>JAOPSE010000013.1:54811532-60086924 GCA_029449295.1 Zea luxurians | reverse complement strand
CCTCGACCGCCTCCTGGCCGAAGGCGAATTTGGTGGCGATGTCCATCAGCTCGCTCGCCCTGGTGGGGGTCTTGCGACCTAGCTTGCTCACCAGGTCGCGGCAGGTGGTGCCGGCGAGGAACGCGCCGATGACGTCCGAGTCGGTGATGTTGGGCAGCTCGGTGCGCTGCTTCGAGAATCGCCGGATGTAGTCTCGGAGAGACTCTCCTGGCTGCTGTCGGCAGCTTCGGAGGTCCCAGGAATTCCCGGGGCGCACGTACGTGCCCTGGAAATTGCCGGCGAAAGCTTGGACTAGGTCATCCCAGTTGGAGATCTGCCCCGGAGGCAGGTGCTCCAACCAGGCGCGAGCGGTGTCGGAGAGGAACAGGGGGAGGTTGCGGATGATGAGGTTGTCATCGTCCGTTCCACCCAGTTGGCAGGCCAGACGGTAGTCCGCGAGCCACAGTTCCGGTCTCGTCTCCCCCGAGTACTTTGTGATAGTAGTCGGGGGTCGGAACCGGATCGGGAACAGCGCCCGTCGTATGGCCCTGCTGAAGGCCTGCAGACCGGGTGGTTCGGGCGAGGGACTCCGATCCTCCCCGCTGTTGTAGCATCCCCCACGCCTGGGGTGGTAGCCTCGGCGCACCCTCTCGTCGAGGTGGGCCCGACGATCGCGGTGATGGTGCTCGTTGCCAAGGCGACCCGGGGCCACAGGCGCTGTGTTGCGCGTGCCCCGGTGTAGACCGAGGCTTCCCGCATGAATCGGGAAGTCGCGGCATGATGTTCCGAGGGGTACCCCTGCCTTCGGGAGGCGGAGCTCTCGGCCCGCCGGACCGTGGCGCCTTCCAGGAGATCCTTGAGCTCTCCTGGATTCGCCGCCCCTCGGTGGTCGATGGCTCCGGCATCGCGCGAAGGAGCATTGCTGCTGCAGCCAGGTTCTGGCCGACCCCACTAGATGCGGGTGGCGGCCTGACCCTGGCATCGTCGGCGATGCGGTGCTGGAAGCCCTGGGGTAGATGACGCATTTTTCCGGCCAGAGGTTGGCCCGCCCATGCCTGCCCGACGTCCCGGTGGATTGGCTCGAGCGCTCCTGCTCCCTCGTCGAGCCTGGCCTGCACCCCGCGGATTTGCTCGAGTTGTGGGTCGTGACCCCCCGCCGGAACGGGGACCACAGCTAGCTCCCGCGGGATGTCAACGCGAGGCACCGGCCTAGGGAGATCACCGTCCTCCGGCATGCCGAGATGGTTGCCTTCGGAGGGACCCCCTAGATCGACGTGGAAACATTCGCGGCTCGGGCCGCAGTCCTCGTCGCCGAGGCTACGGCTACCGTCGGAACAGTCAGAAAGGCAGTAGTCGCATGTGGTCATGAGGTCCCGCATGGCACTGGGGTTGCCAAGTCCGGAGAAATCCCAACAGAAGCTGGGGTCGTCGTCTTCCTTGGACCTAGAGGGCCCGTTGGTCGAGACGTCCGTCAGCCGATCCCAAGGTGACCGCATACGAGACCCCAGAGGGTTCGGATTCGCCTCTACGAAAGCGTCTGCCAAAGCGGCGCCGCTAGGGCGGGTCGAGGCTAAATCCGAGAGGCGTGGGATGGGAATCGATCGGTACCTCTTGGTCGACGGGCGGTGATGAGGTCACGTCAGGGACTGACTGCACCGTCGTCTCAGGTACGAGGGTGACACCCAGCAAGCCTTTCGTGAGCGTGCTGGCGTCGTCCGTTTGCTCGGGATTGACGCGTCGCGGGGAGACAGCGCTCGTCCTCGTCTCAAGCGCGAGGCCGATGCCCGGCGCGCCCCCCGTTGGAGTGCTGGCGTTGTCAACTCGCTCGACGGCCGACGAGGCGCCGCCTCCTGCTTGGCCTTGGTTGCCCTGCCTCCTCCGTCGATGGGGAAGAAGACGGGGCGAGCTCGAAGGTTGTTCTTCCACCACGCGGGGGAAGGACGTCGTCGATCCCGCCGCCGGCGGGCGGACTGTCGGCCGCCATTTTCGCTGTCGCTCGGCGGTGGAAAGAGTATCATGTCGTAGCTTCCATCGAGGGACATGAACTCAAGGCTCCCGAAACAGAGCACCGTCCCGGGCCGGAGAGGTTGCTGGAGAACTACCCATCTGGAGCTTGACGGGAAGCTGTTCGTCAACACGCAGCAGGCCCCTACCTGGCGCGCCAACTGTCAGCGTTTCGAGACCGGGGGGTCCCTGAGCCGACGAGTGAAGTGTCGCCACGTGCCCCAGCCCAGATGGGTCGACGCGAGGCCGAGCGCGAAGGGGGGAAGTGAGGTGGCCGGGAGAAGGGCGTGAGAGAGGTGGAAATCCTCGGGCCTTCGTGTTCGTCCCGCGCCCAGGTCGGGTGCGCTTGCAGTAGGGGGTTACAAGCGTCCACACGGGGGAAGGAGCGAGCGGCCTCACGCAGAGCGCCCGTCCCGTCCTCATCCCCGTCCGGCCAACCCTCTCTAAGAGGGGTGTAACACCCGGATTTTAGGGGTCCAAAACCCGGGCGTAAACATAATCACCAGGTGTGCTGGGACCAAGTCTCACACATATGATGAATCATGGCACAGGATCGAATGTCACATCTTTATATATAACAGGAGTTCTATACATAATAAATAATTACATTATAAGGAGACAAACGGTCCAGCAACCCAAAGTGACTGGGAGACGACGACCTAGACCTCTCACGAACTCATCGCAGCATCCTCCATGAGCATCATCCTGCGGTACCTGTTCTTGACCTGTGGGGTGTGTGAGACAGCAAGAGTGAGCTCACATACGTTCATCGCTCAACAAGTTGTGGGGAATAATGTGCATGAACTCGCCAAAGGTGGGAAGCTCACGTGAAGTGTAAGGCTTACCAAAGAAGATGGTTAGAGCTGAGCATTGCTTTTAAAGTTGGTCAAAATTTTATTAGCAGTTACTAAGTATAAGTAAAATACCAACCCAAGTAAATAGTAGAACAAAAGTAACAACTTCACCTGCGATGCAATGCATATGACAAATTGAGTTTAAGTTCCATAATTTAATCATGTGAGTGTCCGAGCTGCTCTTGACCGTGAGCACGGCTAGTATACCAGTTTTACACTCTGCAGAGGTTGCGCATCTTACCCACAAGTCATGTTACCCATCTGCCAAGAGACGGCCAATCCCATACACCTCTACCGAGGAGGCGAGGCAGGGTAACACTACGAGGCCTTTACAAAGTTCCACTAGCTTCAGAAAACCCGCTACAGTTTATAGGAAGTTCCAATGCAGGAATCCCTTGCAGGACCGCCATCGCAGCAAAATCCTCCCGAGGGCCTCCCTACACTGACCACTCCCCTACTGCCCTTGCCCCTTTCGGGTAAGGTAGTCTTCCACTAGCTTTCCTAATTAATCAGCCAAGGGCGTCCCATTCCACCCTTGTGGTAGCACTGTTTTCCCCGGGTGGTTCTCCATGTTCCAATTAACATAATGATCTTATCATGAACAGTAAATAACAACTGATAACAAAAGTGTAATCATGAATAATGTATCTCCATACCCAAAACCACATATAGCACTAGCAAGTACTACCCAGAAAGGTTCAGTGGTAAACAAGGTATAAAGATAATCAAACTAGGGTAACCTATTGGGTCCCATCGAAATTAACCTATGCAGATCATTATGATTAATTAGAACATGACTGGGTAAAAGAAGTGATCAAGGGCACAACTTGCCTGGGCCTTGAGATTCCAGGTACCAACTTGCTTTTCAGATGACACGTGTCCTCACGCTAGTCGTAGCAATACAAACAAACATTGTATAGGCAAAATTAACATTACACCAAACATAAGTACAAACTGAATAATAATAATCTACGCGTTGCTACGAGACTAACGGAACTTGAACGGATCAAATCGGAGTTAAAACGGAGGAAATACGAATTTCCTAAGGTTTTATGTATTTGATACGAGATTAATTAAGAAATAAATTTTAACACCATTTCATGTTAAAACAGAGACACTAAGTATTAAACAATATTAATACAAAATTATAGGAACTGGAATGGACTAAAAAGGAGTTAGTATGAATTTTCTATGAATTATTGAAGTTCTAGCAATTATTTTCCTATTAAAAATCTATTTAATAATCATTTTCTCTGATTTTATTATGTTCTGGACTGGGCCTCCATTTCTGTGAACTACAGGGGGTTCGGTGCAAGTTTTCCAAGACACTGGGAACAGGGGTCCCAGGACGGCGGGTTTATTTATTACTTCCCAGGGGGGTTCTTTTGCAAAAGCGTGGCCGCGAAGGGGTATTGTGATCTGGGCCGTCCGATCGCGCGCCAACCGCCCAGATTAGATGCTACTTCCTTGAACCGGTACGTGTTATCAGCCCTTGGATCACGATCTAACGATCTAGGTTTTAATGAATCCTAGCCCATCCACCGCCCTCCGATCCCGATCGGATGGCCCATGACTGATCGCAGCGAAGGGGTATGTTAACATCTAATCCTAGCCGTTCACTACGATCCGACGGTGTTCGCACCATCTTCCTCCCACCAACCAAACAGGGGCGCCTCCGCCATGACCGCGCGGTGGATGAGATCGACGGTGACCCAATCGGTCTCCCCCGAGCACCACCATCAAATTAACTGGAGCTACACGAAGCTATGAACACGGCGAATCAGTGGCAACAGGTCTTACCGAGAATGATGGTGAGGAGACATCGGTCCACGTGCTCCGCAGATCCGCGGTGGAGATGTGGCGCCGGCGAGAAATTGCGGCGCAATTACCCAAGTTCCTGGGGGGGGCAAGGTCGTGACACCATTGGAAAGCCCCAGCGACTCTCCCAAGCCATCAATCGAGGATGGAGGCTCGATCCTGGACGAAAAGCCGTCGACGGCAGGCACAAGCAGGGACGCGTGCATGGTGGAGTTGCGGCGGCCGTTCTCTATCTCTCTCCCTCTCTCCGCGCTATTGTTCCGTGCAGCGGACAGCTTTAGGCTATGGGTCCGAAGCGAGGCCAAGGAGGGCCGTCACTCGGTGGCGCGGCGCACGACCACCACAGTGGCCGAATCTTCCCTGCGGCGACGAGATCACGGCAGCTTCCAGAGGACGATTGGTGAGGCGAGGTGACCACGACCCGCTTTATAGTCCGCACAAGGTCCGTAGATCACGGCAGCTAGCAACCGAGTCCGGGAATCACGCGGGCTCCGTTGAGATCGTACCAGCAGCGCGGCGACGAACTCGTGTTCCGTTGAAAGAAGCCAGAGGGGAAAGAAGATGGATTCCTGACGTCCGGGCCCCACGCGGCAGGGAGACTGGGCCGGCAGCGAGCCAGGGCGCACGGCCAGCAGCGTGGAGGCCGAGCTGGGCCGACAGTGCCAGTTTTGGCCCAAGCGCGGTTTGCCCCTTTTTTTCTATTTTCTCTTTATAATTTCTATTCCAAATTTTAAATTTCTATTTCAAATTCAAACATGATTCAACTTTGAATCTCAAGCATAATTCTAATGGGTACAGAAATCCTTATCTTCATATTTGTTATTATTTTTATTACTATTTTTTTTATTATTTATCTTCCCCCTTACCATTTAATTCTAAGAGAAATAAATGATTATTACTTTTCCCAAGTTCTTTCCTATATATATATATATATATATTTTTTTTTTATAAGTTGAGGTCAAATTATATTTTAATAAAAGGAATCACTCAAAATTATTGGTAAGAACTCAACCTCTCTTTATCAATTTATTAGTTACTTATCTAATTTTATATTATTGCTTGAGTATGAGGGGGAATCCCTAATAGATTTCAAAGATCTTCAAAAATTCTCATCACACTATTATATATATATATTTTATCTCTTTATTATTTTTTTTTTTTCTACCAAATTTTGGGCTTTACAAATCCTACCCCCCCTAAAAATAATCTCGTCCTCGAGATTTGTAAGGAACATGATACAACAAATTTAGCTTGTAGTCCTAGATTCTAGTTTCTAGCTAGTTCAAAAATCAAGAGTCCTTTTTTTTATTAGTTAGTTATTAGGAGAGCATAGGTATATATGGTTATAGACACTTTATTATGTAGGATAAAGGATATCTTTTAAAGCCTATATAGGTTTGGGCAAGAAAGAGTGGGGTAAAGAAAGACTCCATCCAAGATTGTGGATCTTGACTCATCTTGGTGACCTCACTTGATCCTTGAAGACTTGAGTTGGTGCTCATCCTTCCTTGATGAAGTTGATCATCTTCTTCGGTCTTGTCTCATTGATTAGGAGTTAGTGTATATTATTGGGCTGGGGAATATGGTTAATATAGGTATGGATGAGATAGACTACATGATGTAGGTCAAAAGTTTGTTTGATGTTAGGTGGGGATAGGCAGGTCATGCAATCCATCAAGACTCTATTGGTTGGGTTGGTTTCTTATTCTTTATTTAGTGTAGGTGAACTAAGTTAAAACATGTGGAGAGGGTCTAATCTATTTCACAAGTATTAACTGGTCCATTAAGTAACTCACTTTAGATTAGATCATATTAGGTTAGATGGGATCTAGATTAGATTGGTATGACTAGCTTGACTAGATAAGATCTAATTGATTTGGTTTAGATCATGGTGGTCACCCTAGGATGGGATATGTATGCCCATTAGGACAAGATGGATCTCTAAGAATAAGATAGAGCCTTTTGAGATTAGTTAGAATCTATTAGGATAAGGTAAAATCTTTTCAAGATAAGATGAATCTACTAAGGTAATAGAGTATCCTTTAAGGTAAGATGAATTTATTAGGCTAGATATATTTTAATTAGAATAAGTTAGGATCTTTTGAGATGAGATGGATCTATGAGTGTAGGATAGAATCTTTTTAGATGAGATGGATATTGTTAGGCTAGATACTTTAATGAGGAATAATCTAGTTTGTCCAGTTATCTTGATGAGCGTTTTTTTTTTCCTATATGTATATGCAGATGTAGTTGTGAATATTACTCCACAACTAATCACACTCAATCAAAGATCCAAATCAAACAAATATCATAAGAACAAATATTCAAGTGCATAGATAACCATAAAAATAGTTTTTTTTTGTTTTTGCTCCTAAGATTAGGTTTCCTATTCCTAAAAGTCACTTTAGGCACAAGATTTCAAAGTGTGAAATCCACATTTGTCTTTAGAAGGAAAAAGGTAAGAATAATCAGAGTAAAGCGGAATTAGATGAGAAAAGATTGAGATAAGTTTAGAAAGGATCAGAGTAAGGTAAGTAGACAATGGTTGTCCAGTTCTATCTAGGTTTCGTCCTACAGTCAACATTCCTCTGATACCACTTCTGTAACACCCGGATTTTAGGGGTCCAAAACCCGGGCGTAAACATAATCACCAGGTGTGCTGGGACCAAGTCTCACACATATGATGAATCATGGCACAGGATCGAATGTCACATCTTTATATATAACAGGAGTTCTATACAAAATAAATAATTACATTATAAGGAGACAACGGTCCAGCAACCCAAAGTTGACTGGGAGACGACGACCTAGACCTCTCACGAACTCATCGCAGCATCCTCCATGAGCATCATCCTGCGGTACCTGTTCTTGACCTGTGGGGTGTGTGAGACAGCAAGAGTGAGCTCACATACGTTCATCGCTCAACAAGTTGTGGGGAATAATGTGCATGAACTCGCCAAAGGTGGGAGCTCACGTGAAGTGTAAGGCTTACCAAAGAAGATGGTTAGAGCTGAGCATTGCTTTTAAAGTTGGTCAAAATTTTATTAGCAGTTACTAAGTATAAGTAAATACCAACCCAAGTAAATAGTAGAACAAAAGTAACAACTTCACCTGTGATGCAATGCATATGACAAATTGAGTTTAAGTTCCATAATTTAATCATGTGAGTGTCCGAGCTGCTCTTGACCGTGAGCACGGCTAGTATACCAGTTTTACACTCTGCAGAGGTTGCGCATCTTTACCCACAAGTCATGTTACCCATCTGCCAAGAGACGGCCAATCCCATACACCTCTACCGAGGAGGCGAGGCAGGGTAACACTACGAGGCCTTTACAAAGTTCCACTAGCTTCAGAAAACCCGCTACAGTTTATAGGAAGTTCCAATGCAGGAATCCCTTGCAGGACCGCCATCGCAGCAAAATCCTCCCGAGGGCCTCCCTACACTGACCACTCCCCTACTGCCCTTGCCCCTTTCGGGTAAGGTAGTCTTCCACTAGCTTTCCTAATTAATCAGCCAAGGGCGTCCCATTCCACCCTTGTGGTAGCACTGTTTTCCCGGGTGGTTCTCCATGTTCCAATTAACATAATGATCTTATCATGAACAGTAAATAACAACTGATAACAAAAGTGTAATCATGAATAATGTATCTCCATACCCAAAACCACATATAGCACTAGCAAGTACTACCCAGAAAGGTTCAGTGGTAAACAAGGTATAAAGATAATCAAACTAGGGTAACCTATTGGGTCCCATCGAAATTAACCTATGCAGATCATTATGATTAATTAGAACATGACTGGGTAAAAGAAGTGATCAAGGGCACAACTTGCCTGGGCCTTGAGATTCCAGGTACCAACTTGCTTTTCAGATGACACGTGTCCTCACGCTAGTCGTAGCAATACAAACAAACATTGTATAGGCAAAATTAACATTACACCAAACATAAGTACAAACTGAATAATAATAATCTACGCGTTGCTACGAGACTAACGGAACTTGAACGGATCAAATCGGAGTTAAAACGGAGGAAATACGAATTTCCTAAGGTTTTATGTATTTGATACGAGATTAATTAAGAAATAAATTTTAACACCATTTTCATGTTAAAACAGAGACACTAAGTATTAAACAATATTAATACAAAATTATAGGAACTGGAATGGACTAAAAAGGAGTTAGTATGAATTTTCTATGAATTATTGAAGTTCTAGCAATTATTTTCCTATTAAAAATCTATTTAATAATCATTTTCTCTGATTTTATTATGTTCTGGACTGGGCCTCCATTTCTGTGAACTACAGGGGGTTCGGTGCAAGTTTTCCAAGACACTGGGAACAGGGTCCCAGGACGGCGGGTTTATTTATTACTTCCCAGGGGGTTCTTTTGCAAAAGCGTGGCCGCGAAGGGGTATTGTGATCTGGGCCGTCCGATCGCGCGCCAACCGCCCAGATTAGATGCTACTTCCTTGAACCGGTACGTGTTATCAGCCCTTGGATCACGATCTAACGATCTAGGTTTTAATGAATCCTAGCCCATCCACCGCCCTCCGATCCCGATCGGATGGCCCATGACTGATCGCAGCGAAGGGGTATGTTAACATCTAATCCTAGCCGTTCACTACGATCCGACGGTGTTCGCACCATCTTCCTCCCACCAACCAAACAGGGGCGCCTCCGCCATGACCGCGCGGTGGATGAGATCGACGGTGACCCAATCGGTCTCCCCCGAGCACCACCATCAAATTAACTGGAGCTACACGAAGCTATGAACACGGCGAATCAGTGGCAACAGGTCTTACCGAGAATGATGGTGAGGAGACATCGGTCCACGTGCTCCGCAGATCCGCGGTGGAGATGTGGCGCCGGCGAGAAATTGCGGCGCAATTACCCAAGTTCTGGGGGGGGCAAGGTCGTGACACCATTGGAAAGCCCCAGCGACTCTCCCAAGCCATCAATCGAGGATGGAGCTCGATCCTGGACGAAAAGCCGTCGACGGCAGGCACAAGCAGGGACGCGTGCATGGTGGAGTTGCGGCGGCCGTTCTCTATCTCTCTCCCTCTCTCCGCGCTATTGTTCCGTGGCAGCGGACAGCTTTAGGCTATGGGGTCCGAAGCGAGGCCAAGGAGGGCCGTCACTCGGTGGCGCGGCGCACGACCACCACAGTGGCCGAATCTTCCCTGCGGCGACGAGATCACGGCAGCTTCCAGAGGACGATTGGTGAGGCGAGGTGACCACGACCCGCTTTATAGTCCGCACAAGGTCCGTAGATCACGGCAGCTAGCAACCGAGTCCGGGAATCACGCGGGCTCCGTTGAGATCGTACCAGCAGCGCGGCGACGAACTCGTGTTCCGTTGAAAGAAGCCAGAGGGGAAAGAAGATGGATTCCTGACGTCTGGGCCCCACGCGGCAGGGAGACTGGGCCGGCAGCGAGCCAGGGCGCACGGCCAGCAGCGTGGAGGCCGAGCTGGGCCGACAGTGCCAGTTTTGGCCCAAGCGCGGTTTGCCCCTTTTTTTCTATTTTCTCTTTATAATTTCTATTCCAAATTTTAAATTTCTATTTCAAATTCAAACATGATTCAACTTTGAATCTCAAGCATAATTCTAATGGGTACAGAAATCCTTATCTTCATATTTGTTATTATTTTTATTACTATTTTTTTATTATTTATCTTCCCCCTTACCATTTAATTCTAAGAGAAATAAATGATTATTACTTTTCCCAAGTTCTTTCCTATATATATATATATATATTTTTATAAGTTGAGGTCAAATTATATTTTTAATAAAAGGAATCACTCAAAATTATTGGTAAGAACTCAACCTCTCTTTATCAATTTATTAGTTACTTATCTAATTTTATATTATTGCTTGAGTATGAGGGGGAATCCCTAATAGATTTCAAAGATCTTCAAAAATTCTCATCACACTATTATATATATATATATATATATATATATTATCTCTTTATTATTATTTTTTTTTCTACCAAATTTTGGGCTTTACAGAGGGCCCTGGTCCTTCCTTTTATAGGCGTAAGGAGAGGGTCCAGGTGTACAATGGGGGGTGTAGCAGAGTGCTACGTGTCTAGCGGAGGAGAGCTAGCGCCCTAAGTACACGCCATCGTGGCGGCCGGAGAGATTTTGGCGCCCGGTTTGTGTGATGTCGTGGCCGTCGGAGGAGCGCTGGAGCCTGGCGGAGGGACAGCTGTCGGGGCTGTCGAGTCCTTGCTGACGTCCTCTTGCTTCCGTAAGGGGGCCGAGAGCCGCCATCGTCAGGGAGCGTGCGGGGCGCCATCATCGCCTATCTGGCGGAGCGAGCCAGATGGGACGCCGGTCTTGTTCCCCGTAGCCTGAGTCAGCTTGGAGTAGGGCAATGATGGCGCCTCCTGTTGACGTGGCCGGTCCGCGCCCTAGGTTGGGCGATGTGGAGGCTCCTCCGAGGTCGAGGTCGAGTCCGTCTTCCGTGGCCGAGGCCGAGTCCGAGCCCCTAGGTCGGGCGAGGCGGAGGCCGTTGGCTGAGGCCAGGGCGGAAGTTGAGTCCTGGGGTCGGGCAAAGCGGAGTTCGTCGTCTTCTGGGGCTGAGCCCAAGTCCGAGCCCTGGGTCGGGCGGAGCGGAGTTCACCGTCTTCCGGGGCTTTGCCCGAGTCCGGGCCCTAGGTCGGGCGGAGCGGAGTTCGCCGTCTTCCGGGGCTTAGCCCGAGTCCGAGCCCTGGGTCGGGCGGAGCGGAGTTTCCTATGGTGTGCGGCCGGGCCTGACTGCCTGTCAGCCTCACTCTATCAAGTGGCACCGCAGTCGGTGCGGCGCAGGCGGCGCTGTCTTTCTGTCAGACCGGTCAGTGGAGCGGCGAAGTGACGGCGGTCACTTCGGCTCTGTCAGCTGAGGGGTGCACGTCAGGATAAAGGTGTCAGGCCACCTTTGCATTAAATGCTCCTGTGATCTGGTCGGGGTTGCTTCTTGGCGAAGACAGAGCCTCGGGCGAGCCGGGAACGTGTTCGCCGCTGGAGGGGGGCCTCGGGCGAGGCGGAGATCCTCCGGGGTCGGCTGCCCTTGTCCGAGGCTAGGCTCAGGCGAGGCGTGATCGAGTCCCTCGAATGGACTGATCCCTGACTTGATCGCACCCATCAGGCCTTTGCAGCTTTATGCTGATGGGGGTTACCAGCTGAGAATTAGGAGCCTTGAGGGTACCCCTAATTATGGTCCCCGACAATATGATTCATTGAAAAGTCCATAAACTTTTAGTGACTGCATACATTTATTTATTCAATTATTTTATAGTTAATACATTACTGTTCACAGCATGTATTGTTTTATTGAATCATATCCAGTCTTTATTATTATAAAACAGACATTATTTATTACACTAGTTCATAGTTAATACAGCAATGTTTATAGTAAGTTTTGTTTTGCTCAAACATATTCAGTTTGTTATGATTATAAAACAGGGCAGAACATGTATGCAAGTGATTGTTGTAAAGAAGAAGTCAATTAGTTGTTTTTGGTATAGTATATTTTTTTATTCAGAATTTATTATCTGGTTAGTGATATGCAATCATTTATGTATTCATTAGTCTATAGTTAATACATTAATGTTTTACAACAAGCTATGTTTTTTTGAAACATATTGAGCTTTTTATGATTGTAGAACAGGACAGAACATGTATGCAACTAGTTGTTTTTCATGTATGTAACTGTATTCAACTGTGTTTTTTTCATGTATGCAACTGTATGCAAATTGTGTTTCATGTATGCAATTGTATGCAACTGTATGCAACATATTCAGATTTTTATGAATGTAGAACATGACAGAACATGTATGCAAATGTGTTTCATGTATGCAACTGTATGCAACTGTATGCAACATATTCAAATTTTTATGATTGTAGATCAGGTCAGAACATGTATGCAACTATGTCTAGTAAATGAGCAGTCAATTAGTTTTTTTTCATAGAGTATATTATTTATATAAAATTTCATATATGTTTAGTGCATATATTTATGTATTTCAGATGATTATAGCTAATACATTATTGGTTACAGCAAGGTCTATTTTTATTGAAATATATTCAGATTTTCCTTATGTTTGAACAGGTCAGTATATGTATGCAAATGTAAATAGAGTACAGTATATTCAGATGTTTATTGAGACATTATTATTGCCATGCAAAATTTATACAGTGTGCTTTTATGTTTGGTATTTAAAACAACTAGGTTCATTGATTCAATCATACCACACAATTAATACATATGCATATCCAACAGATTAATTTTTACAATATTGTGTATTATGTATGCAGCTTTTAATTTAAAAAAATGAAGCACGTGGACCGTCCTCCGAATAACCCCAAACGTATAACAATTCAGTCAAGCCAGGAGTGTTTCAGTGTTGACATTCCGTGCGCAGAACAGTCTAATCCATGTCCAGAAGTTGGAAATCCTCCAAATGTTGATAGTCAAATTTTGATCAATGAAACAGTACAGCTTGATTCTGATGAAGATGACTTCATGCCAGCTCTGAAGAAGCGTAATGTTTCTGAAAGCCATACAAGAGTTTTAAGAAAAGTTGTGACAAAGAGGATTAAACATGAGGATCTACCCTGACAGGTTAGTGTTATGCATACTCAACAAACAATTTCATATTTGTAAGCTTCTGAATTTTTTTTTTTGATAATAACAAAATTATTTCATGTTTTATATTGTATAACAGAGGCTCAATGTGAGGTGCAACCCTCAAGATGTCATTGCAAGCATTAACATTTTGAACGAAAGACAACGTGCGGCCATAAGACGTAAAGGTTTCTCTAACATTCTTGATATGACAGTAGATGCGCTGTGTAGTAGATCACACCTTCAATGGTTGATGGACAAACTGGACCACAAAGACATGACAATTCGTCCTGGTCCAAGAAAGGAACTAAAGATCACAAAGGACATTGTTCATCTTATCCTTGGTGTACCAAATCATGGCGGTGGTAAACCATTGGGGATTGACGAAGCAGTTGCAGCAAGCAACTTGAGTGCAGAGCTTGGTTTGGCTAAAGACGAGTTCAATGTGACATTTCTACAGGATCGTTTAAGGAAAGGCGAGGATGATGACCTTACAATCAGATGTTTCTTCCTCATTTTATTCAACCGTCTGTTGTTTCCAACTGCTAGCTGGGGCATAACAAATCATGAGGTGCTTCTGACAGAAGAAATGCACCGTTTCCATGAGACCGACTGGTGCCAGTTGATTTTTAATGATCTCTGTGAAGCTGCGAAGAAGTGGCACAACCGAAGCACCACAAATGTATCCATGACTATATACGGATGCTCCATTGTTGTCCTTGTAAGTATAGTGTTTATCCTTATGTACATTTTATTGCATATTTGGGTGCTCACTGTGGGTAATTATGTAACATGTTTTATGATGTTTGTTATGTTTACTTACACAGCTATTGAACTTTGTAATTCTTTTATGTAGTTGTATTACTTGGATCACCTGCATGCAGCCGCTGGAACCTCAAAATAAGATTGGCACACCTCGCATTAAATTCTTTGATAAGAATATCATAAAAGCTTTGACCAAAGCTGACAAGAGGAAGGTACGCCATGGGGCCGAACCTTTCGGACATTGTGAAGTAAGTTATTCATATTTAATCAAGTGTATTTTATGCTAAATTTTATGTCAATTATATGTCCTTTTGTTTCTAGTACCAGTTTTGCATAACAAACTCATGGTCCATTTCAACTTTCACTTTAATTTTATTTTTTAGTTTCGAAGCTCGACCGAGACATGCTATGCAGTTGGACCTAAGCTCGATCGCCAATCCGAGGCAAGTTTATGATGTATTATATACATAGTTTATTAAGATTTATGGAACAAATGGAATAGGAATGTGTACATGGATTCTTATTAATTTTGCTGAACAACCAGCCGGAGTGCAGGACCAACATTTTTTATGCACCGCGCCCTGCCCCAACGCCTCGGCCCACTTTTAACATCCAACTTCCATCGATCAAAGAGATGATGTCAAGTAAGATCAACGATCTCCCACCTCGTCATCGATCTAAATTCACAGACATTCTTGCTGCATATGACTTGGAGGTTAACAAGTCATGCATAGCCATTAAAGACAACATTGACAAAATTATTGAGAAGCAATACGACATAGCAGACAAGTTTATAGAGTTGATCGACGAGGTACTACGTGCCGAGTCTGATAATTTAGAAAATGAGACAGATGAGCCACAGCATCCGAGGGATTCGGCTGATTCAGCAGGTCAGTCATACAATTATGCCTTGTCATACATTCAGAAACTTTTAACAGTCTACATGTGCATACGGTTTTTTATACGTACAGTTAACAGCATTATGTTTTTTTAAGTATACACAGCAACATTTGATCTATAATGTAAGTTTTGACATATATTATTTTCAATATAATTGTGTACAAGGACGCACTGTTCATGCCACCCAACCCACACTGGATATGTCATCCCAAGCATCGCAGCTCGAGACCCAGCTGGGTGGTACTCAGTTTGAAGAAATTCATGAAAGACAACAGCATATCCGTAGAGTACTGGAGACTTGTCCTGACGAATCGGATGTTGTTACAGGACAACAGGTAATATATCCAACTCCAATACCTTTTTTACTCATCATACGTACATTGGTTGCATATTACTTTTAGCTGGATACGAACCACACTTTTTTGTCAACAGGATTTCTGTTTTGATGTTCGAAACAACATGTTGAGGAACACAAATATCACACCTCAAAACCACACCAGCTTGCACCCGTTTGCCGAAATTTGACGTGACACCGCAAAACAATGTTTGTTAGCAGTACATGTCTCATGTTTTAATTCCATTTTACGATACATACTACATAATTATACTAATCATATACCTTTGTGTAGAGAGGTGAAATGGCAACAGAGGAAATGGAACACAATGACAGTGGGCCAATTTTTGATCAGACCCCAACTCCTCATGTCAATATAATAACATACATATTATATAATGCATTTTATGCCATTAAACTAATTATTTTAATGTTCAATCACTTATAACCATGTTGCATTTCAGGATGATACACTGAAAGGGACAACAATTTCTGGAACTGATCCACTCCTTATAGAGCTTGAGTGCGCTCGTTCTCTGTGGGATTTACTCTGTTCCAAGGACATTGACCAAAGCAGGTACATGTTACACAAATTACGCATACTGTATTTATAAGTTTGTTTCATTTATGCAATATGAATATATAACTATGTTCATCATACAGGGTTGTCATAGATTATGGTGAATACAGTGCAAACTGTATCGATATTTATGAATCTTTCGCAGAGGGGAAATGTCTTGAGAATGTTTTCATGCAGTGTTTCATCGAGTGTGTTCGTGATGATTCCAAAAATCATTGTCGAACTATGACATCTAACATATTAGTACTTGATGTCAATGTTGGGGTAGGTTCTTCTTCACAGTTATTGTAACTATACACAGAATATACTTACACACTCAATTTGTGGTTTTTTAGGCTCTGTTAAATTTTGAAGAGCAGGAACGTCATAGCAAGAATCCTCACCCATTTGATCAAAATGTGTTACAGAATTGCTTGCACAACACATTGCCTCCTTTGGTAAATCTAGATAAATGTAAGTCGGTAAGCCTCAGTAACATTTTGTTCCCAGGTTCATTAGCATATTAACTGTACCTTTTACTCATCATGACATTGTAACAGCAACATGTAACTTATTTATATTTTTTCATCAATAGATATTGGTACCTATGCTTAGTAGGGGACATTGGACACTGTATGTAATCAACCAACACCATCGATGTATACACATTTTAGATTCGAATCCGTATGGTATAGAACTTGGTGGCACCACATGGAAGGACTACCATTATGACCCAATCTATTTAGGTGGAAGGAAATTCCCATGGGCTAGGGTTATAATGAGTAGGCTGAGCAAAGCGTTACGACATGTTTGCCCCAATGTAGCCTTCCCTAAATTTGGTAATTTTCCAATGGATATGCCATCTAATTGCCCAACAATGAGAACAGGGTCAAACGACTGTGGCTTTTATGTAATGAGTTACCTGAAGTATTATGATCACAATGCAGGTGTCATAACTTCTTTCACTCAACCAGTAAGTGATTATGCTAACTCTTTTATATTCCGGTTGCCATCGTTGTACATGTTAGCTATATACGTGTATAATGCATGCTATACTTTTATTGCAGGACAATTCCCGAGACCTACGTGCTCATGCCCTTCATCAACTCACATTCCATCGCATGAACAAGGCGCTGCCACTTCCATTAGATATCCAGAGATTTATGTTTGCGCACAAGTAGTTAACTATGTGTCAGAACTAAGCAATGGTGTGGGCAATGTATCGTACTATGGTATTTTGGCCATGCTTGTTAGTGAACAATGTTAGGAAGCTTCCTTATATGTGCTGTTTTAGAACAGTTGTTATGCTACATTGTCTTAGGTTGTTACACAGGTACTTTCTGTGAACATTAGTTGGTTGGATACCTTTGGTTATGCTGCGATGATGATTTTCTGTCGTGTGAACATCAGATGTTTTCACTTTTGTGGGCTTAAATATGATCTTTTTATATGTTACGAAGTTCTGATATGAATACCTCATTTCTTAATATTACGATCAGTTCATTTAAGTTTATACTTTTTGGTTAATATGTATATAAACTTATTGGTATCCCTATCATTTTTATACTATTTGTTATACTGTTATTCTCGAATCATATTGCGCAGCCATCACATTAATGGTCATATAGTTTACGTACTATACGATTATCATACAGGTTATATACGATGTTTTTTACTTCCAATTATCCAACATTAGTAAGCAATATACGGTATATTTATTAGATTTCAACAACCACCTGTATATAAATCATTTGTCACTCATGCAATGTTTATTGCAAAAAAACAAATTATCCGTATCACATACAACAGACTAATCACTGCCTGACTCACTGCTATCGAAATCAATTGCATGTTTTTTTGATGTTGTTGTCTCATTCCAATCAGGAGCGTTACTTCCACACTTGTTCCTAGATCCAGGAGGTCGTCCTCTATTACGTCCAGCAAGGCTAGCCAACCGTAATCTATTTTCCTCTATTGACAAACATGTCCTACTGTTGTGACCATCAGCAATTCCACACTTCTAGCATTTCCTGGTCATTTTCTTTGTACCTTTTGCTCCCAATTTAATAACCTTTTGTTCACTCCCCTTTATTGTTCTTTCTTTTGGTTTTGAGTTATTTGGTCTTGCCAAGCTTATTCCATCGACTGCAAAATCCAGTTTCTGCAATTCAAAAGTAAATATTTCTCAGCATATAATATTATGCAGTCCAACAATCAGTATAATACCATTATTACCTTTCTGGCATGATCATTTTGTTCATTGTCACCACTCTCATTCATATTTGCGTGATCCTACAAATTAACCTATACCTGCCAACACATTTTAAGGTCAATCATAAGCCAATAACACAAACCTATAAATCATTTATATGTATAACTGCAAATCAATATAGTTGTTAAAGATATTACCTCTTCTAATGGACGTATCGGTATAGGTATTTGAACATTGTCCACACCCCGTTCAAGTATATTAGATACGTCTTGAATTTCCTAAAAAATTGGTTGAAAGCTCAGTATACATCATTTATAAATAAACATTCACAACAATATGATCAAAACCTTGTTGTTCCTTTCATCCAATTCACTATCTCTTTCGATGTCTCTATTGTCTTCATCATCGTCCTGAAATTTTATTGTTTCATACCTCATCAATGTATTATGATGAATAATATGTTACAAAATACATATTAAAACATTACATACCTATATACCATCTCCTCCACTAGTTCCATATGTCTCCTCAACTTCTATATCTGTCTCCAAACGTGAAAGTACCTCGAGAAGCTCATCCATTACTGCTAGGGCTCTATCATTTCCTGCCTTGGATAAACTAGCATGATGCACTACTTTCATTGCCTTTTTTAGCAACATCTTCTGTCTATATGATTTTGTTTCTCCATCCTTCCCCTTCAAATTCCTATCATCTCTTGAAAACGGAACATCTTGCCTTGCAGAGTAGGTGTATCTTTGTAAAATGTATTCCTTTGGTATCTGTTCAATCTGAAGATGCATAAATGCGCGTAGTACATGTACACAGAATAGCCCTATAAAAACAATAACGATCATAAGAATTTTTTTATATGTTTTCAATGTGTATATTTACTATTTCGTACTCCATACCCGTATGTTCCCAATGTTTGCATTCACAAGTATACTTTCCTGCATCTTCATCAGCTGTCACTTTGAATTGGTGTTGTCCCCACACAATTTTATTCGATCTTGTTGTATGTTGCACTACCCAATCATTTGCACCCCCTTCTTCATCATGCATTATCTTGAATGTAGTTGCATATTACAAAGATTCCTGGAATTTATTCATCACAGCCCTTGTGTATGCTCTTGCAACCCTTATCTCAAACATATAGAGCGTGTTCGTTTCCTTTTGACCCAGTGGCATATATAATGCAAATTAGATGACACTTATATTAAGGTATAAATATACAACATAACAATTTATCCTCACCATGCTTCCCACTGCTTCTTTTGACTCTTTCATCTTTCTACTATGTAGAAGCTTCATCATTTGCTTGGCGAATTGATGAAGCGGAGTGTTTGCATCGACATGTGCACTTTTCACAAGCCTGTTCATGCTTTCGCTACGCTGTGTAGACAACATTAGACCACAATAATGATTCTTGAAAAATGCAGGCACCCAATCCTTACGTATTCCATACATCTTATTGAGAGTAATGTTATCATGCAGATGGAAATCTTCAAGTAGCATTGACCATGCAGTCTCAAACTCCAACTCAGTCAAAGGATGATGTATTATAGATTGGAACCGTGTCTTAAAGTCCATTTCCTCAAACCTTGCATACAACTCGTTTAGAAAAGGCATATACCTATTTTGCACATGCCATAGACACAATCGATGTATTGTGTGTGGGAAAACCCTCTCGAGTGCTACTAGCATTGCAGGATCTTGATCTGCATTCATATATGACAAATTGTATGAATCTTAATCCATGTTAGAAAGAAAATAAGATCAAATTTAAGGCATATTTTATGTATATACATTTCCTTCATTATTATCAGTCGTACCTGTCAGCATCACTCGTGGCCCTTCGGTTCCCATGCATGTTTTGAAGGCGTTGAATACCCATTCAAATGTATCAATAGTTTCATCCCCCAACAATGCGAAAGCAAATATAGTGCAATGGAGGTGGTGATTTGAACCAACAAACATACCTAGTGGTTTTTCATACAGATTAGTTTTATGTGTTGTGTCAAATGTAACTGCATCACCAAAATCCATGTAATCCCCTTGCTGGCTTGCATGTGACCAAAATATGCTCAAAATCTTTCCTTCTTTATCCAATTGGAAGTCATAGAAAAATTGTGCATTATCCTTTTTGCATGATGCAAAAAAAGATAGTAGCTTTGCCACATCATTTGCATTTCTTTCTCATTGCTTTGCCTTTTTCCTGAAATTATTGTCAACATTTAGCATTAGGTGAAACCAACATTTTGCAAATTTCAATCCTGAATTACAATCTAAACCTATTATAAACTTACAGGTTATACATATCTTGTGCTGTTACAGGCACACTCTCAGGACCACCGTGCATTTCTGATACATAATCCATAATACAATGTTGCGGGATTCGACTCTCCTGCATTGAACTTATGAACTCCATGTATTCAGGATCATGCGTCTTGTTGCATTGTAATTGATTCTTTTCGGTATCCTTCTTAAAAAATCATGATTATGATCCAAGTGCAACAGATCAATACGCACTGATATAACTGTCTCTTTTGCATCATCATATTTTTTTTAAGTTTCATACCGGCCTTGCATTGTGTCCGCTTCGAGCTGGTATTACGTACCTTTGGGTTTGATATTCCCCTTACTGCACTCTTGCCTTCCATCGAGCAATTCAACCACTTACAATTTTTCCGTTCCCTATACTTTTTCAATGGAAATCCAACTTCATATGCATACCTACTATAAAATTTTATATGCTTCATCCACAACACTGAATGTCATACCAACTTTAGGTACCAACCTCTGATCAATTGTAACTTCCTGTGCAAAAAAATAAAATATATATGTATGTTCATATATTCCATAACATGTATGATGTATGGTGTCCTACATAATTTTACATCGTATGCACAATATAACATTTTCACACCATCTAGCTGCATTCTATCGTATACAATTTAACCTACAATACTGAAAATCCAAATCAGTTAAATAGTACTTACATGTCTCTGCAGAATCACTGGTGTGTCCTGTTCATGCTCACCAATAGTACGCATAGTATTAAGGTGCTGTCCTCCTTGATTTACTGTCATCCTCGATGCCTCAAATGTGGTCTGATCATCATCCCCCGGGGCCCTCAAAGCTGCTGGTGGAGTAATTCCCCCTATGGCGGTAGCTGTTTGCATATGCGGACTTGCATCCGAGGTAAACTGGTTCCCTCCTTGTTGTTCTTCCTGCACCATTGTTACGATATCCAAGCATGGATTTGTTCGATGAACTGATGTCGGCGTCGTATACTGACTAATTGACTCTTTACCCCATGGTGCCGCCATCTTCCAGATCGGATTACGCCCTTCAGCCAGGCACACCCTAACAAATGATTCGTACTGTCTACCTTTTTTGGAAGCTTATGAATATTTCCTTTTGCCCATGCGCATATCCATTATCGTGGACGTGATATTCATGGCGCATATCCATTATCCGCTTCATTCTAGGATCGTGGGCGCGCTGATCGTGGGCGTAACAGCCATTTATGCAAGTTATACGTAGGTTTATGATGTCGTAACTGTCTGTTTAAATCCGCTTCCTCAATTCTCGGGTGACACGTCACCGGCCCACGTACCGAGTAATGGCCCACGTTTTGTTACGCATATTTTTACTAACTATTATACTTGCGTAAATGCGGGCCGCCTGGATCGGCCCATTCGATGCGACCTGGCTCGGCTCGTCTACGTAACCTAGCCGGGGCTCCCCCGCACCTATCTAAAGCCTAGGGCTTCCATTACCATCAGCCTATATATATATATATATATATATATATATATATATATATATATATATAATCTTGATACCGTTTCTAAAGTGTTCGTCATCGAAAATATGCATGTATTGTATCTAGATACAAATCGACAACAGATGTACTCTTTATGCCATATCTAAGATGCCCATCATCCAAAAATAAATATAAGCTACAACACATGAATAATTTTAGCGGTTAGTAGCATGGTTGAAGGGTTACCTACATGTGCGAGCATTATATCTAGTTACAAAATGATAGGGTCGATAACAAAAGATGAGACAATGTAGACATGTTTGTGTGGATCGGAAGTACAGATGCATAATTCGCTATTTTTTGTTGCGCCACTTTTGGATATGGTCCTAACGATGCGGATCTCATTGTATGTTTATTTATGGTTGTATTGTAAGCTATATTATGTTTATTTGGTTGTTAGGAACAGTATAAACTCAGTTTATAACGAAGCACATAACTTATCGCTCGGTTTTCATCTGTTTTCGATAAAATCTACCGTTTTCGGTACTGAGCGAGATAAAAAAAACCAGTTCGGTTTTTGGTGTATTTTGGGTAAGAATTTAAAAATATAAAAGGCAAACTTTGGTCAACAAAACAGTTTTCAAAAATTGCAAAATGAAAATGTAACCATGAGCACAACAAAGATGGTCCTGCTGGCTAGATTGCAGTGGATTGAGCTTCAGTTTGCTCGTTGTGCGAAATCAAGGAGAAAGCCAGCAGGAGTGGATGCTGCTGCTGCGTCTGGCTAGCCAAACACAGCTGTGTGTTGCGGAAAAAGTGAAAAAAAACGGCTGGAGTGGAGTGTGGAGGTGGGGAGGAAGAAAAAGATGATGTTAGGCCGTCCAACGAGAGCGTGAAGCTTCCAGAACTAGGCCGTCCAAGACTCCAAGTGACTGTGGGCCATACTGTGCCGCACACACAGGCTGCCAGGGCCAAAGCCATCGTGTACCTTCGTTTCCTGATCAAACAGCTAGAATCTAGAAAGACCTCGTCGCGTCCGGTCGCCGGAGGTGCAGCATTCCTAGAAATTTTGGAATGCAGAGGCGAGGAGGCTGTAGGCGTTGATTGTCGTTGTCCGCAGATGGTGCGGCTAGGAATTGATACGGTGACGTGGATAGTTTTGCGCTCCGCTTTAATATATAAGAATAGAAATCAGGTTTTATATTATTGGTCGACGAGAGTTGTTCTAACTTATATTCCTTCTATTCTTTTTTATTTATCGCGGTTTAGTTTAAAAATAAATTAACGGACGAGAAATATTCGAGAACAAAAGTAGTATATAAGTGCAGTAGGTCATAAACCAAGATCACATATATAAGAGACATAAAGTGCACAACCTAATATGTATTGAAATCAGATTATGTATTCATCAACGCTAGACACACGATTTTTTTCTAACTCGTATAGTCATGCATGTGCCATAATAAGTCTAGGTCAAATAAAAAAGTAGGACAAAAGGAACTCTCGACTGCTTGGGTTTGGTTAGTTAGGAAGAAATAGATGATCTGAAGAGCAACAGCTATATAAGGGTCTCATGAGCCAAGTGGAAGAGGAGGGCATGCCGCCAACTAGCTAAGATTCAAGAGAAGACCAAGGACAAGTTCTTAGCACACTTCATGGTGTATCATCACTAGAAGATTATCAAGTATGGAGAGATCGAGATCGCATCTCTTCTATCTTCGTCTTAAGTCACCAATTTAAGTAAACACAACAGGAATTCTGAATATTCCAGTCGACTTTCCTATAGCTGACGGGTATAAGTTAATCTCCATCGGCTCGAAATGTTAACCAACGGGGATAATGGTTTTTTGAGAAATGTGCCCGCGGCTAGTCCGCGTGTTGCAATAACTCCTGTCGGCATTTTTCTATGGCCGACGGGGATAAGTTAACCCCCGTCGGCTATCTTATGTGGCCGACGGGGATAACAATTTTAAAATAGCTCATGTCGGCTTAGCCGATGGGGATTAGTATTCGGGAAACGTGGCCGAGACCATACACGCGTGGAGCCTTATCTCCCGTTGGCTAAGCCTAGAGGCCGACGGGGATTACGAATTTTAAGGACCTACTGCCCAACTGCTTCCCTTCAGCCATCGTGTCCATCTCTCTCACGCGCCGCTGCTCCAGCCACCCCGCCCCTCGTCGCTCCGGCGCGCCTCCGCCGTGCCCCGGCCTCGCCCCTGCCCCTCAGCGGCGTCCCCACCATGCCCTGGCCATTCTACTGCGACGCCCCCGTCGTTCCACGCCGGCCGCCGCCGTGCCTCGGCCTCGCCCTCGCCATTCCACTACGCGGCGCCGAGCGCAATGCCCACCCGACGACACCATCATCCACCTAAACACTGTCCGACCGTCTCCACCGTGTCGTGCACCTCCCGGCCATCTCCCTGGTGTCCAACCGCCGCTCCACCGACTGATCGACACTCCACCGACCACGAATCCGCTGCACCTCGCCTTGACGTTCGTCACTCGCTCGTCATGTCGTGTCCCTGCCCCAACTTTCGCACCCACGTGAGTTAATTTATGCATGTAGGAAATGTTGTTAATTTTCATCGGTTTTTATAGCCGATGGGAGTTAACTCTCATTTGATTGGAATTAGTGTAATATTGTGATTTGGTAAGGTGATTTTAATCAATGTGAATTTATGCATGATATTAGTTATTGTAACTTCAAGTTATGAATTTGAATTGATTAATTTGATGTTATTTATTGTTAGGCTTAACTTATCTTATTAGTCTAAATTGATTAATTTGATGATATTGGTTATCTTATTGTTTCATAATGATATCTTAGGGTTAACTTATGTTGTGAATTATGTTAGGGGTAACTTATGTTATTATATAATTTGATGTTGCGTATATTTTTAATTGATGAATGTCATCTTATGTAAGTATTTATTCTATTATATTATTGTTGCAACTATGTATATAGTACTTACTTTAATCGGATCATTACACGGTTAGGATTTCGAAAACTATGTGTCACCCGTTTTGGACCACTATGCATCACATGTATGTACCATACATGTTATGTGTGACGGTCTGGAATTGTCCCTTTTCTGGATAGCCTCGGGATGACCGATGGGAGTGTGGTATTGGTGACCAACATGATGTGCTCGTAAGGAATTTTGGTGGCGACTACATGCTCCGAAAAGCTAAAAGAATGGTAAGTTTGATCTAGTTATGTCGATCACCAAATAGTATGATTGCTTATGAATGTTTTTTTGTTTATACAGGAAGCTACGTGTGGCCAAAAGCTTAGTGACTTTAATTTATCTCGTTGTTGCTATTTGAAATGGTTACGTAAGCTATGTTGGTGATTTGAAGTTTTTGATGTGTGAAATGATTATATAGTTGTAATGTAAAGTCTTTGTGAACTATGTCAATGGATGTGTTGGTAATGTGACCAATATTATTGTATGTTCTATCCTTGATGATATATATGTTATGTGTGTTGTTGTATTCAATATTATGGAGAAATTAGGTCTCATTTGTTGCTGGTTTGCAGCAGGAAAGGTTAATTTCCATCGTCTTGACCACAGCGACGGAAATTAACAGCTAATGCACATGAGCCAAAGTAGCTGACGGGAATTATCAGTTAATTCCCGTAGGACAAATAATTCCCGTGGGCCAATGGCAGCCAACGGGAATTAGTAGTTAATTTCCATGGGCACGTCGTGGCCGACCGGAATTAATCGATTAATTCCCATGAGCTAGTCATGGCCGATGGGAATTATATGCCAATGAGAATTAACATATTAATTCCCATAGGCCGAGCCAAGCGACGGGAATTAATCCCCATGAGATTCTGTAGAGCCGACGGGAATTAATTAATTCCCATCAGTCGCCAATGGGAATTAACTAAACCCCGACCAATAATTCTCGTCAGGCAAGAACCGACGGGCATTAACCATATATCGATGTGAATTAGCAATTTTCGTCGGTATAAGGCTAATTCCCGTCGATTTTTGGCCGACAGAAATTACCTGAATTCCTGTTGTGGAATCTGACGACATCCAATCTAATAAACAATATGTAGATCAACAACAGGATCAAATGAAACAACAGATTAGAAGGCTGAAAAAACATTTAGGGAATTAACACACACATTTGAGAAATATGTTGCTCCTAGTTTTCTATCACATGAAACTAGTAAAACGATATTTGTACTTAATGCATCGGCAACAAATGAGGATTCACAGCCACAGTCGCTATATTGTATGTCGATGCATTCATATCCAGGAGAAATACCATTACCGTCGTCCCTGCTTGACGGATCGGTGACACTAGATATAATCGGACCGTCCGAACCTAGTCACGAACGGTCAGTCATAGTACGAACCATCTGGCACTCTCTGTCAGATAGTCCGGGACTACGATAAGCCCACCACGTAGTACCCAGATAGTAGCAAGCATGACCGGATAGTCAGGGTATGCTATCGGACCGTCCGTCGCACCGAACCATCCGATCGCCTAGAGCGGACCATCGTCCGGATACACATACACAGAACCTGTTGCTGCACACGACACAACATTTTTACACACCATAGCAGCAATACATTCCTCCCCCTACATATCAAAATTGTAGCGCATCATACGATCACAGGCCGAATATCGTTTTTGATCGGCCATGGCAAGAAGGCCAGCATAAATATGTCTGGCCAACTGAACCATAGATCCCAAGGACCGGTGGCTTTCCATCAAGCATTATGGAGAAAATTAGGGAAGAAATGGTTGAACCGTTGCAAGAAAAACTAGAAGTAAGTGTAGCCAGATTGGGGAAATCATATCAAAAGCCATATGGTTACCGATTTCACACTATCCCATACACACAGGGGACTAGGATATCAAACCTTTCCAAATTTTCCAATGAATGTGGTAAAAGCACACACGAACACTTAGCCCGGTTCTTAGCACAGCTAGATGAATTGGCTGATAGAGAAGCCTTTTGTGTTCTCTTATTTTCTTTATCCTTACTCGTACCGCTTTTGCATGGTACGTCGCTCTGCCTTCTAATCTATTAATTCCTAGAATGATTCGGAGAGTATTTTCCATGAGTATTTCTTTTCTTAGGAGTATGAATTGGAATTAGTTGATTTAGCTTTAGTCCGACGGGGACGCAAAGAATCGGTTAATGACTATATCTGGAGGTTCCGGACTTCTAGGACAGAATAAATCGATGCTTCCAAATCCATGTTGCAGACAAATAAACAGTTGGTAGGGCTGGCTTTTAATGAGTTATGGTCTTACTTAAAAATGAGAAACTAGATGGCGCCCGGTTCTTTTCAATAGCATAGCTATATCAATGGCTTTGGTATGTGAAATCCGAAGTAAAGAAACATCAAAATCGGCTAGCCATAATGTGCATCTAGTGGAGTGCAGTCCAAGTAGTTGAGATGATAATTCCATAGATGTATATACCGTTGAACTTGTTTGGTCAACAAAGGTAAAACCTTCAGCATGCTCTAAATGAATTGTAGAGACATGCTTATTGTAAGTGGTATAATTCTTTTTCTCATGCCACTAATGATTGTATTGTTTTCCATCGACAGATACAATTAGACAGAAATAAGGGTCGGTTGAGTTTCTAGGAGATTCAAATTCACAAGCAGACATTTCCTATCAATAGAACTGAGTTGACGGATAAAAAAGGCTTGGTTCAGTCGGATGTGGTTGATAAAGACAAAGGCAAGAACCTTATCATTGGTAATCCTTGCACGTCAAATATATTGCAAGGAGTGGTTACTCGGAAGGCTCCGGACAAAAGGACTAATAAGACAGGAGGCGTCAGTGGGCAAGTGTGATCAGACTATCGATCAAAACTCCCTATCCCACGCATTGCAGACGATCCGCGCCTGTGCATGAACGGTCCAGAACCCATACGGGATGGTCTGACTCATTTGGTCGGACGGTTCAGCAGCAACCAGGGGCCGCAGCGTCCACGCACCTTGAAGCCTCAACAACAAGAAATAGTTACATGGAAGCAAAATAAATCTAAAACATCTGGTCGGTTTGGTTAAATATGGCCCTACTTTTGATCAATTACTCTCCAGATATGTTATTGAGAAGGTTGTCCCAAGTGGTCGGCCAACAAAGCAACCCCGGTCACCTATAAAAGCAACACGACTAAATAAAATGACACAAAAGGCGACACAACAAGTGATGCATGTTCATCCATCCCTAGTGGTGTCGAGGTATTTTTCACCAGCCTACTCATCACCTATATATTGTACTGTTTAAATATGGAATAGTACGACGATGAACCCGTATTACATGCATAATCGCTTTGCTTATTCGAGCTAGGGGCATCACAATTCTATGCCTTTTGACCCATTGATCAAATAAGTCCAAGCAATAATGAACCCTAGAACAGCTGGCTAGGTACTTCCACTAAATCACTTGCCCAACAGGATCCGAAGAGAGTAATAATCCTAGAACATTGAAAAGGAAATTTTGCAGCTCCAGCCACAGGATTGCTACTGGCCACAATGCCAGATGAATGCTACTAGTCGTAGGGGGAGGAGTTGCACTGCTGTAGCAGGTGCCGGCCGAGGGGAGGAGAGGAGCTGCAACGCTACAGCAAGTGTCGACTGAGGGAGGAGAGTAGCGCTACAGCGAGGCCGCCACACCGAGAGCCGAGGAAGCAGCTTCGGTCTTTGGTAGGGTTGGAAGAGCACTGCACACCGGGGGTGGGAGGAGGAGCGGCGCTGGCCGCCTAGCCGAGCCACCATGAAAGCCAGACAAAACTAGTGGAAGTAGCGGCGACGCCTGTGCTTTGTGGGATACTGCGAGCCACACGTTATTGGGCTTGGGCCAGATCTGTATGTTTTTAGGCCCATGGGGAACCCGCGGGTGGGATTTGTTGCCCACCCTGAACCCGCAGTTGTACGGGTCCCCGAACCCGTGAACCCGTGAGCGGAAAATAAGACCCGCCCCTGCTAGGTCTAAAACCTGCGGGTACCTGCTCCGTACCCGTCCCACTGTCATCCCTAATGTATGGAACTGCATTTGGATTTGCTTGGCAAACGTAGCTTCAAGTTTTCTTCTTCAACTTATTGCACACCAAAAGGATATATAACTTCGAGGATCTTCGTCATATCCCTTTCTCTTGAAAGTCTGTATAGGAACAATAACAAAACATGTTTTGTGGTTTCAAGTGAGATAGACTGCAGCACATTGACAAAATCTAAAATTTGGCCCCTTGGTCCTCGGCTCTTGTTTCTCTTTATTTCTCTTCTTTGCGAACGATGGACTGTAAGATTGTGTAAGGCTTGTTTTTCATAGAGGATGATACAAATATATAGACTTAGAGAAACCATGAAGGCCAAAGGGACGACAGATCTAACAGGAAAGGTCGCGACAGCGGTGGATTCGACCGAGAAAGCCACGACAGCGACAGATTTAGTTGTGGCGGCGATCAAGAAGGAGAATGTGATGGGGCGGTTCCAGCCGTGTAGGGGCTTGTGTCGGGCCTGACAGGGAGGGTTGATGCCGGCAACGACGAAGAAGGTAGGAGGAATTGCTGGGCGGCTCAGGCAAGGACAGGGGGCGCGTTGACGGTGCCGCCGACCCTAGAGCTAGCCAGCCAAGGGAGAGGAAAGTGAGCCACGACCAGGAAGGTGGCAGCGCGGGTCCAGACAAGGTAGAGGCGCTTGTCGGTAGCCTGGGGTGGCGGAGCGTGACCTGGGGTCAGGCGGCGCGTCTGCGGCCGAGGGGAGGGGGCCTAGGGTGACTGCCGCCATGGCCGGCGAGAAGAGGATCTCGGTGGAGGCCGAGGGAGGATGCATGCGAGTGCATAGTCGAGCCCAGCCGCCACCGTTTCTCCATGGGAGAGCACGCAGGCACGAGGCATGGCCACGCGTAGTTGCCCTGCGCGTCGACCCTTGCGGCCTTGCGCGGGCAGATCTGGTGACGCAGACGCAGGGGTGTGCAGGACCGGCCACCGCCGGCCTAGGAAACACCGGCCAGGGGAGTGGCCGTCGCGCCAGCCACGTTGGGCTGGGGAGTGGGGACAGATGACGAACGGGAGGTCCGCCACCGGGAGCAGGAGGGAGGCTGTCGCGCCGCCAGTGAGCAGGTGAAGCGAGATTGCACCATCGAGGGCCGCCGGAGGTGGGCGGCGTGATTTCTTGGCGTGTGCCTGGCGATGGTTGTAGGAGATTCAGCGGGGTCCAAGCGGCACGGCCTGAGTGAGCGCCGCGGCTAGAGGAGCACGCGTGAAGAGAACCTGGGCTCCATGGCGGTCAGCTCGAGACCTTGCGACGTCGTGCAGAGGAGTGGCGGCAAAAGGGGGAAGGGAGGTGGCGGGCCTGGCGGCTAAGATGGGGGCCACCCCGGGAAGGGAGGAGGGCCGGCGGGGAAGGGTGAGCGGCTAGGACGGGGGCGGCCTCGGGAGGGAAGGGTGAGCCTCCGAGGACGGCGACGGCTGTGATGGTAGCGGCTGCAAGTTGGGTGTTGGGAGAAGTGGAAAATCTAGCTGATACTGTGCTGATACTGTGTAAGGCTTTTTTCTTTTTTAATAGAGAATGGATATAAATATATATAGGTGATAGGTCAACAGTGGTATCAACCCATCTACACATAGAACACACATTGTCTAACAGAGAACATTCGTTCGAGGAGATCCCAGAGCTGTGGTGCAGGTGAGGCGCTTGCGTGCTCACTCGACGCGATCTGATGTGGCGTGCACCGTCATTGATTTCCCTGTTATCATCCCTACACTACCGAATTCCAACACTCGGCAAAGAGCTCAGCACTCGGTAAAGTCTCGAATTCCGATAGTGCTAGTTTCCACCGTTATTATCCTTCCTTTTTTTTCTTTCTGGTTTTATCTCTCACTGTTTGTTAGGCTACTGTTTGTTAGGCGAGACACCGGGGAAACAAATCTAAAAGTTTTTTATATGAAAGTGTAGACGTAGGATGACTATTAAAAGTTAAATCGGATGCTTTATAGAAGTAGAGATTTCATATACTTATAAAATGTGCTTTTTCTATGCCTGTGATTCTGTGTAAGCTAGTGAATTATGAGACTTTGTGTTTATGTATAAACTGGTTAATTTGTGTAAGCCGGTGAAATGTACTTATGATACTATTGCCTGTGATCATGTGTGTTTTTGTGTAATCTGATGATTTTGTGGTGCGAGGCCCTGGACGACACGGCACGCTCAGGCACACGCGTTTCATGGTGCGGAACCAATACATGGGTCAGCACAGTACAATGACTCGCCTAACATTGTTTGTACCTACCAGTCTGAGCTAGTGTTGAGATATGGATCGGACTTTTTAGATCAGCACGAACACCGATCCAAAAACACTTTAGACTAGCACGACACGGTGTAACACCCGGATTTTAGGGGTCCAAAACCCGGGTGCTAACATAAACACCAGGTATGCTGGGACCAAGTCTCACACATATGATGTATAGTGGCACAGGATCGAATGTCACATCTTTATACATAACAGGAGTTCTATACAAAATAAATAATTACATTATAAGGAGACAACGGTCCAGCAACCCAAAGTTGACTGGGAGACGACGACCTAGACTTCTCACGAACTCATCGCAGCATCCTCCAAGCGCCTCATCCTGTGGTACCTGTTCTTGACCTGTGGGGTGTGTGAGACAGCAAGAGTGAGCTCACATACGTTTATCGCTCAACAAGTTGTGGGGAATAATGTGCATGAACTCGCCAAAGGTGGGAGCTCACGTGAAGTGTAAGGCTTACCAAAGAAGATGGTTAGAGCTGAGCATAGCTTTTAAAGTTGGTCAAAATTTTATTAGCAGTTACTAAGTATAAGTAAATACCAACCCAGTTAAATAATAGAACAAAAGTAACAACTTCACCTGCGATGCAATGCATATGACAAATTGAGTTTAAGTTCCATAATTTAAACATCAGAGAGTCCTGAGCTGCTCATGACCGTGAGCTCGGCTAGTATACCAGTTTTACACTCTGCAGAGGTTGTACCCTTTACCCACAAGTCGTGTATCCCATGTCGCCAGGGTTTGCAAGGCCCTTAGACACTACCAAGGTGAATGGCTAGGGATCCACTACGAGGCCTTTACAAAGTTCCACTAGCTTCCGAAAACCCGCTACAGTTTATAGGAAGTTCCAATGCAGGAATCCCTTGCAGGACCGCCATCGCAGCAAAATCCTCCCGAGGGCCTCCCTACACTGACCACTCCCCTACTGCCCTTGCCCCTTTCGGGTAAGGTAGTCTTCCACTAGCTTTCCTAATTAATCAGCCAAGGGGTCCCATTCCTCCCTTGTGGTGGCACGTGTTACTCAAGTTAAGCTCTATGTCCCAATTAACATTAATGATATCAACATGAACATAAACAGAATAACAACAAGAATTGGAACATAGAGGTAATAAATGATTATCCCAAAACCATATAAAGCAATAGCAAACTACCCAAGTGATTCAGGGGTAAACAAGGTAATGAGATAAACAAACTAGGGTAACCTATTGGGTCCCATCAAAATTAACCTATGCAGATCATTATGATTAATTAGAACATGAGTGGGTAAAAGAAGTGATCAAGGGCACAACTTGCCTGGGCCTTGAGATTCCAGGTACCAAGATGATCTTCAGGTGATACGTATCCTCACTGCTAGTCGTAGCAATTCAAACAAACATGGTATAGGCAAAATTAACATTACACCAAACTTAAGGACAAAATACACATTAATAATATACATATTAAAATAAGATCATAGGAACAGGAATCATTAATTTTGGAGTTATAGATTTGAAGTTATGAATTTTCAAAGGTTTTATGTGCTTAAAATGGATTAAGTGAGAGATTAAATTTCCAATTGTTTTCATGACAAAACAGAGGCTCTAGGTGGTAAATAATATTAAAACAAAATTATTGCAACTGGAATGGGTCAAAAAGGAGCTAAAATGAATTAGTTATGAATTAAATAAGTTTCTGATTTATTTTAACACTAAAAAATCATTTTCTAAATCATTTTCTATGATTTTCCTATCCACTGGACTGCGCCTCAATTAAACAGAAGCGCAGGGGGCTCGGGGATAAAATTCCTAAGACTCAGTGTACACCGTCAGAGGACGGCGGGTTGATTACACAAAACCCCGAGGGCTCTTTAACAAAAAGACCCGACCGAAGGGGTATGAGTTGTTTCTGGCCGCACGATCGAACTTGGACGCTCGAGATTAGGCCTGGATCGCGGCGAACCGGTACGCTGCGCGATCCGCTGGATCCAGATCCGACGCCCCTGGTTTAATGAAGCCCAGAGCGATGACCGCCATCCGATCCCGATCGGACGGACCAGATCCAAAGCGCGAAGGGGTAAGCCAGGATCTAATCCAGGCCGTTCCCCTCCGATCCAACGGCTGTAAGGACTCTTCCCCAACCCGACAGGGAACACGGCGGTGCCGCCCACCAGTCCCGGCGAACCTCGCCGGTGAAACTCCAATCCAGTGTTCCAGTGCTCTAAAACGCAATTAAAGACTGCTACACGATGCCTAGGGGATGGCGAACACACTGAGACGTACCTTACTGTTAGGGACGAAGCACAGAGGCCCGACCACGGCGCGCGGCGGACCGGCGGAGAAGCGTGCACGCCGGTGACGAATTCCGCGGTGCAGGAGCGCGATTCGACCCAAGAAAGGCGTCAACCACCTATCCTAGGCCCGAGCGAACCCCACTGGACACTTTTCGCGAGTATGGCTGAGCTGGGCTTGTGATTCCGGTGCGGCGGCGGTGGTCACAGGGAAAACGCGGCAACGGCACAAGGTAGATGACGAGAGAGAGAGGGGTCGTCTTTATACCCAGGTGCAGGTGGAGTCCGTGCGAGGAACGAAGTATGGCGTTGCGAGCTTCACGGCGCGGTCGTTGCGACGAACACGGCGGTCATCGCGTGGAGTTCTGTTGAGAAGGATAGAGCTGACGCGTGGGGGCCACCGGTCAGCGTCTGAAGTCGGGGCGTGCATTACGCGAAACCCAGCGGCTGGTACGCGGGCCCAAGCCGTCATCTTCACAGCGCCGCGCTACGTGCGGGTTGGAGAGCGCCGACAGGCGGGTCCCACAAGTCAGTGAGTGGGCGGAGCGCGCGCGTGGAGGAGTGAATGGGCCACGCGGGGTTAAATGGCTGCTGGGCCGAATTTAAGGCTGGCGGCCCAGTTAGGTATAGTGTCCCTTCTCCTTTTTCTTTTATTTTTCTTTTATTCTCTCCTTTCTCCATTCTTTCACAAATTCAAATTTAAAATACCAATTCAATTCAAACTTGTAACTGGTTCATTTTGGTGCAATTAAAAGTATTTGGTTTGAGAGTATTTATTCAAATATATTACTCATGTTTTCATATTACTTCTCTTTTCTTCCCTTCCCATTTATTTTCTATTTTCTATTCCAAATTCAAATTTATACTTCTATTTGTTTTCAGATTTTTCAAATGTATCAATTGAAACCCAAAGGTGAATATAAACCATACTATTTTAATATTACTAATTTAAGTTTTATTCTCCTTGTTATTTATTTCATGGGATGTATAAATGGTTTCCTTTAAAAGAAAAATCCTTTTCTCATCATTTGCTTATTTCCTAATTTCCAAAGCATTATGATACTTTGTTTATATATTTTTTTCTACTAATTTTGGGTCTTACAAATCCTACCCCCTTAAAAATAATCTCGTCCTCGAGATTTGTAAGAAAAGGTTGTATACTCATATTGTTCTCGGGACATATGCACAAACAAAGAAATCTCGACATGATGCATAATCCTTTAACAAAACATAGGTTTAATAGACCTTACTATTATAACTAAAATAGTAATAATACTAACTAATAGCTAAACTAATATTTAGGTCTTACAAATAGTAAAAATATATATATATATATGTATCTATATCTAAGTTTATCTCTTTATTCTTGTTGCTCGTTGACTTCTTCACCGACTACTTCATCTCCAACTGGCTCTTCTTCTTGAATTTCAAGTTCACCGGGTTCAGCTTCTATTTCTGCATGATGGGCATGTCCCCGGTTGATAGATAGGGGCTGACTCCTTCCTGCCGAGGCTTGTCCTTGCTTCATCGGAGCCGGTGTAGTGTAGGCAGCTCTGTTGGGACAGTAGTTGGCGTAGTGTCCCGGTTGTCCACACTTGAAGCATGTCCTGATGGCGGTTGTGTTAGGAGCAACGAGTCCTACTGGAGTGCTTGCTTTTGGAGGAGCAGTTGGTGTCTGTTGAGTTTGTTGTCCAGAACTGCCACTAGCTGGTGTACTTGGAGTGGTAGTATAGCGAGGACGGGAACTACTTCCAGCCTGCCCTTGGTTAGCAGCCTTTCTTTTCTCTCCAAATATACTCCTCTTGTTTTCTACAGCAATAGCTTTGTCAAGTAGCCTTTGGAAGGATGGGAATGTGTGCGATACCAGTTGATATTGCAAGGGTCCAATCAAACCGTCCAGGAAAAGCTCCTGCTTTTGCTCATCATCCTCTACATCTCTAGGAGCATATCGAGATAACTGGATGAATTTGTCCCTGTATTCGCTCACGGACATACTTCCTTGCTTGAGGGATAGAAACTCCTTCCTCTTAATCTTCATGAGTCCAGCAGGAATATGGTAATTTCTGAATTGTGTGGAGAATTCTTCCCAGGTAATTGTATCGGCAGCAGCATGAGCTGCACAGTACGCATCCCACCAATCCGCAGCGGGACCAGCAAGACGACCAGATGCATAGAGTACTTTCTCTCTATCCGAGCACTGAGCTATGTTGAGCATCTTCTCTATGGACTTTAACCAGTCATCTGCTTGCAGCGGATCTGCGGAGTTGGAGAAGGTTGGTGGTTTGTGGCTCATGAATTCCTGGTGCTTATCTCGGGGTGGAACTGATGGTGGAGGTGGAGGCAATGGCACTTGTTGTTGTTGCTGCTGTTGTTGAAGTTGTTGTTGCAGCTGCTGTTGTTGTACCCTTCTCTCCTGGCGTATCTCTTCCCGCTCTTGGCGCATTTCCCGACGTGCATCCTCTCTTTCCTGGTGCATTTCTTGGCGTTCTTGCTGCATTTGGGTGTGCATATCTGCCATAGTGTCCGCCATTTGCTGCATCATTCTCATTTGAGCTGCGACTAGTGGATCAACTCCGCCTGGTGGGGGATTAGGAGGATTCATCTCTGCTGGCTGTGGTTGGGGTTGTCGATATATCCACCGAGTGTGTCGATTAGCAGGTAAATCAATTCCACCACCCCGCCTGGTATTGACCATCTAAGTTAGAAGCATATGGTAAGATAGCTTTGCAAGGAAATCATTTAGTAGGCAGAATGAATAAGTTAATAGTTGGTTATGTACTAAAACTTTCTTTGGCAGGGCTGGGCCAGATATTAGTTGTACGAGGTGAATGTCCAAAGGTAAGATAGAATATGTCAAGATGAGATAGATACGGAATACTACATATATTTTCTAAGGGGATAATCTAGATTGTCTAGTTATTTTATAAATATATTTATACTTATGTGTATATGCAGATGCAATTGTGGACATTACTCCACAATTCATCACACTCAATCAAAGATCCAAATCAGACAGATATCATAAGAACAAACATTCAAATACATAGACACTTATAAAAATAGTTTTGTTTTTGTTCCTAGGATTAGGTCTCCTATTCCTAAAGTCACTTTAGGCACTGGATTTCAAAGTATGGAATCCACATTTGTCTTTAGAAGTGAAAAGGTAAGAGTAATCAGAGTAAAGCGGAAATAGATGAGAAAAGATTTAAGATAAGTTTAGAAACGAATCAGAGTAGCAAAGATAAGTATGTAGGGGTTGTCCAGTTCTATCTAGGTTTCGTCCTACAGTCAACATTGCTCTGATACCACTTCTGTAACACCCGGATTTTAGGGGTCCAAAACCCGGGTGCTAACATAAACACCAGGTATGCTGGGACCAAGTCTCACACATATGATGTATAGTGGCACAGGATCGAATGTCACATCTTTATACATAACAGAAGTTCTATACAAAATAAATAATTACATTATAAGGAGACAACGGTCCAGCAACCCAAAGTTGACTGGGAGACGACGACCTAGACTTCTCACGAACTCATCGCAGCATCCTCCAAGCGCCTCATCCTGTGGTACCTGTTCTTGACCTGTGGGGTGTGTGAGACAGCAAGAGTGAGCTCACATACGTTCATCGCTCAACAAGTTGTGGGGAATAATGTGCATGAACTCGCCAAAGATGGGAGCTCACGTGAAGTGTAAGGCTTACCAAAGAAGATGGTTAGAGCTGAGCATAGCTTTTAAAGTTGGTCAAAATTTTATTAGCAGTTACTAAGTATAAGTAAATACCAACCCAGTTAAATAATAGAACAAAAGTAACAACTTCACCTGCGATGCAATGCATATGACAAATTGAGTTTAAGTTCCATAATTTAAACATCAGAGAGTCCTGAGCTGCTCATGACCGTGAGCTCGGCTAGTATACCAGTTTTACACTCTGCAGAGGTTGTACCCTTTACCCACAAGTCGTGTATCCCATGTCGCCAGGGTTTGCAAGGCCCTTAGACACTACCAAGGTGAATGGCTAGGGATCCACTACGAGGCCTTTACAAAGTTCCACTAGCTTCCGAAAACCCGCTACAGTTTATAGGAAGTTCCAATGCAGGAATCCCTTGCAGGACCGCCATCGCAGCAAAATCCTCCCGAGGGCCTCCCTACACTGACCACTCCCCTACTGCCCTTGCCCCTTTCGGGTAAGGTAGTCTTCCACTAGCTTTCCTAATTAATCAGCCAAGGGGTCCCATTCCTCCCTTGTGGTGGCACGTGTTACTCAAGTTAAGCTCTATGTCCCAATTAACATTAATGATATCAACATGAACATAAACAGAATAACAACAAGAATTGGAACATAGAGGTAATAAATGATTATCCCAAAACCATATAAAGCAATAGCAAACTACCCAAGTGATTCAGGGGTAAACAAGGTAATGAGATAAACAAACTAGGGTAACCTATTGGGTCCCATCAAAATTAACCTATGCAGATCATTATGATTAATTAGAACATGAGTGGGTAAAAGAAGTGATCAAGGGCACAACTTGCCTGGGCCTTGAGATTCCAGGTACCAGGATGATCTTCAGGTGATACGTATCCTCACTGCTAGTCGTAGCAATTCAAACAAACATGGTATAGGCAAAATTAGCATTACACCAAACTTAAGGACAAAATACACATTAATAATATACATATTAAAATAAGATCATAGGAACAGGAATCATTAATTTTGGAGTTATAGATTTGAAGTTATGAATTTTCAAAGGTTTTATGTGCTTAAAATGGATTAAGTGAGAGATTAAATTTCCAATTGTTTTCATGACAAAACAGAGGCTCTAGGTGGTAAATAATATTAAAACAAAATTATTGCAACTGGAATGGGTCAAAAAGGAGCTAAAATGAATTAGTTATGAATTAAATAAGTTTCTGATTTATTTTAACACTAAAAAATCATTTTCTAAATCATTTTCTATGATTTTCCTATCCACTGGACTGCGCCTCAATTAAACAGAAGCGCAGGGGGCTCGGGGATAAAATTCCTAAGACTCAGTGTACACCGTCAGAGGACGGCGGGTTGATTACACAAAACCCCGAGGGCTCTTTAACAAAAAGACCCGACCGAAGGGGTATGAGTTGTTTCTGGCCGCACGATCGAACTTGGACGCTCGAGATTAGGCCTGGATCGCGGCGAACCGGTACGCTGCGCGATCCGCTGGATCCAGATCCGACGCCCCTGGTTTAATGAAGCCCAGAGCGATGACCGCCATCCGATCCCGATCGGACGGACCAGATCCAAAGCGCGAAGGGGTAAGCCAGGATCTAATCCAGGTCGTTCCCCTCCGATCCAACGGCTGTAAGGACTCTTCCCCAACCCGACAGGGAACACGGCGGCGCCGCCCACCAGTCCCGGCGAACCTCGCCGGTGAAACTCCAATCCAGTGTTCCAGTGCTCTAAAACGCAATTAAAGACTGCTACACGATGCCTAGGGGATGGCGAACACACTGAGACGTACCTTACTGTTAGGGACGAAGCACAGAGGCCCGACCACGGCGCGCGGCGGACCGGCGGAGAAGCGTGCACGCCGGTGACGAATTCCGCGGTGCAGGAGCGCGATTCGACCCAAGAAAGGCGTCAACCACCTATCCTAGGCCCGAGCGAACCCCACCGGACACTTTTCGCGAGTATGGCTGAGCTGGGCTTGTGATTCCGGTGCGGCGGCGGTGGTCACAGGGAAAACGCGGCAACGGCACAAGGTAGATGACGAGAGAGAGAGGGGTCGTCTTTATACCCAGGTGCAGGTGGAGTCCGTGCGAGGAACGAAGTATGGCGTTGCGAGCTTCACGGCGCGGTCGTTGCGACGAACACGGCGGTCATCGCGTGGAGTTCTGTTGAGAAGGATAGAGCTGACGCGTGGGGGCCACCGGTCAGCGTCTGAAGTCGGGGCGTGCATTACGCGAAACCCAGCGGCTGGTACGCGGGCCCAAGCCGTCATCTTCACAGCGCCGCGCTACGTGCGGGTTGGAGAGCGCCGACAGGCGGGTCCCACAAGTCAGTGAGTGGGCGGAGCGCGCGCGTGGAGGAGTGAATGGGCCACGCGGGGTTAAATGGCTGCTGGGCCGAATTTAAGGCTGGCGGCCCAGTTAGGTATAGTGTCCCTTCTCCTTTTTCTTTTATTTTTCTTTTATTCTCTCCTTTCTCCATTCTTTCACAAATTCAAATTTAAAATACCAATTCAATTCAAACTTGTAACTGGTTCATTTTGGCGCAATTAAAAGTATTTGGTTTGAGAGTATTTATTCAAATATATTACTCATGTTTTCATATTACTTCTCTTTTCTTCCCTTCCCATTTATTTTCTATTTTCTATTCCAAATTCAAATTTATACTTCTATTTGTTTTCAGATTTTTCAAATGTATCAATTGAAACCCAAAGGTGAATATAAACCATACTATTTTAATATTACTAATTTAAGTTTTATTCTCCTTGTTATTTATTTCATGGGATGTATAAATGGTTTCCTTTAAAAGAAAAATCCTTTTCTCATCATTTGCTTATTTCCTAATTTCCAAAGCATTATGATACTTTGTTTATATATTTTTTTCTACTAATTTTGGGTCTTACACACGGTCTAAAAGTTTTTTAAGACTTTTTTGGCCTGAGCCTGTTTGGCACGATGGCCTCGGGCCGGGCCGGGCCGGGCTGGCTGGCCCAATTCCCAGCACTGGTACGAGCGGTGTCACCACCCGCTGGCTGTATGCACTAATCACGCAAACTGCGCTTTCCGCCGCTTCACTTCCGTTAACGATGGTGTGGGGTACGGTCTGGGGCTGCTTGGCATTCAACGTGATGGTCCTGACTCCTGTGGACTCTTGCTTCTCTTCCTCGAAGGGGCGTGGGCGCGTGGCTTACGCATGCTGGAGCGACGAGATGGAAGCCATCGATGCGATGAGCACACAGACACGTCAACAGGGGTGCTTCTTCGCTTCCAATCCAGCCTTTATTTATTCAACGAACACGCCACTCCGGCGAAACACGCACGGTGACTGCGCGGATTTGCACATGTCACGCACGCAACAGTACACACTAAGCGTCGGTACGGTATAGGCACACGCACAGCTCGAATCATAAACCAAGCCAGCGCCACGCCTTCCACTCCATCCAGGCGCAGGCGGGCGCGCGCGCGCGCATCTACACCTGTTATTCCGCCGCCATCGTTAGTTGCTGAAGTTGACGACCGAGCGGTACGTGGCGCCGGGCGTCCACCCCGCGGGGATGACGTCGCTGGCGACGACCGTCCTGCCGGAGCCGGACGTGAGGCGGATGGAGAAGGGCCCCTGCAGGGCGGCGCCGGAGTTGTACCTCCACACCGCGCCCCACGACTGCTGCATCGGCGCCCACGCCGCCGCCGCCGCACCGCCGCGCCCGCGCTGCATGAGCTCCACGGACCTGAGCTCGCCGTCGCCGGACTCGTACTCGATCAGCACCGCCAAGTAGTTCGCGTTCGAGCCGGCGTCCACCTTGAACGCGATGTCCATCCCGTTCCAGCTGCACGGCACCCTGCACGCACGCACGCGAACGGTGGTCATGTACATGGACATGGGCGGCACACAAAAGGACAAGCGCGAGGAACGGACACCCCAGTCTATCTCTATCACACAAAGGGAAGGCATGTGTTATATATACGTACGTGCACCCTGCATGTGCGTCGGGCGAGGTGACGCGCGTTTCTAACATGAGGCAAGCTAATACTCCAACCGCAAGCGATTCTATATGCGTGCGTACCAGTCAGTACTACGACACAAAACACAAGTACAACTCCTTACTGCTTTAGAAATACTAGTATCTCAGTATCTGATTAGCTTACCGGGTGTACTGGATCCTGAGGCGTCCGGCGCTGCGGAGCTGGTCGGCCTGGCCGGGCTTCGCCATGGCTCCGAACGCCGTGCCGCTCAGGTCGAAGTGCACGGGCTCGTCCAGGCACGCGCCGCCGGGGCACTCGTCGGTGAGGACCACCGTCACCGGTAGGGCTGGACAAAATACTCGTGGCTCGTGAGCTCGCTTGACTCGTGGTCAGCTCGGCTTGACTCGGCTCGGCTCATTTCAATTTTATCACGAGCAGAGCTAACATCTCAGCTCGGTTCGTTAATGAGCCAGCTCGACACGAGCTCGAGCCAGCTCGTTAGCTCGAATGAGCTAGCATTTATCTGTAAAACAAAGCATATACTTGTATTGGATGAATTAATAAGTGATGAACTATGTTAGTTTAGGGTTTAAATGGTGTGATATAAAAAATTATGAGTATTGTTAGTCTTTTTTAGTGTTAAATTAGTATAAAATTAACTAGCAATTGATTATATTGTTGTATATATACATGTATACTATTTTTTTGTTGTGGCTCGCGAGCTAAACGAGCCAGCTCGAGCTCGCAAACGAGCCGAGCCGAGCTGGTTCTCTGGCTCGGTTCCTTAACGAGTCGAGCCGAGCTAGCTCGTTTCCTTAACGAGCCAGCTCGAGCTCGGTCGAGCCGAGCCGAGCTGGCTCGATATCCACCCCTAGTCACCCGGCTGCCGGAGCACGACGCGTGGCCGGTGCATTTCACCTGCACAATTTATTACCACAAAGACGTACGGCAGCGGTGCCGGTGTTGTTTATTACTACGACTGTAGTAAGTAAACGTGCAATATAATATTACGAGCCCACTCTCTTTAAAGAAAACGGTTGCACGACGAGCCGCCGCCGTACCTGGTAGCAGGAGCCGCAGCCCTTGCCGTTCAGGAAGATGGACGGGCTGCCGGCGGCGATCATGGACGCGAAAGGCGGCTGGTCGACGGCGTTCTGGTACCCGCATGCACCACCTACAACAACAACAACAAAACAAAACGAAAAAACGGCGTGCACGTACCCGGGCCGGGCCCCGGGGAGGGATTTGTTAGGAATTCTTTTTTTTCCCATGCCGGTGGAATAAAAAAAAATGGGTTCAGCGCGGGTCCAAAGTTCACGCGCGCCGTCCGTCCGGCTGGCCGTGCGTCTAACTTACCGTCGCTCCCAGCGCCGGTGGCTGCGCCGTACCACGTCGCGCCGGCGTCGTCGGACCACCCGGAGAGCTTGCGGTGGAGCTCGACGGGCGCGCCGGGGCGGAGGAGGCAGGCGAGAGCCGCCGCGAAGGCCACAAAGCGACACAGCAGGACCATTTTGGTAGCCATTGCAAGGCAAGCCGAGCAGGGATGTGCTTTGTGCAGTGGTGTGTGTGCGCTACTACTACCAAAAGTGTTGCCCCCCGTGCCGTCTATTTGTAGCCTGCAGATCACGAGGTAGGTGGGCAGGTGCACACGGCAGTCGGCAGAGACTTCGTAATTGTCTGGTTTTAGTGCACTGCCCCTAGATTAGGGCCTCTTTGGTTTCGGCGACTGAAAATCTCTCTATTTTAGGGTCCCTTTGGTTTGGCTTCCTGGGAGAGATTCACGTTCTGGAATCTTAAAACGCAACCAAAGGGGCTTCCCATGAGAAGCGATTTCCGAAAATTTACAAATTCCCGCAAGTCATTTTAGAATCACGTGGTACCCCAGATTTCAACGGATTCCCCTCCGAAATTACCCGCACTGCCACTCTTTACAAATGTAACGCTTCGTTTCTATTTGCCCCGAGCGTCGTTTCCTTCCGGCCAGCGCGTGCATCCGTCGGAGGAGCCTCCTGCCGCCGCCCCTGGATCCATACCCGCCGCCGCCCCTGGTCCTCTCCCGCCGCCGCCCCTGGTCCTCTCCCGCCGCCGCCCTTGGGTCTCCTCCCGACGCCGCCCCTGTCTCCATGGCGGGCTAGGGTTGCAGTGAAGCTGCGTCTCCAATCAAGCGCCCAGGGTTGCAATCAAGCGTCGGCTGCAAGGTATGTCATCCTATCCAGCGCCCTAATCTTGTTGTTTTTTCCTGTTAAAAACGGATCAATTGATAGATTTGTTGCCTAGTATGGGTGAGAGGCCATTTGGGATGCAGCCAATGTGAAGCTTTTTTGTGACCTATGCACAAAAGAGGTTAATGCTGGGCATAGGCCATTAGGGCATCTCAATAAAGTGGGTTGGAAGAATGTTGAAGTTAAATTTGCAGAAGTGACAGGGAAGAAACTAGAACATTTACAAATGAAGAACAAATGGGACAGCCTTAAAAGAAGTTACACTATTTTTATGGAGTTAAAAAATTCTGCCACTGGGCTTGAATGGAATGAAATGAGGCAAACTGTTGGTTGTGATGACAAATGGTGGGAAGAACATCTTGCAGTAAGTGTCTCAGCACTACCATTTATTAGTAGGCTTGTTTATTTGTGAACAGTAACTTACTTGTGTTATTATTGCAGCGATGCAATGATCCTACTGCTAAAAGGAAATGTAAACATGTGCAATTCAGAAAATGTGGACCGCCTAACTTGGACTCGCTGCACATAATGTTTGGAGGTGCCCATGTTAGTGGGGCAACCGCATCAACTCCGGGAGATTTGTCTAGTGGTTCCTCTGGTGATGTACAAGAGATAGAGAAGGTCCCCCTAGATGTGAAGCTTTCCACACTACAAAAGAAAAAAGATAAGAAGCGCAAGGCCTCTTGTATTGATGAGAAGGATGATAAAAACACTAGCCCGTTCCTTCGATTGTATAAGCAAACTTGTAGCAAGATAGAAGAAGGAGTGGACAAGATAACCACAAGTGTTGAAGCGTCATCAGCTCCTATGCATACAAGTGTTCCTTCCATTGCAGAGGCTATGAAGATGTTGAAAGAATGTGGAGTGGAAGAAAAAACTGCACTTATGCATACATCCACATTGCTCATCATGAAGTCTGAAGTGAGAGAGCTCCTCAATTCATTTGAAACGGATGAAGGGAGACTTGATTGGTTGAAGAGGGAACATGAGATGAAGCAGTTGCCATGAACATTTATGTTTTCCTTTTTTTAATTATCTATGTTTGGAACCATTTTGTTTGCAACTATTGTGTTTTGTAACCGGAACCCTTATGTTCTGTATGTTTCCTATGTGAATCATTATGTACCCATTATGGTTGTATGTTTCCTATGTGAACCATTGTGATTGTAAGTTTTGTATCTGTAGATGGATGAAGAATTACAAGAATTGGTAAAGAAGGGGTACAAGGGACTACAACTTCTAGCTGAGTTATCAAAGCAAGCTGCCTCTATTGGTTATTTAGGTGACAAATACTCTACGAGGTACTTGAACAAAAGTGATTACAGGGTCCCGCAACAAACTGGAATTGAATGGGTTCAAGAGTGCTTAGCTGCTCCAAGATATTTTTACAAGATGTTTAGGATGACTGTCGAGGTTTTCTGGTCACTACATGATTTTCTTGTGTCAACCTATGGCTTGACGACTACATGCAATGTCACATTTGTTGAGTCATTAGCCATGTTTCTATGGATTGTTGGAGGCCCTCAATCTTTCTCACAAGCTGAAAATCGGTTTTAAAGATCTCTATGGACAGTTCACATGAAGTTTAAAGAAGTATTGAAATGTTTGCGACAATTAGCAAAAGCGAATATCAAACCAAGAGATCCAAATTTTACTGTTGAGCATCCAAAGGTTACAGAAGATCGTTTTTGGCCTCATTTCAAAGGTGCTATTGGTGCTATAGATGGCTCACATATCAAAGTTTCGGTGGGCGCAGAGGAGGTTGTGAACCACACATGTCGGCATGGATACACATCTCAAAATATTCTTGTCGTATGTGACTTTGACATGAGGTTTACCTTTGTGGTTGCTGGTTGGCCGGGCTCCGCCCATGACACTCGTATCCTCAATCATGCTTTAACAAATTTTGGTGATGAATTTCCAAAGCCACCTGCAGGCAAGTACTACCTTGTGTTCTAATTTTGTGTCTACTTTGGTCCCTTTCGGTGCTTATATCATTGACTTGTGTTATTTTTCAGGCAAGTACTACCTTGTTGACTCCGGTTATCCAAACCGAACTGGATATCTTGCTCCTTACAAAGGGAGTACGTATCATTTACCGGAGTTTCGTCATCGTAGGGAGCGTGCACCTCAAGGGAAATATGAAATGTTCAATTACTTACATTCGTCTCTTCGCAATGTCATTGAGCGTGCATTTGGAGTTCTCAAACAAAAGTGGCGTATATTGAAAGCGATGCCAAGTTTCTCACCTCGTACACAGAAGCATATCATTATTGCTTGCATGGCATTGCACAATTTTATTCGTGATAGCGCATTGCATGACGACGAGTTTGAGAAATGTGATGAAGATGAGGACTATATACCTGAAGGTGAGGATGACATTGACGGACAACAAGTGGAAGAACAAGGAGTGGATGAAGTTCTTGAGGAGGAGAATGAGGTTGACATGAACACCATTCGTGATAATATAGCTAATGCATTGGTTAGTTGAAGATAGTATCGTTAGATCGATGGTGGATCAATATATCTTTTGTAGTTATATATGTCATGGTGGTGGATCCAAAACATTTCTCAAATTATTATATATGTCAAACATTGACAAACATAAATATTTCATTTTCATAACAGTCATCTACACGTCAATGCAGTTAATTAGTATATAAACAGTCTTAGGGGCTTAACAAACATTTCAGATACAATCCACAGCTCACAGCTGTTTTAACCAAACAGCTTCCAGCTTTCTCACAGTCGCCATCACACATCAGCTTTCCCACAGTTGATTTCAAAAATCAGATTTTCAGAATCCACAGCTGAACCAAACACACCCTTAGTCTTATTTAGTCCATAAATTATCAAACAGTAATACTAAATGATAACGAGGGACTAAACTGCTTTATAGTAAAAGGCAAAATACTGAGTTGGAAGAGAAAAGAGAGGAGAGAAGCGAACCATAATTGTGAGAAAAATTGTTACCCTACAGATGACTGAAAGTTGCAGTGAAGCTTTTGTCTCTATTTTAGCTAGCTGACTGAAAAATTGTGAGAAAAATTGTTACCCTACAGCTGGCTTAGACACGATAACCAAGAAAAATTGTGAGAACTGCAACTATTATTGCAACCAACAATCGGCTATATTATTACCCTTGCTCTTGGGGTTTGTTTGGTTCTAAAGACTAAAGATTAGTCTCTACATTTCAGTCTCATTTAGTCCCTAAATTATCAAATAGTGTGACTAAAATAGAGACTAAACTTTTTAGTTCCTAGTCCTATACTAATTCTACCTTTTGTCTCTTATTTATTTCTGTTGCAACGAAGTTTTTGTCTCTCATTTATTTCTGTTGCAGTGAAGGACGAGTAATGTTAGGAAAATGGTAAAGGACATTTAAGTCTTCTTATGAGTCATTTACTGAGTTTTTAACACTTTTAGTCCCTAAGACTAAACAAGGTAGGGACTAAAACAACCAAACATATTCTTAGTCTTTAATCCCGTAAGGGGTGATTAAAAGGGATTAAAACTTATTGATTCTGCTAGTTAACTGCCCTTTCATCGTCACCGAAGAAGGGTAGTTTTGGTCTTCTTACAAATTATTTAATGAATTCTAAACACTTTTAATCACTAAAACTAAACAGGGTAAAGACTAAATATTAGTCTCTTGACTAAATAAACCAAACATCCCAAAATATTGCATTACGAGGTGTGGGAGATAGATATCTCTGGTGTTATGAGCATAGAAACACAGTTCCATCTTGCCCGAGGTTAACCTCGGACGGGAGACGTTGTTCCATCTCGCCCGAAGCCAACATCGGATGGGAGACGGTGTTCCGTCACACCCGAGGCCAACGTCGGACTGGGGATGCAGTTCCGACTCACCCGAGGCCAACTCTCGGTGGGAGATGCTGTTCCGACTCGCCGGAGGCCAACCTCGGATAGGAGATGCAGTTCCGACTTGCCTGAGGCTAGCTCTGGGTGGGAGACGATGTTCCGACTCGCCTGAGGCTAGCTCTGAGTAGGAGAAGTAGTCACGACTCGCCCAAGGCCAGTTCTAGGTGGGAGATGCATTCGCGAGTCGCCCGAGGCTAACCTCGGACGGGAGCGCAGGAACGTTCCATGAGTCGCTTGATGGATCTCCTGATAACTTGCCTAGCAAGGCATGCCCTCGAGACACAACTAGGCTGGATGAGCTCAACTCGAGCAGGCGAAGACCGCACGACCGAGTCATGCGGAGGAGCGTTGATATCTCGGCCCAGGAGGTTGAGCGTACCTGAAGATCTAGATACCTGGAGATAACTCAGATGAAGGGCAACTGAACTCAAGATAAGCAGGAATGCATGCCATGGACAGATTCGGACAGAGTTAGATAGTCATCACAACTTGTAAAGGCATAAATCTCTGGTCATCTATATAAGGCCGAGGGGGTAACCCTACAAATGCATCGGATCACTCATCTATCTCACATATCTCGGCTCAGATCATCTCACCTCGACATATCCCATCACCACCTCATAGTTCATTAGCCCTCTCATAGCAACTACACCACCACTAGATCCACAGCAGATCTCACCCTCCTTCGCCTACAGCTCATATGTAACCCATGTACACTAATGATACTCAAATACTCAGCCTCGACAGGAAGTAGGGTGTTACACATTCCAGCGGCCCGAACTTGTATAAACCCTTGTGTGATCCGACATGCACCTGCACGTACAGCAAGTCGCAATCAACGACACCGTCTTGCTCAAAAGCATCACGCAGGGAACCCCATGGTGCGCAGTCGAGTCATAAACACCGACACGAGGATTTAATTGCATCGAATGCATGAGTAGGCAGAATTTAATTGTATCACAAGGATTTTTAGGTGCTTTAGGGCTAGTTTTGAAACATAAATCCTCTCTAGTATTCCCGAAAATTGAGTGGAAAATTAACTCATTTCCCTCAATCTCCGAGAATACCGGAGGGGATTTAAGTTTCGAAATTAGTCCTTATTTAATGATTCCCTTTCCTCTTCATTTGGCTAAAAACTTAGAAGTCATTTATACCCTTTGGAACCTAGGAATTCCATTATAAAAATTCCTAAGAACTAGTTCACTTTTATAGGCAAAATAAAAAATAAGAAGAAAAAAACTTTGTTCTAAATGGGCCCTTAGTGTTTGTGGACAGAGTTGTATATACGTGGCCACAAGTTTAAGGCATGTTTGGAACTAAGGAATGCAAGTGTGAAAAAATTCAACTATATATGGTCGTGGAACATCATAGGGATAATATATCTCAAATGTATAATAAAACATCTTACATATACCATAATGAAATATCTCCTATATACTATATGAATATTATAGGATAAATAATTTATGAAGCATCCATGGTCAAAAAGGACTTAAGCATTTATGTCTATGTTTTGAAGCAAAATAGTAATTTTTTTCTTTTTTTACAAAATTAAGAATATTATAACCTGGTGGTTTATATAGCAGACCAAAAATGTATTTATTGTTATAGTCACTTATCAAATACTTGTGTGCTGTTGCAACGCATGTGTATCTAACTAGTACTAACTCTGTTCATAAATATATGATACCGTTGACTTTTTTGAAAACTTTGACTACTTGTTTTATTCAAAATATTTATTCAAAAATGTAAAATTTTAAGTTAAACATAAACTATCTTAAGTGATAAAACAAATAAAAAAATAAATGATAACTTATTATTTTTTTAATAAGACGAGTAATCAAAGATTTTTTTAAAGTCGACGGTGTCGTATATTTATAAACGGATGAAGTATTAAAGTAAGATGAGTATTGGCTGAGAATAATTTTAGAAATTGGTTAGGCATGTTTGGTTTCCTACCTAAGGCGCCACAATCTGCCTAACCTTAGGCGCTCGAATTGAAGAACTAAGGTTAGGCAGAAAAGTTTGACACATTGTGGCGTCTTAGGCACCAAACCAAACAACCCATTAATTTGGAACGGTATTAGTAGTAGTACGACTACAAGGCAGACGTTCGCGCGTTGCCCACCCCGAGACGGCTCCGCTCCCCCCATCCATTTCAGTTTGAGCTCCGTAAAACCCGACGGACCGATGGCCATCCACGCACTGATTCTCACTGTTTCGATTTTCAACCCTCCGGCACCTTGAGTCCCTCGTAAATGTAGCGGCACACGAGCCGTGAATCCTGGACCGCGCTGCCGGTTTCTGCGGTTCTTCTCCGCCGACACGCGTGATTACGGCCCGGTCAGCCGCTGCACCCACGGCCACGACGTGCGCTGAGCTTTGCAGTTGCAGGCGAAGCGGCACGCCGGCACCTTGCGCCGTCACCGAAGCACGGAGGAGGCGGAGCCAGTGATCTCGAGGTCAACTGCGACGGTTGGGCCACGATTTGATTGGCTAGTCGTAGAAGGCAGTTATACTATCTCGATCTTTTATTATTTGGCGTTAAATAGTATAAAATTGAACTAGAAAACGTCAAATAAAAAAGGAGGGAGTATTTTTTTCTAACAACATTAAATCATGCTAGGATACTCGTGAAAAAAAATTCTCAGCATGTTGTGTAATTTGTTCATTGTCTTATTTATCATTAACTAACACTATATACTATATAATCCGTCACTTCAAATAAATATAAAGTTACATCAACAAATGACCTATAGATATGGACCACCCTACATGCACCAAAGCAACTGCACCCAGAAAATCAACTCATTAGAAATAAACGAACCAGATCATACTCCAACTCCGCCTTTTACTCGCATCCAAAGACTGATGTTTTTTTTTGGATAATACTTCAGGACTCATCCTCTCCCCACGCGTGCTTTGCCTCTACCTATAGCTCGCACTCCATGCCCTCAGCAACGACAAGAGCACTAGGACCTGATCCTTCTCCGTAGCGTCGCCGCCGCGAGAAGGTTGTGAAGAGAAGCGCAGTGAGCAGCTCATCCCGTTCGATGGCCTCGTGCCCGAGGCGCTTGGCGTGGGCGAGGATCCTAGGCGAGATCCGGGAGAGGCGGCAGGCTAGAGATCTTGTAGAGGTTGATGTCCGGGTAGATATGTAGTCGTCGATGGAGATCTCGACGATGGTGCGAGAGTGTCCTCGTCGTACATGATGAGCGTGAGGAGGGCGAGCATGGTGACCGGGGAGAGCCACACCGATGCGAGGAGGGAGCGCCTGGAGGCGGCGAGCGGGTCGAGGAGCACCGCAGGGGTGGGGCGGGACAACGACTCGAGGGCCGAGATGGTGGTCATGGGGAGGGGTCGAAGGTGGAGGTGCGCAGCGGTGGCTAGGCCATGGTTGTGGTCGGCGGAGGCTGCTGCTGAGGAAGGGGAAGGGGGGGTGGGGTGAAAATTGGCATTAATAATTCTTGAAAATAATGGAACGAATAAAAGCTCGCGCTATATTCTCCTGCAAAGTGTTTTTTTACAATGGATATGTGCTATTTAGAATGTAAATATAGTGTTGGCCGTTATAAATTACATTCGAAATGCTAGATGGTGACTCTCGTTTAGGCTCCAGACTACGTTTTCAAGGCAAAGTGTTGGTTTTAGTTGCAATATATCGTCACCAGAGATGGACTTTTCGCCAAGAGCCCGTCTCTACACGACTCTTCGTAAATATTGTCTCTTAACTGTATTTATGGTCTAGAGGCTCAGGCTTGTAACATGTAGTTTTTTAAACGTCTCTTGTATTTGGAAAACCGAACCACCGTCTTAGGGTTGTATAACCTCATTAATTGAGGGGTCTCTTAAGGGGTCTATAAGGGGCTAAGTGCAAAAAAAAATCAAAAGACGAACTTTTTACGAAGAGCTCATCTCTTCACGACTTTCTATATATATTATCTCTTAATTGTATTAATATTCTAGAGGCTCAGGATTGTATAATGTAGTTTTTTAGCTCTATTTTACTTAGAAAACAAAGCAAAACGGCTATAGGTTGTGCATGCCGTTATGCATGTAGCTAAACCATGTGTGTCGACCCTCAACGGTACTTCAAGAGCAATATATAGAATGTCTAGATTCGAATGTTTAAAAAGGCGTCTATCATTTATAAAAAAAATGAACGTCTGTGTAGCAACAGCTGTCACAAAAATACTTGCACCTGTAACAAAAAAAAACGTTTCTACCGCTGCTTTATGCTATGGACTATATATGGTACATGTACATTTAACATGTTACAACAATTGCATATCGAAATAACTATAATGATACAAACTTTTAGCAAATTTGTCCCACATAAAATGTTACGTTTAAATTCATGCTTTTTGTCAAAAGTTGTCGGTACATTTTATACTTTATTCACATTTAAAAAGTTAGAAAAGGTAACCCGCTCCAAGTAGATGAAAAACATAATGGAATATTCACAAGTTCACATACATGTTAACGTTAAATCAATAAATTAGTTAAGTGTCCGTTCGTTGATATAAGTTATATATATCACATAGTAGATCTCATTTAAATGTGTTAGTTATTCAAACTACTAATTGTTGATATGTTTTTCTCACGTATGAAGGGACTACTTTATCATGTATTCCTGTTATTATATGTATGTTAAATGCGACCATGTTTAGACGGTTCCGGATCCCTGTATTCTTTTCGGGCTCTAAAGTAGTGTTTGGTCGAAGAGCCAAGTAGAACGGAACTGTTCTGTTTCAGTTTTGTTGCTGTTTGGTTCAAAAGGAACTAGAACGGAATGGCTCCAATTAGGGAATATTCTCCTCAGATCCGGAACAATTCCGCTCCAAAAAATCAACCGGACGGAGCCGCTCCGTTCCCATCCCGCTCTCACAATCACGCTCCATTCCGTTCACTCTGCAACCAAACAAAAAACAGAGCCGCTCCGTTCCAGATTACCAAACACAGAACAAAGCGGCTCCGTTCCTAGAATCAGGGATGGAACGACTCCGTTCTACTTGGCTCCTCGAGCCAAGTAGAACGGAGCCGTTCTGTCCCAGTTTTATTGTTGTTTAGTTACAGAGTAACTAGAACGGAGTGGCTCCAATTAGAGAATATTCTCCTTAGATCCGGAACCATCCCACCTCAAAAAATCAACCGGACAGAGCCGCTCCGTTTCTAGCCCGCTCGCACAGTCACGCTCTGCTCGCATAGTCTGCAACCAAACAAAAAATAGAGCCGCTCCGTTCCAGCTTACTAAACACAGAACAGAGCGGCTCTGTTTCTAGAATCAGGGATGGAACGGCTCCGTTCTATTTGGTTCCTCAACCAAACACTACCTAAGTGGTAGCAAAGATTAATAGCAACTCCAAGAGTTTATCAAAAATTTATTTCCAAAAACTATATGTTGGGGCTTCACTAAAAATACTTTCCCTAAAATCTTATCTCCACACAGTAAATTTCTAATAATTAACTCAATAATTTAAACCTTTGACGCATCATCACGACATGGACACTAGCGGAGACGACATGCAGCTTCTAGTCGACGTGCTCATATATGACATGAGGTCTTTTTGGTTCAGCTTTTTCTGATCAGTTTTTTTAAGAATCTAGCTATGAAGAGAATCTAGCTGTGGGTAGAATCTGAGTATCGTGAGGATTACGTGCGGAGAAAAATGAAGTGATCTAAATGGTTTAGGATCTAGAAAGCGACTGTCGGCGTTCCGAGACCGGGGGGTCCTCGAGCCGACGAGTGAGAGTGCCGCGTGCCCCAGCCCAGATGGGTCGAGCGCGTGGAGCGAGCGCAAAGGGGGGAACGGAGTGAGAGAGAGGTCGGTGGCCGGAGCCGGATCGCGAGGGAGTCGGAGAAATTCCCACGGCCTTCGTGTTCGTCCCGCGCCCAGGTCGGGTGCGCTTGCAGTAGGGGGTTACAAGCGTCCGCACGAGGTGAAGGGAGAGGGCGGCCCCGAGAGAGCGCCTGCCCCTGCCTTTCGTCCCCGTGAGGCCAACCTTCTCTAAGGAGGCCCTGGCCCTTCCTTTTATAGTCGTAAGGAGAGGGTCCAGGTGTACAAGATGGGGGTGTAGCAAGGTGCTACGTGTCTAGCGAGGGAGAGCTAGCGCCCTATGTACATGCCCAGGTGGCGGCCAGAGAGATCGTGGCACCCTGTTGGAGTGGCGTCGTGGCTGTTGGAGGAGTAACGGAGCCGGACGGGGGGACAGCTGTCGAGGTGGCTGGGTCCTTGCTGACGTTCTCCTGCTTTCGTAAGGGAGCTGGGAGCCGCCGTCGTCATGATCTAGCGGGGCGCCATCATGGCCTATCTGGCATAGCTGGCCAGATGGGACGCCGGTCTTGTTCTCTGCGACCCAAGTCGGCTCGGGGCAGGGTGATGATGACGCTTCCTGTTGACGTGGCGGTCTCGTATCCTAGGTCGGGCGTCGTGGAGGCTCCTCCGAGGCTATGGCCGAGTCCGTCCTGCAAGACAGAGACAGAGCCCGAGCCCTGGTCGGGCGAGGCGGAGATTATTCGGCAGAGGCCGAGGCGGAGTCCGAGCCCTGGGTCGGGCGAGGCGGAGGTCGCCGTCTTCCGAGGCCTTAGCCTGAGTCCGAGCCCTGGGTCGGGCGGAGCGGAGTTCGCCGTCTTCCGAGGCCTTAGCCTGAGTCCGAGCCCTGGGTCGGGCGGAGCGGAGTTCGCCGTCTTCCGAGGCCTTAGCCTGAGTCCGAGCCCTGGGTCGGGCGGAGCGGAGTTCACCGTCTTCCGAGGCCTTAGCCTGAGTCCGAGCCCTGGGTCGGGCGGAGTCTCCTATGGCACCACTGGCGAAGTCTGGCCGCCCGTCGGTCTTACCTTTTGCGTTAAACGCCCTGGTGACTCGGTCGGTTGGTGCGGTGATTTAGTCAGGGTTTCTCCTTATCGGAGGCGGGGCCTAGGGCGAGCCGGGGATGCGCCTGCCGTGAAAGAGGAGACCTCAGGCGAGACGGAGTCATCTTAGGGTCGGCTGCCCTCGCCCGAGGCTAGGCTCGGGCGTGGCGTGGTCAAGTCACTCGTGTGGACTGATCCCTGACTTAATCAAACCCATCAGGCCTTTGCAGCTTTATGCTGATGGGGGTTACCAGCTGAGAATTAGGCGTCTTGAGGGTACCCCTAATTATGGTCCCCGACAGTAGCCCCCGAGCCTCGAAGAGAGTGTTAACACTCGCTTGGAGGCTTGCATCGCACTTTTTTGCAAGGGGACCAGCCTTTCTCGGAGGTACCTTGTTCCGGTGGGTGCGCGCGAGCGCACCCGCCGGGTGTAGCCCCCGAGGCCTCGGAGGAGTGGTTTCACTCCTTCGAGGTCTTAATGCCTTGCGCAATGCTTCGGCGTGACTAGCGGTTCCCTCATGCGAGCAGGGCGTAACCCAGGTGCACTGTCGGGGCCCAAGTTCTCGGGCTGGTATGTTGACGCTGTCAACGGTTCGGCCGGAGCCGGGTTTGCGAGAGCAGCCCCCGAGCCTTCGCACGGAGCGAGAGGACGATCAGGGACAGACTCGACTTTTTATATACGCCCCTACGTCGCCTTTCCGCAAGGAGGAGGGGGGGAGTGCGCCATGTTACCCTCGATGGGCACCGAACATGGTGTCTCCGGTGAGCTGCGATCGGGTAATCCGAGTGGACGTCCGTGCCCCGTTCGTTAGGGGTCGGCTAGGGGCCCGGAGGCACGCCCAAAAGTACCTGCGGGTGATCTGCCGGACCCGGTCCCCTAGCGACGGGGTCCGAGGGCTCGTTGCCTCCCTCCGATGGGATTCCGTTACAGAGTCGTTCCCGCTGGTCTCGGAAATGTCCTAGGGTACCTCGGGAGCGCAGCCCGAGCCTTGGTTATGTATCGAACGTACCCCTGGTCATCCCTCGCTCGGCGTCTGAGGCGGCTGTGAACCCTTCGACAGGCCAGCCTTCGAACCCCTGATCAGTAGGGGGCACGGAGCCCTAGTAGCCTGAGGCGGTCATGGAACCTTTCGGGGGCCGACCTTCGAACCCCTGACCAGTAGTGGGTGTCGGGCCCACGCGATCTGAGGCGGCTGTTGAACCCTTCGGGGGGCCAGCCTTCGAACCCCTGATCAGTAGGGAGGCTCGGGGCCTAGTTCCTTCACGGGGAAGGATCCCTTTGGGGTTATCCCCCTTCTCGGTCCCTGTTGCAAGAGATAGAGAAAGAAGGAAAAGGGAAAAAGGGATTCGAAATTGAACTTCGTGGCGTACCTTTCTCGGCGTGGCCGTTTTTGGCGGAGGCGAAGCGCCGCCAGCTGCCCCTGCCAGAAACGTCACCTATTTTGCCGTGGAGTTAATGCGCTGGGGTGAGTAGTTGGTGAGGTTGCCGTTGCGTGCGCGAGCCGTTCGAGGGACGGCTGTTTCGCTTCGCGTTTTTTTGAACCGCGCGTCTGGTTCGGGCGATGCGTTGGAACCGTCTCGCCCTTGGTCCTTTATGTACCCCTGAGAGGGTCCTGTGACGATTCTCGACTCCACTTTTCGCCTTCTTCTCAGGTTTTTTGCAACCTGAGAGATCTAGCCAGGAAAAGGAAACCGCCTTCCCCTGTTCTTCACGCCGCCATTCCTTCTGCCTTGGCGATGGCCGACCGGGTGACCATCCTCTCGCCGCGCGACCCGTGGCCCTCCTCCACGGTGACGGCGGGTGACCTGGGGGACCTCGTCGACGAGGGTTTGCTCCGCCCCCTCACCGATAAGGAGCGGCCGGAATGGATCCCTCCCTCGGGCGAAGTTGCTCCGTCCCCTCCGCCGGGGTATGTCGTGAGCTTCATCTCCTTCCATGAGCGGGGGTTTGGAATGCCGTCGAGCCGCTTCATGCGGGCCATCCTGTTCCACTACGGGGTGGAACTACACAATCTTACCCCCAACTCCATCGCACAAGCCGCTATCTTTGTAGCGGTGTGCGAGGGGTATCTGGGGATCGCCCCCCATTGGGATTTGTGGACTCACCTCTTCTTTGCTGAGCTTTTTGCTTCGTCGACGGGGGAGAGGAAGGTCCGTGCGGCGGTGCGGGCCGGCGGCTGCACCCTTTTGCTGAGGCAGTCACGGGCGTTGCAGTATATCCCTGCCGTCCTTTCGTCCTCAAACAAGGGCTGGCAGCGCCGGTGGTTCTATCTCCGGAATGACGGAGAGTCGCTCCCGCCGTTCTCTCAGCGGGTCGTCACCGCCGCCCCCGACGCCTGGCGTCACGGGACTCCACACGAGAGGCAGAAGAAACTCGAACCTCTTCTCCAGGCTCTGAAGGTGTTGCGGGAGGAAGGGCTCACCGTCGCGGGAGTGGTTGCCGCCATCCACCGCCGGAGGGTGCTTCCCCTGGCGGAGCGGCGGTTGCCGCTTTGGGAGATGACCCAGGAGGCCGACTGGGAGGGGTCACGGATGTCCCCTGATCCTCTTCCCCACGACGCCCTCTATCGGCGGGTGTCGGTCGCGATGGGGAAGCCGGACCCCCATGCCCTCTCCCAGCCTCGAATGCGCCCCGACCGGGGGTGCGTCGCTCTGGTGAGTGCTCGTCCTTTCCTTCTTCATATACCGGGTCGCTCCCGATTCTGACTATCGATTTCCTTTTCCCCCCCCTTTTTTAGGAGGTGGGGCGGCACAAACCCTCCCTGCCGCCGGTCCCGGAGGACGCGGTGGGTCGGGCGGCGAGGCGGGTCGCCGCGGAGGAGGAGAAGAAGAAGAAGGACGCGGAGAAGGCTCGGGCCCGCAGGCGGAGGCGGGCTCGAGACGCCCTGGAGAAACGCCGTCGTCAGCAGGAGAGGGAAGGGCTTCCCAGGGAGCCGTCGCCGGAGACGTCCGACGATGACGACGACGTCGACGATGAAGAGGAGGAGGACGACATGGCCGCACGCCTTGGCCTCAGCCCCGGCTTGGGATGTGGCCGGGGGTCGTCGAGCCAGCCCCCGAGCGGGCCCACATCGTCGGTCCCTGGTGCCGAGGTGCCGGATCCCCGTCCTGAGGAGCAGGGGCAACCCGAGAGGGTTCTCGTCTCCCCGGCTGGGGGAGCTGACGTCACTCCAGGGAGCCGAGCCGAGGGGTCCGTTCCTCGGGAGCCGTTGCCCTCGCCGGCGGCATGCGGGAGCGGTCCTCAGGTTGTCATGGCGGTGCCTGGGCAGTCCGCCGCCCGGGCCTCAGGGGTGTCCGAGGCGAGGGCGGCGCCGGGGCTGTTGGTGAAACGGACCACGGCGGTGGTTCCAGGAAGCGGGAGCCAGGAGACCTCCCCCCAGACACCGTGGATCATGATCCGGAGCGGGTAGGTACCTTGGAATCTTTCCGTCCCGGCGCTTCATCCATATGTACGGGCCGTAATCTTCCCTTACTTGTTTTCTTCAGCAAACGGAGCCATGGCCCTACCGACCTGGCGCCTCGGAAGGCCCTCAAGACGGCGTTTGTCCAGGCAGCTGGCGCCACCTCGGGCCCTCCCGCTCAGCCGACCCTTTCGCAGGGTGCCCCACAGCGCGGGGCTCAGGCGTCGCATGTTTCGGGGGAGCAGGTCCCCGAGGTGGGCTCCTCTGCTGAGGTGGCCATCGTGACCGGGGAGGCGGCCAGCGCCGATGCGGTCACGAGCTTGCCAGCCATGTTGGCCATGCCGGTGTCTGCCGCTACCGCAGCCGGCACCGTTCCGGTCGGAGAGCGCCCAGTCGGCGCCGACGTCGGGACGGCCGCGGCGTCGGCGCCCGATGCCTCGGGAGAGGTGGGCGCGGATGCGCAGCGTTCCCAGGCGGGCGGCAGCCTTGTCGTTGTGGGGCGGAGCCCCGAGGCCCGGGGCCAGTTGCTCCGATTCCGGACCCGTGAGGCTTCGGACCCCATCTTCGTTCTTGACGACGAAGAGGAGGACCAGTCCTGGGACGAGCTCCGCAAGCGTGCTGAGGCGACAGTGGGGTTGCTCCGATCGTCGCTGGAGGTTCTCTGCGGGGACGTCCCCAAAATCCTTCAGGTAATGGTTTCAGACATACCTTCTCGCTTCCGCGAGCGAGGCGTTCGTCGTGAAATCTTGTTTTCCTTTCCAGGACCTGACGGACCGGAGCGCCGCCAAGTCGTCGTTCATTCGCCGCGAGGCCGTCGTTTGGGGCTCACTGCGGTCCCTGAGGACTTCGCTCGCCGGGGCTACCGTGCGCCTCTCTCAGCAAGACGCTAAGATAGCGGACCTCCAGTTGCTTTGTGCTGACCTGAAGGCCGAGGCGGCGGCAGCGCGCACGGAGCTTGCCCAGGTTGCCGAGGAGCGGGACCAAACTCGGGGCCGAGCTGCCGAAGCTGAGAGCCGGGCCCAGATCCTTGCGGCCGATCTGGTCGCAGCCCAAGTCGCAGCCTCGGAGCAGCACGTTCGAGCCAGAGGTATGGCTCGACCGTCCTCGGTTCTCAATCCTATCCGTTTCTTCCGCTTGGGTTTGAGATCTTTCTTCTGGTTGTTCGCAGAGCTCGAGTCTGCCCTTGATGAGTCTGCCAAGGCTCTTGCCGAGGCGCTCGACGGGGCTGCTGAGCAAAGGGAGGCCGATCTTGCGGCTATGTCCGAGGCCGTCTCGGAGGTCTATCGGAAACTCGGCCCCGGCGACGTCCCTTCAGGGAGCTCTCCCCAAAGCCGTCTTCAAGCCCTTGGCGATTACGTGCGTGGCAAAGTCCGCGGGGCGCTGCACCACGGCGTCAGGCGGGCCTTCGCCGTGCTCGCTTCCCACTACGTCGTGGACTTGGAGCGGGTCAGTGAGGGGTACTGTCTGCCTGACGAGGACGAGGCAGCCCTGGCGGAGATTCAGCGGCTCGACGCGGTCGCTGCGGGTCCGAGCGCGTCGCTGGCGACCGTCTTCGAAGCGGAGATCCTTCCTCCTGCGCCGCCACCGGAAGCGGAGGTGGGCTTTACCGACGGCGGGGGCGGAGTTGAGGGCGCGGCTCCTGCCCGAGGCGACGCCTGATTTTAGTTGGGACAATTTCTGATGGGTGTGTGATTTGCCGTGGCCACTGGGGCCTGAACATTTTACTTCTTCTTTCGTGAAGTCATGCTTCTTTTCGTTTCGATTTTCGCGCCTGGCCCTTAGTGTCGACAACAGGGTGATTTCCCGAGCTGGGTCCTTTTTCGCGGCAGGCGACGAGCGAGGCGTCCCTAGCCCGGAAGCATAGGTGCTCCCCGGCTCAGTCGGTCTCGCCACTCTACTCGTACCCCAACTCGCTCCTCAGGACTCTGTTTCTGGCGCATCCGGGAGAACGCGGAAAACCCTTCTTGGCCGAAAAAAGAGCTTTTCTGACGCGGAACGGTACGTTCGAACCCGATGAGAGGGGTTCCCCTTTTTTAGCCCCCGAGGGAGGGTCGGGCTCTGTCGGGGCGAGGCCGACCCTTCCTTGATAATTGATTCGTATGTATGAGCGGGGAAAGGGCGCAGCCCCCGGGTGTCGTTCGCGCAGAGGCCGTTTGGCGAGTCGGGCTCCTGCCCAGATATGCGGCGAGTGCTCGGTGACATCCCCGGCATGGCGGGCACGCCCGAGGGACCTTATGCAAACACGTCAATGTTTGCGCGAGGGAAGCCGCCAAGCACTGCTTCCTATCTAGGGCCGAGCCCAGAGCCGATCCGGACACGCCCGGAGGCGTCGCCACTGGGGTCGAGAAGGACGGCCTTAACCGTCTCCGCTGGCTCGAAGTTGCCGGCATGCCGCTTCACATCCGGCACCTCTCGGGAGAGGCTTTCCGGGTCGGCAATGAGGGCCTCGGACTCGGCGAGGGCCTCGGCGTACTCCACGCACTCCACATCGCATTCGAATGCGTGTTTGTACGTGGGGCCGACGGTGATGACCCCGTTGGGGCCCGGCATCTTGAGCTTCAGGTAGGTGTAGTTGGGGATGGCCATGAACTTCGCGTAGCATGGCCTTCCCAACACCGCGTGGTAGGTCCCTCGGAACCCGACCACCTCGAACGTCAAAGTCTCCCTTCGGAAGTTGGAGGGTGTTCCGAAGCAGACAGGGAGGTCGAGCTGTCCGAGGGGCTGGACACGCTTCCCGGGAATGATCCCGTGGAAGGGCGCAGCGCCTGCTCGGACGGACGACAAGTCGACGCGCAGGAGCTTGAGAGTCTCGGCGTAGATGATGTTGAGGCAGCTGCCCCCATCCATCAGGACCTTGGTGAGCCTGACGTCGCCAATGACAGGATCGACGACGAGCGGGTACTTCCCCGGGCTCGGCACGTGGTCGGGGTGGTCGTCCTGGTCGAAGGTGATGGGCTTGTCGGACCAGTCTAGGTAGACTGGCGCCGCCACCTTCACCGAGCAGACCTCCCGACGCTCTTGCTGACGATGCCGAGCCGAGGCATTCGCCACATGCCCTCCGTAGATCATGAAGCAGTCGCGGACCTCGGGGAACTCTCCTGCTTGGTGATCCTCCCTTTTTTCGTCGTCGTGAGCCTTGCCACCCTCGGCGGGTGGCCCGGCCCGATGGAAGTGACGCCGAAGCATGACGCATTCTTCGAGGGTGTGTTTGACGGGCCCCTGATGGTAGGGGCACGCCTCCCTGAGTGCCTTGTCGAAGAGGTTTGCACCTCCGGGGGGTTTCCGAGGGTTCTTGCGCTCGGCGGCGGCGACAAGGTCAGCATCGGGAACGTCGCGTTTCGCTTGCGACTTCCTCCTGCCTTTCTTCTTGGCGCCGCGCGGAGCAGACGCCTCGGGAGCATCTTCCGACGGGCGGCCCTGGGGCTGCTTGTCCTTTCGGAAGATGGCCTCTACCGCCTCCTGGCCGGAGGCGAACTTGGTAGCGATGTCCATCAGCTCGCTCGCCCTGGTGGGGGTCTTGCGACCCAACTTGCTCACCAGGTCGCGGCAGGTGGTGCCGGCGAGGAACGCGCCGATGACATCGGAGTCGGTGATGTTGGGCAGCTCGGTGCGCTGCTTCGAGAACCGCCGGATGTAGTCCCGAAGGGACTCTCCCGGCAATTGCCGACAGCTTCGGAGGTCCCAGGAATTCCCGGGGCGCACGTACGTGCCCTGGAAGTTCCCGGCGAAGGCCTGGACCAGATCCTCCCAGTTGGAAATCTGCCCCGGGGGCAGGTGCTCCAACCAGGCACGAGCGGTGTCGGAGAGAAATAGGGGGAGGTTTCGGATGATGAGGTTGTCATCGTCCGTCCCACCCAGCTGACAGGCCAGGCGGTAGTCTGCAAGCCACAATTCCGGTCTCGTCTCCCCCGAGTACTTCGTGATAGTAGTCGGGGGTCGGAATCGGGGCGGAAACGGCGCCCGCCGAATGGCTCGGCTAAAGACCTGCGGACCGGGTGGTTCGGGCGAGGGACTTCGATCCTCCCCGCTGTCATAACGTCCCCCACGCCTGGGGTGGTAGCCTCGGCGCACCCTTTCGTCGAGGCGTGCCCGACGGTCACGATGAGGGTGCTCGTCGCCGAGGTGGCCCGGGGCCGCAGGCGCGGTGTTGCGCGTGCGCCCGGTGAAGACCGAGGCTTCCCGCGTGAGTCGGGAAGTCGCGGCACGAGGATCCGGGGTGTATCCCTGCCTTCGAGAGGCAGAGCTCTCTGCCCGCCGGGCCGCAGCGCCTTCCAGGAGATGCCTGAGTTCTCCCTGAATCCGCCGTCCCTCGGTGGTTGATGACTCCGGCATCGCGCGGAGGAGCATTGCTGCAGCGACCAGGTCCTGGCCAGTCCCGCCGGATGCGGGTGGCGGTTTGTCCCTGGCATCGTTGGCGATGCGGTGCTGGAGACCTTGGGGCAAGTGACGTATTCCTCCGGCCGGGGGTTGGCTCGCCCATACCTGCCCGATGTTCTGACGGATTGCCTCGAGCGCTCCTGCTCCTTCATCGAACCCGGCCTGCGCCCCGCGGACTTGCTCGAGCTGTGGGTCGTGACCTCCCGCCGAAGCGGGGACCACAGCTAGCTCCCGCGGGATGTCAGCGCGAGGCGCTGGCCTAGGGGGATCACCATCCTCCGGCATGCCGAGACAGCCGCCTCCGGAGGGATCCCCTAGCTCGATGTGGAAACATTCGCGACTCAGGCCGCAGTCCTTGTCGCCAAGGCTGCGGCTGCCGTCGGAACAGTCGGAGAGGCAGTAGTCACATGCGGTCATGAAGTCCCGCATGGCACTAGGGTTGCCAGATCCGGAGAAATCCCAGCAGATGCTGGGGTCGTCGTCTTCCTCGGACCCAGAGGGTCCGTAGGTCGAGACACCCGTCAATCGGTCCCAAGGCGACCGCACAGGAAACCCCAGAGAGGTTGCACTCGCCTCAATGTGAGCGCCCGCCAAAGCGAGATCGCCAGGCGGGCTGAGGCCGAGTCGAAATAACGAAAGATGGGTAGCAGTCGATACCTTTTTGTCGACGAGGAGCGATGAAGTCGCGTCGGGGGCTGACCGCGTCGTCGTCTTGGGTCCGAGGGCGACGTCCTGCAGGCCTTCCGTGAGCGTGCTGGCGTCGTCCACTTGCTCGGAGTCGACGTGTTGCGGGGGGATGGCGCTCGCGTCTGCCTTGAACGCGAGGGCGACGCTTGGCGTGTCCTCCGTCGAGGCGCCGGGGATGTCGATTTGCCCGACAGCCGTCGGAGCGCGACCTCCCGCTCGGCCCCGGTTGCCCTGCCTCCTCCTCCTTCGACGGCGAGGGAGAGGATGGGGCGAGCTCGAAAGTTGTCCTTCCCCTACGCGGGAAAGACGTCGTCGATTCCGCCGCCAGCGGGCGGGCTGTCCGCCATCAATGTCGCCGTCGCGCGGCGGTGGAAGGAGTATCATGTCGTAGTCGCCGTCGAGCGAGATGAACTCGAGGTTCCCGAAACGGAGCACCGTCCCGGGTTGAAGAGGTTGTTGGAGACTGCCCATCTGGAGCTTGACGGGAAATCGAACGTCAACACGCAGCGCGCCCCTGCCTGGCGCGCCAACTGTCGGCGTTCCGAGACCGGGGGGTCCTCGAGCCGACGAGTGAGAGTGCCGCGTGCCCCAGCCCAGATGGGTCGAGCGCGTGGAGCGAGCGCAAAGGGGGGAACGGAGTGAGAGAGAGGTCGGTGGCCGGAGCCGGATCGCGAGGGAGTCGGAGAAATTCCCACGGCCTTCGTGTTTGTCCCGCGCCCAGGTCGGGTGCGCTTGCAGTAGGGGGTTACAAGCGTCCGCACGAGGTGAAGGGAGAGGGCGGCCCCGAGAGAGCGCCTGCCCCTGCCTTTCGTCCCCGTGAGGCCAACCTTCTCTAAGGAGGCCCTGGCCCTTCCTTTTATAGTCGTAAGGAGAGGGTCCAGGTGTACAAGATGGGGGTGTAGCAAGGTGCTACGTGTCTAGCGAGGGAGAGCTAGCGCCCTATGTACATGCCCAGGTGGCGGCCAGAGAGATCGTGGCACCCTGTTGGAGTGGCGTCGTGGCTGTTGGAGGAGTAACGGAGCCGGACGGGGGGACAGCTGTCGAGGTGGCTGGGTCCTTGCTGACGTTCTCCTGCTTTCGTAAGGGAGCTGGGAGCCGCCGTCGTCATGATCTAGCGGGGCGCCATCATGGCCTATCTGGCATAGCTGGCCAGATGGGACGCCGGTCTTGTTCTCTGCGACCCAAGTCGGCTCGGGGCAGGGTGATGATGACGCTTCCTGTTGACGTGGCGGTCTCGTATCCTAGGTCGGGCGTCGTGGAGGCTCCTCCGAGGCTATGGCCGAGTCCGTCCTGCAAGACAGAGACAGAGCCCGAGCCCTGGTCGGGCGAGGCGGAGATTATTCGGCAGAGGCCGAGGCGGAGTCCGAGCCCTGGGTCGGGCGAGGCGGAGGTCGCCGTCTTCCGAGGCCTTAGCCTGAGTCCGAGCCCTGGGTCGGGCGGAGCGGAGTTCGCCGTCTTCCGAGGCCTTAGCCTGAGTCCGAGCCCTGGGTCGGGCGGAGCGGAGTTCGCCGTCTTCCGAGGCCTTAGCCTGAGTCCGAGCCCTGGGTCGGGCGGAGTCTCCTATGGCACCACTGGCGAAGTCTGGCCGCCCGTCGGTCTTACCTTTTGCGTTAAACGCCCTGGTGACTCGGTCGGTTGGTGCGGTGATTTAGTCAGGGTTTCTCCTTATCGGAGGCGGGGCCTAGGGCGAGCCGGGGATGCGCCTGCCGTGAAAGAGGAGACCTCAGGCGAGACGGAGTCATCTTAGGGTCGGCTGCCCTCGCCCGAGGCTAGGCTCGGGCGTGGCGTGGTCAAGTCACTCGTGTGGACTGATCCCTGACTTAATCAAACCCATCAGGCCTTTGCAGCTTTATGCTGATGGGGGTTACCAGCTGAGAATTAGGCGTCTTGAGGGTACCCCTAATTATGGTCCCCGACAGCGACGGATTTCTACTATCGTGAGGACTCGGCTGATTTTGTGTTCATATTGATTTTAAACGGTTTTTACCTAAGAGAATCTTATAGATACTGGCTGAAAAGCTGGGACGTTTGACGGTCTATAGTAACTTTTGGTGGCAAGAAGCTAAGAAAAAAACCTAAACAAACATGGTCATGGTTGTCCAGACTGACGACATGTAGGCAGTCTCCTCTAAGTCCTCGACCTCTACTTCCTCTTCTATGGGCTCTCATGTCTTAGCACTCAAGCGCCGCCACTCTATGGATATGTTTGGTTCAGCTTTTTTGTGACCATCTTTCTGAGAATTTGGCTGTGGAAATAATCTGGTTGTGAGAAGAATATGTGTATCGTGGGGATTACGTGCGGAGGAAGATGAAGTGGTGCAAATGGTTCAGGATCTAGAAAATGATAGATTTCTACTATCGCGACAATTCAACCGATTCTATGCTCATCTTGATTTTGGACGGTTTTTATCAAAGCGGTTTTTATAGAAGCGGGTTAAAAAGATAGAGTGTTTGACAGTCCGCGGCAGTTTTTAGTGACCAGAAACTGAAAAAAGACCAAACAAACACGACCATATGCAAGCACTCCTCGAACAAGAACAAGAAGCAACAACAACGACAGGTGGTTGTGGCCATTGCACCACAGCAGCCGCAGCCACTATGCCCAGCCAGCGTTATAGAGTTGGAGGACCTCCTAGGCGCCGATTATCGTCCAACGTCCGACAGAAGAAGCCTAGACAGAAAAAATGCGTGCCAAAGATGGGAAATAGTGCGCGAGAGATATTGGTGAGGGCAGCTCCCTCACGAATATTTGGGGGAGGTTGAGCTCCATGTGCCGGGTCAAGAAAAAATTGGGAAGAGAAAGGAGAGCTGCGGGAGACATAATGAGTTTTCACTCTGAAATGTTTTTGGGTTGGTGTTAGGGGCCTTTCTTTTCCGAAGGTCCTCAAATATATAACTGATATGTTTTCCAGTATAGTATACTGTCACAGGAAGCTTCGGCTTTGAGATGAAAGTGTGCATGGTATGAAAGGCGCGATCTGGAAGAAGGATAAATAAACTCCGAAGCTATGACTAGAGAAGCTTCGGCTTAGCACAAGGACAGTGGTGGAGGATGAAACCTACCTAAAAATGGAAAAGACTCCTCAGTCCTCGATGGCCTGCCTTTTGGCTAACAGTAGATGTCAGGGACATAAATGTAATTTCGCCCAGGCTGTGTCCTGTGCCTATAAATAGATGAACAGTAATATCGTACTGTTCACGCTGACTTGTAGTCACTCTCGTGTCACTCTTGTACTTCCGTCTTCTGTCAAGCCGAATGTACAAATATCATATAAACATTATTTATGTTTGCTCATGTTTACAAAATGTGAATATGAATAATCTAATGATTTGATATGTTTATTTATACCCCTTTTATGCTTTATATGCTTCTATTTACACCTTTGCTTGTCAAAACGATGAAGGTATGCTCTCCATGACCTTTGTCTGAAGATCATTATATCCTAAAGGAGATAATGCTTCGAAGGATGAAGGTCTCTAATCGTTAACGTTTGTGTTGCTTTGTTCCTGGTGTATAACATCCGAGAACAAGGACCAACATTGGCGCCCACCTCTGGTGAACTCATTCGACCACCTTCGGCAAGCATCGACCTTCGTCATGCCTCCGAAAAAGACAACCGGGCCAGGGGCTGCACTGCAGCCGCTGGATGTTAATCAGGAGATGCTACGTGAAGCTAGGAGCCAGAAGAGGAGGACCGCCGGCCCAACACCTCAGGAGGAGGAACTGGACCAAGAGATCAGGGACCTTGAAGCTATCCATCAACAAGTTCAAAAGAAGAAAGAAAAGATGCTTCGGCTCGCCGATCTCCAGAGGAAGATTGATGAGGCCACCGAAGAAATGCGCCATCTTACCGAAGAAGACCAAGACCGAAGGTCCCATCATAGGGAGCTTCAGCAAGAGAATTCATACAATGATGATGAATGGTATGGTGATTTTCATCATAACAATTTTGCTTTTGATAATGCTTCTCCTTTGGCAGCAGAGTTGTAAGCCATTCCATGGCCCTCATCATACAAGCTACCTCAGCTTCCTATGTATGATGGACACTCAGACCCTAAGCAGTTTCTGATGAGCTATGAAGCAACCATATCTTCATATGGGAGCAATACTGCAGTCATGGCGAAATCCTTCGTCATGGCAGTCCAAAGTGTGGCTCAGACTTGGTACTCTTCTCTCCGACTAGGGACAATCACATCATGGCAGGAGCTTAAGGATATGCTAATCACTAGTTTCCAAGGTTTTCAGACGAAGCCAGTCACTACTCAGGCTTTGTTTCAGTGCACGCAAGACCATGAGGAGTACCTTTAGGCATACGTCTAAAGGTTCCTACGTCTAAGAGCACAAGCGCCTACAGTGCCCAATGAAATTGTCATTGAGGCCATGATCAAGGGGCTTCGGCCAGGACCTACAACTCAGTATTTTGCCAGAAAACCCCCACAAACCCTAGAGAAGCTTCTTCAGAAGATGGATGAGTATATTAGGGCTGACAATGATTTCCGTCAGAGAAGGGAAGAAACATACAGGTTTTCTGATATGACCAGGGGCTTCGGAGGAAGAATTCACCCCAGACACGTTAGATCGATCCATAATTCCAACCCAAGTGATGACAGAGGAAGTCAACCTCAAAGGCAGCAACACAACTCCCAGTCTTCGGGGTCACAACAAAGCTCCTTCAGGCCACTAGCCTCAAGGGGCAGAGGCGGCAGGGGCTTTGGAGGAAGGTACGGAGATCAGCCCAGAAGACTATATTGCTTATTCTGCGGTAAAGACAAGGGCCACACCACAAGAACATGCCAAGTCACAATTCAGAAGCAAAAGGAGATTGTCGAAACTGAGGCACGACAAAATCAGCTAAAGTAGGTCCTACATACTGCCTCATGCTACTCTCCCTATGTCCCAGAGTACGTAGCTAATCAACAGCCTATGTCCTCTGTCGCTTCGACAAGTCACTCTCAAGCTTCCTGGGCCTAGCTCCCACCGCCACCACCGCTACCACCTACTCTGACCCGAAGCCAGCAGCCAGAAGGGCACCAACACGCTCAACAGCAGCGCGACTTTCAGGAGGTGTCCGAAGCTCGCACAGTCAATAATATTGTACCTGACTCCAAGCATATCTACTAAAGAATATCCTACCCTTGGTGTACCCTTATCTTTTCTGTCATTTTATTTTTCTTGTATGAAAAACAACTAACGAGGGACTGAATTTTGATTTCATGTAATAATAGTACTCGAGTCATTGAGAGAAACGCTTAACAAAATTCCAAAGTTACAAAAGCCGTTCCTAAGGTAGCAGAATAGATTCCGAAGCTTCAAAAAGTCATTCCTAAGGGAGCGCAGAGTAAGCTTCGAAGCTACAAAAAGTCATTCCTAAGATAGCGCAGTGTAAGTTCTGGAGCTCAGGAGTCATTCCTAAGGAAATGCAGAGCAAAAAATACCACCGAAATAGAAGGTGAAGAAGCTCCAAAGTCGTTCCTAAGGGGATGTAGAGCAAAAATACCACCGAAATAGAAGGTGAAGAAGCTACAAAGTCGTTTCTAAAGGGATGCAGAGCTTAGATACCAACGAAATATAAGGTGAAGAAGCTCCAAAGTCATTCCTAAGGGGATGCAGAGCTTAAAGACTCCAAAGACGTCCCTAAGGGGATGCAGAGTCTCGATTGTTTCAGTGGAGGCGTGTATCTTCGGCATAAACATCATGTTGCATCATATCATCGCATCATTCTGCATAGCATTACATCATACATCATATCGCACCAACAACAAAGGTTGAGCATGAACCAGCCCTTCAACAACAATTTGTTGAATGAAAATGTGCTGAGGCACGAACCAAACCTTCGACCGATTCGATTTTATTGGGAGAATCTATTAATAGTAACACACAACAGATTCGCCATAAAAAGAGGTTTCTTTCTTTATGAAGCATAAAAAGAAGGGAAGGTATTTTTTCGCCGAAAGCTCAAAAATGGTATGTGCATAAATTTCATGCATCGCAGAGAAATATATGACATTAATTTACATATCTGTTAATTGTTTCATACACAGAATGTTACATTGTATCATTACAATAAAATCCTAATCTTCTTTAAGAATTCTCTCTACAACTTCATTCAGCAGCCTATCGACAACTTCGTCGATGATGGAATTAGCGACGCTCATTACATCCAGCGCTTCTTTCATGACGGGATCAACCTAGGGGTCGTATGGCTCGGGCAGCGGTGAGAGTTCAGCTGTAGTAGACAAACCGTTAGTCCGAAGCTAGAAAATGAACACCAAAGCTGAAATTCCATAATAATACCTATACGCCTTGCGCGTTCGGTAGCTTCTTTGGCTCACTTAGTTTCTTCTCGAGCATCATGGTTTTCTTTTTCATTTTTCTTTATGATTTTGTTGGCTAATTCTAGGCCATCGTTCACCCAGACATCGGAATAAAACTTTTCACCCACCAAGGTAGCTTTGGCCGAGGGGTCCTTCGTGTCGTCTGTGGAGAAGGCGGCTTCGGTCTGGGCTGCAGCTTTAACATGGTCACAACCAGCCTTTTCCAGAATTGCTGCAACCCCTCGCGCGCCGGAAAAGGCACAAATATCACCGCGATCACTAAGGATCTCTTCAAAAGCTTCGGCTTCTGCGCTTATCCAATCAATAACCCTCTCAGGGTCATCTCGAATGAAATTCTCTTCGGAAGAATATGCACCCACCTTGGCAAAGCTGGTTTTCAATTTTCTTACTGAAAGGGAATTAGGCTTACACCTAGTCCCTAATTAATTTTGGTGGTTGAATTGCCCAACACAAATATTGGACTAACTAGTTTGCTCTAAGTGTATAAGTTTTACAGGTGCCAAAGGTTCACACTTAGCCAATAAAATGACCATGTGTTGAGTTCAACAAAAGGGCAAAAGAGCAACCAAAGGCCCCTCTGGTCTGGCACACCGGACTGTCCGGTGTACACCGGACAGTGTCCGGTGCACCAGAGGACTTCAGCTCAAACTCGTCGCCCTCGGGAATTTTCCAGAGCCAGCGCGCTAAAATTCACCGGACTGTCCGGTGTACACCGGACAGTGTCCGGTGCTCATTTGAGACGCGGCTCCGGAACTCGCCAGTCTCGGGAATTCGCGAAGACTGCTCCGCTATAATTCACCGGACATGTCCGGTGTACACCGGACTGTCCGGTGCAACCTCGGGGCAACGGCTACTTCGCGCCAACGGTCACCTGCAGGCGCATTTAATGTGCGCCAGAAGCGCGCAGTTGTCAGGCACGCGGGAGCAAGCACACCGGACATCAAACAGTACATGTCCGGTGTGCACCGGACATCCAGGCGGGCCCAGAAGTCAGAACTCCAACGGTCATATTGCAACGGCTTTGGTGACGTGGCTGTCGCACCGGACATGTCCGGTGTGCACCGGACTGTCCGGTGCGCCATCGAACAGACAGCCTCACCAAACGGCTAGTTTGGTGGTTGGGGCTATAAATACCCCCAACCACCCCTCATTCAAGTCATCCAAGTTTTCCAACTTCCAACCACTTACAAGAGCTAGGCATTCAATTCTAGACACACCAAAGAGATCAAATCCTCTCCAATTCCTCTCAAGCCTTTAGTGACTAGCGAGAGAGATTTGCCGTGTTTCTTTTGAGCTCTTGCGCTTGGATCGCTTTCTTTCTTTCTCATTTGTTCTTGTGATCAAAACTCAATTGTAACCAAGGCAAGGGGCACCAATTGTGTGGTGGCCCTTGCGGGGAAGTTTTGTTCCCGTTTGATTGAGAAGAAGAAAAGCTCACTCGGTCCGAGGGATCGATTGAGAGAGGGAAGGGTTGAAAGAGACCCGGCCTTTGTGGCCTCCTCAACGGGGAGTAGGTTTGAGAGAACCGAACCTCGGTAAAACAAATCCGCGTGTCTCACTTTATTATTCGATTGCGATTTGTTTTGCGCCCTCTCTCGCGGACTCTATTATATTTCTAACGCTAACCCGGCTTGTAGTTGTGATTATTTTTGAGATTTTCAGTTTCGCCCTATTCACCCCCCCTCTAGGCGACTTTCAATTGGTATCAGAGCCCGGTGCTTCATTAGAGCCTAACCGCTCGAAGTGATGTCGGGAGATCACACCAAGAGGGAGATGGAGACCAGCGACAAGCCCACTACAAGCCAAGGGAGCACTTCATCGGAAGAGTCCCGCACCAAGAGAAGGGAGAAGAAGAAGAACTCCTCCAAGCGGAAGGAGAAAAGATCTTCCTCTTCTCACCACAAAGAGAAGAAGGAAAAATCTTCTTCTCACAAGCCGCATCGGAGTGGGGACAAGAAAAAGAGGATGAGGAAGGTGGTCTACTACGAGACCGACTCTTCATCGACATCCACCTCCGGCTCCGACGCGGCGTCCGTCACTTCTAAACGCCAAGAGCGTAAGAAGTTTAGTAAGATCCCCCTACGCTACCCTCGCATTCCTAAACATACACCTTTACTTTCCGTCCCATTAGGCAAACCACCAACGTTTAATGGTGAAGATTATGCTATGTGGAGTAATTTAATGCGATTTCATCTAACCTCACTCCACAAAAGTATATGGGATGTTGTTGAGTATGGTGTACAGGTACCATCTGTAGGGGATGAGGATTATGACACGGACGAAGTGGCCCAAATCGAGCACTTCAAATCCCAAGCCGCAACCATTCTCCTCGCCTCTCTAAGCAAGGAGGAATACAACAAAGTACAAGGGTTGAAGAATGCTAAGGAAATTTGGGACCTACTCAAGACGGCGCACGAGGGTGATGAACTCACCAAGATCACCAAGCGGGAAACGATCGAGGGGGAGCTCGGTCGCTTCCGTCTTCGCCAAGGGGAGGAGCCACAAGATATGTACAATCGGCTCAAGACCTTGGTGAACCAAGTGCGCAACCTCGGGAGCAAAAAGTGGGATGACCACGAGGTGGTTAAGGTTATTTTAAGAGCTCTTATTTTCCTTAACCCCACTCAAGTTCAATTAATTCGTGGTAATCCTAGATATCCACTAATGACCCCCGAGGAAGTTATCGGGAATTTTGTGAGTTTTGAATGCATGATTAAGGGCTCAAAGAAGATCAACGAGCTTGATGAACCTTCCACATCCGAGGCGCAACCGGTGGCCTTCAAGGCAACGGAGGAGAATAAGGAAGAGTCTACACCAAGTAGACAACCAATAGACGCCTCCAAGCTCGACAATGAGGAGATGGCCTTAATCATCAAAAGCTTTCGGCAAATCCTCAAGCAACGGAAGGGGAAGGACTACAAATCCCGTTCCAAGAAGGTTTGCTACAAGTGTGGTAAGCCCGGTCATTTTATTGCAAAATGTCCTATGTCTAGTGACAGTGACAGGGGCAACGACAAGAAGGGAAAGAGGAGAGAAAAGAAGAAGTATTACAAGAAGAAGGGCGGCGATGCCCATGTTTGCCGGGAATGGGACTCCGACGAGAGCTCCACCGAGTCCTCCTCCGACGAGGACGCCGCCAACATCGCCGTCACCAAGGGACTCCTCTTCCCCAACGTCGGCCACAAGTGCCTCATGGCAAAGGACGGCAAAAAGAAGGTAAAATCAAGGTCCTCCACTAAATATGAAACATCTAGTGACGAGGATGATGATAAAAATGAGGAGGATAACTTGCGCGTTCTTTTTGCTAACCTTAACATGGAACAAAAGGAAAAATTAAATGAGCTAATTAGTGCCATCCATGAAAAGGATGATCTCTTGGACTCCCAAGAGGATTTCCTAATCAAGGAAAATAAGAAACATGTTAAGGTTAAAAATGCTTATGCTCTAGAGGTAGAAAAATGTAACAAATTATCTAGTGAGCTAAGCACCTGCCATGACACTATTACCAACCTTAGAAATGAAAATGCTAATTTAATTGCTAAGATTGATTCTCATATTTGTATTGATTCAACTTCCTATCCTAGAAATGATAATGATGATTTGCTTGCTAGGATTGATGAGTTGAATGTTTCTATTGCTAGCCTTAGAAAAGAGAATGAGAAATTAATTGCTAAGGCTAAAGAATTAGATGTTTGCAATGTTACAATTTCCGACCTTAGAACTAAGAATGATATGTTGCATGCTAAGGTTGTAGAATTAAAATCTTGCAAACCATCTACATCTACCGTTGAGCACACTTCTATTTGCACTAGATGTAGAGATGTTGATATCAATGCTATCCATGATCACATGGCTTTAATTAAACAACAAAATGATCATATAGCATTATTAGACACTAAAATTGCCGAGCATAACTTAGAAAATGAAAAATTTAAATTTGCTAGAAGTATGCTCTATAATGGGAGACGCCCTGGCATCAAGGATGGCATTGGCTTCCAAAGGGGAGACAATGTCAAACTTAATGCCCCTCCAAAGAATTTATCTAACTTTGTCAAGGGCAAGGCTCTCATGCCTCAGGATAACGAGGGATACATTTTGTACCCTGCCGGCTATCCTGAGAGCAAAATTAGGAGAACTCATTCTAGGAAGTCTCACTCTGGCCCCAACCATGCTTTTATGTATAAGGGTGAGACATCTAGTTCTAGGCAACCAACCCGTGCTGTAACACCCAAATTCAGAAATTGGGATTTGTAGAAGAAATGTGAGCAAAGTACCCTTGATAAATAATTAGACTTTATAATTCACCATTGTAAGGTAAATGATCATGATAAAATAATGATAGTTAAAATAAATCCTAATAAAGAGTAGACATTGGAAAATGTTCCTATCAAAACAAAGGGAGAATTTGTTTTAATATACCTTTAATCCAACTACACACTCAAGATAATAATGTGGTGTGTGTACTTCATGTTGAAAACCTAGCCTAAATAAAATAAATAAATAAATAAATAAAGTAATTGAGTAATAAATATTATGTAGAAATTGTGCATCATGTGGAGTTTTTCTTATGCATAAATTTGAAATTTAGAAATTAAACATGGTTTGAATTGGATTTGAAGAGAAAAGGGAAAAGAAATTAAAAAAAAGGAAAGAGAAAGAATTACATTACCTCGGATGGGCCATATCTCCTCGGGCGGCCCAACTTTCTAACCTCAACCCGGCCCATCTCCTTACCACGCCCACAGCCTCCCGCGCTCTTGCTCACTGGTGGGCAGGGCCCGCCTGTCATGCCCTCATCAGGGATGCTTGGCGGTGCGGTGTCGTTGCGGGCGAACCCACGCCGTCAGCCACTCTTCTCCTTTCTCTCAGCGCGCACACCGACGGATGGGGCCCGTCGCTCAGATCGTCTTCCTCCCATCTCGCGCCGAATTTGGAACAGGCACTGCTTGTGGCGCGCGGACTCCAGAGGTTCCTCAACCGAACCTTCACTGGATGCCGAAATCCGCTCCGCTCGTCGCAGAGAGTCTCATCCGCTGGTGCCGCAATCCACGGACCGTTGCCCAGTGTCGTGCGCCTATATAACCCATGGAATCCCACCGTCGCCGAGAACGCAGAAAGAGAGAGATAGAATCAAGCTGCGCCATTGCCCGGCGTGCGCGTCGATCTCTGGTCACGGCATAGGGCCGGGAGGCTTCTCCATGCAGCGCGGGACTCGACCGTGGTCTCTCCGGTGGCTATTATCCACTGGAACCACCTCAATTGCTCGTCGGAGCTCGGGCACCGCCGCGGAACCGCACTTCGCCGTGGCCGGGGCTGACCGTGCGGCAATCACCGGTATGATGCCCTTCATGTTGTTCGCCGTGTTCCCAATTACGTGTAGACCTTATTGTACCGAGGTTTGGGGGCCAAAATCCGGGGATTGGGCGCGCCGGCCATGTCCTCCGCCGCGGGTGGCGGCGGCGCCGCCGGTCTCCCGGTCAGGATTGGGGCGCGCGCTTGTGACCGTTGGATCCAGCGTGTGCGGCTCGGATTAGATCTCGCGTACCCTTTCGCCACAAACGATTCTGGCCGTTTGATCTCGATCGGGCGATTCTGGGCGGGTTGGAGTATTTTAAATCCGCACCGTCGATCCTGTGTTGGACGGCCGTGATCGCGTGTAGCATACCGAGTAGTGTAGAATAGATCTTGGCCGTTAGATCGGGATCCGATGCCCCTGGTCGCGTACCGGTTTGACCTGGGCGCGATTTAATCTGGACCACCAGATTTCAATCGGACGGCTAGGATCGTCCTATACCCCTTCGGCCCTGGCTGTCTTTTAAAAGAGACCCTCTGCTTTAACCAAATTAACCCGCCGTCCCCTCGGGGGGGTTTACTGAGTCTTAAGGAATCTTACACAATAAACCCTGACCTTTTGCGAAATTGAGGCCCAGTCCAGTGATCGTTTAAATTGAATAAATAAAATAGAAAATAGATTTTTAATATGAAAATAATTGCTAGAACTTAGATAATTCATAGAAAATACATTTTAGCTCCAAATTGAACCATTCCAGTTTCTAAAATTTGGTAATAATATTCTTCATCATTTAGTGTCTCTGTTTTGACATGAACTCTGTCAGAAAATTTATTTATCATTTAATCATATTTTAATCACATTAAACCTTAGAAAATTCATAACTTAGAATCTATAACTCCAAAATTAATAATTCCTGTTCCTATGATCTTATTTTAATATGTATATTATTAATGTGTATTTTGTTCTTATGTTTGGTGTAATGTTAATTTTGCCTATACCATGTTTGCTTGAATTGCTACGACTAGCAGTGAGGTCACGAGTCACCTGAAGATCATCCTGGTACCTGGAATCTCAAGTCCCAGGCAAGTTGTGCCCTTGATCACTTCTTTTTACCCACTCATGTTCTAATTAATCATAATGATCTGCATAGGTAAATTTTGATGGGACCCAATAGGTTACCCTAGTTTGTCTATCTTTATACCTTGTTTACCACTGAACCTTCTGGGTAGTACTTGCTAGTGCTTTATGTGGTTTTGGGTATGAAGATACAATATTCATGATTATACTTTTGTTATCTGTTTATTATTACTGTTCATGTTAAGATCATTATGTTAATTGGAACATGGAGCGACCACCCGAGAAAACAGTGCTACCACAAGGGAGGAATGGGACCCCTTGGCTGATTAATTAGGAAAGCTAGTGGAAGACTACCTTACCCGAAAGGGGCAAGGGCAGTAGGGGAGTGGTCAGTGTAGGGAGGCCCTCGGGAGGATTTTGCTGCGATGGCGGTCCTGCAAGGGATTTCTGCATTGGAACTTCCTATAAACTGTAGCGGGTTTTCAGAAGCTAGTGGAACTTTGTAAAGGCCTCGTAGTGGATCCCTAGCCATTCACCTCGGTAGTGTCTAAGGGCCTTGCAAACCCTGGCGACATGGGATACACGACTTGTGGGTAAAGATGCGCAACCTCTGCAGAGTGTAAAACTGGTATACTAGCCGTGCTCACGGTCATGAGCGGCTCGGACCCTCACATGATTAAATTATGGAACTAAATTCAATTTGTCATATGCATTGCATCGCAGGTGAAGTTGTTACTTTTGTTCTACTATTTAATTGGGTTGGTATCTACTTATACTTAGTAACTGCTAATAAAATTTTGACCAACTTTAAAAGCAATGCTCAGCTCTAACCATCTTCTTTGGTAAGCCTTACACTTCACGTGAGCTCCCACCTTTGGCGAGTTCATGCACATTATTCCCCACAACTTGTTGAGCGATGAACGTATGTGAGCTCACTCTTGCTGTCTCACACCCCCCCCACAGGTCAAGAACAGGTACCACAGGATGAGGCGCTTGGAGGATGCCGTGGTGTATTCGAGAGAGGTCTAGGCCGTCGTCTCCCAGTCAACTTTGGGTTGCTGGACCGTTGTCTCCTTATAATGTAATTATTTATTTTGTATAGAACTCCTGTTATATATAAAGATGTGACATTCGATCCTGTGCCATGATTCATCATATGTGTGAGACTTGGTCCCAGCACACCTGGTGATTATGTTCGCGCCCGGGTTTTGGATCCCTAAAATCCGGGTGTGACACGTGCCAAGTTGCCTAGAAAGAAAATTCCTAATGCATCAAATGATCATGCTATTTCATTCAAAACTTTTGATGCATCATATGTTTTGACTAACAAATCCGGCAAGGTAGTTGCCAAGATTATTGGGGGCAAACACAAGGGATCAAAGACTTGTGTTTGGGTACCCAAAGTTCTTGTTTCTAATGCCAAAGGACCCAAAATCGTTTGGGTACCTAAAATCAAGAACTAAAATTGTTTTGTAGGTTTATGCATCCGGGGGCTCAAGTTGGATACTCGATAGCGGGTGCACAAACCACATGACAGGGGAGAAAAAGATGTTCTCCTCATATGAGAAAAACCAAGATCCCCAACGAGCTATCACATTCGGGGATGGAAATCAAGGTTTGGTCAAAGGATTGGGTAAATTGCTATATCACCTGACCATACTATTTCCAATGTTTTTCTTGTAGATTCTTTAGATTACAATTTGCTTTCCGTATCCCAATTGTGTCAAATGGGCTACAACTGTCTATTTACTGATGTAGGAGTCACTGTCTTTAGAAGAAGTGATGATTCAATAGCATTTAAGGGAGTGTTACAGGGTCAGCTATACTTGGTAGATTTTGATAGAGCTGAACTCGACACTTGCTTAATTGCTAAGACTAACTTGGGTTGGCTCTGGCACCGCCGACTAGCCCATGTTGGAATGAAGAATCTTCATAAGCTTCTAAAGGGAGAACACATTTTAGGACTAACAAATGTTCATTTTGAGAAAGACAGGATTTGTAGCGCATGCCAAGCCGGGAAGCAAGTTGGCACTCATCATCCACACAAGAACATCATGACGAGTGACAGGCCACTGGAGCTCCTACACATGGACCTATTCGGCCCGATCGCTTACATAAGCATCGGCGGGAGTAAGTACTGTCTAGTTATTGTGGATGATTATTCTCGCTTCACTTGGGTGTTCTTTTTGCAGGAAAAATCTCATACCCAAGAGACCTTAAAGGGATTCTTGAGACGAGCTCAAAATGAGTTCGGCTTAAGGATCAAGAAAATTAGAAGCGATAACGGGACGGAGTTCAAGAACTCTCAACTTGAAAGCTTCCTTGAGGAGGAGGGCATCAAGCATGAGTTCTCTTCTCCCTACACTCCACAACAAAATGGTGTAGTGGAGAGGAAGAATCGAACTCTATTGGACACGGCAAGAACCATGCTTGATGAATACAAGACACCGGATCGGTTTTGGGCCGAAGCAGTCAACACCGCTTGCTACGCCATCAACCGGTTATATCTTCACCGAATCCTCAAGAAGACATCCTATGAACTCCTAACCGGTAAAAAGCCAAATATTTCATATTTTAGAGTTTTTGGTAGCAAATGTTTTATACTTGTTAAAAGAGGTAGAAAATCTAAATTTGCTCCTAAAATAGTAGAAGGCTTTTTACTAGGATATGACTCAAACACAAGGGCATATAGAGTCTTTAACAAGTCCTCGGGACTTGTTGAAGTTTCTTGTGACGTTGTGTTTGATGAAACTAACGGCTCTCAAGTAGAGCAAGTTGATCTTGATGAGATAGGTGAAGAACAGGCTCCATGCATAGCGCTAAGGAACATGTCCATTGGGGATGTGTGTCCTAAGGAATCCGAAGAGCCTTCACATGCACAAGATCAACCATCCTCCTCCATGCAAGCATCTCCACCAACTCAAATTGAGGATGAGGCTCAAGAGGTTGAACAAGAAGATCAAGAAGATGAGCCACCTCAAAATGACGGCAACGATCAAGGGGGAGATGCAAATGATGAAGACAAGGAGGATGAACAACCAAGGCCGCCACACCCAAGAGTCCACCAAGCAATACAAAGAGATCACCCCGTCGACACCATCCTCGGCGACATTCATAAGGGGGTAACTACTCGATCTCGTGTTGCACATTTTTGTGAACATTACTCTTTTGTTTCCTCTATTGAGCCACACAGGGTAGAGGAAGCACTTCAAGATTCGGATTGGGTGATGGCGATGCAAGAGGAACTCAACAATTTCACAAGGAATGAGGTATGGCACTTAGTTCCACGTCCTAATCAAAATGTTGTAGGAACCAAGTGGGTCTTCCGCAACAAGCAAGACGAGCATGGTGTGGTGACAAGGAACAAAGCTCGACTCGTGGCCAAGGGGTATTCACAAGTCGAAGGTTTGGATTTTGGTGAAACCTATGCACCCGTAGCTAGGCTTGAGTCAATTCGCATATTATTAGCCTATGCTACTTACCATGGCTTCAAGCTTTATCAAATGGACGTGAAGAGTGCCTTCCTCAATGGACCAATCAAGGAGGAGGTCTATGTTGAGCAACCTCCCGGCCTTGAAGACAGTGAGTACCCTAACCATGTTTATAGGCTCTCTAAGGCGCTTTATGGGCTTAAGCAAGCCCCAAGAGCATGGTATGAATGCCTTAGAGATTTCCTTATTGCTAATGGCTTCAAAGTCGGCAAAGCCGATCCTACTTTATTCACTAAAACTCTTGACAATGATTTGTTCGTATGCCAAATTTGCGTTGATGATATCATATTTGGGTCTACTAACGAATCTACATGTGAAGAATTTAGTAGGATCATGACAAAGAAATTCGAGATGTCTATGATGGGGGAGTTGAAGTATTTTCTAGGATTTCAAGTCAAACAACTCCAAGAGGGCACCTTCATTAGCCAAACGAAGTATACTCAAGATATTCTAAGCAAGTTTGGAATGAAGGATGCCAAGCCCATCAAGACACCCATGGGAACAAATGGGCATCTCGACCTCGACACGGGAGGTAAGTCCGTGGATCAAAAGGTATACCGGTCGATGATTGGTTCATTACTTTATTTATGTGCATCTCGACCGGACATTATGCTTTCTGTATGCATGTGTGCAAGATTCCAAGCCGACCCTAAGGAATCACACCTTACGGCCGTAAAACGAATCTTGAGATACTTGGCTTATACTCCTAAGTTTGGGCTTTGGTACCCTCGGGGATCCACATTTGATTTGATTGGTTATTCGGATGCCGATTGGGCAGGGTGTAAGATTAATAGAAAGAGCACATCGGGGACTTGCCAGTTCTTGGGAAGATCCTTGGTGTCTTGGGCTTCAAAGAAGCAAAATTCGGTCGCTCTTTCTACCGCCGAAGCCGAGTATATTGCCGCAGGCCATTGTTACGCACAATTGCTTTGGATGAGGCAAACCCTGCGGGACTACGGTTACAAATTAACCAAAGTTCCTCTTCTATGTGATAATGAGAGTGCAATCCGCATGGCGGATAATCCCGTTGAGCATAGCCGCACTAAACACATAGCCATTCGGTATCATTTTCTTCGGGATCACCAACAAAAGGGGGATATCAAGATTTCATACATTAACACTAAAGATCAATTAGCCGATATCTTTACCAAGCCACTTGATGAACAATCTTTTACCAGACTTAGGCATGAGCTTAATATTCTTGATTCTAAGAATTTCTTTTGCTAATTTGCACACATAGCACACAAGTATACCTTTGATCATGTCTCTTTTATATGCTATGACTAATGTGTTTTCAAGTGTATTCCAAACCAAGTCATAGGTATATTAAAAGGGAATTGGAGTCTTCGGCGAAGACAAAGGCTTCCACTCCGCTCTACTACTCATCCTTCGCCGTCACTCCAAGCACTCTCCAACGTTGGTATAATCTTCACTCATATAATTTATGACCAAAGGGGGAGAAAGTACTTTTATGGGCTCTAATATTTCCGTTTTTGGCGATTCATGCCAAAGGGGGAGAAAATATGAGCCCAAAGCAAAAGGACCGCACCACCTCCCTAATTTTAAAATTGATGAGTTTCAATTGGTAAATTTCAAAATTGGTATCTCTTTGTGTTCTAAAGGGGGGAGCAAGTAGTATTTTCAAAATTGATGTCTTAAAACCCTCTTGAACACTAAGAGGAGACTTTATTTGAGGGGGAGTTTTGTTTAGTCAAAGGGAAAGCATTTGGAACGAAGGAAGAAAATTGCAAAACTTGAAAATGCTTTGCAAAATCTTATTCATTCACCTTTGACTATCTTGCAAAAGGACTTTGAAAAGAATTTACAAAAGAATTTGCAAAAACAAAACTTATGGTGCAAATATGGTCCAATATGTCAAAAACAAAGAAAACAATCCATGCGCATCATGTAAGTATTTATTGGCTCAATTCCAAGCAACCTTTGCACTTACATTATGAAAACTAGTTCAATTATGCACTTCAACATTTGCTTTGGTTTGTGTTGGCATCAATCACCAAAAAGGGGGAGATTGAAAGGGAATTAGGCTTACACCTAGTCCCTAATTAATTTTGGTGGTTGAATTGCCCAACACAAATATTGGACTAACTAGTTTGCTCTAAGTGTATAAGTTTTACAGGTGCCAAAGGTTCACACTTAGCCAATAAAATGACCATGTGTTGAGTTCAACAAAAGGGCAAAAGAGCAACCAAAGGCCCCTCTGGTCTGGCACACCGGACTGTCCGGTGTACACCGGACAGTGTCCGGTGCACCAGAGGACTTCAGCTCAAACTCGTCGCCCTCGGGAATTTTCCAGAGCCAGCGCGCTAAAATTCACCGGACTGTCCGGTGTACACCGGATAGTGTCCGGTGCTCATTTGAGACGCGGCTCCGGAACTCGCCAGTCTCGGGAATTCGCGAAGACTGCTCCGCTATAATTCACCGGACATGTCCGGTGTACACCGGACTGTCCGGTGCAACCTCGGGGCAACGGCTACTTCGCGCCAACGGTCACCTGCAGGCGCATTTAATGTGCGCCAGAAGCGCGCAGTTGTCAGGCACGCGGGAGCAAGCACACCGGACATCAAACAGTACATGTTCGGTGTGCACCGGACATCCAGGCGGGCCCAGAAGTCAGAACTCCAACGGTCATATTGCAACGGCTTTGGTGACGTGGCTGTCGCACCGGACATGTCCGATGTGCACCGGACTGTCCGGTGCGCCATCGAACAGACAGCCTCACCAAACGGCTAGTTTGGTGGTTGGGGCTATAAATACCCCCAACCACCCCTCATTCAAGTCATCCAAGTTTTCCAACTTCCAACCACTTACAAGAGCTAGGCATTCAATTCTAGACACACCAAAGAGATCAAATCCTCTCCAATTCCTCTCAAGCCTTTAGTGACTAGCGAGAGAGATTTGCCGTGTTTCTTTTGAGCTTTTGCGCTTGGATCACTTTCTTTCTTTCTCATTTGTTCTTGTGATCAAAACTCAATTGTAACCAAGGCAAGGGGCACCAATTGTGTGGTGGCCCTTGCGGGGAAGTTTTGTTCCCGTTTGATTGAGAAGAAGAAAAGCTCACTCGGTCCGAGGGATCGATTGAGAGAGGGAAGGGTTGAAAGAGACCCGGCCTTTGTGGCCTCCTCAACGGGGAGTAGGTTTGAGAGAACCGAACCTCGGTAAAACAAATCCGCGTGTCTCACTTTATTATTCGATTGCGATTTGTTTTGCGCCCTCTCTCGCGGACTCTATTATATTTCTAACGCTAACCCGGCTTGTAGTTGTGATTATTTTTGAGATTTTCAGTTTCGCCCTATTCACCCCCCCTCTAGGCGACTTTCACTTACGCAATCCAAGGATTTCTCAAAGCATCTTTTCTTGGATTCACGAAGCTCCTCAACATTCTTTTCTAATCTTGTGTTCTTCCATTCACTTATTTCTTGACTCGCTTTCGCAACTTCGAAATTCTCATTAACTTCGGCAAGTTGTTTCCGAAGGCTTTCAATTTTGGCCTCGTGTACTTTGGATTGAGTATTGAATTTTGCCTCATCTTTATTCACTCTGTCTACTAAGGAAAGCAGAATTTTACCTTTTTCTGCAGCTTCGTTCCTTAGTTTAATAACCTCCATCCGAAGGTTGCTAAGCGCCATATGTCAACTTTCATCTTCAGCATTCTTCTGCGCTCTCAAGGCGTTTCTAAGAATTAAGCCCTGCAAAAAGAAGGGAGGAAAAGGATTAGCACAAGAATAACAGATATAGAAAAAATAATTTACTTAAAAGTCCATAACTCCTGTACCTTTAGAGTATTGTACGCAAGGTTGTCTGTGAGGTCATCCTTTGACATGGCAGAGAGACCAGCTTCAAGCTTTGGAAATCCCATATTTTTGGTCATCTCCCGACAAACGGATATTTTCTTGTTATCCAGGAGACAGTATAGTAAATCATCTTCGTCCGAGCCATTGTACACCAAGGCCCCCTTCGGGTATTTCAGTTCCCGGGCATAGTGTTTGGCTTCCGCGATTTATTCAGCAGATAATCTTTTTCCCAAAGCATGTCGAATAATAAAGTCAAGATCTTCGGACAGTGCTTCAGGAATAGGAGATTTAGCTTTTTTGAACGCGTCTTTCTTCTCCACAGCCAAACCAGCATCTGGAGATTCTTGTTCATTTCCTGGCCCAGTTCCAGCAGACTCTGCCTTAGTGGGCACTGAGGGCCCGGCTTCGGCTTTAACGCGAGCCTTCTGAGGCACAAACATTATTGAAAGCCTTCTGGCATGCTTCGGTATCATTCCCAAGCGTAGTAGCCGGCCTTCTGAGGCCAAAGCGAGACCAGATGGGGCGTTGGATAATCCCCTTTATGTCTTCCCTTTCAATCAGATTATTCTTAACATAAAACCATTCCTCCATCCAGGTCCCAGGCCACCTTTTTTGAAATGTTGGAACTGGGTAACTTACATCATAATGAGGAACGAAGCCATAACAACCGAAGTTGTTGTGATATTGCTCTTTGCCAGTGGCCTTCGTCTCGTACAATAGTTCGTGCATCTTACAAAAGCACTTTGCGCTTGGTTCTAGCCCTTGGCTTCTCATGGCGCAAACAAAAACACCCATTCTAATTATTGCTTCGGGAGTAATTTGATGAAGAAATATCTCAAATGTCTTTAAAACTTCAACCAAAAATTTGCTCAATGAGAACCGAAGACCTGCCTTCATAAAGCTTTTATAAACAACAACTTCATCTTCATCGGGGGCAGGGGCAGCGCTGTCCCCCCCCAACTCTCACAATAGAAATATCACGGAAATATCTTCCCTTCATGGCGTCAACCTGACTCTGTTTGATGGATGACTTTCCGAAGATGGTATAACTTGGCCGCCAGGGCCGATCTTCAGCATCTTCATTCCCGCTTTCCACATCAAAGTTATCGCTATCATCAGAATCCTCAAACAACCCAGCTAATATTTCATTTGTAATCTTTTCTGTGTTTGTTTTTTCCATTGCTTCATAAAACCTAGCTAGAGCAGGGTCCACAATCTTCTTCTCCTCAGACATCTGCTCTCCAGACATCTAACAAGCACGTGTCCAAATGACGAAGCTCTCAAATCAAGCAAAATCTGACAGCAAAAAATTTCAAGCTTGAAACAATAGCACAAGCAATTGAAAGGTGCAGCAAATGCTATCGCTGCAGGTCCCTATTTATATGCCTAGCATATTGCAGCTTGGCGGGTCCCATTTGTCATTGACTTTTGCTATTCTAGCGAAGGGAAGGTGTTTTTTGGACCTTCGGCTAAAGGCCTTCGTTCATATCGTAGTCTGAATTTGTTTAACGCAAAAACAAATCAATACTGCGAGGGGCTACTGTTGGGGGCCTTCCTTTTCCGAAGGTCCTCAAAAATATAACTGACATGTTTTCCAGTATAGTATACTGTCACAGGAAGCTTTGACTTTGAGATGAAGGTGTGCATGGTATGAGAGGCGTGATCTGGAAGAAGGATAAACCAACTCCAAAGCTGTGACTAGAGAAGCTTCGACTTAGCACAAGGACGGTGGTAGAGGATGAAACCGACCTAAAAAGGAAAAGACTGCTCAGTCCTCGACGGCCTGCCTTTTAGCTATCAGTAGATGTCAGGGACATAAATGTAATTTCGCTCAGGCTGCGTCCTATGCCTATAAATAGATGAACAGTAACACCGTACTGTTCACGCTGACTTGTAGTCACTCTCGTGTCACTCTTGTACTTCCGTCTTCTGTCAAGCCGAAGGTACAAATGTCATATAAACATTATTTATGTTTGCTCATGTTTACAAAATGTGAATATGAATAATCTAATGATTTGATATGTTTATTTATACCCCTTTTATGCTTTATATGCTTCTATTTACACCTTTGCTCGTCAAAACAATGAAGGTATGCTCTCCATGACCTTCGTCTAAAGATCATTATATCCTAAGGGAGATAATGCTTCGAAGGACGAAGGTCTCTAATCGTTAACGTTTGTGTTGCTTTGTTCCTGGTGTATAGCATTCGAGAACAAGGATCAACAATTAGTTTCCGTGATTTGCTATAGTTTCTCTAAGGCCTTGGAATGTATCTGGTGCAAACCAATCCCTCCGTGCAACCATGCAAACTTTTAATCTGAACCACATGATGTGTTGCAGATCTGATCCCATAGTAACGTTGAGGTAGAGCGTGCTGATAACATGTTAAGAACTACGTTACCACGGATCACCAGATCCGCACCCTTTCCTCCCGTCAGCAGATTAGGCGCGAGAAGTCGTGGAAGACCCGTATCCCTTCCCAGAAGCACGACAGAGAAACACACGAGACACAGGATATAGGGTTGGACCTCTAGCCTCTTTCTCTTCTCTATCATATGAGGGGGTGTATAGGTTCCTTATATAGAGATGTGAGACCCCTCAGGGGCAAAGCAGATATTTGTCCATATAACCCTAACTAGGGTTACTTAACAAGTGATAACCTCATGGAGCGATCTCCAGAGTATAGAAGAGTATAGAAGCTGCTGTTACCTACCTATTTTTTTGTATTTTGATTCTTTTCTTGAAAAATATTCATGTTTATACTCTTATATGACTTAATCTTGTTTTTAGACACTTTGCTCGGCGTCACATGCTGTGGCGTCAAAGTCATAGATGCTTGCTTTCTAAAGGCAATTTAACCTCAATTCTTCGCACTATTCCCTCCTGGAAATAATTTCGGTGGATCAAAACCAACTACCTCAGCCATAGATGCTTGCTTTCTAAAGGCTATGTTATATAGACATAGATAATGATTTTAAGGCATTTGTACCGAGCCATATGGCATCCCCAAACCTAACTAGCTAGCTCCCCATCTTGGAGTGCAAAACGACCAAACTGTACAAACTGGCTTCATTGAAAAGCCTAAATAACCATTTACTAAGGAGGCATGTATTATGTAGTCCTAAGTCCTTTATCCCCAGACTGCCCTACTCAACTGGTCTATACATAATACTTCATCTTGCTAGTCTATATTTTTTTTCCTTCTGTTGTACTCCTTGCCTAAAGAATATTGATCTAAAGTTTCAAGCCCTCTTTAGGAATTTCAAAGCAAGAAACCATATAAACCACCAAATCACTCAGCACAAAATTTACTAGTGTCAACCTTCCTCCATAGATTAAGTATTTGGCTTTCCAAGAATTTCGTTTTCTTTCAAACTTTTCTTCCACTATTGTCCGATCCTTGTTGTGTAGTCCAGTACGATGCATGGGAAATGAATTTTGCTGGCACACCAGCAGGTCCGCCTGATATCTGATCTGAGCTGCTTATTTATGTTACTGTATATGCCTGCTTTTTTTTCTTACATTATCACTGATGATTTCTGTGTCTGGCTGTCTGCGTTGTATAGTAGGGTTCACCTGTCAGCGAAAAGCTTTACAAGCCAAGGCCCAATAGCTAGGAGGCCCAGCTATGGAAGCCTAAACACAGCTTCCCAGGCCAGGCCTCCCTCACAAACCGCCCCAATCCCCAAAGAGTAGACGCAACGGCACAACGCAAGCGCGCGCTCTGCAACTAACCAAGAAGAGGGGAGAGGCAAAGCGCAGAGCGAAGCCAAGAAGATGGCCGCGGCTGCCGCCGTCCCGGACGGCGTCTCCTCCTGCGGGAGCACCAACATGCGCCGCGCCGACTACCTTCCTCAGCTCCCGATCCCGCTGCCCTGCATGGGCGAGCCCACCGCCGCCTCCCGCGTCTCGCCGGGCTCCTCCCCGGCCCGCTCGGAGGCCTCGCGAGGCGCCCCCTGCTACAACGCCGACGCCGAGCCGGACCCGGACCCGGAGCCGGAGCCCGAGGCTTCCGTGGGGCGGAGCACGCAGATGCTGCTCGCGATGGCCGCCATGGGCGGGCACGGCGGGCACTACGGCCGCCGCCCGGCCTCGTCCTACGGCAGCTGCGCCGCGTGGAGCGCCGGGTCGCTCACCAGGCACCGCCCCGCATCGCCGTCCCCGATCTGCAGCCCCGCGAACAGCCACGATGGCGGCGGCGGGGAGGAGGAGGACCGCGAACCGCACGGCGGTGACGACGCCTCCTCGTTTGTCACGCCACGGGTGGTCAGTTTTCGTGCTCTTTTAAGTCTTAACTTGTTGGCGCCCCTTTTGTTCCTGGACTGATTCTTGCTCGATATGGAGCGAAGGTGCCTCCGTGGTCCTCGGTTCTCCACCTGGCCTGCATTTGATCTTGATTCCATGCTTAGTAGTTTGCAGCCTTGAATGCTGTCAGGATGCGCTGATACATTCTGCTAGTCCATGCTGGCGTAGAGATGGTTTCTTTTCTTGGACGGAGGTGGTTTCTTTTCTTACAATTGTCTAGGCTTTTTGATAAATTATTAAATGTGTTAATGTTGCTGGACTAGTGGGATTGCTCCCCAGACCTAGGTAACTGACTAGCAGCAAAGCCTGCTCCTTCACGATTTGGGCTTCTCGTCAGTTACCACATTTCTGCAGAGGGCCAAAACCCATAGCATCATGTACTTGTTCATCTAGATTTCTGCATTACCTTGTTAACTTCTGCTCATCTAACTTCTGTGTCTGATTCCATCCGATTGTTATGCATGAAGGTCCCATTTTCTTTGTAAACTTTATTATTTTTTCAATCCCTTTGGTACTTCACAACCTAGATTGAAGCAGAAACTAACAATCCAAATCTATTCTGAAGGAAGAAGAGCAAGGCAGGACCAGAGCAGATTTCATGAATCCTTCTGCTATGCCACGGAATATCAGACTGCAGACACCCAGGCACCCTTCTCTGCTGGATAGGAGAGGTGCCTCCTTTTGCTTGTCGCCTCTGTTCATATATTAGGCACACATCTTTTTTCTTGCAATTCATGTTCAATAATATGCAGTTGAAGGCGCCAATCAAATGCCTCCGAGATTCATCCACAAGACCACACCAGCTAGATTTATGCGCCGAGTTCGCTCCTCACATAATTTCCGACAGCGCGTGGATGCATTAGATGCTACCAATGAATGGAGATTGCCCAAAGTCAGTGAAGGGGATGACGAGGGAGGTGATAAAAAAGACTGGCAGAGCAATACCGTGTCATCTCGCGTATCTTCAGGTAAGCCTGAACCTCATGGAGTTCATCAGATATCCAGCCTAATCTGAACTTTGACACAGTCGTGTATGCTGCAGCCCGTGATTGGAATTTTGAGTCTGATGGTGCCTATCAGGGTAGCAATCGTAGTGATCGTGCATTTGGCGATTCAGATGGTGAGAACTGTCCAGTTGAAGTGCAAAGGACAGAGAGATGGACCCCGAGCTCCGTGTTAAAACCCCAAGGCAATTTAGTCCATGCTAAGTTGGTTGCCTGGAAGGATGCGCAGATTGCAAAGCTCATAGAAAAGTAATCCTTCTTATCCCATTTTTCATAACATCCAAACTTGATATTCATTACCAATTAATTTTGGACGTGTTCAGAGAGAGAATCATAGTATAAGAATATTGTATTGCTACGGTGGTCAGATTTGAATTTTTGACATGTACAATATCACTTCAGCCTGAAATTGTGTTTTGAAGTTACAAGCTCAATTCATTACTGGTTGTTGACGCCTTTTCGGAGCGCCAAACACTCAACAAGAATCGTGGCGGTGCCCTCTGCACAGGGGCGGACGGTCCGTGCGCAGGGGCCGGACAGTCCGCGGCCTGGTGCGAGGCGCGGGGGTGCTCTCTGCGCAAGGGCGGACTGTCCGCGGCCTGGGGCCGGACGGTCCGTGGCCTGATGTGCGGCTAGGGCTCCTGCCTGACGGCCGGACGGTCCGCGCCCTGGGGCCGGACGGTCCGCGCGTACGCAGGGACGGCGGAAGATCGCCGACGGCGCCTGGATCTCGCTCCCGGGAGGGACCCCGTCGGGGAGTAGAGATCCTAGGTGGTGTCTAGGCTCGGGTAGACCGACCTAGACTCCTCTAATCGACGTAGAGTCGAGGAGAGGCGGAGAATTTGGGGATTGGAAGACTAAACCTAAACTAGACTAGAACTACTCCTAAGATAAAATGCGAAATAGAAGTTGTATTGATTCGATTGTTGATGATTACAAATCGGCCGTATACCTCTCTATTTATAGAGGAGGGGGGCTGGACCCTTTACAAACTAATTTCCGAGCTTTTCCCGTGATTTTAGCTAACAACCGTAACACAAAACTCGGAACCCTAATCTGTTCTGCGCACGCGCGGACCGTCCGGCCCCCAGGCGCGGACTGTCCGGACCGCGGACCGTCCGGCCTCAGGGCCGGACCGTCCGCAGGCTCAATTCCGGTTCGAACATATGCCCCCCTGCCTTTTGGTGGAGCTGGGCGAACCAAAAGCAACTAACTCGATGTGCTCACATCGGTTCTCTTAGGCATCTTGCCACATACTAGGATGGTACTGTTTGAGGAAACGCCCATTCAAAGCCTTAGGCAAATCTTTGTCTTGTAATGTTTGTAGCAAATAGGCGTTGCCAGACATCACCTGTTTTACTTTATAAGGACCCTCCCAGCTTGGCGACCATTTTCCAAACTTCCGGTCTTTATTCCTTAGAGGTAAGATGGTCTTCCACACCAGATCCCCTACTTGAAATGATTTTGCTTTGACCTTTTTGTTGTAGGCCCTGGCTACCATAATCTTGTCCTTTTCTATTGCTCCCAATGCTATCATCCTCTTGTCGGTCATCTCATCAATATTATCCATCATTGAATTATAATAATCAGTGACAGTTAAATCATTTTGTCTGGCGAACCTGACAGCATTCAAACTTATTTCCACAGGCAATACTGCTTCCTGCCCATAGACAAGCTCAAAAGGAGATACTTTAGTAGCACTATGTTTAGATATTCTATGAGCCCATAAAGCTTCGGACAAAATCTTATGCCAATGTTTAGGATTATCAGATATCTTCTTTTTTATCAAATTAATCAATGTCCTATTACTAGACTCGGCCTGTCCATTGGCCTGAGCATAATATGGAGATGAATTAAGCAGCTTAATTCTGTACAATTCAGCAAATTCACGTACCTCCTTTGACATAAAAGAAGTCCCTTGATCTGTAGTCAAGGTCTGGGGAATGCCGAATCTATGAATAATATGCTCAGTTATGAACTCAATTACCTCCTTGTGTGTCATGTTTTTCAGAGCAACGGCTTCAGTCCATTTGGTGAAATAGTCCGTGGCAACTAACACAAACCGATGCCCCTTTGATGATGAAGGATGAATTTCTCCAATAAAGTCTAATCCCCATCCTCTGAACGGCCAAGGCTTGATGATAGGATGCAACTCGGCTGCAGGGACCAACTGTAGGTCGCCGAATTTTTGACACACTTGGCATCCCTTGTAGTACTTGAAACAATCAGCTATCATACTAGGCCAATAAAAACCAGACCTTCGCAACAACCACTTCATCTTTGGAGCCGATTGATGAGTACCACAAATTCCTTCATGTACTTCGGCCATGGCTAATATAGCATCATCTGGGCCCAAGCACTTCAGCAGGACATCACTGACTGTTCGGCGGTAAAGTTCATCACTCATCAAAACATACTTGAAAGCTGTTCGCCGAATGTTCTTATCTGTCCTAATATTGGGATTTCGTAAATAATTAAGTATAGGTGTCCTCCAATCACTTACATCGGCTTCATTGTCAGCCGAATCGATTAAGAGAACATTTCTGGAAACCCCGGACGGTCCGGCGTCGTCACGCGGACGGTCCGCGACCTGGGAATTTGGCTCTGCACTGGTTATCGGAATTTCAGTTTTGTGAAATTTCCCTCTCTTTATCCGATAACCTGATGCATCTTGTGCCAAATCGTTAGCTCTATGATTCTCAACTCTAGAGATATGTCGAATACTGAATTCGTCAAAAGAATGGATTATGCTCCAACATTTCTCAAGGTAACTATTTAGAGTACTATCAAAACACTGATATTCTTCTAACACCTGTTGGACAACCAGCTGAGAATCACCAAATACTTTCACATGTTTTACTCCCATACCATTTAAAAGTTCTAAGCCGAATAGGAGGGCCTCATATTCGGCTTGATTATTAGTGTAATAAGTTTTCAATCGGCTAGAGAAGTCAAAGGAGACATTACTTGGTGAAACAAGCACAATGCCAATTCCTTGCCCTTCATTGCAAACCGATCCATCAAAATATAAAGTCCAAGGAGTAATAGTGAGGTATGACATGTCTAGTTCATGAATATCATTAACCCGATGTTCTACAATAAAATCCGCTACGACTTGGCCTTTCATAGATTTCAATGGTTCATAGGCCAAGTCATATTCTATGAGTGCATAAGCCCACTTACCAATTCTACCACTCATAATTGGGTTATGCAACATGTATTTGATTACATCGGCTTGACCAGAAACAGTGCAATGACTAGACAGTAAATAACATCTACATTTGGTGCATGCATAAAACAAGCATAAACATAACTTTTCAATAAAAGTGTACCTTGTTTCAGCATCCACCAATCTTCGGCTTAGATATGTCACCACATGCTCCTTCCCCTCAGTTTCTTGTGTCAGAACAGCCCCAATAACCTTGTCTTCAGCTGCAATGTATAATCTGAATGGTGCTCCTACTTGTGGTGCTTTTAACACGGGAGCCGAAGACAAGTATTTTTTAATGAGATCAAATGCTTCCTGCTGCTCTGCCCCCCAAGTGAATTCAGCATCATTCTTAAGCCGAAGGATAGGGGTGAAGGCATCAATCTTCCCGGCTAGGTTAGAAATAAACCTTCGTAAATAATTCACCTTGCCGAGAAACCTCTGCACTTCGACCTTACAAGTCGGAGGCCCCACATTCCGAATAGACTTGATTCGGTCAGGGTCTATTTCTATACCATGCTCATGGATGACAAATCCTAAAAACTTACCAGCCGACACTCCAAAAGCACATTTACGTGGGTTCATTTTTAAACCATACCGACACATTTTATCAAAGGCTTTGCGCAAATCAGCTATATGAGAACTAAACTTAGCCGATTTGACTACAATATCATCAATGTAGACTTCCACAGTATTTCCTAACAACTCATGGAAGATGAGATTCATAGCCCTCTGATAAGTAGCACCAGCATTTTTAAGACCGAATGTCATGACAACCCATTCAAATAAACCAATGAAGCCTGGACATATAAAGGCCGTTTTAGACGCATCTTCTTCGGCCATGAAAATCTGATTATATCCGGCATTACCATCAAGAAAGCTAATAATTCTATTCCCTGATGCATTATTGATTAATGTGTCGGCTATGGGCATGGGATATTCGTCTTTAGGAGTTGCTTTATTTAAATTACGAAAATCAATGCATACTCTAAGTTTACCTGACTCCTTCTTCTCCACCGGCACAATATTGGAGACCCACTCTGCGTATCTGCAAGGTCTAATAAAATTAGCTTCTAGCAGCCGGTGGATTTCGTCCTTGATTCGTGGGAGAAGATCTGGACGAAACGTTCTAGCTTTCTGCTTGAAAGGTCTGAAACCAGACTTAATGGGCAGCCGATGTTCGACAATCTCTCGGCTTAGTCCAGGCATTTCAGTGTAATTCCAAGCAAAACAATCTGAATACTCCTTCAATAGACCGATCATCTCATTTCTAGAATCGGTCTCCAGGGTCTTGTTTACAAAAGTCGGCCTTGGAGTTTTACCATTTCCTATGTCAATCTCCTCCAAAGGATCAGCCGATGTAAACCCCTGTCCTAGTTTATCAAGATCTCTGAATTCCTCTATCATGTCCCCCACAGAGGAATCAGATGATCTTTGTGTGATGGAGGACTTTCCGGTCTCGGGGACCGGATCATCCGTAATACTGTCTTTTTGCTGTGATAGATGTTCGGTCTTAAAGTCCGAACTGTTTTGCGAAAGATCGGACCATCCGGCTTTGAGAGCCGAATTGTCCGTGATCAAAGACTCATGAACTTTGTGTGTATTCATCATTTAAACTCTATTTAGGATTCAGCCGATTCTCCATCGGCTCTAGCATTACAGGAATGAAACCCTTCCTATCTATACTTATGAACTGATAATCAGAAAAATCTACTCCTGTGAGACATGTAGCAGTCTCATAAGTCCAGAGTACAGGGGCATCGGCCACAGCGATGCAGGCCGATACATCAGCATGTACTTGTTCTACCTCATCGCCTACCCATTGTATTAGCATTTGATGTAATGTAGAAGGTATACATTGATTGGCATGAATCCAATCTCTGCCTAGAATTAAACTGTAATTCCCTTCTACATCAGCGACGAAGAATGCAGCAGCAAGGGTCTTAGTCCCGATGGTTAATTCAACGGACGTGACTCCCCTGGCTTTAATCGAACTATCCCCAACACCGCTGAGGGTCATGTTGGTTTTGACAAGTTCGTCATCTTGTTTGCCTAATTTTCTGTATAATGAATAAGGCATTAGATTTACAGCCGCCCCTCCATCCACCAACATCTTAGCAATCGGTATTCCATCAATGTGACCGCGCACGAAGAGCGGCTTTAAATGGTTTACCGATTCCTTTGGTTTAGTAAAGGCGGCTTCTTTAGGACCAAAATCGAACTGGGCAGCAACAGGTTCATCGTCGCCAATGATAGTGCAATCGGAAGAAAATGTAATAATATTTACATCCATACCTGGGCGTTCTGGAGAAGCCTCGTAGTCGACCAGGTCTTCTCCTAGCAGGTCGTCCTCTTCCATGGATGTTGTCGTGTTGTTGGAGGCTTCCTGATGAACGGCGGACGGTCCGCACGCGGGGGCCGGACGGTCCGCGCCTTGTGCAGGTTGTCCAGAGCCTTCCTGGTGAACGGCGGACGGTCCGCACGCGGGGGCCGGACGGTCCGCGCCTGGTGCAGGCTGACTTTCTATTCCTGTGGCCGTTTGTTTTTTCTCAACGGCCTTCAGTCTCCATTTCTTTTGTGGTGGCGGGTATAGTGGATGTGTGTCATTAAATGTCTTTTCCGCCTCCTTCTCCTGGCTCTCTTTTGCTCTTAGGCGCTGTAATTTTCTCTTTTGGGATCGTGTCAATCCTGCTGGGCACCATCGAGGCATGGAGTATTTTGGATCGGCTGTTTTGATGGTAGCCGTATCTTTTTCGGTTGTGTTGGCCGATTCGCCGAAAATCATCGGCCCTTTATTGTCTCCCTGTATGACAACATCCGCAGTGCCTATTTTGATGATGTCCTTTTTTGTTCTTTGAGTTGCTACAGGCATATGCCCCCCTGCCGGATTGGTCGGCCTAGGAGGCCGAGTAGTCCGGCAACCTTGTTGGGCCTGTGCCTGGTGACCGGATTCAGCAGTGCTCAATCGGTCTTGCACTGGCGGTGCCAATCTATCAAAAACGGATGTTTGGGGTGCCCCCCAGGCGGGGTACTGTGGCATCCCAAATGGATATGGTGGCATGCCCCACATTTGATTTGGGACATATGGTGGAGGTAAGTATGTGTATGGATATGGCATAGGTGGACAAGGAGGTGGAGGGGTCCATGTCGGCATGTTGGGTCTCAATTGTACAATAGGACCTTTCATTTCTTCCGATTGGTGAGGTGGTCCAATCGGCCTGACCTGACGTTGCTCATGAATGGGTGAGCGGGGTCGCTTCGGTGGCCGGTCACTGGGGCTGGCCTTCTTTTTCACATATTTAGACAACAATTGATCGAAAGTCGGGCCAGGCTTGATCAGCCGACCAGCTGCTTTAAATGTATTTGTTTTCCACATACCTATCTCTGGTCGTCGTGGTTTGAAGGTACGTGGTCGCTGCGAGTCCTGAGCATGACCGGACCGTCCGCCAGAGCTCTCCGGACCGTCCGGTGGGGTCCCGGACCGTCCGCGCCTACGTGCCGGACCGTCCGGGATACGCAACACGGGTTCCTGTATCTGTCTCCCTGTCTGCGCTTGCCCCCCAGTACTGGAGGTTGTGATGGTCACCTTTAGGGTCTCCCCTCCATCGAGAGTCTTCTCGGCTACCACTTTCCTGCAAGAAACTTTATGATCCTCATCGGCCTTTTTAGAATTGTCGATGATTGCCTCTTTGCCTTTGTCTTTATCGGCCGTGTTTGGCCGAACCAGGACTTTCTTGCCCTCGAAGTCGATCACGTTCATTGGAAACGGCTCTGTATCCACCTGCATTTCCTGAAATTTCAATCGTCCCTCATTAATGGCCGATTGAATCTGTCGTCGGAATACATTACAATCATTAGTGGCATGAGAAAATGAGTTATGCCACTTGCAGTATGCACGACGTTTTAGCTCGTCAGCGGATGGAACAGTGTGATTTATTTTAATATTACCATTTTTGAGTAGTTCGTCAAATATTTTATCACATTTACCAACATTAAACGTAAACTTAACCTCCTCTTGCCGTTTCTTTTGAATCGGCTGCAAGGAGGAACAAGCCGAAGATTTGGCCTGTTTTGGCCAAACCATTTCAGCAGCATACACTTCTGTTGATCCGTCATCTGAGCTACTTTGGTCGTATTCTACTATATGTACGTTGTGACGCGTTGTCTTAGCAGTTTCTTTGCTCCGGCTTTCGCAAGCCAAAGCCCTCTGGTGTAACTGTGCTAGTGTAAAAAATTGGATGCCTTCTAATCTCTCTTTTAAATAATATCGTAGACCGTTAAAGGCTAATCCTACTAGCTGTTTCTCTGCTAAATGAATTTGAAAGCATCGGTTTCTTGTATCTCGGAACCTCCGGATGTAATCATTAACCGATTCATCTTTTGTCTGTCGCAACGACGCTAAATCTACCAAATCCAATTCATAGTCACCGGAGAAAAAATGATCATGAAATTTTTGTTCTAAATCCCCCCATGATGAAATGGAATTAGGAGGTAAAGTGGCGTACCATGCAAACGCAGTTCCTGTTAAAGATAATGAAAACAAACGTACGCGAAATGCCTCTGTGTCGGCCAACTCTCCTAATTGTGCTAAAAATTGGCCTATGTGTTCACGTGTGTTCTTTCCTTGATCACCCGAAAATTTTGTGAATTCGGGTATCCTGGTTCCCTGTGGGTATGGGTGGTGATCAAATCGGCTGTCATAAGGTTTTCGATATGATTGCCCCCCAGGGACCATGCTTACTCCGAGCTTATCTCGGAACGCCCCGGCTATTTCTTCCCTTACTATATCAATGGCAGCCGGTGCGAGACCACCGGCTCTCTGGTCAAACATAGGTGGGGTTGGCTGGATATTAGCATGTTGTCTTTCTCCCCATTGGTTTGAGTTACGTGGTGCATTTCCATTTACTCTATATGGCTCATACGTTTGATCGTTTCTTTCCGGCCTTCCAGGTAGGGCCGAAAAGCTTTCCTGGGCTTTGGATCCTGAATTAGTGGGCTGGTGCATTGCATAGTGTGATGGGAAGTGTTGCTGGGACGGGCGAGGATTCATGTAATAATCCTCCTCAAAAGACTTATGCGCGGACTGTCCGGATACGTACCCGGACCGTCCGTGGTCATATGCGGACCGTCCGTCATTGTATGCGGACCGTCCGGCTGGGTAGTTTGGGTTCTGTGTCATATGTGGTGGCTCGGGCGCATATCTAGGTAACTCATTAAAAATAGGCCCGACTGCTGTTGGCCCGGACGGTCCGCGCTCACGTGCGGACGGTCCGGGCATGTGCAGATCGGCTGGTTTGCTGCCGATTTGCGGTTGCTTAGGGTACGTGTCCATCGGCATCCCATAAAGGGGTTGTGACTGGTCGTGACAACCTGTAGCCGATGTGTTACGCGCGTTATCTCCCAACTCAACCTCGTGCGAAGGAAAATTTGCGGTACTAGATTTATCGAATGCACGTACTAGTCTCTTAAGATCGCTTTGCATACCCCCTATGATGTTCTGCATTTGTTCACGCTGATCTTCTACATAATTTCTAAGAGATTGCAGATCGTTGGTATTACTTACATTGGGGATATCTGGCGTGGGTTGGAGCGAAGCCGGATCCGTCGCCCGATGTCGGACGACCTTGTTGTTCCTGTCCACTTTGAAGTTGGCCAAGAACTTTGCTTTCGCCTCCTGGATCATCCGCTCCTTGTGCTCCTCAAACTGGAGCTGCTCGTCAGCCGGCAAGGTTTCCCAAGTCGGTTCTATGATGTTGCTTAGAGAAATATCAGAGCTATCCTTTGAACCGGCCATTGAGGGCCGATCTGATGAGCTTAGATGTGTTCTCCCCAGCGGAGTCGCCAAAAAGTATGTTGACGCCTTTTCGGAGCGCCAAACACTCAACAAGAACCGTGGCGGTGCCCTCTGCACAGGGGCGGACGGTCCGTGCGCAGGGGCCGGACGGTCCGCGGCCTGGTGCGAGGCGCGGGGGTGCTCTCTGCGCAAGGGCGGACTGTCCGCGGCCTGGGGCCGGACGGTCCGCGGCCTGATGTGCGGCTAGGGCTCCTGCCTGACGGCCGGACGGTCCGCGCCCTGGGGCCGGACGGTCCGCGCGTACGCAGGGACGGCGGAAGATCGCCGACGGCGCCTGGATCTCGCTCCCGGGAGGGACCCCGTCGGGGAGTAGAGATCCTAGGTGGTGTCTAGGCTCGGGTAGACCGACCTAGACTCCTCTAATCGACGTAGAGTCGAGGAGAGGCGGAGAATTTGGGGATTGGAAGACTAAACCTAAACTAGACTAGAACTACTCCTAAGATAAAATGCGAAATAGAAGTTGTATTGATTCGATTGTTGATGATTACAAATCGGCCGTATACCTCTCTATTTATAGAGGAGGGGGGCTGGACCCTTTACAAACTAATTTCCGAGCTTTTCCCGTGATTTTAGCTAACAACCGTAACACAAAACTCGGAACCCTAATCTGTTCTGCGCACGCGCGGACCGTCCGGCTCCCAGGCGCGGACTGTCCGGACCGCGGACCGTCCGGCCTCAGGGCCGGACCGTCCGCAGGCTCAATTCCGGTTCGAACACTGGTGTTATGGTGTGGGTATGAAAACATGGACTCCTGTGAGTAATCACTATGCATTATTTTTCAAATCTTCAAATTTCATAACCCACAGGTCTTAATTTTCTAGTCAGAGTACTAATGTTACTTGAACCATATAGGCTGAAAAAGAAAGAAGCCGATATTGATGATTGGCAGAGGAAGAAGACCATAAAGGCCAGGCAGAAGATGAGAAGCGCTGAGGTATGGTCTATAATGGCAGTCAGCAGTTCTACTTGAAATGGACAGATTTGCTTTCCTAATTTCACACACCCCCTTTGTACCTCGACTGGAAACAGTTGAAGCTGGAGAAGAAGAGAGCGGAAATCGCAGAAAAGATGCAAAAGGCAATAAAGCGTGCACAAAAAAAGGCTGATAAGAAGAAAGTCAAGGAGCAGGTAGCCACTAAAGTTCAGATAGATGGTGTTGAGAGAGCATTGGATAAGATGTCAAGGACAGGAAAACTCCCCTGGTCACTGGCTTTTCTGTGATCCAGCTCGTCGTATGTGCCTGTCCTAGATAAGCTGGTTTGCCAAACTGTGGAAGCTACTGGCGATGGCAGCATGGCAAGAGCAATACGAGTGAAATCAGCTGCTAAATGATTGAAATCGGCAGATTGCGTATTAAGGAAAAGAGAAGAGGATATGGTGGTGATTGACCATTCTTTGGCAACGAAAGTTTTGGCTTATGTAACACTATGATTTGTTTGAGGCAATAGTTACTAGCAATCGAACACTGTTTTTGAACACGACTTGGATAAACTCGGGGTGAACTTTTGGTACATTACTGTATGTTGTCCGATAACTCTTCTAGTGTTCTGACATCTGAGACAAACATTCTTGATCCTTACAGCTTTGCTGTGATAGTGTACAGCACTTCAACTTTGTGAGTATGATGCGATGAACAAATGAACAATGCTTTGCTTATTTATATTTGTTTACGTGGCTAAGTTCTCTTCTCTCTCTGTTCTTTTGTGCAACGTGTATCCGAAACTATTCCAACAATTTATGCATGGTGGCATGGTTTGGATGCAAAGTATTTGAAGAATACCGCAGTTTTGTAAAAAAATACTTTGGTTTTACAAAATTGCAGAGTGTTTTGGATGCAACATATATTGTATAGTTTAAATTCATTTAGAAACCCCACTCAATACTCTTTGTTCTAATCTACGGCTTTGCGTGTATTTGGCTTATTGAACCATAGGTTGCTAAAACTACAGCATCCTAATAGGCACTCAAAACATTCTTGCAGGCAGTGCGCGATGGTTCTGTAACATCCGGGCCACAGCCTAATACAAGGTCCAAGTTGAGGGTACAAAGGCAGCAGCCGGTACAAGAATGGGGCATCGAAGAAATATACGGAAAAAAAATTGATGCAGTCCGGCTTCAAACCAGAATGTTTGCAGCCCCTCATAAAAGAAGGATAGACCCCACACATAGCAACAATAACATAACTAAAACGTTACCTGGTGGACCTACAGGTGGAGTCTATAGGGCTGCAAACATTCTACTGTGCAGCCTGGCAAATTTTTTTCCGCGCCATAACAGAGAGTTCCAAGTCGCCTACCTGGTGTAGGAGCGACAAGGCGAGTCGTCGGAGTCTCACGCCCCGCTCTTCGTTGGCGGCGGCCACGGGACACGGCGCCGGCGGATTGGGGTAGCTCACGTCACCGGTGGTCTCACGGTGGCCAGGGGCTTGACAGTTGTACCAAGAGCCTCCTCCTTCCTCGGCGCTCAACATCCTCGCCCACCTCGTCGGCAACACCATCCGGGAGCTCCTACATGATGTCCTCCATGCGCGCCGTCACGCGCGGCGCGAACCCAACTTCATTGGGCACCATGAGCCCGAACATGAAAGGGTCGAAGATGGCGTGGATGCCGATTACGTCCGTCGAGAATCCAGACGCCAGCACCCCCACCAGCGTCGCCGCTACCCACGTTCACTGTTGTCATTCGTCGCGTCTGCACACTGCGAGATGTATGGTCTCGCCGAGCATGTCCGCCCCTTCGAGCTCGTGCACCAGGGAGGTCTCATCAGGGCCAGCGAGGGCAAGCTGTAGTGCACTGATATCATGGATGATAGTGGGAACGACAACCTGGATGGTGCGGGTAAAAGCGACAACGAGGGACATGGCGGCCACAGCTGCAGCAATGAAGATATGGTTCTCCCAGGACTGCTTGGAGGTATGGCCCTTCCCGTGTTTGATGAAATGCCTCTTAACAGCGGCGAGGAAGAAATTTCCCTATTCTCTGAAGGCTTTGATTATCCAATGATTGATTATATGCCACTTGAGAAGGTGATTTGGGATGAGGAATCTAGGCATAATGATTTGTTGGATCAGCTAGCACCAAACGCAAATTACTTTGTTGCTGCCGAGAGGAAGCCAACTGCACATCCAATCAGTTTTGATAAGCTTCACATGGATATGGTGTATGATCTATTTGAGGAAATGTCTTGTAAGGGAGAAGTAGCAGAAAAGTCAGAGCAGGTGACATCCAGGAATGCAGGGTTGTGGAATTGTGATGTTCAGGAATTGCCCGATGAAATTTCTAATGATGTTCAGTGGGATGAGGAGTTCTTATATAATCAGAGTATGCACATCGGCTTACTTCAACACTTAGTTGTGGGAATGGTTTCAACTTGCCACCCAAGCATAGATTGGATCTCCCACACTTGTCCAATGCAGACTATTCAGCTTGAAGAATTTCTATCCTCAGTTGAAACGGACAGGGTTGGTGTCTTGAGAGAGCGAGACATAGTTCAACAAATCCTACAAGATTCTGCTAGCATTTGTTCAGTAATATGTGACAATCCTAAGGAAGTGTACCATGAAACAGAATGGAAGCAAGGGCAGCTGCTCCATGTTGTTGACGCTGTGAAGGATATTGAGCGAGAATTTGTACAGATCAACACTAGTAGGTCACAATTGGCCAACCTGGTCATGGATGTTGATTCTAGACTGGACAAAACTCTTTCCATTCTTAGGCCTCAAGCACTCACGGATTATCGGGCTCTACTATCATGTCTGGGCTGGCCACTTTCACTGTTTTCACTAGACACGGAGAAGGATAAGTACTCCCAAATTCTGAATCCTCTAGTCTTGATGAATGAGGAAAATAAAGCAATATACTCTCAAAGCTTCCAAGCACCATGTGCTCTGGAACATGTGCAGGGGAACTGTGAATTGTGCATATGTTAGGCAGGAAAAGTGACTCATGCCCTAGCAGATTTGAAGTATTTTAATAGGATCGCTTGCTTCAACAATGGGCTTTGGGCGATCTATGAATTAGTTTACACTATAGTTTTAGGGATGGAATATCATTTTGCAAAATGGCATGAACAGCCGGAGTTCAGTTTTACCCTTGTTTACAAGATAACAAAACAATTAATGGATGGAGTGGAGAATGTACTACAGCCTTTGATTGATGAAGTAAGGCTAGTGGGATTCAGTGCTTATACATCATGGGTAACTGGAATGGTGAAAATGCTTGTAGGACACCTTGAGCAGCAAATTTTCTTGGCACTTGAAATAGTTCGGGCAGCGCTAGTGCTGCAACACCACATAATTGATGGGGACAGGGACTATGCCGAGTTTATGCTCCTTCCAAGAAAGAGGTTTACAGATTTTGATACTGTGAGGAAGAAGATAATTGCTGCAAACGACAGAAAAAAATAGGCCGTTCAAAACAAATATCACTTGTTCCTATCCATTTAAGCATATTTTCTCCACAGGATGTAAATCTTACTCTTATTGATCTTACTGGGCATACTAAAGTGGCAGTTGAGGGCCAATCGGACAATATTGTTCAGAACATTGAAAACATGGTTGGCTCATATATTGCAAAGCCACCAGTGATGTATAATGATCTTAATTCTGATAGGCACATGCTTGCTTGGCATCCAAGAATTGATCAGTTTCATTGGCATGATGCTGGCAGAAGTAAGACACAGTTTCTCCTTTGGATAATTAGACCTTGGAACCCCGGTCTGCATTACATGACATGATGTTGCTTGTGGACAAGCAACGTTTCGACGGGCGGTAATGTAACATCCGGCCCACGTATCTGAAGTAGCCTAATACAAGGTCCAAGTTGAGGGTACAAAGGCAGCAGCCGGTACAGGAATGAGGCATCGAAGAAAATATACATAACAGAGAGTTCCAAGTCGCCTACCCGGTGTAGGAGCGGCAAGGCGAGTCGTCGGAGTCTCACGCCCCGCTCTTCGTCGGCGGCGGCCACCGGACACGGCAGATTGGGGTAGCTCATGTCACCGGTGGTCTCACGGTGGCCAGGGGCTTGACAGGTTCATGTGAAATTCGTGCAATATCCTTGATAAATTCGGACGTCCAAACATATCCACGTAAGGCCTTGTCTGATCGCACTCTGACGTCTGACCCACCTCAATCTACAAGTAATGGACTAGATTCAAGTGAAAAACCAGTTATTTTTTGACCCCCAATCCACCCTAATACAAATGAATTGGATGTATTGAGAATTGAGATGCAGATAAACAAGTCCAAACTCATGAAACTGCGAGGCATCCAAGTATTTGCTTGAAAAGCCCTCAAGTAAAGGAATAACATGCCAAAGAGGGATTAAGAAATAGGAGGAACAAATATGTTGGCACTGCCAGCCGGCTTTACCTGATCTAGTGATCTGCATCCACAGCTACTCCGTCCATCAAAAAAAAAGTATCGACTAGGGTTCTATACAGTTCAAAGTTTCTTAAATTTGGCTAGATTTATAGAAAACATTAGCATCATTTGTATCTCTAGACGCAGTGGCGGATCCACCTCCCGGACGGGCGCCCAGGCTATTTGCGCCAGAGTAGAGTAAAATGGCCATAACAACGACTTGTGCAATTACTTCACGTCATGGAAACTGGATAGGTTCATTCACGTGTCGATCTAGATAGGTTCCTGGGAATTTAGGCGTAGCTAACTTGTCGCTTTCTCTCGTTGTTTGTGCAGAATTTATGTTTGCAATTACAAGTTTCCACTTGAATACATGTTTCTTTTGCACTGTTCTCATGAATGTGCAATAGAGGAAGGGAAAGTTTTTGTCATATAACCACAAAGACTACGTAGGAGCCATTTTGATTTTATACGAAGAAGAAAACAGGTACCCAAAGTCGGAAACTAGCTAAAGACGTGATTGTGAGGTTAATAAAAGAACACTGGATTTTTCGGGAGAAAAAAATAAAAGAACACTGGATTTATTTTTCTTCCCAACAACAACTAGCTTAGGAAACATCATCCCCTTTTCAGTTTCTCTGTCCATTATTTTACTCTAGCCATTATTATATTTATTTATATTATAGGGTCACTTTTTATAAATTACAATATATTATGTATCGTTACACTTTAGAATGCAAACCAATCAAAATCTTCTACTTTTGTGAACATTTTTAGAAGTATTATCATTATCTTTTTATTTTTTATTTTAAATGTTTGCATATGTATTAGATAATGTATATAGCAAAAAATTATTGGTGACAAACAAATTTACACGTGTCTCTATATATTCAGTTGTTCCAGGCTCTTTATAAATACTGGATCTGCCACTGTCTAGACGGGTTTGTTATGAAAACGTATTCAATGACTAGTCTAATAATATTTATTACACACCCTAAATATTAGTAATCTCTCTTTTAAAAATAGATTGAGGGGTGTTTGAGTTTTTTTTTGCACTAATATGCCGATATTCTGTTCGATGCAGTTTATACTCCAAAACATGGTTTTCCTATGTGAGTTGTCCCCAAGTGGCTCGATTTTGATCTCTGTTGAGATTCGATCTTGTACAACGCAGTCCACAAAGTCACCTAACCAATTTTAGGTAATGTACTCACTCCGCCCTAGTATATAAGATGTAATCGTTTTTTATTTTAGTCTCATAATATAAGACATGCTCTCTATATATATACATCAATATAGAAAGTACTAGTGTTAATAAAGAGAATTAAATACATTTTTAGATCTTTGAACTATAGGTGATTACACTTTATATATTAACGAAGGAGTGATTGTTCATGCTTTTAGGATCACCCTCAAGGAAGCCATCAACAAACAAGTACATTCACATAAGTAGGACGAAGATGAGTGAGCGAAGCTTAAGGCTGGTGCCAGTGCACCATCTCCTCTCGCTCCTGCCACGTCAGGTCTCGATTCCATTATTGACTCTGTTGTTCCAATGTACAGACTATAGCAGGTTATAGCCTCAGCCCACAACCATATTAACTTTTTATTTTACAATTAACTATTCATATCAGTTTCGACACCTAAAAATTACACAACATAATTTGTTTATTGAATTAAAAATTATGTATTACATAGTACTTAAAATAAAATTACATAATAGTTAGAAAAAAATATGAGATAAAATAGTGTGTGAAATAATTTCAACTAAGTGAGAGTATTTATAAATGGACACGTTGTCTCTAGACACCGCGACCATCACTCGCCCTCCCTCTCTTGCCCCTCTCCTTGTCCGGAGATGCTCCCTCTCGTCCTCGCTCTAGCCCGAATTGAGGCCGTTTGCAACAGTCTACCTAAAGTTTACCTAAAATTACTGTTTTACACTGTTCTGTTCATATATTGAAGTTTGAATATAGATATAAGGATAAGTAAACTGTTGGAGATAGCCTAACACCAGCCTAAGACAAAGCGCCAAGATGAAGCCAGCCTCCAGGACGTCGATGACTCACGTCAAAGGGTGGCGAAGACAAAACCAGTGGGACGAATTCAACACGGTCCTGGCTTACGAAGACTATTCAGACCGAAGCCACTACGTTCGGCGAAGTCACGAGGATGGTGAAAAAAATGTATTTTTGACCGCGTAATGACTAAATTGCCTTCGGCATTAGTAAAGGCCAAGCTTGAATGTAACAGCAAGACTAGGGGTATAAAGGGGATTGTACGGGGGAAATCGAAGAGACCGATGAGACCGAAACCTATTATAGTGCTACCTCCTATATCTTGATCTTTCTCTTTGCCAATTTATCCACGCAAAACACCACTGCTAGAAATAGGGCTTAGACGTCCAAACTAGAATACATCACTTGTGTTTTGAGTGCTTCGTCACACAAATCAATCAAATTTTTCCTTGCGTATTTTAATAGTTTTCTCAACCTAGTTGTAAGCATGTGATGTGATGTAGCTTACCCAGTGGAATTTGAATATATAACCCATGTGGCTAAAATTCGAATCCACAATGTATTTTTTCAAAATATATAAACAAGGAAGCAACCCAATGCAAAACTGAACCAAGAAAAATACCAAAGCAAACCCGGAGGCTCAAAGCGTTCACTAGAGATCGAGCCACGTTCAGGTTCGGGTCACCTTATTAAAAAATTTGAAACAAACGAAAGCAAATGCAATACATATAGTAACATAATCATCAACCACCTTTCAACGCAAAATGGCGATCCTCAGGCAGGATTCAGAATTGTACTGGGTGAATACAGCCCAGACGTCGGCAAACCGTCCTTGCATATTTTCATCAAATGATATCACAAGGCATGAACTCAAAACCTTGGGGGAAAAAATCTAAGATAGCCAAGATTGTCGAAGGGGTGATGAAGTGTAGTGCTCCTCCAGATGTTCATTTAGATAACTAATCTATAGAAATGATTTCAGTCCAACAGCACGACATGAGCAAGTCTTCCAGCGAGTTATCACCTTCGAACGGATAGACCCATCTCTATATAAAACAAAGAAATAAAGCATACATCAGAGGATTGGACTGAATCATTCTTTAATTATAAGCTTTAAGCATACAAAGTTGTTGTGTTAGCCCCCCACAGTTGCAAAAGGACTTTACAAGATTTGACTCTAAAGCATAAGCTCTATGACTACATGTGGTTGCTGTGGTAGCAAGCGTGTGCATCTTTGCCAAACATCCAAGCACCACCCACCTTAAGACACTGGGCAAATGTTTCACGTACCATCATTTTCATCTGAGAAAAGAAGAGTAACCATACGGTAAACTACAACAGCAACCAGATCAAATCTCTGTTGAATACCAAAAAAACAAGAAAGCACACACCAGGATGCAACCAGGAGTCTCAAAAATGCCAAAAAAAAAAAAGAGCAGACTTGCATAAACGATAATTCAAGCACTGTACACAGACATATTGACTCAAGTGAAGTAGTGAACTATCAATTACTGTATAGAACATTCAAAAAGGACGCCACATTATTGCATCAAAGTATTCCTCAACAGAGGCAACTAGTAATGCTAGGTACATAACATAACACTAGCCTTCCATTACAATTTCAGTGTTAAAGTACTCATTCTTCATGGTTGTATGAAGCAAAACAGCAAGCTCCCGGTAATATCTTTTATCAAAGTCATGTGCCTGCAGCAGTGCCTGCAGAAACCAAATGTCTTAACTTAATTGACCTCAACCCACCAATTTTTTTTTTGAATAAGCGAATCTCTCAAAAAACGTCACAGCATGGAAAAAATTATCTTGTCTTGAACTGCAAAGCAACAAGTGAGATTGTTTTCTACCGAGCATCAGCATTTGAGATGTATTGAGCTACTAAACAACCTCCCAAAGGGACTGAAATATGAAAGGGGTTGTTGGGGCCTTCCTCTCTCGAAGGTCATCAAAAACATAATTAATCATTTGTTTTCAGCCTAAGCTATTACAGGGCGCTTCGTCTTCAGGATGGAAGTTTTTCCCTCATGATGAAGGCATACGAGATGAAGATATAATCTAAGGATGATAAGAATAAACGCCGAAGCTATTGTCAGAGTGACAACTTCGGCTTGTAATGGCGATGAAGTCTAATAATGATGCTGACCGAAGGGGAAAAAGACTACTTAGTCCTTAATGACTTATATTACGATCATATGTGAATATCAGAGACATAAATGTACTTTTACCGGGCTGCGTCCCGTGCCTATAAATAGATGAACAGTAGCACCGTACTGTTCACGCTTAATTGTAATCACTCTCTCGCGTCTTCACCTTCGAGCAAGTCGAAGGTATTAATGTAATATGAATTCTATTGATATTCATACATGTTTTATAGAATGAAAATATGAATGAATCAATGAGTTATATTTGTTGTGTTTATCTCTTTACATTCTTGTTTATCTATAAGATGATGAAGACATGTACTTCATTACCTTCGTCTAATGATCATTATATCCATGAGGAGATAATGCTTCGGAAGACGAAGATCTTTAATACTTAACAATTGTGTTGTCTTGTTTTTGGTTCGTAGCATTTGAGAACAAGTTATCAACAGGGGTTTACTAGGAATCTGCTACATCCTTGTTCCTACCCATCAAAGAAAAATATCCCTATGAAGGGAAAGATAATAAAGAAATCTGCCGGTACTCCATATAGTTTCAATGTATGGTGAAACACTGCTAGTAAATCTGCCGGTACTCCATATAGTCACATCATTAATCGGCATTTTCTCTACTATATTTAAGTGAGAATTTTTTCGAGCACCTCCCTACCACGTGCACCGCCAGAAAAAAAAAGAACAGAACCTAGGTTCGTACACAGGCTTAGCTTCTAACCACTAGAATACATATTTGTTTGTGTTCTACAAAAAAATAGATATTGTAAATACAGAAACATAGTAAGAGACGGGCAACCGACTAGTTTCCCTATATAGGCTATATGCACAAGAATCGTCAGAATATAGAAACCATCTAAAGGACATGATCATTTCCACTTAAATATAGCCATCAAAATGTTTATATGTACTTGCATTTAGAGTTCAGAGCAGTGCTTGCAAGTTACATCCAGCGTTCAAGGCAAGATTTTTAATGTGTACAATGAAAGGTGTTTGCATTCAGCATTCAAGGCTTCATTGTTTATATGTACTTCTCCATTCAGAAACCATAAGGTATTCATGTGTTGTGTGTTAAAGAGCAGCAGGCAGCTTTCACGAAAATGGAAGTGGTTTTGTGTTGAACATGATCGTTGACTAGTTAAAATGGTTAGGATGACATTTCGCTGTTACAATACAACAATGAATGACATTTGTTTTCGACACATACTGCTATCAAACAAGCACGCAGTAAACTACGAAAATACTAGAAAAGAAAATACACGGACGCAATGTTCAACCAAATGGAAAGCAAACACGGACAAGAGCATAATAATCTTACGATGTTAAAGCCCGGGATAGGTGCAACAGAGGATACCCTGAGAGAGAGCACGGCAGCTCGACGCCGTGCTCAGCCGCGACGTTAGCCTGGCCGCCGCCACCGCGCTGTGCAGCGGCAGCAGCGACAATCCCGCGCAGCACCCGAGCTCCACCGGCATCCTGCGCGTCCCAACCAGCGCATCCATTACAGATCCATGATGCGCCAGCACCAAGCGCAAGAGAGGAACGGGTCACATTACCTGGAGAAGGACGAGGCGCGGTGGGCGGCGGCGGCGGCACGGGCCGCGGAGGGAGCCGATCGGGTGGCCGCCGCCGAGCGGCCGGCGGCGGAGGCCACGCGGGCGGCGGCGCGGAAACAGGTCGATGCCATGTCGCCGCGGCGTCCGGCCACGGAGACTGCAGAGCGGGAACGGCTAGCGAGAGGTGGGCGAGGAGCCGAGGAGAGTTCAGGAGCTAGGTTTTGGCGTCCGGGCAATGCGATGCGGCGGCGGCGGCGCCACGGGTTGCAGGATCAGAATGGTTCGCTTTCCTTGGAGAAGGGGCATGGAGATGATGGGCCGTGGAGCCCATTATGACGGGAGATGTTCGACCGGTTGGAAGGCCCTATGCGGGTGAGACCGTGATGGGCATTTGGCGGTTAAAGTTGCTAGTGCCTAGTGGGTAGTTCGAAAACGCGGGGCCTGTATAGCTGTTTGCTTCATCTTCATGCCTTACCTATGGGTCCGTGGTGAAGCACGTCCATCGACCCTGGGATATCTATAAACATGTTGTCTCGTGGACAAAGGATGACTACTCATATATCCGTACATTGCTACTATTTTTATATATGACATTGGATACATCTCTATCTCTACTATATTTAAATATTAGTTTAATATATGTTTTAATAAAAAGAAAATATATGTTTTCTATTGATTAGGTAGGTGTAAATACGAAGGCAACAACTAAGGTTCAAATACTCACTTATACATAATTTCACCTTATTTTTTACATAAAGCACAAATATAAGGCTTCCGAAAAGTAGGTATTGCACCTTGTATCATTTGCCCTTTCAGCAAGAGGTAATAAACATGGGATGATTTCAATGATATTTGTGTTGTCTCTGAAGGATATTATGAAGAATCACCTCAATTAATTATTGGAGCTTTGGTGGTTGCAATATATTTTTGTCAAATAAAACAATTTTTTCAAACTGATCCGAGCATGCCAAGGCAAATAAAGCAGCACTAGGCCCCCATGCACCCTTGAAGTGGAGCACCAAGTTCACTAAATGTTTTTAGCGTGGTAATCGTGTGGTGCTGTGAGATCTCAGAACCATTGCCTAGAAGCATAAGAAGTTTTTTGTCAATTTCTGATTCAATTATAGTCTCAACAGCCTTCAACTTTCCAACCTTTATCAAATATGCAAGTCTTACAAACACATTTTCATATATTGCTCATTTTCTACAAACAAGAGATTTGCAATTTGATCCATGAGAGTTTTTGCCAAATTTCATCAGCAATTGCACCATAAACATGCTCAGGTATCTTGGCCAGGACAGAAGAGAAGTTGGCTAGAGTTGAAGTATCTTCACAGGCACCAAGAAGATCAATTAATCTATCTATGGAACCTACTATTTCAAGAGAGCAAGTAAGATTTATGTAGTCTGTTGGAACAAATATAATTGCAATTGCGGTAGTGACTGTAAAATAAGATCTGGTGATCCTATGGAAATTATCTCTGCTATTCGAAGGACAAGTATTTTACTGAACCCAATTCTGCTTGCCTCAAATTCATATAGGGATATGCATGCCATGAGAGCTTGGGTTGTGTTTGTCAATTAAATGTCAAGGTCCATGAATCTAGCAGAGAAAACAATTATCCCATCTTTCGTTCAGCTGATTTTTTCATACTCTTTGCCAAAAAATAAAAGGCCAAGGAGCTACAAATAATGCATAATATGAAACTGAATTAGATAAAAGAGCACGAGTAACATTATTTATTTTATTCTCATGGTATATTTACATCTTTCTCATTGACGTATGAAACTGGACCAAGTGCATAAAGTTGCATATGTTGGGAGGTTGGATATGGTTTTTCTCTCATTTTCCACTCTGGTTTCCTTCGTCAGAGCTTGCCCATGACAGCTGTCGGAGAGGAATCCTCCGGCCGGGTGGCGAAATGCACCCGCCCTAAATCCTAAGATGAGGAGGGGCCTAAGCGTTTTGCCTGTTAGGTGGAACGAGAAGAACACAAGAACACACAAGGGTTTAGAGTGGTTCGGGCCACCGGAGCGTAATACCCTACTCCAGTGTGTGATATTGAGCTTGAGAGCTTGAGTGAGTGTGCGAGCCATAGCTGGGTCTAAGTGTGTCTACCTTGTAACGCTGTGTGCCTCCCCTTTTATAGCTCAAGGGGGGCACGTACAAGGGTGTTGAGCCCCGACATGTGGGCCCAGTAACATAACGGATGTAATACTTGGAGCAACTAATGCTAGTCGCTAGTGCAATCTCCTTGCGCCTTGATATCTGCGGTCTGCGTAGCATTGGCATGCAGCGGAAGCTTCACTGGCAACGTACAAGTGATGATGAGCACAGTGTACGCAACAGCACGGGCGTACTGTCTGCCAACGGAATAGACAGGCACGCTGCCTACAGGATGGCTTGGTCGCCGCCCGTCAGCGGAGCGGACAGGGAACATTAAATGCTGAGGCGGCACATCGCCTGTCAGTAGAGTGGATAGGGCTCATTAAATGCCGAGGCGGCACATCGCTTGCTAGTAGAGTGGACAGGCGGCACGGCTTATCCGCAATTAATGCAGAGGCCTTACGTCAGGCTCCGCCCGCAGGCTTACGTCACGGGCAGTGGGCCACGTGGCAGCATCGGGTCTCCGCCTGAGCGGGGAGCAGAAGCGTACATGGCATGGTCCGGACACGTGTCGGCTACGGACCCCCGCCTGGTCTTAATCAAGGTCCGGTTACTCTTTGTCCCAGAATCCTGGGACCCTGCCGTGAGTGGCCTAAACCCCACACAGAGGGGGTCCAGGACCCATACCTGGGGTCCGGTTCGCGCCCATGGAGGTCCAAGACCTTACCCGGAGGTCCGGTCCGTATACACAGGGGTCCGACACTTACCATGGGGGTCCAGACCTACTGTTGATACCTTGGAGGATATCGTCTTCTCTGGCCACGTGGCGGTCCTGGAGCTGTCCACGTGGTGGGGTCGGGTGCTGTTCACCACGCGACTAGAGATAGCCGCGTGGGCACCACGTCTTCATGCTATAGTAAGGGTACCCCAGTTTCATGGTACTGACAGTGGCCCCCGGGCCCGCTTCGGGGGAGGATACGAGCCTGCTGGTGGGGCCAAAGCTTGACTGATGATTGGCGCGCCGCTTACGTGCGTTTGCTGACGTAATCACTGCTAGTCCGCCTTCGGACACGCCAACTGCCACGCCTGTCCCCGCGGCTAACTGACCCACGGCCCCCACGCATGATGGTTTCGCCGGGCCATGTGCGAGGCGCCTCGATACCGCTGCATTGGTTTGAAAAATTACCTTCTCTGTCTTCTGCGGTGGCCCCGGGGAGGCGCGGTACTGGCACGAGCGGTGGTTCGACTTCTCTGCACCCAGAAACCGGCGCCCAAGGAGGATGACTCGCGGGCCCGGGCCCCCGTGTCAGAGACTGGGCTGTTGGTTTCGGCGGAGGTGAAGAGGCGCACTACCGCGGGTGGCGGCCCGCTCCTCACGCGGCGGTTCACCTTTTTCGCACTCGAAGATCGACGCCCAAGGAGTATGACTTGTGGGCCCGGGCCGCCATGCCAGAGGCTGGTCCGCTGCTTTCAGCGGAGATGAAGAGGCACGGCGGTCCAATCCTTGTGTGGTGATTCGCCTTCTTCGCACACGGAGACCGACGCCCAAGGAGTATGACTCGTGGGCCCAGGCCCCGTGTCAGAGGCTGGCCCGCTGCTTTCGGCGGGGATGAAGAGGCGCGGCGGTCCACTCCTCACGTGGCGATTCGCCTTCTTCGCACATGAAGACCGACGCCCAAGGAGTATGACTTGCAGGCCCGGGCCCCCGTGTCAGAGACTGGGCTACTGGTTTTGGTGGAGTTGAAGAGGCGCACTACCGCGGGTGGCGGCCCGCTCCTCATGTGGCGGTTCGCCTTCTTCGCACTCGGAGACCGACGCCCAAGGAGTATGACTTGTGGGCCCGGGCCTCCGTGCCAGAGGCTGGGTCGCTTTGGTGCGCGTCGGGCGAGATTTTCTGCGGTGTCTTGGGGCGTGAACGAGACAATCCTCCTTAAAAAGGGATTCCCCCGAGTGCGGTAGTCATTCTCTTCACTCGTTGCGCCCTTTCGCCTTCGAGCTCTCTGCGTTCTTCTGCCGCCATAGCCGCCATGGCCTTGCTAGACCCTCCCGAGTGCTTCCAGTCCGAGGTGGCACTCAACTTGGTGCACAACCTACTTGGATGGGGTGCGCCGTCGTTTGCCGAAAGGATCTGTGTCGGCGCCTCTCCCATCGGCGATCTCGCCGCGGGGGAGTTCGTGCTCTTCGTCTCCAACCTCCCCTACGGGTTAGCGCTGCCGATCTCGTCTTTCTTCGTGCTGCTGCTGGAGGAGCTCGGCCTCCACCCTCAGCACTTCACGCCCCGCTTCATCCTTCAGGCGACCATCATTGCCTACCTCTACGAGATGTCCGTGGGGGTGACGCTTCTTCCGCCAGCATTCGGACGAAAGGGTGTTGCACAGCGACCTTCCAGGGGTGGAAAGCGAGCTGAGCTGCGGCTCCATCTTTCGCGTGAGCTTCACCAACACCCCATGGTACACCTCCATGAACTGGTCTAGCTCCAACTCCATGAGGTGTGAAGCGAGCTGAGCTGCGGCTCCATCTTTCGCGCCTCCATCTCTTTGGCTTTAATGGCCTTAACGTCGCCTCCAATGGTGACCGTTGGTCCGGTTGCCGATGCTGAAGACGCCGCCCGGGAGGTCGTACAAGATGCCATGGAGACGGCGGCCGCGCGCTTCCAGCGCGACCCTACTGATTTCGAGTAGCTCATACCTGTAGGAATGAGGCTAGGGCTCCGCTTGAAGGCGGATGTAATAACTTTTGTTTTTGTAAGATACTTTTAGGAACTATCAATTAAATAGCTCTTATCTGTATGGTGCTTGTTCTTGCTGTGTGTGGTTTCATCAACCCCTCTTCTGGTACTTGGCCCCCTGGGATGTAGGTTCGATGTGACGAGGCTAGATACCAGCATACCTAAGAAAGAGTTGGTGTCCTGGCCCCTAGGAGGTAACCTCAACTGGGACCTGGACCTGCACACAGCTTCTGCTAGGAAGTGTTAGTAGTGCACCCATTAGGACCCATCATCTGGTATCAGCCATCCTTTGATTCATGCAACAGGACCTGCAGGATTTGGCCTGGGGAGCCAAGCCGTGTGCCCGGACCCCCAGAATCACAGTTCCAGATACTAGGACACCCATCGCAGAGTGGTGGAGCATGTAAGCTTACGGTATGGGACCAGGCTAAGCGGCTACACGGCTTCGGACCACCCCAGGGGACGTGCGTCCATTCTCTAGAACCGGACCCCAGGTTCTCGGACCCACAGGGCTATAGTTCCAAATACTAGGATACTGGTCGCAGAGTGGTGGAGCGTGTAGGCTTAGGGTACGGGACCAAGCTAAGTGGCTACATAGCTCCGGACCACCCCAGGAGATGAGTACCCATTCTCTAGAACTGGCCCCTAGCCTGCCAGACCCCCCTGCTTTCGTAGAGGGGTCCAAAACTGCAAGCCTGGCTACTCAATTCGGATGTCATTATACCAGCAAGGGTGGGAGACCGTATGGGTGGGTTAGATAAAAAATAATAATATCTGGAATCTGTAGCAGAATAAAACCATCATAGGAGCACATCTAAGGGGGTAAATTTTTTCCTTATAACTTGACATGCATGAGTGCAGACCAACATGTCGGGTTTATGAGGGCGGACCTCACTGGGCTGGCATACACGTATGCATAACCTAGTTACAAGAAGAAATCATAACCCCTTGGACTTGCTTTTGTGGGTAAAACTTACAGGAATGCTCTATGTTCCAGGGATTGGGGAGAGGCACTCCTTCAGTTGTGGCGAGGCGGACACCCCCGGGTCGGCATGCTTCTGTCACCTTGAAGGGTCCTTCCCAACTGGGGGAGAGTTTGTGGAGCCCTTCTCGGTTCAGTACTCGCCGTAGGACTAGGTCCCGGACCCCGAGCCCCCTACTATGCATGATCTGCTGGCGGTGGCGCCCGAGCGCTTGGTTGTATCGTGCATTTCAGGTCGCCGCTTGCCATCTGTGTTCGTTGATGAAGTCCATGTCCTTATGCCGCAGTTATTCCTGTATAGACTCGTTAAAATACTGGACCAGTGGGGAGCCCAGAAAGGTTTCCAAGGGAAGGCAGGCTTCAGTCTTGTAGACCAGGAAGGACGGGGTCTCCCCGATGGCCCGACTAGTTGTCATCGCTGGAGTCGGAGTCTCCGGTGAAAACGTCCTTCAGGACCCCCTCGGGTGACTGATGCCCGAGGTCCGGTTCTCCCGCGGCCACCTTGCCGCTGTCGACCCTTTCCTTGCCAGGCCGGTGACGAGGAGGGGAGCCGTCCTTGCAGGTCTGCTCGCATCGTTCGCTGACGCGCTTCGCGAGTTCGATGATCTCGCGGCACTCTGCGGCGCTATGGCGACTGTTGGGGTGTACAGGGCATGAGCCGTTGTTACCCCTCTGCGGCTGTGGGCACTTATTGCACTCGTTTCGTCCCCCAGTCGCAGCTGCGATGATCAGAGCAGCAGACGGTGGCCTCTCGAAGCCGCGGTTCTTCTTTTTCTTCTTTTTGCCGTCCTGGGCGACGGCACCCGAGCCACCCGTCTGGGCAACCCCGGTCTATGGTGCCGAGTGCCATGCCCGGCCCTCGGTAGCCCTAGAGCACTTGTCGGGCAGAGCGAAGAGCGTGGTGACAGTTTCCACGTCATGCGTAGACAACTTATCCAGCATCTTTTCATCACGCACCCCCTGGCGGAAAGCGGTGATGATGGAAGCATTGGAGATACGGGGTATAGTTTCTCGTACCTTGGTGAAGTGGGAGATGAAGGTCTGGAGAGTTTCCCTGGGCTCCTGCCTCACTGCATGGAGGTGAGCCTCCACGCCATGCCGCTGATAAGCACTGGCGAAGTTCGCTGCGAACCGCGCGCAGAGCTCTTCCCAGGAGTAGATTGATCCTGGGGTAAGTGAAAGGGAAATAGGCTTACACCTTTTCCTAAATTGATTTTGGTGGTTGAATTGCCCAACACAAATAATTGGACTAACTAGTTTGCTCTAGTCTATAAGTTTTACAGGTGCCAAAGGTTCACAACAAGCCAATAAAAAGACAAAAGATGGGTTCAAATAAAGAGAGCTAAAGACATCCCAAAGGCACCCTGGTCTGGCACACCGGACTGTCCTGTGTGCCACCGGACAGTGTCCGGTGCACCAGGGAACTTGACGCTGAACTCGCTACCTTCGGGAAAATGGGAGGCCGCTCCGCTATAATTCACCGGACTGTCCGGTGAAGCACTGGACAGTGTCCGGTGTCACACTGGACTGTCCGGTGTGCCAGCGGAGCAACGGCTACTTCGCGCCAACGGTCGACTGCAACCGCATTAAATGTGCTACAGTGCACACCAGAGTCAGAGCACGCGCAGAAGGGGCACCGGACAGTCGACAGGACCTGTCCGGTGCGCCACCGGACAGCCCAGAGGCCCCACCAGTCAGAGCTCCAACGGTCAGAACCCAACGGCCGGCTGACGTGGCTGGCGCACCGGACTCTCCGATGCGCCATGCGACAGACAGCCTCCCAACGGCCACTTTTGGTGGTTGGGGCTATAAATACCCCAACCACCCCACCATTCATTGCATCCAAGTTTTCCAACTTCCCACACCTTACAAGAGCTATAGCATTCAATACAAGACACACCAAAGAGATCAAATCCTCTCCCAAGTCCTTAGTTCATTCCAAATCAAATAGTGACTTGTGAGAAAGTGACTTGTGTTCATTTGAGCTCTTGCGCTTGGATTGCTTCTTTTTCTCATTCTTGTGATCAACTCAATTGTAACTGAGGCAAGAGACACCAATTGTGTGGTGGTCCTTGCGGGGACTTTGTGTCCCGTTTGATTGAGAAGAGAAGCTCACTCGGTCTAAGTGACCGTTTGAGAGAGGGAAAGGGTTGAAAGAGACCCGGTCTTTGTGACCACCTCAACGGGGAGTAGGTTTGCAAGAATCGAACCTCGGTAAAACAAATCCTTGTGTCTCACTCTTTATTTGCTTGCGATTTGTTTTCACCCTCTCTCTCGGACTCGTTCATATTTCTAACGCTAACCCGACTTGTAGTTGTGCTTAAGTTTATAAATTTCAGATTCGCCCTATTCACCCCCCTCTAGGCGACTTTCAATTGGTATCGGAGCCCGGTGCTTCATTAGAGCTTAACCGCTCGAAGTGATGTCAGGAGATCACGCCAAGAAGATGGTGATCAGCGGTGAGAAGTCTGCTACAAGCCACGGGAAGGCTCCATCAAGGGAGTCCACCAACAAGAAGAAGGATGGATCCCCTTCACGCATTCGATCGCACAAGAGTGGCGAGAAGAAGAAGAAAATGAAGAAAGTAGTCTACTACGAGACCGATTCTTCCTCGCCCTCTACATCTGGATCTGACGCCGCGTCCGTCACTTCTATGCGCCAAGAGCGCAAGAAGTATAGTAAGATCCCCCTACGCTATCCTCGCATTCCTAAGCATACACCATTACTTTCCGTCCCATTAGGCAAACCACCAACGTTTGACGGTGAAGATTATTCTAGGTGGAGTGATATGATGCGATATCACCTAACCTCACTCCACAAAAGTATATGGGATGTTGTTGAGTTTGGTGTATAGGTACCATCCGTAGGGGATGAAGATTATGATGAGGACGAGGTGGCCCAAATCGTGCACTTCAACTCCCAAGCCACCACTATACTCCTCACCTCTCTAAGTCGAGAGGAGTATAACAAGGTGCAAGGATTGAAGAGTGCCAAGGAGATTTGGGATGTACTCAAGACCGCACACGAAGGAGACGAGGTGACCAAGATCACCAAGCGGGAGACGATCGAGGGGGAGCTCGATCGATTTCGGCTTCGCCAAGGGGAGGAGCCACAAGAGATGTACAACCGGCTCAAGACCTTGGTGAACCAAGTGCGCAACCTTGGGAGCAAAAAATGGGATGACCATGAAATGGTCAAGGTTATTCTTAGATCACTCGTTTTTCTTAACCCTACGCAAGTACAATTAATACGTGGTGATCCTAGATACACACTAATGTCTCCCGAGGAAGTAATAGGAAAATTTGTGAGCTTTGAATTGATGATCAAAGGCTTAAAGAAAATCATCGAGCAAGATGGCCCCTCCACGCCCGAAGCACAACCGGTCGCATTCAAGGCGACGGAGGAGAAGAAGGAAGAGTCTACATCAAGTAGACTCCCCATCGACGCCTCCAAGCTTGACAACGAGGAAATGGCGCTCATCATCAAGAGCTTCCGCCAAATCCTCAAGCAAAGGATAGGGAAGGACTACAAGTCCCGCTCCAAGAAAGTGTGCTACAAGTGTGGTAAGCCCGGTCACTTTATTGCAAAATGTCCAATATCAAGTGACAGTGACAGGGGCGACGACAAGAAGGGAAAGAGGAGAGAAAAGAAGAGATACTACAAGAAGAAGGGCGGCGATGCCCATGTGTGCCACGAGTGGAACTCCGACGAGAGCTCCTCCGACTCCTCCTCCGACGAGGACACCGCCAACATCGCCGTCACCAAAGGACTCCTCTTCCCCAACGTCGGCCACAAGTGCCTCATGGCAAAGGACGACAAAAGGAAGAAGGTAAAATCAAGATCCTCCACTAAATATGCATCCTCTAGTGATGAAGATAATTCTAGTGATGAGGAGGATAATTTGCGCACCCTTTTTGCTAACCTAAACATGCAACAAAAGGAAAAATTAAATGAATTAATTAGTGCTATTCATGAGAAGGATGAACTCTTGGACTCCTAAGAGGACTTCCTAATTAAGGAAAATAAGAAGCATGTTAAGGTTAAAAATGCTCACGCTCTAGAAGTAGAAAAATGTGAAAAACTATCTAGTGAACTAAGCACTTGCCATGATATTATTGCCAACCTTAGAAATGAAAATGCTAAAATAATTGCTAAGGTTGATTCAAATACTTGTGACGTTTCAATTCCCAATCTTAGAGATGATAATGTTAGTTTGCTTGCTAAGATTGAAGAATTGAATGTCTCTCTTGCTAGCCTTAGAAATGAGAATGAAAAATTAATTGCTAAGGCTAAAGACTTAGATGTTTGCAATACTTCCATTTCCAATCTAAGAAGTGAAAATGATATTTTACATGTTAAGATTGTTGAACTAAAATCTTGCAAACCTTCTACATCTACCGTTGAGCATGTTTCTATTTGCACTAGATGTAGAGACGTTAATGTTGATGCTATCATGATCACCTAGCTTTAATTAAGAAACAAAATGATCACATAGCTCAACTTAATGCCAAAATTAATGAGCATGACTTAGAAAATGAAAATTTTAAATTTGCTAGAAGCATGCTCTATAATGGGAGACGCCCTCGCATCAAGGATGGCATTGGCTTCCAAAAGGGAGACAATGTCAAACTTAATGCCCCACCTAAAAATTGTCTAACTTTGTTAAGGGCAAGGCTCCCATGCCTCAGGATAACGAGGGTTACATTTTGTACCCTTCCGGTTATCCCGAGCATAAAATTAGGAGAATTCACTCTAGGAAGTCTCACTCTGGCCCTAATCATGCTTTTATGTATAAGGGTGAGACATCTAGTTCTAGGCAATCAACCCATGCTAAATTGCCTAAGAATAAAACTCCTATTGCATCAAATGAATCTAGTATTTCTTTTAAGACCTTTGATGCATCTTATGTTTTAACTAACAAATCCGGCAAGGTAGTTGCCAAGTATGTTGGGGGCAAGCACAAGGGGTCAAAGACTTGTGTTTGGGTACCCAAAGTTCTTGTATCTAATGTCAAAGGACCCAAAACCGTTTGGGTACCTAAAATCAAGAACTAAATTTGTTTTGTAGGTTTATGCATTCGGGGGCTCAAGTTGGATCATCGATAGCGGGTGCACAAACCACATGACAGGGGAGAAAAAGATGTTCTCCTCCTGTCGGCGTTTCGACCCCGGGGGGTCCCTGGACCGACGAGTAAAATTGTCGCTGCGTGACCCAGCCCAGATGGGTTGGCGCGCGATGGAACACAAGGGGGGAAACGCGGCTCGTGTTATCCTACGCCAGGGGGATGCGCTCGTAGAAGGGGTTACAAGCGTTCGCTCGCGCGAGAGAGAGTGAGCCTGTTCGTCAGCTCGTTCTCCCGCGCGACCCTCTCGCATGAAGGCCCTGGACCTCCTTTTATAGATGCAAGGAGAGGGTCCAGGTGTACAATGGGGGTGTAGCTATGCGCTAACGTGTCTGACAGAGAGATGCCTGAGCCCTGTGTACATGCCAACGTGGCTGTCGGAGGGGTGCTAGAGCCCTATGTACGTGGTAACGTGGCCGTCGGAGGAGCGCTTGAGCCCTGTAGAAGCACAACTGTCGGGGCTGCTGGGATCTTGCTGACGTCTCCTTGCTTCCGTAGGGGGCTGAGAACCACCGTCGTCATGGACGCACGCGGGGAGCCATCATTACTTGTTACCGGGGCGAGCCTGGATGGGACGCCGGTCTTGTTCCCCCGTAGCCTGAGCTAGCTAGGGGTAGGGTAATGATGTATCCCCTATGGCGCGGTCGGTCCGAGCCCAAGGTCGGGAGAGGCGGAGACTCCTCCTGAGGCCGAGGCCGGGGTCGGGTGAGGACACGATTCCTCCGAGGTCGAGGTTGAGGCCGAGCCCTGGGGTCGGGCGAGGCGGAGACCACCTTCCGAGGCCGAGGTTGAGGCCGAGCCCTGGGGTCAGGCGAGGCGGAGACCACCTTTCGAGGCCGAGGCCCAAGGTCGGGCGAGGCAGAGCTTCCTGTTGCGCCTGAGGCTGAACTTGGCTATTGTCAGCCTCACCCAAGCGGGTGGCACAACAGTCGGAGCGGGGCAGGCGGCGCTGTTTTCCTGTCAGGTCGGTCAGTGGAAGGGTGAAGTGACTGCGGTCACTTCGACCCTGCCGACTGAGGCACGTGTGTCAGGATAAGGTGTCAGGCGATCCTCGCATTGAATGCGCCTGCGATACGGTCGGTTGGGGGCGATTTGGCCAAGGTTGCTTCTCGACGAAGCCTGCCCGAGCTGGGGTTCGGGCGAGTCGAGGGTGCGACCGTTGCTTGAGGAGGCCCTCGGGTGAGGCGAGAATTTGTCTGGGACTACTGTTCCCGCCCGAGGCGAGATCGCGTCCCTTGAGTAGACGAAGCCTTGATCTGAATCGTGCCCATCAGCCTTTGCGGTTTGTGCTGATGGTGGTTACCAACCGTGTTTAGGAGTGTTGGGGGTACCCGACAGTAGCCCCCGAGCCTCAAAGGGAGTGTTGTTACTCGCTTGGAGGCTTTGCCGCACTTTTTTGCGAGGGGACCGGCCTTTCTCGGTTACACTTTGTTCCGGTGGGTGCGCGCGAGCGCACCCACCTGGTGTAGCTCCCGAGGCCTCGGAGGAGTGGTTTGACTCCTCTGAGGTCTTAATGCCTTTCGTGATGCCTCGGCCGGCCTGGTTGTTCCCTCATGCGACATGATTGTAGCCCGGGTGCATGGTCAGGTTTCGAGTTTTCAGGCTGGTTTGTTGACGCTGTCAACGGTTTGGCCGTAGCCAGGTTGCAAGAGCAGCCCCCGAGCCTCTGCACGGAGCGAGAGGACGATCAAGGACTGTCTCGACTTTTATTATACGCCCCTTCGTCGCCTTTTCGCAAGGAGGAAGGGGGGGAAGCGCCATGTTGCCCTCGGAGGGCACCGAACATGGTGTCTCCAGTGAGTTACTAACGGGTGATCCGAGTGGACGCCCGTGCCCCGTTCGATAAGGGTCGGCTAGTGGCCTAGAGGCGCGCTCCAAAAGTACCTGCAGGTGACTTGCCGGACCCGGACCCGTTCGATAGGGTCCAAGGGCTCGATGCCTCCCTCTGATGGGATTCCTTTACAAAATCGCTCCTGCTGGTCTCGGAAATGTCCTAGGGTACCTCGGGAGCATAGCCCGAGCCTCAGACATGTAACAGACGTACCCAGAGTCATCCCTCACTCTGCGTGCTCTGGGGCGGCTGTCGAACCCTTCCGAGGGGGTAGCCTTCGAACCCCTGATCAGTAGTGGGCGCGGAGCCCGAGTGCTCTAGGGCGGCTGTCGAACCCTTCCGAGGTGCCAGCCTTCGAACCCCTGATCAGTAATGAGCTTGAAGCCCGAGTGCTCTGGGGTGGCTGTCGAACCCTTCCGAAGGGCCAGCCTTCGAATCCTTGATCAGTAGGAGGGCTCGGGGCCCGCTTCCTTCGCGGAGAAGGATCCCTTTCGAAATATCCCCTTTCTCGGTCCCTGTAGCAAGAGAGAGAAAGGGGAAGAGGAAAAGGATATGAATTTAAATGGTGTGGCGCACCTTTTTTGACGCGGTCATCATGGCGGAGGTGAAACGACGCCCGCTTCGCCTGCCAAAGGTGTCGCTTGCCCTATCGAGGAGTTAATGCGACAGGACGGGCGATTCGTGGGGCGGCCGTTGCGCGTGCGCGAGCCGTTCGAGGAACGAGCGTTTCACCTTCGAGTTTGAATTTCGTGGCGGGTCCGGGCGAAGTTTTGAAGGGATCTCGCCCGGGCCTTCATATACCCGGAAGAGGGGCCGGCGGTGGTTCTTTACTCTGCCATTTGTGCTTGCCTTCTGCTTTGGTTTCCGCAACCTAAGAGAATAGCCAGAGAAAAGAAAACCGCGCACCTTGTCCGCTCTGCCTCCACCCCCTTCGTTCAGCGATGGCTGATAAGGTGACCGTCGTTCCATCGCGCGATCCGTGGCCTTTCTCCACCATCATAGTGGACGATCTGGAATCCCTTGTCGCCGATGGTTTGCTCCGTCCCCTCTCCGGTGACCCGCAGCCGGAGTGGATGACCCCTGCGAGCGAGGCCGACCCGACTTCGCCGCCGGGGTATGTGGTTAGTTTCGTCTCCTTCCACGAGCGGGGGTTCGGAATGCTAGCGAGCCGTTTCATGCGGGCGCTCCTGCACTACTACGGGGTGGAGCTACATATCTTCAACCCCAACTCCATCGCACAAGCGGCCATCTTCGCGGTGGTTTGCGAGGGTTTTCTGGGGATTGACCCCCACTGGGATCTATGGACCCATCTCTTCTCCGTGGAGCTCTTTGCCTCAACGACGGAGGCGAAGAAGGTCCGTATGGCAGTGCGGGCCGGTGGCTGCACCCTCCAGCTGAGGCCGGGGCGCGCGCATCTGTACATCCCTGTCATCCTTGTGTCTTCGAACAAGGGGTGGCAGCGCCGGTGGTTTTACCTCCGGAATGACGACGGAAGGCTCCCGTCGTTTTCTCAACGAGTGGTGACCGCCACCGGCAGCAACTGGCGTTGGGGGGCCACGCGCGAGAAACAGGAGAAGCTCCAGCCTCTTCTGGAGGCCTTGCAGAGGTTATGAGATGGGGGGCTCACCGCTGCGGGGGTGGTTGCCGCCATCCATCGCCGGAGGGTGCTCCCTTTGGCGGAGCGGCGGTTGCTGCTTTTAGAGATGAAGCCGGGGATTGATTTGGAGGGTTCGCAGATGTCCTCGGCTTCCCTCTCCACCGACGACCTCCGTAGGCGGGTAGCGGGCACGGTAGGGAGGCTGGATGCCAGCGCCCTTACCGAGCCCGTGATGCGTCCCGAGCGTGGGTACGTGTCCCTGGTGAGTGTCCGCCCCTTCTCCTATTCTGCGCTGAGTTGCCTTTGATTCTTACCGTCATGATTTCCGTTCGTCTCCAAGGGTTGGGGTTTTACAAGCCCTCCCAGCCACCGGTCCCGGAGGACGCGGTGGACCGAGCCGCGTGGAGGGTCACCGCGGAGAAGAAAAAGGAGAAGAAGGACGCGGAAAAGGCTTGGGCCCGCGAGCGGATGCGGGCTCGGGATGCCTTGGAGAGGCGTCGTCGGAGGCAGGAGAGGGACGGGCTCCCGAGGGAGCCATCGCCGGAGACGCCTGACGACGATGATGATGACAATGATGACGATGACGATGACGATGACATGGTGGCCCATCTTGGCCTCAGCCCGAATCTGAGGCTGGGCCAGGGGTCGCCGAGCCAGCCTCCAAGTGGGCTGGCGCCATCAGTATCTGGGGCCGGGACATCAAGGTCCTGGTCCGAGGAGCGGGGACAGGCCGAGGGGGTACTTGACTCCTTGGCCGAGGTAGTTGAGGAGACTCCAGGGAGTCACCGATCCGCCTGTCCCCCAAGAGCAGTCGCTCGTGCCGGCTGCACAGGAAGTTGGTCCTTCGGCCACCGTGACGACGCCTGGGCGGGCCGCTCCTTTGGCGCCTCGGGCACCCGAGGTGGAGGCGGCGCTGGAGTCAGCAGTGGGGCTACCCTCAGTAGCGCCTGCGAGGGCCGGGGCCCAAGGGGCCTCCCCACAGGCACGATTGGCCCTGGTCCGCAGTGGGTAAGTATCCGAGGATACCTCCGCTTTGGTTTTTTCCTCCGTGTGTCTTGATCTTGTCTTCTCTCCTTCTTTCAGCAAGCGGAGACAGAGCTCGACTGGTCTGGCCCCCAGGAAGGCCCTTAATATGGGGCTGGCCTCTGCAGCTGGTGCCGCGGCGCACCAGGTCGGTTGGCTGGCCTCCGCGCAAAGCGCCCTCGAGCGGGGGCCCAGGTGGCACGAGTTGCCATGGGGCAAGTTCCTCGGGCCAACCCCCCTGTCGGGGCGGCCATCGTGCCGGAGGAGATTGCCGACGCGGTCGTGGCCCTAAGCCCGCCTGACCTATTGCCGGCGCCGGCGTCGGCTCCTGCCAGGGTTGTTGCTGATTCACCCGCGGAGCCACCCGTCGCTCCTGACGTTGGGATGGCTGAGGCGCCACTGCTCGAGGTCGCCCCCGACCTACCAGTCTCGGCCACAAGGAGAGGGCGGCCGCTGTTGCCGAAGTCGGTGATCGGGGGCCCGCCTCCTTGGCCGAGGGGAGGCCCAGCACGTCGATAGCGATGGTACCCGAAGCGCTGATTGCAGGGGGGCCCGACGCCTTGGGGGAGGGCCGCGCCGAACCGCGGCCCATCTTGGGGAGCAGCGTCCTTATCCCCAAGAGGTGCAACCCCAATGAGTGGTGTGGGCCGGCGTTCCGGTTCTGGAGCCGCGGCGCCTCGGAACCCCTCTGCCTCCTCAACGATGAGCGGGAGGAGCAGTCTCGGGATGAGCTCCGTGAGCATGCCGAGGCGGCGATGGGGTCACTTCGGTCAACTATGGAGATCCTTTCCAGGGACGTTCCCTAGGTCCTCCAGGTAAGGATTTTAGGCATACACCTTGCGTGACCAGGGCATTCTTTGTAATACCCTCCTTTTCTTCCTCAGGAACTGGCGGATGCGAGCACCGCCAAGTCGCTGTTCATCCGCCGTGAGAGCGGCGTCTGGGATTCGCTGCGGTCTCAGAGGGCCGCGCTTGCCGAGGCTAATGAACGCCTCGCCCAACGGAGCACCAAGGTGGTGGACCTTCGGCTGCTCCGTGATGAGCTGAAGTTGGAGGTAGCGGCAGCGCGGGCAGAGGCGGCGTTGGCACGGACGGAGATGCAGCAACGGCAGCTGGAGCTTGGCCAGGTCATCGGCAAGCGGGACCAATCTCGGAGCGAAGCTGCCGAGGCCGTGGGCCGGGCTGAGGCCCTTAGGGGTCAGCTGGCTGAGGCTACTGAGTAGCTAGCCGAGGCGTCCGCTCGGGCCGGGACCCTTGCTGAGGGCCTGGCCGTAGCCGTGGGGTCTGCCCAGTCCGCCCAGGCCGTGGCCTCGCAGGAGCGCGCCCGGGCCGAAGGTATGTTTCGACCACTTTGTGACCTCGATTCAGCCTCATTCTTCAGCCCGTGTCTGAAGAATTTTGTTCGGCTCCCTACAGAGTCTGTCAGGGCGCTCGCCCAGGCGGTCGAGCAGAAGGAGGCCGACCGCGTGGCTATGTTCGAGGCCATCTCGGACTTTTGCCGGGCCTTTGACCTTGACGATGTCCCCTCGGGTAGCTCCCCCTAGAGTCACCTGCGGGCCTTGGGCAGCCATGTGCGCAGCAGACTTCGGGGGGCACTGCACCACAGTGTTAGGCGGGCCTTCGTCGTGCTTGCTTCCCACTACGATGTGGATGTGGAGCGGGTCAGTGAGGGGTACTGCCTACCCGACGAAGACGAGGCGGCGTTGGCCGAGGTCCAGAGGCTTGACACGACCACGGCGGGCCCAAGCGCGGTGCTGGCGTCCTCCTTTGAGGTGGAGATCCTTCCACCAGCGTCGCCGTCTGGGACCGGGCCAGATATTGCCGAGGGTGGAGACGACGCTGAGGGTGGCCCTGCCAATGTCTGATCCTGCCGGAACGGTTTGTTTAGAGTATGCATGTGTTTTTCGCGGCCGCCGAGGCCTAAACATCTTACTGTCGTGCTATAATGCTACGTTTCCTTTCCTCTTGTTTCGAGTATCTGGACTTGTTCGTCGGTAGCAGAATCGTTTATCCGAGCAAGAGTTACTCTTCGCGGAAGGTGACGAGTGAGGTATCCGTATCTCGGAGGCGTAGGAGTCCCTCGGCTCGGTCGGCCTTGCCACTTACGTGCGCTCTTACTCGCTTGCAGGATACTGTTATCGATATAGTCAGAAAGCACGAGAGTCGTTTTGGTAGAAGACTTTTCCGAGGAAAAATTTTGACGCAGAGGGGGTTCCCCCCTTCTAGCCCCCGAGGGAGGGTCGGGCTTTGCCGAGGCAAGGCTGACCCTTCCTTGATGGTTAGACTTTATTTGTGTATGTAAAGAGAACGAGGTATATGAACGACTTGAAACATCTTAAGGGTAAAAGCGACGTAGTTGTTGGATGTTCCAAGTGTTGCTGTAGACCTCGCCTTGGTCGTTGGCCAACTTGTATGTCCTGGGCTTCAAAATCTTGGCGATGATGAACGACCCTTCCCAGGGAGGAGTAAGCTTGTGGCGCTCTCGGGCGTCTTGTCGTAGCCGAAGTACCAAGTCTCCCACCTGGAAGCCTCGGGACCGGACCCCTCGGGCGTGGTAGCGTCGCAGGGACTATTGATACCGCATCGAGTGTAGTAAGGCCATGTCCCGAGCCTCTTCGAGCTAGTCCAGTGAGTCTTCTCAGCTAGTCTAGTTGCTTCGGTCGTTGTACGCCTTTGTCCTTGGGGAACCATATTCTAAGTCTGTGGGTAAGATAGCCTCAGCCCCATAGACTAGAAAGAATGGAGAGAAACCCGTGGCTCGGCTCGGCGTTGTCCTCAGACTCCAGACCACCGAGGGTAGCTCCTTCATCCACCGCTTGCCGAACTTGTTGAGGTCATTGTAGATCCTCGGTTTAAGTCCTTGTAGAATCATACCGTTGGCACGCTCCACCTGCCCATTCGTCATGGGGTGAGCTACGGCGGCCCAGTCCACACAGATGTGGTGGTCCTCGCAGAAGTCTAGGAACTTCTTCCCAGTAAACTGCGTGCCGTTGTCGGTGATGATGGAGTTCGGGACCCCAAAGCGATGGATGATGTTGGTGAAGAACGCCACTGCCTGCTCGGACCTGATGCTGGTTAGGGGTCAGACCTCGATCCACTTGGAGAATTTGTCGATGGCGACCAGCAGGTGCGAGAAGCCCCCGGGTGCCTTCTGCAAGGGACCGACGAGGTCCAGACCTCACACAGCGAATGGCCAAGTGATGGGTACTGTCTGCAAAGCCTGAGCGGGAAGGTGCGTCTGTCTTGCGTAGAATTGACACCCTTGGCAGGAGCGTACAATCCTAGTGGCGTCAGCCACCGCGGTCGGCCAGTAGAAGCCTTATCGGAAGGCGTTTCCCACGAGGGCTCGAGGTGCTACGTGGTGACCGCAAGCCCCCGAGTGTATTTCTTGCAATAGCTCCTGTCCTTCGACGACGGATATGCATCGTTGGAGAATGCCTGAGGGGCTGCGGTGGTAGAGCTCCTTTTCATCACCCAGTAAGACGAACGACTTGGCGCGCCACGCCAGTCGCCGAGCTTTGGCCTTGTCGAGGGGTAGCTCTCCTCGGTGGAGATATTGCAGGAACGGGGTCTGCCAGTTTCGATTTGGCGCAACCCCATTCCGCTCTCCCTCGACACGCAGGGCCTCACCTTCAGCGGCCGAGGATACCTCGGGCTGGGCCGAGGCCTCCTCGGGCTCGGGCGTGTCGTCGATCTTGACGGAGGGTTGATGTATGTCTCTGGAGAAGACGTCCGGGGGAACCGTTGTTCGCCCCGAGGCTATTTTAGCCAGCTCATCCGCAGTCTCGTTGTATCGTCGAGCGACGTGGTTGAGCTCAAGCCCGTAGAACTTGTCTTCCAAGCGCCGAACTTCGTCGCAGTATGCCTCCATCTTCGGGTCGCGGCAGTGGGAGTTCTTCATGACTTGGTCGATGACAAGCTACGAGTCACCACGAGCGTCGAGGCATCGAACCCCTAGCTCGATGGCGATGCTCAACCCATTAACCAGAGCCTCGTACTCTGCCATGTTGTTTGACACCGGGAAATGGAGGCGCAGCACGCAGCGGAGATGTTTCCCGAGGGGTGAGATGAAGAGCAGGCCAGCACCTGCTCCTGTTTTCATCAGCGACCCATCGAAGTACATGGTCCAAAGCTTGGGTTGGATCAGAGCTGTTGGCATTTGGGTGTCGACCCATTCAGCCACGAAGTCCGCCAAGACTTGGGATTTTATGGCCTTTCGAGGAGTGAACGAGATTGTCTCGCCCATGAGTTCCACTGCCCACTTTGCTATTCTACCCGAGGCCTCTCGGCACTGGATGATCTCCCCTAGGGGGAAGGATGACACCATAGTCACCGGATGAGAGTCGAAGTAGTGTCGCAACTTTCGCCGCGTCAGAATTACTGCGTACAGTAGCTTCTGAATTTGCGGGTAGCGGATCTTGGTCTCGGATAGCACTTCACTGATGAAGTAGACCGGCCTCTGGACGAGCAGTGCATGCCCTTCTTCTCGCCTCTCGACTACGATCGCGGCGCTGACCACCTGAGTGGTTGCGGCTACGTAGATCAAGAGGGCTTCTCCCGCAGCGAGGGGCACCAAGATGGGCGCATTTATAAGGAGCGCCTTTAAGTTTCCGAGGGCTTCCTCGGCCTCGGGGGTCCAAGTGAAGCGCTCGGCCTTCCTTAGGAGGCGGTACAAGGGTAGGCCTTTTTCACCGAGGCGCGAGATGAAGCGGCTCAGAGCCGCAAGGCATCCCATGACCCTTTGTACTCCTTTCAAATCTTTGATAGGCCCCATGTTGGTGATGGCCGCGATTTTCTCCGGGTTGGCCTCGATGCCCCGCTCGGAGACGACGAACCCCAGGAGCATGGCTCGAGGGACTCTGAAGACACACTTCTCGGGATTGAGTTTCACGCCCTTTGCTCTCAGACACTTGAATGTCGTTTCAAGGTCGGAGAGGAGGTCGGAGGCTTTCCTCGTCTTGACTACGATGTCATCGACGTAAGCCTCGACCGTTCGGCCGATGTGCTCTCCGAACACGTGGTTCATGCACCTTTGGTATGTTGCACCTACATTCCTCAAGCCAAATGGCATAGTAGTATAATAGTACATGCCAAAAAGGTGTGATGAAAGAAGTCACGAGCTGGTCGGACTCTTTCATCTTGATTTGGTGATAACCTGAATAGGCATCGAGGAATGACAGGGTTTCGCACCCAGCAGTGGAATCCACAATTTGATCGATGCGAGGCAGAGGGTAGGGAACCTTCGGACATGCCTTGTTTAGACCAGTGTAATCCACGCACATCCTTCATTTCCCACCTTTATTTTTTACAAGCACAGGGTTAGCTAGCCATTCGGGATGGAATACATCTTTGATGAACCCTGCAGCCATCAGCTTGTGGATCTCCTCGCCTATGGCTCTGCGCTTTTCTTCGTCAAAGCGGCGCAGAGGCTGCTTCACGGGTCGGGCACCGGCTCGGATATCCAGTGAGTGCTCGGCGACATCCCTCGGTATGCCGGGCATGTCCGAGGGACTCCACGCAAAAACTTCGGAGTTTGCACGGAGAAAGTCGATGAGCACTGCTTCCTATTTGGGGTCGAGCTCGGAGCTGATCCGGACTTGCTTGCAGGCGTCGTTGCTGGGCTCGAAGTTGCCGGCATGGCGCTTCGCATTAGGCACCTCCTTAGAGAGGCACTCCAGGTCGGCGATGAGGGCCTCAGCGTACTCCACGCACTCCACGTCGCATTCGTACGCATGTCGGTACGTGGATCCGACGGTGATGACCCCGTTGGGGCCCGACATCTTGAGCTTGAGGTAGGTGTTGTTGGGGACGTCCATGAACTTGGCATAGCACGGTCTCCCCAGCACCGCGTGGTAGGTTCCTCGGAACCCGACCACCTCGAACGTGAGGGTTTCCTTTCGGAAGTTGGAGGGAGTTCCGATGCAGACGGGCAGATCGAGTTGTCCAAGGGGCAGGACGCGCTTCCCAGGGATGATCCCGTGAAAGGGCGCCGCACCGGCCCGGATCGTGGACAGATCGATCTCCAAGAGCCCGAGGGTCTCGACGTAGATGATGTTGAGGCTGCTGCCTCCGTCCATGAGGACCTTGGTGAGCCTGACGTTGCCGATGACGGGATCGACAACGAGCGGGTACTTTCCCGGGCTCGGCACGCAGTCGGGGTGGTTGCCTTGGTCGAAGGTGATGGGCTTGTCGGACCAGTCTAGGTAGACTGGCGCCGCCACCTTTACCGAGCAGACCTCCCAACGCTCCTGCTTGCGGTGCCGAGCCGAGGCTTTCTCCACTTGCCCACCGTAGATCATGAAACAGCCGTTGACCTCGGGGAACTCCTCTGCCTTGTCACCCTCCTTGTCGTTGTCTTGGCCTTTTCCACCTTCCGCCGGTGGCCCGGCCTTATGGAAGTAGCGCCGAAGCATGACACATTCCTCAAGGGTGTGCTTGACGGGGCCCTGGTAATAGGGGCACGACTCCTTGAGCATCTTGTTGAACAGGTTGGCCCCTCCGGGAGGCTTCCGAGGGTTCCTGTGTTCGACAGCAGCGACAAGATCTACGTCGGCGGAGTCGCGTTTCGCTTGCGACTTCTTTTTCGCCTTCTTCTTCGCGCCACGCTGGGCGGACGCCTCGGGGACGTCTTCCTGCTGGTGTCCCTGAGGCTGCTTGTCCTTCTGGAAGATGGCTTCGATCGCCTTCTGACCAGAGGTGAACTTGGTGGTGATGTCCATCAACTTGCTCGCCTTGGTGTGAGTCTTGCGGCCCAGTTTGCTCACCAGGTCTCGGCAGGTGGTGCCGGCGAGGAACGCCCCGATGACATCTGAGTCGGTGATGTTGGGCAGCTCGGTGCGCTACTTCGAAAACCGCCAGATGTATTCTCGCAGGGATTCCCCTGGCTGCTGGCGGCAGCTTTGGAGATCCCAAGAGTTCCCAGGGCGCACGTACTTGCCCTGGAAGTTTCCAGCGAAAGCCTTGACCAGGTCGTCCCAGTTGGAGATCTGCGCAAGAGGCAGATGCTCCAACCAGGCTCGGGCGGCGTCAGAGAGGAACAGGGGGAGGTTGCAGATGATGAGGTTGTCATCATCCGTTCCACCTACCTGGCAGGCCAGCCGGTAGTCTGCAAGACACAACTCCGGCCTTGTTTCCCCCGAGTACTTGGTGATGGTATTCGGGGCCCGGAACTGGGTCGGGAACGGCGCCCGTCGTATGGCCCGGCTGAAGGCTTGCAGACCTGGTGGTTCGGGCAAGGGGCTCCGATCCTCCTCGTTGTCATAGCGTCCCCCACGCCTGGGGTGGTAGCCTCGGCGCACCTTCTCGTCAAGTCGGGCTCGACGATCGCGGCGGTGGTGCTCGTTGCCGAGGCGACCTAGGGCTGCAGGCGTCGCGTCCCACGTGCGCCCGGTGTGGACCGAGGCCTCCTGCATGAGTCAGGAAGTCGTTGCGCGATGCTCCGGGGGGCACCCTTGCCTTCGAGAGGCAGAGCTTTCGGCCCGTCGGACCGCGGTATCCTCCAGGAGATTCTTGAGTTCTCCCTGGATACGCCGCCCCTCGGTGGTGGATGGCTCTGGCATCGTTCGGAGTAGTATCGCCGCTACAGCCAGATTCTGGCCGACCCCGCTGGAGGCCGGGGGCAGCCTTGCCCTGGCAACGTCAGCGATACGGCGCTGGACGTTCCGGGCCTGATGACACGCTTCTCCGGCGAGTGCTCGGCCTGCCCACTCCTGCTCGATGTTTTGCCGAAGCTGCACATGTTGCCCTGCTTCCTCGTCGAGCTTGGCCTGCATCTCGCGGATTTGCTCGAGCTGTGTGTCCTGACCCCCCGCAGGGACTGGGACCACAGCTAGCTCCCGCAGGATGTCAACGCGAGGCGCAAGCCTAGGGGGATTGTCATCCTCCGGCATACCGAGGTGGTTGCCTTCGTCGTGACCCCCTAGATCGACGTGGAAACATTCGCGACTTGGGCCACAACCCTCGTCGTCAAGGCTATGGCCATCATCGGAGCAATCGGAGAGGCAGTAGTCACATGCGGTCATGAAGTCTTGCATGGCACTGGGATTACCGAGCCCGGAGAAATCCCAACCAGAGTCGGGCTCGTCTTCTTCCTCGGAACCCAGGGGGCCCATAGGTTGAGACGGCCGTCAGTCGGTCCCAAGTTGACCACATATGGTACCCCGGAAGGTTAGGATATGTCTTTACGAAAGTGCTCACCGAAGCGAAATCACTTGGTGGATCGAAGCTGAATCTAAAAGGCACGGGGTGGAAAACGAACGGTACCTCTTGATCGATGGACGGTGGAGAAGTCGCGTCGGGGACGGACTGCACCATTATCTCAGGTACGAGGCTAACGCCCAGCAAGTCCTTCGTGAGGGTGCTGGCGTCATCTGTCCGCTTGGGGTTGGCATGTTGCGGGGAAACGACATCCGTCGTTGTCTTAGGCGCGAGGACAACGCTCGACATGTCCCCCGCTGGGGTGTCGTCGACTCGCTCGACAGCCGACGAGGTGCTGCCTCCTGCCTGGCCATGGTTGCCCCGCCTCCTCCTCCTGCGGCAAGGAAGACAGCGGGACGAGCCTGGATGCTGCCCTTCCGCCACAGGGGGGAAGACGTCGTTGAGTTCACCGCCGCCGGGCGAGCTGACGGCCGTCGTGGTTGCTGTCGCGCTGCGGGGGGAGGAGTACCATGTCGTAGCTGTCGTTGAGGGACAGGAACTCGAGACTCCCAAAGCGGAGCATCGTCCCGGGCTAAAGAGGTTGCTAGAGACTACCCATTTGGAACTCAACGGGAAGTTGTTCGTCAACACGCAACAGTCCCCTACCTGGCGCGCCAACTATCGGCGTTTCGACCCCGAGGGGTCCTTGGACCGACGAGTAAAATTGTCGCTGCGTGTCCCAGCCCAGATGGGTTGGCGCGAGATGGAACACAAGGGGGGAAAACGCGGCTCGTGTTATCCTGCGCTAGGGGGATGCGCTCGTAGTAGGGGTTACAAGCGTTCGCGAGAGAGAGAGCGTGAGCCTATTCGTCAGCTCGTTCTCCCGCGCGACCCTCTCGCATGAAGGCCCTGGACCTCCTTTTATAGATGCAAGGAGAGGGTCCAAGTGTACAATGGGGGTGTAGCTATGCGCTAATGTGTCCGACAGAGAGATGCCTGAGCCCTGTGTACATGCCAACGTGGTTGTCGGAGGGGTGCTAGAGCCCTGTGTACGCGGTAACGTGGTCGTCGGAGGAGCGCTTGAGCCCTGTAGAAGCACAACTATCGGGGCTGCTGGGATCTTGCTGACGTCTCCTTGCTTCCGTAGGGGGCTGAGAACCACCGTCGTCATGGACGCACGCGGGGAGCCATCATTACTTGTTACCGGGGCGAGCCTAGATGGGACGCCGGTCTTGTTCCCCCGTAGCCTGAGCTAGCTAGGGGTAGGGTAATGATGTATCCCCCGTGGTGCGGTCGGTCCGAGCCCAAGGTCGGGCGAGGTGGAGACTCCTCCTGAGGCCGAGGCCGAGGTCGGGTGAGGACGCGATTCCTCCGAGGTCGAGGTTGAGGCCGAGCCCTGGGGTCGGGCGAGGCGGAGACCACCTTCCGAGGCCGAGGTTGAGGCCGAGCCCTGGGGTTGGGCAAGGCGGAGACCACCTTCCGAGGCCGAGGCCCAAGGTCGGGCGAGGCGGAGCTTCATGTTGCGCCTGAGGCTGAACTTGGCTGTTGTCAGCCTCACCCTGGCGGGTGGCACAACAGTCAGAGCGGGGCAGGCAGCGCTGTTTTCCTGTCAGGTCGGTCAGTGGAAGGGCGAAGTGACTGCGGTCACTTCGACCCTGCCGACTGAGGCACGTGTGTCAGGATAAGGTGTCAGGCGATCCTCGCATTGAATGCGCCTGCGATACGGTCGGTTGGGGTCGATTTGGCCAAGGTTGCTTCTCGATGAAGCCTGCCTGAGCTAGGGTTCGGGCGAGTCGAGGGTGTGCCCGTGGCTTGAGGAGGCCCTCGAGCGAGGCGAGAATTCGTCTGGGACTACTGTTCCCGCCCGAGGCTGGGCTCGGGCGAGGCGAGATCGCGTCCCTTGAGTAGACGAAGCCTTGATCTGAATTGTGCCCATTAGCCTTTCGGTTTGTGCTGATGGTGGTTACCAGCCGTGTTTAGGAGTGTTGGGGGTACCCCTAATTACGGTACCTGACACCTCCTACGAGAAAAACCAAGATCCCCAACGAGCGATCACATTCGGGGATGGAAATCAAGGTTTGGTCAAAGGATTGGGTAAAATTGCTATATCACCTGACCATTCCATTTCAAATGTTTTTCATGTAGATTATTTAGATTATAACTTGCTTTCAGTTTCGCAATTATGCAAAATGGGTTACAACTGTCTTTTTACGGATATAGGTGTTACTGTCTTTAGAAGAAGTGATGATTCAATAGCATTTAAGGGAGTGTTAGAGGGTCAGCTATACTTAGTAGATTTTGATAGAGCTGAACTCGACACTTGCTTAATTGCTAAGACTAACATGGGCTGGCTCTGGCATCGCCGAATAGCACATGTTGGAATGAAGAATCTTCACAAGCTTCTAAAGGGAGAACACATTTTGGAACTAAAATGTTCATTTTGAGAAAGACAGGGTTTGTAGCGCATGTCAGGCAGGAAAGCAAGTTGGTGTTCATCATCCACACAAGAACATCATGAGGACTGACAGGCCACTCGAGCTCCTACACATGGATCTATTCGGCCCGATAGCTTACATAAGCATCGGCGGGAGTAAGTACTGTCTAGTTATTGTGGATGACTATTCTCGCTTCACTTGGGTATTCTTTTTGCAGGAAAAATCTCATACCCAAGAGACCTTAAAGGGATTATTGAGACGGGCTCAAAACGAGTTCGGCTTAAGGATCAAGAAAATAAGAAGCGACAACGGGACGGAGTTCAAGAACTCTCAAATCGAAGGTTTCCTTGAGGAGGAGGGCATCAAGCATGAGTTCTCTTCTCCCTACACCCCACAACAAAATGGTGTGGTGGAGAGGAAGAATAGAACTCTATTGGATATGGCAAGGACCATGCTTGATGAATACAAAACTTCGGATCGGTTTTGGGCGGAGGCGGTCAACACCGCTTGCTACGCCATCAACCGGCTGTATCTACACTGAATCCTCAAGAAGACATCATACGAACTCTTAACCAGTAAAAAGCCCAATGTTTCATATTTTAGAGTCTTGGTAGCAAATGCTTTATTCTTGTTAAGAGAGGTAGAAAATCTAAATTTGCTCCTAAGGCTGTAGAAGGCTTTTTACTAGGATATGATTCAAACACAAGGGCATATAGTCTTTAACAAGTTCTCTGGACTAGTTGAAGTTTCTTGTGACATTGTGTTTGATGAGACTAACGGCTCTCAAGTAGAGCAAGTTGATCTTGGTGAGCTAGATGATGAAGAGGCTCCGTGCGTCGCACTAAGGAACATGTCCATTGGGGATGTGTGTTGTAAGGAATCCGAAGAGCCTCCACAAGCACAAGATCAACCATCTTCCTCCATGCAAGCATCTCCACCAACTCAAGATGAGGATGAGGCTCAAAATGATGAAGGAGAAGATCAAGAGGTTGAACCACCTCAAGAGGAGAGCAATGATCAAGGGGGAGATGCCCATGATCAAGACAAGGAAGATGAACAAGCTCCAAGACCGCCACACCCAAGAGTCCACCAAGCAATTCAACGAGATCACCCTGTGAACACCATCCTCGGTGATATTCAAAAGGGGGTAACTACTAGATCTTGTGTTGCTCATTTTTGTGAACATTACTCTTTTGTTTCCTCTATTGAGCCACACAGGGTAGAGGAAGCACTTCAAGATTCGGATTGGGTGGTGGCAATGCAAGAGGAGCTCAACAATTTCACAAGGAATGAGGTATGGCATTTAGTTCCACGTCCTAACCAAAATGTTGTAGGAACCAAATGGGTCTTCCGCAACAAACAAGATGAGCATGGTGTGGTGACAAGGAACAAAGCCCGACTTGTGGCCAAGGGGTATTCACAAGTCGAAGGTTTGGATTTCAGTGAAACCTATGCACCCGTAGCTAGGCTAGAATCAATTCGCATTTTACTTGCCTATGCTACTTACCATGGCTTCAAGCTTTACCAAATGGACGTGAAAAGTGCCTTCCTCAATGGACCAATCAAGGAAGAGGTCTATGTTGAGCAACCTCCTGGCTTTGAAGATAATGAGTATCCTAATCACGTATATAAACTCTTTAAGGCGCTTTATGGGCTCAAGCAAGCCCCAAGAGCATGGTATGAATGCCTAAGAGATTTTCTTATCACTAATGGCTTCAAAGTCGGAAAGACCGATCCTACTTTATTTACTAAAACACTTGCAAATGATTGGTTTGTATGCCAAATTTATGTTGATGATATTATATTTAGGTCTACTAATGAATCTACATGTGAGGAATTTAGTAGGATCATGACACAAAAATTCGAGATGTCAATGATGGGGGAGTTGAAGTACTTCTTAGGATTTCAAGTGAAGCAACTCCAAGAGGGCACCTTCATTAGCCAAACAAAGTATATTCAAGACATTCTAAACAAGTTTGGGATGAAGGATTCCAAGCCCATCAAGACACCCATGGGAACAAATGGGCATCTCGACCTCGACACGGGAGGTAAATCCGTAGATCAAAAGGTATACCGGTCGATGATAGGTTCTTTACTCTATTTATGTGCATGTCGACCGGACATTATGCTTTACGTATGCATGTGTGCAAGATTCCAAGCCAATCCTAAGGAAGCTCACCTTAGGGCCGTAAAACGAATCTTGAGATATTTAGTTTATACTCCTAAGTTTGGGCTTTGGTATCCTAGGGGTTCCACATTTGATTTAATTGGTTATTCGAATGCCGATTGGGCGGGTTGTAAAATTAATAGAAAGAGCACATCGGGGACTTGCCAGTTCTTGGGAAGGTCTCTGGTGTCTTGGGCTTCAAAGAAGCAAAATTCCGTCGCTCTTTCTACCGGCGAAGTCGAGTATATTGCCGCAGGCCATTGTTGCGCGCAATTGCTTTGGATGAGGCAAACCCTTAGGGACTATGGTTACAAATTAACCAAAGTCCCTCTTCTATGTGATAATGAGAGTGCAATCCGCATGGCGGATAATCCCGTTGAGCATAGCAGCACTAAACACATAGCCATTCAGTATCATTTTCTAAGGGATCACCAACAAAAGGGGGATATCGAGATTGCATATATTAACACCAAAGAACAATTAGCCGATATCTTTACCAAGTCACTAGATGAACAAACATTTAACAAACTTAGGCATGAGCTAAATATTCTTGATTCTCGGAATTTCTTTTGATGCTTTGCACACATAGCTCATTAATATACCTTTGATCATATCTCTTTCATATGCTATGACTAATGTGTTTTCAAGTGTATTTCAAACCAAGTCCTAGATTGAAAGGGAAAAGGAGTCTTCGGCGAAGACAAAGGCTTCCACTCCACTCCATAAATTACTCATCCTTCGTCGTTGCTCCGAGCAACTCTCCAACTTTGGTATAATCTTCACTCATATTTTGTTCGCCAAAGGGGGAGAAAATAGTTAAAAAGGGCTTATATTTCACTCAAGTATCCGTTTTTGGCGATTCATGACAAAGGGGGAGAAAGTATTAGCCCAAAGCAAAAGGACCGCACCACCACCAATTTTCAAAATTTTGAGTTAAGAAAAGATTTTTCAATCGGTATCTTATTAGAATTTCAAATTGGTACAACCCCTTTCAAAACTAATATCTAAAACCCTCTTGAACACTAAGAGGAGAATTTGATTGAGGGGGAGTTTTGTTTAGTCAAAGGAAAAAGCATTTGAAACAGGGGGAGAAAATTTCAAATCTTGAAAATGCTTCTCAAAATCGTACTCATTTATTCTTTGACTATTTGCAAAAGAACTTTGAAAAGAATTTACAAAAGAATTTGCAAAAACAAAACATGTGGTGCAAGTGTGGTCCAAAATGTTGAAAATAAAAAGAAATCAATCCATACGCATCTTATGAGAATATATTGGTTTCATTCCAAGCAACCTTTGCACTTACAATTATGCAAACTAGTTCAATTATGCATTTCTATATTTGCTTTGGTTTGTGTTGGCATCTGTCGGCGTTTCGAGACCGGGGGGTCCCCAAGCCGACGAGTGAGTGTGCTGCGTGCCCCAGCCCAGATGGGTCGAGCGCGTGGGCGAGCGCGAAGGGGGGAGAGGCGAGGTGGTCGGAGACGGGCGTGAGAGAGGTGAAACGTCCCGCGGCCTTCGTGTTCGTCCCGCGCCCAGGTCGGGTGCGCTTGCAGTAGGGGGGTTACAAGCGTCCACGCGGGTGAGGGAAGCGAGCGGCCCCAAGAGAGCGCCTGTCTCGTCCTCGTCCCCGCGCGGCCAACCTTCTCTAAGAAGGCTCTGGTCCTTCCTTTTATAGTTGTAAGGAGAGGATCCAGGTGTACAATGGGGGGTGCAGCAGAGTGCTACGCGTCTGGCGGAGAGGGAGCCAGCGCCCTGGGTACATGCCAATGTGGCAGCCGGAGAGGTCTTGGCACCTTGCTGGCGTGATGTCGTGGCTGTCGGAGGAGCAACGGAGCCTGGCGGAAGGACAGCTGTAGGAGCGGTCGAGTCCTTGCTGACGTCGCCTTGCCTCCGTAAGAGAGCTGAGAGCCGCCGTCGTCATAGAGCTTGTGAGGCGCCATCATTGCCCATCTGGCGGTGCTGTCCAGATGGGACGCCGGTCTTGTTCTTCGTGTCCCGAGTCGGCTCGGGGTAGGATGGTGACGGCGCTCCCTGTTGGCGTTGCTGGCCCGAGTCCTAGGTCGGGCGACGTGGGGGCTCCTCCGAAGCCGAGGTCGAGCCTGTCTTCCGTGGTCGAGGCCGAGCCCGAGCCCCCGGGTCGGGCGAGGCGGAGATCGTTTGGCCGAGGCCAGGGCGGTGCCCGAGCCTCGGGGTCGGGCGAGGCGCAGTTTCGTCATCGAGTCCGAGCCCTGGGTCGGGCGGAGCGGAGTTCGCCGTCTTCCGGGTCTTAGCCCGAGTCCGAGCCCTGGGGTCGGGCGGAGCGGAGTTCGCCGTCTTCTGGGGCCTTAGCCCGAGTCCGAGCCCTGGGGTCGGGCGGAGCGGAGTTCGCCGTCTTCCGGGGCCTTAGCCCGAGTCCGAGCCCTGGGGTCGGGCGGAGCGGAGTTCGCCGTCTTCCGGGTCTTAGCCCGAGTCCGAGCCCTGGGGTCGGGCGGAGCGGAGTTCGCCGTCTTCTGGGGCCTTAGCCCGAGTCCGAGCCCTGGGGTCGGGCGGAGCGGAGTTCACCGTCTTCTGGGGCCTTAGCCCGAGTCCGAGCCCTGGGGTCGGGCGGAGCAGAGTTCGCCGTCTTCCGGGGCCTTAGCCCGAGTCCGAGCCCTGGGGTCGGGCGGAGCGGAGTTCGCCGTCTTCCGGGGCCTTAGCCCGAGTCCGAGCCCTGGGGTCGGGCGGAGCGGAGTTCGCCGTCTTCCGGGGCCTTAGCCCGAGTCCGAGCCCTGGGGTCGGGCGGAGCGGAGTTCGCCGTCTTCCGGGGCCTTAGCCCGAGTCCGAGCCCTGGGGTCGGGCGGAGCGGAGTTCGCCGTCTTCCGGGGCCTTAGCCCGAGTCCGAGCCCTGGGGTCGGGCGGAGCGGAGTTCGCCGTCTTCTGGGTCTTAGCCCGAGTCCGAGCCCTGGGGTCGGGCGGAGCTTCCTATGGCGCCTTGGGCAAGGCCTGACTGCCTGTCAGTCTCACTCTGTCAAGTGGCACTGCAGTCGGAATGGCGCAGGCGGCGCTGTCCTTCTGTCAGACCGGTCAGTGGAGCGGCGAAGTGACGGCGGTCACTTCGGCTCTGCCGGGGGGCACGTGTCAGGATAAAGGTGTCAGGCTACCTTTGCGTTAAATGCCCCTGCGACTCGGTCGGTCGGCGCGGCGATTTAGTCAGGATTGCTTCTAAGCGAAGCCAAGGCCTCGGGCGAGCCGGTGGTATGTCCGCCGTTAAAAGGGGGGCCTCGGGCGAGACGGAAGTCTCTCGAGGTCGGCTGCCTTTGGCCGAGGCTAGGCTCGGGTGAAGCGTGACCGAGTCACTCGTGTGGACTTGATCCCTGACTTAATCGTACCCATCAGGCCTTTGCAGCTTTATGCTGATGGGGGTTACCAGCTGAGAATTAGGCGTCTTGAGGGTACCCCTAATTATGGTCCCCGACAGTAGCCCCTGAGCCTCAAAGGGAGTGTTAGCACTCGCTTGGAGGCTTTCATCGCACTTTTTTGCAAGGGGACCAGCCTTTCTCGGTTGCATTTTGTTCCGGTGGGTGCGCGCGAGCGCACCCGCCGGGTGTAGCCCCCGAGGCCTCGGAGGAGTGGTTACACTCCTTCGAGGTCTTAATGCCTTGCGTAATGCTTCGGCTGGTCTGGTGGTTCCCTCATGCGAACAGGCCGTAGCCCGGGTGCACTGTCGGGGCCCAAGTTCTCGGGCTGGTATGTTGACGCCGTCAACGGTTTGGCCGGAGTCGGGTTTGCGAGAGCAGCCCCCGAGCCTCCGCACAGGGCGAGAGGACGATCAGGGACAGACTCGGCTTTTTTACATACGCCCCTACGTCGCCTTTCCGCAAGGAGGAGGGGGGGAGAGCGCCATGTTACCCTCGATGGGCACCGAACATGGTGTCTCCGGTGAGCTGCAATCGGGTAATCCGAGTGGACGTCCGTGCCCCGTTCGTTGGGGGTCGGCTAGGGGCCCGGAGGCACACCCAAAAGTACATGCGGGTGATCTGCCGGACCCGGTCCCCTGGCGACGGGGTCCGAGGGCTCGTTGCCTCCCTCCGATGGGATTCCGTTACAGGATCGTTCCCGCTGGTCTCGGAAATGTCCTAGGGTACCTCGGGAGCGCAGCCCGAGCCTTGGTTATGTATCGAACGTACCCCTGGTCATCCCTCGCTCGGTGTCTGAGGCGACTGTGAACCCTTCGGGGGGCCAGCCTTCGAACCCCTGATCAGTAGTGGGCGCGGAGCCCGAGTAGCCTGAGGCGGTCGTGGAACCTTTCGGGAGGCTGACCTTCGAACCTATGACCAGTAGTGGGTGTCGGGCCCACGCGATCTGAGGCGGCTGTTGAACCCTTCGGGGGGCCAGCCTTCGAACCCCTGATCAGTATGGAGGCTCGGAGCCTAGTTCCTTCACGGGGAAGGATACCTTTGGGGGTATCCCCTTTCCCGGTCCCTGTTGCAAGAGATAGAGAAAGAGGAAAAAGGAAAAAAGGATACGAATTTGAACGACGCGGCGTACCTTTTTTGGCGTGGTTATTTTGGCGAAGGCGAAGCGTCGCCGGTTGCTCCTGTCAGAAGCGCCGTCTGCCCAGCCACGGAGTTAATGCGCCGGGGTGAGTAGTTGGCGAGGCTGCCGTTGCGCGTGCGCGAGCCGTTCGAGGGACGGGTCACGGGCGCGTCGTCTTCACGCCGTGAGAGGGGGTTCTCTCGCTGCCTCCGGATGGGACGTGAGCTTGGCTCACGGCGTGACCGCTGTTCCCGCGCGCCTGTCACCGTCATTACTGCCGGCCCACTTTCGGCCGCATTGACCGTCGCGCCAGGCTGGCGCTGCTGGGTCGTGTGCTGGGTCGCCTCGAGTCGCAGCATTGGTTCCGCGATTGAGGAGGCGCGACGGTGGCGCAAGTGGCGGTGCGGTTGCTTGCATGCAGCAACTGGCGCGCTGGTTGCGTGACGCGTGGGCCTGGGCCTCCAAGCAGGCGTGTCAGAAGTCGGAGAAGCGCGTCCACCTGGCGTGGTTGCATGCCGCCTGCATGGCTGCCCGCCCCTTCCGCCCGTTGGTCTGGGCAAAAGTGGGGGGTCGCTTGTAACCGCTGGGCGGTTGTGTGCACCACGCGCGGCGGTTTGGCTTCTTCTGCTCTGAGCCAGTTTGGATGACATGCGGGACCCAGCCCCCGAGCCGCAGGGGAGGGCCTTGGAGCGTGTTGGAGAAGACTCAGCCCGTGGCGTTTGGGGGCGCACGTAGGGAGAGTTGCCTTTAAAAGGAGGGCGACCCCTTTCGGAAAGCAACCATGTCTTCTTCCTCCCTTATGCGTCGTGTCTTTCCATCTTCCAAGCCCCCGGATGGGGGGTATCCGCCGTCTTTCCGCCTCCTCGTTGGAGGAACACAACTCCGTGGGAGTTGGTACCTCTCAGCCATCGTTCGGCTTCAAGGATTTTCATCATGCAGCCCGGCTGCACCCCTCCACCGGCGATCACCCAAGATGGTGACCTCCATCTTGATGGTGGGGGAAAGCGAGCCGGGCTGCGGCCTCTGCCCCTCCCTCAGCCTCAAGGATTTTCATCACCAGGGCTGGGGAGGGGAGTGTGCCGAGTCGAGGTCGGCCCCCGCGCGGACGACAACCGCTCCTTCACTCGGTGCGGCGCTGGCAGCTGCAGCGTGCCTGGCTTTCGGACGCGAGTGGCTTCGGAGCCGCTCGCGGCGCCGGCGTCTGCCACGGCAGCTGGAAGAGGTTCTTCCACCAGAGCGGCAGCCCGGGCCGGCCACGGACTGACCTCCAACTCTACGGCCTTCTGCCCGTCCTTACCTTACGAGTTTTGGCATGGGCGGGGGCCTCCTGGCAGCAGCATCCGCCCTGAGGTCAGTGCTGCCGCTGTTCGGCCTCCCGGAGCAGAAGTCGTCGTCGTTGTCGCCGCTGCTGGAGCAGGTGACGACGCGTCGTTCGTCGGTCTTCCGTTGCTCCGCAGGCCTTCCCCCATGGAGTGGGGTTGTTCGTACCTGCGGAGGGGGAACCGGAGTTCCGTTTGTAATGGCATTTCGGATGCCAGAGTTTTTTGTTCATTTCGGCTTTCGGGGCCTGAACATGTATGTAATGTCGGCACAGAGCCGTGTTTTTTCCTCATTTTCGAGCGCTAAGTCTCGCCTGTTGATTATCTGAACCGCTTCACCAAGCATGAGTCGCCCCGTGTCAAGGTGACGAGTGAGGTATCCGTATCCCGGAGGCGTAGGAGTCCCTCGGCTCGGTCGGCCCTGCCGTCCGAGGCTCCTCTAGCTTAGTTAAAGAGACCCCTCGGCCGCTCTTCGACGAGCCGAGGCCAGGGGTAGCGATATCAGTATGAACAGGGCGGAGTTGGCTCGAAAATGAAACCCGGTCGGCCGGAGCCTGGCCAGGTTGTCCGTTGGCTAGATCGACGTCGGGGTTGATCAGCCGAAGCTTCGGATCGGGCCGGGGCCCTCGGAAAATGGTTGGCCGAGGCCCCGGGGGTGACCGGCTGAGCCGCCTGCTCGGGCCAGGTTCTCGGAGAAATCCCTGGCAGCGACTGCCCGGTCGTGGTGATGACGCCGTCTTCGGAGCAGAGACCCTCGGACCGTGTCGCCGTCCCAGGCTGGGTCGGGCCTCGCCGAAGGTGCATTCGATGCCGAGGGTGTTGCTGCCCTCTTCCAGCGCCAGGATCCGAGCCTGCAGGATCAGATTGTCTTGTAGTGTGTGCTTTGTGCGGCCGTCGAGGCCAGAACACACACCCTTGTTGCGTGTTAAAGCTGCGTCTCTCTTCCTCTTGTTTCAAGTATCTGGACTCTTTGTCGGTAACAGGGACGTCCGTGCGAGCGAAAGTTGCTTCTCGCGGAAGGTGAGGAGTGAGGTATCCGTATCCCGGAGGCGTGGGAGTCCCTCGGCTCGGTCGACCTTGCCGCTTACGCGCACTTTTACTCGTCCCCGAGGCCCTATCACCGACTCGGTCGAGAACACTCGAAGAATCGCTTCGACAGAAAGGCTTCCGAACGTAGAGACTTGTTCGATCCGCGGAGTCACCTTATCCGAACGCGAGTTACTTATCGCAGAAGGTGATGAGTGAGGTATCCGTATCCCGGAGGCGTAGGAGTCCCTCGGCTCGGTCAGCCTTGACTGCTTACGTGTACCCCGTCGTTTCCAGGACCCACTTCTCGAAGTAGTCAAAAAGCATGAAAGATATTCTGATAAAAGAGATTTTGTTTTCGAGGAAAATTTTGACGCAGAGGGGGGTTTCCCCCCTTTTAGCCCCCGAGGGAGGGTCGGGCTTTGCCGAGGCGAGGCCGACCCTTCCTTGTTGACTAAACTTTGCAGGGGTGCGAGGTATATGAACAACTTGGAAACATGTCAAGGGTAGAAGCGACGTAGCTGTTGGATGTTCCAAGCGTTGCCGTAGACCTCGCCTTGACTGTTAGCCAGCTTGTACGTTCCGGGCTTCAGAACTTTGGCGATGACGAATGGCCCCTCCCAGGGGGGCGTGAGCTTGTGCCTCCCTCGGGTGTCTTGTCGCAGCCGAAGCACCAGGTCGCCCACCTGGAGGTCTCGGGGTCGGACCCCTCGGGCGTGGTAGCGTCGCAGGGACTGCTGATACCGCGCCGAGTGTAGTAAGGCCCTGTCCCGGGCCTCTTCCAGCTGGTCCAGCGAGTCTTCTCGGCTAGCTTGGTTGCTTCATCGTTGTAGGCCCTCGTCCTCGGGGAGCCGTATTCCAGATCAGTGGGCAAGACGGCCTCGGCCCCGTAGACCAGGAAGAACGGCGTGAAACCTGTGGCCCGGCTCGGCGTTGTCCTCAGGCTCCAGACCACCGAGGGGAGTTCCTTCATCCATCGCTTGCCGAACCTGTTGAGGTCATTGTAAATCCGAGGCTTGAGCCCTTGCAGAATCATGCCGTTGGCACGCTCTACTTGCCCATTCGACATGGGATGAGCTACGGCAGCCTAGTCCACCCGGATGTTGTGGTCCTCGCAAAAATCCAAGAATTTTTTGCCGGTGAACTGGGTGCCGTTGTCGGTGATGATGGAGTTCGGGACCCCGAAGCGATGGATGATGTTGGTGAAGAACGCCACCGCCTGCCCGGACCTGATGCTATTCAGGGGTCGGACCTCGATCCACTTGGAGAATTTGTCGACGGCGACCAGCAGGTGCGTGTAGCCCCCGGGCGCCTTCTGCAGAGGGCCGACGAGGTCCAGACCCCACACAGCGAAAGGCCAGGTGATGGGTATCGTCTGCAGAGCTTGAGCGGGCAGGTGGGTCTGCTTCGCATAGAATTGGCACCCTTCGCAGGTGCGGACAATTCTAGTGGCGTCAGCCACCGCCGTCGGCCAGTAGAAGCCTTGCCAGAAAGCGTTCCCGACAAGGGCTCGGGGTGCTGCGTGATGGCCGCAAGCCCCCGAGTGTATCTCTTGTAGGAGTTCCTGACCTTCGGCGATGGAGATGCACCGCTGGAGGATGCCCGAGGGGCTGCGGTGGTAAAGCTCCTTCTCATTGCCCAGCAAGACGAACGACTTGGCGCGTCGCGCTACCTGCCGCGCCTCGGCCTGGTCGAGGGGTAGCTCTTCTTGGCGGAGATATTGCAGGTACGGGGCCCGCCAATCTCGATCAGGCGTGCCCCCGCTCCGCTCCTCCTCGATGCGCAACGCCTCGCCCTCGGGGGCCGAGGGTACCTCGGGCTGAACCGCGGGCGCCTCGGGCTGAGCCGAGGGTGCCTTGGGCTGAGCCGAGGGTGCCTCGGGCTCGGGCGAGTCGTCGATCTTGATGGAGGGTTGATGCAGATCCCGGGAGAAGACGTACGGGGGAACCGTTGTTCGCCCCGAGGCTATCTTAGCCAGCTCGTCCGCAGTCTCGTTGTAGCGCCGAGCGATGTGGTTAAGCTCGAGCCAGTAGAACTTGTCTTCCAGGCGCCGAACCTCATCACAGTATGCCTCCATCCTCGAGTCGCGGCAGTGGGAGTTCTTCATGACTTGGTCGATGACGAGCTGCGAGTCGCCGCGAGCGTTGAGGCGTCGGACCCCTAGCTCGATGGCGATTCGCAATCCGTTGATCAAAGCTTCGTACTCAGCCACATTGTTGGACGCCGGGAAATGGAGGCGTAGCACGTAGCGCAGGTGTTTCCCGAGGGGCGAGACGAAGAGCAGGCCCGCGCCGGCCCCCGTCTTCATCAGCGACCCGTCAAAAAACATGGTCCAGAGCTCCGGTTGGATCGGAGCCGTCGGCAACTGTGTGTCGACCCATTCGGCTACAAAGTCCGCTAGTACCTGGGACTTGATGGCCTTCCGAGGGGCGAACGAGATTGTCTCGCCCATGATTTCCACCGCCCACTTCGCGATTCGTCCCGAGGCCTCTCGGCACTGGATGATCTCCCCCAGGGGGAAGGATGATACCACAGTTACCGGATGAGACTCGAAGTAATGCCGCAGCTTTCGCCTCGTCAGGATCACTGCATACAGCAGCTTCTGAACTTGTGGGTAGCGGATCTTGGTTTCGGACAGCACCTCGCTGACGAAGTAGACTGGCCTCTGAATGGGCAATGCATGCCCCTCTTCTTGTCTTTCGACCACGATCGCGGCACTAACCACCTGAGTGGTAGCGGCGACGTAGACCAAGAGGGCTTCTCCATCAGCTGGGGGTACCAGGACGGGCGCCTGGGTGAGGAGCGCCTTCAGGTTCCCGAGAGCTTCCTCGGCCTCAGGGGTCCAAGTGAAGCGCTCGGCCTTCCTCAAGAGGCGGTACAAAGGCAGGCCTCTTTCGCCGAGGCGTGAGATGAAGCGGCTCAGGGCCGCGAGGCATCCCATGACCCTCTGTACGCCCTTTAAGTCCTTGATGGGCCCCATGCTGGTGATGGCTGCGATCTTCTCCGGGTTGGCTTCGATGCCACGCTCGGAGACGATGAATCCCAGGAGCATGCCTCGGGGTACCCCGAAGACGCACTTCTCGAGATTGAGCTTGACGCCCTTTGCCTTGAGACATCGGAATGTCACTTCAAGGTCGGAGAGAAGGTCGGAGGCTTTCCTTGTCTTGACTACGATGTCGTCGACGTAGGCCTCGACCTTGCGACCGATGTGTTCGCCGAACACATGGTTCATGCACCGCTGGTACGTCGCGCCCGCATTCCTCAAACCGAACGGCATGGTGACATAGCAGTACATACCGAAGGGCGTGATGAAAGAAGTCGCGAGCTGGTCGGACTCTTTCATCTTGATTTGATGATACCCTGAGTAGGCATCGAGAAATGACAGGGTTTCGCACCCAGCAGTGGAATCCACGATTTGATCGATGCGAGGTAGAGGGTAGGGAACCTTCGGACATGCTTTGTTGAGACCAGTGTAGTCTACACACATCCGCCATTTCCCCCCTTTCTTCCTCACAAGCACAGGGTTGGCAAGCCATTCGGGATGGAACACCTCTTTGATGAACCCTGCTGCCATCAGCTTGTGGATCTCCTCGCCTATCACCCTGCGCCTTTCCTCGTCGAATCGGCGCAGAGGCTGTCTGACCGGTCGGGCTCCGGCCCGAATATCCAGCGAGTGCTCGACGACATCCCTCGGTATGCCGGGCATGTCCGAGGGACTCCACGCAAAGACGTCGGCGTTTGCGCGGAGAAAGTCGACGAGCACTGCTTCCTATTTGGGTTCGAGCCCGGAACCGACCCAGATCTGCTTGGAGGTGTCGCCACTGGGGTCAAGAGGGACGGCCTTAACCGTCTCCGCTGGCTCGAAGTTGCCGGCGTGACGCTTCACGTCTGGCACCTCCTTGGAGAGATTCTCCAGGTCGGCGATGAGGGCCTCGGACTCGGCGAGGGCCTCGGCGTACTCCACGCACTCCACGTCGCATTCGAACGCGTGTTTGTACGTGGGGCCGACGGTGATGACCCCGTTGGGGCCCGGCATCTTGAGCTTCAGGTAGGTGTAGTTGGGGATGGCCATGAACTTCGCGTAGCATGGCCTCCCCAGTACTGCGTGGTAGGTTCCTCGGAACCCGACCACCACGAACGCCAAGGTCTCCCTTCGGAAGTTGGAGGGTGTTCCGAAGCAGACTGGAAGGTCGAGCTGTCCGAGGGGCTGGACGCGCTTCCCAGGAATGATACCGTGGAAGGGCGCAGCGCCTGCTCGGACAGAGGACAGATCGACGCGCAGGAGCCTGAGGGTCTCGGCGTAGATGATATTGAGGCAGCTGCCCCCATCCATCAGGACCTTGGTGAGCCTGACGTCGCCGATGATGGGATCGACGACGAGCGGGTACTTCCCCGGGCTCGGCACGCGGTCGGGGTGGTCATTTCGGTCGAAGGTGATGGGCTTGTCGGACCAGTCCAGGTAGACTGGCGCCGCCACCCTCACCGAGCAGACCTCCCGACACTCTTGCTTGCGATGCCGAGCCGAGGCATTCGCCGCATGCCCTCCGTAGATCATGAAGCAGTCGCGGACCTCGGGGAATTCTCCTGCTTGGTGATCCTCGTTCTTGTTGTCGTCGCGGGCCCTGCCACCCTCGGCGGGTGGCCCGGCCCTGTGGAAGTGACGCCGAAGCATGACGCACTCCTCGAGGGTGTGCTTGACGGGCCCCTGATGGTAGGGGCACGTCTCCTTGAGCATCTTGTCAAAGAGGTTGGCACCCCCAGGGGGCTTCCGAGGGTTCTTGTGCTCGGCAGCGGCGACAAGGTCTGCGTCGGCAGCGTCGCGTTTCGCTTGCGACTTCTTCCTGCCTTTCTTCTTGGCGCCGCGCGGGGTAGACGCCTCGGGAGCCTCCTCCGAGGGACGGCCCTGGGGCTGCTTGTCCTTTCGGAAGATGGCCTCAACCGCCTCCTGGCCGGAGGCGAACTTGGTGGCGATGTCCATTAGCTCGTTCGCCTTGGTGGGGGTCTTGCGACCCAGCTTGCTCACCAGGTCACGGCAGGTGGTGCCAGCAAGGAACGCGCCGATGACATCGGAGTCGGTGATGTTGGGCAGCTCAGTGCGCTGCTTCGAGAATCGTCGGATGTAGTCCCGGAGAGACTCTCCGGGCTGCTGTCGGCAGCTTCGGAGGTCCCAAGAATTCCCGGGGCGCACGTACGTGCCCTGGAAATTGCCGGCGAAGGCCTGGACCAAATCCTCCTAGTTGGAAATCTGCCCCGGAGGCAGGTGTTCCAACCAAGCGCGAGCAGTGTCGGAGAGGAACAGGGGGAGGTTGCGGATGATGAGATTGTCGTCGTCCGTTCCACCCAGTTGACAGGCCAGGCGGTAGTCCACGAGCCACAATTCCGGTCTCGTTTCCCCCGAGTACTTTGTGATAGTAGTCGGGGGTCGGAATCTGGTCGGAAACGGCGCCCGCCGAATGGCCCGGCTGAAGACCTGTGGATCGGGTGGTTCGGGCGAGGGACTCCGATCCTCCCCGCTGTCGTAGCGTCCCCCACGTCTGGGGTGATAGCCTCGGCGCACCCTTTCGTCGAGGCGTGCCCGACGGTCGCGATGAGGGTGCTCGTTGCCGAGGTGGCCCGGGGCCACAGGCGCGGTGTTGCGCGTGCGCCCGGTGTAGACCGAGGTTTCCCGCACGAGTCGGGAAGTTGCGGCTCGAGGTTCCGAGGGGTACCCCTGCCTTCGGGAGGCAGAGCTCTCGGCCCGCCGGGCCGCAGCGCCTTCCAGGAGGTGCTTGAGCTCTCCCTGGATTCGCCGACCCTCGGTGGTTGATGACTCTGGCATCGCGCGGAGGAGCATCGCCGCCGCTGCCAGGTCCTGACCGGTTCCGCCAGATGCGGGAGGCGGCCTGTCCCTGGCATCGTTGGTGATGCGGTGCTGGAGTCCTTGGGGCAGGTGATGTATTTCTCTGGCCGGGGGTTGGCCCGCCCATACCTGCCCGACGTCCCGGCGGATCGTCTCAAGCGCTCCTGTTCCCTCGTTGAGCCTGGCCTGCGCCCCGCGGACTTGCTCGAGCTGTGGGTCGTGACCCCCCGCCGGAACGGGGACCACAGCTAGCTCCCGCGGGATGTCGGCGCGAGGCACGGGCCTAGGAAAATCACCGTCCTCCGGCATGCCAAGATGGTTGCCTTCGGAGGGATCCCCTAGCTCAACGCGGAAACATTCGCAGCTTGGGCCGCAATCCTCATCGTCGAGGCTGCGGCTTCCATCGGTACAGTCGGAGAGGCAGTAGTCACATGCGGTCATAAAGTCCCGCATGGCACTGGGGTGGCCAAGTCCAGAGAAATCCCAACAGATGCTGGGATCGTCATCTTCCTCGGACCCAGAGGGCCCGTAGGTCGAGACGTCTGTCAACCGGTCCCAAGGCGACTGCATACGAAACCCCAGTGGGGTTGCACTCGCCTCAATGAGAGCGCCCGCCAAGGCGAGGTCGCTTGGCGGGTTGAGGCCGAGTCGAAATGACGTAAGATGGGAGTTGGTCAGTACCTTTGGGTCGACGAGGAGCGACGTAGTCACATCGGGGACTGGTTGCACCGTCGTCCCAGGTACGAGGGCGACGTCCTGCAGGCTTTCCGCGAGCGTGCTGGCGTCGTCTTCTTGCTCGGGATCGGCGTGTCGCGGGGGGACGGCGCTTGTCCTCGTCTCGAACGCGAGGTCGACGCCCAGCGTGCCTTCCGTCGGGGTGTCGGGGGCGTCGATTCGCTCGACGGCTGACGAAGCGCGGCCTCCCGCTTGGCCTTGTTTGCCCCGCCTCCTCCTCCATTGGCGGGGGAGAGGACGGAGCGAGCTCGAATGTTGTTCTTCCACCGCGCGGGGAAGATGTCGTCGATTCCGCCGCCGGCGGGCGGGTTGTCGGCCGCCATTGTCGCTGTCGCGCGGCGGTGGAAGGAGTATCATGTCGTAGCTGCCGTCGAAGGACATGAACTCAAGACTCCCGAAACGGAGCACCGTCCCGGGTTGGAGAGGTCGTCGGAGACTGCCCATCTGGAGCTTGATGGGAAACTGCTCGTCAACACGCAGCAGGCCCCTACCTGGCGCGCCAACTGTCGGCGTTTCGAGACCGGGGGGTCCCCAAGCCGACGAGTGAGTGTGCTGCGTGCCCCAGCCCAGATGGGTCGAGCGAGTGGGCGAGCGCGAAGGGGGGAGAGGCGAGGTGGTCGGAGATGGGCGTGAGAGAGGTGAAACGTCCCGCGGCCTTCGTGTTCGTCCCGCGCCCAGGTCGGGTGCGCTTGCAGTAGGGGGGTTACAAGCGTCCACGTGGGTGAGGGAAGCGAGCGGCCCCAAGAGAGCGCCTGTCTCGTCCTCGTCCCCGCGCGGCCAACCTTCTCTAAGAAGGCCCTGGTCCTTCCTTTTATAGTTGTAAGGAGAGGATCCAGGTGTACAATGGGGGGTGCAGCAGAGTGCTACGCGTCTGGCGGAGAGGGAGCCAGCGCCCTGGGTACATGCCAATGTGGCAGCCGGAGAGGTCTTGGCACCTTGCTGGCGTGATGTCGTGGCTGTCGGAGGAGCAACGGAGCCTGGCGGAAGGACAGCTGTAGGAGCGGTCGAGTCCTTGCTGACGTCGCCTTGCCTCCGTAAGAGAGCTGAGAGCCGCCGTCGTCATAGAGCTTGTGGGGCGCCATCATTGCCCATCTGGCGGTGCTGTCCAGATGGGACGCCGGTCTTGTTCTTCGTGTCCCGAGTCGGCTCGGGGTAGGATGGTGACGGCGCTCCCTGTTGGCGTTGGGGCCCGAGTCCTAGGTCGGGCGACGTGGGGGCTCCTCCGAAGCCGAGGTCGAGCCTGTCTTCCGTGGCCGAGGCCGAGCCCGAGCCCCCGGGTCGGGCGAGGCGGAGATCGTTTGGCTGAGGCCAGGGCGGTGCCCGAGCCTCGGGGTCGGGCGAGGCGCAGTTTCGTCGTCGAGTCCGAGCCCTGGGGTCGGGCGGAGCGGAGTTCGCCGTCTTCCGGGTCTTAGCCAGAGTCCGAGCCCTGGGGTCGGGCGGAGCGGAGTTCGCCGTCTTCCGGGGCCTTAGCCCGAGTCCGAGCCCTGGGGCCGGGCGGAGCGGAGTTCGCCGTCTTCCGGGTCTTAGCCCGAGTTCGAGCCCTGGGGTCGGGCGGAGCGGAGTTCGCCGTCTTCCGGGGCCTTAGCCCAAGTCCGAGCCCTGGGGTCGGGCGGAGCGGAGTTCGCCGTCTTCCGGGGCCTTAGCCCGAGTCCGAGCCCTGGGGTCGGGCGGAGCGGAGTTCGCCGTCTTCCGGGGCCTTAGCCCGAGTCCGAGCCCTGGGGTCGGGCGGAGCGGAGTTCGCCGTCTTCCGGGGCCTTAGCCCGAGTCCGAGCCCTGGGGTCGGGCGGAGCGGAGTTCGCCGTCTTCCGGGGCCTTAGCCCGAGTCCGAGCCCTGGGGTCGGGCGGAGCGGAGTTCGCCGTCTTCCGGGGCCTTAGCCCGAGTCCGAGCCCTGGGGTCGGGCGGAGCGGAGTTCGCCGTCTTCCGGGTCTTAGCCCGAGTCCGAGCCCTGGGGTCGGGCGGAGCTTCCTATGGCGCCTTGGGCAAGGCCTGACTGCCTGTCAGTCTCACTCTGTCAAGTGGCACTGCAGTCGGAATGGCGCAGGCGACGCTGTCCTTCTGTCAGACCGGTCAGTGGAGCGGCGAAGTGACGGCGGTCACTTCGGCTCTGCTGGGGGGCGTGTGTCAGGATAAAGGTGTCAGGCTACCTTTGCGTTAAATGCCCCTGCGACTCGGTCGGTCGGCACGGCGATTTAGTCAGGATTGCTTCTAAGCGAAGCCAAGGCCTCGGGCGAGCCGGTGGTATGTCCGCCGTTAAAAGGGGGGCCTCGGGCGAGACGGAAGTCTCTCGAGGTCGGCTGCCTTTGGCCGAGGCTAGGCTCGGGTGAAGCGTGACCGAGTCACTCGTGTGGACTTGATCCCTGACTTAATCGTACCCATCAGGCCTTTGCAGCTTTATGCTGATGGGGGTTACCAGCTGAGAATTAGGCGTCTTGAGGGTACCCCTAATTATGGTCCCCGACAGCATCAATCACCAAAAAGGGGGAGATTGAAAGGGAAATAGGCTTACACCTTTTCCTAAATTGATTTTGGTGGTTGAATTGCCCAACACAAATAATTGGACTAACTAGTTTGCACTAGTCTATAAGTTTTACAGGTGCCAAAGATTCACAACAAGCCAATAAAAAGACCAAAGATGGGTTCAAATAAAGAGAGCTAAAGACATCCCAAAGGCACCCTAGTCTGGCGCACTGGACTGTCCGGTGTGCCACCGGACAGTGTCCGGTGCACCAGGGAACTTGACGCTGAACTCGCTACCTTTGAAAAAATGGGAGGCCGCTCCGCTATAATTCACCGGACTGTTCGGCGAAGCACCGGACAGTGTCCGGTGTCACACCGGACTGTCTGGTGTGCCAGCGGAGCAACGACTACTTCACGCCAACGGTCGACTGCAACCGCATTAAATGCGCTACAGTGCGCGCCAGAGTCAGAGCACGCGCAGAAGGGGCACCGGACAGTCTACAGGACCTGTCTGGTGCGCCACCGGACAGCCCAGAGGCCCCACCAGCCAGAGCTCCAACGGTCAGAACCCAACGGCCGACTGACGTGGCTGGCGCACCGGACTGTCCGGTGCGCCATGCGACAGACAGCCTCCCAACGACCACTTTTGGTGGTTGGGGCTATAAATACCCCAACCACCCCACCATTCATTGCATCCAAGTTTTCCAACTTCCCACACCTTACAAGAGCTATAACATTCAATACAAGACACACCAAAGAGATCAAATCCTCTCCCAAGTCCTTAGTTCATTCCAAATCAAATAGTGACTTATGAGAAAGTGACTTGTGTTCATTTGAGCTCTTGCGCTTGGATTGCTTCTTTTTCTCATTCTTGTGATCAACTCAATTGTAACCGAGGCAAGAGACACCAATTGTGTGGTGGTCCTTGCGGGGACTTTGTGTCCCGTTTGATTGAGAAGAGAAGCTCACTTGGTCTAAGTGACCGTTTGAGAGAGGGAAAGGGTTGAAAGAGACCCGGTCTTTGTGACCACCTCAACGGGGAGTAGGTTTGCAAGAACCGAACCTCGGTAAAACAAATCCTTGTGTCTCACTCTTTGTTTGCTTGTGATTTGTTTTCACCCTCTCTCTCGGACTCGTTCATATTTCTAACGCTAACCCGACTTGTAGTTGTGCTTAAGTTTATAAATTTCAGATTCGCCCTATTCACCCCCCTCTAGGCGACTTTTAGTAAGGTTCATGAGCCAAGTCCGGGCAGGCCCAGACAAGGCAACATGAAAATATGTTGCCATTACGGCGGTGTCTCCACCCGCTGCCGTAATGGCGGTGACGTACACCTGCAAGAATTCCGACGGGTTGGACATACCGTCGTACTTTTCCGGCAAGTGCGGTCGGAACTTGGATGGCTAGGTCGCCGCGCGGAGATGATCCGCGAGTGCGGCACAGCCCACGCCGGCCAAAGGGTCATCCGCCTGGAACTGGGCGCCCACTAGGGTTTGCGGTGCTACTGCTGCAAAGTCTTGATCGAGGTTGCGACCCTCGATATTTAGCTGGCGCTCACGCGCCCTCTCTAGAGAGACTCGAGCGTCTTCACGACCCTCGAAGTTTAGTCAGTGCTCCCGCGCCCTCTCCAGAGAGACCCGGGCATCCTCTCCCGCATGCCTGCGGTTGAGCTCTGCCCGGAGGTCGTCGGTCTGTGCACCCCTCACAGAGGGTGAGCACACAGACGTCGTCGCCTCATGTTGGCGCCGGGATGACCGTGGCCTAGACCTGGTCGAGCCATAGTGCGCCATGCCGAGCAGTCGGTCAATGTCGTCATGCCACTGCTTCATGGCCCCCGGTGAGGCCGTGGAGCTTGGAGGGTGGCGCAGCAACTCCCTGGCCACAGACAACGCCCCCAGAGCAGCCCTCAACGGAGTCCGGGATGTCTGCGTAGTTGTATGCTGCTGTGCAGCGTGCACAGCAACAGTGCCCGGCACTGGGCGGTTGGGAACACGTGGCGTGGAAGAAGCAGCTTCCTCCTCCACCCGGAAATCCTCCAAAGTCTCGGCGCGGTGCTCAACGATTTGCACCATCATGCTGAGCAAGAAAACAAGCAAAAACCTAAAGCCTAGCCCCCTACCTGGCGCGCCAAATGTCGGAGAGGAATTCTCTAGTCGGGTGGCAGAATGCACCCGCCCTAAATCCTAAGATGAGGAGGGGCCTAAGCGTTTTGCCTTTTAGGTGGAAACAAGAAGAACACAAGAACACACAAGGGTTTAGAGTGGTTCGGGCCGTCGGAGCGTAATACCCTACTCCATTGTGTGATGTATTGAGCTTGAGAGCTTGAGTGAGTGTGCGAGCCATAGCTGGGTCTAAGTGTGTCTACCTTGTAACGTTGCATGCCTCCCCTTTTATAGCTCAAGGGGGCACGTACAAGGGTGCTGAGCCTCGACATGTGGGCCCAGGAACATAATGGATGTAATACTTGGAGCAACTAATGCTAGTCGCCAGTGCAATCTCCTTGCGCCTTGATATCCGCGGTCTGTGTAGCATTGGCATGTAGCAGAAGCTTCCCTGGCAACGTACGAGTGATGATGAGCACAGTGTATGCAGCAGCACAGGCGTACTGCCTGCCAACGGAATAGACAGGCACGCCGCCTGCAGGATGGCCTGGTCGTCGCCCGTCAGCAGAGCGGACAGAGAACAGTAAATGTTGAGGCGGCACATCGCCTGTCAGTGGAGTGGACAGGGCTCATTAAATGCCGAGGCGGCACATCGCCTGCCAGTAGAGTGGACAGGCGGCGCGACTTATCCACAATTAATGCAGAGGTCGCGTGGCCCAGAGGCCTTACGTCAGGCTCCGCCCGCAGGCTTACGTCACGGGCAGTGGGCCACGTGGCAGCATCGGGTCTCCGCCTGAGCGGGGAGCAGAAGCGTACACGGCATGGTCCGGACACGTGTCGGCTCCGGACCCCCGCCTGGTCTTGATCAAGGTCCGGGTACTCTTTGTCCCAGAATCCTGGGACCCTGCCGTGAGTGGCCCGGACCCCACACAGAGGGGTCCGGGACCCATACCAGGGGTCCGGTTCGCGCCCGTTGAGGTCCTGGACCTTAAACGGAGGTTCGGTCCGTATACACAGGGGTCCGGCACTTCCCATGGGGGTCCGGACCTACTGTTGATACCTTGGAGGATATCATCTTCTCTGGCCACGTGGCGGCCCTGGAGCTGTCCACGTGGTGGGGTCGGGTGCTGTTCACCACGCGACTAGAGATAGCCGCGTGGGCACCACGTCGTCAGAGTTAGAGAGTTGGTGGTACGGGTACCTTAACTACCATGGAACGATGGGGCGCGATGTAGAGCGGATAGCGCCTCCCTACCTGGAACGGCACCCGCGCCATGCCCCTTGACTATAGCCTCCTCCTCGTCGGTGCCACATCGAGGGGGCTCGTGACCGCAACCACTGATCAGCATGTCTCTGCTTCCTCGTCCGACCTCGACGTGTTATGGAAAGCAGTCGGACGACATGGGTCTAAGAGCCTGCCACCTCGGGAGATCTGAGCCCTGCTGCTGCTGGTAACCATTTTCGCTGCGCTGACGCGAAGAGCCAGAGGCCAGAAATTTATAGTGACAGCGGTCGTGGTAGGCACGCTATCGGAGGTTGAGGCGTGGCGAGTCACTCGACGCGGAATTCACAGGGCCTATCCTCGCATCGCTTGACACGGAGTTTGCGGAGACTTATCCTCACGTTGCGCTCCGAGGTTGCGACATCGGGGGCGGTGGAAGGCGCGTGGCGTGTAGAGATGGTTTATGCATGTGGCGTGCAGGAGGGGGACAATGCACGAAAACCAGGATGCACGAAACTCTTCTATTATAGTAGTAGAGAAGAGATTATAGAAGTGCAGGTTGATTCTAAAGAAATGTATGATTTTTTTTGAAAAATATTGACGCAGGACGACCGTTGGAACTAGTGCTTTAATATAGTAGAGATAAAGATATAAATGACACTACATCCAAGGGTTAGACCAACTCCAGCAGACTCCCTCTCCGTATCCCTAAAACGCGCGGCCAACAGTTTCTCATTCGTTCCTTCCCTCGAAAAAAATGCGTGCTAGAGTCGTGTAAAAATAGTATATGATGTTTTTTTTGAGTTTTTATGGCCGCGTGCTAGAGTCCTCTAGAATTTTAGGGGTATGAAATGGAATTGCAGAATTTTGAGATTTTGTTATCTAGAATCTTAAAATTACGATTGAGGCATCTTTTTTCAATCCTATTCTAGCCCTTAAACATGGGCACGGGCATGGGCTTACTCCTCCCGTAGTCACATGCGGCCATGCCTCTTTTTTGCTCGAGGTCGAGGGGAAACATTTCTTTTCAGCAACGAGGCGTCGAGGCCCTTTCAATTCCAATCCAGTTCCTAACTTTCCCATGCGGCCTTTCCTCAAAAGATGAGTCAATACCAGCCTAAGACGTACATGGGATCGAACATCTACCTGAAATCACGAGAAACTACCAGCTGAATGTTTCTTAGGACATGCACAATCTAGACACTGTTGCACGGTACTATACTTAACGGTACTATAAGTATAAGACATAACTAAAACACAACATAATATAATGATTATGTTTAAAACATGTGTCTTACCATATTCATTGTACCAATCAGAGCATTTAATAAATTAAAGTGACCAATCAGCTAGTCTCCTGTCTCGAACATAGAGCTAAGACATTGTGTCTTCGGCAAGATACATGTCTTGAGTTTTTTTACATTCACCCCCTGGACACACTCGAAGACACAACTCAAGACACACATTGTAGATGCTCTTAGATACTCTGATGAGTACTATTCCCTCCATCATTCTAACTTTTTATATAATAAAATAAGTATCATTATATTAAAAACTAAATTTATATGACAAAATAATTATACATATATATGATACTAGATAAGTATTTTATATTTTTAACAACTATATTTTTTATTGTATAAGTTGTAAATCTTTATAATTTTTACTGTAAGTTTAATTAAATTTAAGATATATTTGTTTTGTAGTAAAACTAGAATACATTATAATTTAAACTAGAGAAGTAAATTATTTGCTGCTCGGCCATCTATTAGCCATAATGATTCAAATTCTCTTGGATCTCTCTATTTTTATAGAGCAAGCAATCTACGTGGTCGTTGCGATTTGAATAAAATATTTAGTTTTTAACAAAAATAATTCTTCCTAGATTTGAGTCCCCTTCTTCTAAGCTAGCCTTTAGACGGCAAACCGACCGGTAATTGAGTAAACTAGTAAAATACATGTGCTAACGCCATATCTGCAGGGTCAAAATATTTAGATTCTCATACAAAAGAATACCAAACAAAATATAAAAGAATAAAAAAACATATGAAGTTGCCAATATTAATCTCATGAGACAATCAGGCATCAAGTCAAGACAATTACGTGTTTAAGTAGCAACAAACATATAAAAGGGTTATAGAGAAAATCTTATATTGTGCTTCCACTAAGAAACAATATAAAATTTAAGAACATTGGGGAAAAAACTCTACGTGTTCTTATTAAATTTTCTATACATTTTGTGCAAGTGACGTCATCTCCCAAATGGCAACCCATAATAAATTGTCTGTCTAAGCAAAGAGCGTTTGACATGCCTCGTCTTTTAGCAGATCATTAGGGTAATCCATAAGCAAATCATTATATGTTTATATAAGTAATGACCTGCTTATAGATTATCATAATCTAGGTACCTAGATTATATAATCCATTTAATAATATATGTTGTTTGTTTTTATTTTAACTTATTTAAGTTAGATTATATACTCTAGAGGGTAAACAAACAGCGCCTTACAGTAAATGGATATTTTTTGTGGTTGATTATGTATATATTACAGTTCCATATTTCATGGCGAGAGAAATCACTAAGGCCTAGTTTGGGTACTCTAGTATTGAAGTGGTTTGGAGGGATTGGAGAGTGTATAAATCCCCAATAGATCAAAAACTCCCATAATACATCACAATCCACTCCAATCCCTTTCATTACTAGATTACCCAAACTAGGCCTAATGGTGTGTTTGGTTTGTGGAGTCACTCTATGCCTTATGAGCTGATGCATCATAAGTTCATTCCATCAATTTTGGTGGAATCAACTCACTCCTCATGTATATACTAATTATTAGCTTATGAGGAATGGTTGCGACTATCTACAGCGGTGGATACACATACCAGCAAGCAATGCCGTCAGTTATGGCCAATCTATAGCGACGCGTGCCAATTCACACCGCCATTGTCAGCAGCGCGAACATCAGGCAAACACAGGTCGTGGTGAGCCTCGCGCCCGCAAGGCCTAGGAGCTGAGTGGCACCGGAGTTGTCGACGTCGGTGTCCAGTGGCGGTGCGACGAGGAGCACGTTGATGGCAAGCTTCTGCCCGACCTTAAATGAAATAGCAGAGCTCCTGCACTAAGTTTTCAAAAAAAAAGCTTCTGCCCGACCTCGCAGTGCTCGCCGACGCTGTAGAAGTAGAAGTGTTGGGCAGGCTCGGTGAGCTTGATGATGGTCGACCCGGTCTTGTACCGGCTGGTCATGTTGTGGTGCCTATGCACATCACTTGGCGTCCCCGTCGAAGCCCTAGCGGACCAGGAGTAGCTATCGAGAGGAAGGGGGCACCAGACGTGCAGCATGGTGGCACCGCCATCGTGGCAGGCTGCCGGGAGGCATAGGAGCACAGGGCGGAGGCAGAGGCATGCTAGGAGGTGGAGTGACATCATGGTGTGATCCATAATTCTATTGTAACATTTACTTGAGAATGTAAACATAGACTTGATGGCTATAAGTCGATTCATAAAAGTAAGGGTGGGCACTATTATGTGTTCATGTAGTGGCTCTTCTGAAGCTCTAAGAAGCTCCAAGAACCCTTTAACCTTCTCTAGCATTAAATCCTCCGAATTTGATTCATACTCTAGTGGTATATCATTAAACATCTCGTCCATCCTATCATCATCAGTCATACCATCATATGATGCTTGTGTTGTCGCTTGTGCCTCATGTTGACAATGTGACCTGCCATGGCACAACCATACCTCATATCTTGCTATGAAACCATAGGTTCAAAGGTGGAGCGTTATCATTCTTTTGTACTTGCATTTACAGTTGCGACAATTTGTATATGAGCATAACACATCCCCACTGCGGTTGCTGACAAACTAAAAATGTGGACAACAAATTTCTAAGTCTTCGCCATCCACTCATGAGAGCGAGCCCCTCTCTTATTCCAACTATCATACATCCCTTGACGATCCTCACCCATAATCATGTTGTAGTCATAATCAAGAGTTGTTCACGCATAAACTTCGTCAACCCCCATGTATAAACTATGTTGGATGACCGACGAGAATTAAACATATACATGCATGTAATATAAAGAGTTGAGAGCATATGTGTCGGGGACCATAATTAGGGGTACCCCCAAGACTCCTAATCTCGGCTGATAATCACCATCAGCACAAGCTGCAAAAGCCTGATGGGCGCAATTTAGGTCAAGGCTCCGTCCACTCAAGGGACACGATCTCGCCTTGCCCGAGCCCAGCCTCGGGCAGGAACAGTAGACCCAGACGGATTCACGCCTCGCCCGAAGGCCTCCTCAAGTTACGGACGCACCTTCGACTCGCCCGAGGCCCAACTCGGGCAGGCTTCGCAGTGAAGCAACCTTGGCCAGATCGCCTCGCCAACCGACTGTATCGCAGGAGCATTCAATGCAAGGATCGACTGACACCTTATCCTGACGCGCGCTCCTCAGTCGGCAGGGCCGAAGTGACCGCAGTCACTTCGCCCCTCCACTGACTGACATGACAGGAAAACAGTGTCGCCTGCCCTGCTCCGACTGCTGTGCCACCCGCCAGGGTGAGGCTGACAGCAGCCGAGTCCAGCCTCAGGCGCCATAGGAAGCTCCGCCTCGCCCGACCCCGGGGCTTGGCCCCCGCCTCGGCCTCGGAAGGTGGTCTCCGCCTCGCCCGACCCCAGGGCTCGGCCTCAACCTCGACCTCGGAAGATGGTCTCCGCCTCGCCCGACCCCAGGGCTCGGCCTCAACCTCGACCTCGGAAGACGGTCTCCGCCTCGCCCAACCCCAGGGCTCGGCCTCAACCTTGACCTCGGAGGAGTCACCGCCTCGCCCGACCTTGGGCTCGGACCAACCACGCCACAGGGGGGTACGTCATTACCCTACCCCTAGCTAGCTCAGGCTATGGGGAACAAGACCAGCGTCCCATCTAGCTCGCCCCGGTAAACAAGTAATGATGGCACCCCGCGTGCTCCCATGACGACGGCGGTTCTCAGCCCCCTACGGAAGCAAGGAGACGTAAGCAAGGTCCTGACAACCCCGACAGCTGTGCTTCTACAGGGCTCAAGCGCTCCTCCAACGGCCACGACATCACATGCACAGGGTGAAAGGGAATTAGGCTTACACCTAGTTCCTATATAATTTTGGTGGTTGAATTGCCCAACACAAACAATTGGACTAACTAGTTTGCTCTAGTGTATAAGTTATACAGGTGCTAAAGGTTCACTCTCAGCCAATAAAAAGACCAAGTTTTGGATTCAACATAGGAGCAAAGGGGCAACCGAAGGCACCCCTGGTCTGGCGCACCGGACTGTCCGGTGTGCCACCGGACATGTCCGGTGCACCAGGGGGACACAGACTCGAACTAGCCACCTTCGGGAATTCCCTGAGGCGACTCCGCTATAATTCACCGGACTGTCCGGTGTACACCGGACAGTGTCCGGTGCGCCAAGGGAGGTCGGCCTCAGGAACTCGCCAGCCTCGGGTTCGCGCGACAGCCGCTCCGCTAAAATTCACCGGACTGTCCGGTGTGCACCGGACTGTCCGGTGTACCAGCGGAGCAACGGCTCTCTGCGGCGCCAACGGCTCCCTGCGGTGCATTTAATGGGCGCGCAGCGCGCGCAGACGTCAGGATCGCCCATGCCGGTGCACCGGACATCAAACAGTACATGTCCGGTGTGCACCGGACACCCAGGAGGGCCCACATGTCAGAAGCTCCAACGGTCAGAATCCAACGGCAGTGTGACGTGGCAGGGGGCACCGGACTGTCCGGTGTGCACCGGACTGTCCGGTGCGCCATCAAACAGACGCCTCCAGCCAACGGTCAAGTTTGGTGGTTGGGGCTATAAATACCCCAACCACCCCCTCATTCATGCCATCCAAGTTTTCCACCTCTCAACCACTTACAAGAGCTAGGCATTCAATTCTAGACACATATAAAGAGATCAAATCATCTCCAATTCCACTCAAGCCTTTAGTGACTAGCGAGAGAGATTTGCCGTGTTCATTTGAGCTCTTGCGCTTGGATCGCTTTCTTTCTTTCTCACTTGTTCTTGTGATCAAACTCAATTGTAACCAAGGCAAGAGGCACCAATTGTGTGGTGGCCCTTGCGGGGAAGTTTTGTTCCCGGTTGATTGAGAAGAAGAGAAAGCTCACTCGATCCGTGGGATCGTTTGAGAGAGGGAAGGGTTGAAAGAGACCCGGCCTTTGTGGCCTCCTCAACGGGGAGTAGGTTTGCGAGAACCGAACCTCGGTAAAACAAATCCGCGTGTCACACTTTTATTTGCTTGCGATTTGTTTTGCGCTCTCTCTCGCGGACTCGTTTATATTTCTAACGCTAACCCGGCTTGTAGTTGTATTTATATTTGTAAATTTCAGTTTCGCCCTATTCACCCCCCTCTAGGCGACTATCAATTGGTATCAGAGCCCGGTGCTTCATTAGAGCCTAACCGCTCGAAGTGATGTCGGGAGATCACGCCAAGAAGGAGATGGAGACCGGCGAAAGGCCCACTACAAGCTACGGGAGCACTTCATCGGAAGAGTCCCGCACCAAAAGAAGGGAGAAGAAGAAGAGCTCCTCCAACAAAGGGAAGGAGAAGAAATCTTCTTCTCACCACAAAGAGAAGAAAGAAAAATCTTCTTCCCACAAGCCGCATCGGAGTGGGGACAAGCAAAAGAGGATGAGGAAGGTCGTCTACTACGAGACCGACACTTCATCACCATCTACATCCGGCTCCGACGCACCGTCCGTCACTTCTAAGCGCCATGAGCGCAAGAAGTATAGTAAGATTCCCATGCGCTATCCCCGTATTTCAAGGCACACACCTCTACTTTCCGTACCACTAGGCAAACCACCAACTTTTGATGGTGAAGACTATGCAAGATGGAGTGATTTAATGAAATTTCATCTAACCTCACTCCACAAAAGTATTTGGGATGTAGTTGAGTTTGGTGTGCAGGTACCATCCGTAGGGGATGCGGATTATGATACGGACGAAGTAGCCCAAATCGAGCACTTCAACTCCCAAGCATCAACCATCCTCCTCGCCTCTCTAAGTAGAGAGGAATATAACAAGGTGCAAGGGTTGAAGAACGCGAAGGAGATTTGGGATCTACTCAAGACCGCGCACGAGGGTGATGAACTCACCAAAATCACCAAGCGGGAAACGATCGAGGGGGAGCTCGGTCGCTTCCGGCTTCGCAAAGGGGAGGAGCCACAAAACATGTACAACCGGCTCAAGACCCTGGTGAACCAAGCGCGCAACCTCGGGAGCGTAAAGTGGGATGACCATGAGGTGGTTAAGGTTATTCTAAGATCTCTCATTTTCCTTAACCCCACTCAAGTTCAATTAATTCGTGGTAATCCTAGATATACAAAAATGACCCCCGAGGAAGTTATCGGGAATTTTGTGAGCTTTGAATGCATGATTGAAGGATCGAAGAAGATCAATGAGCTTGATGAACCCTCCACATCCGAAGCTCAACCCATGGCATTCAAGGCAATAGAGGAGAAGAAGGAGGCGTCTACACCAAGTAGACAACCAATTGACGCCTCCAAGCTTGACAACGAGGAGATGGCTTTAATCATCAAAAGCTTTCGCCAAATCCTCAAGCAAAGGAGAGGGAAAGACTACAAGTCCCGCTCCAAGAAGGTTTGCTACAAGTGTGGTAAGCCCGGTCACTTTATTGCTAAATGTCCATTATCAAGTGATAGTGACAGGGGCGACGACAAGAAGGGAAGAAGAAAGGAAAAGAAGAGATACTACAAGAAGAGGGGCGGCGATGCCCACGTGTGCCGCGAATGGGACTCCGACGAGAGCTCCACCGACTCCTCCGACGATGAGGACGCCGCCAACATCGCCGTCACCAAGGGACTCCTCTTCCCCAACGTCGGCCACAAGTGCCTCATGGCCAAGGACGGCAAAAAGAAGAAGGTAAAATCAAGATCCTCCACCAAATATGAAACATCTAGTGATGAGGATAATGATAGAAATGAGGAAGACAATTTACGTATTCTTTTTGCCAACCTTAACATGGAACAAAAAGAAAAGCTAAATGAATTAGTTAGTGCTATTCATGAGAAGGATGACCTCTTGGACTCCCAAGAGGACTTCCTTATTAAAGAAAATAAGAAGCATGTTAAGGTTAAAAATGCTTATGCTCTACAAATTGAAAAATGTCAAAAATTATCTAGTGAGCTAAGCACCTGCAATGAAACAATAGACAACCTTAGAGATGAAAATGCTAATTTGTTAGCTAAGGTTGATTCTCATGTTTGCAATGTTTCAATTCCAAACCCTAGAGATAATAATGATGATTTGCTTGCTAGGATTGAAGAATTAAACATTTCTCTTGCTAGCCTTAGAATGGAAAATGAAAATTTAATTGCTAAGGTTAAAGACTTTGATGTTTGCAATAATACAATTTCCAATCTTAGAGATAAAAATGATATCCTTCATGCTAAGATTGTTGAACTTAACTCTTGCAAACCATCTACATCTACCATTGAGCATGTCACTATTTGTACTAGATGTAGAGATGTTGATGTTAATGCTATTCATGATCACATGGCTTTAATTAAACAACAAAATGATCATATAGCAAAACTAGATGCTAAAATTGCCGAGCACAACTTAGAAAATGAGAAATTTAAATTTGCTCGTAGCATGCTTTATAATGGGAGACGCCCGGGCATCAAGGATGGCATTGGCTTCCAAAGGGGAGACAATGTCAAACTTAGTGCCCCTCCTAAAAGATTGTCAAACTTTGTTAAAGGCAAGGCTCCCATGCCTCAGGACAACGAGGGTTACATTTTATACCCTGCCGGTTATCCTGAGAGCAAGATTAGGAAAATTCATTGTAGGAAGTCTCACTCTGGTTCTAACCATGCTTTTATGTATAAGAGTGAGACATCTAGTTCTAGGCAACCAACCCGTGCCAAGTTGCCTAAGAAGAAAATTCCTAGTGCATCAAATGATCATGCCATGTCATTTAAAACTTTTGATGCTTCCTATGTGCTTACTAACAAATCCGGCAAGATAGTTGCCAAGTTTGTTGGGGGCAAACACAAGGGCTCCAAGACTTGTGTTTGGGTACCCAAAGTTCTTGTCTCTAATGCTAAAGGACCCAAAACCGTTTGGGTACCTAAAGTCAAGAACTAAAATTGTTTTGTAGGTTTATGCATCCGGGGGCTCAAGTTGGATACTCGACAGCGGGTGCACAAACCACATGACAGGGGAGAAGAAAATGTTCTCCTCCTATGAGAAAAACCAAGATCCCCAACGAGCTATCACATTCGGGGATGGAAATCAAGGTTTGGTCAAAGGATTGGGTAAAATTGCTATATCACCTGACCATTCCATTTCTAATGTTTTTCTTGTAGATTCTTTAGATTACAATTTGCTTTCCGTATCCCAATTATGTCAAATGGGCTACAACTGTCTATTTACTGATACTGGTGTTACTGTCTTTAGAAGAAGTGATGATTCAATAGCATTTAAGGGTGTGTTAGAGGGTCAGCTATACTTAGTAGATTTTGAAAGAGCTGAACTCGACACATGCTTAATTGCTAAGACTAATATGGGTTGGCTGTGGCATCGCCGACTAGCCCATGTTGGAATGAAGAATCTTCATAAGCTTCTAAAGGGAGAGCACATTTTAGGACTAACAAATGTTCATTTTGAGAAAGACAGGATTTGTAGCGCATGTCAGGCAGGAAAGCAAGTTGGTGCCCATCATCCACACAAAAACATCATGACTACCGACAGGCCACTGGAGCTCCTTCACATGGATTTATTCGGCCCGATCGCTTACATAAGCATCGGCGGTAGTAAGTACTGCCTTGTAATTGTGGATGATTATTCTCGCTTCACTTGGGTATTCTTTTTACAGGAAAAATCTCAAACCCAAGAGACCCTAAAGGGATTCTTGAGATGAGCTCAAAATGAGTTCGGCTTAAGGATCAAGAAAATAAGAAGCGATAACGGGACGGAGTTCAAGAACTCTCAAATTGAAGGCTTCCTTGAGGAGGAGGGCATCAAGCATGAGTTCTCTTCTCCCTACACACCACAACAAAATGGTGTAGTGGAGAGGAAGAATCGAACTCTATTGGACATGGCAAGGACCATGCTTGATGAATACAAGACATCGGATCGGTTTTGGGCCGAAGCGGTCAACACCGCTTGCTACGCCATCAACCGGCTATATCTACACCGAATCCTCAAGAAGACATCATATGAACTCCTAAACGGTAAAAAGCCCAACATTTCATATTTTAGAGTCTTTGGTAGCAAATGCTTTATTCTTGTTAAAAGAGGTAGAAAATCTAAATTCGCTCCTAAGACTGCAGAAGGCTTTTTACTTGGTTATGACTCAAACACAAGGGCATATAGGGTCTTTAACAAGTCCACTGGACTAGTTGAAGTCTCATGTGACGTTGTGTTTGATGAAACTAACGGCTCTCAAGTAGAGCAAGTTGATCTTGATGAGATAGGTGAAGAACAGGCTCCGTGCATCGCGCTAAGGAACATGTCCATTGGGGATGTGTGTCCTAAGGAATCCGAAGAGCCTCCAATTGCACAAGATCAACCATCCTCCTCCATGCAAGCATCTCCACCAACTCAAATTGAGGATGAGGCTCAAGATGTTGAACAAGAAGATCAAGCAAATGAGCCACCTCAAGATGACGACATTGATCAAGGGGGAGATGCAAATAATCAAGACAAGGAGGATGAAGAACAAAGGCCGCCACACCCAAGAGTCCACCAAGCAATACAACGAGATCACCCCGTCGACACCATCCTCGGCGACATTCATAAGGGGGTAACTACTCGATCTCGTGTTGCTCATTTTTGTGAACATTACTCTTTTGTTTCCTCTATTGAGCCACACAGGGTAGAGGAAGCTCTTCAAGATTCGGATTGGGTGATGGCGATGCAAGAGGAGCTCAACAATTTCACGAGGAACGAGGTATGGCACTTAGTTCAACGTCCTAACCAAAATGTTGTAGGAACCAAGTGGGTCTTCCGCAACAAGCAAGACGAGCATGGTGTGGTGACTAGGAACAAAGCTCGACTCGTGGCCAAGGGGTATTCACAAGTCGAAGGTTTGGATTTTGGTGAAACCTATGCACCCGTAGCTAGGCTTGAGTCAATTCGCATATTATTGGCCTATGCTACTTACCATGGCTTCAAGCTTTATCAAATGGACGTGAAGAGTGCCTTCCTCAATGGACCGATCAAGGAGGAGGTCTATGTTGAGCAACCTCCCGGGTTTGAAGACAGTGAGTACCCTAACCATGTTTATAGGCTCTCTAAGGCGCTTTATGGGCTCAAGCAAGCCCCAAGAGCATGGTATGAATGCCTTAGAGATTTCCTTATTGCTAATGGCTTCAAAGTCGGCAAGGCCGATCCTACTCTATTCACTAAGACTCTTGACAATGATTTGTTTGTATGCCAAATTTATGTTGATGATATCATATTTGGGTCTACTAACAAATCTACATGTGAAGAATTTAGTAGGATCATGACACAAAAATTCGAGATGTCGATGATGGGGGAGTTGAAGTATTTTCTAGGATTCCAAGTCAAGCAACTCCAAGAGGGCACCTTCATTAGCCAAACGAAGTATACTCAAGACATTCTAAGCAAGTTTGGAATGAAGGATGCCAAGCCCATCAAGACACCCATGGGAACAAATGGGCATCTCGACCTCGACACGGGAGGTAAGTCCGTGGATCAAAAGGTATACCGGTCGATGATTGGTTCATTGCTTTATTTATGTGCATCTCGGCCGGATATTATGCTTTCCGTATGCATGTGTGCAAGATTCCAATCCGACCCTAAGGAATCCCACCTTACGGCCGTAAAACGAATCTTGAGATATTTGGTTTATACTCCTAAGTTTGGGCTTTGGTACCCTCGGGGATCCACTTTTGATTTGATTGGTTATTCGGATGCCGATTGGGCAGGGTGTAGGATTAATAGGAAAAGCACATCGGGGACTTGCCAGTTCTTGGGAAGATCCTTGGTGTCTTGGGCTTCAAAGAAGCAAAATTCTGTCGCTCTTTCTACCGCCGAAGCCGAGTATATTGCCGCAGGTCATTGTTGCGCGCAATTGCTTTGGATGAGGCAAACCCTGCGGGACTACGGTTACAAATTAACCAAAGTCCCTTTGCTATGTGACAATGAGAGTGCAATCAAAATGGCCGACAATCCCGTCGAGCACAGCCGCACTAAGCACATAGCCATTCGATATCACTTTCTTCGGGATCACCAACAAAAGGGGGATATCGAGATTTCATACTTTAACACTAAAGATCAATTAGCCGATATCTTTACCAAGCCACTTGATGAACAATCTTTTACCCGACTTAGGCATGAGCTTAATATTCTTGATTCTAGGAATTTCTTTTGCTAGTCTTGCACACATAGCTCACACATATACCTTTGATCATATCTCTTTTATATATGCTATGACTAATGTGTTTTCAAGTGTATTTCAAACCAAGTCATAGGTATATTGAAAGGGAATTGGAGTCTTCGGCGAAGACAAGGCTTCCACTCCACTCTACTAATCATCCTTCGCCGTCGCTCCGCATCATCTCTCCAACTTTGGTATAATATTCACTCATTCATTTCATGACCAAAGGGGGAGAACGTACTTCATAGGGCTCTAATGATTCCGTTTTTGGCGATTCATGCCAAAAAGGGGGAGAAAGGAGCCCAAAGCAAAAGGACCGCACCACCACCCATTTCAAAAATTTTGTGTTCTTGTGTTCTCCAAAGATTTTTATCAAATTGGTATTCTATTGTGTTCAAAAAGGGGAGAAAGTAGTATTTCAAAAGAATATATCAAAACCCTCTTGAACACTAAGAGGTAAATCTCTTTTAGGGGGAGTTTTGTTTAGTCAAAGGAGAGCATTTTGAAACAGGGGGAGAAGATTTCAAATCTTAAAAATGCTTTGCAAGTTCTTATTCACTACCTTTGACTATTTGCAAAAGAACTTTGAAAAGGATTTACAAAAGAATTTGCAAAAACAAAACATGTGGTGCAAGCGTGGTCCAAAATATTATATAAGAAAGAAACTATCCATGCATATCTTGTAAGTTTTAAATATTGGCTCAATTCCAAGCAACCTTTACACTTACATTATGCAAACTAGTTCAATTATGCACTTCTATATTTGCTTTGGTTTGTGTTGGCATCAATCACCAAAAAGGGGGAGATTGAAAGGGAATTAGGCTTACACCTAGTTCCTATATAATTTTGGTGGTTGAATTGCCCAACACAAACAATTGGACTAACTAGTTTGCTCTAGTGTATAAGTTATACAGGTGCTAAAGGTTCACTCTCAGCCAATAAAAAGACCAAGTTTTGGATTCAACATAGGAGCAAAGGGGCAACCGAAGGCACCCCTGGTCTGGCGCACCGGACTGTCCGGTGTGCCACCGGACATGTCCGGTGCACCAGGGGGACACAGACTCGAACTAGCCACCTTCGGGAATTCCCTGAGGCGACTCCGCTATAATTCACCGGACTGTCCGGTGTACACCGGACAGTGTCCGGTGCGCCAATGGAGGTCGGCCTCAGGAACTCGCCAGCCTCGGGTTCGCGCGACAGCCGCTCCGCTAAAATTCACCGGACTGTCCGGTGTGCACCGGACTGTCCGGTGTACCAGCGGAGCAACGGCTCTCTGCGGCGCCAACGGCTCCCTGCGGTGCATTTAATGCGCGCGCAGCGCGCGCAGACGTCAGGATCGCCCATGCCGGTGCACCGGACATCAAACAGTACATGTCCGGTGTGCACCGGACACCCAGGAGGGCCCACATGTCAGAAGCTCCAACGGTCAGAATCCAACGGCAGTGTGACATGGCAGGGGGCACCGGACTGTCCGGTGTGCACCGGACTGTCCGGTGCGCCATCAAACAGACGCCTCCAGCCAACGGTCAAGTTTGGTGGTTGGGACTATAAATACCCCAACCACCCCCTCATTCATGCCATCCAAGTTTTCCACCTCTCAACCACTTACAAGAGCTAGGCATTCAATTCTAGACACATATAAAGAGATCAAATCATCTCCAATTCCACTCAAGCCTTTAGTGACTAGCGAGAGAGATTTGCCGTGTTCATTTGAGCTCTTGCGCTTGGATCGCTTTCTTTCTTTCTCACTTGTTCTTGTGATCAAACTCAATTGTAACCAAGGCAAGAGGCACCAATTGTGTGGTGGCCCTTGCGGGGAAGTTTTGTTCCCGGTTGATTGAGAAGAAGAGAAAGCTCACTCGATCCGTGGGATCGTTTGAGAGAGGGAAGGGTTGAAAGAGACCCGGCCTTTGTGGCCTCCTCAACGGGGAGTAGGTTTGCGAGAACCGAACCTCGGTAAAACAAATCCGCGTGTCACACTTTTATTTGCTTGCGATTTGTTTTGCGCTCTCTCTCGCGGACTCGTTTATATTTCTAACGCTAACCCGGCTTGTAGTTGTATTTATATTTGTAAATTTCAGTTTCGCCCTATTCACCCCCCCCCTCTAGGCGACTATCACAGGGCACTAGCACCTCTTCGACAGCCACGTCGGCATGTACATAGGGCTCTGGCTCCTCTCTGCCGAACACGTTAGCATATTGCTACACCCCCCATTGTACACCTGGACACCTGGACCCTCTCCTTACATCTATAAAAGGGAGGTCCAGGGCCCTCGTACAAAGGGAGGTGGCCGCGCGGGAGGACGGGCTGACGGACAGGCTCTCTCTCTCCCTCGTGAACGCTTGTAACCCCCTACTGCAAGCGCATCCACCCTGGGCGCAGGACAACACGAAGCCGCAGTTTTCCCCCTCCTTGTGTTCCGTCTCGCGCCGAACCATCTGGGCTGGGGCACGCAGCGACAATTTACTCGCTATGCCAGGGACCCCCCGGGGTCGAAACGCCGACAGTTGGTGTGACAGAACCTTCCAAGTAATTAGGCCCACCTACAGTTGTCCTTGTCCAACGGACTTCAGACAACCCTGTAGGTGCCCCTGAACTACTTGACAAGTTCGGTATCTTCTTTCTTACCTTACCAGGAACGTTTCACCAGTCTTGCAGACATTACAGAACATCAGAGATAAAGAAATGCGGAAGCGATTACATAACTTACATTTATTTAAGAAGTAAGATCAAGTTGTTTATTACAGACCAGAAATATAAGCGAGTGCAGAGTAGTATTATTACACATACCAAGGGAGGCACAAACTCCTCCCGATAAGTTTTAAACAAAAGTTCTATATGGAGGACCATGTCCTCCCGCATCTTCACTCTTGCTTTTCCTCATGGGGAACCACCTTGGTACAGAAGCAATAGAAATCTGCTACTTCCTCACCTAAAAACAACGAAGGGATAAACCCTGAGTATGGAATTACTCAGCAAGTCTTACCCGACTAAAGAAAAGACTCTCAAGGGTATGCTGGCTTAAGGGAGTCAAGGTAAGGCTTTTCAATAATCAAAGACTCTGTTTTGCAGAAATGCTTACTAAAGTGGATCCTTAAAAATCCAGTTTTATTTGTCAAGTTAAGTAGAATTACCTGCGACTAAAGTTCTTTCTACCCTAGTTCAATCACTGGTCCTGCACTAGCCAATTTCTTAACAAAAACCCATCATCTTTAGTGGAATGCTACGTGTAGGGCAGTGACCAAGTCTTCATAACCGCGAAGGTACGGCGATCCGAATCGATTATACTCAACTGAGGATCTCCAATCACACGACATATGTAGCACTTAACCCTTGCATATGTCAACCCGCCACCGGGGTTCTTAAGACCAGATCAGGTTCACGCAAACCGAGAGCACAGATACACCACCGTCCAGCCTCTTGCCACGGAGGGTACACGCTACTCTCGCCACCGCTCCACGCCCATTTCGTGTTATCTTATTCTGGCCTTAGTCTGCCCGAGGCAAGGCTTACCCATGACGAGGCATGTGACCAGTTAAAGGGTCCTCGATCATCAAGCCTACATCGACAAGGTCCTTAATCGACTCAGACGGAGACACTACACCGAGACTCTCTTTCTCGTGCAAGTCACCCGCCCGGTCTCAGCTTAATCTTTTCAACCCAAAAACTTGGTACCTGGCAGAGGTACATCTTTTCCGATGTTGAATCCATCACGGCCGTGATGGATTCACCATCAAGTTTTATTTTTGAAAATAACCCTCCCACTTTGCCAAACATCTTTTGTAAAACAAATCCTTTTGTTTTTCTAGAGCAATACTAAGCATAGTAAAACCTTTTTGTAAAAACAGGGTTTCAAGGAAGGTAATGAAGTTCAAGGAAGGTAATGCAGGAAGTGTTTAGCATTCAACTCCTATCACCTAATGCAGCAAGCAAGTGAGAAAGATTTAAAAACATCAAGGGAGGTGGCAAATGCACCGGGTCTTGCCTTCGTTAACAGGTGAGTCTGGCTCGGATCCACAAATATCAAAGTAGAAGCAGTTGCCTGCCTGAGAATCCGAGGGTGGTGGTGTCTTTTCTTCAGTGACTTCCACTTCTTCTTCGCGTTCTAACATAACCATATATATAGATATATAAGAATGAATGCCATGTAATGCTCATGAGAGTGCGAAGATAATAAAGATTTATTATCTAAGTCTCGAATATAACTTTCCTTCATGGAACTCCGAGAACTTAGGGTTTCCGGAGTCGGTAAAGGAGTTCAAAGGGCAGGGGGGTTTTGGGTTCTAGTTATCAAACATGGTCCAAACCAATTCAAACTCCACCCAAGGCTTCTAAATAATGTGGGGAGTTCATATAAAAATTTTGAACATTTTTGGGATTACCATTTATCTTTTAAAAATCCAGAACTATTTCTTTAAGCTATTTTAAATGCCCTAAAATTCCCTGTTTAAACTAAAAATCATGAAACTATTTTTATTAAATTCTAGGGAAAATAACAAGCCTAGGAAAATTGGTTTCACAATATTAGGATTTTTCTACAATTTATAACAAATTTCCCAAGTTCTTCTGAAAAAGAAAAAGAAAAAGATTCAACAGGACTGGGCCGGTTTCAGCCCAGGCGGACCAATCCAGAGGGAAAGGCGCCCGCGCCCGCGCGCGCTGGCGACTTTGCAGAAAGGTCCTCGGCTTAATGGCTAAATAGAAATAGGTCCATTCACTATTACACTAAGTCACTGACAGATTGCAGATAAGCCCTCCACCTTCTATCTCTTCGCAGACCAAAGTCCCCGACGACGTTCACGCGCGGAGAGGCTCCGACGAGCTCCTGGACCGGCCGATTGGGGCTATGACCGGCGCTCCCGAGCGGCTAACACTCAATTGAACCTATCCTAAGCTTTTCCCCTAACTTAATTGCACTAATGACCAACTAAGGAGCTCTGGCCACGGTGACCGAGAGCATGGCGGCTAGATCATCGTGTTCCCGGCGATGGGTGGCGGTCTAGTTCAATTGGGCGGGTCTAAGAGCTTTAGGAGGGCCTAGGGATGCTAGAACAAGCAACAGAGGGACTTGGACTGACCTGAGTTGAGCTGGCCGCGGCGAGCTGAGTTTTGCGGTGGCGGAGAGTCGATTTGGGGGAAATGAACAATTCACGGTTGCTGGTGGATAATTGGAGGCAAGCGTGGGTGCGTTGGCTTCGTGGTAACTTGGCGCAACAGCCCCGGCCATCAATTTATAGGAGGGTAAAGCGGTGGCCAGTGAATTTGGGGAGGACGCGCGGCGGCCGGAAATGAAGAAGAAGGCGGGCGCGGTGAATTCGTGTCCAGTGGCGTGGCAGTTGTTCCGACGATCAACGGGGAGCGGGGGTAAGTCGCGGCGATGCGGTGGAAAGGGGTAAACACGCGGCACAAGGCCGGAAGGCGGCGGTCACCGGCGGGCTTATCTGCTCAACCGTAGGGTAGAGGGGAAAAGCACGGGGGTCGCCGGAATGGAGCCCAGCTCATCGGCGGTGAAGATTCTCCTTACCCCGCGACGTTATCCGGTTACCAGCGAGCGCAAATCCTAATTGCGGCGGCGCAAATCTTCGCGCAGAGAGGTCGCCGGCGGTGAGATTTTTCTGCCGCGGCTGATCTGATCCGTTTGGTTACTGTACCATGGGGAAATGGTATTCAGTCCGTCTGACAGACAAAGTTTGGGCATCATTTTCTCTCAAATTCACATGGCAACTAATCCGAGGCTCTGCAGTAAAGTTGTAGACTAACATACCATCTCCATCTTTGTTATAGCAGCCATGGGCAAATTCTTAATAGATTAGTCATAATTTGTCTCCAAAGATGATCCAATGTCACAGACCATATAATCTTCAGCTTATTTTATTCTGACAGCCCATCTTTGGGCTCACTTATCTCCAAATTTTCCATAACAAGCTTGCTCACACTCTTAAGCAAAATTGTTCCCCTAACATAGAGCTACAAAGTTGATGTGGTGCCCTAAGGTAAATTTTTACTATCTTGAAAGTTGCACAGCTCTAAAGTTGAGCCCTCAACACTGAATTTCAGACTTAGCTTTAGAACACAAATAGGGTCCTTTTGCAAATAGGTCCAAAATTTAGGGTTTAACTTGCAAACTCACATATTTGTGACCCAAATGACTTAAGATAGTTATTCAACTTGGTTTTTGCACTTTAGTCCAAAAGTGGACTAATTTTGCACATAAGCCCCTAGGGTTTGGATTTAGGGTTTTCCAGGGTTCCAATTAGGGTTTTTAGTATCTCAGGGGCATAAGTGTGATTCAACTTTATTTTTGGGGACATTTTATGACTATTTCCCTAAAGCCTTTAGGTTTTCTCAATTTGGGTTAGGTATTACCCCTTTAATCCTTATTTAGGGTTAAGTTCCCTAACCAGGGTTCTATTTGCAAAACATTAAAACAATACAACTTGTTTGAAATTTTTGCCTAGTGAATGCACTCTAGGTGTGTCAAACATATGCAATGCCAATGCTTATGATGCCATGCTCAAGTTTTAGTTACAGTAACACCAGGGGTGTTACATCCTTCCCCCCATAAAAGAATCTCGTCCCGAGATTAAAAGTCCTAGGGTAAGTAATGGAAAAGGAAACGCGACATACTTTTATTTCCTTATTTCTGGTACAAGGCAGGGGTGATGTAGGGATCACTTCTTTATTATAACAGCTATACAGGCTTTACAATTTACAAGAGGCTAAAAAGCCTGGGAACTTCTTATCTAAAAAGTCTTGAGTTTCCCATGTAGCCTCATCTTCAGAATGCTGGTTCCACTGTATCTTATAAAACTTGAGGGTTTTTTCTCCGGGTAACCCTGTCCTTTTGATCCAAGACTCGAATAGGGTGTTCAGAATATGTTAAGTCCGGCTCAAAGACAACATCTGTTACTTCAATGGTTCGATCGGAAATCCGAAGACACTTCTTCAATTGTGACACGTGGAACACATTATGTATAGCAGACAAAGTTTCGTGGAGCTGCAGTCGATACGCCACTGGTCCACATTGCTCAAGTACCGGGAATGGACTAATGTACCTGGGTGAAACTTTCATTGGTGAAACTTTCAGGTAGACATAGTCCCCTTCATGAAAATACAAGGGCATTCGCCGTTTGTCTGCATAACCCTTCTGACGAGCTTGTGCTTTCTTCATATTATGAATAATTTTCTGAACATTTTCCTTGGCCTCCTTCACCATATTAGGCCTAAAGAAGTACCTTTCTCCAGGTTCAGACCAATTTAGCGGAGTTCGACATCGTCGCTCATATAAAGCTTCAAAAGGTGCCATCTTGATACTTTCTTGATAGCTATTATTATATGAAAACTCCGCCAAGGGCAAACATTCATCCCATTTCTGTGAGAAGTCCAGAACACATGCCCGCAGCATATCTTTAAGTACTTGATTAATCCTCTCAGTCTGTCCACTGGTTTGTGGATGATAGGCCAAACTATGGAGCAACTTAGTACCCAGGGACTTATGAAGTTCTTCCCAAAATTTGGATACAAATTGGGATCCACGATCCAACACTATAGTCTTTGGAACACCATGCAAACTGAGAATATGGGCAATGTATAACTCCGCATAGGTAATGACGGGATTTTTTACTTTGACAGGGAGGAAGTGGGCGATCTTGGTAAGTCGATCAATGATAACCCAAATAGAGTCATACCCTTTTGCGGTCCTGGGCAATCCCACAATGAAGTCCATACTTATGTCTTCCCATTTCCATGTCGGTATTGGTAATGACTGTAATGGACCGGCAGCTTTCAAATGTATGGCCTTGACACGTCTGCAGGTGTCACATCTAGCCACATAGCGTGCAATTTCGATCTTCATCTTTGTCCACCAGTAATGTTGCTTCAAGTCTTGGTACATCTTAGTGTTTCCGGGATGAATAGAATAGCGGCTAAGATGTGCTTCATCAAGAATTTGCTGGCAGAGCTCTTCATTCTTTGGCACCACTATGTGGTTATTAAACCATACAATGCCTTGATCATCTTTTTTGAAACATTTGGCTTTTCCCGCCCTTAACTTCTCACGAATGTGTTTCATACCCTCATTATCCTTTTGGGCATCAATTATCCTTTGCAAGAGGACTGACTCAAGCTTTAGCGGATTCAAAGTTCCTTGTTGGACAATTCCCAGGTTTAGCTTCTCCATCTCTTGACATAAAGTGCTGTCGGAGGTCTTCACCGTTAAACAATGGCAGGAAACCTTGCGGCTTAGTGCATCTGCCACAACATTGGCTTTGCCTGGGTGATAATGAATTTCCAATTCATAGTCCTTAATAAGATCAAGCCATCGTCTCTGCCTCATATTCAATTCTGACTGGGTGAAGATATAATTTAAGCTCTTATGATCTGTATAAATGTGACAGATATTTCCCAGCAGATAGTGACGCCAAATTTTTAGGGCATGAACAACAGCAGCTAGCTCCAGATCATGGGTTGGGTAATGCTCCTCATGTTGGCGCAACTGCCTTGAAGCATATGCAATTACTCGGCCTTCTTGCATTAGCACGCAGCCGAGTCCACTGCCAGATGCATCACAATATACATCAAAGGGCTTGGTGATGTCCGGTTGAGCCAATACCGGAGCAGTGGTTAATAATGTCTTCAATTGTTCAAAGGCTTCATCACACTTCGAAGACCAATTGAATTTAACATCATTCTTCAATAAATTTGTGATTGGCTTCACAAGCTTAGAAAAGTCTGGTATAAATCTGCGGTAATATCCCGCCAATCCAAGGAAACTTCGGACTTGATGAACAGTGGTCGGGGGTTTCCACTCCGAAATGTCCTTGACTTTGCTGGGGTCTACTGCAATCCCTCTGGCAGATAGAACATGTCCCAGAAATTGAATTTCCTCCAGCCAAAACGCGCATTTGCTGAACTTGGCATATAACTGATGTTCTCTTAAGCGCGTTAACACGATCCGTAAATGTTGGGCGTGCTCCTCCTCATTCTTGGAATATATCAAAATATCGTCTATGAAGATCACCACAAACTTGTCTAGCTCGGGCATGAACACCGAGTTCATCAAATATGTGAAGTGGGCTGGAGCATTTGTTAACCCGAAAGACATTACCAGATATTCAAACAACCCATACCGCGTAGTGAAGGCGGTCTTTGGTATATCTTCGGGCCGAATACGGATCTGGTGATAGCCCGATCGGAGATCAATCTTTGAAAATACCCTTGCTCCAGTCAGTTGATCAAATAGAATATCAATCCTTGGAAGAGGGTACATGTTTTTGATGGTGACTTCATTCAGGGGCCGATAATCCACACACATTCGTAAGGTTTGATCCTTCTTTTTGACGAATATGGCTGGACAACCCCATGGCGATGAGCTTGGCCAGATGAATCCTTTCTCCAGGAGATCTTGTAATTGAATCTTCAATTCTGCCAACTCATTAGGAGGCATACGGTACGATCTTCTAGATATTGGAGCCGTACCGGGCTTCAACTCTATTACAAACTCTACCTCCCGCTCAGGTGGCAATCCCGGCAAATCCTCGGGAAAGACATCAGGAAACTCGCATACTACCGGAATATCCTTGGTTTCCGGTACCATAACTTCATAAACTCTGCCAGTAATTTTGTTTGGAATAGGGATGGGCAAAAGAATTTCTTCTTGATTATGACTCAACCTGATGGTTCTTTGATCAGTATTGAGTGTGGCTTTATGCTTGGCCAACCAATTCATACCCAAAATAACATCTATGTCTTGGCCTTTTAGGACGATCATATTGGTAGGAAAGTCCCGTCCGGCCAGTGATACGGGCACTTGATAGGCCACTTCTCTAGTAAAGATTTGTCCCCCAGGTGAGTGTATTTTAAATCCCTCTTTTGATTCATGGCATGCAATGTGATGTTGCTCCACAAACTTCTTGCTAATAAATGTATGCGAAGCACCAGAATAAAAAAGAATAATTGCAGGGTAACTGGCCACGAGAAACGTACCCATCATCACCGGTTCACCTTCCGGTGTAGTGGCCACTTGTGTATAGTATACGCGTCCCGTCTTCTTGAAATTTTTGCCCTTAACATTTCCCTTGCTTTGAGATGAATTCCCCGATCCTTGCTGATTATTTGCTTGATTCTGCTTGGGATAGGGGCAATCTTTGATGAAATGCCCAGACTTGCCACAATTGAAACATCCGGTTGAAGAGCTGGGCAAAGCAGGGAATCGAGTGCCCGGGGCACCCGACTGACTTGGGGCAGTGGGGGCTTTATTGGGACGAATAATTATCGGCTGCTTGAAAGGGAAGGATGGTGCACGTGGAGGAGTCTGGTTAGAAGGCCGGAGAATAAACCGTTGCCTTTTTGCCTGGCCCTGATTAGACTTCTCACCACCAAATCCCTTGTTCTTTCCGGAACCTGCATATTTTGCTTCAACAGATAGGGTTGTGCTGACAGCCTTTCCATACGTGAGATCTATGCTGGCCATTTTTCTCTGCAATCGATCATTTAATCCTCTCATAAAGCAATTTTTCTTCTTTAAATCAGTGTTCACCTGATCGATTGCATATTGTGATAGATGATTAAACTTGTTGAGATACTGATTGATAGTATCTCCTCCTTGTTTTAGCTTCATGAACTCTTCTTGCTTCATATGCAGAACACCTTCGGGTATATAATGCTCGCGGAAGGCCACTTTGAATTCTTCCCAGGTTATTTGATGATTGGCCGGCTGAACGGCCACAAAATTACCCCACCAAGTGCTGGCAGGGCCGCGTAGTTGTTGCGCTGCGAATAAAGGCTTCTGTGTCTCTGAACAGCGCAGAAGACAAAATTTTTGCTCAATAACCCGTATCCATTCATCTGCTTCCAACGGGTCCTCAGCCTTGACAAATAGTGGTGGACGGGTCTCCGAGAAGTCTAGATAAGAAGTTTCGCGGGGGCCCTGTTGATAGCCCCGCCCACCCGGCTGCTGGAACTGTTGGCCCGCCATTTCTCTCAGAAAGCGGGTATTGTCAGCAGTTGCGTTCACTAAGGCAGCAATTGCCTCAGCCAGTGTGGGAGGAACAGGAGGTGGATTTGGTGTAGATTCCCTCCCCCGGGAGGTACCAGCTCCGTCCTGAGCTCGAGTCTTGGAAGGCATCTGTGGCAACAACATTTGGAAACAATATGATATGCCAAAGAAAAAGCCATTCCATTTTACATTACCAAAAGTAATGTTACAGACTCAAGACTCTTACAACAGTATACATTACCTAGTATACAATAGCACTACCTATTATACACTAGTACAACCTACAATACACTACACTACTTCTACTTCTATTACACCATTAGTCCTGCTTCCCGTTGCTTTTGGCGGCCTCGTCGTCGGGTGTGGGAGTCCATGTGTCGACCATCCTCATGGAAGGAGGGGGCTCAAAAAGGTCTAACTCCCCACCAAGCGCGTGTCCCGCAACATGGGAGGGTCCGGCTTCCGCCTCAACAGGGTGTGCAGGTGCACTAGGGTGTAATTACGAATATAGTACATGGACTTCCTCATGTAAAGTATTGCAATAGACCTGCAGGTCGTCGACAGCTGAGCTAAGTTCCTTGATTCGGGCTTGAGCCCTTGCTTCCTTAGCACAAGCCAGCAAACGGGACTGTACTGCCCAGTCGAGTGCTAAGTCCCGATCAGCAAGCTGATCCCGCAGGTGGCGGATGTCCCTTCTTAATTCATTTATTCTATCTCCATCCGCAACCCATACGTTGGTCCTGTGTTGCAACTCCGCTTGAAGTTGATTTACTCGGGCTTCAAGATCCCCTATTGGATCATTACTCCCGCTGCTACTGTCCTCGTGTCGAGGGGCCAGTTGATGTCGAGGCACACCGATTGGTCCAGTTGACTTGCGCGCCGTTTTCCTTGTACGTGGCGGCATCTTTCTAAGGGGGAAAATTTTATTAGTATAATTCTTAGCATGATGCATGTGTAAGTACAGAATCAACCTTAGTTGATTCAACCTTCTATACATTGCACTCTTCCTATCTGGTCTTTAAGATAGACTCTTCAGAATAGTTAGGTAAGAAGAGAAGAGAGTTTCTAGGTAAGACTTTTAGAAAATCCTTTTGAAGATGCCTCATAATATCTGCAAAGAAGGGCTACGCTCCGATACCAGCTGTGACAGAACCTTCCAAGTAATTAGGCCCACCTACAGTTGTCCTTGTCCAACGGACTTCAGACAACCCTGTAGGTGCCCCTGAACTACTTGACAAGTTCGGTATCTTCTTTCTTACCTTACCAGGAACGTTTCACCAGTCTTGCAGACATTACAGAACATCGGAGATAAAGAAATGCAGAAGAGATTACATAACTTACATTTATTTAAGAAGTAAGATCAAGTTGTTTATTACAGACCAGAAATATAAGCGAGTGCAGAGTAGTATTATTACACATACCAAGGGAGGCACAAACTCCTCCCGATAAGTTTTAAACAAAAGTTCTATATGGAGGACCATGTCCTCCCGCATCTTCACTCTTGCTTTTCCTCATGGGGAACCACCTTGGTACAGAAGCAACAGAAATCTGTTACTTCCTCACCTAAAAACAACGAAGGGATAAACCCTGAGTATGGAATTACTCAGCAAGTCTTACTCGACTAAAGAAAAGACTCTCAAGGGTATGCTGGCTTAAGGGAGTCAAGGTAAGGCTTTTCAATAATCAAAGACTCTATTTTGCAGAAATGCTTACTAAAGTGGATCCTTAAAAATCCAGTTTTATTTGTCAAGTTAAGTAGAATTACTTGCGACTAAAGTTCTTTCTACCCTAGTTCAATCACTGGTCCTGCACTAGCCAATTTCTTAACAAAAACCCATCATCTTTAGTGGAATGCTACGTGTAGGGCAGTGACCAAGTCTTCATAACCGCGAAGGTACGGCGATCCGAATCGATTATACTCAACTGAGGATCTCCAATCACTCGACATATGTAGCACTTAACCCTTGCATATGTCAACCCGCCACCGGGGTTCTTAAGACCAGATCAGGTTCACGCAAACCGAGAGCACAGATACACCACCGTCCAGCTTCTTGCCATGGAGGGTACACGCTACTCTCGCCACCGCTCCACGCCCATTTCGTGTTATCTTATTCTGGCCTTAGTCTGCCCGAGGCAAGGCTTACCCATGACGAGGCATGTGACCAGTTAAAGGGTCCTCGATCATCAAGCCTACATCGACAAGGTCCTTAATCGACTCAGACGGAGACACTACACCGAGACTCTCTTTCTCGTGCAAGTCACCCGCCCGGTCTCAGCTTAATCTTTTCAACCCAAAAACTTGGTACCTGGCAGAGGTACATCTTTTCCGATGTTGAATCCATCACGGCCGTGATGGATTCACCATCAAGTTTTATTTTTGAAAATAACCCTCCCACTTTGCCAAACATCTTTTGTAAAACAAATCCTTTTGTTTTTCTAGAGCAATACTAAGCATAGTAAAACCTTTTTGTAAAAACAGGGTTTCAAGGAAGGTAATCAAGTTCAAGGAAGGTAATGCAGGAAGTGTTTAGCATTCAACTCCTATCACCTAATGCAGCAAGCAAGTGAGAAAGATTTAAAAACATCAAGGGAGGTGGCAAATGCACCGGGTCTTGCCTTCGTTAACAGGTGAGTCTGGCTCGGATCCACAAATATCAAAGTAGAAGCAGTTGCCTGCCTGAGAATCCGAGGGTGGTGGTGTCTTTTCTTCAGTGACTTCCACTTCTTCTTCGCGTTCTAACATAACCATATATATAGATATATAAGAATGAATGCCATGTAATGCTCATGAGAGTGCGAAGATAATAAAGATTTATTATCTAAGTCTCGAATATAACTTTCCTTCACGGAACTCCGAGAACTTAGGGTTTCCGGAGTCGGTAAAGGAGTTCAAAGGGCAGGGGGGTTTGGGTTTTAGTTATCAAACAAGGTCCAAACCAATTCAAACTCTACCCAAGGTTTCTAAATAATGTGGGGAGTTCATATAAAAATTTTGAACATTTTTGGGATTACCATTTATCTTTTAAAAATCCAGAACTATTTCTTTAAGCTATTTTAAATGCCCTAAAATTCCCTATTTAAACTAAAAATCATGAAACTATTTTTATTAAATTCTAGGGAAAATAACAAGCCTAGGAAAATTGGTTTCACAATTTTAGGATTTTTCTACAATTTATAACAAATTTCCCAAGTTCTTCTAAAAAAGAAAAAGAAAAAGATTCAACAGGACTGGGCCGGTTTCAGCCCAGGCGGCCCAATCCAGAGGGAAAGGCGCCCGCGCCCGCGCGCGCTGGTGACTTTGCAGAAAGGTCCTTGGCTTAACGGCTAAATAGAAATAGGTCCATTCACTATTGCACTAAGTCACTGACAGATTGCAGATAAGCCCTCCACCTTCTATCTCTTCGGAGACCAAAGTCCCCGACGGCGTTCACGCGCGGAGAGGCTCCGGCGAGCTCCTGGACCGGCCAATTGGGGCTATGACCGGCGCTCCCGAGCGGCTAACACTCAATTGAACCTATCCTAAGCTTTTCCCCTAACTTAATTGCACTAATGACCAACTAAGGAGCTCTGGCCACGGTGACCGAGAGCATGGCGGCTAGATCATCGTGTTCCCGGCGATGGGTGGCGGTCTAGTTCAATTGGGCAGGTCTAAGAGCTTTAGGAGGGCCTAGGGATGCTAGAACAAGCAACAAAGGGACTTGGACTGACCTGAGTTGAGCTGGTCGCGGCGAGCTGAGTTTTGCGGTGACGGAGAGTCGATTTGGGGGAAATGAACAATTCGCGGTTGCTGGTGGATAATTGGAGGCAAGCGTGGGTGCGTTGGCTTCGTGGTAACTTGGCGCAACAGCCCCGGCCATCAATTTATAGGAGGGTAAAGCGGTGGCCAGTGAATTTGGGGAGGACGCGCGGCGGCCGGAAATGAAGAAGAAGGCGGGCACGGTGAATTCGTGTCCAGTGGCGTGGCAGTTGTTCCGGCGATCAACGGGGAGCGGGGGTAAGTTGCGGCGATGCGGTGGAAAGGGGTAAACACGTGGCACAAGGCCGGAAGGCGGCGGTCACCGGCGGGCTTATATGCTCAACCGTAGGGTAGAGGGGAAAAGCACGGGGGTCGCCGGAATGGAGCCCAGCTCATCGGCGGTGAAGATTCTCCTTACCCCGCGACGTTATCCGGTTACCAGCGAGCGCAAATCCTAACGGCGGCGGCGCGAATCTTCGCGCAGAGAGGTCGCTGGCGGTGAGATTTTTCTGCCGCGGCCGATCTGATCCGTTTGGTTACTGTACCATGGGGAAATGGTATTCAGTCCGTCTGACAGACAAAGTTTGGGCATCATTTTCTCTCAAATTCACATGGCAACTAATCCGAGGCTCTGCAGTAAAGTTGTAGACTAACATACCATCTCCATCTTTGTTATAGCAGCCATGGGCAAATTCTTAATAGATTAGTCATAATTTGTCTCCAAAGATGATCCAATGTCACTGACCATATAATCTTCAGCTTATTTTATTCTGACAGCCCATCTTTGGGCTCACTTATCTCCAAATTTTCCATAACAAGCTTGCTCACACTCTTAAGAAAAATTGTTCCCCTAACATAGAGCTACAAAGTTGATGTGGTGCCCTAAGGTAAATTTTTACTATCTTGAAAGTTGCACAGCTCTAAAGTTGAGCCCTCAACACTGAATTTCAGACTTAGCTTTAGAACACAAATAGGGTCCTTTTGCAAATAGGTCCAAAATTCAGGGTTTAACTTGCAAACTCACATATTTGTGACCCAAATGACTTAAGATAGTTATTCAACTTGGTTTTTGCACTTTAGTCCAAAAGTGGACTAATTTTGCACATAAGCCCCTAGGGTTTGGATTTAGGGTTTTCCAGGGTTCCAATTAGGGTTTTTAGTATCTCAGGGGCATAAGTGTGATTCAACTTTATTTTTGGGGACATTTTATGACTATTTCCCTAAAGCCTTTAGGTTTTCTCAATTTGGGTTAGGTATTACCCCTTTAATCCTTATTTAGGGTTAAGTTCCCTAACCAGGGTTCTATTTGCAAAACATTAAAACAATACAACTTGTTTCAAATTTTTGCCTAGTGAATGCACTCTAGGTGTGTCAAACATATGCAATGTCAATGCTTATGATGCCATGCACAAGTTTTAGTTACAGTAACACCATGGGTGTTACAGTTGGCGCGCCAGGTAGGGGACTGCTGCGTGTTGACGAACAGCTTCCTGTCAAGCTCCAGATGGGTAGTCTCCAGCAACCTCTCCAGCCCGGGACGCTGCTCCGTTTCGGGAGTCTCGAGTTCATGTCCCTCGACGGCAGCTATGACATGGTACTCCTTCCTCCACCGCGCGATAGCGACAACGGTGGCCATCAGCCCGCCCGGCGGCGGCGGAATCGACGGCATCCTCCCCCCATGGCGGAAGAGCAGCAACCGGGTCTGTCCCATCACCTTCCCCGCCACGGGAGGAGGCGGGGCAACCATGGCCAAGCAGGAGGCGGCACCTCATCGGTTGTCGAGCGAGTCGACGACGCTGGCGCCCCAGCGGGAGACACGTCGGGCGTTGACCTTGCGTCTGAGACGAAGACGAGCGTCGACTCCCCGCAACACGCCAACCCCAAGCGAACGGATGACGCCAGCACGCTCGCGAAGGTCTTGCTGGGCGTTAGCCTGGTACCTGAGATAACGGTGCAGTCCGTCCCCGACGCGACTTCGTCACCATCCATCGATCAAGAGGTACCGTCCGTTTTCCACCCTGTGCCTTTTAGATTCAGCTTCGACCCACCAAACGACCCCGCTTCGGTGGACGCTTTCATAAAGGCATATCCTAACCTTCCGGGGTACCATATGTGGTCAACCTGGGACCGACTGACGGCCGCCTCGACCTACGGGCCCCCGGGTTCCGAGGAAGATGACGAGCCCGACTCTGGTTGGGATTTCTCCGGGCTCGGTAACCCCAATGTCATGCGAGACTTCATGACCGCATGTGACTACTGCCTCTCCGATTGCTCCGATGGTGGCCACAGCCTTGACGACGAGGACTGTGGCCCAAGTCGCGAATGTTTCCACGTCGATCTAGGGGGTCTCGACGAAGGCAACCACCTTGGTATGCCGGAGGACGAAGATCCCCCTAGGCCTGCGCCTCGCGTTGACATCCTTCGGGAGCTAGCTGTGGTCCCAGTCCCTGCGGGGGGTCAGGACACACAGCTCGAGAAAATCCGCGAGATGCAGGCCAAGCTCGACGAGGAAGCAGGACAACTTGTGCAGCTCCGGCAGAACATCGGGCAGGAGTGGGCAGGCCGAGCACTAGCCGGAGAAGCGTGTCATCTGGCCTAGGACGTCCAGCACCGCATCGCTGACGATGCCAGGGCAAGGCTGCCCCCGGCTTCTAGTGGGGTCGGCCAGAACCTAGCTGCAGCGGCAATACTACTCGATGCCAGAGCCATCCACCACTGAGGGGCGGCGTATCCAGGGAGAACTCAGGAACCTCCTGGAGGATGCCGCGGTCCGACGGGCCGAAAGCTCTGCCTCCCGAAGGCAAGGGTACCCCCCAGAGCATCGCGCCGCGACTTCCCAATTCATGCGGGAAGCCTCGGTCCACACCGGGCGCACGCGGGACGCAACGCCTGCAGCCCCGGGTCGCCTCGGCAACGAACACCACCGCCGCGACCATCGAGCCCACCTCGACGAGAAGGTGCGCCGAGGCTACCACCCCAGGCGTGGGGGACGCTACAACAGCGGGGAGGATCGAAGCCCCTCGCCCGAACCACCTGGTCTGCAAGCTTTCAGCCGGGCCATACGACGGGCGCCGTTCCCGATCCGGTCCGAGCCCCGATTACCATCACCAAGTAGTCGGGGGAAACAAGGCCGGAACTGTGGCTCGCGGATTACCGGCTGGCCTGCCAGCTGGGTGGAACGGACGATGACAACCTCATCATCCGCAACCTCCCCCTGTTCCTTTCCGACGCCGCCTGAGCCTGGCTGGAGCATTTGCCTCCTGCGCAGATCTCCAACTGGGACGACCTGGTCAAAGCCTTTGCAGGAAACTTCCAGGGCACATACGTGTGCCCTGGGAACTCCTGGGATCTCCGAAGCTGCCGCCAGCAGCCAGGAGAATCCCTGCGGGACTACATCCAGCGATTTTTGAAGCAGCGCACCGAGCTGCCCAACATCACCGACTCAGATGTCATCGGCGCGTTCCTCGCCGGCACCACTTGCCGCGACCTGGTGAGCAAGCTGGGTCGCAAGACTCCCACTAGGGCGAGCGAGCTGATGGACATCGCCACCAAGTTTGCCTCTGGTCAGGAGGCAGTCGAGGCCATCTTCCGGAAGGACAAGCAGCCTTAGGAACGCCAGCAGGAAGACGTCCCCGAGGCGTCCGCTCAGCGCGGCACGAAGAAGAAGGGCAAGAAGAAGTCGCAAGCGAAACGCGACGCCGCCGACGCAGATCTTGTCGCCGCCGCCGAGCACAGGAACCCTCGGAAGCCTCCCGGAGGGGCCAACCTTTTCGACAAGATGCTCAAGGAGTCGTGCCCCTATCATCAGGGTCCCATCAAGCACACCCTTGAGGAGTGCGTCATGCTTTGGCGCTACTTCCATAAGGCCGGGCCCCTGGCAGAAGGTGGCAAAGGCCATAACAACGACAAGAAGGAGGGCCACAAAGCAGAGGAGTTCCCCGAGGTCCACGACTGCTTCATGATCTACGGTGGGCAAGTGGCGAACGCCTCAGCTCGGCACCGCAAGCAGGAGCGCCGGGAAGTCTGCTCGGTGAAGGTGGCGGTGCTAGTCTACCTAGACTGGTCTGACAAGCCCATCACCTTCGACCAAGGCGACCACCCCGACCGCGTGCCGAGCCCAGGGAAGTACCCGCTCGTTGTCGATCTCGTCATCGGCAACGTCAGGCTTACCAAGGTCCTCATGGACGGAGGCAGCAGCCTCAACATCATCTATGCCGAGACCCTCGGGCTCTTGCAGATCGACCTGTCCACGATCCGGGCCGGTGCGGCGCCCTTTCACAGGATCATCCCCGGGAAGCGCGTCTAGCCCCTTGGGCAACTCGATCTACCCGTCTTCTTCGGGACTCCCTCCAACTTCCGAAAGGAAACCCTCACGTTCAAGGTGGTCGGGTTCCGAGGAACCTACCATGCAGTGCTGGGGAGACCATGCTACATCAAGTTCATGGCCGTCCCCAACTACACCTACCTCAAGCTCAAGATGCCGGGCCCGAACGGGGTCATCACCGTCGGATCCACGTACCGACACGTGTACGAATGCGACGTGGAGTGCGTGGAGTACGCTGAGGCCCTCACCGAATCCGAGGCCCTCATCACCGACATGGAGAGCCTCTCCAAGGAGGTGCAAGATGGGAAGCGCCACGCCGGCAACTTCAAACCAGCAGAGGCGGTTAAGTCCGTCCCTCTCGACCCCAGCAACAACGCCTCCAAGCAGGTCCGGATCGGCTCCGAGCTCGACCCCAAATAGGAAGCAGTGCTCGTCGACTTTCTCCGCGCGAACGCCGAGGTTTTTGTGTGGAGTCCCTCGGACATGCCTGGCATACCGAGGGATGTCGTCGAGCACTCGCTGGACATCCAAGCTGGAGCCGGACCCGTGAAGCAGCCTCTGCGCCAATTCGACGAAGAAAAGCGCAGAGCCATAGGCGAGGAGATCCACAAGCTGATGGCTGCAGGGTTCATCAAAGAGGTATTCTATCCCGAATGGCTAGCCAACCCCGTGCTTGTGAAAAAAGAAAGGTGGGAAATGGAGGATGTGTGTAGACTACACTGGTCTAAACAAAGCATGTCCGAAGGTTCCCTACCCTCTGCCTCGCATCGATCAAATCGTGGATTCCACTGCTGGGTGTGAAACCCTGTCATTCCTCGATGCCTACTCAGGGTATCACCAAATCAGGATGAAAGAGTCCGACCAGCTCACGACCTCTTTCATCACACCTTTTGGCATGTACTGCTATATTACTATGCCATTCGGTTTAAGGAATGCAGGCATGACATACCAAAGGTGCATGAACCACGTGTTCGGAGAGCACATTGGCCGAACGGTCGAGGCTTACGTCGATGACATCGTAGTCAAGACGAGGAAAGCCTTCGACCTCCTCTCTGACCTTGAAACGACATTCAAGTGTCTGAGAGCGAAGGGCGTGAAACTCAACCCCGAGAAGTGTGTCTTCGGAGTCCCCCGAGGCATGCTCCTGGGGTTCATCGTCCTCCGAGCGGGGCATCGAGGCCAACCCGGAGAAAATCGCGGCCATCACCGACATGGGGCCTATCAAGGACTTGAAAGGAGTACAGAGGGTCATGGGATGCCTTGCGGCTCTGAGCCGCTTCATCTCGCGCCTCGGTGAAAGAGGCCTATCCCTATACCGCCTCTTAAGGAAGACCGAGCGCTTCACTTGGACCCCCGAGGCTGAGGAAGCCCTCGGGAACTTAAAGGCGCTCCTTACAAGCGCGCCCATCTTGGTGCCCCCCGCTGCCGGAGAAGCCCTCTTGATCTACGTAGCCGCAACCACTCAGGTGGTCAGCACCGCGATCGTGGTCGAGAGACGAGAAGAAGGGCATGCATTGCTCGTCTAGAGGCCGGTCTACTTCATCAGTGAAGTACTGTTCGAGACCAAAATCCGCTACCCGCAAATTCAGAAGCTACTGTACGCGGTAATTCTGACGCGGCGAAAGTTGTGACACTACTTCGAGTCTCATCCGGTGACTGTGGTGTCATCCTTCCCCCTGGGGGAGATCATCCAGTGCCGAGAGGCCTCGGGTAGGATTGCAAAATGGGTGGTGGAGATCATGGGTGAGACAATCTCGTTCGCTCCTCGGAAGGCCATCAAGTCCCAAGTCTTGGCGGACTTTGTGGCTGAATGGGTCGACACCCAGCTTCCAGCAGCTCCGATCCAACCGGAACTCTGGACCATGTATTTCGACGAGTCGCTGATAAAAATAGGAGCGGGTGCGGGCCTGCTCTTCATCTCACCCCTCGGGAAGCACCTCCGCTATGTGTTGCGCCTCCATTTCCCGGCGTCAAACAACGAGGCCGAGTACGAGGCTCTGGTTAACGGGTTGCGCATCGCCATCGAGCAAGGGGTTCGGCGCCTCGACGCTCGTGGCGACTCACAGCTTGTCATCGACCAAGTCATGAAGAACTCCCACTGTCGCGACCCGAAGATGGAGGCCTACTGCGACGAGGTTCGGCTCCTGGAAGACAAGTTCTACGGGCTCGAGCTCAACCACGTCGCTCGACGGTACAACGAGACTGCGGACGAGCTGGCTAAGATAGCCTCGGGACGAACAACGGTTCCCCCGGACGTCTTCTCCCGAGACCTACATCAACCCTCCGTCAAGACCGACGACACACCCGAGCCCGGGGAGGCCTCGGCACAGCCCGAGGCACCCTCGGCCGCCGAGGGTGAGGCACTACGCGTCGAGGAAGAGCGGAATGGGGTCACGCCTAATCGAAACTGGCAGACCCCGTACCTGCAATATCTCCACCGAGGAGAGCTACCCCTCGACAGAGCTGAAGCTCGGCGACTGGCGCGGCGCGCCAGGTCGTTCGTCTTGCTGGGTGACGAAAAGGAGCTCTACCACCGCAGCCCCTCAGGCATCCTCCAACGATGCATATCCATCGCCGAAGGTCAGAAGCTATTGCAAGAAATACACTCGGGGGATTGCGGTCATCACGCAGCACCTCGAGCCCTCGTTGGAAACGCCTTCCGACAAGGTTTCTACTGGCCAACCGCGGTGGCCGACGCCACTAGGATTGTACGCACCTGCCAAGGGTGTCAATTCTACGCAAGGCAGACACACCTGCCCGCTCAGGCCCTACAAACAATACCCATCACCTGCCGTTTGCTATGTGGGATCTGGACCTCGTCGGTCCCATGCAGAAGGCACCCGGGGGCTTCACGCACCTGCTGGTCGCTATCGACAAATTCTCCAAGTGGATCGAGGTCCAACCCCTAAACAGCATCAGGTCCGAGCAGGCGGTGGCGTTCTTCACCAACATCATCCATCGCTTTGGGGTCCCGAACTCCATCATCACCAACAACGGCACCCAGTTCACTAGCAGGAAGTTCCTGGACTTCTATGAGGACCACCACATCCGGGTGGACTGGGCCGCAAAGCTCACCCCGTGACGAATGGGCAGGTAGAGCGTGCAAACGGCATGATTCTGCAGGGACTTAAGCCGAGGATCTACAACGACCTCAACAAGTTCGGCAAGCGATGGATGAAGGAACTCCCCTCGGTGGTCTAGAGTCTGAGGACGACGCCAAGCCGAGCCACGGGCTTCACGCCGTTTTTTCTAGTCTATGGGGCCGAGGCTATCTTGCCCACAGACTTAGAATACGGCTCCCCGAGGACAAGGGCGTACGACGATCGAAGCAACCAGACCAGCCGAGAGGACTCACTAGACCAACTGGAAGAGGCTCGGGACGTGGCCTTGCTACACTCAGCACGGTATCAGCAGTCTCTGCGACGCTACCACGCCCGAGGGGTTCGGTCCCGAGACCTCCAGGTGGGGGACTTGGTACTTCGGCTACGACAAGACGCTCGAGGGCGCCACAAGCTCACTCCTCCCTGGGAAGGGCCGTTCATCATCGCAAAGATTTTGAAGCCCGGAACATACAAGCTGACCAACAGTCAAGGCGAGGTCTACAACAACGCTTGGAGCATCCGACAGCTACGTCGCTTTTACCCTTAAGATGTTTTCAAGTTGTTCATATACCTCGTTCTCTTTACATACACAAATAGAGTCTAACCGTCAAGGAAGGGTCAGCCTTGCCTCGGCAAAGCCCGACCCTCCCTCGGGGCTAGAAGGGGGGAACCCCCTCTGCGTCAAAATTTTCCTCGGAAAAGTCTTCTACCAAAACGACTTTCGTGTTTCCCGACTATATCAGTAACAGAACCCCGCGAAACGAATAAGAGCGCATGTAAGCGGCAAGGTCGGCCGAGCCGAGGGACTCCTACGCCTCCGGGATACGGATACCTCACTCGTCACCTTCCGCGAAAAATAACTCTTACTCGGATAAGCGATTCTGCTACTGACGAACAACTCCAGATACTCGAAACAGGAGGAAAAGAAACGCAGCTTTATAAACACGACGACAAAGTGTTCAGGCCTCGGCGGCCGCGAAAGACACATGCATGTTCAAAACAAACTGCTCCGGTAGAATCAGGCATCGCCCGGGGGAGGAGCAGCACCCTCGGCTTCGTCTCCACCCTCAGCGCCTTTTCCACCCTCGGCGAGATCCGCCCCGGCCTTGGACGGCGATGCAAACGGAAGGATTTCCACCTCGAAGCGGGACGCCAGCACCGCGCTTGGGCCCGCGACGGCCACGTCAAGCCTCTGAACTTCAGCCAGGGCAGCTTCATCTTCGTCGGGGAGACAGTACCCCTCGCTGACCCGCTCCAGATCCACATCGTAGTGGGAAGCGAGCACGGCGAAGGCCCACCTAACCCCGTGATGCAGTGCCTCGCGGAGTCTGCCGCGCACATGGACGCCCAAGGCCTGCAGGCGACTCTGGGGGGAGCTTCCCGAGGGGACGTCGTCAAGACCAAAGACCTGGCAGAAGGCCGATATAGCTTCGGACACGGCCACACGGTCGACCTCCTTCTGCTCAACCGCCTGGGCAAGTGCCTTGGTGGACTCCTTGAGGGCTAACTCGAACTCTGCAAACAGCTAAAACAGAATTCTTCAGACACGAGTTGAAGAATGAAGCTGAATCGAAGTCTCGAAGCGGCCAAGACATACCTTCAGCCCGGGCACGCTGCTCCGAGGCTGCGGCTTGGGCGGACTGGGCAGACCCGACGGCCACGGCCAGGTCCTCCGCAAGGGCTCCGGCCCGAGCAGACACCTCGGCTAGCTGGCCCCCAAGGGCCTCAGCCCGGCTTTCAGCCTCGGCGGCCTGGTTTCGAGATTTTTCCCGCTCACCGATGACCTGGCCAAGCTCCAACTACCGCCGCTACGCCTCTACGCGTGCCGCTGCCTCCACCCCCAGCTCATCATAGAGCAACCGAAGGTCCGCCGCCTCGACGCTCCGTTGGGAGAGGCGCTCGGTAGCCTCGGCAAGCGCGGCCCTCAGGAACTGCAGCGAACCCCAGACATCGGCCTCGCGGCGGATGAACGACGATTTGGCGGTGCTCAGATCCGTCAGATCCTGAGGAAGGGAAGCAAGGCGTCACAAAGAATGCCCTCGTCACGTGAAAGGTATGCCTGAGATCCTTACCTGGAGGATCCTGGGAACATTCCTGGAAAGGACCTCCATGGTCGACCAAAGCGACCCCATCGCTGCCTCAGCACACTCATGGAGCTCATCTCGAGACTGCTCCTCCCGCTCATCATCAAGGACGAAGAGGGGTTTTGAGGCGCCACGGGTCCAGAACCAGAGCGCCTATCCACGCCGCTCATTGGGATCGCGCCACGCGGGGATGAGGTCGCCGCTCCCCAGGACGGGCCGCGGTTCTGCGCCCCCCTCCTCTAAGGCGTTGGGACCCCCTGCAGTCGACGCGTCGGGTACCTCCTCGGCTCAGGAGGCAGGCTTCCGATCACCGACCTCGAGTAGCGGCGCCTCAGCCATCTCAGCATCGGCGGCGACGGGCGGCTCCGCGGGCAGAACAGCAACAGCCTTGGCAGAAGCTGGTGTCGGCGCCGGCAACACGTCAAGTGGGCTCAAGGCCACGGCCGCGCCAGCAGTCTCCCCTGGCACGACGGCCGCCTCGACAGAGGGGTCAGCCTAGGGAGCTCGCCCCATGGCAACTCGTGCCGCCTGAGCCCCCCGCTTGGGGGCATCTTGTGTGGAGGCCAGCCGACCGGTGTGGCACGGTGTGGCACTGGCTGCAGAAGCCGACACCGTCTTAAGGGTCTTCCGGGGAGCCAGACCGGCCGAACCGTGCCTCCGTTTGCTGGGAGGAAAAGGAAAAGCAGGATCAGGACACACGAAGAAGGAGCCAGGACAGAGGTATCCTCAGATACTTACTCGCTCCGGACCAAGGCCAATCGTGCCTGCGGGGAGGCCCCTCGGGCCTTGGTCCCCGCAGGCACTGCCGAGGTTTGCCCCGATGCCGGCTTCGGCACCATCCCCGCCTCGGGCGCCCGGGGCGCCGAAGGGACGGTCCGCCCAGGTGCGGTCACGACGACCTGAGGATCAACCTCATGTGCGGCCGGCACGGGCGACTGCTCTTGGGGGACAGGCGGGTCGGCCTGACTCCCCGGGGTCACCTCAACTACCTCGGCCAAGGGGTCAAGTACCCCCTCAGCCTGCCCCTGTTCTTCGGACCGGGACCCTGATGTCCTGGCCCCAGATACCAACGGCGCCAGCCCACTCGGGGGCTAGCTCGACGACCCCTGGCCCGGCCTCAGATCCGGGCTGAGGCCAAGGCGGGCCGCCATGTCGTCGTCTTCGTCATCATCGTCGTCATCGTCATCGTCATCGTCAGGCGTCTCCGGCGACGGCTCCCTCGGGAGCCCGTCCCTCTCCTGCCTCCGACGGCGCCTCTCCAAGGCGTCCCGAGCCCGCATCCGCTCGCGAGCCCGAGCCTTTTTCGCGTCCTTCTTCTCCTTCTTCTTCTCCGCAGTGACCCTCCGCGTGGCTCGGTCCACCGTGTCCTCCAGGACCGGTGGCAGGGAAGGCTTGTGACACCCCAACTCCTGGAGACGGACGGAAATCCCGACTGTGAGAACCAAGGGCAATCTGACACAAGAAAGAAGGAGCAGACACTCACTAGGGACATGCACCCACGCTCGGGACGCATCAAGGGCTGGGTAAGGGCGCCGGCATCCAGCCTCCCTACCGTGCCCGCTACCCGCCTGCGGAGGTCCTCGGCGGAGAGGGGGACCGAGGACATATGCGAACCCTCCAAGTCGACCCCCATCATCATCTCCGAAAGCGGCAATCGCCGCTCTGTCAAGGGAAGCACCCTCCGGCGATGGATGGCGGCAACCACCCCCGCGGCGGTAAGCCCTCCATCTCGCAGCTCCTGCAAGGCCTCCAGAAGGGGCTGGAGATTCTCCTGTTTCTCGCGCACGGCCCCATAGCGCCAGTTGCTGCCGACGGCAGTCACCACTCGTTGAGAAAACGACGGGAGCCTCCCATCATCATTCCGGAGGTAAAACCACTGGCGCTGCCACCCCTTGTTCGAAGACACAAGGATGGCGGGGATGTACTGTTGCGCGCGCGCCTGCCTCAACTAGAGGATGCAGCCACCGGCCCGCACCGCCATGCGGACCTTCCTTTCCCCCGTCGTCAAGGCGAAAGGCTCCGCGGAGAAGAGATGGGTCCATAGATCCCAGTGGGGGTCAATCCCCAAAAAGCCTTCGCAAACCGCCGCGAAGATGGCCGCTTGCGCGATGGAGTTGGGGTTGAGATTGTGCAGCTCCACCCCGTAGTAATGCAGGAGCGCCCGCATGAAAGGGCTTGCTGGCACTCCGAACCCCCGCTCATGGAAGGAGACGAAACTCAGCACATACCCCAGCGGAGGGGTCGGGCCGGCCCCGCTCGGAGGGACCATCCACTCCGGCTGCGGGTCACCAGAGAGGGGACGAAGCAAGCCATCGGCAACGAGGGCCTCTAGATCGTCCACCGTGACGGTGGAGAAAGGCCACGGGTCGCGTGGCGGAACGACGGTTACCCGGTCGGCCATCGCCAAGCGAAGGGGGTGGCGGCGGAGTGGACAAGGTGTGTGGTTTTCTTTCTCTGGCTATTCCCTTGGGTTGCGGAAACCAAAGCAGGAGGCGAGCAGCAGAGTAAAGAACCACCACCGGTCCCTCTTCCGGATATATAAAGGCCCGGGCAAGACCCGTTCAACGCTTCGCCCGAACCCGCCGCGAAATTCAAACTCGAAGGCGAAACGCCCGTTCCTCGAACGACTCGCGCACGCACAACGGCTGCCCCGCGAACCACCCGTCCTGTCGCATTAACTTCGTGGTAGGACAGGCGACACCTTTGGCTGGTGAAGCGGGCGACGTTTCACCTCCGCCATGATGACCGCGTCAAAAAAGGTGCGTCACATCGTTTAATTTTGTATCCTTTTCCTCTTCCCCTTTCTCTCTCTTGCTACAGGGACCGGGAAAGGGGATACTCCGAAAGGGATCCTTCTCCACGAAGGAAGCGGGCCCCGAGACCTCCTACTGATCAGGGGTTCAAAGGCTGGCCCCTCGGAAGGGTTCGACAGCCGCCTCAGAGCACTCGGGCTCCACGCCCACTACTGATCAGTGGTTTGAAGGCTGCCCCCTTGAAGGGTTTGACAGCCGCCCCAGAACACGCAGAGCGAGGGATGACTCTGGGTACGTCCGATACATGGCCGAGGCTCGGGCTACGCTCCCGAGGTACCCTAGGACATTTCCGAGACCAGCAGGAGTGATTCTGTAATGGAATCCCATCAGAGGGAGGCATCGAGCCCTCGGACCCTATCAAACGGGACCGGGTCTGGCAAATCACCTGCAGGTACTTTTGGAGCGTGCCTCTGGGCCATTAGCCGACCCTTATCGAACGGGGCATGGGCGTCCACTCGGATCACCCGTTAGCAACTCACTGGAGACACCATGTTCGGCGGCCTCCGAGGGCAACATGGCGCTTTCCCCCCTCCTCCTTGCGGAAAGGCGACGAAGGGGCGTATGATAAAAGCCGAGTCAGTCCTTGACCGTCCTCTCGCTCTGTGCAGAGGCTCGGGGGTTGCTCTCGCAAACCCGGCTCCGGCCAAACCGTTGACAGCGTCAACATACCAGCCCGAGAACTCGGAACCTGACCATGCACCCGGGCTACGATCAGATCGCATGAGGGAACAACCAGACCGGCCGACGCGTCACGAAAGGCACTAAGACCTAGGAGGAGTCAAACCACTCCTCCGAGGCCTCGGGGGCTACACCCGGCGGGTGCGCTCGCGCGCACCCACTGGAACAAAATGTAACCGAGAAAGGTCGTTCCCCTTGCAAAAAAGTGCGACAAAGCCTCCAAGCGAGTACCAACACTCCCTTTGAGGCTCGGGGGCTACTGTCGGGGACCATAATTAGGGGTACCCCCAAGACTCCTAATCTCAGCTGGTAATCACCATCAGCACAAGCTGCAAAAGCCTGATGGGCGCAATTTAGGTCAAGGCTCCGTCCACTCAAGGGACACGATCTCGCCTCGCCCGAGCCCAGCCTCGGGCTGGAACAGTAGACCTAGACGGATTCACGCCTCGCCCGAAGGCCTCCTCAAGCGACGGGCGCACCTTCGACTCGCCCGAGGCCTAGCTCGGGCAGGCTTCGCAGTGAAGCAACCTTGGCCAGATCGCCTCGCCAACCGACCGTATCGCAGGAGCATTCAATGCAAGGATCGCCTGACACCTTATCTTGACGCGCGCTCCTCAGTCGGCAGGGCCGAAGTGACCGCAGTCACTTCGCCCCTCCACTGATTGACCTGACAGGAAAACAGCGCCGCCTGCCCTGCTCCGACTGCTGTGCTACCCGCCAGGGTGAGGCTGACAGCAGCCGAGTCCAGCCTCAGGCGCCATAGGAAGCTCCGCCTCGCCCGACCCCGGGGCCCGGCCCCCGCCTCGGCCTCGGAAGGTGGTCTCTGCCTCGCCCGACCCCAGGGCTCGACCTCAACCTCGACCTCGGAAGACGGTCTCCGCCTCGCCCGACCTCAGGGCTCGGCCTCAACCTCGACCTCGGAAGACGGTCTCCGCCTCGCCCGACCCCAGGGCTCGGCCTCAACCTCGACCTTGGAGGAGTCACCGCCTCGCCCGACCACGCCAAGGGGGGTACATCATTACCCTACCCCTAGCTAGCTCAGGCTACGGGGAACAAGATCGACGTCCCATCTGGCTCGCCCCAGTAAACAAGTAATGATAGCACCCCGCGTGCTCCCATGACGACGGCGGTTCTCAGACCCCTACGGAAGCAAGGAGACGTCAGCAAGGTCCCGACAACCCCGACAGCTGTGCTCCTACAGGGCTCAAGCGCTCCTCCGACGGCCACGACATCACATGCACAGGGCACTAGCACCTCTCCGACAGCCACGTCGGCATGTACATAGGGCTCTGGCTCCTCTCTGCCGGACACGTTAGCATATTGCTACACCCCCCATTGTACACCTAGACCCTCTCCTTACATCTATAAAAGGGAGGTCCAGGGCCCTCGTACAAAGGGAGGTGGTCGCGCGGGAGGACGGGCTGACGGACAGGCTCTCTCTCTCCCTCGCGAACGCTTGTAACCCCCTACTGCAAGCGCATCCACCCTGGGCACAGGACAACACGAAGCTGCGGTTTTCCCCCTCCTTGTGTTTCGTCTCGCGCCGACCCATCTGGACTGGGGCACGCAGCGACAATTTACTCGTCGGTCCAGGGACCCCCGGGGTCGAAACGCCGACAATATGTTACCTTGTCAGCAGAAGAGATAGGGACAAAGCGGTGCAGTAGCAGAGACACGACGACGCAGTGGCAATGACTTATTAGTAGGAGGCCATAAAATTTATATGTTATAGTAACCATTCACACTAGACTAAATTTAGTTCTAATATCATAATTAGCACTAGAATGAATTTAATTCTAAAACTTGCTATCTTATAATCACCATTCACACTAGAATGAATTTAGTTCTAAAATTACCATTAGCACAAGAATGAATTTGCTTATAAAATTCTCTATGTTATAATCACCAATAGCAAAAGAACTATAATAAATTTAGTTCTAAAATCATCATTAGCACAATAATTAATTTACTTCTTAAATTTGTTATGTTATAGTCATTAATAGCAATAGAATGAATTTAGTTTTAATTTACCATTAGAACTAAAATAAATTTAGTTCTACAATTTACTATGCTATTAATTACCATTAACCCTAAAATTAATCGACTTCAAAATCACCATTATACTATACTCGCTCTGTCCCAAAATATAGTTCTTTATATCCCACTTTTTTATGCTCATATTCATTCAAATGACAAAGAATATAGACATACATGTAACATGTATTCATATGTTACTTTATGAATGTGTAATTAGTCTAAAACGAATTATGTTTTGGAACGGAGAGAGTACCAATGTTATTAGTATGGATGAGGAGGAGCAGGCCAGCAACACTGAAGTCAATGACAAACAGGGGCAAGGGATAGTGAAACTTAGCATGTATTTGGTTTCGGAATGGCGTTGGTCGGATCGGAGCCGACCCATTTTTCTGGGTTGAGTCAGACCATTCCTTGTTTGGTTTCAGTGACAGGTTGAACCTAGTTTCTTATTTGATTACATGGTTAAAGTGGGTTAGAGCTGCACCATCTCTTGTTTGTTTCGTGATGAGGGATGAACTGATTATGGTCACCTTCCTGGTCAAATTACCACACTCAAAATGATATCTTCAATTCAATAAGATGACAACATTCAAAATAAACGAAACCGACACTATTTTAATATTTGAGAAATACATAAGCACAAGATATACATAAATTAAAGCCATTATTAACCAAGTCATAAATTTTTAGTAATGAGGTCTCACTATTACATTTCAGTCATAATTAAAGGAACATCCCAACAACATCAAGATGCATCTCAATGAATTTGTAACATTTGTCATGACTAGCAGTCTTGTCTAGGCGATGACGAGCACTAGCAAGGTTCGTGGGTTGTGCCTATTGGAGAACACACTGGCACCGGAGGGCAGGCCAGCGGGAGACTGACGGTGGGAGGCGCAACAAGCCGGCGAGGGAATCTGACGGCGTTGACGGAGGCCAGCACGCTGGAGGACATGCCAATGGGAGACTGACGACGGGAGGCAGGCGGGGGATTTACGTCGGAGGGTAGGCTGGCGGGGGTTCCTCGTCCCAGCAGGCCGGCATTGGCGGCGTGCCCCAGACCCCTGTGCTGGTTTCGAGTGGATAAGGTATGAGTGACGGGAGGGTGGAGAAGAAGTGGATCAAAATGGTTCGTTTGTTTTTTATGAATCCCTAGAACCCACATTTTCATGAAGTATTTCGATTCAGAACCAACCTAACCTGCGAGCGTTTTGAACCAAATGTGGGTTATTGTGGATTGAACCTGTTACAGCCCGCATCAACCCGCTAACTAACACACACGCTAACAGGGGCAGAGGCCCAGGTCGTCGACGGTCTAGACGAGACGCGAGGGCAAGTTGCCTGGGCGACGGCGACAAGGAAAGAGGAGCAGGGCACCCGACGAACCTACGGGAACGACAGCGAGCTCCAGAGGGCCGGCGCGCACGAACCAGGGCTAGAGGCTCGCACGGACCGTGGCCGGCCGAGGCACGAGGGCGAACAGCGAGGAAGCACAAACGAACACGGTAACAACGACGAATAGCGTGAGGATTTGGAAACATGCAATGAAGAATAAACCAGACATGAGAAGGAAGAAGACCTATATTAATTTAACTTACGTCGGGCGCTTCAGAAGCTGACGAAAGTTAACGTAATTTCTAATTTCTGTCTGGCGGGTCAGAAGCCATTAGAAGTTAGCTAAGTTTCATCGGTGGGCTAGTGGGCTAGTAGAGACGTAGGCAGGATTTTCTCTAAGGACTAGTTTGGGAACCACATTTTCTAAAGGAATTTCGTTTTCCAAGAGAAATTATTCATTTTCTCTTGAAAAAATAAAAACCATATGAACAAATAGAGTTCCTAAACTAACCCTAAAGAGGTCAATACATATAACTACAGTTATAATATTAATTAATAAAATATATGTACATTTACAACATATAATAGTAACTAGTTATAACAATTAACACAGATATGCGCTAAGTGTATACTAAATTTTAATTTATTATAAACTAACTATTTTATTTTAGTCATAAAAAACAACTGCAAAACAAATTTACTTTTTTGTTAGGGGGCATGGCTCCTACTAGCCCTCTTGTCGGCTAGATCATAAGTCGATAGAAGTTAACTTGCATCGACGGGATCAAACTGCATCAAAAGCCAACGGTTGGATTGCGACTGACAAAAAATGTTTATTAGTGTTGGTTTTACATAAGCCTACGAAAATTATGTTAACCGATAGACGCTTACGTGTTTTGTGGTTGCCGCGAGCACTCACAAAAATCTAACTATCTCTACTACTATATAAGACCATAGTGTAGACGTACACACTTTTTTTGGTGCGCGGTTCTGCCTGCAGCCCGCTCCCTCTCGCGCCCGCGCTCTCTGCGCCCCCGCCTCGCTGATCCCGCCATCCCCGCCGCTCCAGTCCGTCGCCCGCGCGGCTGTTCCAAGGAAGGAAATTCTGATCCCGCCATCAACGCCCGCGCTCTCTGCGCCCCCGCCTCGCTGATCCCGCCATCCTCGTCGCTCCAGTCCGCCGCCCACGCTGCTGCAACCAAGTGGAAAGTCCGCTCCAGTCTGCCATCCCCGAACCTTCCATCAACGCCCTCCTCTACTCCGCCCGTCTCCAATAGTGGAAAGTTGGCGAGGATCCACACACTGTCGTCATGGTTTCTTGCCTTCGCGCGACATCGACGGTGGGGAGGAGGTTGGGGCGGATTGGCGCGCCCTCCTCTGCTCCGCCCGTCTCCAATAGCAGAAGGTTGGCGACGATCTGCGCACCACCATCATGGTTCGTTGCCTGCGTGTGCCATCGACGGCGTGGGCCCTCCTCCCCACCCTGATCCGCCCCACCCTCCTCCACACTGTCCCCGTCTTCGATAGCAGAAGATGGCCGAGCATCCGCGCCGACCCGTACGCAATATCAGCACCACCGTCATGGAAGGTTGCCGAGGCCGCCATCAACGCCATCCACCCCACGCCGTCGATTGCGCGCGCAGGCAAAACCTTCGATGGAGTTATGGAGGCATATCAGCACCGCCGAATCTCCTTCTGCCATCAACGCGCTCCTCCATCCCCTTCCATTCCTGCATTGACCTCAGCAACCTCTGCCCACCTACGACTACAAATGGGGAGGCCTACAGTTGATCCCCCACATCTCTCCCCCAAGACGCAGATTCAACCACTGATCCCCAAGCCACAGATTCAACCAAGGTTTGTAAACTTTTACCAGTCACGCTCCTCCATCCCCTTTCATTTTAGACTTTGCTGAATATTTCGTTCTCCATGGAGTTATGGAGGCATATACGTTCTTGCTGTTAGTTGGTGCTTATTCTCTTCTAAATTCCTTAATCAACTGCATCATGTTAACAAATTCATTAGTCCCTGATTCTCAGTAAACAACGAACAAACCTTCTACAGTACCACATTGTTTTTGCAGTTCTCATTGTGTTGTGCAACAACCAAAATCAATCCACGGACATTCTAATTGTGGCTGTATTCCAGATGTGCCTCAGCTGTTGTTCTTGTTGCATAACATCATAAGCTTTTACCACGGATTTTTAGTGTGTGCTTTTAAACTTGCCCTGAACTGTTGGTTTCAGTTTTAAGTTCAAGTAACTTGAGATCGAGGTGCCTCAGCTGTTTAAGTTTTAAGTTCAAGTATGACTTCTAGGCTCTAGCTGTGAGAATGATGTTTCTGAAGTGAGTTCATTTTTCGGTGCAGATTGTTGCAATAAGGGATATCATACCTCCTGCTGTTGAAGGTTGTGCTGCTCTTGGTAAATTGTTGGAGCCACAAGATTGTGTAGCTCACATTCTTCCAGTCATTGTCAATTCTCCCAGGTACATTGCTCCCATGTTGGACCTATACAGTTTTTAGTTGCTAGAGGTTGATAATTTCTCGGATTCGCCTCTTAGTTTTGCAACTTATTCTTTGAGGGAAACTACAGTTTTAGAGCTCCAGGCAGGATTCTTTATTCTGTGAGGGAAACTAGGTGTCCAGGTTTGAGGTATCCATAAAATTATTTTAATTATTACTGTTTGATGCTGAAGAAAATAGGGTGACGTTAAGGAGAGTTCTTTAGATGAAGAGGGCATTTCGCATTAGCATTACCTAGGCTAGATGACGTTCCTTGTTCAATTTCAGAGCTCTTCCTTTTTCCTCTTTCGACCTAAAGATTTTCTGCAGAAGGTTTGATTGCCAGTGCTACTAGAGCATCAACATTCTGAGGGTCCAACTATAAAGTTTAAGTTATATTGGTTAAGGAAATGTATTTATCATAGATACAAAATTTCTACCCAGTGAAAGAAATAATGCTGACCTCTAAAACTCGCTGAAAGAACTTTGTCCTGCAACTCAAATGAACTTTGGCACAAATGAACTTTGGCACCTGGTAATGCAGTTTCTGTTTTACTGATAGCAACTCCTATTAGTATACGAATCAGTGACCAAAACATGTGATTTGATCAACTCATGTGTTGTCTGCATGTTTCCCTAACTGAGGCTTTGCTAATTCTTTGATTTCCCCATGTTAATTTGATTTGCATATCACTAAATAGTATGATACTTATTGTTTTTTATATGTACATGGAAAGAGTATATTACCTTACTGTGGTATTAAACTAGGAAGAATATGTAATCTGGAATTTTATGTGAGGGCCTGTGGTGAAGTCTCCTATGTAGCTAAATATTTTTTCTTCTCTATTTCAGTTCTTCTAGCAGTTGAACTTTGCTAATTGAAGCTGCAAAAGTAACTTCGACAGCAACAAGGTGAGTGAACGCCTCATGTTTATTTTTTTCTTTCATGGAAAGAGTATATTACCTTACTGTGGTATTAAACTAGGAAGAATATGTAATCTGGAATTTTATGTGAGGGCATGTGGTGAAGTCTCCTATGTAGCTAAATATTTTTTCTTCTCCATTTCAGTTCTTCTAGCAGTTGAACTTTGCTAATTGAAGCTGCAAAAGTAACTTCGACAGCAACAAGGTGAGTGAACGCCTCATGGTTATTTTTTTCTTTAAGGTGATCTTTTTTTTTGCGGATTACACAATAAACAACTGAAATCAGATTTTATGCACCACTGAAAATCAGTTGCCATGCTTTTCTGCCCATAATAGAGGATGAGAACTGCTATTACCCGTCGTGTAAAAGAGCAAGTATCCTCGACAGACATAAGCGAACAGCAGTTCTTATCCTTCTTCCGGTATTTTTTGCTTGAAGGTGATCTGTTTTTTGCCAAAACACAATGAAAACTGAAATCTGATTTCAGTTGAACAACTGCATTTTCCTGTTAAAGAAATACAATGTTCTTATGTACGTCGAGGATAGATTCTTATGTCTTGTTCTTATGTTCATGTTCTTATGTCTTGTTCTTATGCCTTGTTCTTATGTTTTCCCTAATATAACTTTTATATGACATATGTTAAGTAATACACTGTTGAGCTTGTGTGTATTGGGGTTTTTTGTATTGGGGTATAAAGTTTATATGCATTCTTCCGGTATATATCGGTTGATGCTAATTCGTAGAAAAAATGATAGTGGGGAGGCTTGGATGGTAGTATACTTTGAGTTCGGTGCACTTGCATCCGTTCACAATTCTCTTTGTCATCTGCTTCTCTTCATGTTCTTTTCCGAATATACCATTCAACACAAAGGCAAACACCCTTAAGTGCTTGTCTTAATGTTCTTTTCCAATTACATCGGTTGCTCTGTGAGACAACCACTCACTTTGAATTTCTTAACAAGCATTTGTAGTTCTCTGTAGCTGTCCCATAGTACCTCTCGCGTCAACAAACATGAACAAGTTATTATTACCCATTGATGAACACATATATATAACAACCTAGGGAGACTGAATGCATAAACTCGCTTGAAATCAGAACCTCGATGACAACATGATGACTGATTAGATTAAATGGCTTTATAAAGTAAACGACATGATAATTGATCAAGTTGCATATGCCAACATCACATTTTTGAACCGCGAAAGTATGACATGTGTTTCATTTAAATTTAAATTTTAAATTTTGTTAAAGGCTACAAGGTTTTGATGGAACCGGTCGTATTGAACCGAGAAAGAGACGCAGCGGACCGCATAAAACGGAAGCCTATGTAAGTTATTACATAAATCTATTTACACAAAATTTGTCTATCAAAGAAATGACCGTTATTTAGTCGTATGTTTAATATAGCTACAGGTTGTTCGACGACTACCGTGATGAAGATTTTTATGGGCTACCTCGGAAATACAGTATTGTCGCTCGGGTAGAAGTTAAATTCCCGATTGAACCACGTTATCATGATAGACAACATTTCATTTTATCTGACATCCATGTAAGCCAATAATTATTTAAGTTTTATTTACAAAGTTACACGATCTTCATACCATCGCCTCTTCTCCTACTGAAATACTATTAGGGAGCCAAGATCGAGGCCATAACATATGCGTCCGTGACAGTGAAACATTTCAACAATTTGCTCCATGAAAATCATGTTTACAATATGCATAACGTAAAGTTTGGTCTTCATCCGGGTGAATTTAATTTTCGCCATCTAAATGGTCCCATGGAATTGTATTTCAACCAACAAACTATCGTGGAGCCATACACTGTTCCTATTCAAATGCCGCTTTAATAGATGTTTTATGTGATTATATCATGGCAATAGAAGACGATACGACACTAGAGTAAGTGCTCATTGATTTATTTATTTTATGTATATCAACTACTTAGATACTTGATCTAGACTTTCGTCATGCTACATTACAGGAGAACATGGGTGCGAAGTTTCAATCCTTTTAAGATAGAAATATCTGTCAAAGACCTGCAAAACATATTAACGATAAATCAAGATATGATTCTAAGATGTTTTGACATGGCTGTTCGGCTGCTTGCCAATAAAGAGTCACGTAGGCCGAAAGAAGAAATCATAAATAATAGAAAGCATTATATGGACATGCGTTTTTGGGTAAGTTTGTTTCTAATCATTAATGTATTAATATATAGTATCTACATCTAATCCTCATGTGGACATGTATATATACTGTCCAGAGAATGGTTGGTTATGGTAAACTTCCAAAGTACCATCAGGATCCTACAACAGAAGAGTTAGCCAAAACACTCGATTGTTGGCCATCAATGAATTATTATATCACGGGTTGTAGATATGTAAGTATGTGTTCATTTCGAATGTATTTATAAAGGACACTTCTGTTGTAGGATCCTAATGACTGATATTTTGCAGGTTCTCATGCCATGGAAATTCAATGGATGTCACGCCCTTTTCGTAATAGATCATGTTAAAAAGCATGTGACTTTTATCGACTTTACACCGACTCAAGATTGATGTAAACACATGCCATACAAGAGGTTCGCGGAAGCGATTATCATGGCTTCAAAAAAATATAAGATTGCTTACAGCAAGAAACGTTCTGGATGGGCGGAGAATATCTTTAAGTGGGAACATACAATTCAGACTGGTGTTCTAATTGACTTAAGAGGGTATTTTCTTCGTACCACCTTCTCAGCAGTTTAAATTTTTTCTATGATAATCATTGTATACAACATAGTTGCCCAAATATTATTATATAGGTTTAATACCAGCTACCTCGTTCTACAAGCTATGGCCATGTGGGGGAATGACAGACGACTGAAATTTGTTGGGGTGAGTGTAATAACGTTCGTTTTATGTTTAAAACTTACATTCCAGCTATCTCGTTCTACAAGATAATATGTTTTGTTCTCTTATGTCTTTGTCTGTAGGATGCAAAGACTCTTCGAAAGAACTTTGTGATTGATCTGTTAAGTTATGAGGATAATTCGTGTCGATATGTCATCCCTGCAAATATACAACAGAGACTTATCGATATCGCTAAAAAGGATTAGCTGATTAGTGTACGGTCGTCGACACATTTGTCTGTAATTAAAAAATCTAAATTAACTTTTTAGAAATAATTTGTGTGACATTGATAATGTTTTCCACACGTATTTTGTATATTATAGTGATGTTTTATCTTTCGTATCAATGTTTCATACAAATTTTTTACTTCCCTCGTAACGCACGGACACATATCTATAACAATATAACACACATATGTACATAAGTTTTCGTGTTATTATACGGTTCCGTTGCAACGCACGGACACTCACCTAGTATATAAATAACCATCATCAAGGAAACTACTACTCCTAGTTTATATGCACCGCCCATGCAATCAATACAAGCAAGTATTGCAACCGACCAGCCGGTTCGCGCCACATTTAATACACGCACGTATAGGCGCAGGGACACGTGGACCGTCCTGGCCTGCACCGCCCGGCTCCCCGGCCCCCCGCATCATCAGTGTTACAAAACAATGTGTATTGATCAAAGCCCATCCAAACCGTCAATTATGCGGTTGTTAATCCAAGGGTCAGAGATACACTCTGTACATGTATATATGGAAATCTATGCAATAAAGAACTCTCTCTGCCATTTTGTCTCTCTCTGTCTCTCATTTCCACTGAGCACTGCATAGAATCAAACACGTTATCAGCACTGTCTCAAGAAGAAATCAGAGAAGGGGAAACTGGAAGAACGCGCTGTTCTTCACAAGATCGATCTTCACATCAACAGCAAGGTATGGAGCATACCGTTCCCATGCGCATACGCCGTATGCGCGAAGTTCTGCACATTCTTGATGATTCGATGTTGGAGGCGTTCGCCGCTGGTCAAGCCGCAGCGCTTCCACCGGTGCATGCGATCCCTGCACGCCGTGTGCAAGTGCAAAATGTGCACTACTGCGTCCTCCATGGATGGACAGCGGTGGTTCCGCTGCCGGCTGTGGAGTGTGGACTCCCCATTGCATCCCCGTCGCCACCGGCGCCGGTGTTTGACGCGGGATCGTCTGCATCGGCCCCCATGGATGTGGATTTGGCGGCACCACCACCGCCTCCGCCCACTGCAGCGGCAGTTGCTCGTCGTTCGCCATCTCCACCAGTGCCTGTGGTCGTCGGTACGATCGCTGCACGTCGTGGACAACCCCCGCGCGCCGTCGATGCTCCACGCGGACGCGTTATCCTCACTGGCCATCGCCCAAAAAGGATGGCCTCGTCTTCCTCCTCCAACGGGAGGGCCTAATGGCCCTCGATCCGGCCGTCGCGTCGGCCGTTTGGGGGAAGGGGGTGGGGAGTGGCGCGGCATGCCTCTGCGTGCTCGGCGCGGCTGCCTCCTCCTGGTGGCGTTCGGGCGGGCCCCACAAGGAGGGCGCGCGGCCCCTCGCGCTGACGCTCGGCACCCGGCGCTTGACGTCCGGCGCGGGCCCCAAGACGGCGACGGCACGCACCAGCGGCTCGGCGCGGCCCCAACCGAGCGCCGGCAACGGCGCGAGCCACCTGCGCCGCGTGGCTCGGCCCGGCTTCAACTCAGGCGCGGGCGCGACCTCCAAGGCGCGGGCGCGGGCTCCCGAGGGAGCGCTCGGCGCTGCACCCAGGATGGCGGCTCGGCGCGGCCGCTGGCCTGCTCGGCGGCGCTCCCAGCGTGCGGCTCGGCGGGCTCCCGCAGGAGCGCCAGGCGCGGGCGCACGGCCTCCTTGGCTGGCCAGGCGGCTTCCTGGCGAGCAGCACGCGCGAGGCCTGCAGGCGCTCGGCGCACGCGAGCAGGACCGGCACGGCGGCCGGCGTGGCGGGCACGCGCGCGACCCGCGCCCCTGCAGGCGCTCGGCGGGGCCCGCCCCTGCAAGGCTCGGCGTGGCCTCCCAGAGGCCATTGGCCTGGGCGCGCGCGGCTCCTGCGTGGAGCCAAGGCGGCGGCTGGGACAGCCCATGTGGGCGACGGCGGCTGGGGGCGGTTAGGGTTGGAAACCCTAGCCGCCCCAATATAATATAAGCTTTTGGGCCCCTGTTGGGCCACCTGGGCCGGTCAGCCAGGCTGGGCCGGCGTGCTGGCCACCAGGCCGCTGCCAGGCCCGCCTGGCAGGCCGCCTGGGCTGGTTTTCAGGGGCCAAAATGGCCTATTTTACCATTTTAAATTCTGAATTTTAGTATAAGACTCTGTTTTATATGTAATTTCAGTTCAAGTTACCTTATGCGTCTAAATTCATAATTTAGACTGCATATATTGTAAAGACATATCTGTTTTATTGTACATATAGCAGATTTTAGTTTGTGAATTATTGTCTGTTTTACATTAATAATTCACATATCTCTACTTGCTATTATTTACGCATTCATTTATGTTTGCATATAAATATAGCATTTATTAAGTTCAGACTTAATATAACTCATACAAAAAAAAATTACATTATTTTGGATAAAGAGCACAGGGAGATAGAGTCCTAAGCATAGGCTGCACTAAATTTTTTTATAGAATTTAGTAGCCCAGAGACCGTGCTTGTGGCAGCATTTGGAATGCCTATCTCTATGAGGTCTACATCTCTCGGGATGACTACCTATACGTGCTATCCAAAATAATATGATATGGAATCATTGAATTTTACTTTGATAATTAGTAGAGCATGGGTAGTGGAGACCTAAGCATTGGCTGCGGTTTGTTCATTTATGAACTTATCTGCCCAGAGACCGTGCTTTTAGGCAGCAAGTTTCTTGCCCACTACTAGGAGATCTACCTCATTAATTTGAGGATTATCTATACAATGCTCACTAATATTCAAAGTATTTATTCAATGGGAAGGTTTGGAACCTTCAAGAAACTCATATCACATGTAAGGGTCATTGAATTTTACTTTGATAATTAGTAGAGCATGGGTAGTGGAGACCTAAGCATTGGCTGCGGTTTGTTCATCCGTGAACTTATCAGCCCAGAGACCGTGCTTTTAGGCAGCAAGTCTCTTGCCCACTACTAGATCTACCTCATTAATTTGAGGATTATCTATACTATGCTTACTAAAATTCAAAGTACTTATTCAATGGGAAGGTTTGGAACCTTCAGAGAACTCGTTACATATGTAATTTTAATATTTTTGCATATTGAGCTTACAACATCACCATTGTGACTATTAATTTATGCGTAAATTAATGGATGTCCATGGTAATGACTGTAGGAACATGTCAACCAAAGAGTTCGAGGAACTCGCCCTTGATGGGCATAACTACCCAACTTGGGCTTCAGATATTGAAATAACTTTTGCTTCTCGTGGGATCGTTGATGCTATTGCAGCTCCCATCACTGGTACTGATCCAGTGAATGAGGTTAAAAAGAACACAGCACTTTTCCTTTTGAGGCTTTATATCCATAAGGACCTTAAGCAAGAGTACCTTATGGAGAGATGCCCTCACAACTTGTGGAAAGCTCTTAAAGAGCGCTATGAACAGCAGAAGGAGCTCATATGGCCGTCAGCCAACCATGAGTGGAACCACCTTCGACTGCAAGATTTTAAATCTGTTGCAGAATATAACCATGCTCTTCATAGCATTTGTTCTAAATTGAAGTTTTGCGAGAAAGAGCCCACTGAAGCAGACAAAATAGAGAAGACTCTATCTACCATGCTTCCAGAGGACAGGATATTGCATCAGCAGTATCGCTCTAGTAATTTCCAGAAATATTCTCAACTTATGCACACATTGACCCAAGCAGAAAAGCATCATGAGCTTCTTCTAAAGAATGCTCAGCAGCGCCCTCCTGGGTCTGCCCCTCTGCCTGAGGTACATTTCAATGTGCATAAGACTGGGAATAAGAAAGGATTCAAGAAAAACTTCAAGAATCCTTCTGGACCTCGCAAATTCAATAAGAACAAATTCCACAAGAAAGGTAAAGGAAAAGGAAAAGGAAATGGCAAGCCTCTACCATCTAAGGGCAATAGAGCTTGCCTTAAATGTGGTACTGAGGGCCATTTTGCTAGGGATTGCACTTGCCCTAAGCACCTTGTTCTTTTGTATCAACAATCCCTAAAGAAGCCAAAGTCTGATAAGCCTGCTTTTGAGGCTCATTTCAATTCTACTGAAGCACCAATTGAGGTTGGAAGTTCTTCACTGGCTTCTGGTGAACTGAAGAACACTCTTGCTAAAGAGCACGTCAATGTGGTTGACAACAAGCCTCCACTTCTGCAAGAAGATGAATCTGATGATATGATCATTGAGTATATGTCAAAGGATCCATTTGGAGATTTGGCATAAATCTCTCATGCTTGGAGATTTGATCATGATCACTGTGGCTTGTGTGGTTGTTCCATACTGTCTTTATAATGTTGTTGTAATAAGTAGAGGTATACAATCTCATGTTTTGAGATGTAACACACTCTACAAGACCAGTGTTGGGTCCTGTGTGTAGTGCGAACTCATTGGTTGAGTCGCCATACCATTATTGTAATATTGTTTCGACATTGTGATATTTAAATATCATGTTCTGTATAGTACTAAGTTGCATCATAAAATTCTTATTCAGAATTTATTTATGTATAGATGCATAATGATGACAACTCGACGGAAGAGGAATTATGCCTTGTGGACAGTTGTACCACAAACTCTATACTTAGGGAGATCAAATACTTTCAGACTCTTAAGAAAAGAGATGGGAAAGTTTTGACCATCGCCGGACGCGATGCTGTGATAGTTGGCTCTGGTCGAGCAACTATTACCCTCCCCATGGGTACTGAAATTGTGATCGAGGATGCATTATTGTATCCTGATTCTACACGTACCCTCCTAAGTTTTAGAGATATCCGGCAAAATGGATTTCATATTGAAACTCATGATGAAAATCAAGAAGAGTTTCTCTTCTTGACAAAGCCGAATAAATATGGCAAACGCATATGCGAGAAAATTCCATCACTCACGTCAGGGTTGTACTATACATATATTAAGAGCAATGCACATGTTGCATATAAGGTAATTTTCCAAGATGTTGATGCATTCCAGATTTGGCATGATCGACTTGGTCATCCTGGCGTAGGGATGATGAGGAAAATTACAGGCAATTCAATTGGTCATAATCTGCCTACAAAAAGTTTTCCCAAATCTAAGGATTTTGTTTGCACCGCATGTGCAACTGGGAAACTCATTTTGAGACCATCATATCTCAAAATTAAAGCTGAACCGCTTAAATTCCTTGAAAGGATTCAAGGAGATATTTGTGGGCCAATTATGCCAACTTCTGGGCCATTCAGGTATTTCATGGTACTGATTGACGCATCTACAAGATGGTCACACGTGTGTTTACTATCAACACGCAACCATGCATTTGCCAAGATAATGTCTCAAATTATCAAGTTAAAGGCAAATTTTCCTGAACATCGGATTAGTTCAATCCGGATGGACAATGCTGCTGAATTTAAATCTCAGGCATTCAATGATTATTGTATGGCGCTGGGGATTCAAGTACAGCATTCGGTACCGTATGTCCACACCCAAAATGGTTTGGCTGAGTCACTAATCAAGAGGATTAAACTCATAGCAAGGCCATTATTGATGAATTGCAAATTGCCTTCGTCGTGTTGGGGTCATGCAGTTCTGCACGCTGCTGACCTTATACAATTACGACCAACTGCATACCATTCAACATCCCCAATACAAATGGTACGTGGAAATCCTCCAAGTATTTCCCATTTGCGTAAATTTGGATGTTGTGTATACATCCCAATCTCACCACCTCAGAGAACAGCTATGGGCCCACACAGGAAAGTGGGGATCTATGTGGGATTTCATTCTCCGTCGATCATTAAGTACTTAGAACCCCTAACAGGGGATCTATTTACAGCCCGTTTTGCTGACTCTATTTTTGATGAGGAGCATTTCCCGGCATTAGGGGGAGAATTCAAGTACCAAAAAGAATGCCAGGAAATAAATTGGAATACTCAATGTGTTCCAGGTTATGATCCACGTACTTCAGAAACTGAACTACAAGTTCAGAAAATTATACATTTGCAAAGACTTGCAAATGAATTGCCAGATGCATTCACTAATTACAAAGGTGTCACTAAATCATTCATTCCTGCTAGGAATGCACCAGAAAGAGTGGAAGTACCGAGTAAGACCACTCAACTCCTAGAGAGGAGAAGTATGGTGAATAAGCGCAGTTCTGTTGCTAAGAAGCAAAGAATAACAGTGAATGCAAAAGGACACCAAAATGATACAATGTATCATGTGGATTGTGATGATCCACAACCCAGCTCGGATGTGCACATAACCGAGGTTGGGACATCGGAAAATCCTAGACACATCAATTCGGGAAATCCTGATGAGTCTCTAAGGAATGATGAAATTGCCATCAACTATGTTGAGACTGGTGAAACATATGACAGAAAGGCTACCAATGTCGACATATATTTCTCCGAGCAGATTGCTGAGGACCTTCAAAATGATCTAGATCCTAAGACCATGGCAGAGTGCAGTAAGCGCTCGGATTGGATCAAATGGAAGGCAGCAATTGAAGCGGAGTTAGCCTCGCTTTATAAAAGAGAAGTTTTCTCTGCTGTAATACCTACACCACGTGATATCTTCCCTGTGGGATATAAGTGGGTTTTCATTCGAAAACGAAATGAAAATGGTGAGGTAGTGAGATACAAGGCAAGGCTAGTAGCACAAGGGTTTACGCAAAGACCCGGCGTTGATTTCAACGAAACTTATTCACCAGTCATGAGTGCAATAACATTCCGATATTTAATATCATTGGCAGTACAAAATCGTCTATCTATGCAGTTAATGGACGTAGTGACCGCATATCTTTATGGGTCACTGGATTCTGATATATACATGAAAGTTCCTGATGGAATAGATGTACCGAATCCAAAGGCAAAGCGCAACATGTATTGCGTGAAGTTGCAGAAGTCATTATATGGCTTAAAACAATCGGGCAGAATGTGGTACAACCGATTGAGTGAATTCCTTTTACGTAAGGGATACACGAAAAATGATGATTGCCCATGCGTCTTCATCAAAAGATCCAAAGTGGGATTCTGTATCATATCAGTTTATGTTGATGACCTTAACATCATAGGAAATAAACTTGATATTGATGAAGCACGTCATCATTTAACGACGGAATTTGAGATGAAGGATTTGGGTAAAACCAAATTTTGCTTAGGTCTACAACTTGAGCATTTACCTTCTGGAATCCTTGTACATCAAAGTACATATACCCAAAAGGTATTGGAAAAATTCAATATGCATATGTCTTATCCTTCAAAGACTCCTATGGTGATCAGATCTTTGGATTTAAAGAAAGATCCATTCAGACCACGGGATGATGAAGAACAGATATTGGGACCGGAGTTCCCATATCTCAGTGCTATTGGTGCATTGATGTATCTTGCTAATAATACCCGGCCGGATATTGCTTTTGCAGTAAATTTGTTAGCAAGACACAGTTCTGCTCCAACAAAAAGACATTGGGTTGGCATTAAGAATATTTTCCGATACCTAAATGGTACAAAGGATCTAGGACTCCTTTACAAGAGAAGTAATGATCCTAGTTTAATTGGGTATACAGATGCTGGCTATTTATCTGATCCCCACAATGGCCGATCGCAAACAGGATTCGTATTCTTACAAGGTGGAACTGCCATCTCGTGGAAATCGTCTAAACAGACCTTGGTGACCACGTCCACCAACCATTCTGAAATAATTGCATTATTTGAAGCATCACGTGAATGTGTATGGCTTCGCAGAATGGTGAATCATATACTCACGACTTGTGGTATTGGTTCTCTTGACTCACCAACAATTATCTATGAAGATAATTCAGCTTGTGTTGTTCAGATGGATACGGGTTATATCAAGAGTAATATCAATAAGCATATTTCTCCTAAACTGTTTTATCCCCATGAACTTCAGGAAAAAGGGGATATAAACATCTTGCAAACAAAGTCTTGTGATAATCTTGCAGATCTATTCACAAAATCTCTACCATACTCTACATTTCAGAAATGTGTTGAGGGGATTGGTATGAGAAGACTTAAATGCTTGCAAGGTTCAGGGGGAGTAATTCTCCGTGATATATGACCTGTATTGAACCATCATATTACACTCTTTTCTTTGTATGAGTTTTGCCTTGCTAAGGTTTTCTCATCCAAAGTTTTTAACGAGGTAATATCAACAAAGCTATATGCTTCATCATTAATTTTCCCCACAGGGGTTTTTATACATGATGATTACAAGCATATTTTCTTTTGGAGACTATGTGAGATTATTCTCATTATCCAAAAGAGTATTATGTACTCCTTATTTTTCCCACAGGGTTTTTGAGGAGATAAGACAAATTGCAGATGATCAAACGGTTTTTGGGTTGATCAAGGGGGAGTGTTACAAAACAATGTGTATTGATCAAAGCCCATCCAAACCGTCAATTATGCGGTTGTTAATCCAAGGGTCAGAGATACACTCTGTACATGTATATATATGGAAATCTATGCAATAAAGAACTCTCTCTGCCATTTTGTCTCTCTCTGTCTCTCATTTCCACTGAGCACTGCATAGAATCAAACAATCAGCTCCTCCCCCGGCGACCTCACACAGACACACCTCACCTCCTGGGGGCCCCCTCGCATCTGACGATCTGATCTCCTCCGCCTCTCCCTCCAACCTCCATCCCCTCTCGTTCGTCCAGTATTTAGAAGGGCCCTTCTTTGTCCTCGTTCCGGCCGGCGGCTTGAGCTTTTGCCGCTCGATCTCGATCCTGCATGCGCTGGCTGCCACCGCGCGAGCGAACGAACCTTCCTCCATTCCAGTCCACACGAGCTAGCTAGCTAGGACACCCGCGTCCCCGTCCGCGCGCCGCGCCGATATCGATGGCCGGCAGTACCACTACCACCGCCGTGTGCTCCATGTGCGGCGATGTCGGGTTCCCCGACAAGCTCTTCCGCTGCGCGCGGTGCCGCCGCCGCTTCCAGCACTCGTACGTCTACGTACTGTCACTATATACACTTCCGGTATCAGACTAATTAACCATGGTTACGTTGCCGTTCCCGTTTGTCGTCGTTGCTTCCAATATTAACGCGTGTGCACACATGTACGTGCGTGGGCGGGGCACGCACAGCTACTGCACCAACTACTACGGCGACGCGGCCCCTGCTCAGGCGGGCGCCGGCGTGTGCGACTGGTGCCTCCGCGACGACGTCGGCGGCGGGACGAAGAAGCGGCAGCACTCTTCGGGGTCGGCGGCGGCGGCGGCGGCATGCGGCGGCAAGCAGCCGCACCCGCAGGCGGAAGAAGAAGAAGCAGAAGCAGCAGCAGCAGGCAGGAGGAGGAGCGCGCAGCATCAGCCAGCGTCGTCGTCGTTCCCGCCGCCCAGCGGCGGGTGCAGCAAGGTCACCGGCGGCAGCGAGCACGCCGATGGCGGACGGAGGCCCCGCAGGTACAAGCTCCTCAAGGACGTGCTGTGCTAGCGAGCCGCCGGCTAGCTAGCCAGCCGCCAGCCAGGTGCCCATGGTGCATCGTACGTCGTCGTACTATGTATGTAGAAAACAATGCTTGCTAATTAGTAGTATAGTAATATGCATGCATGCATATGTGCACAATAATTAAGTACCGCCAGCTGCCCTTGTCGAGCGGGACTTTTTTCCTGTGATCATCACATGCGTGATGCGTGTACGTTGTGTTCGAGTCCGAGTTGGATTTCTTTAGCTAGTGCTAGTATCACGTCGTACGTCAAGTGCACGTACGCGCTTGATCATATCGATCTTGTTCTTGCGTATCAATAACAATACTCATATGGTCAGAGCCGGGGGCCGTACCCGTACGCCACGCTTAATTGCCTTCCGTAAGATAATCGAATGCGAGTAGTAACTACTGTCTCTGAATGGTTTTCTGTTTCTCTCCATTCCGGCCGAGATGAGGACTCTGGAAAACTCTGGAAGGTGCTCATTCCAGGCCAGCTTGTTGCCACCCCGGCGGCGGCTGCAATCGGCATGCAATTCGTACACACACAGCTAGTAGAAGAGAAGTGGCCGACACACCCACGCCGAAGCATGCATGCCTGAAACTGAAAGTTCCTGCACCGCGATCGAGCTGCATATCTTTGTGGGGCCGCGCAACTATAGATGTTCAAATGGGCGGGCCGTGCCGGCTCGGCACAGATTAGGATGTTACCGGCCCAACCCAGATTAGCTAGCGGGCTCTAAGCAAGGCCTAAGAATAACCTGCTATGTTAATAATTGTGCCGGGCCGGTCACGATTCGACAGGCCTAACAGACCATAACAATATATGACGTTTAAATTATAAAAATATCTTAAAAATATACATTTTTAGGATTTAAACCATAATTTATTAGCTATAAATATTTCTTTACATCCACATAACCAATAAAAACACATATTTTTTTATTTTATACTTTATATTCAAGTATAATATATGTATTTATATTAAAAAATAGAAAAAATAAAATTGGATCGTGCTACGCCTAGCCCATCGTGCCACGTTTTCGGCCCAGCCACAGTCCCTTTGGACATCTGCGTTTCCCTTTGCCCATCTATCTGTGTAAGGCCCAAAATGTGTATAAAATAATAATAATAATAATAATATAATGATTGAAAGTTTGGATTAAACCCTAAACTGAAGTTTGGATTGAAACTAGGAAGATAAGAGAGAAAGGAAAACCCTAAAAAAATATAAAGAAAAAAATATGCATAAATGTGTCTTCCCATCTTGACAGTTTCAATTTGAATATTTAACCTAAAATCCAAAGTTCACAATCAAGTTTGGATTTAAACTTGGGATAAAAAAAGAAAGGAAGAAAAGAATAAAAAAAGAGAAAGCAATTTTCTACCGAATGGGCTTCTTTTCCCTTCTGACGGCCCATCTACCTGGTGTCCCAGCCGTTGCGTGCACTAATGTGCTATCACTGACTTGTGGGCCCCATGCTCAGGGTCGTCTCCCTCCCCTATCTGCTTTTCAGTTGGACGCTGCTTCTCTTCCTGGCGTGATATCCGCGGAGCTCGATCCAGTGAAAATTCGTTGGGATCCTTCGTGCTCGCGCCTCCTCCCTTCTGTTCCGCGCATGCACGTGTGGGGGTCGCTACCAGTGGGCCCCGCACCGAAGACTCTTCTCCTACCTCGTAACGACCCCCTAAACAGACCGCGGAGCTCTCGGCTGGGTCCTTGATCTGAATTCCGTGCTTCGCCAAAACAAATCGGAGACATTGGGCGGGCGTAACAACCTTCCTCCCCTTCGGACTCCGCTTTCCATGGATTTGGGGTATAAAGCTAGGGCACCTCGCTTGCCCATCAGCCATCGAACGCCGAGGAGTAGAGAGAGAGAGAGCTGCGCACTGCGTCGTGAGTGCCGCCGTCGCCGTGAACCCACACCGTCGCCGGCGTTCTGTCCCTGAAGCACACACCGGAGAGTCATCGGGGTCTAGGGAGTGTGGTACTGCGCTCGCACAGGTGAGGACTCCTCTGCATCGGCGCCAATTTCTCGCCGCACTTGCTCCTCCGCCGCGACAGTGCGCTCAACCGTGGTCAGAACTCGTGGCGGCGAAATCCCCGGTAAAAACTCCTCTCCTGGGTTTGTTATTCACTCGGCAACGCGTAGGTGCTCTCGGATTGCGTGATTGGGGTGTGTGCGCGCGGGTTGGTCACCTCGCCGGTGAGGGCGCGCCGTGGGCGCGGCGGCGCCGCCACGAGTTGCGGATATTTGGTCGGGTGACGTGGGGCCGTTGGATCCGCCAGGAACGGACCTGATTAGATCAGATGATCCTGATCGCGCTTCAGGATCTGCACCGTCCGATCGGGATCGGATGGAGGACACTCGCAGCAGGGTTCATTAAATTGTGGGCGTCGGATTAGAATCCGAGGGGCTCCGTTTGCGTACCGGTTCACCACACTCATGATCTAATCCGGTCCCTAGATTCAGGATCGAACGGCTATAAATACTGCTTACCCTTTCGCTTTGCAGTTTTTACATATGAGTCCCTAGATTTAGTGGTAATCAACCCGCGGTCCTGCTCGGGGATTGATTGTGTCTGGGGAATGTCGCAAGTGAGCCCCTGGTCTTTTAATTATTAATGCGCCCAATCCAGAGGATTATGAAAATAGAAAATTAATTATAGAAATTGGTTTTTATACACAAAAATAAATCCAGAAACTTATTTAATTCATAATTAATTCGTTTTAACTCCGAATTGACCCATTCCAGTTGCAATAATTTTGTATTAATATTGTCTATCAACTAGTAACATTGTTTATCCAGGAATCTTGAATTAAAATTATTCATGCGGATTAATCTATTCTAAGCACTAAATAATTTCGGAAATTCATAACTTAATAACCGTAGCTCCGAATTTAGTGGTTCTTGTTCCTACGATCTCGTTACGCAGCGTAGAATATTACTATGCAGTTTATGATTATGTTTGGTGTAATGTTAATTTTGCCTATACATGTTTGTATGTATTGCTACGTTTAGCAGTGAGAACACGAGTCACCTGAAAAGCAAGTTGGTACCTGGAATCTCAAGTGCCAGGCAAGTTGTGCCCTTGATCACTTCTTTTTACCCACTCATGTTCTAATTAATCATAATGATCTGCATAGGTTAATTTTGATGGGACCCAACAGGTTACCCTAGTTTGTCTATCTTTATACCTTGTTTACCACTGAACTTTTTGGGTAGTACTTGCTAGTGCTTTATGTGGTTTTGGGTATGAAGGTACATTATTCATGATCACACTTTTATTATATGTTTATTATTACTGTTCATGATAAGATCATTATGTTAATTGGAACATGGAGCAACCACCCGGGAAAACAGTGCTACCACAAGGGAGGAATGGGACCCCTTGGCTGATTAATTAGGAAAGCTAGTGGAAGACTACCTTACCCGAAAGGGGCAAGGGCAGTAGGGGAGTGGTCAGTGTAGGGAGGCCCTCGGGAGGATTTTGCTGCGTTGGCAGTCCTGCAAGGGATTCCTGCTAGGAAGGCCCTCGGGAGGATTTTGCTGCGATGGCGGTCCTGCAAGGGATTCCTGCATTGGAACTTCCTATAAACTGTAGCGGGTTTTCTGAAGCTAGTGGAACTTTGTAAAGGCCTCGTAGTGTTACCCTGCCTCGCCTCCTTGGTAGAGGTGTATGGGAAGTCGCGATCCCTTGGCAGATGGGTAACATGACTTGTGGGTAAAGATGCGCAACCTCTGCAGAGTGTAAAACTAGTATACTAGCCGTGCTCACGGTCATGAGCAGCTCGGACCCTCACATGATTAAATTATGGAACTTAAACTCAATTTGTCATATGCATTGCATCGCAGGTGAAGTTGTTACTTTTGTTCTACTATTTAACTGGGTTGGTATTTACTTATACTTAGTAACTGCTAATAAAATTTTGACCAACTTTAAAAGCAATGCTCAGCTCTAACCATCTTCTTTGGTAAGCCTTACACTCCACGTGAGCTCCCACCTTTGGCGAGTTCATGCACATTATTCCCCACAACTTGTTGAGCGATGAACGTATGTGAGCTCACTCTTGCTGTCTCACACCCCCCCACAGGTCAAGAACAGGTACCGCAGGATGAGGCGCTTGGAGGATGCCGTGGTGTATTCGAGAGAGGTCTAGGCCGTCGTCTCCCAGTCAACTTTGGGTTGCTGGACCGTTGTCTCCTTATAATGTAATTATTTATTTTGTACAGAATTCCTGTTATGTAGTAAAGATATGACATTCGATCCTGTGCCATGATTCATCATATGTGTGAGACTTGGTCCCAGCACACCTGGTGATTATGTTCGCGCCCGGGTTTTGGACCCCTAAAATCCGGGTGTGACAGAAGTGGTATCAGAGGAATGTTGACTGTAGGACGAAACCTAGATAGAACTGGACAACCAATACTTACTTACCTTGGCTACTCTGATCCTTTCTAAACTTTTCTTAATCTTTTCTCATCTAATTCCGTTTTACTCTGATTATTCTTACCTTTTTCCTTCTAAAGACAAATGTGGATTTCACACTTTGAAATCCTGTGCCTAAAGTGACCTTTAGGAATAGGACACCTACTCTCAGGAACAAAAACAAAACTATTTTTATGGTTATCTATGCACTTGAATGTTTGTTCTTATGATATTTGTCTGATTTGGATTTTTGATTGAGTGTGATGGGTTGTGGAGTGATGCCCACAATTACATCTGCATATACGTATAGGCATAAATAGAATTCATAAGAAAACTAAGCAACTTAGATTATCCTCCATTAAAATGTATCTATCTCATCTTGACATATTCTATCTTACCTTTGGACATTCACCTCGTACAACTAATTACCCTAGTCTTGACATAGAATATCTGGCCCAGCCCTGCCAAAGAAGTTTCAGTACATAACCAACTATTAGCTTATTCATTCTGTCTACTAAATGATTCCCTTGCAAAGCTATCTTACCATATGCTTCTAACTTAGATGGTCAATACCAGGCGGGGTGGTGGAATTGATTTACCTCCTAATCGACACACTCGGTGGATATATCGACAACCCCAACCACAGCCAGCAGAGATGAATCCTCCTAATCCCCCACCAGGCGGAGTCGATCCACTAATTGCAGCTCAAATGAGGATGATGCAGCAAATGGCTGACACTATGGCAGATATGCGCACCCAAATGCAGCAAGAACGCCAGGAAATGCACTAGGAAAGAGAGGATGCACGTCGGGAAATGCGCCAAGAGCGGGAAGAGATACGCCAGGAGAGAAGGGTGCAACAACAGCAGCTGCAACAACAACTTCAACAACAGCAGCAACAGCAACAGGTGCCATTGCCTCCACCTCCACCACCAGTTCCACCCCGAGATAAGCATCGGGAATTCATGAGCCACAAACCCCCAACCTTCTCCAACTCCACGGATCCACTACAAGCTGATGACTGGCTAAAGTCTATAGAGAAGATGCTCAACATAGCTCAGTGCTCGGACCGAGAGAAAGTACTCTACGCATCTGGTCGTCTTGCTGGTCCTGCTGCGGATTGGTGGGATGCGTACTGCGCTGCTCATGTTGCTGTCGATACAATTACCTGGGCAGAATTCTCCACACAATTCAGAAATTACCATATTCCTGCTGGACTCATGAAGATTAAGAGGAAGGAGTTTCTATCCCTCAAGCAAGGAAGTATGTCCGTGAGTGAATATAGGGACAAATTCATCCAGTTATCTCGATATGCTCCTAGAGATGTAGAGGATGATGAGCAAAAGCAGGAGCTTTTTCTGGACGGTTTGATTGGACCCTTGCAATATCAACTGGTATCGCACACATTCCCATCCTTCCAAAGGCTACTTGACAAAGCTATTGCTGTAGAAAACAAGAGGAGTATATTTGGAGAGAAAAGAAAGGCTGCCAACCAAGGGCAGGCTGGAAGTAGTTCCCGTCCTCGCTATACTACCACTCCAAGTACACCAGCTAGTGGCAGTTCTGGACAACAAACTCAACAGGCACCAACTGCTCCTCCAAAAGCAAGCACTCCAGTAGGACCCGTTGCTCCTAACACAACCGCCAACAGGGCATGCTTCAAGTGTGGACAACCGGGACACTACGCCAACTACTGTCCCAACAGAGCTGCCTACACTACACCGGCTCCGATGAAGCAAGGACAAGCCTCGGCAGGAAAGAGTCAGCCCCTATCTATCAACCAGGGACATGCCCATCATGCAGAAGTAGAGGTTGAAACAGGTGAACTTGAAATTCAAGAAGAAGAGCCAGTTGAAGATGAAGTAGTCGGAGAAGAAGTCAACGAACAACAAAAATAGAGATAAACATAAATATAGATACATATATATATATTTCACTATTTGTAAGACCTAAATATTAGTTTAGCTATTAGTTAGTATTCTACTATTTTAGGAATAATAATAAGGTCTATTGACCATATGTTTTACTAATGAGTTATGCATCATGCTGAGATTTCTTTGTGTGTGCACACGTTTGGAGACAATATGAGTATACATCCTTCTTCCTTACAAATCTCGAGGACGAGATTTCTGTTAGGGGGGTAGGATTTGTAAGGCCCAAAATGTGTATAAAATAATAATAATAATAATAATATAATGATTGAAAGTTTGGATTAAACCCTAAACTGAAGTTTGGATTGAAACTAGGAAGAGAAGAGAGAAAGGAAAACCGTAAAAAAATATAAAGAAAAAAATATGCATAAATGTGTCTTCCCATCTTGACAGTTTCAATTTGAATATTTAACCTAAAATCCAAAGTTCACAATCAAGTTTGGATTTAAACTTGGGATAAAAAAAGAAAGGAAGAAAAGAATAAAAAAAGAGAAAGCAATTTTCTACCGAATGGGCTTCTTTTCCCTCCTGACGGCCCATCTACCTGGTGTCCCAGCCGTTGCGTGCACTAATGTGCTATCGCTGACTTTTGGGCCCCATGCTCAGGGTCGTCTCCCTCCCCTATCTGCTTTTCAGTTGGACGCTGCTTCTCTTCCTGGCGTGATATCCGCGGAGCTCGATCCAGTGAAAATTCGTTGGGATCCTTCGTGCTCGCGCCTCCTCCTTTCTGTTTCGCGCATGCACGTGTGGGGGTCGCTACCAGTGGGCCCCGCACCGAAGACTCTTCTCCTACCTCGTAACGACCCCCTAAACAGACCGCGGAGCTCTCGGCTGGGTCCTTGATCTGAATTCCGTGCTTCGCCAAAACAAATCGAGACATTGGGCGGGCGTAACAACCTTCCTCCCCTTCGGACTCCGCTTTCCATGGATTTGGGGTATAAAGCCAGGGCACCTCGCTTGCCCATCAGCCATCGAACGCCGAGGAGTAGAGAGAGAGAGAGAGCTGCGCACTGCGTCGTGAGTGCCGCCGTCGCCGTGAACCCACACCGTCGCCGGCGTTCTGTCCCTGAAGCACACACCGGAGAGTCATCGGGGTCTAGGGAGTGTGGTACTGCGCTCGCACAGGTGAGGACTCCTCTGCATCGGCGCCAATTTCTCGCCGCACTTGCTCCTCCGCCGCGACAGTGCGCTCAACCGTGGTCAGAACTCGTGGCGGCGAAATCCCCGGTAAAAACTCCTCTCCTGGGTTTGTTATTCACTCGGCAACGCGTAGGTGCTCTCGGATTGCGTGATTGGGGTGTGTGCGCGCGGGTTGGTCACCTCGCCGGTGAGGGCGCGCCGTGGGCGCGGCGGCGCCGCCACGAGTTGCGGATATTTGGTCGGGTGACGTGGGGCCGTTGGATCCGCCAGGAACGGACCTGATTAGATCAGATGATCCTGATCGCGCTTCAGGATCTGCACCATCCGATCGGGATCGGATGGAGGACACTCGCAGCAGGGTTCATTAAATTGTGGGCGTCGGATTAGAATCCGAGGGGCTCCGTTTGCGTACCGGTTCACCACACTCATGATCTAATCCGGTCCCTAGATTCAGGATCGAACGGCTATAAATACTGCTTACCCTTTCGCTTTGCAGTTTTTACATATGAGTCCCTAGATTTAGTGGTAATCAACCCGCGGTCCTGCTCGGGGATTGATTGTGTCTGGGGAATGTCGCAAGTGAGCCCTGGTCTTTTAATTATTAATGCGCCCAATCCAGAGGATTATGAAAATAGAAAATTAATTATAGAAATTGGTTTTTATACACAAAAATAAATCCAGAAACTTATTTAATTCATAATTAATTCGTTTTAACTCCGAATTGACCCATTCCAGTTGCAATAATTTTGTATTAATATTGTCTATCAACTAGTAACATTGTTTATCCAGGAATCTTGAATTAAAATTATTCATGCGGATTAATCTATTCTAAGCACTAAATAATTTCGGAAATTCATAACTGAAAGGGAATTAGGCTTACACCTAGTTCCTAAATATTTTTGGTGGTTGAATTGTCCAACACAAATATTGGACTAACTAGTTTACTCTAGTGCATAAGTTATACAGGTGCAAAAGGTTCACACTCAGTCAATAAAAAGACCAAGTGTTGGATTCAACAAAGGAGCAAGGGGGCAACCGAGGGCACCTCTGGCTGGAGGCACCGGACTGTCCGGTGTGCACCGGACAGTGTCCGGTGCGCCCAGAGGACTCCAACTCAAACTCTTCGCCCTCGGGATTTCTCGGGAGACGGCGCGCTAAATTCACCGGACTGTCCGGTGTGCACCGGACATGTCCGGTGTGCACCGGACATGTCCGGTGCTCCAAGGAAGCGCGGTCTCCGGAACTCGCCAGCCTCGGGTTCGCGCGGCAGCCGCTCCGCTAAAATTCACCGGACTGTCCGGTGTGCACCGGACTGTCCGGTGTGCCAGCGGAGCAACGGCTCTTTTCGGCGCCAACGGCTCCCTGCGGTGCATTTAATGCGCGCGCAGCGCGTGCAGACGTCAGACGTGCCCATACCGGTGCACCGGACATCAAACAGTACATGTCCGGTGTGCACCGGACACCCAGGCGGGCCCAGAAGTCAGAAGCTCCAACGGTCAGAATCCAACGGCAATGGTGACGTGGCAGGGGCACCGGACTGTCCGGTGTGCACCGGACTGTCCGGTGCACCATCGAACAGACAGCTTCCAGCAACGGTCACTTTTGGTGGTTGGGGCTATAAATACCCCAACCACCCCACATTCATTGCCATCCAAGTTTTCCACTTCTCAACTACTACAAGAGCTCTAGCATTCAATTCTAGACACACCAAATAGATCAAGTCCTCTCCAAATTCCACACAACACCATAGTGACTAGAGAGAGTGATTTGCTTGTGTTCTTTCGAGCTCTTGTGCTTGGATCGCATTCTTTTCTTCCTCACTTGTTCTTGTGATCAAACTCAATTGTAACCAAGGCAAGAGGCACCAATTGTGTGGTGGCCCTTGCGGGGAAGCTTTGTTCCCGTTTGATTGAGAAGAAGAGAAAGCTCACTCGATCCGTGGGATCGTTTGAGAGAGGGAAGGGTTGAAAGAGACCCGGCCTTTGTGGCCTCCTCAACGGGGAGTAGGTTTGCGAGAACCGAACCTCGGTAAAACAAATCCGTGTGTCACACTTTTATTTGCTTGCGATTTGTTTTGCGCCCTCTCTCGCGGACTCGTTTGTATTTCTAACGCTAACCCGGCTTGTAGTTGTGATTATTTTTGTAAGTTTCAGTTTCGCCCTATTCACCCCCCCCTCTAGGCGACTATCAATTGGTATCAGAGCCCGGTGCTTCATTAGAGCCTAACCGCTCGAAATGATGTCGGGAGATCACACCAAGAGGGAGATGGAGACCGGCGATAACAAGCCCACTACAAGCCAAGGGAGCACTTCATCGGAAGAGTCCCACACCAAGAGAAGGGAGAAGAAGAACTCCTCCAAGCGGAAGGAGAAAAGATCTTCCTCTTCTCACCACAAGGAGAAGAAGGAAAAATCTTCTTCTCACAAGCCGCATCGGAGTGGGGACAAGCACAAAAGGATGAGGAAGGTGGTCTACTACGAGACCGACACTTCATCGACATCCACCTCCGGCTCCGACGCGGCGTCCGTCACTTCTAAACGCCAAGAGCGTAAGAAGTATAGTAAGATTCCCCTACGCTACCCTCGCATTCCTAAACATACACCTTTACTTTCCGTCCCATTAGGCAAACCACCAACTTTTAATGGTGAAGATTATGCTATGTGGAGTAATTTAATGCGATTTCATCTAACCTCTCTCCACAAAAGTATATGGGATGTTGTTGAGTATGGTGTACAGGTACCATCTGTAGGGGATGAGGACTATGACACGGATGAAGTGGCCCAAATCGAGCACTTCAACTCCCAAGCCGCAACCATTCTCCTTGCCTCACTAAGCAAGGAGGAATACAACAAAGTACAAGGGTTGAAGAACGCCAAGGAGATTTGGGACCTACTCAAGACGGCGCACGAGGGTGATGAACTCACCAAGATCACCAAGCGGGAAACAATCGAGGGGGAGCTCGGTCGCTTCCGTCTTCGCCAAGGGGAGGAGCCACAAGACATGTACAACCGGCTCAAGACCTTGGTGAACCAAGTGCGCAACCTCGGGAGCGCAAAATGGGATGACCACGAAGTGGTTAAGGTTATTCTAAGAGCTCTTATTTTCCTTAACCCCACTCAAGTACAATTAATTCGTGGTAATCCTAGATATCCGCTAATGACTCCCGAGGAAGTTATCGGGAATTTTGTAAGCTTTGAATGCATGATTAAGGGCTCAAAGAAGATCAACGAGCTTGACGAGCCTTCCACATCCGAGGCGCAACCGGTGGCCTTCAAGGCAACGGAGGAGAAGAAGGAGGAGTCTACACCAAGTAGACAACCAATTGACGCCTCCAAGCTCGACAACGAGGAGATGGCCCTAATCATCAAAAGCTTTCGGCAAATCCTCAAGCAACGGAAGGGGAAGGATTACAAATCCCGTTCCAAGAAGGTTTGCTACAAGTGTGGTAAGCCCGGTCATTTTATTGCAAAATGTCCTATGTCTAGTGACAGTGACAGGGGCGACGACAAGAAGGGAAAGAGGAAAGAAAAGAAGAAGTACTACAAGAAGAAGGGCGGCGATGCCCATGTTTGTCGGGAGTGGGACTCCGACGAAAGCTCAAGCGACTCCTCCGACGACGAGGACGCCGCCAACATCGCCGTCACCAAAGGCCTCCTCTTCCCCAACGTCGGCCACAAATGTCTCATGGCCAAGGACGGCAAAAAGAAGGTAAAATCAAGGTCCTCCACTAAATATGAAACATCTAGTGATGAGGATGAAGATAAAAATGAGGAGGATAACTTGCGCATTCTTTTTGCCAACCTTAACATGGAACAAAAAGAAAAATTAAATGAGCTAATTAGTGCTATCCATGAAAAGGATGATCTCTTGGACTCCCAAGAGAATTTCCTAATCAAGGAAAACAAGAAACATGTTAAGGTTAAAAATGCTTATGCTCTAGAGGTAGAAAAATGTGAAAAATTGTCTAGTGAGCTAAGCACTTGCCATGAGACCATTAACAACCTTAGAAATGAAAATGCTAGATTAATTGCTAAGGTTGATTCTCATGTTTGTATTGTTTCAACTTGCAATTCTAAAGATGATAATATTGATTTACTTGCTAGAATTGATGAGTTGAATGTTTCTCTTGCTAGCCTTAGATATGAGAATGAGAAATTAATTGCTAAGGCTAAGGATTTTGATGTTTGCAATACTACTATTTCCGACCTTAGAACTAAAAATGATATGTTGCATGCTAAGGTTGTTGAACTTAAATCTTGCAAACCCTCTACATCTAATGTTGAGCATGTTTCCATTTGTACTAGATGTAGAGATATTAATGTTGATGCTATCCATGATCACCTAGCCTTAATTAAAAAACAAAATGATCACATAGCACAACTTAATGCTAAAATTAGAGAGCATGACTTAGAAAATGAAAAATTTAAATTGGCTAGAAGCATGCTCTATAATGGGAGACGCCCTGCATTAAGGATGGCATTGGCTTCCAAAAGGGAGACAATGTCAAAATTAATGCCCGTCCAAAGAACTTATCTAACTTTGTTAAGGGCAAGGCTCCCATGCCTCAGGATAACGAGGGTTACATTTTGTACCCTGCCGGCTATCCTGAGAGCAAGATTAGGAAAATTCATTTTAGGAAGTCTCACTCTGGCCCTAATCATGCTTTCATGTATAAGGGTGAGACATCTAGATCTAGGCAACCAACCCATGCCAAGTTGCCTAGAAAGATAACTCCAAATGCATCAAATGATCATGCTATTTCATTTAAAACTTTTGATGCATCTTATGTTTTGACTAACAAATCCGGCAAGATAGTTGCCAAAATTGTTGGGGGCAAACACAAAGGCTCCAAGACTTGTGTTTGGGTACCCAAGGTTCTCGTTTCTAATGCCAAAGGACCCAAAACCGTTTGGGTACCTAAAACAAAGAACTAAACTTGTTTTGTAGGTTTATGCATCCGGGGGCTCAAGTTGGATACTCGACAGCGGGTGCACAAACCACATGACAGGGGAGAAAAAGATGTTCTCCTCATATGAGAAAAACCAAGATCCCCAACGAGCTATCACATTCGGGGATGGAAATCAAGGTTTGGTCAAAGGTTTGGGAAAAATTGCTATATCACCTGACCATACTATTTCCAATGTTTTTCTTGTAGATTCTTTAGATTACAATTTGCTTTCCGTATCCCAATTATGTCAAATGGGCTACAACTGTCTTTTTACTGATACAGGTGTTACTGTCTTTAGAAGAAGTGATGATTCAATAGCATTTAAGGGAGTGTTAGAGGGTCAGCTATACTTGGTTGATTTTGATAGAGCTGAACTCGACACTTGCTTAATTGCTAAGACTAACTTGGGTTGGCTCTGGCACCGCCGACTAGCCCATGTTGGAATGAAGAATCTTCACAAGCTTCTAAAGGGAGAACACATTTTAGGACTAACAAATGTTCATTTTGAGAAAGACAGGATTTGTAGCGCATGTCAAGCCGGGAAGCAAGTTGGCATCCATCATCCACACAAAAATGTCATGACTACCGACAGGCCGCTGGAGCTCCTACACATGGATTTATTCGGCCCGATCGCTTACATAAGCATCGGCGGTAGTAAGTATTGTCTTGTAATTGTGGATGATTATTCTCGCTTCACTTGGGTGTTCTTTTTGCAGGACAAATCTCATACCCAAGAAACTTTGAAAGGATTCTTGAGACGGGCTCAAAATGAGTTCGGCTTAAGGGTCAAGAAAATTAGAAGCGACAATGGGACGGAGTTCAAGAACTCTCAAATTGAAGGCTTTCTTGAGGAGGAGGGCATCAAGCATGAGTTCTCTTCTCCCTACACTCCACAACAAAATGGTGTAGTGGAGAGGAAGAATCGAACTCTATTGGACATGGCAAGAACCATGCTTGATGAATACAAGACACCGGATCGGTTTTGGGCCGAAGCGGTCAACACCGCTTGCTACGCCATCAATCGATTATATCTTCACCGAGTCCTCAAGAAGACATCCTATGAACTCCTAACCGGTAAAAAGCCAAATATTTCATATTTTAGAGTTTTTGGTAGCAAATGCTTTATTCTTGTTAAGAGAGGTAGAAAATCTAAATTTGCTCCTAAAACTGTAGAAGGCTTTTTACTAGGATATGACTCAAACACAAGGGCATATAGAGTCTTTAACAAGTCCTCAGGACTTGTTGAAGTTTCTTGTGACATTGTGTTTGATGAGACTAACGGCTCTCAAGTAGAGCAAGTTGATCTTGATGATATAGGTGAAGAACAGGCTCCATGCATAGCGCTAAGGAACATGTCCATTGGGGATGTGTGTCCTAAGGAATCCGAAGAGCCTCCACATGCACAAGATCAACCATCCTCCTCCACACAGGCATCTCCACCAACTCAAATTGAGGATGAGGCTCAAGATATTGAACAAGAAGATCAAGAAGATGAGCCACCTCAAAATGACGGCAACGATCAAGGGGGAGATTCAAATGATGAAGACAAGGAGGATGAACAACCAAGGCCGCCACACCCAAGAGTCCACCAAGCAATACAACGAGATCACCCCGTCGACACCATCCTCGGCGACATTCATAAGGGGGTAACTACTCGATCTCGTGTTGCACATTTTTGTGAACATTACTCGTTTGTTTCCTCTATTGAGCCACACAGGGTAGAGGAAGCACTTCAAGATTCGGATTGGGTGATGGCGATGCAAGAGGAGCTCAACAATTTCACGAGGAACGAGGTATGGCACTTAGTTCCACGTCCTAACCAAAATGTTGTAGGAACCAAGTGGGTCTTCCGCAACAAGCAAGACGAGCATGGTGTGGTGACTAGGAACAAAGCTCGACTCGTGGCCAAGGGATATTCACAAGTCGAAGGTTTGGATTTTGGTGAAACCTATGCACCCGTAGCTAGGCTTGAGTCAATTCGCATATTATTAGCCTATGCTACTTACCATGGCTTCAAGCTTTATCAAATGGACGTGAAGAGTGCCTTCCTCAATGGACCAATCAAGGAGGAGGTCTATGTTGAGCAACCTCCCGGCTTTGAAGACAGTGAGTACCCTAACCATGTTTATAGGCTCTCTAAGGCGCTTTATGGGCTCAAGCAAGCCCCAAGAGCATGGTATGAATGCCTTAGAGATTTCCTTATTGCAAATGGCTTCAAAGTCGGCAAGGCCGATCCTACTTTATTCACTAAGATTCTTGATAATGATTTGTTTGTATGCCAAATTTATGTTGATGATATTATATTTGGGTCTACTAACAAATCCACTTGCGAGGAATTTAGTAGGATCATGACACAGAAATTCGAGATGTCAATGATGGGGGAGTTGAAGTATTTTCTAGGATTTCAAGTCAAGCAACTCCAAGAGGGCACCTTCATTAGTCAAACGAAGTATACTCAAGATATTCTAAGCAAGTTTGGAATGAAGGATGCCAAGCCCATCAAGACACCCATGGGAACAAATGGGCATCTCGACCTCGACACGGGAGGTAAGTCCGTGGATCAAAAGGTATACCGGTCGATGATTGGTTCATTGCTTTATTTATGTGCATCTCGACCGAACATTATGCTTTCCGTATGCATGTGTGCAAGATTCCAAGCCGACCCTAAGGAATCACACCTTATGGCCGTAAAACGAATCTTGAGATATTTGGCTTACACTCCTAAGTTTGGGCTTTGGTACCCTCGGGGATCCACTTTTGATTTGATTGGTTATTCGGATGCCGATTGGGCAGGGTGTAGGATTAATAGGAAGAGCACATCGGGGACTTGCCAGTTCTTGGGAAGATCCTTGGTGTCTTGGGCTTCAAAGAAGCAAAATTCGGTCGCTCTTTCTACCGCCGAAGCCGAGTACATTGCCGCAGGTCATTGTTGCGCGCAATTACTTTGGATGAGGCAAACCCTGCGGGACTACGGTTACAAATTAACCAAAGTCCCTTTGCTATGTGACAATGAGAGTGCAATCAAAATGGCCGACAATCCCGTCGAGCATAGCCGCACTAAGCACATAGCCATTCGGTATCATTTTCTTCGGGATCACCAACAAAAGGGGGATATCGAGATTTCTTACATTAACACTAAAGATCAATTAGCCGATATCTTTACCAAGCCACTTGATGAACAATCTTTTACCCGACTTAGGCATGAGCTCAATATTCTTGATTCTAGGAATTTCTTTTGCTAAACTTGCACACATAACACATGAATATACCTTTGATCATGTCTCTTTTATATATGCTATGACTAATGTGTTTTCAAGTGTATTTCAAACCAAGTCATAGGTATATTGAAAGGGAATAGGAGTCTTCGGCGAAGAAAAAGGCTTCCACTCCACTCTACTACTCATCCTTCGCCGTCGCTCCGCATCATCTCTCCAACTTTGGTATAATCTTCACTCATTCATTTCATGACCAAAGGGGGAGAAAGTACTTCATTGGGCTCTAAGGATTCCGTTTTTGGCGATTCATGCCAAAGGGGGAGAAAATATGAGCCCAAAGCAAAAGGACCGCACCACCACCTAATTTTTTAAATTTGATGATTTTCAATGGTAAATTTCAAAATTGGTATCTCTTTGTGTTCTAAAGGGGGAGCAAGTAGTATTTTCAAAATTGATGGAAAACCCTCTTGAACACTAAGAGGAGACCTTATTTGAGGGGGAGTTTTGTTTAGTCAAAGGAAAAGCATTTGAACAAAGGAAGAAAATTTCAAATCTTGAAAATGCTTTGCAAATCTTATTCATTTACCTTTGACTATCTTGCAAAATAATTTTGAAAAGAATTTACAAAAGAGTTTGCAAAAACAAAACTTATGGTGCAAATATGGTCCAATATGTCAAAAACAAAGAAAACAATCCATGCGCATCATGTAAGTATTTATTGGCTCAATTCCAAGCAACCTTTGCACTTACATTTTGCAAACTAGTTCAATTATGCACTTCTATATTTGCTTTGGTTTGTGTTGGCATCAATCACCAAAAAGGGGGAGATTGAAAGGGAATTAGGCTTACACCTAGTTCCTAAATATTTTTGGTGGTTGAATTGTCCAACACAAATATTGGACTAACTAGTTTACTCTAGTGCATAAGTTATACAGGTGCAAAAGGTTCACACTCAGTCAATAAAAAGACCAAGTGTTGGATTCAACAAAGGAGCAAGGGGGCAACCGAGGGCACCTCTGGCTGGAGGCACCGGACTGTCCGGTGCGCCCAGAGGACTCCAACTCAAACTCTTCGCCCTCGGGATTTCTCGGGAGACGGCGCGCTAAATTCACCGGACTGTCCGGTGTGCACCGGACATGTCCGGTGCTCCAAGGAAGAGCGGTCTCCGGAACTCGCCAGCCTCGGGTTCGCGCGGCAGCCGCTCCGCTAAAATTCACCGGACTGTCCGGTGTGCACCGGACTGTCCGGTGTGCCAGCGGAGCAACGGCTCTTTTCGGCGCCAACGGCTCCCTGCGGTGCATTTAATGCGCGCGCAGCGCGTGCAGACGTCAGACGTGCCCATACCGGTGCACCGGACATCAAACAGTACATGTCCGGTGTGCACCGGACACCCAGGCGGGCCCAGAAGTCAGAAGCTCCAACGGTCAGAATCCAACGGCAATGGTGACGTGGCAGGGGCACCGGACTGTCCGGTGTGCACCGGACTGTCCGGTGCACCATCGAACAGACAGCTTCCAGCAACGGTCACTTTTGGTGGTTGGGGCTATAAATACCCCAACCACCCCACATTCATTGCCATCCAAGTTTTCCACTTCTCAACTACTACAAGAGCTCTAGCATTCAATTCTAGACACACCAAATAGATCAAGTCCTCTCCAAATTCCACACAACACCATAGTGACTAGAGAGAGTGATTTGCTTGTGTTCTTTCGAGCTCTTGTGCTTGGATCGCATTCTTTTCTTCCTCACTTGTTCTTGTGATCAAACTCAATTGTAACCAAGGCAAGAGGCACCAATTGTGTGGTGGCCCTTGCGGGGAAGCTTTGTTCCCGTTTGATTGAGAAGAAGAGAAAGCTCACTCGATCCGTGGGATCGTTTGAGAGAGGGAAGGGTTGAAAGAGACCCGGCCTTTGTGGCCTCCTCAACGGGGAGTAGGTTTGCGAGAACCGAACCTCGGTAAAACAAATCCGCGTGTCACACTTTTATTTGCTTGCGATTTGTTTTGCGCCCTCTCTCGCGGACTCGTTTATATTTCTAACGCTAACCCGGCTTGTAGTTGTGATTATTTTTGTAAGTTTCAGTTTCGCCCTATTCACCCCCCATCTAGGCGACTATCAATAACTTAATAACCGTAGCTCCGAATTTAGTGGTTCTTGTTCCTACGATCTCGTTACGTAGCGTAGAATATTACTATGCAGTTTATGATTATGTTTGGTGTAATGTTAATTTTGCCTATACATGTTTGTATGTATTGCTACGTTTAGCAGTGAGAACACGAGTCACCTGAAAAGCAAGTTGGTACCTGGAATCTCAAGTGCCAGGCAAGTTGTGCCCTTGATCAGTTCTTTTTACCCACTCATGTTCTAATTAATCATAATGATCTGCATAGGTTAATTTTGATGGGACCCAATAGGTTACCCTAGTTTGTCTATCTTTATACCTTGTTTACCACTGAACTTTTTGGGTAGTACTTGCTAGTGCTTTATGTGGTTTTGGGTATGAAGGTACATTATTCATGATCACACTTTTATTATATGTTTATTATTACTGTTCATGATAAGATCATTATGTTAATTGGAACATGGAGCGACCACCCGGGAAAACAGTGCTACCACAAGGGAGGAATGGGACCCCTTGGCTGATTAATTAGGAAAGCTAGTGGAAGACTACCTTACCCGAAAGGGGCAAGGGCAGTAGGGGAGTGGTCAGTGTAGGGAGGCCCTCGGGAGGATTTTGCTGCGTTGGCAGTCCTGCAAGGGATTCCTGCTAGGAAGGCCCTCGGGAGGATTTTGCTGCGATGGCGGTCCTGCAAGGGATTCCTGCATTGGAACTTCCTATAAACTGTAGCGGGTTTTCTGAAGCTAGTGGAACTTTGTAAAGGCCTCGTAGTGTTACCCTGCCTCGCCTCCTCGGTAGAGGTGTATGGGAAGTCGCGATCCCTTGGCAGATGGGTAACATGACTTGTGGGTAAAGATGCGCAACCTCTGCAGAGTGTAAAACTGGTATACTAGCCGTGCTCACGGTCATGAGCAGCTCGGACCCTCACATGATTAAATTATGGAACTTAAACTCAATTTGTCATATGCATTGCATCGCAGGTGAAGTTGTTACTTTTGTTCTACTATTTAACTGGGTTGGTATTTACTTATACTTAGTAACTGCTAATAAAATTTTGACCAACTTTAAAAGCAATGCTCAGCTCTAATCATCTTCTTTGGTAAGCCTTACACTCCACGTGAGCTCCCACCTTTGGTGAGTTCATGCACATTATTCCCCACAACTTGTTGAGCGATGAACGTATGTGAGCTCACTCTTGCTGTCTCACACCCCCCCACAGGTCAAGAACAGGTACCGCAGGATGAGGCGCTTGGAGGATGCCGTGGTGTATTCGAGAGAGGTCTAGGCCGTCGTCTCCCAGTCAACTTTGGGTTGCTGGACCGTTGTCTCCTTATAATGTAATTATTTATTTTGTACAGAATTCCTGTTATGTAGTAAAGATATGACATTCGATCCTGTGCCATGATTCATCATATGTGTGAGACTTGGTCCCAGCACACCTGGTGATTATGTTCGCGCCCGGGTTTTGGACCCCTAAAATCCGGGTGTGACAATCTGACACACCCCCAACCTGTCCGGTCAACAGTGTCATGATGATAGTGATCTGCTGCACTGACACTGATCCTGGCCGGGTCGGAACCAACGAACGCTTCGTGCTCTGCTTTTATTTATGGATTTGGATTGGTCGTAGCGCTCATCTTTACTGTCACGCACGTGAACCCCTTTCTATCTGATTTTATGGATTTCGATTAGACGGGGATGTAAATCTGGTTTCTCTACAGCATAATTAGGTCCCCTAGAAGAAGAACAAAGGAAAAAGTAGAGGGATTTTGGAGGATTGGAACTATATAGATACTAGTGTATGTCGCGCGCCCTGCGCGCGATTTCAAAACTCGGTTGCGTGGTAACATTGTATGAAAGTGAGATTGTTACAATATAAGTATTAGAAGTTTATGTAGAAGAAGGAAATCTGACGGGTTAGGAAAAGTGGAATAGATTGTACCTTCCTTTTCTTCATTGGTATCATCTTTTAATGAGCTGGTAATCTTGTCTTTGTATGATGTAGCACAATTTAGTACATAGAGATAAATTGGAAAGCTATAACAGAGACTCTTTAGTTGTTGTCCTTGTACTCGATGTTACAACTAATCTCTCTCTATTTGTTATAGACAAATCCATACAAATTCTTTAGAAATATTTGTTTTCAGACACACATAGGTAGTGGGCTGCATATTTTAATATGTATAGAACATATTTTGTCAGTATTTATTTGGGCAAACCTTGTATCTCCATGGAAATGTTCGACGCCAAGAGAAAAAATGAGTGTATGAATACTTACCTTTTTTGGTCTATTAGCAAAACCACATATCTGCAAATATTACATGGAAGCAATTTTTAAGTAATACATATGTCCCTAAACAACAGTAAAGTGGTGTAATGCAATGAATATTACAGTGGCAATATTAATAGTCCATGTAAAAGAACACATCATTATAATGAGTTTAGATGAAATGAAACACAATAAAAATTTAACGTACCTATGCAAAAGAAAGGTAGTACCCTTAGAAGATGTTAAACGAATAAACGCAACTCCGTGGAAATCATGGTATACATAGAAACAAAAGAAAAATATATAAATCTCCATTTCATTAACTAAGTTATTAATTGATTAATGATGTCTGGAACTTAAAAAAATAGTATGTATGCAACATACTGTTGCACTGCTAATAGTATTTATGGAATGTATTGTACTGTTCTACCGCAAGTGGACTTCTATTTGTAAACAGGAAAAAGATTTGGAAAATTTAGAACTGACGGAACCTCTACAAAAGGGACATCGGGAAAAGAGACATGTACCAAAAGGGTGTTAAACAAATGCCTTTTGGTAAATACGGTGGATAAATTTAATATTGCTTATAACTCAGATACTAAGGAGAAAAAAAGATGCATTAGAAACTGTCAAACGAACAGGCACAACCCATAGAAGAATTGGACATAAAGATGAATAAGAAATATATGATCACTCATGCATTTCAATATGTATGGAACATACCGTGTCGTTGTTAGTATTTGTTTGGCGAACAGACTATTGAACACAAAGTAAACCATTAATTGCTGAGAAAAGGGATCTAAAGCAGCATTGTTCAATTAGTATGGTTAGAAAGAAGACAATAAAACAATAGTAGCTGGTAATGCTTAGATTTAATTATGTAAATGTAACTTGTAAGGTTTGGTTTACCATCTGTTTTAGTTTGCAGTTGTCAAACAAATAAGTATTTGTAACTCATTCTGCATGTGTTGGCATGCATGGAATGGTTTGGAACATTCTGCAAAGTATGCCATTCAGAGTTTCACATGTTCTCTTGACACTACTGCCATGAGTGATTCCCAGCTCGAAATCCTTTTTTTGTTGGTGAACGCTTACAAAAGTTTTGGTCATAACCCATGCGCGAAGAAGAAAAGGGAAATGGAAAGGAAGAAAAAGAAGAACTGGTACAAGCCTTCTCAAATCAACAAAAGTGTCTGCTTATAAAAATCAATGATGCTAATCAATAAAATAGAAGAAAATAATATGACATCATGATAAAATGATTGCATGAGCCACTCTGTTTTGGGATATATAAATGGTAAACACTAAAATACTTGTATGCGTCATCCTTAAATTCCCTGCTAAAATACTACATTATGTATTTACAATATAAACATATTTTTACTAGGTTGAAGTAATTCCTGGTTGCTAGATTTTGCAAGAAAAAGATCCAACGACATATGGCTAGACTTTGCAGTTCAATTGTTAATGTGGCGAAAGCTCCCAAATGAAAACAAAAAATCAACGACATATGGCTAGTTTAATCTAGGTGTGAGTAATTCTTGGCATTCTTAATCTGGCATTCAGTCTTTCGCACGATGCTCCCAAATGGAAAAAGCTCCAACAAACACCATACACAGGGAAGTCTAAATAGTCGGCTAGAACTGCTATTTAGCTATTAAAAAATCCATCAATCCAGGGTTTACAAAGGTGAGGGTAATCGTCATAGTCGAACCCACCAGATGCCGCAAAAAATAGTGCCAGCAATGTCCAGGTAAGCAAGAATAGTACCTAAGACTACCAGGAAAAACATGCGAAACCACCAAGAACGAAGCGCTAACCCATGATTCCCACAGCGGAGATGGGATTGTCGCTTCACCCCGCAGTGGTGTCATCATCCTGTTGCTTGCGGCGTGGCCCAAACAAAATCCGGTATGGGATGGTGACCGTAGCCTGCAGCAGATATCAAGAGCATTGGCGTCGAAGAAGCTGAAGAAGCAAATTGCGCGAAAGAAATCAAAGGTAAAGCGAAGAGGATTTATCACCTATTCCTCGCTTGCTAAAGCAAGCGCGTGTCGCAGCACCCGATGGCGTCTGCACAAAAGGGAGAAGTCCAGCGATGGAGAACCCTCACTGTCAGGCGCCAGTCGCCAAGTCCTTCACTCTTTCTTTTTTATTGCTAGTTGCACCAGCGTTTTGAAGACTAACAGTGCGTACTGAAAAGAATATTTAAGAAAAAAATATTATCCACAAGAATAAGAGCGAACGGTGCAGTAAATTATCACCGTAGCAACGCTTGAGGAGAGGGGGAGGGGAGGAGGAAGAAGCTTCTGGCGGCTGACGTGCGTCACAGCGATGGACGAAGCACCTATGGGGGCACCCAGGCCAGCGAGGCAGCGTTTGAGGCGGCGATGGGGACGGGAGAAGGAAGTTCATGGCGGTCGAGTTGCATCGCTGCGAATGGACAAAGCACCTAGGAAAGCACCAGGGCCAGCGAGGCCGCGTTTGCGGCGGGGGACGAAGGCACCCGGACGATGTGTGAGGACTGGTTTCGTCGAGCGGAATCTCGAAGCTTCCGGGAGAGACTGAAGCACCATGGAAGGTTGGCTGGCCAGGAGATCCCGGTGACCATCAAAGCTAGATCCAACGGTTGAGTTTTTTTGCACTGACGTGGATACCTTCAGGAAAGCCGTTTTGAACCAGCTTTGTAATATAGTAAATAATAATGTATCTCGGGGTAATTTAATCTGAAAACATATAGTTTTCTATGCACAACATGGCATTGAACAGGTAATATGTGTACCTGTTCTGTATAGAAGCTGCAAGTTGTCCAAAACAGTTGTTCTTGATTCGAAACAGCGAGTAAGAAATGAGGTTTAGGAGGGATGTGCGCTCTGATGAGTATGGAAAAAATTAGCTGCTGACGTTTCCAAATAGTGAGTGGCTGCGAAAAAACAGTAAGGAAGAAATGATATTTGTGGGTTTATAGGTTGAGGAGGGATGTTATTGTGTCTGTACATAAATATGTATGAATGACCAACCACATAAACATGGTGATTCTACATTTCTCCAGGTAAGCATCGCATGCGAAAATTTTAGAAGTTGTGTAATTTGTTGAAGAATATGGAGAAGAAGCATGAATTAGGTTTATTAGTAAAGCATACATGTTTTGGATAGAAGTTGCAGGCTGTATAAATTGACTCCTAAAAATTCCAAGAAGTAAGTGATTGTAAAAAAGTAAGGAAGAATATAGGTTTGTGCTATATAGGTTGAGGGGGGTTGTGAATAAGAAAAAAATAAATGGTTTGTTTGTACATAAATGTTTTGTGTGAAGGCAAGGGTCTTCTCAAAGCTTGTTTATAACAGATTCCTTCGGTTGTAAGTAATACATATTAATTCAGTGCACAAAGCATCACAAAGCATCAGGAGATGAGTAAGAGGCAATCCATATGGTTATTATCACTCAGAGAATCAAAGTAAAACAAAAGGGCAAACCAGGCCTTAGTGATTAATCAATCATGATATGATATTGTTCTCTATCAAAATGAACACAAACTGCATCACAGAAAATAGGTCAAGAGGTGAACTTACCCCTGAGTTCAATTGATTGCAATCAGTTAGCTACAGCCCCTTCAAAGTTCAGTGCCACAAATAGTGGCGTCAAAGTACTGTTGATGGCATGCACTTCAAAGTAGACTAGGTGGGTGCCCGTGCGTTGTAACAGAGACATATAATACCATGATAACTTATATATAAATAGGTATGTGTCCGTGCGTTGCCACGAGGTGGGGAGCATGGAGAGCGACGTCTAGGCTACCAATATTGTATGTACCATGTTGTTAGGTTTGTTCTTCAGTCCTCTCTTAGGATTCCAGTAAACGGGACATTAGCAGGCAACAACCGGTCAGAAGTCAAATCCACTAATCTTAAAATCTCAATCACATATAGGGTGGTAACGAGCTATAAATTTTACACTATAAAATTAAGGATCAGATCGGATCAGAATCATGTTTTATTTTTATTCCCGGTGGTTGCGGCGGGTGCATGTCCTGCGTGGAAGACATGATACTGGCGGCCACAAAAGGGTCCACTCCGGCCTCGCGGTAGGCGGAGTCGATCTGGTCGAAGGTGGCGCTGGTGAATGCGTCGAGCAGCCAGGCGAGCGCTGATGGCGGATCCTAAGCATGGAGCGCGGATGGTGGGCGAGCGCTGAGAGCGGGATCTGCGCGGGCGAGCGTTGATGGCGGTGGAGGGGATTATCCTGCTCGGTGTGGGCGGCCTGTGAGGTTGGTGGAACCAGGACGGTAGAGATTGGGAGGCGGGGGCATGGACGCGCCAGGCGCCCACTCTCCATGCTTAATTAGTAGTAGGGATAAGTAGTATAGATAATCAATTTGTGATTCTGACCATACATAAATTTTGTTATTTATAATCTATCTGTTTCACCACTACATTGCAACCATCAGTATCATGCAGACTTCGATATATGTCACGATTTGCATGGTCTCATTATTGGAGAGCACATTTCACACATACCGGAAGAAATTCCCTCGTACATCGTTAGTCATCGGACACGTACCACCATACGCTTTTGCTTAAACAAAAAGGTAAGTGTGTGTTTGCAAGACTAATGGTCAAATATCATAAAGTTAGAATACTATATTAATATATTAAATAAATTAATCCAATAGACATAGATTAACCCAATTAACATAGGATAAATAAATATCTAATTATAAAAGTATGAAACATGGTATAATCAATGTTGTTACTGCATAGTAAATATTCATACGAGACTAACACAATTGGAACAGATCAATTTGGAATTAAAATGGGGAAGTTACGAATTTCCAAAGTTTCTATGTATTTGATATAGGATTAATTAGGAAATCAATTTTATTGCTGTTTTCATGACAAAACAGAGGTATTGTGTGATAAAAAATAGTATTATAGAATTATAGAAATTGGAATGAACTCATTTGGATTTAATATGAAATTTCCATGAATTAAATGGGTTTCTGCAATTATTTTTAAACTAAAAATCAATTTCTAAACTCCTTTTCCCTATTTTCTTTATTTCCTGGACTGCGTCCCAAATTCCAGAAAGATCAAGAGCCAAGCTATAAACATTTTTCTAGACTCAGTGAGCATACAGAGTGGACGGCGGATTAAACACAAAAGACGTCTTAGTTGAAGTTGTACACAATTCAACATGAGTCACGTTGGCTAGAGGGTGGAAGGCTAGGCATTCTACTCAATAGATCCAAGGTTCGATCTTTGAGCAACCACGGTTTTTTTTTGCGCGCGGAACGGGGGAGGGCAGAACCGCAGAACGGCCGACTACTCTTACCTTCTTAATAAGTAGTATAGATATCACAATGGACCTCCTAGAAGTGAGGATTGTCAACACTAAAATTGGGGAAATCCATATGTTGAGGATTTGGGAGGCAGTGACTGGGTGTAGCGAATGAGTTCCAAGGATCCTACGAGAGCAAATAATTTTTGTCCCAAGAATCAGCACTGTCTGAGTACCGATTATCACAATCACATATAGCTAGAGTAGATTTGAAGGGAATTTAGAAAGAATTTAGGAGATAACTTAGAGAGATGTCGGATCACGACAGATATTGTTAGAATGTTGAGTTCATAGTTCTCTCAATAGGCACATTCTCACCTTTATCTCACCAAGCACCAGCTGTTCTTGGCTTGCAGATTTGTCTCCTTACGTACCCTCATCATCAAGCAATGGGAAAAGGAAAAGCAGGATCTAGTTTGCAAGTGTTTTTGATAATAGTAGATGTGTTTTATTGTAATAAATTGTATTATTAACTTGCCCTCAAAATAATAGAAGCGTCATTTGTCTTTGAATTATTTAAAGATGGATGTATAGTCTGTTTTGAATCGGCAATAGATTTTTATCTATCATAAAACCTGATAGCAATTGTGATCTATTTTACCATTCCTTCTGTATGCTACGGTCTTTTTCTCTAATGAACACTTAATTGACCTCCTCACTTTGTAACTCAATGCAGAAGATGGAGTTTGAGGAGGTAAACTAAACTATGGCTGGACTCTACACACTGGATTAACAAAACTTCTCATATGACATTTTGAAAATACAGATGGTCTAGCCTAGCAAGTTTTCTGTAAATACACATATAAATTCTGAATTAGTAGTAAGCGGGTTCCTGAACGTTACTCTTAATTCGTCTTGGTTAATTAAATCTAGTTTATATTGGGTCTAGGAGTCACAAACTAACCATAGCTGCGGAATGAACAAATGGGTCATGATGGATACTGAGAGAGGAGGGCCAATGCATGTGGCAAGCAAAAAAATGTAATGTCACTTTTCAGGTGTCTAAATGAACCATATTTCATGAAAGGTATTAAGGGACTCCTTACCAAAACCTGAAGGCAGTCTTGGAACCATGAGATTCTATCTAGACTAGGACTTGATGAATGTTCATCTCATTGAACCTGGGCAAAATTACAGTTTAGGTTAACATTTAGAACACAAAGAAAATAGATATAATGAACCACTCTGCACAATAATTTACAGATAGCACACTACTGATTTAATAAAGAAAAAAATCATGATTACCTTTAGAGGTCTCTAGTCAGAATCTGCCCATAGAGATTTTGACATGGCCAGCAAACTCCTGATGCTAATATTTGTTCCATTGAACCTGTAATCAGAGACAGACATGCTAATTTTACTTCCAACATAAATAAAATATTTAAATGAAAGCAAGTCCAAACTATACCTTCTTTAAGGAGCCTCATCACCTTCAAATCTCATCCCTTCCAAACAGATATTTTATGGTTCTTTGCTTCAACGTAAAAATAAAACAAAAACAAAAAGGATTGTAGAGAAGGTGGTAATCATACTATATTTTAGGAGGGGGGCTTTTAGTACCTCCATACAAAAACCAATGTATATAATAATAGAAAATATGAAATGTTTCTGCAACTCAAATAGCATGTCACTGACAGCTTCGATGAAAATATCTATCTCTCCATCATCAGGCATGTCTGTATTGCTTTCGATGCAATGTTGAAGCAGTTCAAAGATGTTAGGAGATAACTCATGGGATATACAAACTAAGCAGTTCTGAAATGTCTCTCTTGAACTGTCATGTTTGGTTTTTTCATGCTGTACACACTCCATTGACACATCACTGTTAACAATAGGAGGTATTATCTTCCTCTTCGAATTTCTCGGTGGCAGCAGAAGCCAGCTTCTTCTCATCTGGCCTCCATCGGCTCTCAGTGGCCATGTCGTGCACAGCATGCCCCCAAGGATTATAAGGCAGTCTGCAGTCCATTTTCCAATCCAACCCGGAAGGGGTTAATGTTTGTTTGAAATCCCCACAAAACCCTTGCGAACAAACTGGACATGTTGGGGAATCTAACCTATAAGCAACTAATGTCAAAAAACGCAAAATATAACAAAAAATGTAGTGGGTCAATGGAGAGTAGGGTGTATTATCTTCACATTCATGACATGTCGGTTGATGTGTCAAACATATAACCATCGTTCAGCTGTCCAATTTCAGCAACTTTCTCAGTAGCTTGAAAATAGAAGTTGTATTAATACTGTAAAAGAACGATCAAATGAACCTAGACGAAAGAGAGCAGACTAAGTATCATTCCATAAGTTGAGAGGTTCGCACAAGTAATGAGGATATATTTCCTAAGACGAAGAAAATTTGGTACTCCATGCTATTGATGGTCAATTAAGTAAAATGAACACTGAGATGTAAACTAAAAATAATTTACCATCCATGCATAAGAGATCATGATTCATGATGCTTCTGTAATTTACCGAACCAAGCTGTAGCTTACTAAACTGTATAAGTAAATATATGAATCTCAATCATATTCTGCAACTTTGACTTTGATAGTACTAAGTGAACTACCTCTTCCTCGTGTTCTTTTTTAGCTTCTTCTTTTCTTTCTTTTGATGTTCAAGAGCAGCCTCTCTTGCTGCAGCTTCCTCTACCCTGTGGAGTTCAACCTACTGCACAAGCTTCAACTCTTTTTCTCGATCAGCTTGGAGAGGAGCAAGATAGTCATCATCGTGCAATTGGATTACTGCTTATAATTATGAATAATGAAATAAATAAATAATGAGATGTCTAAAGAAGAAGAGTAAAATTGTCAAAGATAATATATCCAAGTGTCATTGCCAGATTAATGGGTCTTGAGGAGGATTTACCTACCAAAGAACCCAAACTGTGTATGATACCCTAAGTGACTTAAGTAGAGATTTAAACGCCACAAACAACACCTTTCAGGAAAAAGAAGGCCATCATCACTTCTTAATGTTGAAGACACAAGACGACTAATCCTGCAATAAAAAAATTGAACGCAATGATGCTTATGAAGTATGTGAAGGATAACTGGGAGCAGACTGTTTTCATGATAGAACTTCACATAAAGGATGGTATTCGGAGAACATGTTATTCAGGGACGAAAACAGCGTACAGCAGGGAGGCGAGGTTGGAGATATCTTGTGCACCTATGCAAGAGGGGGGGTTGGGGGCTAAGGCACGACTCGGCGCGTGCCGAGGCAAAGCCAGGCGCGGCGGTAGCCGATAGGAGCCGGGTGCGGAGCGCCGCCTATGTCGCTGTGCGGGTTCACCTGTGCCTATGCTAGTGGAGGAGCGAGGCCGCGGGCACGACCGGCGCGTGCCAAGGCGAAGCCGTGGAGCACCGGGAGCAAAGATGGTGGCGGTGGGCACGAGGTACGGGGTGTAGTGTCGGAGGTGAAGATGGGAGCCTGGAAATCTGGGTGGAGAAGTAGAGATCCTCCTGGAAGCATCGCGTGACGAGGAGACCCGTCAAAGGCGAGGAAGAAGAGTATAGAGGAAGTTGCTACTGGGCGATCTATGTCCGTTGCTGGGAGATCGGGCGGCTGAGAGAAATTGCGGTGACGTGGACAGGCTGGCGCACGAGAGAGCAGGCGGACGATCCACCATTGGACGGCCACGATTTTTGGAGCGACGTGGATAGGCTCGTAGATGCCGTTTTGAACCGGCTTTGTAATATAGAAATATTTTTCCTTTGCATGTAGCCCTTTAGAATAAAGAATCGAGTTCCTGTAAATTTTCTATAGGTTTCAACTCCAACCGAGGGCATGCATGGGGCACCGGTACAACTCCAAGAAACATGATAAAATGGGATACCTCAGTCTTAGCCCGTGGAATCCAAGGTTCATGTAATCTATCTCCTTCCTTGCACTATAAAAGAGAGGCACATTATAACATTTAGGACGATCAATCTCACATAGGACCTGAGTTTCAATCTTAGAACTTTTATTAGGGAATTCACTCTTCACTAAAGTGCATGCATGAGGGTGGATTACGACCATTCATATATATAGAACTCCCACGACAGACAACCAAGAGGTGTGAGGGAACTAGAAGGTCTAGATGTTCATTGGTATTTTTAGCTTGTAATCTTATCCGCTATCGTGTTAATTACTGACTAGCAAGAGGATATAGGGTATTACTGACAAGTGTGGCCTAAATCTCTCTAATTATTCGCGCGTTGGCTTCCGGTCGTGCTCTGGTTCAATACGACCAAAGACATATGTTACGCTCTGTCCTAACAACTCTCTATTTTTGGTACCCTTAGTACCTTGGTATCGTTACGCAACGTCAATAACAATCATGTTTTAGTATCTTAAGTTTAATTACTCATAGATAGAAATATCAATATTTATAATAATAAATTAATATTATTAAATTAATTATAAACTATATTTTATATAATAAATTAATTGAAGTTATAAATACAACTGTATTCATTAAAAACTAGATTAAACGTAAACCACTTTGACTAACACGTAAATCACATTAATTTATAGAGTATTTTTTGGACAGAGCCACAGAGGGAGTACCGGGCCGCGCTTTGATTGATGTGGAACTGGATTGCATTGGCTATATATGTGCCATATATCCCAGAAATGAATTTTGATGAGTCTCATGATCCACGTATCTTAATGCATAATAAACTCGGTTTGTGGAGGTCTTTAATTTGCGCATCCATGACGAGATCCGAACAGGAACAGGGCCCCGTACGTCCTGACGAAGTTTACAATAAGACCTGGGAAATGGTGTTTCAGTGTTTGATACACTGTCTGGATTTAATGAGAGGAACAGCGTGATACATGCATCCAGCGTCCAGCCACACTTACATGCATGCACCAGAAAGCATCTGGTCACCATAACGTACCATCATACCATGCGCCGACCCAACTATGCATCTTTACAGATACAAATATATTAAATATCCACCAGTATCTTTTGTATATTTAGTTAACAATATAAATATAATCTATATCTGTACAGAGCTTATTTGACCAGTTTTAACTTTGCTTGCATGCGTCCAAAGCTGCGAATGCGAGCACATTCACAATATATACTGCGGCGCCGTCCGGCGGCGTGGTACGGAGTGCTCGGCCGGCGGCCGCCGGCCACCGCCGTGGTTTTCACCGCAACGACGAACGAAAACCCTGCACCGCTGAGAGCATCGGATGCATGCATTGCGTTGTAGGCGACGTTGCGCATGCAGTAGATTCAGAACACGCGATCGACAAGGAAATGCCTACACTACAGTATGCCAAATTAAAGCTGGCTGCTAGAACACTCAGCTCCAATCTCGTCACACACTACAAAATTATTCAAGTCTAATGATACTGATCTAGGAGTGCTAGGCTACTAGCTATCATCAATGGTCAAATAATGGACCGATCGATACATGCATATGCATGGACAGCATAGTGTGTTGTCGATTGGTTGATGGTTCATGCATGCACCATCCCACTGCACAAAGGTTGCACTGAAACGTACCCATCCCATCGGTCTTCTTGTTTCTGTGGGGTCAATGCATGAAGGTGATTGAAACCTATACTACTAGTGATCTGCGTGCGCCTATAAGACAGTTCGAGGATAGGAAGCCAAAGAGACATAGTTGCTGATGAGAAGGCACATACATAGGCATGCATAGCATATAGGATAGATAGAAGCAGATGATCTACTTCTCCTAATAAGCGACAGCTGCTCTTGATGTTGTTCTGATGTTTAGTGCCGGTAACGAAGTTTCCAGCTTCGATGCGACAGGCAGAACTTGTTTAAAATTGTTAAATGTTCAACTTCTGCCATGTCACTGGAAGTATATGGTCTAAGAATTATGAAGCTGGAGATGGGGAAACTCATAGGATGAGGAGTCGCTATCTGAGCTACGTGTATAAAGCGCACATGTCCATGTTCATGGTATCTTGCACAATTAAGCTCTCCGTTCGCTACATAATACGTGTGGAACGATGAAAGCTCTTGGTTTTATTAGCGGAATGTGACCTCTAACTAGCTCTATGTTGCTGCTCACAAGCCTCCTCAACGACTAGGATACATCTAGAACCAACCCATTATTATGCTTGCATCTCGTGGCACTAGTAGCTTGCAGGTCTGGCTGATGGTTGTTCTCTTGTTATATTACTCTTTTTTATTGCCATCACCTAGCCAGCTTAGGGTTAGAAGGATCGTTGAACGGCTATTGGTGATTGTTGCCGGCTCCCGTCAAGCTCTTGTGAGGGTCTCTGTGATCGTCCCCGTGTCGAAGATCGCAAAGAGAAACTCTAATGAAATGCTCATGGCCAGTTATTGGAGTGCACCACTTTGTTGATTCTTGCAGCACCCAAGTTTTGGGTAGAGCTTGCCGCGCTAGTTATAGCACGTAAATCGTCATGTGGGGACTCGCCAAAATAATGATGTAGATTATCAAAAATCTACCGAACTTCGAGGATAAATCTTGTGTCGTTACTAACACTTGTTGGTTTGCAAACTTCAACCTTGCTCTTTACATTTGTATCTTGTGGTTGCTTGTGTAATATTTGCTTGTGTAGCTTACTAGTGTAGGGTAACGTAACTTAGTTTAGCAACTAGTTGTTAGTTGCTTCTGTTAGTAGCTCTCAAGTGTAATTAGTTCTCAGTAGTAGATTGTTGGTGTTGTCATCTAAGATAGAAATCAAAGCTATTAGAACTACGTAGTGGCATACTTTGGGTGAAACTAGAGCTAGTGCAAAGTATTTTCAATTAGAATCCCTCCAAGTCCAAATTATAAGTTGTTTTGGACAAGAATCGAGTCTACCAATAGTTGTTTTGTTATTTAGTTTGAATTCTAATAGTCATACGCACCGGTTTATCTTAAAAAGGTACTTTTACAAATAAATGTATGATGAGTTCATTTGTATTTTTTTTAAAAAAAACATTGGTTAAAGCTATATTTTGGAGACCGTGTTGTTGGTCTCTAAAGAGCTTAAAATTTGTACATGGAGGGAGTATGGTTTAGATAGTATTGTTGACTTAAGAAGAAAAAAACATATAGTATCAAAATAGGTGGCTACCTAAACATGTAAGTAGAGTACTTATTTTGAGTTGTGTTGATGAAGATGGTCTAAGTGTACATACATATGTTGTCAGCTCCTGATTCACAAAGAGGGGAAAAAATATCTAGTTATGGCACATGGAAAGCTGAAGCTGCGGTTGAGGGCAGATGGACAGGCTTGGACCGACTGAACCAGAATTGTTATCAGTGGCCCGCAATTTTGCAGATGTTTCTGAACTCGAAAATTCTACGACAGCCCGCTGGAGACATGGCCCAATTAAACGGCCCACGGCCGCTTACAGCCACGTTTATGCAAACCTAACCTTAAACTAAGGCCTACAACCAACGTCATACCCAAAAAAAAAACTCAGCCCAGCACGTTGCCGCCTCCTGCTCCCGTCCCGATTGACGCCCTCTGTTTCCGACCAGGCAGCGGCGGGCAAGGTCGGGTCGCCGCAGGCGTCGACCGTTAGTTTTCCGACCTCATCCTAGGAGGGACATACTTTTGCTTGTCCAAGGTTACGGCGGGGAGACTGTGCCGTGTGGTGGTGGAGCGGTGCCGCCGGCAGATGATCACATCAACGGCCCTGCCCCTGCGTGGGCTCCAATATTCTCATAAACGTAACGCCTAGTACCATTCGCATTTATGAGAACATCTGTAGTACATTGCAAGAATTTTCAGGCATGCCATTGCCATGCGTGACCAATGTTTAAAATAGCTGGATATATCCGCCGCTATATCCGGATATAGCTGTTACAGAAGGGTGGGGATAAGATAATCATAATTTAGCGCTAAACGGACAGAACCGCTAATAGCGGATATTAGCCCGCTAAAACAGCTAAACACTACATCATTTAGCCCGCTAAAGGAGCTGTTGTCCGTTGTGGGCCAAATGAAATTTAGGCCCAAAACAAAATAACCTGTCGACGCATGCTCAGTTGCTCACTGAACCCTAGCCGCCGCCTGTGTCACAACTCCTGTCTTGCTCGTTGCTCCTCTCCTCGCCCTCTGTCCAGCAGCAGCAGCCGCCGAGGGACCGAGGACCGTCCCTGACCGACCCGTTCCGCAGCGGCATGCCGACGTGGGGCCGCGGCGTGTACGCGTGGTCGAGGACGCTGCTGCTCCTGCTGGTCGCGTTGGTGCGGCTGGCGCTGTTCGGCTCTCCATATTGCTCTCCATCGCGATCTCCACGGGTGGGCGGACACGCACGGAAGGCCACAGGTGGGCGGCGGGCCTATGCCTGGTCTCATTTTGATTTTGATCTCATTTGTTAGCTAATAGCCGCTGCTTGGACCTTAGCAACTTTGCAATTCCTTTTGAAGTACTTTTGCTGCTCAGTACACTGAATGTTGCAACCAGTAGACTATAAAACTTAGCAAATGAATGTTGTTTTCCTTGCTATTATTTCTGGTTCTAAAGTCTGAACCGCCTATTGTATTTTTTTTTCTTTGGTTATTAGTTTATTACATTGGTAATGCTACTCGATTATTCTATGTTCTAAAAACCGCTAAAACATTTAACTGCGGCGATATCCGGATATATCCTTTTTCTAGCTGTTAAAAAAGGCCGGGAATAAATGCCTTAGCCCGCTATTTTAAACACTGTGCGTGACGAATATATATAGAAAATAGATTCCACGTCATCGCCTAACGTGAACTGCTCTAATAGTTCCTATGAACATGGGTCACGCCTTGATCACAGACCACATGATTGGTTGCTCGAATAGCCACACCCAGGCCCGTTGTAGCATGGCTCCCATTGGCACCACAACCAATGACGTCGAGAAACAACATCCGAAGCTATAGCTTGCCGTTTGCTCCCCATGCATGCATGACAAGCCTCCCTAGGTGAAGAGTGAAGACTGCCGCCCACGGCGAGCGAGTCTCCCTGGGGCTGGGAGAAGAGAAGACGTTGAAAACGCTAGTGCTCACATCGTGGTGGACGTGGTTGCAGCGAGAGCGAATTGCTTCCTGATCTCCGGCCCGGCTGATGCGCCACGAGGAGCCGCTGATGGGACGGACGGAGAGAGATGGTGTGACCTCGGAGGAGGATTCGACTGAAGCCGCGCGAGATCTGATTTGATTAGATGCGGCGCTCCCTCTTCGCCTTGACCGGACTTGGGAAAGACAGAGAGAGAAGAACTCGTTGCTGTTTGGGGCTTGCTTGACTTGCAAGGGGTACTTGCTCTAGTTCAGTTACCACTTGGTAGTTGCTCTAGTTCTTGTTACAATTACAACTGCATGCATGGGTTCCTAGTCGTACACTGCAAAACCGATGGATCCCAGTCATCCAGCAGGGTTGTTGCGAAGTATCGAAACGTAAACTTCTCTCTCCAGCTTTTCAGATCAGTCATGTCATGTCAAGGTGAATCTAGAGTTGTATCTGCAGGGAAGGTTGAAGAAGGCCCACGACAGTTCGCTCACGAGGCCGGCAGCACAGCTAGCTAGACAAGCCAGACAGCTAGTAGAAGAAAGACATGGATGGGCTCTTCGGCCAACTGGACCTCGATCTTGATCTGCCAGTCATGTGCTGAAAGATTCCGCACATCATCCTCAACTGCAGACGTGCCTTGCCAATTGCCATTGCCAATCATTCTGCGTAAAGCGATAAGCTAAACAACCATTGGATCGAGCGTGCGTTGGCAAGCAGACTGGCACGCGTCGTCATCTCTGGATAACGCTGGGGGGCAGGAGGAAACCTAATCTCCGGAAATTCAATTCTAGTGGTGGCTGGGAGGAGGAGCCACCGGTCACGGCCTCAAAAGTGCTAACCACTGCATTACAAAAAGCGTGGGGGTGCTGTTGTCACGGAATTGTATGAAGAAAAAAATGCCGAAGATTCTCGCCGTTTTGATGATAAATTTATCTGAGCTGAGCATGAGCATCACAAAAGCACAAATTAAACCTACCTTTTGCCTGTTCCGCATATCGGACATTAACAAAAAGAGAAAAAAAAAGGAAAAAAAAACCCCAAAAGGATCTCGATGATCTCCATGCCTGAACTCACAACATGGAAGCTGCTGTTGATGCATGCATATGGTCAGAAATCGCCTTTTACTGCAACTGTTATTACACACCACGCACGCTAAATGCTGTTTTCCTTTTTCCTCGATACTTTCCAATCCCCTCGCAACCGAATAAACCCTAAAGATTTCATACCAGTTGTTAAAGTATTCTAAGGGTTACTTTGGAACGCAGAAATTTCACATGAATGATATAGAAAATTCACAAGAATTAAAATAAAAACACAGGAGGATTCAGAAAAAATTCCTTTTGTTCCAAAAAGGGCATAAAAGAAGGTACCAAATGGCTTGGTCTAGTTAAATCATATGCTCAAGTCGTTGCCACCGCCCACGGCCGGCCCACCGATTGTACTACTACTACCACCACCACCATTTTGTCGCGGTTTTTTTCAATTGCTGTACTGACGCAGACGTAATGCATGAGCCACCGACTTTCAGAACGAAGGGCGCTCATTTGGTCCGCGTCGCCATCGTCGTCGTCCGTCCCGCGCGAACTGTGTGTAGAATGGCAGGCAAAGCTGATTGGACGGGCAGGCAGGACAGGGGCGCAGGGCGGCAAAAAGAGCGCCGCCGATGTGACGACGGATACGAGCTCTATCTCCCACCATTGGAGAGAGCAATAATGCTGATTGTCAGCCACTGCAAACTTCCATCTCTCCCATGTTGCACTTGCACAACGGAGAGATCCCTGCTTAACTTGTTCCCTGATTGATCAGCCGACGACAGATCCCCCAAGCATTCTGCAAGAACATGACTTCTGATAGGTTTAAGCGCGATCAAACTGCAGCCAATCTGCTCATATATATATCCTGCAATTAAACTGCAGCCCATCTGCTGGCACGTACGTACGTACTTGCAGCCGTTCATCAAATGTACAGTTAACAAAAAAAAATGTTTAAGCGCGCTACACTACGCATGTGATAACTTATCCTCCAATCAGTGTTGTCATGTTGCATTATATTGGTATATATACAGTGTACCCTCACATGGACGCTCTCCACCAAAAAAAAAAAAAGTTCAGACTAGCGACAGACACATCTGAACGAAGTTTTGGTGCGCGCGCCTGCTCTCGGCCGGACAAGCTAGCTATAGTAGCAAGTAGCCAGTACCAATCATGCATGGAATAAAATGTTTTGTGACGATTATCCCCGCACCGTCCAGAGTACTCTAACCCACAAGTTGAGGCCGCCCTGCAGCCCATCAGACGAGGACGCGCGCGTGTATAAAAGCTGACTGGACTCCCAGCATCTGTCAGCGAAGCAGGAGCCAATCCCCTCAGACCTCAGATCAACAAGACAAGATGGTGAAGCTCGCCTTCGGAAGCGTCGGCGACTCCTTCAGCGCCACCTCCATCAAGGCCTACGTGGCCGAGTTCATCGCCACCCTCCTCTTCGTCTTCGCCGGCGTCGGTTCCGCCATCGCCTACGGTGAGTAGTAGGGCCCTGTTCCATCCACCCATATGCCCGCGTCCCGCCCAACGCGGTCTCAATGCATGCATGCTGATTGCTAGCTGAACGATCACTCGTCCACGCCACGCGCAGGGCAACTGACGAATGGCGGCGCGCTGGACCCGGCGGGCCTGGTGGCGATCGCGATCGCGCACGCGCTGGCGCTGTTCGTGGGCGTGTCCGTCGCGGCGAACATCTCGGGCGGCCACCTGAACCCGGCCGTGACGTTCGGGCTGGCCGTGGGCGGCCACATCACACTCCTGACGGGCGTCTTCTACTGGGTGGCCCAGCTGCTGGGCGCCACCGTGGCGTGCCTGCTCCTCGGGTTCGTCACCCACGGCAAGGCCATCCCCACGCACGCCGTCGCCGCGGGCATCAGCGAGCTGGAGGGCGTCGTGTTCGAGGTCGTCATCACCTTCGCGCTCGTCTACACCGTGTACGCCACCGCCGCCGACCCCAAGAAGGGCTCGCTCGGCACCATCGCGCCCATCGCCATCGGCTTCATCGTCGGCGCCAACATCCTCGCCGCGGGGCCCTTCAGCGGCGGCTCCATGAACCCCGCCCGCTCCTTCGGCCCCGCCGTCGCCGCGGGCGACTTCGCCGGAAACTGGGTCTACTGGGTCGGCCCGCTCGTCGGCGGCGGCCTCGCTGGTCTCGTCTACGGCGACGTCTTCATTGGCGGCTCCTACCAGCAGGTCGCGGACCAGGACTACGCCTAATTTATTCACACCACTGATCCATCTCCGCTCTGGATGAATGGATTCAAACCCATCGTCGTTTGCTTTTGCTCCTCGCCACGTTCTATGGTTGTGTATGCATGTATGTGCCAATATGATGTGCCGTTGCCCTGGTCCATTCATTTCCCTTTTTTTTTCGGGGTGAAATAGATGTAAAGATCTCGTCTTGCCTGCCGTACTCGCGCTGTGTTGGGAAAAAATTGATTTTCGTTCCAAGTTTGTTTACGCATGGATTTCTTGGCTCCTTTAGGGCTTGTTTGGGACAAAGGGTAATGGAGGGGATTGAGGGGGTTATAATCCCTCATTATTCAAAATTAAGTAGTAGGGGATTCTAGCCCCCTCAATCCACTCCATTACCTTTGATCCCAAACAAGCCCTTAGGGTTGATTTGGTGACAAGGGGATCCCGAGAGGATTAGAGGGGATTGAGGGGGAAATAAACTAATTTCCCCCTCAATCCCCTCCGATACTCCCGGGATCCCGGGTCACCAAATCAGCCCTTATGGTTTTGATTCACGTCTGTCTCGTAAGTCTATTTCTCAACGGGAATTTCATGACACTCTTTCTAACACTGTCATCAAGAGTATAATAAAACTGATAATAGGACAATATCTTTTTTAATATAAAATTTCACTTTATTTTAATGTAAAATTTTACATTACCCTTTTATAGACTAACATATCAATTAAATGTTGCAACTAAATGACAAATATAAGTTAATAAAAATATGTGAAGTTGAAATAAATAATTTTCAATAGAGGTTAAAATGGGTTGACATGGTTCTATCCATATAAAACCTATTCCTCGTAGATACTAGTATGTTGATGTATGACACTATTAAATAAACCACCGCAAAACTTTCACTGATAGTCATCCAACGGTAACTACCCGCGCAAAACTTTCCTAGTATTCGCCGACGCTATTGCGACTTTGCGAGTCGCATACTCACCGCAAGTCCACAACGCATGTTTCTTGAAAATCCAATTGTTTCTGCTCTTCCAAATGCACCACGTCATAATGATGATACTTTCCAACCTCCATGGGACTTGCCATCTTCTTCTAATCCTCATCAAGGTATGAAGAAGATCCGTTGTTCGAGGCGAACGGATGTCCAATAATAACCAACATCTCCGAGCAAAGTTGCATCTGAAAAAAAGATGAATGATCGTCTCTTCCATCTGAAGAATACAGTTATCGCAAGTGAAAGAGTCCAATGGCATTGAATGCCGCCTGAGGAAAGAGCGGGTATTCAATTTATTTTTAAGCAGCAACCAGAAGAACACCTTGTGCTTAGGTTGACATTTGGATTTCCACAACCAGGAAAAGAGGGGGTGAGTCGGTTGGTTACCGATCATGTGAGAATAGGCCTTCTGAGAAGAAAACAAACTGGAAGAGGCAATGCAGAGCCATTTATCATTGTGATCATGCAACTGAAGATTTGTCAGAATGTCTTGTAGGGCAAGAAGCTGCTCAAACGCTTCGGCAGACAGGGGAGTGTGAAACATTTCGTTCGACGAAGTCAGCCTTGCTTGATTAATGGTGATGTCTTTGAGAGAGGCAAAAGACCAAAGCTCCGGGAATCTTACAGATTTGCGCAAACCATCCCAATTATCATGCCACAGAAGTGTAGTTTTTCCATCTCCAATCTCCACCCAGGCTAAATCCTTAAATACGTCTTGAATTTTGAGAATATCTTTCCACCAGAATGAACCAACAGGTTTGACTGAAGGTAAAGAATTGTTGTAATGATTGGCCCAGATAATGTTAACCCACGGAATGTTGGCTCTATTATAAAATTTATGGAGACATTTCATAAGAAGAGCTTTGTTTTGCAATTCAAGGTTTATGACGCCTAGCCCCTCTGGGCTTTTGGTTTGCAGACAGCTTTCCAAGCGACTTGAGATGGTTTTTTTTGCGTTTATGTCTACTCCTCTCCAAAGGCAGTGCCGTCTGAATTTGTCAATCTGCTTGATCACTGTTTTTGGGAGTTTTAGGGTGCACATGAAATATGTTGGGAGAGAGGAGAAAACCGCGTTGACCATTTGTAATCTGCCAGCCTAAGATAAAAAGATAGAAGTTGATGCAAGTCTTCTTTCAATCTTCTGAATGAGGGGGAGGAATGCTCCCAAGTTGGGTTTTTTAATTCCCAAAGGAAGCCCGAGATACGTGAAAGGCATAGTTCCAACCTTGCAGTGAAACATATTTGCTAAGATTGCCAATTTCTGATCTCAAACATTGATAGGATAAATATTAGATTTGTGATAGTTCACATGGAGGCCTATGGAGTCTGCAAATGAATTAAGCATCGCTTTTAGGAAGAAAAGTTGTCTAGGGCAAGCCTCCAAGATCAGAATAGTGTCATCTGTGAAAGGATCACGATGCCCAAGAGGGGGATGAATTGGGCTTTTCTAAAAATATACACTAATTAAAACCTAAGCAAGAGCCCAACTTCACCCCAACAACTAGCACTAAGAGAATAATACTAGAAATATAACAATGCTAAGACAATACTTCAAATACTTGCTAAATAAATACACAATGTAAAATGCTTGAATTAAGTGCGGAATGTAAAGCAAGGTTTAGAAGACTCCTCCAATTTTTTCCGAGGTATCGAAGAGTCGGCACTCTCCACTAGTCCTCGTTGGAGCACCCGTGCAAGGGTATCGCTCCCCCTTGGTCCTCGCAAGAACCAAGTGCTCACTACGAGATGATCCTTTGCCACTCCAGCGCGGTGGATCCCTCACGACCGCTTACAAACTTGAGTCAGGTCACCAACAAGATCTCCATGGTGATCACCGATCTCCCAACGCCACCAAGCCGTCTAGGTGATGCCGATCACCAAGAGTAACAAGCCGTAGACTTTCGCTTGACTAAGAGAAGCCTAATGCAAGTGGTGTGTGCTCTAGGTGGCTCTCGCTAGCGCTAATGAGGTCCAAATGCGGGATTAAGATTCTCTAATCTCCTCACTAGGCTTTTGGTGCTTGCAATGCTCTACCAATGTGCAGGAAATAATGTGGGCAGCAAGACATTGAATATGGTGGGTGGAGGGGGTATAAATAGCCCTCACCCACTAACTAGCCGTTGCAAGCAGTGTTCTACACATGGGCGCACCGGACAGTCCGGTGCGCCAACGGTCGACTCCAACGGCTAGTTCTGACAGCTAGCCGTTGGGCTAATGGCACACCGGACAGTGAACAGTCACTGTCCGAAGCACACCAGACAGCCCGGTGCACTGTCCGGTGCGCTGTCCGATGCGCCACTAAAAATCCACTCGGGAACCTTGCGCTCTCGGGTTTCTGTGTGGGGAAACCCTTCCCCTGGGCCAGCCTGGCCCCACCTGACAGAGGGCGCACCGGACAGTCCGGTGCCCCAAAGTCAGAAACCCTATTTTCTATTTTCTGCTGTTTTTCAAATCGGTTTTCGTTCTAACTTGTGAGTATGTTCTAGAGTGTCACCTAGCACTATATGTGAATGTGAATATGCACCAACACTACACTAGAACTCTATTGGTCAAACTACTCATCGACAACCCCTCTTTAAAGTACGGCTAAAACAAAATAAAAGACCTAGCTAAATCACGAGTGTCCACAACTCCTTGACACTCGGACTACGTAGTCCTTCACTTTTTGTTTCGTTGTTTTAGCCGTCGCTTCGAGTTCTTATCTCCGGGATTGTTTTCACCATTGTAGTACTTCTACCTATAATGCAACCTAACTTACCATTTGTCTCTGCAAAACACACATTAGTCACATATAACATTACGTTGTCATTAATCACTAAAACCAACCAGGGGCCTAGATGCTTTCAATCTCCCCCTTTGGTGATTGATGACAACCCTACAAGATTTGTGAGAGTAGTTTGTTTTGAAATTTCTGTCAATAGAGAAGATGGTTAGTTATACTCAGTAATCTTTGACAGAAAGAGTGTGTACCATAATAATAAGAATGAGCGCATACACATCATAAGTTTCTTGTTCATATAAAAGTGAAATCAAATCGATGAACAAGAACTAGAAGACTGGTGATAACATATAAGGTGAAAACATAATACACACACAGTCAACATAAGCATCGAGAGTATATAATAGAGTTTGTGAGCCAAAAGCATCATACAAAAGTGGAGCTAGTACAGAGAGTAACAAACACATATATTACATCAAAATGACTCTCTACTAACTCTCTAACTCCCCCTAGCTCTCACAACTCATATCTCTCCCCCTTTGGCGTTAAACACCAAAAGGAAACCCGAACCTACACATCAGAAGAGGGAGGAGGTGGCCGGGGCGCATCCGGTCGCGGTCGTGGCAGTAGAGCGAATGCCAGCTGCGGGTCAGAGTCAGTCTCAGATCCAGGATCTACCGTAGAAGCTGGAGCTGGTACTGACTCAGACGGAGGCTGCGCTGCAGGAGCTGCCAGAGCCGAAGAAGTCACAGACACTGCCACAACGGCAGTGGTAATAGCAGGAGCTGGTGGCACTGGCGGCTGAGTGCTGACGGAGCCGATGACCAGCGATGTGAAAACTAGGGTGACCGACCGGAGCGGAGAGGAAGAAGGACCAATTGTAGGAAGAGGGGGTCCTGGATGAATAGCTGGCACAACTGGAGCCTAAAGAGGTGGAGGCGGTGCTGACTGAGGTGGTGGATGGCGCAGGAGTGACGGGAACAGGCGAAGTGGGTGGTGGAGTGGTGGGAGTGGTAAGAGCGGAGGAGCGAGGACGAGAGGCGAGGCGACGAACTCGATAGGCAATCTGATCGAAAGGAATCTGTAACTGAGCTCCTCGCTCTGCCTACTTAGCGGTTGCTACTACTGCTATCGCTGCTTGGGCTGCTCTGTCCAGACGCCGCTTCTTGCGGCCTTCCTGCTGCTCCAAATAAATAGTCTTTCCCTTGACCTGCCTGAAGGGGTGAGGAGGATCCTCGTCATCTCCTCCCCCTGGCGCCGACACATTCTTCGTGCGCGACATCCTGACCTGACGACTGCAAATGAGAGAGAGAAGCTAAGCACAAGAAGATAACAGTCGATAGAAAGACAAAAGAGCGAAGAGCTACCTGGAAATCTCACACGAGAGGGAGAGAATCTAGGCAGGACAGGAGATGGCTCATGGGCAGGCAAGGGCACTGAAATGGCAGAAGAGGTGAGCACGTATTAGTCACATAGTCATAAGTATATAAAATGTGAATACATACATACACAGAGTGTTATGGCACAGAAATCGAGAGTTATGGCGATCGAGAGGTCAAACGACGCGAAAACGACGTTTGAACGAGAAATAGTGCCATAGGAGGTTTGAAATTCGAATTGAGGCATGAAATGATGGGGAATTGAGCTGATACTTCACGAATAGGTTTATATGGGTAAATATGAGTGAAGTGTGCGCTTGGTTTGATTTGAGGCGAAGAAAATGGAATTTGGGCACTCGGCTCGGAATTGATCGCTCGAAACGGGGATTTGTGTGAAATGGAAGCCTGGTATATCGGATTGACGTGAAATTGTGCGAATATGTTACTGGAGGTAGGGATGAAAGTGGTAATCCGAACTGTTAGAAAAAATTTAATATTTTAAAATAGATATGTATAAAATTTGATGTTAATCTTTTCTTATGTTATCAAGCACATTAGTACAAATATGAATAAAATATTATATAAGTTGTTTTATGTATTATTTGCTCCCTACAACACAAAAAGTTGAAAAATTTACCGAATTTGTTTCTGAATTCATACCGAAGTTTATATCTATTATTTGAGAAAATGTATGATGAATTTGAGGTTTACCTTTTATGAATCTTAACAAGCTGGATGTTAAAAACAAGAATACAAATTTGTATTGTATATTTTATATCCTATTTATTAACAATCAAAGGAAAAAACTAATTACCAAATAAATACCATTTCCGACCGTTTTCATCCCTAACTGGAGGTGTTGTGAAGGTGCCTGAAAAATTTGGGATCGATTGGAGCATTTTTGGCTGGTTTGGGCATTTCACCGAGCATGTGGTGTGCGGTGTTCTAGGTTTAGAGTGAAATGCCCATTATAGGTGGTGAAACCCTCCCGAAGGAGCTAGGAACCAGCAGGGTAGCTCAAGGGATACACAGGGATACATAGATGTACTTGGATTCACAAGAATTGAATAAGAATTGGAATTGAGCAATCAAGGAGTGAAAGATGGGTTCACTGCACAACAAAAGAACAGAAAGGGGGGAAAGTAAGAGGGAGCTTTACCAAGGAAGGGTGAGGGAGGCCGAGTCCTGGTAGGAGCAGACCTCACCGGAGATGGCTCGAGCTCGTCGGCGGTGAGGGAAGTGAAAGGGAGATCGCCAGGCACCAGAGAGAGAAACGGGACAGAATGGAAATGGGAGGACTGGGCACTGCTCGGGCGAGGGAAGGTTTTTTAAAAATGAGTTATGGGCGCACCGGACAGTCTACAGTGCTTGTCCGGTGCACACCGGACAGCATATTGTAGCTGTCCGTTGAACCACCGGATAGCGCACAGGAAAAGGAGATCTGCTCGCGTGCGGCCGGTGCACCGGACAGTGCACAGTGCAGTGTCCGGTGAGCCCAGACGGAGGAAATTTTGATATTTTTCAAATTTTCTATCTAGTTTTCAACCAAACCAAATCCCAACTTATAATCACACAAAAGAACACTTGTTGGGACATGTATTGGCACCCTCATATATTATCTCAAAATTTTTAAAATATTTTGCCATAGGCTAGATAATTTTTAGAGAAAATAGGCAAATGGTGAGATTTGCATTTTGGTTTTGCACTAGGGGTTTTCATGAAATATTTGAGTTTTGAATACTCCCCCTAAGTGTAGTGCCTCATGCATATCTCAAGAACCAACAATTGCATAGTAGGTAAGAATTCAAGTACTAAAAGCTTAAAACTAAGACTTGTCAAGTTTGATCCTGAGTTAAGCTTTTTCACTCGCTTTGTTGGCGGTTATCTCAACTAGGTTAGACAAGCCCTAGATGCAATACGAGAAATGTAAATATGCAATGCAAGCTTGACAACACCATTTGAAATCTTAAATAAAATTTCTGAGATGAAGTATATTTAATTCATTCCTCAACATGCAAAAGCGGGTTTTATCAAGTGGCTTAGTGAAAATATCCGCTAATTGATCTTCCGACCTCACTCCTTCTAAAAAGATATCTCCTTTCGCAACATGATCTCTAAGGAAGTGATGACGGATATCAATGTGCTTGGTGCGAGAGTGTTGTACAGGATTATTGGCAATTTTAACAACACTCTCATTGTCACACAACAAAGGTACCTTTTCTAGAACTACGCCATAGTCTAGAAGAGTTTGTTTCATATATAAAATTTGTGTGCAACAAGCACTCGCGGCAATGTATTCCGCTTCGGCGGTTGACAAGACAACACTATTTTGCTTTTTGGATGTCCATGATACTAGTGATCTCCCAAGCAAATGGCACCCCAGAAGTACTTTTTCTATCAATTTTGCACCCGGCATAATCCAAATCGGAATAGCCAATTAGGTCAAAAGTAGCTCCTTTGGGATACCACAGACCAACGCTTGGGGTGTGCCTGAGATACCTAAGAATTCTTTTAACAGCACGAAGATGAGCTTTCTTAGGATTAGATTGAAATCTAGCACACATGCAGACACTAAACATGATATCGGGCCTAGATGCGGTAAGATACAATAAACTACCAATCATAGAGCGGTAGAGAGTTTGATTAACCGGGTTACCTCCCTCATCTAGGTCGAGATGTCCATTTGTTGGCATAGGTGTCTTGATTGGTTTGCACTTCTCCATGTTGAACATTTTCAACAAGTCTTTGGTATACTTCTCTTGTGAGAGGAAGTTACCATCTTTTATTTGCTTGACTTGAAAGCCGAGGAAGTACGTTAGCTCACCAATCATTGACATCTCGAACTCCTTCGACATCAACTCACCAAATTCCTTGCAATGATAGTCATTTGTCGAGCCAAAGATTATGTCATCAACATATACTTGATAAATGAAAATATCACCGTTATGTTTCTTTGTGAATAGAGTTGTGTCGACGGTCCCGATCTTGAAGCCCTTTTCGATGAGGAAGTCACGAAGATGGTCATACCAAGCTCTTGGAGCTTGCTTTATCCCATATAGCGCCTTGGACAACCTATAAGCATAGTTAGGATATCTAGGGTCTTCAAATCCAAGTGGTTGCTCAACATATACAAGTTCATTTATGAAGCCATTTAAAAATGCACTTTTTACATCCATTTGGTAAAGCTTTATATCATAGCATGATGCATATGCGAGTAGGATACGGATGGCTTCCAGTCGAGCAACTGGTGCAAATGTCTCTCCAAAATCTAAGCCTTCAACTTGAGAGAATCCTTTTGCAACAAATCTTGCCTTGTTCCTTACAATCATGCCTTGATCATCTTGTTTGTTCCTGAACACCCACTTTGTTCCAATGATTCTTGCATCTTGTGGAGGCTTCTCCAGGGTCCAAACTTGGTTATGGGTGAAGTTGTTTAGTTCTTCATGCATGGCGTTCACCCAGTCCGGATCCTGTAGCGCCTCATCTATACATGTAGGCTCAACACAAGAAACAAAGGAGTGATGTTCAATAAAAGAAGCATGTCTATGTGATCGAGTAATAACCCCTTGTGAAGGACTCCCAATGATTTGGTTTTGAGGGTGAGCTTGAAGTAGTGATGAATTTCTTATGTTAACCACTTGGGAAGAAGATCCTAGAGCATCAACATCTTCGGCTTGTACCCTTGCTTGTTCATGAGAGACAAATGTATCTTCATTTGTATGCCTCTCATTCTTTTTCATCATCTTGTGGTACATTTGATGAAGAAGGCTTGTCAATGTTTTGCACCTCTTCTTCATCTTCTTTTGGTTTGATAGCTCCAATTGGCATGTTCTTCATTGCTTCCCTAAGTGGCTCATCACCTACATCATCAAGATTTTCAAGTGCTCCTTAGGAGCCATTAGTCTCATCAAATTTCACATCATATGTTTATTCTACCACGTCAGTGGTATGATTGAATACTCGATATGCTTTGGACTTTAATGAATAACCCAATAGAAAACCAATATCACAACGTCTTTGAAACTTCCCTAGGTGATGGCGTTTCTTGTAGATGTAGCATTTGCATCCAAACACCCAGAAGAAGGAGACGTCTGGCTTTTTCCCATTTAGCAGTTCATAGGGAGTCTTCGCAAGTAGCCGGTGAGGAAATAGCCTGTTTGATGCATAACATGTAGTGTTGACAGCTTCGGCCCAAAACCTCTCAGGTGTGTTATACTCATCAATCATTGTTCTTGCAAGTGTGATCAAGGTCCTGTTTTTCCTTTCAACAACTCCATTTTGTTGAGGTGTATATGTTGCAGATACTTCATGCTTGATCCCAATCTCATCACAGTACTCATGAATGTTGGTGTTGTCAAATTCTTTACCATTATCACTTCTAATCTTCTTGATCTTGCAATCAAATTCATTTTGAGCTTTCTTGGCAAACTTCTTGAATATAGATGCAACTTCAGATTTGTCATGGAGAAAGAACACTCAAGTGTATCTTGAGAAATCATCAACTATCACTAGACAGTAGAGGTTGCCACCAGCACTTACATAATGTGTAGGTCCAAATAAATCCATATGAAGTAGTTCCAGTGGCCTTGATGTTGACATGAAAGCTTTTGTAGGATGTGTATTAGCAACTTGCTTCCCAGCTTGACATGTACTACAAGGCTTGTCCTTTTCAAAAACAACGTCCTTTAATCCTCTAACCATGTCCTTCTTTAATATCTTCTTGAATGTGCTGATCCCAACATGTGCAAGCCTCCTATGCCAGAGCCATCCAAGTGATGCTTTAGTGAAGAGGCAAGTTCTTAAGTCTGCATCTTCTGAGGTAAAATCCACTAAGTAGAGATTGTTGTATCTAAATCCTTTGAACACCATTGATTCATCATCCATTTTTGATACAATAACCTCTGTTGGAGTGAATAAGCATTGAAGTCCAAGATCACAGAGTTGACCCACTGATAATAAGTTGAAGCTCAAAGGTGCAACCAAGAGAACATTTGAAATTGATAGATCATTAGAAATTGCCACCTTGCCAAGTCCTTGAACTTTCCCTTTTGAATTGTCCCCAAATGTGATTTTGTCTTGTCCATCAACATTCTCATTAAGTGAGGTGAACATCCGTGGGTTGCCTATCATATGTTGTGTGCATCCACTGTCAATAACCCAATGGCTCCCACTGGTCTTGTAGTTCACCTACATTCACAGACAAATCAAACTTGAGTTTTGAGGGCCCTATATTGCATAGGACCAGTGACTCTCTCAATCAAGGGCTTTGCAACCCAAATTTGTCTAGGTCTACTCTTGCTTGGTGGACCTAGGAATGTAACTTTGACCTTTCCATTTGCAACTTTTCTTAGAACATAATGAGCATTGAAAGCAAATGGTCTTGAGTGCTTAGGCAAGGGAGTTGGTGGTTTGGCTTTGCAGTTGTGGGCAAAGTGACCTTCTTTTCTACACTCAAAGCATTTGATAGGCTTATGAGTCTGCTTTGACTTGTATTGAGTAGTAGCTTTCTTTTGCATAAAAGCATTGTATCCAATACCACTCTTGTTGTTTTTCATGACAGTGTTCATGAACAATTCATTTTGGAGGTATTGGCCCTTGTTGAACTTTTGCACACTTGTTGTAAGATGTTCATTTTCACTCTTAAGTTTCTTGACCTCATTTTTAAGCCTTTCATTATCCACTGCCAACTCATTGTTGAAATCATTGTTCTTAATGGCAACCTTTCCTCTAGTAGTTGCATCAGTCAAGTATCTCTTCAATTTTTGGTTGTCTAAAGTCAAGACTTCAACTTTTTTGGTCAATTCATCATGTAGACTAGTTTGCTCTCCTTGACTCAGATCATCACATGAGGTTGCTACATCAATCTTAACAACAGGGTTAATAGCTTCATGTGTATTGCAAGAAAAAAGTTCATTTTCAACAAGAAGATTATCATATTCAAATTTAATCTTAGTATAGTCTTCCTTGATTTTCACTAGTCTATCTTTCAACTCCCTGTTAGCTTCATTTAACTTGTCACATTTATCCTTAGCATCTTTTAGGGAGGATGTGAGCTAATTTACAGTGGATGACATAGTTTTGTTCTCTTCTTTCATTTCATCACTAGCTTTCATAACTATGTCATATTTGGCATTCAAAGATTCATTTTCATTTTTTAACTTATCACATTTAGCTTTTGACTTCCTAATGATTTGAGTGTATTCTTTAAGCAAGTCAGCTAGTTCATCATAGGAAGGTGAAGCAAATTCCTCATCACTATCACTATCACTATCATCAGTAATATCAATATCATTTTGTACCTTCCGTTCACCTCTAGCCATGAGGCATAGATGAGAAGTTGATGATGGCGATGGTGGTGGTGAAGAGAAGTCCCTGGCGATGGCGACAACTTTTTCATCATTCTCTTCTTCACTTGAAGAAGATCCACTTGATGACTCAATATCAGTGAGCCAGTCACCAACAATATATGCCTTTCCATTTTTCTTTTTATGGAACCTCTTGTGCTTCCCATCCTTCCTCTTGAAGAATCTCTTTTCCTTTTTCTCATCATCGTTGTCATCTTCTTTCTTGCCCTTGAACTTGTTCTTCTTGGGCTTGTTACATTGATGAGCAAGATGACCAAGCTCTCCACAATTGTAGCAATCCATTTTAGAAATGGGCTTTCTTTTGCTGGAAAAGAATTTCTTCTTTCTTGAATCAAATTTGATGCCTTCTCTGTTGAGCTTCTTTAACATCTTGGTAGTCTTCCTCACCATCAAGGCAATGTTAGTATCAAGGTCATCATCACTTGAGGATTCTTCCTCAATTTGTACTTTAGCTTTTCCTTTTCTTTCTTGATTTGCTTTGAGAGCCAAATCCTTTCTCTTGGAAGATGACTCATCCTTGTCATTGATGTGCATGTACATCTCATGAGCATTGATCTTTCCCAATATCTGTGTAGGTGTGGTAACTGAAAGATCCATTTGATGTAGTACAGTGACAACGTGTCCATATTTGTCAATTGAGAGGACACTGAGAATCTTCCTCACAACATCCGGTTGTGAAATTTGTGTAAGCCCCAATCCATTTACTTCCTCTATAAAAATATTGAGATGTGAGTACATAGCATTGGCATTTTCATTAGCAAGCATTTCAAAAGAATTTAACTTTCTCATAGCAATGTGATATCTCTCCTCACACTCACTTCTAGTGTAAGGCCCAAACTCTGTATAAAAAAATTATTAATAATAATAAAATAAATATCTGAAAAAAATAAAATAGTAAATTCTTACATCTCAACTTAAACTTGAGCAATGAATGTTGAGGACTGAAGTTCGAAAACCAAGAGGTATGTTAGAAAATAAGTAATGGAAAAGTTTTCTATTCAACTAAATGATTATGCATATCATTAAATGATGCACCATAAGCCTCGTTTACATGAATATTTAATGTTGAAATAACTTTAGTTCCTATTCCACAATCAAAATACTTTTCCTTGAAAAGAAATGAACAAGGGGAGTGTGTTCATAGTTCTAACACCTATCAAATAAATAAAATAATTAAAGTAAATATACATCTATTGCACCATAGTTGATTTTGATTATGTATTAAAGAATTGAATTTCTAAATCTTGGGATTTGAATTTTCTAAAAATCAAATAATATGAGAATATCTCATTTTACTAAGTAAATAAAGGATATATAAAATAAAACAAGCCATGTATAACAAATTAGGGTTTTCTTTGAGCACTTAAATATACTATAAATCTGAACCTTGTTTGCATTTAATTTAAGATTTGAATTTGAATTCAAATTTGAAATTTAGAAGTTGAAAGGGAGAAAACAGAAAATAAAAAGAAAAGGGATATACCTGCGCCATGGGCTGAATTGGTTGCTTCTCGGCCTATTCACTACACCCATAGCCGCCTTGCTCACTCGTTCGCGCGGCCCAACTGATGGACTGGCGCTGGCGACACTGGCCCACGGGTCAGGCGTTCCACGACAGAGCGCGCACCATCCATAGCTTCCACGTGGGACCCGCTCTGTCAGGTGCTCGTATCCTTCACCAGATCCACCCGCTTTCCCCTTCCGTCGCAGTCAAAGCCGTGTCCGCCGGGATCGCTCCGCCTCAACAGAACTCTGGCGTCCGCACCGAAAATCACGTAGCTTCTTGACCGGACACCCCCCACCGCCGCTATATATCGCAGAGTGCCGAATCCATCAGAAGGAAAACCGCCGCCGCCATGCAGTGATAGCACCAGCTCGAGAGCACGGAGTGAGAGAGAGCCGAGGAAGTCGCTCTGCGCCGTCGTCCATCCTGGGTCACTGGTCGACTTCGTGGCTCAGCTGGATGGTTTCAGCTGGGTGGGGCGTGTCTCCATGGGCTACCATTGTGGATTTGGGGGCTCGTGAAGACCGGAGTCCAAGGGGAGCTCCCTGGTGCCTGGGAGCCACGGCGCAGCGGCATCATCGTGTGGACCTTGGTGCGCGTCGTCCTCCTTCGGTGAGAATCCTCTTTGGCCCCCCCATTATCATCCACGCAAAACATATACCCGAGCATTGTAGAGATCGTCGTGTCGTGATTTGGGAACTTATCACCGAGGTTCTCCCTCTGCCGCACAAACCACACCACGCCATGGTCAGCATCACCACCACCCCAATGGCCGGTAGGAGCTAGCTCTACATGTTCGCCATCCTCCCCTCTAAGTTCAGTGCCGATCAATTTCATGGTTGGGTCGATTATGCGTCGGATCGTGTGGCCACCAGCGAATCTCTGCCGTGGGAGGGCTTGGTGGCGCAGCTCTGTTCCGGCCGGGTGGAGACGATGTGCTTCGGACCGTCGATCTCGCAGGGACGGTTCAGATTAGAGGCAAGCCTAATTCCTGGCGCTCTAGATCTTGGATGTTAGATCGGCTATGAGCGGCTTGGATTAGATCCTAGGATAACGGTTTGACAACATGACTGGATCCCTCGGATCTAGATCTAGCGATCCAGGGTTTTCTGTGTTGCGTGGCCACACGCTTTATGCAAAAGAGACCCTACGCTTTACATATATCAACCCGCAGTCCACATAGTAGCGCTCGGTGTCTTAGGGATTTTTATGCCTAGCCCCCTACGCTTCGGTTTATTATATGCGCAGTCCAGAAGCCAGGAAAAGTGAATAAATGATTAAGTAAATTGATTTTTAGTATAAATTAATTGCAGAAACTTATAAAATTCCTAGAAACTTCATATTAGGTCCAAATTGATCCATTCCAGTTTCTATAATTTTGTATTAATTATGTTTATCACTTGGTAACACTATATTAACATGAAAGCCATATTAGAATTGATCACTCAATTAATCTTGTATCAAATACACACACTACAAGAATATTAACCTTCTATGACGTTTTGATGGGATCATAAGCGTCACAGAAGGTGTGTAATTAAAGGTCTTCTATGACGAAACATAATAAATAATGACGTTCCTAAGAATATTCCTCCATAGGAACGTCATAATTTTTTATGTTTCGTCATAGAAGATCTTTAATTACGCACCTTCTATGACGCTTATGATACCATCAGAACGTCATAGAAGGTCAATATTCTTGTAGTGACAAAACCTTCGGAAATTCATAACTCCTTCGTTTTAACTCCGAATTGACTCATTCAAGTTGCGTTAGTCTCGTACAAGTACTTACTACGCAGTAACAACATTGATTATACATGTCTCATAATTTTATATTAGATATCTATTTATGCTAAGTTAATCGGGTTAATCTATGTCTATTGGATTAACTTATTTAATATTAATATATAGTGTTCTAATTTCATGGTTATAATTTAACTAAATCAAATAATGACTTAGCTTAAAGTTGAGATAATTATTTATAGAATAATTTCTTATATGATCTATACTAACCAATTTATGATATATTTTAATATTTTAATCACAGATCTTCTATAAAATCATAGCTCCTTAGTCGTAACTCCGATCTTAGTAGTTCTCGATCCCGCGATCTCGTAGCTTCACGTAGATTGTTATTATTCGGTTTGTCCTTATGTTTGGTGTGATGTTAATTTTATCCATACCATGTTTGTTTGTATTGCTACGACTAGCAGTGCGGTCACGAGGATCTGAAGAATCACCCTGGTAACTGGAATCTCAAGTGCCAGACAAGTTGTGCCCTTGATCACATTTGTTACCCAATAATATTCTTTATTATCATTATTCAATGCATAGGTTTAATTTTGATGGGACCCAATAGGTCACCCTAGTCTGTTTATCCTGTTTACCTTGTTTACCCCTGATTCATTTGGGTAGTTATGCTATTGCTCTATATGGTTTTGGGATTAACATTTTATTACATCCATGTTCCAATTATTTTGTTATGTTATTTATGCTCATGATAAGATCATTATGTTAATTGGAACATGGAGCGACCACCCGGGAAAATAGTGCTACCACAAGGGTTTAATGGGACGCCCTTGGCTGATTAACTAGGAAAGCTAGTGGAGGTCTTCCTTACCCGAAAGGGGCAAGGGCAGTAGGGGAGTGGTCCGTGTAGGGAGGTCCTTGGGTTGATTTTGCTGCGATGGCGGTCAGGCGAGGGATTCCTGCACTGGAGCTTCCTATAAACTGTAGCGGGATTTCTGAAGCTAGTGGAACTTTGTAAAGGCCTCGTAGTGTTACCCTGCCTCGCTTCCTTGGTAGAGGTGTATGAGATTCATGACCCCTTGGCAGATGGGTAACACGACTTGTGGGTAAAGATGCGCAACCTCTGCAGAGTGTAAAACTAGTATACTAGCCGTGCTCACGGTCATGAGCGGCTCGGACCCTCACATGATTAAATTATGGAACCTAAATTCAATTTGTCATATGCATTTGCATGGGATTATTTATTAATTTTGTTCTATTATTTATTATGGTTTGGTATTTACTTACATCTAGTAATTGCTAATAAAAGTTTGACCAACATTAAAAGCAATGCTCAGCTTTAACCATTCTCTTTGATAAGCCTTACACTTCATGAACCCCCACCTTTGGTGAGTTCATGCCACATTATTCCCCACAACTTGTTGAGCGATGAACATGTGTGAGCTCACTCTTGCTGTCTCACACCCCCCCACAGGAGAAGAACAGGTGGTTCAAGAGGAGCCGCGTATCGAGGAGTTCGATTCGTTCTAGGTGGCGTCTCCCAGTTGACTTTCTGGCACCAAGGATGGATTTTAGATCCTGTTATATTTATCTTTTATTTTGTAAGACTTCCGCTATGTAATAAGTACTCTGATTATTGTGACATTTAACTCTATACACTCTGTGATTATATATGTTGTCTTCTTTGGTGCATGTATGAGATGCACCCGGCTTTGTCCCTTAAAACCGGGTGTTACAGAAGTGGTATCAGAGGAATGTTGACTGTAGGACGAAACCTAGATAGAAATGGACAAACCCTTACCTACTTACCTTACTCTGATTCTTTTCTAAACTTATCTTAATCTTTTCTCATCTATTTCCGCTTTACTCTGATTATTCTTACCTTTTCCTTCTAAAGACCAATGTGGATTTCACACTTTGAAATCCTGTGCCTAAAGTGATCTTTAGGACTAGGAGACCTACTCTTAGAAACAAAAATAAGACTATTTTCATAGGTATCTATGCGCTTGAATGCTTGTTCTTATGATGCTTATTTGATTTGGATCTTTGATTGAGTGTGATTAGTTGTGGAGTAATGTCCACAATTATATCTGCATATACGTATAGGCATATAAATACAAAAATAAAATTTACGAGACAACTAAACAACTTAGATTATCCTCCATCAAAGTGTATCTATTTTAATGGATCCCTCTTACCTTAAAAGATTCTTTCTCACTTTAATGGATCTCTCATAACTCAAAGGAATATATCTTATTTGATATAGGTTCCTCTTATCTTAAAAGATTCTCTTTTATCTCAAAAGGTTCTTTCTTATCTTAATAGATCCATCTTATCTTGAAAAGTTCCCTCTTATCTTAATGGATCCATCTTATCTCGAAAAGGTTCTATCCTATCCTAGTAGATCTAAATAATCTCAAAAGATTCTATCTTATTATTAGAGACTCATCTGGTCCTAATAAGTATACTTATCCCCACCACTTTGCTTATCTCATAACAATGTAACAAACATGATCTAGTTTAAAATAAAATAAGTAGATCTTATCTAGTCTAATCTGATTACACTAATTTAATATTGATCCCATCTAATCCGATCAGATCTAATCTAATGGACAAACATGTTAGATAATACTGGGAAAATGGATTAGACCCTATCCACCTGTTCTAACATGATTCACTCGGCACTAAATTAAGAGTAACCGACCAACTCGGCCTTATGCATCTACCTTAACCATCTGAAGGTTGTATAACTCCTCTATTTTAATTTAAATAGAAAATTCTGATCTACCTCAAGTATTAACTAAATCATATTCCTATTAATGGGTTTTAAATCTAAATTGGTGTCTTAGACCAATTCATCCGAGAAACCACGACCTCGCCTATGTTATAGATTGCCCAACCCGTTTATCCCAAAAGCAAAAGTAAAACTCTGTTCACTCTACCTACTCCATGTACCCGTATTGTTATCTCAACTCAGATAATGGCATCTAACACCACAACCAATGGTCCCTAAATCAGACCCTCAAAGGAAGCTCGATTATGCCATAATACACTCATTCTATGTCTACACTCACCTAAAAGCTAAAACCGAGGTACCCTTGTTTCTATACCACACCTGCTAATGGCATAAAAAGAATTCTAGGTGTATAATATATATATATATACTGGTATTTTATAAAGATAGGGTCAGCTTAGTACGCTTAACTAAATGATATTCTTAAATAGGATTATAGAATCCAATGAGAGTCATTTAACAAGTAAGCACTAGTGAAATTGTTAGACTACCCGTCTAGGATTCTAGGGTTTGAGGTGTTCCCCATGTAATTACCGTCACACCCCTCACTGTAATGGGCCTGGCCCAGTTACCAAGTCTATTAATACTACTCCCCATCCCTAGTTAGGGACATGGGTTCGTATTCCAATATGGTATCAAATTAGGTTTAGGTTTAGGCCCTATCAGCTACAGCCGCCAGGGGTTTCTCCCTGCCCAGCCGCCGCCGGCCCCCTGCCCCCAGCCGCCGGCCCCCAGCCGCCGCCAGGGGCTTCTCCCTGCCCAGCCGCCGGAGCTCCCCTGCGCCGGCCTCTCCTCCCCCTCCCTCCCTGCTGCGCCCCCATCTCCGGCGTGCACCACCCGCTGGATCCGTGCGCGCCCGCCCCTACGCAGCCGCCGGTCCTCTCACCGGTCCTCTCTGCTTCCCCCTCTCCCCGGCCGCGCCACCCATCTCCGGCGTGCACCAGCCTGTGCGCCCTCCTCCCCCGTCGCGCCCTCCTCCCCATTCGCCAGATCCGCGCGCGCCCGCCTCTCCTCCCCTGCCGGTCGCGCTCCAGTCTGCACGCCCTCCTCCTCCTTCGCCGCCGCCGCCTGCAGGCCCCTGCTGCCCGCCACCGCGCTCTCTGCCCATGGCGGACCTCCCCCCGGACGCGCCCACCGCCGGCCTGGCGCAAACGCCCCTGACCGCGGGCCTGGGCGCGGCCCCCGCTTCCCTGGCCGCCGGCGTCGCCTCCCTGGGCCTCCCTGCTGCCGGCCAGACCCACCCCATGGGCCCCGACCGCTCCGTGGCAGATGCCGAGGCTCCCTACATCGTCGGCCTCCGGCCCCTCCGCGACGTCTCTTCCCCGGCCCACCGTCGAGGCTCTCCACCGGGGTTTCCTGCCCTCGCGGCACCCCCCGATACCGACTCCACACTCGGCGACACCCTCGCTACGATCCAGGCGGCTGTGATGGCCTCGCGGGAGCGTGAGCGCGCCGCCTCCCTCGCCCTGGAGCGTGAGCGTGCCCTGGGTGCCGCACTGACCACCCAGATGGCCACCACGCAGCGCCTCATCGGCCGCCCGCCGGTCGCCTCCGTGGAACCCCCGGAGGGCCCCCTCGCCTCTGACCTCGACGCCGACCTCATCGCTGCTCTCCACGCTCAAGCCGCAGGTTTGCACAACATCCAGGCTCTCGTGTCCGTGGTGTTGGATCCGGCGTCTCCCCACTACCCCCGTTGGCGAGGACAGGTCCTTCTCACGCTGCGGAGGTTCGTCCTCGACGACCACGTCCTCATCGACCACGACGCTCCGCCGCCTCGCTCCTGGTGCCTCATGGACAGCGTTGTCCTCTCGTGGCTCCACGGCACCATCACCGTGGAGCTCCAGGACATCATCCGCGACCAGGCGGACACTGCGCGCCAGGCGTGGCTCGCGCTCGAGGATCAGTTCCTCGGGAATCGGGAGGCGCGGGCGCTCCACCTCGACGCCCAGTTCCACCTGTTTTCTCAGGGGGACCTCTTCGTGGGCGAATACTGCCGCCAGATGAAGGTCCTGGCTGACTCTCTCCGCGATCTCGGCGAGCCCGTTGCCGTTCGTACCCTAGTGCTGAACCTCCTGCGTGGCCTCAGCCCTCTCTACGGCCACCTGAAGGCTCTCATCAAGCGGAGCGTGCCCTTCCCCACCTTCCACGCCGTGCGAAACGAGCTTCTCCTTGAGGAGCTCACCATGGCGAATGAGGCACCCACTCCTGCCTCGGCTCTCTACAGTACTCCGACCAGCGGTCTGCCACCTTCAGGGGGCCAGGCCACCCATCCTCCGTCGACCGGGGCTCCCACCCGCCCTCCACCCGCCGTCCCGGCGGCCCCTCGTCCGACTTCCACGACCGACGGGGGTCGTCGCTCCCGCAAGGGCGGCCGTGGGAGCGGCAGCTCCTCTCGTGGTGGTCCCTCCAGCCGGGGTGGCGGCCACGCGTGGCCGTCATTCTACAACCCCTGGACCGGGACCATCGCCATGTGGCCGGGCCAGGCACCGAGTGCCTCCCGTCCTCCGGCGCCGGCCCTCCTGACTGCACCTCACTACGGCGTGCCTCCTTACGGTGTCCCCGTCGTGCCCCAGGCTCCGCCCGCGCTCCTGCCCCCGGGGACCCACACCTCGACGCCTTGGTCCCCGCCGGCCGGTGGTTGGGACAACGCCTCCCTCGCTGCTGCCTTCAGCACCATGGCGATGACCCCACCCCCCTCCGACTGGGTGATCGACTCCGGTGCCTCGTACCACACCACTCCCACGACAGGCACGCTCTCTCGCTCTCATCCCCCCTCCCCTCTCACCCATCCTCGATCGTCGTTGGAAACGGTTCCACTCTACCAGTCACCTCAGTAGGTGCCTCAGTTCTCCCTGGGCCGTTTTACCTCAACGATGTTCTCGTAGCTCCCCACATCACTCACAACCTTCTTTCGGTTCGTCGATTCACCACTAACAACTCCTGTTCCATTGAGTTTGACCCCTCTGGTTTTTCTGTGAAGGATCTGGCCACCAGGACCCTTCTCGCCCGCTGTGACAGCTCGGGGCCACTCTACACGCTCCAGCCCTCCACCACCGGCGTGTCTCCACCCCCTGTCCTGGTCTCCACCACCTCCTCCACCACATGGCATCGACGTCTCGGCCATCCTGGACCCGACGTCATGACCAAGATTACCAGTAGTCTAGATCCTTCATGTAGTAGGGGACATTTTGAGGGTCTCTGTCATGCTTGTCAGTTAGGCCGACATACTCGTCTCCCATTTACTACTTCTTCTTCTCGGGCTGAGCAGGCTTTTGACCTGGTTCACTGTGATCTTTGGACCTCCCCTGTACTCAGTCTTTCTGGCTATAAATACTATTTGGTGATTTTGGATGATTTTTCCCATTTTCTCTGGACCTTCCCGCTTTGGTTGAAGTCGGACACATTCACCACCCTCACACACTTCTTCACCTGGGTATCCACTCAGTTTTGTCGCCCGGTCCGTGCTCTGCAGTGTGACAATGGCCGCGAGTTTGACAACAACGCCTCTCGCTCTTTCTTCCTCTCTCATGGCGTCCAGTTGCGTCTCTCGTGCCCCTACACCTCTGCACAGAACGGCCGAGCCGAACGCATGATCCGCACCACCACTAATATGCTCCGCTGCCTCCTCTTCCAGGCGTCTCTCCCTGCCAGCTACTGGGCAGAGGCCCTGCACACTGCCACCCACCTCCTGAACCGTCTTCCCTCGAAGGCGGTACGCCACCCTACCCCTCACTTCGCCCTATACGGCACAGCCCCTTCCTATGACCACCTTCGCGTGTTCGGCTGTGCCTGCTACCCTAACACTTCCGCTACCGCTCCACATAAGCTTTCTCCTCGCTCCACCCGCTGTCTATTCCTTGGCTACTCCCCTGACCACAAGGGGTACCGATGTCTGGACGTCACCTCCCACCGCATCATCATCTCTCGTCATGTCATCTTTGACGAAGATGTGTTTCCCCTTGCTGGCTCCACCCCACCCACCGATCTTGACTCCCTCCTCGAGTCCGATCCGATTCCTCCCCCACCTTCGGCTCCCCGTCTTGCGCCGTTACCTGCTCCTCGTGCGGCCACTACGACCCCTTCCGCGCCACGCACGGCCCCGTCGATCCTGCCTGCGCCACGCGCGGCCCCGTCGACCCCGCCTGCACCACGCGCGGCCCCGTCGATCCTGCCTGCGCCACGCGCGGCCCCGTCGACCCCGCCTGCGCCACGCGCGGCCCCGTCGACTCTGGCTCGCTTCGCCAACCCCGCACTCGTCTACCATCACCGCGGCCACGCCACTACCTTGGCGCCCCCCGACTCGGGCCCGTCGACGAGCGCGGCCCGATTCGCCGACCCCACCGTCGTCTATCACCGCCGCGAGCCGGCCCCACCAGCCGCTCCCGACGTTCCGGCGGTTCACTCCGAGTCGTCCGTTTACCACCCGGTCGCCATCCACCGTGACCCTGGGCACGTCCACCCGATGGTGACTCGGCGCGCTGCTGGCGTTCCTCGCCCCGTCGACCGGCTAATCCTGGCAGCTGCTACGACTAGCACTCCACCCGACGCTTCCCCAGTGCCCTCCTCCGTTCGCACTGCCCTCGCCGACCCACATTGGCGTCGTGCTATGGAGGAGGAGTACGCGGCCCTCTTGGCCAACCACACCTGGGACCTGGTGCCGCGTCCACCAGGCACCAACGTGGTCACCGGCAAGTGGCTATTTCGCCACAAGCTGACCTCGGACGGCTCCCTCGACCGCTACAAGGCCCGTTGGGTCCTTCGGGGCTTCACCCAGCGCCCCGGAGTGGACTACGACGAGACCTTCAGCCCTGTCGTCAAGTTCACCACTGTTCGCGCCGTCCTCTCCCTCGCCCTCTCCCACGACTAGGCGATCCATCAGCTCGATGTCAAGAATGCCTTCCTCCATGGCACTCTGACGGAGACTGTCTACTGCAGCCAGCCCACCGGCTTCGTCGACGCTGACCGTCCGGATCTGGTTTGCCAGCTGAACAGGTCCCTGTACGGCCTCAAGCAGGCGCCACGGGCTTGGTACAGTCGCTTCGCCTCCTACCTGGCCTCCATCGGCTTCGTCGAGGCCAAGTCGGACACGTCCCTGTTCATCTACCGGCGCGGCGACGACACCGTCTACCTCCTGCTCTACGTCGACGACATTGTGCTCACAGCATCCACCGCCTACCTTCTACATCGCACGATCGTTGCCCTTCAGCGGGAGTTCGCGATGAAGGACCTGGGGCCCCTCCACCACTTCCTCGGCATCACCGCCGAACGTCGGCCTCAGGGTCTCTTCCTCCACCAGCACCAGTACGCCATCGACATCCTGGAGCGGGCTGGCATGTCTGACTGCAAGCCCTGCTCCACGCCTGTCGACACTCAGGCGAAGCTCTCTGAGGACGACGGGCCTCCGGTCGCCGACGCGACGTCATACCGGAGCCTCACCGGCGCGCTCCAGTACCTCACGTTCTCCAGGCCCGACATCGCTTACGCCGTCCAGCAGGTGTGCCTGCATATGCACACTCCACGGGAGCCCCATCTCACTGCGCTCAAGCGGATTCTACGCTACCTCCGCGGCTCCCTCGACTACGGCCTCCTACTCCGCCCATCCCCGACGTCGGAGCTCGTGGTCTACACCGACGCTGACTGGGCTGGCTGTCCCGACACGCGCCGGTCCACCTCCGGCTACGCCGTGTTCCTGGGCGCCAACCTCGTCTCTTGGGCCGCCAAGAGGCAGCCCGTTGTCTCTCGCTCCAGCGCTGAGGCCGAGTACCGTGCCGTGGCCAACGGTGTGGCAGAGGCCTCCTGGCTGCGCCAGCTCCTCCACGAGCTCCACAGTCCTCTTCAGCGCGCCACACTCGTCTACTGCGACAACGTCAGTGCGGTCTACCTCTCCACCAAACCCGTGCAGCATCAGCGCACGAAGCACGTAGAGATCGACCTACACTTCGTCCGCGAGCATGTCGCTGCCGGTGACGTTCGGGTTCTCAGCGTCCCCACCACGCTGCAGTTCGCCGACATCTTCACCAAGGGACTACCGTCGAGTGTATTTTTAGACTTTCGATCCAGTCTCAACGTCTGTACAGGATAGAGTTGTGACTGCGGGGGGGTGTTAGACTACCCGTCTAGGATTCTAGGGTTTGAGGTGTTCCCCATGTAATTACCGTCACACCCCTCACTGTAATGGGCCTGGCCCAGTTACCAAGTCTATTAATACTACTCCCCATCCCTGGTTAGGGACATGGGTTCGTATTCCAATAGAAATAAACAAGATCCTACTTCTATAGACTTTGTTCTCCCCTCATGCACTTAAACCTAAAGTTAGTGCATTAAACCAACTCAACCATGAGCAGAAGAGCTAACCCAACCAATAGTGTCATGATGAATTACATAACCTGTCTATTTCTACCTAACATTAAACAAACTTTAATCTACATCATATGGCCTATCTCACCCATATCTATCTCATCTTGACAAATTCTATCCTACCTTTGGATATTCACCTTATACGACTAGTTACCCCAAACCGGACATAAAAGAAAGCTTAAGCCCTGCTAAAAAAATCTTCAGATCGTAACCAGCTATTGGCCTATACGTGTGCCTGCCAAATAATTTTCATTGCAAAATTATATTACCATATGATTCTAACTTCGATGGTAAATACCAGGAAGGAAAGATTATCAAGCAACAGCAAACAGAAATGGATCCTCCAAATCCTCCACCTACCGAAATCGATCAAGTGGTTGCCGCCCAAAGGCTGGTAATACAACAATTGACAGACATGATGATCGAAATGCAAAATCAGATAAGACAAGAATGCGAGGAAATACGTCAAGTCCGTCTGTAGATACGTCAAGAAATAAGACAATCACGGTTGGAGAGACAACGACAACAACGCCCACCACCTCCACCAATAGCTCCACCCAGCTATATAAACATATATATATATATTACTACTATTTGTAAGATCTAAATGTTACTTTAGCTAGTAGTTGATATGATACTATTTTAGGAGGAATAATAAGGTCTAGTTGACCCAATGTGTTGCTAATAAATTTGTCGGTGTTTCGAAACCTGGGGGTCCATGGACCGACGAGTGAATTGTCGCCGCGTGCCCTAGCCCAGATGGGTCGACGCAAGGCGGAACGCGAAGGGGGGAAAGGAGGTAGCCGGAGGGAGGCAGGCATAAGAGAGTGTGGATCCCGTGGCCTTCGTGTTAGCCCAACGCCTGAGTCGGGTGCGCTTGCAGTAGGGGGATACAAGCGTCCACGCGGGAGTGGGAGCGAGAGGCCTCGAGCGAGCGCCGTCCCGTCCTTCCCCGCACGGGCCAACCCTCTGTAAGAGGGCCCTGGTCCTTCCTTTTATAGGCGTAAGGAGAGGATCCAGGTGTACAATGGGGGGTGTAGCAGAGTGCTACGTGTCTAGCGAAGGAGAGCTAGTGCCCTAAGTACATGCCATCGTGGCAGCCGGAGGGGTTTTGGCACCCGGTTCGTGTGGTGTCGTGGCCGTCGGAGGACCGCTGGAGCCTGGCGAGAGGGGCAGCTGTCGGGGCTGTCGAGTCCTTGCTGGCGTCCTCTTGCTTCCGTAAGGGGGCCGAGAGCCGCCGTCGTCACGGAGTGTGCGGGGCGCCATCATTGCCTATCTAGCGGAGCGAGCCAGATGGGACGCCGGTCTTGTTCCCCGTAGCCTGAGTCAGCTCGGGGTAGGGTAATGATGGCGCCTCCTATCGACTTGGTCGGTCCGCGCCCTAGGCTGGGCGAGGTGGAGGCTCCTTCGAGGTCAAGGTCAAGTCTGTCTTCCGTGGCCGTGGTCGAGTCCGAGCCCCTGGGTCGGGCGAGGCGGAGACCGTCGGCTGAGGCTAGGGCTGAGTCCGAGCCCTGCGGTCGGGCGAAGCAGAGTCCGTCTTCTTCCGGGGCTGAGCCCGAGTCCGAGCCCTGGGGTCGAGCGAGGCGGAGTTCGTCGTCTTCTGGGGCTGAGCCCGAGTCCGAGCCCTGGGTCGGGCGGAGTTCACCGTCTTCCGGGGCTGAGCCCGAGTCCGAGCCCTAGGTCGGGCGGAGCGGAGTTCGCCGTCTTCCAGGGCTGAGCCCGAGTCCGAGCCCTGGGTCGGGCGGAGCGGAGTTCGCCGTCTTCCGGGGCTGAGCCCGTGTCCGAGCCCTGGGTCGGGCGAAGCGGAGTTCGCCGTCTTCCGGGGCCGAGCCCGAGTCCGAGCCCTAGGGTCGGGCGAGGCGGAGTTTCTTATGACGCCCGAGGCCGGCCTTGGCTGCTGTCAGCCTAACTCTGTCGGGTGGCTCAGCAGTCGAAGCGGCGCAGGCGGCGCTGTCCTCTTGTTAGACCGGTCAGTAGAGCGGCGAAGTGACTGCGGTCACTTCAGCCCTGTCGACTGGTGGGCGTGCGTCAGGATAAAGGTGTCAGGCCACCTTCGCATTAAATGCCCCTACGGTTTGGTCGGTCGGCGTGACGATGTGGCTAAGGTTGCTTCTCGGTGAAGACTGGGCCTCGGGTGAGCCGATAGTGTGCCCGTTGCTGGAGGGGGGGGTCCTCGGGCGAGACGTAGGTTCTCCGGGGTCGGCTTCCCTTGCCCGAGGCTAGGCTCGGGCGAGGCACGATCATGTCCCTTGAATGGACCGATCCTTGGCTTAATCGCACCCATCAGGCCTTTGCAGCTTTGTGCTGATGGGGTTACCAGCTGAGATTTAGGGGCCTTGAGGGTACCCCTAATTATGGTCCCCGACAGTAGCCCCCGAGCCTCCAAGGGAGTACTAATACTCGCTTGGAGGCTTTTGCCGCACTTTTTTTGCAAGGGGACCAGCCTTTTTCGGTTGCATTCTGTTCCGGCGGGTGCGCGCGAGCGCACCCGCCGGGTGTAGCCCCCAAGGCCTCGGAGGAGTAGTTTTACTCCTTCGAGGTCTTAGTGCGCTTCGCAACACTTCGGCTGGTCTAGTTGTTCCCTCATGCGAGCTGGCCGTAGCCCGAGTGCACGGTCGGGTCCCAAGTTCTCGGGCTGGTATGTTGACGCTGTCAACGGTTTGGCCGGAGCCGGGTTTGCGAGAGCTGCCCCCGAGCCTCTGCACAGGGCGAGAGGACGGTCAGGGACAGACTCGACTTTTTTACATACGCCCCTGCGTCGCCTTTCCGCAAGGAGGAGGGGGGGAAAGCGCCATGTTGCCCTCAGGTGGCGCCGAACATGGTGTCTCCGGTGAGCTGCTGGCGGGTAATCCGAGCGGACGTTCGTGCCCCATTTGATAGGGGTCGGCTAGAGGCCCAGAGGCGCGCCCAAAAGTACCTGCGGGTGATCTGCCGGACCCGGTCCCCTGTCGACGGGGTCCGAGGGCTCGATGCCTCCCTCTGATGGGATTCCGTTACAAGATCGTTCCCGCTGGTCTCGGAAATGTCCTAGGGTACCTCAGGAGCGAGCCCGAGCCTTGGTTATGTATCGAACGTACCCATGGTCATCCCTCGCTCTGTGTCTGAGGCGACTGTGAACCCTTCGAGGGCCAGCCTACGAACCCCTGATCAGTAGTGGGCACGGAGCCCGAGTGGCCTGAGGCGGCCGTTGAACCCTCCGAAGGGCCGGCCATCGAACCTCTGACCAGTAGTGGGTGTGGAGCCCACGTGCTCTGAGGCAGCTGTTTAACCCCTCCGAGGGGCCAGCCTTCGAACCTCTGATCAGTAGTGAGGCTCGGAGCCTGTTTCCTTCATGGAGAAGGGTCCTTTTCGGGGTATCCCCCTTTCCCGGTCCCTGTTGAGAGAGAGAGAGAAAGAGGAAAAGGGACAGGACACGAAATCGAATGACGCGGCGTACCTCTTTCGACGCAGTCATTATGGCGAAGGCGAAGCGTCGCTTGCTTCTCCCGCCTGAGACGCCGCCTGTCCCGCCGCAAAGTTAATGCGATGGGGCGAGCGGTTCGCGGGGCGGCCGTTGCGCGTGCGCGAGCCGTTCGAGGAATGGATCACGGGCGCGTCGTCTTCACGCCGTGGGAGAGGGCTTCCCCGCTGCCCCTGGATGGGACGTGAGCTTGGCTGGCGACGTGACCGCTGCTGCTGCCCGCCTGTCACCGCCATTACTGCCGGCCCATTTTTGACCGTGTTTGACCGTCGCGCTTGGCTGGTACTGCAGGGTTGCCTCGAGTCGCGGTATTGACTTCCGTAGTCGAGGAGGCGTGGTAGTGGCATGAGTGGCGGTGCAGTTGTTCACACATAGCAACCAGCGCGCCGGTTGCATGACGCGTGGGCCTGGACCTCCATGCTGGGCTCGTTGGAGTCGAAGGGGTGCGTCCACTTGGCACGGTTGCATGCCTCCTGCATGGCTGTCCGCCCTTTCACCCGCTGGTCTGGGCGAAAGTGGAGGAGTGCTTGTAACCGCCGGGTGGTTGCATGCACCGCGCGCGCGGCGGTTTGTTTTCTTCTCCCCTGGACCGGCTTGCATGACGTGTGGGACCCAGCCCCCGCGCCGTGGGGGGGGGGGGGGGAATCTTGGAGCGTGTTGGAGAAGATTCGACCCGCAACGGTTGAGGGCGCAGGTAGGGAGAGCCGCCTTTAAAAGGGGGCGACCCCCTTGGAGGGCAACTATGTCTTCGCGCTCCCCACATGCATCGTGTCTTTCCACCTTCCGAGCCCCCGAGCGGGGGGCGCCCGGAGCCCTTCCGTCTTGTCATCGAAGGAACGCAACTTTGTGGAAGTTGGTACCTTTCAGCCATCGTTCGGCTTCAAGGATTTTCATCAGGCAGCCTGGCTGCATCCCCTCGCCGGTGGTCACCCAAGACGGTGACCACCAGCCTCTGGGTGGGGAGGAGCAAGCCAGGCTGCGATCTTGGCTCCGCCCTCAGCTTCAAGGATGTTCATCATCGTTGCAGGGGCGGAGAGCGAGGCGAGCCGGGGCTATACCTCCTGCGCGGGTCAGCTGGCCACCTCCTCTTCCAGCTTCTGGTGGTGGAAACCATCCTCTAGTTCTGCGGAGGAGGCGTCCTCCAGCCATGTCGCGGAAGGCGAACTGTTGCTGCCCAGCTAGGATGCAACATTCTGCCCTCTTCCTCGCTTTCGCGGCGAGGACGGGAGTGAGGACCTGCCGGTGCGCCTCGTAGACCGTCGGCGTTGGTGGAGAGGCGGACGCCACCGTCCGTGCTGCTGTGGTGGCAGCCGGAGGAAGCTCCCCCCTCGTCGAGGCCGTCAGCGCCGCCCACGGGCCGGCCCCCGGCTCTTTGGCTTTGATGTCTGTTTCGCGTCCCTTGAGTAGGGACGCGAACGAAAGCCATCCGGTGGCCGTGCCCGTTCTGGGATCATGGCTGCTGCTGTGGGGACGGAACCGGAGTTCCATTTGTATTGGCACCTTGAGTGCCGGTGTCTTGTTCAATGCGGCTGTCGAGGCCTGAACCCGTATGTATTTTCGGCGTGGAGCCATGTTTTTTCTTCATTTCGAGCGCTAAGACTCGCCTTGTTGATTATCTGAGCCGCTTCACCGAGCGTGAGTTACCTCGTGCAAAGGTGACGAGTGAGGTATCCGTATCCCGGAGGCGTAGGAGTCCCTCGGCTCGGTCGGCCTTGCTGTCCGAGGCCCCTCTTGCTTAGTTAAAGGAACCCCTCGGCCGCTCTTCGATGAGCCGAAGCCGGAGGTAGCGGTGTCAGCACGGACGGAGGCAGAGTTGGCTTCGAAAAGGAGGTGAAGTTGGCCAGAGCCTAGCCGGGTCATCCACTAGTGGAGCCGACGCCGGAATTGAGCTGCCGAGGCCACAAGCCGAGCTGATGTCTTGGGGGGTCAGCTGGCCGAGGCCTCGGGGTGGCCAGCCGAGCCGCCTGCTCGGGCCGGATTCTCGAAGAAGACCCTAGTGGCGATAGCCCGGGCGTGGTGCTGATGTCGTCCTTCAGAGTGGGGACCCTCCGACCGTGTCGCTGTCCGAGGCTAGGTCAGACCCCGCCGAAGGTGTAGTTGATGCCGAGGGTGCTGCTGCCTCCTTCGGCTGTCGACGTCCGAGCCTGCAGGATCAGGTCGTCTTGTAGTGTGTGTATGTTTTCTGCGGCCGCCGAGGCCTAAACACACCGTCGCCGTGTTGTAAAGCTGCGTTTCTTTTCCTCTTGTTTCGAGTACCCGGACTCACTTGTCGGTAACAGAACTGTTTGTGCGGGCGAGAGTTGCTTTTCACGGAAGGTGATGAGTGAGGTATCCGTATCCCGGAGGCATAGGAATCCCTCGGCTCAGTCGGCCTTACCGCTTACGCGCGCTCTTACTCGTCCATAGGGTTCTGTTACCGACGCAGTCGAGAAGGCCCGAAAAATCATTTCGGCAGAGGAGCTTCTCGAGCATGAAGACTTGTTCGGTCCGTGGAGTCACTTATCCGAGCGCGAGTTACTTATCGCAGAAGGTGATGAGTGAGGTATCCGTATCCCGGAGGCGTAGGAGTCCCTCGGCTCGGTCAGCCTTGGCTGCTTACGTGTACTCCGCCGTTTTCAGGATCCACTTTTGAAGTAGTCGAAGAGCACGAAAAGCATTCTGGCAGAAAAGATTTTTTTCTTTTTTCGAGGAAAATTTTGACGCAGAGGGGGTTGCCCCCTTCTAGCCCCCGAGGGAGGGTCGGGCTTTGCCGAGGCAAGGCTGACCCTTCCTTGACGACCAGACTTGGTGTGTGAACGAAGTATACGAGCAACTTGAAAACATCTTAAGGGTAGAAGCGACGTAGCTGTTGGATGTTCCAAGCGTTGCTGTAGACCTCGCCTTGGCTGTTGGCCAGCTTGTATGTCCCGGGCTTCAGAACCTTGGTGATGACGAACGGCCCTTCCCAGGGAGGCATGAGTTTGTGCCGCCCTCGGGCGTCTTGTCGTAGCCGAAGCACCAGGTCGCCCACCTGGAGGTCTCGGGACCTAACCCCTCGGGCGTGGTAGCGTCGCAGGGACTGCTGGTACCGCGCCAAGTGTAGTAAGGCCATGTCCCGAGCCTCCTCCAGCTGGTCCAGTGAGTCTTCTTAGTTGGCTTGGTTGCTTTGGTCGGTGTAGGCCCTCGCCCTCGGGGAACCGTATTCTAGGTCTATGGGCAAGATGGCCTCGGCCCCATAGACTAGAAAGAACGGTGTGAAGCCCGTGGCTCGGCTCGGCGTTGTCCTCAGACTCCAGACCACTGAGGGGAGTTCCTTCATCCACCGCTTGCCGAACTTGTTGAGGTCGTTGTAGATCCGAGGCTTGAGTCCTTGCTGGATCATGTCGTTGGCCCGCTCCACTTGCCCATTCGTCATGGGGTGAGCCACGTCAGTCCAGTCCACCCGGATGTGGTGATCCTCGCAGAAGTCAAGGAACTTTCTGCCGGTGAACTGGGTACCATTGTCGGTGATGATGGAGTTCGGGACCCCAAACGATGGATGATGTTGGTGAAGAACGCCACCGCCTGCTCGGACTTGATGCTGTTTAGGGGTCGGACCTCGATCCACTTGGGGAATTTGTCGATGGCGACCAACAGGTGCGTGTTTCGAAACACCGACGAGGTGCGTGTAGCCCCCGGGTGCCTTCTGCAAGGGGCCAACGAGGTCCAGACCCCACACAGCAAACAGCCAGGTGATGGGTATTGTCTGCAGAGCTTGAGCGGGCAGGTGGGTCTGCCTCGCGTAGAACTGACACCCTTCGCTGGTGCGGACAATTCTAGTAGCGTCGGCCACCGCCGTCGGCCAGTAGAATCCTTGTCGGAAGGCGTTTCCAACGAGGGCTCGAGGTGCTGCGTGATGGCCGCAAGCCCCCGAGTGTATCTCTTGCAAGAGCTGCTGGCCTTCAGCGATAGAAATGCATCGCTGGAGGATGCCTGAGGGGCTGCAGTGGTACAGCTCTGTCGGGGACCATAATTAGGGGTATCCTCAAGGCTCCTAATTCTCAGCTGGTAACCCCCATCAGCACAAAGCTGCAAAGGCCTGATGGGTGCGATTAAGTCAGGGATCAGTCCATTCGAGGGACTCGATCACGCCTCGCCCGAGCCTAGCCTCGGACAAGGGCAGCCGACCCCAGAGGATTTCCGTCTCGCCCGAGGCCCCCCTTCAGCGGCGAACATATTCCCGGCTCGCCTGAGGCCCTGCCTTCGCCAAGAAGCAACCCTGACCAAATCGCCGCACCGACCGACCAAATCGCAGGAGCATTTAATGCAAAGGTGGCCTGACACCTTTATCCTGACGCGCGCCCCCAGCCGGCAGAGCCAAAGTGACCGCCGTCACTTCGCCGCTCCACTGACCGGCCTGATAGAAGGACAGCGCCGCCTGCGCCACTCTGACTGCGGTGCCACTTGACAGAGTGAGACTGACAGGCAGTCAGGCCCTGCCGAAGGTACCATAGGAGGCTCCGCTTCGCCCGACCCCAGGGCTCGGACTCGGGATAAGTCCTAGAAGACGACGAACTCCGCCCGACCTAGGGCTCGGACTCGGGCTAAGTCCCGGAAGACGGCGAACTCCGCCCGACCCAGGGCTCGAACTCGGGCTAAGTCCCGGAAGACGGCAAACTCCACTCCGCCCGACCCAAGGCTCGGACTCGGGCTAAGTCCCGGAAGACGACGAACTCCGCCCGACCCAGGGCTCGGACTCGGGCTAAGTCCCGGAAGACGGCAAACTCCGCCCGACCCAGGGCTCGGACTCGGGCTAAGTCCCGGAAGATGGCGAACTCCGCTCCGCCCGACCCAGGGCTCGGACTCGGGCTAAGTCCTGGAAGACGACGAACTCCGCTCGACCCAGGGCTCGGACTCGGGCTAAGTCCCGGAAGACGGCGAACTCCGCCCGACCCAGGGCTCGGACTTGGGCTAAGTCCCAGAAGACGGCGATCACCGCCTCACCCGACCCAGGGCTCGGACTTGGGCTCGGCCCCAGAAGACGACGAACTCCGCTTCGCCCGACCCTAGGGCTCGGACTCCGCCCCAGCACCAGCCTGCGATCTCCGCCTCGCCCGAACCTGGGGCTCGGACCCGACCTCGGCCATGGAAGACAGACTCGACCTCGGCTTCGGAGGAGCTTCCACATCGCCCAACCTAGGGCGCAGACCAGCCACGTCAGCAGGAGGCACCATCATCACCCTACCCCGAGCTGACTCGGGCCGCAGGGAACAAGACCGGCGTCCCATCTGGCTCGCTCCGCCAGATGGGCAATGATGGCGCCCTGCATACTCTATGATGACGGCAGCTCTCAGCCCCCTTACGGAAGCAAGAGGACGTCAGCAAGGATTCAACCGCTCCGACAGCTGTCCCTCCGCCAGGCTCCATCGCTCCTCCGACGGCCACGACATCACACCAGCTGGGTGCCAAAATCTCTCCGGCTGCCACAACGGCATGTACTTAGGGCGCTAGCTCTCCTCCGCTAGACACGTAGCACTCTGCTACACCCCCCATTGTACACCTGGATCCTCTCCTTGCGCCTATAAAAGGGAGGACCAGGGCCCTCTTAGAGAGGGTTGGCCGCGCGGGGACGAGGACGAGATACGCGCTCGCTCGAAGCCGCTCGCTCCCTCTCCCGCGTGGACGCTTGTAACCCCCTACTGCAAGCGCACCCGACCTGGGCGCGGGACGAACACGAAGGCCGCGGGACTCCCACCTCTCTCACGCCTGTCTCCGGCCGCCTCGCTCTCTCCCTTCACGCTCGCCCTCGCGCTCGACCCATCTAGGCTGGGGCACGCGGCGACATTCACTCGTCGGCTCAGGGACCCCCCGGTCTCGGAACGCCGACAGTTGGCGCGCCAGGTAGGGGCCTGCTGCGTGTTGACGAACAGCTTCCCGTCAAGCTCCAGATGGGCAGTCTCCAGCAACCTCTCCAACCCGGGACGGTGCTCGTTTCGGGAGTCTTGAGTTCATGTCCCTCGACGGCAGCTACGACATGATACTCCTTCCACCGCCGCGCAACAACGACAGTGGCGGCCGACAACCCGCCCGCCGGCGGCGGAATCGGCGACGTCTTCCCCGCATGGTGGAAGAACAACCTTCAAGCTCACCCCGTCCTCTCCCCCACCGACGGGGGAGGAGGCGGGGCAACCAAGGCCAAGCAGGAGACAGCGCCTCATCGGCTGTCGAGCGAGTCGACAGCCCCAGCGCCCCAACGGGGGGCGCACCGGGCGTCGACCTCGCGTTTGAGACGAAGGCAAGCGCCGTCTCCCCACGACACGCCAATCCCGAGCAAGCGGACGACGCCAGCACGCTCGCGAAAAGCTTGCTAGACGTCACCCTCGTACCTGAGACGACGGCGCAGTCAGTCCCCGACATGACATTATCGCCGCTCGTCGACCAAAAGGTACCGACCGATTCCCATCCCACGTCTTTCGGATTCAGCCTCGACCCGCCTAGCGGCCCCGCTTTGGCGGGTGCTCTTGTAGAGGTGAGTCCAAACCCTCTGGGGTTTCGTATGCGGTCACCTTGGGACCGACTGACGGACGTCTCGACCTACGGGCCCTCTGGGTCCGAGGAAGACGGCGAACCCAGCATTTGTTGGGATTTCTCTGGACTTGGCAACCCCAGTGCCATGCGGGACTTCATGACCGCATGCGACTACTGCCTTTCCGACTGTTCCGACGGTAGCCGTAGCCTCGGCGACGAGGACTGCGGCCCAAGTCGCGAATGCTTCCACGTCGATCTAGGGGGTCCCTCCGAAGGCAACCATCTCGGCATGCCGGAGGACGGTGACCTCCCTAGGCCGGTGCCTCGCGTTGACATCCCACGGGAGCTAGCTGTGGTCCCCGTTCAGGCGGGGGGCCATGACCCACAGCTCGAGCACATCCGCGGGGTGCAGGCCAGGCTCGACGAGGGAGCAGGAGCGCTTGAGCCGATCCGTCGGGACGTCGGGCAGGCATGGGCGGGCCAACCTTCGGCCGGGGAAATACGTCATCTACCCCAGGGCTTCCAGCACCGCATCACCGATGACGTCAGGGTCAGGCCACCACCCGCATCCAGTGGGGTCGGCCAGAACCTGGCGGCAGCAGCAATGCTTCTTCGCGCGATGCCGGAGCCATAAACCACCGAGGGGCGGCGAATCCAGGGAGAGCTCAAGAATCTCCTAGAAGGCGCCGCGGTCCGACGGGCCGAGAGCTTCGCCTCCCGAAGGCAGGGGTACCCCTCGGAACCTCATGCCGCGACTTCCCGATTCATGCGGGAAGCCTCGGTCTACACCAGGCGCACGCGCAACACCGCGCCTGCGGCCCCGGGTCGCCTCGGCAACGAGCACCATCACCACGACCGTCGGGCCCACCTCGATGAGAGGGTGCGCCGAGGCTACCACCCCAGGCGTGGGGGACGCTACGACAGCGGGGAGGATCGGAGTCCCTCGCCCGAACCACCCGGTCCACAAGCCTTCAGCCGAGCCATCCGACGGGCGCCGTTCCCGACCCGGTTCCGACCCCTGACTACTATCACAAAGTACTCGGGGGAGACGAGACCGGAACTGTGGCTCGCGGACTACCGTCTGGCCTGCCAACTGGGTGGAACGGACGATGACAACCTCATCATCCGCAACCTCCCCCTGTTTCTCTTCGACACTTCTCGCGCCTGGTTGGAGCACCTGCCTCCGGGGCAGATCTCCAACTGGAACGACCTAGTCCAAGCTTTCGCCGGCAATTTCCAGGGCACTTACGTGCGCCCCGGGAATTCCTGGGACCTCCGAAGCTGCCGACAGCAGCCGGGAGAGTCTCTCCGAGACTACATCCGGCGATTCTCGAAGCAGCGCACCGAGCTGCCCAACATCACCGACTCGGATGTCATCGGCGCGTTCCTCGCCGGCACCACATGCCGCGACCTGGTGAGCAAGCTGGGTCGCAAGACCCCCACCAGGGCGAGCGAGCTGATGGACATCGCCACCAAGTTCGCCTCCGGCCAGGAGGCGGTCGAGGCTATCTTCCGAAAGGACAAGCAGCCCCAGGGCCGCCCATTGGAAGATGCTCCCGAGGCGTCAACTCAGCGTGGCGCCAAGAAGAAGGGCAAGAAGAAGTCGCAAGCGAAACGCGACGCTGCCGACACGGACCTTGTCGCCGCCGCCGAGTACAAGAACCCTCGGGAACCCCCGGAGGTGCCAACCTCTTCGACAAGATGCTCAAGGAGCCGCGCCCCTATCACCAGGGGCCCGTCAAGCACACCCTTGAGGAGTGCGTCATGCTTCGGTGCCACTTCCACAGGGCCGGGCCACCCGCGGAGGGTGGCAAGGCCCGCGACGACGACAAGAAGGAAGATCACCAAGTAGGAGAGTTCCCCGAGGTCCGCAACTGCTTCATGATCTACGGTGGGCAAGCAGCGAATGCCTTGGCTCGGCACCGCAAGCAAGAGCGCCGGGAGGTCTGCTCGGTGAAGGTGGCGGCGCCAGTCTATCTAGACTGGTCCGACAAGCCCATCACCTTCGACCGAGCCGATCACCCCGACCATTGTAACACCCGGATTTTAGGGGTCCAAAACCCGGGCGTAAACATAATCACCAAGTGTGCTGGGACCAAGTCTCACACATATGATGAATCATGGCACAGGATCGAATGTCACATCTTTATATATAACAGGAGTTCTATACAAAATAAATAATTACATTATAAGGAGACAACGGTCCAGCAACCCAAAGTTGACTGGTAGACGACGACCTAGACCACTCACGAACTCATCGCAGCATCCTCCAAGCGCCTCATCCTGCAGTACCTGGTCTTGACCTGTGGTGTATGTGAGACAGCAAGAGTGAGCTCACATACGTTCATCGCTCAACAAGTTGTGGGGAATAATGTGCATGAACTTGCCAAAGGTGGGAGCTCACGTGAAGTGTAAGGCTTACCAAAGAAGACGGTTAGAGCTGAGCATTGCTTTTAAAGTTGGTCAAAATTTTATTAGCAATTACTAAGTATAAGTAAATACCAAATCCCAATTAAGTAATAGAACAAAAGTAGCAACTTCACCTGCAATGCAATGCATATGACAAATTGAATTTAGTTCCATAATTTAATCATGTGAGGGTCCGAGCTGCTCATGACCGTGAGCACGGCTAGTATACCAGTTTTACACTCTGCAGAGGTTGCGCATCTTTACCCACAAGTCGTGTATCCCATGTCGCCAGGGTTTGCAAGGCCCTTAGACACTACCGAGGTGAATGGCTAGGGATCCACTACGAGGCCTTTACAAAGTTCCACTAGCTTCCGAAAACCCGCTACAGTTTATAGGAAGTTCCAATGCAGGAATCCCTTGCAGGACCGCCATCGCAGCAAAATCCTCCCGAGGGCCTCCCTACACTGACCACTCCCCTACTGCCCTTGCCCCTTTCGGGTAAGGTAGTCTTCCACTAGCTTTCCTAATTAATCAGCCAAGGGCGTCCCATTCCACCCTTGTGGTAGCACTGTTTTCCCGGGTGGTTCTCCATGTTCCAATTAACATAATGATCTTAACATGAACCATAAATAACAACTGATAACAAAAGTATAATCATGAATAGTGTAATCTTCATACCCAAAACCACATATAGCACTAGCAAGTACTACCCAGAAAGTTCAGTGGTGAACAAGGTATAAAGATAGACAAACTAGGGTAACCTATTGGGTCCCATCAAAATTAACCTATGCAGATCATTATGATTAATTAGAACATGAGTAGGTGAAAAGAAGTGATCAAGGGCACAACTTGCCTGGGCCTTGAGATTCCAGGTACCAGGATGATCTTCAGGTGATACGTATCCTCGCTGCTAGTCGTAGCAATACAAACAAACATTGTATAGGCAAAATTAACATTACACCAAACATAAGAACAAACTGTATAAGAATATTCTACGTGTTGCTACGAGATCGTGGGATCGAGAACTGCTAAATTCGGGGTTACAGTTATGATGTTATGGTTTTCCGAAGATCCTCGTGGTTAAGTGTAGAATAGACTAAGTGCAACAATTTAACCTATATTTCATGACAAAACCAAGTTACCAGATGATAATAAATATTATTATGAGACTAATTTCAACTATAATGGATCAAAAAGGAGTTACGGTTATTGAGTTACGAATTTCTGAGTTATTTAGCACCTAGAATAGGTTAATTCAAATGAACAATTTTAATTTAAGTTTCATGGCTAAACAAAGGTAATAGGTGATAGACAATATTAAAACAAAATTATTACAACTGGAATGACTCAATTTGGAGTTAAAACGAATTAACTATGAATTACACAAGTTTCTAGAATTATTTTTGTATTAGAAATCAATTTATATAATTATTTACCCATTTTTATTGTTCTCTGGACCGAGCACCCAATACAGAGAATCACAGGGGCAGAACCAGAAGTTTGCCCCAGACTCAGACAACTTAAAGGTGGACTGCGGGTTGTTTTGTATAAACCGTGGGGGCTCTTTTGTAAAACAATTTCAGCGAAGGGGTACGGGTGAATGGTGGCCGCGCGATCACAAATCAAGGGTGCAGATTAGAAGCCTAGGCTCCGAACCGGTACGCAAACGGAGCCCCTCGGATTCCAATCCGACGCCCACAATTTAATGAACCCTGCTGTGAGTGTCCTCCATCCGATCCCAATCGGACGGTGCAGATCCTGAAGCGCGATCAGGATCATCTGATCTAATCAGGGCCGTTCCTGGCGGATCCAACGGTGCTCGCATTATCCTTCTCCCCTTGCCAACCTGAGGAAGCGCCGCCGCAAGCCCAGGCAGAGCTACGCCGGCGACCTGCCCATCGGGGCCTCCTAGGAATCCCACTCTGCCCACGACACGCCTACGTGCAGAGGTGACTTAGGCGAACACAACTGTGGGCACCCAACCAGTCGCCACGCAGCAGAGCAGGCTGCCCACGGCACAGGTGGCTCCGCGGCGGCGGCCAACACCCCGGCGAGCAATCGACCATGCACCAATGCCCGAAACACCGAATAGATCCATTCCACCCACATCGGTTGTTAAGATGAATCAAGGGGAAACGCATTACCGGTGGTTGAATCCGTGTCAAGCCATGCCCATGGTGTGAGGTGGCACCGCGGCGGAGGAAGAACTTCGACGTCAAATTCTCAGGTCTTCGAGTTGTCGTAGCATCAGAGGATGACCAGAGACTTCCACCGAGCATCAACGAAGGCTCCAAGGCGCACCCCGAAGCCCCAACGGCGGTACATGTACTAATTTCGTATGGCGGCCCACTCTCACCTCCCAGCTCGCGGGTGGAAATTTGGAGGCGACTCGACGTGTACAGGCGGCTGAGCAAGAGGCCCCTGGGGAGGAGGCTATGGCACTTAATATAGGCACGAGATTACCTGGAGCTGAGCAACGGCACCCGAGGATACGGCGACGTCAGAGCGCGATTCGAGCGGAGAGTAGAACGGAAGCAGCGAAGAAAGGGGAGGGATAGAGCTGACAGCATGGGCCCACACGTAAGCGACCGAGACAAAAAAAAGGAATAAAATTGTTATTGGAAGTCATTTCCCAAAATAGAATTTTAGGTGCTACAAATCCTACCCCCCTTAAAAATAATCTCGTCCTCGAGATTTGTAAGGAACATGATACAACAAATTTAGCTTGTAGTCTAGATTTCAGTTTCTAGCTAGTTCAAAAATCAAGAGTCCCCTTTTTTTTAGTTAGTTATTAGGAGAGCATAGGTATATATGGTTATAGACACTTTATTATGCAGGATAAAAGATATCTTTTAAAGCCTATATAGGTTTGGGCAAGAAAGAGTGGGGTAAAGAAAGACTCCATCCAAGATTGTGGATCTTGACTCATCTTGGTGACCTCTCTTGATCCTTGAAGACTTGAGTTGGTGCTCATCCTTTCTTGATGAAGTTGATCATCTTCTCTGGTCTTGTCTCATTGATTCGAGGTTAGTGTATATCATTGGGCTGGGGAATATGGTTAATATAGGTATGGATGAGATAGACTACATGATGTAGGTCAGAAGTTTGTGTTTGGTGTCAGGTGGGGGTTGATAGATTATGCAATCCATCAAGACTCTACTGGTTGGGTTAGATCTTCTGCTCATGGTTGAGTTGGTCTAAGGTGCTAAGTTAGGTTAACATCTGGCTAGTAGTGTCTAATCTCTTATACCAGTATCACTAATCTATTCACATTAGGTTAGTTTAGTAGATGGCTATAAGTTGAATGAGATTAGTCAGAATCTGGTTCGGTTATTTTGCTTCTGATTGGTTTGGATAGGTTATGTAACCCATTATGTAGGTCAAGTTGTTGTGTAGGGCTTAGTTGCTTTAAGTCACCAATTTAGACTTAAGTGAATGTGGAGTATGGCCTTATCCTTTGTATCAGCATTAAGTAACTCAATCTAGCTTAGATCATATTGGATTAGATAGAATCCAGATTAGGTTGGTATGACTAGATTAAACTAGTTAAGATTAGCTAGATCTACCAGGGTAGGATAAATATTATTAGGATATGTTAGAATCTTTTAAAATAGGATGGATTATATGATGTAGGTAGGTCATTGTTCAAGGATGAGTTGGTATAAGACATTAATTTAGGTCAAGATATATTTGTAGAAACAGTGTCTAACCTATATTACCAACTTAACTAACTTGTTAATAACTCACTTTAGATTGGATCATATTTAGGTTAGATGGGATCTAGATTAGATTGGTATGACTAGTTTGACTAGATATGATCTAATTAATTTGCATTGGATCATGGTTGTTTAAACTAGGGTGGATAAGTATGCTTATTAGGATGAGATGGATCCATAAAGATAAGATGGAATCTTTTGAGGTCAGTTAGATCTATTAAGATGAGATAAAATCTTTTCAAGATAAGATGAGTATCTTTTAAGATGAGATGGATCTATTAAAATAAGGGAGAATCTTTTAAGATGAGATGAATTGATTAGAATGAGATCTTTTAGGATAAGATAAATCTCTTAGGCTAGATATATTCCAATGGGAATAATCTAGGTTATCTAGTTATTTTATAAATATATTTTTATACCTATGTGTATATGCAGATGCAATTGTGGACATTACTCCACAACTCATCACACTCAATCAAAAATCCAAATCAGACAGATATCATAAGAACAAACATTCAAGTTCATAGATATCTACAAAAATAGTTTTGTTTTTGTTCCTAAGAGTAGGTCTCCTATTCCTAAAGGTCACTCTAGGCACAGGACTTCAAAGTGTGAAATCCACATTTGTCTTTGGAGAAAAAAGGTAAGAATAATCAGAGTAAAGCGGAAATAGATGAGAAGAGATTAAGGTAAGTTTAGAAAAGAATCAGAGTAGCAGAGGTAAGTAGACAAGGGTTGTCCAGTTCTATCTAGGTTTCGTCCTACAGTCAACATTCCTCTGATACCACTTCTGTAACACCCGGATTTTAGGGGTCCAAAACCCGGGCGTAAACATAATCACCAAGTGTGCTGGGACCAAGTCTCACACATATGATGAATCATGGCACAGGATCGAATGTCACATCTTTATATATAACAGGAGTTCTATACAAAATAAATAATTACATTATAAGGAGACAACGGTCCAGCAACCCAAAGTTGACTGGGAGACGACGACCTAGACCACTCACGAACTCATCGCAGCATCCTCCAAGCGCCTCATCCTGCAGTACCTGGTCTTGACCTGTGGTGTATGTGAGACAGCAAGAGTGAGCTCACATACGTTCATCGCTCAACAAGTTGTGGGGAATAATGTGCATGAACTTGCCAAAGGTGGGAGCTCACGTGAAGTGTAAGGCTTACCAAAGAAGACGGTTAGAGCTGAGCATTGCTTTTAAAGTTGGTCAAAATTTTATTAGCAATTACTAAGTATAAGTAAATACCAAATCCCAATTAAGTAATAGAACAAAAGTAGCAACTTCACCTGCAATGCAATGCATATGACAAATTGAATTTAGTTCCATAATTTAATCATGTGAGGGTCCGAGCTGCTCATGACCGTGAGCACGGCTAGTATACCAGTTTTACACTCTGCAGAGGTTGCGCATCTTTACCCACAAGTCGTGTATCCCATGTCGCCAGGGTTTGCAAGGCCCTTAGACACTACCGAGGTGAATGGCTAGGGATCCACTACGAGGCCTTTACAAAGTTCCACTAGCTTCCGAAAACCCGCTACAGTTTATAGGAAGTTCCAATGCAGGAATCCCTTGCAGGACCGCCATCGCAGCAAAATCCTCCCGAGGGCCTCCCTACACTGACCACTCCCCTACTGCCCTTGCCCCTTTCGGGTAAGGTAGTCTTCCACTAGCTTTCCTAATTAATCAGCCAAGGGCGTCCCATTCCACCCTTGTGGTAGCACTGTTTTCCCGGGTGGTTCTCCATGTTCCAATTAACATAATGATCTTAACATGAACCATAAATAACAACTGATAACAAAAGTATAATCATGAATAGTGTAATCTTCATACCCAAAACCACATATAGCACTAGCAAGTACTACCCAGAAAGTTCAGTGGTGAACAAGGTATAAAGATAGACAAACTAGGGTAACCTATTGGGTCCCATCAAAATTAACCTATGCAGATCATTATGATTAATTAGAACATGAGTAGGTGAAAAGAAGTGATCAAGGGCACAACTTGCCTGGGCCTTGAGATTCCAGGTACCAGGATGATCTTCAGGTGATACGTATCCTCGCTGCTAGTCGTAGCAATACAAACAAACATTGTATAGGCAAAATTAACATTACACCAAACATAAGAACAAACTGTATAAGAATATTCTACGTGTTGCTACGAGATCGTGGGATCGAGAACTGCTAAATTCGGGGTTACGGTTATGATGTTATGGTTTTCCGAAGATCCTCGTGGTTAAGTGTAGAATAGACTAAGTGCAACAATTTAACCTATATTTCATGACAAAACCAAGTTACCAGATGATAATAAATATTATTATGAGACTAATTTCAACTATAATGGATCAAAAAGGAGTTACGGTTATTGAGTTACGAATTTCTGAGTTATTTAGCACCTAGAATAGGTTAATTCAAATGAACAATTTTAATTTAAGTTTCATGGCTAAACAAAGGTAATAGGTGATAGACAATATTAAAACAAAATTATTACAACTGGAATGACTCAATTTGGAGTTAAAACGAATTAACTATGAATTACACAAGTTTCTAGAATTATTTTTGTATTAGAAATCAATTTATATAATTATTTACCCATTTTTATTGTTCTCTGGACCGAGCACCCAATACAGAGAATCACAGGGGCAGAACCAGAAGTTTGCCCCAGACTCAGACAACTTAAAGGTGGACTGCGGGTTGTTTTGTATAAACCGTGGGGGCTCTTTTGTAAAACAATTTCAGCGAAGGGGTACGGGTGAATGGTGGCCGCGCGATCACAAATCAAGGGTGCAGATTAGAAGCCTAGGCTCCGAACCAGTACGCAAACGGAGCCCCTCGGATTCCAATCCGACGCCCACAATTTAATGAACCCTGCTGTGAGTGTCCTCCATCCGATCCCAATTGGACGGTGCAGATCCTGAAGCGCGATCAGGATCATCTGATCTAATCAGGGCCGTTCCTGGCGGATCCAACGGTGCTCGCATTATCCTTCTCCCCTTGCCAACCTGAGGAAGCGCCGCCGCAAGCCCAGGCAGAGCTACGCCGGCGACCTGCCCATCGGGGCCTCCTAGGAATCCCACTCTGCCCACGACACGCCTACGTGCAGAGGTGACTTAGGCGAACACAACTGTGGGCACCCAACCAGTCGCCGCGCAGCAGAGCAGGCTGCCCACGGCACAGGTGGCTCCGCGGCGGCGGCCAACACCCCGGCGAGCAATCGACCATGCACCAATGCCCGAAACACCGAATAGATCCATTCCACCCACATCGGTTGTTAAGATGAATCAAGGGGAAACGCATTACCGGTGGTTGAATCCGTGTCAAGCCATGCCCATGGTGTGAGGTGGCACCGCGGCGGAGGAAGAACTTCGACGTCAAATTCTCAGGTCTTCGAGTTGTCGTAGCATCAGAGGATGACCAGAGACTTCCACCGAGCATCAACGAAGGCTCCAAGGCGCACCCCGAAGCCCCAACGGCGGTACATGTACTAATTTCGTATGGCGGCCCACTCTCACCTCCCAGCTTGCGGGTGGAAATTTGGAGGCGACTCGACGTGTACAGGCGGCTGAGCAAGAGGCCCCTGGGGAGGAGGCTGTGGCACTTAATATAGGCACGAGATTACCTGGAGCTGAGCAACGGCACCCGAGGATACGGCGACGTTAGAGCGCGATTCGAGCGGAGAGTAGAACGGAAGCAGCGAAGAAAGGGGAGGGATAGAGCTGACAGCATGGGCCCACACGTAAGCGACCGAGACAAAAAAAAAGGGGAAAGCGCTGGGTGGGCCGTGCGTAACGAGAGGTGGAGCTGGGCCAAAGGTGGGAATTTCGGCCCAGGTGAGGTTTAGGTGAGCCCTTTTCTTTTCTTTTATAATTTTCTGTTTTGTTTTGTTGTTTTTTTTTATTCCAGATTTTATGTATTCAAACCAAAGTAAATTTTTATTTTGGATTTTCAGTTCTCCAAAAATCAAACATAACCCTAATGGACATTTAAACCCTACTATTTATCATATTATTATTCATTTTATTTAGATGAACGCTTCTATAATGGGATATACACATGGTATTTATTTATTTACTTAGAAAACATAACTTGGAATGCACACTTAGAAAAGATAATCTTCATTACATTTCTGCTTAGGAGAAGTTAATACATAATGTCCCATAAATTATTTTAGTTCAACTATATTTTTAAGGGGCGTATTATTTGTATAGTTTATAAAGGAAAGAGTAAGTAGTTTGAAAGTCTCTCCTTTATTTGTTGTTCCAACCTTTTAGTTTTGAGTTTTAGAGATAAATCTTGAATACCAAATTCTTAGTTATCATTATGTGTTTAGTTTAGAGAGAGATATATTTTTTTTAAAAAAAAAAGGAATAAAATTGTTATTGGAAGTCATTTCCCAAAATAGAATTTTAGGTGCTACAACCATGTGCCGAGCCCGGGGAAATACCCGCTCGTCGTCGACCCCGTCATCGGCGACGTCAGGCTCACCAAGGTCCTCATGGACGGAGGCAGCAGCCTCAACATCATCTACGCCGAAACCCTCGGACTCCTGCGCGTCGATCTGTCCTTCGTCCGAGCAGGCGCTGCGCCCTTCCATGGGATCATTCCCGGGAAGCGCGTCCAGCCCCTCGGACAACTCGACCTTCCCGTCTGCTTCGGAACACCCTCCAACTTCCGAAGGGAGACCCTGACGTTCGAGGTGGTCGGGTTCCGAGGAACCTACCACGCGGTACTGGGAAGACCATGCTACGTGAAGTTCATGGCCGTCCCCAACTACACCTACCTGAAGCTCAAGATGTCGAGCCCCAACGGGGTCATCACCGTCGGCCCCACGTACAAACACGCGTTCGAATGCGACGTGGAGTGCGTGGAGTACGCCGAGGCCCTCGCCGAGTCCGAGGCCCTCATCGCTGACCTGGAAGGCCTCTCTAAGGAGGTGCCAGACGTGAAGCGTCGCGCCGGCAACTTTGAGCCAGCGGAGACGGTTAAGTCCGTCCCCCTCGACCCCAGCGGCGACGCCTCCAAGCAGATCCGGATCGGCTCCGGGCTGGATCCCAAATAGGAAGCAGTGCTCGTCGACTTTCTCCGCGCGAACACCGACGTCTTCGCGTGGAGTCCCTCGGACATGCCCGACATACCGAGGGATGTCGCCGAGCACTCGCTGGACATCCGAGCCGGAGCCCGACCCGTCAAGCAGCCTCTGCGCCGATTCAACGAGGAGAAGCGCAGAGCCATAGGCGAGGAGATCCACAAGCTAATCGCGGCAGGGTTCATCAAAGAGGTATTCCATCCCGAATGGCTTGCCAACCCTGTTCTTGTGAGAAAGAAAGGGGGGAAATGGCGGATGTGTGTAGACTACACTGGTCTCAACAAAGCATGTCCGAAGGTTCCCTACCCTCTGCCTCGCATCGATCAAATCGTGGACTCCACTGCTGGGTGCGAGACCCTGTCTTTCCTCAATGCCTACTCAGGGTATCACCAAATCAGGATGAAAGAGTCCGACCAGCTCGCGACTTCTTTCATCACACCCTTCGGCATGTACTGCTATGTCACCATGCCGTTCGGCTTGAGGAATGCGGGCGTGACGTACCAGCGGTGCATGAACCATGTGTTCGGCGAACACATTGGCCGCACGGTCGAGGCCTACGTCGATGACATCGTAGTCAAGACGAGGAAAGCTTCCGACCTCCTTTCCAACCTTGAAGTGACATTCCGATGTCTCGAGGCGAAAAGCGTCAAGCTAAATCCCGAGGAGTGTGTCTTTGGGGTGCCCTGAGGCATGCTCTTGGGGTTCATCGTCTCCGAGCGGGGCATCGAAGCCAACCCGGAGAAGATCGCGATTGTCGCGCAGCATCCCGAGCCCTTGTTGGGGACACCCGGGGGCTACACGCACCCCTGGGAGGGGCCATTCGTCATCGCCAAGGTTCTGAAGCCCGGAACGTACAAGCTGGCCAACAGTCAAGGCGAGGTCTACGACAACGCTTGGAACATCCGACAGCTACGTCGCTTCTACCCTTAAGATGTTTTCAAGTTGTTCGTATACCTCGCTCCCACACAGGTCTTAGTCGTCAAGGAAGGGTCAGCCTCGCCTCAGCAGAGCCCGACCCTCCCTCGGGGGCTAAAAAGGGGGAACCCCTCTGCGTCAAGATTGGGGAACCCCTCTGCGTCCAAAATTTTCAATCAAAAAGGCTTTTGCGTGCCCCCGGCTATGTCGGAAGCAGGACCCCAAGGAGCGAACGCGGGCGCATGTAAGTGGCAGGGTCGACTGAGCCGAGGGACTCCTATGCCTCCGGGTTGCGGACGCCCCACTCGTCACCCGCCACAAAAAAGTGACCCCTACTTGGGGAAGCCACCCTATTACTAACAGGTGAAGCCGGACACGCAAAATAAAAGGGAAAAGGAGTACGACTTCATGCAACGGTAACAAAGTGTTCAGGCCTCAGCGGCCACAGAAAGACACACGTGCATCCAACAAAGTTAGGCGTCGCCTCGGAAAGGAGCCACGCCTTCAGCTTCATCCCCATCTTCGGCAAAGTCCATCCCGGCTTCCGACGACGGCGTAGGTGGAAGGATCTCTGCCTCAAAGGTGGTCGCCAGCACTGCGCTCGGACCCGCTGCAGTCGCATCGAGCCTCTGGACTTCTGCCAGGGCGGCTTCATCTTCGTCGGGAAGGCAATACCCCTCGCTGACCCGCTCCAGGTCCACAACATAGTGGGAAGCGAGCACGGCGAAGGCCCGCCTGACGCCGTGGTGTAGCGCCTCACGGAGTCTGCCGCGCACATGATCGCCCAAGACTTGAAGGCGACTTTGAGGGGAGCTTCCGGAGGGGACATCACCAGAGCCAAGAACCCGGCAAAAGTCCGAGACGGCCTCGGACATGGCCGCGTGGTCGGCCTCCCTCTGCTCGGCCGTGCCGGCAAGCGCCTCGGCAAGAGCCTTGGCGGACTCGTCGAGGGCGGACTCGAGCTCTGCGCACAGCCAGAAGAAAGATCTCAAACACAAGCAGAGGAAACAAGCAGTAACGAAAACCGAAGATGGCCAAGGCGTACCTCCGGCTCGGGCACGCTGCTCCGAGGCTGCGACCTGGGCTACGGCTAGGTTGGCCGCAAGGGTTTCAGCCCGGCTTTCGGCCTCGGCAGCCCGGCCCCGAGATTGGTCCCGCTCCTTGACGACCCGGTCGAACTCCGACTGCTGTCGTTGCGCTTCTGCGCGCGCCGCGGCCGCCTCCGCGCGTGCCGCTGCCGCCTCGGCTCTCAGATCGGTGCAGAGCAACCGAAGGTCCGCCACCTCGGCACCCTGCTGAGAGAGGCGCGCAGTAGCCCCGGCAAGCGAGGTCCTCAGGGATCGCAGCGAGCCCTAGACGTCGACCTCGCGGCGGATGAACGATGACTTGGCGGCGCTCCGATCCGTCAGATCCTGAGGGAAGGAAGCGGGGCGTCACGAAAGACGCCTTGGTCACAAAAGAGAAAAGGTATGTCTGAAACTGTTACCTAGAGGATTTTGGGGACGTCCCTGCAGAAAACCTCCAGCGACGACCGGAGCGACCCCACCGTTGCTTCGGCACACTCGCGGAGCTCGTCCCAGGACTGGTCCTCCCGCTCATCGTCGAGAACGAAGCCGAGATCCGAGGCCTCACGGGTCTGGAACCGGAGCAACTGGCGCCGGCCCTCGGAGCTCCGCCGCACAGCGACGAGGCTGCCACCCGGCAGGACGGATCGCGCCTCCACGCCCCCCTCTTCCGAGGCACCGAGCGCCGACGCCTCAGCCGTCTCAACGTCGGTAGCAACCGGTCGCTCCCCGACTGGGACGACGGCGACTTCAGTAGCGACAGGTGCCGGCATAGCCGGCACGTCCGGTGGGCCCGGGGCCACGTCCGCGTCAGCCACCTCCCCTATCACAATGGCCGCCCCAGCAGAAGCGCCAGCCTCAGGAACCCGCTCCACGGTGACTGGTGCCGCCTGAGCCCCCTGCTATGGAGCGCCTTGCGAGAAGGTCACCTGAACGGCAAGGCCCGGAGCGGCGCTGGCCGCGCAAGCCGGTGTCGTCTTAAGGGCCTTCCGGGGCGCCAGGTCAGTCAGGCCATGGCTTCGCTTGCTGGGGAAAAAAGAAAAATCACGGCCGGGACATACGAATGAAAAGCCAGGACGAAGACATTCCAAGATACTCACCCGCTCCGGGCCATGATCAACCGTGCCTGGGGGGAGGTCTCTCGGATCTCGACCCCCGGAGCTGCCGCCGAGGTCCGCTTCGCCGGCAGCTTCGGCACCACCCTTGCTTTGGGCGCCCTGGACGCCCGGGAGGCGGACTGCTCAGGCACTGCCACGGCGACCTGGGGGTCGCTCCCCTACGCTGCCGGCGTGGGCGGCGGCCTCGGGGAGTAGACGCCCCGGCCTGGCTCCCCGGGGTCGCCTCAGCTCCTCCAGCCGAGGGGTCAAGTACCCTCTCGGATTGCCCCGGCCCCTCGGGCCGGGACCCCGGCGTCCTGACTCCGAGGACTGACGGCATCAACCCGCTCGGGGGCTGGTTTGACGGCTCCTGGCCTAACCCCAAGCCAGGGCTGAGGCCAAGGCGGGCAGCCATGTCATCTTCCTCGTCATCATCTTCATCATCGTCATCGTCGTCGGGCGTTTCCGGCGACGGCTCCCTCGGGAGCCCCTCCCTCTCCTGCCGGCGACGAAGCTTTTCCAAGGCGTCCCGAGCCCGCCTCCGCTCGCGGGCCCGGGCCTTCTCCGCGTCCTTCTTTTTCTTCTTCTCCTCCGCGGCAACCCGCCGCGCTGCTCGGTCCGCCGCATCTTGCGGGACCCGTGGCAGGGAAGACTTGTGCCACCCTACCTCCTGAAGACGGGTGGAAGTCCCGACCTTAAAAACCAAGGGCAATCCGACGCAAGAAGAAAGGAGTGGACACTCACCAGAGTCACGCACCCTTGGTCAGGGCGCATCAAAGGCTGGGAGAAGGCGCTGGGGTCCGGCTTCCCCAACGCAACGGACACCCGCCCGTGGAGGACGTCAAAGGGAAGAGGATCAGAGGACATCCGCGAGCCCTCCAAGTTAGCCTCCGGTGTCATTTCCCAAAGCGGCAGCCGTCGCTCCGCCAAGGGAAGCACCCTCCGGCGGTGGATGGCGGCAATCACCCCTGCAGCAGTGAGTCCCCCCTTCCGCAACGCCTCTAAGGCCTTGAGAAGGGGTTCAAGGTTCTTCTGTCTTTCGTGAGGGGTCCCGTGGCGCCAAGCATCAGCGGCGGTGGTGACTACTCGCTGAGAAAACGGCGGGAGCAACTCGCCGTCATTCCGGAGGTAGAACCACCGGCGCTGCCGCCCCTTGTTCGAGGACGCGAGGATGGCAGGAATATACAGCGACGCCCGCGACTGCCTCAGCAGGAGGGTGTAGCCGCCGGCTCGCACTGCTGCGCGGACTTTCCTCTCCCCCGTCGGCGAAGCAAAGAGCTCCGTGAAAAAGAGATGGGTCCACAAATCCCAATGGGGGGCGATCCCCAAGTACCCCTCGCACACCGCTACGAAGATGGCAGCCTGCGAGATGGAGTTGGGGCTGAGGTTGTGCAACTCCACCCCGTAGTGGTGCAGGATCGCCCGCATGAAGCGGCTCGCCGGCACACCAAATCCCCGCTCGTGGAAGGAAACGAAGCTCACGATGTACCCCGGCGATGGGGACGGAGCGGCTCCGCCCACGGGGGGAATCCATTCCGGCCGCTGCTCATCGGTGAGAGGGTGAAGTAAACCCTTGCCAACAAGATCCTCCAGATCACTCGCCATCATCGTGGAAAAAGGCCATGGGTCGCGTGGCGAGATGATGGTCACCCGGTCAGCCATCGCCGAGCGGAAGGGGTGGCGGCGCAAGGGACAGGGAGGGCGTTTTCCTCTTCTCTGGCTAAGTCTCTCGGGTTGCGAAAAACCTAAGAGGGAAGCAGGAAGCGGAGCAAAGAACCATCGCCAGACCCTCTCCCGAATATATGAAGACCAAGGTGCGACCGGTTCAAACGTTCCGCCCGGACCGGACGTGGGATTCAAAAACGCGAAGCGAAACAGTCGTTCCCCGAACGGCTCGCGCACGCGCAACGGTCGCTCCTCCAACCACTCGCCCCATCGCATTAACTCCGCGGCGGGACAGGCGGCGCCTCTGGCAGGAGAAGCGGGCGACGCTTCGCCTTCGCCATAATGACCGCGTCAAAATAGGTACGCCGCGTCGTTCGATTTCGTATCCTTTTCCTTTTTTCCTCTTTCTCTCTCTTGCAACTGGGACCGGGAAAGGGGGATACCCCGAAAAGGATCCTTCCCCGGGAAGGAACCAGGCCCCGAGCCTCCCTACTGATCAGAGGTTCGAAGGCTGGCCCCTCGGAAGGGTTCGACAGCCGCCTCAGATCGCGTGGGCCCTACACCCACTACTGGTCAGAGGTTCAAAGGCCGGCCCCTCGGAAGGGTTCAACGACCACCTCAGGCAACTCGGGCTCCGCGCCCACTACTGATCAGGGGTTCGAAGGCTGGCCCTCGAAGGGTTCACAGCCGCCTCAGACGCTGAGCGAGGGATGACCATGGGTACGTTCGATACATAACCAAGGCTCGGGCTGCGCTCCCGAGGTACCCTAGGACATTTCCGAGACCGACGGGAACGATCTTGTAACGGAATCCCATCAGAGGGAGGCATCGAGCCCTCGGACCCCGTCACCAGGGGACCGGGTCCGGCAGATCACCCGCAGGTACTTTTGGGCGTGCCTCTGGGCCCCTAGCCGACCCCTAACGAACGGGGCACGGACGTCCACTCGGATCACCCGCTTGCAGCTCACCGGAGACACCATGTTCGGCGCCCATCGAGGGCAACATGGCGCTTCCCCCCCTCCTCCTTGCGGAAAGGCGACGCAGGGGCATATGTAAAAAAGCCGAGTCTGTCCCTGATCGCCCTCTCGCCCTGTGCAGAGGCTCGGGGGCTGCTCTCGCAAACCCGGCTCCGGCCGAACCGTTGACAGCGTCAACATACCAGCCCGAGAACTTGGGACCCGACCGTACACCCGGGCTACGGCAAGCTCGCATGAGGGAACGACCAGACCAGCCGAAGCGTTACACGAGGCATTAAGACCTCGAAGGAGTGAAACCACTCCTCCGAGGCCTCGGGGGCTACACCAGGCGGGTGCGCTCGTGTGCACCCACCGGAACAAAACGCAACCGAGAAAGGCTGGTCCCCTTGCAAAAAAGTGCGACGAAAGCCTCCAAGCGAGTGCAAACACTCCCTTCGAGGCTCGGGGGCTACTGTCGGGGACCATAATTAGGGGTACCCTCAAGGCTCCTAATTCTCAGCTGGTAACCCCTATCAGCACAAAGTTGCAAAGGCCTGATGGGTGCGATTAAGTCAGGGATCAGTCCATTCGAGGGACTCGATCACGCCTCTCCCGAGCCTAGCCTCGGACAAGGGCAGCCGACCCCAGAGGATTTCCGTCTCGCCCAAGGCCCCCCTTCAGCGGCGAACATATTCCCGGCTCGTCCAAGGCCCTGCCTTCGCCAAGAAGCAACCCTGACCAAATCGCCGCACCGACCGACCAAATCGCGGGAGCATTTAATGCAAAGGTGGCCTGACACCTTTATCCTGACACGCGCCCCCCAGCCGGCAGAGCCGAAGTGACTGTCGTCACTTCGCCGCTCCACTGACCGGCCTGACAGAAGGACAGCGCCGCCTGCGCCACTCCGACTGCGGTGCCACTTGACAGAGTGAGACTGACAGGCAGTCAAGCCCTGCCGAAGGTACCATAGGAAGCTCCGCTTCGCCCGACCCCAGGGCTCGGACTCGGGATAAGTCCTGGAAGACGACGAACTCCGCCCGACCTAGGGCTCAGACTCGGGCTAAGTCCCGGAAGACGGCGAACTCCGCCCGACCCAGGGCTCGGACTCGGGCTAAGTCCTGGAAGACGGCGAACTCCGCTCCGCCCGACCTAGGGCTCGGACTCGGGCTAAGTCCCGGAAGACGACGAACTCCGCCCGACCCAGGGCTCAGACTCGGGCTAAGTCCCGGAAGACGGTGAACTCCGCCCGACCCAGGGCTCAGACTCGGGCTAAGTCCCGAAAGACGGCGAACTCCGCTCCGCCTGACCCAGGGCTCGGACTCGGGCTAAGTCCCGGAAGACGATGAACTCTGCCCGACCCAGGGCTCGGACTCGGGCTAAGTCCTGGAAGACGACGAACTCCGCCCGACCCAGGGCTCGGACTCGGGCTAAGTCCCAGAAGACGGCGATCTCCGCCTCACCCGACCCAGGGCTCGGATTTGGGCTCGGCCCTAGAAAACGACAAACTCCGCTTCGCCTGACCCCAGGGCTCGGACTCCGCCCCGGCACCAGCCGGCGATCTCCGCCTCGCCCGAACCTGGGGCTCGGACCCGACCTCGGCCACGGAAGACAGACTCGACCTCGGCTTCGGAGGAGCTTCCACATCGCCCAACCTAGGGCGCAGACCAGCCACGTCAGCAGGAGGCGCCATCATCACCCTACCCCGAGCTGACTCGGGCCGCAGGGAACAAGACCGGCGTCCCATCTGGCTCGCTCCGCCAAATGGGCAATGATGGCGCCCTGCATACTCTGTGACGACGGCGGCTCTCAGCCCCCTTACGGAAGCAAGAGGACGTCAACAAGGATTCAACCGCTCCGACAGCTGTCCCTCCGCCAGGCTCCATCACTCCTCCGACGGCCACGACATCACACCAGCTGGGTGCCAAAATCTCTCTGGCTGCCACAACGGCATGTACTTAGGGCGCTAGCTCTCCTCCGCTAGACACGTAGCACTCTGCTACACCCCCCATTGTACACCTGGATCCTCTCCTTGCGCCTATAAAAGGGAGGACCAGGGCCCTCTTAGAGAGGGTTGGCCGCGCGGGGACGAGGACGAGATACGCGCTCGCTCAAAGCCGCTCGCTCCCTCTCCCGCGTGGACGCTTGTAACCCCCTACTGCAAGCGCACCCGACCTGGGCGCGGGACGAACACGAAGGCCGCGGGACTCCCACCTCTCTCACGCCGGTCTCCGGCCGCCTCGCTCTCCCCCCTTCGCGCTCGCCCTCGCGCTCGACCCATCTGGGCTGGGGCACGCGGCGACATTCACTCGTCGGCTCAGGGACCCCCCCGGTCTCGGAACGCCGACAAGCTCCTTCCCATCCCCCAGCAAGACGAAAGACTTGGCGCGCCGCGCCAACCGCCCAGCTTCGGCTTGGTCGAGGGGCAGCTCCCCTCGGTGGAGATATTGCAGGTACGGGGTCTGCCAGCTTTGATTAGGCGTGACCTCGCTTGGTTCCCCTTCAACGCGCAGTGCCTCACCCTCGGGGGTCGAGGGTACCTCGGGCTGAGCTGAGGGTACCTCGGACCGTGCCGAGGGTACCTCGGACTGGGCCGAGGGTACCTCGGACTGAGCCGAGGGTGCCTCGGGCAGAGCCGAAGGTGCCTCGGGCGGAGCCGAAGGTGCCTCGGGCTCGGGCGTGTCCTCGGTCTTGACGGAGGGTTGATGCAGGTCTCGGGAGAATACGTCCGGGGGAACTGTTGTTCGTCCCGAGGCTATTTTAGCCAGCTCGTCCGCAGTCTCGTTGTAGCGTTGGGCGATGTGGTTGAGCTCGAGCCCGTAGAACTTGTCTTCCAGGCGTCGAACCTCATCGCAGTAGGCTTCCATCTTCGGGTCGCGGCAGTGGGAGTTCTTCATGACTTGGTCGATGACGAGCTGCGAGTCACCGCGAGCGTCGAGGCATCAGACCCCTAGCTCGATGGCGATTCGCAACCCGTTTACCAGAGCCTCGTACACCGCCACATTGTTGGACGCCGGGAAGTGGAGGCGTAGCACGTAGCGTAGGTGCTTCCCGAGGGGCGAGACGAAGAGGAGGCCTACGCCGGCCCCTGTCTTCATCAGCGACCCGTCGAAAAACATGGTCCAAAGCTCCGGTTGGATCGGAGCCGTCGGGAGCTGGGTGTCGGCCCATTCAGCCACGAAGTCCGCCAGGACCTGGGACTTCATGGCCTTCCGGGGGGCGAACGAGATCGTCTCGCCCATGATCTCCACCACCCACTTCGCGATCCTTCCCGAAGCCTCTTGGGACTGGATGATCTCTCCCAGGGGGAAGGATGACACCACCGTCACCGGATGAGACTCGAAGTAGTCTCGCAACTTCCGCCGTGTCAGGATCACCGCGTACAGCAGCTTCTGGATTTGTGGGTAGCGGATCTTGGTCTCGGACAGTACCTCACTGATGAAGTAGACTGGCCTCTGGACGGGCAGTGCATGCCCTTCTTTTCGTCTCTCAACCACGATCGCGGCGCTAACCACCTGGGTGGTCGCGGCGACGTAGATCAAGAGGGCTTCTCCGGCAGCGGGGGGCACCAAGATGGGTGCGTTCATGAGGAGCGCCTTCAGGTTCTCGAGGGCTTCCTCGGCCTCGGGAGTCCAAGTGAAGCACTCAGCTTTCCTTAAGAGGCGGTACAGAGGCAGGCCTCTTTCGCCGAGGCGGGAGATGAAGCGGCTCAGAGCCACGAGGCATCCCATAACCCTCTGTACGCCTTTCAAGTCCTTGATTGGCCCCATGCTGATGATGGCTGCGATCTTCTCCGGGTTGGCTTCGATGCCCCGCTCAGAGACGATGAACCCCAAGAGCATGCCTCAGGGGACCCCGAAGACACACTTTTCGGGATTAAGCTTCACGCCTTTTGCCTTGAGACATCGAAATGTCGCTTCAAGGTCGGAAAGGAGGTCGGAGGCCTTCCTCGTCTTGACTACGATGTCATCGACGTAGGCCTCGACCGTTCGGCCGATGTGTTCGCCAAACACATGGTTCATGCATCGCTGGTACGTCGCCCCCGCATTCCTCAAACCAAACGGCATTGTAACATAGCAGTACATGCCGAAAGGTGTGATGAATGAAGTCGCGAGCTGGTCGGACTCTTTCATTTTGATCTGGTGATACCCTGAGCAGGCATCGAGGAAAGACAGGGTTTCACACCCAGCAGTGGAATCCACGATCTGATCGATGCGAGGCAGAGGGTAGGGAACCTTCGGACATGCTTTGTTTAGACCAGTGTAGTCTACACACATCCGCCATTTCCCCCCCTTTCTTTTTTACTAGCACAGGGTTGGCAAGCCATTCGGGATGGAATACCTCTTTGATGAACCCTGCCGCCAGTAGCTTGTGGATCTCTTCGCCTATGGCTCTGCGCTTTTCTTCGTCGAATCGGCGTAGAGGCTGCTTCACGGGTCGGGCCCCAGCTCTAATATCCAGAGAGTGCTCGGCGACTTCCCTCGGTATGCCGGGCATGTCCGAGGGACTCCACGCGAAAACGACGGCGTTCGCGCGAAGAAAGTCGATGAGCACTGCTTCCTATTTGGGGTCGAGCTCGGAGCCGATCCGGATCTGCTTGGAGGCGTCGTTGCAGGGGTCGAGAGGGACGGACTTGACCGTCTCCGCTGGTTCGAAGTTGCCAGCATGGCGCTTCACGTCGGGCGCCTCCCTAGAGAGGCTCTCCAGGTCAGCGATGAGGGCCTCGGATTTAGCGAGGGCCTCGGCGTATTCCACGCACTCCACATCGCATTCGTATGCGTGTCGGTACGTGGGCCCGACGGTGATGACCCCGTTGGGGCCCGGCATCTTGAGCTTGAGGTAGGTGTAGTTGGGGACGGCCATGAACTTGGCGTAGCATGGCCTCCCCAACACTGCGTGGTAGGTTCCTCGAAACCCGACCACTTCGAATGTGAGGGTCTCCTTTCGAAAGTTGGAGGGCGTCCCGAAGCAGACGGGTAGGTCGAGTTGTCCGAGGGGTTGAACGCGCTTCCTGGGGACGATCCCGTGGAAAGGCGCAGCGCCCGTCCGGACCGAGGACAGATCGATCCGCAGGAGCCCGAGGGTCTCGGCGTAGATGATGTTGAGGCTGCTGCCTCCGTCCATGAGGACCTTGGTGAGCCTGACGTTGCCGATGATGGGGTCGACAACGAGTGGGTATCTCCCCGGTCTCGGCACGTAGTCCGGATGGTCGGCCCGGTCGAAGGTGATGGGCTTGTCGGACCAGTCTAGGTAGACTGGCGCCGCCACCTTTACCGAGCAGATCTCCCGGCGCTCTTGCTTGCAGTGCCGAGCCGAGGCATTCGCCACTTGCCCGTCGTAGATCATGAAGCTGTCGCGGATCTCGGGGAACCCTCCTGCCTTGTGATCTTCCTCCTTGGCGTCGTCGAGGGCCTTGCCACCCTCCGCGGGTGGCCCGGCCTTGTGGAAGTGTCGTCGAAGCATGGCACACTCCTCGAGGGTGTGCTTGATGGGCCCCTGATGATAGGGGCACGGCTCCTTGAGCATCTTGTCGAAGAGGTTGGTACCTCCGGGAGGTTTCCGAGGGTTCTTGTGCTCAGCGGCGGCGACAAGATCCGCGTCGGCGGCGTCGCGTTTCGCTTGCGATTTCTTCTTGCCCTTCTTTTTGGCGCCGCGCTGAGTTGACGCCTCGGGAGCATCTTCCAGTGGGCGGCCCTAGGGCTGCTTGTCCTTCCGGAAAATGGCCTCAACCGCCTCCTGGCCAGAGGCGAACTTGGTGGCGATGTCCATCAGCTCGCTCGCCCTGGTGGGGGTCTTGCGACCCAGCTTGCTCATCAGGTCGCGGCAGGTGGTGCCGGCGAGGAACGCGCCGATGACATCTGAGTCAGTGACGTTGGGCAGCTCCATGCACTGCTTCGAGAATCGCCGAATATAGTCCCGGAGAGACTCTTCAGGCTGCTAGCGGCAGGTTCGGAGATCCCAGGAGTTCCTAGGGCGCACGTACATGCCTCGGAAATTGCCGGCGAAGGCTTGGACCAGGTCGTCCCAGTTGGAGATCTGCCCTGGAGGCAGGTGCTCTAACCAGGCTCGAGCGGTGTCGGAGAGGAACAGGGGGAGGTTGCGGATGATGAGGTTGTCATGGTCTGTTCCACCAAGTTGGCAGGCCAGCCGATAGTCCGCGAGCCACAGTTCCGGTCTCGTCTCCCCCGAGTACTTTGTGATAGTAGTCGGGGTTCGGAACCGGGTCGGGAACGGTGCCCGTCGTATGGCGCGGCTGAAAGCCTGCGGACCGGGTGGTTCGGGTGAAGGACTCTGATCCTCCCCGTTGTCGTAGCGTCCCCCACGCCTGGGGTGGTAGCCTCGGCGCGCCCTATTGTCGAGGTGGGCCCGACGGCTGTGATGATGACGCTCGTTGCCGAGGGGACCTGGGGCCGCAGGCGCTGCGTTGCGCGTGCGCCCGGAGTGGACTGAGGCTTCCCGCGTAAATCGAGAAGTCGTGGCGCAATGTCCCGAGGGGAAACCCTGCCTTCGGGAGACAGAGCTTTCGGCCCGTCAGACCGCGGCGTCCTCCAGGAGATTCTTGAGCTCTCCCTGGATACGTCGCCCTTCCGTAGTCGATGGCTCCGGCATCGCGCGGAGGAGCATTGCTGCTGCAGCCAGGTTTTGGCCGACTCCGCTGGAATCCAGCGGCGGCCTCACCCTGACGTCGTCGGCGATGCGGTGCTGGATGCCGTGGGGGAGATGACGCGCTTCACCGGCCGGGGGTTGGATCGCCCATTCCTGCCCGATGTCCCGGCGGATCGGCACAAGCGTTCCTGCTCCCTCGTCGAGCCTGGCCTGCCCCTCGCGGATTTGCTCGAGCTGTGGGTCAGCACCCCCCGCCGGGACGGGGACCACAGCTAGCTCCCGAAGGATGTCAACGCGAGGCGCGGGCCTTGGGGGACCACTGTTTTCCGGCATACCAAGATGGTTGCCTTCACCGGGACCCCTAGATCGACGTGGAAACATTCACAACTTGGGTCGCGGTCCTCATTGTCGAGGCCGCGGCTGCCGTCGGAACAGTCGGAAAGGCAGTAGTCGCATGCGGTCATGAAGTCCCGCACGGCACTGGGATTACCAAGTCCGGAGAAATCCCAACAGATGTCGGGCTCGCCATCTTCCTCGGACCCCGAGGACTCGTAGGTCGAGTCGGCCGTCAGTCGGTCCTAGGGTGACCGCACACGATACCCTAGAGGGTTTGGACTCGCCTCTATGAAAGTGCTCACCGAAGCGGAGTCACTTGGTGGGTCGAGGCCGAATCCAAAAGACACGAGATGGGAATCGGTTGGTACCTTTCGGTCGATGGTCGGTGACGAGGTCGCGTCTGGGACTGACTGCACCGTTGTCTCGGGTACAAGGGTGACGCCCATCAAGTCCTTCGCGAGCGTGCTGGCGTCGTGCGTTTGCTTGAGATCGGCGTGTTGCGGGGAGTCGGCGCTCGTCTTCGTATCAGACGTGAGATCGATGCCCAACGCGCCCTCCGTTGGGGCGCCGGCGCCATCGACTTGCTCGACAGCCAACGAGGTGCCGCTTCCCGCTTGGCCTTGGTTGCCCCGCCTCCTCCTCCATCGGCGGGGGAGGGGATGGGACACGCCCGAATGTCGTCCTTCCACCACGTGGGGAAGGCGTCGTCGATTTCCCCGCCGGTGAGTGGGTTGTCGACCGCCATTGTCGCTGTCGCGCGGCGGGGGAAGGAGTATCATGTCGTAGCTGCCGTCGAGGGACGTGAACTTGAGATTCTCGAAACGGAGCACCGTCCTGGGCTGGAAAGGTTGCTAGAGACTGCCTATCTGGAGCTTGACAGGAAGCTGTTCGTCAACACGCAGCAGGCCCCTACCTGGCGCGCCAACTGTCAGTGTTTCGAAACCCGGGGGGTCCCTGGACCGACGAGTGAATTGTCGCCGCGTGCCCCAGCCCAGATGGGTCGACGCAAGGCGGAACGCGAAGGGGGGAAAAGAGGTAGCCGGAGGGAGGTAGGCGTAAGAGATTGTGGATCCCGCGGCCTTCGTGTTAGCCCAGCGCCTGAGTCGGGTGCGCTTGCAGTAGGGGGATACAAGCGTCCACGCGGGAGTGGGAGCGAGAGGCCTCGAGCGAGCGCCATCCTGTCCTTCCCCGTGCGGGCCAACCCTCTGTAAGAGGGCCCTGGTCCTTCCTTTTATAGGCGTAAGGAGAGGATCCAGGTGTACAATGGGGGGTGTAGCAGAGTGCTACGTGTCTAGCGAAGGAGAGCTAGTGCCCTAAGTACATGCCATCATGGCAGCCGGAGGGGTTTTGGCACCCGGTTCGTGTGGTGCCGTGGCCGTCGGAGGAGCGCTGGAGCCTGGCGAGAGGGGCAGCTGTCGGGGCTGTCGAGTCCTTGCTGACGTCCTCTTGCTTCCATAAGGGGGCCGAGAGCCGTCGTCGTCACGGAGCGTGTGGGGCGCCATCATTGCCTATCTGGCGGAGCGAGCCAGATGGGACGCCGGTCTTGTTCCCCGTAGCCTAAGTCAGCTCGGGGTAGGGTAATGATGGCGCCTCCTATCGACGTGGTCGGTCCGCGCCCTTGGCTGGGCGAGGTGGAGGCTCCTCCGAGGTCGACGTCGAGTCTGTCTTCCGTGGCCGTGGTCGAGTTCGAGCCCCTGGGTCGGGCGAGGCGGAGACCGTCGGTTGAGGCCAGGGCTGAGTCCGAGCCCTGGGGTCGGGCGAAGCGGAGTCCGTCTTCTTCTAGGGCTGAGCCCGAGTCCAAGCCCTGGGGTCGAGCGAGGCGGAGTTCGTCGTCTTCCGGGGCTGAGCCCGAGTCCGAGCCCTGGGTCGGGCGGAGCGGAGTTCTCCGTCTTCCGGGGCTGAGCCCGTATCCGAGCCCTGGGTCGGGCGGAGCGGAGTTCGCCGTCTTCCGGGGCCGAGCCTGAGTCCGAGCCCTAGGGTCGGGCGAGGCGGAGTTTCTTATGATGCCTGAGGCCGGCCTTGGCTGCTGTCAGCCTAACTCTGTCGGGTGGTTTAGCAGTCGAAGCGGCGCAGGCGGCGCTGTCCTCTTGTCAGGCCGGTCAGTAGAGCGGCGAAGTGACTACGGTCACTTCGGCCCTGTCGACTGGAGGGCGTGCGTTAGGATAAAGGTGTCAGGCCACCTTCGCATTAAATGCCCCTGCGGTTTGGTCGGTCGGCGTGGCAATGTGGCCAAGGTTGCTTCTCGGTGAAGACTGGGCCTCGGGCGAGCCGATAGTGTGCCCGTTGCTGGAGGGGGGTCCTCGGGCGAGACGTAGGTTCTCCGGGGTCGGCTTCTCTTGCCCGAGGCTAGGCTCGGGCGAGGCACGATCATGTCCCTTGAATGGGCCGATCCTTGGCTTAATCGCACCCATCAGGCCTTTGCAGCTTTGAGCTGATGGGGGTTACCAGCTGAGATTTAGGGGCCTTGAGGGTACCCCTAATTATGGTCCCCGACAAAATTATACATCATGCTGAGATTTTTGTTTGTGCATATGTTTTGAGATAACATGGTTATATACCTTTCCTTACAAATCTCGAGGACGAGATTTCTGTTAAGGGGGTAGGATTTGTAAGGCCCAAACTCTGTATAAAAAAATTATTAATAATAATAAAATAAATATCTGAAAAAAATAAAATAGTAAATTCTGACATCTCAACTTAAACTTGAGCAATGAATGTTGAGGACTGAAGTTCTAAAACCAAGAGGTATGTTAGAAAATAAGTAATGGAAAAGTTTTCTATTCAACTAAATGATTATGCATATCATTAAAATGATGCACCATAAGCCTCGTTTACATGAATATTTAATGTTGAAATAACTTTAGTTCCTATTCCACAATCAAAATACTTTTCCTTGAAAAGAAATGAACAAGAGGAGTGTGTTCATAGTTCTAACACCTATCAAATAAATAAAATAATTAAAGTAAATATACATCTATTGCACCATAGTTGATTTTGATTATGTATTAAAGAATTGAATTTCTAAATCTTGGGATTTGAATTTTGTAAAAATCAAATAATATGAGAATATCTCATTTTACTAAGTAAATAAAGGATATATAAAATAAAACAAGCCATGTATAACAAATTAGGGTTTTCTTTGAGCACTTAAATATACTATAAATCTGAACCTTGTTTGCATTTAATTTAAGATTTGAATTTGAATTCAGATTTGAAATTTAGAAGTTGAAAGGGAGAAAACAGAAAATAAAAAGAAAAGGGATATACCTGCGCCATGGGCTGAATTGGTTGCTTCTCGGCCTATTCTCTACACCCATAGCCGCCTTGCTCACTCGTTCGCGTGGCCCAACTGGTGGACTGGCGCTGGCGACACTGGCCCACGGGTCAGGCGTTCCACGACAGAGCGCGCACCATCCGTAGCTTCCACGTGGGACCCGCTCTGTCAGGTGCTCGTATCCTTCACCAGATCCACCCGCTTTCCCCTTCCGTCGCAGTCAAAGCCGTGTCCGCCGGGATCGCTCCGCCTCAACAGAACTCTGGCGTCCGCACCGAAAATCACGTGGCTTCTTGACCGGACACCCCCCACCGCCGCTATATTTCGCAGAGTGCCAAATCCATCAGAAGGAAAACCGCCGCTGCCATGCAGTGATAGCACCAGCTCGAGAGCGCGGAGTGAGAGAGAGCCGAGGAAGTCGCTCCGCGCCGTCGTCCATCGTGGGTCACTGGTCGACTTCGTGGCTCAGCTGGATGGTTTCAGCTGGGTGGGGCATGTCTCTGTGGGCTACCATTGTGGATTTGGGGGCTCGTGAAGACCGGAGTCCAAGGGGAGCTCCCTGGTGCCTGGGAGCCACGGCGCAGCGGCGTCATCGTGTGGACCTTGGTGCGCGCCGTCCTCCTTCGGTGAGAATCCTCTTTGGCCCCCCTATTATCATCCACGCAAAACATATACCCGAACATTGTAGAGATCGTCGTGTCGTGATTTGGGAACTTATCACCGAGGTTCTCCCTCTGCCGCACAAACCACACCACGCCATGGTCAGCATCACCACCACCCCAATGTCCGGTAGGAGCTAGCTCTGCATGTTCGCCATCCTCCCCTCTAAGTTCAGTGCCGACAATTTCATGGTTGGGTCAATTATGCGTCGGATCATGTGGCCACCAGCGAATCTCCGCCGTGGGAGGGCTTGGTGGCGCAGCTCTGTTTCGGCCGGGTGGAGACGATGTGCTTCGGACCGTCGATCTCGCAGGGACGGTTTGGATTAGAGGCAAGCCTAATTCCTGGCGCTCTAGATCTTGGACGTTAGATCGGCTATGAGCGGCTAGGATTAGATCCTAGGATAACGGTTTGACAATGTGACCAGATCCCTCGAATCTAGATCTAGCGATCCAAGGTTTTCTGTGTTGCGTGGCCACGCGCTTTATGCAAAAGAGACCCTACACTTTACATATATCAACCCGCAGTCCATATAGTAGCGCTCGGTGTCTTAGGGATTTTTATGCCTAGCCCCCTACGCTTCGGTTTATTATATGCGCAGTCCAGAAGCCAGGAAAAGTGAATAAATGATTAAGTAAATTGATTTTTAGTATAAATTAATTGCAGAAACTTATAAAATTCCTAGAAACTTCATATTAGGTCCAAATTGATCCATTCCAGTTTCTATAATTTTGTATTAATTATGTTTATCACTTGGTAACACTATTTTAACATGAAAGCCATATTAGAATTGATCACTCAATTAATCTTGTATCAAATACACAAAACCTTCGGAAATTCATAACTCCTTCGTTTTAACTCCGAATTGACTCATTCAAGTTGCGTTAGTCTCGTACAAGTACTTACTACGCAGTAACAACATTGATTATACATGTATCATAATTTTATATTAGATATCTATTTATCCTAAGTTAATCGGGTTAATCTATGTCTATTGGATTAACTTATTTAATATTAATATATAGTGTTCTAATTTCATGGTTATAATTTAACTAAATCAAATAATGACTTAGCTTAAAGTTGAGATAATTATTTATAGAATAATTTCTTATATGATCTATACTAACCAATTTATGATATATTTTAATATTTTAATCACAGATCTTCTATAAAATCATAGCTCCTTAGTCGTAACTCCGATCTTAGTAGTTCTCGATCCCGCGATCTCGTAGCTTCACGTAGATTGTTATTATTCGGTTTGTCCTTATGTTTGGTGTGATGTTAATTTTATCCATACCATGTTTATTTGTATTGCTACGACTAGCAGTGCGGTCACGAGGATCTGAAGAATCACCATGGTAACTGGAATCTCAAGTGCCAGGCAAGTTGTGCCCTTGATCACATTTGTTACCCAATAATATTCTTTATTATCATTATTCAATGCATAGGTTTAATTTTGATGGGACCCAATAGGTCACCCTAGTCTGTTTATCTTGTTTACCTTGTTTACCCCTGATTCATTTGGGTAGTTATGCTATTGCTCTATATCGTTCTCTAGCGGTTAAGCTAATCTAAGAGCAACAAGGCTCTGATACCAATTGAAAGGATCACGATGCCCAAGAGGGGGGGGTGAATGGGGCTTTTCTAAAAATCAACACTAATTAAAACCTAAGCAAGAGCCTAACTTCACCCCAACAACTAGCACTAAGAGAATAATACTAGAAATATAACAATGCTAAGACAATACTTCAAATACTTGCTAAACAAATACACAATGTAAAATGCTTGAATTAAGTGCGGAATGTAAAGCAAGGTTTAGAAGACTCCTCCAATTTATTCCGAGGTATCGAAGAGTCGGCACTCTCCACTAGTCCTCGTTGGAGCACCCGCGCAAGGGTATCGCTCCCCCTTGGTCCTCGCAAGAACCAAGTGCTCACTACGAGATGATCCTTTGCCATTCTGGCGCGGTGGATCCCTCACGACCGCTTCAAACTTGAGTCGAGTCACCAACAAGATCTCCACTGTGGGGGATGGATATTCCCCGGGTCCACCAGAAGGATAAAAGACCTCACGAAAGGCCCAAGGGCCCCATAATTCGTAAGGTCATCCCCCTCGTGGGCCTGGGGAGGAACGACCAATGAAGCGGATCGACACAAGGCCATATCGGCGCGAGCCCAAGACAGCCCAACGAATTCGAGCAGTAATCACAACAGTGACCCGACCTTCTCGCGTAGGAGCCCCGTACAACGGAACCAAGCGAGGATGGGTCGGCAGAATTATAGGAGGATAAACTCAGTTGGTTCACTATTTCTTAGGTACACGTCGTAATCATACCTGCATGTACTACCCCACGGTCGAGTATATAAGGCCTAGGGGGCACCCCTTCAGAACACATGCTCATTACTTAACCTTCCACCCAACTCTCTACGTTCTCAGCGCTAGAGAACTCCCTTGTAACCCACCACATAAAGCACTCTCGCCAGGACGTAGGGTGTTACGCATATCAAAGTGGCCCGAACCTGTAAACCACTGCCCACCGATTCTCGTGCATCCAGCACGAACCATAGAGCTACAGTCGATAACACCGTCCTACTCCTGAAAGCACCTTGAGGGGTAACCCCAGGTGAGCGGTCGGACCCAAAACCCCGATAGCTGGCGCGCCAGGTAGGGGGGTGTGTCATCGATCCAAGCTAGCTCAATGGTCGTCACCTTCCTGCACAAGATCATCCTTCGCCCTGGGTCCACATTCTGCTTCGGAACTATCTCATCTGTAGCGGATGAGGAGGGAACTCTGCATCGCATCGCGGATCCACCGGGGAGAAAATCTTCCTCAAAAATCTCCAAGAAAATCAGGGCAAAGCAGGAAAAGGCGCAACCTCAAGTGCTCCGAGAAAAGGTCACCTTCAGCAAACTAGGAGCCTAGGGTCCGTCAACCCGGAGAACTCCGTTGTCCACCTCTCTAACGGAAGAATGGACACGGATCACGAGGAAGAAAGAAACGAATGAGACCGAGAGGCAGCAAGTTGTTCTTTCTGTACCTTCGTCCTCAAAGGAGGGCAGAAAGAAGGTCGCCATGATAACTGTTCCATTCTACCCCGACATCCTCTTCATTGGAAGGGTAGAATCGCCCCCATCTCCGACGACAAACCGACCGTACCTAGAGAGGAACCTCCTCAGCAGGAATCCCGCCGACAAAGGAACCAACGCCGAAATATCCGGCGACATCACGAGGCCGGAGAACGGGACCCGACGCAACCCGTGTCGCGAGACGAGGTCTCGGAGATGGGAGATGTGGCGGAACTGCCCGAATTATTCCAACTTAAGTGCCTAAGTCCGACCTTAGAGGCTAGACCACACTTAAATGGGAATAACCCGTCAATCCCTCGGATCTAGTCCGACACGGCCACTGACAGGATCAAGTACCACAGTCTCACTCGATGGTGAGTCACAGAGCAAATACAATAAAGCATAAAACCATGCATGGAAGAGTATTAAATTATTACATCACCATTGTCACCATCGGAGTTTTCGCAAAAGTAGCCATCATTGTTTTGGAGTGCAGCGGAAATAAACTAACGATAAATAACTGGAGAGATGGGGAAGCCTATCCCATCACTCCTCATGCTCCTCCTCAGCCGAGGCAGGGTCCCACTCGACAGTCCAACCCGGTGGCAGGGTGGATGGCCAAGTCACGCCAGCAACCATGTCCTCCAGAGAACCTGTAAAAAAAATTATGCCACAAGCAAGGCTGAGTATACTAATACTCAGCTAGACTTACCCGGTGTGAGGAGTCTATACTCCTCTACCTCTAGACATGCAGCTGTTTGGCTGTGGGGTTTGGTTGCCAAAAGCACTAGCTGAGTTTCTAAATCAAGATTTTAACTTAATCAAAATTAAGTGTGACTCTCTTAAGGCTAAAAGTGTACTATCTATTCATACATAGTAGCAAGCATTATTAGCAATCAACAGTTTGTATCATCTCAACCAGTTCCACTTGTTACTCAATGTAGCAGCATGGATCAAGCAGTCTCATTAGCTGCGAGAAGCAGACGATTCGAATCGAGTTTTTATCCTTGCAAGGTAAACCTAAACACACGACATGTAGGGGCACTCCGTCCCCACCCATATCAACCGTCCCCATCGATTCCCCGTCAGCAGATCAGGGCTCACCGCCTTGGCGTACAATGCCCCACTGACCCCGACTGGCCGTCGTGCAGTGACCGCACTTGTACCCACCATAACCGGAATGGGAGACTACGTCTCAGGTCGCGTGAGGAGGTATGTCCACTGCCAGGTTCACTCAGGTACTAGGCTTACCGATTTACCATATTTCTCGGTATGTGTTTAGTACGTTCAAACGCTTGACTCACGGTACCACACCTTAATCCTTAATCAACTTTTTATCCCGTGAACAACCAATCCCCATGGATTGTTGCCCACAAACCAACATCAATATGATAGGAAAGTGGATACAGCCAATTCCTGACCTCACGCGAGTGCTAGAAAAATCACTCGACTTCTACCGAGATCCTAATTAATAAAGCAGCTACTCGACCTAGCATACTAGTATCCATCTCAAAAGGAAATCCTGAGTTCATGCAACTAAGGTTCCAAACAACTCCTACACTTAAGTGCACGGTACAAGCCTACAAACATTAAGTGTAGTAAAATAGCATATATAAACGGTTATGCATAAAACCGGGGCTTGCCTTCCAAAGCAGTGGCAGGCAGGTCCTCTTGTGCAGGCCCTGGTGCTGGGTCGGGGGCAACCTCCTGGGCAGCTCCTTGCTCCGGCACGAGGACGTACTCTCCGTCAGCAAGATTACAGTCTATCGAAATGCAATGAACATGTATGTCATGATTATGCAAAATTTAAGAACATTAAGCTACAGAAATTAAGTCAAGAATTAACTTAGGGTTCCTTGGCTACGAGGGTCTTCTAGTGGTATACATAGACTTATTACCTTTTAGGTTTAGGTTTTCTTTTAGGATAACATATTGGACTTGTATTGCCTTTATGGATTTCAGTGGACAATTTATAAAGGTCTTAGGAGGACATTAAATTCCATCATCCATTTCCCTTCCTTAATTTCCACCTAGGGTTTCTAGTAGGGTTTGAACTATGACAGTAGTTTTAAAAATTTCCAAAATTTTTGTAAAAATTACAGTGGGTTGTCATTGGCTATTTTAGCTTGTTTTTAAGAATTTGAGGCTTAAAGTACAAAAGCTAGGCTTTAAACAAAAATAACAATAGTTAGGCAAAATGGGCCACTTTACCCTACAAGTCCTTTATTAAAGTGGTTTCTGACCTAATGGTTATTTTTGCTGGCCTCTAGTAGTGATAAAAAGCTCTTGTACCAAAAATGGCAGAGAGCAACATGGTGGTTAATTAATGGTGAATTTCTAAACTTTGGTGCAAAAAGAGTGATTAGAACTAACTTGTCATTTGAAAAATATCAAACAACAGATTTCAGATTTTTCTTAAGTTCTTATTAGCAACACATTAGTTGTCCTAAGGTTTGGGGAGGTTTCACCTTAGGGGTATTTTTGTAGGGTTTTTCTAAGTTATCCCCATTTTCTTCATTTAGAAGGTATCTTGCTTATCTTACACTACAACAGGGTATGATACATTTTTCCAGTGAACTACATTGACTAAGTATCTCAACAAAAATAGGGGTGCTCTCTGGTTCATTATTTATATCACTTTTTCTATTTTCCTTAAACTTAAGCATATGATAGAATAAGGGGTTAAAACTAACTTAATGTAATGGACAGAGAGGTTTAACATTTTTAACTAGGTCAGTAGGTAGACAATATCTTCTCTAAATTTTTCTAACCTTAGTTAAATAGTACAACCATTTTTCTTGCTATTATTAAGCTTTTGGCCAAAACTGAAAATAAATCAGACCCTTATATTTTTCTCTAGTACTTATGGGGTTTTATATTTTTCTTAGACAGGTTACATTATTTAGAGTCTGGCAAAATTAGTTTGACCAAATTTGGATAAACCAAACAGAGGTTATGGGTTTTTAAAGTTTCTGTTTGAATTTAAATCAGATTTTATTAAAGCTTTTCTGGAAAAACAGTTTGCGCCGAGACCCCTGGGGTTAAACTGATTCAAATCTCGCAGATCTACCCTCGGGCCACTATTCATGTGAGTCTCTGACTTTACACTTAACCCCCCAGGGTTCTCTTCCTCACACCCGCGGTCCCTCCTTTAACTAAAACAGTAGCCGCGGGACAAGAAAGGGTGGCGCGGCTTACCGGCGGCGAGGGAGGTCCGGCGAGGTGGTCGGGGATGTTCAGGAGGTCGCGACGGTCACGTCGATGTGCGGGTCGTCGCCGGAGGTGGTCGGAGCTGCTCGGTCCACGTGCGCAGGCGGGCGAGCTCGTCGGCGGCGTGTGTACCGGCCAAACTACGGCGAGCTGGTCCAATCCCAGGGCACGGTGAGCTTCACGGGGTGACGTAGTGAACGTGTGCACAAAGAATCGAAGAATGGCTGAGTGGATTACCCGGTCCACGTATTCCGGCGAGGTTTAGTGCTCCGGCGACCTTGGGCCGGCCTCTCTGGCGAAGCAAACTCCGATTCCTCGCTCGGGGAGCCTCACGGAGGGGTGCACAGTCTTCTCCGAGGGCTGGACGGGGCTGGAAATGGCTGGGCGGGCCGGTCTACGGTGGCAGGGGGACTGGGTGGCCGCGGACAAGCTGCGCACTGGCCAACGGCGGTGAACCAAGCTCCAGCGAGGGTCGGGTGGGCGCGGAAGGGTACGGTCGAAGCTTGGGAGGGTTTTATAGGCGCGGGCGCGGATCAGGGCGCTGGCTTGACCGTTTGGCGCGACGCGGGCACGCGGGGCGCGCGCGCGGGCGTGCTCTGGCGAGCTCAGAGCGCGTCGAACACGTGGCGCGTTGCTTCTGCCCGTGTTCTTCGCTCTGCTGAGCGACCAGGCGTACGAATCTCGCCCTACCGCCTGTGGGAGATCTCTTCTCTGCACCTAGGGCTACCTAGTTCATGTAAGTTCCAAGGGGAGATGTGGTCTGGTTGGAGAGATACGGCAGCGCCAAGTCTTGTCTGTCTGCCCTGTGCAAACCGAGACAAAACCAATGCCAAGGCGTGTCAAACGGTTTTGGTTTGGGTTCAAACTTTTCCAGGGCATTCTAGGGTTCATTTGGCGCCACTTTGTTAATTAGGTTGACAGGTTTTGAAAAGGGGATCAAGGTGAACATGAGGGATCTTTGCTCAAGGGTTGTTTTTTGACTTAGGCAAAATCTGCATTTTTCCCTTGTGTTCAACCTTTGGTGATCTTTTTAGGACCTTTCTGCAAACTTTTTGGGGGTACTTTCTTACTATGAATTGTTGGTTATTAAGTCTATTACAACTTTTATATTTGGCCCAAACCATGATCATGATGTTTACATGATCTTTTGATCATGGCTTTACTTAGGGTTATAATTGCCTATGGGGGTTTTGTTCTAGGGCTTTGGGAGATCCCTACTTAGGTGTGCATTACAAACTAGGGCATGATGTCCAAGGGAGTTTGCACTTAATTAGGACCTTGAATTTCAAGATTAAGGTACTCTATTCATAATTCCTTAGGTCATCAAGGGCAAAAAGGGGTAACCCTGGGGTGGACACTCTGGGTAACACCTAGGGTGTTACAGCCCTCCCCCCTTAAGGGAATCTCGCCCCGAGATTTCATGTAGAGTCCCTTGGAGGGATGCTTTGAAGGTGTGCTGGTGCCACTCTCCCCTTAAACTCAAGTTCCACTTTCTTAACTGTTCTTCGAATGTCATCCTCTTTGCAACTTCAGAAGGAAGCCCTTCTTAAGTTAAGTCCATAACTTAGACTATCATTGTTATCTAAGTTTTTCTCATAATTGACTTCAAAGGGCAGGTGGGGGGTTTTGGGTTACGTACCGATTTCTTTGGGTAGAAAGTCGGGGAAGCGAGAGCGTAGAAAATCCTCCGTCTCCCATGTAGCTTCTTCTACTGAATGGTGACTCCACTGAACCTTATACATTCTGATCGATCTTGCCCGAGTTGATCTTTCCTTCTGATCCAATACCTTGACGGGGTACTCTTGGTAGGACAAGTCTGGTTCTAACTCAATGTCCGGCTCCGGTAGCACTTCAGTGGGTAGACGAACACATTTCCGCAGCTGAGATACATGGAACACATTGTGAACTGCTGACATATGGGGTGGCAATTCCAATTGGTAAGCTACGGGTCCACAACTTTCCTTGATCTTATATGGTCCAATGTAGCGAGGGGCCAACTTGCCCTTGATCCCGAATCTCTGGATACCCTTGGTTGGTGATACCTTAAGATAGACATGATCTCCCACCTCAAACTGTAGAGGCTTCCGCCTCTCGTCATGATAACTCTTTTGCCTGGCCTGAGCAGCTTCCAAGTTCTTCCTGATGACTCTGACCTTTTCCTCTGCTTCAATTACCAAATCTGGCCCAAATATTTCCCTTTCTCCTGCTTGAGACCAATTTAGCGGGGTTCTGCATCTTCTCCCATACAAAGCCTCAAAAGGTGCCATTTTCAGACTGGACTGATAGCTGTTATTGTAAGAAAACTCTGCCAAGGAAAGACACTTGTCCCAGTCCTTTCCATAGTGTAATGCACATGCTCGCAACATGTCTTCCAAAATCTGATTTACCCTTTCTGTCTGACCATCTGTTTGAGGGTGATATGCTGAGCTTCGGATTACATGGGTCCCAAGTGATTCCTGTAATTGCTCCCAAAAGCGTGCCACAAAAGGTGCTCCTCGGTCAGAGACTATGGTCCTTGGTATCCCATGCAGACGAACTATCTGGTCGATGTAAATTTCCGCATACTTCTCCGTCCGGTGGGTAGTGTGCACTGGCAAGAAATGAGCAGTCTTGGTCAATCTGTCCACAATAACCCATATGGAATCATGGTGCCGGGAGGTATTGGGTAATCCCACTATGAAGTCCATGCAAACGTCCTCCCATTTCCAAGAGGGTATGGGAAGGGGTTGCAAAGGGCCTGCTGCTTTCAGATGACTAGCTTTTACCCTCTGACAAGTGTCACATTCTGAAATGTACTTGGCAATTTCCCTCTTCATCCTGGTCCACCAATAAAGAGGTCTGAGATCATGGTACATCTTGTTGCTACCAGGGTGCATGGAGAACTTAGAAAGGTGAGCTTCATCCAATATCTTCTTTCTGAGCTCTGGGTCCTTGGGAACCACCAATCGGTCTTCAAACCATAAAATTCCTTTGCTGTCCTGGCGGAAACACTTGTATTTCTCTGCCTTCAGCTTGATCATTTCTTTAATAACCTGAACTCCCTTATCCCCAAACTGTGCCTGAGCTATTTGTTCTTGCAATGTGGGCTCCACTGCAATATACCTCAATTCACCGGAAGGAACAACTTCCAGGTTCAGCTTGCACAACTCATCACACAAGGTGGTGATCCTTGCATCCATGTTCATGCAATTACATTGGGCCTTTCGGCTCAAGGCATCTGCCACAACATTTGCCTTGCCAGGATGGTAATGCACCTCCAAATCATAGTCCTTGATTAATTCCAACCATCTCCTCTGCCTCATGTTCAGATCTGCCTGAGTGAAAATGTACTTGAGACTCTTGTGATCAGTGTAAATGTTACAGTGAGCTCCCATCAAGTAGTGTCTCCATATCTTGAGGGCATGAACCACTGCTGCCAACTCCAGATCATGGGTCGGGTAGTTCTGCTCATGGGGTCTGAGTGCTCGGGAAGCATAAGCAATTACTCTGTTCTCTTGCATCAACACACAACCCAATCCGGTACCAGAAGCATCACAATAAACCTCAAATGGTTTGGTATTATCAGGTTGGGCTAGCACTGGGGCTGTTGTCAATTGTTGCCTCAAGGTATGAAAAGCTTCTTCACATTTTTGGCTCCACTCAAATTTGACCCCTTTCTTCAACAGTTCAGTCATTGGCTTGGCAATTCTAGAGAAATCCGGAATAAATCGCCGGTAATACCCTGCCAATCCCAGAAAACTCCGAATCTGCCTCACTGTAGCTGGAGGTTTCCAGTCCATCACTTCTTGCACCTTCTCAGGGTCAACCGATATCCCATCCTGAGAGATTGTGTGACCCAAGAATTTTATTTCCTTCAGCCAGAACTCACACTTGGACAACTTAGCATACAACTGATGGTCACGAAGTCTTTGAAGCACAATATGTAGATGCTCCGTGTGTTCATCTTCATTCTTGGAATAAACCAGAATGTCATCAATGAAAACAACCACGAACTTATCCAATTCTGGCATGAATACTGAGTTCATCAAGTACATGAAATAAGCCGGGGCATTGGTTAGCCCGAAGGACATTACCAAAAACTCATAGAGCCCATATCTGGTAGAGAAAGCCGTCTTGGGAATGTCACTGGCACGGATCTTGATCTGATGGTAGCCCGAGCGAAGGTCTATCTTGGAGAATACCTTGGCTCCTACCAACTGATCAAACAGAACATCAATGCGGGGTAACGGGTACTTGTTCTTGATAGTCACCGCATTGAGAGGGCGGTAATCAACACACATCCTCAAACTCTCATCCTTCTTCTTCACGAACAAGGCGGGACATCCCCATGGTGAAGTGCTTGGACGAATAAATCCCTTGTCCAACAATTCTTGCAATTGTTTCTTCATTTCTGCCAATTCTGCGGGGGGCATCCTATAAGGTCTCTTGGAGATAGGAGCGGTCCCGGGTTGCAGTTCAATGGCAAACTCAATATCTCTGTCAGGTGGCATTCCTGGCAATTCATCCGGAAAAACATCGGGGTAGTCGCAGACTACTGGGATCTGCCTTATTGGAGATTCTGCCATAACAAAGGCACAAGACCGGGTACCACCCGGGTTGGGTAAATACAAAACAGTCTCGCCATAAACAGGGGAATGAATTTCAATGGCTCTGGCTGCAATGTCCAATATCGCCTGATGTTTGGCCAACCAATCAGTTCCCAAGATGATATCCACACTATCCAGTCCCAAGATAAGAAGGTCAGTTTTAACTATCAAACTACCAAACTTTATGGGCACATGCCTGCTGATTTGATTAGTGGCAATCCTGCCTCCTGGGGTTGAAATGGTAATAGCCCCGTTGGTGTGGTGGAAAGGCAACTGGCATTTGACACTAAATTTGGCACTGACAAAACTATGTGAAGCACCAGAATCAAAAAGAACAATAGCAGGAAAATTTAAAACTGTAAAGATACCAGTCATGACGGGTGCTCCTTCTGGAAGGTCAGCCATTGTAGTGAAGTTCAGCTTGCCCTGCCTCACTTGCACTTTCTGCCTCTTTCCCTGGTTCTGGTTAACATTCTGCCCCTGCCTCTGCTGATTCTTGGGGCAATTCTTGGCATAATGCCCAGTGCTGCCACAAGTGAAACACCTGTTATCATTGGCCTGGCGGTACTGCTGCTGCCGATTGTTCCTCTGGGCTGGAAACTGGGCGCGGTTGGGTGCCTGCTGCTGCTGCTGCTGCGGTGGCCTGATCACCCACCTCCCTTGCTGCTGCTGAGGTCCCCTGCTCTGTGAGTCAGACACAATCCTGAAGCGCTGTGGCTGAGACGAGGGTCCTGCCACAGGGGTCTTCCTCTTCTTCTCCGCCTGTCGAGCCAAGATGCAGTCCTCCTGGGAGATAGCCATGTTAACCAACCCATTGTAACTGTTGGCCCTGACGGTGTTGAGACGGTCACGGAGCTTGGTGCTGAGCCCCCTCCTGAACCTGTCTCGCTTCTTCTCATCCGTATCTGCATGGTATCCGGCATACTGACACAAATCATTAAAGGCTTGGGCATACTGCAACACTGTCCTGCTGCCCTGAGTGAGTGCCAGAAACTCATTAAGCTTTCGGTCCATGATGCCAGCGGGAATATGATGCCCTCTGAAAGCGGCCTTGAACTCCCTCCACTCCACCTCTCTACCATCTGGCTGCATAGCAAGAAAATGGTCCCACCAAGTCCTTGCGGGTCCGCGAAGCTGCTGGGTGGCGAACCTGACCTTGGTGACCTCCGAGCAAGCCCCATGGAGCAGTGGGAACTTAGATTCTACCACCCTCAACCACACATCTGCATCAAGTGGGTCCTCCGTCCTGGTAAACAATGGTGGCTGGGTGCTGAGAAACTCCTGGTAAGTAGCAGCGACGGGGTGACGCTGATGGTCTCCACCATAATGCTGAGGTGGTGGCTGACGCTGAGCTAGCTGCCTCAGAATCTCATTCTGCTGGGCCATGAGCTCCTGCAGAGTGGGAGGCGGTGGCGGTGGAGGAACGTGCTCATTCTGACCACGGCGCGCTCTCCCAGCCATCTGAAAAAGTCACATGGTTGCTTAATAACACATCTCCAAGCTTAAGGTTCGAACATGGTAGGGGAGTCAAAGTATTTTGATAGATTCCAAATAAAACAAACGAAAACATGATCCCTCCGTCCAAATTTAAATTACCATTAACCATCCTTAAACATCCAAAAGAGTTTTAACACTGGTTACATCAAGGATCCAAAGACTCAACTCTACCTAGCCTAGTACCCTAGGGGTGCAAAAGCTAAGCTAGCGGCGAGGAGTCCATCTATCATCAACTTCTAGTATTAGTCTGGCATCTAGTGAGCGAACGAGGCGACGCTGGACTCGGGGGAAGGTGGTCTCCCTGAGCCAGCAGTGTCTATACTGGAGGCAGACTCGTCTCCTCCCTCGATGTCAACGTCCTCGTCAGCCTCCGCATCATGGATCTCTTGGTGATGCATGTCCAGATGCGCATTAGCCTCTGCTAGCTGCTGCTGGGTGTTGAGGAGCTGATCCTCGAGGACCTCGATGGTATTCTCCCTGGTGCCCACTAGCTCCTCCAGCTCATGAATCTCGTCAGTCAGCTGCTCCACCTGTAAATCTTTCTCCACCAGCTCCTGGGATAAATCCACCACGAGCTCCTCCCTGTTATCCAGGGTGATCTTGGTGGCCTCCAGTAATGCCATCAGATGGGACATGGCCTCCCCACGCATCACTTGCAGACGATACAGAGCATTCATGCATCGTACCGACAAGTGAGCGGTGTGGCCCGGGTAGAGAGCCCAGATGTCCTTGGCATGCTCCACCCGGTCCTTCCACATCGGGTCGTCCTCCTTTTCCGCAGGGAACAACCCAATGGGGTGGGTAGCCAGCTCCAAGGGGTGAAATCCACAGAAGGTGGTCAGTCCATGCAGAGCGATAGCCTCAATAGTGTCCTCAGCCCGGTATCCGTAGGACTCAGAGTCCAGTGAACGCCAGCCTGGCTGCAGGGGATGAGGCTCCAAAGTCATCGTCACCCGACAGCGAGGTACCCGGTGCTTCTCGAACTGCTGCACCGCGTACTGAGGGGGGTGTCAAATATCCTGCCCCCTGAAGTACTTCCCACAAGATGCGGGGAAAACCCTCTCGTGCAAGTCCGTCAGTGTGGGTCAGTGCATCTCCATCCTCGGAGGATCCGTGGGAGGTCATCTGTGCATGGTTAAGCGTGAGTAAAGAAAAAGAAGTACAAAAGAACAAGGAAAACAAAACTCAGCCTGCCTCTAGTTAAAAGAAAAAGGTATTGGGGACCTAGTTGGCTGCTATCTCACTTTTAAGTCCTTTTTACTTAGTTATTCATTCACTTAATTAAGAATGCATGCATGCATGTCCTGTACGACCTCTCCAAAAGATAAAAAGAATAGGGAAGGACTCCCATCCTTTAAAAAGTGGCCTATAGGGCCTAGTCACTTAGCCACCTAGCTACCCTTCTATTATCCTAAGGCTTCACGTCCTAGGTCTATCCTGCTCGCCCTACTATCTATCCAACATTGTTTCTATCAAGTTTTACTTTTAGAAAAGGGATGGTATTCATGTTTTATTGATTCCTCTGTGGTGGTACAAGCTCCGATACCAGCTGTGGCGGAACTGCCCGAATTATTCCAACTTAAGTGCCTAAGTCCGACCTTAGAGGCTAGACCACACTTAAATGGGAATAACCCGTCAATCCCTCGGATCTAGTCCGACACGGCCACTGACAGGATCAAGTACCACAGTCTCACTCGATGGTGAGTCACAGAGCAAATACAATAAAGCATAAAACCATGCATGGAAGAGTATTAAATTATTACATCACCATTGTCACCATCGGAGTTTTCGCAAAAGTAGCCATCATTGTTTTGGAGTGCAGCGGAAATAAACTAACGATAAATAACTGGAGAGATGGGGAAGCCTATCCCATCACTCCTCATGCTCCTCCTCAGCCGAGGCAGGGTCCCACTCGACAGTCCAACCCGGTGGCAGGGTGGATGGCCAAGTCACGCCAGCAACCATGTCCTCCAGAGAACCTGTAAAAAAAATTATGCCACAAGCAAGGCTGAGTATACTAATACTCAGCTAGACTTACCCGGTGTGAGGAGTCTATACTCCTCTACCTCTAGACATGCAGCTGTTTAGCTGTGGGGTTTGGTTGCCAAAAGCACTAGCTGAGTTTCTAAATCAAGATTTTAACTTAATCAAAATTAAGTGTGACTCTCTTAAGGCTAAAAGTGTACTATCTATTCATACATAGTAGCAAGCATTATTAGCAATCAACAGTTTGTATCATCTCAACCAGTTCCACTTGTTACTCAATGTAGCAGCATGGATCAAGTAGTCTCATTAGCTGCGAGAAGCAGACGATTCGAATCGAGTTTTTATCCTTGCAAGGTAAACCTAAACACATGACATGTAGGGGCACTCCGTCCCCACCCATATCAACCGTCCCCATCGATTCCCCGTCAGCAGATCAGGGCTCACCGCCTTGGCGTACAATGCCCCACTGACCCTGACTGGCCGTCGTGCAGTGACCGCACTTGTACCCACCATAACCGGAATGGGAGACTACGTCTCAGGTCGCGTGAGGAGGTATGTCCACTGCCAGGTTCACTCAGGTACTAGGCTTACCGATTTACCATATTTCTCGGTATGTGTTTAGTACGTTCAAACGCTTGACTCACGGTACCACACCTTAATCCTTAATCAACTTTTTATCCCGTGAACAACCAATCCCCATGGATTGTTGCCCACAAACCAACATCAATATGATAGGAAAGTGGATACAGCCAATTCCTGACCTCGCGCGAGTGCTAGAAAAATCACTCGACTTCTACCGAGATCCTAATTAATAAAGCAGCTACTCGACCTAGCATACTAGTATCCATCTCAAAAGGAAATCCTGAGTTCATGCAACTAAGGTTCCAAACAACTCCTACACTTAAGTGCACGGTACAAGCCTACAAACATTAAGTGTAGTAAAATAGCATATATAAACGGTTATGCATAAAACCGGGGCTTGCCTTCCAAAGCAGTGGCAGGCAGGTCCTCTGGTGCAGGCTCTGGTGCTGGGTCGGGGGCAACCTCCTGGGCAGCTCCTTGCTCCGGCACGAGGACGTACTCTCCGTCAGCAAGATTACAGTCTATCGAAATGCAATGAACATGTATGTCATGATTATGCAAAATTTAAGAACATTAAGCTACAGAAATTAAGTCAAGAATTAACTTAGGGTTCCTTGGCTACGAGGGTCTTCTAGTGGTATACATAGACTTATTACCTTTTAGGTTTAGGTTTTCTTTTAGGATAACATATTGGACTTGTATTGCCTTTATGGATTTCAGTGGACAATTTATAAAGGTCTTAGGAGGACATTAAATTCCATCATCCATTTCCCTTCCTTAATTTCCACCTAGGGTTTCTAGTAGGGTTTGAACTATGACAGTAGTTTTAAAAATTTCCAAAATTTTTGTAAAAATTACAGTGGGTTGTCATTGGCTATTTTAGCTTGTTTTTAAGAATTTGAGGCTTAAAGTACAAAAGCTAGGCTTTAAACAAAAATAACAATAGTTAGGCAAAATGGGCCACTTTACCCTACAAGTCCTTTATTAAAGTGGTTTCTGACCTAATGGTTATTTTTGCTGGCCTCTAGTAGTGATAAAAAGCTCTTGTACCAAAAATGGCAGAGAGCAACATGGTGGTTAATTAATGGTGAATTTCTAAACTTTGGTGCAAAAAGAGTGATTAGAACTAACTTGTCATTTGAAAAATATCAAACAACAGATTTCAGATTTTTCTTAAGTTCTTATTAGCAACACATTAGTTGTCCTAAGGTTTGGGGAGGTTTCACCTTAGGGGTATTTTTGTAGGGTTTTTCTAAGTTATCCCCATTTTCTTCATTTAGAAGGTATCTTGCTTATCTTACACTACAACAGGGTATGATACATTTTTCCAGTGAACTACATTGACTAAGTATCTCAACAAAAATAGAGGTGCTCTCTGGTTCATTATTTATATCACTTTTTCTATTTTCCTTAAACTTAAGCATATGATAGAATAAGGGGTTAAAACTAACTTAATGTAATGGACAGAGAGGTTTAACATTTTTAACTAGGTCAGTAGGTAGACAATATCTTCTCTAAATTTTTCTAACCTTAGTTAAATAGTACAACCATTTTTCTTGCTATTATTAAGCTTTTGGCCAAAACTGAAAATAAATCAGACCCTTATATTTTTCTCTAGTACTTATGGGGTTTTATATTTTTCTTAGACAGGTTACATTATTTAGAGTCTGGCAAAATTAGTTTGACCAAATTTGGATAAACCAAACAGAGGTTATGGGTTTTTAAAGTTTCTGTTTGAATTTAAATCAGATTTTATTAAAGCTTTTCTGGAAAAACAGTTTGCGCCGAGACCCCTGGGGTTAAACTGATTCAAATCTCGCAGATCTACCCTCGGGCCACTATTCATGTGAGTCTCTGACTTTACACTTAACCCCCCAGGGTTCTCTTCCTCACACCCGCGGTCCCTCCTTTAACTAAAACAGTAGCCGCGGGACAAGAAAGGGTGGCGCGGCTTACCGGCGGCGAGGGAGGTCCGGCGAGGTGGTCGGGGATGTTCAGGAGGTCGCGACGGTCACGTCGATGTGCGGGTCGTCGCCGGAGGTGGTCGGAGCTGCTCGGTCCACGTGCGCAGGCGGGCGAGCTCGTCGGTGGCGTGTGTACCGGCCAAACTACGGCGAGCTGGTCCAATCCCAGGGCACGGTGAGCTTCACGGGGTGACGTAGTGAACGTGTGCACAAAGAATCGAAGAATGGCTGAGTGGATTACCCGGTCCACGTATTCCGGCGAGGTTTAGTGCTCCGGCGACCTTGGGCCGGCCTCTCTGGCGAAGCAAACTCCGATTCCTCGCTCGGGGAGCCTCACGGAGGGGTGCACAGTCTTCTCCGAGGGCTGGACGGGGCTGGAAATGGCTGGGCGGGCCGGTCTACGGTGGCAGGGGGACTGGGTGGCCGCGGACAAGCTGCGCACTGGCCAACGGCGGTGAACCAAGCTCCGGCGAGGGTCGGGTGGGTGCGGAAGGGTACGGTCGAAGCTTGGGAGGGTTTTATAGGCGCGGGCGCGGACCAGGGCGCTGGCTTGACCGTTTGGCGCGACGCGGGCACGCGGGGCGCGCGCGCGGGCGTGCTCTGGCGAGCTCAGAGCGCGTCGAACACGTGGCGCGTTGCTTCTGCCCGTGTTCTTCGCTCTGCTGAGCGACCAGGCGTACGAATCTCGCCCTACCGCCTGTGGGAGATCTCTTCTCTGCACCTAGGGCTACCTAGTTCATGTAAGTTCCAAGGGGAGATGTGGTCTGGTTGGAGAGATACGGCAGCGCCAAGTCTTGTCTGTCTGCCCTGTGCAAACCGAGACAAAACCAATGCCAAGGCGTGTCAAACGGTTTTGGTTTGGGTTCAAACTTTTCCAGGGCATTCTAGGGTTCATTTGGCGCCACTTTGTTAATTAGGTTGACAGGTTTTGAAAAGGGGATCAAGGTGAACATGAGGGATCTTTGCTCAAGGGTTGTTTTTTGACTTAGGCAAAATCTGCATTTTTCCCTTGTGTTCAACCTTTGGTGATCTTTTTAGGACCTTTCTGTAAACTTTTTGGGGGTACTTTCTTACTATGAATTGTTGGTTATTAAGTCTATTACAACTTTTATATTTGGCCCAAACCATGATCATGATGTTTACATGATCTTTTGATCATGGCTTTACTTAGGGTTATAATTGCCTATGGGGGTTTTGTTCTAGGGCTTTGGGAGATCCCTACTTAGGTGTGCATTACAAACTAGGGCATGATGTCCAAGGGAGTTTGCACTTAATTAGGACCTTGAATTTCAAGATTAAGGTACTCTATTCATAATTCCTTAGGTCATCAAGGGCAAAAAGGGGTAACCCTGGGGTGGACACTCTGGGTAACACCTAGGGTGTTACAGGAGAAACTTCAGAAGAACGTGTCTTCAGGGAAAGAAGGAATTCCCGACGATGCGATCGTCGACGGGCTCAAGAACAGGCCGAGCAGGAAACAAGGCAACGCCAGGAAAATCCACTCTTCGAACGCAACCTGAACCCCGATTTCGCCCGAGCTATGAACACGCCGAGTGAAGTCGGTGGAGTATTGGCTCGGATAGCTGATGGCCTCCCCCGAACTCCCGACGCCGAGGGCTACCGGCGGTTGTTCACTCAAGCAGCCAATCATCTTCTACCCCTCGCTCACCCACCGAACGATCTACGACACGCAATCAACAGTCGGCGGGACGCGCGGAGCTCCATCAACGCCTCGCGCGAACGACGACACGAGAACGAAATCCGTCGCTGGGAAGAGTACCACCGGGATCACGACATCCCAGCATAGAGTTAGGCTACCAGGACCGAGTCGGCCACGGCTTCAACTGGTGGCACCACTCGAGGACGGTCGAGGCACCACGACAACCGCTCCCCTCCCCAGGACAAACAACATCATCAACGACAGGAGGACACGTGTGGAGTATCGGCACTTACACCACGCCTCAGGGCTATTCAATGGCCCCCTAACTTCAAGGTATCCAACGTCGACAAATATGAACCTAAGCAGGATCCGGGAGGCTGGCTAGCCGTCTACACCACTGTTGCCCGAGCTGCTGGGGCAACCGAGGACGTGATGACCGCGTACTTGCCTATCGTCCTTGGGCAAGATGCGCTGCAATGGCTGCGACACCTACCCCGACACTGCATCGACGACTGGAGCGATTTCAGTCGACGCTTCACCGCCAACTTTCAGTCTCTCTCCGACAAACCGGAGCAACCATGGGACCTCAAATCCATCAAGCGCCGAGGGGACGAAACTCTTCGGTCGTACCTAAAAAGATTCCAGACCACGAGAAATCGTATCCCCGAGGTCGCGGAGGCAGCAGTGATCGAGGACTTCTACAGGGGATCCAATGACTCGGTGTTCATCCGAACCATATTACAGAAGGCACCGACTACCTCCGAGCAGCTGTTCCAGGAGGCCGACCTCTACATCACCGCCGACGAACGAGCTCAGGACCTCATCGGAGGAGCGAAGCCTGCGCCAACGGCGCCGCGACACGAACCAGCAACCCGACAAGCGCTGGGAGAAGAGGCCTCGTGAAGAGGTCCACGCCGTCGGACCACCCGCCTCTCACGCCCAAGGAGGACCTCGCGGAGGCGAGCGCACGCTGGACGACATCCTCGACGCCCAGTGCCCGTACCACAAAGACATGCGCCACACCCTCCGGAACTGCAGGGACTTCAAGCATTCCGTCGGGCACGGTCGACCTTTTCAACCTCTACCTCCTCCCCCGCCGCGAGGAGGACTAGGAGAACCGCAACAACCCCAGCAGCAGGAGGAGGAAAGAGGAGGAGCATTCCCACGCGTCGACAGAGAAGTCAACGTCATCTTCGGCGGACACGGGTCACAAGAAAGTAAGAGACAACAAAAGCTCAACGATCGTCAGATACTGGTGGCGGCCACCGGTCCTCCCGCCCCGTACCGATAGTCTGAGCACCCGATCACCTTCACCCGGGCAGATCAATGGCTCAACTTCGATCACCCAGGCAAATACCCGCTTCTCGTCGATCCGGTGATCTGAGAGAGCAGGGTAAAGAAGGTACTAGTGGACGGGGGAAGCAGCATCAACGTCACCTTCCCCCGGACGCTCCAAGGCTTGGGAGTTCCCCTCAAAGAGCTCCACGAGTCGGACAAACCCTTCTTCGGCATCGTGCCGACTGAAGGAGAGTACCAGCTGGGCCACATCTACATGCCGGTCACCTTCGGAACTCCAGAAAACTACAGAACCGAGTTGCTGAGGTTCGAGGTGGCAAACTTCGATTGCGGATACAACGCCATCATCGGGAGGCCCGGATTGGCAAAGTTCATGGCTATTCCATATTATACATACATGGTATTGAAGATGCCAGGACCACAAGGGATCATAACTGTGCACGCTGACTTCTAAGGCGCCGCAGAATGTTTCCGAGTGGCCATTCAGGCGGCCCTCACCACCAAACCATCGGCGATTTCTTCTGCACAGGCGAACTCAAAGCCTGAGGAAGACCTCGCGGTGCCCGCGAACGAAGCTCAAGCCGTGACCTCTATGCGGCCGACTGAAGAAACCAAAAGGATCAACCTCGAGTTCGCTGATGAGCGCAAAACTGCCATCATTAGCTCCAGCCTGGATGACAAATAGGAAGGCGCGCTCGTCCAGTTTCTGCAAGATAACTGAGACGTATTCGCATGGCAACCTGCGGATATGCCGGGAGTCCGAAGAGAGCTGGCCGAGCACAAATTGATGGTCTACCCCCAGGCGAGGCCAATACGACAAAAATTACGTTGCTTTATGCCCGACAAGAGAGAAGCCATCCGTGCTGAGCTGGCTCGCTTGGTCGCGGCCGGATTCATTAGAGAGGTGTTACATCCTAAGTGGTTAGCCAACCCTGTTCTTGTACTCAAAAAGAATAAAGTGGATTGGCGCATGTGCGTTGACTATACGGATCTCAACAAACACTGTCCGAAGGATCCCTTTGGACTTCCTAGAATCAACCAGGTGGTGGACTCGACCACCGGATGCTATATGCTGTCTTTCTTGGATTGCTACTCTAGGTATCATCAGATTAGCTTGGCAAAGGAAGACGAGGAAAACAGCATTTATCACCCCATTTGGAGCCTTCTGCTATACCTCCATGTCGTTCGGCCTCAAAAACGCTGGAGCAACTTATCAGAGGGCTATTCAGACATGCTTAGTCGATCACTGGGGCAAGCATGTAGAAGCTTATGTGGATGACATGGTGATCAAAACAGAGAATTCAGAAAATTTCATTGAAGATTTACAGCTGGTCTTCAACAGTCTACGGCGATACAGATGGAAGCTTAATCCCGAAAAATGTGTTTTCGGAGTACCAGCGGGAAAGTTGCTTGGGTTTATTGTCAGTCACCGGGGAATTGAAGCCAATCCAGAAAAGATCGAGGCTATCATGAGGATGGAAGCACCACGATCGCAGAAGAAAGTTCAAAGACTCACCGGATGTATGGCAGCTCTGAGCAGATTCATATCAAGGCTGGGAGAAAAAGGCTTACCATTCTATAAGTTGCTCAAAAAGGTGGACAAATTCCAGTGGACTTCAGAAGCACAGGAAGCTCTAGATGCGTTGAAAAGATTCTTAACAACACCACCAGTGCTGAAACCGCTGCGCCGAGCCACGCCGACTCAGCCAGCTGAAGATCTGTTACTATACATCTCTTGCACGACTCACGTGGTGAGCACCGCGTTGGTAGTCGAGCGAGCAGAAGAAGGACATGCATACCCAATACAGCATCCTGTCTACTTCATCAGTGAAGTTCTGGGGCCCTCGAAAAAGAAATACCCTCAAGCCCAGAAGCTATTATATGCAGTACTTCTAACTGCACGCAAGCTCCGTCACTACTTTGACGACCACAAAGTCATAGTAGTCACTGGATTTCCGATAGGGGATATTCTTCACAACAAAGAAGCCGTTGGGAGAATAGCCAAGTGGGCCTACGAGTTAGGATCCCATGACATTGAATTTCGACCTCGCGCTGCTATCAAAACTCAAGCACTGGTTGACTTCGTATCAGAGTGGACTGAGCAGCAGGTGCCGGATAACCCAGAAATTGCAGAAGTATGGCGAATGTATTTTGATGGCTCGTTGAAGCTGCAGGGAGCAAGTGCAGGGATCCTCTTTATTACACCTGGAGGTGAACAACTCAAGTATGCTCTTCAATTGTTATTCCCGGCGTCTAACAACGCAGCCGAATACGAAGCTCTGATTCACGGGCTGAATATTGCCATATCGCTGGGCATCAAGAGACTGATGGTATACGGAGACTCTCTGGTGGTCATAAGTCAGATAAACAAAGAATGGGACTGCTCAAATGACTCCATGGGAAAATACTGCACTGCTGTCCGGAAACTAGAAGACAAGTTTGAAGGTTTGGAATTTCATCATGTGGAAAGAGACCGCAACGCAGCAGCTGATGCATTGTCTAAACTAGGATCCAGTCGGACTCAGATCCCGCCTGGAGTTTTCGTCCAAGAAGTATCGCGCCCGAGCATTTCAATGGATCAGGTGGAAGAATGCAACGCTCTAAGCCAACTAGAGTCAGATTCTGACGACTGGAGGGAGCCGATCATCAGATATATAAGGAACGAAGAGGAACCAGATGACAAAAATACAGCCGAGTGCATTGCAAGGCAGTCAGCTCACTATACGCTCATTGGGGAAACGCTATACAGAAGGGGCGCATCAGGAGTCTTCATGAAATGTATTCTCTCAGCTACTGGAAAACAACTTCTGGAAGAGGTTCATGCTGGGCAATGTGGGGTACATGCAGCCTCCAGGACCCTGGTTGGGAAGGTTTTCAGATCAGGTTTCTACTGGCCAACAGCAAAGAGTGATGCGACTGAGTTAGTTCAGAGGTGCGAAGCCTGCCAATATTTGTCAAAACAGCAGCATCTACCGGCACAGCAACTACAAACCATACCCGTAACTTGGCTGTTTGCATGCTAGGGATTGGACATGATTGGACCTTTCAAAAAAGCTCAAGGAGGATACACTCATGTACTGGTTGCTATCGACAAATTCACTAAGTGGATAGTGTCGGTGTTTAGGGTCCGACCGCACACCCGGGGTTGCCCCTCAAGGTGTTTTAGGAGTAGGAAGGTGTCAACAACTGTAGCAGAATGGTTCGTGCCGATCGCACGAGGGACGGTGGACAAGATTTACAGGTTCGGGCCGCTTAGTGATGTGTAACACCCTACGTCCTGATAAGTATACTTGGTGGATATGGTTACAAGAGAGCTCTCGAGAGTACAGAGAGTTGATGTGGGTGGTTAAGTAATGGGTCCATCGTTCTGAAGGGGTCCCCCCTAGGCCTTATATACTCGACCGTGGGGCAGTACACATGGATAAGATAACAACAAGTGGCTAAAAGATAGTGAACCTCTCGAGATTATCCTTTACGTAACCCTCGCCGACTTATCTTCACGTGGCTTTGTTGCATGGAGGCCCCGACGCGGGAAAGTCGGATCTCTGTTGCAGCCACTCGCTCGACGCTATGGGCCGTCCGGGTTTGCACCAAACCGGCCTCATGTCGCCCTGCGTTGCTGGTTGTTTTTCCCCAGGCCCACGAAAGAATAACCTTACGATTTATTGGGCCCTTGGGCCTTTCGTGAGGTCCTTTACTCTTTTAGTGGACCCGGGGGATATCTATCCCCCACAAGCCCCCGATCTTTGGGTTAATTTAGAGGTAATCAACCCGAAGATCTCAGGTCCAGCTTGTAGGTGATTTGAAGAAAGATGGCTTCCTGTTGTTCTCTCCTGCTTCGATCACTTGTTGACCAAAACCTAGCTTCGTGCCTGTGCCTTAGAGATCGGCATTCCTGTTTGTAGGATTCTGAACTTCATTGGGTGCACCGGAGGTGCACCCAATGGGTGTAGCCCCCGAGCTTCGAGTAGATTTTAGAAAATAATCTACTCGAAGGTCTTCAGCAGAGATTACTTCCATTTGTGTTCCTTTATTTCAGTTGAGGATTGGCTTCTTAATCTTGTCCCATGCCCTTAGAAATTGGTGCTATCCTGGCTTAGAATGACAATCCATGGGGTGCACCGAAGGTGCACCCAATGGGTGTAGCCCCCGACCTTCAAGTGGATTTTTTGAGGATAATTCGCTTGAAGGTCTTCTTTTTGTGTCCTTTTGCTGAAGATTACTCTTTCTGCTTATAAAAAAGTTGGCATGATGTCATCCGTGCTATGTCATCAATATTATGCTTCAGAGGTCAGCATGTGTTTTGTCTTTTGCAGCCGAATTTGCAATCCTTCCATATCTTGCTAGGTAGCATAGTTTATTTGCTCTGCAACTGATTGGACATTCGATGGACGTTCTCTGTCTAGTCTTCAAGTCATGTCTGTCGACCATATTTTGCACTCTGCTGGCTATACTTGGCTTCCCTCTAACTCTTGTTGATATCTCATTTTTGTCTTGAGGCATTCACTGCACGCTCTGTACAGATGTGACCATTTTGAAAAATATACTGACAATTCCTGGGCGTCCCCCCCCCCCAATGGGTGTGGGCAAGGGACGGCTTGGTACGCTGAGTGTTTTAACCGGCTGCTTCTGAGTTGTAATGTGATGGGACGGCGAGTGTAATCATATCCTTTGCGCTGTTGACTGGAGTCCCAATGGGTGTAGTGCTGCATGAAACGGCGTCAGCCGCCTGACGTGTCTTTGGACGGGTGGAGGTGTATATTGAATGCTTAGCGACTGTTCAGTGACCGCGGTTGGAGGTGAGCGGTTGCCTTTCTCTTCTATAAATAACGCTGTTGCCCCTCTGGTTTTTTCACATCTCTTCGCTATTCCTTACTGCTTCCTTCTCTTCTTTTCTGCTTGCTTCCACCATGGGAAAAACAACAAGCGCAAGCGCGAGCCGACTCCTCCATCGGAGGACTTCGGCGACTCGGAATACTCGGAGGAGGAGTTCTCCTCCGAGTCCGAGGGGTCCCCGGCTCCCGTCTCTCCCCCGGCGTCGTCAGATGACTCGGACGACTCCCAGGGGATAGCCGCGGAGGTCTGGACGTACATCCGGGCCGTCGAGCGCTCCGGGCTCGAGGGCTCGGATGAGTCTGAGTACTCCTCGGATGAGGAGGACTCGGACGGCGGCGGCGAGGGCGGGGACGACGACGACGATGACGACGATGACGACGACGACGACGATGACGATGGCAGCGGCAGTGGCGGGGGCGGCGGCAACGGCAGCAGCAAGGGCAGCACCAAGAGCGGCGGCAGCAGGGGCGGCACCAAGAGCGGTGGCAGCAGGGGCGGCACCAGGAGCGGCGGCAGCGGCAGGGGCAGGGCCAGTGGCTAGATGCCACTGGTCTTTTTAGATATTAGTATAGATTAGAAGTAGTATAGTTAAATAATGTAGTAGTATTAGTAATGTAGAGTAGTATAGTGTAGCGTAGTAGTAGTAGCAGTAGGGGAGTATCAACTTATAATGAGTTGATTTGTAAGTATTGCCACTTCCCTTAAATGAAGAATGAATTTGGTTCCCTCTTGATGACTCGCTTTGTTTGACTATAAATCTGATTCTTTTGAGACCATAGACGAACAGCTTGATCATTATACTGACGCTTCCGAGCAATATTGCAGCCTGTATCAATGTTTTTAGAAGTAATGCCGAGTGATTGAAGGTCAACGTTGGCATTTTGGAAGTAATGTCGAACGATTGAACTCGAGATCGACGTTTTAGAGGCAACGCCGAGTGACTGAGTAGCGACGCCGGCATTTTAGAGGCAACGCCGAGTTATTGAACTCGAGACCAGCGTTTTAGAGGCAACGCCGAGTTATTAAGGGTCGCTGTCGGCACTTTAGAAGTAATGCCGAGCGATTGAGCTCAAGATCGACGTTTTAGAGGTAACCCCGAGTGACTGAATAGTGACGTCGGCATTTTAGAGGCAACGCCGAGTTATTTTGAGGATTAACACCCGAGTGAAGGGATGGCCCACCAGTTTTTGGAAATAACTGCCGAATGACCAGGTGGCATGCTGGGATTTCGGGAATAACTGCCGGGTGATGACTGGGCACTTTTTGAAACGGTATCTGGTCCGAGAATATCCCATAAGAGCTGCACTTTTAGCCGCCTTTGCTTTCCGCGCCCTAGTTCTTGCATTCCTGCTTCCAAATCCTCTCTGCACTCGCCTCCAATCTGCTCACTGGTGAAATCGAGATGGCTCCCAAGAGAAAAATCGCGAGCTCTTCCGCTGTGGTGATTCCTCCAATTGATCCCAACAGCCAGTTGCCTTTCGCAGGTAACCACATGTCCATCATCTCTGAAGCCGAACTCCTCCACCTCGTGTCCATCGGGGTTCTTCCTCCACGGGAACTCTGTTCTTGGCGGATTTGCCACGGGACTACGGTCCCGACGGAGGATACCCACGAGTCCGTGGTTTACGCTCCTTTTCTTCTCCGCGGCCTTGGCCTTCCTATTTCCCCCTTTTTCCGTGGTCTTCTTGATTTCTACCACATCAACCTAACCCATCTGAACCCTAACTCAATTCTGCAAATTTCTATCTTCGTCCACTTATGTGAAGCCTTTCTTGGCGTGCTGCCGCATTTTGGCTTGTGGAAATACCTGTATCACTGTCGCCCTGGGATGGCCGGTGGACAACATCAATTGGTCGGAGGTGCCAGCTTGGAGATGCGCCGGGGACGGAAAACTGAATATCTTGAGATTCCCCTTAAAGACAGCATTAAGGGATGGCGCCTGGAGTGGTTTATAGTTGATAACTATGGAAATTCTCTCCCCCCCGGTCGGGAAGACAACCAGATGTTCGCACCCCAAGCTGGACCGAGTCGCCCACAGACGAAGAGGTAGCCGAAGCCAGTGTGCTGCTAGCTGAAGTTGGACTGTTGAAAGAGAGAGGTTTAACTGCTGAAGCTGTGGTTACTGATTTCGTTTTCAAAAACATTCAGCCACTGAAAGATAGGGTCCACCCGGCTTATCTGTATCAAGGGCTAGCCGACCCAACTCGAGTTACCAATAGAAGAATCCCTTCTGCGGATTTGGTGAGCCGACTGGAGATGATTCTCAGAGGCAAAGTATCCAATGTTGGTGCTCCGGTGGCGTATTCGGCCTGGAATCTGCCTCCTGCCAAGGCCTTCACTCTTTTTGTGTCAAATCCACCCGCGACTGATGGCAATTTGGGCCTTAGAACGCGGCCCTCTGATGAGGAAGTTAATGCTTTGGTTGCCTCACTTGGGAAAATTCCTGATGATGAACGACAAGTCCATTTCGAGGTGCCTTTGGATCCTAATGACGCGGAAATGAATGCCATGCTTGATATGTTGGCTGAAGATTCTTCTGACGCTACTCCTGCTGAGGCATTGGCAGTGGCACTTCTTCCAGAGGTCGGTATAACCTTGGATGTTCGGAGACCTGTCCGTGCTCGCTCGAGGCGTCCCTGCCGAACCATTCAAACTGATCTATCTGTTGATGAGCGGAAAAGGAAAAAGAGACGTATTCGGCGAGTATCTAGTTTGGATCAGGGTGCTGGTCCCTCGGTTCCTGCCGATGAGGAGGTTCCTGTGCCTGAATTTACTGATGCAGATCCCAATGGGGGTGTTGCCAGTGTTGCTGATGAAGACGACGAAGAGGAAGAGAATGAGATCCCTCTGACTCGGAAGAACAATCGGCAATTCCTCGCCAGTGGGGAAAGTAGTGGAGTTCCTTCTCCTGCTTTATCTGCCCTTGTTGGTCTGCAAAACATATCCCTGGCCGACTTTGATCAAACTCTCGAGAATATGGTCCCAGAGGACTTGTTATCAGGGCCAGTGGACGATGATGTAACTGAAGCTTGTGGTGCCGTGCCGGACGCTGGGTTGAGGTCATCCCGTGCCTCATCAACCTTAGAGCGCGATCTCGAGGGTCGGGATGCTAACTTGGATTGTCCTGATTTCATGGAAGTAGCCGAGGGCCCATCAACCTTAGAGGTGGTTACTGCTGAAAGTTTGGACCTCAAGAATGGTGTTGACACATGTCCAGCCCCCGAGGGTGTTGTCGGGGATGACTTAGCTCGGGCGAAGAGTGCGAGCTACTGCCCAGCCCCCGAGGGTGCTGCCGGGGATAATCCAGCTCAAGTGGGCAGTGCCAACTATGGCCCAATCCCTGAGGGTGCCCAAATAGGGTCTCCCTCCGGCACTTCCATGGACGTTCACGCAGGGTCACCTCCACACTCTGGCTGCATGGTGGTGGCCCAAACTTTGGACCGGGGCGTCGCTTTGGAGAGCAGCGTCCCCACTGATCGGGTATCCGGCTCTGTTGAAGGCGCTGAACTGATTCCCACTGTTCCGTTGCAAGCTGCTTCGGGTGATGACCTTGCGCCTGGTTATCATCTGATTTCTCCTGATTTGGGGATCCCTTCATTCTTCTCCAACCTCCAGGTACTGTGCTGTTTCTAAGCTTGACTTTTACGTTGCATGAACTTTTGCCATTATGCTCATCTGTTCTTCTCATCAGGTTTTGGTGGATGGGATGACCAGCCAGCTGAAATTGCATGGTGCTCCTGTCCCAGAAGTGGCTTCGTCTTTTTCGTGTTGGAATCCAGTGTCACTTCTTCGCCGTGTATCCGAGTTGGAGGCGACTAACGCTGGTTAGTGCCCTTTTTTCTTTTCTTCGCGCTTATTGTGGACTGTTTTACCTTCTGACCTCATTTTGTTTGGTTGTCCTTTGCTAGGAATGACTCGACAGATTGCGCTTCTTGAGGAAAAACATTCTCAAGATCGGGCTGAACTGTCTCAGCGATGCACTGATCTTGAGGAAAAGTACTCTCAAGGTCAGATTGAGCTGAGTCAGGTCTCTGCCGCCTTAGATGATGCTAATGCGTTAAGTTCTTCCCTGCATGCTCAGCTCGACTGTGAAAAGGTGACATACGAAACTGCGCTTTCGTCTTGCTGTGCTCCTATTATTTGCCTGGTTTTCTGAAGGAACTGATTTGTGCTTGCAGGAAGAAAAACGTATCCTTGCCGCTTCTCGTGACAATCTTGATAGGTTGTATCGAGATTCTAGCAATTCGCTGACTATTCTGGAGAGGAGTCATCGCTTTTCCATGGAGGAGTTAAACAATCTTCGCTATAAGCTGCAGGAGTCCTTGGATGATGTGATTCGCCTTCGGGAGTTGATATCGGCTAAAGACGTTGTCATCAAGAATCTGCGTGCTTCCAAGAAATCTGTTACCCAGGAGCTAGAGGCTGCCCAGTTGGCTGTCAAGGTTGCTGAAGAGACTTCCAGTACTCTGAGAGCCCAGCGCGATAGGGCCATGGATAAGGCCATTCGGGCGGGACGAATCCTGATGAGGAGACCTGGCGTAGTCGTTCCTGAGGATATAAGGGCTGACGTGAACGCTGCCCCTGATTCCTCGAGTCGTCCTTCTTCGTCAATTGCTCCTGGAAAAGACATTGTAAAATAGAGAAAACATTTCGCGTGCTCCAAGCGCGCAGCTTGCATGATTGAACATTTGTTAGAGGACACCGGTTTATTTGAATAACATAGTTACTCTCTCATTGTATCAGAATTTTTTGGTTAATGAGTTTGGTAGTTATGACGCATGATGACTATGAATTTTGTCTGTGGGATATGGAAATCATCCCCTGAATTATATAGGCGAGAGCATGTTGCATTGGTCTTAAGTAGCCGCCAACTTAAGTCGATTGCTCCGTTAGCAGGGCATAGTGGTCACCCCGAGTTAAGTAAGCGCGAGCATGTCGCACCGTCTTAAGTCGTTGCCGACTTAAGTCGATTGCTCCGTTAGCAGGGCATAGTGGTCACCCCGAGTTAAGTAAGCGTGAGCATGTCGCACCACCTTAAGTCGTTGCCGACTTAAGTCGATTGCTCCGTTAGCAGGGCATAGTGGTCACCCCGAGTTAAGTAAGCGTGAGCATGTCGCACCGCCTTAAGTCGTTGCCGACTTAAGTCGATTGCTCCGTTAGCAGGGCATAGTGGTCACCCCGAGTTAAGTAAGCATGAGCATGTCGCACCGCCTTAAGTCGTTGCCGACTTAAGTCGATTGCTCCGTTAGCAGGGCATAGTGGTCACCCCGAGTTAAGTAAGCGTGAGCATGTCGCACCACCTTAAGTCGTTGCCGACTTAAGTCGATTGCTCCGTTAGCAGGGCATAGTGGTCACCCCGAGTTAAGTAAGCGTGAGCATGTCGCACCGCCTTAAGTCGTTGCCGACTTAAGTCGATTGCTCCGTTAGCAGGGCATAGTGGTCACCCCGAGTTAAGTAAGAACGCAAGTCAATCGTAAATAAATTGAGTATCCTTGAAACCTTTTCTTTATTGATGACATATTTCCACTTTACAGAGTACATCATCGTTATCCCAGCAGTTTTGAGGTACGGCTAAGGATAAAACTTTCTCAGGTGCTCTATGTTCCAGGAGTTCCCAACCTCCGTGCCATCCATCTGAGTGAGACGATATGATCCGGGCCGAGTGACTTCTGCTATTACGAAGGGTCCTTCCCATAAGGGTGATAACTTGTGTCGTCCTTCTCCCGTTAGAATTCGGCGAAGGACGAGCTCCCCTACTGAGAAGAATCGTTGCCGCACAGCCTTGTCGTGATAGCGCCTTAGAGTCTGCTGGTATCTTGCTGATTGGATTACTGCGCTTAGCCGTTCTTCCTCGAGTACGTCTATGTCCTCCAGCCTGGTTGTCTCAGCTTCTGCTATACTTTCAAAGATCAGCCTTGGCGCCCCAAACTTGAGATCAGCAGGCAGCACTGCCTCCGACCCATAAACCATGAAGAAAGGAGTGTTTCCATGCAAAGCTCGGCTAGGTTGGGTTCTTAGGCTCCAAACAACATAGGGTAATTCCCTTATCCACTTTCCTGCGAATTTTTCGTTCTTATCGAAAATCTTTTTCCTGAGTGCATCCAATATCATCCCGTTAGCTCGTTCAACCTGCCCGTTGGCTCTTGGATGGGCTACAGATGCATACTTGATCTGAATGCTCTTTTGCTCGCAGAAGTCAAAGAATTCTGAACTCGTGAAGTTGGATCCTAAATCAGTTATGATGCTGTTTGGTATCCCGAATCTGAATATTATGTCTTGTATGAATTCCACGGCCTTAGCAGAAGTTAAGGAGGCAATGGGCTTGAATTCTATCCATTTAGTGAACTTGTCAATCGCTACCAATACATGAGTGTATCCCCCTTGAGCTTTCTTGAAAGGTCCAATCATATCCAGCCCCCAGCATGCAAAAGGCCAAGTTACTGGTATGGTCTGCAGCTGCTGTGCTGGCAGGTGTTGTTGCTTTGATAAGTATTGGCAGGCTTCGCACCTCTGAACTAACTCGGCTGCATCATTCTTTGCTGTTGGCCAATAGAATCCTGACCTGAAGACCTTCCCGACTAGTGTTCTGGAGGCTGCATGTATTCCACATTGTCCAGCGTGGACCTCTTCTAGGAGTTGCTTTCCAGTGGATGGGAGAATGCACTTCATGAAGACGCCTGATGCACCCCTTCTGTATAATGTCTCCCCAATAAGTGTATAGTGAGCTGATTGTCTTGCAATGCGCTCTGCCGAGTTCTTATCGTCTGGTTCTTCTTCATTCCTTATGTACTTAATGATTGGCTTTCTCCAGTCATCGGGATCTGACTCGGGTTGATCTATGATGTTGCACTCTTCCATTTGATCCATTGAGATACTTGGCTGCAGAATTTCTTGCACAAAAACCCCGGGTGGGACCTGAGTTCGACTGGACCCTAGCTTGGACAGTACATCAGCTGCCGTGTTCCGATCTCTTTCCACATGATGAAATTCTAGACCCTCGAATTTATCCTCCAGCTTTCGGACGGCAGTGCAGTATCTTCCCATCGAATCGTTTGAGCAATCCCACTCCTTATTTATCTGGCTGATGACTACCAGAGAATCCCCATATACCATTAATCTTTTGACGCCCAATGATATGGCAATGTTCAATCCATGGATCAAGGCTTCATACTCGGCTGCATTGTTGGAGGCCGGGAATAGCAACTGGAGAGCATACTTGAGGTGTTCGCCTCTAGGTGCAGTGAAAAGAATCCCCGCTCCTGCTCCCTGCAGCTTGAGTGAGCCATCAAAATACATTCGCCATACTTCTGCAGTCTCCGGGTTGTCTGGTACTTGTTGTTCAGTCCACTCTGATACGAAATCAACCAGTGCTTGGGTTTTGATGGCAGTGCGAGGCCGAAACTCGATGTCATGAGATCCTAGCTCACAGGCCCACTTGGCTATTCGACCGATGGCTTCCTTGTTGTGAAGAATATCCCCTATTGGAAAACTTGTGACTACTATGACTTTGTGGTCGTCAAAGTAGTGACGCAGCTTGCGGGCAGTTAGAAGTACTGCATACAATAGTTTCTGAACTTGAGGATACTTTTTCTTTGAGGGGCCGAGGACTTCACTAATGAAGTAGACAGGGTGTTGCATTGGGTAGGCATGCCCTTCTTCTACTCGCTCGACTACCAACGCAGTGCTTACCACGTGAGTCGTGCAAGAGATGTACAATAGCAAATCTTCAGCTGGTTGAGTTGACGTAGCTCGCTGAGGTGGTTTCAGTACTGGTGGTGTTGTCAAGAATTTTTTCAGAGCATCTAGAGCTTCTTGTGCTTCTGAAGTCCACTGAAATTTATCCACCTTCTTGAGTAACTTGTAAAACGGCAAACCTTTTTCTCCCAGCCTGGATATAAATCTGCTTAAAGCTGCCATGCATCCAGTAAGTCGCTGAACCTTCTTCTGCGATCGAGGTGCTTCCATCTTCATGATAGCTTCAATCTTATCCGGATTAGCCTCAATTCCCCGGTGGCTGACAATAAATCCGAGCAACTTTCCGGCTGGTACCCCAAAAACACATTTCTCGGGATTAAGCTTCCATCTATACCGCCTCAGGCTGTTGAAAACCAGTTGCAAATCTTCGATGAAGTCTTTTGAGTCCTGTGTTTTGATTACCACGTCATCCACATAAGCCTCCACACGCTTGCCCCAGTGATCTGCTAAGCATGTTTGAATAGCTCTCTGGTAAGTCGCTCCAGCGTTTTTGAGGCCAAACGGCATGGAGGTATAACAGAAAGCACCAAACGGGGTAATGAATGCCGTCTTTTCTTCGTCTTCCTTCGCCAGACTAATCTGATGATATCCAGAGTAACAATCCAGGAAAGACAGCATAGAACATCCAGCGGTGGAGTCCACCACCTGATCTATCCTCGGGAGCCCGAAGGGATCCTTCGGACAGTGTTTGTTGAGATCGGTATAATCAACACACATGCGCCAGTCCACTTTATTCTTTTTGAGTACAAGAACAGGATTGGCTAACCACTCGGGATGTAATACTTCTCTAATGAATCCAGCCGCGACCAAGCGATCTAACTCGGCGCGGATGGCTTCCCTCTTATCAGGCTTGAAACGACGTAATTTCTGTCGAATCGGCCTCGCCTGGGGAAAAACCTTCAGTTTGTGCTCGGCCAGTTCTCTCGGGACTCCCGGCATATCCGCAGGTTGCCATGCGAATACATCTCGGTTATCTTGCAGAAACCGGACGAGCGCGCTTTCCTATTTGTCATCCAAACTAGAGCTGATGATGGCCGTCTTGCGCTCATCAGCGAACCCCAGGTTGATTCTCTTGGTTTCTTCAGTCGGCCGCATAGAGGTCACGGTCTGAGCTTCGTTCGTCGGTATTGCGAGGTTCTCCTCAGGCTTAGAGTTCGCCATTGCGGAGGGAGCTGTCGATGGCTTGGCGGTGAGGGCTGCTTGGATAGCCACTCGGAAACATTCTGCGGCGCCTTGGAAGTCGGCGCGCACAGTTATGATCCCTTGCGGTCCTGGCATCTTCAGTATCATGTAGGTGTAATGTGGAATGGCCATGAACTTGGCCAATCCAGGCCTCCCGATGATGGTGTTGTACCCGCAGTCGAAGCTTGCCACTTCAAACCTCAGGAACTCGGTTCTGTAGTTCTCCGGAGTTCCAAAGGTAACCGGCATGTAGATGTGGCCCAGCGGGTATTCCCCTTCCGTCGGCACGATGCCGAAGAAAGGAGTGTCCGATTCGTGGAGCTCTTTGAGATGAACTCCTAAGCTTTGGAGTGTCCGGGGGAAGGTGATGTTGATGCTGCTCCCCCCGTCCACTAACACCTTTTTCACCCGGCTCTCTCGGATCACCGGATCGACGAGAAGCGGGTACTTGCCCGGGTGGTCGAAGTTGAGCCATTGATCCGCCCGAGTGAAGGTGATCGGGTGCTCCGACCACCGGTATGGAGCGGGAGGGCCGATGGTCGCCACCAGTATCTGACGATCATTGAGCTTTTGCTGTCTTCTACTCTCCTACGATCCGTGTCCACCGAAGATGACGTTGACCTCCCTGTCAACGCGTGGAAAAGCTCCTCCTCCTCCTCCCTCCTCCTGCCGATGGGGTTGTCGTGGTTCATCTGGTCCTCCCCTCGGCGGAGGAGGAGGTAGAGGTTGGAAGGGTCAGCCGTGTCCGACGGAGTGCTTGAAGTCTCGGCAGTTACGAAGGGTGTGTCGCATGTCCTTGTGGTACGGGCACTGGGCGTCGAGGATGTCGTCCAGCGTGCGTTCGCCTCCACGAGGCCCTCCTCGAGCGCGAGAGGCGGGTGGTCCGGCAGCGTGCACTTCTTCGCGTGGCCTCTTCTCCCACCGCTTGTCAGGTTGCTGGTTCGTGTCGCGTCGTGGTGCTGCCGATGCGGGCTTTGCTCCTCCGATGAGATCCTGGGCTCGCTCGTCGGCGGTGATGTAGAGGTCGGCTTCCCGGAACAGCTCCTCCGAGGTGGTCGGCGCCTTTTGTAGTATGGCTCGGACGAAAACCGAATCATTAGATCCTCGGTAGAAGTCCTCGATCACGGCCGCCTCCGTGACATCGGGGATACGATTCCTCATGGTTTGAAACCTCTTGAGGTACGACCGGAGAGTTTCGTCCCCCCGGCGCTTGATAGACTTAAGGTCCCACGGCTGCGCCGGCTTGTCGGAGAGGGACTGGAAGTTGGCGGTGAAGCGTCGGCTGAAGTCTCCCCAGACGTCGATGCAGTGTCGGGGTAGATGCCGTAGCCATTGCAGCGCGTCTTGCCCAAGGAAAATGGGCAAGTACGCGGTCATCACGTCTTCGGATGCCCCAGCAGCTCGAGCAGCGGTGGTGTAGACGGCTAGCCAACCCCATGGATCCTGCTTAGGTTCATATTTGTCAACATTGGATACCTTGAAGTTGGGAGGCCATTGGATGGCCCTAAGGCGTGGAGTAAGGGCGGACACTCCGCACGTGTCCTCCTGTCGTCGGGGTCGATGTCTGTCCCGGGGAGGGGAGTTGTGATTGTGATTCCTCGACCGTCCCCGGGTGGTTCCGCCAGTTGAAGCCGTTGCCGACTCAGTCCTGGTAGCTTGGCTCTGAGTCGGGGCGCCATGATCCCTGTCGTACTCCTCTCGACGACGAATTTCGTTCTCATGCCGCCGTTCCCGCGAAGCATTGATGGAGCTCCGCGCGTCTCGGCGACTGTTGATGGCGTGTCGTAGATCGTTCGGCGGGTGAGCTAGCGGTAGAAGATGGTTGGCCGCCTGGGTGAACAGTCGTCGGTAGCCGTCGGCGTCAGGAGTCCGAGGAAGTCCTTCCGCTATCCGAGCCAGCACCCCTCCGACTTCGCTCGGCGTGCTCATGGCTCGGGCGAAGTCGGGGTTCAGATTGCGCCCGAAGAGTGGATTCTCTCGACGTTGCCTTGCATCCTGCTCAGCCTGTCCCTGAGCTCGTCGGCGATCACGTCGTCGGGAGTTCCTCCGCTCTCTGAAGACGCGTTCTTCCGGGGTTTCCCCTACCTCCAAGACCTCGTCTCGCGAGACAGGTTGCTCTGGATTCCGCTCTCCGGCCGCGTGATGTCGTCGAACGTTCCTGCGCCGGTTCCTCCGTCGACGGGATTCTCGCTGAGGCGGTTCCTCCCCGGGTACAGTCGGCTCGTCGTCAGAGATGGCGGGCGATTCCGCCCTTCCGACGAAGAGGACGTCGGGGTAGAACGGTGCTGCCGTCGCAGTGATCTTCTTTCGGGGAGCCGGAGGTTGCACTTCTCCAGTATTTTCGGAGTTTGTTGAGGAAGATTCCTTTTCCGGCGGATCCGCGATACGGTGCAGAATTCCTTCTTCGTCCGCTACGAATGAGATTGTTCCGAAGCAGAACATAGATCCGGGGCGTAGGGCGATCTTGTTGTAGAAGGAGATGGCCATTGAGCTAGCTTAGATTGTTGACACACCCCCTACCTGGCACGCCAGCTGTCGGTGTTTAGGGTCCGACCGCACACCCGGGGTTGCCCCTCAAGGTGTTTTAGGAGTAGGAAGGTGTCAACAACTGTAGCAGAATGGTTCGTGCCGATCGCACGAGGGACGGTGGACAAGATTTACAGGTTCGGGCCGCTTAGTGATGCGTAACACCCTACGTCCTGATGAGTATACTTGGTGGATATGGTTACAAGAGAGCTCTCGAGAGTACAGAGAGTTGATGTGGGTGGTTAAGTAATGGGTCCATCGTTCTGAAGGGGTCCCCCCTAGGCCTTATATACTCGACCGTGGGGCAGTACACATGGATAAGATAACAACAAGTGGCTAAAAGATAGTGAACCTCTCGAGATTATCCTTTACGTAACCCTCGCCGACTTATCTTCACGTGGCTTTGTTGCATGGAGGCCCCGACGCGGGAAAGTCGGATCTCTGTTGCAGCCACTCGCTCGACGCTATGGGCCGTCCGGGTTTGCACCAAACTGGCCTCATGTCGCCCTGCGTTGCTGGTTGTTTTTCCCCAGGCCCACGAAAGAATAACCTTACGATTTATTGGGCCCTTGGGCCTTTCGTGAGGTCCTTTACTCTTTTAGTGGACCCGGGGGATATCTATCCCCCACAGATAGAATTAAAACTCATTGCTTCTCTAACTTCAACTAAGGTAGTGGAATTCATATAAGATATAATATTCAGGTTTAGAATACCAAATAACATCATAACCAACCTAGGATCCAACTTCACAAGCTCAGAGTTCTTCGATTTCTGCGAGCAAAAGAGCATTCAGATCAAATATGCCTCGGTGGCGCGCTCAAGAGCCAACGGGCAGGTAGAAAGGGCCAACGGGATGATATTAGAGGCGCTCAGAAAGAAAGTCTTCGACAAGAATGAAAAGTTTGTAGGAAAGTGGATCAGAGAGCTGTCGTACGTCGTTTGGAGCCTGAGAACTCAACCTAGTCGAGCCCTGCATGGAAACACTCCTTTCTTCATGGTCTATGGTTCGGAGGCAGTGCTACCTGTTGATCTCAAGTTTGGGGTGCCAAGGTTAATTTTTGAAAACATAGCAGAAGCTGAGGCTACTAGGCTGGAGGATGTTGATGTACTCGAAGAAGAACGACTGAACACGGTGATTCAATCAGCACTGTATCAGCAAACTCTGAGGCGCTATCACAATAAGGCCATACGACATCGATCCTTCGTAGTGGGAGATCTCGTCCTCCGCCGAATTATAACGGGGGAGGGGCGGCACAAATTGTCACCTCTATGGGAAGGACCATTCATAGTAGCTGAAGTCACTCGGCCGGGATCATATCGCCTCACTCAGATGGACGACACGGAAATTGGGAACTCATGGAACATAGAACACCTCAGGAAGTTTCATCCCTAGCTATATTTCAAGAGCTATTGGGACGACGACGTATTCTGTAAACTGGGAAATATATCATCAATAAAAAGACTTCAAGAGCACTCAAGTTGTTCACTATCAACCTACACGCTTACTTAACTCGGGGTGACCACTATACCCTGCTAACAGAGCAATCGGCTTAAGTCGGCGATGACTTAAGGCGGTGCGACATGCTCACGCTTACTTAACTCGGGGTGACCACTATACCCTGCTAACAGAGCAATCGACTTAAGTCGGCGATGACTTAAGGCGGTGCGACATGCTCACGCTTACTTAACTCAGGGTAACCACTATACCCTGCTAACGGAGCAATCAGCTTAAGTCGGCGATGACTTAAGGCGGTGCGACATGCTCAGGCTTACTTAACTCGAGGTGACCACTATACCCTGCTAACGGAGCAATCGGCTTAAGTCGGCGATGACTTAAGGCGGTGCGACATGCTCACGCTTACTTAACTCGGGGTGACCACTATACCCTGCTAACGGAGCAATCGGCTTAAGTCAGCGATGACTTAAGACGGTGCGACATGCTCACGCTTACTTGACTCGGGGTGATCACTATACCCCTGATAACGGAGCGATCGATTTAAGTTGGCAACGGCTTAAATTGGCATGGCACATTCGGCACGTTCGTGATTATTCATCCCAGGGCGATCTCTATGCCCCACGAAAAAATTTCAAAACCATCATGATGCACTTACTTTTACGACTGTAGATACCGTTGAATTCTAACAACGGGAAAGCAATAACAGCATTCAGTACTAAAAAGCATTTTCTAACGAAGCATCCGAGCACACTAACCACATGATCAAAGCACACAGTGTTTTCTATTTGGGAATGTTCTTCTCAGGAGCAACCGACGAGGAGGGACGACTCGAAGAATCGGGAGCGGCATTCACATCTGCCACTATGTCGTCGGGAACAACCACGCCGGGTCTCCTCATCAGGATTCGCCCCACGCGAACGGCTTTGTCCATGGCTCTGTCGCTCTGGGCCTTTAGAGTAGCAGAAGTATCTTCAGCGGCCTTGACAGCCAACCGAGCGGCTTCTAGCTCCTGGACCACCGACTTTTTGGAAGCGCACGGATCCTTGATAATAGTATCCTTGTTCGACACCAATTGCCTGAGGCGAATCATATCATCTAGAGACTCTTGCAGCTTGTAGCGATGGTTATCCAAGTCCTCCATGGTGAAATGATGGCTCCTCTCTAAGATAGTCAACGAGTTGCTGGCATCGCGGTATAACTTCTCCAGATTGTCGCGAGAAGTGGCAAGAGCACGTTTCTCCTCCTGCAGACAAGAACTGGTTTCTCCAATGTCAAGCAAGCACTAAAAACATAACAAATAAGGGAAAGTGAAAGTTCAATTCAATGGCCACCTTTTCAGAATCAAGTTGAGCACGGAGAGTGGAGTTAGCATCATTCAGAGAAGCAGAAACCTGGGCCAGTTCAGCCTGACTTTGAGAATACCTTTCTTCAAGGTCAGAACATCGTCGGGCCATATCTATCAGGAAACAGTCAAGCAAGGGTGTTCAGCTATAAAGTAGATTAATCAAATAGCCAATGAAGGAACAAAGGGCACTAACCAGCATTTGCCATTTCCAAGTCAGATACTCGCCGCTGAAGCAACACTGGATTCCAATGCGTTAGGGACAAAGCCCCTTCTGGGACAGAGGTGCCCTGCGATTTCAACCGGCCAGCCATTTCATCCACCAATGCCTGACATTAAGAACAGATGAGCATAATAACAGCAGTCTACCTGAAGTAAAAGTCAGGACAGAAGAAACCAAGTTACCTGGAGGTTGGAGAAAAATGAGGGAACCCCCAAGTCGTGGGAAATCAACTGACGGCTTGCTGAAGGATCATCAATTGGAACGACCCGCAATGCTCCAGTGGGAACCAAGTCAGTGTCATCAGCAGAAGGCAAAATCCTGTCATCAGGAGCGCTAGCCTCTAAAGCGACTCCCTGGCCCGAAATTCGTGTTGCTGCCATGCAATCAGAGTGCGGAGGAGAAGATCCCACGTGAACATCCATGGAAGTGTTAGAGGGAGAACCGACTCGGACACCCTCGGGGCTGGGTCATCGCTCGCGCTACCCATCCGAGCCGGGTCATCCCCGGCAACACCCTTGGGGGCTGGGTAAGCACCAGCGCTATCTTTGAGGGCCGAGCCCTCTGAGGCAGCCACCTCTAAGGCTCAAGGACCTTCAACCACTTCCATGGGAATAGTGCAATCCGGGCCAGCCTCTTGACCCTTAAGACTGCGCTCCAAGGTCGATGAGGTGCGGGACGCCGCCCGGGATAACTCCAGCCCAGCACCAGGCACATCAGTGCAAACGTCCATCATGCAACCATCCGCTGGCTCGGACAACAGATCTTCTGGTACCATGTCTTCAAGAGTCTGATCAAAGTTCGCCAGAGATAATTCTTGCAAACCGATGAGGGCAGATAAAGCTAGAGAAGGAACACCACTGCTTTCCCCGCTGGCTATGTAGTGTCGGCTGTTTTTCCAAATTAGAGGGATTTCAACCTCCCCTTCCTCATCTTCATCAACAACGCAGACAGTACACCCATTGGGGTCAGCATCATCCAGGTCACACCCATTGGGGTTAACAGCAGGCAGGTTGCACCCATTGGGATCAGCTTCAGCAAATGCAGGCACTGGCACTTCCTCAGTAGCAGGAACAGAAGGACCAGCATCCTGATCCAAACTAGACACTCGATGAAGACGTCTCTTCTTCTGTTTCTTCCCCTCAACAGGAGAAGCAAGCTGATTGGCTCGGCGAGAACGCTTCGGGCGAACACTGTCAGACTTCTGAATATCCAAAGTTTTGCCAGCCTCTGGGATGGACGCTACCACTAATGTTTTAGCAGGGACTGCATCAGAAGAATCTTTAGCTAACATATCCAGCATGGCACTTATCCCTGCATCACTCGGAATCAAAGGCACCTCAAAATGAACCTGCCTCTCGTCGTCAGGAATTTCTTCAAGTGAGGTAACCAAAGCACTAACTTCTTCGGGAGAGGGTCGCACTCTAAGGCCCAAACCGCTATCACCAGCAGGAGAATTTGACACAAAGCTGGTAAAGGCCTTGGAAGGAGGCAGATTCCAGGTCGAGTATGCAACAGGAGCGTCGACGTTTAACACCTTGCCTCTGAGTATCATCTCGAGCCGGCTCACCAAGTCCACGGCAGGAATTCTTCTGTTGGTTACCCGAGTTGAATCAGCAAAGCCTCGATACAGATAGGTCGGATATGCTCTGTCTTTCAGCGGTTGAATGTTCTTGAAAACAAAGTCAGCGACCATAGCTTCTGCAGTCAGACCCCTTTCTTTCAACAATCCAACTTCAGCTAGCAAAGCCTTTGCCTCAACCACCTCCTGGTCTGTGGGGGATTCGGTCCAGCTCGAAGTGCGAACATCTGGCTATCTCCCTGACCGTGGGGGGAGAGAATTCCCATGATTCTCCACGATGAACCATTCCAGGCGTCATCCCTTGATACTGTCCTTGAGTGGGATGTCGAGGTAGTCAGTCTTCCTCCCATGGCGCATTTCCAAGCTCGCGCCCCCACCAGCTGGTGCTGCCCTCCGGCCATCCCAGGGCGACAGTGGTACAAATACTTCCACAGGCCAAAGTGTGGCAGAACGCCGAGAAAAGCTTCGCATAAATGAACAAAGATAGAAACTTGCAGAACGGAATTGGGATTCAGATGGGTCAGATTCAAGCGATAGAAATCAAGGAGACCACGGAAAAAAGGAGAAATGGGAAGAGCAAGACCGCGGAGGAGAAAAGGAACGTAGATGACGGATTCGTGAGTGTCCTCTATTGGAACAGTGACCCCACGGCAGATCCGCCAGGAACAGAGCTCCTTTGGAGAAAGAACTCCGATGGATACAAGATGGAGAAGGTCGGATTCAGAGACAACAGACATATGGTTACCTGGGAAAGGCAACTGACTGATGGGATTGATGGGGGGAATGACTGCGACGGACGAACTCGAAGCTTTCCGCTTGGGCGCCAACTCAACCTTGCTGGCGAACGGAGCGGAAGCAACGTTGCAAGAGAGTAGAGAAGGCCTGGATGCAGAAAAGCAAGAAGTAGGGCACGAAATGCGGAGGCGTACGATAGTGCGGTACATATGGGGTTTTCCCGAACCAGGCGCCACTTCCAAAACGTGGGCATGCCATGTCATCACCCGGCCGTTATTTCTAAAACACGGGTGTGCCACATCATCACTCGGCCGTTATCTCCAAAACGGCCGACGCGGTCCATTTTAACTCGGCTGTTGCCTCTAAAAACACCGACGTCGCCATCAATGACTCGGTTGTTACCTCTAAAACGCCGACGTCGCCATTAGTCACTCGGTCGTTATTTCTAAAACACCGACGTGGCCCGCTATCACTCGGACGTTACTTCAAAAGGCGCCGACATCACCAGTAATAACTCGACCGTCACTCCTAAAGCAACAACGTGATTTCAGATGACTCGGCCGTTACCACCAAAGCGCTGACATCGCGAAGAAAATAGTCAGAAACGTGATTCGATGATTCCAAACATTCCTCAGGCATTAATGAGATCGGCGAATGACAGGAAAGCAAAATAACGCGCACAGAAGTGGGGCGAAATCATTCTTCATTATAAGGGAAGCATTACCGAACTTACAAATCAACTCATTATGAGCTGATGCCTTCCCTACTACTACATTACATTTCACTTACTATACTACTAGCTACTACTACATTATTCCGCTAATACTACTTCTACTACTAATCTATACTAATAATTAAAACCAGTGGCATCTAGCCACTGGCCTTGTTGCTGCCCTTGCTGCTGCCGCCCTTGCTGCCGTCGCCGCTGCCACCCTTGCCGCCACCGTCGCCGTCGCCTTCACCGCCGTCACCGCTGCCGTCACCGTCGCCTCCATCGTCGTCGCCGTCACTGCCATTGCCGTCGCCGCCGCCCTCCTCGGATGAGTTCGAGGAGTTCTCGTCCGAGGAGTACTCCGACTCATCCGAGCCCTCGAGCCCGGCGCGCTCGACGGCCCGAATGTAGGTCCATACCTCCGCGGCGAGTCCCTAGGAGTCGTCAGAATCATCAGACGACGCCGGGGGAGAGGCAGGAGCCGGAGAGCCCTCGGACTCGGAGGAGAACTTCTCCTCCGAGTACTCCGAGTCACCGAAGTCCTCCGAGGGAGGAGTCGGCTCGCGCTTGCGCTTGTCGCCAGAATGATGCGAAGAACTACCACCTTTCTTACTCTTGCCCATGGTGGAGGAAAAAGGAAAGAGAAGAGAGCGAGCAGCAAGCAGCAGCAAGAGATGTGAAAATGCCGGAGAAGCAAGAACACTATTTATAGAAGAAGAAGGCAACCGCTCACCTCCTACCACGGCCACTGAACAGTCGCAAAAATTCAATATGCAATTCAAACCGTCTGGAGACACGTCAGGCGGCTGACGCCGTTTCACGTAACACAACACCCATTGGGACTCTAGTCAACTGCGCGAGCGATATGATTACGCCCGCGGTCACATCAAGTTACTACTAGAAGCAGTTTGCTAAACGCTCAGTGTACCAAGTCGTCCCTTGCTTACACCCATTGGGGGGGACGCCCAGGAATTATCAGTGTATTTTCAAAACTGTCACATCCGAACAGTATATGCAATGAATACTTCAAGACAGAAGAAAGATATCAGCAAGGATCAAAGGAAAGCCAAATATAGCCGATGAGGTACAAGTCTAATCGACAGAAGCATCAAAGCGCGAAGTGACATGAAAACTAGTCAGAGGCCATCTATCGAACGTCCAATCAGTAGCAGATCAAATAAATTGCAAGATCCAGCAAAATACGGGCAAATCACATACTCGGCCTCAAAGACAAAAATGTACGTTGACCTCTAAAGCGTAGTATTAATAATATAATGCTGATCTCCAAGGCATTCGGCAAAGGGGAAGGATAATTCCCGGAAAAAGGCACGAAATGAAGACCTTCGAGTGGATTATTTTCAAAAATTCACTCGAAGCTCGGAGGCTACACCCATTGGGTGCACCTTCGGTGCACTCAATGAATCATCATCCCCGAAGAAGCAAAATGCTGACCTCTAAAGCATAAGGCAAGATCAAGGCAAGGCTGACCTCTGAAAAAGCACAAGTGGAAGATAAAAGTGATCTCTGATAATACTTGAAGTGAAGACCTTCGAGTGGATTGTCTGCAAAAATCCACTCGAAGCTCGGGGGCTACACCCATGAATTTTGAAGTCCTACGGTACAAAAATGCTGACCTCCGAAGCATGAGTCTGAGACAGAACACCAAATTTCGAGTGATAAAAGCAGAAAAAGACAGTGAAAAATTGTTTCTACCGGATCACTCAGAATTCAGAAGCAGTGGCCCGGCAGGCTTATCTCCAAAGCATTCCTTGTTAAAATCAAAGATTGCAAGCTGGACCTAGGATCCTTGGGCCGTTTATTTCAAAATCGATCCAAAGATCAGGGGCTTGTGGGGGATGGATATCCCCCAGGTCCACCAGAAGGATAAAAGACCTCACGAAAGGCCCAAGGGCCCCATAATTCGTAAGGTCATCCCCCTCGTGGGCCTGGGGAGGAACGACCAGTGAAGCGGATCGACACAAGGCCATATCGGCGCGAGCCCAAGACGGCCCAACGAATTCGAGCAGTAATCACAACAGTGACCCGATCTTCCCGCGTAGGAGCCCCGTACAACGGAACCAAGCGAGGATGGGTCGGCAGAATTATAGGAGGATAAACTCAGTTGGTTCACTATTTCTTAGGTACACGTCGTAATCATACCTGCATGTACTGCCCCACGATCGAGTATATAAGGCCTAGGGGGCACCCCTTCAGAACACATGCTCATTACTTAACCTTCCACCCAACTCTCTACGTTCTCAGCGCTAGAGAACTCCCTTGTAACCCACCACATAAAGCACTCTCGCCAGGACGTAGGGTGTTACGCATATCAAAGCGGCCCGAACCTGTAAACCACTGCCCACCGATTCTCGTGCATCCAGCACGAACCATCGAGCTACAGTCGATAACACCATCCTACTCCTGAAAGCACCTTGAGGGGTAACCCCAGGTGCGCGGTCAGACCCAAAACACCGACATCCACGGTGATCACCGAGCTCCCAACGCCACCAAGCCGTCTAGGTGATGCCGATCACCAAGAGTAACAAGTCATAGACTTTCGCTTGACTAAGAGAAGCCTAATGCAAGTGGTGTGTGCTCTAGGTGGCTCTCGCTAGCGCTAATGAGGTCCAAATGCAGGATTAAGATTCTCTAATCTCCTCACTAGGCTTTTGGTGCTTGCAATGCTCTACCAATGTGCAGGAATTAATGTGGGCAGCAAGACATTGAATATGGTGGGTGGAGGGGGTATAAATAGCCCTCACCCACCAACTAGCCGTTGCAAGCAGTGTTCTGCGCATGGGCGCACCGGACAGTCCGGTGCGCCAACGGTCGACTCCAACGGCTAGTTCTGACAGCTAGCCGTTGAGCTGATGGCACACCGGACAGTGAACAGTCACTGTCCGGTGCACTGTCCGGTGCGCTGTCCGGTGCACCACTAAAAATCCACTCGGGAACCTTGCGCTCTCGGGTTTCTACGTGGGGAAACCCTTCCCCTGGGCCAGCCTAGCCCCACCTGGCAGAGGGCGCACCAGACAGTCCGGTGCCCCAAAGTCAGAAACCCTATTTTTATTTTCTGCTGTTTTTCAAATCGGTTTTCGTTCTAACTTGTGAGTATGTTCTAGAGTGTCACCTAGCACTATATGTGAATGTGAATATGCACCAACACTACACTAGAACTCTCTTGGTCAAACTACTCATCGACAACTCCTCTTTATAGTATGGCTAAAACAAAATAAAAGACCTAGCTAAATCACGAGTGTCCACAACTCCTTAACACTCGGACTACATAGTCCTTCACTTTTTGTTTCGTCATTTTAGTCGTCGCTTCGAGTTCTTATCTCCGGGATTGTTTTCACCATTGTAGTACTTCTACCTGTAATGCGACCTAACTTACCATTTGTCTCTGCAAAACACATGTTAGTCACATATAACATTATGTTGTCATTAATCACTAAAACCAACCAGAGGCCTAGATGCTTTCAATCTGCATATTAAATAACCGAAAAGTCAGCCCCACATGAATGTTGGATTGGCAGATTGAGGATGCCACAGTCTTTAGCCTTGTTAATAATTGACTAAAGGAGATCTGCTACCAGGACAAAGAGAAGAGGGGACAGGGGGTCCCCCTGCCTGACTCCACGCCTACAGTGAAAACGTCTTCCCGGGACACCATTTAAAAGTACTTGTGATGTACCAGATCCTAAAATCGTTGAAATCAAGTGGATCCATTTGGCCCCAAAGCCCTTATGCCTCAATATGTCAATGATAGCCGCATGCTCTAATTTATCAAAAGCTTTTTCAAAATCCAGGTTTAGAATCACCATTTCTTTGCCTGACTTGTGACAGATAGAGATGTATTCAAAAGCCCATGCTAAACAATCCCGAATTGTCCTTGCCTTCAGGAAGCTGTATTGATTCTGGTGGACTAATTTGTTAATCACCAACTGAAGACGATTAGCGAGAAGTTTTGTCAGCACTTTCATACTTGTGTTGAGGAGGGATATCGGCTTGTAATCTCCCACCGAGGCAGGAGAGCTGTGTTTAGGGATGAGAGTCACATAAGATCCATTAATGATATCTATGCAGATTGATCCATCATAAAATTTATCACAAAGCTCATAGAAATCTGAAGCAATCACCGGCCAGCATTTACACACAAAATCCGTGTTGAAACCATCAGGGCCTGGCGACTTATTTGTAGGTAAGTTTTTGATGATCTGGTCTATCTCGCTGCGGGAGAAGGGCGTCTCCAATGTTAACAGGTTGCTAACTGGCTGAATTAGTGAAGACAAGTTGAAAACCATAGACGTTTGTTCAAAGGTCCCCAATCTATCTTTGAAGGTTTGGAAGAGAACATCTTCTTTGTCCACATGAGAGGTAACGGCAATGCCATTATCATCTACGAGAGACAAAATAAGGTTATGACGATGCTTGGTAGTGGCATTTGCGTGAAAAAATTTCGTGCCAGCATCCTCCAAAGTAGCCCATTTGATTTGGCCTCTCTGTTTCCAATATGTTCGTTGCTTGGAAAGAAGATCATGCAAATGATGAACGAGAACATCTTTAAAATTCCATTCTTGAATCGTTAAGTCTCTGCTTTCCTCAATGAAGTCCATAAGCTGAATGATCATTTTCACCTTAACAATCAACTTAGCTAGATTGGGGAGGGATTTATGCCACCCATGGATCACCTTTCTCCAATATCTTTTTAAATATAAAATTTCACTTTATTTTAATGTAAAATTTTACTTTACTATTTTTATAGGCTAACATATCAATTAAATGTTGCAACTAAATGACCAATATAAGTTAATAAAAATATGTGAAGTTGAAATAAATCATTTTGAATGGAAGTTAACATGGGCTGACATGGTTTTATCCATATAAAACCTATTCCTCGTATATACGAGTATATTGATGTATCACACTATTAAATAAACCACGGTAAAACTTTCACTGACAATAGCCTAATCGTGACGGTTGCAATCGTGGTCATCCAACGGTAACTACCCGCGCAAAACTTTCCTAGTATTCACCGACGCTATTGCGAGGTACGGCATACTCACCGCAACGCATGTTTCTTGACCTTTTTATCTATGCTCACGCCGCACGTCGAAACGGCACGTGACATCCGACGCCTCGCAGCTTATGGCCACCGCCGTGGGCCGTGGGCCGTGGCCCAGGCTTTTCGCGCTCTTGGTTGCGGCGTGTCCATGAACCCCGTGCCGTCAGTTTGGGCCGGCCATCGTCAGCGGGGCTTAAATCGTGTACTGGCCGGCCCGTTGGCCAGCGTGGCACTTTCAGCGCTGCAACAGCACGTGGTCTGGACTCTGGAGTCTGGACTCCCCTGCGGCCCTGGCGCCCTGCAGGCCTTAGGAAATTAGGAAGTGTCAAATCACAAATGATCGTTCCAGGTAATCATGCTTTTTTTAGTAGTTAATAGACCGCCCGTCACTATGACCATGGGTCTGTTAACTGTTAACACAGTGCGGCATGTTTATAGCATCTCTGAATGACCGCATCTGTCTGTGATCAGCGTTGGATCACTGCATGTGTCTGTGATTAAGGCAATGTCTTGAATATCCCCTTCCCAGTCTCTTCCATCTTTTGCCAGTGTCAGTGTGATGTGCTCTCGCAGTGCACGCGTGGTAAATTTCACCAGATGTCCACCGATCCGCACCCCAGGTCCAGACGTCCTGACTCGCGTCGCGTCCGCTTATTGCTCCGACAAGCTCGGCGTAAGATCCACCGGTATGAATAAAATTAGCACGGAATGTACACTGGCAGGCTCACGAGCCCGAGGAGAGTTCATCCCCTAGCGTACGTTTTATATGCCGCGGCGCCGACAGACCCCGACGTGCCTGTCCCCCCCGCGCGCCGTCCCACCCCGCCGGTGCAGCGTACGTGCGCGCGCGGGCGGTGATGGCCGCTCCGCAAGCAATGCAGCACTGTCTACGTGTCGCTCGACCTGCGCGACAGCGGCGTCAGAGACCGAAGCCTTGGTGTTTCCGGCCGTCCACGCAGCGTTTCCCCCGTGCTCCGTGTATGTCTGCCTCCCTCCCCCGCTCCGCGCGGGCGAGCTGAGCGCCTGAGCCCCATAATAAATAGGCGGCCACGTAGCAGCACCGGCCGGACGCGACGCAATGCAACACGAGGAAGTGTGCGATACTACTACTGGCGGTGAAGGCAACGGTCGAGGGGGTGAGGAGGAACTCGAGATGGAGGGGCACTCGTTGATGAGGATGAAGAGGAGGGATCACTTGCTGCTCACTGACGGCGCCGGCGCCGGCGCCGGGGCGGCCCCTCTGGCTGTGCAGACGCCGATGGAGCCCATGGAGTTCCTGTCGCGGTCGTGGAGCGTGTCGGCGTCGGAGATCTCCAAGGTGCTGGCTGGCGGCGTCGGCGGGAGGCGGAGCTCCAACTTCGTCGTCGACCGCCTGTCCGGGATGCTCATGCCGGAGACGCTCGCGCTCGCAGCCTCCTCCTCCGCCGGCACCAACAACATCAGCCCCCGCAAGCGCGTAAGCACCGTTCGATCTCGCCCAATCTCACTGCGCGTCTCTGCAATGCTGGCGCGGCTGAATCTCTAACGGACTGTTGCGCGGCCGATCTGCTGCTCTGCAGACCCTCAGGAGCAGGAGCGCGATCTCCGCGCACCAGGTCCACCACACGGTCCACGCGATCGGGAAGTGGTTCCACCACTGGGACGCGGGCAGCAGCAAGGTGGACAAGGCCCGCGCCGAGCGGGCGCGCGTGCACGCCGCGGTCTCCGTGGCGAGCGTGGCGGCCGCGGTCGCCGCCGTGGCCGCGGGCGCGAGCCCCGAGGTGGACGTCACCGACGACGGCGCCAGGATGGGGAGCGCGCTGGCGTCCGCGACGCAGCTGCTGGCGTCGCACTGCGTCGAGGCCGCCGAGCTCGCGGGGGCCGACCACGACCAGGTGGCGTCCGCCGTGGAGGCCGCGGTCGACGTGCGGAGCCCAGGGGATCTGCTCACCCTCACCGCCGCAGCGGCCACAGCTCTCAGAGGGGCCGCGGCGATGCGGCACAGGGCGCAGCGGGAGGCGAGGAGCAGGGCGGCCGTAGCGCCGTACGACAAGGCCTGCAGCTACCGCGCGGACGTCTGGTGCAAGGAAGGCGCGCTCCTCAAACGCAACCGCAAAGGCAAGCGTTCCGTGCTTGTTCGCCACGCCCGGCTTTGGGCCTGGAACCTGAATCTGAACCGAACCCGACTGCTATTTTCCACCACAGGCGCTCTGCACTGGAAGCAGGTGGCCGTGTACATCAGCAAGAAGTCGCAGGTGATAGTGAAGCTGAAGAGCAAGCACATCGGCGGCGCCTTCTCCAAGAAGAAGAAAGGCGTCGTCTACGGCGTCTACGACGACATCCCGGCGTGGCCGGCGCGCGAGAGCGTCGCCGCGCAAAGCTCGGCGCCGGAGACGTGCCACTTCGGGCTGAGGACGGCGCATGGCCTGCTCGAGTTCCAGTGCGAAAGCAGGGCACAGAGGCGGGACTGGGTGGAGGCCGTGAAGGACCTGATCCGGCAGGTGGCCGGCGGGACTGCTCTGCTCGAGCACTCCTTCGAGTCGCTAAGGCTGAGCGCGTCTTGATTTAAGTTTGGCCGTGTAGTCTGGCATGTAAATCCGCCTCCATTTGTCCAATCGGTAGGGAGAAATCGAGGTGCAAATTTGCAGAATAATGTGCAGAGGTGTAGTTTTTTGCTTTTTCCTGGGAAGATAATATGAAGCGCTTAGAGTGCTGGTGTATGTAAATAGTTGGATAACGAACCGTGTGAGCCTCAAAATTATCTCACATCGCTTAACTTAGAAGGACAAAGCCAACTTAAAAGGGAGAACCACTATTCCTCATCGGACTAGTTTTTTAGGGTGATTAGACCTTTTTTCTTAGTTGGGTGTGCTTAATAAACCGTTGGACTCCGGACAACCCTAATTTGTTGGGTCTCGACAACACCACTAGGGCTGGGTGTATCATCTTTTTTTAAAAAAAGTACTTATTTGCGTTAAACAACCTTGTGAGTCGAAAGACATGCTCCATTTAAACTAGTGCTTATAGTTAGGAAATCCTCTCGGACTGGTGGAGTCATGAAGTTGTCTCGGTCGTTCCTGTACGCCTCGGGTGTGATCCCTTATTGATTCTGGATCCACGTGAAAGTAGACGAAGAAAACTTTCCAACAAGTGTTTATTTGCATTAAACAACATTGGGAGTTAAAAGATATGCCCTCTTAAACATGCACTTGCTGCAGTTACGAACTCCTCTCGGGTGCAACAACTTTTATTGCCTTGTTGTCTTCTCCACTCCAAGATGGTTCAACTCCCAAACACCTAAGCATAATAAAGTTATCATAAGGCTTTAGTAACTCATTTAGAGAAGAATTAGCTTTAACAATAAGGAATGAGTTCATCTGATAATTAAGTTTACAAACACGGGCTCGTGTCATTGGTCCTTAATTAAATGGTGAAGGGGTCGCTGGTGTGGTTGTATCGATGGCAATGATGTCCTCATCACCCCCTTCTTGTGATAGAGTCGTCCTCGACTCTAGCGTGCACTCCTTACCCAAGTATGGCTTCAAATCTGATGACATGGTTGCCTAGGTGGGGATGTTGGAAATATCATTACTTGGTCCCCAATCAACTTCTTTGTTTTTCAATGACTTTCTTGTACGCTCAACACATTTCTTGATCCATGTAAGGAGTTCTACAAATAAAAACATACACACTTTACAACGCAATATCAATTATTCAAATATATCGAATGTAGTTACAATGTGGAAGAGATTCACCTTTGTAACATGAGCTATTAACATGGTCATATCTGAGTCAGTAATGTTCTCATCAGTCTCCCCTTCTTGACAGCAAACCGTCCTCAGTTTTGCATCATGGTTGATGTTCATGACTAAGGTTTTATCAAGGTCTTTCAAATATAAACTTGAAACTTCTACTAAAGTACATGGAAACAAGAATTTCTTTTCTTCTCGAGAACATACCAATATCTTATTTGCACAATGTGAAGAAACAACATATCTCGATGAAATATAAATTCTATGCACAAGAAATTATCCTATGTTGTTGTACTTGCCAGCAATGTAAAATATAACATGAGAAAGACAAGGTTTAGTTGATCTAGCAAATAAAATATTTTCCAAATTACCAAGCTCAAAAAGATCAATTACCACATTTGGCCCAATTGTAGTCAGACGACGACCGTGTGAGCCTCAGAATTATCTCACATCGCTTAGTTTGGGAGGAAGAAGCCACCTTAAAAGGGAGATCCACCCTTCCCCATCGGACTAGCCTTTTGGGGCGATTGGGGTTTTCCCTGAGTTGGGTGTGCTTAATGAACTGTTGGGCTCCAGGCAAACCTAATTTGTTGGGCATCGGCCAACCCCACCTGGGTTGAGTGTATCATAGATAGGATCAGGGTTTCAAAAAATATGGTACCAAGGCCATAGAGATTTGAAGGATGATTTGAATGCAAGTTTGGCTTTTATCAAGAGGAGAAAAGGTGGGGATAATGAGCCCATGTGGATGGCGGTCCAAAGCAAGGAATGAAGGAAAAGGAATAAACCCGTTAGCAATGGAGAATAAATTTAGGGCCGCCATGTGTTGATATAGGATAGGGGAAAGCCCTTGCATGGTCCTGTCAAGGGAGTGGTTCACAATGTTGTGGCGATGTGGCAATAAGGTGGTGTTGCGCTTTAGACCTTTAGTGGCATTGCCAAACTTGAGATGTCTAATAGATTCTTGAGCTATCCCCTAGCCTTGGTTGAAGACGTTCGCTAACTCCTAGCTAGGGCTAGAACGAATGTTGAGGTTGAGGCTTGGCTCAAGTTCCACCTAGATCGCGATCTAGGAGCCATGGCTAGGCCCCTAAGCACCAAGCGATAGTCATTTTGCCTGCTTGAGCTTGCCCCTTTAACATCATGGCCTCCTTGGAGTAGGGTGCTTTATGGGTAGCCAAGCCGTCCTTTTCCTTCCAGTGGGTATGTGCGAGCATACCCGATAGGTATAGCCCATGAGCCTCGATCAATTCAATTTAATTAGGGTCACCTTGGACTATGACACTCTTCTTGGGGACATAACATACTCCTATTTTAGACTCTCATCACTAGGGTTAGGCAAGATCTCTGCAAAAGAAATTGATTAGGATTTCAGAACTTTTACTAAAACTAGGTTAAAGTTCAAGTGATCAATATTTTGAATATTTGGAGCTATGATTTTGGGTTGACGAAATTTTGAAGAATGTTTAGGGCTTTTGGAGATAGGATTAGGGTTTCAAAAAAAATGGTACCAAGGCCATAAAGATTTGAAGGATAATTTGATTGCAAGTTTGGCTTTTATCAAGAGGAGAAAAGGTGGGGAGAATGGGCCCATGTGGATGTGGTCCAAAGCAAGGAATGAAGAAAAAGGAATAAACCCGTCACAAATGGAGAATTAATTTAGGGTCGCCATGTGTTGATATGGGGTTTGCCCAACTGATGTTAGTTTTAACCAGCATATAAAAAAGGGCAAGAGTGAGGAGTCAAGATGAGTTTGGTTAGAATTAAAATTTTACCTGGACACAAATCATGCATTTTGATTTGACCAAAGTGATGGTACAGTTACCTAAGAGAAAAGAGATACAATGATTACTTATTTAGCATGGATTTTGGGCTTTCGAATCAACTAAATAAAAAAGGATTAGGAGCTCGGAATGAGGTGAGGAGAGAAAAAAAGAGAGAACGAGGTAGAACGAGACTAGTTAGGGTTTTAAAGAATGTGAGATTGAGTGTTTGGCAAGATGAATGTTTGAAGACCCATCAAGGCTCAAAGGTGCATTGTTTATAAGGAGTTCATCATGATAAAAAAATCATGAGAGGTTTGATTTGGATCAAATCCTAGCTAGGTGCCCTTAGGAAAACTCTAAATTTGTTTTTAATACAGAAAAAGTGTGCAAAGACAAGGAATGCAACACACTATTAAACTAAATTTAAAAAAAACTTTGTAATTTCACATTTTTGGCTTTTCACTGTATAAACTAGGTGAGTGCCCGTGCGTTGCGACGGAGGTTTAATATTTTATGAAACATATAAATGGAACGAAATATCACTATGATATGTAAATCCGTGTGGTAAACATGTGCGTTGCGACGGTACACGAACACCGCTGATAAAAGCATTAGTAGTAATTAATTTTGGATCACTTCATGAGATGTGCTCTCCCGATTCGAGGAAAAGGAGGAAAGATCCATTCATTTTTTATTCATCAATTCGAACAAAGTAGAAGAAGCAACTAAACACCATACATGTTCATATATCAAACTCATATATTGTCTAATAGCTACACATGTGGTCAACAAGATGTTATTAATCAATTACGAGACTTCCTATGGATACGCGATGTATCAATACTAATACGCCATTTTTCCTCAAAAACAATGATATAGGGATATGCTATTTTGTAAACATTAGTAAAGATTTGTAAATAGTTTATATTGGCTAATTATTGATAATAGTTGTCTTCGGATATTCTACATCGTGCCCCTGACATAGTAGTCGACGGCCTGCTGCAGAGGTAGGCCTTTGTACTCCATGACAGTGGCCATGTCCCACTTGAGTGTGCATGATCATCACTATAATAAAGCTCCTTGTACTGCAGTGATTGTGGACTATATAAAGCGATAATGTAAGTTCATTGAATAAAATAGTGGGCATCGAGCTGTGATGTTCAGTAGGTAGGTAGTTTGGATGGACATCCAATTTAGTGTGTGAGGAAGAAGCGGTAATCTGGGTGATCTACTTGCCACTGGCAAAGCCAGTCATCAGCAGCTTTCAGAAGCGACGTAGTCAACTGCTGCTCATGGTGCTGATTTGACGTCCACAAGGAACCATTTAATTTGTAAGATGCTAGGCCGATCAGAGGCAGTGTGATCTTCCCAGGAACAGAAGCAACTTTACTGTTATGGAAGTTATTTGTCTCGGGACAACCGCTTATCGTACCTGCTCAACATTGCATCTCAATTAGCAAATAGCTCAGAAATGAGATTCTTCAGGTTTACTGCTGCTTTTAATATGCACCTAGACATACTCTGAACAGGACAGGGTATGCTAATTTGTATTGTTTTCCACCAAGAAGAAACACGAGCACTCACCGTCAGGTGTTGTTGACAATGAATGGAATGTTAAAAAGCAAGCATCTAGATCTTGTAGCGTAGGTCCTATTGGTATCCGGTATATGGGATACCTGCAATCAACTTTCATTGGATAAGACAGCTATGTAACTAATGAACCAATAGCTAAAGGAGTTAAGGGAAGTACCAGGCTACAGAGATCCAACTGGACGGGAGAAGATCATAGCTCTTGTATGTATTTAGATCAGGAAACTTACATGCAAATACTGAAATCTGTAGGTATTAATAAAATATAACTGTCAGCTAGGTTACAAATACTACATTTGGTTGCACAAGAACCGAAAAAGACATACCATATCTGCTAATGGTTGTCTTCCATATGGTGCATCATGCTCCATATATTGGAAAACAGGGGGAGGTTCCTGGTTACTGGAATCACAGTCATCACTGGACAACCTTTCTTGATCGGTGCAAATATTTTCTACTAAAAATTGGGTTGTTCTTCCAATAGACCTTCCATTATCATTGTCACTCTCATTGCTTACATCACTGCTTGTTTCTGGAGCATTGTCACCGTCACTGCCTTCATTAAGGTATCTGCAGCTGAAAACAAAAAAAACAGTTCCAAAAGATCATAATTATCTAAGGGAATGTTTTTTTTGAAGGAATGTGAAAGGGAATTAGGCTTACACCTATTTCCTAATTGATTTTGGTGGTTGAATTGCCCAACACAAATAATTGGACTAACTAGTTTGCTCTAGTCTATAAGTTTCTACAGGTGCCAAAGGTTCACAAAAAGTCAATAAAAAGACCAATAATGGGTTCAAACAAAGAGAGCAAGGGACAACCGAAGTGTGCCCTGGTCTGGCGCACCGGACTGTCCAGTGCGTCACCGAACAGTGTCCGGTGCACCAGGGGACTTCAAGCTGAACTATTCACCTTCGGGAAATCACAGAGGCGCTTCGCTATAATTCACCGGACTGTCCGATGCCCCATCGGATAGTGTCCGGTGCCCTAAGGGAGAGCGACTCTGAACTCGCCAGCTTCGGGAATCCGCTCCGCTAAAATTTACCGGACTGTCCGGTGCACACCGGACTGTCCGGTGTGACAGCGGAGCAACGACTACTTCGCGCGCAACGGTCGACTGCAACGCATTAAATGCGCGCCTGCGCGCGCAGAGGAGCAGAGCACGCGCGTGTGGCACACCGGACAGCCTACAAGGCCTGTCCGGTGCACCACCAGACAGCCAGGCGGGCCCACAAGACAGAGCTCCAACGGTCGGAAGCCAACGGCCTGGTGACGTGGCTGGCGCACCGGACAGTGTCTGGTGGCGCACCGGACTATCCGGTGCGTCCGTCGACAACAGCCTCCACCAACGGTCAAGTTTGGTGGTTGGGGCTATAAATACCCCAACCACCCCAAATTCAAGTCATCCAAGTTTTTCCACCTTCCAACTACTTACAAGAGCTCTAGCATTCAATTCTAGACACACAAAAGAGATTAAATCCTCTCCTAATTCCACTCAAAGCTTTAGTGATTAGAGAGAGTGATTGTTGTGTTCATTTGAGCTCTTACGCTTGGATTGCTTCTTTTTCTCATTCTTTCTTGCGATCATCTCAATTGTAATCAAGGCAAGAGACACCAATTGTGTGGTGGTCCTTGCGGGGAAGTTTGGTTCCCGGTGGATTGAGAAGAGAAGCTCACTCGGTCTAAGTGACCGTTTGAGAGAGGGAAAGGGTTGAAAGAGACCCGGTCTTTGTGACCACCTCAACGGGGAGTAGGTTTGAGAGAACCGAACCTTGGTAAAACAAATCATTGTGTCTCACTTCTTTATTCGCTTTTGATTTGTTTTTACGCCCTCTCTCGGACTCGCATTATATCTCTAACGCTAACCCGACTTGTAGTTGTGATTAACTTTGTAAATTTCAGTTTCGCCCTATTCACCCCCCTCTAGGCGACTTTCAATTGGTATCAGAGCCCGGTGCTTCATTAGAGCCTAACCGCTCGAAGTGATGTCGGGAGATCACGCCAAGAGGGAGATAGAGACCGGCGACAAGCCCACTACAAGCCACGGGAAGGCTTCATCGGAAGAGTCCCGCAACAAGGGGAAGGGGAAGGAGAAGAAATCCTCTTCCCACAAGTCGTATCGGAGCGGTGACAAAAAGAAGAAGATGAGGAAGGTGGTCTACTACGAGACCGACACTTCATCACCATCGACCTCTGGCTCCGACGCGCCGTCCATTACTTCTAAGCGCCATGAGCGCAAGAAGTTTAGTAAGATCCCCCTACGCTATCCTCACATTCCTAAACATACGCCTTTACTTTCCGTCCCATTAGGCAAACCACCAACGTTTGATGGTGAAGATTATGCTAGGTGGAGTGATATGATGCGATATCACCTAACCTCACTCCACAAAAGTATATGGGATGTTGTTGAGTTTGGTGTATATGTACCATCCATAGGGGATGAATATTATGATGAGGACGAATTGGCCCAAATCCAACACTTCAACTCCCAAGCCACAACTATACTCCTCGCCTCTCTAAGTCGAGAGGAGTATAATAAGGTGCAAGGGTTGAAGATTGCCATGGAAATTTGGGACGTGCTAAAGATCGCGCACGAGGGAGATGAGGTGACCAAGATCACCAAGCGGGAAACGATCGAGGGGGAGCTCGGTCGCTTCCGTCTTCACCAAGGGGAGGAGCCACAAGACATGTACAACCGGCTCAAAACCTTGGTGAACCAAGTGCGCAACCTCGGGAGCAAAAAATGGGATGACCACAAAGTGGTTAAGGTTATTCTAAGATCACTTGTTTTCCTTAACCCTACTCAAGTTCAATTGATTCGTGGCAATCCTAGATATACACTAATGACTCCCGAGGAAGTAATCGGGAATTTTGTGAGCTTTGAATTGATGATCAAAGGCTCAAATAAGATCAACAAGCTTGATGGCCCTTCCACATCCGAAGCACAACCGGTCGCATTCAAAGCGACGGAGGAGAAGAAGGAGGAGTCTACATCAAGTAGACAACCAATCGACGCCTCAAAGCTCGACAATGAGGAGATGGCGCTCATCATCAAGAGCTTCCGCCAAATCCTCAAGCGAAGGAGGGGGAAAGATTACAAGCCCCGCTCTAAGAAAGTTTGCTACAAGTGTGGTAAGCCCGGTCATTTCATTGCTAAATGTCCATTATCTAGTGACAGTGACAGGGGCGACGACAAGAAGGGGAGAAGAAAGGAAAAGAAGAGGTACTACAAGAAGAAGGGCGGCGATGCCCATGTGTGCCGTGAGTGGGACTCCGACGAGAGCTCCACCGACTCCTCCTCCGACGAGGACGCCGCCAACATCGCCGTCACCAAGGGACTCCTCTTCCCCAACGTTGGCCACAAGTGCCTCATGGCAAAGGACAGCAAAAAGAAGAAGGTTAAATTCAAATCCTCCACTAAATATGAGTCCTCTAGTGATGATAATGCTAGTGATGAGGAGGATAATTTGCGTACCCTTTTTGCCAACCTAAACATGCAACAAAAAGAAAAATTAAATGAATTAATTAGTGCCATCCATGAAAAGGATGAACTCTTGGACACCCAAGAGGACTTCCTAATCAAGGAAAACAAAACGCATGTTAAGGTTAAAAATGCTTATGCTCTAGAAGTAGAAAAATGTGAAAAATTATCTAGTGAGCTAAGCACATGCCATGATACTATTGCCAACCTTAGAAATGAAAATGCAAAATTAATTGCTAAGGTTGATTCTAATGTTTGTAATGTTTCAATTCCCAATCTTAGAGATGATAATGTTGATTTACTTCCTAAGATTGAAGAATTAAATGATTCTCTTGCTAGCCTTAGAAATGAAAATGAAAAATTGACTGCTAAGGCTAAAGATTTAGATGTTTGCAATGTTATAATTTCCGATCTTAGAGATAACAATGATATTTTGCGTGCTAAGATTGTTGAACTTAATTCTTGCAAACCCTCTACATCTACCATTGAGCATGTTTATATTTGCACTAGATGTAGAGATGTTGATATTGATGCTATTTATGATCATATGGTCTTAATTAAACAACAAAATGATCATATAGCAAAATTAGATGCTAAAATTGCTGAGCATGAACTTGAGAATGAAAAATTTAAATTTGCTCGTAGTATGCTTTATAGTGGGACACGCCCAGGCATCAAGGATGGCATTGGCTTCCAAAAGGGAGACAATGTCAAACTTAATGCCCCTCCTAAAAGATTGTCAAATTTTGTTAAGGGCAAGGCTCCCATGCCTCAGGATAACGAGGGTTACATTTTGTACCCTGCCGGTTATCCCGAGAGCAAAATTAGGAGAATTCATTCTAGGAAGTCTCACTCTGGCCCTAATCATGCTTTTATGTATAAGGGTGAGACATCTAGCTCTAGGCAACCAACCCGTGCTAAGTTGCCTAAGAAGAAAACTCCTAGTGCATCAAATGAACCTAGCATTTCATTTAAAACTTTTGATGCATCTTATGTTTTAACTAACAAATCCGGCAAGGTAGTTGCCAAGTTTGTTGGGGGCAAACACAAGGGCTCCAAGACTTGTGTTTGGGTACCCAAAGTTCTTGTTTCTAATGCTAAAGGACCCAAAACCGTTTGGGTACCTAAAATCAAGAACTAAACTTGTTTTGTAGGTTTATGCATCCGAGGGCACAAGTTGGATCATCGATAGCGGATGCACAAACCACATGATAGGGGAGAAGAAAATGTTCTCCTCCTATGAGAAAAACCAAGATCCCCAACGAGCTATCACATTCGGGGATGGGAATCAAGGTTTGGTCAAAGGTTTGGGTAAAATAGCTATATCTCCTGACCATTCCATTTCCAATGTTTTTCTTGTTGATTCATTAGATTACAATTTGCTTTCCGTATCTCAATTATGTCGAATGGGCTACAACTGTCTATTTACTGATGTAGGTGTCACTGTCTTTAGAAGGAGTGATGATTCAATAGCATTTAAGGGAATGTTAGAGGGTCAGCTATACTTGGTAGATTTTGATAGGGCTGAACTCAACACTTGCTTAATTGCTAAGACTAACATGGGTTGGCTCTGGCACCGCCGACTAGCCCATGTTGGAATGAAGAATCTTCATAAGCTTCTAAAGGGAGAGCACATTTTAGGATTAACAAACGTTCATTTTGAGAAAGACAGGATTTGTAGCGCATGCCAAGCAGGGAAGCAAGTTGGTGTTCATCATCCGCATAAGAACATCATGACGACTGACAGGCCACTGGAGCTCCTACACATGGACTATTCGGCCCGATTGCTTACATAAGCATCGGCGGGAGTAAGTACTGTCTAGTTATTGTGGATGATTATTCTCGCTTCACTTTGGTATTCTTTTTGCAGGAAAAATCTCAAACCCAAGAGACCTTAAAGGGATTCTTGAGGCGGGCTCAAAATGAGTTCGGCTTAAGGATCAAGAAAATAAAAAGCGACAACGGAACAGAGTTCAAGAACTCTCAAATTGAAGGCTTCCTTGAGGAGGAGGGCATCAAGCATGAGTTTTCCTCTCCCTACACCCCACAACAAAATGGTGTAGTAGAGAGGAAGAATCGAACTCTATTGGACATGGCAAGGACCATGCTTGATGAATACAAGACATCGGATCGGTTTTGGGCTGAGGCGGTTAACACCGCCTGCTACGCCATCAACCGGTTGTATCTACACCGAATCCTCAAGAAGACATCATACGAACTCCTAACCGGTAAAAAGCCCAATATTTCCTATTTTAGAGTCTTTGGTAGCAAATGCTTTATTCTTGTCAAAAGAGGTAGAAAATCTAAATTTGCTCCCAAGACTGTAGAAGGTTTTTACTAGGATACGATTCAAACACAAGGGCATATAGTGTTGGCGTTTCGACCCCGGGGGGTCCCTGGACCGACGAGTAAATTGTCGCCGCGTGCCCCAGCCCAGATGGGTCGGCGCGAGGCGGAACGCGAAGGGGGGAGAGCAGCCGGAGGGAGACAGGCGTGGGAGGTGGAACCCGCGGCCTTCGTGTTAGCCCCACGCCCAGGTCGAGTGCGCTTGCAGTAGGGGGTTACAAGCGTCCACGCGGGAGGGAGCGAGCGGCCTTACGCGAGCGCCGTCCCGTCCTTCCCCACGCCGCCAACCCCCTGTAAGAGGGCCCTGGACCTCCCTTTTATAGGCGTAAGGAGAGGATCCAGGTGTACAATGGGGGGTGTAGCAGTGTGCTAACGTGTCTAGCGGAGGAGAGCTAGCGCCCTAAGTACATGCCATCGTGGCAGCCGGAGAGGTTTTGGCACCCAGTTCGTGTGGTGTCGTGGTCGTCGGAGGAGCGCTGGAGCCTGGCGGAAGGACAGCTGTCGGGGCTATCGAGTCCTTGCTGACGTCCTCTCGCTTCCGTAAGGGGGCTGAGAGCCACCGTCGTCATAGAGCGTGTGGGGCGCCATCATTACTCGTATAGTGGAGCGAGCCAGATGGGACGCCGGTCTTGTTCCCCGTAGCCTGAGTCAGCTCGGGGTAGGGTAATGATGGCGCCTCCTGTTGACGTGGCCGGTCCGTGCCCTAGGTTGGGAAGGTGGAGGCTCCTCCGAGGTCGAGGTCGAGTCTGTCTTCCTAGGTCGAGTTCGAGCCCCCGGGTCGGACAAGGCGGAGACCGTCGGCTAAGGCCAGGGCTGAGTCCGAGCCCTAGGGTCGGGCGAAGTGGAGTTCGTCGTCCTTCGGGGCTGAGCCCGAGTCCAAGCCCTGGGGTCGAGCGAAGCGGAGTTCGTCGTCTTCCGGGGCTGAGCCCGAGTCCGAGCCCTGGGGTCGGGCGGAGCGGATTTCGTCGTCTTCCGGGGCCGAGCCCGAGTCCGAGCCCTAGGGTCGGGCGGAGCGGAGTTCGTCGTCTTCTGGGGCCGAGCCCGAGTCCGAGCCCTGGGGTCGGGCGGAGCGGAGTTCCTCGTCTTCCGGGGCTGAGCCCGAGTCGGAGCCCTGGGGTCGGGCGGAGCGGAGTTCGTCGTCTTCCGGGGCTGAGCCCGAGTCCGAGCCCTGGGGTCGGGCGGAGCGGAGTTCGTCGTCTTCCGGGGCTGAGCCCGAGTCCGAGCCCTGGGGTCGGGCGGAGCGGAGTTTCCCATGGTGCCTAGGGCTGGACTTGGCAGCTATCAGCCTCACTCTGTTGAGTGGCTCAGCAGTCGGAGCGGCGCAGGCGGCGTTGTCCTCTTGTCATACCGGTCAGTGGAGCGGCGAAGTGACTACGGTCACTTCGGCTCTGTCGACTGGAGGGCGTGCGTCAGGATAAAGGTGTCAGGCCACCTTTGCATTAAATGCCCCTGCGATTTGGTCGGTTGGCGTGGCGATTTGGCCAAGGTTGCTTCTTGGTGAAGACTGGGCCTCGGGCGAGCCGAAGGTGTGTCCGTTGCTGGAGGGGGTCCTCGGGCGAGACGTAGATCCTCTGGGGTCGGCTGCCCTTGCCTGAGGCTGGGCTCGGGCGAGGCGTGATCGCGTCCCTCGAATGGACCGATCCTTGACTTAATCGCACCCATCAGGCCTTTGCAGCTTTGTGCTGATGGGGGTTACCAGCTGAGATTTAGGAGTCTTGAGGGTACCCCTAATTATGGTCCCCGACAGTAGCCCCCGAGCCTCGAAGGGAGTGTTAATACTCGCTTGGAGGCTTTTGCCGCACTTTTTTGCAAGGGGACCAACCTTTTTTGGTTGCATTTTGTTCCGGTGGGTGCGTGCGAGCGCACCCGCCGGGTGTAGCCCCCGAGGCCTCGGAGGAGTAGTTTGACTCCTTCGAGGTCTTAGTGCGTTTCGCAACACTTCGGCTGGTCTGGTTGTTCCCTCATGCGAGCTGGCCGTAGCCCGGGTGCACGGTCGGGTCCCAAGTTCTCGGGCTGGTATGTTGACGCTGTCAACGGTTTGGCCGGAGCCGGGTTTGCGAGAGCAGCCCCCGAGCCTCTGCACAGGGCAAGAGGACGGTCAAGGACAGACTCGGCTTTTTTACATACGCCCCTGCGTCGCCTTTCCACAAGGAGGAGGGGGGAAAGCGCCATGTTGCCCTCGGAGGGCGCCGAACATGGTGTCTGCGGTGAGCTGCTGGCGGGTAATCCGAGTGGACGCCCGTGCCCCATTTGTTAGGGGTCGGCTAGAGGCCCGGAGGCGCGCTCCAAATGTACCTGCGGGTGATCTGCCGGACCCGGTCCCCTTTTGACGGGGTTCGAGGGCTCGATGCCTCCCTCTGATGGGATTCCGTTACAAGATCGTTCCCGCTGGTCTCGGAAATGTCCTTGGGTACCTCGGGAGCGTAGCTCGAGCCTTGGTTATGTATCGAACGTACCCAGGGTCATCCCTCGCTCTGTGTCTGAGGCGACTGTGAACGCTTCGAGGGCCAGCCTATGAACCCCTGATCAGTAGTGGGCGCGGAGCCCGAGTGGCCTGAGGTGGCCATTGAACCCTTCCGAGGGGCCGGCCATCGAACCTCTGACCAGTAGTGGGCGCAGAACCCAAGCGCTCTGAGGCGGCCGTTGAACCCCTCCGAGGGGCCAACCTTTGAACCTCTGATCAGTAGGGAGGCTCGGGGCCTGTTTCCTTCACGGAGAAGGATCCTTTTCGGGGTATCCCCCTTTCCCGGTCCCTGTTGTAAGAGAGAGAAAGAGGAAAAGGAAAAGGATACGAAATTGAATGGTGTGGCATACCTTTTTCGACGCGGTCATTATGGCGAAGGCGAAGCGTCGCTTGCTTCTCCTGCCTGAGGCGCCGCCTGTCCCGCCGCGGAGTTAATGCGACGGGGCGAGTGGTTCGCGAGGCGGCCGTTGCGCGTGTGCGAGCCGTTCGAGGAACGGAACACGGGCGCGTCGTCTTCACATCGTGAGAGAGGGTTCTCTCGCTGCCCCTGGATGGGACGTAAGCTTGGCTGACGACGTGACCGCTGCTCCTGCCCGCCTGCCACCGCCATTACTGCCGGCCCATTTTTGGTCGTATTGACCGTCGTGCCTAGGACTGGACATTCGGTTTTTTTTGAAACTTTGGTTCGGTTTTTCGGTTTTAAAAAACTTCGGTTTTCTAGACATTAGAAACCGATCGGTTTTCTAAAAAATGAAAAACCGAGAAGTTCGGTTTTGGTTTTTTACTTCGGTTTTTCGATAAAAACCGAATACCAAACTTATACTCAAGACAACACATACATCAAGTTTATATGATAGATTACACATAATTTAAAAAAATAAAAATTATATAGGTACAAATATTTAGAGATACATCATACATCACATATAAATAAGTGAATAACAATTTAATTGCTTTACACATTTAGTTCACATAAACGAATAGTCAAATTTTAGAATTGATAAAGTTTGGTATTCGGTTTTTTGGTATTTCGGTTCGGTATACGGTGAAAACCGATTACGATACCGAAAACCGAACTTCTGAGATACAAAAACCGAAATCGAACCAAACTAACGAAAAAACCGAAATTTCGGTTCGATTCGGTACGGTTCGGTTCGGTTTTTGGTTTATGGTAAAAAAGTGTCCACCCCTAGTCGTGCCTGGCTGGCACTGCTGGGTCATACGCAGGGTTGCCTCGAGTCGCGGTACTGGTTCCGCAGTCGAGGAAGCACGGTAGTGGTGCGAGTGGCGGTGCGGTTGCTCGCACGTAGCAACCGGCGCGTCGATTGCATGACGTGTGGGCCTGGGCCTCCATGCTAGGCGCGTTGCAGTCGAAGGGGCGCGCCCACTTGGCGCGGTTGCATGCGGACTGCATGGTTGTCCACCCTTTCACCCGCTGGTCTGGGCGAAAGTGGAGGAACGCTTGTAACCGCTGGGCAGTTGCATGCCCCGCGCGCGGTGGTTTGGCTCCTTCTGCCCTGGACCAGCTTGCATGACGCGTGGGGCCTAGCCCCCGTGTCGTAGGGGGAGGACCTTGGAGCGTGTTGGAGAAAACTCAGCCCACGATGGCTGGGGACGCAAGTAGGGAGAGTCGCCTTTAAAAGGAGGGTGACCCCCTTGAAAAGCGACCATGTCTTCGCGTTCCCTTATGTGTTGCGTCTTTCCACCTTCCGAGCCCCCGGATGGGGGACGCCCGCAATCCTTCCGCCTTGTCGTCGGAGGGACGCAACTTCGAGGAAGTTGGTACCTTTCAGCCATCGTTCGGCTTCAAGGATTTTCATCAGGCAGCCCGGCCGCATCCCCTCACCGGTGGTCACCCAAGACGGTGACCTCTAGCTTGATGGCGGGGAGAAGCGAACCGGGCTGCGACCTCTGCCCCGCCCTCAGCTCCAAGGATCTTCATCATCCTTGCTGGGGCGGAGGGTGAGGCGAGTCGGGGGGCTGCCTCCGCGTGGGTCGGTAACCCTTTTCTTCCCCCGGCATCTGGGGGAGAAAGGCATCTTCCAGCCCTGCGGAGGCTTCCCTCAGCCACGCCGGGGAAGGCGGACTGCCGCTGCCCAACCAGGGTGCAGCATTTCATCCTTCGTCCGGACGATGGTCGCGCCGCGTACGGGCCGACCACGTCCAGGTCTTCCTCGCGCCGACAGCCGCGTCAGAGGGTCGCCCAGCACGTCGTGCACCGCGAGGGCGACGCTCATGTTCTAGGTGGCTTCGGCGAGGGCGAGGGCTTGCCGATGCGCCTTAAGGCGCCCGGCGCCCACTGGCGCGGTGTTGAGGTGGTGGCAGCCGGAGAAGGCTTCTCTGCCGACGAGATTGCCAACTCCGCCTGCACCCCCGGACCTCCGTCCCCCGGCTTGAATGGCTGGTTCTCGTCCTTCGTGGGCGAGAGCCCTCCTACCGTAGCACCCGCCCGGAAGCCGTTGCTGAAGCTGCTTCGCCGCCCGGGGCGGAGGTCGTTGTCGCTGCTGCCAGAGCGGGTGGCGGTGGGCCAGCTGTCGGCCTTCTGTTGCTCCGCAGGCCCCCCAATCGTGTGGGGTTGTTCGTACCTGCGGAGGTGGAACCGGGGTTCCGTTTGTAATGGCACTTTGAGTGCCGGTGTCTTGTTCATTACGGCTGTCGGGGCCTGAACATGTATGTATTTTCGGCACGGGGTCGTGTTTTTTCTTCATTTCGAGCACTAAGACTCGCCTATCGACTATCTGAACCGCTTCACCGAGTGTGAGTCGCCTCGTGCAAAGGTGACGAGTGAGGTATCCGTATCCTGGAGGCGTAGGAGTCCCTCGGCTCGGTCGGCCTTGCTGTCCGAGGCTTCTCCTGCTTAGTTAAAGGAACCCTCGGCCGCTCTTCGATGAGCCGAAGCCGGAGGTAGCGGTGTCAGCACAGATAGAGGCAGAGTTGGCTCGAAAAGAAGATTTGGTCGGCCGGAGCCTGGCCGGGTCGTCCACTGGCAGGACCGACGCCGGAGTTGAGCTACCGAGGCCACAAGCCGGGCTGATGTCTTCGGGGGTCAGCTAGCCGAGGCCTTGGGGTGGCCGGCCGAGCCGTCTGCTCGAGCCGGATTCCTGGAGAAGACCCTGGCGGCGATGGTCCGGGTGTGGTGCTGATGTCGTCCTTCAGGGTGGAGATCCTCCAACCGCGTCGCCGTCCGAGGCTAGGTCAGACCCCGTCGAAGGTGTAGTTGATGCCGAGGGTGCTGCTGCCCCCTTCAACTGTCGACGTCCGAGCCTGCAGGATCGGGTTGTCTTGTAGTGTGTGTATGTTTTCTGCGGCCGTCGAGGCCCAAACATACCATCGTCGTGTTGTAAAGCTGCGTTTCTTTTCCTCTTGTTTCGAGTATCCGGACTTATTAGTCGGTAACAGAATTGTTTGTGCGGGCGAGAGTTGCTTTTCACGGAAGGTGATGAGTGAGGTATCCATATCCCGGAGGCATAGGAATCCCTCGGCTCGGTCGGCCTTGCCGCTTACGCGCACTCTTACTCGTCCATAGGGTTCTGTCACCGACGCAGTCGAGAAGGCCCAAAAAATCGTTCCGGTAGAGGAGCTTTCGAGCGTGAAGACTCGTTCGGTCCGCGGAATCACTTATCCAAGCGCGAGTTACTTATCGCAGAAGGTGATGAGTGAGGTATCCTTATCCCGGAGGCGTAGGAGTCCCTCGGCTCGGTCAGCCTTGGCTGCTTACGTGTACTCCGTCGTTTTCAGGATCCACTTTCGAAGTAGTCGAAAAGCATGAAAGGCATTCTGGCAGAAAAGATTTTTTTCTTTTTTCGAGGAAAATTTTGACGCAGAGGGGGTTCCCGCCTTCTAGCCCCGAGGGAGGGTCGGGCTTTGCCGAGGCAAGGCTGACCCTTCCTTGACGACCAGACTTTGTGTGTGAACGGGGTGTACGAATAACTTGGAAGCATCTTAAGGGTAGAAGCGACGTAGCTGTTGGATGTTCCAAGCGTTGCTGTAGACCTCGCCTTGACTATTGTCCAGCTTGTACGTTTCGGGCTTCAGAACTTTGGCGATGACGAACAACCCTTCCCAGGGAGGCGTGAGTTTGTGCCGCCCTCGGGCGTCTTGTCGCAGCCGAAGCACCAGGTCGCCCACCTAGAGGTCTCGGGACCGAACCCCTCGGGCGTGGTAGCGTCGCAGGGACTGCTGGTACCACGCCGAGTGTAGTAAGGCCATGTCCCGAGCCTCTTCCAGCTGGTTCAGTGAGTCTTCTCGATTAGCTTGATTGCTTTGGTCGGCGTAGGCCCTCGTCCTTGGGGAACCATATTCTAAGTCTGTGGGCAAGATGGCCTCGGCCCCATAGACTAGAAAGAACGGTGTGAAGCCCGTGGCTCGGCTCGGCGTTGTCCTCAGACTCCAGACCACCGAGGGGAGCTCCTTCATCCATCGCTTGCCGAACTTGTTGAGGTCGTTGTAGATCCGCGGCTTGAGCCCTTGTAGGATCATGCCGTTAGCACGCTCTACTTGCCCATTCGTCATGGGGTGAGCCACGGCGGCCCAGTCCACCCGGATGTGGTGATCCTCGCAGAGGTCTAGGAACTTTCTGCCGGTGAACTGGGTGCCGTTGTCGGTGATGATGGAGTTTGGGACCCCAAAGCGATGGATGATGTTGGTGAAGAACGCCACCGCCTGTTCGGACCTGATGCTGTTTAGGGGTCGGACCTCGATCCACTTGGAGAATTTGTCGATGGCAACCAACAGGTGCGTGTAGCCCCCGGGTGCCTTCTGCAAGGGGCCGACGAGGTCCAGACCCCACACAGCAAACGGCCAGGTGATTGGTATGGTCTGCAGAGCCTAAGCGGGCAGGTGGGTCTGCCTCGCGTAGAACTGACACCCTTCGCAGGTGCGGACAATTCTAGTGGCGTCGGCCACCGCCGTCGGCTAGTAGAAACCTTGTCGGAAGGCGTTTCCAACAAGGGCTCGAGGTGCTGCGTGATGGCCGCAAGCCCCCGAGTGTATCTCTTGTAAGAGCTCCTGGCCTTCGGCGATGGAAATGCATCGCTAGAGGATGCCCGAGGGGCTGCGGTGGTAGAGCTCCTTCTCGTCTCCCAGCAAGACGAACGACTTGGCGCACCATGCCAACCGCCGAGCTTCGGCTCGGTCGGGGGGTAGCTCTCCTCGGTGGAGATATTGCAGGTACGGGGTCTGCCAGTTTCGATTAGGCGTGACCTCGCTCCGCTCCCCCTCGATGCACAGTGCCTCACCCTCGGGGGCCGAGGGTACCTCGGGCCGAGCCGGGGGCGCCTCGAGCTGAGCCGAGGGTGCCTCGGGCCGAGCCGAGGGTACCTCGGACTGAGCCGAGGGTACCTTGGACTGAGCCGAGGGTGCCTCGGGCTAGGCCGAGGCCTTCGCGGGCTCGGGCGTGTCGTCGGTCTTGACGGAGGGTTGATGCAGGTCTCGGGAGAATACGTCCGGGGGAACCGTTGTTCGCCCCGAGGCTATTTTAGCCAACTCGTCCGCAGTCTCGTTGTAGCATCGGGCGATGTGGTTGAGCTCGAGCCCGTAGAACTTGTCTTCCAGGCGCCGAACCTCATCGCAGTAGGCCTCCATCTTCGGGTCGCGGCAGTGGGAGTTCTTCATGACTTGGTCGATGACGAGCTGCGAGTCACCGCGAGCGTCGAGGCGTCGGACCCCTAGCTCGATGGCGATTCGCAACCCATTTACCAGAGCCTCGTACTCAGCCACGTTGTTGGACGCCGGGAAGTGGAGGCGTAGCACGTAGCGTAGGTGCTTCCCGAGGGGCGAGATGAAGAGCAGGCCCGTGCCGGCCCCCGTCTTCATCAGCGACCCGTCGAAAAACATGGTCCAGAGTTCCGGTTGGATCGGAGCTGTTGGGAGCTGGGTGTCGACCCATTCAGCCACGAAGTCCGCCAAGACCTGGGACTTGATGGCCTTCCGAGGGGCGAACGAGATCGTCTCGCCCATGATCTCCACCGCCCAATTGCAATTTTACCCGAGGCCTCTCGGGACTAGATGATCTCCCCCAGGGGGAAGGATGACACCACAGTTACCGGATGAGACTCGAAGTAGTGTCGCAACTTCCACCGCGTCAGGATCACTGCGTACAGCAGCTTCTGAATTTGTGGGAAGCGGATCTTGGTCTCAGACAGTACCTCACTGATAAAGTAGACTGGCCTCTGGACGGGCAATGCATGCCCCTCTTCTCGTCTCTCAACCACAATCGCGGCGCTAACCACCTGAGTGGTCGCGGCGACGTAGATCAAGAGGGCTTCTCCGGTAGCGGAGGGCACCAAGATGGGCACGTTCGTGAGGAGCGCCTTCAGGTTCCCAAGGGCTTCCTCGGCCTTAGGGGTCCAAGCGAAGCACTCGGCCTTCCTTAAGAGGCGGTACAGAGGCAGGCCTCTTTCGCCAAGGCGCAAGATGAAACGGCTCAGAGCCGCGAGGCATCCCATGACCCTCTGTACGCCTTTCAAGTCCTTGATGGGCCCCATGCTGGTGATGGCTGCGATCTTCTTCGGGTTGGCCTCGATGCCCCGCTCGAAGACGATGAACCCCAAGAGCATGCCTCGGGGAACCCTGAAGACACACTTTTCGGGATTGAGCTTCATGCCTTTCGCCTTGAGACATCGAAATGTCACTTCAAGGTCGGAAAGGAGGTCGGAGGCTTTCCTCGTCTTGACTATGATGTCATCGACGTAGGCCTTGACCGTTCGGCCAATGTGTTCGCCGAACACATGGTTCATGCACCGTTGGTACGTTGCACCCGCATTCCTCAAGCCGAACGGCATGGTAACATAGCAGTACATGCCGAAGGGTGTGATGAAAGAAGTCGCGAGCTGGTCGGACTCTTTCATTCTGATCTGGTGATACCCTGAGTAGGCATCGAGGAAAGACAGGGTTTCGCACCCAGCAGTGGAATCCACGATTTGATCGATGCGAGGCAGAGGGTAGGGAACTTTCGGACATGCTTTGTTTAGACCAGTGTAGTCTACACACATCTGCCATTTCCCCCCTTTCTTTCTCACAAGCACAGGGTTGGCAAGCCATTCGGGATGGAATACCTCTTTGATGAACCCTTCCGCCATTAGCTTGTGGATCTCCTCGCCTATGGCTCTGCGCTTTTCTTCGTCGAATCGGCGCAGAGGCTGCTTCACGGGTCGGGCTCCAGCTCGGATGTCCAGCGAGTGCTCGGCGACTTCCCTCGGTATGCCAGGCATGTCCGAGGGACTCCACGCGAAAACGTCGGCGTTTGCGCGGAGAAAATCGACGAGCACTGCTTCCTATTTGGGGTCGAGCTCGGAGCCGATCCGGATCTGCTTGGAGGTGTCGTTGCAGGGGTCGAGAGGGACGGACTTAACCATCTCCGCTGGCCCGAAGTTGCCGGCGTGGCGCTTCATGTCTGGCGCCTCCCTAGAGAGGTTCTCCAGGTCGGCGATGAGGGCCTCGGACTCGGCGAGGGCCTCGGCGTACTCCACGCACTCCACGTCGCATTCGTACGCGTGTCGGTACGTGGGCCCGACGGTGATGACCCTGTTGGGGCCCGACATCTTGAGCTTGAGGTAGGTGTAGTTGGGGGGGCGGCACTCGTCTTCGTCTCAGACGCGAGGCCGATGCCCGACGCGCTCTCCGTTGGGGCGCCGGCGCCGTCGACTCGCTCGACAGCCAACGAGGTGCCGCCTCCTGCTTGGCCTTGGTTGCCCCGCCTCCTCCTCCATCGGCGGGGGAGGGGACAGGACAAGCCCGAATATCGTCCTTCCACCACGTGGGGAAGGCGTCGTCGATTTCCTCGCCGGCGGGCGGGTTGTCGACCGCCATTGTCGCTGTCGCGCGGCGGGGGAAGGAGTATCATGTCGTAGCTGCCATCAAGGGACATGAACTCAAGACTCCTGAAACGGAGCACTGTCCCGGGCTGGAGAGGTTGCTGGAGACTACCCATCTGGAGCTTGATGGGAAGCTGTTCGTCAACACGCAGCATGTCCCTACCTGGCGCGCCAACTGTCGGCGTTTCGACCCCGGGGGGTCCCTGGACCGACGAGTAAATTGTCGCCGCGTGCCCCAGCCCAGATGGGTCAGCGCGAGGCGGAACGCGAAGGGGGGAGAGCAGCCGGAGGGAGACAGGCGTGGGAGGTGGAATCCGCGGCCTTCGTGTTAGCCCCGCGCCCAGGTCGGTGCGCTTGCAGTAGGGGGTTACAAGCGTCCACGCGGGAGGGAGCGAGCGGCCTTGCGCGAGCGCCGTCCCGTCCTTCCCCGCGCCGCCAACCCCCTGTAAGAGGGCCCTGGACCTCCCTTTTATAGGCGTAAGGAGAGGATCCAGGTGTACAATGGGGGGTGTAGCAGTGTGCTAACGTGTCTAGCGGAGGAGAGCTAGCGCCCTAAGTACATGCCATCGTGGCAGCCGGAGAGGTTTTGGCACCTAGTTCGTGTGGTGTCGTGGCTGTTGGAGGAGCGCTGGAGCCTGGCGGAAGGACAACTGTCGGGGCTATCGAGTCCTTGCTGACGTCCTCTTGCTTCCGTAAGGGGGCTGAGAGCCGCCGTCGTCATAGAGCGTGCGGGGCGCCATCATTACTCGTATAGTGGAGCGAGCCAGATGGGACGCCGGTCTTGTTCCCCGTAGCCTGAGTCAGCTCGGGGTAGGGTAATGATGACGCCTCCTGTTGACGTGGCCGGTCCGTGCCCTAGGTTGGGCGAGGTGGAGGCTCCTCCGAGGTCGAGGTCGAGTCTGTCTTCCTAGGTCGAGTCCAAGCCCCCGGGTCGGACAAGGCGGAGACCGTCGGCTGAGGCCAAGGCTGAGTCCGAGCCCTGGGGTCGGGCGAAGTGGAGTTCGTCGTCCTTCAGGGCTGAGCCCGAGTCCGAGCCCTAGGGTCGGGCGAAGCGGAGTTCGTCATCTTCCGGGGCTGAGCCCGAGTCCGAGCCTTGGGGTCGGGCGGAGCGGAGTTCGTCGTCTTCCGGGGCTGAGCCCGAGTCCGAGCCCTGGGGTCGGGCGGAGCGGAGTTCGTCGTCTTCCGGGGCCGAGCCCGAGTCCGAGCCCTGGGGTCGGGCGGAGCGGAGTTCGTCGTCTTCCGGGGCCGAGCCCGAGTCCGAGCCTGGGGTCGGGCGGAGCGGAGTTCGTCGTCTTCCGGGGCTGAGCCCGAGTCCGAGCCCTGGGGTCAGGCGGAGCGGAGTTCGTCGTCTTCTGGGGCTGAGCCCAAGTCCGAGCCCTGGGGTCGGGCGGAGCGGAGTTTCCCATGGCGCCTAGGCTGGACTTGGCTGCTGTCAGCCTCACTCTGTCGAGTGGCTCAGCAGTCGGAGCGGCGCAGGCGACGCTGTCCTCTTGTCAGACCGGTCAGTGGAGCGGCGAAGTGACTGCGGTCACTTCGGCTTTGTCGACTGGAGGGCGTGCGTCAGGATAAAGGTGTCAGGCCACCTTTGCATTAAATGCCCCTGCGATTTGGTCGGTTGGCGTGGCGATTTGGCCAAGGTTGCTTCTTGGTGAAGACTGGGCCTCGGGCGAGCCGAAGGTGTGTTCGTTGCTGGAGGGGGTCCTCGGGAGAGACGTAGATCCTCCGGGGTCAGCTGCCCTTGCCCGAGGCTGGGCTCGGGCGAGGCGTGATCGCGTCCCTCGAATGGACCGATCCTTGACTTAATCGCACCCATCAGGCCTTTGCAGCTTTGTGCTGATGGGGGTTACCAGCTGAGATTTAGGAGTCTTGAGGGTACCCCTAATTATGGTCCCCGACATATAGAGTCTTTAACAAGTCCTTAGGACTAGTTGAAGTTTCTTGTGACGTTGTGTTTGATGAGACTAACGGCTCTCAAGTAGAGCAAGTTGATCTTGATGAGATAGGTGATGAAGAGGCTCCATGCGTCGCACTAAGGAACATGTCCATTGGGGATGTGTGTCCTAAGGAATCCGAAGAGCCCATTCAAGCACAAGATCAACCATCCTCCTCTATGCAAGCATCTCCACCAACCCAAGATGTGGATGAGGCTCGAGATGATGAAGAGGAAAATCAAGAAAAAGAGCCACCTCAAGAAGACGACAATGATCAAGGGGGAGATGCAAATGATCAAGACAAGGAGGATAAGCAAGTTGCAAGACCGCCACACCCAAGAGTCCACTAAGCAATCCAACGAGATCACCCCGTCGACACCATCCTCGGCGACATTCATAAAGGGGTAACCACTAGATCTCGTGTTGCACATTTTTGTGAGCATTACTCTTTTGTTTCCTCTATTGAGCCACATAGGGTAGAGGAAGCACTTCAAGATTCGGATTGGGTGGTGGCAATGCAAGAGGAGCTCAACAACTTCACTAGGAACGAGGTATGGCATTTAGTTCCACGTCCTAACCAAAATGTTGTAGGAACCAAGTGGGTCTTCCGCAACAAACAAGACGAGCATGGTGTGGTGACTAGGAACAAAGCCCGACTTGTGGCCAAGGGATACTCCCAAGTCGAAGGTTTGGATTTTGGTGAAACCTATGCACCCGTAGCTAGGCTTGAGTCAATTCGTATATTATTAGCCTATGCTACTTACCATGGCTTCAAGCTTTACCAAATGGACGTGAAGAGTGCCTTCCTCAATGGACCAATCAAGGAAGAGGTCTATGTTGAGCAACCTCCTGGCTTTGAAGACAGTGAGTACCCTAACCATGTCTATAGGCTCTCTAAGGCGCTTTATGGGCTCAAGCAAGCCCCAAGAGCATGGTATGAATGCCTAAGAGATTTCCTTATTGCTAATGGCTTCAAAGTCGGCAAGGCCGATCCTACTTTATTTACTAAGACTCTTGCAAATGATTTGTTCGTATGCCAAATTTATGTTGATGATATTATATTTGGGTCTACTAACGAATCTACATGTGAGGAATTTAGTAGGATCATGACACAGAAATTCAAGATGTCAATGATGGGGGAGTTGAAGTATTTCTTGGGATTTCAAGTAAAGCAACTCCAAGAGGGCACCTTCATTAGCCAAACGAAGTATACTCAAGACATTCTAAACAAGTTTGGAATGAAGGATGCCAAGCCCATCAAGACTCCCATGAGAACCAATGGGCATCTCGACCTCGACACAGAAGGTAAATCCGTCGATCAAAAGGTATACCGGTCGATGATAGGTTCATTACTCTATTTATGTGCATCTCGACCGGACATTATGCTTTCCGTATGCATGTGTGCAAGATTCCAAGCCGACCCTAAGGAAGCTCACCTTATGGCCGTAAAACGAATCTTGAGATATTTGGCTTATACTCCTAAGTTTGGGCTTTGGTACCCTCGGGGATCCACATTTGATTTAATTGGTTATTCCGATGCCGATTGGGCAGGGTGCAAAATTAATAGAAAGAGCACATCGGGGACTTGCCAGTTCTTGGGAAGATCCTTGGTGTCTTGGGCTTCAAAGAAGCAAAATTCCGTAGCTCTTTCTACCGCCGAAGCCGAGTACATTGCCGCAGGACATTGTTGCGCGCAACTACTTTGGATGAGGCAAACCCTTAGGGACTATGGTTACAAATTAACCAAAGTTCCTCTTCTATGTGATAATGACAGTGCAATCCACATGGCAGATAATCCCGTTGAACATAGCCGCACTAAACACATAGCCATTCGGTATCACTTCTTAAGGGATCACCAACAAAAGGGAGATATCGAGATTGCATATATTAATACTAAAGATCAATTAGTCGATATATTTACCAAGCCATTAGATGAACAAACATTTACCAGACTTAGGCATGAGCTAAATATTCTTGATTCTAGGAATTTTTATTGATGTCTTGCATACATAGCTCATATTTAAACCTTTGATCATATCTTTCATGTGCTATGACTAATGTGTTTCTTCAAGTATATTTCAAACCAAGTCATAGGCATATTGAAAGGGAATTGGAGTCTTCGGCGAAGACAAGGCTTCCACTCCGCTCCATCGACTCATTCATCCTTCGCCGTCACTCCACCTCTCCGTTTTTTGGTATAATCTTCACTCATATGTTATTTACCAAAGGGGGAGAAAGTAGTATAAGGGCTTATATTCCACTCAAACATCTATTTTTGGCAATTCATGCCAAAGGGGGAGAAAGTATTAAGCCCAAAGCAAAAGGACCGCACCACCACCAAATTTTAAAACTCATGATTTTCAAATTGGTATCTCATTGTGTTCAAAAGGGGGAAAAAGTAGTATTTTCAAAATTGATGTCTTAAAACCCTCTTGAACACTAAGAGGGAATTTTTATTGAGGGGGAGTTTTGTTTAGTCAAAGAAAAAGCATTTAAAACAGGGGAGAAATTTTCAAATCCTATAAATGCTTCTCAAAAATCTTATTCATTTACCTTTGACTTGTTGCAAAATGTCTTTGAAAAGATTTTACAAAAGAATTTGCAAAAACAAAACATGTGGTGCAAGCGTGGTCCAAAATATCAAAATTATAAAGAAACAATCCATGCATATCTTATGAATTTCTATTGGCTCAATTCTAAGTGACCTTTGCACTTACAAATATGCAAACTAGTTCAATTATGCACTTGCTTTGGTTTGTGTTGGCATCAATCACCAAAAAGGGGGAGATTCAAAGGGAATTAGGCTTACACCTATTTCCTAATTGATTTTGGTGGTTGAATTGCCCAACACAAATAATTGGACTAACTAGTTTGCTCTAGTCTATAAGTTTCTACAGGTGCCAAAGGTTCACAAAAAGTCAATAAAAAGACCAAGAATGGGTTCAAACAAAGAGAGCAAGGGACAACCGAAGTGTGCCCTGGTCTGGCGCACCGGACTGTCCGGTGCACCACCGGACAGTGTCCGGTGCACCAGGGGACTTCAAGCTGAACTCTTCACCTTCAGGAAATCTCAGAGGCGCTTCGCTATAATTCACCGAACTGTCCGGTGCCCCACCGGACAGTGTCTGGTGCCCCAAGGGAGAGCGACTCTGAACTCGCCAGCTTCGGGAATCCGCTCCGCTAAAATTCACCGGACTGTCCGGTGTGACAGCGGAGCAATGGCTACTTCGCGCGCAACGGTCGACTACAACGCATTAAATGCGCGCCTGCGCGCGCAGAGGAGCAGAGCACGCGCGGGTGGCACACCAGACAGCCTACAGGGCCTGTCCGGTGCATCACCGGACAGCCAGGCGGGCCCACAAGACAGAGCTCCAACAGTCAGAACCCAACGGCCTAGTGACGTGGCTGGCGCACCGGACAGTGTCCGGTGGCGCACCGGACTGTCCGGTGCGCCCATCGACAGCAGCCTCCACCAACGGTCAAGTTTGGTGGTTGGGGCTATAAATACCCCAACCACCCCACATTCAAGTCATCCAAGTTTTTCCACCTTCCAACTACTTACAAGAGCTCTAGCATTCAATTCTAGACACACAAAAGAGATCAAATCCTCTCCCAATTCCACTCAAAGCTTTAGTGATTAGAGAGAGTGATTGTTGTGTTCATTTGAGCTCTTGCGCTTGGATTGCTTCTTTTTCTCATTCTTTCTTGCGATCATCTCAATTGTAATCAAGGCAAGAGACACCAATTGTGTGGTGGTCCTTGCGGGGAAGTTTGGTTCCCGGTGGATTGAGAAGAGAAGCTCACTCGGTCTAAGTGACCGTTTGAGAGAGGGAAAGGGTTGAAAGGGACCCGGTCTTTGTGACCACCTCAACGGGGAGTAGGTTTGAGAGAACCAAACCTCGGTAAAACAAATCATTGTGTCTCACTTCTTTATTCGCTTGTGATTTGTTTTTACGCCCTCTCTCGGACTCGCATTATATCTCTAACGCTAACTCGGCTTGTAGTTGTGATTAACTTTGTAAATTTCAGTTTCGTATTCACCCCCCCTCTAGGCGACTTTCAGAATGTCCAAGAGAAAGTTGACCATAAGAGTACACAATAATAGTAACAATTGATGTATTCATGCATTACTGAAAAAATGAACATTATTTCTAAGACGTCTCTGCTAGTCCAATTCATAGAAAGCTGAAACAGTCATGCATTCTGATTTATTGTTTCACCACAAAATAACTTCTTTTATCTGAACAAACCAGTTTGTGTTAGTTCAGAATTGTGGATGCATGACACCACCTACCAAGGTTCAAATCCTAGTGCCCACATTTTTAAGTAGCACTTCATCCCTAGTTTTTGCTGAAACCAGAGATTACCTCCATTATCTAAAAAAACTCCTCAAATAAGAAACATAAGGGAACACCAAGTGCCGGAGGCTCCCACATGAATGGGATTTGGGAAAGGATAAACCAAGGCAAACCTTCCCTTAGCAAATGCGTAGAGGCTGCTTCGAACCTGTGACCTGATGGTTCAGAGGCTTGCCGCAAATAATCTACTATTGCCATAAAATAACAACAGGCCTCAAGTACAATGTCCTGAACAATGCGTACATGTCACCAACACTACTCTACTGTATAATGGAAGCATCATCCCTCGTATCATCCAAGTCGCTAGGGAAAACACGGTGCGAAACAAGCAAGCTACTTCCGTTGCGTCATCCAAAAATATGCGTCCTAGGGAGTTGTCGTTCCTGCTGGCCAAGCTCTTAACTTCCTAGGGAATAGCTGTTGCACTTGCACCAGACAGTGCCTTAAGGATGTCAAGCACCCTATCGGTGCTCCATGTTTGCACAAAAATGCTGGTGACGAATATATTCCAACAAGATATATGCAACGGAGGAAATACTGCCATACTTCAGGACATGAGTGGAGTAAGCTGTTTGCTAAAGAGATCACCAAGGGCTCCACGAACATCCATCTGAAGTGTAACCACAAATTAAAGCTCTGGCGTTATCACATGTTTCGTTGATGGTACCTAGAATTCTAGAAACTAAACCTGAGAAAGTATGTACCTGATCACAACAGATAAGTTTGGTAATTAATGGATAGAACTCTTTCAGGTGCCTTTTGAAGATCTGAGCATCCATGATGCACATTCCTTTCAAAACCTGAAATGTAAACAAAATTTCATCTTAGCATAAACAGATTATCCTAAAATATGGTCAAGAATTTCAAAAAAGCTAACATAAAGCTTACGGGATCCAGATATATACCTTGACAATAACAGGTGCCCGTAAGTCTAATACACGATGTGTGTCTGCACTGGCAGCGTCCCCAGTGCTAGGCTGTAAATCAGACGCCTCTTTCAAAACCTGTCCGCAAAAAGAAACCAGCTTCCCTTCTGCTAGGTACTTGATCTTTTCCTGGTCATCAGATTCCACATGTAAACCATTTGTTTCCTCAATGGAGTCCTTTTCATCCTGCTCCACTGTTGATTTATGGAGGATATCTACACAAACCCAATTTTCATAAAACGAACCAATTTCCCCATCTCACCTCATCCTGGTACTCAATCGCTGTCTTGTCTCCTCGCCAGCTAAATTGTCCGCGTGAGGATACTCAACAGCAGGCTTGAAAATTGCATTCAGCAACTCCTTCTCATCAGTGGCAGTAAAAAAACAACCTCTATCCCTTGTGTCCTTGACAATCTTCTGCCAAACGGAATTGCTGTTGAACAGAGTGGTTCCATTCCCCACAATCCATAAGCAATGCCTACAACAAAATGTTAAAAATTAAATAGTTTTTATTATCATGCACCAGATAAAAGATTATGAAGTAATTGAAGTGAAATTTAAATGCTTGGTGCAGAACTTACTTGGCCCTTGTTAGAGCCACGTTAGTCCTCTGTAAGTTTGATAGAAACCCAACTGTACCAGCTCCATTACTCCTAACTATTGATATGATAATTATATCTTCCTCCGCGCCTTGGAAACCATCCACAGATTTTACTTTCACTGAGAAATAATCATTCCTCCTGCAGGCCTTCCCAACCTTTTCCTGTATAGCTCTAACTTGAGCATTGTATGGACACACAACACCAATAGAAAGCTTGCTTCGTGTAGAAAGTGTCTCTACAATAGATAAAAAGGCAAAAATATTATAACCTGCCCAAACATAAACTGACTTGATCTTGATCAAATGATATAATACTTATTAGAGAAAGAAATGAAACATACAACTACAACACTGTACATTATGGCTGCCCTTACCTTTTAAAAAACTCTGCACTATCATCACTATAATATGCAACGGAACCGTATAATAAGTGCACTGTGATGCTCCTCCTCTCCACTGTTTGGTGAGCGGTGTGCTGTCAGTTGTCCTCCTGAAGCCGGAGATGAACAATACTGATTAGAGAAGGTATTGTTTCATGAACAATAAATATAGAACACAAGCAAGTAGAATAGAAAAATTCAGAAAGCGTAGTGCAGATTGCAAGATTCAGAGAATCCATTTTAGGCTTGTGCTTTCAAGCGCCATGGTTCTTAGCTTCACGCAAGAAAATTAAATTCTTCGTTTGGCAATTTTCCAATAACAAATTTGAAGTAGCACAAACTCTAATCAGTAGTCAGGTACAGACAGAAAGCTTATTTTTAGTTTTCATATCAACTATTTAGACAAATTTCCGAATCTTACTATCTGTCATGCATTAAAATCCTTATAATTCAGGTATAGAGCAGGAAAAACGAAATACTTGGTGGGGTGTTTGGCCTACTTGAAACCCTACTGCTTGTTCTCTCTGCAAAACCTTTCTTAGGCTACATGGATGTAAAACCGATTTAATGCTCTTTTGTCTCTTTCAGCTAAAAATTAATGGACTACACAAAACCTGCATGACTGATTTAATGCTCTTTTGTCTCTTTCAGCAAAAAATTAAATCAGTCTTGGTAGCTAATTAATGGTTTTTAGCCGGAGACGAACATCAGGTGTGCAGTCATACAAGCTACTATATTTTTGATGGGCGAAGCAGAGCAGTAGCACAAAAAAGGAGTACCAGGTACCAGTACTAAACTCTAATACTGAACTCTAATTCCTTTGACATCATGCACAATTGATAAGACACAGACAAACAAAAAATTTGACTATTGACATTTAGTTTACTCAAATCAACAAGACACAGACAAACAAAAAATGAACAAGAACTATATTTTAGTGGGTATGTGCTTAGCAAAACTTGGCAAAATTCAGCGACAACTATTTGTGTCGGTCAATTATGATGAGTGATGGACAGTTCAGGAAGCGTATAAAGTACATAAAATACAATTGTATCACAGAAACAAGTATTTGGTGAAATCGACCCATAGAATGAACCCATCCATCCATAGAATGAACCCACATTCCCAAAAATACAGATGGTACCAAACATTAAGTGAGACTCACCTCTTTGGAGGAGATTGAAGATGAGGGTCGAACGTCGAAGGGCCTGCAACGTATCGCGACTCCAGCGAAATCGGAGCGGCGCGGTGGTAGTTTGGAGGCCTTATAGCAGCGAAATCGAAATGGGAGCCGAATTTGGAATGGGAGCGGGGATGGGAGCCGCTGTTGACGGGATTTGAGGGATCCGCTGCGGGCGGGATGCGAGGGACGCCCCTTCCATAGTTGGCGCGCGGGCGGGATTCGAGGGGAGCCGCTGCAGGGCTGGCCGTCGAAGGAAGGAGCGCCATCGCTGGACGCTGGCGGGATTCGAGGGTGCGGGATCCTGCTGTCGAAGGAGCGCGCGGCTACAGGTAGCGCGGAGGGAGGCAGATTACTTCCTGCAGCGCGGGAGAGGTGAGAGCACCTAGAGGGGGGTGAATAGGTGATCCTGTGAAAACTTAAACTTATAGCCACAAAAACTTGTTAAGTGTTAGCACAATAATCGCCAAGTGGCTAGAGAGGAGTCTTAATAAAACACAATACCACAAGAGATCAAACACAGAGATGACACAGTGGTTTATCCCGTGGTTCGGCCAAGACCAACGCTTGCCTACTCCACGTTGTGGCGTCCCAATGGACGAGGGTTGCAATCAACCCCTCTCAAGCGGTCCAAAGACCAACTTGAATACCACGGTGTTTTGTTTTGCCTTTCAATATCCCGTTTGCGAGGATTCTCCACAACTTGGAGCCTCTCGCCCTTACACTTGAGATTCACAAGAAATACGGAGTAAGGGAGGAAAGCAACACACACAAATCCACAGCAAAATGCGCACACACACGGCCAAGAATCGAGCTCAAAAGACTATCTCAAAGTTCTCACTAGAACGGAGCTCGAATCACTGAGAATGACAAACGAATGCGCAAAGACTGAGTGTGGATGATCAAGAATGCTCTAAGGTTGCTTGGTGTCCTCCTCCATGCGCCTAGGGGTCCCTTTTATAGCCCCAAGGCAGCTAGGAGCCGTTGAGAGCAAATCTGGAAGGCCAATCTTGCCTTCTGTCGTCGGGTGCACCGGACAGTCCGGTGCACACCGGACACTGTCCGGTGCCCGATTTCCTTCCTAAAATGGCGCTGCCGACCGTTGCAGATCTGGGAGCCGTTGGCGCACCGGACATGTCCGGTGCACACCGGACAGTCCGGTGCCCCCTTCCGACCGTTGGCCCGGCCACGTGTCGCGCGCAGATTCCGTAGCCGACCGTTGGCCCGGCCGACCGTTGGCTCACCGGACAGTCCGGTGCACACCGGACAGTCCGGTGAATTTTAGCCGTACGCCGTCGGCGAATTCCCGAGAGCAGCCACTTCACGCCGAGCCAGCCTGGCGCACCGGACACTGTCCGGTGCACCACCGGACAGTCCGGTGTGCCAGACTGAGCAGACTTTGGCTGCTCAAGCCATCTCTTCACCAACTCGATTTTTTCTGTTTCCAGCACTTAGACACAATACATTAGTCCATAAAACAATGTACTAAGTCTGAGAAACATACCTTTATCCTTGATTTGTACTTTGTCCACCATTTTACAATTAGGCACCTGTGTTGGGCACTAAATCACCAAAATACTTAGAAATGGCCCAAGGGCACATTTCCCTTTCAATCTCCCCCTTTTTGGTGATTTATGCCAACACAACATAAAGCAAGTAGAACAAGTACAAAAACACTTCAAATAAGAACTCAAATTATTTTGATTCAATTTTGACATATATGGATCACTCTATGCCACCACTTGGTTTGTTTTTGCAAATCAAACTCAAATCTCTATCTCTAAGTCAAACACACATGTTGAAACATAAAGAGAGTCATTCCAAAAGAGATTGATCAAAGATTTCAAAAACTCCCCCTTTTTCCCATAATCAATACTTCTCCCCACAAGAAGCCAACTTTTGATAAGAGAGACAACAAAAGAGTTTTGACAAACCAAAAGCTCTATTCTACTATTTTCAAAATCTCTCAAGTGGTAGCTGATCCATTTATCGCTTTGGCCTTTATTTTCTCCCCCTTTGGCATCAAACACCAAAACGGGATTAATCTTGGCTCTATAACCCCATTGCCTCACCAAAATCTTCAATTAAGAGCAGATGGCAATAAGAGTTCATGAGATGAACTTGGAATACGTTACCCTCTCATTGGAGTGCAGTGGAAGTCTTTCATGGTCCAAGTCCACCTTTTCCCTTTCAATTCTCCTTTGAGACTAAAACAAGCAAACTCAAGCACATGGTTAGTCTCAAAGGGTCAAGTTGTAACACATCTCCCCCTAAAACTGTGCATCATTTTGCCACGGACTTGTGAGGTCCAGGGAGTGTTTGTACAACTTGAGCACCACAATAAGCAACAAAATGCAGAATAAACATGATCAAGGGCATAAACACATATATGCTACAATTCAATCCAAGTTCCATGAATCTAAGATATTTAGCTCACTACGCAGCCTGCAAAAGGTCTTCTCATCTAGAGGCTTGGTAAAGATATCGGCTAGCTGGTTCTCGGTGCTAACATGAAACACTTCGATATCTCCCTTTTGCTGGTGGTCTCTCAAAAAGTGATGTCGGATGTCAATGTGCTTTGTGCGGCTGTGCTCAACAGGATTTTCTGCTATCCGGATAGCACTCTCATTGTCACATAGGAGTGGGACTTTGCTCAGATTGTAGCCAAAGTCCCTGAGGGTTTGCCTCATCCAAAGTAGTTGCGCACAACACTGTCCTGCGGCAACGTACTCGGCCTCAGCGGTGGATAGGGCAACGGAGGTTTGTTTCTTAGAGTTCCATGACACCAGGGACCTTCCTAAGAATTGGCACGTCCCCGATGTACTCTTCCTATCGACCTTACATCCAGCATAGTCGGAATCTGAGTACCCAATCAAGTCAAAGTTAGACCCCTTTGGATACCAGATCCCGAAGCAAGGTGTAGCGACTAAATATCGAAGAATTCGCTTCACAGCCACTAAGTGACACTCCTTCGGATCGAATTGAAATCTAGCACACATGCATACGCTAAGCATAATATCCGGTCTACTAGCACATAAATAAAGCAAAGAACCTATCATGGACCGGTATGCTTTTTGATCAACGGACTTACCTCCTTTGTTGAGGTCGGTGTGTCCGTCGGTTCCCATGGGTGTCTTTGCGGGCTTGGCGTCCTTCATCCCAAACCGCTTCAGCAAGTCTTGCGTGTACTTTGTTTGGGAGATGAAAGTGCCGTCCTTGAGTTGCTTCACTTGAAACCCAAGGAAGTAGGTCAACTCGCCCATCATCGACATCTCGAATTTCTGCGTCATTACCCTGCTAAACTCTTCACAAGACTTTTGGTTAGTGGAACCAAATATTATGTCGTCGACATAAATTTGGCACACAAAAAGATCACCATCGCAAGTCTTAGTAAAAAGAGTTGGATCGGCTTTCCCAACCTTGAAAGCATTAGCAATTAAAAAGTCTCTAAGGCATTCATACCATGCTCTTGGGGCTTGCTTAAGTCCATAGAGCGCCTTAGAGAGCTTACATACATGGTCGGGGTACCGTTCATCCTCGAAGCCAGGGGGCTGCTCCACGTACACCTCCTCTTTGATCGGCCCGTTGAGGAAAGCGCTCTTCACATCCATTTGGTACAACCTGAAAGAATGGTGAGCGGCATATGCTAGCAAGATACGAATTGATTCTAGCCTAGCCACAGGAGCAAAAGTCTCCTCAAAGTCCAAACCTGCGACTTGGGCATAACCTTTTGCCACAAGTCGAGCCTTGTTTCTCGTCACCACCCCGTGCTCGTCCTGTTTGTTGCGGAACACCCACTTGGTTCCCACAACATTTTGCTTGGGACGAGGCACCAGTGTCCAAACTTCATTGCGCTTGAAGTTGTTGAGTTCCTCCTGCATGGCCAATACCCAATCCGGATCTAGCAAGGCCTCCTCTACCCTGAAAGGCTCAATAGAAGAGACAAAGGAGTAATGCTCACAAAAATTAACTAATCGAGATCGAGTAGTTACTCCCTTGCTAATGTCACCCAAAATTTGGTCGACGGGATGATCCCTTTGAATCACCGCTCGAACTTGGGTTGGAGGTGCCGGTTGCGCTTCTTCCTCCATCACGTGATCATCTTGTGCTCCCCCTTGATCACACGCCTCCTTTTGATGAACCTGTTCATCGTCTTGAGTTGGGGGATGCACCGTTGTTGAGGAAGAAGATTGATCTCGTTCATCTTGTTCCTGTGGCCGCACTTCTCCAATCGCCATGGTTCGTATAGCGGCCGTCGGAACATCTTCTTCATCTACATCATCACAATCAACAACTTGCTCTCTTGGAGAGCCATTAGTCTCATCAAATACAACGTCGCTAGAGACTTCAACCAAACCCGATGATTTGTTGAAGACCCTATACGCCTTTGTATTTGAATCATAACCTAATAAAAACCCTTCTACAGCTTTGGGAGCAAATTTAGAATTTCTACCCTTCTTCACTAGAATGTAGCACCTGCTCCCAAATACACGAAAGTAAGATACATTGGGTTTGTTACCGGTTAGTAGCTCATATGACGTCTTCTTGAGGAGGCGGTGAAGGTAGACCCTGTTGATGGCGTGGCACGCCGTGTTCACGGCTTCCGACCAAAAGCACTCAGGGGTCTTGAATTCTCCAAGCATAGTCCTCGCCATATCTATGAGTGTCCTGTTCTTCCTCTCTACCACACCATTTTGCTGAGGTGTGTAGGGAGCGGAGAACTCGTGCTTGATCCCTTCCTCCTCAAGAAACTCCTCCACTTGAAGGTTCTTGAATTCGGACCCGTTGTCGCTCCTTATCTTTTTCACCTTGAGCTCAAACTCATTTTGAGCTCTCCTTAGGAAGCGCTTGAGGGTCCCTTGGGTTTCAGACTTATCCTGCAAAAAGAACACCCAAGTGAAGCGGGAAAAGTCATCAACAATAACTAGACCATACTTACTTCCTCCTATGCTTAGATAGGCGACGGGTCCGAAGAGGTCCATATGCAGCAGCTCCAGAGGTCTTGACGTGGTCATCACATTCTTGCTGTGATGTGCTCCTCCCACTTGTTTACCTGCTTGACAAGCTGCACAAGGTCTATCTTTTTCGAAATAAACATTGGTTAGACCTATCACGTGTTCTCCCTTTAGAAGCTTTTGGAGGTTCTTCATCCCCACATGTGCTAAGCGGCGATGCCACAGCCAGCCCATGCAAGTCTTAGCCATTAAGCATGCATCTAGACCGGCCTCTTCTTTTGCAAAATCAACTAAGTAAAGCTTGTCGTCTAGTACACCCTTAAAGGCTAGTGAACCATCACTTCTTCTAATGACAGACACATCTACATTTGTAAAAAGACAATTATATCCCATATTGCATAGTTGACTAACAGATAGCAAATTGTAACCAAGAGACTCAACTAAAAACACATTGGAGATTGAGTGTTCATTAGAAATTGCAATTTTACCTAACCCTTTTACCTTGCCTTGATTCCCATCACCGAATATAATTGAATCTTGGGAATCCTTATTTTTGACGTAGGAGGTGAACATCTTCTTCTCCCCCGTCATATGGTTTGTGCATCCGCTGTCGATAATCCAGCTTGAACCCCCGGATGCATAAACCTGCAAGGCAAATTTAGGCTTGGGTCTTAGGTACCCAACTCATGTTGGGTCCTATAAGGTTAGTGCAAATATCCTTAGGGACCCAAATGCAAGTTTTGTCTCCCTTGCATTTTGCCCCTAACTTCCTAGCAACTATTTTCCTATCCTTTCTACAAATAGCAAAGGAAGCATTTAAAGCACAATAAATTGTAGAAGGTTCATTCACTACTTTCCTAGGAGCATGAATAATATTCTTTCTAGGCACATGATGAATAGCATTTCTCCTAGACATATTTCTACCATGCATATAGGAAGAACTAGAAGCAAACATGGCATGAGAATCAAAAACATCATAAGCATTATAGCTCCTATAAGCATTTCTAGTTTGTCTCCTACCATGGTACATAAAGGCATGGTTCTTTTTAGCACTAGTTGCCATAGGGGCCTTCCCTTTCTCCTTGGCAGAGATGGGAGCCTTATGGCTTGTCAAGTTTTTGGCTTCCTTCTTGTAGCCAAGTCCATCCTTAATTGAGGGGTGTCTACCAATGGTGTAGGCATCCCTTGCAAATTTTAGCTTATCAAAATTACTCTTGCTAGTCTTAAGTTGAGCATTAAGACTAGCCAATTCATCATTAAGTTTGGAAATTGAAACTTGGTGTTCACTACAAGCATCAATGTCAAAATCTTTACACCTATTGCAAGTTTCAACAATTTCTACACAGGAGTTGGATTTATTTGCTTCTACTAGTTTAGCATTTAAATCATTGTTAACACTTCTTAAAGTAGCAATGGTTTCATGACAAGAAGATAATTCACTAGAGATCATTTCATTCCTTTTAATTTCAAGAGCAAGAGATTTTTGTGCACTAACAAATTTATCATGTTCCTCATATAGAAGATCCTCTTGTTTTTCTAGTAATTTATTCTTGTCATTTAAAGCATCAATCAACTCATTAATCTTATCAATTTTGGATCTATCTAATCCTTTGAATAAGCATGAGTAATCTATCTCATCATCATCACTAGACTCATCCTCACTTGAAGAAGCATAAGTACTAGTATCATGAGTGCTTACTTTCTTCTCCCTTGCCATGAGGCAAGTGTGACGCTCGTTGGGGAAGAGGGATGACTTGTTGAAGGCGGTGGCGGCGAGTCCTTCATTGTCGGAGTCGGAGGAGGAGCAATCCGAATCCCACTCCTTTCCGATATGCGCCTCGCCCTTGGCCTTCTTGTAATGCTTCTTCTTCTCCCTTTTGTTCCCCTTTTCCTGGTCACTTTCATTATCGGGACAGTTAGCAATGAAATGACCAATCTTACCACATTTGAAGCACGAGCGCTTCTCCTTTTTCTTGGTCTTGCTTGGCTGTCCCTTGCGACCCTTAAGCGCCGTCTTGAAGCGCTTAATGATGAGGGCCATCTCCTCATTATTTAGCCCGGCCGCCTCAACTTGCGCCACCTTGCTCGGTAGCGCCTCCTTGCTCCTTGTTGCCTTGAGAGCAACGGGTTGAGGTTCATTGATCGGACCATTTAGAGCGTCGTCCACATATCTCGCCTCCTTGATCATCATCCGCCCGCTTACGAATTTTCCAAGTACCTCCTCGGGCGTCATCATCGTGTACCTGGGATTCTCACGAATATTGTTTACGAGATGAGGATCAAGAACGGTAAAAGACCTTAGCATTAGGCGGACGACGTCGTGGTCCGTCCATCGTGTGCTTCCGTAGCTCCTTATTTTGTTGATGAGGGTCTTGAGCCGGTTGTACGTTTGGGTTGGCTCCTCTCCCCTTATCATGGCGAATCGTCCAAGCTCGCCCTCCACCAACTCCATTTTGGTGAGCATGGTGATGTCATTCCCCTCGTGAGAGATCTTGAGGGTGTCCCATATTTGCTTGGCATTGTCCAAGCCGCTCACCTTGTTGTACTCTTCCCTGCACAAGGACGCTAAGAGAACAGTAGTAGCTTGTGCATTTCTATGGATTTGTTCATTTATGAGCATAGAGTTATCCGAGCTATCAAACTTCATTCCATTCTCTACAATCTCCCAAATGCTTGGATGGAGAGAGAATAAGTGACTACGCATTTTGTGACTCCAAAATCCGTAGTCCTCCCCATCGAAGTGTGGAGGTTTGCCAAGAGGAATGGAAAGCAAATGCGAATTCGAACTATGTTGAATACGAGAATAATCAAATGAAAAGTTCGAATTGACCGTCTTTTTGTAGTCGTTGTCGTCGTCCTTTTGGGAAGAGGAAGATTCGTCGCTGTCGTAGTAGATGATCTCCTTGATGCGTCTTGTCTTCTTCTTCTTCCCTTCTTTGCGTCTGTGCCCCGAGCCTGAGTCGGTAGTCTTGTCGTCCTTTGGCTCGTTGACGAAGGACTCCTTCTCCTTGTCGTTGATCACGATTCCCTTCCCCATAGGATCCATCTCTTCGGGCGGTTAGTCCCTTTCTTGAAGAGAACGGCTCCGATACCAATTGAGAGCACCTAGAGGGGGGTGAATAGGTGATCCTGTGAAAACTTAAACTTATAGCCACAAAAACTTGTTAAGTGTTAGCACAATAATCGCCAAGTGGCTAGAGAGGAGTCTCAACAAAACACAATACCACAAGAGATCAAACACAGAGATGACACAGTGGTTTATCCCGTGGTTCGGCCAAGACCAACGCTTGCCTACTCCACGTTGTGGCGTCCCAACGGACGAGGGTTGCAATCAACCCCTCTCAAGCGGTCCAAAGACCAACTTGAATACCACGGTGTTTTGTTTTGCCTTTCAATATCCCGTTTGCGAGGATTCTCCACAACTTGGAGCCTCTCGCCCTTACACTTGAGATTCACAAGAAATACGGAGTAAGGGAGGAAAGCAACACACACAAATCCACAGCAAAATGCGCACACACACGGCCAAGAATCAAGCTCAAAAGACTATCTCAAAGTTCTCACTAGAACGGAGCTCGAATCACTGAGAATGACAAACGAATGCGCAAAGACTGAGTGTGGATGATCAAGAATGCTCTAAGGTTGCTTGGTGTCCTCCTCCATGCGTCTAGGGGTCCCTTTTATAGCCCCAAGGCAGCTAGGAGCCGTTGAGAGCAAATCTGGAAGGCCAATCTTGCCTTCTGTCGTCGGGTGCACCGGACAGTCCGGTGCACACCGGACACTGTCCGGTGCCCGATTTCCTTCCTAAAATGGCGCTGCCGACCGTTGCAGATCTGGGAGCCGTTGGCGCACCGGACATGTCCGGTGCACCCTTCCGACCGTTGGCCCGGCCACGTGTCGCGCGCAGATTCCGCAGCCGACCGTTGGCCCGGCCGACCGTTGGCTCACCGGACAGTCCGGTGCACACCGGACAGTCCGGTGAATTTTAGCCGTACGCCGTCGGCGAATTCCCGAGAGCGGCCACTTCACGCCGAGCCAGCCTGGCGCACCGGACACTGTCCGGTGCACCACCGGACAGTCCGGTGTGCCAGACTGAGCAGACTTTGGCTGCTCAAGCCATCTCTTCACCAACTCGATTTTTTCTGTTTCCAGCACTTAGACACAATACATTAGTCCATAAAACAATGTACTAAGTCTGAGAAACATACCTTTATCCTTGATTTGTACTTTGTCCACCATTTTACAATTAGGCACCTGTGTTGGGCACTAAATCACCAAAATACTTAGAAATGGCCCAAGGGCACATTTCCCTTTCAAGAGGACGCCCCGCAGCGGCTGCAGGCAATGCGGGATACCGTGGCGTCTGGAATTCTTGAGGGCGGATGGAAGATCCATGAAAGGGAGGTCTGCCTTCCATTGACGGACCTGAGCGGAGATCTCTGACATTCCATTGACGGTGACAGAGGAGGAGGTTGCGGATCCCCGGGATTTGGCCACGGACCTTCCATCCGCGTACGGTGACCTTCCATTATCCGCTCAATCAAGGACCTTCCAGCGGGCGTGCGGCGTGAGGACCTTCCATTCTCCGCTCAATCCGGCGGGCGTGAGGACCTTCCAGCGAGCGTGAGGACCTTCCAGCGGACCTGATAACCTACCATCGGCGAGCACCTTCCAGCGGCGGATTGCGGGCGGGGATTGCGGGGCGGCTGGCTGCGGAGCGGGGAGCGATGGCAGAACGCGATGGCAGAATGCTCGGTGTGGACGCCTACAGTCCACACATATAGAGTAGTAGAGATTATTGACATCTTAAAAGTTGGGAAACTGTATAGGTAATAAAACAATTTATTGTATTTTATGTTCTTTAGTTACATTCCAAACAAATCCTGTGGTGAACGTAAGGACCAAAAATATAAATAAGTCGGTGTAAAAAAAAACTAACAAGATAACGATAACTTTGGCATCTTTTAGACGTCAGGCTTAAAAGCCGCAACGAGAACAGAAGTGCCAAGCCCAAGCAACGATTACAAGTTGGCGGAGCCGTGGATCGTGGCGGACTCGGCAGCCGCTAGCAGCCACCGTGGTGGCCCGTGGCCGCAGGATGCGAGTGAATGAAAGGTGCAGGCAAGCGCCCTAGCGCCGGCCGCGGCCGGCGTTGGCAGTTGCTTCATCCGGCGGTAATCGTGCGATGTCTTCTAGCCTGCCGCTAGCTTGGCCCGTACGTGCGGCCGTGTGGGTGTGTGGCTTTGGTTTCCTTGGCGCGCGCCGTCGGGGGAGGGGACTCGATGGGACTAGACTCACTAGAGCTCCGATCCGCCGCTACGCCACGCCTCGCCTCGTGGACCATTGCTTTACTCTACCGTCTGGTGTTTGGGGCCGGCTGCCGTTCGTCGGGGAGGACGAGACGAGCACAACGGCTGGCTGGCTGGCTGGCTGCTGCGAGCTTCATTCCCGGCCTGGCTGTGCCTGTCGCTGTCTCCCTGATTCCCTGACTGACCCCCGGCGCGCACGCTTCGTCCCGCCCGGGTTCTCGCCGCGCCTGGCGTGCACCAGAACGCGTGCGGCTTCGAAGCACCGCATGCAGCACGCGTTCCGCTCCGCTCCATCACCATGCACGCATGTCGCGTTACGATTCCGACGTGCGGCGCGTCGTGGCGTGAAGACACCAGTTATTATTAGTTAACACGTCGTGACCTAGTCCGCGACCGGCATGCATGCGGGAGCGCGACTCTGGTTTTGAATCCGTCGCGGCTGGCTGGCATCAGGCAGAAAGAACCGCAAGGGGTATTTTTCCGTGCAGCGTACGGCCGGGTATGCTTGGTTTGACGCACGTGTCGAATTCGCAACGGGTTTGAAGCATCCCGAGCTGCGAATCACCACCGGGCGTGTGCGAACTCTGAAAGCAACGGCGAGCGGCGTGTCGGACTCGAAAAATAGGTGGGGGCTGACGCCTGACGGCTGCGTGGCGTGCACCAGCGCGCCACCGTACATACCTGGGATATGGTTTGCCTCCTTGGGTGGGAGCCGTGTTTGGCTCTTTGTGGCGCAGCATCTTACGGCTGGGACCAGAAGCGGAGAAAGCAACACGCGGCCTGCGGCGATGGAAAACCGTAGCGGAAGCTCCATGGTTTTGAATTTTTTTTTTCAAGACTTTTTTCTGCATGCTACTACTTCGATGCGGAAGCATTAGCTAAAACGGTGTGTTGTGAATAATGAGTCAATTTTTTTTGTTATACAAACAAATATTGCTCATCTTCCAACGTCCACGCTGCCCATTCATCATATCCGACGTTGGCATGTCGTCCTCTTCGATATCTAGGGATGACAATGGGTCGGATTCGGATCAAATATTTTAAATATCCGTCCGCAACTATATTCAGCAACTATATTCAGGGTCACAGTTAATATCCGCCCACGACTATACCCATAAATAGAAATTCATATCTATGCCCATGTCCATCGGGTTTTGGATATCCATCGGATATGACAAAAAATCATTTTCAACAATTTAATAACATAATTAATCAAATTTCTTCCCAAATCACCATATGCATAGCTAAAAACTTAATAAAAATTAAACAAATATACATGTCCTTCAACAAGGAACATTCTCAACATGACAAAAAAATAATTGTCTTGAATTGCAATAATAAATTCAGAATAGAAAGTTGCACATGTCTGCATGATTGGCTAGTTATCAACAAATACATGTCTGCATGACAAATAAATAGTTTAAGTACATGTCTACATGTCAACAGATACATTCTCAAATGACAACAAAAACATGTCTGCATGTCTCCTCTGCTTCTGGCCTTCAACCTTCCGCCTTCTAAAGTTTTGATGATCTCATCCTAGTGTAGTGTTGAGCACTTGAGCTAGCGCTAGGAGAGCTAGAGAGGGGAGCACAGAGTAGGCACACCGCCACAGGGTATCTGCCAACAACAAACCGGTTAGGCTGTCTACCTATCTGGGAAAAAAATTGCAGTATTAGTTAATTTCGGATATCCAACGGATAACCCGCGGGTGAGGTTTAATATCCAAATTCATGCCTACTTTACCTCGAGTCGGATATAGGTCTAACCCACGGGTCAAAAAACATATCCATATCCAGATCCGCCGGATCAGATATCCGACGAATATCCGAATCCACAGATTAAATTGCCATCCCTATCAGTACCTCTCTCTAGTCGTCACTTTGATGTACAGTAACTTCAAGACTCCACTCCATAAAAGATGGCGACACAACACCTATGCCATATGCACTACTCGTGTAGGGCGCATACATGGCTGGGCGTGGCTACAGCCATGACGCTCGGGCCAAGCTCTACGGGAGTAGGCCCCTGCGGCATGGTGTTCTGCTCCCTTGATGGCGATGGCATACTGTCGAATCAGCTCGTTTGAGAGGCTAATGCCACGCCCCTCTTATCATGTTGCCAAAGTCATCATACTCTTACACGCCTTTGATGTAGATATTGAATTCTGGAATTGCAATTCTAGTTAGATACAACATATTTTATATTGCAACACATTTACTAAACAGATTTAGTGCTGGATCTATTTAATTCTAAATCCTTCAATATATATATATATATATATATATAGTTTATATATTAGGAGCCCTGTGCTTCCAAAAACTAGAGGAAGCCCAGATCGGACGGTGCAATCCGGTCGAGTCGGACCATATCCAGACGTCTATAAAACAGGACCCGGAGTGCTAGGGTTCAGTTTTTTACGCTCCACCCCGATTCATTAGCGACGTTGCGTGCGACGACGGCGGTTGCCCCAGAGCGTGCGCGACGGTGGACCCCCAGCCGGTGCCGCAACTCCATGATCTCGACGCGCGGTGGCGGAGGTTCCTCGATCCGGAGTAGTGGCGGCGGTTCCCAGGTCGGTGGCAGCGCCTCCCCGATCCAGAGGGCGAGCGACAGCGGGGCCCTTGTGCGAGCAAGCGGCGGCGTCCCCGAGGTCCCGAGGAGGCGGCACTTCCAAGGCCGGCGAGCAAGCGACGCCCGTCGACGTGCGAGTAGCGACGGCGATGCATGAGGCGCGATCTTCGAGCGAGCGGCGTCACGGAAGGCCCGAGATGCGCGCAGCGATGATCGCGCGTGACATTCTCCGATCCGGCGCAGTTTTCTTTTCGATTATTGTGTTTTATGCCTACCACATGTATTATTTACGCCAAAAACTGTATGATTTTATGCTTAAACACGGAGTTCGTATATCAGTTTACTGCATGCACATTGGAAAGACAATTCCTTTATTTATGCTGTTCGTAATTTGCGCGCATGCAATAGAAACTCCCACGATTTTTGCCATAATTTTTGGATCTGTATAAAAATAGAAACCGCATGCATGCGGCTGCCATATTTTCGGATCTGTCATAAAAATAGGATAGTAATAACAACCCACTAGAGCTATCAACCTCTCATATTGATTCGGTATTTACGCTTATAATTGATTGATTTTATGCTCAAAACTTAAGGTTTTTACGCTCCACCCGGGGAAGCGTCCACCAGTGAACAACGTGCCAGATTTTTTACGCAGTGTGACGAATTGCATAAATACCTACATAGTGTGGCATATTTAGTATGAGTACATGTCATAAAATGGTCATTACGAGTCTAGCTGCATGGCTGTTGGAGTGGTCCTAAATTTATGGAGGAAATAAATCATTTAAAATAGAAACCGCCACACATATCTTTCCTAAATTTATGCGCATGCAAGGGAACGTGTTTGACTCATGCATGCATTTTGCCATAATTTTTGGATCTGTATAACCGCATGCATGCGGCTGTCATGATTTTCGGATCTGCCATAAAAATAGGATCGTAATAACAACCTACTAAAGCTATCAACCTCTCACATTGGCTCGGTATTTACGCTTATGATTGAAGGATTTTATGCTCAAAACTTAAGGTTATTACGCTCCAACCCGGAGATGCGTCCACCAGTGAACAACATGCCAGATTTTTACGCAGTGTAACGAATTGCATAAATAGCTACACCATGTAGTATAATTTGTATCAATATATGTTATAAACTAGATCTAATGTGTTTAGCTGCATGGCTGTTGGAGGGATCCTATATTTATGAAGGAAATAAAATATTAAATATGATTTTTTGTTTCTATGCGTGCAATTTATTTGCTTTCATTGCACATTATTTTCATCATAAATTCGTGTGCATGCAGTTGGTAACAGATTTTTTACGCAGTATACTGAATTGCATAGTTATCTACATAGGATAGCATATTTAGTAGCAGTATATATCATAAAATGGTCCTTACGAGTCTAGTTGCATGGCTGTTGCAGAGATCCTAAATTTATGGAGGAAATAAAGCATTTAAAAATAGAAACCGTCACACATATCTTTCCTAAATTTATGTGCATGCAAGGGGACGTGTTTGACTCATGCATGCATTCCTTTTTTGCGTGCAGAGACGTGGGCGCGGGTGGTGCAACCGACAGCCTGGTCCAGTCGGTGCGCTGGGTTGAACCAGGTTGCAGGGATGAGCGACCTGGGCTTCCTTTAACTATTGGAAGCACAGGGCTCCCGTTATACCTGCCCTATATATATATATAGTTTATATATTAGGAGCCCTGGGCTTCCAATAACTAGAGGAAGCCCAGGTCGGACGGTGCAAACCGGTCGAGCCGGACCACATCCGGACGTCTATAAAAGAGGACCCGGAGTGCTAGGGTTCAGTTTTTTACGCTCCACCCCGATTCATTAGCGACGCCGCGTGCGACGACGGCGGCTGCCCCAGAGCGTGCGCGGCGGTGGACCCCCAGCCGGTGGCCGCAACTCCATGACCTCGACGCACGGTGGCGGAGATTCCTCGATCTGGAGTAGTGGCGGCGGTTCCCAGGTCGGTGGCGGCGCTCCCCGATCCAGAGGGCGAGCAACAGCGGAGCCCTTGTGCGGGCAAACGGCGGCGTCCCCGAGGTCCCGAGGAGGCGGCACTTCCAAGGCCGGCGAGCAAGCGACGCCCGTCGACGTGCGAGTAGCGACGGCGACGCATGAGGCGCGATCTTCGAGCGAGCGGCGTCACGGAAGGCCCGAGATGCGCGCAGCGATGATCGCGCGTGACATCCTCCGATCCGGCACAGTTTTCTTTTCGATTATTGTGTTTTATGCCTACCACATGTATTATTTACGCTAAAAACTGTACGATTTTATGCTTGAACACAGAGTTCGTATATCAGTTTACTGCATGCACATTGGAAAGGCAATTCCTTAATTTATGTTGTTCGTAATTTGCGCGCATGCAATGGAAACTCCCACGATTTTGCCATAATTTTTGGATTTGTATAAAAATAGAAACTGCATGCATGCGGCTGCCATATTTTTTCGGATCTGTCATAAAAATAGGATCGTAATAACAACCTACTAAAGCTATCAACCTTTAATTGACTCGGTATTTACGCTTATAATTGAGAGATTTTATGCTCAAAGCTTAAGGTTTTTACGCTCCACCCGGAGATGCGTCCACCAGTGAACAACATGCCAGATTTTTTACGCAGTGTAAGGAATTGCATAAATACCTACACCGTGTAGTATAATTTGTTTCAGTATACATCATAAACTAGTTCTAATGCGTTTAGCTGCATGGCTGTTGGAGGGATCCTATATTTATGAATGAAATAAAACATTTAATGCGATTTTTTGTTTCTATGCATGCAATTAATTTCCTTTTATTGCATATTCTTTCCATCATAAATTCGTGTCCATGCAGCTGGTAGCAGATTTTTACGCAGTATATCGAATTGCATAATTATCTACATAGTGTAGCATATTTAGTATCAGTATATATCATAAAATGGTCATTACGAGTTTTAGTTGCATGTCTGTTGCAGCGATCCTAAATTTATGGAGGAAATAAAGCCTTTAAAATAGAAACTATCACACATATCTTTCCTAAATTTACGCGCATGTCAGGGAACGTGTTTGACTCATGCATGCATTTTGTCATAATTTTTGGATCTGTTATAAAAATAGAAACTACATGCATGCGGCTGCTATATTTTTTGAATCTACCATAAAAATAGGATCGTAATAACAACCTACCAGAGTTATCAACCTCTCACATTGGCCAGATATTTACGCTTATAATTGAGAGATTTTATGCTTAAAACTTAAGGTTTTTACGCTCCAACCTGTAGATGCATCCACCAGTAAACAACATGCTAGATTTTTTTACGCAGTGTACCGAATTGCATAAATACCTACATCGTGTAGTATAATTAGTATAAGTATAAATCATAAACTAGTCTAATGTGTTTAGCTGCATGGCTGTTGGAGAGATCCTATATTTATGAAGGAAATAAAACATTAAATACGATTTTTTGTTTCTATGCGTGCAATTCATTTCCTTTCATTGCACATTATTTTTATCATAAATTCGTGCGCATGCAGCTGGTAGCAGATTTTTATGCAGTATACCGAAGTGCATAATTATCTACACAGTGTAGCATATTTAGTATCAGTATATGTCATAAAATGGTCCTTACGAGTTTAGCTGCATGACTGTTACAGCGATCCTAAATTTATGGAGTAAATAAAGCATTTAAAAACAGAAACCGTCACACATATCTTTCCTAAATTTACGCGCATGCAAGGGAACGTGCTTAACTCATGCATGCATTCCTTTTTTACGCGCATGAGGCGGATGGCGCACCCAACAGCCTGATTGAGTCAGCGCGTTGGGCTGAACCACGTTGCAGGGTGGTCGACCTGGGCTTCCTTTAACTATTGGAAGCCCAGAGCTCCCGTTATACCTACCCTATATATATATATATATATATATATATATATATATATATATATATATATATATATCCACCTTATATAATCTATAGTTGACAGCTATTTCAACCAATCAACTTTGAACTTTTTCACATTCGTCAGCTCGTAATAGCTTTCTCATAGCTCACATGTAAAAGTATTTTCTATGGAAGGTTCCTGATGCAGTTCATGAAGTTGGTTAGCCTCCAAAATTGAGAGAATCAAGGCAACTTTGAGATAATAAACGTGTGAGAATCTAACTATAGCACCTTGACGTAATCGTTTTACTAGGTCCTGTTTGTTTCAGCTTCTGGCTACTAGAAGTTATTACATACTGCTAAATGTCTAGCTTTTCAAACCGCTTATATAAGAATCATACTTTAGTTAAAACCATCCAAAATTAACATTAACACAAAATCGGCCAAGTCGTTATAATAGTAGAAAATCGTCACTTTTTATATCATAAAATCTATGAACTTTTTTATCTTACTACACATATAGTCTACACGATAGTTAGATTCTCTTCGTAACTAGATTTTTCAGAAAAAACTAAATCAAACATGTCCCATAAGATCTGAAAATTAAAGCAACCAATAAGCATGACACCACAAGAAACCGCACGACTAGGATGGGTGACGCCCAGCAATACTCGACCCTCTCCATATATATATTGGAGCATAATATGCTCATTCGAAGATTTTTTGCAACTCCTCAGAGCTCCCAAGGGCCCGAAACTTCCTGATCAAGCCATTTTTTATCCATCCCGTCGCGCGAAGCCTGTTAGATTGCGCGCGGTGCAGCCGTGCAGGCGAGGAGACCGCGCCGTCGAAGAACGAAGACAACCTCTGTTTCCGGCCGGCGATGAGGAACCCGTCGGGAAGGCACCTCCTCCGCCTCACCAGCCGCGCAGTGCGCTCTTCTTCTTCCTCCTCGTCGGCGCCCGGCGCCTCCACCTCGGCCGCGTCCCCACGCCCGCGCGCCATCGCGGACGGGCGGCCCCTGCGCGCCAGCTCCCCGCCCCCGCCTTCCGCGGTCGCCGCCGCCGCCGCCGCTTACTGGGAGTCCCGCGCGCTCCGCCGCGACGGGGAGGAGGGCGACTGGGAGGAGGTCGTCGCCGGGGTCCCCGGTACCGGGGAGATGGAGGAAGGAGAGGAGTACAGGGTGGTGTTCTGGTGCCCGCCCACCATAGACGAGGTCACCGGCGCAGTCACCAGCATACAGGAGTAAGATTTGGATGCTCACCTCAATAAATCATTTTTTTTCGCGCACTGTTAGATTGTTGCGTCTTGACGTTCCTTGTGTTGGCGATGCGCTTGATTGCCACGAACTAGGCTAACCTTTGCTTCCATGCATTAGATTAGAGGTGTTTTTGTATGTGGTTTGATGCGACATATATAGCTTCTCATGGGACATGGGAGCCTTCCATGCTTCAGTTCATGTGCACTATCGTAGGTGGCCAGCATTTGTTGTCATTACTTAGATATTTGCCATTACAACGAAAGGGGTTCGTAAAATTGTCATCGAACTCACATTTTATAGACTCCGATGGACCCGATTCATAGAAAATATTGGCAATTATATCAAGGAGGCAACACAAAAAACCAATTATTCCGTCTTCTGTGCAGGGATGGGGGTGGGGGCAGCCCATGGGGACAGGGGGCGGTGGGCTAATGCGGCAGGAGGGGGGATGCATGGATACTCATCCACATGAACTTTCAGAGTTGCAGTATCAGTTTTTTCTTATGCAGAATTCATTGACTATCATGAATGAGTTCCTATTGATGTTGTTTCTTGAATCATAGGATTGTAGGGACTGTTATAGAACATTAGATCAGCTCTATGAAGAATTATAATTGGAACCATGGTAATGGAGTGTTTGTTTTCTTGTAACTTTTTCCAGCCCTATGAATCGTATTGCTTGCTCACTTTGGTTCATTCTTTCCAGGTGAGTCGTAAGACTATCTTTGTGATGCTAAGAAAATTTACATCTGACTCCCCCCCCCCCCCCCAAGCACACACAAACAACTAATTAGATGAAAAGAAGTGAAAATTTTATATAGATTAAAATCTCTTTCCAGGGTTTGTATTATGCAATACCTTGTTCTGATCATATTGCACTATGTGTCATCATTTGATAAAGCGAGAAATGCCTTTTTTCTCTTATTCAAGTTTGTACCATGAAAACAAGCTTTTTCTTTCTTTAAAAATAAACCTATAGTACCCACTCTGTCCCAAAATGGTTGATGTTTTAGGTTTGGACACGTGGATTTTGGAGGAGTGAAGGGTGCGGTGCACATAAAACAAGCAAAGATTAAGAGAAATAGAGATAAATAGGTATTGTTAAAAGAAAAATGTGCATTGGGAAATTAGAATGACAACTATTCTGGGACAAGATTTGAATCATATAATGACAACTATTTTGGGACAGAGGGAGTAGACCTTTGCTCGTTAAAGGGTTGTATCTTATGCATTGCTATTCTTTGCTCCATCTAATCGAGTTATCGTTTCCTTCAGGGTATTTGAGAATCCTCTTGGACTGGATTCAGATACAACTGACAGACAAACAGCACTGCTGTCTGCATCAGGACATTCATCTGGCAATTCATCAGGATCAGATGACTGGATTGAACCTGCTGCCTATGTTCTTAACTCAACTGCTCTTCTTTCAAGGGAACATAGGAGTGTTTTGGATGCTTTTCGACTGTTGCAAAAGGATCCCACCGTTCAGGTTTAACTGAACATATTCCTTTTATGTATTTTCATTGTTCACCTAAACACTTGATGCTAAACAGTTGTCACTTATTGTTTAGTCTTTTGTTTGGGCTAAACATCTGTTAAACAATCAAAATGGCTGGTTAAATGGACACATATGGTTATCATGTAGTGATTAAACATGCTAAATGGCTGTTTAGGAGAGCAGAGGTATTTTACAACACTTAGTTAGATAGTGACACATTATACCACATGTTATAGTGCCCTGTCATATTTTGATGTAGCATTTGTAATTTCTGGTCTCGCTGTCACTTACAAGTTCCTCAACATCTTATCTCTCCATCACTGTGTTAACGTTGTTCGTTATGCAGAAAATGGTTATGTCTTTGTCATGCGATAAGGCTGTTTGGGATGCTGTCATGAATAATGAGGCAGTTCAAAATTTCAGGAGACCTTTACATGATGGTATGTTGCATGAAACTTTCATGCACAGCATGAATCAAAATGGCCTTCAATAGACTATTGCTTTTCTTTCTGGTTGTTTTAACTTTTCTAACTAACAACATCTTCCAGGAAAAGAAAGCGATAGAAAGGGAAACACCAGTGGTCCTGCTGAAGTGCTTAAGTGGGTCCTGGAAAGTGCCCAGGCAAAAATAGTTGAATTCATTGAGAATGCTATGAAGATAATCAACATGTTGATCCACCCTGAAGAGGATGAAGACAAGCCAGATGCATACAGCAATGCAGTTAAGGTGTCGTTCATGCTCACGATATTCGTCTTCATCGTGGTGGACATTGCTCGTACCAAGTGAGCACAACGATCCATCGACTTTATATTTCTATATGTTTCATTGTCTCTTGGTTATACACGGAGCAACTCTAGTCAGCTAGATTAAGGTCATCCAAAGGTTGACAGGCCAAGAAATTGGGATTTGTTATCGTACCATTGTGTGGAATTATGATATATCCTAGTAACATTAACATTATTATGCTTGCATTCAGCGTGCTTATGCCTTTTCATTTCCTGGTGATTTTGGCTACAGTTATGAACGTTGGGATAACAAAGTGTGGTGAGGAGAAATTCTGGCATTCTACAAGCTCGTCTGTATATACATCGGTTGGAATTGTTTTGTAGAATACACCAAGCTTCATAGGCTACACAAAAAAATTACCTATGCTTTGGTTGTATCATTTAACCCTGGCACATCATACATGTGGAATGTTGTTGTTCTGGGTCATATTTACGCTTCCTAGTCCAGCAGTCCAGCGTCAGAAAAATTATGTTTGCAGTCCTTCATTTGAAGGATATACAGTATTAACTGTTGAAATGGCCAGCATAATAAAATTATTTGTATAATAAATAAAGTTACATGCTGACTTCGATTTGATTCGTTCCTTGAACAACATAAATCTCAGACATCTCATGGAAAGACACTTATATTTGGTTGAGTTCAAAAGCTCATATTTCGTTTGCGAAAAAACAGACCGTTGGGTGCGTTGTGCAAAACAATTCCAACCGATGTCAATGTGTCGCACAAACCCCCTCTTGCAAACAAATAACAAGGCAGCTTTATCCGGTGATCATGGTGCCGGTGCCCTCGTCCGTGAGGATCTCGAGCAGCAGCGAGTGCGGGACGCGGCCGTCGATGATGCTGGCGGTGCGCACCCCCTGGGCGATGGCACGGACGCAGCACTCCACCTTGGGAATCATCCCGCCGCCGACCTTCTCCTCGGCCACCATCCGTCTCACCCCGGCGACGTCCACCTCCCTCACCAGGCTCCCTGGATCATCGCGGTCCGCCAGTATGCCGGACACGTCCGTGAGGAGCAGAAGCTTCTCGGCTCCCACCGCTGCCGCGATCTCCCCGGCGGCCGTGTCGGCGTTGATGTTGTAAGCCTGCCCGGCCTCGTCGGCCGCTACGGTGGCGATAACCGGGATGTGCCCGGACGCGATGATGGGGTGGAGTACGGCGGGGTCCACGCGCGTCACTTCGCCGACGAAGCCGAGGGAGGCGGCGTCAGGGGAGGGCCGTGCGGTGAGGAGGCGCGCGTCCTTGCCGCACAGCCCGACGGCGGTGGCCCCCGCGAGGCTGATGAGGGACACGAGCTGCTTGTTGACCTTGCCCACAAGCACCATCTCCACGACCTCCATGGTGACCGCGTCGGTGACGCGGAGCCCGTTGCGGAACTGAGGCTCCACGCCGACGCGCGCCAGCCAGGAGTTGATCTCGGGCCCGCCGCCGTGGACGAGAATGGGGCGGAGGCCGACGCAGGACAGCAGGACCAGGTCGCGGATCACCGACGCCTGCAGCTCCGGCGACTTCATCGCCGCGCCGCCGTACTTGACCACCACCGTCTTGCCCTTGAACCTCTGGATGAACGGGAGCGCCTCCGACAGCACGTCCACGCGGCTCAGTGCCGCCGCAGCGCCTGCTGAAGGTGACGCCGGTGTGGGCTGCGCCGCCGCCACCGAGGCGGCAGAGACCCGGAGACCGCCGCTGCTGTGGGACGCCGACGGGGTCAGGGCCACAACGCGGTTTGCGTTCAGGCCATGCTTAGGGGTCAGCGTGGAGGCGGCGGCGAGGGAGGGGTGGAGCTTCGTGAGCCGCATGGTTTGGGGTCAGGGCCACAACGCGGTTTGCGTTCGATGAAATGCCTCGCCTTGGTTTGGGTGTATGCGGAAACGAGCTTGTTGCTCGGCACTGGAAGTGTGCTGCGGCACAACGGAAGTGTGTAATTGTAGATAGGGATGCCGGCGGAGTAGGTGGCGACTGGCGAGTGTGACACCGGAGCTGGTCAGGTGGAGCAGCCGGCGGGCTGACCGGAGCACGTGTTTTCGTTTGGGGATCGACTTGCTTGCAAATTTATGTACGTTGTTTAAGGGTTGTTTAGTTTGCTGTATAAGACATCACAATCTGTCTAACTGTCACACCAGATTTTAGAAGACAAAATGAATACGAACACAGCGATTACATAAATAAACATCATTGCACATTACTATCCACAAATTTCTTATGTCCTTGTTGTGGAGAAGCATACTATGTCCGGAACAGATGAACTTTCACAACAGACATAATTGCATTATCATGACCGGATCGGGTATGCCTGGACTCTCAACCAAACATTTCTTGAAGCTGCTTAAGACCATTACCAAACTCCTGGTATATGGATTCTTGACCCGGATCCATCAGGTGTAGAGATCCTTGCTGTTTATGCACGGGGCTCGATGGAATCCGCTTATGTTATGATAATATCAATCTTGTTGTACCCACTCTCCGCTGTGGGTTGGTGTTTTCACAAGTGACATCGAACATCTTAGAGTTCAAGTCAAAGGTGAGCTACCAAGACTTTAAGGAGGAAGATAATGCCAAATTCAACGGTCTGTTGAATCTTGAGACTATGAAGCTGTCAGAGGGCTGGTTGAAAGAAATACGTCACATGCAAGCGTACGACAAGAAGTTGTCCTTCGAAGAGTTAAAGCAACTGGGCTGTTCTTATTTTGCTGATGAGATGCTTCCCAAGCTGATCAAGCGTGCCAGTTCTTGAACTCCTGGAGTTCAGAAACAATGGAATTTTTTTTGTGATTTATGTGATACAAATATTATTTATTGGCAGTTACAGGTTGTAAGCATGTTTGTCTACTTTGTTTCATATATATGCTTAGAGCAACTCTAAAAGCCTAGCTAAATTGATTAGTATATGCAAAAATAGAAAAATTAGGATTAAAATCCGATCCAATGGACTCTCTTTCTTGCTCGCTACTGTATCCTGCTCGCCATTCCATCGAGATCGTTAGGTATTTTTGCCGAGTCTGCCCGTCTCGCCATTCCCTCCTACCGTCACCCCTCTCGAGCCCTTGACGCCTGCAGCATCGCTCCATCGCCCTGTCGTTCTCGTCGTCCTCTCGCCGCTCCCAAGCCTCGCCGTCCTCGCGTGCATTGGTAGATATGGCATGCCCAAGCTGGGAGGGGATTAACCGCAATACAGGGGAAGAGCATATCGATAATTTTTCTTGGCCAATGTCGACAATGCAAGCGTATGAGCAAAAGTGTAAATGCTCGCTCCTCCTGTTTGTTTGTTTTACTAGCATTCCAAATTCCAGCTTATATTATATGCTACCACTTTCTAAAAGTTGATCGATATCACGGCTCATGGACAAAAAAAATTCTCATGTCAGCACTAAAAAGAGAGACATGTGAATTGTAGATTTATATTTTAATATAAACACATGTATCTTATTCACGTCAATTGAGAGGTGTTTTGAATATTTATAAACAATATTTAAAGAGTCTGTTGGTTTACCTCACCGTTTAAGAAATTATTTATTTTTTAGAGTCCTCATAAAACTCTAAATTTAACTAAGATTATATCTAGACTCTTGGAGTTGCTCTTATGCGGGTCAACTACCCAAACTAGAGTACACTACTTAAACAAACCACTTCTGCTTAAAGCCAAACTAATTACTGCTCTGCACAATCATGCAATTAAATCAATATGAAATACAGTAGACACCAGCCAAAGAAGACTGAAATTCTCACCAGTGATAGGATAATGCTGCCCACAAACATTGTCAGCTTCTTTAGGGATTGTCACATGATCTTCTGTTACAGAGGTACAATTATGTTGCTGCTGGGGTTCAACAATTTTAGGTGCTGAAGAGCAAATGCATGTACCAACTTTAAGTAAGTCATCATCTGCATTAACAATGATAGTGAAGTTCTCAACTGGGTTGGCTAACATAAGCTTGCTATGTTGATTTGATTCAATTTCACCATTCAAGGTTTCTTCGTTGCGAATGATATTGAGTATCTCTGTAAAGTTTGAAGTATAATATGAAGTGATATTTATGTCTGAGCATATAAATTTCAGGTTAACATAGAAGTTGGCAGTGAAATAGACTTCTATTTAGCATATAACATTGGCAGCGAAACAAACTTCTTTTTACTGAAGGATAGGCAGATGTGGCAACATGATTGCATATTATATAGTATATACTTCCATTTTAGCTGCGATGTAAAAAACTTAAGGTAGATGATGAAATGATAGATACCGTCATAGTAAAGTACACACAAGTCAGAATTACTACCAAGAGTTCACCTAATAGAAGATTGGGCATGCATATCCATCTTGGGGTGTGCAGTTTGGATGTTTACACTTCACATAAACAACTAAACAGTTCTGTGTCATTAATAACACAATCATCACAAAAAGATGATAGCAAAGTAAACACATTCATCAAGGAATTACTAAAACAATCATAATATTATCGTAACACCAAAGATGACAACAAAGTATGCACATTCACTTATTCACCCAACAGATAAGAACACTCTATTCCAGGCTCCAGCGCAGTACAATTTCATAGAACCATGGAAGTTCTTTACACGGGGAATTAGAAAGAAATAAAGCAAGAACTCGTTGCCTATCAAATCTCTGCGATAAATTTTAAATTCAGAAATGAACAAAAATAAAGAAAGCACAAGAAGAGTAAGAATGAACCTGAATTTCCACAATCCTGCTGCATCTCCAACCTCCGCTGCAGATGCAGCTAGAGCCAGTTCGCCTTCCTCGTTCCCCTACGTCCCAACCTAGCATAGAAGGACATTGCGTCTCTCATTTTCAATGTGTCCCAAAAAAAGAACAGATCTTTGAGTGAAGCGCTGTTAAATCATACTTGGATTAGGGACCTCAACCTGTTTTCTGCTGAGGTGACAGAGCAACACATTGTGAAGTACTGTAGGCTTTGGTCAATATTGCAAAGAATATCCTTGCAACCGGGTATTTGCGACTCTATTAGTTGGAAACTCTCAGCAGACAGACAGTATTCAGCAAAATCAGCATACCTTGTCCAATTCCTCGGCTATGAGCTTAAAAATATGAACTGGATCATTTGGAAGGTATGGGCGCCACTGAAATGCAAATTCTTCAGTTGGTTAGCCATCCAAAATAGAATTTGGACAGCGGATCGTCTTGCGAAGAGGGATTGGCCCCACAACGCTGCTTGTGCATTGTGTGGGCAAACTTTGGAGTCAGGATTGCATCTCTTCGTTGAGTGTCGTTTAACCAAGCAGATTTGGCCATTTGGGAAGAGGTGGCTGTATGGGCAGCGGTGGAGGGTCTTAGTCCAAGTAACTGGGACCGCAGTGAGTCTGTCCTACAATGGTGGACGTCCCTAGCTACAACTCAAGATTGCAACAGGAAGGGCTTAAGAAGCCTCTTAATTCTAGTGAATTGGATCGTATAACGTGAGAGAAATGCTAGGATTTTCGACCACAAGTCCTCCACATGTTCTCAGATTCTCGCATCTATTATATCTAAGGCATTGGCTTGGATACGTGCAGGAGCCAAACAGCTAGCTAATCTCCTAGCCTCTCTTTAGTTTTGTGTGTTTGAGTTTGGCTTTTCTCCTAGTCTCCTTTCAGTTTAGTCTTGTGTGTTTGTGTTTTTCGGCATGGTCCTGTTTGTGTGGGGTGTCTTTGTATTTTAAACCTCACCCCCTTTGGGCTCCTCTCTTTTTAATATAATGGGCAGATCTCCTGCCGGTTCGTTTCAAAAAAAACTAGCATAAAAGAGCTCGCATCAAACCAAGAGCAACTAAATTGGCTTGCAGCAGATCTTCGAATGCGCGGGCTCCAGCCCAGAGACAGGGTACGTGTACCCACACAAGTGGCATACGAAGCCGCCGCCGACGCGCACCCCGCGCCCTCCCCTTCCTGCAACAGTACAAATTCACCACGCTTCACATCGCTAGAACAACACTGGCAAGAGAATTAAGATATTTTGAACAACGCCAGCAGCGGTGAGTGTCACACCCGGGTTTTAAGGGCACCAAGACCCGGGCGCGAACATAATCACCAGGTGTGCTGGGACCAAGTCTCACACATATGATGAATCATGGCACAGGATCGAATGTGACATCTTTACTATATAACAGGAGTTCTATACAAAATAAATAAATAATTACATTATAAGGAGACAACAGTCCAGCAACCCAAAGTTGACTGGGAGACGACGGCCTAGATCTCTCACGAACTCATCGCAGCATCCTCCTTGCGCCTCATCTGCGGTACCTGTTCTTGACCTGTGGGGGGGGTGTGAGACAGCAAGAGTGAGCTCACATACGTTCATCGCTCAACAAGTTGTGGGGAATAATGTGCATGAACTCGCCAAAGGTGGGAGCTCACGTGAAGTGTAAGGCTTACCAAAGAGGATGGTTAGAGCTGAGCATTGCTTTTAAAGTTGGTCAAAATTTTATTAGCAATTACTAAGTATAAGTAAATACCAACCCAATTAAGTAGTAGAACAAAAGTAACAACATCACCTGCGATGCAATGCATATGACAAATTGAATTTAGTTCCATAAGTTAATCATGTGAGGGTCCGAGCTGCTCATGACCGTGAGCACGGCTAGTATACCAGTTTTACACTCTGCAGAGGTTGCGCATCTTTACCCACAAGTCATGTTACCCATCTGCCAAGGGATCGCGACTTCCCATACACCTCTACCGAGGAGGCGAGGCAGGGTAACACTACGAGGCCTTTACAAAGTTCCACTAGCTTCAGAAAACCCGCTACAGTTTATAGGAAGCTCCAATGCAGGAATCCCTTGCATGACCGCCATCGCAGCAAAATCATCCCGAGGGCCTCCCTACACTGACCACTCCCCTACTGCCCTTGCCCCTTTCGGGTAAGGTAGTCCTCCACTAGCTTTCCTAATTAATCAGCCAAGGGCGTCCCATTATACCCTTGTGGTAGCACTGTTTTCCCGGGTGGTCGCTCCATGTTCCAATTAACATAATGATCTTATCATGAACAGTGATAATAAACAGATAATAAAAGTGTGATCATGAATAATGTATCTTCATACCCAAAACCACATAAAGCACTAGCAAGTACTACCCAAAAAGTTCAGTGGTAACAAGGTATAAAGATAATCAAACTAGGGTAACCTATTGGGTCCCATCAAAATTAACCTATGCAGATCATTATGATTAATCAGAACATGGCTGGGTAAAAAGAAGTGATCAAGGGCACAACTTGCCTGGGACTTGAGATTCCAGGTACCAACTTGCTCTTCAGATGACACGTGTCCTCACTGCTAAACGTAGCAATACAGACAAACATGGTATAGGCAAAATGAACATCACATCAAATATAAGATCAAACTGCATAATAATAACCTATGCGTTGCTACGAGATCGTGGGATCGAGAACTGCTAAATTCGGGGTTACGGTTATGGTTTTCCGAAGATCCACGTGGTTAAGTATAGAATTGACTAAGTGCAACATTTTAACCTATATTTCATGACAAAACAAAGTTACCGGATGATAATAAATATTATTGTGAGACTAATGCAACTAGAATGGACTAAAACGAAGTTACGGTTATTGAGTTGTGAATTTCTGGAGTTATTGAGTACTTGGCACGGGATAATTTAAGTAAACAATTTTAATCTATGTTTAATGTCTAAACAGAGTTACTAGGTGATAAATAATATTAAAACAAAATTAACGCCACCAGAATGGATTAAAAAGGAGCTAAGATAAATTTTCTATGAACTATATAAGTTCTGGAATTATTTTTATACCTGAAAATTCATTTCTTAAATAAATTCCTGATTAATTCTCTGTTTGGGCTGCGTGTGCAAAAACAGGAGAGTGTAGGGACTTCTGCGCAAGAAATAATAGACTCAGGCTATAGTCATAGTGGACTGCGGGTTTATTTGTGAAGAGGAAAGGGGCTCATATGCAAAAGACCATGGCCGAAAGGGTAAGGACTGCTCTGGGCCGCCAGATTAGAAGTCTATGGTTCAGATTGGACTATACCATTTTATGAATCCATATGCATCCATGGCCATAGGATCAAGGATCCACGGCCCGGGTAAATCGAAGGGGTACGCGATTCTAATCTCGACCGTCAACACAGGGATCAACGACGGGGATCAGATTCAGTCAAACCACTACCCGACCCAATCCGAGCCGTCACTGGAGAATCCAACGGTCCGCGCCCCATCTTCTAATCTTGGCCGCATAGCTAGATCCAACGGCCGCGAGCACGTCACCAACCTGCCACCAGCCGTCCGGACGACCGACGGCGAGCAGCCGCACGGTGGCGCCATGGCTGGAATTCCTAGGCCCCCGGTACCACACCCTAAGCACTAAACAAAGAGCGCTACACGATGCCCTACTTGCGACGAATTCAGCGAGCGGTCACGTACCCCACAATGTGTCGCCGACGAGCTTGACCACGGTGAGCGGCGGATCTGCGAAATCAGCTGGGCACCGGCGTGAAATTAGGCCGCCATCCCGCGCCCGATGCACCGACCCACAAGTTTTTAGCTGACCCAGGGAGCGATTGGGGAGTTCGTCTTTATACTGGAGCAGAGCCAGGATTGGGAGGTTGACTGGCTAGATTTCTGCCCCAGCAGAGTCCGAGCCGTCAGCACACGAAGAAGATCATCGCGGTCACGGTGGCGCTCTATCTCTCTCTCTGCTGGTTGAGCCACGAGGATGGGGGTGTGGCCATGCTCTTATACAGCCGAACGGATACTGTAATCCCGAGGAGCACGCGAATCAGTTGCAACCAATGCTGTGCGCATCATCGGAATTCTGTTGAGTCTGAGTTCGTAACTTGAGGATAGAGATGAAGAGACTGCCATGAGTGGCCCGCCTGGCAGATGTAGTCCTTCCCATGGCGCGCATGGCGATGGCCCACATGTACGCGATGCGGGGCCACGGACGCCCGTCGCGCGTACGGCTGGCAAGTGGTTCTGCAGTGAGGCTGACTTGAGAGATCCACCAGTCAGGGCATGGGACGACCGCAGAATAAAAGGGGAGGAGCCAACGGATGATTGCTTGGGCCGGCCCGAGGTGGAATGGGCCGACGGGGAGTCCGGTGGGGTTGAGGTATTAGGCCGGTATTAGGTATTTTGGCCCAGTCATGGCTTTTGTATTTTTTTTGTTCTTTTCTTTTCTGTTTTGTTTCCCTTTTTCTCATTTTGAATCATAATTTAAATTCAAAATTTTTAAATTAGGATTCTTATTCCAGATTAAATGCATCACAACACAAAATCATCGGCATGAGATGCACATTTCTATATTTATTTATTTGTTATTTGACCAATATATTTTCATTAATTGAATATGCACAAATAAAAGAAAATCAAGTAATCTCCAACAATTCCATAACCCTAAAACCCTACACAATAATATTTATTCATTTATATCATTATTATTGTTATTATTTTCTCTGATACCAATTTTTGGGCTTTACAAATCCTACCCCCCTTAAAATAATCTCGTCTTCGAGATTTGTAAGAAAGAGGATGCAACAAGTTTGGTTTGTAGTCTATGTTTCAATTTCTAAGGGGTTTTAATACCAAAAGATTTTTTTTGTTCAAGTTTATAATACAAATTAGCATGTGATTACGAAAGCATGGGTATATGTATATCCACTTTATTATGTAGGGAAAAATATATTTTTAAAGCATATGTAGGTTTGGGTAAGAAGGAGTAGGGTAAGAAAAGACACCATCCAAGATTTGTGGATCTTGATTCCTCTGGCGATCCAACTTGATCCTTGAAGACTTGAGTTGATGCTTATCTCTTTTTTTTTTGATGTGGTTGGTCTTCTTTGACATTTCTTCTTGGAGTTGCCATCCGAGTTAAGGACATATAGTTAGGATAGCCGGGGTACACGGGGTAGGCAGGTTTGAGCAGAGTTTTACTTTGCTTTTTGAACAAATGGGTTAGGCAACCTATGATGTAGGTTAGGTTGTTGTTTACAGACGAGTTAGTCCGAGGTATTAATTTAGGAAAAGATATGTTTATAGAATTACGGCCTAATTTTTGTTCCCAACATTATCTAACTTATTTAAGCAACTCAAATTTGGATTAGATCATGGTTGTTATTCTAGAGTGGGATCAATATGCTAATTAGGGCAAGATGAATCCGTAAGGATAAGGTAGAATCTTTTAAGATGAGATGGATATCGTTAGGCTAGATATTTTGATGGGGAATAATCTAGGTTGTCTGGTTATCTTATGAATATATTTTGTTATGCCTATATGTATATGTAGATGCAATTGTGGACATTACTCCACAACTCATCACACTCAACCAAAGATCCAAATCATACAAGTATCATAAGAACAAACACTCAAGTACATAAATATTTATAAAAACAGTTTTGATTTTTTTTTCCCTAAGAGTAGGTCTCCTATTCCTAAAGGTCACTTTAGGTACAGGATTTCAAACTGTGAAATCCACATTTGTATTTAGAAAGAAAAGGTAAGAATAATCAGAGTAAAGCGGAAATAGATGAGAAAAGATCAAGAAAAGTTTTGAAAAGAATCAGAGTAGAAAAGGTAAGTAGGTAATGGTTGTCCAGTTCTATCTAGGTTTCGTCCTACAGTCAACATTCCTCTGATACCACTTCTGTCACACCCGGGTTTTAAGGGCACCAAGACCCGGGCGCGAACATAATCACCAGGTGTGCTGGGACCAAGTCTCACACATATGATGAATCATGGCACAGGATCGAATGTGACATCTTTACTATATAACAGGAGTTCTATACAAAATAAATAAATAATTACATTATAAGGAGACAACGGTCCAGCAACCCAAAGTTGACTGGGAGACGACGGCCTAGATCTCTCACGAACTCATCGCAGCATCCTCCTTGCGCCTCATCTGCGGTACCTGTTCTTGACCTGTGGGGGGGTGTGAGACAGCAAGAGTGAGCTTACATACGTTCATCGCTCAACAAGTTGTGGGGAATAATGTGCATGAACTCGCTAAAGGTGGGAGCTCACGTGAAGTGTAAGGCTTACCAAAGAGGATGGTTAGAGCTGAGCATTGCTTTTAAAGTTGGTCAAAATTTTATTAGCAATTACTAAGTATAAGTAAATACCAACCCAATTAAGTAGTAGAACAAAAGTAACAACATCACCTGCGATGCAATGCATATGACAAATTGAATTTAGTTCCATAAGTTAATCATGTGAGGGTCCGAGCTGCTCATGACCGTGAGCACGGCTAGTATACCAGTTTTACACTCTGCAGAGGTTGCACATCTTTACCCACAAGTCATGTTACCCATTTGCCAAGGGATCGCGACTTCCCATACACCTCTACCGAGGAGGCGAGGCAGGGTAACACTACGAGGCCTTTACAAAGTTCCACTAGCTTCAGAAAACCTGCTACAGTTTATAGGAAGCTCCAATGCAGGAATCCCTTGCATGACCGCCATCGCAGCAAAATCATCCCGAGGGTCTCCCTACACTGACCACTCCCCTACTGCCCTTGCCCCTTTCGGGTAAGGTAGTCCTCCACTAGCTTTCCTAATTAATCAGCCAAGGGCGTCCCATTATACCCTTGTGGTAGCACTGTTTTCCCGGGTGGTCGCTCCATGTTCCAATTAACATAATGATCTTATCATGAACAGTGATAATAAACAGATAATAAAAGTGTGATCATGAATAATGTATCTTCATACCCAAAACCACATAAAGCACTAGCAAGTACTACCCAAAAAGTTCAGTGGTAACAAGGTATAAAGATAATCAAACTAGGGTAACCTATTAGGTCCCATCAAAATTAACCTATGCAGATCATTATGATTAATCAGAACATGGCTGGGTAAAAAGAAGTGATCAAGGGCACAACTTGCCTGGGACTTGAGATTCCAGGTACCAACTTGCTCTTCAGATGACACGTGTCCTCACTGCTAAACGTAGCAATACAGACAAACATGGTATAGGCAAAATGAACATCACATCAAACATAAGATCAAACTGCATAATAATAACCTATGCGTTGCTACGAGATCGTGGGATCGAGAACTGCTAAATTCGGGGTTACAGTTATGGTTTTCCGAAGATCCACGTGGTTAAGTATAGAATTGACTAAGTGCAACATTTTAACCTATATTTCATGACAAAACAAAGTTACCGGATGATAATAAATATTATTGTGAGACTAATGCAACTAGAATGGACTAAAACGAAGTTACGGTTATTGAGTTGTGAATTTCTGGAGTTATTGAGTACTGGGCACGGGATAATTTAAGTAAACAATTTTAATCTATGTTTAATGTCTAAACAGAGTTACTAGGTGATAAATAATATTAAAACAAAATTAACGCCACCAGAATGGATTAAAAAGGAGCTAAGATAAATTTTCTATGAATTATATAAGTTCTGGAATTATTTTTATACCTGAAAATTCATTTCTTAAATAAATTCCTGATTAATTCTCTGTTTGGGCTGCGTGTGCAAAAACAGGAGAGTGTAGGGACTTCTGCGCAAGAAATAATAGACTCAGGCTATAGTCATAGTGGACTGCGGGTTTATTTGTGAAGAGGAAAGGGGCTCATATGCAAAAGACCATGGCCGAAAGGGTAAGGACTGCTCTGGGCCGCCAGATTAGAAGTCTACGGTTCAGATTGGACTATACCATTTTATGAATCCATATGCATCCATGGCCATAGGATCAAGGATCCACGACCCAGGTAAATCGAAGGGGTACGCGATTCTAATCTCGACCGTCAACACAGGGATCAACGACGGGGATCGGATTCAGTCAAACCACTACCCGACCCAATCCGAGCCGTCACTGGAGAATCCAACGGTCCGCGCCCCATCTTCTAATCTCGGCCACATAGCTAGATCCAACGGCCGCGAGCACGTCACCAACCTGCCACCAGCCGTCCGGACGACCGACGGCGAGCAGCCGCACGGTGGCGCCATGGCTGGAATTCCTAGGCCCCCGGTACCACACCCTAAGCACTAAACAAAGAGCGCTACACGATGCCCTACTTGCGACGAATTCAGCGAGCGGTCACGTACCCCACAATGTGTCGCCGACGAGCTTGACCACGGTGAGCGGCGGATCTGCGAAATCAGCTGGGCACCGGCGTGAAATTAGGCCGCCATCCCGCGCCCGATGCACCGACCCACAAGTTTTTAGCTGACCCAGGGAGCGATTGGGGTGTTCGTCTTTATACTGGAGCAGAGCTAGGATTGGGAGGTTGACTGGCTAGATTTCTGCCCCAGCAGAGTCCGAGCCGTCAGCACACGAAGAAGATCATCGCGGTCACGGTGGTGCTCTATCTCTCTCTCTCCTGGTTGAGCCACGAGGATGGGGGTGTGGCCATGCTCTTATATAGCCGAACAGATACTGTAATCCCGAGGAGCACGCGAATCAGTTGCGACCAATGCTGTGCGGATCATCGGAATTCTGTTGAGTCTGAGTTCGTAACTTGAGGATAGAGATGAAGAGACTGCCATGAGTGGCCCGCCTGGCAGATGTAGTCCTTCCCATAGCGCGCATGGCGATGGCCCACATGTACGCGATGCGAGGCCACGGACGCCCGTCGCGCGTACGGCTGGCAAGTGGTTCTGCAGTGAGGCTGACTTGAGAGACCCACCAGTCAGGGCATGGGACGACCGCAGAATAAAAGGGGAGGAGCCAACGGATGATTGCTTGGGCCGGCCCGAGGTGGAATGGGCCGACGGGGAGTCCGGTGGGGTTGAGGTATTAGGCCGGTATTAGGTATTTTGGCCCAGTCATGGCTTTTGTATTTTTTTTTGTTCTTTTCTTTTCTGTTTTGTTTCCCTTTTTCTCATTTTGAATCATAATTTAAATTCAAAATTTTTAAATTAGGATTCTTATTCCAGATTAAATGCATCACAACACAAAATCATCGGCATGAGATGCACATTTCTATATTTATTTATTTGTTATTTGACCAATATATTTTCATTAATTGAATATGCACAAATAAAAGAAAATCAAGTAATCTCCAACAATTCCATAACCCTAAAACCCTACACAATAATATTTATTCATTTATATCATTATTATTGTTATTATTTTCTCTGATACCAATTTTTGGGCTTTACAGTGAGGCAACGGGGGCTCGCCGGAAAGAGTGTCGTCTCCGTTCTCCATGCCGCCGCGACTTGGTGCTCGACGACCAAGGAAGATATGAAGATAGGATACTCCAGCCGCGGTACCTTTGGGCGAATATGGGTAAACCTTAAACCCTACCCCCCTCCCCCCAAAATGTGGGTAAACCACGAAATCAGGTCTTGCACTATCTGGATCTATTACCAAATAGCAATCTGCTCCCCATTCGGTTTGTTCAAAGTAGAACAAATTGAATTGAACATGACAGCAATGACGGAGGAGCCGATGAAGGGGTTCACGAAGAAGAAGGCAACGAACTAACCCTAACGAACAAGAACTGATCTAAGGTATAGCACGACAGAAGTACCTATGGGAGGCAGTGGAAGGAAGAAAATGACGATACGAGGGGAGGGAGCCGGTGGAGGGACCGTACCCATCGTAGCTTCTGTCGCTGTGATGGTGGCGCTAACAGTGAAAAGGAGGCGGCTTTGTTTTTCATAATTCCAGAAACGACCCTTTATCGCACGTCTCAAAACTCCCGGACGGTTGCGCTTCCCGACGTACATTTCTGGCCGTTGTAAGAGCATCGTGTGGCAGAAACATAGAGAGCTGACGTGGACGAACATGGGAGCAGCTTTGCGTTCAACTTTAATAATATAGAAAGAATAGAATAGAAATACATAGACTTCCATGTTGAAAAGGCACTACATGTTTCAAAATAAAACTTTCTTGATTCTGTGATACATTATGAATACCCATGATAATAGTAATCTAGTGCATAAAAATGCACTTCTCCCGTAAAGCTCGTGAATGATGAAAAGTTCTTATAATTAACTAAAAGCACCTAACTTATCATACATTTCCATATGTAAAAAAACCATGCCAAATATCTAGGGAACGAAACGTGATACGACCTATGGGTTGGGATATGCATCCTATTTGTCATATTTACAACGTTTTGTGTCTGCTCCGATTACAACCGAAAGATCCTTCTCCATTCATTGAAGCTGCTTGCGAACGCCGCACAATAGATGATGTCACCCGTGAGATTTTGGAACTCTAGACACACATCTATCTCCTGCACACCCTTGGAGCTTACGTCTCATTTGAGGATAAGCTCACTGCAACATGCGGCAAAAACCGGCAACATATCTGCAAAATAATTAAATAAAAAAATAATTCACTATTTTAGTTACAGTAGAGCAAAATCGGGCCTTCAATTTATGTTTTGCCAAGCATATAAGCTTCAGGAAATTCTTGTGACTCGGTATTGCAAAGAGTACGATTTCCAACATATATAGTGAGCCAATATAGCAGATCGAGGTTGTGCATAAATTAAGAAGTGACCTTGAGCTTTTCGAGATGGAAGGCATGGTTGACAATCCTCCGGTGTGTGTGGCCTAGAGAATAGAGCTTCTGCTTCCAAGACTTTGTTGTCGTAGAAGATGGATTGCTGCATTAGCCCCGCTGCACAGCCACGGTGTGCAACCTTGCGTCCAGGAACATCGGCTTCATGACGTCGAAGTGGTGCTTTGTCACAATCGGCGCGACCGGGTGGGATGCTAGCTGCTAGGAGGTCGAAAAGGTCATCGTAGACATCGTACTGGTGGAACCCTGAGCGCTTGGTGTGCATGCCTAGCTCCGCCATGCATGCCTAGATCCGATCAATGGTCATCACTGTCGCAGAGCGTCTGGCTGAAGCAGTTGTCCTGCATTTGCGAGCGCGCCAGCAACCGGCTAATGGTGAAGCCGTAAATTGTCAAGCCACCACCGTCGTAGGCCATCCCGTAGGGGTGGCTCTTGGAGAGGGAGCCGATGTAGTAGGGTTGGGCGTGGTTTAAGTGGTTGGTGGATACAACTACGGCGGAAGGTGGCAGCTGCTTCTCCGTCGTTGCGGCCGCCATGAGGTTGGTGGAAAACCGGGAGACCCAGACGGCGTCAGGCACACGGTTGGAGGCGGATGACGACGCTGCAGCCTAGTCGGTAGGGCCGGACATTCGGTATATTAAGTTAATTCGGATCGGTTTATTCGAATTTATAAAATTTTGGGTTCTAAAAAATAAAAACTAAAATTTTTAAAATAATTTTAGGAACTGAATCCGAATAGACTCATAATTTCGGTTCGGTCTATTCGATCCATCGAATAAATCCAAATAGTAGAGAGACTAGTATCTTTTGTTAAAATATATACAATGAATAATTAATTGGAGGTACTATTATTACACCAAGTGACTATAAAAAATAGCATATAGAGATATATATACTATTATTAATATGATATCATTATTTTTACCTAATAAGTTAATAAATCATATAATAATATCATCACATATTAAGAGCTTTTTTATATTTTGGGTTACTCGGTCTATTCAAATTTTAAAGGTTAGGAACCGAACCCGAACCCATACCTCGAAATATAGTACATACAGGAACTGAACCCGAAAAGACCAACAATTTCGGTCTATTCGGGTTTGAGTTCAGTTTTAAAATGCCCACCCCTACTAGTCGCCATTGGTACAACCGTGGTCGAAGGAGAGCTGCTTCTCCGCTGGCGTGGCCACCGTGAGGTTGGCAAAAATCGGAAGACGGAGACGGAGTCAGGCGCACGGTTGGAAGCGGCTGATGACGCCGAGCCATCCGATTTTTTTTGTTTTTTAATCTTTTTTAAAACAAAAAATAACCTAGACCCTTGTACGATTTAATTCGACTTTTGGACCTGATACTCGACGCCATTGGTCGTGGCGCCGAGGTAAAATGCCTCGGCGCCACAGGTCTGGGCGCTGAGGTAGGCTGACGCGGCAACCGACGTGGCGCCTAGCTCGGCGCCATAGATCTTGGCGCCGAGCTAGGACTTAAGCACCTAGTCGTCTCCTTCCTCTCCTTTCTCTCACGCTCGTGCCTCTTCTTCGTGTTGCCGTCGCGCCGACAATCCCGCCGCTCGCCCGCGCCCACCTTGGCAGCCGCACGTCGCCGCGCCCCACGTGCCTAGCCTCCGGCCGCCGCGCCCCCCGTCGGCACGACCGCCTCCGCGCCCAACGCCGCCTCGCCCAACCACCGCCGACCTCGACCGCTCCGCCCCAACCACTTCATCGCCCGTCCGTCCTACATGCCGCCACTGCAAGGTAATGAGTTAGTATTTCTATAGTAAATAGTTAGTGGTTAATTCGTGTTTAGTATTTAGTTATTATTTACTTTGTTAACTATTTAGTGTTTAGTATTTTAGTATTTAGTTAGCACATGTTCACTTTGATTAATGCATAGTTAGTTAGCTATTTACTTGTTAGTATATAATTAGCTAGGTATTTATATGTCAAAATTGTGAAGACGTGTTCCACCGTGCTTGGATGTGGTTGTTCGAAAGTTATCGTTTAGTCATTGCGATGCTCCAGTCGGGTTATTGATGAAGACATCACTTCTATACATATAATGAATGGACCGATAACACGATCTCGTGCATGACAGCTAAATCTCCAGGTACGTTCTACCCTAGTCAATTGTGTTTCAGAGCTTACGCTTGGAGCCATGGATGTTTTGATGATTAGGTACATTGGAGAGGACCAGCAAGGACTTGGGAAAGACCAAGGTGTTGATAAGGAGCAGCAAGGGCGGCCACAACAGGAAGGAGATCAAGTCCGACTCGGCTACGACTCCATCTCGGGTTCCAGGACCAGTTTGCACTAAAATGGACGCCCAGGATGCATCCGGACTCCGATTGCGATGGACTTGATATGGTTGGAAAGATAAGGAGATTATCTAACCAACCCAACTGGTCCCACCTTAAAATTCATCCGGAGTCAACAGGAATCGTCGAAACAATTCAGCGTTCAGATTCTGTTTTGGTGGTGCGACACCGTCTGTTGGGCCGTTGGGCCGTGTATCGTGTCGAAGCCCATTAGGGGCGAGTCCAGGGGTCACGCACACCCTAATACTTTATTTAATCAGCAGCCACCGCCACATTAGGTTTTGGGTTTTGCTTAGATCAATTCTGCATCGAACAGTGTTGTCGTCATCGGTTTGTGAGACCCCATCCTGTAATCAATACAATTTTGTTTGCGTTTCTTTCCTGTTCTTGTTTGTGTTCTTGATTGCGCTTGTAGGGATAAGCCTTCATGGCGAGGTCATTCGTGTGTCACGGGTGATAACCAATGGAGCCGTGGTGTAGTGATTGCAAGGAACCGTTCGCTCGGAGCCTTGGATCATCAACGTTGAGATCTCCACTCAATCAAATTATCGCATCTCACGAAAGATCGGGCCGCGTATACTATCAATTGGTATCAGATTTCCAGGTTGCCCGTAAGGTATAATCCTACATTTAGATTAGTTTTGTTTCGTCCCATAGTCCACAAAAAGCCAAAAAATATAATTACGATCAGTTTATTCCGACCTAAAACCATTGTCTTAGCCTTTGCACAATTCAGTTTTAGAGTCCGTAGTTCTGAGTTCGTGTTCTAGGTTGAGTTTGGTTGTTGGTTTTGATTTGTTTTGGTTCAGTTTGATTGTGTCCATCCGCTTCCATCCTACAAAATAGATCCTATCTCTAAAACCGACCCTATCCACAAGACAGATCCTATCTCTAAAACCGACCCTACCCACAAAACAGATCCTGTATCTAAACCGACCATATCCACAAAACAAATCTTATCTCTAAAACCGACCCTATCCACAAAATAGATCCTATCTCTACAACCGACCCTATCTACAAAATAGATCATATCTCTAAAACCGACCCTATCCAAAAAAAAACCCGAACCCCCACCCTTCCAACACCTCGCTAGAAACCCTGATTCGGAGTCCAAACTTAAAACGGCCATAACTTTCACCTCAGAACTCGAATCAGGCCCATTTTTTTTCAAATCGCACAGAATTAAATTTTGCATCCCATTCTTTCCGGCTTTTCCGGATTCGCTGTTTTTAAAATTCCCAAATTCGGCTTGGAAATAGGACTTTTCATTTTCCAAACATTTATTCCGATTTTAGGGCAAACTTGCAGAAATTTCAGAGGACATGTCATTGCACAAAAAATCTGAAACTTGGTGTGTTATCTTCTTATGTGCTGCTGCAAAATAGAAAAATATAAAAAAAAATATTTGAAAAAAATCACAAAAAAGAAGGGTAGCACATAACCAGAAACGCAAGTGTTCTGTGCACCTCTGTGATTATTTTGCCCGAAGCCTATTTTCTTGCTGTACCTAGATACTTGTACCTCCTTTCTTGTGCCTTGGTCCAACTGTTCTATTACATTTTCTAGGCCAGCAACTAGGACGAGTACTTGGAACACTTATTCAGCATTGCTATCTGTTACTGACTTGTGTGCCACATATATATATTTAGTCAGCCTTCCCAGAGCCCCAGCTTTCTCTCGAGCAGAATAGGTACTCCTTTGCAATCACACCCCACGCTCGTTGGACAGTCACACCGGTCACCGTTTGCCACCTGCAGTGCTGGTAAGAACCTTGTAAGAGCGGGGTAAGACGCTTCATAATCTGTATTCCACCACCTTCACCACCACCCTAAGAGATAGTTGTAGGGTTCACATTGTTTGTTGCCTTTTTGTCTCTGTTTTGTGCTAACAATGACAGGACCAAATAATCAAATGGACAAGGACAAGGGGCCTAAGCTTAACGACGATGAGTGTGTATCTCAGATGGAATTGAAGGAGATGATGCACGCGATGATTGAAGCTTTTAAAAAATACCAGGACTCTGCGACGACATCCTATGAGCAGCTTGATCGACGAGTTGCTGAACTTGTTACACGCATGGACGTACTGGAGGCTCGTCCCCCACCACCAACTCTAGCCCTAGCTCACTCTCCTGTGGACGATGGACGATAACGACGATGTTTATGCACCGCTGCGTCAACGCCTCGCACGTAATCGACAAGGTATGGGAGGTAATGGTACACGTCGTCATAATCCTGAACCAGACCATGATCCATTTGCTAAGATTAAGTTCTCTATTCCACCGTTCATGGGTTCTTATGATGTTGAAGCTTACTTAGACTGGGAGATGACGGTAGAACAAAAATTTAATTCCCATCTTGTTCCTGAGTAGCATAGGGTTAGACAAGCCACTAGTGAATTTAGAGATTTTGCTATCATTTGGTGGAATGAACTTGTTAACACACGTGCTGCACCACAAACATGGAATGCGTTAAAAGAGGAGATGTGAGCTCACTTTGTTCCCCCTTCTTATAGACGTGATCTTCAAAAAAAAATTGCAACGCTTAGATCAGGGAGACATGTCGGTACAGGAATACTACCAAGAGCTTCAGAAAGGTATGCTACAATGTGGGGTAGTTGAAGATCCGGAGGATCAAATTGTTAGGTTTTATGGGGGATTGAGGCGGGAGATTCAGGATATTATTGATTATAAAGAATATCATTCTATACAACGATTGTTCCATCTTTCTATGTTGGCAGAAAAAGAATTGCAGGGTCGTCAGTAGTGGAGGAGCAACACTTTCGCGCCACACCAACCACCGGTGCCAACCAAGGCGTCATCCTCTTCGAGCGTACGGACATCCACATCTTCCTCCACCAGCGGCACACGCAGCACCGCACCTTCGGCATCACAGGGACACGACAACAGCAAGTCCTTGGTGCCTTCGGGTGTTGCAGCAAAACTTGATACGACCAACTCTTCCACAAACCGCTCCTCCGACATCAAGTGCCACCGCTGCCAGGGACTTGGCCATATTCAGCGAGATTGCCCTAGCAAACGGGCATACATTGCTACTGGTGATGGTGGGTATGTTAGTGCTTCTGACGTTGAAGATGAAGATACTATTGGAGCTAACATTGCAGAGACTTATGATGGTGATGAAGAGGTTCTTGGTACAACAGCGACTGAGACCTATAAGGCCTTGATTGTGCAACGAGCTTTGAGTGCCACGACTAGTGACGACGATAATAGACAGCGCCACAACCTCTTCAACATGTTCCTCATCATCAAGGACTGCCGTGTACATACCATCATTGACGGTGGTAGCTGCAACAACTTGGTGAACGTTGAGGTGGTCAAGAAGCTTGGCTTGACCACACGACAGCATCCCCACCCTTATCACATTCAATGGTTTAACAACAGCGGTAAGATCAAGGTAACAAAAACAACAAGGGTGCATTTTTCTATTGTCTCTTACCATGACTTTGCTGATTTCGATGTGGTGAGTATGGATGCTTGCTCTCTTTTACTGGGACGTCCTTGGGAGTTTGATACTGATGCTATTCACCATGGTAGATCTAATAAATATACTTTCATGCATAAGGGAAAGAAAATTGTGTTGTTTCCTATGACTCCCACAGAAATGGTCCACTTTGAACATGAGAAAAAGACCAATGCTAAGCAAAAAGGTGTTTTGAACTCTGAAAATCAGCAACCTATTAAGTTAAAAACTCCTACTTTGCTAGCCACTAAATCTGATCTTGATGAGTTACATGCCTCTGTTGGACTTTGCTATGCCTTAGTGTGCAAAAATGTTTTCTATTCCATTGATGATATGTCTATTACTTTGCCACCGGCTATTGCTAACCTTTTGCAAGAGTATATGGATGTGTTTCCCTCTGAGATACCCCCTGGATTACCACCTGAGTTGCCTCCAGATTTTCGGGTTAGTTCCACCTTTAACATTTCAGATTTGAAGCCATATATGGGTGGCGAAGATGAGGTCGAGTCGAGGACGACTCCAATTCCAGAAGAAGAGGATGATGAGGACATCACTTCTATACATACAATGAATGGACCGATAACACGATCTCGTGCATGACAGCTAAATCTCCAGGTACGTTCTACCCTAGTCAATTGTGTTTCAGAGCTTACGCTTGGGGCCATAGATGTTTTGATGATTAGGTACCTTGGAGAGGACCAGCAAGGACTTGGGAAGGACCAAGGTGTTGAGGAGGAGCAGTAAGGGCGGCCACAATAGGAAGGAGATCAAGTCCGACTCGGCTGCGACTCCATCTTGGGTTCCAGGACCAGTCTGCACTAAAATGGACGCCTAGGATGCATCCGGACTCCGATTGCGACGGACTTGATATGGTTGGAAAGATAAGGAGATTATCTAACCAACCCAACTGATTCCACCTTAAAATTCATCCGGAGTAAACGGGAATCGTCGAAACAATTCATCATTCAGATTCTGTTTTGGTGCTGTGACACCGTCTGTTGGGCCGTTGGGCCGTGTATCGCGTCGAAGCCCATTAGGGGCGAGTCCAGGGGTCACGCACGCCCTAATACTCTATTTATTCAGCAGCTGCTACCACATTAGGTTTTGGATTTTGCTTAGATCAATTCTATCATCGAACAGTGTCGCCGTCATCGGTTTGTGGGACCCCACCCCGTAATCAATACAATTTTGGTTGCGTTTCTTTCCTGTTCTTGCTTGTGTTCTTGATTACGCTTGCAGGGATAAGCCTTCGTGGCGAGGTCATTCGTGTGTCACGAGTGATAACCAACAGAGCCGTGGTGTAGTGATTGCAAGGAACCGTTCGCTCGGAGCCTTGGATCATCAACGTCGAGATCTCCACTCAATCAAATTATCGCATCTCACGGAAGATCGGGCCGCGTCTACTATCAGTTATCTCCACAAATGCCAAATTGCCTAAGCTTTCGAAATAAGTGGTTGTTGTGCAAGATGCTCAATCGGCCCCGAACGAGGTTGAGATTTCTCGTCCTGTCCGCGGCGTTTGTGGGGCTTCGAATCCGGTGGTACCCCCCAGGAGATCCAATTGACCCAGGATCCAACCCAGGGTTTAGGGTAATGAGACAAATAAGTTTACAAAGTCAGAATAAATAAATTGTACAAGCGAAACTATCATGTCATTTTTCTTACTCACTTCCACTTAGACGATCAGCAAGATTCCCTAACATCTATTTCTCGGCTCTAGCCGCCTCCCATTCCCTTGCATCATGTGTTCTCTTCTCATTTGCCGCCTTCAATCTCCTCTGCTCTACACACATCGGACTGTCAAAACTCATTGATTTCATGAACCTACGCATGTCCTGTATGCGATTGTTAATGTACGAATCGACGAGCTGAGATCCACAACACATCTTCTGTTCCATTAGTCTCTTGGACTTTATTGTACGCATCACCTCTTCTTTATCGTCGTATCTCCCAACCGCATTTCCTTGTCTCCTACAAAAAAGATAGTAAGTACGGGTGCAACATTACAGCTAATGCAAACAAAAAATAAATACCAACCTCATCGTAATCTACCATATGTCCATAAAAATAGCCAACGCTAAGCTCGAAAGTCGGAAGGAACGAATCCATACTTAGCTTCAATACCACATTTGCAGAGTACTGGATCAAACTTCAACTCTTCTGCCCACTCATTTTTTTTCTTTTTCTTTGCCTCTGGCTTTGGCCAATGGGACATAGGGCCATACAACCACTCTATGAAATGACACTTACGCCACCCGTATGGTTGCAGGAGAATATTTTAGTAAATTTGTGCAAAAAATAACAAAAGTTTGGACATTTGTTATGCACTCACATAATCAATGTTCGGACACACGAAGTGCTTCGCAGTGTCCTCATCGATGACAGCACGATCTCCGCAATCGCATCGAGGCAGCGACTCCATTCGTCTTTCTGTTGCTACATCCTTCTCTTCATCCATCATTGGTGGAGGATTCGGGGGAGGAGCTACATAACTCTTAAAATGCTCATGACTAGTCCTTCCACACAACCAATTAGCGAAAAGAAGATATCGATGGTCAAATTTATCAGGACCGTCGATCCACTGGAAAAAGAAACACCTCATGTGCTCCTACAAAAATGGAACAAAGCATTAGTACACATCTAGTAAACAATATTAACTCACAAGTCATAAGCTACGTACGTTAAAACCGCCACAAAGGTAGAAGCATCGAGCAGTCGTGTCTGGATGTTTGGATTGACATACCCAAGCCGGTCTACTGCAGTCACAGTTAGGCACAGGAAGATCAGGAGGAACAGGAGCATCCTTACTAGATACATCCGGATATAACTCCCGAGGACGACCTCTCTTCTGCCATAGCGCCTCCCGGTACATGTCTTTCATCTAAGAAATGATTATATATTAACACAAGTACCTAATAAATTGTATAATCGGATTTCACAAACTATCAAATAAAATGTAGTCATCGTATGAACTATATTATATATCCTTGTCGGCGTTTCGACTCCGGGGGTCCCTGGACCGACGAGTAAATTGTCGCTGCGTGTCCTAGCCCAGATGGGTCGGCGCGAGACGGAACACAAGGGGGGAAACAGTAAGGGGGACCGCGGCTCGTGTTGTCCTGCGCCCAGGGCAGATGCACTTGTAGTAGGGGGTTACAAGCGTTCGCGAGGGAGAGAGAGAGAGCCTGCTCGTTAGCCCGTCCTCCCGCGCGGCCACCTTCTCGTACGAGGGCCCTGGACCTTCCTTTTATAGACGTAAGGAGAGGTCCCAGGTGTACAATGGGGGGTGTAGCAGTGTGCTAACGTGTCCGGCAGAGAGGAGCCAGAGTCCTATGTACATGCCGACGTGGCTGTCGGAGAGGTGTTGGTGCCCTGTTCATGTGATGTCGTGGCCGTCGGAGGAGCGCTTAAACCCTGTAGAAGCACAGCTGTCGGGGCTGTCGGGACCTTGCTGACGTCTCCTTGCTTCCGTAGGGGGCTGAGAACCGCCGTCGTCATGGAGCACGCGGGGTGTCATCATTACTTGTTTTACCGGGGCGAGCCAGATGGGACGTCGGTCTTGTTCCCTGTAGCCTGAGCTAGCTAGGGGTAGGGTAATGATGTACCCCCCCTGCGACGTGGTCGGCCCGAGCCCAAGGTCGGGCGAGGCGGAGGCTCCTCCGAGGTCAAGGTTGAGTCCGAGGACTGGGGTCGGGCGAGGCGGAGATCGTCGTCTGAGGTCGAGGTTGAGTCCGAGCCCTAGGGTCGGGCGAGGCGAAGACCGTCGTCCGAGGTCGAGGTTGAGTCCGAGCCCTGGGGTAGGGCGAGGCGGAGACCATTGTCCGAGGTCGAGGTTGAGTCCGAGCCCTGGGGTCGGGCGAGGCGGAGACCGTCGTCCGAGGTCGAGGTTGAGTCCGAGCCCTAGGGCCGGGCGAGGCGGAGACCGTCCTCCGAGGTCGAGGTTGAGTCCGAGCCCTAGGGTCAGGCGAGGCGAAGCTTCCTATGGCGCCCGAGGCTGGACTTGGCTGCTGTCAGCCTCACCCTGGCGGGTGGCACAACAGTCGAGGCAGTGCAGGCGGCGTTGTTTTCCTGTCAGGTCGGTCAGTGGAGGGGCGAAATGACTGCGGTCACTTCGGCCTTGTCGACTGAGGAGCGCGCGTCAGGATAAAGTGTCAGGTGATCCTTGCATTGAATGCTCCTGCGATGTGGTCGGTTGGCGCGGCGATCTGGCCAAGGTTGCTTCACTGCGAAGCCTGTCCGAGCTGGGCCTCGGGCGAGTCGAAGGTGCGCCTGTTACTTGAGGATGCCCTCGGGCGAGGCGTGAATCTGCCTTGGTCTACTATTCCTGCCCGAGGCTGGGCTCGGGCGAGGCGAGATTGTGTCCCTTGAGTGGACAGAGCCTTGACCTGAATTGTGCCCATCAGGCCTTTGCAGTTTCGTGCTGATGGTGGTTACCAGCCGAGTTTAGGAGTCTTGGGGGTACCCCTAATTATGGTCCCCGACAGTAGCCCCCGAGCCTCAAAGGGAGTGTTGGTACTCGCTTGGAGGCTTTGTCGCACTTTTTTGCAAGGGGACCGGCCTTTCTCGGTCACACTTTGTTCCAGTGGGTGCGCGCGAGCGCACCCGCTGGGTGTAGCCCCCGAGGCCTCGGAGGAGTGGTTTGACTCCTCCGAGGTCTTAGTGCCTTTCGTGATGCCTCGGCCGATCTGGTTGTTCCCTCATGCGATCTGATCGTAGTCTGGGTGCATGGTCAGGTTCCGAGTTCTCGGGCTGGTATGTTGACGCTGTCAACGGTTTGGCCAGAGCCGGGTTCGCGAGGGCAGCTCCTGAGCCTCTGCACAGGGCGAGAGGACGGTCAGGGACTGACTCGGCTTTTTTCATACGCCCCTTCGTCGCTTTTTCCGCAAGGAGGAGGGGGGGAAAGCGCCATTTTGCCCTCGGAGGGCGCCGAACATGGTGTCTCCAGTGAGTTGCTAATGGGTGATCTGAGTGGACGCCCGTGCCCCATTCGATAAGGGTCGGCTAGTGGCCCAGAGGCGCGCTCCAAAAGTACCTGCAGGTGATTTGCCGGACCCGGTCCCGTTTGATGGGGTCCGAGGGCTCGATGCCTCCCTATGATGGGATTCTGTTACAGAATCGCTCCTGCTTGTCTCGGAAATGTCCTAGGGTACCTCGGGAGCGTAGCCCGAGCCTCGACCATGTATCGGACGTACCCAGAGTCATCCCTCGCTCTGCGTGTTCTGAGGCGGCTGTCGAACCCTTCTGGGGGCCAGCCTACGAACCCCTGATCAGTAGTGGGCGCGGAGCCCGATTGGCCTGAGGCGGCTGTCGAACCCTTCCGAGGGGCCAGCCTTCGAACCTCTGACTAGTAGTGGGCGCGGAGCCCGAGTGCTTTGAGGCGGCTGTCGAACCCTTCCGAGGGGCCAGCCTTCGAACCTCTGATCAGTAGGAGGGCTCGGGGCCCGCTTCCTTCGCAGAGAAGGATCCCTTTAAGAGTATCCCCTTTCCCGGTCCCTGTAGCAAGAGAGAGAAAGGGGAAGAGGAAAAGGATACGAAATTGAACGACGTGGCGCACCTTTTTTTGACGCGGTCATTATGGCGGAGGTGAAGCGTCGCCCGCTTCGCCTACCAAAGGTGTCGCCTGCCCTGCCGTGGAGTTAATGCGATGGGACGAGTGGTTCGCGGGGCAGCCGTTGTGCATGCGCGAGCCGTTCGAGGAACGGAACACATGCGCGTCGTCTTCACACTGTGGGAGAGGGCTCTCCTGCTGCTCCAGGAGGGGTTGTGAGCCTGCAGACGATTTGACCGCCGCTTCCGCTCGCCTGCTGCCGCCATTACTGTCGGCCCACTTCTGGCCATATCGACCATCGCGCCTTCTCCCGTGGCTGACTGACCCGTGACCGGCGTGTTTGGCTGGCACTATTGGTCCATGCGTAGGGTTGCCTCGAATCGCGGCACCGGTTCCGCAGTCGAGAAGGCGCGGCACTGGCGCAAGTGGCGGTGCAGTTTTTCGCATGTAGTAACCGGCGCGCCGGTTACATGACGTGTGGGCCTGGGACTCCATGCTGGACGCGTCAGAGTTGGAAGGGTGCATCCCCGTGGCGCGGTTGCATGCTGCCTGCATGGCGGTCCGCCCCTTTCACCCGCTGGTTTAGGTGAAGACGGAGGAGTGCTTGTAACCGTTGGGCGGTTACACGCTCCGCGCGTGGCGGTTTGGCTTCTTCTGTCCTGGGCCAGCTTGTATGTCATGTGGGACCCAGCCCCCGTGTCGTAGGGGGAGGACCTTTGAGCGCGTTGGTGAAGACTTAGCCCGTGACGCCTGAGAACGCGAGTGGGGCGAGTTGCCTTTAAAAAGGGAATGGCTCCCTGGGTGGCAGTCACGCCTCCGCACTCTCTTCATGCATTGCGCCTTTCCACCTTCCAAGCCCCCAGATGGGGAGCACCCGCGTTGCCTTCGTCTTGCTGCCGTTGGAGGAGCGCGGCCTCGTGGAGATCGGTACCTTTCAGCCACCGTTCGGCTTCAAGGATTTTCGTCGTGCAGCTCAGCTGCATTCCCTCACCAATGGGCAGTTTGGTGGGGAGAAGCGAGTCGGGCTGCGGCCTCCGCCCCGCCCTCAGCTTCAAGGATTTTCGTCATCCGGGCTGAGGCGGAGGAGCGCACCGAGTGGGGGGTTGCCTCCGCGTAGGCCGGTAACCCTTTTCTTCCCCTAGCGTTTGGGGGAGAAAGGCATCCTCCAGCCCTGCGGAGGCTTCCTCCAGCCATGCGGGGGAAGGCGAACTGCTGCTTCCTAGACAGGGTGTAGCTTTCCGTCCTTCGTCCGGGCGGCGGTCGTGCCGCGCATGGGCCGGCCACGTCCAGGTCTTCCTCGCGCCGTCAGCCGTGCCAGAGGGTTACCTAGCACGTCGTACGCCGCGAGGGCGGTGCTCATGTTCTGGGGCAGCCTCGGCGAGGGCGGGAGTGAGAACCTGCCGGTGCGCTTTGGGCAGACGCCGTACGCCGGTGCGGCGTTGGTGAGCAGGTGGCCGTCGGCGCTGAGGTGGTGGCAGCCGGAGGAGGTTGTCTCTACCAACGAGACCGCCAGCGCCGCCTGCACCCCGGACCTCCGTCTCTTTGGCTTGAATGGCTAGTTCTCGTCCTTTATGGGCGAGGGCTTTTCCGCTGCAGCGTTTGCCCTGAAGCCGTTGCTGCAGCTGTCTAGCCGCTCGAGACGGAGGTCGTTGTCACTGCTGCTGGAGCGGTTGCCGGTAAGCCGCTTGGAGTTCGTCGTCCCGCGGGCCCTCCGATGTGGGGGGTTGTTCGTACCCATGGGAACGGAACCGGAGTCATGTTTGTAATGGCATCTTGAGTGCCGGTGTATGTTCATTGCGGCTATCGGGGCCTGAACATCTGTGTATTTGGGCGTAAAGCCGTGTTTCTTCCTCATTTCGAGCACCAGGTCTCGCCTGTCGGCTAGCTGAACCGCTTAACCAAGTGTGAGTTGCCCTGCGTGGAAGGTGACGAGTGAGGTATCCGTATCCCGGAGGCGTAGGAGTCCCTCGGCTCGGTCGGCCTTGCCACTCAAGGCTTCTCTTGCCCAATTAAAGAAACCCTCGGCCGCTCTGCGATGAGCCGGAGCCGGAGGCAGCGGTGTCAGCATGGACAGAGGCGGAGTTGGCTCGAAAAGGGGGCTTCGTCGGCCCAGGCCGAGGAGGCTTAGCAGCGGTGGCCGGAGCCTGGCCGGGTCGTCCACTGGCGGGACCAACCCCAAAGTCGGGCTACCGAGGCCATGAGCCGGGCTAGTGTCCTCAGGGGACAGCTGGCTAAGGCCACGGAGCGGCCGGACAAGCCGCCTGCTCGGGCCGAGTTCCTGGAGGAGACCCTGGCGGCGATGGCCTAAGCGCAGTGCTGACATCTTCCTTCAAGGTGGAGATCCTTCGCCCGTGTTGCCGTCTGAGGCCGGGTCGGATTCCGCCGAAGGTGGAGACGATGCCGAGGGTGCTGCTGCTCCCCCTATTGATGTCTGAACCTGCAGGAATAGTTTGTCTATAGAATTTGTCGATAGCGACCAGCAGGTGCGTGAAGCCCCCAGGTGCCTTCTGCAAGGGACCGACGAGGTCCAGACCCCACACAGCAAACGGTCAGGTGATGGGTATTGTTTACAGAGCCTGAGCGGGCAGGTGGGTCTGCCTTGCGTAGAATTGACACCCTTGGCAGGTGCATACAATCCTAGTGGCGTCGGCCACCACGGTTGGCCAGTAGAAACCTTGTCGGAAGGCGTTTCCAACAAGGGCTCGAGGCGCTGCATGGTGACCGCAAGCCCCCGAGTGTATTTCTTGCAATAACTCCTGACCTTCGGTGATGGATATGCATCGCTGGAGGATGCCTAAGGGGCTGCGGTGGTAGAGCTCCTTTCCGTCACCCAGCAAGACGAACGACTTGGCGCGCCACGCCAATCACCGAGCCTCGGTTCCGTCGAGGGGTAGCTCTCCTCGGTGGAGATATTGCAGGTACGGGGTCTGCCAGTTTCGATTAGGCGGGACCCTATTCCGCTCCTCCTCGACGCGCAGTGCCTCACCCTCGGCGGCCGAGGGTGCCTCGGGCTGAGCCGAGGCCTTCTCGGGCTCGGGCGTGTCGTCGGTCTTGACGGAGGGTTGATGTAGGTCTCGGGAGAAGACGTCCGGGGGGACCGTTGTCCGCCCTGAGGCTATCTTAGCTAGCTCGTCCGCAGTCTCGTTGTATCGCCGGGCGACGTGGTTGAGCTCGAGCCCGTAGAACTTGTCTTCCAGGCGCCGGACCTCATCGCAGTAGGCTTCCATCTTCGGGTCGCGGCAGTGGGAGTTCTTCATGACTTGGTCAATGACAAGCTGTGAGTCACCACGAGCGTCGAGGCGCCAAACCCCTAGCTCAATGGTGATGCGCAACCCGTTAACCAAAGCCTCGTACTCGGCCACGTTGTTGGACGCCAGGAAATGGAGGCGCAGCACGTAGCGGAGGTGCTTCTCAAGGGGTGAGATGAAGAGCAGGCTCGCGCTCACTCCTGTTTTCATCAGCGACCCGTCGAAAAACATGGTCTAGAGTTCCGGTTGGATCGGAGTTGCTGGAAGCTGGGTGTCGACCCATTCTCGAAATCCGCCAAGACTTGGGACTTGATGGCCTTTCAAGGGGCGAACGAGATTGTCTCGCCCATGATCTCCACCGCTCACTTTGCAATCTTACCCGAGGCCTCTCAGCACTGGATGATCTCCCCCAGGGGGAAGGATGACACCACAGTCACTGGATGAGACTCGAAGTAGTGTCGCAACTTTCGCCGCGTCAGAATTACCGCGTACAGTAGCTTCTGAATTTGCAGGTAGCGGATTTTGGTCTCGGACAATACCTCACTGATGAAGTAGACCGGCCTCTGGACGAGCAATGCGTGCCCTTCTTCTCGTCTCTCGACTACGATCGCGGCGCTGACCACCTGAGTGGTTGCGGCTACGTAGATCAGGAGAGCTTCTCCGGCAGCGGGGGGCACCAGGATGGGCGCGCTTGTAAGGAACGCCTTTAAGTTCCCGAGGGCTTCCTCGGCCTTGGGGGTCCAAGTGAAGCACTCGGTCTTCCTTAAGAGGCGGTACAGGGGCAGGCCTCTTTCGCCGAGGCACGAGATGAAGCGGCTCAGAGCCGCAAGGCATCCCATGACCCTCTGTACTCCTTTCAAGTCCTTGATAGGCCCCATGTTGGTGATGGTCGCGATTTTTCTCCAGGTTGGACTCGATGCCCCGCTCGGAGACGATGAACCCCAGGAGCATGCCTCGGGGGACTCTGAAGACACACTTCTCGAGATTGAGTTTTACGCCTTTCGCTTTGAGACACTTGAATGTCGTTTCAAGGTCAGAGAGGAGGTCGGAGGCTTTCCTCGTCTTGACTACGATGTCATCGACGTAAGCCTCGACCGTTCGGCCAATGTGCTGTCCGAACACGTGGTTCATGCACCTTTGGTATGTCGCGCCTGCATTCCTTAAACCGAATGGCATAGTAATATAGCAGTACATGCCAAAGGGTGTGATGAAAGAAGTCGTGAGCTGGTCAGACTCTTTCATCCTGATTTGGTGATACCCTGAGTAGGCATCAAGGAATGACAGGGTTTCGCACCTAGCAGTGGAATCCACGATTTGATCGATGCGAGGCAGAGGGTAGGGAACCTTCGGACATGCTTTGTTTAGACCAGTGTAGTCTACACACATCCGCCATTTCCCACCTTTCTTTTTCACAAGCACAGGGTTGGCTAGCCATTCGGAATGGAATACCTCTTTGATGAACCCTGCAGCCATCAGCTTGTGGATCTCCTCGCCTATGGCTCTACGCTATTCTTCGTCGAATCAGTGCAGAGGCTGCTTCACGGGTCGGGCTCCAGCTCGGATATCCAGCGAGTGCTCGGCGACATCCCTCGGTATGCCAGGCATGTCCGAGGGACTCCACGCAAAAACCTCGGCGTTTGCACGGAGAAAGTCGACGAGCACTGCTTCCTATTTGGGGTCGAGCTCGGAGCCGATCCGGACTTGCTTGGAGGCGTCGTTGCTGGGGTCGAGAGGGACAGACTTAACCGCATCTGCGGGCTCGAAGTTGCCGGCGTGGCGTTTCGCATCTGGCACCTCCTTGGAGAGGCTCTCCAGGTCGATGATGAGGGCCTCGGACTCGGCGAGGGCCTCAGCGTATTCCACACACTCCATGTTGCATTCGTACGCGTGTCGGTATGTGGATCCGACGGTGATGACCCTGTTGGGGCCCGACATCTTGAGCTTGAGGTAGGTGTAGTTGGGGACGACCATGAACTTGGCGTAGCATGGTCTCCCCAGCACTGCGTGGTAGGTTCCTCGGAACCCAACCACCTCGAACGTGAGGGTTTCCTTTCGAAAGTTGGAGGGAGTCCCGAAGCAGACGGGCAGATCGAGTTGCCCAAGGGGTTGGACGCGCTTCCCGGGGATGATCCCGTGAAAGGGCGCCGCACCGGCCCGGATCGTGGACAAATCGATCTACAAGAGCCCGAGGGTCTCGACGTAGATGATGTTGAGGCTGCTGCCTCCGTCCATGAGGACCTTGGTAAGCCTGACGTTGCCGATGACGGGATCGACAACGAGCGGGTAATTCCCCGGGCTCGGCACGCGGTCGGGGTGGTCGCCTTGGTCGAAGGTGATGGGCTTGTCGGACCAGTCTAGGTAGACTGGCGCCGCCACCTTCACCGAGCAGACCTCCCGGCGCTCCTGCTTACGGTGCCAAGCCGAGGCGTTCGCCACCTGCCCACCGTAGATCATGAAGCAGTCATGGACCTCGGGGAACTCCTCTGCCTTGTGGCCTTCCTTCTTGTCGTTGTCGTGGGTTTTGCCACCTTCCGCCGGTAGCCCGGCCTTGTGGAAGTAGCGTCGAAGCATGACGCACTCCTCAAGGGTGTGCTTGACGGGACCCTGATGATAGGGGCACAACTCCTTGAGCATCTTGTCGAACAGGTTGGCCCCTCCGGGAGGCTTCCGGGGGTTCCTGTGTTCGGTAGCGGCGATAAGATATGCGTTGGCGGCATCGCGTTTCGTTTGCGACTTCTTCTTGCCCTTCTTCTTCGTGCTGCGCTGAGCGGACGCTTCGGGGACGTCTTCCTGCTGGCGTCTTCGAGGCTGCTTGTCCTTCCGGAAGATGGCCTCGACCGCCTCCTGGCCAGAGGCGAACTTGGTGGCGATGTCCATCAGCTCGCTCGCCCTGGTGGGAGTCTTGCGACCCAGCTTGCTCACCAGGTCGTGACAAGTGGTGCCGGCAAGGAACGCGCCGATGACATCTGAGTCGGTGATGTTGGGCAGCTCGGTGCGCTGCTTCGAAAATCACCGGATGTAGTCCCACAGGGATTCTCCCGGCTGCTGGCGGCAGCTTCAGAGATCCCAAGAGTTCCCAGGGCGCACGTATGTGCCCTAGAAGTTTCCGGCGAAGGCTTTGACCAGGTCGTCCTAGTTGGAGATCTGCGCAGGAGGCAGATGCTCGAGCCAGGCTCGGGCGGCGTCGGAGAGGAACAGGGGGAGGTTGCGGATGATGAGGTTGTCATCGTCCGTTCCACCCAACTGGCAGGCCAACCGGTAGTCCGCGAGCCACAGTTCCGGCCTTGTTTCCCCCGAGTACTTGGTGATGGTAGTCGAGGTCCGGAACCGGGTCGGGAACGGCGCCCGTCGTATGGCCCGGCTGAAAGCTTGCGGACCGGGTGGTTCGGGCGAGGGGCTCCGATCCTCCCCGCTGTCGTAGCGTCCCCCACCCCTGGGGTGGTAGCCTCGGCGCACCTTCTCGTCGAGGTGGGCTCGACGGTCGCGGCGGCGGTGCTCGTTGCCGAGGCGACCCGGGGCCGCAGGCGCTGTGTCCCGTGTGCGCCCGGTGTGGACCGAGGCTTCCCGCATGAATCGGGAAGTCGCGGCGCGATGCTCTGGGGGTACCCCTGCCTTCGGGAGGCAGAGCTTTCGGTCCGTCGGACCATGACATCCTCCAGGAGATTCTTGAGTTCTCCCTGGATACGCCGTCCCTCGGTGGTGGATGGTTCCGGCATCGCTCAGAGTAGTATTGTTGCTGCAGCCAGGTTCTGGCCGACCCCACTGGAAGCCGGGGGTAGCCTTGCCCTGGCATCGTCAGCGATGCGGTGTTGGACGTCCTGGGGCAGATGACACGCTTCTCCGGCTGGTGCTCGGCCTGCCCACTCCTGCCCGATGTTCTATCGGAGCTGCACAAGTTGTCCTGCTTCCTCGTCGAGCCTGGCCTGCATCTCGTGGATTTGCTCGAGCTGTGCGTCCTGACCCCCCACAGGGACTGGGACCACAGCTAGCTCCCGAAGGATGTCAACGCGAGGCGCAGGCCTAGGGGGATCGCCGTCCTCCACCATACCAAGGTGGTTGCCTTCGTCGAGACCCCCTAGATCGACGTGGAAACATTCGCGACTTGGGCCACAGTCCTCGTCGCCGAGGCTATGGCTATCATCGGAGCAATCGGAGAGGCAGTAGTCACACACGGTCATGAAGTCCCGCATGGCACTGGGGTTCCCGAGCCTAGAGAAATCCCAACCATAGTCGGGCTCGTCATCTTCCTCGGAACCCGGGGGGCCGTAGGTCGAGACGGCCGTCAACCGGTCCCAAGTTGACCACATATGATACCCCGGAAGGTTCGGATATGCCTTTATGAAAGCGTCCACCGAAGCGGGGTCGCTTGGCGGGTCGAAGCTAAATCTAAAAGGCAAAGGGTGGAAAACGGAAGGTATCTCTTGATCGACGAATGGTGACGGAGTCGCGTCGGGGACGGACTGCACCGTTATCTCAGGTACGAGGCTGACGCCCAGCAGGTCCTTCGCGAGCGTGCTGGCGTCATCCGTCCGCTTGGGGTTGGCGTGTTGCGGGGAAACGACACCCGTCTTCGTCTCAGACGTGAGGTCGACACCCGACGTGTCCCCCGCTGGGGCGCTGGCATCGTCGACTCGCTCGACAGCCGACGAGGTGCCGCCTCCTGCTTGGCCATGGTTGCCCCGCCTCCTGCTCCGTCAGCGGGGAAGGTGACGGGACAGACCCGGATGCTGCTCTTCCGCCACGCGGGGAAGACATCGTCGATTCCGCCGCCGGCGGGTGGGCTGACGGCCGCCATTGTCGTTGTCGCGCGGCAGAGGAAGGAGTACCATGTCATGGCTGCCGCCGAGGGACATGAACTCGAGACTCCCGAAACGGAGCAGCGTCCCGGGCTGGAGACGTTGCTGGAGACTACCCATCTGGAGCTTGACGGGAAGCTGTTCGTCAACACGCAGCAGGCCCCTACCTGGCGCGCCAACTGTCGGGGTGTCATCATTACTTGTTTTACCAGGGCGAGCCAGATGGGACGCCGGTCTTGTTCCCCGTAGCCTGAGCTAGCTAGGGGCAGGGTAATGATGTACCCCCCTGCGACGTGGTCGGCCCGAGCCCAAGGTCGGGCGCGGCGGAGGCTCCTCCGAGGTCGAGGTTGAGTCCGAGCCCTGGGGTCGGGCGAGGCGGAGAGCGTCGTCCGAGGTCGAGGTTGAGTCCGAGCCCTAGGGTCGGGCGAGGCGGAGACCGTCGTCCGAGGTCGAGGTTGAGTCCGAGCCCTGGGGTCGGGCGAGGCGGAGACCGTCGTCCGAGGTCGAGGTTGAGTCCGAGCCCTAGGGCCGGGCGAGGCGGAGACCGTCTTCCGGGGTCGAGGTTGAGTCCGAGCCCTGGGGTCGGGCGAGGCGGAGCTTCCTATGGCGCCCGAGGCTGGACTTGGCTGCTGTCAACCTCACCCTGGCGGGTGGCACAGCAGTCGGAGCAGTGCAGGCGACGCTGTTTTCCTGTCAGGTCGGTCAGTGGAGGGGCGAAGTGACTGCGGTCACTTCGGCCTTATCGACTGAGGAGCGCGCGTCAGGATAAGGTGTCAGGCGATCCTTGCATTGAATGCTCCTGCGATGCGGTCAGTTGGCGCGGCGATCTGGCCAAGGTTGCTTCACTGCGAAGCCTGTCCGAGCTGGGCCTCGGGCGAGTCGAAGGTGCGCCCGTTACTTGAGGATGCCCTCGGGCGAGGCGTGAATCTGCCTTGGTCTACTGTTTCTGCCCGAGGCTGGGCTCGGGCGAGGCGAGATCATGTCTCTTGAGTGGACGGAGCCTTGACCTGAATTGCGCCCATCAGGCCTTTGCAGCTTCGTGCTGATGGTGGTTACCAGCCGAGTTTAGGAGTCTTGGGGGTACCCCTAATTATGGTCCCCGACAGTCCTAGAAGCAACAATCAAAACTAATAATAAAAAAAATTACAACCCAATATATAAATGAATCAGTGAGATATCATATCTTGGTATATAAAGTATTCCAACTCGAATCTGGTCGCTTTTGAAGAAGATTTGAATGGAGGGAAGGTTGAGAAATGAGGAGGGCACACCTCTCGACCAGTAGAACAGCCGATTTATACAACTTTCTAGCTCGGCGCCAATATCTGTGGAGCCGAGCTAGGATGCCGCGTCGACGCCACGCCAGCTCTAGTCGCCGCGAGCCGCCACCGCTACGTTAGAGCTCGTCATAGGCTATGACGCCGAGCTGTGTTATCTCAGCGCCGTATCCTATAGCATCGAGCTTCGGACCCAAATTCTAAAATAAATTATCCAGAGATCTAAATGTAAATTTTTGTTAGAAAATAGGTTAAAAAAAATCGCCGAGCCGTCCAAGTGAGGAGGAGGTGCAGCGTGTAGTGTAGGAGGAAGTAGAAGCCGTCCGATGCTTCCAGGTCTTAGCATCCAGTGCATGGTGGTGAGGCTGTTGTTTACCGTTGATAGAGAATCGGACGGTGAGTAGAAAAAAAGTGCGACGTGGGTGGATGCTCTTAGCATGCACCTTTGTGACGGCCTTTAATATATAGGAATATGATAAACTTGTTATTCAAGTCACTTCTAGTTCTAGACACTCACATGACTGTATGTCTGTATGACTGTATCGAATTTCTTCTTGACACCCTCTTCGGATTGTATCGTGGTTGGACTTGATTTGCTCGAAATCTATTTTGCGCAATGCAAAAGTGGTAGTAAGAAAAGCCCGGCCCATTGAAAAAACAGAGTGGATTAGGCCTTGTTGGGTCAGCCATTTTGGAGACCAACATTGAAAAGCCCAGAATCGTCGCATCTTAGCTTGGTGGGCTATGTGGATAGTATGAAATTCCAGCTATCTTTCTGATATAGTATAGTACTCCCTTGGCCCAATTTAAATAAATTAAGTTTTATTAAATTTAAGTAAATTTATAAAAAAAATACCAGTATCACAATTTGTCTCTAAATAGGGTAATCTAGTTATACTTGTTCATTGCTACTTGTGTCCCATAAAGTTTGTGATTCTCGGTTTTTGAGGTTAAAATAGTGACGATGTAAATTTACGCAATAGACCGTGTAAAATAAGGGACACGATACTGTCGATAACACTATTTGTAGAGTGAAGTTTGAAATAGTAGATGAGATAAGGGATGCGATATGAGATCTGCCGGAGATGTCTTATATTCATATGGAGAAACCAAAAAAAGGCGGTACTAGATATATCTAGAGGATTCGCAGAGTGCAAAGGAGATCAACGACCACATTACACCGTGGATGAATAGGGTGTGATATTTTTCTCAATGCATGCAATGTCTTTTAATAGGGACAATTGCATGAGTGTTTCTGTTTTAGGGTGTAACTATGGATTTATTTCTATTTTTTTTTGGACTTTGCGCGTTTACCCTGTTTTTACAAAACAAAATTATTTTATGCACCTACTCCGTTAGTTATAGCTAATGGTGTTAAGTCTTAATAAAAAACACAAGGGACTATTGCGTCATTGCCCCTATTTTAGAGTATAACTCTAGTTTTACCCCTGTTGTTTATTAGACTTATGTGTTTTTATCGCAATTCAAATTACTTTACAATTTGAAATTTTAAAAACCATTTTGACAATTTGTTCAAACGGTTGTCAGAAGACAAAATAAGTTTGAATTGTTGCCAAATTATTCGTATTTTTTTAAAAAAATAATTTAAATTATTACAAGGTAATTTAAATAACTCCAGCACTGCGCGCCTGCGCTGCACTAGCTACGCGGCCCTTCAGGCCAGGACAGGCCGTCACGATTGGTGCGGGTCGCGGGCCAGCTGAACGGTAATAACCATATGAGTCATATCGCAAGGCCGGCGCCCGTGTTCGAGTTCCAGTAGTTCTTGATGGCAATCATGCGTGCGCAAGCAGCCGTGTGATGCTGATGCGCCCTCTCGCCTAGCTACTTGCTATTGTCTATCCCGCAACTGATCGACCTAGGCTGGGCTGTGGATGGAGCGAGCACTCGCACACTCACACACACACACAGGCTTCCCGGCCGCCGGTAGGAGTGCAGTGAGATTGTCGTGGCAAACCCACCACACGGCCGGGGCAGCAGCGTCGTCACCGTCTTGCCCACGCTGCAGGCTCCATTGGCACCGGCCTCTACTAGCCGCACAGAAGTGTGATAACAGCCACCCGCTGTTTCTGTTTTGCACGGTACTGAAGTTGACCCCCTGCATAGCCCCTGTTTGTTTCGGCTTTTCGCAGTTTCTGGCCACCAAAAGCTGCTGCGGACTGCCAAACACTCAGCTTTTCAGCCAGCTTCTATAAAATTCGTTTGGGTAAAAACCATTCAAAATCAAATAAACATATGATTGGTTGAGTCGTCGCAATAGTAGTAATCCATTACTTTATAGATCCTGAGCCCCCTGGACAACTTTATCTTCCTCCGCACGTAATTCTAATGACACTCAGATTCTCTACACAGCCAGATTCTCCCCACAGCTAGATTCTCGGAAAAGCTGGTCAGAAAAAAGCTGAACCAAACAGGCACATAGTCGTGTGCGGGGATCCTCGATCTATTATATTACTCCTCCCGGTCATAAAGGGAACGTGTCAGTTGTTTATAGTTGACGGTAATGTAACCACGCGAGGGACGAACGATCCCCATCATCCCTCCAACTCTCTCCCTTTTGTCACGGTGGAACCTTAGGCTAGCTCCAACAAGGAACCCTAAAGGGTTCTGTACCCTAAATATAGAGGACCAAATGGTCCTCTACGCCCTCCAGCAGCGTCCTCTAAATGGTCCTCTAAATTTAGAGGACGCTACTGGATTCTCTATATATAGAGTTTCTCTAAACGGTTCTCTATCCATTTGAATACTTTAAATAACTAGTTTAGCAAAACTAAAATATGTACAATACATTTGAGAGTATGACAAATACGTATGTACAAAAAATAAAAATAAAAAATATTCCTAATATAGATATTTGAGTATAGAGGACGTGATTTAGAGGACGTTGTTGGAGAGGAAGGAGATATAGAGGATAGAATCTTTTAGAGGAGACTGTAAAGGACAGATATAGAGAATGAATATAGAGGATGTTGCTGGAGACAGCCTTAGTACTCCGACGACGTATCTGCATGCTGCCGAATCGCCCTTCTTTTCTACCCGCAGATGCAGGCCAGGAAGCTTCAGCCTCACTTTTGGTCATCGAGCTAGCTAGGGGACTATTTGGATCAGCTTTCTGACAAACCTAGCTAGTCAATACAGATTTGGCCAAAAGCCGAACTTTACAAACAACAAATGACTTACAAACCGTACACGTCACATTAGCAACTGAAGAATTCCACCCGCTTCTATCGGCTACTTCGTCCGGCCCGTTTGTCTCTGCGTGTGTAATGGGGGCTTTCTGGCCTAAGCGTTTCCCTGTGAAGCCACGCCCGAGAAGCTAGCTAGGCGTTTGATTCCAAGAAGCAGGCTTCTCGTGGCCAGAAACTCCCCAGAAGCGCTTGGCCCCTGCACGGTTGTAGGCTTCTAGTCATGCGCTCGATCGATTGATCCACCTCATTATGCACGATGCTTTTATCCACCCTATCTCTCTCAACGTGTGTAGTATAGCACTGTCTCCCATCAAAACCAATCGAGCTTTAATGCTGGTGGTACTGGTGGGTAGGCCGTGCTTTTCCCACGGTAGGTTACACCCGCCATGCAATGCCGCTTGCGGTACTCTCCTGCAGGGAAGGGGCGGGCCCAGTATTTGGAGCCCGGGTATTTAAAATTTTAGTGGAGTATAATTTTTTGACTGACTAAATTCTAGCCTAGTAGCATTTAGACATATATAATTATCACATATAGAACTAGTTTCATTGCATATAAAATATATAACATATAAATGAGCATGTATACACATTATATAACTAGTAAACTAGATCATAACATTAGTACAATTTGGCTCAATACAAGCGGTAGCCTTTTAACATCACAGACGGTTCGGTTAGAAAACCGCCTGAGATGTCCCAGGCTATTCGGACCGCCTGTGATGTATTAGTATCACAAGCGGTTTTTGTATCGGACCGCTTGTGGTTCTCTATTCTTTTCACAAACGGACCGTAATGAAAAACAGCCTGTGATTGTGATTTGATTACCATATTAATATTTTAATTTTTAACAGAAATATGAAAATACAATTTAAATGAATTAATATTTTATTTTTTTAACAGAAATATGCAGATACAATTTAAATAAATTAATATTTTAATTTTTAACAGAAATATGCAAATACAATTTAAATGAATTTTAATAGCACACATAGATAACTAGAGAGATTTTAAATTAATTGGCAACCACAATGCATAGTCGATCATACATGCTAACAAATACAATTTGATTCATACAGTTTTCATGAACTACCATTTTTCCGCATGTATGGCTTTAACTTCTTATCAATTTTCTTTTCCACACGCTTGATTCTCTCTGGACCGTTAAAGACGAACATCTCTTCATACTTATTGTATTCCTCATCTCCGTCTCCCACATTCTCAACTCCAACAATTTTTTGCTTCCCAGAAATAACTACATGCATCTTCTCATCTGCTGGATCGAGTACATAGAACACTTGTGCAACACATTCGGCGAGAACCCACGGGTCATCTTTATATCCTACTTTCTTTAAGTCTACCAGTGTGAGTCCGTAGTTATCCACTATCACCCCCACTGGATGTTGTACCCATTGGCACTTAAATAAGGGTATTTTCATGCTTGGGCCATAATCAAGTTCCCATATTTCCTCTATGAATCCAAAATATGTGGTCTTCTATCCATGTAGGTCAAAAGCATCGATACGAACACCGCTATTTTGTGCAACACTTTTCATGTCTTTTGATTTAGTGTAGAATGTGTACCCATTGATGTCATATGCTTGCCATGATGTCACAAAACACGATGGCCCAGAAGCCAAATTCTTCATTGTTTTCTCTTCCATAGAGTCTCCGAATGGGATGTTTTTGTCCATTAACCATTCGCTGAAACGATGTTTGTGCTCCCTCATGATCCAGTCCTCTGTGCGGTTCTGATTTTCTTTACGAAGCTCATCCAGGTGTTCCTCTATGTAAGACTCGGCTATCGTGAGATGTTGTAGTACACTACCATGAGCACAATGTACTAGCTTGTAATCCTCAACGCGAAAAGTTTTCCTGCCCATTCTCCCCCTCCCACATAGTTTACCCTCATGTTTAGGTACAGGCACACCTATCATTGTTCCGTCACTTATGTAATCTATACAGCTCTCAATCACTTCTTCTGTAGTGTATCCCTCCATGATTGAACCCTCTGGGTGAGCGTGATTTCGCACATAACCTTTTAATACTCCTAGGTATCGCTCCAACTGAAACATATGATGTAAATATAGTGGCCCTAATATTTTTATCTGATCCACGAGATGTATGATTAGGTGTACTTGCATATCAAAAAATGATGGAGGAAAACACATTTCAATCTTGCACATAGTCTCGATGATGTATGCCTTTAGATAGTCCAAGTCTTCTAAAGCTATTACTTTTTGTGAAACCGCATTGAAAAAGTAACACAGGTGTGTGATGACAACTTTGACATGCTCTGTTTCGAGGGCTCTTACCGCAATTGGGAGGAACACCGTCATAATCACATGGCAGTCATGAGAGTTGTAGCCAAATAGAGACAAGTCCTTCATCCTGACTAGTTTGCTGATATTGGATGAGAAACCTGTGGGCACTTTAACCCCACGCAAACATTTGCAAATCTTTGTTCTCTCCTCAACTGACAAGTTGTAGCTAGCTGGGGGGAGGTAAGGCTTCCCTTTGCCACTATCCACTGGATGAAGTTTCGGTCTGATTTGAAGATCTACTAGATCATTGCGTGATTTAAGTCCGTCCTTTATCTTACTCGGCATGTCCAGCAAGGTTCCAATGATGCTGTCAAAAACATTCTTTGTTACATGCATCAAATCAATGCTGTGGCAAATTTCCATAACCTTCCAGTATGGGAGGTACATGAAAAAAATTGATTGCTTCTTGAAAGTTGTGTAAGTTGAAGGGTCAGTTCTCTTTCTCTTTTCTCCTTTGTTTTTCCCTTTCCGAATACAACATGAATGTTCTTTACAATTTCAAAAACAAGTTTCCCACTATAAGGCTTTGGTGCACCTTTATTTCCAGTTCATTGTTAAATTCCTCTTTCATCTTTCGGTACTTATGCTGCTTCATCAAGAATCGTCTGTGTCCCATGAACACCAACTTCTTGGATGATTTAAGGTACATGGAAGCAGTTCCATCGATGCACACTACACAACCATTCTTTCCTTTAGTCTTTTACCCTGATAGTGTGGCGCCACCGGGAGAATCATGGATGGTAACAAATATAATTGCTCTTAAGTTGAAATACCCATGGCAATACTCATCCCATATTCTAACTCCTTCATTCCAGAGCTTTGTCATATCTTCCATAAGAGGTTCTAGGAACACATCAATATCAACACCAGCTGATTTCGGACCTTGAATAAGAATAGTCAACATAATGTACTTTCTTTTTTGACACAGCCATGATGGAAGGTTGTACATCGTTAAAGTCACGGGCCAGGTGTTATGTACACTTCTTTTTTCACCAAATGGATTCATTCCGTCTGTACCCAAAGCAAATCTTATATTTCTGGTTTCTTTGGCAAACTCAGGATACATAAGATCAAAATTTTTCCATTGTGATGCATCAGCAGGGTGTCGAATCTGTTTGTTATTCTACTTGTGATTTTCAGCATGCCAACGCATAAGCTCAGCCTCCCTAGGATTTGAGAACAAACGTTTTAAACGATCAATTACTGGAAGATACCACATCACCAAAGCTGGGATCTTTGACTTCTTTTTCTCATCCATGTCATCAAAAGCGTCATCGTCACTTTCAGGTCCAATAGTGGATTTCTTGTTTTTATTTTTCTTCGGGAATTTTTTTTACACAGTCTTGATTGTAGCTCTTCTTGTATCGACTGACATTGCAAACTGGGCATCTTGCTGTGTTCTCAAAATCGCCATGATACAGAATACAATGGTTCGGACATGCATGAATTTTTTGCACACCCAGAGCTATGGGAGATATAAGTTTCTTCGCTTTATAAGTGCTTGTTGGTAGTTTGTTGGGTTTTGGTAGTAATTGGGATAGAAAATTCAAAAGATCTGTGAAGCTAGTATCAGACCATCCGGCGCTAGCCTTCAACTTAAGAAGTTCTAGAACTGTACGCAGTGTAGTAAACTCTTTGTCACAACCCTTTGATTCATCATATAAAGGTTCTTTTGAGGCACTTTCCAGTCCCTCCATTTTAGATAGCCCTTTCTGCGATCCCATAGAACTCAACATTTCTGGTTCCATATGGCGCAACATCTCTTCGCAATCAAATTCTTCAAAATCTTGATTAGCATCCACATAATCCACTTTACCATCAACTTTAAGATCTAAAATTCCGACAACTCTCTCGTCATTACCAGACACTTCACACGGATCCAACTCACCATGTTCTGACCATATCGTGTAATTGTTTTTAAACCCTCTTTTTAGCAGATGTGCTTGGATTACTCCTGTATCTCTCCAAGCTATCTTATTATCACACTCGATGCACGGACATAATATCTCCTTACTCTTTCGCAAATTCGCGTGCTTGTTGGCCGCTTCAATAAAGCTTCTCAAATTTCGAATGTACGACGGATGTGGTCTTGGCACATTGTACATCCAACCTCGGTCCATTACCTATCCCTATATTGATTAACGTCAATATCGAGATGTAACATGAAAAAATAAATGTACATGAAAGTTAAACAAGATCATATCGAGATGTACCTAGCACATGATACAAAAAAATTTAAAATATCCCCAATTAATTGAATTTAATCCCTAAATCATGAACGAATTAATGTGCATGAAAATGAAACAAGATTGCAGCAATATAGGTACTTTGAGGTGAGACAACTCTTTATAAAAAATCTTTAAATTAGATCAACTACAAGTCCAAATCTTGGAATTCCTGAGTTTTTCTTCAATTCCGGTCTATATTACAAAATTGAGGCAAAAAAATCGTATCAAAATGAGAAAGAAAACAAACAGAGATCATATATATGCATAAACTCTTGAAATCAATCAATAAAATTAAAAACAAAACCTTCTCCCCGTAGATAAAAAAATCCGTCGCCGCTACAGTGCGCAGCCTGGCGGCGTGTCGGGCTCCGGGAGTTAGGGTTCCTGCGCTAGAACCACCGAGCCTTTTATACTACATACACATCACAGGCGGATTTTTATAAAAACCGCTTGTGATGTATACATATCACAGGCGGTTTTCTATTTCGACCGCCTGTGAAGTTTACATATCACAGGCGGTCGAAATAGAAAAGCGCTTGTGATGTTATACATCACAAGCGATTTTTCTAAAAGTCCGCCTATGATGTGTATATAGTATAAAAGCCTCGGTGGTTCCAGCAGGAACCCTAACTCTCGCCCGGATTGATACTGCGCCGCCAGGCTGTTACTGCGCCACGCCGTCGCCGTCGCCAAGCCCAAGCGCCGCCATCTCCGAGCTGGGCGCCCGCCACACCGCTGTCCCCGAGCCCAACGCTTCTTCGTGGGGTGCGCGGCGCACGAGCTGTGAGCGCCCGCCACGCCGTCGCCGAGCCCAAGCCCAAGCGCCGCCGTCTCCGAGCTGGGCGCCCGCCACGCCGCCGTGCACCGCCACCACCTCCTCCTCCAGGTACGCACACACGCACACATCGTCTGCCAGCACCATGTCCATCGTCGCACACCACCCACACGGTGGCGGGGAGGAAGAAGACGACAGGGTTGTATGCTTGTGTTTGCCACATGGGGACTGGGGATTATTGATCTGGTGCTATGCCTGTGGCTTCCTCTGTTAGATATTTACCTCTGCTTGAAACTAAATTGCCATTGTGCTGCTCAGGGGATCGCAGATAATGGTTTTCGCTAAAGCAGTTGGCATCTACAGGTCTCTCTCAGACGATGCCCTTGGCCTGTATCGACTTTTCTGCTGTATTGGTAAAGGATTGCTAGCTATTGGTTCTTTTTGTCTCAGTATGTTCTAATTTGGCACCAAAATGGGCCATTAGTTTCCTTAAGTATAGTTGGTTAAGTTAGAGAAGATTAGCTTATGAACAGAGAGATGAAGATTAGCTTAGCTCAGCTTCGGCTAGCTAAGCGCAATTTAAAGGGGGTTTTGGGGCTGGCATTCCTAAGCCAATGCATTAGCCTCAACCAAAACCATAGCGCCACAACCCCAGGATCATCGATCGATCGCTTGAGCTTGTAGTGTCTGGAATCCCGTGACAATGATGACAATGGTATTTAACTTTTCTACATGAAGTAGGGCTCATACTCCATATATTAATTACCAGAGAGCTCCAAATGTGGGCCTCATACTCCATATATTAATCACTAGCCACCTGACAGTCCAACCTTTGAGCAGCTGTTACTTCACTTTTTATGTGCGATCATGTCCATCATCCTTTCATAAAGTTGTTCACCATTAGGTGGTCTTGAATTCCTCTATATACTCTACGTCCTAAAACCTCATGGATTAGGTACAAATGGGCTCCAAAAACAGCTCAAAATACTGAAACTCATGTTGCGATCTCAATTTTGATTGTGATACTTGGTCATTTTCAGTTTCAGAGATGGAAAAGAGCCACTTGACATGGTTGAGAGCTCAGTTCGAGTCATCGAGACACATGTCGACATCATTCGCAGTCTAGTGACTGATGGGGTTGTGGATACTAGTGAACCGGGATCAGTGTACACACTTAAGACCACTTTGTTTCAAATTGGAGATGTATGCGACATGCTTGAGAAGTGTGCTATGTCCATCAAAAAGTATGCTGACTCCAAGAGGGCTAAAATTATTCAAGATGAAGCCCTGCAATATGCTGAAGATGATGAAGCTGCAGATGATTTGGAGGAACTCCCAAGCCTAGATCTCCTTACTCAAGCCGACATATTGGAAAAATATTTTGGAATTGAGTATGATAGCGACCAGTCAAGGGGTTGTTGATGTTTAGTCCTAAACAACACGATATGAGTATCGTAGGTTTCACTCTTAGAGATAATGTTTTTTCGTATGAACCTCTTAGAGAGTGTCAAGTCAATGAACTATCTTCGAGTACTATTGGGAAGTGGATCTCTTTGATGTATTTTTTCCCTAGTGATATCGATGGTGCCGAGTAGCACCAAATTTAGACTTGTGTCCTTATCTATATATGCTAGTAGTTGAGCACTAGCGCCTACAATCTTGACTACCTCATCCCTATTCTCTGTTTGGGACTTATATGGAGAATGGCATCGGCTGAATGCCTGAATCGGGCCGGGAAGCACGGAGCAGATAGAAGTGTACTTTCCAATGCAGTTAGACAGAGAAGGCATGGATGTGATTAGAGATGGCAATGGGTAAAAACCCGCTGGGTATTACTTGCCCAAACCCATACCCGCGAAAAAAATACGCCCGCTAAAAAACTCATACCCATGACGGGTAAAATTTTACCCAAACCCATGCCCATGCGGGTTTCGGGTACCCAACGGGTTTCTCATACCCACTAACATCAACATAAAAAATAATTCATCACGTAAATGACAGTCAATACATTATTAAGCCTGGATAAAAGAAACAAGTGATAACTAATTTTAGCTTAAAATTTGTTACATAAAGTTTATTTCAATTAGAACATATTCAATTATTAATATTATGAGACATAATTATAAGGAATGTTGATTTGAAGGCGGGTTTTAAAAACCCATGGGTTTGCGGGTATGGGTAGTGGAAGAACAAACCCATGCCCACATACCCGTTGGGTTTCTATTTGAACCCATTAACAAACCCATGGGTAGAGAAATTGACCCAAACCCATACCCTAATAGAGCAAAAACCCACCGGGTTTCGGGTAGCGGGTACCCATTGCCATCTCTAGCTGTGATGTTATAATGCTGAAGGACCCCAAGAAGAGATTATGGCCTGTCATTTACCACCACTACCCGTTATTTGTGGGCTTCACCGAGGGCTGGAAACATTTGGTGGCAGCAAACGACCTTCGGGCTGGGGACGTCTGCGAGCTTGTTAAGGGGCTAGACGATGGTGAGCCGGTGTACTATGTACGGATGTGTGGTCACAAAATTTAAAGCCGCCCCGGCTTCATGTGTGCGCTTCTCTTCTCTTAGGTGGGCTGCTAAGTGATCTTAGCAGCCAACATAAGAGAAGAGAAGCGCACAGATGAAGCTGGGGCGGCTTTAAATTTTGTGACCACACATCCGGACAGAGTACACCGACTCACCATCGTCTCGCCCCTTAACAAGCTCGCAGACGTCCCTAGTCCGAAGGTCGTTTGATGTCACCAAATGTTTCCAGCCCTCGGTGAAGCCCACAAATAACGGGCAGTGGTGGTAAACAACAGGCCATAATCTCTTCTTTTGGTCCTTCAGCATTATAACATCACAACCATGCCTTCTCTGTCTAACTGCATTGGAAAGTGCACTTCTATCTGCTCCGTGCTTCCCGGCCCGATCCTGCTCCGGAGGCGGGTTTGGGCTTTCTGTTTGGGGAGGAAAGGAGGGACATGGAGGCGGGTTTGGGCTCGATTTCTTTTGAATCACCTTTTCTCCAAGTTCCCTTATTGATGGAACCAGCTGTGCACTAGGTACCTACTAGGATGGATGTGGTCTGCACCGGTGCGTCTAACAAAGTTGATGAAGACGCGAACAAACTTGAATGGCAGACAACGAGCAGCTCCGGTGAAGGGAGCGGGGAGGATAGTTCTAGTGACGATAATCCTTGTTCTCCTATACCTCCAAGGAAGAAAAAAACATCAGATGAGCTTGATGCCGACTATATTCCCAACGATGAAGAGGTAAATAGAAATATGCCGACTATATTCTAAAATAATATTCATATATGAAAGGCCATTAATTGTTTCAATATATAGATTTCAAATGAAGAGAAGAAAGAGGATGCATGTTCTACACGAAACACGGAGGATGCTCCGATGCCTGAATCATCCGTTTCACATAAGCGGAAACGAGGGCGACGAGGTCCCAATCAGATGAAAGAAGGTGCAGTTATGTACGTAACAAAACTAAACGCAGATGGGTTTCCTGAAGAACCAGTTGACGTGGTTACAAAGTTTCGAAATTCCTGCGGGTCTACTGTTAGAGATATAGTGTCAATCACACTTCAAAAATGGAAGGATTTAGATGAAGACACCCACAATAAGCTATGGGCTAAGTTGTCTGAGTCATTCAAGGTCCCAAAAGGCACAGAGGATACAGTAAGGAAGTCGATGCTCTCTGCTATGGCCAAGATGTTTTGTGGGTGGAAGGCCGAGATGAATAGGGAATTTGTTAAGAAGAATAAGGTTCCTCCACCCAAGAAAATGGGGAAAATCACTCAAGCTTAGTGGGAGGAATTTGTTTGTCAGAAGACCGAACTGAAGGCCAAAGGACTGGGCGAAACTAATTCTCAGAGAGCGAAGATGAACAAACACCCCCATCGCTTGGGGTCAACCGGATATCACCATAAAGTTGTGCAGTGGAACAGGATAATCGAGGAAGCTATAGCTAACGACACTTTGGACCCAATATTAAAAGATATCGATGAGCGAGCTATTCGTTGGATCTTAGGTCGGCAGGTTTGAGTGAGGACGGCAAACTTTGCATCCAGAATTGGTAGGCGAAGTTTCAACAAAAATTCAAGAATATGCAGATAAGAGAAAGAAGGGCGAATTTAAGCCTCGAAGGGAGAATGACATACTAACTGTAGCACTAGGCAATCCTAAATACACTGGACGGGCTTGGGGAATCTCTTCTAAGATTTCCTGGAAAGAGGCATTTCTAGAGTATGCGGCGTCATATAGAAAACACGAGAAGTCGAAAAGGACCCTTGAAGAGACTATTGATGAAATGGTACAAAAGGCTATTAATGACGTGATGAAAAAAATGAAGAAAACAGAATGCATATCATTTGAACTCAAGCCAGGCCACATGAGTCCACCTATAGTCCCTAGCAGCGTAGGATCTATGCAAGAATTCGTATCGGGCACCAAGTACCCTGTAGACGATATTGTTGAGGACAAGCCTTGCTTTCTTCATATTCCAATCAATCGATCTGAGACAAAAACAAAACAAGCTGCTACTGGTTTGGTAAAACTAGGACTTGTTAACTAGAAGGATAATCCTGTCCTGCCACACTATGCTGTGGTCCAAGTTCTAGAGATCACAGACAGTGGTTGTGAAGATTGGGAGATAGACTTTCCAGTTGAGGGGATCATAACTTTGCAGGAGGCAATGAACGAGTTGGTCCTTTGGCATCGACGCGACATAAAGTTGGGTGATGAGCCGATCTTAAGCCGTGTATCGCGTCATAAGTCACCAACGCCGAATTCAACACCAATGCAACAGAAAGATAGTTCGATCATTCCATACCCCATGGTGCAGGAAAATATGGCATCGACATCCACAAAAATTGTTGAAACAATCATATCACCTCTTGCGAAGGAACTCGACGAGGGGGACGTAGACAAAATTGTTCCTCAGAATGTCGACGCAAACATAAAAAAGGAAGCAAAGGTTGACACCAATGTTGAAGGGCCAACTACTTTAAAGAAAATTCATCAGCGAATCGCCACTGACGATGTCAAGAAACCATCAGAATCAGTGGCAAGCTACCTGCATAAATTGCGGAGAGTTATGACAAATCAATCAAAAGCGGAATCAGCATCTCGTGGAGTACGCACACGGTCCCAAATAGACAATTTCGAAGTATGGGAAGAAGATGGAATGATTCATACTCGAGAATCATTACGTCTTAAAATCAATATCCCGATATACAAGAAGGAGGATGTTCCTCCTAAATTTGTGAATGGGAGGCCGTTCTTGACGACGGTGCAACTTTCTAAGTTGTCGACTCCGGAGATTAGAATGCATGAGTGGTACATGGTGGCTAGCAACAAATATAAAGAAGTTGCTCGGAGAGATGGAGAAGAATACAAAGACTTCGATGATGCTGAATTTGAGAAAGCCGTCAAACAGAATCAGAGAAAGAAAATGAAGGTAATGGCGGCATACATTGGACGAGCCATGTATAATCATGTACAACATGGCAAGGACTTAATAATAGCTCCGCACCACTTCAAGTAAGTTCTCGACATGGTTTTGAACTACAAATTATGGCAATCGTGATCTTAACATGTGTTTTCGTCTATGTCTATATAGTGACCACTACATTTGTATCATGATCTTTCCAAAGCATGGTAAAGTCGTGGTCTTCGACTCACTGAGAATGGAAAAGGCTACGTATAATAACTTCTTGAAGATTTTAGAGAAGTATGATTATTATTGCACACTTGTACTTATTACAACTTAACAAATGTATTCTTAATCTCACAATGCTATTCTTATATGCAGTGCATACCGTTTTTATTGGAAAGATCTTGGCGGCAAACATCCAGAGGACAAGCCTAATTTGTCAATATCATTATTTCCATATGGTGACAAACAACCTCCGGTTACTGTCCTGTGCAGTTATTATGTATGCGAATGGTGTCGTGTCACCTTCCATTACATGGTCAATCGTGAGGATGTAAGTTCGCTATCATTGTCTATGTTGCAATTTTTATGTTATATTGTTGCTCGTCACATTACTCTTAGCACTGCTTGCTTTTTGCTTTCATTGCAGGTTCCTAAATCCAAGATCAATGCTGAATGGTTAGAAAGAGATATGGTTTCCGTCGGCGTGGCTAAGGTTGTAAAAGACTTGCTTTACTTTATGCGCCGTGAAGTTCTTCATCAACAAGGGCTATTCTACAATACAAATGGAAATTTACAAGACTTCCCAGAACTAAGTTTGTACACGATATCACACAGTGTTTAGATCTTTAGTTAGGAACTTTAGATGTTTAGTTGTCTATGGAACTTTGAGATGTTGAGTTGTTATGCAACTTGATATGTGTATAAATCTGTGTATGATGGAACTTGATATGTGGATGAATCTGTGTATGGAACCTGTTATGGAACTTGATATGTATAAATCTGTGTATGGAATCTGTGTATGATGAATCTGTGTATGGAATCTATGTTTGAATCTGTGTTTGAATCTGTTATTAATTCTGTATATGAATCTGGAATCTGAATATGAATCTGGAATCTGTATATTGAAATACAGTCGGACTTATATTTAAAACCGCCTGTGATGTGTGGCTAACACAAGCGGCTAGTATTAGAAACCGCCTATGATGTGTGTCTTTCACAGGCGGTTCCTTTAAACCGGACCACCTGTAATGTGTGTCTATCACAAGTGGTTTTTGATTGACCGCCTGTGATGTTGTGTTACATCACAGGCGGTGCACCACAGGCGGTTCCTGGAACCGCCTGTGTAGAGGCTAACCGGACCGCCTGTACAGAGGTTTACTGTAGCAGTGTCATAACTTAAGCAACAAAGAATGAGTCATAAGATGGTATTGTTCAACACTCAATATACTAACGAGACGATTAGGGTTGTGAGCCGTCGTTGCACGTGTGAGCAGCCGCATCACAGTCCCTGTTCTTAAATGTCCATGCAGAGCTTCAACATGCTAACAGGTAAAGGCTGATGGCCTAGTGTGTTGTTTGATGGGCCGCACGATAGGGAAATGAAAAAAGCCGGTAAAAAAATAAAGTTTTGTCCAAATAGCTATAAAACAATGTTATTTTATGTTTTTATAATATTTCTGTGTATATACATAGTATATATGTATACATAAATTTTCTTTGCAAAAAAATAATGGGTATTCAATTGAATACCTTTGCTCCAACTTGGGCCCGCCCCTGCCTGCAGGTTTAAAATTCTTGACGTTTTAGACATGATCTCAAATACCAAGAAGCCATTAACTAGAGTGTATGTTTCCCGTTTTATTTTTATAAAATAAGGTCATGTGGCATTGGAAGTCATTATATTCTCTTAGCTCATGTGGTTGGGATGACGTTTTTGAAGCCTACATGTCTCCAGTCCGACTCCTGGCCATGCATTTGAGGCCCTTTTTTCGCGATGGGAATTTTTTTGCTGCATCCGCCATTTTTTTTGTTCGCGCCAATGTTGTCGATGCATGGATGTATGCGGAGTACTCGTATTTAGACTCCGACTAGCTACCACTAGATGCATTGCAAACGTACTGATGCTAGATAGCTAAAATAATCCAGCTAACCAGATACCACTAGATTCATCGACCTTTGCTAGTACTCATAGAAAAGGCTTAGAAAAAAATGATCTTCAGCGTCTCCTTATTAAACTCTCGCATTTTTTGGGACCTCTAGAGGTTGATCGATTATCTCCATACGCTGCTCAACCTCTCTCGCGGCTTGCTCCACAATTCTAGCATGTTTAATAAGCATGCATGCAGAGAAAATAAGGAGCCGCATGTAGCTCAAGGGAGTTAAATGTGCAACATTGGAACCATGTAGGCTAAGCACGCATGCAGAGGCAAAAACGGCTAAACTTGCATGCAAAAGCTAAAACGTCAAAATTTTTGGTCCATCTCTTCATAGCCTTAAACATTAAGAATTTTAGACTTGGAGGGAGTACCTACAACCTCATACGTTAAGAATTTTAGACTTGGAGGGAGTACCTACAACCTCATTATCTTATACTTATAACGAAATGAACCTATAAGCCTGGTTAGGCACTTAGGTTTACCCGTTCACTTCGTTATTCACTTAGGTATTCATGTTTTTATGTTCAACTTTCTCTTTTGATTTTTACTTTAGTTATTTAATTTAATAACTTTATTTGTTACCTTTTGGTTTCTATATTATATTAGTCATATGTAATGTTCATATTGTATATATATGATGTTCTATGATATATTCTGTAATATTGACGTGATATATATGTGACGTTTCATATTGTATCTGGTGATGTTCACGCGGTTTACATGTGATTTATATGATGTATTTAGTGTTGTTCATGTGATAATCTATGACATATTTTGTGATATTCACACTATATACATTTGATGTCCTATGTTGTTCACACAAAATACATGCGATACTCTATAATGTTTATGTGGTATACATGTGATGTTCTATGATGTATCTTAGAATACTCATATTGTAAAAATGAGATGTTTGATGATTATATTTTATTATTCACATAGTACTTGTGAGATGTTCTAATGCCAACGCATCATGCCCAAGTCCTTGGCGATGGGAGGAGGTGGATGCGTGCCACATGTTTCTACCATGCAGTGTTTTTCTTATTTTTAATTTATATTATTTTTAAATTTATTTTATCACCTATCATTTTATTTTTCCTTTCCCTTTCTTTCTTCTGTTCTCTAATTTCTCCTCCTTTTGCATTTGTACATCACACGTACCAAAATACTTGCATTTGCTTAATTATATTATTTTATGTGTCTTCTATATTTGTCTGTGTTACATTACATACCAGAGATTTGGCTTGGTTAAACTATATAAATAATCGGCACATTTAAGATGTATCTACAATAATTTTCTAGTTCACATCGCATACCATATCATTTGGCTTTGCTTAACTATAGAAATACTTTTGTGTATTTTGTGATTTGTCTTCTGTATTTATTGTGTTATTTATTAATTTATCCATTGCTATATATTTTCATACTTATTTTATTCATTTTGCTAGGTTTATATTTATAGATATTATAATGGAATCTATTTATATGTTGTTTTATAGATATTATATTACTCTAGCGCTCCTCAATTTCGAAGGGACTGAACAAAGATGCAAAATGAAAGGCTAGTAAGTACATATATTTTTATTAATTTCATGTATTTTTAGGTCGACAATAATTTTTTTAATTCATAAATTTATAGAACCATACGTAGCTATTACACTATGCGGAGCCCATTAATGCCAATGGCTAAAAAGGACTGATCTTCTACGACCAAATAGCCAGCATCTATAACTCCACTACAAAAGCTTTTCGCTAGTGTACCCTAAGTAGTTAAAGGTAAATGGTAAATGGTCAACGAGTAACCAGAAGATCACGCTCTTCAATAGCATATACAACCACTTGTACGTGGCTTGACTAGTTAGAATAGATGATGAATTGTAAGGAGAGCTTCTATAATAAACCCAATAAAAATTGACTTTAAGCTAGAGCACAGGTGCCACACTTTTCACCATCAGACTAAGTGGCACGCGAGGCACGATAATGACAACTCTAGGGATGGAAGCAAAAGATCTCAAATGAACTTGAACAATGATTATAGCTCTACGTCATATGAAAGTGTGGGCGCACCATGCTCTTTTAGCGGTGGTAGGGCAAGAGCTCAATATAAGAGGAAGGAGACAATAACAAGTAGCAATGATTCTCCAGTTACGGAGAAAAGGGTGTTAAAGAAGATGCACAAGGCTAGCTAGAGAATTATTCACACTAAATTTTTTGAGTAATTAAAAAATTGCTGGATCGCTGATATGAGGCTAACAAGTTAATCTTAAAAAAGTCCAAGCAGCCATAGAATTTTGATGAGAAAGAAGAGACGAAAATTGTGAACAAGAAAGATAACAAAAATGACTAGTAATGCATTAGTTATTTTTATGAATTATATAATTTTTATTATTTAAAAGTTTTTAGATTTTAAATTTATTTCTGAATTATGTAAATTTTATTTGCTATACTCCGAAGAATTTATATTTTAAAAACATTGTATTTCATTTTAACAAAAAGTCTATAAAAATTTAAAAAATTGATGCGAGGTTGAGGTAACTATAAAGTAACGGTAAAAATATATATTAAAGTACAACTGTAGATAAAAAATGATAATGATCGATAAAAAACAATAGTATGGACTGGTTGATATCAAATGAGATCATGAGCGTTAGAACTTGATGTCTAGCACCCTAGGCTAAGGGAGTGTTTAAATGGAGTTTAACTAATAGTTAGCTATTAAAATTAGTTAGAGACATCCAAATAACATAGCTAATAGTTTAGATATTAGCTATTTTTAACTAGAAATATCCAAACACCCCTATTAGTAGTCCAACTAACTAATAGCTACACTTTCAACTGTCCATTAGCTGTTAGCTGAACCCAACTAAAAATAGCTAATAGTTAGGTAGTTAGGAGCATTTGTTAGGCAGCTAATTCTACTAACATTTTTTAAACTAACTAATTAGTATATTGAACTTGAAGTTAAAGCATGATAATGGCAGACCCTACGGCCATCGGCGATACGATGTGAGTAGAGATGGCAATAGACATATTTTACCCGTGTGTCCGCGGGTAAAAACCTATAGGGTACGGGTTTGTGTGTGAGTTTGTACCCATGGGTATGGTGCGAGTTTGATTCTTAACTCGATGAGTTTTTTCGCGAGTAAGAAAATATTGTACCCGTACCCGTAAACCCACAATGAATATATGTATATATACTTATATATATGTATATATGTGTGTATGTGTATATATGTGTATATGTGAGTATCTTTGTGTATATATGTGTATATATATTATATATATACATTTTTGTATATGTATATTTATATGTGTATAAATATATGTATATATAGATGATATATATGTAAATATATGTGTATAATTATAGTGCAAGTACCCATTTTATGTGTATAATTATAGTGCAAGTACCCATCTTGGGTTTGTGGTACCCGCGTGTAGCGGATACGGGTAACATATTGTACCTAGGGGTGAAAATGGGTCGGGTATACCCGTCGGGTACCGGATACGGATAGTGCAAGTACCTATTTTTTCTATAGGGATTCAGGTATTTTTTATATTCGGGACAGATACGGGTAATACCCTGTTAGTGCATCTTCGGATTTGGGTCGAATACGGAGCGAGAACTACCCGATAAATACTCGGATATTCAAGTAGGATACGGGTACCCGTTTTTTTCTTTTTCTTCATAATAATATAGTTATCAAATCATAATTTTTACATATGAAATCAGATGAAGATAAAGTTCATATGAAAATTGTAGAGCTTGAAAAGGTCTATAACTTTGTAGTACATCACATTTTTGTTTAAACAGACCTTTAGACCAAAATCATTGAATTAATATCCAAATTTATATCAAATTAATAGACTTTATCATTTTTCATGTGAGGACTTAAGGTTATCTCCACGTCAAATCTTAAGGTTATCTTTTTATAGACTATGTATTAGTACTCATTTGTAATTTTTGGTCGACGCTATAATATTTTTATGAATTTAATTGTATTTTGATGATTTTCTACAACAAGAAATTAATAATACACAAATAGCCTAAAAAATTCATGATTTTTTGCGGAGGCACAACATATGTACATATATAACCATAAAAATATTTGGATAATAAGATTTATAAGATGCATGTGTTTCTTCCATTTCACTTTAACTTATTTATATAAGCTACATATGAAATCACTCTAAGTATCCAAGTTTCAACATAATAAGTACTTTACTTTATCATTTTCATGTGAGAACTTGAGTTATCTTCGTATAGAATGTTTATTAGTTTTTGTAACTTATTTGCAAATTTTGAGTGAAACTAGAATATTTTATGAATTTAATTGCATTTTGATGATTTTCTATAGAATAATAATACACAAATAGCCTCATAAATTCATGAATTTTTACGGAGACACAACATATATCGATATATAGTTCTCAAAAACATTTAGGCTACAAAATCCACAAGATGCTAGTGTTTATACCATTCAACTTACACTTATTGCATGAGTTACACGTGAAATCACTCTATGTATCGAAGTTTCAACATAATCAATACTCCACTTATCATTTTTATGGGGGACTTGAGGTTATCTTCGAATAGAATGTTTATTAGTTTCGGTAACTTTTTTGCAATTTTTGGGTCGAAACTAGTGTATTTTATAAATTTAATTTTATTTTGATGATTTTATGTAGAAAGAAATTAATAATGCACAAATAGCCTCAGAAATTTATAAAATTATACGGAGGTCAACGTATGACCACATATAGTCATAAAAAATAACGGGACCATGAAATCCATAAGATATCAACGTTTCTTCTATTTCATTTTCACTTATTGTGTGAGTTACACGTGAAATCACTCTAACTATTCAAGTTTCAACATAATCAATACTTGAGGTTATCTTCTTATAAAATGTTTATTAGTATTTATAATATATTTGCAATTTTGTGGTCGAACAAGAATATTTTATGATAAGCAATTAATGCATTATCCGACAAGTATCCGATATCTGACCAAATAATATATGTATTCGTCACTTATCCGTCCGAATAAATATCCGGTCCCTGTATTCGTATCCGTCCCGTTTCTAACTATATGTATTCGATCCCGAATCCATTTTAAATATATGAGGATAGGATACAGGATGAGCTACTATCCGTTCGTATCTACCTATTTTCACCCCTAATTGCACCTGTCACGGGTAACGGATATGGGTGCGGGTTTGACATTAAATCCACATGTGCGGGTGTGTAAACCCTCTACCCGCGTGTTTTAAACCCGTTACCCTCACTAGATGTGGCCTCTTGGCCATTTCTGGTTGTGCCCAAGCCCCCTTGCACGAGGCCGGCCTCGCCTTGGCAGCTAGTGCTAGTGCTGCATAGGCATAGCCGAATTTTTTGCATCTTGGCCCTTTCTTGAAAAAAAATCATGTTTGGACCTTAGAAAATTTTAATGTCATTTTTGGACCTTTTGCTCGGTGTCGTAGTCTATGGTGTCAAGGTACAAACGGACGTCGTGGCGCCGAGCCGCCGACGTGGCACCAAGCTCGGCGCCATAGATCTTGACGCCGAGCTCAATTGTGTACATTAAGCCTGTCTAGCTTAGTCGGTAAAGTGCAAGGCTCAAGCCCCACGTTCTTTTTGTCTTTGTCACTGATTTGTTTTTTGTCCAGATTTTTCGTTTATGTCGCTGTCGTCCAGAATTATTTCTCATCTAGATTTTTTTGTGACTGATTTGTTTATTCGTTCAGATATTTTTTGTTTATCCGGCGAGCACTGCGGCTGTGTACCACAATGGCCGCGAGCCGTCAACTTCCCCCCTTGTTTGCTCAGCTAACCTACACCTAGGAAAATCAAACTGAACCGCAAATGGACTATAATGTTTAAAACTTCTTTTGGAAATGCAATTTAAAGATTAGCATAGGAATAACAATTATGTTTCTCTTTGTTAATCAAAAAGTGACCTACAAAATAATAGCATGGTTAGATCTATACATTGTTCCCTTGATGATAACTCAGCATTGAATGGAAAGGTTAATTAAATCCGTGGATTAACTATACTGTTTAGTTTAGTAGTATGTAAATTAAATATAAAAGTGAGGGACTGTATCCCCTACACATAGACACAAGCTCACAAAGTATTTTGTCCACTTGAAAAACTTAAATTTGTTTGAAGAACGTCATGGTAAATGGAGGGAATGGAATTAGGTATCACCTAGTGGAGTAATTTATGCAGTAAATTCTAAAATATATCATCCATAAGACAAGTATATAATGGAGTATACTTTTATTTAGTGCAGAGGAAAAAAGATGAATATGTGTGCTTCTTTTTACTGAAAATATGTTATTATGTATTTAGAATTTATGTTCAAAAGAACTCAATGAAAATATAATATTTTTATTTGGTCATGATTGAAGTAAGAGTGTTCTCATTTGATTTTTATTGTGGTTAGCTGAGCAAACAAAGGGGAAAGTTGACGGCTTTGCGGCCACTGTGTCACACAGCCGATGTGCTCGTCGGATAAAAAAAATCTGAACGAATAAACAAATCAATCACAAAAACAAAAAAATCTGGATGAGAAATAAATATGGACAAAAAAACAAAACAGTGACAAAAGACAAAAAGTATTAACGCCCACGACTACAAGGTTAAAAGCCTTGCGCTCTACCGACTGAGCTAGACGGACTTTGTGTACACAATTGAGCTCGGCGCCAAGATTTATGGCGCCGAGCTTACGCCACAACATCTGTTTGTGCCAGCGCAGCACGTACCTCGGCGCCATAGCTTATGACGCTGAGCTGTGTTACCTCGGCGCCGTAAGCTATGGCGCCAAGCAAAGAGTCCAAAAATGACATTAAATTTTCTAGAGTACAAACATGATTTTTTTTTCTGAGAAAGGGCCAAAATGCAAAAAATTCGGTAGGCATAGCTACTCCTCTTGTTATTGTTCCGTCCCAACGTATTATTCCACTTAATCTAGTGAATGATGATAAGAATAGAAACGATATGTATCTGTAGGATCTCAGGCATTAGGCTATCATAATCAATAAAGTTTGAAATCTCTACTAACTATTAAGTACTTACTGTAGACCGCCCCCGCCCCCTCCTCCGCCCGCCCAACCTCCGCAAACTTCGCCTCCCCAAACCACCGCGAGAGCCATGTCCGCCGCAATCCGTCCGTCGTGGCTCCGAGCAATCCCTACCTGAACCCGCACATGCCGCGACGACCGCGACTTCCGAACACTCCGCCGCAAACCGTTCGCCCCGAGCTCAAACCCCCGCGCACGGCCCCGAGCAATCCGCCGTCGCAAGCACGAGCAAGCCAAAGTTTGTCTCTGGCGGAGGTTTGGTACGCACGCAATCCTACTCCCCCCGCCTCCCCCTACCTGCCCGAATCGGATAGGCTCGACGGCGATGTGATGATAAGTAGCAGATTGCTCGGAGCCGCTCCCCAGTCGAGCGAGAGTGAAGAGTAGTGGCGGAGCGGAGCAGAACTGAGTGTCGATCGCCGACTCGAATCGCGGAGGCCGGTACCCGGGGATGAGGGTTCAGGACGGGGACGTGGACGGCGGCGGCGAGGTGACCGCGCCGCAGCAGCACCTGGTGTTCGCCTACTACTTCACCGGCCACGGCTTCGGGCACGCCACCCGCGCCCTCGAGGTCCGTCGCCGCTCCCTCCGCCCGCTTGCGGCTTGCCTGCCTGGTGCCGGCGCGTACCGTTTCCTAACCCCATCGTCTCCAGGTGGTGAGGCACCTGGTCGCCGCGGGGCACGACGTGCACGTGGTCACCGCCGCGCCCGAGTTCGTCTTCACCACAGAGATCTCGGTAATGCACTCGATCGATGCTTTCTCCCATGGAAGATGCTGACGTTGAAGCCTGAAGCTGAAGCAATTTTTCTTCAGAGGAAGGAAGGACGGACTTGCTTGTTTCGGGGGCAAAGGTGAGGCTAAAGTCGGATAACGAAATTGCTGGTGCCTTCAACTATCTTGGAGCAGAAGCTGAAGAAACTACTTGAGAGTCAAAGCGCAGATGAGGATGACAAACCATCTGATCCAAATTAGGACGATCATCTAAACCCAATGAAGTTTAGCACAAAGCAGAAGATGGAGAGAGAAGCTGAAGCTTAAATGAGCTGCTTAGTAAGCTGGCTAGGACACAGATTGAGGACGACCTGAAGCCTTGCCGTGATCTTATTGAGCAGCTGTTTGGAAAGGAGAAGGGTTGACAGATCAACTGGAATGGAGATGAAGCCGAGCGATCAAGAGTCAGCTGCAGCAGCAGTAGCACGGCCTTACTCCATCCTAGAGTTGTGCGCTAGGTGGAGGTTGATGAAGACTTTGCCGCAAAGATCGATGATGAATTTCTCGTCGTTGAATCAGGTGGCGCAACTATGAATCTGGAATCTGGACCAATCGTCATGTGACTAATTCTGTTTAAATCACTTTTTTTCTTCTAGGAGAGAGCTCTTTTATCTTCATGAAAGATAGGCTACTTACTTTGGCACAATTTGCTATGAAAGTGGACAGAGCATCACAACTGAGGAATGTATGTTCATTTAATGGTATAATAATAATGGCATTTGCCTTGTCCCTTCAGTATAAAGCAGATATTTCTAGCTTCGTAATTATAAAGATGGTCATGCCATATCTTATTATATATTTCATTTTACCATTTCTCAGCAACTTGTAGATGGAACCAGAAGATTAAGTACTGGTGGTTGAAATCTGTATGGAAATTTTATCAAAACCTGACAGCTTCAAATGTGCATGTCTAGATAAGTGCTCAAAAAAAGATGCCAGCGAGAACTAGAAACTTCTACCAGCCTTCTATGGACTTGGTGGGGGCCAGAAAGATTTCAAGAAAACTTATTCACTTGACTTGGGAAAATCAGCAACACCCATATTCCTCGGAGCTCCTCGACCCGGCGGGACTGCGACGCGGCCTCCGAGGACAGGAGCAAGAGGTTCGCCGACGCCTCCGTCGCGTCCGCGACCATAGGGGCTGAGTCGTTCAGGAAGGAGGAGAAGCTCGTCAAGATCAAGGAAAGTTAAGTGCCGCCCGTGGCCTTTCTTTACCTGAACCTACTATGAACTCTTTGTCAGTGCTCGGTAATGCACTCGATCGATGCTTTCTTGTTTTTTGCCCCGTCGTCGTCTTGACGCAGTGGCATCGAGGGCTGGTATTGAGGGCTGTGCTTTGAACCCTTCGTGCAGGCTGTCGTCCGGAGCCTGTGTCGTGATCCACTACACCGTCCCTTGCAACGACAGCGACGAAGGCTCTGAACGCTCGGAGGAGTGACACTGCTGCTGCATTGGCAAATTAGTGAGGGCTTTACATTGCTTGAAACATGCATTCAACTATACGACCCATTTTTTCTTCCCGTTTTTTTTACTTTCTCCCTTAGAAACATTAGGCCCCCTTATCACTATATAAGTGCCTATTATAATGTATCATTTATGTGTTTCACTTAAAAAGATTTCTCATGAGACTGTTTGGTAGAGTGTGTAAAATAGAGGACGGCAAACAATTTGTAGAAACAAGTTTAAAATCTACACTACTATATTAAGACTGCAAGAGGGTAGCCTGCCTCCCCTGGTTCTGCCTTCCATGAATCTACACTGTCCATCTATATCATCAAATCTACAACGTCCGTCCGTGTGCCTCCTCCCTCCGCCTGATGCGCCAACATCCCACGTCCGTTCGTGTGCCCCAACCCCCCCACCTCACCGGCTCACCCGCCCCCGCTCAAGCCGCGCTCGCTCGCCCACTCGACAACCCTAGCCTCACCTGCCTCCGCCGCCCGCCATGGCCTCCCTCACCTCAACCTCCACCTCACTCCTCTTCCCGCAAGCCTCCACATCCAGAAGCCGCGTCCGGCATTGACTGGTTCCGCTCTCACGCGCGCCTCAACAACCCCCGCTGTTGGGGCTGTCTCTCGACAGCAAGGAGAACCAACACAGGTGAATGGAGATGGCAACAGGGCACTCGCGCGTGATGGCAAAAGCTCTGTTAATCTGGCCTCTCACGGGCACTGTGCGGGGGTATTTATAGGTATCCGTGTGCACGGCGCCTTGCGTTAAGGACGCATGTGCCCTCAGGTACCTAGTTTATCCCCGGAATATTCCTATAAAGCGGGGTTACAAGTTGTAATTACATGTACGCCTTTACAAATTAGGCCCGTAACACAACCGCGGCCACGCAGGGCCTGTTACAATGGGCCCGACCTCATGTGGGCCTCGGGACCGACCGAGGCCGTGCCGTAGGGAGGCGTTGCCGCAGGCCTTCGTCTGGTGCCGAATCGAGCGGAGGGTCGCCATGTTGTCCCTGGTGTCGATCAAGCGAAGGGTGTCCCTGCCTGCTTTGCCTGTCAGAGCGGGGGCTGAGCTGTGGAGACTTCGGGCGAAGGGTGGCGTTTCTGCCTTCGCTCCAACATTTGCCCTCCGAGGGACCAGTTCGACAAAGTCACCTGGTGCCGAAGACGTCGCTAGATGGCGGAGACGCTGCCCTCGCTCGAAGTGGTTCCGCGGGGGTTTTTGATGTGACCGTTGATGGACATCGTACTGTTGGACTGCGGGTTTTCCGAAGCGTCGCGCCCTGTGGGATTGCGGGTTTCCCGAGGAGCCGCGCCCTGCCTATAAAAGGGGGCGGGGGACGGCGCTGCTTGCACTTTGCCTTCCGCGCTCCGTGAAAACCCTAGCCGCCCGCCGTTTTTCTGCTCCTCTTCTTGTACTGCTCGCTTTGCTCCTCGGAGATCTGGCTCGAGTGAAGCAGACCGCCCGCCGCCGCCGACGGTACGTAGCAATGCCATCCTCTTCTTCTTCCGCCGACGCCACGCCGCCGGCCGCCGCCTCGTCTGAGGAGACGTTGAGTGGCGTGATGGTGGAGGAGCTGCGCGCTGGCGACTCTGTTGATTTTGGTGTGTCGCGGATGACGTCGGCCCGCGTCGAAGAAATGCAGCGCTTGGGCTACTTTGGCGGCGGAGTCGCTCGTGCTCCGGGGACGGAGGAAGTCCCCGAGCCGGAGGGTGAGTTGGTAGTTTTCGAGGCGTTCTTCGTCGCCGGTCTCCGCTTGCCTGCGCACCGGTTTGTTGGCGAAGTCCTGCGTAGATTCAACGTGCAAATTCATCAGCTGACACCGAACGCCGTGGTGGCGCTGGCGAAGTATGTCTGGGCGACGACTTCGTACGGCGGACAGCCGTCGGTTGAAGTTTTTGCGAAGAATTACTGCTTGCATTGGCAGAAGAGGGTGATTGAGGGCGGAGTCGCCCAGTTTGGGTCGTGCACATTCACGCCGAAGACCGGCAAGACCACGATGCCAGTAGTGGAGTTGGTTCCGTGCGCCCGCAACAAGTGGGGCAATTGGAATGAATTTTGGTTTTACGTTGCTGAGGCTACTGTCGAAGGCCATGAAGGACTGCCCGTATCTGAGATGTGCTCTCATTATTACTCTGCGTATCCGCACTTCGAAGTAGCAGAAGAGGATGCAGACGAAGGGGCCCTTCGATGCGCCGCCGGCCAGAGCAGTGGTCGTGATTTAGTTGAAGAGTTTGTGGCGTACGGGGTCTGGCCCTTGGCGCACGGCTGGGCGTTGGGCGAAGTGTGCCCTCGCCAGATGCCCTTTCACGGAGGAAGGGTGGTGCGAAGTCCAGCCTTCGCACTGAATTTGCGAAACCGTGACCCGGCCGCCTTTGTGCGTGATGCTGAGGACTTGGCGGTGCGGCTCGTGGGGCGGTACGTGGCGAGGACGGAAGGCCAGCGCAGCTTCGATATTCGCGGCTCAAATGAACGTTTGAACAGGGTCTTCGAATTGAATCAATTGCCGTACGACGGCTACCCTGGACAAGACGAAGCGGACCGCCGTGGGAAGAAGCCGGCGGTGGAGACTGGAGGCGACCCTGCGCTGACGGCCGCCCCCTCCTCAAAAAAGAGAAAATTAGGTACTGCGATGGGAGGAATCGGGGTGTCTGATAGTTTTGCTAGGGAGTTGATGAGGACGTGCGCGGCCCCGGGGGAGAGGATGTCTTCGCCCGAGCTCCGGGAGTCTTCGGCTCGGATGCTGAGGGTTACCGGGGGCTGCTGGCCTAGAAATGTTCCTGTCCCCTGCGCGGCTGAGGAAGACTGTTTTACATCTCGTACGGTTCGTCAGTGGAGGGTTTTTCCTTACGGGCGAAATATCGGTACTGTTGTGTGGGCAGTGATGGACAAGGATCGCCAAGGGGCCGCGCAAAAACGCCAGGCGACCGTAAGGATTCACGACGCCCGGCCGAAAAGGCAACGGGGAACGGCGAAGGCTGCGGCCTCCAGTGGAGGCAAGCCGCCGCTGGCGGCGAAGGCGGGCGCCGCTGCGCCCAGCAAGGCGCCGGAGACAGCGGCGGGCGCCGGAGTCTCCAAGCCGACGAAGGTGGTGCCGCCGGCCAGCGGAGTGGCGGAGGCTGCGAAGGCGGCCCGAGCGTTGCCGCCGCCGGGCAAGCGCGTCGCCGACTTCGGCACCGACATTAGCGTGGACGATTATCTTGGGGGTAAGTCACCCGGCCGCTTTTTTTTTTTTTTTTTTTTTTTTTTTTTTATATATATATATATTTTTTTTTTTTTTTTGATTGTTGATGCGCTACAGGGTCGGACGAGGGCCGGCTTGTTATAGCTGTGCCTGCCGGGGCAATCGCGGCGGCGAAGGGCGGGGTCCTTGGCGCCGGAGGCGAGGTGTCGGCCCTCGCGAAGGTCAGGGACGAGGCCGGCGCGGCGACCCGCCGGCTGAAGGGAGTGACGGAGGCGCTGAATCAGGCGACGGAGGCGCTGAGTCAGGTGCGCCGAGTTTTTTTTTTTTTTTTTTTTTTTTTTTTTTTTTTTTTTTTTTACGGCCCTGGCCTTGTGTGTTCTCTGCAGGTGGCCGACTTCACCAGCCGCACTGCGTCGGGGGCGCTCACGGCAGCCTTATCTGCCGAAGTCGAGAGACTTCGGACGCAACATGCTGACGCTGTCCGTGAGAAGTCTGCCTCCGACAGCAAGTGTCGTAAACTGGCGGACAAGGTGGCCGCCCTGGAGGAAGAAAAGGCTGATCTCCGGCGCCAGCTGGCGGAGGAGAGGAGGGAGGCCAACGAGGCCGTCGCCAAAGAGCAGGCCGCGCAGGCGGAGGCTAGGCTGGCACGGGCGGAGGCCAATCTTGCCAAGGGGCTCGCCGAGGACCTGCGGGGGCGGCTCACCGCTCTGGAGAGCCGCACGAAGGGGGCCGAAGCCGCGGCACGGACGGAGGCCGAACGGACGCGCACGCAGCTTATGGCCACATACCGCGAGCTGGGTGCGCGGACCGGTGACTTCGTGGTGCCGGAGCGAGAGGCCGGACTTCGCTGCTTGGAATGGGTGCAAGAGGAGCTGCGGGAGCTCCCCACTGTCTTGGCTGGCTTAATGTCGTACGCCTCTTTGGTTACCTGCGAGGGGGCGATGAACGCACTCTCTCGCGAAGGGTGCCGGCACTATGAGGCCTTCGACCAGGCAGATGAAGATTTTGGGCGAGACATCTATAAGGTCGAAGACCCCGTGGTGAAGGAGTCCGCCGGCGCCCTCTATGATCGGATGTGGGGTCTGTATGGTGGAGAAGTGGTCAGGGAGCGGGCCGAGGCTGCGAGGGCTCAGGTAACGTTGTCGTTTGTTTGGCGTTTGCTGGATGTGGTCTGTGCGTGTGTTTGCTGACTTTTTGTAAGTTTTGTTTTAGGCGGAGCGAGGCGAGCGGGTGGACGATTTCGGAGCACTGAACGACGCCCTGCCTGACCCGGAGCCGGCCCCGGAGACTACGGGAGACGCACCAGGCGCCCCCGCATCTGCTGCGACAGTTGAAGACCTGCCCGTGAAGGTGGCCGAAGGCGCTCCCGATGCCCTCGCAGCAGCTGCGCCGACTGTCGAAGAGCCGACGGCGGAGGCGGCTGGAAGAATGGCGGGAGCGGCGGCGGAGACAACGGCGGAGGCGCCCGCCGCGTCAGGGCCCTCGCAGGTGGCATAGCGGTTGTCTAGGGTTAGGAAATTTTGGATGTTTGTACTGAACTTTGGTTGCTGCGCAGGTTCAAGATTTTGGGCCTGCGCACGCAACCACTGCTACTGAGTTTTTGGCGGCCTCGACCGCGGAAGATGGTAATCAATATAGTGGGTCTGCATCTGAGTTTTTTGACTTTGCTGACTCCGGGAGCTCGGTTGAGTGGACTGAGGAGTCGTCGGAGGAGAATTTGGATTATTTTACGGCCCTGGACGTGGCTGCGGCGGAGGCCGCGCCACACGCCGCGGACGCGTCGGATGCGCCAGGCCCTAGCGCCGGGCGCCGTCGACGAAGGGCGGTTGCAAAACGTAGGGTTAGCGCGGAGGAGCGGGCTTTGCTTCGTGTGAGTGGGGCCGGTCGGCAGGAACTGTTGTCTCTGCCGACCGCCGAGGGTGTAGGTGAGGGGGAACTGCGAAGGCTTTTTGCGGGTGAGGAGCTCAGGATAATGTTATTTAATTATAGGGAGATGGGAATTATTCCTAAAGTTGAACCGATGTAGAGTGTGGTGTCCTCGCTTGTGTATGTAGAGTCTTGTATGGTGGAATTGTGTGCCCTCGCGTGCATGTGTGTGAAGGCATTTTGTACTAACTGATTCGTTCGGCTGCGCTGTGCTTGGTTGATTATAATTGGTCTTGGCGTGAATGGTTCGATGTTGTCGTTTCGGCCGTTGTTGTGCTAGTCCACGTGTACCCTTAAGTGTCTTCTGCACCGATAGTCTTCGGTTTTTTTTTTTTTTTTTTTTTTTTTTTTTTTTTTCCGCGCTTGCTGTGTCTTCGGCGCGGATAATCGCGATAGACTTAAATTTTTTCCGCACTTGTTGTGCTAATCCGGCTGCACCCGTAGGCGACTTCGGCACAGATAGTCTTCGCGATAGACCTCGATTTTTCTTCGCACTTGTTGTGCTAATCCGGCTGCACCCGTAGGCGACTTCCGCACGGATAGTCTTCGCGATAGACTTAGATTTTTTCCGCACTTGTTGTGCTAATCCGGCTGCACCCGTAGGCGACTTCCGCACGGATAGTCTTCGCGATAGACTTAGATTTTTTCCGCACTTGTTGTGCTAATCCGGCTGCACCCGTAGGCGACTTCCGCACGGATAGTCTTCGCGATAGACTTAGATTTTTTCCGCACTTGTTGTGCTAATCCGGCTGCACCCTTAGGCGACTTCCGCACGGATAGTCTTCGCGATAGACTTAGATTTTTTCCGCACTTGTTGTGCTAATCCGGCTGCACCCGTAGGCGACTTCCGCACGGATAGTCTTCGCGATAGACTTAGATTTTTTCCGCACTTGTTGTGCTAATCCGGCTGCACCCTTAGGCGACTTCCGCACGGATAGTCTTCGCGATAGACTTAGATTTTTTCCGCACTTGTTGTGCTAATCCGGCTGCACCCTTAGGCGACTTCCGCACGGATAGTCTTCGCGATAGACTTAGATTTTTTCCGCACTTGTTGTGCTAATCCGGCTGCACCCGTAGGCGACTTCCGCACGGATTTGTCGCACGCGAGGGTGGCTAGCGCTTAGCCTCGCGGTGACCTCGTGGTGGTCGAATGTCGAAGACCGTCAACACGGTCTTTTTCGACGCATGTCTTTTTGCGGGGGATTTTTTACGCATATATTACATGACTCCGCCTCGTTAAAAACCTCACCCCCCGGGAGGAAAAGAGTGCGGGCCGGTGCAAGATTGTTTTTGCAAATTACAAGGGCGAAGACAGCCCTGAAGAATCAAACAAAAAATTTGCGAAGGTTGTCAATGTTCCAGGAATGCTCCAGGTCCTCGCCGGCTTGTGTTGTGAGCCTGTATGCGCTGGGGGAGGCCTTCGTCTTGACGATGAAAGGGCCCTCCCACCTGGGCTCCAGTTTGCCCCTTGACTCCGTCCGAGCTGTCCGAATGAGCACGAGGTCCCCCTCGCTGAACTCCCTCGGGGTGACTGAGTGGTCGCGCCATGCTTTGGTCTGGGCTTGATACTTGTTCAGAGCTTGTAGGGCGAAGACACGGTCTCCGTCGATGAGATCCTTTGAAGTCGGCTCGTCCACATCTGGGACGGCTGACGGGACCGTTCGCGGGGACCCGTGCTTTATTTCCTGCGGGGTCATGGCCTCCGATCCGTATAACAGACGGAAAGGAGTGAACCCGGTCGCCCTGCACTCAGTCGTGTTTAGTGCCCAGACTGCCTCAGGTAAGAAATCGCTCCATTTACCCTTTTTTTCATCGAGGAGCATTTTTTGATGGCTGTGAAGATTTTTCCGTTGGCGCGCTCCACGACCCCGTTGGACTGCGGATGATAGACTGAGGCGAAGGCAAGCTTGGTGCCAATGGAGAAACAGAAATCCTTGAAGTCTTGGTTATCAAACTGTTTGCCGTTGTCGACCGTTAACTCGGACGGTACTCCGAAGCGGCAAACGATATTCTGCCAGAAGAATTTCTGGGCAGTCTTCGATGTTATTGTGGAGACAGCCCGTGCCTCGATCCATTTGGTGAAGTACTCGACCGCGACGAAGGCGAACTTGAGGTTCCCCTGAGCGGTGGGCAGGGGTCCAACAATGTCGAGACCCCAGCGCTGGAGAGGCCATGTGTGGGCGATCAGCTTTGTGTACTGCGAAGGGCCGCCTGGTCGAGGAGAGAACTTCTGGCAGGCTTCGCAGGACCGAGTGACCCGATTCGCGGCGCAAATCATTGCTGGCCAGTAGAAACCCTGGCGGATCACCTTAGCAGCTAGGGCCCTTGGGCCCGCGTGCGAGCCGCAAGTGCCACTGTGGACTTCACGTAGGATCTGCATGCCTTCGGCCTCGGTGACGCACTTAAGCATTGGTTGGCTGACTCCTTTTTTGTATAGCTGGCCTTCAATCAGAGCGAAGTCCCGGCTTCGATGTCTGAGGCGCTTAGCCTCACTGATGTCAGCCGGGTGATAATACCCCTGCAGGAACAGGGTAATGGGTGCTCGCCAGTCTTCGGTCATGATGAGGTTGACTGTACGGTGGCCCTCGATGTCGTTGGTTATATGGAGCCCTTCGGGGCTCCGGACTGCTGGCGTGCCGATGACGTGGAAGAACACGTCGGAGGGCAGAGTTTCGCCCCTGGCCGCAGCCTTGGCCAATGCGTCGGCCTCCTCATTCTTGGCCCGGTCCACATGCTGCACGGTGAACCCCTTGAACTGTCTCTCAAGACTTCGGATGGCCGCGAGGTACTGCATGAGCGCGGGGTCCTTGGCTGCATAGTCTTTGTCGACCTGGCCGGCGACTACCTTGGAGTCTGTTTTGATGATGCAAGTGGTGACTCCGAGGGCCCTCAGCTTGCGGAGGCCGAGGATGACTGCTTCGTATTCTGCTATATTATTTGTGCACCTGTCGGATTCCAGATTGAAGCTGAGTCGTGCTGCATATCTGTGCTTGACTCCGACTGGTGATGTTATGATTGCAGCGACGCCTGCCCCCGCATGGCACCATGCGCCATCGCAATGGATCGTCCAGACCTTCTCTGTGGTCGGGTCCGGCTGTGTTGCTGGCCCGGTCCAGTCGACGACGAAGTCTGCCAGGACTTGTGATTTGATGGCTGTCCTGGGCTCGAAACTGATGTGGTAGCCGGAGAGTTCGGCTGCCCACTTGGCGATCCTTACCGATGCCTCCGGGTTTCTAAACAATTCGCCGAGCCCCCTATCTGAGGTGACACGGACCTTGAATGCTTCAAAATAATGGCGCAGCTTGCGCGAGGACATAACGACTGCGTAGGCGATCTTCTCCAGCTCTGTCATGTTGCATTTGGACGGAGTCAGGACCTCGGAGACGTAATAAACAGGGCACTGTCTGACAGCGCCTTCGACTGTCTGCTCCTGCACTAGTGCCGCGCTGACCGCGTGCGGCGAAGCCGCGACATAGAGCAATAAGGGGAGCGAGGAGTCGGGGCTCGTGAGGGTGGCCAGTTCCGTTAAGTACTGCTTTAATGAGGCGAAGGCCGCTGCTTGCTCCGGCCCCCAAGCGAAGTCTTTTGCGCCGCGGAGAGTTTTGAGGAAAGGAAGACTTCGCTCGGCCGACCTGGAAATGAATCTGTTGAGAGCAGCCAATCTGCCTGTCAGACGCTGGACATCCCTGGTGGACTGCGGAGGCGACATGTCGATGATGGCCTGGATCTTGGTTGGGTTGGCCTCGATGCCGCGGTGTGACACCAGGTAGCCCAATATCTTGCCCTGGCGAACACCGAAAACGCACTTTTCCGGGTTTAAGCGGAGTCGTGCGTCTCGCATGTTTGCGAATGTCTCGGCCAGGTCGGCGAGGTGGTCCTCCTTATTTTTGCTGGCGACGACGATGTCGTCGACATATGTAAATATATTTCTGCCGACCTGGCCCTCGAGTACTGTTTTGGTGAGTCTGGAGAATGTGGACCCGGCGTTCTTGAGACCCTCCGGCATTCTGATGAAGCAATAGGTGCCGAAGGGTGTTATGAAACTGGTGCTGGCCTTGTCTTCCTCCTTCATGTATATCTGGTGATAGCCGGAGAAGCAGTCGAGGAGAGACATGACCTCGCAGCCGGCCGCGCTATCGACTATTTTGTCGATCCGCGGCAACGGGAAATTGTCTTTTGGGCAGGCCTTATTGAGACTGGTGAAGTCTATGCACATTCGCCATTTCCCGCTTTTTTTCTGCACCATTACAACATTGGAGAGCCATGTGGGATAAGCCACTGGCTCAATAAATTTAGCCTCTAGGAGGCGGTGCACCTCCGCCTTGGCGGCCTCTGTCTTTTCATCGGACATTTTGCGAAGCTTTTGCTTTCTTGGTCGCACCGAGGGGTCGATCCCCAGACCGTGCTCGATTATGGATCGGCTGACTCCGACCAGGTCGAGGGCGGACCAGGCGAAGACATCTTTATTTTTGGCCAGGCAGCAGAGAAGCTTCTCTTCTTCATGCGGGGTAAGGTCTTCGCTGATGGTGACTGTCTGCTTGGGCGTTGCCTGATCGAGGGGGACAGTCTTGGTCCCATCCTGACTCTGCAACTGAGCCTTGGCGTGCTGCTTGTCAGTGGGGCTGGCGGGCGCAGGGACCTCGCACTGTGTCGTGAGACAGTGCACGTTCCTCTGACCAGGCACGAAGTCCCGCTCTATGTTGCGCGCAGCTTGCTGGTTACCGCGGACCGTAATTACGCCCAGAGGGCCTGGTATCTTCATGCACAAATACAGTCCGTGGATGGCAGCTTCAAACTTATTGATGGAGCCCCGACCCATGATGGCGTTGTATGGATATACCATATCCACGATGTCAAAAGTCACTTGCTCGCTTCGGGCATTGGGTGCTACACCGAAGGAGAGGGGCAATTCTATTTTGCCGACGGGGAAGGTGCCCTTGCCGCCGAAGCCATACAACGGGTTGTCCGACGGCTTGAGCAGGCTGTGGCTGATGCCCATGCGATCGAAGGCATGGAGGAAGATGATGTCCGCCTGGCTGCCGTTGTCGACGAGGACCTTGTGCAGGTCCCAGCCTGCCACGCTGCAATTGATGACCATGGCATCGCAGTGGGGGGCACTGCGCAAGTCGACGTCCCGTGCGTCGAAGGTGAGCGGTATGTGGGACCACTTCGTCTGCACAACTGGGCCCGTGACAGCGACATGGTTTACGCTGCGGTAGTGGTCCCGCTTCTGCCGCTTGGTGTCGAAGTCGGTGCTGGACCCCCCAGTTATCATATGAATGACTCCGCGATACGGTTGATCGGCGAAGTCTTCCTGTTTTGGGGCGTGGGGGATGTTTTGTTGTTGCTGGTGTGGTGGTGGAGGCGGAGGATGTACGATTTGTACTTCCTGATGATGTTGGTAAGCGTGGTGCGGTGGATGCGGGGCGGGAGCGTGGATATATGGTGGAGGGGGTGGCTGGTAATTATGCGCGACAATTCTGGGGTTGTCGGCTGGCTGCGCCCTCGCCATTCTGTCTCTGGTGGCCTTTACTTCGGGGCAGTCTTTAGTTTGGTGGGCGCAGTCTTCGCCATGGAAAAGGCAGTAAAATCGGCGCGGCGGAGGGAGTGGCTGCGCACGCCCTCGGCCCCTGCCGCGAGTTCCACTTCCGCGGCCCTGGGGGGGATATTCTTGGCGACGAAGGGGGTCAGCGGCCGGCTGCTGGTTGGCGATGTTGTGCACTTGCTGCTGACCGCGGCCATCCCGACCGGAGTCTGGCTGCGGAGTCCTTGTCCACGTGCGGCTGGACTGCGGAGCATCTTTTGGCTTCCGCTGGGACTCAATCTTGCGCTGGTGGAGCTCCTCGGACCTGGCGTACTTTTCAAACAGCTGGTATAACTCTTGGAGGTTCTTGGGCGGGTCCCTGATGCAATGGCTGTAAAGGACGCCCGCGCGAAGACCACTGATAGCATAATGGATGGCAATCTGGTCATCGACTGAGGGTAGCTGTGATTTGAGGGTCAGGAATTTGCGGTAATATTCCCTCAGGGTCTCCTTCTCTAGCTGCTTGCAGAGCGAGAGCTCGGCCAGGGCGTCGGTGTCCGGGCGGTACCCCTGGAAGTTGAGGAGGAACTTGTCCCGGAGACTTCTCCAGGAATCGATGGACAACGGGGGCAACCTGGTGAACCAGGTGAGCGCGGGGCCCTCGAGGGCGATGATGAAGGACTTTGCCATTGTGGCGTCGTCCCCTCCGGACGATGCGACGGCGACCTGGTAACTCATTATGTATTGAGCCGGGTCGGTGCTGCCGTTGTACTTGGGGTAGGTCCCAGCCCGGAAGTTAGCTGGCCACGGCGTCACTTGCAGGTGAGGCGCCAGGGGGCTTCGCTCATCGAGATAGTTGACCCCTTGGAATGGCGCGGCGTGCTGGAAAGTGAAGTCGCGCTGGGGGAAACGCGGGTCCTCCGGTTGTGCGCGGTGTTGCAGGGGTGGCCCATGCTGCAGGCCGGGGTGGCCCTCGCGCGTGTCTTCGTTTTGTGCGCGCTGCTGGAGGGATGATTCGTGCCGCGGGCTGAGGTGGCCTTCGCGCTGCATCAGCGCGATCTCCCGCTCGAGTTCCTGGGCCTTGAGTTCTTCGTCGCGGATCATCTGCCGCACTTTGGCGAGTGCAGACACACGCTGGCGCTTGGCCTCCAGTATCTCCTTCTGCCTCTGGAGGTTGCGGTTCTTGAGGCGCAGGGCGCGCAGCTGTAGTTGTTCCTCTGCTGAGATGCCGAGGACCTCACCGTCCTCGGCGAGGTCCGCGCCCTCCGGTGGTGCGAAGCCTGAGGGAGGTGCGAAGCCTGGGGGAGGTGCGAAGCCTGAGGGTTGTCCCTCGGGGTCGCTGGTGCGGAGGGTGTCGTCTTCGGGGGCCTCTTGGTGGGTGGATTGGGTGAGGGCGAGGGCCTTGCCCTTTCTTGCGGCGAGCAGTGCTGCCTTCGCAGCCTCGTCAGCCTTCGGGTTAGCTCTCTTGGGTGCCATCGCGGGTGGTTGTCTCGTAGCACGAACGGTGGGCGCCAAATGTTGGGGCTGTCTCTCGACAGCAAGGAGAACCAACACAGGTGAATGGAGATGGCAACAGGGCACTCGCGCGTGATGGCAAAAGCTCTGTTAATCTGGCCTCTCACGGGCACTGTGCGGGGGTATTTATAGGTATCCGTGTGCACGGCGCCTTGCGTTAAGGACGCATGTGCCCTCAGGTACCTAGTTTATCCCCGGAATATTCCTATAAAGCGGGGTTACAAGTTGTAATTACATGTACGCCTTTACAAATTAGGCCCGTAACACAACCGCGGCCACGCAGGGCCTGTTACAATGGGCCCGACCTCATGTGGGCCTCGGGACCGACCGAGGCCGTGCCGTAGGGAGGCGTTGCCGCAGGCCTTCGTCTGGTGCCGAATCGAGCGGAGGGTCGCCATGTTGTCCCTGGTGTCGATCAAGCGAAGGGTGTCCCTGCCTGCTTTGCCTGTCAGAGCGGGGGCTGAGCTGTGGAGACTTCGGGCGAAGGGTGGCGTTTCTGCCTTCGCTCCAACACCCGCCCCATCGCCGTGCGTCTCGGCCACCCTCGATTCTGAGATCTACGCCGCTCTCAACAACCATGCTCCTAAGGAGGTTCCCAATAATCTGCTCGCCCCTCCCTTTAGCGCAGAGCCGCGTGTCCCCAATCCGCTGCTCCGGCAAGCCCGCTCCCTAACTGTTCATCTACTCCGCCGTCACCTCGCGTCCGCCCTCATCACATTGGTTTTCGCCGAGGTGAGTTCTCCCTTCGTCCTTTTTCCTCTGCCCCACCGGCGTTCCCTGAGAATCAGCCGGTTCTTCGTCCTCCGATACGAAGGGACAATGTGCTCCACGGAGAGCTAGAACAAATTGGAACGATGAACATGGTTATGCAGTAATTTGGTTCTACCTCATGTCCAAGGTTGCCAACATATACAGTAGTATAATCAGGATTGTTCTCTGGGTTCTCTTTAAGTTATCATGATATTATATGTTCCCGTTGCAACGCACGGGCACTAACCTAGTATATAGCATAGTTTTAGAGAAGTGAAGCTACAGTGCTACATAGCAGCATGGTCCCAGGCTTTGGATCCGAGCCGAAGAGAGGACTGACTGCTGGATTAGAGCAACAAACGGATACTGTGCGCGGGCTTTTGGCTCTGCATGTGTGTGGTGCGCGTAGCTTCGCTATCTCATGGGCCGCCAGTTGGACAGCTCGACGGCCCCATCTGAGGGAAACTCGCACCGCCGCACGGTCGGAACAAGGACGTAACGTACGTAGCCCAAGCGTCACGAAAAAAAAAAGGCGCGGATGATCCGTATCCTGAGTGTACCGTGCGGACCTGCAGCCAAATCGTGCCGAATCTGGCTCAGCCTCCCGCACTGACTAGGGGTGAAAACAGGTCGGCTATATTCGGCGGCTACCGGATACGAATAGTGTAAATACCTGTTTTTCAGATACGGATTCGGGTATTTTTATATTCGGAACGGATACGAGTAATACCCGGATAGTGCAGCTTCGGATTCGGGTCGGATACGGAACGAGTAATACCCGGTAAATACCCGGATATTCGGGTCGGATACGGGTATCCGGAATTCGGGTATCCATTTTTTCTTTTTCTGCATAATAATATAATTATAAAATTATAACATTTACATATGAAATCGGATGGAGATAAAGTTTATATGAAAATTGTAGAGCAGAGATCTATAACTTTGTAGTACATCACATTTTTATTTAAACATATCTTTATGCCAAAATCATTGCAATAAAATTGTCGGTGTTTCGGACCCGGGGACCCTCAACCGAACCGACTAGTGAATTTTGTGCCGCGTGCCCCTGTCCAGATAGGTTGATGCAAGATGGAACACAAGAGGAGGGATGGTGCTTATATTATCTTGCACCGGGGTGTTTGCAGTAGGGGTTACAAGCTTCGCGAGAGAGGGAGCGGGTCCTAGGTCTCTTGAGAAGTCTAGTGTTGCGGAGTGGAGTTCGATGTTTGAGTGAGTCCGTCTCCGTCGTCCTTATCGCTCGTGTCCCCCTCCCTCCCCCTTGAGAAGGCCCTGAGCATCCCCTTTTATAGATACAAGGGGAGGGTCCAGCTGTACATATGGTGGTGTTGCTATGTACTAACGTGGCCGGCGGAGAAGTGCTTGAGCCCTATAGAAGCGTAGCTGGCGGTGTGGCCCTAGGTCCTGCTGACGTTTCTTTGCCTTCGTAGAGAGCTTGAGGACTATCGACGTCATGGACGCATGCGGGGAACCATCATTACCTGTGGCCGGAGTAATCTAGATGTGACACCGGTCTTGTTCCTTCGTAGCCTGAGGCGGCTAGCTAGAGGTAGGGTAATGATGTATCCCCTGTAGCGTAGTCGGTCCGAGGCCGAGGTCGGGCGAGGCGGTGACTTCTCCTGAGGCCGAGACCGAGGTCGGGCGAGGTTGTGACTCCTCCCGAGGCCGAGGCTGAGGTTGGGCGAGGTGGAGACCTCCTCCCGAGGCCGAGGCCTAGGGTCGGGCAAGGCGGAGACCCCTGTTGCGCCCGAGACTGAACTCGGGAGAGGCTGTGACTCACTGTTGTTAGTCTTACCCTGGTGGTTGGCACAGTAGTCGGAACAGGGTAAATAGTGTTGTTTTCCTGTCAGAACGATCAGTAAAGGGGCGAAGTGACTGCGGTCACTTCGACCTTGCCAACTGAGGCGTGCGTGTCAGGATAAGGTGTCAGGTGATCCCTGCATTAAATGCGCATGCGATACGATCGGCGGTAAGGCGATTTGGCCGAGGTTGCTATACGACAAAGTTTGCCCGAGCTTAGCCTCGGACGAGCCGGGGGTGCGCCCGCTGCCTGAGGGGGCCCTCGGGCGAGGCGTGAATCCATCCGGGACCACTGTTCCTGCCCGAGGCTGGGCTTGGGTGACACGAGATCGCGTCCCTTGGTAGATGAGGCATTAACTTTGCGCTGTGCTTACCAGCCTTTACGGTCTATTCTGAAGATGTTTTTCAGCCATGCTTAGGAGTATTGGGGGTACCCCTAATTACGGTACCCGATAGTAGCCCCCGAGCCTCAAAGGGAGTGTAGGCACTCGCTTGGAGGTTCTGCCGGATTTTTTGTAAGGAGACTATCCCTTCTCGGTTATGTTTTGTTCTGATGGGTGCGCGCGAGCGCACTCGTCGTGTGTAGCCCCCGAGGCCTCGGAGGAGTGGTTTGACTCCTCTGAGGTCTTAATTCTTCTTGTGATTCCTCGGTCGGCCTTGTTGTTCCCTCATGCGGCCTGGCCGCAGCCTGGGTGCATGGTCAGGCTCCGAGTTTTTAAGCTGGTTTGTTGACGTGGTCAACAATTTGGTCGTGGCCTGGTGCGAGAGCGGCCTCCGAGCCTCTGCACGGAGCGAGAGGACGATCGAGGACCATCTCGGCTTTTTATTATATGCCCCTTCGTCGCCTTTTCGCAAGGAGGAGGGGGGAACGCGCCATGTTACCCTCGGTGGGCGCTGAACATGGTGTTTCCAGTGAGTTGCTAACGGGTAATCCGAGTAGACGCCCGAGCCCTGTTCGATAAGGGTCGGCTAGTGGCCCAGAGACACGCTCCAAAAGTACCTGCAGGTGATTTGCTGGACCCGGACCCATTCTATAGGGTCCGAGGGCTCAGTGCCTCCCTTCGGTGGGATTCTATTACAAATCGTTCCCGCTGGTCTCGGAAATATCTTAGGGTACCTCGGGAGCGTAGCCCGAGCCTTGGCCATATAATGGACGTACCCAGGGTCATCCCTGACTCTGCATGTTCTGGGGCGGCTGTCGAATCCCTTCGAGGGGCCAGCCTTTGAATCCCTGATCAGTAAAGGGCTCGGAGCCCGAGTGCTCTGGGGCGGTCGCCGAACCCTGCGGGGCACAACCTTCAAACCCCTAATCTGTAGGAGGGCTCGAGGCCCGTTTGCTTCGCTGCGAAGGACTCCTTCGAAATGTCCCGTTTCCCGATCCCTGCGAAGAGAGAGAAAGAGAAAGGAAAGGAAGAAAGGAGATATCTCAAAGCAGTGTGGCGCACCTTTTTTGAGGCAGTCATCATGACGGAGGCGAAACGACGCCCGTCCGCCTGCCAGAGGAGACGTGTGTCCTACCAGGGAGTTAATGCGACAGGACGGGCGACTCGCGGGGTATCTGTTGCGCGTGCGCGAGTCGTTCGAGGAATGGAACACGGGTGCGTCGTCTTTATGCTGTAGAAGAGGGTTCCCCTGCCGCTTCAGGGGAGGATGCGAGCCTGTAGGTGGGACTAGGGCCTGGTTGGTGGTTGGACCGCTGCTTCCGCACGTCTGTTGCTGCAATTACTGCCGGTCCGCCTGTGGTCATACCAACCGTCGCATCTATCCCCGTGGCTGACTGACCCGTGACCGTCACACTTAATTAGCACTGTTGGGTCATGCACAGGGCTGCCTCGAGTCGCTGCACTAGTTCTGTAGTCCCGAGAAGACGCGACATTGGCGCAAGTGGGACCTAGCCCCCGCGTCGTAGGGCGGGAACCCTGGAGCACGTCGAGGGAGACTTTGCCCGTGATGCTTCAGGGCGCGAATGGGGAGATCTGTCTTTAAAAAGGGATTGATCCCTCGGGCAGTAGCCATGCCTTTGCTCTTCTCGCATTCATCGCGTCTTTCCATCTTCCGGGCCTCCAGATGGGGTGCACTGGTGTTGCCTTCTTCTTCCTGCCGTTGGAGGAGCGTGACCTCGTGGGGGTTAGCGCTCTTTAGTCATCGCTCGGCTTCAAGGATTTTCATCATGCAGCCCGGCTGCCGTCCCCCGCCAGTGGTCACCCAGAATGATGACCACCAGCCTTGTGGGGGAGAAGAGCGAGCCAGGCTGTGGCCTCTCCCCTGCCCTCAACTTCAAGGATGTTCATCATTCATGCTGGGGGCGAGGGCAAGCCGAGTTGGGGCCCTACCTTCCGCATGGGCTGGCGACCCGCTTCTTCCTCCAACATTTGGGGGAGAAGGGTGTTCACCAGCCTTGCGGAGGAGGCGAACTGCCACCTGCTGCCTGGTCAGGGTGTGCCTGTCCGTCCACCACACGGGCGATGGTCGCGCCGTGCACGGGTCGGCCGTGTCCACGGCCCGCCTCGCGCTGCCAGCCACACCGGGGGGTCGTACAAGACGTCGTACGCCGCAAGGGCGGTGTCCGTGTCCCTGGATGGTCTTGTCCTCACTCCTGTAGCGAGGACGGGAGCGAGGACCTCCTTGTGCGCGCTGGGGCGGCCGCCATTCGCCGATGCGGCGTTGGTGCGCAGGTGGCCGCTGTCATCGGTACTGAGGTGGTGGTCGCCATAGGTGAGGCTTCCCACCGCAAAGGTGGTTGCCTCTGCCGACGAGACCGTCAGTGCCACCTACGGGCGGACCTCCAGCTCTTTGGCTTTAATGGCTTGTTCTCGCCCCCCATGTGGGGACACGGGCGACGACCTTTTCACAGTAACGTTTGCCTTGGGGCAATCGCTGCTGTTGTCTAGCCGCCCGAGGCGGAGGTCGTTGTTGCTGCTGGTGCAGTGGTCGCCGGTGGGCCGCTTGGAGTTTGTTATCTTGTAGCCCTTCTGGTGTGGAGGTAGTTCATTCCTGCGGGAATGGAGCTAGGGTCCCGTTTGTAAGGGAATGTAAGAGCAAAATGTAATTGCTTTAAGTACTAAGACATCTACTGCAGGTCGGGAAAACCACCGAGGGTGCTGCCGACATCTAAGTCTATGTAGCATAGTTATCCCAAGTATGTGTGTTTGTTTTCTGTGGCTGCCGAGGCCTGAACATTTGGGTATTTAAGTATAAAGCCATGTTTCTTTCCTCTTATTTCGAGCATTAGGACTTGTTCGTCGGTAGCAGAATCACTTATCCAAGCGTGAGCTACCTTTCGCGGAAGGTGATGAGTAAGGTATCCGTATCCCGGAGGCATAGGAGTCCCTCGGCTCGGTCGGCCTTGCCTTTCAAGGTCTCTCTCGTCGTTTTTTAGGATTCCGCTATCGATATAGTCGAAAGGCATGAAAGTCGTTTTGGTAGAAAAATTTTCCAAGGAAAATTTTGACGCGGAGGGGGTTCCCCCCTTTTTAGACCCCGAGGCGACCACTTGGGCCGGGACCCTTGCGGAGGGCCTGGCCGTGGCCGGCGGGTCTACCCGGTCTGCCCAAGCCATAGCCTCACAGCAGCGTGCCCGGGCCGAAGGTATGTTTTGCCTGCTTTGTGACTTTGGTTTAGCTTCATCCTTTTCCTCGTGTCTGAAGAACATCGTACGTCTGTCTTCAGGGTTCGAGGCGGCTCTCGACGAGTCCATCAAGAACTGCAAGGAGCTTGCCCAGGCGGCTGAGCAGAAAGAGGCCGACCGCATGGCCATGTCTGAGGCCATCTCGGCCTTCTGCCGGACCTTTGGCCTCGATGACATCCCCTCGGGCAGCTCCCCCCAGAGTCGCCTACGGGCCTTGGGCGGCCACGTGCGCAGCAGACTCCGCGGGGCGCTGCACCACGGCGTTAGGTGGGCCTTCGCTGTTCTCGCTTCCCACTACGACGTGGATCTGGAGCGGGTCAGCGAGGGCTACTGCTTACCTGACGAAGAGGAGGTCGCCCTGGCCGAGGTCCAAAGGCTTGAGGCAGCTGCCGAGGGCCCAGGCGCAGCGTTGGCTTCCTTTTTTGAGGTGGAGATCCTTCCGCCTGTGTCACCGTCCGAGGCCGGGCCAGATTCCGCCGTGGGTAGGAGCGACACCGAGGGTGCTCCTCCTCCTCCTACCGACACCTGAGCCTGTGAGGAACACTTTATTCTAAGTATGTGTATGTTTCTTGCGGCCGCTGAGGCCTAAACATTTTCAGTGTTAGAGTATAAAGCTGTGTTTTCTTTCCTCTTGTTTCGAGCGTTAGGACTTGTTCGTCGGTAGCAGAATCACTTATCCGAGCGTGAGCTACCTTTCGCGGAAGGTGATGAGTGAGGTATCCGTATCTCGGAGGCGTAGGAGTCCCTCGGCTCGGTTGGCCTTGCCGTTCAAGGTCTCTCTCGCTCGTTTTTAGGATTCTATTATCGATATAGTCGAAAGGCACGAAAGTCGTTTTCTACCCGAGCGTTAGGACTTGTTCGGTAGCATAATCACTTATCTGAGCGTGAGCTACCTTTCGCGGAAGGTGATGAGTGAGGTATCCGTATCCCGGAGGCGTAGGAGTCCCTTGGCTTGGTCAGCCTTGCTGTTCAAGGTCTCTCTCGCTCGTTTTTAGGATTCTGTTATCGATATAGTCGAAAGGCACGAAAGTCGTTTTGGTAGAAAACTTTTCCAAGGAAAATTTTGACGCGGAGGGGGTTCCCCCCTTCTAGCCCCCGAGGGAGGGTCGGTTTTTGCTGAGGCAAGGCCGATCCTCCCTTGACAGCTAGACTTTTTATTTGTACATGTAAAGGGACCGAGGTACATGAACGACTTGAAACATTTTAAGGGTAAAAGCGACGTAGCTGTTCGTTGTTCCAAGCGTTGTTGTAGACCTCGCCTTGATTGTTGGCCAGCTTGTATGTCCCGAGCTTCAAAATTTTGGCGATGATGAACGGCCCTTACCAGGGAGGAGTAAGCTTGTGGCGCCCTCGGGCGTCTTGTCGTAGCCGAAGCACCAAATCTCCCACCTGGAAGCCTCGAGGCCGAATCCTTCGGGTGTGGTAGCGTCGCAGAGACTGCTGATACCGCGCTGAATGTAGCAAGGCTACGTCCCGAGCCTCTTCTGCTGGTCCAATGAATCCTCTCGGCTGGTCTGGTTGTTTTGGTCGTCGTATGCCTTTGTCCTCGGGGAGCCGTATTCTAAGTCCATGGGTAGGATGGCCTCGGCCCCATAGACTAAGAAAAATAGCGAGAAACCCGTGGCCTGGCTCGGCGTCGTCCTTAGACTCCAAATCATCGAGGGTAGCTCTTTTATCCACCACTTGCCAAACTTGTTGAGGTCGTTGTAGATCCTTGGTTTTAGCCCCTGCAAAATCATGCCATTGGCGCGCTCCACCTGCCCGTTTGTCATTGGGTGAGCTACGGCGGCCCAGTCCACATGGATGTGGTGGTCTTCGCATAAGTCTAGGAACTTTCTCCCAGTGAACTGCGTGCAGTTGTCGGTGATGATAGAGTTTGGGATCCTAAAGTGGTGGATGATATTCGTAAAGAATGCCACCGCCTGCTCGGACCTGATGCTGGTTAAGGGTCGGACTTCGATCCACTTGGAGAATTTGTCGATGGCGACCAGCAGGTGCGTGAAGCCCCGGGGTGCCTTCTGCAAGGGACCGACGAGGTCCAGACCCCACACAGCGAACGACCAAGTGATAGGTATTGTTTGTAGAGCCTGAGCAGGCAGGTGTGTTTGTCTCGCGTAGAATTGACACCCTCGGCAGGAGCGTACAATCCTAGTGGCGTCGGCCACTGCGGTTGGCCAGTAGAAACCTTGTCGGAAAGCGTTTCCTACGAGGGTTCGAGGTGCTGCATGGTGACCGCAAGCCCTCGAGTGTATTTCTTGTAACAGCTCTGGTCCCTGGGCGACGGATATGCATCGTTGGAGAATGCCTGAGGGGCTGCGGTGGTACAACTCCTTTTCATCACCCAGTAAAACGAACGACTTGGCGCGCCGAGCCAGTCGCCGAGCTTCGGCCTTGTCGAGGGGCAGCTCTCCCCAGAGGAGATATTCCAGGTACGGGGTCTGCCAGTTTAGGTTTGGTGTGACCCCATTCTGCTCTATCTCGACGCGCAGGGCCTCTCCCTCGACGGCCGAGGGTACCTCGGGCTGAGCCGAGGTCTCCTCAGGTTCGGGCGCGTCGTTGAGTTTGACAGATGGTTGATATATGTCCCTGGAGAAGACATTCGGGGGAACCGTTGTTCGTCCCGAGGCTATCTTAGCCAGCTCATCTGTAGTCTCATTGTACCGTCGAGCAACATGGTTGAGTTCCAGCCCATAAAACTTAACTTCCAAGCGCCGAACTTTGTCACAGTAGGCCTCCATTTTTTGGTCGCAGCAGTGAGAGTTCTTCATGACTTGGTCAATAACGAGCTGCGAGTCACCACGAGCGTCGAGGCGCTGAACCCCTAGCTCAATGGCGATGCGTAACCCATTCACCAAGGCCTCGTATTCGGCTACGTTGTTTGACGCCGGAAAATGGAGGCGTATTACATAACGCACATATTCTTCGAGGGGTGAGATGAAGAGCAAGCCCGCGCCTGCTCTGGTTTTCATCAATGACCCATCGAAGTACATGGTCCAAAGTTCGCCTGGATTGGAGCCGTTGGCAACTGGGTGTCGGTCCATTCAGCCAGGAAGTCGGCCAAGACTTAGGATTTTATGGCCTTCCGAGGGGCAAATGAAAGTGTTTCCCCCATGAGTTCCACTGCCCACTTTGCTATCCTACCCGAAGCCTCTCGACACTGGATGATCTCCCCTACGGGGAAGGATGACACCACAGTCACCGGATGAGACTCGAAGTAGTGTCGCAGCTTTTGCCGTGTTAGAATCACTGCGTAAAGTAGCTTCTGGATTTGCGGGTAGCGGATTTTGGTCTCAGATAGCACTTCGCTGATGAAGTAGACTGACCTCTGGATGAGCAGTGCATGTCCTTCTTCTCGTCTCTCGACTACAACCGCAACGCTGACCACCTGAGTGGTTGCAGCTACGTAAATCAAGAGGGCTTCTCCCATAGCGGGGGCACCAAGATGGGCACATTAGTAAGGAGTGCCTTTAAGTTTCCGAGGGCTTCTTCGGCCTTGGGAGTCCAAGTGAAGCGCTCGGCCCTCCTTAAGAGGCGGTACAAGGGCAATCCTTTCTCGCCAAGGCGCGAGATGGAGCGGCTCAGAGCCGCAAGGCATCCCATGACCCTTTGTACTCCTTTTAAATCTTTGATGGGTCCTATGTTGGTGATGGCCGCGATTTTCTCCGGGTTGGCCTCGATGCCTCGTTCGGAGACGATGAACCCTAGGAGCATGCCTCGGGGGACTCCGAAGACACACTTCTCAGGATTGAGTTTTACGCTCTTTGCTTTTAGGCACCTGAATGTCACCTCAAGGTCAGAGAGGAGGTCGAAGGCTTTCCTTGTTTTGACAACGATGTCATCGACGTAAGCCTCGACCGTTCTGCCGATGTGCTCTCTGAACACATGATTCATGCACCTTTGGTATGTTGCGCCTGCATTCCTGAAACCAAATGGCATAGTAGTATAACAATACATGTCAAAAGGTGTGATAAAAGAAGTCACGAGCTGGTCGGATTCTTTCATCTTGATTTGGTGATAGCCTGAATAGGCATCGAGGAAAGACAGGGTTTCGCACCTAGCGGTGGAGTCCACAATTTGATCGATGCGAGGCAGAGGGTAGGGAACCTTGGGGCATGCTTTATTTAACCCAGTGTAGTCTACACACATCCTCCACCTCACACCTTTTTTCTTTACAAGTACATGGTTAGCTAACCATTCTAGATGGAATACCTCTTTGATGAACCCTGCAGCCATTAGCTTATGGACCTCCTCGCCTATGGCTCTACGCTTTTCTTCATCAAAACGGCGCAGGTGCTGTTTCACGGGTCGGGCTCTGGCTCGGATGTCTAGTGAGTGCTCGGCGACATCCCTCGGTATGCCTGGCATGTCCGAGGGACAACACAAAAATTTTGGCGTTTGCGCAGAGAAAGTCGATGAGCACTGCTTCCTATTTGGGGTCGAGCTCGGAGCCGATCCTGACTTTCTTGTTGGCGTCGTCGCTGGGGTCGAGAGCGACAGATTTAACCGCCTCGGCTGGTTCGAAGTTGCCGGCATGCCGCTTCGCGTCGGGCGCCTCTTTGGAGAGGCAATCCAGGTCGGTGATGAGGGCTTCGGATTCGGCGATGGCTTCGGCGTACTCCACGCATTCCACGTCGCACTCATAAGCGTGGCGGTATGTGGATCCGACGGTGATGGTTCCCTTGGGGCCTGACATCTTGAGCTTGAGGTACGTGTAGTTGGGGACGACCATGAACTTGGCGTAGCACGGTCTTCCCAACACCGCGTGATAGGTCCCTCGGAACCCGACTACCTCGAAAGTGAGGGTTTCCTTTCAGAAGTTGGAGGGAGTTCCGAAGCAGACGGGCAAGTCAAGTTTCCCAAGGGGCAGGACACGCCTGCCGGGGACAATCCCGTGAAAGGGTGCTGCACCGGCTCGGATCGTGGACCGATCAACCCCCAAGAGCTCTAGGGTCTCGGCGTAGATGATGTTGAGGCTGCTGCCTCCGTCCATGAGGACCTTGGAGAGCCTTGCGTTGCTGATGACAGGGTCGACGACAAGCGGGTACCTTCCTGGGCTCGGTACATAGTCAGGGTGGTCGTCTTGGTCGAAGGTGATGGGCTTGTCGGACCAGTCTAGGTAGACTGACGTCGCTACCTTCACCGAGCAGACCTCCCGACGTTCTTGCTTGCGGTGTCGAGCCGAGGCATTCGCCACTTGCCCACCGTAGATAATGAAGCAGTTGTGGACCTCCGGGAACTCTTCTTCCCTGTCGCCTCCTTTCTTGTTGTTGCCTTGGTCCTTGCCACCCTCCGCTGAGGGTCCAACCTTATTGAAGTAAAGCCGGAGCATGTCGCACTCTTCAAGGGTGTGCTTGATGGGACACCTGTGATAGGGGCATGACTCCTTGAGCATCTTGTCGAACACGTTGGCCCCTCCAGGAGGCTTCCGAGGATTCCTATGCTCGACAGCAGCGACGAGATCCGCGTCAACGGCGTTGCGTTTTGCCTGCGCCCTCTTCCTGGTCTTCTTCTTGGTGCCATGCTGGACGGGCGCCTCGGGGTCATCTTCCTTCTGCCTTCCCCGAGGCTGCTTGTCCTTCCAGAAGATGGCTTCGACCGCCTCCTGACCAGAGGCGAACTTGGTGGCTATGTCCATCAATTCGCTCGCCTTGGTGGGTGTCTTGCGCCCCAGTTTGCTTACCAGGTCCCGGCAAGTGGTGCCAGCGAGGAATGCCCCGATGACGTCCGAGTCGGTGATGTTAGGCAACTCAGTGCACTGCTTTGAAAATCGCTGGATGTACTCTCGCAGGGATTCCCCTGGCTGCTGGCGGCAGCTCTAGGATCCCATGAGTTCCCAGGGCGCACGTACGTACCTTGGAAATTTCCAGCGAAGGCCTTGACTAGGTCGTCCCAGTCGAAGATCTACGCAGGGGGCAGATGCTCCAGCCAGGCCCGGGCAGCGTCGGAGAGGAAAAGGGGATGGTTGTGGATGATGAGGTTGTCATCGTCCGTCCCTCCCAACTGGCACGCCAGCCGGTAATCCGCGAGCCACAACTCCGGCCTCGTCTCCCCTGAGTACTTGGTAATGGTAGTCGAGGCCCGGAACCGGGCTGGGAACGGCGCTCGTCGTATGGCCCGGCTGAAGACCCGCGGACCTGGTGGTTTGGGCGAGGGGCTCCAATCCTCCTCACTGTCGTAGCGTCCCCCGCGTCTAGGGTGGTAGCCTCGGCGCACCTTTTCCTCGAGGCGGGCTCGATAGTCGCGGCGATGTTGCTCGTCGCCGAGGCGATCCCGGGCTGCAGGTGTCTCGTCTCCTATGAGCTCGGTGTGGACCGAGGCCTCGCGCATGTGTCAGGAGGACGCTGCGTGATGCTCCGAGGGGCATCCTCGCCTTCGTGAGGCAGAGCTCTCGGCTCGTCGGGTTGCAGCATTTTCCAAGAGGTTCTTGAGTTCGCCCTGGATACGTCGCCCCTCGGTGGTAGATGGCTCCGGCATCATTCGAAGTAACATCGCCGCTGCAGCTAGGTTCTGGCCGGCCCCGTTGAAGGCCGGGGGCAGCATTGCCCTGGCATCGTCAATAATACGGCGCTGGATGTCCCAGGCCCAATGACGCGCTCCTCCTGTGAGCGCTCGGCCTGCCCACTCTTGCTCGAGGTTTTGTCGGAGCTACACAAGTCGCCCCGTTTCTTCATCGAGCTTGGCCTGCATCTCGCGGAGTTGCTCGAGCTGTGTGCCCTGACCCCCGTAGGGACCTGGGCCACAGCTAGCTCCCGCGGGATCTCAACGCGAGACGCAGGTGCAAGGGCGCCGTCATTTCCTGGCATGCCGAGGTGGTTGTCTCCGTCGTGATCTTCCTGATTGATGTGGAAGCACTCGCGAGTTGGGTCGCCACCCTTGTCGTCAAGGTTGTGGCCATCATCAGAGCAGCCGGAGAGGCAGTGGTCACATGCGGACATGAAGTCTCGCATGGCACTAGGATCACAGAGTCCGGATAAATCCCAACTAAAGCCAGGGTCGTCCTCTTCCTCGGAACCCGTGGGTCCAGAGGTTGAGACGGCCATCAGCAGGTCCCAAGTTGACCACATATGGTACCCCGGAAGGTCAGGATATGCCCTTACAAAAGCGCTTACCGAAGTGGGGTCGCTTGGTGGGTCGAAGCTGAATCTAAAGGGAACAGGATGGAAAATTGATGGTACTTCCTGGTTGGTGGGCGGCGGCGAAGTTGCATTGGAGATGGAATGTGTCGTTATCTCAGGCGTGAGACTAATGCCCGACAAGTCCCTCGCAAGGGTGCCGGCGTCATCAGTCCGCTTGGGGTTGGCACCTTGCTGGGAAGCGACACCCGTCGTTGTCCCAGGTGCGAGGATAACACCCGACATGTCCCCCGCAGGGGTGTCGGCGTCGTCGACTCGCTCTGGTCCGACAGCCGACGAGGTGCTGCCTCCTGCTTGGCCATGGTCGCTCCGTCTCCTCCTCCTCTGGCGAGGAGGGTGGTGGGGATGACCCGAGTGTTCTTTCGCCACGGGGAGATGTCGTCGCTGAGTTCGCCTCCGCCGGGCGAGCCGACGACCGTCGTCGTTGTCGTGCTGCGGGGGGAGGAGTACCATGTCGTAGCTGCTGTCGGGGGACATGAACTCGAGGCTCCCCAAGCGGAGCACCGTCCTGGGCTGAAGAGGCTGCTGGAGATTGTCCATCTGGAACTCAACGGGAAAGTATCGTCAACACGTAGTGGCCCCTACCTGGCGCGCCAACTGTCGGTGTTTCAGACCCGGGGGACCCTCAACCGAACCGACTAGTGAATTTTGTGCCACGTGCCCCTGTCCAGATGGGTTGATGCAAGATGGAACACAAGAGGAGGGATGAGGCTTATATTATCTTGCACCGGGGTGCTTGCAGTAGGGGTTACAAGCTTCACGAGAGAGGGAGCGGGTCCTAGGTCTCCTGAGAAGTCTAGTGTTGTGGAGTGGAGTTCGATGTTTGAGTGAGTCCGTCTCCGTCGTCCTTATCGCCCGTGCCCCCCTCCCTCCCCCTTGACCCGGTTCTTATAGATTGAAGGATATGGACGGCAACGACATTCCTAGATCATGGAATGCGGATGAGCTTCGGCGATATTATGTCTAACTTGATGTAATTTTTTTCTGTTCTTTCCTATGGCACCCTTTTCCTTTCCAAAGGGGGAGAAAGGTTTTTAATGGGGCCATAGCATGTAATTTCTCTTTTTCTTATTTTAGCTCTATAAGAGCAATATCCCCCAAAGATGTAAATGTAAAAGATGAGCACGCACCATCGAGTGCAAAGAAAAAAAAGAGAAAACAGGGAGAAGCTCAAAAGACGTCCCTAAGGGGATGCAGAGCACGATGAAGCTACAAAAAAGCCGTTCCTAATGGAGCGCAGCGTAAGTTTTCTGCTCAAAAGTCGTTCCTAAGGGAATGCAGAGCTTACAACGAAAAATAAACGCTGATTCCGCCAAAGTAAAAGGCGAAGAAGCTCCTAAGGGAGGCTTACAGCGAAAAGTCAGCGCTGATACACTGGAAAGTAAACGGTGAAGCCGAAAAATAAACGAAAAAGAGACTGTGTCTATTCCTAAGAGAACGGAGACTATGGTTATGGCTTCGGATATGTGTTTGGACATTCATTTGCACGATACATCACATCATAGCATTTGCATTCATAAACATTCATTTAGACATACGTAGGATCATTATCATCATAACACAAGCAATCACTTCGTCTCTAAAGATCATGCTTCGGCAAAAGAGAAAAAAACAGCAGTTTTTGCTTCGCTGCGTACGAAAAGAAGGGAAGGTGGTTTTTCGCCTTCGGCTCAAAAATGATAATTTCGTCCACATCAAAGCACTCCATACATTGACGGAAAGGTAAGAATATATTACAAGGTATGGACATAGTTCACAGAATACAATTTAATTACAAAAGTTATTACAGAAAGTTTTTAGAATCTCTTCTATAGTCATTCATCTAAGCTTCATCAATATTCATTGAGCTTCAGCTTCAGTATTGTTATCCAATAAAAGCTTCGGCGTCATCTTCTTACTCTTCAAGCTTCAGTTTCGGCTCCATCATCCTACACGAATTAAAGTATTATGAGCAAAATTCAATTTCAAAGGAAGAGGTAAGCACGAAGGTATGATTTTGCTACCGGTTTAAGATGACTCCGAGCTTCGTCACCAGCTTTCTCTCACCCACCCTTTGTCCATACCACCTTTATAAATTTATTCCCAATGCTTCGGGCAAGGCTGGGAATATCATCCAGAACTGCTGGTGATAGGCTGAAATTGGGTCTATTGACAATTTTTCCGTGCTCACAGCCAGATTTCAGGAACGCAGCAGCGGTGCCCCGAGAAGCTACCAGGGCACAGAAGTCACCGTGTCCAGCAATAACATCATCGAGGTCATCAATCTCACCTTCGATGTGTTCGAAGGCTCCTGGTAGATCTTCAGCTGAAGGAGTAAATTTTTCACTACTGGCCCCGACCGAATAAAATACCTTCTTCAGCCGTTGAACACATTGATTGCTGAATTCCAAACATTTGTTTTGAAGGCTTATCAATGATTTTTTCAAATTTAAACCCTTCTGGACTTCGGCCTCAAGTTTTTCATTAAGCTTCAGCCTTTCCTGTTCGAAACTTTCTGACTGGCAGAGAAGCTTCGTATTCAGTTCTGTTATTTTAGTTTCGGCTTCTGCTAATAAGCCTTCAGTTGTCTGGAGTTCGAACTCTTTCTTCTCAAAAGTAGCTGATTGTTCTTTTATTTTTTCTCTAAGTTTTCAATTATAACCTCGTGCTTTTTATCTTCTAGATCCTGTTGCATCTTCAAAGCTTTGCTCAGTAGCATGCTCTGTACACGAACAACCTTCATTAGAAAACATTTTTGTTATGAAAAATAAAAAGTTAGAGAGAAATTGTTTACCTTGAAATTGGAATAAAACAAACTACCGACGATGTGCTGTCGTCGGTAGCGGCTAATATCGGCTTCGAGTTTCGGAAAACCGATACTCTTTGATAGAGTACCGATAACCTTCGCTCCGGCCTGATCCCGGATGCAGCCTAGCTTCACATCATCAACACCCCCGAAGAGAATCGCCCCTGACCGATAGCCACAAGATATGGCATACTCTTTTAGTTCTTCTTTTTCGGCTTTCGTCAGTTCTTGCCCAATCAAGTTTTGAAAATTGAAAATTTCATCTTCCGATATTTCTTCGGCAATTTCTTTCTTTTTCTCGAGTTCTGGGGCCGAAGCTTCTTCTGTGGCCCCAGCAGCTTCTTCTGTGGCCATATCTAGCAGAATTTTATCTATATCAGCAACCATGCTTTCCAAATTAATATCTTTGGCTCTAGTAGCTTCGGCATCTGTGGCCTCCGAAGGTGCAGCTTCAGTAGCTGTCGAACTTTTAGCAGCTGGCGCCTTCGGAGCTGAAGCTCCTGGTGGTGTCTTTTCAATAACTTCTGTCACCGTGATGATTCTTTGCTTTTTTGCTCTAGCTGCTTCCTTTGATTTCGCGGGCTACTTTTCCTTCTGAAAAAGCTTTGTCAGTTGTGGCCCCAGTGGACTTAGCTTGACAGGCAAAGATTCAGTCATTACCTTTAAAATTTCCTCTACTTCGGTAGTAGAGAGTGTTGCAGGAGTTCCTTCTTCTTCGTCAATTGCTTTTTGCTTCGGAGTCGAAGCTTTTCTCTTCTTCGAAACACCTGTTTTTGGCTCAGACTCTGGCTTTTTCTTTTTCAATTGTTCTTCATCGTCTTTGTTCAGAACATCAGCTACTCTTTTTCTCTTTTGGCCTTCAGCACCCTTATCTAGCTGCTCGTAGTCAGGATATTCAAAACCCAGGGCATCCATTACGCGGTTTAGCCTTCGCTTTGGACGGGTGCCGAAGGCCGCAATCATCAATTGGTCTTCTTTTTTAAGAATAATTTCCGAGTATTTCATTACACATTACTTCGATTGTGTCCAGCCACTCTTGGCAGGGTACTTTGAAAAGCTTCTTGAATTTGAAATGGTAGGGCAACCGAACAAGTTCCCCTTTCTTCTTTTTCCCCTCTAGCTTCGGCATTTCCCACTCCTTCAAAGTCGGGAATACTCTGAAGGCAAGAAATTCTTGCACCAAGTCTCTAGTGCCAATATGATCTGCAATCACTCTAAATTCAGCTAGAGCAATTTGACTTGGACTCCCTGGTAACATGTTGCACGGGGGTCGGGTCTCTCCGAAGATCAATTCTAACGAACTTTGGACCAACTTATCTTCATCTTCGTCCACTCTGACGTAGAACCACTCAGATTTCCATCTAGCTGGCCATTTGCTTCGGTAACTGATCACTGAAAACTTTGTAGTCTTGCGGTAAGCAAAGTTGTAGCAGCCAAAATTTTCATGAAGACCATCTCCTCTAGCTTTGGTCTGATAATGCAGTTCGTGCACTCGGTAGAAACCTTCAGCGAATGGTTCCACCCCTGGCTTCGGAGAGCCCAGATATAAAAATTTAGCCTAACAATAGCGTTAGGGGTTAGCTGATGAAGGTAGATCCCAAATTTCTTCAGCACTTCAGCAATCATCTTGTTCAAAGGGAATCTTAAACCAGCTTTAAAAAGACTTTTGAAAACCACTACTTCATTCTTTCCTGGCTTCGGGATAGTTTCTTTTCCACCAAAGCGAATCAACTCCTTCTTCGCTTCACTAAAATAGCCCAACTTCACCATCTTAGGAAAATCAACTTCGGAGATGGTGGACTTTCCAAAGTCCAGGTGGTTAGGTTTGCTCGGCACTGCACTGCTATAATCATCTTCGGAATCAGTTTCTTCAGCATCAGCTTGTCCTGCTTCGGCGACAGGAATATCCTCCGATGTTGCCAGCCCAGACCGCCTCATTGCTTCGGAAATTAGAACAGTTTCAGTAGCTTCGGTCTCATCTCCCTCACGGTCAATCCTGGCAGTAGAACGCAATCTTGCCATCTGTTTATGAATTTTTTGAAATTTTTTTTAGTTGTTGACTTTCTCGATTTCTCCGAAGTTCTTTCTCTTGTGACGAAGCAGAATCGAAAGCGGTGCTTCGTTTGAGCACGATGATCAAGCTTCGGCTATGGTTAAATTTTTGGCAGCACAACAGTACAATAGCAATGAATGCTGTGGTAACTTCACACCTACCCGTCTGTTTATATAGTGCCGCAGGTGGGAAGGTGAATCGTCAAGGTCTTCCGCACCAGAAAAACAGCCACCCATACTCAGTGAACGGTGGGCCACAGGGTCCGGGAAGGTGAATCGCCAGCGCGCGCGCAACTGCTGCAAGATGGGGCCACCTCGCGCGCGGAGTATTTTAATTGTTTCTCGCCAACGAGCTCAGGGAAGATGTTTTTTTCGGATCTTCGGCATCCCGAAGCCTAGAAGACTTTTTCATGGATCAAGCTCGTTAAGAAAAACGATCTAGCACCGCGAAGGGGCTACTGTTGGGGGTATGCTTCGTAGCCAAATATCCTAAAAGAGGAGAACACCTTCAGCAGATCCTTTCAGAAGCAGCGCCGAAGTTATCACTGATAGAGCTTCGGCACAGTGACAAATCTCAAGACGAAGGGGGCGAACCGACTTAAAGATGAAATGACTCAAAGACCCATGATGTTTTATGTCAGTATTGTAATTGATTATAAAGGGCATAAATGTAATTTCACATAGGCTATGTCCTGTGCCTATAAATAGATGAACAGTACCCCCGTACTGTTCATGCAATCTTGTAATTGCTGACGCATCACACTGGAATTATTGTTTTTCGTCAAGGAGAAGGTATAAACGTATCCAAATATCATGTTTTAATATTCAGATCCATGTAATAAAATATACGAATAAAGTTATTTGTTTTTGACATATGTTTTACATATTATACTTCATTTTATATTGTTGTATAAATCTAATCACGAAGGTATGATCTTCGTGATATTTTTGCCCGCGACCTTCGTCCGAAGTTCATTAAATCCTTGAGGAGATAATGCTTCGGCGGACGAAGGGCATTAACATTTAATATTTTTATGTTGCCTTGTTCTTAATTCATAGCATTTGAGAACAAGTACCCAACAGCCGGTCCCTCTCCCAGGTATATAAAGGCCCGAGCAAAATCCACCCAAAACTTCGCCCGAGCCCCTCGTGAATTTTAAATTCGAAATCAAAACAGTTTTTTCCATTCCTCGAATGGCTCGCGCACGCGCAACGGACACCCCGCGAGTCGCCCGTCCCGTCACATTAACTCTCTAGCAGAACACGCGTCACCCCTGGCTGGCGACCAGGCGCCGTTTCGCCTCCGTCATGATGACCGCCTCAAAAGGTGCGCCACGCTATTTTAGTTTATTTCCTTTCTTCCTTTCCCCTCTCTCTCTCCACAGGGATTGGGAAAGGAGATATTTCGAAAGAGTCCTTCTCAGCAAAGGAAACAGGCTCCGAGCCCTCCTACTGATCAAGGGTTCGAAGGTTGCGCCCTGCGGGGTTCGGCGACCGCCCTAGAGCACTCGGGCTCCGAGCCCTCTACTGATCAGGGGTTCGAAGGCTAGCCCCTCGGAAGGGTTCGACAGCCGCCCCAGAGCATGCAGAGTCAGGGATGACCCTGTGTACGTTCGTTACATGGCCGAGGCTCGGGCTACGCTCCCGAGGTACCCTAGGACATTTCCGAGACCAGCGGGAACGATTTGTAATGGAATCCCACCAAAGGGAGGCACCGAGCCCTCGGACCCTATCGAATGGGTCCGGGACCAGCGAATCACCAGCAGGTACTTTTGGAGCGTGCCTCTGGGCCACTAGCTGACCCTTATCGAACGGGGCTCGGGCGTCCACTCGGATTACCCGTTAGCAACTCACTGGAAACACCATGTTCGGTGCCCACCGAGGGTAACATGGCGCGTTCCCCCCTTCCTCCTTGCGGAAAGGCGACGAAGGGGCGTACTATAAAAAGCCAAGACGGTCCTTGATCGTCCTCTCGCTCCATGCAGAGGCTCGAGGGCTGCTCTTGCACCAGGCTACGGCTAAATTGTTGACCGCGTCGACAAACTAACTTAAAAACTCGGAGCCTCACTATGCACCCGGGCTGCGGCCAGGCCGCATGAGAGAACAACAAGGCCGACCAAGGAATAACAAGAAGAGCATTAAGACCTCAGAGGAGTCAAACCACTCCTCCGAGGCCTCGGGGGCTACACCCGATGAGTGCGCTCGTGCGCACCCATCGGAACAAAATACTACTAAAAAATACCCGTCACCTTGCAAAAATCCGGTAGAACCTCCAAGCGAGTGCCTACACTCCCTTTGAGGCTCGGGGGCTACTGTCGGGTACCATAATTAGGGGTACCCCCAGTACTCCTAACCATGGTTGGAGAACACCTTTAAAACAAACCATAAAGACTGGTAAGCACGGTTCAAGTCAAGGCCTCGTCTACCAAGGGACGCGGTCCCGTCTCACCCGAGCCCAGCGTCGGGCAAGAACAGTAGTCCCGTACGGATTCACGGCTCGCCCGAGGGTCCCCTCAAGTAATGGGCGCACCCCCGGCTCGCCCGAGGCAAAACTCGGGTGAACTTTGTCGTATAGCGGCCTCAGCCAAACCGCCTTACCACCGACCGTATCACGTGCACATTTAATGCAGGGATCACCTGACACCTTATCCCGACACACGCGCCGCAGTTGGTAAGGTCGAAATGACCACAGTCACTTCACCCTTTTACTGATCGTTCTGACAGGATAATGGCACTATTCACCCCATTCCGACCACTTTGCCAACCACCGGGGTAAGACTAACAATAGTAGTTACCGCCTCTCCCGAGTTCAACCTCGGGCGCAACAGGGAGTTCCGCCTCGCCCGACCCCGGCCTCGGCCTCGGGAGGAATCGGCACCACGCCCAAACACGGGCTCGGCCTCGGGATGAATCTCCGCCTCGCCCGACCCAGGCCTCGGCCTCAGCCTCGGCCTCGGGAGGAGATCTTCGCCTCGCCCGACCTAGGCCTCGGCTTCGAGAGAAAACACCGCCTCACCCGAGACGGCCTCAGACCGACTACACGAACAGGGAATACAACACTATTATTCCCCTAGCTAGCCACCTCGGCTACGAAGGAACAGGACCAGTGTCACATCAAATTACTCCAGTAACAGGTAATGATGATCCCTGGCGTGCGCCCAGGCCGCCGACTATCCTCAGCTCTCTACAAAGTCAAAGAAACGTCAGCAGGGCACACACTTCAAGGCCACCTCGACGACTAGGCCATACCGCCGGCCACGGCGCTACAGAGCTCGGCTTCAACTCGGCAGAGTCGGCCGCGCCACTACAGGGGTCAGGACTTGGGGCCGTGCCGCCGGCCACGCATCTACAGGGCTCAGGCACTTTTCCGCCGTCCACATTAGTGCATAGCTACACCCCCACATGTACAGCTGGGTCACCTCCTTGTACCTATAAAAGGAGATGCCCAGGGCCTTCCCAAGGTAAGCTTTTGGAAGCGCTGAAGCTCTTTAAGTTCTTTAGGCCTGATAAGTTCACAACCATCGAACACTCGACAAAATACGCATTCACCACCCATACGGCTCATACAACACCCACAAAAAACACTTCAGTGCAAACCTTCTCTCCACAACAGTAGATCTCTCAAGAGATTTGGGATCCGTTCCCTCTCTCGCAAAGCTTGTATCCCCTACTACAAGCACCCCGGTGCAAGATAATATAAGTCTCATCCTCCCTCTGCTGGAAGTAGGGCCTTCTTAGCCCGAACCAAGATAAACCTTGTGTTTCATCTTGCATCAATCCATCCGGGGAGGGACACGCAACATAAAATTCACTAGTCGGTTGAGGGCCTCTCGGGTCCGAAACACCGACAGTAAGCTTTTTGCAATTTTGGGTCAAAAGTAGTGTATTTTATGAATTTTAATTATATTTTGATGATTTTATGTAGAAAGAAATTAATAATGTATAAATAACCTCAGAAATCCATAAAATTATACGAAGGTACAATATATGGCCACATATAGTCATAAAAAATAATGGAACCATAAATTCCATAGGATGTCAACGTTTTTTCTATTTTATTTCCACTTATTACGTGAGTGTTGGGGACCATAATTAGGGGTACCCTCAAGACGCCTAATTCTCAGCTGGTAACCCCCATCAGCATAAAGCTGCAGAGGCCTGATGGGTGCGATTAAGTCAGGGATCAGTCCATACGAGCGACTCGATCACGCCTCGCCCGAGCCTAGCCTCGGGCAAGGGCAGCCGACCCCGAGATGTTTCCGTCTCGCCCGAGGCCCCCTTTTAACGGCAGACGCATCTCCGGCTCGCCCGAGGCCTTGCCTTCGCTAAGAAGCAACCCTGACTAAATCGTCGCGCCGACCGACCGAGTCGCAAGGGCATTTAACGCAAAGGTAGCCTGACACCTTTATCCTGACGCGCGCCCCCCGGCAGAGCCGAAGTGACCGCCGTCACTTCGCCGCTCCACTGACCGGTCTGACAGAAGGACAGCGCCGCCTGCGCCATTCCGACTGCAGTGCCACTTGACAGAGTGAGACTGACAGGCAGTCAGGCCTTGCCAAAGGCGCCATAGGAAGCTCCGCCCGACCCAGGGCTCGGACTCGGGCTAAGGCCCCGGAAGACGGCGAACTCCGCTCCGCCCGACCCAGGGCTCGGACTCGGGCTAAGGCCCCGGAAGACGGCGAACTCCGCTCCGCCCGACCCAGGGCTCGGACTCGGGCTAAGGCCCCGGAAGACGGCGAACTCCGCTCCGCCCGACCCAGGGCTCGGACTCGGGCTAGGCCCCGGAAGACGACGAACTCCGCTCCGCCCGACCCCAGGGGTCGGACTCCGCCCTGGCCTCTACCGAACGACCACCGCCTCGCCCGACCCAGGAGCTCGGGCTCGGCCTCGGCCATGCAGGACAGACTCGACCTCGGCTTCGGAGGAGCCTCCACGTCGCCCGACCTAGGACACAAGTCCGCCACGTCGACAGGAAGCGCCATCATCACCCTACCCCGAGCCGACTCGGGCCGCAGGGAACAAGACCGGCGTCCCATCTGGCTAGCTCCGCCAGATAGGCAATGATGGCGCCCCGCTAGACCCATGACGACGACGGCTCTCAGCTCCCTTACGGAAGCAGGGGGACGTCAGCAAGGGCCCAACCGCTCCGACAGCTATCCCTCCGCCAGGCTCCGTTGCTCCTCCGACAGCCACGACACCACACCAGCTGGGTGCCAAGATCTCTCCGGCTGCCACACAGGCATGTACTTAGGGCGCTAGCTCACCCCCGCTAGACACGTAGCACCTTGCTACACCCCCATTGTACACCTGGATCCTCTCCTTACGCCTATAAAAGGAAGGACCAGGGCCTTCTTAGAGAAGGTTGGCCGCGCGGGGACGAGGACGGGGCAGGCGCTCTCTTGGGGCCGCTCGCTTCCCTCACCCGCGTGGACGCTTGTAACCCCCTACTGCAAGCGCACCCGACCTGGGCGCGGGTCGAACACGAAGGCCGCGGGATTCCCACCTCTCTCACGACTCGTCTCCGGCCACCTCGCTTTTCCCCCCTTCGCGCTCGCCCACGCGCTCGACCCATCTGGGCTGGGGCACGCGGCACACTCACTCGTCGGCTTAGGGACCCCCCGGTCTCGAAACGCCGACAGTTGGCGCGCCAGGTAGGGGCCTGCTGCGTGTTGACGAGCAGCTTCCCGTCAAGCTCCAGATGGGCAGTCTCCAACGACCTCTCCAACCCGGGACGGTGCTCCGTTTCGGGAGTCTCGAGTTCATGTCTCTCGACGGCAGCTACGACATGATACTCCTTCCACCGCCGCGCGACGACGACAATGGCAGCCGACAGCCCGCCCACCGGCGGCGGAATCGACGACGTCTTCCCCGCGTGGTGGAAGAACAACATTCGAGCTCGCCCCGTCCTCTCCCCCGCCATCGGAGGAGGAGGCGGGGCAACCAGGGCCGAGCGGGAGGCCACTCTCCGTCGGCTGTCGAGCGAACCGACGTCCCCAGCGCCCCAACGGAGGGCGCGTCGGGCGTCAACCTCGCGTTTGAGACGAAGGCAAGCGCCGTCCCCCCGCGACACGCCAATCCCGAGCAAGTGGACGACGCCAGCACGCTCGTGGAGGGCCTGCAGGACGTCGCCCTCGTACCCAAGACGACGGCGCAATCAGTCCCCGACGTGACTGTGTCGCTCCTCGTCGACCAAAAGGTACCGACTGATTCCCATCCTACGTCATTTCGACTCGGCCTCAACCTGCCTAGCGACCTCGCTTTGGCGGGCGCTCACGTTGAGGCGAGTGCAACCCCACTGGGGTTTCGTGTGCAGTCGCCTTGGGACCGATTGACGGACGTCTCGACCTACGGGCCCTCTGGGTCCGAGGAAGATGACGATCCCAGCATCTGCTGAGATTTCTCTGGATTTGACAACCCCAGTGCCATGCGGGACTTTATGACCGCATGTGACTACTGCCTCTCCGACTGTTCCGACGGCAGCCGCAGCCTTGACGACAAGGACTGCGGCCCGAGCCGCGAATGTTTCTACGTCGAGCTAGGGGATCCCACCGAAGGCGACCATCTCGGCATGCCGGAGGACGGTGATCTCCCTAGGCCGGTGCCTCGCGCCGACATCCCGCGGGAGCTAGCTGTGGTCCCCGTCCCGGCGGGGGGTCACGACCCACAACTCGAGCAAGTCCGCGGGGCGCAGGCCAGGCTCGACGAGGGAGCAGGAGCGCTCAAGTCGATCCGCCGGGACGTCGGGCAGGTATGGGCGGGCCAACCCCCGGCCGGAGAAATACGTCACCTGCCCCAGGGTTTCCAGCACCTCGTCGCCAGCGATGTCAGGGACAGGCCGCCACCCGTATCCAGCGGGGTCGGTCAGAACCTGGCAGCCGCAGCGATGCTCCTTCGCGCGATGCCAGAACCATCAACCACCGAGGGTCGGCGAATCCAGGGAGAGCTCAATAATCTCCTGGAAGGCGCTGCGGCCCGGCGGGCCGAGAGCTCTGCCTCCCTAAGGTAGGGGTACCCCTCGGAACCTCATGCCGCGACTTCCCAATTCATGCGGGAGGCCTCGGTCTACACCGGGCGCACGCGCAACACCGCGCCTGCGGCCCCAGGCCACCTCGGCAACGAGCACCATCGTCGCGACCGTCGGGCCCGCCTCGATGAAAGGGTGCACCGAGGCTACCACCCCAGGCGTGGGGGACGCTACGACAGTGGGGAGGATCGGAGTCCCTCGCCCGAACCACCCAGTCCGCAGGCCTTCAGCCGGGCCATCCGGCGGGCGCCGTTTCCGGCCCGTTTCCGACCCGTTTCCGACCCCCGACTACTATCACAAAGTACTCAGGGGAGACGAAACCGGAATTGTGGCTCGCAGACTACCGCCTGGCCTACCAACTGGGTGGAACGGACGACGACAACCTCATCATCCGCAACCTCCCCCTGTTCCTCTCCGACACTGCTCGCGCCTGGTTGGAGCACCTGCCTCCGGGGCAGATCTCCAACTGGGAGGATTTGGTCCAAGCCTTCGCCGGCAACTTCCAGGGCACGTACGTGCGCCCCAGGAATTCCTGGGACCTCCGAAGCTGCCGGCAACAGCCGGGAGAGTCTCTTCGGGACTACATCCGGCGATTCTCGAAGCAGCGCACCGAGCTGCCCAACATCACCGACTCCGATGTCATCGGCGCGTTCCTTGCCGGCACCACCTGCCGTGACCTGGTGAGCAAGTTGGGTCGCAAGACCCCCACCAGGGCGAGCGAGCTGATGGACATCGCCACCAAGTTCGCCTCTGGCCAGGAGGCGGTCGAGGCCATCTTCCGAAAGGACAAGCAGCCCCAGGGCCGCCCGTCGGAAGATGCTCCCGAGGCGTCTACTCCGCGCGGCGCCAAGAAGAAAGGCAAGAAGAAGTTGCAAGCGAAACGCGATGCCGCCGACGCAGACCTTGTCGCCGCCGCCGAGTACAAGAACCCTCGGAAGCCCCCTGGAGGTGCTAACCTCTTCGACAAGATGCTCAAGGAGACGTGCCCTTACCATCAGGGGCCCGTCAAGCACACCCTCGAGGAGTGCGTCATGCTTCGGCGCCACTTCCACAGGGCCGGGCCACCCGCAGAAGGTGGCAGGGCCCGCGACGACGACAAAAAGGAAGATCACCAAGCAGGAGAGTTCCCTGAGGTCCGCGACTGCTTCATGATCTACGGAGGGCATGCGGCGAATGCCTCGGCTCGGCATCGCAAACGAGAGCGTCGGGAGGTTTGCTCGGTGAAGGTGGCGGCGCCAGTCTACCTAGACTGGTCCGACAAGCCCATCACCTTCGACCAAGCTGACCACCCCGACCACGTGCCGAGCCCGGGGAAATACCCGCTCGTTGTCGATCCCATCATCGGCGACGTCAGGCTCACCAAGGTCCTGATGGATGGGGGCAGCTGCCTCAACATCATCTACGCCGAGACCCTCAGGCTCCTGCGCGTCGATCTGTCCTCCGTCCGAGCAGGAGCTGCGCCCTTCCACGGGATCATTCCTGGGAAGCGCGTCCAGCCCCTCGGACGGCTCGACCTTCCTGTCTGCTTCGGAACGCCCTCCAACTTCCGAAGGGAGATTCTGACGTTCGAGGTGGTCGGGTTCCGAGGGACCTACCACGCGGTATTGGGGAGGCCATGCTACGCGAAGTTCATGGCCGTCCCCAACTACACCTACCTGAAGCTCAAGATGCCGGGCCCCAACGGGGTCATCACCGTCGGCCCCACGTACAAACACGCGTTCGAATGTGACGTGGAGTGCGTGGAGTACGCCGAGGCCCTCGCCGAGTCTGAGGCCCTCATCGCCGACCTGGAAAACCTCTCCCGAGAGGTGCCAGACGTGAAGCGGCACGCCGGCAATTTCGATCCAGCGGAGACGGTTAAGGCCGTCCCTCTCGACCCCAGTGGCGACACCTCCATGCAGATCCGGACCGATTTCGGGCTCGACCCCAAATAGGAAGCAGTGCTCGTCGACTTTCTCCGCGCAAACGCCGATGCCTTTGCGTAGGAGTCCCTCGGACATGCCCAGCATACCGAGGGATGTCGCCGAGCACTCGCCGGATATTCGGGCAGGAGCCCAACCCGTCAAATGGCCTCTGCACGGATGACGCCCGGGGGCTGCGCCCCTCCGCGTCGAGATTGGGTGCACTTTTCCGCATCAAAAATTTTCGATCAAAAAGGGGCTTTGGCGTTCTCCCGGCCATGTCAGAAGCAGGGTCCCGAGGAGCGAACGTGGGTACATGTAAGTGGCGAGGCCGACTGAGCCGAGGAACTCCTATACCTCCGGGTTAGGGGCACCTCACTCATCACCTGCCACGAAAAATGACCCAACTCGGGAAGTCACCCTATTATTGACGAGCTAGGCCGGACGCGCAAATTAAAAGAAAGGAGAGTACGACTTCATGCAAGAAAAATAAAGTGTTCAGGCCTCGGCGGCCGCGGTAAGGCGCACATCCAACAGAAACTGTTCCAACAAGAGTCAGGCGCCGCCTTGGGAAGGAGCCGCGCCCTCAGTTCCGCTCCCGCCGTTGGTAAGGTCCACCTCGGCTTCCGGCGACGGCGCAGGAGGAAGGATCTCCGCCTCAAAGATGGTCGCCAGCGCCGCGCTCGGACCCGCGGCGACCGCGTCGAGCCGCTGAACCTCTGCCAGGGCAGCTTCGTCTTCGTCAGGAAGACAGTACCCCTCACTGACCCGTTCCAGGTCCACAACTTAATGGGAAGCAAGCACGGCGAAGGCCCGCCTGACGCCGTGGTGTAGCGCCTCGCGGACTTTGCCGCGCGCGTAATCACCCAAGGCTTGAAGTCGGCTTTGAGGGGAGCTTCCTGAAGGGACGTCGCCAGGCCCAAGGGTCCGATAAACGTCCGAGACAGCCTCGGACATGGCCGCGAGGTCGGCCTCCCTCTGCTCGGCAGCTCCGGCAAGCGCCTCGGCGAGCGCCTTGGCGGACTCATCAAGGGCGGACTCGAGCTCTGCGAACAACCAGAAGGAAGACCTCAAGCACAAGCAGAAGAAACAGACAAGAACAAGAACCAGGGACGGCCAAGGCATACCTCCGGCTCGGGCACGCTGCTTCGAGGCCGCGACGTGGGCTGCGGCCAGGTCGGCCGCGAGGGTCTCAGCCCGGCTTTCGGCCTCAGCAGCCTGGCCCCGAGATTGGTCCCGCTCCTCGACGACCTGGACGAACTCTGACCGCTGCCGTTGCGCCTACGCGCGCGCTGCCGCCGCCTCGGCTCTCAGGTCAGCGCAGAGCAACTGGAGGTCCGCTATCTTAGCATCCTGCTGAGAAAGGCGCGCGGTAGCCCCGGCGAGCGAGGTCCTCAGGGATCGCAGCGAGCCCCAGACATCGACCTCGCGGCGGATGAACGACGACTTGGCGGCGCTCTGATCCGTCAGGTCCTGGGGGAAGAAAACAGGGCGTCACGACGAACGCCTCGCTCACAGGAAGGAAAAGGTACGCCTGAAACCGTTACCTGGGGGATTTTGGGGACGTCCCTGCAGAGAACCTCCAGCGATGACCGGAGCGACCCCACCGTTGCTTCAGCACGCTCGCGGAGCTCGTCCCAGGACTGGTCCTCCTGTTCATCGTCGAGAACGAAGACAGGGTCTGAGGCCTCGCGGGTCCGGAACCGGAGCAACTGGCGCCGGGCCTCGGGGCTCCGCCGCACAGCGACAAGGTTGCCGCCCGGCTGGACGAATTGCGCGTCCACGCCCACCTCTTCCGAAGCACTGGGCACCGCCGCAGCAGCCATCCCGACGCTGGCAGCAACCAGTTGCTCTCCGACTGGGACGGCGGCGACTTCAGTGGCGGCAGGCGCCAGCATGGCCGGCACGATAGGCGGGCTCGGGACCACCTCGGCGCTAGCCGCCTCCCCTATCACGATGGCCGCCTCGGCAGAAGAGCCCGCCTCGGGAACCTGCTCCCCAGAGACAGGCGACGCCCGAGCCCCCTGCGGTGAAACGCCATGCGAAAGGGTCGGCTGAACGACAAGGCCCGGGGCGGCGCTGGCCGCCCGGACCGACGCCGTCTTAAGGGCCTTCCGGGGTGCCAGGTCGGTCTGGCCATGGCTTCGCTTGCTGAATAAAAAAGAGAAAGGGAAAGTCACGGTCGGGACATGTGAATGAAGCGCCAGGACGAAGACATTCCAAGATACTTACCCGCTCCGGGCCATGATCAACCGTGCCTGGGGGGAGGTCTCTTGGATGTCGCTCCCCGGAACCGCCGCCGAGGTCCGCTTCGCCGACAGCTTCGGCACCACCCTGGCTTTGGGCGCCCCGGACGCCCGAGAGGCGGGCTGCCCAGGCGCCGCCACGGGGACCTGAGGGTCGCTCCCCCGCGCTGCCGGCACGGGCGGCGGCTCTCGGGGAACGGATGCCTCGGCTTGGCTCCCTGGGGTCGCCTCGGCTCCTCCGGCCGAGGAGTCAAGTACCCTCTCGGGTTGCCCCCGCCCCTCAGGTCGGGAACCCGGCGTCCCGACTCTAGGAACTGAAGGCATCAGCCCGCTCGGGGGCTGGCTCGACGGCTCCTGGCCACGCCCCGAGCCGGGGCTGAGGCCGAGACGGGCGGCCATGTCGTCCTCCTCCTCATCACCGTCGTCATCATCGTCATCGGGTGTCTCCGGCGACGGCTCCCTTGGGAGTCCTTCCCTCTCCTGCCGTCGACGGCGCTTCTCCAAGGCGTCCCGAGCCCGCCTCCGCTCGCGGGCCCGGGCCTTCTCCGTGTCCTTCTTCTTCTCCTCCTCCGCGGCGACCCGCCGCGCTGCCCGGTCCACCGCGTCCTCCGGGACCCGTGGCAGGGAGGGCTTGTGCCACCCCACCTCCTAAAGAAGGGGGGAAAGAAACCCAATCGTAAGAACCCGGAGCAACCCGGTGTATGAAGAAGGAAGGAGCGAACACTCACCAGAGTTACGCACCCCTGGTCGGGGCGCATCCGAAGCTGGGAGAAGGCGTGGGGGTCCGGCTTCCCCATCGCGGCCGACACCCGCCATTGGAGGGCGTCGAAGGGAAGAGGATCAGGGGACATTCGTGACCCCTCCCAGTTAGCCTCCGGGGTCATCTCCCAAAGCGGCAGTCGCCGCTCCGCCAAGGGAAGCACTCTCCGACGATGGATGGCGGCAACCACTCCCGCAGCGGTGAGTCCTCCCTCCCGCAACGCCTTCAGGGCCTGGAGAAGGGGTTCGAGGTTCTTCTGTCTCTCGTGTGGAGTCCCATAACGCCAGGCGTCGGTGGCGGCGGTGACAACCCGCTGGGAGAACGGCGGGAGCAACTCACCGTCATTCCGGAGGTAGAACCACCGGCGCTGCCACCCCTTGTTCGAGGACGCGAGGACGGCAGGGATGTACTGCGACGCCCGCGACTGCCTCAACAAGAGGGTGCAGCCGCCGGCCCGCACCGCTGCACGGACCTTCCTCTCCCCCGTCGGCAAGGCAAAAAGCTCGGCGAAGAAGAGATGGGTCCACAAATCCCAATGGGGGGCGATCCCCAAATACCCCTCGCACACCGCTACGAAGATAGCGGCCTGCGAGATGGAGTTGGGGGTGAGGTTATGCAACTCCACCCCATAGTGGAACAGGATGGCCCGCATAAAGCGGCTCGTCGGCACGCCGAATCCTCGCTCGTGGAAGGAGACGAAGCTCACGACGTACCCCGGCGGTGGGGATGGAGCGACTCCGCCCATGGGAGGAATCCATTCTGGCCGCTGCTCATCGGTGAGAGGGCGAAGCAAACCCTCGCCGACGAGATCCTCCAGATCACTCGCCGTCACCGTGGAGAAGGGCCATGGGTCGCGCGGCGAGATGATGGTCACCCGGTCAGCCATCGCCGAGCGGAAGGGGTGGCGGCGCAAAGGACAGGGAGGGCGGTTTCCTTTTCTCTGGCTAAGTCTCTCAGGCTGCAAAAAACCTAAGAGGGAGACAGGAAGCGGAGCAAAGAACCGTCACCAGACCCACTCCGGGGTATATAAAGACCAAGGCGAAGACGGTTCCAACGTTCCGGGCGAAGACGGTTCCAACGTTCCGCCCGGACCGGACGCGGGGTTCAAAAACGCGAAGCGAAACAGCCGTTCCTCAAACGACTCGCGCACGCGCAACGGCAGCCCCGCCAACTACTCGCCCCGTCGCATCAACTCCGCGGCTGGACAGGCGGCGCTTCTGGCAGGAGCAGCGAGCGACGCTTCGCCTTCGCCGAAACAACCGCGCCAAAAAAGGTACGCCGCGTCGTTCGGTTTCGTATCCTTTTTCCTTTTTTCCTCTTTCTCTATCTCTTGCGACAGGGACCGGGAAAGGGGGATACCCCGAAAGGGATCCTTCCCCGTGAAGGAACTAGGCTCCGAGCCTCCTTACTGATCAGGGGTTCGAAGGCTGGCCCCCCGGGGGGTTCAACAGCCGCCTCAGATCGCGTGGGCCCTACACCCACTACTGGTCAGAGGTTCGAAGGCCGGCCCCCCGAAGGGTTCCACGGCCGCCTCAGGCTACTCGGGCTCCGCGCCCATTACTGATCAGGGGTTCGAAGGCTGGCCCCCGAAGGGTTCACAGTCGCCTCAGACACCGAGCGAGGGATGACCAGGGGTACGTTCGATACATAACCGAGGCTCGGGCTGCGCTCCCGAGGTACCCTAGGACATTTTCGAGACCAGCGGGAGCGATTTTGTAACGGAATCCCATCGGAGGGAGGCATCGAGCCCTCGGACCCCGTCGCCAGGGGACCGGGTCCGGCAGATCACCCGCAGGTACTTTTGGGCATGCCTCTGGGCCCCTAGCCGACCCCCAACGAACAGGGCACGGACGTCCACTCGGATTACCCGCTTGCAGCTCACCGGAGACACCATGTTCGGTGCCCATCGAGGGTAACATGGCGCTCTCCCCCCTCCTCCTTGCGGAAAGGCGACGTAGGGGTGTATGTAAAAAAGCCGAGTCTGTTCCTGATCGCCCTCTCGCCCTGTGCGGAGGCTCGGGGGCTGCTCTCGCAAACCCGGCTCCGGCCAAACCGTTGACAGCGTCAACATACCAGCCCGAGAACTTGGGCCCCGACCGTGCACCCGGGCTACGGCCAGTTCGCATGAGGGAACCACCAGACCAGCCGAAGCATTATGCAAGGCATTAAGACCTCGAAGGAGTGAAACCACTCCTCCGAGGCCTCGGGGGCTACACCCGGCGGGTGCGCTCGCGCGCACCCATCGGAACAAAATGCAACCGAGAAAGGCTGGTCCCCTTGCAAAAAAGTGCGACGAAAGCCTCCAAGCGAGTGCAAACACTCCCTTCGAGGCTCGGGGGCTACTGTCGGGGACCATAATTAGGGGTACCCTCAAGACGCCTAATTCTCAGCTGGTAACCCCCATCAGCATAAAGCTGCAGAGGCCTGATGGGTGCGATTAAGTCAGGGATCAGTCCATACGAGCGACTCGATCACGCCTCGCCCGAGCCTAGCCTCGGGCAAGGGCAGCCGACCCCGAGATGTTTCCGTCTCGCCCGAGGCCCCCTTTTAACGGCAGACGCATCTCCGGCTCGCCCGAGGCCTTGCCTTTGCTAAGAAGCAACCCTGACTAAATCGCCGCGCCGACCGACCGAGTCGCAGGGGCATTTAACGCAAAGGTAGCCTAACACCTTTATCCTGACGCGCGCCCCCCGGCAGAGCCGAAGTGACCGCCGTCACTTCGCCGCTCCACTGACCGGTCTGACAGAAGGACAGCGCCGCCTGCGCCATTCCGACTGCAGTGCCACTTGACAGAGTGAGACTAACAGGCAGTCAGGCCTTGCCAAAGGCGCCATAGGAAGCTCCGCCCGACCCAGGGCTCGGACTCGGGCTAAGGCCCCGGAAGACGGTGAACTCCGCTCCGCCCGACCCAGGGCTCGGACTCGGGCTAAGGCCCCGGAAGACGGCGAACTCCGCTCCGCCCGACCCAGGGCTCGGACTCGGGCTAAGGCCCCGGAAGACGGCGAACTCCGCTCCGCCCGACCCAGGGCTCGGACTCGGGCTAAGGCCCCGGAAGACGGCGAACTCCGCTCCGCCCGACCCAGGGCTCGGACTCGGGCTAGGCCCCGGAAGACGACGAACTCCGCTCCGCCCGACCCTAGGGGTCGGACTCTGCCCTGGCCTCTGCCGAACGACCTCCGCCTCGCCCGACCCAGGAGCTCGGGCTCGGCCTCGGCCATGCAGGACAGACTCGACCTCGGCTTCGGAGGAGCCTCCACGTCGCCCGACCTAGGACACAAGTCCGCCACGTCGACAGGAAGCGCCATCATCACCCTACCCCGAGCCGACTCGGGCCGCAGGGAACAAGACCGGCGTCCCATCTGGCTAGCTCCGCCAGATAGGCAATGATGGCGCCCCGCTAGACCCATGACGACGGCGGCTCTCAGCTCCCTTACGGAAGCAAGGGGACGTCAGCAAGGGCCCAACCGCTCCGACAGCTGTCCCTCCGCCAGGCTCCGTTGCTCCTCCGACAGCCACGACACCACACCAGCTGGGTGCCAAGATCTCTCCGGCTGCCACACAGGCATGTACTTAGGGCGCTAGCTCACCCCCGCTAGACACGTAGCACCTTGCTACACCCCCATTGTACACCTGGATCCTCTCCTTACGCCTATAAAAGGAAGGACCAGGGCCTTCTTAGAGAAGGTTGGCCGCGCGAGGACGAGGACGGGGCAGGCGCTCTCTTGGGGCCGCTCGCTTCCCTCACCCGCGTGGACGCTTGTAACCCCCTACTGCAAGCGCACCCGACCTGGGCGCGGGTCGAACACGAAGGCCGCGGGATTCCCACCTCTCTCACGACTCGTCTCCGGCCACCTCGCTTTTCCCCCCTTCGCGCTCGCCCACGCGCTCGACCCATCTGGGCTGGGGCACGCGGCACACTCACTCGTCGGCTTAGGGACCCCCCGGTCTCGAAACGCCGACAGTGAGTTATACGTGAAATCACTCTAAGTATCCAGGTTTCAACATAATCAATACTTCACTTTACCATTTTTATGTGGGAACTTGAGATTATCTTCTATTAAATGTTTATTAGTATTGATAATTTACTTTCAATTTCGTGGTCGAACAAGAATATTTTATGATAACCAATTAATGCATTATCCGACAAGTATCTAATATCCGATCAAATAATATCCGTACCCATCACTTATCTGCCCGGATAAATATCCGGTCCCTGTATCCGTATCCGTCCCTTTTCTAACTATCTGTATCCGATCCCGAATCCGTTTTAAATACATTAGGGTAGAATACAAGATGAGCTACTATCCATCCGTATCCGCCTGTTTTCACCCCTAGCACTAACGACGCAGTGCCACTGCTTTGTCACGGTAGAGGTCCTTTCGTTGGGCACTATATTTAAGTTTGTCTCTAGCAACGTCCTCTATATTCATCCTTTATATCCGTCCTTTACAGTCTTCTCTAAAAGATTCTATCCTCTATATCTCATTTCTCTCTAATAACGTCCTCTATACTCAAAAATATCTATATTAGAGACATTTTTTATTTTTATTTTTTGTACATACATATTTGTCATACTCTCAAATGTATTGTACATATTTTAGTTTTTCTAAACCGGTTATTTAAAGTATTCAAAATGAATAGAGGACCGTTTAGAGAAACTCTATATATAGATAATCCAGCAGCGTCCTCTAAATTTAGAGGGCCGTTTATAGGACCGTTTAGAGGACACTGCTGGAGAGCGTAGAGGACCATTTGATCCTCTATATTTAGGGTACAGAACCCTTTAGGGTCCCTTGCTAGAGTTAGCCTAACATCTAGGTACGGCTGAATGATCCGGTCATGTGGTCCGGACAATCCAGAGTTCTAGTCCGGATGGTTCGTGATTAGATTAACTTAGATAAAAGTATTTATCACACGCGTGCTTATCCAACTAACCACGCTAGAATCTGTTGGTATACTTGTAGGAACGGATCCAGACCCCTATATTACGATCAATTAATACGCGACACGATCGATCTAATTATTATATTTACCAGTTTCTTTACATTTTTTGCTCTAGAAGTAGCAGGAATTAGTCTTCTTCATCTCTAATCTTCACCTCTATCTCGACTCTGTGCTATTTAAAGGCATCTTAGGTTGCCTGTCGACCTCAAGACGATCCTAGAATATTTTCCTAGAGGTGAGATTCAGATTTTACCCAAGATCTATAGGGCCTGTTTGGTTCAGCTTTTTTCTGACCAGCTTTTTTGAGAATCTAACTATGGGGAGAATCTGGCTGTGTAGAGAATCTGAGTATCATTAGGATTACGTGCGGAGGAAGATAAAGTTGTCCATGAGGCTCAGGATCTATAAAGTGACGGATTACTATTATTACGACGACTCAACCGATTATATGTTTATGTTGATTTTGAATGATTTTTACCCAAACGAATTTTGTAGAAGCTGACTGAAAAGCTGAGTGTTTGACAGTCTGCAGCAGTTTTTGGCGACCAGAAGCTGCGAAAAGCCTACGCGTCTCGTGGACGGTCCACCATCCATACACGAACACCCCTCTAAACAGTTGAGGAGAGTCCGACCGCTTATCGCGGCGCGCTTCGACAGGTAGGACCCAAAAGCGAGCCAATACTGATGGTTTTAGCTCGCCAGTCACTCCAGAAAACTACAGGGAAATCTAAAATTAGAGATAGGGATACAGCCTACTATTCACGCATATGGCAGTCTCGCACCATGTACATATCATGATTTCAATGGATTCAGGCATAACAACAGTTCAATAAAGATTTCATGGATTCAATCTGTATTCGGAGATGTGTTGTTAGACCAACTCTAAAAGACTGCTAAAAAATATTCTTTAAAATTTAATATTAGGGCCTATTGTAAAAAAGTTTCCTTAAAAAATTCTAAACCCTTATCAAGCTGCTAATAAATTAATCCTAAATTTTTAAAACAACCTAACCTACGCACTTCCGGTCCTTCAGCCATACACAAGCAGCGTGTGTAAAAAAAAGCGGGAAAACAACCGAATGGACGTGTACTGAGCAGATTGGGAAAGACCGTGCGACATGTAAATTTGAGGGAGAAAAGGTTATGTATCCCGGACGCCGAGATAATGGGGATAAAAAGAAGAGCTGTTGAGGGCTCATTTTGTATTTTTTTTCTAACAAATGCTTTACTGTTTGCTTTAGGGGTTTTATTGGAGTTGCTGTTACTCTATATATATGTCCAAATGGGCGTGTCGGGCCAGCCCAGCACGGGCACAGCTGGGCACGGCACACTAGTGTCATGGGCCGGGCCGGGCTGGCACGTGGGCCCAAATCCCTGCCCAGGCATGACACGCCCAATGTTAATCGGGTCGGGCCAGGCCAAGGGCACGGTAAGCCCGTTGGTGCCGTGTCGTGCTCGGGCCCAGTTACATAATACACATAATTCATCAAATTTAACAGAAAACAAGCAAATAGGCTACAAAATAGTCTTTAAATGATTTGGAGCTTTAGTGCAATGCTGCCTCATTAAAAACCTTCCTAGGTAAAAACTCACACTTCGTGAGAAAACCCTAGGAAGGAAAAGAGTACAGCCAGCTCCTTAAAGTATTTATAAGTTCATAGTTCAGTGTTCAGTCCACAGTCCATATGAGCATATTACAGATAAGAGAAGTAGAGAACATAAATAGGTAGAAACAGAGAGAATAAGTTCATAGTTCAGTCCTTCTTGAACTCTGTGGTGCTGCTTCCTTTCTTTTGTTCCCTGGTGATACTCGCTGCTCATCATCTAGGTACATATCCTCAAAGGTTGCTTCAAGGTCTTTGGTTTCCTTCTCCACAGTATGCTGCTTGTGCTGGTCAGCCAACTCCCAATCTTTGATACAGGAGAGCACCTCCACCATGTCTGTCGTCAACCGTCGTCGTCACTCCTCGAGCACCCTGCTAGCTAGACTGAAAGTAGATTCTGAAGATATTGTAGAAACAGGGACAGTCAACACATCTTTAGCTAGTATAGAAAGAATAGGATAAGTTTGATTGTGGCGTTGCCACCACATAAGAATGTTGAAATCAGGCCCAAATTTAGTTTCAGTGTCACTGTCAAGGTAAGAAGTTAACTCAGATAAACCAGTAGATATACCGGATGTACCACCTATACCAGTATTGCTATAACTTTCATCATCACCATATATATCATCCCATGCCTATGTGGCCTTACTAGAACCACTACCTGACTGTGGTTGAGGAGTCAAGCAAATACCTCCAAATTTGGCCTCATAAATTTGATACATCTTAGTTAATTTGGTTCTAATACATGAAGGATATCTACTATAATCAGTCCCATTAAGAGTAGATAATCTTTGAAGAACTTTATGAAAGCCCCTCATCTTTGCTCTAGGATCAAGAATGAAAGCAAATACATAAAGAATGGGTATGTCCCTCCAATATTTCAAAAATTTTGTTTTCATAGGCACAACAGCAGTTCTTAAAAGTTCATGGTCCTCATATGCATTTAGATGTCTAGCTGAAAGGGAAATAGGGTCAAACCTTTTCCTAAATGATTTTGGTGGTTGAATTGCCCAACACAAACAATTGGACTAACTAGTTTGCTCTAGAGTATATGTTCTACAGGTGCCAAAGGTTCAACTCAAAATCAATACAAAGATTAAAAAGGGTTCAAAAAGAAAGGAGCAATGGAAACTGAAGTGCTCTCTGGTCTGGCGCACCGGACTGTCCGGTGTGCCATCGGACAGTGTCCGGTGCACCACCGAACAGTGTCCGGTGCACCAGGGAGGATCGAACTCAAACTCTTCAGCTTCGGGTTTCTCAGGTGCAGCTCCGCTATAATTCATCGGACTGTCCGGTGGGCCACCGGACTGTTCGGTGAGCCAGCGGAGCAACAGTCATCTGCGCGCAACGGTCGACTCTGACAGTGAACAGTGCAGCACAGTGAACGCGACAAAAGTCAGAGCAGTTGGTCAGAGGGGCACCGGACTGTCTGGTGTCGCACCGGACTGTCCGGTGTCGCACCGGACTGTCCAGTGCCACATGAGGACAAAGCCTCCAACGGTCGACCAGCTCCAAGCCCTAACGTCTGGATGACGTGGCGGCGCACCGGACACTGTCCGGTGGCGCACCGGACTGTCCGGTGCGCCCATCGCCAGCAGACTTCTCCAACGTCTACAATTTGGATGGTGGCTATAAATACCACCCTAACCGGCCACTTCAAGGGGGAGCCCAAGCAACATTCCAAGTCATCTAGTTGACATACTCAAGCCCTCCCAACCACCTCTATTCATTGATCCATCCTATACACAAGATTTAGACCACTACAACCAACACAAGTGCCACAAAACAGAGAGCAAGCAAGAGAGAGCTACTCATTTGAGTTTAGCACTAGTGCCTTGTGAGATTCATTGAGAGATAGTGTGTGTGCTACATCTTTGTGTTTATTTGCGCGTGGAGTTTTGACTCACATTGAACTTCCTCCAAAGTTTTGGAGGCTTGTAAAGCTAGCAAGAGACACCAAAGAGTGTGGTGATCCTTGCGGGGTCTTAAGTGATCCTTGAGAAGAAGAAGAGCTCGCTGGTCTTTGGTGATCGGTGGAGAGAGGGAAAGGGTTGAAAGAGACCCGTCCTTAGTGGACTCCTCAACGGGGACTAGGCCTTCAAGGGCCAAACCTCGGTAAAACAAATCACCCGTGTCTCGTGTGCTTATTGCTTGTGATTTGTTTGTTCTTTCCCTTTCTAAGTTTCCTCTTGCACTATTCTTTGCTAATACTATTTGGTCTTGCTTTAAGTTAAATTCTCATTTGGTGAAGCAACACTTTGCAAGAAAGAGCTTGTGTTATTGCTCTTCTTATCTAAGCCCTCTTGCTTTATTCTCATAGACCTATTAGTTGTATTGTTTTATCAATTCCACATTATTTGAAAGCAATACTCTTTACAAGCAAGGACTTAGTTTTTATACTCCGAGAATTGTATATCTTGTTCTAACCACTAATCAAGGGATCTAGTTGGGGGATAAAGTTTTAATTTTCAAGTTTTTCCTATTCACCCCCCTCTAGGCGACTTTCAATTGGTATCAGAGCTAGGCACTTCATCTTGAGTCTAACAACTCGAAGTGATGGCTCGTAGAAGATCCCAAAAGAACAAGAAGACCTAGGAGAACAAGGAGGTAACTCTTGAGATATTACTTTCCGATTGTTCTAATTATGATTCATGGTCTACTAGAGTGATAAATGCTTTTAGAACCATAGATCCTCAATTAGAACAAATTTTAGACAAGAGTATTATTCCTCCTAGTTATACTAGGGAAAATGCTTCTGAGGAAGATCTAAGATGTATACGCTTAAACTATCTAGCTTATGACATCTTAAGTAAATCCCTTAGCAAAGAAGATTATCATGCCTTCATAATAAAATATGATAAACCTATTTGTGATGTGCATGATATTTGGACTAGAATTAAAAGCAAATTTGATGAGTCCAAGCATGATAGTTCATTTTGTGTCTCTACTTCCTTTGGTATTTGTGAAACTAACCCTTTGAAGGAAGAAGAAGAAAATGAACGATGGAGACCAAACGATGAATCCACCTCTCCAAAAGGTTTGTCTTCCCATTTCGATTCTCACATATGTTGTGTGGCTAATGAAAACAATAGCGGAAGCACAAATGAGGATGAGGAGGAAGAAAGAAGCTTCTTGCAACTCTACGCTCTCCTAAGACAAGAAGATAAGGCGGTCATGCTCAAACTTCTAAAAAGAGCGAGAGAGCAAAGTGAAGCTCGTCAAAGGCTAGAAGATATTCTCTCCATAAAAATGCTAAGCTTTGACGAGTTGACTAAAGAACATGAGGAGCTAAAGTGCTCTCGTGTTGATTTGGTCCAAAGGTATGAAACTATTTCAATTGAGCAAGATAACTCTTTACATTGTATCGCTCAATTAGTAAATAAGAATGTCTTGCTTAAGGACCAAGTAGAAAAGCTAAAAGATAAAAATCTAGCTTTTCAAGAAAAGTATGATATGCTCCTAAGTTCTCATGAAAATCTTATGGAAGATCATATCATATTAAATATTGCTCATGAGGTTGTGATAGAAAACTTAAAATCCCAACAACCTCACTCATGCACATGTATTCAAATTGAAACCACATTACCATGTGCCAATTCTTGTTTTCCGTCAACAAGCAAATCTTCCTTTGAGCTAGAATTTGCAGGAACAAATGATGATACATATCAAAAGCTCAAAGAAGAAAATGAGAGGCTAAAAATGAGCTTGACACAACTAAAAGGGAAGTGCATTGCTCAACCTTCTCAAGATAACCATGATCACATGGTGAAGAAGCTTGAGACGGGAACAACCGTGGCATGCACTAAATCCCTTGAAGAAAATGTCAAGGATTTGAGGATTGCCAAGAGGAAGGAACAAAAGAATAAAATCAATACCTCTTCCAAAAGCCTCAACCATGCCTCCATAAAAGGTAACATCCAAGGTAATAATCAAGTCTCACTTCACACTAAGAAACGTAAGAAGTGTAGTGAATGCTTTGAAAAGGGGCACTCGATTAGGTCATGTCCCTATATTAAAAATGACTTGATTATTGACAAGGATGATAAAGTTTGTTTTAAATGCTCTAAGAAGGGACACTTATTTAGATCTTGTCCCCATTTAAAACAAAAAGGCATAATGTTAGAAAAGGAAATATTCACTAACCATGTAGCAAGCAAGAAACAAGGAAGGAAGAAATCTTCAAGGCTTGAAGATCGCCTATGCTACATATGCCGAAAAAAGGGATATCAATGCAAAGATTGTCCCAATGGTAACAATCCCACTCCTAGCTTGTCAATTATTTCTCATATAACTAGGCAACCCAAAATTGCAACTTGTGCTAGAAAGGCAATGAGTTTACCTAGTGCTAACACAAAGGACATTTGGGTTCCTAGATCTTTGTTGACTAACCTTGATGGACCCATCAAGAGATGGGTACCAAAATATGCTTGACAAGCTTTGCAGGAGAAGGAGATGATATGAAGCTTTGGGGTGCTTGAGAGAGTCAATTCAATTCTTATTAACTCAAGCTATCAATCTTCAATGATCTACATATTCAAGATTGACCCAAGGTCATTTCAAATTATTATGTCTAAAATTGATATCATCTCGAGGAAGATATTGGTGTTGTAGGAAATAAAGAATTATACTGTGCGGAAAAATCAAGGCCTACAACATGAAGGAAAGTCGAAGGATGGTAACACTTGTGTTTTTGAGTGCAAGTATCTTAAATTGTGATTTCTCATGTGTCTTGTGTAGTTGCTATAGAAAAAAGAAGCTCTTCAAATGTCTCTAAATTTATATTACCATTCTTTGAAGAATTTCCTCTCATATGGTAGATTGCATACTCATCATTTCCATCCTATGGCAATCTACATGCTTTAAATTGTTGCAAGTATCTTATGGCATGTTTTTCGCTAGTCATCTTATTATTGCCATGATTCTAGATATAGAGAGATATTTTCAAGTTCTTAAAAGGATAAGGTGTCATGTAAGGAATTCAAATCCTTAGGACACTTATATATATATATAAACTCTCTCTATAACTAAAATAGTGAGACTAATAATTTTATCTAAGAAACCCAAGTAGTCTCACTTGTAGAGAATAAGTTTCTCTTTGGAAATGTGTAATCTAACATGAAAAGAAAAATCAATCCAATGATTTATGATGTATTTCTACTTGCTTAAATTGGATATGATTCTTTCACATATATCGCTTTCCATATCATGAATTAGATTTATTCCCATAATCTTAAAGGATTATTTATGCTTATTTTATGAGTTAAAATTGAGCATAACATCATCTATGGATAATCTAGTTCATGCTATGAAGTTTCCATGTTTTAGTAATCTATGATTTCATTCATTATCAAATTGATTACAAAAAGGGAAACTAGTGCTTGTGCTACTAATGACATATCTCTTGAGCTTACTTATGGAAATCTACAAGAAAGTAAGTGCATGTTCAAAGCCACAAGCCTCAAGGGTTGCTCTTCGCCCAAAGGAAGAAAGGTAAAAGCAAAAGGTATGGGAACTCATCTTCTTAATCAAATATAGTTCCCATCTCAATGGCTATTTAATCTAAATTATCATATTCTACCCATGTGAGGAATAGATTCTTTATTGGACTTAAATCAGCTAGATGTGCATTCAATCTCATTCTCATAAATGCACTTGTCTATTAGAATCTAATTCATGCCTTTGCTATAACTGTTCTCATATTGATATGCTTTTAAAGTTATGATAATAAATTCAATATGAAGAAGTAAAATTCCAATGATTGATCAAAATGTTTAAAAGGTGCATATTCCTCTTTCTCAATGAAATGCACTAATGTTAAGGTTTTTACTTCATGTCTGTGTGACTTATGAATGATGAATTGTTTATATTTCCTATCTAAAGAAATCATCTTTCATCATATACTCCCTTGTGCTATTAACATCCTTCTTGAGTATTTTCAATAAGTTTGAAAGGAAAAAAGAAACAACTACAAAGGGAGGACACTCACATGAAAGAGAAGGACATCAAGAACAACAACATCCACTTGGATAATAAGATCCTCAAAACAATCAATGGTGTGGTTGTAAGCATTCTAAACCTTTTTCATTGTGTGAATACCAGGCCTAAGTTGTTTATTGCAAATTTCATGAGCCTTGATCAAGATGTATAATGCTTCTCCCTATTTTTCTTTAGAGTAAATTCATCCATTCAATTCCTTCAAATACTTGATGCATATCTTTAGGGGGAGCCTTTTTCTATATCTTGATTATGTTGAGACTATCACTTCATGGGAAAAACTACCTCCTTTCATTTAAACTTGTACCTAAATCTTCCTTTTCTATACTTTCTTTGCATCTCGTGTATAAAAGGAAGAGAAAGCATGTCCATGCATTATCCCTGCTTCATACCTAGTTTAACCTCTTAAAATTTCATTCCTGTATTAATGCATCTTTGTTGAAACTAGGTGAAGTAATTTTATTGTCAAAGAGCTTAAAGCTTAACCTTGTAACGAGGATAAGCTACCTTTGTTTCAAAGGTGGATGGTCCTTAAGCCTCTTTGAAACCCTTAAGGGAAAATGCTTAAGATATTTATAACATGCTTTCATAAGTGCATAAACTGTCATGAGCGTCACACTTATACTATGACACAATGCACTTCACATTCTGTATGATATAGCTATGTTCTCATTAACCCAATTATGTGCATTTGGCATTTAAGGCCAAAATATGTATTCCTCTCCATGCACATATTTAGGGGGAGCAATCTATGTTATATAGAACTATGATTATGCTTAATTGATATATCTCTTGATCATATCTCTTTTATGTCTATGACTAATGTGTTTTCAAGTGTATTATTATACTTAATCATAGATATTGAAAGGGAAATGGAGTATTCGGCAAAGATGACGCTTCCACTCAACTCCATCGGTATTATCCACTCCTTGCCGGTATTCCGCATAGCTCTTGTCGGGGACCATAATTAGGGGTACCCTCAAGACGCCTAATTCTCAGCTGGTAACCCCCATCAGCATAAAGCTGCAGAGGCCTGATGGGTTTGATTAAGTCAGGGATCAGTCCATACGAGCGACTCGATCACGCCACGCCCGAGCCTAGCCTCGGGCAAGGGTAGCCGACCCTGAGGTGTTTCCGTCTCGCCCGAGGCCCCCTTTTTTACGGCAGACGCATCTCCGGCTCGCCCGAGGCCTTGCCTTCGTTAAGAAGCAACCCTGACTAAATCACCGCGCCGACCGACCAAGTCACTGGGGCGTTTAACGCAAAGAGTGAGACCGACGGGCGACCAGGCTTTGCCAAAGGCGCCATAGGAGGCTCCGCCCGACCCAGGGCTCGGACTCGGGCTAAGGCCCCGGAAGACGGCGAACTCCGCTCCGCCCGACCCAGGGCTTGGACTCGGGCTAAGGCCCCGGAAGATGGCGAACTCCGCTCCACCCGACCCAGGGCTCGGACTCGGGCTAAGGCCCCGGAAGACGGCGAACTCCGCTCCGCCCGACCCAGGGCTCGGACTCGGGCTAAGGCCCCGGAAGACGGCGAACTCCGCTCCGCCCGACCCAGGGCTCGGACTCGGGCTAAGGCCCCGGAAGACGACGAACTCCGCTTCACCCGACCCAGGGCTCGGACTCCGCCCTGGCCTCTGCCGAACGACCTCCGCCTCGCCTGACCCAGGAGCTCGGCCTCGGCCTCGGCCATGCAGGACAGACTCGACCTCGGCTTCGGAGGAGCCTCCACGTCGCCCGACCTAGGGCACAAGTCCGCCACGTCAACAGGAAGCGTCATCATCACCCTGCCCCGAGCCGACTTGGGTCGCAGAGAACAAGACCGGCGTCCCATCTGGCCAGCTCCGCCAGATAGGCAATGATGGCGCCCCGCTAGACCCATGACGACGGCGGCTCTCGGCTCCCTTACGGAAGCAGGGAGACGTCAGCAAGAGCACAGCTGTTCCAACAGCTGTCCCTCCACCATGCTCCGTTACTCCTCCGACAGCCACGACGCCACACCAGCTGGGTGCCAAGATCTCTCCGGCTGCCACCTTGGCATGTACTTAGGGCACTAGCTCTCCCCCGCTAGACACGTAGCACCTTGCTACACCCCCATTTGTACACCTGGATCCTCTCCTTACGCCTATAAAAGGAAGGACCAGGGCCTTCTTAGAGAAGGTTGGTTCCCGCGGGAACGACGGCAGCTACGACATGATACTCCTTCCACCGCCGCGCGACAGCGACAATGGCGGCGGACAGCCCGCCCGCCGGCGGCGGAATCGACGACGTCTTTCCCGCGTGGGGGAAGGACAACTTTCGAGCTCGCCCCATCCTCTCCCTCGCCATCGGAGGAGAAGGCGGGGCAACCAGGGCCGAGCGGGAGGCTGCGCTCAGTCGGCTGTCGAGCAAATCGACATCCCCAGCGCCCCAACGGAGGACGCGTCGGGCGTCGCCCTCGCGTTTGAGGCAAAGGCGAGCGCCGTCCCCCCGCGACACGCCGACTCCGAGCAAGCGGACGACGCCAGCGCGCTCACGGAGGGCCTGCAGGACGTCGCCCTCGTACCCAAGACGACGGCGCGATCAGCCCCCGATGTGACTTCGTCGCTCTTCGTCGACCAAAAGGTACTGACTGCTTCCCATCCTTCGTCATTTCGACTCGACCTCAACCCGCCTAGCGACCTCGCTTTGGCGGGCGCTCGCGTTGAGGTGAATGCAACCCCTTTCGGGTTTCGTGTGCGGTCGCCCTGGGACCGATTGACGGGCGTCTCGACCTATGGACCCTCTGGGTCCGAGGAAGATGACGACCCCAGCATCTGCTGGGATTTCTCTGGATCTGGCAACCCCAGTGCCATGCGGGACTTCATGACCGCATGCAACTACTGCCTCTCCGACTGTTCCGACGGCAGCCGCAGCCTTGACGACAAGGACTGCGGCCCGAGCCGCGAATGTTTCCACGTCGAGCTAGGGGATCCCTCCGGAGGCAGCTGTCTCGGCATGCCGGAGGATGGTGATCTCCCTAGGCCAGCGCCTCGCGCCGACATCCCGCGGGAGCTAGCTGTGGTCCCCGTTCCGGCGGGGGGTCACGACCCACAGCTCGAGCAAGTCCGCGGGGCGCAGGCCAGGCTCGATGAGGGAGCAGGAGCGCTCGAGGCAATCCGCCGGGACGTCGGGCAGGTATGGGCGGGCCAGCCCCCGGCCGGAGAAATACGTCACCTGCCCCAGGGTCTCCAGCACCGCATCGCCAACGATGCCAGGGGCAGACTGCCACCCGCATCCGGCAGAACCGGTCAGGACCTGGCAGCCGCGGCGATGCTCCTCCGCGCGATGCCGGAGTCATCAACCACCGAGGGTCGGCGAATCCAGGGAGAGCTCAAGCATCTCCTGGAAGGCGCTGCGGCCCGGCGGGCCGAGAGCTCTGCCTCCCGAAGGCAGGGGTACCCCTCGGAACCTCGTGCCGCGACTTCCCGACTCATGCGGGAAGCCTCGGTCTACACCGGGCGCACGCGCAACACCGCGCCTGCGGCCCCGGGCCACCTCGGCAACGAGCACCCTCATCACGACCGTCGGGCCCGCCTCGACGAAAGGGTGCGCCGAGGTTATCACCCCAGGCGTGGGGGACGCTACGACAGCGGGGAGGATCGGAGTCCCTCACCCGAACCACCCGGTCCGCAGGTCTTCAGCCGGGCCATTCGGCGGACACCGTTTCCGACCCGATTCCGACCCCCGACTACTATCACAAAGTACTCGGGGGAAACGAGACCAGAATTGTGGCTCGCGGACTACCGCCTGGCCTGTCAACTGGGTGGAATGGACGACGACAACCTCATCATCCGCAACCTCCCCCTGTTCCTCTCCGACACTGCTCGCGCTTGGTTGGAGCACCTGCCTCCGGGGCAGATTTCCAACTGGGAGGATCTGGTCCAAGCTTTCGCCGGCAACTTCCAGGGCACGTACGTGCGCCCCGGGAATTCCTGGGACCTCCGAAGCTGCCGGCAACAGCCGGGAGAGTCTCTTCGGGACTACATCCGGCGATTCTCGAAGCAGCGCACCGAGCTGCCCAACATCACCGACTCCGATGTCATCGGTGCGTTCCTCGCCGGCACCACCTGCCGTGACCTGGTGAGCAAGTTGGGTCGCAAGACCCCCACCAGGGCGAGCGAGCTGATGGACATCGCCACCAAGTTCGCCTCTGGTCAGGAGGCGGTCGAGGCCATCTTCCGAAAGGACAAGCAGCCCCAGGGCCGCCCGTCGGAAGATGCTCCCGAGGCGTCTACTACGCTCGGCGCCAAGAAGAAAGGCAGGAGGAAGTCGCAAGCGAAACGCGACGCCGCCGGCACGGACCTTGTCGCCGCCGCCGAATACAAGAACCCTCGGAAGCCCCACGGGAGGCGCCAACCTCTTCGACAAGGCACTCAAGGAGACGTGCCCCTACCATCAGGGGCCCGTCAAGCACACCCTCGAGGAGTGCGTCATGCTTCGGCGCCACTTCCACCGGGCCGGGCCACCCGCAGAGGGTGGCAGGGCCCGCGACGACGACAAAAAGGAAGATCACCAAGCAGGAGAGTTCCCCGAGGTCCGCGACTTCTTCATGATCTACGGGGTGCATGCGGCGAATGCCTCGGCTCGGCATCGTAAGCAAGAGCGTCGGGAGGTCTGCTCGGTGAAGGTGGCGGCGCCAGTCTACCTAGACTGGTCCGACAAGCCCATCACCTTCGACCAAGATGACCACCCCGACCACGTGCCGAGCCCGGGGAAGTACCCGCTCATCGTCGACCCCGTCATCGGCGATGTCAGGCTCACCAAGGTCCTGATGGATGGGGGCAGCTGCCTCAATATCATCTACGCCGAGACCCTCAGGCTCCTGCGCGTCGATCTGTCATCCGTCCGAGCAGGCGCTGCGCCCTTCCACGGGATCATTCCTGGGAAGCGCGTCCAGCCCCTCGGACAGCTCGACCTTCCTGTCTGCTTCGGAACACCCTCCAACTTCCGAAGGGAGACTTTGACGTTCGAGGTGGTCGGGTTCCGAGGAACCTACCACGCAATGTTGGGAAGGCCATGCTACGCGAAGTTCATGGCCATCCCCAACTACACCTACCTGAAGCTCAAGATGCCGGGCCCCAATGGGGTCATCACCGTCGGCCCCACGTACAAACACGCATTCGAATGCGATGTGGAGTGCGTGGAGTACGCCGAGGCCCTCGCCGAGTCCGAGGCCCTCATCGCCGACCTGGAAAGCCTCTCCCGAGAGGTGCCGGACGTGAAGCGACATGCCGGCAACTTCGAGCCAGCGGAGACGGTTAAGGCCGTCCCTCTCGACCCCAGTGGCGACACCTCCAAGCAGATCCGGATCGGTTCCGGGCTCGACCCCAAATAGGAAGCAGTGCTCGTCGACTTTCTCCGCGCAAACGCCGACGTCTTTGCGTGGAGTCCCTCGGACATGCCCGGCATACCGAGGGATGTCGCCGAGCACTCGCTGGATATTCGGGCCGGGGCCCGACCGGTCAGACAGCCTCTGCGCCGATTCGACGAGGAAAGGCGCAGGGTGATAGGCGAGGAGATCCACAAGCTGATGGCAGCAGGGTTCATCAAAGAGGTATTCCATCCCGAATGGCTTGCCAACCCTGTACTTGTGAGGAAGAAAGGGGGGAAATGGCGGATGTGTGTAGACTATACTGGTCTCAACAAAGCATGTCCGAAGGTCCCCTACCCTCTACCTCGCATCGATCAAATCGTGGACTCCACTGCTGGGTGCGAAACCCTGTCTTTCCTCGATGCCTACTCAGGGTATCATCAAATCAAGATGAAAGAATCCGACCAGCTCGCGACCTCTTTCATCACGCCCTTCGGCATGTACTGTTATGTCACCATGCCGTTCGGTTTGAGGAACGCGGGTGCAACGTACCAGCGGTGCATGAACCATGTGTTCGGCGAACACATCGGTCGCACGGTCGAGGCCTACATCGATGACATCGTGGTCAAGACAAAGAAAGCCTCCGACCTTCTCTCCGACCTTGAAGTGACATTCCGGTGTCTCAAGGCAAAGGGCGTCAAGCTCAATCCCGAGAAGTGCGTCTTCGGGGTGCCCCGAGGCATGCTCCTGGGATTCATCGTCTCCGAGCGGGGCATCGAAGCCAACCCGGAGAAGATCGCGGCCATCACCAGCATGGGGCCCATCAAGGACTTAAAAGGCGTACAGAGGGTCATGGGATGTCTCGCGGCTTTGAGCCGTTTCATCTCGCGCCTCGGCGAAAGAGGCCTGCCCCTGTACCGTCTCTTAAGGAAGACCGAGTGCTTCACTTGGACACCCGAGGCCGAGGAAGCTCTCGGGAACCTGAAGGCGCTCCTCACCCAGGCGCCCGTCTTGGTACCCCCAGCTGATGGAGAAGCCCTCTTGGTCTACGTCGCCGCTACCACTCAGGTGGTCAGCGCCGCGATCGTGGTCGAAAGGCAGGAAGAGGGGCATGCTTTGCCCATTCAGAGGCCAGTTTACTTCGTCAGCGAGGTGCTGTCCGAGACCAAGATCCGCTACCCACAAGTCCAGAAGCTGCTGTATGCAGTGATCCTGACGAGGCGAAAGCTGCGACATTACTTCGAGTCTCATCCGGTGACTGTGGTGTCATCCTTCCCCCTGGGGGAGATCATCCAGTGCCGAGAAGCCTCGGGACGGATAGCAAAGTGGGCGGTGGAAATCATGGGCGAGACAATCTCGTTCGCCCCTCGGAAGGCCATCAAGTCCCAGGTACTGGCGGACTTCGTAGCCGAATGGGTCGACACCCAGTTACCGACGGCTCCGATCCAACCGGAGCTCTGGACCATGTTTTTCGACGGGTCGCTGATGAAGACGGGAGCCGGCGCGGGCCTGCTCTTCGTCTCGCCCCTCGGGAAACACCTGCGCTACGTGCTCCGCCTCCATTTCCCGGCGTCCAACAATGTGGCTGAGTACGAGGCTCTGATCAACGGATTGCGAATCGCCATCGAGCTAGGGGTCCGACGCCTCGATGCTCGCGGCGACTCGCAGCTCGTCATCGACCAAGTCATGAAGAACTCCAACTGTCGCGACCCGAAGATGGAGGCCTATTGTGATGAGGTTCGACGCCTAGAAGACAAGTTCTACGGGCTCGAGCTTAACCACATCGCCCGGCGCTACAACGAGACTGCAGACGAGCTGGCAAAGATAGCCTCGGGGCGAACGACGGTTCCCCCGGACGTCTTCTCCCGGGATCTGCACCAACCCTCCGTCAAGATCGGTGACACGCCCGAGCCCGAGACGCCCTCGGCCCCGTCCGAGGTGACCTCGGCCCAGCCCGAGCCATCCTCGGTTCAGCCCGAGGAACCCTCGGCCCCTGAGGGCGAAGCAATGCGCATCGAGGAGGAGCGGAGCGGGGTCACGCCAGATCAAGATTGGCAGACCCCGTACCTGCAATATCTCCGCCAAGGAGAACTGCCCCTCGACCGAGTCGAGGCTCGGCGGGTAGCGCGACGCGCCAAGTCGTTCGTCTTGCTGGGCGATGAGAAGGAGCTCTACCACCGTAGCCCCTCGGGCATCCTCCAGCGATGCATCTCCATCGCCGAAGGTCAGGAACTCCTGCAGGAAATACACTCGGGGGCTTGCGGCCATCATGCAGCACCTCGAACCCTCGTCGGGAACGCTTTCCGCCAAGGCTTCTACTGGCCGACGGCGGTGGCTGACGCCACTAGAATTGTCCGCGCCTGCGAAGGGTGCCAATTCTATGCGAAGCAGACCCACCTGCCCGCTCAGGCTCTGCAGATGATACCCATCACCTGGCCCTTCGCTGTGTGGGGTCTGGACCTCGTCGGCCCTCTGCAGAAGGCGCCCGGGGGCTACACGCACCTGCTGGTCGCCGTCGACAAATTCTCCAAGTGGATCGAGGTCCGACCCCTGAACAGCATCAGGTCCGAGCAGGCGGTGGCGTTCTTCAACAACATCATCCATCGCTTTGGGGTCCCAAACTCCATCATCACCGACAACGGCACCCAGTTCACCGGCAAAAAATTCTTGGATTTTTGCGAGGATCACCACATCCGGGTGGACTGGGCTGCCGTGGCTCATCCCATGTCGAATGGGCAAGTAGAGCGTGCCAACGGCATGATTCTACAAGGGCTCAAGCCTCGGATTTACAACGACCTCAACAAGTTCGGCAGGCGATGGATGAAGGAACTCCCCTCGGTGGTCTGGAGCCTGAGGACGACGCTGAGCCGAGCCACGGGTTTCACGCCGTTCTTCCTGGTCTACGGGGCCGAGGCCGTCTTGCCCACTGACCTGGAATACGGCTCCCCGAGGACGAGGGCCTACGACGATGAAAGCAACCAAGCTGGACGAGGCTCGGGACAGGGCCTTACTACACTCGGCGCGGTATCAGCAGTCCCTGCGACGCTACCACGCCCGAGGGGTCCGACCCCGAGACCTCCAGGTGGGCGACCTGGTGCTTCGGCTGCGGCAAGACGCCCGAGGGAGGCACAAGCTCACGCCCCCCTGGGAGGGGCCATTCATCATCGCCAAAGTTCTGAAGCCTGGAACGTACAAGCTGGCCAACAGTCAAGGCGAGGTCTACGGCAACGCTTGGAACATCCAACAGCTACGTCGCTTCTACCCTTAAGATGTTTCCAAGTTGTTCATATACCTCGCACCCACGAAAAGTTTAGTCAACAAGGAAGGGTCGGCCTCGCCTCGGCAAGGCCCGACCCTCCCTCGAGGGCTAAAAGGGGGAAAACCCCCTCCGCGTCAAAATTTTCCTCGAAAAGAAAATCTCTTTTACCAGAACATCTTTCGTGCTTTTTGACTACTTCGAAAAGTGGGTCCTGGAAACGACGGGGTACACGTAAGCAGCCAAGGCTGACCGAGCCGAGGGACTCCTACGCCTCCGGGATACGGATACCTCACTCATCACCTTCTGCGATAAGTAACTCGCGTTCGGATAAGGTGACTCCGCGGATCGAACAAGTCTCTACGTTCGGAAGCCCTTCTGTCAAAGCGATCCTTCGAGCCTTCTCGACCGAGTCGGTGACAGGGCCTCATGGACGGGTGAAAGTACGCGTAAGCGGCAAGGCCGACCGAGCCGAGGGACTCCCACGCCTCCGGGATACGGATACCTCACTCATCACCTTCCGCGAGAAGCAACTCTCGCTCGCACTAACATCCCTGTTACCGACAAAAAGTCCAGATACTCGAAACAAGAGGAAAAGAGACGCGGCTTTACAACGCAGCAAGGGTGTGTGTTCTGGCCTCGACGGCCGCACAAAGCACACACTACAAGACAATCTGATCCTGCAGGCTCGGGTCTTGACGCTGGAAGGGGGCGGCGACACCCTCGGCATCGACGGCACCTTCGGCGAGGCCCGACCTAGCCTCGGACGGCGACGCGGTCCGAGGGTCTCCGCTCCGAAGACGACGTCATCACCACGCCCGGGCAATCGCTGTCAGGGACTTCTCCGGGGCCTCGGTCAATCACCTCCCGAGGGCACCAGCCCGGTCCGAAGCCTCGGCTGACCAACTCCGGCATCGATCCTGCCAACGGACAACTCGGCTAGGCTCCAGCCAACCAGGTTTCATTTTCGAGCCAACTCCGCCTCTGCTCATGCTGATATCGCTACCCCTGGCCTCGGCTCGTCGAAGAGCGGCCGAGGGGTCTCTTTAACTAAGCTAGAGGAGCCTCGGACAGTAGGGCCGACCGAGCCGAGGGACTCCCACGCCTCCGGGATACGGATACCTCACTCGTCACCTTGACACGGGGCGACTCATGCTTGGTGAAGCGGTTCAGATAATCAGCAGACGAGTCTTAGTGCTCGGAAATGAGGAAAAAATACGGCTCCGAGCCTCCTTACTGATCAGGGGTTCGAAGGCTGGCCCCCCGAAGGGTTCAACGGCCGCCTCAGATCGCGTGGGCCCGACACCCACTACTGGTCAGGGGTTCGAAGGTCGGCCTCCCGAAAGGTTCCACGACTGCCTCAGGCTACTCGGGCTCCGCGCCCATTACTGATCAGGGGTTCGAAGGCTGGCCCTCCGAAGGGTTCACAGTCACCTTAGACACCGAGCGAGGGATGACCAGGGGTACGTTCGATACATAACCAAGGCTCGGGCTGCGCTCCCGAGGTACCCTAGGACATTTCCGAGACCAGCGGGAACGATCCTGTAACGGAATCCCATCGGAGGGAGGCATCGAGCCCTCGAACCCCGTCGCCAGGGGACCGGGTCCGGCAGATCACCCGCAGGTACTTTTGGGTGTGCCTCCGGGCCCCTAGCCGACCCCCAACGAACGGGGCACGGACGTCCACTCGGATTACCCGATTGCAGCTCACCGGAGACACCATGTTCGGTGCCCATCGAGGGTAACATGGCGCTCTCCCCCCCTCCTCCTTGCGGAAAGGCGACGTAGGGGCGTATGTAAAAAAGCCGAGTCTCTCCCTGATCGTCCTCTCGCCCTGTGCGGAGGCTCGGGGGCTGCTCTCGCAAACCCGGCTCCGGCCGAACCGTTGACAGCGTCAACATACCAGCCCGAGAACTTGGGCCCCGACAGTGCACCCGGGCTACGGCCTGTTCGCATGAGGGAATCGCCAGACCAGCCGAAGCATTACGCAAGGCATTAAGACCTCGAAGGAGTGAAACCACTCCTCCGAGGCCTCGGGGGCTACACCCGGCGGGTGCGCTCGCGCGCACCCACCGGAACCAAGTGCAACCGAGAAAGGCTGGTCCCCTTGCAAAAAAGTGCGACGAAAGCCTCCAAGCGAGTGCTAAGACTCCCTTCGAGGCTCGGGGGCTACTGTCGGGGACCATAATTAGGGGTACCCTCAAGACGCCTAATTCTCAGCTGGTAACCCCCATCAGCATAAAGCTGCAGAGGCCTGATGGGTTTGATTAAGTCAGGGATCAGTCCATACGAGCGACTCGATCACGCCACGCCCGAGCCTAGCCTCGGGCAAGGGCAGCCGACCCTGAGGTGTTTCCGTCTCGCCCGAGGCCCCCTTTTTTACGGCAGACGCATCTCCGGCTCGCCCGAGGCCTTGCCTTCGTTAAGAAGCAACCCTGACTAAATCACCGCGCCGACCGACCAAGTCACTGGGGCGTTTAACGCAAAGAGTGAGACCGACAGGCGACCAGGCTTTGCCAAAGGCGCCATAGGAGGCTCCGCCCGACCCAGGGCTCGGACTCGGGCTAAGGCCCCGGAAGACGGCGAACTCCGCTCCGCCCGACCCAGGGCTCGGACTCGGGCTAAGGCCCCAGAAGACGGCGAACTCCGCTCCGCCCGACCCAGGGCTCGGACTCGGGCTAAGGCCCCGGAAGACGGCGAACTCCGCTCCGCCCGACCCAGGGCTCGGACTCGGGCTAAGGCCCCGGAAGACGGCGAACTCCGCTCCGCTCGACCCAGAGCTCGGACTCGGGCTAAGGCCCCGGAAGACGACGAACTCCGCTTCACCCGACCCAGGGCTCGGACTCCGCCCTGGCCTCTGCCGAACGACCTCCGCCTCGCCCGACCCAGGAGCTCGGGCTCGGCCTCGGCCATGCAGGACAGACTCGACCTCGGCTTCGGAGGAGCCTCCACGTCGCCCGACCTAGGGCACAAGTCCGCCACGTCAACAGGAAGCGTCATCATCACCCTGCCCCGAGCCGACTTGGGTCGCAGAGAACAAGACCGGCGTCCCATCTGGCCAGCTCCGCCAGATAGGCAATGATGGCGCCCCGCTAGACCCATGACGACGGCGGTTCTCGGCTCCCTTACGGAAGCAGGGAGACGTTAGCAAGAGCACAGCTGTTCCAACAGCTGTCCCTCCACCAGGCTCCGTTACTCCTCCGACAGCCACGACGCCACACCAGCTGGGTGCCAAGATCTCTCCGGCTGCCACCTTGGCATGTACTTAGGGCACTAGCTCTCCCCCGCTAGACACGTAGCACCTTGCTACACCCCCATTTGTACACCTGGATCCTCTCCTTACGCTTATAAAAGGAAGGACCAGGGCCTTCTTAGAGAAGGTTGGTTCCCGCGGGAACGAGGGCAGGGGTAGGCGCTCTCTCGGGGCCGCTCGCTCCCCTCACCCGCGCGGACGCTTGTAACCCCCTACTGCAAGCGCACCCGACCTGGGCGCGGGACGAACACGAAGGCCGCGGGATCTCCGCCTCCCTCTCACGACCCGGCTCCGGCCACCTCGCTCTTCCCCCCTTCGCGCTCGCCCACGCGCTCGACCCATCTGGGCTGGGGCACGCGGCACACTCACTCGTCGGCCTAGGGACCCCCCGGTCCCGAAACGCCGACAGCTCTCCACTTTGGTATAATCTTCACTCATATTTATTTACCATTGGGAGAAAGTACATGGGCTTATATTTCACTCACAAGTACCCGTTTTTGGCGATTCATGCCAAAGGGAGAGAAAGTATTAGCCCAAAGCAAAAGGACCGCACCACCCACCGCACCACCCACCACCTACAAATTTTAAAAAAATGAAGTTCTAAAATTGGTATATCTTATTGTGTTCAAAAGGGGGAGAAAGTAGGTATATCTTATTGTGTTCAAAAGGGGGAGAAAGTATCTTCAAAAATTTGTAAAACCCTCTTGAACACTAAGAGGAGAATTTCATTAAGGGGGAGTTTTGTTTAAGTCAAAGGAAAAGCATTTGAAACAGGGGAGAAAATTTCAAATCTTGAAAATGCTTCTTTCAAATCCTATCCATGTACCTTTGACTATTTGCAAAAGTTTTTGAAAAAGAATGTTACAAAGAATTTGCAAAACAAAACTAGTGGTGCAAGCGTGGTCCAAAACAATACATGCATATCTAATAGAAATAATTATATTGGTTTCATTCCAAGCAACCTTTGCACTTACCTTATGCAAACTAGTTCAATTCTGCACTTCTACATTTGCTTTGGTTTGTGTTGGCATCAATCACCAAAAAGGGGGAGATTGAAAGGGAAATAGGGTCAAACCTTTTCCTAAATGATTTTGGTGGTTGAATTGCCCAACACAAACAATTGGACTAACTAGTTTGCTCTAGAGTATATGTTCTACAGGTGCCAAAGGTTCAACTCAAAACCAATACAAAGATTAAAAAGGGTTCAAAAAGAAAGGAGCAAAGGAAACCGAAGTGCTCTCTGGTCTGGCGCACCGGACAGTGTCCGGTGCACTAGGGAGGATCGAACTCAAACTCTTCAGCTTCGGGTTTCTCAGGCGCAGCTCCGCTATAATTCACCGGACTGTCCGGTGGGCCACCGGACTGTCCGGTGAGCCAGCGGAGCAATGGTCATCTACGCGCAACGGTCGACTCTGACAGTGAACAGTGCAACACAGTGAACGCGGCAGAAGTCAGAGCAGTTGGTCAGAGGGGCACTAGACTGTCCGGTGTCGCACCGGACTGTCCGGTGCCACATGAGGACAAAGCCTCCAACGGTCGACCAGCTCCAAGCCCTAACGTCTGGATGACGTGGCGGCGCACCGGACACTGTCCGGTGGCGCACCGGACTGTCCGGTGCGCCCATCGCCAGCAGACTTCTCCAACGGTTACAATTTGGATGGTGGCTATAAATACCACCCCAACCGGCCACTTCAAGGGGGGGGGGAGCCCAAGCAACATTCTAAGTCATCTAGTTGACATACTCAAGCCCTCCCAACCACCTCTATTCATTGATCCATCCTATACACAAGATTTAGACCACTACAACCAACACAAGTGCCACAAAAGAGAGAGCAAGCAAGAGAGAGCTACTCATTTGAGTTTAGCACTAGTGCCTTGTGAGATTCATTGAGAGATAGTGTGTGCTACATCTTTGTGTTCATTTGTGCGTGGAATTTTGACTCCCATTGAACTTCCTCCAAAGTTTTGGAGGCTTGTAAAGCTAGCAAGAGACACCAAAGAGTGTGGTGATCCTTGCGGGGTCTTAAGTGATCCTTGAGAAGAAGAAGAGCTCGCCGGTCTTCGGTGATCGGTGGAGAGAGGGAAAGGGTTGAAAGAGACCCGTCCTTAGTGGACTCCTCAACCGGGACTAGGCCTTCGAGGGCCGAACCTCGGTAAAACAAATCACCCGTGTCTCGTGTGCTTATTGCTTGTGATTTGTTTGTTCTTTCCCTTTCTAAATTTCCTCTTGCACTATTCTTTGCTAATACTATTTGGTGTTGCTTTAAGTTAAATTCTCATTTGGTGAAGCAACACTTTGCAAGAAAGAACTTGTGTTATTGCTCTTCTTATCTAAGCCCTCTTGCTTTATTCTCATAGACCTATTAGTTGTATTGTTTTATCAATTCCGCATTATTTGAAAGCAATACTCTTTACAAGCAAGGACTTAGTTTTTATACTCCGATAATTGTATATCTTGTTCTAACCACTAATCAAGGGATCTAGTTGGGGGATAAAGTTTTAATTTTCAGGTTTCGCCTATTCACCCCTCCTCTAGACGACTTTCACTAGCAATTTTCAAAATATGGTGCAACATTAAGGGTGATGTAGGGTAATATATTCCAGATAGTGCAACAGTTGAGTCATAGAATAACTGAAAGAAAGACAATAATTTTTCTGCAACAACCCAATGATTATCACTCAACAAACAAGACCCATAATCTTTGCTAGGATAATTAGTTCTAATCCACACAGAGAAAGTGCTATGATAAGGAACTAAATGTTTAAGCATCAGGAATGTTGAATTCCATCTAACATCCATATCTACTCCAAATTTACGTGGTCTAACACCAACACTCATGCAGTATTGTTTATAAGAAGCAATTCTTTGATTTGAAGAGTTTAAAAATGTTATAGCAGTCCTAAAGTCTTCAAGATATGGTTGTAAACGTCTCAAACAACTTTTAACAATCAGATTAATAATATGGCAAGCACAACGTTGATGCAAAAATATATTACTCAAATCACTCTCATTCCTAGTAGGTGCAGGTATCAAATGCCCAATATAACCAGCAAAGACAGGTTTCAGAACATCAATAGCAGTTTTGTTAGATGAGGCATTATCAAGCACAATGGCAAAAATCTTATCAGTAATGCTATAGTCATTTGCAACCATTTCAACACGTTCAGCAATGTTAAGACCTGTATGAGCTACCTCTATAGGTCTAAGACCAAGTAACCTCTTTTCTAAACACCAATCAGAGTTCACAAAATGAGCAACAACACTTATATAGTCCTCTTTAGCTTTACCAGACCATATATCAGATGTCAAAGCAACAGATGAAACATGTTTAAGTACTTCAATCAGTTGTTCAACACGCTCATTAAACAGTCGGATCAAGTCTCTAGCAATAGTTTGCCTAGAAGATTTAATAAACCTTGGATTATGGGCATGGGTTATATACTCGTGAAAAGCACTAGATTCACCAAAACAAAGTGGCAGGTCTAGCCTAGCTATTAAACGACAAAGCTCAGTTTTAGCAACAGAAGGGGAATACTCCTAGTGATTAACAGATCCATCTGCATTATATTTAAGCAAAGACTGAGTTTTTCCAGATCTATCTTTTTCTTTCTTAGCAGGGCAAACATCCACGTGTCAGATCAAATGGCCAGTTCCAGATGAAGATTTAGCAGACATGCTATTCTTGCAGTGAAGACAAATGGCAGATCCTCTTACCTCCTTACCATTTTGAATCGCAGTTACCTCCTCAAAGTGCAGCCATACCTTAGAGGTCGGACCTCTCCTTCTAGAACGTTTGCTAGGCACAGGGACAGAGGTGCTCGCGTTGGGCGTCGGGCTTGTGGAGCCCGTCCCTGTTTGTGCACCGGCACCGTTCAGATCAATGGCACCAGCGGAGGTGGTACCAAGGAGGAGGCACCGGGCATTGTCTGCCTCGTTCTGTGCTTCAAGCCTCCGCTCCTTGACCACCGCATCAAGACTGAGCTCGTCGTCAGCCGAGGCCGTGAACATGGCCACCGCCTTAGTCAGCTTCTCTGGCTCCTCATGGCGCGCGGCGCACACACACACGGTGCACACCTCGACGAATTGAAGCAAAAAGATCAAGAACAAGAAGACTAGGACTAGGATAAAGAGAGAGACTGAGAGCAAGACCAAGAAGACCTTACTTGCAACATCGGAGCACCGGATCCACCAACCAGATGGCAGACGTAGAGGTAGAGGAGCGACCGAGCGAGCTTGGCGAAGATCGAGTTTTAGGGTTAGGGTTAGCGAGGGAGAGATGTAGAGAGTTCACAGAGAGGATGGAGCAGGAGGCGAGGACACTAGAGTTCACCGCTCCGTCGACACCGGAGGCGAGGACACCGGAGCCGAGCCGCCGAGTCGCCTGTCGCCGCCACGCACCCACAGGAGACGGAGAGGCCGAGAGAGGAAAAGTGGAATACAAATGCTAGGGTTACGCGACGCCGACGGTACGAGACATGCCCCCGTCGCGTTTATGTGGATGTGTTTAAAGGGTCGGCGTTGTGTCGTGCCGTACGCGGCCCGTGCTCGTGCCTGCACCGCGGGCCCACTTGGCAGCCCAAGCACGGCACATGCACCGGGCCGGGCTGGCACGGGCATGGCGGTCGTCGTGCCGGGCCGGGCCTATCCCGTGCTTGGGCGTGCCGGGCGCCGGGCTGCACCACGGGCCGGCCCATTTTGGACATGTATATGTTACTCCTAAACATAACAGAGCAATTATCACCACAAAACAGTATAACCGTTTACAACACCATATGAACTGGTATCACGTCTCCGTTGCTGTCGCATCCCGTGTTCACCTCCGTGGTGGCCCACTCGTGCGACCACCTCTAGCGCTTGTACAGCCACACCACGACCGTGAACAAACCTGTTGTGTCGTCGTGCATGGTTGCTGTGCGTGCCAGCACGAACTAGTTCATGCGCTCCAAATGAGCAGTATGGTATGGTCACATGCTCAGATCAGCACCGAGTAGCAACTGCATTAACTCATCACTCAAGGTGGATAAAGTATGCTGAGACTGTACTCGATCAGGAAAATAGAGAATTTGCGCTATAAATAATAGGGAAGGCACACTCTCAAGGTCTCAGCTGCGATCGATAACTCTCTAGACCTTAGAAAACCATGTAAAGCTATAGTTTCTCAAACGGACGGCCCCGACACGACACAGGTCTGATGCGGCACGATCCATTTAGGGCACGACATGTAGTCTGCTAACCATGCCAAATAGGCCCCCATCCTATTTTGCAAAATAAAAAAATCCGTTAAAAAGAAACGTGGGGGAGAGGAATCGAAATCACGCCGGGTGGTAAAGGAGGCGGGCATTGTTGGACGCTTGTTTGCATGTGTTGGATAGCCAATATATTTTAAATTTATGTAAACTTGTTTTTTCAAAATAAAAAAATCGTGCCGGGTCGGGGCGGCACTACGGGCCGATAGAGCGGCCCAAGCACGGCACGCCGTCGAGCGACCGAGCAAGTCGGGCGACCGAGTCCCTCGCCAAGCAAGTATGCTAAACAGGGTGGGCAGCCAAGTCCCTCACCAGGCAAATTTAAGCGATGAGCCAGAGCCACGGGCATACGTCAACCACGACAGTGCGTGACGGCAGGAGCCTAGGATATAAGACACGGACACAACTCTCCTGTCAGGGACGACCTCAGCACCAGAACCTCTATAGTGGCTGGTATGGCAGAAACGACAAGACAGGACGCCATATTGAATGAACCAATCCACACGCACGAAAGGACAACACCGAGCCTACAAAGGCGAAGTGGAACCATGCCATGTCAGTCGAGTATTGGGCTTGCGCCATGGGGCTCGCCATGCATCACCACAAGGACGTCACCCACGAACCCGCAGCAAGGACAAGAACAACGGGTGGCACCATGTCCGGAAGTGCTACTTTGAGCAACCAGGAGAAGGGGGCCCGGGCAACGTATGAAATGAGTTGACTTGCCTGTGGTACATTGATGAAAGAGTTCCTATCATAGTTAGTCAAATTAGAAGAATAATTAAAGGATATGGCTGCATAGGACTTTTTGTTGGTGCTACCCTTATCTTTGTTCTTGCACTTCTTGGGATCATGACATGATACATCATCATGACCATCATCGGAGCTACTTGATAGCTCACTTGATGATGCATCATACTCCTTGCTTTTCTTCTTCTCTCTTGCTGCCCTTCTCTTGGCTCTTTCTTCTCTTTTGATTCTTCTTTCTTCTTTTTGCTGAAGCTTCTCTTCAAGCTTCTTCTTCTTCACTCGTTCTTCTCTTCTTGCAACCTTGGTTGTTCTCCTTTCCTTTATTCTCTTTCTTCTTTCCCCATCGGTGGACCTAGAATTTTTATGGAAGTCTCACTTGCTGATGAAAGTGAGAGCTCTCTACTACTTCCAACATCCTCAACCAACACATTGACCTCTTAGAAACTTCCACCAACTTTCATACTTCACGCAGTTAAGCGTATATGAAGAAACCAGCTCCGATACCACTTGTAGGATCTCTTAGAGTGAGATGGAGGCCTAGAGGGGGTGAATAGACCTGTAAAGATTCAATTTGGAATTCGATCAGAGTTGAGTGCGGCACTACCAACCTTATATGACGACATTGACGACCTATGCAGGGAGTTCAAACCAAATTCAAAATGATACTTGCAAAACTTAGATTAGGTAAATTTCTAACCTCTCTGCAGGTATGTAGATCACAGAACCAGAGCTAATTCAAGTATATCACTAGTGAGCAAGTAGATCGATCATAAAACTTAACTCAATAATATGAACTTACAAGAATGTAAATGAAGCACGAAAGACACCGATTTATCCCGTGGTTCAACTTGACACCAAGGCTTTCCTAAGTCCACGTTGTTGAGGATGCCACAAAAGGTTATGCTTGCCACTAATGCTTGCCCCTTTATCTCGTTCTCAAATCAAGAGACCAAACTCTTGAAGCGAGGGGGTGATTTCTTAGCTACGATTGATGGTTACAAACTCCCTACGCTACCACACAAATTGGCAAACACACGAGAGACGCCTAGCCAGCTAGAAGCAAGCTCCAAGAGTAACAAACTCTCTAGATCCGTCGGCCAAATGTGAACCAAATGCTCTTTGAGACGGGAAATCAATGGATCCACTTTCCAATAGAAGTTTGCTGCCTTTTCTTTCAAGTTTTGATGGATGGAATCAAAGATTTGCTTGGGAACTTGAGAGGGAACAATGGAGAAGAATGGACTGAGCGATTTTCTATCTTGTAACGAGCAAATGCGAGGAGGAAGAAGTTGTAGCCGTTGTGAGTGAATGGATGGGTATATATATACTCAGTGTTCCAATAGCTATATAATAAGGGCGACACTGTACGCTCTAGCCAAATCAAGAGTCAGAATCTAAAACTTTAGTGGTTGATTTGGTTGGGTATGGGGATGTCAAACTTGGATTTTGAACATCTGGTTCAACAGTTGACTAAACATTCTTGAGCTCCTTTTATAGTACATCATTTTCTAAACTCAAGAGTCAAAACATAAAATAATTCAAAACAATTGAGTCAGTAAAGCCTCTATTGATGATTGAGGAGGGGGTCCTTCAACCTTTATGGCATCCTCTACTTGTCATTTCGATAAATCTCATTATTAGTTCTCTAATTCAGTGGTCATCGATGCTAGAAATATAGGCATTTTCCATATCATTTTAATTCCATAAATTAACATTATGATGATGACATATAAAATATGTTTAATCATAGAAATCACGATCTCAAATATATCCATAACAATATGGATCATGAGAACATAAAACATATGAATCATATAAATATAATAAACATATAAACATGGAACATGTATTATTATGGAACAACTGAAAATAAATAAATAGCAACATAAATAGCATGACTGTAAAATTAAAACAGACAGATATAACATATTATAATATGGCAGAACAGATAAGATAAAATCATTGCTACGTATGAAACAGCAGAGATGAACATATGAAACATATATAATATGCAGAACGTAAAACAGTAAAGAACTGAATAGATCATACCCTCCCATGCGCTCCGAGGATCCTGATCCTTGTCCAACTTCCTTTGTCATCCGTACGAGATGAAGACGCTAGGAACCAGACAACGACGGACGTTGGGCAGTCACGTAGACGCTCCCCAAAAACCTAATTGCCGATCCCCCGAGCAGGGTCTCAAACGGCAAGGGCTTCGGAGGCACCTGCCCTCTTGCCTCTCTGTGCGCGTAGAGCTACGAGATGGAAACACCCTCACTTGCGGCTGGACTGTGACTCTGAAATTGTTCTGTTCTCGTGTACCAAGTGCCAGGGGTGCTCCCCAATTTAACCTCTCGCGGAGGGAAGCTGAAGGAGAAAGGTCGCATGCGGCGCGCCAAGAGACGGACAACAGAAGAGTCTCGCATGCGGCTGACGAAGAGACAGGCAACTGAAAGGTTTAACCCGGAGTTGAAACTCCCGCGGTTAATGAGTGCTAAAATTTAACACAACCACACCACGCCTCGCCCGCTCGCCGCCTGCTTGCCTGCCTCGCCTCACCTCGCCTCGCCACGCCACGCCCGGCCCGAGCCCGGCCCGGCTGGCGGCGCGCGCGCGTGTGACACGCCCTTGTCCATTTCTTGACTTCTCAAATTAAGTGGAAAATTCCCACCATATAAGTCAAGCCAAAAGACCCTTGGACTTCCAATATGGTACAATTGGTATTCCCCACCATTACACACCATAGAGTTTATTCAATAAATGGGCCAGGCCCATAAAAGATCCAACAATCCCCACCAAACTCTAGGGTTTGTAATGATGAAGTATCAGAATCACAATCCTTTGATATACCAGTGTTTCGATGGAGACTGTTAAGTTGAACATCCATCTAGAATAAGAGTTTCACTCATTCACAACTGAACAATGGACTAAGCCTTGAATTGACAGTTTTGTGCGAAATAAGATTCACTCAAATCCTTTGCTGATACTAGGATGCAAAAGGGTATTCCCGCTGTTTAGAAGCACATAAGTCACACTTCAGTGCCTTTCATGAGTATTTAGGGATTACCCAAGTCCCATAGACTGTGACCAGCAGTCTGACTCATATAGGTGTACTCCTCAGAAGATGTTCTGTAGGACAACATCTCATCTTTATAAGACTCTTGGAATACATTAAGGTAAATACCATCCTGCCTTACAGATAGGAAAGATGTGCATCAGAAATGAGTTAAAGGAAGGGATCTTTCCTCACAATCTACTCCTAGCTTGTTTCTCCACTCTACTTCACGGGATCTCCGATCACATAGAGCAGGTTACCACTAGAGTAGATTTCACATGGGTCTCATACCCATTTCTCTTGATGCACTTTCTATCACATTGCGTGACAAACCCTTAGTGAATTGATCTACTAGATTATTCGATGTGTGGACATAATCCACTGTAATAACTCTGGAGTTTTTCAGCTTTCTGACAGATTTCAATCTCCTCTTAACATGCCTTGTAGACTTCATGTTATTCCTAGAACTGTTAACCTTTGTAATCACCGATTGGTTGTCACAGTTCATAGAAATAGCCGGTATCGGTTTTTCAACTACCGGTAAATCCAATAGGAAATCACGAAGCCACTCGGCCTCAGCCCCAGCAGTGTCTAATGTTGTGAGTTCTGCTTCCATTGTAGACTTCGTTAAGATAGTCTGCTTGCAAGACTTCTAGGAAACAGCGCCACCTCCAAACAGAAATACATATCCGCTTGTGGCATAAAGCTCATCAGCATCAGAGATCCAATTGGCATCACAATAGCCTTCCAGCACTTTTGGGTTTCCAGTATAATGAATACCGTATGTCATAGTACCTTTCAAATACTGCAACACTCTCTCAAGAGCACGCCAGTGATCATCTCCTGGTTTCGACACAAACCGACTCAGCTTACTCACAGCATAAGAGATGTCTGGCCTTGTAGCACTTGCAAGGTACATGAGCGAGCCAATGATCTGGGAGTATGTCAATTGATCCCTTGCTATTCTCCGATTCTTTCTCAATAGCACACTAGGGTCATAAGGTGTTGGAGCAGGATCACAGTCACTAAAACCAAAGCGACTCAATACCTTTTCCACATAATGGGATTGTAACAAAGTTACCCCACCATCAGCTTCTCTAACAAGCTTGATGTTTAGAATGACATCAGCCTCTCCCAAATCTTTCATCTCGAAATTGCTCGATAGAAGATTTTTAACTTCCTCAATCACATTGAGATTTGATCCAAAGATCAAGATGTCATCAACATAAAGGCACAGCATAACAGACTCACCCCCACCATACCGATAATATAAACACGTGTCAGATTCATTTACAGCAAAACCAGCGGCTGTAAGAGTATTATCAAACTTTTCATGCCATTGCTTAGGTGCTTGTTTTAGACCATACAATGATTTTATCAACCTGCACACCTTGTTCTCTTGACCATCCGTAATGAACCCTTCTGGCTGATCCATATAGATCTCCTCATCCAACTCTCCATTAAGGAAAGCTGTCTTAACATCTATCTGATGAATGATAAGACCATAAGAGGCTGCCACGGCTATTAATGTGTGAATTATAGTCAATCGAGCCACTGGTGAGTAGGTATCAAAGAAATCTTCACCCTCTTTTTGGGTATATCCTTTGGCCACAAGCCTTGCCTTGTACCTCTCGATTGTACCATCAGGCCTAAGCTTTTTCTTGAAGATCCATTTGCAGCCTATAGGTTGACAGCCATAGGGACGGTCAACGACCTCCCAAGTTCCATTAGACATAATAGATTCCATCTCACTCCTTACTGCTTCCTTCCATAAGTCAGCATCAGGAGAGGAATATGCCTCACTAATGGTAGTTGGTGTGTCTTCCACAAGGTACACTATAAAGTCATTACCAAAGGATTTTGCAACCCTCTGTCTCTTACTCTTTCGAGTGACTATAGTGTCATCCTCCTCAGGGATGTGCACGTGAGAATCCTCAGCATGATCTATAGGAATCGACAGTTCGTGCTCATGGGGAATTATAGTCTCATGACTTGTATCACTAGGTGTATTCTTCATAGGAAACTCATTCTCAAAAAATGTTGCGTCTCTTGATTCCATGATAGTATCAACATACATATCAGGCACATCAGATTTTATAATTAAGAACCTATACCCAGTGCTGTGAAAGGAGTACCCAAGAAATACACAATCAATAGTTTTAGGCCCAAGTTTACGCTTTTTGTTGATTGGCACATTTACTTTAGCCAAGCAACCCCAAGTGCGCAAATATGAGAGATTTAATCTTCTCTTTTCCCATTCCTCAAATGGTGTGATCTCTTTGTTCTTTGTTGGAACTCTATTCAGGACATGACACACTGTCAAAATCGCCTCACCCCACCATGCCTTGGATAATCCCGCTGTACTCAACATGGAATTCACCAAATCTGTTAGAGTGTGGTTTTTCCTTTCAACAATCCCATTGGATTGTGGTGAGAATGGCGGTGTCCTCTCATGAATAATACCATGTTCCACGCAGAACTCATCGAACACATTAGAGAAATATTCTCCACCTCGATCGGACCTTAACCGTTTTATTTTCCTCTCAAGTTGGTTCTCAACTTCAGCTTTATAGGTCTTAAAATAATTGAACACTTCATCTTTTGTTTTTAAGAGATACACATAGCAAAATCTAGTGGAGTCATCTATAAAAGTGAGAAAGTATCTTTTACCACCTTTGGTCAAAATTCCATTCATCTCGCACAGATCAGAATGAACAAGTTCTAGAGGTGCCAAACTCCTCGCCTCAGCAGCCTTGTGAGGCTTGCGGGGTTGTTTTGATTCAACACACACATGGCACTTAGACTTTTTAACCAAGTTAAATTTAGGAATTAGATTTATATTTGCTAACCGCATAAGACAGCCAAAACTTGCATGACAAAAACGTGAATGCCATAAATCTGACTCATCAGAAAAATGAACAAAATTCACCATTTTATTACACACATCATGCAGTGATAAGCGGAACAAGCCTCCGCAGTCATATCCTTTACCAACAAAAGTACCATATTTAGACACAACACATTTATTAGACTCAAGAACAACTTTGTATCCATCTTGACATAACATCGAAGCGCTAACGAGATTCTTCTTGATAGAGGGCACATGCTGCACGCTCTTCAATGGCACCGTCTTTCCCGAAGTAAACTTCAGAATGACCGTACCAACACCAAGAACATGAGCACACGACCCATTTCCTATTAACAAGGCGCCAGACCTCCCGACCTGGTAGGAGGAGAACATAGAGGCATCATCACACACATGAATATTTGCACCACTGTCCATCCACCACTCAGGTGAATTACAAACTGAGAGAACAAATGGTAAAGAATTACCAAACCCAGATGTTCCATCTCAAGTTTCAGTGGTTACAACATTAGCTGATTTCTTGTCTTGTGTGAGCTTGCGATCAGGGCACTCTCTAGCCCAGTGTTGATCACTGCCACAGACAAAGCATCCCCCCTTTCCCTTGTTATTGTTCTTCTTCTTTTTAAACTGTGCTGTTTGAACAGGTTTATTTGTATTCTCTTGTTTGTTCTGGTTTTTCTTCTTGTTGAACTTGCGGAAGTTTCTCTTCTGCACCACATTAGCAGTAGAGGTCTCCACACCTTTTCCATTGTCCTTTGTTCTAGCCCTTTCCTCAACATCAAGAGTACCAATGAGCTCTTCCACATTGAACTCTTGTCTCTTATGTTTGAGAGAGGTAGCAAAGTCCTTCCAAGAAGGTGGCAACTTGGCGATTATACCGCCAGCCACAAACTTGTCAGGCAAAGGACAAGGAAAAAGTTCGAGTTCCTTAGCTAGTGCCTGAAACTCATGAGCATGTTCCACTACAGATCGGTTCTCAACCATCTTGTAGTCATACAGCTGCTCCATGAGATACAGCTCGCTACCAGCGTCAGTAACTCCAAACTTTCCAACAAGTGCATCCCACAGCTCTTTCCCTGTGGAAAGGATGATATAGCTTTTCTGGAATTTTGTGTCAAGTGCACTAATCACTGCTCCTCGAAAGAGGTTGTCATCAGCCTTAAACTTAGCCTCATCCTCAGGGAGTAAGTTGGCAGGCTTGCCCTCAGCGGCATAATAACATGACATTGCAGTTAGCCACAATTCTATTTTAGCTTTCCAAATCAAGAAGTTTTTACCATCAAAAGGATCAGGCTTGAGCACAACAGCAAAACCTCTGTCAGAAAAATGCCTAATATTAGGTTTTTGGATTGTTAGAAATATAGGCATTTTCCATATCATTTTAATTCCATAAATTAACATTATGATGATGACATATAAAATATGTTTAATCATAGAAATCACGATCTCAAATATATCCATAACAATATGGATCATGAGAACATAAAGCATATGAATCATATAAATATAATAAACATATAAACATGGAACATGTATTATTATGGAACAACTGAAAATAAATAGATAGCAACATAAACAGCATGACTGTAAAATTAAAACAGACAGATATAACATATTATAATATGGCAGAACAGATAAGATAAAATCATTGCTACGTATGAAACAGCAGAGATGAACATATGGAACATATATAATATGCAGAACGTAAAACAGTAAAGAACTGAATAGATCATACCCTCCCATGCGCTCCGAGGATACTGATCCTTGTCCAACTTCCTTTGCCATCCGTACGAGATGAAGACGCCAGGAACCAGACAACGGCGGACATTGGGCAGTCGTGTAGACGCTCCCCAAAAACCTAATTGCCGATCCCCCGAGCAGGGTCTCGAACAGCAAGGGCTTCGGAGGCACCTACCCTCTCGCCTCTCTGTGCGCGTAGAGCTACGAGATGGAAACACCCTCACTTGCGGCTGGATTGTGACTCTGAAATTGTTCTGTTCTCGTGTACCAAGTGCCAGGGGTGCTCCCCTATTTAACCTCTCGCGGAGGGAAGCTAAAGGAGAAAGGTCGCATGCGGCACGCCAAGAGACGGACAACAGAAGAGTCTCGCATGCGGCTCACGAAGAGACGGGCAACTGAAAAGGTTTAACCTGGAGTTGAAACTTCCGCGGTTAATGAGTGGTAAAAATTAACACAACCACTCCACGCCTCGCCCGCTCGCCGCCTGCCTGCCACGTCCGACCCGAGCCCGGCCCGGCCGGCGGCGCGCGCGCGCGTGTGGCACACCCTTGTCCATTTCTTGACTTCTCAAATTAAATGGAATAATTTCCACCATATAAGTCAAGCCAAAAGACCCTTGGACTTCCAATATGGTACAATTGGTATTCCCCACCATTACACACCATAGAGTTTATTAAATAAATAGGCCAGGCCCATAAAAGATCCAACAATCGACACCAAAACCCTCATCAAAGAGAGCTTTAGGTAGTGTTTGGTTGAAGAGCCAAGTAGAACGGAACTGTTATGTCCCAGTTTTGTTGCTGTTTGGTTACAAAGGAACTAGAACGGAATGACTCCAATTAGAGAATATTCTCCTTAGTCTGGAACCATTCGCTCCAAAAAATCAACCGGACGGAGCCGCTCCGTTCCCATCCCGCTCTCACAGTCACGCTCCGTTCCGTTCACTCTGCAACCAAACAAAAAACAGAGTCGCTATGATCCAGATTACCAAACACAGAACAGAGCGGCTCCGTTCCTAGAATCAGAGATGGAACGGCTCCATTCTACTTGGCTCCTCAACCAAACACTACCTTAGTCAAAGACAAACGAATCCATGCGAGAAACGATAGTGGTCGACATGATTTTATTGATGCTGTAAAACTTGACAGACTTCTCCAATATGGCAATATCTATTCCTCTAATAACGTGGACGTTTGCAAGAAAACTAAATTTAGGTATCAAATAATGGAAAAAAATAAAACACAGTTAAAACAGATGGACAAGGATTATTTCCTCCAATGTCGTCCTCTCCTCCCCCGGCCCCGTTGGCGCCGTTTGCATCTATGCGACCTGGCCGTCGTCTCTGCGTCATCCAGGGCGCCACCGTCGATCGAGCGGTGCCGCGTGTACACACGTATGAACGCCAGGGCAAGGCGAGAGAGCTAGCACGCCAGCGCGCGCGCGCGATCGATGGAGCCCATGACGTACGATACGATGGCGACACGCCGATACGGTCCGGCACTGCCACCGCTTTCCTTATCGTCTTACAGCCCCGGCGCTCCGCCGGGATTCATGCACGCCGCGCTTTCCGCGCGGTCGCCGTCGCTCTCGGCCGCGCGCGCCTAGCCTAGCTCCGGCCGGCGGCCGGTCGCCATCCCATGCACGGCTTTTGGTTCGCGGTTAGATGCTGCATGCGACCGTCCCTGTTGCGTGAAAGGGCCACAGGGAGGGACAGCCGGTTCCTCTTCTGCTAGGCGTGTCTGGTGAATTTCTTCTTCACTTTGATTGACGACGCGGGTGCGCGCGCTTTTTATTTTTTTTTTATTTATATTTCGTGCTGGGCTGGAGATGATCGGTGGACGAATCCGCGGGCCGTAATTTAAAAGGTGCGTGCATCATTCGCTTAAAAGCGTTTCGTGCGTGGCATTCAGTCCAAATCGGGCTAGCAGATCGCCTTTAAATAGCACTATACTAAAAGGTTTTTTTATTAATATATCCCCAACCAATGGACAGCGCGGAGAATAAAAGGACTCAAGGAGCTAGATGCGCGGTTAGTCGTGCACCATATTCTTGCCCCACAATGCAAGCAAAGACTGGAGCAGCGAAAGGAACGTGCCCGCGGGGACGAGTGTTTTTTTTTATATACATGGTTTGCTTTCTAAATCGGGAGGAGCAGACGCAAAGGAGAAAAGAAATGGCTCTAATTAGGATCCATTTCTGCTGGTCCAACGCTGCATGGTTCGCATCGACGCTCTCTTGTGGTCCACTGCCGCAATTTACAGTCCATAGCCACATACGATGCAGCTCGAAGCCGCATGGCCTAACCTGATCGTCGTGTTTTTTTTTATCGGACTCAATACTCCCACAGCAGCGGCTCCTCCAGGCGGAACGCGCCGGCGGCGGCGGTGCCAGAGAAGGACACGTCGTCGTACGGCCACGACGGCGCGCACGAGAGCTGGCACGAGGAGGCCCCGTGTCTGAGGTCGAGGAGCAGGTCGGGGAGGAGGTCGAACAGCGCGTCGTCGTCCAGCGGTGCCGCCGCCCCGCCATCGGGGTCCCTGGCGCCGGCTGCATTATTATTGGCGGCGGGCGCCGGGAAGTCTGCGGCGGCGGCGAGCGCGGCGGCGGCCTGGACGTCCTTGGGCGCGGCGGTGGCCGGGCGGGGGAGCTCGTCCGCGAGCTCCGGGAAGTTGAGGTGCGCGGCGCGGCCCTTGATCGCCAGCGCGGCCACGTCGTGCGCGCGCGCCGCCATCTCGGCCGTGGCGAAGGTGCCGAGCCAGATCCGCGACTTCTTGCGCGGCTCCCGGATCTCCGACACCCACTTGCCCCAGGCCCGCATGCGCACGCCGCGGTACGTCGGGTGGTGCTGCCCGTCCGTGGTGCGCCGGCGCTTCTTTCTGCTGGCCGCCGTGGCGGAGGAGGAGGAGTCGGAGGACGACGACGCGGTGGTACCTGGGGACGCAGGAGCCTCCGTGGAGGACGAGGAGGTGGGCTCGGAGCCGGAGGACGAGTCGTCCATGGCCATGGCTCCTTGGCTCGTCCCGTATGTCCACGGAGTCCTGATGCTGCGGGGTGGAGTTGGTTGGTTGGCAGTAGAGAGCTGCTGCCGGCCGGGAGGAGTGTGACTGTGCGAGGAGGAGCCGAGGAGGCCAGTGGCGTGGTGTGGTGAGCGAGGGGGGTTTTTATGAGGCGATGAGGTGTAGGGAGACGACGTGGAAAGAGGAACGTAGCTGCTCCGTCACTCTTCCCTGTTCCCTGCGGGCAAGTGAACAGTAGCAATGCGGCAAGGTGAATGGCGATTGACCATTAGACATGTCCAAACGGGCCGCCTGGCCCGGTCCGGCCCAGGCCCGGTGAAGCCCGGCCTGTTTTGGGCCCGGCCCGTCAGGCACGATTAAAAAACCGGGCTGGGCCGGCTAAGCACGCGGGCTCAATTTCTTGTCCGAGCCTGGCCCGCAACGGGCCTAAACGGGCCGGGCCGGCCTGTTTAGCACGAAAAAAGCGGGCCGAAAAGCGGGCTATACGGGCCGGAAAGCACTTTTTAGTGTAAAAAAGCGGGCTTAACGGGCTTAGAGCTAAACGGGCCGTGCCGGGCTAGCCCACCGTGCCTAATTTCTTGTCCGAGCCCGGCCCGCTTATTCGTGCCGGGCCGGCCCGGGCCCACATATAACCGGGCCGTGCCGGGCTCGGACCGGGCCCAAAAGGCGGGCTTCGTGCCGGGCTCGCGGGCCTCGTGCTTATTGGACATCTATATTGACCATGCATTGGGAGGGGGGGGGGACACAATGTCAGGGCTGATTTGGTGACCGGGTATCCCGAGGGAAAGAAATTCTCTTCCTATTCAAAATTGAATTGCAAAAGGATTTCTTCCCCATGGATCCTCTAGGGATCTCTAATCACCAAATCAGTCCTCACTGGTTTTTTGGGCCCTGACCTTCGTTTCTAGTACGTGCTTAATTCATTACAGAAAACCGTAACCTCTGGTTACCAGCAATTTAACACTACATTCCATTCCAAGTGCCATATCGTACGAGTAGAAAAGTAATAGAGTACATACCATCCGTTTAGTGTGTGTTTTTTCACGTCAGTGTTGTGGGCTTGTGGGCACCCTTGGCTGCCACACGTGCCGCCAAATGCGTTGTCAAATCACAGATCCACAAAGCATTTTGCAATGATTGTCTCTGAAAACCACCGTTCTGTTTGCACGTACAGCATGCATGCAGCTGAAGCGAACCAGGTAGGTATTCGAGCAATCCGGTAAAATGCAACGTGTGTACATAGTACGCGTGCGTTGATGGGCATTGACGCATACGTATACTGTTGAGATTACAGACTACTGGAACCCTGCTAGATTTTTGTTTTAATAAGCGTGTGAGCTTTTTTTTCTTCTCAATCGATCGAACCGCGTGTGTTTTTGCCTTCGATTTTGTTGTTGGTAGTTGCACAGTTTTAATAACGAGCATGTCAGGGCGACATCTGTGCGTGCTACGTAGCACGCTGCTATATATACATATATGTCCGTCATGCAGATCTAACAGGTGGCCCAATATATATACATGCATGTGTGGTTCATGGTGCTGGTGCCTCGTTCGTTCATCCATTATTCCTTTCACCATTTTGTTTTGAGTCCACACGTGTATAGTTTTTTTTATCGCGTTCAATGTTTTGAAACAAAAATACAATGTGAACAAGATGTAAATTACAGTGGCGATCCTTTTACTTGCATTGTGGGCATATGGATCTTATAATTCTTTTAAACACCATGTTCAATTCCTTTCGAACGCGGCCTTCATTGATGTGGCAGCGCCAGCGCGACATTGCTGGTTTTGGCGGCTTTTTCTCTCCCTCTCATCAGGCTGGTGCCATGCACCACCCCCTTTTCGGCCTGCCACTCTCGTCCGTGTTGTTCTATTACACATATTACATTATACTATAGTCTTAGTCCACAGTCTCACCAATTTTTATTTTATAATTAACCATTCGATTTATTTTGACACCTCGAAATAAACTACACGATATAATTTTTTGTTGCATTAAAAATTATGTATTAAGTGATAAATAAAATAAAACTATATAATAATTACAAAAAAATTGCATGAGATAAAATAGTGTGTGAAATGAGCTCCAACTAAGTGAGAGTATGTATAAATAGACTGAGAATAAAATTTATTTTTTTTCATTTTTTGGACTCCAAATAATCACCAACAGCTAGTACACGTGGCACTGACGTGGCTCTCGTGAGGACCAATCAGAGACCGCCATATCTCGCGCGTCCCACGCCCACTCCAACGCATCGCCCCATTACCGCCCATCTCTCGCACCGCTATCGCGCCAACTCCCTCTCCAGTGCAGGCTAGAGCGAGGCGGTAGGCGCGCTCTCGCTAGGCGACCATGCCATCGCCCGAGACGGCTCTACCGCCCCGCTCCGCCTCACTCATTCCTCTGGACCCGCTCTCTCGCTCCCACTTCGGCCCGCACTGGCACCAGCTTGAGATGCGCAATTTGACAAAGAATGCCTTGTCTTGTATTGAAAAGAAATAGACATCAAATAACCCTCTACTCCCAAAACTATTTCTCTTGTGGATAATTTTGAAACTCAAATCTCCTAGGAGATTGGAGATCCTACGAGATTTAAGTTTCGAAACTAGGCCTCACTGTATTGGTTTCCCCCTTCTGCATCTGGTTGCTCCAACACCATCCTTATCAGTTTGATGCCATAGCTAATGAATCCAAGGCGTTGGTGTCAGATCTAATTGACATTGTAAGTTTGGAACAATGTCGTTACCTTCTATGGACTGACATGGTATTTTATATAAAGGCTAGATGACATATGGTACAACAGAAATTACATCTGTGTCGTGCACGTCAGCCAGGTGGCACATCTCCGAGAATATGGGAAATAACAAGAGTTCCTCATGGTAACAATCTCCTAGGAACGTAACCAACTATATTTAAAGATAATCCTTTTATGTTTAATAAACCTTTGTATGTTTAACACCCCACAATTTGGACTAAGTGCAACGATGCTCAGATTGTCCCAAAACTTGTTGAACAATGGCAAGGGTAGCCGTACACTACCGAAAACAACTGCTTTGCCGAGTGGAAAACACTCGGCGAAGGCTTTGCCAAGTGTGGCACTCGACAAAGAAGTCTCTATGAAATGTACATCAACAACATCTTCTTTGCCGAGTACTTTTTGTCGCATACTCGGTAAAGACTTTACCGAATGCCACTTGGTACTTGGCAAAGAAACGTCGTCGTCACGGCGTCAGATGATGGCGACGTAGCAGCTTGGCCATCACGTTCGCCACTTGATCATTGGAGCAGATGGACCGAACATCAAGTAATTACCGAGAAACTTACTCCCGTATGTAAGGAAAATGGACCCCAGTCCATTTGACTAAATGATTTTGGTGTTTGATAATCAACATAACATGTGAACTAATATGTTTGCTAGTGTTTATGTTTGTAGTTCACAGTATGCAAAGTGATTTGGACTGGGACACCGAGGAAGCAACACCTCAAAGAAGACATTATAAGATCCATAGAAGACATTACAAAGTCATATCGGCCTATTTGACTAAATGATTTTGGTGTTTGATGATCACCATAACCTGTGAACTAATATGTTTGTTGGTGTTTGTGTTTGTAGTTCACAGGATGCAAAGTGATTTAGACTAGGGCACTGAGGAAGCAACACCTCAAAAAAGGAATTATAAGATCCATAGAAGACATTACAAAGTAATATTGAAGACACTTTATACATGCTAAGAGTCCAACATATCAAGAAGTAGAATTGGGATGCAAAGCCACAAAACAAAAGAGAAGTTGACAAAGTTGAGAGAAAGGGTTGACTGAATTGGAAGTCTACTCAAACTGACATGGCTTCAACTCTGAGATGTAAAGAATTTTATAAGCTTTCCAAAAAGTCCAAGATCATCAAAATCAGAGTTCGAAGCTAAAAGTTATGCTCATAATACAAAGTTGGGAGTGCTGCAAAAACTACAGCAGCACAAGAGCTGTTTGCACCGGATTGTCCGGTGCTCCAAATTACTCAAAATGATACGACTCCAACTCTGGGATATAGATGACTTTATAAGCTTTCCAAAGAGTACAAGATAATCGAAATCGGATTTGGAGCTAAAAGTTATGACCAAAATACGACAAGAAATCATGTTCTGCATGGGCTGTCCGGTGTGAGAGCCCAAGTAACATACCAACACATTTTATAGACATTTCCAAGAGCTCAAACACCCAAGTGTTTAATAGATTCACTCGGTGATTAGCGTAGGTGCTTTGCAAAGTGCTTAGGTTAGTCAGACCGCTTATGCGGTTGCTCTAGGTTGTTCCTAGTTAGTTGAGTGAGTTTAGAAAAACCCACAAAGCCCCTCGGCTCCTGCGCGAGCCATTGTAATATTGTATTGAGTGGGGAAGAGTCTTGCGAGACCGTGACAACCGAGTTTGTGTCACGGCTGCCACCGTGTACTAGAGGGAACGAGGCCCATGGCGTTTCGGCTGGAAGCTTGATAGTGAAGACGACAGGAGCGTCCGAGAGGAGGCCGGAAGCGGAGCACCACTTGCGCATGGAGAAGGTCCGCCGCTCTCTATGAAGTTACTCGTCTGTGGTGCTTGTCCCTCGCATGGGCTACCCTTTGCATAGGGGCACCAACAAGGATTCATCGGGACATTGCATGGTTCTGGATACATCAGTAAAAATGCCAACGTCGTCCATGAGAGTTTGGTTTCTCTACTAGCTCTTTAATCTTCCACATTTACTCTCTACTTAAGTTGCAATCTTTACTATTCTTAGTATAGATTATATAGGATTGGAACATAGGTTGCATAGCTTCTTTTGCAGTAGAGATAGAAACATACAGACAAAATCTAGTTTGTACATTCTAGATTGCGTATTTGCATAGGTTTTGTTCTAGGGATTTATTTATGGACAAGTTTAGAGATAGTTTTTAGAAGTCCTAATTCACCCCCTCTTAGGCGCCACCGTTTCCTACAAGTGGTATTAGAGGCAGGTTTGGCTCATTTGAAATGTTTTAGCTTCACCGCTAATAGAGCCAACACATTTATAGAAAGGAGATGAATACTCATAGGCCACCACACTCTGATGGCACTAACTTCCCATATTATAGTGCTAGAATTTTTGTTACCTAGAAGCGGTTGATCTAGGTGTTTGGAGAGTCACTAACGATGGGATGAAACCACCTAAGAATCCCGAGAAGCTCACCGCGAGTGACGAAAAAGAAATACATTTGAATGCTAGAGCCAAAAATTGCTTGTATCAATTTCTTAGCATAGACATTTTTAATCAAGTATTCACCGTGAAAAATGCTAATGAGATTTGGCTTGAATTACATGAGCTCCAAGATGGCACATCAAATGTCTGTGAGCAAAAACATTGCCTAGTGTTGAATGAATATAATTATTTTTAAATGAAATAAAATGAGCTTGTTAAAGATATGTACTCTCATTTGAATTTAATTATCAATGAGCTCAATTCTATTGGAATTAATAAGCTAGGTGATGTAGACATTGTAACGAAGGTCATCTCCTTATTGCCATAAAAGAAATATGGGAGCATCATCACCATCCATCACAATCTGGAAGACTTGAGTCAAATGATCCCAGCCATTGTAATTGGGAAAATTGTGGCATTTGAGATGTCACACAAGATGGGTCAATTAGAAGAGCCCACTTTTTCCAAGCCATATGCTTTGGCATGTGATAAATACAAAAAGATGAAAGGCAAGAAGAAGGCTCCAAGCTCAAGCTCCTCCAATGAAGAAGAGGAAGAATAAGAAGATGGTGATGATGGTGAAGATGATGATCAGACCTCCGCATCATCCTCATAGGACGAAGAAACTGTTCGAAACGTCGGAAGGGTAATGAGGATGATTCGCAAGATTAATCTAATGGGTGTGTGAAAGGGAATTAGGCTTACACCTATTTTCCTAATTGATTTTGGTGGTTGAATTGCCCAACACAAATAATTGGACTAACTAGTTTGCTCTAGTGTATAAGTTATACAGGTGCCAAAGGTTCACACTTAGCCAATAAAAAGACCAAGAAATGGGTTCAACAAAAGGAGCAAGGGATAACCGAAGGCAGCCCTGGTTTGGCGCACCGGACTGTCCGGTGTGCCACCAGACAGTGTCCGGTGCACCAGAGGACTCCAAGCCAAACTTCGCACCTTCGGGATTTTTCAGAGGCGCTTCGCTATAATTCACCGGACATGTTCGGTGCACACCGGACAGTGTCCGGTGCTCCAGAGGAGAGCGACTCTGAACTCGCCAGCTTCGGGAATCCGCACCGCTATAATTCACCGGATATGTCCGGTGCACACCGGACTGTCCGGTGAGCCAGCGGAGCAACGACTACTTCGTGCCAACGGTCATCTGCAACACATTAAATGCGCGCCAGCGCGCGCAGAGGAGCAGAGCACGCGCGGGTGGCACACCGGACAGTCTACAGGACTTGTCCGGTGCACCACTAGACAGCCAGGCGGGCCCACACGTCAGAGCTCCAACGGTCGGAACCCAACGGCCTGGTGACGTGGCTGGCGCACCGGACAGTGTCCGGTGGCGCACCGGACTGTCCGGTGCGCCATGCGACAGCAGCCTTCACCAAACGGCTAGTTTGGTGGTTGGGGTTATAAATACCCCCAACCACCCCACATTCAAGTCATCCAAGTTTTCCAACTTCCAACCACTTACAAGAGCTAGGCATTCAATACAAGACACACCTAAGTGATCAAATCCTCTCCCAATTCCACAAAAGCATTAGTGTTAAGTGAGAGTGATTTGTTGTGTTCTTTTGAGCTCTTGCGCTTGGATTGCTTTCTTTCTCATTCTTTCTTGCGATCAAACTCACTTGTAATTGAGGCAAGAGACACCAATCGTGTGGTGATCCTTGTGGGAACTTTGTGTTCCAAGTGATTGAGAAGAAAAGCTCACTCGGTCCGAGGGACCGTTTGAGAGAGGGAAAGGGTTGAAAGAGACCCGGTCATTGTGACCACCTCAACGGGGAGTAGGTTTGCAAGAACCGAACCTCGGTAAAACAAATCCGCGTGTCACACTCTTCATTCGCTTGCGATTTGTTTTGCGCCCTCTCTCTCAGACTCGTTTCTATTTCTAACGCTAACACGGCTTGTAGTTGTGATTAACTTTGTAAATTTCAGTTTCGCCCTATTCACCCCCCTCTAGGAGACTTTCAATTGGTATCAGAGCCTGGTGCTTCATTAGAGCCTAACCGCTCGAAGTGATGTCGGGAGATCACGCCATGAGGGAGATGGAAACCGGCGACAAGCCCATCGGCGATAAGCCCACTACAAGTCATGGGAAGGCTTCATCGGAAGAATCCCGCAACAAAAAGAAAGGGAAGGAGAAGAAAGCCTCTTCCCACAAGTCGCATAGGAGTGGCGACAAGAAGAAGAAGATGAGGAAGGTGGTCTACTACGAGACTGATACTTCATCACCTTCCACCTCCGGCTCCGACGCGCCCTCCGTAACTTCTAAGCGCCATGAGCGCAAGAAGTTTAGTAAGATCCCCCTACGCTACCCTTGCATTCCTAAACATACACCTTTGCTTTCCGTCCCATTAGGCAAACCACCAACCTTTGATGGTGAAGATTATGCTAGGTGGAGTGATTTAATGCGGTTTCACCTAACCTCACTCCACAAAAGTATATGGGATGTTGTTGAGTTTGGTGTACAGGTACCATCCGTAGGGGATGAAGATTACGATGAGGACGAGGTGGCCCAAATCGAGCACTTCAACTCCCAAGCTACAACTATACTCCTCGCCTCTCTAAGTCGAGAGGAGTATAACAAGGTGCAAGGGTTGAAGAGCGCCAAGGAAGTTTGGGACGTGCTCAAGACCGCACACGAGGGAGATGAGCTAACCAAGATCACCAAGTGGGAGACGATCGAGGGGGAGCTCGGTCGCTTCCGGCTTCGCAAAGGGGAAGAGCCACAAGACATGTACAACCGGCTCAAAACCTTGGTGAACCAAGTGCGCAACCTCGGGAGCAAAAAGTGGGATGACCACGAGATGGTTAAGGTTATTCTTAGATCACTTATTTTCCTTAACCCTACTCAAGTTCAATTAATTCGTGGTAATCCTAGATATACACTAATGACTCCCGAGGAAGTAATCGGGAATTTTGTGAGCTTTGAGTATATGATCAAGGGCTCAAAGAAAATCAATGAGCTAGATGATCCCTCCACATCCGAAGCACAACCGGTTGCATTCAAGGCAACGGAGGAGAAGAAGGAGGAGTCTACATCAAGTAGACAATCAATCAACGCCTCAAAGCTCGACAACGAGGAAATGGCGCTCGTCATCAAGAGCTTCCGCCAAATCCTCAAGCAAAGGAGAGGGAAAGATTACAAGCCCCGCTCCAAGAAGGTTTGCTACAAGTGTGGTAAGACCGGTCACTTTATAGCAAAATGTCCTATTTCTAGTGACAGTGACAGGGGCGACGACAAGAAGGGGAGAAGAAAGGAGAAGAATAAATACTATAAGAAGAAGGGTGGCGACGCCCATGTATGCCACGAATGGGACTCAGACGAGAGCTCCTCCGACTCCTCCTCCGACGAGGACGTCGCCAACATCGCCATCAACAAAGGCCTTCTCTTCCCCAACGTCGGCCACAAGTGCCTCATGGCAAAGGACGGCAAAAAGAAGAAGGTTAAATCCAAATCCTCCACTAGATATGAGTCCTCTAGCGATGATAATGCTAGTGATGAGGAAGATATTTTGCGTACTCTTTTTGCCAACTTAAACATGCAACAAAAAGAAAAATTAAATGAATTAATTAGTGCTATCCATGAGAAGGATGATCTCTTGGACTCCCAAGAGGACTTCCTCATTAAAGAAAACAAGAAGCATGTTAAAGTTAAAAATGCTTACGCTCTAGAAGTAGAAAAATATGAAAAATTATCTAGTGAGCTAAGCACTTACCATGAGACTATAGACAACCTTAGAAATGAGAATGCTAATTTATTAGCTAAGGTTAATTCAAATGTTTGTGATGTTTCAATTCCCAATCTTAGAAATGATAATAATAATTTGCTTGCTAAGATTGAAGAATTGAACATTTCTCTTGCTAGCCTTAGAGATGAAAACGAAAAATTGCTTGCTAAGGCTAAAGATTTTGATGTTTGCAATACTACCATTTCCGATCTTAGAGATAAAAATGATATATTGCGTGCTAAGATTGTTGAACTTAATTCTTGCAAACCCTCTACATCTACCACTGAGCATGTCACTATTTGCACTAGATGTAGAGATGTTGATATTGATGCTATTCATAATCATATGGTATTAATTAAGCAACAAAATGATCATATAGCAAAATTAGATACTAAAATAGCCGAGCACGAACTTGAAAATGAAAAATTTAAATTTGCTCGTAGTATGCTCTATAGTGGGAGACGCCCTGGCATTAAGGATGGCATTGGCTTCCAAAAGGGGGACAATGTCAAACTTAATGCCCCTCCTAAGAAATTGTCCAACTTTGCTAAGGGCAAGGCTCCCATGCCTCAGGATAACGAGGGTTACATTTTGTACCCTGCCGGTTATCCTGAGAGCAAAATTAGGAGAATTCATTCTAGGAAGTCTCACTCTGGCCCTAACCATGCATTTATGTATAAGGGTGAGACATCTAGTTCTAGGCAACCAACCCATGCTAAGTTGCCTAAGAAGAAAACTCCTAGTGCATCAAATGATCATGACATTTCATTTAAAACTTTTGGTGCATCTTATGTGTTAACTAACAAATCCGGCAAGGTAGTTGCCAAATATGTTGGGGGCAAGCACAAGGGGTCAAAGACTTGTGTTTGGGTACTCAAAGTTCTTGTGTCTAATGCCAAAGGACCCAAAACAATTTGGGTACCTAAAGTCAAGAACTAAAATTGTTTTGTAGGTTTATGCATCCGGGGGATCAAGTTGGATCATCGATAGCGGGTGCACAAACCACATGACAGGGGAGAAGAAGATGTTCTCCTCCTACGAGAAAAACCAAGATCCCCAAAGAGCTATCACATTCGGGGATGGAAATCAAGGTTTGGTCAAAGGATTGGGTAAAATTGCTATATCTCCTGACCATTCCATTTCCAATGTTTTTCTTGTAGATTCTTTATATTACAATTTGCTTTCCGTTTCTAAATTATGTCAAATGGGCTACAACTGTCTTTTTACTGATGTAGGTGTCACTGTCTTTAGAAGAAGTGATGATTCAATAGCATTTAAGGGAGTGTTAGAGGGTCAGCTATACTTGGTAGATTTTGATAGAGCTGAACTCGACACTTGCTTAATTGCTAAGACTAACATGGGTTGGCTATGGCACCGCCGACTAGCCCATGTTGGGATGAAGAATCTTCATAAGCTTCTAAAGGGAGAGCACATTTTAGGATTAACAAATGTTCATTTTGAGAAAGACAGGATTTGTAGCACATACCAAGCAGGGAAGCAAGTTGGTACTCATCATCCATGCAAGAACATCATGACAACTGACAGGCCACTGGAACTCCTACACATGGATCTATTCGGCCCGATCCCTTACATAAGCATCGGCGGGAGTAAGTACTGTCTAGTTATTGTCGATGATTATTCTTGCTTCACTTGGGTATTGTTTTTGCAGGAAAAATCTCATACCCAAGAGACTTTAAAAGGATTCTTGAGATGGGCTCAAAATGAGTTCGGCTTAAGGATCAAGAAAATTAGAAGCGACAACGGGACGGAGTTCAAGAACTCACAAATCGAAGGCTTTCTTGAGGAGGAGGGCACCAAGCACGAGTTCTCTTCTCCCTACACGCCACAACAAAATGGTGTAGTGGAGAGGAAGAATAGAACTCTATTGGACATGACAAGAACCATGCTTGATGAGTACAAGACTTCAGATCGGTTTTGGGCCGAGGCGGTCAACACCGCCTGCTACGCCATCAACCGGTTGTATCTACACTGAATCCTCAAGAAGACATCATACGAACTCCTAACCGGTAAAAAGCCCAATATTTCATATTTTAGAGTCATTGGTAGCAAATGCTTTATACTTGTTAAAAGAGGAAGAAAATCTAAATTTGCTCCTAAGACTGTAGAAGGCTTTTTACTAGGATATGATTCAAACACAAGGGCATATAGAGTCTTTAACAAGTCCTCTGGACAAGTTGAAGTTTCTTGTGACGTTGTGTTTGATGAGACTAACGGCTCTCAAGTAGAGCAAGTTGATCTTGATGAGATAGGTGATGAAGAGGCTCCGTGCATCGCGTTAAGGAACATGTCCATTGGGAATGTGTGTCCTAAGGAATCCGAAGAGCCTCCAAATGCACAAGATCAACCATCCTCCTCCACGCAAGCATCTCCACCAACTCAAAATGAGGATGAGGCTCAAGTTGATGAAGGAGAAGATCAAGCAAATGAGCTACCTCAAGATGACGACAATGATCAAGGGAGAGATGCAAATGATCAAGACAAGGAGGATGAAGAACCAAAGCCGCCACACCCAAGAGTCCACCAAGCAATACAACTAGATCACCCCGTCGACACCATTCTCGGCGACAATCATAAGGGGGTAACCACTAGATCTCGTGTTGCACATTTTTGTGAGCATTACTCTTTTGTTTCCTCTATTGAGCCACACAAGGTAGAGGAAGCACTACAAGATTCGGATTGGGTGGTGGCGATGCAAGAGGAGCTCAATAACTTCACGAGAAATGAGGTATGTCATTTAGTTCCACGTCCTAATCAAAATGTTGTAGGAACCAAATGGGTGTTCCGCAACAAGCAAGACGAGCATGGTGTGGTGACAAGGAACAAAGCCCAACTTGTGGCTAAGGGATACTCCCAAGTCAAAGGTTTGGATCGGTGAAACCTATGCACCCATAGCTAGGCTTGAGTCAATTCGTATATTATTAGCCTATGCTACTTACGATGGCTTCAAGCTTTATCAAATGGACGTGAAAAGTGCCTTCCTCAACGGACCAATCAAGGAAGAGGTCTATGTTGAGCAACCTCCCGGCTTTGAAGATAGTGAGTACCCTAACCATGTTTATAAACTCTCTAAGGCGCTTTATGGGCTCAAGCAAGCCCCAAGAGCATGGTATGAATGCCTTAGAGATTTCCTTATCACTAATGGATTCAAAGTCGGAAAGGCTGATCCTACGCTCTTTACCAAAACACTTGAAAATGATTTGTTTGTATGCCAAATTTATGTTGATGATATTATATTTGGATCTACTAATGAATCTACATGTGAAGAATTTAGTAGGATCATGACACAAAAGTTCGAGATGTCTATGATGGGGGAGTTGAAGTACTTCTTGGGATTTCAAGTGAAGCAACTCCAAGAGGGCACCTTCATTAGCCAAACGGAGTATACTCAAGACATTCTGAGCAAATTTGGGATGAAGGATGCTAATCCCATCAAGACACCCATGGGAACCAATGGGCATCTCGACCTCGACACGGAAGGTAAGTCCGTGGATCAAAAGGTATACCGATCGATGATAGGTTCTTTACTCTATTTATGTGCATCACGACCGGATATTATGCTTTCCGTATGCATGTGTGCAAGATTCCAAGATGACCCTAAGGAAGCTCACCTTACGGCCGTAAAACGAATCTTGATATATTTAGTTTATACTCCTAAGTTTGGGCTTTGGTATCCTAGGGGATCCACATTTGATTTAATTGGTTATTCGGATGACGATTGGGCAGGGTGTAAGATTAATAGAAAGAGCACATCGGGGACTTGCCAGTTCTTGGGAAGATCCTTGGTGTCTTGGGCTTCAAAGAAGCAAAATTCTGTAGCTCTTTCTACCGCCGAAGCCGAGTACAATGCCGTAGGCCACTGTTGCGCGCAACTACTTTGGATGAGGCAAACCCTTAGGGACTACGGTTACAAATTAACCAAAGTTCCTCTTCTATGTGATAATGAGAGTGCAATTTGCATGGCGGATAATCCCGTTGAGCATAGCCGCACTAAACACATAGTCATTCGGTATCATTTTCTAAGGGATCACCAACAAAAGGGAGATATCGAAATTGCATATATTAATACAAAAGATCAATTAGCCGATATCTTTACCAAGCCACTAGATGAACAAACTTTTAACAAACTTAGGCATGAGCTAAATATTCTTGATTCTAGGAACTTCTTTTGTTGATTTGCATGCATAGCTCATAAATATACCTTTGATCATGTCTCTTTTATATATGCTATGACTAATGTGTTCTTCAAGTTTATTTCAAACCAAGTCATAGGTGTATTGAAAGGGAATTGGAGTCTTCGGCGAAGACAAAGGCTTCCACTCCGTAACTCATCCTTCGCCGTCGCTCCGAGCATCTCTCTGTCTTTGGTACAATCTTCACCCGTATTTTATTTGCCAAAAGGGAGAAAGTAGTTGTAAAGGGCTCTAATGATTCCGTTTTTGGCAATTTATGCCAAAGGGGGAGAGAGCTTGAGCCCAAAGTAAAAGGACCGCACCACCACTAATTTTAATAAGAGTTTTTCAATTGGTATGATTTTCAATTTGGTATCTCCTTGTGTTAAAAAAGGGGAGAGAGTAGTATTTTCAAAATCAATATCTTAAAACCCTCTTGAACACTAAGAGGAGAAATTTATTGAGGGGAAGTTTTGTTTGGTCAAAGGAAAAGCATTTGAAATGGGGGGAGAAAATTTCAAATCTTGAAAATGCTTCGCAAAATCTTATTCATTTACCTTTGACTATTTGCAAAAGGACTTTGAAAAGGATTTACACAAGAATTTGCAAAAACAAAACTTGTGGTGCAAGCGTGGTCCAAAATGTCAAAAATTAAAGAAACAATCCATGCATATCTTATAAGTATTTATATTGGCTCAATTCCAAGTAACCTCTGCACTTACATTATGCAAACTAGTTCAATTATACACTTCTATACTTGCTTTGGTTTGTGTTGCAATCAATCACCAAAAAGGGCGAGATTGAAAGGGAATTAGGCTTACACCTATTTTCCTAATTGATTTTGGTGGTTGAATTGCCCAACACAAATAATTGGACTAACAAGTTTGCTCTAGTGAATAAGTTATACAGGTGCCAAAGATTCACACTTAGCCAATAAAAAGACCAAGAAATGGGTTCAACAAAAGGAGTAAGGGATAACCAAAGGCAGCCCTGGTCTGGCGCACCGGACTGTCCGGTGTGCCACCGGACTGTGTCCGGTGCACCAGAGGACTCCAAGCCAAACTTCGCACCTTTGGGAATTTTCAGAGGCGCTTCGCTATAATTCACCGGACATGTCCGGTGCACACGGGACAGTGTCCGATGCTCCAAAGGAGAGCGACTCTGAACTCGCTAGCTTCGGGAATCCGCTCCGCTATAATTCACCGGACTGTCCGGTGAGCCAGCGGAGCAACGACTACTTCACGCCAACGGTCGTCTGCAACGCATTAAATGCGCGCCAGCGCGCGCAGAGGAGCAGAGCACGCGCGGGTGGCACACCGGACAGTCTACAGGACTTGTCCGGTGCACCACCGGACAGCCAGGCGGGCCCACACGTCAGAGCTCCAACGGTCGGAACCCAACGGCCTGGTGACGTGGCTGGCGCACCGGACAGTGTCCGGTGGCGCACCGAACTATCCGGTGCGCCATGCGACAACATCCTCCACCAAACAGCTAGTTTGGTGGTTGGGGTTATAAATACCCCCAACCACCCCACATTCAAGTCATCCAAGTTTTCCAACTTCCAACCACTTACAAGAGCTAGGCATTCAATACAAGACACACCTAAGTGATCAAATCCTCTCCCAATTCCACAAAAGCATTAGTGTTAAGTGAGAGTGATTTGTTGTGTTCTTTTGAGCTCTTGCGCTTGGATTGCTTTCTTTCTCATTCTTTCTTGTGATCAAACTCACTTGTAATTGAGGCAAGAGACACCAATCGTGTGGTGATCCTTGTGGGAACTTTGTGTTCCAAGTGATTGAGAAGAAAAGCTCACTCGGTCCGAGGGACCATTTGAGAGAGGGAAAGGGTTGAAAGAGACCCGGTCTTTGTGACCACCTCAACGGGGAGTAGGTTTGCAAGAACCGAACCTCGGTAAAACAAATCCGCGTGTCACACTCTTCAATCGCTTGCGATTTGTTTTGCGCCCTCTCTCTCGGACTCGTTTCTATTTCTAACGCTAACATGGCTTGTAGTTGTGATTAACTTTGTAAATTTCAGTTTCGCCCTATTCACCCCCCTCTAGGCAACTTTCAGTGTGCCCCTGCAGATCGAGAATCTTCTCTTTAACATTGGCAGGAAAAAGCAAAGAAAAAGAGGATGCTTCACATGTGGTGAGAAGGGTCACTTCCGGGATAATTTCCCAAATATGGTTGAACGCAAGAAGAGGAGGAGTAAAGGCAAGGCACTTACAAGTGTTAAAAGTTGGGATGATTCTTTGAGCGAAGATGATTCACCAAGGAGCCACAACCATCGCTCTTCATCGCGATCCTCACGCTCTTCATCACACAAATGCCTTATGGCAAGAGGTAAATCAATAATCCCATCTTCTAGTGATGATAGTAGTAGTTATGATGATTGTGATGGTGAGGAAAAGGCCTCCTTAGATGAACTTGCACATGCCGTTCAATTTTGTGAGAATGTTTGTACTAAACAAAAGGCTCAAATTAAAACTTAGAAAAGTAAGTTGCTTAGCTCTCAAAATGATTATAAATATTTGCTAGAGAAATTTGAAACTTTTACAAATTTGAATTGTGAGCTAATAACTAAAATTGAGCAATTAGAGTCTAAAGCTGCATCCTCAACTACTGATGTCAGTCTTGTTAAAAAGAATGAAAAACTTAAAGCTAAATTAGCTAGCTCTCAGGATACTATTGAAAATTTTCTAGAGAAAATGAAAATTCTTAGCATATACAATAGTGAGCTAACTACTAAGCTAGAAAGCATCGGTAGTGTCCTAGAAGCATCTCTTATTGAAATTCTTGAAATTATTAAGAAAGATGCTTCTACTTCTTGCTTAGATTTAATTGATGATTCTAACCCTTGCAACTAAGTCATTGTAAAGAATGTTGCTATAGAAACATGTTTCGATGAGGTTGCTTTGGAAAATGAGTTGTTGAATCAAGAGGTGGATCGCCTTGGTAAGGCCTTGTATGACAAGAAGGCAAAGCCAAACAAACCCAACCTCCTTAGGATAACACCACTGTGGGAGTGAACAAGCCTGTGGAGCAAGAAACTATGGTTTGCTGGCTCTGGCACAAGGAAAGCCACAAGTGTTACCAATGCAAGGCAAAGATCAAAAAGAAGCAAAAGAAAAGGCCAACAAGCAAAGTCTCCAACACCAACATCAACAAGGTGGACAACAAGGATACTACACCATATTTAATCAAGAAGAAAAAGAATGAAAAGGTGATAGAGATCAAGGCCAGCAAGCAAGCCAACAAGAGAAAGGGGGCCAAACGCATCTGGGTGCCAAAGGAGATTATTTCAACCATGAAAAGCATCAACAATTTTTGGGTCCCGAGAGGGAAGTAAGAAGTCTGGAGGACTTCGCGGAATTTTGAGACTTAGCAAAAATGAGATGTATAACATGGGATGTATCACATCAGATCAAGTCTATTGCCAAGTGGGTTAGTGAATACCGTGGACCTAAATTCCCCAGCCATGACTAAGGTAACTAGATTTATTGCATTTCCTTATTTTGAGATATGCGTATCTATTTTCTTGTATCTAGTTTTTACCTTACATGCCTAGTTTTACATGTGGTATTTACTTTCGATTAAAATAGCATGCATACTAGGTCAATCATATGGTAGAAATGCTCCTCTTAAATTCATATTCTTGAGCAAACCTACATGGTTTAAAACGTACAGTTAAGCAAGGCACATAGCTTATTTAAAATTCCTAGATAGGTGGCACTTTTTGTTTTGTTCCAAATTTGTATCCTTCAAGTGGTGCCATTTGACTTATATGTGCCAAAGCTCGAATTATAGATAATTTACCCTTTTTGATATCAAAATCAATATGCATGTCTCCTACAAGTATTCAAAACTTTTATGCACACCTTTACGGGGAGGTTATTCTGTAATATAAGTCTTTGAGACTAACACCGCTTTTCAAGCCTATTATGCATGTAGTAGTCTTATTGAAGGAAAATGGAGTCACTGGTGAAAGACAATAAGCTTCCACTGCAAATCTTCAAGTGGTTTCATTCCACGATCGATATCATTTACATGTCTTCTCCAATTTTTGAATAGACTATGTAATTTCACATCTTATGCCCCATGTTTCCATATATGCATATGTTATTAAATGCTTAATTTGATGTCACTAGAGTATCTTCTATCATTTACCTATGCATAGGGGGAGTTAGTCTATTTCAACAATGACTTGTTTCCTATTGTTTATTCATGATCTTTTCTTTAAAAAAGGGTCTCCGACAAGGGGAGTATGTCTGCTTTCATACAAAGGGGGAGAATACTCTTTCAAAGGGGGAGAGCTCTCTTTTAGGGGGAATAATTCTTTTTAGAGGGCAAGTATTTAATTGCTTCCAATATGCTTATCATGTCTTCCTTTTCGGTATTTGATTCCAAAGGGGGAATTTTATGAACCAAAGCAAACTAAAGTTATCAAATACCAAAACCCACCAAATTTTAATTTTTTAATCCTATCAAGTGGTTATCTTGTTGGTTTTGGTCCTAAATAGGAAGCATGTGGCTTATGGAGTTATGGGGAGGCTTAAATCCATAATCTCACATTATGGGGACATTCGTGCATTCTTGCAAATAGATTGCATATGTACATCAAAGTATTTGTTGTATTTGCTTGCTATGGTTGTGTTGTCATCAATCACCAAAAAGGGGGAAATTGTAAGGAAAATGGACCCTAGACCATTTGACTAAATGATTTTGGTGTTTGATGATCAACATAACCTGTGGACTAATATGTTTGCTAGTGTTTGTAGTTCACAAGATGCAAAGTGATTTGGACTGGGGCACAGAGGAAGCAACACTTCAAAGTGAAGTTGAAAAGTTGAGAGGAAGGGTTGACTGAATTGGAAGTGTTTCATGATATCAAATCTACTCAAACTGATATTGTTTCAGCTCTAAGATGTAAAGAATTTTATAAAAGCTTTCGAAAAAGTCCAAGATCATCAAAATCGGAGTTCGGAGCTAAAAGTTATGCTCACAATACAAAGTTGGAAGTGCTGAAAAAAACTGCAGAAGCACAGATCTGTTTGCACCAGACTTTCTGGTGTGCCAAATTACTCAAAATGATATGGCTTCAACTCCAGGATATAGAGGATTTTATAAGCTTTCGAAAAAGTACAAGATCATCGAAATCAGAGGTTAGATATAAAAGTTATGGCCAAAATAGGACAAGCAATCATGTTTTGTGTGGGTTGTCCGGTGCGCCATGTCTGGTGCACCATCTTCCGAAGCTCCAACGTCTACCTTTAACAACTAGTACATGTGGCATGTCCGGTGCACATTTCCGATGTGTCGTAGAAAGCTGCAGAATTGCTTTCCAACGACTATATTCGAGTTGGATCCTATATATACTTCACCCAATCGGCCATTTCAAAGTGTGAGAACTGAAGTAACATACCAACACATGTTATAGACATTTTCAAGTGCTCAAACACCCAAGTGTTTAATAGATTCACTCGGTGATTAGCGTAGGTGCTTTGCAAAATGCTTAGGTTAGTTAGACCGCTTATGCGCTTGCTCTAGGTTGTTCCTAGTTAGTTGAGTGAGTTTAGAAAAACCCACAAAACCCCTCGACTGTTGCGCGAGCCATTGTAATATTATACCGAGTGGGGCAAGAGTCTTTCGAGACTGTGACAACCGAGTATGTGTCATGACCGTCATCGTGAACTAGAGGGAACAAGGCCCACAGTTTTGGCCGGAAGCGTGATAGTGAAGACGGCGGGGAGCGTCCGAGAGGAGGCCAGAAGAGGAGCACCACTTGTGCATGGAGAAGGCCCATGACTCTCTACGAAGTTACTCACCTGTGGTGCTTGGCCCTCGCGTGAGCTACTCTTTGCATAGGGGCACCAACGAGGATTAGTCGGGACCTTGCATGGTTCTGGATACCTCAGTAAAAATACCGGTGTCGTCCACGAGAGTTTGCTTTCTCTACTAGCTCTTTAATCTTCCGCATTTACTCTCTCTACTTAAGTTGCAATCTTTACTATTCTTAGTATAGATTATATAGGATTGGAACTGTCACACCCGGATTTTGGGGCACCAAGACCCGGGTGCGAACATAATCACCAGGTGTGCTGGGACCAAGTCTCACACATATGATCAATCATGGCACAGGATCGAATGTCACATCTTTACTACATAACAGGGGTTCTATACAAAATAAATAAATAATTACATTATAAGGAGACAACGGTCCAGCAACCCAAAGTTGACTGGGAGACGATGGCCTAGACCTCTCACGAACTCGTCACAACATCCTCCATGCGGCTCATCCTGTGGTACCTGTTCTTGACCTGTGGGGGGTGTGAGACAGCAAGAGTGAGCTCACATACGTTCATCGCTCAACAAGTTGTGGGGAATAATGTGCATGAACTCGCCAAAGGTGGGAGCTCACGTGAAGTGTAAGGCTTACCAAAGAGGATGGTTAGAGCTGAGCATTGCTTTTAAAGTTGGTCAAAATTTTATTAGCAATTACTAAGTATAAGTAAATACCAACCCAATTAAGCAGTAGAACAAAAGTAACAACATCACCTGCGATGCAATGCATATGACAAATTGAATTTAGTTCCATAAGTTAATCATGTGAGTGTCCGAGCTGCTCATGACCGTGAGCACGGCTAGTATACCAGTTTTACACTCTGCAGAGGTTGCACATCTTTAATCGAGCTGCTCATGACCGTGAGCACGGCTAGTATACCAGTTTTACACTCTGCAGAGGTTGCGCATCTTTACCCACAAGTCATGTTACCCATCTGCCAAGAGACGGCCAATCTCATACACCTCTACCGAGGAGGCGAGGCAGGGTAACACTACGAGGCCTTTACAAAGTTCCACTAGCTTCAGAAAACCCGCTACAGTTTATAGGAAGCTCCAATGCAGGAATCCCCCGCATGACCGCCATCGCAGCAAAATCATCCCAAGGGCCTCCCTACACTGACCACTCCCCTACTGCCCTTGCCCCTTTCGGGTAAGGTAGTCCTCCACTAGCTTTCCTAATTAGTCAGCCAAGGGCATCCATAAACCCTTGTGGTAGCACTATTTTCCCGGGTGGTTCTCCATGTTCCAATTAACATAATGATCTTATCATGAACAGTAAATAACAACTGATAATAAAAGTATAATCATGAATAAAATGTATCTCCATACCCATAACCACATAAAGCAATAGCAGGTACTACCCAAAAAGTGTAGTGGTAATCAAGGTATAAAGATAGTCAAACTGGGTAACCTATTGGGTCCCATCAAAATTAACCTATGCAGATCATTATGATTAATCAGAACATGACGGGGTAAAAGAAGTGATCAAGGGCACAACTTGCTTGGGACTTGAGATTCTAGGTACCAACTTGCTCTTCAGATGACACGTGACCTCACTGCTAGTCGTAGCAATACAAACAAAACATGTATAGGCAGAATTAACATCACACCAAACATAAGAACAAACTTCATAATAATAGTCTACGCGCTGCTACGAGATCGTAGGAACAAGAAACACTAAATTCAGAGCTACGGTTGTTAAGTTAGGAATTTCTGAAGTTATTTAATACCTAGAATAGAGTTATTCATGTGAATAATTTTAAATCAAGTTTTATAGTTAGACAAAGGTACTAGGTGATAATCAATATTAATACAAAATTATTGCAACTGGAATGTATCAATTTGGAGTTAAAATGGATTTTCTATGAATTAAATAAGTTTTTGTATTTATTTTTATACTTAAAAACCTATTTTCTTTATTAATTCTGAATTTCTCAAGGGTTCAGGACTAGGCACAATATTTCTTAAGAGATTTGGGGTTAATTTGCAATTTTTCCAAGACTCATGATCCCCCAGTGTGGACGGCGGGTTCATTTGTGAAAAGGGCAGGGGCACATGTGCAAAACATAACAACCGAAAGGGTACGGTTAACTCTCGGCCATTCGATCGCGACACAAGGGTTCAGATTAGAATTCCGCGCTCCCGAACCGGTACGGAATAGAGGCCACCAGATCCAGATCGGACGGTTCGGATTTTATGAGATCAGAACTGTATTCAGCCGAACGATCAAGAATCAACGGTCAAGATCTCAGCCAAAGGGTATACTAGAGATTTAATCACGCACGCACGTTCAGAATCGGACGTCCAGAGGACCGTCTTCCTCCATCGCACCGCTAAGACCCGAGGTAGCGCCGCAACAGTCCCTACGGCGGAGCGTCACTGGCGCATATCCAATCCAGCACCCCGAAGCTCTCCCCCAGCCGACGACTAGCGAAGAGGCACACGTGAGAAGCTAGGAACTGTGTAGGGCACCCATACCGGTGATTGGTGTGCCGAGTAATCCCGCCCACGGGGTCTGCGGATCCGTGACGCCACCATTGCTCCGGTGAGCAACTCTCCACACACCAAGCATGAGTCCCCCAAAGCGAAGCCACGCATCTGTTGCGCACAGCATGGCAAGGCACACGGGCACGCCTCTGAGGACTCCACACCACCACCATAGGATTTATTTGATCGCGGCGGCGCCCATCGTTGTTCCCCTGACTCTGCGACCCCCGCCCCCAACCATCGATCTAGATTGCCCTACTCGTAGCGGAGAAGTACATGATCCAGGATTACCTCCAATCATGAAGCGAAGGTCCCAAGCGTGGGTACCCAGCGACCCCATGGTGTTACGCCCGCACTGGAGAGCCATCACCGCATAGTCTGCAATGAGGTACGAGCTCAAGTGAAGGCTGGATAGTTGACGGAGACCCCCAGCCCACTGGTCGGGGCAACGCATGGCTCCGACGCGCCCTGGAGATTACCCACAATGGCTTCTGACCACCGTTGCAAGCATAGGTTCAATAGCGACGATTCTTCTCTCTCTCTCCCTCGAATCTCACGGTGGCAGACGTCGCCTATGATTTGGAGGAGCTGCGAGGGTGCGGCACACTGTATTTATGCTCTGGGATAGCTTAATCTCCGAGCTAAAACGCCGGTTAATCCGCGATGTTAGTTACAATCCACGGATTTGGTTTTGACGGCTACCTCGGTTTTGGTTTGTTACGATGGAGGGGATAGAGATGACAAGATGGTCCCACATGTCAACGAGCTGAAGACGCATGGCAAGGGGAGAGTGAGGCTGGCACATGGGACCCGCCTGTCGGCGCGGGATGCCCAAGCCTGCAGTATGGGCCGCGTGGGAAACTGGGCCGGTGCGGTGGCAACCCAACTTGGGCCGAGATGGGACGAATCCGGCCCAAGCGCATGCAGTTTTTTGTTTTCTTTTCTATTTCAGTTCTTCTCTTTCTATTTAAATTCAAAAACTTCAAGCTAATTTCAGATTTATGATTTGCATTTTCTGATGTCCAATCTCAGATATAATCCAAATGTGATTATAAATCCTATTATTTTTATATGATTATTTATTCTCCTTCTATTGTCAAATTCTAGATGATTATTACAATTTCTTTCCTTTTTTTATTTTGTATTTTCATTTATAATTTGAGGCCACTTTTATGTCTTCAATAAAATGCATCATAACATAATCATCAACAAGAGATGTAACTTTCTTTCTTTATTTATTGGTTACTTAATTAATTTAATATCCATGATTGATTATAAAAAGGAAGGGTCCTAATAAATTCTCAAAGGTTTCAAGAATTTCTAGAAACACTATCATAAATATATTCATTTATTTTATTTTTTTCTATCAATTTTGGGCTTTACAAATCCTACCCCCTTAACAGAAATCTCGTCCTCGAGATTTGTAAGAAAGGGGATACATAAGTATTGGTTTGTAGTCCGGCTTTTAGTCTATAATTGGTTCAAAAATCCAGAGACTCATTTTTTTCATTAGTGGGTGATTAGGAAATCATGGGTATATGTAGGCATGGTAATTTTATTATGTAGGATAAAAGATATCTTTAAAGCATTTATAGGTTTGGGTAAGAAAGAGTAGGATAAGAAAAGACTCCATCCAAGATTGTGGCTCTTGACCCATCTGGTGATCCCGCTTGATCCTTGAAGACTTGAGTTGGTGCTTATCCTTTCTTAATGAGGTTGATCATCTTCGGTCTCCAATCTTGGTGTTAGATACTATCATCCGAGTTGGGATAACAATTGTTGGTACATGGGGTAGGTAGGTTAAATAGAATTTGCTTTGCTTTTGGGATAAATGGATTAGGCATCATGTGATGTAGGTTAGGTTGTTGATCATTGATGAGTTGGTGTAAGGCACCAATTTAGGTTCATGTTTTATCGGATTAGGGTCTAATCTATTTCACCAGGATTAACTAAATGGTTAAGTAACTCACTTTAGATTAGATCATAGTAGCTTAGATGTGATCTAGATTAGATTGGTATAACTAGCTTAGATGGATAAGATCTAGTTAATTTGGATTAGATCATGGTTGTTACTTTAGAGTGGGATAGGTATGCTTATTAGAACAAGATAAATCCATAAGGATAAGGTAGAATCTTTTGAGGCCAGTTAGATCTATTAAGATGAGATAAGATCTTTTCAAGATAAGATAAGTCTACTAAGGTAATAGAGTATCTTTTAAGATAAGATGGATCTATTGAGATGTGATAGATCTTTAATGAAGGATAATCTAGATTATTTAGTTATCTTATGAATTTTATTTATATATATTTATGCCTATATATATGCAGATGTAATTGTGGACATTACTCCACAATTCATCACACTCAATCAAAGATCCAAATAAGACATGTATCATAAGAACAAGCATTCAAGCATATAGATACAAAAAATAGCTTTGTTTTTTTCCTAAGAGTAGGTCTCCTATTCCTAAAAGTCACTTTAGGTACATGATTTCAAAGTGCGAAATCCACTTTTGTCTTTAGAAGAAAAGATAAGAATAATCAGAGTAAAGCGGAAATAGATGAGAAAAGATTAAGAAAAGTTTAGAAAAAATCAGAGTAGCAAAGGTAAGTAGACAATGGTTGTCCAGTTCTATCTAGGTTACGTCCTACAGTCAACATTCCTCTGATACCACTTCTGTCACACCCGGATTTTGGGGCAACAAGACCCGGGCGCGAACATAATCACCAGGTGTGCTGGGACCAAGTCTCACACATATGATGAATCATGGCACAGGATCGAATGTCACATCTTTACTACATAACAGGGGTTCTATACAAAATAAATAAATAATTACATTATAAGGAGACAACGGTCCAGCAACCCAAAGTTGACTGGGAGACGATGGCCTAGACCTCTCACGAACTCGTCACAACATCCTCCATGCGGCTCATCCTGTGGTACCTGTTCTTGACCTGTGGGGGGGTGTGAGACAGCAAGAGTGAGCTCACATACGTTCATCGCTCAACAAGTTGTGGGGAATAATGTGCATGAACTCGCCAAAGGTGGGAGCTCACGTGAAGTGTAAGGCTTACCAAAGAGGATGGTTAGAGCCGAGCATTGCTTTTAAAGTTGGTCAAAATTTTATTAGCAATTACTAAGTATAAGTAAATACCAACCCAATTAAGCAGTAGAACAAAAGTAAAAACATCACCTGCGATGCAATGCATATGACAAATTGAATTTAGTTCCATAAGTTAATCATGTGAGTGTCCGAGCTGCTCATGACCGTGAGCACGGCTAGTATACCAGTTTTACACTCTGCAGAGGTTGCACATCTTTAATCGAGCTGCTCATGACCGTGAGCACAGCTAGTATACCAGTTTTACACTCTGCAGAGGTTGCGCATCTTTACCCACAAGTCATGTTACCCATCTGCCAAGAGACGACCAATCTCATACACCTCTACCGAGGAGGCGAGGCAGGGTAACACTACGAGGCCTTTACAAAGTTCCACTAGCTTCAGAAAACCCGCTACAGTTTATAGGAAGCTCCAATGCAGGAATCCCCTGCATGACCGCCATCGCAGCAAAATCATCCCAAGGGCCTCCCTACACTGACCACTCCCCTACTGCTCTTGCCCCTTTCGGGTAAGGTAGTCCTCCACTAGCTTTCCTAATTAGTCAGCCAAGGGCGTCCATAAACCCTTGTGGTAGCACTATTTTCCCGGGTGGTTCTCCATGTTCCAATTAACATAATGATCTTATCATGAACAGTAAATAACAACTGATAATAAAAGTATAATCATGAATATAATGTATCTCCATACCCATAACCACATAAAGCAATAGCAGGTACTACCCAAAAAGTGTAGTGGTAATCAAGGTATAAAGATAGTCAAACTGGGGTAACCTATTGGATCCCATCAAAATTAACCTATGCAGATCATTATGATTAATCAGAACATGACTGGGTAAAAGAAGTGATCAAGGGCACAACTTGCCTGGGACTTGAGATTCCAGGTACCAACTTGCTCTTCAGATGACACGTGACCTCACTGCTAGTCGTAGCAATACAAACAAAACATGTATAGGCAGAATTAACATCACACCAAACATAAGAACAAACTTCATAATAATAGTCTACGCGCTGCTACGAGATCGTAGGAACAAGAAACACTAAATTCGGAGCTACAGTTGTTAAGTTAGGAATTTCTGAAGTTATTTAATACCTAGAATAGAGTTATTCATGTGAATAATTTTAAATCAAGTTTTATAGTTAGACAAAGGTACTAGGTGATAAACAATATTAATACAAAATTATTGCAACTGGAATGGATCAATTTGGAGTTAAAATGGATTTTCTATGAATTAAATAAGTTTTTGTATTTATTTTTATACTTAAAAACCTATTTTCTTTATTAATTCTGAATTTCTCAAGGGTTCAGGACTGGGCACAATATTTCTTAAGAGATCTGGGGTTAATTCACAATTTTTCCAAGACTCATGATCCCCCCAGTGTGGATGGCGGGTTCATTTGTGAAAAGGGCAGGGGCACATGTGCAAAACATAACAGCCGAAAGGGTACGGTTAACTCTCGGCCATTCGATCGCGACACAAGGGTTCAGATTAGAATTCCGCGCTCCCGAACCGGTACGGAATAGAGGCCACCAGATCCAGATCGGACGGTTCAGATTTTATGAGATCAGAACTGTATTCAGCCGAACGATCAAGAATCAACGGTCAAGATCTCGGCCGAAGGGCATACTAGAGATTTAATCACGCACGCACGTTCAGAATCGGACGTCCAGAGGACCGTCTTCCTCCATCGCCCCACTAAGACCCGAGGTAGCGCCGCAACAGTCCCTACGGCGGAGCGTCACCGGCGCATATCCAATCCAGCACCCCGAAGCTCTCCCCCAGCCAACGACTAGCGAAGAGGCACACGTGAGAAGCTAGGAACTGTGCAGGGCACCCATACCGGTGATTGGTGTGCCGAGTAATCCTGCCCATGGGGTCTGCGGATCCGTGACGCCACCATTGCTCCGGTGAGCAACTCTCCACACACCAAGCATGAGTCCCCCCAAGCGAAGCCACGCATCCGTTGCACACAGCATGGCAAGGCACACGGGCACGCCTCTGAGGACTCCACACCACCACCATAGGATTTATTTGATCGCGGCGGCGCCCATCGTCGTTCCCCTGACTCTGTGACCCCCGCCCCCAACCATCGATCTAGATTGCCCTACTCGTAGCGGAGAAGTACATGATCCAGGATTACCTCCAATCGTGAAGCGAAGGTCCCAAGCGTGGGTACCCAGCGACCCCATGGTGTTACGCCCGCACTGGAGATCCATCACCGCATAGTCTGCAATGAGGTACGAGCTCAAGTGAAGGCTGGATAGTTGACGGAGACCCCCAGCCCACTGGTCGGGGCAACGCATGGCTCCGACGCGCCCTGGAGATTACCCACAATGGCTTCTGACCACCGCTGCAAGCATAGGTGTAGGAAACGGGTGACGCCTAAGAGGGGGGGGGGTGAATTAGGACTTCTAAAACTTTTACTAAACTAGGCCACAATTAAATCCCTAGAGCAAAGCCTATGCAAATAATCAAAACTAGAATGTGCAAACTAGGTTTTGTCTAAGTGTTGCTGTCTCTACCGCAAAAGGCTAAGTTTCAATCTATACTAAATAAGTATGACCACAAGATTGAAACTTAAATGCTTAATATAAATGCGGAATGTAAAGAGCTAAGTAGAGAAGCAAACTCTCGTGGATGACGCCGGTATTTTTACCGAGGTATCCGGAACCGCGCAAGGTCCCGACTAATCCTCGTTGGTGCCCCTACGCCAAGGGAAGCCCACGCGAGGGCCAAGCACCACGGTCGAGTAACTCCGTAGAGAGCCGCGGGCCTTCTCCACGCGCAAGTGGTGCTCCGCTTCCGGCTCCTCTCGGACGCTCCCCGCCGTCTCCACTATCGAGCTTCCGGCTGAAACGCCGCGGGCCTCGTTCCCTCCGGTACACGGTGGCGGCCGTGACACAAACGCGGTTGTCACGGTCTCGCAAGACTCTCGCCCCACTCGGTACAATTACAACGGCTCGCGCAAGAGCCGAGGGGTTGTGTGGTTTTACAAAACTCACTCAACTAACTAGGATTCACCTAGAGCAAGTGCTAAAGCGGTCTAACTAACCTAAGCACTTCGCAAAGCACCTACGCTAATCACCGAGTGATTCTATTAAGCACTTGGGTGTTTGAGCTCTTGGAAATGTGCACTATGTGCCTTGCTATGTTGCTTGAGCTCTCCCACTACAGAATGGCCGGTTGGGGTGGTATTTATAGCCTCCACACCCCCAACTAGCCGTTGGACAGAAAGCAGCAGCTTTCTGTCGTCGGGTGCACCGGACAGTCCGGTGCACACCGGACACTGAACAGTAGATGTCCGGTGCATGCCACGTCAGCTGACCGTTGGCGCCTGTAGCAGTCGACCGTTGGATCCGACCGTTGGATCCGACCGTTGCCGTCTGCCCGTTGGCACGCCGGACAGTCCGGTGCACACCGGACAGTCCGGTGCTACAGCCAGAGAGCGCCTGTCTGCGGCCTCTCTGCGTAGACTGTCCGGTGCCTCACCGGACAGTCCGGTGCACACCGGACACCGATGTCCGGTGCGCCACCTGGCGCTGGCTGACAGCCCTTATCTTGGATTTCTTCGCTGATTTCTTCGGGCTTCTTTGTTCTTGAGTATTGGACTCCTATGCATCTTTTTATGTCTTCTTTTGAGGTGTTGCATCCTCATTGCCTTGGTCCAATTCTCTTCGCATCCTGTGAACTACAAACACAAACACCAGAAACCTTATTAGTTCACGGATTGTGTTGTTCATCAAACACCAAAACTCAATTAGCCAAAAGGCCCAGGGTCCATTTTCCTTACAATCTCCCCCTTTTTGGTGATTGATGACAACACAACCAAAGCAAGCAAATAATACAAGTATTTGAGTGAAAATGTGCAATCTACTTGCTAAGGTGCATGATTGTCCCCACAATGTGATATTATGGACTTAAGCCTCCCCCTAACTCCATAATTCACTTACTTCCTATTTTTGGACCAAATAACCAAAACCACTTGAAAAGTCACTTGGAGATATAAAATTTTAAATTGGTGGTTTTTGGTGTTTGATATAGTTTTCATTGCTTTGGTCCCTAAACTTCTCCCCCTTTGGCATCAACCACCGAAAAGGAAGACATTAAAAGCATGTAGGAAGTAAATAAAAGCTTGCCCTCATCAAGAATTGTATCAAATGATACCACTAGAAGGATATTAAAATAAACCATATGAGTGATACCACTTGAAGGAGTCCTCAAAAGATTACTCCCCCTAAATGAGTATTCTCCTTTAGAAAGAGTTTTTCTCCCCCTTTAGAGATGAAGAAATACTCCCCCTGACAGAGATCCTCTACTTAGGAAAAAGCATGTGAAAAATAGAGGTGCAAGACATGATTTGAAAAGACTAACTTCCCTTATGCATAGGTAACAGAATATGAGTTAATTACTTATGCATTTTTGCAACATGGAAGCATATGATATGAAATATAGTCTAATCAAATATTGGAGAAGACATGTAAATGATACTGAATGTAGTCTCAAAAGATACCAATTGAAAGTCAATGGTGAGCTTGAGAGACATAAGAGTTCTTGGAGATTTTGCAGTGGAAGATTGTTGTCTTTCTCCGGGGACTTCATTTTCCTTACAATGAGACTATCACATGAAATAGACTTGAAAAGGTGTTAGTCTCAAAGTGTTAGATTATAGAGTAACCTCCCCCTAAAGGTGTGCATACAGGTTTTGAATACTTGTAGGAGACATGCACTTTGATTTGATATCAAGAGGGGCAAATTATCTATAATCCAAACTTTGGCACATATAAGTTAAACGATACACTTTGTAGAAATCAACAATTTTCAATTGATGCATCATTTACTATGGAGTGATATAAAAGCTGTGTGCCGTGCTTAAATAAACATTTTGAGCCATGTAGGTTTGCTTAAGTATATGAATTAAAAACAAGCAATCCTACCATATGATTTACCTAGTATGCATGATTTTGAACAAAAGTACATAACAAATGTAATACTAGGCAAGAAAGGTAAACTAGATAAAAGATAAATAGATACGCATATCTAAAAACGAGAAATACAATAAAACTAGTTACCTTAGTCATGGGTGGGAAATTTGGGTCCAAAATTTTCACTAACCCACTTGGCAATAAACTTGATCCAATATGATGTATCCCATGATATACATCCCAATTTAGCCAAGTCTCCAAATTTCCTGAAGACCTTTGGTCCACTCACTTCCCTTTCGGGATCCAAACCTTCTTGGTGCTTTTCATGGTTGAAATTATCTCTTTTGGCACCCAGATGCGTTTGGCCCCTTTTCCTTTGTTGGCTTGCTTGTTGGCCTTGATTGCTATCACCTTTCCGTTCTTTTTCTTCTTGATCAAATATGGTGTAGCATCCTTTTTGTTCACCTTTTTGATGTAGGTGTTGGAGATTTTGCTTGATGGCTTTTGCTTGAGCTTTTGCCTTTGTTTACCCCCGGTCATCGCCTTGCATTGGAAAGACTTGTGGCCTTCCTTGTGACATAGCCTACAAATCACAGTTTCTCCCTCTACAGGCTTGTTCACTCCCGCAGTGGTGTTATCCTGTGGAGGTCGGATTTGTTTGGCTTTGCCTTTCTTGTCATACAAAGCCTTGCCAAGGCGAGCCACTTCTTGCTTTAATTGTTCATTTTCCTTTGCAACCTCATCCGTACATGTCTCTACAACAATATTCTCAACAACGACTTGGTTGCAGGGGTTAGAATCATCAATTAAATCAAAGCAGGAAGTAGAAGCATCTTTCTTAATTATTTCAGGTATTTCAACTAAAGATGCTGCTGGGGTGCTACCAATGTTTTCTAGCTTAGTAGTTAGCTCATTATTGTGTATGCTAAGAATTTCCATTTTCTCTAGCAAATTTTCAATAGCTTCTTGGGAGCTAGCTAACTTAGCCTTAAGTTTTTCATTCTTTTTAATAAGGCTATCATCGGTAGCAGTGGATGGAGCACTAGATTCTAATAGCTCAATTTTAGTTGATAGCTCACTATTTAAGTTTGCAAAAGTTTCAAATTTTTCTAGCAAACCTTTGTAATCGTTTTGAGAGCTAACCAACTTATTTTTCAAAGTTTTAAGTTGAGCTTTTTGCTTAGTGCAAACATCCTGGAAAAATTTTACGGCTTCCGCAAGCTCTTCTAGAGAGGCCTTTCCCTCGCCTTCATCATCACTACTACTTTCATCACTAGAGGATGGAATGCTTTTGTTACCTCTTGCCATAAGGCATTTGTGTGATGACCGTGATGATCGTGACGAGGACCGGTGGCTGCGCGTCCTTGGAGGTTCATCTTCACTTGAAGAATCATCCCAAGTTCTAACACTTGTGAGCGCCTTGCCTTTGCTCCTCTCCTTTTTGGGTTTGGCCATATTTGGACAGTTGTCCCTGAAGTGGCCCTTCTCCCCACATGCGAAGCATCCTCTCTTCCTTTGCTTTTTCCTGTCAATGTTAAAGAGAAGATCCTCGACCTGCAGGGGCACACCCATTAGATTAATCTTGCGGATCATCCCCATTACCTTTCCGACGCGTCGGATTGTCTCTTCGTCCTCGGAGGATGATGTGCAGGGTTGATTATCTTCATCATCATCACTTTCTTCTTCTTCCTCTTCTTCACTTGAGGAACTTGGAGTGGGAGCCTTCTTTTTGCCCTTCCTTTCATCACATGCAAAAGCATATGGTCTTGAGGAAGTTGGCTCCTCTCCCCAACTCATTTTTCGCGACATCTCAAAGGCCGCGATTTTCCCAATCACAATGGTCGGGGTCATGTTGCTCAAATCCTCCATGTTGTGAAGGATGGTGATGATGCTCCCATATCTTTGTTGTGGTAGCAGGGAGATAATCTTCCTCACAATGTCCGCATCACCTAGCTTATTAATGCCAATAGAATTGAGCTCATTGATTATTAGATTCAAACGAGAATACATGTCTCTAACAAGCTCATCATCTTTCATGGCAAAAGAATTATACTCATTTAAGACTAGGCAATGTTTTTGCTCACGGACATTGGATGTGCCGTCATGGAGCTCATGCAATTTTAGCCAAATCTCATTAGCAGTTTTCAAGGTAAATACTTGATTAAAAGTATCCATGCTAAGAGATTCATACAAGCAATTTTTGGCTCTAGCATTTAAATGAATTTCTTTTTCCTCACTCGTGGTGGGTTTCTCGGGATTCTTGAGGGGTTTCATCCCGTCACGAGTGACTCTCCAAACACCTAGATCAACGACCTCTAGGTAACAAGCCATTCTAGCACTATAATATGGGAAGTTAGTGCCGTCGAAGAGTGGTGGCCTATGGGTATCCATCCCTTCCTCTAAAAAGCGTCGGCTCTTTTAGCGGTGAAGCTAAAGCGTTTCAAATGAGCCAAACCAGGCTCTGATACCACTTGTAGGAAACGGGTGACGCCTAAGAGGGGGGGGGGGTGAATTAGGACTTCTAAAACTTTTACTAAACTAGGCCACAATTAAATCCCTAGAGCAAAACCTATGCAAATAATCAAAACTAGAATGTGCAAACTAGGTTTTGTCTAAGTGTTGCTGTCTCTACCGCAAAAGGCTAAGTTTCAATCTATACTAAATAAGTATGACCACAAGATTGAAACTTAAATGCTTAATATAAATGCGGAATGTAAAGAGCTAAGTAGAGAAGCAAACTCTCGTGGATGACGCCGGTATTTTTACCGAGGTATCCGGAACCGCGCAAGGTCCCGACTAATCCTCGTTGGTGCCCCTACGCCAAGGGAAGCCCACGCGAGGGCCAAGCACCACGGTCGAGTAACTCCGTAGAGAGCCGCGGGCCTTCTCCACGCGCAAGTGGTGCTCCGCTTCCGGCTCCTCTCGGACGCTCCCCGCCGTCTCCACTATCGAGCTTCCGGCTGAAACGCCGCGGGCCTCGTTCCCTCCGGTACACGGTGGCGGCCGTGACACAAACGCGGTTGTCACGGTCTCGCAAGACTCTCGCCCCACTCGGTACAATTACAACGGCTCGCGCAAGAGCCGAGGGGTTGTGTGGTTTTACAAAACTCACTCAACTAACTAGGATTCACCTAGAGCAAGCGCTAAAGCGGTCTAACTAACCTAAGCACTTCACAAAGCACCTACGCTAATCACCGAGTGATTCTATTAAGCACTTGGGTGTTTGAGCTCTTGGAAATGTGCACTATGTGCCTTGGTATGTTGCTTGAGCTCTCCCACTACAGAATGGCCGGTTGGGGTGGTATTTATAGCCTCCACACCCCCAACTAGCCGTTGGACAGAAAGCAGCAGCTTTCTGTCGTCGGGTGCACCGGACAGTTCGGTGCACACCGGACACTGAACAGTAGATGTCCGGTGCACGCCACGTCAGCCGACCGTTGGCGCCTGTAGCAGTCGACCGTTGGATCCGACCGTTGGATCCGATCGTTGCCGTCTGCCCGTTGGCACACCGGACAGTCCGGTGCACACCGGACAGTCCGGTGCTACAGCCAGAGAGCGCCTGTCTGCGGCCTCTCTGCGCAGACTGTCCGGTGCCTCACCGGACAGTCCGGTGCACACCGGACACCGATGTCCGGTGCGCCACCTGGCGCTGGCTGACAGCCCTTATCTTGGATTTCTTCGCTGATTTCTTCGGGCTTCTTTGTTCTTGAGTATTGGACTCCTATGCATCTTTTTATGTCTTCTTTTGAGGTGTTGCATCCTCATTGCCTTGGTCCAATTCTCTTCGCATCCTGTGAACTACAAACACAAACACTAGAAACCTTATTAGTTCACGGATTGTGTTGTTCATCAAACACCAAAACTCAATTAGCCAAAAGGCCCGGGGTCCATTTTCCTTACAATAGGTTCAATAGCAACGATTCTTCTCTCTCTCCCTCGGATCTCACGGTGGCAGACGTCGCCTATGATTTGGAGGAGCTGCGAGGGTGCGGCACACCGTATTTATGCTCTAGGATAGCTTAATCTCCGAGCTAAAACCCCGGTTAATCCGCGGCGTTAGTTACAATCCACGGATGTGGTTTTGACGGCTACCTCGGTTTTGGTTTGTTACGGTGGAGGGGATAGAGATGACAAGATGGTCCCACATGTCAACGAGCTGAAGACGCATGGCAAGGGGAGAGTGAGGCTGGCACATGGGACCCGCCTGTCGGCGCGGGATGCCCAAGCCTGCAGTATGGGCCGCGTGGGAAAACTAGGCCGGTGCGGTGGCAACCCAACTTGGGCCGAGATGGGGCGAATCCGGCCCAAGCGCATGCAGTTTTTTGTTTTCTTTTCTATTTCAGTTCTTCTCTTTCTATTTAATTTCAAAAACTTCAAGCTAATTTCAGATTTATGATTTGCATTTTCTGATGTCCAATCTCAGATATAATCCAAATGTGATTATAAATCCTATTATTTTTATATGATTATTTATTCTCCTTCTATTGTCAAATTCTAGATGATTATTACAATTTCTTTCCTTTTTTTATCTTTTATGTTTTCAATAAAATGCATCATAACATAATCATCAACAAGAGATGTAACTTTCTTTCTTTATTTATTGGTTACTTAATTAATTTAATATCCATGATTGATTATAAAAAGGAAGGGTCCTAATAAATTCTCAAAGGTTTCAAGAATTTCTAGAAACACTATCATAAATATATTCATTTATTTTATTTTTTTTATCAATTTTGGGCTTTACAGGAACTTAGGTTGTATAATTCCTTTTGCGGTAGAGATAGCAACACATAGGCAAAACCTAGTTTGCACATTCTAGATTGTGTATTTGCATATGTTTTGTTCTTAGGATTTATGGCCTAGTTTGGAGATAGTTTTTATAAGTCCTAATTCACCCCCTCTTAGGCGTCACCGTTCCTACATCGTACAAAATGACAATCAACTTCAACATGCTTCATGCATCCATGAAAGATTAGATTGGCAAGAGATATGCCATAGACTTGGTGTCAATGTAAATAAATAACAATTCACGTAATAAAACATGAATACATATTAACTCGGTTGTGGCATCCACAACAACTATATATTCTGTCTCAGTACAAAAACGAGATATGGTTGGTTGCTTATGAGCACTCTATGAAACCAAATTTGAAGGACTGGTGAGGCGACCAGAGGGGGTTTAATGGAAACCAACCAAATTTTTGTTGGTAAAATAGAAATTGAGAACTTCACTTCAATTGAGATGAAGAAAGTGCTCAAACCAAAAGCACATCAGCAAACTAGTGATATCATGATTTAAAATGTTCCTAACACTCACACGAGACTAGCAAAACGAATAGATTGCAACCGCACACTGAAAAGTCCGAATTGGTCCAAAACCGTGTCGCTATCTGAAAGGGAAATGTGCCCTTGGGCTATTTCTAGTATATTTTGGTGATTAAGTGTTCAACACATATTGAGTGAGTTATTACATGCCAAATAGAGAATGAAGTGCAAATCAACAAGAAGGTATGATTCTGACTTTGTACATTTGTTTTTGTGTGTACTAATATATTTGTCTAAGTGCTAGAATCAGAGAAAAGAGAAGAAGAAAAGGACTTAGCTGGAGCAGCCAAGACTCAGCTCGGTCTGGCACACTGGACTGTCCGGTGGTGCACCGGACAGTGTCCGGGCTTCCAGCGAACTGGCCGCTCTTGGGAGTTTTTGGCGGCGTACGGCTATAATTCACCGAACTGTCCGGTGGTGCACCGGACTGTCTGGTGAGCCAATGGCCGCCAGCGCAACGGTCGGCCGCCAAATCCGCGGGCGACGCGTGGCCCGCTCCAACGGTCGGAAGGGGCACCGGACTGTCCGGTGCGCCAACCGACGCCAGAGTTGCAACGGTCGGCTGCGCCAAATTAGGAAGGAGATCCACACCGGACATGCTACAGTGCCTGTCCGGTGGTGCACCAGACTGTCCGGTGCGCCACCCGACAGAAGGCAAGATTTGCCTTCCAAGATTGCCTCCAACGGCTCCTAGCTGCCTTGGGGCTATAAAAGGGACCCCTAGGCGCATGGTGGAGATACCCAAGCATTCTTTGATCATTCCTAAGCACCAAGACTCCATTCTCGCACATTCGATTCTTTGAGATAGTGACTTGAGCTCCATTTGAGTAGAGAACTCCTCGAGTTGTGTTGTGAGCTCAAGTTGTGGCTTGTGTGCGTGATTGTGCTCTTATTTTGAGTCCTATGTGTGTTGCTCTTCCCTCCCTTACTTCTGTGCTTCTTTGTGATCATCAATTGTAAGGGCGAGAGGCTCCAAGTTGTGGAGATTCCTAGCGAACGGGAGAAAGCATAAGAAAGGAAAACACCGTGGTATTCAAGTTGATCATTGGATCACTTGAAAGGTGTTGAGTGCAACCCTCGTCCATTGGGACGCCACAACATGGAGTAGACAAGTGTTATACTTGGCTGAACCACGGGATAAATCATCGTGTCTTTTGTGTTGTCTTTCTTTGTGACCATTGTGTTTTACAAAAGCTCGGTCCTTAGCCACTTGGTCTTATTGCACTAACAGTTAACCAAGTTTTTGTGGTTACAAATACTTGATTTTTACAGGATCACCTATTCACCCCCCCTCTAGGTGCTCTCACTATCCAATGCTGATTTCGACAGCTCAAAATTTAGTTCTGGAATGCAAAACTGAACCAAACAGACTCCGATTGAGATGAAATTTTACACACACTTTGAAAATGTGTTTCCAAGGTCTCCATAAATTTTAAACTCAATCGGATTTGTAAATCAATCACAGATTTGAAAATATGGTCAGAATTAGGGTTTTGTTGGGGTTTTTTCAACCGAACTCAAAACAGGATCAACTCAGATCACGACCAAGAACTACACCGACTGGGCATACACAGTGATCCAACGAGTTTATATCCTCACAGTTCAATCCACAATAGCAACCAAATAATAAGAACTCGAAGGTTCTTCACTAATCCACAAGAGAGGAGAGGGAAGAACACAAGAGCAAAGAGACTCAAAATTTCAGCAATAATGAAAACTGATATTGAGAATCAACCAAAGCCATGGGTGGTACCGGCCACCCTTCCTTGGATTAATCGATGAAGATTAGAAAACACGGAAGCGAAGGTTTAAAGCATCTGTAGATCTCAGGCTCAACTAGGGAATGAAAATTAGGAGGCTCAACTAGGGAATGAAAGCTAGGATTTTCTAAACAAGAGACTAATGTGTAAGCCAAAGAGATGGCTGAAACAACCAGCCCACCCTTCTATTTATATAGTGTTATTACTACTTCCTAAACTAGCCCTAGTTACATAGAGTCTATTCACTTAGCCGGGCGAAATGGGCCAACTCCTGGTGTGTCAAGCAATAAAACCAATGATGATTCAAGTGTCTTCAATTTTTCTGCATCCAGAGATTTAGCAGCAACATAAGTATGCAAATGGTCATAACTCAAATTAGCTCTGCTGCCAAGGAATTACAATGCACAAATACAGGGAATGAGTTCTCGGGTGGAGAGATAATTGATGTGTTCTTGGAAAAAGGAAGTCATTTTCATCAATGGAACTATAACTTAAGAAGACACATTCTTGAGAGTAAAAGAACAATTTGGTTTTTGTTGTAGAGACGAAGATTAGGCTAGCAAGAACGCACAAAAACTCACTACAACGAATAGTTAGGCAGACTAATAAAAAGTCGTTCATGTGGGAACTTGTTATCAATGACCGTGTGGGGAGATGATTAATGATATAAACAAATAGTTAGGCGTACTAATAAAAAGTCATTCAAGAGGGAACTTGTTATCAATGACACATGCATGGGAGATGATTAATGAGATAACTCGTAGTTAAATAGGGTTCATCCTAGAATTTAATTGGCATGGAGGCATGAGCTAAGAGAGTCAAACCAATTTCAACTATATGGTGGTGTTTGTGTTTGATTTTCTATTGGTGTGTGTGGGGACAAGAAACACAATGGGCAATACCCATAGAGCGAATGAAGGTGTTGTGAAATTTCTGATATTCGCCACCTTAATTAGACTGAACACACTTAGTTTAAGTGCCCAAAAGACGTTCAACATGTGACTAAAACTACAAAAGATACAAGGAGCCTAAGTATGATCCCACACCAAATAAATTCAAGAAAATTTGCTTAAATCATTAGTGGAACTAATGTAATATTTAAAACCACCAATAGATGATGGCATAGGTCCCCACACATAAAAAATCATCTCTAGTGGAGACAAGGAATGATGAATTGAGCTATTATAAGGTGTCATGAATCTTGGCTACTTGACACACATTATAGATGGATGAGACAGAATTGCTAGGACGCAAAATATTATTGAGACAAAGAATAAACTGAACGACTTGGGAGGAGGGAAGACCAAGCCATGCATGCCACTAAGCATGGCTTGGACCTTGGCTTATTAATGCATGGTTGAGAGTTTTAACAATAGATGGTGCAAGGGGATAGAGGCCAAACTCATATTGGATTTGAAATGAGATCTCCACTGGCGTCCATGGACGATGCCACTTTTGTGGTTGAGGCAAGGGTTGTACCATCAAGGTACCCCATAAGATTGGAGCTCATGAGGAAGGGAAGCAACTGTGCGTGCCATATGTGATAGTTTTTCTTTGTGAGCCTAATGGTGATGGAATGATGAATATAAATTGTAGCAAAGCTGGTGGCATGGTGGATGAGAGGTGGAGGGAGAAGTAATGACAAACATAGAAACCTTAGCTCTATACCATGTATGTTTGGAACAATGTCGTGACCTCCTATGAGCTAGCGTGTTGCGTTATATATAGGCTAGATGACATATGGTACAACATAGATTACATCGGCGTCATGCATGGCAGCCAGGAGGCACAACTCTTAGAATAATTGAAACAACAAGAGTCCCTCACAGTAACAATCTACTAGGATAGTAACCAACTATATTTAGAGAAAAGGCTTTTATAATAAGCCTTTCTATGTTTAACAAACCTACCCCTCATGCAATGCACCAAGTGTGGTCGAGCAAGGGTGATGCGACGAATCTTGAAGTAATCATGCAGCTTTGGGCAGGTGTTCTACCACTGCCCATATTACAATGTTAGTGGTTCGGTTAAGAAGAAAGGGTTATATCACACCTAATTTTGTAGGATCAAAACCTAGTGATAATTATATGAGTGTCACGTCAATTTTCACACATATAATTGACTTCATTAATAATTACAAAATACAACATATGAAAAAGAGTATGCTTGTTACATCTTATTAAAGCACATCAATATATAAGCATAGCATATAAGATTATTAAGTTGTGGTGACAACATTAACTCCATCACGTCATAGAAAGATTGCCGACATGATCCACGTATCTAACATCCTTAAAAATCTTCAGGATAGATGTCTACTTTTTCATTTTCTAAGCAACCTTTATTTTGAATGGAGATAGCAAGAGTGAGTATAGTTTGTACTTAGCAAGTGTAGAAAAATAAATGACATGCATGATGATAACAAGGTAAAAACTAATTCTGGCTTACTGCGATTAGCACTTTTAGTTGGCAAGATTTTATTAGTAAAAGGTTGGAAACCAGTAATTAACTATATAACCATTTATCACAAAGATTCTTCATCCACCAAGATCAACCATCTTGCATCACGACATCATTTCTAATCAAGTGAAGGTCCATGTGACTCATAGATGTGAACATTACTGATATATTAATTTGTTTAAATTCTATAGAGGTATAAAACTTTGCCCCCAAGTCATGATTCTCATATGTGAGGCCTTATTTTACTTTTGAGGTGCAAGACAGGGTCTCACTATGAGACTTTTCATAGGTTCTACTAGTAAGTGGCAACATGCTAGGTTTCAATCTTGGCGCATGGTAACCACTCCCATAGGTATCCCAAGCATGCAAACCTATAAGCTCCCTACCTAGACCCGGACTACCATACTTAATAACCTATACCCCTTTTGCACCAACCTGAAAATCTACTACATTGCAAGTAAAATAACTATTACTACGTCTAAACAGAGCCATATCATTTGTGGTTGTATGGTATATCCCGGGAGGTCGCTCTATGAATGTATCCTTAGGGAGGGTAGACATGACCACCAAACCACGATTTTCAGGTACTCATTATCTCTAGACATTAGTCCATGTTGTTAAAAGCCAACTTTTATTATCATTAGTTGCATATGCCATTAATCAGGATTATGGATCATGTATATCATGTGTCATTATGAGGGTTGGAGCACTAAGCTTACTACTACTCATATGTAAACCTTGAGTACAACAAAAGATTATTAGACTAGGTAATCCTTAGGGTTCACATGACTAAAACATATGGATATAAAAACAAAGTGTATCAAAGTTGCACATGTAATGAACATGGTCAAGGGGCACTTGCCATCTCCGAACTTTGATTGCTTGGGTTCTTCAAAAGCTTGTTCTGTGGTGCCCTCGAATTGGTCCCCTTCTATATGCATAGAACACGACACATAAGAGAACAACATACAAGGCACACATGCATTACAAAATTGAAATAGTACACCAAACAAAACCTTCTAGAAGTCTACTAACATAGAGTTCTGATGTTATGAACTCTAAACAAAAGGGTTTATTTAGCATAAGGCTGGGGTATTTCTACTAACAGTTGTGTGCACACTAAAATTCTTACATGGGCACTATAAATACCAACTCCATGAGGTTCTAGATATAAAAAACAAAAGTCCCCATGAGGGTAATTGTCACACCCGGTTTTGGAAGGTAAACCGAATGCGAACCACGTACGTGCCAGGATTAGAAATGCACGCACTCAACGATTACATAAATGACTCATCATAGCACTGTCAGGGACCATAATTAGGGGTACCCTCAAGGCTCCTAAATCTCAGCTGGTAACCCCCATCAGCACAAAGCTGCAAAGGCCTGATGGGTGCAATTAAGTGAAGGATCGGTCCATTCAAGGGACGCGATCGCGCCTTGCCTGAGCCCAGCCTCGGGCAAGGGCAGCCGACCCCAGAGGGTTTACGTCTCGCCCGAGGACCCCCTACGGCAACGAACGCACCTTCGGCTCGCCCGAGGCCCAGTCTTCACCAAGAAGCAACCTTGGCCAAATCGCCACGCCAACCGACCAAATCGCAGGGGCATTTAATGCAAAGGTGGCCTGACACCTTTATCCTGACGCGCGTCCTCCAGTTGACAGAGCCGAAGTGACCATAGTCACTTCGCCGCTCCACTGACTAGCCTGATAAGAGGACAGCGCCGCCTGTGCCGCTCCGACTGCTGTGCCACACGACAGAGTGAGGCTGACAGCAGCCAAGCCCGGCCCCAGGCGCCATAGGAAACTCTGCTTCGCCCGACCCCATGGCTCGGACTCGGGCTCAGCCCCGGAAGACGACGAACTCCGCTTCGCCCGACCCCAGGGCTCGGACTCGGGCTCAGCCCCGGAAGACGATGAACTCCGCTTCGCCCGACCCCAGGGCTCGGACTCGGGCTCAGACTCGGAAGACGACGAACTCCGCTTCGCCCGATCCTAGGGCTCGGACTCGGGCTTAGCCCCGGAAGACGACGAACTCCGCTTCGCCTGACCCCAGGGCTCGGACTCGGGCTCAGCCCTGGAAGACGACGAACTCCGCTTCGCCCGACCCCAGGGCTCGGACTCGGGCTCAGCCCCGGAAGATGACGAACTCCGCTTCGCCCGACCCCAGGGCTCGGACTCAGCCCTAGCCTCAGCCGATGGTCTCCGCCTCGCCCGACCCTGGGGCTCCGACTCGACCTCGGCCTCGGAAGACAGACTCGACCTCGACCTCGGAGGAGCCTCCACCTCGCCCAACCTAGGGCTCGGACCGACCACGTCACAGGAGGCGCCATCGTTACCCTACCCCAAGCTGACTTAGGCTACGGGGAACAAGACCGGCGTCCCATCTGGCTCGCCCCGCCAAACAAGTAATGATGGCGCCCCGCACGCTCTATGACGACGGCGGCTCTCAGCCCCCTTACGGAAGCAAGAGGACATCAGCAAGGACTCGACAGCCCCGACAGCTGTCCTTCCGCCAGGCTCCAGCGCACCTCCGATGGCCACGACACCACACGAACCGGGTGCCAAAACCTCTCCGGCTGCCATGATGGCATGTACTTAGGGAGCTAGCTCTCCTCCGCTAGACACGTTAGCACACTGCTATACCCCCCATTGTACACCTGGATCCTTTCCTTACGCCTATAAAACGATGGTCCAGGGCCCTCTTACAGAGGGTTGGCCGCGCGGGGAAGGACGGGACGACGCTCGCGTGAGGCCGCTCGCTCCCTCCCGCGTGGACGCTTGTAACCCCCTACTGCAAGCGCACCCGACCTGGGCGCGGGACAAACACGAAGGCCACGAGATTTCACCTCTCACGCCCGTCTCCCTCCGGCTTCTTCCCCCCTTCGCGCTCCGTCTCGCGCCGACCCATCTGGGCTGGGGCACGCGGCGACAGTTTACTCGTCGATCCAGGGACCCCCCGGGTTCGAAACGCCGACAGTTGGCGCGCCACGTAGGGGCCTGCTGCGTGTTGACGAACAGCTTCCCGTCAAGCTCCAGATGGGCAGTCTTCAGCAACCTTTCCAGCCCGGGACGGTACTCCGTTTCGGGAGTCTTGAGTTCATGTCCCTCGACGGCAGCTACGACATGATACTCCTTCCCCCGCCGCGCGACAGCGACAATGGCGGCCGATAGCCCGCCCGCCGGCGGCGGAATCGACGACGTCTTCCCCGCGTGGTGGAAGAACAACATTCGAGCTCGCCCCGTCCCCTCCCCCGCCGACGGAGGAGGAGGCGGGGCAACCAAGGCCAAGCAGGAGGCGGCACCTCGTCGGCTGTCGAGCGAGTCGATGGCGCCGGCGCCCCAACGGGGGGCACGTCGGGCATCGACATCGTGTCTGAGACGAAGACGAGCGCCGTCTCCCCGCAACACGCCAACCCCAAGCAAACGGACGACGCCAGCACGCTCACGAAGGACTTGCTGGGCGTCACCCTCGTACCTGAGACGACGGTGCAGTCAGCCCCTGACGTGACTTCGTCACCGCCCGTCGACCAAGAGGTACCGACCGATTCACATCTCACGCCTTTTTGATCCAGCCTCAACCCACCGAGCGACTTTGCTTTGGTGGACGCTCTCATAGAGGCGAGTCCAAACCCTCTGGGGTATCATATGCGGTCACCCTGGGACCGGCTGACGGCCGTCTCGACCTACGGGCCCTCGGGGTCCGAGGAAGAGGACGAGCCCGACTTCTGTTGGGATTTCTCCGGACTTGGTAACCCCAGTGCCATGCGGGACTTTATGACCGCGTGCGACTACTGCCTTTCTGACTGTTCCGACGGTAGCCGCAGCCTCGGCGATGAGGACTGCGGCCCAAGTCGTGAATGTTTCCACGTCGATCTAGGGGGTCCCGACGAAGGCAACCATCTTGGTATGCCGGAGAACGGTGATCTCCCTAGGCCTGTGCCTCGCGTTGACATCCTTCGGGAGCTAGCTGTGGTCCCCGTCCCGGCGGGGGGTCATGACCCACAGCTCGAGCAAATCCGCGAGATGCAGGCCAGGCTCGACGAGGGGGCAGGAACACTTGAGCCGATCCACCGGGACATCGGGCAGGAATGGGTGGGCCAACCTCCGGCCAGAGAAGTGCGTCATCTACCCCAGGGTATCCAGCACCGCATCGCCGATGATGTCAGGGTAAGGCCGCCACCGACTTCTAGTGGAGTCGGCCAGAACCTGGCTGCAACGGCAATACTTCTCCACGCGATGCCGCAGCCATCAACCACCGAGGGGCGGCGAATTCAGGGAGATCTCAAGAATCTCCTGGAGGATGCCGCGGTCCGACGGGTCGAAAGCTCCGCCTCCCGAAGGCAGGGGTACCCCTCGGAACATCACGCCGCGACTTCCCGATTCATGCGGGATACCTCGGTCCACACCGGGCGCACGCGCAACACACAACGCCTGCGGCCCCGGGTCGCCTCGGCAACGAGCACCATCACTGCAACCGTCGAGCCCACCTCGACGAGAGGGTGCGCCGAGGCTACCACCCCAGGCGTGGGGGATGCTACGACAGCGGGGAGGATCGGAGTCCCTCGCCCGAACCACCCGGTCCGGAGGCTTTCAGCCGCGCCATACGATGGGCGCCATTCCCGACTCGTTTCCGAACCCCGACTACTATCACAAAGTACTCGGGGGAGACGAGACCGGAACTGTGGCTCGCGGACTACCGGCTGGCCTGCCAACTGGGTGGAACGGACGATGACAACCTCATCATCCGCAACCTCCCCCTGTTCCTTTCCGACACCGCTCGTGCCTGGCTAGAACACCTGCCTCCGGGGCAGATCTCCAACTGGGACGACCTGGTCCAAGCCTTCGCCGGCAATTTTCAGGGCACGTACGTGCGCCCTGGAAACTCCTGGGATCTCCGAAGCTGCCGACAGCAGCCGAGAGAGTCTCTCCGGGACTACATCCGATGATTCTCGAAGCAGCGCACCGAGCTGCCCAACATCACCGATTCGGATGTCATCGGCGCGTTCCTCGCCGGCACCACCTGCCGCGACCTGGTGAGCAAGCTGGGTCGCAAGACCCCTACCAGGGCGAGCGAGCTGATGGACATCGCCACCAAGTTCGCCTCTGGCCAGGAGGCGGTTGAGGCCATCTTCCGGAAGGACAAGCAGCCCCGGAGCCGCCCACCGGAAGATGTCCCCGAGGCGTCAACTCAGCGCGGCGCCAAGAAGAAAGGCAAGAAGAAGTCGCAAGCGAAACGCGATGCCGCCGACGCGGACCTTGTCGCCGCCGCCGAGTACAAGAACCCTCGGAAACCTCCCGGAGGTGCCAACCTCTTCGACAAGATGCTCAAGGAGTCGTGCCCCTATCATCAGGGGCCCGTCAAGCACACCCTTGAGGAGTGCGCCATGCTTCGGCGCCACTTTCACAAGGCCGGGCCACCCGCGGAGGGTGGCAGGGCTCGCTACGACGATAAGAAGGAAGATCACCAGGCAGGAGAGTTCCCCGAGGTTCACGACTGCTTCATGATCTACGGTGGGCAAGTGGCAAACGCCTCGGCTAGGCACCGCAAGCAAGAGCGTCGGGAGGTCTATTCGGTAAAGGTGGCGGCGCCAGTCTACCTAGACTGGTCCGACAAGCCCATCACCTTCGACCAAGACGACCATCCCGACCGCATGCCGAGCCCGGGGAAATACCCGCTCGTTGTCGACCCCGTCATCGGCGACGTCAGGCTCACTAAGGCCCTCATGGACGGAGGCAGCAGCCTCAACATCATCTACGCCGAGACCCTCGGGCTCCTGCGGGTCGATCTGTCCTCGGTCCGGGCAGGCGCTGTGCCTTTCCACGGGATAATCCCCAGGAAACGCGTCCAGCCCCTCGGACAACTCGATCTACCCGTCTGCTTTGGGACGCCCTCCAACTTCCGAAGGGAGACCCTCACGTTCGAGGTTGTTGAGTTCCGAGGAACCTACCACGCAGTACTGGGGAGGCCGTGTTACGCTAAGTTCATGGCCGTCCCCAACTACACCTACCTCAAGCTCAAGATGTCGGGCCCCAACGGGGTCATCACCGTCGGCCCCACGTACCGACACGCGTACGAATGCGACGTGGAGTGCGTGGAGTACGCCGAGGCCCTCGCCGAATCCGAGGCCCTCATCGCCGACTTGGAGAGCCTCTCTAAGGAGGCGCCAGACGTGAAGCGCCACGCCAGCAACTTCAAGCCAGCGGAGACGGTTAAGTCCATCCCTCTCGACCCCAGCAACGACGCCTCCAAGCAAATCCGGATCGACTCCGAGTTCGATCCCAAATAGGAAGCAATGCTCGTCGACTTTCTCCGCGCGAACGCCGACGTTTTCGCGTGGAGTCCCTCGGACATGCCCGGCATACCGAGGGATGTCGCCGAGCACTCGCTGGATATCCGAGCTGGAGCCCGACCCATGAAGCAGCCCCTCCGCCGATTCAACAAAGAAAAGCGCAGAGCCATAGGCGAGGAGATCCACAAGCTAATGGCGGCAGGGTTCATCAAAGAGGTATTCCATCTCGAATGGCTTGCCAACCCTGTGCTTGTGAGAAAGAAAGGAGGGAAATGGCGGATGTGTGTAGACTACACTGGTCTAAACAAAGCATGTCCGAAAGTTCCCTACCCTCTGCCTCGCATCGATCAAATCATGGATTCCACTGCTGGGTGCGAAACCCTATCTTTCCTCGATGCCTACTCGGGGTATCACCAGATCAGGATGAAAGAGTCCACGCGACCTCTTTCATCACACCCTTCGACATGTACTGCTATGTTACCATGCCGTTCGGTTTGAGGAATGCGGGTGCAACGTACCAACGGTGCATGAACCATGTGTTCGGCGAACACATTGGTCGAACGGTCGAGGCCTACGTCGATGACATCGTAGTCAAGACGAGGAAAGCCTCCGACCTCCTTTCCGACCTTGAAGTGACATTCCGATGTCTCAAGGCGAAAGGCGTGAAGCTCAATCCTAAAAAGTGTGTCTTCGGGGTTCCCCGAGGCATGCTCTTGGGGTTCATCGTCTCCGAGCGGGGCATCGAGGCCAACCCGGAGAAGATCGCGGCCATCACCAGCATGGGGCCCATCAAGGACTTGAAAGGCGTACAGAGAGTCACAGGATGTCTTGCGGCCCTGAGCCATTTCATCTCGTGCCTCGGCGAAAGAGGTCTGCCTCTGTACCGCCTCTTAAGAAAGGCCGAGTGCTTCACTTGGACCCCTGAGGCCGAGGAAGCCCTTGGGAACCTGAAGGCGCTCCTCACGAACGCGCCCATCTTGGTGCCCCCCGCTGCCAGAGAAGCCCTCTTAATCTACGTCGCCGCGACCACTCAGGTGGTTAGCGCCGCGATCGTAGTTGAGAGACGAGAAGAGGGGCATGCATTGCCCATCCAAAGGCCAGTCTACTTCATCAGCGAGGTACTGTCCGAGACCAAGATCCGCTACCCACAAATTCAAAAGTTGCTGTACGCGGTGATCCTAACGCAGCGGAAGTTGCGACACTACTTCGAGTCTCATCCGGTAACTGTGGTGTCATCCTTCCCCCTAGGGGAGATCATCTAGTGCCGAGAGGCCTCGGGTAGAATTGCAAAGTGGGCAGTGGAAATCATGGGCGAGATGATCTCGTTCGCCCCTCGGAAGGCAATCAAGTCCCAGGTCTTGGCGGACTTTGTGGCTGAATGGGTCGACACCCAGCTCCCAACAGCTCCGATCCAACCGGAACTTTGGACCATGTTCTTCGACGGGTCGCTGATGAAGACAGGAGCAGGCGCAGGCCTGCTCTTCATCTCGCCCCTCGGGAAGCACCTACGCTACGTGCAACGCCTCCACTTCCCCACGTCCAACAATGTGGCTGAGTACGAGGCTCTGGTCAACGGGTTGCGCATCGCCATCGAGCTAGGGGTCTGACGCCTCAACGCTCGCGGTGACTCGCAGCTCATCATCGACCAAGTCTTGAAGAACTCCCACTGCCGCGACCCGAAGATGGAAGCCTACTGCGATGAGGTTCGGCGCCCGGAAGACAAGTTCTACGGGCTCGAGCTCAACCACGTCGCCCAGCGCTACAACGAGACTGCAGACAAGCTGGCTAAAATAGCCTCGGGGCGAACAACGGTTCCCCCGGACGTCTTCTCCCGAGACTTGCATCAACCCTCCGTCAAGACCGACGACACGCCCGAGCCCAAGAAGGCCTTGGCCCAGCCCGAGGCACCCTCAGCTCGGCCCGAGGCACCCTCGGCCTCCGAGGGTGAGGCACTGCGCATTGAGGAGGAGAGGAGCGGGGTCACGCCTAATCGAAACTGGCAGACCCCATACCTGCGATATCTCCACCGAGGAGAGCTACCCCTCGACCAGGCCGAAGCTCGGCGGTTGGCACGGCGCGCCAAATCGTTCGTCTTGCTGGGACATGGGAAGGAGCTCTACCACCGCAGCCCCTCGGGCATCCTCCAGCGATGCATTTCCATCGCCGAAGGCCAGGAGCTCCTACAAGAGATACACTCGGGGGCTTGTGGCCATCACGCAGCACCTCGAGCCCTTGTTGGAAACGCCTTCCGACAAGGTTTCTACTGGCCGACGGCGGTGGCCGACGCCACTAGAATTGTCCGCACCTGCGAAGGGTGTCAGTTCTATGCAAGGCAGACCCACCTGCCTGCTCAGGCCCTGCAGACCATACCCATCACCTGACCGTTTGCTGTGTGGGATCTAGACCTAGTCGGCCCCTTGCAGAAGGCACCCGGGGGCTACACGCACCTGTTGGTCGCCATCGACAAATTCTACAAGTGGATTGAGGTCCGACCCCTAAACAGCATCAGGTCCGAACAGGCGGTGGCGTTCTTCACCAACATCATCCATCGCTTTGGGGTCCCGAACTCCATCATCACCGACAACGGCACCCAGTTCACCGGCAGAAAGTTCCTGGACTTCTACGAGGATCACCACATCCGGGTAGACTGGGCCGCCGTGGCTCACCCCATGACGAATGGGCAAGTAGAGCGTGCCAACGGCATGATTTTACAAGGACTCAAGCCTCGGATCTACAACGACCTCAACAAGTTTGGCAAGCGGTAGATGAAGGAACTCCCCTCGGTGGTCTGGAGTCTGAGGACGACGCCGAGCCGGGCCACGGGCTTCACACCGTTCTTTCTAGTCTATGGGGCCGAGGCCATCTTGCCCACAGACTTAGAATACGGCTCCCCGAGGATGAGGGCCTACGCCAACCAAAGCAATCAAGCTAATCGAGAAGACTCACTGGACCAGCTGGAAGAGGCTCGGGACATGGCCTTACTACACCCAGCGTGGTACCAGCAGTCCCTGCGACGCTACCACGCCCAAGGGGTTCGGTCCCGAGACCTCCAGGTGGGCGACCTGGTGCTTCGGCTACGACAAGACGCCCGAGGGCGGCACAAGCTCACGCCTCCGTGGGAAGGGCCGTTCGTCGTCGCCAAGGTTCTGAAGCCCGGAACGTACAAGCTGGCCAACAGTCAAGGCGAGGTCTACAGCAACGCTTGGAACATCCAATAGCTACGTCGCTTCTACCCTTAAGATGCTTTCAAGTTGTTCGTATGCCTCGTTCCCACGCAAAGTTTAGTCATCAAGGAAGGGTCAGCCTTGCCTCGGCAAAGCCCGACCCTCCCTCGGGGGCTAAAATGGGGGAACCCCCTCTGCGTCAAAATTTTCCTCGGAAAATTTTCTTTTCTGCCAGAATGTCTTTCGTGCTTTTCGACTACTTCAAAAGTGGATCCTGAAAACGACGGAGTACACGTAAGCAGCCAAGGCTGACCGAGCCGAGGGACTCCTACGCCTTCGAGATACGGATACCTCACTCATCACCTTCTACGATAAGTAACTCGCGCTCGGATAGGTGATTCCGCGGACCGAACGAGTCTTCACGCTCGAAAGCTCCTCTGCCGAAACGATTTTTCGGGCCTTCTCGACTGCGTCGGTGACAGAACACTATGGACGAGTAAGAGTGCACGTAAGCGGCAAGGCGGACCGAGCCGAGGGATTCCTATGCCTCCGGGATACGGATACCTCACTCATCACCTTCCGTGAAAAGTAACTCTCGCTCGCACAAACAATTATGTTACCGACAAATAAGTCTAGATACTCGAAACAAGGGGAAAAGAAACGCAGCTTTACAACACGACGATGGTGTGTTTGGGCCTCGGCGGCCGCAGAAAACACACACACACACACTACAAGATAATCCGATCCTGCAGGCTCGGATCTTGACAGTTGAAGGGAGCAGCAACACCCTCGGCGTCAGCTACGCCTTCGGTGAGGTCCGACCTAGCCTCGGACGGCGATGCGGTCAGAGGATCTCCACTCTAAAGGACGACATCAGCACCACGCCCGGGCCATCGCCGCCAGGGTCTTCTCCAAGAATCCGGCTCGAGCAGACGGCTCGGCCGGCCACCCCGAGGCCTCGGCCAGTTGCCCCCCGAAGACATCAGCCCGGCCCGTGGCCTCGGCAACTCAACTCCGGCGTCGGTCCCGCCAGTGGACGACCCGGCCAGGCTCTGGCCGACCAAGTCTTCTTTTCGAGCCAACTCAGCCTCTGTCCGTGCTGACACCGCTACCTCCGGCTTCGGCTCATCAGAGAGCGGCCGGGGGTTTTGTAATACTCAAAAGTGTAATAAAGTGGATAGAGATAAACCCATTAGTTTGTGGCCTCTACTATTCATTGCATGTGACCAACACTAGTTAAAAGTGGGTAATTAGAACCAAGAACACCTAAATAACCTGTGCATCATGCTGGATCTTACTTTATGTGCATTTTGTGATGATATAAAAATATGGTAAACAAAAAAAGATAATAATAATTATGTTAATACCCCAATGGGAAATTAAATCCTAAAAGAAATTCTAGAGATTGGAAAAGAAGAGAAGAAATTCTAGAAGTGAAACAAAAAAAAGAGAAAAGATATAAAAATAATATATATAATAATATATCTTCAAAGTAGTACTGTTTATGGCGCATTATCATCTGAGAATATTTGGTCACAAGAGTTAGAATTAAATTTGAACACAACTTGAATTTGAAAAGAGAGAGAAAAAGAAAAAGAAAAGAAAAGAGGAAGAAATCCTGTTTGGGCCGGCCAAACCCTATTCGGCCCAATAGCATTTTATCCACGCACACCAGCCCAACTCTATCCCGCGCCCCGCATTCTTTCGCTGGCAGGTGGACCCCGCGGGTCAGCTCCTGCGCGCGCGCGCTGGATGACCTCCACGCGCTGACCTGTGGGCCCGCTTAGCAGGTTTTTCCCCTCTGTGTTGAGACTGTCAGGTGGGACCGGGTAGGCTCGGTTACCCTTCAACAGACCGCCCGACAATGGCGGGCGCTCGCCGTCGAATCCGGGGAAATCGTTGCCCACCTCGGCCACCTCGTGTCTATATGGGGTCCCCAGAACCCTGGTCGACCGTTCCTCCTGTTTTTGAAGACTCGCCCTCGCTGATACCGTGTCGCCGCCGTAGCACCGAGAAGGGAGGGGAGAGCGCCGCCGCAGCCTACCCTCGGCTACGTCGCCGTTGGGATCTTGGGGAAAGGTCGTGGGGCTTCGCCGAGTCACCAGGAGGACGTCTCTGCTAGTGTTCAGCGGGATTGATCCTCGGGACGGCCTTAATTCCTCACCATACTTCAACCCCCGCCGCCGAACCGCCTAGCCGCGTGGACAGTGAGGTCACCGCTCGGATTCGAGGTAAACGGTACACCATCCTCTCCGCTTTTCACTAGGCATCATGTTGGGAGGCGCGGATTAAGCTTTAGGGCCCTGCGGTGGGGATTAGCGGGCGGTCCGGCCATGCGCTGCCAGCTTCGGGCGGCGCCGCCGTGAGGGCTCTGCTCGGAGGCGGGCGTGCCGTGGGCCGTTTGATGTGGCATGAACGGTCGGATTAGAAACCAGCCTTCTCCCTGGTCGATTTGATCTGGGCCATTGGGGGGTTCGATCGGACGGATCAGAGCATATCACATCTCATTAAATCGGGACCGTTGATCCTAGATCCAACCTCCGTGGGTGCGTACCGTTTCGATAAAACCTAGATCTAATCTCGCGCGTCCGTTTGGATCGGACAGCTCACGGGAGCCGATACCGTTTCGCCCGAGCACATTTGCTAAAGAACCCCTCGGTTTTCCTGAAAACAACCCGCCGTCATATGCGCTGTTCCCTGAGTCTTAGGAATTTTATCCCCGAGCCCCCTGCGCTTCACAGATATTGAGGCCCAATCCAGTGCAGTTTAAAACTGAATAAATAAAGTGGAAAATAGATTTTTAATAGAAAAATAATTGCTAGAACTTCAATAATTCATAGAAAATCCATTTTTAGTCCAAATTAGTCCATTCCACTTTCTAAATTTTTATAATTTAATTCTATATCACTTAGAGCCTATGTTTTATCATGACAACAGTAAGAAATTTAATTCCTCACCTAATCCTATTTAAAACACATGAAACCTTTAAAAATTCATAACTTAAATTCTATAACTCCAAAATTATGTCTTTTACTTTGTAATAAGTCTTCCGCTATGTAATAAGTACTCTGATGTTTTATGACATTTATCTCTATACACTCTGTTATTATATATGTTGTCTTCTTGGCGCATGTATGAGATGCACCCGGCTTTGTTCCTTAAAGCCGGGTGTGACAGAAGTGGTATCAGAGGAAATGTTGACTGTAGGACGAAACCTAGATAGAAATGGACAAAACCCTTACCTACTTACCTTACTCTGATTCATTCCATACTTACCCTCTCTTGATCCTGTCTCACCTTTTGCTGTCATACTCTGATTACTCTTATCTTTTCTGTTCTAAGACAAGATGAATTTCACACCTTGGAATCCTACAACTATGATCTTTCTAAGAGATAGGGAACCTAAGACAAAATTAAAACTATTTTCTCTATTTAAAAAAAATGTTGGTTGATTGTTCTGATGATAAATGCTTGATTTGCTTCTTTGATTGATTGAAACATTATAGTTGGGCATCTTAGCATGTACCACCATAAGGTAATGTATTAGCTTTAGTGGATAACACACTAATCTACTTAGCTAATAAATCCCCCAAAGTAACATTCCTCGTAATTACTCGCCTTGTCTACAAATCTTCCTTCCTTACCCTGTGTTTCTAACCCAGATGGGCTACCCCTATAGTGTTAGAAGAGAGCACTATAGATGTGATCCTTGGTATGTCATGGTTAAGAAAGGCAAAGGTAGTATATACACTGTGCTAAGGGAACCATAAAACTCACCAGTTCCAAAGGACAAAGATTCGAAGTTGAGATTGCAATAACTACCACTACCAGACGTGTGGCATTCTTCATAGATGAGGAGTTTGTTGGAAACAACATCCGGGTGGTTTTGAGATTTTTTTTCGGATGTCTTTTCAAAAGAGTTACCAGGAATGCCACCAGATAGGGAAGTTGAGTTCGTCATTGATCTCTTACCTGGAACCGCCCCTATTTCTAAACGGCCATATAGGATGTCCGTAGAGGAGTTGAAGGAACTTAAGAAGCAGTTAACTGAGTTACAAGAGGCTGGGTACATTCGTCCGAGTTCCTCACCTTGGGGAGCACCGGTACTGTTTGTACAAAAGAAGGATGGATCACAAAGAATGTGTGTGGATTATAGATCACTTAACGATGTCACTGAGAAGAACAAGTGTCCATTACCCTGCATTAAGGATTTATTTAATCAGATGAGAGGTGCAAGGGTATTCTCGAAGATTGATCTCCGATCCGGTTATCACCAAATGAAGATTTGGCCATCGGATATTCCCAAGACGGATTTCTCGACCCGATACGGTTTATATGAGTTCACTGTTACGTCATTTGGACTAACTAATGCACCAACCTATTTTATGGATCTGAAGAATAAGGTGTTCATGATCTGGATAGATTCGTCGTGGTTTTCATCGACAATATTTTTATTTATTCCAAGAGTGATAGTAATCATGAGGAACACCTGAGATTGGTGCTACAGAAGCTACGAGATAATCAACTCTATGCCAAGTTCAGCAAGTGTGAGTTTTGGATTGGCGAGGTGCCATTTCTTGGTCATATCATTTCTAATGGAGGAATTTCAGTGGATCCTGCTAAGGTTAAGGAGATAATGGGGTGGAGAGTACCCACTACAGTTACTGAGATTCAGAGTTTCTTGGGACTTGTTGGATATTATCGGAGATTTATTGAAGGATTTTCTAAGATTGCTAAGCCTATGACTTCACTTTTGGAGAAAGGAAGAGAATTTAAGTGGGACGAGAAGTGCCAAGACAGCTTTGAGCAATTGAAAAAGAGGTTGATGTCGCCACCAGTATTGGTTATGCCAGACCTACAGAAAGGATTTGATATCTATTGTGATGCATGTGGCCAAGGCTTAGGATGTGTGCTCATGAAAGAAGGACATGTGATTGCCTACGCGTCTCATCAGTTACGGAAACATGAATTGAACTACCCCACTCATGACTTGGAATTGGCAGCCGTTGTGCATGCGCTTAAGATTTGGAGACACTACATTATGGGAACCAAGTGTCAAGTATACACAGATCATAAGAGTCTGAAGTATATATTCACTCAGAAGGATCTCAACCTTAGGCAACGCCGTTGGTTGGAGCTTATTAAGGATTATGATTTGGAGATTCACTATCACCCGGGCAAGGCAAATTTGGTTGCAGATGCCTTGAGTCGAAAGGAGATGTTCATTCAGCTATTGTTGCCCAGCTACCCGATAAGATTGTTGAGGATTTCAGGAGACTTAACCTGGGGATAGTTGCTCACACTGAAGGAGTTATTATTGATGTGGAACCTACCTTGGAGCAAGAAATCTGCAATGAACAAATTGGTGATGCTAAGATATAAGAGATTAAGGATCTAATTACTGGAGGTCGAGGTCCGGAATTCACGGAAGATGAACAAGGCACTGTGTGGTTCAAGGACAGGATATGTGTTCCTGATATTGAAAGCCTTCGTGAGACTGTTTTAAAGGAGGCCTATGACTCGGATTATTCTATTCATCCTGGTAGTACCAAGATGTATCAGGATTTGAAAAGGAAGTATTGGTGGTATGGATTGAAGAGAGATGTGGATACATGTGGTTAAGTGTGATGTGTGTTAAAGAGTGAAGGCTAAACACCAGAGGCCAGCTGGACTATTGCATCCACTGAAGATACCCGAGTGGAAGTGGGAAGAGATTGGTATGGATTTCATTACTGGATTGCCTCACACCCAGAAAGGATATGATGCTATATGGGTGATTGTGGATAGATTGACTAAAGTAGCTCACTTCATTCCTGTCAAGACTACTTATAAGTGATCTCAATTGGCTGAGGTATATATGGCTTGGATTGTGTCTCTACACGGTGTACCGAAGAAGACCATTTTGGATAGAGGATCATAGTTTACCTCCAGATTTTGGAAAAGTGTTCATGAGAATATGGATACGAAGTTGAATTTTAGTTCGGCTTACCATCGTCAGACTGATGGATAGACTAAAAGGACTAATCAAGTATTGGAAGATATGTTGAGAGCTTGTGCCCTTCAGCATGGAGGAAGTTGGGATAAAAGCCTACCGTATGCTGAGTTCTCATATAATAATAGTTATCAGGCCAGTTTGAAGATGTCACCTTTTGAAGCTCTGTATGGGAGGAAGTGCAGGACTCCTCTATATTGGGATCAGACTGGAGAAAGACAATTCTTTGGGCCTGAATTGATTCAAGAAGCAGAAGAACAAGTCCGTATAATACGAGAAAATTTGAGGGTAGCTCAAACCAGGTAAAAGAGCTACGCTGATAATAGAAGAAAACCACTGGAGTTGGAGGAAGGTGATCATGTGTACCTCAAGGTGTCACCACTTCGTGGAATGAGGAGATTCAAAGTTAAGGGCAAATTGTCCCCTCGCTACATTGGACCATTCCTGATCTTTAGAAGAGTTGGGGAGATGGCATACCAACTCGAGCTACCTGCTACTCTATCGGATGTGCATAACGTGTTCCACGTGTCTCAACTTAAGAAGTGTCTCCGTGTCCCCGAGGAACAGTTACCAATGGAAGAGCTCAGTGTACAGGGTGATTTGACTTACACGGAGTACCCGATCAAGATTCTTGACACATTGACTCGAGTTACAAGGAATAAGGTGATAAAGATGTGCAAAGTGCAATGGAGTCACCACGGTGAAGATGAAGCAACTTGGGAAAGAGAAGAAGAGCTTCACATAGATTTTCCCCACCTTTTCCCTAGATCTTCTTAAATCTCGAGGACGAGATTATTTTTAAGGGGGGTAGGATTTGTAATACTCAAAAGTGTAATAAAGTGGATAGAGATAAACCAATTAGTTTGTGGCCTCTACTATTCATTGCATGTGATCAACACTAGTTAAAAGTGGGTAATTAGAACCAAGAACACCTAAATAACTTGTGCATCATGCTGGATCTTACTTTGTGTGCATTTTGTGATGATATAAAAATATGGTAAACAAAAAAAAAGATAATAATAATTATGTTAATACCCCAATGGGAAATTAAATCCTAAAAGAAATTCTAGAGATTGGAAAAGAAGAGAAGAAATTCTAGAAGTGAAACAAAAAAAGAGAAAAGATATAAAAATAATATATATAATAATATATCTTCAAAGTAGTACTGTTTATGGCGCATTATCATCTGAGAATATTTGGTCACAAGAGTTTGAATTAAATTTGAACACAACTTGAATTTGAAAAGAGAGAGAAAAAGAAAAAGAAAAGAAAAGAGGAAGAAATCCTGTTTGGGCCGGCCAAACCCTATTCGGCCCAATAGCATTTTACCCACGCACACCAGCCCAACTCTATCCCGCGCCCCGCATTCTTTCGCTGGCAGGTGGACCCCGCGAGTCAGCTACTGCGCGCGCGCGCTGGATGACCTCCACGCGATGACCTGTGGGCCCGCTTAGCAGGTTTTTCCCCTCTGTGTTGAGACTGTCAGGTGGGACCGGGTAGGCTCGGTCACCCTTCAACAGACCGCCCGACAATGGCGGGCGCTCGCCGTCGAATCCGGGGAGATCGTTGCCCACCTCGGCCACCTCGCGTCTATATGGGGTCCCCAGAATCCTGGCCGACCGTTCCTCCTGTTTTTGAAGACTCGCCCTCGCTGATACCATGTCGCCGCCGTAGCACCGAGAAGGGAGGGGAGAGCGCCGCCGCAGCCTACCCTCGGCTACGTCGCCGTTGGGATCTTAGGGAAAGGTCGTGGGGCTTCGTCGAGTCACCAGGAGGACGTCTCTGCTAGTGTTCGGCGGGATTGATCCTCGGGACGGCCTCAATTCCTCACCGTACTTCAACCCCCGCCACCGAACCGCCTAGCCGCACGGACAGTGAGGTCACCGCTCGGATTCGAGGTAAACGGTACACCATCCTCTCCGCTTTTCACTGGGCATCATGTTGGGAGGCGCGGATTAAGCTTTAGGGCCCTGTGGTGGGGATTAGCGGGCGGTCCGGCCATGCGCTGCTGAGCTTCGGGCGGCGCCGCCATGAGGGCTCTGCTCGGAGGCGGGCGTGCCGTGGGCCGTTTGATGTGGCATGAACAGTCGGATTAGAAACCAGCCTTCTCCCTGGTCGATTTGATCTGGGCCATTGGGGGGTTCGATCGGACGGATCAGAGCGTATCACATCTCATTAAATCGGGACTGTTGATCCTGGATCCAACCTCCGTGGGTGCGTACCGTTTCGATAAAACCTAGATCTAATCTCGCGCGTCCGTTTGGATCGGACGGCTCACGGGAGCCGATACCGTTTCGCCCGAGCACATTTGCTAAAGAACCCCTCGGTTTTCCTGAAAACAACCCGCCGTCCTATGCGCTGTTCCCTGTGTGGCAGAACCACCCGAATTATTCCAGCTTAAGTGCCTAAGTCATGCCTCAAGGGCCGTGACACACTTAAATCGGAATAACCCGTCAGTCCTTCAGATCTAGTCTGATAGAGCCACTTAACCAGGATCAAATTCCACAATCCCACTCGAAGGTGAGTCACAGAAGAAATACAATAAAACAGGAAACCTCAAATTAAGTACTGAATTATTACATAAATCGGAGTTCTGGAGTAGCAAATAAGTTCATTAAGTAAGGTGCAGCGGATAATCGATGTCGTCGGTAATGAGGAAATGGGCAAGGCCTAGCCCACTACTCCTCATGCTCCTCTCCTGCCGGAGCAACATCCCACTCGACCGTCCAACCCGGTGGCAGGGTGGTAGGCCAAGTCACACCATCAACCAACTCCTGCATGGTACCTGCAAAAATGGTGCCACAAGCAAGGCTGAGTATACTAATACTCAGCTAGACTTACCCGGTGTGAGGAGTCTACTCCTCTACCTCTAGACTATGCAGCTATTTGGCTGAGGGGTTTGGTTTGCCAAAAGCACTAGCCGAGTCTAAAAACAAGTTTTAGCTTTTCCAATTCTAGTATCATTAATTCAGCTAAGTTTGCTCCTTCTAAGCATACATGGTAACAATCAATTAGTTCAAACAACAAGTTATCTCATATAACCACATTTCACTTTTTACTCGATGCAGTACAAGGAATCAAGCAGTCTCATTAGCTGCGAGAAGCAGACGATTCGAATCGAGTTTTAAACCTTGCAAGGTAAACCTAAACACACGGCATGTCAGGGTACTCCGACCCCACACATGACAACCGTCCCCATCGATTCCCCGTTCGCGTCCAGGCCTCACCGCCTTGGCATACAATGCTCCACTGACCCCGGCTGCCGCCGTGCAGTGACCGCACTTGTACCCACCATAGCTAGCATGGGAGAACCAGTCTCAGGTCGCATGAGGGATAAAGTCCGCGCCCGGCTTCACTCAGGTACTAGGTTTACCGGTTACCATTTTTCCCGGCATGTGTTTAGTACGTTCAAAAGCTTGACTCAGGTATCCACACATTAATCCTTAATTCATTTTCCCGTCTTATGGACAAGGCATCCTCCCTGGATCCAAGTCCATAGACCAACATATATCCCATTATCAAGATGAATACAATCAATTCCTGACCTCGCGCGAGTGCTAGAAAAATCACTCGACTTCTACCGAGATCCTGATTAGCAAGCAGCTACTCGACCTAGCATACTAGTATCCATCTCAAAAAGGAGTCCTAAGTTCATGCAACTAGAGGTTTCAAGCAACTCCTACACTTAAGTGCACATTACAAACCTACAAGCATTAAGTGTAGTAAAGTAGCATATAATAACATGGTTATGCATAAGACCGGGGCTTGCCTTCGATTGCTGGGGCTGCGGGGAGATCCTCAATGGCAGCCTCTGAAGTCTGCTCCTGGTCCTCCTCTTGGACAGGTCCTTGCTCGGGGATGAGCACGTACTCTCCGTCGGCTAGATTACAATCTAATGAATGCAATGCGTAAGATATATGCATGATATAATATGTGCCTTTTTTTTTTGAAATCATAACTTAAAGGTGTATAATCTTTCTTGAGTTGAACAAAGTCAACTTTACTTATGCAAGACCCTTGGGTGGTATACTTGGTAGATTAAGTTAAACTTTAGCTAAGGCAAGTGGTAGGTTTTACTTTTAGGGGTTCCACTGAATTCCTTTAAGTCTTAGGGATAAATGATAAGTACTCAGTTAGACTTATTGAGGTGGGGTTTATTTCCTCTTTCCTTTTTCTTTATTCTCTTTAATGTTTTGGAGTAGGTTTGAACTACAAGTTGCTTTTATAAAATTCTAAAAATTCTGTAAAAATTACAGTGGCTTGCTACTGGTGTGTGTTTCTCTGTCTTAAAATTTGGGGATCAGAAAGTGAATAGTTTTCTCTGCACAAAATTGTTAAATTCTAGGGTAAAAGAGGTGCTTTGAACTACAACTACCATTTAACAGTGGGTAATTCTTCAAAACTTATTTTTGCTGACTTTTAGGTGTTATAACATGACTTGATACAAATTTCTAGTCATTAATACCTTTTAATTATTTTTCTATGGTTTTCTCAATTTTCTAGCCAAATGGGTGCTTTCTACTACCACTATATTTGAAAAATATCAAACAACAGAATTCTTATTTTTCTTAGTCATTGTTTTGTGCAAGAGCAATCATTCTGAAGTTTGGCATCTTTTTGCTTAAGGGAAGGGGGTGGGGTGCCTTATTTGAATTAAATGGCCTTTCCCTTGAATTATTAACAAATGGTATGAGTTTGCTTCTTTTTTCATGGGTTTGCATTTTTCTCTGGTAGTTTACCTCATCATGGGCTTAGCTAATTTTTGGTTGCCCATTATCTCATTATTTGAGGTTGTTCATGATTTAGTTGGAAAATGCCTTATTATCACTTTGTATTTATTTCCCTTACTTAAAAAGTTGGACTGAGGTGCTCCATATTTTTGTAGTGGGGCTCTGGTGGTTATAAGTTCACTGGATTTTTGTTAAGCATTTTGGTTATAGTTTTGCCTCTTTAATAATTGATTTTCAGTCTTATTTAGGCTAAACAAATCACTTTAATTTAAAACTAATCCAAACTAATAGTCTCTGTATTTTTCCTAGGTTCTTTGTTTCATAAATAAACTAGGAAAAATAATATTAGTCACTGTTCATTAGTTTCTAACACCCTTATGATTTTCTCTAAGTTTTGGTCAAAACATCTTCAAATGAGAAACTACATCATAATGTCTAATGCTGGGGTTCCTACTATTTTTAAACAGTGTCTAAAAGAGGTCTGAATACCCACAAATTTTCTTAAGTCTAGTACAGAAGAAAAACTAATTTTCCTTGATTAAATAAGGTTTAGGGGGTTTCTGTTTTTAATTTTAAACTCTAAAAGGTTGAACAGAAGCATAGGGTTTACTATTTTTAAATGATAGATTGTAATATACAGAGGCTAGCAAAATTGGTTTGACATTTTTTTGAGTAAGAATTCATCAAGTTATGAATTTTACAAGTTCTCTGGTTATTAAAAAGGATTTCAGAATCGATTTAAATGAAAACTACTTTGCACTGGGGTCCCTGGACGTTTTCTAAGTTTTTCCTCGCGAATCAGTCCTCAGGTTACTATTCACCAGGGTCTCTGACATTGCAGAAAACCCCTCGGGTTCTTCACCTCCTAACCCGAGGTCCTTAGCTAATCTTAAACAGTAGCCGCGGCGGGGAAAAGGGCGGAGGGGCTTACCGGCGGCGAGACTGCTCCGGTGAAGTGGTCGAGGATGAAGGGGAGGTCCTGGGGATCACAACGGTGGGCGAAACACCGTCGGAGATGGCCGGAGTCGGTCGGTCCACGCGCGCAGGCGGGGATGCTCGTCGGCGGCGAGGAGACCGGCCTGGCCACGGCGAGATAGGTCAATTGAATGGGTCAGAGAGGTTCACGGGATGCCAGAGAAGACATGAGCGAAAGGAATTGGGCGGAGACTCACCGGATAACTCGGTCCACGCGCGGCGGCGGATGACCGAAGTCCGGCGAAGTCGATCTCGGTCCTCCGGTGAAGTCCGGCTGGGTCCGAGGGCTTGGCGAGCTTCACGGGCTACTGGTGGAGCTGGCCGAAGCACTGGCTTGACTTGAGGGTGGCTGGAGGGAGCTGGCCACGGTGGCCGAAGCTCGGGCGGCAATGGCGGGCGGAAATCAAGCTCGCCGGAGCTAAGGAAAGCGGCTGGCCGAAGAAGGTGAGTGCGGGGTGAAGTGAGGCGCGCCTGGGGAGGCTTTATAGGCGCGGGCGGGCACGGCCGAGGGCGAGGACGCGCGGCGGACTTGACCGAACGCCGGGGAGCGCGCGCGCGCGGGTTGGGCGAGCTCTGGCACGCCGGCCAGGGTCGAACACGTGGGAGCACGCGTTCTGCCCAAGTTCTGGCGCGTGTAGTCGCTCATCCGAGCCTGCTCTCGCCTTGGTCAATGCACAAAACCTCTTCCCCTCCCTACAAGCTACCATTCTTGTGTGGAGGTCATAGGATTTTGCCTACTGGTTGCAGAGATATGGAGCCAGGAAATCTGGTCTGTCTCCCTGCGCAAATCCGAGGCAAATCCAAGGTTTAGTCGTGTCTAGGGCTCGCGTCCCAATGCCATCTTCTGGCACACGACAGAGGGGTTAGTTAGGCACATTTTTGTCAATGGGACCATTAGGATTCGAGTTAAGGATCAAGGTGAACATCTCTGATCTTTGGATCAAGGTCTGATTTTCAGAAATCTGAAATTCAGAATTCTTATTAAGTCCACACATGGAAAGCTTGATTTGGGGTTTTATTTGAGCTATTTTGGCTAAGCTTTCTCAATCTTTCTTGCTGCCCATTAAATATACTTTAATTTTTATAATTGGCTCAACTCAAAATTTTAAACTTTTCACTTCCTTTTTTTCTTACTTTCTGAATTTTGCTCTTGGGGCTCATTTTGGGATTTTTAAACTAGGGTTGCATGATCTTATCTTTTAAGGGACTCAATTGCTTTGATCATGACACTTTTAAGTATGTACTTGGTGACTTCATCATTACTTAAGTTATTTGATGCTCATGCTTACTTTGGTTCACATAAAATAATGGTTCTAGGTTTAGCTTTTGAAGGAAAAACCCTGAGTGACACTGGGGTGTCACAGCCTTCCCCCCTTAAAGGAATCTCGTCCCGAGATTCGGGCCAGAGTCCTCCCGGGGTAAAGCGAAGGGTGAGACTGATAGGAAAAAGGGTGATGATTGCCATTATTAGGATAAACTGCTCTTCGAATGTCATTCTCTTTGCAACTTCAGAAGGAAGTCCTTTTAAGTTTCTCTTTATAGTTACTTCATTCTGAATTAAGATCATATTTTTGGAAATTAGATTCGAAAGGCAGGAGGAGGGGTTGGGGGTGATTACGTACCAACTTCCTTAGGTAGGCAATCGGGAAAGTTGGATCTCAGGAATTCCTCGGTTTCCCAAGTAGCTTCCTCCTCTGAGTGATTACTCCACTGGACCTTGAACATCTTGATCGATTTAGCCCGAGTTGATCTTTCCTTGCAATCCAGAATCTTGGAGGGGTACTCTTGGTACGAGAGATCTGGCTCTATCTCCAATTCTGGCTCTGCTAAGATTTCAGTCGGTAATCGAACACACTTCTTCAGCTGAGATACATGGAAAACATTGTGAATGGCAGACATCCTTGAAGGTAACTTCAGCTTGTATGCCACGGGTCCACATGCTTCTATGATCTCATAAGGTCCAATGTAACGAGGGGCTAGCTTGCCTTTGATCCCAAACCTCTGCATTCCCTTGGTGGGTGATACCTTGAGGTATACAAAACTTCCCACCTCGAACTGGAGAGGTTTCCTTCTTCTATCATGATAACTCTTCTGCCTGGCCTGAGCAGCTTCTAGATTCTTCCTGATTAGCTTGACCTTCCTTTCGGCTTCAGTCACTAAATCAGGTCCAAAAACTTCTCTTTCACCAGACTGAGACCAATTGAGTGGTGTCCTGCACCTTCTTCCATAGAGAGCTTCAAAAGGTGCCATCTTTAGGCTGGATTGATAACTATTGTTATAAGCAAACTCTGCCAAGGAGAGGTGCTTATCCCAGTTCTTGCCACAATCGATCGCACAAGCTCTCAGCATATCTTCCAGGATTTGGTTTACCCTTTCCGTCTGACCATCAGTCTGTGGGTGGTAAGCTGAACTTCTGATTAGCTTAGTTCCCAAAGACTTTTGCAATTGTTCCCAAAATCTGGCAACAAATTGGGCTCCTCGGTCAGAAACAATGGTCCGAGGTAATCCGTGCAAACACACGATCCGGTCAATATACAATTCTGCATACTTCTGAGCCTTATCAGTGGTGTGCACAGGAAGAAAATGTGCCACTTTTGTCAATCGGTCCACAATAACCCAAATTGAATCATGATGACGGGAGGTGTTAGGCAGACCCACAATGAAATCCATGCTGATGTCGTCCCACTTCCACGAAGGTACGGGTAGTGGTTGCAAAGCTCCAGCGGACTTCAAGTGGCTTGCCTTTACCCTCTGACAGGTGTCACATTCTGATACATACTGGGCTATCTCCCTCTTCATTCTGGTCCACCAGTACAAAGGCTTCAAATCATGGTACATCTTGGTGCTTCCCGGATGCATAGAGAATCTGGAGAGGTGAGCTTCATCCAAAATTCTCCTCTTGAGATCCTGATCTTTAGGAATTACCAATCTGCTTTTGAACCATAACACACCCTTCTCATCCTGGCGGAAACAATTATACTTCTCAATCTTCTGATGGAGATTCTTCTTGATAATCTGCACTCCCTTGTCACTGAGCTGGGCCATAATGATCTGGTCTTGCAAAGCTGGCTCAACAGAAATGTGAGACAAAGAACCAGAGGAAATTACTTCAATTTGCATCTTGCTCAACTCATCACACAAGGTGTTAATGCGAGAATCCATCAGAACACAGTTGCACTGCAACTTCCGACTCAAAGCGTCAGCTACCACATTAGCCTTTCCTGGGTGATAATGCACCTCCAGGTCATAATCCTTGATCAGCTCTAGCCATCTTCTCTGCCTCATGTTAAGATCAGCCTGAGTAAAAATGTACTTAAGGCTCTTATGATCAGTGAAGATGTTGCAGTGGGTTCCCATTAGATAGTGCCTCCACATCTTCAATGCATGAACCACTGCTGCTAACTCAAGGTCATGAGTGGGATAATTCTGCTCATGAGGCCTGAGTGCTCTTGAAGCATAAGCAATGACTCGGTTGTCTTGCATCAAGACACAACCTAGCCCGGTGCCCGAGGCATCACAATATACATCAAAAGGCTTGCTGCTGTCGGGTTGCGCCAATACTGGTGCTGTGGTCAGATGCTGCCTTAATGCATGGAAGGCATCTTCGCACTTCTGACTCCACACAAATTTGACTTCTTTCTTTAGCAATTCAGTTATAGGCTTCGCAATTCGAGAGAAGTCCGGAATAAATCTTCGGTAATAACCAGCTAATCCCAGAAAACTCCGAATCTGACGAACAGTTGTTGGTGGCTTCCAGTTCATCACCTCTTGCACTTTATCAGGATCAACAGCTATTCCAGCCTGAGAGATAGTGTGACCCAAGAATTTGATTTCCTTTAGCCAAAAATCACACTTGGATAACTTGGCGTAAAGGTGGTGCTCTCGCAGACGTTGAAGCACTACATGCAAATGCCCGGCATGTTCTTCCTCGTTCTTTGAGTACACCAGAATGTCATCGATGAAAACCACCACGAACTTATCCAATTCCGGCATAAAAACAGAATTCATCAGATACATGAAATACGCTGGTGCATTTGTCAGCCCAAATGACATCACCAAGAATTCATATAGCCCATATCTGGTTGAGAATGCCGTCTTCGGAATATCACTTGCTCGTATTTTGATCTGATGGTAGCCAGAGCGAAGGTCTATCTTGGAAAACACCTTGGCTCCGACCAACTGGTCAAAGAGAACATCAATACGAGGCAAAGGATACTTGTTCTTGATAGTTACCGCGTTAAGAGGGCGGTAATCTATACACAGCCTCAAGCTTTCATCCTTTTTCTTCACAAACAGTGCTGGGCATCCCCAAGGCGAAGTGCTTGGGCGAATGAAACCCTTATCCAGCAACTCTTGCAATTGCTTCTTCAATTCTGCCAACTCAGCGGGTGGCATTCGGTAGGGCCTCTTGGAAATTGGGGCCGTTCCCGGTTGCAACTCGATGGCGAATTCAATGTCCCGGTCCGGTGGCATTCCTGGCAATTCATCAGGAAAGACATCTGCATACTCACAGACTACTGGGATCTTCTTCAGGGGTAGCTCCGTCATAGAGAAAGCACATGACTGAGAAGAACCCTGACTAGGCAAAATCAAAGTGAAATTTCCGCAGAAGGGAGAACTAACTTCCACGGTACGACTGGCTACATCAAGCACAGCTTGGTGCAAGGTCATCCAATTTGCCCCTAGAATAATGTCCACATTCTCCAATCCCAACACAAGAAGAGTGGTTTTGATAATGTGGCTTCCCAGTTGAATAGGCACACTTTGGTTTAATTGATTAGTTGCAATTTTACCCCCAGGTGTGACTATCATGAATGACCCTTTTGAGTGAGAGAATGGCAGTTTGCATTTAGCACTGAACTTTTGGCTAATGAAACTATGAGATGCACCAGAATCAAACAGAATTAAAGCAGGTTGATTATAAACTGAAAAGATACCAGTCATGATAGGAGCTCCTTCTGGCACTTCCTCAAGAGCAGTGAAGTTGAGCTTCCCTTGCCTGACTTGCACCTTCTGCTTTCTTCCCTTGTCTTGATTTGGTGCTGGCATCTGCCTCTGCTGGTTCCTGGGGCAATTTTTAGCATAGTGGCCCACATTGCCACAAGTGAAACACTTGTTCCCATTGCCCTGGCGGAACTGCTGCTGCTGCGGAGGCTGATTGTTCCTTGGGGCGGGAGCTGGGTAGCGGTTGGGTGTCGGCTGCTGCTGCTGCTGAGGTGGCCTGATCACCCATCTGCCTGCCTGCTGCTGGAAACCCCTGCTCTGGTTGTGAGAAACAATCCGGAACCTCTGAGCTTGAGCGGATGGTGCTGCCATCGGTGCCTTTCTCTTCTTCTCTGCCCGGTGAGCAACAATGCAATCCTCCTGAGAGATGGCCATGTTGACCAACTCATTGAAGCTATTGGCCCGGACAGTGTTGAGTCGTTCCCGCAGCTTGGTATTGAGACCCCTGCGGAAGCGATCCCTCTTCTTCTCATCGGAATCAGCATGATACCCTGCATACTGGCATAAGTCATTGAAGGCTTGCGCATACTGCAGTACCGTGCGGGTTCCTTGATTGAGGGCCAGAAATTCATTCAACTTCCGATCAAGAATGCCAGCTGGGATGTGGTGTCCTCTGAAGGCAGTCTTGAATTCCTCCCAAGATACCTCACGATCAGCGGGGAGCATAGCACGGAAGTGATCCCACCAAGTCCGAGCAGATCCGCGAAGCTGCTGCGCGGCGAAGCGGGTCTTGGTAGCATCAGGGCAGTCTCCCGTGAGGAGGGGAAACTTGGACTCGACGACGCGAAGCCATACGTCGGCGTCCAACGGATCCTCTGCTTTGGCGAACAAGGGCGGCTGCGTGCTCAGAAACTCCTGGTATGTTGCCATAGCCGGAGGTCGCTGAGGCTGGCCTCCACCATGCTGCTGGGGGTGGGGCTGCCGCTGCAAGAGCTGTCGCAGAATCTCATTCTGCTGGGCCATCAGCTCCTGCACTGTGGGAGCTGGAGGAGGTGGCGGGGGAACCTGCTCGTTCTGCCCGCGACGCTGCCTAGCTGCCATCTGAAAACAGAGATTGTCGCCATTGTTATCCCAACTCACAATTTCGAACGGCAAGATATCATTTCATATAGAAGAAAAAGAATGCCATAATCATAATATCAGGTTCGAAATGAAGATAACATGGTGACAAGGATCCCACAGATTCCAAATGTTCACAGGGTTACATTTATCAGGGGAAAGTACCCACAAGCCTAGTCCAAAATGTGATACTACTAAGCTCGCATAGGTTTCTATCCACCTAAAATGTCAAGGTGACAGCTTAACCCTGAGCGGTGGAAGCGACACTGGATGCGGGTGAAGGGGGCATCGCGGAGGTAGTCCCATTGGCACCAGGGGCTGGTCCTAGCTCCTCGGGAGCCTCTTCTCCCTCGCTTCCTGCTTCATTGGCCTCCATTTCCAGGTGGTGCATGTCCAGGTGGTCATTTGCTTCCTCGAGTTCCCTCTGCACATCGTGAAGCTGGTTCTCCAAGACATCAATAGTGTTGTCTCGGATCTCCACCTGCTGTTCCAGGGTAGCGATACGCTGGTTCAGCCTCTCCACCTGCAGATCCTTTTCCACCAACTCTGTGGATAGGTCGACCACAAAATCTTCCCGACTGTCGAGAGTGAGCTTGGCAGTCCGAGCGGTGTTAGCGAGAAGTGTCATAGCATCGCTCTGAAGGGCCTGAAGGCGGTACAGCGCACTCATGCACTGAACAGTGACCCTCCCAACCAAGTCAGGATACATGGCCCACACATCCTTCACATGGCTCACGCGGTTACACCACATGGGATCATCCTTCCTCTCAGCAGGGAAGAGTCCCAAGGGGTGCATCACCATCTCCAGGGGGTGGTAGCCACAGAAAGTCGTCAGAGCCTTCATGGCTGCTGCCTCAACGGTGTCGTCCGTCCTGAGCCCGATCGTCTCAGAGTCAAGAGAACGCCAACCCGGCTGAAGGGGATGAGCCTCCAAGGCCAGCCAGACCCGACAACGAGGTACCCGATGCTCCTCATACAACTGCACCGTGTACAAAGGGGGCGTAGGGTAACCGGCGGAGTTAAGCACTTCCCACAAGATGGATGGAAAGCCATCGCGAGAAAGGAAGTCAGAACTGAAACGAGAGTCTCCTCCACTAGCGGGGGTGGGTGAATTCATCTGCGGAAGGGGATCAAAGATAAAGATTATGGTGGAGGGAAAAAGAAAAAGAGAGCCCGAATGATTTTAAAGAAAAAGGGGTTAGCTCAGTTTTAATTCCTCTTTGTGTTTTATAATGCATGCATGCTGGAAGAAACGTTACCTCTCAAAAGAAAATAGGGTGCCTTTTTAGGGCATCCTAAATTATAGGTATTGGCCCACGGGGCCTAATTAATTAGCCACCTATTCCCCTCTATGCCTAAGGCCTTTCGTCCTAGGTCTAGCGGTCTAGTCCTGACGATCTATAGCAGTTTCTAGGCAAGTTTTAGATTTTGAAAATTGGTATTCTTGGTTTATTGTTTTTCTCTGTGGTGGAATTTGCTCCGATACCAGCTGTGGCAGAACCACCCGAATTATTCCAGCTTAAGTGCCTAAGTCATGCCTCAAGGGCCGTGACACACTTAAATCGGAATAACCCGTCAGTCCTTCAGATCTAGTCTGATAGAGCCACTTAACCAGGATCAAATTCCATAATCCCACTCGAAGGTGAGTCACAGAAGAAATACAATAAAACAGGAAACCTCAAATTAAGTACTGAATTATTACATAAATCGGAGTTCTGGAGTAGCAAATAAGTTCATTAAGTAAGGTGCAGCGGATAATCGATGTCGTCGGTAATGAGGAAATGGGCAAGGCCTAGCCCACTACTCCTCATGCTCCTCTCCTGCCGGAGCAACATCCCACTCGACCGTCCAACCCGGTGGCAGGGTGGTAGGCCAAGTCACACCATCAACCAACTCCTGCATGGTACCTGCAAAAATGGTGCCACAAGCAAGGCTGAGTATACTAATACTCAGCTAGACTTACCCGGTGTGAGGAGTCTACTCCTCTACCTCTAGACTATGCAGCTATTTGGCTGAGGGGTTTGGTTTGCCAAAAGCACTAGCCGAGTCTAAAAACAAGTTTTAGCTTTTCCAATTCTAGTATCATTAATTCAGCTAAGTTTGCTCCTTCTAAGCATACATGGTAACAATCAATTAGTTCAAACAACAAGTTATCTCATATAACCACATTTCACTTTTTACTCGATGCAGTACAAGGAATCAAGCAGTCTCATTAGCTGCGAGAAGCAGACGATTCGAATCGAGTTTTAAACCTTGCAAGGTAAACCTAAACACACGGCATGTCAGGGTACTCCGACCCCACACATGACAACCGTCCCCATCGATTCCCCGTTCGCGTCCAGGCCTCACCGCCTTGGCATACAATGCTCCACTGACCCCGGCTGCCGCCGTGCAGTGACCGCACTTGTACCCACCATAGCTAGCATGAGAGAACCAGTCTCAGGTCGCATGAGGGATAAAGTCCGCGCCCGGCTTCACTCAGGTACTAGGTTTACCGGTTACCATTTTTCCCGGCATGTGTTTAGTACGTTCAAAAGCTTGACTCAGGTATCCACACATTAATCCTTAATTCATTTTCCCGTCTTATGGACAAGGCATCCTCCCTGGATCCAAGTCCATAGACCAACATATATCCCATTATCAAGATGAATACAATCAATTCCTGACCTCGCGCGAGTGCTAGAAAAATCACTCGACTTCTACCGAGATCCTGATTAGCAAGCAGCTACTCGACCTAGCATACTAGTATCCATCTCAAAAAGGAGTCCTAAGTTCATGCAACTAGAGGTTTCAAGCAACTCCTACACTTAAGTGCACATTACAAACCTACAAGCATTAAGTGTAGTAAAGTAGCATATAATAACATGGTTATGCATAAGACCGGGGCTTGCCTTCGATTGCTGGGGCTGCGGGGAGATCCTCAATGGCAGCCTCTGAAGTCTGCTCCTGGTCCTCCTCTTGGACAGGTCCTTGCTCGGGGATGAGCACGTACTCTCCATCGGCTAGATTACAATCTAATGAATGCAATGCGTAAGATATATGCATGATATAATATGTGCCTTTTTTTTTTGAAATCATAACTTAAAGGTGTATAATCTTTCTTGAGTTGAACAAAGTCAACTTTACTTATGCAAGACCCTTGGGTGGTATACTTGGTAGATTAAGTTAAACTTTAGCTAAGGCAAGTGGTAGGTTTTACTTTTAGGGGTTCCACTGAATTCCTTTAAGTCTTAGGGATAAATGATAAGTACTCAGTTAGACTTATTGAGGTGGGGTTTATTTCCTCTTTCCTTTTTCTTTATTCTCTTTAATGTTTTGGAGTAGGTTTGAACTACAAGTTGCTTTTATAAAATTCTAAAAATTCTGTAAAAATTACAGTGGCTTGCTACTGGTGTGTGTTTCTCTGTCTTAAAATTTGGGGATCAGAAAGTGAATAGTTTTCTCTGCACAAAATTGTTAAATTCTAGGGTAAAAGAGGTGCTTTGAACTACAACTACCATTTAACAGTGGGTAATTCTTCAAAACTTATTTTTGCTGACTTTTAGGTGTTATAACATGACTTGATACAAATTTCTAGTCATTAATACCTTTTAATTATTTTTCTATGGTTTTCTCAATTTTCTAGCCAAATGGGTGCTTTCTACTACCACTATATTTGAAAAATATCAAACAACAGAATTCTTATTTTTCTTAGTCATTGTTTTGTGCAAGAGCAATCATTCTGAAGTTTGGCATCTTTTTGCTTAAGGGAAGGGGGTGGGGTGCCTTATTTGAATTAAATGGCCTTTCCCTTGAATTATTAACAAATGGTATGAGTTTGCTTCTTTTTTCATGGGTTTGCATTTTTCTCTGGTAGTTTACCTCATCATGGGCTTAGCTAATTTTTGGTTGCCCATTATCTCATTATTTGAGGTTGTTCATGATTTAGTTGGAAAATGCCTTATTATCACTTTGTATTTATTTCCCTTACTTAAAAAGTTGGACTGAGGTGCTCCATATTTTTGTAGTGGGGCTCTGGTGGTTATAAGTTCACTGGATTTTTGTTAAGCATTTTGGTTATAGTTTTGCCTCTTTAATAATTGATTTTCAGTCTTATTTAGGCTAAACAAATCACTTTAATTTAAAACTAATCCAAACTAATAGTCTCTGTATTTTTCCTAGGTTCTTTGTTTCATAAATAAACTAGGAAAAATAATATTAGTCACTGTTCATTAGTTTCTAACACCCTTATGATTTTCTCTAAGTTTTGGTCAAAACATCTTCAAATGAGAAACTACATCATAATGTCTAATGCTGGGGTTCCTACTATTTTTAAACAGTGTCTAAAAGAGGTCTGAATACCCACAAATTTTCTTAAGTCTAGTACAGAAGAAAAACTAATTTTCCTTGATTAAATAAGGTTTAGGGGGTTTCTGTTTTTAATTTTAAACTCTAAAAGGTTGAACAGAAGCATAGGGTTTACTATTTTTAAATGATAGATTGTAATATACAGAGGCTAGCAAAATTGGTTTGACATTTTTTTGAGTAAGAATTCATCAAGTTATGAATTTTACAAGTTCTCTGGTTATTAAAAAGGATTTCAGAATCGATTTAAATGAAAACTACTTTGCACTGGGGTCCCTGGACGTTTTCTAAGTTTTTCCTCGCGAATCAGTCCTCAGGTTACTATTCACCAGGGTCTCTGACATTGCAGAAAACCCCTCGGGTTCTTCACCTCCTAACCCGAGGTCCTTAGCTAATCTTAAACAGTAGCCGCGGCGGGGAAAAGGGCGGAGGGGCTTACCGGCGGCGAGACTGCTCCGGTGAAGTGGTCGAGGATGAAGGGGAGGTCCTGGGGATCACAACGGTGGGCGAAACACCGTCGGAGATGGCCGGAGTCGGTCGGTCCACGCGCGCAGGCGGGGATGCTCGTCGGCGGCGAGGAGACCGGCCTGGCCACGGCGAGATAGGTCAATTGAATGGGTCAGAGAGGTTCACGGGATGCCAGAGAAGACATGAGCGAAAGGAATTGGGCGGAGACTCACCGGATAACTCGGTCCACGCGCGGCGGCGGATGACCGAAGTCCGGCGAAGTCGATCTCGGTCCTCCGATGAAGTCCGGCTGGGTCCGAGGGCTTGGCGAGCTTCACGGGCTACTGGTGGAGCTGGCCGAAGCACTGGCTTGACTTGAGGGTGGCTGGAGGGAGCTGGCCACGGTGGCCGAAGCTCGGGCGGCAATGGCGGGCGGAAATCAAGCTCGCCGGAGCTAAGGAAAGCGGCTGGCCGAAGAAGGTGAGTGCGGGGTGAAGTGAGGCGCGCCTGGGGAGGCTTTATAGGCGCGGGCGGGCACGGCCGAGGGCGAGGACGCGCGGCGGACTTGACCGAACGCCGGGGAGCGCGCGCGCGCGGGTTGGGCGAGCTCTGGCACGCCGGCCAGGGTCGAACACGTGGGAGCACGCGTTCTGCCCAAGTTCTGGCGCGTGTAGTCGCTCATCCGAGCCTGCTCTCGCCTTGGTCAATGCACAAAACCTCTTCCCCTCCCTACAAGCTACCATTCTTGTGTGGAGGTCATAGGATTTTGCCTACTGGTTGCAGAGATATGGAGCCAGGAAATCTGGTCTGTCTCCCTGCGCAAATCCGAGGCAAATCCAAGGTTTAGTCGTGTCTAGGGCTCGCGTCCCAATGCCATCTTCTGGCACACGACAGAGGGGTTAGTTAGGCACATTTTTGTCAATGGGACCATTAGGATTCGAGTTAAGGATCAAGGTGAACATCTCTGATCTTTGGATCAAGGTCTGATTTTCAGAAATCTGAAATTCAGAATTCTTATTAAGTCCACACATGGAAAGCTTGATTTGGGGTTTTATTTGAGCTATTTTGGCTAAGCTTTCTCAATCTTTCTTGCTGCCCATTAAATATACTTTAATTTTTATAATTGGCTCAACTCAAAATTTTAAACTTTTCACTTCCTTTTTTTCTTACTTTCTGAATTTTGCTCTTGGGGCTCATTTTGGGATTTTTAAACTAGGGTTGCATGATCTTATCTTTTAAGGGACTCAATTGCTTTGATCATGACACTTTTAAGTATGTACTTGGTGACTTCATCATTACTTAAGTTATTTGATGCTCATGCTTACTTTGGTTCACATAAAATAATGGTTCTAGGTTTAGCTTTTGAAGGAAAAACCCTGAGTGACACTGGGGTGTCACACCCTGAGTCTTAGGAATTTTATCCCCGAGCCCCCTGCGCTTCACAGATATTGAGGCCCAATCCAGTGCAGTTTAAAACTGAATAAATAAAGTGGAAAATAGATTTTTAATAGAAAAATAATTGCTAGAACTTCAATAATTCATAGAAAATCCATTTTTAGTCCAAATTAGTCCATTCCACTTTCTAAATTTTTATAATTTAATTCTATATCACTTAGAGCCTATGTTTTATCATGACAACAGTAAGAAATTTAATTCCTCACCTAATCCTATTTAAAACACATGAAACCTTTAAAAATTCATAACTTAAATTCTATAACTCCAAAAATTATGATTCCTGTTCCTAGAATTTTATTTTAATGTGTAGATTATTACTGTGTATTTTATTTATATGTTTGGTGTAATGTTAATTTCTCTATATGCACTGTGCTTGTTTGTATTGTGGCGAGTAGAAGAGCCCGTTGCTGAAGATCTTGGTGAGCAGCAGATTGAAGTAGCTGAGCAGGAGCTCATTGAAGGCAAGTTGTGCCCTTGACCGCTTTTTACCCAATAATGTTCTTTAATATCACTTATTCATGCATAGGTTAATTTTGATGGGACCCAATAGGTCACCCTAGATTGTTTATCTCATTACCTTGTTTACCCCTGAATCACTTGGGTAGTTTGCTATTGCTTTACATGGTTTTGGGATAATCATTTATTACCTCTATGTTCCAATTCTTTTGTTATTCTATTTATGTTCATGTCAAGTTCATTAATGTTAATTGGAACATAGAGCTTAACTTGAGAACCACGTGCCACCACAAGGGTTTAATGGGACGCCCTTGGCTGACTAATTAGGAAAGCTAGTGGAAGACTACCTTACCCGAAAGGGGCAAGGGCGGTAGGGGAGTGGTCAGTGTAGGGAGGTCCTTGGTTGATTTTGCTGCGATGGCAGTCAGCCAAGAACCCTGCATTGGAGCTTCCTATAAACTGTAGCGGGTTTTTGGAAGCTAGTGGAACTTTGTAAAGGCCTCGTAGTGTTGCCCTGCCGCGCTTCCTAGGTAGAGGTGTATGGGATTCGCGACCCCTTGGCAGATGGGTAGCATGACTTGTGGGTAAAGGGTACAACCTCTGCAGAGTGTAAAAACTGGTATACTAGCCGAGCTCACGGTCATGAGCAGCTCAGGACTCTCTGATGTTTAAATTATGGAACTTAAATTCAATTTGGTCATTTGCATTGCATGGGATTATTATTAATTTTGTTCTATTACTTTTATTATGGTATGGTATTTACTTACACTTAGTAACTGCTAATAAAATTTTGACCAACTACTTAAAAGCAATGCTCAGCTTTAACCCCTATCATTGACTAGCCTTACACATCACATGAACTCACACCTTTGTGAGTTTATGTCCACTGGTTCCCCACAACTTGTTGAGCTATGATCATGTGTGAGCTCACCCTTGCTGTCTCACACCCCCCCCACAGGAGAAGAGCAGGTGGTTCAGGAGGAGCCACAAGGCGAGGAGTATGATCTGATCTAGGTGGTGTTTCTCAGTTGACATTGGCGCCGACGATCCTTAGTTCGTTTTATATTTATCTTTTACTTTGTAATAAGTCTTCCGCTATGTAATAAGTACTCTGATGTTTTATGACATTTATCTCTATACACTCTGTTATTATATATGTTGTCTTCTTGGCGCATGTATGAGATGCACCCGGCTTTGTTCCTTAAAGCCGGGTGTGACAGAAGTGGTATCAGAGGAAATGTTGACTGTAGGACGAAACCTAGATAGAAATGGACAAAACCCTTACCTACTTACCTTACTCTGATTCATTCCATACTTACCCTCTCTTGATCCTGTCTCACCTTTTGCTGTCATACTCTGATTACTCTTATCTTTTCTGTTCTAAGACAAGATGAATTTCACACCTTGGAATCCTACAACTATGATCTTTCTAAGAGATAGGGAACCTAAGACAAAATTAAAACTATTTTCTCTATTTAAAAAAAATGTTGGTTGATTGTTCTGATGATAAATGCTTGATTTGCTTCTTTGATTGATTGAAACATTATAGTTGGGCATCTTAGCATGTACCACCATAAGGTAATGTATTAGCTTTAGTGGATAACACACTAATCTACTTAGCTAATAAATCCCCCAAAGTAACATTCCTCGTAATTACTCGCCTTGTCTACAAATCTTCCTTCCTTACCCTGTGTTTCTAACCCAGATGGGCTACCCCTATAGTGTTAGAAGAGAGCACTATAGATGTGATCCTTGGTATGTCATGGTTAAGAAAGGCAAAGGTAGTATATACACTGTGCTAAGGGAACCATAAAACTCACCAGTTCCAAAGGACAAAGATTCGAAGTTGAGATTGCAATAACTACCACTACCAGACGTGTGGCATTCTTCATAGATGAGGAGTTTGTTGGAAACAACATCCGGGTGGTTTTGAGATTTTTTTTTCGGATGTCTTTTCAAAAGAGTTACCAGGAATGCCACCAGATAGGGAAGTTGAGTTCGTCATTGATCTCTTACCTGGAATCGCCCCTATTTCTAAACGGCCATATAGGATGTCCGTAGAGGAGTTGAAGGAACTTAAGAAGCAGTTAACTGAGTTACAAGAGGCTGGGTACATTCGTCCGAGTTCCTCACCTTGGGGAGCACCGGTACTGTTTGTACAAAAGAAGGATGGATCACAAAGAATGTGTGTGGATTATAGATCACTTAACGATGTCACTGAGAAGAACAAGTGTCCATTACCCTGCATTAAGGATTTATTTAATCAGATGAGAGGTGCAAGGGTATTCTCGAAGATTGATCTCCGATCCAGTTATCACCAAATGAAGATTTGGCCATCGGATATTCCCAAGACGGATTTCTCGACCCGATACGGTTTATATGAGTTCACTGTTACATCATTTGGACTAACTAATGCACCAACCTATTTTATGGATCTGAAGAATAAGGTGTTCATGATCTGGATAGATTCGTCGTGGTTTTCATCGACGATATTTTTATTTATTCCAAGAGTGATAGTAATCATGAGGAACACCTGAGATTGGTGCTACAGAAGCTACGAGATAATCAACTCTATGCCAAGTTCAGCAAGTGTGAGTTTTGGATTGGCGAGGTGCCATTTCTTGGTCATATCATTTCTAATGGAGGAATTTCAGTGGATCCTGCTAAGGTTAAGGAGATAATGGGGTGGAGAGTACCCACTACAGTTACTGAGATTCAGAGTTTCTTGGGACTTGTTGGATATTATCAGAGATTTATTAAAGGATTTTCTAAGATTGCTAAGCCTATGACTTCACTTTTGGAGAAAGGAAGAGAATTTAAGTGGGACGAGAAGTGCCAAGACAGCTTTGAGCAATTGAAAAAGAGGTTGATGTCGCCACCAGTATTGGTTATGCCAGACCTACAGAAAGGATTTGATATCTATTGTGATGCATGTGGCCAAGGCTTAGGATGTGTGCTCATGCAAGAAGGACATGTGATCGCCTACGCGTCTCATCAGTTACGGAAACATGAATTGAACTACCCCACTCATGACTTGGAATTGGCAGCCGTTGTGCATGCGCTTAAGATTTGGAGACACTACATTATGGGAACCAAGTGTCAAGTATACACGGATCATAAGAGTCTGAAGTATATATTCACTCAGAAGGATCTCAACCTTAGGCAACGCCGTTGGTTGGAGCTTATTAAGGATTATGATTTGGAGATTCACTATCACCCGAGCAAGGCAAATTTGGTTGCAGATGCCTTGAGTCAAAAGGAGATGTTCATTCAGCTATTGTTGCCCAGCTACCCGATAAGATTGTTGAGGATTTCAGGAGACTTAACCTGGGGATAGTTGCTCACACTGAAGGAGTTATTATTGATGTGGAACCTACCTTGGAGCAAGAAATCTGCAATGAACAAATTGGTGATGCTAAGATATAAGAGATTAAGGATCTAATTACTGGAGGTCGAGGTCCGGAATTCACGGAAGATGAACAAGGCACTGTGTGGTTCAAGGACAGGATATGTGTTCCTGATATTGAAAGCCTTCGTGAGACTGTTTTAAAGGAGGCCTATGACTCGGATTATTCTATTCATCCTGGTAGTACCAAGATGTATCAGGATTTGAAAAGGAAGTATTGGTGGTATGGATTGAAGAGAGATGTGGCTACATGTGGTTAAGTGTGATGTGTGTCAAAGAGTGAAGGCTAAACACCAGAGGCCAGCTGGACTATTGCATCCACTGAAGATACCCGAGTGGAAGTGGGAAGAGATTGGTATGGATTTCATTACTGGATTGCCTCGCACCCAGAAAGGATATGATGCTATATGGGTGATTGTGGATAGATTGACTAAAGTAGCTCACTTCATTCCTGTCAAGACTACTTATAAGTGATCTCAATTGGCTGAGGTATATATGGCTTGGATTGTGTCTCTACACGGTGTACCGAAGAAGACCATTTTGGATAGAGGATCACAGTTTACCTCCAGATTTTGGAAAAGTGTTCATGAGAATATGGATACGAAGTTGAATTTTAGTTCGGCTTACCATCGTCAGACTGATGGATAGACTAAAAGGACTAATCAAGTATTGGAAGATATGTTGAGAGCTTGTGCCCTTCAGCATGGAGGAAGTTGGGATAAAAGCCTACCGTATGCTGAGTTCTCATATAATAATAGTTATCAGGCCAGTCTGAAGATGTCACCTTTTGAAGCTCTGTATGGGAGGAAGTGCAGGACTCCTCTATATTGGGATCAGACTGGAGAAAGACAATTCTTTGGGCCTGAATTGATTCAAGAAGCAGAAGAACAAGTCCGTATAATACGAGAAAATTTGAGGGTAGCTCAAACCAGGTAAAAGAGCTACGCTGATAATAGAAGAAAACCACTGGAGTTGGAGGAAGGTGATCATGTGTACCTCAAGGTGTCACCACTTCGTGGAATGAGGAGATTCAAAGTTAAGGGCAATTTGTCCCCTCGCTACATTGGACCATTCCTGATCTTTAGAAGAGTTGGGGAGATGGCATACCAAATCGAGCTACCTGCTACTCTATCGGATGTGTATAACGTGTTCCACGTGTCTCAACTTAAGAAGTGTCTCCGTGTCCCCGAGGAACAGTTACCAATGGAAGAGCTCAGTGTACAGGGTGATTTGACTTACACGGAGTACCCGATCAAGATTCTTGACACATTGACTCGAGTTACAAGGAATAAGGTGATAAAGATGTGCAAAGTGCAATGGAGTCACCACGGTGAAGATGAAGCAACTTGGGAAAGAGAAGAAGAGCTTCACATAGATTTTCCCCACCTTTTCCCTAGATCTTCTTAAATCTCGAGGACGAGATTATTTTTAAGGGGGGTAGGATTTGTAATACTCAAAAGTGTAATAAAGTGGATAGAGATAAACCAATTAGTTTGTGGCCTCTACTATTCATTGCATGTGATCAACACTAGTTAAAAGTGGGTAATTAGAACCAAGAACACCTAAATAACTTGTGCATCATGCTGGATCTTACTTTGTGTGCATTTTGTGATGATATAAAAATATGGTAAACAAAAAAAAGATAATAATAATTATGTTAATACCCCAATGGGAAATTAAATCCTAAAAGAAATTCTAGAGATTGGAAAAGAAGAGAAGAAATTCTAGAAGTGAAACAAAAAAAGAGAAAAGATATAAAAATAATATATATAATAATATATCTTCAAAGTAGTACTGTTTATGGCGCATTATCATCTGAGAATATTTGGTCACAAGAGTTTGAATTAAATTTGAACACAACTTGAATTTGAAAAGAGAGAGAAAAAGAAAAAGAAAAGAAAAGAGGAAGAAATCCTGTTTGGGCCGGCCAAACCCTATTCGGCCCAATAGCATTTTACCCACGCACACCAGCCCAACTCTATCCCGCGCCCCGCATTCTTTCGCTGGCAGGTGGACCCCGCGGGTCAGCTACTGCACGCGCGCGCTGGATGACCTCCACGCGATGACCTGTGGGCCCGCTTAGCAGGTTTTTCCCCTCTGTGTTGAGACTGTCAGGTGGGACCGGGTAGGCTCGGTCACCCTTCAACAGACCGCCCGACAATGGCGGGCGCTCGCCGTCGAATCCGGGGAGATCGTTGCCCACCTCGGCCACCTCGCGTCTATATGGGGTCCCCAGAATCCTGGCCGACCGTTCCTCCTGTTTTTGAAGACTCGCCCTCGCTGATACCATGTCGCCGCCGTAGCACCGAGAAGGGAGGGGAGAGCGCCGCCGCAGCCTACCCTCGGCTACGTCGCCATTGGGATCTTGGGGAAAGGTCGTGGGGCTTCGCCGAGTCACCAGGAGGACGTCTCTGCTAGTGTTCGGCGGGATTGATCCTCGGGACGGCCTCAATTCCTCACCGTACTTCAACCCCCGCCACCGAACCTCCTAGCCGCATGGACAGTGAGGTCACCGCTCGGATTCGAGGTAAACGGTACACCATCCTCTCCGCTTTTCACTGGGCATCAAGTTGGGAGGCGCGGATTAAGCTTTAGGGCCCTGCGGTGGGGATTAGCGGGTGGTCCGGCCATGCGCTGCTGAGCTTCGGGCGGCGCCGCCATGAGGGCTCTGCTCGGAGGCGGGCGTGCCGTGGGCCGTTTGATGTGGCATGAACGGTCGGATTAGAAACCAGCCTTCTCCCTGGTCGATTTGATCTGGGCCATTGGGGGGTTCGATCGGACGGATCAGAGCGTATCACATCTCATTAAATCGGGACTGTTGATCCTGGATCCAACCTCCGTGGGTGCGTACCGTTTCGATAAAACCTAGATCTAATCTCGCGCGTCCGTTTGGATCGGACGGCTCACGGGAGCCGATACCGTTTCGCCCGAGCACATTTGCTAAAGAACCCCTCGGTTTTCCTGAAAACAACCCGCCGTCCTATGCGCTGTTCCCTGAGTCTTAGGAATTTTATCCCCGAGCCCCCTGCGCTTCACAGATATTGAGGCCCAATCCAGTGCAGTTTAAAACTGAATAAATAAAGTGGAAAATAGATTTTTAATAGAAAAATAATTGCTAGAACTTCAATAATTCATAGAAAATCCATTTTTAGTCCAAATTAGTCCATTCCACTTTCTAAATTTTTATAATTTAATTCTATATCACTTAGAGCCTATGTTTTATCATGACAACAGTAAGAAATTTAATTCCTCACCTAATCCTATTTAAAACACATGAAACCTTTAAAAATTCATAACTTAAATTCTATAACTCCAAAAATTATGATTCCTGTTCCTATAATTTTATTTTAATGTGTAGATTATTACTGTGTATTTTATTTATATGTTTGGTGTAATGTTAATTTCTCTATATGCACTGTGCTTGTTTGTATTGTGGCGAGTAGAAGAGCCCGTTGCTGAAGATCTTGGTGAGCAGCAGATTGAAGTAGCTGAGCAGGAGCTCATTGAAGGCAAGTTGTGCCCTTGACCACTTTTTACCCAATAATGTTCTTTAATATCACTTATTCATGCATAGGTTAATTTTGATGGGACCCAATAGGTCACCCTAGATTGTTTATCTCATTACCTTGTTTACCCCTGAATCACTTGGGTAGTTTGCTATTGCTTTACATGGTTTTGGGATAATCATTTATTACCTCTATGTTCCAATTCTTTTGTTATTCTATTTATGTTCATGTCAAGTTCATCAATGTTAATTGGAACATAGAGCTTAACTTGAGAACCACGTGCCACCACAAGGGTTTAATGGGACGCCCTTGGCTGACTAATTAGGAAAGCTAGTGGAAGACTACCTTACCCGAAAGGGGCAAGGGCAGTAGGGGAGTGGTCAGTGTAGGGAGGTCCTTAGTTGATTTTGCTGCGATGGCAGTCAGCCAAGAACCCTGCATTGGAGCTTCCTATAAACTGTAGCGGGTTTTTGGAAGCTAGTGGAACTTTGTAAAGGCCTCGTAGTGTTGCCCTGCCGCGCTTCCTAGGTAGAGGTGTATGGGATTCGCGACCCCTTGGCAGATGGGTAGCATGACTTGTGGGTAAAGGGTACAACCTCTGCAGAGTGTAAAAACTGGTATACTAGCCGAGCTCACGGTCATGAGCAGCTCAGGACTCTCTGATGTTTAAATTATGGAACTTAAATTCAATTTGGTCATTTGCATTGCATGGGATTATTATTAATTTTGTTCTATTACTTTTATTATGGTATGGTATTTACTTACACTTAGTAACTGCTAATAAAATTTTGACCAACTACTTAAAAGCAATGCTCAGCTTTAACCCCTATCATTGACTAGCCTTACACATCACATGAACTCACACCTTTGTGAGTTTATGTCCACTGGTTCCCCACAACTTGTTGAGCTATGATCATGTGTGAGCTCACCCTTGCTGTCTCACACCCCCCCACAGGAGAAGAGCAGGTGGTTCAGGAGGAGCCACAAGGCGAGGAGTATGATCTGATCTAGGTGGTGTTTCTCAGTTGACATTGGCGCCGACGATCCTTAGTTCGTTTTATATTTATCTTTTACTTTGTAATAAGTCTTCCGCTATGTAATAAGTACTCTGATGTTTTATGACATTTATCTCTATACACTCTGTTATTATATATGTTGTCTTCTTGGCGCATGTATGAGATGCACCCGGCTTTGTTCCTTAAAGCCGGGTGTGACAGGTTTCCTTTAACTGAGCAAGAGAAGCCTCGGACAGCAAGGCCGACCGAGCCGAGGGACTCCTACGCCTCCGGGACACGGATACCTCACTCGTCACCTTTGCACGAGGCAACTCACACTTGGTGAAGCGGTTCAGATAGCCGACAGGCGAGTCTTAGTGCTCGAAATGAGGAAAAAACACGGCTCCGTGCCGGAAATACATACATGTTCAGGCCCCGACAGCCACAATGAACAAAAGACCGGCATTCAAGGTGCCATCACAAACAGAACTCCAGTTCCGTCCCCGCGGGTATGAACAACCTCCACACCGGGGAGCCTGCGGGGCGACAAGTTCCGAGCGACTCGCCAGCGACCTCTGCAGCAGCAGCTATGGTCCCAGGACGGACGCGGCCACTGGAAGGCTCTCGTTCGCGTCCCCGCTCAAGGGACGTGAACCAGACATCAAAGCCAAAGAGCCGGAGGCCGGCCCGTAGGCGGCGCTGACGGCCTCGACGGTGGGGAAGCTTCCCCCGGCTGCCACCACGTCAGCACCGACGGCGGCGTCCGCCTCTCCACCAACTCCACACCGGCAAACGCGGGCCGCTCCAAAGCGCACCGGTAGGTCCTCGCTCCCGTCCTCGCCACAAAAGCGAGGAAGAGGACGGAATGTTGCATCCTAGCTGGGCAGCAACAGTTCGCCTTCCCTTGCATTGCTGGAGGACGCCTCCTCCGCAGAGCTGGAGGATGGTTTCCACCACCAGAAGCTGGAAGAGGAGGTGGCCAGCCGACCCGTGCGGGAAGCAGAGCCCCGGCTCGCCTCGCTCTCCGCCCCAGCAAGGATGATAAACATCCTTGAAGCTGAGGGAGGGGCGGGGGCCGCAACCCGGCTTGTTTCTCCCCATCTAGGGGTTGGTGGTCACTGTCTTGGGTGACCACCGGCGAGGGGATGCTGCCGGGCCGCGTGATGAAAATCCTTGAAGCCGAACGATGGCTGAAAGGTACCAACTTCCACGAAGTTGCGTTCCTCCAACGACAAGGCGGAAGGATTGCGGGTGTTCCCCATCCAGGGGCTCGGAAGGTGGGAAGACACGATGCATAAGGGAGCGCGAAGACATGGTCGCCTTTCAAGGGGGTCACCCTCCTTTTGAAGGCGACTCTCCCTACTTGCGTCCCCAGCCGTCGCGGGCTGAGTCTTCTCCAGCACGCTCCAAGGTCCTCCCCCTACGGTGCGGGGGCTGGGTCCCACGCGTCATGCAAGCTGGCCAGAGCAGAAGAAGCCAAACCGCCGCGCGCGGTGCATGCAACTACCCAGCGGTTACGAGCATTCCTCCACTATCGCCCAGACCAGTGGGTGAAAGGGCGGACAACCATGCAGGCGGCATGCAACCGCGCCAAGTGGGCGCACCCCTCCGACTTCCAACGCACCCAGCATGGAGGCCCAGGCCCACACGTCATGCAACCGGCGCGCCGGTTGCTACGTGCGAGCAACTGCACCGCCACTCGCACCACTACCGCGCCTCCTCGACTGCGGAACCAGTACCGCGACTCGAGGCAACCCTGCATATGACCCAACAGTGCCAGCCAGGCACGACGGTCAATACTGCCAAAAATGGGCCGACAGTAATGGCGGTGGCAGGCGGGCGGAAGCAGCGGTCACGTCGTCAGTCAAGCTTACTTCCCATCCAGGGACAACAAGGGAACCCTCTCCCACGGCGTGAAGACGGCGCGCCCAGGTTCCGTTCCTCGAACGGCTCGTGCACGCGCAACGGCTGCCCCGCGAACCACTTGCCCCGTCGCATTAACTCCGCGGCGGGACAGACGGCACCTTTGGCAGGAGAAGCGAGCGACGCTTCACCTTCGCCATAATGACCACGTCAAAAAGGTGCGCCACATCATCTCGATTTCGTACTCTTTCCTTTTTCCTCTTTCCCTCTCTTACAACAGGGACCGGGAAAGGGGGATACCCCGAAAAGGGATCCTTCTCCGCGAAGGAAACAGGCCTCGAGCCTCCCTACTGATCAGAGGTTCAAAGGCTGGCCCCTCGGAGGGGTTCAACAGCCGCCTCAGAGCGCTTGGGCTCCGCGCCCACTACTGGTTAGAGGTTCGAAGGCCGGCCCCTCGGAAGGGTTCAACGGCCGCCTTAGGCCACTCGGGCTCCGCGCCCACTACTGATCAGGGGTTCGTAGGCTGGCCCTCGAAGGGTTCACAGCCGCCTCAGACACAGAGCGAGGGATGACCCTGGGTACGTTCGATACATAACCAAGGCTCGGGCTATGCTCCTGAGGTACCCTAGGACATTTCCGAGACCAGCGGGAACGATCTTGTAACAGAATCCCATCAGCGGGAGGCATCGAGCCCTCGGACCCCGTCGAAAGGGGACCGGGTCCGGCAGATCACCCGCAGGTACTTTTGGAGCGAGCCTCCGGGCCTCTAGCCGACCCCTAACAAATGGGGCACGAGCGTCCACTCGGATTACCCGTCAGCAGCTCACTGGAGACACCATGTTCGGCGCCCTCCAAGGGCAACATGGCGCTTTTCCCCCCTCCTTGCGGAAAGGCGACGTAGGGGCGTATGTAAAAAAGTCGAGTCTGTCCTTGATCGTCCTCTCGCCCTGTGCGGAGGCTCGGGGGCTGCTCTCGCAAACCCGGCTCCGGCCAAACCGTTGACAGCGTCAACATACCAGCCCGAGAACTTGGGACCCGACCGTGCACCCAGGCTACGGCCAGCTCGCATGAGGGAACAACTAGACCAGCCGAAGTGTTGCGAAACGCGCTAAGACCTTGAAGGAGTCAAACCACTCCTCCGAGGCCTCGGGGGCTACACTCAGCGGGTGCGCTCGCGCGCACCCACCGGAACAAAACACAACCAAGAAAGGCTGGTCCCCTTGCAAAAAGGTGTGACAAAAGCCTCCAAGCGAGTATTAACACTCCCTTCGAGGCTCAGGGGCTACTGTCGGGGACCATAATTAGGGGTACCCTCAAGGCTCCTAAATCTCATCTGGTAACCCCCATCAGCACAAAGCTGCAAAGGCCTGATGGGTGCGATTAAGTCAAGGATCGGTCCATTCAAGGGACGCGATCGCGCCTCGCCCGAGCCCAGCCTCAGGCAAGGGCAGCCGACCCGGAGGGTTTACGTCTCACCCGAGGACCCCCTACGGCAACGAACGCACCTTCGGCTCGCCCGAGGCCCAGTCTTCACCAAGAAGCAACCTTGGCCAAATCGCCACGCCAACCGACCAAATCGTAGGGGCATTTAATGCAAAGGTGGCCTGACACCTTTATCTTGACGCGCGTCCTCCAGTTGACAGAGCCAAAGTGACCGTAGTCACTTCGCCGCTCCACTGACCAGCCTGACAAGAGGACAGCGCTGCCTGTGCCGCTCCGACTGCTGTGCCACATGACAGAGTGAGGCTGACAGCAGCCAAGCCCGGCCCTAGGCGCCATAGGAAACTCCGCTTCGCCCGACCCCAGGGCTCGGACTCGGGCTCAGCCCCGGAAGACGACGAACTCCGCTTCGCCCGACCCCAAGGCTCGGACTCGGGCTCAGCCCCGGAAGACGACGAACTCCGCTTCGCCCGACCCCAGGGCTCGGACTCGGGCTCAGCCCCGGAAGACGACGAACTCCGCTTCGCCCGACCCCAGGGCTCGGACTCGGGCTCAGCCCCGGAAGACGACGAACTCCGCTTCGCCCGACCCCAGGGCTCGGACTTGGGCTCAGCCCCAGAAGACGACAAACTCCGCTTCGCCCGACCCCAGGGCTCGGACTCAGCCCTGGCCTCAGCCGACGGTCTTCGCCTCGCCCGACCCAGGGGCTCGGACTCGACCTCGGCCTCGGAAAACAGACTCGACCTCGACCTCGGAGGAGCCTCCACCTCGCCCAACCTAGGGCTCGGACCGACCACGTCACAGGAGGCGCCATCGTTACCCTACCCCAAGCCGACTCAGGCTACGGGGAACAAGACCGGCATCCCATCTGGCTCGCCCCGCCAAACAAGTAATGATGGCGCCTCGCACGCTCTATGACGACGGCGGCTCTCAGCCCCCTTACGGAAGCAAGAGGACGTCAGCAAGGACTCGATAGCCCCGATAGCTGTCCTTCCGCCAGGCTCCAGCGCACCTCCGACGGCCACGACACCACACGAACCGGGTGCCAAAACCTCTCTGACTGCCACGATGGCATGTACTTAGGGCGCTAGCTCTCCTCCGCTAGACACATTAGCACACTGCTACACCCCCCATTGTACACCTGGATCCTTTCCTTACGCCTATAAAAGGAAGGTCCAGGGCCCTCTTACAGAGGGTTGGCCGCGCGGGGAAGGACGGGACGGCGCTCGCGTGAGGCCGCTCGCTCCCTCCTGCGTGGACGCTTGTAACCCCCTACTGCAAGCGCACCCGACCTGGGCGTGGGAAAAACACGAAGGCTGCAGGATTTCACCTCTCACGCCCGTCTCCCTCCGGCTTCTTCCCCCTTCGCGCTCCGTCTCGTGCCGACCCATCTGGGCTGGGGCACGCGGCGACAATTTACTCGTCGGTCCAGGGACCCCCCGGGTTCGAAACACCGACAAGCACAATGCTTCAAATAATAATAAAGAGTAAGTAATAATATTAAAGACTAGAGTCATTTATATAATATAAATCAAAGTACATAGAATAGAAACGTAGCCAACGTAAATTAACCCACCACGGGCAGCTGACTGGGGGAGGTCGCTAGCCTAATCCTTGAACTCGTCGAAGTTCTGGAACTCCTAGAGATCCGCCTCGACGCCTTCTTCTCCTTCTTTACCTGAGCATAGATTGCACCAAAGGCAACCTGGTGTTTTGTGAAAGCAAGGGTGAGTACACATCAATGTACTCAGCAAATGTCTCGTTTGGCTGAGGTGGGCTAGCTTTATGTGGAGTTAAGCTCAAGCAGTTGCTTTTAGTTGGTCAGGTATTTATTATTAGTGGAAGCCAAGTTTTAGTAATAACCAACTCGTGAACCATTTCCTCATCGAGGAACATCATGATCATCATCGAACCAAAAACATTAATAGAACCGTTGAACCTCGAACCAGTTGTATCTCTAATCAAAGAGGATCCCAAGGCCGCTCTTAACCGTGAGCACGGGTGATATATCAGTTTCTAACCCTCTGCAGAGGTCGCACACTTTACCCACGAGTCATGATTCCCTTTCTGCCCGGGGAGAGCTAATCCCCATTGACCACTACCTAGGTGGCATGGCAGGGTATCACTATGTAGCCTTTACAAAGACTCCCCTGGTGCATAGCTGCTCGTTAGGTTTCGCCAGTCGTACAAACGCCGTACACCTCCCCAAGGTGGGTGACTAACAAAACCAAATCGAATGAACCTCTGTACCCCCCTTGGCAGAGCGAGCACTACGCCCCGGCCCCCATTGACGGCCCTCCGGCAAAGCCAACTATACTCCCAGGTTCATCTAATTAATCAGCTAAGGGCGTCCCATTCCACCCTCACGGGTGGTCACTCCACGAACAAGTCCTTACGGAGAGGTACTCAAGAAAATGGCCTGAGTCCCCTAGAGTATCACAATATCATCATCGGGATAACATCATCGTATCATATATATTCACATCATGTTCATTGATTAAGTTAAAGCAATATCATGAAACTAGCCATAATAACCCAAAAGGTAATCAAGGACAAGGTAAATAGAAAGCTAGTCAATCCTTAGGTTGATCATGGTATGCGGGGCAGTGAATTATGAAGTAAATAGGACATAATGGGTCAGAGGACAATTGCCTTCACCAAACAGATGCTCTGAGTCTACAATCTCGTAGAACTCAAAGAGCTTGATCTCGGGACCAGTGGTTCACCAAGTCTTGATCGTCGATTCCTCGAAACTCAGTAACATATCGCAATCTATTCATGACACACATCGAAGATGAACAAGCACAAGCAAACAAAAGTATACATGCATAAGAACACTACACCATACCAAGGAAACCAATATAAAAACAAATAGTATAAAAAATAGTGAGCGCTTCTACGGTTATGCGAGGAAAAAAACCGTGATAGTCGAAGCTATGGTCGAGGGGTTAGCGTGTTTACACTGAGAAAGTATTGATTAGAATATTTAATCCGACATTTCTCAAATATAAATAATATCTACTACTTAGTTTTGGCTAACTTACTGTTTTAATTATGGATGATTAAATAACTAACTAATTAACTCACATGAGTAATTATAAGCGAATGATTTAATCTCGCGTGCGGACAACGCGTGATACACGCGAACGGCGCGCGGCAACGCGTGCGACACACGCGAATGGCGCGCGACAACGCGTGCGAACAACACGCGAGGACGACACGCGACGACGTGCGCGAAACAGCACCGCGACACACGCACGGTACGCACGAACCGACATACGAAACTAATAAATAAATGACAATATGATTTTACTAAACAATTATTAATAATTAATATTTCAGTTAAGGTTAATCATGTTAGTGACTAATTATAAATGCGCAAATCGAATTCCTAAATTAGATTTTTAAATTGAAACGTCGTTCTAGTAGCCACTGGCTAAACAAATGTTTAAATAAATTAAATAAAATGTGCAACAGTGGGGATAAATATTTCTAAATTAAGATAATTTTAATACGAATCTAACACAACTTGAATAGATTGAATCGAGTTTAAAACATAAAAGTTATCATTATTTTAAAGTATACTGTAATTCGCGTGTACTAAATTACAGAAGTGTCGTCTTCTCCCTCACCTCATCTTCTTCCTCCCATCTATGGAAGAGAGAGGAGAGAAAGTGGAGGGGGGCTGCGCAGGGGAGGACGAGGCCGGGCCGACCGAGCGCGGACGCGACCGCACAGGGCGCGCGGGGCGCGAGGCGCGGGAGCACGGTCGTCGCCGCCGGCCACCACCGGGGAGGGGGAAAGGGGTGCCGCCGGGAGGGGAAACGGAGGGGAAGGGGTGCCGCCACCGGGGATGGTGAGGAGAGAGTGAGGGAGGCCCTGCACGGACGGGAAAACAAAGAACACGAAAAAACCCTAGGTACAACAATGGAGGTTTCTCACCGGGGAAGAAGACCCTCGCCAGAGCTGAGGAGAAATCCGTCGATTGCCGAAGATTCGGGGGTCCGATCGACGAACCGAACGCGCCCCGACGAAGCCCTCGACAAGACGAACACAGCGGTACCCGCGGATTCTATAGATGGTGCACGGATTGGGAGTAATTGCTCGTCGGAGTTATCGCCGGAGTTGGAACCACTCCGAACTTCGGCGAGCGATACCGGGAGCTAGGGATCGAATTTGGAGAAATCGTTTCATGTTCTGGAACGGGCTCGACGAGATGAAGCCGGTCATGTATTTATATCTAGGGTTCGGACGAGATTAAAATTCGGTTTAAATTCGGATTTTACCATTTTTAAAATTCAGAAAAGCCTAGAAATCCATATTTTGTGCTCAAAATATTATAGATCCTTTCAAAAATCTCCAGAAAAATTCCTATAAATGTTTTGCCACCTAATGAACTAAAAAACATAATTAGAGTTTCTAAAACATTTTTAAGTTCCTCAAATAAATATATTTTGGTTTTCGGAAAATAGAGAAAAATTCTGAAAAATATGAAAATTGACCGAGCGCTTCTATAACATATGTTAACATGTTTCAAACACATTTTGCACTTAGAAACACCATGCAACGGCATGAATGCAACAACCAAAGTGCCTCTAGGGCTCATTCCACTAGGTTTACGCTAATATAAAACAAAATAATTCTCCATTTTTAGGAAAAAAGAGAAAGGAAAGCGAAGAACTGAGAGAGTAACACCTGAATTAGGTGGATATTAGAAAAGAAATTTTATACCCCCAAATTCAGGGTGTTACAGTAATGGAAGGCCGAATCCATGAGGCTCGATCGTCTATGATAAAGTTCCACCTTAGGCCAAATCCATGAATTTCATGAAAACACTCATAAAGACTCCAACTTTTGAAGGTTAGAAATAATCTACTGGCCTTTGCACAATATAATGTAGTTATCATTGTACTAAGGTGGGCCCTGTGAATTTTCAATTGTTCTTGGGTTTCTACAAGACAAAGACTCAATACATTGAAGTTTAAAGAAAATAAATAATAAACGACTTACTTTTCTTATCAGCCAAGGCTGAGTCCTTAGCATTATTGATCAAGTCTAGTTTCTCGAGAAGATCATCTACAATGGCTCTTTCCTTATGTATGGTTTTCTTGAAGGATACAAGAGTCTTTTTTCAAGTTTATAATTTGTTCGTTCATTTTGGAATTCTCACTCTAAAGGATTTTGGCAGCTTCTAGTGTTACACCGATGGCCTTGAAAGCTACAAACTATGTGAAAGGTTAACAATATAAGAAGTTTGGATTTTATGTATCACAAAATTCAGATAAATATATTTTAACTTGACCGAGTTGGCACCAAGTTTGTTACATAACCCTTTGACAGTGCTAACAAACTCATCACTTTGTTTCTTATCTTGCTCTAAGATTAGCTGTCACACCCGGTTTTAGAAGGCAAACCGAATGCGAACCATGTACGTGCCAGGATCAGCAATTCACGTACACAGCAGTTACATAACTGGACAAAATCACATAGTGCTCAAATAATAACATAAAAGAGGGTATAATAGTCGATTACATCATGATGTCTGAAACATCTACATAGTCTTTAACAATAATCAAAGTGCAGAAAAGAAACGTAGATACACGCGGCCTACACAGGCAGACGACTGGGGGTTTGCCGCTTACCCACGCCTAGAACTCATCGTACTCTTGGAACTCCTGGAAGTCCTCCTCCACGACTTCATCTTCGCCTGAGCAGTGGTTGCAACGCTGACAACCTGGAGGGGTTTGGTGTGTAAAGCAAGGGTGAGTACACATCAACATACTCAGCAAAATGTCCCGTTTGGCTGTAGTGGACTAGCATTATGTGAAGTTAGGTCAAGCAGTTGCTTTTAGTTGGTCAGGTTATTATTTACTAGTAGAAAGCCAGATTTTAGCATAAACCCAAATTATTAACCCGATGTATCCTTTCCAAATGGAAAGAATACCACTTACCAGTACCATAAGCATAATCATAACCATCATCCTCTTCACCACTTGTAAACCATACATCTCTGATCAAGTATCACTAATCAATGGTGCTCCCTTGGCCGCTCATAACCGCGAGCACGGCTGATATATCAGTTTCATAACACTCTGCAGAGGTTGCGCACTTCACCCACAAGCCGTGATTCCCTCTTGCCTCGGGCCGATCAAACCCTTAAACACTACCAAGGTGAATAGGCAGGGTCTCACTACGTAGCCTTTACAAAGATTTCCTGGGGCTGTAGCCACCCGTTAGGTTTCCTAAATGCACCGAACTCCTCCCCAAGGGGCGAACCAACCTTGGCAGAGCGAGCCGCATACATCGAGCCCCATTAACGACACGACGGCGAAACGAACTACACCCCAGTTCCTCTAATTACTCAGCTAAGGGCATCCCACTCCACCCTCATGGTTGCACTGTTTTCTCGGGCGGTCATCCAACGAACAGGTCCTTACAGAGACACACTCGAGAAACAGCTCGAGTCCCCTTAAGGGCCACAAGTACAATCATCATAATCAAAAGGGAAAATAGCGTATCATAGATATCTCATCATGTTCATTGATTAATGTGAAGCACTAGCATAAAGCTAAACTGAAATAACCCAACCAGAATAGGTAAACAAGGACAAGATAGACAAAAACTAGTCAATCCTTAGGTATAAACTGTGTAAATGCGGGGAGTGAATTCCAAGAATGAGTAGGACGTAGATGGGTCAAGGGACACTTGCCTTCACCAACCGACTGCTGTTCAAGGTCTTCACCTGCAACTCCTTCAGACTCCACCAACTGACCGTTATCTATACGAGTTCAAACATACATTCCACACATTTAATACAAAAGAACAGTACACCATACAATGGAATGCAATAAATAAACAGACGATCAACGCAGGGCTCACACTTACTACTAAGCGAGAAAGAGAAAGTAACAGTCAAGGCTACGGTCAAAGAGCGATCACGTTACCCAATTATAAATTAAACTACTCATGTAAACAGAATGGTATTTATTTTGCCATTGCGTTAAGCATAGGGTGAAGTCATGTTCCATATTAAATTATTATAAGCAGATGAAGGTGAATTAAAGGAAATGGTCGCGCGGCGAGACGCGCGACACAACATTTAACTCGAATTAAGAAATAAACGACTCGTCACGCGATAGAGCGCGCAACAAGACACTAGAAATAATTATAAAGAGACGTTAGGCATCGCGCGACGAAACGCACGACGGCATACGTTAACTGAACTGAGTTTAAAACGAAATGTCGCGCGGCGAAGCGCGCGACACAGATCATTATCAAAGATGAACTTAAATTGAATCGTCGCGCGACGAAGCGCGCGACACAGCACATTAATAAGGATGAATTTGTGGCGGAACTGCCCGAATTATTCCAACTTAAGTGCCTAAGCCCTGCCTTAGAGGCTAGACCACACTTAAATAGGAATAACCCGTCAATCCCTCGGATCTAGTCCGACATGGCCACTGACAGGATCAAGTACCACAATCTCACTCGATGGTGAGTCACAGAGCAAATACAATAAAGCATAAAACCATACATGTCAGAGTATTAAGTTATTACATCATCATCATCATCATCGGAGTTTTGCCAAAAGTAATCATCATTGTTCGAAGTGCAGCGGACTGAAACTAACGATAAATAAACGGAGAGATGGGGAAGCCTGTCCCATCACTCCTCATGCTCCTCCTCAGCCGAGGCGGGGTCCCACTCGACGGTCCAACCCGGTGGTAAGGTGGACGGCCAAGTCACTCCAGCAACCATATCCTCCAGAGAACCTGTAAAAATTATGCCACAAGCAAGGCTGAGTATACTAATACTCAGCTAGACTTACCCGGTGTGAGGAGTCTATACTCCTCTACCTCTAGACATGCAGCTGTTTGGCTGTGGGGTTTGGTTGCCAAAAGCACTAGCTGAGTTTCTAAATCAAGATTTTATCTTTGTCAAAATTAAGTGTGACTCTCTTAAGGCTAAAAGTGTACTATCTACTCATACATAGTAACAAGCAGTTTTAGCAATCAACATGTTGTATCATCTCATCACAGTTCCACTTGTTACTCAATGCAGTACAATGGATCAAGCAGTCTCATTAGCTGCGAGAAGCAGACGATTCGAATCGAGTTTTTATCCTTGCAAGGTAAACCTAAACACACGACGTGGCGAGGCACTCCGTCCCCACACACATCAACCGTCCCCATCGATTCCCTGGCAACAGATCAGGGCTCACCGCCTTGGCGTACAATGCCTCACTGACCCCGACTGGCCGTCGTGCAGTGACCGCACTTGTACCCACCATAACCGGAATGGGAGACCTCGTCTCAGGTCACGTGAGGGGGGTATGTCTGCGGGCAGGTTCACTCAGGTACTAGGCTTACCGATTTACCATATTTCTCGGTATGTGTTTAGTACATTCAAACGCTTGACACAGGTATCCGCACGTTAATCCTTATTTCCATTTTACCTCATAGACCACGTATCCCCATGGATCCGTGTCCACATACCAACACCAATGTGATATGAAAGGTGGTTACAATCAATGTCCTGACCTCGCGCGAGTGCTAGAAAAAAAATCACTCGACTTCTACCGAGATCCCTAATTAGCAAAGCAGCTATTCGACCTAGCATACTAGTATCCATCTCAAAAAGGATTCCTGAGATCATGCAACTAGGGTTTCAAGCAACTCCTACACTTAAGTGCACATTCAACCCTACAATCATTAAGTGGAGTAAAATAGCATAAATAACAGGTTATGCATAAAACCGGGGCTTGCCTTCCAAAGCAGTGGCAGGCAGGTCCTCTGGTTCATTATTTATGTCACTTTTTCTATTTTTTCTTAACCTTAAGCATATTATGGAATAAGGGGTTAAACTAACTTAATGTAGTGGACAGAGAGGTTTAACATTTTTAACTAGGTCAGTAGGTAGACAATAACTTCTCTAAATTTTTCTAACCTTAGTTAAATAGTACAACCATTTTTCTTGCTATTATTAAGCTTTTGGTCAAAACCAAAATTAAATCAGAACCTTATATTTTTCTCTAGTACTTATGGGGTTTTATATTTTTCTTAGACAGGTTACATTATTTAGAGTCTGGCAAAATTAGTTTGACCAAATTTGGATAAACCCAACAGAAGTTATGGGTTTTTAAAGTTTCTGTTTGAATTTAAATCAGGTTTTAATAAAGTTTTTCTGAAAAAGCAGTTTGCGCCAAGGCCCCTGGGTTTAAACCGAATCAAACCTCGCAGATCTACCCTCGGGTCACTATTCACTCGGGTCTCTGACTTTTCACTTAACCCCCTGGCTTTCTCTCCCTCTCACCCGCAGTCCTTCCCCCAACTGAAACAGTAGCCGCGGGAAAGAAAGGACGGCGCGGCTTACCGGCGGCGAGGGAGGTCCGGCGAGGTGGTCAGCGATGTTCAGGAGGTCGCGACGGTCACGTCGATGTGCGGGTCGGCGTCAGAGGTGGTCGGAGCTCCCCTGGCCACGAACACAGGCGGCGGGGATCGTCGGCGACGCCTGCTCCGGCCAAACCATGGCGGTAGAGTTCAATTAATGGGCACGAGGAGCTTCACGGGATGACACAGAGGCCATGCGCGCAACGAATCGGGAAATGGTGAAGGGGTTTACCCGGTCCACGTGCGCCGGCGGGTTCTTGAACTCCGGTGAGCGCGATTTGGCTACTCCGGTGACGCGGGCCCTCGGGTTAAGCTTGAGCAAGGCTCACGGCTTCACCAGGAAGCTATCTGGGGGCTTGGATCGAACGGAGGAGGACGGGAGAGGGGTCGGCCACGGCGGTTGCTCTCGGGCGGCACTGGCGGGCTGCGGGGAGGTCGCCGGAGGCAATGGCGGGTTCGGGCAAGCCAGGCGAGGTACGGAGGAAGCAATGGGGAAGGCAATCGAGCGCTGGGGTGGGTTTTATAGGCGCGGACGCGGCCGGGGCGCCGGCTCGACCGTTTGGCGCGACGCGGGCACGCGGGGCGCGCGCGGGCGTGCTCTGGCGAGCTCAGAGCGCGTCGAACACGTGGCGCGTTGCTTCTGCCCGTGTTCTTCGCTCTGCTGAGCGGCCAGGCGTACGAATCTTGCCCTACCGCCTGTGGGAGATCTCTTCCCTGCACCTAGAGCTACCTAGTTCATGTGAGTTCCAAGGGGAGATGTGGTCCGGTTGAGGAGATATGGTAGCGCCAAGTCTTGTCTGTCTGCCCTGTGCAAACCGAGACAAAACCAGTGCCAACGCGTGTCAAACGGTTTTGGCTTGGGTTCAAACTTTTCCAGGGCATTCTAGGGTTCATTTGGCGCCACTTAGTTAATTAGGTCGACAGGTTTTGAAAAGGGGATCAAGGTGAACATGTGGGATTTTTGCTCAAGGGTTGGTTTTTGACTTAGGCAAAATCTGAATTTCTCCCTTGTGTTCAACCTTTGGTGATCTTTTTAGGACCTTTCTGAAAACTTTTTGGGGGTACTTCCTTACTATTAATTGTAGGTTATTAAGTATATTACAACTTTTATATTTGGCCCAAACCATGATCATGATGTTTACATGATCTTTTGATCATGGCTTCAATTAGGGTTATTATTGCCTATGGGGGTTTTGCACTAGGGTTTTGGGAGATCCCCACTTAGATGTGCATTACAAGCTAGGGCATGAAATCCAAGATAGTTTGCACTAGATTAGGACCCTGAATTCCAAGATTGAAGTACTTTGCCCACAAATCTTTATGTAATTATGGGTTAAAAGGGGGTAACCCTGGGGTGGACACCCTGAGTAACACCTAGGGTGTTACAGAATTTAAAATGAATCGTGACGTGACTAAGCGCGCGACGCAGCACATCGACTAAACTAAAATTAAAATGGATTAAACTGAGAGTCGAACGCCGCGCAACTACGGTCATGCGCGCGAGAGCACGCTGCACGCGCCGGGGGCACGCGATGGCCGCCGGGGCACGGGCACGGGCGCAGGCAGGGGCGCGCGAGGTCGTGGCCAGGGAGCGCGCGGGGGTGCGGCCAGGGGGGCACGGCCGCCGGTGGGGGGCGAGCCGCCGGGCGTGGCCAGGGGCGGTGCGGGGGCGCCAGGGGCGCGGGCAGGGAGGCCGCTCGGGGAAGAAAAGGGGAGGGGGAGGGGAAGAGAGAGAGGGAGAGAGGGAGAGAGGAGGGGAGCTCACCTTGGGGATCCAAACTCTGGCGATCACCGTCTCCAAGACCTAGGGCACCACGGGGAGAGAGAGAGAGAGAGAGGTGGAAGAGAGGTTGCTGCGCGGGAGAAATCAAATGAGAGAAAGAGACCGGGGGAGGGGGGCGCATGGGGAGGGCACGAGCGCCAGGGGCACGTGGGCCGAGGCCAGGCTGGGCTACACCGCGGGTCAAAACCCCATGGCACATACAACCATAGATCGGAAAATCAATTCGCGAAATAGAAACCGAAACGAAACTAAGCAACGCACGCGATTAAGCACGAAATCAGACAAAGAAATATGATTCGGCATGATGCAACACTCATGACCACTTAGGTTTTGTTTACACATGACACGGACACCAGTCGCTATATTGCTTTGAAATTGGGAAGAAGGAGCGAAACAGGAAGAGAAAAGAGAGTAACGCCTGAATTTGGTGAGTAAAAAGAATAAAAAATTCTACCCCCAAATTCAGGGCGTTACAAACCTATCCCCCTTAAAAGAATCTCACCCTCGAGATTCAAGGTTGGCCAGCAAAGAGTTCAGGATACATGGCCATCAGATCATCTTCACGCTCCCAGGTTGCTTCTTCCTCAGAGTGGTGACTCCATCTGACTTTGCACATTCTGATAGTCTTCCTCCGGTTGACTCTGTCTGCAGTCTCAAGAATCTGCGCTGGCTTCTCAATGTAGGTCAAGTCCTCCTGGACCTCCATACCTTCCACTAGCAACTGCTCTTCTGGCACACGCAGACACTTCTTCAACTGAGACACATGAAAGACATCATGCACTGCGGACAAGCCTTCTAGCAAATTGAGCTGATAGGCCACTTCTCCACGCCTTGCGAGAATCTGATACGGACCAACGTAGCAGGGTGCTAGCTTGCCTTTGATTCCGAATCTTCTGACTCCTCTGATAGGCGAAACCTTCAAATAGATGAAGTCTCCGACTTCAAAACTCAGCTCTCTCCTTCTTGTCTCTGCATAGCTTCACTGCCTTGATTGCGCTATCTTTAGATTCTCTCGAACCATCTTGATGTTCTCTTCAGCTTCAAGCAGAATGTCTGGCCCAAACACTTGCTTTTCTCCAGGCTGATCCCATTGCAATGGAGTTCTACAACTCCTTCCATAAAGCGCCTAAAATGGTGACATCTTCAAGCTAGCCTGGTAACTGTTGTCATAGGAGAACTCTGCATAAGGTAATCTCTTGTCCCATCCGGACTGATCTTGCAACGCACAGGCTCTCAACATATCTTCAAGGATTTGATTGGTTCTTTTAGTCTAACCGTCTTTCTATGGATGATAAGCTGAACTGAAATTCATATGTGTGCCCAAAGCTTCATGCAACTGCTGCCAGAAATGAGAGGTGAACTACGTTCCTCTGTCTGACACTATCTTCTTTGGCACACCATGAAGACAAACGATCCGGGACATGTACAACTCTGCTAATACTGCGCTACTGTAGTTGGTCCTGACAGGTATGAAGTGGGCTGACTTGGTTAAGCGGTCCACCACTACCCAAATGGAATCGTAGCTGGCTCGAGTGCGAGGCAATCCGACTATGAAGTCCATTCCGATTTCATCCCATTTCCACTGAGGAATTCGCAACGGTTGCAACAATCCAGCTGGCCTCTGATGCTCTGCCTTGATCCTTTGACAACTGTCACATATAGCCACATGCTCTGCGATCTCCCTTTTCATTCCGTACCACCAGAATTTCTTCTTCAGATCCTGATACATCTTTTCACTTCCAGGGTGTATAGAATAAGCTGACTCATGAGCTTCCTTGAGGATCAACTCCCGAATGGACTGGACATTGGGAACACACAAGTGGTCTTTGAACCATATCACACCCTCTGCATCTTCCCGAAAATCTTTGCCTCTTCCTTCTAGAATCAGCTGTCGGATTTCATTAATCTTCTCATCATTCTTCTGGGCTTCTTTGATTTCCCGCTCTAGGGTAGGCTCTAACTCGACTGTCACTCCTCACGTATTGTTCAGAAATTCGAGACTCAACCTGTCAAACTCTTTGGCCAACTCATAAGGCATCGGATGAGCAACCATTAGATTGACCTGACTCTTCCTGCTCAAAGCATATGCCACTACATTCACTTTGCCTGGATGGTAATGAATCCCCAATTCATAGTCTTTGATCAACTCTAACCATCTTTGTTGCCTCATATTCAGCTCCGACTGAGTGAATATGTACTTCAGACTCTTGTGGTCTGTGTAAACATCACATTTCGGCTCATATAGATAGTGCCTCCATGTCTTCAGTGCGTGAACCACTGCTGCCAACTCTAGGTCATGGATTGGGTAATTCTTCTCATGAACCTTCAGCTGTCGGGACGAGTAAGCCACAACTCTTCCCTCTTGCATCAATACGCATCCCAAACCAGTGTAACAAGCATCGCAATACACCGAGAAGGGCTTGTGCACATCAGGCAAGACTAAGACAGGCGCTGTAGTCAACTTCTCTTTCAGCGCTTCAAAAGTTTCTTGGCATTTCTGGGTCCACTTGAACTCAACTTTGTTGCCTGGCAAGGCTATCATTGGTTTCGCAATTTCAAGAACCCTTCGATGCATCACCGATAATATCCGGCCATTCCAATAAAGCTCTTGATTCCTCGAGCATCTGTTGGCGCTTTTCAGTTCAAAATATATGCCACTTTCTTTGGATCCACAACCAATCCTTCTTTGTTGATTATGTGACCCAAGAACAGGACTTCATCAATCCAGAACTCACACTTGCTCAACTTTGCATACAGCTGGTGCTCTCACAATCTCTGCAAAACCATCCTCAAGTGATCCGCATGCTCTTCTTCGCTTTGATAATTTATAAGAATGTCATCAATGAATACCACCACAAACTTGTCAAGATAATCCATGAATACACTGTTCATCAGATTTATGAAGAAGGCTGGTGCATTTGTTAGGCCAAAAGACATCACAGTGAACTCATACAACCCATACTTGGTAATGAATGTCGTCTTCGGAATGTCTGAAGGTCAAATCCTGAGCTGATGATAACCTGACCTCAGATCTATCTTTGAGAACACGCTGGCCCCTCTCAACTGGTCGAACGGATCTTCTATTCTGGGCAAGGGGTACTTGTTCTTGATTGTGACCTCATTCAGAGCTCGATAATCGATACACATCCTTCTAGTGCCATCTTTCTTCTCCACAAACAGGACAGGGGCGGCCCAAGGCGAGGTGCTTGGCCGGATGTAACCTTTCTCTAACAGCTCATCGATCTGCTTCTTAAGCTCAACCAACTCTGGTCCAGAAACTCTGTAGGCTCTTTTAGAAATGGGGGCGGTGCTAGGAAGAAGCTCTATAGCAAACTCAACTTTCCGCTCTGGTGGCATACCTGGTAAATCTTCTGGGAACACGTCTGGGAATTCTGACACAACCTTGATAATCTCAAGTGGATCTGCTTCACTGCTATCAATAGCCATCTGATAACAACTTCCTTTCTTTGGCTCAGGCGAGACTAGCTTGGTCACCACTTCCTCTCCTAGTGGAGACATCAACTTGATTGTCCTCTTATCACAACTGATAACTGTCTGATACTTATCTAGCCAATTCATCCCTAGTATGACATCTATTCCCTGAGTACCCATTACTATGAGATTAGCGGGAAACGCTATCCCCCTTATTTCCACACTTACATTCAAACAAATGCTATCAGCTCGAATTCTACCACCGACTGAGTCAATTTGAATGGGGGTTGACATGGTAGTGATTGGAAGATTATGTGCTTCTACCCATGATGCAGTTATAAATGAATGTGTTGCTCCAGTATCAAATAACACTTCTACAATATGGGAGTCAACTGGGAACATACCTACTGTCATGCCAGGGGTCTCCTGAACTGCTTCAGCCTCCAAGTGGTTCAGTCTCCCATGATTGTAGCGTGGCTGAGAGCGGTTGCCTGCTCTAGGCTGAGACACATTCTACTTTGCTGGGGCACTGGGGCCTGACTGCTGCTGGGCTGCCTTCTTCGAACATTGCATCACCCAATGGCCTTGCTCTCCACAATGGAAACATGCTCTGTTTCCACCTTAAACTGGTGCTGTCTGACTGCTCTGGTTGGTTGCTAGGGCGGGAAGACGAGGTGCCTGCTGATTCTACCTCTGGAACTGACCTCCTCCTGACTGATTGTTCTGGCGATTCTGCTGCTAGTGCTGGGGGTACTGCCTTTGGAACTGCTGCTGCTGAGGTGGGCGCTGGTTCTGCCTGAACTGCTGAGGCGCATTGCCTGAGAAACGAGGGCGATTGCTGCTTCCAGGCTGAGGTCCACTGATCTTACGCTTGCGATCCTCCATCTCCTTGCACTTCTTCTCTGTCAAGATCGCTTTGTCAATCAGGTGCTGAAATGTGGGGAAGGTATGATTCATCAGATGATACCGTAGAAGGTCGACTAAGCCTCTCAAGAAATGATACTGCATCTTGGCATCTGTGTTGACATCCTCAGGAGCATAGCGGGACAGCTACAGAAACTTGTCTCGGCACTCACTAACGGACATTGACCCTTGCTTGAGCGCCAGAAACTCCTCCTTCTTCACTGTCATCAGACCTGCGGAAACATGGTACTGACAGAAATTGCCTCTGAATTCCTCTCAGGTGATATTGTCGGGGTTGGCATAGGTGGCGAGGTAAGACTCCCACCAAGACTGAGCTGCTCCTCTCAACAGACGGGGACCATACATGACTTTCTCCCTGTCGTCGCACTGAGCGGTGTGCAACTCTTGCTCCATAGTGCGTAGCCAATCTTCAGCATCCATGGGGTCAGAAGAGTGGGCGAACACCGGGAGATGACCTCTCATGAATTCAGCACGCTTGTCTCTGGGCATCTGAGGCATCTGAGGTTGAGGTGGTGGCTGCTGCTGCTACTGCTGAATGGCGGCCAGAGTCTGACCGATGGCTTGAACTACCTAAGTTTGCATCAAGAACATCTGCTCGATCTTCATCAGGGGCGGGGGTGGCAGTTGTTGTTGCTAGGGTGCCTCATCCTGCTGAGCTGGTCGCTCCTGCTAAGCACGCCTTCCTCCTCTGCGCCTATTTTCTGACATCTGCAGAATGCAATCACACATCAGAACTGATCTTGCAAACCTTGCAGCATAAGAAAAGAGTATAGAATCCTTTCACAATTCTGAACAGATGAACATCTTCACTGATTTCCAACACAGACAAACACAACTTCTCAGATAGAGAGGAAAGTAGAACAAAAGGGCTTTCCCAACTAAATAACTAATATTATTAACACTTAACAGGTAAACCAAAGTGCAGGGGAATGCCTACACCCTGGCGACAGTCATTACCAAGATCCATATCCAACATAGTTCATCATGACAAACATAAAGGCACAGGATAAGCAAACTACCCTATCTAACTAAGACTAACTAAGATTAAGGCTGATGCTAAGACTATAGCTTCTATATATATATATATATATATTTTTGTATTAATTACAATATCTGACGCTGACGATCTATGATTCTAAATTTATCTTGGTCCTGCAGTCGGGGTTGCCATAAGCCTGGTGTCCACGCCGAGGTGAGCGGTACGGGTGCTGAGTCCCGACGGGAGCGGGGGGTGCCTTCCTCCAGGTGATGATGCTCCGCGCGCTCAGCCCGCAGCTGGGCGATCTCAGCACGAGCCCTACTCAGCTCATCTAATGCATGGTCTAGCTCTGTGTTTAGCACGGCGGCTAGGTTGACTGTGCTGCTCAACCTAGGATTGTCCTCACCAACAGGTGAGACAATCACGCCTCCTGTGCTACCAGATGGAGGGCGGGGGTAATACTTCAGGTTGAGACCGTCAGCTACCCCACCGAGCACTGAGCAGGAGTGCGAAAGCGCACGCCATGTGGCATCTTGCATGGCTGCCTTAGCTGAGTCCCGCTCAGAGATAGAATAGTGCTCTAAGCAGACCTCTGCACATCGGAGACTGTTCTTCGGATGACGCACCAAGCAGGCCACCTCCCAGTGGTCCGGGTAAACTCCACGACTGTGCTGGAAGACCACACAGCGATAATCGATAGACCAAGTACACCGGTTGAGTGCCTGGCGTAGCAGGGTGTCAAGCGCGTTGTGGAAGTGACACCCGCAAGCAGCATCGTAAGTGATGGGTCGGGCAACCCATCCTTCCAACTCCTGGTCCTCTGAAAGGTCGGTGTCATGGCTCGAGCTGCTGTCGCCACCTCCGTCGTCTGGGTCTCCTCTAGTGGCTACTCCAGTGGCTGGGGCGCTTAGTGGTGGTGCAGGGGGCGCCTCCAGCAGGAGCACAGGGGAACAGCTCCTCAGAGACTCTATCTCCTGCTGAAGCGAGAAAGAAGAGTCCTGCTGCTCTAGCTCCTGTCGTCGACGCTCCTGCTCCTCGTGTAGGCGGTGGTGTAGCCTCTCCAAGTGGCTAAACTGACCAATCATGGACGGCGAAGCAGACGCTCCGCGAGACGAGAGGGTAAGAAGGGGAAGACAAACTTCCGTGCAGTGTGTCCAAGACGAGCCATCTACAAAAGACACCGTAAGCATAAGAGTGAGAACAGAGCTAATATGACCAGCAAGTCGACCATAAATAAATGAGGAATTAGAATGAAACAAAATTTTCAGCAAGGTATAATAATATATGGTAGAACATAGGTTTGGTCGATATGACCAACTTTTGAAGGGATACCAAAGTCAAGGTGATAATAGGGGTCTATAATCCTTAGATTAACCATTCTACTCTAGGTTAGCGGTCCTACAGTCAGCACAGCTTTGATACCACCTATGTCACACCCGGTTTTAGAAGGCAAACCGAATGCGAACCATGTATGTGCCAGGTTCAGCAATTCACGTACACAACAGTTACATAACTGGACATCATCACACAGTGCTCAAATAATAACATAAAAGAGGGTATAATAGTCGATTACATCATGATGTCCGAGACATCCACATAGTCTTTAACAATAATCAAAGTGCGGAAAAGAAACATAGATACACACGGCCTACACAGGCAGCCGACTGGGGGTTTGCCGCTAACCCACGCCTAGAACTCATCGTACTCTTGGAACTCCTGGAAGTCCTCCTCCACGACTTCATCTTCGCCTGAGCAGTGGTTGCAACGCTGACAACCTAGGGGGTTTGGTGTGTAAAGCAAGGGTGAGTACACATCAACATACTCAGCAAAATGTCCTATTTGGCTGTAGTGGACTAGTTTTATGTGGAGTTAAGTCAAGCAATTGCTTTTAGTTGGTCAGGTTATTATTTACTAGTAGAAAGCCAGATTTTAGCATAAACCCAAGTTATTAACCCGGTGTATCCTTTCCAAACGGAAAGAATACCACTTACCAGTACCATAAGCATAATCATAACCATCATCCTCGTCACCACCTGTAAACGATACATCTCTGATCAAGTATCTCTAATCAATGGAGCTCCCTTGGCCGCTCATAACCGCGAGCACGGCTGATATATCAGTTTCATAACACTCTGTAGAGGTTGCGCACTGTACCCACAAGCCGTGATTCCCTCTTTCCTCGGGCCGATCAAACCCTTAAACACTACCAAGGTGAATAGGCAGGGTCTCACTACGTAGCCTTTACAAAGATTTCCTGGGACTGTAGCCGCCCGTTACGTTTCCTAAATGCACCGAACTCCTCTCCAAGGGGCGAACTAACCTTGGCAAAGCGAGCCGCATACACCGAGCCCCATTAACGGCACGACGGCGAAGCGAACTACACCCTAGCTCCTCTAATTACTCAGCTAAGGGTGTCCCACTCCACCCTCATGGTTGCACTGTTTTCTCGGGTGGTCATCCAACGAACAGGTCCTTACGGAGAGGCACTCGAGAAATAGCTCGAGTCCCCTTAAGGGCCACAAGTACCATCATCATAATCAAAAGGAAAAATAGCGTATCATAGATATCTCATCATGTTCATTGATTAATGTGAAGCACTAGCATAAAGCTAAACTGAAATAACCCAACCAGAATAGGTAAACAAGGACAAGATAGACAAAAGCTAGTCAATCCTTAGGTATAAACTGTGTAAATGTGGGGAGTGAATTATAAGAATGAGTAGGACATAGATGGGTCAAGGGACACTTGCCTTCACCAACCGACTGCTGCTCAAGGTCTTCACCGGTAACTCCTTCGGACTCCACCAACTGACCGTTATCTATACGAGTTCAAACATACATTCCACACATTTAATACAAAAGAATAGTATACCATACAATGGAATGCAATAAATAAACAGACGATCGACACAGGGCTCACACTTACGACTAAGCGAGAAAGAGAAGGTAACGGTCGAGGCTACGGTCGAAGAGCGATCACGTTACCCAATTATAAATTAAACTACTCATGTAAACAGAATGGTATTTATTTGGCCATTACGTTAAGCATAGGGTGAAGTCATGTTCCATATTAAATTATTATAAGCAAATGAAGGTGAATTAAAGGAAATGGTCGCGCGGCGAGACGCGCGACACAACATTTAACTTGAATTAAGAAATAAATGACTCGTCGCGCGATAGAGCGCACAACAAGACACTAGCAATAATTATAAAGAGACGTTAGGCGTCGCGCGACGAAATGCACGACGCCATATGTCAACTGAACTGAGTTTAAAACGAAATGTCGTGCGGCAAAGCGCGCGACACAGATCATTAACAAAGATGAACTTAAATTGAATCGTCGCGCGATGAAGCGCTCGACACAGCACATTAATAAGGATGAATTTAAAATGAATTGTCACGCGACGAAGCGCGCGATGTAGCACATCGACTAAACTAAAATTAAAATGGATTAAACTGAGAGTCGAATGTCGCACAACTACAGTCGTGCGCGCGAGAGCACGCTGCGCGCGCCGGTGCCACGCGAGCCAGGCAGGCGCGTGGGGCGTGAGGGCCACCGGGGCACGGGCACGGGCGCGGGCAGGGGCGCGTGAGGGCGCGGCTAGGACGGCGCGGGGCGAGGCCAGGGGGCACGGCCACCGGGGGGGCACAACCGAAGGAGGCATGCGGGGGCGCGGCCAGGGGCGGCGCGGGGGGCGCCAGGGGCGCGGGTAGGGAGGCCGCACGGGGAAGAAGAAGGGGAGGAGGAGGGGAAGAGAGAGAGGGAGAGAGGAGGGGAGCTCACCTCGGAGATCCAAACTCCGGCGATCAGCGTCACCAAGACCTAGGGCACCACGGGGAGAGAGAGATAGAGAGAGAGAGGTGGGAGAGAGGTTGCTGCGCTGGAGAAATCAAATGAGAGAAAGAGACCAGGGGAGGGGTCGCATGGGGAGGGCACGGGCGCCAGGGGCGCGCGGGCCGAGGCCGGGCCGGGCTGGGCTGGGCTGCACCGCGGGTCAAAACCCCGTGGCACGCACAACCACAGATCAGAAAATCAATTCGTGAAATAGAAACCGAAACGAAACTAAGCAACGCACACGATTAAGCACGAAATCAGACGAAGAAATATGATTCATCATGATGCATCACTCATGACCACTTAGGTTTTGTTTACACATGACACGGACACCAGTCGCTATATTGCTTTGAAATTGGGAAGAAGGAGAGAAACAGGAAGAGAAAAGAGAGTAACGCTTGAATTTGGTGAGTAAAAAGAAGAAAAAATTCTACCCCAAATTCACGGCTTTACATTAGCGGAGCATACTCGGCAATTTATTATGTGTTAACATCAGCAGGTGGGATTTTTCTCCAAATTCATTTAAAGTTTCCTGCAAATGGTATTGTTAGAGACCATAGTTTGCAAAGAGGATTAAGATTAAAGGGCTTACCTATGTATTTTTTAGAAAAGTTAGTAACATATAGTATCGAGCTTTTTCCAATTGGCATTTGTCTTCTACCAAGCCTAACTTTGCCATCAAGTAGTTTCCAAACATAATCGAGAGTTTGTTTTCTCGACATCAGATACATGAATCTTAGTCTCATGGAGGACCTCTCCAATGACTAGATCTACACTAATTACATTGGTCAAACTACTTAAAATGCATTTCAAACAGAAGATTGCACAAGATGATTACCTACGGGTTGATTTGGGATCCCTTGGGGACTCAAATTAGCTAGAGTAGTAGCAGAAGTAGCTGGAGCATCAGCAAGAGAAACAATAAGAGAAGCCACACCTGGCTCAAGGACTAAGTCCTTAGATACAGTGGCCCTGGGGCATTGTAGGCCTAAGTCACCAGAAGTCTCTATGGGTTTGGTACTAGTCGGCGCATCAATCGATGGTGGTTTTGGGACCATGGTAGACTTTGCACCAGCAAGCGCGCTGATGTTTGAGCCCTTCCCTAATAGGACAAATTGCCTTATCTTTAGGAAGTTATTTTGATTGCCTGATAATATCATGAAGAATATTGAGAACTATTTCTTAACAATAAGAAGAATGGATTTTTGATTGACATATCTTGTAGATGTTTTAAAAGAAGATCATTTTGGAATGGAGGAGCCACTCTAGGACTCAGCTTTGGGGACCGAGTCATAGCATATTTCTAGTTCGACAACAGAGCCAACTAGAGGATTAGTTGTTGTCACCCCCCCTTGTTGGTAACAATGTGTGGGGGGGGATAGAAGACGTTAGGTGCATTAAGAACTTGGAGGTAGAGGAGGAAGAAAGTATTTAACATCTTCGTCATCATACGAGTCGTTGTTTCAGACCACCCTCTTCCTCTTCTTTGACTTAGGAGGAGAGCTCATCTTCTCTATGGCAACTGGAGCCTTAGGGGCTTGCTCGACAAACTGCCTCGGGAAGTGGCATGGGCTAGCTTCCAAGTCATCTTTTGTCGCCTAAGCAAAGATTCTGTGGAGATCAATCAAGTGATCATGATAAACTCTATCTAAGAATTGACAAGACATAAAGATAGCAACAAAATTCTATAAATTACCTAAGGGCATGGTTCAAGCTCAGAATAAGCCTCTAGTAGCATCCTTTCGGCCAATCCATGAGAAAATTTGGTGGAGTTGAGTTTGTGTAAGACCCTGAATTTGGGGGTATAAAATTTCCTCTCTAATTTCCACGAAATTCGATTGTTACCTTCTCTTTCCTTTCCTTTTTCGCTCTGTTTTGTCTTTTTTTCAAAGTAGCAGGGGTAGTTATCCTGATGTCATGTATTAATAAACCCCTAAAAGAAGTCTGGATTATTGCATCATGCTGAAGCATATGTTTATTTCTGTGACTGATGAGTGATTTGGTGGAGCATATGTCTGGTAGCGGTTTGGAGTCAAAATAGTAGAAAGAGAGAAGAAAATAAAAAGGAAAAGGAACCTAGCTGCAAGGAAAATGGACCCCAGCCCATTTGACTAAGTGATTTTGGTGTTTGATGATCAACATAACCTTGTGGACTAATATTTCCCAAGTGTTTGTGTGTTGTAGTTCACATGATGCGAATTGGATTGGACTGAGGCTCTAAGGATGCAACACCTCAAAGAAGACATTGTAAGGCCCACAGAAGACATTACAAAGTCATATTAAAGACACTTTATACATGTTAAGAGTCCAACACATGAAGAAGTAGAAGTGGAATGCAAAGCCATAAAACAAAAGTGAAGTTGACAAAGTTGAGAGGAAGGACTGACTGAACTGGAAGTGTTTCACAAACTCCAATCTACTCAAACTGACATGACTTCAACTTTGAAATGTAGAAAATTTTATAAGCTTTCAAAAAAGTCCAAGATCATCAACATCAGAGTTCGGAGCAAAAAGTTATGCCCACAATACAAAGTTGGAAATGCTGAAAAAACTGCAGCAGTATATGGTCTGTTTCACAGGCCTTTCTGTGTGCCAAATTTGTTCAAAATGGTATGGCTTCAACTCTGGGATGTAGAGAATTTCATAAGCTTTCCAAAAAGTACAAGATCATCGAAATCGGAGTTTGGAGCTAAAAGTTATGGACAAAATACGACAAGCAAGCATGGCTGTCCGGTGCGCCATCTTTGGAAGCTCTAATGGTCCGCTGCACCTGGCATGTTTGATGTAGCCATATTTAACGGCTAGTACATGTGACATGTCTGGTGGACCACCGAATAGTGCGGTGCACCTGTCCGGTGCGCCGCAGAAAGCTACAAAACTGCTTTCCAACGACTATATTTGAGTTGGGGCCTATATATACTTCACCCAACCGGTCATTTGGAGGTGTAAGAGCTCAAGCAAAATACCAAGCCATATTGTAGATATTTCCATTTGCTCAAACACCCAAATGCTTAATAGAGTCACTCGGTGATTAGCGTAGGTGCTTTGCGAAGTGCTTAGGTTAGTTAGACCGCATTAGCGCTTGCTCTAGGTGAATCCTAGTTATTTGAGTGACTTTAGAAAACCACAACCCCTTAGCTCTTGTGCGAGCCATTGTAATTATACCGAGTGAGTCGAGAGTCTTGTGAGACCGTGACAACCGAGTTTGTGTCACGGCCGCCACCGTGTACCGGAGGGAACGAGGCCCACGACATTTTGACCGAAAGCTCGATAGTCGAGACGACGGGGGAGCGTCCGAGAGGAGCCAGAAGTGGAGCACCACTTGCATATGGAAAAGGATAGTGGCTCTCTATGGAGTTACTCGACCGAGGTGCTTGGCCCCCGCGTGAGCTTCCCTTTGCGTAGGGGCACCAACGAGGACTAGTCAGAACCTTGCGTGGTTTCGGATACCTCGGTAAAAATACTGCGTCATCCATGAGAGTTTGCATCTCTATCTTGCTCTTTACCTTCCTCATTTATATTAAGTATTTAAGTTTCAATCTAGCCATTCTAATTAGATTATCTAGGATTGAAACTTAGGCTTTGAGGTAGAGATAGCAACACTTAGACAAAATCTAGTTTGCATATTTTTTATTGTTTATTTGCATAGGTTTTGCTTTAGGGATTTAATTGTGGCCTAGCTTACAGAAAGTTTTTAGAAGTTCTAATTCACTCCCCCTCTTAGGTGTCAATGTTTCCTTCACTAGCCTACCCCTTCCCCTCGGCCTGCCCATTCGGCCCAGCGCCCCCGCCTCCCTGCGCTAGCGGCCCAGCCGCGGCCTACCAGCGCGCACAGCGCCCCCTTGAGTGGCCCGCATCCTCGGCCTGCCCCGCTGGCCTGCTTGCCCGGCGTGGCATACTCCCTCACCCCCGTGCCCTCGCCGACCCAAGACTGCCGCGCACAACCGTGCTACGAGCCGCGCCTGGCCGTCCGCAGCTGCAGCTGCGTGCCTGGCCTACTTGTCATCCTGCCTCACCACTGTTCATCTTTAAAAACCGCCTCCCCACGACGTCTGTGCCCACGCTGCCCCAAATACCATCGTGCGCGCTCCTCCCTCCCTCCCACACGCACAAAATCTTGCCCAACTTCCCCCACTCCTACACCTTTCTCTCGCCCAGCGCTGCACAACAACAGGAGCTCGCGGCCGCCTCGTCACGTTGGTACTGCACCCCACCTCGTCGTGTGCAGTCCCGTCGAGGGTCCGTGCCGAGATCTCATCGTCAGGGTGAGCGCCTATCTCCTCTCTCCTTCCCTTCCCATGATCTACCCCCTTGCGCGCCGACCACATGGCTGAGGCCGCCTGGAGCCAGCGCCGTGGCACGTCGCCGTCGTTCGGTCAGCTGTCGGTGAGCCCTCGCCCCCTGCACACACGCGGCCAGCCTGCCCGCGTCGTCTCGTGGCCTGCCTGCGCGGTGGCTCACGGCCGACCTGCGTGGCGTCCGCCTACGCGGCCCATGTCGTGGCCCACGGCACAACAGGTGCCCTGCGCGACGGCTCTTGCCTCATCTCACGCGCCGCACACCGTAGCACCACGTTCGTATGCACGTAGCGGGTCATCGAAACTCCGACAACGCCCGTCTACCCCTAGACATCGGCATTTACCCCCCCCTGTGCACATGTCGAGCGCTGAGTCGTCGCATTACTGTCACTCGGTCATGTGGTGTGTCGTGCGCACCGTAGCGCTAATTCTTGCTCGGATCACGCGTCGTTTCGGGTGCAGCACGCACACTATTTTCGCGTGTCATGCGCTTTTGTCGGCGTTTCGACCCCGGGGGTCCCTAGACCGACGAGTAAATTGTCGCCGTGTGTCCCAGCCCAGATGGGTCAGCGCGAGATGGAGCACGAAGGGGGCAGGAAAGAGGGAGACAGGCGGAAAAGGGGAAACCCGCGGCCTTCGTGTTGCCCTGCGCCTAGGTCGGGTGCGCTTGCAGTAGGGGGTTACAAGCGTCCGCGTGGGAGAGAGCGAGAGACTTTACGCGTCGTCCCGTTCCCCCGTGCGGCCAACCTTCTCGTACGAGAGCCCTGGACCTTCCTTTTATAGGCGTAAGGAGAGGGCCCAGGTGTACAATGGGAGATGTAGCAGTGTGCTAACGTGTCTAGCAGAGAGGAGCTAGTGCCCTAAGTACATGCTGTCGTGGCAGCCGGAGAGGTCTTGGCACCTTGTTCATGTGATGTCGTGGCCGTCAAAGGAGCGCTGGAGCCTTGCGGAAGGACAGCTGTCGGGGCTGTCGAGTCCTTGTTGACGTCTCCTTGCTTCCATAAGGGGCTGAGAGCCGCCGTCGTCATGGAGCACGCGGGGCGCCATCATTATTTGTTTACCGAGGCGAGCCAGATGGGACGCCGGTCTTGTTCCCCGTAGCCTGAGCTAGCTAGGGGTAGGGTAATGATGGCCCCCCCTGTGACGTGGTCGGTCCGAGCCCTGGGTCGGGCGAGGCGGAGGCTCCTCCGAGGTCGAGGTCGAGTCTATCTTCCGAGGTTGAGGTCGAGTCCGAGCCCCGGGTCGGGCAAGGCGGAGACCATCGTCTGAGGCCGAGGCTGAGTCCGAGCCCTGGGGTCGGGCGAGGCGGAGTTCGTCGTCTTCCGGAGCCGAGGCCGAGTCCGAGCCCTGGGGTCGGGCGAGGTGGAATTCGTCGTCTTCCGGAGCCGAGGCTAAGTCCGAGCCCTGGGGTCGGGCGAAGCGGAGTTCGTCGTCTGAGGCCGAGATGGGGGCCGAGCCCTAGGGTCGGGCGAGGCGGAGCTTCCTATGGCGCCTGAGGCCGGACTTGGCTGCTGTCAGCCTCACTCTGTCGAGTGGCACAGCAGTCGGAGTGACGCAGGCGGCGCTGTCTTCTTGTTAGGCCGGTCAGTGGAGCGGCGAAGTGACTGCGGTCACTTCGGCTCTGTCGACTGAAGGGCGCGCGTCAGGATAAGGTGTCAGGCCATCCTTGCATTAAATGCTCCTGCGATACGGTCGGTCGGCGTGGCGATCTGGCCAAGGTTGCTTCTTGGCGAAGACTGGGCCTCGGGCGAGCCGAAGGTGTGTCTGTTGCTTGAGAGGGCCCTCGGGCGAGACGTGAATCCTCCGGGGTCGGCTGCCCTTGCCCAAGGCTGGGCTCGGGCGAGGCGAGATCGTGTCCCTTGAGTGGACCGAGCCTTGACTTAATCGCACCCATCAGGCCTTTGCAGCTTTGTGCTGATGGGGGTTACCAGCTGAGATTAGGAGTCTTGGGGGTACCCCTAATTATGGTCCCCGACAGTAGCCCCCGAGCCTCGAAGGGAGTGTTAATACTCGCTTGGAGGCTTTTATCGCACTTTTTTGCAAGGGGACCGGCCTTTCTCGGTTGCTTTTCGTTCCGGTGGGTGCGTGCGAGCGCACCCGCCGGGTGTAGCCCCCGAGGCCTCGGAGGAGTGGTTTGACTCCTTCGAGGTCTTAGTGCGTTTCGTGATGCTTCGGCCGGTCTGGTTGTTCCCTCATGCGAACTGGCCATAGCCCGGGTGCACAGTCGTGTCCCATGTTCTCGGGCTGGTATGTTGACGCTGTCAACGGTTCGGCCGGAGCCAGGTTTGCGAGAGCAGCCCCTGAGCCTCCGCACAGGGCGAGAGGATGGTCAAGGACAAACTCGACTTTTTTACATACGCCCCTGCATCGCCTTTCCACAAGGAGGAGGGGGGAAAGCGCCATGTTGCCCTCGGAGGGCGCCGAACATGGTGTCTCCAGTGAGTTGCTAACGGGTAATCCGAGTGGACGCCCGTGCCCCATTCGTTAGGGGTAAGCTACTGGCCCGGAGGCACGCTCCAAAAGTACCTGTGGGTGATTTGTCGGACCCGGTCCCCTTTTGACGGGGTCCGAGGGCTCAATGCCTCCCTCTGATGGGATTCCGTTACAAGATCGTTCCCGTTGGTCTCGGAAATGTCCTAGGGTACCTCGGGAGCGTAGCCCGAACCTTGGTTATGTATCGAACGTACCCAGGGTCATCCCTCGCTCTGCGTCTGAGGCGGCTGTCGAACCCTTCGGGGGCCAGCCTACGAACCCCTGATCAGTAGTGGGCGCGGAGCCTGAGTGGCCTGAGGCGGCCGTTGAACCCTTCCGAGGGGCCGGCCTTCGAACCTCTGACCAGTAGTGGGCGCGGAGCCCGAGCGCTCTGAGGCGGCTGTTGAACCCCTCCGAGGGGCCAGCCTTCGAACCTCTGATCAGTACGGGGGCTCGGGGCCTGTTTCCTTCGTGGAGAAGGATCCCTTTCGGGGTATCCCCTTTCCCGGTCCCTGTTGTAAGAGAGAGAAAGAGGAAGAGGAAAAGGATACGAAATCGAATGACGTGGCGCACCTTTTTTGACGCGGTCATTATGGCGGAGGTGAAGCGCCGCCTGCTTCGCCTGCCAAAGGTGCCGCCTGTCCTGCCGCAGAGTTAATGCGACGGGACGAGTGGCTTGCGAGGCGGCCGTTGCGCGTGCGCGAGCACCCAGCGGGTGTAGCCTCCGAGGGAGGGTCGGGCTTTGCCGAGGCAAGGCTGACCCTTCCTTGATGGTTAGACTTTGTATGTGAACAAGGTGTATGAACAACTCGAAAGCATCTTAAGGGTAGAAGCGACGTAGCTGTCGGATGTTCCAAGCATTGCTGTAGACCTCGCCTTGACTGTTGGCCAGCTTGTATGTCCCGGGCTTCAGAACCTTGGCGATGACGAACGGCCCTTCCCAAGGAGGCGTGAGCTTGTGCTGTCCTCGGGCGTCTTGTTGTAGCCGAAGCACCAAGTCGCCAACCTGGAGGTCTCGGGACCGAACCCCTCGGGCGTGGTAGCGTCGCAGGGACTGCTGGTACCGCACCGAGTGTAGTAAGGCCATGTCACGAGCCTCTTCCAGCTGGTCCAGTGAGTCTTCTCGGTTTGTTCGATTGCTTTGTTTGTCGTAGGCCCTCGCCCTCGGGGAACTGTATTCTAAGTCTGTGGGCAAGACGGCCTCGGCCCCATAGACTAGAAAGAACGGTGTGAAGCCCGTGGCTCGGCTCGGCGTCGTCCTCAGACTCCAGACCACCGAGGGGAGCCCCTTCATCCATCGCTTGCCGAACTTGTTGAGGTCGTTGTAGATCCTCGACTTGAGTCCTTGCAGAATCATGCCGTTGGCACGCTCTACTTGCCCATTCGTCATGAGGTGAGCCACGGCGGCCCAGTTCACCCGGATGTGGTGATCCTCGTAGAAGTCCAGGAACTTTCTGCCGGTGAACTGGGTGCCGTTGTCAGTGATGATGGAGTTCGGGACCCCAAAGCGATGGATGATGTTGGTGAAGAACGCCACCGCATGTTCGGACCTAATGCTGTTTAGGGGTCGGACCTCGATCCACTTGGAGAATTTGTCGATGGAGACCAGCAGGTGCGTGTAGCCCCCGGGTGCCTTCTGCAAGGGACCGACGAGGTCCAGACCCCACAAAGCAAACAACCAGGTGATGGGTATTGTCTGCAGAGCCTGAGCGGGCAGGTGGGTCTGCCTTGCGTAGAATTGACACCCTTGACAGGTGCGGACAATTCTAGTGGCGTCGGCCACCACGGTCGGCCAGTAGAAACCTTGTCGGAAAGCGTTTCCAACAAGAGCTCGAGGCGCTGCGTGGTGACCGCAAGCTCCTGAGTGTATTTCTTGTAAGAGCTCCTGGCCTTCGGTGATGGATATGCATCGCTGGAGGATGCCTGAGGGGCTGCGGTGGTAGAGCTCCTTCTCGTCCCCCAGCAAGACGAACGACTTGGCGCGCCGCGCTAGTCGCCGAGCTTTGGCTCGGTCGAGGGGCAGCTCTCCTTGGTGGAGATATTGCAGGTATGGGGTCTGCCAGTCTCGATTAGGCGGGACCCCATTCTGCTCTTCCTCGATGCGCAGTGCCTCACCTTCGGGGGCCGAGGGTGCCTCGGGCGGAGCTGAGGGCGCCTCGGGCTGAGCTGAGGGTGCCTCGGGCTGGGCCGAGGCCTTCTCGGGCTCAGGCGTGTCGTCGGTCTTGACTGAGGGTTGATGTAGGTCTCGGGAGAAGACGTCGGGAGGAACCGTTGTCCGTCCCGAGGCTATCTTAGCCAGCTCGTCCGCAGTCTCGTTGTATCGTCGGGCGACGTGGTTGAGCTCGAGCCCGTAGAACTTGTCTTCCAGGCTTCGAACCTCATCGCAGTAGGCTTCCATCTTCGGGTCGCGGCAGTGGGAGTTCTTCATGACTTGGTCAATGACAAGCTGTGAGTCGCCGCGAGCGTCGAGGCGTCGGACCCCTAGCTTGATGGCGATGCGCAACCCGTTAACCAGAGCCTCGTACTCGGCCAATTTGTTGGACGCCGGGAAATGGAGGCGCAGCACGTAGCGGAGGTGTTTCCCGAGGGGTGAGATGAAGAGCAGGCCCGCGCCCGCTACTGTTTTCTTCAGCGACCCGTAGAAAAACATGGTCTAGAGTTCCGGTTGGATCGGAGCTGCTGGAAGCTGGGTGTCGACCCATTCAGCCACAAAGTCCGCCAAGACTTGGGACTTGATGGCCTTCCGAGGGGCGAACGAGATTGTCTCGCCCATGATTTCCACCACCCACTTTGCAATCCTACCCGAGGCCTCTCGGCACTGGATAATCTCCCCCAGGGGGAAAGATGACACCACAGTCACTGGATGAGACTCGAAGTAGTGTCGCAACTTCCGCCGTGTCAGGATCACCGCGTACAGCAGCTTCTGAATTTGCGGGTAGCGGATCTTTGTCTCGGACAGTACCTCACTGATGAAGTAGACCGGCCTCTGGACGGGCAATGCATGCCCCTCTTCTCGTCTCTCAACCACGATCGCGGTGCTGACCACCTGAGTGGTAGCGGCGACGTAGATCAAGAGGGCTTCTCCGACGGCGGGGGGCACCAAGATGGGCGCGTTCGTGAGGAGCCCCTTCAGGTTCTCGAGGGCTTCCTCGGCCTCCGGGGTCCAAGTGAAGCACTCGGCCTTCCTTAAGAGGCGGTACAGAGATAGGCCTCTTTCGCCAAGGTGCGAGATGAAGCGGCTCAGAGCCGCAAGGCATCACATGACCCTCTGTACGCCTTTCAAGTCCTTGATGGGCCCCATGTTGGTGATGGCCGCGATTTTCTCCGGGTCGGCGTCGATGCCCCGCTCGAAGACGATGAACCCCAAGAGCATGCCTCGGGGGACTCTGAAGACACACTTCTCGGGGTTGAGTTTTACGCCTTTCGCCTTGAGACACCGGAATGTCGTTTCAAGGTCGGAAAGGAGGTCGGAAGCTTTCCTCGTCTTGACTACGATGTCGTCGACGTAAGCCTCGACCGTTCGACCAATGTGTTCGCCGAACACGTGGTTCATGCACCTTTGGTACGTCGCACCCGCATTCCTCAAACCAAATGGCATAGTAACGTAGCTGTCGGGGACCATAATTAGGGGTACCCCCAAGACTCCTAATCTCAGCTGGTAACCCCCATCAGCACAATGCTACAAAGGCCTGATGGGTGCGATTAAGTAAAGGCTCGGTCCACTCAAGGGACACGATCTCGCCTTGCCCGAGCCTAGCCTCGGGCAAGGGCAGCCGACCCCGGAGAATTTACGTCTCACCCGAGGGCCCCCTCAAGCTACGGACACACCTTCGGCTCGCCCGAGGCCCAGCCTTCGCCAAGAAGCAACCTTGGCCAAATCGCCACGCCGACCGACCGTATCGCAGGAGCATTTAATGCAAGGATGGCTTGACACCTCATCCTGACGCGCGCCCTCCAGTCGACAGAGCCGAAGTGACCGCAGTCACTTTGCTGCTCCACTGACCGGCCTGACAAGAGGACAGCACCGCCAGCGCCGCTCCGACTGCTGTGCCACTCGACAGAGTGAGGCTGACAGCAGCCAAGTCCGGCTTCGAGCGCCATAGGAAGCTCCACCTCGCTCGACCCCAGGGCTCGGACTCGGCCTCGGCCCCGGAAGACGACGAACTCCGCCTCGCCCGACCCCAGGGCTCGGACTCGGCCTCGGCCCCAGAAGACGACGAACTCCGCCTCGCCCGACCCCAGGGCTCGGACTCGGCCTCGGCCCCAGAAGACGACGAACTCCGCCTCGCCCGACCCCAGGGCTCGAACTCGGCCCTGGCCTCAGCCGACGGTCTCCGCCTCGCCCGACCCAGGGGCTCGGACTCGACCTCGACCTCGGAGGAGCCTCCGCCTCGCCCGACCCAGGGCTCGGACCGACCACGTCACAGAAGGGGCCATCATTACCCTACCCCTAGCTAGCTATGGCTATGGGGAACAAGACCGGCGTCCCATCTGGCTCGCCCCGGTAAAACAAATAATGATGGCGCCCCGCGTGCTCCATGACGACGGCGGCTCTCAGCCCCCCTTACGGAAGCAAGGAGACGTCAGCAAGGACTCGACAGCCCCGACAGCTGTCCTTCCGCCAGGCTCCAGCGCTCCTTCGATGGCCACGACATCTCATGAACAGGGTGCCAAGACCTCTCCTGCTGCCACGACGACATGTACTTAGGGCACTAGCTCCTCTCTGCTAGACACGTTAGCACACTGCTACATCTCCCATTGTACACCTGGACCCTCTCCTTATGCCTATAAAAGGAAGGTCCAGGTTCCTCTTACAGAGGGTTGGCCGCGCGGGGAGGACGGGACGGCACGTGCGGGCCTCTCGCTCCCTCCCACGCGGACGCTTGTAACCCCCTACTGCAAGCGCACCCGACCTGGGCGCGGGACAAACACGAAGGCCGCGGGTTTCCCCTTTTACGCCTGCCTCCCTCTGGTTTTCCCCCCTTCGTGCTCCGTCTCGCGCCGACCCATCTGGGCTGGGGCACGCGACGACAATTTACTCGTCGATCCAGGGACCCCTCGGGGTCGAAACGCCGACAGTTGGCACGCCAGGTAGGGGCCTGCTGCGTGTTGATGAACAGCTTCCCGTCAAGCTCCATATGGGTAGTCTCCAGCAACCTTTCCAGCCCGGAACGGTGCTCCGTTTTGGGAGTCTTGAGTTCATGTCCCTCGACGGCGGCTACGACATGATACTCCTTCCCCCGCCGCGCGACAGCGACAATGACGGCCGACAACCCGCCCACCGATGGCAGAATCGACGACGTCTTCCCCACGTGGCAGAAGAACAACATTCGGGTTTGTCCCGTCGCCTCCCCCGCCGACGGAGGAGGAGGCGGGGCAACCAAGGCCAAGCAGGAGGCGGCACCCTGTCGGCTGTCGAGCGAGTCGACGGCGCCGGCGCCCCAACAGGGGACACGTCGGGCATCGACCTCGCGTCTGAGTCGAAGATGAGCGTCGTTTCCCCGCAACACGCCAACTCCAAGCGGACGGACGACGCCAGCACGCTCGCAAAGGACTTGTTGGGCGTCACCCTCGTACCTGAGACGACGGTGCAGTCTGCTCCTGACGTGACTTCGTCACCGCCCGTCGACCAAGAGGTACCGACCGATTCCCATCTCGTGCCTTTTGGATTCAGCCTCGACCCACCAAGTGACTTCGCTTCGGTGGACGCTTTCATAGAGGCGAGTCCAAACCCTCCGGGGTATAGTATGCGGTCACCCTGGGACCGGACGACAGCCGTCTCGACCTACGGGCCCTTGGGTTCCAAGGAAGATGACGAGCCCGACTTTTGTTGGGATTTCTCCGGACTTGGTAACCCTAGTGCCATGCGGGACTTCATGACCGCATGCGACTACTGCCTTTCCGATTGTTCCGACGGTAGCCACAGCTTCGGCGATGAGGACTGCGGCCCAAGTCGTGAATGTTTCCACGTCGATCTAGGGGGTCCTAGCGAAGGCAACCATCTTGGTATACCGGAAAACGGTGATCCCCCTAGGGCTGCGCCTCGCATTGACATCCTTCGGGAGCTAGATGTGGTCCCAGTCCCTGCAAGGGGTCAGGACTCACAGAGCAAATCCGCGAGATGCAGGCCAGGCTCGACGAGGGAGCAGGAACACTCGAGCCGTTCCGCCGGGACATTGGGCAGGAATGGGCAGGCCAACCTACGGCCGGAGAAGCACGTCATCTACCCTAGGGCATCCAGCACCGCATCGCCGACGATGTCAGGGCAAGGCCGCCACCGACTTCTAGTGGGGTCGGCCAGAACCTGATTACAGCGGCAATACTTCTCTGCGTGATGCCGGAGCCATCAACCACCGAGGGGCGGCGTATCCAGGGAGAGCTCAAGAATCTCCTGGAGGATGCCGCGGTCCGATGGGTCGAATGCTCTACCTCCCGAAGGCAGGGGTACCCCTCGGAGCATCGCGCCGCGACTTCCTGATTCATGCGGGAAGCCTCGGTCCACACCGGGCGCACGCGCAACACAGCACCTGTGGCCCCGGGTCGCCTCGGCAACGAGCACCATCACCGCAACCGTCGAGCCCACCTCGGCGAGAAGGTGCGCCGAGGCTACCACCCCAGGCGTGGGGGACGCTACAACAGCGGGGAGGATCGGAGTCCCTCGCCCGAACCACCCGGTCCGCAGGCTTTCAACCGGGCCATATGACGGGCTCCATTCTCGACCCGGTTCCGAACCCCGACTGCTATCACAAAGTACTCAGGGGAGACGAGGCCGGAACTGTGGCTCGCGGACTACCGGCTGGCCTGCCACCTTGGTGGAACGGACGATGACAACCTCATCATCCGCAACCTCCCCCTGTTCCTCTCCGACACCGCTCGAGCCTGGCTGGAGCATTTGCCTCTGGGGCAGATCTCCAACTGGGACGACCTAGTCCAAGCCTTTGCCGGCAACTTACAGGGCACGTACGTGCGCCCTGGGAACTCCTGGGATCTCTGAAGCTGCCACCAGCAGCCGGGAGAGTCTCTCCGGGAGTACATCCGACGATTCTCGAAGCAGCGCACCGAGCTGCCCAACGTCACCGACTCGGATGTCATCGGCGCGTTCCTCGCCGGCACCACCTGCCGCGACCTGGTGAGCAAGCTGGGTCGCAAGACCCCCACCAGGGCGAGCGAGCTGATGGACATCGCCACCAAGTTCGCCTCTGGCCAGGAGGCGGTTGAGGCCATCTTCCGGAAGGACAAGCAGCCCCAGGGCCGCCAGCCGGAAGATGTCCCCGAGGCATCCACTCAGCGTGGCACCAAGAAGAAAGGCAAGAAGAAGTCGCAAGCGAAACGCGACGCCGCCGACGCGGACCTTGTCTCCACCGCTGAGTACAAGAACCCTCAGAAACCTCCCGGAGGCACCAATCTCTTTGACAAGATGCTCAAGGAGCCGTGCCCCTATCATCAGGGGCCCGTCAAGCACACCCTTGAGGAATGCGCCATGCTTCGGCGCCACTTTCACAAGGCCGGGCCACCTGCGGAAGGTGGCAGGGCCCATGACGACGATAAGAAGGAGGATCGCAAGGCAGGAGAGTTCCCCGAGGTCCACGACTGCTTCATGATCTATGGTGGCCAAGTGGCGAACGCCTCGGCTCGGCACTGCAAGCAAGAGCGTCGGGAGGTCTGCTCAGTAAAGGTGGCGGCGCCAGTGTACCTAGACTGGTCCGACAAGCCCATCACCTTCGACCAGGGCGACCACCCCGACCGCGTGCCGAGTCCGGGGAAATACCCGCTCGTTGTCGACCCCGTCATCGGCAACGTCAGGCTCACCAAGGTCCTCATGGACGGAGGCAGCAGCCTCAACATCATCTACGCCGAGACCCTCGGGCTCCTGTGGATCAATCTGTCCTCGGTCCGGGCAGGCGTGGCGCCTTTCCATGGGATCATCCCCGGGAAACGCGTCCAGCCCCTCGGACAACTCGATCTACCCGTCTGCTTCGGGACTCCCTCCAACTTCCGAAGGGAAACCCTCACGTTCGAGGTGGTCGGGTTCTAAGGAACCTACCACGTAGTGTTGGGGAGGCCATGCTACGCCAAGTTCATGGCCGTCCCCAACTACACCTACCTCAAGCTCAAGATGCCGGGCCCCAACGGGGTCATCACCGTCGGCCCCACGTACTGACACGCGTACGAATGCGACGTGGAGTGCGTGGAGTACGCCGAGGCCCTCGCCGAATCCGAGGCCCTCACCACCGACCTAGAGAGCCTCTCCAAGGAGGCGCCAGACGTGAAGCGCCATGCCGGCAACTTCGAGCCAGCGGAGACGGTTAAGTCCGTCCCTCTCGACCCCAGCAACGACGCCTCCAAGAAGATCCAGATCGGCTTCGAGCTCGATCCCAAATAGGAAGCAGTGCTCGTCGACTTTCTCCGCGCAAACGCCGACGTTTTCGCGTGGAGTCCCTCGGACATGCCCGGCAACCGAGGGATGTCGCCGAGCACTCGCTGGATATTCGAGCTGGAGCCCGACCCGTGAAGCAGCCTCTGCGACGATTCGATGAAGAAAAGCGCAGAGCCATAGGCGAGGAGATCCACAAGCTAATGGCGGCAGGGTTCATCAAAGAGGTATTCCATCTCGAATGGCTTGCCAACCCTGTGCTTGTGAGAAAGAAAGGAGGGAAATGGCGGATGTGTGTAGACTACACTGGTCTAAACAAAGCATGTCCAAAAGTTCCCTACCCTCTGCCTCGCATCGATCAAATCGTGGATTCCACTGATGGGTGCGAAACCCTGTCTTTCCTCGATGCCTACTCAGGGTATCACCAAATCAGGATGAAAGAGTCCGACCAGCTCGCGACTTCTTTCATCACACCTTTCGGCATGTACTGCTATGTTACCATGCTGTTTGGTTTGAGGAATGCGGGTGCGACATACCAAAGGTGCATGAACCACGTGTTCAGCGAACACATTGGTCGAACGGTCGAGGCTTACGTCGATGACATCGTAGTCAAGACGAGGAAAGCCTCCGACCTCCTTTCCGACCTTGAAGCGACATTCCGGTGTCTCAAGGCGAAAGGCGTAAAACTCAATCCTGAGAAGTGCGTCTTCGGAGTCCCCCGAGGCATGCTCTTGGGGTTCATCGTCTCCGAGCAGGGCATCGAGGCCAACCCGGAGAAAATCGCGACCATCACCAACATGGGGCCCATCAAGGACTTGAAAGGCGTACAGAGAGTCACGGGATGCCTTGCGGCTCTGAGCCGTTTCATCTCGCGCCTCGGCGAAAGAGGCCTTCCTCTGTACCGCCTCTTAAGAAAGGTCGAGTGCTTCACTTGGACCCCTGAGGCCGAGGAAGCCCTCGGCAACCTGAAGGCGCTCCTCATGAACGCGCCCATCTTGGTGCCCCCCGCTGCCGGAGAAGCCCTCTTGATCTACGTCGCCGTTACCACTCAGGTGGTCAGCGCCGCGATCGTGGTTGAGAGACGAGAAGAGGGGCATGTATTGCCCATCCAGAGGCCAGTCTACTTCATCAGTGAGGTACTGTCCGAGACCAAGATCCGCTACCCACAAACTCAGAAGCTGTTGTACGCGGTGATCCTAACGCGGCGGAAGTTGCGACACTACTTCGAGTCTCATCCGGTGACTGTGGTGTCATCCTTCCCCCTGGGGGAGATCATTTAGTGTCGAGAGGCCTCGGGTAGGATTGCAAAGTGGGCAGTGGAAATCATGGGCGATACAATCTCGTTCGCCCCTCGGAAGGCCATCAAGTCCCAAGTCTTGGCAGACTTTGTGGCTAAATGGGTCGACACCCAGCTCCCAATAGCTCTGATCCAACCGGAACTCTGGACCATGTTTTTCAACGGGTCGCTGATGAAGACAGGGGCAGGCGCAGACCTGCTCTTCATCTCACCCCTCGGGAAGCACCTACGCTACGTGCTACGCCTCCACTGCCCGGCGTTCAACAATGTGGCCGAGTACGAGGCTCTGGTCAACGGGTTGCGCATCGCCATCGAGCTAGGGGTCTGACGCCTCGACGCTCGTGGTGACTCGCAGCTCGTCATTGACCAAGTCATTAAGAACTCCCACTGCCGCGACCCGAAGATGGAAGCCTACTGTGATGAGGTTCGGCGCCTGGAGGACAAGTTCTACGGGCTCGAGCTCAACCACATCGCCCGACGATACAACGAGACTGCGGACGAGCTGGCTAAGATAGCCTCGGGGCAGACAACGGTTCCCCTGTACGTCTTCTCCCGAGACCTGCATCAACCCTCCGTCAAGACCGACGACGCGCCCGAGCCCAAGAAGGCCTCAGCCCAGCCCGAGGCACCCTCGGCCCCCGAGGGTGAGGCACTGCGCGTCAAGGAGGAGCGGAGTGGGGTCACGCCTAATCGAAACTGGTAGACCCCGTACCTGCAATATCTCCACCGAGGAGAGCTACCCCTCGACCGAGCCGAAGCTCGGCAGTTGGCGCGGCGCGCCAAGTCATTCGTCTTGCTGGGGGACGGGAAGGAGCTCTACCACCGCAGCCCCTCAGGCATCCTCTAGCGATGCATATCCATCGCCGAAGGCCAGGAGCTCTTACAAGAAATACACTCGGGGGCTTGCGGTCATCACGCAGCGCCCCGAGCCCTTGTTGGAAACGCCTTCCGACAAGGTTTCTACTGGCCGACCGCGGTGGCCGATGCCACTAGAATTGTCCGCACCTGCCAGGGGTGTCAATTCTACGCAAGGCAGACCCACCTGCCCGCTCAGGCTCTGCAGACCATACCCATCACCTGGTCGTTTGCTGTGTGGGGTCTGGACCTCGTCGGTCCCTTGCAGAAGGCACCCGGGGGCTACACGCACCTGCTGGTCGCCATCGACAAATTCTCCAAGTGGATCGAGGTCCGACCCCTAAACAGCATCAAATCCGAACAGGCGGTGGCGTTCTTCACCAACATCATCCATCGCTTTGGGGTCCCGAACTCCATCATCATCGACAACGGCACCCAGTTCACCGACAGAAAGTCCCTGGACTTCTGCGAGGATCACCACATCCGGGTGGACTGGGCCGCCGTGGCTCACCCCATGACGAATGGGCAAGTAGAGCGTGCCAACGGCATGATCCTGCAAGGACTCAAGCCGCGGATCTACAATGACCTCAACAAGTTCGGCAAGCGATGGATGAAGGAGCTCCCCTCGGTGGTCTAGAGCCTGAGGACAACGCCGAGCCGAGCCACGGGCTTCACACCGTTCTTTCTAGTCTATGGGGCCGAGGCCATCTTGCCCACAGACTTAGAATACGGTTCCCCGAGGATGAGGGCCTACGACGACCAAAGCGATCGAGCTAACCGAGAAGACACACTGGACCAGCTGGAAGAGGCTCGGGACATGGCCTTACTACACTCGGCGCGGTATCAGTAGTCCCTGCGACGCTACCACGCCCGAGGGGTTCGCTCCCGAGACCTCCAGGTGGGCGACTTGGTGCTTCGGCTGCGACAAGACGCCCGAGGGCGGCACAAGCTCACGCGCTCCCTTGGAAGGGCCGTTTGTCATCGCCAAGGTTCTAAAGCCCGGGACGTACAAGCTGGCCAACAGTCAAGGCGAGGTCTACAGCAACGTTTGGAACATCCGACAGCTACGTCGCTTCTACCCTTAAGATGCTTTCATGTCGTTCATACACCTCGTTCACACACAAAGTCTAACCATCAAGGAAGGGTCAGCCTTGCCTCGGCAAAGCCCGACCCTCCCTCGGGGGCTAGAAGGGGTAAACCCCCTCCGTGTCAAAATTTTCCTCGGAAAAGATCTTTTCTGCCAGAACGTCTTTCATGCTTTTCGACTACTTCGAAAGTGGGATCCTGAAAACGATGGAGTACACGTAAGCAGCCAAGGCTGACCGAGCCGAGGGACTCCTACACCTCCAGGATACAGATACCTCACTCATCACCTTCTGCGATAAGTAACTCACGCTTGGATAAGTGATTCCGTGGACCGAACAAGTCTTCACGCTCGAAAACTCTTCTGCCGAAACGATTTTTCGGGCCTTCTCGACTATATCGATGGTAGAATCCTACGGACGAGTAAGAGTACACGTAAGCGGCAAGGACGACCGAGCCGAGGGACTCCTACGCCTCCGGGATACGGATACCTCACTCATCACCTTCCGTGAAAAGTAACTCTCGCTCGGACAAACAATTCTGTTACCGACAAATAAGTCCAGATACTCGAAAAAGAGGAAAAGAAACGCAGCTTTACAACACGACGACAGTATGTTTGGGCCTCGGCGGCCATAGAAAACATACGCACACTACAAGATAAACCGATCCTGCAGGCTCGGACCTTGACGGAGGGGGAGCAGCAGCACCCTCGGCGTCAACCCCACCTTCGGCGAAGTCCGACCGAGCCTCGGACGGCAACGCGGTCAGAGGATCTCCACTCCGAAGGACGACATCAGCACCGCGCCCAGGCCATCGCCGCTAGGGCCTTCTCCAGGAATCCGGCCCGAGCAGACAGCTCGGCCGGCCACCCCGAAGCCTCAGCCAGCTGTCCTTCGAGGACATCAGCCCGGCTCGTGGCCTCGGCAACTCGACTCCGGCGTCGGTCCCGCCAGTGGATGGCCCGGCCAGGCTCCGGCCGACGAAGTCTTCTTTTCGAGCCAACTCTGCCTCTATCCATGCTGACACCGCTGCCTCTGGCTTTGGCTCATCGAAGAGCGACCGAGGGTTCCTTTAACTAAGCAAGAGAAGCCTCGAGCGGCAAGGCCGACCGAGCCGAGGGACTCCTACGCCTCCGGGATACGGATACCTCACTCGTCACCTTCGCACGAGGCAACTCACACTTGGTTAAGCAGTTCAGTTAGCCGACAGGCAAGTCCTAGTGCTCGGAATGAGGAAAAAACACGGCTCCGTGCCGAGAATACATACATGTTCAGGTCCCGACAGCCATAATGAACAGACACCGGCACTCAAGGTGCCATTACAAACGGAACTCATGTTCCGCCTCCGCGAGTATGAACAACCCCCCACATTGGAGGGCCCGCGGGACGATAAGGCTCCAGGTGGCCCACCGCCGCCCCTCCAGCAGCAGCGACAACAACCTCCGCTCCAGGTGGCCAAACTGCAGCGACGATGGCCTCAGGGCAAACGCCGCTGCAACAATGCCCTCGCCCATGTCTCCGCTCGAGGGGCGAGGACAAACTATCAAAGCCAAAGAGTCGGAGGCCCGGAGCGCGGATGGTGGCGGTGATCCCGTCGGCGACGAGGACTTCTTCAGCCGCCACCACCTCAGCGCCGACGACGGAAGCCATCTGCCCACCGGCAGATCCCCACTCGGATCCTCCCGGATGAGCGGAGCACCGACCTCCGTGTAGAAGCGTCGTACCGGGGCAAAGGCAGGACAACCCCAGAACACGAACGCCGCCCTAGCAGCGCGCGATGTCTTGGGCAGTCCTCCGGTGCGCGCGGCGCGATAACCGCTCTTGCGGCGGGAGGGGGCACCGAGAGCCGAGCCAGAGCCAGCTGAGCCAGCGAGCCCAACGCGCTGAAGCTGACGACGCTCGCCGCCGACCTGCCCCGCGTTGTCGAAGTCCGACCCTCCCGCTAGGCCGGTGAGCGCCCTCTCCCTTGAATGCTGAGAGAGAAGGTGACCCACGAACCCGCGTGGGAGGTAGAGCTCTGGCTCAGCCCAGCCTCCGCCCTAGCCAGGATGATGAAGATCCTTGAAGCTGAGGGCGGGACCAAGATCGCAGCCCGGCTCGCTTCTCCCCACCATCGAACTGGTGGTCAACGTCTTGGGTGACCACCGGTGAGGGGATGCGGCCGGGATGCTTGATGAAAATCCTTGAAGCCGAACGATGGCTGAAAGGTACCAACTTCCGCGAAGTTGCGTTCCTCCAACGACAAGGCGGAAGGACTGCGAGTGTTCCCCATCCAGGGGCTCGGAAGGTGGAAAGACGCGACGCATGAGGGGAGCGCAAAGACATGGTTGCCTTTCAAGGGGGTCACCCTCCTTTTAAAGGCAACTCTCCCCACTTGCGTCCTCAGCCAACGCAGGCTGAGTCTTCTCCAACACGCTCCAAGGTCCTCCCCCTACGACACGGGGGCTGGGTCCCACGCGTCATGCAAGCTGGCCAGGGGCAGAAGAAGCCAACCCGCCGCGCGCGGTGCGCGCAACTGCCCAACGGTTACGAGCATTCCTGATAGTCGCCTAGAGGGGGGGTGAATAGGGCGAAACTGAAATTTACAAATATAAACACAACTACAAGCCGGGTTAGCGTTAGAAATAATAACGAGTCCGAGAGAGAGGGCGCAAAACAAATCGCAAGCAAATGAAGAGTGTGACACGCGGATTTGTTTTACTGAGGTTCGGTTCTCACAAACCTACTCCCCGTTGAGGAGGCCACAAAGGCCGGGTCTCTTTCAACCCTTACCCTCTCTCAAATGGTCCCTCGGACCGAGTGAGCTTCTCTTCTCAAATCGAAACCGGGAACAAAACTTCCCCGCAAGGGCCACCACACAATTGGTGCCTCTTGCCTTGATTACAATGGAGTTTTGATCACAAGAACAAGTGAGAAAGAAAAGAAGCAATCCAAGCGCAAGAGCTCAAAAGAACACGGCAAATCTCTCTCGCTAATCACTAAAGCCTTGAGTGGAATTGGAGAGGATTTGATCTCTTTGGTGTGTCTAGAATTGAATGCCTAGCTCTTGTAAGTGGTTGAGAAGTGGAAAACTTGGATGACTTGAATGTGGGGTGGTTGGGGGTATTTATAGCCCCAACCACCAAACTAGCCGTTTGGTGGGGCTGTCTGTCGCATGGTGCACCGGACAGTCCGGTGCGCCAGCCACGTCACCAAAGCCGTTGGGTTCTGATCGTTGGAGCTCTGACTTCTGGGCCCGCCTGGATGTCTGGTGGCGCACCAGACATGTACTGTAGAGTGTCTGGTGCGCTAGTATGGGCGTGCCTGACTTCTGCGCGAGCTGGCGCGCATTTAATGCGTCCGCAGGTAGCCGTTGGCGCTGAAGTAGCCGTTGCCCCGCTGTTACACCGGACAGTCCGGTGTACACCGGACATGCCCAGTGAATTATAGCGGAGCGGCCGTTGCGAATTCCCGAGGCTGCCAAGTTCCAGAGCCGCGTCCTCTTAGAGCACCGGACACTGTCCGGTGTACACCGGACAGTCCGGTGAATTATAGTGCGCCGGCTCTGAAAATTCCCGAGGCTGAGGAGTTCAGCGCGAGGTCCCCTGGTGCACCGGACACTGTCCGGTGGCACACCGGACAGTCCGGTGCGCCAAACCAGGGAGCCTTTCGGGATGCCTTTAGCTCTCTATTTTGAACCCAACATTGGTCTTTTTAATTGGCTTGTTGTGAACCTTTGGCACCTGTATAACTTATACACTATAGCAAACTAGTTAGTCCAATTATTTGTGTTGGGCAATTCAACCACCAAAATTATTTAGGAACTAGGTGTAAGCCTAATTCCCTTTCAATCTCCCCCTTTTTGGTGATTGATGCCAACACAAACCAAAGCAAATATAGAAGTGCAATTTGAACTAGTTTTGCATAATGTACGTGCAAAGATTGCTTGGAATTGAGCCAACATAAATACTTATAAGATATGCATGGATTGCTTTTTTGTTTTTAACATTTTGGACCACGCTTGCACCACAGATTTTGTTTTTGCAAATTCTTTTGTAAATCCTTTTCAAAGTTCTTTTGCAAATAGTCAAAGGTAAATGAATAAGATTTTATGAAGCATTTTCAAGATTTGAAATTTTCTCCCCCTGTTTCAAATGCTTTTCCTTTGACTAAACAACCCTTCCCCTAATTGAGATCCTCCTCTTAGTGTTCAAGAGGGTTTTGATATATCATTTTGAAATACTACTTTCTCCCCCTTTTGAACACAATGAGATACCAATTTGAAATTTACCAATTGAAAATTCCAATTTTAAAATTAGGTGGTGGTGCGGTCCTTTTGCTTTGGGCTCATATTTTCTCCCCCTTTGGCATGAATTGCCAAAAACGGAATCATTAGAGCCCTAAGAATTACTCTCTCCCCCTTTGGTAATAAATAAATGAGTGAAGATTATACCAAAGACGGAGTCCTTTTGCTTGGTGCTCATGCTTTCTCCCCCAGAAATGGAGAGTTGCTTGGAGTGACGGCGAAGGATGAGTTACGGAGTGGAAGCCTTTGTCTTCGCCGAAGACTCCAATTCCCTTTCAATATACCTATGACTTGGTTTGAAATAGACTTGAAAAACACATTAGTCATAGCATATGAAAGAGACATGATCAAAGGTATACAAATGAGCTATGTGTGCAATTTAGCAAAAGAAATTGCGCGAATCAAGAATATTGAGCTCATGCCTAAGTTTGTTAAAAGATTGTTCATCAAGAGGCTTGGTAAAGATATCGGCTAATTGATCTTTAGTGTTAATGTAAGAAATCTCGATATCTCCCTTTTGTTGGTGATCCCTAAGAAAATGATACCGAATGGCTATGTGTTTAGTGCGGCTATGCTCGACGGGATTATCCGCCATCTTGATTGCACTCTCATTATCACATAGCAAAGGGACTTTGGTTAATTTGTAACCGTAGTCCCGCAGGGTTTGCCTCATCCAAAGCAATTGTGCGCAACAATGGCCTGCGGCAATGTACTCAGCTTCGGCGGTGGAAAGAGCGACCGAATTTTGCTTCTTTGAAGCCCAAGACACCAAGGATCTTCCCAAGAACTGACAAGTCCCCGATGTGCTCTTCCTATTAATTTTACACCCCGCCCAATCGGCATCCGAATAACCAATCAAATTAAAAGTGGATCCCCTGGGATACCAAAGCCCAAACTTAGGAGTGTAAGCCAAATATCTCAAGATTCGTTTTACGGCCGTAAGGTGAGCTTCCTTAGGGTCGGCTTGGAATCTTGCACACATGCAAATGGAAAGCATAATGTCCGGTCGAGATGCACATAAGTAGAGTAATGAACCTATCATCGACCGGTATACCTTTTGATCCACGGACTTACCTCCCGTGTCGAGGTCGAGATGCCCATTGGTTCCCATGGGTGTCTTGATGGGCTTGGCATCCTTCATCCCAAACTTGTTTAGAATGTCTTGAGTATACTTCGTTTGGCTAATGAAGGTGCCCTCTTGGAGTTGCTTCACTTGAAATCCCAAGAAGTACTTCAACTCTCCCATCATAGACATCTCGAATTTTTGTGTCATGATCCTACTAAATTCTTCACATGTAGATTCGTTAGTAGACCCAAATATAATATCATCAACATAAATTTGGCATACAAACAAATCATTGTCAAGAGTTTTAGTGAATAAAGTAGGATCGGCCTTGCTGACTTTGAAGCCATTAGCGATAAGGAAATCTCTAAGGCATTCATACCATGCTCTTGGGGCTTGCTTGAGCCCATAAAGCGCCTTAGAGAGTTTATAGACATGGTTAGGGAACTCACTATCTTCAAAGCCGGGAGGTTGCTCAACATAGACCTCTTCCTAGATTGGTCCATTGAGGAAGGCACTTTTCACGTCCATTTGATAGAGCTTAAAGCCATGGTAAGTAGCATAGGCCAATAATATACGAATTGACTCAAGCCTAGCTATGGGTGCATAGGTTTCACCGAAATCCAAACCTTCGACTTGGGAGTATCCCTTGGCCACAAGTCGAGCTTTGTTCCTTGTCACCACACCATGTTCGTCTTGCTTGTTGCGGAAGACCCATTTGGTTCCTACAACATTTTGATTAGGACGTGGAACTAAATGCCATACCTCATTCCTAGTGAAGTTGTTGAGCTCCTCTTGCATAGCCACCACCCAATCCGAATCTTGGAGTGCTTCCTCTACCCTGTGTGGCTCAATAGAGGAAACAAAAGAGTAATGCTCACAAAAATGTGCAACACGAGATCTAGTAGTTACCCCCTTATGAATGTCGCCGAGGATGGTGTCGACGGGGTGATCTCGTTGGATTGCTTGGTGGACTCTTGGGTGTGGCGGCCTTTGCTCTTCATCCTCCTTGTCTTGATCATTTGCATCTCCCCCTTGATCATTGTCGTCATCTTCTATTACATCAACTTGAGCTTCATCCTCGTTTTGAGTCGGTGGAGATGCTTGCGTGGAGGAGGATGGTTGATCTTGTGCATTTGGATGCTCTTTGGATTTCTTGGGACACACATCCCCAATGGACATGTTTCTTAGCGCGATGCATGGAGCCTCTTCATTACCTATCTCATCAAGATCAACTTGCTCTACTTGAGAGCCGTTAGTCTCATCAAACACAACATCACAAGAGACTTCAACTTGTCCAGTGGACTTGTTAAAGACTCTATATGCCCTTGTGTTTGAATCATATCCTAGTAAAAAGCCTTCTACAGTTTTAGGAGCAAATTTAGATATTCTACCTCTTTTAACAAGAATAAAACATTTGCTACCAAAGACTCTAAAATATGAAATATTGGGCTTTTTACCGGTTAGGAGTTCATAAGATGTCTTCTTGAGGATTCGGTGTAGATATAACCGGTTGATGGCGTAGCAAGCGGTGTTGACCGCCTCGGCCCAAAACCGATCCGAAGTCTTGTACTCATCAAGCATGGTTCTTGTCATGTCTAATAGAGTTCTATTCTTCCTCTCCACTACACCATTTTGTTGTGGGGTGTAGGGAGAAGAGAACTCATGCTTGATGCCCTCCTCCTTAAGGAAGCCTTCAATTTGAGAGTTCTTGAACTCCGTCCCGTTGTCGCTTCTAATTTTCTTGATCCTTAAGCCGAACTCATTTTGAGCCCGTCTCAAGAATCCTTTTAAGGTTTCTTGGGTTTGAGATTTTTCCTGCAAAAAGAACACCCAAGTGAAGCGAGAATAATCATCCACTATTACAAGACAATACTTACTCTCGCTGATGCTTATGTAAGCAATCGGGCCGAATAGATCCATGTGGAGTAGCTCAAGCGGCCTATCGGTCGTCATGATGTTCTTGTGTGGATGGTGGGCACCAACTTGCTTTCCTGCTTGGCATGCGCTACAAACCCTGTCTTTCTCAAAATGAACATTGGTTAGTCCTAAAATGTGCTCTCCCTTTAGAAGCTTATGAAGATTCTTCATCCCAACATGGGCTAGTCGGCGGTGCCAGAGCCAACCCATGTTAGTTTTAGCAATTAAGCATGTGTCGAGTTCAGCTCTATCAAAATCTACTAAGTATAGCTGACCCTCTAACACACCCTTAAATGCTATTGAATCATCACTTCTTCTAAAGACAGTGACACCTACATCAGTAAAGAGACAGTTGTAGCCCATTTTGCATAATTGAGATACAGAAAGCAAGTTGTAATCTAATGAATCTACGAGAAAAACATTGGAAATAGAATGGTCAGGTGATATAGCAATTTTACCGAATCCTTTGACCAAACCTTGATTTCCATCCCTGAATGTGATAGCTCGTTGGGGATCTTGGTTTTTCTCATAGGAGGAGAACATTCTCTTCTCCCCAGTCATGTGGTTTGTGCACCCGCTATCGATGATCCAACTTGAGCCCCCAGATGCATAAACCTACAAAACAAGTTTAGTTCTTGACTTTAGGTACCCAAACGGTTTTGGGTCCTTTAGCATTAGAAACAAGAACTTTGGGAACCCAAACACAAGTTTTGGAGCTCTTGTGTTTGCCCCCAACATACTTGGCAACGACCTTGCCGGATTTGTTAGTCAAAACATATGATGCATCAAAAGTTTTAAATGAAAAGCTATGTTCGTTTGATGCACTAGGAGTTTTCTTCTTAGGCAACTTAGCACGGGTTGGTTGCCTAGAGCTAGATGTCTCACCCTTATACATAAATGCATGATTAGGGCCAGAGTGAGACTTCCTAGAATGAATTCTCCTAATTTTTCTCTCGGGATAACCGGCAGGGTATAAAATGTAACCCTCGTTATCCTGAGGCATAGGAGCCTTGCCCTTAACAAAGTTTGACAATTTCTTAGGAGGGGCACTAATTTTGGCATTGTCTCCCTTTTGGAAGCCGATGCCATCCTTAATGCCAGGGTGTCTCCCACTATAGAGCATACTTCTAGCAAATTTAATTTTTTCATTTTCTAAGTTATGCTCGGCAATTTTAGCATCTAATTTTGCTATATGATCATTTTTGTTGTTTAATTAGAGTCATGTGATCATGAATAGCATTAACATCATTATCTCTACATCTAGTACAAATAGAAGTGTGCTCAACGGTAGAGGTAGAGGGTTTGCAAGATTTTAATTCTACAACCTTAGCATGTAATATATCGTTTTCACTTCTAAGGTTAGAAATAGTAACATTGCAAACATCAAAATTTTTAGCCTTAGCAAGCAATTTTTCATTTTCATTTCTAAGGCTAGCAAGAGAAATATTCAATTCTTCAATCCTAGCAAGTAAATCATCATTATTATCTCTAGGATTGGAAGTTGAAACATTACAAACATGAGAATCAACCTTAGCTAACAAATTAGCATTTTCATTTCTAAGGTTGGCAATAGTGTCATGGCATGTGCTTAGCTCACTAGTTAATTTCTCACATTTTTCTACCTCTAGAGCATAAGCATTCTTAACCTTAACATGCTTTTTATTTTCCTTGATTAGGAAGTCCTCTTGGGAGTCCAAGAGATCATCCTTCTCATGGATGGCACTAATTAGCTCATTTAGTTTTTCCTTTTGTTCCATGTTAAGGTTGGCAAAAACGGTACAAAAATTATCTTCCTCATCACTAGCATTATCATCACTAGAGGACTCATATCTAGTGGAGGATTTAGATTTAACCTTCTTTTTCTTGCCGTCCTTTGCCATGAGGCACTTGTGGCCGACGTTGGGGAAAAGGAGTCCCTTGGTGACGACGATGTTGGCGGCGTCCTCGTCGTCGGAGGAGTCGGTGGAGCTCTCGTCGGAGTCCCACTCGCGGCACACGTGGGCATCGCCGCCCCTCTTCTTGTGGTACCTGTTCTTTTCTCTCCTCTTGCCCTTCTTGTCGTTATCTCTGTCACTGTCACTTGATAATGGACATTTAGCAATAAAGTGACCGGGCTTACCACATTTGTAGCAAACCTTCTTGGAACGGGATTTGTAATCCTTCCCCTTCTGTTGCTTGAGGATTTGGCGAAAGCTTTTGATGATTAAAGCCATCTCCTCTTTGTCGAGCTTTGAAGCGTCGATTGGTTGTCTACTTGGTGTAGACTCCTCCTTCTTCTCTTCCGTTGCCTTGAATGCCACCGGTTGTGCTTCGGATGTGGAGGGATCATCAAGCTCGTTGATCTTCTTTGAGCCCTTGATCATACATTCAAAGCTCACAAAATTCCCGATAACTTCCTCGGGAGTCATTAGTGTGTATCTAGGATTACCACGAATTAATTGAACTTGAGTGGGGTTAAGGAAGATGAGTGATCTAAGAATAACCTTAACCACCTCGTGGTCATCCCATTTCTTGCTCCCGAGGTTGCGCACTTGGTTCACCAAGGTCTTGAGCCGGTTGTACATATCTTGTGGCTCCTCCCCTTGGCGAAGACGGAAGCGACCGAGCTCCCCCTCGATCGTTTCCCGCTTTGTGATCTTGGTGAGTTCATCACCCTCATGCGCGGTCTTGAGTAGATCCCAAATCTCCTTCACATTCTTCAACCCTTGCACCTTGTTATATTCTTCTCTACTTAGAGAGGCGAGGAGTATGGTTGTGGCTTGGGAGTTGAAGTGCCCGATTTGGGCTACTTCATCCTCATCATAGTTTTCATCCCCTACGGATGGTACCTGTGCACCAAACTCAACAACATCCCATATACTTTTGTGGAGTGAGGTTAGATGAAATCTCATTAAATCACTCCACCTAGCATAATCTTCACCATCAAATGTTGGTGGTTTGCCTAATGGGACGGAAAGTAAAGGTGTATGTTTAGAAATGCGAGGGTAGCGTAGGGGAATCTTACTATACTTCTTACGCTCTTGGCGCTTAGAAGTGACGGACGCCGCGTCGGAGCCGGAGGTGGATGCCGATGAAGAATCGGTCTCGTAGTAGACCACCTTCCTCATCCTCTTTTTCTTGTCCCCACTCCGATGCGGCTTGTGGGAAGAGGATTTCTCCTTCTTCTCTTTGTGGTGTGAAGAAGATTTCTTCTCCTTCCCTTTGGAGGAGTCCTTCTTCTTCTCTTTCCTCTTGGTGCGGGACTCTTCCGATGAAGTGCTCCCGTGGCTTGTAGTGGGCTTTTCGCCGGTCTCTATCTCCTTCTTGGCGTGATCTCCTGACATCACTTCGAGCGGTTAGGCTCTAATGAAGCACCGGACTCTGATACCAATTGATAGTCGCCTAGAGGGGGGGTGAATAGGGTGAAACTGAAATTTACAAATATAAACACAACTACAAGCCGGGTTAGCGTTAGAAATAATAACGAGTCCGAGAGAGAGGGCGCAAAACAAATCGCAAGCAAATGAAGAGTGTGACACGCGGATTTGTTTTACCGAGGTTCGGTTCTCACAAACCTACTCCCCATTGAGGAGGCCACAAAGGCCGGGTCTCTTTCAACCCTTACCGTCTCTCAAACGGTCCCTCGGACCGAGTGAGCTTCTCTTCTCAAATCGAAACCGGGAACAAAACTTCCCCGCAAGGGCCACCACACAATTGGTGCCTCTTGCCTTGATTACAATGGAGTTTTGATCACAAGAACAAGTGAGAAAGAAAAGAAGCAATCCAAGCGCAAGAGCTCAAAAGAACACGGCAAATCTCTCTCGCTAATCACTAAAGCCTTGAGTGGAATTGGAGAGGATTTGATCTCTTTGGTGTGTCTAGAATTGAATGCCTAGCTCTTGTAAGTGGTTGAGAAGTGGAAAACTTGGATGACTTGAATGTGGGGTGGTTGGGGGTATTTATAGCCCCAACCACCAAACTAGCCGTTTGGTGGGGCTGTCTGTCGCATGGTGCACCGGACATGTCCGGTGCGCCAGCCACGTCACCAAAGCCGTTGGGTTCTGACCGTTGGAGCTCTGACTTCTGGGCCCGCCTGGATGTCCGGTGGCGCACCGGACATGTACTGTAGAGTTTCTGGTGCGCCAGTATGGGCGTGCCTGACTTGTGCGCGCGCTGGCGCGCATTTAATGCGTCCGCAGGTAGCCGTTGGCGCCGAAGTAGCCGTTGCCCCGGTGTTACACCGGACAGTCTGGTGTACACCGGACATGTCCGGTGAATTATAGCGGAGCGGCCGTCGCGAATTCCCGAGGCTGCCAAGTTCCAGAGCCGTGTCCTCCTGGAGCACCGGACACTGTCCGGTGTACACCGGACAGTCCGGTGAATTATAGTGCGCCGGCTCTGAAAATTCCCGAGGCTGAGGAGTTCAGCGCGAGGTCCCCTGGTGCACCGGACACTGTCCGGTGGCACACCGGACAGTCCGGTGCGCCAGACCAGGGAGCCTTTCGGGATGCCTTTAGCTCTCTATTTTGAACCCAACATTGGTCTTTTTAATTGGCTTGTTGTGAACCTTTGGCACCTGTATAACTTATACACTAGAGCAAACTAGTTAGTCCAATTATTTGTGTTGGGCAATTCAACCACCAAAATTATTTAGGAACTAGGTGTAAGCCTAATTCCCTTTCAATTCCTCCACTTTCGCCCAGACTAGCGGGTGAAAGGGCAGACCGCCATGCAAGCGGCATGCGACCGCACCAAGGGGGCGCACCCTTTCTACTTCGACGCGTCCAGCATGGAGGCCCAGGCCCACACGTCATGCAACCAGTTCGCCGGTTGCTACGTGCAAGAAACTGCACCGCCACTCGCGCCACTACCGTGCCTCCTCGACTGCGGAACCAGTACCACGGCTCGAGGCAACCCTGCGCATGACTCAACAGTGCCAACCAGGCACATCGGTCACGGGTCAGTCAGCCATGGGAGAAGGCGCGATGGTCGATACGGCCAGAAATGGGCCGGCAGTAATGGCGGTGGCAGGCGGGCGGAAGCAGCGGTCAAGTCGTCAGCCAAGCTCGCGTCCCCTCCTGGGATAGCGAGAGAACCCTCTCCCACGGCGTGAAGACGGCGCGCCCATGTTCCGTTCCTCGAACGGCCCGCGCACGCACAACGGCTGCCCCGCGAATCACTCGTCCCGTCGCATTAACTCTGCGGTAGGACGGGCGGCACCTTTGGTGGGCGAAGCAGGCGACGCTTCACCTCCGGCATAATGACCGCGTCAAAAAAGGTGTGCCACGTCATTCGATTTCGTATCCTTTTCCTCTTCCTCTTTCTCTCTCTTACAACAGGGACCGGGAAAGGGGATACCCCGAAAGGGATCCTTCTCCACGAAGGAAACGGGCCCCGAGCCCCCGTACTGATCAGAGGTTCGAAGGCTGGCCCCTCGGAGGGGTTCAACAGCCGCCTCAGAGCGCTCGGGCTCCGCGCCCACTACTGGTCAGAGGTTCGAAGGCCGGCCCCTCGGAAGGGTTCAACGGCCGCCTCAGGCCACTCGGGCTCCGCGCCCACTACTGATCAGGGGTTCGTAGGCTGGCCCTCGAAGGGTTCGACAGCCGCCTCAGACGCAGAGCAAGGGATGACCCTGGGTACGTTCGATACATAACCAAGGCTCGGGCTACGCTCCCGAGGTACCCTAGGACATTTCCAAGACCAACGGGAACGATTTTGTAACGGAATCCCATCAGAGGGAGGCATCGAGCCCTCGGACCCCGTCAAAAGGGGACCGGGTCCGGCAAATCACCCGCAGGTACTTTTGGAGCGCGCCTCCGGGCCACTAGCCGACCCCTAACAAATGGGGCACGGGCGTCCACTCGGATTACCCGTTAGCAGCTCACTGGAGACACCATGTTCGGCGCCCTCCAAGGGCAACATGGCGCTTTCCCCCCTCCTCCTTGCGGAAAGGCGACGCAGGGGCATATGTAAAAAAGTCAAGTCTGTCCTTGACCGTCCTCTCGCTCTGTGCGGAGGCTTGGGGGCTGCTCTCGCAAACCCGGCTCCGGCCAAACCGTTGACAGCATCAACATACCAGCCCGAGAACTTGGGACCTGGCCGTGCACCCGGGCTACGGCCAGCTCGCATGAGGGAACAACCAGACCGGCCGAAGCATCACAAAACGCATTAAGACCTCAAAGGAGTCAAACCACTCCTCCGAGGCCTCGGGGGCTACACCCGGCGGGTGCGCTCGCGCGCACCCACCGGAACAAAACGCAACCGAGAAAGGCCGGTCCCCTTGCAAAAAAGTGCGACAAAAGCCTACAAGCGAGTATTAACACTCCCTTCGAGGCTCGGGGGCTACTGTCGGGACCATAATTAGGGGTACCCCCAAGACTCCTAATCTCAGCTGGTAACCCCCATCAGCACAAAGCTGCAAAGGCCTGATGGGTGCGATTAAGTCAAGGCTCAGTCCACTCAAGGGACACGATCTCGCCTCGCCCGAGCCCAGCCTCGGGCAAGGGCAGCCGACCCCGGAGAATTTACGTCTCGCCCGAGGGCCCCCTCAAGCTACGGACACACCTTCGGCTCGCCCGAGGCCTAGCCTTCGCTAAGAAGCAACCTTGGCCAAATCGCCACGCCGACCGACCGTATCGTAGGAGCATTTAATGCAAGGATGGCCTGACACCTCATCCTGACGTGCGCCCTTCAGTCGACAGAGCCGAAGTGACCGCAGTCACTTCGCCGCTCCACTGACCGGCCTGACAAGAGGACAGCACCGCCTGCGCCGCTCTGACTGCTGTGCCACTCGACAGAGTGAGGCTAACAGCAGCCAAGTCTGGCTTTGGGCGCCAAAGGAAGCTCCGCCTCGCCCGACCCCAGGGCTTGGACTCGGCCTCGGTACGAGAAGACGACGAACTCCGCCTCGCCCGACCCCAGGGCTCGGACTCAGCCTCGGCCCCGGAAGACGACGAACTCTGCCTCGCCCGACCCCAGGGCTCGGACTCGGCCTCGGCCCCGGAAGACGACGAACTCCGCCTCGCCCGACCCTAGGGCTCGGACTGGGCCTTGGCCCCGGAAGACGACGAACTCTGCCTCGCCCGACCCCAGGGCTCAGACTCGGCCCTGGCCTTAGCCGACGGTCTCCGCCTCGCCCGACCCAGGGGCTCGGACTCGACCTCGACCTCGGAGGAGCCTCCACCTCGCCCGACCTAGGGCTCGGACCAACCACGTCACAGAAGGGGCCATCATTACCCTACCCCTAGCTAGCTCTGGCTACAGGGAACAAGACCGACGTCCCATCTGGCTCGCCCCGGTAAAACAAATAATGATGGCGCCCCGCGTGCTCCATGACGACGGCGGCTCTCAGCCCCCCTTACGGAAGCAAGGAGACGTCAATAAGGACTCGACAGCCCCGACAGCTGTCCTTCCGCCAGGCTCCAGCGCTCCTCCGACGGCCACAACATCTCATGAATAGGGTGCCAAAACCTCTCCGGCTGCCACGACGGCATGTACTTAGGGCACTAGCTCCTCTCTGCTAGACACGTTAGCACAATGCTACATCTCCCATTGTACACCTGGACCCTCTCCTTACGCCTATAAAAGGAAGGTCCAGGGCCCTCTTACAGAGGGTTGGCTGCGCGGGGAGGACGGGACGGCGCGTGCAGGCCTCTCGCTCCCTCCCACGCGGACGCTTGTAACCCCCTACTGCAAGCGCACCTGACCTGGGCGCGGGACAAACATGAAGGCCGCGGGGTTCCCCTTTTACGCCTGCCTCCCTCTGGTTTCCCCCCTTCGCGCTCCGTCTCGCGCCGACCCATCTGGGCTCAGGCACGCGACGACAATTTACTCGTCGGTCCAGGGACCCCCCCGGGGTCAAAACGCCGACAGTAGCAGTACATGCCAAAAGGTGTGATGAAAGAAGTCGCGAGCTGGTCAGACTCTTTCATCCTGATTTTGTGATACCCTGAGTAGGCATCGAGGAAAGACAGGGTTTCACACCCAGCAGTGGAATCCACGATTTGATCGATGCGAGGCAGAGGATAGGGAACTTTCGGACATGCTTTGTTTAGACCAGCGTAGTCTACACACATCCACCATTTCCCTCCTTTCTTTCTCACAAGCACAGGGTTGGCAAGCCATTCGGGATGGAATACTTCTTTGATGAACCCTGCAGCCATCAGCTTGTGGATCTCCTCGCCTATGGCTCTGCGCTTTTCTTCGTCGAATCGGCGCAGAGGCTGCTTCACGGGTCGGGCTCCAGCTCGGATGTCCAGCGAGTGCTCGGCGACTTCCCTCGGTATGCCGGGCATGCCCGAGGGACTCCACGCGAACACTTCGGCGTTTGCACGGAGAAAGTCGACGAGCACTGCTTCCTATTTGGGGTCGAGCTCGGACCCGATCCAGATCTGCTTGGAGGTGTCGTTGCTAGGGTCGAGAGGGACAGACTTAACCATCTCTGCTGGCTCGAAGTTGCCGGCTTGGCGCTTCACGTCTGGCGCCTCCTTGGAGAGGCTCTCCAGGTCGGCGATGAGGGCCTCGGATTCGGCGAGGGCCTCGGCGTACTCCACGCACTCCACGTCGCATTCGTACGCATGTCGGTACGTGGGGCCGACGGTGATGACCCCGTTGGGGCCCGGCATCTTGAGCTTGAGGTAGGTGTAGTTGGGGACAGCCATGAACTTGGCGTAGCATGGCCTCCCCAGCACTGCGTGGTAGGTTCCTCGGAACCCGACCACCTCGAACGTGAGGGTTTCCCTTCTGAAGTTGGAGGGAGTCCCGAAGCAGACGGGCAGATCGAGTTGTCCGAGGGGCTGGACGCGTTTCCCGGGGATGATCCCGTGAAAAGGCGCTGCGCCCACCCGGAGCGAGGACAGATCGATCCGCAGGAGCCCGAGGGTCTCGGCGTAGATGATGTTGAGGCTGCTGCCTCCGTCCATGACGACCTTGGTGAGCCTGACGTTGCCGATGACGGGGTCGACAACGAGCGGATATTTCCCCAGGCTCGGCACGTGGTTGGGGTGGTCGTCCTGGTCGAAGGTGATGGGCTTGTCGGACCAGTCTAGGTAGACTGGCGCCGCCACCTTTATCGAGCAGACCTCCCGACGCTCTTGCTTGCGGTGCCGAGCCGAAGTGTTCGCCACTGGCCCACCATAGATCATGAAGCAGTCACGGACCTCGGGGAACTCCTCTGCCTTGTGATCCTCCCTCTTGTCGTTGTTGTGGGCCCTGCCACCTTCCGCAGGTGGCCCAGCCTTGTGAAAGTGGCGCCGAAGCATGACACACTCCTCGAGGGTGTGCTTGACGGGCCCCTGATGATAGGGGCACGGCTCCTTGAGCATCTTGTCGAAGAGATTGGCACCTCTGGGAGGTTTCCGAGGGTTCTTGTACTCAGCGGCGGCGACAAGGTCTGCGTCGGCGGCGTCGCGTTTCGCTTGCGACTTCTTCTTGCCCTTCTTCTTGGTGCCGCGCTGAGTGGACGCCTCGGGGACATCCTCCGGCTGGCGGCCCTGGGGTTGCTTGTCCTTCTGGAAGATGGCCTCAACCGCCTCCTGGCCAGAGGCGAACTTGGTGGCGATGTCCATCAGCTCGCTCGCCCTGGTGGGGGTCTTGCGACCCAGCTTGCTCACCAGGTCGCGGCAGGTGGTGCCGGCGAGGAACGCGCCGATGACATCCGAGTCAGTGACGTTGGGCAGCTCGGTGCGCTGCTTCGAGAATCGCTGGATGTAGTCCTGGAGAGACTCTCCCGGCTGCTGGCGGCAGCTGCGGAGATCCCATGAGTTCCCAGGGCGCACGTACATGCCCTGGAAGTTGCCGACGAAGGCTTGGACCAGGTCGTCCTAGTTGGAGATCTGCCCCGGAGGAAGATGCTCCAGCGAGGCTCGAGCGGTGTCGGAGAGGAACAGGGGGAGGTTGCAGATGATGAGGTTGTCATCGTCCGTTCCATCCAGCTGGCAGGCCAGCCGGTAGTTCGCGAGCCACAGTTCCGGCCTCGTCTCCCCCCGAGTACTTTGTGATAGTAGTCGGGGTTCGGAACCGGGTCAGGAACGGCGCCCGTCGTATGGCCCGGCTGAAAGCCTGCGGACCGGGTGGTTCGGGCGAGGGACTCCGATCCTCCCCGCTGTCGTAGCGTCCCCCACGCCTGGGGTGGTAGCCTTGGCGCACCCTCTCGTCGATGTGGGTTCGACGGTTGCGGTGGTGGTGCTCGTTGCCGAGGCGACCCGGGGCCGCAGGCGCTGTGTTGCACGTGCGCCCCGTGTGGACCGAGGCTTCCCGCATGAATCGGGAAGTCGCGGCGCGATGCTCCGAGGGGTATCCCTGCCTTTGGGAGGCAGAGCTTTCGCCCCGTCGGACCGCGGCATCCTTCAGGAGATTCTTGATCTCTCCCTGGATACGCCGCCCCTCGGTGGTTGATGGCTCCGGCATCACGCGGAGAAGTATTGCTGCTGCAGCCAGGTTCTGGCCAACCCCACTGGAAGCCGGTGGCGGCCTTGCCCTGACGTCGTCGGCAATGCGGAGCTGGATGCCCTAGGGCAGATGACGCGCTTCTCCGGTCGGAGCTTGGTCTGCCCATTCCCGTCCGATGTTCCGCCGGAACGGCTCAAGTGTTCCTGCTCCCTCATCGAGCCTGGCCTGCCTCTCGCGGATTTGCTCGAGCTATGCGTCCTGACCCCCCGCAGAGACTGGGACCACAACTAGCTCCCGAAGGATGTCAACGTGAGGCGTAGGACTAGGGGGATCACCGTTCTCCGGTATACCAAGATGGTTGCCTTCGCCGGGACCCCCTAGATCGATGTGGAAACATTCGCGACTTGGGTTGCAGTCCTCGTCGCCGAGGCTGCGGCTACCGTCGGAACAATCGGAAAGGCAGTAGTCGCATGCGGTCATGAAGTCCCGCATGGCACTAGGGTTACCGAGCCCGGAGAAATCCCAACAAAGGTCGGGCTCGTCATCTTCCTCGGAACCCGAGGGTCCGTAGGTCAAGACGGCCGTCAGCCGGTCCCAGGGTGACCGCATACCGTACCCCAGAAGGTTTGGACATGCCTCTATGAAGGCTTCCACCGAAGCGAAGTCGCTTGGTGGGTCGAGGCTGAATCCAAAAGGCACGAGATGGGAATCGGTCGGTACCTCTTGGTCGACGGGCGGTGACGAAGTCGCGTCAGGGGCAGACTGCACCATCGTCTCAGGTACGAGGGTGACGCCCAGCAAGTCCCTTGCGAGCGTGCTGGTGTCGTTCGTTCACTTGGAGTTCGCGTGTTGCGGGGAAACGGCGCTCGTCTTCGTCTCAGATGCAAAGTCGACACCCGACGTGTCCCCCGTTGGGGCGCCGACGCCGTCGACTTGCTCGACAGCCGACGAGGTGCCGCCTCCTGCTTGGCCTTGGTTGCCCCGCCTCCTCCTCCGTCGGCGGGGGAGGTGACGGGACAAACCCAAATGTTGTTCTTCCGCCACGTGGGGAAGACAACATTGATTCCGCCGCCGGCGGGCGGGTTGTCGGCCGCCATTGTCGCTGTCGCGCGGTGGAGGAAGGAGTACCATGTCGTAGCTGCCGTCGAGGGACATGAACTCAAGACTCCCGAAACGGAGCACCGTCCTGGGCTGGAAAGGTTGCTGGAGACTACCCATCTAGAGCTTGACGGGAAGCTGTTCGTCAACACGTAGCAGGCCCCTACCTGGCGCGCCAACTGTCGGCGTTTCGACCCCGGGGGGTCCCTGGACCGACAAGTAAATTGTCACCGTGTGTCCCAGCCCAGATGGGTCGGCGCGAGACGGAGCACGAAGGGGGGCAAGAAAGAGGGAGACAGGCAGAAAACGGGAAACACGCAGCCTTCGTGTTGCCCTGCGCCCAGGTCGGGTGCGCTTGCAGTAGGGGGTTACAAGCGTCCGCGTGGGAGAGAGCGAGAGACTTTACGCGTCGTCCCGTTCCCCCGCGCGGCCAACCTTCTCGTACGAGAGCCCTGGACCTTCCTTTTATAGGCGTAAGGAGAGGGCCCAGGTGTACAATGGGAGATGTAGCAGTGTGCTAACGTGTCTAGCAGAGAGGAGCTAGTGCCCTAAGTACATGCCGTCGTGGCAGCCGGAGAGGTCTTGGCACCCTGTTCATGTGACGTCGTGGCTGTCGGAGGAGCGCTGGAGCCTTGCGGAAGGACATCTGTCGGGGCTGTCGAGTCCTTGCTGACGTCTCCTTGCTTCCGTAAGGGGCTGAGAGCCGCCATCGTCATGGAGCACGTGGGGCGCCATCATTATTTGTTTACCGGGGCGAGCCAGATGGGACGCCGGTCTTGTTCCCCGTAGCCTGAGCTAGCTAGGGGTAGGGTAATGATGGCCCCCCTGTGACGTGGTCGGTCCGAGCCCTGGGTCGGGCGAGGCGGAGGCTCCTCCGAGGTCGAGGTCGAGTCTGTCTTCCGAGGTTGAGGTCGAGTCCGAGCCCCGGGTCGGGCGAGGCGGAGACCATCGTCTGAGGCCGAGGCTGAGTCCGAGCCCTGGGGTCGGGCGAGGCGGAGTTTGTCGTCTTCTGGAGCCGAGGCCGAGTCCGAGCCCTGGGGTCGGGCGAGGTGGAATTCGTCGTCTTCTGGAGCCGAGGCTGAGTCCGAGCCCTGGGGTCAGGCGAAGCGGAGTTCGTCGTCCGAGGCCGAGACGGGGGCCGAGCCCTGGGGTCGGGCGAGGCGGAGCTTCCTATGGCGCCCGAGGCCGGACTTGGCTGCTGTCAGCCTCACTCTGTCGAGTGGCACAGTAGTCAGAGCGACGCAGGCGGTGCTGTCTTCTTGTCAGGCCGGTCAGTGGAGCGGCGAAGTGACTACGGTCACTTCGGCTCTGTCGACTGAAGGGCGCGCGTCAGGATAAGGTGTCAGGTCATCCTTGCATTAAATGCTCCTGCGATACGGTCGATCGGCGTGGCGATCTGGCCAAGGTTGCTTCTTGGCGAAGACTGGGCCTCGGGCGAGCCGAAGGTGTGTCTGTTGCTTGAGGGGGCCCTCGTGCGAGACGTGAATCCTCCGGGGTCGGCTGCCCTTGCCCGAGGCTGGGCTCGGGCGAGGCGAGATCGTGTCCCTTGAGTGGATCGAGCCTTGACTTAATCGCACCCATCAGGCCTTTGCAGCTTTGTGCTGATGGGGGTTACTAGCTGAGATTAGGAGTCTTGGGGGTACCCCTAATTATGGTCCCCGACAGCTTTGGCACGCGATGATACTTTGCGCTACTTAGAATCGCTTGCACTAATTAATTTATGCAATGAAACGATGATTATTCTAGTATCGAACTGATGAGGATCAAGTAATAATTTTATTTGTACCTTTAATAAATATCAATTAATATAATTACATTGGATTAAATATTTTAGTTCATATTCGCTTAGCGTAAACACGAGAAGCCCTCGATCATAGTATCGACCATCCTAGTTCCTTTCTCGTACAGTCATAAATGCGAGCTCTATATTTTGTGTGTATTAATTGATCTGTTTGTTTGTATGGTGCATTGTTTCTTTCTGATTCAATGATGTGAATGTATGTTGGCACTCGCGTAGATAATGGTTCGTTTGTGGAGTCCGAGAATTTGCAGGAGAAGACCCTGAGCAACATCTGGTTGGTGAAGGCAAGTGTCCTCTGACCTATCTATGCTCTACTCACTTTATAATTCATCTCTCCACATTTATACAGTTAATACCTAAGGATTTACTAGTTTTTAATTCATCCTGTCCTTGATTACCTATTTGGTTAGATTAATTTGTATTAGCTTTATGCTAGCGCTCTACTCTAATCAATGAACATGATGAGATTATTTATGATACGATGTTTTACTTCTGGATATGATTATGTCATTATGATATTTAAGGGGACTCGAGCTATTTTTCGAGTACCTCTCCGTAAGGACTTATTCGTTGGATGACCACCCGAGAAAACAATGCATTCATGAGGGTGGAATGGAACACCCTTAGCTAATTAATTAGAGGAACTAAGGTGTAGCTTGCTTCGCCGTTGTGCTGTCAATGGGGCTCGATGTATGCTACTTACTCTTCCGAGGGTGGTTTGCCCCTTGGGGAATAGTATGGTGCATTTAGGAAACCTAACGGTCGACTATACCTTTGGGGAATCTTTGTAAAGGCTTTGTAGTGAATCCCTAGCCGCTCACCTCAAGAGTGAACAAGGATCTTGCAAACCCGGGCTAGAGAGGGAATCACGACTCGTGGGTAAATTGTGCGATCTCTGCAGAGGGTTAGAAACTGATATATCAGCCGTGCTCACGGTTAAGAGCGACCTTTGGAGCTCCTTTGATTAGAGATACTATGGCTACAGATGATGATGAGGATGATGGTTTTAATAATGATGATTATAACTATAGATTCTAATATTTTCTCTTGGAGGGAGTACTTTTTGGGTTAATAACTTGGGGTTATTTCTAAAACTTGGCTCTCTACTAGTAATAAATGTCTGACCAACTGAAAGCACCTGCTTTGAGCTTCACCCCACATACAACTAGTCCACTCCATCCAAACGAGGCATTTGCTGAGTACGTTGATGTGTACTCATCCTTGCTTTAACACCAAAACACCAAGTGTTCCACATTGCAACCCCTGCTCAGGAGTAGACGAAGGCGTCGCGGAAGATTTATAGGAGTTTCAAGACTATGATGAGTTCTAGACTTAGATTAGCGGCGAACCCCCAGTCGACTGCCTGTGAAGGCCTTATCTTACTACATTTCTTATTCGCACTTTGATTTCTGTTTAGGTTAAAGACTATGTGGATGTCCTCGACATCATGATGTAATAAATAAATACATCTTTACGCTATTATTTGAGGAATGTGTGATGAGGTCCAATTATGTAATCGCTGTGTACGTGAATTTCTGATCCTGGCACGCACATGGTTCATATTCGGTTTGCCTTACCAAACCGGATGTAACAGTTTGACCTCTGGAATCGTGATACGCTAAATCTTGGACCAATAAGAGTCAATCTCACTATTGTACATCCATGTGTAGTTCTCCTTCTCATGGAGAGGAGGAACTCAACACTATGTCCAGTTACCAGCGACATGCACATCCCAACGACCCAAAGCTTTCAACTCCTAAATCCTACTCATCGTGACAGAGATGACATCGACATGCTTGCCCAGAGGGTTCCTCATCTACTCAAGCCGAGGGACAAGACGTCGACCTAGGAACTCGGGCAACTTGGGAGCGTGATTTTCCATTCAAAACAATGTTTATGCCAGTTCTTGTGAGAAGTCTTCAACGAATTGTCGATCGAGGTACTGATATTTAGCACGGAGCTGAACCCCGACACCTCCAAAAACAAAATTTAATCGATCATATCAATGAAATCACTATAAAAATCTTATCAGATTGGTCAGATCAAGCCGATTTGAGATATTCCAAATAACTCTATTTTCACAGTCAGTCATATTCACAATCATATGACGTATAATAATAATAATAGTACACCTAACTTGGATCATTTGCCTTTACCAACCTGAAACATACACATATATGTTGTTAGTTTCGACGGTGATACTAGCCGGTAGAGGAAAGATGTGCAAGGGGCCAGAAGGAAAAGCGAACTGATCTTATATCCTGATGGTGATTCTTGCTGGTAGGGGCAAGCAAGTTGTACGACTGCATCAACAACTACCTCATTCATCCCAAACAGTGCTACAACCAAAGTAAAATTAGATCTATTGTACTATGCATATCGTCTATCTTGTTGGAACTATCCTGACATGTGGTCAGGTGGGCCCAACACTCATGAGACAAGAGGGTACAGGCACACAACGAGATAGTAGGCGTGAAACTGTAGTGCCTTGTTATGCGTGATCCATTAGTGTACATGGTAGGGGTATTTATAGGTAACTAGGAGGGATAGTGGGTCCCTAAGCACTGTTATACCCCAGTTATCTGCTACATTCCAAGAATATTCCCATCAATGGGGTCATTACAGCGGACGGAGTATTGTAATCTGGTCGTACTACAAAATCTACCCTACAAGGGGGCTTACAAGTAGGCCCGGATGATAGCGAGGCGGAGTCCTAGGTTTCTCTGTAACCTGACGAGGTCCCCGCTCATGTGACGCACCCTTGGTTCTACGAAGTCACGTCCTTGCCTTCGTTGTTGGAGGGAAGGCCTTCGAGGTGCAACTGGGGCTGCAACAAGCCCCCTTCTTATTGTCGGGACCCTGTGCTTGACTCTCCTGTCGGGAGTCGAGCGGAGACTGCTGCACGTCGAATCCGAAGTACCCTTCGCCTGATGCTCCTGTGTAAGAAATGTTTGGTTGTAGTTGGGTTAGACAGATCGAGGTCAAGTTGGACCTCCGCTCCAACATATATATAAACCATCTAAATAATAAACTAGGCATGAACGACTCTAGTATCATTGCATGAAAATATGTATGTTATGCACATGCATATCTATCATGTTGAACCAAGATAACATAAGATTAGAAGATTATGGGTCATTACCACTAGAAGAGCAGCGTTGTGGAGAAAAGTGCAATGGTATAGTGAAAACAGTCGTACGTCCTCGCATAACAACAACATCATCAATTTACCCATTCTCCTCTTATTTATTATTAATCAATAGCACAACAATAACAACATCTCTATGATATGCACACGTGCATCGATGAAATACTGCGATGTCAGTGTACTAGCCCCGTCATGCAGTGAGACGAAGAGTGTCGGTGGTTTGAGCCCCTGCAACCATATGGATGTAGACCTTGACAGTATCTGGTGAACTATAAATAATAATTTGTTCTAAATTTGAGAAAGAGGATAGTTAAGAATTCTCCCACCTAGGGATGCATGGTGAGGGGCTCTAAAGTTTACACTACAAAATTAAGAATTGGATCGGATTAGATCTAATTAGACTCTATTTCAAATTAATTAAGAGCTTAAATAAATTACTACTTATTAAGTTAGCAATAGTAGCCTGCCTTTTTGTGTTCTGCCATTCTGCGATCTCAGCCGTCCATTCTACCGTTCTACAATCTCAGCCGTCCAATCCTGCACACCAGTTTTCCGCGCGCAGAAAAAAAATCAAACTGTGGCTGCCTAGGGATCGAACCTTAGATCTATTGAGCAGAATGCCTAGCCTTCCACCCTCTAGCCAACATGACTCATGTTGAATTGTGTACAACTTTAACTAAAACGTCTTTTGTGTTTAACCCACTGTCCACTCTGTATGCTAACTGAGTCTAGAAAAACATTTATAGCTTGGCTCCTGATCTTTCTGGAATTTGGAACGCAGTCCAGGAAATAAAGAAAATAGGGAAAATGAGTTTAGAAATTGATTTTTAGTTTAAAAATAATTACAGAAACCCATTTAATTCATGGAAATTTCATATTAAATCCAAATGAGTTCATTCCAATTTCTATAATTCTATAATATTATTTTTATCACATAATACCTCTGTTTTGTCATGAAAACAACAATAAAATTAATTTCCTAATTAATCCTATATCAAATACATAGAAACTTTGGAAATTCGTAACTTTCCCATTTTAATTCCAAATTGAATCGTTCCAGTTGTGTTAGTCTCGTATGAATATTTACTACGCAGTAACAACATTGATTATACCATGTTTCATACTTTTATAATTAGATATTTATTTATCCTATGTTAATTGGGTTAATCTATGTCTATTGGATTAATTTATTTAATATATTAATATAGTATTCTAACTTTGTGGTTATATGATGTTTGACCATTAGTCTTGCAAACACACACTTACCTTTTTGTTTAAGCAAAAGTGTATGGTGGTACGTATCCAATGACTAACGATGTACGAGAGAATTTATTCCGGTATGTGTGAAACATGCTCTCCAATAATAAGATCATATAAATCGTGATATATATGAAAGTCTGCATGATACTGATGGTTGCAATGTAGTGGTGAAACAGATAGATTATAAATAACAAAATTTATGTATGGCCAGAATCACAAATTGATTATGAAACATTTTCTCATAACGGTATAACACATATTTTGTATATAAGTTATCGTAGTATACTGGTATTATATATTCCCGTTACAACGCACGGGCATTCAGCTATCATGTATAGAAGTCTGCACGGTACTGTTGGTTGCAATGTAGTGATGAAATAGTTAGATTGAAATAATAAAATTTATGTATGGCTAGGATCACAAATTAATTACGAAACATTTTCACATAACAGTATAACACACATTTGTTCATAAGTTATCATGATATTAAATGTTTCCGTTGCAACGCACGGGCACCCACCTATATGTGTTTATGTCTACATCTATGACATGAAACACATCTACTACATCTCTCTCCAAGCTCACTTACTACCATTGCACAATGCGTAGTAGTAGATAAGTATCACCGATATTCTTGAATTATATTTTTGGATGGAGGTAATATTATTTAAAGAAGAGCTTTGCATGCTATTTCTTTTGTTTGAATAATGCATTATACTTAAATTCCCTTTTTTGCATGTGTGAAATTTTTTTCTTCGTAATATTTTTTTCCATGGATCAGACTTGTGAGTCATTTTCATAAACCAACGCCAAGCATGAATCCATGTTTCCTACTTCAAACCCCGAACAAAATCCATGAGCAGGAGGCATTCGCGTTGTCGTCGCTCATCGATGACGAGAAGAAGCTTGGAGACTGTCAGTTCGACCTCTAAAAGCAGTCTTACGTGGTCGCATGCGCCGCTGTGTACGACAAGCTCCCGCGAAGCCGCCGCTTGGACGCGGTCCAGAGCAGCTGCACCGCGCTGTCCATCGTTAAGCAGGGGGGGCTCATGGTTGTCGCCAACGTCGACGACTCTCGGGTTGTTCTGGACACCGCATCCGACGATGACGCCATCACGCCGTCCAGCTCATCGTCCACCTGAAGCCCAACCTGCCACGTAAGTCGCTACTGACCAGACATGAATTCTTGTGCGCTGGGACGATGGACGTTGCTGACGTTGTGTGAGTGTCCTCGAACATGATGTATGTAGTGGAATAGCGTATTCGGTGGTGCAACGGCCAGGGGTACTACCTCGCTGATGAGCCCGGGGTGCACTTCGTTTGGCAGCCCAACCAAGAGTCATCGATACTCGTCATGTCGTGTGCGTTCGACGACTACTATATCGAGGATTATGGCGTCATCTTGGCGCCGGAGGTGACACAGAGGAGGATCGACAACAGTGACCAGTTCGTCATCCTCGCCACCGTCAGGGTAGCTTTTGTGCCGGTCTGCTTTTAATTCTCTTCGCAAACACATACATACTTACCTTTTTATTTAAGCAAGAGCATATGGTGGTGCGTGTCTGATGACTAACGATGTACGAGAGAATTTTTCCGGCATGTGTGGAACGTGCTCGTGCTCTCCAATGATGAGACCATACAAATCGTAGCATATATCGAAGTCTGCATGATACTGATGGTTGCAATGTAGTGGTGAAATAACTAGATTAAAATAACAAAATTTATGTATGGCTAGGATCACAAATTGATTATGAAACATTTTCTCATAACAATATAACACAGATTTTGTATATAAGTTATCGTAGTATACTGGTATTATATATTCCCGTTGCAACGCACGGGCATCCAGCTAGTAAATTATGAAAAATATTTGGATCGTGATCCATTACCATCCCTGCTCTCACACCATAGATAATATTCAGTCTAGCGGTAGCAACTCAGTTGGCACAAAAGCTAACCAAGGAGCTAGCGTTACTAGAATCATTTTGGTCGTAGCAATCACATTCAGTGGTTCCCTATCGTAGCCTGCATCTTTCGGAAGCTCCCAGCAGTCAGCACTCTCTTCTCAACATCGATGCGAGATGTGGCTGCCGTAACCGCCACCCTATAGTAATCATAATCATGCATGCCTTCAACGTTCCATTAGGCCCTGCATGATTGCCTAATTTTGTATTTTTCAAGTAGTACTGCTAGCTAGTACTACAGGCACTAGCAATTACAAGAAGAATCAGTGCTGTCTCAACAGCCGAGGATCGATCGAAGCATGGTTATTTAACGAATAGCAAGCCTTTCCAACCCTGCAGAGAACATCTGCCATGCTGTGCCTATACTGGTCGCTCATGATTCATCGCGCAGGCACGAATCTGTCTAGCTAGATAGCATTTCTTAAAGCCTGATCTCTGTCTGATCCGTGCGTGATTGTGAGCTAGCTTATTATGCAATGGGCCAGGAACGAAGTCAAGCCATGCTTCTTCTTTCTCGCTAGAATCCTATTCTCTGTCGAGCCCGCCCCAGCCCCGGAACCGGAAGAAGGCTGCTGCATGCTTTGGACGACAAGCTAAGATGATTCCGGGGGGGAAAAAGGTCTGTTAGGTAACATAAAGAGGAGCAGGGCCATGAGGGCTTCACCATGGACGATCGGCCATTGATTCGGGCGACCAGGAATGGGCATTAGATGGACAGCAGATTAATGTGGTGCTGGTACCAGAGCTTTGAAGGGCCGGCCGGCTTTGGTGATCTGTCCTTCTTGGCGGGGTCCGGCAACTCGTAGGACAATTCTCTATTGAATAATCCCCGCCGCCCGCAGGTTTTGTTTAGAAGCAAGCGATCTTGCGATCTTTCTTTTCAAAATGCGGGGGGGATTTTTTGTCGCCGATATAGCACTCTGAATTAACAAAATGCGCAATCTACGCATGATTAGACCACTCGGCAGTATTCTATGCGGCACCAATCTCTTGCATATGCGCACACCTCTGGCGATTTGTACCTGAGACCGATCGATGTCGATCGGATTGAATCTCTAGTCACCTATACAATTTTGGTTTTCCCCGTTCCGTCCTGTGGTTACAAACTGGATTTGCTTTTCGCGTCAATTATTATTTGCTTTTGGCATCAATTAGACAGACCCAAAGAAAGGTACCCGCCACTTGCTGCTGGCTGACGACTCCTAGCATGAGGCACTAAAACAAACAGCCCGCTGCCGTTCCCATGAACACTCATTATTAAAGCCATTGCAGATCGGAGTATGGAGAGGAAAAAAACTAAACTATTGTTACAACGTCCAAATTAAAAAGGAAGTCGCATGGCATGGTAGCTAGAGCGCACCTGCAATTAGGGGTGTGATAATAGACTCTAGATTTTACATAGATCAAATCAAATTAGGATCGGACTATATTCTAATTATTTTTGAACTAAAATTAATTGAGTACCTTAACTTATTGTGGAGAAATATTTAGATCGTGATCCATTACCACTAAGGAGATGTTTGGTTTGAGGAATCCCTTCATCCAAGATGAGGTAGTGCATCATGAGTCCAATTCTCAAAATTGGTAGGATGACCATATTACTCAGGTTAATACTAACTAACTATGAGGAATATGGTGGTGATTGATCAACTCATTACATTTCATAACCCAAATAAAAAAGTGAGTAGTGAGAAGATAATTGACTAGCTTATTTTCAAACCAAACACCCTATAAACTACAGTTGTTAGACTGTACCGTGAGGTAATGCCACACTGATCCTGCACATGCATATAGGGAAAAAGGTTTGTTAATCGGAGCAAGCCACCACATGATCTTCCTAGTCTATTGCGTAACTGTACACATGAGCCCGGCCGGCCCCTGCTGCCATCTACCCTCTTCGTTTTAATCCTGCACAATACATAAGAGAGTGGCATTCCCGCCTCTGGTACACTAATATAAGCTATGCTTGCCAAGTACCGAGAAAGGCTTCGTGAGGGGACGGTGAATCAGAGACTAATTCAACTTTCTTCTTATTTTGGCCGTTGTCTTAATTTAAATCCTAAATTATTGAAACATCATAGGAGTGCACACGTGCTAGCTAGTGACTTAGGGTGTGTTTAGTTTGAGATCAAAGTAGGATGAGGTGGAGGCGACACCGTCCCTTCGATTTTTTGAGATCACGCCACCCCAAAAAATTACTCCGTTGTTTATCTCACCTCCCATTTGACTTTCATCCAAACACTAAATAAACTGTGGCCACCCCTTCCATCCCTACTTATATATCCAACCAAACACACCCTTAATACTTATAATATACGTTCGGGCCACATGGTCCGACTTGGCTCAAGCCCCAAAAAAATCTGTCACATTTAAGTTTCGGGATGACCCCGCTCGCTAGCTGTGCTGGTCTGGCCCACAGACTTGTCCTTGGTCTACGATACGACACATAATTTCTTAAAAGGGTCGCATTTATTGTGGGTGACTCAAAATTATAGAAAGTCCGAAAATCATTTTTTGGCCCAAAATTCAATTTCTGCCTCGAATTTCACATCATATCAGGTTTAATAAAAAAGTAATAAAAGATAAGAAAAACAAATATGACCAAAAAACTTAATGTTTCTATTAAGTTACTAGAACTGTGTAACGAGTGCCTCGGTAAAAATCTTTTTGTCAGAAGGGAAAAGAGTACAACCACCTCTAGATAGAGTTCATTGTCAAATGTACATAACAAAAGTAAAATTACATCGCATCCTCTAATTCAAAGATGCAAAAGAGCATCAACTCAAGTCTCACATTCTTTATCCAAGTACATGGAACTAGTGTGGAATGAAGTATAGTTTTAACGAATATATGCGCATTTTTGTGCTTCAATATAAGCCATTACATGCCTGCCTTAATCGAACAGTGCCCGTGCCCGCTCATGACCCGTGACCTCAGCCCAAACACGGCTCAGTGCATCGGACCGGGCCGAACCGATAATAGAATATTTTGGGCCCCTATCCTGCCTAGATTATGCTTTTTCGTGTATTGGGTCAGCCCATCAGACCTGACCCAAATGTACAACTATACTTAATACACTCAAGACACCTCTAGGAGTACGATGGAAAAGATGAGAAGTCAAACGGATGAAAAATAGGCGAAAATGCTTTTCGACGAGAAAACCGTGCAACACAACTGGTCTACTGTCCACCTCATCCATCTTAGCTAGTTTTCGATAATATTCAAACCAGCATGGCCAATTCTACGGTCCATGCAACCCAAAAACTCTACTCCAAAAATTGATTTCGATGCAAATAAACTCCATTTGATCCCAAATTTAATAGAGGGGTTCTCTAGGGTGTTTAGGAGATGTCCACCAAAGATCATAACCTAGAAAACTCAGAATCAATCTGGATTTGGAAACACCAAATAAAAGAGGGGTTTCTCCCAATTGCCTCCAAGTGATGGGTCTATGTGCTCACAAGTTTTTTGCTCAAATTGTACGATAGGGATGCTACTCTAAGGTCCTAACATGTTTGTATATACTCAAATAAACCCAAAAGCCATGGAAAAAATTCGTCAAAAGGGTGAAGAGAGGGGAACTAGAGAGAGAAAACCCAATTGAGTTCAAACCAAAAGATCTTGAGCATAAATTCAATGAACAAGTTTTGTTATTACTAAAGTTCAATATGAACATGGTCTAGTCTTACACAGATGAATGGTCGTAGAGGTCAGGTTCTCATCTATAGATCTCTCTTAGAGGACATGATTTAGACAGCAAACTAAAGTACTATCTAAGCACGAAATTGGAGTGTTATAAATGAAATGCTAAAGAGATGGCTGGTCATGGGTAGCCACGCCCTTATTTCTAGATCTTATCTCATATCGCTAACTCACCCTTAGATATTTTGTGTTGAACCACTTAACCATAGAGGAAAAATGATCCAGCTCTTCATCAGTACATCTAATGGCCATAGACATGTCACGACTTTATTTCACTTCAACACAAGTTTCGTGGTTATGCCACATGCCACCCCTTGTTCCTGCTGAAAATCCAATTGGTTTTTTTGTCCCAAAGCTAAAAACTATCGACTGGTGGTTTTGAGGCCCAAATCATCGAATAGCTCTAGGGAAGCGTGTCCACTATAACTCTTCCATGATCGCAACATGTACCACCGTCAACTCACAACTGCCCAATTACTAAGTCATATAGTGCTTTTGCTTGACTTGGTCAACCAATGCCTTAACATGGTCAATCAGTCTACTCCATGCACACTTGCACTTGTTGATGTCCCTAAATGTCAACCATTCATGGTCCCTCGGTCTAAGCCTCATGGCATTTGTCTAGTCCATTAGCATGAAACCACTTGATCTTCATTACTGTCGATCGCCAAGCTCCACACCTACACACCATAAGACAAGAAATATGTTGCACAACACCAACTCACTCACACTAATGTTAGTCTCAAATGCAACCAAATCCTATCATCTCCTTGACATTCACTCATCACAATGAACATCATAAGCACATATCAACCATATGTTTACAATCTCCCAATTAATGAGTGCATTGTTAACACCAACATAAAGAGATGGATCAAAAGCAAAAGAAAACTAAGAACTCACCCAAACAACTAAAATACAGTGATTAGATAAAATAAGGTCATTTTAAATGGACAAATCTTAGTCCCTAAAGACATGGACAATAACTCGACGTAAACAAGCAAAATAGATAGTCCTCAAGAAGAGGAACAAAGGGTTAATACCACTAGGTAAGTATTAAAACAATAGATGTTTCTCAAAACATCTCAACAAGTATTATAGAAAAAATAGAGTAACTCAAAACTCTAAAATTAGTGCTAGTCTCTCAAGAAGAGACAATGGCTTGACACAACTAGCACAAAGCAAAAATCCCCATAAAATACACTTAAAAGGGCCAATGACAAGCTTGAATGCAACTCTCATGCACTCTCCCACATGAATGCACACCCTCAATATATGCTAACTCTCTTCTCCCCATTGGATGAACATTTTTGTTTGTACTGGTTCAACTTAAATTTTAGAGTCATGTTAGAAATCGTGTAACAACTCTATAAATAAGAGGGTGACTACTAAAAGGGATGTGCTAGAAAGCTATTTCTACCCGTTTTGGTGATTAAGTGTCCAACACGTCAACATGGACTAAGTAGTTTGATATGAGTATGAGCATAGGTCCACTTGAAGGCAATTTGAAGGTGCTAAGTTCTAAAGAGCTAAAATGGAGGCTAGAAAGTGCAACTTTTGGTAAAAGGGTAAAACCATGAGGTTTTAGTACTTAGATAACTTACAACTACCTAATACTCTGTGTTTAGCTATTTTGTCTAAACTCTAGCTCTATTCTGTGAGAAAAGTACTTCCATGACTTATTTTGAGCCAAAATGCAAATCTTGGTGAAAGACCAAGTAAAAGGTGAGTTCTCTACACTTAGTCAATTGGATTATGTAGTAATAATGTTTGTCTAAGTTGTAGGAAAGCTCCCAAGAATAGCCAAAAATATTGAAGAAGATAGGCTCAAAAGAGCCTAAGTTGGGCTATTCTGGGCCTTACCGGACCGATCTAGTGGCGCACCGAGCTAGGTCTGCAGGGGCCTAGAACTTATCCACTGGACGACCTAGCGCACTAGACCTGATCCATGTGCACCGGACCACCAGTATGGCCAAACTTCACAGTCTTAGGAATTTTATTATAAAATTCACGGGACCATCTACAAGAACCGGTCCGGTGGTGCACGAGACCGTCTCCAACGTCGTCTCTCCCGTGGGCGCGCGCTGGCCAATGCCTAGCTGATGTGGCACCCGGTCTGGAGGTGCACCGGGCTGGTATCTGGTGCCAGCCACCTAAGGAAGGGTGCCGTCAGATCCTGGGAGGCGCGCGACTGTTCCTGATCCAGTGGTGCACCGCCCGTACGGTACCCCTGCAGACAAACAGATTTCAACATCTTTTTAGAAGGAAGGGGCAACAACTATGGGGAATTTTGGGCCTATAAAAGGATCCTATGGCACACCTCTTTAGCACACAAGCATACCAAGAATTATACTACACTCTGACATTCTACCACAACACATCCAGCTGTTTTAGTGAGATCCGGGCACTGTCTTTGAGCCATTTCTTATAACTTTTTTATTTGCGTTCTTTTGATCATGTTCCTATGTTGTGTGGCTAGTTTTTGGCTCTTGTGTGTGTACTCTCTTCCCTCTCTTGTGATAAGTTGTAACTTTGATCTTGGGTACGACTACAAGAGACTCTAATTTATGGAGATTCCTTGCGAGAGGGATACTATTGATATAAGGAAGATCGTGACGTTCAAGTTTGATCTTTGGATCACTTGAGAGGGGTTGAAAGCATCCCTTGTGCAAAGAGGACACCATAATAATGATGTAGGCAACCATTTCAGGATTGGTCGAACCACGAGATAAAATCGCTTGTCTCTTGTGCATTTACTTTTTTGCGATTTTATTACTTCCTAAGTTCTCCAAATTCACTTGTAATATTGCTCTTAGTCTAATTTATATCTTGAAAGAGCAATAAAGTGAAGTGGACTCTTTCTCTTCTTCTCACTTCGAACTTGGGTTAGTTTTGCATTAACTCTTAATTTTAGATCAAGTTGTATTTTGAGTTGTATTTTTGCAGGATCACCTATTCACCTCTCTATAGGTGCTCTTAATTACTCCTAGACAAGTTTAGTCACTTTTAGGCTCTGTCCCAAACCTCTAGTCCTAATTGTCTTCATCGAGAACAGGGTCATCGTCTCCATCGTTTCTGGAATGTAGTTCATGCTCTCTTGCATGGCTCATGACATGATTGGTGGTTTGCGACAGTGGCCAGTAGGATACGGCCGGACCTACTTTCTGTAGCGGCTGCTGTGGGGGACCTCTCACGTCTAGAAGTGTATCTTGTCTTTTACGCCGGCGTGGGCAGATTTTGTTATAGACTTTGCCATATTGGGCAAGGGCAGTAGTACTGAACTGAACGTAGTTTCTGAATTCACGCCTCCTCATACATGAACTTCATTTGGATGGCTCAGATGGTAATTAAAGATTGGAAACGGATGTAAATTAAGATTGGACGACACAAACGGGGTATCATATTCCATGACAAACCTTGCATCATGCATGCCGTCATCTCATTCTCATTCTCATATAGTCCACACACCACGCGCTAGGGCCTCCAAAGCTTGTTGATGAGAGTGGTCATCTGCAACCTTATCTTGTAAGTACCAGCCCTATCTTGTAGACATGATACGAACCTACAAAACAGCCTTGTGATCCTAGCATGCGTCCTGCCCACCTACCGCCCAACCCCCCATGGACGCTGGTTCAGATCCAAGCGTGGTAGCTATGTTTTCTTTTTTCTTTTCTCTCTCAAGGACACAGCATATATATATTACTGGAGAATTTTTCCCTAAGGTCTAGTTTGGAAACCTATTTTCCTAATAGATTTCTATTTTTTCATGGGAAATTAGTTCATTCTCCCTTGAAAAAATGAAAATCTCTTAGACCCCGTTTGTTTCGTTGGAATTGAATTCCATTTTAATAATTATAATTTAGATAAAACTAATTAAGTTCATACATTTATATATTTAATATATTTGTATATTATCCTAAATCATATGAGAGAGATAGTTATATACTGCTTTTATGTTATAGCGAAGCAAGTAGAAATGTATGCTATAAGTTGTACATTGAAAAAATAGTATGTAAATCTATAGAATCAATTTCCATTTCTCACCCGAGAAATTTAAGATAGACTTATATGATAACTTTGGAAAGCGGTGGAATGTCACATTCTAAAAATTAGTTTATTTTATTAGTAAGATTCCAATTCATCAAAATGAAAGGAAACAAACGAGATCTTAGGAAAATGGGTTCTCAGACTATCTCTAAAAATGGGTTCCCAAACTATCTCTAAAACAGCAGAAGTGTCCCTATCGGCCGCTTCTTCACTGTATTAACAGAGTACCGAGCAACCATGCCTAATAAACCGCGCAGAGAGCCAGTACTGCGAAAAGATCCTAGCCTATATGATTGGGCATACATTAATTAGCAAGGTGGCACATACCCCACACAATACATCCAAATCCTAATAAACGGGACCTGCTTGGTTGGCTTTCAATTCTTGCCTATCAAAAAATCATGACAAGCCAAAAAAAAAACGTTTAGTCATCAAGTAATTGCCTCATTGCTAAAAAAACTGGCACACCAATATTTATGATCAAAGTTTTGATGACTCTAGAAAATTTTTAAATTGCATAAGAGCGAAATGGTGCTTTCTACTATTGTCACGACGCTCAACCAAATGCGCACCTATACTTTTTACCATAATAAATTGTGCAAGCCTTGATATTGACAAACCTAAGCTTTGCCTTACCATGGTTTTGGTTAGACAAAAACTGGAAACCATCCAAGCAAGCCTTTAGTCAACAAAAATACACCCATGTTAATTCTCAAGGCCAAAAGACTACCGTGTCATTTAGAGAAAATAAAATTGAAGTACCCCTAGATGATGGCAAACTATCCATTATGCAAAATTGACCAAACAAATACCTTTATCTATTTCTCTATTACCAATGCATATCATCACTAAAACAATAACTTCTCTATGTTGGCTAAGTAAAATCGAATCTATGTATTGAACTAAAAGAAGGTTGATATACAAACTAAGCGGAGCCCTATATCGTTCCTTGTGGTGGAACTTCCACACTATGACACTACGTACATAGACCTCCAAAGCCAAGCAGTACACTTAAGAAAAGTATCAATTGAGGTAAGATATATGGTTCTAATCCATCTCCCATAGCCACAAGTCTTGGTTATTCTTACTCCACTCCTTCTCAAACTCCTAATCTGCCTAGGACATCTGCTAGTGCCTTGCTATAAGTAGCTAGAACTAGTGACTTTTTTGTTTATCAGCATCATACTTAGACATTGATACTGTCTAGATGTGTCGGCGTTTTGGACCGGGGGGTCCCTAGACCGACGAGTGAAATCGCTGCGTGCCCCTACCCAGATGGGTTGGCGCGGGATGGAACACAAGATGTGGGGCAAGCCTTGTATTATCCTGCACCGGAGTGCCGCTCGTAGTAGGGGTTACAAGCGCGTCGCGTGAGGGAGAGTGAGGCAGAGAGTGGGAGCCCGTTCATCCGCTCCTTCCCTCGCGCGAACCCCCCTCAGGATGGCCCTGGACCTCCTTTTATAGACGCAAGTAGAGGGTCCAGACGTACAACGGGGGGCGTAGCTATGCGCTAACGTGTCCGGCAGTGGAGTACCTAAGCCCTGTGTACATGCCAACGTGGCTGTCGGAGGAGAGCTTGGGCCCTGTACATGTGATGGCGTGGCCGTCGGAGGAGCGCCTGAGTCCTGTAGGAGCACAGCTGGCAGTGCGGCAAGGATCCTGCTGACGTCTCCTTGCTGCCGTAAGGGGTTGAGAGCCACCGACGTCATGGTGCACGCGGGGCACCATCATTACCCGTCGCCGGGGTAAGCCAGATGGGACGCCGGTCTTGTTCCTTGTAGCCTGAGCAGGCTAGGAATAGGATAATGATGTATCCCCTGTTGGCGCGGTCGGTCCGAGCCCAAGGTCGGGCGAGGTGGAGACTTCTCTTTAGGCCGAGGCCGGGGTCGGGCGAGGACGCGATTCCTCTCGGGACCGAGGTCGAGGCCGAGTCCGAGGGTCGGGCGAGGCGGAGACCTCCTCCCAAGGTCGGAGCCTGAGGTCGGGCGAGGCAGAAACCTCCTCCCGAGGCCGGAGCCTGAGGTCGGGCGAGGCGGAGCTTCCTATTGCGCCTGAGGCCGAACTCGGTGGTTGATCGTGACTTGTTGTCAGTCTTTGCCTGGGTGGTTGACACGGTAGTCGGAGCGGAGCGAGCGGCGCTGTTTTCCTGTCACATCAGATAGTAAAGAAGAGGGGCGAAGTGACTGCGGCCACTTCGGCCTGGCCGACTGAGGCGCGTGTGTCAGGATACGGCGTCAGGCATCCCCTGCATTGAATGCGCCTGCGAAGCGGTCGGTTGGTGAGGCGTTCTGGCCAAGGTTGCTTCACAATGAAGCCTGCCCGAGCCGGGCTTTGGGAGAGCCGAGGGGGCGCCCGCTGCCTGAGGATGCCCTCGGGCGAGGCGTGAACTCGTCTGGGACTACTGCTCTAGCCCGAGGCTGGGCTCGAGTGAGATCGCGTCCCTTGGGTAGACGAAGCCTTGACTTGAACCGCACCCGTCAGTTGGTCTGAGAGTGTTTACCAGCCATGATTAGGAGCGTTGGGGGTACCCCTAATTATGGTACCCGACAAGATATTTAATGATGACTTCAATCTTTTAAACTGGTGGCATGAGCACAAACTTTCATATCATATTCTTTCTATTTTAGCTAAGGATGTTTTAAATGTGCATATGTCTACAATTTCTTGAGAAAAGTACTTTTAGTCTAACTGATAGGATTATAGAGGAGCGAAGAGCCGACGACGTCGTTTGGCCCCTAATCTAATGGAGATGCTGGCCTGAATCAAAATTGGGGGGAAGGGGAAATAAAGAGCCAACACAAAGTGGAGGACAAAGAACTTGAAGACTCATTTGCTAATCTATATCTTGATGAACTTGAAGAAGGCAAAATCAAATATGTACGATTGTTTATCTCTCTATTAGGTCTAGCAATAATATGATGAACTTGTAACTTGAAACAATAAGTTAGGCTATAATCTTTTTACCTATTTAGGGTTTTATCATGATGCGTGAGTTTTTGTCTAGTAGTTTTTTTAATGAGGCAGTCATTGCCCTTAACAGCTCAGTTAATCCATATATCAGTTTGGTTACTATATTTCTTGAATGTATGACTGGTGGTATGACTGTAGTGCCTGAAGAAACACGACCCCAATATGTTTCTCGTGCCCATAATACCAGCACGACACAATTAGGACACTATCGTAGTGCGTGGGTCGCCGATCAGGTACTAGTGTTGTACCGACACAACACGTTTATTTGGCTCTATCTAATAGTGTCTTGTCTAATCGAGACGAGTCTAGCCATATTAGTACCGGACCGTGTCCCCCCCCCCCATTTGGCCACCAATAAAAAAGGGTGGCTAGAGTCTATGCTACTAAGAGTGTGCTTGTTTTCCTTCTAAATTATATAAGTTGAATTATAGTAGAAAGATATAAGAGTAAAATATCACTTTGGAACCACGAATAAGCTGAAATAAGTTAGCATTGGGTAGCTTATTTTGACTTATTTATGATTGAGTGATATTTCACACGCTCTTATCTTTTCACCATAATACAACTTATATAATCTAAGAGGTAACAAACAACGCCTAAGTGGCACAAAACTGAACTATATACTAGCCACACAATCGAGCGGATCACCTGCCAGGTTCATGTGACTTCATCATTTGGAAAAAGATGTCCAAAGTAAATGTCAATGTCATGGATTGCAAGTCCTGGATCTTGATTACGAGCTAGAAAATTTACGGCTGACGAAGTTTATTGGGACGTTACAAACTGTGAATTGATAAACTATGTACTTGCTAGTTGCTACCATGTTGCATTCTGACATCTGTAAGTTAGCATCAGGATTGACGCAGGAGCAGCGAACAAATCAATGCTGATTAGTAAAAGTATGCCTGTATGCGGATCATCAGCTGCAAGCACCTATCTAACTTCACATTGGCATGCATGTCACGTTGCCCCCTCTTGCTCGTCAGTGCTCCCAGAGCAGCAACGGCTCGTCCCAGGACAAATCATAGCCACAAGACGTCGACGGCGGCGGCAGCGGCAGCGCGAAGCCAAACTCGAGTAGGACGTCCGGCAGCTCGAAGACCGCGAGATTAAGGATGTGCCCGTCAGCCAGCATCGAATGCTCAGACGGCGCAGCCCGCTCTTCGGTCTGGGCATTGTCGGCGTCGTTGCCGGATGAGCTAGATGCGGCCGGCCTTTCGTTTTCTTCATTGCAGGCGCCGTCGCGAGACTCGCTAGAAGTGGGCGGCGCCACGCTCTCCATCTCCATCGCGGCCGCGAGCGCCGCCGCCGCACGCACGTCCTCGGGGGCCGCCGATGCGGCACGGGGCAGCTCGTGGGACATCTCCGGGAAGTTGAGGTGCGCGGCGCGGCCCTTGATGGCGAGCGCGGCGACGTCATGCGCGCGCGCGGCCATCTCGGGAGTGTCGAAGGTGCCCAGCCAGATGCGCGACTTCTTGCGGGGCTCCCGGATCTCGGACACCCACTTGCCCCACGCACGCATGCGCACGCCGCGGTACGTTGGGTGCTTCAGCTCCCGGCGCGGCCGCTTCCGGCTGCTCGAGCTGCCGGCGCCGCCGCTGGTGTCGTCCAAATACTGCGACGAAGAGGCAGGGGAGTTGGGGCCGGTACAGCCAGAGCTGCTGCAGGTGGTGCTGGCATCGGACATCGGGAACAGTGCCCGCTCTTCCATGGGCGATGAACACTGGGCAAAGCTGGCAGTCACAAGCAAGCTCATGTGATGAGTGATGACTTTGTTACGAGCTCCGAGTGTGAGCGAGCGAGCTATATACTGGAAGGGAGGAATTAACAATTTCGCTTCGTCAAAGTGGAAAGTATCATGGCCTCATGGGTAATAGATTTTTTTCTGCTTTCCCGAAAGAAATGTGATAGTCATGAGAGGTGGTGCTAAAATGAATAGAAAAGGGCTAGAAAGTGTATTAATAACACGCGCTTTGCTCCAAGGTCGTGATTAGTGTATTACTGTGGCAGTGAGTGAATTGCAACTTGGTCAACCTGATGAACCTTCATGGTGCTGGGTATTGGGTGGCAATCTCTGCACCAATAAACATGATAACCTTGGAAGATGCCATTTCCAGCTGGTTCTGTAACATGATAACCTTGGAAGTACCATGGACATCGGTGGGGGTGGGGGGTCTCATTCTCAATAAGAACTTAGATTCTGGCAATTGACGAATATGTAGTTTATGTTTTTATTAGAAATGCAATTCCCATGTCAGTTGTTTCACTACATTTGTAAAGCTTCAAAGCCAAGCTAGCAAAGCGTTTAAATTGGCTATAGATATGTTAGCCTACAAGATCCAAACAGTGCCGGCCCTGGCGGGGGTCGAGCAGTGCCCCCGACCAGGGCCCCCAGATTTATGGGGCCTCATTTTAGATACTAAATATCAGTACATATATAAAGACATGTAGTGTATATTGTATATATATGTTTGTTGGCTCTACAGAATTTTAAAGACCTAATTATAAGTCAACAACACGGCAACAACAAGCAAGATGTAGCTCATCAATTTTAATTTTTATATTCTAGTAGCAGTACTTCGTAGTCTCAGGCCCATCTGCCTAGACTCTCAGTCGGAGACAGACAGACGGTCGTGCTCTCTCCTCTCGGTAGCCAACACACGATATTGGGTACGACTGCGCTTTCGTCTTGCCCTACATAGCGAACACAAAACTAACATGACCTGATCGATTGATCTCACAACACATTATATCCATTTAATCACTGTTCGAGGTAACATTTTTTTGAGTCATCTGGACAAATATATATGCCGTATTTTTCTACGAGATGTTATGTTATATTTTAGTTACTTTGTATTTAATATGAACACCGTTTTTAAATATACATAAATATTTATTAACAATATATATATGTGCATTATAATTATGTGTAGTAATTAATATTATCGAGGGCCTCTATTATTAGTCTTGTCCCGGGCCTCTAAAATGTCAGGACCGGCACTGGATCCAAATATATGGTTTTTGGCATCTTAAAATGATCTCTACAAACAAAAAACAAACCTTCTGCAAATCCAATGACCCGTTAAGTAAGGAGCACGAGTAGCGTCTAACACTATCAGAATTTGGCTCTTTGCCAAGTGGCTTACCGAGTATTTTATTTTCAAAACACTCGGCAAAGAATTTCTTAGCCGAATATTTTTACACTAGGTAAAGATCTTCTTTACCGAGTGTTTTTTGACACTGGGCAAAGACAATTTTCAGATCACATTTTGAAGCAGTAAATTAATTGAAATAAAAAAATTCGACTACAAAGTTGTATAACTCATCAAGATATACAGTTTTTGTTTTAGTCATTTCTTCGTATAACAAAAAAAGTAAATTTGTTTATAAAACTTATATATCTATCTCTTAGTTTATAAAACTACAAGAGATATGTAAAAGATTTGTGAACAATATTAGAATCGCCATGTTGGATGAACAAATGATCAATCAACCAAAATAAACTTTGTAGATCTTGAAAAATTAAAGAATTTTGTAGTTGTCATTTTTTATTTGAAGTCATCTGGTTAACGAAAACTATGTCTGATTAAAAAATATATATTTTTTTCAAATGACGTCGGATGGAAAACCCACCAAAATGAAAGTTTTAGGCCTTAAAAAGTTATGAAATTTTGTGTTGATAATGTTTTGATTTGAAATCACCTTATCATGTAAAACTATGTTTGAATTCAAAATTCAAATATTTCAAACGACCTCGGCTGGAAAACCCACCAAAATGAAAGTTGTAGGTCTTGAAAAGTTATTTAACTTTGTAGTTGAGAACGTTTTGATTTAAAATCTTGTCATAGAACAATATGTTTGAAGATCTAAAATTTGAAATTCAGAGTTTGTAAACAACTTCGGATGAAGAAACTACTAAAATGAAAGTTGCGGATCTCGAAAAGTTATGCAATTTTGTAGTTGACAACCTTTTAATTTGAATTCATTTAGTGCCACAAACAATCAGTTTACACTTAGTTTGTTATAATATGTGGGAAAGACAAGCGTAAAATAGACACAAGTCAGATAGAGGTGGAGTGGTAAAGAAGGTGATGCAAGTGAGAGGTCATGACTTTGAATCCCACGACCACTAAGTTCGCAAAGAATGTGACCAGCGGTGGCTGCTGGTGGGGTGCCTCCCCTGATTAAAAATGCTATTTTCTAGGTTTTTTTCATTTTTTTGCCCGAGTGCTATTTTTGCCGAGTGTGTCTCAGCACTCGGCAAAGACTTTGTCGAGTGTCCGATAGAAAGCAATCGACAACGAGGTCTTTATCGATGATTTTTTTGCCAAGAGCTTTTTGTCAAGTGCAACACTCGGCAAAGCGTTTGCCGAGTGCATAAGGTTCTTTGTGGAGTGCCTTTGACACTCGATAAAGAAGACGAGTTTAGTAGTGTAACATGTTTTGGGAATAGCTTGTCAACTATGAATCTACAATTTGATGCACTACTTCATATTAGAGCATTTCCAGTAATGCCAACTTAATTAGCTTATAGGATCCACATCATTAGTTTTCTCTACATGAAAGAGAAAGGAAGAGGAGAGAGAAGTAGAGAACTAGCTCTTCGTGATGAGCTAGTGTCTTGCACACCTCTTTATGTTTACTAGGAAAGATTTATATCTTATAAAATCATATTTATTTTTGAACCACACATTAGCTTTAGATAATGTATAAAACTAGGTCATTGGAGACATCTCTACTACTATAAAGCACTAGTTTTGACGGTCATCTTGCATCGTGCACGAAGCATGTAAGTCTATTCCCTTCCACATACCAGTGAGTCGTTACCTCATAGATAGGCTGTGAAAACTACCCAAGTCCCTATTAGTGTACTGTTACACCACAGACTTACACAACGCAGCGTTCTCTCATAGCACCACCCCGCTAGGTAAAGGTTAACAAGCTATAAAAAAGAGGGTCAGGATCCTTTTCTACTCATTCCTTTCTAGACCTTTTGGCTAAAATAAAGTTTAATATTTCTTCTTGTGTACCGTCACAATGCACGACAATTGTACTAGTAACCTCTTAAGGGCTAGTTTGGAAACTCAAATCCCCTTCAAGATTGGAGGAAATTGAGGGGGAGAAAATAGTTAATTTCCCCTCGATCTCCTATAATCTCTAAAGGGATTTGAGTTTCCAAACTAGCCTGTAAGGGTTTGTTTGGTTTCTTCTCTTGTTAACTGAAAGGGAAATGTGCCCTTGGGCCATTTCTAAGTATTTTGGTGATTGAGTGCCAACACATGTGCTTAATTGTGAATTTATGTCCATGGATGAACAAGGTGCAAATCATGAGATAAAGGTATGTTTCTAAGCCTTAGTACATTGGTTTTGAATACTAATATACTTGTCTAAGTGTTAGAAACAGAAAGTAGAAGAAAAGAAAAGAGGAGACAAAGACTTGGCTGTGTGCAGCCAAGACTCAGTTCGGTCTGGAGCACCGGACTGTCCGGTGTGCACCGGACAGTGTCCGGTGCGCCAGGCTGACTCCGCTCGAACTGGCCGCTCTCGGGAATTCGCCGACGGCGTACGGCTAAAATTCACCGGACTGTCCGGTGTGCACCGGACTGTCCGGTGAGCCAACGGTCGGCAGGGGCAAACGGTCGGCCGCGCAATCCGCGCGGGACACGTGGCCGAGCCAACGGTCGGAAGACGGCACCGGACTGTCCGGTGTGCACCGGACATGTCCGGTGCGCCAACGGCTCCAGATCTACCAACGGTCTGCAACGGTCGGAAGCGCCAGTTAAGGAAAGAAATCGGGCACCGGACAATGTCCGGTGTGCACCGGACTGTCCGGTGCCCCCAACGACAGAAGGCAAGGATGGCCTTCCAGATTTGCTCTCAACGGCTCCTAGCTGCCTTGGGGCTATAAAAGGAGCCCCTAGGCGCATGGAGGAGAAACACAAGCAACCTTTGAGCATTCTTGATCATCCACACTCAGTCTCTGCGCATTTGTTTTGTCATTCTAAGTGTTTCGAGCTCCGTTCTAGTGAGAACTTTGTGATACTCCTGTGAGCTCGATTCTTGGCCGTGTGTGTGCGCGTTTCGCTGTGGATTTGTGTGTGTTGCTTCCCTCCCTTACTCTGTGCTTCTTTGTGATCATATACTTGTAAGGGCAAGAGACTCCAATTTGTGGAGATTCCTTACAAACGGGATAGTGAAAGGAAAAACAAAACACCGTGGTATTCAAGTGGGTCTTTGGACCGCTTGAGAGGGGTTGATTGCAACCCTCGTCCGTTGGGACGCCACAACGTGGAGTAGGCAAGCGTTGGTCTTGGCCGAACCACGGGATAAACCACTGTGTCACCTCTGTGCCAGATCTCTTGTGGTATTGTGTTTTGTTGAGACTTCTCTTTAGCCACTTGGCAACTATTGTGCTAACACTTAACAAGTTTTTGTGGCTTAAGTTTTAAGTTTTCACAGGATCACCTATTCACCCCCCCTCTAGGTGCTCTCAATTGGTATCAGAGCCGTTCTCTTCACAAAGGGACTAACCGCCCGAAGAGATGGATCCTAAGGGGAAGGGTATCATGATCAACGACAAAGAGAAGGAATCCTTCGTCAACGAGCCGAAGGACGACAAGCCTACCGACTCCGGCTCGGGTCATAGACGGAAGGAAGGGAAGAAGAAGAAGACAAGGCGCATCAAGGAGATCGTCTACTACGACAGCGATGAGTCTACTTCTTCCCAAAAGGACGAAGACCACAACGACTACGAGAAAAGGAAACCGGTTAATTCGAACTTTTCTTTTGATTACTCTCGTATTCCGCAAAGTTCACATTCACATTTGCTCTCCATTCCACTCGGCAAACCCCCACACTTTGATGGAAAGGACTACGGATTTTGGAGCCACAAAATGCGTAGCCACCTATTCTCTCTCCATCCTAGTATATGGGAGATTGTAGAGAGTGGAATGCACTTTGATAGTTCGGATAGTCCTATGTTCATTAATGAACAAATTCATAAGAATGCACAAGCTACTACTGTTCTTCTAGCTTCCTTGTGCAGGGATGAATACCATAAAGTGAGCGGCTTGGATAACGCCAAGCAAATCTGGGACACCCTCAAGATTTCTCATGAGGGGAACGACGTCACCTTGCTCACCAAGATGGAGTTGGTGGAGGGCGAGCTTGGACGATTCGCCATGATAAGGGGAGAGGAGCCAACTCAAACTTACAACCGGCTCAAGACCCTTATCAACAAAATAAGGAGCTACGGAAGCACGTGTTGGACGGATCACGACGTCGTCCGCCTAATGCTCAGGTCCTTTACCGTTCTTGATCCTCATCTCGTGAACAATATTCGTGAGAATCCTAGGTACACGATGATGACGCCCGAGGAAGTACTTGGAAAATTCGTGAGCGGGCGGATGATGATCAAGGAGGCAAGATACGTCGACGACGCGTTGAACGGACCACTCCACGAGCCTCAACCCATTGCTCTAAAGGCAACGAGGAGCAAGGAGTCGCTACCTAGCAAGGTGGCGCAAGTTGAGGCGGCCGGGCTCAATGATGAAGAGATGGCTCTCATCATCAAGAGATTCAAGACGGCGCTAAATGGTCGCAAGGGGCAGCCAAGCAAGACCAAGACAAAGGGGAAGTGCTCATGCTTCAAATGCGGTAAGCTTGGTCATTTTATCGCTAACTGTCCCGATAATGAAAGTGACCAGGAAAAGGGGAACAAAAGAGAGAAGAAGAAGCAATACAAGAAGGCAAAGGGCGAGGCACATCTAGGAAAGGAGTGGGACTCGGATTGCTCTTCGTCCGACTCCGACAACGAAGGACTCGCCGCCACTGCCTTCAACAAATCAGCTCTCTTCCCCAACGAGTGTCTCACATGTCTTATGGCAAGGGAGAAGAAAGTGAGTACTCAAGACTCCACTTATGCTTCTTCTAGTGATAGTGAGTCTAGTGATGATGATGACATAGATTATTCATGCTTGTTCAAGGGCTTAGATAGATCTAAGATAGATAAAATCAATGAATTGATTGATGCATTGAATGAAAAGGATAGGCTTTTAGAAAAGCAAGAGGATTTATTGTATGATGAACATGATAAATTTGTAGAGGCACAAAAATCATATGCTTTAGAAATGAAAAGAAATGAAATGCTTTCTTATGAACTATCTACTTGTCATGAAACCATTTCTACTTTACAAGGTGTTAACAATGATTTAAATGCTAAGTTAGAAGTAGCAAATAAATCTAATTCTTGTGTAGAACATGTTATGATTTGCACTAGGTGTAAGGATTTTGATGTTAATGCCTGTAGTGAACACTTAGTTTCAATTTCCAAACTAAGTGATGAATTGGCTAGTCTTAATGCACAACTTAAGACTAGCAAAAGTGAATTTGACAAGTTAAAATTTGCAAGGGATGCCTATACAATTGGAAGACATCCCTCAATTAAGGATGGGCTTGGCTTCAAGAGGGAAGCCAAGAACTTAACAAGCCATAAGGCTCCCATCTTCGTCAAGGAGAAGGGGAAGGCCCCTATGGCTAGTAGTGCGAAAAAGAACCATGCCTTTATGTATAATGATAGGAGAAATGCTAGAAATGCTTATAATGATTTTGATTCACATGTTTATGATTCTCATACCATGTTTGCTTCTAGTTCTTCTTATAAGCATGATAGACATATGCCTAGGAGAAATATTGCTCATGTGCCTAGAAAGAATGTTATTCATGCTCCTAGGAAAGTAGTGAATGAACCTTCTATAATTTATTGTGCTTTAAACACTTCCTTTGCTATTTGTAGAAAGGATAGGAAAATAGTTGCTAGGAAGTTAGGGGCGAAATGCAAGGGAGACAGGACTTGCATTTGGGTCCCTAAGGACATTTGTGCTAACCTTGCAGGACCCAACATGAGTTGGGTACCTAAGACCCAAGCCTAAATTTGCCTTGCAGGTTTATGCATCCGGGGGTTCAAGCTGGATTATCGACAGCGGATGCACAAACCATATGACGGGGGAGAAGAAGATGTTCACCTCCTACGTCAAAAATAAGGATTCCCAAGATTCAATTATATTCGGTGATGGGAATCAAGGCAAGGTAAAAGGGTTAGGTAAAATTGCAATTTCTAATGAGCACTCAATATCAAATGTATTTTTAGTTGAGTCTCTTGGTTACAATTTGCTATCTGTTAGTCAACTGTGCAATATGGGATATAATTGTCTTTTTACTAATGTAGATGTGTCTGTCTTTAGAAGATGTGATGGTTCACTAGCTTTTAAGGGTGTACTAGACGGCAAGCTTTACTTAGTAGATTTTGCAAAAGAAGAGGCCGGTCTAGATGCATGCTTAATGGCTAAGACTTGCATGGGCTGGCTGTGGCATCGCCGCTTAGCACATGTGGGGATGAAGAACCTCCACAAGCTTCTAAAGGGAGAACACGTGATAGGTCTAACAAATGTTTATTTCGAAAAAGATAGACCTTGTGCAGCTTATCAAGCAGGTAAACAAGTGGGAGGAGCACATCACAGCAAGAATGTGATGACCACATCAAGACCTCTGGAGCTGCTACATATGGACCTCTTCGGACCCGTCGCCTATCTAAGCATAGGAGGAAGTAAGTATGGTTTAGTTATTGTTGATGACTTTTCCCGCTTCACTTGGGTGTTCTTTTTGCAGGATAAGTCTGAAACCCAAGGGACCCTCAAGCGATTCCTCAGGAGAGCTCAAAATGAGTTTGAGCTCAAGGTGAAGAAGATTAGGAGCGACAACGGGTCTGAGTTCAAGAACCTTCAAGTGGAGGAGTTTCTTGAGGAGGAAGGGATCAAGCACGAGTTCTCCGCTCCCTACACACCACAGCAAAATGGTGTGGTAGAGAGGAAGAACAGGACGCTAATCGATATGGCGAGGACGATGCTTGGAGAGTTCAAGACCCCCGAGTGCTTTTGGTCGGAAGCCGTGAACACGGCTTGCCACGCCATCAACAGGGTCTACCTTCACCGCCTCCTCAAGAAGACGTCATATGAGCTACTAACCGGTAACAAACCCAATGTATCTTACTTTCGTGTTTTCGGGAGCAAGTGCTACATTCTAGTGAAGAAGGGTAGAAATTCTAAGTTTGCTCCCAAAGCTGTAGAAGGGTTTTTATTAGGTTATGATTCAAATACAAAGGCGTATAGGGTCTTCAACAAATCATCGGGTTTGGTTGAAGTCTCTAGCGACGTTGTATTTGATGAGACTAATGGCTCTCCAAGAGAGCAAGTTGTTGATTGTGATGATGTAGATGAAGAAGATGTTCCGACGGCCGCTATACGAACCATGGCGATTGGAGACGTTCGGCCACAGGAACAAGATGAACAAAATCAACCTCCTTCCTCAACAACGGTGCATCCCCCAACTCAAGACGATGAACAGGTTCATCAAAAGGAGGCGTGTGATCAAGGGGGAGCACAAGATGATCATGTGATGGAGGAAGAAGCGCAACCGGCACCTCCAACCCAAGTTCGAGCAATGATTCAAAGGGATCATCCCGTCGACAAAATTCTGGGTGACATTAGCAAGGGAGTAACTACTCGGTCTCGACTAGTTAATTTTTGTGAACATTACTCTTTTGTCTCCTCTATTGAGCCTTTCAGGGTAGAGGAGGCCTTGCTAGATCCGGATTGGGTGTTGGCCATGCAGGAGGAACTTAACAACTTCAAGCGCAATGAAGTTTGGACGCTGGTGCCTCGTCCCAAGCAAAATGTTGTGGGAACCAAGTGGGTGTTCCGTAACAAACAGGACGAGCACAGGGTGGTGACGAGGAACAAGGCTCGACTTGTGGCAAAAGGTTATGCCCAAGTCGCAGGTTTGGACTTTGAGGAGACTTTTGCTCCTGTGGCTAGGCTAGAATCAATTCGTATCTTGCTAGCATATGCCGCTCACCATTCTTTCAGGTTGTACCAAATGGATGTGAAGAGCGCTTTCCTCAACGGGCCAATAAAGGAGGAGGTGTACGTGGAGCAACCCCCTGGCTTCGAGGATGAACGGTACCCCGACCACGTGTGTAAGCTCTCTAAGGCGCTCTATGGACTTAAACAAGCCCCAAGAGCATGGTATGAATGCTTTAGAGATTTCTTAATTGCTAATGCTTTCAAAGTTGGGAAAGCCGATCCAACTCTTTTCACTAAGACTTGTGATGGTGATTTGTTTGTATGCCAAATTTATGTCGATGACATAATATTTGGTTCTACTAATCAAAAGTCTTGTGAAGAGTTTAGCAGGGTGATGACGCAGAAATTCGAGATGTCGATGATGGGCGAGTTGAACTACTTCCTTGGGTTCCAAGTGAAGCAACTCAAGGACGGCACCTTCATCTCCCAAACGAAGTACACGCAAGATCTGCTAAAGAGGTTTGGGATGAAGGACGCCAAGCCCGCAAAGACGCCGATGGGAACCGACGGACACACCGACCTCAACAAAGGAGGTAAGTCCGTTGATCAAAAAGCATACCGGTCCATGATAGGTTCTTTGCTTTATTTATGTGCTAGTAGACCGGATATTATGCTTAGCGTATGCATGTGTGCTAGATTTCAATCCGATCCTAAGGAGTGTCACTTGGTGGCGGTGAAGCGAATTCTTAGATATTTAGTCGCTACGCCTTGCTTCGGGATCTGGTATCCAAAGGGGTCTAACTTTGACTTGATTGGGTACTCAGATTCCGACTATGCTGGATGTAAGGTCGATAGGAAGAGTACATCGGGGACGTGCCAATTCTTAGGAAGGTCCCTGGAGTCATGGAACTCTAAGAAACAAACCTCCGTTGCCCTATCCACCGCTGAGGCCGAGTACGTTGCCGCAGGTCAGTGTTGCGCGCAACTACTTTGGATGAGGCAAACCCTCAGAGACTTTGCTACAATCTGAGCAAAGTCCCACTCCTATGTGACAATGAGAGTGCTATCCGAATAGCGGAAAATCCTGTTGAGCACAGCCGCACAAAGCACATTGACATCCGGCATCACTTTTTGAGAGACCACCAGCAAAAGGGAGATATCGAAGTGTTTTATGTTAGCACCGAGAACCAGCTAGCCGATATCTTTACCAAGCCTTTAGATGAGAAGACCTTTTGCAGGCTGCGTAGTGAGCTAAATGTCTTAGATTCGCGGAACTTGGATTGAATTGTAGCATACATGTGTTTATGCCTTTGATCATGTTCATTCTGCATTTTGTTGCTTATTATGGTGCTCAAGTTGTACAAACACTCCCTGGACCTCACAAGTCCGTTGCAAAGTGATGCACATGTTTAGGGGGAGATGTGTTACAACTTGATCCCTTGAGACTAACCATATGCTTGAGTTTGTTTGATTTAGTCTCAAAGGAGAATTGAAAGGGAAAAAGGTGGACTTGGATCATGCAAGACTTCCACTGCACTCCGATGAGAGGGTAACTTATTCCAAGTCCATCTCATGAACTCTTATTGCCATTTGCTCTAAATTGAAGATTTTGGTGAGGCAATGGGGTTAAAGGGCCAAGATTGATCCCGTTTTGGTGCTTGATGCCAAAGGGGGAGAAAATAAAGGCCAAAGCAATAAATGGATCAGCTACCACTTGAGAGATTTTGAAAATAGTAGAATAGAGTTTTTGTTTTGTCAAAATTCTTATGTTGTCTCTCTTTCAAAGTTGGCTTCCTTTGGGAGAAGTAGTGATTATGGGAAAAAGGGGGAGTTTTTTGAAATCTTTGATCAATCTCTTTTGAAATAACTCTCTTTTTGCTTCAACATGTGTGTTTAACTTAGAGATAGAGATTTGAGTTTGATTTGCAAAAACAAACCAAGTGGTGGCAAAGGATGATCCATATATGCCAAAATTGATTCAAAATAAATTTAGGTTTTATTTGAAGTGAGTTTGCACTTGTTCTAGTTGCTTTATGTTGTGTTGGCATAAATCACCAAAAAGGGGGAGATTGAAAGGGAAATGTGCCCTTGGGCCATTTCTAAGTATTTTGGTGATTGAGTGCCAACACATGTGCTTAATTGTGAATTTATGTCCATGGATGAACAAGGTGCAAATCATGAGATAAAGGTATGTTTCTAAGCCTTAGTACATTGGTTTTGAATACTAATATACTTGTCTAAGTGTTAGAAACAGAAAGTAGAAGAAAAGAAAAGAGGAGACAAAGACTTGGCTGTGTGCAGCCAAGACTCAGTTCGGTCTGGAGCACCGGACTGTCCGGTGTGCACCGGACAGTGTCCGGTGCGCCAGGCTGACTCCGCTCGAACTGGCCGCTCTCGGGAATTCGCCGACGGCGTACGGCTAAAATTCACCGGACTGTCCGGTGTGCACCGGACTGTCCGGTGAGCCAACGGTCGGCAGTGGCAAACGGTCGGCCGCGCAATCCGCGCGGGACACGTGGCCGAGCCAACGGTCAGAAGACGGCACCGGACTGTCCGGTGTGCACCGGACATGTCCGGTGCGCCAACGGCTCCAGATCTACCAACGGTCTGCAACGGTCGGAAGCGCCAGTTAAGGAAAGAAATCGGGCACCGGACAATGTCCGGTGTGCACCGGACTGTCCGGTGCCCCCGACGACAGAAGGCAAGGATGGCCTTCCGGATTTGCTCTCAACGGCTCCTAGCTGCCTTGGGGCTATAAAAGGAGCCCCTAGGCGCATGGAGGAGAAACACAAGCAACCTTTGAGCATTCTTGATCATCCACACTCAGTCTCTGCGCATTTGTTTTGTCATTCTAAGTGTTTCGAGCTCCGTTCTAGTGAGAACTTTGTGATACTCCTGTGAGCTCGATTCTTGGCCGTGTGTGTGCGCGTTTCGCTGTGGATTTGTGTGTGTTGCTTCCCTCCCTTACTCTGTGCTTCTTTGTGATCATATACTTGTAAGGGCAAGAGACTCCAATTTGTGGAGATTCCTTGCAAACGGGATAGTGAAAGGAAAAACAAAACACCGTGGTATTCAAGTGGGTCTTTGGACCGCTTGAGAGGGGTTGATTGCAACCCTCGTCCGTTGGGACGCCACAACGTGGAGTAGGCAAGCGTTGGTCTTGGCCGAACCACGGGATAAACCACTGTGTCACCTCTGTGCCAGATCTCTTGTGGTATTGTGTTTTGTTGAGACTTCTCTTTAGCCACTTGGCAACTATTGTGCTAACACTTAACAAGTTTTTGTGGCTTAAGTTTTAAGTTTTCACAGGATCACCTATTCACCCCCCCTCTAGGTGCTCTCATTAACGTGTTGTTTTACCAAGTGAGAATTCTGAGCAAGACTGTATTTAGTTTCTTGTATTGCAGCTTATGTCAGTAAGCTTTGGCTAGCTTGTGTGGGAGAGCCAAAACGGTCACTTGCCTAGGCGAGCTTCTCATTGCTCATGCTAGTAGGTCATGTCAAGGCTAGTAATGGCGATGCTTAGAACCAAAGGAGCCCTAAGTTAGTTATTGTTGAAATGGATATGAACCATAGACACAGAGCTCGTATGTACTTCTAATTGTGGGAGGTGCCCTTATTGTATCCTTGCGGCTCCTAAGTGTGGAATCTCATTAGCACTTTCTAACTGGTAGTAGACAGACAACACAAATAGGGTTCATCACTATTCCTATTCCGCTACTAGCGCATAAGTATTATCCCTACATACACTAATTGAAAGTCGCCTAAAGGGGGGTGAATAGGAGAAACCTGAAAATTATAAACTTTAAACACACACTTCACCCGGGGTTAGGGTTATAAATAAATAATAGTGAATTCGGAGTGCGGAAGTTAGTTCTTCTTGCTATGAGTTGCTCAATCAATGCGGATAACTTTGGGAGCAAACTCAAAACAATATGAGCAAGAGAACTTTAGAGAGAGAGAGAAGAGGGGAGAAACAAATCGACTAGTGAAGATCAACACAAGTGAACACGATGATTTATTTCCCGAGGTTCGGTTCTAAAGAACCTACTCCCCGTTAAGGAGGCCACAAAGGCCGGATCTATTTCAACCCTTTCCCTCTCTCAATCGGACACTTAGACCGGTCGAGTGCTTCTTCTTAATCTCACGGGTCTCTAAGACCCGCAAGGATCACCACACAATTAGGTGTCTCTTGCTTGCTTTACAAAACACTTGGAAAGATTAGAATGAGAAGAAGAAAGCACAATTAAAAGCCAAGCAACAAGAGCAATAAGAAAAGACACAAAATCACACTCTCTCAAGTCACTAATCACTAATGATCACATAATTATAGAACTTGGAGAGATTTGGAAGCTTGAATGTGTCTTTGGTTGAAGTGAATGCTCTTGTATTGAATGAGAGTGAATAAGAGGCTTGGATGAAGGGAATGGAGGTGGTTGGGGTTGTAGTTATAGCTTCCAACCACTTCCTAGTCGTTGCTCCAATTCTGCCGACCGCAGACGGTCCGTGCCCCTGGTCCGGATGGTCCGCTGAAAGGGAAATAGGGTTAACCATTTTCTATAATTAATTTTGGTGTTTGATGATCAATGCAAACACATGGACTAACTAGTTTGTCTAGAATTCTTGTATTACAGGTGTATAAGGTTCAACATAAACCAAGAAAGAAATCAGGTTAGGGACACAATAAAAAATGGAGCAAATGACTTGAGTTTGCTAGTTTTTTGGCGCACCGAACATTGTCCGGTGCACTAGGGCCGTACAACTCTAAACCAGACACTCTCGGGAAAATGGAGGCACGCTCCGCTATAATTCACTGGACTGTCTGGTGTGCCACCGGACTGTCCGGTGAACCAGCCGAGCAACGGCTCCTTGCGCGCCAACGGTTGACTGACAGGATGAACAATACGCTACAGTACCACGATAGAAGTCAGAGCGCAGAAGTCAGAGGGCACCAGACTATCCGGTGCAGCTAGAAGACAAACGTCTCCAAAGGTCAATTGCTCAGAACCCTAACAGTTGCGTTGACGTGGCGCGCACCGAACAATGCACAGTGACTGTCCGGTGGCGCACCGGACTGTCTGGTGCACCCATCGCTAGCAGAATTCAGCCAACGGCTAGAAGTGGTTGGGAGGCTATAAATACCCCCAACCACCTCATTCACATCCATCCAAGCATTTCTGAATTCTCATTCATTGCAAGAGAAAAAGCCCAACACTCCAAGACACAATCAAAGCAATCAATCCACTCAAAGCCCAAAATCAACTCTAGTGCATTAGGGCTTGTGAGAGGATCACTTGTGTTCATTATTGCTCTTGTCGCTTGGTTTGGCCTTTTTTCTTTTCCCTTCTATTTCTCAAGTGACTTGTAATCGAAGCAAGAGACACCTAAGTGTGTGGTGGTCCTTGCGGGGTCTAAGTGACCCGAGAGATTAAGGAAAAGGCTCACTCGGTCTAAGTGACCATTTGAGAGAGGGAAAGGGTTTAAATAGACCCGGTCTTTGTGACCTCCTCAACGGAGACTAGGTTATTTGGAACCGAACCTTGGTAAAACAAATCATCGTGTTCATTCGCCTTGATTCTTGGTTGATTTGTTTTCCCCTCTCTAATGTTTCCTTGCTAGTGTGAATTTGAGTTGGCTCCCATACGTCATCCTCAATCCTTGAGCAACTCCTAGCAAGAAAGATATTCTTTTGGACTTAAAATTAATTCTAACGCTAAACCCGACCTTAGTGTGTGTTTAAGACTATAAATTTCAGGTTTCGCCTATTCACCCCCCCTCTAGGCGACTTTCATCCGCCCCTGCACATCAACGGCTGAAATCGCAACGGTCAGTAGTAACGACTATATCAACGGCTATAGTGCATTTAATGCATCGTCAGATGTCAGATAAAGCAGTCGCGGACGGTCTGGCCGTGCACCCCGGACAGTCCGCGAGGACGCTAAAAATGCATTTTACCGAACCCGTCATCTTCGGGTTTTTTTGGTTTTTCAACGACCGGACGGTCTACGCCTAAGGCCGGACGATCCGCGCTTGGTCTCGGACGGTGCTCGCTTCTCCTTCAGACAGTTCGCAGTGTAAACAATGTTTTTTGCAGTGTTCCTGTCCGAAGCTCACCCTGGTGTCGCGGACGGTCCGCCGCAAAGGCCCGAACAGTCCGTGCATATGTGTTTTTCCAAAAAGCTTCTCCTGTCCGGAATAATCTACGGTATTCCGGACAATCGACTTAGAATAGTTGTAGATGAACTTATGCACCTGAGAAATGATCAACTAGGCAAACTAGTTAGTACATAAGGTTTGTGATGGTCGTCAAACACCAAAATCGATTATAGGAAATGTTGAGGCCATTTCCCTTTCAATCTCCCCTTTTTGGTGATTGATGCCAACACAAACCAAAGCAAATACAAAGTGTAGAAATGTAACTAGTTTGCATTTTGACAGATATGCATAAGTTACTTTGAAATGAAACCATTTCTAAGCATATATGTTTGATTTGATATATTCAACATTTTGGACCATATTTGCACCACTCAGCTAGTCTTTGCAAATTATTTGGAAAAATCCTTTTAAATTCTAAATAGCCAATGATATAAGAATATGATTTCTAAAAGCATTTTCAAATTTTTGATAATTCTCTCCCTATTTCAAATGCTTTTCCTTTGGCTAAATGCTTAATCCCTCGATAGTTGGTACAACTTTGAATATCTCCATTTTATTTTGCTTTGGTCCATTAATAATATGTAAATAGACTTCAAGATCACCGTTGCTTTTGATCTGTTCGTCTATCTCATGTCGTGATGATTAGATTAAATCACGATTACATTATACCGTTGTCATTTGTGGTTGGACATACACAGAACAGAACCGACAAACTCTAGGATAGAACCTTGCTCCTTGAGCCCTTAACGACAGCTTGATGAAACGACTACGACATCCAGTGACGGCGGTTGGTGCTCTTCCAGCTTTTCTCTAGAACATGAGGTTAGCACTACGTTTGCTCTTTTAACATGTTATATAGAGAAAAAATATGGTCGTTGGATTAGGATGAATCTTTTTGACTAGACTGTGAATAGTAGTACAAAGTAAGACCCCTTTGGTAGGGTTCCAACTCCTTTGAAACAGTTTTGACTCTGGCTCCTTGGCAGTGGCGAAGCTAGAACAAATATAGAGGGGATGCACCTCTCTATGGATGCACAAAGATGAGATTTAGGTGATGCTTATATGGTAAAAAATTAAACACTATAACTGATTTTTAGATTTTTGGGGTGCATGTGCGCCCACTAGCTTCGCGCCTGCTCTTTGGCTTCTCTGCAGGCGCCAAAGCTGTTTTATAATTTGTTTGGTAAAATAGTTTTTCATGTGTTTCTTTCGAAACGTGTATTGATGTATGAGAGAAGTGTATAAGGAGCCAGTACAAGTCGAATTTTTGCTGCTCTGGCTTCTAAAATGAGAAGAAAATGGCTCTAACTTTTAAAGGGCTCTGGAAGAGAAGCCGTTTCTTACCGTTTTGTCGGGGCTTCGCGACAAGCTAGAGCTGGAGCCGCCCAGCGGCCCAAAAAATCAGACCAAAGAGGAAAGAGGACAGGGAGTAACCTACACCACTGGTCGTACTACCAGGAGGACCGACTTCTCTTCCAGCTATCTGGTACCACGACCTACTAGGAGCACTAAATCAGGTTCGTGCAGCGATTAAAAATTCCCCGAATCTTCCACCCAGAGAACCTGAAGATTTGGATCTTTGCTCGCTATGCTGAGCAGGCTTGCAATAATGCATACTGCATGTATATACACCGATGGAAAGCACCGCTAAGTACATCTTTCATCGCTGTATGTAGAAGCTGGATGCATATGCGTGATTAGCTAGAACTAAAAGATTGCAATTTGATCATGAATCAACTCACGTTGCTCTCACTCTCAGCATGTGTTTTAAAGGTGTCCTTTGGGTGTTTGTTTAGAATTATAATATGTCTATATTATATAATCTATAATTTGGACAGATTATAATCTAAAATAAACAGACCCTTAGTTTACATTATGCAGCGTGGTTAATTAAGAATGATAATCCTGAGAGCGGAAGAACACTATAGCTGCACGCGAGGATTCCCCGACCAGATCCCGTATTTTGAGATGCCCGTATCGCCGGTAACCGGTTTCGCAACTAGCTTTCCGGTAAGAGCACCTCCAATAAGTGACTCAAAATAGTGCTTCAAAATTTAAAATGCTACATTGTTTTAAGTGTTTAGGAACTAAAAATAAATTATGCTCTAACAGTTAATCTCTAAATCATATATTTTAGGAAGTTAATCCCTAAATCATATACTTTAGGAAGTAAATTGTATTACTAGGAAAGAAAATGCTGAGAATGATGTAGAAAACATGGATAGGACACTAGTCCAAGATATAGTATATTTGGGTCACTTAATGGAGTGCCCTATATTTTTTTTATGAAAATCTATAAAATAGAACATTATTGGAACTGTTTTTTATGAGTTCATCCGTATAATTAAATATAGGGCATGATTTAAGACATGCTATAAGACAAATATTTTTAGCTTTAACAAAATATATAAAAAAATACTTCCGTTTATATTATATAACCAATATTGTTTGATAGATAGCTGAAAGTATTTTCTTAATAAAGGTATCTAAAAATATAACTATTATTAACATTTTATATAAAACTAGTTAAATTTTAAAAATGATCAATATAAATATAAATATAAATATATAGGGACAACGTAGAAAGTACATATTAAAGACACGAAAGAAGAGCTCGTCGCTCGATATGAATACATGTACCTAGCTCACCGCTGCCGTAGAAAAAATAAGCCCCTTGTTTAATTAAAATAAGGGCTAGTTTGTGAAGATATCGAAAGAGCCATTTTAGCCCTTCCGATATCCTTACTCTAAACAAGCTATGGTTCTCGTGTGTACCCTGCTCTATGTAATTAAATTAACCCCACCAATTCCTTTGCTTAATCTCTCCCAAAGTGCATCACCAGTGCTTTAACGCCTTTCCCAAAGCTGGTGCTGGCTAGCTCTAGCTAGCCTCACATGATCGCTGAGACACTGACTACGTGACTAAACTACTCAAACACACCTCTTGTGCCTCGCATCACTCAACTACTGCCTCGCCGAACTTAAACTAAGACCAGCACGAGTGAAGTAACTAGCAATAATTGACATGCTTGCATGCGATTGAGCGACAACGCATATTTGAAGCGTCTAAGAGGTAGCAGTCCACAGAAAAGCTCGGCTTGCCAGGTAGCCATTGCACGGAGCACGGTGGTGAGGGGCAGGCCCACATTATATAAGGGTATTCAGTTGAATATTCATTATTTTTTTGCAAAAACAATATATATATATATATACATGCATTTGCTATGTATATACACTGAAATTTGTAAAATACATAAAACTATAATATCTGTCCATATAGGCTTCATTCCCCACACGTGCGGCCCATCAGGCCCAATAGCACACACAAAAGGCTTCCAGTCGCAGGCGATGGTCGGAGGTCTCCTATATCCCGTGTTGCGCTGGCGGCTGGTTGACCTGCGGTTGAAAGTCGACTAAAGGGGGTGAACAGACGAAACCTGAAAAAGTATAAATTTAACCTAGACTTGATACTTTGATTAGCGGTTAGAACAAGATGAACAATTATCGGAGTATAAAATTAAGTCATTTGCTTGCAAAGAGTATTGCTTTCAAAGAATGCAGAATTAACAAAACAACACAACTAAAATATCTGTGGAGAATAAAGCAAGAGGGCTTAGATAAGAAGAGGAATAACACAAGTTCTTTGTTGCAAGGCGTTGCTTCACTAAATGAAAATTTAACTTGAAGCAACACAAAGTAATATCAACAAAGAATAGTGCAAGAGAACTTAGAGAGGGAGAAGACAAACAAATCACAAGCAATAAACACAAGTGACACGGTGATTTGTTTTACCGAGGTTTGGTTCACCAAGAACCTAATCCCCGTTGAGGAGTCCACTAAGGACAGGTCTTTTTCAACCCTTTCCCTCTCTCCAACGGTCACCAAGACTGGCGAGTGTTCCTTCTTCTTTGTCAATGAAAGACCAAAGTCTTCGCAAGGCCAACCACAAAGATAAGGTGCTCTTGCTAGCTTTACAATGAATAGAAGTCAAAACTCCACGCTCAAATGATCACAAGAGGTAGCACACACTTTCTCTCAATGATTCTCAGAAGGCACTATCACTAAACGCACACGAGTAGATCTTTCTTGCTTGATCTTTCTTTTGTGGCACTTGTGAGGCTTTGATGTGTATAGAAATGTTGCTCTAGTAGATAGGAGTGAATACCTAGCTCTTGTGTATAACATGTATCGATAAATTGTATGGATGGGCTGGTTGGGTGGCTTTTATAGCCCTCAACCACCCATATATCTGTTGGGGCACATCTGCTAGAAACTGCACTGGCGGATGGTCCGTGGCTAGGGCCCGGACGGTCCGCGACCCTCCAACGATCGATTTTGACATCTCCAACGGATACGCCTGACAGATCAACGACTAGATCAATGGCTATCTGCCTCGGTGACACCACGCGGACGGTCCGCCCTTGGTCCCGGACGATCCGCGCCAGCTCTATAATTCCTTTTGCTCAGCTTGTCACCTTCGGGCTAAACCAGGTCTTCACATGCGGATGGTCCGTGAATTATAGCCGGACGGTCCGCAGTCTAGTCGAACTCTCCACAATTTATAGTTCCTAGCCGAAGTCAAAACAGTATCGCGGACAGTCCACACTCGGCATTTTCAGAACTTGAGTTTCTGACTTCTCGTTGATCTTTGAACAATCTTCTCCAAGTTGCTTTGGCTAAACTTGAGAGAGATCCTATGACTTAGACAAACATCTCACGTGGCTTTCCATCTAGTCTAAGTCATGGATCATGAACATTTTAATCCTTTAACTCATATTACTTCTTTTGCTCAAACTAGCTCCAAAATAGTGATATGTTGATTTTGAGCTTTCCAACCTTTCTAGTAGTGTTTAATATGTTCCTCGGGGTATTTAGAACTTATCTAAAGAGTAGAACTATTGGTAGTTCATCTATTCCATGTTTTACCCCTATTTGGTTGGATCTGAGCTGATTGCGACTAAGAGACTAAACCGTGGAACTTATGAACCTGTGAATCAAAGACTAGACAAACTTGTTAGTCTGAATGGTTGTGATGGTCATCAAGCACCAAAATATAAGAAATGGTTTAAGGCCATTTCCCTTTCAGTGGTCCACGTGCATGGCCGCCTGCCGTGGAGGACTGGAGGTGAACACCATTGCGCCGGAACGCCGTAGTGCCGGAGCGATATGACAAGTCAACGACTACCGCCTGTTGTGGAGCGGACCACGCCAGAGGTGGAGTGGTGGAGCCAGCGTCCGATGAGCCACGGGGAAAAGTGATGCATTAGTTGTTGTGCTCATGAAACAACTAAATTGATCATAAAGGATCTTAGTTATGAATGTTTTGCAGTTCGAGCTAATGAATCTAGTGATGCATACCAACAGTAACAGTTGGCTCTTTGCTTGCCCTATGCGAATAAAATAGGAGAACTGGTTGAGTAGTTTCTTGGTCTTGTAAAAGTTGAAAAAACTACATCATTGACACTTAAAGAAGCAATTATATCCTTGCTTATTAAATATCAATTGCCATTGTCAAAGATACATGGACAAGAGTATGATGGATCTAGTAATATGAAGGGTCATGTTATTGCTTTGAAAAAACTAATAATGGAAGAGCCACCTTTTGCTTATTATGTTCATTGTTTTGCACATCAACTTCAACTAACCCTTGTAGCTATTGTAAAGGAGAATATTGACTATTCTTGGTTCTTTGGGCAATTTGCATATTCATTGAATATTCTTGGAATGTCTTGCAAAAAGATCTCTATGCTTCGTGTAGCTCAAGGTGAATATATGATTGAAGCATTGAGTTTGGGTGAAATAGAAACTAGCCAAGGTTTGAATCAAGAGATGGGTGTAGTATGTAACACCACGTCCAATCCCTGGACCGACGGTACTTACTCCTGGTAGCTCTTTAGGATCATATATTGTCCCCACAGACCAACACAGGTCTTTTGTGCACACTTTGTCATCACTCATGCGCCCCCGAGAAAACTTCCCGATCGGTCACCCATCCCAAATTGCTCCAAGTCAAGCACACTTAACTTGAAGGTTCTTTCGAGATAGGCTTCCGAAAAAGAAGATGCACCTTGTTGGTATGGATACTCTATTAATTCTATTAAGCTTTGGGCCAGGATATCACCATCCCAGGGGTCAGGATATCACAAACCACACCCCTTAGAAGACCGACATCCTCGTCGGTCAACCCCAATACAGGAACCTCTCCTCTTAGCCACGTCTGTGTGTCTAGTGTTGTCATATGCCATGCCATGTGACCACTCCGGGCCCATATGCGCCATATACCCGAACCCCCTAACCCACACACGCCCGTGAAACCGCGAGGGGCAGCTCTGATACCACTTATAACACCCCGTCCAATCCCTGGACCGGTGGTACTTACTCCTAATAGCTCGCTAGGATCATATATTGTTCCCACAGACCAACACGAGTCTTTTATGCACACTTTGTCGTCACTCATGCGCACCCGAGAAAAACTTCCCGGTCGGTCACCCATCCCAAATTGCTCCAAGCCAAACATGCTTAACTTGGAAGTTCTTTCGAGACAGGCTTCCGAAAAAGAAGATGCACCTTATTGGTATGGATACTCTATTAATTCTATTAATCCTTGGGTCAGGATATCACCATCCCAGGGGTCAGGATATCACATAGTAAGACCAGGTGATACATGCTGGGGATCTCACTAAAGAACTGTAATGCATGTCATGTCCTTGTATCCTTTAATCAAGAAAGTTCTCTCCAAAATTGGGAAGGAACATAAAGGAGGTGAGTCAATTGGAGCTCAAACTATGCTAGAAGTATTTAAGTCATTTGAGTTTGTTTTCATGTAGCATTTGATGAATGAAATATTTAGATATACAAATGGTTTATGCAATGCTTTGCAAAGGAGGGAGCAATATATTATAAATGCAATGGATCTTCTTGAGTTCACTATGGTAGAATTGACTGTTTTGAGAGAAGATTCGGGACGGAAAGAATTTCTTAAGAATGTATCTTCTTTTTGTGAGAAGCACAAAGTTAAAATTGTTGATATGGATGCAAAGTATAAGCCTATTAAGAGAGACAAGAAGTTCTATAAAGATGCCATCAATTACCACCGGTTTCATGCTGGTATGTTCTTAGGTTTCATTGACAGGAAACTTGTTGAGCTTAATAATAGGATTGATGAGGTAAACACAGAGTTACTTAGATGTATGACATCATTCAATCCATCCAAAAACTTTGACGCATTCCATGATGAGAAATTGGTTAAGCTTGCTGGGTTTTATCCTCAAGTTTTTGAGTTTGAAGAGAAGGCACAACTCCCTTAAATTGCTATATTGAAGATGTGAGGAGAGATGAAAACTTCAAAATTTTGACAAGCCTAGCAGAGTTGTCTATGATGCTTGTCAAAACAGATAAGATTCTTCGGTACGACATTGTTTACAAACTTCTCAAATTAGTGTTGGTTCTTCCTGTTGCGAGAGCTGGTGTTGAAAGAATCTTTTCTTCAATGAACTTAATAAAAACAAGCTAAGAAACAACATGTGACAACAAAATTAAATGGGTGCTTGACTACTTCTATTTAAAGGTAATTTTTGTTGCAAGTCAAGGATGAGAATATTGTCACTTAATTTCAAGAAGGATCAAAATGTTGCCTTGTAATATGTAAGCTTTTTTGTGCTATTTAATGCGGCTGCCTGCTGGTATTTTCTCACCGGCTACCGAGAAACTATGCGTCAACGCCTCAAGGGTCTACCGGCTTGATTGATGGGTAGCGTACACAGGTAGTGCTGGGAATATGGGCCGGGCTTTTCGGGCCAGCACGAGCACGGCCCGAAAATAAAAGCCCAAAGCACGACCCGGCACGAAATAATTCGGGCCGGGCTAGCACGGCCCGAAGGCGGGCTTGGTCCGGGCCTCAATTTCCGGCCCGTCGGGCCCCCAGCACGGCCCGCATAGATGGGCCGGGCTTGGGCCGGCACGGCCCAATTAAGCCCAATCTATTTAATTTCTTTAATTTAGTAAGATATCGACTTTATATTGTTGTTATATTTAGAGTTTATGTGGTCAAATAATGCTAGAATTGTTTAATATCTTTAATTTAGTAAGTTATGAATTTTATATGGTTGTAATATTTTGATTTTATGTGGTCAAATACACGGGCCGGGCTTGGGCCGGCACGGCCCAAAGAAGGCACGACGTGGTTTAGGGCCGGGCTGGGCCACTGTTTTTATACTTCGGGTTGGCACGGTACGGCCCAAAAATCATTTAGGCTTTGCTGGCCCGAACCCGTTTAGCACGAAGCACGTTGGGCTCGGGCCGGGCTGGCCCGACCCGGCCTAATTCCCAGCACTATACACAGGTACACTGGTACCGCATGGCCACTGTCGTCCGATGCGGACGCGACGGCTGTCTCTACTTCAGCAGTTGCTTGGAACCACCACGCCGCAAGGCCGGCCGGTCGGGCGGGCTCAAAGACTACAAGCATGTGGTCAATGCATGTACAGACTACAAGCATGTGGTCACTGTACAGTACAGTATATACGGCACTGTAGTACTGTGCGCAGTGCGCGTAGGGTCGTCGCGCGCGTCGACGGTACGCATCGGTGTTACTGTGTCGACCAGAGATCGAGGGTCGTAGACTCGTAGTGCACGTTTCTCATGCACGCCGGCCGGCGTTGCATTTGCATGCATGGAGCAGTGTCGTCGATGTCCATGATGTGGATATATCTCCTTTTTCTTTAGGCCATACATTACATGTAGGCCGCGTACGTACGACGTGTGGTGGTGGCGTACCAAAAGTGGCGCGGAAAATTACGTGTGCCATCCTTCTTTTAGCGCGCGCACTTTGTTCTCAGACCAAAAACAAATATATAAATGCTCTCCCTTTACATCCTGCTGTTGCTGTCCTGTGGCTAGTGCTTTTCCATACGGATTGTCGTAGCTAAAGTGGAAGAAGATGAGATGAGACGGATCCGAGAGGTTCTTGCATGGACCCGCAGATAATCTTATTAATTACCAGCTAGAGACCGGCGGCGTTTGATGTAGCTAGTCATCATACATCAATCATCATTATTGGGTTCAGGTAAACATTAGGACCCCAGCAGGTCTCTGGTGAAACAACAAACAAGCCCGTTAATTAAAGTTAGATCTGATGCCTGTCTTCTGCGAGACTGCAACCAGCTTCTTCTCCTGTGTGTAGTAGAGCCCCGGTGCAGCTATGATTATATATATATATAACCCTGTCTCTTTCACTAGCGGAAAAGTTTTGTTTTAATCTTAAACTCTACAAAGCAGCGCTACCGATGGAGCTAAAACTATTTTAAACTATCCGTTTAACTAAATATATAGCTTGAAAAAGGAATAAAATGATCATAACGATCTTCTCTTTAATTATATGTTCTTTGTTCTCTCTCTCTCATTTCTCCTTTCTCTTCCTAGAGAGCAGTCGGTGCCTCTGTGGTGAGCCTTGCGGCGACGGTCGCATCTGGGGCGCTGGGCCTCAGGGCAGCGAGCGGCTGCCGACGACCGATCTAAAAGCGTCAGACTCGGGGGCGGTGGCCGGCGATGGAGAGCCTCATGAGGCCTCGTGGACTCGTGGGAGTAGGAGGACGGAGGACCTAAGGAAAGTTAATCGGGATGGGAGGTGTTAGATTAGGAATTTTATGCATTTCTATTCACCAAAGGCGCCAACGTCAATGGTAGTGGGCTATTGGCAAATCCATTGCGCACGACTCATGTTTCCTGTGTTAGCGATTTTTCTGTGTTGAGAATTCGTTCTTCAATATTCGTTGTCCCCTAGTTCATTTTTACACTAAACCACGATAAATAAAAAAAGAATGGATGGATACTAGTCAGATGCACGTGCATGCTACATGTTGAACACCACATTTAACACCTAAGCACGGCCGGACGGTCTGATACTAGGGCCCGGACAGTCCGCGTTCTTGCGACCAGGTAAACACGAGCGAGAATACTTATCCAATATGTAGTTATCCTAACCTATCAGTAAGGATCTATTGAATCTCGCCTAGGAACAGGTCAAGACTTACTCCCCTATAAATATAAAGGGGTACAACCAATTGAGAACCGTCGAACACATTCTAATCGAACCAATCTACTTTGTTTACATTTCTTTATCATTCCTGCCCTAGAAGTACATGTAATGTAGCTTTAGTTGTAGCCTTCTGCATATCCACATCTATCCCTATTCGACTCTACATCGTCTAGATCTGTCTTGGGTGGCCTGCCGATCCAAGACGACCCTGGGATGATCTTACCCCTCCCGGGGGCCAAGATCCACTTCATTCAAGATCTGATCCTTGGAGTGAAATCGAATGCCCTAAGTAGGGGCGGACCTACGTTGGTCCTATTGCGGGTCTAGGCCCTCACTCAATTTTCTTTTGCAAGTAGTAAAGTCTAAATTTTTACCATGAAATCCCCTGCTCAAGTCTCAACAGCACTTAGATGACCCTGCTCTGTTATTTTAGTGTCCAACATTACAAGTATGCTCTCACTCTCATTTTGTTCTGGGTCCGCCCCTGGCCCTAAGTGAGGAATTTTAGCCATCTAGGGGCCAAGATCCACTTCACTCAAGATCGCTTCATCGACTTGATTTCTTAATTTCTAGGCGACTCTACGTCGTCCGAGGACGCTCCGGGTGACCTGCCAACCTAGAGCACTCTAAGATCTCTCCCCAAGGGGCGAGATCTAGGTTCCTGCGAGGAGGAAGACACCATGCGCTATCGCGGACCATCTAGAGTGACACATGGAAAGAACTAACCCTACAGCGAGGCCGCAGACCATTTGGCCCAAGGCCATGGGCCGTCCGCGCCGCCCCAGAGGGCATCTCCAGGCGGTACACCCCTAGTGTTTGGTTAGCAGATTGGCTCCAACACACTTTTAGCTAACTCCGCTGGGGACGAAGGTTGCAAATATACAAAAATTGACTTCTATGACCGATTCTAAAGATCTCAACGATTTTTCTCCAGACATCGACACAAGGCTGACTAATTTATCGATCTCTAAGCATGAGGAATTAGAAGACTACAAGAAGAAGGTGGACGAGTACCAGCAACAAAAAGCTAGGAGGCGCGAGGTGGCTTAGATGTGGTACCTCTCGCACTTCAGAATTGATCGCCACAAGAAGGTCGTCCGGGCAAAGGAAATAAAGCTAGATACTATGTCAACCTTGCCACAACAGCTCCCCAATGTAAGTGACGCCACATCATTCGATGATATTCAATCTTTTAGAATTTCTTTTAATGATCAGATTAAAAGTATGATGGAGGATATAGAAAAAATGACACATGCATTAGAAAAAACTCATACGCCTATTTTTTGTCATTTGAATTGGGCACCAAAACAACCGCGCCAAAAACATAGGCAACGAATGTGTTTTCTCAATCCCATCCATATTATGGTATGCCGATGAACTCGTATCCGGGGTCATCTTCACTATATGATCCACGGCCAAACAGTCCACGCACGATCTTGTACCGTCCAACCCTCTATCGGACCGTCCGGCCCCTTACGCCAGAAAGTCTAGAATCACACAGAGCCCACTACAAGGCTCGTGGACGATGCCCAGCACGACCGGATAGTCCGAGCATAGTACCGAACCGTCTGATCCCTTTGTAGACCATCCGACCACACATGTCGGACCGTCCGAAGTACTAGAAGCCACCTATGACCGTCCTAGTGCAGAAGGCCGACATAAAGATAGTTGGCCACCTGAGCCCCATAATGTTTATCATGACAATAGTAGCTAAAAGGATGAGCCAAAAAAGCTACATGTCAGGGACCTTGTTTGGCCTGCTAAGGCCAAATCTTCTGCACGCTGTCACCTGCACTCGGCACAAAAGGGAAAAGTTATCTTCACATTTAATGTTGTTAAGTGCGATAAAATATTTGATGAGTTACTTAAGATTAGCAACATTAAATTATCATATACAATTTCTCCGATAGAAGAATTAAAAAGGCGTGCGTATTGTAAATGGCATGACTCTTTTTCTTCATAACACCAATGATTGTAATGTCTTTCATCGGCAAATACATTCAGTTATAAATGAAGGTTGGTTGAGATTTCAAGATATAAAGATTGACAGACCACCTATCCCTGTCAGCACATTAGAGCCGACGAGCAAAAAGGTATTGGTTCAGCCATGTACGACCGATAAAGGCAGAGGAACAAATACTATCATTGGTGACCCTCGCGTGCCAAATATATCACACTGAGTGGTTGCTCGGAAGGCTCCAGACAAAAGAAAGACCGGAGGCACCGAGCGGCAACCACGATCGGACACCTAACCATGATCACCTGTCCTGCGTATGCCGGACGATCTGGGCACTAAGGGCGGACAACGCGGGACAGTCGCGGACAGTCCAGCTACAAAGGTCAAACGGTCCATAGACAACCAGAAACAACAGCGACCCCAGACCGATAGATCACAACATCCTAAAATAGGTAGTAGGAATCAAAACACTTCCAAGATGTATGGCTAGCTCAGTATAGTTGCCCTACTTTTGATCAACTGCTTGCTAAATATATGAAGAAGGTCGTTCCACATGATCGTCCAATAAAATAGACAAAGTAAAAAAAGGTGATCTTTGCAAAAGCAATGGGCGACTAAACCAGCCCAAAAGATGCTGCAGCCAAGATCACCTGGTCATCCTCCTCCATGGATGTCATGGTGCTTTCAAGTCTATGATATCTTGGCCTAGTGGATTGTGTGACATCCTGACCCAATGCTTGATATGATTGATAGAATACTCATGCCAATAAGGTGCATCCTCTTTTTCGGAAGCCTACCTTGAAAGAACCTATGTGTTAGGCGTGCTTGGCCCAGAGCAATCTTGGAATGGGTGACCGATCAGGAAATATTCTCGGGTGCGCATGAGTGAGGACAAAGTGCGCACAAAAGACTTTTGTTGGTGTGTGGGGATGGTCTATGGTCCTAGAGGGCTGCTAGGAGTAAGTACCACCTATCTGGGAGTGGACGGGGTGTCACAATTGGTATCAGAACTGACCCTCGCGATTTCATGGTCATGTGGCGCATGTGGGCCCAGAATGGTCACATGGCAATGGTATATAACGACACTAGACACATAGACGTGGGCAAGATGTAAAGCCCTAAATTTGTATAAGGTAAAAATAATAAAATAAATAAATACATGTATTTACATAAAAGTATTTTGGGAATTACTTGATTTCCTTTTCATTGTGCATATTCTTCCAAAGGATAATGAATAAAAGTAATTTTGAACAAAAATGGATCAAAATAATCTTGGGTGAATTATGCAATTGGATATATTCTCTAAAAATAATATATAGTTGTAAATAATGCATTTCCTTAATAAGAGATTACATATTAAGGAATAATTTCTTTTAAAGCAAATAAATATTCAGTTCGGAATAAACTTTCAATTTAACTACATATATAGATCATATTATGTTAACATAACAAACTTTGAGTATGTGGATTTCCATAATTGAAAGCATTTGTTTAATGAACGAGATAAAGAAATAAATAACAAATATACTTTTATATTTTGCATTCTAAAGTTTTATTATGACTGTGCACATAAATTTGGTTCATGAACCTAGAATTAAATTGGAAACCTGGTTTGAATCTAGTTTGGAAAATTAAAAGAGGAGAAAAAAGGGAAACAATATAAACTATAAAGAAAATGTGTAGTATAAGGAAAATGATTCCTTCTGTTGGTATTTCTATTTGTGCACTTAATTTATGTGTGAAACTCACAACAAATTTGAATTCAAATACTAGGTTTGAAATTGAGAGGGAATCCAAATCAGAAATTATAAAAGAAAACGAGAAAAAACACCTTTGGGTCGAAAGCCCCACGCTCTGCCCGCATACTCGCCCTACCGCGTGGCCCAGCTAGAGTTTCGGCGTCGACCGTTGGATGAGCTATGGGCGTTCGAGATTATATCTAGGTGGCGCTTCTCTCAGGGGATGATCGTGTCCATCGGTGGGCAGATCAATGACTATGGGAGTTTATGGCTTTGTTTTCATCGTAGCCATAGGATGCTGATCGTGCGGTTTGGGTCGCTCACCTGTTCGGTTTAGCCACCATGTAATCCAGACTGTCAGATCGGATCGGACGAATGTCGTGCAGCTATTTAAAACCCAGGCTGCTGGATCTAGATCCGAGGGTCTGCGTAGTGTACCGGTTAGAGTTAGATGGAATCTAATTCTGACCGTGTGCAAACGATTGGACCGCTAGGATCGTCCGATACCCTTTGGCCTAGGCCTTTTTGCTAAAGAGTCCTCGAGAAACCTAGAAACTAACCCGCCGTCCATGTTAGTATAAAGAATACCTCAGATCAGTTCTGAAATTTATGTGCTGGCCCCTGTGCTTTCTAGTTATTGTGTCCGCAGTTCGTGGGTCGACAGGAAATAAAGAATTAATATTTAAAATGATTTTTGTGTATAAAAAATATATCTAGAACTTATTTAATTCTTAGAAATTCCATTTTAGCTCCAAATTGATTCATTCCAGTGGCATTAATTTTGTTTTAATATTGTTTATCATCCAGTAACACTGTTTAGCCATGAAACTTAGATTAAATTTGTTCACTTGAATTAATCTATACCAGACATTAAATAACTTCAGAAATCCATAACTTCTTTGTTTGAATTCCGATTTGGTCCGTTTAATTCGCGTTAGCTTCATATAAATATTTACTATGCAATAACAACATTTATTGTACTATGTCTCATTCTTTTATAATTAGGTCTTTATTTAACTTATGTTGGTTAATCTTGTTAATCTGCCTATCATTATAATCTACTAAAATATGATCTATGGTCAATTTATAATTTAGGTTAAAGTTAAATTAATTACTACTTAGGTTATCTTTTCTCTTGATTTATAAAATAAACATAAGACCTAGTTTTAATTACTTAATCATGTGGGTCTTCCATAAACTATACCTCTTAACCGTAACTCCGGTTTTAGTAGTTCTCGAACCCACGATCTCGTAGCTATGCGTAGAATATTATTGTGCAATTTGTTCTTATGTTTGGTGTGATGTTAATTTTGTCTATATCATGTTTGTTTGTACTGCTACAACTAGCAGTGAGGTCACGAGTCATCTTAAAGATCATCCTGGTACCTGGAATCTCAAGTTTCAGGCAAGTTGTGCCCTTGATCACTTTTATTTACCCAATAATGTTCTTTATAATCATTTATTCATGCATATGTTTAATTTTGATGGGACCCAATAGGTCACCCTACTCTGGTTATCCTTTTACCTTGTTCACCCCTGAATCACTTGGGTAGTTTTGCTATTGCTCTATATGGTTTTGGGTTTAATATTACATTATCTTCATGTTCCAATTATACTGTTATTTTATTTATGTTCATGTCAAGATCATTATTTTTAATTGGAACATGGAGCTTAACTTGAGAAACACGTGCCACCACAAGGGTGGAATGGGACGCCCTTGGCTGACTAACTAGGAAAGCTTGTGGAAGACTACCTTACCTGAGAGGGGCAAGGGCAGTAGTGGAGTAGGTGTGTAGGGAGGTTCCCGGTTTGATTTTGCTGCGATGGCGGTCAGACGGGGGATTCCTGCATTGCTCTTCCTAGAAACTGTAGCGGGTTTTTGAAAGCTAGTGGAACTTTGTAAAGGCCTTGTAGTGGATCCCTAGCCATTCACCTCGGTAGTGTCTAAGGGTCTAGCTAACCCTAGAGACATGGGATACACGACTTGTGGGTATAGGGTACAACCTCTGCAGAGTGTAAAACTGGTATACTAGACGTGCTTGCGGTCATGAGCAGCTCAGGACTCTCGCATGATTAAATTATAGAACTAAATTCAATTTGTCATTTGCATTACATGGGATTTATTATTAATGTTATTCTATTATTATTATGGTTTGGTATCTACTTATACTTAGTAACTGCTAATAAAATTTTGACCAACTTTAAAAGCAATGCTCAGCTTTAACCATTCTCTTTGGTAAGCCTTACACTTCACATGGGCTCCCACCTTTGGCGAGTTTATGCACATTATTCCCCGCAACTTGTTGAGCTATGAATGTTTGTGAGCTTACAATTTCGGGTGCATCTCATATGTGCGCCAAGGAAGAACAACACACATAATAACAGAGTGCATAGAGATAAATGTCATAAATATCATAAATGTACTTATTACATAGCGGAAGTCTTACAAAAATAAATGATAAAGTAAAGCGAACTAAATATTATTCCCTGGCGCCACAAGGCTGACTGGGAGACGCCACCTAGATCAAGTCGAATGCCTCAGTGTTAGGCCGCTCCTCTTCGACCACCTGTTCTTCTCCTACGGGGGGGGGGGGGGGTGTGAGACAGCAAGAGTGAGCTCACATACGTTCATAGCTCAACAAGTCGTGGGGAATAATGTGCATGAACTCACCAAAGGTGGGAGTTCATGTAAAGTGTAAGGCTGATCAACAAAATAGAGGCTGAAGCTGAGCATTGCTTTTATAAGTTGGTCAAAATTTTATTAGCAATTACTAATTGTAAGTAAAAACCAAACCTTAATAATAATAAAGAAAAGTAATAATAAAATAATCCCAAATGTGATGCAAATGTCAAATTAAATTTAAGTTCCATAAATTAATCATGTGAGGGTCCGAGCTGCTCATGACCGTGAGCACGGCTAGTATACCAGTTTTACACTCTGCAGAGGTTGCGCATCTTTACCCACAAGTCATGTTACCCATCTGCCAAGGACGGCCAATCCCATACACCTCTACCGAGGAGGCGAGGCAGGGTAACACTACGAGGCCTTTACAAAGTTCCACTAGCTTCAGAAATCCCGCTATAGTTTATAGGAAGCTCCAGTGCAGGAATACCTCGCCTGACCGCCATCGCAGCAAAATCAACCCAAGGACCTCCCTACACTGACCACTCCCCTACTGCCCTTGCCCCTTCCGAGTAAGGAAGACATCCAATAGCTTTCCTAGTTTATTAGCCAAGGGCGTCCCATTAAACCCTTGTGGTAGCACTGTTTTCCCGGGTGGTCGCTCCATGTTCCTATTAACATAATGATCTTAACATGAACAGTAATAATAAAAAGATAATAAAAGAGTAATCATGAATAGTGTATCTCCATACCCAAATCCACATAAAGCAATAACAGGTGTTTCAGTGGTGAACAAGGTATAAAGATAACCAAAACTGGGGTAACCTATTGGATCCCATCAAAATTAACCTATGCAGATCATTATAATTAATAAGAACATGGCTGGGAAAAAGTAAGTGATCAAGGGCACAACTTGCCTTCAATGAGCTCCTGCTCAGCTACTTCTACTTGCTGAACCTCAGAATCCACAGTGGCTTGCTCGTCTACTCGCATCAACACAATACATACATAGTATGGCAAAAATTAACATTGCACCAAACAAGTGAATAAAATACACAATAATAATCTAGACATTAAAATAAGATCATAGGAACTGGAATCACTAAATTTGGAGTTATGGATTTCAAGTTATGAATTTCCTAAGGTTTAATGTGCTTGACATAGGATTAAATGAGAAATTAATTTACTTACTGTTTTCATGTCAAAACAGAGACACTAAATGATAGACAATAATATTACAAAATTTTAGAAATTGGAATGGTTCAATTTGGAGCTAAAATGAATTTTCTATTCATTTTACAAGTTTCTAGATTTGTTTTTGTATTAAAAACGAATTTCTATAATTATTTCTCTGTTTTTAAACATCTCTGGACTGGGCCTCAATTTCGCAAAAGGTCAGGGGCCCCGGTGCAAGTAAACCCTAGACACAATGAATAGCACCCAGAGGACCGCGGGTTAATTGTGGCAAAGAGCAGGGGCTCTTAAGTAAAAACTCTAGGCGAAGAGGTATAGATAATCTCCGGCCGCACGATTAGATATGGAGGGCCCAGATCACATTGGGACGACATCGAACCGGTACGCAATCCTGTCTGTCCGATCCTGATCGGACGGTCATGATTTTAAAATGGCGCCAAAGCATAACTTGCGCAGGATTAGAATCGGACGGCTGTGATCTAATCCACCGAAGCGGTATCCCTGATTCTAATCCTAGCCGTCGATCGTCCATCCAACGGCCGAAACCCAGCTCCCCTATCCCAGCCCCAACTCCGGTAACCGTGCAGGGTCTCTGCGGCGGCGCGCCATGGTCCGCGCGCATACGGCCGGCGAGATCGGCGGCCCCAAATTCAAATCAAACGAACCTAGCCCTAATTGAGCCTAAAGCGAACTCAGATAACAAGTTTTTACCGGCTTTAGAAAGGTGATGATGCCAGGCCACGGTGCGGGGCAAATCCGATTGCGCGGCGGCGAAATTCCGGCCACCCAATGGTCCTCTCCTTCCACCCAGGTGACTTGTAGCTCCGCAGGGACTCGGCGAAGCTTCCCGCCCAGGCACAGTGGAGTCGGCGCTGCGCCAACACGCAATTGCCCACGGCGGCGCAAATTCTTCCCTCCGGTGGTGGCGGAGGCTGGTAAATGGCTATGGTGCAGTGGCTCAACAAGGTGTGACATGGAGCGGAGAACCGAGGGGCTATTAAATACTCCAGCGAGGGCGACGCGGAGCTTTAGGTTGGTTTGGTTCATGCTCGAGATTCTCGGAGTGAAGGGAGGAACGTTCTGTTAAGAGCGCGCGTCGCGCGGGGTGGAGAAGACGTACAGGAGGGCACCGAGACTGGCGAGGGGTCCCACCGCACAGCGAGTTGAGAGGGGGAGAACGCAGCGTCACTGACTAGCCTGGCCCACCAGTCGGCGCCGCGGATAGGTGGTGGGCTGCGCAGCTAGTAAATAGGAAATGGGCCGAATTGGGTACTAAGGGCCCAAGTGCAGTTTCTCTTTTTTTTCATTTTTCTTTCTATTTTCTTTGTCTTTTATTTATTCCCAAATTCTACTTTAACTTCAAATTTAAATTTAAATCTCATATCAAATTATACTCAAAGTATATTGTGATATTCAAAGTACCACTTTTAGAAATATAATTATATTATTTATATTTTCATATCGTTTCTCTCTTTCTTATTTTCAAAACCCTAATTTTCAATTTAGGGTTTGATTTAACTTTAGAATTTTTATCTTATTATTATTATTATTCTTATTTTTATTTAATGCACTAACATATAACTCCAACATTATGCATATAGATATATATTTTTCATTTGTTCTAATTCATATCTTAGTTATAGGTATGCTCTTTTCATGATGCAAATAAGACACACAAAATTGAGGAGATCTCTCTATTATTCTTTGTATACAATTTTTTTGAGTATTACAGTGTGATGAGTTGTGGAGTAATGTCCACAATTGCATCTGCATATACAAATAGGCATAAAAATGCTTGTAAAAAAACTAGACAAACTAGATTATCCCTCACTAAAATATAGTAAGCTTAATAGATCCATCTTATCTTAAAAGACTCTCTCTTATCTTAATAGATTCATCTTATCTTGAAAAGATTTTATATTATCCTAATAGATCTAACTGACCTCAAAAGATTCTACCTTATCCTTATGGAATCATCTTGCCCTAATAAGCACATTTATCCCACACTAGTGTAACAACCAGGATCTAATCCAAAATAATGAAATATTATCTAGTCTAATCTAGTCACATAAATGTAACTTAGATCTGATCTAATGTGATATATTAATCTAACCTAACAAAGGCTAATCTCAAGTTGAGCTAATCTAATGTAAGTTGCTTAACAAGAAGGATAATACCGACGAAATAAATGAGACTCTACTCCGATAGAACATGTTTTATCTTAGTCCACTCTGCGCTAAATTAAGAACGACAAACCAACTTGGCCTTATGCAACTACCTTAACCATTCGATGGTTGCATAACCCCTTGGTTATAACCTAACAGAGATTCTGACTTACCTACATCATATGATCCGTCATATCTCAAAAGATTCTAATATATCCTAATAATATTTATTCTACCCTAGTAGATTTATCTAACTTAAACTAGTCTAATCTAGTTATATCCAATCTAAGCTAGACCCTACCTAATCTAATACGGTCCAATCTAAAGGGAGTTACTTAAACAAGCTAGTTAATACTGGTAACACAGATTAGACCATATTCATATGAATGGGTTTTAAACCTAGATTGGTGTCTTAAACCAACTCGTTCGTGAAACCATGACCTAGCCTATGTTATAGGTTGCCCAACTCATTTATCCCAAAAGCAAAGTAAAACTCTGTTTAACCAACCTACACCATGTACTCGCAATTGTTATCCTAACTCAGATAATGGCATCTAACACCACAACTGATGGTCCCTAAATCAGAGCCAAGAAGGTTAACCTCGACAATGAAGGATATGAGTAGAAACATATCTTCAGATGAATCAAGATCCACCACCCGGAATAAAAGTCTTTCGTACCTAACTTTCTCTTACCCCCAAATCTTCTCTACACTCACCTAATAGCTAAAACCTGATGTATCCTTGTTTTCTATGCCTCACCTGATAATGGCATGAAAATTTTAGGTGTATAAAAAAATTTAATTAGAAGTTCCACTTAGAAAAAAAGAGATACTAGAATTTCATAAAGATAAAGTCAGCTTGAGATGCTTAACTATAAGATATTCTTAAATAGGATTATAGAATCTAATGTGATCTAACCTAACGTGATCTAATCTAGAGTGATCTAATCTAATGTGGTCTACTTAAACAGATTAGTGATACCGGTAGAAGAGATTAGACCCTACTAGCCAGGTGTTAACTTAACTTAGCACCTTAGACCAGCTCAACCATGAGCAGAAGAGCTAACCCAACCAATAGAGTCATGATGGACTGTATAATCTGTATATCCCCACCTAACATCAAACAAACTTTTGACCTACAACATGTAGTCTATCTCATCCATAACTATCTTAACCATATCCCCCCAACTCTGCTGATATACACTAACCTCGAATAAATGAGACCAAGGCCGAAAAAGAGAGGATCAACCTCGTCAAGGAAGTCAAAATCAATCTTCAGATGCATTACCACCCAACAAGGAGTTCTTTCTCACCGTAAACTTCCTTACTCCTGGCTATTCTTGCTCTAACCTACCCATCTTTTATCCTACATAATAATGTGGCTATACCTACGTATACCTATGCTCTCCCAATCACCCACTATTGACTAAAAATGAGACTCTAAATTTTTGAACCAATTATAGATTAAAAGCTGAGTTACAAACCAATCCTTTTGTATCCCTTTTCTTACAAATCTCGAGGACGAGATTTCTGTTAAAGGGGGTAGAATTTGTAAAGCCATAAATTTGTATAAGGTAAAAATAATAAAATAAATAAATACATGTATTTACATAAAAGTATTTTGAGAATTACTTGATTTCCTTTTCATTGTGCATATTCTTCCAAAGGATAATGGATAAAAGTAATTTTGAACACAAATGGATCAAAATAATCTTGGGTGAATTATGCATTTGGATATATTCTCTAAAAAAATAATATATAGTTGTAAATAATGCATTTCCTTAATAACAGATTACATATTAAGAAATAATTTCTCTTAAAACAAATAAATATTCAGTTCAGAATAAACTTTCAATTTAACTACATATATAGATCATATTGTGTTAACATAACAAACTTTGGGTATGTGGATTTCCATAATTGAAAGTATTTGTTTAATGAACAAGATAAAGAAATAAATAAACAAATATACTTTTATATTTTGCATTTTGAAGTTTTATTATGACTGTGCACATAAATTTGGTTCATGAACCTAGATTTAAATTGGAAATTTGGTTTGGATCTAGTTTGGAAAATAAAAAGAGGAGAAAGAAGGGAAACAATATAAACTATAATGAAAAATGTGTAGTATAAGGAAAATGATTCCTCATGCTGGTATTTCTATTTGTGCACTTTATTTATGTGTGAAACTCACAACAAATTTGAATTCAAATACTAGGTTTGAAATTGAGAGGGAATTCAAATCAGAAATTATAAAAGAAAAAGAGAAAAAAACGCATTTGGGTCTAAAGCCCCATGCTCAGCCCACATACTTGCCCTGCCGCGTGGCCCAGCCAGAGTTTCGGCGCCGACCGTTGGATGGGCTATGGGCGTCCAAGATTAGATCTAGGTGGTGCTTCGCTTAGGGGATGATCGTGTCCGTCGTTGGGTAGATCAACGACTATGGGAGTTTATGACTTTGTTTTCATCGCAGCCATAGGATGCTGATCGTGCGGTTTGGGTCGCTCACCTATTCGGTTTAGCCACCATGTAATCCAGACCGTCAGATCAGATCAGAGGGATGTCGTGCAGCTATTTAAAACCTAGGCCGCTGGATCTAGATCCAAGGGTCTGCGTAGTGTACCGGTTAGAGTTAGATGGAATCTAATCCTGACCTTGTGGCACCAATCGGACAGCTAGGATCGTCCGATACCCTTTCGGCCTAGGCCTTTTTGCTAAAGAGTCCTCAAGAAACCTAGAAACTAACCCGCCGTCCACGTTAGTATAAAGAATACCTCATATCAGTCCTGAAATTTACGTGCTGGCCCCTGTGCTTCCTAGTTATTGTGTCCACAGTTCGTGGGTCGGCAGGAAAATAAAGAATTAATATTTAAAATGATTTTTGTGTATAAAAATATATCTAGAACTTATTTAATTCATAGAAATTCTAATTTAGCTCCAAATTGATTCATTCCAGTGGCATTAGTTTTGTTTTAATATTGTTTATCATCTAGTAACACTGTTTAGCCATGAAACTTAGATTAAAATTGTTCAGTTGAATTAATCTATACCAGGCATTAAATAACTTCGGAAATCCATAACTTCTTCGTTTGAATTCTGATTTGGTCCATTCAAGTCGCGTTAGCTTCATATGAATATTTATTATGCAATAACAACATTTATTGTACCATGTCTCATTCTTTTATAATTAGATCTTTATTTAACTTATGTTGGTTAATCTTGTTAGTCTGCCTATCATTATAATCTACTAAAATATGATCTATGGTCCTTTTATAATTTAGGTTAAAGTTGAATTAATTACTACTTTAGGTTATCTTTTCTCTTGATTTATAAAATAAACATAAGACCTAGTTTTAATTACTTAATCACGTGGGTCTTCCGTAAACTATACCTCTTAACCGTAACTCCGGTTATAGTAGTTCTCGAACCCACTAAAAGGGAAATGTGCCCTTGGGCCATTTCTATAATTGTTTTGGTGATTAAGTGTCCAACACAAATGTTTTGAACTCTTATGTGCTAAACAAGCAAAAGGTGCAAATCAAAGACAAGGTATGTTTCTAGACTTAGTGAATTGTTTTTAAGTACTAACATGGTTATCTAAGTGCTAGAAACAGTGCCGAGGAAATAAGAAATGAATTGGAAAAGAGTTGGCTGTGTACAGCCAACACAGCCAACCACAGCTCGGCCAGACACACCGGACTGTTCGGTGGTGCACCGGGCCCCCGGCAAGCCTCCGGTGAAGTAGTCGGTCTCGAGAAGCGACGCAGGCGTATGGCTATAATTCACCGGACTGTCCGGTGGTGCACCGGACTGCCTGGTGAGTCATCCGCGCCGAACTCGTCGCTCTCGGGAAAAGCAACGGGGCGACGTGGCTTTAATCCACCGGACTGTCCGGTGGTGCACCGGACTGTCCGGTGAGCCAACGGTCGCCATTGCCAACGGTCGGTCGCACAATCTACGGGCGACACGTGGACTGCTCCAACGGTCAGCTGGTGCACCGGACAGTGTCTTGTGCGCCAATCAGCCCAGAGGAGCAACGGTCGGATATGCCAAATTTGGAAGGAGATCGCGCACCGAACAGTCTACAGGACCTGTCCGGTGGCGCACCGGACTGTCCGGTGCGCCACTCGACAGAAGGCAAGGATAGTCTTTCATGTTGATCTCCAACGGCTCCTATAGGGGCATGGAGGAGTCAACCAAGCATTCTCTAAGTATTCTAAAGCATTCAGACTCCGCTCCCGCGCATTCGCTTCATTGTGTTAGTGATTTGGGCTCCATTCAAGTTGTGCACTCCCTGAGTTGTCATTTGAGCTCAAGTCTTCACTTGTGTGCATGGTTGTGCTGCATATTTGAGTCTTGCGTGTGTTGCTTCTCCCAACCTTACTCTGTGCCTTCTTTGTGATCTCTATTATAAGGGTGAGAGATTCCAAGTTGTGGAGATTCCTCACAAAAAGGAAAATACACTAAAGGAAAAGACTGTGGTATTCAAGTTGATCATTGGATCACTTGAAAGGGGTTGAGTGCAACCCTCGTCCATTGGGACGCCACAACGTGAAAGTAGGCAAGTGCTACTTGGCCGAACCACGGGATAAAAATCGTGTGTCTCGTGTGTTGCTTCTTGTGATTACTTTGTTCGCACGAGCGTGTTCCATAGCCACTTGATTTCACTAACTCATTAACAATCAAGTTTGTGGCTATTTAGTGTTTAATTTTACAGGATCACCTATTCACCCTCCCTCTAGGTGCTCTCAATTGGTATCGGAGTCGTACTCTTCTTCTAAGGGACTAATCGCCCGAAGAGATGGATCCTAAGGGAAAGGAGATGGTGGTCAACGACAAGGAAAAGGAGTCCCTCTTCAACGAGCCAAGGGATGACAAGCCCACTGACTCAGGATCGAGTCACAAGAAGAGGGACGCGAAGAAGAAGAGGCGCATCTAGAAGATCATTTACTACGACAGCGATGCCTCCTCTTCTTTACCAAGAGACAACGACGACTCTTCAAAGAAGAAAACGGTTAATCAAAACTATTCATTTGATTATTCTCGTTTTTCGTTTAATTCAAATGCTCATTTGCTATCAATTCCACTTGGGAAACCTCCACACTTTGATGGAGAAGACTACTCTTTCTGGAGTCATAAAATGCATAGTCATTTATTTTCCCTCCATCCTAGTATCTGGGAGATTGTTGAAAACGGAATGCATTTTGATAGTACTGACAACCCCGTTTTCATAAATGAGCAAATTCACAAAAATGCCCAAGCTACTACTGTCTTGCTAGCTTCACTTTGCAGGGATGAATATAATAAGGTGAGTGGCTTGGACAACGCCAAGCAAATCTGGGACACCCTCAAGATATCTCATGAGGGAAACGATGCCACTATGATCACAAAGATGGAACTAGTGGAAGGCGAGCTGGGGAGGTTCGCGATGATCAGGGGAGAGGAGCCAACACAAACCTACAACAGGCTCAAGACCCTGGTCAACAAGATACGAAGCTACGGAAGCACAAGATGGACAGATCATGATGTCGTCCGACTTATGCTAAGGTCTTTCACTGTAATTGACCCCCATCTTGTTAATCTTATCCGTGAAAATCCCAGATACACCAAAATGATGCCCGAGGAGATCCTCGGAAAATTCGTAAGCGGGCGCATGATGGTGAAGGAGGCTTGATACGTGGACGATGCTCTAAATGGTCCTCTACCCATCTACGAGCCACAGCCCGTTGCTCTCAAGGCAACCAGCAGCAAGGAGATGCTACCAAACAAGGTAGCACAAGTGGAGGCTGCTAGGCTAAATGAAGATGAGATGGCACTTATCATCAAGCGCTTCGAGACCGCACTCAAAGGACGCAAGGAGTACCCCAACAGGAATAAAACAAAGGGAAAACGCTCCTGCTTCAAATGCGGTAAGACTGGTCACTTTATTGCTCAATGTCCCGATAATGATAATGACCAGGGATAAGAAAAGAGCAGGAAGAAGGAGAAAAAGAAGAACTATAGGAAGGCTAAGGGTGAGGCGCACCTTGGAAAGGAATGGGACTCGGACTGCTCCTCTTCTGACTCCAACGACGAAGGACTTGCTGCCTCGGCCTTCGACAAATCATCACTCTTCCCCAACGAAGGCCATACATGTCTTATGGCCAAGGAAAAAAAGGTATGTATTCGGGACACACCCAAGTACACTTCATCTAGTGATGAAGAATATTCAAATGATGAAATAGACTACACTGATCTATTTAAAGGTTTAGATAGAGCCAAAGTAGAGAAAATTAATGAATTAATTGATGCTCTAAATGAAAAAGATAGACTGCTAGAAAAGCAAGAGGACATTTTGTATGAGGAACATGACAAATTTATTAGTGTACAAAAATCTCTTGCTTTAGAAACTAAGAGAAATGAAATGCTATCTTCTGAGTTATCTGCTTGCCATGAATCTATCTCTAGTTTAAAGAGTTTAAATAATGAATTAAATTCTAAGCTAGAGGAAGCAAATGAAACTAAATCATGTGTTGAACATGTAGTTATTTGCAATAGATGCAAGGACCTTGATGTTAATGCCTGTGATAAGCATCTTAATTCTATTGCTAAATTAAATGATGAGGTGGCCAGTCTTAATGCTCAATTTAAGACTTGCAAAATTGATTTTGATAAATTAAAATTTGCTAGGGATGCCTACACTGTTGGTAGACACCCCTCAATTAAGGATGGACTTGGTTTTCGAAAGAAAACCAAGAACTTAACAAGCCAAAGGACTCCTGTTCTCAACAAGGAGAAAGGGAAGGCCCCTATGGCTAGTAGTCCTCAAAGGAACCATGCATTTATGTATGATAGGAAAGTTGCTAGTCGTTCTCATTACAATAGGAGTTATGATCATAATTCACATGTTATGTTTGCCTCTAGTTCTACTTTTGTTCATGGTAGAAGCAGGCCTAGGAAAAATCATGTTGTGTCTCATGTTCCTAGAAGAATGTGCAAAGAACCTTCAGCTATTTATCATGCTTGCAATACTTTGTTTGTACTTTCATGTAAAAACGCAAAAGTAGTTGCTAGGAAGTTGGGATCCAAATGCAAGGGAGACAAAACTTGCATATGGGTTCCAAAAAACTATTTTGACTAATCTTGTAGGACCCAACAAGAGTTGGGTACCTAAAACCCAAGCTTAAATTGCCTTGCAGGTTTATGCATCCGGGGGCTCTAGCTGGATAATCGACAGCGGATGCACAAACCACATGACGAGGGAGAAGAAGATGTTCACCTCCTACGTCAAGAATAAGGATTCCTAGGATACGATCATCTTTGGAGATGGAAACCAAGGCAAGGTCAAAGGCTTGGGCAAGATAGCCATCACTAACGAGCACTCCATATCGAATGTATTTCTAGTAGAGTCGCTTGGGTACAACCTTCTGTCTATAAGTCAATTGTGTTACATGGGTTACAATTGTCTTTTTACAAAAGTTGATGTATCTGTCTTTAGAAGGAGTGATGGTTCATTAGCTTTTAAGGGTGTATTAGACGGTAAACTCTACTTAGTTGATTTTTTGAAAGAGGCCGATCTAGATGCATGCTTAATAGCTAAGACTAGTATGGGCTGGCTTTGGCATCACCGTCTAGCACATGTTGGGATGAAGAACCTTCATAAACTTCTAAAGGGAGAACATGTGTTAGGACTAACCAATGTTTGCTTCGAGAAAAACAAACCTTGTGCAGCATGTCAAGCAGGAAAATAGGTGGGAAGCACTCATCACAGCAAGAATGTGATGACAACATCAAGACCATTGGAGCTTCTTCACATGGACCTCTTTCGACCCGTTGCCTACCTTAGCATCGGGGGAAGTAAGTATGGTCTTGTAATTGTTGATGACTTTTCCTGCTTCACTTGGGTGTTCTTTTTGTAGGATAAATCAGAAACTCAAGGGACCCTAAAGCGCTTTCTAAGGAGGGCTCAAAACGAATTTGAGCTAAAGGTGAAAAAGATAAGGAGCGATAACGGGTTCGAGTTCAAGAATCTACAAGTTGAGGAGTATCTTGAGGAGGAAGGCATCAAGCATGAGTTCTCCGCTCCCTACACACCACAGCAAAATGGTGTAGTAGAGAGGAAGAACATGACGCTAATCAACATGGCGAGAACGATGCTTTGAGAGTTCAAGACGCCTGAGCGGTTTTGGTCGGAAGCTGTGAGCATAGCTTGCCATGCCATAAACCGGCTCTATCTGCATCGCCTTCTTAAGAAGACCTCCTACAAACTCCTTACCGGTAACAAACCTAATGTCTCTTGCTTTCATGTATTTGGGAGCAAATGCTACATTCTGGTGAAGAAAGGTAGACATTCTAAATTTGCTCCCAAGGCAGTAGAAGGGTTTTTACTAGGGTATGACTCAAATACAAAGATGTTTAGGGTCTTCAACAAATCATCGGGATTGGTTGAAGTCTCTAGCGACGTTGTATTTGATGAAACTAATGGCTCTCCAAGAGAGAAAGTTGATCTTAATGATGTAGATGAAGAAGAAATCCCGACGGCCGCAATGCACACGACGGCGATAGGTGATGTGCGACCACAGGAACAACTGGAGCAAGATCAGTCATCTTCCACTACAATGGTGCATCCCCCAACTCAAGATGATGAATAGGTACTTCAAGAAGAAAGGCATGATCAAGGGGGAGCACAGGAAGATCAAGTGATGGAGGAAGAAGCAACACAGGCCCCTCCAACCCAAGTCCGAGCAACGATCCAAAGAAATCATCCCGTCGATCAGATTCTAGGTGACATCAGCAAGGGAGTAACTACTCGCTCATGCTTAGCTAATTTTTGTGAGCATTACTCGTTTGTCTCTTCTATTGAACCTTTCAGGATAGAAGAGGCCTTACAGGATCCGGACTGGATGTTGGCCATGCAGGAAGAGCTCAACAACTTCAAAAGAAATGAAGTTTGGAGCCTGGTGCCACGTCCAAAGCAAAACATTGTGGGAACCAAGTGGGTGTTCCGCAACAAGCAAGACGAGCACAGAGTGGTGACAAGAAACAAGGCTCGACTTGTGGCAAAAGGTTATTCCCAAGTCACATGTTTGGATTTCGAGGAGACTTTTGCTCTTGTGGCTAGGCTAGAGTCTATTCGAATATTATTAGCCTATGCCACTCACCACTCTTTTAGGCTATTCCAAATGGATGTAAAGAGTGCTTTCCTCATCGGGCCAATCAAGGAGGAGGTATACGTGGAACAACCCCCTGGCTTTGAGGATGACAGGTATCGCGACCACGTGTATAAGCTCTCTAAGGCGCTCTATGGGCTTAAGTAAGCCCCAAGAGCATGGTATGAATGCCTTAGAGATTTCTTAATTGCTAATGCTGTCAAGGTTGGGATAGCTGATCCCACTCTTTTTACAAAGACTTGTGATGGTGATCTTTTTGTGTGCCAAATTTATGTCGATGACATAATATTTGGTTCTACTAACCAAAAGTCCTATGAAGAGTTTAGCAGGGTAATGACTCAAAAGTTTGAGATGTCGATGATGGGCGAGTTGACCTACTTCCTTGGATTCCAAGTGAAGCAACTCAAGGACGGCACTTTCATCTCCCAAACGAAGTACACTCAGGATCTTCTCAAAAGGTTTGGGATGAAGGTCGCCAAGCCTGCAAAGACACTGATGGGAACCGATGGGCATGTCGACCTCAACAAAGGAGGTAAGTCCGTTGATCAAAAGGCATACCGGTCCATGATAGGTTCATTACTTTATTTATGTGCTAGTAGATCGGACATTATGCTTAGTGTATGCGTGTGAGCTAAATGTCTTAGATTCGCGTAACTTGGATTGATCTATAGCATACATGTATTCTATGCCTTTGATCATGTTACTTTATGTATTTCAATCAATTATTGTTACTTATGGTGCTCAAGTTGTACAAGTGATCCCCGGACCTCACAAGTCCATATGCGAATGATGCACATATTAAGGGGGAGATGTGCTACAACTTGACCCTTCAAGACTAACCTGTTTGTTTGAGTCCACTTGAGATAGTCTCAAAGGTGCATTGAAAGGGAAAAGTGAACTTGGACGATGAAAAGACTTCCACTGCACTCCGGTATTAGTGTACTTACTTCCAAGTTCATACTTGCAATCTCATTGCCTTTTTGCTCTTAATTGGCATTTTTGGTGAGACAATGGGGTTAAAGGGCCAAAAATGATCCCGTTTTGGTGCTTAATGCCAAAGGGGGAGAAATTAAGGCCAAAGCAAATGGATCAGCTACCACTTGTGAATTTAAAAAATAATAGAGTTAGAATTTTTGATTTGTCCAAAATACTCTTATTGCAAAATTTGGTCACTTATGGGGGAGAATTTTGATTATGGGAAAAGGGGGAGTTTTGGCACTTGATTAATTTTACTCTTGGAATATCTCTCGATTTGCCCAAACAAGTGTGTTTGACTTAGAGATAGGAAAAAGAATTTGATTTGAAAAAACAAACCAAGTGGTGGCAAAGAGTGATCCAAATATGCCAAATCATAATCAAAAATAATTTGGTCTTCAAATTGCATTGTTGTTGTACTCTTTTTGTTGCTTTTTGATGTGTTGGCATAAATCACCAAAAAGGGGGGAGATTGAAAGGGAAATGTGCCCTTGGGTCATTTCTATAATTGTTTTGGTGATTAAGTGTTCAACACAAATGTTTTGAACTCTTATGTGCTAAACAAGCAAAAGGTGCAAATCAAAGACAAGGTATGTTTCTAGACTTAGTGAATTGTTTTTGAGTACTAACATGGTTATCTAAGTGCTAGAAACAGTGTCGAGGAAAGAAGAAATGAATTGGAAAAGAGTTGGCTGTGTATAGCCAACTACAGCTCGGCCTGACACACCGGACTGTCCGGTGGTGCACCAGACAGTGTCCGGTGCCCCAGGCAAGCCTCTGATGAAGTAGCCGGTCTCAGGAAGCGACGCAGGCGTACGACTATAATTCACCGGACTGTCCGGTGGTGCACCGGACTGTCCGGTGAGCCAACGGTCGCCATCGCCAATGGTCGGCCGCGCAATCTGCGGGCGACACGTGGACTGCTCCAACAGTCAGCTGGTGCACTGGACTGTCCGGTGTGCACCGGACAGTGTCCTGTGCGCCAATCAGCCCAGAGGAGCAACAGTCGGATATGCCAAATTTGGAAGGAGATCACGCACCGGACAGTCTACAGGACCTGTCCGGTGGCGCACCGGACTGTCCGGTGCGCCACTCAACAGAAGGCAAGGATAGCCTTCCATGTTGATCTCCAACGGCTCCTAGCTGCCTTGGGGCTATAAAAGGGACCCCTAGGCGCATGGAGGAGTCAACCAAGCATTCTCTAAGTATTCTAAAGCATCCAGACTCTGCTCCCGCGCATTCGCTTCATTGTGTTAGTGATTTGGGCTCCATTCGAGTTGTGCACTCCCTGAGTTGTCATTTGAGCTCAAGTCTTCACTTGTGTGCGTGGTTGTGCTGCGTATTTGAGTCTTGCGTGTGTTGCTTCTCCCAACCTTACTCTGTGCCTTCCTTGTGATCTCTATTGTAAGGGCGAGAGACTCCAAGTTGTGGAGATTCCTCGCAAACGGGAAAATACACTAAAGGAAAAGACCGTGGTATTCAAGTTGATCATTGGATCACTTGAAAGGGGTTGAGTGCAACCCTTGTCCATTGGGACGCCACAACGTGGAAGTAGGCAAGTGCTACTTGGCCGAACCACGGGATAAAAATCGCGTGTCTCGTGTGTTGCTTCTTGTGATTACTTTGTTCGCACGAGCGTGTTCCATAGCCACTTAATTTCACTAACTCATTAACAATCAAGTTTGTGGCTATTTAGTGTTTACTTTTACAGGATCACCTATTCACCTCCCCTCTAGGTGCTCTCACCCACGATCTCGTAGCGACACATAGAATATTATTGTGCAGTTTGTTCTTATGTTTGGTGTGATGTTAATTTTATTTATACCATGTTTGTTTGTACTGCAACGACTAGCAGTGAGGTCACGAGTCATCTTGAAGATCATCCTGGTACCTAGAATCTCAAGTCCCAGGCAAATTGTGCCCTTGATCACTTTTATTTACCCAATAATGTTCTTTATAATCATTTATTCATGCATAGGTTTAATTTTGATGGTACTTACCTTGTTCACCCTTGAATCACTTGGGTAGTTTTGCTATTGCTCTATATGGTTTTGGGTTTAATATTACATTATCTTCATGTTCCAATTATACTGTTATTTTATTTATGTTCATGTAAAGATCATTATTTTTAATTGGAACATGGAGCTTAACTTGAGAAACACGTGCCACCACAAGGGTGGAATGGGACGCCCTTGGCTGACTAACTAGGAAAGCTAGTGGAAGACTACCTTACCCGAAAGGGGCAAGGGCAGTAGGCGTGTAGGGAGGTTCCCGGGTTGATTTTGCTGCGATGGCGGTCAGACGGGGGATTCCTGCATTGCTCTTTCTAGAAACTATAGCGAGTTTTCGGAAGCTAGTAGAACTTTGTAAAGGCCTCGTAGTGGATCCCTAGCCATTCACCTCGGTAGTGTCTAAGGGTCTAGCTAACCCTGGCGACATGGGATACACGACTTGTGGGTACATGGTACAACCTCTGCAGAGTGTAAAACTAGTATACTAGCCGTGCTCGCGGTCATGAGCAGCTCAGGACTCGCATGATTAAATTATGGAACTAAATTCAATTTGTCATTTGCATTGCATGGGATTTATTATTAATGGTGTTCTATTATTATTATGGTTTGATATCTACTTATACTTAGTAACTGCTAATAAAATTTTGACCAACTTTAAAAGTAATGCTCAGCTTTAACCATTCTCTTTGGTAAGCCTTACACTTCATATAGGCTCCCACCTTTGGTGAGTTTATGCACATTATTCCCCATAACTTGTTGATCTATGAACGTATGTGAGCTCACCCTTGCTGTCTCACACACCCACAGGTCAAGAACAGGTACCACAGGATGAGGTGCATGGAGGATGCTGCAATGTGTTCGTGAGAGGTCTAGGCAGTCGTCTCCCAGTCAACTTTGGGTTGCTGGATCGTTGTCTTCATATGATGTAATTATTTATTTATTTTGTACAAAACTCCTATTATATAGTAAAGATGTGACATTCATTTCTGTACCATGAGTCATCATATGTGTATGACTTGGTCCTAGCATACTTGGTGATTATTTTGTGCCTGGGTCCCTAAAACCCGGGTGTGACACAAGAGGAGAGGTTTCTGGCTTGCGGTTGACCGACGAGGACGTCGATCTTCTAAGAGGGTGGATTGTGATATTCTAGCCCAGTGTGGATTATGTGATATCCTGACCCAAGGATTAATAGGATTGATAGAATACTCCAACAAGGTGCATCTTCTCTTTCGGAAGCCTACCTCGAAAGAACCGCTGGGTGAAGCGTGCTTGGCCCAGAGCAATCTTGGGATAGGTGATCGGCCAGAAAGCCTTCTCGGATGCGCATGAGTGAGGATAAAGTGCGCACAAAAGAGTCGTGCTGGTCTTTGGAGATTGTCTCTTGTCCTATAGGGCTGCCAGGAGTAAGTACCGCTGGTCTGGGAGTGGGTGGGGTGTTACACAGTTTATTCATCGCCAATGTGTTGTCCTACTCAAGTGTGGATGGTATGGCGATGAATCCATATTGTTGGCCCAATCTGTTTGCTTATTCGGGCTGAGGAGCACCACAAGTTTTTGTCTATTGACATGTTGATCAGATAAATATGGCCGAAGTGGATGCAATCCGAAGTAGTCTCTGTGCATTAGAGTTTATCAAATAGTCATGCTATCTGATCACAAGAGCTAGTGACTTATATCGGGCTAGAGTTCATATTTCGGTAACAAGGCAAGTTACAGAATCTATTGTTTTCTGAAAGAGTCTGGTAGTATAAGGTGCTTCTGGTTCATCAAGCTCCACCAAAAGACAGGAGGCAAGTGTTAATTTTAAGTCACTTTGAGATTATTTATGACGCTCCTTACATTCTTAGTCATTTTCTACTTTTCTAAGTCAGTCCTGCCAATTCAAAGCTGCATCTAAGTCATTTCTTTTAACTCGCAATAGTTAAGATATTTATTTGCATCTTAGCTATTCGTGATATTGCAGAATTCAATATAAGTCGTTCTTTCAATCGAACTCAGTTTCTAAGATACGTTTATACCGCATCTAGGTCGTCATTAATGCATTACAGGATTGAATCTGATTTATTTCTAAACTCATAGTATTTAAGATATAGTATATGTTGTATCTAAGTCATTTCTCTGCCGTTGTAGGGTTGAATCTAAGTAAGTCATTCTAACTCATCATAGCATATGTAAGACATTTTATGTTGGATCTAACTCATATTCTTTGCCAATACAAAATAGAATAATGGGTCGGGTATCGTATGGATACTTTTTAACAGATTTGGAACGTGCTCGTACGTCTTCGATTGTGGGTGCGTAGCTGACTGGATCGGATCCGACTGATGGACTATTGGTTTATCACGCTAAGTGACAAATAACGCTGACGTATATATATATTCCTGTTTTAATGAAAAAGCGCGATTGAGCAATTGAACGCCGGCCAATGGCACGCTACCTCTCACCTACCGTGAATACCACCACCCGGCCAGGGGCCAGCTGATTTGTGTGGACGTCCAACTCAGACAGAGACAGCCGCCCCGGGTCCGGACCGGACGTGGGCAACTGGGCACACCGGCCGGGTACAAACAAAACGCCAACGCCATTGGTGCATATTCCCTACAGCTGCGGCTCTTGAACCTTGAGCCATTGACAGCGCATTTTCTTTCTCACACGATTGAGAGATGCGCTGCGAATTTTGTCGGGCAGAATCAGAACGAAGTTGTTGGCTTCTGCCCTTTCGTCCTCGGCTCCTCGCCCATCGTTCTCATATGTGCTTGCATTGCCTTGCCTACGCGCACGGTTGAGATAGCTTATTGTTCGGCACCAAAGTGAGGTGCGGACAGCCCGGACTCGGGGCCGCACGGTCCGCGGTCCGGATGGTCCACGTCTGTGAGCCGGACGGTCCGCGCTTGCGCAGAGCAGTTTAGGGTTCCGAGTTTTGTGCTACGGTTGTTAGCTAGATTCGTGGGATTCACTCGGAAATTAGTTTGTAAAGGGTTCAGTCCCCCTCCTCTATAAATAGAGAGGTATACGGCCGATTTGAATAACGAATCGAACCTTCAATCAATACAATTTACATTTTATCCTAGGAGTAGTTCTAGTCTAGTTTAGGTTTAATCTTCCAATCCCCAAATCTTCCGCTTCTCTTCGACTATACGTCGATTAGAGGAGTCTAGGTCGGTCTACCCGAGCCTAGACAACTCCTAGAATCTCTCCTCACCGACGGAGTCCCTCCCGGGAGCGAGATCCAGGCGCCGCCGGCGATCTTCCGCCGCCCTTGCGCACGCGCGGACCATCCAGCCCTAGGGCGCGGACCGTCCGGCCGTCAGGCAGGGAACCCGAGCTCCTGCACCAGGTCGCGGACCGTCCGGCCCTGTGCCGCGGACCGTCCGCGCCTGACCAGAGAGCACCGCCGCCTCGCGCCAGGTCGCGGACCGTCCGCCCCTGCGCCGTGGACCGTCCGCGCCTGACCAGAGAGCACCGCCGCTGGTTCTTTTGAAGTGATTGGCGTCTCCAAAAAGGTGTCAACATACTTTTTGGCGACCACGATGGGACTACAAATATAGACGCATCAAATCGGCCCTCAATGACCGGTTCAAGAGATAACTCTGATATTTCCCCAAGCAACATCATAGAGCCGACTTGGGAGACCTTGCCGGCTGACGAACAACTCCAGTTTGAGGAGCTCAAAGAGCAGATGATCCAAGAGGCGAAAGCAAGGTTCTTGGCCAACTTCAAAGTGGACAGGAACAACAAGGTCGTCCGACATCGGGCGACGGATCCAGCTTCGCTCCGACCCACACCGGAAATCCCCAATGGAAGTAATACAAACGAGCTACAATCTCTTAGAAATTATGTAGAAGAGCAACGTGAACAAATGCAGAACATCATAGCGGTATGCAAAGCGATTTTAAGAGACTAGTACGTGCATTTGATAAATCTAATATCACAAATTTTCCTTCGCACGAGGTTGAGTTAGGGGGTAACACGCGTAATACAACAGCTACAGGTTGTCACGACCAGTCACAACCCCTTTATGGGATGCCGATGGACACATACCCTGAGCAACCGCAAATCGGCAGCAAATCAGCCGATCTGCACATGCCCGGACCGTCCGCACGTGAGCGCGGACCATCCGGGCCAGCAATAGTCGGGCCTATTTTTAATGAGTTACCTAGATATGCGCCCGAGCCACCGCACACGGCACAGAATCTAAACTACCCAGTCGGACCGTCCGCATACAACGACGGACGGTCCGCGTATAATCACGGACGGTCCGGGCCAATGTCCGGACAGTCCGCGCATGACCTTTTTGAGGAGGATTGTTACCTGAATCCTCACCCATCCCAGCAACATTTCCCATCGCGCTATGCAACGCATCAACCCATTAATTCGAGATCTAGAGCCCAGGAAAACTTTTCGGCCCCACCTAGAAGGCCGGAAAGGAACGATCAAACATATGAACCATATAGGACAAGTGGCGATGCACCACGTAGCTCAAACCAATGGGGGGAAAGACAACATGCTAATATCCAGCCAACCCCACCTATGTTTGACCAGAGAGCCGGTGGTCTCGCACCGGCTGCCATTGATATAGTAAGGGAAGAAATAGTCAGGGCGTTCCGAGATAAGCTCGAAGTAAGCATGGTCTCTGGGGGGCAATCATATCGGAAACCTTATGACAGCCGATTTGGTCGCCACCCATACCCACAAGGAACCAGGATACCCAAATTTTCAAAATTTTCGGGTGATCAAGGAAAGAACACACGCGAACACATAGGCCAGTTTTTAGCACAATTAGGAGAGTTGGCCGACACAGAGGCATTTCGCGTACGTTTATTTTCATTATCTCTAACAGGAACCGCGTTTGCATGGTACGCCACTTTACCTCCTAATTCCATTTCATCATGGGGGGATCTAGAACAAAAATTTCATGATCATTTTTTCTCCGGTGACTATGAGTTGGATTTGGTAGATTTAGTGTCATTACGACAAGAAAAAGATGAATCGGTTAATGATTACATCCGGAGATTCTGAGATACAAGAAATCGATGCTTCCAAATTCATTTAGCAGAAAAAAGCTAGCAAGATTAGCCTTTAATGGTCTACGATATTATTTAAAAGAAAGATTAGAAGGCATCCAATTTTTTACACTAGCACAGTTACACCAGAGAGCTTTGGCTTGTGAAAGCCGAAGCAAAGAAACTGCTAAAACAATTCGTCACAACGTACATATAGTAGAATGCGACCAAAGTAGCTCACATGACGAATCAACAGAAGTGTATGCTGCTGAAATGGTTTGGCCAAAGCAGGCCAAATCTTCAGCTTGTTCTTCCTTACAGCCGGTTCAAAAGAAACGGCACGAGGAGGTTAAGTTTACATTTAATGTTGGTAAGTGTGATAAAATATTAAAATAAATCACACTGTTCCATCCGCCGACGAGTTAAAACGTCGTGCATACTGCAAGTGACATAACTCATTTTCTCATGCCACAAATGATTGTAATGTATTCCGTCGACAGATTCAATCGGCCATTAACGAAGGACGATTGAAATTTCAGGAAATGCAGGTGGATACAGAGCCCTTTCCGATGAACATGATCGACTTCGAGGGCAAGAAAGTCCTGGTTCGGCCGAACAAAGCCGATAAAGGCAAAGGCAAGGAGGTAGTCATCGGTAATGCAAGAGAGGCCGATGAGAATCACAAAATTTCTTGCAGGAAAGTGGTAGCCGAGAAGACTCCCGATGGAGGGGAGACCCTGAAGGTGACCATTACAGCCTCTAGCACTGGGGGGCAAGCACGGACTAAGGAGCAGGAAGCCGTGCTGCGCATCCTGGACGGTCCGGCACACAGGTGCGGACGGTCCGGGACCCTGCCGGACGGTCCGGAGAACTCTATCGGACGGTCCGGCCGTGCTCAAGACTCACAACGGCCACGTACCTTCAAACCACGACGACCAAAGATAGGTACGTGGAAAACAAATACATTCAAGGCGGCTGGTCGGTTGGTCAAAGCCGACCCAACTTTTGATCAATTATTGTCTAAATACGTAAAAAAGAAGGCCAGCCCTAGTGACCGGCCAGCAAAGCGACCTCGCTCACCCATTCATGAGCAGCGTCAGGTAAGGCCGATTGGACCACCCCACCAATCGGAAGAAATGAAAGGTCACACTGTACATTTGAGACCTAACATACCGACATGGACACCTCCACCCCCTTATCCGCCTATGCCATATCCATACGCATATTTACCTCCACCATGTATCCCAAACCAAATGTGGGGCATGCCACCATATCCATTTGGGATGCCTCAATACCCCACCTAGGGGGCACCCCAAACATCTGTTTTTGACAGGTTGACGCCACCAGTACAAGACCGATTGAGCACCGCTCAATCCGGTCACCAGGCACAAACCCAACAGGATTGCCGGACTACTCGGCCTCCAAGGCTGACCAATCCGGCAGGGGGGCATATACCTACAGCAACCGAAAGGACAACAAAGAAGGACGTCATCAAAATAGGTACTGCAGACGTTGTCATACAGGAAGATAATAAAGGGCCGATGATTTTTGGTAAATCGGCCAACACAACCAAAAAAGAAGATACGGCTACCATCAAAACAGCCGATCCAAAATACTCCATGCCTCGATGGTGCCCAGCGGGATTGACACGGTCCCAAAAGCGGAAATTACAGCGCCTAAGAGCGAAGGAGAGCCAGGAAAAGGAGGCAGAAAAGATATTCAATGACACACATCCACAGTACCTGCCACCGCAAAAGAAATGGAGACCAAAGGTCGTTGAGGAAAAACAAACGGCCACAAAAATAGAAAATGAAACAACACTTGTACAACACCCTGCAGGTATGGCAGGTAGCCTGGCCAGCAAGACTGGGCAATCTGCACCAGGCGCGGACCGTCCGCCCCCGGAGTCCGGACCGTCCGCACCACACCAGGAAGCCTCCAACGACACGTCAACATCAATGGAAGAAGACGACCTGCTGGGAGAAGACTTGGTCGACTACGAGGCTTCTCCAGAACGCCCAGGTATGAATGTAAATGTTATTACATTTTCTGCCGATTGTACTATTATCGGCGACGATGAACCTGTTGTTGCCCAGTTCAATTTCGGTCCTAAAGAAGCTGCCTTTACTAAACCAAAGGAATCGGTAAATCATTTAAAGCCGCTCTTCGTGCGCGGTCACATTGATGGAATACCGATTGCTAAGATGTTGGTAGATGGAGGGGCGGCTGTAAATCTAATGCCTTATTCATTATACAGAAAATTAGGTAAACAAGATGACGAACTTGTCAAAACCAACATGACCCTCAGCGGTGTTGGGGATAGTTCGATTAAAGCCAGGGGAGTCACGTCCGTTGAATTAACCATCGGGACTAAGACCCTTGCTGCTGCATTTTTTGTCGCAGATGTAGAAGGAAATTACAGCCTAATCCTAGGTAGAGATTGGATTCATGCCAACCAATGTATACCTTCTACATTACATCAAATTTAATACAATGGGTAGGTGATGATATAGAACAGGTACATGCTGATGTATCGGCCTGCATCGCTGTGGCCGATGCCCCTGTACTATGGACTTATGAGACTGCTACATGTCTCACAGGAGTAGATTTTTCTGATTATCAGTTCATAAGTATAGATAAGAAAGGTTTCATTCCTGTAATGCTAGAGCCGATGGAGAATCGACTAAATCCTAAATAAAGTTTAAATGATGAATACACACAAAGTTCATGAGTCTTTGATCATGGACAATTCGGCTCTCAAAGCCGGATGGTCTGGTCTTTCACAAAACAGTTCGGACTTTAAGACCGAACATCTACCACAGCGAAAAGACAGTATTACGGATGATCCGGTCCCCGAGACCGGAAAGTCCGCCATCACACAAAGATCATCTGATTCCTCTGTGGGGGACATGATAGAGGAATTCAGAGATCTTGATAAACTAGGACAGGGGTTTACATCGGCCGATCCTTTGGAGGAGATTGACATAGGAGATGGTAAAACTCCAAGGCTGACTTTTGTAAATAAGACCCTGGAGACCGATTCTAGAAATGAGATGATCGGTCTATTGAAGGAATATTCAGATTGTTTTGCTTGGAATTACACTGAAATGCCTGGACTAAGCCGAGAGATTATCGAACATCGGCTGCCTATTAAGTCTGGTTTCAGACCTTTCAAGCAGAAAGCTAGAACATTTCGTCTAGATCTTCTCCCACGAATCAAGGACGAAATCCACCGGCTTCTAGAAGCTAATTTTATTAGACCTTGCAGATACGCAGAGTGGGTCTCCAATATTGTGCCGGTGGAGAAGAAGGAGTCAGGTAAGCTTAGAGTATGCATTGATTTTCGTAATTTAAATAGAGCAACTCCTAAAGATGAATATCCCATGCCCATAGCTGACACATTAATCAATAATGCATCAGGAAATAGAATTATTAGCTTCCTTGATGGTAATGCCGGATATAATCAGATTTTCATGGCCGAAGAAGATGCGTCTAAAACGGCCTTTATATGTCCAGGCTTCATTGGTTTATTTGAATGGATTGTCATGACATTCGGTCTTAAAAATGCTGGTGCTACTTATCAGAGGGCTATGAATCTGATCTTCCATGAGTTGTTAGGAAACACTGTGGAAGTCTACATTGATGATATTGTAGTCAAATCGGCTGAGTTTAGTTCTCATATAGCTGATTTGCGCAAAGCCTTTGATAAAATGTGTCGGTATGGTTTGAAAATGAACCCACGTAAATGTGCTTTTGGAGTGTCGGCTGGTAAGTTTTTAGGATTTGTCATCCATGAACATGGTATAGAAATAGACCCTGACTGAATCAAGCCTATTCGGAATGTGGGGCCTCCGACTTGTAAGGTCGAAGTGCAGAGGTTTCTCGGCAAGGTGAATTATTTACGAAGGTTTATTTCTAACCTAGCCGGGAAGATTGATGCCTTCACCCCTATCCTTCGGCTTAAGAATGATGCTGAATTCACTTGGGGGGCAGAGCAGCAGGAAGCATTTGATCTCATTAAAAAATACTTGTCTTCGGCTCCCGTGTTAAAAGCACCACAAGTAGGAGCACCATTCAGATTATACATTGCAGCTGAAGATAAGGTTATTGGGGCTGTTCTGACATAAGAAGCTAAAGGAAAGGAGCATGTGGTGACATATCTAAGTCGGAGGTTGGTGGATGCTGAAACAAGGTACACTTTTATTGAAAGGTTATGCTTATGCTTGTTTTATGCATGCACAAAGTGTAGATGTTATTTACTGTCTAGTCATTGCACTGTTTCTGGTCAAGCCGATGTAATCAAATACATGTTGCATAACCCAATTATGAGTGGTAGAATTGGTAAGTGGGCTTATGCACTTATAGAATATGACTTGTCCTATGAACCATTGAAATCTATGAAAGGCCAGGTTGTAGCGGATTTTGTTGTAGAACATCGGATTAATGATATCCATAAACTAGACATGACATACCTCACTATTGCTCCTTGGACTTTATATTTTGATGGATCGGTATGCAATGAAGGGCAAGGCATTGGCATCGTACATGTTTCACCAAGTGATGTCTCCTTCGACTTCTCTAGCCGATTGAAAACTTATTGCACTAATAATCAAGCCGAATATGAGGCCCTCTTATTCGGTTTGGAACTCTTAAATTGTATGGGAGTAAAACATGTGAAGGCGTTTGGTGATTCTCAGCTGGTCGTCCAACAGGTGTTAGAAGAATATCAGTGTTTTGATGGTACTTTAAATAGTTACCTTGAAAAATGTTGGAGCATAATCCATTCTTTTGACGAATTCAGTATTCGGCATATCTCCAGAGTTGAGAATCATAGAGCTAACAATTTGGCACAAGATGCATCAGGTTATCGGATAAAGCGAGGGAGATTTCACAGCACTGAAAATCTGATAACCAGTGCAGGGCCAAATCAACAGGCCGCAGACCGTCCGCGTGAAGGCGCCAGACCGTCCGGGGTTACCAGGAAGGTTCTCCTAGTCGATTCGGCTGATAATGAAGCCGACGCAAGTGATTGGAGAACGCCCATAACAAATTATTTATGAAATCTCAATGTCAGGACAGATAAGAATATTCGGCGTACAGCTTTCAAGTATGTTTTGATGAGTGATGAACTCTACCGCCGAACAGTCAACGACGTCCTGCTTAAGTGCTTGGGCCCAGATGATGCTATATTAGCCATGGCCGAAGTGCATGAAGGAATTTGTGGTACCCATCAATCGGCTCCAAAGATGAAATGGCCGTTGCGAAGCTCTGGTTTTTATTGGCCTAACATGATAGCTGATTGTTTCAAGTACTACAAGGGTTGCCAAGTGTGTCAAAAATTCGGTGACCTACAGTTGGTCCCTGCAGCCGAATTACATCCTATCATCAAGCCTTGGCCTTTCAGAGGATGGGGATTAGACTTTTTTGGAGAAATTCATCCTTCATCATCAAAGGGGCATCGGTTCGTGTTAGTTGCCACTGACTACTTTACCAAATAGACTGAAGTCGTTGCTCTGAAGAACATGACGCATAAGGAGGTAATTGAATTCATAACTGAATATATCATTCATAGATTCGGCATTCCACAGACCTTGACTACAGATCAAGGGACTTCTTTTATGTCAAAAGAGGTACGTGAATTTGCTGAATTATATAGAATTAAGCTGCTTAATTCATCTCCATATTATGCTCAGGCCAATGGACAGGCCGAGTCTAGTAATAGGACATTGATTAATTTGATAAAAAAGAAGATATCTGATAATCCTAAACATTGGCATAAGATTTTTGTCCGAAGCTTTATGGGCTCATAGAATATCTAAACATAGTGCTACTAAAGTATCTCCTTTTGAGCTTATCTATGGGTAGGAAGCAGTATTACCTGTGGAAATAAGTTTGAATGCTGTCAGGTTCGCCAGACAAAATGATCTAACTGTCACTGATTATTATAATTCAATGATGGATAATATTGATGAGATAACCGACAAGAGGGTGATAGCTTTGGGAGCAATAGAAAATGACAAGATTATGGTTGCCAGGGCCTACAACAAGAAGGTCAAAGCAAAATCATTTCAAGTAGGGGACCTGGTGTGGAAGACCATCCTGCCTCTAAGGAATAAAGATCGGAAGTTCGGGAAATGGTCGCCAAGCTGGGAGGGTCCTTATAAAGTAAAACAGGTGATGTCTGGTAACGCTTATTTACTACAAACATTACAAGGCAAGGATTTACCTAAGGCTTTAAATGGTCGTTTACTCAAACAGTACCATCCTAGTATGTGGCAAGATGCCTAAGAGAACCGATGTAATCACATCGAGTTAATTGCTTTTGGTTAGCTCAGCTCCACCAAAAGGCAGGGGGGCATATGTTCGGCACCAAAGTGAGGTGCGGACAGTCCGGCCCCGAGGCCGGACGGTCCGCGCTTGCGCAGAGCAGTTTAGGGTTCCGAGTTTTGTGCTACAGTTGTCAGCTAGATTCGCGGGATTCGCTCGGAAATTAGTTTGTAAAAGGTCCAGTCCCCCTCCTCTATAAATAGAGAGGTATACGGCCGATTTGAATAACGAATCAAACCTTCAATCAATACAATTTACATTTTATCCTAGGAGTAGTTCTAGTCTAGTTTAGGTTTAATCTTCCAATCCCCAAATCCTCCGCTTCTCTTCGACTCTACGTCGATTAGAGGAGTCTAGATCGGTCTACCCGAGCCTAGACAACTCATAGGATCTCTCCTCCCCGACGGGGTCCCTCCCGTGAGCGAGATCCAGGCGCCGCCGGCGATCTTCTGCCGACCTTGCGCACGCGCGGACCGTCCGGCCCTAGGGCGCGGACCGTCCGGCCGTCAGGCAGGGAACCCGAGCTCCTGCACCAGGTCGCGGATCGTCCGGCCCTGTGCCGCGGACCGTCCGCGCCTGACCAGAGAGCACCGCCGCCTCACGCCAGGTCGCGGACCGTCCGGCCCTGCACCGTGGACCGTCCGCGCTTGACCAGAGAGCACCGCCGCTGGTTCTTTTGAAGTGATTAGCGCCTCAGAAAGGTGTCAACACTTATTAATTTCGAGTGCTACACGTACGTGTTATAAAATTATGTTAGAGCTCGGGCATCAATTTTTCTTGACTGGAGAATATGCTACCAAATCCCCTCCCGCCAATATTTTATAGCTGAATAATGATTTGACAAAATAACCTTTAACAAATGTTTCATCTCTCTCACAAAAGAAAACCATTTTTTATATAGTCAGAGTTCCGCATGCATGTTGGACCAATATTTTGTCTGCAGGAGGAAAAAAAATATCAAGTGGCTGTCATGAAAGTGAAATATGTCGTGTTTCGGTAACAGGAGAGATTAATGTGTGTATATATATAGTGCTTGCTATTTAATCTTTTTTTTTTCTAATCTGAACTGGAAAGTTGTTCGTTTGCTACGATTCTGTTTTCTTCTTGATGAAGTTTATTACCATTAAATAAATAGTATCTAATAATGTACGGCGTTTTTACGTAAGCTTTGTGATCATTATATTTTTGACTAACAGTGCTGATGATTGCTTGAGACTGTAGGAACCTATCGACCTAAGCGTAACTAACGCGCTCGTGGTAGTGGAATATTATCGCACAGCCAAGCTAGCTAGTGGACAAAAACTAGCGACCATTAAATTTCCATCCAAAACGAAATGCGCCTGTCTAAGTAGCTTCACATCTTTATTTTGACCAATATAGTTCATTATGTTATGTATATAGCATCAACCATACGAAATTACTCGAAAGTTACTTCGGGGTTGTTTGGAACCCAGAGTTATAATTAGTCAGCTAATAAATTGTTAGTTAGAATGTGCCAACTAACTATTAGCTAGCTAACGATTTAGGTGGGGACTGTTTAGAACCCTTCATAGCGCCATTGTGTCGAATGATGACCGAGGTCTGCGTTAAAAGGATAAGAGATATAATACCATATTTTGCTAAGTTTTGACTGGTTTTAGCTGCCCTAACCCAACTAATGAACCAATTGTTAGTTGGAGGTACAACTAACAATTAGTTGTGGCTTTAGCTGAACTGTTTGGAACTCCCTACAACTAATTTTAGCTGCTAACAAATCTTTAGAGGTTAGAAACACTACTAGAAATATGCTTATTTAAGACATACATCTTAAGACAGATATCAATGCGTTTTATAGAAGCGTATTTTATCATATGGTGCTGAGTAAGGTAAGACGGTTTATTGGACATCCGTCTTTAATGAAGAAGGTTTTTGAGACAGATATATGGTTGGAAATGTCTTATATTGATTTAATACAGTTTGATTTTGAAAACCGTCTCAAATAAATATACCTTTTGAGGCATTAAGTTTACAAGAAGTGTCTTTTATTTTGGTTAGTATAATAGACACTTCTGTATATGAAACCATCTCAAATAAAGATATTATTAGAGTCATCTAGACTATACAAAATTGTCTTAGATGTTAGTGAGTACACTAGAAACTTGTAAACATAAAACCGTCTCGTATGATATTTCTGATAAGACATATTGTGAAAAAACGTGTAAACATAAAACCGTCTTATATTGTGGAATTATATCATTTTATAATTTATGTTCGTTCAGTCAGTCGTTGTGAACTCTTTTCTAATCGCTCACTTTATTGGTCGTGTTGTGCCAAGACATATTGCATGGAGTAAACAATAACATCAGTTAGCCAAATCAAAAAAATATTATACGGAGAGCGGAGACAATCAATAAAAAATATTGATTTTTTTGGTGGATAGTTTACGTGGGTATTGTTGTAAGCCGTCGCAACGCACGGGTAACCGACTAGTATTTTTTACGAGGGAAACCGGAGTTCAGTTCCCACGGGACCTGACGTCCCGGTAGTAGATGTGACAATGAGCTCTAAATTTTACACTATAAGATTTAAGAATCGAATCAGACCTTATTTATATTTATTTTTAAACTAAAATTTATTTATGACTTTACCCTTTTGTGAAGAATCATTTAGACCGTGTACCACCCTACCCGGTAGTGCAATTCAAGGAGTTACATGGGCCGTAAAGTGTTTAACGAGCCACTAGTGGTTGTTCACCAAAGAGTTGGGCTGACCTTACAGCTCATCTCCAAGCCCACACCTGCTGGCACCGCGAAACTCTCGAGGGGGCATGCTTCCAATTTTCTGCAAGTCGAGAGTCGAGACCGCCATCGAAGCACCGATGCCAATGAAGACTTGAAGAGGTCTAAAATGAAAAAGATGCCAGGATGACAAAATTTCCCACTCCACTCGAATTAAAACCCTAGCGACAAAACCTTTGCTCTGCGCCGCCGTCGCCTAGGGATGAAAACGGGACGGGTACCCGGAACGGGTACCGAATACGGGTACGAAAACGGGACGAAATTTCGGATAGGGATACGAGTATTTTTGTTTGTCGGGACGGGTACGGGTACTACCCGAATATTGAACCTCGGATATGGGTAGGATACGGAATCACTAATACCCGGTCAGTATCTGAAAATCTCGGGTAGGATACGGGTACCATTCGGGCGGGTACCCGGATTGGGTCTGCTTCTGCTAATCTGCATGATAGGCGGCCCATCCACAGGCCCACCCACATTCCTCACGCGGTAGTGCGGCACGCCCCGCCCAGGCGTCCAGCGCTGCCAGGCAGGCAGCCACGGCCCACGAAGGCACGGACGGCCCCAGCCCCCAGCTCGAGCAAGGCTGCAACCTGCAAGCCTGCAAGGGCAAGCTGGCACCAGCCACAGCCAGGAGCCAGCCGCCACTCCGCCGCCAGGAGCACCACGCCCGCCGCCAGGAGCACCGCCCCCTCCGCCCACCCGCCAGGAGCACCTGCACCGCGCCCGCCACCCACGCAGCCTCCCAGTCCCAGGCCCCAGCTCGAGCAAGGGCAAGCAGCCAAGCACCAGCCGCCAGCGCTCCGGTGAGGTGATCCGGTCCCGGGCCCCTTCGTGCTTCGCGGTCCGGTGCGGTGATCCGGTCTCAGTTGCCGCACGCCCGCACTTCTGCTGAATCTGCAGTTCGCCTTCGCCAGTCCCAGTGCAGTTCGCCCGTCAGGCCGTCAGCGACCAGGCCGGCCAGCCATGGCCACTCGACGTCTACGTCCACAGCCTACAGGTAGTCAGACAGTCAGGTACAGCCTCCACCGTTCGACCCCGCAGAAGGTCGACCAGTCCTGCGAGAGCGAGGCAGCGAGCAGATCTTGCCTCATTTGTGATTATGCAGTTAGTAGTACTGACTGAATTTTTGTACTCATTTAGTCATGGTGCTGACTTGGAGGAAGGAGGTGGTGGGTGTCTCCTTTCCGACCCTCCCCTTCTTCATTCCCGGTCGGTTTCGCCGGCAGATTCAGAATCGATGGGATTTCACGGGTCAAGAGGCTCACCCGAGTCGTGACAGAGGAAGATGAAGGTCACCCTTCGCTTCCTTCGTCGGTTAGAACAATTTGAATTAGGTCGTGTTAGAGTCTGGAGTCCAAACAAACGCCTCAATTTGTCCATATACAAAATTTGGCTCGGCTTCCATCAATGTCCATAAATTAGATTTGCTCTATTTTTTATATTGACATGGAGAATTGCATAAAGCTGCTGTCAGTTAGGGACTTATGGTGTTTTAATCAGCAATAGAAAGTAGGTAATGTTAGTCTTAGTCTGACTTGAGATCAACAAAATTGTGTATTGGTTTCATCCAACCTAAGTTTCCTCTACAAAACACAGTAGTTGAGCATCATTCTATTTTTACTGCTTCCTTTAGTATGTGGTTAAATTCAGCGAGATTATATTCCCTACCGATTTCATTGTTGGTGCTGCTGATCTAAGTTGGATCTTGAAATACTGGCGCATATTTAATACTACTAGGAGGTTACTTGTGTTTATAATGCTTATCATCATTTTTTGTGATTATTGCAAGTCATAGCGTTAGCCCAAGATATTTTGACAATTGCAAAGCAAACCGAGAATGCCCAGAATGTTGTAGGTCTATCACCACTAGGTTATTCAGCTAGAGTCCAGTCTGAGGTAGCTTTATTCTTCGGTACTCGTTAGATGGGTTCTTTTCTTAGCTGGAATTCTGAATAAGCGATATATACACGGCAATTGTTCCATTGATAAAAGGGATTGTCCTGACTAATTACAATTTACATTGCTTATATTAAGACATAATGGCTTGCTTTCCTACTCTACTCTGACAGTCTTGTGGCAGGGAGTGGATGATCTTTCACATTCCCATAGGTTTGTCGTTGGTACTAGAGTTCAAGCTGTGTGGAGTGAAGATGGAGAATGTGTGAGCTTCTCTTTGATATACCTATCATTGTTTGTGCCTAGATAATATTATCTTTAATACTTTTCACTTCATTTCATTACAACATGCTCTGTGGTTTTTCAGGGTTAGTTATCGGTGGATATCGCAGCTTATTGCACTCCTTATTTATGCAGTTCTACTCATGCCTTGTTTAATAAAAGGTGTGTGATAAGAGATTTAGTTTTATCTTGGAATATAGTGGTTACATATTTTTTACCTCTTTCCTGGGTATTTTTCTCCAAACCTTTTCCTGGTAAACAGTTTGCTTCCGTATAGGCTTCTGATAGATGGTGTTCAAATATGATCGGCATAACATGTTCTAACAACTAACATTTATACCCCCTTTTTTGTTTGTTTCCAGTTGGGTACTACTATTTCTTTTCAAGACATGTTATTAGAAGTGTAATCTATGGAGAACAACCAAGAAATAGGTAAGTAAAGATTAAATAAAGTCATGTCTACATAGCGTCCTGGAGCATTTGTAACAGTAGATCTAGAGATATTATGCAGGTTGGATTTGTACATACCCAAAGATAATAGCAAATCAAGTTCAGTAGTGGCATTCGTAACCGGTGGAGCTTGGATCATTGGGTAAGTGACAGTTTCCACGAATCACAATACATTACAGCGTTAATTCATGACAACTTTCCTTGTTACTGATGTGGCTTATATTTAGTTACAAGGCTTGGGGTGCTCTCCTTGGAAGGCGGTTAGCAGAGAGAGGAATTATAGTAGCTTGTATTGATTACAGGTGCTGATGCCTTAAAGAATTTTGTGATGTATACACCACATATGTGTAGTTCACCATTATGTTTTCAACCTGTACCTTTTTAATTAATTTTGAGTATTGACTGAATGATTTATTTTTGCTTCATCGGCAAAATTTAAATATGGATGGCAGAAATTTCCCTCAAGGAACAATAAGCGACATGGTCAGTGATGCTTCTGAGGCGATATCATTCATTTGTAATAATGTTGTTAGCTTTGGAGGGGATCCTAATAAGTAAGTGATACTTTGACATTTGTTTGCAAGTAGTAGTACTTACAGTTGTTCTTTGAGCATCTCTACTTTAGATCCTGTATTTTGATTGTTAACTTTTAATAAATGAATTTATGATGAATCTGTAGAATCTACTTGATGGGTCAATCAGCAGGAGCACATATCTCGGCCTGCGCTCTCTTAGAGCAAGCAATTAAGGAATCTAAGGGAGAGAATACCTATTGGAATGTGGCTCAAATAAAAGCATATTTTGGTCTATCTGGAGGGTGAGAACTTGAAAGCCTCGGTATCTGTTTTAATGTCTGTAAATTTACATTTTTAATCATATATCATATTATTAATCATTTCTCAATAGTGCCAGTACATAAGATAATTTTATCTGATAAAGCACTAAACATACTTGCACCATGCTTGAATAATGAAATCTGATATATGAAACTGGGTCTAGCCCCTTCACTTCTAGAAAAGGCTAGACTTCTTCGATTTCATCAGACTGAATTTTGCATTTTGGCAAATAGGAATATAAAATGATCTGTCAAACAAAACATACTATTGCCTCCCTATTTCTGCTGTTCCAAACTGAGATACTAAGGTTGTGTTGCCAATCCTACATGACATATATACTTATTTTCTGTGCTCTGCAGTCTGACGATGAACGTGAAATGTGTGCAAGGACTATCTACCGCACAAACATTGACAAGAAGGTTTGGTACCTGCATTCATGCTACTACCCCTAGTTATTCATTCTGTCATGGTTCTGTTTTAATACACGCAGGTCACTCAAGCAGATCTAAAGTTATTCTTTGAGTCCATATGTGGTGAGGTTGGTCGTTCTTTACTCCAAACACAATCTCCCTTTTGTACAGCTAAAAGTTTGCAGAAATGGCACCATCAAGATCGATCTGGAGACCAACAAGATCATGGACTTCATCAAGTTTGACGTCGGCAACGTGGTCATGGTGACCGGCGGGAGGAACACCGGGCGTGTAGGAGTGATCAAGAACAGGGAGAAGCACAAGGGCAGCTTCGAGACCATCCACGTGCTGTTTGGAGCTTTTTGCTATATCTAGTTTTCTCCTATTTGTTGTACAGGAAAACATAGAATGTAATTCAAATTTGGTGGCCGCAAAAGTGTGGAGACTTGAATTCATATAAAGTTAGGCTTAACATTAGTGCAAACAGTTGTATTTTAGTTTAGATTTAGAGTACACTTATGTATGCGTTGTTTGACAATGCTTATTTATGATATATTGAATGATACTTATTTATATTATATTAATTATAATGTTGTTCAATATATATGTATGTATATTTCTCTTTCAAATTATTATAACGTGATATCTGAAAAATGATTATAGATTGAAGAATGTACTACCGTGTAAGTCATTTCGTTTAAATCTTAATAAGACGATCACCAAAATGTCTAATATCAGTCCTAAATAAGACGGTTTCTAAAATGTCCATTATTAGTCACCTAAATAAGATGGTTTTCCTATTGTAATCGTCTATTATTGTAGGATATTCGAGACAGTTTGATAAATACTTTATGACTTGTAATGTTTGTATTCTCTACGGTTCTTTAGAAGCAGTGTCTTAAACAAAAACCTAATTCAAGACGGTTTATCGGACAAAATGACTTAAACAAATACCTTTTTCAGACGGTTATAAATTAAAAATTGTCTTATATAATATCTTTTAAGACGGTTTATAACCATCTTAAATGTGGGACATCTTTTACGACTCCATCAAATTTGGACACTTCATAAGCGTCTTAAGAACTAAAAATTAACCGTCTCATATAACATGTTTTGTAGTAGTGAAACAAGCCCTTCCGCTAACTAATAAACTCATGTGTGAATGTTATAGGAAAGGATTCAAGCTAAATCAACATACTCATTATTTACCAACGTTTCACATATATGCACGCATACTCATGACTAGTCGGCTTTAATTCGGCTATAATTGTGGCTTTTATAGTATTTTGTATCTATGAATTGTAGTTGCAGCAGTCTGAACAGACTGATATATGATTTCTGTGACAAACTAAGATGATAAATCTTGAGATTGATATGTCATTATATGATTAGTTTTACATCAACTATTGCTAAAAACAATTAGTTAAAAATACGAGAACTAGAAAAGTGAAGGTTGATATGTGCCCTTGACTAAAGAATGACGAGCCATTATCAAGACAATTTGAGTCTTTCTTGGTGCTCTTAACTCATATATACTTGATTATACTAGTGGCTAACTTGCAGTGTAGTGTAATGTAGTGTTGTGTGGGAAAACATATATTGAGCCTGTTTGGTTCGGTTTTTTTTGACAAAACTTCTCTAAGAATCTGGTTGTATGAAGAATTTGAGTATCATGGGGATTACATGCAAAGGAAAATAAAGTAGTTCATGTTAATTGGGGGTACAAGTAACAATTAGATGTGGTTTTAGCTGAACTGTTTGGAACTCCCTACAGCTAATTTTAGTTGCTAACAAATATTTAGAGGTTCCAAACAGGCGGCATAGCTTTAAAAACCCAGTACCCCTCTTTATATAACATTGTTCGAAGGAAATTCGAGACAGTTGAAACAGTATTAAAATCAGATAACATAAATCTAGCTTGGAGGCGATCCCTATTTGGGTCTAAGCTTGTTGCTTGGAATGAGTTGCGCCAAAAGCTTGTTAACATACCATTAACACAAGATCAGGATATTTTTCGTTGGAACTTGCACCCAAATGGTTAATTCTCGGTAAAGTCTCTTTATCTGGCCCTTATCAAAGAAGAGGTACCAAACCTAAATAAGAGACTATGGAAAATAAAAGCACCCCTCAAAATCAAGATTTTTCTATGGTATCTTCGTAGGGGAGTGTTCCTCACCAAAGACAACCTAGCTAAACGAAATTGGAAGGGAAGTAAAGCATGTAATTTCTGTCAAGGCAATGAAACAATTCAGCACTTGTTTTTCGAATGCCGATTTGCTCGTATGGTATGGAGCCTGATGTTTTGGGCGTTAGGAATCCCAAAACCAACTTCCACTTCAAATATGTTCGGGAATTGGCTTTCACAATTTGACAAAAAATTAAAAAAAATTAGCCCTACTAGGAGTAGCAACCATCTGTTGGTCACTCTGGCTTAGTTGGAATGATCTGGTTTTTCAAAAGAAATTTAATATGTCTCCTTTGCAGGTTATTTTCACTACTACCCACTGGCTACGGTCTTGGGTTGTACTGCAGAGGCATGATCAACAGTCTATTGTGATGTAAGCTTCACAACGTTTGGAGCAGGTGGCTACGAAGTTCTTGTCTCAGGCACATGGGTGGCGTTCTAGTCGTAGGATTGATAGCCATTAAGAATGTGCTTGCCATGTTCTTTTTCTTTTCTCTTTTTCTTTCTTTTCTAGGCTGTGTGCATCTTATTGTTGCAGAGGTCGGGAGATGATTTGTATTAAACTTTTAAATGCAATGAAAATCTTCCTTATAAAAAAAACTAATAAACTCATGTGAATGTTATAGGAAAGGATTCAAGGTACATCAATATACTCATTATTTACCAACGTTTCACATATATGCACGTATACTCATGACTAGTTGGCTTGTTCATTGAGGCTTTAATTTGGCTACAGTTGTGGCTTTTATAATCTTTTGTCTCTATTGATTATAGTTGCAGCGGTCCGAACAGACTGATATATGATTACTGTGACACACTAAGACGATAAAACTTGAGATTGATATGTCATTATACGATTAGTTTTTTCACATCAACTATTGCTAAAAACAATTAGTAAAAAAAACGAGAACTAGAAAAGTGAAGGTTGATATGTGCCCTTGACTAAAGAATGACGAGCCATTATCAAGATAGTTTGAGTCTTTCTTGGTGCTCTTAACTCATATATACTTGATTATACTAGTGGCTAACCAGCAGTATAGTGTAATGTAGTGTTGTGTGGGAAAACATATATTGAGCCTCTTTGGTTCGGTTTTTTGTGATAAAAGTTCTTTGAGAATCTGGTTGTACGAAAAATTTGAGTATCATGGGGATTACGTGCGGAGTAAAATGAATTAGTTCATGGGTTTAGAATCTACAAAGCGATGGATTCCTATTATCACGACGACTCGGCCGGTACGTATTCACATTGATTTTGGTCGATTTTCACCAAAGCGATTCTAAGGGGCTGAAAAGTTGGACATTTGGCAGTCGCAGCAACTTCTTCACTTCTTGCGGCCAAAATCATGAAAAAAATGAAACAAACATGTCCATGCATCTGTTGTGTAGATGATGGATGTGACCCTTAATCCACCCTAACCGAAGTCAGTTCAAGCACGGATAGATCTCCGCCAAACGTTGGCTCGCGGCGAGCGGGACGGAGACGACGACGCTGGGAGGACGGTGCTGCAGCGGAACTGAAGAGCGCCTGGGCGTGTGTTTGTGTATGTCGGGGACTTGGGGTTGGGGAGGGACGGAGGGTCTCGGAGGACGGAACGAAGCCAGGAAGGGACCAGCCGTAACGTGTGGGCTGGATTTGTGAGTGACACAGTCCTTCGGATCAGTTGCGTCATTCCAATAATTTTAGTCCGGCCCATGTAAACAAACATACGAAGTCATTGAGTTGCAGCATGGTCCATGGGCTAAAAGTGGGTTATCCTATGGCAAATTTTATTCTAGTCCTAGGAGTATTCCCATCTTTAATAAATAATATTATGTATATATAGTCATTTATCAGTTTAAATATATTTATATAGTTATTTTAAAATATTGTAAATCTTATTACGTAAATTATACTATTATTATAGCAATAAATAAAATAAGTATAAGTATATACTCTATAGATATTGGTATATTTGACATAAATACTACATTAGATTATCTAGTATCATTATGTACTTCATCTACACTTCGTCAAGCTATATATACACACTTAAATCTAGGAATTATATATTTGGAGCCATAGACTTCTAAAATAAGCAGGGAAGCCCAAATCCAACGTTGTATCCAGTTTAGTCGCATCACGTCTCAGGCGTCTATAAAAGAAGCCCTAGAACGCTAGGATTCCATTTTTTAGCGGCGTCGGCAGTGACGCCCCCACCACGATGCATAAGCGACGGCGCCCCCACCCCACCGATACGCGCACGGCGGCGGTTCCTAAGGGAGCACGACATCGGCGGCCATTCGAGACTAGGAGCTGTGACAGCGGCCTCTCCTAGGCGCAAGCAACAACAACTGTCACCCCTAGGTGCGAGCAGCGACGACGGTTCCTAGATGTGCGTGCGACGACGACGGCTCCCCATGGCCGCACCTCAGTGGCGGCCACATAAGACGCAGCGACGGCGGTGGCTCCCCGAGGTCGCGCCGCAGCGGCAACCACTTGAGGCGCGCGTGACGGTGACGCGCATCCGAGGTGAGTGTGACGGCGGTGGCAGATCCCAAAGGCGTCCTGCGTGTGACGACGACTTGCTCCAATCATTATTTATGCATGGGGCAATTGATTGGACACATATTAGAACTTTTTCATCCATCATGATGCGTGGTGTAGATATTTGTTCAACTTTCTATGAGAATTTATGCTTTTGCGTGATTCTTGTCATCCAATTTGTTCAAAATTTGCACGCATGCAATACGAAACTCCCACGACCTACCATAATTTTTGGATCTGAATAAAAGTAGGAATCGAATGCATGCGGCGGGTGGTTGCCATACTTTTTGAATCTACCATAAAATAGCATCGGAAGCATGCGCCAAGTGGGAGACACGTCTGTATGCATGTGTCTGGTGAAGAGACGACATACAATCACATACATATTTTTTGCTACTTTGTATACATATATATATGTCAACATCCATAGGTTTTTACAATACATTGTTAGTTCATGGCTCCCCCTCCATCTATTGTATGTTTATGCTATTTCTATTCATATTTTATTTAAACATTTGTTGGCTTTATGCATTATCTCGTTACCTAATCCAGTGTGTATATTGGGTTCATACCAATTACACCATATGTATAAGATATTTATGACACATACATTTACACAACGAAATAGAAATTCAGAAAAAGGTAACCGCTCTAAGAAATAAGGTCATTTGCCACGATTCTATAAAATCTCGTGTATGCAATCCCTTGATTTATGGTGTCTGTTACTGCCAAAAAATTAAATTCCTAAATCAACTCGCATAATTAAATCCCATAATCAACTCCCCTAATCAAATCCTTTTGATTTATGTTGCCCACATGGATGTGGGGTTGTTGATTCGAATCGCATGCCAGATTTTTACGCAGCTTACCGCGGTGCATAAATACCTTCCCCATGTAGCATATTTAGTAATAGTATATATCATAAACTGGTTCTAACGAGCCTAATTGCATGGTTGTTGGAGAGATGTTATATTTATAGAGAAAATAAATCATTTAAATTAGATTTTTTTTGTTTCCACACATGTCAATCTATTTTCTTTCAACGCACATTCTTACCGTCCTAAATTTGTGCGCATCCAGCAGGAAACAATTTTTTTACGCGGTGTACCACAATGCATAAATATCTACTTCGTGTACCATAATTAGTATCAGTATATGTCATAAATTGATTCTAACGAGACTAACTGTATGGCTATTGTAGAGATCATATTTTTATGGACGAAATAAAGTATTTAAATCAGATTTTTTTCATGCATGCAGTAGGAAACGAATACACCTTCCAAATTTTTCGCGCATGCAAATGGAAACAAACCTCGTGCATGCAGGGCATGGAACATGTGCGGGGGGTCTAGCGACCAGGGCGGTTGGATGGTGCAGGGGTGGCTGGGGCTTCCGATATATGTTTGGAAGCCTAGGGCTCCCAGTATCCTCACCCTCTATATATATACACACACACACATTCTTTGATAGTGTTTGGTTCTAGAGCGAGGTGGATTTTAGCAGCTTTATTTTATCTTTAGTAGTGTTTGGTTAAGGGAAGTCTAAAATGGTGGCTACGAAAAGAGAATATTTCCCTAATTTGTTAAATTCCATCACTCTTCCAAAAACTATTGAACATTTTCGCTCGTTGGGTGTTCTAGTTTGAATTCTCTTCACCAACAAGAGAGAAAAGTGATCACACTCACATGACTCCTCAACCAAACATATGATGGAGAGGCTCTGTTCTACCTACACAACTCTATTCAATCTGCCAAACACATGACACACCCATTCCATTCCCAAAAACTAGAACGGAGTCATTCCATTTAAGTAGGCTCTAGAACCAAACACAACCTTGATGTCCCATATAGGAAGTCATCCAATAAGTTAGCAAGATACCAATGCAATTGGTAATGACCAAATATTTCTATGAAAAGTTAGCTTATGGTGTATTCTTGGTTGAGATATAAAGTACCTAAGTAAGGTCTACATGTTTGCCAATAGTGTCGGTGTTTCGAAACCCGGGGGGGTCCCTGGACCGACGAGTGAATTGTCGCCGCGTGCCCCAGCCCAGATGGGTCGACGCGAGGCGGAACGCGAAGGGGGGAAAGGAAGCAGCCGGAGGGAGGCAGGCGTGAGAGAGTGGATCCCGCGGCCTTCGTGTTAGCCCCGCGCCTGAGTCGGGTGCGCTTGCAGTAGGGGGATACAAGCGTCCACGCGGGAGTGGGAGCGAGCGGACTTGCGCGAGCGCCATCCCGTCCTTCTCCGCGCGGGCCAACCCTCTGTAAGAGGGCCCTGGTCCTTCCTTTTATAGGCGTAAGGAGAGGATCCAGGTGTACAATGGGGGGTGTAGCAGAGTGCTACGTGTCTAGCGGAGGAGAGCTAGTGCCCTAAGTACATGCCGTCGTGGCAACCGGAGAGGTTTTGGCACCCGGTTCGTGTGGTGTCGTGGCCGTCGGAGGAGCGTTGGAGCCTGGCGGAAGGGCAGCTGTCGGGGCTATCGAGTCCTTGCTGACGTCCTCTTGCTTCCGTAAGGGGGCCGAGAGCCACCGTCGTCACAGAGCGTGCGGGGCGCCATCATTGCCTATCTGGCGGAGCGAGCCAGATGGGACGCCGGTCTTGTTCCCCGTAGCCTGAGTCAGCTCGGGGTAGGGTAATGATGGCGCCTCCTGTCGACGTGGTCGGTCCGCGCCCTAGGTTGGGCGATGTGGAGGCTCCTCCGAGGTTGAGGTCGAGTCTGTCTTCCGTGGCCGTGGTCGAGTCCGAGCCCCTAGGTCGGGCGAGGCGGAGACCGTTGGCTGAAGCCAGGGCTGAGTCCGAGCCCTAGGGTTGGGCGAAGCGGAGTCCGTCATCTCCTGGGGCTGAGCCCAAGTCCGAGCCCTGGGTTGGGCGGAGCGGAGTTCGCCGTCTTCCGGGGCTGAGCCCGAGTCCGAGCCCTGGGTCGGGCGGAGCGGAGTTCGCCGTCTTTCGGGGCTGAGCCCGAGTCCGAGCCCTGGGTCGGGCGGAGCGGAGTTCGCCGTCTTCCGAGGCTGAGCCCGAGTCTGAGCCCTGGGTCGGGCGGAGCGGAGTTCGCCGTCTTCCGGGGCTGAGCCCGAGTCCGAGCCCTGGGTCGGGCGGAGCGGAGTTCGCCGTCTTCTGGGGCTGAGCCCGAGTCCAAGCCCTGGGTTGGGTGGAGCGGAGTTCGCCGTCTTCTGGGGCTGAGCCCGGGTCCGAGCCCTAGGTCGGGCGGAGCGGAGTTCGCCGTCTTCCGGGGCTGAGCCCGAGTCCGAGCCCTGGGGTCGGGCGAGGCGGAGTTTCCTATGACGCCCGAGGCCGGCCTTGGCTGCTGTCAGCCTCACTCTGTCGGGTGGCTCAGCAGTCAGAGCGGCGCAGGCGGCGCTGCCCTCTTGTCAGACCGGTCAGTAGAGCGGCGAAGTGACTGCGGTCACTTTGGCTCTGTCGACTGGAGGGCGTGCGTCAGGATAAAGGTGTCAGGCCACCTTTGCATTAAATGTCCTTGCGATTTGGTCGGTCGGCGCGACGATGTGGCCAAGGTTGCTTCTCGGTGAAGACTGGGCCTCGGACGAGCCGATAGCGTGCCCGTTGCTGGAGGGGGGGTCCTCGGGCGAGACGTAGGTTCTCCGGGGTCGGCTTCCCTTGCCCGAGGCTAGGCTCGGGCGAGGCACGATCGTGTCCCTTGAATGGACCGATCCTTGACTTAATCGCACCCATCAGGCTTTTGCAGCTTTGTGCTGATGGGGGTTACCAACTGAGATTTAGGGGCCTTGAGGGTACCCCTAATTATGGTCCCCGACAGTAGCCCCCGAGCCTCCAAGGGAGTACTAATACTCGCTTGGAGGCTTTTGCCACACCTTTTTGCAAGGGGACCAGCCTTTTTCGGTTGCATTCTGTTCCGGTGGGTGCGCGCGAGCGCACCCGCCGGGTGTAGCCCTTGAGGCCTCAGAGGAGTAGTTTTACTCCTTCGAGGTCTTAGTGCATTTCGCAACACTTCGGCTGGTCTAGTTGTTCCCTCATGCGAGCTGGCCGTAGCCCGAGTGCACGATCGGGTCCCAAGTTCTCGGGCTGGTATGTTGATGCTGTCAACGGTTTGGCCGGAGCCGGGTTTGCGAGAGCAGCCCCCGAGCCTCTGCACACGGAGAGAGGACGGTCAAGGACAGACTCGTCTTTTTACATACGCCCCTGCGTCGCTTTTCCGCAAGGAGGAGGGGGGAAAGCGCCATGTTGTCCTCGGAGGGCGCCGAACATGGTGTTTCCGGTGAGCTGCTGGCGGGTAATCCGAGCGGACGTCCATGCCCCATTTGTTAGGGGTCGGCTAGAGGCCCAGAGGCGTGCCCAAAAGTACCTACGGGTGATCTGCCGGACCCGGTCCCCTGTCGACGGGGTCCGAGGGCTCGATGCCTCCCTCTGATGGGATTCCGTTACAAGATCGTTCCCGCTGGTCTCGGAAATGTCCTAGGGTACCTCGGGAGCGTAGCCCGAGCCTTGGTTATGTATCGAACGTACCCATGGTCATCCCTCGCTCTGTGTCTAAGGCGACTGTGAACCCTTCAAGGGCCAGCCTATGAACCCCTAATCAGTAGTGGGTGCGGAGCCCGAGTGGCCTGAGGCGGCCGTTGAACCCTTCGAGGGGCCGGCCATCGAACCTCTGACCAGTAGTGGGCGCAGAACCCAATTGACCTGAGGCGGCCGTTGAACCCCTCCGAGGGGCTGGCCTTCGAACCTCTGATCAGTAGGGAGGCTCGGAGCCTGTTTCCTTCATGGAGAAGGGTCCTTTTCGGGGTATCCCCCTTTCCCGGTCCCTGTTGTGAGAGAGAGAAAGAGGAAAAGGAAAAGGATGCGAAGTTGAATGACGTGGCGTACCTTTTTCGACACGGTCATTATGGCGAAGGCGAAGCGTCGCTTGCTTCTCCCGCCTGAGGCGTCGCTTGCCCTGCCGCGGAGTTAATGCGACGGGGCGAGCGGTTCGCGGGGCGGCCGTTGCGCGTGCGCGAGCCGTTCGAGGAACGAATCACGGGCGCGCCGTCTTCACGCCGTGAGAGAGGGCTCCCCCGCTGCCCCTGGATGGGACGTGAGCTTGGCTGACGATGTGACCGCTGCTTCTGCCTGCCTATCACCGCCATTACTGCCGGCCCAATTTTGACCGCATTTGACCGTCGCGCTTGGCTAGCACTGCAGGGTTGCCTCGAGTCGCGGTATTGACTCCACAGTCAAGGAGGCGCGGTAGTGGCGTGAGTGGCAGTGCAGTTGCTCACACGTAGCAGCCGGCGTGCCGGTTGCATGACGCGTGGGCCTGGACCTCCATGCTGGGCTCGTTGGAGTCGAAGGGGTGCGCCCACTTGGCGCGGTTGCATGCCGCCTGCATGGCTGCCCGTCCTTTCGCCTGCTGGTCTGGGCAAAAGTGGAGAACTTCTTGTAACCGCCGGGCGGTTGCATGCACCGCGCGTGGCGGTTTGGCTTCTTCTGCTTTGGACCGGCTTGCATGACGTGTGGGACCCAGCCCCCGCGCCGTGGGGGGGGAGAATCTTGGAGCGTGTTGGAGAAGACCCAACCCGCAACAGTTGAGGACGCAAGTGGAGAGAGTTGCCTTTAAAAAGGGGGGCGACCCCTTTGGAGGGCAACCATGTCCTTCGCGCTCCCCTCATGCATCGTGTCTTCCCACCTTCCGAGCCCCCAGGCGGGGGACGCCCGGAATCCTTCCGTCTTGTCGTCGAGGGAATGCAACTTCGTGGAAGTTGGCACCTCTCGACCGTCGTTCGGCTTCAAGGATTTTCATCAGGCAGCCCGGCTGCATCCCCTCGCTGGTGGTCACCCAAGACGGTGACCTCCAGCTTCTGGATGGGGAGAAGCAAGCGAGGCTGCGATCTTGGTTCCGCCCTCAGCTTCAAGGATGTTCATCATCCTCGCTGGGGCGGAGGCCGGGCTGAGCCGGGGCTCTACCTCCCGCGCGGGTTCGTGGGTCAGCCTCCCCTTTAGCATCCAAGGGAGAGGGCGCTCACTGGCCCTGCGAGCGGGGCGGACTTCGACAACGCGGGGCCGGTCGACGGCGGGTGTCGCCAGCCCCAGCACGTTGGGCTCGCCGGCTTGGCTCCCGGTGCCCCCTCCCGCCGTGAGGGCGGTTGTCGCGCCGTGCGCACGGGTGGACCGCCCAAGACATCGCGCGCCGCTAGAGCGGCGTTCGTGTTTTGGGGTTGTCCTGCCTTTGCAACGGTACGGGGCCTCCGCGCGGGGGTCGGTGCTCCGCTCGTCCGGGAGGATCCGAGTGGGGATCTGCCGATGGGCTGATGCTCCACTCGGAGGTGCCGAGGTGGATGCGGCCCGAGAAGTCCCCGTCGCCGATGGGATCACTGCCGCCATCCGTGCTCCGGGCCTCCGGCTCTTTGTACTTGTCCTCGCCCTTCGAGCGTCGGCGCGGGCGAGGGCAAGGTTGCAGCGGCTTACCGCCCTGAGGCCATCGCTGCTGCCATGGGGACGGAACCGGAGTTCCGTTCGTATTGGCACCTTGAATGCCGGTGTCTTGTTCAATGTGGCTGTCGAGGCCTGAACGTGTTTGTATTTTCGGCTCGGAGCCATGTTTTTTCTTCATTTCGAGCACTAAGACTCGCCTTGTCGATTATCTGAACCGCTTCACCGAGCGTGAGTTGCCTCGTGCAAAGGTGACGAGTGAGGTATCCGTATCCCGGAGGAGTAGGAGTCCCTCGGCTCGGTCGGCCTTGCTGTCCGAGGCCCCTCTTGCTTAGTTAAAGGAACCCCTCGGCCGCCCTTCGATGAGCCGAAGCCGGAGGTAGCGGTGTCAGCATGGACGGAGGTAGAGTTGGCTTCGAAAAGGAGGTGTAGTTGGCCAGAGCCTGGCCGGGTCGTCCACTAGCGGAGCCGACGCCGGAGTTGAGTTGCCGAGGCCACAAGCCGAGCTGATGTCTTTGGAGGACAGCTGGCCGAGGCCTCGGGGTGGCCGGCCGAGCCGCCTGCTTGGGCCGGATCCTCGAAGAAGACCCTGGCGTCGATGGCCCGGGCGTGGTGCTGATGTCGTCCTTCAGAGTGGGGCCCTCCGACCGCGTCGCCGTCCGAGGCTAGGTCAGACCCCGCCGAAGGTGTAGTTGGTGCCGAGGGTGCTGCTGCCCCCTTCGGCTGTCGACGTCCGAGCCTGCAGGATCAGGTTGTCTTGTAGTGTGTGTATGTTTTCTGCGGCCGCTGAGGCCTAAAAACACACCATCGTCGTGTTGTAAAGCTACGTTTCTTTTCCTCTTGTTTCGAGTATCCGGACTCAGTTGTCGGTAACAGAATTGTTTGTGCGGGCGAGAGTTGCTTTTCACGGAAGGCAATGAGTGAGGTATCCGTATCCCGGAGGCGTAGGAATCCCTCGGCTCGGTCGGCCTTGCTGCTTACGCGCGCTCTTACTCGTCCATAGGGTTCTGCTACCGACGCAGTCGAGAAGGCCCGAAAAATCATTTCGGCAGAGGAGCTCTCGAGCATGAAGACTTGTTCGGTCCGCGGAGTCACTTATCTGAGCGCGAGTTACTTATCACAGAAGGTGATGAGTGAGGTATTCGTATCCCGGAGGCGTAGGAGTCCCTCGGCTCGGTCAGCCTTGGCTGCTTACGTGTACTCCGTCGTTTTCAGGATCCACTTTTGAAGTAGTCGAAGAGCACGAAAGTCATTCTGGCAGAATTTTTTTTTTCTTTTTTCGAGGAAAATTTTGACGCAGAGGGGGTTGCCCCCTTCTAGCCCCCGAGGGAGGGTCGGGCTTTGCCGAGGCAAGGCTAACCCTTCCTTGATGACCAGACTTGGTGTGTGAACGAGGTATACGAGCAACTTGAAAGCATCTTAAGGGTAGAAGCGACGTAGCTGTTGGATGTTCCAAGCGTTGCTGTAGACCTCGCCTTGACTGTTGGCCAGCTTGTATGTTCCGGGCTTCAGAACCTTGGCGATGACGAACGGCCCTTCCCAGGGAGGCGTGAGTTTGTGCCGCCCTCGGGCGTCTTGTCGCAGCCGAAGCACCAGGTTGCCCACCTGGAGGTCTCAGGGACCTAACCCCTCGGGCGTGGTAGCGTCGCAGGGACTGCTGGTACCATGCCGAGTGTAGTAAGGCCATGTCCCGAGCCTCCTCCAGCTGGTCCAGTGAGTCCTCTCGGTTGGCTTGGTTGCTTTGGTCAGTGTAGGCCCTCGCCCTCGGGGAACCGTATTCCAAGTCTGTGGGCAAGATGGCCTCGGCCCCATAGACTAGAAAGAACAGTGTGAAGCCCGTGGCTCGGCTTGGTGTTGTCCTCAGACTCCAGACCACCGAGGGGAGTTCCTTCATCCACCGCTTGCCGAACTTGTTGAGGTCGTTGTAGATCCGAGGCTTGAGTCCTTGTAGGATCATGCCGTTAGCCCGCTCCACTTGCCCATTTGTCATGGGGTGAGCCACGGCAGCCCAGTCCACCCGGATGTGGTGATCCTCGCAGAAGTCCAGGAAATTTCTGCCGGTGAACTGGGTGCCGTTGTCGGTGATGATGGAGTTCGGGACCCCAAAGCGATGGATGATGTTGGTGAAGAACGCCACCACCTGTTCGGACCTGATGCTGTTTAGGGGTCGGACCTCGATCCACTTGGAGAATTTGTCGATGGCGACCAACAGGTGCGTGTAGCCCCCGGGTGCCTTCTGCAAGGGGTCAACGAGGTCCAGACCCCACACAACAAACGGCCAGGTGACGGGTATGGTTTGCAGAGCCTGAGCGGGCAGGTGGGTCTGCCTCACGTAGAACTGACACCCTTCGCAGGTGCGGACAATTCTAGTAGCGTCGGCCACCACCGTCGGCCAGTAGAATCCTTGTCGGAAGGCGTTCCCAACTAGGGTTCGAGGTGCTGTGTGGTGGCCGCAAGCCCCCGAGTGTATCTCTTTCAAGAGCTCCTGGCCTTCGGTGATGGAAATGCATCGCTGGAGGATGCCTGAGGGGCTGTGGTGGTAGAGCTCCTTCCCATCTCCCAGCAAGACGAAAGACTTAGCGCGCCGCGCCAACCGCCGAGCTTCGGCTTGGTCGAGGGGCAGCTCCCCTCGGTGGAGATATTGCAGGTACGGGGTCTGCCAGCTTTGATTAGGCGTGACCTCGCTCGGTTCCCCCTCGACGCGCAGTGCCTCACCCTCGGGGGCCGAGGGTACCTCGGGCTGAGCCGAGGGTACCTCGGGCTGAGCCGAGGGTACCTCGGACCATGCCGAGGGTACCTCGGACTGGGCCGAGGGTACCTCGGACTGAGCCGAGGGTACCTCGGACTGAGCCGAAGGTGCCTCGGGCTCGGGCGTGTCCTCGGTCTTGACGGAGGGTTGATGCAGGTCTCGGGAGAATACGTCCGGGGGAACTGTTGTTCGTCCCGAGGCTATTTTAGCCAGCTCGTACGCAGTCTCGTTGTAGCGTCGAGCGATGTGGTTGAGCTCGAGCCCGTAGAACTTGTCTTCCAGGCGTCCGAACCTCATCGCAGTAGGCTTCCATCTTCGGGTCGCGGCAGTGGGAGTTCTTCATGACTTGGTCGATGACGAGCTGCGAGTCACCGCGAGCATTGAGGCGTCGGACCCCTAGCTCGATGGCGATTCTCAATCCGTTTACCAGAGCCTCGTACTCTGCCACATTGTTGGACGCCGGGAAGTGGAGGCGTAGCACGTAGCGTAGGTGCTTTCCGAGGGGCGAGACGAAGAGGAGGCCTACGCCGGCCCCCGTCTTCATCAGCGACCCGTCAAAAAACATGGTCCAGAGCTCCGGTTGGATCGGAGCCGTCGGGAGCTGGGTGTCGGCCCATTCAGCCACGAAGTCCACCAAGACCTGGGACTTGATGGCCTTCCGAGGGGCAAACGAGATCGTCTCGCCCATGATCTCCACCGCCCACTTCGCAATTCTACCCGAGGCCTCTCGGGACTGGATGATCTCTCCCAGGGGGAAGGATGACACCACAGTCACCGGATGAGACTCGAAGTAGTGTCGCAACTTCCGCCGTGTCAGGATCACCGCGTACAGCAGCTTCTGGATTTGTGGGTAGCAGATCTTGGTCTCGGACAGTACCTCACTGATGAAGTAGACTGACCTCTGGACGAGCAATGCATGCCCTTCTTCTCGTCTCTCAACCACGATAGCGGCGCTAACCACCTGGGTGGTTGCGGCGACGTAGATCAAGAGGGCTTCTCCGGCAGCGGGGGGCACCAAGATGGGCACGTTCATGAGGAGCGCCTTCAGGTTCCCGAGGGCTTCCTCGGCCTCGGGAGTCCAAGCGAAGCACTCAGCTTTCCTTAAGAGGCGGTACAGAGGCAGACCTCTTTCGCCGAGGCGGGAGATGAAGCGGCTCAGAGCTGCGAGACGTCCAATGACCCTCTGTACGCCTTTCAAGTCCTTGATTGGCCCCATGCTGGTGATGGCTGCGATCTTCTCCGGGTTGGCTTCGATGCCCCGCTCGGAGACGATGAACCCCAAGAGCATGCCTCGGGGGACCCCGAAGACACTCTTTTCGGGATTAAGCTTCACGCCTTTCGCCTTGAGACATCGGAATGTCGCTTCAAGGTCGGAAAGGAGGTCGGAGGCCTTCCTTATCTTGACTACGATGTCATCGACGTAGGCCTCGATCGTTCGGCCGATGTGTTCACCAAACACATGGTTCATGCATCGCTGGTACGTTGCCCCTGCATTCCTCAAACCAAACGGCATTGTAACATAGCAGTACATGCCGAAGGGTGTGATGAATGAAGTCGCGAGCTGGTCGGACTCCTTCATCTTGATCTGGTGATACCCTGAGTAGGCATCGAGGAAAGACAGGGTTTTGCACCCAGCAGTGGAATCCACGATCTGATCGATGCGAGGCAGAGGGTAGGGAACCTTCGGACATGCTTTGTTTAGACCAGTGTAGTCTACACACATCCGCCATTTCCCACCTTTCTTTCTCACAAGCACAGGGTTGACAAGTCATTTGGGATGGAATACCTCTTTGATGAAACTTGCCACTAGTAGCTTGTGGATCTCCTCGCCTATGGCTCTGCGCTTCTCTTCGTCGAATCGGCGCAGAGGCTGCTTCACGGGTCGGGCCCCAGCTCGAATATCTAGAGAGTGCTCGGCGACTTCCCTTGGTATGCCGGGCATGTCCGAGGGACTCCACGTGAAAACGTTGGCGTTTGCGCGGAGAAAGTCGACGAGCACGGCTTCCTATTTGGGGTCGAGCTCGGAACCGATCCGGATCTGCTTGGAGGCGTCGTTGCAGGGGTCGAGAGGGACGGACTTGACCGTCTCTGCTGGTTCGAAGTTGCCGGCGTGGCGCTTCACGTTGGGCGCCTCCCTAGAGAGGCTCTCCAGGTCAGCGATGAGGGCCTCGGATTCGGCGAGGGCCTCGGCGTACTCCACGCACTCCACATCGCATTCAAATGCGTGTCAGTACGTGGGCCCGACGGTGATGACCCCGTTGGGGCCCGGCATCTTGAGCTTGAGGTAGGTGTAGTTGGGGACGACCATGAACTTGGCATAGCATGGCCTCCCCAGCACTGCGTGGTAGGTTCCTCGAAACCCGACCACTTCGAACGTGAGGGTCTCCTTTCGAAAGTTGGAGGGCGTCCCGAAGCAGACGAGTAGGTCGAGTTGTCCGAGGGGCTGAACGTGCTTCCCGGGGACGATCCCGTGGAAAGGTGCAGCGCCCGTCCGGACCGAGGACAGATCGATCCGCTAGGAGCCCGAGGGTCTCGGCGTAGATGATGTTGAGGCTACTGCCTCCGTCCATGAGGACCTTGGTGAGCCTGACGTTGCCGATGATGGGGTCGACAACGAGTGGGTATCTCCACGGGCTCGGCACGTAGTCTGGATGGTCGGCCTGGTCGAAGGTGATGGGCTTGTCGGACCAGTCTAGGTAGACTGGCGCCGCCACCTTTACCGAGCAGACCTCCCAACGCTCTTGCTTGCGGTGCCGAGTCGTGGCGTTCGCCACTTGCCCCCCGTAGATCATGAAGCAGTCGCGGATCTCGGGGAACCCTCCTGCCTTGTGATCTTCCTCCTTTGCGTCGTCGAGGGCCTTGCCACCCTCTGCGGGTGGCCCGGCCTTGTGGAAGTGTCGTCGAAGCATGGCACACTCCTCAAGGGTGTGCTTGACGGGCCCCTGATGATAGGGGCACGGCTCCTTGAGCATCTTGTCGAAGAGGTTGGCACCTCCGGGAGGTTTCCGAGGGTTCTTGTGCTCGGCTGCGGCGACAAGGTCCGCGTCGGCGGTGTCGCGTTTCGCTTGCGACTTCTTCTTGCCCTTCTTCTTGGCGCCGCGCTGAGTTGACGCCTCAGGAGCATCTTCCGGTGGGTGGCCCTGGGGCTGCTTGTCCTTCCGAAAAATGGCCTCAACCGCCTCCTCGCCAGAGGCGAACTTGGTGGCGATGTCCATCAGCTCGCTCGCCCTGGTGGGGGTCTTGCGACCCAGCTTGCTCACCAGGTCGCGGCAAGTGGTGCCGGCGAGGAACGCGCCGATGACATCTGAATCGGTGACGTTGGGCAGCTCTGTGCGCTGCTTCGAGAATCGCCGGATGTAGTCCCGGAGAGACTCTCCCGGCTGCTGGCGGCAGCTTCAGAGATCCCAGGAGTTCCCAGGGCGCACGTACGTGCCCTTGGAAATTGCCGGCGAAGGCTTGGACCAGGTCGTCCCAGTTGGAGATCTGCCCCGGGGGCAGGTGCTCCAGCCAGGCTCGAGCGGTGTCGGAGAGGAACAGGGGGAGGTTGCGGATGATGAGGTTGTCATCGTCCGTTCCACCCAGTTGGCAGGCTAGCCGATAGTCCGCGAGCCACAGTTCCGGTCTCGTCTCCCCCGAGTACTTTGTGATAGTAGTCGGGGTTCGGAACCGGGTCAGGAACGGTGCCCGTCGTATGGCGCGGCTGAAAGCCTGCGGACCGGGTGGTTCGGGCGAAGGACTCCGATCCTCCCCGCTGTCGTAGCGTCCCCCACGCCTGGGGTGGTAGCCGCGGCGCGCCCTGTCGTCGAGGTGGGCCCGACGGCTGTGATGATGACGCTCGTTGCCGAGGCGACCCGGGAGTGCAGGCGCTGTGTTGCGCGTGCGCCCGGAGTGGACCGAGGCTTCCCGCATGAATCGGGAAGTCGCGGCGCGATGTTCCGAGGGGAACCCCTGCCTTCGGGAGGCAGAGCTTTCGGCCCGTCGGACCGCGACGTCCTCCAGGAGATTCTTGAGCTCTCCCTGGATACGCCGCCCCTCGATGGTTGATGGCTCCGGCATCGCGCGAAGGAGTAATGCCGCTGCAGCCAGGTTCTGGACGACTCCACTGGAATCCAGCGGCGGCCTCACCCTGACATCGTCGGCGATGCGATGCTGGATGTCCGGGGGGAGATGACGCGCTTCTCCGGCCGGGGGTTGGATCGCCCATTCCTGCCCGATGTCCCGGCGGATCGGCACAAGCGTTCCTGCTCCCTCGTCGAGCCTGGCCTGCCTCTCGCGGATTTGCTCGAGCTGTGGGTCAGGACCCCCCGCTGGGACGGGGACCACAGCTAGCTCCCAAAGGATGTCAACGCGAGGCACAGGCCTAGGGGGATCACCATTTTCCGGCATACAAAGATGGTTGCCTTCGTCGGGACCCCCTAGATCGACGTGAAAACATTCACGACTTGGGCCGCGGTCCTCATTGTCGAGGCCGCGGCTGCCGTCGGAACAGTCGGAAAGGCAGTAGTCACATGCGGTCATGAAGTCCCGCACGGCACTGGGGTTACCAAGTCCGGAGAAATCCCAACAGAGGTCGGGCTCGCCATCTTCCTCGAACCCCGAGGGCTCATAGGTCGAGTCGGCCGTCAGTCGGTCCCAGGGTGACCGCACACGATACCCCAGAGGGTTGGGACTCGCCTCTAAGAGAGTGCTCACCGAAGCGGAGTCGCTTGGTGGGTCGAGGCCGAATCCAAAAGACATGAGATGGGAATCGGACGGTACCTTTCGGTCGACGGTCGGTGACGAGGTCGCGTCTGGGACTGACTGCACCGTTGTCTCGGGTACGAGGGTGACGCCCAGCAAGTCCTTCGCAAGCGTGCTGGCGTCGTGCGTTTGCTTGAGATCGGCGTGTTGCGGGAAGGCGGCGCTCGTCTTCGTCTCAGACGCGAGATCGATGCCCGACGCGCCCTCCGTTGGGGCGCCGGTGCCGTCGACTCGCTCGACAACCAACGAGGTGCCGCTTCCCGCTTGGCCTTGGTTGCCCCGCCTCCTCCTCCGTCGGTGGGGGAGGGGACAGGACAAGCCCGAATATCGTCCCTCCACCACGTGGGGAAGGCGTCGTCGATTTCCCCGCTGGCGAGCGGGTTGTCGACCGCCATTGTTGCTGTCGCACGGCGGGGGAAGGAGTATCATGTCGTAGCTGCCGTCGAGGGACATGAACTCAAGATTCCCGAAATGGAGCACCGTCCTAGGCTGGAAAGGTTGCTGGAGACTGCCCATCTGGAGCTTGACGGGAAGCTGTTCGTCAACACGCAGCAGGCCCCTACCTGGCACGCCAACTGTCGGTGTTTCGAAACCCGGGGGGTCCCTGGACCGACGAGTGAATTGTCGCCGTGTGCCCCAGCCCAGATGGGTCGACGCGAGGCGGAACGCGAAGGGGGAAAGGAAGTAGCCGGAGGGAGGCAGGCGTGAGAGAGTGGATCCCACGACCTTCGTGTTAGCCCCGTGCCTGAGTCGGGTGCGCTTGCAGTAGGGGGATACAAGCGTCCACGCGGGAGTGGGAGCGAGCGGCCTTGCACGAGCGTTGTCCCGTCCTTCTCCGCGCGGGCCAACCCTCTGTAAGAGGGCCCTGGTCCTTCCTTTTATAGGCGTAAGGAGAGGATCCAGGTGTACAATGGGGGGTGTAGCAGAGTGCTACGTGTCTAGCGGAGGAGAGCTAGTGCCCTAAGTACATGCCGTCGTGGCAGCTGGAGAGGTTTTGGCACCCGATTCGTGTGGTGTCGTGGCCGTCGGAGGAGCGTTGGAGCCTGGCGGAAGGGCAGCTGTCGGGGCTGTCGAGTCCTTGCTGATGTCCTCTTGCTTCCGTAAGGGGGCCGAGAGCCGCCGTCGTCACAGAGCGTGCGGGGCGCCATCATTGCCTATCTGGCGGAGCGAGCCAGATGGGACACCGGTCTTGTTCTCCCATAGCCTGAGTCAGCTCGGGGTAGGGTAATGATGGCGCCTCCTGTCGACGTGGTCGGTCCGCGCCCTAGGTTGGGCGATGTGGAGGCTCCTCCGAGGTCGAGGTCGAGTCTGTCTTCCGTGGCCGTGGTCGAGTCCGAGCCCCTGGGTCGGGCGAGGCGGAGACCGTTGGCTGAAGCCACGGCTGAGTCCGAGCCCTGGGGTCGGGCGAAGCGGAGTTCGCCGTCTTCCGGGGCTGAGCCCAAGTCCGAGCCCTAGGTCGGGCGGAGCGGAGTTCGCCGTCTTCTGGGGCTGAGCCCGAGTCCGAGCCCTGGGTCGGGCGGAGCGGAGTTCGCCATCTTCCGGGGCTGAGCCCGAGTCCGAGCCCTAGGGTCGGGCGGAGCGGAGTTCGCCGTCTTCCGGGGCTGAGCCCGAGTCCGAGCCCTGGGTCGGGCGGAGTGGAGTTCGCCGTCTTCCGGGGCTGAGCCCGAGTCCGAGCCCTGGGTCGGGCGGAGCGGAGTTCGCCGTCTTCCGGGGCTGAGCCCGAGTCCGAGCCCTGGGGTCGGGCGAGGCGGAGTTTCCTATGATGTCCGAGGCCGGCCTTGGTTGCTGTCAGCCTCACTCTGTCGGGTGGCTCAACAGTCGGAGCGGCGCAGGCGGCGCTGCCCTCTTGTCAGATCGGTCAGTAGAGCGGCGAAGTGACTGCGGTCACTTTGGCTCTGTCGACTGGAGGGCGTGCATCAGGATAAAGGTGTCAGGCCACCTTTGCATTAAATGTCCTTGCGATTTGGTCGGTCGGCAGCGGCGATGTGGCCAAGGTTGCTTCTCGGTGAAGACTAGGCCTCGGGCGAGCCGATAGCGTGCTCGTTGCTGGAGGGGGGTTCCTCGGGCGAGACGTAGGTTCTCTGGGGTCGGCTTCCCTTGCCTGAGGCTAGGCTCGGGCGAGGCACGATCGTGTCCCTTGAATGGATTGATCCTTGACTTAATCGCACCCATCAGGCTTTTGCAGCTTTGTGCTGATGGGGGTTACCAGCTGAGATTTAGGGGCCTTGAGGGTACCCCTAATTATGGTCCCCGACAAATAGTGACACTTTTTATGACAAAAATGGAAGGGTACAATGATACACTTTGTGAGACAAAGGAGCCCTTACATAAGGAATGGGTTAATTTACCTCGCTAAAGTGGCGAGGTATTTTTTTTGGAAACAGTCTGATGTGGTCGATAACTGAGCCATAAACAGAAAGTGGCTGAGTCCTATGACTCAAGGGGATGGACCCTCCCGTGTGTTCCAAATAAGCAAAGATAGAGGCATGATGTCCTTCTCTATAATTAGCTAAGTTACTTGTGCTCCTTATTTTGGATCGGTCTTCAGAAAGTTAATCATATATGCATGACCAGTCACGTGTTTCCTTTAATATTAAACTTAACTACATTCTAACCTCACGAATTAAGTAATTCTTTGACATGGCAATCTAGATACCTAATGCCCATATTTCGAGCCCTGTGCTGGAGTCTAGGGCTGGTAATTCTTATGAAATGGGTCAATAGTAACCAAACTCAAAGTAATAAGCTAGGGTACAAGGTCAGCAACTTCAAGGATGAGTTATAAAGAAAGGTGAAGTCCTAGAACTCAAAGGCTATATTTCAAATTAGAAGTCTAACTCACTTGAGTTGGTGGATCTACTAAGTTAACTTTGGGGGCTACATCCATAGGATGAACCAAAGGTGCATGATCATTTGCAAGCAAAGGGGTCATAAAAGAGGAAAGTAAAAAGAATCATTCCACCCTTTCTAAGCCTTAACTTAGATATAAAACTCGGGGGCTAGTGTAAAGTATATGTGTTAGTCGTACCCTCAAATACTCAAATAGTTTGGAGAGCGAATATGTAGGTTTAGCACGTTTTTATCTTGGTTCGGATCCTTTTGGCAACTCGGACTCGAATTCCTCCTTGAGCTCGGACTTGGACTTGAGCACCCAAGATTTTGTATCATATTGGATTATAAGAAGAAAGGTTCATATATGTGTTCCGCATTGTAACAACAAGGCTTGAGTTATAAGGGGCTAGAGATAGAGATAGAATTGGATAGTTAGAAAGTGTTATATATCCATTTTCTCATGTAACTAACCCCTTCCTTGGACTAACAAGGAGGGAGGAGGTGTCCCTCAAAGGGGACGGACAATAATCATAATATAGCCACCGACAAAACTAGACATGGGGTATTATCTCTCTAGAAGCCCAAACCAATGTAAATCTCGTGTCCCTTATGTTTTACCTTCAGACTACGGATTACACACATACCCCTCATAAATTCATCAAGAATTATCGATAATTCCTCGACAAGACTCATCGATGCGTCTGGCGTGCCACTAGACATGGCACCAAATATGGTGATTAGAGAGCATGTAAAAACTATGTAGTAGAGGTCGAGTACTTACATGATATGTCTCATGTGCCACCGGGCAGGGTACTCAGAGAGCTTGTTTCCTATACATTTTTAGTTTGTGCTCACTAGATGCGTCCGGTGTAGCACTGTCGTTGTGGCACTAGATGTGAAGTACAATAGTGGCTAGTTTGGAAAACAAACCATTGAAGTGGCACTATCATGTCTATAAGGAAAATGGACCCTAGCACATTTGATTTAGGATTTTGGTGTTTGATGATCAACATAACCTTGTGGGCTAATAAAGTTTCAAGTTTCCATATTTTGTAGTTCACTGGATGCAAATCTGTTTTAGGCTAAGGCACTAAGAATGCAACACCTCAAAAGAAGATTTTATGAAGACTATAAGTGAAGATCAACAAGTATCAAGCAAAGTCCAAGACATGAAGGAAGTGTAGCCACTCACGGATTGCCTGCATGTGCGCAGCAGACAGTCCAGTGCCACCCGATGGACTATCCGGTGCACCAACGACTAGCTCTGTAACGGCTAGTTCTCTATTGACACCCGAAGGAGAGCCGCCGGACTGTCCGGTGAACCAACAGACTGTCCGATGTGAGGCTCACAGTGCCAACGGTTGGATCCAATGGTCAAATCGCAATAGATAGTAGCACCGAATTGTCCGGTGCCTACCATCGGACTGTCCGATGTACCACAGAGAGAAGCAGCTTCTCTCCAATGGTTATAATTGAGTTGGGGCCTATATATTTCACCCAACCGTCCATTTGAAGGGGTGGGAGTCCAAGCAACATACCAAGGAAGGTTATACACATGTTCAAGTGCTCAAACACCCAAGTGCTTAATAGAATCACTTGGTGATTAGCATAGATGCTTCATGAAGTGCTTAGGTTAGTTAGACCGCTTATGCACTTGCTATAGGTTGTTCATGGTTATTTGAGTGAGTTTAGAAAAACCCGCAAAAACCCCCGGCTCTTGCACAAGCCGTTATAATATTGTACCGAGTGGGGTGAAAGTCTTGTGAGATCGTGCAACCGTGTTTGTGACACTGAAAGTCGCCTAGAGGGGGTGATAGGCGGAAACTGAATTTTACAACTTTAAACACACTACAAGTTGGGGTTAGCGTTAGAATAAAATCAGAGTTCGAGAGAGAGGGGAAAACAAATCAACCAAGAGAATAAAGCGAATGACACGATGATTTGTTTTACCAAGGTTCGGTTCCAAAGAACCTAGTCCCTGTTGAGGTGGTCACAAAGACCGGGTCTCTTTCAACCCTTTCCCTCTCTCAAACGGTCACTTAGACCGAGTGAGGCTTCTTCCTTAATCTCACGGGTCACTTAGACCCCGCAAGGATCACCACACAATTGGTGTCTCTTGCCTCGCTTACAAAGCTTGAGAGTAAGAAGTGAGAAAGAAAAGAAAGCCAAGCCAAGCAAACAAGAGCAACTAGAAACACAAGTGATCCTCTTAAAAGTCCTAATGCGCTAGAATTGAATTGGGGACTTTGATTGGATCGGTGGCTTTGATTTATGTCTTGGAGTGTTGCACTTTGCTCTAGTATTAAATGAGAAGTAGTGAATGCTTGGATGGTTGGAGTGGAGGTGGTTGTGGGGTATTTATAGCCCCCAACCACCAATTCAACTGTTGGGGCAGGCTACTATCGATGGGCGCACCGGACACTGTCTGGTGCGCCAGCCACATCACCCAACCGTTAGGGTTCTAACGGTTTTGACCGTTGGAGCTTTGTCCTCTGGTGGCACCGAACAGTCCGGTGCCGCACCGGACAAGCACTGTTCACTATCCAGTGCAACTCTGACGGCTGCGCTGCTCTGCCGCACACTGTTCACGCACTGTTCATCTGGAATTCAGCTTTTGCAGGCAACCGTTGCGCGAAGTAGCCATTGCTCTGGCGGTGCACCGGACAGTCCGGTGAATTATAGTGGAGCGGCGCTTCTGAAACCCAAAGGTGGTAAGTTCAGAGTCGTATGGCCCTGGTGCACCGGACACTGTCTGGTGGCACACCGGACAGTCCGGTGCGCCAGACCAGGGTTCTCTTCGGTTTCTTTTGCTCCTTTCTTTTGAACCCTAACTTGATCTTTTTATTGGTTTGTGTTGAACCTTTAACACCTGTAGAATATATAATCTAGAGCAAACTAGTTAGTCCAATTATTTGTGTTGGGTATTCAACCACCAAAATTTTTTATGGGAAAAGGTTAATCCCTATTTCCCTTTCAATCTCCCCCTTTTTGGTGATTGATGCCAACACAAACCAAAGCAAATATATAAGTGCAGAATTGAACTAGTTTGCATAAGGTAAGTGCAAAGGTTGCTTGGAATTAAACCAATTTATAGTTCTACTAGATATGCATGGTTGTTTTCTTTTATTTAACATTTTGGACCACATTTGCACCACTTGTTTTGTTTTTGCAAAATCTTTTGGAAAATATTTTCAAAGTCTTTTTGCAAATAGTCAAAGGTATATGAATAAGATTTTGAGAAGCATTTTCAAGATTTGAAATTTTCTCCCCCTATTTTAAATGCTTTTTCTTTGACTTAACCAAAACTCCCCCTGAATAAAATTCTCCTCTTAGTTTTCAAGAGGGTTTTAATAGATATCAATTGGAACTTATACTTGGGATGCTTTTGAAAACGTATCAATTTAAAATCAACATACCAATTTGAAATATATCAACTACGAATTTTCATCATAAGATACCAATTGAAAAGACAAACATAAATCATCATTTCGAAAATTTTTGAAGTTTGGTGGTGCGGTCCTTTTGCTTTGGGCTAATACTCTCTCCCCCTTTGGCATGAATCGCCAAAAACAGAGACTTTGTGAGCCCTAGTTACTTTCTCCCCCTTTGGTACAAGTAAATATGAGTGGAAGATTATACCAATTTGAGAGTGATGTGGAGTGACGACGAGGGGTAAATGATACCGATAGAGTTGAGTGGAAGCCTTGTCTTCGTCGAAGACTCCATTTCCCTTTCAATCTACGACTTAGCATAGAAATACCCTTGAAAACACATTAGTCGTAGACATAAAAGAGATATGATCATAGGTATATAAATGAGTTATGTGTGCAAAGTTTCAATCAAAGTTCCGAGAATCAAGAATGTTTAACTCATTTCTAAGTTCGGTAAAGGTTTTCTCATCAAATGGTTTGGTAAAGATATCGGCTAATTGTTCTTTGGTGCTAACATAAGCAATCTCGATATCCCCCCTTTGTTGGTGATCCCTCAAAAAGTGATACCGAATGTCTATATGCTTAGTGCGGCTGTGTTCAACGGGATTATCCGTCATGCGAATTGCACTCTCATTGTCACATAGGAGAGGGACTTTGCTCAATTTGTAGCCATAGTCCCTGAGGGTTTGCCTCATCCAAAGTAATTGCGCACAACAATGACCTGCGGCAATATACTCTGCTTCGGCGGTAGAAAGAGCTACTGAGTTTTGTCTCTTTGAAGCCCAAGTACACTAGGGATCTCCCCAGAAACTGACAAGTCCCTGATGTGCTCTTCCTATCAATTTTACACCATGCCCAATCGGCATCTGAATATCCTATTAAATCAAAAGTGGATCCCTTGGGGTACCAAAGTCCAAACTTAGGAGTGTAAACTAAATATCTCATGATTCTTTTCACGGCCCTAAGGTGAACTTCCTTAGGATCGGCTTGGAACCTTGCACACATGCATACAGAAAGCATAATATCCGGTCGAGATGCACATAAATAGAGTAGAGATCCTATCATCGACCGGTATACCTTTTGATCTACGGATTTACCTCCCGTGTCGAGGTCGATATGCCCATTAGTTCCCATGGGTGTCTTGATGGGTTTGGCATCCTTCATTCCAAACTTGGTAAGTATATCTTAAGTGTACTTTGTTTGGCTGATGAAGGTGCCTTCTTGTAGTTGCTTGACTTGAAATCCTAGAAAATACTTCAACTCCCCCATCATAGACATCTCGAATTTCTGTATCACGATCGTACTAAACTCTTCACAATTAGATTTGTTAGTAGACCCGATATGATATCATCAACATAAATTTGGCATAAAAACAAATCTTTTGCAATGGTTTTAGTAAAGAGTGTAGGATCGGCTTTTCCAACTTTGAAGCCATTAGTGATAAGTAAATCTCTTAGACATTCATACCATGCTCTTGGGGCTTGCTTGAGCCCATAAAGTGCCTTTGAGAGTTTATAAACATGGTTAGGGTACTCACTATCTTCAAAGCCAGGAGGTTTCTCAACATAGACCTCTTCCTTGATTGGTCCATTCAGGAAGGCACTTTTCACGTCCATTTGGTAAAGCTTAAAGCCATGGTGAGTAGCATAGGCAAGTAATATACGAATTGACTCAAGCCTAGCTACGGGTGCATAGGTTTCACCAAAATCCAAACCTTCGACTTGTGAATATCCTTTGGCTACAAGTCGGGCTTTGTTCCTTGTCACCACACCATGCTCATCTTGTTTGTTGCGGAATACCCACTTGGTACCTACAACATTTGGATTAGGACGTGGAACTAAATGCCATACCTCATTCCTCGTGAAGTTGATGAGCTCCTCTTGCATTGCCAGCACCCAATCCGAGTCTCTTAGTGCATCCTCCACCCTGTATGGCTCAATAGAGGACACAAAAGAGTAATATTCACAAAAATGAGCGACTCGAGATCGAGTGGTTACCCCCTTATGAATGTCACTGAGAATTGAGTTCACAGGGTGATCTCTTTGAATCGCTTGGTGGACTCTTGGGTGTGGCGGTCTTGGACCCTATATCTCTTGATCATCTTCCTTGTCTTGATCATTGTCATCTCCCCCTTGATCATTGTCCTCCTCTTGAGGTGGCTCATCTTCTTGATCCTCTTCTTCATTGTCTTGAGCCTGATCCTTATTTTGAGTTGGTGGAGATGCTTGATTTAAAGATGATGTTTGATCTTGTGCTTGTGGAGGCTCTTCAGATTCCTTAGGACACACATCCCCAATGGACATGTTCCTTAGCGCGACGCACGGAGCCTCTTCATCATCTAGCTCATCAAGATCAACTTGCTCCACTTGGGAGCCATTAGTCTCATCAAACACAATGTCACAAGAAACCTCAACTAATCCAGTGGATTTGTTGAAGACTCTATATGCCCTTGTGTTTGTGTCATATCCTAGTAAAAAGCCTTCTACAGCCTTAGGAGAAAATTTAGATTTTCTACCTATTTTAATAAGAATAAAGCATTTGCTACCAAAGACTCTAAAATATGAAACATTGGGCTTTTTACCGGTAAGGAGTTCGTATGATGTCTTCTTGAGGATTCAGTGAAGGTAGAGCCGGTTGATGGAGTAGCAGGCAGTGTTAATTGCCTCAGCCCAAAACCGGTCCGGAGTCTTGTACTCATCAAGCATGGTCATCGCCATGTCCAATAGAGTTATATTCTTCCTCTCTACTACACCATTTTGTTGAGGTGTGTAGGGAGAAGAGAACTCATGCTTGATGCCCTCGTCCTCAAGAAAGCCTTCGATTTGAGAGTTCTTGAACTCCGCCCCGTTGTCGCTTCTTATCTTCTTGATCCTTAATCCGAACTCATTTTGAGCTCGTCTCAAGAATCCCTTCAAGGTCTCTTGGGTTTGAGATTTTTCCTGCAAAAAGAATACCCAAGTGAAGCAAGAATAATCATCCACAATTACTAGACTGTACTTACTCCCGCCGATACTTATATAAGCTATCGGGCCGAATATATCCATGTGGACTAGCTCAAGCGGCCTGTCGGTCATCATGATGTTCTTGTGTGGATGGTGGGCACCAACTTGCTTTCCTGCTTGGCATGCGCTACAAACCCTGATCTTTCTCAAAATGAACATTGGTTAGTCCCAAAATGTGTTCTCTCTTTAGAAGCTTGTGAAGATTCTTCATCCCAACATGGGCTAGTCGGCGATGCTAGAGCCAACCCATATTAGTCTTATCAATTAAGCAAATATCGAGTTCAGCTCTTTTAAAATCAACTAAGTATAGTTGACCCTCTAATACTCCCTTAAATGCTACTGAATCATCACTTCTTCTAAAGACAGTAACACCTATATCCGTAAAAAGACAGTTGTATCCCATTTTGCATAATTGAGAAACTGAAAGCAAATTGTAATCTAAAGAATCTACAAGAAAAACATTGGAAATGGAATGGTCAGGTGATATAGCAATTTTACCAAGTCCTTTGACTAAACCTTGATTTCCATCCCCGAATGTGATAGCTCGTTGGGGATCTTAGTTTTTCTAGTAGGAGGAGAACATTCTTTTCTCCACTGTCATGTGGTTTGTGCACCCGCTATCAATTATCCAACTTGAGCCCTCGGATGCATAAACCTGCAAAATAGTTTTAGGCCTTGTTCTTATGTACCCAAACGGACTTGGGTCCTTTCACATTAGAAACAAGCACCTTGGGTACCCAAACACAAGTCTTGGAGCCCTTGTGTTTGCCCCCAACATATTTGGCAACTACTTTGCCTGATTTGTTAGTTAAAACATAAGATGCATCAAAAGTCTTAAATGAAACATTAGGCTCATTTGATGCAGTAGGAGTTTTCTTTTTAGGCAATTTAACATGGGTAGAATGCCTAAAGCTAGATGCCTCATTCTTGTACATAAAAGCATGATGGGAAACATAATGAGACTTCCTATCATGAATTCTCCTAATCTTGTGCTCAGGATAACCAGCAGGATATAAAATGTAACCCTCGTTATCCTGAGCCATGGGAGCCTAGCCCTTAACAAAATTAGACAATCTTTTGGGGGTATTAAGTTTGACATTGCTTCCCTGTTGGAAACCAATGCCATCCTTGATGCCAGGGCGTCTCCCACTATAGAGCATGCTTCTAGCAAATTTAAATTTTTCATTTTCAATTTTATGCTCATTGATTTTAGCAGTTAGTTGAGCTATGTGATCAATTTGTTGTTTAATTAAAGCTAGGTGATCATGAATAGCATCAACATTAATGTCTCTACATCTAGTACAAATAATAACATGATTAACACTAGATGTAGAAGGTTTGCAAACATTTAATTTATCTATCTTAGATTTTAGCATGACATTTTCATCTCTAAGATAGGAAATAGATTCATTGCAAACATTTAAATCTTTAGCCTTAGAAATTAACTTATCATTCTCAGTTTATTCAATTTATCAATTTTAGCAATTAAACCAGTATTATCATTTTTAAGATTGGTAATTGAATCATCACAAGCATTTAACTTCTCAACCTTAGCAAATAAATTAGTGTTCACAGTTCTAAGGTTGGAAATGGTGTCATGGCAAATGCTAAGCTCCTTAGTCAAATTTTCATTTTTCTCTGCTTCCTCAGCATAAGCATTCTTCACCTTAACATGCTTTTTATTTTCCTTAATAATGAATTCCTCTTGGCTATCCAAGAGTCCATCCTTCTCATGAATAGCACTTATCAATTCATTTAATTTTTATTTTTGTTGCATGTTAAGGTTGGCAAAAAGGGTAAGCAGATTATCCTCATCTTCACTAGAGCTACCCTCTTCACTAGATGTTGTATATTTAGTGGAGGCTCTAGATTTTACCTTCTTCCTTTTGTCGTCCTTTGCCATGAGGCACTTGTGAAAGAGAAATGTGCCCTTGGGCAATTTCAATAATGTTTTGGTGATTAAGTGCCCAACACGGTTAATTAAGTTCTCATGTGGCAAACAAAGTGAGAAGTGCAAATCAAGACAAAAAGTATGTTTCTAGACTTAGTACATTGTTTTGAGTACTAATGTATTTTGCCTAAGTGCTAGAAACAAGGAGAAAAGAATTGGAAAAAGACTTGGCTCTGTGCAGCCAACTCCAGCTCGGCTTGGCACACCGGACTGTCCGGTGGTGCACCGGACAGTGTCTGGTGCGCCAGGCTGGTCCGCGTGAAAAGGCCGCTCTCGGAACTCGACGACGGCGTATGGCTATAATTCACCGGACCGTCCGGTGGTGCACCAGACTGTCCGGTGAGTCATCCGCGGCGAACTCGTCGCCCTCGGGAAAAGCAAAGGGGCGACGTGGCTATAATTCACCGGACTGTCCGGTGAGCCAACGGTCACCAGCGCCAACGGTCGGTCGCGCAATCTTCGCGCGACGTGTGGCAGCTCCAATGGTCGGCAGGGGGCACCGGACTGTCCGGTGTGCACCGGATAGTGTCCGGTGCGCCAACGGGCCTAGAGCTGCAACGGTCGTCTGTGCCCGATTTGGAAGGCAATCGCGCACCGGACTGTCTATAGGACCTGTCCGATGGCACACCGGACTGTCCGGTGCGCCACTCGACAGAAGGCAAGGATAGCCTTCCTTGTTGGTCTTCAACGGCTCCTAGCTGCCTTGGGGCTATAAAAGAGGACCCCTATGCGCATGGAGGAGTCACCCCAAGCATTCACTAAGTATTTTAAGGCATCCAGACTCTGCTCCCGCGCATTCGCTTTGTTGTGTTAGAGATTTGAGCTCCATTCGAGTCGCGAACTCCCTGTTTTGTCATTTGAGCTCAAGTCTTCACTTGTGTGCGTGGGTGTGTTGCGTATTTGAGTCTTGCGTGTGTTGCTTCTCCCAACCTTACTCTATGCCTTCATTGTAATTCTTGTTGTAAGGGCGAGAGACTCCAAGTTGTGGAGATTCCTCGCAAACGGGAAAATACTCTAAGGAAAATACCATGGTATTCAAGTTGATCATCGAATCACTTGAAAGGGGTTGAGTGCAACCCTCGTCCATTGGGACGCCACAACGTGGAAGTAGGCAAGTGTTACTTGGCCGAACCACGGGATAAAAATCGTGTGTCTTGTGTTGATCTCTTTGTGATTGCTTGTGTGCACAAGAACTCGCTTCAAGCTACTTAGTCGTACTAACACTCATAACTAAGTTTTGTGGCTATTAGTGTTTGATTTTTACAGGATCACCTATTCACCCCCCTCTAGGTGCTCTCAATTGGTATCGGAGCCGTACTCTTCACGTAAAGGACTAATCACCCGAAGAGATGGATCCTAAGGGAAAGGGGATGGTGGTCAACGATAAGGAGAAGGAGTCCATCCTCAACGAGCCAAGAGATGACAAGCCCACTGACTTTGGCTCGAGTCACAAGAAGAAGAACGGGAAGAAGAAGAGGCGCATCAAGAAGATCATCTACTACGACAGCGATGCATCTTCTTCTTCGCCAAGAGACGACGACGACGATGATTCTTTGTCAAAGAAAAAGACGGTTAATCAAAACTATTCCTTTGATTATTCCCGTATTCCGTACAATTCAAATGCCCATTTACTTTCTATTCCTCTTGGAAAACCCCCACACTTTGATGGAGAGGATTACTCATTTTGGAGTCATAAAATGCGTAGTCATCTATTTTCTCTTCATCCTAGCATTTGGGAAACTATGGAAAATGGAATGCATTTTGATAGTACGGATAATCCTATGATGATAAATGAACAAATTCATAAGAATGCACAAGCTACCACTGTTTTGCTAGCATCTTTGTGTAGGGATGAATACAACAAGGTTAGCGGCTTGGACAACGCCAAGCAAATCTAGGACACCCTCAAGATCTCACATGAGGGAAATGATGCCACCATGATCACCAAGATGGAACTGGTGGAAGGCGAGCTGGGGAGATTTGCCATGATCAGAGGAGAGGAGCCAACTCGGACTTACAACAGGCTCAAGACCCTGGTCAACAAGATCCGAAGCTACGGAAGCACAAGATGGATGGATCATGATGTCGTCCGACTCATGCTAAGGTCATTTACTATAATTGACCCCCATCTTGTGAATCTTATTCGTGAAAACCCCAGGTACACAAAGATGACGCTCGAGGAGATCCTTGGAAAGTTTGTAAGCGAGCGTTTGATGGTGAAGGAGGCTCGATATGTGGACGATGCTCTAAACGGTCCACTACCCGTCTACGAGCCTCAACCTATTGCTCTTAAGGCAACTAGTAGCAGGGAGGTGCTTCCAAGCAAGGTGGCACAGGTGGAGGATGCTGGCCTCAACGAGGATGAGATGGCGCTTATCATCAAGCGCTTCAAGTCCGCACTTAAAGGACGCAAGGAGTACCCCAACAAGAACAAAACAAAGGGAAAGCGCTCCTGCTTCAAATGCGGTAAGATTGGTCACTTTATTGCTCAATGTCCCGATAATGAGAATGACCAGGCACAAGAAATACACGGCAAGAAGGAGAAGAAAAAGAACTACAAGATGGCGAAGGGCGAGGCGCACCTTGGAAAGGAGTGGGACTCTGACTGCTCCTCATCCGACTCTGACGATGAGGGACTGGCCGCCTCAGCCTTCGACAAGTCTTCACTCTTCCCCAACGAACGCCATACGTGTCTCATGGCCAAGGAGAAGAAAGTAAGTATTCGAGATACACCTAAGTATTGTTCTTCTAGTGATGAGGAATCTTCTAATGATGAAGTAGATTACTCTAGTTTATTTAAAGGTTTAGATAGAGCTAAGGTAGAAAAAATTAATGAATTAATTGATGCTCTAAATGAAAAGGATAGACTTCTAGAAAAGCAAGAGGATATTTTGTATGAAGAACATGATAAATTTGTTAGTGTTCAAAAATCTCTTGCTCTAGAAATTAAAAGAAATGAAATGCTATCCTCTAAGTTATCCGCATGCCATGAATCTCTCTCTAGTTTAAAGAATTTAAATGATGAATTAAATGCTAAGCTAGAGGAGGCAAATGCAACTTGATCTTGTGTAGATCATGTAGTTATTTGCAATAGATGCAAGGACTTTGATGTTAATGCTTGTGATGAACATCTTATTGCTATTACTAATTTGAATGATGAAGTGGCAAGTCTTAATGCTCAACTTAAGACTTGGAAAAATGATTTTGATAAATTAAAGTTTGCTAGGGATGCCTACACTGTTGGTAGACACCCCTCAATTAAGGATGGACTTGGTTTTCAAAGGGAAACCAAGAACTTAATAGACCAAAAGGCTCCCATTCTCACCAAGGAGAAATGGAAGGCCCCTATGGCTAGTAGTACTCAAAGGAATCATGCTTTTATTTATGATAAGAAAATTGCTAATTGTGCTCATTATAATAGGAGTTATGATCATGATGCTTTTGATTCACATGCTATGTTTGCCTCTAGTTCTACTTTTGTTCATGGTAGAAGTAGGCCTAGGAGAAATCACATTGTGCATCATGTGCCTAGAAAAATGTGTAATATACCTACTATTGTTTTCCATGCTTGCAACACTTCTTTTGTACTTTCATGTAAGAATGAAAAAGTGGTTGCTAGGAAGTTGGGAGCCAAATGCAAGGGAGACAAGACTTGTATTTGGGTTCCAAAAACAATTGTGACTAACCTTGTAGGACCCAACAAGAGTTGGGTACCTAAAACCCAAGCTTAAATTGCCTTGCAGGTTTATGCATCCGGGGGATCTAGCTGGATAATCGACAGCGGATGCACAACCACATGACGGGGGAGAAGAAGATGTTCACCTCCTACGTCAAGAACAAGGATTCCCAAGATACGATTATTTTTGGAGATGGGAACCAAGGCAAGGTCAAAGGTTTGGGAAAGATAGCCATCACAAGCGAGCACTCTATTTCAAATGTATTTTTAGTAGAGTCAATAGGATACAACCTCCTGTCTGTAAGTCAATTGTGTCACATGGGCTACAATTGTTTATTTACAAATATTGATGTATTTGTCTTTAGAAGGAGTGATGGTTCATTAGCGTTTAAGGGTGTATTAGATGGCAAACTCTACTTAGTTGATTTTTTGAAAGAGGAGGCCGATCTAGATGCATGCTTAATAGCTAAGACTAGTATGGGCTGGCTGTGGCATCGCCGTCTAGCACATGTTGGGATGAAGAACCTTCATAAACTTCTAAAGGGAGAACATGTGTTAGGACTAACCAATGTATGTTTTGAGAAAGATAGACCTTGTGCAGCTTGTCAGGCAGGGAAACAGGTGGGAAGCACTCATCACAGCAAGAATGTGATGACAACATCAAGACCACTGGAGCTTCTTCACATGGACCTCTTTGGACACGTTGCCTACCTTAGCATCGGGGGAAGTAAGTATGGTCTAGTAATTGTTGATGATTTTTCCCGCTTCACTTGGGTGTTCTTTTTGCAGGATAAATCAGAAACCCAAGGGACCCTAAAGCGCTTTCTAAGGAGGGCTCAAAACAAATTTGAGCTAAAGGTGAAAAAGATAAGGAGCGACAACAGGTCCAAGTTCAAGAACCTACAAGTTGAGGAGTATCTTGAGGAGGAAGGCGTCAAGCACGAGTTCTCCGCTCCCTACACACCACAGCAAAATGGTGTGGTAGAGAGGAAGAACAGGACGCTTATCGACATGGCGAGGACGATGTTTGGAGAGTTCAAGACGCCCGAGCGGTTTTGGTCGGAAGCTATGAACACAGCTTGCCACACCATAAACCAGCTCTATCTGCATCGCCTTCTCAAGAAGACCTCCTACGAACTCCTTACCGGTAACAAACCCAACGTTTCTTACTTTCGTGTATTTGGGAGCAAATGTTACATTCTAGTGAAGAATGGTAGACATTCCAAATTTGCTCCCAAGGAAGTAGAAGGGTTTTTACTAGGGTATGACTCAAATACAAAGGCGTATAGAGTCTTCAACAAATCATCGGGTTTGGTTGAAGTCTCTAGCAACGTTGTATTTGATGAGACTAATGGCTCTCCAAGAGAGCAAGTTGATCTTGATGACATAGATGAAGATGATGTTCCGACGGCCGCAATGCGCACGATGGCGATAGGTGATGTGCGACCACAGGAACAACAAGAGCAAGATCAGCCTTCTTCCTCAATGCAAGTGCATCCCCCAACCCAAGATGATGAACAGGTACCTCAAGAAGAGGAGCGTGATCAAGGGGGAGCACAAGAAGAACAAGTTATGGAGGAAGAAACACCATGGGTCCCTCCAACTCAAGTCCGAGCGACGATCCAAAGAAATCACCCCGTCGATCAGATTCTGGGTGACATAAGCAAGGGAGTAACTACTCGCTCACGTTTAGCTAATTTTTGTGAGCATTACTCGTTTTTCTCTTCTATTGAGCCTTTCGAGGTAGAAGAGGCCTTGCAGGATCCGGACTGGGTGTTGGCCATGCAGGAAGAGCTCAACAATTTCAAGAGAAATGAAGTCTGGAGCCTGGTGCCACGTCTCAAGCAGAACATTGTGGGAACCAAGTGGGTGTTCCGCAACAAGCAAGACGAGCACGGGGTGGTGACAAGAAACAAAGCTCGACTTGTGGCAAAAGGTTATGCCCAAGTCGCAGGTTTGGATTTTGAGGATACTTTTGCTCCTGTGGCTAGGCTAGAGTCTATTCGAATATTATTAGCCTATGCCGCTCACCACTCTTTTAGGTTGTTTCAAATGGATGTGAAGAGCGCTTTCCTCAACGGGCCAATCAAGGAGGAGGTATACGTGGAACAACCCCCAGGCTTTGAGGATGATAGGTACCCCGACCATGTGTTCAAGCTCTCTAAGGCGCTCTATGGACTTAAGCAAGCCCCAAGAGCATGGTATGAATGCCTTAGAGATTTCTTAATTGCTAATGCTTTCAAGGTTGGGAAAGCTGATCCCACTCTTTTCACTAAGACTTGTGATGGTGATCTTTTTGTGTGCCAAATTTATGTCGATGACATAATATTTGGTTCTACTAACAAAAGTCTTGTGAGGAGTTTAGCAAGGTAATGACTCAAAAGTTTGAGATGTCGATGATGGGCGAGTTGGCCTACTTGGATTCCAAGTGAAGCAACTCAAGGACGGCACCTTTCTCTCCTAAACAAAGTACACTCAAGATCTTCTCAAAAGATTTGGGATGAAGGATGCCTAGCCCGTGAAGACACCGATGGGAACCGATGGGCATGTCGACCTCAACAAAGGAGGTAAGTCTGTTGATCAAAAGGCATACCGGTCTATGATAGGGTCATTGCTTTATTTATGTGCTAGTAGACCGGACATTATGCTAAGTGTATGCATGTGTGCTAAATATCAATCCGACCCAGGGAATGTCACCTTGTGGCCATTAAGCGAATTCTTAGATATTTAGTTTCTACGCCTTGCTTCGGGATCTGGTATCCAAAGGGGTCTACCTTTGACTTGATTGGATATTCAGACTCCGATTATGCTAGATGCAAGGTTGATAGGAAGAGTACATCAGGGACATGCCAATTTCTAGGAAGGTCCCTGGTGTCCTGGAGTTCAAAGAAACAAACATCTGTTGCCCTATCCACCGTTGAGGCCGAGTATGTTGCCGCAGGACAGTGTTGCACGCAACTACTTTGGATGAGGCAAACCCTCCGGGACTTCGGCTACAATCTGAGCAAAGTCCCACTCCTATGTGACAATGAGAGTGCAATCCGCAAAGCGGATAATCCTGTTGAACATAGCCGCACTAAGCACATAGACATCTGGCATCACTTTCTGAGGGACCACCAGCAAAAGGGAGATATCAAAGTGTACCATGTTAGCACCGAGAACCAGCTAGCCAATATCTTCACTAAGTCGTTGGATGAGAAAACCTTTTGCAGGTTACGTAGTGAGCTAAATATCTTAGATTCGCGTAACTTGGATTGATCTATAGCATACATGTGTTCTATGCCTTTGATCATGTTACTTTATGCATTTAAATCCATTGTTGCTTATTTATGGTGCTCAAGTTGTGCAAGGGATCCCCGGACCTCACAAGTCCATGTGTGAATGATGCACATATTTAGGGGGAGATGTGCTACAACTTGACCCTTTGAGACTAATCTAATTGTTTGAGTATACTTGATGTAGTCTCAAAGGTGCATTGAAAGGGAAATATGGACTTGGACAATGCAAAGACTTCCACTGCACTCCGGTATTAGTGTAATTAACTCCAAGTTAATACTTATGCTCTCATTGCCTTTTTGCTCTTAATTGACATTTTTGGTGAGGCAATGGGGTTAAGGGGCCAAAAATGATCCTATTTTGGTGCTTAATGCCAAAGGGGGAGAAATTAAGGCCAAAGCAAATGGATCAGCTACCACTTGTGAATTTCAAAAATAACAGAGTTAGAATGTTCGATTTATCCAAAGTACTCTTATTGCAAAATTTGGTCTCTCGTGGGGGAGAATTTTTTATTATGGGAAAAAGGGGGAGTTTTTGGTACTTGATCAATTTTTCATTGGAATAACTCTTTATGTGCCCAAACAAGTGTGTTTGATTTAGTGATAGGAAAATGAATTTGATTTGCAAAAACAAACCAAGTGGTGGCAAAGAATGATCCAAATATGCTAAATTATAGTCAAAAACAATTTGGTCCTCATTTGCATTGATGTTGCACTTTTTGGTTGCTTTTTAATGTGTTGGCATAAATCACCAAAAAGGGGGAGATTGAAAGAGAAATGTGCCCTTGGGCAATTTCAATAATGTTTTGGTGATTAACTGCCCAACATGGTTAATTAAGTTCTCATGTGCCAAACAAAGTGAGAAGTGCAAATCAAGACAAAAGGTATGTTTCTAGACTTAGTACATTGTTTTGAGTACCAATGTATTTTGCCTAAGTGCTAGAAACAAGGAGAAAAGAATTGGAAAAAGACTTGGCTCTGTGCAGCCAACTCCAGCTCGGCTTGGCACACCGGACTGTCCGGTGGTGCACCGGACAGTGTCCGGTGCGCCAGGCTGGTCCACGTGAAAAGGACGCTTCTCGGGACTCGACGACGGCGTATGGCTATAATTCACCTGGACCGTCCGGTGGTGCACCGGACTGTCCGGTGAGTCATCCGCGGCAAACTCATCGCCCTCGAGAAAAGCAAAGGGGCGACGTGGCTATAACTCACCGGACTATCCGGTGGTGCACCGGACTGTCTGGTGAGCCAACGGTCGCCAGCGCCAATGATCGACCGTGCAATCTTTGTGCGACGCGTGGCAGCTCCAACGGTCGGCAGGGGGCACCGGATAGTGTTTGGTGCGCCAACGGGTCCAGAGCTGCAACGGTCGTCTCTGCCCGATTTGGAAGGCAATCGCGCATCGGACCGTCCTACAGGACCTATCCAGTGGCGCACCGGACTGTCCAGTGCGCCACTCGACAGAAGGCAAGGATAGCCTTCCTTGTTGGTCTTCAACGGCTCCTAGCTGCCTTGGGGCTATAAAAGGGACCCCTAGACGCATGGAGTCACCCCAAGCATTCACTAAGTATTCTAAGGCATCCAGACTCTGCTCCCGCGCATTCGCTTTGTTGTGTTAGAGATTTGAGCTCCATTCAAGTCGCGAACTCCCTATGTTGTCATTTGAGCTCAAGTCTTCACTTGTGTGCGTGGGTGTGCTGCGTATTTGAGTCTTGCGTGTGTTGCTTCTCCCAACCTTACTCTGTGCCTTCATTGTGATTCTTGTTGTAAGGGCGAGAGACTCCAAGTTGTAGAGATTCCTCGCAAACGGGAAAATACTCTAAGGAAAATATCGTGGTATTCAAGTTGATCATCGGATCAGTTGAAAGGGGTTGAGTGCAACCCTCGTCCATTGGGACGCCACAACGTGGAAGTAGGCAAGTGTTACTTGGCGGAACCACGGGATAAAAATCATGTGTCTTGTGTTGATCTCTTTGTGATTGCTTGTGTGCACAAGAACTCGATTCAAGCTACTTAGTCGTACAAACAGTCATAACTAAGTTTTGTGTCTATTAGTGTTTGATTTTTACAGGATCACCTATTCACCCCCCCTCTAGATGCTCTAAACTTGTGGCCGACATTGGGGAAGAGAAGTCCCTTGTTGACAGCGATGTTGGCGGCGTCCTCGTCGGAGGAGGAGTTGGTGGAGCTCATGTCGGAGTCCCATTCCCGACATACGTGGGCATCGCCACCCTTCTTCTTCTTGTAGTATCTCTTCTTCTCCTTCTTCTTCCCTCTCTTGTCGTCGTCCCTATTACTATCACTAGATATATGACATTTTGCAATAAAGTGACCGGGCTTACCACACTTGTAGAACACCCTTTTGGAACGGGGCTTGTAGTTAGGGGTGGTAACGGGCCATTTAATTTAGCCTAGCAAATTTAAGGATCGAATCAAGTTAGGGCCGGATCATAAAACAATATAATTTTGAACTAACAAAATGTTGGAGCGAAGGCGAAGATGCTACCCTTTGCTCCAGGCCTTCGTCACCTCGCCGCTCCAACGGAAGCATGATGACGGCGTGGCCCACCCTCCGTCCTCCTCACCGCAAGGCGGAGGCTCACGACGAAGGCCTACGACGAAGTCTTCCCACCCCATGTCCTCACCAGATCTGGAGGCCCACGTGGGATTCGACCCATCGTAACAGGCCCTGCATTGAGAAGCGTGTTACGGGCCCAATTTGTAATAGCTTTTCTATAATGACAGTTTGTAACCCTCCCTTATGGGAATATTCTGGGGATAATCCAGGTGCCTGAGGGCACAAGTGTCCTTACATGGAGACGTTGGGCACTTGGGCACCTATAAATACCCCCGTACAGTGCCCTTGAGAGGCTGAATGAATAGAGCTATTGCCATCTCGAGTTAAACCTTGTTTGCATCCTTTTCACTCCCCTGTTGGATCATCTTGCCCAGGAGAGCAAGTTCCAACATTTGGCGCCCACCGTTCGTGCTACGAGCAAACCACCCGCGATGGCACCCAAGAGAGCTAGCTCAAAGGTAGCCCCATCCGTTGACGAAGCAGCGAAGGCAGCGCTGCTAGCCGAGAAAAAGGGCAAGGCCCTTGCAGACACCACCACCAAGAAACCTGCGAAGACGACACTGTCAGCAAGAGATAGCGCAACGATCAACCAACTCCCAAGGGCAGCCTCCACACCTGCAGCTCCGGAGGACAGCCATAGGAACCACCCCCAGGCTTCGCTCCACTAGAGGGCGAGGACGCCATAGAGGACGGTGAAGTCATCGGCATTTCAGCAGAAGAACAGCTACAGCTGCGAGCCCTACGCATCAAGAACCGCAACTTCCAGAAGCAGAAAAAAATCCTCGAGGCCAAGCACCAACGTGTTTCCACGCAGGCCAAGGTGCGCCAGATGATACGAGACGAGGAGCAGAGGGCTTAGGAACTCGAGCAAGAGATTGTGCTCATGCAGCGCGAAGGCCAACATGATCTGTGGCACGGCCCACCCCTCCAACAGCGCGCGCCAGTCGGAGACCCATTCATTCCTCAGCGCGGACCCTTCATCCCGCACGCCGTAGCATTCCAAGGCGTCAACTACCTTGATGAGCGGAGTCCCCTAGCGCTGCAACTGCAAGTGTCACCATGGCCCGCCAACTTAAGGGCAGGGACCTACCCCAAGTACAATGGCAGCACTGACCCAGCATAGTACATCATGAGCTATCAAGTCGTCGTTGCATCAACCAGAAGGGATGACGCCATGATGGCCAAGTCCTTCATCATCGCCCTCGAGGGTCCAGCCTTGACTTGGTACACCAGGTTGCCCCCATTGTCCATCGACTCCTAGAGAAGTCTCCAGGACAAATTTCTGCTCAACTTCCAAGGGTACCGCCCAGACACCGATGCCTTGGCCTGAACTATCACTCTGCAAGCAGCAGGAGAAAGAAACCCTACGGGAGTACTACCGCAAGTTCTTGACTCTCAAGTCACAACTGCCCTCGGTCGACGACCAAATTGCCATACACTACGCCATCAGTGGCCTTCGGGCTAGCGTCCTGTACAGTCACTGCATTAGGGACCCACCCAAAAACCTCCAAGAACTCTATCAGTTGTTTGAAAAGTACGCCAGATCCGAAGAGCTCCACCAGCGCAAGGTCGAGTCTCAAAGAAAACCCAAGGACCCTCCACAGTCCAGCCGAACATGGACAAGACCTTCGCAGTCAGACTCCGGTTGGGACAGCCGCAGTCAGCAGCAGGTGCATAATATTGCCAACTAGCACCCCGCCAGCGAGGCCCCTCGCCATCAAGATTATCCCCCTAAGGGTCGCGGCAATGGCACGCGTGGTCGGGGCCGAGGACGGGCGCAGCAGCCGTGCAGATTTTACTGCCTGATTCACGGCGAAGACTGCGCGCACCCAATGAGGGACTGCCCAGAAACGAAGGCCGCCAGGGACAGGATGTCCCGGGCACAACCCGTCCGATAACCCAAGAGTTGTCGCCCACACATATCAACACCACCTCCCACAACCATACAACCACGGCCCCGCCCAACATCCACCTAACCACGCATACCAACACCACCAGGAGGTACAAGTCGTACCACCCCCACTTCCGCCTCCACACCCGCATCAGCCAAACATCCACCACCAAAATCACCCCCAAGCACCAAAACAGGAAGACTTCGCTGATCAACCATATCGCGAAGTTATTCACATGATCACTGGAGGGTCCAGCGTCGACTTCGACACGAAGCGACAAAAGAGAGACCACTACCACAGCATCAACCACGTCTCCATCACCGGCCCAGTCATGTAAACGAAGTGGTCACACGTGTCGCTAACCTTTGACGCCAGAGATGTTGATCTGCGCAACGCACCCCACATTGACGCCATGGTAATCAACTGCAGTGTGGCAGGATGGGACCTGCATAAAGTCCTAGTTGACAACAGCAACCAGGCGGACATCATCTTCCTCCACGCCTTCGACTGCATGGGCATCAGCCATAGTTTACTCAAGCCTTCGGACAATCCTCTATATGGCTTCAGTGGCAAGGGCACCTTCCCTGTGGGCAAGATAGAGCTACCCCTGTCCTTCGGCGTAGCGCCCAATGCGCGAAGCAAACAGGTCACCTTTGACATCGTTGACATGGTCTACCCCTACAACACCATAATGGGTCGGGGCTCTATCAACAAATGTGAAGCAGCCATCCATGGATTATACCTCTGCATGAAAATTCTTGGTCCGCAAGGCGCAATAATGGTGTACGACAATCAGCAGACTGCGCATAACATTGAGAGAGACTTAGTTCCCGGTCAACGGAACGTACGCTGCCTTACGACGCAGCGCAAAGTCCCCGAGGCCACTCGCCCAGCCGCCAACGAGCATGAAAAGGCACAGCTGCAGAGCAACGATGGAACGAAGACAGTTCCCCTTGACCAGGCAACGCCTAAGCAAACAGTCATCATAAGCGAAGACCTGACTTCGCAAGACGAGGAGAAACTCATCTCCTGTCTCTCCAGAAATAAGGACGTCTTCGCCTGGTCTGCCCTTGACCTGGTCGGAGTCAGTCGCACCGTCATCGAGCATAGTCTGGGCATCGACCCTTTGTTGCGCCCAAAGAAGCAGTGGCTGCGCAAAATGTCCGATGAAAAAACAGAAGCCGCCAAAGCCGAAGTACACCGCCTGCTGGAGGCCAATTTCATCGAGCCAGTCGTCTATCCCACGTGGCTCGCCTACGTAGTCATGGTGCAAAATAAGAGTGGCAAGTGGCGGATGTGCATCGATTTCACCAGCCTCAACAAGGCCTGCCCCAAGGATAATTTCCTGCTGCCTCGAATCGACAAGATCGTCGATAGTGCGGCCGGATGCGAAGTCATGTCACTCCTCGACTGCTTCTCTGGCTATCACCAAATATATATGAAGGAGGAAGACAAGGCCAGTACCAGTTTCATTACACCCTTCGGCACGTACTGCTTCATCAGGATGCCGGAGGGACTCAAGAACGCTTGGTCTACCTTCTCTCACCTCACCAAGACGGTGCTCGAGAGCCAAGTAGGCCGGGACATCTTCACGTATGTGGACGACATAGCCGTCGCCAGCAACAATAAGGTGGATCACCTAGCCAACCTCGCAGAGACATTCGCAAACATGAGGGACGCTCGACTTCGACTCAACCCTGAGAAGTGCGTCTTCGGGGTCCGTCAGGGGAAAATACTGGGCTACCTGGTGTCGCATCGCGGGATCAAGGTCAACCCGACCAAGATTCAGGTAATAGTCAACATGACACCCCTATAGTCCACCAGGGACGTCCAGCATCTGACAGGCAGATTAGCCGCTCTGAACAGATTCATCTCCAAGTCCGCCTAGTGGAGTCTACCTTTCCTCAAGACACTGCATGGTGCGAAGGACTTCGCGTGGGGACCAGAACAGGCGGTAGCCTTCACATCACTCAAGCAGCACCTATCAGACTTGGCCATTCTCACCAGTCCAGACCCTTCGCTGTCGCTGCTGCTATACATTGCTGCCTCGCCACATGCAGTCAGCGCAGCCCTAGTCCAAGAGCAGAACAGGGAGGGCACGACCCGGCAATGTCCAGTCTACTATGTCTCCGAGGTCCTCATGGCCTCCAAGTGTAACATGACCGAGTTAGAGAAAATCTCCTACGCAGTCATCATGGCATCACGCAAGCTGCGCCATTACTTCGAAGCATTCAAGGTGTGGGTCACCTCGGACAGGGGACTGGGAGAGCTATTTCGCAACCCGGAGGCGTCTGTCCGAATCGCCAAATGGGCAGTCGAGCTCTCCGGCTACCATATCACCTTCGAGCCCAGAACAGCAATCAAGTCACAGGTCCTGGCAGACTTCATCGTTGACTGGACAGGGCCAATAACGCAGCAGGACGAGCCTACAGAGAAAGTGTGGACCATTCACTGTGACGGCGCATTGTGCCATGCAGGGGCAGGTGCAGCTGCAGTCATCACATCGCCCACAGGGGTCAAACACAGATATGCAGCATGCCTCAGCTTTGCTTTGGAGTCTGAGAGATGCACCAACAACGTAGCAGAGTACGAAGCCGTCATCCTGGGTCTTCGCAAGCTACAAGCGCTTGGTGTCACTGCCTGCATAATCAAAATAGATTCCAAAATAGTTGTTGGTCAGGTCGAAAAAGAATATTTAGCAAAAGACCCCGCACTCATGCAGTATCTCATGGCTGTTCGCAGTCTTGAGAGACAATTTAAGGGCTTTACCTTGCAACATGTGGACCGAGCCAAGAACGAGGAGGCCGACGCATTAGCCAAAGCAGCCGCCAGAGGTGAGGCCTTGCCCTCCGACGTGTTCTACCACGTCATCGGCACGCCAGCCATCCGCAGTCCAGAGGGCCTACAAATAACCGACACCGAGGGCCATCGCATAGTCAACCTCATCATGACCGAAGATTGGCGGGCCCCAATCACCCTGTTCCTGCAGGGATATTACCATCCAAGCAACATCAACGAGGCCAAGTGCCTCAAGCACCGAAGCCAGGACTTCACAATCATCAAAGGCCAGCTTTACAAGAAGGGGGTCAGTCAACCAATGCTTAAATGCGTCACCGAAATCGAAGGCATCCAGATCCTGCACGAAGTCCACAGCGGAACTTGTGGCTCTCACTCGGGGCCTAGGGCCCTCGCTGCCAAGGTGATCTGTCAAGGGTTCTACTGGCCCGCTATAATCTGCGCCGCGAATCGAGTCACGCGGTCATGCGAAGCCTGCCAGAAGTTCTCTCCCCGTTCAAGCAACCCTTTGCAATACACAAAGCTGATTGCCCACACATGGCCACTTCAACGCTGGGGGCTGGATATTGTCGGGCCACTACCCACGGCCCAAGGGAACCTCAAGTTCACCTTCGTCGCTGTCGAGTATTTTACCAAGTGGATCGAGGCAAGGGCAGTATCCACAATAACATCGAAGACTACCCAGAAGTTCTTCTAGCAAAACATTGTTTGCCGATTCGGAGTCCCGTCCGAGCTCACAGTCAACAACGGCAAACAGTTTGACAGCCAGGATTTCAGGGACTTCTGCTTCTCCATCGGCACCAAGCTTGCCTTCGCCTCCGTATATCACCCGCAATCTAACGGCGTCGTCGAGCGCGCCAATGACAAGATTTTCACTGCCATCAAGAAGAGGCTCCTCGACGACAGGAAGGGTAAATGGGCTGACCAGCTGCCTGAAGTAGTATGGGCACTCAACACAACCGAATGCCGGGCAACTGGGTTCACTCCTTTTCGACTATTATATGGATCAGAGGCCATGACCCCGTAGGAAATAAAGCACGGGTCACCTCGAACAAGTGCATCTACCATCCCCGACGTCGACGAACCCACATCCAAAGACCTCATCGACGAAGACCATGTCTTCGCCCTGCAGGCCCTTAACAAATACCAAGCTCAAACGAAGGCCTGGCGCGACCATGCAGTCGTCCCAAGAGAATTTAACGAAGGAGACCTCGTACTCGTCCGAACCACCCGGACAGAGTCACGAGGCAAGCTGGAGCCAAAGTGGGAAGGTCCATTCATCGTCAAGTCGAAGGCGTCCCCCAGCGCATACAGGCTAACAACGCCATTCGGCGAAGACTTAGACCATTCCTGGAATATTGACAATCTACGCAAATTTTTTGTCTAAGTCCTCAGGGCCTACGCGCCCTTGTAATTCACCAAACAGCGCTATTCAGGCCCGCACTCTTTTCCTCCCGGGGGGTGAGGTTTTTAACGAGGTGGCGCCATGTAATATATCTGCAAAAATCCCCCGCAAAAACTAAGATGCAACATGTCGAAAAAGACCGCATCAACGGTCTTAGGCATTCGACTTCTCCAAAGTCACCGCGAGAGGCAGCGTAGACTACCCTCGCGTGCGACACTCCGTGCAAAAGTCGCCTAAGGGTGTAGCTAGAATAGCACAACAAGTGGGTTAATCAGTCTTTTATTCAAAAGACACTCCACGCAAAAGTCGCCTAAGGGTGCAGCCGGAATAGCACAACAAGTGCGTTAATCAGTCTTTTATTCAAAAAGACACTCCGCGCAAAAGTTGCCTAAGGGTGCAGCCGGAATAGCTCAACAAGAGCATTATTCGAAGTCTTTTCTTCAACAGACACTCCGCGCAAAAGTCGCCTAAGGGTGCAACCGGAATAGCTCAACAAGAGCGTTATTCGAAGTCTTTTCTCTACAAGACATTCTGAGCAAAAGTCGCCTAAGGGTGCAGCCGGAACAGCACAACAGGAGCGTTCATCGAAGTCTTTTATTCAAAAGATAGCGCAACAATTACTTAAAGGCGTAGCCGAAATAACGTTAATCGAAGTCTATCATTACAAAGACACTCCGCACAAAGCCGCCCACGTACGCAGCCGAAACAATACAAGTGTACGAATACGACCAACAGGCCACATCACCATTACAATTACATACACACGGTGAGGGCATCGCCTATTACACACACACGGCGAGGGCATCGCCTATCACATCAGCTCAACCTTCGGAATGATACCCATCTCCCTGTAATTAAACTGCATTATCCTCAATTCCTCACCCTCAAAAAGCTCCCGAAGATCCCCTTCGCCTATGTCAGTGTTTTGGGTCCGACCGCGCTCCCGGGGTTGCCCCTCAAGGTGCTTTTTGGAGTAGGACGGTGTTACCGACTGTAGCTCAACGGTTCATGCTGAATGCACGAGAAATAGTGGACAGTTGTGTATAGGTTCGGGCCGCTTTGAGATGCGTAACACCCTACGTCCTGGTGCGAGCACTTTATGTGGTGGGTTACAAGGAGGTTCTCTAGTATTGGAAACGTAGAGAGCCGGTGTTGGTGGCTAAGTAATGAGGTCGATCGTCTTGAAGGGGTGCCCCCTAGGCCTTATATACTCACCGTGGGGCATTACATGTGGATATGATAACAACGTGTGCCTAAGTAACAGTGAACTAACTGAGTCTATCTTCCTATAATTCAGCCGACTCATCCTCGCTCGGTTCCGATGTACGGGGCCCCTGTGCGGGAAGGTCGGGTCACTTGTGTGATCACTGCTCAAATCCATCGGGTCGTCTAGGCCCGCATCAGTCTAGTCTTGTGTCAATCCGCCTTATTGGACGTTCCTCCCAGGCCCACGAAGGGATGACCTCGCGAATTATTGGGCCCACGGGCCTTTCGTGAGGTCTTTTATCCTTCTGGTGGACCCGGGGGATATCTGTCCCCCACAAGCCCCCGATCTTTGGGTTGATTTTGAAATAACCGGCCCAAAGATCCTAGGTCCAGCTCGCAGTCTTTGATTTTAACAAGAAATGCCTTGGAAATAAGCCTGCCGGGTCACTATTTCTGAACTCTGAGTGATTCGGTAAAAACAATCTTTTACTGTCTTCTTCCGCTATTACTCCTCGAAATTTGGTGTTCTGTCTCAGGTTCAAGCTTCAGAGGTCAGCATTTTGCACTGTAGGACTTTGAAGTTTATTGGGTGCCCAATGGGTGTAGCCCCCGAGCTTCGAGTGGATTTTTGCAGATAATCCACTCGAAGGTCTTCATTTCAAGTCTTCTCAGAAATTACTTTTATCTTCCACTTGTGCTTTTTTAGAGGTTAGTTTTGCCTTAGTTTTGCCGTATGCTTTAGAGGTCAGCATTTTGCCTCTCGGGGTAGATGATTCATTGGGTGTAGCCCCCGAGCTTTGAGTGGATTTTTGAAAATAATCTGCTCGAAGGTCTTCATCTCATGGTGTCTCTCTTTTTTTTGCCTTAGGAATTATCCTTTTCTTTTGTCGAATGCCTTAGAGATCAGCATTATATCATTAACATTATGCTTTAGAGGTCAGTATACATTTTTGTCTTTGAAGCCAAGTACGCGATCTGTCCATATCTTGCTAGGTCTTGCAATTTATTTGATCTGCGACTGATTGGACGTTCGATGGATGGCCTTTGGCTAGTCTTCATATCACTTCGTGCTTCAATGCTTCTGTCGATTAGACTTGTACCTCATCGGCTATATTTGGCTTTCCTCTGATATCTGTTGATATCCTCCTTTTGTCTTGAGGTATTCATTGCGTATACTGTATGGATGTGACTGCTTGGGAAAATCTATTGAAAATTCCTGGACATCCCCCCTAATGGGTGTGGGCAAGGGACGGCTTAGTGCACTGAGCGTTTAGCAAACTGCTTCTAAGTAGTAACTTGATGTGACCGCGGGTGTAATCATATCGCCCAAGCAGTTGACTGAAGTCCCAATGGGTGTCGTGTTACGTGGAACGGCGTCAGCCGCCTGACGTGTCTCCAGACGGTTTGAATTGCATATTGAATTTTTGCGACTGTTTAGTGGCCGTGGTAGGAGGTGAGCGGTTGCCTTCTTCTTCTATAAATAGTGTTCTTGCTTCTCCAGCATTTTCATATCTCTTACCGCTGCTCGCTGTTTACTTTCTTCTCTTTCCTTCTACTCCACCATGGGCAAGAGCAAGAAGGGTGGTAGTTCTTCGCATCACTCCGGCGACAAATGGAAGCGTGAGCTGACTCCTCCCTCGGAGGACTTCGGCGACTCGGAGTACTCGGAGGAGGAGTTCTCCTCTGAGTCCAAGAGCTCACCGGTCCATGCCTCTCCCCCGGCGTCGTCTGATGACTCAGACGACTCCCAGGGGCTCACCGCAGAGGTGTGGACCTACATCCGGGCCGTCGAGCGCGCCGGGCTCGAGGGTTCGGATGAGTCGGAGTACCCTCAGACGAGGAGAACTCCTCGGACTCGTTCGAGGAGGGCGACGACGGCGATGGCGGTGACGGCGACGATGGCGGAGGCGATGGTGATGGCAGGTGAAGGCGATGGCGAGGGCGGTGACGGCGGCGGCAAAGATGGCAGCGGCGACGGTAGAGACGGCAACAAGAGCAGCAGCAGGGGCAGCAACAAGGACAGCAGCAAGGGCCAGTGGCTAGATGCCACTGGTTTTAAATGTTAGTATAGATTAGTAGTAGAAGTAGTATTAGTGAAATAATGTAGTAGTAGCTAGTAGTATAGTGTAGTGAAATATGATGTAGTAATGGGGAGGACATCAACTCATAATGAGTTGATTTGTAAGTTTGGTAGCGCTTCCCTTATAATGAAGAATGATTTTGCCCCATCCTGTGTGTACCATTTTGCCTTCCTGTCGATCGTCGATCGTGTTAATGCTTACTACAGATGCTGTTTCTGAATGTAATGCTTGAGTAGCGACTTAGAATCGTTGAGTTGCGCTTTAGACTGCCTTCTTTGTGATGTCAGCGCTTTAGTAGTAGCGGCCGAGTGATTATTAGTGATGTTGGCGCTTTTAGAAGTGATAGCCGAGTGATAGCGGGCCACGTCGGTGTTTTAGAAATAACGACCGAGCGGTTACTGGTGATGTCGGCGTTTTAGAGGTAACTTTGAAGCCACGTCACTGCTTTAGGAATGACAGCCGAGTGACCGCTGGCGACATCGACGTTTTAGAAGTAACAGCCGAGTGATAACAGGTCACGTCGTCCGCCTTGGAAATAGTGACCGAGTGAAGTCTGGTAACGCCAGCGTTTTTAGAAATAACAGCTGAGTTAAATTGGGCCGCGTCGGCCGTTTTGGAACTAACGGCCGAGTTATGACATGGCACGCCAGCATTTTAGAGATAACTGCTGGGTGATGACATGGCACGCCAGCGTTTTAGAAATAACGGATGGGTGATGACTGGGCGCTTTTTAGAAATGGCGTCTGGCCCAGGAAAACCCCATATGTACCGCACTGTCGCACGCCTTTGCATTCTGTGCCCTAGTTTTTGCTTTTCTGCATCCAAGCCTTCTCTGCTCTCTTGCAATATTTCCTCCGCTCTGCTCGCCAGCAAGGTTGAGATGGCACCCAAGCGGAAAGCCCAGAGTTCGTCTGCCGCAATCATTCCTCCTATCGATCCCAACAGTCAGTTGCCTTTCGCAAGTAACCACATGTCTGTCGTATCTGAATCCGACCTTTTCCATCTCGTATCCATCAGAGTTCTTCCTCCAAAGGAGCTCTGTTCTTGGCGGATCTGCCATGGGGTCACTGTTCCGACAGAAGACACCCACGAATCCGTCATTTACGTTCCTTTTCTCATCCGCGGCCTTGCTCTTCCCATTTCTCCTTTCTTCCGCGGTCTCCTTGATTTCTATCACTTGAATCTGACCCATCTGAATCCCAATTCCATTCTGCAAGTTTCCGTTTTTGTTCATTTGTGTGAAGCTTTCCTTGGCATTCTGCCACACTTTGGCCTATGAAAGTACTTGTACCACTGTCGGCCTGGGATGGCCGGAGGGCAGCACCAGCTTGTGGGGGGCACGAGTTTGGAGATGCGCCGTGGGAGGAAGACCGACTACCTCGACATCCCACTCAAGGACGGCATCAAAGGATGGTACCAGGAATGGTTTATCATGGAGAATCACGGGAATTCCCTCCCCCCACGATCAGGGAGATAGCCAGATGTTCGCACTCCTAGCTGGACCGAATCCCCCACAGACCTGGAGGTGGCTGAGGCAGGAGCTCTGCTTGCTGAGGTTGGATTGTTGAAAGAGAGGGGTTTGACTGCAGAAGCTGTGGTCGCCGATTTCATTTTCAAGAACATTCAGCCACTAAAAGACAGAGCCTATCCGGCTTATCTGTACCGAGGTCTCGCTGATTCAACCCGGGTTACCAACAGAAGAATTCCTGCTGTGGATTTGGTCAGCTGGCTCGAGATGATACTCAGAGGCAAGGTGTCGAACGTCGGTGCTCCTGTTGCATACTCATCCTGGAATCTGCCTCCTTCCAAGGCCTTTACCAGTTTTGTGTCAAATCCTCCTGCTGGTGATAGCGGTTTGGGCCTTAGAGTGTGACCCTCTCCTGAAGAGGTTAGTGCTTTGGTTGCTTCACTTGGTGAAATCCTTGACGACGAGAGGCAGGTTCATTTCGAGGTACCTTTGAATCCAAGTGATGCAGAGATAAGTGCCATGCTAGATATGTTGGCTGAAGATTCCTCTGATGCAGCCCCTGCTGAAACACTGGCTGTAGCACCCATCCTAGAGGCTGGCAAAGCTTTGGATATTCAGAGGTTTGATAATGTTCGCCCGAAGCGTCCTCGCTGAGCCAATCAACCAACTTCTCCTGCTGAGGGGAAGAAAAAGAAAAAGAGACGTCTTCGCCGAGTGTCATGCTTGGATCAGGATGCTGGTCCTTCTGCTCCTGCTGCTAAGGAAGTGCCAGTACCAGTTTTTGCTGAAGCTGAACCCAATGGGTGCGACCCGACTGATGCTGACCCCAATGGGTGTAACCTGACTAATGCTAACCCCAATGGGTGTGATCCGGCCAAAGCTGACCCTAGTGGGTGTACCGTCCGTATTGTTGATGAAGATGAGGAAGAGGGGGATGAATTCCCTCTAGTTCGGAAGAACAGCCGACGCTACATAGCCAGCGGGGAAAGTAGTGGTGTTCCTTCTCTAGCTTTGTTTGCCCTCATTGGTCTGCAAGAATTGTCTCTGGCAAACTTTGATCGGACTCTTGAAGACATGGTCCTAGAAGATCTGTTGTCAGAGCCGACAGATGGTGGAATGATGGATATTTGTGCTAATGTGCCTGATGCTGGGCTGGAGTTATCTTGAGCAGCGTCCCATGCCTCATCGACCTTAGAGCGCGGTCTTAAGGGTCAGGAGGCTGGTCTGGATTGTTCTACTCCCATGGAAGTGGGTGAAGGTCCCTCAGCCTTAGAGGTGGCTGTTACAGAGAGCTCGGCCCTCAAGGATGGCGCTAGCGCTTACCCAGCCCCGGAGGGTGTCGCCGGGGATGATCCAGCTCGGATGGGTGGCACGAGCTATGACCCAGCCCCCGAGGGTGTCCGAGTTGGTTCTCCCTCTCACACTTCCATGGATGTTCATGTAGGGTCTTCTCCTCCGCATTCTGGTTGCATGGCAGCAGCTCAAGCTTCGAGTCAGGAAGTCGCCTTAGGGGCCAGTGCTCCTGACGAAAGAGTTTTGATTTCTACTGTTGACACTGACTTGGTCGCCACTGATGCATTGCGGGTTGCTCCGGGTGTTGATCCTTCATCGAGCCATCAACTGATTTCCCACGACTTGGGAGTTCCTTCGTTCTTCTCCAACCTCCAGGCAACTTGGTTTTCCCTGATCTGGCTGTACCCCGGGTGTGGTATTGTTCTTACACTCATTTGTTTTTAATGTCAGGCACTGGTCGATGAAATGGCTGGTCAGCTGTGGTCGCAAGGTGCTTCTGTCCCGGAAAGAGCTCTATCTCTGACGCATTGGAATCCAGTGCTGCTTCAGCGGTGGGTATCTGATTTGGAGATGGCGAATGCTGGTTAGTGCCCTTTGTTTCTTCTTTGACTACTTGATTAGTCTCCTTTTTAGCTGAACACCCTTGCTTGACTATTTCTTGACAGATATGGCCCGGCGGTACTCTGATCTTGAAGAAAAATATTCTCAAGGTCAGACTAAACTGGCCCAGGTTTCTGCTTCTCTGAATGATGTTAACACGCTGAACTCCACTCTCCATGCTCAACTCGACTCTGAAAAGGTGACCAGTGAATTAAGCTTTACTTGCCTTTGTCTGCTGTGTTCTTAGTGCTTACTTGGCGTTGGAGAAACTGATTCTTGTCTACAGGAGGAAAAACGTGCTCTTGCCACTTCTCGCGACAACCTTGACAAGCTATATCGCGACGCCAGCAACTCGTTGACCATCTTGGAAAGGAGTCATCGCTTCACCATGGAGGATTTGGATAATCATTGTTATAAGCTGCAAGAGTCCTTGGATGATATGTTTCACCTTAGGCAATTGGTGTCGAACAAGGATACTATCATTAAGGATCGGCGTGCTTCCAAGAAATCAGTCGTCCAGGAGCTAGAAACTGCTCGGTTGGCTGTCAAAGCTGCTGAAGAGACTTCTGTGTACTCTGAGGGCCCAGCGCGACAAAGCTATGGACAAAGCTATTCTCGTGGGGTGGATCCTGATGAGGAGACCCGACGTGGTTGTCCCTGACGACATAGTGGCTGACGTGAATGCCGCTCCAGATTCTTCGACTCGCCCTTCTTCGTCGGTCGCTCCTGAGAAGAACATTACCAAATAGAAACACTGAATGTTTTGTATACGTGGTTAGTGTGTTCGGATATTCCGTCAGAAAACATTTTTCAGTATGTAATGTCGTTATTGTTTTTCCGTTGTTAGAATACAACCGTATCTATAACCGCAGAGGTAAAATGCAGTATGATGGTTTTGAAATTTCTTCGTATGTTGTGGGGCATAGAGATCGCCCTAAGATGAGTAATTGCAAACGTGCTCGTGTTGGATTAAGTAGACGTGAGTGTACTATGCCAATTTAAGTCATTACCGACTTAAACCGACTGCTCTGTTAGTAGGGCATAGTGGTCACCCCGAGTTAAGTAAGCGTGAGCATGTCGCACCGCCTTAAGTCGTTGTCGACTTAAGCCGATTGCTCCGATAGTAGGGTATAGTGGTCATCCCGAGTTAAGTAAGCATGAGCATGTTGCACCGCCTTAAGTCATCGCCGACTTAAGCTGATTGCTCCGTTAGTAGGGTATAGTGGTCACCCCGAGTTAAGTAAGCGTGAGCATGTTGCACCGCCTTAAGTCATCACCGACTTAAGCCGATTGCTCCATTAGTAGGGTATAGTGGTCACCCCGAGTTAAGTAAGCGTGAGCATGTCGCACCGCCTTAAGTCATTGTCGACTTAAGTCGATTGCTCCGATAGTAGGGTATAGTGGTCACCACGAGTTAAGTAAGCGTGAGCATGTTGCACCGCCTTAAGTCATCGCCGACTTAAGCCGATTGCTTCGTTAGTAGGGTATAGTGGTCACCCCGAGTTAAGTAAGCGTGAGCATGTCGCACCGCCTTAAGTCATTGCCGACTTAAGCCGATTGCTCCGTTAGTAGGGTATAGTGGTCACCCCGAGTTAAGTAAGCATGCCGGTTGACAGTGAACAATTCGAGTGCCTTTGAAGTCTTTTTATTGATGATATATTTCCCAGTTTACAGAGTACATTATCGTCCCAATAGCTTTTAAGATATAGCTAGGGGTAAAACTTCCTGAGATGTTCTATGTTCCATGAGTTCCCAATTTCTGTGCCGTCCATTTGAGTGAGACAATATGATCCAGGCCGAGTGACTTCTGCTACTATGAATGGTCCTTCCCATAGAGGCGACAGTTTGTGCCATCCCTCCCCTGTTAGAATTCGGCGGAGGACGAGGTCTCCTACTGCGAAGGATCGATGCCGTATGGCCTTGTCATGATAACGTCTCAGAGTTTGCTGATATCGGGCCGACTGAATCACCGTATTCAATCGTTCTTCTTCTAGTACATCGACATCCTCTAGCCTAGTAGCCTCAGCTTTTGGTATGTTTTCAAAGATTAACCTTGGTGCCCCAAACTTGAGATCAGCAGGTAGCACTGCTTCCAAACCATAGACCATAAAGAAAGGTGTGTTTCCATGCAGAGCTCGACTAGGTTGAGTTCTCAGGCTCCACACAACATACGACAGCTCTCTGATCCACTTTCCTGCGAACTTTTCATTCTTGTCGAAGACTTTCTTTCTGAGTGCTTCCAATATCATCCTGTTGGCTCTTTCTACCTGCCCGTTGGCTCTTAGGTGCGCCACCGAGGCATATTTGATCTAAATGCTCTTTTGCTCGCAGAAATCGAAGAACTCTGAACTTGTGAAGTTGGATCCCAGGTCGGTTATGATGATATTCGGTATTCCAAACCTGAATATTATGTCTTGTATGAATTCCACTGCCTTAGCTGAAGTAAGAGAAGCAATGGGTTTGAACTCTATCCATTTAGTGAATTTGTCGATAGCAACCAGTACATGAGTGTATCCTCCTTGAGCTTTCTTGAAAGGTCCAATCATATCCAATCCCTAGCATGCGAACGGCCAAGTTACGGGTATGGTTTGCAGTTGCTGCGCTGGTAGATGTTGCTATTTTGACAAGTACTGGTAGGCTTCGCACCTCTGGACTAACTCGGCTGCATCACTCTTTGCTGTTGGCCAGTAGAAACCTGACCTGAAGACCTTCCCAACTAGGGTCCTGGATGCTGCGTGTATCCTGCATTGCCCAGCATGAACCTCTTCTAGCAGTTGCTTTCCGGTGGCTGAGAGAATTGAGAGCACCTAGAGGGGGGGTGAAAAGGTGATCCTGTAAAAACTTAAAACTTATAGCCATAAAACTTGGTTAAGTGTTAGAGAGATAATGCCAAGTGACTATAAAGCGAGCTCTTGTGAATCACAACAATCACACAAAAAGCAATCACAAGAGACACTGCGAGTTATCCCGTGGTTTGACAAGTACAACACTTGTCTACCTCCACGTTGTGGCGTCCCAATGGATGAGGGTTGCACTCAACCCCTTTCAAGTGATCCAATGATCAACTTGAGTACCATGGTGTTTTTCTTTATTTTACTATATCCCACTTGCGAGGAATCTCCACAACTTGGAGCCTCTCGCCCTTACAATTGAAGATCACAAAGAAGCACAGATGTAAGAAAGGGAAAAGCAACACACACAAGACTCACAGCAAGAGCACAAACACGCACACTAGTCACAACTTGAGCTCTAAGTTCACACACGAAGTTCTCAACTCAAGATGAGCTCAAATTGCTATCACAACGAATCAAATGCGCTAGAATGAAATCTTGGTGCTTAGAGATGATCAAAGAATGCTTTGTATACTCCTCCATGCGCCTGGGGGTCCCTTTTATAGCCCCAAGGCAGCTAGGAGCCATTGGAAGCAATCCAGGAAGGCAATTCTTGCCTTCTATCGGGTGGCACACCGGACAGTCCGGTGCACCACCGGACATCCACTGTTCACTGTCCGGTGCATATTGCTTTCCTAAATTGGCGCAGCCAACTGTTGAAGATTTGGAGCCGTTGGCGCACCGAACACTGTCCGGTGCACACCGGACAGTCTGGTGCCCCCATCAGACCGTTGGCTCGGCCACACGTCACGTGCGGATTGCGCGGCCGACCGTTGGCTCACCAGACAGTCCGGTGCACCACCGGACAGTCCGGTGATTTTTAGCCGAACGCTATTGACTGTTTCCCGAGAGCAGTGACTTCGCCGCAGATGACTCACCGGACAGTCCGGTGCACCACCGGACAGTCCGATGATTTATAGTCGTACGCCGTCGTCGAGACCCGAGAGAAGGTTGTTCATCGGAACTGGTCCTGGCACACCGGACACTGTCCGGTGCACCACCGGACACTATCCGGTGCATCACCGGAGAGTCCGGTGCACCCAGACCGAGCAACCTTTTGGCTGTACATAGACAACTTTTCTCCAAAACGATTTCTCCTGTTTCTAGCACTTAGACATAATACATTAGTCTTCAAAACAATGTACTAAGTCCAGAAACATACCTTTAATCATGATTTGCACTTCTTGAGTCTTTGGCACAAATATCACTCAAAGCATTTGTGTGGAGCACTTAATCACCAAAATCTTATAGAAATGGCCCAAGGGCACATTTCCCTTTCAATCTCCCCCTTTTTGGTGATTTATGCCAACACAATAAAAAACAACTAAAAGAAGTGCAACATCAATGCAAATGAGAACACAAATTGTTTTTGATTCAAATTTGGCATATTTGGATCATTCTTTGCCACCACTTGGTTTGTTTTTGCAAATCAAACTCAATTTCCTATCTCTAAGTCAAATTCACTTGTTGAGGCACAGAGAGAGGTATTCCAAGAGAAATTGATAAAAGATTCAAAAACTACCCCTTTTTCCATAATCAAACATTGTCCCCACAAGAGACCAACTTTTGACTATAAGAGACAATAAAAAACAAAAGCTCTAACTCTACTATTTAGTATTTTGACAAAACAAAAGCTCTAACTCTACTATTTTCAAAATTCTCAAGTGGTAGCTGATCCATTTCTTGCTTTGGCCTTACTTTCTCCCCCTTTGGCATCAAGCACCAAAATGGGATCATTGTTGGCCCTTAAACCCCATTGCCTCACCAAAATCTTCAATTAAGAGTAAAAAGGCAATAAGAGCACGGAGATGAACTTGGAGTAAATTACCCTCTCATCGGAGTGCAGTGGAAGTCTTGCATGGTCCAAGTTCACCTTTTCCCTTTCAATCACCTTTGAGACTAAAATAAGAAAACTCAAGCACTCGGTTAGCCTCAAAGGGTCAAGTTGTAGCATTTCTCCCCATAAATATGTGCATCATTCACACATGGACTTGTGAGGTCCGGAGATCCCTTGCACAACTTGAGCACCATAAATAAGCGATAAAATGCATAATGGAACATGATCAAAGGCATAAAACACATGTATGCTATAGATCAATCCAAGTTCCGTGAATCTAAGACATTTAGCTCACTACGTAGCCTGCAAAATGTCTTCTCATCTAAAGACTTGGTAAAGATATCAGCTAGCTGGTTCTCGGTGCTAACATAAAACACTTCGATATCTCCCTTTTGCTGGTGGTCTCTCAAAAAGTGATGCCGGATGTCTATGTGCTTTGTGCGGCTGTGTTCAACAGGATTGTCCGCCATGCGGATAGCACTCTCATTGTCACATAGGAGTGGGACTTTGCTCAGATTGTAGCCAAAGTCCCGGAGGGTTTGCCTCATCTAAAGTAGTTGCGCGCAACACTGTCCTGCGGCAACATACTCGGCCTCAGCGGTGGATAGGGCAACGGAGGTTTGTTTCTTAGAACTCCACGACACCAGAGACCTTCCTAGGAATTGGCACGTCCCTGATGTACTCTTCCTATCGACCTTACATCCAGCATAGTCGGAGTCTGAGTATCCAATTAAGGCAAAGGTAGACCCCTTTGGATACCAGATCCCGAAGCAAGGCGTAGCAACTAAATATCTAAGGATTCGCTTAACGGCCACAAGGTGACACTCCCTTGGGTCGGATTGAAATCTAGCACACATGCATACGCTAAGCATAATATCCGGTCTACTAGCACATAAATAAAGTAACGACCCTATCATAGACCGGTATGCCTTTTGATCGACGGACTTACCTCCTTTGTTGAGGTCAACATGTCCATCGGTTCCCATCGGAGTCTTTGCGGGCTTGGCGTCCTTCATCCCAAACTGCTTGAGCAAGTCTTGCGTGTACTTCGTTTGGGAAATGAAGGTGTCGTCCTTGAGTTGCTTCACTTGGAACCCAAGGAAGTAGTTCAACTCGCCCATCATCGACATCTCAAATTTTTGAGTCATCACCCTACTAAACTCTTCACAAGACTTTTGGTTAGTAGAACCAAATATTATGTCATCGACATAAATTTGGCACACAAATAAGTCACCATCACATGTCTTAGTGGAAAGAGTTGGATCGGCTTTCCCAACCTTGAAAGCATTAGCAATTAAAAAGTCTCTAAGGCATTCATACCATGCTCTTGGGGCTTGCTTAAGTCCATAGAGCGCCTTAGAGAGCTTACACACGTGGTCGGGGTACCGTTCATCCTCAAATCCAGGGGGTTGCTCCACGTACACCTCCTCCTTGATTGGCCCGTTGAGGAAAGCGCTCTTTACGTCCATTTGGAACAACCTGAAAGAATGGTGAGCGGCATAGGCTAACAAAATACGAATCGACTCTAGCCTAGCCACAGGAGCAAAAGTCTCCTCAAAGACCAAACCTGCGACTTGGGCATAACCTTTTGCCACAAGTCGAGCCTTGTTCCTTGTCACCACCCCGTGCTCGTCCTGTTTGTTGTGGAACACCCACTTGGTTCCCACAACGTTTTGCTTAGGACGTGGAACCAGTGTCCAAACTTCATTTCGCTTGAAGTTGTTGAGCTCTTCCTGCATGGCCAACACCCAGTCCGGATCTACCAAGGCCTCTTCTACCCTGAAAGGCTCAATAGAAGAGACAAAAGAGTAATGCTCACAAAAGTTAGCTAATCTAGAGCGAGTGGTTACTCCCTTGCTAATATCACCCAAAATCTGGTCGACGGGATGATTCCTTTGAATCGTTGCTCGAACTTGAGTTGGAGGGGCCTGTGGTACTTCTTCCTCCTCAACTTGGTCTTCTTGTGCTCCCCCTTGATCACACGCCTCCTCTTGAGGAACCTGTTCATCATCTTGAGTTGGGGGGTGCACCATTGTTGAGGAAGAAGGTTGATCTTGCACTTGGTGTTCCTGTGGTCGCACATCTCCAATCGCCATGGTACGAATTGCGTCCGTTGGAACATTGTCCTCATCTACATCATCAAGATCAACTTGCTCTCTCGGAGAGCCATTAGTTTCATCAAATACAACGTCGCTAGAGACTTCAACCAAACCCGATGATTTGTTGAAGACTCTATATGCCTTTGTATTTGAGTCATAACCTAACAAAAACCCTTCTACAGCTTTGGGAGCAAATTTGGAATTCCTACCTTTATTCACTAGAATGTAGCATTTACTCCCAAATACACGAAAATATGAAACGTTGGGGTTTTTTACCGGTTAGTAGTTCGTACGACGTCTTCTTGAGGAGGCGATGAAGGTAGACTCGGTTTATGGCGTGGCAAGCTGTGTTCACAGCTTCCGACCAAAACCGCTCGGGTGTCTTGAATTCTCCAAGCATCGTCCTCGCCATGTCTATGAGCGTCCTGTTCTTCCTCTCTACCACACCATTTTGCTGTGGTGTGTAGGGAGCGGAGAACTCGTGCTTGATTCCTTCCTCCTCAAGGTACTCCTCCACTTGAAGGTTCTTGAACTCGGACCCGTTGTCGCTTCTAATCTTTTTCACCTTGAGCTCAAATTTGTTTTGAGCTCGCCTGAGAAAGCGCTTGAGGGTCCCTTGGGTTTCTGTTTTATCCTGCAAAAAGAATACCCAAGTGAAGCGGGAAAAATCATCAACAATAACAAGACCATACTTACTTCCCCGATGCTGAGGTAGGCGACGGGTCCGAAGAGGTCCATGTGCAGTAGCTCTAGAGGTCTTGATGTAGTCATCACATTCTTGTTGTGATGAGCGCTTCCCACCTGTTTACGTGCTTGACAAGCTGCACAAGGTCTATCTTTTTCAAAAAACACATTTGTTAGACCTAACACATGTTCTCCCTTTAGAAGTTTGTGAAGGTTCTTCATCCCAACATGTGCTAGACGGCGATGCCACAGCTAGCCCATGCTAGTCTTAGCAATTAAGCATGCATCTAGACCGGCCTCCTCCTTCGAAAAATCAACTAAATAGAGTTTGTCGTCTAGTACACCCTTAAAAGCTAATGAACCATCACTCCTTCTAAAGATAGACACATCTACATTGGTAAATAAGCAATTGTAACCCATATTACATAATTGACTAACGGACAACAAGTTATACCCGAGCGATTCAACTAAAAACACATTAGATATGGAATGCTCGGATGAAATAGCTATCTTTCCTAGACCTTTAACCTTGCCTTGATTCCCGTCACCGAATATGATTGAATCTTGGGAATCTTTGTTCTTGACGTAGGAGGTGAACATCTTCTTCTCCCCCGTCATGTGGTTTGTGCATCCGCTGTCGATAATCCAGCTTGAGCCCCCGGATGCATAAAACCTGCAAGGCAAATTAGGCTTAGGTTTTAGGTACCCAACTCTTGTTGGGTCCTACAAGGTTAGTTATAATAGCCTTAGGGACCCAAATGCAAGTTTTATCTCCCTTGCATTTTGCCCCCAATTTCCTAGCAACCACTTTCTTATTTTTACACAAAAGTACAAAGTCAGTGTTGCAGGCATGAAAAACAGTAGCAGATTTATTTTGCATTTTCTTAGGTACATGATGAACAACATTGTTTCTAGTCATATTTCTATGCACAAAGGAAGAACTTGAACCAATCAAGGCATGTGAATCATAAGCACTATAACTCCTATTATAATGAACATTTCTAGAAAATTTCCTATCACTATAGATAAAAGCATGATTCCTTTGAGCATTACTAGTCATAGGGGCCTTCCCTTTGTCCTTAGCAGAGATGGGAGCCCTCTGACTTGTTAAGTTCTTGGCTTCCCTTTGAAAGCCAAGCCCATCCTTAATTGAGGGATGTCTACCAACAGTGTAGGAATCTCTTGCAAATTTTAGTTTATCAAAATCACTTTTGCAAGTCTTAAGTTGGGCATTAAGACTAGCCACTTTATCATTTAATCTAGTAATAGCATTTAAATGTTCACTACAAGCATCAACATTAAAATCCTTACACCTATTACAAATCACAACATGCTCTACACAAGAACTAGATTTATTTGCTACTTCTAGCTTAGCATTTAAATCATCATTAATATTTCTTAAGCTAGCCACATTCTCATGACAAGTAGATAATTAACAAGAAAGCATTTCATTCCTTTTAACTTCTAAAGCAAGAGACTTTTGCACACTTACAAATTTATCATGCTCTTCATATAAAAGATCATCTTGCTTTTCTAAAAGTCTATTCTTTTCATTTAGAGCATCAATCAATTCATTGGTCTTTTCTACTTTTGCTCTATCTAATCCTTTGAACAGGCTAGTGTAATCAATTTCATCATCACTAAGTCCTCATCACTAGAAGTAGAGTACTTAGGAGTTTCTCTAGTGTTTACCTTCTTTTCCTTTGCCATTAAACAAGTATGGCGCTCGTTGGGCAAGTCCTTCATCGTCGGAGTCGGACGACGAACAATCCGAGTCCCACTCTTTGCCGAGGTGCGCCTCGCCCTTCGCCTTCTTGTAGGCCTTCTTCTTTTCCCTCTTCCCGCTTTTCTCTTGTTCCTGGTCATTAGTATTGTCGGGACAATTTGCTATAAAATGACCATACTTACCACATTTAAAGCAGGAGCGTTTTCCCTTCGTCTTGCTCTTGTTGGGATGCTCCTTGCGACCCTTTAGCGCCGTCTTGAAGCGCTTGATGATGAGGGCCATTTCTTTCTCGTTAAGCCCGACCGCCTCAACTTGTGCCACCTTGCTAGGTAGCACCTCCCTATTAATTGTTGCTTTGAGAGCAACGGTTTGAGGCTCGTGGATTGGCATTAGGCCATTCAACGCCTCATCAACATATCTTGCCTCCTTGATCATCATTCGCCCGCTTACAAACTTTCCGAGTATTTCCTCGGGCGTCATCTTGGTGTACCTAGGATTTTCACGAATAGAGTTTACAAGATGAGGATCAAGAACAGTGAAGGACCTTAGCATAAGTCGGACGACAGTCGTGGTCTGTCCATCTCGTGCTTCCATAGCTCCTTATTTTGTTGACCAGGGTCTTGAGCCTGTTGTATGTTTGGGTTGGCTCCTCCCCCCTGATCATTGCGAACCTTCCCAGTTCGCCCTCCACCAACTCCATCTTGGTGATCATAGTGACGTCGTTCCCCTCATGTGAGATCTTGAGGGTGTCCCAAATCTGCTTGGCGTTATCCAAGCCGCTTACCTTATGGTATTCTTCCCTGCATAAGGATGCTAATAGAACAGTGGTAGCTTGTGCATTTTTGTGAATTTGTTCATTGATAAACATGGGATTATCCATACTATCAAATTGCATTCCATTCTCTACTATCTCCCATATACTTGGATGAAGAGAGAACAAATGGCTACGCATTTTGTGGCTCCAAAATCTGTAGTCCTCTCCATCAAAGTGTGGAGGTTTACCAAGAGGAATGGAAAGCAAGTGAGCATTAGAATTATGCGGAATACGAGAATAATCAAAAGAAAAGTTTGAGTTGACCGTTTTCTTTTTCTCGTCAGTAGTCGTCGTCTCTTTGGGAAGAAGAGGACTCGTCGCTGTCGTAGTAGACTATCTTCTTGATGCGCCTCTTCTTCTTCCTGTCCTTCTTCTTGTGACTCGAGCCAGAGTCAGTGGGCTTATCGTCTCTTGGCTCGTTGAAGACGGATTCCTTCTCCTTATCGTTGACCACCATCCCCTTTCCCTTAGGATCCATCTCTTCGGGCGATTAGTCCCTTTCGTGAAGAGAACGGCTCCGATACCAATTGAGAGCACCTAGAGGGGGGCTGAATAGGTGATCCTGTAAAAACTTAAAACTTATAGCCATAAAACATGGTTAAGTGTTAGAGAGATAAGGCCAAGTGACTATAAAGCGAGCTCTTGCGAATCACAACAATCACACAAAAAGCAATCACAAGAGACATGCGAGTTATCCCGTGGTTCGACAAGTACAACACTTGTCTACCTCCACGTTGTGGCGTCCCAATGGACGAGGGTTGCACTCAACCCCTTTCAAGTGATCCAATGATCAAGTTGAATACCACGGTGTTTTTCTTTCTTTTACTATATCCCACTTGCGAGGAATCTCCACAACTTGGAGCCTCTCGCCCTTACAATTGAAGATCACAAAGAAGCACGGATGTGAGAAAGGAAAAAGCAACACACACAAGACTCACAGCAAGAGCACAAACACGCACACTAGTCACAACTTGAGCTCTAAGTTCACACACGGAGTTCTCAACTCAAGATGAGCTCATTGCTATCACAATGAATCAAATGCGCTAGAATGAAGTCTTGGTGCTTAGAGATGATCAAAGAATGCTTGGTATACTCCTCCATGCGCCTAGGGGTCCCTTTTATAGCCCCAAGGCAGCTAGGAGCCGTTGGAAGCAATCCAGGAAGGCAATTCTTGCCTTCTCTCGGGTGGCGCACCGGACAGTCCGGTGCACCACCGGACATCCACTATTCACTGTCCGGTGCAGATTGCGTTCCTAAATTGGCGCAGCCGACCAGTTGAAGATTTGGAGCCATTGGCGCACCGGACACTGTCCGGTGCCCCCATCAAACTGTTGGCTCGGCCACGCATCACGCGCGGATTGCGCGGCCGAGCCAACGGTCGGCCGATCGTTGGCTCACCGGACAGTCCAGTGCACCAGCCGGACAGTCCGGTGATTTTTAGCCGAACGCTGTTGACTGTTTCCCGAGAGCAGTGACTTCGCCGCAGACGACTCACCGGACAGTCCGGTGCACCACCGGACAGTCCGGTGATTTATAGTCGTACGCCGCCGTCGAGACCCGAGAGAAGGCTGTTCATCGGAACTGGTCCTGGCACACCAGACACTGTCCGGTGCATCATCGGACAGTCCGGTGCACCCAGACCGAGCAGCCTTTTGGTTGTACATAGCCAACTTTTCTCCAAAACGATTTCTCCTGTTTCTAGCACTTAGACATAATACATTAGTCTTCAAAACAACGTACTAAGTCCAGAAACATACCTTTAATCATGATTTGCACTTCTTGAGTCTTTGGCACAAATATCACTCAAAGCATTTGTGTGGAGCACTTAATCACCAAAATCTTATAGAAATGGCCCAAGGGCACATTTCCCTTTCAAGAATGTATTTCATGAGGACTCCTGATGCGCCCCTTCTGTATAGCGTTTTCCCAATGAGAGTATAATGAGCTGACTGCCTTGCAATTCATTCTGCTGCATTTTTGTCATCTGGTTCCTCCTCGTTTTTTATGTACTTGATGATCGGCTCCCTCCAGTCATCAGAATTTGACTCTGGTTGGCTCAGAGTATTGCATTCCTCCACCCGATCTAGTGAAATGCTTGGATGCAGTATTTCTTGTATGAAAACTCCAGGTGGGACCTGAGTCCGATTGGATCCGAGCTTAGACAATGTATCAGCTGCCGTGTTGCAATCTCTCTCCACATGATGAAATTCCAGGCCTTCAAATTTGTCTTCTAGTTTCCGGACAGCAGTGCAGTATTTTCCCATGGAATCATTCGAGCAATCCCATTCTTTGTTTATCTGACTTATGACCACCAGAGAATCTCCATATACCATCAGTCTCTTGATACCCAGTGATATGGCAATGTTTAGTCCATGAATCAGAGCTTCGTATTCTGCTGCATTGTTGGAGGCTAGAAATAACAACTGAAGAGCATATTTGAGTTGTTCCCCTCCAGGTGCAATAAAGAGGATCCCTGCGCCTGCTCCCTGCAGCTTCAACGAGCCATCAAAATACATTCGCCATACTTCTGCAGTTTCCGGGTTATCCGGCACCTGTTGCTCGGTCCATTCTGATATGAAGTCAACCAGTGCTTGAGTTTTGATGGCAGTGCGAGGTCGGAACTCAATGCCATGAGACCCCAGTTTGTAGGCCCACTTGGCTATTCTTCCAATGGCTTCTTTATTGTGGAGAATATCCCCTATCGGAAATCCGGTGACTACTATGACTTTGTGGTCGTCGAAGTAGTGACGGAGCTTGCGTGCAGTTAGAAGTACTGCATATAATAACTTCTGAACTTGAGGGTATTTCTTCTTCGAGGGACCCAGGACTTTACTGATGAAATAGACATGATGCTGTACTGGGTATGCATGTTCCTCTTCTGCTCGCTTGACTACCAACGCGGTGCTCACCACGTGAGTCGTGCAAGAGATGTATAATAGCAGATCTTCAGCCGGTTGAGTCGGCGTGGCTCGGCGCGGCGGTTTTAGCACTGGTGGTGTTGTCAAGAATTTTTTCAGCGCATCTAGAGCTTCTTGTGCTTTTGAGGTCCACTAGAATTTGTCTACCTTTTTGAGCGACTTATAGAATGGTAAGCCTTTCTCTCCCAGTCTTGATATGAATCTGCTCAGAGCTGCCATACATCCGGTGAGTCTTTGTACTTTCTTCTGTGATCGTGGTGCTTCCATCCTCATGATAGCCTCGATCTTTTCTAGATTGGCTTCAATTCCCCGATGGCTGACAATAAATCCGAGCAACTTTCCTGCTGGTACTCCGAAGACACATTTTTCGGGATTAAGCTTCCATCGGTATCGCCAGTAGACTGTTGAAGACCAGCTGTAAATCTTCGATGAAATTTTCTGAATTCTCTGTCTTGATCACCACATCATCCACATAAGCTTCCACACGCTTGTCCCAGTGGTCGGCTAAGCATGTCTGAATAGCTCTCTGATAAGTCGCTCCAACGTTTTTGAGGCCGAACGGCATGGAGGTATAGCAGAAAGCTCCGAACAGGGTGATGAATGCTGTTTTTTCCTCGTCTTCTTGTGCCAAGCTAATCTGATGATACCCGGAGTAGCAATCCAAGAAAGACAACATAGAACATCCGGCTGTTGAATCCACCACCTGGTCTATTCTAGGAAGTCCGAAGGGATCCTTCGGACAGTGTTTGTTGAGATCCGTATAGTCGACGCACATGCGCCAATCCACTTTATTCTTTTTGAGTACAAGAACGGGATTAGCTAACCACTCGGGATGTAACACCTCTCTAATGAATCCGGCCGCGACCAAGCGAGCCAGCTCAGCGCGGATGGCTTCTCTCTTGTCGGGCGTGAAGCGTCGTAACTTCTGTCGGATCGGCCTTGCCTGGGGGTAGACCTTCAATTTGTGCTCGGCCAGTTCTCTCGGGACTCCCGGCATATCCGTAGGTTGCCATGCGAATACATCTCGGTTATCTTGCAGAAACTGGACGAGCACGCCTTCCTATTTGTCATCCAGGCTGGAACTGATGATAGCAGTTTTGCGCTCGTGAGCGAACCCAAGATTGATTCTCTTGGTTTCTTCAGTCGGCCGTATAGAGGTCATGGCTTGAGCTTCATTCGTGGGTATCAGCGAGGTCTTCCTGATGCTTTTAGTTCGCCTGCACAGAAGAAGTCGCCGATGGTTTGGTAGTGAGGGCCGCCTGAATGGCCACTCGGAAACATTCTGTGGCACCTTGGAAGTCAGCGCGCACAGTTATGATTCCTTGTGGTCCTGGCATCTTCAATATCATGTATGTATAATGCGGAATGGCCATGAACTTCGCCAATCCAGGCCTCTCGATGATGGCATTATATCCGCAGTCGAAGTTCGCCACCTCGAACCTCAGGAACTCGGTTCTGTAGTTCTCCAGAGTTTCGAAGGTGACCAGCATGTAGATGTGGCCTAGCGGATATTCTCCTTCAGTCGGCACGATGCCGAAGAAGGGTGTGTCTGACTCGTGGAGCTCTTTGAGGGGAATTCCTAAGCCTTGGAGCGTCCGGGGGAAGGTGACGTTGATGCTGCTTCCCTCGTCCACTAACACCTTCTTTACCCTGCTCTCTTGGATCACCGGGTCGACGAGGAGCGGGTACTTGCCTGGGTGGTCGAAGTTGAGCCACTGATCAACCCGGGTGAAGGTGATCGGGTGCTCAAACCATCTGTACGGGGCGAGTGGACCGGTGGCCGCCACCAGTATCTCACGATCGTTGAGCTTTTGTTGTCTCTTGATTTCCTACAACCCGTGTCCGCCGAAGATGACGTTGACTTCTCTGTCAACGCGCGGGAAGGCTCCACCTCCTCCCTCCTTCTATTGCTGGGGTTGTCGCGGTTCTCCTGGTCCTCCTCGCGGCGGGGGAGGAGGTAGAGGTTGGAAGGGTCAGCCGTTCCCCACGGAGTGCTTGAAGTCTCTGCAGTTCCGGAGGGTGTGGCGCATGTCCTTGTGGTACGGGCATTGGGCGTCGAGGATGTCGTCCAGCGTGCGTTCGCCTCCATGAGGTCCTCCTCGGGTGCGTGAGGCGGGCGGGCCGGTGGCGTGGATCTTTTCACGAGGCCTCTTCTCCTAGCGTTTGTCGGGTTGCTGGTTCGTGTCGCGTCGCGGTGCTGTCGGTGCCGGCTTTGCTCCTCCGATGAGGTCTAGAGCTCGTTCATCGGCGGTGATGTAGAGGTCGGCCTCCCGGAATAGCTGCTCTGAAGTGGTTGGCGCCTTTTGTAGTATGGCTCGGACGAAGGCCGAGTCATTGGATCCCCGGTAGAAGTCCTCGATCACTGCTGCTTCCACAACCTCGGGGATACGATTTCTCATGGTCTAGAATCTTTTGAGGTATGACTGGAGAGTTTCGTCCCCCCGACGTGTGATGGATTTGAGGTCCCATGGTTGCGCCGGTTTAGTCGGAGAGAGATTGGAAGTTGGCGGTGAAGCGCTGACTGAAATCGCTCCAATCGTCGATGCAGTGACGGGGTAGGTGTCGCAGCCATTGCAGCGCGTCTTGCCCAAGGACGATGGGCAAGTACGTGGTCATCACGTCCTCAGTTGCCCCAGCGGCTCGGGCGGCGGTGGTGTAGATGGCCAGCCAGCCTCCCGAATCCTGCTTAGGTTCATATTTGTCGACGTTGGAGACCTTGAAGTTATGGGGCCATTGAATGGCCCTGAGGCGTGGAGTAAGCGCCGATACTCCACAACTGTCTTCTTGTCGTCGGTGATGATGTCTTTCCCAGGGAGGGGAGTGGTTGTCGTGGTGCCTCGACCGCCCCCGGGTTGTGCCACCAGTTGAAGCCGTGGCTGACTCGGTCCTGGTAGCCTGACTCCGTGCTGGGATGTCGTGATCCCGGTCGTACTCTTCCCAGCGACGGATCTCGTTCTCGTGTCGTCATTCGCGCGAAGCGTTGATGGAGCTCTGTGCGTCCCGCCGACTGTTGATGGCGTGTCGTAGATCGTTCGGCGGATGAGCGAGGGGTAGAAGGTGGTTGGCTGCTTGAGTGAACAGCCGCCGATAGCCCTCGGCGTCGGGAGTCCGGGGGAGGCCATCAGCTATCCGAGCCAACACTCCACCGACTTCACTCGGCGTGTTCATGGCTCGGGCGAAGTCAGGGTTCAGGTTGCGTCTAAAGAGTGGATTTTCCCGACGTTGCCACGTTTCCTGCTCGGCCTGTTCTTGAGCCTGCCGACGGTCACATCGTCCAGAGTTCCTTCTTTCTTTGAGGACCTGTTCTTCCGGAGTTTCTCCTACTTCTGACACCTCGTCTCGCAATACGGGCTGTGCCGGATCCCGTTCTCCGGCTTCGTGATGCCGCCGAATATTTCGGCGTCGGTTCCTTCGTCGGCGAGACTCCCGATGAAGAGGTTCCTCTCCTGGTGCAGTTGGTTCATCGTCGGAGATAGGATTCGATTCCACTCTTCCCCCGATGAAGAGGACGTCGGGGTAGAATGGAGCAGTTGTCGCGATGATCTTCTTTCTGTCCTCCTTTGAGGATGGAGGCACAGAAAGAGCAGCTTGACGACCCTTGGCTTCATTCGCTTCTTTCCTCCTTGTGATCTGTGTCCATTTTTCTGTCGGAGAGGTGGACAGCGGGGTTCTCCGGGTAGACGGAACCTCGGCTCCTAGCTTGCTGAAGGTGATCTTTTCTCGAAGCGCTGGAGGTTGCGCTTTTCCCTGCTTTGCTCCGATTTTCTTGGAGATCTTTGAGGACGACTTTCTCTCTGGTGGATCCGCGATGCGATGCAGAGTTCCCTCCTCATCCTCTACAGATGAGATAGTTCCAAAGCAGAACATGGACCCGGGACGGAGGATGATCTTGTGCCTGAAGGTGACGACCATTGAGCTAGCTTGGATCGATGACACACCCCTACCTAGCGCGCTAGCTGTCGGTGTTTTGGGTCCGACCACGCTCCCGGGGTTGCCCCTCAAGGTGCTTTTTGGAGTAGGACGATATTACCGACTGTAGCTCAACGGTTCGTGCTGAATGCACGAGAAACAGTGGACAGTTGTGTACAGGTTCAGGGCCACTTTGAGATGCGTAACACCCTACGTCCTGGTGTGAGAACTTTATGTGGTGGGTTACAAGGAGGTTCTCTAGTATTGGAAACGTAGAGAGCCAGGTGTTGGTGGCTAAGTAATGAGGTCGATCGTCTTGAAGGGGTGCCCCCTAGGCCTTATATACTCGACTGGGGGGCATTACATGTGGATATGATAACAACGTGTGCCTAAGTAACAGTGAACTAACTGAGTCTATCTTCCTATAATTCAGCCGACTCATCCTCGCTCGATTCCGATGTACGGGGCCCCTGTGTGGGAAGGTCGGGTCACTTGTGCGATCACTGCTCAAATCCATCGGGTCGTCTGGGACCGCGTCGGTCAAGTCTTGTGTCAATCCGCCTTATTGGACGTTCTTCCCAGGCCCACGAAGGGATGACCTCGCGAATTATTGGGCCCACGGGCCTTTCGTGAGGTCTTTTATCCTTCTGGTGGACCCGGGGGATATCTGTCCCCCACAGCCTATGCTCGCTCCGTTCGGCGAAGACAACAATTCTCGTTTACCAGCCCCGTCTACCTAAAGTCGGCCACGCTCCATCCCCATGCGATGGCGCCTGCCGCTCCGCGAAAATTCACGAACACACTGTTTCCCCACCACCCTTCGTCGCCTACACCTAGTACTCGTACCAGGAAGATCCTCAGCATCCTCCACATGCGGCGAAGTCTCCGCCACGGCCACATCCAATGCAACAAAATAATCTAAGCCTTCATCCAAGGACTCCTCCGTCCAAGGAAACAAACTCCCAGACTCACCGTCGGACTCAAAACATTTAGACATAGAGCCAAGCACACTATCATCGGTGGGCACTACAATTGAAGTCTCCGCCGCAAAATCAATATTATCAGTAGTGGTTGCTTGCGCAGGCCCAAACGTCGGAACCTGCACAGCAACCGAGGTTCAGTATAACACAGACAAAAAGTTCACATGCAATCCCTAACCCCTATTTCGCCACCTGCGAAGGCTCGGTCGCCGCCGCGGGGTCTTCGGTAGCGGGCTCGACCACCGCCTTCGATGCGTCCTCACTCGGCGGCGCAGGGGCTGGTGCGAGGTCTTCGCCGGCTGCGGTCGGCGCAGGGGTCGACGAGGGGCCCTCGCCGGCATCAGATGGCGGCGCCGGATCCACCTCCGCGGCCTCGGGTAGCGCGCCGTCTAGACCGCCAAGGTCCTCGATGCCTTCGGCATGCGCCATCTGCAGCAACAGCACACTCATTCAGCAAAAACACACATACCCACACATATAACCACATAAATAATAGCCTTTACCTGATCTATTGCCCGATCAGACCGCTCCCGGACCGTCTCTCGGACCGTGCGGGCCCCACATCCGGTCGAAGAGCGCCCCCGCCGACTGCTTCAGCACAGGGTCCTCGACCTTGAAGATTTCATGTTCAAAGTTTTCATCCGACTGGTCAAAGACCTCGTAATGCCTGCACCCCTCGCGGGACAATGCATTCACGGCCCCCTCGCAGGTGACGAGGGAGGCAAAGGACATCAGACCCGTCACAATGGTCAGGAGCACCCCCAGCTCTTCCTGCAACCATTCAAGGAAGCGAAGGCACGTTTCTTGGCCGGGCGCTTCGAAGGCAGCGGTCCGCGCACCCAGCTCCCGGTACGCGTCCACGAACTGCGCATGCGTCCGCTCGACCTCTTCATGCACCAAGGTCTCGACCTTGTCCATGCGGCTGTGTAGGGCATCAAGCCTCACCTCCAGCTCCTCGGCAAGTTGGCGGGCGAGACTGCCCTCCGCTCGCGCAACCTTGGCCTCGGCTTGCGCAGCCCGCGCATCAGCAATGGCCTTGTTCGCCTCCCTCCTCTCCTCCGCCAGCTGGCGCCGGAGATCCGCCCTCTCGGCCTCCATGGCGGCCACCTTCTCCGACAGTTGCTTTCCGCAGCTGACTTCTCCCGCACAGCTTCCGCATGCTGCGCCCGGAGACTCTCGACCTCGGCAGCAAACTCCGCAGTCAAGGCACCCGACGCGACATGGTCGGTGAAGTCGACCGCCTGACATAAACCCATGAGACCCGCACCCTCATAAAAACAACCATCAAAGTCCAACATAACTTACATGCTTCAGCTGCTACGATGCTTGTCTCAGTTGCTAGGACATGGAGCCCGCCACGTCCTTAGCGGCAGTGGCCGATAGAATCTCACCACTCACGCAGAAGGTGGCCCACGAGTCCCGCGTGGCACCCTTCGCTCCAACCACCGCCGTTGGCGAAGTGGCCGCAACCGAAGGCGGGACAACAGCCAGTTGCCCCCCATCCGGCCCTGCACCATGATACTGGTTAAAGACCCTAAAAAACTAAAAAACACTTACCAAGAAAATAATCCCCGACACAGATGTCCGTGTTGAAGTCGGCAACACGCGTCGCCGCCCCGTCCGTTCGCGCCGGCGAAGGAAGCCTTCGTCCCTTTGCGGGCCCGCCTGAGGGTGGCTTGCCCGCGCCAGAAGCAGCAGCCTTTGCATCAGCCGAAGCCTTGCTGGGCCCGGGGGCGGCCGGTTTCACAGCCGGCAATGGCTTACTACTGCCCGGGGCGGTAGACTTCGTGGCTCCCCACGCCTTCTTCGCCTCGCAGAAAGGATCCCCGATCCTAACGACCGCCTGACGCTTCTGAGCAGCCTCTTGACAGTCCTTCTCCATCACTGCCGATACAACAGCAACAATATTCTGCCTGTAAGGAAAAATCTTCAAGTCGTGAGCCATACGAGACGTAAAAAAGTCTTCGCCAGCCGCGCGGGGGATCGAAACATTCTTTGGTCATCGACCCCCGGTAACCTTCTGCATTCGCGCCGAAGACTCCCGGAGCTCGGGCAAAGACATCCCTCCCCTAAGGGCTGTGCACGTCCCCATTAACTCCATAGCAAAACTTTCAGAGACCCCCAGTCCCCCCACTGCAGTACCTATTTTTCTCTTCTTAGTGGCTGGGGCAGCCTCCTGCGAAGGGCCTTCCTCAGTCACGGCCACCGGTCTCTTCCCACGGCGGTTAACGGCCGTGGCAGCGTCATCCCCGGGATAGCCGCCGTATGGCAGGCAATTCAGCTCGAAGACCCTATTCAGGCGAATGTTGGATCCACGGATATCCCAACTCCGCAGGGCCTCCATCCTCGGCAGATAACGCCCCACAATCCGCACAGCCCCGTCTTCCGCTTCACGCACGATTGTGGCGGGATCCTGGCCACGCAGATCCAGCGCGAAGGCAGGACTTCGCACTAGCTGCTCGCCCAAGGAGGGCATCTGGCGAGGGCATACTTCGCCCAATGCCCAGCCATGCGCCAAGGGACACACTCCGTAGCCGATGAATTCCTCAACTAAATCGCGCCTGCTACTCATGCGGGCAGCGCAATGAAGGGCCCCTTCGTCACTATCATCCTCCGCCACATCAAACGGCGGGAACGCCACATAGCAGTGCGAGCACATCACAGCCGCCGGGAGTCCCGGGAGGTCTTCGACTTTGCCTCCCGCCACATAAAACCAATAATCATACCAATTGCCCCACTTGTTGCGGGCACAAGGAACCAGCTCCACAACCTCTGCCGAAGTCTTGCCAGTCCTCGGCGTAAAGGTGCATGACCCAAACTGTGCAATCTTGTTTCCAACTTTCCTCTTCTGCCAGTGCAAACAATAATTTTTGGCGAAGACCTCTACGGAGGGCTGACCGCCATACGAAGTCACCGCCCAGACATACTTCGCCAGGGCTACCACGGCATTAGGTGTTAATTGATGAATCTGCACCTCAAACCTCTGCAACACCTCCACCACAAAACGATGCGCGGGTAACCGAAGGCCCGCAGTAAAAAATGCCTCGAACACAACAACCTCACCCTCCGGCTCTGGAATCTCCTCCGCCCCCGGAACTCGTCCAACTCTGTTCCCAAAATACCCCAACTGCTGCATGTCTTGCACACGCACCGAGGAGATCCGCGAAACGCCGAACTCCACCGTGTGGCCCGGGTGTAGCTCCGCCGCCAGATCGCTCATGGTTTCCTCAGACGACGATTTGCCCGGCGGCATATTCGCAGCGAATGAAGAAGAAGACGACATGGCTACGTACCGTCGGCGGTGGCGCGCGGTCTGCTTGATGCGGGCTAGATCTCCGATGAACAAGAGCAAGGAGGGCAGGAGAGCGGGCGAACGGCTTCAAAAATGCTAGGGTTTCACGACGCGCAGAAAGGTAAGAAAGCCTGAGCCATGCCGCCTCCCCCTTTTTATACATAGGACACGACGCTTCGGGAAGCCCGCAGTCCAACAGTACACGTCCGTCAACGGTCACATCAAAAACCCCTGCGGAACCACTTTGAGCGAGGGCAGCATCTCCACCATCTAGCGACGTCTTCGGCACCAGATGACTCAGTCGAACTGGTCCCTCGGAGGGCAAATGTTGGGGCGAAGGCGCTACCCTTCACTCCAGGCCTTCGTCACCTCGCCGCTCCAACGGAAGCATGATGACGGCGTGGCCCACCCTCTGTCCTCCTCACCGCAAGGCGGAGGCTCACGACGAAGGCCTACGATGATGTCTTCTCACCCCATGTCCTCACCAGATCTGGAGGCCCACGTGGGATTCAGCCCATCGTAACAGGCCCCGCATTGAGAAGCGTGTTATGGGCCCAATTTGTAATAGCTTTTCTGTAATGACAATCAGTAACCCTCCCTTATGGGAATATTCTGGGGATAATCTAGGTGCCTGAGGGCACAAGCGTCCTTACATGGAGACGTTGGGCACTCGGGCACCTATAAATACCCCCGTACAGTGCCCTTGAGAGGCTGAATGAACAGAGCTATTGCCATCTCGAGTTAAACCTTGTTTGCATCCTTTTCACTCCCCCGTTGGATCATCTTGCCCGGGAGAGCAAGTTCCAACACAAAATTAAGGGCCTTGTTGGTTTGTGAAGCAAGTATTAGGGCCATGATCGATTACCACCCCTACTTGTAGTCTCTCTCATTCCTTTGCTTGAGGATTTGGTGAAAGCTCTTGATGATGAGCGTCATTTCCTCGTTGTCGAGCTTGGAGGCATCGATGGGGAGCCTACTTGATGTAGACTCTTCTTTCTTCTCCTTCGTCGCTTTGAATGCGACGGGTTGCACCTCGGGTGTGGAGGTGCCGCCTTGCTCCAAGTTGACTATTTGTTTGGAGCCTTTGATCATCAATTCAAAGCTCACAAACTTTACTATAACTTCCTCGGGAGACATTAGCTTATATCTAGGATCACCATATATTAATTGAACTTGCGTAGGATTGCGAAAAACGAGTGATCTTAGAATAATCTTGACCATTTCATGGTCATCCCATTTGGTGCTCCCGAGGTTGCGCACTTGATTTACCAAGGTCTTGAGCCGGTTGTACATAGCTTGTGCCTCCTTCCTTGGTTGAGGACAACAACCGAGCTCCCCCTCGATCGTCTCCCACTTGGTGATCTTGGTCACCTCATCCCCTTCGTGCGCGGTCTTCAGTACATCCCAAATCTCTTTGGCACTTTTTAGCCCTTGCACCTTATTATACTCCTCTTGACACAAGGAGGCGAGGAGTATAGTGGTTGCTTGGGAGTCAAAGTGCCGGATTTGGGCGACCTCATCCGAGTCATATCCTTCATCCCCTACAGATGGTACCTACGCTCCAAACTCAACAATATCCCATATGCTTGCGTGGAGTGAGGTTAGGTGATGCCTCATTTTATCACTCCACATACAATAATCTTCACCATAAAAAACCGGTGGTTTGCCTAATGGGACGGAAAGTAAAGGAGTGCGTTTAGAAATGCAAGGATAGCGTAGGGGGATCTTACTAAACTTCTTGCGCTCATGGCGCTTAGAGGTGACGGACAGCGTGTCGGAGCCGGATGTGGAGGGTGACGAAGAATCGGTCTCGTAGTAGACCACTTTCTTCATTTTCTTCTTCTTGTCGCAACTCCGGTGCGACTTGACGCGGGGAGGTGATTCCTCCCTTCCTTTGGCGCCAGACTCCCTTGATGGAGCCTTCCCGTGGCTTGTGGCCGTTTCCATCTCCCTCTTGGCAGATCCTCCCAACATCACTTCGAGTGGTTAGACTCTAATGAAGTACCAGGCTCTGATACCAATTGAAAGTCGCCTAGAGGGGGGTGGATAGGCGGAAACTAAAATTTACAACTTTAAACACACTACAAGATGGGTTAGCGTTAGAATAAAATCCGAGTCCGAGATAGAGGGGAAAACAAATCAACCAAGAGAATAAAGCAGATGACACGATGATTTGTTTTATCGAGGTTCGGTTCCAAAGAACCTAGTCCCCGTTGAGGTGGTCACAAAGACCAGGTCTCTTTCAACCCTTTTCCTCTCTCAAACGGTCACTTAGACCGAGTGAGGCTTCTTCCTTAATCTCACGGGTCACTTAGACCCCGCAAGGATCACCACACAATTGGTGTCTCTTGCCTCGCTTACAAAGCTTGAGAGTAAGAAGTGAGAAAGAAAAGAAAGCCAAGCCAAGCAAACAAGAGCAACTAGAAACACAAGTGATCCTCTCAAAAGTCCTAACGCGCTAGAATTTAATTGGGGACTTTGATCGGATCGGTGGCTTTGATTTGTGTCTTGGAGTGTTGCAATTTGCTCTTGTATTGAATGAGAAGTAGTGAATTCTTGGATGGTTGGAGTGGAGGTGGTTGTGGGGTATTTATAACCCCCAACCACCAATTCAACCGTTGGGGCAGGCTGCTGTCGATGGGCGCACCGGACACTGTCCAGTGCGCCAGCCACGTCACCCAACTGTTAGGGTTCTGACGGTTTCGACCGTTGGAGCTTTGTCCTCTGGTGGCGCCGGACAGTCCGGTGCCACACCAGACAAGCACTGTTCACTATCCTGGTGCGCCTCTGACGGCTGCGCTGCTCTGCCGCGCACTGTTTGCGCACTGTTCATCTAGAATTCGGCTTTTGCAGGCGACCATTGCACGAAGTAGCCGTTGCTCCGGTGGTGTACTGGACAGTACGGTGGTACACCGGACAGTTCGGTGAATTATAGCGGAGCGGCGCTTCTAAAACCCGAAGGTGGTAAGTTCAGAGTCGTACGGCCCTGGTGCACCGGACACTGTCCGGTGGCACACCGGACAGTCCGGTGCGCCAGACCAGGGTTCTCTTCGGTTTCTTTTGCTCCTTTCTTTTGAACCCTAACTTGATCTTTTTATTGGTTTGTGTTGAACAACACTTGTAGAATATATAATCTAGAGCAAACTAGTTAGTCCAATTATTTATGTTGGGCATTCAACCACCAAAAATATTTATGGGAAAAGGTTAATCCCTATTTCCCTTTCAGACACGACCGCCACCAGATACCGGAGGGAACGAGGCCTGCAACATTTCGATCGGAATCTCAATAGTGAAGACAGCGGGGAGCGTCCGAGAGAAGACCAGAAGCGAAGCACCACTTGCGTGTGGAGAAGGTCTGCAGCTCTCTATGGAGTTGCTCGTCTATGGTGCTTGGCCCTTGTGTGAGCTACCCTTTGCATAAAGGTACCAATGAGGATTAGTCAGGACCTAGCATGGTTCCAGATACCTCGGTAAAAATACTGATATCGTCCACGAGAGTTTGCTTTCTCTACTAGCTCTTTAATATTCTGCATTTACTCTCTCTACTTAAGTTACAATCTTTACTATTCTTAGTGTAGATTATATAGGATTGGAACTTAGGTTGCATACCTCCTTTTGCAGGAGAGATAGCAACACATAGACAAAACCTAGTTTGCACAATCTAGTTTAGGTATTTGCATAGGTTTTGTTTTAGGGATTATTTTGTGGCCTAGTTTAGAAAGAAGTTTTAGAGGTCCTAATTCACCCCCATAGGCGTCACCGTTTTCCTACAATGTCTGGTGCAGTGGAAAAGTTGGCACCAAAAACAACCAGTGACTCCAAAAAATGCTAAGTGAGTTCTTAACAGTTAGTTTGAGACCTTAGGGCTATTTATACCCCCAACTTAGCTTCTTGAGGTGTCTCACCTCTTTCAATAGTTGAAGCAATCCCTTGAGAGAAAGGAAGACCCTTTGCATAATGAGGAGATTAGAGAAGTGATAATCTTGTAGCTAGCAACCTTATTAGTGCATAGAGATAGACATGTTTGTATCCACAATCTATATTAGGCTTGCCATGGTCAATCGAGAGTCTAGTGCTTGTTACTCTTGGTGATCGATATAACTTAAATGGCTCGGTGGAGATAGGAGTGTGGTAATCACCTAGAGAGATTGTGGGTGACTTGGCTCGGGACTATACACGGTTGTGAGCGATTCATCATGCCGGAGTGGCAAAGAACTAGGTCGTAGAGATCATTTGGTCCTTGTGTGGATCAAGGGGGAGCAACACTCCTGTGTGGGTGCTCCAGCGAGAATTACTAGAGAGTGTCGACTTTCTAAGACCTCAAAAAAAAACATAAGGCCTTCTAAACCTTACATTACTTTGTGTACTTACTTTTGTGCAATTTACTTCAAGAATTTATATTCTTAGAATTGCAATGGCAACATAGGAATGAAAATTAGGGTACCAAACTTTTGTATACACATTAGACACTATGGTGAAGTTGGACTTGCAATTAGGGTTTAATTATTGTAAGAAATTTTAGAAAAGTCCAATTCACCTCCTCTTGGACATCATGATTATGTAAATTTTTTATTACAAATATTCATACATATACAGTTATTTAGATAACTATTCAATATGGGTAAAATTGTCTTTTCACATGAATGTTAACACCGTCAAAGGATATAACTAACGGTAGTGTCATATAGGGAACCAAATTTACATTCAGTGTTATATAGAGAATATTTATATTTTGAAGACAAAAATGGAACAGAAACTTTACTTAGTATCAAGTAAAGAATTGTCTCCAGAACTTTTATGCTTAACTACTTATAGAAAAAAATATTAACAGTATCTGTTTCTGTAAATAGGTTATTATGAAAGTATGTTGAACAAACTATTTTGAAGCATAAATCAAAGAGAATGTTCAGCCACATATGATGTGCGAAAACCTGACAGTGATGTGCGAAATAAGGAAAAGAATGTTCAGCCACATATTTTGAAGCATAAATCAAAGAGAATGACGATTTGTCAGTGTCGCTTGAGATGATATGTCATGTTCCTGGGTTGTCCGCACCCCCATCCACTTAAGCCTCTGTCAGCATTCAGTAGTACTGTAAAACCTATCATTACCTCTCGGGGAGGGGGAACACTATTATTAGAGCGTCATACTCGTCAGTGACGTATGTAGTGGGCGTTTCTTATCGGCAATCCCTATCGAGCCCATAGCCATAATGGCATAGGCTGGGTAAACCCAGGCGTGAAGTAATGGGCAAGGTATTTTAGTACTGGGCTTAAGCAACACAGACAGCTCCGTTCAACTCACATTCGTTGGAATTAATGGAGCAGTAGACATCCTCAACGAAGAGGTCCTATGTAGGTGTACCTGACAAGAAAGATCGACAGTGAAGTGTCACCGCTGGGAAAAAAACAACATTATCTCCCCCCTCCCTCCCCCCCCCCCCCCCCCCCCCCCACCCAAAAAGCACCACGTGTACATCGTTCGCGTTAGCTATTTGATTGGCGTTCCAAATATTGGCAACGACCAGGCAATGCTTAAAACAACGGACGCCACATACAACTCATTCGTACGACCACGTAATCAGCAAGCGAACCATCGCAGTTTCAAAATGTCTATAACCCATTTGAATATTTGATCTCCTAGATGTAACACGGTGGTACTCCGTACGTAGACTTTGATTTTTGAAATGGTACTCCCGTCTGTAGACTCTGATTTTGATGCACGTTTTCCACGAGGCCACGACATTGATATGGCAAAAAAAAATGACAGTAACTTATATAAGCAATACATTTGCTAAAGTTTAATCTGCCCCAGACAACCGACGGCCGCACACGAGTTTAATTTGCGTTAGTTCAATGGTAGACACCAAAAGGCTGGCTGCAAGAGAGCAACGACTTGCCCATCCATAACATGGCAGTATGATACAACTGGCCCGGAGGGTAGGTAAGGGATGTAATAACACAACAACAGCAACCAAAACCAGAAACAACTTCGGGGTTGTTTGGGAGTGAAGTTTTTTCACAGTTTTGGAAGAATACTGCAGTATTCTCAAATACTGCAGTATTATATACAGAATGGTGTTTGGCAAGCTGGCTAAAATCTCTGTTTTCAAAACTAAAGTATTGCAAATACTATAGTTGTTTTAAGGTATTCTAAACTTAGGTTTGGACCTCAGTTTTCAAAACTGCGGTATTGTAAACTGCGGTATTGTTATGACTAAATTATACTGTAGTATTTTAAAAACTGTGGTTTTCAAAAACTTTGTTCCCAAACAGGACCTTCACTTTACACACTTTACAGAAACATGCATCTTAAAAAGAATTGAATCATAAGACGTTCTGTTGAGGAAGATTAAATCTCATTCTATTTCATTTTGACTGGAGAGGGATTTAATCCCTTCCAATCCTATCGGATACAGACACAACCGAAGAGGCCCTAAGGTCTTGTTTGGATACTCTAATATTCATCTCAATCCACATGTGTTGAAATAGATTGGTTTACACTCTAATCCAGAATACATGTAAAAAAATTAGGGTGAACACTCTTATCCAGCTTAATACATACCAAAAAAATTAGGGTAAACACTAGAGTACATAAACAAAATCTAATAGGGTGAGAAACCAGCAGCACGCGATCCTGACGTAGGCTAAAATGACAACTTGCATCGCGCATCATCACTAAACAGACTTGTTTTATTCCAGTGGCACATCACGCACACTGTGCAAAGTACTGCCACACCGTTGCCCTACACTCTAGCCTTCTATTTTAAAATCTGCAGTGCTTAATTCTACGAAATGCCAAAGGTAAGGCATTGGACAAGTGTGCTGATAACAAGATAACCAATTGCACGCAAGGCAAGGCAAAGGCAAGGTCTTCCAATGAAGCTTATATATGAAAGCAACCATGGGGAGAACACTATCCAGATAGCTGTTCGGTGAAGGAAACCAAACCCGCAGATATTTAGAGCTCTCACTCACATACAAGGCAGCTATGTTGATACTTGCATTAGGGATCTGGCTCATTCCAATGACGCTCATCTTCGCGCCATGCAGGCGCCTGGTTCTCCTTGTTGCCAAGCTCCAGGAACTACGAGCCAGCTTCATGCGCGGTAGGTCATCGCATCCAGCAGCATGGAGTCTCGTGACGAGGATACAAACAATAAGCATCACGCTGTGAGCCTGTGACCGAAGATTGGAAGTAATTCCCGATCGAGATGTGCAATTGAGCTTCCATCAGTTGGGCAGCCCTCGTTAGTCATTCCCTTCAGGGCCTGTTTGTTTGTACTGCAGTTTTGGGATTTTGGCTCGAAGCTAGCTTTTGACTTCCGGCTGTTGGCTTTTTGGCTATTGACTTCTGTAAAAAAAAATTTAGCTTTTTAGCACACCAAAAGCCAGAAAAGCTCAAATCAACATGCTTTTCAGTTTTTTAGTTTATTTCCTCAAAAGACAGCCTTTCAAAAGCCAACTCAACCGCTGGATTCTTTGTTTCAACTTTTGGCTTCTGAAAGTAAAAGGCCGTCAGTCATGTATCTGGTGAGTACCACCTCAACAACCCTAGTTCATGACTAGTCTTACCCTACAGATGTTTTCTTGAAAGCTGAAATTCCTCCTTGTATGCAATGCACGATGGACATAGTAAGGAAGCAATGTTACCTTGATACTTACTGTCCAATGTTCCAACTTATCTGTGGGTGGACTTTACAGTTTACAGTGCAAAATGGTCAATATCCATCGATGGAAATCCTGACTGTAACATTTTTATCCCTTGCAATATATTTTTACCAGTCTCCTGCACATATTGAATGCATATCAGCAGAGCATATGAAAGCAGTGGCGACATGTAACCAGAATCATGAGAATTAATGCAAATGGTTTCATTAGGTACCTTTGTTTCACTTGTAAACCTTAGGCCATCTCCAGTAGACCGTGTAAACGGCCGTGCAAAGTACTGTTTGTACTGAAGATTGTATTGTTTGCAAAGTGGAGTTTAAAATATGGAGTGAGATATGGAGTGGAATAAAGAGTCTGCTGGAGATAGTCTTATAGTACTAAATGTTAATGGAGTTAACTTGTGTTGCTCAAAATAACTAGGTTTGTGTTGGTTTAAACAATAATACACAACATTAACTCATTGTAGCTAATCTCAGTGTAGAGATTTGGCTTTCTATGATCATTTTTTCTTTCACTCTTTTGAGAAAATAATATAAACAAAGAACTTACTGGGCCAGTGTAATCCAAGAGCCTTGTACAATAGTGCTCTTCTTCCTCGAACCTGCATATGCTCTTGTAATGCTTAGCAAAGAACAGCAGAGCCAGAGCTTCAACAAAAATTCTGGCCTTGCCTTTCCTCAACGTCCACTCTCTCTAAATCCTTCTCGTAGTAGAACACAGTTTCCTCAGATTGCCCCAGCATGCCATGCAATTTTGCTAGTTGGTGAAGTGCTATTCCTTCATTGTCATTGCTATTTGCAGCTCTCTCATAGCACTTGATGGCTTCTTCGATCATTTGAAGTGGATCACTTCCGTAACACTGAGCCATGGCAATCCAGAGACGAGCATCATTGGTTTGCAAGTGTGACGATTTCCGGAAGTAATGAAGTGCAAAAAATGGCATCCCCATCATCTCATAGATTTGACCAAGACCATACCAAACACGGAAATCTCTAGGGCTAATATCAACAGCTCTTCTGTAGACATCAATTGCAGCATAAGTATTTTTCAGTTCAACAAACTCATGCCCCATCAGGGTCCAAGCTGAGAGGTACTTTCGATTAAGCTTTAGTGCCCTTTGAAAGTACAAAACTGATTTTTCATGCTGACCCTTCAGACTGTAGTAATTTGCAATTATGCAGCAAGATTATAGGCGGTATTTATCTGTCAAAAATACTCTGTGCGCAAGGAAACTTAAAGCGGTCAAACTTTCTTTTGCATATAGTAAATTTGAGCAAATATCCATAGAATCCACAACGAAAGGATCTGTCCTGACTCCTGAGCAGTTCTTCGAAAATCATCTCAGCTTCATCAGGTCCATCACACTGTACTGAACTGTTGGAATTTGGGCCTGAATGTAACCAACAGCGGAAGACCCCCATCAAGCACGCCCATATCTTTTAAGAGCTTCTTCATGCGTCTCTAGTTCCAGATATGCACTAGCAAGAAAGAAGTCTTTCATCCAGCGATTCTTCAGATTTAATTTGTTTAAAATGTCACTGCTGGTGCATAAAGTTTGTAGCTCTGACCAAGCACTCCAGTTCCAAGGATAGCTATTGACAGGTTCTACCAAGATCTTTCGAGTTAGACCTTCACATCCTTTATCATGTAGGACAATGCCATACAAGTAAAGTCCAAACGAATCAATAGAGCCAGTTCTTCGGTGTGTTGAGAGCTCTTTCTCCAAAGCAACTAGTTCCTGATTAACAGCATTACTCTTGCCCAATGACCCTTCAAGCTCTATTATCTCTGCCTCTTTCCGCTTCCCTCCAGACTAAAATTGCAGAGCAAATAGATCATTAATTAATCTATGGACCAAGCAGAAAACACCTTGGGCCATTAGCGAACTTTCATAGAGTCAGTGGACAAAGGAAGGGGGCAGATTAAATTGCACACAGAAATCATTTAAAAGATTAAACTATGGAAATTTACAGACAATGTCACAAATACTGCTACCCTTACAATCCCAAAACATGCACACTCAGTAAAAGAAACAACTTGACAATAAAAACTAAAATAAGTACCAATAATAGAGTTTTAGCTCATAAATGTTACAAATCTTCACATTACACAAATATTACCAGCCAGCATAAAAGATTTTGATGCTGGCAGAAGTTTTATTGTTCTAGAACAAATATGAATAATTTTCATTTAGCAAATATAACTTACAAGTGGCGTAGGAAGAATTTATGGCAGGACATAGCTTTCATGTACAAGTATCAATATTGAATAGAAATTGCCAATCATTTATAAGCCCTCATGATTATAACTTCTTGAATGTAATATATCCATCAAATTCTATCATCACAGTGAAAATTCCCTACTAGTTGGAAGAATAACTAGTTCACATCTTCCATTATTTCTGATGCTCGTGGAGCTAAGAACTTATCAATAAATAGCAAATCAATAGAAGTGTGGAATACATGACCAGAGGTTTTACAAATGTCAAACCATTCTGTTAGCTTAAAGTACATGAGCACAAAGCACTATAAAGAACCCATAATAAATTGGACTACTGCAAGTTGGAACAACTCTTATTACTCGTTAGTCCCGCAATCAAGTTCTGTTCAGTCTTTTAGGTAAAATCACAGGAAACCAGATTTTAATAAACACTCCACTTGCACATGGAAGTAACTAAACAGACTTCTGAGCCACTAAAACATGTCGATCCACCTAAATAAAAGCCAAAGAAGTATCAATTAAGCCATAGGCACTCCATACCTAACCAAATCTCACCTACAATGCAGCAGCTCTATTGAGCATTTCATCAAACACCACTCGCCCTATCCTCTGAAAACTTGCAGATGTACCTTGAAAATAAATACATCAAGAGAAGCCGATCCTATCTCACCATGCACTGATGCAGAAGGCGTAGCATCGCAGGAACACAGCCTTACGCCCGACCTGGTTCTGCAGCACGTGCGCGGCGCGGCGGTACTCCCGGCAGTCGAAATAGGTCTTGGCCAGCAGTTATTTGTCGCCGCCTGAATCGAACGCGTCGTCGTCGGGGATGGGCATGCTGACGTACGACACGCCACCGAGCGGGGTCCCGGCCTCCGAGCTACTGCCGGCGCCGGGACGGGGACTGGGGCAGTGGCGGAAGCTGGAATCCCCACTACGGTGCATCCCTTAAACATGCTTTATATTTTTAGAAAATTCCAAAAATACTCTTGTTACATATTCTGCCTATAATTTCCCTCTTCAGACTAAGTCAGGCGATTCATTCGTCACTATTCTCACCAACAGTGAAATCTACCATACTAAACTACATGTAACCAGCTATAAATACACACATCTACCATCTCTCTCCACACACTCAACACCCTCAGCAAGGCAAACCCACACACACTCAGTTACCCCGCTCTGCCGGCTACATGTATAGTGTCGCTTCACCTCTAATCTACCCTTCTGGTAAGCACCTTCACTCCACTACCAGTAATATCACAACACCACATGACACAGATTCTGCTCAAGACTCTATCCATTCATATATCGCCATTCTGAACACTATACTAAATATTTGATGATATACTTGCTGGTTTGTATGTTTGCTTGTTCATGTTGCATAGTTATCGGAGCGTTAGTGCCGTCTCGTGAAGGTCAGTTCTGCAATTCTACGCCAGACGGTGGAGCCAGAAGCCAGTTCCGCGAGCTCTCACCCTTTCGCCGGTTAAAGCATGGCAAGCTCACTGGATCCTTTGATGCATAAATTACATATGCTTTTCAACCACAACCCTCAGCCTGTTATTTTATACATAATATGATTTTGCTGCTAACATACATGTTAATATGGCCACCCAGCCTTAGAACTTTGCCACAATTTATCTTTATACTCCTCGACATTTTTGTTACAATATGATTTGGGAAAATGTGTGAGTTTTCAAAAGAAAATGTTTTTCAAAATGGGTATGATGAAGGGTTGTCACCCTTATCACCTTTGAGCGGGATAATCAGGGACTCCCTGATTTGGGAGGGCCTTAAGGTGATGGCTCATCTGGGTTAGGTGTGAGCATGAAGGATTGTCCCTCTCGCCTAAGGACCGGTTGTCATCACTCCTTACCTATACTCTTATCAAGTACAACCACTTAAGATTGTATGGGCAATCGCTTGATCTGAACTTGTACGGTCTGTACCCTAGGGTTATGACGGCTGGGGAGCACCGAGAGGACAAGGAGGGGGGAATGTTTTGTCCTGGTTTGGGCATGGTGGTGGCCTTATGCCTTTCGGTATAACCACCAAGGTAAAGTCGTGCAAGGGAAGAGAGAGTTCGCATCGATCTCACGATGGTGAGATTGCAGAAACCGGACTAGTGGGTAAAGTGTACACCTCTGTGCAGAGTTTAAAAACCTATTTGAATAGTCCGTGTCCACGGATATAGATGAGTCATGGCATGGATTTGACAATTAGTGTTTTGTTGTCCAAAAATGCTTTTGAAAAGGGGTTTTAAAAGGTTCGACGATTGAGCCGTGAGCTATGGTGGATGGGAAGTCAAGTAGCTGTTTTTGAAAATGAAAACCAATGGGAAACTGCTGAGATACCTGGATGGTTTAGTCCAGGGGATTTTGTTCTATATTGATAAACTTCCTGCTCCTTCGAGAGAGTATGTGCTTTGAAAAAATATATAATGTTTTACAAAATAACCCTACATCAAATATTGCTCTTTCTGCAAAATATCCTGAGCTCCCCATACTCCATACATTATATCTTATTTCCCCATTCCGTGGGTGAAGGTGGGCTGCTGGGTACGTAAGTACTCATCACTCTTGCTTATTTGTTGTTTTTCAGAGAAGGAGATTGCTGATCGGGTAAGAGTTACGTATGTTCCCAACCATGCATGTGGCTGTTGGACCGCTGAGTTGCTTCGCTGCGTATATCGGGCTCCTTCAGCCCCACTCTGATGATATGTCCCGAAAACTGGACCAACTCTTAAAGTTGATCGTCATGTTTATAGGTTTGTCTCGTTTAAGCAGATCTAGGAACCATCTGATGTATAAATGTGTTTACTAGCCTCCTGGAACTAGTAATTGTATCACATTTGAGTCCCAGAGGATTGGGATGCTTCACGCGGCCAGCTTGCTACATGTGGAAAGCTGCATGTGAAGCGGCAGTGCCACTACATAGTCTGGCTTCGGTGCGGGCTCCATCGATGTGAACAAAGTTGTTAGAGTGGACACACTAATCAGTTGAACCCCGTAAGTGCAATCAACCCTAATTGAGGTTTTTGGTGATTTAATGACAAAACAAATAAGGGTACTAACAAGTTTGCTCCCAGTATATGCTTAGAATGTACAGGAACTAAAGGAGGTATCAAGGACAAAAGAAACACATATGCAGTTCCCGTGAAAAGACTCCATGCGACAGACGTATAAAATTTTATGTATAACTTGAGTCGCAGGATGCCAGGATGTAATTCTTCCTTAGTAGTTTTCGCACAGGTAATGGTGTTTGTTATAGCTCAAGCCTTCAAATTCAAAAGCTATTTATGAAAACCAAAAATCTCTTGAACGCTCTATGGCTGACCGTGGTTAGGTTTGAGAAACTGAGAGTGTTCTCGTTGAAAAGTAGTTGAACTTCTTCAGCTGCAGTTGAGCTTTATCAGCTGAACTAAACTTCAGCTGAGTTGAGCTTCTTCAGCTACAGTTGAGCTTTTTAGCTCAGCTGAACTTCAGCTGAGTTGAACTTCTTCAATTGCAGTTGAGCTTTTTCAACTACAGTTGAGCTTTTTCAACTACAGTTGAGCTTTCTCAACTCCAGCTGAACTTCAACTTCAACCGTGAACCTCTTTGACCATACACCAGTTGAACTTGCCTCCGGGTAGTTGAACTGGGTTTTCTCTCCTGGACTCTCTGGTCAAGACCAGCTGAACTGGTCCTTAGGGGCGGTTCAACTGGTCTCTGACCCCTCTGACCTCTGACCAACAGTCTGCTAGTTAGACTGGCAAACAGGTCGACAGAGCTGTCAGGGGCGATTCAACCGCCCCCAAGGGCGGTTCAACCGGTCTGGTCAAGTTGGTCAGAATGCACGTTAGTCTGCCAGACCTGCCAGGGGCGGTTAAACCGCCCCCTAGGGCGGTTCAACCGGTTTTAGACGGGGTTCTAGTTCAAACGGATAGTTTTTGAGATGTGACTATAAATAGGACCCCGCACCCCTCTCTTTAATGCTGCTGGTTACACCTACATTCATTGCTCACCTAACTTGAGACAAAGGTACTCCTCTCTCCTCTCTCCTCTCTCTCTCTCTCACTCAAATCTTGCTCTAGTTTCAACTTGGTTAAAGGAGCCCTTTGGTGTGAGGTTTGTGCTTGTGCTCACGAGTTTGGTTTTCTTCTCCCATCTCATTTAAGTTCTTAAGCTTGTTGCAAACACCTCTTGTGCGTTCTTGGTGTTCTTGAAACCCTAGGTTTCAAGGCGGTTTGAGGTTTCTTGGGAGTCTCCAAGTTTGTGGACAACCCCAAGAATTTTGTAATCTCGCTCTTGTGAGCAACATTTGAGATAAGGAATCCCTTGACCTTGGTGGTCAAGTTTTGGAGGATTAGGGTTGAAAAAGACTCGGCCCTTTGTGGGCTCCTCAACGGGGAGTAGAACACATTTGTGGTGTGGCCGAACCTCAGGATAAATCTTGTGTCTTATGTTCTTGCTTGCTTTGTGATTGAGATCTTTTGTTAGCAAGATAGACATATAGATTTTCTCGTCGTGTGGATCTTGTGGTGAAATTGCTCTCATATCTTCACTCTCCACTCTTTGACTATTGGTTGCATTTTTCCTCTCTAAGGGATTCACAATATATATTTTTGCTTAGTTCATAGTCTAGAGTTTCCAACAGTTGGACTGGTTCAGAGTACTTCAACTTGCCCATGTAGCAGTTGTTGTTCCTAGTTCTCAAATGCTATACAACAAGAACAAAGCAACACAATTGTTAACAATTAAAGACCTTCGTCCTTCGAAGCATTATCTCCTTTGGGATATAATGATCTTCAGACGAAGATCATGAAGGACATACCTTCATCATCTCGATAAACAAATATAAGTAAGAATACATGAAATACAAAAGAATATAAATAATGATCATATAACAGTAGTTTATTTATATTCTTATTTCATAAACAAGCATCCATGATATTTATGTTACTGTGTTACCTTCGGCTTGTCAGAAGGTGAAAATGCAAGAGTGACGCAAGAGTGATTACAATCCAGCGTGAACAGTACAGTGCTACTGTTCATCTATTTATAGGCACGGGACGTAGCCCGTATAAGATTACATCTCCATGCCCCTAACATTTACTCTTAATTATAATGCGAGTTATCAAGGACGAAGTAGTCTTTTCTGTAACACCCCTGGTGTTACTATAACTAAAACTTGAGCATGGCATCATGAGCATGGGCATTGCATATGTTTGACACACCTAGAGTGCATCCACTAGGCAAAAATTTCAAACAAGTTGTATTGTTTTAAAGTTTTACAAATAGGACCCTGGTTAAAGGACTTAACCCTAAATAGTGATTAAAGGGGTAAAACTTAACCTAAGTTGAGAAAACCCAAAAGCTCTAGGGTAAAAGTCATAAAATGACTCTAAGAACAAACTTGAATTCCTTTTATACCCCTGGGATACCAGAAACCCTAATTGGAACCCTGGGAAACCCTGAAACCAAACCCTAGGGACCTAAGTGTAAAATTAGTCCACTTTTGGGCTAAAGTGCAAAAACCAAGTCAAATAAGTATTTTAAGTTATTTGGGTCACTTATATGAGAATTTGCAATCCAAAACTTGAGATTTGGACTTAAGTGCAAAAGTGCCCCACTTAACCTTTTTGGGGTTAAGTCTGGATTTTAGTGACATTGGCTCAACTTTGGGGCTTTGTAACTTACAAAGTATAGGGTTTTTACCCTAGGTCACCACATCAAAGTTGAAGACCCATTATAGGAGAACAACTTTGCTTAAGGTTGTGAGCTTAGTTGTTAAGAAGAATTTAGAGAAAACCAAACCTAAAGTTGGGCTGTCAGGCTGTTATGTCTGACTTTTCAGACTAGCAGTGAACTGACCTCGACTTCAAGCTAGGTTTTGAGCATGATCCAGTGCTCAACTCAGCTTAATCTCTATAATCGAATTGTAGCTGGTTTGTAGCTTTAAAACTTTGCTACAGAGAGTGGAGTGAGTTACTAGAGAAATTTTAGAGAGATTTGGTCCTAAACTGTGACTGTCAGGCACTCTGAACCGGTACTCCCCATGGTACAGTGACCGGTAAACTGAAGAAGATCGGGTTCGTCCTCATCGCCGATAGCCGTCGCCGTCGATCGTCGTTTGCCGAGATTCGTGCTCTGTGGTCCTTGGATAAGCACAGCCGATATGTGTCCTCGCCGCCGGTGAGCTGGAGGCCACCCGGTCAGCCGCGGTACACCTCCCCCTTACTCAGCGGTTGGTCGGGATAAGAGCTCGCCGCCGTTGGTCGATTATCACCGTGCGCCGCGTGTCCAAGCTTTTTCACCATGCCGTCGTGACTCCTCTAGACCATCCCATCGTCGACGGGGAGCTTGCCACGCCATTAGCCACGAATCCACCGCGACGTCTTCTTCCTTCTCTCCGGCCACCTCCGCTAGCCGCTTAAATTAAGCGCCACCGCCTCGGGGCTCTATAAATTGACCCCGCCGGGAGCTTCACCGCATCCTTACGCATTCAGCCACCGCTAATCGCTAGCCGTCCTTCGCTAGAACCCGTGAATTTTGAGTTTCCCCCAAATCCGTTTTCCGCCGCCGTGAATCAAGCTCGCCGTGGGCAGCCCATTTCAGGTCCGATCTCACCCTCGGTTCTCTTGTTTCAACATCCTTGTTTCCTCTTGATGCTTACCGAAGCATTGAATCGAGCTAGACCGCCATGGGTCGCCGGGAACACGATCATTTCGCCGCCTTGCTTACGGTCACCGTGGCCGGAGCTCCATGATCCACCGATAGTGCAATTAAGTTAGGGGAAGTAGTCAGGCTGACCCCAATTTCATGTCCACCGCTCGGAGAACCCTAGCCGTTGCCCCGTTCGGCCGGTCTGCTGGCTCGCCGGAGCGCGGCCGTGCGTGAACGGCGTCGAGGACTTCGAGTTGTAAATTGATAGAAACCCGAGGACCTTTTCGTGAAGCGTCAGTGACTCTGCGCAATAGTAAACGACCCTGTTCTGGTTTAGTCAAAACATCGAGGGCCTCTGCGCAAAACCTCCCTCGCGGGCACGGGCGCGCGCGCGGGCGTGTTTTATCGTGGACCTGGGTGAGTTGGGCCAGAATCGGCCCAATCCTATTCATCCTTTTGCTTTTTCTTTTTCCAGCAGAGCCAAAATAATTATAGAAAAATGTGGAAAAATGCTAAAATTGTGAAACCAATTTTCCTAGGCTTGTTATTTTCCATAGTATTTAATAAAAATAGTTTTATGATTTTTAGTTTGAACAGGGAATTTTAGGGTATTTAAAATAGCCTAAACCATTGGTTCTGGATTTTTAGAAAATTGATAATAAGTCCAAAATTTCCCAAACTTTTTATGTGAGCTTTTCACATTATTTAGAAGCCATGGGTAGAGTTTGGTTTGATTTGGACCTTGTTTGATCACTAAACCCAAAACCACCCCCTGCTCCATGAACTCCTTTACTGACTCCGGAAACCCTAGGTTCTCGGAGTACCGTGAAGGAAAGTTGTACTCAAGACTTAAATAATAAGTTTATGCTATCTTTGCATCCTCATGAGCATCCCATGACATCCATTCTTATGCATGTATATGGTTATATTAGAGCACGAAGAAGAAGAAGAAGTTTCTGAAGAAGGGATACCACCCACCTCTGATCCTCAAGCAGACAACTGCTTTTATTTCGATATTTGTGGATCCGAGCAGGACACATCCGATAACAAAGGCAAGCCCCGGTGCATGCAACCCTTTTCCTTGTGTTTTAAATATTTTTCGCACACTTAAGTCTAATGAAATGTGCATTAGGTTCATAGGAGTTACTTGAAAACCCTTTGATGCATGGCTTTCCTTGATATCCATACCTTTACAGATACTTCTGTGAAGTATCAAAATATGATTTACAAAAATGCTTAGCCTTGCTTAGATCTTGTGGATAGAGGTTGTCCTCAATTTAACCATGGAGAGGATGGCTTCTACCTGCAAGAATATTTTCATTTGGAGCAATGGTGGGATCTTACTGCAAAGTTCCCTGTGATGCTCTTTCATCCTAAGGAACAGACACAATCCTAAGGATGGAAATACGTAAATTGGACTTGGGGGTAGGAACAAGTGATGTTCTACCCAGGTTGGTTAAGGATTAACGCGTATGTAGGCGTGCTGACCGAGGACCCTTTAACTGGTCACATGCCTCGTCATGGGTAAGCCTTGCCTCGGGCAGACTAAGGCCGGAATAAGATAACACGAAATGGGAGTGGAGCGGTGGCGAGAGTAGCGTGTACCCTCCGTGGCAAGAGGCTGGACGGTGGTGTATCTGTGCTCTCGGTTTGCGTGAACCTGATCCGGTCTTAAGAACCCCGGTGGCGGGTTGACATATGCAAGGGTTAAGTGCTACATATGTCGTGTGATTGGAGATCCTCAGCTGAGTATAATCGATTCGGATCGCCGTACCTTCGCGGTTATGAAGACTTGGTCACTTTTCTACAACCTAGAGTCAGGATGTGAAAACGATGGATAAAAATGATGTTGTCTTGATGTGATGAGAAATTAGACTAGATGCAAATGGAGTCTATTAATACTTAATATGGCGTTAAAAGATTGAAAGTAAGGACTCACCTTAGTAAGCAACTTCTGCAAAAATATAAGTTGATTTTTGCTAAAGCCTCCCCTTGACTCCTATTTATCCAGCATACCCTTGAGAGTCTTTTCCTTAGTCGGGTAAGACTTGCTGAGTAATTCCATACTCAGGGTTTATCCCTTTGTTGTTTTTAGGTGGGGAAGTAGCAGACTTTTGCTGCTTCTGTGCTAAGGTGGTTCCCAACGAGGAAAAACAAGACTGAAGTGCGGGAGGACTCGGTCCTCCATCTAGGATCTTTTGTTTATAGTCTTTCGGGAGAAGTTTGTGCCTCCCTGGTTTGTATAATTATTACTTATATGCACTCACTTTTAGACTGGTCTGTAATAAAATAACTCGAGCCTGCTTTTGGAAATAAATGTAAGTTTATGTAATTCGCTTCCGCATTTCTTGATCTCCGATGATCTGTAATGTCTGCAAGACGGGTGAAACGTTCCTGGTGAGGTAAGGAAAGATACCGAGCTTGTCAAGTGACTTAGGAACATCTACAGGGTGTCTGATGTCTGCTAGACAAGGACAACTGTAGGTGGGCCTAATTACTTGGGAGGTTCCGTCACATTTTCCTCCTTAGGTCGGTTCCGTCCTTCATCCTTGCTATCATATCACGCCGAAGTTCCTTTAGCCATAGCTTCGACGTTCAGTCATATCACCTTCGGGTTGTATCTTCATATCACGCATACCTTTACCAGAGGAGAAAACCTTCATCCCAAAGCCGAAGCCTCCTGTAACAGTCTATGTTATACAACATATGATTAGTCATGTTTTTGAGGACCTTTGGAAGAGGAAGGCCCCCAATAGTAGCCCCTCGCAGTATTAATTTGTTTCTTTGTAACAAATTCGAACTGCGACGTGAACGAAGGCCTTTAGCCAAAGGTCCGAAAAAACACCTTCCCTTCGCTAGAATAGCGAATATCACTGACATACAAGACCCACCAAATCGTGGGGCGCTAGGCATATAAATAGGAACTTGCATCAAGAGCATTTGTTGTGCCATTTCAGTTGCTTGCGCTATTTTTGGCATTCTGAATTTTCTTGCTCTGCCGAGATTTGATTGAGTTTTAAGCTTCGGCAATCGCGCAACCGTTGTCTAAATGGCTGAAGAGAAGAAGATTGCTGACCCTGCATTGGCCGGGTTTTATGAAGCTATGGAGAAGACAAATACATAGAAGATTACTAATGAGATGTTGGCTGGGTTATCTGAAGATTCCGGTGATAGTGAAAGTTTTGACTTAGAAAGTGGAAACGAAGGTGCCGAAGATCGGCCCTGGCGGTCGAGTCATACCATCTTTGGGAAATCAACCATCAAACATAGTCAAATTGATGCAATGGAAGGAAGATACTTCCGTGATATTTCTTTCATGAGGGATGGAGGAGATAGCAATGCCCCTGCGCCCGAAGCAGACGAAGTTGTTGTCTACAGGAGTTTTATGAAAGCAGGGCTTCGATTCCCCCTGGACAAATTTTTAGTTGAAGTTTTGAAGACTTTTGAAATTTACCTTCATCAGATTACCCCCAAAGCTATCATTAGAATGGGGATTTTCATTTGGGCCATGAGAAGCCAAGGTTTAGAGCCGAATGCAAAATGCTTCTGCAACATGCATGAGCTGTCTGAAAGTCGCCTAGAGGGGGGTGAATAGGCAAATCTGAAATTTATAAAGTTTAAGCACAACTACAAGCTGGGGTTAGCGTTAGAAATATAAACGAGTCCGAAAGAGAGGGCGAAAACAAATCACAAGCAAAAAAGAGCGGATGACACGGTGATTTGTTTTACCGAGGTTCGGTTCTTGCAAACCTACTCCCCGTTGAGGTGGTCATAAAGACCGGGTCTCTTTCAACCCTTTCCCTCTCTGAAATGGTCACTTAGATCGAGTGAGCTTTTCTCTTCAATCAAACGGGACACTTAGTCCACTACAAGGACCGAGTGTCTCTTGCTTTGATTACAATGATCTTGAGAATAAGAAAGAATGAAGAAGAAAAGCGATCCAAGCGTAAGAGCTCAAAAGAACACGACAAAACTCTCTCTTCTAGTCACTAATTGCTTTGAGTGGAATTGGGACTTGGAGAGATTTTGATTCACTCTATTTGTGTCTTGTATTGAATGCACTAGCTCTTGTATTGAATGTGTTGGCTGAAAACTTGGATGCCTTGAAGTGTTGGTGGTTGGGGGTATTTATAGCCCCAACCACCAAAGTGGCCGTTGGGGAAGGCTGCTGTCGAAGGGCGCACCGGACAGTCCGGTGCGCCAGCCACGTCACCCAACCGTTAGGGTTCGACCGTTGGAGCTTCTGACATGTGAGCCACCGGACAGTCCGGTGGTGCACTGGATAGGTCCTGTTCACTGTCCGGTGCGCCATCTGGCGCCTGCTCTAACTCTGCGCGCGCAGTCACCCACTGTTCACTGTTCACTGTTGCTTTTGCAGACGATCGTTGGCGCAGTTAGCCGTTACTCCGCTGGCACACCGGACAGTCCGGTGCTACACCGGACAGTCCTGTGATTTATAGCGGAGTGGCTCCTAGAAAACCCAAAGCTAGCAAGTTGGAGTTGATCCACCCTGGTGCACGGGACACTGTCCGGTGGCACACCGGACAGTCCGGTGCACCAGACCAGGGCAGCCTTCGGTTGTCTTTTTCTCTTTTTATTTGAACCCTTTCTTGGACTTTTTATTGGTTTGTGTTGAACCTTTGGCACCTGTACAACTTACAATCTAGAGCAAACTAGTTAGTCCAATAATTTGTGTTGGGCAATTCAACCACCAAAATCATTTAGGAAAAGGTGTGAGCATATTTCCCTTTCAATCTCCCCCTTTTTGGTGATTGATGCCAACACAAACCAAAGCAAATATATAAGTGCAGAATTGAACTAGTTTGCATAATGTAAGTGCAAAGGTTACTTGGAATTAAACCAATATACATTTCATAAGATATGCATGGATGCTTTCTTCTAATTTTAATATTTTGGACCACGCTTGCACCACTAGTTTTGTTTTTGCAAACTCTTTTAGAAATTCTTTTCAAAGTCTTTTGCAAAATAGTCAAAGGTATATGAATAGATTTTGAGAAGCATTTTCAAGATTTGAAATTTTCTCCCCCTGTTTCAAATGCTTTTCCTTTGACTAAACAAAACTCCCCCTCAATGAAATTCTCCTCTTAGTATTCAAGAGGGTTTTAGATATTAATTTTGAAGAGGTTATACCAATTAGAAATTATATAAAAAATAAGATACCAATTTGAAAACCTTTTGAAAAACTTCTTTAATACAAATTGAAATACTACATTTTTGAAATTGGTGGTGGTGCGGTCCTTTTGCTTTGGGCTAATATTTTCTCCCCCTTTGGCATGAATCGCCAAAAACAGATACTTTGTGAGTGAAATATAAGCCCTTTTCCAAACTCGCTCTCCCTTTGGTAAATAATATAGGAGTGAAGATTATACCAACTTTGGAGAGCAGTGCGGAGCGACGGCGAAGGATGAATAATTCAATGGAGTGGAGTGGAAGCCTTGTCTTCACTGAAGACTCCATTTCCCTTTCAATCTATGACTTAGCATGAAATACACTTGAAAACCACATTAGTCATAGCAAATGAAAGAGATATGATCAAAGGTGTATAAGTGAGCTATGTGTGCAAGACATCAACCAAAATTCCTAGAATCAAGAATGTTTAGCTCATGCCTAAGTTTGGTAAAAGTTTTCTCATCTAATGGCTTGGTAAAGATATCTGCTAATTGTTCTTTGGTGCTAACATATGCAATCTCGATATCCCCCCTTTGTTGGTGATCCCTCAAAAAGTGATATCGAATGGCTATGTGCTTAGTGCGGCTGTGCTCAACGGGATTATCCGCCATGCGGATTGCACTCTCATTATCACATAGGAGAGGAACTTTGGTTAATTTGTAACCATAGTCCCTAAGGGTTTGCCTCATCCAAAGCAATTGCGCGCAACAATGGCCTGCGGCAATATACTCGGCTTCGGCGGTAGAAAGAGCTACAGAATTTTGCTTCTTTGAAGCCCAAGACACCAGGGATCTTCCCAAGAACTGACAAGTCCCTGATGTGCTCTTTATATCAATTTTACACCCTGCCCAATCAGCATCTGAATAACCAATTAAATCAAATGTGGATCCCTTGGGGTACCAAAGGCCAAACTTAGGAGTATGAACTAAATATCTCAAGATTCATTTTATGGCCCTAAGGTGAACTTCCTTAGGATCAGCTTGGAATCTTGCACACATGCATACGGAAAGCATAATATCCGGTCGAGATGCACATAAATAGAGTAAAGATCCTATCATCGACCGGTATACCTTTTTATCTACGGATTTACCTCCCGTGTCGAGGTCGAGATGCCCATTGGTTCCCATGGGTGCCTTGATGGGCTTGGCATCCTTCATCCCAAACTTGGTGAGTATGTCTTGAATGTACTTCGTTTGGCTGATGAAGGTACCCTCTTGGAGTTGCTTCATTTGAAATCCTAAGAAGTACTTCAACTCCCCATCATAGACATCTCGAATTTTTGAACCATTATCCTACTAAATTCTTCACAAGTAGATTTGTTAGTAGACCCAAATATGATATCATCAACATAAATTTGGCATACAAACAAATCATTTGCAATTGTTTTAGTAAAGAGAGTAGGATCGACTTTTCCGACTTTGAAGCCATTAGCTATAAGAAAATCTCTTAGGCATTCATACCATGCTCTTGGGGCTTGCTTGAGCCCATAAAGGGCCTTAGAGAGTTTATATACATGGTTAGGATACTCACTATCTTCAAAGCCGGGAGGTTGCTCAACATAGACCTCCTCCTTGATTGGTCCATTGAGGAAGGCACTTTTCACGTCCATTTGGTAAAGCTTAAAGCCATGGTAAGTAGCATAGTCAAGTAATATACGAATTGACTCAAGCCTTGCTACGGGTGCATAGGTTTCACCGAAATCCAAACCTTCGACTTGTGAATATCCCTTGGCTACAAGTCGGGCTTTGTTCCTTGTCACCACACCATGCTCATCTTGTTTGTTGCGGAAGACCCACTTGGTTCCTACAACATTTTGGTTAGGACATGGAACTAAATGCCATACCTCATTCCTCGTGAAGTTGTTGAGTTCCTCTTGCATTGCCAACACCCAATCCGAATCCCTTAATGCGTCTTCCACCTTGTATGGCTCAATAGAAGACACAAAGGAGTAATGTTCACAAAAATGAGCAACACGAGATCGAGTGGTTACCCCCTTATGAATATCGCCGAGGATGGAGTTCATGGGGTGATCTCGTTGTATTGCTTGGTGGACTCTTGGGTGTGGTGGTCTTGGACCCTCATCATCTTCCTTGTCTTGATCATTTGCATCTCCCCCTTGATCATTGTCCTCCTCTTGAAGTGGCTCCTCTTGATCTTCATTTTCATCATCTTGAGCTTGATCCTCATCTTGAGTTGGTGGAGATGCTTGATTTGAAGATGATGGTTGATCTTGTGCATGTGGAGGCTCTTCGGATTCCTTAGGACACACATCCCCAATGGACATGTTCCTTAGCGCGACGCACAGAGCCTCTTCATCATCTAGCTCATCAAGATCAACTTGCTCTACTTGAGAGCCGTTAGTCTCATCAAACACAATGTCACAAGAAACTTCAACTAGTCCAGTGGACTTGTTAAAGACTCTATATGCCCTTGTGTTTGAATCATATCCTAGTAAAAAGCCTTCTACAGCCTTAGGAGCAAATTTAGATTTTCTACCTCTTTTAACAAGAATAAAGCATTTGCTACCAAAGACTCTAAAATATGAAATATTGGGCTTTTTACCACTGAGGAGTTCATATGATGTCTTCTTGAGGATGCGGTGAAGGTAGAGACGGTTGATGGCGTAGCAAGCGGTGTTGATTGCTTCCGCCCAAAACCGGTCCGAAGTCTTAAACTCATCAAGCATGGTCCTCGCCATGTCAAGTAGAGTTCTATTCTTCCTCTCCACTACACCATTTTGTTGTGGCGTGTAGGGAGAAGAGAACTCATGCTTGATGCCCTCATCCTCAAGGAAGGCTTCTATTTGTGAGTTCTTGAACTCCGTCCCGTTGTCGCTTCTAATATTTTTTATCCTTAAGCCGAACTCATTTTGAGCCCGTCTCAAGAATCCCTTTAAGGTCTCTTGGGTTTGAGATTTATCCCGCAAAAAGAACACCCAAGTGAAGCGAGAATAATCATCCACAATAACAAGACAATACTTACTCTCGCCGATGCTTATGTAAGCAATCAGGCCGAATAGGTCCATGTGGAGTAACTCAAGTGGCCTATCGGTCATCATGATGTTCTTGTGTGGATGATGAACACCAACTTGCTTCCCTGCTTGACATGCGCTACAAGTCCTGTCTTTCTCAAAATGAACATTTGTTAGTCCCAAAATGTGCTCTCCCTTTAGAAGCTTATGAAGATTCTTCATTCCAACGTGTGCTAGTCGGTGATGCCAGAGCCAACCCATGTTAGTCTTAGCAATTAAGCAAGTGTTGAGTTCAACTCTATTAAAATCAACTAAGTATAGCTGACCCTCTAACACTCCCTTAAATGCTACTGAATCATCACTTGTTCTAAAGACAGTAACACCTATATCCGTAAAAAGACAATTGTAGCCCATTTTGCATAATTGAGAAATAGAAAGCAAGTTGTAATCTAAAGAATCTACAAGAAAAACATTGGAAATGGAATGGTCAGGTGATATAGAAATTTTACCAAGTCCTTTGACCAAACCTTGATTTCCATCCCCGAATGTGATAGCTCTTTGGGGATCATGGTTTTTCTCGTAGGAGGAGAACATCCTTTTCTCCCCAGTCATGTGGTTTGTGCACCCGCTATCAATGATCCAACTTGAGCCCCGGATGCATAAACCTACAAAACAAGTTTAGGCCTTGTTCTTTGGTACCCAAACGGTCTTGGGTCCTTTGACATTAGAAACAAGCACCTTAGGTACCCAAACACAAGTCTTTGAGCCCTTGTGTTTGGCCCCAACATATTTGGCAACTACTTTGCCTAATTTGTTAGTTAAAACATATGAAGCATCAAAGGTCTTAAATGAAATGTTATGATCATTTGATGCAATAGGAGATTTCTTTTTAGGCAATTTACATGGGTTGATTGCCTAGAGCTAGTTGCCTCACTCTTATACATAAAAGCATGATGAGAGCCAGAGTGAGACTTCCTAGAATGAATTCTCCTAATTTTGTGCTCGGGATAACCGGCAGGCTATAAAATGTAACCCTCGTTATCCTGAGGCATGGGATCCTTACCCTTAACAAAATTAGACAATCTTTTAGGGGCATTAAGCTTGACATTGTTTCCCTTTTGGAAGCCAATGCCATCCTTAATCCCGGGGCGTCTCCCACTATAGAGCATGCTTCTAGCAAATTTAAAATTTTCATTTTCTAAGTCATGCTCATTAATCTTAGCACTAAGTTGAGCTATGTGATCGTTTTGTTGTTTAATTAAAGCTAGGTGATCATGAATAGCATCAACATTAATGTCTCTACATCTAGTGCAAATGGTAACATGCTCAACGGTAGATGTAGAGGGTTTGCAAGTGTTTAACTCAACGATCTTAGCATGTAAAATAGCATTCTCATCTCTAAGATTGGAAATAGAAACATTGCAAACATTTAAATCTTTAGCCTTAGCAATCAATTTTTCATTCTCAATTTTAAGGCTAGAGAGAGATGCATTCAACTTGTCAATCTTAGTAATCAAATTAGCATTATCATTTCTAAGACTAACAATTGAATCATCACAAACATCTAACTTCTCAACCTTAGCAATTAATTTTGCATTTTCATTTCTAAGGTTTGAGATAATATCATGGCAAGTACTTAGCTCACTAGTTAATTTTTCACATTTTTCAACTTCCTGAGCATAAGCATTTTTGACCTTAACATGCTTTTTGTTTTCTTTAATAAGGAAGTCCTCTTGGCTATCCAAGAGTTCATCCTTCTCATGAATAGCACTAATCAATTCATTCAATTTTTCTTTTTGTTGCATGTTTAAGTTGGCAAAAAGGGTGAGAAAATCATCCTCATCTTCACTAGAGCTAGCCTCATCACTAGATGTTGCATATTTAGTGGAAGCTCTAGATTTTACCTTCTTATTTTTGCCGTCCTTTGCCATGAGGCACTTGTGGCCGACGTTGGGGAAGAGGAGACCCTTGTTGACGGTGATGTTTGCGGCGTCCTTGTCGGAGGAGGATTCGGTGGAGCTCTCATCGGAGTCCCACTCCTGGCAAACATGGGCATCACCGCCCTTCTTCTTGTAGTATCTCTTCTTTTCTCTTCTCTTTCCCTTCTTGTCGTCGCCCCTGTCACTATCACTAGATAAAGGACATTTAGCAATGAAATGACCGGGCTTACCACACTTGTAGCAAACTTTCTTGGAGCGGGTCTTGTAGTCCTTCCCCCTCCTTTGCTTGAGGATTTGGCGAAAGCTTTTGATGATTAAAGCCATCTCCTCATTGTCGAGCTTGGAGGCGTCGATGGGGAGCCTAGTTGATGTAGACTCTTCTTTCTTCTCCTCCATCGCTTTGAATGCGACGGGTTGCACCTCGAGTGTGGAGGTGGCGTCTCGCTCGATAATTTGTTTGGAGCCTTTGATCATGAGTTAAAAGCTCACAAACTTTCCTATCACTTCCTTGGGAGACATTAGTTTATATCTAGGATCACCACGAATTAATTGAACTTGAGTAGGGTTAAGAAAAACGAGTGATCTAAGAATAACCTTGACCATTTCATGGTCATCCCATTTGGTGCTCCCGAGGTTGCGCACTTGGTTCACCAAGGTCTTGAGCCGGTTGTACATGGCTTGTGGCTCCTCCCCTTGGTGAAGCATGAAGCGACCGAGCTCCCCCTCGATCGTTTCCCTCTTGGTGATCTTAGTCACCTCGTCTCCTTCGTGCGCGGTCTTTAGTACGTCCCAAATCTCTTTGGCACTCTTCAACCCTTGCACCTTATTATACTCCTCTCGACTTAGAGATGCGAGGAGTATAGTAGTGGCTTGGGAGTTGAAGTGCCGGATTTGGGCTACCTCGTCCGAATCATAGCCTTCATCCCCCACGGATGGTTCCTGTGCACCAAACTCAACAATGTCCCAAATACTAGCATGGAGTGAGGTTAGATGATGCCTCATTTTATCACTCCACTTACAATAATCTTCACCATCAAAAACCGGTGGTTTGCCTAGTGGGACGGAAAGTAAAGGGGTGCATTTGGAAATGCGAGGATAGCGTAAGGGGATCTTACTAAACTTCTTGCGCTCATGGCGCTTAGAAGTGACGGACGGCGCATCGGAGCCGGAGGTGGAAGGCGACGAAGAATCGGTCTTGTAGTAGACCACCTTCTTCATTTTCTTCTTCTTGTCGCCACTCCGGTGCGACTTGACGCGGGGAGGTGATTCCTCCCTCTTCTTGTTGCCGGACTCTCCCGATGGAGTTTTCCCGTGGCTTGTGGCGGGCTTCTCGCCGGTCACCATCTCCTTCTTGGCGTGAGCTCCTGACATAACTTCGAGCGGTTAGGCTCTAATGAAGTACCGGGCTCTGATACCAATTGAAAGTTGCCTAGAGGGGGTGAATAAGCAAATCTGAAATTTATAAAGTTTAAGCACAACTACAAGCTGAGGTTAGCGTTAGAAATATAAACGAGTCCGAAAGAGAGGGCGAAAACAAATCACAAGCAAATAAGAGTGGATGACACGATGATTTGTTTTACCGAGGTTCGGTTCTTGCAAACCTACTCCCCGTTGAGGTGGTCACAAAGATCCGGGTCTCTTTCAACCCTTTCCCTCTCTCAAACGGTCACTTAGACCGAGTGAGCTTTTCTCTTCAATCAAACGGGACACTTAGTCCACTACAAGGACCACCACAACTTGGTGTCTCTTGCTTTGATTACAATGATCTTGAGAACAAGAAAGAAGGAAGAAGAAAAGGGATCCAAGCGCAAGAGCTCAAAAGAACACGGCAAAACTCTCTCTTCCAGTCACTAATTGCTTTGAGTGGAATTGGGACTTGGAGAGATTTGATTCACTCTATTTGTGTCTTGTATTGAATGCACTAGCTCTGATATTGAATGTGTTGGATGAAAACTTGGATGCCCTGAAGTGTTGGTGGTTGGGGGTATTTATAGCCCCAACCACCAAAGTGGCCGTTGGGGAAGGTTGCTGTCGAAGGGCGCACCGGACAGTTCGGTGCGCCAGCCACGTCACCCAACCGTTAGGGTTCGACCGTTGGAGCTTCTGACGTGTGGGCCACCAGACAGTCCGGTGGTGCACCGGATATGTCCTGTTCACTGTCTGGTGCGACATCTGGCGCCTGCTCTGACTCTGCGCGCGCAGTCGCGCACTGTTCACTGTTCACTGTTGCTTTTGCAGATGACCGTTGGCGCAGTTAGCCGTTACTCCGCTGGCACACCGGACAGTCCGGTGCTACACCGGACAGTCTGGTGAATTATAGCGGAGTTTCTCCCAGAAAACCCGAAGCTAGCAAGTTGGAGTTGATCCACCCTGGTGCACCGGACACTGTCCGGCACACCAGACAGTCCGGTGCGCCAGACCAGGGCAACCTTCGGTTGTCTTTAGCTCTTTTTATTTAAACCCTTTCTTGGACTTTTTATTGGTTTGTGTTGAACCTTTGGCACCTGTAGAACTTACAATCTAGAGAAAACTAGTTAGTCCAATAATTTGTGTTGGGCAATTCAACCACCAAAAATCATTTAGGAAAATGTGTGAGCCTATTTCCCTTTCACTGTCCTATGAGACGAAGGCTACTGGCAAAGAACAATGTCATAATAATTTTGGTTGTTATGGCTTCGTGCCTCTCTCTGATGTGAGCTATCTAGTCCCAACATTTTTGAAGAGGTGGCCAGGAGCATGGATGCAAGAGTGGTTTTATGTGAAGAACAACTTAGTTGAAAGAGAAGATATAAAGGGGATCATTCAACGCCCTATCTGGTCTCGCTTCGGCATTAGGAGGCCAGCCACTGCCCTTGGAAATGATATTCAAGCATGCCAGATAGCTTTTAACACTATATGTACTTATATTGGCACCAGGGACTTAGTCCGGGAGCATATTGCTTACAGAGTGTGGCCTCTTGGAAGTGGCTGGGAGATGCCGAAGGAAGCTGCTGCCGGGTCCAGTCAAGGAAGCTTAGTTTATCTGAAATACACCTTTAGATACAGAGATCAATTTGATGAGTCGAACGGTGACTAGTTGGATTATATTGAGGCAACTAGTGACGAATTGCTTGGGGCTTACATAAGGGCCGAAGACGATGCCATGACATTGGCCTTCGGAGGACGAGGCAAGAAGAGATTAAACAGGGTTTTTGATGTAATTGGTTTTGTGTACCTAGACTATTGTTATCCCTCGCGAAAGCAGGGAAAGAAAAGAAAGGCTGCTGCTTTGGCAATCTCTGCCACGCCGAAGGGAAAAAAGGTTAAAGTCTTGACACACCGGCCCAGGCACTCTGAAATGGCTAAAGTGCCGAAACCTACTGAAGGGTCTTCTTCTGCCACTGAGCCAAATCTTCCCACTACTGCCGAAACCATAGTGGGATCAGCCGAAGAGCCAATTCTGAAGACAGCAGCGGAGCAGCCAAAACCTTTTTCACTGTTAGAGGTGGAATTGCCGAAGATTCAAAAAACTACTTTGATAACTCCGAGAAGGAGGAGAATGGCTAGTGTACTGGATGTTGTCATGGAATCAAAAAAGGTACTAACTCCTGCCTCTACAGAAGTACCTAGCATGGGTGAGAAAAATACATAGGAAACTGCCAAAGCTGTCATAACTTGGGTTGAAGCTGAAGCTGGGCCCTCAGTTCCCGCAGAAACAGGGCCTGCGGAACTTGTTGAAGAGGATACTGAACTAGGACCTTCGGATGATGCAAAAGCTCCATTACCGTTAGAAAAAGAGAGAGAACCAGCAAAGAATATGAATTCCCTGCCGCTGAAGCTTCTATTGAGGGATTGGAATTTATAGTGCGTCATGCGACAGGCAAAAAGCTATCAGAGGAGCAGGTTGCTGAAGCTAGGCAATATGCTAAGGATCTAAAGTATCCCCCAGGATCCCTAGTATTTAATGGCACTAATGAAGACGATTTTTTGTATTGCCTTCCGGACAACAAGGAGATATCTGTTTGCCGGGAGATGGCAGAAAATATAGGATTCCTGAAGCTAGAGCTTGGCCTGTCTGCAATGTCGAAGGATGACCTTGAAGATAGCCTTGCCTATAACAGTCTGAAGGTGAGGATGTTTTAGCTTATAAGCAGATTACTTTTTGTATCTTTTCTTATTATTGTGTGTTGATCCTTCATTTTTTGTATGGATTAAACCTAAGCAAGGCATTAAGGGCACAAAAGAATGTGGAAGATGAAAGCTGCCAAATAGCCCTTGGGAACCTTCGGTCAGAAGTTATTACGCTAAGGAACAAGGCGCTTGAAAAAGATAAAATACTGCTTTCCTTGGTGGATAGGCTGAAGAGCAACGAAGCGAAACTTAATGCACAATCTGAAGCTCACAAAGCCGAAGTCGAAGACCTTCAGAAAAAGCTTGCCGAATTGAGCGAAAATTTTGAAGTTGCAAAAGCAACGCAAGAAATAAGTGAATGGACTAGTTCAAGATTGCAAAAGAATGTGGAGGAGCTTCAGTGAATCCAATTAGAGATGCTATGAGAGATCCTTGGATTGCGCAAAGAAACTGAAAGACAGTTTTGTGAAGGTGGGTGCATACTCATCGGAGCAAAAGTTTATTCGAGGCGATCCGGAAGGAGTCGTTGAATGGATCGGCAAAGAAGTTGAAGCTTTTGAAGAAATACTTAGCGACCGTGGAAATTTTTGTGCCTTCGCCGGTGCTCGAGGGGTTGCAGCGATTCTGGAGAAAACAGGCTGTGAACACGTTAAAGCCGTAGCCCAGGCAGAAGTCATCTTCTCCATAGACGATACAAAGGAAGCTTCAGCCGAATCTACTGTAATTGGTGGGAAATTTTATTCCAATGTTTGGATGAAGGGCGGCCGCGAGATAGCCGACGAAGCAATAAAGAAAAATGATAAAGAATCCCATGATGCCCGGGTAGAAGCAAAGAAAGCTGAGGAAGCTGCCAAATGTGCATTGATTATAGGTATTTTTATTTAACGCCCTTTTGCTTTGTTATTCGTTCCTAGCTTCGAAACCTTATTATCATATACTTTTGCTGCAGCTGGCCTTTCGCCACCACCGGAACCATATAACCCTAAGGTAGACCCCAGTATGAAAGAGGCTTTGGATGTGATGAATGTTGCCAATACAATTGTCGACGAAGTTGTCGACAGGCTACTGAATGAGGCTACCGAGAAAATACTCAAAGAAGACTAGATTCTTGTTCTTCTAGAAAATGTAATATTATGTATGAGTCAAACAACAAACATGTATATTAATGTAATATATTTCTTTATGACGCATGAAAGTTGTGTACATACCAGTTTTGAGCCTTCGGCGAAAAAACACCTTCCCTTCTTTTCATGCTTCACAAAAAAAAGAAAAAAAATCACCCCTTCTATGCCATAGTTGTTATATAATATTGTTGTCGACGAAGATTTTCTTGGTATGTAAAATTATGACTGCCGAAGGTACACTTTGTGCTTTAGCACATTGTTCCATTCATCAAATATTTTGAAAGAAGCATCTTTCCTTATTCGCAGCTTTGTTGCTGATGGATATGATGTATGATGTAATGCTTGTGTGATATGATGCGATGATATGATGCAGCATGATGTTTGAGTACATACTCTGCATTCCGTTAGGAACGACTTTTGAGTCTCTTCACCTTTTACCTAGGTGATATTTCAGCTCTGCATCCCCTTGGGAACGACTTTGGAGCTAAGCTCTGCATCCCCTTAGGAACGACTTTGGAGCTTCTTCACCTTTTATTTTGGTGGCATTTAAGCTCTGTATCCCCTTAGGAACGACTTTGGAGCTTCTTCACCTTTTATTTCGGTGGCATCTTAGCTCTGCATTCCCTTAGGAACGACTTTTGAGCTTCGGAACTTACTCTGCGCTCCCTTAGGAATGACTTTGTAGCTTCAGAACTTACTTTGTGCTCCCTTAGGAACGACTTTGTAGCTTTGGAAGCATTGTTAAGGGGATGCGCTCCACACTCGATGGTGTGTCCACAGTATTATTACATCAGGTTGGAGATTAATCCTTGGTGAATTGTTTTTCATGCAAGAAAATAAAATGGCGTAAAAACAAAGATACACCAGGTTAGGATATTCATTTATCGAATCACCGTGGCACCTTCAATAGATGTGCTTCGACTTAGGCACAGTGTTGTTGACTGTGCGAGCTTCGGACTCCTCCCGAAGGTCACGCTGTTGCTGAGCGTGGTGATGCCCTTCTGGCTGTTGACTGCGAACCAAGGCAGGTGCTAAGGGTGGTGGTGGTGGCATCTGGGCCCAGGAAGCTTGAGAATGGCTTGCCGAAGCGACAGAGGTCGTAGGTTGTTGATTGCCTACATACTCCGGGACGTAGGGAGAGTAGCACGAAGTGGTATGTAGAACCTGCTTTGGCTGATTCTGCCGTGCTTCAGCTTCAGCAATTTCTTTCTGCTTCTGAATCGTAACTTGGCATGTCCTTGTGGTATGCCCATTATCTTCACCGCAGAACAGACAAAACAGTTTCCTAGGCTGATCTCCATATCTTCCTCCGAAGCTTCTCCCCCCTCTGCCTCTTGGAGCCGGTGGCCTGAAAGAGCTTTGTTGTGCTCCTGAGGACTGAGAGCTGTGCTGCTGCCTTTGAGTGTGGTTTCCCCTGTCGTCACTTGAGCTGGCATTATGGATTGACCTGACATGCCTAGGGTGAAATCTTCCTCCGAAGCCCCTGGCCATCTCAGAGTATTTGTAGGCTTCTTCCCTTCTTTGCCGAAAATCATTGTCGGCTCTGATGTACTCATCCATTTTTTGGAGAAGCTTCTCCAAAGTTTGCGGTGGCTTCCTTGCAAAATATTGCGTCGTTAGGTCCTGGTCTGAGCCCCTTGATCATGGCCTCAATAACAATCTCATTGGGCACTATAGGCACCTGGGCTCTCAATCGCAGGAACCTTTGGACACATGCCTGGAGGTATTCTTCCTGGTCCTATGTGCACTAGAACAGAGCTTGGGAAGTAACTGGCTTTGTTTGGAAACCCTGGAAGCTAGTGATCAGCATGTCTTTTAGCTTCTGCCATGACGTAATTGTCCTCGACCGAAGAGAAGAATACCATGTTTGAGCCACACTCCTGACTGCCATGACGAAGGACTTCGCCATGACGGCAGTGTTGCCCCCATATGAGGATATGGTTGCTTCGTAGCTCATCAAAAACTGCTTCGGATCTGAATGCCCATCATACATAGGGAGCTGAGGTGGCTTATAAGATAGTGGCCACGGAGGAGCTTGCAATTCTGCTGCCATGGGAGAAGCTTCATCAAAAGCAAAGTTGCCATGGTGAAAATCATCGTACCATTCATCATCATTGATTGACCTGTCTTGACAAAGCTCCCTGTGTTGGGGACTTCGGTCTTGGTCATCCTGAGTGAGGTGACACATTTCTTCAACAGCTTCGTCGATCTTTTTTTGAAGGTCGGCGAGCCGAAGCATCTTTTCCCTTTTCCTTTGTACCTGTTGGTGGATAGCCTCCAAATCCCTGATCTCCTGATCTAGCTCCTCCTCCTGAGGTGTTGGGCTAGTGGCCTTCTGTTGGGGACTTGTTATCAAATGCTATGAGTTAAGAACAAGGCAACACAAAGAGAGGTTAATGGTTAATGCCCTTCGTCCTTCGAAGCATTATCTCCCTTAGGATATAATGATCTTCGGACGAAGGTCATGAAGGACGTACCTTCATCACCGTAGCATATATTAATGAAAGAAGAAGCATATGGAACATGGGAGATAACGTGAATAACCATATGACATCACCAATATATTTTAATTATATCATCATGAATGAACGTGAACAATATTGAATTACATTTGTACCTTCAGCTCGACAGAAGGCAAAAGTCCACAGCATGATACACAAGCGAATACAAGCCTGCGTGAACAGTACGGGGGTACTGTTCACCTATTTATAGGCATGGGACACAGCCCGGTCAGAATTACATTTATGTCCTTGATGACTAGTTACAATCAAGATACAACCATCATGGATTGATCGGTCTTTTCCTCTTTAATTCGGTGCAACCCTTTGTTTCAAGGCATGTCACTATGCCAAAGCTCCCTGCATCGTAGCTTCGGCGTGTACCTTCGTGTTGTATTTGCTTATGTGCTGATCTTCCGAAGGTGTTTCTGCTTAAAGGACCTTCGGCGATGAAGCAGGCCCCCAACAGTAGCCCCTTCGCGGTGCTAGATCATTTTTCGTAACGAGCTTGATCCATGAAAAATCTCCAAGGCTTCGTAATGCCGAAGGTCCGAAAAACACCTTCCTTGAGCTCGTTGCTGAGAAACGATTAAAATATTTCAAGCGTGAGTGGCCCACCACGTAGCGGGTTCGAACGGTTTGATAATTCTCTTCCCAGGCGCCGAGTGGCCCACCGTTCAGCGGGTGTGGGTAACTGTTCAGCGGGTGCTGGCGATTTGGCGATTCACCTTCCCACCTGCGGCACTATATAAACAGACGGGTAGGTGTGAAGTTACCACAACATTCATTGTCATTGCACTATTGTGCTGTTCAAAATTTTAACCATAGCCGAAGCTTTTTCACTGCATTCTCGAGCGAACCATCATTTTGAATTAGCTTCGTTAAAAGAGAGAGCTTCGTCAAAAACTATAAAAAACATCAGCTTCGTAAAAACCGCAAAAGATTCATCATGAGATGGCCAGAGTACGCTCGATTGCGAGGGTGACCCGTGAAGGAGAGGAGACTGAAGCCACCGAGACAGCTCCGATCTCCAAAGTCATGAGACAATCGGGATTAATATTATGTTATGTGTGATATATGTTATGTGTGCAGAAATAGTGTCCTAATTTCGTGCTGTTTTTGTAGCAGTATAGGGTAATTCTCGTCGGCCCAGTTAATTCCCGTCGGCTATGGTCGAACCGACGGGAATTAACTAATAACTCTCATCGGCCCAGTTAATTCCCGTCGACCTAGGGAACCGAGGGGAATTAACTAATAACTCCCGTCGGCCTGGTGAACCGACGGGAATTAACTAATAATTCCCGTCGGCTTGGTGAACCGACGGGAATTAACTAATAACTCCCGTCGGCCTGGTGAGCCGACGGGAGTTAGCATTAATTACCGTCGGCTAGTTAATGGCCGACGGGAATTAATAATTCCCGTCGGTCGCCGACGGGGATAAACGTATCCCCGACAAGGGACGCCTGGCGGCTGAAAACCGACGGGAATAAGCCCTAAACCGACGGGAATTAAGTAATTCCCGTCAGTATATGCTTATTCCCGTCGGTTTCTGGCCGACGGGAATTAAGTGAATTCCTATAGTGAATTGTGATGGAGGGAGCCATTAACGAAGGTGCACCTGCTACCGAAGCTGAACAAGCTAATATTGAGGAAGAAAATGCTGATGAAGAAGAGGAAGACTATAGCATTCTGATCCCATCAAAACCCAACCACTTGGATTTTGAAAAATCTACTATGTCTGAAGCCGACGTGCCCATGATGATGAAGCTGGGTTACTTCGAAGAAGCTGAAAAGAAGCTTATTCGTTTTGCTGGAGAAGAAACCACTCCAAAGCCGAAGGACGACGAAGTAGTGGTTTTCAAAAGCTTTTTCAGGGCAGGATTACGGTTTCCCTTGAACGAGATGATTGGTGAAGTTTTGGATAACTTTGAGATTTTTATTCATCAGCTGACCCCTAACGCCATCTTTAGGCTCAGCATTTTCATTTGGGCCCTTCGAAGCCAAGGGATGGACCCAAATGCTGAAGCTTTCTGCCGAGTGCATGAGCTGCATTACCAAACGAAGGCCAGAGAAGACGGGCTACATGAAAATTTTGGTTGTTATAACTTCACGTATCGCAAGGATACGAAGGCTCCAGTCCTCAGCTATCGCACTAAGTGGCCAACTGGCTGGAAGAGTGAGTGGTTTTACATTAAGGCTGATGAGAAGAAAAGAGAGAAACTGATGACGATGGTGATGAGCCCACTGTCCTTAAGCTTCGGGATGACCAGACCCTTGTGCAACATGAAGCCAGGGTCAGCATGCCCGCTGGCCATAGCAGAATTCAGAGTGGTGGCTGAACAAATTAGCACCAGAGATTTAGTTCAAGAATACCTAGCCAATAGGGTATCTCCAACGTTAAGTGACTGGAGCATGCCAAAGCTTAAAGGAACAAAGAAGAAGAATGAACTTCTTCGATTGCCTTATCAGTTTAAATTTGAGAAATAGTTAAAAGAGCCCTGCCAAGAATGGCTAGAGATGATTGAGACTATGTGCAATGAGATTTTGGGCAATTATACCAAAAAAGAAGATCAACTAATGACTGCAGCCTTCAGCACCCGACCAAAACGAAGGTTGAATCGGGTAATGGATGCTTTAAACTTTGAATACCCTGATTATGAACGACTAAACAAAGGTGCCAAAGGGACAAAGAGAAAAAGGGTTGTCAGTGTGTTGAGCAGGCAGGCTGCTAGGATGGTGAAAGAGGATGAAAAAACTCTGAAGAAGAGAAAAACCAGTCCTGAGCCGAAGGCGGCGACTTTAAAGAAGAGGAAAACTGCAACTCTGGATCCGAAGATGGTTGAGATGGAGGAGGAAACTCCTTCAACGCCTTCTACTGCCGAAGTAGAAGAAATTTTAAAGGTAATGACTGAACCCTTACCTATCAAGCTGCTAAGTCCTCTGGGGCCGCAACTGACGAAGCTTTTACAGAAGAAGGACGATCCTTCGGCAGTGAAAAAGGCGGTTGGGCCAAAAAAGTGAAGAATTGTTACTGTTATGCAAGCCATTGAGGAAACACCACCGCCGGCCTCAGCATAAAAAACGACACTAGCTGCCGAAGTTGTTACTTCTGCCGAAGCTGCGGCTGCCGAAGCTACCAATCTGGAGAGTACATTATCTGCTATTGATAAAGAGCTCTTGGATTTGGCCGCGGAGGAGACTGTTGCGGCTATAGAAGAAGTCCTGACTGTAATGCCTGAGAAAGGGAAAGAAATTGCCAAAGACACTTCAGAAGGTCAAGGCTTCAGCTTTCAGAACCTAGTTGGTCAAGAATTGTCCAAGGCCAAGAAGGAGGAGCTGCAGGAGTATGCTATATCCTGTGGCTACCAGCCAGGAGCCATGCTCTTTGGCGGAATTAATGAAAAAGCCTTGGGATGTATTCGAGACCGTACTGGGGCGAAGATTATTAGCACTCTGTCGAAGAGTATTGGTTTTCCGAAGCTTAAAGCTGACATCAGCAGCTATCGACGATAACATATCGTTGGCAACTTATTCTATTCCAACTTTAAGGTAAAGCTTTTTTCCTCATCTTTTTTTGTGATGAAACAAAAATATTCTGATGAAGGCTATTTTGTACAGAGTATGCTACTAAGCAAAGCGCTGAGGATGCAGCAAGATCTTGAAGATAAAAAGAATGAGATTATAATCGAGGGCTTGGAAAAGAAAATCAAAGATCATGAAGCTTCTCTAGAAAGGAAAGACTTTCTTCTTCAGACAATGGAGGGTTCATTGGCAGAAGCCCAAGCCGAAGTTGCTAAATTAAACGATGAACTCCTCTGAAAATTAGAAAGTTTCGAGCAAGAAAAGAAGAATTTTGTTGCGAAGCTTGAAGCTGAAGTCGAGAAAAGTTCGAATCTGCAAAAATCCTTAAAAGAGCTTCAGAACATATGCTTGAACTTCGGCAACCGGTGCGTGCAACGACTGAGACAGGTCTACAACTCAGTGGGAGCCAGCTCTGAAAAATTTGAACCTTTGGTTGAAGACCTGCCAAGCACCTTCGAACATATTGAGAGCCAAGTTGAGGCGCTTGACAAAGTAATAGCTGGGCATGACGACTTCTGTGCCCTGCTGGCTTCTCGCGGCACAGCTGTAGCTTTTATGAAGGCTGGTTGCACGCACAGAAAGATTGTAAACAGGTCGAACTTTAGCTTATCACCAGCGGACCTAGCTGATATCCCCAGCCTAGCCCGAAGTATCGGAAATAGATTCATAACTCAAATTTGGACGAAGGGTGGGCGGGACTTAGCTGGTAATGAGGCACGAAGTCATCTTAAGCCGGTATGATACTTATACCTGTTGCTTACCTTCTCTTGAAGTGACTTTTTACCTTATACTGCTTTGTTATTGTTGGGGGCCTTCGGCTTCCGAAGGTCCTCAAAAACATAATTTGACAATGTTTTCCAAGTGAAATATGTGAACAGGCATCTTCGGAATCGCGTCATGAGTATACAAGAGCATGGTCAGGACGAAGCCTGAGCGAGACGTAAGGCGATTATGACGAAGGATAAGGTGATCACGAAGCTGTGCGTAGAAAAGCTTCGACATAACAGCAGAGAAGGGGAACCGACTTAAAGATGAAAAGGCAAATTAGACCTCGAAGAATTACTATAGAGTTATTGATAAATGTACAGGGCATGAATGTAATTCTACATGGGCTGCGTCCCTTGCCTATAAATAGATGAACAGTACTCTCGTACTGTTCACGCGGACTTTGCATTTTGCCCTCGCGTCATACTTGTACCCTTGCTTTCCTTTAAACCGAAGGTACATTTGTAATTTGTTATTGTTTGTACAAATATTGTAAATAAAAATAAATTGATAATAATGTTTAAAGTGATTATGCCATTTTTCCATATTTTGTATATAAATCTTTCTTCATTATTTATTGTGCTTACGAAGGTATGTCCTTCATAACCTTCGTCTGAAATTCCTTATATCCAAAGGGAGATAATGCTTTGAAGGACGAAGGGATTTAATGTTTAACACTTTTTATGTTGCCTTGTTCTTAATTATTAGCTTTTGAGAACAAGTCCCCAACAGTTGTGTACAGGATGACGATGCTGAAGGTCAATAATCCGAAGCTCAACGAAGATTGATGAAGCTGCTACACAAAGCTTCAGAGACATTTGAATTATTTTTGTAAAAGATATTGTAATTTAGAAATCAAACATTACTCTGTAAATTTGTCCATACATTGTAATATTTTTTACCTTTCCATTCTTGTGTGAATTGCTTTGATGTGGACGAAACTTGTATCTTTTGAGCCGAAGGCGAAAAACACCTTCCCTTCTTTCCATACACAACAAAGCGTGTTGGTACCCTGGATCAGGGGTACCCTCTTCTACAGTATGAAGGAGCTGTACACGTACGATGTCTCCAGGCCACACGGAGAATGGCACCTGACCCCACCACATGGGCAGGTCTAAGGGCACCACGTGGCAAGGAAAGATAATACACCCCAGGATGCATCATTAGGTGCGGACCTCCACAGAGGGACACTGGACCCCTATACGTACAAGTCCGGAGCTCCCAAGAAGGCATGCCGGGTCCCTCGGGTGGGCCCCAGGTCCCTCCGAGTAAGGTCCGGGCCACAGCAAGGTCCCGGGGCGGGGAGAACCCCGACATGAGTAAGGGTCCGGTGCTGGCACGTGTCCAGGCCTTGCCCTACGCTCCCCGCTCAGGCGGAGTCCCGCTGCTGCCGCGTGGCTTGTGGCCCGTGACATAAGCCAACGGGCCGAGCCTGACGAAAGGCCCCTAAAGCCGCGCAGTCTCTGCATTTATTGAAGAGAGGACGCGCCGCTTGCCACCACGCTGACAGACGATGTGCCCTCTCAACATTTAATGCGCCCTGTCCACTCCGCTGGCAGACGGCGTCAGAGTCATCCTGCAGACGGCACGTCTGTCCGGTCTGTTATCAAACAGTGCGTCCGTGCCATGCGGCACACTGTGCTCACCATCTCTTATACGAGAAGCTTCCCCTACACACCGAGGATACACAGATCTCGGGTGTCAGGGCACGAGAAGATTACCCCAGCAGCAAACGTTTGTAGCTCCAAGTGCTATAATTCTTTATGCCCCTAGGCCCACATGTCGGGGCTCAGTACCTTTGTGCATGCCCCCTTCAGCTATAAAAGGGGAGGCATGCGACGTTACAAGATAGGTCCAATCTTAGGCTCACTCAGACACTCATAAGTTCATACAAGCTCTCAAGCAATACATCACACAGTGGAGTAGGGTGTTACGCTCCGGTGGCCCGAACCACTCTAATTCCTCGTGTGTTCTTGTGTTCTTCCCATTTTCCAACTAACAAGCAAATCTCTTAGGCCCCTCCTCATCTTAGGATTTAGTGCGGGCGCACTCCGCCACCCGGCCGGAGATTTCCTCTCCGACAAAGCGTATCTTTGCTTCTTTATGTTCATCGAAATTTTGTCATCAAAGCCAGAGCATCTGTTTGTACTCTATGTTATGATGATGATGATCTTACGAATGTCTACATGAATGTGTATGAATGCAATGAATGATGTAATGTAATGTGCAAATGAATGTCCAAACACACGCACACGAGGCCACACCCAGACTCTGCATCCCCTTAGGAACGTCTTTTGAGTCTTAAGCTCTGCATCCCCTTAGGAACGTCTTTTGAGCTTCTTCACCTTCTATTTCGGTGGTATAAGTTCTGCATCCCCTTAGGAATGTCTTTTGAACTTCTTCGCCTTATATTTCGGCGGTATTTGGCTCTGCATTCCCTTAGGAACGACTTTTGAGCAGAAAACTTACACTGCGCTCCCTTAGGAACGACTTTTTGTAGCTTCGTGATGCTCTGCATCCCCTTGGGGGCGACTTTTTGAGTTTCTCCCTGTTTTTCCTTTTTTTCTTTTTCTCTCTCTGCACTCGATGGTGCATGCTCAGATTTTACATTTTACATCTTTTTTGGGGGATTTGGCTCTCGTGGAGCTAAATAAGAAAAAAATTACAAGTTATGGCCCCATTAAAAACCTTTCTCCCCCTTTTGAAAGGAAAAGGGTGCCATAGAAAAAAAATGAAAAAAGATTACATCAAATTACACATAATATCGCCGAAGCTCATCCGCATTCCAAGATCTAGGTATGTCGTTGCCGTCCATATCCTTCAATCTGTAATGAACTGCGTCTTGACGAAGATACAACCAGAAAAGGACCTTCCCACTTCAATTGCAATTTTCCCACTGTGTCTGGGTTGGCCACTCTCCGAAGTACCAGATGCCCTGGCTTGATATTTCTTCAATCTAACTTTTCTGTCACGCCATTTTATTGTTTCGACTTGATATTTATTGATGTTCTGCATAGCCTGAAGTCTGGTCCCCTCTATAGTATCTTTTGCTACGTGATAATCAGCTTCGTCTTCTGCCGAAGCTGTTTTTCTTATTGATCCTGCTTTAGCTTCTTCTGGAGTTATAGCTTCGTCACCAAATAATAGTTTGAAAGGTGTAAATTCTGTTGATCTTGATGTGGTTGTATTGTGGCTCCACACCACTTTAATCAACTCATCTGGCCACTTTCCTCTGGGCTGATTGAAGATTAGCTTCATTATTCCCGTCATTATAATGCCATTTGCTCTTTCTACCAGCCCGTTTGACTCCGAATGCCTAACTGATGCAAAATGAATCTTCGTGTCAATTTGGTCACAGAAATCCTTGAACGTTTCAGCATCAAACTGTGTTCCATTGTCCACAGTTATAGCCTTCGGCACGCCGAAGCGACAGACAATATTCTGCGAGAAGAATTTTTGAACTGTGGCCGAAGTTATTGTAGCCAAAGGCTTTGCTTCAATCCACTTAGAAAAATATTCTACTGCCACCACAACATACTTCAAATTACCTTGTGCCGGTGGAAGTGGACCTAACAAATCCAAGCCCCACCTTTGTAATGGCCAAGTAGGTTGTATGAGCTACGTGAGAGACAAAGGTTGCTTCTGATCTCTTGCATATTTTTGACAATTCTCGCACTTTTGAACTAACTCTGCTGCATCTAAAGCTGTCTTCAGCCAATAAAATCCTTGTCTAAACACTTTTCCAAGCAAGGGCCTAGACCCGATATGAGATCCACACAAACCTGCATGTATCTCCTTCATTAATTCTATACCTTCGGTTCTAGATAAACACTTGAGGAGTGGAGAACAGACTCCATGCTTGTATAGTTCCCCTTCTATTATCATATACGGTCTTGTCCTTGCTTCCATTCTCTTATTATAAACTTCATCATCCGAAAGACAATTACCTTGGAGGAAAGATATAATTTCAGTCCTCCAATCCTCACTATGTACAGGGGAAATTGTAAGAACTGCCCTCTCTATAAGTTCAACCGAAGGTGCTTTTATTGTTTCAAAAAACACTTCCGAAGGTAGAGGGAGCCCTTGTGCCACTGATTTGGCTAATAAATCTGCATGCTCATTCTCTCCTCTTGGAATATTCTTGACAGAAAAACCTTCGAAAGAAGCCTCCAGCCTTCGAACTGTATCCAGATATTTTTCAAGCTTCGGATCTCTCGCCTTACTACTTTTGTCTTCATGACCAGAAATGACTTGAGAGTCAGTTTTAAGAATGGCCCTTCTTTTTCCCATTGCCTTTAACTTCCGAAGCCCCAACAGAAGTGCTTCGTATTCAGCAATATTATTTGTACAACTGAAGTCAAGCTTTGCTGCATAACATGTTTTGACTTTAGAAGGCACAACTAGGACAGCAGCCGCTCCTGCGCCGAAGGTTCCCTAGGAGCCATCGCAGAAAACTGTCCAAGCTTCGGTGTCTTTATTTGTTTCTTCTTCCTGAGCCCTTGGCATCCAATTAGCAATGAAGTCTGCTAATGCCTGGGACTGAATTGAGGATCTATGTACATAGTCAATACTGAATTTGTTAAGCTCCGCAACCCATTTTCCAATCCTTCCAGTAGCTTCTCTGTTCCTCATTATGTTCTTTAGAGGCTGTGATGAAGGAACAATTATGTGATATGCTTGAAAATAATGCCGAAGCTTCCTGGAGGCCATTAACACAGCATACAACACCTTCTCCAGTTCTGTATAGTTTTTCTTTGATAAACTTAGAACTTCGGAGATGAAGTATACTGGGGCTTGCTTTTTGATTTGGCCATCTAACTTCTCCTGTACGAGCGCCGCACTTACTGCAGAGTGCGAAGCTGCCACATATAAGAGCAATGGTGTGACGAAACCTCCCAAGTAATCAGGCCCACCTACAGTTGTCCTTGTCTAACAGACATCAGACACCCTGTAGATGTTCCTAAGTTACTTGACAAGCTCGGTATCTTTTCCGACCTTACCAGGAACGTTTCACCCGTCTTGCAGACATTACAGATCATCGGAGATGAAGATATGCGGAAGCGAATTACATAAACTTACATTTATTCCAAAAGCAAGCTCGAGTTATTTATTTACAGACCAGTCTAAAAGTGAGTGCATAGAAGTAATAATTATACAAACCAAGGGAGACGCAAACTTCTCCCAAAAGGCTATAAACAAAAGATCCTAGATGGAGGACCGAGTCCTCCCGCACTTCAGTCTTGTTTTTCTTCGTTGGGAACCACCTTGGCACAGAAGCAGCAAAAGTCTGCTACTTCCCCACCTAAAAACAACAAAGGGATAAACCCTGAGTATGGAATTACTCAGCAAGTCTTACCCGACTAAGGAAAAGACTCTCAAGGGTATGCTGGTTATATGGGAGTCAAGGTAAGGCTTCTCAATAATCAAAGACTCTGTTTTGCAGAAATGCTTACTAAAGTGGATCCTTAAAAATCCAATTTTATTTGTCAAGTTAAGTAAAATTACCTGCACTAGAGTTCTTTCTACCCTAGTTCAAATACTGGTCCTGCACTAGCCAATTTCTTTATCAAAAGCCCATCATCTTTAGTGGAATGCTACGTGTAAGTCAGTGGCCAAGTCTCCATAACCGCGGAGGTACGGCGATCCGAATCGATTATACTCAGCTGAGGATCTCCAATCACACGACATATGTAGCACTTAACCCTTGCATATGTCAACCCGCCACCGGGGTTCTTAAGACCAGATCAGGTTCACGCAAACCGAGAGCACAGATACACCACCGTCCAGCCTCTTGCCACGGAGGGTACACGCTACTCTCGCCACCGCTCCACTCCCATTTCGTGTTATCTTATTCCGGCCTTAGTCTGCCCGAGGCAAGGCTTACCCATGACGAGGCATGTGACCAGTTAAAGGGTCCTCGGTCAGCAGGCCTACATCGAGACGGTCCTTAATTGACTCAGACGGAGACACTACACCGAGACTCTCTTTCTCGTGCAAGTCACCCGCCCGGTCTCGGCTTAATCTTTTTAACCCAAAAACTTGGTACCTGACAGAGGTACATCTTTTCCGATGTTGAACCCATCACGGCCATGATGGATTCACCATCAAGTTTTATTTTTGAAAACATCCCTCCCACTTTGCCAAACATCTTTTGTAAAACAAATCCTTTTGTTTTTCTAAAGCAATACTAAGCATAGTAAAACCTTTTTGTAAAAACAGGATTTCAAGGAGGGTAATCAAGATCAAGGAAGGTAATGCAGGAATTGTTTAATCAATCAACTCCTATCACCTAATGCAGCAAGCAAGTGAGAAAGATTTTAAAAACATCAAGGAAGGTGGCAAATGCACCGGGGCTTGCATTTGTTATCAGGTGTGTCCTGCTCGGATCCACAAATATCGAAATAAAAGCAGTTGTCTGCTTGAGGATCAGAGGTTGGTGGTATCCCTTCTTTAGAAACTTCTTCTTCTTCTTCGTGCTCTAATATAACCATATACATGCATAAGAATGGATGTCATGGAATGCTCATGAGGATGCAAAGATAGCATAAACTTATTATTTATGTCTTGAGTACAACTTTCCTTCACGGTACTCCGAGAACCTAGGGTTTCCGGAGTCAGTAAAGGAGTTCATGGAGCAGGGGGGGTGGTTTTGGGTTTAGTGATCAAACAAGGTCCAAATCAACCCAAATTCTACCCAAGTCTTCTAAATAATGTGAAAAGCTCACATAAAAAGTTTGGGAAATTTTGGACTTATTATTTATTTTCTAAAAATCCAGAATCAATGGTTTAGGCTATTTTAAATACCCTAAAATTCCCTGTTCAAACTAAAAATCATAAAACTATTTTTATTAAATACTATGGAAAATAACAAGCCCAGGAAAATTGGTCTCATATTTTTAGGATTTTTCTACCATTTTCTAGAATTGTTTTAACTCTGGGATAAAAAGAAAAAGGAAAACTTGTAACAGTTCTGAGCTGATTTCGGCCCAAGCAGCCCAGAACAGAGGGGACAGCGCGCTCGCGCCCGCGCGCGCTCTGGTATTTTTGCGGATAGGCCCTCGGGGTTCTGGCTAATCTGAAATGAGCATAAACACTATTTTCAGGAGTCGCTGACACTTCGCAGAAAGACCCTCCGGTTTCTATTTCTTCCCCGCGATTGCCCCTGACCACGCCGCGTTGTTCGTTCATCACGGACAAGGTCCGTACCGGCCATGATCGGCGATGATCGTTCAAGCTAACTGTCGGAGAGGCTTTACGGATCTAAGGTGACCTAAGAACGATCTACAATTTCGAATGGCGCTCCAAGAAAATGTTCTGCCCACGCTCAGGGCGGAAACCGGGGCGTCGAGCTCACGTTCCCACACAACCATGGCCGAACTGAGCAAACGGACGCCACCGAGAGCTTCACAAGCATGCAGAGGCACGAAAACAATACATGAATTGAATGGCGACTTACCAGAACGAGCTGGCCACGGTGAGCTAGGTTCTTGCGGTGTTTTGGGTGGATTTGGGGGAAACGTGAAATTCAAGCTCGTCGGTGAACCACTGGAGACAATCCTGGGTGTCAAGGTACTTGACTACCTGGCGGAACTATGAGCGAGGTCAATTTATAGAACCCTCAAGCGGTGGCCGCGAATTTAAGCGATGGCACGCGGCGGCCAGAGATAAGAAAGGTTATCGGCTTCGCGATTTCGTGTCTACCGTCGTGGCGGGCTCACCGGCATCGATGAGACAGCCGTGAGGAGTCACGGTGGTGCGGTGGAAAGGCTAAGCCACGCGGCACATGGCCGGGAGGCGGCGGTCACCGACGAGGTAATCCGCGCTAGCCGCAAAGCAGAAGAGGAAGACGACGGTGAGTCACCGGAGTGACGTCCAGCGCATGGGCGGTGAAGATCTTTTCAAGGTGAGCGATATCCACACGGCCGCGGCACCAATCCCGGCAAAGCGGTCGCCGGCGGTAAGATTTTTCCACGGCGGTCGATCTGATCGGTTAGAGCACTGTACCATGGGATATGTTCGTCAGTCGCCTGAACCGCCCATGATCCCACCCGATTAACTCTTGAATCTTGTTAAGAACAAAGCAATCCTGCTTAATAAAAGTTGTTCACTGATCATCAATCTCCCAACTTACTATAGGATTCCTGGATCAAAACCGAACGTACAAAAAGTTATGGCGCGTGTAAATTGGCCTTACATCCCGGTGACCACTTCTGACTTTAGGTTCAGTCTCAGTTTCTTGATTCCAGCCTGACAGAGTAACTTCAGGCACGATTATCTCTAATATTTTCTTAACAACTTTGCTCACACTCTTAAGCAAAGTTATGCTCCTATAATTGGGCTATAATTTTGATGTGGTGACCCAGGGCAAAAACCCTTTTGTTTAGAAGCTACAAGGTCACAAAGATGGGCACAATACACTGAATTTCAGACTTAATCAAAAGAGTTCAAATAGGGCTCTTTTGCAAATAAGTCCAAAACTCAGGGTTTGGCTTGCAAATTCACATATGAGTGACCCAAATACCTTAAGACACTTATTTGACTTGATTTTTGCACTTTAGTCCAAAAGTGGACTAATTTTGCACATAGGTCCCTAGGGTTTAGTCTTAAGGTTTTCCAGGGTTCCAATTAGGGTTTCTGGTATCCCAGGGGTATAATTGTGATTCAACTTTACTCTTGGAGTCATTTTATGACTTTTACCCTAAAGTCTTTAGGTTTTCTTAACTTGGGTTAAGCTTTACCCCTTTAACCACTAGTTAGGGTTAAGTTCCTGAACCAAGGTGCTATTTGCAAAAACACTTAAAACAATACAAATTTGTTTGAAATTTTTGCCTAGTGAATGCACTCTAGGTGTGTCAAACATATGCACTGCCAATGCTTATGATGTCATGCTCAAGTTTTAGTTATAGTAACACCAGGGGTGTTACATCCTTTCCCCCATAAAAGAATCTCGTCCCGAGATTTAAAGTCCTAGGGTGAGTAATGGAAAAGGAAATGTGTCACAATTTTATTTCCTGATTTCTGGTACAAGGCAGGGGTGGTGTGGGGGTTCATTCCTTTACTATACAGCTATACAAACTTTACAACTTACAAGAGGCTAGAAAGCCTGGGAAATTCTTATCTAAGAAGTCTTGGGTTTCCCATGTAGCCTCATCTTCCGAATGCTGGTTCCACTGTATCTTATAAAACTTGAGAGTCTTTCTCCGGGTAACCCTATCCTTTTGATCTAGAACTCGAATGGGATGTTCCGAGTACGTTAAATCTAGTTCCAGGACAACATCAGTCACTTCAACGGTTCGATCGGGAACCCGAAGACACTTCTTCAATTGTGACACGTGGAACACATTATGCACAGCAGACAATGTTTCGGGGAGTTGGAGTTGATACGCTACTGGCCCATATCTTTGAAGAATAGGGAATGGACCAATGTACCTGGGTGCAAGTTTTCCCTTTACCCCGAAACGCGATACTCCCTTCATTGGTGAAACCTTTAAGTAGACGTAGTCTCCTTCTAAGAAGTATAAGGGCATTCGCCGTTTGTCTGCATAACTCTTCTGACGAGCCTGTGCCTTCTTCATATTATGAACTATTTTCTGAACCTTTTCTTCGGTTTCTTTTACCATATCAGGCCTAAAGAAATACCTTTCACCAGGTTCAGACCAATTTAGCGGAGTTCGACACCGACGTCCGTATAAAGCTTCAAAAGGTGCCATCTGGATACTTATCTTGATAACTGTTATTATACGAAAATTCCGCCAAAGGTAAACATTCATCCCATTTTGGTGAGAAATCCAGGACACATGCCCGCAGCATATCTTCCAGTATTTGGTTCACTCTCTCAGTCTGCCCACTGGTTTGAGGATGATAAGCCGAACTGTGGAGTAACTTAGTACCCAAAGATTTGTGAAGTGCTTCCCAAAACTTGGCTACAAATTGAGGTCCACGATCCGACACTATGGTCTTTGGAACACCATGTAGACTAAGAATACGAGCAATGTACAATTGGGCGTAGACAGTAACCGGGGAATTTGTCTTGACCGGCAGAAAGTGAGCAGTCTTTGTAAGCCGATCAATTATAACCCAAATAGAGTCATACCCTTTTATCGTCCTGGGCAGTCCCACAATAAAGTCCATGCTTATATCTTCCCATTTCCATGTTGGGATCGGCAAAGATTGTAATGGACCAGCAGTTTTCATGTGTATGGCTTTGACACGTCTGCAAGTGTCACATCTAGCTACATAGCGTGCAATTTCAATCTTCATCTTTGTCCACCAGTAATGTTGCTTTAAATCTTGGTACATCTTAGTGCTTCCCGGATGAATAGAATAGCGACTAAGATGCGCTTCATCTAAGATTTGCTGGCGGAGTTCTTCGTCCTTTGGCACTACTATGCGGTTGTTAAACCATAACACACCTTGATCATCTTCCTTGAAACATTTGGCTGTTCCAGCCCTTATCTTCTCTCGTATGTGCTTCATACCCAGATTATCCTTTTGAGTATCAATTATCCTTTGCAAAATGATTGACTCAAGCTTTAGCTGATTCAGAGTCCCTTGCTGGATTATCCCCAGGTTTAACTTCTCCATTTCTTGACATAAAGTGTTTTCGGAGGTTTTTACCATAAGACAGTGGCAGGAAGTCTTACGACTCAATGCGTCTGCCACCACATTGGCCTTGCCTGGGTGATAATGGATCTCCAGTTCATAGTCTTTAATGAGCTCAAGCCATCGTCTTTGCCTCATATTTAACTCTGACTGGGTAAATATATACTTCAAACTTTTATGATCTGTATATATGTGACAGATATTTCCCAGCAGATAGTGACGCCATATTTTCAGGGCATGAACCACAGCGGCTAGCTCTAGATCATGTGTTGGATAATGCTCTTCATGTCGGCGTAACTACCTTGAAGCATACGCAATTACTCGGCCCTCTTGCATTAGCACACAGCCGAGTCCACTGCCTGATGCATCACAATATACATCAAAAGGCTTAGTGATGTCCGGTTGAGCCAAAACCGGAGCAGTGGTCAATAGTGTCTTCAGTTGCTCAAAGGCTTCATTACATTTAGAAGACCAATTGAACTTAATGTCATTCTTCAATAAACTTGTGATTGGCTTCACAAGCTTAGAAAAATCTGGTATGAATCTGCGATAATATCCAGCTAGTCCAAGAAAACTCCGGACTTGGTGAACATTTGTTGGGGGTTTCCATTCCAGAATATCTTTGACCTTGCTAGGATCTACCGCAATTCCTTTAGCTGATAACACGTGCCCCAAAAATTGAATTTCCTCCAGCCAGAACGCGCACTTGCTGAACTTGGCATACAGCTGATGTTCCCTCAGGCGCGTCAATACAATCCGTAGGTGCTGAGCATGCTCCTCTTCATTTTTAGAGTATATCAAAATATCGTCGATGAAGACCACCACGAACTTGTCCAACTCAGGCATAAACACCGAGTTCATCAAATAGGTGAAGTGGGCAGGAGCATTGGTGAGCCCGAAAGACATTACCAGGTACTCAAACAATCCATACCGCGTAGTAAATGTGGTCTTCGGTATATCCTCGGGCCGAATACGGATTTGATGATAGCCCGACCTGAGATCAATTTTGGAAAATACCCTCGCCCCAGTCAGTTGATCAAATAAGATATCGATCCTTGGAAGAGGGTACTTATTCTTAATGGTGACCTCATTTAGGGGCCGATAGTCCACGCACATGCGCAAGGTTTGATCCTTCTTCTTCACAAAGATGGCGGGACAACCCCATGGGGACGAGCTTGGCCGGATAAATCCCTTATTCAGCAGATCTTGTAATTGAACCTTCAATTCCGCCAATTCATTAGGGGGCATACAGTACGATCTTCGAGAGATGGGAGCCGTACCGGGCTTTAGCTCAATTACGAATTCTACATCTCTTTCAGGGGGTAATCCAGGCAAATCTTCCGGAAATACATCTGGAAACTCACATACTACCGGAATGTTCTTGATCTCCGGTACAATGGCTTCAAATATTCTACCAGAAGCTTTGGCTGGATTGGTTTTGGGGAGAGATAAAAGAATTTCTTCTTGATTATAACTCAACCTGACGGTTCTGAGTTCAGTGTTGAGAATTGCCTTGTGTTGAGTTAACCAATTCATACCCAAAATTACATCTATATCCTGGCCTCTTAGAACAATCATGTTAGCAGGAAAGTTCCGTTCGGCCATGGTTACTGGCACTTCATAGGCCACTTCTCTAGTAAAAATATGTCCCCCAGGTGAATGAATTTTAAATCCCGCTTTTGATTCATGACATGCAATGTGATGTTGCTCCACAAATGTCTTGCTAATGAAGGTATGCGAAGCACCAGAATAAAAAAGAATTATTGCAGGGTGACTGGCCACAGGGAACGTACCCATCATCACCGGCTCTCCCTCCGGTGTAGTAGCCACTTGAGTATAATATACTCGCCCCGTCTTCTTGGTATTCTTGCCCGAAGTACTTCCCTTGCCTGGAGCTGCATTCCCCGATCCTTGCTGATTATTAGCCTGATTTTGCCGAGGATAGGGGCAATCTTTAATAAAATGCCCAGATTTGCCACAGTTAAAACATCCAGTTGAAGAACTTGGCAGAGCAGGGAATCGAGTGCCTGGGGCACCCGGCTGACTTTGGACAGTAGGGGCTTTGTTGGGACGAATAATTATGGGCTGCTTGAAAGGGAAAGATGGTGCACTTGAACGGTTCTGGTTAGAGGGCCGGAGAATAAACCGTTGCCTCTTTACCGGGCCCTGACTAGGCCTATCACCACTGAATCCCTTACTTTTCCCAGAATTTGCATATTTTGCCTCCACAGATAAGGCTGTGCTGACAGCCTTCCCATAGGTGAGATCAATACATGCAGCCATTTTTCGCTGCATCCGGTCATTCAGACCTCTCATAAAACAGTTCCTTTTCTTCAAATCCGTATTCACCTGATCAATTGCATATTGTGACAGGTGATTGAACTTGTTGAGATACTGATTAATAGTATCTCCCCCATGTTTCAGTTTCATAAACTCTTCTTGTTTCATGTGCAGCACTCCCTCAGGAATGTAATGCTCGCGGAATGCTGCTTTAAATTCGTTCCATGTAATTTGATGGTTGTCCGGTTGGATAGCCACAAAGTTTCCCCACCAAGTACTGGCGTTTTGTAGAGTTGCTGTGCCGCGAACAATGGCTTCTGTGTTTCCGAACAACGAAGAAGGCCAAACTTCTGTTCGATGACTCGTATCCATTCGTCGGCTTCGAGCGGGTCTTCTGCTTTGGTAAATAGAGGTGGGCGAGTCTCGGAGAAGTCCAGATAAGTAGTCTCACGGGGACCTTGTTGGAAACCTCTTCCTGCTTGTTGCTGGAGCTGCTGCTGACCCGCCATTTCCCTCAGGAAGCGGGTATTGTCGGCGGTAGCATTCACCAAGGCAGCAATTGCCTCGGCTAGCGTGGGTGGAACTGGAGGTGGATTCGGGGTAACATCCCAACCCCCAGATGTTCCGGCTGCGTCCTGTCCGCGAGTCCTGGTCGGCATCTGAGGCAAAAACATTTGAATAAACATAATGTGCCAAAGAAAACCTTCCATTTTACATTACTATAAAGAGTAATGATACAGACTCGATATTACATAACAGGATACATTACCCATTTTACAAAAGTTTAACCTATTATACAACAGTACACCCTACAATACACTACTCTACTTTTATTACACCCATTAGTCCTGCTTTTCGTTACTTTTGGCGGCCTCATCGTCAGGTGTGGGAGTCCAGACGTCAACCAACCTCAAAGAAGGAGGGGGTTCAAGAAGGTCTAACTCCCCACCCAGTGCGCGTCCCGCAACGTGAGAGGGTCCGGCTCCTGACTCAGCAGAGTGTACAGGCTCACTAGGGTGTAATTGTGAATATAACACATGGACTTCCTCATGCAAAGTATTGCAGTAGACCTGCAGGTTGTCAACAGCTGAGCTAAGTTCTTTAATTCGGGCCTGAGCCCTCGCTTCCTTAGCACATGCCAACATACGAGACTGTACTGCCCAGTCAAGTGCTAAGTCCCGATCAGCCAGCTGATCCTGCAGGTGACGGATGTCCCTTCTTAGTTCATTGATTCTATCTCCGTCTGCAATCCAAGCATTGGTCCTGTGTTGCAGCGTTGCTTGAAGTCGACTCACTTCGGCTTCCAGGTCTCCTATGGGGTCATTACTCCCGCTGCTACTGCTTTCGTGTCGAGGGGCTAGCTGATGCCGGGGTACTCCAATTGGTCCCGTTGACTTACGTGCCGTTAGCCTTGTGCGTGGCGGCATCTTTCTAAGGGGGAAAATGTTATTAGCATAATTCTTAGCATGATGCATGAATAAGTACAGAATCAACCTTGGTCGATTCAACCTTCTATACATTGCACTCTTCCTATCTGGTCTTTAAGATAAACTCTTCAGAATACTTAGGTAAGAATAGAAAAGAGTTTTTAGGTAAGACTTTCGAAAATCCTTTTGAAGATGCCTCGTAATATCTGCAAAGAAGGGCTACGCTCCGATACCAGCTGTGACGGAACCTCCCAAGTAATCAGGCCCACCTACAGTTGTCCTTGTCTAACAGACATCAGACACCCTGTAGATGTTCCTAAGTTACTTGACAAGCTCGGTATCTTTTCCGACCTTACCAGGAACGTTTCACCCGTCTTGCAGACATTACAGATCATCGGAGATGAAGATATGCGGAAGCGAATTACATAAACTTACATTTATTCCAAAAGCAAGCTCGAGTTATTTATTTACAGACCAGTCTAAAAGTGAGTGCATAGAAGTAATAATTATACAAACCAAGGGAGACGCAAACTTCTCCCAAAAGGCTATAAACAAAAGATCCTAGATGGAGGACCGAGTCCTCCCGCACTTCAGTCTTGTTTTTCTTCGTTGGGAACCACCTTGGCACAGAAGCAGCAAAAGTCTGCTACTTCCCCACCTAAAAACAACAAAGGGATAAACCCTGAGTATGGAATTACTCAGCAAGTCTTACCCGACTAAGGAAAAGACTCTCAAGGGTATGCTGGTTATATGGGAGTCAAGGTAAGGCTTCTCAATAATCAAAGACTCTGTTTTGCAGAAATGCTTACTAAAGTGGATCCTTAAAAATCCAATTTTATTTGTCAAGTTAAGTAAAATTACCTGCACTAGAGTTCTTTCTACCCTAGTTCAAATACTGGTCCTGCACTAGCCAATTTCTTTATCAAAAGCCCATCATCTTTAGTGGAATGCTACGTGTAAGTCAGTGGCCAAGTCTCCATAACCGCGGAGGTACGGCGATCCGAATCGATTATACTCAGCTGAGGATCTCCAATCACACGACATATGTAGCACTTAACCCTTGCATATGTCAACCCGCCACCGGGGTTCTTAAGACCGGATCAGGTTCACGCAAACCGAGAGCACAGATACACCACCGTCCAGCCTCTTGCCACGGAGGGTACACGCTACTCTCGCCACCGCTCCACTCCCATTTCGTGTTATCTTATTCCGGCCTTAGTCTGCCCGAGGCAAGGCTTACCCATGACGAGGCATGTGACCAGTTAAAGGGTCCTCGGTCAGCAGGCCTACATCGAGACGGTCCTTAATTGACTCAGACGGAGACACTACACCGAGACTCTCTTTCTCGTGCAAGTCACCCGCCCGGTCTCGGCTTAATCTTTTTAACCCAAAAACTTGGTACCTGACAGAGGTACATCTTTTCCGATGTTGAACCCATCACGGCCATGATGGATTCACCATCAAGTTTTATTTTCGAAAACATCCCTCCCACTTTGCCAAACATCTTTTGTAAAACAAATCCTTTTGTTTTTCTAAAGCAATACTAAGCATAGTAAAACCTTTTTGTAAAAACAGGATTTCAAGGAGGGTAATCAAGATCAAGGAAGGTAATGCAGGAATTGTTTAATCAATCAACTCCTATCACCTAATGCAGCAAGCAAGTGAGAAAGATTTTAAAAACATCAAGGAAGGTGGCAAATGCACCGGGGCTTGCATTTGTTATCAGGTGTGTCCTGCTCGGATCCACAAATATCGAAATAAAAGCAGTTGTCTGCTTGAGGATCAGAGGTTGGTGGTATCCCTTCTTCAGAAACTTCTTCTTCTTCTTCGTGCTCTAATATAACCATATACATGCATAAGAATGGATGTCATGGAATGCTCATGAGGATGCAAAGATAGCATAAACTTATTATTTATGTCTTGAGTACAACTTTCCTTCACGGTACTCCGAGAACCTAGGGTTTCCGGAGTCAGTAAAGGAGTTCATGGAGCAGGGGGGGTTTTGGGTTTAGTGATCAAACAAGGTCCAAATCAACCCAAATTCTACCCAAGTCTTCTAAATAATGTGAAAAGCTCACATAAAAAGTTTGGGAAATTTTGGACTTATTATTTATTTTCTAAAAATCCAGAATCAATGGTTTAGGCTATTTTAAATACCCTAAAATTCCCTGTTCAAACTAAAAATCATAAAACTATTTTTATTAAATACTATGGAAAATAACAAGCCTAGGAAAATTGGTCTCATATTTTTAGGATTTTTCTACCATTTTCTAGAATTGTTTTAACTCTGGGATAAAAAGAAAAAGGAAAACTTGTAACAGTTCTGGGCTGATTTCGGCCCAAGCAGCCCAGAACAGAGGGGACAGCGCGCTCGCGCCCGCGCGCGCTCTGGTATTTTTGCGGATAGGCCCTCGGGGTTCTGGCTAATCTGAAATGAGCATAAACACTATTTTCAGGAGTCGCTGACACTTCGCAGAAAGACCCTCCGGTTTCTATTTCTTCCCCGCGATTGCCCCTGACCACGCCGCGTTGTTCGTTCATCACGGACAAGGTCCGTACCGGCCATGATCGGCGATGATCATTCAAGCTAACTGTCGGAGAGGCTTTACGGATCTAAGGTGACCTAAGAACGATCTACAATTTCGAATGGCGCTCCAAGAAAATGTTCTGCCCACGCTCAGGGCGGAAACCGGGGCGTCGAGCTCACGTTCCCACACAACCATGGCCGAACTGAGCAAACGGACGCCACCGAGAGCTTCACAAGCATGCAGAGGCACGAAAACAATACATGAATTGAATGGAGACTTACTAGAACGAGCTGGCCACGGTGAGCTAGGTTCTTGCGGTGTTTTGGGTGGATTTGGGGGAAACGTGAAATTCAAGCTCGTCGGTGAACCACTAGAGACAATCCTGGGTGTCGAGGTACTTGACTACCTGGCGGAACTATGAGCGAGGTCAATTTATAGAACCCTCAAGCGGTGGCCGCGAATTTAAGCGATGGCACGCGGCGGCCGGAGATAAGAAAGGTTATCGGCTTCGCGATTTCGTGTCTACCGCCGTGGCGGGCTCACCGGCATCGATGAGACAGCCGTGAGGAGTCACGGTGGTGCGGTGGAAAGGCTAAGCCACGCGGCACATGGCCGGGAGGCGACGGTCACCGACGAGGTAATCCGCGCTAGCCACAAAGCAGAAGAGGAAGACGACGGTGAGTCACCGGAGTGACGTCCAGCGCATGGGCGGTGAAGATCTTTTCAAGGTGAGCGATATCCACACGGCCGCGGCACCAATCCCGGCAAAGCGGTCGCCGGCGGTAAGATTTTTCCACGGCGGTCGATCTGATCGGTTAGAGCACTGTACCATGGGATATGTTCGTCAGTCGCCTGAACCGCCCATGATCCCACCCGATTAACTCTTGAATCTTGTTAAGAACAAAGCAATCCTGCTTAATAAAAGTTGTTCACTGATCATCAATCTCCCAACTTACTATAGGATTCCTGGATCAAAACCGAACGTACAAAAAGTTATGGCGCGTGTAAATTGGCCTTACATCCCGGTGACCACTTCTGACTTTAGGTTCAGTCTCAGTTTCTTGATTCCAGCCTGACAGAGTAACTTCAGGCACGATTATCTCTAATATTTTCTTAACAACTTTGCTCACACTCTTAAGCAAAGTTATGCTCCTATAATTGGGCTATAATTTTGATGTGGTGACCCAGGGCAAAAACCCTTTTGTTTAGAAGCTACAAGGTCACAAAGATGGGCACAATACACTGAATTTCAGACTTAATCAAAAGAGTTCAAATAGGGCTCTTTTGCAAATAAGTCCAAAACTCAGGGTTTGGCTTGCAAATTCACATATGAGTGACCCAAATACCTTAAGACACTTATTTGACTTGATTTTTGCACTTTAGTCCAAAAGTGGACTAATTTTGCACATAGGTCCCTAGGGTTTAGTCTTAAGGTTTTCCAGGGTTCCAATTAGGGTTTCTGGTATCCCAGGGGTATAATTGTGATTCAACTTTACTCTTGGAGTCATTTTATGACTTTTACCCTAAAGTCTTTAGGTTTTCTTAACTTGGGTTAAGCTTTACCCCTTTAACCACTAGTTAGGGTTAAGTTCCTGAACCAGGGTGCTATTTGCAAAAACACTTAAAACAATACAAATTTGTTTGAAATTTTTGCCTAGTGAATGCACTCTAGGTGTGTCAAACATATGCACTGCCAATGCTTATGATGTCATGCTCAAGTTTTAGTTATAGTAACACCAGGGGTGTTACAAATGGAGCCCCTGGCGAAGGTGGAGTTAGTGTTGTTAGATCGATCAAGTATTGCTTGAACTCTTCGAAAGCTTTTTGCTGAGCCGGACCCCATTGAAAAACTTCGGCTGACTTCAGTATTTCAAAGAATGGCAGATTTCTTTCTGCTGATCTGCATATGAATCTATTTAATGATGCTAGTCTTCCTGCCAACCGTTGGGCCCCCTTTTTTGTGCTTGGCGGCTCCGTCTGAAGGATAGCTTCAATCTTGCTCGGGTTGGCTTCAAATCCCTCCGTTGATACCAAATAGCAAAGGAACTTGCCCTTCTTTACCCCAAAAACACACTTTTCTGGATTTAACTTCAGGCCAGCTTGCCTGAAATTGGCAAATGTCTCTTGTAAATCAGTAATGTGATTTTCTTGCTTCATGCTTTTCACTATGATATCATCAACATAGGTCAGTACATTCTTGCCTATTTGAGAATGAAGGACCTTGGCTGTGAAGAAGCTGCTGCATCTACTAGAGAATCTATTCTTGGCAATGGGAACTCGTCCTTTGGGCACGCCTTGTTGAGATCTGTGAAATCAATACACATTCTCCATTTACCATTGGCCTTCTTCACCATAACAGTGTTGGCTAGCCATTCTGGGTATTTGACCTCTTTGATGACACCGGCACGAAGAAGTCTCTTAACTTCATTCCGAGCACCTTCAACTTTGTCTTCAAACATCTTCCGAAGCCTTTGTTTTCTTGGCCTGAAGGATGGATCCACATTGAGTGAATGTTCAATAACATCTCTGTTGACACCACAGAGATCATTGGCTGACCAAGCAAAGACATCTTTGTTGTTGAATAAACATCTTAGCAAAGTCTTCTCTTGCTCATCAGATAACTGAGACCCCAGCAGTACCCTTTGTTCTGCTATATCTTGACATAGAAGCATAGGCTTCGGTTGATCCACCGAAGCAGCCTTCTCTCTTTTGTATTTGTACTGCTGATAGGCTTCAGCTCTATCTATGTTATGGATTGCCTTTGAATCTGTCCAATTCCCTTCGGCCCTTCTGGCAGCTTCTTGACTCCCATGGACAGCAATGGGCCCTTGTTCCGAAGGTATCTTCATGCATAAATATGCTGGATGAAGTATTTCTTCGAAGGCATTGAGTGTCCCTCGACCAATGATTGCATTGTAGGGGTATTCCATGTCAACAATGTGATTTTACTAAGTGCGACAATCTGCCTTCCTCCGAAGCCACAAAGAGGGCGTGTAGCATCATGAATCTTGTCTTCTGGCTCTTGCATCTGTCTGAAGGCCTTAGCAAATATGATATCCGCTGCACTGCCTGTGTCAACCAGAACATTATGGACCAGAAATCCCTTGATGACACAAGATATGACCACAACATCTTTGTGAGGGTAATCTTTGAGCTGAAGGTCCTCCTGAGAGAAGGTGATTGGGATGTGGGACCATTTGGACTTGATGAAAGGTCCCTGCACCCCAACATGTTGCACCCTTCTCTGTGCTTCCTTCTTCTGCTTCTTGTTAGCCGGCTCTGAACTTGAACCACCTGTTATTGGGAGCACCAGCTTCGTAGCCAAAGGTGCTTCGACTTGGTTGTTGAACGAAGCCATCAGCTCAAAAGTGGAAGTGAGTTCACCGGAGGTGGGCGCCAATGTTGGGGACTTGTTCTCAAATGCTATGAGTTAAGAACAAGGCAACACAAAGAGATGTTAATGGTTAATGCCCTTCGTCCTTCGAAGCATTATCTCCCTTAGGATTGAAAGGGAAATGTGCCCTTGGGCTATTTCTAAGTATTTTGGTGATTAAGTGTCCAACACAAGTGCCTAAGTGTTAAATTGTGCCAAGGACTCAAGAAGTGCAAATCAAGATTAAAGGTATGTTTCTAGACTTAGTACATTGTTTTGAAGACTAATGTATTGTGTCTAAGTGCTAGAAACAGGAGAAACATTTATGGAGAAGTTGGCTGTGTACAGCCAATAGACTGCTCGGTTTGGGTGCACCGGACTGTCCGGTGGTGCACCGGACAGTGTCCGGTGCGCCAGGCTGGCGTCTATCAACTCGCTGCTCTCGGGACTTCGTCGGCGGCGTACAGCTAAAAATCACCGGACTGTCCGGTGGTGCACCGGACTGTCCGGTGAGCCAACAGTCGGCCAGGCCAATGGTCGGCCGCGTAATCCGCACGCGACGCGTGGCAAAGCCAACGGTCAGAAGGGGGCACTAGACTGTCCTATGTGCACCGGACAGTGTCCGGTGCGCCAATGGCTCTGAATCTCCAACGGTCGACTTCGCCAAAGAAGGAAAGAAATCCGCACTGGACAGTGTCTGGTGGTGCACCGGACTGTCCGGTGCGCCAGGCGACAGAAGGCAAGAATTGCCTTCCTGGAATGCTCTCAACGGCTCCTAGCTGCCTTGGGGCTATAAAAGGGACCCCTAGGCACATGGAGGAGGACACTAAGCATTCTCTAAGCATTCCTAAACACCAAGACTTCAATTCCGCGCATTCGATTCTTTGTGATAGCAACTAGAGCTCCATTTGAGTAGAGAACTCTTTGAGTTGTGTTGAGAGCTCGTGTTGTGACTTGTGTGCGTATTGTCGCTCTGATTTTGTGTCTTGTGTGCGTTGCTCATCCCTCCCTTACTCCGTGCTTCTTTGTGAACAACAAAGTGTAAGGGCGGAGGCTCCAAGTTGTGGAGATTCCTCGCAAGCGGGATATAGTAAACAAAGCAAAACACCGTGGTATTCAAGTGGGTCTTTGGACCGCTCGAGAGGGGTTGATTGCAACCCTCGTCCAGTTGGGACGCCACAACGTGGAGTAGGCAAGTGTTGAACTTGGCCGAACCACGGGATAAACCACTGTGTCTATCTGTGATTGATCTTCTTGTGGTTATCGTGTCTTGCAAGAACTCCTCTCTAGCCACTTGGCTTTATTGTGCTAACTCCTAATCAAGTTTTGTGGCATTAAGTTTCAAGTTTTACATGATCACCTATTCACCCCCCCTCTAGGTGCTCTCAATTGGTATCGGAGCCGTTCTCTTCAAGAAAGGGACTAATCGCCCGAAGAGATGGATCCTAAGGGCAAGGGGATGGTGGTCAATGATAAGGAGAAGGAGTCCTTCGTCATTGATCCAAAGGATGACAAGCCTACTGACTCAGGCTCGGGCCACAAAAGAAAAGAAGGGAGGAAGAAGAAAACAAGGCGCATCAAGGAGATAGTCTACTACGACAGCGACGAATCTTCCTCTTCCCAAAAGGACGACGACAACGACTACGAGAAAAAGAAGACGGTTAATTCAAACTTTTCCTTTGATTATTCTCGTATTCCGCAAAGTTCCAATGCTCATTTGCTTTCCATTCCCCTCGGTAACCCCCCCCCACTTTGATGGAGAGGACTACGGATTTTGGAGTCACAAAATGCGTAGCCACTTGTTCTCTCTCCATCCAAGTATATGGGAGATAGTAGAAAATGGAATGCACTTTGATAATACGGATAGTCCCATGTTCATTAATGAGCAAATTCACAAAAATGCACAAGCTACTACTGTTCTTCTAGCTTCATTGTGCAGGGATGAATACCATAAGGTGAGCGGCTTGGATAACGCCAAGAAGATTTGGGACACCCTCAAAATCTCACATGAGGGGAACAACGTCACCATGCTCACCAAGATGGAGTTGGTGGAGGGCGAACTTGGGAGATTCACAATGATCAGGGGCGAGGAGCCAACCCAAACGTTCAACCGGCTCAAGACCCTCGTCAACAAAATAAGGAGCTATGGAAGCACGCGATGGACGGACCACGACGTCGTCCGCCTAATGCTAATGTTTTTTACTGTCCTTGATCCACATCTTGTGAACAATATTCGTGAGAATCCTAGGTACACCAAGATGACGCCCGAGGAGATACTTGGAAAGTTTGTAAGTGGGCGGATGATGATCAAGGAGGCAAGATATGTTGATGATGCGTTGAACGGCCCAATCCATGAGCCTCAAACCGTTGCTCTCAAAGCAACGAGGAGCAAGGAAGTGCTACCTAGCAAGGTGGCACAAGTTGAGGCGGCGGGACTCAATGAGGAAGAGATGGCCCTCATCATTAAGCGTTTCAAGACAGCGCTAAAGGGTCGCAAGGAGCATCCTAACAAGACTAAGACGAAGGGGAAGCGCTCATGCTTCAAATGTGGTAAGATTGGTCATTTTATCGCTAATTGTCCCGATAATGATAGTGACCAGGAACAAGGGAACAAGAGGGAAAAGAAGAAGGCTTACAAGAAGGCTAAGGGCAAGGCACATCTTGGAAAGGAGTGGGACTCGGATTGTTCGTCGTCTGACTCCGACAACGAAGGACTCGCCGCCACCGCCTTCAACAAGTCGGCCCTCTTCCCCAACGAGCATCACACCTGCCTCATGGCAAGGGAAAAGAAGGTAAGCACTCATAATACTAGTACTTACGCTTCCTCAAGTGATGAAGAATCTAGCGATGATGAAATAGACTATTCATGTTTATTCAAGGGCCTAGATAGAACTAAGGTTGATAAGATTAATGAATTAATTGATGCATTGAATGATAAGAATAGGTTATTAGAAAAGCAAGATGATCTCTTGTATGAAGAACATGATAAGTTTGTAGAGGCACAAAAATCCCTTGCTTTAGAAATTAAAAGGAATGAAATGCTTTCTTGTGAATTGTCTACATGCCATGACTCTATTTCTAGCTTAAAGAGCATAAATGATGATTTGAACGCTAAGTTAGAAATAGCTAATAAATCAACATCTTGTGTAGAACATGTTGCAATTTGCAATAGGTGTAAAGATTTTAATGTTGATGCTTGTAGTGGACATCTAGTTTCAATTTATAAATTGAATGATGAAGTGGCTAGTCTTAATGCCCAACTTAAGACTAGCAAGAGTGAATTTGACAAACTAAAATTTGCAAGGGATGCCTACACGATTGGTAGACACCCCTCAATTAAGGATGGTCTTGGCTTCAAGAGGGAAGTCAAGAACTTAACAAGTCATAAGGCTTCCATCTCCGCCAAGGAGAAAGGGAAGGCCCCTATGGCTAGTAGTGCTCAAAAGAACCATGCTTTCATGTATCATGATAGGAGACATTCTAGGAACATTTATAGAAGTTATGATGCTTTTGATTCCCATGCCATGATTGCTTCTAGTTCTTCTATTATGCATGATAGAAATTTGGCTAAGAAAAATGTTGTTCATCATATGCCTAGAAGAAAATATTATTCATGTTCCTAGGAAAGAAATGAATGAACCTTCTACAATTTATTATGCTTGCAATGCTTCCTTTGCTATTTGTAGAAAGGATAAGAAGGTAATTGCTAGGAAATTAGGGGCCAAATGTAAGGGAGACAAGACTTGCATTTGGGTCCCTAAGACTATTGTAACTAACCTTGTAGGACCCGACATGAGTTGGGTACCTAAGACCCAAGCCTAAATTTGCCTTGCAGGTTTATGCATCCAGGGGCTCAAGCTGGATTATCGACAGCGGATGCACAAACCACATGACGGGGGAGAAGAGGATGTTCTCTTCCTACGTCAAGAACAAGGATTCCCAAGATTCAATCATATTCGGTGATGGGAACCAAGGCAAGGTGAAAGGACTAGGAAAAATTGCTATTTCATCCGAGCACTCTATTTCTAATGTATTCCTAGTTGAGTCGCTTGGATATAACTTGTTGTCTGTGAGTCAACTTTGTAATATGGGATACAGTTGCTTATTCACAAATGTAGATGTGTCTAGTCTTTAGAAGGAGTGATGGTTCATTAGCTTTTATGGGTGTATTAGACGACAACCTCTACTTAGTTGATTTTGCAAAAGAGGAGGCCGGTCTAGATGCATGCTTAATTGCTAAGACTAGCATGGGCTGGCTGTGGCATCGCCGTTTAGCACATGTGGGGATGAAGAACCTTCACAAGCTTCTAAAGGGAGAACACGTGATAGGTCTAACAAATGTTACATTCGAAAAAGATAGACCTTGTGCAGCTTGTCAAGCAGGTAAACAGGTGGGAAGCTCTCATCGTACCAAAAATGTGATGACCACATCAAGACCTTTGGAGTTGCTTCATATGGATCTCTTCGGACCCGTCACCTATCTAAGCATAGGAGGAAGTAAGTATGGTCTTGTTATAGTTGATGATTTTTCCCGCTTCACTTGGGTATTCTTTTTGCAGGATAAGTCTGAAACCCAAGGGACCCTCAAGCGCTTCCTAAGGAGAGCTCAAAATGAGTTTGAGCTCAAGGTGAAGAAGATAAGAAGCGACAATGGGTCCGAGTTCAAGAACCTTCAAGTGGAGGAGTATCTTGAGGAGGAAGGAATCAAGCACGAGTTCTCCGCTCCCTACACACCACAGCAAAACGGTGTGGTAGAGAGGAAGAACAAGACGCTCATAGACATGGCGAGGACAATGCTTGGAGAATTCAAGACGCCCGAGCGGTTTTGGTCGGAAGCCGTGAACACGGCTTGCCATGCCATAAACCGGGTGTACCTTCATCGCCTCCTCAAGAAGACTTTGTATGAGCTTCTAACCGGTAACAAACCCAATGTATCTTACTTTCGTGTATTTGGGAGCAAATGTTGTATTCTAGTGAAGAAAGGTAGAAATTCTAAGTTTGCTCCCAAAGCTGTAGAAGGGTTTTTGTTAGGTTATGACTCAAATACAAAGGCGTATAGGGTCTTCAACAAATCATCGGGTTTGGTTGATGTCTCTAGCGACATTGTATTTGATGAGACTAATGGCTCTCCAAGAGAGCAAGTTGTTGATCTTGATGATGTAGATGAAGAAGATGTTCCAACGGCCGCAATATGTACCATGGCGATTGGTGATGTACGACCACAGGAACAAAATGAGCAAGATCAACCTTCTTCCTCAACAATGGTGCATCCCCCAACTCAAGACGATGAACAGGTTCATCAATAAGAGGCGTGTGATCAAGGGGGAGCACAATATGTTCATGTGATAGAGGAAGAAGCGCAACCGGCACCTCCAACCCAAGTTCGAGCAACGATTCAAAGGAATCATCCCGTCGACCAAATATTGGGTGACATAAGCAAGGGAGTAACTACTCGTTCTAGATTAGTTAATTTTTGTGAGCATTACTCCTTTGTCTCTTCTATTGAGCCTTTCAGGGTAGAAGAGGCCTTGCTAGATCCGGACTGGGTGTTGGCCATGCAGGAAGAGCTCAACAACTTCAAGAGAAATGAAGTCTGGACACTGGTGCCTCGTCCCAAGCAAAACGTTGTGGGAACCAAGTGGGTGTTCCGCAACAAACAAGACGAGCACGGGGTGGTGACAAGGAACAAGGCACGATTTGTGGCAAAAGGTTATGTCCAAGTCGCAGGTTTGGACATTGAGGAGACTTTTGCTCCTGTGGCTAGGCTAGAGTCAATTCGCATACTGTTAGCCTATGCTACTCACCATTCTTTCAGGTTGTTCCAAATGGATGTGAAGAGCGCTTTTCTCAACTGGGCCAATCAAGGAGGAGGTGTACGTAGAGCAACCCCCTGGCTTTGAGGATGAACGGTACCCCGACCACGTGTGTAAGCTCTCTAAGGCGCTCTATGGACTTAAGCAAGCCCCAAGAGCATGGTATGAATGCCTTAGAGACTTTTTAATTGCTAATGCTTTCAAGGTTGGGAAAGCCGATCCAACTCTTTTTACCAAGACTTGTGATGGTGATCTTTTTGTGTGCCAAATTTATGTCGATGACATAATATTTGGTTCTACTAACCAAAAGTCTTGTGAAGAGTTTAGCAGGGTGATGACTCAAAAGTTTGAGATGACGATGATGGGCGAGTTAAGCTATTTCCTTGGGTTCCAAGTGAAGCAACTCAAGGATGGCACCTTCATCTCCCAAACGAAGTACACACAAGACTTAATCAAGCGATTTGGGATGAAGGACGCCAAGCCCGCAAAGACTCCAATGGGAACCGACGGACACACCGACCTCAACAAAGGAGGTAAGTCCGTTGATCAAAAGGCATACCGGTCTATGATAGGATCTTTACTTTATTTATGTGCTAGTAGACCGGATATTATGCTTAGCGTCTGCATGTGTGCTAGATTTCAATCCGATCCAAGGGAGTGTCACTTAGTGGCTGTGAAGCGAATTCTTAGATATTTAGTCGCTACACCTTCCTTCGAGATCTGGTATCCAAAGGGGTCTACGTTTGACTTGATTGGATATTCAGACTCCGACTATGCTGGATGTAAGGTCGATAGGAAGAGTACATCGGGGACGTGCCAATTCTTAGGAAGGTCCCTGGTGTCGTGGAGCTCTAAGAAACAAACTTCCGTTGCCCTATCCACTGCTGAGGCTGAGTATGTTGCCGCAGGACAGTGTTGCATGCAACTACTTTGGATGAGGCAAACCCTCCGAGACTTTGGCTACAATCTGAGCAAAGTCCCACTCCTATGCGATAATGAGAGTGCTATCCGCATGGCGGATAATCCTGTTGAACACAGCCGCACAAAGCACATAGACATCCGACATCACTTTTTGAGAGACCACCAGCAAAAGGGAGATATCGAAGTGTTTTATGTTAGCACCGAGAACCAGCTAGCCGATATCTTTACCAAGCCTCTAGATGAGTCGACCTTTTGCAGGCTGCGTAGTGAGCTAAATGTCTTAGATTCGCGGAAATTGGATTGATTTATAGCATACATGTGTTTTTATGCCTTGATCATGTTCCTTAAGCATTTTGTTGTTTTATGGTGTTCAAGTTGTACAAACACTTCCGGACCTCAAAAGTCCATGTGTGAGTGATGCACATATTTAGGGGGAGATGTGCTACAACTTGACCCTTTGAGACTAACCGTGTGCTTGAGTTTGCTTGATTTAGTCTCAAAGGTGACTTGAAAGGAAAAAGGTGGACTTGGACCATGCAAGACTTCCACTTCACTCCGATGAGAGGGTAACTTATTCCAAGTTCATCTTCATGCTCTTATTGCCTTTTTACTCTTAATTGAAGATTTTGGTGAGGCAATGGGGTTCAAGGGCCAAAAATGATCCCGTTTTGGTGATTGATGCCAAAGGGGGAGAAATTAAGGGCCAAAGCAACAAATGGATCAGCTACCACTTGAGAATTTTGAAAATAGTAGAGTTAGGACTTCTGATTTGTCAAACTTCTAAATGTCTCTTTTTGTCAAAATTTGATCTCTTATGGGGAGAGTATTTGATTATGGGAAATAGGGGGAGTTTTTGAAATCTTTGATCAATTTCTCTTTGAACAACTCTCTTTATGTCTCAACAAGTGTGTTTGACTTAGAGATAGGGAATTGAGTTTGATTTGCAAAAACAAAACCAAGTGGTGGCAAAGGATGATCCAAATTTGCCAAATTTGAGACAAAACAAATTTGTGTTTTCATTTGCATTGATGTTGCACTTCTTTTAGTTGCTTTTTGTTGTGTTGGCATAAATCACCAAAAAGGGGGAGATTGAAAGGGAAATGTGCCCTTGGGCCATTTCTAAGTATTTTGGTGATTAAGTGTCCAACACAAGTGCCTAAGTGTTAAATTGTGCCAAGGACTCAAGAAGTGCAAATCAAGATTAAAGGTATGTTTCTAGACTTAGTACATTGTTTTGAAGACTAATGTATTGTGTCTAAGTGCTAGAAACAGGAGAAACATTTATGGAGAAGTTGGCTGTATACAGCCAATAGACTGCTCGGTCTGGGTGCACCGGACTGTCCGGTGGTGCACCGGACAGTGTCCGGTGCGCCAGGCTGGCGTCTGTCAACTGGCTGCTCTCGGGACTTCGTCAGTGGCGTACGGCTAAAAATCACCGGACTGTCCGGTGGTGCACCGGACTGTCCGGTGAGCCAAAAGTCGGCCCGGCCAATGGTCGGCCGCATAATCCACGCGCGACTGCGTGGCAAAGCCAACGGTCAGAAGGGGGCACCGGACTGTCCGGTGCGCCAATGGCTCTGAATCTCCAACGGTCGGCTTCGCCAAAGAAGGAAAGAAATCCGCACAGGACAGTGTCCGGTGGTGCACCGGACTGTCCGGTGCGCCAGGCGACAGAAGGCAAGAATTGCCTTCCTGGAATGCTCTCAATGGCTCCTAGCTGCCTTGGGGCTATAAAAGGGACCCCTAGGCGCATGGAGGAGGACACTAAGCATTCTCTAAGCATTCCTAAGCACCAAGACTTCAATTCCGCGCATTCGATTCTTTGTGATAGCAACTAGAGCTCCATTTGAGTAGAGAACTCTTTGAGTTGTGTTGAGAGCTCGTGTTGTGACTTGTGTGCGTATTGTCGCTCTGATTTTGTGTCTTGTGTGCATTGCTCATCCCTCCCTTACTCCGTGCTTCTTTGTGAACATCAAAGTGTAAGGGCGAGAGGCTCCAAGTTGTAGGAGATTCCTCGCAAGCGGGATATAGTAAACAAAGCAAAACACTGTGGTATTCAAGTGGGTCTTTGGACCGCTTGAGAGGGGTTGATTGCAACCCTCGTCCGTTGGGACGCCACAACGTGGAGTAGGCAAGTGTTGAACTTGGCCGAACCACGGGATAAACCACTGTGTCTATCTGTGATTGATCTTCTTGTGGTTTTCGTGTCTTGCAAGAACTCCTCTCTAGCCACTTGGCTTTATTGTGCTAACTCCTAATCAAGTTTTGTGGCATTAAGTTTCAAGTTTTACAGGATCACCTATTCACCCCCCTCTAGGTGCTCTCAAGGATATAATGATCTTCGGATGAAGGCCATGAAGGACGTACCTTCATCACCGTAGCATATATTAATGAAATAAGAAGCATATGGAACATGGGAGATAACATGAATAATCATATAACATCACCACTATATTTTAATTATATCATCATGAATGAACGTGAACAATATTGAATTACATTTGTACCTTCGGCTCGACAGAAGGCAAAAGTCCACGCGTGATACACAAGCGAATACAAGCCAGCGTGAACAGTTCGGGGGTACTGTTCACCTATTTATAGGCACGGGACGCAGCCCAGTTAGAATTACATTTATGTCTTTGATGACTAGTTACAATCAAGATACAACCATCATGGATTGATCGGTCTTTTCCTCTTTAAGTCGGTGCAACCCTTCGTTTCAAGGCATGTCACTATGCCGAAGCTCCCTGGATCGTAGCTTCGGCGTGTACCTTCACGCTGTATTTGCTTATGTGCTGATCTTTCGAAGGTGTTTCTGCTTAAAGGACCTTCGACGACGAAGTAGGCCCCCAACACCTTCCTCTTCTGGATCCTAGCTTCTCGCAGTGTCTCCTGATTTGTGTCCAGTGGATGCAGGGCAGCCCCTGGCACTGTTGTCTTCTTTGGTGGCATTACGAAAGTCTATGCTTGCTGAAGGTGGTCGATTGAGTTCACCGGAGGTGGGCGCCAATGTTGTTCCTTGTTCTCAAATGCTGTACAACAAGAACAAAGCAACACAATTGTTAACAATTAAAGACCTTCATCCTTCGAAGCATTATCTCCTTTGGAATATAATGATCTTCAGACGAAGGTCATGAAGGACATACCTTCTTCATCTCGATAAACAAATATAAGTAAGAATACATGAAATACAGAAGAATATAAATAATGATCATATAACAGTAGTTTATTTATATTCTTATTTCATAAACATAAACAAACATCCATGATATTTATGTTACTGTGTTACCTTCGGCTTGTCAGAAGGTGAAAATGCAAGAGTGACGCAAGAGTGATTACAATCCAGCGTGAACAATACTGTGCTATTGTTCATCTATTTATAGGCACGGGACGCAGCCCGGATAAGGTTACATCCATGCCCCTAACATTTACTCTTAATTATAATGCGAGTTATCAAGGACGAAGTAGTCTTTTCCTCCTTAGGCCGGTTCCGTCCTTCATCCTTGCTATCATATCAAGACGAAGTCCCTTTAGCCATAGCTTCAGCGTTCAGTCATATCACCTTCGGGTTGTATCTTCATATCACGCATGCCTTTACCAGAGGAGAAAACCTTCATCCCAAAGTCGAAGCCTCCTGTAACAGTCTATGTTACACAACATATGATTAGTCATGTTTTTGAGGACCTTCGGAAGAGGAAGGCCCCCAACAGCAGTTGAAATGGCATGCACCAGTTGAACTGTAGATTTAACAATATTTCGAAGTTTGTTGTGAAAATTTTCAGATTAGCCTATTCACCCCCCCTCTAGGCTACTTTCAATTGGTATCAGAGCTACGTGCCTTGTTTTACGCTTAACTACGTGAGAAAACAATCATGTCTACTCAAAGGGACCATGTGGATCCTCTTCTCGAGGAAATATAAAAGTTCCCTATGCCCGGGAACAGGATCTGGATGCGCCTAGAGGGGGGGGGTGAATAGGCGAATAATAATTATCACTTTATAACTGGAAATTCTTACTCTACTCGAAGACTGGATCGCAGTGGAATGAAAGACCCTTCGAGTAGGTTGCAACGGAATTGAAGTTCCGGTCTTAAAATACCCTGCACTTCAAAGACAGCTTATACCACATATAAATATTGAAGTGCAAGTATAAACAAAAAATAAGACAGAGAAACAGCACACAGCACAGAGCAGAGCACACAGACACAGGGATTTATCCCGAGGTTTGGCCAAGCCTGAAATGCTTGCCTAGTCCTCGTTGGAGTTAGCCACACCTGGGCTTGGAGTCTATTTCAACTCCTTCCTCCGTTTGCTCAGATCTATCAGTATGACAGATAGAGCCTTCCACTATGTTGATATTGGTTACAACAACGCCGTGGCTGCTTACAGTCTTCTCGACAGCACTCCGGCAGAGTAACAATGCGCTCAAGACTGTGCTCTAGCTCTCAGCAGCACTTCTCCACTCTCTAAAGGCTTATAGCTTTGCCTCTACACAAACTAGAGAGATATACATGAGAGGGAGAGAGAGAATTGATCTAAATGATGTATACAATTGTTGGCTGCACTTGTGTACTTGTTTGAGGCGCCTAGAGGTCCCTTTTATAGCCCCAAAGGGCCTAGGAGCCGTTGGAGCTTCATTTGGAAGCTCCCAACCTTCCCTGGTTGCAGGTGCACTGGACTGTCCGGTGGCGCACCGGACAGTGAACAGTAACGGATCTGATTGACAGTTTCCTTCTCTGGAACAGCTAACCGTTGGTGCACCGGACAGGTCACTATTCACTGTCCTGTGCACCGGACACAGCTACTATTCACTGACTGTGCACCGGACGCAGGACTATTCACTGTCCTGTGCACCGGACACAGTTACTATTCACTGTCCTGTGCACCGGACACAACTACTATTCACTGTCCTGTGCACCGGACAGGTCACTATTCACTGTCCTGTGCACCGGACAGCTACTATTCACTGTCCTGTGCACGAGCCAACAACACACTAAGTGATTTTTCCTCCGTTCTTTCTCCGTTTGACTTCAACTTTTGGGAGGATTTTCCTGAGACTTAAACAAACACATTTAGAGTATAATCCAATTGATTTAGTCCTAGAAACTTACATCTTTCTTGTTCTTCTCCTAGCTTTTCTGTTTCTCCTCCAGCAGAGCTCAGAATGGTACTTTCTCTACAGAAAGAGTTAGAGAGCAAACCAAAGCACCAAATTTGTAGTAAGAGGTGTATGCAACATGGTTGAACACTCAAACCTTACATACTTAACCTTTTTCATCGTTTTACTCAATTTGGCATGTTTGAGGTCGAAGTTGGACTCTAAACCATTAAGTCAACTTGACTTGATCTAGATTGACATATCTGAGCTCCAACTCCCTTGTTCATTTCTCGAGCTTGATCTTGAGCCTTATGACTTACACCACATAACTGTAGACTGTTACCTCATTGGTTGTAAGTCATGTCCTTATGTAGTGATCCTTGATGCACCATAACTCTTAACTCGATCAACCTTGACTTTGCAAGTCTTCTTCTTCACCCCTGGCTTTGGGTTCCTGGTCTCCTTGACCTTCTCCCGTGCACTCGGTACCTCAAAGCTCTTCTTGCCTCCATCCTTGGCTTGATCGGTTGTCTCTGAGTTACGCACACCGAGTCTCACTTAAGCAATGTTAATTATCTATAGATAAATCAGTCTTTGGACCATCACACTTGTTCACTTGTGTTGAACCCTATTAACTATGCATTAAGCACCTGTTCAACACTTAGCACACTTGTTAGTCATTTAATTGGGTTGTCATCCAAACACCAAAACCCACAAGAGAGCTTTCAAATCCCTACCACTTCCAATGGTGAGGAAATGGACCCCAAGGTCCTCGACCTCGCCACGAATATTGCCGAGAAAATGTTCCTCAAAATGAAAGAGGAAGATGCAAAAAAAAAGGGACGAAGAAGAAGAATCAAGAAGAAAGGCCGAAGAAGACAAAGGAAAGGGAAAAATTGAATACAATGATGATTTGGTAGAACTTTTGGTGTCAAGGGTGATGAGCAAGGTAAGTCTCACCACCGAAGGATCATCTACCAAAAGTAAAGGTAATGAATTCAATAAGGTTCAATTTGATTATACTAGAAATTTTATTCCCAACTTCTCTTCCGCTCCACTTGGAAAGTTACCAACTCTTAGTGAGTTAAACTATGAAGAGTGGGCCGATAAGATGAAGTCACATTTAATCAGTGTACATCCTAGTCTTTGGGAGATTATTAATATAGGTATGAATAAGCCCGCCCAAGGAGAAGAGATGACACCGGAAATGATGCAAGAAGTGCATCGCAATGCTCAAGCCGTGAGCATAATAAAAGGAAGCCTTTGTCTGAAAGAGTACCGGAAAGTCCAAGGAAGAGAATATGCTCATGACATTTGGAACATTCTAAAAATGTCACACGAAGGAGACCCCAAAGCTAAGAGACATAGAATTGAAGCTTTGGAGAGTGAGCTTGCACGATACGATTGGACTAAGGGTGAGTCACTCCAATCACTCTTTGACCGGTTAATGGTGTTGGTCAACAAAATAAGAGTGCTAGGGAGTGAAGATTGGAGTGACTCAAAAGTCACTAGGCTATTCATGAGAGCATATAAAGAAAAGGACAAGAGTCTAGCAAGGATGATTAGAGACCGTGATGATTATGAGGAGATGACTCCTCATCAACTATTTGCCAAGATTCAACAACATGAGTCTGAAGAAGCCCCAATCAAGACAAGAGACTCTCATGCCTTGATTTCAAATGAACAAGATTCTTCCAAGAAGAGTAGAGACCACAAGTCAAAGAAAGTGGTCGAAACATCAAGTGATGAAGAAAGTTCAAGTGATGAAGACACAACTATGTTCATCAAAACTTTCAAGAAATTTGTAAGAAAAAATGATAAGTATCAAAGAAAAGGAAAGAAGAGGGCATGTTATGAATGTGGCCAAACCGGTCATTTCATAGCGGATTGTCCAAATAAAAAGGAATAAGAAGCTAAGAAGGACTACAAAAAGGAAAAGTTCAAGAAGGGAGGCAAGAACAAGGGATACTTCAAGAAGAAGTATGGCCAAGCTCACATTGGTGAAAAATGGAACTCCGACGAAGAGAGTTCTAGCTCCGAAGAAGAGGAAGAGGTGGCAAACATCGCCATTCAATCTACCTCGACCTCGCAACTGTTCACCAACCTCCACGACGACTCCTACACTCCTACTTGCCTCATGACAAAAGGAGATAAGGTACATTTATTTAATGTTGATTTTACAGATGATGATGATGATGAACAACTTGCAATGAAAAATAAAATGATTAAAGAATTTTGTTTAAACAGATATAATGTAATCGCCAAATTAATGGAGAAGCTAGATAAAAGAAAAGCAACTCTTGATGCTCAAGAAGACTTACTCATCCTTGAAAAGGAGAGAAACCTGGAACTTCAAGGGTTGCTATCCAATAAGGATGAAATGCTCGAAGTATTGACTAAGGAAATGTCCTTAGTCAAAATAACTATAGAGGATAATAAGAAAGAAATTGCCAATGCTAAAACCTCTATAGTTAGTCTTGTAAATGAAAAAGAAGCACTTGAATCAAGCCTATTAAGCTTGACGGTTCAAAATCAAGAACTACAAGTGCAAATTGAAACATGCAAGAACTTCACCACTTCATCCTTAGTGGTAGAGTCTAAGGCTTAGCTCCTCTAACAGTAATACTTGCAAACATTGTTCAAAATATCATACTTCTTGTTGCTTGACTAACCATGCAAGGAAGAACAGCTCAAAGGTTGAAGTCAAGAAAATATTGAAGAAATGTTCTAGCAATGATGGGTCCAAGAAAGTTGAACCCAAGTACAAACCCTTAAAGCCCAACAATGGGAAAAAGGGGCTTGGATACAACTCTCAGAAAGTGAACCCTAGCATAGAGCATAAGGGTTGGAGATCCCCTAAGTTCATAGAAGGGACTACCCTATATGATGCTTTGGGGAGGATCCGTTCTTCAAACGACAAGTCAACTCAAGTAAAGGTGAACTTGAGTAACACAAAGGATAAAATAAAGAATGTTGTCTCCACAAATGGAGAGAAGTCTAAAGTTCCTATCTCCCACTCCTACCTTTGAGATTACATGTTAACATGGGATTTAGGAAAATTAGTAGTGAAATATGTGGGTGCCTACACAAAGAGAAAGGTTATGAAAAGGAGTGTGTGGGTACCCAAGGCCATAACTAACACTGCAGGACCCAATTCAATTTGGGTACATAATAGCATAGCAGGTCTACTCCTCCGATGGGTCAAGCTGGGTTCTTGACAATGGATGTACAAATCACATGGCCGGGGAGAAAGACATGTTTCGCTCCTTGCAACTAACTCAAGAAGCACAAGAAATTGTGTTTGGAGATAGTGGCAAGAGTGAAGTGATTGGTATTGGTAACATTCCCATCTCTGACCACAGTCACTCTCAAATGTTTTGTTAGTTGATTCCCTAAGCTATAACTTGATGTCTGTTTCACAGCTTTGTGGAATGGGTTATGATTGCATGTTTACTGATGTTGATGTGAAGATCCTTAGAAGGGAGGATTCCTCTGTTGCTTTTACGGGTCTCTTGAAAGGCAAACTCTATCTTGTTTAGTAAGGTGTTCTTCATATGGACCTGACGCCTGAGAAGGGAGGATTGCATGTTCACATCAACAAATGTTCAAGAAGACTCTATCTTACGGGTCTCTTGAAAGGCAAACTCTATCTTGAAAAGGAGAGAAACCTGACGCGATGCTCAAGAAGACTTACTCATCCTTAGAAGGGAGGATTCCTCTGTTGCCGTTGGAGCTTCTTCATATGGACCTCTTCGGACCCGTGGCCTACATTAGTATAGGTGGCAGTAAGTGTGGGGGACAGATATCCCCCGGGTCCACTAAAAGAGTAAAAGACCTCACGAAAGGCCCAAGGGCCCAATAAATCGTAAGGCCATTCTTTCGTGGGCCTGGGGAGGAACAATCAGCAAAGCAGGTTGACACGAGGCCGGATTGGTGCAAACCCGGACGGCCCACAACGCCGAGCGAGCGACCACAACAGAGATCCAACTTTCCCGCGCCGGAGCCCCCATGCAACGGAGCCACGCGAGGATAGATCGGCGGAACTACAGGGAGATAAACTCAAGCAAGTACCGATCCTTTAGCTACGCATTGTTATCATATCCACGTGTATTGCCCCACGGTCGAGTATATAAGGCCTAGGGAGCACCCCTTCAGATCGATCGACCCTATTACTCAGCCATCCACTTCAACTCTCTGCATTCTCAATTCAGAGAGTTCTCTTGTAGCCTCATTCACCAAACAAACTCACCAGGACGTAGGGTGTTACGCATATCTAAGCGGCCCGAACCTGTAAACATTGTCCACTGTCCCTCGTGCAACTGGCACGAACCATTTTGCTACAGTCGTCGACACCGTCCTACTCCTAAAAACACCTTGAGGGGCAACCCTGGGTGTGCGGTCGGACCCAAAACACCGACAGCTGGCGCGCCAGGTAGGGGGTGTGTCGACGATCCAAGCTAGCTCAATGGCTGTCACCTTCCATAGCAAGATCACCTTCCGTCCTGGATCTATGTTCTGCTTTGGAACGATCTCATCCATAGCCGACGAAAAGGGAATTCTACACCGCGTTGCAGATCCGCCGGGAAGAAAGCCTCCTTCAACAAACTCCGAAAATACCGGGGAAGCATTACCCTCAGCTCTCCGAAAAAAGATCGCCACGACTGCCACGCCATTCTACCCCGACGTTCTCTTCATCGGAAGAGTGGAGTCGCCTCCCGTCTCTGACGACGAGCCGACCGCACCCGGAGAGGAACCACCTCAGCAGGAATCCCGTCGACGAAGAAATCGGCGCCGAAACATCCGGAGACATCACCAAGCCAGAGAACGGAATCCAGAGCAACCTGTCTCGCGAGACGAGCTCTCAGAGATGGGAGAAACTCCGGAAGAACGCAGTCTTCAGGGAACGAAGGAACTCCCAACGACGTGATCGCCACCGGACTCAAGAACAAACCGAGCAAGATGCAAGGCAACGCCGGGAGAATCCATTCTTCGGGCGCAACCTGAATCCCGACTTCGCTCGAGCCATGAACACGCCGAGCGAAGTTGGAGGAGTACTAGCTCGGATAGCTGATGGACTCCCTCGGACTCCCGACGCCGAGGGCTACCGACGACTGTTCACCCAGGCAGCCAACCATCTTCTACCGCTTGCTCACCCGCAGAACGATCTACGACACGCCATCAACAGTCGCCGAGACGCACGAAGCTCCATCAATGCTTCACGTGAACGACGGCATGAGAACGAGATCCGCCGCCGGGAGGAGTACGACAGGGATCATGGCATCCCAGCCCGGAGCCAGGCCACCAGAACTGAGTCGGCGACGGCCTCAACTGGCGGTACTACCCGTGGATGGTCGAGGAACCACGACAACTACTCCCCTCCCTAGGACAGACATCATCCCCGATGATAGGAGGACACATGCGGAGTGTCTGCTCTTACTCCGCGCCTTAGGGCCATCCAATGGCCTCCCAACTTCAAGGTATCCAATGTCGACAAATATGAACCTAAGCAGGATCCAGGGGGTTGGCTAGCCGTCTACACCACCGCTGCTCGAGCTGCCGGGGCATCCGAAGACGTGATGACCGCGTACTTACCCATTGTCCTTAGGCAAGACGCGCTGCAATGGCTGCGACATCTACCCCGACACTGCATCGACGGCTGGAGCGACTTCAGTCGACGCTTCACCGCCAATTTCCAGTCCCTCTCCGACAAACCAGCACAACCATGGGACCTCAAATCCATCAAGCGCCAGGGGGACGAAACTCTCCGGTCGTACCTTAAAAGGTTCCAGACCATGAGAAATAGTATTCCTGAGGTCACGGAAGCGGTCGTGATCGAGGACTTCTACAGAGGATCCAATGACTCGGCCTTCGTCCGAGCCATATTACAGAAGGCACCGACTACCTCCGAGGAGCTGTTCCGGGAAGCTGATCTCTACATCACCACCGACGAACGGGCCTAGGACCTCATCGGAGGAGCAAAGCCCGCACCGGCGGCACCACGACGTGACGCGAACCAGCAACCTGACAAACGCTGGGAGAAGAGACCGAGCGAAGAGGTACACGCCGTCGGACCACCTGCCTCTCACGCCCGAGGAGGACCTCGCGGAGGCGAGCGCACGCTGGACGACATCCTCGACGCCCAGTGCCCATACCACAAGGACATGCGCCACACTCTTCGAAACTGCCGGGATTTCAAGCATTCCGTTGGGCACGGCCGACCCTTCCAGCCTCTACCTCCTCCTCCGCCGCGGGGAGGACCAGAAGAACCACGACAACCCCAGCAGCAGGAGGAGGGAGGAGGAGGAGCCTTTCCGCGCGTTGACAGGGAGGTCAACGTCATCTTCGGCGGACACGGATCGCAGGAGAACAAGAGACAGCAAAAGCTCAACGATCGCCAGATACTGGTGGCAACCACCGGTCCACCCGCTCCGTACCGATGGTCGGAGCACCCGATCACCTTCACCTTCCCCCGGACGGAGGGAGCAGCATCAACGTCACCTTCCCCCGGATGCTCCGAGGCTTGGGAGTTCACCTCAAAGAACTCCACGAGTCAGACACTCCCTTCTTTGGCATCGTGCCAACTGAGGGAGAATACCCTCTGGGCCACATCTACATGCCCGTCACCTTCGGGACTCCAGAAAACTACAGAACCGAGTTCCTGAGGTTCGAAGTGGCGAACTTCGACTGCGGGTACAACGCCATCATCGGGAGGCCGGGACTGGCAAAATTCATGGCCATTCCGCACTACACGTACATGATACTGAAGATGCCAGGACCGCAAGGAATCATAACTGTGCGCGCCGACTTCCATGGCGCCGCAGAGTGTTTCCGAGTGGCCATCCAAGCAGCCCTCGCCACCAAGCCGTCAACGATTTCTTCAACACAGGCAAACTCTAAGCCTGAGGAAGACCTTGCAGTACTGGCAAACGAAGCTCAGGCCGCGACCTCTATGCGGCCGACTGAAGAAACTAAAAGGATCAACCTGGGGTTCGCTGATGAACGCAAGACTGCCATCATCAGCTCCAGCCTGGATGACAAATAGGAAAGCGCGCTCGTCCAGTTTCTGCAAGACAACCGAGACGTATTCGCGTGGCAACCTGCGGATATGCCGGGAGTCCCAAGAGAACTGGCTGAGCACAAACTGAAAGTCTATCCCCAGGCGAGGCCGATCCGTCAAAAACTACGACGTTTCACGCCTGACAAGAGAGAGGCCATTCGCGCCGAGTTAGCTCGCTTGGTTACGGCTGGATTTATTAGAGAAGTATTACACCCCGAGTGGTTAGCCAACCCTGTTCTTGTACTCAAAAAGAATAAAGTGGATTGGCGCATGTGCGTCGACTACACTGATCTCAACAAACACTGTCCGAAGGATCCCTTCGGGCTCCCGAGGATAGATCAGGTGGTGGACTCCACCGCTGGATGTTCTGTGTTGTCCTTCCTGGATTGCTATTCCGGTTACCACCAGATCAGTTTGGCAAAGGAAGACGAAGAAAAAACAACGTTCATTACTCCGTTTGGTGCTTTCTGTTACACCTCCATGCCGTTCGGCCTCAAAAACGCTAGAGCGACTTATCAGAGAGCCATTCAAACATGCTTAGCCGATCACTGGGGCAAGCGTGTGGAGGCCTACGTAGATGATGTGGTAATCAAAACGGAGAACTCGGAAAACTTCATCGAAGACTTACAACTGGTTTTCAACAGTCTGAGGTGGTATAGATGGAAGCTTAATCCTGAAAAATGTGTTTTCAGGGTACCAGCAGGAAAGTTACTCGGGTTTATTGTCGGCCACCAAGGAATTGAGGCTAATCCTGATAAGATTGAAGCTATCATGAAGATGGAAGCACCTCGATCACAAAAGAAGGTTCAGCGACTTACTGGATGTATGGCAGCTCTGAGCAGATTTATATCCAGGCTGGGGGAAAAAGGTTTACCATTTTACAAGCTACTCAAGAAGGTGGATAAGTTTTAGTGGACTTCAGAAGCGCAGGAAGCCTTGGACGCACTGAAAAAATTCTTGACAACCCCACCAGTATTGAAACCGCCACGGCGAGCTACGTTAACTCAACCGGCTGAAGATCTGTTGCTATATATCTCTTGCACGACTCACGTGGTAAGCACCGCGTTGGTAGTCGAGCGAGTGGAAGAAGGGCATGCCTACCCTGTGCAACACCCCGTTTATTTCATCAGTGAAGTTCTGGGACCCTCAAAGAAAAAGTATCCCCAAGTGCAGAAGCTGTTATATGCAGTACTTCTAACTGCCCGCAAGCTGCGTCACTACTTTGATGACCACAAAGTCATAGTAGTCACCAGTTTTCCGATAGGGGATATTCTCCACAACAAGGAAGCCATTGGAAGAATAGCCAAGTGGGCCTATGAACTGGGGTCTCACGACATCGAATTTCGACCTTGTACTGCCATTAAGTCCCAAGCACTGGTTGATTTCGTATCAGAATGGACTGAACAGCAAGTACCAGATAATCCAGAGACTGCAGAAGTGTGGCGAATGTATTTCGATGGCTCGCTGAAGCTGCAGGGAGCAGGAGTAGGAATTCTCTTCACCGCACCTGGAGGCGAGCACCTCAAATATGCCCTCCAGTTGCTGTTTCCAGCCTCCAACAATGCAGCCGAGTATGAAGCTCTGATCCATGGATTGAACATCGCCATATCATTGGGCATCAAGAGATTGATGGTGTACGGAGACTCTCTGGTAGTCATTAGCCAGATAAACAAAGAATGGGACTGTTCGAATGATTCAATGGGAAAATACTGCACTACCGTCCGGAAACTAGAAGAAAAGTTTGAAGGTCTAGAATTTCATCATGTGGAGAGAGATCGAAACACGGCAGCTGATGTATTGTCCAAGTTAGGATCCAGCCGGACTCAGGTCCCACCCGGAGTCTTCGTGCAAGAAATACCACAACCGAGCATCTCAACAGATCAAGCAGAAGAATGTAATATCGTGGATCAACCCGAGTCAGATTCTGACGACTGGAGAAGGCCGATTATCAAATACATAAAGAATGAAGAAGAACCAGATGAAAAAAATACAGCCGAACGCATCGCCAGACAGTCAGCCCACTACACACTCATTGGGGAGACATTGTACAGAAGGGGTGCATCGGGCGTCCTCATGAAGTGCATTCTCCCATCTGCTGGGAAGCGACTTCTGGAGGAGGTCCATGCTGGGCAATGTGGAATACATGCAGCATCCAGAACACTAGTCGGGAAGGTCTTCAGGTCAGGATTCTATTGGCCAACAGCGAAGAGTGATGCAGCCGAATTAGTTCAGAGGTGCGAAGCTTGCCAATACTTGTCAAAACAACAGCATCTACCAGCACAGCAACTACAGACCATACCAGTAACTTGGCCTTTCGCATGCTGGGGACTGGATATGATTGGACCTTTCAAGAAAGCCCAAGGAGGATACACTCATGTATTGGTAGCAATCGACAAATTCACTAAATGGATAGAGTTCAAGCCCATTGCCTCTTTGACCTCAGCTAAGGCCGTGGAATTCATACAAGACATAATATTCAGATTCGGGATACCAAACAGCATCATAACTGATCTAGGATCCAACTTCACAAGTTCAGAATTCTTCGACTTCTGCGAGCAAAAAAGCATTCAGATCAAGTATGCTTCTGTAGCACACCCGAGAGCCAACGGGCAAGTTGAGCGAGCCAACGGGATGATACTGGAAGCAATCAGGAAAAAGGTCTTCGATAAGAATGAAAAGTTCGCGGGAAAATGGATAAGGGAATTGCCCTATGTCGTCTGGAGCCTAAGAACCCAACCTAGCCGAGCTCTGCATGGAAACACTCCTTTCTTCATGGTCTATAGGTCGGATGCAGTGTTACCCGCCGATCTCAAATTCGGAGCACCAAGGTTGATCTTCAAAACATAGCAGAAGTCGAAGCCACTAGGCTGGAGGACATTGATGTACTCGAAGAAGAACGGCTGAACGCAGTAATTCAATCAGCACGGTACCAGCAGACTCTGAGACGCTATCACGACAAAGCCGTGCAACAACGATCCTTCTCAGTAGGAGATCTCGTCCTCCGCCGAATTCTAACGGGGGAGGGACGGCACAAGTTATCGCCCTTATGGGAAGGACCCTTCGTGGTAGCAGAAGTCACTCGGCCAGGATCATATCATCTCACTCAGATGGATGGCACAGAAGTCGGGAACTCCTGGAACATAGAACACCTCAGGAAGTTTTATCCCTAGCTGTATTTCAAAAGCTATCGGGACGATGATGTACTCTGTGAAATGGAAATATGTCATCAATAAAGAAAGGCTTCAAAGATACTCAGTTTGTTCGCGGTTAACTTGCATTCTTACTTAACTCGGGGTGACCACTATGCCCTGCTAACGGAGCAATCGGCTTAAGTCGGCAACGACTTAAGGTGGTGCAACATGCTCATGCTTACTTAACTCGGGGTGACCACTATGCCCTGCTAACGGAGCAATCGGCTTAAGTCGGCAACGACTTAAGGCGGTGCAACATGCTCACGCTTACTTGACTCGGGGTGACCACTATGCCCTGCTAACGGAGCAATCGGCTTAAGTCGGCAACGACTTAAGGCGGTGCAACATGCTCACGCTTACTTGACTCGGGGTGACAACTATGCCCTGCTAACGGAGCAATCGACTTAAGTCGGTAACGACTTAAGGCGGTGCAACATGCTCACGTTTACTCGGGGTGACCACTATGCCCTGCTAAAGGAGCAATCGGCTTAAGTCGGCAGCAACTTAAGCCGGTGCAACATGCTCGCGCCTACGCAATTCAGGGTGACCACTACGCCCTATTAGCAGAAGCAATCGACTTAAGTCAGCGGCGACTTAAGGCGATTTGATGAGATCACAATTACTCATACAAGGATGGCTTCTATATCCCGCAAACAAATTTCAAAACCATCACACATCATTTTACTACTACAAATTTATGAACTGATGAATTCTGAAACAATATGAAAATAACAATATCATCCAAGTACTGAAATGACGTCCTCTAACAAATGTCTGACCATGCTAACCGCGCGCTCAAAGCACGCAAAGTGTTTTTCTATTTCGTGATATTTTTCTCAGGAGCAATCGACGAGGAAGGACGACTCGAGGAATCAGGGGCAGCATTCACATCAGCCCTTATATCTTCGGGAACAACCACGCTGGGTCTCCTCATCAAGATTCGCCCCGCCCGGATAGCCTTGTCCATGGCTCTATCACGCTGGGCTCTGAGAGTAACAGAAGTTTCTTCGGCGACCTTGGCAGCCATCCGAGCAGTTTCTAATTCTTGGGCGATGGATTTCTTGGAAGCTCGGAGTTCTTTGATAGTAGCGTCCTTCGCTGATATCAACTGCTTGAGCCGGGTCACTTCATCCATGGATTCCTGCAGCTTACAGCGTTGGTTGTCTAACTCTTCCATGGTGAAGCGATGACTCCTCTCCAAGATAGTCAGTGAGTTGCTAGAATCACGATACAATCTTTCAAGACTGTCGCGAGAAGCAGCAAGGATACGTTTTTCTTCCTGCAAACAAAAGTCAACTCCCTCAAACACCAAGCAAGTAATAGGAGCACAACAAGGCAAAGCACAGTTTCATAAATTACCTTTTCAGAATTGAGCTGAGCATGAAGAGAAGAACTCAATGCATTGGCATCATCTAAAGCAGCGGAGACCTGACCCTAGTTCAATCTGACTTTGAGAGTACTTCTCCTCAAAGTCAGTACACCGCTGGGCCAATTCAGCCTGATCTCAGGAATGTTTCTCCTCAAGAGTGGAAATCTGCCGAGTCATTCCTAGCAGGAGACAATCAAACAAAAAAGATCAGAATGTAAAGCAGTCTACAATGAAGACAAAGAGAAGCAAAAAGGCACTAACCAGCGTTGGTCGCCTCCAATTCAGAGACACGATGTTGGAGTGACGCTGGATTCCAACATGCAAGTGACGAAGCTACTTCTGGGACAGAAGCACCCTGTAACCTCAGCTGGCCAGCCATCCCATCCACCAAAGCCTGATGAGGAGAGTAGATGAATGTAATGATAGTAGTTCATGCAATGTAAAAAGCCAAGCTAAAATACATCACAGTACCTGGAGGTTGGAAAAGAATGAAGGGATCCCCAAATCAGGAGAGATCAATTGATAACCGGGCGTAAGGTCACCACCCGAAGCAGCTTGCAACGAACCAGCAGGAATCAACTCGGTGCCATCAACAGAGCCCAACACTCGGTCAGTGGGGACGCTGCCCTCTAAAGCGACCTCCTGGTCCAAGGCTTGGGCTACCACCATACAGCCGGAGTGTGGAGGCGACCCCGCATGAACGTCCATGGAAGTACAAGAGGGAGACCTCGCTCGGACACCCTCGGGGGCTGGGTCATAGTTTGCACTGCCCGCTTGAGCCGGATCATCCCCGGCAGCACCCTCGGGGGCTGGGCAGTGGCTTACACTTCCCACCCGAACCAAGTCATCCCCGATAACATCCTCGGGGGCTGGGCACGTGTCAACACCATCCTTGGGGTCCAAGTTCTCTGCGGTAGCCACCTCTAAGGCTAATGGGCCCTTAGTTACTTCCATGGGACCAAGAAGATCCAAGTCAGTCTCCCGGCCCTCAAGATCGCGCTCTAAGGTCGACAAGGCACGGGATGACCTCAACCCAGCATCAAACACATCAGCACAAACCTCCATCGCACCATCATCTGCTGGCTCCGATAACAAATCCTCTGGAACCATTTCCTCAAGAGTCTGATCAAAATTAGCCAAGGACAGTTCTTGCAGACCCATGAGAGCAGACAAAGCAGGAGAAGGAACTCCACTACTTTCACCGCTAGCGATGAACTGCCGACTGTTTTTCCGAAGTTAAAGGAACTTCATTTTTTTCCTCCTCGTCGTCCACATCAGCAACAGATGGAGCACACCCATTGGGATCAGCAACAGATTGGGTACACCCATTGGGGTCAGCGTCAGTAAATTCAGTCACAGGCACTTCTTCAACATCAGGAACCGAGGTACCAACGTCCCGATCCAAACTGGGTACTCGCCGGAGGCGTCTCTTCTTCTTTTTCTGTTCATCAGCAGAAGGATTAGGTTGATTGGCTCGGCAAGGGCGCCTCGGGCGAGTACTAATAGGCTTCTGAGCATCTAAAGTTGTATCAGCCTCTGGGAGGGGCGCCACTACCAACGCCCCAGCAGGAGCAGCGTCAGAAGAGTCCTCAGCCAGCAAATCAATGCATAGCATTTATCTCCGCATCACTAGGGTTCAGGGGCACCTCAAAATGGACCTGCCGTTCATCATCAGGAATCCCCCCGAGCGAAGCAACCAAGGCACTAACTTCTTCTGCAGAGGGCCACACTCTAAGGCCTAAACTGCCATCAGTGACAGGAGGATTCGACACAAAAAGAGTGAAGGCTTTGGGGGGAGGCAAGTTCCAGGCTGAGAATGCAACTGGGGCACCAACATTTGACACTTTGCCTCTAAGGATCATCTCAAGTCGGCTCACTAAGTCCGTAGAAGGAATTCTTCTGTTAGTGACCCGAGTTGAGTCGGCCAGGCCTCGATACAGATAAGCCGGGTATGCCCTATCTTTCAACGGCTGAATATTCTTGAAAACAAAATCAGCAACCACAGCTTCAGCAGTCAGACCCCTCTCTTTCAGCAATCCTACTTCAGCAAGCAAAGCACCTGCCTCAGCTACCTCCTGATCTGTGGGAGACTCGGTCCAGCTCGGGGTGCGAACATCCGACTGTCTTCCCGACCGGGGGGAGAGAGTTTCCATAATTCTCAACTATGAACCACTCCAAGTGCCACACCTTGATACTGTCTTTGAGAGGGATTTCGAGATACTCAGTCTTCCTCCCGCGGCGCATCTCCAAACTAGCACCCCAACCAATTGATGTTGTCCCCCGGCCATCCCAGGGCGACAGTGATACAAGTACTTCCACAACCCGAAATGTGGTAGCACGCCAAGAAAGGCTTCGCATAAATGAACGAAAATGGAGATTTGCAGGATAGAATTGGGATTCAGATGGGTCAAGTTAAGATGGTAGAAATCAAGGAGGCCGCGGAAAAAGGGAGAAATGGGAAGGCCAAGACCGCGGAGAAGGAAAGGAGCATAAATCACGGACTCATGGGTATCCTCAGTTGGGACAGTAACCCCATGGCAAATCCGCCAAGAGCAGAGTTCCCTCAGAGGAAGAACCCCGATGGACATGAGGTGGAAAAGTTCGGACTCAGAGATGACGGACATGTGGTTACCTGCGAAAGGCAACTGGCTGTTGGGGTCGATTGGAGGAATCACCACGGCAGACGAACTCGAGGCCTTCCTCTTGGGCGCCATCTCGATTCTACCGGCGAGCAGAGTAGGAGGCGAATTGCGGAGAGGATTCGGAAGCAAGAAAGCAAGAACTAGGGCACGGAAAGCAGAGGCGGCTAAAAGCGCAGCACTTATGGGATATTCCCGAGCCAGATACCGTTTCAAAAAGCGCCTAGTCAGCACCCGGCGGTTATTTCCAAAACACCAGCGTGCCACATCATCACCCGGCAGTTATTTCCAAAACATCGGTGCGCCACATCATCACTCGGCTATTAACCTCAAAGTGGCCTACATAGCCCGCTATTGCTCGGCAGTTGACTCTAAAACTCCGACATAGTCGCTCGGCATTACATCTAAAATGCTGACGTCGCCCTCAAGTCACTCGACGTTGCCTCTAAAACGTCGACGTCGTCTTCAAGTTACTCGGCAGTTATCTCTAAAACTCCGACGTCGTGTTCAGTCGCTCGGCGTTACCTCTAAAACGCCGATGTTGTCTTCAAATCGCTCGGCAGTTAACTCTAAAACTCTGACACTCCGACATAGTCGCTCGGCATTACATCTAAAATGTTGACGTCGCCCTCAAGTCACTCGGTGTTGCCTCTAAAACGCCGACGTCGTCTTCAAGTTACTCGGCAGTTATCTCTAAAACTCCGACGTCGTGTTCAGTCGCTCGGCATTACCTCTAAAACGCCAACGTTGTCTTCAAGTCGCTCGGCAGTTAACTCTAAAACTCTGACACTCCGACATAGTCGCTCGGCATTATATCTAAAATGCTGACGTCGCCCTCAAGTCACTCGGCGTTGCCTCTAAAACACCGACGTCGTCTTCAAGTTACTCGGCAGTTATCTCTAAAACTCCAACGTCGTGTTCAGTCGCTCAGCGTTACCTCTAAAACGCCGACGTCGTCTTCAAGTTACTCGGCAGTTATCTCTAAACCTCCGACGTCGTGTTCAGTCGCTCGGCGTTACCTCTAAAATGCCGACGTTGTCTTCAAGTCGCTCGACAGTTAACTCTAAAACTCCGACATGGCGTTCAGTCGCTCGGCAATTATCTTTAAAAACTCTGACATCATCTACAAGTCACTCGGCAACTACTTCTAAAAGCATCGATATGATATCCGAGTTATTTACTTACTATTCCAAAGGAATTAACTTCACGAAAAAGGCGGGAAAAGGAATGATTCAAGAACTTTGAGTTAAGAGTATCAACGAGCAATCATCACAGAAAAGCCAACACCATTTCTTCATTAAAGGGAAGATATCATATTTACAAATCAACTCATTATGAGTTGATACTTCCCTACTACTACTACTGCTACATTACATTATACTACTGCTACACTACACTATACTACTCTACACTACTAAATACTACTACATTATTCTAACTATACTATACTAACATTTAAAGGACCAGTGGCATCTAGCCACTGGCCCTGTTGCTGCCGCCGCTGCTGCCGCCGCTGCTGCTGCCCTTGCTGCCGCCGCCGTCGCCGTCCTTGCCGCTGCTGCTGCCGCCCCTGCCGCTGCCGTCACCGTCGCCGCCGCCACCGCCTTCGTCGTCGTCGTCGTCGTCGTCGCCGTCCTCGTCCTCGCCGCCACCGTCCGAGTCCTCCTCATCCGAGGAGTACTCCGACTCATCCGAGCCCTCGAGCCTGGAGCGCTCGACGGCCCGGATGTACGTCCAGACCTCCGCCGCGAGCCCCTGGAGTCGTCTGAGTCGTCAGACGACTCACGCAGGGGGATGGGAGCCGGAGACCCCTCGGATTTAGAGGAGAACTCCTCCTCTGAATACTCTGAGTCACCAAAATCCTCAGATGGAGGAGTTGGCTCGCGCTTGCGTTTCTTGCCCATGGTGGAAATGCGGGTAGAAGAAAGAAAGCAGGCAGTGGAGAACATCGAGAGATGTGAAAAAACTAGGCAGGCAAAGGCACTATTTATAGGAAAAGAAGGCAACCGCTCACCTCCAACCGTGGTCACTGAACAGTCACAAAGCATTCAATAAGCACTTCAACCCGTCTGAAGACACGTCAGGCGGCTGACGTCGTTTCATGCAACACAACACCCATTGGGACTCCAGTCAACAGCGTGGAGGATATGATTACACCCGCCGTCGCATCACATTACTACTCAGAAGCAGCTGGCTAAAACACTCAGCGTACCAAGTCGTCCCTTGCCCACACCCATTGGGGGGGGGACGCCCAGGAATTATCAGTATATTTTTCAAAACGGTCACATCTGTGCAGGGCATGCAGTGAATGCCTCAAGACAAAAATGAGATATTAGTGAGGATCAGAGGAAAGCCAAATATAGCCAGTGAAGTACAAAATATGGTCGACAGAAGCGACTTGAAGACTAGACAGAGAACGTCCATCAAATGTCCAATCAGTCGCAGAGCAAATAAATTACACTACCTAGCAAGATATGGATGGATTGCGAACTCGGCTGCAAAAGACAAAATACATGCTGACCTCTGAAGCATAATATTGATGACATAATGCGGATGACATCATGCCGATTTTTACAAGCAGAAAGGATAATCTTCAGCAAAAAGACACAAAAGGAAGACCTTCGAATGGATTATCCTCAAAAATCCACTTGAAGGTCGGGGGCTAAACCCATTGGGTGCACCTTCGGTGCACCCCATGGATTATCATTCCGAGCCAAGATAGTGCCGACTTCTAAGGCATGGGACAAGATTAAAGACAAGGCTAGCCCTCAACCGAAACGCAGGGGTAAAGGTGGAAATAGTTTCTAGTAAAGACCTTCGAGTAGATTATTTTCTAAAATCTACTCGAAGCTCGGGGGCTACACCCATTGGGTGCACCTCCGGTGCACCCAATGAAGTTCAGGGTCCTACAAAACAAAATGCCGACCTCTAAGGCACGAGCATGAAACAAAGCTTCGGTTTACGAGAGATCAAAGCAGGAGGAGACAGTAAGAAGTCATTCTTTTCAAATCGCCTGCAAGCTGGACCTGGGATCTTTGGGCTGATTACCTCTAAATTAACCCAAAGATCGGGGGCTTGTGGGGGACAGATATCCCCCGGGTCCACTAAAAGAGTAAAAGACCTCACGAAAGGCCCAAGGGCCCAATAAATCGTAAGGCCATTCTTTCGTGGGCCTGGGGAGGAACAATCAGCAAAGTAGGTTGACACAAGGCCGGATTGGTGCAAACCCGGACGGCCCACAACGCCGAGCGAGCGACCACAACAGAGATCCGACTTTCCCGCGCCTGGAGCCCCCATGCAACGGAGCCATGCGAGGATAGATCGGCGGAACTACAGGGAGATAAACTCAAGCAAGTACCGATCCTTTAGCTACGCATTGTTATCATATCCACGTGTATTGCCCCACGGTCGAGTATATAAGGCCTAGGGGGCACCCCTTCAGATCGATCGACCCTATTACTCAGCCATCCACTTCAACTCTCTGCATTCTCAATTCAGAGAGTTCTCTTGTAGCCTCATTCACCAAACAAACTCACCAGGATGTAGGGTGTTACGCATCTCTAAGCGGCCCGAACCTGTAAACATTGTCCACTGTCCCTCGTGCAACTAGCACGAACCATTTTGCTACAGTCGTCGACACCGTCCTACTCCTAAAAACACCTTGAGGGGCAACCCCGGGTGTGCGGTCGGACCCAAAACACCGACAGTAAGTATGGATTAGTTATTGTTGATGATTTTTCTCGCTTCACCTAGGTTTTCTTTTTAAGTGATAAAGGTGAAACCCAAGAAACATTAAAGAAGTTTATGAGAAGAGCTCAAAATGAGTTTGAATTAAACATCAAGAAAATGAGAAGCGACTAATGGAACAGAGTGTTGATGATTTTTCTCGCTTCACCTAGGTTTTCTTTTTAAGTGATAAAGGTGAAACCCAAGAAACATTAAAGAAGTTTATGAGAAGAGCTCAAAATGAGTTTGAATTAAACATCAAAAACTCAGGTGTTGAAGAGTTCTTAGGCGAAGAAGGGATCAAACATGAGTTCTCGGTTCCCTACACACCACAACAAAATGGTGTGGTGGAGAGAAAGAATAGAACACTTATTGAAGCCGCCAGAACCATGTTGGATGAATATAAAACACCTGACAACTTCTGGGCAGAGGCGTTAAACACCGCATGTCATGCAATCAACCGTCTCTACCTCCATAAGATTTATAAGAAGACTGCCTACGAGCTTCTCACTGGTAACAAACATAAGGTTGATTACTTTAGGGTTTTTGGTTGTAAATGCTTTATTATTAACAAGAAAGTCAAGAGCTCGAAGTTTGCTCCTAGAGTGGACGAGGGTTTCTTGCTTGGCTATGCATCAAATGTGCATGGATATCGTGTTTTCAACAATGCCACTGGTCTTGTTGAAATCGCGGTAGACGTGACATTTGATGAATCTAATGGCTCGCAATGGCAAATTTCTAGTGATATTGTAGGAAATGAAAATCTACCTTGTGAGGCCATCAAGAAGCTTGCAATAGGTGAAGTGAAGCCACAAGAAAAGGACGATGATGAAGGGAGAATTTGGATGACAAATGGGGTCATTGATGGGGTGCCAAAGTGGTTGGTGACAATTCTTCCACCCAAGCAAACCCATCAACCTCAGGTCATCCAATTCTTGAAGAAGTTCTTCTACCACAAGATATGCCAACCAATGTGGAAAATGAGCAAGAATAAGTTGCTAGTGAAGAACCTCTTGAACAAGAGGAAAGTGATGATCAAATTCAAAGGCATCCTTTGGTGCCCCACCCTCGAGTGCACCAGGGATTCAAAGAGATCATCCCGTGGACAACATCTTGGGTAGCATTAGGAGAGGGGTAATAACTTGATCTCGTTTAGCAATTTTTTATGAATTTTACTCGTTTGTTTCTCTCTTGAACCACTTAGGGTAGAAGAAGCACTAAGTGATCCAGACTAGATTATTGCTATGCAAGAAGATCTTAACAATTTCACAAGAAATGAGGTCTGGTCCTTAGTAGAAATACCCAAGCAAAACGTCATTGGAACCAAATGGGTCTTTCACAACAAGCAAGATGAAAACGTCGTGGTAACAAGGAACAATGCACGGCTGGTTGCTCAAGGTTTCACTCAAGTGGAAGGACTTGACTTTGGAGAAACCTATGCACCAATAGCAAGGTTAGAATCTATAAGAATATTAATTGCCTATGCTACTAACCATGATTTCAAGTTATATCAAATGGACGTCAAGAGTGTGTTTCTAAACGGACCACTACAAGAGTTGGTCTATGTGGAGCAACCGCTGGGTTTTGAAGATCCTAAGAAGCCAAACCATGTCTTCCTTCTTCACAATGCGCTCTATGGGCTTAAACAAGCCCCTAGAGCATGGTATGAATGTCTTAAGGATTTCATGCTTAAAATGGTTTTGAAATAGGAAAAGTAGATTCTACATTATTTACTAGCAAGGTTGATAATCAATTATTTGTGTGCCAAATATATATCGATGACATTATATTTGGCAGTACTGATGAAAAGTTTTGTGAAGAATTTAGCAGGGTTATGATAAACAGGTTCGAGATGTCCATGATGGGCGAGCTCAAGTACTTCCTAGGATTCCAAGTAAAAAAAACTCAGAGATGGAACCTTTCTATGCCAAACTAAGTACACACAAGACATGCTCAAGAAGTTTGGCATGGAAAAGGCAAATGTAATACCCAAATTATAAAAGAGATGATCTTGTTACATGTTTGACCATCTACTCATTATGTCAAGAGAATAACCATATTTAAAGTAAATAAATAAAGGCACATCAATAAGCTATGCATCATGTTGGATATTTTTGTTTGCTTGTGCATTCCAATAATAATAACAATAATAGTAGAAATAAAATAATGATTTGAGAAGTGGAATTAACCCCAATTTGAAATTAGGGTTGAAAATAGGGAAGGAAGAGAGAAAATACTATATAAACAAAATAAATTTGTAAAATAAATAAAGTTATCCATACCTTGTTCAAAATTTATTTTGAACATTTAAATGTGAGGACAGATTCACCACAAATTTGAAATTCAAAATTTAGACTTAAAATAAGGAGAAAATAAAAAGAAAAGAAAACGAAGAAAACGTTCACTGGGCCAAAACCCTAGAAATTCGGCCCACTATCTCTCTTTCTCCCGCACGCGCGCGGCCCAACCGTGACTCCACCGCGCTGGCGCATATCTGACTGGTGGGGCCCTCAAGCTGACATTGCGGAGTGGCGCGGGGTCTCCCGTGTGCCTTTGACGAGCCGGACCCACCTTGTCAGCCGGATCTCTCCCATCGCAACCGACCGCAACAACCTTCTCCGAGCTCTCCGAGGATCCGAGTTGACGACCGGTCAATTCGGCCCCTTATCCTCGCCCATAAAGCCGAGAGCCTTCCTTTCTCCCTGTCGCCATCAGCCGACTAGAGGTGGATCCAGAGCCAGACACGCCATGTGAGAGAAGGAGCGCCCTGCCATGAGGTGTGGTCTCGGCAGCGTACTGCTGGGAGGAAGATCGCCGTCTTCCGCGCTCGACGTCGAGGTACGGGAACGTCCTAGTAATCAGTCCATTAGCCTCGCATTAACTCTCGCTCGAACGCGTATGAATTGGGGCGCTTGGTAGTAGCGTGGTGGTTGTCGGTCTTAGGGGCCATCGTGATGCCGCCGGGTGCCGCGGGCGGTGTTCTGTGTTTGGAATCCAGTGAAGAAAGGGCCGTCATCGGGTTCGTAGTCGACAGGGTTACGCATAGGGTCATTCGGATCACGGGTTGGTGCCATGGGCGCGCTATTGGTGGCCTCCGGCCATGGCGCCGCCGTGGGAGCCTGATCACCCCCGTGTGTGGTCGCCGGAGGAGGGGAAACAGGCACTCTGTCGTAGATCTGACCGCGAACGGCTCAGATTTAACCGCGCGTACCCCTTCGCCGCGTTCGATCTGAGCCGTAGATCCAGAATCGTGGGGATCGAGTTAAATTTAGGTTACTTTTGATCACGGCCGTTGATCTGTGGATAGATGGTTGTAAGGCCCAAAATCTGTATAAGAAAAAAAATTAATAATAATAAAATAAATACATGAAGGAATGAAATAGAAAATTCAGATATCTCAAATTATACCTGAGTGTTGAAAATTGAGGACTGAATTTTGGAAGCCAAGAATTATTTTAGAAAACAAGTAATAGAAAGGTTTTCAATTCAACTAAATGACTACTCATTTCATTAAATGAAGCACTATAGGCATTTCATACTTATGAATATGTGGTGAAACATGTTAATAAAAGTGTCATAATTTAAACTTGTGACCTCAAAGTATAAATGAAAGTAAAGAAAGGGAATTTTAGGATTTGAGAAATAATGAAGAAAAGGAAAAGAGAATAAATATACAAATAAATATATATTTATTGCTTCATAAATTATGTTGGGTATGAATTCCTAAACTTTATCTTGGAATTGAATTTTAAATTTTGTAAATCAAAAGGGAATAGAAAATAGAGAATGAGAGGAGAATTTTTAATAAAACCATTTACTCCTTCCATACATAAATGATAAGGAAAAGAAAAGGAAAAAAGTCATATTTTAAACAGTAGATTTTATATTAGGAATTATTTTGACACTTGAAAAGTTGAAGTTCAAAACATGTGTTTGAATTTGAATTGGACTTGAAGTGAGAACTTTGAAAATAGAAAAGGAAATGCTAGGGTTTGAGAAAGGAGAAGGAAAATATTATATAAAGAAAATAAATATGTAAATAAACCTATTCATTTTATATTAGTATTTGAAATTATGCATTTAGACCCAAGGTGAAACTCACAACAATATTTGAATTCAAATTTGAAATTTACAAATAAAGAGGGAGAAATAAAGCAGGAAATATAAAAGAAAAGAACAAACCCTGATCGTGGGCCGCACACACCCATTTCGGCCCATATCTGCTTTCTTCCCCCGCACGACCCACCAGCACTCCTCGCGCGTGAGCTGTCTCTGGCAGGGCGGACCCCCTTTGCCAGATTCCCACGCCACCAGCTGCTCCTTCTCCTTCGCTTGCTGCCCGTAACAGACGCCGTGCGCATCGCGCGCTCCACTGACTGGATCTTCACCTCTTCTCGAGCCGTTACGGAGTCATCACGGGTATAAACACCGAGCGCCGCTATTCCTTCGTGCATCCATCCCATCTTGTTGTACCTTGTTGGCCACCTTCGACGAAAATTGCCATGGTCGGGTCTGAGGAATTAGCCGCCGCGGTCGCCCCTCTCCTCGACCATCGTCCGGGGCATGGACGTGACTCACAGACCTTCGCTGCGGCACTAGGAACCAGGGCACGACCATAGTTGAGGGAGAGGGCCACCTGTGCGCTGTGAATTTCTCGCCGATGGAGATCCTCTGCCGCTGGGCCACTACGCTCCGTGGTTGTGCTCCACCACCTACGTCCAGCTCTCGTTGATCGACCTGGGAGGATGCGCAGCGCACACGGACGTTCGTCGCAGCTTCGCCTGGGTGGATTCATTCTCGGCGCGGCTGGAATTTCTCACCGATGTGAGCTCTCCGCCGCCAAAGCTTCACCTGCCGTGGGCGGGCCTTGTCACCACCTCGCACTCCGGTATGTTGTCCCTACGATTTCGTCTAAGGCTACTCTAGGTATAGGATGACTCAGGTAGGAATTTAGCCCTCTGTGTCGCTGTATTGTCGTGCGCCGGTGAGCCGCGCCGCCGCGGGAGAGTCTGCGCCGTCGCGGTCGTGTTCAAGCAGGGAAGAAACGTAGTGGCCGCCGGATGATAAACGAAGGGCTGGGATTAGAAGTAGCATTTACCCCTTCGCATATTGAATCCAAGCCTTTGGCGTCTGATCGAGTGGATGGGGTGGAACCGTGTTGAGACCATCTGGAACCGTGGATGCCGCATCCAAGGGTGGTGGGTTATACCTGTTTACTTTGATGGGGATCTAATCCCGACGGTTGATAGGCGATCGGACGGATCTGGTTCATCGATACCCTTTCGGCTGCGTAGTATTGCTAAAGAGCCCCTGGATGTTTGGGAAACCAACCCGCAGTTCATTGTACTGTGCTGTGTGTCTTAGAAATTGTTACGCTGAGGCCCCTGTCTTCTCTGATAATTGAGGCGCAGTCCAGATAAATTATAAAATAGAGAAATACATTTAGAGAAAGATTTATAATACAAAATTAATTCCCATAACTTGTTTAATCCCTAGAAAATCCATTTCAACTCCTTTTTACTCCATTCCGGTTCCTATAATTTTGTACTAATGTTATCTATTACTTGGTAACACTGTTTTAACATGAAACCCATACTAGAATTGATTACTCAATTAATTTTTGTAGCAAGCACATACGAACTTCGGAAATTCATAACTTCTTCGTTTTAATTCCGATTTGATCCATTCAAACTGCGTTAGCTTCATAAAAATATTGTCTACGCAGTGGCAACATTAATTGTACCATAGAACATATTTTTATAGTTAGATATTTATTTGACCTATGTTTAGTATATTAACCTCTCTACATCAAAGTTAATCTATTTATAGTTTGGCTAAAATATGATCCCTAATTATATTATAATTTAACTTAAAGTTGAATTAATTATTTATTTAGATTATTTTCTCACATGATACACTAAATCAACATAAGGTTTAGTTTTAACTACCTAAATCACATAGATCTTCTGTAAAATCATAACTCCTTAATTGTAACTTTGATCTTAGTAGTTCTCGATTACGTGATCTCGTGGCAACGCGTAGATTATTATTGTTCAGTTTGTACTTATGTTTGGTGTGATGTTAATTTTGTCTATACCATGTATGCTTGTATTGCTACAACTAGCAGTGCGGTCACGAGGATTTGAAGAATCACCCTGGCAACTGGAATCTCAAGTGTTAGGCAAGTTGTGCCCTTGATCACTTACTTTTCCCAGCCATGTTCTTATTAATTTTAATGATCTGCATAGGTTAATTTTGATGGGAGCCTTTATGTTACCCCAGTTTTGATTACCTCTATACCTTGTTCACCCTTGAAATATTTTTGGGTAGTACTTGCTATTGCTTTATGTGGATTGGGTATGGAGATACACTATTCATGATTATTCTGTCATTATCTTGTTATTATTACTGTTCATGTTAAGATCATTAAATTAATGGGAACATGGAGCGACCACCCGGGAAAACAGTGCTACCACAAGGGTTTAATGGGACGCCCTTGGCTGATTAACTAGGAAAGCTAGTGGAGGGCTACCTTACCCGAAAGGGGCAAGGGCAGTAGGGGAGTGGTCAGTGTAGGGAGGTACTTGTTTGATTTTGCTGCGATGGCGGTCAGGCAAGAACCCTGCACTGGAGCTTCCTATAAACTGTAGCGGGTAGTCTGAAGCTAGTGGAACTTTGTAAAGGCCTCGTAGTGTTACCCTGCCTCGCTTCCTTGGTAGAGGTGTATGGGATTCATGTTCCCTTGGCAGATGGGTAACACGACTTGTGGGTAAAGATGCGCAACCTCTGCAGAGTGTAAAACTAGTATACTAGCCGTGCTCACGGTCATGAGCGGCTCGGACCCTCACATGATTAATTTATGGAACCTAAACTCAATTTGTCATATGCATTTGCATGGGATTATTTATTAATTTTGTTCTATTATTTATTATGGTTTGGTATTTACTTACATCGAGTAATTGCTAATAAAAGTTTGACCAACATTAAAAGCAATGCTCAGCTTTAACCATTTTCTTTGATAAGCCTTACACTTCATGAGCTCCCACCTTTGGTGAGTTCATGTCACATTATTCCCCACAACTTGTTGAGCGATGAACATGTGTGAGCTCACCCTTGCTGTCTCACACCCCCCCACAGGAGAAGAACAGGTGGTTCAAGTGGAGCCATATATCGAGGAGTTTGATTCGATCTAGGTGGCATCTCCCAGTTGACTTTCTGGCGCCAATGATAGATTTTAGATCCTGCTATATTTATCTTTTATTTTGTAAGTCTTCCGCTATGTAATAAGTACTCTGATTATATTGTGACATTTATCTCTATACACTCTGTGATTATATATGTTGTCTTCTTTGGCGCATGTATGAGATGCACCCGGCTTTGTCCCCTTAAAACCGGGTGTTACAGTGGTCGTGATCACGTACCGATTCGCGGATGCGTCGATCTAATTTGGCCATGTCCAATTCGGATCAGACGACCAGAATAGATCCATACCCTTTCACGATGTCTGTTTTGTTAAAAAGTCCATGACCAAAGTGCAAATCAACCCGCGGTCCACCCTCGGGGTTCTCTGTGTCTGGGAAATCTTTCGAGAAAGCCCCTGGACTTTTAGATATTAATGCGCGCAGTCCAGAGGAAAATAAAAATAGAGAAACAATTAGGGAAATTGATTTTAATACATAAATAATTCCAGAAAATTGTATAATTCATATTTAATTCATTTTAACTCCAAATTGAGTCATTCCAGTGGCATTAATTTTGTTTCAATATTGTTTATCAACTAGTAACACTGTTTAACCATGAAACTTGAATTAAAATTGTTCATTTGAATTAATATAATCTAAGTGTTTAATAACTTCAGAAATTCATAACTAAATAACAGTAATTCCAAATTTAGTAATTGTTGTTCCTACGATCTCGTTACACAGCGTAGAATATTATTATGCATTCTGATCTATTGTTTGGTGTGATGTTAATTTCTGCTATACCATGTTTGTTTGTATTGATGCGAGTGGACGAGCCAGCCACTGAGGAGCCGGGGGTTCAGTAGGTGGAGACTGCTGAGCAGGAGCTCGTTGAAGGCTAGTTGTGCCCTTGATCACTTCTTTTTACCCAGTCATGTTCATATTAATCATAATGATCTACATAGGTTAATTTTGATGGGATCCTTTAGGTTACCCTAGTTTAATTATCTTTATACCTTGACTCCACTAAACGTTTTGGGTAGTACTTGCTATTGCTTTATGTGGTTTTGGATATGGAGATACAATATTCATGATCACACTTTTATTATCAGTTTATTATTACTGTTCATGTTAAGGTCATTATGTTAATTGGAACACCCGAGAAAACAGTGCTACCACAAGGGTGGTATGGGACACCCTTCACTGATTAATTAGGAAAGCTAGTGGTTGACTACCTTACCCGAAAGGGACAAGGGCAGTAGGGGAGTGGTCAGTGTAGGGAGGTCCTTGGGTTGATTTTGCGGCGATGGCGGTCAGGCGAGGGATCCCTGCATTGGAGCTTCCTATAAACTGTAGCGGGTTTTCTGAAGCTAGTGGAACTTTGTAAAGGCCATGTAGTGTTACCCTGTCTCGCCTCCTTGGTAGAGGTGTATGGGAGTGGCCTTCTCTTGATAGATGGGTAACATGACTTATGGGTAAAGATGCGCAACATCTGTAGAGTGTAAAACTGGTATACTAGTCGTGCTTATGGTCATGAGCAGCTCGGACCCTCACATGATTAATTTATGGAATTAAATTCAATTTGTCATTTGCATCACATTGGGATTATTTTATTATTACTTTTATTTATTATTACTATGGTTTGGTATTTACTTACACTTAGTAACTGCTAATAAAATTTTGACCAACTTATAAAAGCAATGCTCAGCTTCAACCTTTATTTTGTTGATCAGCCTTACACTTCACATGAACTCCCACCTTTGGTGAGTTCATGCACATTATTTCCCACAACTTGTTGAGCTATGAACGTATGTGAGCTCACCCTTGCTGTCTCACACCCCCCCACAGGAGAAGAACAGGTGGTTCAAGAAGAGCCGCCCAACGAGGAGTTCGACTTAATCTAGGTGGCGTCTCCCAGTCAGCTTTGTGGCGCCAGAGAAATAATATTTAGTTCGTTTTATATTTATCATTTATTTTGTAAGACTTCTGTTATGTAATAAGTACATTTATGGTATTTATGATATTTATCTCTATGCACTCTGTTATTATATGTGTTGTTCTTCCTTGGCGCACATATGAGATGCACCCGACTTTATCCCTTAAATCCGGGTGTGAAAGCAAAGCACACCAAGACCCCAATGGCTTCAAACGGGCATCTCGGTCTAAATGAAGAAGGTAAATCAGTAGATCAAAAACTTTATAGATCTATGATAGGATCTGTTGGGGACTTGTTCTTAAATGCTATGAGTTAAGAACAAGGCAACACAAATGTTAATGGTTAAAGACCTTCGTCCTTCGAAGCATTATCTCCCTTAGGATATAATGACCTTTGGACAAAGGTTATGAAGGACAAACCTTCATCATCTCAATGTATAATAATAAAAAGCACGAACATATAAGACATATAGAGAACATAAATAATCATATCAAATCATTAGATTAACTTTATTCTCATTATGTAATCATGAACAATCATTAATGATATTGAATTACATTTGTACCTTCGGCTTGACAGAAGGTAAAAATCTGAGAGTGACGTGCGAGTGATTACAAGCCAGCATGAACAGTACGGTAAAATTACATTCATGTCCTTGACATTTACTATTGACTAAGGAGTAATCTGTCGAGGACTAAGCAGTGTTTTCCCCCTTAGGTTGGTTTCATTCTCCATCACCGTCTTTGTGCAAAGCCGAAGCTTCTCCATCCATAGCTTCAAAACTGATTCATCCTTCTTCTAGATCGCGCCTTTCATACCGTGTGCACCTTCATCTCAAAACCGAAGGTTCCTGTAACAGTATTTTATACTTGGAAAACATGTTAGTTGTGTTTTTGAGGACCTTCGGAAGACGAAGGCCCCCAATAGTAGCCCCTCGCAGTATTAATTTGTTCTTGTTTCTAACAAATTCAGACTGTGACGTGAACGAAGGCCTTTAGCCGAAGGTCCGAAAAAACACATTCCCTTCGCTAGAATAGCGAAAGTCAATGACAAATGGGGCCCTGCCAAGTTGCAATGCACTAGGTGTATAAATAGAAACCCACAGCGGCAACATTTGCTACGCCATTTCTGCTGCTTGCGTTATTTTCTCAAATTTGTAACTCTTGCTATCAGCTCTCGCTTGATTTTTGAGCTTCGTGATATAGACAAGTGCTTGTTGCGTGTCTGAAGAGAAGAAGATGTCTGAGGAGAAGAAGATACCTGAGGAGAAGAAGATGTCTGAGGAGAAGAAAAGTTGTGGACCCTTTTCTGGCTGGGTTTTATGAAACTATGGCAAAAACAAATACAGAGAAGATCACAAAGGAAATAATGGCAGATTTGTATGAAGATTCTGATGATAGCGATGATTATTATGTGGAAAGTGGGGATGAAGATTCTGAAGACCGGCCCTAGCGGCCAAGCCATACCATCATCGAAAAGTCGACTATTAAACAAAGTCACATTAATGCCATGAAAGGAGGATACTTTCATGATATGTCTATTGTGAGGATTGGAGGGGACAGCACCGCCCCTGCTCCTGAAGAAAATGAGGTTGTTGTCTACAGAAGCTTTTTGAAGGCAGGTCTTGTCACACCCGGGTTTTAGGGCACCAAGACCCGGGCGCGAACATAATCACCAGGTGTGCTGGGACCAAGTCTCACACATATGATGAATCATGGCACAGGATCGAATGTCACATCTTTACTACATAACAGGAATTCTATACAAAATAAATAATTACATTATAAGGAGACAACGGTCCAGCAACCCAAAGTTGACTAGGAGACGACGGCCTAGACCTCTCACGAACCCGCCACAGCATCCTCCATGCGCCTCATCCTGTGGTACCTGTTCTTGACCTGTGGGGGGGTGTGAGACAGCAAGATTGAGCTCACATACGTTCATCGCTCAACAAGTTGTGGGGAATAATGTGCATGAACTCGCCAAAGATGGGAGCTCACGTGAAGTGTAAGGCTTACCAAAGAGGATGGTTAGAGCTGAGCATTGCTTTTAAAGTTGGTCAAAATTTTATTATCAGTTACTAAGTATAAGTAAATACCAACCCAATTAAATAGTAGAACAGAAGTAACAACATCACCTGCGATGCAATGCATATGACAAATTGAATTTAGTTCCATAAGTTAATCATGTGAGGGTCCGAGCTGCTCATGACCGTGAGCACGGTTAGTATACCAGTTTTACACTCTGCAGAGGTTGCGCATCTTTACCCACAAGTCATGTTACCCATCTGCCAAGGGATCGCAACTTCCCATACACCTCTACCGAGGAGGCGAGGCAGGGTAACACTACGAGGCCTTTACAAAGTTCCACTATCTTCAGAAAACCCGCTACAGTTTATAGGAAGCTCCAATGCAGGGTTCTTGCCTGACCGCCATCGTAGCAAAATCAACCAAGGACCTCCCTACACTGACCACTCCCCTACTGCCCTTGCCCCTTTCGGGTAAGGTAGTCCTCCACTAGCTTTCCTAATTAATCAGCCAAGGGCGTCCATAAACCCTTGTGGTAGCACTGTTTTCCCGGGTGGTCGCTCCATGTTCCAATTAACATAATGATCTTATCATGAATAGTAAATAACAAAGGATAACAAAAGTATAATCATGAATAATGTATCTTCATACCCAAAACCACATAAAGCACTAGCAAGTACTACCCAAAAAGTTCAGTGGTAAACAAGGTATAAAGATAATCAAACTAGGGTAACCTATTGGGTCCCATCAAAATTAACCTATACAGATCATTATGATTAATTAGAACATGAGTGGGTAAAAAGAAGTGATCAAGGGCACAACTTGCCTGTGACTTGAGATTCCAGGTACCAACTTGCTCTTCAGGTGGCTCGTGTCCTCACTGCTAAACGTAGCAATACAGATAAACATGGTATAGGAAAAATTAACATTACACCAATCATAAGATCAAACTGCATAATAATATTCTATGTTGCTTAACAAGATTGTAGGAACAAGAAACACTAAATTCGGAGCTACGGTTGTTAAGTTATGAATTTTCGAAATTATTTAGTGCTTCTAATAGATTAATCCAAATGAACAATTTTAATTCAAGTTTCATGGATATACAGTGTTACTAGTTGATAGACAATATTAATACAAAATTATTGCAACTGGAATGACTCAATTTGGAGCTAAAATGAATTAACTATGAATTATACAAGTTTATGGAATTATTTTCATACAAAAATCATTTTCTATATTATTTTATCTTATTTTATTTACTATATGGGTTGCTGCCACAATTCCAGAGTTTCCCAGGGTCGAAACTACAAAGTCCAGGGCCTTTATGGAATTACTTTTACACAGCAGTGGGTCGCAGGTTGTTTTCTAATTTTCAGAAGGGCTCTTTAGCAAAAAGGCAACAGCGAAGAGGTATAAATAGATTTCAGCCGTTGGATCCTAGTTCAAGCGCTCAGATCAGATCTTACTTAAAACGAACCGGATTTCTTCAGGAGCCCTTGGATCTGTATCCAACGGACCATAGCCTATCTGCGGGTTGGATGGCAGGGACTGATCCATCCGTCGGTCCCCAGATCAATGGTTCTGATTCACTGCAACCACACGACGCCCCAGCTTCTAATCCCAAACGTCCAGCAGGGATCCAACGGCCCAGGTACCTTCTCCTACCTCCAGCTATCACGCACGGCGGTGCTGCCCGGCGAGCGGCCGGATCGGCCAACCCAAACCGCGAGCCCGAGCGCCGCGCTTCAATCCAAAGAGCAATACACGAAAAGGGACGCCAGCAAACCGAATGGGGAACTTCTCACCTTGACTCGGGCAGCTACGGGAACCTAGCGACATGGAGGAGCAGCGCGACGGACTTCTGGAAGCACGGCGAGGAATTGCCGAAGCCTGAATCATACGTTGCTCGAGTCAAGCACGTGCACACCATCCACGGGGCTTGATGAAGCACCAGGAACCGACATGGGGACCCCGACGCTGGTCTATGCGCGTGCCGATAGTGTGATGCAGCACCGCGGCGGAGGAGGAGCGCTGGTGGATCAAATCCTGTTGCTCCGACCATCCCCAGATCCGGCAACGCCTGCCCCGATGGCACGCACCACGGCACCCCGTCCGCAGGACCCTCCTTGTCACCTCATTCGGCTCCGACGCGGTGACCCTTGGCTCTCTCTCTTCTGCGCTCAGCCATGGTGGCGGTGGCTACCAATCCTTCTTGGCGAGCACACGGTAGTTAGAGGGCAGGGCGCCCATGGGTTCGACGGACGAGAGGAGGTGCTCCTTTTTATTACCGCAGGAAGACCTCCAACGCGAGATGCGGCGCAAGGATCTCAACCGAATCCCCAAATCTCCGGTGGGTTGTTAGTCTGGTTCAAGCGCCGCGGCTTGTTGTGAGCTAGGGGATAAGCCCGACCGATGGGCCCCGCTGGTACGGCGACTGAGGAAGAGCTTCAGCGCGTGGACTGGGAGACTGCCTAGTGGGGCCCAAATGTCATTGGTGCAGAGTCATGACGCGAGCGGGCTTGGGCTGCGGGGGAGTGCTGGGCCAGTTTTGGGGATCTAGGCCCAGGCGCTAAGCAGGTCCTTTTCTTCTTTTTTTCTATATTTCTATTTTCTTGTTTTGTTTTCACAATTTGATATTTGAATTCAAATTTTGTCACAGAACTCAACTGCATAAATAAAGTGCTAGCATGAAGAATTATATATACACATATATATATTTTCTTTGTAATGTATATTCTTCTATGTTTCTATTTCATTCTCTATTTTTAAATTCCATTCCTTTTCCAAACATAAACATGTCTCATACATTTGAATACAAATGCAAGATACAAGAAAACATCAGCATGAGATGCAATTATATTTTTGTATTAAATACTTTATTTATTTAAGAATGTCTCCAATATGCAACATATACACACATTGTTTGTAGTCAAATTAAAAGTATATTCAAAAGTTCATATTCATCTATTTTGATAGAAAAGATTTTCTAATGCATAATCTTTCATTAATAGATTGTTTAACTAATTCTACATAGTTTACTACGCCAACCATTCATATTTGGACCTTTTATTTAACCACTTGTTTCAAAACATAACTATTTTTACTTCAGAATATTTTGTTTTTCTAAATTACCCAAAACGATATTTTGGGTTGTTACAAATCCTACCCCCTTAACAAAAATCTCGTCCTCGAGATTTGTAAGAAAAAGGGATACAAAAGGATTGGTTTGTAATTCGTTTTTAGTCTATATTTGGTTCAATAATTCAGGGTCACATAATTTTTATAGTCAATAGTGGGTGATTTGCAGAGCATAGGTATCCGGCCACTTATTATGTAGGATATAAGAGATGGATAGGTTTGTGTAAGAATAGCTAGGGGTAAGAAAGTTTATGGTGAGGAAGAACTCCGTGTTGGGTGGTAATGCATCTGAAGATTGAGTTTGACTTCTCTCCTTCCTTGACGAGGTTGATCTTTTCTTCTCTAGTCTTGGTCTCATTGATTCATGTTTAGTGTATATCATCGGCTGGGGAATATGGTTAAGATATATATGGATGAGATAGACTACATGATGTAGGTCAAAGGTTTGTTTGATGATAGGTGGGGATAGGCAGATTATGCAATCCATCATAACTCTATTGTTGGGTTAACTCTAATGCTCATGGTTGAGTTGGTCTAATGCACTAATTTAGGTTTAGCATCCATTTATAGGAATATGATCTAATCTATGTTACCAGTATTAACTAACTTGTTTAAGTAACTTATATTAGATTAGCTCAACTTAAGGTTAGACTTCGTTAGGTTAGATTAACATGTCACATCAAATCTAGGAATGACTAGCTTCGACTAGATAAGACCTCATTATTTTGGATTAGATCCTGGTCATTGTACTATAATGAGATAAGCAAATTGGTTGGGATATGTATGCTTACTAAGACAAGATGAAATAGAATCTTTTGATATTAGTTAGATCTATTAGGCTAAGATTAAATCTTTTCAAGATAAGATGAGTCTGTTAAGATAAGAAAAAAAATCTTTTAAAATAAGAGGGGTCTATATAATATTTTATGTTGTAAATTTTAATAATATTTTCCCTTATGTCTAGGCGTATATGTAGATGAAATTATGGATATTACTCCGCAATTCATCACACTCAATCAAAGATCCAAATCAGACAAGTATCATAAGAACAAACACTCAAGCGTATAGATACCTATAAAAATAGGTTTTGTTTTTGTTCCTATGAGTAGGTCTCCTATTCCTAAAGGTCACTTTAGGTGCAGGATTTCAAAGTGTGAAATCCACATTTGTCTTTAGAAGGAAAAGGTAAGAATAATCAGAGTAAAGCGGAATTAGATGAGAAAAGATCAAGAGAAGTTTAGAAAGAATCAGAGTAGCAAAGATAAGTAGACAATGGTTGTCCAGTTCTATCTAGGTTTCGTCCTACAGTCAACATTCCTCTGATACCACTTCTGTCACACCCGGGTTTTAGGGCACCAAGACCCGGGCGCGAACATAATCACCAGGTGTGCTGGGACGAAGTCTCACACATATGATGAATCATGGCACATGATCGAATGTCACATCTTTACTACATAACAGGAATTCTATACAAAATAAATAATTACATTATAAGGAGACAACGGTCCAGCAACCCAAAGTTGACTGGGAGACGACGGCCTAGACCTCTCACGAACCCGCCACAGCATCCTCCATGCGCCTCATCCTGTGGTACCTGTTCTTGACCTGTGGGGGGGTGTGAGACAGCAAGAGTGAGCTCACATACGTTCATTGCTCAACAAGTTGTGGGGAATAATGTGCATAAACTCGCCAAAGATGGGAGCTCACGTGAAGTGTAAGGCTTACCAAAGAGGATGGTTAGAGCTGAGCATTGCTTTTAAAGTTGGTCAAAATTTTATTAGCAGTTACTAAGTATAAGTAAATACCAACCCAATTAAATAGTAGAACAGAAGTAACAACATCACCTGTGATGCAATGCATATGACAAATTGAATTTAGTTCCATAAGTTAATCATGTGAGGGTCCGAGCTGCTCATGACCGTGAGCACGGCTAGTATACCAGTTTTACACTCTGCAGAGGTTGCACATCTTTACCCACAAGTCATGTTACCCATCTGCCAAGGGATCGTGACTTCCCATACACCTCTACCGAGGAGGCGAGGCAGGGTAACACTACGAGGCCTTTACAAAGTTCCACTAGCTTCAGAAAACCCGCTACAGTTTATAGGAAGCTCCAATGCAGGGTTCTTGCCTGACCGCCATCGCAGCAAAATCAACCAAGGACCTCCCTACACTAACCACTACCCCTACTGCCCTTGCCCCTTTCGGGTAAGGTAGTCCTCCACTAGCTTTCCTAATTAATCAGCCAAGGGCGTCCATAAACCCTTGTGGTAGCACTGTTTTCCTGGGTGGTCGCTCCATGTTCCAATTAACATAATGATCTTATCATGAACAGTAAATAACAACGGATAACAAAAGTATAATCATGAATAATGTATCTTCATACCCAAAACCACATAAAGCACTAGCAAGTACTACCCAAAAAGTTTAGTGGTAAACAAGGTATAAAGATAATCAAACTAGGGTAACCTATTGGGTCCCATCAAAATTAACCTATGCAGATCATTATGATTAATTAGAACATGAGTGGGTAAAAAGAAGTGATCAAGGGCACAACTTGCCTGTGACTTGGGATTCTAGGTACCAACTTGCTCTTCAGGTGGCTCGTGTCCTCACTGCTAAACGTAGCAATACAGACAAACATGGTATAGGCAAAATTAACATTACACCAATCATAAGATCAAACTGCATAATAATATTCTATGCTGCTTAACAAGATTGTAGGAACAAGAAACACTAAATTCGGAGCTACGGTTATTAAGTTATGAATTTTCGAAATTATTTAGTGCTTCTAATAGATTAATCCAAATGAACAATTTTAATTCAAGTTTCATGGATAAACAGTGTTACTAGTTGATAGACAATATTAATACAAAATTATTGCAACTAGAATGACTCAATTTGGAGCTAAAATGAATTAACTATGAATTATACAAGTTTATGGAATTATTTTCATACAAAAATCATTTTCTATATTATTTTATCTTATTTTATTTACTATATGGGTTGCTGCCACAATTCCAGAGTTTCCCAGGGTCGAAACTACAAAGTCCAGGGCCTTTGTGGAATTACTTTTACACAGCAGTGGGTCGCGGGTTGTTTTCTAATTTTCAGAAGGGCTCTTTAGCAAAAACGCAACGGCGAAGAGGTATAAATAGATTTCAGCCGTTGGATCCTAGTTCAAGCGCTCAGATCAGATCTTACTTAAAACGAACCGTTCTTCAGGAGCCCTTGGATCTGTATCCAACGGACCATAGCCTATCTACGGGTTGGATGGCAGGGACTGATCCATCCGTCGGTCCCCAGATCAACGGTTCTGATTCACTGCAACCACACGACGCCCCAGCTTCTAATCCCAAACGTCCAACAGGGATCCAACGGCCCAGGTACCTTCTCCTACCTCCAGCTACCGCGCACGGCGGCGCTGCCCGGCGAGCGGCCGGATCGGCCAACCCAAACCGCGAGCCCGAGCGCCGCGCTTCAATCCAAAGAGCAATACACGAAAAGGGACGCCAGCAAACCGAATGGGGAACTTCTCACCTTGACTCGGGCAGCTACGGGACCTAGCGACATGGAGGAGCAGCGCGACGGACTTCTGGAAGCATGGCGAGGAATTGCCGAAGCTTGAATCATATGTTGCTCGAGTCAAGCACGTGCACACCATCCACGGGGCTTGATGAAGCACCAGGAACCGAGATGGGTACCCCAACGCTGGTCTATGCGCGTGTCGACAGTGTGATGCGGCACCGCGGCGGAGGAGGAGCGCTGGTGGATCAAATCCTGTTGCTCCGACCATCCCCAGATCCGGCAACGCCTGCCCCGATGGCACGCACCACGGCACCCCGTCCGTAGGACCCTCATTGTCCCCTTGTTCGGCTCCGACGCGGTGACCCTTGGCTCTCTCTCTTCTGCGCTCAGCCATGGTGGCGGTGGCTACCAATCCTTCTTGGCGAGCACACGGTAGTCAGAGGGCAGGGCGCCCATGGGTTCGACGGACGAGAGGAGGTGCTCCTTTTTATTACCGCAGGAAGACCTCCAACGCGAGATGCGGCGCAAGGATCTCAACTGAATCCCCAAATCTCTGGTGGGTTGTTAGTCTGGTTCAAGCGCCGCGGCTTGTTGTGAGCTAGGGGATAAGCCCGACCGATGGGCCCCGCGGTACGGCGACTAAGGAAGAGCTTCAGCGCGTGGACTGGGAGACTGCCCGAGTGGGGCCCAAATGTCATTGGTGCAGAGTCATGACGCGAGCGGGCTTGGGCTGCGGGGGAGTGCTGGGCCAGTTTTGGGGATCTAGGCCCAAGCGCTAAGCAGGTCCTTTTCTTCTTTTTTTTCTATATTTCTTATTTCTTGTTTTGTTTTCACAATTTGATATTTGAATTCAAATTTTGTCACAGAACTCAACTGCATAAATAAAGTGCTAGCATGAAGAATTATATATACACATATATATTTTTTTCTTTGTAATGTATATTCTTCTATGTTTCTATTTCATTCTCTATTTTTAAATTCCATTCCTTTTCCAAACATAAACATGTCTCATACATTTGAATACAAATGCAAGATACAAGAAAACATCAGCATGAGATGCAACTATATTTTTGTATTAAATACTTTATTTATTTAAGAATGTCTCCAATATGCAACATATACACACATTGTTTGTAGTCAAATTAAAAGTATATTCAAAAGTTCATATTCATCTATTTTGATAGAAAAGATTTTCTAATGCATAATCTTTCATTAATAGATTGTTTAACTAATTCTACATAGTTTACTACGCCAACCATTCATATTTGGACCTTTTATTTAACCACTTGTTTCAAAACATAACTATTTTTACTTCAGAATATTTTGTTTTTCTAAATTACCCAAAACGATATTTTGGGGTGTTACAGGTCTTCGGTTCCCATTGAGCAAATTCTTAGTAGAAGTGCTGAAGATATTTCAGATCTTTCTTCATCAACTTACTCCCGAAGCTATAATCAGAATGGGTTTGTTCGTTTGGGCTGTGAGAAGCCAAGGGCTGGAACCGAGCGCAAAGTGTTTTTGCAATATGCACGAACTGTTGTACGAGACGAAGGCCACTAGCAAAGAGCAGTATCACAACAACTTCGGTTGTTATGGATTCATTGCTCGCTCTAATGCAAGCTACCCAGTTCCAACATTTCTGAAAAGGTGACCTGAGTCCTAGATGGAGGAATGGTTTTATGTTAAGAATGATTTAATTAAAAGGGAGGACATAAAGGGGATCATCCAACGCCCCATCTGGTCTTGCTTCGGCCTTCGAAGGCCGACCGTGGCGATTGAAGATGACGTCGAAGCATGTCAAAAGGCTTTCATCAATGTCTGTGCTTTCATTGGTACAAGAGACCTGATCCAAGAGCACATAACCTACAGAGTATGGCCACTTGTGGATAACTGGGAGATGCCGAAGGAGACTGCTGTCGGGTCCAGTGAAGGTGGATTAATTCGTTTGAAATATACCTTCAGATACAGAGACCGGTTTGACGAACCAAATGACGACTGGCTAAAATGTATTGATGCTACTAGCGACGAGTTACTTGGGGATATACCAGAGCCGAAGATGATGCTTTATCCTCAGCCTTCGGGGTCGGGGTAAGAAAAGATTGAACAGGGTTTTCAATGTAATTGGTTTCATATACCCTGACTACTGCTACCCCTCACAAAGGCAGGGGAAAAAGAGGAAAATTGCTGCTTCGGCCATTTCTGTTGTGCCAAAGGGCAAAAAGATCAAGGTTCTAACGCATCGGCCACGATATATTGAAACAGCTGTAGTGCCTGAATTTGGTGAAGGGACCTCTTCCGCTACCGAAGCGAGATAAGTTGCTCCCACCGTTCAGAGCACTGAAGGATCAACTGTAATGTCGAAGGTGCCTATAGTCGGGTCAGCTGAAGCCAAAGATGGTGCGGCCAAAAAGCCAGAATTGGAAAGAACAATAGTGCTGCCAGAAATTCTGAGCCCACCGGTAGAGGCAGAACTGCCGAAGGTGACAAAGGCTCCCAGCACAACTCTCAAGAGGAGGAGAATGGCCAGCGTGCTAGACGCTATCATGGAAACCACAAAGGCATTAACTGCTGCCCCTGCGAAGAAAGTTGCCGAAGCTGCTACGGCCTAAGCTGAAGCCGAAGCTGGGCCTTCAGTGCCTGTTGAGACGAAGCCCGCTGTAACTGAGGAAAGGGCTGACCAATAATCTCCAGATATTGGCATAGCTATGGAGAAGGAAGTAGCCGAAGAAGCTAAATCTCCTACTCCCGAAGTACTGTCCGAAAATCTTGATTTTATTATTCGACATTCTTCGGGAAAAAGGCTATCTGAAGAAGAGATTGCAGAAGCCAAAGACTGTGCCCGAAAACTGAAATATCCAAAGGGGGCCTTAGTGTTCAATGGTACGGACGAAGATGATTTCTTATACTGCCTCCCGGACAACAAAGAGATATCTGTCTGCCAGGAGATGGCTAAAAGTATGGGATTTCCGAAGCTCGAGGTTGGCCTCTTCTCTATGTCGAAGGATGACCTCGCGGACAGCCTTGCATACAACAGCCTGAAGGTACAGAAATTGTGAACTTATGAACTTGGAAATAAAGTCTTATTCTCATGCTAAACCTTTATCCTTCTTTTTCACAAGGCTTAATTCTTAGCAACGCTCTAAGGGCACAAAAGAATGCAGAGGATGAAAGCTGCATGATAGCTCTTGGCAACCTTCAATCAGAGGTCATTAAACTGAGAAACGAAGCCTTGGAGAAGGACAAAATTTATTTTCATTGGTGGATAAAGTGAAAGAAGATGAAGCAAAGTTTAATACTCAATCCGAAATTTATAAAGCTGAAATTGAAGACCTTTGAAAAAAAAACTTGCCAAAGCCAATGAGAATTTTGCAGTTACCAAGGCTAGTCAAGAAATTAGTGAATGGTCGAAAACCAGGCTAAAGAAAAATGTTGGGGAGCTTCGTGAATCCAAGGAAAGGTGCTTCAAGAAGTCCTTGGATTGCGCGAAAAAATTGAAAAGCAGCTTTGCAAAAGTAGGCGTCTATTCTTCCGAAGAAAACTTCATTCGAGGCGACCCCGAGGGCGTTATTGATTGGATAAGCGGGGAAGCCGAAGATTTTGAAGAAATTCTGAACGATCACGGGGATATTTGTGCTTTCTCCGGCGCTCGAGGGATTGCAGCTATCCTGGAGAAGGCTGGTTGCGATCATGTTAAAGCTGCGACCCAGGCTGAAGCCGCCTTCTCCATAGACGACACAAAAGACCCTTCGGCTGAAGCTACATTAGTGGGCGGAAAATTTTATTCCGATGTATGGGTGAACGGTGGCCGGGAATTGGCCAACGAAATTATAAAGAAGAATGAAAAAGAAACCCACGAAGCCCGAGAAGAAACTAGGCGAGCCGAAGAAGCTGCTGAACGCGAAAGGCACATAGGTATTTTTTTTAATTTTAGCTTCGGCGTTTATTTTATAGCTTCAAACTAACATTTTGTCTATTACAGCTAAACTGTCACCGCTGCCCGAGCCGTACAACCCCCGAGCCGATCCAGTTATGAAAGAAGCACTGGATATAATGAGTGTTGCCAGCTCCATCATCGACGAAGTCGTCGACAAGCTGCTGAACGAAGCCACGGAGAAAATACTTAAGGAAGATTAAACTTTATTGTGATGATACTATGTAACATTTGGTGTATTGAACAATTAATCAGACATGTAAATTGTTGTAATATATTTCTTTGCTATGCATGAAATTTACGTACATATCGTTTTTGAGCCTTCGGCGAAAAAACACCATCCCTTCTTTTCATGCTTCATAAAGAAAGATGCCCCTTCTATGGCCAGTCTGATAAAATTGTGTTTCCCGAAGTTTGCTTCGTGCCTCAGCACATTTTCATTCAACAAAGTATTGCCGAAGATTTGCTTCGTATCCAATCCTTTTGTCGTTAATGCGATATGATGTATGATGTAATGTTATGCAGAATGATGCGGTGATATGATGCAATATGATGGTGATGCCGAACACACACACGCGCCCACCTTGAGACACACAAGACTCTGCATCCCCTTAGGGATGTCTTTGGAGTCTCTAAGCTCTGCATCCCCTTAGGAACGACTTTGGAGCTTCTTCACCTTCTATTTCAGTGGTATTTAAGCTCTGCATCCCCTTAGGAACGACTTTGGATCTTCTTCACCTTCTATTTTGGTGGTATTTAAGCTCTGCATCCCCTTACGAACGACTTTGGAGCTTCTTCACCTTATATTTCGGTGGAATTTTTGGCTCTACATCCCCTTAGGAACGACTTTTGAGCAGAAAACTTACTCTGCGCTCCCTTAGGAACGACTTTTGTAGCTTCAGAACTTACTCCGCGCTCCCTTAGGAACGTTTTTTTAGCTTTGGAGCTTACTCCACGCTCCCTTAGGAACGATTTTCGTTGACACAAGCATAATTATTACATAAAATCGAAATTTAGTTCTTCATGACTTATTTCTCATACAAAAATTAAAATGGCATAAAAGATAAAGATACATCAAGAATAGGATATTCTTTAATAGATATGCTTGGATTCTGGCATAGTGTTGTTGATTGTGCGAGCTTCGGATTCCTCCCGAAAATCACGCTGCTGCTGTGCTCGTGGGTGCCCTTCTGACTGCTGGCTTCGGGTCTGAGTGGGTGGTAATGGTGGTGGTAACGGGAGCTGGGCCCAAGAAGCTTGAGAGTGGATTAGCGAAGCAACAGAAGCTGAAGGTTGTTGGTTGCCTACATACTCTGGTACATAGGGAGAGTAGCATGAAGCAGTATGTAAAACCTGCTTCGGCTGATTCTGCTGTGCTTCAGCTTCGGCAATCTCCTTTTGCTTCTGTATTGTGACTTGGCATGTTCTTGTGGTGTGGCCCTTACCTTCTCCACAGAATAAGCAATATAGCCTTCTGGGTTGATCCCTGTACCTTCCTCTGAAGCCCCTGCCGCCTCTGCCCCTTGGGGTTGGTGGCCTGAAAGAGCTTTGTTGTTGCCCTGAAGATTGGGAGCTGTGTTGTGGCCTTTGAGGCTGGCTTCCTCTGTCATCACTTAGGCCGGAATTATGGATTGATCTGACATGCCTAGGGTGGATTCTTCCTCTAAAGCCCCTGGTCATCTCAGAAAACCTGTAGGCTTCTTCCCTTCTTTGGCGGAAATCATTATCAGCCCGGATGTATTCATCCATCTTCTGAAGAAGCTTCTCCAGGGTTTGTGGGGGCTTCCTTGCAAAATACTAAGCTGTAGGTCTTGGCCGAAGCCCTTTGATCATGGCCTCAATGACAATTTCATTGGGCACTGTAGGCGCTTGTGCTCTCAGACACAGGAACCTTCGGACATACGCCTGAAGGTACTCCACATGGTCTTGTGTGCACTGAAACAAAGCCTGAGCAGTGACTGGCTTCATCTAAAACCCTTGGAAACTGGTAATCAGCATGTCCTTAAGCTTTTGCCATGACGTGATTGTCCCTGGCCAGAGAGAAGAGTACCAAGTTTGTGCGACACTTTTGACTGACATGACGAAGGATTTCGCCATGACTGCAGTGTTGCCTCCATAAGAAGATATAGTTGCCTCATAGCTCATGAGAAACTGCTTCGGGTTTGAGTGCCCATCATACTTAGGGAGCTGGGGTGGCTTGTATGATGGGGGCCATGTGGTAGCCTACAATTCTGCTACTAGAGGAGAAGCATCATCAAAAGCAAAATTACCATGATGGAAATCATCATACCATTCGTCATCGTTGTAGGAGTTGTCTTGACGAAGCTCTCTGTGTTGAGGTCGTCGGTCTTAGTCATCTTGGGTGAGATGACTCATTTCTTCAGCGGCCTCATCAATCTTCTTCTGAAGATCGACGAGACGAAGCATCTTTTCCTTTTTCCTTTGGACCTGTTGATGAATGGCTTCGAGGTCCCTGATTTCTTGGTCCAACTCCTCCTCCTGAGGTGTCGGACTGGTAGCCTTCCTTTTTTGGCTCCTAGCTTTGCGTAGTGTGTCCTGATTGACGTCCAGTGGCTGCAGTGTAGCCCCTAGCCCTGAAGACTTCTTCGGTGGCATGACGAAGGTCACAGGTTGCCGAAGGTAGTCAAATGAGTTCACCGGAGGTGGGCGCCAATGTTGGGGACTTTATCTCAAATGCTATGAGTTAAGAACAAGGCAACTCAAATGTTAATGGTTAAAGACATTCGTCCTTCGAAGCATTATCTCCCTTAGGATATAATGATCTTCGGACGAAGGTTATGAAGGACAAATCTTCATCATCTCAATGTATAATAATAAAAAGCAGGAACATATAAGACATATAGAGAACATAAATAATCATATCAAATCATTAGATTAACTTTATTCTCATTATGTAATCATGAACAATCATTAATGATATTGAATTACATTTGTACCTTCGGCTTGACAGAAGGTAAAAATCCGAGAGTGACATGCGAGTGATTACATGTCAGCGTGAACAGTACAGTGTTACTGTTCATCTATTTATAGGCACAGGACGCAGCCTGGGTAAAATTACATTTGTGTCCTTGACATTTACTATTGACTAAGGAGTAATCTATCGAGGACTAAGCAGTCTTTTCCCCCTTAGGTTGGTTTTATTCTCCATCGCCGTCTTTGCGCTAAGCCGAAGCTTCTCCATCCATAGCTTCGAAACTGATTCATCCTTCTTACAGACCACGCCTTTCATACCGTGCGCATCTTCATCTCAAAGTCGAAGGTTCCTATAACAGTATTTCATACATGGAAAACATTTTAGTTGTGTTTTTGAGGACCTTCGAAAGACGAAGGCCCCCAACAGGATCTCTAATGTATTTATATGCATCTAGACCAGATATCATGCTTAGTGTGTGCATGTGTGCCCGCTTTCAAGCTAACCCGAAAGAGTGTCTGTTGGGGACTTGTTCTCAAATGCTATGAGTTAAGAACAAGGCAACACAAATGTTAATGGTCAAAGACCTTCATCTTTCGAAGCATTATCTCCCTTGGGATATAATGATCTTTAGACGAAGGTTATGAAGGACATACCTTCATCATTTTAGTATGCAATAATGAAAGCAGAAACATATGAAACATAGGAAAGAACATGAATAACCACATTAAATCATCAGATTATTCGTGTTCTCATTATATAAACAAGCATTAATGATATTAATTACATTTGTACCTTCGGCTTGATAGGAGGTAAGAATCCAAGAGCGACGTGCCAGTGATTACAAGTCAGCGTGAATAGTATGGTGTAACTATTCATCTATTTATAGGCACAGGACGCTGTGAGGGACAGATATCCCCCGGGTCCACTAGAAGGCTAAAAGACCTCGCGAAAGGCCTTGGGCCCAATAGTTCGCAAGGTCATCCCTTCGTGGGCCTGGGGAGGGACGTCTACTGAAGTGGATTGACACAAGATTGGATCAACGCAAGCCCAGACGGCCCAATGAATTTGAGCAGCAACCGCAGCAATGATCTGACCTTCCCGTATAGTGTCCTCATACATCGGAACTGAAACAGAGATAGGTCGGCGGTATTATAGGAAGATAGGCTCAGTCGGTTCACTATTACTTAGGCTCACGTTGTTATCATATCCGCATGTAATGCCCCACGGTCGAGTATATAAGGCCTCGGGGGAATCCCCTCAAAAACATATCTCGCTACTTAGCCATCTACTCAGTCCTCTAACATCCCTGATACTAGAGGACCCCCTTGTAACCCACCACACAAAGTATCCACACCAGGACGTAGGGTATTACGCGTCTCAAAGCGGCCCGAACCTGTACAAAATTGTCCACTGTCTCTCGTGCATCTGGCACAAACCATCGAGCTACAGTCAGTAACACCGTCCTACTCCAAAAAGCACCTCGAGGGGCAACCCTGGGTGCGCGGTCGGACCCAAAACACCGACAGCTGGCGCGCCAGGTAGGGGTTGTGTCACTGATCCAAGCTAGCTCAATGGCCATCACCTTCCAGCACAAGATCGTCCTCTGCCCCGGGTCCATGTTCTGCTTCGGAACCATTTCATCCATGACAGATGAAGAAGGAACTCTACATCGCATCGCGGATCCGCTGGAGAGAAAGCCTTCCTCAACAAACTCTGGAAAAGCCAAAGCGAAGCAGGAAAAAGCGCGACCTCCAGCGCTCCGAACAGAGACTCCCTCCTGCAAGCCAGGGGCAGAGGGTCCATCTACCCGGAGAACTCTGCTGTCCACCTCTTCCATAGAGACATGGACACAGATCACTAGGAGAAAGGAGGCGAACAAGGTCAAGGATCGTCAAACTGCTCTTCTGGTACCTCCACCCTAAAAGGAGAATAGAAAGAAGCTCGTCACGAAGACAGTTCCATTCTACCCCGGCGTCATCTTCATCGGGGGAAGAGTGGAATCAACTCCCATCTCCGACGATGAACCAACCGTGCCAAGGAGAAGAACCTCTTCAGCGGGAATCTCGCCGACGAAGGAACCGACGCCAAAATATTCGGCGACATCACGAAGCCGGAGAGCAGGACCCGGCGCAGCCCGTATCGTGAGATGAAATCTCGGAGATGGGAGAAACTCCAGAAGAACGGGTCTTCAGGGAAAGAAGGAATTCCCGGCGACGTGATCGTCGGCAAGCTCAAGAGCAGGCTGAGCAGGAAGCAAGACAACGCCAAAATAACCCTCTCTTCGGACGGAACCTGAACCCCGACTTCGCCCGAGCCATGAACACATCGAGTGAGGTCGGTGGGTATTGGCTCGGATAGCCGATGGCCTCCCCCGGACTCCGGACGCCGAGGGCTATCGGTGGCTGCTCACTCGGGCAGCTAATCATCTTCTACCTCTCGCTCATCCTCCGAGTGATCTACGACACGCCATCAACAGTCGGCGGGACGCACGGAGCTCCATCAATGCTTCGCGCGAACGACGACACGAGAATGAGATCCGGCGCCGAGAAGAATATGATCGGGACCACGACATCCCTGCACGGAGTCAGACCACCAGAAATGAGTCGGCAACGGCTTCGACTGGTGGTACAACCCGGGGACGGTCGAGGCACCACGACGACAACTCCCCTCCCCGGGATAGACATCATCATCGCCGATAGGAGGACACATGTGGAGTATCGGCTCTCACTCCACGCCTTAGGGCCATTCAATGGCCCCCTAACTTCAAAGTCTCTAACATCGACAAGTACGAGCCTAAGCAGGATCCGGGAGGCTGGTTGGCCGTCTACACCACCGTCGCCCAAGCCGCTGGGGCAACCGAAGATGTGATGACCACATACTTGCCCATCGTCCTCGAGCAGGATGCACTACAATGGCTACGACACCTACCCCGACACTGCATCGACGACTGGAGCGACTTCAGTCGGTGTTTCACCGCCAACTTTCAATCTCTCTCCGACAAACCAGCACAGCCATGGGACCTCAAATCCATCAAGCGTCGAGGGGATGAAACTCTCCAGTCATACCTCAAGAGATTTCAGACCATGAGAAATCATATCCTCGAGGTCACGGAAGCGGCGGTGATCGAGGACTTCTACCGGGGATCTAATGACTCGGCCTTCGTCCGAGCCATACTGCAAAAGGCGCCGACTACCTCCAAGCAGTTGTTCCAGGAAGCCGACCTCTACATCACCACCGATGAACGAGCTCAGGACCTCATCAGAGGAGCAAAGCCTGCACCGGCGGCACCACGACTTGACATGAACCAACAACCCGACAAACATTGGGAGAAGAGGCCTCATGAAGAAGTCCACGCTGCCGGACCACCCGCCTCTCACGCCCGAGGAGGACCTCGCGGAGGCGAACGTACACTGGACGACATCCTCGACGCCCAGTGCCCGTACCACAAAGACATGCGCCACACCCTCCGGAACTGTAGAGACTTCAAGCACTCCGTGGGGAACGGTCGACCCTTCCAACCTCTGCCACCTCCCCCACCATGTGGAGGACCTGGAGAACCTCGACAACCTCAATAGCAGGAGGGGAGGAGGCAGAGCGTACCCGCGCGTCGATGGAGAAGTCAATGTCATCTTCGGCGGACATGGATCGCAGGAAAGTAAGAGGCAACAGAAAGTCAACGACCGTCAGATACTGGTGGCGGCCACCGGCCCTCCCGCCCCGTATCGATGGTCCGAGCACCCGATTACCTTCACTCGGGCAGATCAGTGGCTCAACTTCGATCACCTGGGTAAGTACCCGCTCCTCGTCGACCTGGTGATCCGAGAGAGCAGGGTAAAGAAGGTGTTAGTGGACGGGGGAAGCAGCATCAATGTCACCTTCCCCTGGACGCTTCAAGGCTTGGGAGTCGCCCTCAAAGAGCTCCATGAGTAAGACACTCCTTTCTTCGGCATCGTGCCGACTGAAGGAGAATATCCACTCGGACACATCTACATGCCGGTCACCTTTGGAACTCCGGAGAACTACAGAACCGAGTTCCTAAGGTTCGAGGTGGCGAACTTCGACTGCGGATACAACGCCATCATCGGTAGGCCTGGATTGGCGAAGTTCGTGGCCATTCCACATTATACGTACATGATATTGAAGATACCAGGACCACAAGGAATCATAACTGTGCACGCTGACTTCCAAGGCGCCGCCGAGTGTTTCCGAGTGGCCATTCAGGCGGCCCTCACCACCAAACCATCGGCGACTTCTTCTGTGCAGGCGAACTCAAAGCCTGAGGAAGACCTCGCAGTACCCGCGAATGAAGCTCAAGTCGTGACCTCTATGCGGCCGACTGAAGAAACTAAGAGAATCAACCTCGGGTTTCGCCGATGAGCGCAAGAGTGCCATCATCAGTTCTAGCCTGGATGACAAATAAGAAGGCGCGCTCGTCCAGTTTCTGCAAGATAACTGAGACGTATTCGCATGGCAACCTGCGGATATGTCGGTAGTCCCGAGAGAACTGGTCGAGCACAAACTGAAGGTCTACCCCCAGACGAGGCCGATCCGACAAAAATTACGTCGTTTCACGCCCGACAAGAGAGAAGCCATCCGTGCAGAGCTGGCTCGCTTGGTCGCGGCAGGATTCATTAGAGAAGTGTTACATCCCGAGTGGTTAGCAAATCCTGTTTTTGTACTAAAAAAGAATAAAGTGGATTGGCGCATGTGCGTCGACTATACGGATCTCAACAAACACTGTCCGAAGGATCCCTTCGGACTTCCTAGAATAGACCAGGTGGTAGACTCAACCGCCAGGTGTTCTATGTTGTCTTTATTAAACTGCTATTCCGGGTATCATCAGATCAGCTTGGCAAAAGAAGACGAGGAAAAAAACAGCATTCACCACCCCGTTTGGGGCTTTCTGCTATACCTCCATGCCGTTTGGCCTCAAAAACGCTGGAGCGACTTACCAGAGAGCCATTCAGACATGCTTAGCCGATCACTGGGGCAAGTGTGTGGAAGCTTATGTGGATGACGTGGTGATCAAGACAGAAAACTCAGAAAATTTCATTGAAGATTTACAGCTAGTCTTCAATAGTCTGTGGCGATATCGATGGAAGCTTAATCCTGAAAAGTGTGTCTTTGGAGTAACAGCAGGAAAATTGCTCGGGTTTATTGTCAGCCACCGGAGAATTGAGGCTAACCCAGAAAAGATTGAGGCTATCATTGCGACGGAACCTCCCAAGTAATCAGGCCCACCTACAGTTGTCCTTGTCTAACAGACATCAGACACCCTGTAGATGTTCCTAAGTCACTTGACAAGCTCGGTATCTTTCCCGACTTCACCAGGAACGTTTCACCCGTCTTGCAGACATTACAGATCATCGGAGATAAAGAAATGCGGAAGCGAATTACATAAACTTACATTTATTTCAAAAGCAAGCTCGAGTTATTTTATTACAGACCAGACTAAAAGTGAGTGCAGAGTAGTAATATTATACAAACCAAAGGAGGCACAAACATCTTCCGATAAGTTATAAACAAAAGATCCTATGTGGAGGACCGAGTCCTCCCGCACTTCAGTCTTGTTTTTCTTCTTTGGGAACCACCTTGGCACAGAAGCAGCAAAAGTCTGCTACTTCCTCACCTAAAAACAACGAGGGGATAAACCCTGAGTATGGAATTACTCAGCAAGTCTTACCCGACTAAAGAAAAGACTCTCAAGGGTATGCTGGCTTTTAGGGAGTCAAGGTAAGGCTTTTCAAATAATCAAGACTCTGTTTTGCAGAAATGCTTACTAAAGTGGATCCTTAAAAATCGAATTTTATTTGTCAAGTTAAGTTCAATTACCTTGCAACTAGAGTTCTTTCTACCCTAGTTCAATCACTTGGTCCTGCACTAGCCAATTTCTTAACAAATACCCATCATCTTTAGTGGAAAGCTACGTGTAGGGCAGTGACCAAGTCTTCATAACCGCGAAGGTACGGCGATCCGAATCGATTATACTCAGCTGAGGATCTCCAATCACACGACATATGTAGCACTTAACCCTTGCATATGTCAACCCGCCACCGGGGTTCTTAAGACCGGATCAGGTTCACGCAAACCGAGAGCACAGATACACCACCGTCCAGCCTCTTGCCACGGAGGGTACACGCTACTCTCGCCACCGCTCCACTCCCATTTCGTGTTATCTTATTCCGGCCTTAGTCTGCCCGAGGCAAGGCTTACCCATGACGAGGCATGTGACCAGTTAAAGGGTCCTCGATCATCAAGCCTACATCGAGACGGTCCTTAATCGACTCAGACGGAGACACTACACCGAGACTCTCTTCTCGTGCAAGTCACCCGCCCGGTCTCAGCTTAATCTTTTTAACCCAAAAACTTGGTACCTGACAAAGGTACATCTTTTCCGATGTTGAATCCATCATGGCCATGATGGATCCACCATCAAGTTTTATTTTTGAAAACATCCCTCCCACTTTGCCAAACATCTTTTGTAAAACAAACCCTTTTGTTTTTCTAAAGCAATACTAAGCATAGTAAAACCTTTTTGTAAAAACAGGTTTCCAAGGAGGGTAATCAAGATCAAGGAAGGTAATGCAGGAATTGTTTAATCAATCAACTCCTATTACCTAATGCAGCAAGCAAGTGAGAAAGATTTTAAAAACATCAAGGGAGGTGGCAAATGCACCGGGGCTTGCCTTTGTTATCAGGTGAGTCCTGCTCGGATCCACAAATATCGAAATAAAAGCAATTGCCTGCTTGAGGATCTGAGGATGGTGGTATCCCTTCTTCAGTGACTTCTTCTTCTTCTTCGTGTTCTAACATAACCATATATATGCATAAGAATGGATGCCATGGGGTGCTCATGAGGATGCAAAGATAATATATAAACTTATTATCCAAGTCTTGAGTACAACTTTCCTTCACGGTACTCCGAGAACCTAGGGTTTCCGGAGTCAGTAAAGGAGTTCATAGGGCAGGGGGGTTTGGTTTTGGGTTTAGTGGTCAAACAAGGTCCAAATCAATTCAAACTCTACCCAAGGCTCCTAAATATTGGTTTAAGTGCCCCTAAAAAGTTTGGACATTTTTGGACTTACCATTTAATTTCTAAAAATCCATAACTAATATTTTTAATTACTTTAAATACCGTAAAATTTCTTATTTCCATTAAAAATCACAAAACTATTTTTACTAAATACTAGAGAAAATAACAAGCCTAGGAAAATTAGTTTCACAATTTTAGCATTTTTCTACATTTTCCTATAAATATTTTGGCTCTGCTGGAAAAAGAAAAAGCAAAAGGATGAAATAGGACTGGGCCGATTCTGGCCCAACTAGCCCAGGTCCACGGCAAAAACGCGCCCGCGCGCGCCCGCGTCCTGGCGGTTTTGCAGAATGACCCCTGGAGTTCTGGGTAACTGAAAAATAGTTCCGGTACTATTCCTGTGTGCCAGTGACAGATTATAGATAAACCCCCGTACTTCTCTCTATTCTTTGTTTCAAGTCCGCGACGGCGACCGCGCGGGGAACGAACTCCGGCGAGGTTATACTGGCGGATTTACATTATGATCAGTGCCTTGGAGCTACACACACCAGGATTGAACCTCCACTGATCATTTCCCCTAAGTTAATTTCAAGAATGACGATCTAATTTGGTCTGGCCACGGTAACCGCGCGGACGAACCCAAGAACCATGCTGTTCCCGGTGATGGGTGGTCACACAGTTCAAATTGATGACTTGATAAGCATCACGGAGCTATGCAAGTGCTTAAACAAGAAAGCAGGGGACGGGGACTGACCGGAAAGGGGCTGGCGACGGTGAGCTCGGTCTCACGGTGGCGGAAATCGGATTTGGGGGAAACTTGAAATTAGAGCTCACGGTGGCAGGACTGGGGCTGATACTGGACGATGAGGTACGTGATGAAGTTATGCAGCTAGAGGAGGGATCAATTTATAGGGAGGATAGGCGGTGGCCGCGAATTCGGACGAGACACGCGGTGGTCGGAGGTGAAGAAGAAGCACTGGCCGCGGTGAATTCGTGTCCGCCGCCGTGGCAACCTCCCCGACGATGATGGGACAGTCATAGGGCGTCACGGCGGTGCTGTGAAACGGCTAGGCCACGCGGCGCACGGTCGGAAAGCGGCGGTCGACGGTGAACTTATCGTGCCAGCCGCAAAGCAGAAAGGAAGACAGGGGGGTCGTCGGAGTGGTGGCCAGGCCATGGGCGGTGACGATCTTTTGACGCCGCGAAGTTATCCACATACCCGAGCGCGAATCGTGACGCCGGCGACGTGAATCACGGCGGAAAGCCACCGGCGGTGGGTTTGCTGGCGACCTTATCTGTTTCAGCTACTGTACAATGGCGAAGTGCAGTTCAGACAACCTGACAGCGCATTTTAGAGCTTCATTTTCTCCCAGTTTCATGTGACAACAGGTCCAAGTCTCTGCACCAAAGTTGTAGTGCTACATACCAGCTACAACTCGACTATAGGAATGAAACTTATTTGAGCACTGGATCAAGGTTTAATTCACCCACAAAGTCGACCCTGTTACACTGAAAGGCTGAATTTCAGAATGAACGAGCCTGACAGTCAAACTTTGATTGGGTTTTTCTCCAAATTTCTCATAACAACTAAGCTCACACTCTTTAGCAAAGTTGTTCTCCTATAATTGGTCTTCAACTTTGATGTGGTGACCTAGGGCAAAAACCCTATACTTTGTAAGTTACAAAGCCCCAAAGTTGAGCCCATTCTCTAATTTTCAGACTTAGAATAAAACTCATATGAGGTCCATTTTGCATTTAAGTCCAAAACTTTGGGTTTGGCTTTCAAATCCACATATTTGTGATCCAATTGTCTTAAAATACTTATTTGGCTTGATTTTTGCACTTTAGCCCAAAAGTGGGCTAATTTTGCACATAAGCCCCTAGGGTTTGGTTTCAGGGTTTTTCAGGGTTCCAATTAGGGTTTCTGGTATCCTAGGGGTATAAAAGGGATTCAAGTTTGTTCTTAGAGTCATTTTATGACTTTTACCCTAAAGTCTTTAGGTTTCCTTAACTTGGGTTAAGTTTTACCCCTTTAACCACTATTTAGGGTTAAGTCCTTTAACCAGGGTTCTATTTGCAAAAACATTAAAACAATACAACTTGTTTGAAATTTTTGCCTAGTGAATGCACTCTAAGTGTGTCAAACATATGCAATGCCAATGCTTATGATGCCATGCTCAAGTTTTAGTTATAGTAACACCAGGGGTGTTACATCCTTCCCCCCATAAAAGAATCTCGTCCCGAGATTTAAAGTCCTAGGGTGAGTAATGGAAAAGGAAATGTGTCATGTTTTTATTTCCTTATCTCTGGTACAAGGCAGGGTGGTGTGGGGTTCATTCCTTTATTGCCATAACTATATACACTTTACAAGTTACATGAGGCTAGAAAGCCTGGGAAATTCTTATTCAAGAAGTCTTGAGTTTCCCACGTAGCCTCTTCTTCAGAATGCTGGTTCCATTGTACCTTGTAGAACTTGAGAGTATTTCTTCGGGTAACCCTATCCTTTTGATCCAGAACTCGAAGAGGATGTTCTGAGTACGTTAAGTCTGGTTCCAGGACAACATCTGTCATTTCAATGGTTCGATCGGGAACCCGTAGACACTTCTTCAATTGTGATACATGGAACACATTATGTACAGCAGATAATGTTTCGGGAAGTTGAAGTTGATACGCCACTGGCCCATATCTTTGAAGAATAGGAAATAGACCAATGTACCTGGGTGCAAGTTTTCCCTTTACCCCAAAACGTGATACTCCCTTCATTGGTGAAACCTTTAAGTAGACATAGTCTCCTTCTAAGAAGTATAAGGGCATTCGTCGTTTGTCTGCATAACTCTTCTGACGAGCTTGTGCTTTCTTTAGATTATGAATAACTTTCTGAACCTTATCCTCGGTTTCTTTTACCATATCAGGCCTAAAGAAATACCTCTCACCAGGTTCAGACCAATTTAGCGGAGTTCGACACCGACGTCCGTATAAAGCTTCAAAAGGTGCCATCTTGATACTTTCTTGATAACTGTTATTATATGAAAACTCCGCCAAAGGTAAACATTCATCCCATTTCTGTGAGAAATCCAGGACACATGCCCGCAACATATCTTCAAGTATCTGATTCACTCTCTCAGTTTGTCCACTGGTTTGAGGATGATAGGCCGAACTGTGGAGCAGTTTAGTACCTAGGAATTTATGAAGTTCTTCCCAAAATTTAGATACAAATTGTGGCCCACGATCCGACACTATAGTCTTTGGAACACCATGCAAACTGAGAATACGGGCGATGTACAACTCCGCATAGGTAATGATGGGATATTTTACTTTGACAGGGAGGAAGTGGGCGATCTTGGTAAGTCGATCAACAATCACCCAGATAGAGTCATACCCTTTTGCGGTCCTGGGCAATCCCACAATGAAGTCCATGCTTATGTCTTCCCATTTCCATGTTGGTATTGGTAGTGACTGCAATGGACCGGCAGTTTTCATGTGTATGGCCTTGACACGTCTGCAAGTGTCACACTTAGCCACATAGCAGTGCAATTTCAATTTTCATCTTCGTCCACCAGTAGTGCTGTTTTAGATCATGATACATCTTGGTGCTTCCTGGATGAATGGAATAGCGACTAAGATGCGCTTCATCTAAGATTTGCTGGCGGAGTTCTTCATCCTTTAGCACTACTATGCGGTTGTTAAACCATAACACACCTTGATCATCTTCCTTGAAACATTTGGCTGTTCCAGCCCTTATCTTCTCTCGTATGTGCTTCATACCCAGATTATCCTTTTGAGCATCAATTATCTTCTGCAGAATGATTGACTCAAACCTTAACTGATTTAGAGTCCCATGCTGGATTATCCCCAGGTTTAGTTTCTCCATTTCTTGACATAAAGTGTTCTCGGAGGCCTTCGCCATAAGGCAGTGGCAGGAAGTCTTACGACTCAGTGCATCTGCCACCACATTGGCCTTGCCTGGGTGATAATGGATCTCCAGATCATAGTCTTTAATGAGCTCAAGCCATCGTCTTTGCCTCATATTTAACTCTGACTGGGTGAAGATGTACTTCAAACTTTTATGATCTGTATATATGTGACAGATATTTCCCAGCAGATAGTGACGCCATATTTTCAGGGCATGAACCACAGCAGCTAACTCCAGATCATGAGTCGGATAATGTTCCTCATGTCGGCAGTAACTGCCTTGAAGCATATGCAATTACTCGGCCCTCTTGCATCAGTACACAGCCGAGTCCACTGCCAGATGCATCACAATATACATCAAAAGGCTTAGTGATGTCCGGTTGAGCCAAAACCGGAGCAATGGTTAATAGTGTCTTCAATTGCTCAAAGGCTTCATTACACTTAGAAGACCAATTAAATTTAATGTCATTCTTCAACAAACTTGTGATTGGCTTCACAAGCTTAGAAAAATCGGGTATGAATCTGCGATAATACCCAGCCAGTCCAAGAAAACTCCGGACTTGGTGAACAGTGGTTGGGGGTTTCCACTCCAGAATATCTTTGACCTTGCTAGGATCTACCGCAATTCCTTTAGCTGATAACACGTGCCCCAAAAATTGAATTTCCTCCAGCCAGAATGCACACTTGCTGAACTTGGCATACAGCTGATGTTCCCTCAGGCGCGTCAATACAATCCGTAGATGCTGAGCATGCTCCTCTTCATTTTTAGAGTATATCAAAATATCGTCGATGAAGACCACCACGAACTTGTCTAACTCGGGCATGAACACCGAGTTCATCAAATAGGTGAAGTGGGCAGGAGCATTTGTGAGCCCGAAAGACATTACCAGGTATTCGAACAATCCATACCGCGTAGTAAACGCGGTCTTCGGTATATCCTCGGGCCGGATACGGATTTGATGATAGCCTGACCTGAGATCAATTTTGGAAAATACCCTCGCCCCAGTCAGTTGATCAAATAAGATATCGATCCTTGGAAGGGGGTACTTATTCTTGATGGTGACCTCATTCAGGGGCCGATAGTCCACGCACATACGCAAGGTTTGATCCTTCTTCTTAACAAAAATGGCGGGACAACCCCATGGGGACGAGCTTGGCCGGATAAATCCCTTATTCAGTAGATCTTGTAATTGAATCTTCAATTCTGCCGACTCATTAGGGGGCATACGGTACGATCTTCGGGAGATGGGAGCCGTACCGGGCTTTAGCTCAATTACGAATTCTACATCTCTTTCAGGGGGTAGTCCAGGCAAATCTTCCGGAAATACATCTGGAAACTCACATACTACCGGAATGTTCTTGATCTCCGGTACAATGGCTTCAAATATTCTACCAGAAGCTTTGGCTGGATTGGTTTTGGGGAGAGTCAAAAGAATTTCTTCTTGATTATAGCTCAACCTGACGGTTCTGAGTTCAGTGTTGAGAATTGCCTTGTGTTGAGTTAACCAATTCATACCCAAAATTACATCTATATCCTGGCCTTTCAGAACAATCATGTTAGCAGGAAAGTTCCGTCCGGCCATTGTTACTGGTACTTCATAAGCCACTTCTCTAGTAAAAATGTGTCCCCCAGGTGAATGAATTTTAAATCCCTCTTTTGATTCATGACATGCAATGTGATGTTGCTCCACAAATGTCTTGCTAATGAAGGTATGCGAAGCACCAGAATCAAAAAGAATAATTGCAGGGTGACTGGCCACGGGAAACGTACCCATCATCACCGGCTCTCCCTCCGGTGTAATGGCCACTTGAGTGTAATATTCGCGCCCCGTCTTCTTGGTATTCCTCCCCACAGCATTTCCCTTGGGCTGAGTGGACTTCCCAGTTCCTTGCTGAGCATTAGATTGATTTTGCTTGGGGTACGGGCAGTCTTTGATAAAATGTCCCGACTTGCCACAGTTGAAACACCCAGTTGAAGAGCTGGGCAAGGCAGGGAATCGAGTGCCTGGGGCACCCGGCTGATTTGGGGAAGTGGAGGTATTGTTGGGGCGGATAATAATGGGCTGTTTGAAAGGGAATGCTGGTGGACGAGAAAAAGTATGGTTTTGGCTAGAAGGCCGGATGACGAACCGTTGCCTCTTCGCCTGGCCCTGATTAGGCCTCTCACCACTGAATCCCTTATTCTTCCCAGAACTTGCGTATTTTGCTTCCACAGATAAGGCTGTACTGACAGCCTTTCCATATGTGAGATCAATACATGTGGCCATTTTTCGCTGCAACCGGTCATTTAGACCTCTCATAAAACAGTTCCTTTTCTTCAAATCAGTATTCACCTGATCAATGGCATACTGTGACAGGTGATTAAACTTGTTAAGATACTGATTGATGGTGTCTCCTCCTTGTTTCAGCTTCATAAATTCCTCTTGTTTCATATGCAGCACTCCCTCTGGTATGTAGTGCTCGCGGAAGGCTGCTTTAAATTCGTCCCAAGTGATTTGATGGTTGTCAGGTTGAATAGCCACAAAATTTCCCCACCAAGTACTGGCAGGGCCACGAAGTTGCTGTGCCACGAATAGTGGCTTCTGTGTTTCCGAACAACGAAGAAGGCCGAACTTTTGTTCAATAACTCGTATCCACTCGTCGGCTTCTAGCGGGTCTTCTGCTTTGATGAACAGAGGTGGACGAGTTTCGGAGAAGTCCAGATAAGTAGTTTCACGGGGACCTTGCTGAAAACCTCTTCCTGCCTGCTGCTGGAACTGCTGCTGACCCGCCATTTCCCTAAGGAAGCGGGTATTGTCAGCGGTGGCATTCACCAAGGCGGCAATCGCCTCGGCTAGCGTGGGTGGAACCGGAGGTGGATTTGGGGTGACATCCCGACCCCCAGAAGTTCCGGCTGCGTCCTGTCCGCGAGTCCTGGTCGGCATCTGAGGCAAAAACATTTGAATAAACATAATGTGCCAAAGAAAACCTTCCATTTTACATTACTATAAAGAGTAATGATACAGACTCGACACTACATAACAGGATACATTACCCATTTTACAAAAGTTCAACCTATTATACAACAGTACACCCTACAATACACTACTCTACTTTTATTACACCATTAGTCCTGCTTTCCGTTACTTTTGGCGGCCTCATCGTCAGGTGTGGGAGTCCAGACAGTCAACCAACCTCAAAGAAGGAGGGGGTTCAAAAAGGTCTAACTCCCCACCCAGCGTGCGTCCCGCAACATGAGAGGGTCCGGCTTCCGCCTCAGCAGAGTGTGCAGGCTCACTAGGGTGTAATTGTGAGTATAGTACATGGACTTCCTCATGCAACGTATTGCAGTAGACCTGCAGGTTGTCGACAGCTGAGCTAAGTTCTTTAATTCGGGCCTGAGCCCTCGCTTCCTTAGCACACACCAACATATGAGACTGTACTGCCCAGTCAAGTGCTAAGTCTCGATCAGCCAGCTGATCCTGCAGGTGACGGATATCCCTTCTTAATTCATTAATTCTGTCTCCGTCAGCGATCCAAACATTGGTCCTGTGTTGCAGCGTTGCTTGAAGTCGACTCACCTCGGCTTCCAGGTCTCCTATAGTGTAACACCCGGATTTTAGGGGTCCAAAACCCGGGCGTAAACATAAACACCAGGTATGCTGGGACCAAGTCTCACACATATGATGTATAGTGGCACAGGATCGAATGTCACAACTTTATATATAACAGGAGTTCTATACAAAATAGATAATTACATTATAAGGAGACAACGGTCCAGCAACCCAAAGTTGACTGGGAGACGACGACCTAGACCTCTCACGAACTCATCGCAGCATCCTCCATGAGCATCATCCTGCAGTACCTGGTCTTGACCTGTGGTGTATGTGAGACAGCAAGAGTGAGCTCACATACGTTCATCGCTCAACAAGTTGTGGGGAATAATGTGCATGAACTCGCCAAAGGTGGGAGCTCACGTGAAGTGTAAGGCTTACCAAAGAAGATGGTTAGAGCTGAGCATTGCTTTTAAAGTTGGTCAAAATTTTATTAGCAGTTACTAAGTATAAGTAAATACCAAACCCAATTAAATAGTAGAACAAAAGTAACAACAACATCACCTGCAATGCAATGCATATGACAAATTGAATTTAGTTCCATAAATTAATCATGTGAGTGTCCGAGCTGCTCATGACCGTGAGCACGGCTAGTATACCAGTTTTACACTCTGCAGAGGTTGCGCATCTTTACCCACAAGTCGTGTATCCCATGTCGCCAGGGTTTGCAAGGCCCTTAGACACTTCCGAGGTGAATGGCTAGGGATCCACTACGAGGCCTTTACAAAGTTCCACTAGTTTCCGAAAACCCGCTACAGTTTATAGGAAGATCCAGTGCAGGAATCCCTTGCAGGACCGCCATCGCAGCAAAATCCTCCCGAGGGCCTCCCTACACTGACCTCTCCCCTACTGCCCTTGCCCCTTTCGGGTAAGGTAGTCTTCCACTAGCTTTCCTAATTAATCAGCCAAGGGCGTCCCATTCCACCCTCGTGGTAGCACTGTTTTCCCGGGTGGTTCTCCATGTTCCAATTAACATAATGATCTTATCATGAACAGTAAATAACAACTGATAACAAAAGTGTAATCATGAATAGTGTATCTCCATACCCAAAACCACATATAGCACTAGCAAGTACTACCCAGAAAGTTCAGTGGTAAACAAGGTATAAAGATAGACAAACTAGGGTAACCTATTGGGTCCCATCAAAATTAACCTATGCAGATCATTATGATTAATTAGAACATGGCTGGGTAAAAAGAAGTGATCAAGGGCACAACTTGCCTGGGCCTTGAGATTCCAGGTACCAGGATGATCTTCAGATCCTCGTGACCTCACTGCTAATCGTAGCAATACAAACAAACATTGTATAGGCAAATTTAACATTACATCAAACATAAGAACAAAATACACAGTAATAATATACATATTAAAATAAGATTACAGGAAAAAGAATTATTAATTTTTGAGTTATAGAATTCAAGTTATGAATTTCCTAAGATTTTATGCACTTAATATAGGGTTAGGTGAGAAATAAATTTTAATGTGTACTTTATGTAAAAACAGTGGTACTATTTAATAGAGAATATTATTACAAAATTATAGGAACTGAAATGGATTAATTTGGACTGAATATGGATTTTCTATGATTTAAATAAGATTCTGGAATTATTTTAACAATAGAAATCATTTTCTAATTGAATTTTCTGAATTTCCTCGGATTCTGGACTGGGCACCAAAATTCAGGAACCGCAGGGGCTTCTGCGCAAATTTCCCAAGGCTCAGTGCACAGTGACAAGGGATGGCGGGTTGATTCCACAAAACCCCGAGGGCTCTTTAATAAATTTCCTGACCAAAAGGGTATCACGCGATCTGAGCCGCCCGATCTAACATGAGCGCCCCAGATTAGAACTGGGTATCCCTGAACCGGTACCTAAACGCAGCCGTTGGATCGAACCTCAACGCACCAGATTTAAAACAACCCGATCGAATCACATTCGCATAACCCAAAATCTACGGCTTAGATGCTCCACGCGCGAAAGGGTATGCATGATCAGATCGAGGCCGTTCGCGAGTCAATCAACGGCCCAGGCACCTTTCTTCTCCCCCGCGACCGAAGTCGACCAGAGCACCCGCGCCCTCGCCGGAACGCACGCCGGCGCGCGACCAGCCGACGACCCAGCGCTCATCTACCCAAGCGGATTAGTGCTACACGAAGTCATGAAGACGGCGAATTGTTTGGTGGATCCCATACCTTAAATCGAGACGGCAGGGGACCCAATTACGCACTGCAGCGGCTTCGCGGCGGAGCTGTGAAGTCCGACGAGGCAACCCACCCAAATTACGGCAGGGCGACTCCAATCTCAAGGTGGTCTACCATCCAGACGATGCAGCGAGTCGAGTAGGGCTACCACATACCGGTGATTGCACGGTGAAGGTCGCTGGCCACGGAGAGCTTCGTCCGGCGGTGAAATCCCCACGCCGATGAGCAATCCGCGAGACCCGGCGACGATACAGAGTTCAAATTCGCCAGACACTCGAGCGATAGTGTGGTCCGAAGCTCTCGGACCAAGCCCCAGGTACCAATAACGACGGGAGCGCACGATGGCTATGGCGGCGGACCCGATTCTCCTTTTTCCCCTCCCTCACTATGATTCACGGTCAATCCTTAGCGACTAAGACGGAATCCCCAGGATTTATAGGCTCACGCACCCGCAGTTCTCGGCGAGCAGGTGCCCACATCCATGAGCTGCACACGCTCGCGGACTCCGTCGCGATCCGCCAGGCGCGGTGTTCGTTGGAGGGGAGATAGCTGCGAGCGGGGCCCACATGGCATAGGGGTGAAAAGAGCAGGCGCGCGCGCAATACTCCCCCGTGGACCCGCTGACGGAAGGGCCCCCACGGTCAGCCGAGCGCGCGTGTGTTAGAAGCTGGGCCGCGCGAGGTGAAGGGGTCTCCCAGGATGGGCCAGATTGGGGTATGGCGGCCCAAGAGACTAGTTTTGTTTTATTCTTTTTCTGTTATCTTTTTCCTTTCTATTTTCTTTTATATTTTCTTCTTTCTCCTTTTAGTTTCCAAATTCCATTTTAAATTCAAGTTTTGTGCCAGTTTATCCTCAATTTATATTTTGTGAAATAGAAAGTATAAATTTTGGAAATATATAAATTTCCCTTATATTATGTATATATATCTTCTCTCATTCATTTCTACATAATATTCCCAAAACCCCAAAGTGCAACCTTGGGTTAACTTCAAATTCTCAATTCCATTATTATATTTTATTATTATTTTAAATGCACATACAATTAAAACTCCATCATGAGTGCCCAATATGGTTCTATTTATTATTTTATTCACTTAAGTAAATGCTTTTAAATAGGGAGATGAGTCTTCAAATGTTATGAGAGTTCTAAAGAGAGAGTAAAAGAAAAAATCTTAATGCAAGATCTTTGAAAAATTTTTACTATATTCCCAAAATGAGATTTAGGGTGTTACAAATCCTACCCCCCTTAAAAATAATCTCGTCCTCGAGATTGCCAGAAAGAGGATATAAGAAGAGTGATTTGAAATTTAACTTTTAGTTTCTATTTAGTTCAAAATCAAGAGTCTCTCTTTTTATTATTAGTAAGTGATAGGAGAGCATGGGTAATATATGTATGTCCACTTTTATTTTGTAGGATAGAAGATGTCTTTAGGGCATATATAGGTTTGGGTAAGAAGGAGTAGGATAAGAAAAGACTTCATCCTAGATTGTGGATCTTGACTCATCTTGGTGACCTTACTTGATCCTTGAAGACTTGAGTTGGTGTTCATCCTTGAAGTTGATCATCTTCTTCCTTGTCGAGGTTGAGCTGTTCTTTTTCAGACCTTGGTGTCTTCATTCTTGGGGTTGCCACCAGAGTTAGGGACCTATGGTTTAGGATAGATTTGTGGGTGACAAGTAGGTAGAGCACCTAGTTTAGTGGGTGGCTTAGGGGTTAAATGAGATTGGTCAAAATTTGGTTTTGGTTGTTTGCCTCTAGATTGGTTGGATAGGTCATGTAACCTATTATGGGGGTCAAAATCTGGTTTGATGTCCAGTGGTGGTTGATAGATTATGCAATCCATTAAGACTTTATTGATTGGATAAGTTATGTAACTTGTTACATAGGTCGAGTTGTTGTGTATGGCCAAGTTAATATAAGTCTCCAAATTAGGCTTAAGTGATTTAGGAGTATGGCCTTATCTTGTGTACCAGCATTAAGTAACTTACTCTAGATTAGATCATAATAGATTAGATAAAATCTAGATTAGGTTGGATATGACTAGGTTAGACTAGTTTAGGTTAGATAGATCTACTAGGGTAGGATACATGTTAGAATCTTCTGGGATAGGATGGATTATATGATGTAGGTAGGTTAGAATCTCTTTCTAGGTTAAAATCGAGGGGTTATGCAACTATCAAATGGTTAAGGTAGTTGCGTATGGCCAATTTGGTCTGTCATTCTTATTTTATTTTATTTTAATATAGAGTGAACTAAGTTAAGATATGTTCTATAGGAGTAGAGTTCAATGTATTTCCTCAGCATTAGCCAATCCTGTTTGAGTGATCCCTATAGGCTTGATCATAATAGATTTGATAGGATTAGAATAAACTAGATAAGGTCTCATTATTTAGATCATGGTTGTTACTTTAGGATGAGATAGGTAAAGAGGTTAGGATAAGATGAATCCATAAGGATAAGTTAAAATCTTTTGGGGTTAGTTAGATTTGGTACGAAAGGTTAGAATCTTTTTTTTTCGAGATAAGATGGATCTATTAAGATAAGGGAGAGTCTTTAAGATAAGAGGGACTTCTATGAAATAGATACCTTTTAATGGAGGATAATCTAAGTTGTTTAGATATCTTATGAATTCTATTTATGCCTATACGTATATGCAGATGTAATTGTGGACATTACTCCACAACCCACCACACTCAATCAAAGATCCAAATCAGACAAGTACCATAAGAACAAACATTCAAGTGCACAGATAACCATAAAAATAGTTTTGTTTTTGTTCCTGAGAGTAGGTCTCCTATTCCTAAAGTCACTTTAGGCACAGGATTTCAAAGTGTGAAATCCACATTTGTCTTTAGAATGAAAAGGTAAGAAAAATCTGAGTAAAGCGGAATTAGATGAGAAAAGATTAAGAAAAGTTTAGAAAGAATCAGAGTAGCAAAGGTAAGTAAGTATTGGTTGTCCAGTTCTATCTAGGTTTCGTCCTACAGTCAACATTCCTCTGATACCACTTCTGTAACACCCGGATTTTAGGGGTCCAAAACCCGGGCGTAAACATAAACACCAGGTATGCTAGGGACCAAGTCTCACACATATGATGTATAGTGGCACAGGATCGAATGTCACAACTTTATATATAACAGGAGTTCTATACAAAATAGATAATTACATTATAAGGAGACAACGGTCCAGCAACCCAAAGTTGACTGGGAGACGACGACCTAGACCTCTCACGAACTCATCGCAGCATCCTCCATGAGCATCATCCTGCAGTACCTGGTCTTGACCTGTGGTGTATGTGAGACAGCAAGAGTGAGCTCACATACGTTCATCGCTCAACAAGTTGTGGGGAATAATGTGCATGAACTCGCCAAAGGTGGGAGCTCACGTGAAGTGTAAGGCTTACCAAAGAAGATGGTTAGAGCTGAGCATTGCTTTTAAAGTTGGTCAAAATTTTATTAGCAGTTACTAAGTATAAGTAAATACCAAACCCAATTAAATAGTAGAACAAAAGTAACAACAACATCACCTGCAATGCAATGCATATGACAAATTGAATTTAGTTCCATAAATTAATCATGTGAGTGTCCGAGCTGCTCATGACCGTGAGCACGGCTAGTATACCAGTTTTACACTCTGCAGAGGTTGCGCATCTTTACCCACAAGTCGTGTATCCCATGTCGCCAGGGTTTGCAAGGCCCTTAGACACTTCCGAGGTGAATGGCTAGGGATCCACTACGAGGCCTTTACAAAGTTCCACTAGTTTCCGAAAACCCGCTACAGTTTATAGGAAGATCCAGTGCAGGAATCCCTTGCAGGACCGCCATCGCAGCAAAATCCTCCCGAGGGCCTCCCTACACTGACCTCTCCCCTACTGCCCTTGCCCCTTTCGGGTAAGGTAGTCTTCCACTAGCTTTCCTAATTAATCAGCCAAGGGCGTCCCATTCCACCCTCGTGGTAGCACTGTTTTCCCGGGTGGTTCTCCATGTTCCAATTAACATAATGATCTTATCATGAACAGTAAATAACAACTGATAACAAAAGTGTAATCATGAATAGTGTATCTCCATACCCAAAACCACATATAGCACTAGCAAGTACTACCCAGAAAGTTCAGTGGTAAACAAGGTATAAAGATAGACAAACTAGGGTAACCTATTGGGTCCCATCAAAATTAACCTATGCAGATCATTATGATTAATTAGAACATGGCTGGGTAAAAAGAAGTGATCAAGGGCACAACTTGCCTGGGCCTTGAGATTCCAGGTACCAGGATGATCTTCAGATCCTCGTGACCTCACTGCTAATCGTAGCAATACAAACAAACATTGTATAGGCAAATTTAACATTACATCAAACATAAGAACAAAATACACAGTAATAATATACATATTAAAATAAGATTACAGGAAAAAGAATTATTAATTTTTGAGTTATAGAATTCAAGTTATGAATTTCCTAAGATTTTATGCACTTAATATAGGGTTAGGTGAGAAATAAATTTTAATGTGTACTTTATGTAAAAACAGTGGTACTATTTAATAGAGAATATTATTACAAAATTATAGGAACTGAAATGGATTAATTTGGACTGAATATGGATTTTCTATGATTTAAATAAGATTCTGGAATTATTTTAACAATAGAAATCATTTTCTAATTGAATTTTCTGAATTTCCTCGGATTCTGGACTGGGCACCAAAATTCAGGAACCGCAGGGGCTTCTGCGCAAATTTCCCAAGGCTCAGTGCACAGTGACAAGGGATGGCGGGTTGATTCCACAAAACCCCGAGGGCTCTTTAATAAATTTCCTGACCAAAAGGGTATCACGCGATCTGAGCCGCCCGATCTAACATGAGCGCCCCAGATTAGAACTGGGTATCCCTGAACCGGTACCTAAACGCAGCCGTTGGATCGAACCTCAACGCACCAGATTTAAAACAACCCGATCGAATCACATTCGCATAACCCAAAATCTACGGCTTAGATGCTCCACGCGCGAAAGGGTATGCATGATCAGATCGAGGCTGTTCGCGAGTCAATCAACGGCCCAGGCACCTTTCTTCTCCCCCGCGACCGAAGTCGACCAGAGCACCCGCGCCCTCGCCGGAACGCACGCCGGCGCGCGACCAGCCGACGACCCAGCGCTCATCTACCCAAGCGGATTAGTGCTACACGAAGTCATGAAGACGGCGAATTGTTTGGTGGATCCCATACCTTAAATCGAGACGGCAGGGGACCCAATTACGCACTGCAGCGGCTTCGCGGCGGAGCTGTGAAGTCCGGCGAGGCAACCCACCCAAATTACGGCAGGGCGACTCCAATCTCAAGGTGGTCTACCATCCAGACGATGCAGCGAGTCGAGTAGGGCTACCACATACCGGTGATTGCACGGTGAAGGTCGCTGGCCACGGAGAGCTTCGTCCGGCTGGTGAAATCCCCACGCCGATGAGCAATCCGCGAGACCCGGCGACGATACAGAGTTCAAATTCGCCAGACACTCGAGCGATAGTGTGGTCCGAAGCTCTCGGACCAAGCCCCAGGTACCAATAACGACGGGAGCGCACGATGGCTATGGCGGCGGACCCGATTCTCCTTTTTCCCCTCCCTCACTATGATTCACGGTCAATCCTTAGCGACTAAGACGGAATCCCCAGGATTTATAGGCTCACGCACCCGCAGTTCTCGGCGAGCAGGTGCCCACATCCATGAGCTGCACACGCTCGCGGACTCCGTCGCGATCCGCCAGGCGCGGTGTTCGTTGGAGGGGAGATAGCTGCGAGCGGGGCCCACATGGCATAGGGGTGAAAAGAGCAGGCGCGCGCGCAATACTCCCCCGTGGACCCGCTGACGGAAGGGCCCCCACGGTCAGCCGAGCGCGCGTGTGTTAGAAGCTGGGCCGCGCGAGGTGAAGGGGTCTCCCAGGATGGGCCAGATTGGGGTATGGCGGCCCAAGAGACTAGTTTTGTTTTATTCTTTTTCTGTTATCTTTTTCCTTTCTATTTTCTTTTATATTTTCTTCTTTCTCCTTTTAGTTTCCAAATTCCATTTTAAATTCAAGTTTTGTGCCAGTTTATCCTCAATTTATATTTTGTGAAATAGAAAGTATAAATTTTGGAAATATATAAATTTCCCTTATATTATGTATATATATCTTCTCTCATTCATTTCTACATAATATTCCCAAAACCCCAAAGTGCAACCTTGGGTTAACTTCAAATTCTCAATTCCATTATTATATTTTATTATTATTTTAAATGCACATACAATTAAAACTCCATCATGAGTGCCCAATATGGTTCTATTTATTATTTTATTCACTTAAGTAAATGCTTTTAAATAGGGAGATGAGTCTTCAAATGTTATGAGAGTTCTAAAGAGAGAGTAAAAGAAAAAATCTTAATGCAAGATCTTTGAAAAATTTTTTACTATATTCCCAAAATGAGATTTAGGGTGTTACATATAGGGTCATTACTTCCGCTGCTACTGCTTTCGTGTCGAGGGGCTAGTTGATGCCGGGGTACTCCAATTGGTCCCGTTGACTTACGTGCCGTTAGCCTTGTGCGTGGCGGCATCTTTCTAAGGGGGAAAATGTTATTAGTATAATTCTTAGCATGATGCATGAATAAGTACAGAATCAACCTTAGTCGATTCAACCTTCTATACATTGCACTCTTCCTATCTGGTCTTTAAGATAAACTCTTCAGAGTACTTAGGTAAGAAGAGAAAAGAGTTTTTAGGTAAGATTTTCGAAAATCCTTTTGAAGATGCCTCATAATATCTGCAAAGAAGGGCTACGCTCCGATACCAGCTGCGACGGAACCTCCCAAGTAATCAGGCCCACCTACAGTTGTCCTTGTCTAACAGACATCAGACACCCTGTAGATGTTCCTAAGTCACTTGACAAGCTCGGTATCTTTCCCGACTTCACCAGGAACGTTTCACCCGTCTTGCAGACATTACAGATCATCGGAGATAAAGAAATGCGGAAGCGAATTACATAAACTTACATTTATTTCAAAAGCAAGCTCGAGTTATTTTATTACAGACCAGACTAAAAGTGAGTGCAGAGTAGTAATATTATACAAACCAAAGGAGGCACAAACATCTTCCGATAAGTTATAAACAAAAGATCCTATGTGGAGGACCGAGTCCTCCCGCACTTCAGTCTTGTTTTTCTTCTTTGGGAACCACCTTGGCACAGAAGCAGCAAAAGTCTGCTACTTCCTCACCTAAAAACAACGAGGGGATAAACCCTGAGTATGGAATTACTCAGCAAGTCTTACCCGACTAAAGAAAAGACTCTCAAGGGTATGCTGGCTTTTAGGGAGTCAAGATAAGGCTTTTCAAATAATCAAGACTCTGTTTTGCAGAAATGCTTACTAAAGTGGATCCTTAAAATCGAATTTTATTTGTCAAGTTAAGTTCAATTACCTGCAACTAGAGTTCTTTCTACCCTAGTTCAATCACTGGTCCTGCACTAGCCAATTTCTTAACAAATACCCATCATCTTTAGTGGAAAGCTACGTGTAGGGCAGTGACCAAGTCTTCATAACCGCGAAGGTACGGCGATCCGAATCGATTATACTCAGCTGAGGATCTCCAATCACACGACATATGTAGCACTTAACCCTTGCATATGTCAACCCGCCACCGGGGTTCTTAAGACCGGATCAGGTTCACGCAAACCGAGAGCACAGATACACCACCGTCCAGCCTCTTGCCACGGAGGGTACACGCTACTCTCGCCACCGCTCCACTCCCATTTTGTGTTATCTTATTCCGGCCTTAGTCTGCCCGAGGCAAGGCTTACCCATGACGAGGCATGTGACCAGTTAAAGGGTCCTCGATCATCAAGCCTACATCGAGACGGTCCTTAATCGACTCAGACGGAGACACTACACCGAGACTCTCTTCTCGTGCAAGTCACCCGCCCGGTCTCAGCTTAATCTTTTTAACCCAAAAACTTGGTACCTGACAGAGGTACATCTTTTCCGATGTTGAATCCATCATGGCCATGATGGATCCACCATCAAGTTTTATTTTTGAAAACATCCCTCCCACTTTGCCAAACATCTTTTGTAAAACAAACCCTTTTGTTTTTCTAAAGCAATACTAAGCATAGTAAAAACCTTTTTGTAAAAACAGGTTTCCAAGGAGGGTAATCAAGATCAAGGAAGGTAATGCAGGAATTGTTTAATCAATCAACTCCTATTACCTAATGCAGCAAGCAAGTGAGAAAGATTTTAAAAACATCAAGGGAGGTGGCAAATGCACCGGGGCTTGTCTTTGTTATCAGGTGAGTCCTGCTCGGATCCACAAATATCGAAATAAAAGCAGTTGCCTGCTTGAGGATCTGAGGATGGTGGTATCCCTTCTTCAGTGACTTCTTCTTCTTCTTCGTGTTCTAACATAACCATATATATGCATAAGAATGGATGCCATGGGGTGCTCATGAGGATGCAAAGATAATATATAAACTTATTATCCAAGTCTTGAGTACAACTTTCCTTCACGGTACTCCGAGAACCTAGGGTTTCCGGAGTCAGTAAAGGAGTTCATAGGGCAAGGGGGTTTGGTTTTGGGTTTAGTGGTCAAACAAGGTCCAAATCAATTCAAACTCTACCCAAGGCTCCTAAATATTGGTTTAAGTGCCCCTAAAAAGTTTGGACATTTTTGGACTTACCATTTAATTTCTAAAAATCCATAACTAATATTTTTAATTACTTTAAATACCCTAAAATTTCTTATTTCCATTAAAAATCACAAAACTATTTTTACTAAATACTAGAGAAAATAACAAGCCTAGGAAAATTAGTTTCACAATTTTAGCATTTTTCTACATTTTCCTATAAATATTTTGGCTCTGCTGGAAAAAGAAAAAGCAAAAGGATGAAATAGGACTGGGCCGATTCTGGCCCAACTAGCCCAGGTCCACGGCAAAAACGCGCCCGCGCGCGCCCGCGTCCTGGCGGTTTTGCAGAACGACCCCTGGAGTTCTGGGTAACTGAAAAATAGTTCCGGTACTATTCCTGTGTGCCACTGACAGATTACAGATAAACCCCTGTACTTCTCTCTATTCTTTGTTTCAAGTCCGCGACGGCGACCGCGCGGGGAACTGAACTCTGGCGAGGTTATACTGGCGGATTTACATTATGATCAGTGCCTTGGAGCTACACACACCGGATTGAACCTCCACTGATCATTTCCCCTAAGTTAATTTCAAGAATGACGATCTAATTTGGTCTGGCCACGGTAACCGCGCGGACGAACCCAAGAACCATGCGTTCTCGGTGATGGGTGGTCACACAGTTCAAATTGATGACTTGATAAGCATCACGGAGCTATGCAAGTGCTTAAACAAGAAAGCAGGGGACGGGGACTGACCGGAAAGGGGCTGGCGACGGTGAGCTCGGTCTCACGGTGGCGGAAATCGGATTTGGGGGAAACTTGAAATTAGAGCTCACGGTGGCAGGACTGGGGCTGATACTGGACGATGAGGTACGTGATGAAGTTATGCAGCTAGAGGAGGGATCAATTTATAGGGAGGATAGGCGGTGGCCGCGAATTCGGACGAGACACGCGGTGGTCGGAGGTGAAGAAGAAGCACTGGCCGCGGTGAATACGTGTCCGCCGCCGTGGCAACCTCCCCGGCGATGATGGGACAGTCATAGGGCGTCACGGCGGTGCTGTGAAACGGCTAGGCCACACGGCGCACGGTCGGAAAGCGGCGGTCGACGGTGAACTTATCGTGCCAGCCGCAAAGCAGAAAGGAAGACAGGGGGGTTGTCGGAGTGGTGGCCAGGCCATGGGCGGTGACGATCTTTTGACGCCGCGAAGTTATCCACATACCCGAGCGTGAATCGTGACGCCGGCGACGTGAATCACGGCGGAAAGCCACCGGCGGTGGGTTTGCTGGCGACCTTATCTGTTTCAGCTACTGTACAATGGCGAAGTGCAGTTCAGACAACCTGACAGCGCATTTTAGAGCTTCATTTTCTCCCAGTTTCATGTGACAACAGGTCCAAGTCTCTGCACCAAAGTTGTAGTGCTACATACCAGCTACAACTCGACTATAGGAATGAAACTTATTTGAGCACTGGATCAAGGTTTAATTCACCCACAAAGTCGACCCTGTTACACTGAAAGGCTGAATTTCAGAATGAACGAGCCTGACAGTCAAACTTTGATTGGGTTTTTCTCCAAATTTCTCATAACAACTAAGCTCACACTCTTTAGCAAAGTTGTTCTCCTATAATTGGTCTTCAACTTTGATGTGGTGACCTAGGGCAAAAACCCTATACTTTGTAAGTTACAAAGCCCCAAAGTTGAGCCCATTCTCTAATTTTCAGACTTAGAATAAAACTCATATGAGGTCCATTTTGCATTTAAGTCCAAAACTTTGGGTTTGGCTTTCAAATCCACATATTTGTGATCCAATTGTCTTAAAATACTTATTTGGCTTGATTTTTGCACTTTAGCCCAAAAGTGGGCTAATTTTGCACATAAGCCCCTAGGGTTTGGTTTCAGGGTTTTTCAGGGTTCCAATTAGGGTTTCTGGTATCCTAGGGGTATAAAAGGGATTCAAGTTTGTTCTTAGAGTCATTTTATGACTTTTACCCTAAAGTCTTTAGGTTTCCTTAACTTGGGTTAAGTTTTACCCCTTTAACCACTATCTAGGGTTAAGTCCTTTAACCAGGGTTCTATTTGCAAAAACATTAAAACAATACAACTTGTTTGAAATTTTTGCCTAGTGAATGCACTCTAAGTGTGTCAAACATATGCAATGCCAATGCTTATGATGCCATGCTCAAGTTTTAGTTATAGTAACACCAGGGGTGTTACAATCATGAGAATGGAGGCACCGCGATCACAGAAGAAAGTACAAAGACTAACTGGATGCATGGCAGCTCTAAGCAGGTTCATATCAAGGTTGGGAGAAAAAGGCCTACCGTTCTACAAGTTGCTCAAGAAGGTAGACAAGTTCCAGTGGACTTCAGAGGCTCAGGAAGCTCTAGATGCCCTAAAGAAATTCCTGACAACACCACCAGTGCTAAAGCCGCCGCGCCGAGCCACACCGAGTCAACCGGCCGAAGATCTGCTGTTATACATCTCTTGCACGACTCACGTGGTGAGCACCGCGTTGGCAGTCGAGCGAGCAGAAGAAGGACATGCATACCCAATACAACATCCTGTCTATTTCATCAGTGAAGTCCTGGGTCCCTCAAAAAAGAAATATCCTCAAGTTCAAAAACTATTGTATGCAGTACTTCTAACTGCACGCAATCTCTGTCACTACTTTGACAATCACAAAGTCATAGTAGTCACTGGATTTCCAATAGGGGATATTCTCCACAACAAAGAAGTCATCGGAAGAATAGCCAAGTGGGCCTGTGAGCTAGGAGCTCACGACATTGAGTTTCGACCTCGTACTGCAATCAAGACTCAAGCACTAGTTGACTTTGTATCAGAATTGGACCGAGCAACAAGTGCCAGATAACCCGGAGACTGCAGAAGTATGGCGGATGTATTTCGATGGCTCGTTGAAGCTGCAGGGGGCAGGCGCAGGAATCCTCTTCATTGCATCTGGAGGTGAACAACTCAAATATGCTCTTCAGTTACTATTCTCAGCGTCCAATAATGCAGCAGAATATGAAGCTTTGATTCATGGACTGAACATTGCCATATCACTGGGCATCAAGAGACTGATGGTATATGGAGATTCACTGGTGGCCATAAGTCAGATAAATAAAGAGTGGGATTGCTCGAATGACTCCATGGGAAAATACTGCACCACCGTCCGAAAGCTAGAAGACAAACTCGAAGGGCTGGAATTTCATCATATGGAGAGAGATCGCAACGCGGCAGCTGATGCGTTGTCAAAGCTAGGATCCAGTCGGACTTAGGTCCCGCCTGGAGTTTTCGTCCAAGAAGTACTACGCCCGAGCATTTCATTAGATCGAGCAGAAGAGTGCAATATTCTGAGCCAACCAGAGTCAGATTCTGATGACTGTAGGGAGCCAATCATCAGATATATAAAGAATGAGGAGGAGCTAGATGACAAAAATGTAGCAGAACGCATTGCAAGGCAGTCAGCTTACTATACTGTCATTGGGGAAACACTATACAGAAGGGGCGCGACAGGAGTCCTCATGAAGTGCATTCTTTCGGCTACTGGGAAGCAACTGCTAGATGAGATCCACGCTGGGCAATGTGAGATACACGCAGCATCCAGGACTCTAGTTGGGAAGGTCTTCAGGTCTGGTTTCTACTAGCCAACGACAAAGAGTGATGCAGCCGAGTTAGTCCAGAGATGTGAAGCTTGTCAATACTTATCAAAACAGCAACATTTACCAGCACAGCAACTGCAAACCATACCCGTAACATGGCCATTCGCGTGCTGGGGACTGGATATGATTGGACCCTTCAAAAAAGCTCAAGGAGGATACACTCATGTACTGGTTGCTATTGACAAATTCACTAAGTGGATAGAGTGGAAGCCCATTGCTTCTCTAACTTCAGCTAAGGCAGTGGAATTCTTATAAGACATAATATTCAGGTTCGGAATACCGAATAGCATCATAACTGACCTGGGATCCAATTTCACTAGTTCAGAGTTCTTTGATTTCTGCGAACAAAAAAGCATCCAGATCAAATATGCATTAGTGGCACACCCAAGAGCCAACGGGCAGGTAGAAAGAGCCAACGGAATGATATTGGAAGCACTCAGAAAGAAAGTCTTCGATAAGAATGAAAAGTTCACAGGAAAGTGGATCAGAGAGTTGTCGTATGTGGTCTAGAGCCTAAGAACTCAACCTAGCCAAGCTTTGCATGGAAACACTCCCTTCTTTATGGTCTATGGTTCGGAGGCAGTGCTACCTGCCGATCTCAAGTTTGGGGCACCAAGATTGATATTCGAAAACATAGCTGAAACTGAGGCCACTAGACTGGAGGATGTTGATATACTAGAAGAAGAACGATTGAATACAGTGATTCAGTCAGCCAGGTACCAGCAAACTCTGATGCGCTATCATGATAAGGCCATACAGCATCGATCCTTCGCAGTGGGAGATCTTGTCCTCCGCCGAATTCTAACGGGAGAGGGACGACACAAATTGTCGCCACTATAGGAAGGACCATTCATAGTAGCAGAAGTCACTCGGCCTGGATCATATCGTCTTACTCAAATGGATGGCACAGAAATAGGGAACTCATGGAATATAGAGCATCTCAGGAAGTTTTACCCCTAGCTAGATTTCAAAAGCTATTGGGATGGCATTGTATTCTGTAATTGGAAAATACACCATCAATAAAAAGACTTCATTCTCAAAGGCACTCGAACTGTTTATTGTCAATCTGCATGCTTACTCGACTCAGGGTGACCACTATACCCTACTAACGGAGCAATCGACTTAAGTTGGCGATGACTTAAGGCGGTGTGACATGCTCACGCTTACTTAACCCAGGGTGACCACTATACCCTATGAACGGAGCAATCGACTTAAGTCGGCGATGACTTAAGGCAGTGTGACATGCTCACGCTTACTTAACTCAGGGTGACCACTATGCCCTACTAACGGAGCAATCGACTTAAGTCAGCGATGACTTAAGGCGGTGTGACATGCTCACGCTTACTTAACCCAAGGTTATCACTAGACCCTACTAACGGAGCAATCGACTTAAGTCGACAATGACTTAAGGCGGTGTGACATGCTCATGCTTACTTAACTTAGGGTGACCACTAGACCCTACTAACGGAGCAGTCGGTTTAAGTCAGCAGTGACTTAAATCGGTGTGACATGCTCACGTCTACTCGATCCAGCATAAGCACGCTTGCGATAACTCGTCTTAGGGCGACCTCTATGCCACGCGAAATAGAAAGAAGTTTCAAAACCATCACACTGCACTTACTTCTGCAATCGTAACAAACTGTTGAATTCAAACAACAGAAAAATAATAATAGCATTCAGTACCAAGAACACTTTCTAACAGAATATTCGAGCACATTGACCACATACACAATGCATTCAGTGTTTCTACTTGGTAATGTTTTTCTCAGGAGCAACTGATGAAGAAGGGCGACTCGAAGAGTCAGGAGCAACGTTGACATCAGCAATTATGTCATCAGGAACAATCACGCCCGGCCTTCTCATCAAGATCCGCCCTGCACGAATGGCTTTGTCCATAGCCTTGTCGCGTTGAGCCTTCAAAGTAGTGGAAGTGTCCTCAGCAACCTTGACAGCTAGCTGAGTAGCTTCTAGCTCCTGGACGACTGATCTTTTGGAAACGCGCAGATCCTTGATGACAGAATCTTTGCTCGACACCAATTGCCTAAGACGAAGGATTTCATCCTGGGACTCTTGCAGCTTGTGACGGTGATTATCCAAATCTGCCATAGTACAGCTGTTGGGGACTTGCTCTCAAATACTATGAATTAAGAACAAGGCAACATAAAATGTTAAATATCGATGTCCTTCGTCCGCTGAAGCATTATTTCCCCAAGGATTCGATGAACTTCGGACGAAGGTTATAATAACAAAATTACGAAAGTATCACCTTCGTAATTTAATTCTCGAAGGTAATGCGGAATAACGCAGGACATAAAGCATTAAAGATAGTTAAATTGGAAATAAATGACATCATTTATTATGCTATATCAATCTTAAATGTTTAAACATAATATTTAAATACATTTATACCTCTGCCTTGACAAATGATAATTTTCAGGTGATGCGATTGCAATTACCGAATGCGTGAACAGTAAAGGAATACTGTTCACTATTTATAGGCACAGGACACAGCCTGTGAACAATTACAATCATGCCCCTCATAAAAGTTTACAACATCGACTCAAACTCTTATGGACTAAAAGGTCATTCTATCTTTAAGTCGGTTTGTAATTCCGAAGCTTCATGAACGGCACCCTTCGGCATTACGTACAGACAGCTTCAACCGAAACTGTTTCTTCCTGCAGGACCTTCGGCGACGAAGCATTGTCCCAACAGTAGCCCCTTCGCGGTGCTAGATCATTTTTCGTAACGAGCTTGATCCGTGAAAAAAGTCTCCTAGGCTTCAGGAAGCTGAAGGTCCGAAAAACACCTTCCCGGAGCTCGTTGTCGAGAAACTGATACAGTTTCCGAGCGCGTAGCGGTCCCACCATGCAGGTTCACTATTTTGGTCTTTGCGGCCCACCGCGCAGCGGGTGCGAGCAGCTGTTTACCTGGTGTTAAAATCCTGACGATTCACCTTCTTACCTGCAGCACTATATAAACAGACAGGTAGGTGTGAAGTTACCACAGCATTCATTGCTATTGCACTGTTTTGCTGCCAAAAATTTTAACCATAGCCGAAGCTCGACTCTCGGATTCAGATGAAGCTCCAATTTGGTGTCTACTTCGTCAGAAGAAAAGCTTCGGGAGAAGAGGTTATTTAGTTCCCGAGAAATCTTTCAAGAAATTCAAAATTGAATGGCCAGATTGCGCTCTACTGCTAGAGTTGAGCGTGAGGGAGACGAAGTCGAAGGTGCAGAGACTGTTCCTATCTCCGAAGCAATGCAGCGATCCGGATTGGTGACCTTGGAAAGAATCCCTACTGCCGAAACAGAACAGGCTGCTGCCGAAACAGAACAAGCTGCTGCCGAAGCAGAACGAGGAGATATTGAGGAAGCTGATTCTGACGATGATTACCATATCGCAGTACCAAGCAAGCCTAGCCATTTAGACTTCGGGAAGTCGACTATCTCCAAGGCTGATTTCTCCAAAATGGTGAAGTCGGGCTATTTCAGAGAAAATGAGAAGAAGTTAGTTCGCTTCGGGGGAGAGGAGACTACCCCGAAGCCAGAAAAGGATGAAATAGTTATTTTCAAGAGTTTTTTAAAGGCTGGGTTGAGATTTCCTTTGAATAGAATGATTTCTGATGTGCTGCAAAAGTTTGGGATCTATTTTCACCAACTGACTCCTAACGCCATTGTCAGGCTTAGCGTTTATATCTGGGCTCTCCGAAGCCAGGCGGTGGAGCCGTTTGCCGACAGCTTCTGTCGAGTACATGAGCTGCATTACCAGACTAAGGCCAGAAAGGATGGGTTGCACGAAAATTTTGGTTGTTACAATTTTGCCTATCGGAAGACCACAAAATTTCCTGTGATTAGCTACCGAAGCAAATGGCCGGCAGGCTGGAAGTCAGAATGGTTTTATGTCAAAGTTAACGAAGACAGAGAGAAGCTAGTACAAAGCCCTCTTGAACTGATCTTCGGAGAAACAAGACCCCGTTGCAGAATGACAACTGAAGGTCCAACTTGGGTCGCACTTGCTGAATTCAAAATTATTGCAGAACACGTTGGCACTAGAGATTTAGTGCAGGAATTTCTGGCCTTCAGAGTATTTCCGACTATGAAGGAGTGGACTATGCCGAAGCTTAAAGGAGAAAAGAAAGAAGGGGAGCTTGTCCGACTACCCTATTATTATAAGTTTAAGAAATATTTTAAAGCACCCTGTCAAGAATGGCTCGATATAATTGATGTAATGAGTAATGAAATCCTTGGAAATTACTCCAAAAAAGAGGACCAGCTGATGAAAGCAGCCTTCGGCACTCGGCCGAAGCGAAGGCTGAACAGGGTGCTTGATGCCATAGGTTTTGAATATGCTGATTATGATCGTCTGGGCGGAGATGCTGGAGGCCCAAAGCGAAAAAGAATTTCCAGCGCTGCTGACGAAGAGGTCGCCAAGGTAATCAAAAAGAAAAGGGGAGATTCTGAAAAACTTAGCCCTGAAGAGTTGAATCCTGAGCCAAAGGTGGCCACTGCAGGAAAGAGGAAAACTGCATCTCCAGAACCAAGAACGTTGGTTCAAGAAGAAGATACTCCTGCAACGCCTTCTGCTGTTGAAGTAGAAGAGATTATGAAGGTAATGACTGAACCCTTGCCTGTCAAGCTAAGTCCGCTGGCGTTGGAACTGACGAAGTTTTTTCAGAAGGACAAGGCAGCTTCGGCATAAGAAGGTCCTACACTGCCGAAAAAACGAAGGATTATTCAAATAGCAGATGTAATTCATGGGACACCGTTACCGACACCGGCATCAAGAATTGCTATTGACCAGACTGCCGAAACTGCTGAAGCTAAAGGCGCCGCAGCCGAAACCACGAGAGCGGAAACCTTCGAAGCTGAAACTGGCGCAGCCAAAGCTGCCGGGGTTGAAACTGGGGCCACGGAAGATCTGAACCTGGACGAGACACTTGAAGTTCTTGATAACATACTCTTAAAAATGACTGAGGAAGAACCTGCTGTGGCCGCGGCGAGCACAGGCACTGAAAAGGGGAAAAAACAAGCTGAAGACATTTTGGAGGGGGAAGATTTTGAATTTCAAGATTTACTTGGGCAAGAGCTGACAGACGCTGAAAAAGCAGAGCTTAAAAGATGTGCCATATCCTGCGGATATAAGCCAGGGGCTACACTGTTTGGTGGGGTTAACGAAGGAAAATTGAGGTGCCTTCGAAACCGCAGCGAAGCTAAAATTGTTAGAACTCTCTGCAAAAACATTGGCTTGCCGAAGCTGGAAGCGGACCTCTGCCGTTACCAACGGCACCATATCGCCGGAAGTTTGCTTTATGCTAACTTCAAGATAACAAATATTTTTGTTATTTTATTATTATTATTATCTTTTAGGTCGTTTTCTAACGAAGATCGTTTCGACAGAGCATACTGTTAAGTAAGGTTCTAAAAATGCAACAAGATCTCGAAGAAGAGAAGAACAAAGCCGTCATCCAAAATTTGGCTGAAAAAGTTGAAAATTACGAAGCTGATTTGAAAAAGAAGGATTTCACCATCCAAGATCTTGAAATGATGGTCAAAGAGCACGAAGGTGCATTAGAAAAGAAAGATTTTGTTATTCAGACTATGGAGGGTTCTTTGGCTGAAGTCCAAACTGAGAATAACAGCTTAAAGAATGAATTGCTCCAACAGTCAGAAAAATTTGAGCAAGAAAAGAAATATCTCGAAGCAAGCCTGAAAACTGAGGTGGATAAAAATTCAAATTTGCAGAAATCCTTTAAAGAACTTCAAGAGAAATGCCTAAGCTTCGGCAGCCGATGCGTGCAACGGCTGAAGGATGTGTTTCATTCTGTCGGAGCCAGCTCTGCAAAATTTACACCTTCAGCTGATAATCTGCCCAGCACGTTAGAATATATTGAAGGCGAGGTTGATGCCCTTGACGAAGTTATTGGTGGGCATGCCGACTTCTGCGCCCTGGTAGCTTCCCGGGGCACAGCCACCGCTTTTCTAAAGGCTGGCTGCACGCATGGAAATATTGTAAACAGACCAAACTTCAGCTTGTCAGCATCAGATCTGATAGATATCCCAAGCCTAGCCTGAAGCATTGGAAATAGATTCATGACCCAGATCTGGGTAGGTGGTGGGCGAAAAATGGCGGGTGACGAAGCTCGAAGTCATCTTAAGCCGGTAAGAAACTTATATTTGTTACTTTTACCTTCTCCTTGAAATTTTCACCTTTCTTATTCTGCTGTTTGATATACGCAGGATGACGAAGCTGGAGAATGACGAAGTTGAAGTTTGACGAAGCCTATCCTGAAGCTTGATAGTTGTTTACAATATACTTTCCTGCAAAAATTCTGGAGAAACTTTTGTAATATAGTTATGGAACAACTTATGTAAATTTATACATACCTTGTAATATATTTTGTTTCTGCTATCTACTTACAATCTGCTTTGCTGTGGACGAAACCTCTCTTTTGAGCCGAAGGCGAAAAACACCTTCTCTTCTTTTCGTACACAACGAAGCATAAAAATTTTCCTTCGAGTTTTTCCTCATCGCCGAAGCATCTGTGTTTTTGTGCGGTATAATGATGATTCTATATATGTCTAAATGCATGTTTATGAATGCAAATGACATGATGAGATGCATTGTGCAAATGAATATCAAAATACATAATCATAGTCCTTCAGCGTTGACTTTTCGCTGTAAGCCTCCCTTAGGAGCTTCTTCGCCTTTTACTTTCAGCGGAATCAGCGCTTATTTTTCGCTGTAAGCCTCCCTTAGGAGCTTCTTCGCCTTTTACTTTCAGCGGAATCAGCGCTTATTTTTCGCTGTAAGCCTCCCTTAGGAGCTTCTTCGCCTTTTACTTTCAGCAGAATCAGCGCTTATTTTTCGCTGTAAGCCCTGCATTCCCTTAGGAACGACTTTTGAGCTTCTCCCTGTTTCCTTTTCTTTTTCCTTTTGCATTTACATTTACATTTTTTTTTGGGGGGACATCACTCTCATAAAATTGAAATAAGGAAAATTACATGTTGTGGCCCCATTAAAAACCTTTCTCCCCCTTTGGAAAGGAAAAGGGTGCCACGAAAAAGAATATAAAAAATCACATCAAGCTAAACATAATATCATCGAAGCTCATCCGCATTCCATAATCTAGGAATGTCGTTGCCGTCCATATCCTTCAATCTGTAGGAACCGGGTCTTGACGAAGATACTACCAAAAAAGGGCCTTCCCACTTCAGCTGTAATTTGCCTGCTGTCTCAGGGTTGGCTACTCTTCGAAGTACCAAGTGTCCTGGTTCAATGTTCTTCAGCTTGACTTTTCTGTCACGCCATTTTATTGTTTCAGCTTGATATTTATTGATGTTTTCCACAGCTTGAAGTCTGATCCCTTCAATAGCATCTTTTTCTACAGAGCAATCAGCTTCGTCTTTGCCTTCTGCCGAAGCTACTATCCTTATTGATCCTGCTTTGGCCTCTTCTGGGGTTATTGCTTCGTCACCGAACAATAGTTTAAAGGGCGTAAAACCTGTTGACCTTGACATGGTTGTATTATGGCTCCATACCACTTTGATTAGCTCGTCAGGCCATTTTCCCCTGGGCTGATTGAAGATTGACTTCATTATTCCTGTCATTATGATCCCATTAGCTCTTTCGACAAGTCCATTTGACTCTGGGTGTCGAACTGATGCAAAATGGATCTTCGTGCCAATTTGATCACAAAATTCTCTGAAGGCTTCAGAATCAAACTGTGTCCCATTGTCCACAGTAATGGCCTTCGGTACTCCGAAGCGACAAACAATGTTCTGCCAGAAAAACTTTTGAATAGTAAATGAAGTTATTGTGGCTAAGGGCTTTGCCTCAATCCATTTGGAAAAATACTCCACTGTCACTACCACATATCTTAAGTTCCCCTGTGCTGGTGGTAATGGGCCTAGCAAATCAAGGCCCCACCTTTGCAACGGCCAAGTGGGTTGTATTAATTGAGTTAAAGATGAAGGTTGTTTTTGATCTCTTGCACATTTCTGACAACCTTTGCACTTTTGGACTATATCCGCTGCATCCGAAGCTGCCTTTAGCCAATAAAATCCTTGGCGAAAAACTTTCCCGTGCAAGGGCCTAGATCCAATGTGAGATCCACACAGGCCTGCATGTATTTCCTTCATTAATTCTATACCTTCGGATCTGGATAAACACTTGAGCAATGGGGAACAGACCCCATGCTTGTATAACTCCCCTTCTATTATGACATATGGTCGAGCTCTTGCTTCTATTCTCCTGTTATAAGCTTCGTCGTCTGAAAGAAAATTACCCTGAAGGAAAGAGACTGATCTCAGTTCTCCAATCCTCGCTATAAACAGGGGATATATTAAGGATTGCTCTTTCAAGAAGCTCGACCGAAGGTGCTTTTATTGTTTCGAAAAATACTTCCGAAGGTATAGGCAGCCCCAGGGCTGCTGACTTGGCCAATAGATCAGCGTATTCATTTTCTCCACGAGGAATATTTTTTACAGAGAAACCTTCGAAGGAAGCCTCAATCCTTCGGACTGTATCTAGATACTTTTCAAGCTTCGGGTTTCTTGCTTTATAGCTCTTGTCAACATGACCAGAAATAACTTGAGAATCAGTTTTAAGAATGGCCCTTCTGATTCCCATTGCCTTTAACTTCCGAAGACCCAAGAGCAGAGCTTCATATTCAGCGATATTATTTGTGCAACTAAAATCAAGTATTGCCGCATAACAAGTTTTAACTTTGGAAGGTGAAACCAACACAGCAGCCGCTCCTGCTCCGAAGGTTCCCCAAGACCCATCGCAAAACACTGTCCATGCTTCGGTATCTTTATTTGTTTCTTCCTCCTGAGCCCCTGGCGTCCAGTCAGTAATGAAGTTTGCTAACGCCTGGGACTGAATCGAGGATCTATGAACATAATCAATACAAAATTCATTGAGCTCTGCAGCCCATTTTCCAATCCTTCCAGTAGCTTCTCGGTTTCTCATAATATCCTTCAGAGGTTGCGAAGAAGGAACAATTATGTTGTAAGCTTGAAAATAATGCCGAAGCTTCTTGGAGGCCATCAAAACAGCATACAGTACCTTCTCCAATTCTGTATAATTTTTCTTTGATAAACTAAGAACCTCGGATACGAAATATATTGGGGCCTGCCTCTTAACTTGGCCTTCAAGCTTCTCCTGGACAAGTGCTGCACTTACCGCTGAGTGCGAAGCTGCCACATATAATAACAAAGGAGCCCCTGGCGTTGGTGGAGTTAATGTTGTTAGATCTATCAAATATTGTTTCAACTCTTCGAAGGCTTTCTGCTGGATTGGTCCCCATTGAAAGACTTCGGCTGACTTCAGCACTTTGAAGAATGGTAAGTTTCTCTCTGCTGATCTGGATATAAATCTGTTGAGAGATGCCAGCCTTCCCGTCAATCTTTGAGCCCCCATTTTTTGTACTTGGTGGTTCCATTCGAAGTATAGCTTCGATTTTGCTTGGATTAGCCTCAATTCCCTTTGTTGAAACTAGGCAACCAAGAAATTTCCCCTTCTTTACTCCGAAGACACATTTTTCTGGATTCAGCTTTAAACCAGCCTGTCTAAAATTAGCGAAGGTCTCCTGTAAATCAGCAATGTGGTTATCTTGCTTCGTGCTTTTTACAATGATGTCATCAACATAAGTTAGTACATTCCTGCCTATCTGAGAATGGAGAACCTTCGCTATCATTCTGCTGAAGCTTCCTCCAGCATTTTTAAGCCCCTCAGGCATCCGAAGGTAGCAATATGTCCCACTAGGGGTTATGAAGCTGGTTTTCGGTTCATCCTCCTTCTTCATCCAGATTTGATGATAGCCTGAATAGCAATCCAGCAAACTCATAAGCTCTGATGAAGCTGCTGCATCGACTAAGGAATCTATCCTTGGCAATGGAAACTCATCCTTCGGACAAGCCTTATTGAGGTCAGTAAAATCAATACACATTCTCCATTTACCATTGGCCTTCTTCACCATAACAGTGTTAGCCAACCATTCTGGGTATTTTACCTCTCTAATAACTCCGGCACTGAGAAGTCTTTTCACTTCATTCCGAGCACCTTCGGCCTTGTCATCAGACATCTTCCGAAGCCTCTGCTTTCTGGGTCTGAAGGATGGATCGACATTGAGCGAATGCTCAATAACATCCCTGTTAACTCCACAAAGATCATTAGCTGACCAAGCAAAAACATCTTTATTGTTGAACAGAAACCTTATCAAGGTTTTTTCCTGCTCTTCAGACAATTGAGATCCCAATAGCACCTTCTGATCTGCTATATCCTCACATAAGAGCATGGGCTTCGGCTGGTCAGCTGAAGCAGCTTTTTCCCTTCTGAACTTGTATTGCTCACAGGCCTCAGCTCCATCTATGTTACGGATTGCTTTTGAATCTGTCCAATTTCCTTCGGCCCTTCTGGCAGCTTCCTGACTTCCATGAATAGCAATAGGCCCTTGGTCCGAAGGTATCTTCATGCAGAGGTAAGCTGGGTGAAGAATTGCTTGGAAGGCATTGAGAGTACCGCGACCAATGATAGCATTGTAAGGATACTCCATGTCAACAATATCAAACACAATTTGCTCAGTCCTTGTGTTGTTAACAAATCCGAAGGTTACTGGCATGGTAATCTTCCCAAGTGCTACAATTTGCCGTCCTCCGAAGCCACAAAGAGGGTGCGTAGCATCATGGATCTTGTCTTCGGGCTCTTGCATTTGTCTGAAAGCTTTAGCAAATATGATATCAGCTGCGCTGCCTGTGTCAACCAAAACATTATGGACCAGAAATCCTTTGATCACACAAGAGATAACCATAGCATCATTGTGTGGGTAATCCTTGAGTTGAAGATCCTCTTGGGAGAAGATAATTGGAATGTGAGACCATCTTGACTTGATGAAGGGTCCTTGCACCCCAACATGTTGTACCCTTCTCTGTGCTTCCTTCTTCTGCTTCTTGTTGGCTGGCTCTGAGCATGAACCACCTATTATCGGGAGTACCAGCTTCAGGGCCGAAGCAGCTCCAGCTTGATCGTTGAACGAAGCCATCAGCTCAAAAAAGTGGAAGTGAGTTGACCGGAGGTGGGCGCCAATGTTGGGGACTTGCTCTCAAATACTATGAATTAAGAACAAGGCAACATAAAATGTTAAATATCGATGTCCTTCGTCCGCTGAAGCATTATTTCCCCAAGGATTCGATGAACTTCGGACGAAGGTTATAATAACAAAATTACGAAAGTATCACCTTCGTAATTTAATTCTCGAAGGTAATGCGGAATAACGCAGGACATAAAGCATTAAAGATAGTTAAATTGGAAATAAATGACATCATTTATTATGCTATGTCAATCTTAAATGTTTAAACATAATATTTAAATACATTTATACCTCTGCCTTGACAAATGATAATTTCCGGGTGATGCGATTGCAATTACTGGAATGCGTGAACAGTAAAGGAATACTGTTCACTATTTATAGGCACAGGACACAGCCTGTGAACAATTACAATCATGCCCCTCATAAAAGTTTACAACATCGACTCAAACTCTTATGGACTAAAAGGTCATTCTATCTTTAAGTCGGTTTGTAATTCCGAAGCTTCATGAATGGCACCCTTCGGCATTACGTACAGACAGCTTCAACCGAAACTGTTTCTTCCTGCAGGATCTTCGGCGACGAAGCATGGTCCCAACAACAGCGATGGCTCCTCTCCAAGATAGTCAAAGAATTATTGGCGTCGCGATACAACCTATCAAGGTTATCACGAGAAGCTGCAAGGGCACGTTTTTCTTCCTGCAGACAAGAATCAGCTCTCAAACACCCAGCAGGCAGTAAAAATGCAGCAGAGAAAGTCAAGTAAACTTACTTCATTAGCCACCCTTTCAGAGTCAAGCTGAGCACTGAGAGAGGAATTCAATGAGTTGGCATCATCTAAAGAAGCAGATACCCGAGCCAGGTCCATCTAACCTTGAGAATACTTCTCCTCGAGCTCATAATACCGCTGGGCCATATCTAGCAAAAAGCGGTCCAAGAAGGATATTCAGTTAAAAAGTAGATTAATCAAGTAGCCAAGGAGGAAGCAAAGACACTAACCAGCATTGGTCATCTCCAAATCAGATACCCGCCGCTGAAGCAGCATCAGATTCCAATGCGTCAGAGATAGAGCTCTTTCTGGGACAGAGGCACCCTGTGATCTCATCTGACCAGCCATCTCGTCAACCAAAGCCTGATATTGAAAACAAATGAGTGCAAAGACAGTATTTCGCCCGGAGTATAGCTAGATCGGGAAAAGCCAAATTACCTGAAGATTGGAGAAGAACGAAGGAAGCCCCAAATCATGAGAAGCCAGTTGGTGACTCGACGAAGGAATATCAACCGAGGCAATCTGAAGAGCATCATCGGGGATCAACTCAACATCACCAGTAGGAATCAAAACTCTAGCGTCAGATGCGCCGGTCTCTAAGGCGACTTCCTCATTTGAAGCAGACGCTGTTGCCATGCCATCAGAATGTGGAGGAGAAGACCCAATGTGGACATCCATGGAGGTATGAGAAGGGGAGCCCGCTCGGACACCCTCGGGGGCTGGGTCGCAACCCGCACTGCCCATCGGAGCTGGATCACCACCGGCAACACCCTCGGGGCTGGGTTGCAGCTCGCACTACCCACCCGAGCTAGGTCATAACCGGCAACACCCTCGGGGGCTAGGGTAACCGCTTGCACCATCCTTGGGGACCGGGTTCTCTGCAGCAGCCACCTCTAAGGTTGAAGGATTCTCAGTTACCTCCATGGGAATGGAACAACCTAGACCAGCTTCTTGACTCCGAAGGACCGCACTCCAAGGTCGACGAGGCACGAGACGCTGCTCGAGATAACTCTAATCCCACATCTAGAATGTCGGAGCAAACGTCCATCATACCACCATCTGTTGGCTCAGATAGCAGATCTTCAGGAACCATATCCTCGAGAGCCTGATCAAAATTTGCTATGGACAACTCTTGCAGACCAACGAGAGCAGACAAAGCTGGAGAAGGAATATCACTACTCTCCCCACTGACTAGGTAACGCCGACTGTTCTTCTAAATTAAGGGGATTTCCTCCTCTTCTTCCTCATCCTCGTCAACAATACGAACAACACAACCATTGGGGTCAGCTCTGGCCGGATCACACCCATTGGGATCAGCATCATCAAGGTCACACCCATTCGGGTCAGCATCAACAGGGTCACACCCATTGGGGTTAGCTCCAGTAAAAAGTTTCACTGGTACTTTCAGCGGCAGGAGTAGAAGGGCCAGCATCCTGGTTCAAACACGACACTCGCCGAAGCCGCCTCTTTTTCTTCCTCTTCCCCTCGGTAGGAGCAGTTGGATGACTGGCCGGGCGAAGGCGCTTTGGGCGAGCACTATCAGATTTTTGAGCATTGAAGGCTTTTCTAGGTTCTGGGATAGTTGCAACAGCTATGGTTTCAGCAGGGACCGAGTCAGAAGAATCCTCAGCCAACATGTCCAGCATAGCACTTATCTCTGCATCGCTTGGGTTTATAGGCATCTCAAAGTGAACTTGCCTCTCATCATTGGGGAGATCACCAAGTGAAGCAACCAGAGCCTCAACTTCTTCGGGAGAGGGTCGCACTCTAAGACCCAAGCCACTGTCACTAGCAGGAGGATTGGACACAAAATTGAAAAAAGTCTTGGAAGGTGGAAGATTCCTAGCAGAGTATGCAATGGGAGCACCTACATTCGACACTTTGCCTCTAAGAATCATCTCCAGTCGGCTTACCAAATCCACAACAGGAATCCTCTTGTTGGTAACCCGGGTCGAATAAGTGACACCACTATACAAATAAGTCGGGTATGCTCTGTCCTTCAGTGGCTGAATATTCTTAAAAATGAAGTCTGCAACTACAGCTTCAGCAGTCAGACCTCTCTCCTTCAACAAACCAATTTCAGCAAGCAGAACCCTAGCCTCTGTTATCTCCAAGTCTGTGGGGGATTCAGTCCAACTTGGAGCGCGAACATACGGCTGTCTCCCTGACCGAGGGGGGAGGAACTTGCCATGATTTTCTATAATAAACCACTCCAAGCGCCATCCTTTGATGTTTTCCTTGAGTGGGATGTCGAGGTATTCTATCTTCCTCCCATGGCGCATTTCCAAACTCGCACCACCCACAAGCTGGTGCTACCCCCCGGCCATTCCAGGCCGATAGTGATACAAATATTTCCACAAACCAAAATGAGGAAGAATTCCAAGGTAGGCCTCGCACAAGTGAACAAAAACATAAACTTGCAGAATAGAGTTGGGATTCAGATGAGTCAGATTCAGATGGTAGAAATCAAGGAGACCGCGAAAGAAAGGAGAAATAGGAAGAGCAAGGTCGTGGATGAGAAAAGGAATGTAAATAATGGACTCATGGGTATCCTCTATCGAGATAGTAACCCCACGACAGATCCGCCAAGAGCAAAGCTCCTTCGGAGGAAGAACTCCGACAGAGACAAGATGGAGAAGGTCCGACTCGGAAATAACAGACATATGATTACCTGCGAAAGGTAATTGGCTGTTGGGATCGATGGGAGGAGTAACCGCAGCAGCGGAATTCTGACTCTTTCGCTTGGGCGCCATCTCAATCTCGTCAGCGAACTAAGCGGAAGCAAGATCAAAAGGAAACAGAGGAGGTCTGGAAGCAGAAAGTAAGGCTAGGGCTCAGAATGCAGAGGCGTGCGATGGCGTGGTACAAATGGGGTTTTCCCGGGTCAGGCACCGTTTCTAAAAGTGCCCAGTCATCACTCGGCTGTTATTTCTAAGACGCCAACGTGGCCCAATGTAACTCAGCTGTTACTTCTAAAACACTGACGTCACCAGTCCTCACTCGGCCGTTATTTCTAAAACGCCGACATGGCTCGATATAACTCGGTTGTTACTTCTAAAGCGCCGACGTCACCAGATACCACTCGACCGTTATTTCTAAAACGCTGGTGTGGCTCAAAAGGACTCGGCTGTTACCTCTAAAACACCGGCGTCGCAAAAAACCATTCGGCTGTTACCTCTAAAGATACTGACAGTAAATCAGTCGTCTTTTCTCTACGGATATGCAGGCGGAATTAAAATGTGACTCAACAATTCCAAGTCGTTACTCGAACATTACCCCTGAGAACAACGGTTACATTAAACACAAATACAGTCGATCGACCGACTGCAAAAGGAATGGTGGAAAAGCAAGAAACGCACACAGAACGGGATGAAGTCTTCTTCATTATATAAGGAGGGGAAGTATTTCCACAAACTTAAAAACCAACTCATTATGAGTTGCTCTTCTTCCCACTGTTGGATACATTACACTACTACATTACATTTCACTACACTATACTACTAACTACTACTACAATATTCTACTAATACTACTTCTACTGCAATTTATCTATACTAACATCTAAGCCGGTGGCACCTAGCCACTAGCCTTGCCACTACCACTGCCGCCCTTGCCGCTGCCACCCTTGCCGTCGCCGTCGCCAATGCCGTCACCCCCGTCGTCGCCCTCGCCGTCGTCATCGCTGTCGCTCCCCTCCTCGGATGAGTCAGAGGAGTTCTCCTCGTCCGAGGAGACCTCCGACTCATCCGAGCCCTCGAGCCCAGCGCGCTCGACGACCCGGATGTATGTCCACACCTCTGCAGCAATCCCCTGGGAATCATCCGAGTCATCGGACGATACCGAGGGAGAGGCATTGACTGGCGATCCCTCGGACTCGGAGGAGAACTCCTCCTCTGAGTACTCGGAATCGCCGAAGTCCTCCGAGGGAGGAGTCGGCTCGCGCTTCCGCTTGTCGCCGGAATGGTGCGAGGAGCTTCCGCCCTTCTTGCTCTTGCCCATGGGGGAGTAGAAGAGAAGGGAGTAAACAACAAGCGGCAGTAAGATGTGTGAAGACGCCAGTGAAACAAGCACACTATTTATAGAAGAAGAAGGCAACCACTCACCTTCTACCACGGTCACTGAACAGTCGCAAATATTCAATAAGCAATTCAAATCGTCTGGAAACAAGTGAGGCGGCTGGCGCCGCTTCACGTAACACGACACCCATTGGGACTCAAGTCAACTGATTGGACGATATGATTTGTAACACCTCAGGTGTTACCATGGCTAGACCACACCTTGGTGCTAAGGACTGTGATCACATGTGGTAATAACTTAAGGAGAACATAAGAACCTTGGAGACCATGTGTTAACCAAGATTGCTAATGACCTAAGAAGTATTACTCAAACCTTTGTGCACTTGCTACCTTGGGCAAGAGGAAGGAAAATCCTAGACCTCTCTTGAACCCTATCTCCCAGAGCCATGGATAAGAAGGGGGAGAGAGTGAGCAAATGTGCAAACCATGAGTAATCTTTAACCAAACTTTAAGTAACCTTATAACCAGCAATTGTGGGAAGGAAATATTGCAAAAAGACCCCTGGAGAAACCCCAAATCCATTCCCTAAGTAGAGAGAGAGAGAGCTAGAGCTCTCTAATTCTCTCTAAGTTAAAAACTACACCTACACTAAAGATCAACCGTGTTCACCTCGAAGCTGGCACCAAAACCACCTAAGTTCTATACCAAAAATGTGGCATACCACCTAGGGCACCCACTGGAAAAAGCTGAGCCCGAGACCTTGACGTTTGACATGCCTTGGCATGGTTTTTGTCGCGAGGTGGGCAGAGTGACATACCTGATTTGGCGACCGAAGATCTCCCTACCTAGGCCATATCTGCCATGGCAACTCACGGATGAGAGACAGCCCTAGGTGCCAGGAAAAGACTCGCGCCGGATTTTTGCCAAGATTCGCACGTTTGCGACTTGGGTGAGCTGTGGAACACGGGCAGAAGAAAAGCTCCACGTGTTCGACGCGCTCTGTGCACGCTAGAGCACGCCCGCGCGTGCCCCGCGTCGCGCCAACGGCCAGCCAACGCCATGGCCCGCGCCCGTGCCTATAAAACCCGCTCAGGCGTCGACCACACTCTTCCGCGCACGCTCAAACCTCACCGGAGCTCAGCTCACCGTCAGTTTGCCCGTGCACGGCGTGTCCGCGGCCACCCGAGCCCCTGCCGCCGTAGACCGGCCAGCCCAGCCTTTCCCAACCCCGTCCAACCCTCGGAGACGAGTGAGCACACCTCGGTGAAGCTCCCCGAGCGAGGAATCGAAGTCTGCTTCGCCGGAGAAGCCAGTCCACGGTCGCTGGAGTGCACAACCCCGCCGGAGTGCGTGGACCAGGTAATCCACTGAACCATTTTCCGATTCCTTGTGCACACGGTCTCTACAGTCACCCCATGAAGCTCACCGTGCCATTGGATTGAACCAGATCGCCTTGATTTGGCCGGCACACCCGCCGCCGACAAAGACACCCGCCTGCGCACGTGGACCGAGCGATTCCGGCCATCCCCGCCGTCGAGCCGTACATCGCTGTGACCGCTAGAGCCTCCCCGAGCCAACCCCGCCCCTCGCCGGACCTATCTCGCCGCCGGTAAGCCGCGCCACCCTTTTCTTTCTTGCGGGTACTGTTTAAACCTAGGGAAGGACCGCGGGGGAGAAGAAAAGAAGTCTGGGGGGTTTTGGGAAATGTCAGAGACTCAAATGAATAGTAGCGCGGGGGTATAACTGAGAGAGTTAGTTTGGAAATACCCCAGGGTCCTCGGTGTAAACTGCTTTTCCAGGAAACCTTTATTAATCTAATTTTAAATTTGAACAGAAACTTTAATAATTCATAACTTCTGTTTAGTTCATCCAAATTTGGTCAAACCAATTTTGTCAGACTCTAAACAATGTAAACTACTTAGGAAAAATATAAAACCCCTATGTACTACAGAAAACTTTAGGGTTCTGATTTAATTATTGTTTTGACCAAAAGCTAAATAATAGGGATAAAAATAGTTGCACTATTTGGCTAGGGTTAGAAAAATTTGGAGAAGTTTATATCCACCTACTGACCTGTTTAAAAATGCTAAACTTCTCTGTCCAACCCATTAAACTAGTTTTTGCCATTTAATTTACAAAATGCTTAAGGTTAGGAAAAATAGAAAAGGTGATTCAAATAATAAACCAGAGGGCACCCCTATTTTTGTTAGAGAACTTATTCAATGTAGTTTACTAGAAAAATCTATTATACCCTGGTTTAGTATAAAATAAGTAGGATCCCTTTTATTTTAAGAAAACAAGGAAAACTTAGAAAAACCCTACAAAAATAAACCCAAGGTGAAAACACCCCAACCCTTGGGATCATTAATATTTTGTTATTAAAAGCTTAGGAAAAATATGAAATCTGCTGTTTGACATTTTTCAAATAACCATGTAGTAGAAAGTGCCTTTTGGCATTTAACTTTAGAAAATCACAACTAAATGACCATCCCTTAACTTTTTGTGATTTTTTGCACAGAAGCCTATTATTGCTATTAGATGCCAACAAAAATAACCTTTAGGACAGAACCCACCCCTAATTAAGAGTTGTAGTACAAAGTGGCCCATTTACTCGAACTTTTGTTATTTTTGTCTAAAGCATAGCCTTTTTATTTTGAACCTCAATTTCCTAGAATGGGCTATAGTAACAAATGGCAACCCACTGTAATTTTTACAGAATTTTTGGAGAAAGTTAAACTACTGTTGTAGTTCAAACCCCCACTAGATTTCATAAATAGAAATTAAAGAAAGGAAAATGAATAATGGAAATTAGTGTCATCCTAAAACTCTTTGTAAATTGTCCACTGAAATATATAAAGGAAATGCAAATCCCCTATGCCTATCCCTAGCAAAACCTAAACCTAGAAGTGATAAGCATCAACCATTAAAAGCCACCTATGACCCGGAAACCCTAAGTTACTCATTAACTTAGTTTTTCTTCTCTTAGCATAATGTTATTAAATCCTGCATAATCATGACATACATGTTCATTGCATTTCGATAGACTGTAACCTTGCTGACGGAGAGTACGTCCTCGTGCCGGAGCAAGGAGCTGCTCAGGAGGTAGCCCCAGATCCAGCACCAGAGCCTGCACCAGAGGATCTGCCTGCCACAGCCTTGGAAGGCAAGCCCCGGTTTTTATGCATAACCGTTATATATGCTATTTTACTGCACTTAATAGTTTGTAGGCTTGTATTGTGCATTTAAGTGTAGGAATTGACTGAAACCCTAGTTGCATGATCTCAGGAATCCTTTTGAGATGGATACTAGTATGCTAGGTCGAATAGTTGCTTTATTTAATTAGGATCTCGGTAGAAGACGAGTGATTTTTCTAGCACTCGCGCGAGGTCAGGAGTTGGTTGTACCCACTTTCATATCATAATGATGCTGGTCTGTGGACAACAATCCATGGGGATTGGTTGTCTACGAGATGGGAAAATTGGAACAAGGATTAACGTGCGGATACCTGTGTCAAGCGTTTGAACGTACTAAGCACATGCCGAGAAATATGGTAAATCGGTAAGCCTAGTACCTGAGTGAACCTGCCCGCAGATTGCCCTCCTCACGCGACCTGAGACGTGGTCTCCCATTCCGGTTATGGCGGGTACAAGTGCGGTCACTGCACGACGGCAGTCGGGGTCAGTGAGGCATTGTACGCCAAGGCGGTGAGCCCCTTTCTGTTGCCAGGGAATCGATGGGGACGGTTGATGTGTGTGGGGACGGAGTGCCTCGCCACGTCGTGTGTTTAGGTTTACCTTGCAAGAATAAAAACTCGATTCGAATCGTCTGCTTCTCGCAGCTAATGAGACTGCTTGATTCATTGTACTGCATTGAGTAACAAGTGGAAATATGATGAGTTGATATAAGATGTTGATTGCTAATAATGCTTGCTACTATGTATGAGTAGATAGTGCACTTTTAGCCTTAAGAGAGTCACACTTAAATTGACAAAGTTAAAACTTGACTTAGAAACTCAGCTAGTGCTTTTGGCAACCAAACCCCACAGCCAAACAGCTACATGTCTAGAGGTAGAGGAGTAGACTCCTCACACCGGGTAAGTCTAGCTGAGTATTAGTATACTCAGCCTTGCTTGTGGCATAATTTTACAGGTTCTCTGGAGGACATGGTTGCTGGAGTGACTTGGCCGTCCATCTTGCCACCGGGTTGGACTGTCGAGTGGGACCCTACCTCGGCTGAGGAGGAGCATGAGGAGTGATGGGACAGGCTTCCCCATCTCTCTGTTTATTTACCGTTAGTTTATTTCCGCTGCACTTCGAACAATGAGGACTACTTTTGCAAACTCCGATGGTGATGTAATAATTTAATACTCTTACATGCATGGTTTTATGCTTTATTGTATTTGCTCTGTGACTCACCATCGAGTGAGATTGTGGTACTTGATCCTGTCAGTGGTCGTGTCGGACTAGATCCGAGGGATCGACGGGTTATTCCCATTTAAGTGTGGTCTAGACTCTAAGGCAGGGCTTAGGCACTTAAGTTGGAATAATTCGAGCGGTTCTGCCACATGATTACACCCGCGGTCACGTCAAGTTATTACTCAGGAGCAGTTAGCTAAACGCTCAGCGCACCAAGCCGTCCCTTGCTTACACCCATTGGGGGGACGTCCATGAATTTTCAATAGATTTTACCAAGCAGTCACATCCATACAGTATATGCAATGAATGTATCAAGACAAAAGGAAGATATCAACGGAGATCAGAGGAAAGCCAAAAATAGCCGATGAGGTACAAGTCTAATCAACAGAAGCATTGAAGCGCGAAGTGATATGAAGACTAGCCAAGAGCCATCTACCGGATGTACAATCTGTCGCAGATCAAATAAATTTCAAACCTAATAGGACATGGGCAGATTGCATGCTCGATCTCAAAGGCAAAACTGCATGCTAACCTCAAAAGCATAAAGTTGACGACATAATGCTGATTTCTAAGGCATTCGACGAAGAGGAAGGGATGATTTCTAAAAACAGCATGAGATGAAGACCTTTGAGTGGATTATTTTCAGTAATCCTCTCAAAGCTCGGGGGCTCCACCCATTGAGTGCACCTTCGGTGCACCCAATAGATCATCAACCCCAAAAGACAGAATGTTGATTTCTAAAGCATAAGATAAAAATAAAACAATGCTAACTTCTAAAGCATGAGTCGAAGATAAAAATGATTTCTGAAAAGACTTGGGATGAAGACATTCGAGTGGGTTATTTTCAGTAATCCACTCGAAGCTCGGGGGCTACACCCATTGGGTCACCCAACGAATCCTAAATTCCAGAGAGCAGAATGCTGATCTCCAAAGCATAAACCCGAGACAGAGCACCGATTTCTGAGGAATAAAACAAAGACCGACGAATAATGGCAGAAGAAAACAACAGAAGATCATTTGTACCGAGTCACTCAGAGTTCAGAAGCAACAGCTCGACAGACCTATTTTCAAGGCATTCCTTATCAAAATCAAAAACCGCAAGCTGGACCTAGAATCTTTGGGCCGGTTATTTCAAAATCAACCGAAATATTGGGGGCTTGTGGGGGACAGATATCCCCCGGGTCCACTAGAAGGCTAAAAGAGCTCGTGAAAGGCCTTGGGCCTAATAGTTCGCAAGGTCATCCCTTCGTGAGCCTGGGGAGGGACGTCTAGTGAAGTGGATTGACACAAGATTGGATCAACGCAAGCCCAGACAACCCGATGAATTTGAGCAGCAACCGCAGCAATGATCCGACCTTCCCGTACAGTGTCCTCATACATCAAAACTGAACGGAGATAGGTCGGCGAAATTATAGGAAGATAGGCTCAGTCGGTTCACTATTACTTAGGCTCACGTTGTTATCATATCCGCATGTAACACCCCACGGTCGAGTATATAAGGCCTAGGGGGCATCCCCTCAAAAACATATCTCACTACTTAGCCATCTACTCAGTCCTCTAACATCCCTGATACTAGAGGACCCCCCTTGTAACCCACCACACAAAGTATCCACGCCAGGACGTAGGGTATTATGCGTCTCAAAGCGGCCCAAACCTGTACAAAATTGTCCACTATCTCTCGTGCATCTGGCACGAAACCATCGAGCTACAGTCGGTAACACCGTCCTACTCCAAAAAGCACCTCGAGGGGCAACCCTGGGTGTGCGGTCGGACCCAAAACATCGACGGACACAGCCTGGGTAAAATTACATTCATGTCCATGACACCTACTACTGACTAAAGAGTAATCTGTCGAGGACTGGGCAGTATATTCCTCTTTAGGTCGGTTCCATTCTCCATCGATGTCCTTGCGCTAAGCCGAAGCTTCTTCATTCATAGCTTCGGGACTGGTTCATCCTTCTCCCAGACCGCGCCTTTCATACCGTGCACACCTTCATCTCAAGGCCGAAGGTTCCTGTGACAATATATTATACTTGGAAAGCATGCTAGTCGTGTTTTTGAGGACCTTCAGAAGACGAAGGCCCCCAATAGTGTCACTTAGTGGTTGTTAATAGAATTTTGAGATATCTAGTTCACACCCAAAACCTAGGTCTCTGGTATCCTAAAGGCTCATTTTTTGATTTATTTTGCTACTATGACTCAGACTATGCCTGTTGCAAAGTAGACCAAAAAAGCACCTCGGGGACTAGCCAATTCCTTGGGCGGTCCCTGGTGTCGTGGAGCTTAAAGAAACAAAATTGTGTTGCACTTTCCGCTGCTGAAGCTGAATACATAGTCGCTGGTGCATGCTGTGCTCAGTTGCTATGGATGAAGCAAACCTTGAGGGATTTTGGCTGTGAGTTTGAGAGAATTCCATTACTGTGTGACAATGAGAAGGCCATTAAACTAGCCTACAATCCTATGCAACACTCCAGAACCAAACATATAGATATAAGACATCATTTTCTGAGGGACCACAAAGCAAAAGGAGATATCGAATTGTGTCATGTAAACACAGAAAATCAACTAGCTGATATCTTCACGAAACCCCTCAATGAGACTAGATTTTGCTTTCTTATGAGTGAACTAAATATTTTGGATTCTCATAACTTAACTTGAAAGCGAACACACAAATTGTTTGAATCCTTGAATGGTGAAATGATTTTTGTTTGAGAGTTTCAAAAATTATGCTTTTTCATTCAATTATGTGTACTTTTGAGTATGGAATGAAAATTAATGCAGCATATAACTTTTTAAAATTCATTCCAAGTTCAACTCAGACTTCCAGCTGAACTTTCAACTTCACCTGGAGAGAGACCACCTGAACTTCCAACTTCACCTCGGGAAACCAGCTAAACTTCAAAGTTCAACTCTAGCTCAACTGGTTTTCCCCAGGAAACTCCCTGGTTAAAACCGGTTGATCCGGTTTTCTGGCAGGTTGAACCGATCTTGACCGATCAGCTGTCAGTCGGTCAAACTGACTGTTCTGACCTTCTGACACGCGGTCAGACTGCGCTGACAGTCTGCTGCGTCAGTCTACGCCTATGCGTCAGATTCTTTTTTTGGCGCAGGCGATTGAACCGGTCTCCTAGAACCGGTTGAACCGGTTTTGCAGGTCTGCCAGCCGTCAGATAGTCAATCTGACCGTTTGACTGTGCCGCTTTTACTTTTGTAGGAATCTGCTTTTACTTTGCGTCAGAACGCTTTTACTTTTGCAGGAATCTGCTTTTACTTTGCGTCAGTACGTTTTTACTTTTGCAGGAATCTATTTTTTACTTTTTGTCAGTCTGCTTTTACTTTTTTTTGCTCTGTCTATTCTGCGTCCATTTGTATGTGCTAACTGGAACCGGTTGAAACGCCCCCCCATACCGGTTGAACCGGTCTTGGGTCGGCTGGCTCAATCTCCTATTTAAAGGTTTCTCCTCTCTTCTACACCTTTCATCCGTTCAAGCCATAAGCTATTCCAGTCGTTTGAGCCCGAAAAACATCTCACTTCTCTTTCATTTCCACTTGATGCTCATCTCTTCAGCGGAACTCAGTCAAGATGGTGCGTCACCGGAACCCCTCTGTGATTTAGTTCAGTAGTGATTCCGACGAGATTCAGGAGGAATCTCCCATTCCATCTCCTCTGCCTCATCATTCCTTCTCAAAGAGGGGCCGAGGCTCTGGTCGGATTGAGGGGGAGGGACCCTCGATGCCCTCTCAACCCTCTCGCAGGGGACGCCAGAAAGTTGGCGCCTCCCACCCTCGCCGAAGCACCTCCTCAGCAGGGTGCGCCCCTTGCCAAAAGGAGGATGGAGCCTTCGACGATGAGGTTGATCCTCCATCGTTCGATGCTCCATTCATCACCGGTCTCTGCATGCATTCGGCGACCGTATCCCGGGGACCTCGTGAACCTCCGGTTGACTTCACTTAGAAGGGAGTGGACTCCCTTCAATGCTTAAGGTTCACGAACCCCACCCTTACCCCCAGACGTTCTGGTGTCCAGGACCCTCGGTTCTAGAACCTTTTTCATGCTAATTTTTATAATTCTGTTATCATATCCAAGAAGCACCGAGTCGTCCGCCATCGATTCATTGACTCGGAGGGGTGTGAGGGTATGGGGGATGCTGACATGACGTCAGCTCTCCGTAATTGCGAGAGAAAAGGGTTTGAAAACATATGACTATGGAATACCCCTAGAACGACGAAGTTATAGCACAGTTCTATGCCACTCTCTGGGTAAAGAGAGTAGATGAAGAAGCTGATGGGTATGATTACCCAGTTATGTACTTCTTTATCCAGGGTTTTTGGCATAAAGTAAGTTATCGTCGTTTTGCCCATATCTTGGGCTTCTCTGATGAAGACATTCAGGGCAGCACCCTTAAAGTCCATGACATTAGGCTGCCGATGTGGTAGGAACAATAATTTGTTCATATATCTTAGGAGCGGGAGTTTTGGATCACTTCCAACATGCATAGGTACTATAGGTACCTTAACTCCTTGTCTAGGATGACCGTTTTCTCAAAGGGCGGAAGTCAGATGAATGTCCTTGGGGAGAGTTGGATTCTCCTTCTCCTTGCTCCCAACAGTCTTGCCCGCATCAACATGTTTGACATAATCTGGGAAGAGATCCTTCGTGCTTCCTGGTCTCCTCTCAAGGGGTGTCTCTATGCACCCTTTATCATGAAGATGATCGAAGTGGTCACCCAGACTCGCTTCGAGAAGCTCGTCAAACACTCCTGCTATGTACCATACTGGGTTGACTCCAACAACCCAGCTGCACGTACTAAGCGGGCTCCCGCAGGGCTCTGGAGGCCCTGCTTCTTCCGATGAGCCGCCTCCTCAGCCTCATCATGAGTCCTCCTCTCGCGCCGCCGCTGCTTCACGTTCGATGGACTGCAGCGGGAGAGGTAGAGGTCAAGGCCGGGGACGGGATCAAGGCTGGGGCCTGTTTGTGCATCTAGCCAAGGGCATCACTGGTGTCTTTGCCATGTGTCGCAGCCGGGCGATCGAGGAGTCCGTGCACCGGCACCGGACTGAGGCATTGCAAGAGGACTTTCGTCGTTATGCCACCTCCATGGGCCATCCCTGCCTCCTGGGTCTCCTTCGCCTCCGACCCCCACCTACCCCAAGAACCTCAACAAATGGCACCAACAGGAGTATGGTGTGCCATTCGTTACTCCTGAGGATGAGGCCGAGGAGTTTGATGACTCCTTCTATACTTCGGCTCCTCCTCCTCCCTACCTGGGTCAGGGACCCAATTCTGGTGACCCCAGGCCGCCCGACCCCTGTCACTTTCCTCCTCCTCCCTATCCGGGTCAGGGACCCATTCCTAGTGACCCGAGGCCTTCTGGGTCTGGTTACCACTACCATCCTCATCCCCCTCCTTATCAGGGTCCGTCTTCCTCATCGGGTTTTCCCTCTGGTGATGAACCCCCTCAGGACTCATCTTTCGAGGAAGACATGATGCGTACCTTCTTCATTGATTCTTGTGTTCTCTCTCTCCTTGTTTTTGGTCCTTGCTGCCAAAAAGGGGGAGAAAATCTAAAGATAGACAAGTCGTTCTTTTTTTGGTTCCTTGGTGATTGATGACAACACAACCAAAGCAAGCAAATATAACAAACATTTGAATGAAAATATGCAATCTACTTGCTAGGATGCATGTTGGTCTCTACAATGTGCGATTATGGACTTAAGCCTCCCCCTAACTCCATAATTCACATACTTCCTATTTTAGACCAAAGAACCAAAACCACTTGAAGGAACAAGGATTGAAAATTTTAATTTGGTGGTGTTTGGTGTTTGATACAATTTTCATTACTTTGGTCCCTATACTTCTCCCCTTTGGCATCAACCATCGAAAAGGAAGACATTAAAAGCTTGTAGGAAGCAACTAAGACTTGCCCTCATAAAAGATTTGTCAATTAATACCAATTGAAGCACTCGACATTATTACTCCCCCTAAATGAGTGTTATCTTTTAGAAAGAGTTTTCTCCCTCTTTAGAGACGAAGAAATACTCCCCCTGATAGAGATCTTCTACTTAGGAAAATGCATATGAAAATAGAGGTGCAAGACATGATTTGATTGGACTAACTTCCCTTTTGTATAAGGTAACAGAATATGATTTAGCAACATATGTATGTATAGCAACATGAGAAGTATAAGATATGGAATATAGTCTAACCAAATGTTAAAGAAGACATGTAAATGATGCCAAATGTAGTCTCTAAGTTACCAATGAAAATCAATGGCGGACCATTTGAAGACCAATGGCAGGCTTGTGAGTCATAAGAATTCTTGTAGATTTGCAGTGGAAGCTTGTTGTCTTTCTTCGGGGACTTTATTTTCCTTACAATGAGACTACTACATGAAATAGACTTGAAAAAGGTATTAGTCTCAAAGTCTTAGATTATTGAGTAACCACCCCCTGAAAGCGTGCATACAAGTTTTGATTACTTGTAGGAGACATGCACTTTGATTTGATATCAAGAGGGGCAGATTATCCATAATCCGAGCTTTGGCACATTGTCGGTACCCTGAATCAGGGGTACCCCCTTCTACAGTATGAAGACGCTGCACCCGTACGACACCTCCAGGTCACACGGAGAGTGGCACCCGACCCCACCACATGAGCAAGCTTAAGGGCACCACGTGGCGAGGAAGGATAATACATCCCGGGAAGCACCGTTGGGTCCGGACCTCCGCAGAGGAACACCGGACCCCTGTGAGTACGAGTCTGGAGCTCCCAAGAAGACATGCCGGGTCCCCCAGGTGGGTCCCTAGGTCCCCCCAAGTGAGGTCCGGGCCTTGGCAAGGTCCCGGGACGGAGAGGACCCCGGCACATGCAAGGGTCCGATGCAGACACGTGTCCGGGCCTTGCCCTACGCTCCCCGCTCAGGCGGAGGCCTACTGCGGCCGCGTGGCTTGTGGCTCGTGGCATAAGCTAACGGGCCGAGCCTGACGTAAAGCCCATACAGTTGTGCAGTCTTTGCATTTATACCGGAGAGGACTGCGCCGCCTGCCACCACTCTGACGGGTGACGCGCCCTCTTAGCATTTAATGTGTCCTGTCTAATCCGCTGGTAGACGGCGTCAGAGTCGCCCAGCAAACGGCGCGCCAGACCAGTCTGTTGGCAAACAGTGCGCCCATGCCGAGCGGCGCACAGTACTCATCATCCCTTCCACAAGAAGCTTCCCCTGTACGCCGAGGATATGGAGATCTCGGGCGTCAGGGCACAAGAAGATTGCCCCAGCAGCAAACATTGGTGGCTCCAAGCGCTATATTATTTATGTCCCTGGGCCCACATGTCGGGGCCCAGTACCTTTGTGCATGCCCCCCTTCAGATATAAAAGGGGAGGCATGCGACGTTACACACAAGCTCAATCCTTTTAGGCTCACTCAAACACTCACAAGTTCATACAAGCTCTCAAGCAGTACATCACACAGTGGAGTAGGGTGTTACACTTCGGCGGCCCAAACCACTCTAAATCCTTGTGTGTTCTTGTGTTCTCCCCACTTTTCCAATTAACAGGCAAAATGCTTAGGCCCCTCCTCATCTTAGGATTTAGGGTGGGTGCACTCTGCCACCCGGCCGGAGATTTGCTCTCCGACATTTGGCGCGCCATGTAGGGGCTAGGCATTAGGTTTTTGCTTGTTTTCCTTGTCCAAGCATGATGGTGCAGATCATTGAGCACCGCGCCGAGACTTTGGTGGATTTTGCGGTGGAGGGAGAAGCTGCTTCCTCCACACCGCAGGTTCCCAGTCACCCAGTGCCAGGCACTGCTGCACGGCAGCACACGGCTGCGCAAGCGTCCCGGACTCCGTCAAGGGCATCTCCAGGGGCGTTGTCGGCAGCCAGGGAGTTGTTACGACACCCTCCATGCTCCATGGCTTCACCGGGGGCCATGAAGCAATGGCAGGACGACGTCGACCGACTACTCCGTATGGCACATTCTACCTCAACCAGGTCGAGGACGCGGTCATCTCGGTGCCAATGCGAGGCGTCAGCATCTATGTGCTCGCCCTCAGTAAGGGGTGCACAGACCAATGACCTCCGGGCAGAACTCAACCGCAGGCGTGCGGGGGAGGATGCCCGGGTCTCATTGGAAAGGGCGCGCGAGCACCGCCAAAACATCGATGGTCGCAACCTCGATCAAGACTTCGCTGCGGTTGCACCGCAGACACCAATGGGCACCCGGTCCCAAACGGGAGTCCCCTTGGCCGGTGTGGGCTGTGCTGCTCTTGCGGATCATCTCAGCGCGACGTCATGGCCACCCAAGTTCCGGCCGCACCTGCCGGAAAAGTACGACGGAACATCGAACCCGTCAGAGTTCCTGCAGGTGTACATCACTGCCATCACGGCAGCAGGTGGAAACACCGCTGTGATGGCGAACATATTTCCATGTAGCCTTGTCTGGACCTGCCCGGACCTGGCTCATGAACCTCACCCCGGGGTCAGTCTACTCCTGGGAGGAGCTCTGCGCGCGGTTCATTGCAAACTTTGCTAGTGCTTACCAACAACACAGTGTGGAGGCCCACCTCCATGCGGTGAGGCAGGAGCCCGGGGAGACCCTCCAGAAGTTCATCTCCCACTTCACCAAGGTGTGAGGTAGTATACCTCATATCTCTAATGCTTCCATCATCATGGCCTTCCGACAGGAAGTACGTGATGAAAAAATGCTGGAGAAGTTGGCCACACATGACGTGGAAACTGTCCCCACACTCTTCGCTCTGGCCGATAAATGCGCCAGAGCTGCCGAGGGCCGTGCATGGCACTCGGCCCCACAAACTAGAGCTGCCCAATTGGGTGGCTCGGGCGCTGTCCCCCGGGACGGAAAGAAGAAAAAGAAGAAGGACCGCGACTACCAGAAGCCGTGGTCCACCGCTCTAGTGGTCGCAGCTGCGACCGAAGGCCAGGGCAACCGCAACAAACACCCACGAGCGCAGAGGGGTAACAGCGGCCCATGCCCTGTGCACCCCAACGGTCACCACAGCGTCGTGGAGTGTCGCGAGATCATTGACCTCAGTGAAACGCGATAGTGAGCGGCGCAAGCAGTTTTCCAAGGACGGCTCTCCACCTCGCCGCCGACCTGGCAAAGAAAAGGCGGACGATGGTGAGGTGGACTGCGGCTGAGTGGGACCTTGGGTATCAGTCGCCCGAAGAGGACCTGAAGGATGTCTTCGCTGGAGGCTCTTACTCCAGTGAAGACAACTAGATGGACCCCTAGAGGGACCCCAAGCTCCCCAGTCTACGGAGCTGAAGCATGCCTTCCTCCGGAAACCCTTCTGGATTCCCTCACGGATCCAGGCAGCCAACAGGTACATGCGGAAGTGACCACAACCAGAGACAAGGGCTCCCGTGTCAAATGCAGGTGGGGACCCAGGGTCAGGACCTATCCCGACAGTGAGTACCAAACCAAGAAGGGCTCCGTAACTCTCCCCCAGCTGGGAAGGACCCTTCAAGGTAACAGGAATACACCGACCTAGGGGCAACCATCTAGCTATGATTGGAGGAGTGCCTTACCCCAATGCTGAAACATCTCTGTATGTTCTATCCATAGAGCAAGTCTGAGGGGTCGAATCTGTTTTCTTTTTTGTAACTAGGTAACGCATACGTGTACGACTACCCGGTGGGGTCTGTCCCCGTAAACCCTGGCCTATTGGTCTACACACATGCATGACGAGTTATAAAGAAAAACTACCCCCTCAGTTGTGCTCTTATGATAGTTACATCTTGCTGCTCCATGGTCCTACCATGCAGTCTTTCAGATAGTACTTTTTAGCTAACCCATCCGTACGGTTTCCATCTGTCTGACATGACGACATCCGAATTGAGCAGCCAGGCTTGCAGTTTAGGGCCCCCAATACGAAAGTAGGGAGGTCCGACATCCTGGGAACCGGCTCTAGAGAACGGGATCCTGTTCCATGGGGTGGTCCGGAGCCCGTGTAGCCGCTCAGCCTGGTCCCGTACCGTGGGCCTGCATGCTCCACCACTCCGTGATGGGTACTTAGTATTTGGGGCTATAAGTTCTGCGGGTCTGACAACCTTGGGACCGGAGCTAGAGAATGGGCATTAGTCTCCTAGGGTGGTCCGGAGCCCGTGCAACAGCTCAGCCTGGTCCCGTACCGTGGGCCTGCATGCTCCACCGTCCTGTGACAAATGTCCTAGTATCTAGAAACGCGACCCAAGGGGGTCCGGACATGCAACTTGGCCACCCGGACTAAAACCTGCGAGTCCCGAGCGTGTATCAAAGGACGGCTAATGTCAGACAGGGAACCCTATGAGGTGTAATACTAATGCTTCCTAGCTAAAAGTTGTGTACAGATCCAGATCCCGACGAGGTTGCCTCCCAAGAATTGTTGACAACCTTTTCAGAAACGCTGGTATCCAACCTAAACACATCAAGCCAGCATCCCAGGCGGGGGGCCAGATACTAAGGACGAGTCAACAATATCGCACACAACAGGAACAAGTTGAAAATAGATAAGTGCCAATACTGCTTAATAAATAGTGTCGGCGTTTTGACCCCGGGGGGTCCCTGGACCGACGAGTAAATTGTCGCCGCGTGTCCCAGCCCAGATGGGTCGGCGCGAGACGGAGCATGAAGGGGGGAAAAGGGAGACAGGCGAAAAGGGAAACCCGCGGCCTTCGTGTTGTCCTGCGCCCAGGTCGGGTGCGCTTGCAGTAGGGGATTACAAGCGTCCGCGTGGGAGAGAGCGAGGGACTTTACGCGTCGTCCCGTCCTCTCCACGCGGCCAACCCTCCCGTACGAGAGCCCTGGACCTTCCTTTTATAGGCGTAAGGAGAGGGCCTAGGTGTACAATAGGAGATGTAGCAGTGTGCTAACGTGTCTAGCAGAGAGGAGCTAGTGCCCTAAGTACATGCCGTCGTGGCAGCCGGAGAGGTTTTGGCACCCTGTTCATGTGATGTCGTGGCCGTCGGAGGAGCGCTGGAGCCTTGCGGAAGGACAGCTATCGGGGCTATCGAGTCCTTGCTGACGTCTCCTTGCTTCCGTAAGGGTGCTAAGAGCTGTCGTCGTCATGGAGCACGCGAGGCACCATCATTATTTGTTTACCGGGGCGAGCCAGATGGGACGCCGGTCTTGTTCCCCGTAGCCTGAGCTAGCTAGGGGTAGGGTAATGATGGCCCCCCTGTGACGTGGTCGGTCCGAGCCCTGGGTCGGGCGAGGCGGAGGCTCCTCCGAGGTCAAGGTCGAGTCTGTCTTCCGAGATCGAGGTCGAGTCTGAGCCCCGGGTCGGGCGAGGCAGAGACCATCGTCTGAGGCCAAGGCTGAGTCCGAGCCCTGGGGTCGGGCGAGGTGGAGTTCGTCGTCTTCCGGTGCCGAGGCCGAGTCCGAGCCCTAGGGTCAGGCGTGGCAGAGTTTGTCGTCTTCCGGGGCCGAGGCCGAGTCCGAGCCCTGGGGTCGGGCGAGGCGGAGTTCGTCGTCTTCCGGGGCCGAGGCCGAGTCCTGAGCCCTGGGGTCGGGCGAGGCAGAGTTCGTCGTCTTCCGGGGCCGAGGCCGAGTCCGAGCCCTGGGGTCGGGCAAGGCAGAGCTTCCTATGGCGCCTGAGGCCGGACTTGGCTACTGTCAGCCTCACTCTGTCAAGTGGCACAGCAGTCGGAGCGACGCAGGTGGCGCTGTCTTCTTGTCAGGCCGGTCAGTGGAGCGGCGAAGTGACTGCGGTCACTTCGGCTCTGTCGACTGAAGAGCACGCATCAGGATAAGGTGTCAGGCGATCCTTGCATTAAATGCTCCAGCGATACGGTCGGTTGGCGTGGCGATCTGGCCAAGGTTGCTTCTCTGCGAAGACTGGGCCTCGGGCGAGCCGAAGGTGCGTCCGTTGCTTGAGGGGGCCTCGGGCGAGACGTGAATCCTCCGGGGTCGGCTGCCTTTGTCCGAGGCTGGGCTCGGGCGAGGCGAGATCGTGTCCCTTGGGTGGACTGAGCCTTGACCTTAATCGCACCCATCAGGCCTTTGCAGCTTTGTGCTGATGGGGGTTACCAGCTGAGATTAGGAGTCTTGGGGGTACCCCTAATTATGGTCCCCGACAGTAGCCCCCGAGCCTCGAAGGGAGTGTTAATACTCGCTTGGAGGCTTTTGTCGCACTTTTTTGCAAGGGGACCGGCCTTTCTCGGTTGCATTTCGTTCTGGTGGGTGCGCAGCGAGCGCACCCGCCGGGTGTAGCCCCCGAGGCCTTGGAGGAGTGGTTTGACTCCTTCGAGGTCTTAGAGTGTTTCGTAATGCCTCAGCCGATCCAGTTGTTCCCTCATGCGAACTGGCCGTAGCCCGGGTGCACAGTCGAGTCCCAAGTTCTCGGGCTGGTATGTTGACGCTGTCAACGTTTTTGGCCGGAGCCGGGTTTGCGAGAGCAGCCCCCAAGCCTCCGCGCAGAGCGAGAGGACAGTCAAGGACAAACTCGGCTTTTTACATACGCCCCTGCGTCGCCTTTCCGCAAGGAGGAGGGGGGAAAGCGCCATGTTGCCCTCGGAGGGCGCCGAACATGGTGTCTCCGGTGAGTTGCTAACGGGTAATCCGAGTGGACGCCCGTGCCCCATTCGTTAGGGGTCGGCTAGTGGCCCGGAGGCGCGCTCCAAAAGTACCTGCGGGTGATTTGCCAGACCCGGTCCCCTTTTGACGGGGTCCGAGGGCTCGATGCCTCCCTCTGGTGGGATTCCGTTACAAAATCGTTCCTGTCGGTCTCGGAAATGTCCTAGGGTACCTCGGGAGCGTAGCCCAAGCCTTGGTTATGTATCGAACGTACCCTGGGTCATCCCTCGCTCTGCGTCTGAGGCAGCTGTCGAACCCTTCGGGGGCCAGCCTACGAACCCCTGATCAGTAGTGGGCGCGGAGCTCGAGTGGCCTGAGGCGGCCGTTGAACCCTTCCGAGGGGCCGGCCTTCGAACCTCTGACCAGTAGTGGGCGTGGAGCCCGAGTGCTCTGAGGCGGCTGTTGAACCCTTCCGAGGGGCCAGCCTTCGAACCTCTGATCAGTAGGGGGGCTCGAGGCCCGTTTCCTTCGCGGAGGAGGATCCCTTTCGGGGTATCCCCTTTCCTGGTCCCTATTGTAAGAGAGAGAAAGAGGAAGAGGAAAAGGACATGAAACCGAACGACGTGGCGCACCTTTTTTGACGCGGTCATTATGGCGGAAGCGAAGCGTCGCCTGCTTCGCCTGCCAAAGGTGCCGCCTGTCCTGCCGTAGAGTTAATGCGACGGGACGAGTGGCTCGTGGGGTGGCCGTCGTGCGTGCGCGAGCCGTTCGAGGAACGGAACACGGGCGCGTTCGTCTTCACGCCATGGGAGAGGGTTCTCTCGCTGTCCCAGGAGGGGACGTGAGCTTGGCTGACGATTTGACCGCTGCTTCCGCCCGCCGCCACCACCATTACTGCCGGCCCATTTCTGGCCATATCGACCGTCGCGCCTTCTCCCGCGGCTGACTGACCCGTGACCGATGTGCTCGGTTGGCACTGTCGGGTCATGTGCAGGGTCACCTCGAGTCGTGGTACCGGTTCCGCAGTCAAGAAGGCGCGGTACTGGCGCAAGTGGCGGTGCAGTTTCTTGCACGTAGTAACCGGCGCGCCGGTTACATGACGTGTGGGCCTAGGCCTCCATGCTGGATGCATCGAAGTCGAAAGGGTGCGCCCCCTTGGTGTGGTTGCATGCCGCCTGCATGGCGGTCCTGCCCTTTCACCCGCTGGTCTGGGCGAAAGTGGAGGAATGCTCGTAACCGCTGGGCAGTTGCGCGCATCGCGCGCGGCGGTTTTAGCTCCTTCTGTCCTGGGCCAGCTTGCACGATGCGTGGGACCCAGCCCCCGTGTCGTAGGGGGAGGACCTTGGAGCGTGTTGGAGAAGACTCAGCCCGCGACGGCTGAGGACGCAAGTGGAGAGAGTTGCCTTTAAAAGGAGGGTGACCCCTTGAAAGGCAGCCATGTCTTCGCGCTCCCCTCATGCATCGTGTCTTTCCACCTTCCGAGCCCCTGGATGGGGGGTGCCCGCGGTTCTTCCGCCTTGTCGTCGTTGGAGGAACACAACTTCGCGGAAGTTGGTACCTTTCAGCCATCGTTCGGCTTCAAGGATTTTCATCAGGCAGCCCAGCCGCATCCCCTTGCCGGTGGTCACCCAAGACGGTGACCACCAGTTCCAGGGTGGGGAGAAGCAAGCCGGGCTGCGGCCTCTGCCCCTCCCTCAGCTTCAAGGATGTTCATCATCAGTGCTGGGGAGGGGAGTGCGCCGAGTTGGGGCCTGTCTCCGCGCGGGCAGTGGCCCGCTCCTTCCCTCAGTGATCGGGGGGAAGGGCGTTCGCCGTTCGTGGCGCTGGCAGCTGCCTCGTGTCTGGCTCTTTGGCCCGAGCGGCTTCGGCGCCGCTTCCGGTGCCACCTCCCGCCGAGGCAGCCGGAAGAGATTTCTCCGCCGACGAGATAGTCGGTGCCGCCCGCGGACTGACCTCCAACTCTACGGCCTTCTGCTTGTCCTCGCCCCTCGAGTGGGGACGTGGGCGAGGGCCTTATGGCAGCAGCATCCGCCCTGAGGTCATCGCTGTTGCTGTTCGGCCGCTCGGAGCAGAGGTCGTTGTCGCTGCTGCTCTTCGGGCGTCGGTGAGCCGCCTGGGGTTTCGTCGCCCCGCAGGCCCTCCAGCGTGGGGGGTTGTTCGTACCTGTGGGGGTGGAACCGAAGTTCCGTTTGTAATGGCACCTTGAGTGCCGGTGTCTGTTCATTGTGGCTGTCGGGGCCTGAACATGTATATATTTTTGGCACGGAGCCGTGTTTTTTCCTCATTTCGAGCACTAGGACTCGCCTATCGGCTAACTGAACCGCTTCACCAAGCGTGAGTTGCCTCGTGCGAAGGTGACGAGTGAGGTATCCGTATCCCGGAGGCGTAGGAGTCCCTCGGCTCGGTCGGCCTTGCTGCCCGAGGCTTCTCTTGCTTAGTTAAGGGAAACCCTCGGCCGCTCTTCGATGAGCCGAAGCCGGAGGCATCGGTGTTAGCATGGACAGAGGCAGAGTTGGCTCGAAAAGAAGACTTCGTCGGCTAGAGCCTGGTCGGGCCGTCCATTGGCGGGACCGACGCCGGAGTCGAGTTGTCGAGGCCACGAGCCGGGCTGGTGTCCTCGGAGGACAGCTGGCTGAGGCTTCGGGGCGGCCGGCCGAGCCGTCTGCTCGGGCCGGATTCCTGGAGGAGACCCCGGCGGCGATGGCCCGGGCGTGGTGCTGACGTCGTCCTTCAGAGTGGAGACCCTCCGACCGTGTTGCCGTCCGAGGCTCGGTCGGACTTCGCCGAAGGTGGAGTTGACGCCGAGGGTGCTGCTGCTCCCCCTCCGTCGACGTCTGAGCCTGCAGGATCGGTTCATCTTGTAGTGTGCGTATGTTTTCTGCGGCCGCCGAGGCCCAAACATACTATCGTCGCGTTGTAAAGCTGCGTTTCTTTTCCTCTTGTTTCGAGTATTTGGACTTATTTGTCGGTAACAGAATTGTTTGTCCGAGCAAGAGTTACTTTTCACGGAAGGTGATGAGTGAGGTATCCGTATCCCGGAGGCGTAGGAGTCCCTCGGCTCGGTCGGCCTTGCCGCTTACGTGTACTCTTACTCGTCCGTAGGATTCTGCTATCGATATAGTCGAGAAGGCACGAAAAATCGTTTCGGCAGAAGAGTTTTCGAGCGTTAAGACTTGTTCGGTCCGTGGAATCGCTTATCCGAGCGTGAGTTACTTATTGCAGAAGGTGATGAGTGAGGTATCCGTATCCCGGAGGCAAAGGAGTCCCTCGGCTCGGTCAGCCTTGGCTTCTTACGTGTACTCCGTCGTTTTCAGGATCCCACTTTCGAAGTAGTCCAAAAGCACGAAAGATGTTCTGGCAGAAAAGACCTTTTCCGAGGAAAATTTTGACGCGGAGGGGGTTCACCCCTTCTAGCCCCCGAGGGAGGGTCGGGCTTTGCCGAGGCAAGGCTGACCCTTCCTTGATGGTTAGACTTTGTATGTGAACAAGGTGTAGGAACGACTTGAAAGCATCTTAAGGGTAGAAGCAACGTAGCTGTCGGATGTTCCAAGCGTTGTTGTAGACCTCGCCTTGACTGTTGGCCAGCTTGTATGTCCCGGGCTTCAGAACCTTGGCGATGACGAACGGCCCTTCCCAAGGAGGCGTGAGCTTGTGCCGCCCTCGGGCGTCTTGTCGCAGCCGAAGCACCAAGTCGCCCACCTGGAGGTCTCGGGACCGAACCCCTCGGGCGTGGTAGCGTCGCAGGGACTGCTGATACCGCGTCGAGTGTAGTAAGGCCATGTCCCGAGCCTCTTCCAGCTGGTCCAGCGAGTCTTCTCGGTTTGTTCGATTGCTTTGGTCGTCGTAGGCCCTTGCCCTCGGGAACCGTATTCTAAGTCTGTGGGCAAGATGGCCTCGGCCCCATAGACTAGAAAGAACGGTGTGAAGCCCGTGGCTCGGCTCGGCGTCGTCCTCAAACTCCAGACCACCAAGGGGAGCTCCTTCATCCATCAGCTTGCCAAACTTGTTGAGGTCGTTGTAGATCCGTGGCTTGAGTCCTTGCAGAATCATGCCGTTGGCACGCTCTACTTGCCCATTCGTCATGGGGTGAGCCACGGCGGCCCAGTCCACCCGGATGTGGTGATCCTCGCAGAAGTCCAGGAACTTTCTGCCGGTGAACTGGGTGCCATTGTCGGTGATGATAGAGTTCGGGACCCTAAAGCGATGGACAATGTTGGTGAAGAACGCCACCGCCTGTTCGGACCTGATGCTGTTTAGGGGTCAGACCTCGATCCACTTGGAGAATTTGTCGATGGCGACCAGCAGGTGCGTGTAGCCCCTGGGTGCCTTCTGCAAGGGACCAACGAGGTCCAGACCCCACACAGCAAATGGCCAGGTGATGGGTATTGTCTGCAGAGCCTGAGCGGGCAGGTGGGTCTGCCTTGCGTAGAATTGACACCCTTGGCAGGTGCGGACAATTCTATTAGCGTCGGCCACCACGGTCGGCCAGTAGAAACCTTGTCGGAAAGCGTTTCCAACAAGGGCTCGAGGCGCTGTGTGGTGACCGCAAGCCCCCGAGTGTATTTCTTGTAAGAGCTCCTGGCCTTCGGCGATGGATATGCATCGCTGGAGGATGCCTGAGGGGCTGCGGTGGTAGAGCTCCTTCTCGTCCCCCAGCAAGACGAACGACTTGGCGTGCTACGCCAGTCGCCGAGCTTTGGCTCGGTCGAGGGGCAGCTCTCCTCGGTGGAGATATTGAAGGTATGGGGTCTGCCAATCTCGATTAGGCGGGACCCCATTCCGCCCTTCCTCGACGCGCAGTGCCTCACCTTAGGGGGCCGAGGGTGCCTCGGGCTGAGCCGAGGGCTGCCTCGGGCAGAGCCGAGGGTGCCTCAGGCTGAGCCGAGGGTGCCTCGGGCTGGGCCGAGGCCTTCTCGGGCTCGGGCGTGTCGTCGGTCTTGACTGAGGGTTGATGTAGGTCTCGGGAGAAGACGTCCGGGGGAACTGTTGTTCACCCCGAGGCTATCTTAGCCAGCTCGTCCGCAGTCTCGTTGTATCGGCGGGCAATGTGGTTGAGCTCGAGCCCGTAGAACTTGTCCTCCAGGCGCCGAACCTCGTCGCAGTAGGCTTCCATCTTCGGGTCGCGGCAGTGGGAGTTCTTCATGACTTGGTCGATGACAAGCTACGAGTCGCCGCGAGCGTCGAGGCGTCGGACCCCTAGCTCAATGGCGATGCGCAACCCGTTGACCAGAGCCTCGTACTCAGCCACGTTGTTGGACGCCGGGAAATGGAGGCGCAGCACATAGCGGAGGAGCTTCCCGAGGGGCGAGATGAAGAGCAGGCCCGCGCCCGCTCCTGTTTTCATCAGCGACCCGACGAAAAACATGGTCCAGAGTTCCGGTTGGATCGGAGCTGCTGGAAGCTGGGTGTCGACCCATTCAGCCACAAAGTCCGCCAAGACTTGGGACTTGATGGCCTTCCGAGGGGCGAACGAGATTGTCTCACCCATGATTTCCACCGCCCACTTTGCAATCATACCCGAGGCCTCTCGGCACTGGATGATCTCCCCCCGGGGGAAGGATGACACCACAGTCACCGGATGAGACTCGAAGTAGTGTCGCAACTTCCGCCGCGTCAGAATCACCATGTACAACAGCTTCTGAATTTGTGGGTAGCGGATCTTGGTCTCGGACAGTACCTCACTGATGAAGTAGACCGGCCTCTGGACGGGCAATGTATGCCCTTTTTCTCGTCTCTCAACCACGATCGCGGCGCTGACCACCTGAGTGGTAGCGGCGACGAAGATCAAGAGGGCTTCTCCGGCAGCGGGGGGCACCAAGATGGGCGCGTTCATGAGGAGCGCCTTCAGGTTCCCGAGGGCTTCCTCGGCCTCGGGGGTCCAAGTGAAGCACTCGGCCTTTCTTAAGAGGCGGTACAGGGGTAGGCCTCTTTCGCCGAGGCGCGAGATGAAGCGGCTCAGAGCTGCAAGGCATCCCATGACCCTCTATACGCCTTTCAAGTCCTTGATGAGGCCCATGTTGGTGATGGTAGCAATTTTCTCCGGGTTGGCCTCGATGCCCCGCTTGGAGACGATGAACCCCAAGAGCATGCCTCGGGATACTCCGAAGACGCACTTCTCGGGATTGAGTTTTACGCCTTTCGCCTTGAGACACCGGAATGTCGTTTCAAGGTCGGAAAGGAGGTCAGGAGGCTTTCCTTGTCTTCACTACGATGTCATCGACGTAAGCCTCGACCGTTCGACCAATGTGTTCGCCGAACACGTGGTTCATGCACCTTTGGTATGTCGCACCCGCATTCCTCAAACCAAACGGCATAGTAACGTAGCAGTACATGCCAAAGGGTGTGATGAAAGAAGTCGCGAGCTGGTCGGACTCTTTCATCCTGATTTGGTGATACCCTGAGTAGGCATCGAGGAAAGACAGGGTTTCGCACCCAGCAGTGGAATCCACGATTTGATCGATGCAAGGCAGAGGGTAGGGAACCTTCGAACATGCTTTGTCTAGACCAGTGTAGTCTACACACATCCGCCATTTCCCTCCTTTCTTTCTCACAAGCACAGGGTTGGCAAGCCATTCGGGATGGAATACCTCTTTGATGAACCCTGCAGCCATCAGCTTGTGGATCTTCTCGCCTACGGCTCTGCGCTTTTCTTCATCGAATCGGCGCAGAGGCTGCTTCACGGGTCAGGCTCCAGCTTGGATATCCAGTGAGTGCTCGGCGACCTCCCTCGGTATGCCAGGCATGTCCGAGGGACTCCACGCAAAGACTTCAGCGTTTGCGCGGAGAAAGTCGACGAGCACTGCTTCCTATTTGGGGTCGAGCTCGGAGCCGATCCGGATCTGCTTGGAGGCGTCGTTGCTGGGGTCGAGAGGGACGGATTTGACCGTCTCTGCTGGCTCGAAATTGCCGGCATGGCGCTTCACGTCTGGCGCCTCCTTGGAGAGTGAAAGGGAAATGTGCCCTTGGGTCATTTCTAAGTATTTTGGTGATTTAGTGTCCAACACAAGTGCCTAAGTGTTAAATGGTGGACAAAGTACAAATCAAGTATAAAGGTATGTTTCTCAGACTTAGTACATTATTTTAGAGACTAATGTATTGTGTCTAAGTGCTGGAAACAGGAAAAATCAAGTTGAAATTAAAGATGGCTTTATTCAGCCAAAGTCAGCTCTGTCTGGGTGCACCGGACTGTCCGGTGCGCCAGGCTGGCTCAGGCGAACTTGCTGCTCTCGGGAAGTGATTAACGGCGTACAGCTAAAATTCACCGGACTGTCCGGTGAGCCAACGGTCGGCCACGTGATCCGCGCGAGACACGTGGCCGAGCCAACGGTCGGAAGGGGGCACCGGACTGTCCGGTGTGCACCGGACAGTGTCCGGTGCGCCAACGGCTCCAAAGCGCCAATGGTCGGCTTCGCCAAAGAAGGAAAGAAATCTACACCGGACAGTGTCTGGTGGTGCATCGGACTGTCCGGTGCGCCAGGCGACAGAAGGCAAGAATTGCCTTCCTGGAATGCTCTCAACGGCTCCTAGCTGCCTTGGGGCTATAAAAGGGACCCCTAGGCGCATGGAGGAGTACACCAAGCATTCTCTAAGCATTCATAACCACCAAGACTTCGATTCCACGCATTTGATTCTTTGCAATAGCAATTAGAGCTCAGTTTGAGTTGTGAACTCGTTGAGTTGTGTTGTGAGCTCTTGTTGCGGCTTGTGTGCGTGTTGTCGTTCTGATTTCGTGTCTTGTGTGCGTTGCTCATCCCTCCCTTACTCTGTGCTTCTTTGTGAACTTCAAAGTGTAAGGGCGAGAGGCTCCAAGTTGTGGAGATTCCTCGCAAGCGGGATATAGTAAAGTGAAAGCAAAACACCGTGGTATTCAAGTGGGTCTTTGGACCGCTTGAAAGGGGTTGATTGCGACCCTCGTCCATTGGGACGCCACAACGTGGAGTAGGCAAGTGTTGGACTTGGCCGAACCACGGGATAAACCACTGTGCCATCTCTGTGTTGATATCTTTGTGGTTATCATGTTGTGCAAGTTCTCCTCTCTAGCCACTTGGCTTATTCGTGCTAACTTCTAATCAAGTTTTGTGGCATTTAAGTTTAAATTTTACAGGATCACCTATTCACCCCCCTCTAGGTGCTCTCAATTGGTATCAGAGCTGTTCTCTTCAAGAAGGGACTAATCGCCCGAAGAGATGGATCCTAAGGGAAAGGGGATGGTGGTCAACAACAACGATAAGGAGTCTATCTTCAATGAGCCGAAAGATGACAAGCCTACGGACTCGGGCTCGAGCCACAAAAGAAGAGACGGTAAGAAGAAGAAGACAAGGCGCATCAAGGAGATCGTCTACTACGACGACAGCGACGAGTCCACTTCTTCCCAAAAGGACGATGACAACTACGAGAAAAAGAAAACGGTCAATTCAAACTTTTCTTTTGATTATTCTCGTATTCCGCAAAGCACAAATGCTCATTTACTCTCCATTCCACTTGGTAAACCTCCTCACTTTGATGGAGAGGACTACGGATTTTGGAGTCACAAAATGCGTAGTCATTTGTTCTCTCTCCATCCAAGCATATGGGAGATAGTTGAGAATGGAATGCATTTTGATAGTAGTGATAGTCCCATGTTTATCAACGAGCAAATTCACAAAAATGCACAAGCTACTACTATTCTTCTAGCATCATTGTGCAGGGATGAATACCATAAAGTGAGCGGCTTGGATAACGCCAAGAAGATTTGGGACACCCTCAAGATCTCACATGAGGGGAATGACGTTACCACGCTCACCAAGATGGAGTTGGTGGAGGGCGAACTTGGTAGATTCGCGATGATCAGGGGCAAGGAGCCAACTCAAACATACAACCGGCTAAAGACCCTCGTCAACAAAATAAGGAGCTATGGAAGCACGCGATGGACTGACCACGACGTCGTCCGCCTAATGCTAAGGTCCTTTACTATCCTTGATCCTCATCTTATGAACAATATTCGTGAGAATCCTAGGTACACAAAGATGACGCCCGAGGAGATACTTGGAAAGTTTGTAAGCGGGCGTATGATGATCAAGGAAGCAAGGTACGTTGACGATGCGTTGAATGGCCCAATCCAAGAGCCTCAAACCGTTGCTCTCAAAGCAACGAGGAGCAAGGAGGCGCTACCTAGCAAGGTGGCACAAATTGAGGCGGCCGGACTTAATGATGAAGAAATGGCCCTCATCATCAAGCGCTTCAAGACGGAGCTAAGGGGTCGCAAGGAGCATCCAAACAAGACCAAGACGAAGGGGAAGCGCTCATGCTTCAAATGTGGTAAGATTGGTCATTTTATCGCTAATTGTCCCGATAATGATAGTGACCAGGAACAAGGGAACAAGAGGGAAAAGAAGAAGGCATACAAAAAGGCTAAGGGCGAGGCACACCTTGGAAAGGAGTGGGATTCGGATTGTTCGTCGTCCGACTCCGACAACGAAGGACTCGCCGCCACCGCCTTTAACAAGTCGGCCCTCTTCCCCAATGAGCATCACACCTGCCTCATGGCAAAGGAGAAGAAGGTAAACTCTCGAAAATCCACTTATGCTTCTTCCAGTGAGGATGAGTCTAGTGATGATGATGAAATAGACTATGCTAGTTTATTCAAGGGCCTAGATAGAACTAAGATTGATAAAATAAATGAATTGATTGATGCTTTAAATGATAAGAATAGATTGCTAGAAAAGCAAGAGGATCTCTTATATGATGAACATGATAAGTTTGTAGAAGCTCAAAAATCCCTTGCTTTAGAAATAAAGAGGAATGAAATGCTTTCTTGTGAATTGTCTACATGCCATGACTCTATTTCTAGTTTAAAGAGCATAAATGATGACTTGAGTGCTAAGTTAGAAATAGCTAATAAATCAACATCTTGTGTAGAACATGTTGTAGTTTGCACTAGGTGTAAAGATTTTAATATTGATGCTTGTAGTGAACACCTAGTTTCAATTTCTAAATTGAATGATGAAGTGACTAGTCTTAATGCCCAACTTAAGACTAGCAAGAGTGAATTTGAAAAACTGAAATTTGCAAGGGATGCCTACACAATTGGTAGACACCCCTCAATTAAGGATGGTCTTGGCTTCAAGAGGGAAGTCAAGAACTTAACAGGCCATAAGGCTTCCATCTCCGCCAAGGAGAAAGGGAAGGCCCCTATGGCAAATAGTGTGCAAATGAACCATGCTTTCTTATACCATGATAGGAAATTTACTAGAAATATTCATTATGATAGGAGTTGTAATGCTCACAATTCAAATGCCATGATTACTTCTAGTTCCTCTATTATGCATGATAGAAATTTGACTAGGAAAAATGTTATGCCTAGAAGAAATGTTGTTCATGTTTCTAAGAAAGTAAACAATGAACCTTCTACAATTTATCATGCTTGTAATGCTTCATTTGCAATTTGTAGAAAGGATAGGAAAGTGATTGCTAGGAAACTAGGGGCAAAATGCAAGGCTAATAAGACTTGCATTTGGGTCCCTAAGACTATTGTGACTAACCTTGTAGGACCCAACATGAGTTGGGTACCTAAGACCCAAGCCTAAATTTGCCTTGCAGGTTTATGCATCCGGGGGCTCAAGCTAGATTACGACAGCGGATGCACAAACCACATGACGGGGGAAAAGAGGATGTTCTCGTCCTACGTCAAGAACAAGGATCCCCAAGATTCAATCATATTCGGTGATGGGAACCAAGGCAAGGTGAAAGGGTTAGGAAAAATTGCAATCTCAAATGAGCACTCTATTTCCAATGTTTTCTTAGTAGAGTCGCTTGGATATAATTTGTTATCTGTTAGTCAATTATGCAATATGGGATATAATTGTCTATTCACTAATGTAGATGTGTCTGTCTTTAGAAGAAGTGATGGTTCATTAGCTTTTAAGGGTGTATTAGATGGCAAACTCTATTTAGTTGATTTTGCAAAAGAGGAGGCCGGTCTAGATGCATGCTTAATTGCTAAGACTAGCATGGGTTGGCTGTGGCATCGTCGCTTAGCACATGTGGGGATGAAGAACCTTCACAAGCTTCTAAAGGGAGAACACGTGATAGGTCTAACTAATGTTACATTCGAAAAAGATAGACCTTGTGCAGCTTGTCAAGCAGGGAAACAGGTGGGAAGCTTTCATCATGCCAAAAATGTGATGACAACATCAAGACCCCTGGAGTTACTTCATATGGACCTCTTCGGACCCATCGCCTATCTAAGCATAGGAGGAAGTAAGTATGGTCTTGTTATAGTTGATGATTTTTCCCGCTTCACTTGGGTATTCTTTTTGCAGGATAAATCTGAAACCCAAGGGACCCTCAAGCGCTTCCTAAGGAGAGCTCAAAACGAGTTTGAGCTCAAGGTGAAGAAGATAAGAAGCGACAATGGGTCCGAGTTCAAGAACCTTAAAGTGGAGGAGTATCTTGAGGAGGAAGGAATCAAGCACGAGTTCTCCGCTCCCTACACACCACAGCAAAATGGTGTGGTAGAGAGGAAGAACAGGACGCTTATAGACATGGCGAGGACGATGCTTGGAGAGTTCAAGACCCCCGAGCGCTTTTGGTCGGAAGCCGTGAACACGGCTTGCCACGCCATCAACCGGGTCTACCTTCATCGCCTCCTCAAGAAGACTTCGTATGAGCTACTAACCGGTAACAAACCCAATGTTTCGTATTTCCGAGTTTTTGGGAGTAAATGCTACATTCTAGTGAAGAAGGGTAGGAATTCCAAATTTGCTCCCAAAGCGGTAGAAGGGTTTTTGTTAGGTTATGACTCAAATACAAAGGCGTATAGGGTCTTCAACAAATCATCGAGTTTGGTTGAAGTCTCTAGCGACGTTGTATTTGATGAGACTAATGGCTCTCCAAGAGAGCAAGTTGTTGATCTTGATGATGTAGATGAAGAAGACGTTCCAACGGCCGCAATGCGCACCATGGCGATTGGAGATGTGAGGCCAATGGAACAAAAGGAGCAAGATCAACCTTCTTCCTCAACAATAGTGCATCCCCCAACTCAAGAAGATGAATAGGTTCATCAAGAGGAGGCGTGTGATCAAGGGGGAGCACAAGATGATCATGTAATTGAGGAAGAAGCACAACCGGCACCTCCAACCCAAGTTCGAGCGATGATTCAAAGGGATCATCCCGTCGACCAGATTTTGGGTGACATTAGCAAGGGAGTAACTACTCATTCTCGATTAGTTAATTTTTGTGAGCATTACTCTTTTGTCTCTTCTATTGAGCCTTTCAAGGTAGAGGAGGCCTTGCTAGATCCAGACTGGGTGTTGGCCATGCAGGAGGAGCTCAACAACTTCAAGAGAAACGAAGTTTGGACACTAGTGCCTCGTCCCAAGCAAAATGTTGTGTGAACCAAGTGGGTGTTCCGCAACAAACAAGATGAGCACGGGGTGGTGACAAGGAACAAGGCTAGACTTATGGCAAAAGGTTATGCCCAAGTCACAGGTTTGGACTTTGAGGAGACTTTTGCTCCTGTGGCTAGGCTAGAGTCCATTCGCATTTTGCTAGCATATGCCGCTCACCATTCTTTCAGGTTGTTCCAAATGGATGTGAAGAGCGCTTTCCTCAACGGGCCAATCAAGGAGGAGGTGTACGTGGAGCAACCCCCCGGCTTCGAGGATGAACGGTACCCCGACCACGTATGTAAGCTCTCTAAGGCACTCTATGGACTCAAGCAAGCCCCAAGAGCATGGTATGAATGCCTTAGAGACTTTTTAATTGCTAATGCTTTCAAGGTTGGGAAAGCCGATCCAACTCTTTTTACTAAGACTTGTGATGGTGATCTTTTTGTGTGCCAAATCTATGTCGATGACATAATCTTTGGTTCTACTAACCAAAAGTCTTGTGAAGAGTTCAGCAGGGTGATGACTCAAAAGTTTGAGATGTCAATGATGGGCGAGTTAAGCTATTTCCTTGGGTTCCAAGTGAGGCAACTCAAGGATGGGACCTTCATCTCCCAAACGAAGTACACGCAAGACTTGATCAAGCGTTTTGGGATGAAGGACGCCAAGCCCGTAAAGACTCCAATGGGAACCGACGGACACACCGACCTCAACAAAGGAGGTAAATCCGTTGATCAAAAAGCATATCGGTCTATGATAGGGTCTTTACTTTATTTATGTGCTAGTAGACCGAATATTATGCTTAGTGTATGCATGTGTGCTAGATTTCAATCCGATCCAAGGGAATGTCACTTAGTGGCCGTGAAGCAAATTCTTAGATATTTAGTCGCTACGCCTTGCTTCGGGATCTGGTATCCAAAGGGGTCTACCTTTGACTTGATTGGATATTCAGACTCCGACTATGCTGGATGTAAGGTCGATAGGAAGAGTACATCAGGGACGTGCCAATTCTTAGGAAGGTCCCTGGTGTCATGGAGCTCTAAGAAACAAACTTCTGTTGCCCTATCCACTGTTGAGGCCGAGTACGTTGCAGCAGGGCAGTGTTGCGTGCAACTACTTTGGATGAGGCAAACCCTCAGGGACTTTGGCTACAATCTGAGCAAAGTCCCACTCCTATGTGATAATGAGAGTGCTATCCGCATGGCGGATAATCCTGTTGAACACAGCCGCACAAAGCACATAGACATCCGGCATCACTTTTTGAGAGACCACCAGCAAAAGGGGGATATCGAAGTATTTCATGTTAGCTCCGAGAACCAGCTAGCCGATATCTTTACCAAGCCTTTAGATGAGCAGACCTTTTGCAAGTTGCGTAGTGAGCTAAATGTCTTAGATTCGCGGAACTTGGATTGATTTATAGCATACATGTGTTTTATGCCTTGATCATGTTCCTTAAGCATTTTGTTGTTTATTTATGGTGCTCAAGTTGTACAAACACTCCCCGGACCTCACAAGTCCACTTGCAAGTGATGCACAGATTTAGGGGGAGATGTGCTACAACTTGACCCTTTGAGACTAACTATGTGCTTGAGTTTGCTTAATTTAGTCTCAAAGGAGGTTTGAAAGGGAAAAGGTGGACTTGGACCATGCAAGACTTCCACTGCACTCCGATGAAAGAGTAACTTTTTACCAAGTTCATCTTTGTACTCTTATTGCCTTTTTACTCTTAGTTGAAGATTTTGGTGAGGCAATGGGGTTCAAGGGCCAAAGTTGATCCCGTTTTGGTGTTTGATGCCAAAGGGGGAGAAAATAAGGCCAAAGCAAGAAATGGATCAGCTACCACTTGAGAAAGTAGAGTTAGAGTTTTTGTTTGTCAAAATACTCTTGTTTGCCTCTTATTGTCAAAAGTTGGTCTCTTGTAGGGAGAAGGCTTAATTATGGGAAAAGGGGGAGTTTTTGAACTCTTTGATCAATTTCTCTTGAAATATCTCTCTTTATGTTTCAACAAGTGTGTTTGACTTAGAGATAGGAAATTGAGGTTGATTTCCAAAAACAAACCAAGTGGTGGCAAAGAATGATCCACATATGCCAAATTTGAATCAAAACAATTTTGAGTTCTTATTTGAATTGATTTTGCACTTGTTCTACTTGCTTTATGTTGTGTTGGCATAAATCACCAAAAAGGGGGAGATTGAAAGGGAAATGTGCCCTTGGGTCATTTCTAAGTATTTTGGTGATTTAGTGTCCAACACAAGTGCCTAAGTGTTAAATGGTGGACAAAGTACAAATCAAGTATAAAGGTATGTTTCTCAGACTTAGTACATTGTTTTAGAGACTAATGTATTGTGTCTAAGTGCTGGAAACAGGAAAAATCAAGTTGAAATTAAAGATGGCTTTATTCAGCCAAAGTCAGCTCTGTCTGGGTGCACCGGACTGTCCGGTGGTGCACCGGACAGTGTCCGGTGCGCCAGGCTGGCTCAGGCGAACTTGCTGCTCTCGAGAAGTGATTAACGGCGTACGGCTAAAATTCACCGGACTGTCCGGTGTGCACCGGACTGTCCGGTGAGCCAACGATCGGCTGGGCCAACGGTCGGCCGCGCGATCCGCGCGAGACACGTGGCCGAGCCAACGGTTGGAAGGGGGCACCGGACTGTCCGGTGTGCACCGTACTGTGTCCGGTGCGCCAACGGCTCCAAAGCACCAACGGTCGGCTTCGCCAAAGAAGGAAAGAAATCCGCGCCGGACAGTGTCCGGTGGTGCACAGAAGGCAAGAATTGCCTTCCTGGAATGCTCTCAACGGCTCCTAGCTGCCTTGGGGCTATAAAAGGGACCCCTAGGCGCATGGAGGAGTACACCAAGCATTCTCTAAGCATTCATAAGCACCAAGACTTCGATTCCACACATTTGATTCTTTGCAATAGCAATTAGAGCTCAGTTTGAGTTGTGAACTCGTTGAGTTGTGTTGTGAGCTCTTGTTGCGGCTTGTGTGCGTGTTGTCGTTCTGATTTCGTGTCTTGTGTGCGTTGCTCATCCCTCCCTTACTCTGTGCTTCTTTGTGAACTTCAAAGTGTAAGGGCTGAGAGGCTCCAAGTTGTGGAGATTCCTCGCAAGCGGGATATAGTAAAGTGAAAGCAAAACACCATGGTATTCAAGTGGGTCTTTGGACCGCTTGAAAGGGGTTGATTGTGACCCTCGTCCATTGGGACGCCACAACGTGGAGCAGGCAAGTGTTGGACTTGGCCGAACCACAGGATAAACCGCCGTGCCATCTCTGTGTTGATATCTTTGTGGTTATCGTGTTGTGCAAGTTCTCCTCTCTAGCCACTTGGCTTATTCGTGCTAACTTCTAATCAAGTTTTGTGGCATTTAAGTTTAAATTTTAAAGGATCACCTATTCACCCCCCCCCCATCTAGGTGCTCTCAAAGAGGCTCTCCAGGTCGGCGATGAGGGCCTCAGATTCGGCGAGGGCCTCGGCGTACTCCACGCACTCCACGTCGCATTCATACGCGTGTCGGTACGTGGGGCCGACGGTGATGACCCCATTGGGGCCCGGCATCTTGAGCTTAAGGTAGGTGTAGTTGGGGACGGCCATGAACTTGGCGTAGCATGGCCTCCCTAGCACTGCGTGGTAGGTTCCTCGGAACCCGACCACCTCGAACGTGAGGGTTTCCCTTCGGAAGTTGGAGGGAGTCCCGAAGCAGACGGGCAGATCGAGTTGTCCAAGGGGCTGGACGCGTTTCCCGGGAATGATCCCGTGAAAAGGCGCCGCGCCTGCCCGGACCGAGGACAGATCAATCCGCAGGAGCCCGAGAGTTTCGGCGTAGATGATGTTGAGGCTACTGCCTCCGTCCATGAGGACCTTGGTGAGCCTGACGTTGCCGATGACGGGGTCGACAACGAGCGGATATTTCCCTGGGCTCGGCACGTGGTCGGGGTGGTCGCCCTGGTCGAAGGTGATGGGCTTGTCGGACCAGTCTAGGTAGACTGGCGCTGCCACCTTTACCGAGCAGACCTCCCGACGCTCTTGCTTGCGGTGCCGAGCCGAGGCGTTCAGCCACTGGCCCACCGTAGATCATGAAGCAGTCGTGGACCTCGGGGAACTCCTCTGCCTTGTGATCCTCCCTCTTGTCGTTGTTGTGGGCCCTACCACCTTCCGCAGGTGGCCCAGCCTTGTGAAAGTGGCACCGAAGCATGACGCACTCCTCGAGGGTGTGCTTGACGGGCCCCTGATGATAGGGGCACGGCTCCTTGAGCATCTTGTCGAAGAGATTGGCACCTCCAGGAGGTTTCCGAGGGTTCTTGTACTCAGCGGCGACGACAAGGTCCGTGTCGGCGGCGTCGCGTTTCGCTTGCGACTTCTTCTTGCCCTTCTTCTTGGCGCCACGCTGAGTGGACGCCTCGGGGACATCTTCCGGTGGGCAGCCCTGGGGCTGCTTGTCCTTCCAGAAGATGGCCTCAACCGCCTCTTGGCCAGAGGCGAACTTGGTGGTGATGTCCATTAGCTCACTCGCACTGGTGGGGGTCTTGCGACCCAGCTTGCTCACCAGGTCGCAGCAGGTGGTGCCAGCGAGGAACGCGCCGATGACATCCGAGTCGGTGACATTGGGCAGCTCGGTGCGCTGCTTCGAGAATCGCCGGATGTAGTCCCGGAGAGACTCTCCCGGCTGCTGGCGGCAGCTTCGGAGATCCCAGGAGTTCCTAGGGCGCACGTATGTGCCCTGGAAGTTGCCGGCGAAGGCTTGGACCAGGTCGTCCCAGTTGGAGATCTGCCCCGGAGGCAGATGCTCCAGCCAGGCTCGAGCGGTGTCGGAGAGGAACAGGGGGAGGTTGCGGATGATGAGGTTGTCATCGTCTGTTCCACCCAGTTGGCAGGCCAGCCGGTAGTCCGCGAGCCACAGTTCCGGCCTCGTCTCCCCCGAGTACTTTGTGATAGTGGTCGGGGTTCGGAACCGGGTCGGGAACGGCGCCCGTCGTATGGCCCAGTTGAAAGCCTGCGGACCGGGTGGTTCAGGCGAGGGACTCCGATCCTCCCTGCTATCGTAGCGTCCCCCACGCTTGGGATGGTAGCCTCGACGCACCCTCTCGTCGAGGTGGGTTCGACGGTTGCGGTGGTGGTGCTCGTTGTCGAGGCGACCCGGGGCCACAGGCGCCGTGTTGCGCGTGCGCCCGGTGTGGACCGAGGCTTCCCGCATGAATCGGGAAGTCACGGCGCGATGCTCCGAGGGGTACCCCTGCCATCGGGAGGCAGAGCTTTCGGCCCGTCGGACCGCGGCATCCTCCAGGAGATTCTTGAGCTCTCCCTAGATACACCGCCCTTCGGTGGTCGATGGTTCCGGCATCGCGCGGAGTAGTATTGCTGCAGCAGCTAGGTTCTAGCCGACCCCACTAGAAGCCGGTGGTGGCCTTGCCCTGATGTCGTCGGCAATGCGGTGCTGGATGCCCTAGGGGTAGTGACGCGCTTCTCTGGCCGGAGCTTGGTCTGCCCATTCCTGCCCGATGTTCTGCTAGAACGGCTCAAGTGTTCCTGCTCCCTCGTCGAGCCTGGCCTGCATCTCGCGGATTTGCTCGAGTTGTGCGTCCTGACCCCCCGCAGGGACTGGGACCACAGCTAGCTCCCGAAGGATGTCAACACGAGGCGCAGGCCTAGGGAGATCACCGTTTTCCTGTATACCAAGATGATTGCCTTCGCCGGGACCCCCTAGATCGACGTGGAAACATTCACGACTTAGGCCGCAGTCCTCGTCGCCGAAGCTGCGGCTACAGTCGGAACAATCGGAAAGGCAGTAGTCGCATGCGGTCATGAAGTCCCGCATGGCACTGGGGTTACCGAGTCCGGAGAAATCCCAACAAAAGTCGGGCTCGTCATCTTCCTCGGAACCTGAGGGTCCGTAGGTCGAGACGGCCGTCAGCCGGTCCCAGGGTGACCGCATACCGTACCCCGGAGGGTTTGGACATGCCTCTATGAAGGCTTCCACCGAAGAGAAGTCGCTTGGTGGGTCGAGGCTGAATCCAAAAGGCACGAGATGGGAATTGGTCGGTACCTCTTGGTCGACGGGCGGTGACGAAGTCGCGTCAGGGGCAGACTGCACCGTCGTCTCAGGTACGAGGGTGACGCCCAGCAGGTCCCTTGCGAGCGTGCTGGCGTCGTTCGTTTGCTCGGAGTTGGCGTGTTGCGGGGAAACGGCGCTCGTCTTCGTCTCAGACGCAAGGTCGACGCCCAACGTGTCCCTCGTTGGGGCGCTGGCGCCGTCGACTCGCTCGACAGCCGATGAGGTGTCGCCTCCTGCTTGGCCTTGGTTGCCCCGTCTCCTCCTCCGTCGGCGGGGGAGGAGACGGGACAAACCCGAATGTTGTTCTTCCGCCATGTGGGGAAGACGTCGTTGATTCCGCCGCCGGTGGGCGGGTTGTCGGCCGCCATTGTTGCTATCGCGCGGCGGAGGAAGGAGTATCATGTCGTAGCTGCCGTCGAGGGACATGAACTCAAGATTCCCGAAACGGAGCACCGTCCCAGGCCGGAAAAGTTGCTGGAGACTACCCATCTGGAGCTTGACGGGAAGCTGTTCGTCAACACGCAGTAGGCCCCTACCTGGCGTGCCAACTGTCGGCGTTTCGACCCCGGGGGGTCCCTGGACCGACGAGTAAATTATCGCCGCGTGTCCCAGCCCAGATAGGTCGGCGCGAGACGGAGCACGAAGGGGGGAAAAAAGGGAGACAGGCGAAAGGGGAAACCTGCGGCCTTCGTGTTGTCCTGCGCCCAGGTCGGGTGCGCTTGCAGTAGGGGATTACAAGCGTCCGCGTGGGAGAGAGCGAGGGACTTTACGCGTCATCCCGTCCTCTCCGCGCGGCCAACCCTCCCGTACGAGAGCCCTGGACCTTCCTTTTATAGGCGTAAGGAGAGGGCCCTGGTGTACAATAGGAGATGTAGCAGTGTGCTAACGTGTCTAGCAGAGAGGAGCTAGTGCCCTAACTACATGCCGTCGTGGCAGCCGGAAAGGTTTTGGCACCCTGTTCATGTGATGTCGTGGTCGTCGGAGGAGCGCTGGAGCCTTGCGGAAGGACAGCTGTCGGGGCTGTCGAGTCCTTGCTGACATCTCCTTGCTTCCATAAGGGGCTGAGAGCTACCGTCATCATGGAGCACGCGGGGCGCCATCATTATTTGTTTACCGGGGCGAGCCAGATGGGACGGCGGTCTTGTTCCCCGTAGCCTGAGCTAGCTAGGGGTAGGGTAATGATGCCCCCCCTATGATGTGGTCGGTACGAGCCCTGGGTCGGGCGAGGCGGAGGCTCCTCCGAGGTCGAGGTCGAGTCTGTCTTCTGAGGTCGAGGTCGAGTCCGAGCCCCGGGTCGGGCGAGGCGGAGACCATCGTCTGAGGCCAAGGCTGAGTCCGAGCCCTGGGGTCGGGCGAGGCGGAGTTCGTCGTCTTCCGGTGCCGAGGCCGAGTTCGAGCCCTGCGGTCGGGCGAGGCGGAGTTTGTCATCTTCTAGGGCCGAGACCGAGTCCGAGCCCTAGGGTCGGGCGAGGCGGAGTTCGTCGTCTTCTGGAGCCGAGGCCGAATCCGAGCCCTGGGGTCGGGCGAGGCGGAGTTTGTCGTCTTCCGGGGCCGAGGCCGAGTCCGAGCCCTGGGGTCGGGCGAGGCAGAGCTTCCTATGGCGCCCGAGGCCGGACTTGGCTGCTGTCAGCCTCACTCTGTCGAGTGGCACAGCAGTTGGAGCGACGCAGGCGGCGCTGTCTTCTTGTCAGGCCGGTTAGTGGAGCGGCGAAGTGACTGCGGTCACTTCGGCTCTGTCGACTGAAGAGCGCGCGTCAGGATAAGGTGGCAGGCGATCTTTGCATTAAATGCTCCTGCGATACGGTCGGTTGGCGTGGTGATCTGGCCAAGGTTGCTTCTCTGTGAAGACTGGGCCTCGGGCGAGCCGAAGGTGCGTCCGGTTGCTTGAGGGGGCCTCAGGCGAGACGTGAATCCTCCGGGGTCGGCTGCCTTTGTCCGAGGCTGGGCTCGGGCGAGGCGAGATCGTGTCCCTTGGGTGGTCTGAGCCTTGACCTTAATCACACCCATCAGGCCTTTGCAGCTTTGTGCTGATGGGGGTTACCAGCTGAGATTAGGAGTCTTGGGGGTACCTCTAATTATGGTCCCCGACAAATAGTACCTTACAAAAAGCGAAAGTATTACATTTATTTATTTTCAAGTGGAGCCCTAGTTCCATTTCTACTCTGTAGGTATGAACTACCTCCACATCAGTAAGGGCCGCGGGATAGCTAGCTCCGAGCGGCTCGCTAGCGGAGGCGACCACATCAGCACCGACGGTGGCGGCCACCTCTGCACCAACGACTCGCCAAGCAGTGGCGATCATCCCAGCATGTACGCCGCTGCGAAAGGGTCCTTCCCCCCGTCTTCCTATGGGGGGCGACAACGAGGCCATTAAAGCCAAAGAGCCGAAGGTCCGGCGGCAGGTGGCACTGACGGTCTCGCCAGCGGAGGCAACCACCTCTGCAGTGGGGAGCCTCACCAGCGGCGGCGACCACCTCAGCACCGACGACAGCGGCCACCTGTGCACCAGTGCCGTACCAGCGAATGGCGGCCAGCCCCAGCGCGCGCGAAGAGGTCCTCGCTCCTGTCCTCACTGAGGGAGTGAGGACAAGACCATCCAAGAACGTCGCCGCCGCCCCCATGGCGTACGACGTCTTGTACAACCACCCGGTGCGGCCGGTGGCGCGGGAGAATCCGTGGGTGTGGCCCACCCACGCACGGCGCGGCCGTCGCATGTGCGGTGGGCGGATAGCCACGCCCCATCCAAGCGGCAGGAGGCAGTGGCAGGAGGCAGCGCCGGAGGCGGCACCAAAGCCGCCCAAGCCGAGGAGCCAGTCACGCGGAAGCTGACGGTGCCTCAGACGGCCGACCCCGCATAGCCGAAGTTCGCCTCCTTCGCAAGACTGGCGAACGCCCTTCTCCCCCGAATGCTGGAGCAAGAAGCTGGCCGCCAGCCCATGCGGAGGGCAGGACCCCAACTCAGCTCGCCCTTGCCCCCAGCACGGATGATGAACATCCTTGAAGCTGAGGGCAGGGGGGAGGCCGCAGCCCAGCTCGCTTCTCTCCACCACAAGGCTGGTATTCATCTTTATGGATGACCACCGGCTGGAGGTTGCGACCGGGCTGCGTGATGAAAATCCTTGAAGCCGAGCGATGGCGGAAGAATGCCAACCCCCACGGGGTTGCACTCCTCTAACAACAAGAAGAAGAAGACAATATCGGTGGCACCACCACAAGCGCGGGCTCTTCAGCGATGAGATCGTCGGAGGCGATAGCCCTGACGCAGATCCCTCTAGAGAACATCGACGCGCCCCATCTGGGGGCCTAGAAGGTGGGAGGACGCGATGGATGCAAAGGAAGCGAGGCATGGCTACTACCCGGGAGATTGACCCCTTTTTAAAGGCAGATCTCCCCACTCGCGCCCCAGAAGCGTCACGGGCGAAGTCTCCCCCGACGTGCACCAAGGTTCCCACCTTACGACATGGGGGCCAGGCCCCACATGTCATATAGACTGACCCGAAGAAGGAGCGTGCAACTACCCCGCAGTTTTGTGCCCCTTCATTTTCGGGGCAACCAACGGTCAGGAAGGCGAACCGCCGCATAAGGGGCATGCAACCACCCCGTAGTTAAGCGCCCCTTCATCTTCGCTGTAACCGGCGGTCAAAAAGGCGAACCGCCACGCAAGAAGCATACAACCGCCCCACGGTTGTGCGCCCCCTCAGCTTCGTTGCAATCAGTGGTCCAACACGGGGGCCCAGGCCCACATGTCATGCAACCGGCGCGCCGGTTACTGGGTGCAGAAAAACCGCACAGCCGCTTGCACCAATGCCACGTCTCCTCGGGGCCATCGCGGAAGTCTAAAAAGTTAAGTTTTTCAGAACCAGTGCAGCGACTCGAGGCACCACGCGCATGGCCCAACAGTGACATTAAGTACGATGGTCACGGACCAGTCAGCCGTGGGAATAGGCGTGGCAGATGGCACGACCATAGGCAGGCCGGCTGCAATTGCGCCAACGGGCGCACAGAAGCAGCAGGCCAACCGCAAATTAGACTCTAGCCCCACCTATAGGCTCGCATCCTCCCCTGAGGCGGGCCCGGGGGCCACTGTCGGTACCCTGAATCAGGGGTACCCCCTTCTACAGTATGAAGACGCTGCACCCATACGACACCTCCAGGTCACACGAAGAGCGGCACCTGACCCCACCACATGAGCAGGCTTAAGGGCACCATGTGGCGAGGAAGGATAATACATCCCGGGAAGCACCGTTGGGTCCGGACCTCCGCAGAGGAACACCGGACCCCTGTGAGTACGAGTCCGGAGCTCCCAAGAAGACATGCTGGGTCCCCTAGGTGGGTCCCAGGTCCCCCCAAGTGAGGTCCGGGCCTTGGCAAGGTCCTGGGACGGAGAGGACCCTGGCACAGGCAAGGGTCCGGTGCAGACACGTGTCTGGGCCTTGCCATACGCTCCCCGCTCAGGCGGAGGCCTACTGTGGCCGTGTGGCTTGTGGCTCATGGCATAAGCTAACAGGCCAAGCCTGACATAAAGCCCATACAGCTGTGCAGGCTTTGCATTTATTGCGGAGAGGACGCGCCGCCTGCCACCACGCTGATGGGTGACGCGCCCTCTCAGCATTTAATGCGTCTTGTCTAATCCGCCGGCAGACGGTCAGAGTCGCCCAGCAGACGGCACGCCAGACCAGTCTGTTGGCGAACAGTGCGCCCATGCCGAGCGGCGCACAGTACTCATCATCCCTTCTACAAGAAGCTTCCCCTATACGCCAAGGATATGGAGATCTCGGGCGTCAGGGCACAAGAAGATTGCCCCAGCAGCAAACATTGGTGGCTCCAAGCGCTATATTCTTTATGTCCCTGGGCCCACATGTCGGGGCCCAGTACCTTTGTGCATGCCCCCCTTCAGCTATAAAAGGGGAGGCATGCAACGTTACACACAAGCTCAATCCTTTTAGGCTCACTCAAACACTCACAAGTTCATACAAGCTCTCAAGCAGTACATCACACAGTGGAGTAGGGTGTTACGCTCCGGCGACTCGAACCACTCTAAATCCTTGTGTGTTCTTCTGTTCTCCCCACTTTTCCAATTAACAAGCAAAACGCTTAGGCCCCTCCTCATCTTAGGATTTAGGGCGGGTGCACTCCGCCACCCGGCCGGAGATTTGCTCTCCGACACACATATAAGTCAAATGGTACCAATTGAAGCATACCAAATGAAGTATAATTAAAGTGTTATACCATTTGACATATTTCACAAGATCAATTGATTTATCATTTTCTTAGGAATATTTAGTAAGCTATGTGTCGTGCTTATCATTTCAAACCATGTAGGTTTGCTCAAGAATATGAATTGAAAGCGAGCAATCCTACCATATGATTTATCTAGTATGCATGCATTTAAACAAAAGTAAATACCAATTGAAATACTAGGCATGAAAGGTAAAACTAGATATAAGGAAAATAGATACGCATATCTAAAAACAAGGAATACAATAAATCTAGTTACCTTAGTCATGGGTGGGGAAATTTGGGTCCAAAGTATGCACTAACCCACTTGGCAATAAACTTGATCCAATATGATGCATCCCATGATATACATCCCAATTTTGCCAAGTCTCCAAATTCCCTGACCGTCCTTCGGACTCCTCACTTCCCTCTCGGGATCCAAACCTTCTTGGTGCTTTTCATGGTTGAAATAATTTCCTTAGGCACCCAGATGCGTTTGGCCCCCTTTCCTTTGTTGGCCTTGATTGCAATCACCTTTCCATTCTTTTTCTTTTTGATCAAGTATGGTATAACAACCTTTTTGTCTACCTTGCTGATGTAGGTGTTGGAGATTTTGCTTGTTGTCTTTTGCTTGAGCTTTTGCTTATTCCCGGTCTTCGCCTTGCATTAGAAAGACTTATGGCCTTCCTTGTGCCACAACCTACAAATCACAGTTTTGCCCTCCACAGGCTTCTTCACTCTCACAGTGGTGTTATCCTGTGGAGGTTGGATTTGTTTGGCTTTGCCTTTCTTGTTATACAAAGCTTTCCCTAGGCGAGCCACCTCTTGCTTTAATTACTCATTCTCCATTGCAATCTCGTCCGAACATGTTTCTATAACATCATTCTTAATAAGAACTTGATTGTAGAGGTTAGAATTATCAATTAAATCAAAGCAAGAAGTAGAAGCATCTTTCTTAATAATTTCGGGAGTTTCAACTAAAGATGCCCTAGGGGTGCTACCAATGCTTTCCAGCTTAGTAGTTAGCTCATTATTGTGTATGCTAAGAATTTCCATTTTCCTAGCAAATTTTCAATAGCTTCTTGGGAGCTAGCTAACTTAGCCTTAAGTTTTTCATTCTTTTAAATAAGGTCATCATCGGTAGCTGTGGATGGAGCACTAGACTCTAATTGCTCAATTTTAGTTGATAGCTCACAATTGAAATTTGCAAATGTTTCAAATTTTTCTAGCAAACCTTTATAATCATTTTGAGAGCTAATCAACTTATTTTTCAAGGTTTTAAGTTGAGCCTTTTGCTTAGTGCAAACATCCTGGAAAAATTTAACGGCTTTCGCAAACTCATCTACGGAGGGCTTTCCCTCACCTTCATCATCACTACTGCTATCATCACTAGAGGATGGAATACTCATTCTACCTCTTGCCATAAGGCACTTGCGTGATGACCGTGATGAGGACCAGTGACTGCGCGTCCATGGAGGTTCTTCTTCGCTTCAAGAATCATCCCAAGTTTTAACACTTGTTAGCGCCTTGCCTTTGCTTCTCCCCTTTTTAAGTTCGACCATAGTTGGACAGTTGTCCCTGAAGTGGCCCATCTCCCCGCATGCGAAGCATCCTCTCTTTCTTTGCTTTTCCTATCAATATTAAAGAGAAGGTCCTCTACCTGTAGGGGCACACCAATTAGATTAATCTTGAGGATCATCCCCATTATCTTTGCGACACGTCGGATTGTTTCTTTGTCCTCGAAGGATGATGTTGATGGTTGATTATCTTCATCATCATTACTTTCTTCTTCTTCCTCTTCTTTACTTGAGTAACTTGGAGTGGGAGCCTTCTTTTTACCCTTCCTTTCATCACATGCAAAAGCATATGGCCTTAAGTAAGTTGGCTTCTGTCGGTACCCTGAAACTAGGATACCCCTTACTACTGTATAAAGACGCAGTACCCACACGACTATCTTTAGTCGCGTGGTAAAAGAGCTGTATGTGGGACCAGGCCATGACTCGCCCCAGCCTCGGGCGACTACTCTAGGCCAGCAACAGCGCCTGACCCCACCACATGGGCGGGTCCGGGGCTGCCACGTGTCCAGAGAAAGTGATATACTCCAAGGCATAAACAGTGAGTCCGGACCCCCATCGGAGAGTGTCGGACCCCTGTATATACGGTCCAGGCCTCCAAGTTTGGCCCATGACCTCCACGTGTGCAAACCAGACCCCTAGAATGGGATCCGAACCCCCTGTATGGGGTCCAGGACGCCCACAGTGGGGTCCCAGGGTTCCAGGATAGAACATACCTGGGCCTTAATCAGGACCCAGGCGGGGGTCTAGAGCCGACACGTGTCCAGACCTGATCTGGTGGGGTCCGGACCTTATCACATACACTCTTGCTCCCCGCCCAGGCGGAGACCCGATGCTGCCACGTGGCCTACTGCGCGCGGCTTAAGCCAACGGGTGGAGCCTGACATAAAGCCTCTGGGCTATGCGCGTCTTGGCATTTATTACAGATAAGACGTGTGTTTGTCCATTCCAGTGACAGGCGGCGCGCCCAGTCCACGTTGCGTGGGCCGTGCCGTTACTCATACGTTACCATAGCAAGGACAATGATTCACCATTACTCCCGCGTTACCAGGAAAAGGGTTACTACCTATCAATGCTGCATGGACTGCAGCCATCATGACTCCCGCTGATTACTCAAGAGTTACTAAGACAGAGGGAGCAACACAACGTCCAATAAAGATCATGGTGTGATGTCAGCATTAATTATCCACATAATGTATTTCTTCCATTATGCTCCAGGGCCCGCATGTCGGGGCTCAGCATCCTTGTATGTGCCTCCCTTAAACTATAAAAGGGAAGGCACATAGCATTACAAGGGACACACTCAATTACACTCAATACAATTTACACACAGTGGAGGTAGGGTATTATGCTCCGGTGGCCTGAACCACTATAATCCCTCGAGTCCTCGTGTTTATCTGAAATTCACCAAACAGGCAACCGCTTAGGCCCCCTCCTTATCTTAGGATTAGGGCAGGGTGCATTCCGCCACCCGGCCAGAGGATTTTCCCACCGACATTTGGCGCGCCAGGTAGGGGGTCTGGCTTTAGGTTTTTCGTCTGTTTTCTTGCTTGACACGATGGTTCAGATCGTCGAGCACCACGACTTGTCTCCCGAGGACTTCTTGATGGAGGAAGGGGCATCATCTTCTATGCCAAGAGGCTCCAATCGCCCTGTGCCTGGTGCTGCTGCTATGCACGCTGCGCAGCAGCACACGCCCGCGCAGGCCTCCAGGACTCCATCGAGGGCTGCTCATGGTAGGGGCGTTATCTGCAGCCAGGGAGTTGCTACGTAACCCACCAAGTTCCATGGCCTCGCCGGGGGCCATGAGGCAGTGGCGCGAAGATGTCGACCGTCTCCTCGGCATGGCCCACCGTACCCTGGCTCGGCCAGGTCCAGGCCTCGATCATTCGGGCGTCAACGCGAGGCGTCAGCATCTGTGCACTCACCCTCAGTGAGGGGTGCACAGACTAACGACCTGCGGGCAGAACTCAACCGCAGGCGTGCGGGCGAGGATGCTCGAGTCTCTCTGGAGAGGGCGCGTGAGCGCCAGCAAAACTTCGAGGGACACAACCTCGACCAAGACTTCACTGCAAGGGATGGCCGAATCCAGGCGGGTGTCCCATTGGTCGGCGTGGGCTACGCCGCTCTAGCAGATCATCTCCGCGCAGCGACTTGGCCACCCAAGTTCCGGCCACACCTGCCGGAGAAGTACGACAGTACATCAAACCCGTCGGAATTCTTGCAGGCCTACGTCACCGCCATTACGGTAGCTGGTGGAAACACTTCTGTAATGGCAAGATACTTCCATGTAGCCTAGACCGGGCTGGCCCGGACCTGGCTCATGAACCTCACCCCAGGGTTGATCTACTCCTGGGAAGAGCTCTGTGCACGGTTCACAGCAAACTTCGCCAGTGCTTATCAGCATCATGGAGTGGAGGCTCATCTCCATGCAGTGAGGTGGGAACCTGGGGATACTCTTCGGGCTTTCATCTCCCACTTCACCAAGGTACGGGGGACTATACCTTGCATCTCCGATGCCTCCATTATCACTGCTTTCCGATAGGGGTGCGTGATAAAAAGATGTTGGAGAAATTGGCGACGCATGACGTGGAAACCGTCACTACGCTCTTTACTTTGGCCGACAAATGTGCTAGAGCTGCCGAGGGCCATGCATGGCACTCGGCACCGCAGACCAGAGTTACCCAGACGGGCGGCTCAGGTGTCGCCACCCAGGGCGGTGGCAAGAAGAAGAAGAAGAACCGCGGTTACGATAAGCCGCAGTCTGGTGCTCCGGTCTCCGTAGCTGCGGCTGGGGGCCAGGACGAGCGCGGCAAGCGCCTACGGCAACAGGGAAGTGACAGTGGGTCATGCCCTGTCCACCCCAACAGTCGCCATAGCGCCTCGGAATGCCGAGAGATCCTGAAGCTCGCGAAGCGCATCAGCGAGTGGCACGAGCAGGCCTCCAAGGATGGCTCGCCGCCTCGGCACCGGCCTGGCAAGGAGAAGGTCGACGAAGGTGACGTAGCCGCGGGAGAACGGGACCTCGGGTATCAGGCCCCCGAGCAAGTCCTCAAGGACATCCTCGCTAGAGACTCTGACTCCGGTGATGACAACGACCGCCGCAAGAAGCTGTACGTTATGTATGGCGGAAGCTGGGAGCTCACCTCTCGTAGGAACGTGAAGTCCCTACGCCTCGAGGTTCTTTCGGCGACCCAGGGGTCCCGAAGGCAGCCCCACATCAACGGTGGCAGAGCACCACTATCTCCTTCAAGGCATCCGACTACCCCAAAAACATGGCAGGGGCTGGTATACTACCACTCATCACCGCCCCTGTCATCGCCAACATGAAGCTGCATCATGTGCTGATTGATGGTGGATCTGGGCTCAACGTCATCAACCACGCGCGTTTAAGCAGCTGCAGATCCCAGGATCCCGACTGGGACCCTCTCGCCCATTCTTCGGAGTGGGCCCTCAACCGGTGTATCCCCTTGGGAGCATCACACTCCCGGTTACATTCGAGACTGAGGAAAACTTCCGCACTGAGAACGTCCAGTTCGACGTTGCGGAGGTTAACCTCCCTTTCAATGCCATCATTGGCAGGCCGACCCTGTACCGGTTCATGGCTATTGCCCATTATGGGTACTTGGTCCTCAAGATGTCGTCCCCCGCTGGGGTCCTCACCGTGTGGGGCGACCGCCCCGCTGCGCTTGCAGCTGTCGAGAAGTTGCACGCCCTGGCGGTAGAAGCCGCTCGCCCGGATGACGGGGGGAGGGACCCCTCGACTTCCTGTACCAAGATGCCTACCAAGGTGCCTAAAAGTGCAACCATCTAGAGCAGACGACATCCCCATCAAGACTATCCAGCTCAGCGTGGATTCCTCCTAGACCACTCGCATCGTGGGCAATCTGGAGGAGAAATAGGAAATCGCGCTCGTCGCCTTCCTCCAGGCAAATGGCGACGTATTCGCATGGGAACCATCGCAGATGTCTGGGATCCCTAGGGAGGTGATTGAGCACCATCTGAAGATCCACCCTGACGCCAAACCGGTTAGTCAGAAGCCTCGGAGACAGTCCATTGAGCGGCAGGATTTCATCCGTGAGGAGGTCCGGAAGCTGCTGCACGTTGGCTTCATCGAAGAGGTCCATCACCCAGTATGGCTAGCCAATCCAGTCATTGTTCCCAAGGCTAACGGGAAGCTTTGGATGTGCATCGACTACACCAACCGCAATAAGGCCTATCCCAAGGACACATATCCACTTCCACGAATAGATCAAATCGTGGATTCTACCTCTGGGTGCGACCTCTTGTCCTTCCTAGATGCTTACTCTGGTTTTCATCAGATCCAGATGTCTAGGCAAGATAGGAAGCATAACGCTTTTGTAACCGTGGATGGGCTCTACTGTTATGTTGTAATGCCTTACGGACTGAAAAACACCTTGCCAACATTTGTACGGGCGATGAGTAAGACTTTTGGTGACCTGATTAGGGACAGGGTAGAGGTATACGTTGATGACATCGTGGTCAAGACTAAGAGAGGGTCGACCCTAGTGGAAGACTTAACCCTGGTCTTTGACAAGCTGTGGGCAACACACACAAAGCTGAACCTGGACAAGTGTGTCTTTGGTGTCTCCACAGGGAAGTTGTTGGGATTCCTGGTTTCGCACCGGGGCATTGAAGCAAACCCAGAGAAGATCAAGGCAATTGAGACAATGAGGCCTCCGGCCTGCATCAAGGACGTCCAGAAGCTTACGAGGTCACTGGCTGCCCTTAGCCTCTTCATCTCAAGACTGGCTGAGAGGGTGCTACCCTTCTTCAAGCTATTGCGGAAGTCCGGGCCATTCTCTTGGACCGAAGAGGCAGAACGAGCCTTTCAAGAGTTGAAGCAGCACCTTGTGTCCATACCAATATTGGTAGCTCCAGAGCCAGGGGAGTCGTTGTACTTATACATTGCAGCGGCTACAGAGGTGGTGAGCATGGTGTTGGTCGCCGAAAGGACGGCACAACAACCCCAGGGAAGTCAGAAAGTTCCCCCAGGAGAAGGTGGTGGTCCGACCACCACGATGGTGATGGAAGGCCAGGAGTTTGAGGACTCGGGACCAACCGCAGGGGTCCGAACCATCCAGAAGCCAATCTACTACGTCAGCGAAGTCCTCCATGAGGCAAAGGCCAGGTACCTTGAGACGCACAAGCTTATCTATGCTATATTTGTTGCGTCCAGGAAGTTGTGCCACTATTTTTAGGCACACAGAGTTGTGGTGGTGACCTCTTTCCCGTTAAAGGCCATTCTCCACAACTCTAACGCCACGGGCAACATTGCCAAGTGGGCAGTAGAGCTTGCCGAGTTCTAACTGGACTTCCAGCCTCGCCACGCTGTCAAGAGCCAGCTCCTGGCTAACTTCATCATGGAATGGACCCCTTCCCTGAGCGCTCCTGGGGGTCCGGATCCCGATTCGGACCCCACACCTACAGAGCCTAGGGCTCCAGTCTTCACCGAGCCCCACTGGATGCTCTTCTTCGATGGATCCACCCGCCAGCAGGGTGGCGGTGCTGGAGTGGTCTTCATCGACCCAAGCGGAGATCAAGTGAAGTACATGGTGCACCTTGAGTTCAAGGCCACCAACAACATGGCAGAGTATGAAGCACTGATTTTCGGCTTGACTGTGGCCCTATCCCTAGGGATCCGCCAGCTCCTTGTGAAGGGGGACTCCTAGCTGATTATCAAGCAAGTTCGCGGAGAATGTAGCTGCAACGAGCCCAGGCTCGCAGCTTACCTCCTCCACGTAAGGAAGCTGGAAAAGGATTTCATTGCCCTGGAACTGCAACATGTTCCTCGGGCTAACAACTCAGCAGCAGATGAACTCTCCATGAGGGCATCAACTTGGGCACCCGTGCCCGAGGGCGTCTTCGAAAGACGGCTGCTGAGACCTACCGCCCAGCATGCCGAACCGGGCGAAAGGGGTGAGACTAGCACCTCGAAGCTAGCGGTCCCAGTGGCGTTCCACCGTAGAACCCACCAAGGATTGTGTGTGCTACAGAGGGCCCTGCCAACCTCTTAGTGCCACAACCAGTAGCTCAGAGTGGTCCTGATGCATGGATCTTTGAGATCCGGGACTACCTGAAAGAAAACATCCTTCCTTAAGATCATGTGTCCGCAGAGCGCATAGTGCGATTGGCTAAACGATACACGGTGGTAGAAGGGGATCTATACCACCGTGGCACCAACAGCATTCTCATGCGGTGCATCACCCAGGAGGAGGGTCGTGAGCTACTCGCGGAGATCCATGGAGGAGAGTGCGGAAGTCATTCATCATCCCGCACACTGGTTGGTAAGGCCTTCCGGCACGGCTTATACTGGCCAACTGCTCTCTAGGATGTAGCTGAGTTGGTAAAGTCCTGCGTAGCATGTCAGTTCCATGCAAAGCAGATACACACACCGGCTCAGGCTCTGCAAATGATTCCACCCTCCTGGCCATTTGCCGTATGGGGGTGGATATCCTGGGGGCATTCCCCAGGGCTATCGGTGGGTACCATTTCCTCTTCGTCGCTATCGACAAATTCACAAAGTGGCCAGAGGCTACCCCTGTGGTCAGTATCACCCAAGGTGTTGTAGTTGCCTTCCTCAAGTCGATTGTCTATAGATTTGGGGTCCCAAGCCGTATCATTACGGACAACGGGACCCAGTTCAAAAGTCGGCTCTTCCAAGAATATTGCGAGGGCATTGGCACCCAGCTCTACTTTGCGTCTGTAGCTCATCCCAAGAGCAACGGCCAAGCTGAGAGGGCAAACGCAAAAATCCTCAGGGGACTCAAGACACGCACCTATGTCTGCTTAAAAAAGCAGGTGATGCCTAAGAGGGGGTGAATTAGGACTTCTAAAACTTTCTCTAAACTAGGCCACAAATAAATCCTTAGAGCAAAACCTATGCAATTAATCAAACTAGAATGTGCAAACTAGGTTTTGTCAAAGTATTGTTAACTCTAACGCAATGTCTAAGTTTTAATCCTAAACAATATAAGTATAAATACAAGATTGAAACTTAAATGCTTAATTTAAATGCGGAAGCTAAAGAGCAAGGTAGAGATGCCAACTCTCGTGGATGACGCCGGTATTTTTACCGAGGTATCCGGAACCGTTGCTATGGTAACGTATGAGTAACGGCACGGCCCACGCAACGTGGACTGGGCACGCCGCCTGTCACTGGAATGGACAAACACACGTCTTATCTGTAATAAATGCCAAGACTAATCCTCGTTGGTGCCCCTACACAAAGGGAAGCCCATGCAAGGGCCAAGCACCACGGTTGAGTAACTCTGTACAGAGCCGCGAGCCTTTTCCACGCGCAAGTGGTGCTCTGCTTCCGGCTCCTCTCGGACGCTCCCCGCCGTCTCCATGAAAGGGAAATAGGGCAAACCATTTCCTATAATTAATTTTGGTGGTTGATTACCAACACAAACACATGTACTAACTAGTTTGTCTAGAATTCATCTATTACAGGTGCATGAGGTTCAACACAAACTAAGAAAGAAATCAAGTTAGGGACACAATTAAAAATGGAGCAAGACCTAGAGTGTCCTGGAAAATGGTGCACCAGACACTGTCTGGTGCGCTAGCTAGGCGCCCTCCAAACCAGCCACTCTCGAGTTTCTGCCAGGCGCGCTCCGCTATAATTCACCGAACTGTCCGGTGTGCCACCGGACTGTCCGGTGAGCCAGCGGAGCAACGGCTCCCTGCGAGCCAACGGTCGACTGCGTAGAGTGTACAATGATGAACAGTGCTGCGCAGAAGTCAGAGGTCACCGGACTGTCCGGTGCAACAAGACGACAAGGCACTCCAACGGTCAACTACTCCGAACCCTAACGGTTGTGCTGACGTGGCGCGCACCGGACAGTGCACAATTACTGTCCGGTGCGCCCATCGACAGCAGAAATCATCCAACGACTAGAAGTGGTTGGGAGGCTATAAATACCCCCCAACCACCTCATTCACCCCCATCCAAGCCTTCTGAAATCTTCATTCATTGCAAGAGCAAAAGCCCAACACTCCAAGACACAATCAAAGCAATGGATCCACTCAAAGTCCTCAAAATCAACTCTAGTGCATTAGGGATTGTGAGAGGATCAATTTTGTTCTTTTGTTGCTCTTGTCGCTTGGATTGGCCTTTTTCTTTTTCCCTTCTTATTCTCAAGAGACTTGTAATCGAAGCAAGAGACACCTAAGTGTGTGGTGGTCCTTGCAGGGTCTAAGTGACCTGTGAGATTAAGGAAAAGGCTAACTCGGTCTAAGTGATCGTTTGAGAGAGGAAAAGGGGTGAAATAGATCCGGTCTTTGTGACCTCCTCAACGGGAACTAGGTTCTTCAGAACCGAACCTCGGTAAAACAAATCATCGTGTTCACTCAATTTGATTCTCATTTGATTTGTTTTCCCTCTCTAACGTTTACTTGCTAGTATTAATTTGAGTTTGCTCCCATACTTCATCCGCACTACTTGAGCAACTCCTAGCAAGAGAAACAATCTTTCGGACTTGAATTTAATTCTAACGCTAACCCCGACCTTTAGTGTGTGTTTAAGTTTGTAAATTTTAGGTTTCGCCTATTCACCCCCCTCTAGGCGACTTTCAATTGGTATCAGAGCTAGTGCTTTATTAAGAGTCTAACCAACTCGAAGTGATGTCTAGAGATCACGCCAAGAGGGAGATCATGACCGGCGAAAAGCCCACAGGCTCAGGGAGGACTCTCTCAATGGAGTCCACCAACAAGTATAAGGAGGAATCCTCTTCCTCCATTAAGTCACATAGGAGGGGAGACAAGAAGAAGAAGAAGATGAAGAAAGTGGTCTACTACGAGACCGACTCTTTATCACCCTCCACGTCCGGCACCGAGTCGTCCACTACTTCTAAGCGCCACGAGCGCAAGAAGTATAGTAAGATGCCCCTACGCTATCCCGTATTTCAAAGCGCGCTCCATTACTTTCCATACCCCTAGGCAAACCACCATATTTTGATGGTGAAGATTATTGTATGTGGAGTGATAAAATGAGACACCATCTAACCTCACTCCATGAAAGTATTTGGGATATTGTTGAGTTTGGAGCGCAGGCACCAAAGCTGGGGGACGACGACTATGACTCGGATGAGGCCGCCACCCAAATTCGGCACTTCAACTCCCAAGCAACTTCTATACTCTTCGCCTCCTTGTGTCGAGAGGAGTATAATAAGGTGCAAGGGTTGAAGAACGCCAAAGAAATTTGGGACGTCCTCAAAACGGCGCACGAAGGGGACAAGGTGACCAAGATCACCAAGCGCGAAACGATCGAGGGAGAACTCGGTCGATTCGTCCTCAACAAAGGTGAAAAGTCGCAAGCCATGTACAACCGGCTCAAGACCATGGTGAATCAAGTGCGCAACCTCGGGAGCACAAATGGTATGACCATGAAATGGTCATGGTTATTCTTAGATCCCTCGTATTTCGTAATCCTACTCAAGTTCAATTAATACGTGGAGATCCTAGATACAAACAGATATCTCTCGAAGAAGTAATTGGCAAGTTTGTGAGCTTTGAACTTATAATCAAAGACTCCAAACACATTGTCAACTTGGAGCAAGGTGCCACCTCTACACCCGAGGTGCAACACGTTGCATTTAAGGCAACAGAAGAAAAGAAGGAGGAGTCTACACCAAGTAGGCTTCCAATCGATGCCTCCAAGCTTGACAACGAGGAGATGGCGCTCATCATCAAGAGTTTTCACCAAATCCTCAAGCAAAGGAGTGAGAAGGACTACAAGCCCCGCTCCAAAAGGGTGTGCTACCGGTGTGGTAAGTCCGGTCACTTTATCGCTAAATTTCCATATTAAAGTGACAGGGACAACGACAAGAAGGGGAAGAAGAAAATGGAAAAGAAGAAGTACTTGTAACACCTACTTTGTAATTGCTAGATAAAATACCAATAGAGAAAACAATTTCTCTCTTTATGTGAGTTTGATCTATATGCACCATCATATGAGAACACCATGTCCAAGAACAATTAATAAAAGATCTACTACTAAATTGTTGCATCATGCTGGATATTTTATTTGTGTGTGTATTTGGTGACAACATAGAAATGAAATGACAATGAGAAGAGGATTTGAGGAAAAAGGAGAAAGAAAGAAAGAAATAATATAAATGTAAAACAAAATTTATAAATACACAAACTCAACCATACTGGTATGATTGAAATTTATCTATAATTTGAGTACAAATTCAAAGTCATACTTGGAATTCAAATTGGGAATTGAAAAATAAAAAGAAAAGAAAACAGAAAAACAGAAAATATAAAAAGAAAAGGAATACTACACCTAACTGGGCCGCAGGAAACCAATTCGGCCCACTTCTATTCTTCAGCCGCGCAGCCCACGAAGCCAATCTCACATGCGCGCTTAGCCGCTTCCATGTGGGCCCCACTACTCAGGTCTTCATCCGCGCTGCTCGTCTAACGCTGGCAACTGCGCCCTGGCTGTCAGGTGAACCGAGCACCTAACATGCTGCCACCGGTTTCCTTTCTCCACTGACTGCCCTGTGGGCCCATCTGTCATGGTCTCACGTGGGCACTGTATATCTTCCCCGCGCCTAACAACTCACGCGCGTGACCCGGGCATCGGCAGCCGGCCTCTGCGCGCGGCGATGGCGTCCGAATCGCTCGGAGCCAGCAGAACCACCCGAGATTCTCGCGCCAGATCCGCGCTCCCAGCTCGGGACCGACGTCTGGGGTTATAAGGCCACGGCAATCGCTCCCCACATCATCTATGCCGTACCAGGGACCGCCATTGACGGGGAAAAAGAGAGCAGCGAGAGATCGCGTGAATAGTCGCCGGGCGGGTGCTGTCACGGCCGCGCTCTGGGCATCTGGGTTCTTGCTCGTGCGCTTGTCCCGGAATAGCTCACCGACGCCGCCAGGGTGCTCCATCGCGCTGGTCTTCCGCGGACAGCTCGGCCTGCGCTTCTTGCGGCGGTAAGGTTTTGGTCCTGGCATTCGCCGTCATTTCATTGCCGCGTAGACTTAACTAGCACTTCGCACGATGGGATAATGTCCCACCGATCACCGCTCGCCGGCCCTGATTGATGCTCGACCGTCACGCGTGTTCGATGGAGGAGAGATGGTGTCGTGGGAGGAAGAAAACCTCTGGACCGTTGATCTGGTGATTAAAGGCCATGAATAGAAGAAAGAATAGGATGCTTGGTGCCGTCGATCTCTGAATTGAGGGTCCAGATTAGAAGCCTTATACCCCTTTGGTTTATAAAATCCGAGCCATCAGCTTTTAATCCAGCGGCCAGGATACAGCCATACCCCTTCGGCCTGGATATTTTTCTAAAGAGCCCTCGGGTTTTAATGAAATCAACCCGCCGTCCGCAGATCCTGTGCTCTGTGTCTCTGGAGTTTTAGTAGATTAGCCCCTGGGTTTCTCTAGAATTGAGGCCCAGTCCAGCACAGTTTTAAATTGATTAAATGATTAGGAAATGGGATTTTTAATACAAAAATAAATTCTATAACTTGATAAATTCATAGAAAATCCATTTTTAGTCCAAATCACTTCATTCCAGTTGCTAAAATTTTGTAATATTGTTCTCTTTCACCTAGAGCCTCTGTTATGTCATAAAAACAGTGAGAAAAGTTATTTCTTATTTAATCCTATTTAAAACACATAAAACCTTTGAAAATGCATAACTTAAAATCTATAATTCAGAAAATTATGATTTATGTTCCTAGGATTTTATTTTAATATGTAGAATATCTCTGTGCATTTTGTTTATATGTTTGGTGTAATGTTAATTTCTCTATATGCACTGTGCTTGTTTGTATTGTGGCGAGTAGAAGAGCCCGTTGCTGAGGATACTGGTGAGCAGCAGGTTGAAGTAGCTGAGCAGGAGCTCATTGAAGGCAAGTTGTGCCCTTGACCACTTTTTACCCAATAATGTTCTTTAATATCACATACTCATGCATAGGTTAATTTTGATGGGACCCATTAGGTCACCCTAGATTGTTTATCTCATTACCTTGTTTACCCCTGAAGCACTTGGGTAGTTTGCTATTGCTTTATATGGTTTTGGGATAATCATTTATTACCTCTATGTTCCAATTCTTGTTGTTATTCTGTTTATGTTCATATTGTTATCATTAATGTTAATTGGAACATAGAGCTTAACTTGAGAACCACGTGCCACCACAAGGGTGGAATGGGACGCCCTTGGCTGACTAATTAGGAAAGCTAGTGGAAGACTACCTTACCCGAAAGGGGCAAGGGCAGTAGGGGAGAGGTCAGTGCGGGGAGGTCCCTGGTTGATTTTGCTGCGATGGCGGTCAGCCAGGAACCCTTTACTGGATCTTCCCATAAACTGTAGCGGGTTTTCGGAAGCTAGTGGAACTTTGTAAAGGCCTCGTAGTGTTGCCCTGCCGTGCTTCCTAGGTAGAGGTATATGGGATTCATGACCCCTTGGCAGATGGGTAACATGACTTGTGGGTAAAGGGTACAACCTCTGCAGAGTGTAAAACTGGTATACTAGCCGAGCTCACGGTCACGAGCAGCTCAGGACTCTCTGATGTTTAAATTATGGAACTTAAATTCAATTTTGTCATTTGCATTGCATGGGTTTGTTATTAATTTTGTTCTATTACTTTACTTATGGTTTGGTATTTACTTACACTTAGTAACTGCTAATAAAATTTTGACCAACTACTTAAAAGCAATGCTCAGCTTTAACCCCTGTCATTGATTAAGCCTTACACATCACATGAACTCACACCTTTGTGAGTTTATGTCCACTGGTTCCCCACAACTTGTTGAGCTATGATCATGTGTGAGCTCACCCTTGCTGTCTCACACCCCCCCCACAGGAGATGACCAGGTGGTTCAGGAGGAGCCGCCTAACACTGAGGAGTTCGATCTGATCTAGGTGGCGTTTCCCAGTCGACATTGGCGCCGACGATCCTTAGTTTGTTTTATCTTTATTACTTCATTTTGTAATAAGTCTTCCGCTATGTAATAAATACTCTGATGTTAATGACATTTATCTCTATACACTCTGTTATTATATATGTTGTCTTCTTGGCGCATGTATGAGATGCACCCGGCTTTGTTCTTTAAAACCGGGTGTTACAGAAGTGGTATCAGAGGAAATGTTGACTGTAGGACGAAACCTAGATAGAAATGGACAAAACCCTTACCTACTTACCTTACTCTGATTCTTTCTATACTTATCTTAATCCTGTCTCACCTTCTACTGTTCTACTCTGATCATTCTTACCTTTTCTACTCTAAGACAAGATGGATTTCAAACCTTGGAATCCCTACCCCTGTGACATTTTTAAAGAGATAGGAGGCCTAAGACAAAATTAAAACTATTTTCTCTATTAAAAATGTTGGTTGATTGTTCTGATGATCAATGCCTGATTTGCTTCTTTGATTGATTGAGATAATATATATGGACATTTTAGCATGTACCACTATAAGGTACTGTATTAGCTTTAGTAGGTGACACACTAATCTACTTAGCTAATAAGTCCCCCAAAGTAACATGATTGTAATTACTGCCTTGTCTACTACTCTTTCTTACCTTATGTATCTAACTCTCATGGTCAATACTAGGAAGGGAAGATTATCACGCAACAGCAAACAGAAATGAATCCTCCAAATCCCCCACCTGTTGACACCGAGCAAGTGATCGCAACCCAAAGGCTGGTAATACAGCAATTGACAGACATGATGACCGAAATGCAAAGCCAGATAAGACAAGAACGCGAGGAAATACGTCAGGCCCGTCTGGAGATACAGCAAGAAATAAGGCAATCACGGTTGGAGAGACAACGACAAGAGCAACCACCATCTCCACCACCACCAGCTCCACCAAGCTACATAAACATATATATAAATTACTACTATTTGTAAGATCTACATGTTCCTTTAGTTAGTATTCGGTATGATACCATTTTAGGAGGAATAAAAAGGTCTATTTGACACCATGAGTTGCTAATAAAATTATGCGTCATGCTGAGATTTTGGTTTGGGCATATGTGTTGGACAATATGAGAAAGCCCACGAGAGTAATTACACCTAAAGGGCCTGTTGTGGTGAATCAAATGACACGTAGATTGACATTGACCATTATGGGTAGAGAATTTGGAGTTACTGCTATAATATTGGAGCCAAGCAGTATAGAATGTCTGTAGAAGAGTTAAAAGAACTCAAGAAGCACTTAACGGAGTTACAAGAGGCTAGTTACTTACGTCCGAGTTCCTCCCCTTGGAGAGTACCAGTTTTGTTTGTAAAGAAGAAAGATGGATTGCAAGGGATGTGCGTGGATTAAAGGTTCCTTAATGATGTCACTGTGAAGAACAAGTATCCGTTGCCCCGCATTGAGGATTTATTTAATTGGATGAGAAGTGCAAGCGTATTCTCGAAGATTGATCTCCGATCGGGATACCATCAGATGAGGATTAGACCAGCGGACATTCCCAAGACGGCGTTCTCGACTAGATATGGATTATATGAGTTCACAGTTATGTCGTTTGGATTAACTATTGCACCAGCTTATTTTATGGATTTGATGAGTAAGATGTTTTTGGAGTATTTGGACAGATTCGTCGTGGTGTTCATCGACGATATTCTTATCTATTCTAAGAATGAGAGTGACCATGAAGAACATCTAAGGTTGGTGCTACAGAAGTGGTACGAGATAATCAACTCTATGCTAAGTTCAGCAAGTGTGAGTTTTGGATTGGCGAAGTGCCATTTCTTGGTCATATTATTTCTAATGGAGGAATAGCAGTGGATCCTGCTAAGATTAAGGAGATAATGGAGTGGAGAGTACCCACTACAGTTACTGAGATTCGGAGTTTCTTAGGACTTGCTGGATATTATCGGAGGTTTATCGAAGGATTCTCTAAGATTGCCAAACCTATGACTTCGCTATTGGAGAAAGGAAAAGAATTTAAGTGGGACGAGAAGTGTCAAGACAGCTTTGATCTATTGAAGAAGAGGTTGATGTCGCCACCAGTTTTGGTTATGCCAGACTTACAAAAAGGATTTGATATCTATTGCGATGCATGTGGCCAAGGCTTAGGATGTGTGCTCATGCAAGAAGGACATGTGATTGCTTATGCTTCTCGTCAGTTGCGGAGACATGAATTGAACTACCCTACTCATGACTTGGAATTGGCAGCCGTTGTGCATGCACTTAAGATTTGGAGACATTATATCATGGGGACCAAGTGCCAAGTATATACGGATCATAAGAGTTTGAAGTATATATTCACTCAGAAGGATCTCAACCTCAGGCAACGCCGTTGGTTGGAGCTTATTAAGGATTATGATTTGGAGATTCACTATCACCCGGGCAAGGCAAATTTGGTCGCAGATGCCTTGAGTCGCAAGGAGCATGTTCATTCAGCTGTTGTTGCCCAGCTACCCGATGAGATTGTTGAGGATTTCAGGAGACTTAACCTGGGGATAGTTGCTCATACTGAAGGAGTTACTATTGATGTGGAACCTACTTTGGAGCAAGAGATTCGCAAAGGACAAATTGGTGATGCTAAAATAAAAGAGATTAAGGATCTAATTACTGAAGGTCGAGTTCCGGAATTTACGGAAGATGAGGAGGGCACTGTATGGTTCAAGGACAGGATGTGTGTTCCTGATGTTAAAAGCCTTCGAGAGACTATTTTAAAGGAGGCCCATGATTCGGATTATTCTATTCATCCTGGTAGTACCAAGATGTATCAGGATTTGAAACGGAAGTATTGGTGGTATGGATTGAAAAGAGATGTAGCTGCACATGTAGCTATGTGTGATGTATGTCAAAGAGTGAAGGCTGAACACCAGAGGCCAGCTGGACTACTGCATCCACTGAAGATACCCGAGTGGAAATGGGAAGAGATTGGTATGGATTTCATTACTGGATTGCCTCGCACCCAGAAAGGATATGATGCTATATGGGTGATTGTGGATAGATTGACTAAAGTAGCTCACTTTATTCCTGTGAAGACTACTTATAAAGGTTCTCAGCTAGCAGAGTTATATATGGCTCGGATTGTGTGTTTACATGGAGTACCAAAGAAGATCGTGTCTGATCGGGGTTCACAGTTTACCTCGAGATTTTGGAGAAGCTTCCATGAGAACATGAGTACGAAGTTGAATTTTAGTACAGCCTATCACCCTCAGACTGATGGACAGACTGAAAGGACAAATCAAGTTTTGGAGGATATGTTGAGAGCATGTGCCCTTCAGCATGGAGGAAGTTGGGATAAGAGTCTGCCTTATGCTGAATTCTCATATAATAATAGTTACCAGGCCAGTCTGAAGATGTCACCTTTTGAAGCTTTATATGGGAGGAAGTGCAGGACTCCTCTATATTGGGATCAGACTGGAGAGAGACAGTTCTTTGGTCCTGAATTGATTCAAGAAGCAGAGAAACAAGTTCGTATAATTCGAGAGAATTTGAGAGTGGCTCAAACCAGGCAAAAGAGCTATGCTGATAATAGAAGGAGACCACTGGAATTTGAAGAAGGAGATTATGTGTATCTCTAGGTGTCACCACTTCGTGGAATGAGGAGATTTAAAGTCAAGGGTAAATTGTCCCCTCGCTATATTGGACCGTTCCTGATCTTTAGAAGAGTTGGGGAGATGGCATACCAACTCGAGTTACCGGATAGTCTGTCGGATGTGCATAATGTGTTCCACGTATCTCAACTGAAGAAGTGTCTCCGTGTTCCCGAGGAACAGTTACCAATGGAAGAGCTCAGTGTTCAAGGTGATTTGACTTACACGGAGTACCCGATCAAGATTTTGGATGCATTGACTCGAGTTACAAGAAATAAGGTGATAAAGATGTGCAAAGTCCAATGGAGTCACCACAGTGAAGATGAAGCAACTTGGGAAAGAGAAGAAGAGCTTCGCATAGATTTTCCCCACCTTTTCCCTAGTTCTCCTTAAATCTCGAGGACGAGATTATTTTTAAGGGGGGTAGGATTTGTAACACCTACTTTGTAATTGCTAGATAAAATACCAATAGAGAAAACAATTTCTCTCTTTATGTGAGTTTGATCTATATGCACCATCATATGAGAACACCATGTCCAAGAACAATTAATAAAAGATCTACTACTAAATTGTTGCATCATGCTGGATATTTTATTTGTGTGTGTATTTGGTGACAACATAGAAATGAAATGACAATGAGAAGAGGATTTGAGGAAAAAGGAGAAAGAAAGAAAGAAATAATATAAATGTAAAACAAAATTTATAAATACACAAACTCAACCATACTGGTATGATTGAAATTTATCTATAATTTGAGTACAAATTCAAAGTCATACTTGGAATTCAAATTGGGAATTGAAAAATAAAAAGAAAAGAAAACAGAAAAACAGAAAATATAAAAAGAAAAGGAATACTACACCTAACTGGGCCGCAGGAAACCAATTCGGCCCACTTCTATTCTTCAGCCGCGCAGCCCACGAAGCCAATCTCACATGCGCGCTTAGCCGCTTCCATGTGGGCCCCACTACTCAGGTCTTCATCCGCGCTGCTCGTCTAACGCTGGCAACTGCGCCCTGGCTGTCAGGTGAACCGAGCACCTAACATGCTGCCACCGGTTTCCTTTCTCCACTGACTGCCCTGTGGGCCCATCTGTCATGGTCTCACGTGGGCACTGTATATCTTCCCCGCGCCTAACAACTCACGCGCGTGACCCGGGCATCGGCAGCCGGCCTCTGCGCGCGGCGATGGTGTCCGAATCGCTCGGAGCCAGCAGAACCACCCGGGATTCTCGCGCCAGATCCGCGCTCCCAGCTCGGGACCGACGTCTGGGGTTATAAGGCCACGGCAATCGCTCCCCACATCATCTATGTCGTACCAGGGACCGCCATTGACGGGGAAAAAGAGAGCAGCGAGAGATCGCGTGAATAGTCGTCGGGCGGGTGCTGTCACGGCCGCGCTCTGGGCATCTGGGTTCTTGCTCGTGCGCTTGTCCCGGAATAGCTCACCGACGCCGCCAGGGTGCTCCATCGCGCTGGTCTTCCGCGGACAGCTCGGCCTGCGCTTCTTGCGGCGGTAAGGTTTTGGTCCTGGCATTCGCCGTCATTTCATTGCCGCGTAGACTTAACTAGCACTTCGCACGATGGGATAATGTCCCACCGATCACCGCTCGCCGGCCCTGATTGATGCTCGACCGTCACGCGTGTTCGATGGAGGAGAGATGGTGTCGTGGGAGGAAGAAAACCTCTGGACCGTTGATCTGGTGATTAAAGGCCATGAATAGAAGAAAGAATAGGATGCTTGGTGCCGTCGATCTCTGAATTGAGGGTCCAGATTAGAAGCCTTATACCCCTTTGGTTTATAAAATCCGAGCCATCAGCTTTTAATCCAGCGGCCAGGATACAGCCATACCCCTTCGGCCTGGATATTTTTCTAAAGAGCCCTCGGGTTTTAATGAAATCAACCCGCCGTCCGCAGATCCTGTGCTCTGTGTCTCTGGAGTTTTAGTAGATTAGCCCCTGGGTTTCTCTAGAATTGAGGCCCAGTCCAGCACAGTTTTAAATTGATTAAATGATTAGGAAATGGGATTTTTAATACAAAAATAAATTCTATAACTTGATAAATTCATAGAAAATCCATTTTTAGTCCAAATCACTTCATTCCAGTTGCTAAAATTTTGTAATATTGTTCTCTTTCACCTAGAGCCTCTGTTATGTCATAAAAACAGTGAGAAAAGTTATTTCTTATTTAATCCTATTTAAAACACATAAAACCTTTGAAAATGCATAACTTAAAATCTATAATTCAGAAAATTATGATTTCTGTTCCTAGGATTTTATTTTAATATGTAGAATATCTCTGTGCATTTTGTTTATATGTTTGGTGTAATGTTAATTTCTCTATATGCATTGTGCTTGTTTGTATTGTGGCGAGTAGAAGAGCCCGTTGCTGAGGATACTGGTGAGCAGCAGGTTGAAGTAGCTGAGCAGGAGCTCATTGAAGGCAAGTTGTGCCCTTGACCACTTTTTACCCAATAATGTTCTTTAATATCACATACTCATGCATAGGTTAATTTTGATGGGACCCATTAGGTCACCCTAGATTGTTTATCTCATTACCTTGTTTACCCCTGAAGCACTTGGGTAGTTTGCTATTGCTTTATATGGTTTTGGGATAATCATTTATTACCTCTATGTTCCAATTCTTGTTGTTATTCTGTTTATGTTCATATTGTTATCATTAATGTTAATTGGAACATAGAGCTTAACTTGAGAACCACGTGCCACCACAAGGGTGGAATGGGACGCCCTTGGCTGACTAATTAGGAAAGCTAGTGGAAGACTACCTTACCCGAAAGGGGCAAGGGCAGTAGGGGAGAGGTCAGTGCGGGGAGGTCCCTGGTTGATTTTGCTGCGATGGCGGTCAGCCAGGAACCCTTTACTGGATCTTCCCATAAACTGTAGCGGGTTTTCGGAAGCTAGTAGAACTTTGTAAAGGCCTCGTAGTGTTGCCCTGCCGTGCTTCCTAGGTAGAGGTATATGGGATTCATGACCCCTTGGCAGATGGGTAACATGACTTGTGGGTAAAGGGTACAACCTCTGCAGAGTGTAAAACTGGTATACTAGCCGAGCTCACGGTCACGAGCAGCTCAGGACTCTCTGATGTTTAAATTATGGAACTTAAATTCAATTTTGTCATTTGCATTGCATGGGTTTGTTATTAATTTTATTCTATTACTTTACTTATGGTTTGGTATTTACTTACACTTAGTAACTGCTAATAAAATTTTGACCAACTACTTAAAAGCAATGCTCAGCTTTAACCCCTGTCATTGATTAAGCCTTACACATCACATGAACTCACACCTTTGTGAGTTTATGTCCACTGGTTCCCCACAACTTGTTGAGCTATGATCATGTGTGAGCTCACCCTTGCTGTCTCACACCCCCCCCACAGGAGATGACCAGGTGGTTCAGGAGGAGCCGCCTAACACTGAGGAGTTCGATCTGATCTAGGTGGCGTTTCCCAGTCGACATTGGCACCGACGATCCTTAGTTTGTTTTATCTTTATTACTTCATTTTGTAATAAGTCTTCCGCTATGTAATAAATACTCTGATGTTAATGACATTTATCTCTATACACTCTGTTATTATATATGTTGTCTTCTTGGCGCATGTATGAGATGCACCCGGCTTTGTTCTTTAAAACCGGGTGTTACAGTACTACAAGAAGAAGGGCGACGAGGCGCACATAGGGCGAGAATGGGACTCCAACGAGAGCTCCACTGACGCCTCCTCCGATGAGGACACCGCCATCATCACCGTCACAAGGGACTTCTCTTACCCAATGTCGGCCACAAGTGTCTCATGGCCAAGGACGGCAAAAAGAAGAATGTACACTCTAGAGCCACACCCAAATATACTACATCCAGTGATGAAGGTAGCTCTAGCGAAAATGAAGATGATTTAGTTTCTCTCTTTGCCAACCTCACCATGGACCAAAAGAAAAAATTAAATGAATTAATTGAAACCATTAACGAGAAGGATGATCTCTTGGAATGCCAAGAGGACTTGCTCGTTAAGGAAAATAAAAAATTTGTTAAATTAAAAAATGCTTATGCTCTAGAGGTAGAAAAATGTGAAAATTTGTCTAAGGAGCTTAGCATGTGCAATGATTCTATTTCATGTCTTAGAGATGAAAAGGCTAGTTTAGTCTCTAAGATCGAAAAAATAAATGTTTGCAATGATTCAATTTCATGTCTTAGAGATGAGAATGCTAGTATAAAAGCTAAGATTAATGAATTGAACACTTGCATGCCATCTACATCTATTGTTGAGAATGTTACCATTTGTACTAGATGTAGAGATATTAATGTTGAAGCTATTGATGATCACCTTGCTTTGATTAAACAAAAAAATGATCACATAGCTACTTTAAATGCTAAAATTGCCGAGCATGGACTTGAAAATGAAAAGTTTGAATTTGCTAGAAGCATGCTCTATAATGGGAGACGCCCTGGCATTAAAGGTGGTATTGGTTTCCAACAGGGGAATCAAAACAACACCAAGCTTAATGCCCCTAAGAAATTATCTAACTTTGTTAAGGGTAAAGCTCCCATGGTTCAGGATAGTGAGGGTTACATGTTATATCCTGCAAACTATCCCGAACACAAAATTAGGAAGATTCAAGCTAGGAAACCTCACAATGTTTCTCATCATGCATTCATATATAAAAAATGAGGCTTCTAGCTCTAGGAATACCACTCATATAAAATGCCTAAAAAGAAAATTCCTATTGCATCAAATGAGCATAATATTTCATTTAAGACTTTTGATGTGTCCTATGTTTTAACTAACAAATCAGGCAAAATAGTTGCCAAATATGTTGGGGGCAAACACGAGTCCAAAAACTTGTGTTTGGGTACCCAAGATGCTTGTTTCTAATGTGAAAGGACCCAAAACCGTTTGGGTACCTAAGAACAAGGCCTAAACTTGTTTTATAGGTTTATGCATCCAGTGGTTCAAGTTAGATAATCGATAGCGGGTGCACAAACCACATGACAGGGGAGAAAAGAATGTTCTCCTCCTATGAGAAAAATGAAGATCCCCAAAGAGCTATTACATTCGGGGATGGAAATCAAGGTTTGGGTAAAATAGCTATATCTCCTGACCATTCTATTTCCAATGTTTTTCTTGTAGATTCTTTAGATTACAACTTGCTTTCTGTTTCTAAATTATGCAAAATGGGCTACAATTGTCTATTTACTGATGTAGGTGTTACTATCTTTAGAAGAAGTGATGATTCAATAGCATTTAAGGAAGTGCTAGATGGTCAGCTATACTTAGTTGATTTTAATGATAATCAAGCTGAACTAGACACTTGCTTAATTGCTAAGACTAATATGGGCTGGCTCTGGCATCGTCGAATGAAGAATCTTCACAAGCTTCTAAAGGGAGAACACATTTTATGACTAACAAATGTTCATTTTGAGAAAGACAGGGTTTGTAGCGCATGCCAAGCAGGGAAGCAAGTTGGAGTCCATCATCCACACAATAATATAATGACAACTGATGGGCCACTTGAGCTACTCCACATGGATCTATTCGGCCCAATCGCTTACATAAGCATCGGTGGGAGCAAGTACTGTCTAGTTATTGTGGATGATTATTCTCGCTTCACTTGGGTGTTCTTTTTGCAAAAAAAATCACAAACCTAAGAGACTTTAAAGAGATTCTTAAGATGGACTCAAAATGAGTTCGGATTGAGAATAACAAAGATTAGAAGTGATAATGGGACGGAGTTCAAGAATTCACAAATTGAAGGCTTTCTTGAGGAGGGCATCAAGCATGAGTTCTCTTCTCCCTACACACCTCAACAAAATGGTGTAGTAGAGAGGAAGAATAGAACTCTACTTGACATGGCAAGAACCATGCTTGATGAGAACAAGACACCGGGCCGGTTTTAGGCAGAGGCGATTAACACCGCTTGCTACTCCATCAACCGGTTATATCTCCACCGAATCCTCAAGAAGACATCATATGAACTCCTCACTGGTAAAAAGCCCAATGTTTCATATTTTAGAGTCTTTGGGAGCAAATGTTTTATTCTTATTAAAAGAGGTAGAAGCTCTAAATTTGCTCCTAAAGCAGTAGAAGGCTTTTTATTAGGTTATGACTCAAACACAAGGGCATATAGAGTCTTCAACAAATCCACTAGACTAGTTGAAGTTTCTTGTGACATTGTTTTTGATGAGACTAATGGCTCCCAAGTGGAGCAATTTGATCTTGATGAACTAGATGATGAAGAGGCTCCATGCGTTGCGCTAGGGAACATGTCCATTGGAGATGTGTGTCCTAAGGAATCCGAAGAGCCTCCACAAGCACAAGATCAACCATCATCTTCCATGCAAGCATCTCCACCAACTCAAGACAAGGATCAGGCTCAAGATGATGAAGATGAAGATCAAGAGGATAAGCTACCTCAAGAGGAGGACATGGATCAAGGGGGAGATGAAGATGATCAAGACAAGGAAGATGATCGAGAAATAAGGGATCAAAGACCGCCACACCCAAGAGTCCACCAAACAATTCAAAGAGATCACCCCGTCAACTCCATTCTTGGTGACAATCATAAGGGGGCCTTTAGTGTGTGTTTAAGTTTGTAAATTTCAGGTTTCGCCTATTCACCCCCCTCTAGGCTACTTTCACTCCACTATCGAGCTTTCGGCTGAAAACACCGTGGGCCTCATTCCCTCCGGTACACAGTGGCAGTCGTGACTCAAACGCGGTTGTCACGGTCTCGCAAGACTCTCGCCCCACTCGGTACAATTACAACGGCTCACGCAAGAGCCGAGGGGTTGTGTGGTTTATCTAAACTCACTCAACTAACTAGGATTCACCTAGAGCAAGCGCTAATGCGGTCTAACTAACCTAAGCACTTCGCAAAGCACCTACGCTAATCACCGAGTGATTCTATTAAGCACTTGGGTGTATGAGAACTTGGGAATGTCTACTATATGCCTTGATATGTTGCTTGGGATTCCACACCTTGGAATGGCCGGTTGGGGTGGTATTTATAGACCCCCAACACAAAACTAGCTGTTGGAGAAAAGTTGCTGCTCTGTGCGGCATACCGGACAGTCCGGTGCGCCTAGCCGTTGGACTGACACCGTAGGTGACCGTTGGTGCACATGCTTTTTACACCGGACACTCCAGATGTCACACCGGACAGTCTGGTGGTCTTCTCTCCACAGTGCCACCTGGACCTAGCCGTTGGGCTACTGTTCCCTGGTGCATCGGACGGTCTAGTGTGCCACCGGACAGTCCGGTGCTCCAGACCAGACAATCCGCCGCGGGAACACTTCCTTCGTTTCTTGGACTTCACTTTTCATAAAGTCTTCTTTTGAGGTGTTGCTTTCTTCAATGCCTTGGTCCAAATAACTTTAGCATCATGTGAACTACAAACACAAACACTAGCAAACACATTAGTCCACAGGTTATGTTGATCATCAAACACCAAAACCTATTGAGCCAAATGGCCCAGGGTCCATTTTCCTTACAAAGGCAAAAGAAGTAGAGGTGAGGCAAAAAGAGGTGACGCAAAAGGATGATCAAGTTGAGAGTGGCATTGAAATTGAACATAGTTACACTCTTGGTCATCTAAGAAACAAAGACAAACTCGTATTCATGAAGCTAGTTGTGAGATCAAGGATCATTTATAGTAATAGAATGAGAAGCAAGGGCAATTACTTGAAAAACAAGAATTGTTTCTCATCTCTAAATTTGAAGAGCTAAAGGCAACCACCAAAAGGTGTGAAAAAGTTGTTAATTAAGCATGCTTTAGTTATTAACTCTTCTTCTAGTGTTGATTATCTAGAGAAATACAACATTGAGCTCAAGTCAAAATTAAGTGAACTCTTAAGCAAGTATGAGAGCCAAGCACTTCATTAGAGTCTAACAACTCGAAGTGATGTCGAGAGAAGTCTCCAACAAAAACGAGAAGATTCCTTGGGAGAGAAGCATAAAGAAAAGGTGCTATCGAGAGAAAGGGTGCCCTCGAGGGAAAGCACAAGAGAAGGAAGAAAGAATCCCAAGGCTCCTCCAAGTCGCACAAGAAGTACAAGAAGAAGAAGAGGACGTGAAAGGTGGTCTACTATGATACTGACACATCTTCATCACCTTCCACATTCATCGTTGAATCGACGTCCTTCAAGCGCAATGAGTGAAACATGGTTAAATCTAACCACATTCCTTTGCAATGTCCTCGCATTCCTAAACACACCCCTTTACTTTCAGTACCATTAGGAAACCACCACAATTTGATGGTGATGATTATTCTTGATCGAGTATTAAAATGAAAAGCCACATATACTCACCCACCCAAGTATTTGGGATGTTGTTGATTTAGGAATGAACTTACCAAGAAAGGATGATGAGGACTATGACTCCAATGAGGTAGCCCAAACCATCCATCGCAACTCGCAAGCCACCACGGTACTACTCGCCTCTTTGTGTAGGGATGAGTTCAACAAGGTAAATGGGTTACAAATGGCCAAGGAGATTTGGGACGCACTCAAGACGACGCACAAAGGTGACAAGATCACAAAATGGAGCTCATCGAAGGAGAGCTTGGAAGGTTAGCCATCAACAAAGGGGAATGACCACAAGAGATGTACAACCGAGGAGGTCCTTGGGAAGTTCCTTAGCCATGAGATGATGGTTAAGGACTCCAAGCATCTTAAGGACTTGCATCAAGGGAACATCCCCAACACTGAGCCTAAAGCCATTGCCTTCAATGCAACAAGCAAAAAGGAGTAAGGAGCCCTAAGCAAGAAGCTCCTAATCGACCCCTCCAAGCTCAACGACGAGGATATGGTCATCTTCATCAAGAGCTTTCGACAAATCTTAAAAAGTCAAAATGGAAAGGACTACAAACCCCACAACAAGAGGGTTTGCTACCGTTGTGGTAAGACCCGTAATTATATCATTAAATGTCTATATGCTAGTGATGATGATAGGGAAGAGAACAAGAAGGGAAATAAGAAGATGGGCAAAAAGAAATTATTTTATATGAAGAAGGGAGGTGAAGCCCACATCGGCAAGGAGTGGGACTCGGACAAGAGCTCCTCCTCCGACTCCGACAATGAGAATGTCTCCACCCTCGCCATCAACAAGCTCTTCCCCACGTCGATCACAAGTGCCTTATGTCAAAATAAAGCAAGAAGAAGGTATACCAAAGGTCTTCTCCTAAGTATACTACCTTCGATGATGAAAATGATGAATCTAGTGATTAAGAGGATATGTCTACTTTCTTTAAGGGCCTTAGTAAAACTCAAATTGACAAAAATAATAATTTGATTAAATCTAATAATGAGAAGGATGAACTCTTGGAAAGCCAAGAGGATCTACTTGTTATTAGACATGAGAAATTTGTCAAGTTAGAAAAGGCCCTAACTCTTGAAACTCAGGAAAATAAAATCTTGACAAATGAGCTAAACCTTGCAATGATTCTATTTCTTGTCTTAAGATTGAAAATGATAATCTTTGTGCTAAGATTAAGGAAATGAATGTTGCTCATGCTTCTACATCTTCACTTGAACATGTTTATATTTTTACTAGATGCAAAGATATAGATGTTGCTGCTCTTATTGATAACATTGCTTTAATTAAGAGCCAAAGTGAGCACATTGCAAAATTAGATGCTAAAATTCCTGAGCATGAACTAGAGAATGAAAATTTGAAATTTGTTAAGAGCATGCTTTATAATGGGAGATGCCCTGGCATTATGGATGGTGTTGGCTTCCAAATTGGAGGCAAAGAGAACACCAAAACTAATGGAAATGGAAATAAATTTCCAAAATTTGTTAAGGGCAAAGCTCAAATTGTTTAATGTAACAATGCTTACATTATTTATCCTAAGAATTATCATGCCAAGAATTGCAAGAAAACCCATGTTAAAAATACTCATCATTCCCATGCTATTGTTCATCATGTTCATATCTATACAATGGAAGCTTCTTATGCTAGGCAAAATGTTTATTATAAAACCGATCAATTTCCTAAAAAGAAAAACAAGAATGCATCAACTGGACCACATATGTATTTTCATACATTCGATGCATCTTATGTGCTTACAAGTAAATCTGGCAAAGTTGTTGCCAAATATGTTGGACCCCGACACAAGAGTTTAAATACTTGTGTCTGGGTGCTCAAGGTGCTTGTTTCTAATGTGAAAGGACCTGAAGGAGGTGAAGACCTTGAGCACGAGGTAGGAAATCTATAGGTACACGCACTAGGAGGGCATGGGGAGGAGCGTGGCGGACAATGCTATGGGGAGCAGAAGGGAGACACGCTGCAGGCATTGGATGCTAGTGGAAAGCTTGAGATGGTGAGGCCTATGTGAAGGTGTGGGGGGCCACAGGTGCATGGAGCACCAGAGCCTAGTGGCATGGGCCCTAGAGGCTAGATCGCAGGAGTGTGGAGCCACGGAGGGCAAAGGCGGAGTGGGTGGCGGTGGTCGGCTAGGTGCCTAGGAAGGAGGCGTCAGACATGCATTATGTTGTGCATGAGTTGGATCGAAGGGGCAAAGGAGCAAGCATGGTAGGTCGAGCCAAGGTATGGAGTGAGCCATAGTAAGCCGTATTGGGTCCTCTACCCCAACTTGTGTCAACCCACCAACTATGTGAATAATAAATTAAAAAGAACAGTATGTGATAAATTAACATACTTCGAAGTTTCTCCATTTGTCTCATTGTGTTTGTAGAATTCTTGGTCGGCTTCCACTTGGCGTCTGGGCACTCCCTAGCATAATGCTCGGTCTTGCCACGAGATAGTTGCCTTTTTCCTTGGTCTTCTTAAAAGAAGTGACATTCTTTTGTTTGAGCTCTTACTTGGACTTCTTTTTGTGTGAGTTTTAGGGATTTTTCTGTATCACATGGGAACTAGAAAGGCCCCTCAATGACTCTCTTTCCACTGGTATCTTTTGCTCTTGCCTTATCTTTAACATCTAAAAGCCAATGAGGTCAGTGATGCCAAACTCTTATTTGTTATGTTTTAGAGAACTAGTAAAATCTAAGTCTGTGGCAACATTGCAATAATACGGTCAGCCACAAACTTGTCCAACAACACACAACTAAAGTTCTTGAGTTCTTTCACCAGTACATGTATTCATGATCTTGTTCACTATGGAATGGCCATTAGTTATTCTCTAGTCATGAAACTGCTCCATGACATACAACTAACCATAGGCATCATAAACTCCATATTATGGCTTCTAGTGCATCCCATATTTCCTTGCTAGTGGACATCGTCACATATGCATCGACTATGGAATCTTCTAACACGCCTTTGCACATATTATCAACATCCTAGAACACTCACACATCTTTAGCAAAGTGAGGTCTAGGTACCCTAGGTTCGACAACAAAGTAGCAATGCATAGTATTTAACTGAAGTATGTATCTTTGATACTACTATTTATAGCGAGTTTCCCAAAAATATTTGGTTTAGATATGCTTGAAAAGTCAACAACCGAAAAAGGCATGTCACAATTTTGGATTGTTGGAATATTATGCCTTTTTGATATATTTTAATCAGAAAAACGATATATAAAGGTTGGTGACACTATGAAGAAGTGTGTCTGATCTTAGGATGTTGAACATGAACAAAGTAAAAAAATAACATAACTATATTTGATTAAAAAGAGAAACCGTACTAAGGGCATACATATTGCCAATTGGAGTAGTTGTCCCGCTTGGTATAGTGTAGGAACAAAGCAGTGCCAATCAGCAACCGAACATTAGAATTCAGTACTAGAGAAGGAGATGAAGTGGGTAGTCATGTCATTGACACTCCCCAAAAACGTGATTGGTGTACTTCACTCAAGCAGGTGAACACTTAAACGCTAGTCGTTTTGGAGGCCTGCATTTGCCAAGTCTTTTCGCGCAAAGCCATAGCAATGGAGATGAAAGGCAAAATAAACAACAGAACATAGACAAAGAAAAGATAGGTCTCGTAAACATGAGTACCTGTGAGTTGTGAATGATGTACTTCACCCGAACATATGACCACTTAAAAGCCAGTCATTTCGAACTTCAGTCATTTCAGAGGTATGCTCTTGTTAAGTCTATGCACATAGAGCTATGGCAATGGAGATGCAAAAAATGAAGTTTACTCTCTTTTGATGACTGTCACGACTCGGCGAGCGTGCGCGCATGTTTGACACACTGATATTCTTTTTCAACTTCACATAAGGTATACATTAAGTTCACCTTTTAAGTTGCTCAAAGTTTTTCTTTTCACTTCTCATATGAGATTTAACTATTTTATGGTATTATTATGGATAATAAAATTTTAATTAAATTAAATACTCCCTCCATTCTAATTTATAATTCGTTTGACTTTATATGACTTTTTATAAGCTGTAGGAAGTTATAAATTTTAATGTAGTGTCTTATTAAAAATCATAATTATTATTAATTTTTACTGTGGTGTCGTGGTGTCGTTTAGCATATAATATACTTTATGTATGGCTTCGATTTTTTATTTTTTTCGCAAAAAAATAAATAAGACAAGCTAATCAAACTTGATAAATAAGTTAAACGAATTATAAATTGGGACAGAAGGAGTAGGTTAGTCATTTAAATCCAACATATATTACTATCATGGTTACATATGATAGTTAGCCGTTCACATAGATGGCTTGTACAGAGAAACAATACGCTAATAGGTCTGCAAATATACATTACAAGCCCTAGGTGTCTTAAGTGGTCTCAAGAGGGGTAAATGAAAAAAATCAAGAGACGGGCTATTCGAGAGGGCTAATTCGACTCATGTTCGATCAGAAGAGTTTCTTTTCGCCCACCATAAACAGAGTTGATCTACCATCTATACCATCTCTACCACCAATCCTACCTGATAGACAATTTATTCCCACTTTCCTCCCTCAATCTCCGTGCTCTTCGGGTGGACGGTATCCTAACCTTGCTTCTAGACGGTTGGCTTTCTCAATCAACCCCGCTTCGATGAATCACTTGAGCCCTGAGACATTTTCAGTGCCATGGAGCTAGACCAGTAAGCTATTATGCTTTCTTCATCAAAGGAAGGTTGCTTCCAAGCCCACCTCCTTGTTGTCATCAGATGGGCTACTGGAGTAAAAAATGAGAGTTTTGCAGTATAGTGAGATGAACCTTTCCAAAAAGCAATACTCTCCCTAGGTAAAAAAACCAATTATAGACTTTGCCATCTATATGATGCGCCCAACCTAGGCAGGGCTTGGAAGAGTATGTTAGCGCTAGTTTGGGAACTCTATTTTTTTTAAAGATTTCTATTTTCCCATGGGAAATGAACTAATTTTCAATGGGAAAATGAAAATCCCTTGAAAAAATGGGGTTTCCAACTAGCTCTTAACAGGCTTTCTTCACATGTTTATTTTTCTCCAAAAAGGAAGGGTGGGAATGCTGTGCTGTGTCTGGCTCGTCCTCTAGCATAACCAATATGAAAGTTGGAAAGTTCCATTCGTTTAGTACAAGATCGCTTCACACCTCGCTTACAAGCCTAGTATCTCCATGACTTTATATACATATTGTCTCTAGATTCATTTATGATATAAGAGCTCAGGGTTGTATTATAGTCTCTTAGTTTTCTCTTATACTTATAAAATCGACGCAAAAGCTCAAGTTGTACATTGCCTTAACAGTGGCATAGCGCTGACGCAGGTCAATGCTCTCGACAAAAATCAAACCGCTAGCGTTAGACTATCTCCAGCGGAGCGTGGATATAGGCATGTAAAACACTATTTTCCCTTTAGACTGCACTATTTATAGAGTGCAATTTGAAATAGTAAGTGAGATAGGGGTGAAATAGGGAGACAACACTATTTATCTTCAACAGCTTACCCATTATATCTTGTATTTCATCTCTTATTTTAAACTTTAAAATAGTATAATTTATAGTATAAATAGTGTTTTTCATGACCATGTTTACGATATGCTAGAAATAGCCTTAGAAGACTAATAGCATCTCCAAGAGACTCTTATATCTTTACTAATTTAAAGAATATAGATTTTAACGGAGAAAATATCATTCAACGGTCTCTTCAATTGGATATGCAAATATAGTCACTCTATTCCAGATTTGTCACTAGCCAAATACGAAGAACGAGGATAGGTCTCTAGAGTGAGCATAAGATATAGAAAAGCTATTAGAGGGTACAAAGATATAAAAAGCTATATTTACTAAAATGACTCTCTAAATGATGATTTAGAAAATACTCTATATTTATATAATAATTAATTTATGTGTATGAATGTGGATATAAAAATTTAGAATAAAATGACTACTATTTCGAAATAGATGGAGTATATTTTAGAAAGGCTCTTAGAGGATGTTTGGTTTCTAGAGACTAATTTTTAGTCTCTATATTTTATTTTATTTTAGTTCTAAAATTACCAAATATAGAAACTAATATAGAAACTAAAACTCTATTTTAGTTTCTATATTTCACAATTTATAAACTAAAACGGAATAAAATGATGGGACTAAATATTAGTTCCTTTAAACCAAACACCCACATAGATATAAATCAACTACGAGCCTTTGACCATTAGCCTCGTCACTCCCCAACTGCACTCTTCCCCGGTTTCCTCCGTCAGCCGGAAGGAAAACGTCCACGGTCCACAGGGCACAAGCCACCAACACTGACCCAATCCGAATATACAGCCCGAAAAGCAACTATTTTTTTCCGTGTTCTTCTCTCCTCTTCCGCTCCCCACCGAAAGCATAATCGGCACACCGGCAACGGGAAAGGAAGGGATACCGACGCGAGCACGCGCCGAGCAACGTCTCGAAAAGGCCATGCAGAACGGCGGCGAGGTGCTGTTCCTGGACGGCGTCGGGGAGGTCGCCGTCACCATCGGCCGCAACGGCCTCTCTGCACGGCCCCTCCACCCGGTATGCCCCAGCCCCGTGATGACATCCATGTCCCTTCGCCGTTTTGGAATCGCTCAAGGCTGGCTTCAGATCCTACTGGTTTAAACCTCATCTGGAGTCTGGACGCTTGATTGAAAGGGTTTTGTGCGTGCTTGAGTCGGAATGTGTGACAGGGCTGGAGATTTGTTGCTCTGGGTGCTCGATCGAAGAGATTGGAAGATGATAGGAAGGCGGTGAGAAGATGACCAGATGAGTATGGTTCCCGGGCGCTCGATTCACTATACTTGGTTTATAATTGGGAGAGGATTCACGAAAAGAGTGGATGGAAACTCTGAGTTTGCATAATGCACATGATCACTGTCTTGGGCAGTCTAGGTATCTGTACAACCTACCAGAAGAGGATGCTTTAGGTGCTTGCGATATGAGTGCTTTGTTGGCTGAAAGACATCCTTTTGCAAGAGAAGAAAACATGCAAATCCTAGTTAAGTACTCCAAACTAGAAACAGAATCCTCATCTGTGTCTGAAGGTTAGCTTGACAAATGGTTTTAAGGGAGTGCCCTTGGAATATGTGTGGTCAGCACCATTGCATAGATCACCAAGTGGAAAGATAACACCGCTGATATGATATGTGCCACCAAGCCGCACATATAATCATCACACTGGATTGATGGGGATTAAATCCCTTTCTATTCAAATTTGACTAGCAATCCCTCCAATCCACTCCTAACCGACACAAGCCTGTAATGTGCTCAAATTGCCTTTTTTTTTACAGGAACTGATCTCTTCATGTTGGTCGTCCATTACACTGCAGCCTAAATTAGACAGCAAAATCAACTTTTCAGATGTTTATGCCATAGAGATGCTTGATAAGGGTCGTATCTGTGGGCCTTGGAATGCAAAGACTGCTATTCAAGGCAAGAAAAATATTGAGGTTATGACATTCCTTCTAGTTATTATACACTTAATTTTCTGCAAGATACATCAAACGGTTCTGCCAACCAATATTAGATAGGTTATTCCATCCTGTTTCTTTGTGTAGCTACTAGCTTTTCCCAAGTCTCATATGCTATTTGTACAAACTGGATATACTCCTTTGCATCTAATAGTATACTAATCTAGTGATTGTAACTCCCTTTATTGATAAATCAAATGAAACTTTTCAAAGATGTTCATAATTTTCGCAAATATTGCACAAAAAACTTAATATTCATTCGACAGCTTATGTACTCGCATGTTCCATGTTCTGAGACGCAAGTAGAAATTGGAAACTGCTTCCTATCTTTTGACAGGAAAGCCACAGGGGTACAGCAATAAGTAATAGTATATAAAAAAGAAGGGAAAATAAACTGTTCAAGTCCTGTAAAGGCAAAACAGAAACCAAAGAGAGGGAACCTGACTTACAAGCAAAGCTGAGACTGAAACTAAAAGAACTATCTATGTCTGAACCTCACACTATATGCATCCTAACAAATCTTGTGCTCATGCAGATGAACCGGTTTGTCGTACATGGGATTACCAGAAGAAGGAAACACCCTTCTCCGTGGGTACCTTGTGAATATATTTTTGGTCACAAAGACTTGAAGATCTGCAAAGATTGGTTTCAGCATCTCATTTCGTGCATAAACAATGAAAGTGGTAGACCAAAGAACTTAATGGTAGATATGCTGCATTTCTTTTCTTCTCTTGACCACCATAGCACTTCAGCAGACATGCTATGTATATTCGGCATTTCTTCTTCTAGATAACTCATCAACACACTATAGGTATTTGTTCATCCATTGTGTGGAAAAGGTAGAGGGGTCAGTAACTGGGAAACAGTGTATCCGTTATTTGCTAGAGCAAAGATAAAAACAAAGGTATACTTCATTTCTTATGATTTTGTGGTATCATAATCGCTTGCCCATTTATGAATAATTCCAGTGCTCTTAGTTTCACCCTTAATGTTGGTTTCAGGTGATAGTGACAGAGAGAGCAGGGCATGCATATGACACACTATCATCATTATCAGATATAGAACTGAAGGCATTTGATGGTGTTGTTGCAGTGGTAGGACAATCAAATCCCAATTCTATTTACTGGTCCTTTTATCACCTTACATTTTCTCAAATCGATCGGGTAACCGTTATAATGATGATGTCTAGAGCCTAGTCATCATGAACAATTTATTTTGTGTAGGAGGAATAGAATTAGTGGAATAGGCAATTGTATTGCTGAGCCTCGTGATCTCCCTTAGAGATAAGGCAAGTCAGGTGATTACACGATCCTAATCTATCATATTGGTCATGGAACTTAGGAAATTAAGTGTCAAGTGCATGTGCCACCTTCTTAATAAACTAGAACTGGCTAGCATTTTTTTTTTCCGAAAGCGCAGGAGAACTGCACATCATTATCATTAGGCATAAGAAGTTTTACAGGGCCAAAAGACAGCTCAAAAACCATACAAAGTGCTCCTTACGGAGACCAAAAACAAACATACAAGAAACAATCCATAAGGTAAAAACTAAACCACCCTTAGAGAGAAAAACCAACAGCACTTAGAATACTGGCAGAGGAGCAGCAAGGTGAGACAATCCCTTGGCCCCAGCCACAACCCACTTCCTCGTTTCATCATCAGCAAGCCGAAGAAGCAGATTTAGGTTTGGAGGCAAATGATCAAAAACACATCTGTTACAATGTTTCCATATTACCCAAGCCCCCAGAATGATTAGGGAGTCCCCCCTTCTTGATCAGCCCTGTCACAGCATCAGAAGCTTCTTCCCACTAGTCCAAGAAGATCTCTGTTATGTATGGCCAAGCCTATGTTAGGCGCAATAGGGCCAAGGCTGCCCAGGTGGGGCCCAAGGCCCAATAGCTAATAGATAAGCTCTATCTAGTTAGTTATACTTATCCAAAGTTAGTAGATAAAGATCAGCTCTATCTAGATAGTTATACTTATCCAAAGTTAGTAGATAGACTTGAGATAGCTCTATATATAGATCTGTAAACTCTGGAATAAAGACAAGCAGAATTCCAATCTATTCTGGCTTCCCAGAGGGAGCCAGAGTCTCCTGTGATCTTCTCCCTGCGCGCAACCCAGCCAGGATCACGACGGCGCCCCAGCGCCGCCACCCTGGTCCCACCAAATCCCCTCCCTATAATCTACGCAATCTGCCCGGTAGAATCCGTAGTTCTACCAATCTGGTATCAGAGGACTCGACGATCATGAGTTCCTCCAAGTCGCCGTCACCGGGACAGCAGCCGCCGCCGGCCTCAAGCCCGCCCGCAGCGCCAATCGTCTCCCTGGCCGCGGTCCCTGCGTCGTCAGAGGCCATGGCGCTCGGCCCTCCCGGCGTGGCCATCAACCAGCAGGCCGCCCCCGCGCTCACACCGGCCCAGATCGCGGCGTCCTTGGCAGATCTCAGCCACGCCGTGCGCGATATGCAGATCACCATGAACGCCATGCTGACAGGCCACCTCCCCTTCCACAATCCACAAGCCGCCCATCCACCCCAGCCGCCGCACCCATCCCTAACAGCGCAGCCACCGCCGGCCGCACTGCCCCCACCCACGCAGCCACCTGCGCCACTCCCTCCACTCGCCCGGCAACCAATTTCTTACCAGTACGGCATGCCGATCGACCCCGGGCCTTCATCCACCGCGTTACCGACCACAGCCCCCATCCATATGATCCGCTTCCCACCATCCCCATCCCCCATCCCATCTTGGGCGCAGGGCGCGCCTACGGTTTCACCACCAGTGTACTCTGAGGCACTCCCGCGACCGGTGCTCACGACTTCCTTACCCAGCAGCACCGTCGGTGGGCCTCCCGGGATGCTGTTAGGAGGCGGCGACGGCCCCCTGTTCCTGGGTCGGGGGCCCTTGCGCCCCCACGTACCCGCAGCGACAGCAGCGTGGTCACCGTACCACGGGCTGCCTCAGGACGACGACGTGGAGACCGCAGCCTACAGGGGCGCTGAGGCACGCGCGCCTCCACGCTACTACAAACTGGATTTCGCCACATACGATGGCTCCGAGGATCCGCTGAACTGGCTAAATCATTGTGAGCAGTTCTTTCGGGGGCAGCGCACGCCAGCCTCGGATCGCACGTGGCTGGCCTCGTACCATCTTAAGGGGCCGGCACAGACGTGGTACTATGCCCTGGAACAGGACGAGGGCATGCCGTCTTGGGATCGCTTCGCCGAGCTGTGTCGCCTTCGCTTCGGTCCAGCAGTGCGCGGTTCTCGCCTTGCGGAACTGGGACGCCTCCCTTTCCTGTCCACGGTCCAGGAGTACTCGGACCGCTTCCAGGCGTTGCTGTGTCGAGCTCGGGACGTCTCCCCCATGCAGAAGACGGAGCTATTCGTGGGCGGCCTTCCCGAGTACTTGCGGGTGGACGTTGAGCTGCGCGAACCGCAGGATCTACAAACTGCCATGTACCTGGCACGGGCGTTCGAACGGCGCGCGGCGGCCTGGCCCCCATTCCAGCAGCGCGGGTCGCGACCACCGCAACGGCGCAGGGCTCGGGTCGTGTGACACCAGCACCGCCCGGGGCTCTACCGACCGGTACGACGACGCCAGGCGATAGTACGACTCCGACACGCCCGTTTCGCCGATTGTCCCCGGGCGAGCAGCAGGAGCGGCGCCGGCAGGGGCTCTGCTTCAACTGCGATGAACCCTACGTTCGGGGACACGTCTGCCAGCGGCTGTTCTACTTGGAGGTCGACGACTTCCTCGACGAGGTGTCCTGTGAGGGTGGGGTCGATCCCCTTGAGGAGCCGGCCGCCCTAGACGTCACGGGAGCCAACGCGTTGGTGGTCTCGTTACACGCGCTGGCGGGCATCCGGACGGACAAGACGCTGTTGCTACCAGTCACCATCAACGGCGAACGACTACTCGCGCTCATGGACACAGGGTCAACCCACAACTTCCTCAACGCTGACACGATGAGCCGCCTCGGATTAGCTATGGCGGGTGGCGAGCACCTTCGGGTCACGGTGGCCAACGGTGACCGCCTACCCTGCGCCGGCATCGCCCGCGACGTCCCCGTCATCATCAACGATGAGTCCTTCTCCATCACGTGCGTCGGGATGCGCCTGGGCTGCTTCGACTTCATCCTCGGCGTGGACTTCCTGGAGACGCTAGGCACCATCCAGTGGAACTTCCGAGCACTGACCCTGTCGTTCCAGCGCCAGGGCCGGCGCATCCACTGGCAGGGTGTGCGGGCCACACAACAGCCTGCCCCGCAGCAGCTGGCTGTGGCAGTCGTCGACACTGCCCAACAGCCCCTCATGGACGTCCTTCTGCAGCAACATGGCGCCATCTTCGACGAGCCCACGGGACTCCCCCCGACCCGCCCCTACGACCATCGCATCCACCTGCTGCCCGGTACAGCTCCGGTGGTCGTACGACCGTACCGGTACGCACAGCTGCAGAAGGACGAGCTGGAGCGACAGTGTGAGGCCATGCTCACACAAGGCATCATACGACCCAGCACGTCGTCGTTCTCCGCTCCGATGCTCTTGGTTCGCAAGGCGGCCCGCTCGTGGCGTTTCTGCATCGACTACCGCGCCCTCAACGCCAAGACGTCCAAAGACAAGTTCCCGATCCCGGTGGTGGACGAGCTCCTCGACGAGCTCCATGGAGCCCGTTTCTTCTCCAAGCTGGACCTACGCTCAGGCTACCACCAGGTGCGGATGCACACCGATGACATCGCCAAGACGGCGTTCCGCACCCATCATGGCCACTATGAGTTCCTGGTCATGTCGTTCGGCCTCTCGAACGCGCCTGCTACTTTCCAGTCCCTGATGAACGACGTACTCCGCCCATATCTTCGGAAGTTTGTGCTTGTCTTCTTCGACGATATCCTGATCTACAGTGCATCATGGGCGGAGCACCTCCAGCATGTGGGCATCGTCCTCGAGACATTGCAGGCACACCACCTCCACCTGAAGCGCTCCAAGTGTTCCTTCGGCGCCACATCAGTGGCCTATCTGGGCCATGTCATCTCCGAGGGCGGGGTCGCCATGGACGCCGACAAGGTCGCGGCAGTGGCCTCCTGGCCGCCCCCGCGGTCTGCACGAGGCCTCCGGGGCTTCTTGGGACTAGCAGGGTACTACCGGAAGTTCATCAAAGACTTCGGCCTCATCGCAGCCCCGCTGACACGTCTCTTGCGACGAGACGCGTTTGCCTGGGACGATGACGCGACAACAGCCTTCCACGCCCTAAAGCACGCCCTAACGACGGGTCCAGTGCTCCAGATGCCGGACTTCGCCAAGCTCTTCGTCGTCGACTGTGACGCGTCAGGTGCAGGGTTCGGTGCTGTCCTTCATCAGGGCGCGAGACCTCTCGCCTACTTCAGCAAGCCATTTGCAGCCCGCCACCTTAAGTTGGCGGCCTACGAGAGGGAGCTCATCGGCCTCGTGCAGGCCGTCCGTCACTGGCGCCCATATTTGTGGGGGCGCCACTTTTCTGTTCGGACTGACCACTACAGTCTCAAATTCTTGCTGGATCAGCGCTTGTCCACAGTTCCTCAGCATCAGTGGACCAGCAAGTTGTTCGGTTTCGATTTCTCGGTGGAATACAGGCCGGGGCGCCTGAACACCGTGGCCGACGCCCTGTCCCGCCGCGACTCGGAGGCTGCCGTGGAGGACACGGCTATGGCAACACTGGCCATCTCGGGCCCGACATTCTCCCTGTTAGACGACATCAGACGGGCGCTGGCAGCTGCACCTGACGGGCAGCACCTCCTCCAGCAGCTGCGGGACGGCGTATTGGCTGCGCCATGGCGCCTCGTCGACGGGCTGCTCCTGCACGGCACACGCATCTTCGTGCCGAACTACGACGACCTGCGCCACCAGGTGCTGACACTGGCGCACTCGGCAGGTCATGAGGGCATCCAGAAAACCCTCCATCGACCACGGGCAGACTTCTACATGCCACATGATCGCGCGCTCGTCCAGGACTGGGTACACACCTGCACCACGTGCCAGCAAAACAAGACACTGGCGCAGCAGCCGGGCGGCCTCCTGCAACCCCTTGAGGTGCCGTCCCAGGTGTGGGCCGACATCTCCATGGACTTCATCGAGGGGCTGCCCAAGGTGGCAGGCAAGTCCGTCATCCTCACGGTGGTGGATCGCTTCTCCAAATACGCCCACTTCATCGCCCTCGGCCACCCCTACACCGCGTCGTCCGTAGCACGGGCATTCTTCGACGGCATCGTACGACTGCACGAGTTCCCGTTGTCTATTGTCAGTGACCGGGACCCCGTCTTCACCGGGCACGTGTGGCGCGACCTCTTCAGGATGGCGGGGGTGACACTAAAGATGAGCACCGCCTTCCACCCACAGACGGATGGACAATCGAAGGTGGTCAACAAAATTATTGCGATGTATCTTCGGTGTGTCACCGGCGATCGACCGCGGACATGGGTGGATTGGCTGTCCTGGGCGGAGTATTGCTATAATACCTCCTACCACACAGCATTGCGTGCCACTCCCTTCGAGGTGGTCTATGGCAGATCCCCACCGTCCATGCTACCTTACACGCCAGGGACGGCACGTACTGAGGCCGCAGACGACATGCTACGCTCCAGAGATGAGATGCTGGCCGAGGTGCGCCAGCGCCTTTTGCAGGCCCAGCAGCTCGCCAAGAAGTATTACGATGCCGGGCATCGGGAGGTCCAGTTCCGGGTGGGCGACTGGGTGTGGCTACGCCTGCTACACCGCACCTTTCAGTCCCTCCATCCGCGCGCGAAGGGAAAGCTGGGACCTCGCTACGCAGGCCCTTTCCGTGTCCAGGAAAGGATTGGGTCGGTAGCCTACCGCCTGCAGTTGCCAGATGGTGCTCGCATCCATGATGTCTTCCACGTCAGCCTGCTGAAGCCGCATCGTGGGGATCCTCCTGCAACTCCGGGGACGCTTGACCCAGTGATGGACGGTCGGCTGCTTCCTGTGCCGGCCAAGGTGCTTCGCGCTCAACTTAGGCGGGGCGTGTGGCAGGTTCTCGTACAGTGGCGTGGACTGGCTGAAGATGACGCCACATGGGAAAAGCTTGAAGAGTTCCGTGCTGCTTACCCCAACTTACAGCTCGAGGACGAGCTGTTTGAGAAGGCGGGGAGAGATGTTATGTATGGCCAAGCCTATGTTAGGCGCAATAGGGCCAAGGCTGCCCAGGTGGGGCCCAAGGTCCAATAGCTAATAGATAAGCTCTATCTAGTTAGTTATACTTATCCAAAGTTAGTAGATAAAGATCAGCTCTATCTAGATAGTTATACTTATCCAAAGTTAGTAGATAGACTTGAGATAGCTCTATATATAGATCTGTAAACTCTGGAATAAAGACAAGCAGAATTCCAATCTATTCTGGCTTCCCAGAGGGAGCCAGAGTCTCCTGTGATCTTCTCCCTGCGCGCAACCCAGCCAGGATCACGACGGCGCCCCAGCGCCGCCACCCTGGTCCCACCAAATCCCCTCCCTACAATCTACGCAATCTGCCCGGTAGAATCCGTAGTTCTACCAATCTCAGATCCATGTAGAGGAGCAAGAGAGTGGATACCATATTTTCTCAGCAGCCTATACCAGAAGGTCGTAGCAAACACACAGGACACCAGAAGGTGGTTTATTGTCTCCTCTTCCTGATCACATACGACCTGATTGGATGGCTGCGTGTCCACGTGCAGGCTGGCGCCGCCCTGCCAGCCGGATACGACAATTTTAAGCGTATGGTTAGATGCAGGCTAATAGCATCAAAATGGCTTGTTTTGCATCCACCCATGCAGGTTGTGCCTCCCACATATAGGCAACCAAACATAATCTCAAATAAAGTCAACGCATGCGGTGATCCGAGATGAGATGGTGCGGCTAACCAATTAGGTGGATAGAGGTTCATGTGAGCATAAATATAACACCTTCTTAATAAGCTGAACTAGGTAGCATCTAGATGAGCATAAATGTGCACTAATCTTTTGCTAACCTTTTATGTCCTTCTGTAAAACCGTTATTAGCTAACACACTCTTTTTAGCTAGTCACACAGGAAAAGTTGATTAATATTTCATTGGATTTCACCTCCTGCATATTATCAAGTTTTTTGTGTACATGTTTGAAATCCTTTCGCTGTGTTCTGTTAAGAGGAAAAGAAGATACATTAAACCAAAAAGAGAAACTCTCATTGTTACTCATAATGTTAATGTTATCAAACTTTGCATTTCTAGGGTGGCGACGGTCTATTTAATGAAATTCTGAATGGGATACTTAGTTCTAGGCACAAGGTTTCATTTCCCCCAACTCCTGAGGGGTTTGGATATGTTGGAAGCAGTGATAACTGTGAAGAACAGACAAGAAATTGGGTTAACTTTAGTAAACCCACACCAGATTCTGGGAATGCCATGTTTCTAGGGAATCCAAGTAAATGTGATGACCAAGAACCTCTTCTTTCAACTTCACATCCTACCGAGCTAGAGATACCATCAAGTATGTTCCTGTTTATGTATTGTGCATTTGTCTTATGGGAAGTTCTCGTGTAAGTACTTTAGTGGTTTCATTTTGCAGATTCTACTAAAGAACCATGTATTGGAGGTTAGTGAATAATTCTTACTTGGTGATCTACTTATATATCCTATTATTCCTGAGGTTCACTGATTAAAATAGAGAGCTCTGTTTCATATTCAACTTCATGCTTTTGCAGATCAGGATAACCCAGTTTCCTTCCCAAATGACTGGTTTAGGCTTGGCATAATTCCTTCTGGCTCAACTGATGCTATTGTTCTCAGGTAGCGTTTAAGATACTCATCAGTAGATCTCACCTTATTATTTTGATCGTTGGTTATTGCTGCGGTCTTTAATCCCACTCAGTTTGCATTTGAGCATTTAGTTTTGAGTTCCCATGGTAGGTGTTCCATGTGAGATAGTTATGTCATTTTCAGAACCGTACAAATTCCACTATTACTATCTCTATAGTGCAGCTTTGAGCAAAAACATGAGCCATGGTGATTGGTAAACTTGCCAAAGTACCACCGGGCTGCTCTTTCAGAACATAGTTTAATGTCCATTTAATTCCCATAACCCATGTGTACTGTAACCTTTTTATTTTTCAATAAAGTGCGGAGCCCACTGTACATAATTTTGACTCCTCGATTCCTGTGTTTTGCTGTCACCTAACGCTCATTGGTCTTTGCAGCACAACTGGGGAGAGAGATCCTGTCACCTCTGCTCTGCTTATTATTCTTGGCAGAAAGGTGTCACTTGATATAGCTCAAGTCGTTAGATGGAAAACTAGCCCAACAGCTGAGGTTTTGCCTACTGTACGCTATGCTGCTTCATTTGCAGGGTATTTTACTGCCTCTAATCCTCTATGAGATAGTACAACTATGCGGTGCATTTCCTCTGCACAATTTGTCTTTTCGCTGATGTATCCATGAAAACAAGGAATTATCCTGTGCTTATATTAATTTGAATGTGATAATTTGATAAGCTCGATTATTGGTCCTTGGTCAGCTACTTCTTAAATGAGCTATCATATACATCCTGCATAAGTTTTTGCAATAATAGGACAAAACAAAGGAAAATAATAGGGTCTTCACTTTCTGGGGGCATCCGCAGTGTGTTTAACCTTGTTTTCTCTTTCATAAAAACTGACAGTATTTTGAATTCCTATACTGTCAAGGGCGTCGGCCCCTAGGGTAGCTGGCCCTCGACTACGGAGATTGTAGTCTCGGTCCGTCTTCTCCGGCAAGGTGAGCACCCTGCCGCGGGCTTGCTGGAATTGGAGAGAGGAGATTGGATAGATAACAAATTGCTTGATTTATTCCCTGCTACCATGCGACTTATAAATAGCCCTAGGGCTAACCAACTTCTCCTACAAACTCTCAACTAATCCTACTTTCTTGGACTTATCTGCTGCTAACCAACTCTCCACAATTCTCTCATCTCAATCTTATTCTCTAGCCTTATCCCAGCCGGCTTATCAGCCCCTGGCTGTTGGCGCCTGGCCTGCCTGCTCGGCCGCCCTGCGCACGTCGCGGGCGCGCCTGCGCCTACTGTAGGTGCGGCCCCACATGACATCTCTCCCCCCCTCGAGACCCAGCTCATCCTTGAGCTGAAAGTCGGGGTACTTGCCGCGGAATGAGTCCAAGTCCTCCCACGTTGCGGATGCAGCAGATTGGCCCTTCCTTCCAATGGACAAGCACTTGACATATGCCGCGAGCCATGCGGGCGCGTACGACCTGGTCTTGTTCCGGTTCCACCGCGCCATGATGAATGTTGGGCAGCGGTGGCGGAGCTGCTAGGGGGATGCCCACTTCTTCAAGAGGCCCACATGAAAGACGTCATGGAGCTTGGCGTGAGGGGGAAGCTCCAGGCGAATAGCGACGTTGTTGATGAGCTCAAAGATGCGGTAGGGCCCGAAGTACTGTGGCTGCAGCTTGCCTTGGACCGTCGGGGACAGGGATGCAACTGGGCGGTATCGAAGGCGGAGCAGGACCCAGTCGCCCACTTCGTAGGAGTCCTGGCGGTGGTGTTTGTCATAGTGGAGCTTTTGAACAGCTTATGCTTGCTCCAATCTATATCGCACAACCGCCAAGAACTCTTCCCGTTCTTCCATTGTCTTGGCTACAGCGGCTACGCGCGTATCCTCAGGCTCATATGACCGGATGGACGGAGGATCCCGACCATAGACCACCCGAAATGGCGTGTCGCGTAGGGACGACTGGTAGGCAGTGTTGTAGATGTACTCTGCCCATGGTAACCATCGGAGCCATTGGCGGGGGCGATTACCTGTAAAACAGCGGAGGTACATGATAATAACACGGTTAGCAACCTCCATCTGGCCGTCGGATTGTGGATGGAATGCCGACGTCATGTGCAGCTTGACATTCATGAGCCGCATCAACTCCTTCCAGAATGTAGAGGTGAACACGGGGTCCCGATCGAACACCATGGACTGCGGCACCCCGTGTAGGCGGACAATTTCAGTGAAGAATGCCTGGGCCATAGATTCCGCCGAATAAGGATGGGCGAGCGGAATGAAGTGGCAGTACTTGCTAAAGCGATCCACCACCGTGAGGATTACTGACTTGCCGCGAACCCGTGGCAGCGCCTCCACGAAGTCCAGGCCAATGTCCGCCCAGACAGCTGTCGGGACAGGTAATGGATGAAGAAGGCCCGCCGGATGTAGGTGCTCTGATTTGTATCTTTGGCATGTGGTGCAGGCGCGCACCAAATCATGAATGATGCGACGCATGTCCGGAAAGTGAAAGTCCCGGCGAAGCCGGTGCAAGGTGCGCTGCACCCCTTCGTGGTCGTCCTCATGTACTGCCGCCACCAGCTCCTGCAGGAGCGGAGATGCTGGTGGCACGTACAGCCGCCTATCGTAGGTCACCAAATCGTCGGTGAGGGCCCATGGAGCCGCTCGAGATCCAGTAGCCAACTCCTCGCGGAGAGCTACTAGCGCCGGGTCGGTGGCCTGAACGTCATGGAGACGTGTGATGAAGTCGAAGCGCGGCGTGGAGACAGCTAGAACGGCGCCGCCGTTAGTCTCCTCGGTGTCGTGGTGGGAGAGGGCATCCGCCACCGTGTTGAGGGCGCCCGGCTTTTATTCGACGGCGAAGTCGAAGCCGAGAAGCTTGCCAACCCAATGATGCTGCGAGATTGTGGCGAGACATTGATCCAGTAGAAATTTAAGTCTGTAGTGGTCTGTCCGTACTGTGAAACGCTGGCCCCAAAGGTACGACCTCCAATGTCGAATGGCCTGCACAAGGCCGATGAGTTCCCGCTCATATGCAGCTAGGGAGCGGTGCCGGGGAGCTATCGGCCGACTGAAGTATGCAATGGGGTGTTTATCCTGGAGCAACACCGCCCCAAAGCCGTAGGTCGATGCGTCGCACTCCACCACAAACGGGCGCGTGAAGTTCGGGAGCGCCAAGATCGGAGCTGAGGTCACCGCAGTTTTGAGGTCTTGGAAGGCCGCGGTGGCGTCGTCGTTCCACGTGAAGTCATCCTTCTTCAATAGCGCGGTCAGAGGGGCCGCAATAGCGCCGTAGTCGTTGACGAATTTGCGGTAGTAGCCCGCAAGACCCAAGAACCCCCGTACCGCCCGCGCGGACCGGGGTTTGGGCCAATCTGCCACCGCCTGCACCTTGGCGGGATCCATGGCGACTCCGGCATCGAAGATGACATGCCCCAGGTAAGCAATGGAGCGCTCGCCAAACGCGCATTTGGAGCGTTTGGCGAAGAGACGGTGCTGCTGCAGCACCGTGAGGACGGCCCGAAGATGCCGAAGATGGTCCGCCCATGACGCACTGTAGATCAAAATGTCGTCAAAAAATACCAGCACGAAACGGCGCAGGAACGGCCGTAGCACATCATTCATCAGTGCCTGGAATGTTGCCGGTGCATTGCATAAGCCGAACGACATCACCAGGAATTCGTAGAAGCCGTCGTGGGTACGGAACGCCGTTTTATCGATGTCAGTTGGACGCATGCGGACTTGATGATAGCCCGAGCGTAGGTCGAGTTTGGTGAAGAACTTGGCGTCGTGGAGCTCGTCCACTACGGTGATGGCGTTCAAGGCGCGGTAGTCGACGCAGAACCGCCACGAGCCATCAGGTTTCTTGACGAGGAGAACGGGCGAGGAGAACGCCGAGGAACTCCGGCGGACGAACCCTTGCTCGAGCATGGCGGCGCAAAAGTCGCTCCATCTCGTCCTTGTGGGACGCTGGATAGCGGTAGGGGCGCACCGCGACAGGCTCCGAGCCATGGACGATAGTGATGCCGTGGTCGGGGGAGCGTGGCGGTGGGAGCCCCCACGGTTCGGAGAAGACGCCGGCGAAAGACGCGAGTAGCTCGTCCAGTAGGGATGGTGACGCCGAGGTGGTGCGGAGGGTGGGCGCCGCAGGCCCCTGGACGCGATGCCAACAGATTGGCTGGCCCTGCCGATAGAATGTTAGTTTTCGGGCGCCGAAATCCCAGAGGATCGGCCCCAACGTGGCCAGCTAGCGAGTGCCCAACACCATGTCGAAACCTGCAAGTGGCATTACAAACAGGTCGGCGTGAAAGGTGGCGTCGTGGATAGTGAATGCGGCCTGCCGGAGGACGCCCACGCAGGTGACGCGTTCGCCGTTCGCCACTGTCACCGTAAGCCGCGGCCGGCTTCGGAGAGGCAGCCTGGTGCGTCTGGCCGCGGACTCGGATATGAAGTCATGTGTCGACCCGGAGTCGAGTAGCGCCAGAAGAGGGGAGGCTCCCAGCGTGACGGCAACCTGCATCGTGTCGCTGAAGCGGACGCCTGCGAGGGCGTGCAGGGAGAATACAGGAGTCTCCGCCTTTGTGGTGTCGTCACCGTCGTCGATGTCCACTCCATGGACGTAGAAGAGTCGCTTGCAGGTGCGGTTGTGCCCCTGCGTATATTTCTCGTTGCAGTTGAAGCACAGGCCTAACCGGCGACGCTCCTCTTGCTCCGGGCGCGATAGGCGCTTCACTGGCTGGCCCTCCGTGGCCGTGGTGTAGCCACCCGGTCTCCTACGCCCACAGGGAGGGCGGGACGCGGTGCTGGAGTCGGCAGGAGGCCGCAGTGCGTCGGTTTGGCGGCCGCCGTCGTAGACAGCTCCATCTGCTCGATCTGCCGCACCAAACTCATGGCGGCTGCAAGCGACTGTGGATTGTGGATGCGCACGGCGTGACTGAGCGGAGGCCCCAGCCCGCCCGTGAACAGCTGCACCCGCTGGATTTCCTGCAGCGGACCGGCGCGAGGCAGGAGCGCCTGGAAACGGTCCTGGTACTCGGTGACCGTGCCTGTGCGCCGGCAGTCGGCGAGCTCGAACAGCAGGGCGGAGCGGAGCGGTGGCCCGTAGCGAAGGTTGAGGAGGTCCTTGAAACGACGCCATGTGGGAACACCGCCTTTGTCCTCCTGGATTTGGATGTACCGCAACTGGGCGCCGTCTTCCAGGTTGTATGAGGCCATCCAAACCTTTTCTTCCTCCATGATGCGCTGCTGGTGGAAGTACGACTCGCGGCGGTTGATGAAGATGAGAGGGTCGGACTTGCCGTCGTAATGGGGAAAGTCCATCTTCTGAAATCTCGGTGGACGATTCGCCCGTGCTCGTGCGATGTCCGTTGGAGGACGACAACGAGCGATCGGTCAGAGCCTGGATTGCTGCGGCGTTGGCCTGGACGGCGGACTGCAGGGTCTGCATATTGGCCATGAGCGTCTCCAAAGTGGACTTGATGTCGTCTCCCATGGTACTGGTGGTGGTCGGTGATGTCGCCGAAGTGGCGGACGGTGGGGAGAGGGCGGCGGCTGGAGATGATGAAGAGTGGGCGGCGGTTGGAGGCGGTGTAGCAGCGGTTGGTGATGGAGAGGAAGAGCGAGCGGAGGAGGATCGCCGGGATCGCGATACCAAGTTGTCAAGGGCGTCGGCCCCTAGGGTAGCTGGCCCTCGACTATGGAGATTGTAGTCTCGGTCTGTCTTCTCCGGCAAGGTGAGCACCCTGCCGCAGGCTTGCTGGAATTGGAGAGAGGAGATTGGATAGATAACAAATTGCTTGATTTATTCCCTGCTGCCATGCGTCTTATAAATAGCCCTAGGGCTAACCAACTTCTCCTACAAACTCTCAACTAATCCTACTTTCTTGGACTTATCTGCTGCTAACCAACTCTCCACAATTCTCTCATCTCAATCTTATTCTCTAGCCTTATCCCAGCCGGCTTATCAGCCCCTGGCTGTTGGCGCCTGGCCTGCCTGCTCGGTCGCCCTGCGCACGTCGCGGGCGCGCCTGCGCCTGCTGTAGGTGCGGCCCCACATGACATATACTGTATGTTAGGTCATCTTCTGTGTACATGCTGATAGCCACTTGTTACTTTGCTTGTAGTTATGGCTTTTATGGAGAAGTTATCAGGGAGAGCGAAAAGTACCGGTGGATGGGTCCTGCACGTTATGACTTTTCTGGAACAATGGTCTTTCTGAAGCACAGGTGAGTAATGGTTGTACTATTGTAGCATGCTGTTGACAACTTAACAATCTCTGGACATTTTCAGGTCATATGGGGCAAAGGTTGCTTTTCTCGATACTCCATACACTCATTCGCTTACAGCATCAGCACAGGATGATATAACTGGAGCACAACCACTACAATCTCGTTGGAAGAAACCTCGCAAAATAATCTGCAGAACAAATTGCTTTGTATGCAAAGAGGCTTCAACATCTGGACAAAATCCAGAAGATGTTGCAGACAACTCCAGAACAATATGCGAGAACCAGAAGTGGGTCTGGTCCGAAGGACATTTCCTCAGCGTCGGTGCAGCTGTCATTTCATGTCGTAACGAAAGAGCCCCTGATGGCCTGGTAGCTGACGCACACCTTTCGGATGGTTTTCTTCATCTCTTGCTCATAAGAGACTGCCCTCTTCCCCTTTACTTGTGGTGAGCGAAATGTTGCTCTCTTGCTGAGCTCATGATCCAATCTCTTCTGACTCCAGGTTACTTTTGACTGGAAATCTCAAATCTGTTTCTCAGCGAAAGATGAAAACAATCACAAACTAATATCCCGAGAAACTGTTTAAATGAATTCAACGTGGAAACTTTTTTAAAAACATAGTAAAATATAGTTTCGTTTCTGAACTTGCTTTAAATATTCAGAAACTAGTGCAAATTGGATTTATTCCTGCAGTTCTCTGTTTGCAAATTCGTTACCTAATAATGATCTAATTGGCCCCGTGCTAAGTAAGTCCAGTAGCTTTTCTAGGAAAAACAAGCAGTTCACTATTCTTATTGTATTTGATGGAATTGTTCTGTAGGTTTTGTTACATAGAATATATTTTTAATCTGCAGGCATCTAACACAATTTACCAAGAAGGGTTCAGATCCCCTGTCCTTCAAGTTCGTTGAGCATCACAAGGTAGATATACCTTTTATCCTGTTTAATCTCTTGTGGTTGAATCTAATAGAGCTTTCCTTATCTGCAGACACAAGCGTTTACCTTTATCTCATCACATGACGAAAGTGTTTGGAACTTGGATGGAGAGATGTTTCAGGCATGTGAGGTATCTGTCCAAGCGTGCCGGGGGCTTGTCAACTTCTTTGCTTCGGGGCCAGAGCTGTAGTAATGATACTCGTAAGTTCCTCTTTGCATGAACGAAGGATGCCAGGAGTTCATATTTTTTATTTAGAGAGTCCCTTATTTCGACATGTTGTACACTCTTATTTGTATTTTAGTGGAGACCTAGAACACTTTGTTGATAGATATACTGTTAATATTTGTTGATAGCTATGTGGCATGGAAACTACAACCCATTTGTGCTATAGAATAGAGGAACAAAAGGTTTTGATTGAATTAATGAAGTAAAAGTTTATTTTCTGTTTTGCGAGAAAAAATAATGAATTGAAGTGTATCCACATGTTTGAACAATTCCCAATTAGAGATACTCTGCCTCCTGAATGCGGTAAATGTCACTACTTTTCTATACAACTTTGGTAAAATTTAGTATGGTTTGATTTAGGACAGCTGAGGTCTGGGAATAAGCCCATCCTTCTATTTTAGTCTAATTTAGTCTCTGAATTGCTAAACGGTAGGACTAAAACAGACTAAACTGCTTTAGTCTTCTCTCAAGCACATTTTGCCCCTCATTTATTTTAGTTACACTAATAATGACAGAATGTTAAGAATTATTTTGACCTTAAGTCATTTAATATGTTCTAAATACTTTTAGTCCCAAGAATCAAACACGCTTAAGTGAGACGCACCTGACAGGGGAACCAGGCATTACCTTCAATTCTGTTGCAAGTCTGGAAGGCCAAATATGGCGGCACATTTAGGTAGTCAGCATTGTCGAGGAACCCTACTAATGTCTAATACTTCCTCTGTTTTTTATTTGTCGTGTTTTAGTAAAAAATAAACTAGCGGGCGATAAATATTCGAGAACGGAGGTAAGGTAGTATTTTTTATGTACAGGTTCGGCTGCAGTTTCTTGTATCACTTTTGCTGTGTTGTGTTGGACATACGGTGCTTTGCTTCCAATGAATTAGGAAAGGTGTTAGAGGCTTAGAGCTACCGTGTTATTGATTAGCGTTATGGGCTGTGTCAGGTGCATTATGCAAGTGTTGTTTAGACCTAGGTCTAGTTACCTCTTATTAATGTCTCTCTCAACTTTGGTTAGGACAACTTGTTTGCTGCGGCTTTGTCTTCTATAGTATTTTATCTCTACGGATTGAAACGGATAGGCAGTCGTGTTGTCGTTCGATGAGATGACACCTAGTCGCGTTAGCGGCCGACGAGCGTCGCCATCACGACCGGCGACCCACGCTACATCTCTCTCGTCGCGTGGATGGCCACACTCCACTCTTCGGGGCCGGTGACCCGCACTACATCTCCCTTAGGCCTTGTTCGGCTGGGTAGTATTTAATACACAAGGGGTTCTAATACGGGGCTGGATTGAATGAATCCATCCCATATCATCTAAACCATGTGTGTTTCTGTTACACGTGGGATTCAATACATTGCCCGTTGTACACTGTTCGGTTACACCACTTGTATTATTGTATAAACATAGCTTATAAACACACAAGCAACCTTGTGTTATTACGGTCTAAGTATGTAGCAATGAATAGTCCAGGTGCTTTATATAGCAAGTAGAATAAAAGCAGAACAAGCATGAATAGTTTGAATCAGAGAACAACAGCAAAGCAAAATAATAGTTTGATTACATCCAAAAGATAGCAGAACCAGCATAAATTGTGTTTACAGCACAATAGATCAAAGAAGATGCAGGAAACAGAAAGAAGTTTACATCACAGTAGATCAAAGCTGATACTTTTAAGCACTAACACATCTCAGTGCCATTACAAAAAATGAGCAGTACCGAGCATATAGTTATAGGTTTGGGAACTAGAACGCAGTAGATCACAGTAGATCAAAGCTGACACTTTTATGCACTAACACATCTCAGTTGCCGCTTATTATCCCTCCTTCCTCTTGGATAACTAGAACACAACAAATGTAATGCGGGAAGGAAGAACATCACCATATCATCATTCTCCTCCCTCCACTTTCTAATACGGTCCATTAACCACATACTCATTGCAAAAGAAGGTAGGGCCGTAGGGGGTACCGAGTCCCAAGAAGTACCTCTCGGGGATGGTACTGGGTCCCAAGACGGTGGGAGTTGGTCTTCTCCAACTCTAATCGGGCGGGTACAATCTACAAAAAAGTAGAATGTCCAAATTAGTAATATTCAATGTTGATAGAGCATTTATCATCAGCTAATATGAACTATGAAGTACATGTTTCAGTTCTATAGAACTATAAAACTGTAGTACCGTTTCTATTAAGCTAATCCCAAGCAGAACTATTTTTGAATTAAAACAGAAATGCACAGCACAGATAAACAACATAGCACGACTTGTCGTGCATAAACAGATAACCTACAGCTAGATAAAAATAGGGAGGCTACATTGTAGAAAAAATTAGAGCTTTATGGAAGCAACAATACTGGCTACAATAAACAAAGGACCATTCAAAGTTCACACAAGTACCAACAATACAGCTCTCGCAGAAGCAACAACCATACAAAGATACCGCAAGATATGGAACTAGGAGAAACACCACCAAACATTTCAGTCATCTTTAGAGGTTCTAATATACTGCTATCCAATTCCTGGAGAGCTGCTGCTCCTCATGGCCATGTATACTAATTCCTCTTTTAATTCAAAAACTGAAGGACATGAAACTGAATGCAAACTTATCCATACCAAACTGAATGCAGAAGCTAAAATTGAATGCATATGTTGAATGCAGAAGGACATGAAACTGAATACATAAGCTAAAATTGAATGAATCTGAATGCACACTGAATGCAAGCTGAAGGACATGTGTACTAATTCGTAAAGCTGAAGGTCGCTTGCTGCCTAACTCCACCACTCAATATACACGTGATCTGATCATCGTGCTGCTACTACTAGCTACTTCTTCTAGAGAAACTGATCCATACCAAGCCAACATTTTTTGTTTCTTTCACGTCCGGGGACCGGGTACCAGAGAAGCGTCTCCAAGACACGTACGAGCAGCTCGGGAAGAAAGAATGGTAGATAAATCAAAACTAATGAGAGTGAAAGAATAGCAATTGTGTGAAAAAGCTGACAGGAGCAGTTTGTTCTTAGTTCATTTGGCTCGTCCCGGACTCTTGACCCAGTGCACCCGAAGTCTTGATGGCCTTCTTGGGGCTCGTGCGTGTCGATGATGGTGGCCAGGGTGGGGTTCATAGCGTGCAGGTCACAGATGGCCACACCCACCTCACCTATCGCAGTTAGGGTCAGTGTCGTGGCAGGCGATGCGGTGGAGGCGTAAGCAAGAGGGAGAGAGGCTAGGACACTACCATAGACATGGGATAGGAGAAGGAAAAGAAGAGAAGGATGATCTCACAGGGGAAAAGTTCACTGGGAAGATGGTGACGGCCGACGATGGAAGGGGCTTGCGTTGCCGTCGTCACTGCCTATGAATCGTGCCGCCATTGTCGCTCCCACACCCACGAGCAGTCAGGCCGGATAAGTTCCATGTCTGTTGATTCATGGATCGATTCCAGACCGAGATTGAGGATTTTCATGTGGATTGGGTTGGTTTTGCAAACATGTGTGGATTAAACGAACAACTATTTTTAACGCGGGCTGGTATTAGATCCATACCGGGATAACACCCATGGATTAAGGGCTTGTTTGGTTGTATACTTAATCTATAAAAAATTGCCACACATTTTTCATACCGCATTTGACTAAGGTTAGACGCTTAAATCCTACGCGTACACTCTGGCATGTCTAAAAAAATCTTGCCACACTTATACAAGTCATTGACGAACAAGACCAAACGCGTGACTAACTTGGTCAAACCATAACCTTAGGTGTAACAAATTGTAGCGAGTGAGGCAGTGAATCCAACATGCCTTAAATTCACTGCAACCTAACATCGTTGATATCTATAGTGATAGTACACCCGTAACCGCGATATATGACCTTTTCAAATGAGGTAGCTAATAGGACAACTAACTATTAGTTATTGTCACACCCGGCTTTGAGAAACAAAGCCAGGTGCATCTCATACATGCGCTAAGAAGACAACATATATAATAACAGAGTGTATAGAGATAAATGTCACAGTAACATCAGAGTATTTATTACATAGCGCAAGTCTTATTATAAAATAAAAGATAAATATAAAACGAACTAAGGATCGTCCTTAGCGCAGAAGTCAACTGGGAAAACGCCACCTAGATCAAATCAAACTCCTCGTCTTGTGGCTCCTCCTGAACCACCTATTCTTCTCCTGTGGGGAGGGTGAGGCAGCAAGGGTGAGCTCACACATGATCATAGCTCAACAAGTTGTGGGGAAACCAGTGGGCATGAACTCACCAAAGGTGGGAGTTCATGTGATGTGTAAGGCTAATCAATGACAGGGGTTAAAGCTGAGCATTGCTTTTAATTAGTTGGTCAAAATTTTATTAGCAGTTACTAGATGTAAGTAAATACCAAACCTTAATAGAAATAATAGAACAAAATTAATAATTAATCCCATGCATATGCGAATGATAAAATTGAATTTAAGTTTCATAAATTAATCATCAGAGAGTTCTGAGCTGCTCATGACCGTGAGCTCGGCTAGTATACCAGTTTTACACTCTGTAGAGATTGTACCCTTTACCCACAAGTCATGTTACCCATCTGCTAAAGGATCGTGACTCCCATACACCTCTACGTAGGAAGCGAGACAGGGCAACACTACGAGGCTTTTACAAAGTTTCACTAGCTTCCGAAAACCCGCTATAGTTTATGGGAAGAGCACTTGCAAGAATCCCCCGTCTGACCGCCATCGTAGCAAAATTAACCCGAGAACCTCCTTGCATGCAACTCCCCTACCGCCCTTGCCCCTTTCGGGTAAGGTAGTCTTCCACTAGCTTTCCTAATTAGTTAGCCAAGGGGTCCCATTCCTCCCTTGTGGTGGCACGTGTTTCTCAAGTTAAGCTCCATGTTCCATTTAACATTAATGATCTTGACATGAACATAAATAGAATAACAAAAGAATTGGAACATGGATATAATGAAAGATTATCCCAAAACCAAGTAAAGCATTGGCAAAACTACCCAAGTGATTCAGGGGTAAACAAGGTATGAGATAAACAATCTAGGGTGACCTATCGGGTCCCATCAAAATTAACCTATGCATGAATAAATGACATTAAAGAATATTATTAGGTAAAAAGTGGTCAAGGGCACAACTTGCCTTCAATGAGCTCCTACTCAGCTACTTCTATCTGCTGCTCACCAGAATCCTCAGCCACAGTCTCCTCTACTCGCCACAATACAAACAAGCACAATGCATAGAGAAAATTAACATCACACCAAACATATAAACAAAATACACAGCAATAATCTACACATTAAAGTAAAATCCTAGGAACAAGAATCATAATTTTTGGAATTATAGATTTTAAGATATGAATTTTCAAAGGTTTTATGTGCTTAAAATAGGATTAAGTGGGAAATTAATTTTTCTTACTGTTGTCATGACAAAACAGAGACTCTAAGTGATAGAGGATAATATTACAAAATTTTAGAAACTGGAATGGATTAATTTGGATTAAAAATGAAGTTTCTATGAATTTTATAAGTTCTAGCCATTATTTATACCTTAAAATCAATTTCTGTATTTCATTATTGAATTTTCCTAGGTCTCTGGATTGGGCGCATAAAAACTGAAAACAACAGGGGCTCCGGGATAAAAATCTACAGGCACAGCGCACAGTCGCATTAGGATGGCGGGTTGATTTAATAAAAACAGAGGGGCTCATGTGTAAAACCTACTCAGCGAAAGGGTATCAGGTTATTACCGCCGCCCGATCTAGGATCGAGGGTCTAGACTAGATCATAGTTTTAATTGAATCGGTACACAATCGGCACCGCACGATGCCCGATCAGCGGGCAAGGACACGCCACGCCACCCACCAAACTCAGATCGCATGATCGCCATCCAACGTCCACAACTGAACCCAGGGAATCGGTATTTCGCCCACCGATCCTGACCGTCCGCCTGACGATCAACGGCGACCAGCCCTTGTCTTCCCCCTGACCAGCTTCCCCCCCCCCCCCCCAAATAAGCGACGGCGGCGAGGACCACCGCCGGTGATGAAATTCTCCGACTCGAGCGCATGAGAACCCAATTCGACTGGTCTACGCATTGCGAGTATGAAGGCGGATTTGGGTGAAGGGTTCTTACCAAGATCTGTCTGTGCAAGTAAGCCGACTAAGAGCACCTAGAGGGGGGATGAATAGGTGATCCTATAAAATTTCAACAACTAATAGCCACAAAACTTGGTTAAGTATTAGAATGATAAAACCAAGTGGCTATAGAGCGAGCTCTTGCGAATCACAATAATCACAGAAAAGCAATCACAAGAGACACGCGAGTTATCCCGTGGTTCGGCAAGTATAACACTTGCCTACCTCCACGTTGTGGCGTCCCAATGGACAAGGGTTGCACTCAACCCCTTTCAAGTGATCCAATGATCAACTTGAATACCACAATTGAAAGTCGCCTAGAGGGGGGGGGTGAATAGGGCAAAACTGAAAATCTCAAAAATAATCACAACTACAAGCCGGGTTAGCGTTAGAAATATAATAGAGTCCGCGAGAGAGGGCGCAAAACAAATCGCAAGCGAATAATGAAGTGAGACACGCGGATTTGTTTTACCGAGGTTCGGTTCTCTCAAACCTACTCCCCGTTGAGGAGGCCACAAAGGCCGGGTCTCTTTCAACCCTTCCCTCTCTCAAACGGTCCCTCGGACCGAGTGAGCTTCTCTTTCTCAAATCACTTGGGAAACAAACTTCCCGCAAGGACCACCACACAATTGGTGTCTCTTGCCTCAATTACAAGTGAGTGTTTGATCACAAGAAAGAATGCCAAAGAAAAAGAAGCGATCCAAGCGCAAGAGCTCAAGTGAACACTACAAATCACTCTCTCTAGTCACTAGGGCTTTGTGTGGAGTTGGGAGAGGATTTGATCTCTTTTGGTGTGCTTTGCAATGAATGCTAGCTCTTGTATAGTAGTTGGAAGTTAGAAAACTTGGATGCAATGAATGGTGGGGTGGTTGGGGTATTTATAGCCCCAACCACCAAACTTGACCGTTGGTGGAGGCTGTCTGTCGATGGCGCACCGGACAGTCCGGTGCACACCGGACATGTCCGGTGCCCCCGCCACGTCATCAATGCCGTTGGATTCTGACCGTTGGAGCTTCTGACTTCTGGGCCCGCCTGGATGTCCGGTGCACACCGGACATCTCCTGTTCATTGTCCGGTGCGCTGGTATGGGCGCGCCTGACTTCTGCGCACGCAGAGCGCGCATTAAATGCGCCGCAGGTAGCCGTTGGCGCCGAAATAGCCGTTGCTCCGTGGTTACACCGGACAGTCCGGTGCACACCGGACATGTCCGGTGAATTATAGCGGAGCGGCTGCTGCGCGAACCCGAGGCTGGCGAGTTGCTAAGGCCGCGCTCCCTTGGAGCACCGGACACTGTCCGGTGTACACCGGACAGTCTGGTGAATTATAGCGGAGCGCCTTGAAAAATTCCCGAAGGTGGCGAGTTCGAGTTGGAGTCCTCTGGTGCACCGGACACTGTCCGGTGTACACCGGACAGTCCGGTGCCTCCAGACCAGAGGTGCCTTCGGTTGCCTCATTGCTCCTTTTGTTGAACCCAACACATGGTCATTTTATTGGCTAAGTGTGAACCTTTTGCACCTGTATGACTTATACACTAGAGCAAACTAGTTAGTCCAATATTTGTGTTGGTCAATTCAACCACCAAAATTATTTAGGGACTAGGTGTAAGCCTAATTCCCTTTCAATCTCCCCCTTTTTGGTGATTGATGCCAACACAAACCAAAGCAAATATAGAAGTGCATAATTGAACTAGTTTGCATAATGTAAGTGCAAAGGTTGCTTGGAATTGAGCCAATATAAATGCTTACATGATGCGCATGGATTGTTTTCTTTGTTTTTGACATATTGGACCATATTTGCACCACAAGTTTTGTTTTTGCAAACTCTTTTGTAAATTCTTTTCAAAGTCCTTTTGCAAGATAGCCAAAGGTAAATGAATAAGATTTTGCAAAGCATTTTCAAGTTTTGAAATTTTCTTCCTTTGTTCCAAATGCTTTTCCTTTGACTAAACAAAACTCCCCCTCAAATAAAGTCTCCTCTTAGTGTTCAAGAGGGTTTTAAGACATCAAATTTGAAAATACTACTTACTCCCCCTTTAGAACACAAAGATATACCAATTTTGAAATTTACCAATTGAAAATCATCAATTTTAAAATTAGGGTGGTGGTGCGGTCCTTTTGCTTTGGGCTCATATTTTCTCCCCCTTTAGCATGAATCGCCAAAAACGGAAAATTAGAATGAAATATAGGCCCTTAGAAGTACTTTCTCCTCCTTTGGTCATAAAATAAATGAGTGAAGATTATACCAAAGATGGAGAGATGCTCGGAGTGACGACGAAGGATGAGTAGTGGAGTGGAAGCCTTTGTCTTCGCCGAAGACTCCAATTTCCTTTCAATATACCTATGACTTGGTTTGAAATACACTTGAAAACTCATTAGTCATAGCATATAAAAGAGACATGATCAAAGGTATTCTTATGAGCTATGTGTGCAAGTTTAGCAAAAGAAATTCCTAGAATCAAGAATATTAAGCTCATTCCTAAGTCTGGTAAAAGATTGTTCATCAAGTGGCTTGGTAAAGATATCGGCTAATTGATCTTTAGTGTTAATGTATGAAATCTCGATATCCCCCTTTTGTTGGTGATCCCGAAGAAAGTGATACCGAATGGCTATGTGTTTAGTGCGGCTATGCTCAACGGGATTGTCCGCCATGCGGATTGCACTCTCATTATCACATAGAAGAGGAACTTTGGTTAATTTGTAACCGTAGTCCCGCAGGGTTTGCCTCATCCAAAGCAATTGCGCGCAACAATGGCCTGCGGCAATATACTCGGCTTCGGCGGTAGAAAGAGCGACCGAATTTTGCTTCTTTGAAGCCCATGACACCAAGGATCTTCCCAAGAACTGGCAAGTCCCCGATGTGCTCTTCCTATTAATCTTACACCCCGCCCAATCGACATCCGAATAACCAATCAAATCAAAAGTGGATCCCCGAGGGTACCAAAGCCCAAACTTAGGAGTATAAGCCAAATATCTCAAGATTCATTTTACGGCCGTAAGGTGTGATTCCTTAGGGTCGGCTTGGAATCTTGCACACATGCATACGGAAAGCATAATGTCCGGTCGAGATGCACATAAATAAAGCAATGAACCGATCATCGACCGGTATACCTTTTGATCCACGGACTTACCTCCCGTGTCGAGGTCGAGATGCCCATTTGTTCCCATGGGAGTCTTGATGGGCTTGGCATCCTTCATTCCAAACTTGCTTAGAATGTCTTGAGTATACTTTGTTTGGCAAATGAATGTGCCCTCTTGGAGTTGTTTGACTTGAAATCCTAGAAAATACTTCAACTCCCCCATCATAGACATCTCGAATTTCTGTGTCATGATCCTACTAAATTCTTCACATGTAGATTCGTTAGTAGACCCAAATATGATATCATCAACGTAAATTTGGCATACAAACAAATCATTGTCAAGAGTTTTAGTGAATAAAGTAGGATCGGCTTTGCCGACTTTGAAGCCATTAGCAATAAGGAAATCTCTAAGGCATTCATACCATGCTCTTGGGGCTTGCTTGAGCCCATAAAGCGCCTTAGAGAGCCTATAAACATGGTTAGGGTACTCACTATCTTCAAAGCCGGGAGGTTGCTCAACATAGACCTCCTCCTTGATTGGTCCATTGAGGAAGGCACTCTTTACGTCCATTTGATAAAGCTTGAAGCCATGGTAAGTAGCATAGGCCAATAATATGCGAATTGACTCAAGCCTAGCTACGGGTGCATAGGTTTCACCAAAATCCAAACCTTCGACTTGTGAATACCCCTTGGCCACGAGTCGAGCTTTGTTCCTTGTCACCACACCATGCTCGTCTTGCTTGTTGCGGAAGACCCACTTGGTTCCTACAACATTTTGATTAGGACGTGGAACTAAATGCCATACCTCATTCCTTGTGAAATTGTTGAGCTCCTCTTGCATCGCCATCACCCAATCCAAATCTTGAAGTGCTTCCTCTACCCTGTGTGGCTCAATAGAGGAAACAAAAGAGTAATGTTCACAAAAATGTGCAATACGAGATCGAGTAGTTACCCCCTTACGAATGTCGCCGAGGATGGTGTCGACGGGGTGATCTCGTTGTATTACTTGGTGGACTCTTGGGTGTGGCGGCCTTGGTTGTTCATCCTCCTTGTCTTCTTCATTCGCATCTCCCCCTTGATTGTTGCCGTCATTTTGAGGTGGCTCATCTTCTTGTTCAACATCTTGAGCCTCATCCTCAATTTGAGTTGGTGGAGATGCTTGCATGGAGGAGGATGGTTGATCTTGTGCATGTGGAGGCTCTTCGGATTCCTTAGGACACACATCCCCAATGGACATGTTCCTTAGCGCTATGCATGGAGCCTGTTCTTCACCTATCTCATCAAGATCAACTTGCTCTACTTGAGAGCCGTTAGTCTCATCAAACACAACGTCACAAGAAACTTCAACAAGTCCTGAGGACTTGTTAAAGACTCTATATGCCCTTGTGTTTGAGTCATATCCTAGTAAAAAGCCTTCTACAGTTTTAGGAGCAAATTTAGATCTTCTACCTCTTTTAACAAGTATAAAATATTTGCTACCAAAAACTCTAAAATATGAAATATTTGGCTTTTTACCGGTTAGGAGTTCATAGGATGTCTTCTTGAGGATTCGGTGAAGATATAACCGGTTGATGGCGTAGCAAGCGGTGTTGACCGCTTCGGCCCAAAACCGATCCGGTGTCTTGTACTCATCAAGCATGGTTCTTGCCATGTCCAATAGAGTTCGATTCTTCCTCTCCACTATACCATTTTGTTGTGGAGTGTAGGGAGAAGAGAACTCATGCTTGATGCCCTCCTCCTCAAAGAAGCCTTCAATTTGAGAGTTCTTGAACTCCGTCCCATTGTCGCTTCTGATTTTCTTGATCCTTAAGCCGAACTCATTTTGAGCCCGTCTCAAGAATCCCTTTAAGGTCTCTTGGGTATGAGATTTGTCCTGCAAAAAGAACACCCAAGTGAAGCGAGAATAATCATCCACAATAACTAGACAGTACTTACTCCCGCCGATGCTTATGTAAGCGATCGGGCCGAATAGGTCCATGTGTAGGAGCTCCAGTGGCCTGTCACTAGTCATGATGTTCTTGTGTGGATGATGAGTGCCAACTTGCTTCCCGGCTTGGCATGCGCTACAAATCCTGTCTTTCTCAAAATGAACATTGGTTAGTCCTAAAATGTGTTCTCCCTTTAGAAGCTTGTGAAGATTCTTCATTCCAACATGGGCTAGTCGGCGGTGCCAGAGCCAACCCAAGTTAGTCTTAGCAACCAAGCAAGTGTCGAGTTCAGCTCTATCAAAATCTACCAAGTATAGCTGACCCTCTAACACTCCCTTAAATGCTATTGAATCATCACTTCTTCTAAAGACAGTAACACCTATATCAGTAAATAGACAGTTGTAGCCCATTTGACATAATTGGGATACGGAAAGCAAATTGTAATCTAAAGAATCTACAAGAAAAACATTGGAAATAGTATGGTCAGGTGATATAGCAATTTTACCCAATCCTTTGACCAAACCTTGATTTCCATCCCCGAATGTGATAGCTCGTTGGGGATCTTGGTTTTTCTCATATGAGGAGAACATCTTTTCTCCCCTGTCATGTGGTTTGTGCACCCGCTGTCGAGTATCCAACTTGAGCCCCCGGATGCATAAACCTACAAAATAATTTTAGTTCTTGACTTTAGGTACCCAAACGGTTTTGGGTCCTTTGGCATTAGAAACAAGAACTTTGGGTACCCAAACACAAGTCTTGGAGCCCTTGTGTTTGCCCCCAACAAACTTGGCAACTACCTTGCCGGATTTGTTAGTAAGCACATATGATGCATCAAAAGTTTTGAATGAAATAGCATGATCATTTGATGCAATAGGAGTTTTCTTTCTAGGCAACTTGGCACGGGTTGGTTGCCTAGAGCTAGATGTCTCACCCTTATACATAAAAGCATAATTAGGGCCAGAGTGAGACTTCCTAGAATGAGTTCTCCTAATTTTGCTCTCAGGATAGCCGGCAGGGTACAAAATGTAACCCTCGTTATCCTGAGGCATGGGAGCCTTGCCCTTAACAAAGTTAGATAAATTCTTTGGAGGGGCATTAAGTTTGACATTATCTCCCCTTTGGAAGCCAATGCCATCCTTGATGCCAGGGCGTCTCCCATTATAGAGCATACTTCTAGCAAATTTAAACTTTTCATTTTCTAAGTTATGCTCAGCAATTTTAGCGTCTAATAATGCTATATGATCATTTTGTTGTTTAATTAAAGCCATGTGATCATGAATAGCATTGATATCAACATCTCTACATCTAGTGCAAATAGAAGTGTGCTCAACGGTAGATGTAGAGGGTTTGCAAGATTTTAATTCTACAACCTTAGCATGCAACATATCATTCTTAGTTCTAAGGTCGGAAATTGTAACATTGCAAACATCTAATTCTTTAGCCTTAGCAATTAATTTCTCATTCTCATTTCTAAGGCTAGCAATAGTAACATTCAACTCATCAATCCTAGCAAGCAAATCAACATTATCATTTCTAGGATAGGAAGTTGAAGCAATACAAACATGAGAATCAACCTTAGCAATTAATTTGGCATTTTCATTTCTAAGGTTGGCAATAGTGTCATGGCAAGTGCTTAGCTCACTAGATAATTTGTTACATTTTTCTACCTCTAGAGCATACGCATTTTTAACCTTAACATGTTTCTTATTTTCCTTGATTAGGAAGTCCTCTTGGGAGTCCAAGAGATCGTCCTTTTCATGGATGGCACTAATTAGCTCATTTAATTTTTCTTTTTGTTCCATGTTAAGGTTGGCAAAAAGGATACGCAAATTATCTTCCTCACCACTAGCATTATCATCACTAGAAGATTCATATTTAGTGGAGGAGTTAGATTTAACCTTCTTCCTTTTGCCGTCCTTCGCCATGAGGCACTTGTGGCCGACGTTGGGGAAGAGGAGTCCCTTGGTGACGGCGATGTTGGCGGCGTCCTCGTCGGAGGAGGACTCGGTGGAGCTCTCGTCGGAGTCCCATTCCCGGCAAACATGGGCATCGCCTCCCTTCTTCTTGTAGTACTTTTTCTTTTCTCTCCTCTTTCCCTTCTTGTCGTCGCCCCTGTCACTGTCACTTGATAATGGACATTTAGCAATAAAGTGACCGGGCTTACCACACTTGTAGCAAACCTTCTTGGAACGGGATTTGTAGTCCTTCCCCTTCCGTTGCTTGAGGATTTGCCGAAAGCTTTTGATGATTAAGGCCATCTCCTCATTGTCGAGCTTGGAGGCGTCAATTGGTTGTCTACTTGGTGTAGACTCCTCCTTCTTCTCCTCCGTTGCCTTGAAGGCCACCGGTTGCGCCTCGGATGTGGAAGGTTCGTCAAGCTCGTTGATCTTCTTTGAGCCCTTAATCATGCATTCAAAGCTCACAAAATTTCTGATAACTTCCTCGGGGGTCATTAGTGGATATCTAGGATTACCACGAATTAATTGAACTTGAGTGGGGTTAAGGAAAATAAGAGCTCTTAAAATAACCTTAACCACCTCGTGGTCATCCCACTTTTTGCTCCCGAGGTTGCGTACTTGGTTCACCAAGGTCTTGAGCCGATTGTACATATCTTGTGGCTCCTCCCCTTGGCGAAGACGGAAGCGACCGAGCTCCCCCTCAATCGTTTCCCGCTTGGTGATCTTGGTGAGTTCATCACCCTCGTGCGCGGTCTTGAGTAGGTCCCAAATTTCCTTTGCATTCTTCAACCCTTGCACTTTGTTGTATTCCTCCTTGCTTAAGGAGGCGAGGAGTATGGTTGTGGCTTGGGAGTTGAAGTGCTCGATTTGGGCCACTTCGTCCGTATCATAATCCTCATCCCCTACAGAAGGCACCTGTGCTCCAAACTCAACAACATTCCATATACTTTTGTGGAGTGAGGTTAGATGAAATTTCATTAAATCACTCCACCTAGCATAATCTTCGCCATCAAAAGTTGGCGGTTTGCCTAATGGAACGGAAAGTAATGGAGTATGTCTAGATGTACGAGGATATTGTAAGGGGATCTTACTAAACTTCTTGCGCTCGTGGCGCTTAGAAGTTACGGACGGTGCATCGGAGTCGGAGGTGGATGTTGATGAAGTGTCGGTCTCGTAGTAGACCACCTTCCTCATCCTCTTGTGCTTGTCCCCGCTTCGATGCGGCTTGTGGGAAGAAGATTTTTCCTTCTTATCTTTGTGGTGAGAAGAAGATTTCTTCTCCTTCCCTTTGTTGGAGGAGCTCTTCTTCTTCTCCCTCCTTTTGGTGCGGGACTCTTCCGATGAAGTGCTCCCGTGGCTTGTAGTGGGCTTTTCGCCGGTCTCCATCTCCTTCTTGGCGTGATCTCCCGACGTCACTTCGAGCGGTTAGGCTCTAATGAAGCACCGGGCTCTGATACCAATTGAAAGTCGCCTAGAGGGGGGGGGGTGAATAGGGCGAAACTGAAAATCTCAAAAATAATCACAACTACAAGCCGGGTTAGCGTTAGAAATATAATAGAGTCCGCGAGAGAGGGCGCAAAACAAATCGCAAGCGAATAATGAAGTGAGACACGCGGATTTGTTTTACCGAGGTTCGGTTCTCTCAAACCTACTCCCCGTTGAGGAGGCCACAAAGGCCGGGTCTCTTTCAACCCTTCCCTCTCTCAAACGGTCCCTCGGACCGAGTGAGCTTCTCTTTCTCAAATCACTTGGGAAACAAACTTCCCGCAAGGACAACCACACAATTGGTGTCTCTTGCCTCAATTACAAGTGAGTGTTTGATCACAAGAAAGAATGCCAAAGAAAAAGAAGCGATCCAAGCGCAAGAGCTCAAGTGAACACTACAAATCACTCTCTCTAGTCACTAGGGCTTTGTGTGGAGTTGGGAGAGGATTTGATCTCTTTTGGTGTGCTTTGCAATGAATGCTAGCTCTTGTATAGTAGTTTGAAGTTGGAAAACTTGGATGCAATGAATGGTGGGGTGGTTGGGGTATTTATAGCCCCAACCACCAAACTTGACCGTTGGTGGAGGCTGTCTGTCGATGGCGCACCGGACAGTCTGGTGCACACCGGACATGTCCGGTGCCCCCGCCACGTCATCAATGCCGTTGGATTCTGAGCGTTGGAGCTTCTGACTTCTGGGCCCGCCGGACATCTCCTGTTCATTGTCCGGTGCGCCGGTATGGGCGCGCCTGACTTCTGCGCGCGCAGAGCGCGCATTAAATGCGCCGCAGGTAGCCGTTGGCGCCGAAATAGCCGTTGCTCCATGGTTACACCGGACAGTCCGGTGCACACCGGACATGTCCGGTGAATTATAGCGGAGCGGCTGCTGCGCGAACCCGAGGCTGGCGAGTTGCTGAGGCCGCGCTCCCTTGGAGCACCGGACACTGTCCGGTGTACACCGGACAGTCCGGTGAATTATAGCGGAGCGCCTTGAAAAATTCCCGAAGGTGGCGAGTTCGAGTTGGAGTCCTCTGGTGCACCGGACAGTCCGGTGCCTCCAGACCAGAGGTGCCTTCGGTTGCCTCATTGCTCCTTTTGTTGAACCCAACACATGGTCATTTTATTGGCTAAGTGTGAACCTTTTGCACCTGTATGACTTATACACTAGAGCAAACTAGTTAGTCCAATATTTGTGTTGGTCAATTCAACCACCAAAATTATTTAGGGACTAGGTGTAAGCCTAATTCCCTTTCAACAATGTTCTTCTTCCTTATCACTTTTTCCCATTTGCGAGGAATCTCCACAACTTGGAGTCTCTCGCCCTTACAAGAAAGATCAAAGTGAAAGCACTAGAGTAAGGGTGGGAAGCAACACACACAAATCCGCAGCAATACGCACACACACAAGCCAAGACTTGAGCTCAAATGAAGCGCAACAAGTTCACCACTAGAATGGAGCTCAAATCACTAACAAAGTCAATCAAGTGCGCGGAGACGGAGTGTGTAAGACTAGGAATGCTCAAAGTATGCTTAGGTGACTCCTCCATGCGCCTAGGGGTCCCTTTTATAGCCCCAAGGCAGCTAGGAGCCGTTGGAGGCAACTTTGGAAGGCTAATCTTGCCTTCTGTCGGGTGGCGCACCGGACAGTCCGGTGCGCCACCGGACAGTCCCTATAGCTATCCGGTGCGCGATCTCCTTCCTTTTCTGGCGCATCCGACCGTTGTAGATTTGCGGCAGTTGGCACACCGGATACTGTCCGGTGCACACCGGACAGTCCGGTGCCCTCTACCGATCGTTGGCGCGCCCAAGCGTCGCGCGCGGATTGCGCGACCGACCGTTGGAGCAGTCGACCGTTGGCTCACCGGACAGTCTGGTGAATTTTAGCCGTACGCCGTTGAACGTTTCCCGAGAGCGACGACTTCGCCGCAGACGGCTCACCGGACAGTCCGGTGCACCACCGGACAGTCCGGTGATTTATAGTCGTACGCCGTCGTCAAGTCCCGAGAGTGGCCTGTTCACCGGAGGCTAGTCTGGCTCACCGGACACTGTCCGGTGCACCACCGGACAGTCCGGTGCACCTAGACCGAGCTGCATTTGGCTGTACACAGCCAACTCTATTCCAAACCAATTTCTCCTGTTTCTAACACTTAGACACAATACATTAGTACTCAAATCAATGTAGTAAGTATAGAAACGTACCTTGTAATATGATTTGCACTTCTTCACTCTTTGGCACAAATTAACACTTAGAGATAATGTGTTGGGCACTTAATCACCAAAACACTTTGGAAATGGCCCAAGGGCATATTTCCTTTTCAATCTCCCCCTTTTTGGTGATTTATGCCAACACATCAAAAAACAACTAAAAGAAGTGCAATATCAATGCAATTGAGAACAAGAATTGTTTTTGATTCAAATTTGGCATATTTGGATCATTCTTTGCCACCACTTGGTTTGTTTTTGAAATCAAACTCATTTTCCTATCTCTAAGTCAAACACACTTGTTTAGGCACAAAGAGAGATATTCAAATGGAAAAATTGATCAAGAGCCACAAACTCCCCCTTTTTCCCATAATCCTACATTTTCCCCATAAGAGGCCAAATTTTGCAAATAAGAGTATTTTGACAAATCAAAAGTTCTAACTCTACTAATTTTCAAAATTTCACAAGTGGTAGATGATCCATTTGCTTTGGCCTTAATTTCTCCCCCTTTGGCATTAAGCACCAAAACGGGATCATTCTTGCCCCTTTAACCCCACTGCCTCACCAAAATTGTCAATTACGAACAAAAAGGCAATAAGAGCATAGATATGAACTTGGAGTAATTACCGGAGTACAGTGGAAGTCTTTGCATGGTCCAAGTTCACCTTTCCCTTTCAATCCACCTTTGAGACTAAAACAAGAACTCAAACACAAGGTTAGTCTTAAAGGGTCAAGTTGTAGCCTGCCTCCCCCTAAATAAGTACATCACTTGCAAATGAACTTGTGAGGTCCGGGGATCATGTTTACAACTTGAGCACCACAAATGAACAAAAATAGATTGAATGCATAAATTAACATGATCAAAGGCATAAAACACATGTATGCTATAGATCAATCTAAGTTACGCGAATCTAAGACATTTAGCTCACTACGCAACCTGCAAAACCTTTTCTCATCTAAAGGCTTGGTGAAGATATCGGCTAGCTGGTTTTCGGTGTTAATATGGTACACCTCGATATCCCCCTTTTGCTGGTGGTCTCTCAGGAAGTGATGCCGGATGTCTATGTGCTTAGTGCGACTGTGTTCAACAGGATTATCTGCCATGCGGATTGCACTCTCATTGTCACATAGGAGTGGGACTTTTCTCAGATTGTAGCCAAAGTCCCGAAGGGTTTGCCTCATCCAAAGTAGTTGCACACAACACTGTCCTACGACAACATACTCGGCCTCAGCGGTGGATAGGGCAACTGAAGTTTGTTTCTTTGAACTCCAAGACACTAGGGACCTTCCTAGGAATTAGCACGTCCCTGATGTACTCCTCCTATCAACCTTGCACCCGACATAATTGGAGTCTGAATATCTAATCAAGTCAAAGGTAGACCCCTTTGGATATCAGATCCTGAAGCAAGGCGTAGCAACTAAATATCTAAGAATCCGCTTAACGACCACAAGGTGACATTCCCTTGGGTCGGATTGATATCTAGCACACATGCATACGCCTAAGCATAATATCCGGTCTACTAGCACATAAATAAAGCAAGGAACCTATCATAGACCTGTATGCCTTTTGATCAACGGACTTACCTACTTTGTTGAGGTCGACGTGTCCGTCGGTTCCCATTGGTGTGTTTGCGGGCTTGGCATCCTTCATCCCAAACTGCTTGAGCAAGTCTTGCGTGTACTTCGTTTGGGATATGAAGGTGCCGTCCTTGAGTTGCTTCACTTGGAACCCAAGGAAGTAGTTCAACTCGCCCATCATCGACATCTCAAATTCCTGTGTCATCACCCTGCTAAACTCCTCACAAGACTTTTGGTTAGTAGAACCAAATATTATGTCATCGACATAAATTTGGCACACAAATAGGTCACCATCACAAGTCTTAGTGAAAAGAGTTGGATCGGCTTTCCCAACCTTGAAAGCATTTGCAATTAGGAAATCTCTAAGACATTCATACCATGCTCTTGGGGCTTGCTTAAGTCCATAGAGCGCCTTAGAGAGCTTACACACATGGTCGGGGTACCGTTCATCCTCAAAGCTAGGGGGTTGCTCCACGTACACCTCCTCCTTGATTGGCCCGTTGAGGAAAGCGCTCTTTACATCCATTTGGAACAACCTGAAAGAATGGTGAGCGGCATAGGCTAACAAAATGCGAATAGATTCTAGCCTAGCCACAGGAGCAAAAGTCTCCTCAAAGTCCAAACCTGCGACTTGGGCATAACCCTTTGCCACAAGTCGAGCCTTGTTCCTTGTCACCACCCCGTGCTTATCCTGTTTGTTGCGGAACACCCACTTGGTTCCCACAATGTTTTGTTTGGGACGTGGCACCAGGGTCCAAACTTCATTTCGCTTGAAGTTGTTGAGCCCTTCCTGCATGGCCAACACCCAGTCCGGATCTAGCAAGGCCTATTCTACCCTGAAAGGTTCAATAGAAGAGAGAAACGAGTAATGCTCACATAAGTTAGCTAATCTTGAGCGAGTAGTTACTCCCTTGCTTATATCACCCACAATCTGGTCGACGGGATGATTCCTTTGAATCATCGCTCGAACTTGAGTTGGAGGGGCCCGTGGTGCTTCTTCCTCCACAACTTGGTCTTCTTGAGCTCCCCCTTGATCACACACCTCCTCTTGAGGAACATGTTCATCATCTTAAGTTGGGGGTTGCACCAACGTTGAGGAAGAGGGTTGATCTTGCTCTTGGTGTTCCTGTGGTCGCACATCTCCAATCGCCATGGTGCGAATTGCGTCAGTTGGAACATCATCTTCATCTACATCATCAAGATCAACTTGCTCTCTTGGAGAGCCATTAGTTTCATCAAATACAACGTCGCTAGAGACTTCAACCAAACCCGATGATTTGTTGAAGACTCTATACGCCTTTGTATTTGAGTCATAACCTAGCAAAAACCCTTCTACAGCTTTGGGAGCAAATTTAGAGTTTCTACCTTTCTTAACTAGAATGTAACATTTACTCCCAAATACACGAAAGTATGACACGTTGGGTTTGTTACCGGTTAGAAGTTCATATGAGTTCTTCTTGAGGAGGCGATGAAGGTAGACTCGGTTTATGGCGTGGCAAGCTGTGTTCACAGCTTCCGACCAAAACCGCTCGTGCGTCTTGAATTCTCCAAGCATCGTCCTCGCCATGTCTATAAGCGTCCTGTTCTTCCTCTCTACCACACCGTCTTGATGTGGTGTGTAGGGAGCGGAGAACTCGTACTTGATTCCTTCCTCCTCAAGGTACTCCTCCACTTGTAGGTTCTTGAACTCGGACCCGTTGTCGCTTCTTATCTTCTTCACATTGAGCTCAAATTTGTTTTGAGCTCTCCTTAGAAAGCGCTTAAGGGTCCCTTGGGTTTCTGATTTATCCTGCAAAAAGAATACCCAAGTGAAGTGGGAAAAGTCATCAACAATAACAAAACCATACTTACTTCCCCCAATGCTGAGATAGGCGACGGGTCCGAAGAGGCCCATGTGAAGTAGCTCTAGAGGTCTTGATGTGGTCATCACATTCTTGCTGTGATGAGCGCTTCCCACCTATTTACCTACTTGACAAGCTGCACAAGGTCTATCTTTTTCGAAAAACACATTGGTTAGACCTAACACATGTTCTCCAAAGATGATCGAATCTTGGGAATCTTTGTTCTTGACGTAGGAGGTGAACATCTTCTTCTCCCCCGTCATGTGGTTTGTGCATCCGCTGTCGATAATCCAGCTTGAGCCCACGGATGCATAAACCTGCAAGGCAATTAGGCTTGGGTTTTAGGTACCCAACTCTTGTTGGGTCCTACAAGGTTAGTTACAATAACCTTTGGGACCCAAATGCAAGTTTTGTCTCCCTTGCATTTGACCCCCAACTTTCTAGCAACTACTTTTTCATTTTTAAATGAAAGAACAAATGCAGTGTTGCAAGCATGAAAAACAGTGGTAGGTTTATTACACACTTTCCTAGGAGCATGTGACACAAAATTTCTCCTAGGCCTACCATTAACATTGGAACATGAAGCAATCATAGCATGTGAGTCAAAAGCATTATAACTCCTATTATAATGAAAATTTCTAGAAAGTTTTCTATCATGGTACATGAAAGCATGATTCTTTTGACTACTACTAGCCATAGGGGCCTTCCCTTTCTCCTTGTTGGAAATGGGAGCCCTTTGACTTGTTAAGTTCTTGGCTTCCTTTCGAAAGCCAAGTCCATCCTTAATTGAGGGATGTCTACCAACGGTGTAGGCATCCCTAGCAAATTTTAATTTATCAAAGTCATTTTTGCAAGTCTTAAGTTGGGCATTAAGACTTGCCACTTCACCATTAAGTTTTGTAATAGAAGTAAGGTGCTCAACACATGCATCAACATCGAAATCCTTACACCTATTACAAATCACAACATGCTCTACACAAGAACTAGATTTATTAACTACTTCTAGCTTAGCATTTAAATCATCATTAATACTCTTCAAGCTAGACACAGTTTCATGACAAGCAGATAATTCAGAAGAAAGCATTTCATTCCTTTTAACCTCTAAAGCAAGAGATTTTTGCACACTAATAAACTTGTCATGCTCTTCATATAAAATATCTTCTTGCTTCTCTAATAATCTATTCTTTTCATTTAAGGCATCAATCAATTCATTGACCTTATCAACTTTAGTTCTATCTAAACCTTTGAATAAACTAGTGTAATCTACTTCATCATCACTAGAGTCATCATCACTTGAAGTAGTATACTTAGGGGTATCTCGAGCACTTACCTTTTTCTCCTTTGCTATGAGGCAGGTGTGGCGCTCGTTGGGAAAGAGAGATGACTTGTTGAAGGCCGAGGCGGCAAGTCCTTCATCGTCGGAGTCGAACGAAGAGCAATTCGAATCCCACTCTTTGCCTAGGTGCGCCTCGACCTTCGCCTTCTTGTAGGCCTTCTTTTTCTCCCTCTTCCCGCTTTTTTCTTGTTCTCGGTCATTAGCATTATCGGGACAATTTGCTATAAAATGACCAGTCTTACCACATTTAAAACAGGAGCGCTTTCCCTTTGCTTTGCTCTTGTTGGGATGCTCCTTTCGTCCTTTTAGCGCCATCTTAAAGCGCTTGATGATGAGGGACATTTCATCTACATTTAGCCCGGCAGCTTCAACTTGTGCCACCTTGCTAGGTAGCGCCTCCCTGCTGCTGCTTGTTGCCTTGAGTGCAACGGATTGGGGCTCATAGATGGGCATTGGGCCATTCAATGCGTCATCAACGTATCTTGCTTCCTTAATCATCATACGCCCGCTCACAAACTTTCCGAGTATTTCCTCGGGCGTCATCTTTGTGTACCTAGGATTCTCACGGATTGAGTTCACAAGATGAGGATCAATGACAGTAAAAGACTTGAGCATAAGTCGGACGACGTCGTGGTCCGTCCACTCGTGCTTCCATAACTCCTGATCTTGTTGACTAGGGTCTTGAGCCTGTTGTAAGTTTGCGTCGACTCCTCCCCCCTGATCATCACGAACCTTCCCAGCTCGCCTTCCACCAACTCCATTTTGGTGATTATTGTGGCGACATTCCCCTCATGCGAGATCTTGAGGGTGTCCCATATTTGCTTGGCATTGTCCAAGCCGCTCACCTTGTTGTATTCATCCCTGCACAATGAGGCTAACAAAACAGTGGCAGCTTGTGCATTTTTGTGAATTTGTTCGTTAATAAAAATAGGGTTGTCCGTACTATCAAATTGCATTCCATTCTCAACTATCTCCCAAATACTAGGATGGAGAGAGAAAAGGTGACTACGCATTTTGTGACTCCAAAAAGCATAGTCCTCTCCATCAAAGTGTAGAGGTTTACCAAGAGGAATAGAAAGCAAATGGGCATTGGAATTATACGGAATACGAGAATAATCAAAAGAAAAGTTTGAGTTAACCGGTTTCTTTTTCTCGTCGTAGTCGTCGTCTCTTAGGGAAGAAGAAGACTCATCGCTGTCGTAGTAGACTATCTTCTTAATGCGCCTCTTCTTCTTCACGTCCTTCTTCTTATGACTCGAGCCAGAGTCAGTGGGCTTGTCGTCCCTAGGCTCGTTGAAGATTGACTCCTTCTCCTTATCATTGACCACCATCTCCTTTCCCTTAGGATCCATCTCTTCGGGCGATTAGTCCCTTTCGTGAAGAGAACGGCTCTGATACCAATTGAGAGCACCTAGAGGGGGATGAATAGGTGATCCTGTAAAATTTCAACAACTAATAGCCACAAAACTTGGTTAAGTGTTAGAATGATAAAACCAAGTGGCTATAGAGCGAGCTCTTGCGAATCACAATAATCACAGAAAAGCAATCACAAGAGACACACGAGTTATCCCATGGTTCGGCAAGTATAACACTTGCCTACCTCCACGTTGTGGCGTCCCAATGGACGAGGGTTGCACTCAACCCCTTTCAAGTGATCCAATGATCAACTTGAATACCACAGTGTTCTTCTTCCTTATCACTTTTTCCCGTTTGCGAGGAATCTCTACAACTTGGAGTCTCTCGCCCTTACAACAAAGATCAAAGTGAAAGCACTAGAGTAAGGGAGGGAAGCAACACACAAATCCGCAGCAATACGCACACACACAAGCCAAGCCTTGAGCTCAAATGAAGCGCAACAAGTTCACCACTAGAACGGAGCTCAAATCACTAACAAAGTCAATCAAGTGCGTGGAGACGGAGTGTGGAAGACTAGGAATGCTCAAAGTATGCTTAGGTGACTCCTCCATGCGCTTAGGGGTCACTTTTATAGCCCCAAGGCAGCTAGGAGCCGTTGGACGCAACTTTGGAAGGCTAATCTTGCCTTCTGTCGGGTGGCACACCGGACAGTCCCTGTAGCTGTTTGGTGCATGATCTCCTTCCTTTTCTGGCGCATCCGACCGTTGCAGATTTGCGGCAATTGGCATACCGGACACTGTCCGGTGCACACTGGACAGTCTGGTGCCCTCCACCGACCGTTGGCGCGCCCACGCATTGCGCGCGGATTGCGCGGCCGACCGTTGGAGCAGTCGACCGTTGGCTCACCGGACAGTCCGGTGCCTCACCGGACAGTCCGGTGAATTTTAGCCGTACGCCGTTGAACGTTTCCCGAGAGCGACGACTTCGCCGCAGATGGCTCACCGGACAGTTCGGTGCACCACCGCACAGTCCGGTGATTTATAGCCGTACGCCGCCGTCAAGTCCCGAGAATGGCCTGTTCACCAGAGGCTAGTCTGGCTCACCAGACACTGTCCGGTGCACCACCGGACACTGTCCGGTGCACCCAGACCGAGCTGCATTTGGCTGTACACAGCCAACTCTATTCCAAACCAATTTCTCATGTTTCTAACACTTAGACACAATACATTAGTACTCAAATCAATGTACTAAGTCTAGAAACGTACCTTGTAATATGATTTGCACTTCTTTACTTTTTGGCACAAATTAGCACTTAGAGAAAATGTGTTGGGCACTTAATCACCAAAACACTTTGGAAATGGCCCAAGGGCATATTTCCCTTTCACCGACCATGGAGAGGGGCGGAACTGCACCAATCGCACGCTCCGACGTGAAATTCCCGCTGATTCGGGGTCGGCCAGCACGTCTCAAGAGCACGGACAGATCCACCGGGCACCGGCGCACTCACACGGCCACACGCAGAGAAGGGAACACCGGCGTGGGTAGATTTCACCGGCGGCGTGGCTCCCTAGACCTACGGTTTCACGAGTAGTGGACTTTCACGCAATTTCGGGGGTAAGGGTATGACCAGGGCGCCCACACCTCTATATACACGCGCGCGGCCCACGACAGGAGCCCGGCTAGCAACGGCGTCGACCAGATCCGAGGGAGATAGTCGTCGCGGATTTCGCGAGCTCTATTGACGGTAGACCGCAGGGATGATAGGTGGGGTCACGCGTGCAGCGACAGAGCGAACGCGTGGCGCGGAGTCACAGGGGCTGGCGTGCGGGTCCCGCAGAGCAGCGAGGGAAGGGAATCGCGGTCGACGCGCGTGAGGCTGCCCTGTGGGCCCAACGTGTCGGCGCGTGCCGTCTCGAGCTGGGTCGTGCGGGTGAATTGGCCAAGTGGGCCAAATTCTGTTTCCCAGGCCCATCCGAGTTAAAAGCTCTTTTCCTTTTTATATTTCTTCTTCCTTTTCTTTTCCTTTTTAATTTCTAGAATTCAAATTTGAATTCAATTTTAACTGTGAATTTATATTCATTTTAAATGTACAAGTTGAACCCAAATAAGGGGATCTATCTATTTCTTTATATTTATTTTCTTTATCTTTGTTTAGTATTCTTTCTTCTCTTTCTCAAATTCTTGCATTCTCTTTAGACCTTAAATTTCCATTTAGGGCATTAATATATTTCTTTTCATATTATTTTATGTTGTCACAAATGCTCACAAAATAAAAATCTTAGCATAATGCAATGATTTAGTGGCTTTTACTTTATAATTATCTGCTTTAAAATATGGTGTTCACATGTGATGGCACAAAAAGTTCAAACTCCCACATAGATAAAGTGAACTTGTTTCTCCCTTTGGTATTAGCTCTTACAAATTACAAATTAGGTATTACAAATCGTACCCCCTTAAAAATAATCTCGTCCTCGAGATTTAGGATGATTTAGGGAAATGTAATACCCAAAAGTGTAATAAAGGTGGATAGAGATAAACTCATTTGTTGTGGCCTCTACTATTCATTGCATGTGATCAACACTAGTTAAGTGGGCAATTAGAACCAAGAAAACCTAAATAATCTATGCATCATGTTGGAGTTTATGTGATTGCGCATCTATAAATAATAATAATAATAATAATGATAATAAAAAAAATATATTAGTGCCCTAATGGGGAATTTAAGACCCAAACTTACCTTTAGAAATTGGAAATGATATAAACAATAAGGGAAATACTATATGCAATATGAAGAAAATATGTAAATAAAGGTGCCATTTCATATTGGAATCTTTGGTTTGGATATTAAATCTAAAGTGCAAATTCACAACAGAGATTTGAATTAAATTTGAATTCAAATTGGAGTTTGAATTGAAAAAGGGAGAAAAGAAAATAGAAAATAAAATAGAAAAAAGATAAATCGCCTGAATGGGCCCAGAATGCCACATTTGGCCCACCTACCCTTTTCCCCTCTGCGCGGCCCAAATCCCGTATGAGCAGGCGCCGACATCGCGGCCCCACCTGTCATCCAGCTTAAGCGCGCGTTAACCACTGTAATGCGGGACCCGCATGTAAGAGATCGTTCTTTCCCCCGCTTTCCTCTCGCGTCCCATTTCCTTCGCTCGGTCGCTGGCTGGCGGGGTCCCTGCGTCAGTGCTAGTCATGCCCAAGTCCCGCGCGAATCGCACCCACCCGCGCGAGGAGCTCGCCGCCATTGTCGGAAGTCAGGAGCATCCTCCCTCCTATCTTGAACCGAGTCCTCGGGGAGATAAGTAGGATCGTCCCCGGCTCCTTTTCTTCCCTCATCCACCCCCTTTTGCGCCGTCAGAGGCCTGAAATCCAGTTCGCCGCCGCGCTTAAACCTCGTGTGCCAAGCCGAAACCACGTCTCGTCGCTGCTCGGTCGATTGTGGTGGTCAGGAGATATCATCAGCGCGTGGCGGAAGTAGCTGCGGCATCGGGGGGATCGGAAGGTCCACGGTGGCCGTGGAATTTCTCGCCGCCAGGGAATCTTCGGTGAGCTTCCGCCAAATTCGAAGGCACGGGCTACCTACCGTCTAAACCAGGGTAATTACCCGTCTATCTTGCGCACCTTGCGATTTCTTAGGAGTAGAAGCGGGGAATTTGGTCGTGTGGCCTTGAATCGTGTGTGCGCTGCGCTCCGGTGAAGCGCCGCCGTGTGCTGTGGCCGCTCTGCCGCCGTCGTCCGCGAGGATGAGTATGGATGGCCATCGTCCGTTCATCGGGCCGTGGACGGCCATGATTAGAGCTAGGTGATGATTCAGTCAAAGCGCGCTGGCCGTTGATCTGTGGATGATCGGTCAGGATTAGAACATAGAGTATCCCTTCGGATGTCAGATGAGCGTCGTCCGATCGGGATCGGACGATTGGCGCGTAGCTTTGTAATCATTAAACCGCAGCCGTTGATCTTGGATCCGGCGATCAGAATGGATGCGGGCTAGTAGCCGGCATGATCTAATCTGGTCCGTCCACTTCAGATCGTGCGGCTCACTGGCCGCGATACCCCTTCGGCCTTCAACTTTTGCTAAAGAGACCTCGCGAAATGTTGAAAACAACCCGCAGTCCACTCGAGTTACCCTCTGTGTCTCGGGAGTTTTTATTGTTTAGCCCCTGCACTTCTCAGTATTCCGTGCCCAATCCAGAGAACTTTGAAAATTAGAAATTAATATCAGAAATCAATTTTTAGTGCATAAATAAATGTTAAAACTTGTATAATTCATAGTAAATGCATATGAACTCCAAATTGGTCCATTCCAGTTCCTAAATTCTTATAATATTATTGTCTACCCATTAATGCCTCTGTTTTGACATGAAAGATGATTTAAAATTTATCTAATACTCAATCTTGTATTAAGTACATAAAAGCTTCAGAAATTCATATCTTAAAATCTATAAATCTAAATTTAATGATTCCAGTTCCTGTGCTCATATTTTAATGTCTAGTTTATTACTGTATATTATATTTGCATGTTTGATGTGATGTTAATTTTTGCTATACTATGTATGTATTGTGTTGATGCGAGTAGACGGGCAGGCTACACAGGATTCTGAGGTTCAACAAGTTGAGATAGCTGAGCAGGAGCTCGTTGAAGGCAAGTTGTGCCCTTGATCACTTCTTTTACCCATTCATGTTCTTATTAATCATAATGATCTGCATAGGTTAATTTTGATGGGACCCAATAGGATGCCCTAGATTTGACTATCTTTATACCTTGCTTCACCACCGGTTTTACTACTAAGTTTCTGGGTAGTACATGCTATTGCTTTATGTGGATTTGGGTATAGAGATATTCATCACTCATTGTTATACTTTTATTATCTGTTCTATTCTTTAATGTTCATGTTAAGATCATTATGTTAATGGGAACATGGAGAACCACCCGGGAAAACAGTGCTACCACAAGGGTTTAATGGGACGCCCTTGGCTGATTAACTAGGAAAGCTAGTGGAGGGCTACCTTACCCGAAAGGGGCAAGGGCAGTAGGGGAGTGGTCAGTGTAGGGAGGTCCTTGTTTGATTTTGCTGCGATGGCGGTCGGCAAGAACCCTGCACTGGAGCTTCCTATAAACTGTAGCGGGTAGTCTGAAGCTAGTGGAACTTTGTAAAGGCCTCGTAGTGGTACCCTGCCTCGCTTCCTTGGTAGAGGTGTATGGAGTCTGATCAACTCCGTGGCAAATGGGTAACACGACTTGTGGGTAAAGATGCGCAACCTCTGCAGAGTGTAAAACTGGTATACTAGCCGTGCTCACGGTCATGAGCGGCTCGGACACTCACATGATTAAATTATGGAACTTAAACTTAACCTGTCATTTCATTGCATTTGGGATTATTTTATTATTACTTTTACTTATTATTACTATGGTTTGGTATTCACTTACACTTAGTAACTGCTAATAAAATTTTGACCAACTTATAAAAGCAATGCTCAGCTTCAGCCTTTATTTCATTGATTAGCCTTACACTTCATGAACTCCCACCTTTGGTGAGTTTATGCCACATTATTCCCCACGACTTGTTGAGCTATGAACGTATGTGAGCTCACTCTTGCTGTCTCACACCCCCCCCACAGGAGAAGAACAGGTGGTTCAAGAGGAGCCACAAGGCGAGGAGTTTGATCTGATCTAGGTGGCGTTTCTCAGTCGACATTGGCGCCGACGATCCTTAGTTCGTTTTACATTTATTTCTTTATTTTGTAATAAGTCTTCCGCTATGTAATAATTACTCTGATGTTTTATGACATTTATCTCTATACATTCTGTCATTATATATGTTGTCTTCTTGGCGCATGTATGAGATGCACCCGGCTTTGTCCTTTAAAGCCCGGGTGTTACAGAAGTGGTATCAGAGGAAATGTTAACTGTAGGACGAGACCTAGATAGAAATGGACGAAACCCTTACCTACTTACCTTATTCTGATTCATTCTATACTTATCTTACTCTGATTCTTTCTACACTTATCTTGATCCTGTCGCACCTTCTACTGTTCTACTCTGATCATTCTTACCTTTTCTACTCCAAGACAAGATGGATTTCACACCTTGAATCCCTACCCCTATGACATTTCTAAGAGATAGGAGACCTAAGACAAAATTAAAATTATTTTCTCTATTAAAAATGTTGGTTGAATGTTCTGATGATCAATGCCTGATTTGCTTCTTTGATTGATTGAAATAGTATAGATGGGCATCTTAGCATGTACCACCATAAGGTATTGTATTAGCTTTAGTGGATAACACACTAATCTACTTAGCTAATAAATCCCCCGCAGTAATATGCCTCGTAATTACATTCCTTGTCTATAATTCTTCCTTTCTTACCCTATATTTCTAACCCAGATAAGCTACCCCTATAGTGTTAGAAGAGAGCACTATAGACGTGATCCTTGGTATGTCATGGTTAAGAAAGGCAAAGGCAGTATATACACCGTGCTAAGGGAATCGTAGAACTCACCAATTCCAAAGAAGAAGGATTTGAAGTTGAAATTGCAGTAACTACCACCACCAGACTAGCAGCATTCTTAGTCGATGGGAAGTTTGTTGGTGTCAACATCCGTGTGATTAGAAATTTTTCGGATGTCTTCCCATAAGAGATTACCAGGATGCCACCTGATAGAGAAGTTGAGTTTGTTATTGATCTCTCACCTGGGACTGCCCTTATTTCTAAACGGCCCTATAGAATGTCCGTAGAGGAGTTGAAGGAACTTAAGAAGCAGTTAACTGAGCTACAAGAGGCTGGGTACATTCGTCCGAGTTCCTCACCTTGGGGAGCACCGGTGTTATTTGTGCAGAAGAAGGATGGATCGCAACGGATGTGTGTGGATTATAGATCACTTAATGATGTTACTGTGAAGAACAAGTATCTGTTGCCCCGCATTGAGGATTTATTTGATCAGATGAGAGGAGCCAGGGTATTCTCGAAGATTGATCTCCGATCGGGATACCATCAGATGAGGATTAGACCATCGGATATTCCCAAGACGGCTTTCTCGACTCGATATGGATTATATGAGTTTACTGTTATGTCATTCGGACTAACCAATGCACCAGCTTACTTCATGAATTTGATGAATAAGGTGTTTATGGAGTGTTTGGACAGATTCGTCGTGGTATTCATCGATGATATTCTTATCTATTCTAAGAATGAAAGTGATCATGAACAACATCTGGGGTTGGTGCTACAGAAGTTGCGAGATAATCAACTCTACGCTAAGTTCAGCAAGTGCGAGTTTTGGATTGACAAGGTGCCATTCCTTGGTCATATTATTTCTAATGGAGGAATAGCAGTGGATCCTGCTAAAGTGAAGGAGATTAAGGAGTGGAGAGTGCCCACTACAGTTACTGAGATCCGGAGTTTCTTGGGTCTCGCTGGATATTATCGGAGATTTATTGAAGGGTTTTCTAAGATTGCCAAGCCTATGACATCGCTTTTGGAAAAAGGAAGAGAATTTAAGTGGGATGAGAAGTGCCAAGAAAGCTTTGATCAATTGAAGGAGAGATTGATGTCACCTCCAGTATTGATTATGCCGGATCTGCAGAAGGGATTTGACATTTATTGTGATGCATGTGGCCAAGGACTTGGATGTGTGCTTATGCAAGAAGGACATGTGATTGCCTATGCATCTCGTCAGTTGCGGAAGCATGAATTGAACTACCCCACTCATGATTTAGAGCTGGCTGCCGTTGTGCATGCACTTAAGATTTGGAGACACTACATTATGGGAACTAAGTGCCAAGTATACACGGATCATAAGAGTTTGAAGTATATATTCACTCAGAAGGATCTCAACCTTAGGCAACGTCGTTGGTTGGAGCTTATTAAAGATTATGATTTGGAGATTCATTATCACCCGGGCAAGGCAAATTTGGTTGCAGATGCCTTGAGTCGGAAAGAACATGTTCACTCCGCTTTCGTTGTCCAGCTACCCGATGAATTAGCAAAAGACTTTGAGAGACTCAATTTGGGAATTGTTACTCACACTGAAGGAGTCACCATTGAATTGGAACCTACCTTGGAGCAAGAGATTCGTAAAGGTCAGATTGGTGATGCTAAGATTCAAGAGATCAAGGATCTTATTACTGAAGGAAGAGTTCCAGAATTCACGGAGGATGAGCAAGGTACTATATGGTTCAAAGATCGGATATGTGTTCCAGAGATCGATAGCCTCCGTGAGGCTATATTGAAAGAAGCTCATGATTCTGATTACTCCATCCACCCTGGAAGCACTAAGATGTATCAAGATTTGAAGCAAAAGTATTGGTGGTATGGACTGAAAAGAGATGTGGCTGCTCATGTGGCTAAGTGTGATGTATGTCAAAGAGTCAAGGCCGAACATCAAAGACCCGCTGGATTATTGCACCCATTGAAGATACCTGAGTGGAAATGGGAAGAAATTGGTATGGATTTTATTGTTGGACTACCCCGCACTCCTGCTGGGTATGACTCTATTTGGGTAATTGTAGACAGATTGACAAAAGTGGCTCATTTCATACCTGTGAGGACTAATTACACGGGAGCCAAGCTCGCAGAATTGTATATGACCCGGATAGTTTGTCTACATGGAGTGCCTAAGAAGATAGTGTCTGATCGAGGATCACAGTTTACTTCTCGATTTTGGAAGAAGTTGCATGAGAGCTTGGATACAAAGTTGAATTTTAGTTCAGCCTACCATCCCCAGACTGATGGACAGACAGAGAGAACTAATCAAGTCCTGGAGGATATGTTAAGAGCTTGTGCTCTTAAACATGGTGGCAGTTGGGAGAAGAGCTTACCCTACGCTGAGTTTTCTTATAATAATAGCTACCAGGCTAGTTTGAAGATGTCACCATTCGAGGCTTTGTATGGCAGAAAATGCAGGACTCCCCTATATTGGGATCAGACTGGAGAAAGACAGTTCTTTGGGCCTGAGCTTATTCAAGAGGCGGAAGAACAAGTTCGAATGATAAGAGAAAATTTGAGAATTGCACAATCCAGGCAAAAGAGCTATGCTGATAATAGGAGAAGATTACTGGAGTTTAAGGAGGGTGATCATGTCTATTTGAAGGTGTCACCTCTCCGGGGTATGAGAAGATTCAAAGTCAAAGGAAAGTTGTCCCCTCGCTTTATTGGACCCTTCTTAATCTTAAAGCGAGTGGGATAGGTTGCATACCAATTGGAGTTACCGGATCATCTTGCGGATGTTCATGATGTATTTCACGTATCTCAGCTGAAGAAATGTCTCAGGGTACCTGAGGAGCAGCTACCACTGGAGGACCTTAGTGTTCAAGATGATCTGACTTATGCTGAGTACCCTATTAAGATTCTGGACACCCTGACTCGAGTTACAAGAAATAAGGTGATAAAGATGTGCAAGGTACAATGGAGTCACCATGGAGAGGATGAAGCAACTTGGGAAAGAGAAGAAGAGCTTCGCATAGATTTTCCCCACCTTTTTCCTAGATCTTCTTAAATCTCGAGGACGAGATTATTTTTTTAGGGGGGTAGGATTTGTAATACCCAAAAGTGTAATAAAGGTGGATAGAGATAAACTCATTTGTTGTGGCCTCTACTATTCATTGCATGTGATCAACACTAGTTAAGTGGGCAATTAGAACCAAGAAAACCTAAATAATCTATGCATCATGTTGGAGTTTATGTGATTGCGCATCTATAAATAATAATAATAATAATAATAATAATGATGATAATAATAATAAAAAAAAATATATTAGTGCCCTAATGGGGAATTTAAGACCCAAACTTACCTTTAGAAATTGGAAATGATATAAACAATAAGGGAAATACTATATGCAATATGAAGAAAATATGTAAATAAAGGTGCCATTTCATATTGGAATCTTTGGTTTGGATATTAAATCTAAAGTGCAAATTCACAACAGAGATTTGAATTAAATTTGAATTCAAATTGGAGTTTGAATTGAAAAAGGGAGAAAAGAAAATAGAAAATAAAATAGAAAAAAGATAAATCGCCTGAATGGGCCCAGAATGCCACATTTGGCCCACCTACCCTTTTCCCCTCTGCGCGGCCCAAATCCCGTATGAGCAGGCGCCGACATCGCGGCCCCACCTGTCATCCAGCTTAAGCGCGCGTTAACCACTGTAATGCGGGACCCGCATGTAAGAGATCGTCCTTTCCCCCGCTTTCCTCTCGCGTCCCATTTCCTTCGCTCGGTCGCTGGCTGGCGGGGTCCCTGCGTCAGTGCTAGTCATGCCCAAGTCCCGCGCGAATCGCACCCACCCGCGCGAGGAGCTCGCCGCCATTGTCGGAAGTCAGGAGCATCCTCCCTCCTATCTTGAACCGAGTCCTCGGGGAGATAAGTAGGATCGTCCCCGGCTCCTTTTCTTCCCTCATCCACCCCCTTTTGCGCCGTCAGAGGCCCGAAATCCAGTTCGCCGCCGCGCTTAAACCTCGTGTGCCAAGCCGAAACCACGTCTCGTCGCTGCTCGGTCGATTGCGGTGGTCAGGAGATATCATCAGCGCGTGGCGGAAGTAGCTGCGGCATCGGGGGGATCGGAAGGTCCACGGTGGCCGTGGAATTTCTCGCCGCCAGGGAATCTTCGGTGAGCTTCCGCCAAATTCGAAGGCACGGGCTACCTACCGTCTAAACCAGGGTAATTACCCGTCTATCTTGCGCACCTTGCGATTTCTTAGGAGTAGAAACGGGGAATTTGGTCGTGTGGCCTTGAATCGTGTGTGCGCTGCGCTCCGGTGAAGCGCCGCCGTGTGCTGTGGCCGCTCTGCCGCCGTCGTCCGCGAGGATGAGTATGGATGGCCATCGTCCGTTCATCGGGCCGTGGACGACCATGATTAGAGCTAGGTGATGATTCAGTCAAAGCGCGCTGGCCGTTGATCTGTGGATGATCGGTCAGGATTAGAACATAGAGTATCCCTTCGGATGTCAGATGAGCGTCGTCCGATCGGGATCAGACGATTGGCGCGTAGCTTTGTAATCATTAAACCGCAGCCGTTGATCTTGGATCCGGCGATCAGAATGGATGCGGGCTAGTAGCCGGCATGATCTAATCTGGTCCGTCCACTTCAGATCGTGCGGCTCACTGGCCGCGATACCCCTTCGGCCTTCAACTTTTGCTAAAGAGACCTCGCGAAATGTTGAAAACAACCCGCAGTCCACTCGAGTTACCCTCTGTGTCTCGGGAGTTTTTATTGTTTAGCCCCTGCACTTCTCAGTATTCCGTGCCCAATCCAGAGAACTTTGAAAATTAGAAATTAATATCAGAAATCAATTTTTAGTGCATAAATAAATGTTAAAACTTGTATAATTCATAGTAAATGCATATGAACTCCAAATTGGTCCATTCCAGTTCCTAAATTCTTATAATATTATTGTCTACCCATTAATGCCTCTGTTTTGACATGAAAGATGATTTAAAATTTATCTAATACTCAATCTTGTATTAAGTACATAAAAGCTTCAGAAATTCATATCTTAAAATCTATAAATCTAAATTTAATGATTCCAGTTCCTGTGCTCATATTTTAATGTCTAGTTTATTACTGTATATTATATTTGCATGTTTGATGTGATGTTAATTTTTGCTATACTATGTATGTATTGTGTTGATGCGAGTAGACGGGCAGGCTACACAGGATTCTGAGGTTCAACAAGTTGAGATAGCTGAGCAGGAGCTCGTTGAAGGCAAGTTGTGCCCTTGATCACTTCTTTTACCCATTCATGTTCTTATTAATAATAATGATCTGCATAGGTTAATTTTGATGGGACCCAATAGGATGCCCTAGATTTGACTATCTTTATACCTTGCTTCACCACCGGTTTTACTACTAAGTTTCTGGGTAGTACATGCTATTGCTTTATGTGGATTTGGGTATAGAGATATTCATCACTCATTGTTATACTTTTATTATCTGTTCTATTCTTTAATGTTCATGTTAAGATCATTATGTTAATGGGAACATGGAGAACCACCCGGGAAAACAGTGCTACCACAAGGGTTTAATGGGACGCCCTTGGCTGATTAACTAGGAAAGCTAGTGGAGGGCTACCTTACCCGAAAGGGGCAAGGGCAGTAGGGGAGTGGTCAGTGTAGGGAGGTCCTTGTTTGATTTTGCTGCGATGGCGGTCGGCAAGAACCCTGCACTGGAGCTTCCTATAAACTGTAGCGGGTAGTCTGAAGCTAGTGGAACTTTGTAAAGGCCTCGTAGTGGTACCCTGCCTCGCTTCCTTGGTAGAGGTGTATGGAGTCTGATCAACTCCGTGGCAAATGGGTAACACGACTTGTGGGTAAAGATGCGCAACCTCTGCAGAGTGTAAAACTGGTATACTAGCCGTGCTCACGGTCATGAGCGGCTCGGACACTCACATGATTAAATTATGGAACTTAAACTTAACCTGTCATTTCATTGCATTTGGGATTATTTTATTATTACTTTTACTTATTATTACTATGGTTTGGTATTCACTTACACTTAGTAACTGCTAATAAAATTTTGACCAACTTATAAAAGCAATGCTCAGCTTCAGCCTTTATTTCATTGATCAGCCTTACACTTCATGAACTCCCACCTTTGGTGAGTTTATGCCACATTATTCCCCACGACTTGTTGAGCTATGAACGTATGTGAGCTCACTCTTGCTGTCTCACACCCCCCCCACAGGAGAAGAACAGGTGGTTCAAGAGGAGCCACAAGGCGAGGAGTTTGATCTGATGTAGGTGGCGTTTCTCAGTCGACATTGGCGCCGACGATCCTTAGTTCGTTTTACATTTATTTCTTTATTTTGTAATAAGTCTTCCGCTATGTAATAATTACTCTGATGTTTTATGACATTTATCTCTATACATTCTGTCATTATATATGTTGTCTTCTTGGCGCATGTATGAGATGCACCCGGCTTTGTCCTTTAAAGCCCGGGTGTTACAGGAAAAGATGGGGAAAATCTATGCGAAGCTCTTTTTCTCTTTACCATGTTGCTTCATCTTCTCCATGGTGACTCCATTGTACTTTGCACATCTTTATCACCTTATTTCTTGCAACTCGAGTCAATGTATCCAAAATCTTGATAGGATACTCCGTGTAAGTCAAATCACCCTGAACACTGAGCTCTTCCATTGGTAACTGTTACTCAGGGACATGGAGACACTTCTTAAGTTGAGACTCATGGAACACATTATGCACATCCGATAGACTAGCAGGTAGCTCGAGTTGGTATGCCATCTCCCCAACTCGCCTAAAGATCAGGAATGGTCCAATAAAATGAGGGGACAATTTGCCCATAACTTTGAATCTCCTCATTCCACGAAGGGGTGACACCTTGAGATACACATAATCTCCTTCCTCAAATTCCAGTGGTCTCTTTTTATTATCAGCATAGCTCGAGTTGGTATGCCATCTCCCCAACTCGCCTAAAGATCAGGAATGGTCCAATAAAACGAGGGGACAATTTGTCCCACTTAAATTCTCTTCCCTTCTCCAGAAGCGAGGTCATAGGCTTAGCGATCTTAGAAAATCCTTCAATAAATCTCTGATAATATCCTGCAAGTCCCAAGAAACTCCGAATCTCCGTAACTGTAGTGGGCACTCTCCACTCCATTATTGAGAGCACCTAGAGGGGGGGGGGGTGAATAGGTGATCCTGTAAAAATCAAACACTAATAGCCACAAAACTTTAGTTATAAGTGTTAGTACGGCTAAGTGGCTTGAAGCGAACTCTTGAACACAAATAATCACAGAGAGGAGCAACACAAGAGACACGCGATTTTATCCCGTGGTTCGGCCAAGTAACACTTGCCTACTTCCACGTTGTGGCGTCCCAATGGGCGAGGGTTGCACTCAACCCCTTTCAAGTGATCCAATGATCAACTTGAATACCATGGCTTTCTTGCTTATAGTCTTCTTCCCATTTGCGAGGAATCTCCACAAGTTGGAGCCTCTCGCCCTTACACAATTGATCACAAAGAACACACAAGAGTAAGGTAGAGAAGAGCAACACACACAAGATTCAAATATGCAGCACAACCACGCATACAAGTCACGACTTGAGCTCACAATGCAACACACGGAGACAACTCAAATAGAGCTCAAAACGCTAACACAAAGAATCAAATACGTGAAGTTAGAGTCTTGGAGTCTTAGGATGCTTAGTGAATGCTTGGGTGACTCCTCCATGCGCTTAGGGGTCCCTTTTATAGCCCCAAGGCAGCTAGGAGCTGTTGAAGATCAACATGGAAGGCTATCCTTGCCTTCTATCGACTGGCGCACCGGACAGTCCGGTGCGCCACCAGTCACTGTAGACGGTCCGGTGCCGATCTCCTTCCTTTTCTGGCACAGACGACCGTTGCAGCTCCGGGCCAGTTAGCGCACCGGACACTGTCCGGTGCACACTAGACAGTCCGGTGCCCTCTGTCGACCGTTGGTTCTCGCCACGCGTCGCGCGCAGATTGCGCGGTCGACTGTTGCACTGGCGACCGTTGGCTCACCGAACAGTCCGGTGCACCACCAGACAGTCCAGTGAATTATAGCCGTACGCCACCAAACTTTTCCCGAGAGCGGCCTATTCACCAGAAACCAGCCTGGCGCACCGGACACAGTTCGGTGCACCACCGGACAGTCCGGTGTGCCAGACTGAGCTGAGTTTTGGCTACACCGAGCCAAGTCTTTTTGGCTTCTTTTCTTCCTATTTCTAGTACTTAGACAAAATATGTTAGTACTCAAAACAATGTACTAAGTCTAGAAACGTACCTTGTAATATGATTTGCACTTCTCTCTTCATTTAGCACATAAGAACTTAATTAAATGTGTTGTGCACTTAATCTCCAAAACATAATAGAAATTGCCCAAGGGCACATTTCCCTTTCAATCTCCCCCTTTTTGGTGATTTATGCCAACACATCCAAAAGCAACCAAAAGAAGTGCAACATCAATGCAATTGAGAACAAAATTGTCTTTGCACAAGTTTTGATATATTTGGATCATCTTTGCCACCACTTGGTTTGTTTTTGCAAGTCAAATTCATTTTCCTATCTCTAATTCAAACTCACTTGTTTGGGCATAAAGAGAGATAATCCAAGAGTGAAATTGAACAAGTGCCAAAAACTCAAGTGCCAAAAACTCCCCTCTTTTTCCATGATCAAAAATTCTCCCCCACAAGAGACTAAATTTTGCAATAAGAGTATTTTGGACAAATCAAAAGTTCTAACTCTATTGTTTTTAAAATTCACAAGTGGTAGTTGATCCATTTGCTTTGGCCTTAATTTCTCCCCCTTTGGCATTAAGCACCAAAACGGGATCATTCTTGGCCCTTTGACCCCATTGCCTCACCAAAAATGTCAATTAAGAGCAAAAAGGCAATGAGAACATAAGTATGAACTTGGAGGTGAGTACCCTAATACCTGAGTGCAGTGAAAGTCTTTGCATGATCCAAGTTCATTTTTCCCTTTCAATGCACCTTTGAGACTACACCAAGTAAACTCCAACACAAAGGTTAGTCTCAAAGGGTCAAGTTGTAGCACAACTCCCCCTAAATACGTGCATCATTCACACATGGACTTGTGAGGTCCGGGGATTCCTTGCACAACTTGAGCACCATAAATAAGCAACAAATTACATAAATGTATAAAGTAACATGATCAAAGGCATAAAACACATGTATGCTATAGATCAATCCAAGTTACGCGAATCTAAAACATTTAGCTCACTACGCAACCTGCAAAACCTTTTCTCATCTGAAGGCTTGGTAAAGATATCGGCTAGCTGGTTCTCAGTGTTAATATGGTACACCTCGATATCTCCCTTTTGCTGGTGGTCTCTCAGGAAGTGATGCTAGATGTCTATGTGCTTAGTGCGGCTGTGTTCAACAGGATTATCCGCCATGCGGATTGCACTCTCATTATCACATAGGAGTGGGACTTTGCTCAGATTGTAGCCAAAGTCCCTGAGGGTTTGCCTCATCCAAAGTAGTTGCGCGCAACACTATCCTGCGGCAACATACTCGGCCTCAGCGGTGGATAGGGCAACGGATGTTTGTTTCTTTGAACTCCAAGACACTAGGGACCTTCCTAGGAATTGGCACGTCCCTGATGTACTCTTCCTATCAACCTTGCATCCAGCATAATTGGAGTCTGCGTATCCAATTAAGTCAAAGGTAGACCCCTTTGGATACCAGATCCCGAAGCAAGGCGTAGCAACTAAATATCTAAGAATTCGCTTAACGACCACAAGGTGACATTCCTTGGGGTCATATTGATATCTAGCACACATGCATACACTTAGCATAATGTCCGGTCTACTAGCACATAAATAGAGCAAGGAACCTATCATAGACCGGTATGCCTTTTGATCAACGGACTTACCTCCTTTGTTGAGGTCGACGTGCCTGTCGGTTCCCATAGGTGTCTTTGCGGGCTTGGCGTCCTTCATCCCAAACCGTTTGAGAAGATCTTGTGTGTACTTCGTTTGAGAGATGAAAGTGTCGTCCTTGAGTTGCTTTACTTGTAACCCAAGGAAGTAGTTCAACTCGCTCATCATTGACATCTCGAACTTTTGAGTCATCATCCTGCTAAACTCCTCACAAGACTTTTCATTAGTAGAACCAAATATTATGTCTCGACATAAATTTGGCACACAAAAAGATCACCATCACAAGTCTTAGTGAAAAGACTAGGATCGGCTTTCCCAACCTTGAAAGCATTAGCAATTAAGAAATCCCTAAGGCATCCATACCATGCTCTTGGGGCTTGCTTGAGTCTATATAGTGCCTTAGAGAGTTTAAAAACGTGGTCGGGATACCTGTCATCCTCAAAGCCAGGGGTTGTTCCACGTAAACCTCCTCCTTGATTGGCTCGTTGAGGAAAGCGCTCTTCACGTCTATTTGAAACAACCTAAAGGAATGGTGAGCGGCATAGGCTAATAGAATGCGAATAGACTCTAGCCTAGCCATAGGAGCAAAAGTCTCCTCAAAATCCAAACCTACGCCTTGGGCATAACCTTTTGCCACAAGTCGAGCCTTATTTCTTGTCACCACCCAGTGCTCGTCTTGCTTATTGCAGAACACCCACTTGGTTCCCACAACGTTTTGCTTTGGACGTGGCACCAGGCTCCAGACTTCATTCCTCTTGAAGTTGTTGAGCTCTTCCTGCATGGCCAACACCCAATCCGGATCTTACAAGGCCTCTTCTACCCTGAAAGGCTCAATAGAAGAGACAAACGAGTAATGCTCACAAAAATTAGCTAGACGTGAGCGAGTTGTTACTCCCTTGCTTATGTCACCCAGTATTTGATCGACGGGGTGATGTCGTTGGATCGTCGCTCGGACTTGAGTTGGAGGGGCCCGTGGTGCTTCTTCCTCCATCACTTGTTCTTCCTATGCTCCCCCTTGATCCTGTCCCTCTTCTTGAGGTACCTGTTCACCGTCTTGAGTTGGGGAATGCACCATTGTGGAGGAAGATGGCTGATCTTGCTCTTGTTGTTCATGTGGTCGCACATCACCTATCACCATCATGCGTATTACGGCTGTTGGAATATCATCTTCATCTACATCATCAAGATCAACTTGCTCTCTTGGAGAGCCATTAGTTTCATCAAATACAACGTCGCTAGAGACTTCAACCAAACTCGATGATTTGTTGAAGACTCTATACGCCCTTGTATTTGAGTCATACCCTAGTAAAAACCCTTCTACTGCCTTGGGAGCAAATTTAGAATTTCTACCTTTCTTCACTAGAATGTAACATTTGCTCCCAAATACACGAAAGTATGAGACGTTGGGTTTGTTACCGGTAAGAAGTTCGTACGAGGTCTTGTTGAGGAGGCGATGTAGGTAGAGCCGGTTTATGGCGTGGCAAGCTGTGTTCACAGCTTCCGACCAAAACCACTTGGGCGTCTTGAATTCTCCAAGCATCGTTCTCGCCATATCGATAAGCGTCCTGTTCTTCCTCTCTACCACACCATTTTGCTGTGGTGTGTAGGGAGCGGAGAACTCGTGCTTGACGCCTTCTTCCTCAAGGTACTCCTCCACTTGCATATTCTTGAACTCGGACCCGTTGTTGAGAGCACCTAGAGGGGGGTGAATAGGTGATCCTGAATAAATCAAATACTAATAGCCACAAAACTTGGTTAAGTGTTAGTACGGCTAAGTGCGAGCTCTTGCGAACACACAAGTAATCACAGAAAAGCAATCACAAGAGACACGCGAGTTTATCCCGTGGTTTGGCCAAGTAACACTTGCCTACTTCCACGTTGTGGCGTCCCAATGGACGAGGGTTGCACTCAACCCCTTTCAAGTGATCCAATGATCAACTTGAATACCATGGTGTTCTTCTTTCTTAGACTTTCTCCCGTTTACGAGGAATCTCCACAACTTGGAGCCTCTCGCCCTTACAATTGATGATCACAAAGAAGCACGGAAGTAAGGGAGGGGAGAGCAACACACACAAGACTCAAAACGAGAGCACAATCACACACACAAGTCACAACTCGAGCTCAAAACACAACGCAAGGAGTTCTCAACTCAAATGAAGCTCAAGTCAATATCTCAAAGAATAGAATGCGTGAGAATGAAGTCTTGGAGTCTTAGGATCTTTCTTGTAAGCTTGGGTGACTCCTCCATGCGCCTAGGGGTCCCTTTTATAGCCCCAAGGCAGCTAGGAGCTGTTGGAGATCAACAAGGAAGGTCATTCTTGCCTTCTGTTGGCTGGCGCATCGGACAGTCCGGTGCGCCACCGGACAGTCACTGGAGACAGTCCGGTGTGGATCTCCTTCCATTTCTGGCGCAGACGACCGTTGCACCTCGGCGTCGGTTGGCACACCGGACACTGTCCGGTGCACACCAGACAGTCTGATGCCCCCTTCCGACCGTTGGTGCGAGCTACGTGTCGCCCGCCGATTTCGCTGCCGACCGTTGGCTACCCGGACAGTCCGGTGTACCACCGGACAGTCCGGTGAATTTTAGTCGTACGTCGTTGAACTTTTCCCGAGAGCGACGACTTCGCCGCAGACGACTCACCGGACAGTCCGGTGCACCACCGGACAGTCCGGTGAATTATAGTCGTACACCGCCGTCGAGTCCCGAGAGTGGCCGGTTCACCTTGGACTCGTCTGGCGCACCGGACACTGTCTGGTGCACCCAGACCGAGCAACAGTTGGCTGTACACAGCCAACTCTTTTCCAATCTATTTTCTCCTGTTTCTAGCACTTAGACACAATACATTAGTACCCAAATCAATGTACTAAGTCTAGAAACGTACCTTGTTACATGATTTGCACTTATTCAATCTTTGGCACAAATTAACACTTAGAGAATATGTGTTGGGCACTTAATCACCAAAACACTTTAGAAATGGCCCAAGGGCACATTTCCCTTTCAATCTCCCCCTTTTTGGTGATTTATGCCAACACATCCAAAAGCAACTAAAAGAAGTGCAATATCAATGCAAAAGAGAACCAAATTGTTTTTTACACTAATTTGGCATATTTGGATCATACTTTGCCACCATTTGGTTTGTTTTTGCGAATCAAATTCATTTTCCTATCTCTACAACAAACTCACTTGTTTGGGTACAAAGAGAGATAATCCAAGAGTAAAATTGATTAAGCGCCAAAAATTTCCCGTTTTTCCTATAGTCATAAATTCTCCCCACAAGAGACCAAATTTTGCAATAAGAGTGTTTTGGATAAATCAAAAAGTTCTAACTCTACTCTTTTCGAAATTTCACAAGTGGTAGCTGATCCATTTGCTTTGGCCTTAATTTCTCCCCCTTTGGCATTAAGCACCAAAACAGGATCATTCTGGGCCCTTTAACCCCATTGCCTCACCAAAATTATCAATTAAGAGCAAAAAGGAATAAGAGCATAGATATGAACTTGGAGTTAATACCGGAGTGCAGTGGAAGTCTTTGCATGATCCAAGTTCACCTTTCCCTTTCAATTCACTTTTGAGACTAAATCAAGTAAACTCAAACACAAAGGTTAGTCTCAAAGGGTCAAGTTGTAGCATGCCTCCTCCTAAATAAGTGCATCACTTGCAAATGGACTTGTGAGGTCCGGGGATCATGTGTATAACTTGAGCACCACAAATGAATAAAAATAGATTGAAATGCATAAATTAACATGATCAAAGGCATAAAACACATGTATGCTATAGATCAATCCAAGTTACGCGAATCTAAGACATTTAGCTCACTACGCAACCTGCAAAAGGTTTCCTCATCTAATGGCTTGGTAAAGATATCGGCTAGCTGGTTCTCGGTGCTAATATGGAACACCTCGATATCTCCCTTTTGCTGGTGGTCCCTCAGAAAGTGATGCCGGATGTCTATGTGCTTAGTGCGACTGTGTTCAACAGGATTATCTGCCATGTGGATTGCACTCTCATTGTCACATAGGAGTGAGACTTTGCTCAGATTGTAGCCAAAGTCCCGGAGAGTTTGCCTCATCTAAAGTAGTTGCGCGCAACACTGTCCTGCGGCAACATACTCGGCCTCAGCGGTGGATAGGGCAATAGAAGTTTGTTTCTTTGAGCTCCACGACACCAGGGACCTTCCTAGGAATTGACACGTCCCTGATGTACTCTTCCTATCAACCTTGCACCCAGCATAATTGGAGTCTGGAAATCCAATTAAGTCAAAGGTAGACCCCTTTGGATACCAGATCCCAAAGCAAGGCGTAGCAACTAAATATCTAAGAATTCGCTTAACGGCCACAATGTGACATTCCTTGGGGTCGGATTGATATCTAGCACACATGCATACACTAAGCATAATATCCGGTCTACTAGCATATAAATAAAGTAATGACCCTATAATAGACCGCTATGCCTTTTGATCAATGGACTTACCTCCTTTGTTGAGGTCGACATGTCCGTCGATTCCCATTGGTGTCTTTGCGGGCTTGGTGTCCTTCATCCCAAACCGCTTGAGAAGGTCTTGCGTGTACTTCGTTTGTGAGATGAAGGTGCCGTCCTTGAGTTACTTCACTTGGAACCCAAGGAAGTAGTTCAACTCGCCCATCATTGACATCTCAAATTTCTGTTTCATCACCCTGCTAAACTCCTCATAAGACTTTTGGTTAGTAGAACCAAATATTATGTCATCGACATAAATTTGGCACACAAAAAGATCACCGTCACAAGTCTTAGTGAAAAGAGTGGGATCGGCTTTCCCAACCTTGAAAGCATTAGCAATTAAGAAATCTCTAAGACATTCATACCATACTCTTGGGGCTTGCTTAAGTCCATAGAGCGCCTTAGAGAGCTTACACACATGGTCGGGGTATCATTCATCCTCAAAGCCAGGGTGTTGCTCTACGTACACCTCCTCCTTGATTGGCCCATTGAGGAAAGCGCTCTTCACTTCCATTTGAAACAACCTGAAAGAGTGGTGAGCGGCATAGGCTAATAGAATGCGAATAGACTCTAGCCTAGCCACAGGAGCAAAAGTCTCCTCGAAATCCAAACCTGCGACTTGGGCATAACCTTTTGCCACAAGTCGAGCCTTGTTTCGTGTCACCACCTCGTGCTCGTCTTGCTTGTTGCGGAACACCCACTTGGTTCCCACAACGTTTTGCTTTGGACGTGGCACCAGCCTCCAAACTTCATTCCTCTTGAAGTTGTTGAGCTCTTTCTGCATGGCCAACACCCAGTCCGGATCTTGCAAGGCCTCTTCTACCCTGAAGGCTCAATAGAAGAGACAAACGAGTAATGCTCACAAAAGTTAGCTAGTCTTGAGCGAGTAATTACTCCCTTGCTTATATCACCCAGAATCTGGTCGACGGGATGATTCCTTTGAATCGTCGCTCGGACTTGAGTTGGAGGGGCCAGTGGTGCTTCTTCCTCCATAGCTGGTTCTTCTTGTGCTCCCCCTTGATCACGCGCCTCTTCTTGAGAAACCTGTTCATCATCTTGAGTTGGGGGATGCACCATTGTTGAGGAAGAAGGCTGGTCTTGCTCTTGTTGTTCCTGTGGTCGCACATCACCTATCGCCATCGTGCGTATTGCGGCCGTTGGAACATGATCTTCATCTACATCATCAAGATCAACTTGCTCTCTTGGAGAGCCATTAGTTTCATCAAATACAACGTCGCTAGAGACTTCAACCAAACCCGATGATTTGTTGAAGACTCTATACACCTTTGTATTTGAGTCATAACCTAGCAAAAACCCTTCTATAACTTTGGGAGCAAATTTGGAATTTCTACCTTTCTTTACTAGAATATAACATTTACTCCCAAATACACGAAAGTATGAAACGATGGGTTTGTTACCGGTTAGAAGTTCATACGAGGTCTTCTTGAGAAGGCGATGAAGGTAGACCCGGTTTATGGCGTGGCAAGCTGTATTCACAGCCTCCGACCAAAACCGCTCGGGTGTCTTGAACTCTCCAAGCATCGTCCTTGCCATGTCGATAAGCGTCCTGTTCTTCCTCTCTACCACACCGTTTTGCTGTGGTGTGTAGGGAGCGGAGAACTCGTGCTTGATTCCTTCCTCTTCAAGGTACTCCTCCACTTGTAAGTTCTTGAACTCGGACCCGTTGTCGCTTCTTATATTTTTCACCTTGAGCTCAAATTCGTTTTGAGCTCTCCTTAGAAAGCGCTTTAGGGTCCCTTGGGTTTCTGATTTATCCTGCAAAAAGAATACCCAAGTGAAGCGGGAAAAATCATCAACAATAACAAGACCATACTTACTTCCCCCGATGCGGAGGTAGGCGACGGGTCCAAAGAGGTCCATATGAAGTAGCTCCAGAGGTCTTGATGTGGTCATCACATTCTTTCTATGATGAGAGCTTTCCACCTGTTTACCTGCTTGACAAGCTGCACAAGGTCTATCTTTTTCGAAAAATACATTGGTTAGTCCTAACACATGTTCTCCCTTTAGAAGTTTATGAAGGTTCTTCATCCCAACATGTGCTAGACAGCGATGCCACAGCCAGCCCATGCTAGTCTTAGCAATTAAGCATGCATCTAGATCGGCCTCCTCTTTCGAAAAATCAACTAAGTAGAGTTTGCCGTCTATTACACCCTTAAAAGCTAATGAACCATCACTCCTTCTAAAGACAGACACATCTACATTGGTACATAGACAATTATAACCCATATCCTCTGAGTTGTCTGCATGCCATGAAACTGTTTCTAGTCTAAAGAGCTTAAATGATGAATTAACTACTAAGCTAGAAGGAGTTAATAAATCTAGTTCTTGTATAGAGCATGTTGTCATTTGTAATAGGTGCAAGGATTTTGATGTTGATGCGTGTGTTGAACCCCTTACTTCTATTACCAAATTAAATGGTGAAGTGGCAAGTCTTAATGCCCAACTGATACCAATTGAGAGCACCTAGAGGATAGAATTTCATTCCTTTTAGTTTCTAGAGCAAGAGACTTCTGTACACTAACAAGTTTGTCATGTTCTTCATATAATATGTCTTCTTGCTTCTCTAACAGTCTATCTTTTTCATTTAAAGCATCAATTAGTTCATTAATCTTTTCTACTTTAGCTCTATCTAATCCTTTAAATAGACTAGAGTAATCTACTTCATCATCACTAGAATCATTTTCGCTTGAAGTAGTATACTTAGGAGTATCCCGAACGCTTACCTTTTTCTCCTTGGCCATGAGGCAAGTATGGCGTTCATTGGGGAAGAGAGAGGACTTGTTGAAGGCTGAGGCAGCAAGTCCTTCGTCGTCGGAGTCGGAAGAAGAGCAGTCTGAATCCCATTCTTTGCCAAGGTGCGCCTTGCCCTTCGCCTTCTTGTAGGTCTTCTTCTTCTCCCTCTTCCCATGATTTTCTTGTACCTGGTCATTGTTATTATTAGGGCATTGTGCTATAAAATGACCAGTCTTACCGCATTTGAAACAGGAGCGCTTTCCCTTTGCCTTGTTCTTGTTAGGGTGCTCCTTGTGTCCGTTTAGTGCGGTCTTGAAGCGCTTGATGATGAGGGCCATCTCATCTTCGTTTAGCCCGGCAGCCTCAACTTGTGTCACCTTGCTAGATAGCGCCTCCTTGCTGCTTGTTGCCTTGAGCACAACGGGCTGCAGCTCGTAGATGGGCATTGGGCCATTTAATGCCTCATCAACATACCTTGCCTCCTTGACCATCATGCGCCCGCTCACAAATTTTCCGAGTATCTCTTTGGGCGTCATCTTTGTGTACCTGGGATTCTCACGGATGAGGTTCACAAGATGAGGGTCAATAACAGTAAAAGATCTGAGCATAAGTCGGACGACGTAGTGGTCCGTCCATCTCGTGCTTCCATAGCTTCTAATCTTGTTGACCAGGGTCTTGAGCCTGTTGTACGTTTGTGTTGGCTCCTCTCCCCTGATCATCGCGAACCTTCCCAGCTCGCCCTCCACCAACTCCATTTTGGTGATCATGGTGGCATCGTTTCTCTCATGTGATATTTTGAGGGTGTCCCAGATTTGCTTGGCGTTGTCCAAGCCGCTCACCTTGTTGTACTCATCCCTGCACAAAGATGCTAGCAAAATAGTGGTAGCTTGTGCATTTTTATGAATTTGCTCGTTAATAAATACAGGGTTATTCGTACTATCAAATTGCATTCCATTTTCAACTATCTCCCAAATACTAGGATGGAGAGAAAATAAGTGACTACGTATTTTGTGACACCAAAAAGCGTAGTCCTCTCCATCAAAGTGCGGAGTTTTACCGAGAGGAATTGAAAGCAAATGAGCATTGGAATTAAAAGGGATACGAGAATAATCAAATGAATAATTTGAATTAACCGGTTTCTTTTTCTCGTCATCATCGTCTCTTGGTGAAGAAGAAGATTCGTCGCTGTCGTAGTATACGATTTTCTTGATGCGTCTCTTCTTCTTCCCGTCCGTCTTCTTGTGACTCGAGCCAAAGTTAGTGGGCTTGTCGTCCCTTGACTCGTTGAAGATGGACTCCTTCTCCTTATTGTTGACCACCATCCCCTTTCCCTTAGGATCCATCTCTTCGGGCGATTAGTCCCTTACGTGAAGAGAATGGCTCCGATACCAATTGAGAGCACCTAGAGGGGGGGTGAATAGGTGATCCTGAATAAATCAAATACTAATAGCCACAAAACTTATTTAAGTGTTAGTACGGCTAAGTAGCAAGCTCTTGCGAACATACAAGTAATCACAGAAAAGCAATCACAAGAGACACGCGAGTTTATCCCGTGGTTCGGCCAAGTAACACTTGCCTACTTCCATGTTGTGGCGTCCCAATGGACGAGGGTTGCACTCAACCCCTTTCAAGTGATCCAATGATCAACTTGAATACCACGGTGTTCTTCTTTCTTAGACTTTCTCCCGTTTGCGAGGAATCTCCACAACTTGGAGCCTCTCGCCCTTATAATTGATGATCACAAAGAAGCACGGAAGTAAGGGAGGGGAGAGCAACACACACAAGACTCAAAACAAGAGCACAATCACGCACACAAGTCACAACTCGAGCTCAAAACACAACGCAAGGAGTTCTCAACTCAAATGGAGCTCAAGTCACTATATCAAAGAATCGAATGCGTGAGAATGGAGTCTTGGAGTCTTAGGATCTTTCTTGTAAGCTTGGGTGACTCCTCCATGCGCCTAGGGGTCCTTTTTATAGCCCCAAGGCAGCTAGGAGCCGTCGGAGATCAACAAGGAAGGCCATTCTTGCCTTCTGTCAGGTGGCGCACCGAACAGTTCGGTGCGCCACCGGACAGTCACTGTAGATGGTCCGGTGTGGATCTCCTTCCTTTTCTGGCGCAGATGACTGTTGCACCTCGGCGTCGGTTGGCGCACCGGACACAGTCTGGTGCACACCGGACAGTCCGGAGCCCCCTTCCGACTGTTGGTGCGGGCCACGTGTCGTCCACCGATTTCGCTGCCGACCGTTGCGCAGTGGACCGTTGGCTCACCGGACAATCTGGTGCACCACCGGACAGTCCGGTGAATTTTAGCCGTACGCCGTTGAACTTTTCCCGAGAGCGACGACTTCGCCGCAGACGACTCACCGGACAGTCCGGTGCACCACCGGACAGTCCGGTGAATTATAGCCGTACGCCACCGTCGAGTCCCGAGAGCGGCCGGTTCACCTTGGACTCGTCTGGCGCACCGGACAGTCTGGTGCACCCAGACCGAGCAGCAGTTGGTTGTACACAGCCAACTCTTTTCCAATCTATTTTCTCCTGTTTCTAGCACTTAGACACAATACATTAGTACCCAAATCAATGTACTAAGTCTAGAAACGTACCTTGTTACATGATTTGCACTTATTCAATCTTTGGCACAAATTAACACTTAGAGAATATGTGTTGGGCACTTAATCACCAAAACACTTTAGAAATGGCCCAAGGGCACATTTCCCTTTTAGTTGTCGCTTCTTATCTTTTTCACCTTGAGCTCAAATTCATTTTGAGCCCGCCTTAGAAAGCGCTTGAGGGTCCCTTGGGTTTCTGATTTATCCTGCAAAAAGAACACCCAAGTGAAGCGGGAAAAATCATCAACAATAACAAGACCATACTTACTTCCCCCAATGCTAAGGTAGGCAACGGGTCCGAAGAGGTCCATATGTAGTAGCTCCAGTGGTCTTGATGTTGTCATCACATTCTTGTTGTGATGAGTGCTCCCCACTTGTTTTCCTTCCTGACAAGCTGCACAAGGTCTATCTTTCTCGAAACAAACATTTGTTAGTCCTTACACATGTTCTCCCTTTAGAAGTTTATGAAGGTTCTTCATCCCAACATGTGCTAGACGGTGATGCCACAACCAGCCCATACTAGTCTTAGCTATTAAGCATGCATCTAGATCGGCCTACTCTTTCGAAAAATCAACTAAGTAGAGTTTGTCGTCTAATACACCCTTAAATGCTAATGAACCATCACTCCTTCTAAAGATAGAAACATTAACATTTGTAAACAAACAATTGTAGCCCATGTGGCACAATTGACTTACACAGGAGATTATACCCTAATGACTCTACTAAGAATACATTTGAAATAGAGTGCTCGCTTGTGATGGCTATCTTTCCAAACCTTTAACCTTGCCTTGGTTCCCATCTTCAAAAATAATCGTATCCTAGGAATCCTTGTTCTTGACGTAGGAGGTGAACATCTTCTTCTCCTCCATCATGTGGTTTGTGCATCCGCTGTCGATAATCCAGCTTGAGCCCCCGGATGCATAAACCTGTAAGGCAATTTACAATTGGGTTTTAGGTACCCAACTCTTGTTGGGTCCTACAAGGTTAGTCACAATAGCCTTTGGAACCCAAATACAAGTCTTGTCTCCCTTGCATTTGGATCACAATAGCCTTTGGAACCCAAATACAAGTATTGCAAACATGGTAAATGGTAGAAGGTTCATTACATACTCTCCTAGGCACATGATGCACAACATGATTTCTCCTAGGCCTACTTCTACCATGCACAAAAGTAGAGCTAGAGGCAAACATAGCATGTGAATCAAAAGCATTATGATCATAACTCCTATGAGCATTCCTAGAATATTTTCTATCATAAATGTAGGCATGACACTTTTGAGAACTACAAGTCATAGGAGCCTTCCCTTTCTCCTTGGCGAGAATGGGAGCCTTTTGGCTTGCTAAGTTCTTGGCTTCCTTTCGAAAACCAAGCCCATCCTTAATTGAGGGGTGTCTACCAATTGCGTAGGCAACCCTAGCAAACTTTAATTTATCAAAATCAATCTTGCAAGTCTTAAGTTGAGCATTAAGACTTCCCACCTCATCATTTAATTTAGAAATGGATGCTAGATGATCATCACAAGCATCAATATCAAAATCCTTGCATCTATTGCAAATAACTACATGTTCTACAGAAGATCTAGTAGTATTAGCTTCTTATAGCTTAGTATTTAGATCATCATTTGTCGGCGTTTCGACCCTGGGGGGTCCCTTGACCGACGAGTAAATTGTCGCTGCGTGTCCCAGCCCAGATGGGTCGGCGCGAGACGGAGACACAAGGGGGGAAAACAGTAAGGGGAAACGCGCGGCCTCGTGTTGTCCTGTGCCTAGGGCGGATGCGCTTGCAGTAGGGGGTTACAAGCGTTCGCGAGGGAGAAAGAGAGAGATAGGGGGCGTTAGGCTGCCCGTTCTCCCACGCGGCCACCTCCTTTGTATGAGAGCCCTGGACCTTCCTTTTATACGCGTAAGGAGAGGGTCCAGGTGTACAACGGGGGGTGTAGCAGTGTGCTAACGTGTCTAGCAGAGAGGAGCTAGAGCCCTATGTACGTGCCGACGTGGCTGTCGGAGAGGTGTTGGAGCCCTGTTCATGTGGCGTCGTGGCCGTCGGAGGAGCGCTTGAGCCCTGTAGAAGCACAGCTGTCGGGGCTGTCGGATTCTTGCTGACGTATCCTTGCTTCCGTAGGGGGCTGAGAACCACCGTTGTCATGGAGCACGCGGGGTGCCATCATTACTTGTTTTACCGGGGCGAGCCAGATGGGACGTCGGTCTTGTTCCCCGTAGCCTGGGCTAGCTAGGGGTAGGGTAATGATGGCCTTCCCTTGTGGCGTGGTCGGCCCGAGCGAGGTGGTGACTCCTCCAAGGTCGAGGTCGAGTTCGAGCCCTAGGGTCGGGCGAGGCGGAGACCGTCTTCCGGAGTCGAGGCTGAGTCCGAGCCTTGGGGTTAGGCGAGGCGGAGACCTTCTTCCGGAGTCAAGGCTGAGTCCGAGCCCTGGGGTCGGGCAAGGCGGAGACCGTCTTCCGGAGTCGAGGTCGAGTCCGAGCCCGGGAGTCGGGCGAGGCGGAGATCATCATCCGAGGAGAGGTCGAGTCCGAGCCCTGGGGTCGGGCGAGGCGGAGATCATCGTCCGTGGCGAGGTCGAGTCCGAGCCCTGGGGTCGGGCGAGGCGGAGATTCCTATGGCGCCCGAGGCTGGACTTGGTTGCTGTCAGCCTCACCCTGGCGAGTGGCGCAGCAGTCGGAGCAGCGCAGGCGGCGCTGTTTTCCTGTCAGGTCGGTCAATGAAGGGGCGAAGTGACTGTGGTCACTTCGGCCTTGTCGACTGGAAAGCGCGCGTCAGGATAAGGTGTCAGGCGATCCTTGCATTGAATGCTCCTGCGATCCGATCAGCTGACAAGGCGATCTGGCCAAGGTTGCTTCTCCATGAAGCCTGCCCGAGCAGGGCCTCGGGCGAGTCGAAGGTGCGCCCGTTGCTTGGGGAGACCCTCGGACGAGGTGTGAATCTGCCTTGGTCTTCCGTTCCTACCCGAGGTTGGGCTCGGGCGAGGCAAGATCATGTCCCTTGAGTGGACGGAGCCTTAACCGGAATTGCGCCCATCAGGCCTTTGCAGCTTTGTGCTGATGGGGGTTACCAGATGAGATTAGGAGCCTTGGGGGTACCCCTAATTACGGTCCCCGACAGTAGCCCCCGAGCCTCAAAGGGAGTGTGGGTACTCGCTTGGAGGCTTTGTCGCACTTTTTTGCAAGGGGACCGGCTTTTCTCGGTTGCATTTTGCTCCGGTGGGTGCGCGCGAGCGCACCCGCCGGGTGTAGCCCCCGAGGCCTCGGAGGAGTGGTTTGACTCCTTCGAGGTCTTAATGCCTTTCGTGATGGCTCGGCCGGTCTGGTTGTTCCCTCATGCGAACTGGTCGTTGCCCGGGTGCATAGTCAGGTTCCGAGTTCTCGGCCTGGTGTGTTGACGCTATCAACGGTTTGGCCAGAGCCGGGTTTGCGAGAGCAGCCCCCGAGCCTCTGCATAGGACGAGAGGACGGTCAAGGGTAGACTCGGCTTTTTTCATACGCCCCTGCGTCGCCTTTCCACAAGGAGGAGGGGGGAAAGCGCCATGTTGCCCTCGGTGGGCGCCGAACATGGTGTCTCCAGTGAGTTGCTAACGGGTGATCCGAGTGGACGCCCGTGCCCCGTTCGATAAGGGTCGGCTAGTGGCCCAGAGGCGCGCTCCAAAAGTACCTGCAGGTGATTTGCCGGACCCGGTCCCGTTCGATAGGGTCCGAGGGCTCGATGCCACCCTCCGATGGGATTCCGTTACAGAATCGTTCCTGCTAGTCTCGGAAATGTCCTAGGGTACCTCGGGAGCGTAGCCCGAGCCTTAGTTATGTATCGAACGTACCCAGAGTCATTCCTCACTCTGCGTGCTCTGGGGCGACTATCAAACCCGTTGGGGGGGCAGCCTACGAACCCCTGATCAGTAGTGGGCGCGGAGCCCGAGTGGCCTGAGGCGGCTGTCGAACCCTTCCGAGGGGCCAGCCTTCGAACCTCTGACCAGTAGTAGGCGCGGAGCCTGAGTGCTCTGAGGCGACTGTCGAACCCTTCCGAGGGGCCAGCCTTCGAACCTCTGATCAGTAGGGGGGCTCGGGGCCCGCTTCCTTCGCGGAGAAGGATCCCTTCCGGAGTATCCCCTTTCCCGGTCCCTGTAGCAAGAGAGAGAAAGGGGAAGAGGAAAAGGATATGAAATTGAACGACGTGGCGCACCTTTTTTGACGCGGTCATTATGGCGGAGGTGAAGCGTCGCCCGCTTCGCCTGCCAAAGGTGTCGCCTGTCCTGCCGCAGAGTTAATGCGACGGGACGAGTGATTCGCGGGGCAGCCGTTGCGCATGCGCGAGCCGTTCGAGGAACGGAACACGGGCGCGTCGTCTTCACGCCGTGGGAGAGAGCCTGCAGATGATTTGACTGCTGCTTCCGCCCGCCTGCCACCGCCATTACTGCCGGCCCACTTTTGGCCATGTTGACCGTCGCGCCTTCTCCCGCGGCTGATTGACCCATGACCGGCGTGCCTGGTTGGCACTTCTGGGCCGTGCGCAGGGTTGCCTCGAGTCGCGGCACCAGTTCCGCAGTCGAGAAGGCGCGGCGCTGGCGCAAGTGGCGCTGCAGTTTTTTACACGTAGTAACCGGCGCGCCGGTTCCATGACGTGTGGGCCTGGTCCTCCATGCTGGATGCGTCGAAGTTGAAAGGGTGCGCCCCCTTGGTGTAGTTGCATGCCGCCTGCATGGCGGTCCGCCCTTTCACCCGCTGGTTTGGGCAAAGATGGAGGAATGCTTGTAACCGCTCGCATGACGCGTGGGGCCCAGCCCCCGTGTCATAGGGGGAGGACCTTGAAGCGTGTTGGTGAAGATTTAGTCCGCGACAGCTTGAGGACGCAAGTGGGGAGAGTCGCCTTTAAAAAGGGATCGACCACTTGGGTGGTAGCCATGCCTTCGCACTTTCCTCATGCGTTGCATCCTTCCGCCTTCCGAGCCCCCGGATGGGGAGCGTCCGCGTTGTCTGGCTCTTGCCGTTGTTGGAAGGAGCACAACCTCGCGGAGGTTGGTACCTTTCAGCCATCGCTCGGCTTCAAGGATTTTCGTCAGGCAGCCCGGCTGCATCCCCTCGTCGATGGTCACCCAAGACGGTGACCACTAGTTCGACGGTGGGGAGAAGCAAGCCGGGCTGCAGCCTCTGCCCCGCCCTCAGCTTCAAGGATCTTCGTCGTCCTTGCTGGGGCGGAGGGCGAGCTGAGCCGGAGCTGTACCTCCCGTACGGGCCGACGTCCCGCTTCTTCCTCCAGCTTCTGGGGGTGGAAACCATCCTCCAGCTCTACGGAGGAGGCGTCCTCCAGCCATGTAGGGGGAGGCGAACTACTGCTGCCCGGCCAGGGTGCAGCGCTCTGTCCTCTGTCTGGGTGACGGTGGCCAGCCGCATCGGGGGGGGGACTCACAACATGTCGTACGCCGTGAGGGCGGTACTCGTGTTCTGAGACGGTCCCATTCTCGTTCTCGTGGCAAGGACGGGAGTGAGGACCTGCCGGTGCACTTTGGGGTGGCCGGCGCCCACTGGTGCGGTGTTGGTGGACAGGTGGACGCCACCGTCGGTGCTGAGGTGGTGGCAGCAGCCGGAGAAGTCCTCGTCGCTGACGGGGTCGTCGGCGCCATCTGCGCTCCAGGCCTCTAGTTCTGTGGCCTTGATAGCTTGTCCTCGCCCCTCGAGTGGAGACGAGGGCGAGGACCTTGTCGCAGCAGCGTCTGCCCTGAGGTCAAAGCTGCTGCTGTTTGGCCGCCCGGAGCGGAGGTCGTTGTCGCGGGAACGGAACCGGAGTCCCATTTGTAATGGCACCTTGAGTGCTGGCGTATGTTCATTGTGGCTATCGGGGCCTGAACACTTGTGTATTTGGGAGTAAAGCTGTGTTTCTTCTCCATTTTGCGCACCAGAACTCACCTGTCGGCTAGCTGGACCGCTTAACCAAGCGTGAGTTGCCCTGTGTGGAAGGTGACGAGTGAGGTATCCATATCCCGGAGGCGTAGGAGTCCCTCGGCTCGGTCGGCCTTGCCGCTCGAGGTTCCTCTTGCTTAGCGAAGGAAACCTCGTCTGCTCTATGATGAGCCGAAGCCGGAGGCAGCGGCGTCAGCATGGACAGAGGCGGAGTTGGCTGGAGAAGAAACTTCGTCGGCCCAGTAGTAGGGGACTTCCCAGGCCGATGAGGCGTCGCGGTAGCGGCTGGGACCTGGCCAGGTCGTTCGCTGGCGGGACCAACCCTGGAGTCGGGCTGCCGAGGCCATGAGCCGGGCTGGCGTCCTCAGGGGACAGCTGGCTGAGGCTACGGAGCGGCCGGTCCGGCCGTCTGCTTGGGCCAGGTTCGTGGAGGAGACCCTGGCGGCGATGGCCCAGGCGCGGTGCTGACATCTTCCTTCGAGGTGGAGATCCTCCGACCATGTTGCTGTCCGAGGCCGGGTCGGATTCCGCCGAAGGTGGAGTCGATGCCGAGGGTGCTGCTGCTCCCCCTGCTGACGTCTGAACCTGCAGGAATAGTTTGTCTGTAGCATGCGTATGTTTTTTTGCGGCCGCCGAGGCCAAAACATACTGTCGTCGTGTTGTAAAGCTGCATTTCTTTTCCCCTTGTTTCGAGTACCAGGACTTGTTCGTCGGTAACAGAATCGTTTATCCGAGCGTGAGTTACTTATCGCAGAAGGTGATGAGTGAGGTATCCGTATCCCAGAGGCGTAGGAGTCCCTCGGCTCGGTCGGCCTTGCCTGCTTACGTGTACTCTTACTCGTCCGTAGGATTCTGTTATCGATATAGTCGAGACAGCACGAAAAATTGTTTCGGCAGAAGAAGTTTTCGAGCGTTAAGACTTGTTCGGACAGCGGAATCCCTTATCCGAGCGTGAGTTACTTATCGCAGAAGGTGATGAGTGAGGTATCCGTATCCCGGAGGTGTAGGAGTCCCTCGGCTCGGTCGGCCTTGCCTGCTTACGTGTACTCCGTCGTTTTCAGGATTCCACTATCGAAGTAGTCGAAAAGCACGAAAGATGTTCTGGCAGAAAGACTTTTTCTGAGGAAAATTTTGACGCACAGGGGGTTCCCCCCTTCTAGCCCCCGAGGGAGGGTCGGGCTTTGCCGAGGCAAGGCTGACCCTTCCTTGAAGGTTAGACTTTGCTTGTGTATGTAAACGAGGTACATGAACGACTTGAAAACATCTTAAGGGTAGAAGCGATGTAGCTGTCGGATGTTCCAAGCGTTGCTGTAGACCTCACCTTGACTGTTGGCCAGCTTGTATGTTCCGGGCTTCAGAATCTTGGCGACGATGAACGGCCCTTCCCAGGGAGGCGTGAGCTTGTGGCGCCCTCGGGCGTCTTGTCGTAGCCGAAGCACCAAGTCGCCCACCTGGAGGTCTCGGGACCGAACCCCTCGGGCGTGGTAGCGTCGCAGGGACTGCTGATACCGCGCCGAGTGTAGTAAGGCCATGTCCCGAGCCTCTTCCAGCTGGTCTAGTGAGTCTTCTCGGTTTATCCGGTTGCTTCGGGCGTCGTATGCCCTCGTCCTCGGGGAGCCGTGTTCTAAGTCTGTGGGCAAGATAGCCTCGGCCCCATAGACTAGAAAAAACGGCGTGAAGCCCGTGGCTCGGCTTGGCGTCGTCCTCAGACTCCAGACCACCGAGGGGAGTTCCTTCACCCATCGCCTGCCGAACTTGTTGAGGTCATTGTAGATCCTCGGCTTGAGCCCCTGTAGAATCATGCCGTTGGCATGCTCCACCTGCCCATTCATCATGGGGTGAGCTACGACGACCCAGTCCACCCGGATGTGGTGGTCCTCACAGAAGTCCAGGAACTTTCTGCCAATGAACTGGGTGCCGTTGTCGGTGATGATGGAGTTCGGGACCCCGAAGCGATGGATGATGTTGGTGAAGAACACCACCGCCTGTTCGGACCTGATGCTGTTTAGGGGTCGGACCTCAATCCACTTGGAGAATTTGTCGATGGCGACCAGCAGGTGCGTGAAGCCCCCGGGTGCCTTCTGCAAGGGACCGACGAGGTCCAGACCCCACACAGCAAACGGCCAGGTGATGGGTATTGTTTGTAGAGCCTGAGCGGGCAGGTGTGTCTGCTTTGCGTAGAATTGACACCCTTGGCAGGTGCGTACAATCCTAGCGGCGTCGGCCACCGCGGTCGGCCAGTAGAAACCCAGTCAGAAGGCGTTTCTCACGAGGGCCCGAGGTGCTGCATGGTGACCGCAAACCCCCGAGTGTATTTCTTGCAATATCTCCTGACCTTCGGTGATGGATATGCATCGTTGGAGGATGCCTGAGGGGCTGCGGTGGTAGAGCTCCTTTTCGTCACCCAGCAAGACGAACGACTTGGCGCGCCGCGCCAGTCGCCGAGCTTCGGTTCTGTCGAGGGGTAGCTCTCCTCGGTGGAGATATTGCAGGTATGGGGTCTGCCAGTCTCGATTAGGCATGACCCCATTCCGCTCTTCCTCGACGCATAGTGCCTCACCCTCGGGGGCCGAGGGTGCCTCGGGCAGGGCCGAGGCTGCCTCGGGCTGGGCCGAGGGCGCCTCGGGCAGAGCTGAGGCTTTCTCGGGCTCGGGCGTGTCGTCGGTCTTAACGGAGGGTTGATGTAGGTCTCGGGAGAAGACGTCCGAAGGAACCATTGTCCGCCCCGAGGCTATCTTAGCTAGCTCGTCCACAGTCTCGTTGTATCGTCGAGCGACGTGGTTGAGCTCGAGCCCGTAGAACTTGTCCTCCAGGCGCCGAACCTCGTCGCAGTAGGCCTCCATCTTCGGGTCGCGGCAGTGGGAGTTCTTCATGACTTGGTCGATGACAAGCTGCGAGTCGCCGCGAGCGTCGCGGCGTCGAACCCCTAGCTCGATGGCGATGCGCAACCCGTTAACCAGAGCCTCATACTCGGCCACGTTGTTGGACGCCGGGAAATGGAGGCGCAGCACGTAGCGGAGGTGCTTCCCGAGGGGTGAGATGAAGAGCAGGCCCGTGCCCGCTCCTGTTTTCATTAGCGACCCATCGAAAAACATAGTCCAGAGTTCCGGTTGGATCGGAGCTGTTGGAAGCTGGGTGTCGACCCATTCAGCCACAAAGTCCGCCAAGACTTGGGACTTGATGGCCTTCCGAGGGGTGAACGAGATTGTCTCGCCCATGATCTCCACCGCCTACTTTGCAACCCTACCTGAGGCCTCTCGGCATTGGATGATCTCCCCCAGGGGGAAGGATGACACCACAGTCACCGGATGAGACTCGAAGTAGTGTCGCAACTTTCGCCGTGTCATAATCACCGCGTATAGCAGCTTCTAAATTTGCGGGTAGCGGATCTTGGTCTCGGACAGTACCTCACTGATGAAGTAAACCGACCTCTGGACGGGCAGTGCGTGCCCTTCTTCTCGTCTCTCGACCACAATCGCGGCGCTGACCACCTGAGTGGTAGCGGCGACAAAGATCAAGAGGGCTTCTCCGGCAGCGGGGGGCACCAGGATGGGCGCGCTTGTAAGGAGCGCCTTCAAGTTCCCGAGGGCTTCCTCGGCCTCGGGGGTCCAAGTAAAGCGCTCGGTCTTCCTTAAGAGGCGATACGGGGGCAGGCATCTTTCCTCGAGGCGTGAGATGAAGCGGCTCAGAGCCGCAAGGCATCCCATGACCCTCTGTACTCCTTTCAAGTCCTTGATAGGCCCCATGTTGGTGATGGTCGCGATTTTCTCCGGGTTGGCCTCGATGCCCCGCTCGGAGACGATGAACCCCAGGAGCGTGCCTCGGGGGACTCCGAAGACACACTTCTCGAGATTGAGTTTTATGCCTTTCGCTTTGAGACACTTGAATGTCGTTTCAAGGTCAGAGAGGAGGTCGGAGGCTTTCCTCGTCTTGACTACGATGTCATCGACGTAGGCCTCGACTGTTTGACCAATGTGCTGACCGAACACGTGGTTCATGCACCTTTGGTATGTCGCACCCGCATTCCTCAAACCGAATGGCATAGTAACATAACAGTACATGCCAAAAGGTGTGATGAAATAAGCTGCGAGCTGGTCGGACTCTTTCATCTTGATTTGGTGATACCCTGAGTAGGCATCGAGGAACGACAGGGTTTTGCACCCAGCGGTGGAATCCACGATTTGATCGATACGAGGCAGAGGGTAGGGAACTTCGGACATGCTTTGTTTAGACCAGTGTAGTCTACACACATCCGCCATTTCCCACCTTTCTTTTTCACAAGCACGGGGTTGGCTAGCCATTCGGGATGGAATACCTCTTTGATGAACCCTACAGCCATCAGCTTGTGGATCTCCTCGCCTATGGCTCTGCGCTTTTCTTCGTCGAATCGGCGCAGAGGCTGCTTCACGGGTCGGGCTCCAGCTCGGATATCCAGTGAGTGCTCGGCGACTTCCCTCGGTATGCCAGGCATATCCGAGGGACTCCACGCAAAAACCTCGGCGTTCGCGTGGAGAAAGTCGACGAGCACTGCTTCCTATTTGGGGTCGAGCTCGGCGTCGATCCGGATCTGCTTGGAGGCGTCATTGCTGGGGTCGAGAGGGACGGATTTGACCGCCTCTGCTGGTTCGAAGTTGCCGGCGTGGCGCTTCGCATCTGGCACCTCCTTGGAGAGGTTTTCCATGTCGGCGATGAGGGCCTCGGATTTGGTGAGGGCCTCGGCGTAATCCACGCACTCCACGTCGCATTCGTACTCGTGTCAGTACGTGGGGCCGACGGTGATGACCCCATTGGGGCCCGGCATCTTGAGCTTGAGGTAGGTGTAGTTGGGGACGGCCATGAACTTGGCGTAACATGGTCTCCCCAGCACTGCGTGGTAGGTTCCTCAGAACCCGACCACCTCGAACGTGAGGGTTTCCTTTCGGAAGTTGGAGGGAGTCCCGAAGCAGACGGGCAGATCGAGTTGTCCAAGGGACTGGACGCGCTTCCCAGGAATGATCCCGTGAAAGGGCGCCGCACCGGCCCGGATCGAGGACAGATCGATCTCTAGGAGCCCGAGGGTGTCGGCGTAGATGATGTTGAGGCTGCTGCCTCCGTCCATGAGGACCTTGGTAAGCCTGACGTTGCCGATGACGGGATCAACAACGAGCGGGTACTTCCCCGGGCTCGGCACGCGGTCGGGGTGGTCGTCTTGGCCGAAGGTGATGGGCTTGTCGGACCAGTCTAGATAGACTGGCGCCGCCACCTTTACCGAGCAGACCTCCCGGCGCTCTTGCTTGCGGTGCCGAGCCGAGGCGTTCGCCACCCGCCCACCGTAGATCATGAAGCAGTCATGGACCTCGGGGAACTCCTCTGCCTTGTGAGCTTCCCTCTTGTCGTTGTCGGGGGCCCAGCCACCTTCCGCCGGTGGCCCGGCCTTATGGGAGTAGCGCCGAAGCATGACGCAATCCTCAAGGGTGTGCTTGACGGGACCCTAATGATAGGGGCACGACTCCTTGAGCATCTTGTCGAACAAGTTGGCGCCTCCGGGAGGTTTCCAAGGGTTCTTGTGCTCAGCGGCGGCGACAAGGTCTGCATTGGCGGCACCGCGTTTCGCTTGCAACTTCTTCTTGCCCTTCTTCCTCGTGCCGCGCTGAGCGGACGCTTTGGGGGCGTCACCCGGCTGGTGCCCCTGAGGCTACTTGTCCTTCCAAAAGATGGCCTCGACCGCCTCCTGGCCAGAGGCAAACTTGGTGGCAATGTCCATCAGCTCGCTCGCCCTGGTGGGAGTCTTGCGACCCAGCTTGCTCACCAGGTCGCGGCAAGTGGTGCCGGCGAGGAACGCGCCGATGACATCGGAGTCGGTGATGTTGGGCAGCTCGGTGCGCTGCTTCGAAAATCGCCGGATGTAGTCCCGCAGGGATTCTCCCGGCTGCTGGCGGCAGCTTCGAAGATCCCAGGAGTTCCTAGGGCGCACGTATGTGCCCTAGAAGTTGTCGGTGAAGGCTTTGACCAGGTCGTCCCAGTTGGAGATCTGCGCAGGAGGCAGATGCTCCAGCCAGGCTCGGGCGGCGTCGGAGAGGAACAGGGGGAGGTTGCGGATGATGAGGTTGTCATCGTCCGTTCCACCCAGCTGGCAGGCCAGCCGGTAGTCCGCGAGCCACAGTTCAGGCCTCGTCTCCCCCGAGTACTTGGTGATGGTAGTCGGGGCTCGGAACCGGGTTGGGAACGGCGCCCGTCGTATGGCCCGGCTGAAAGCTTGCGGACCGGGTGGTTCGGGCGAAGGGCTCCGATCCTCCCTGCTGTCGGAGCGTCCCCCATGCCTGGGATGGTAGCCTCAGCGCACCCTCTCGTCGAGGTGGGCTCGACGGTCGTGGCGATGGTGCTTGTTGCCGAGGCGGCCCGGGGCCGCAGGCGCTGTGTCCCGCGTGCACCCGGTGTGGACCGAGGCCTCCCGCATGAATCGGGAAGTCGCGGCGCGATGCTCCGGGGGGTATCCCTGCCTTCGGGAGGCAGAGCTTTCAGCCCGTCGGACCGCGGCATCCTCCAGGAGATTCCTGAGTTCTCCCTGGATACGCCGCCCCTCGGTGGTGGATGGTTCTGGCATCGCTCGGAGCAGTATTGCTGCTGCAGCCAGGTTCTGGCCGACCCCACTGGAAGCCAGGGGCAGCCTTGCCCTAGCATCGTCGGCGATGCGGCGCTGGACATCCTGGGCCAGATGACACACTTCTCCGGCCGGTGCTCGACCTGCCCGCTCCTGCCCGATGTTCTGCCGGAGTTGCACAAGTTGTCCTGCTTCCTCGTCGAGCCTGGCCTGCATCTCGCGGATTTGCTCGAGCTGTGTGTCTTGACCCCCCGCAGGGACTGGGACCACAGCTAGCTCCCGAAGGATGTCAACGCGAGGTGCAGGCCTAGAGGGATCGCCGTCCTCCGACATACCAAGGTGGTTGCCTTCGTCGAGACCCTTTAGATCGACGTGGAAACATTCGTGACTTGGGCCACAGTCCTCGTCGCCGAGGCTGTGGCTATCATCGGAGCAATCGGAGAGGCAGTAGTCACATACGGTCATGAAGTCCCGCATGGCACTAGAGTTACTGAGCCCGGAGAAATCCCAACCAGAGTCAGGCTCGTCGTCTTCCTCGGAACCCGGGGGCCCGTAGGTCGAGATGGTCGTCAATCTGTCCCAGGTTGACCACATATGGTACCTCGGGAGGTTTGATTATGCCTTTATGAAAGCGTCCACAGAAGCGGGGTCGCTTGGTGGGTCTGAAAGTCGCCTAGAGGGGGGGTGAATAGGGCGAAACTGAAATTCTCAAAAATAATCACAACTACAAGCCAGGTTAGCGTTAGAAATATAATAGAGTCCGCGAGAGAGGGTGCAAAACAAATCGCAAGCAAATAATGAAGTGAGACACGCGGATTTGTTTTACCGAGGTTCGGTTCTCTCAAACCTACTCCCCGTTGAGGAGGCCACAAAGGCCGGGTCTCTTTCAACCCTTACCCTCTCTCAAACGGTCCCTCGGACCGAGTGAGCTTTCTCTTCTCAATCACTTGGAACACAAAGTTCCCGCAAGGACCACCACACGATTGGTGTCTCTTGCCTCAATTACAAGTGAGTGTTTGATCACAAGAAAGAATCAAGAAAGAAGAAAGCAATCCAAGCGCAAGAGCTCGAAAGAACACAAGCAAATCACTCTCTCTAATCACTAGGGCGTTGGTGGAATTGAGAGGATTTGATCTCTTTGGTGTGTCTAGAATTGAATGCTAGAGCTCTTGTAAGTGGTTGGGAAGTGGAAAACTTGGATGCAATGAATGGTGGGTGGTTGGGGGTATTTATAGCCCCAACCACCAAACTAGCCGTTTGGTGAGGCTGTCTGTTCGATGGCGCACCGGACATGTCCGGTGTGCACCGGACATGTCCGGTGCGATAGCCACGTCACCAAAGCCGTTGCAAATTGACCGTTGGAGTTCTGACTTCTGGGCCCGCCTGGATGTCCGGTGCACACCGGACATGAACTGTAGATTGTCCGGTGCGCCTGCTCCACGTGCCTGACGACTGCGCGCTTCTGGCGTGCATTAAATGCGTCGCAGGTAGCCGTTGGCGCCGAAATAGCCATTGCCCCGCTGTTACACCGGACAGTCCGGTGTACACCGGACAGTCCGGTGAATTTTAGCGGAGCAGCCGAAGTGAAAACCCGAGGCTGGCGAGTTCCTGAGGCCGTTCTTCCTTGGAGCACCGGACATGTCCGGTGTACACCGGACAGTCCGGTGAATTATAGCGGAGTGGCCTTCGGAAATTCCCGAGAGTGAAGAGTTTGAAGTCGGAGTCCCCTGGTGCACCGGACACTGTCCGGTGCGCCACCGGACAGTCTGGTGCGCCAGACCAGGGTGCCATCCGGGTTGCCTTTAGCTTTCTAATTTGAACCCAACTTTGGTCCTTTTAATTGGCTTGTTGTGAACCTTTGACACCTGTATAACTTATACACTGGAGCAAACTAGTTAGTCCAATTGTTTGTGTTGGGCAATTCAACCACCAAAATTATTTAGGAACTAGGTGTAAGCCTAATTCCCTTTCAATCTTCCCCTTTTTGGTGATTGATGCCAACACAACCAAAGCAAATGTAAAAGTGCATAATTTGAACTAGTTTGCATAATGTAAGTGCAAAGGTTGCTTGGAATTGAGCCAATATAAATACTTACATGATGTGCATGGATTGTTTCTTTATTTTTAACATATTGGACCACATTTGCACCACATGTTTTGTTTTGCAAATTCTTTTGTAAATTCTTTTCAAAATCCTTTTGCAAGATAGTCAAAGGTAAATGAATAAGAATTTTGAGAAGCATTTTCAAGATTTGAAATTTTCTCCTTTTGTTTGAAATGCTTTTCCTTTGACTAAACAAAACTCCCCCTAAATGAGATCCTCCTCTTAGTGTTCAAGAGGGTTTTGATATATCATTTTTGAAATACTACTTCCTCCCCCTTTAGAACATAGTAAGATATTAATTTGAAATTAACCAATTGAAAATCTCCAAATTTTTAAAGTTAGGTGGTGGTGCGGTCCTTTTGCTTTGGGCTCATATTTTCTCCCCCTTTGGCATGAATCGCCAAAAACAGAATTATTAGAGCCCAACGAAGTACTTTCTCCTCCTTTGGTCATAAAATAAACGAGTGAAGATTATACCAAAGTTGGAGAGATGCTCGGAGTGACGGCGAAGGATGAGTAGTAGAGTGGAGTGGAAGCCTTTGTCTTCGCCGAAGACTCCAATTCCCTTTCAATATACCTATGACTTGGTTTGAAATACACTTGAAAACAGATTAGTCATAGCATATATAAAAGAGATATGATCAAAGGTATACTTGTGTGCTATGTGTGCAAATTAGCAAAAGAAATTCCTAGAATCAAGAATATTTAGCTCATGCCTAAGTCTGGTAAAAGATTGTTCATCAAGTGGCTTGGTAAAGATATCGGCTAATTGATCTTTAGTGTTAATGTAAGAAATCTCGATATCCCCTTTTGTTGGTGATCCCGAAGAAAATGATACCGAATGGCTATGTGTTTAGTGCGGCTATGTTCAACGGGATTATCCGCCATGCGGATTGCACTCTCATTATCACATAGAAGAGGAACTTTGGTTAGTTTGTAACCATAGTCCCGCAGGGTTTGCCTCATCCAAAGCAATTGCTCGCAACAATGGCCTGCGGCAATATACTCGGCTTCGGCGGTAGAAAGAGCGACCGAATTTTGCTTCTTTGAAGCCCAAGACACCAAGGATCTTCCCAAGAACTGGCAAGTCCCCGATGTGCTCTTCCTATTAATCTTACACCCCGCCCAATCGGCATCCGAATAACCAATCAAATCAAATGTGGATCCCCGAGGGTACCAAAGCCCAAACTTAGGAGTATAAGCCAAATATCTCAAGATTCGTTTTACGGCCGTAAGGTGGGATTCCTTAGGGTCGGATTGGAATCTTGCACACATGCAAACGGAAAGCATAATGTCCGGTCGAGATGCACATAAATAAAGCAATGAACCAATCATCGACTGGTATACCTTTTGATCGACGGACTTACCTCCCGTGTCGAGGTCGAGATGCCCATTGGTTCCCATGGGTGTCTTGATGGGCTTGGCATCCTTCATTCCAAACTTGCTTAGAATGTCTTGAGTATACTTCGTTTGGCTAATGAAGGTGCCCTCTTGGAGTTGCTTGACTTGGAATCCTAGAAAATACTTCAACTCCCCCATCATCGACATCTCGAATTTCTTTGTCATGATCCTACTAAATTCTTCACATGTAGATTCGTTAGTAGACCCAAATATGATATCATCAACATAAATTTGGCATACGAACAAATCATTGTCAAGAGTTTTAGTGAATAAAGTAGGATCGGCTTTGTCGACTTTGAAGCCATTAGCAATAAGGAAATCTCTAAGGCATTCATACCATGCTCTTGGGGCTTGCTTGAGCCCATAAAGCGCCTTAGAGAGCCTATAAACATGGTTAGGGTACTCACTGTCTTCAAAGCCGGGAGGTTGCTCAACATAGACCTCCTCCTTGATCGGTCCATTGAGGAAGGCACTCTTCACGTCCATTTGATAAAGCTTGAAGCCATGGTGTCGGCGTTTCGGGACCGGGGGGTCCCCGAGCCGACGAGTGAGTGTGCCGCGTGCCCCAGCCCAGATGGGTCGAGCGCGTGGGCGAGCGCGAAGGGGGGAGAGAGCGAGAGCGAGGTGGCCGGATCCGGGTCGTGAGGGAGTCGGAGATCCCGCGGCCTTCGTGTTCGTCCCGCGCCCAGGTCGGGTGCGCTTGCAGTAGGGGGTTACAAGCGTCCGCGCGGGTGAGGGGAGCGAGCGGCCCCGAGAGAGCGCCTGCCCCTGCCCCTCGTTCCCGCGAGGCCAACCTTCTCTAAGAAGGCCCTGGTCCTTCCTTTTATAGGCGTAAGGAGAGGATCCAGGTGTACAAATGGGGGTGTAGCAAGGTGCTACGTGTCTAGCGGGGGAGAGCTAGTGCCCTAAGTACATGCCAAGGTGGCAGCCGGAGAGATCTTGGCACCCGGCTAGTGTGGCGTCGTGGCTGTCGGAGAAGCAACGGAGCTTGGCGGGGGGACAGCTGTCGGAGTGGTTGGGCCCTTGCTGACGTCCCCCTGCTTCCGTAAGAGAGCTGAGAGCCGCCGTCGTCATGGGTCCAGCGGGGTGCCATCATTGCCTATCTGGCGGAGCTAGCCAGATGGGACGTCGGTCCTGTTCCCTGCGGCCCGAGTCGGCTCGAGGTAGGGTGATGATGGCGCTTCCTGTTGACGTGGCGGACTCGTGCCCTAGGTCGGGCGACGTGGAGGCTCCCCCGAAGCCGAGGTCGAGTCTGTCCGGCATGGCCGAGGCCGAGCCCGAGCTCCTGGGTCGGGCGAGGCGGAGGTCGTTCGGCAGAGGCCAGGGCGGAGTCCGAGCCCTGGGTCGGGCGAGGCGGAGTTCGTCGTCTTCCGGGGCCTTAGCCCGAGTCCGAGTCCTGGGTCGGGCGGAGCGGAGTTCGCCGTCTTCCGGGGCCTTAGCTCGAGTCCGAGCCCTGGGTCGGGTGGAGCGGAGTTCGCCGTCTTCCGGGGCCTTAGCCCGAGTCCGAGCCCTGGGTCGGGCGGAGCGGAGTTCGCCGTCTTCCGGGGCCTTAGCCCGAGTCCGAGCCCTGGGTCGGGCGGAGCGGAGTTCGCCGTCTTCCGGGGCCTTAGCCCGAGTCCGAGCCCTGGGTCGGGCGGAGCGGAGTTCACCGTCTTCCGGGGCCTTAGCCCGAGTCCGAGCCCTGGGTCGAGCGGAGCTTCCTATGGCGCTTTTGGCCAAGCCTGGCCGCCCGGTAGTCCCACTCTTTGCGTCAAATGCCCCAGTGACTTGGTCGGTCGGCGCGGTGATTTAGTCAGGGTTGCTTCTCAACGAAGGCAAGGCCTCGGGCGAGCCGGAGATGCGTCTGCCATAAAAAGGGGGCCTCGGGCGAGACGGAAACACCTCAGGGTCGGCTGCCCTTGCCCGAGGCTAGGCTCGGGCGTGGCGTGATCAAGTCGCTCGTATGGACTGATCCCTGACTTAATCAAACCCATCAGGCCTCTGCAGCTTTATGCTGATGGGGGTTACCAGCTGAGAATTAGGCGTCTTGAGGGTACCCCTAATTATGGTCCCCGACAGTAGCCCCCGAGCCTCGAAGGGAGTGTTAACACTCGCTTGGAGGCTTTCGTCGCACTTTTTTGCAAGGGGACCAGCCTTTCTCGGTCGCTCTTTGTTCCGGTGGGTGCGCGCGAGCGCACCCGCCGGGTGTAGCCCCCGAGGCCTCGGAGGAGTGGTTTCACTCCTTCGAGGTCTTAATGCCTTGCGAAATGCTTCGGCCGGTCTGGCGGTTCCCTCATGCGAACAGGCCGTAGCCCGGGTGCACTGTCGGGGCCCAAGTTCTCGGGCTGGTATGTTGACGCTGTCAACGGTTCGGCCGGAGCCGGGTTTGCGAGAGCAGCCCCCGAGCCTCCGCACGGAGCGAGAGGACGATCAGGGACAGACTCGGCTTTTTTACATACGCCCCTACGTCGCCTTTCCGCAAGGAGGAGGGGGGGAGAGCGCCATGTTACCCTCGATGGGCACCAAACATGGTGTCTCCGGTGAGCTGCAATCGGGTAATCCGAGTGGACGTCCATGCCCCGTTCGTTGGGGGTCGGCTAGGGGCCCGGAGGCACGCCCAAAAGTACCTGCGGGTGATCTGCCGGACCCGGTCCCCTGGCGACGGGGTCCGAGGGCTCGTTGCCTCCCTCCGATGGGATTCCGTTACAGAGTCGTTCCCGCTGGTCTCGGAAATGTCCTAGGGTACCTCGGGAGCGCAGCCTGAGCCTTGGTTATGTATCGAACGTACCCCTGGTCATCCCTCGCTCGGTGTCTGAGGCGACTGTGAACCCTTCGGGGGGCCAGCCTTCGAACCCCTGATCAGTAAGGGGCGCGGAGCCCGAGTAGCCTGAGGCGGTCGTGGGACCTTTCGGGGGCCGACCTTCGAACCCCTGACCAGTAGTGGGTGTCGGGCCCACGCGATCTGAGGCGGCTGTTGAACCCTTCGGGGGGCCAGCCTTCGAACCCCTGATCAGTAAGGAGGCTCGGAGCCTAGTTCCTTCACGGGGAAGGATCCCTTTGGGGGTATCCCCTTTCCCGGTCCCTGTTGCAAGAGATAGAGAAAGAAGGAAAAGGGAAAAAAGAATACGAAATTGAACGACGTGGCGTACCTTTTTTGGTGTGGCCGTTTTGGCGAAGGCGAAACGTCATCAGCTGCTTCTGCTAGAAGCGCTGCCCGTCGAGCCGCGGAGTTAATGCGTCGGGGCGAGCGGTCGGCGAGGCTGCCGTTGCGTGCGCGAGCCATTCGAGGGATGGGTCACGGGCGTGTCGTCTTCACACCGTGAGAGAGGGGGTTCTCTTGCTGCCTCCGGATGGGACATGAGCTTGGCTGATGGCGTGACCGCTGCCCTTGCGCGCCTGCCACCGTCATTACTGCCGGCCCACTTTTGACCGCGTTTGACCGCTGCGCCCGGCTGGCGCTGCTGGGCCGCGCGCTGGGCCGCCTCGGGTCGCGGTATTGGTTCCGCAACCGAGGAGGTGCGGTGGTGGCGCAAGTGGCATAGTGGCTTACATGCAGCATCCGGCGCGCCAGTTGCGCGACGCGTGGGCTTGAGCCTCCGTGCTGGCCTGTCAGGAGTCGGAGAGGTGCGTCCACTTGGCACGAGTCGGAGAGGCGCGTCCACTTGGCGCGGTTGCATGCTGCCTGCATGGCTGCCCGCCCCTTTCGCCCGTTGGTCTGGGCAAAGGTGGAGGGTCACTTGTAACCGCTGGGTAGTTGCGCGCGCCGCGCGCGGCGGTCCGGCTTCTTCTGCTCGGAGTCGGTCTGTATGACAGGTGGGTCCCAGCCCCCGCGCCGCAGGGGAGGACTTTGGAGGCGTGTTGGAGAAGACTCAGCCCGTGACGGTTGGGGGCGCAGGCAGGGAGAGTTGCCTTTAAAAGGAGGGCGACCCCTTTCGTAAGGCAACCATGTCTTCTCCCTCCCTTATGCATCGTGTCTTTCCACCTTTCAAGCCCCCGGATGGGGGAAACCGCCGTCTCCGTGCCTCATCGTCGGAGGGCACTACTCCGTGGGAGTGGGTACCTTTCAGCCATCGTTCGGCTTCAAGGAGTTTCATCATGCAGCCCGGCTGCACCCCTCCACCGGCGGTCACCCAAGAGGGTGACCTCCGGCTTGATGGTGGGGGAAAGCGAGCCGGGCTGCGGCCTCTGCCCCTCCCTCAGCCTCAAGGATTTTCATCACCAGGGCTGAGGAGGGGAGTGTGCCAAGTTGGGGTCGGCTCCTGCGCGGGCGGTGGCCCGCTCCTTCCCTCAGTGATCGGGGGGAAGGGCGGGAGTCGTCCGTGGCGCCTCCCGCCACGGCAACTGGAAGAGGTTCTTCCGCCGGCGCGACAGCCTAGGTTGGCCATGGACCGACCTCCAACTCTACGGCCTTCTGCCCGTCCTTGCCTCTCGAGTTTGGGCAAGGGCGGGGGCCTCCTAGCAGCAGCATCCGCCCTGAGGCCATCATTGCTGCTGTTCGGCCCCCCGGGGCAGAAGTCTTCATCGTCGCCGCTGTCGGGGCGGGCGGCGACCTGCCGTTCGTCGGTCTTCTGTTGCCCCGCAGGCCCACCCCTATCGAGTGGGGTTGTTCGTACCTGCGGAGGGGGAACCAGAGTTCCGTTTGTAATGGCACTTCGAGTGCCGGGTTTTTTGTTCATTTTGGCTTTCGGGGCCTGAACATGTATGTAATTACGGCACGGAGCCGTGTTTTTTCCTCATTTCCGAGCACTAAGACTCGTCTGCTGATTGTCTGAACCGCTTCACCAAGCATGAGTCGCCCCGTGTCAAGGTGACGAGTGAGGTATCCGTATCCCGGAGGCGTAGGAGTCCCTCGGCTCGGTCGGCCCTGTTGTCCGAGGCTCCTCTAGCTTAGTTAAAGAGACCCCTCGGCCGCTCTTCGACGAGCCGAGGCCAGGGGTAGCGATATCAGTATGAGCAGAGGCGGAGTTGGTTCGGAAATGAAACCTGGTTGGCCGGAGCCTAGCCGAGTTGTCCGTTGGCAGAATCGACGCCAGAGTTGGTCAGCCGAGGCTTCGGACCGGGCTGGTGCTCTCGGAAGGTGGTCGGCCGAGGCCCCGGAGGTGGCTGGCCGAGCCGCCTGCTCGGGCCGGATTCCCGGAGAAGTCCCTGACAACGATCGCCCGGGCGCGGTGATGACGCCGTCCTTCGGAGCGGAGGCCCTCGGACCGTGTCGCCGTCCGAGGCTAGGTCGGGCCTTGCCGAAGGTGCCGTTGATGCCGAGGGTGTCGCTGCCCCCTTCCTGAGTCAGGACCCGAGCCTGCAGGATCAGCTTGTCTTGTAGTGTGTGCTTTGTGCGGCCGTCGAGGCCAGAACACACACCCTTGCTGTGTTGTAAAGCTGCGTCTCTTTTCCTCTTGTTTCGAGCATCTGGACTTTTTGTCGGTAACAGGGATGTTAGTGCGAGCGAAAGTTGCTTCTTGCGGAAGGTGAGGAGTGAGGTATCTGTATCCCGGAGGCGTAGGAGTCCCTCGGCTCGGTCGGCCTTGCCGCTTACGCGCACTTTTACTCGTCCATGAGGCCCTATCACCGACTTGGTCGAGGAAACTCGAAGAATCGCTTCGACAGAAGGGCTTCCGAACGTAGAGACTTGTTCGATCCGTGGAGTCACCTTATCCGAACACGAGTTACTTATCGCAGAAGGTGATGAGTGAGGTATCCGTATCCCGGAGGCGTAGGAGTCCCTCGGCTCGGTCAGCCTTGACTGCTTACGTGTACCCCGTCGTTTCCAGGACCCACTTTTCGAAGTAGTCAAAAAGCACGGAAGATATTCTGGTAAAAGAGATTTTCTATTTGAGGAAAATTTTGACGCAGAGGGGGTTTCCCCCCTTTTAGCCCCCGAGGGAGGGTCGGGCTTTGCCGAGGCGAGGCCGACCCTTCCTTGTTGACTAAACTTTGCGTGGGTGTGAGGTATATGAACAACTTGGAAACATCTTAAGGGTAGAAGCGACGTAGCTGTTGGATGTTCCAAGCGTTGCCGTAGACCTCGCCCTGACTGTTGGCCAGCTTGTACGTTCCGGGCTTCAGAACTTTGGCGATGACGAACGGCCCCTCCCAGGGGGGCGTGAGCTTGTGCCTCCCTCGGGCGTCTTGCCGCAGCCGAAGCACCAGGTCGCCCACCTGAAGGTCTCGGGGTCGGACCCCTCGGGCGTGGTAGCGTCGCAGGGACTGCTGGTACCGCGCCGAGTGTAGTAAGGCCCTGTCCCGCGCCTCGTCCAGCTGGTCCAGCGAGTCTTCTCGGCTAGCTTGGTTGCTTTCTTCGTTGTAGGCCCTCGTCCTCGGGGAGCCGTATTCCAGGTCAGTGGGCAAGACGGCCTCGGCCCCGTAGACCAGGAAGAACGGCGTGAAACCCGTGGCTCGGCTCGGCGTCGTCCTCAGGCTCCAGACCACCGAGGGGAGTTCCTTCATCCATCGCTTGCCGAACTTGTTGAGATCATTGTAAATCCGAGGCTTGAGCCCTTGTAGAATCATGCCATTGGCACGTTCTACTTGCCCATTCGTCATGGGATGAGCTACGGCGGCCCAGTCTACCCGGATGTTGTGATCCTCGCAAAAATCCAAGAATTTTTTGCCGGTGAACTGGGTGCCGTTGTCGGTGATGATGGAGTTCGGGACCCCGAAGCGATGGATGATGTTGGTGAAGAACGCCACCGCCTGCTCGGATCTGATGCTGTTCAGGGGTCGGACCTCGATCCACTTGGAGAATTTGTCGACGGCGACCAGCAGGTGCGTGTAGCCCCCGGGCGCCTTCTGCAGAGGGCCGACGAGGTCCAGACCCCACACAGCGAAGGGGCAGGTGATGGGTATCGTCTGCAGAGCCTGAGCGGGCAGGTGGGTTTGCTTCGCATAGAATTGGCACCCTTCGCAGGCGCGGACAATTCTAGTGGCGTCAGCCACCGCCGTCGGCCAATAGAAGCCTTGGCGGAAAGCGTTCCCGACGAGGGTTCGAGGTGCTGCATGATGGCCGCAAGCCCCCGAGTGTATTTCCTGCAGGAGTTCCTGACCCTCGGCGATGGAGATGCATCGCTGGAGGATGCCCGAGGGGCTACGGTGGTAGAGCTCCTTCTCATCGCCCAGCAAGACGAACGACTTGGCGCGTCGCGCTACCCGCCGAGCTTCTGCCCGGTCGAGGGGCAGTTCTTCTTGGCGGAGATATTGCAGGTACGGGGTCTGCCAATCTTGTTCCGGCGTGACCCCGCTCTGCTCCTCCTCGATGCGCAGTGCTTCGCCCTCGGAGGCCGAGGGTTCCTCGGGTTGAACCGAGGATGGCTCGGGCTGGGCCGAGGTCACCTCGGACTCGGGCGTGTCGTCGATCTTGACGGAGGGTTGGTGCAGATCCCGGGAGAAGACGTCCGGGGGAACCGTCGTTCGCCCCGAGGCTATCTTCGCCAGCTCGTCCGCAGTCTCGTTGTAGCGCCGGGCGATGTGGTTAAGCTCGAGCCCGTAGAACTTGTCTTCCAGGCGTCGAACCTCATCACAGTAGGCCTCCATCTTCGGGTCGCGGCAGTGGGAGTTCTTCATGACCTGGTCGATGACGAGCTGCGAGTCACCGCGTGCGTCGAGGCGTTGGACCCCTAGCTCGATGGCGATTCGCAATCCGTTGATCAGAGCCTCGTACTCAGCCACATTGTTGGACGCCGGGAAATGGAGGCGGAGCACGTAGCGCAGGTGTTTCCCGAGGGGCGAGACGAAGAGCAGGCCCGCGCCGGCTCCCGTCTTCATCAGCGACCCGTCGAAAAACATGGTCCAGAGCTCCGGTTGGATCGGAGCCGTCGGCAACTGGGTGTCGACCCATTCAGCTACGAAGTCCGCCAGTACCTGGGACTTGATGGCCTTCCGAGGGGCGAACGAGATTGTCTCGCCCATGATTTCCACCGCCCACTTTGCGATCCGTCCCGAGGCTTCTCGGCACTGGATGATCTCCCCCAGGGGGAAGGATGACACCACAGTCACCGGATGAGACTCGAAGTAATGTCGCAGCTTTCGCCTCGTCCGGATCACTGCATACAGCAGCTTCTGGACTTGTGGGTAGCGGATCTTGGTCTCGGACAGCACCTCGCTGACGAAGTAAACTGGCCTCTGAATGGGCAAGGCATGCCCCTCTTCCCGCCTTTCGACCACGATCGCGGCGCTGACCACCTGAGTGGTAGCGGCGACGTAGACCAGGAGGGCTTCTCCATCAGCTGGGGGTACCAAGACGGGCGCCTGGGTGAGGAGCGCCTTCAGGTTCCCGAGAGCTTCCTCGGCCTCGGGAGTCCAGGTGAAGCACTCGGCCTTCCTTAAGAGACGGTACAGGGGCAGGCCTCTTTCGCCGAGGCGCGAGATGAAACGGCTCAAGGCCGCGAGACATCCCATGACCCTCTGTACGCCTTTTAAGTCCTTGATGGGCCCCATGTTTGTGATGGCTGCGATCTTCTCCGGGTTGGCTTCGATGCCCCGCTCGGAGACGATGAACCCCAAAAGCATGCCTCGGGGCACCCCGAAGACGCACTTCTCGGGATTGAGCTTGACGCCCTTCGCCTTGAGACACCGGAATGTCAGTTCGAGGTCGGAGAGAAGGTCGGAGGCTTTCCTCGTCTTGACTACGATGTCATCGACGTAGGCCTCGACCGTGCGACCGATGTGTTCGCCGAACACATGGTTCATGCACCGCTGGTACGTTGCACCCGCGTTCCTCAAACCGAACGGCATGGTGACATAACAGTACATGCCGAAGGGCGTGATGAAAGAAGTCGCGAGCTGGTCGGACTCTTTCATCTTGATTTGATGATACCCTGAGTAGGCATCGAGGAAAGACAGGGTTTCGCACCCTGCAGTGGAGTCCACGATTTGATCGATGCGAGGTAGGGGGTAGGGGACTTTCAGACATGCTTTGTTGAGACCAGTGTAGTCTACACACATCCGCCACTTCCCCCCTTTCTTCCTCACAAGTATAGGGTTGGCGAGCCATTCGGGATGGAATACCTCTTTGATGAACCCTGCTGCCATCAGCTTGTGGATCTCTTCGCCTATCACCCTGCGCCTTTCCTCGTCGAATCGGCGCAGAGGCTGTCTGACCGGTCGGGCTCCGGCCCGAATATCCAGCGAGTGCTCGGCGACATCCCTCGGTATGCCGGGCATGTCCGAGGGACTCCACGCAAAGACGTCGGCGTTTGCGCGGAGAAAGTCGACGAGCACTGCTTCCTATTTGGGGTCGAGCTCGGACCCGATCCGGATCTGCTTGGAGGTGTCTCCACTGGGGTCGAGAGGGACGGCCTTAACTGTCTCCGCTGGCTCGAAGTTGCCGGCATGTCGCTTCACGTCCGGCACCTCCCGGGAGAGGTTTTCCAGGTCGGCGATGAGGGCCTCGGACTCAGGGAGGGCCTCGGCGTACTCCACGCACTCCACATCGCATTCGAACGCGTGTTTGTACGTGGGGCCGACGGTGATGACCCCGTTGGGGCCCGGCATCTTGAGCTTCAGGTAGGTGTAGTTGGGGATGGCCATGAACTTCGCGTAGCATGGCCTTCCCAACACTGCGTGGTAGGTTCCTCGGAACCCGACCACCTCGAACGTCAAAGTCTCCCTTCGGAAGTTGGAGGGTGTTCCGAAGCAGACAGGAAGGTCGAGCTGTCCAAGGGGCTGGACGCGCTTCCCAGGGATGATCCCGTGGAAGGGCGCAGCGCCTGCTCGGACGGATGACAGATCGACGCGCAGGAGCCTGAGGGTCTCGGCGTAGATGATATTGAGGCAGCTGCCCCCATCCATCAGGACCTTGGTGAGCCTGACATCGCCGATGATGGGATCGACGACGAGCGGGTACTTCCCCGGGCTCGGCACGTGGTCGGGGTGGTCGTCCTGGTCGAAGGTGATGGGCTTGTCGGACCAGTTTAGGTAGACTGGCGCCGCCACCTTCACCGAGCAGACCTCCCGACGCTCTTGCTTACGATGCCGAGCCGAGGCATTCGCGGCATGCCCTCCGTAGATCATGAAGCAGTCGCGGACCTCGGGGAACTCTCCTGCTTGGTGATCTTCCTTTTTGTCGTCGTCGTGGGCCCTGCCACCCTCTGCGGGTGGCCCGGCCCGGTGGAAGTGGCGCCGAAGCATGACGCACTCCTCGAGGGTGTGCTTGACGGGCCCCTGATGGTAGGGGCACGTCTCCTTGAGTGCCTTGTCGAAGAGGTTGGCGCCTCCGGGGGGCTTCCGAGGGTTCTTGTATTCGGCAGCGGTGACAAGGTCGGTGCTGGCGGCGTCGCGTTTCGCTTGCGACTTCCTCCTGCCTTTCTTCTTGGCGCCGAGCGGAGTAGACGCCTCGGGAGCATCTTCCGACGGGCGGCCCTGGGGCTGCTTGTCCTTTCGGAAGATGGCCTCGACCGCCTCCTGACCAGAGGCGAACTTGGTGGCGATGTCCATCAGCTCGCTCGCCCTGGTGGGGGTCTTGCGACCCAACTTGCTCACCAGGTCACGGCAGGTGGTGCCGGCGAGGAATGCGCCGATGACATCGGAGTCGGTGATGTTAGGCAGCTCGGTGCGCTGCTTTGAGAATCGCCGGATGTAGTCCCGAAGGGACTCTCCCGGCTGTTGCCGGCAGCTTCGGAGGTCCCAGGAATTCCCGGGGCGCACGTACGTGCCCTGGAAGTTGCCGGCGAAGGCTTGGACCAAATCCTCCCAGTTGGAAATCTGCCCCGGAGGCAGGTGCTCCAACCAAGCGCGAGCAGTGTCGGAGAGGAACAGGGGGAGGTTGCGGATGATGAGGTTGTCGTCGTCCGTCCCACCTAGTTGACAGGCCAAGCGGTAGTCCGCGAGCCACAATTCCGGTCTCGTTTCCCCCGAGTACTTTGTGATGGTAGTCGGGGGTCGGAATCGGGGCGGAAACGGCGCCCGCCGAATGGCCCGGCTGAAGACCTGCGGACCGGGTGGTTCGGGTGAGGGACTCCGATCCTCCCCGCTGTCGTAGCGTCCCCCACGCCTGGGGTGATAACCTCGGCGCACCCTTTCGTCGAGGCGGGCCCGACGGTCGCGATGAGGGTGCTCGTCGCCGAGGTGGCCCGGGGCCGCTGGCGCGGTGTTGCGCGTGCGCCCGGTGTAGACCGAGGCTTCCCGCATAAGTCGGGAAGTCGCGGCGCGAGGTTCCGAGGGGTACCCCTGCCTTCGGGAGGCAGAGCTCTCGGCCCGCCGGGCCACAGCGCCTTCCAGGAGATGCTTGAGCTCTCCCTGGATTTGCCGACCCTCGATGGTTGATGACTCCGGCATCGCGCGGAGGAGCATCGCTGCGGCGGCCAGGTCCTGACCGGTCCCGCCGGATGCGGGTGGCGGTCTGTCCCTAGCATCGTTAGCGATGCGGTGCTGGAGACCTTGGGGCAGGTGACGTATTTCTCCGGCCGGGGGCTGGCCCGCCCATACCTGCCCGACGTCCCGACGGATTGCCTCGAGCGCTCCTGCTCCCTCATCGAGCCCGGCCCGCGCCCCGCGGACTTGCTCGAGCTGTGGGTCGTGACCCCCCGCCGGAACGGGGACCACAGCTAGCTCCCGCGGGATGTCGGCGCGAGGCGCTGGCCTAGGGGGATCACCATCCTCCGGCATGCCGAGACAGCTGCCTCCGGAGGGATCCCCTAGCTCGACATGGAAACATTCGCGGCTCGGGCCGCAGTCCTTGTCGTCAAGGCTGCGGCTGCCGTCAGAACAGTCGGAGAGGCAGTAGTTGCATGCGGTCATGAAATCCCGCATGGCACTGGGGTTGCCAGATCCAGAGAAATCCCAGCAGATGCTGGGATCGTCATCTTCCTCGAACCCAGAGGGCCCGTAGGTCGAGACGTCCGTCAATCGGTCCCAAGGCGACCGCACACGAAACCCCAGAGAGGTTGCACTCGCCTCAATGTGAGCGCCCGCCAAAGTGAGGTCACTAGGCGGGTTGAGGCCGAGTCGAAATGACAAAGGATGGGAATCAGCCGGTACCTTTTGGTCGACGAGGATCGACGAAGTCACATCGGGGGCTGATCGTGCTGTCGTCCTGGGTGCGAGGGCGACGTCCTGCAGGCCCTCCGTGAGCGCGCTGGCGTCGTCCACTTGCTCGGGGTCGGCGTGTCGCGGGGGGACGGCGCTCGCCTTCGCCTCAAACGCGTGGGTGATGCCCGACGCGTCCTCCGTTGGGGCGCTGGGGATGTCGATTTGCTCGACAGCCGACTGAGTGCAACCTCCTGCTTGGCCCCGGTTGCCTCGCCTCCTCCTTCGATGGCGAGGGAGAGGATGGGGCGAGCTCGAAAGTTGTCCTTCCCCTACGCGGGAAAGACGTCGTTGATTCCGCCGCCGGTGGGCGGGCTGTCCGCCACCATTGTCGCTGTCGCGCGGCGGTGGAAGGAGTATCATGTCGTAGCTGCCGTCGAAAGACATGAACTCGAGGCTCCCGAGACGGAGCACCGTCCCGGGTTGAAGAGGTCGTTGGAGACTGCCCATCTGGAGCTTTACGGGAAACTACTCGTCAACACGCAGCAGGCCCCTACCTGGCGCGCCAACTGTCGGCGTTTCGGGACCGGGGGGTCCCCGAGCCGACGAGTGAGTGTGCCGCGTGCCCCAGCCCAGATGGGTCGAGCGCGTGGGCGAGCGCGAAGGGGGGAGAGAGCGAGAGCGAGGTGGCCGGAGCCGGGTCGTGAGGGAGTCGGAGATCCCGCGGCCTTCGTGTTCGTCCCGCGCCCAGGTCGGGTGCGCTTGCAGTAGGGGGTTACAAGCGTCCGCGCGGGTGAGGGGAGCGAGCGGCCCCGAGAGAGCGCCTGCCCCTGCCCCTCGTTCCCGCGAGGCCAACCTTCTCTAAGAAGGCCCTGGTCCTTCCTTTTATAGGCGTAAGGAGAGGATCCAGGTGTACAAATGGGGGTGTAGCAAGGTGCTACGTGTCTAGCGGGGGAGAGCTAGTGCCCTAAGTACATGCCAAGGTGGCAGCCGGAGAGATCTTGGCACCCGGCTAGTGTGGCGTCGTGGCTGTCGGAGAAGCAACGGAGCTTGGCGGGGGGACAGCTGTCGGAGTGGTTGGGCCCTTGCTGACGTCCCCCTGCTTCCGTAAGAGAGCTGAGAGCCGCCGTCGTCATGGGTCCAGCGGGGTGCCATCATTGCCTATCTGGCGGAGCTAGCCAGATGGGACGTCGGTCCTGTTCCCTGCGGCCCGAGTCGGCTCGAGGTAGGGTGATGATGGCGCTTCCTGTTGACGTGGCGGACTCGTGCCCTAGGTCGGGCGACGTGGAGGCTCCTCCGAAGCCGAGGTCGAGTCTGTCCGGCATGGCCGAGGCTGAGCCCAAGCTCCTGGGTCGGGCGAGGCGGAGGTCGTTCGGCAGAGGCCAGGGCGGAGTCCGAGCCCTGGGTCGGGCGAGGCGGAGTTCGTCGTCTTCCGGGGCCTTAGCCCGAGTCCGAGTCCTGGGTCGGGCGGAGCGGAGTTCGCCGTCTTCAAGGGCCTTAGCCCGAGTCCGAGCCCTGGGTCGGGCGGAGCGGAGTTCGCCGTCTTCCGGGGCCTTAGCCCGAGTCCGAGCCCTGGGTCGGGCGGAGCGGAGTTCGCCGTCTTCCGGGGCCTTAGCCCGAGTCCGAGCCCTGGGTCGGGCGGAGCGGAGTTCGCCGTCTTCCGGGGCCTTAGCCCGAGTCCGAGCCCTGGGTCGGGCGGAGCGGAGTTCGCCGTCTTCCGGGGCCTTAGCCCGAGTCCGAGCCCTGGGTCGGGCGGAGCTTCCTATGGCGCTTTTGGCCAAGCCTGGCCGCCCGGTAGTCCCACTCTTTGCGTCAAATGCCCCAGTGACTTGGTCGGTCGGCGCGGTGATTTAGTCAGGGTTGCTTCTCAACGAAGGCAAGGCCTCGGGCGAGCCGGAGATGCGTCTGCCGTAAAAAGGGGGCCTCGGGCGAGACGGAAACACCTCAGGGTCGGCTGCCCTTGCCCGAGGCTAGGCTCGGGCGTGGCGTGATCGAGTCGCTCGTGTGGACTGATCCCTGACTTAATCAAACCCATCAGGCCTCTGCAGCTTTATGCTGATGGGGGTTACCAGCTGAGAATTAGGCGTCTTGAGGGTACCCCTAATTATGGTCCCCGACACATGGTAAGTAGCATAGGCTAATAATATGCGAATTGACTCAAGCCTAGCTACGGGTGCATAGGTTTCACCAAAATCCAAACCTTCGACTTGTGAATACCCCTTGGCCACGAGTCGAGCTTTGTTCCTAGTCACCACACCATGCTCATCTTGCTTGTTGCGGAAGACCCACTTGGTTCCTACAACATTTTGGTTAGGACGTGGAACTAAGTGCCATACCTCGTTCCTTGTGAAATTGTTGAGCTCCTCTTGTATCGCCATCACCCAATCCGAATCTTGTAGTGCTTCCTCTACCCTGTGTGGCTCAATAGAGGAAACAAAAGAGTAATGCTCACAAAAATGTGCAACACGAGATCGAGTGGTTACCCCCTTATGAATGTCGCCGAGGATGGTGTCGACGGGGTGATCTCGTTGTATTGCTTGGTGGACTCTTGGGTGTGGCGGCCTTGGTTGTTCATCCTCCTTGTCTTCATCATTTGCGTCTCCCCCTTGATCATTGCCGTCGTCTTGAGGTGGCTCATCATTGTCTTCTTCATCTTTATCAACTTGAGCTTCGTCCTCATTTTGGGTTGGTGGAGATGCTTGCGTGGAGGAGGATGGTTGATCTTGTGCACTTGGAGGCTCTTTGGATTCCTTAGGGCACACATCCCCAATGGACATGTTCCTTAGCGCGATGCACGGAGCCTGTTCTTCACCTATCTCATCAAGATCAACTTGCTCTACTTGAGAGCCGTTAGTCTCATCAAACACAACGTCACAAGAAACTTCAACGAGTCCTGAGGACTTGTTAAAGACTCTATATGCCCTTGTGTTTGAGTCATATCCTAGTAAAAAGCCTTCTACAGTTTTAGGAGCAAATTTAGATTTTCTACCTCTTTTGACAAGAATAAAACATTTGCTACCAAAAACTCTAAAATAAGAAATATTTGGCTTTTTACCGGTTAGGAGTTCATAGGATGTCTTCTTGAGGATTCGGTGTAGATACAACCGGTTGATGGCGTAGCAGGCGGTGTTGACCGCCTCGGCCCAAAACCAATCCGGTGTCTTGTACTCATCAAGCATGGTTCTTGCCATGTCCAATAGAGTTCGATTCTTCCTCTCCACTACACCATTTTGTTGTGGAGTGTAGGGAGAAGAGAACTCATGCTTGTTGCCCTCCTCCTCAAGGAAGCCTTCTATTTGTGAGTTTTTGAACTCCGTCCCGTTGTCGCTTCTAATTTTCTTGATCCTTAAGCCGAACTCATTTTGAGCCCGTCTCAAGAATCCCTTTAAGGTCTCTTGGGTATGAGATTTTTCCTGCAAAAAAACACCCAAGTGAAGCGAGAATAATCATCCACGATAACTAGACAGTACTTACTCCCGTCGATGCTTATGTAAGCAATCGGGCCGAATAAATCCATGTGTAGGAGCTCCAGTGGCCTGTCACTAGTCATGATGTTCTTGTGTGGATGATGAGTGCCAACTTGCTTCCTGGCTTGGCATGCGCTACAAATCCTGTCTTTCTCAAAATGAACATTGGTTAGTCCTAAAATGTGTTCCCCCTTTAGAAGCTTATGAAGATTCTTCATTCCAACATGGGCTAGTCGGCGGTGCCAAAGCCAACCCAAGTTAGTCTTAGCAACCAAGCAAGTGTCGAGTTCAGCTCTATCAAAATCTACCAAGTATAGCTGACCCTCAAACACTCCCTTAAATGCTATTGAATCATCACTTCTTCTAAAGACAGTAACACCTACATCAGTAAATAGACAGTTGTAGCCCATTTGACATAATTGGGATACGGAAAGCAAATTGTAATCTAAAGATTCTACAAGAAAAACATTGGAAATAGTATGGTCAGGTGATATAGCAATTTTACCCAATCCTTTGACCAAACCTTGATTTCCATCCCCGAATGTGATAGCTCGTTGGGGATCTTGGTTTTTCTCATATGAGGAGAACATTTTCTTCTCCCCTGTCATATGGTTTGTGCACCCGCTGTCCAGTATCCAACTTGAGCCCCCGGATGCATAAACCTGCAAAATAATTTTAGTTCTTGACTTTAGGTACCCAAACGGTTTTGGGTCCTTTGGCATTAGAAACAAGAACTTTGGGTACCCAAACACAAGTCTTGGAGCCCTTGTGTTTGCCCCCAACAAACTTGGCAACTACCTTGCCGGATTTGTTAGTAAGCACATATGATGCATCAAAAGTTTTGAATGAAATAGCATGATCATTTGATGCATTAGGAGTTTTCTTCTTAGGCAACTTAGCACGGGTTGGTTGCCTAGAGCTAGATGTCTCACCCTTATACATAAAAGCATGATTAGGGCCAGAGTGAGACTTCCTAGAGTGAATTCTCCTAATTTTGCTCTCGGGATAACCGGCAGGGTACAAAATGTAACCCTCGTTATCCTGAGGCATGGGAGCCTTGCCCTTAACAAAGTTAGACAAATTTTTAGGAGGGGCATTAAGTTTGACATTGTCTCCCCTTTGGAAGCCAATGCCATCCTTGATGCCCGGGCGTCTCCCATTATAGAGCATACTTCTAGCAAATTTAAACTTTTCATTTTCCAAGTTATGCTTGGCAATTTTAGCATCTAGTTTTGCTATATGATCATTTTGTTGTTTAATTAAAGACATGTGATCATGAATAGCATTAACATCAATATCTCTACATCTAGTGCAAATAGAAGTGTGCTCAACAATAGATGTAGAGGGTTTGCAAGATTTCAATTCTACAACCTTAGCATGTAACAAATCATTTTTAGTTCTAAGGTCGGAAACAGTAGCTTTGCAAACATCAAAATCCTTAGCCTTAGCAAGCAATTTTTCATTCTCAATCTTAAGGCTAGCGACAGAAATGTTTAATTCTTCAATCCTAGCAAGCAAATCACCATCATTATTTCTAGGATTGGGAATTGAAACATCACAAACATGAGAATCAACCTTAGCAATTAAATTAGCATTTTCATTTCTAAGGTTGGCAATAGTGTCATGGCAAGTGCTTAGCTCACTAGATAGTTTTTGACATTTTTCTACTTCTATAGCATAAGCATTTTTAACCTTAACATGTTTCTTGTTTTCTTTAATTAGAAAATCCTCTTGGGAATCCAAAAGGTCATCCTTTTCACGAATAGCACTAATCAATTCATTTAATTTTTCCTTTTGTTCCATGTTAAGATTGGCAAAAAGGGTAAGCAAGTTATCCTCCTCATCACTAGCATTATCATCACTAGAGGATTCATATTTTGTGGAGGATTTAGATTTAACCTTCTTCCTTTTGCCGTCTTTTGCCATGAGGCACTTGTGGCCGACGTTGGGAAAGAGAAGCCCCTTGGTGACGGCGATGTTGGCGGCGTCCTCGTCGGAGGAGGACTCGGTGGAGCTCTCGTCGGAGTCCCACTCGCGGCACACGTGGGCATCGCTGCCCCTCTTCTTGTGGTACCTCTTCTTTTCTCTTCTCTTGCCCTTCTTGTCGTTGTCCCTGTCACTGTCACTTGATAATGGACATTTAGCGATAAAGTGACCGGGCTTACCACACTTGTAGCAAACCTTCTTGGAACGGGATTTGTAATCTTTCCCCTTCCGTTGCTTGAGGATTTGGCGAAAGCTTTTGATGATTAAAGCCATCTCCTCATTGTCGAGCTTGGAGGCGTCAATTGGTTGTCTACTTGGTGTAGACTCCTCCTTCTTCTCCTCCGTCGCCTTAAATGCCACCGGTTGTGCTTCGGACGTGGAGGGATCATCAAGCTCGTTGATCTTCCTTGAGCCCTTGATCATACATTCAAAGCTCACAAAATTTCCGATAACTTCTTCGGGGGTCATTTGAGTATATCTTGGGTTGCCACGAATTAATTGAACTTGAGTGGGGTTAAGGAAAATGAGAGATCTTAGAATAACCTTAACCACCTCGTGGTCGTCCCACTTCTTGCTCCCAAGGTTGCGCACTTGGTTCACCAAGGTCTTGAGCCGGTTGTACATATCTTGAGGCTCCTCCCCTTGGCGAAGACGGAAGCGACCGAGCTCCCCCTCGATCGTTTCCCGCTTGGTGATCTTGGTGAGTTCATCACCCTCGTGCGCGGTCTTGAGTAGGTCCCAAATCTCCTTCGCGCTCTTCAACCCTTGCACCTTGTTATATTCCTCCTTACTTAGAGAAGCAAGGAGTATGGTTGTAGCTTGAGAGTTGAAGTGCTCGATTTGGGCCACCTCGTCCTCATCATAGTCTTCATCCCCTACGGATGGTACCTGTACACCATACTCAACAACATCCCATATACTTTTGTGGAGTGAGGTTAGATGAAATCGCATTAAATCACTCCACATAGCATAGTCGTCACCATCAAACGTTGGTGGTTTGCCTAATGGGACGGAAAGTAAAGGTGTATGTTTAGGAATGCGAGGGTAGCGTAGGGGGATCTTACTATACTTCTTACGCTCTTGTCGCTTAGAAGTGACGGACGCCACGTCGGAGCCGGAGGTGGATGTCGATGAAAAATCGGTCTCGTAGTAGACCACCTTCCTCATCCTTTTCTTCTTGTCCCCACTTCGATGCGGCTTATGGGAAGAGGATTTTTCCTTCTTCTCTTTGTGATGTGAAGAAGACATTTTCTCCTTCCCTTTGGAGGAGTCCTTCTTCTTCTCTTCGTGGTGTGAAGAAGACCTTTTCTCCTTCCGTTTGGAGGAGTCCTTCTTCTTCTCCTTCCTCTTGGTGCGGGACTCTTCCGATGAAGTGCTCCCTTGGCTCGTAGTGGGCTTGTCGCCGGTCTCCATCTCCCTCTTGGTGTGATCTCCCGACATCACTTCGAGCGGTTAGGCTCTAATGAAGCATCGAGCTCTGATACCAATTGAAAGTCGCCTAGAGGGGGGGGTGAATAGGGCGAAACTGAAATTCTCAAAAATAATCACAACTACAAGCCGGGTTAGCGTTAGAAATATAATAGAGTCCGCGAGAGAGGGTGCAAAACAAATCGCAAGCAAATAATGAAGTGAGACACGCGGATTTGTTTTACCGAGGTTCGGTTCTCTCAAACCTACTCCCCGTTGAGGAGGCCACAAAGGCCGGGTCTCTTTCAACCCTTACCCTCTCTCAAACGGTCCCTCGGACCGAGTGAGCTTTCTCTTCTCAATCACTTGGAACACAAAGTTCCCGCAAGGACCACCACATGATTGGTGTCTCTTGCCTCAATTACAAGTGAGTGTTTGATCACAAGAAAGAATCAAGAAAGAAGAAAGCAATCCAAGCGCAAGAGCTCGAAAGAACACAAGCAAATCACTCTCTCTAATCACTAGGGCGTTGGTGGAATTGAGAGGATTTGATCTCTTTGGTGTGTCTAGAATTGAATGTTAGAGCTCTTGTAAGTGGTTGGGAAGTGGAAAACTTGGATGCAATGAATGGTGGGTGGTTGGGGGTATTTATAGCCCCAACCACCAAACTAGCCGTTTGGTGAGGCTGTCTATTCGATGGCGCACCGGACAGTCCGGTGCACACCGGACATGTCCGGTGCGACAGCCACGTCACCAAAGCCGTTGCAAATTGACCATTGGAGTTCTGACTTCTGGGCCCGCCTGGATGTCCGGTGCACACCGGACATGAACTGTAGATAGTCCGGTGCGCCTGCTCCCGCGTGCCTGACGACTGCGCGCTTCTGGCACGCATTAAATGCGTCACAGGTAGCCGTTGGCGCCGAAATAGCCGTTGCCCCGCTGTTACACCGGACAGTCCGGTGTACACCGGACAGTCCGGTGAATTTTAGCGGAGCAGCCGAAGTGAAAACCCGAGGCTGGCGAGTTCCTGAGGCCGTTCTTCCTTGGAGCACCGGACATGTCCGGTGTACACCGGACAGTCCGGTGAATTATAGCGGAGTGGCCTTCGGAAATTCCCGAGAGTGAAGAGTTTGAAGTCGGAGTCCCCTGGTGCACCGGACACTGTCCGGTGCGCCACCGGACAGTCCGGTGCGCCAGACCAGGGTGCAATCCGGGTTGCCTTTAGCTTTCTAATTTGAACCCAACTTTGGTCCTTTTAATTGGCTTGTTGTGAACCTTTGACACCTGTATAACTTATACACTGGAGCAAACTAGTTAGTCCAATTGTTTGTGTTGGGCAATTCAACCACCAAAATTATTTAGGAACTAGGTGTAAGCCTAATTCCCTTTCAGGGTCGAAGCTGAATCTAAAAGGCACATGATGGGAAACAGACAGTACCTCTTGATCGACGGACGGTGACGAAGTCACGTCGGGGACGGACTGCACCGTTATCTCAGGTACAAGGCTGACGCCCAGCAAGTCCTTCGCGAGCGTGCTGGCGTCGCCCGTCATATCCTTGGGGTTGGCGTGTTGCGGGGAAACGACGCTCGTCTTCGTCTCAAACGCGAGGTCAACGCCCGATGTGTCCGCCGCTGGGGCGCCGGCGTCGCCGACTCGCTCGACAGCCGACGAGGCGCCGCCTCCTGCTTGGCCATGATTGCCCCGCCTCCTTCCTCGTTGACGGGGAGGGTGACGGGACAAACTCGGATGCTATTCTTCCGCCATGCGGGGAAGACGTCGTCGATTCCGCCACCGGCAGGCGGGCTGGCGGCCGCCATTGTCGTTGTCGCGCGGCGGAGGAAGGAGTATCATGTCGTAGCTGCCGTCGAGGGATATGAACTCGAGACTCCCGAAACGGAGCTTCGTCCCGGGTTGGAGAGGTTGCTGGAGACTCCCCATCTGGAGCTTCACGGGAAGTTGTTCGTCAACACGCAGCAGTCCCCTACCTGGCACGCCAACTGTCGGCGTTTCGACCCCGGGGGGTCCCTGGACCGACGAGTAAATTGTCGCTGCGTGTCCCAGCCCAGATGGGTTGACGCGAGACGGAGACACAAGGGGGGAAAACAGTAAGGGGAAACATGTGGCCTCGTGTTGTCCTACGCCTAGGGAGGATGCGCTTGCAATAGGGGGTTACAAGCGTTCGCGAGGGAGAGAGAGAGACAGGGGGCGTTAGGCTGCCCGTTCTCCCGCGCGGCCACCTCCTTTGTATGAGAGCCCTGGACCTTCCTTTTATAGGCGTAAGGAGAGGGTCCAGGTGTACAACGGGAGGTGTAGCAGTGTGCTAACGTGTCTAGCAGAGAGGAGCTAGAGCCCTATGTACGTGCCGACGTGGCTGTCGGAGAGGTGTTGGAGCCCTGTTCATGTGGCGTCGTGGCCGTCGGAGGAGCGCTTGAGCCCTGTAGAAGCACAGCTGTCGGGGCTGTCGGATTCTTGCTAACGTATCCTTGCTTCCGTAGGGGGCTAAGAACCACCGTTGTCATGGAGCACGCGGGGTGCCATCATTACTTGTTTTACCAGGGCGAGCCAGATGGGACACCGGTCTTCTTCCCTGTAGCCTGGTCTAGCTAGGGGTAGGGTAATGATGGCCTCCCCTTGTGGCGTGGTCGGCCCGAGCGAGGTGGTGACTCCTCTGAGGTCGAGGTCGAGTCCGAGCCCTAGGGTCGGGCGAGGCGGAGACCGTCTTTTGGAGTCGAGGCTGAGTCCGAGCCCTGGGGTCGGGCGAGGCGGAGACCTTCTTCCGGAGTCGAGGCTGAGTCCAAGCCCTAGGGTCGGGCGAGGCGGAGACCGTCTTCCGGAGTCAAGGTCGAGTCCGAGCCTGGGGGTCGGGCGAGGCGGAGATCGTCGTCCGAGGCGAGGTCGAGTCCGAGCCCTGGGGTCGGGCGAGGCGGAGATCGTCGTCCGTGGCGAGGTCGAGTCCGAGCCCTAGGGTCGGGCGAGGCGGAGATTCCTATGGCGCCCGAGGCTGGACTTGGTTGCTGTCAGCCTCACCCTGGCGGGTGGCGCAGCAGTCGGAGCAGCGCAGGCGGCGTTGTTTTCCTGTCAGGTCGGTCAGTGGAGGGGCAAAGTGACTGCGGTCACTTCGGCCTTATCGACTGGAAAGCGTGCGTCAGGATAAGGTGTCAGGCAATCCTTGCATTGAATGCTCCTGCGATCCGGTCGGCTGACGAGGCGATCTGGCCAAGGTTGCTTCTCCGTGAAGCCTGCCCGAGCTGGGCCTCGGGCGAGTCGAAGGTGCGCTCGTTGCTTGGGGAGACCCTCGGGCGAGGTGTGCATCTGCCTTGGTCTTCCGTTCCTGCCCGAGGCTGGGCTCGGGCGAGGCGAGATCGTGTCCCTTGAGTGGACGGAGCCTTAACCGGAATTGCGCCCATCAGGCCTTTGCAGCTTTGTGCTGATGGGGGTTACCAGCTGATATTAGGAGCCTTGGGGGTACCCCTAATTACGGTCCCCGACATCATTCAAAATCTTTAAACTAGAGATTGATTCATGGCACACAGACAATTCAGAGGATAACATTTCATTTCTCTTAATTTCTAGAGCAAGTGATTTTTGAACGCTAACAAATTTATCATGCTCTTCATACAAAATATCCTCTTGTTTTTCTAAAAGTATATCCTTTTCATTTAAAGCATCAATTAGTTCATTAATCGTTTCTACTTTAGCTCTATCTAATCCTTTAAATAGACTAGAGTAATCTACTTCATCATCGGAGGAATCCTCATCACTAGAAGTAGAGTACTTAGGGGAATCTCGAACACTCACCTTCTTCTCCTTGGCCATGAGGCAAGCATGGCGTTTGTTGGGGAAGAGCGAAGACTTATTGAAGGCTGAGGCTGCCAGTCCTTCATCGTCGGAGCCAGATGAAGAGCAGTCTGAATCCCATTCTTTGCCAAGGTGCGCCTCGCCCTTCGCCTTCTTGTAAGCCTTCTTCTTCTCCCTCTCCCCATGCTTTTCTTGTTCCTGGTCATTATCATTATCGGGGCATTGTGCTATAAAATGACCAGTCTTGCCGCATTTAAAATAGGAGCGCTTTCCCCTTGCTTTGTTCTTGTTGGGGTACTCCTTGCGTCCTTTTAGTGCGGTCTTGAAGTGCTTGATGATTAGGGCCATCTCATCTTCGTTTAGCCCGGCAGCCTCAACTTGTGCCACCTTGCTTGGTAGCGCCTCCCTACTGCTTGTTGCTTTGAGAGCAACGGGTTTAGGCTCATAGACGAGTAGAGGGCCATTAAGAACATCATCCACGTATCGCGCTTTCTTTACCATCATACGCCCGCTCACGAATTTTCCGAGTATCTCCTCGGGTGTCATTTTGGTGTACCTGGGATTTTCACGAATGAGGTTTACAAGATGGGGGTCAATTACCGTGAATGACCTTAGCATAAGTCGGACGACGTCGTGGTCCATCCATCTTGTGCTTCCATAGCTTCTAATCTTGTTGACCACGGTCTTGAGCCTGTTGTAGCTTTGTGTTGGCTCCTCTCCCATGATCATCGCAAATCTCCCTAGCTCACCTTCCACCAACTCCATTTTGGTGATCATGGTGACGTCGTTTCCCTCATGAGATATCTTGAGGGTGTCCCAGATTTGCTTGGCGTTGTCAAAGCCGCTCACTTTGTTGTCTTAATCCCTGCACAAAGAAGCTAGCAAAACAATGGTAGCTTGTTCATTCTTATGAATTTGCTCATTAATATACATAGGGTTATCCGTACTATCGAAATGCATTCCATTTTCAACTATCTCCCAAATACTAGGATGGAGAGAAAATAAGTGACTACGCATTTTGTGACTCCAAAAGAGTAGTCTTCTCCCTCAAAGTGTGGAGGTTTCCCAAGTGGAATTGATAGCAAATGAGCATTGGAATTGAATGGAATACGAGAATAATAAAATGAATAGTTTTGATTAACCGGTTTCTTTTTCGACGAGTCATCGTTGTCGTCGTCTCTTGGTGAAGAAGCGGATTTATCGCTGTCGTAGTAGACGATCTTCTTGATGCGCCTCTTCTTCTTCCCATCCCTCTTCTTGTGACTTGAGTCTGAGTCGGTAGGCTTGTCTTCTCTAGGCTCATTGAGGAAGGACTCCTTCTCCTTGTCGTTGACCACCATCCCCTTTCCCTTAGGATCCATCTCTTCGGGCGATTAGTCCCTTACGTGAAGAGAACGACTCTGATACCAATTGAGAGCACCTAGAGGGGGGGTGAATAGGTGATCCTGTAAAAATCAAACACTAATAGCCACAAAACTTTAGTTATAAGTGTTAGTACGGCTAAGTGGCTTGAAGCTAACTCTTGAACACAAATAATCACAGAGAGGAGCAACACAAGAGACACACGATTTTATCCCGTGGTTCGGCCAAGTAACACTTGCCTACTTCCACGTTGTGGCGTCCCAATGGACGAGGGTTGCACTCAACCCCTTTCAAGTGATCCAATGATCAACTTGAATACCACAACTTTCTTACTTATAGTCTTCTTCCCATTTGCGAGGAATCTCCACAAGTTAGAGCCTCTCGCCCTTACACAATTGATCACAAAGAACGCACAAGAGTAAGGTAGGGAAGAGCAACATACACAAGACTTAAATACGCAGCACAACCATGCACACAAGTCACGACTTGAGCTCACAATGCAACACACGGAGTTCACAACTCAAATGGAGCTCAAAACGCTAACACAAAGAATCAAATGCGTGAAGTTGGAGTCTTAGGATGCTTAGTGAATGCTTGGGTGATTCCTCCGTGCGCCTAGGGGTCCCTTTTATAGCCCTAAGGCAGCTAGGAGCCGTTGAAGATCAACATGGAAGGCTATCCTTGCCTTCTGTCGAGTGGCGCACCGGACAGTCCGGTACGCCACCGGACAATCACTGTAGACGGTCCGGTGCCGATCTCCTTCCTTTTCTGGCGCAGACGAACATTGCAGCTCTGGGCCAGTTGGCGCACCGGACACTGTCCAGTGCACACCGGACAGTCCGATGTCCCCTGCCGATCGTTGATGCGGGCCACGCGTCGCGCGCGGATTGCGCGGCCGACCATTGCGCTGGCGATCGTTGGCTCACCGGACAGTCCGGTGCACCAGGGACAGTCCGATGAATTATAGCCATACGCCGCCAAACTTTTCTAGAGAGCGGCCTGTTCACCGGAAACCAGCTTGGCGCACCGGACACTGTCCGGTGCACCACCGGATAGTCCGGTGTGCCAAACTGAGCTAAATTTTGGCTGCACCGAGCCAAGTCTTTTTGGTTTCTTTTCTTCCTGTTTCTAGTACTTAGAGAAAATATGTTAGTACTCAAAATAATGTACTAAGTCTAGAAACGTACCTTGTAATATGATTTGCACTTCTCTCTTCATTTAGCACATAAGAACTTAATTAAATGTGTTGTGCACTTAATCACCAAAACATAATAGAAATTGCCCAAGGGCACATTTCCCTTTCAATTATCTCCTTGACCTTAGCAGGATCCACTGATATTCCTCCATTAGAAATAATATGTCCAAGGAATGGTACCTCACCAATCCAAAACTCGCACTTGCTAAACTTGGCGTAGAGTTGATTATCCCGTAGCTTCTGTAGCACCAATCTCAGATGTTCCTCATGATCACTATCACTCTTGGAATAAATAAGAATATCATCGATGAATACTACGATGAATCTGTCTAAATACTCCATAAACACCTTATTTATCAAATTCATAAAATAAGCTGGTGCATTGGTTAATCCAAACGACATAACAGTGAACTCATATAATCCATATCGAGTCGAGAATGCTGTCTGGGAATATCCGATGGTCTAATCCTCATCTGATGGTAACCCGATCGGAGATCAAACTTCGAGAATACCCTTGCACCTCTCATCTGATCAAATAAATCCTCAATACGGGGTAACGAATACTTGTTCTTCACAGTAACATCATTAAGGGATCTATAATCCACACACATCCTTTGTGATCCATCCTTCTTCTGTACAAACAGAACCGGCGCTCCCCAAGGTGAGGAACTCAGACGAATGTACCCAGCCTCTTGTAACTCCATTAACTGCTTCTTCAGTTCCTTTAACTCTTCTACGAACATCCTATATGGCCCTTTAGAAATAGGGGCAGTCCCAGGTAAGAGATCAATAACAAACTCAACTTCCCTATTTGGTGGCATCCCTGGTAACTCCTCTAGAAAGACATCCGGAAAATCTCTAACCATACGGATGTTGTCACCAACAAACTCCTCAGCTATAAAGAACATCGCACGTTTGGATGAGGTGGTTACTGCAATTTGAACTTGAAACCTTTCTCCTTTAGGGCTGGTGAGTTCTACGGTACCCCTACCACATGCTATAATGGCCTTTGCTTTTCTTAACCATGACATACCAAGGATCAGATCTATACTGCTTGCCTCTAATATTATAGCAGTAGCTCCAAATTCTCTACCTATAATGGTCAATGTCAATCTACGTGTCATATGATTTGCCTCAACAGGCCCTTTAGGTGTAATTACTATCATTGGTTTTCTCATATTTAATAGTGGTATCTCATTTGTGTTGGCATATCGAGCAGACATGAATGAATGTGTAGCACCATAATCAAATAATATTATTGCAGGAATAGCATTAATATAAAACATACCAAGTGCAATGTCAGCTCCTTCCGCAGTAGCATCAGCGGTGACTTGATTAACCTTGGCAATAGAATATCCCTTGCCAGATCCTGGAATCTGCTGCTTATTCTGAACTGGGGTAGTAGCAATCCTCTATGGGCAAACATTTGCATAATGTCCAGTCTTCCCACACTTGAAACAAGTAGTGCCTGCACTCTATCCTGAAAACTTCATCGGGGTGCCAGTAGGGGTAGCCTGACGAGGCGGTGGAGTCCTCTGAGGTGATTGCTGAACTAGGCGCTAGCCTCTGCCAGTGTGAACTGGTGTACCCTAGGGTGAACTGTTGAAGCGCCCCAATCCTTTAGGACTCAAATGTGATACAATTACTAGTCCCAGGAGGCTAGTAAACACATTTATACAACAGATGATTCCAGATCTACCTAAACGAGACAGACCTATAAAGGTGGCGATCAACTTTAAGAGTTGGTCCACAACTCAGGACATATCATCAGAGTGGGGCTGAAGCAGCCCGATATATGCAGCGAAGCAATTCAGCGGTCCAACAGCCACAGGCAAGGTTGGAAATAGGCGTAACTCTTACCCGATCTCCTTTTTCTGAAAAACAACAAATAAGCAAGGGTGAGTACAAACGTACTCAGCAGCCCACCTTCACCCGCGAAATGGGGAAATCAGATATAATGCATGGAATATGTGGAGCTCAGGATATTTTGCAGAAACAGCAATATTTGATGCAAGGTTATTTTGAAAAACATTTTACATTTTTCAAAGCGCATCCTCTCCAAAGGAGCAGGAAGTTTTTCAGTATAGAACAGAATTGTTGGGGACTTGTTCTCAAATGCTTCGGATTAAGAACAAGGCAACATAAAAAGTGTTAAATGATAAAGTCCTTCGTCCTCTGAAACATTATTTCCCTTCGGGATATAATGTATTTCGGACGAAGATCACAAACAACATACCTTCGTAAGCACAATAAACAATGATGAAGAACTTATATGTAACATAAGAAGTAATATAAGCATTTAAATATTATCACAACATCATTTCTATTTTATTATCATAGAAAAATAGAAATGATTTCAGATTACAAGTGTACCTTCGGATTGCAGGAAGGCAAAAATATAAGGATGACGCAAAAGCAAATGCCAAGCCAGCGTCCACAGTACGGGAGTACTGTTCACCTATTTATAGGCACGGGACACAGCCCATGTAAAATTACATTCATGCCCTTTACACTTGGTAGTAATTCTATAGTAATCCACCGAGGTCCGAATAGCCTTTTCATCTTTAAGTCGGTTTCTTTTTCCGCTATCACGCCGAAGCTTTCCCGCTCACATCTTCGGCGTTGTATCAACCTTCGTATTACTTGGACTTCTCCTACTGTGATATCGACTCGAGTCCGAAGATACCTGTTCATACATTATACTCCAGAAACACTGTTAAATCCTGTTTTTGAGGACCTTCGGATGCCGAAGGCCCCCAACAGTAGCCCCTCGCAATATTAATTTGTTAAAATAATAAATTTAGATTGCGACATGGACGAAGGCTTTAAGCCGAAGGTCCGAAAAAACACCTTCCCTTTGCTAGAATAGCAACATTCACTGACAGGCGGGGTCTTTCAATTTTTAACGCACTGGGCGTATAAATAAGAGCATACCGCGAGCTCATTTGGCACGCTCTCTTGCCATTTGTTCTCGCTCACTCAATTTTTGGCTCTTGCGCACCAAGATTTGCTTAGCTTTTTAAGTTTTTAAGCTTCGGCGTTGAAAACAGTTTTTTAGTGGTTCCGAAGATGTCTGAAGATAAGAAGGCTGCTCCCGAGATGAAGCTGAGTCTTTCTGAAGAGAAGAACCTGGGGTTTCTTATAGCAATGTCGAAGACCAACACAGAAAAAATCACCAAAGAGATTTTAGAAGGTTTGTCTGAAGATACTGATGACAGCGACAGTTATGACGTGGATAGTGGTGGTGAAGACTCCGAAGATCGCCCCTGGCGACCAAGCCATTCAGTTTTTGGCAAATCAGGTATCAAAGAAAATTATCTTGTCAACATGAGGGGAAGATACTTCCGGGATTTATCCATTGTGAGGGTTGACGAAGGAGAGAAAACTTGCCCAACCCCTGAGGAAAATGAAGTCGTAGTGTTCCGAAGCTTTTTGAAAGCTGGACTACGGTTTCCTCTGAGCAGCTTTGTCGTAGAAGTACTGAAAATGTTTGAAATCTATCTTCATCAACTTACCCCCGAAGCAATTATAAGGCTGAATATCTTTGTGTGGGCCGTGAGAAGCCAAGGTCTGGAACCTGATGCGAAAAGTTTCTGCAACATACACGAATTATCATACGAGACAAAACCCTGGGTAAGGAACAGTATCACAATAATTTTGGCTGCTACAGTTTCGTTTCCCGGTCTGGGTCAAGCTGTCCCGTACCAACCTTTCGGAAGAGATGGCCCGGCGACTGGATGACAGAATGGTTTTATGTGAAAAATGACCTGAAAGCACGGGAAGATATTAAAGGTATAATTATGCGCCCTATTTGGCAAAGCTTCGGCCTGCGAAAGCCGAAGGTTGAAATGAATGATGCTGCCGAAGAATGCCGGAGAGCCTTCGGAGTTATTTGTTCTTTTATTGGAACAAGAGGTTTGGTCCAAGAGCATATTGCCTTCAGAGTATGGCCGCTCGCGGAAAGATGGGAAATGCCACAAGAGACCATAAAGGAGGCTGACGAAGGTGGACTTATCAGGCTGAAGTATACTTTCAAGTTCGGAGATAAATTCGTTGAGCCAGATGATGACTGGTTAAAGAGTATTGAAAATTTAAGTGATGAACTGCTTGGGGCTTATTCGAAGGCCGAAGATACTGCACTGTCAGCAGCCTTCGGAGGCCGAAAAAAGAAAAAGTTGAACCGGGTGTTTGATGCAATCGGGTTCGTCTACCCAGACTATCGTTATCCCATTCGAGGGCAGAAAAGAAAAAACACAACCTCTACGAAAGAAGAAGCTGCAACTGCTCCTAGCAAGCCAGAACCGAAAAGAAAGAGGATAAAGGTCCTCACACATCGGCCACGCTATATTGAACCAGCTTCGGTGCCTGAGTTCACCGGAGAAACTTCTTCGGCCACTGAAGCTGAAAAGCCAACCAAACCAACCTTGCTGCCAGAAGTCGCAGAAATGGCCGAAGCGCCAACAAAGATGGAATTGGAAGAACCGAAGATTTTGTTACCAGAAACCGAAGAGATGGCCGAAGCGCCATCCACAGAAAAAATGAAAGAAGTGAAAAAACCAACTGAGGAAAAAACATCAGAAGTTTTGAGTCCTGCCGCAAATGTTGAGACAGTAAAAAATCAAAAGGTGTCAGCAGTGACTCCGAAAAGAAAGAGAATGGCTAATGTGCTAGATGTTCTGGAAACAATTAAATCTTCAAGCACACCTCCGAAGAAGACTGTTGCCATTCCCGAAGCGAAAACTGAAATTTTTGATACTAAAGCTCCAGAGCAAGAAACTGAAGCCGAAGCTGGGTCCTCAGAGGCCACGAAGATAAAATCCTTGGAAACCGAAGAAGAAAAAATAACAGAGCCAACTTTTGTTGAAGAAATCAGTGTCATTGCCCCCGAAGCATCCCCCAAAGTCCTTGATTATATTGTTCGTCATGCTTCGGGGAAACATTTATCAGGAAAAGAAAAACAAGAGGCCGAGCTTTACGCCCAAAAACTGAAGTATCCAAAGGGGGCGTTAATATTTAATGGCAGTGGAGAAGAAGACTTTTTGTATTGTCTCCCTGACAGCAAGGAGATTTCTGTCTGTCGGGAGATGAGCAAAAGCTTCGGATTCCCAACACTAGAAGACGGGCTCTCGGTGCTGTCGAAGAACGATCTGGCCGACAGCCTGGCATATAATAGCTTAAAGGTGTAACAAATGGGATCTTTGTATTTTTTGTTGAGACCAAAATTTTTAGTTTGCTTAAATCTATTGACGCACACATATTTTTCTTTGCAGGGCCTGATACTTAGCAATGCCCTCAGGGCCCAGAAAGATGCTGAAGACGAAGGGTGTGCTATAGCCCTGAGCAACCTTCGTTCCGAAGTAATTGAACTGAGGAACGAAGGTCTCGAAAAAGATAAAATATTACATTCATTAATAAATAGAATAAAAGAAGACGAAGCTACTTTTAAAGGTCAAGTTGAAGCTCAGAAGCGCGAGATTGAAGATCTTCGAAAACAACTGGCCAGAGCCAAAGAGGAACGCATGCTTGAAGAAACGAAGCGAGAACTCAGCGACCAATGGGCAAATCATTTAGAGGGAACTGTTGAAGAGCTTCGTTCATCCAAGAAAAGGTGTTATAACAAATCTATAGAGTGTGTTAAGAAGTTGAAAGCTAGCTTCGCCAGCGTCGGCGCATTCTCGAGCGAAGAAAACTTTATAAGAGGCAACCCCGAAGGTCCCATCGAATGGATCGATCACGAAGCTGAGGCCTTCGGGGAAATTTTAAATAGCCGCGGAGATATATGTGCTTTCTCGGGTGCCAGAGGAATTGCCACCATTTTAGAGAAAAAAGGCTGCGAGCATGTAAAGATTTTAGCGCAATCCAAGGCTGCTTTGTCCTTCGAAGATGCAAGAGATCCTTCGGCCGAAGCTAGCATGGTTGGTGGAAAATTTTTCACCGATGTCTGGGATAATGGTGGCCGAGAAATGGCTCGAGAAATTATCCAGAAAAGCGAGAAGGGCATTCACGACGCTAGAGAAGTAGCTAAGGCCGCTGACAAAAGCTCAGAGCCCGAAGGGCAAATAGGTATTAGCTAATGGTTTTTATTGTGTTGTAATTTTTGGTTTTAAACTTCGTTCGCAATTCGTAATAGCAATGTGGCCGTGTCCTGTCCTCCTTCAGATCCTACTAAAGCGTCTCCGGGCCCTCACCCGAAAGGAGACGAGGAAATTAAAAAGATGGCTGAAGCTATCATGGATGAAGTTGTTAACCGACTCCTGAACGAAGCTACAGAAGTTGTTTTGAGAGAAGATTAAGCACTATTGTAAAAACTTCTGAAATGAAATATGTGTAACATTTTGTAACCCTGAATGTAATGTACCTATTTTTACTGCTCAATTCTTTACGATGCATGAAATTTTACACACGTACCGTTTTTGAGTCTTTGACGAAAAAAAACACCTTCCCTTCTTTTCATGCTTCGTGAAGAAGAATTTTTATTTGTCACCACAATATTCATAGTGTTCTGATGAATGATATCCAAGCTTCGTGAGGATGTTCTCCGAAGCTACACTTCCGAAGATCAATAGTGTATCTGCTTGCAACTTAGCAAGATTTTCCCCTTTCAAAACATTCTTCCGAAGATCGATATCATGTCCCCTTCTTGTGCCATATGCAGCATGATGTATGATGCTTATGCTATGCGAAATGATGTGATGATGTTATGTTGTGTAAGATGGTGTATATTCCGAAGATACACACACATTCCTGCGATAAAACACATAGTCTTTTTGAATCAGCGTTGTCTTTTTACTATAAGCCTCCCTTAGGAGCTTCTTCGCCTTTTACTTCAGCGAAATCGGCGTTGACTTTTTGCTGTAAGCTCTGCATCCCCTTAGGAACGACTTTGGAGCTTCTTCGCCTTTTACTTTCGACGGAATCAGCGTTGACTTTTCACTGTAAGCTCTGCATTCCCTTAGGAACGACTTTGGAGCTTCTTCGCCTTTTACTTTCGGCGGAATCAGCGTTGACTTTTCGCTGTAAGCTCTGCATTCCCTTAGGAACGACTTTGGAGCAAAAAACTTACACTGCGCTCCTTTTGGAACGACTTTTTGTTGCTTCAAAGAATTCATACCGTGTCTTCTTTTTTGAAATAAATTTAATAACCCGAAGATCCTCCTTGCTATTGCAAATTTTCAAGCTCCGACAACTTAAGCCTGTGTAGAAGATATGTTTTCCTTGTGGCAAACAACAAAACTATTACTTGAAATTTAAAAAGTGTCCTTTATTACACAGAAAATAAAACTGAATGGAAAAGACTGCTGTCAAGGTAGGATATTCGTCAATAGATGTGCTTCGACTCTGGCACAGTGCTATTGACTGTGCGAGCTTCGGATTGTTCTCTGAAGTCCCTTTGATGTGGAGCATATTGGCTCCCTTCTGGCTGTTGACCTTGTTGCAGTGGTGGTGGAGGCGGAGGCTGTTGCCAGGAAGCTTGAGGTTGACTCGCCGAAGCAACAGAAACTGCAGGGTGATTGCCTACATACTCTGGGATGTAAGGCGAATGATACGAAGCAGTGTGCATGACCTGCTTCGGCTGAGCCTGTTGTGCTGCAGCTTCGGCTATTTCCTTTTGCTTCTGGATGGTAACATGGCACATCCTGGTGGTATGGCCTTTGTTCTCACCACAGAACAAGCAAAAAATTCTTCTTGGCTGATTGCCAAATCTTCCGCCGAAGCCCCTGGCACCTCTGCCTCTCGGAGCTGGTGGTCGGAAGGAGCCTTGCTGTTGCCCCGAAGTCTGTGAGGAACACTGTGGCCTTTGCTGTTGGCTCCCTGTATCATCATTTTGGGTAGAGTTATGAATTGATCTAACGTGCCTCGGATAGAACCTCCCTCCGAAGCCCCTGGTCATTTCAGAAAACCTGAAAGCCTCCTCCCTTCTTTGGCGAAAATCATTATCGGCCCGAATGTACTCGTCCATCTTCTGGAGCAGCTTCTCCAAAGTTTGAGGAGGCTTCCTAGCGAAGTACTGAGCTGACGGTCCTGGCCGAAGCCCCTTGATCATGGCCTCAATGACAATTTCGTTGGGCACTGTTGGTGCCTGTGCCCTCAAACGCAAGAACCTCCGGACGTACGCCTGAAGGTACTCTTCGTGATCCTGGGTGCACTGGAATAGAGCTTGAGCCGTGACCGGCTTCGTCTGGAACCCTTGGAAACTAGTTAACAACAAGTCCTTCAGCTTTTGCCACGAAGTGGTCGTTCCTGGTCGAAGGGAGGAGTACCAGGTTTGAGCAACACTCCTGACAGCCATAACAAAAGATTTGGCCATGACCGCAGCATTGCCACCATACGAAGATACTGTTGCTTCGTAGCTCATCAAAAACTGCTTCGGGTCTGAGTGGCCATCAAATATGGGAAGCTGAGGCGGCTTGTAGGACGGAGGCCAAGGTGTAGCCTGCAGCTCAGCGGACAGAGGAGAAGCATCATCAAAAACAAAATTCCCATGATGGAAATTGTCATACTAGTCATCTTCATTGAGGAAACCCTCCTGATGAAGGTCTTGGTGCTGAGGCCTTCGGTGTTGCTCATCCTGAGTAAGATGACGAACCTCCTCAGAGGCTTCGTCTATCTGCCTTTGCAGTTCAGCTAGCCTGGCCATCTTTTCCTTCTTCCTTTGCACCTGTTGATGAAGCATCTCCATGTCTCTGATTTCTTGGTCTATCTCATCCTCTGGCTGTGTCGGGCTAACAGCCTTCCTTTTCTGGCTTCGGGCTTCCCGAAGAGAGACAGTCTCCTGATTGTGGTCCAGCGGTTGGAGAGCTGCAGTGCCAGTTGCTGAAGCTTTCTTCGGCGCCATAGCGAAGGTTTATGATCGCCGAAGGTGTTCAAAAACTCAAAGAGTGGAAGTGAGTTCACCGGAGGTGGGCGCCAATGTTGGGGACTTGTTCTCAAATGCTTCGGATTAAGAACAAGGCAACATAAAAAGTGTTAAATGATAAAGTCCTTCGTCCTCTGAAACATTATTTCCCTTCGGGATATAATGTATTTCGGACGAAGATCACAAACAACATACCTTCGTAAGCACAATAAACAATGATGAAGAACTTATATGTAACATAAGAAGTAATATAAGCATTTAAATATTATCACAACGTCATTTCTATTTTATTATCATAGAAAAATAGAAATGATTTCAGATTACAAGTGTACCTTCGGATTGCAGGAAGGCAAAAATATAAGGATGACGCAAAAGCAAATGCCAAGCCAGCGTCCACAGTACGGGAGTACTGTTCACCTATTTATAGGCACGGGACACAGCCCATGTAAAATTACATTCATGCCCTTTACACTTGGTAGTAATTCTATAGTAATCCACCGAGGTCCGAATAGCCTTTTCATCTTTAAGTCGGTTTCTTTTTCCGCTATCACGCCGAAGCTTTCCCGCTCACATCTTCGGCGTTGTATCAACCTTCGTATTACTTGGACTTCTCCTACTGTGATATCGACTCGAGTCCGAAGATACCTGTTCACACATTATACTCCAGAAACACTGTTAAATCCTGTTTTTGAGGACCTTCGGATGCCGAAGGCCCCCAACAAGAATCCCCTAGACTAAACCATCCAGGTATCTCAGCAGTTTCCCACTGGTTTTCATTTTCAAAAATAGCTACTGGACTTCCCGTCCACCATAGCTCACGGCTCAACCGCCGGACCTTTTAAAAACCATTTTTCTCAAACGCACCCTTTTTTTAAAAACAAAACACTAATTGTCATACCACACCAGACTCGTCCATTCCTGTGGACACAGACTATTCGAATAGGTTTGAAACTCTGCGCAAAGGGGTACACTTTACCCACTAGTCCGGCTCTGTGATCTCATGGCCAATAAGATCTGAATCCGAATCTCTTTCTTTCCTCGCACGTACTAACCTTAACGGTTATACTGGAAGGAGTCAGGCCACCGCCATGCCCAAACCAGATAAAACATTCCCCCTCCTTATCCTCCCGGTGCTCTCCAGCCTTCATAACCCTAGGGTTGGACCGCACGAGTTCAGATTGAGTGACTGCACATACAGTCTCGAGTGGTTGTACTTATCATGAGTACAGGTAGTGAAGGATGACAAACCGGTCCTTATATGAGGGGACAATCCTTCTGCTCACACCTAAACCAGTTGAGCTATCACCTTAGGCCCTCCCCTAAACCAGGGAGTCCCTGATCATCCCTACTCAAAGGTGATAAGGGTGAAAACCCTTCATCATACACATTTTGAAAAGCATTTTCAACTCACACCTTTTCTCAAATCATTTGTAACAAATATATCAAGGATTGATTGCGGCAAGCGGCTGGGTGGCCATAGTAACTTGTCTCAAAATCATATCATGCATAAAATAACAGGCTGAGGGTTGTGATTGAAAAATCATAGGTAATTTATGCATCAAAGGGATCCAGTGAGCTTGTCATGCTTATCCGGCGAAGGAGGAAGAGGAGCTTGCGGAACTAGCTTCTAGCTCCACTGCCTGGCATAGACTTGCAGATCTGGCCTCCACGAGACGGCACAAACACTCCGATAACTATGCAATATGAACAAGCAAACATACAAACCAACAAGTATACCAACAAATATTTAGTATAGTGGTTAGAATAGCGATATATGGATGTGTAGAGTCTTGAGTAGAATTTGTGTCATGTGGTGTTGAGATACTGTTGGTGGTGGAGCGAAGGTGCTTACCAGGAGGGTGGACTGGAGACAAAGCGACACTATGCGTGTAGCCGGCAGAGCGGAGTAACTGAGTGGGTGGGGTGTTTGCCTTGGCTGAGGGTGTTGAGTGTGTGTGGAGAGGGAGAGGGTAGCTGGGTGTATTTATAGCTGGGTGTATGTGGTGTAGCAGATGAAGTTCACTGTTGGTGAGAATAGTGACGAATGAATCGTCTGACTTAATATGAACAGGAGAGTTATAGGCAGAATATGGGACAAGAGTATTTTGGGAGTTTTCTGGAATATGAACCATGCTTAAGGGATGACATGGTTGGATAGGGAATAGTTTGATAAGAACTTAGAAACAAGAATTATTGTAATCGGAGTTTGGAAGCCTGGTTCGAAGGAATCTCAAAGTTAAGCGTGCTCAACTTGGAGAAACCTGTGATGGGTGATCAGATGGGGAGTTCTCACTGGAAGGAAAATCACAGCCATCGGAGTTCATATGACTGGAATATGGGTCTGGCTGGTCTTAGGTGGACTGGACAACATGATGGATGAGTAGTTGAAATTTGGGGCGATCGGATGATCGATGAATAGTAACGATGAATAGTGACGACAGAAAAAGTTACCATAGATAGCATCGATGAATAGTAATGATGATAAATAGTGTCGGTGAATAGTAACAATAGTGAATAGTGTCGATGAATAGTAATGTTGAATAGTTCGTATGCACGAACGATGAACGATGAATAGTGATGATGAACAAACGATGAACGATCAATAGGAACTATGAACGAACAGACGAACAATCGAATGATCGGACGAACGAACGATCGGAATTTCGGCAGCATAACGGCAGGACAAAGATTATCTGGAAGAACGATGAATAGGGACTATGAACGAACAATGAACGATGAATAGGAACTATGAACGAAAGATGAACGATCGAATGATCGAACGAACAAACGATCAGAATTTCGACAGCATAACGGCAGGAAAAAGATTATTTGGACGAACGAACGGACGAACGATCGGACGAACGAACAAACAAACTAAGAACAGGGGGACGAACGATCGAAGAACGACCGAACGATCCTTGTGCTAGTGGGTGCTTGTGTGGGAGGTGGAGTAGGCGTGTGGGGGGGGAGTGGAGAGAGTTGCCATGAAATGGCTTGGGGTGAGATGAGAGGAGGCCCTTGCCCCTCTATTTATAGCCATGGTGGAGGGATTAGGGGGAGGGATGAGAGGATTAGTGGGAGGATGAGAGGATTAGTAGGAGATTAGCATGGATTTGTCTTATATGAGTGTAATTAGCTTGTAGAGCTCACCATATGACACCAGAGGAATACGTATACGTATGAGCATGAGAAACGTTTTGCAGAAAATATTTGTAGGGACTTGAAAAATGATTCTGAAGGTATTTCTCAGGAAGAAAATACTTGGAGATATATTGGTGGAATATTTGGACAGTATTTCTGGAAAGAATCAGAGGGGATCACTGGGAAAATATCTGGGTAGTATTTCTGGAAAGAATTTGAGGGGGGTCGCTGGGGAAATATTTGTAGGGTATTTTGATGAGGATTCTAGAGAGAATACAGACCACTATATTTTATTTGTTGATATCAACTCGTGTCGGGGACCATAATTAGGGGTACCCTCAAGACCCCTAAATCTCAGCTGGTAACCCCCATCAGCATAAAGCTGCAAAGGCCTGATGGGTGCGATTAAGTCGAGGATCGGTCCATTCAAGGGACGCGATCGTGCCTCGCCCGAGCCCAGCCTCGGGCAAGGGAAGCCGACCCCGGAGGACCTACGTCTCGCCCGAGGACCCCCCTCCAGCAACGGGCACACTATCGGCTCGCCCGAGGCCCAGTCTTCACCAAGAAGCAACCTTGGCCACATCGCCACGCCGACCGACCAAATCGCAGGGGCATTTAATGCAAAGGTGGCCTGACACCTTTATCCTGACGCACGCCCACCAGTCGACAGAGCCGAAGTGACCGCAGTCACTTCGTGTAACACCATAAAAACCATCAATTAAAATAATAAATTTAGTTATTATATTAATTAGGGTAATAAAATTTTTAGTGTTTAATTGTTCATTTGCATCGTTTTCTTTGCATGCACTTGATTGAGTATCGGATGATTGTTGTTAATTTCCTTTTAAAAAGAAATCTTAGTAATTAAACAATAATTACGAAAAATAATAATTATTAGTCTAAAAAAATGAGTATTTTGTTTATAAACATTTTTGGTGAATTTTTATAAATTTTTGAGCTCTTTAAATAAGCGTTTCGGAATTAAAAAAAAAGAACCCAACCGACCGGCCCACTAGGGGCCCATGCCCCAAACCCTAAAAACTACACAGCGCGCGCGCGCTCAGGGCAAAGCCCCAGCCGCCGCCGCCCTCTCTCTTCTCTCACCCACTCTCTCTCTCTCTCTTCTCTCACCCACTCTCTCTCTCTCTTCTCTCACCACTCTCTCTCGCCTGCGCAGGCACGCGTGCCCAGGCCTGCCCAGCCGCGAGCTAGGCCGCGCGATGCGCGACGCCGTGGCCGAGCCAGGCGGCCGGCCGTGCAGCGCCCGCGCGAGCGCGACGCGGCGCCCTCTGCCTCCAGCCTGCGCGCGAAGCCGAGCCACGACCGAAGCCGTCCGCGCGACGCGCACCAGAGCCAGCGCGCGAGCGATCCCACCCGCGAAGCCGGCGTCCCGCGCGCTCCCCGCAGCAGCGCCCGATGCCGTGATGCCCGCGCGACCGTTGTTTCTCGTGTTAAGGCTGCTACCGTTTCTTCTTCCCACTCCTCCCCCATTATCCTCCTTGTAACTGATGCTTGTGATGGCCCTTGAAGTCTGACTGCGCCCATTGAAGAACCGGCGACTTCTCCTCTCCCTCCTGCTCTCTATAAAAGGCAGCAGAGGCCTCTCCATACTCTCCTACCCAAGCTCACTCCATCTCTCTAGCTCGCCAGTACACTGCTCGACGTCACCGTTCGTCGCCGGAGTGTGTCGTTCGTCGCCGGAGTGTGCCGTTCGTCGCCGGAGTTCGCCGGAGTCGCGTTCTAGCTGTCCGTAGTCGAGCCCCGCTCTCCGTCGATCCGTCCCCGTCACACGCACGAACCCGAGGTTGATGACGACCCAGATTTATTTTATGTATTTTATAAAGAGCTTTTGATTCGATTCATGAGTTGTATATTTTGTTTGTTGTAATATGAACACATGTGGTTTCGATTTATGTGTATGTGAGCGTTATGGAATTGTTTGGTAGATTCATGCAATTATTAGCACCGTGTTATGTCATGTTAGTCGTGGTGTTGAATTTTGGATTAGAGAAATATGACAACATTTAGTAGTCACTTTGGCAATAAAATGCTAGATAGGAATTTTTGTAGTTAAATTTGGTCACGATAAATGTTAGAAACTACTTGGAGAATTATAGGTGCATTTTAATGGATATGGAAAATGGTATAGATGTCATATGAATATTATAGGATTTTTAGATGATTTATCTAATTATTTTATTAGCATTTTCTTTTTTTGAAAGAAAAGGGGAAAATATCACCGGTAGTGTGGTAAATGGATTTTTACTAGTTAAATAATCATGTTCGCAAATTGAGCACTTAGATTTTTGGATTAAACAAAATACTAGTTTATGTCAGAATATCCTCACTTGTTTTATAAAAAGTACAATTACCAATTTATGTAGACTTTTAGAATATTAATATTATTATATTCGTTTTTGGTCATACTAAACAATTTGAGTTAGAAATAATAAAGGGTATTAATTTATTTATTAGTATTAAAGATCATAAGTATTATTTACCTTCATTGATGGTGTTAAAATAAATTAATATTAGTTAAAATTATACTTATTGCACCCACTCCTAAATTCACCATTAGGATTCACATTAATAGCCATAATTAAATTAATAGGTATTTACGCGATTAGTACGTAATTAAAATGTGATTAGTACGACGTGTTAATGTGCATGTAATGGTGCATGTTTACTTATGGATGTATACTTTATTTTTTTGTATGTGCGATGTGCGACTATAATAGAAGCGGACCGTGTGGTAGAGGATTCGAATACGTTCGAAGACGAACCACAGGACTCGCTTGAGCAAGGCAAGTGGATTCCCCCTCTGCATACTCTTTTTGTACCCAGTCATTGCATTTAATAATGTTTACTTTTGATATACTGCATAATTTGATGGGTTTCACCTAATTAAGGATTCTCTAGATTTACTACCTGTATTCCTTGTCTAACCTGGGGAAATTAATTAAGCTGTGCAAGATTTATGCTACCGCTCAACCTAATGATTTCTTAATGTCACTCATTAATTGATTTTAATGTTCCAAAGATTTAATTGGCAATTATGGCATTAACCCGATGGTTAAGATAACTTTATTGCAAATTTAATTGGAACATGGAGTGACCACCCAGGATAACAGTGCAACCACGAGTGCTATCATGGCTCTGGCTTTGGTAATTAGCTCTATATGCTTAGTGCCTAGCAACCTTACCCGAAAGATGGGCAAGAGGGGGAGCGGTAGGTGCTGGCAGCCCACGTTAACATGGGGTCGTATTCTTGGCTAAGGTACTTCACCCAGGGGGCCACCACCATCGTCTTAGAAACCTTAGCGGGTTGCTTCGTATTAAGTGTATTTTGTGAAAACCTCATAATGGATCCCTAGCCATTCACCTCGGCAGTGTCTAAGGGTCCGATCAACCCGGGCTAGATGGGATACATGGCTTGTGGGTAAAGTTGTACCCCCTCTGCAGAGTGTAAAACTGATATATCAGCCGTGCTCCCGGTTATGAGCGACCTGGACTCCTCACATGATAATTGAACTTAAAGATGGACATAAATTGAGATCCGATGATCTGTCAATAATTTGCTTAAGTGGTTTCACTTAAGTGTTTTTGTTATATTCATATTCCTTTGTTTAATTGAGATATTTGGGATTCACTTCTATTAGTAAGACAGATGTTGATAATAAAATGTTGACCAACTAAAATGCTTACTGCTCAACCTTAGCCTCACCTTGTTATACCTGCATTAATTTTTCCCCCACTTGCTGAGCCCCGACCATAAGTGAGCTCACCCTTGCTAATATTTTGATCAGAGGGTGATGCTGGAGACTTTGATGGAGAATTTATCGACGAAGAATTCTAAGTCTAACGATGCGCCGGTCAACTTCCTGTGGAAGATTGCCCAATTGTTTATTTCCGCTCTACTTTGATGTGATACTTGTTTAAGACACAATGTCTCAGATGATGTAATAAAGTTTTATACTCTCTTTACGCCTTTATTGCATTGTCTTTTGATATATTACACTTGTGACGTCAACATATGTGTGGAAATGGATCCTGGCACACATATGGTATGCGCTCGGTTCTACCCCCTGGAACCGGGTGTGACAGAAGTGGTATCAAAGCTTTGCTGACCCTAGGTCGTTAGATTAGTTAGAAATGAAAGCCTAGTTGTTCAAAACTTGCTAATTTCATTCCTATAAATTCCTTTATCAGTCTTACCTCTTTGAAATTCAACTAAGTTGACTCTTCTCTTGTAGATGGTTCGCACTCTCCAAACCACCCGCGTCAACACCAGCTACGCCCCTCAGCCCCGGCAGATCCCGGTCTACCCAGTGGTAGTCGAGGATGCTCCAGCAAATCTCCCTCCCGTCCGAGTGGAGAACGTCATCAACCTGGAGGACAGCTCGGAGGAGCAGCTGCCGACCCCCACCCCGTTGGCCGAGTCCCTGGCCTTCGCGGCTGCGTCATCGACGTCAGCATCGCCGGCACCAGCTTTCCAAGCACCTGCACCTGGAGGCGACGACCCCGATGACTCCAGAGACGGCGACGACGAGGATGACGACGACGACGACGATGGAGAGGACGAACACGTTCACGAGGAAGCTGACTACGCCCAGGAGGACCACTTCATGGGGATTGGTCCAGTTGTCGAACATTATACATCAATGTTCGAAACAGGGCACTTCCCCAACCTGCTGCAGGCAGTGCTGCACAAGCTAGGAGCCTACGTCCGCCCCCTGTACGAGACGAGGCGAGTGAGCGAGCCTCCCCGGGCTTGCTATTACATCACTCGCATCCATGTCAGGGTGATGGATGCAGGTGACAGGGGATTCAGGACTCTGTCTGCTCACGAGTCCCTGATACCGCTGTCCACCTACGCTGCCTCTGTCAGCGACGCTGCCCGTCGGACCCTGTGGTCGCTTAGCCACACCTACCGGCAGCAGCTGCAGAACACAAGGTTCAGGCATCTCCCTCAGCGCCTGCGTGGAGAAAGCCAGACCAACATTGTCCCAGGTGAACCTGGTGAGGATCGCCTCAACACCCTAGCTGGTGTAGTGGCCGGTCTCAACACCGACCTGGACAGTGCCACTCTAGACCTCTACAGTGTGCACTTGGAGCTGGAGAATGCCCACGCCAGGATTGCAGCCCTGGAAGCTCAACTGCAAGGACTGAATCCGCCGGAAGCTCAGGTTCCCGCCGTGGCGTTGTCTCCTCCCCGCAAGAGGCTGCGCTACGGAGAGGCCGGATCCGTCACTAGGCTGCTTTAGGAGTATTGATCATGATGTAATAAGTTACGCTTCGCGTTAGACGATGAAACTATCTTTAAATTTTTATATTAATAAATATCAACTATGTGATGGTGATTGGTTGAAATGCTTGATTTGAATCTTTGTTTGAGTGCTATGGTCTTATGGAATGATGGCCATAAGAACATATAAAATTTGTAAAACTTAAGCTATTTTCCCTCTTGAATCTTTTCTACTCCTCACTTTTCTAAGGACTTCACTTCCTAACAAATCAGATGGTGAACCAACGTCAAGGACCTAACAACCGGAACCAGCGTGGACAACAAGCACCACCACCACCGCCACCACCTAATCCTAACATGGAGCAGTTCATCGCCGCCCAAATGCAGATTCTGCAAGGACTCACTGCTGCGGTTCAACAATTGCAACAGAACCAACAGAATCAGCAACCCCAGCAGCAGCAATATGCACCCCCGGCTAGAGATAAGCACCGGGACTTCATGAGTCATCACCCGCCTACATTCTCTCATGCGGTTGATCCCCTGGATGCCGATGACTGGCTTAAAGTCATTGGAAAGAAGCTGGACATCACTCAGTGCAACGACCGGGAGAAGGTCTTGTACGCCTCGGGAAGACTCGAGGGAGCTGCGTCCGATTGGTGGGATGCCTTCACAGCGGCACATCCCAACGCTGATACTATAACCTGGTAGGAATTCCAAGAGAACTTCCGTGCTCACCACATCCCCTCTGGAATCATGAAGCTGAAGAAGAAGGAGTTCCTTTCCCTTACTCAAGGGAATATGTCTGTCAGTGAGTATCGTGATCGCTTCACTCAGCTTTCGCGTTATGCCCCTGAGGAAGTGGACACTGATGAGAAGCGCCAAGAGCGTTTTCTGGAAGGGTTGATTGGACCTCTGAACTATCAACTTCAGAGTCACACATTCCCCAACTTCCAGACACTCCTGAATAAGGCAATTGGCCTTGAGAGCAAAAGGAAGGAATTATCTGACCATAAAAGGAAGTTCCAAGGTCAGTCCAGCAGGAACACCCGGCCAAACAATGCTCAAGGTTTGCAGTTCCGCTCTGGAAATCAGGGAGGAAATAATTATCAAGTGCAACGCTCTGGACAGCAAGGCCAGAGAAGCAACCAGAATCAGAATCAACAAAGGAGCAACCCCCAGACCAACCAGAGGTCTGGTGGAAATTCACAGAACCGTCAGGGTGGCACCAACAACACTCAGGCCAGAAACAACGCACCTGTCCAACCCAACGGTTGTTTCAAGTGCGGTGAATTAGGCCACTATGCCAACAACTGCCCAAGGCGCAACCAGCAGACACCCCAGAAAGGCAACACTCAGAGAAATGACCAGAGCACCCCCGCTCGTGGATCTGCTCAGAACAAGACTCCGCAGAACCAGAGCCGAGGAAGGGTCAATCACGTCACTGCGGAATCAGTGCCTGAGGATGCCGACATTGTGTATGGTATGTTCCTTGTTAACTCCATACCTGCATCAGTTTTATTTGACTCTGGAGCATCACATTCATTTATAACTGAGTCATTTGTGGAAAAACATAACATACCTAAGTACCCTCTGAAGAGGATATTACACATTAGTTCACCGGGAGGTGACATGAAGGCCACACACTCATGCCCTCATGTTAATATCAAGATTCAAGGAATAGATTTTACAGTCGACCCAGTGGTCCTAGGATCCAATGGTATTGATGTGATTCTTGGATGCAACTAGTTGAAAAGTTGTGATGGAGTGATACGGTGTGCCAACGGAACAATTACGTTGACAAGTCCTCAAGGTGAAAGAATCCAAGTCAACATAGACAAGTCAACAGATGAAAAAGGGAAGACAGTGATCAATCACTTGGAAGAAAAGCCCTTGGAAAATATCAAAGTAGTGTGCGAATACCCAGACGTATTTCCGGAAGAATTACCAGGTATGCCACCTGACCGTGATATAGAGTTTTCTATTGAATTAGTACCCGGAACCGCACCTATCTCGAAAAGACCTTATAGAATGGATGGCAAAGATTTAGTAGAACTGAAGAAACAAATAGAAGAATTATTAGAAAAAGGTTTTATTCGCCCAAGTTCATCCCCTTGGGGAGCCCCAGTGCTGTTTGTGAACAAGAAGGATGGTTCGAGAAGAATGTGCGTTGATTATAGAAGTTTGAATGAAGTAACCATCAAGAATAAATACCCACTACCTCGGATTGAAGATTTATTCGATCAAATGAAGGGAGCTAAGATATTCTCGAAGATAGATCTGAGATCGGGATATCATCAGTTAAAGATCCGAGCAGAAGATGTACCGAAGACAGCCTTCACGACGAGATATGGATTATATGAGTTTTTGGTCATGTCGTTTGGACTGACTAATGCACCAGCATACTTTATGAACTTGATGAATAAAGTATTCATGGAATATCTGGATCAGTTTGTGGTCGTATTCATTGACGACATACTGATATATTCTCCGAATGAAGAAACACACGAAGATCATCTAAGGCTAGTCCTACAAAAGCTTCGTGACAACCAACTGTACGCAAAACTCTCGAAGTGTGATTTTTGGTTGAAAGAAGTTGCTTTCTTAGGACATATTGTTACCGATGGTGGAATTAAAGTGGACCCAGGAAAGATAAGTGAAATACTAAATTGGAAGCAACCCACAGATGCGTCCAAGATCAGAAGTTTTCTTGGATTAGCAGGATACTATAGAAGATTTATTGAAGGTTTTTCCAAGTTAGTGAAGCCTCTTACTTCTCTACTGGAGAAAGGCAAAGAGTTCAAATGGGATGAAGCTTGTCAGAATTGTTTTGAGGAACTCAAGAAGAGGTTAACCACTGCACCAATACTGGTAATGCCAGACATCCACAAGGGATTTGATGTGTATTGCGATGCATCACACCTTGGACTTGGATGTGTGCTAATGCAAGAAGGAAAGGTGATTGCTTATGCTTCAAGACAGTTGAGGAAGCATGAGAAGAATTATCCTACACATGATTTGGAATTAGCTGCCGTGGTGCATGCTTTGAAGATTTGGAGGCACTATATGATTGGAAACAAGTGCAAAATCTTCACGGATCATAAAAGCCTGAAATATATATTCACGCAGAAGGAACTCAACCTCAGACAGAGAAGATGGCTTGAGTTAATTAAAGATTATGATTTGGAAATACAATATCACCCCGGTAAGGCAAATGTAGTAGCTGACGCTTTGAGCCGTAAGGGTCAAGTGAACAACATCACTACTCATTTGATGTCACAGGAATTGTGCTGGGAAATGGAACAACTCAACCTTGGATTTCTCAATAATGTAGAGACAACAGTGATGGAGGTCGAATCTACTTTGGAAGAAGAGATCCGTAAAGGACAGGAGTCCGATGAGAAGATTAAGGAAATTAAATCTTTGATTAGTTTGGGTAAAGCCCCAGATTTCACGGAAGATGAACAAGGCACAGTATGGTTTAAGAAGAGAATCTGTGTACCCGAAATCGAGCACTTACGCCAACTTATTTTGAGAGAAGCTCATGATGCAGCTTACTCTATTCACCCTGGAAGTACCAAGATGTACCAGGACCTTAAAGAAAAGTATTGGTGGTACGGATTGAAAAGAGATGTTGCTACTCATGTTGCACTGTGTGACGTGTGTCAACGAGTTAAAGCTGAACACCAAAGACCAGCAGGATTGCTACAACCTCTCAAGGTACCGGAATGGAAATGGGAAGAAATCAGTATGGATTTCATAGTTGGACTACCCCGTACTCGAGATGGCTATGATTCAATATGGGTCATAGTAGACAGGTTAACTAAAGTGGCACATTTTATACCTGTAAAGACAACTTACTCAGGAGCCCAGATAGCAGAATTATACATGTCAAGGATTGTCTGTCTGCATGGAGTACCGAAGAGGATCGTATCAGATCGAGGAACCCAGTTTACCTCGCGCTTTTGGAAAAGACTTCATGAGTCCATGGATACCAAGCTAAACTTTAGTTCAGCTTATCATCCTCAAACGGATGGGCAAACGGAAAGAACAAACCAAGTCTTGGAAGATATGCTAAGAGCTTGCGCTCTAAAGCATGGTAGAAGCTGGGATAAAAGTTTGCCTTATGCAGAATTTTCATATAACAACAGTTATCAAGCGAGTCTCAAAATGGCACCGTTTGAAGCACTATATGGACGAAAGTGTAGAACACCACTTTATTGGAATCAGACTGGAGAAAGTCAAGTATTTGGTCCAGAAATTCTCCAAGAGGCGGAAAAGCAAGTGCAAATTATCAGAGAAAATTTGAAGACAGCACAATCAAGACAGAAAAGCTATGCTGATAATAGAAGAAGAGAATTGATGTTTGAAGTAGGAGACTTTGTCTACCTTAAAGTTTCACCGATGAGAGGAATGAAAAGGTTTAAGGTTAAAGGAAAATTATCACCTCGCTATATTGGCCCATTCAAAATTTTGGAAAGAAAAGGCGAAGTAGCCTACCAGTTAGAGCTACCCGATAGATTATCCGATGTGCATGACGTATTTCACGTATCACAACTCAAGAAGTGCTTAAGAGTACCAGAAGAACAGTTACCCATGGAAGAACTGAATGTTAATGAAGATTTGACTTATTCGGAGTACCCAATCAGAATTCTGGAAACATCTCGCAGAGTTACGCGGAGTAAAGTCATTAACATGTGCAAAGTTCAGTGGAGTCATCATTCGGAAGATGAGGCCACTTGGGAAAGAGAAGATGAACTCAGAGCAGAATTTCCCCAGTTATTCTCGGAAGTTTCTTAATCTCGAGGACGAGATTCTTTTTAAGAGGGGTAGGTTTGTAACACCATAAAAACCATCAATTAAAATAATAAATTTAGTTATTATATTAATTAGGGTAATAAAATTTTTAGTGTTTAATTGTTCATTTGCATCGTTTTCTTTGCATGCACTTGATTGAGTATCGGATGATTGTTGTTAATTTCCTTTTAAAAAGAAATCTTAGTAATTAAACAATAATTACGAAAAATAATAATTATTAGTCTAAAAAAATGAGTATTTTGTTTATAAACATTTTTGGTGAATTTTTATAAATTTTTGAGCTCTTTAAATAAGCGTTTCGGAATTAAAAAAAAAAGAACCCAACCGACCGGCCCACTAGGGGCCCATGCCCCAAACCCTAAAAACTACACAGCGCGCGCGCGCTCAGGGCAAAGCCCCAGCCGCCGCCGCCCTCTCTCTTCTCTCACCCACTCTCTCTCTCTCTTCTCTCACCCACTCTCTCTCTCTCTTCTCTCACCACTCTCTCTCGCCTGCGCAGGCACGCGTGCCCAGGCCTGCCCAGCCGCGAGCCAGGCCGCGCGATGCGCGACGCCGTGGCCGAGCCAGGCGGCCGGCCGTGCAGCGCCCGCGCGAGCGCGACGCGGCGCCCTCTGCCTCCAGCCTGCGCGCGAAGCCGAGCCACGACCGAAGCCGTCCGCGCGACGCGCACCAGAGCCAGCGCGCGAGCGATCCCACCCGCGAAGCCGGCGTCCCGCGCGCTCCCCGCAGCAGCGCCCGATGCCGTGATGCCCGCGCGACCGTTGTTTCTCGTGTTAAGGCTGCTACCGTTTCTTCTTCCCACTCCTCCCCCATTATCCTCCTTGTAACTGATGCTTGTGATGGCCCTTGAAGTCTGACTGCGCCCATTGAAGAACCGGCGACTTCTCCTCTCCCTCCTGCTCTCTATAAAAGGCAGCAGAGGCCTCTCCATACTCTCCTACCCAAGCTCACTCCATCTCTCTAGCTCGCCAGTACACTGCTCGACGTCACCGTTCGTCGCCGGAGTGTGCCGTTCGTCGCCGGAGTGTGCCGTTCGTCGCCGGAGTTCGCCGGAGTCGCGTTCTAGCTGTCCGTAGTCGAGCCCCGCTCTCCGTCGATCCGTCCCCGTCACACGCACGAACCCGAGGTTGATGACGACCCAGATTTATTTTATGTATTTTATAAAGAGCTTTTGATTCGATTCATGAGTTGTATATTTTGTTTGTTGTAATATGAACACATGTGGTTTCGATTTATGTGTATGTGAGCGTTATGGAATTGTTTGGTAGATTCATGCGATTATTAGCACCGTGTTATGTCATGTTAGTCGTGGCGTTGAATTTTGGATTAGAGAAATATGACAACATTTAGTAGTCACTTTGGCAATAAAATGCTAGATAGGAATTTTTGTAGTTAAATTTGGTCACGATAAATGTTAGAAACTACTTGGAGAATTATAGGTGCATTTTAATGGATATGGAAAATGGTATAGATGTCATATGAATATTATAGGATTTTTAGATGATTTATCTAATTATTTTATTAGCATTTTCTTTTTTTGAAAGAAAAGGGGAAAATATCACCGGTAGTGTGGTAAATGGATTTTTACTAGTTAAATAATCATGTTCGCAAATTGAGCACTTAGATTTTTGGATTAAACAAAATACTAGTTTATGTCAGAATATCCTCACTTGTTTTATAAAAAGTACAATTACCAATTTATGTAGACTTTTAGAATATTAATATTATTAGATTCGTTTTTGGTCATACTAAACAATTTGAGTTAGAAATAATAAAGGGTATTAATTTATTTATTAGTATTAAAGATCATAAGTATTATTTACCTTCATTGATGGTGTTAAAATAAATTAATATTAGTTAAAATTATACTTATTGCACCCACTCCTAAATTCACCATTAGGATTCACATTAATAGCCATAATTAAATTAATAGGTATTTACGCGATTAGTACGTAATTAAAATGTGATTAGTACGACGTGTTAATGTGCATGTAATGGTGCATGTTTACTTATGGATGTATACTTTATTTTTTTGTATGTGCGATGTGCGACTATAATAGAAGCGGACCGTGTGGTAGAGGATTCGAATACGTTCGAAGACGAACCACAGGACTCGCTTGAGCAAGGCAAGTGGATTCCCCCTCTGCACACTCTTTTTGTACCCAGTCATTGCATTTAATAATGTTTACTTTTGATATACTGCATAATTTGATGGGTTTCACCTAATTAAGGATTCCCTAGATTTACTACCTGTATTCCTTGTCTAACCTGGGGAAATTAATTAAGCTGTGCAAGATTTATGCTACCGCTCAACCTAATGATTTCTTAATGTCACTCATTAATTGATTTTAATGTTCCAAAGATTTAATTGGCAATTATGGCATTAACCCGATGGTTAAGATAACTTTATTGCAAATTTAATTGGAACATGGAGTGACCACCCAGGATAACAGTGCAACCACGAGTGCTATCATGGCTCTGGCTTTGGTAATTAGCTCTATATGCTTAGTGCCTAGCAACCTTACCTGAAAGATGGGCAAGAGGGGGAGCGGTAGGTGCTGGCAGCCCACGTTAACATGGGGTCGTATTCTTGGCTAAGGTACTTCACCCAGGGGGCCACCACCATCGTCTTAGAAACCTTAGCGGGTTGCTTCGTATTAAGTGTATTTTGTGAAAACCTCATAATGGATCCCTAGCCATTCACCTCGGCAGTGTCTAAGGGTCCGATCAACCCGGGCTAGATGGGATACATGGCTTGTGGGTAAAGTTGTACCCCCTCTGCAGAGTGTAAAACTGATATATCAGCCGTGCTCCCGGTTATGAGCGACCTGGACTCCTCACATGATAATTGAACTTAAAGATGGACATAAATTGAGATCCGATGATCTGTCAATAATTTGCTTAAGTGGTTTCACTTAAGTGTTTTTGTTATATTCATATTCCTTTGTTTAATTGAGATATTTGGGATTCACTTCTATTAGTAAGACAGATGTTGATAATAAAATGTTGACCAACTAAAATGCTTACTGCTCAACCTTAGCCTCACCTTGTTATACCTGCATTAATTTTTCCCCCACTTGCTGAGCCCCGACCATAAGTGAGCTCACCCTTGCTAATATTTTGATCAGAGGGTGATGCTAGAGACTTTGATGGAGAATTTATCGACGAAGAATTCTAAGTCTAACGATGCGCCGGTCAACTTCCTGTGGAAGATTGCCCAGTTGTTTATTTCCGCTCTACTTTGATGTGATACTTGTTTAAGACACAATGTCTCAGATGATGTAATAAAGTTTTATACTCTCTTTACGCCTTTATTGCATTGTCTTTTGATATATTACACTTGTGACGTCAACATATGTGTGGAAATGGATCCTGGCACACATATGGTATGCGCTCGGTTCTACCCCCTGGAACCGGGTGTGACACTTCGCCGCTCTACTGACCGGTCTGACAAGAGGACAGCGCCGCCTGCGCCGCTCTGACTGTTGAGCCACCCGACAGAGTGAGGCTGACAGCAGCCAAGGCTGGCCTCGGGCGTCATAGGAAACTCCGCCTCGCCCGACCCAGGGCTCGGACTCGGGCTCAGCCCCGGAAGACGGCGAACTCCGCTCCGCCCGACCCAGGGCTCGGACTCGGGCTCAGTCCCGGAAGACGGCGAACTCCGCTCCGCCCGACCCAGGGCTCGGACTCGGGCTCAGCCCCGGAAGACGGCGAACTCCGCTCCGCCCGACCCAGGGCTCGGACTCGGGCTCAGCCCCGGAAGACGGCAAACTCCGCCTCGCCCGACCCCAGGGCTCGGACATGGGCTCAGCCCCGGAATACGACGAACTCCGCCTCGCCCGACCCGGGGGCTCGACCTCGACCTCGACCTCGGAGGAGCCTCCACCTCGCCCAGCCTAGGGCACAGACCTACCGCGTTAACAGGAAGCACCATCATTACCCTACCTCGAGCTGACTCAGGCTACGGGGAACCAGACCGGCGTCCCATCTGGCTCGCTCCACCATGCGAGTAATGATGGCGCCCCGCATGCCTTGTGACGACGGCGGCTCTCAGCCCCCTTACGGAAGCAAGAGGACGTCAGCAAGGACTCGATAGCCCCAACAGTTGTCCTTCCGCCAGGCTCCAGCGCTCCTCCGACAGCCACGACACCACGCGAACTGGGTGCCAAGACCTCTCCGGCTGCCACGATGGCATGTACTTAGGGCGCTAGCTCTCCACCGCTAGACACGTTAGCACATTGCTACACTCCCCATTGTACACCTGGATCCTCTCCTTATGCCTATAAAAGGGAGGACCAGGGCCCTCTTACAGAGGGTTGGTTGGCCCGCGCGGAGAAGGACGGGACGGCGCTCGCGCAAGGCCGCTCGCTCCCACTCCCGCGTGGACGCTTGTATCCCCCTACTGCAAGCGCACCCGACTCAGGCGCGGGGCTAACACGAAGGCCGCGGGATCCACTCTCTCACGCCGGCCTCCCTCCGGCTGCTTCCTTTTCCCCCTTCGCGTTCCGCCTCGCGTCGACCCATCTGGGCTGGGGCACGCGGCGACGATTCACTCGTCGGTCCAGGGACCCCCCAGGTTTCGAAACACCGACAGTTGGCGCACCAGGTAGGGGTATTAATATATTTCTTTTCATATTATTTTATGTTGTTACAAATACTCACAAAATAAAAATCTCAGCATGATACAATGATTTAGTGGCTTTTACTTTATAATTATCTGCTTTAAAATATGGTGTTCACATGTGATGGCACAAAAAGTCCAAACTCCCACATAGATAAAGTGAACTTGTTTCTCCCTTTGGTATTAGCTCTTACAAATTACAAATTAGGTATTACAGTTATAGAACTCAATCGAGGCTCGGCTGATAGATCACTAATACGTGGACTCAAACAGGAATTGAGAGATGAGACTCACGGATCCACGAACCATGATGTGGAGTGATGAAGAATGATGGCGCTGGTGCCTGTGCAAGTGGAGAATCGTTGCCACGGATACGTGGAATTGTGGATGAATTGTCTGCTAGAGCAAGACAAAGCGGCCGGCGTGATGGTCAGACTGCGACTGTCGGAGTGTCGGTGCCTTGAGTGTTGCCAGACGAATCGGCGGGGCGGGGCGGGAGCGGGACACTGCCTCGCGCTCGCGCCGTCGTGTCCACTCCAGTGTCGCTTTGTTCCAAAGCAAGTCTGCATCTTTCTTTATTTTCTCTCAATTCTTGTCCCCGCTGCTCTCGAGGACGCGATCATTGTCTTTTGCCATGGAGACAACAACTAGCCGGATACACGAAAAAAAAAAACAAAGACATCATACTGTGGTTTTTGAATTCATTAACCAGATCTGCATGCAGCTGGTCATCTGGTACTCTGGTTTGATCCGAACTGTGTCAACCGTGCCGTGTGATGTGATTATACCGAAATGGACTCAAGCTTGCTGCAAGCCCGCCGGCAGCCTTTCAAACCCAAACCACGCCGCATCATCATCGTCTCGCCCCTCCTGCTCCACTGTTGCTTTGCAGACAAGCTTCGTCTCGGGCACCGCGTGCTTTATCGCCTGGCCACATAAAGCAAGGAATCCAAAGCAAAGGCAACGGCCAAGTTCGCAGATAGGGTCGTTACTGCTGCCAAACCACGGCGATCCGCCGATCCCATTATCCCAAAACCACAACACAAGAACGGGAAGCGTGCATGCGCACGCCCACGCACGAGCACGAACCTGAGCTGTAGCGCCCTCGCTCCCCTAGTCCCTCCCCTGCCCCGCGCGCAATGGCCAGCGTAGCCCCAGGTCCCATGCAAACCAGCCATGCCTCACGGCGGCCGATCCCTACAGCTACAGGCCTCGTGCCCGTGGCCGTGCTTCTCGCCGCCGCCGCCGTCGGCCTCCTCGCGCTGCTGCCGTCGCTGGCCGAGGCCGTGTGGGAGGTGCCGCACCTCTTCCTCCTCGGCGCCGTCATCTCCTTCGGCGTCTTCACGCAGAGGAACAGCGACGCCGACGGCCGCGCCAAGGACAGCTCACTGGCGTGGAGCGCGCGGTGCCACCCCGATGCCCCCCTCGTCGTGATCGCGGATCACACGACGCCGAGAGACGACGACGACGCCGACGACTACTACGGGCTGGAAGAAGGCGCACAGGAGACGCCGCTTTCGTTGCCGGTGCGGAGGCTGAAGCCTGCGGCGCAGGAGTCCGAAACCGCCGGCGGCCATGCCAGCGATGGTTTCCGTGAGGAGACGACGGATAGCCGTGCGTCGCCGTCTTCAGGGTTTAGGGCCGGGACGCGCGGCGTCCCTTCGCCGCCGCCCTCCGCTCTTGACGACGACGACCGGGGCGTTTCTCAGCCTGCACGGCCGCTCTTCAGAAAGGTCAGCACCGACTGGGATGTGGACGGGATGACACCCGTGTCGTCAGAAAGGTCGTCGGTCCGTGGCGACTTCGCCGCTTGTGCCAGTGGCTATAGCGATAGCGACAGCGATGATGGCGACGGCGGCGGGGACGGGACGCCTGTGGATTTGAAGCCGGCGGAGGCGGGCGGGGAGGAGGAAGTGGACCGGAAGGCCGACGAGTTCATCGCCAAGTTCAGGCAGCAGATCAGGCTGCAGAGGCACTAGCTAGCCGGCCATGCATGGCGTGTGCATGCTCTGCTGAGTCCTGAGTCCTGAGCATGCACCGACACACATAAATACCACTGCTGGTGCTGGTGCAGCACGAAGGGAGAACGCAGCAGTAGTTTGTTCATCTACATCTATGACACCAGCATGTTTCCTGTATCATTTTGCTGTTATTTTTTGGTTGTTGTAGCTCCGGTTTCAACAAGGAGCCGGAAACATGTTTCGTGTATCATTTTACTGTTTTTTTTTGTTGCTCCGACAAGGAGCCGGCGAGCCGCACGACATGCAATGCAACGGCACAAAACAAAGGTCGTCGTAGTCTTCTGATGCTTGCATGCATGCAGGAGATCAAGTGAAATGAATAAAATTTCCGAGGAAAATCCCAGCAAACGCTACGTACCAACCAAACACAGAAAATGACCTGTCCATGCCAGGCGTGTGGTGGCTCCAAGGCTTGTGTACCGGCAAGCATCGTCGCTGTGCACGCACGTACGTACGTACGTACGTGTTTCTCGATCAACGCACGCGGTGGCTGTGTATCACTTGTGTAGCCGTCGTGCTTTAGAAGAGCGTGACCTTCCAACAGCAGCGTGCCTCTAACACATGGAGCTAGCGCTTACGGAGAAACAGCTGGGACACCTAAGACACATCCCTACTTTCGTCACACTGAGCAGTGTAACAAGTAACACAGATGGATCCAGATTGTCCTCACCACTAAAATAGCTAGGTTAACACCACCGGTAAAAATAAGACCGAGCGTGTCCTTGGGACAAGTAAGTAATTGTACGAAGATCTCCTCCCTAGTACAGCAGCAGTGATGAACAACCATTCCGTCGATTTTTAATGCACCACAAGAGTCTTCATTCGACGAGAGTACAGTACAGTGCGTACTAGTCTCCAGCCATGCTGCCATGCAGGTATATCCTCATATCCACATCCGCGCCGTTAATCTTCGATCCAACAGCCATGCAGTCCGAGTGGATCCCTCAGCCAACCAACGCCCAATGCCGGGACCGGTCCCGCCGTCCCATGCATTGCACGTCCTGTTTCAGGCACCAGCGTGCCAGACGCCCAGACCTATAGTTGGCCAAATGGCACTAACACGACGGGCCGGCACTGGCACGGCACTAAGAAGCACGGCACTGGCACGGCACGGCACGGCACGGTCCTTTTAGTGCCAGTGCCGGGCACGGCCCGTTGTTAGTGCCGTGCCTGGGCCACCACTTGGGCCCGTAGGGTCGGCCCAGGCACGGCACGGTAAATTGGGCTGGCACGGCGCCGGCACGGCCCACCCAGGAGCCGTGTAACCCGCCCCCGGCCCCCACTTCCCCACTCCCCAGCCGCGGCCGCTCACTCGCTCACTCAGTCACTCGCTCTCGCTCTCGCTCAAACCCTAACTCGCTCTCGCTCAGCCGCGGGCGATTCGGCGGCATCTGGCGAGCTCCCCTCTCCCTCGTTCCCTCCGGCCTCCGCCTCCGCTAAGCGCTCCGGTCTCCATCTCCGCCTCCGGTCTGCGATCTCCGGCTCTCCGCCTCGGCGCCTCCGCTCGGACTCGGATCGATCGTCGCTCGTCGGAGAATGGAGATCCTCTCCGGCTCTCCCCCGCTCGGATCTGCGCATTTGTGAACCGGGTAACTCAGATCCATGTAACACCCTAAAATTCGATCTTGGAGAATTAAGGAAAAATTTTCCAAGGGTTTTCAATCAAAACACCTTTCCTTAATAATATTCATAATTTCAAAGTTACTATCCCAAAATTCATATCATTTTTTTTAGATAAATTAAAGTATTCTTGGATTGAGATTATATATAAGAATTATGATCAAAACTATTTCTTAATATATAACCTACAACATAAATTACATTTTACTAAAAATTCATAAGATATGAACTATTTTCTATTTTATGATTGGAATCATGTATAAAATAATTAAAACAAATATATATCAAATAATAGTAATAATATAAAGTTTTTCATTTATGTTGGTGTTCTATTCGGAATTTAAATGTGAGTTTGGATTGAATTTGAAAATATAAAATAGAAAAGGAAGAAGGAATGGATCATGCTAGAATTTTGGATGTGCATTTAAAACACAGATTTGAATTCAACTTTGAAAACTAGAAAAAAAAAGAGAAAGAAACAGAAAATATAAAAGATAAATAACTTCCCCCTACGCTTGGGCCTATTTCTCTCTCGGCCCACTCGTCCATTTTCCCCCTGGCAGCCCACTTGGCCCGCCCGCGCCCTTTCCCCTCTACTGTCAAACTGGGCCCACCTGGCAGCCTTCTCCTCTTTCCTTTCTCCCTAGGTGCAGGGACCCACCTGTCGGATTTTCCTCCATCCTCGGGCGGCCGTTGCGACGCTTGCGCCGGCGACCTCGCGACGGACACCGCGCTGCGTGTAACTCGCGCGGTTGTTGCATACCAGGGCCCGCCTCCTAGTGCTTATATAACCGGGGCACTGTTCCTCCTTCTCATCTCTGGGAGCTGCACTAACCGAGAACATCCATGGGGTAGGAGAGAGAGTGAGGGAGAGAAAATTTGTGCGCCGCTACCTGCTTATGATGCCGCATGGTCTCGACTTATCGCTCGGAGGATCTCTCTGGGGCGCTGGATGTGTGGACATCGGTTTTGGAGGCTAGGGACGACCGGTGTCGCAGGGAGTAGATCTCGCCGGACTTGGACCGCTAGACGTCGACACCGGGGGCATGGCTGCACGATTGAAGGTAAGATGGGAACTGTTGGATTCATATGAATTCCCTGTGCGTATAGAGTGCTTAGGATTTGAGTTGTGATCACGGGGCACGGATTTGTGAAGTCCGGCGAGCCACCACTGTGTTCACCAGCGCGCCCCGCCTGTGAGACGGCCGGGTGGAGAAGAAGCTAGAGAGCCATCAGATCCAAGATGAAGGGTGTAGATTAGATCGGCGTATCGATCGACGTGGGTTGTCTATGGCCGTTGGATCGATCTGCGACGGTTGTGATTAGTTGCGCAATAACGATTCGGCTGGTGTGACTGTGGACCGTCGATCGGGGAGCGGAGGCTCCAGATTAGAAGTGAGAGTACCCCTTCGTCATTTTAAGTCCGAGCCATCGGATTTTAATCGTGTGGCTCTCGGTAGATTGGATCGTGGGCATTCGTGGACCGTGGATCTCTGATCGTACGGTTGACGTTACGTACCGGCTTATAAAGCGCCTAGATCTAATCTGCACCATAGGATCTAATCTGGGCGGTCCACGTTCACCCGTACCCCTTCAGCCGCGTCAACTTACAAAAGAGCCCCCGCACTTTTATACAATCAACCCGACGTCCCTTGCAGTGGTGCGTTGAGTCTTAGAGATTTTTCATCAGACGCCCCTGCAGTTTCTAATAATGGTGCGCCCAGTCCAGAATATTATAAAATCCAGAAAAAGGAATTAGAAAAATGATTTTTGATTTAAAAATAAATGCTAGAATTTGTTTAATTCATAGAAAATGCATACATAGTCCAAATTAATTCATTCCAATCTCTATAATTTTGTAGTAATGTTGTTTATCACCTAATGCCTCTGTTTTGACATGAAAACAATAATAAAATTGATCTCCTAATTAATCTCATATCAAATACATAAAATCTTAGGAAATTCATAACTCTTTCGTTTTAACTCCGATTTGATCCGTTCAAGTTGCGTTAGTCCCGTAGCAACACGTAGAATATTATTACATGGTTTATCCTTATGTTTGGTGTAATGTTAATTTTGCCTATACCATGTTTGTCTATATTGCTACGTTTAGCAGTGAGGACACGTGTCACCTGAAGATCATCCTGGTACCTGGAATCTCAAGTCCCAGGCAAGTTGTGCCCTTGATCACTTCTTTTTACCCACTCATGTTCTAATTAATCATAATGATCTGCATAGGTTAATGTTGATGGGACCCAATAGGTTACCCTAGTTTGTCTATCTTTATACCTTGTTTACCACTGAACTTTCTGGGTAGTACTTGCTAGTGCTATATGTGGTTTTGGGTATGGAGATACACCATTCATGATTATACTTTTGTTATCAGTTGTTATTTATGGTTCATGTTAAGATCATTATGTTAATTGGAACATGGAGAACCACCCGGGAAAACAGTGCTACCACAAGGGAGGAATGGGACCCCTTGGCTGATTAATTAGGAAAGCTAGTGGAAGACTACCTTACCCGAAAGGGGCAAGGGCAGTAGGGGAGAGGTCAGTGTAGGGAGGCCCTCGGGAGGATTTTGCTGCGATGGCGGTCCTGCAAGGGATTCCTGCACTGGATCTTCCTATAAATTGTAGCGGGTTTTCGGAAGCTAGTGGAACTTTGTAAAGGCCTCGTAGTGGATCCCTAGCCATTCACCTCGGAAGTGTCTAAGGGCTTTGCAAACCCTGGCGACATGGGATACACGACTTGTGGGTAAAGATGCGCAACCTCTGCAGAGTGTAAAACTGGTATACTAGCCGTGCTCACGGTCATGAGCAGCTCGGACACTCACATGATTAAATTATAGAACTTAAACTCAATTTGTCATATGCATTGCATCGCAGGTGAAGTTGTTACTTTTGTTCTACTATTTAACTGGGTTGGTATTTACTTATACTTAGTAACTGCTAATAAAATTTTGACCAACTTTAAAAGCAATGCTCAGCTCTAACCATCTTCTTTGGTAAGCCTTACTGATAGTCGCCTAGAGGGGGGGGTGAATAGGGCGAAACTGAAATTTACAAAAATAATCACAACTACAAGCCGGGTTAGCGTTAGAAATATAAACGAGTCCGCGAGAGAGGGCGCAAAACAAATCGCAAGCGAATAAGAGTGTGACACGCGGATTTGTTTTACCGAGGTTCGGTTCTCGCAAACCTACTCCCCGTTGAGGAGGCCACAAAGGCCGGGTCTCTTTCAACCCTTCCCTCTCTCAAACGATCCCACGGATCGAGTGAGCTTTCTCTTCTTCTCAATCAACCGGGAACAAAACTTCCCCGCAAGGGCCACCACACAATTGGTGCCTCTTGCCTTGGTTACAATTGAGTGTTGATCTCAAGAACAAGTGAGAAAGAAAAGAATGCGATCCAAGCGCAAGAGCTCGAAAGAACACAAGCAAATCACTCTCTCTAGTCACTATGGAGTTGTGTGGAATTTGGAGAGGACTTGATCTATTTGGTGTGTCTAGAATTGAATGCTAGAGCTCTTGTAGTAGTTGAGAAGTGGAAAACTTGGATGGCAATGAATGTGGGGTGGTTGGGGTATTTATAGCCCCAACCACCAAAAGTGACCGTTGCTGGAAGCTGTCTGTTCGATGGCGCACCGGACAGTCCGGTGCACACCGGACAGTCCGGTGCCCCTGCCACGTCACCATTGCCGTTGGATTCTGACCGTTGGAGCTTCTGACTTCTGGGCCCTCCTGGGTGTCCGGTGCACACCGGACATGTACTGTTTGATGTCCGGTGCACCGGTATGGGCGATCCTGACGTCTGCGCGCGCTGCGCGCGCATTAAATGCTCCGCAGGGAGCCGTTGGCGTCGCAGGGAGCCGTTGCTCCGCTAGCACACCGGACAGTCCGGTGCACACCGGACAGTCCGGTGAATTTTAGCGGAGCGGCTGCCGAGCGAACCCGAGGCTGGCGAGTTCCGGAGGCTGCGTTTCCTTGGAGCACCGGACATGTCCGGTGCACACCGGACAGTCCGGTGAATTATAGCGCGCCGGCTTCCGAGAATTCCCGAGGGCGAAGAGTTTGAGTTGGACTCCTCTGGGCGCACCGGACACTGTCCGGTGCACACCGGACAGTCCGGTGCCTCCAGCCAGAGGTGCCCTCGGTTGCCTCATTGCTCCTTTGTTGAATCCAACACTTGGTCTTTTTATTGGCTAAATGTGAACCTTTTGCACCTGTATAACTTATGCACTAGAGTAAACTAGTTAGTCCAATATTTGTGTTGGGCAATTCAACCACCAAAATTATTTAGGAACTAGGTGTAAGCCTAATTCCCTTTCACTTACACTTCACGTGAGCTCCCACCTTTGGCGAGTTCATGCACATTATTCCCCACAACTTGTTGAGCGATGAACGTATGTGAGCTCACTCTTGCTGTCTCACACACCCCACAGGTCAAGAACAGGTACCACAGGATGAGGCGCGTGGAGGATGCTGCGATGAGTTCGTGAGAGGTCTAGGTCGTCGTCTCCCAGTCAACTTTGGGTTGCTGGACCGTTGTCTCCTTATAATGTAATCATTTATTTTGTATAGAACTCCTGTTATGTATAAAGATGTGACATTCGATCTTGTGCCACTATACATCATATGTGTGAGACTTGGTCCCAGCATACCTGGTGTTTATGTTAGCGCCCGGGTTTTGGACCCCCTAAAATCCGGGTGTTACAGAAGTGGTATCAGAGGAATGTTGACTGTAGAACGAAACCTAGATAGAAATGGACATAACCATTACCTACTTACCCTACTCTAATTCTTTCTATACTTTCCTTGAACTTGACTCACCTTCTATTGTTCTACTCTGATTCTTCTCTAAACTTATCTTAATCTTTTCTTATCTAATTCCGCTTCACTCTGATTATTCTTTCCTTTTCCATCTAAAGACAAATGTGGATTTCATACTTCGAAATCTCGTGCCTAAGGCGACTTTAAGAATAGGAGACCTACTCTTAGGAACAAAAACAAAACTATTTTTATAGATATCTATGAACTTGAATGTTTGTTCTTATGATACTTGCCTGATTTGGATCTTTGATTGAGTGTGATGAGTTGTGGAGTAATGTCCACAATTGCATCTGCATATACACATAGGTATAAAAAAATATAATTATAAAATAACTAGACAACCTAGATTGTCCCCATTGGAACATATCTAGCTTAAGAGATTTATCTTATCCTAAAAGATCTCATTCTAACCAATTCATCTTATCTTAAAAGATTCTCCCTTATCTTAATAGATCCATCTCATCTTAAAAGATACTCATCTTATCTTAAAAAGAATTTATCTCATCCTAATAGATCTAACTGACCTCAAAAGATTTTATCTTATCTTTATGGATCCATCTTATCCTAATAGGCATACTTATCCACCCTAGTTTATCAACCATGATCTAATGCAAATTAATTAGACCTTATCTAGTTAAACTAGTCATACCAATCTAATTTAGGTCTCATCTAACCTAATATGATCTAATCTAAAGTGACTTATCAAACATGTTAGATAATACTAGTGAAATGGATTAGACCTCACTCCTATAAAAATGATTTAAGCTAAATTGATGCCCTACCATATGCAACTACCTTACCCATCCGATAGTTGCATAATCCCTCTGTGATAACACTAATAGAGCTTCTGACCTACCTACACCGTATACCCCATCCTATCTCAAAAGATTCTAACATATCCTAACAAGATATATCTTACCCTGATAAATCTATCTAACCTAAACTAGTCTAATCATATCCAATCTAATCTAGATCCTATTTAATCTATTATGATCTAATCTAAAGTGAGTTACTTAATGCGGGTACAGAAGATAAGGCATACTCCACTTAAGCCTAAATTGGTGACTAGGATTAACTCAGGCCATACCCAACAACTTGACCTACATAATAGGTGACATAACCTATCCAAACCATTCGGAAGCAAAATAACCCAACTAGATTCTGACTAGTCTCATAGCCACCTACTAAAATAGCTGCTCCACCTACTACTTTATCTTAAATACATGTCCCTAATTCGGATAACAACTACAAGAATATAGATCGAAGATGATCGACTTCATCAAATCAAGGGAGGATAAGATTCAAGCCAGATCTTCAAAAGAATCAAGAGCCACAATCTTGGATGGAGTATTTCCTTACCATACTCATTCTTACCCAAACCTATCCATGATTTGAAGGCATCTTTCTATCCTACACAATAAGGAGACTATACCTACATATACCCCTGCTTTCATAACCACTTTTTAAATAACATGACACTTCTTAGAAGTTAAAGGCTAAACTATAAATAAAGCTTGGTCCTTACAAATCTCGAGGGCGAGATTTTTGTTAAGGGGGGTAGGATTTGTAACACCCTAAAATTCGATCTTGGAGAATTAAGGAAAAATTTTCCAAGGGTTTTCAATCAAAACACCTTTCCTTAATAATATTCATAATTTCAAAGTTACTATCCCAAAATTCATATCATTTTTTTAGATAAATTAAAGTATTCTTGGATTGAGATTATATATAAGAATTATGATCAAAACTATTTCTTAATATATAACCTACAACATAAATTACATTTTACTAAAAATTCATAAGATATGAACTATTTTCTATTTTATGATTGGAATCATGTATAAAATAATTAAAACAAATATATATCAAATAATAGTAATAATATAAAGTTTTTCATTTATGTTGGTGTTCTATTCGGAATTTAAATGTGAGTTTGGATTGAATTTGAAAATATAAAATAGAAAAGGAAGAAGGAATGGATCATGCTAGAATTTTGGATGTGCATTTAAAACACAGATTTGAATTCAACTTTGAAAACTAGAAAAAAAGAGAGAAAGAAACAGAAAATATAAAAGATAAATAACTTCCCCCTACGCTTGGGCCTATTTCTCTCTCGGCCCACTCGTCCATTTTCCCCCTGGCAGCCCACTTGGCCCGCCCGCGCCCTTTCCCCTCTACTGTCAAACTGGGCCCACCTGGCAGCCTTCTCCTCTTTCCTTTCTCCCTAGGCGCAGGGACCCACCTGTCGGATTTTCCTCCATCCTCGGGCGGCCGTTGCGACGCTTGCGCTGGCGACCTCGCGACGGACACCGCGCTGCGTGTAACTCGCGCGGTTGTTGCATACCAGGGCCCGCCTCCTAGTGCTTATATAACCGGGGCACTGTTCCTCCTTCTCATCTCTGGGAGCTGCACTAACCGAGAACATCCATGGGGTAGGAGAGAGAGTGAGGGAGAGAAAATTTGTGCGCCGCTACCTGCTTATGATGCCGCATGGTCTCGACTTATCGCCCGGAGGATCTCTCTGGGGCGCTGGATGTGTGGACATCGGTTTTGGAGGCTAGGGACGACCGGTGTCGCAGGGAGTAGATCTCGCCGGACTTGGACCGCTAGACGTCGACACCGGGGGCATGGCTGCACGATTGAAGGTAAGATGGGAACTGTTGGATTCATATGAATTCCCTGTGCGTATAGAGTGCTTAGGATTTGAGTTGTGATCACGGGGCACGGATTTGTGAAGTCCGGCGAGCCACCACTGTGTTCACCAGCGCGCCCCGCCTGTGAGACGGCCGGGTGGAGAAGAAGCTAGAGAGCCATCAGATCCAAGATGAAGGGTGTAGATTAGATCGGCGTATCGATCGACGTGGGTTGTCTATGGCCGTTGGATCGATCTGCGACGGTTGTGATTAGTTGCGCAATAACGATTCGGCTGGTGTGACTGTGGACCGTCGATCGGGGAGCGGAGGCTCCAGATTAGAAGTGAGAGTACCCCTTCGTCATTTTAAGTCCGAGCCATCGGATTTTAATCGTGTGGCTCTCGGTAGATTGGATCGTGGGCATTCGTGGACCGTGGATCTCTGATCGTACGGTTGACGTTACGTACCGGCTTATAAAGCGCCTAGATCTAATCTGCACCATAGGATCTAATCTGGGCGGTCCACGTTCACCCGTACCCCTTCGGCCGCGTCAACTTACAAAAGAGCCCCCGCACTTTTATACAATCAACCCGACGTCCCTTGCAGTGGTGCGTTGAGTCTTAGAGATTTTTCATCAGACGCCCCTGCAGTTTCTAATAATGGTGTGCCCAGTCCAGAATATTATAAAATCCAGAAAAAGGAATTAGAAAAATGATTTTTGATTTAAAAATAAATGCTAGAATTTGTTTAATTCATAGAAAATGCATACATAGTCCAAATTAATTCATTCCAATCTCTATAATTTTGTAGTAATGTTGTTTATCACCTAATGCCTCTGTTTTGACATGAAAACAATAATAAAATTGATCTCCTAATTAATCTCATATCAAATACATAAAATCTTAGGAAATTCATAACTCTTTCGTTTTAACTCCGATTTGATCCGTTCAAGTTGCGTTAGTCCCGTAGCAACACGTAGAATATTATTACATGGTTTATCCTTATGTTTGGTGTAATGTTAATTTTGCCTATACCATGTTTGTCTATATTGCTACGTTTAGCAGTGAGGACACGTGTCACCTGAAGATCATCCTGGTACCTGGAATCTCAAGTCCCAGGCAAGTTGTGCCCTTGATCACTTCTTTTTACCCACTCATGTTCTAATTAATCATAATGATCTGCATAGGTTAATGTTGATGGGACCCAATAGGTTACCCTAGTTTGTCTATCTTTATACCTTGTTTACCACTGAACTTTCTGGGTAGTACTTGCTAGTGCTATATGTGGTTTTGGGTATGGAGATACACCATTCATGATTATACTTTTGTTATCAGTTGTTATTTATGGTTCATGTTAAGATCATTATGTTAATTGGAACATGGAGAACCACCCGGGAAAACAGTGCTACCACAAGGGAGGAATGGGACCCCTTGGCTGATTAATTAGGAAAGCTAGTGGAAGACTACCTTACCCGAAAGGGGCAAGGGCAGTAGGGGAGAGGTCAGTGTAGGGAGGCCCTCAGGAGGATTTTGCTGCGATGGCGGTCCTGCAAGGGATTCCTGCACTGGATCTTCCTATAAACTGTAGCGGGTTTTCGGAAGCTAGTGGAACTTTGTAAAGGCCTCGTAGTGGATCCCTAGCCATTCACCTCGGAAGTGTCTAAGGGCTTTGCAAACCCTGGCGACATGGGATACACGACTTGTGGGTAAAGATGCGCAACCTCTGCAGAGTGTAAAACTGGTATACTAGCCGTGCTCACGGTCATGAGCAGCTCGGACACTCACATGATTAAATTATGGAACTTAAACTCAATTTGTCATATGCATTGCATCGCAGGTGAAGTTGTTACTTTTGTTCTACTATTTAACTGGGTTGGTATTTACTTATACTTAGTAACTGCTAATAAAATTTTGACCAACTTTAAAAGCAATGCTCAGCTCTAACCATCTTCTTTGGTAAGCCTTACACTTCACGTGAGCTCCCACCTTTGGCGAGTTCATGCACATTATTCCCCACAACTTGTTGAGCGATGAACGTATGTGAGCTCACTCTTGCTGTCTCACACACCCCACAGGTCAAGAACAGGTACCACAGGATGAGGCGCGTGGAGGATGCTGCGATGAGTTCGTGAGAGGTCTAGGTCGTCGTCTCCCAGTCAACTTTGGGTTGCTGGACCGTTGTCTCCTTATAATGTAATCATTTATTTTGTATAGAACTCCTGTTATGTATAAAGATGTGACATTCGATCCTGTGCCACTATACATCATATGTGTGAGACTTGGTCCCAGCATACCTGGTGTTTATGTTAGCGCCCGGGTTTTGGACCCCCTAAAATCCGGGTGTTACAATCCATAACCCCCGCTCGGATCTCTTGTCTTCTTCTCCCCCTCCGGTGTGATCTGCGGAGATCCCGGTGCTCCGGCTTATTAGGGTTTGTGAACCGGTGCGATCTGCGCTTCTGCGGAGATCCCGGTGCTCCGTTCTCCCTCATCTCTCTCGTCTCTCCTGTCTTCTTCTCCCCCTCCGGCCTCTGGTGTGATCTGCGCTTCTGCGGAGATCCCGGTGCTCCGGCTTGCTCCGTTGAGGAACCGGGACTTCGGGGTCCGGTACGGCGGCACTGGCACTGGCACTGGTACTCTCCTCTCTCCTAGCTCCGGTCTCCCTCTCGGCCTCTCCTCTCTCCTAGCTCTGGTCTCCCTCACCTATCTTCTTCTCCCCCTCCGGCACTGTCCGGCACTGGCACTGGTGAAAGTCGCCTAGAGGGGGGGTGAATAGGCGAAACCTGAAAATTAAAACTTTATCCCCCAACTAGATCCCTTGATTAGTGGTTAGAACAAGATATACAAATATCGGAGAATAGAAACTAAGTTCTTGCTTGAAAAGAGTATTGCTAAATAATGCGAAAGTGATAAATCAATACAACTAGTAAGTTATAGAATAACAAAGCAAGAAGCCTTAGATGAAAAGAGCACTAGGACAAGTTATTTCTTGCAACGTGTTGTTTTACTAAATGGGAATTTAACTTGAAGCAACACCAAATGATATTAGCAAATAAGGTGCAAGAAAAAACTTAGAACAAGGGAAAGTAAACAAATCACAAGCAATAAACACAATGGACACGGGTGATTTGTTTTACCGAGGTTCGGCCCTCGAAGGCCTAGTCCCCGTTGAGGAGTCCACTTAAGGACGGGTCTTTTTCAACCCTTTCCCTCTCTCCCCCGATCACACAAGGATCGGCGAGCTCTTCTTCTTCTCAAGGATCACTCTCGATCCCACAAGGACCACCACAATCTTTGGTGTCTCTTGTTAGCTTTTACAAGCCTCCAAAACTTTGGAGGAAGTTCGAAAGGGAGTCAAAACTCCACGCGCAAATGAACACAAAGATGAAGCACACACTATCTCTCAATGAATCTCACAAGGCACTAGTGCTAAACTCAAATGAGTAGCTCTCTTTTGCTTGCTCTCTCTTTTGTGGCACTTGTGTTGGTTGTAGTGGTCTAAATCTTGTGTATAGGATGGATCAATGAATATATGTGGTTGGGAGGGCTTGAGTATGTCAACTAAATGACTTGGAATGTTGCTTGGGCTCCCCACCTTGAAGTGGCCGGTTGGGGTGGTATTTATAGCCACCAACCAAAACTAGCCGTTGAAGAAGGCTGTCTGTTCGATGGCGCACCGGACAGTCCGGTGTACACCGGACATGTCCGGTGTGACAGCCACGTCACCAAATAGCCGTTGGGGTTGGAGCTGGTCGACCGTTGGAGGCTTTGTCCTCATGCGGCACCGGACAGTCCGGTGCACACCGGACAGTCCGGTGCCTCTCTGATCCTCTGCTCTGACTCTGCCGCGTGTACTGTTTACTGTCAGAGTCGACCGTTGGCGCCGAAGTAGCCGTTGCTCCGCTGGCACACCGGACAGTCCGGTGCACACCGGACAGTCCGGTGAATTTTAGCGGAGCGGCTGCTGCGCGAACCCGAGGCTGGCGAGTTCCGGAAGACGCTGCTTCCTTGGAGCACCGGACATGTCCGGTGCACACCGGACAGTCCGGTGAATTTTAGCGCGCCGGCTCCGAAGCTTTCCCGAGGCTGAGGAGTTTATTGGGAAGTCTCCTGGTGCACCGGACACTGTCCGGTGGCACACCGGACAGTCCGGTGCGCCAGACCAGGGAGCCTCTCGGGATGCCTTTAGCTCTCTATTTTGAACCCAACTTTGTTCTTTTTATTGGCTTGCTGTGAACCTTTGGCACCTGTATAACTTATACACTCGAGCAAACTAGTTAGTCCAATTATTTGTGTTGGGCAATTCAACCACCAAAATTATTTAGGAACTAGGTGTAAGCCTAATTCCCTTTCAATCTCCCCCTTTTTGGTGATTGATGCCAACACAAACCAAAGCAAATATAGAAGTGCATAATTGAACTAGTTTACATAATGTAAGTGCAAAGGTTGCTTGGAATTGAGCCAATATAAATGCTTACAAGATATGTATGGATTGTTTCTTTATAATTAACATTTTGGACCACATTTGCACCACATGTTTTGTTTTTGCAAACTCTTTTGTAAATTCTTTTCTAAGTCCTTTTGCAAGATAGTCAAAGGTAAATGAATAAGATTTTGCAAAGCATTTTCAAGTTTTGAAATTTTCTTCTTTTGTTCCAAATGCTTTTCCTTTGACTAAACAAAACTCCCCCTCAAATAGATTCTCCTCTTAGTGTTCAAGAGGGTTTTAAGATATCAAGTTTAGAAAATACTACTTGCTCCCCCTTTAGAACACAAAGAGATACCAATTTGAAGTTTACCAATTGAAAACCATTAATTTTAAAATTAGGGTGGTGGTGCGGTCCTTTTGCTTTGGGCTCATACTTTTCTCCCCCTTTGGCATGAATCGCCAAAAACGGATACTTTGAGTGAGATATAAGCCCTTTTCCTAACTATTTTCTCCCCTTTGGCAAATAAAACATATGAGTGAAGATTATACCAACGTTGGAGAGTGATTGTGGAGTGATGGCGAAGGGTAGATAATATCGATAGAGTAGAGTGGAAGCTTTGTCTTCGCCGAAGACTCCAATTCCCTTTCAATGTACCTATGACTTGGTTTGAAATTCACTTGAAAACACATTAGTCATAGCATATAAAAGAGATATGATCAAGAAGATATATCAAATTAAGCATGATCATAATTCTATATAACATAGATTGCTCCCCCTAAGTATGTGCATGGAGAGGAACACATATTTTGGCCTTTAATGCCAATTGCACATAATTAGGTAAATGAGAACATATCTATATTATACAGAATGTGAAGTGCATTGTGTCATAGTATAAGTGTGATGCTCATGACAATTTATGCACTTATGAAAGCATGTTGTAAACAATTTAAGCATTTTCCCTTAAGGATTTCAAAGAGACTTAAGGACCATCCACCTTTGAAACAAGGGCAGCTTATCCTCGTTACAAGGTTAAGCTTTAAGCTCTTTGACAATAAAAGCACTTCATCTAGTTTTACCAAAGATGCACTAAAGCAGGAATGAATTTTGGGAAATTAAACTAGGTATGAAGCAGGGATAATACATGGACATGCTTTCTCTTCCTTGTTATACAAGATATGCAAAGAATGTATAGAAAAGGAAGATTTAGGTACAAGTTTAAATGAAAGGAGATAGTTTTACCTTTATGTACCTTTACATAGGGACACTCTCTTCATTTTGCATATCCTTAGTCTTAAGACCAATTCTTAATGACAGTATATGGAAATATTTTGCACAAGAGAGAGTTCTACAACTAGTGATCTTTTCAAGTTTATTGTTAGCATATATCAAATGGATCACAAGTTGCATAAATGTATCAAGAATTCTCCTTTTAACTTAGTGCATATCAAGAGATATTGATAGATAGAATATGCGGCACTAAGAGGCATGATTGTTAAAGGAAGTCATTCAATGATCAAACAAATAACAGATGTGATCAAGAGAACAACATACACAATAAATTATCAATTAAGCTTAGAGTAGGAGAATCCAGCAAATATGCTACTTTAGAGTGAAAGACAAGAATTTAAAGATAGTAGCATACTTCATGAGAAACTTATTCTCATGCAAGAGACTATATGAAAATACTGAGATAAAGCAATAGTCTCAACATAATCAAGATAAAAGGCTCCCCCTAAAGATATGCATCAAGTATTTGAATGAATTGAATGGATGCATTTACTTTAAAGACAAATAGAGAGAAGCATTATACATCTTGATCAAAGCTCATTAAATTTGTAATAAACAACTTGAGCCTAGTATTCTCAATATGAAAGGGTTTAGAATACTCACAACCACACCATTGATTGTTTCGTAGAAGTAGGTGGTGTTGTTCTTGATGTTTTCCTCTTTCATTTGAGAGTCCTCCCTTTGCAGTGGCTTCTTTTTCCTTTCAAACTTATTGAAAATACTCAAGAAGAATGTTAGTAATACAAGGGAGTATATAGTGATGGATGATTTCTTTGAGATAGAAAATAAGCATAATTCATCATCCATGAGTCACGTAGACATGAAGTAAATTCCTTAACGTTAGTGCATATTATTAGAAAAAGAGGAATGAGCACCTTTTTAATCATTTTTGATCAAACAAAGAAATTTTACTTCTTCATATTGAATTTATTATCATGACTTAGAAGCGCATCAATATGAAAATGGATATAGCAAAGGCATGAATTAGATTCTAATGGACAAGCGCATTTATGAAAATGATATTGAATGCATACTTGGTTAATTTTGGTCCAATAAAGAATCTATTCCTCACACGGGTAGAATATGATAATTTAGATTAAATACCCATTGAGATGGGAACCAAACTTAATAAGATGAGTTCTCATACCTTTGCTTTTTACCTTTCTTCCTTTGGGTGAAGATCAACCCATGAGGCTTGTGCACTTTCTTTCTTGTAGATTTTTATAATTGAACTCAAGAGAAATGTTAGTACCAACACAAGCACTAGTTTCCATTTAGTAATCATTTTGATAGGGAATGAAAAGCTATATTACTAAAAGCATGGAAACTTCATAGCATGAACTAGATTATCCAGATGATGTTATGCTCAATTTTAACTCATAAAACAAGCATGAATAATCCTTAAGATAGGAATAAATCTAATTCATGATTTGGAAAGCAATAAATGTGAAAGAATCAAATCCAATATAGGCAAGGAGCAAATCAACATAAATCATTGGATTGATTTTTCTTTTTATGTTAGATTACATGCTTCCAAAGAGAAACTTATTCTCTACAAGTGAGACTACTTGGGTTACTTAGATAAAAATCATTAGTCTCACTATTCTAGTTATAGAGAGAGTTTTCCTTTTACAAGTGTCCTAAGGATTTGAATTCCTTACATGACACCTTATTCTTTTAAGAACATGAAACATCTCTCTATATCTAGAATCATGGCAATAACAAGATAATTAAGGGAAGAACATGCCATGACATACTTGCAACAAATTAAAGCATGTAGATTGCCATAGAATGGAAATGATGAATGTGCAATCTACCATATGAGAGGAAATTCTTCAAAGAATGGTAATATCAATTTAAAGATATTTGAAGTGCTTCAATTTTTTCTATGTGACTACACAAGACACATAAGAAATGATATTTTAAATACTTGCACTTTAAAAGGTAAGTGTTACCATCCTTTGACTTTCCTTCATGTTGTAGGCCTTGATTTTTTCACACATGATACTTCTTTTATTTCCTACAACATAAATGTCTTCCTCGAGATGATATGAATTTAAGACATAGTAATTTGAAGAATAACTTTGGGTCAATCATGGATATAGATTATTGAAGATTGATAGCTTGAGTTGATAAGAATTGAATGAACTCTCTCAAGCACCCCCAAAGACTCCATATCATCTCCTTTCCCTACAAAGCTTGTCAAGTATATTTTGGTACCCATCGCTTGATGGGTCCATCACGGTTAGTCAACAAAGATCTAGGAACCCAAAAGTCCTTTGTGTTAGCATTAGGTAAACTTATTACCTTTCTAGCACAAGTTGCAATTTTGGGTTGTCTAGTTACATGAGAAGTAATTGACAAGCTAGGAGTGGGAGATTTACCTATGGGACAATCCTTGCATTGATGTCCCTTCTTTCGGCATATGTAGCATAGGCGATCTTCAACTCTTGAAGATTTCTTCCTTCCTTGTTTCTTGCTTGCTACATGGTTAGTGAATATTTTCTTTTCTAACCCTATGCCTTTTTGTTTTAAATGGGGACAAGATCTAAGCAAGTGTCCCTTCTTGGAGCATTTAAAACAAAGTCTATCATCCTTGTTAATAATCAAGCCATTTTTAATGTAGGGACATGACCTAATCAAGTGCCCCTCTTCAAAGCATTCACTACACCTTTTAATGTGAAGTGTGGCTTGATCATTACCTTGGATGTTACCTTTTGTGGAGGCGTGGTTGAGGCTTTTGGAGGAGGTGTTGAATTTCATCTTTTGTTTCTTCCTCTTGGTAATCCTCAAATCCTTGACATTTTCTTTAAGGGATGTAGTGCATGCCACGGTTGTTCCCGTCTCAAGCTTCTTCACCATGTGATCATGGTTATCTTGAGAAGGTTGGGCAATGCATTTCCCTTTTAGTTGTGTCAAGCTCATCTTTAGCCTCTCATTTTCTTCTTTGAGCTTTTGATATGTATCATCAGTTGTTCCTGCAAGTTCTAGCTCAAAAGAAGATTTGCTTGTCGACAAACAACAAGCATTAGCACATGGTAATATAGTATCAATTTGAGTACATGTGCATGAGCGAGGTTGTTGGGATTTTAAGTTTTCTATCACAACCTCATGAGCAATGTTTAATATGATATGATCATCCATAAGGTTTTCATGAGAACATAGAAGCATATCATATTTATCTTGAAAAGCTAGATTTTCAACTTTTAGCTTTTCTACTTGGTCCTTAAGCAAGGTATTCCTATTTACTAATTGAGCGATACAATGTAAAGCGTTATCATGCTCAATTGAAACAGTTTCATACCTTTGAACCAAATCAACATGAGAGCACTTTAGCTCCTCATGTTCTTTAGTCAACTCGTCAAAGTGTAGCATTTTCATGGAGAGAATATCTTCTAACCTTTGACGAGCTTCGCTTTGCTCTCTTGCTCTTTCTAGAAGTTTGAGCATGACCGCCTTATCTTCTTGGCTTAGGCGAGCGTAGAGATGCACAAAGCTTCTTTCTTCCTCCTCATCCTCATTTGTGCTTCCGCTATCATTTGCATTAGCCATACAACACATGTGGGAATCGAAATGGGAAGACAAACCTTTTGGAGAGGTGGATTCATCGTTTGGTCTCCATCGTTCATTCTCTTCTTCTTCCTTGCAAGGGTTAGTATCACAAAGACTAAAGGAAGTAGAAGCATCAAATGAACTATCATGTTTGGACTCATCAAATTTGCTTTTAATTCTAGTCCAAATATCATGCATATCACAAATGGGTTTGTCATATTTTATTATGAAGGCATGATAATCTTCTTTGCTAAGGGATTTACTTAAGATGTCATAAGCTAGATAGTTTAAGCGTATACATCTTAAATCATCTTCGGAGGCATTTTCCCTAGCATAGTTAGGAGGAATAATACTCTTGACTAAAATTTGTTCTAATTGTGGGTCTACCGCTCTAAAAGCATTTATCACTCTAGTAGACCAAGAATCATAATTAGAACAATCGGAAAGTAATATCTCAAGAGTTACCTCCTTGTTCTCCTGGGTCTTCTTGTTCTTTTGGGATCTTCTACGAGCCATCACTTCGAGTTGTTAGACTCAAGATGAAGTGCCTAGCTCCGATACCAATTGAAAGTCGCCTAGAGGGGGGGTGAATAGGCGAAACCTGAAAATTAAAACTTTATCCCCCAACTAGATCCCTTGATTAGTGGTTAGAACAAGATATACAAATATCGGAGAATAGAAACTAAGTTCTTGCTTGAAAAGAGTATTGCTAAATAATGCGAAAGTGATAAATCAATACAACTAGTAAGTTATAGAATAACAAAGCAAGAAGCCTTAGATGAAAAGAGCACTAGGACAAGTTATTTCTTGCAACGTGTTGTTTTACTAAATGGGAATTTAACTTGAAGCAACACCAAATGATATTAGCAAATAAGGTGCAAGAAAAAACTTAGAACAAGGGAAAGTAAACAAATCACAAGCAATAAACACAATGGACACGGGTGATTTGTTTTACCGAGGTTCGGCCCTCGAAGGCCTAGTCCCCGTTGAGGAGTCCACTTAAGGACGGGTCTTTTTCAACCCTTTCCCTCTCTCCCCCGATCACACAAGGATCGGCGAGCTCTTCTTCTTCTCAAGGATCACTCTCGATCCCACAAGGACCACCACAATCTTTGGTGTCTCTTGTTAGCTTTTACAAGCCTCCAAAACTTTGGAGGAAGTTCGAAAGGGAGTCAAAACTCCACGCGCAAATGAACACAAAGATGAAGCACACACTATCTCTCAATGAATCTCACAAGGCACTAGTGCTAAACTCAAATGAGTAGCTCTCTTTTGCTTGCTCTCTCTTTTGTGGCACTTGTGTTGGTTGTAGTGGTCTAAATCTTGTGTATAGGATGGATCAATGAATATATGTGGTTGGGAGGGCTTGAGTATGTCAACTAAATGACTTGGAATGTTGCTTGGGCTCCCCACCTTGAAGTGGCCGGTTGGGGTGGTATTTATAGCCACCAACCAAAACTAGCCGTTGAAGAAGGCTGTCTGTTCGATGGCGCACCGGACAGTCCGGTGTACACCGGACATGTCCGGTGTGACAGCCACGTCACCAAATAGCCGTTGGGGTTGGAGCTGGTCGACCGTTGGAGGCTTTGTCCTCATGCGGCACCGGACAGTCCGGTGCACACCGGACAGTCCGGTGCCTCTCTGATCCTCTGCTCTGACTCTGCCGCGTGTACTGTTTACTGTCAGAGTCGACCGTTGGCGCCGAAGTAGCCGTTGCTCCGCTGGCACACCGGACAGTCCGGTGCACACCGGACAGTCCGGTGAATTTTAGCGGAGCGGCTGCTGCGCGAACCCGAGGCTGGCGAGTTCCGGAAGACGCTGCTTCCTTGGAGCACCGGACATGTCCGGTGCACACCGGACAGTCCGGTGAATTTTAGCGCGCCGGCTCCGAAGCTTTCCCGAGGCTGAGGAGTTTATTGGGAAGTCTCCTGGTGCACCGGACACTGTCCGGTGGCACACCGGACAGTCCGGTGCGCCAGACCAGGGAGCCTCTCGGGATGCCTTTAGCTCTCTATTTTGAACCCAACTTTGTTCTTTTTATTGGCTTGCTGTGAACCTTTGGCACCTGTATAACTTATACACTCGAGCAAACTAGTTAGTCCAATTATTTGTGTTGGGCAATTCAACCACCAAAATTATTTAGGAACTAGGTGTAAGCCTAATTCCCTTTCAACTGGCACTTGTACTCTCTTCTCTCCTAGCTCCGGTCTCCCTCTCGGCCTCTCCTCTCTCCTAGCTCTGGTCTCCCTCACCTATCTTCTTCTCCCCCTCCGGCACTGTCCGGCACTGGCACTGGCACTCTCTTCTCTCCTAGCTCCGGTCTCCCTCTCGGCCTCTCCTCTCTCCTAGCTCTGGTCTCCCTCACCTATCTTCTTCTGGTGCTCCGGTCTCTCCTAGCTCCGGTCTCTCCTAGCTCTGGTGCTCCGGATTCAAATCCGTGGAGGAACTGGTTGGCCGGACCGGTCATCCCCTCCTCTCTCCTAGCTCTGGTGCTCCGGCTTACTCCGTTGAGGAACCGGGACTCCGAGCCCGAGGTGGGTCGATGGCCGTCACCGACGATGAAACTGTTGAGATCGACTGCAACGAGGAGCGACGGTTGTGTGGGTTGGCCGGAGACGACGATGAGGATGACCTCCGGGAGGATGCTGCAGCGCTCTTTGGCCTTAGCAGTGAGCATCCCGTCCATGTCGGTGATGAACAACAAGTCGGTGGTCAGGATCAGGAAGGTGAAGGGGACGAACACAGTTCCAAGCGTTGTCGTCCTTCTACTTCTGCAGTGTGGTTAGATTTCGAGAAAATTTTCAAAACCGTGAGCTTGAAGCAAGGATGCAACACATGGTGGATGACAAAGAGCTTGAAGAAACATTTGAAGATCTTTATCTTGATTAGTCTTACTCTCTTTGTGACCATTTCTGTAATGGGACTGTAATATTATGCACCTGGACACTGGACTGGACTGGACTGTAAACATTTGAAAAACATTTTAATGAGCTAGGCTGTACTCTTTTTTCCTGTCTAGGGTTTCTCACAAGGGTGAGTTTTACCTAGACAGGTTTTTAATGAGGCAGCCATTGCACTACAGCTCATAAAATTGTTGTTTGATTAGTCTCTTACTCTCTTTGTGAATGCTGTTTGAATGCTGTTTGAATCTGTTATTAACTATGAAATCTGTTATTCACTTATGCTGTTTGAATGCTGCTGCTGGTATTTCTACACGTAGTGCCCGTGCTGGCACTAGCACTGGCGTGCTGGCGTGCCTGTTGGCACGGCACGGCACGGTTAAGCACTGGTAGTGCCGTGCCTAGGCCGAGGGCCCAGCACGCTGGCACTAACAGGCACGGCACGGATCTTCTACCGTGCCTAGCCGTGCCGTGCCCTGTCGTGCCGTGCCTGGCCGTGCTAGTGCCAGTGCCGTGTCGTGCGGCCCGGTTGGCCATCTATACCCAGACCCCCCCTCCGCCCCCACAATGTACGTCTAACGCCACACCGCGCCTGACTTGCGGCGGTCAAATTGGCCGCCACAACTGCGGCGGTTGAAGTGTGGCTGGCTGTGGCCGCTTAGACTGACTTCAACGGTTCCCCCTAAATTTCTCCCCCTATATCCCACTCACGTGCCACGTCAGCGTTCTCTCTCCCCCTATTTCTCCACGCTCTACAGCGGTTCCCCCTATATCAATCCTCTATACCCCACCACACCAATATTTTATACTTTTATCATCAACTAACTCAACTACCATCCAATATTTGTTTTATTTTTATTTGATCTATGAATAGTGCGTGGTCGTAACTTAGTACACAATTAATTAGCAAACTTCGTAAGCCTTGCCAAGAATACAAGATAACCTGCAAATGCCAAAGAACAAATATCTCAAAGAAGCTAACATGCAATTGAAATCCTTGATTTCGATATGCATGGTGCATTAACCTCAAGATATCTTGGGAAGCCTTAAGAGGAAGGGGACGCATGGTATATGTCTTTCCACTGCCTGAGTGAAGAATATTAATTCAAATTGTATCAAGTGTTCTGTGGATATAGGATTTAGAGAAGATCGGTTGTGTACCAGTTTGCCCATAAGCAAAACAAGTTGTCTTTGTTCGATTAAAAATTGAAGGAACCACAGGCTCCACTGTTTCACGATAAACCTGTAGGTTGGATAAATACAGGTAACTGAGAATGGATGTACAATACTACCACTATCAACAAACAGTCTGCAGTATGTAGGCACCTCATCATTTGAAACATCTTCATCTAAGACGGCATCGAATACAAACTCATGCTTTTCGACATATTCAGTAAGATCAACCTGTGAATCATGGGCTGGATATTAAGATTCTCAAGTTTGTCATCAGGAACGGCAATAGAAGAAAATGCAAACATTAAGTTTAGTCTCATGTACAGTCAAAGAGTTTGATCTTTGTTCAATGTCTATGATATCTTCTTCCTTCTTTGATACTTCCTTCTTGTTAAGTGGTCTTTTGCGCACCTACATTTTATGTCACATTGAAACTATTAGAAGTGGACAGATTATGACATAACAACTACGCCAACAAGAACTATTTATCAAAAAGTGTGTGACAAAGCGAAAGAACATACCACCACTTTGATTTTCGCGACAGGTGCTGCCTTCTCTTTCTCTGTGAAGGCCTTCAGGTAGTTACCATCAGGAAAAACAGCAGACTTGCTCATCAGCTTGTTTGCTGTGAATCTCATATCAGATCCATCTAGACCTCCTCCATAGCCAAACTTTTGGGCACCTTCATACATCCCTGGTACTTGAAACTGTATATATGAAACATGAATTTTAGCTCAAGTTGTTAAGAACTATCGATGGGGAATAATAAGGCATTTTTTTCCTACAGCACCATATTGTCTGGGAAAAAAAGGGTAGGATTAAAGAAGGAATGAAGGATCATCACTGAATAAAAGTATATGCATCTTCTGAACTAAAGACCAGATTAAGTTTAACAATTCAAACAGACTGATAAATCAACATACTAATTTGGTGTCCCGTCTCAGCAACTGATCATGACTCCAACAAAATATAAGTTTAGCATTCCAGTTTCTGTACGCCAACAAAATATCAGCACGCCTAGAAGACTCAGAAAAAATGTGTGTTATTGAAGCCGATCACCAATTCAGAAACGAAATTAAAGCGATGTTTTCCCGATCCCATGACCCTCCCCTTTCACTTTAGCAACAACAGATCCAGCACGCCGACAGCATTCTCGAACAATAAGAATTATAGCAAACAAGCGAGGTCACTGAAACAGAAAAAAGCAACTGATGAAAAAAAATAAAGAGGACAAATGATTGGCCTCACATCCGGGATTAGCTCCATGTCGAAAGCATGGAGATCGAGCAACCCGGGACTGAGCTGCTGCCTCCGTCCCGGCGAGTCCCCAGCCGCGGCGTCCCCTCCGCGCAGCCGCGCCGGCGTCGCTGGCTCCACCGACACGAAGATCTCTCCGTCCCCGCGCCGCACTCCACCGGACTGCACACACAAAGGGACCCGCCGATGAGCTCCTCCCAGAGGAACGGGAAAACCTGGACCCCAGTACCCCACGCAGATCTCGATGAAGCGTTAAAGCGTACCTGCTGCGCCCACCGGCCGGCACCGGCATTGGAGGGAACGTCGAAGAGGAGCTGCTCCGAGGAGTACCGCTGCCGCCCGCCGCCGTCGTTCATCGTCGATGCCGGCGAAATGGGAGGGGGCGACGCCGTGTGGAGGAAAGAGAGCACGCTGCATTCAGGGGGAGAGAGAAAATAGTAGCGCTAGCCGCTACCGTAGGGGATGCGATAGAGTTAACCGTTGATGGTTTTAACGTGCTCCTGTAGCCGCTACCGTAGGGGAAGGGGGCTTCCAGCGGGATGCGTTGAACACAGTCTTAGACTGTCTCCAGCAGCGTCCCCTAAATTTCGTCCCCTAAAGGAATATTCTCTGTCCTTTACAGAACACTCTAAAAGATTCTGTCCTCTATATATTCTCCGTCTCCAGCAACGTCCCCTAAATTCGATCCCCTAAAGCTACAGTGTTAACAGAATTCCTTTTTCCATTTTTTTTGTTTTCTTTGATTTGTACCCATTTCATCAAATTGTAAGGATGATAAAAATAATGTATTCAATATTTTTACAAATAATAATGTAAAAATGGTTCATTCATACTTTCGAATTGTAACAAAAAATAACATTCCATTTTATAATTTCTGTAATTGTTGTTCAAAAACGTGTCACGGTATTTTAAATTATACGAAAAAATGTTTAGAAATTGTCATGCTTCCACCGTAAGCCACGACACTTATTCAAGAAGCCATCGACTAGCTTCGGCTGCACGACAAGAGTATGGCTTCTCTCCGAAGCGTATCCCTTCTATAAATACTCAGTACCTCAACACTTCACTCACACTTCGCATACACTCGTCCACAACAATGAACCCGTTCATAGATTCCAATATTTTCGTTCGCATGGCGCAAGACATGGAAGATGAAGACCATGACCTCGAGGTTGCGACGTACCAACATCGTAGGCGTCGTGCACTTAACGAGCGACGGTATGCTGGTTCCATTCCCGGTCGTGTTCGCATCCATCGTGACCATATCAGCGGTGATGCAAGAATCCGAGCCGACTACTTTTGCGCGCAACCGGTGTACACGGATGCACAATTTCGGAGGAGGTATGTTTTTTGCTACGCACATCTATTCACGTCCATAGTACGTACTTCACACTTGTAGTAAAATATAGATTTATCCAATATAGGTTTCGCATGCGTCGTCATGTGTTCGAGCGGCTCGTTCTTGCTGTGCAACAAGTGGATCCCTACTTCGTTCAACGTCCAAACTGTGCCGGTGAGCTAGGTCTATCTGCCCTTCAGAAAGTTGTTGCTGCCGTACGTATCCTTGCATATGGTGTTCCTGCGGATGCCGTTGACGAATACGTACGCATTGGTGAATCTACGGCACATGAGGCTTTGAAATACTTTTGCACCGCCATCCAAACCGCTTTTGGGGGGTACTATCTCAGGAAACCAACTCGTGCTGATATCGCTAGGCTTCTCCAAGTTGGAGAGGCACGCGGCTTCCCCGGTATGCTAGGTAGTGTCGATTGCATGCATTGGGAGTGGCGTAACTGCCCAACTGCATGGAAGGGGATGTTTACTGGTCGGGGTAAACACCCTACAATGATCCTCGAAGCTGTTGCCTCATATGACCTATGGATTTGGCATGCATACTTCGGCATGCCCGGTAGCTGTAACGACATCAATGTTCTTCAACGTTCTAACCTGTTTGATTCGCATCTTACCGGTGATAGTCCACCAGTCACTTTCTCTGTCAATGGACACACGTACAACATGGGATATTACCTAGCAGATGGTATTTATCCGGACTGGCCAGCGTTTGTCAAGACAATCCGTCATCCGTATGATGTCAGGACACAACACTTTGCCACTATTCAAGAGTCCGCTAGAAAAGACATTGAAAGAACATTTGGAGTACTACAGAAGCGATGGGCCATAGTTCGTGGTCCTGCATATGGTTGGTCTCCACAACACATTGGAGATATCATGAAAACTTGCATCATATTGCACAACATGATCGTAGAAGATGAAGGTCCTTCGGCTTTGAACACAAGCTTTGACAACATCGGAGTTTTGGCCGACACTTCTCATGGTTCGATGTCCGAGCGCAATGAGTACATAAACAATAGGTACGACCAACTACATGATCCAGTTAAATATAATCAGTTGCAGGTTGATCTAATCCACCACCACTGGGCGCGACTTGGATCGGGATCTACTTAAGTATGTAGTTTATCTTAGTACCATCAATAAAATGTCGTAGTGTGATGTGTAATGTCGTATGTTGTGTTTGTCTGAAGCTAGTATGCAGTAATGTCCTAGGTTCTGTTTGTCGCAACCTACTTTGCAGTAATGTCGTAGGTTCTGTTTGTCCCAAGATATTATGTGTACTGCTGTAATGCAACTACTGCAATATGATGAAGCAAGTCTACTATTATTATGCAACAACAGTATTGAAGAACCACTACAATGCGCAAGTGCAGAAACATAAACTTGTTCTCCATTCTCAGAAAAATGACAAGTGCAGAAACATAAACTAGTTCTCCAAACCATGACACAACAGGAAAATGTCAAGTGCACAAGTGCTGAAAATAAACTTGTTTTCGAAAACAACTAACAATACTTCCTCAACCACTGCAATGTCTTCATGAACATTCACTTAATTGACGACGAGCTTCCAGTAACCCTTGCCAGAATCTCCTGTTGTTTCGCCTCATAGTACTGTCGAAGGAGGGGGTTACATTTTGTCAAATCCATGCTCAATATCATAACCTCCTGTTGCGTCTCCTCCTTCACCTTTTGTCGTTCCATCTTCATCTTCTCTAGATTAAGCTTCTTCCTCTCCAATATGAGTTTCTGCCTCTCCTGTTTCTTCATGAACTCCAACTTCTTCTCCTCAGTTGAAGCTACTGATTTGTACACAGATAACCGTTCCAAAGAAAGCTCACCCATCCTTGTTAGGTACTCCGAATCAGTGGATGATGTGTTCTCTGATCTTTGCTTCTTTGCCTTTTCCTTGGCTGAATCACGACCAAGCGGTCTCTTCGAAGTAAAACTTGATGGACCTGAGTCTTCACCACCATCTAAGTCAATAGTATTTGATTGGGTAGCAATAGGGTTCGGTGGAGGATTTTGGTTACCCATGTGCTGGTCCATCCATTTTGGTTGATCCTTCAATATGGACCAACAATGTAAGAAATGGAAGGGCTTCTTTTCAACAGCAGCAAACCGAGTAGCCGCAAGAGATGTCTGCAAAACATATAATGCATTTAATCAACCACTGGGATGTAGTAAAGTACATTGATGAAGAACATATGCATAATGGTACATACACTTACCTTATCTGCATCAGTCATGCCACTTGGGTTTTGTCGAAGCACAGCCATCATGTATCCAGCAAATGTAGAACATTGAGTTTTGATACTGTCCCACCTGCTCATGAGAGATTTTGTAGACCTCTCTGGCATTGATCCTCTGCGAGAGTTGTATGCCTCTGTAATCCGATTCCAAAATCCTTGACGCTTCTGACCAGTGTTCACAATGGGATCACAACTCACAGCCAACCAAGCTTGACAAACCCTCATATCCTCTTCAGACGTGAAATTTGCTAGCTTTGTGCGTTGAGGAGCCTTCTTCACTGGAGGTGGTGCTGGTGATCCCTGGGCTGGTATCTCAGCCGAAGGAGCAAATGCAGTGTTCTGAAACTGAGTGGCATCATCCTCGGATAGGTAACTTCCATATTGTGCCATAACTTGGTTCCAGTCGGTACCCATGCTGTACAATGAAGGTAGTCGCACAAAAAATACAACATTTTTAACTAATTAAGTGTAGTACATTTCAGGCAACCATATGAAATGAATAGAAACCATGACACTGTAAACAGTCTCATGCACAACAAAGTCAGAAGTGGCGAGGACTACATATATTGCAAAGTTCATAACATTAAGCATTACCAAAGATAGGTATCGACAAACATAATCAGCACATGAACAAAAGCAGGAACATGTGGCACACATCAGTTGTGTTCACATACAAAAGAGTAGTACGACATACATAAACCTAGCACATACACATATTTCATTAGGTGCTTGCTAATCTAGTAGGGATAGGTGTCGTCGGTGGAGTAGTCACGGCCGTCGTCGTAGCCGACGATATCGTCATTGTTTAACTCTGAATCATAATCAATCAGAAGCTCATCCTCTGTTTGTGATGATTCAGCAATTGGTGAAGGGGTCATGTGCTCCATCTCCCAGTCTGTTTCCAGTGCAAGCTGATCAAGGTCGTTGGCGAGGTCCTCGATCTGAACTAATGCACGATTCATTTCATTCAAGACTGGTCCGCTAACTGGTTGGAAGGCACCGTGGACGACATCGACGATGTCGGCACAACGCTCCTCCACTACTCTGATTAAATGAGCGAGTGCTCTTCGGAGCTTTGCGTTCTCCGAAGCCATGGTCTACATAAAACATATGGTCGTGTTAATATATGTACGTCAAAATTTTATGTATACCGTGGCCTAGTTCATGAATTATAATGGTAGAGAGTGTATACAAATGGATTGTGAATACCAGTGGATATGTTTTTGTCAATACACACCGCATTGAAATGTTGTGACTGTCAAAATCAATAAAGAAGACAGAACCTAGTGGTGATCATTCTGTGTGTCAAAACCCTAAACCTAGTGATGATGATTTAGTGTGTCAAAACCTGTCGCCAAGTATTTGTGAATACACATCCATTCGCACAACAACAAAGCTTGTAGCACATTCAATTGTTCTTACTGTCAATAGCAATAATCAAAACTATACCAACTGGTGAATGAAGCCTACAAGCATGGAATGTGTGTTGGCGTAACCATAAACCCTAGATCTGGACGAGTTCTACAAAATCAATTACTTGAATCATAGAAACCACAATGGATCTGCAATGGGTACCTTTTTCTCTTCGGATGTGGAGCACCGGAGCTAGTGGAAGACGATGAAGATGGCGGCGACGAGATGCGCTTGCGTTTCTGCGCACCTTCCTTCGTCGGCGCCGTGGATCTTCTCAGCTTCTTCGCGATGGCGGTTCGACGGCGACGAACACCGACGGTTGCACCGGAGCCTTGGATCTTTGTCTCCTCGCGGGCCACCTCCTTGCCTCCAACCACCGAGAGCGGTCCGCCGCCGGACCCGCTCGAGCACGGCCGCTTCGAGCCCAGCTTGCCCGGCTCCGCCGACGAGCCGCGCCGCGAGGCCCCCTCGCTGAGATGGATCGAAGTCGCCAGCGACGGGAGTACAGCGCGCTCGGATTTTTCACCCCCGCGCGAGCCCGACGACTCGCCTGGATAGCGCACGTCTCCAAGTCTCCACATCTAGGGTGCGTGCGGCGTCCTCTATAATTTAGAGTGTCATTTAGAGGACCTTGCTGGGCGCCTAGAGGAGGCTTCTGAACTCTAAATTTAGAGTACAGAACGCTTTACAGTGCGTTGTTGGAGCCAGCCTTAGGTCATGCACCAAACATGCCTTGTACGCCGCGAAGGGAATAGGATACCTTCCGTCCGCCCGTCCCGTCCCGCCGTCCCGGCACGCACGCCCTACCCGCAACCCCAACTGCCGGTGCGCCACCAGCCACCGTGTCGGTCCCCCGGGCTGCCAAATTTCTAACGGAAGAAAAGCGGCAAAAAAGCTCAGCGAGATGTGTGGCCACTCAACACCTGCTCCTTAAGCTAATCTCCAAAGGGAAAAGGCCAAGCCCCTCGAAAAGAAAAGGTGGCCAACAAAGAACAATAGGGAAGCTGCCCTCCTCTCTCTCTCTCCCCGCACGTCAGTCTCATCAGTCGCACCCACAGCAGTGATAAAAGGCTCGAGACGAGGCGACAAGAATCTCTCACAAGAACACCTCTGCTCTGCTCTGCTCTGCCCTGCCCGTAGAGGCCGTAGCTCACCAGGCCCTCCTTGCCTTGCCGCGCTTATGGAGGTGGCGGGGGCGGCCGAGGCGGACACGCCGTCGCAGGAGCCGGTGCGCGCGGGCCGGAGCAACACCATCCTGCTCCCCATCGGCGGCATGCTCCTGGCCTACCTGCTCTACCGCTTCCTCCGCCCGCGCCTCCGCGGCCTGCGCCTCGACCTGCCCGCCTGGCTGCGCCGCCGCGCGCCGCCGACCGGCGGGGGCGCCGTGCTGCCCTACTTCGCGCCAATCGCCGACCGCCTCGGCGCCGTCGCGCTGCCGTACCTCGGCGCCTTCGCCGGCCCGCAGCAGGCGCTCCTCAGGTTCCCCGGCGGGGAGGCGCTGTCGGTGGCCGCCATCCTCGAGGCGCCCGGGGAGGTCGTCGCCAAGTCCGCGCACAGCACGCTGTACCGCGCCGCCGTGCGCTCCGGGGAGGCCGCCGTGCTGCTGAGGTTCGTGCGCCCCGCGTGCGCCGACGAGGCCTTCGCCGCCGCCGCGCGGCGGATCGGCTCCGTCCGCCACCCCAACCTCGTGCCGCTCCGCGCGGTGTACGTCGGCCCCAGGGGCGAGAAGCTGCTCGTGTACCCCTTCTACGCCGCCGGCTCGCTCCAACGCTTCTTGCAAGGTCGGTTGATTTTGCACATTATTCTTGGCTTCTTCCTTAATATTACGTATACCTCTCTCTCGCCTGCATTTGCAGTTTCAAGCGCTTCTTCTTCTTTTTTTCCAGCAGTTATGCTGTGCGTTGCATTTCAAAGTACCTTTTGCTCTGTCCTTGGTTGGACAATTATTGTTGACAGGTTTGATGCCTCAACCTGTACTTTTAGCGACATCATCTCGGGTGGGTCACCGTCAAAGCAAGATCTCGGAGCACAATGCCCTAGCACATTATACGAGTAGTACATGTCCCACAGGAGGAGGGGGGGGGGGGGGGGGGGGGGGGGGCATTGTGCCGATACCATGTCCATGTGTTCTTGTTATTATAGGTTGTCGTCCTCATTATATACGCAACACGTACCAAATGCAACTTTTGTTGGCTGTCAGCAGCTAGCTCGAAGCTTCGAATGGGTCCGGTAGCTAATCGCATTATTGTTACTCTCTCCACTCCACTCACGCAGAGGGGATCGCGGAGTCGCACAGATGGAGCATAGTGTGCAAGCTCTCCTTCGGCATCGCCAGGGGGCTAGACCACCTGCACACGGGCCTGGACAAGCCGATGGTCCACGGCAACCTCAAGACGAGCAACGTGCTCCTGGACGCCAGCTACGACGAGTGCAGGGTGTCGGACTACGGGCTCCACCTGCTGCTGAGCCCCGCCGCGGCGCAGGAGGCGCTGGAGGCCGCCGCGGCGCAGGGGTACGTGGCGCCCGAGCTGGCCAAGGCGCGGGACGCCACGCGGGAGAGCGACGTGTACAGCCTCGGGGTGGTCCTGCTGGAGCTGCTGGCGCCCGCGCCCGCGGGCGGCGACAGCGTCGGCGACGGCATCCTCCTCCCCGCCTCGTCCTCCTTCAAGAACCTGGTCCTGGAGCGAAAGATCTCCGACGCGTTCGGCTCGTCTGGCCTTGCTAGGCAGTGCAGGAGGGGGGCGGGGAAGGAGAGGAGCCTGGGCGCGTTCTTCGAGCTGGCCACGGCGTGCTGCAGCCCGTCGCCGTCGCTGAGACCCAGCGCCAGGCAGGTACTCCAGAGGCTCCAGGAGATCGCGCGGTGAATGGATGCGAGGACTGACTATTACAATACATACTGAGTGTCAGCGTTGATCGGTCTGCGAAAAGTGTCCTCCTGCCCCCCAGCCAGGCTAGGCTAGATGAACCCAACAACGTGTTTCGTGGTGGGCGGTTTGAACCCCCTGTGCTGTACAGTTTCACCGAGAGCAGACAGCAGAGGAAACATCACTACTAAACGACTGTGTGTCTTTGAGGAGTTTGTTCCTCAAAGTGGAAACGTACGATCGTGGAGTACCTGCCCTGAAAATTTGTAAAAATGCTAGTAGTGATATTAGTGAACAGGGTACGTGTTGTATTTCGATAACACAACACGTTACAGAGAAAATCGTGGAATGTTCCCTTGCAGACGCGTATAAAATGCTAGTGTCTTTGTCGTCGACGTCGTGGTAGTATCCCGTGATCGCGGTGCCATGTGCGTACCCACCCCACGCTGACAGCCAAATAAAGAGTGGGAGTGATTGATTCACCCTAGTGGGAGTCTGGAACCTATGCAGGGTTGGTGGTTTCTCCTTTTATCGCTAATAAACCATGCTTCATCCCCCGTGATCAAGCGATGAAGATCCACTTAGCTCTTGACCTGTTTCGATCGCCTGGCGCGGTGGTATCTTTTCAAGAAATACAAGAATCTTAAGCTGACATCCTACATCTTCCCCGTTCGAGGCCTCGAATCTATCGCTTCAAAATTCGTTTTGGCGATTCCTCGTCACACAGTTGAATATAGACACACAAAAAACCAGAGCTGAAATGGATACTAATTTAGGACGGAGGGAGTGTACTAATAATTTAGCACTCGTCGTGATCCTGTGCTCTATGTCGCCTGACATGATGGTCGGTCTTCAGGAGAGAAGAACGATGGTAATAGTGTGGGATGTGATTAAGCGGATCCGCATCAGGGTCCAGCGGGTGCATGAGGCCAATGCGCAGGAACTCCACCATGAGTTCATGTCCTTGGTGTGGAAGGAGGCAGAGAATACGGAAGATTTCACTAATCGTATCACCAGGCTTGTTGTTGATCGGCGTCTCCTCGAAGTCAACGACTCTGAGGCTGTGTGGAATATGTGTGTACGACATGCTAGAGCACCTGACTCAGCTGGCGATTTCCATCGAGACACAGACTTCAATTAATGATGTACTTCAATTAATTTATGACCTACATATATATCACGGTATCACAGACTTCTTAAGTTCCTAATTAGTGATGATATAATGAGCAACAACTATGATATAATCTCCTTAATTTAGCAAGGATAAATAAGATGTTTTTTATATGATAGAGAAGCAAAAAAATAAAAAGGGCTAAAGTACTATATTAGAGAAGATTTACACTTGTAAGCAACGTAGAGACATCCAAACTGTAAATACTATTACCAAGAAGTCAGATGATAAGAATGTTGTAATAGAAAAAAGAAACTCCAAGGTACGGACGGGGGAGGTAAGTATGCCTACCAGCCTGTGCGATGCGATACGTGCATGCCGTCTGTTACCATACCAGGACTGTCACAAGAGATTAGGTGGCCATGGCCCATGGGCGCAGGCGCGGCCACCCACCGGTGGGGCTTTTGTGGGTTAATAATAATGATGCGTCGTGCATGTGCGCGGGCATGTGGTAGGATTTAGGAATGGCTGCTAGGTAGCGCTCGCTGGACGCGACGCAAGACTAGTAGGAGTGGCAAGTCGGCCAGTGGCAGTGGTTTGCTCGATACGCTCCACTGGCTGTGGCTGGCTGGCTGGCTGGCTGTGTTCATTAGTGACAGTGTCCTACTTGTAACACCCGGATTTTAGGGGTCCAAAACCCGGGTGCTAACATAATCAGCAGGTGTGCTGGGACCAAGTCTCACACATATGATGAATCATGGCACAGGATCGAATGTCACATCTTTATATATAACAGGAGTTCTATACAAAATAAATAATTACATTATAAGGAGACAACGGTCCAGCAACCCAAAGTTGACTGGGAGACGACGGCCTAGACCTCTCACGAACTCTTCACAGCATCCTCCATGCGCCTCATCCTGCGGTACCTGTTCTTGACCTGTGGGGTGGTGTGAGACAGCAAGAGTGAGCTCACATACGTTCATCGCTCAACAAGTTGTGGGGAATAATGTGCATGAACTCGCCGAAGGTGGGAGCTCACGTGAAGTGTAAGGCTTACCAAAGAAGATGGTTAGGGCTGAGCATTGCTTTTAAAGTTGGTCAAAATTTTATTAGCAGTTACTAAGTATAAGTAAATACCAAACCCAATTAAATAGTAGAACAAAAGTAACATCATCACCTGCGATGCAATGCATATGACAAATTGAATTTAGTTCCATAAATTAATCATGTGAGTGTCCGAGCTGCTCATGACCGTGAGCACGGCTAGTATACTAGTTTTACACTCTGCAGAGGTTGCGCATCTTTACCCACAAGTCGTGTATCCCATGTCGCCAGGGTTTGCAAGGCCCTTAGACACTTCCGAGGTGAATGGCTAGGGATCCACTACGAGGCCTTTACAAAGTTCCACTAGCTTCCGAAAACCCGCTACAGTTTATAGGAAGTTCCAATGCAGGAATCCCTTGCAGGATCGCCATCGCAGCAAAATCCTCCCGAGGGCCTCCCTACACTGACCACTCCCCTACTGCCCTTGCCCCTTTCGGGTAAGGTAGTCTTCCACTAGCTTTCCTAATTAATCAGCCAAGGGGTCCCATTCCTCCCTTGTGGTAGCAATGTTTTCCCGGGTGGTTCTCCATGTTCCAATTAACATAATGATCTTAACATGAACAATAATAATAAACAGATAATAAAAGTGTGATCATGAATAATGTATCTTCATACCCAAAACCACATAAAGCACTAGCAAGTACTACCCAAAAAGGTTCAGTGGTAAACAAGGTATAAAGATAATCAAACTAGGGTAACCTATTGGGTCCCATCAAAATTAACCTATGCAGATCATTATGATTAATTAAAACATGAGTGGGTAAAAGAAGTGATCAAGGGCACAACTTGCCTGGGACTTGAGATTCCAGGTACCAGGATGATCTTCAGATGACTCGTGACCTCGCACTAGTCGTAGCAATGCAGACAAACATGGTATAGGCAAAATTAACATTACACCAAACATAAGTACAAACTGAATAATAATAATCTACGCGTTGCTACGAGATCGTAGGAACAAGAATCACTGAATTTGGAGTTATAGTTATTTAGTTATGAATTTCTGAAGATTCTATGTGCTTATTACAAGATTAATTAAGATAACAATTTTAATGTGACTTTTATGTCAAAACAGTGGCACTAAATGATAAATAATAATATTACAAAATTATAGGAACTGGAATGGGCTAATTTGGACTTCATATGAATTTTCTATGAATTATCAAAGTTCTAGCAATTATTTTCATATTAAAAATCTATTTTCTATTTTATTTATTCAATTTAAACGATCACTGGACTGGGCCTCGAAATCTAGGAATAGCAGGGGGCTCGGTGCAAATTTTCCAAGACACAGGGAACAGGGTCCCTGGACGGCGGGTTCATTTTCAGGATTTCAGAGGGCTCTTAAGTAAAATGGACCCGCGAAGGGGTATGATCGCACCTCGGTCGTCCGATCAGATTCTAACGGCCCAGATTAGGTCGCCAATGATCCGAACCGGTACGCATTTATAACCGCACGATCCAAATCCTACGATCACAATTTTATGAAAAGAGATTCAACCGGATCCGTCTATTAGCAGATCAGCGGCCCAGATCATTCACGCGAAAGGGTACGCCAGGCTTTAATCCCAACCGTTTGTACCAGATCGAACGACCCCGAGGCAATCTTCTCCCATCCGACCGCGCCGACGGCGGCGCCGCCCACACGGCGGTGGATACTGGCCGGAGTTGCCCTATTCCGGCACCCTAAAACCCTACTCCTAACGTGGCAAGCTTCTTTGCGAATAATAGAACATGGCGATCCTAACTAGATAGTTCATACCAGGGATAAATCACACAGCAGCTCCACCCACGGCGCCACACGAATTTGCGGATGCCCGAGGTCGACGGTGAGCAATTCCTTGGAGTACAGTGTATAATCCCGTGGGATTAGGGCACACGCACCTTCCCAAGTTCTCGACGGACGCGTTTGGAGCCTTCTCCGTGGCTAGATGCTGGTGACCCGCGACAACCACGATGGCGGCCCCGCTTTCTTTTCTCTCTGCTAGTGCTCCAATGGCGTACGGTGGTATAGGATGGGATGGTCATGGGCGAGGGGAAGAAGAGCTTTATATCCAACGCGCACCTGCCCGCGCGGATTTGATACACCAGCCGGAGCCGGGGACCTCGCAAGTTGGGCGAGAAGATCTCGGCGATTTTCTGTTTCTGTGCCCCAAACGTTCGGACCAGAGGAAGGAGATAGGGCTGACAACGTGGGCCCCATTGGTCGGTGGGTGAAGGGGAGCACACACACGAAGGCAAAGAGGCTGACCCGATGGCCCACCTGGCCGGTGAAACAGAATGCGTGATGCGCGGTTGAGCTAGGTAGGCCAGGATGGGCCGGCGCGGGGGGGGGGGGGGGGAAGAAGATAGTAGATGGGCCGAGGGCGCGGGGATTTGGCCCACGCAGGTTTGTTTCTTTTCTTTTTTTTTTCTTTTCTATTTTCAAATCTCTATTCCAAATTCAAATTTATTCAAATCTAAACTTCAACTTTCTAAGTGCCAAAATTAGTACTAATATAAACTTTACTGTTTACAATATTATTATTATTGATTCTTTTCCTTATTATTTATTCATGGGAGAAACGAATGACTTTATTAAAATTCCTTTTCTCAATTTCTATTTTATGTTTTCATTTAAAATTCTAGGGTCAAATCCAAATTATGTCTTCAATGAAATGACTTAGACAAAGTGATAAGCAAGGGATGCATTTTCTTCATTTATTTTATTATTATATTAACTAAGTAATGTTTTCAACATGAAGTACACACACCACATTATTATTTGAGTGTGTAGTTGGATTAAAGGTTCTCCCTTTGTTTTGATAGGAACATTTTTCCAATGTCTAATCTTTATTATGATTTATTTTAACCATCGTTATTTTATTATGATCATTTACCTTTAAAAAGGGTGAATTATAAAGTTTAATTATTTATCAATGGTACTTTGCTCAGATTTCTTCTACCAATCCCAAATTCAGAATTTGGGTGTTACAAATCCTACCCCCCTTAAAAATAATCTCGTCCTCGAGATTTGTAAGAAAAGGATGTATACTCATATTGTTCTCGGAACATATGCACAAACAAAGAAATCTCGGCATGATGCATAATCCTTTAACAAAACATAGGTTTAATAGACCTTATTGCTCCTTCTAAAATAATATCATATCATCTACTAACTAAAGTAACATCTAAATCTTATAAATCATCATAATTTATATCTATGTAGCTTGGTGGAGCTGGTGGTGGTGGTGGAGGTTGTTGTTGTTGTTGTCTCTCCAACCGTGCTTGCCTTATTTCTTGGCGGACCTGACGTATTTCCTCGCGTTGTTGTCTTATCTGGTTTTGCATCTCGGTCACCAGGTCTATTAATTGTTGTATTACCAGTCTTTGGGCAGCAACCACTTGATCGATTTCAACAGGTGGAGGATTTGGAGGATTCATTTCTGTTTGCTGTTACGTGATAATCTTTCCTTTCCTGGTATTGACCATGAAAGTTAGAAGCATATGGTAATAGTTTTGCAAAGGGAATTATTCAATAAGCGGAATGAATAAGCTAGTAGTTGGTTATAATCTGAAGATTCTTTAGTAGGGCTTAATCTTTGTTTTTATGTCCAGATTGGGGTAACCAGTCATATAAGGTGAATATCCAAGGGTAAGATAGAATCTGTCAAGATGAAAGGTATATATGGGTGAGATAGACTACAAGATGTAGGTTAAAAGTTTGTTTGTTGTTAGGTGGGAATAGAAAGGTTATACCATTCATCATGGCTCTATGGGTTGGGTTAGCTCATGGTTGATTTGATCCAATGTGCTAAGTTAAGTTATTACATGGCTAGTGGGGTCTAATCTCTTCTACTAGTGTCATTAATCTGTTTAAGTGGACCACATTAAGTTAGATAACATTAGACCACACTAGATCAGGTCACATTAGGTAAGATAAGATCTAGATTAAATTGGATATGACTAGATTAGACTAGTTTAGGTTAGATAGGCCCAACATGGTAGAATATGTATTATTAAGATATGTTGAGATTAGTTAGATATGTTATGATAAGATAGAATCTCTTGCTAGGTTAAAATTGAGGGGTTATGCAACTATCAGATGGTTAAGGTAGTTGCATATGGCCAAGTCGATCTGTCATTCTTAATTTAGTGCAGGGTGAACTAAGTTAAGACCTGTTCTATAGGGGTAGAGTCTAAACTATTTCATCAGTATTATCTAACATGTTTGATAAGTCACTTTAGATTTGATCAGATCTAGGTTAGATTGGTGTGACTAGTTTGACTAGATAAGATCTAATTAATTTGCATTAGATCATGGTTGTTAAACTAGGGTGGATAAGTATGCTTATTAGGATAAGACAGATCCATAAGGATAAGATAGAATCTTCTGAGGCCAGTTAGATCTATTAGGATAAGGATAAAATCTTTTCAAGATAAGATGAGTATCTTTTAAGATGAGATGGATCTATTAAGATAAGGGAGAATCCTTTTAAGATAAGATGAATTAGTTAGAATGAGATCCTTTAGGATAAGATAAATCTCTTAAGCTAGATATGTTCCAATGGGGATAATCTAGGCTGTCTAGTTATTTTATAAATATATTTTTATACCTATGTGTATATGCAGATGCAATTGTGGACATTACTCCACAACTCATCACACTCAAACAAAGATCCAAATCAGACAAGTATCATAAGAACAAACATTCAAGCATATAGATAAAAAAATAATAATAGTTTTGTTTTTGTCCCTAAGAGTAGGTCTCCTATTCCTAAAAGTCACTTTAAGCACAGGATTTCAAAGTGTGAAATCCAAGTTTGTCTTTAGAAGGAAAATAAAGGTAAGAATAATCAGAGTAAAGCGGAAATAGATGAGAAAAGATTAAGGTAAGTTTAGAAAAGAATCAGAGTAGCAAAGATAAGGTTAATCAGAGTAGAACAGTAGAAGGTGAGACATGATCAAGATAAGTATAAAAAGAATCAGAGTAAGGTAAGTAAGTAATGGTTGTCCAGTTCTATCTAGGTTTCGTCCTACAGTCAACATTCCTCTGATACCACTTCTGTAACACCCGGATTTTAGGGGTCCAAAACCCGGGTGCTAACATAATCAGCAGGTGTGCTGGGACCAAGTCTCACACATATGATGAATCATGGCACAGGATCGAATGTCACATCTTTATATATAACAGGAGTTCTATACAAAATAAATAATTACATTATAAGGAGACAACGGTCCAGCAACCCAAAGTTGACTGGGAGACGACGGCCTAGACCTCTCACGAACTCTTCACAGCATCCTCCATGCGCCTCATCCTGCGGTACCTGTTCTTGACCTGTGGGGTGGTGTGAGACAGCAAGAGTGAGCTCACATACGTTCATCGCTCAACAAGTTGTGGGGAATAATGTGCATGAACTCGCCGAAGGTGGGAGCTCACGTGAAGTGTAAGGCTTACCAAAGAAGATGGTTAGGGCTGAGCATTGCTTTTAAAGTTGGTCAAAATTTTATTAGCAGTTACTAAGTATAAGTAAATACCAAACCCAATTAAATAGTAGAACAAAAGTAACATCATCACCTGCGATGCAATGCATATGACAAATTGAATTTAGTTCCATAAATTAATCATGTGAGTGTCCGAGCTGCTCATGACCGTGAGCACGGCTAGTATACTAGTTTTACACTCTGCAGAGGTTGCGCATCTTTACCCACAAGTCGTGTATCCCATGTCGCCAGGGTTTGCAAGGCCCTTAGACACTTCCGAGGTGAATGGCTAGGGATCCACTACGAGGCCTTTACAAAGTTCCACTAGCTTCCGAAAACCCGCTACAGTTTATAGGAAGTTCCAATGCAGGAATCCCTTGCAGGATCGCCATCGCAGCAAAATCCTCCCGAGGGCCTCCCTACACTGACCACTCCCCTACTGCCCTTGCCCCTTTTGGGTAAGGTAGTCTTCCACTAGCTTTCCTAATTAATCAGCCAAGGGGTCCCATTCCTCCCTTGTGGTAGCACTGTTTTCCCGGGTGGTTCTCCATGTTCCAATTAACATAATGATCTTAACATGAACAATAATAATAAACAGATAATAAAAGTGTGATCATGAATAATGTATCTTCATACCCAAAACCACATAAAGCACTAGCAAGTACTACCCAAAAAGGTTCAGTGGTAAACAAGGTATAAAGATAATCAAACTAGGGTAACCTATTGGGTCCCATCAAAATTAACCTATGCAGATCATTATGATTAATTAGAACATGAGTGGGTAAAAGAAGTGATCAAGGGCACAACTTGCCTGGGACTTGAGATTCTAGGTACCAGGATGATCTTCAGATGACTCGTGACCTCGCACTAGTCGTAGCAATGCAGACAAACATGGTATAGGCAAAATTAACATTACACCAAACATAAGTACAAACTGAATAATAATAATCTACGCGTTGCTACGAGATCGTAGGAACAAGAATCACTGAATTTGGAGTTATAGTTATTTAGTTATGAATTTCTGAAGATTCTATGTGCTTATTACAAGATTAATTAAGATAACAATTTTAATGTGACTTTTATGTCAAAACAGTGGCACTAAATGATAAATAATAATATTACAAAATTATAGGAACTGGAATGGGCTAATTTGGACTTCATATGAATTTTCTATGAATTATCAAAGTTCTAGCAATTATTTTCATATTAAAAATCTATTTTCTATTTTATTTATTCAATTTAAACGATCACTGGACTGGGCCTCGAAATCTAGGAATAGCAGGGGGCTCGGTGCAAATTTTCCAAGACACAGGGAACAGGGTCCCTGGACGGCGGGTTCATTTTCAGGATTTCAGAGGGCTCTTAAGTAAAATGGACCCGCGAAGGGGTATGATCGCACCTCGGTCGTCCGATCAGATTCTAACGGCCCAGATTAGGTCGCCAATGATCCGAACCGGTACGCATTTATAACCGCACGATCCAAATCCTACGATCACAATTTTATGAAAAGAGATCCAACCGGATCCGTCTATTAGCAGATCAGCGGCCCAGATCATTCACGCGAAAGGGTACGCCAGGCTTTAATCCCAACCGTTTGTACCAGATCGAACGACCCCGAGGCAATCTTCTCCCATCCGACCGCGCCGACGGCGGCGCCGCCCACACGGCGGTGGATACTGGCCGGAGTTGCCCTATTCCGGCACCCTAAAACCCTACTCCTAACGTGGCAAGCTTCTTTGCGAATAATAGAACATGGCGATCCTAACTAGATAGTTCATACCAGGGATAAATCACACAGCAGCTCCACCCACGGCGCCACACGAATTTGCGGATGCCCGAGGTCGACGGTGAGCAATTCCTTGGAGTACAGTGTATAATCCCGTGGGATTAGGGCACACGCACCTTCCCAAGTTCTCGACGGACGCGTTTGGAGCCTTCTCCGTGGCTAGATGCTGGTGACCCGCGACAACCACGATGGCGGCCCCGCTTTCTTTTCTCTCTGCTAGTGCTCCAATGGCGTACGGTGGTATAGGATGGGATGGTCATGGGCGAGGGGAAGAAGAGCTTTATATCCAACGCGCACCTGCCCGCGCGGATTTGATACACCAGCCGGAGCCGGGGACCTCGCAAGTTGGGCGAGAAGATCTCGGCGATTTTCTGTTTCTGTGCCCCAAACGTTCGGACCAGAGGAAGGAGATAGGGCTGACAACGTGGGCCCCATTGGTCGGTGGGTGAAGGGGAGCACACACACGAAGGCAAAGAGGCTGACCCGAGGGCCCACCTGGCCGGTGAAACAGAATGCGCGATGCGCGGTTGAGCTAGGTAGGCCAGGATGGGCCGGCGCGGGGGGGGGGGGGGAAGAAGAGAGTAGATGGGCCGAGGGCGCGGGGATTTGGCCCACGCAGGTTTGTTTCTTTTCCTTTTTTTTCTTTTCTATTTTCAAATCTCTATTCCAAATTCAAATTTATTCAAATCTAAACTTCAACTTTCTAAGTGCCAAAATTAGTACTAATATAAACTTTACTGTTTACAATATTATTATTATTGATTCTTTTCCTTATTATTTATTCATGGGAGAAACGAATGACTTTATTAAAATTCCTTTTCTCAATTTCTATTTTACGTTTTCATTTAAAATTCTAGGGTCAAATCCAAATTATGTCTTCAATGAAATGACTTAGACAAAGTGATAAGCAAGGGATGCATTTTCTTCATTTATTTTATTATTATATTAACTAAGTAATGTTTTCAACATGAAGTACACACACCACATTATTATTTGAGTGTGTAGTTGGATTAAAGGTTCTCCCTTTGTTTTGATAGGAACATTTTTCCAATGTCTAATCTTTATTATGATTTATTTTAACCATCGTTATTTTATTATGATCATTTACCTTTAAAAAGGGTGAATTATAAAGTTTAATTATTTATCAATGGTACTTTGCTCAGATTTCTTCTACCAATCCCAAATTCAGAATTTGGGTGTTACACTACTCACCTGGCAAATACTCATACCCGTTGGCTGGCTGTGTTCATTACATAGAGTGAGGAGAGTCCTACTTCGACCGTCGTTTGCACCCTACTAGTCCAACACTACACATGGCAGATACTCATACCCCCTACAGGCTACAGGCCAGCCGGAGTTTAGGAATGGGATTATTGATACGTACTATATCTCTGCTGCAATCATGACCATCACTGCCGTTGTTCGCCCGTGCGTCTAGGTCTAGCCATTGAATGCACACAAGGCGTCGCCCGCCCGTGGGGAGCCGCCCACCCATGGCCGGCCGGCGGGAAGTGCGTAGAGATGATAGTAGGTACCCGAAATCTGAATAATCTATGTGTTTTTATCTGATATAAAGACGGACCCATAGGCGAGCAGTGCGGTGACACCAAATTTTGCTAGTAGTCCCTGTAGCACGTAGGACATAGGCCCGCACAGCGGAAGGAAAAAAGAACAAGGCTTAAATATTTACATTATTACATAGCTACTTACCTACATTACATATTTAACATTTGATTATTGGTTATAGTTTTGTGAACTTTGTTTTCTAGCAGCATATGATGTTAGTGTGGTGCAATAAAATATTACATATTTGTGGAATGGATGATGAATTGCTTTATAATGATGCTTGTTGCTACCTTATTATAATAAGGGTTTATAAATCTGTAAGTTAATACATATTTGGTTACTCAATTTAATATTGAAAGTTAGAAGCTAGGACGATAATATGATAATGATATTATAAAGGTTCTGGGTTTATAGTGTTAAACACTTAAAATATGATTCTTTTTTTGCTTATATATATTTATGTCCATAGATCTTTGTATTTAGTTATGTGGCTCGCGAGCCTAACGAGCTGGCTTGAGCTCCCTAACAAGCTGAGCCGAGCCAGATGTTTAGCTAGTTAGTATAACGAGGCGAGCCGAGCTAAGCCGGCTCAATATCCACCCTTAGTCGTGGCCCATAGTACCAAGGTGTTGTTTGGTTCACGAAATGTAACGTAAATGGTAATGATAATGATGCACACTTGAGTACCGATTGTAACAAGTTTGAATAGATCGGTATCCATTTTTACTGTGATATCCTATTATGGTTGGACTTAAACAAACATGATTTAACGTTATCGATTTACACATTTTGTTACCAATGTGTTTGGTTCAATGCGTGAACCAAACGGCACCCAAGTTTCTATGTCTTGACTCTATAGACCATGGCAGGGGCGAAGTTGCCTTAAGGCACAGGGGTCGCCGGACCTCGATGGAATTTGTCAAATCCAGTGTAAAATACTGTTTAACACTGTTCATCAATGTATTTGACCCCAATAATTTATAGAGCCGATCCCGATGGATCCATTTTCTGGCTTCGCCCGTGGACCATGGTGCCAAGATATCGTCATAGATTTTGATGCTGACCTCGATAAAAGAAAACATGTACCATACGTACTAACATAAATATAATGTCTAACTAAGGTATCTTGCTGAGCAGAGGATTAGGGATCGTTATCATTAAATGAATGTGTAACGCAGCGAAAGGAAAAACTATCTTTATGATAAAAGTAGTTGAACGTCACATATTCTTCTCAAGTTTGCGAACAAAGATGTCCTTCCGTATCTATCCTATTGCACTTAAAACAGGCTAAAAGATGACTGGTTAGTGAATATTTTGAGGACCTCCGGCTAAAAAAGGCCCCAATAGTAGCCTTCGTCATTAATTTATTTTTTTTATAACGAGTTCAGACCACAAAACAAACGAAGCCTTCGTGCTGAAGGTTCAAAAAACACCATCCGTGCGTTCGTTAGTGAAAACGAATTATTAAAAATATGCCTTCCTAAAAACCTGCTAAGAAGGACCCACTTATAGTGACAAGCCATTTTTTTAAAATTTTGGCTTCCGTGTTTTTATCTATATTGTGTATAAAATTGGTTGAGATCCGTGTGCATCGAACACGACATTTATTTGCTTTTGCCATCCTACTATTGCAATTTACTCAAAACTCCGGAGTTAACTTCAGAGAATTCGCTCGTCGCACAACTTCATTTTCAAGTTTCGGAATTTCTCAAATGGCTGAAGAGGGGAAGAGTGACGAGCTTGCTCTTATTGTGTATTACGATGCTGCGGAGAGGGCTAATGTCGAGAAGATTAGCGAAGAAATCATGGACGGTCTATCAGATGATTCGGACGACAACGAAGATTTTGATTTTGAAGAAGATGTCGATGATGCAGAATATCGGCCCTTAAAGCCGAGCCATGTTGTTTCGGCAAATTGACCATGGAGAGGATACTATCCTGTGTTCTCAGAAGGATGAAGTGGTGGTGTTCTGAAGCTTTATTAACACATGACTTCGAATTCCACTTTATAAAATGCTAGTGGAGTTTCTGAAGAAGTTTGATATTTACCTTCATCAACTGACTCTGAATGCCTTAGTGAGGCTAGGAATCTTTATTTGGACAATGAGGAACCAAGACATGCAGTTGAATGCTGACTAGTTTTGCAATATTTATGAGCTTCATTACCAGATAAAGATGACCGGAAAAGAGCATCCTTCGCATACCGAAAAGATGCTCGGTATATACCCTGTCTTGGCGTATCGAAGCAAGTGGCCAGCTGCTTGAACTAAGAAATAGTTTTACGTTAAGAATGATTTGAAGAAGAGAGAAGATATGAGAGAAATTATTCATAGGCCCGTAAAATCGCCAGCAATTGTGGTTTTACTAAGGAACTGTGATGCCTGCTTTGACTACGTGAAAAACTGAATAAGGGGGGGGGGGGGGGGGGGGGGGGGGGGGGGTGCACACCCTTTAGTTTACTCGAACATATTAAATGACGATAGCCTTTTGTACGATGCTACGAAAGTTTATTTTTTACCGTGAGGTTCACCAGTTTTATTGTTACCAGAATTATTATTATTGTTATCCTTCTACAATTATAAAATCCTGTATTGAGCTGTCGTCTTTTTTTTTTAATTTAGTCTTTTTGAGTTTTATTTTCACAAATACGTCCTTTTCGATTTCATTTCAAAAAATAGACTCTTACCTTGGCGCCATCACTATTGGCGCCGAGGTCGAACATGTAGGCACCAATTTATTTGGCATCGCGCGTAACTGACGTGGCGGATAGCTCGGCGCCGTGGACCTTGGCGCCGAGGTCGGCACCGAGGTATTTAATACCGGTAACCATCTCCTTCCTCCACTTCATTCGTCTTCCTCCATCTCCACTACCGCCGCCGCCTGCTCCCGCCAGCCCGCCAGCCTCTCCCCGGCCCCTCCATCTCGCACGTCGCCGGCCCCTCCCTCCCGCCCGGCCAGCCCGCTGCCTCTTCTCTTGCTCCCCCCCCCCCCCCGCCCCTGCGGCTCAGCCTCTCCCGCCGTCGCTCGCTCGCCCCGTTCGCCAGCCGCCCCCGTCCGCCAGCCACCCCCGCCGTCGGCCTCTCCCGCCCGGTCGCCCGCCCCTCCCTCCCTCACACCGCCGCAGCGCCCCCGGCGCACCGCCCGGCCTACTGCTCGGCCGCTTGGCCGCCCTGACCACTCCCGCCCCCCGATCTCGCCGCCCGGCCGTCCCCGGCAACGCTCTCCATTGCCCGGTAACCTATTCTCCATCCTTTATTTGTAATTATCATTGATAAATTGTTAGTAGTTAATAGTTCGTTATTATTGGTAAATTATTACTCCATCGCGGTGGTATTTTGTAGTTAGGTATTAGTTAGTTATTATCTTGTATTAGTTTACAATTATTTATTAGGTACTAGATAGTTTATAGTTGGTCATAGTGGATGGGGTTATCCACTAACCATCACAATTGGTTATTCAACGTTGAATTCGTATTTTAAATAGATGGACAATTTTTTGGACATATACCATGGAGGCATCGTGGAACAAGATCGTTATGGAAATGCTGAGTTCGTTGACATGCAACATGTGGCTGTGATATTCGATGATAGACCTTCCTTTAGTGAGGTTGTTGCTACGGCTAAGCAGAAGATTTGTTGGCATTGATGTTGACGACATTGACGTTGATGGGGTGCTAAACGTAGGTCCTCTACCCAACATGCAAAGACTTATAATCCCAATTAAGTGCCAGCGAGAGTGGGATAATTATGTTAAATCAGCTATGAAGACACAAAAGCAAGTCATGGAGGTAGTGGTACGTCGTTTGTTAGTTGCCTCTCGCCCTGGAGATGAAAACTATGATCATGGTGCTGAGGTCGTGCCAACTGTGCCTGATGCTCAATCTGCCCCAAATATGATCCCATTAAGTGATCCTACAAATGATTGTGGCACTCATGACCTCTACCTAGATTCTACTGAGGCTATCCCTTTGGCAGGGACCCCCTGCAGTAAGTCTCTTTGCAGTTAATCATCATTTTCAAGAATGCCTACTTTGTTATTTTCATTGCCACCATTTTATTCTTTCCTCGGTCCTTGTTGCAGGAGACAATCCTAATGTTCTTGTTGATCGTACGATCAGAACACATCTCCATTGTGGAGATGGAATCATTGCATCCAATAGTCATGAGTTTAGGAATGAAGAGGAGCCTTATGCCTTTGCTATGGCCGCTGATTCAGATGATGACCGTTCGGTTGGTGAACTTATAAAGAGTGATATTGAGATGTTGAAACGTATTATTCCATAGCACCAGGATCCAAGTGTGCATGAGTTAGATCTGAGTTTATCTCATGATGCTTTTGCAGAAGGGGGATGATGAGTTACTAGATGCTCCTTGAAAGGGAATTAGGCTTACACCTATTTCCTAATTGATTTTGGTGGTTGAATTGCCTAACACAAATAATTGGACTAACTAGTTTGCTCTAGTCTACAAGTTCTACAGGTGCCAAAGGTTCACAATAAGCCAATAAAAAGACCAAGATTGGGTTCAAACAAAAAAGCAAAGGGACAACCGAAGGCACCCTGGTCTGGCGCACCGGACTGTCCGGTGTGCCACTAGACAGTGTCCGGTGCACCAGGGGACTCCAAGCTGAACTCTTCACCTTCGGGAAATCTCAGAGGCGCTTTGCTATAATTCACCGGACTGTCCGGTGCACCACTGGACAGTGTTCGGTGCTCCAGAGGAGAGCGACTCTAAACTCGCCAGCTTCGGGAATCCGCTCCGCTAAAATTCACCGGACTGTCCGGTGCACACGGGACTGTCCGGTGTGACAGCGGAGCAACGACTAGTTCGCGCGCAACGGTCGACTGCAACACATTAAATGCGTGCCTGCGCGCGCAGAGGAGCAGAGCACGCGCGGGTGGCACACCAGACAGCCTACAGGGCCTGTCCGGTGCACCAACGGACAGCCAGGCGGGCCCACAAGACAGTGCTGCAACGGTCGAACCCCAACGGTCTGCTGACGTGGCTGGCGCACCGGACAGTGTCTGGTGGCGCACCGGACAGTGTCTGGTGGCGCACCGGACTGTCCGGTGCGCCATGCGACTGCAGCCTTCCAACGGCCACTTTGTGGTGGTTGGGGCTATAAATACCCCAACCACCCCACATTCAAGGCATCCAAGTTTTCCACCTTCCAACTACTTACAAGAGCTCTAGCATTCAATTCTAGACACACCAAAGAGATCAAATCCTCTCCCAATTCCACTCAAAGCTTTAGTGATTAGAGAGAGTGATTGTTGTGTTCATTTGAGCTCTTGCGCTTGGATTGCTTCTTTTTCTCATTCTTTCTTGCGATCATCTCAATTGTAATCAAGGCAAGAGACACCAATTGTGTGGTGGTCCTTGCGGGGAAGTTCGGTTCCTGTGAGATTGAGAAGAGAAGCTCACTCGGTACGAGGGACCGTTTGAGAGAGGGAAAGGGTTGAAAGAGACCCGGTCTTTGTGACCACCTCAACGGGGAGTAGGTTTGAGAGAACCGAACCTCGGTAAAACAAATTCTTGTGTCGCACTTCTTTATTCGCTTACGATTTGTTTTTACGCCCTCTCTCGGACTCGCATTATATTTCTAACGCTAACCCGGCTTGTAGTTGTGATTAACCTTGTAAATTTCAGTTTCACCCTATTCACCCCCTTTCTAGGCGACTTTCAATTGGTATCAGAACCTGGTGCTTCATTAGAGCCTAACCGCTCGAAGTGATGTCGGGAGATCACGCCAAGAGAGAGATGGAGACCGGCGACAAGCCCACTACAAGCCACGGGAAGACTTCATCGGAAGAGTCCTGCAACAAGGGGAAGGGGAAGGAGAAGAAATCTTCTTCCCACAAGTCGCATCAGAGAGGCGACAAAAAGAAGAAGATGAGGAAAGTGGTCTACTACGAGACCGACACTTCATCATCATCGACCTTCGGCTCCGACACGCCGTCCGTAACTTCTAAGTGCCATGAGCGCAAGAAGTATAGTAAGATTCCCCTACGCTATCCCCATATTTCAAAGCGTACTCCTTTGCTCTCCGTTCCATTAGGCAAACCACCGGTTTTTGACGGTGAAGATTATAATAGGTGGAGTGACAAAATGAGGCATCATCTAACCTCACTCCACACAAGCATATGGAATGTTGTTGAGTTTGGTGTACAGGTACCATCCGTAGGGGATGAAGACTACGACTCGGACGAAGTGGCCCAAATTCACCACTTTAACTCTCAAGCCACCACTATACTCCTCGCCTCTCTAAGTCGAAAGGAGTATAATAAGGTGCAAGGGTTAAAGAGTGCGAAGGAAATTTGGGACGTACTCAAGACCACGCACGAAGGAGACGAGGTGACAAAGATCACCAAGCAGGAGACGATTGAGGGGGAGCTCGGTCGCTTCATGCTTCACCAAGGGGAGGATCCACAAGCTATGTACAACCGCTTGAAGACCTTGGTGAACCAAGTGCGCAACCTCGGAAGCGAAAAATGGGATGACCATGAGATGGTCAAGGTTATTCTTAGATCCCTCGTTTTTCTTAACCCTACGCAAGTTCAATTAATTCGAGGTGATCCTAGATACAAGCTAATGTCTCCCAAGGAGGTTATAGGAAAATTTCTGAGCTTTGAGCTAATGATTAAAGGCTCAAAGAAAATCATCGAACAAGGCACCTCCTCAACGCCCAAAGCACAACCCGTGGCATTCAAGGTGACAGAGGAAAAGAAGAGGAGTCTACATCAAATAGACAACCCATCGACGCCTCCAAGCTCGACAACGAGGAAATGGCGCTCATCATCAAGAGTTTCCGCCAAATCCTCAAGCAAAGGAGGGAGAAGGATTACAAGCCCCGCTCCAATAAGGTTTGCTACAAGTGTGGTAAGCCCGGTCACTTTATTGCCAAATGTCCTATTTCTAGTGACAGTGACAGGGGCGACGATAAGAAGGGGAGAAGAAAGGAGAAGAAGAGATATCACAAGAAGAAGGGCGGCAATGCCCATGTGTGCCGTGAGTGGGACTCCGATGAGAGCTCCACCGACTCCTCCGACGACGAGGACGCTGCCAACATCGTCGTCAACAAGGGACTTCTCTTCCCCAACATCGGCCACAAGTGCCTCATGGCTTAGGACGGCAAAAAGAAGAAGGTTAAATCCTCCACTAAATATGAGTCCTCTAGTGATGATAATGCTAGTGATGAGGAGGATAATTTGCGTACTCTTTTTGCTAACCTCAACATGCAACAAAAAGAAAAACTAAATGAACTAATTAGTGCCATCCATGAGAAGGATGAACTCTTGGACTCCCAAGAGGACTTCCTAATCAAGGAAAACAAAAAGCATGTTAAGGTTAAAAATGCCTATGCTCTAGAAGTTGAAAAATATGAGAAATTAACTGGTGAGCTAAGCACATGCCATGATTTAATTGCCAACCTTAGAAATGAAAATGCTAGTTTAAATGCTAAGGTTGATTCTCATGGTTGTCATGTTTCAATTCCCAATCTTAGAAATGATAATGTTGATTTACTTGCTAAGATTGAAGAATTGAATGATTCACTTGCTAGCCTTAGGATTGAAAATGAAAAATTAATTGCTAAGGCTAAAGATTTTGATGTTTGCAATGTTACTATTTCCAACCTTAGAAGTGAAAATGATATATTACATGCTAAGGTTGTAGAGTTAAAATCTTGCAAACCCTCTACATCTACCGTTGAGCATGTTTCCATTTGCACTAGATGTAGAGATGTTGATATTGATGCTATTCATGATCATATGGCTTTAATTAAACAACAAAATGATCATATAGCAATATTAGATGCTAAAATTGCCGAGCATGAACTTGAAAATGAAAATTTTAAATTTGCTCGTAGTATGCTCTATAGTGGGAGACGCCCTGGGATCAAGGATGACATTGGCTTCCAAAAGGGGGACAATGTCAAACTTAATGCCCCTCCTAAGAAATTATCCAACTTTGTTAAGGGCAAGGCTCCCATGCCTCAGGATAATGAAAGTTACATTTTGTACCCTGCCGGTTATCCCGAGCACAAAATTAGGAGAATTCATTCTAGGAAGTCTCACTCTAGCCCTAATCATGCTTTCATGTATAAGGGTGAGACATCTAGCTCTAGGCAACTAACCCGTGCTAAGTTGCCTAAGAAGAAAACTCCTACTGCATCAAATGATCATAGCATTTCATTTAAAACTTTTGATGCATCTTATGTTTTAACTAACAAATCCGGCAAGTTAGTTGCCAAGTTTGTTGGGGGCAAACACAAGGGCTCCAAGACTTGTGTTTGGGTACCCAAAATTCTTGTGTCTAATGCCAAAGGACCCAAAACTGTTTGGGTACCTAAAGTCAAGAACTAAAATTGTTTTGTAGGTTTATGCATCCGGGGGCTCAAGTTGGATCATCGATAGCGGGTGCACGAACCACATGACAGGGGAGAAGAAAATGTTCTCCTCCTACGAGAAAAACCAAGATCCCCAATGAGCTATCACATTCGGGGATGGAAACCAAGGTTTGGTCAAAGGTTTGGGTAAAATAGCTATATCTCCGGACCATTCCATTCCAATGTTTTTCTTGTTGATTCATTAGATTACAACTTGCTTTCTGTTTCCCAACTATGTCAAATGGGCTACAACTGTCTATTTACTGACGTAGGTGTCACTGTCTTTAGAAGAAGTGATGATTCAATAGCATTTAAGGGAGTGTTAGAGGGTCAGCTATACTTGGTAGATTTTGATAGAGCTGAACTCGACACTTGCTTAATTGCTAAGACTAACATGGGTTGGCTCTGGCATCACCGACTAGCCCATGTTGGGATGAAGAATCTTCATAAGCTTCTAAAGGGAGAGCATATTTTAGGATTAACAAATGTTCACTTTGAGAAAGACATGATTTGTAGCGCATGTCAAGCTGGGAAGCAAGTTGGTGTTCATCATCCACACAAGAACATCATGATGACTGACAGGCCACTGGAACTCCTACACATGGATCTATTCGGCCCGATTGCTTACATAAGCATCAACGGGAGTAAGTACTGTCTAGTTATTGTGGATGATTATTCTCGCTTCACTTGGGTATTCTTTTTACAGGAAAAATCTCAAACCCAAGAGACCTTAAAGGGATTCTTGAGACGGTCTCAAAATGAGTTCGGCTTAAGGATCAAGAAAATTAGAAGCGACAATGGAACGGAGTTCAAGAATTCACAAATTGAAGGCTTCCTTGAGGAGGAGGGCATCAACCATGAGTTCTCTTCTCCCTACATGCCACAACAAAATGGTGTAGTGGAGAGAAAGAATAGAACTCTATTGGACATGGCAAGAACCATGCTTGATGAGTACAAGACGCCGGATCGGTTTTGGGCCGAGGCGATCAACACCGCCTGTGTAACACCCAAGTTGCAGGTAAAATAAAAATAAAAATAAGCGAGTACATCTCAACCCATGTATTGCCTTGTACTCATCATCACATGGTAATAACCACATGAGGAAAGAAATTTTAATGAAGTCATTTAAGACCTTTTCACAAATAGATAATGGAGAAAAGAATAAATAATAATATTATAAACAATAGAACATATATTCACATTAATATTTAAGAATGGGAATTGGAAATTCAATACAGAAAAAGGGGGGGTTTCAAATTATTCCCTTAAAGCACCCTCTACAAAAATATACATATGAAGTCATGATGAAAACTATACATTAACCTCTCCTTTAGTAAATAAGTATTAACTTTTGAATATCTATATTTATATATATACAAATATCTGATTGAGCAACCCATTTTAGCTACCATTCATAATCACCTTTTCCTAAATGAAATCATGTGTGCACATTTCATAGTTAGAAGTATTATTATTATTATTATTATTATTATTATTATTATTATTATTATTGCTTAGAAATAAAGAATGAATAAACTTGCATCATGTGAATCTTTGTTGTGCATCTCAAGGTAAAAGTTTGGAATTCAAACTTGAAATTGGATTTGAATTTAAAATAGAAGATTGGAAAATAAGAAATAAAAGGAAAACAGAAAATCAAAGGGACCGCCCCATGGGCCGATTTCTATGCTATCGGCCCATCTCCACTTTCGCAGCCGCTCGGCCTAAACCCCAGTAGACCTAGCTAGCGCCGCCAGCCACTATCCTATGCGCGCTACACCCACTGGACGGTGGGACCGCTTGCCAGCCGCATCGTCGAGCTCAGAATGGCGCGGGCAAAATCCGAACTAACTCTGACGGGATCCTCGGAAGCCGTTGAAGCTATCTTCGCCCTCTCTGCGCCTATAAAGTGCGGCTGCGATGTGCCTTCCATCATCCATGTATGGTGTCGGGTGGACCGGGGACATCGCCGGCGTGCAAAACACCCATACCCAGGGCCTTGGTCGCTGGACGAATCGCTCGTCGGAGCGCTATGTCCGCCGTGGGTCGTGAACTGCACAGGCATCGCCTATAGCGTCGGTGAGTACCTCCTCCAGTGATTCAGCGTTCACGTCTTCGCGTAGGACTATTTATCGGTATGGTTAGAGCGCTGGTATGGTGGGTGGCCGTGCGCCAACGTGGATCCGCCGGGGATGGATGCTGGCGCCACCGCCCTGGGCTATTGCTGCATCAGGGTCGCGGCTGGGGCGATGACCCGCCGGCGTGGTCGGGTGGACGACGCTCCGCTGGGGCAGACACCGTGAGAGATGAGAGAGAGAAAGAGTGGCTAGCGCATGTCAGAGGTAGAAGATGGCCTTCTGGCCCTTCAATCTGAGATGGGCGGTCACGATTAATCCTAATGGATACCGGTTCGGATGTGGGATGTGCACCGTTGATCTAGCATCGGATGGTTCTGGATTGATATTCAACACTTTAAATCCGGGTCGCTCGCCGTTGATCTGACGGCCGGGAGTGCATACCGCTTCGCGATGAGCTCAGCCTAATCTGATCCGTTGGGATCGGATCGGACGACTGAGAATAATTGATACCTGTTCGGTTTGAGACAATTGCAAAAGAGACCCTAGGTTTTCTCACATTCAACTCGCCGTCCACAACTATGGTAAAGTAATTGCATTTGGACCCAGAAATTTGTGAGCTAAACCCTGTGTTTGCTGGTATTTATGCCCGCGGCCCAGTGAGCACCTAAAATGAATAAAACAATTTAGAAAATAATTTTCAATATAGAAATAATTCTAGAATCTTGTTTAATTCATAGAAAATTTATTTTAACTCCTTTTTAATCCGTTCCAGCTGCATCAATTTTGTATTAATGTTGTCTATCAACTAGTAACACTGTTTGACCATGAAACTTAAATTAAAATTGTTCAATTGAATTAATTTATTCTAGGTGCTAAATAATTTCAGAAATTCATAACTCAATAACCGTAATTCTGTTTTGATCCATTCTAGTTGCATTAGTCTCACAATAATATTCATTATCATCTGGTGACTTTGTTTTATCATGATATATAGGTTACAATGTTGCACTTAGTCTATTATATACTTAACCACGTGGACCTTCGGAAAACCATAACCTCATAACCGTAACTCCGATCTTAGCAATTCTCGTACCCACGATCTCGTAGAAATGTGTAGAGTATTATTATGTAGTTTATTCTCATATGTTTGGTGTAATGTTAATTTTGCCTATACCATGTTTGTTTGTATTGCTACGTTTAGCAGTGAGGACACGTGTCACCTGAAGATCATCCTAGTACCTAGAATCTCAAGTCCCAGGCAAGTTGTGCCCTTGATCACTTCTTTTACCCACTCATGTTCTAATTAATCATAATGATCTGCATAGGTTAATTTTGATGGGACCTAATAGGTTACCCTAGTTTGTCTATCTTTATGCCTTGTCTACCACTGAACTTTTTGGGTAGTACTTGCTAGTGCTTTATGTGGTTTTGGGTATGAAGATATATTATTCATGATCACACTTTTATTATCTATTTATTATTACTGTTCATGATATGATCATTATGTTAATTGGAACATGGAGCGACCACCCGGGAAAACAGTGCTACCACAAGGGTTTAATGGGACGCCCTTGGCTGATTAATTAGGGAAGCTAGTGGAAGACTACCTTACCCGAAAGGGGCAAGGGCAGTAGGGGGGTGGTCAGTGTAGGGAGGTCCTTGGTTGATTTTGCTGCGATGGCGGTCAGGCAAGAACCCTACATTGGAGCTTCCTATAAACTGTAGCGGGTTTTCTGAAGCTAGTGGAACTTTGTAAAGGCCTCGTAGTGTTACCCTGCCTCGCCTCCTCGGTAGAGGTGTATGGGAAGTCGCGATCCCTTGGCAGATGGGTAACATGACTTGTGGGTAAAGATGCGCAACCTCTGCAGAGTGTAAAACTGGTATACTAGCCGTGCTCACGGTCAAGAGCAGCTCGGACCCTCACATGATTAACTTATGGAACTTTCAATTTGTCATATGCATTGCATCGCAGGTGATGTTGTTATTTTTGTTCTACTACTTAATTGGGTTGGTATTTACTTATACTTAGTAACTGCTAATAAAATTTTGACCAACTTTAAAAGCAATGCTCAGCTCTAACCATCCTCTTTGGTAAGCCTTACACTTCACGTGAGCTCCCACCTTTGGCGAGTTCATGTACATTATTCCCCACAACTTGTTGAGCTATGAACGTATGTGAGCTCACTCTTGCTGTCTCACACCCCCCACAGGTCAAGAGCAGGTACCACAGGATGAGGCGCTTGGAGGATGCTGCGATGTGTTCGTGAGAGGTCTAGGCCGTCGTCTCCCAGTCAACTTTGGGTTGTTGGACCGTTGTCTCACTATAATGTAATTATTTATTTATTTTGTATAGAAATCCTGTTATATAGTAAAGATGTGACATTCGATCTTGTGCCATGATTCATCATATGTGTGAGACTTGGTCCCAGCACACCTGGTGATTATGTTCGCGCCCGAGTCTTGGTGCCCCGAAACCCGGGTGTGACAGAAGTGGTATCAGAGGAATGTTGACTGTAGGACGAAACCTAGATAGAACTGGACAACCAATATTTACTTACCTCTGCTACTCTGATTCTTTCTAAACTTTTCCTAATCTTTTCTCATCTATTTCCGCTATAATCTGATTATTCTTACCTTTTCTTTCCAAAGACAAATGTGGATTTTACACTTTGAAATCCCGTGCCTAAAGTGACCTTTAGAAATAAGAGACCTACTCTTAGGAACAAAAACAAAACAATTTTTCTTATATATAAGTATCTATGAACTTGAATGTTTGTTCTTATGATATTTGTCTGATTTGGATCTTTGATTGAGTGTGATGAGTTGTGGAGTAATGTCCACAATTACATCTGCATATACATATAGGCATAAATAGAATTCATAAGATAACTAAACAACCTAGATTATCCTCCATTAAAGTGTAGTTATAGATCCATCTTATCTTAAAAGATTCTCTCTTATCTCAATAGATTCGTCTTATCCTAACCGCTTCGCTTATCTCATCATGAAGTAACAACCATGATCTAATCCAAAATTAACTAGATCTTATGCATCTAAGCTAGTCATACCAATCTAATTTAGATCCCATCTAAGCTACTATGATCTAATCTAAAGTGAAATACTTAACCATTTAGTTAATCTTGGTGAAAGAGATTAGACCCTACTAGCCATGTATTAACTTAACTTAGCACATTGGATCAACTCAACCATGAGCTAACCCAACCCATAGAACCATGATGAATGGTATAACCTTTCTATTCCCACCTAACAACAAACAAACTTTTAACCTACATCTTGTAGTCTATCTCACCCATATATATCTCTCATCTTGACAGATTCTATCTTACCCTTGGATATTCACCTTATACGACTAGTTACCCTAATCTGGACATAAAACAAAGATTAAGCCCTACTAAAGAATCTTCAGACTATAACTAGCTACTAGCTTATTCATTCCGCTTATTGAATAATTTCCTTTGCAAAAATATTACCATATGCTTCTAACTTTCATGGTCAATACTAGGAAAGGAAAGATTATCATGCAACAGCAAACAGAAATGAATCCTCCAAATCCTCCACCTGTTGAAATCGATCAAGTGATTGCTGCCCAAAGACTGGTAATACAACAATTAACAGACTTGGTAACCGAGATGAAAAATCAGATAAGACAAGAACGCGAGGAAATACGTCAGGTCCGCCAAGAAATAAGGCAAGCACGGTTGGAGAGACAGCAACAACAACAACCTCCACCACCACCACCAGCTCCATCAAGCTACATAAACATATATATAAATTACTACCATTTGTAAGATCTAGATGTTACTTTAGTTAATAGATGATATGATATTAATATTATTTTAGAAGGAATAATAAGGTCTAACTGACCCATGTGTTGCTAATAAAGTATGCATCATGCTGAGATTTTATTTCTGCATAAGTGTTGAGATAACATAGTTATACCTTTTTCTTACAAATCTCGAGGGCGAGATTTCTGTTAAGGGGGGTAGGATTTGTAACACCCAAGTTGCAGGTAAAATAAAAATAAAAATAAGCGAGTACATCTCAACCCATGTATTGCCTTGTACTCATCATCACATGGTAATAACCACATGAGGAAAGAAATTTTAATGAAGTCATTTAAGACCTTTTCACAAATAGATAATGGAGAAAAGAATAAATAATAATATTATAAACAGTAGAACATATATTCACATTAATATTTAAGAATGGGAATTGGAAATTCAATACAGAAAAAGGGGGGGTTTCAAATTATTCCCTTAAAGCACCCTCTACAAAAATATACATATGAAGTCATGATGAAAACTATACATTAACCTCTCCTTTAGTAAATAAGTATTAACTTTTGAATATCTATATTTATATATATACAAATATCTGATTGAGCAACCCATTTTAGCTACCCATTCATAATCACCTTTTCCTAAATGAAATCATGTGTGCACATTTCATAGTTAGAAGTATTATTATTATTATTATTATTATTATTGCTTAGAAATAAAGAATGAATAAACTTGCATCATGTGAATCTTTGTTGTGCATCTCAAGGTAAAAGTTTGGAATTCAAACTTTAAATTGGATTTGAATTTAAAATAGAAGATTGGAAAATAAGAAATAAAAGGAAAACAGAAAATCAAAGGGACCGCCCCATGGGCCGATTTCTCTACTGTCGGCCCATCTCCACTTTCGCAGCCGCTCGGCCTAAACCCCAGTAGACCTAGCTAGCGCCGCCAGCCACTATCCTACGCGCGCTACACCCACTGGACGGTGGGACCGCTTGCCAGCCGCATCGTCGAGCTCGGAATGGCGCGGACAAAATTCGAACTAACTCTGACGGGATCCTCGGAAGCCGTTGAAGCTATCTTCACCCTCTCTGCGCCTATAAAGTGCGGCTGCGATGTGCCTTCCGTCATCCATGTATGGTGTCGGGTGGACCGGGGACATCGCCGGCGTGCAAAACACCCGTACCCAGGGCCTTGGTCGCTGGACGAATCGCTCATCGGAGCGCTATGTCCGTCGTGGGTCGTGAACTGCACAGGCATTGCCTATAGCGTCGGTGAGTACCTCCTCCAGTGATTCAGCGTTCACGTCTTTGCGTAGGACTATTTATCGGTATGGTTAGAGCGCTGGTATGGTGGGTGGTCGTGCGCCAACGTGGATCCGCCGGGGATGGATGTTGGCGCCACCGCCCTGGGCTATTGCTGCATCAGGGTCGCGGCTGGGGCGATGACCCGCCGGCGTGGTCGGGTGGACGACGCTCCGCTGGGGCAGACACCGTGAGAGATGAGAGAGAGAAAGAGTGGCTAGCGCATGTCAGAGGTAGAAGATGGCCTTCTGGCCCTTCAATCTGAGATGGGCGGTCACGATTAATCCTAATGGATACCGGTTCGGATGTGGGATGTGCACCGTTGATCTAGCATCGGATGGTTCTGGATTGATATTCAACACTTTAAATCCGGTCGCTCGCCGTTGATCTGACGGCCGGGAGCGCATACCGCTTCGCGGTGAGCTCAGCCTAATCTGATCCGTTGGGATCGGATCGGACGGCTGAGAATAATTGATACATGTTCGGTTTGAGACAATTGCAAAAGAGACCCTAGGTTTTCTCACATTCAACTCGTCGTCCACAACTATGGTAAAGTAATTGCATTTGGACCCAGAAATTTGTGAGCTAAACCCTGTGTTTGCTGGTATTTATGCCCGCGGCCCAGTGAGCACCTAAAATGAATAAAACAATTTAGAAAATAATTTTCAATATAGAAATAATTCTAGAATCTTGTTTAATTCATAGAAAATTTATTTTAACTCCTTTTTAATCTGTTCCAGCTGCATCAATTTTGTATTAATGTTGTCTATCAACTAGTAACACTATTTGACCATGAAACTTAAATTAAAATTGTTCAATTGAATTAATTTATTCTAGGTGCTAAATAATTTCAGAAATTCATAACTCAATAACCGTAATTCTATTTTGATCCATTCTAGTTGCATTAGTCTCACAATAATATTCATTATCATCTGGTGACTTTGTTTTATCATGATATATAGGTTACAATGTTGCACTTAGTCTATTATATACTTGACCACGTGGACCTTCGGAAAACCATAACCTCATAACCGTAACTCCGATCTTAGCAATTCTCGTACCCACGATCTCGTAGAAACGTGTAGAGTATTATTATGTAGTTTATTCTCATATGTTTGGTGTAATGTTAATTTTGCCTATACCATGTTTGTTTGTATTGCTACGTTTAGCAGTGAGGACACGTGTCACCTGAAGATCATCCTAGTACCTAGAATCTCAAGTCCTAGGCAAGTTGTGCCCTTGATCACTTCTTTTACCCACTCATGTTCTAATTAATCATAATGATCTGCATAGATTAATTTTGATGGGACCTAATAGGTTACCCTAGTTTGTCTATCTTTATGCCTTGTCTACCACTGAACTTTTTGGGTAGTACTTGCTAGTGCTTTATGTGGTTTTGGGTATGAAGATATATTATTCATGATCACACTTTTATTATCTATTTATTATTACTGTTCATGATAAGATCATTATGTTAATTGGAACATGGAGCGACCACCCGGGAAAACAGTGCTACCACAAGGGTTTAATGGGACGCCCTTGGCTGATTAATTAGGGAAGCTAGTGGAAGACTACCTTACCCAAAAGGGGCAAGGGCAGTAGGGGGTGGTCAGTGTACGGAGGTCCTTGGTTGATTTTGCTGCGATGGCAGTCAGGCAAGAACCCTGCATTGGAGCTTCCTATAAACTATAGCGGGTTTTCTGAAGCTAGTGGAACTTTGTAAAGGCCTCGTAGTGTTACCCTGCCTCGCCTCCTCGGTAGAGGTGTATGGGAAGTCACGATCCCTTGGCAGATGGGTAACATGACTTGTGGGTAAAGATGCGCAACCTCTGCAGAGTGTAAAACTGGTATACTAGCCGTGCTCATGGTCAAGAGCAGCTCGGACCCTCACATGATTAACTTATGGAACTAAATTCAATTTGTCATATGCATTGCATCGCAGGTGATGTTGTTATTTTTGTTCTACTACTTAATTGGGTTGGTATTTACTTATACTTAGTAACTGCTAATAAAATTTTGACCAACTTTAAAAGCAATGCTCAGCTCTAACCATCCTCTTTGGTAAGCCTTACACTTCATGTGAGCTCCCACCTTTGGCGAGTTCATGCACATTATTCCCCACAACTTGTTGAGCTATAAACGTATGTGAGCTCACTCTTGCTGTCTCACACCCCCCACAGGTCAAGAGCAGGTACCACAGGATGAGGCGCTTGGAGGATGCTGCGATGTGTTCGTGAGAGGTCTAGGCCGTCGTCTCCCAGTCAACTTTGGGTTGCTGGACCGTTGTCTCACTATAATGTAATTATTTATTTATTTTGTATAGAACTCCTGTTATATAGTAAAGATGTGACATTCGATCCTGTGCCATGATTCATCATATGTGTGAGACTTGGTCCCTGCACACCTGGTGATTATGTTCGCGCCCGGGTCTTGGTGCCCCGAAACCCGGGTGTGACAGCCTGCTACGCCATCAACCGGTTGTATCTACACCGAATCCTCAAGAAGACATCATACGAACTCCTAACCGGTAAAAAGCCGAACATTTCATATTTTAGAGTCTTTGGTAGCAAATGCTTTATTCTTGTTAAAAGAGGTAGAAAATCTAAATTTGCTCCTAAGACAGTAGAAGGCTTTTTACTAGGATATGATTCAAACACAAGGGCATATAGAGTCTTTAACAAGTCCTCAGGACTAGTTGAAGTTTCTTGTGATGTTGTGTTTGATGAAACTAACGGCTCTTAAGTAGAGCAAGTTGATCTTGATGAGATAGGTAATGAAGAGGCTCCGTGCATCGCGCTAAGAAACATATCCATTGGGGATGTGTGTCCTAAGGAATCCGAAGAGCCACCACATGCACAAGATCAACCATCCTCCTCCACACAAGCATCTCCACCAACTCAAAAAGAGGACGAGGCTCAAGTTGATGAAGGAGAAAATCAAAGTGATGAGCCACCTCAAGATGACGACAATGATCAAGGGGGAGATGCAAATGATCAAGACAAGGAGGATGAAGAACCAAGACCGCCACACCCAAGAGTCCACCAAGCAATCCAACGAGATCACCCCGTCGACACCATCCTCGGCGACATTCATAAGGGGGTAACCACTAGATCTCGTGTTGCACATTTTTGTGAGCATTACTCTTTTGTTTCCTCTATTGAGCCACACAGGATAGAGGAAGCACTCCAAGATTCGGATTGGGTGATGGCGATGCAAGAGGAGCTCAACAACTTCACGAGGAATGAGGTATGGCATTTAGTTCCACGTCCTAATCAAAATGTTGTAGGAACCAAATGGGTCTTCCGCAACAAGCAAGATGAGCATGGTGTGGTGACAAGGAACAAAGCTCGACTTGTGGCCAAGGGATACTCCCAAGTCGAAGGTTTGGATTTTGGTGAAACCTATGCACCCGTAGCTAGGCTTGAGTCAATTCGTATATTATTAGCCTATGCTACTTACCATGGCTTCAAGCTTTACCAAATGGACGTGAAGAGTGCCTTCCTCAATGGACCAATCAAGGAAGAGGTCTATGTTGAGCAACCTCCCGGCTTTGAAGACAGTGAGTACCCTAACCATGTCTATAGGCTCTCTAATGCCCTTTATGGGCTCAAGCAAGCCCTAAGAGCATGGTATGAATGCCTAAGAGATTTCCTTATTGCTAATGGCTTCGAAGTCGAAAAGGCCGATCCTACTCTATTTACTAAGACTCTTGCAAATGATTTGTTCGTATTCCAAATTTATGTTGATGATATTATATTTGGGTCTACTAACGAATCTACATGTGAGGAATTTAGTAGGATCATGACACAGAAATTCGAGATGTCGATGATGGGGGAGTTGAAGTATTTCTTGGGATTTCAAGTAAAGAAACTCCAAGAGGGCACCTTCATTAGCCAAACAAAGTATACTCAAGACATTCTAAACAAGTTTGGAATGAAGGATGCTAAGCCCATCAAGACACCCATGGGAACCAATGGGCATCTCGACCTCGACACGGAAGGTAAATCTGTCGATCAAAAGGTATACCGGTCGATGATAGGTTCGTTACTCTATTTATGTGCATCTCGACCGGACATAATGCTTTCCGTATGCATGTGTGCAAGATTCCAAGCCGACCCTAAGGAATCTCACCTTATGGCCATAAAACGAATCTTGAGATATTTGGCTTATACTCCTAAGTTTAGGCTTTGGTGCCCTCGGGGATCCACACTTGATTTAATTGGTTATTCCGATGCCGATTGGGCAGGGTGCAAAATTAATAGAAAGAGCACATGAGAGACTTGCTAGTTCTTGGGAAGATCCTTGGTGTCTTGGGCTTCAAAGAAGCAAAATTCTGTCGCTCTTTCTACCGCCGAAGCCGAGTACATTGCCGCAGGTCATTGTTGCACGTAATTGCTTTGGATGAGGCAAACCCTTAGGGACTATGGTTACAAATTAACCAAAGTTCCTCTTCTATGTGATAATGAGAGTGCAATCCGCATGGCGGATAATCCCGTTGAGCGTAGCCACACTAAACACATAGCCATTCGGTATCATTTTCTTAGGGATCACCAACAAAAGGGGGATATCGAGATTGCATACATTAATACTAAAGATCAATTAGCCGATATCTTTACCAAGCCACTAGATGAACAAACTTTTACCAAACTTAGGCATGAGCTAAATATTCTTGATTCTAGAAGTTTCTTTTGATGTCTTGTACACATAGCTCATAAATATACCTTTGATCATGTCTCTTTTATATATGCTATGACTAATGTGTTTTCAAGTGAATTTCAAACCAAGTCATAGGGGTATTGAAAGGGAATTGGAGTCTTCGACGAAGACAAAGGCTTCCACTCCACTCCATCACTCTTCCTTCGCCGTCGCTCCGAGCATCTCTCCGTCTTTTGGTATAATCTTCACTCATATTATTTGCCAAAGGGAGAGAAATTAGTTCATGAAAGGGCTTATATTTCACTCAAACATCCGTTTTTGGCGATTCATGCCAAAGGGGGAGAGTATTAAGCCCAAAGCAAAAGGACCGCGCCACCACCAAATTTTAAAACTAATTTTAAAAACTTATGATTTTCAAAATTGGTATCTCATTGTGTTCAAAAGGGGAAGAAAGTAGTATTTTCAAAATTGATATCTTAAAAACCTCTTGAACACTAAGAGGAGGATTTCATTAAGGGGGACTTTTGTAGTCAAAGGAAAATCATTTGAAACAAGGGGAGAAAATTTCAAATCTTGAAAATGCTTCTCTAAATCTTATTCATTTACCTTTGACTATTTGCAAAAGGACTTTGAAAAGAATTTACAAAAAGAATTTGCAAAAACAAAACATGTGGTGCAAGCGTGGTCCAAAATGTTAAAAATAAAGAAACAATCCATGCATATCTAGTTAGTAATATTTATTGGCTCAATTCTAAGTAACCTTTGCACTTGCATTTTGCAAACTAGTTCAAATTATGCACTTATATATTTGCTTTGGTTTGTGTTGGCATCAATCACCAAAAAGGGGGAGATTGAAAGGGAATTAGGCTTACACCTATTTCCTAATTGATTTTGGTGGTTGAATTGCCCAACACAAATAATTGGACTAACTAGTTTGCTCTAGTCTACAAGTTCTACAGGTGCCAAAGGTTCACAATAAGCCAATAAAAAGACCAAGATTGGGTTCAAACAAAAGAGCAAAGGGACAACCGAAGGCACCCTGGTCTGGCGCACCAGACTGTCCGGTGTGCCACCGGACAGTGTCCGGTGCACCAGGGGACTCCAAGCTGAACTCTTCACCTTCGGGAAATCTCAGAGGCGCTTCGCTATAATTCACCGGACTGTCCGGTGCACCACTGGACAGTGTCCGGTGCTCCAGAGGAGAGCGACTCTAAACTCGCCAGCTTCGGGAATCCGCTCCGCTAAAATTCACCGGACTGTCCGGTGCACACGGGACTGTCCGGTGTGACAGCGGAGCAACGACTAGTTCGCGCGCAACGGTCGACTGCAACGCATTAAATGCGTGCCTGCGCGCGTAGAGGAGCAGAGCACGCGCGGGTGGCACACCAGACAGCCTACAGGGCCTGTCCAGTGCACCACCGGACAGCCAGGCGGGCCCACAAGACAGTGCTGCAACGGTCGAACCCCAACGGTCTGCTGACGTGGCTGGCGCACCGGACAGTGTCTGGTGGCGCACCGGACTGTCCGGTGCGCCATGCGACTGCAGCCTTCCAACGGCCACTTTGTGGTGGTTGGGGCTATAAATACCCCAACCACCCCACATTCAAGGCATCCAAGTTTTCCACCTTCCAACTACTTACAAGAGCTCTAGCATTCAATTCTAGATACACCAAAGAGATTAAATCCTCTCCCAATTCCACTCAAAGCTTTAGTGATTAGAGAGAGTGATTGTTGTGTTCATTTGAGCTCTTGCGCTTGGATTGCTTCTTTTTCTCATTCTTTCTTGCGATCATCTCAATTGTAATCAAGGCAAGAGACACCAATTGTGTGGTGGTCCTTGCGGGGAAGTTCGGTTCCCGTGAGATTGAGAAGAGAAGCTCACTCGGTCCGAGGGACCGTTTGAGAGAGGGAAAGGGTTGAAAGAGACCCGGTCTTTGTGACCACCTCAATGGGGAGTAGGTTTGAGAGAACCGAACCTCGGTAAAACAAATCCTTGTGTCGCACTTCTTTATTCGCTTACGATTTGTTTTTACGCCCTCTCTCAGACTCGCATTATATTTCTAACGCTAACCCGGCTTGTAGTTGTGATTAACTTTGTAAATTTCAGTTTCGCCCTATTCACCCCCCCCCCTCTAGGCGACTTTCACTCCTAAGGCGGGTCCTACCATGATGATCGAAAAGGGTCAGATTTTCAAGGACCTAAATTCCTTGAAGAGGTGGTTGCAGCATTATGCCATCTTATGTAAGAGGTCATATAGGGTTCTTCATTCATACGAGAAGCGTCGTTACACTGTTGTATGCGACAAGGATTAGTGTCCATGGAGGGTCTGTGCAAGGGTACAGAAGATCAACAGGAAGTGGAAGATAACAAAAGTTGTGGGCCCGCACAACTGTGCTGAACATGAGCTAACGACGAAGCATCGTCAGTTGACTTCTACCCTCATTGGGAAGCGACTTATGGGAATATTGCAGTCAGAACCAAATATGAAGGTGAGGACAATCATGAGAATTGTGGAGAATGTGTACGATGGATACAAGATTACATATGGCAAAGCGTGGAGGGCTAAGCAGTGTGCTTGGAAGATGATATATGGGGACTGGGAGTCTGGGTACGAGGAGCCGCCTGTTCTTCTCAACGTAATGAAGGCGGCAAATCCAGGCATGCATTATGAGTACATCCCTAAACCAAATAAATTGATTAATCAGAGGCAAATATTCTTTCGCGCTTTCTGGTGCTTTCCTCAGTGTGTCGAGTCCTTCAGGCATTATCGTCCTGTATTTTCCATCGATGGCACGTTTCTTCTTGGCAAATACCAGGGCACCCTACTTATTGTCATATCCGTTGATGCAAAAAATAAGATGGTTCCCTTGGCATTTGCACTTATTGAGAAGGAGAACAAAGATAGTTGGGGATGGTTCTTGCGACTGGTCCGGGTACATGTGGTTGGCCCTGGATGGGAGGTCGGTGTAATATCAGATCGGCACCAGGGAATACTCCATGCGGTCCGTGAGCAGATCGATGGGTACCCTCCTTTGCACCACAGATGGTGTACACGGCACCTCGCTGAGAATCTTCTCCGCAAAGATGGTGTGAAGGATAACTTTGAGCTTTTATAGGAGACATGTCGCCAGCTAGAAGACAAGTTTTTTAGGGAAAAGCTAGAGAAGCTCAGAGTTGCAACAAATGCTCAAGGCAGAGACTGGTTGACCGGATTGATGCCAGAGTTGGAGAAATGGACGAGAGCTCATGACTTAGGTGGATGGAGGTATGAGTTCTAGTGTAGTAACATGGCGGAGTCATTCAACAAATTGTTGTTTGGGATTCATGGTATGCCAGTGACTGCTATAGTGTCCTTTACTTTCTATAAGCTTGTTGCTTGGTTTAATGATAGACACGCCCATGCAGTGGGACTGCGTAGTGATGGAGAGAGATGGGCTCCAAAACCAAAGGCTTTTCTTGAGAAGGCAAAGGAAAGGGCCACAACACATATGGTTGATTGTTTTGACTTCCAATCAGGGACTTATGAGGTGTACCTCCAAGCCAGTACAACGTCAGACGGTGAATCACAAGAATCGAGGAAACATGTGGTCGTCCTTAATGAATTGTCATTCACTTGTGGGGAACCTAGGAAGAACCATTTTCCATGTTCTCATGTCATTGCAGCAGCCCGTGCTCGCAACTTTGACATAGAGAGGAGGATACCCCTTGAGTTTAATGTTGACAAGCTGTGAATCATTTAGGCCCCTTTGGTGATGTTTTGGTAATTAAAGACAACTGCTTGCGGACTAACGATTCTTGGAGAAATAAGAATGCAGGGTTGGACCACATAGAACAGGAAATATTGGAGAATCATAAGCATTGGTTGTGGATCAAATGAAGGCAAAGGTATAATATAGGTTTTGTTTTTGCCTGTCTTGAGGAGTTTAGAGAAGATACCTGACCAGATTAGTAGGCTAGATAGCCGTACTATTAAGAGGGGTCAATGACTTTAATCTGTGTAAAACTTAGTGCCTCATAGAGCATCAAGTAGTTGCATTTGCATGAGGACTAACAACGCTTCAAATTTCTTGAGTTAAAAGTTCTTTCAAAAGCGAGTTTGAAAACTGCAAAGTCTTGGATGCGCGGACCGTCCAGGCCTTGAGGGCGGACCGTCCGCGATCCACCAGAGGGGTCCGAAGTCTGACCACTTCGGAAGCCAAAGTGTTCCATTGCACTATGGACCGTTCGGGCCTTAGGGCCGGACCGTCCGCAGTCATGACCAGAGAAGGCTGGTTTCAGGCCAGTCCCTGAATTATAGCGCGGACCGTCCGGCTGTGTTGGGCGGACAGTCTTCAAGTGTCAAACATGTTTTGGACAGGGACTGTGTGATTTTATTGATTTGTACTACGGACTGTCCGGGGGACTAGTCTGGACAGTACTGTCTCAGGTCGCGGACCGTCCGGCCTTACAGGCGGATGGTCCGCCCGTGTTAACTGTTCTTGGTCAGAGGTTCGGGTGCCTCAAACTGCCAGGTCGCGGACGGTCCGGCCTTGGAGGGCGGACTGTCCGGATCCACCTTTTCTGACAGCTCTGACAGTTTTCAAACGGGAATTATAGCCGTTATTTGTACGGCGGACCGTTCGGCCCTAGGGCGCGGACTGTCCGCGTGTGCGCAGAACTGGTGCTTTTTGCACATAACGGTTGGATTTTGATGGGGGACTATAAATAGAAGGGTAGCTCGTGTGAGAGAGCTCTCTTGGCCATTCCTTGCACACATTGAGCTCATTTGTGATCCTCCAACTCACTCTCTCACACTCTTTGCTTGAGATTGCATTCTAGTGAGAGATTGAGGGTTCCTAGTGCATTTGCATCATTCAGTGATTCTTGAGGCACTAGGTGGTACATCGAGCAAGTGTCATTGGATTATTACTCTTGGAGGTTGTCGCCTCCTAGATGGCTCGGGTGATTGTCTCCGTCGAGCTCTCCAAGAAGATTATGGAGAAGCCACGGTGTTGATTGTGAGGGGTTCGCGCCTACCTCGCCGGAGCGGCAAAGGTGACATTAGTGAAATTGAGGTATTGAGTGATTTCTTGTCCACTTGGCTCAAAGATCAAGTCGTGTCTTGATAGAGGAGCAAGTGAGAGCTTGAAGTCCACCTCAACGTGGATTAGGGGTGATCGGCAAATCACCGATACCATGGGATAAATTTCGGTGTCTCTACCTTCTTGCATTACTTATTGCCTTGCAAGTGATTAGTGTTTTGCATATTGTTCCTCAAGTATTCAATCACCATAGTTGATTCTCATACATTGTTTACTTGTTGTCACTAGAGAATTTATTCCTCTTGCTATATTGATTAAATTTACCTAGTGTTTTTGATTTTAGTCAAAACCGCCTATTCACCCCCCTCTAGCCGTTGTCCTAGATCTTACAAGTGGTATCGGAGCCGAGGACTCCATTGTTTGTGGATCTAATCATCCCGGAGTGGGACAAAATGGCTAGTAACAACAATGTGCATATTGGGAAGCCACCACATTTTGATGGGAATAATTATGACTATTGGAAAATAAGAATGTCAATGCATCTTAGAGCAATGGGTGGAAAAATTTGGCCAATTGTCAGGGATGGATTTGTTGTGTTGAAAGAAGATGAACCATCCGTTAGTGATAATGAGAATATCCTCACAAATGATCAAGCCATGAATGTCTTTTATGATGCTCTTGATATAAATGAGTTCAATCGTATCAAGAATCTCACAATCGCTCATGAGATTTGGATTAAGCTAATGGAAATTCATGAAGGAACTACAATTGTGAAGAGTGCCAAACTATATGTGTGCAAAGGGAAGTTTGAGCAATTTATTATGAAAGAAGATGAGAGTGTGTCCGATATGTTCAATCAGTTAAATGAGATAGTGAATGAACTCAAGGGACTTGGTTTTAATGTACCGGATGTGGATTTCACTCACAAGTTCCTTAGATCACTTCCGGAGAAATATGAGACCATTGTGACAATGTTAGTAAGGAGTGATCTATCTACAACTTCTCCAACCGAAGTATTGGGAGAAATTCTCACTCAAGATATATTTAAGAAGTCACAAGCCGATGCTTTAAGTTTGGCAAAGAAGGTGAAAAATGAATCAATTGCTCTCAAAGCCAAGGCCTCAAAGGCAATTGAAAAAGAAGATAGTAATGATGAAGAAAATGAAAGTGAGAGTGATGGTGACATGGCTCTATTTGTAAGGAAATTCAATAAATTCATGAAGATGAAGAGAGGTCAACCTAGAAGAGGTCAAACATCAAGAAGAAATGCCTTCAATGATAGAAAGTGTTTTGAGTGTGGGGAACCCGGTCACATTGCCATGAATTGCCCAAGCAAGAAGAAGAAGGGCAAAGATGAAAGTGACAAGAAGAAAAAGAAATACTACAACAAGAAGAAAGATGGCAAAGCCTACTTAGTTGAATGGGACTCGGATGATAGCTCGGATGATGATGATGATGACACCTCATCCAAGATTAATGCCGGAATTGCCATCAAGGAAGCTCCCTCACTCTTCTCATCCCCCCATTGTCTCATGGCAAAGGGAGATGCTAAGGTAAAAATCATCACCGATTTAAATGATATAAATGATGATGATGATATCGATGATGTTGATGATGATGGCTATTCATATGATGATCTTGTTAGAATGTTAGGTGAGGCCGATGACTACATGCACAAAGAAAAAGAAAAATTTAAGACCTTGAAGGAATTGTATAAAAACCTCTAAGTGTCTTTTGAGGAGCTCAAGACCTCTCGCAATGACCTAAAAGAAAATTGTGAGAAGCTTGCGGATGCTCAAAATTCGCCCATTGTGCATGAAGTTGTGGTGATCACTAAGGATGTTGGAGTCACTTGTGACTTACTTGATAGTCTTACAAGTGAACCACTACCTACTAACTCTATTTGTGATAAATGCAAAATTTCTCTCAATGATAATATTGCTCTTGATGAATCAAAAATTATTGTTGAGAATGAAGTGTTAGTAGAGAGAGTAAATACTCTAACTCATGACCTAGAAAAGGCATATGGTGGTAAGGCTAAATTGGATTTCATATTGGGAAGTCAACGGTGCTCACTTAACCGTGAAGGTCTTGGATATGTCCCCAAGAAAGGAAAGAATGCTTTTATAAAGCAAAAGACATTGTTTGTAAAAGAATGTGACAAAGTGTGTCACAAGTGTCACAAGAAGGGACATGTTAGGAAAAATTGTCCTAAGCTCAATAATGTATCCTCCACTTGTTTTGAGCATTGTTATGTTCTTTCTCATAATGCAAAAGGTGTTCATGATAAATTTATTGGTACTTCAATTGTTGGAAACAAAAAGAAAGCTATTTGGGTGCCAAAGACCTTGGTCACTAACATCCAAGGACCCAAGCAAGTTTGGGTACCTAAAAGAGATTGATCTCCTTTTGTAGGTGAACTACAAGGCGGGAGGGAATCATTGGGTGTTAGATAGTGGATGCACTCAACACATGACCGGAGATATGAAAATGTTCACCAAAATGAGTGAGGAAGATTGCTCAAATTATGATAGTATCACATTTGGAGATAATTGCAAAGGAAAGGTTAAAGGTTTGGGTAAAATTGCTATTTCAAATGATCATTTCATATCAAATGTGCTCTTGGTTGAGTCTTTGAATTTTAATTTACTTTCTATAGCTCAATTATGTGATTTAGGATTTTGTTGCAATTTCACGGTTGAAGATGTTATTATCTCTAGTGTTGATGGTAGCAATCTTAAGTTTAAAGGTTTTAGACATGAAAATCTTTATCTTGTTGATTTCTCATCTAATGAGGCAAAGCTCACAACTTGCCTATTCTCAAAAGCTTCACTAGGTTGGTTATGGCATAGAAGACTTGGTCATGTTGGAATGAAGCAACTCAATCGGTTAGCCAAGCATGACTTAGTTCGTGGCTTAAAAGATGTGAAGTTTGAGAAGAACAAATTGTGTAGCTCTTGTCAAGCCGGGAAACAAGTGGCAAACACTCATCCAAATAAGAGTCAAATGTCCACTCATCGACCTTTGGAATTACTTCACATGGATTTATTTGGGCCCACATCTTTTGAAAGTATTGGTGGTAATTCTTATTGTCTTGTGATTGTGGATGATTATTCAAGATTTACTTGGGTTTATTTTCTTCAAGACAAATCTAATGTGTTTGAAACATTCAAGTCATTTGCTATATTGGCTCAAAATCAATTTGATTTCGACATCAAAAAGGTTAGAAGTGATAATGGGTCGGAATTAAAAAAATGCAAGAATTGATGAATATTGTGATGACAAGGGTATTAAACATGAATTCTCTTCCAAATATACCCCGGAACAAAATGGTATTGTTGAAAGAAAGAATAAAATTCTCATTGATATGGCTAGGTCTATGTTAGCGGAATATAATATATCGGATTCTTATTGGGCCGAGGCAATAAATATCGCTTGTCATTCATCAAATAGACTATATTTTCACAAGCTTTTGAAGAAAACTCCATATGAATTGCTCATTGGTAGAAAGCCAAATATCTCATATTTTAGGGTATTCGGTTGCAAATGTTATATTTTAAGAAAGGGAAGCCGACTTTATAAATTTGAGAAGAAATGTGATGAGGGTTTTCTTCTTGGATATTCATCAAATAGTAAAGCTTATAGAGTCTTCAACAAAACTCATGGTATTATTGAAGAAGCATATGATGTTGAATTCGATGAAACAAATGGGTCTCAAGATGAGAGTGATAATCTTGATGATGTTGGTGGAACTCAATTGATAAATGCAATGAAAACAATGGCCATTGGTGAAATAAAGCCAAAGGAAGATGATGATGAAAATAGTGTGGTTGTCATTCCTTCATCCTCAACTCTAAATGAGGAAGATCACCAAAGCCAACAACATGATGAAACTATGGATACTCATGATCAAGGTACTTCAATACATTCGGTTCCTCCTAATGCTTCAACTAGCAATTATCAAACGGTATCAAGAATTCATCATTCCATTGTGAAGGATCACCCGGTTGATCAAATTGTGGGTGATATTAGTAAGGGTGTTCAAACTCGCTCTCGCATAGCTTCATTTTGTGAACATTTCTCTTTCGTATCTTGTATGGAACCTAATCGTGTAGATGAAGCTCTACTTGATGTTGATTGGGTGAATGCAATGCATGAAGAATTAAATAACTTCGCTCGAAATGAAGTTTGGGAGCTTGTTGAGAGACCAAAGAACCACAATGTTATTGGTACAAAATGGGTGTTTCGCAACAAGCACAATGAAGATGGTGTGGTAGTAAGAAACAAGGCAAGATTAGTTGCACAAGGATATACTCAAATTGAGGGATTGGATTTTGGGGAGACATTTGCTCCCGTGGCAAGATTAGAAGCAATCCGGATTCTTCTTGCTTATGCTTGTGCACATAATATCAAGCTCTACCAAATGGATGTAAAGAGTGCTTTTCTAAATGGTAACATTAGTGAACTAGTGTATGTTGAACAACCTCCCGGTTTTGAGGACCCCAAAAGACCTAACCATGTGTTCAAGCTTTCTAAAGCTCTTTATGGGCTTAAGCAAGCTTCACGCGCTTGGTATGAAAGGCTTAGGGATTTCTTGCTTTCCAAAGACTTCAAAATTGGAAAGGTTGACACTACTCTATTCACTAAAAGAATTGGCAAGGACTTATTTGTTTGTCAAATCTACGTTGATGATATTATTTTTGGATCTACTAATGAATTATTTTGTGAGGAATTTGGAAAAATAATGTCCAAAGAATTTGAAATGTCTATGATAGGAGAATTGAGCTTCTTCCTTGGTCTTCAAATCAAACAATTGAAAGATGGAATTTTTATAAGACAATCAAAATATTTGAAGGACATGCTCAAGAAGTTTGGCTTAGAAAATGCAAAACCTATCAAGACTCCTATGGCAAAAAATAGTCATCTAGACTTAGATGAAGGAGGTACTATGGTTGATCAAAAACTTTATCGTTCAATAATTGGTAGTTTGCTTTATATTACCGCATCTAGGCCCGATGTTATGTTTAGTGTATGCATGTGCGCTCGATTTCAAGCTTCACCTAGAAAGATTCACTTGAAGGCCGCTAAAAGAATTCTAAGATATTTGAAGTATACTCCCAATATTGGTCTATGGTATCCCAAAGGTGCTCAATTTGAATTGATTGGATATTCGGATTCGGACTATGCGGGGTGCAAAGTTGATAGAAAAAGCACCTCCGGTTGTTGTCAATTTCTTGGTAGATCTCTTGTTTCATGGTCTTCTAAAAAACAAAATTCGGTTGCTCTCTCTACCACCGAAGCGGAATATATATCGGCCAGAAATTGTTGCGCTCAACTATTATGGATGAAACAAACTTTATTGGATTATGGGATTATTTTCAAGAATGTGCCTCTCATGTGTGATAATGAGAGTGCGGTAAAATTGGCTACCAATCCGGTCCAACACTCAAGAACTAAGCATATTGATATACGACATCACTTCTTAAGGGATCATGTTGGAAAGGGAGATATCTTTATTTATTCCATTGGCACGGATGATCAATTAGCAGACATTTTTACAAAGCCTTTGGATGAAACAAGATTTTGTTCTCTAAGAAGTGAAATGAATGTGATCGATCTCTCAAATGTGGCTTCAAGTTGATCACGCATGTGTCGTGTTGCATTTCGGTTCTAAATATGGTCTCTATGCTATTTATTTGGTATTATTGATGCATTTTTCATTCTAAATTGCTCTAGATGGTTTAATACAAAAATTTGCATTACTCAATTACATAATATGTATATGCATGCATCCTAACTCTTGGATTGGTCAAAATGTCCATATATGAGCACCAATTCGGATTTGATATTCAAAATCAGAAAGTGGACAGACATTGGAAAACTGAGTATCAGGCTGCGGACCGTCCGCCCATGGACCGCGGACCGTCCACAGCATCAGGAACTGGACAGTCCGATCAGAAATGCAGACCGTCTGAACTCATCAGGCCGCGGACCGTCCGTCGCCCCTGCGCGGACCGTCCGCGACAGGCAGTAAAGTCGGGCAGAGGCTGTAGACTTGTCATTTGTGTTCTTTGTCACTTCTCTCTTGCTCTCCACTCGCCGAACAGTCTCCTTTGTCGATTGTGCGCGGACGGAGAAGTGACGTTGCGCTCAGACAGTCCGACAGCTTGTGAGAAGCTCAACCAACATGTCGTCCTCATGGTACTTCATAATCTTATGGATTCCATCAAATCTCCTCATTTTTGGGATTCTTCGGATTTTCTCTCTGATCTAGAATTGAGCCATGGTTTTACAAATCTGATTGGTGGGATTGTTAATACTACTCTCTCTGAATGCTGTGCAAAATTTTGAACTCGTTTGGATGGATATTCTCTACATAATCATTGATTCAATGATTGAGGCGACTAGGGTTCTAGAGAGTCGCCCCTAGTCGGTCGCGGACCGTCCGCCTAGTGGGCGCGGACCGTCCGGACATCTGGCGCGGACAGTCCGGCACCCTAGCGCGAACCGTCCGGACCCTGGCAGAGCAATGCAGTTCTATTCCTTTTTATTGTGGTGATTGGTATCAACTATTCATCTATGGATGTCTGTCACTTTATTGTAGTGGTTTGGGTGGTCTCCGCAAGAAACTTGCAGGTCGCTTTAAATCAAAGCGCCCTCGTGGAGATGATGCTGACTATACACCAACCACTAATTCAGAGGCCCAATCCTCAGCTGGGGGCACTGAATCTATGGATACTGAAGACTTTCCTCATGTCCATCCCGATTATTCCATTGACACCACAGGATGGACATATCCAAAGCGGAGGTTTTCTATGGCTGAGTACTGCTCCAGGCGGACTGTGAACCAATACACTCTGCCTTCTGACACCAATGTTCGATTTTTCCACACTCAGCTGCAGTTTGATGTTTTTGGGGCACCTTGGTGGATACAAATTTTCATAAACATCAGGTGATTGATTGGTCCTTCATGCTAGGACAATCAGTCATGGAGGGTCTGATCCCTAAGTTTGAGACATGTGGACTGTATCAGTTTATGGGGCAACGAACAGACTTCAGTGAAATGGTTGTCAAGCAATTCCTGGCCACCTCAAAGATTGATATAGAAGAAGAATCCATCACTTGGATGACTAGATTCAAGCGCTATTCTGCCTCTTTCGCTGACTTTGCCACTGCCAACAGTCTGAATTATGGCACCATTTCTGCTGGACTGGATCTCTACACTGAGGATAATTTTGAGGACTTTGTGCAATTCTATGAGCCAGCAAGGCTGGGCATACCCAGGAGGTTTGGAGAGACAGTAGGACTCAGGCATCATCCTGCTGTGATCAACAAGATTGCCAGAGTCACTATTCTTCCCAAGAGTGGGGATAAGAGCAAAATACGAGACAAATTCTGGAACATTATCCATCACATCATGAACGGTGAGGTAATGAATGTTGTTCTATTCATGATGAGACAGCTCAATGATTTGAAGATGGATAAGAACCAAAATTTAGCATATGCTCCTTATATTATGGCTCTCATCAAAGCAAAGACAAGATTTGAGGGGCCTTGCGAGGTTGTTCACACACCGTTCAGACCCTTTAAGAATGAGATAGGGTTTCTCACCAGGCCACTCACTCCATTCCTAGATAATGAGGAAGACCCTGGCTATGATGCAGGAGCAGATCCTGATGTTGAGGCCGAGCAAATGCCTCCTCCTCCTCCTCAGCCTCAGCAGTATTGGCAGCCTGGTCCAGGCTACTTTGATCCATATTTTCACAATATGCAGCAGGGACTTGAGACCCATATTGATACTCGCTTTGAGGGCATGATGACACATATGGATCACCGCCTAGATGACATGCAGTCTCGCTTTGACAATAACTGGGATGCGCTCAACTCTGAATTTTCTGAGTTTCATGATCACATTCACACTAATGTCACTGATCCTATCATGACCAGGCTGAATAATATGCAGCAGAGTTTTCAAGATAACATGGGTGCTCTCTCCAGCCAATTTGACAATCTTTCTACAAATGACAGCATGCATGATATCAGTCAGAGGCAGCAGCAACTCCAGCAAGATTTTGGCCAGTTCTCCTCTCTTTTTGACACATTCAGCACTCACTACTACAACATGCATCCTCCGCCCGGTGATCAGTGAGGCCTCTCCTTTGTGGCAATTGATGCCAAAGGGGGAGAGATGTGATGAGAAGAGAAGAAGAGAAGTTGTCAGGTGTCACATCCAGGGGGAGTTGTTGGTCTATGTGGACATTGAGACCGTGCATATGCATATTTACCTTTTATGTCGCATGCATTAGTTTATGTCTTATGCATTTGGAACTGTTTTGAACTATTACTCTATGTCTTATGTCTGTGGACAATTATCTGTAATATTCTGTGGGTTGAACTATGTTTTAGTTCAAATTACTCTGTGTGTGGTTAATCGAGGAGTGATTATAATTGCTGTGCTTACTCTACGTATCATCTCTTGTATGCCTCGATAACCATGATTGTAGGAAAGTATCCATCAAACTCTGATATATTATGTGTGTTATATCTTCAGCTTCAAATAATCCTGCACACACTTAGGGGGAGCCTTTCTTATATACTGAGTTTTTATTAGGATTTATCTATCTCTCGGACAGAACTTCAAATCAAGATAAGTCCTATGAAACTCATCTCCAAAATCTATCTTATACCTTAGGTATGAGGGAGATTTGGAAAAACTAAACTTCTCTTTAATATATTATGTAGTGTTGTCATCAATTACCAAAAAGGGGGAGATTGTGAATCATCTAGGCCCCTTTGGTGATGTTTTGGTAATTAATGACAACTGCTTGTGGACTAACGATTCTTGGAGAAATAAGAATGCAGGGTTGGACCACATAGAACAGGAAATATTGGAGAATCATAAGCATTGGTTGTGGATCAAATGAAGGCAAAGGTATAATATAGGTTTCGTTTTTGCCGGTCTTGAGGAGTTTAGAGAAGATACCTGACCAGATTAGTAGGCTAGATAGCCGTACTATTAAGAGGGGTCAATGACTTTAATCTGTGTAAAACTTAGTGCCTCGTAGAGCATCAAGTAGTTGCATTTGCATGAGGACTAACAGCGCTTCAAATTTCTTGAGTTAAAAGTTCTTTCAAAAGCGAGTTTGAAAACTGCAAAGTCTTGGATGTGCGGACCGTCCGGGCCTTGAGGGCGGACCGTCCGCGATCCACCAGAGGGGTCCGAAGTCTGACCACTTCGGAAGCCACAGTGTTCCATTGCACTGCGGACCATCCGGGCCTTAGGGCCGGACCGTCCGCAGTCATGACCAGAGAAGGCTGGTTTCGGGCCACTCCCTGAATTATAGCGCGAACCGTTCGGCTGTGTTGGGCGGACAATCCGCAAGTGTCAAACATGTTTTGGACAGGGACTGTGTGATTTTGTTGATTTGTACTACGGACTGTCCGGGGGACTAGTCCGGACAGTACTGTCTCAGGTCGCGGACCGTCCGGCCTTACAGGCGGACGGTCCGCCCGTGATAACTGTTCTTGGTCAGAGGTTCGGGTGCCTCAAACTGCCAGGTCGCGGACGGTCCGGCCTTGGAGGGCAGACTGTCCGGATCCACCTTTTCTGACAGCTCTGACAGTTTTCAAACGGGAATTATAGTCGTTATATGTACGGCGGACCGTCCGGCCCTAGGGCGCGGACCGTCCGCGTGTGCGCAGAACTGGTGCTTTTTGCACATAACGGTTGGATTTTGATGGGGGACTATAAATAGAAGGGTAGCTCGTGTGAGAGAGCTCTCTTGGCCATTCCTTGCACACATTGAGCTCATTTGTGATCCTCCAACTCACTCTCTCACACTCTTTGCTTGAGATTACATTCTAGTGAGAGATTGAGGGTTCCTAGTGCATTTGCATCATTCGGTGATTCTTTCGGCACTAGGTGGTACACTGAGCAAGCGTCATTGGCTTATTACTCTTGGAGGTTGTCGCCTCCTAGACGGCTCGGGTGATTGTCTCCGTCGAGCTCTCCAAGAAGATTGTGGAGAAGTCACGGTGTTGATTGTGAGGGGTTCGCGCCTACCTCGCCGGAGCGGCAAAGGTGACATTAGTGAAATCGAGGTATTGAGTGATTTCTTGTCCACTTGGCTCAAAGATCAAGCCGTGTCTTGATAGAGGAGCAAGTGAGAGCTTGAAGTCCACCTCAACATGGATTAGGGGTGATCGGCAAATCACCAATACCACGGGATAAATTTCGGTGTCTCTACCTTCTTGCATTAGTTATTGCCTTGCAAGTGATTAGTGTTTTGCATATTGTTCCTCAAGTATTCAATCACCATAGTTGATTCTCATACATTGTTTACTTGTTGTCACTAGAGAATTTATTCCTCTTGCTATATTGATTAAATTTACCTAGTGTTTTTTATTTTAGTCAAAACCGCCTATTCACCCCCTCTAGTCGGTGTCCTAGATCCTACATAAGCTTGTACTGACTTGGAGTCCCCGGTTTATTCCTTACCGTGACCAGGGAGAGTGGCCTCCATATGATGGTCCAAAGTATGTAGATGATCTAGGCAGTCATTGGAACAAGCGTGGATCTAGAAAGAGAAAGAGACACAAGATGGTTATGGATCAGATACCTGGTAGTAGTAGGCGAGGAAGAAGAACACCTTTTCTTACCGACCCTGAACAGTACGAGTGTGGCAAGTGCGGTAGACTTGGTCACAATTTACACACCTGCAGTTAGCAGATTAGTGGGGTGTGTATTATTCGTAAAATTAATAATTTGGTTATTCATTAGTAGTATGTATTTTTATTCTATTCTATGAAGTATTTATTTTTATCCGTGCTAACCCAAATTTTATTTTTTGTAGGATGGCATAGTTCCACCTCCTCAACCCGTTCTACGACGAGACACACCGGACACGTTTTCTAGCGAGGGACAGGTACAAATACTTCACTACTGTTGGGACCAGCTTTATATACATATTAATAGTAGAATATTGTTGGAACTAAGAAATTGTCTAATACTTGCAGAACCTACCCACGCTACGCTCTAGAACCCATCATGGTTTCTTGGACATGACGTACGATGAGAGGTACACTCCGTACCTCGAGAAAGCTCAACTTGATGTCATCTCATACCTGGTTCGCCAAGGATTGCCCACCTTCGACTCCTCGACTATCAGCGCACTCGTTGACAGGTATTTTGTTGACACGTACATTATTTTCCATTGCTTCACCAATGCCCCCCTTTCGACAAGATTATTTGTTTAATTTAGGTGGAGGCCAGAGACGCACACCTTCCACCTTTCTTTCAGAGAGAAGACAATTACCCTGGAGGATGCACAGAAAATACTGGGATTGCGTGTCTCCGGCCACCCAGTCACTATCTCTTGCGAGTCGATTGGTTGGAGGGACAGAGTTCAGGCATTTCTTGGTAGGGACCTACCTGCTGATGATGGTGCAGACCGTACTGCCGGGGTACGGATTAGTTGGTTTAGACAGTCCTTCGAAGTGTGTCCATAATATGGTGATGAGGACACCATTCAGCACTACTGTCGAGCATGGATCCTCCACTTGTTTGGTTGCGTCCTATTCCCAGACGCAACAGGGGACTGCGCATCGTGGATGCACATTCCTTGTCTCACCGACTGGGACACAACATGTCAGTTTAGTTGGGGCTCCGTGGTGCTTTCTTTTCTCTACCGCCAGCTTTGTGAGGCGTGTCTATGGACCTCCTCCTCATCCTCTATTGGAGGTTGCATGTACCTACTCCAACTCTGGATGTGGTTTTGGATACCGGTCGGACGTCCACAGGCATTCCCTCCTTGGCCGTGGTTCCATGGTGTTCCTCCTCGTCGACGCCCTACGTACGTATACATTTGGGACCAGGTAGCCATTTCATATGGCAGAGCAAAGTGGGCGTACTTGGAGTACGTCAACGAGCTGGACACACTCTCGGCATCCAGCGTAAGTGTTCAACAATTATAAAGCATACTAACAATTTCGTAGCATCCAACATCTGATCTTCATTTATGCAGGTAATATAGGAGCCATACAACACACCAGGCCTAAATGATTTGGCATTTAGTGATATGTGCAGAAAATGATGACGACTTATATAGGATGAGGTGTCCTCTTATTCGCTTCTGGTGCGTTGAGTGGCACCTTCCATATAGGGTTGCGAGGCAATTTGGAAAAAACCAACATTGGCTGGTTCCAGATTTTCCAACCGATGTGGTGTTGCACAAGTAAGTTTGGTTTGTCAAATAAATTTATGGTTTATTATCTTCTATGTACAAATGAGTTATGTGGTTCACGTTCAGGTTTGATCGTCGAAAACAAAAGAAGATCACTGACTTCAGAAAACACCACGAGGCCTTCATTTCAGAATCCATTACACTACATCTCCTTTCGTCCCTCCTTTCTTCTATATATACACGATCCTTTGTACATTTGCTTCATTCTGCAATAGATATGTCTTCCGGGTCTTCTAGGGGCTAAGGTGTGGGAAATGAGAGACGAAAGGATGGAGGGAAGTTACCTCCCATCTGTTTCGATGGCCCTCTTGGTCCAGATTATTTTGAGGGGGCAGTTTTTAACTTTCCAGGTCAAAGTAAAAGAGATTTCAATAAAGAGGTTAGACTTAGGTCTTACGATAACAAGAGAGAAGATTGGCCGAAGTGCATGCATGGTGAGGATTGCTTGGTGCAGATGTTCGTCGAGGGGGGATTGATGGAGGCCGGCGTTTCTTCAGATGTCCTTATGCATATGTAAATATTCATTCTAATCATTTGCTCTATATCATTTTGTTCTTAAGTAAAACTAACTGTAAACATTTATACAACATTCATTGGTCAAGGAGAATTGTGGGTTCACTCGTTGGGTAGATCCTCGTCCGATTTTCTGCATGCGGAATACATATCCTACCTATAGAATAGGATATTTGATCTAGAGAGGGAAGTAAGCAACATAAATAAGAAGGAAGGAGGAGACAACAACAATGAAGGTGGTTCACAGGTTCAAGTATGCTCAGATCCATATTGTTGTTGCCCTTGTCATTGCACGAATGTTGGTCCTCCACCTTCTCCACAGCAAACAACAACAATGTGAGGATATTGTGGAGAAGGGTCCACACAATTTGGAATGTGGGAGCACTACTAGAAAACTCGTTTGTATCAATTGCTTTAAGTGTGTTGTTTTTCTTTATCAATTGCTTCAAGTCATCTTAATCAATTGCTTGTAGTGCACAATTTGAATATATAATAAGTAGTTCATAACTAAAAAAATTGTTCGATGGTAAATAATACGTAATAAGAAGTTTATTACTATATAACATCATATAAGCACCTAGACTACTAAGTGCAATGGGGCCATTTGCCCTTGTGAAAAGCATCAGGGTTCTCATCCATTGCGTCCTTTGCACGACGTGCACGCTCAAGCTTCTTCTCCTTCTCCTCCCTGTATTCAGCAACATGCTTCATTTCCTGCTCGTCTACCCGTTGTTGCTCGGCATTAAGCTCCTCTCATCTTTTCTCTATCCTTTCTTTGACCTCTGTGTCCCACTTCTTAAGATTTTCCAACCAATTCTTGTCTTTCTGTGATATTTCTGTGTCAATCCACCGCTCAAAATCACAAAGTGGTGGAGGAGTCTACAATACATGCAATGATTAGTACGCAAACACTTAGATTACAAATTGTTAACATACTAAAAATTTATTCTCACCATTAAATTTGTCGGAGAGGAAATCTCCGGCCGGGTGGCGGAGTGCACCCGCCCTAAATCCTAAGATGAGGAGGGGCCTAAGCGTTCTGCTTGTTGTGAGATTTGGGGATGAACACAAGAACATGCTAGAGTTTAGAGTGGTTCGGGCTGCCGGAGCGTAATACCCTACTCCACTGTGTGTTGTATTGCTCGTGAGCTTGAGTTGTGTCTTGGAAGACTTGGGTCTGCCCGAGTCCCCCCGCATGCCTCCCCTTTTATAGCTCAAGGGGGCACGTACAAGAACGTTGAGCCTCGACATTTGTACCTAGGATCATAACGGGTGTAGTACTTGGAGCCATTAATCCAGTGCAATCTCCTCGTGCCCTGATATCTGCGATCTCCATAGTATTGGCTTGCAGCATAAGCTTCCCTGGCAACGTATAAATCATGATGACCATGGCGCGCGCGCGGTGGTATGGGTGCACGCCCGCTGTCTGATTGGACAGGCACGCCGCCTATAGGGTGGCCTGGTCGTCGCCTGCCAGCGGAGTGGATAGGGCACGTTAAATGTCGAGGCGGCACATCACCTATCAGAAGGGCAGACAGGCGGCGTGTATTTTCTGCAATAAATGTAAAGATCGTGTGGCCCAAAGGCCTTACGTCAGGCTCCGCCCGTTGGCTTACATCACGGGCACTAGGCCACGTGGCAACATCGAGTCTCCGCCTGAGCGGGGAGCGGAAGCGCCCTGGTCAAAGTCCTAACAAGCGTAAGCGCCAGACCCTTGTACGTCCCTGACCTAGGTCAGGGTATTCACCGTCCCGGGATCTTGCCGTGGGTGGCCCGAACCTCACTTAGTGGGGTCCGGGTCCCATACGGGATATCGTGGAGGTCCTAGGTCATACCCGGGGGTCCAGGAAATGTATGCTAGGGTCTGGCACTTTCCATGGGGGTCCGGATCCACTGGTGATATCGTGGTATATGTTACTTTCTCTGGACACATGGCAGCCCCGGAGTTTTCCATGTGGTGGGATCGGACGCTATTTTTCACGCGTCTAGGGATAGACACATGGGTACCGTGCCTTCATACTGTAGCATGGGGTACCCCTGTTCTAGGGTACCGACAAAATTCATCTGGCGCTAAACAATCGTTGGCTCAAATGCATAGTTAGCACACATCCAATACCTTTGTCGATACGTGTCATGATCCTCAGACTTGTCAACCTTGCAAGGATGACCACAAAAACACATAGGCGCTGGAACACCAGTTGGCAAAGGAAGCGGGTCGAAGGCAGTTCCGGCCAATGGACCCTTCCTAAATTTCGATAAGTATTATAAGACTCATAAAAATTAGTTATTACATTTAATACAACACTTACCTTTGTTTAGCACTTTTACCACGTCTAGACATCCTACAAATCAATAATATGACGATCAAAAGTGATTATAAGAATGATTCACAAACGATAACCATAATCCTAATAATCAGACATAGCAAAAGACCATAAGGCCTTGTTTGGATAAAGAGGGATTAGAGTGGATTGAAGTGTATTTTAGGGATTGAAAGGAAAATTAGTTCATATTACACTTCAATACACCTTATACCACATCAATCCACTCCAATCCAAGATTACCCAAACAAGCCCTAAAAGGGAGGAAATTACCTTGATACACAGGAACAAGTCGCCAGGTTGATATTGGTCGTTTGGTAGAAGAGAAACTGATGGCCGAAGTTCGATATTTATAGACACAGAGCTCGACGCCGAGATCCATGACGCCGAGGTCGACGTCGAGATCCACAGCCCCGACCTCGGTGCCAGGATCCACGGCGTCGACCTCTGGCCACGTCACCGCCACGTTGGAGCCACGCAGAACGTTGTACACACCAAAGTAATTGACGCCGAGACGTACTAGCTCGGCGCTAATATCGATGGCGCCGAACTAAAGGTCTAGTTTTTGAAATAAAACCAGAAGAGGCGTATTTGTGAAAAATAAAACCTAAAAAGGACTAAATTACAAAAAAAAAGACGGTATTGAGCTGTGACGAATCAATAGCGTACTGGGCCCTGAATCCTCGGACGATCGAGTCCATTCGGCCTTTGTATCACAGCTTATTACGTATTACAGTAGCCCACTGAAATAGAAGAGGCCGGCTGCGTGGGCCCAACTTGAGCCAACAGCCCGGCACCAACATCGTTCACGGCTTCGACAGATTCTATGCTGATTTTCTTTGGTTCCTCTTTGTACCGTCTTTTTTTTGAAATTAAATATTAAAAAATAACAATCGTTGTACTTTGAGCTGTAGATGATGTTCCGAGAGATTTATACGGTGACTTGGACAATCTCGACAGTTTTAACGAGCACTGTGTAATCCCTGGGGAAAAAAATCTTCTCAACCAATCGATATCAAACATAGGTTAAACATCATCAACTTAACCTGTTTTTGTACATGAAACGGATGCACACAGGGTATTGTTTTAGCTACTGGTGTCGTCTTCGAGAAAATGCTAGCGAACCAAGGACATGTTTACAGCCAAAGGACTGATTTGGTGACCATGAATTATGGGAGGATTCATCGAGGAGAAATTATCTTGTTATTTAATTTTGACTAGTAATGAGATTCTGGTCACGAAACTAGCCCGAAGGACGAGAAGTTCCTATACAAACAAAGCAGAAAAACTCGAACACATGTAACTTGGCACGGTAATAAAAACCTTTCTGGCGCGGTCCTGTCACCTTTATTTTGCGTGATGCCGTCGTCGTCACTGTCACAAGCACCAGTGCACCACAACATGTCCGGTCAGGGCTTGTTCGGTTGTACCCCAATCCATATGGATTGAGGAGGATTGAGGGGGTTTTAATTCCTAGCAAGTCAAAAAATTTCTCAATCCGTATCAATCCCCTCCCATCCATATGGATTGAAAATAACCAAACAAGCATTCAAGTAATTGAACGGCGGCACGGGCTTGCCATGGAAAAATGTGGCATGCACCTGCCAGCAAGGTCCACGTACGTACTAGCAGCGAGAAACAGGTACTGTGTTGTGTGTATGTACATGTGGATTTCCCCGGCACGTACTGTCCTATCCTATCCTATAGGCTATAGCTGCACTCAGCATTTCAGCGCGGCGACAGCGACACCAACGGAAACGGAAGCACAGCCAGCCATGCGATGCTATCGTTTTCCCGCCCTGGCCTGCATGCGACGCCGACCTTGCTGCTGCGACGTGCGACGTGCGTGTGCCTATCCGCTGGCCACCTGTGGCGTACCCTCTCCGTGCACCGTAACGCGCGGGGACCGAGCGACGCGTGTAGTACTCGTCTTGGGGGGGGACGCGGCATGTGATGGGGGACAGCAGCTGACCTGCGCGGTGGTTCCGCTCTCCCTGGCTGTGGGCGCCCCGCCGGCGGCACACGAGGCGGGTTCGCCGGTTCCTACAGCGACTACTCGGGTCGGTGCACAGATGGCATGTGGGCTCATCCGCTTAGTCCCCCTTTGTTAAATGGTCTCGCACGGGCAAAACCGTCGTCGCGCGGTCGTGGCCGCCGCGTGTGTGTATCATCGCCACCGTCGGCGCGCCGGCCAGGTTGCCGCCGCCCGCCGGGGATCACAATTCACAAGAGAAGAGCCGGCCGGACGGAACCGGCCTAGTAGCTAGCTAGCTAGCGCGCTCCAGCGCGTGTGTACGGGCCGGGGTTGACCTGGCGCAGGATCTGCGTGCGCGGTGGTGCGCGTGCTTGCCATCAATGGCCTCGCAAGCTCGCTAGCTGCAGCGCTGTGCACACTGCTCCCGCGCGCGTCGACGGAAAACGACTGATCGTGGTCGATGGCTTGGAGGGAGAGGACGGAACCGACGAGCTCACTCCCGCGCGGCAGGATGTCCGTCGCTGTTCATTCTACCTGCTCAAGACTTTGGTGCTTCAAGCGGCTGGCTTTGCTGCGATGAAATTACGGTTGAAATTAAGGCCTCGTTCGTTTGATCTTATGGATTATATTCGTGGGCTGGAATAGTTTTTAGCCGAGATTACTTCTACAATTTATATAAACTTTGATCAACTGGAACAACAATTCCGATCCGGCACACAAACGAACAAGGACTCAGACAATTTCGACATGACGGTCCATAATATCGCTCTATGGCCTTGGTAAATCCGAAACCTAGTTCATAACCCTACGAGGCATGGCTGCAACAAGAGCTAGCCGCCATAGCTTAAGCTATAAGACATCAACTAAGATCTTGTCTGGAAGCAACCCCGTCTTTAGGAAACTGGTTTTATTTTTTTTAGCTACGAGAGATCCAATTTCTATAAACTGAGACATAGATGGGTATGTTTGGAGCCACATTAATTTCTATAAAACCAGTTTCTTAGAAATTGAGTGCTTTCAAACATGTCCTAAATACCTGTTATATATTGAAGACATAGGGATATATCCCATATATACATAGTATGGATGGAATAGCATACAAAGAAATTGACGGGTTGTGAAGTTGTAGACTTAAACCTGTATATCAAGCCCATGCATGTCGATTGACGTAGCAATGCAAGGGCAGGTTGTCGTTACAGGTGTGTGATGAACAGCAGCTCGACAAAACGCTGCCATCAACTCGAAAGTGGCAAGAGGTGTTTTAAGTCAGAACCTTACTAGTAGATCGGCTGGGCACTGTTTATGGGAATGGGATACTGGTCGTCGGCCGTTTATTACACTCCGATCGACCTGAAACATTTCCAGGGCTCATTAACTGCAGTCCCGATCGGGTCGTCGTCGTCACCCCTGTGCCGCGTGGATTAACTTCCTGCCCAATCATGAGCAGAGTGCCGTTGCCCAACAAGTTTTCTCTCGTGGAGCGTTCGTACTCAGCGGCGGCTGACTTTTTTTTTTTTTTTTTTGCTTGGATGAAGTCGTACATGTTGGACAATGGACGGATGTACATTTGGGCTGACCCAGAAGGGGCCCCGGTGATTTTTCAACCTGCTACTGATTGTTTGACGCCGAAAGACAGGAGCTTTCAATGGATCGAAACGCCATGAATCAACTGCGGCATTCAGTTTTACCAATCTATCCATTATCGGACGACTCGTTCCTTCTTTTAATCTACAGTACTCGTCAACAAAAAAGCCTGTGTGAAATGGCCTTGCTACCCCTACGTATACGTAGACGTAGCCTCGACAGCCAAAACACACCTCTCCCTGCGATGTGGTGTTGCATGGTGTGCCGAATTTTTTGTATTTTAACCCTTAAACAGAAGTAAAATCACGTATAGACCTAAAAAAATTTTAAATGCAGTTTTGGACCCTTAGCTCGGCGCCATAGGCCGTGGCGCCGAGCTAACACATCTTGGCGCCACAGGCTGTGGCGCCGAGCATCGTGACCTGGCAGCCTGCGTGGCACCTAGCTCGGCGCCACAGATCTTGGCGCCGAGCTAGGAAATAACCGCCGCAGGCCACCTTTCTCCTTGCTTGCGCTCTCTGTTCTTTTCACTGATATCGCGCCCGCCCAGCCTGCAATCGCCGCCGCCGCCGTCCGCCCGGCCTGCCCGCGCGCCCAGCTCCGGCGAGGGCGCCCAGCTCCGAGCTCCGAGCTCCGCCGCCGGCCTGCCCGCCTTCCGCCCGGCCGGCCTGCCCGCCCACCCTGCTCGCCACCGGCGGCCGCCGTGGCCCTGCTCGCCACCGAGCTCCGGAAAATCGCCGCCGCCCGCCGTGCTCGCCACCGCCCCGGCCCGTGCCTTGCCGCCGGTAATTTTTTTTTTAATTTCTTAGTTAGTAAACTGTTTATTGTTTAGTAAATAGTTAGTAATTTTGTTGTTAATATTAATTGTTAGTAAATAGTTAGTAAAAAGTTAGTAAATAGTTAGTAAACTGTTTATTGTTTAGTAAATAGTTAGTAATTTTGTTGTTAGTGTTTATTAAAATAGTTAGCTAGTTTTTTGTTAGTGCTTAGCATATTGTTAGTGTTTAGTAAATTCGTAGTGATTTTATTAAAATAGTTAGCGCATTGATATTACATGTTTTCTGTGTTGGCAACCATCGTGTTGTCGTTTATTCGCAGGTTCTATAAACATCACTTTATAGGGGAGGTGCTGCCAAATTTTTTACTGACAATTGGTTTTTTTGTACGTAGGTGTTCGTCCGACTTAACCTTCTCCACCGTTAGCTGGACTCGTACGCGTTCTCAGGTATACATAGTTTTCGTACATTATTTATAGATTATGTAATTTCGTTTGATGTGTTCATTTAATATTTACTATAGGGTTATTAGTTAATATATATTTATTACTTAGTAAGTTAGTAGGCTTAAGTATATAGCCATTATTGAGTTAGTAATCCATTTTTACAATAGATGGACAGCCTAGTAACACTATACCATGGAGGAAGGGTGGAGATAGATGCTTATGGGAGTGTTACTTTTGATGGTATGAAGATCGTGACCATGTTGTTCGTTGAAAGACCAACTTTTGACCAGCTTTTGGCTCGAGCTTGTGAGGAGATTAGTTGCGACATAAATGACCCTAGAATATCAATTCAGGGTTTGTTGTCCCATATTACATATGGAACAGTTGTCCGACGGTTGATCTCCATTACCTCAGAAGATGATTGGGTGATCTATTTAAGAATTGTGAAGACGATGGTTCCACCATGTTTGGATGTGGTTGTTCAAAAGTTACCTGTTAGTCATTGCGGAGGTCCAGTCGGGTTGTCTCCACAAATGCCAAATGTATCTCGTATTGAAGCTCCTTTGGTAGAGCTTCATGAAGAAGTCGTTGTTGTGCCCGATGCTCAATCGGGTCCGCACGAGTATGGGATTTGTGGGGCTTCTAATGCGGTGGTACCCCCCCAAGAGATCCCATTGTCCCAGGATCCAGTTCACGATCATCCTAGTAAGTGTCTTCGACACATTGTTCGTATCCATCATTATTACGTTTGATTAAACTTTTTAATGTGGTTTTTCTTGCTCCGACCCGATGCAGGATCTCCACATATCGATAATGCTGATGTTCAGATTGATGTGCCTGTGTCATATAATATGGACAACATATGCAGGGCATCCAATAGTGTTGATGTTCAGATTGAGGATGAGGAGGAGCCATATGAGGCTGCACGGGCCGTAGATTCTGATGATGACCGTCCGGTTCAAGAAATGACCGAGCAAGAAATTGAACTCATAAGACGTTTGTGTCCGGAGCGAGACCCTGCAGTACATGAATTTAGCAGTTTAAGTCATTCCACCCGTGCGTATGCTGAAGGACGTGACGATGAACTGCTAGAGGCTCCGGATAACGCCGACAGCATTGAGATTAAGGTTGGCTTACTTTTCAAGGATCTGCCTACACTGAGACGATGGCTACAGGAATATTCTGTGAAACGGAAGAGGCCGTTCAAGGTGAGGCATTCGTATGCACAGCGTCGTTACACTGTTGTGTGCGAGGTGCCAGAATGTAATTGGAGGGTATGTGCCCGAAGGCAGAAGGACACCGGAAAGTTTAAGATCACCAAAATTGTAGGTCCACACACTTGTGCCCAGACAGAGCTGAGCTCTAAGCATCGTCAGTTGACATCTACCCTGATTGCGAAAAGGATATTGGGGATATTGAAGGGTCAGCCAAACTTGAAGGTGAAGTCAATTATGACCATGACTTCGGAGCTGTTTGGTTACAGGATCAAATATGGGAAGGCATGGAGGGCAAAGCAGCGAGCATGGAAGATGATATACGGGGATTGGGAGGAGGGTTATGAGAAGTTACCAGCATTGTTCAATGCAATGAAAGCAAAAAACCCAGGCATGCATTACGAGTACATCCCCAAACCTAATGAATGGAGGAACGGCAAAGAGATATTTTATCGTGCTTTCTGGTGTTTCTCGCAGTGTGTAGAGGCCTTCAGGCATTGTCGTCCCGTGCTCTCTATTGATGGTACTTTTCTGCTTGGGAAGTATAAGGGCACATTGTTGGTTGCCATATCATGCGACGCAGACAACTCACTGGTTCCTTTGGCATTTGCTTTGGTGGAGAGGGAGAACAGAGATAGTTGGTCTTGGTTCTTGCGGCTTGTACGAATCCATGTCGTAGGCCCTGGACGCGAGGTTGGTGTCATATCTGACAGACACCAAGGTATTCTTAATGCAGTGCAAGAGCAGATTTCTGGCTACGCACCCATGCACCACAGATGGTGCACTCGACATCTAGCAGAAAATCTTCTTCGAAAGGATCATAGCAAGGCTAACTTCCCCCTTTTTGAGGAGGTCTGTCGTCAGTTGGAGGTTTCGTTTTTCGAGGATAAGTTGAAGGAACTAAAAGATGCAACAAATGCTGAAGGTAAGAACTGGATTGCTGGATTGCTGTGGGAACCACAGAAATGGACAAGGGCCTACGACGAAGGTGGCTGGCGGTTCGAGTTTCAGACTAGCAACATGGCCGAGTCATTTAACAGTGTGCTCAAGGGTATACGGGGCATGCCAGTCAATGCTATAGTAACATTCACTTTTTATAGGCTTGTGGCTTGGTTTAATGATAGACACGCGCAGGCCAAGGCAATGCAGACCCGTGGGCAGAGATGGGCACCTAAACCAACATCACACCTTAATAATGCAAAGGAACGTGCCCATAGACATGAGGTACAATGCTTTGATGAGGAGCTGGGTAAATACGAGGTAACAACACTAGGCGGCATAACTTCCGACGGTGAGGTTCGACCTTCGAGGACACATGTCGTGTTACTTGATGCATTCTGGTGCGGATGTGGTAAACCTAGACAATACCATTTTCCATGTTCTCATTATGTTGCGGCCGCACGTCATCGTAACTTTGCATTTGAGAGCAGAATACCTTCTGAGTTCAGTGTAGAGAGCTTAGTACGTACCTGGAGCCCTCGTTTTGAGCCATTTCTTGATGAGTCACAATGGCCAACGTACACCGGTCCGGTATACGTTGCTGATCCAGCGCATCGATGGGACAAACGTGGTAGTAGGAAAAGGAGCCGGTGCAACATGGTTATGGATCAGGTTTCCGGTCGCAGTAGGAGAGGTCGAGCGTCCCCCTTTCTCGTGGACCCAGAGCAGAATGAATGCGGAAAATGCGGTAGACTTGGCCACAACTCACGTACATGCATTTGGACACTTAGTCAGGTGTGATATATTTTTTTATACACAAATTTTATTCTAATATGTCGATGTTTTTGTTACACTTTGTACACAAGTTATATTCTAATATGTTGATATCTTAATTTGCAGGATGGCGCAGTTCCACTTGCTGGACCCTCACTACGACGAGCACCACAGGGGCCGTCTCACCGCAGAGGGAGAGGTAATATTTTGTACATAAATTAAATTTTCGAATTAATATATGCGACCTATATTTGACTAACGAAATTTCTTTTGATTGATAGGTGTTGCCCGTTCTGCGGGTCCGGACCCACGACCGGTTTCTGGAGGAGATGAGGTACGATGAGAGGTACACTCCTCTCCTACAGAGGGCTGGCTTGGACGTCTTATCGTACCAGGTCCGCCGTGGGCTGCCCACTTTCAACCCAGCGGCGTTGACGGCTCTGGTCGACAGGTAAAGACTTCTCTAGTTGTTTTATAGTGAATAGTATTGACATTTATATTTGTTTACCTCTCAACTTATATAATCTACTTTGCATACTAATGATTTTGTATTCGTTTGTCTTCCAATAGGTGGCGGCCAGAGACTCACACTTTCCACCTTCCCTGCGGTGAGATGACCGTGACGCTTGAAGATTGCCAGAAGATTCTTGGTCTCAGCATTATGGGTCGTCCAGTGACCGGTCAGGCATCACCAGGCGGTTGGAGGCAGAGGGTGGAGGCCTTTCTTGGGACACTGCTTCCGGATGAGCTAAGAGGTAGCCACAACACCGGAGTCCCACTGACCTGGCTTAGGCAGACCTTTGGGCAGTGTCCACCTGGTGCAGATGAGCAGACGGTTGGATACCATTGTCGAGCTTGGATTCTCCATCTCTTTGGTTCTGTTCTTTTTCCAGACGCGACAGGCGACAGCGCGTCATGGATGTTTCTGCCCTGCCTGACTGACTGGGATACGACCGGAGGTTACAGCTGGGCTTCAGCAGTGTTGGCCTTCCTGTACAGGCAACTTTGCGAGGCTTGTCGTCGTTCGTCGAGGACCGCCAGCTTAGGTGGATGTGTGTACCTACTACAGCTGTGGATGTGGGCACACATACCCGTCGGGCGACCCAGAGAGTTTCCTCCTCGTGAGTGGTTCGTGGTAGCCGGACATCGGCTTAAGCCCACGGCTGCTTACCGATGGGACCAGGTCGAGGAGCCATTCGCACGACACCAGCGTGCTTACGTGGAGTACTCAAACGAGCTCGACGCACTTACTCCTTCGATGGTGAGTTGTCTCCTTTATCTTTGTACATGTCCTTTCTACTTTTATCGCACGACACCAGCGTACTTACGTGGGCTTTCTAAAACTTTTGCAGGTGACTTGGCAACCGTATCTTGATCCATATTTCGCCAGCATACAGTTGAGCAGCATGTGCTCAATAGACGAGAACCTCTACCTCATGAGGTGTCCACTCATCTGTTTTTATGCTGTTGAGTACCACTTGCCTCACAGAGTTGCTCGACAGTTCGGATTGCGCCAGGAGTTTCCAGTGGAGCCATTCTCGACTTCAATACAACTTCATAAGTGAGTTACTACATGCACTTGTTATTCTAACTAATAATTGAAATATCAGTTAGTCGCTAATATATGGTTCAAACTTTTGCAGGTTCGACAGACAGAGACAAAAGAAGGTCACGGACTTCGAGACGCACCATCGTGATTACATTGATGAATGGGACCAGCAGGGGGATCTTAACTATGAGAATGACCAGGCGCACACAAACTACAACTTCCGGAGGTATTTGATTTGGTATTCTGGTGTGACTAGGTGCAAGCTGAAGGGACAGTGGACAGCTGCAGACTACGCCGAGCAAGAATCGTCAGACGACGAAGACACAGCTTTCGACATAGCTGCTCGGCACGGGACCCAAATTGAGGCTGCTCCAATACTTGATAGAGTGGTAACTATTTCTATACTAAAATTAGAGATTTCAATTCAATGTTTTATGTCTAGTTTTGAGCATCCTAATGTCTTAACTTGTGATAGGGAAACTCTATGCTCGTATCTGTTGTTGAACTCGAGCGTATCTCACAGAGAACTTCAGATACTACTACGCTATCGTTACTATCAGTGAGTATCAATGTCTAAAAGAAAACTTGTTTATTTGTATGCTGTAACATATGTCTTTAACTAACTTTTCGATTACAGAGGGTATCACGTCGTCTTCGTCGAGCAGCGGCTCGGTGTGGATGCCGGTCTCTAGCGGGCGTTGACGTGCAGCTGCCTGTGCCTCGTATGCAGCAGGACGTTCAGCCTCCCATTTCTGCAGTTGGACCATCTACAGCAGGACTCAGCTCGTCGCGATCGACGCGGGACACGTTTGAGAACGTGGCCCAGGACGACGAGGACGACGACGACGACGACGACGACGACGACGACGACGCTGGCGCTGGCGCCGCAGGTCAGGTGGAGATTGGACCGTCTCAGTTGCAGGATGCTCCAACAACTCAGGCATCACAGCTGACACCACGTAGAAGGCGTCCACGAGACCCTTACACTCCAGGCACCGACGCTCTTGGGGCCAAGGGCAAGGGTAAGACTAGGAGGCGTTGATTTGGACTGTGTGATTTGGACTTATGCTGGAGACGTTGTGAACTATGTTATGTGTTTTGGACTATGTATTGTGGAACTTGTATTTTGGACTTTGTTTGTGGACATTGTATGAAGAACTATGTTCTGTGGATGTTTTTATATTCGATGTTATTTTGTGATGTATTATATGTTGAAATGCTTATATGTCTTATAATATGTGATTATTTGAACTGTGGTTGTTAATAAAACAAGGGGAACTCTTGCAAATTTTTTTTGTGAACTGTAAAAAAACATAATAAGCAATAAGTAACGCATCTTTAGAGTTCTAAATTATTTTTGATACGTAAATACTACATAATAGGCTACAATTCTTCAGTCTGAATCACAATCTATGAGTAACTCATCTTCGGAGTCATCCGTCGCGCAATCCTCAACAACAACCTCATTCCACTTGCTGCATTGTCCTGCATCACACTTGTCACCAGTTCTTTTGTAATAATTGGCTTCTGCTTCATCTGCAGCTTGGGAGAATAGTTCATCCTCAGCCTCAGCCTCATCAGCCTTCTTCTTGTAATAAGCTGCCTCTACCTCTGCGGCGGCCTGTGACATAAACTACGAAGTGAACCAACTCAAATATTTGAATCCAGGAGATTTTTACGAAGTTTGGAAATGGGATGAAATGAGCTGCTCTCGGCCAGCCGCGCGGGGGTTTTTATAGGACTTCGTAGCTCGGCGCCAAGATCTGTGGCGCCGAGCTACGAGGCCGCGCCGCCGCCACGTCAGCGCCAGGTCAGCCCTGGACGCAACTAGCCGTTGCGGCCACGTCACAGCTCGGCGCCACAGCCTGTGGCGCCGAGCTGTGTTAGCTCGGCGCCACAGGCTATGGCGCCGAGCTAAGGGTCCAAAACTGCATTTAAAATTTTTTTAGGTCTAAACGTGAATTTACTTCTGTTTAGGGGCTAAAATACAAAAAATTCGGCATGGTGTGGCTGTGGCCCTTTAACTAACTGCGACAGCCGACAACGCTGCCTGCTGGCCACGCGGCCAAAAAAGGCAATAACAAACCGCACATTGACCCGTGACCGGCCGGCTGACCTTGGCGGGGCATGCCAAATTTCCTCGCTTATTGACGCCACTTGCTCTTTCCTAGACCCCGAGACCTGCTCCTTGCTAGGCCGTATCTTGGTCTCTGGACGTGCTGCATACGCCGCCCGCTTGTTTTGCAGATGCTTTAAAAAACCGTAGCAACTACAGACACACAAGCTTTCCTCTCGTGGAATGGAGTCGCCCTCGTCTATATATGAGACTGTTAGCCTTTGTGGCGCCTGTTTGGCTGACATTTTCCATTTTACTTTTTGACAAGGGAAAAGGGTAGTAGACTGTTCTCCGCTCCGCTCCACTAGTTTAGTTTAGACTCGTCGCCATGCATCTCAACGGTCTGACTCTTAGCCTCTGACTGACACTAGCGTCATTTCTTGACTACGCTACGTACGTACATTTCAATTCATTTCTCTTCCCAACGAGATCAGCCACACAAACGTACGGATCGGAAGCCCGTCCCATTCTCTCGGCTGGAAGCAGGTGTTTCAAAACCAAGCTTACAATTTTCTAACCGGTCCAAAGTAGAAGTATTGCCGTTTGGTTCACGAAATGTAACGTAACTGGTAATGGTAACGATTCACACTTGAATACATACCGGCCGTAACAAATTTGAATAAGACAGTATTTATTTATAGCATGATATCAATTACGGTTAGACTTAACCAAACATAATTTAACGTTATCGGTTACCCATTACGTTGCCAACTTCTTTGCCAAGCATGCATGCATCTTTGATCCGTTATTAATTCTCCGTTTCTGAGCTGGCTAAGGCCCCGTTCGGCAGGCCAGCGTCCAAACCAGGCCAGGATCGAAAGCAGCCCAGGATCAAGTGATACATGTGTTGTCACTAATTCTTGCTCACTAGCCCAGGAACCAATCCAGGAGGTGGCACACCAGGACTCGTTCCAGACTAGGAATTAAGCGAAGGGAATTCAAATCAGGTGGGTCTGTTTCTGATCCAGATTAAAACGAACGGCTCTAGCAGACTGGGGCGGATTCTAAGCCGGGTTGATTCATCGGGCCCGAAAAGAGGCCAGGAATAGGCCGTTCCGGCGGAAAGGAACGTCGCCTAAACATGCTGCGATGATCGATCGATCTGTTCTGAGCTTGTCGCTGAGCTTCTCGTAGAGTTCACTCTTGCGTTGTAGATGTGATCAGGACCACGTAATTAACGTAACGTACTTGCAGCGGTTGACGTACGATTGACGTTCATCCTTTACCGCTTTATGCGCGATGTACGTGCGCGCCTTATCTAATCTGAGCTTCTAAAGTCTACACGTACGTACGGTCTACGCTTGATGATTAAAGGAAAAAAATGATGCGCCGTACGTAGTTACGTTGAGACATGTTATTAGCAGAGGGAACACACAGATGGATCTACTATTTTTCCTTGACGCATGCGGATGTTTGTTACCACATTCTCGAATAAACCAGATCAATTTTTTTTGTGTTATTAATATATGCTGAAACAATATATTGTCGGGCCTTTTTTTTAAGAAAAAAAGAGAGAGATGTGCGCAAGTATTTATTTGCATTATATTGTTGTATATATAAACAAGGGGCATTGGTTTACAAGGCTTACATATTCCCTACACTACATATAATGGTTGGTCTGATCTGATGAGCATCGGGCCGTCGTCAGCAGTCAAATTAATGTTTTGTGCTCCAACGTTACCATGCATCTCGTAAGTAACGGGCTAGTGCTCAGACGAGGTAAAATTTCCACGATCTCAGACCCAAATACATCTCGCTGGGCGATTTGAAAAGGGCAAATGCTTTGATCATTTCGCTAAAACAAAAGCAATCGTATTTTCATCAGCCATTTGCAAACCACATGAGGAACTGGCTGGCGTTTAGTAGCAGACCATACGCGCGCGCGCAGGATTTTGGATCCCCCGACATCTTTTTTTTTTTTTGTTATCTTTACCCAGGTACCTGTTCTCCTGCGCCTATCTACGTGTGTCGACTAAAAACATGGCACCAGAAAATGCAAAAGCAACATAAATATGAATTTGGCGATGCGTCAAATAAATAACTACTGATGTACAGTATTAAACAAATATGTAATAACTACTGATGTACAGTATTAAACAAATAAGCATGCGTGTAGCCATGTACCCTCTTTTCTTTACTGAATTAATGTACAAGTCGTATACGTACTGACATTTTTTTTATGTAATTGCACCCATGTATATGTATGTGTATCAGTGTATGTATTTTTCACGTCTATATACCGTTGATCTAGCTATGTCGATGCTTAGCTTGTAGCTCAGAGTTCACCGACACGTATACGCTAAGAAACACCCTATCACGTCCTTTCGTTCGATCTGTACACATACACACACACACACATGTAACTAAAAAGCTCTAACAGTGATATTAACGTCCGGTGACCGCTTAATTAACGGTGACCTCTGGGAAGCCGAGCTGCGGGTGTGTCGTCGAGAGCGGCGACAGGCTCCCGAGCACGCCCTCCAGCTGCTCCCACGTCCAGCTCGACGGCGTCATGGGAAACACCTCGTGTGCTGCTGCAGCAGACCCCGACGAGGGAGAGCAGCACGTCGTCACCGTCGAGGCCGTGGTGGTCGTGGTCGTTGTCGTTGTCGCGGGGGACAGCGACGGCGCCGGCGATCCGGACGCCTCCGCCTTGACGGACTTATTGGCTGCTGCTGGCTCGGCGTCGCGCAGCTTCCGTTTGTTCTGGGACGACGACGACGTGGCCGCGGCCGCGACGGGCGGCGGCGGCGGCGCCGGCGCGAGGAAGTCCGCGCCGCGGGAGCCCACCTCGTTGGGGAAGTTGAGGATGGCCTTGGCCCCGCGCATGCGGAACGCGGCGCGGTCGTAGGCGCGCGCGGCGTCGACGGCGGTGTCGTAGGTGCCGAGCCACACGCGGGACCCCCGCCTCTTGGGGTCGCGGATCTCCGCCGCGAACTTGCCCCACGGCCGCTGCCGCACGCCGCGGTACTTGCGGAAGTCGTTCGCGTCCAGGGCCGCCGCCGCGGCCTCCAGTGGCAGCGGCACGGCGGCCGCCGGGCCCCAGGCGTGCGAGGCCGGAGGAGGAAGGGAGACCGTGAGCAGCAGCGGCCGCCGGCTGGGGTCCGAGTCCGACACCGGCGAAGGGTCGCCCCCGAACCGAATCATCACCGGCTCCGCCGCCCGGAAGGCCGCCTCGCAGGCAGTGGCGCCATCCGCGGCGTACTCGTTCGTCAGGTCGACGTACGCAACCTGCTGTGCTGGCTGCGGCAGGAACGCGGCCTGCGTGGGATGATGATAATGAACGGACGACGCAGTGTACGCCGCGGAGTTAGGAACGACGGGGAGGCAAGCCTCGCCGCCGAGAAGCTGGTCGCTGATGAGCTGCAGGGAGAAGTCGTCGAGTTCACCACTGAAATCCATGGTTCGTGGCTTCGTCGTAGCTGGCGGGGCGGTGTGTGTGTGGAGCTGAAGTGGAGGGGGTCGCGAGGCAGAAGAGGATGCAAACTGCGTTACGTTGGAGGGGTTGAGCTGTGCCGGCGTGCTTATATAGGCGTGAGCGTGAGGGGAGATGTTCTTTTCTTTTCAATAAAAGGGAGATTGGAAGAGGGAGAATATTACGTGCTCCATGTAATTGTTAGCCACTGGTAGTAAACAATTAGCCAGAAGGATGCAAAAAGGGGCCCTTAAACCTCATTAACAAGGTCATCTACAAGAGCATATTTTGCTCCTACAATATAATGTACAAAAAAAGGTAAGCGATTTATATGTACAAAAGCGTGTATCGGCAAATGACTTGATATTTGAGAGTACCCTTGTCATGGGCTACTCAACGAAATGCTTGTGCCGCCGTTTAAACAAAAGGATCACGTCCTCTAACTTGGAAAACCAGACAAAATATATACTCCTCTGAACATTTCGGAGCCACTTTTCATATGGTTTTGCAGATATGATAATGGGCCCCTATGTCAGCGCGACAGCTAGTCTCTTTGGTCTTTGTATCTCCCTTTCGCTCTCATTATATTCCCCGTTATATAATAAAAAATTTATATACTAGTTTGAACCTGCGTAGGAACATAAGAGATACAAAAAATCATAGCATGTCTTGAGAGAACCTTATCTTATAAAAAAAAAAGTCGGTCAGGTAGCTAGCTGAAGCTGCTTGTTGAAGGCGGATATGGCGGTGGATCTCGGTGCCGACTGTCTGTGTGTGTGTGACAGAAAGTGAGAAAGATACGTAAGATGAAACAAAACGATCAAAGCTGATGTACTGCATCTGCTCAAAGCCTCAAACACACGATCATGCAGTAGGTATATCTGGCACAAAGCTAGGTTCTGATAGCGCTGATGGTCAGCTGGTACACGAAGGTTTGGCCACAGCAAGTTCGGTTTTGCTTGCTCTGGTAGCCGTCTTTCGACACGTGTGTAGTATCCGGGTGGCGCTCTAATCGGTCGTTCGTTCCCGACGTACGTGATGAGCGCGCAGGCGCAGCCCTTTTTGCTCGTACACGTGCCACCGGCATCAACGCACCACCAACATTTTTTTTCTTGTCTCTGCCAGAGCCGTGGTGCCCACCACCCCCCCTCGAACGGAACTAGTATTCCACATTTTCATCTAAGCGTGTCGAAATGGTAGCGGCTTGTCCTATCTAGCGTGTTGGAATAATAATATCAGCGGTACGGCGGGATTTCGCTCCGTTTTTAAAATCACGTGGCCCACATGGCCTCCCCGCTATTCCGTTTCCCCGCCACCCTGACCCCGGACCCGGAGAGAAACCAGAAACCGACGTGGGTGCAGGCGGAGGCGGGAGGAAGACCAAGTCAAACCGAGCCCCACAGCTGAGGCTGAGGCCTGACTGCCTGAGCCACGCCAAACTAGCGCAGGCCGCACCGGCGACCGCGGACCGCCCGGCCCCTAGCAAGCGGCGCCGCCCAACACCGACAGGGTTTGGACCCCGTCCTCCGGGCGAGGTCAGCCCGTTTTCGTCGCAATGGACGCTTGCTTGCGGCCGGGGCGTAGCAGCAGCGTAAAAGCATGAGCTGAAATTTTAGGCGACCCGAGTGCCGGCCGGGGCATGAGCTGAATTTTCGTCTCCTTACTATCAATTGTCATCATCATCAGGCTGTAACGTGACACAGTGCTGGTACTCACTGCATAGCGCAGACGGACCACCAGACTTGTAGGATCTCAGCACACACGTCATTGCTGATCAGGCTTCGACGCGCGCGTTTTTGCGCACAGTTTTCTTTTCTTTCGCATTCTTAATCGTCGTGCTTTGGGTTAGTTTAGTTTAACAGGGTCTAGTCCCCTACTCGACATTTTATTTGCTATCACAGCAAGCACAGACCGCTAGTAAGCGGTTACATTCACTAGGCAGGGGGGGAGTGAAATAGACAGGCAGGGACAGGGACAGACACCTTTACCAATCACCGACGTCGTGGCCTGCAAAGAGGCGCATACCATCCACGTCGCTCCTGTCCTGTGTCACATTGCATTGCCTTCCTGGGTAGTAACGTAACGAGCGGATAATCAGCTAGAAATAATCCGACGACGATTGCCACCCCAATCAATCACTGTTCAGCTAAAACTATACAGTATACTCTAGCTACCTGTCAGCCTGCTCAAGTTGATCGCCATTAGGAAACGGCAGCATTGCTTTGAACGCACAAATTAAATGGGAGCTCAACCCAGCGATGCAGGAATCTGAGCTGAGTCCCTGGCGGCTCCTCCGACCCCTCCCTCAGCGCCCAAGCTACGCGTATCTTCTAGACGGAATGTGTCGCATATATCCGATGTTGCCTGACAAAGCAAAAGATGTCTCAGGAATCTGAGTCCCTGGTTCTGAGTTCTTCGCCTTCCTTCTTGCTCTCTTCCTCCATTCCCAGTACCAGAAGCTAACAGAAGGAGTGCAGGCTGAGTTGCTTCCCGGCGCAACAAGATCGGATGATCAGATCGTTCAGGTCTTGGTCTGCTGTGATCTCTCTGAGTGCGAGCTGACCGTTTCAACTTTCAATGGCGCGATCCGGTCACGCAAGCAACCAGAGCCACCCCCACCCCCACCCCCCACAAAAAGCGTATTTTTGGACTCAAATCGGCGTCGGCCTGCGGTTGATTTGATCCGTTCGTGCGGTCTTACTCGTGTTTTGTCACGCAGCGAGGGTCCGAGCGACGCAAGGACGATCGAAAACGAAAGCGCAGCTCGGAGTCGGACGTCCGTGATCCGGTCGCGACCGTCTTACACGTCAGTGCAGATTGCTGTCCATGGGACGGGCGGCAGGCACACACAAACAGATCGCCTTCTTCCGGAACTGCTGCACGTCCGGATTTGTCTGGAACAGCGAACACTGTCGTTTGACCGGTTCAGGCGAGACAAGAACAGCGAGGATTTTGTAATCTATGTGCGTGTGTGTTCGTTCGTATGGCACTAGCCACTTACTTAACTAACAGAACCACTCCGGGCAGTATCCTTCGCACATGGCAACAGCTAGCCGAATGCACTAATAAATAATAATAACTAAGCGCGCCCGTCCTCCAATCAGGATTCAGCTGCGGCAACACGTCGTCCACTGTTGGCCACGCACCGCGGTCGTGCCATACTCCTATCCGAATCCGACAACAGATACCAGGCTGGCTCTGCTCATCTTGACTTGTTCACGGCCGAATACTAACTAGCACGAGGGGGGGGGGGGATCGCGACTGACTGACAAACACACAATCCCACCGGCAAGCCATGCATCAGCAGGGGACAACAAATTATATATCCATCGCTTACCAGACCCATCGAGTATCAGAGCTTACATTACATTATATATCCATCGCTTCCAAGACCTGAAAATGCATGAGCAGGCTGCGAGGTCTGCCCTCGAAATACACCTTCTCAGAGAGCACAAGCCTCCCCTCGCTCCTCCGGGCCTCGTCCGCAAGTACCTGGACCATCGCGTCCTTCTCCTCCCGGATCCACGGGCGGCTCGGATCAGCCCACTGCCTCGGGGTACCATGGAGGGCGAAGCGGAGGCTCTTGTCACCGGCGCGCCGCACGACGTGCTCGCGTATCCTCCCGATCACCGCGCGGTCGGCCACGTACGATCCGGCGCGGTTGAGGCCGGCGTCCACGTAGTGGAGCTCGGAGATGCTCGACAGCAGGTCGTCGCTGCTCCGAGTAGGAGCCCCCAGGAGAAGGTCGTTCTGGGTCGGATGGGGTGGTGGACCTGGTCGTGCTGGAACGTCGGCCGCCGGGGTCGTTGATCCTGATGCCCACCGAGAAAGTTCCGTCACGAGCTGGTTCACCACGACTCCGCCCTTGCTGAAGCCAAGGATGATAGTCCTAGGTGGATGGTAGTAGGATGGCAGTGGTGCTGGAGGGTGCTGGTTGGCAGCCGAATCCTTCGCCGACAACCCCAGGACTTGATTCTGTATCTGTTCATCACATAGTGTAGTGTGTGAGGAAAAGATTGAAAAAAAAATATTGAAATGATGGGGTCTTTCCAAATGTCCCAGCTAGTAGGCAAAATAAAAATGCTGACGAGACATAACTTTGCAGTTAAAGAAAGCAAGCATCTAGTTTGAGCAGAGCACCGCGGTAATATTACACCGGTCGGTCAGCAGGGTTTTGTCCATTATCCACGCAAATGGTCGAATTTATCGAACAACTAACAGTTTCTGCGTAACTAAGGTTGTTTTGCACTAAAGATGTTTTGCACTAAAAATCGTATCTGCGTAACTAAGGTTGCAAGTTTCAAACTTCCCCGGAATTCACTAAACATTAATTATACCTCACCAATGCTGCGTGCAAGGATGTTGGCAACACCGGCGGCGGCCGGGAAGCCAGTGGGGTCATACCCCTTGGGGTCTCCAGCGGCGTCGACGGTCGGAACGAGCTCTCGGTACACCGCAGATGGCCCAGCAAAGCACGCGGCGTCGACCACCCACGCGTTGGCCTCCCCAGGGAGCTTCCCGGCGAGGACCCCAGCCAGGTGGGCGGCGTCAGAGAGCCGTTCGATCACCGGATCGCCCGTGCCGCGGACGCGGTCGCCCGTGAAAAGGATCGCGTTGACTCGTGGAACCTGCTTCCATCGGAATAGTTCAGGCTCCGTAGGCGAGTCGGGCTGGGCAGAAGGCTAGTGTGTCTGAAAACTCTGAGAAGAGGAAAGGGAACGCGCGGGGGCAGAGTCTTGGCCTTACGGCGAGCGTTTTGGCTGGCGAGAGGAGGAGCGAGGCAGCGACGCGGAAGAGGGGCCCGCCTCTGGAGAGTGGGATGTAGAGGACGCCGGTCCACCGGTCCATGGCCCCGGCGGCGAGGTTGCGGGGAGTGGAGAGAGGGGGAGGAGGTTGGGGGTGGACCGGTGGAGAGGGAAATTAGACCTTGTTGCCCATGTGCTTGCTTCTACCGTTTTCCTGGACGGCAGGACGTGCCTTTTTATGGGCCTTAGTATACATGGGCCGTATTCAGGTTTCGGAACACAGAGGCGCCGCAGGAAGCGCAAGCGGCGCACGGCACGGCACGCTAGCCAGAATAAACTAATCGACCCAGCGGCAGCGTTAATAATAGCCACCTACAAACAATTGTGTCATACATAACAAGGCAATGAGAAAGCGAGTTGATTCGAATCTGACAACATTGTGCTTATGTAACACTCACTTTCTAAATTGCTAGAAATAATACCAATAGAGAAACAATTTCTCTTTATGTGAGTTTGATCTGTATGCATCATCATATGTGGACACCATGCCCAAAAACAATTAATAAAAAGATATGCTACTAAATCATTGCATCATTCTGAATATTTTATTTGTATGTGTATTTTTGTGACAATATCATAATAATGTAAAAAGAAATATGTTAAATATCCATATGGGGATTTAAATCCTAAAATAATCCTAGAGTTAAGAAAAGAGAGAAGGGGGAGATTATACAAAATAGAGGAAAATAAAAATATGAAAGAATACATTTTATTCCTACTAGTATTTTAATTTAGGTATTTAACTCAGTATGAAGCTCACAAACAAGTTTGAATTCAAAATGGAGATTTAAAAATGAAATGAAACAGAAAATAAAATAAAAGAAAAAGAGAAAGAAGCCTACCTGGGCCGGTTTACCGCATTCGGCCCATCTGGGGATTCCCTTCCGCGCGGCCCAGCTTCCATCCTTCACCGCGCGCGCCTCTGATGTCTCTCTGACACGCGGGCCCCGAGTGCAGGCCTCCTTAGCGTGCCCCGCGCTGGTTGCTTCGGCTGTCATGCGGGCCCCGCTTGTCTATCTCCCTTCGCGCGTGTTCATTTTCCCTGCCACCGATCTGTGGGCCCATCGCGTCAGCGTTTTCTTCTCCGCTCGGGCGCAACAACCAGTCACCATGCCGCGATTCTCGCCGTAGTTCCAGCCGGACTCGTGACCCCTTCGTCTCGGCTACAAATGTGGACCGACCCCTCCTCCAGAGTCCCTCCTGACCCGCGCCAAACCGCCACTCATAGTTGTGAGAAAGAGAGCGTCGCCGGGTTCCGCACGGGTAAAGCTCGCCACCGCCGTTGAACTCGTGAACCGCAGACACTTGGACCACCGCGGGGCATCCGACCGCTGCGCCGTGCACTCTTGGAGCTTCGGTCGTCACCAATTCCGTCATCGACGCCACCGTGACCGCGCAATTTCTCATCGGCGTGGCAAGTTCCGCCTGGATCCGCGCCGCGCCATGGTCAGAGACATTCGGCCTTCAATAGTCGGTATGAAATCTTCTCCAAAGCTCGCTGTCGTGCCAATTTCGTTTTAAGGGCAGTAGCGCTAGAGGTGGTGCACCGTAGGGATGAGATTGACCAACGCCGGTGGGGGAATCCGCCGCTGCCTTGGGCGGCGTCGCCGTCGTGATGAGCTAGAAGGGGGGACACCGTGGGCCCTTGGATGCGATTTACGCGGCTCCGATTAGACCTGGGTAATACCCCTTCGCGGGTTGTAATCGGGGGCGTTGATTAGGGGATGAACGGCTCAGATCCGAAGTCTGTGTAGTCCATCGCGTGACCCGCCTTGACCGTAGGATCCAGATCCTAGGGTCTGCAATGAGTACCGGCTTGCACAGTTTTCTGGTTTAATCTGGGCGCTCGGTGTTTAATCCAGCGGCCAGCAGAGCTCCATACCCCTTCGGCATGGGTATTTTTCTAAAGAGCCCTCGGGTTTTAATGAAATCAACCCGCCATCCACGGGAGCTGTGCTCTGAGTCTTAAGAGTTTTACCCCGAGCCCCCTGTGCTTAACTGAAATTGAGGCCCAGTCCAGAGCAGTGTAAAACCAGAGAAAATAATTTATAAATGGATTTTCAATAAAAAAATATTTGCTAGAACTTTGATAATTCATAGAAAATGTATATGAAGTCCAAATTACTTCATTCCAGTTCCAAAAATTTTGTAATTTTATTCTCTAGCACTTAGTGCCTTTGTTCTGTCATGAAAACAGTAAGAAAATTAATCTCACACTTAATCCCATTTTAAACACATAAAACCTTCGAAAATCCATAACTTAAAATGTATAACTCAAAAAATTATGATTCCTGTTCCTAGAATTTTATTTTAATGTGTAGATTAGTATTGTGTATTTTATTTATATGTTTGGTGTAATGTTAATTTCTCTATATGCACTGTGCTTGTTTGTATTGTGGGGAGTAGAAGAGCCCGTTGCTGAGGATCCTGGTGAGCAGCAGGTTGAAGTAGCTGAGCAGGAGCTCATTGAAGGCAAGTTGTGCCCTTGACCACTTTTTACCCAATAATGTTCTTTAATATCATTTACTCAAGCATAGGTTAATTTGATAGGACCCAATAGGTCACCCTAGATTGTTTATCTCATTACCTTGTTTACCCCTGAATCACCTGGGTAGTTTGCTATTGCTTTATGGGGTTTTGGGATAATCATTTATTACCTCTATGTTCCAATTCTTTTTGTTATTCTATTTATGTTCATGTTGAGATCATTAATGTTAATTGGAACATAGAGATTAACTTGAGTAACACGTGCCACCACAAGGGTTTAATGGGACGCCCTTGGCTGATTAACTAGGAAAGCTAGTGGAGGTCTACCTTACCCGAAAGGGGCAAGGGCAGTAGGGGAGTGGTCAGTGTAGGGAGGTCCTTGGTTGATTTTGCTGCGATGGCGGTCAGACAAGAACCCTGCATTGGAACTTTCTATAAACTGTAGCGGGTTTTCTAAAGCTAGTGGAACTTTGTAAAGGCCTCGTAGTGTTACCCTGCCTCGCCTCCTCGGTAGAGGTGTATGGGAAGTCGCGATGCCTTGGTAGATGGGTAACATGACCTGTGGGTAAAGGGTACAACCTCTGCAGAGTGTAAAACTGGTATACTAGCCGTGCTCGTGGTCATGAGCAGCTCAGGACTCTCTGATGTTTAAATTATGGAACTTAAATTCAATTTGTCATTCGCATATGCATGAGTTTGTTATTAATTTTATTCCATTACTTTACTTATGGTTTGGTATTTACTTACACTTAGTAACTGCTAATAAAATTTTGACCAACTACTTAAAAGCAATGCTCAGCTTTAAACTCTATCATTGATTAGCCTTACACATCACATGAACTCACACCTTTGTGAGTTTATGTCCACTGGTTCCCCACAACTTGTTGAGCTATGATCATGTGTGAGCTCACCCTTGCTGTCTCACACCCCCCCACAGGAGAAGAGCAGGTGGTTCAGGAGGAGCCACAAGACGAGGAGTATGATCTGATCTAGGTGGCGTTTCTCAGTTGACATTAGCGCCGACGATTCTTAGTTCGTTTTACTTTTATCTTTTATTTTGTAATAAGTCTTCCGCTATGTAATAAATACTCTGATGTTTTATGATATTTATCTCTATACACTCTGTTATTATATATGTTGTCTTCTTGGCGCATATATGAGGTGCACTTGGATTTGTTCCTTAAAGCCGGGTGTGACAGCTTATCCACGATGGTAGGGGGGTCACGGTTCCACTGAAAATGAGGTTTCAAAAGCCCGCCGAACCGAAAGACAGCCCAGGTTTCCATTTGCCGACTAGTAGCACATTAATTAATTAATTTAATTTAATTTAAGAGTAAAATCGACACGTCATTAATGGTTTTTTTTATTATTTTAAGTGAGTGGTAAAATGACGCATGTATAGAATCGGAGCTGCCGCCCGTACCATTCATTCAAACGGCTCTTGGTAGAAAAGGGGAGGCCGTCGTCGCAAAAGCAGGCGCGAAAGCGGAGGGACAGGGGAACGGTGGGAGATGACACGATGCCTCCATCTAGAGCGTTAGTATGGCTCACCCTCTCTTTCTTAGCCATGAATCCCCCGTTGTTCAAATTGGATCCTTCGTGCAGGGGTCCTCCTCCTCCTCCTCCTCTCTCTCTCAACCTCATCGCTTTGGAGCCGACAGCCCACCACGTTTCGATTTTTTTTTAGCGTGTGCAGCAGCGAACTAAGGAAAAGGCCAGCAATCATGCCTGAGTCAGTCGGTGGATCAGGATGATGATGATGATGACCACCTTTGCGCTTGTGTTCAGTTTGCTGTATGTTAGACTATATACTGCTTTTAAGAGACACTAGTTTAAGAAGACACCCTCCTCTTCAAGATTTAAGTGAGCAAGGGAGGGAGAGTTATCATTCACCAATCTAAACCATTGATTTTTTGATGGTATGTTAAGTCTGATTATAATTTATTTAATGGATTTAGTGGGTGTAAGAGTAATTTGGTTGGATGAGTTTTTTGTAAAGTTTAAACTGATGAATTATATAGATGAGGATATAGATACGAGCATGTATTGACACGTGTCAGCTATCGACGCGACACCGCAACACGCAGGGTATACCCTTGACGCTCCGCTGGAGTGCAAACTGCAAAGCAGCAGAGTACTACGTGGATAGCCTTAAAAAAAACACCACGCATTCGATACGCCATCTGAATAGGCGCGATCGATGCTCCCCTCCTTTCCCCACCACCTTCCCGACTTCGCTGATCCCGTCGATCGCCTTTACTTTCTCCCGTTCCACGTCCTCCTTTCTACGGAGTACTACCCTGTTCGGTGGGTGCGTGCTCGTAACAATGGGATCGACGCCAACAATAATAAGCGCACTCCCTCAAACGCTGGCTACTAAGGCTGGCTCCAACAAGGTTCCCTAAAGGGTTCTCTACCCTAAATATAGAGGACCAAACGGTCCTCTACGCTCTCCAGCAACGTCCTCTAAACGGTCCTTTAAATTTAGAGGACGCTGCTGGATTCTCTATATATAGAGTTTCTCTAAACGGTCCTCTATCCATTTGACTACTTTTAAATAACCGTTTAGCAAAACTAAAATATGTACAATACATTTGAGAGTATGATAAATACGTATGTATAAAAAATAAAATTAAAAAATGTCTTTAATGTGGGTATTTGAGTATAGAAGACGTGATTTAGAGGACGTTGTTGGAGAGAAATGAGATATAGAGGATCAAATCTTTTAGAGAAGACTGTAAAGGATAGATATAGAGAATGAATATAGAGGACGTTGCTGGAGACAGTCTAAACCCTCCTAAACCTTCTCGGCGCGCGTCTACCTCGCCTCCAGCTCCACTACATACGCTAGCTAGCTCGCAGCTGCTGCAGCAGCTTAGCCTCGAAGCAAAGAATGGGGGCCGCCTCGTCGCGGGAAGGGGACGCGGCGCGCGAGCACACGAGGCGGTGCCGGGAGCGGCGGCGGCTGATGCGGGAGGCCGCGCGCCTGCGGCACCACCTGGCGGCCTCGCACGCCGCCTACCTCCGGTCGCTCGGCGTCGTGGCGTCCGCGCTCACGCGCTTCGCGGTCGGCGAGCCGCTCCCGGTGTCCGACCACACCCCGCCCGCCGTGCTCGCGCACCGCCCGGTCGTCGCCCCCTCCACGCCGCCGCCGCTGCTCCGCGCCATCGACCAGCCGCAGCGCGAGGAGGCGCGGGGCGGCGCTTCTGCCGGCGTCGGCGTCGGCGTCGGCAGTGGCAGCGCTGGTGCTGCTGTAGGGGAGGACATGATGAGGATGGTGGTCAGGCACCGGAGCCTCGCGGAGGTCGCGGCGGGGCTGGAGGAGTACTTCCTCAAGGCCAGCGTCGCCGGAGACACGGTGTCCAGCCTGCTTGAGGCCAGTTCCACCGCCGAGTTCAACGGTAAGCCGCCGCGTCGCCGGACTCCCAGGCCAATAGTCGCTGACTGTGTGTCACTGACTGGGCAGTGGGCACCTCAATTTGCTTGCAGGTGGCTCACACAGCTTCTTGGGCGCCCTCTGCTGCCTTTCGGCGCCAGCGCTTGACCGCGTCGACAGCATGGGCAGCCGGCAGAGGCACAGCGCCATCTTGCAGCAGCTCCTGGCATGGGAGAAGAAGCTCTACAAGGATGTCAAGGTGAACCCCCTAAAAAAAAAGACACCGCCAACATATATAATCCAACCCAATTGCTTTTGCTTGCTAAAAGTAGTCATGATGGTAGTAGTTACCATGCTCCATGCCATGCAGGCGAGGGAGAAACTGCAGATACGACACGACAAGAAGCTCGCCGCGCTGCGGGACCAGGAGTACAGCCGGAAGGTCGACGTGGACATCCAGAAGCTCAAGGCGGCGTGGGACAGGGCGCGCGCGCAGCTCGAGGCCGCCTCCCAGTCCGCGGACGCGGCCTCGGCCTCCATCGCCCAGCTCCGCGACACCCGCCTCGCGCGCCAGCTCCTGGAGCTCTGCCACGCCACGCTCGACATGTGGCGGGCGATGCGGCAGCACCACGGGGCGCAGAGCCTGTTCGCGCAGCAGCTGCGCGGGCTGAGCAGCCGCACGTCCATGGACCCCACGACCGAGATCCACCACCAGGCCACGCGGGCGCTCGAGGCCGCCATGGCCGCCTGGGCCGCGGCCATGGCACACATGGCGAAGCACCAGCGCGACTACGTCCACGCCATCCACGGCTGGCTCAAGCTCACGCTGACGCTGACGCCGGTCGACGCCGCCGAGGCCTCTCCCCTGGCCGCGGAGCTCACCGCGTTCGTCGAGCGGTGGGGGAAGGTGCTCGACCGCGTGAACTGCGGCGACGTGCTCAAGGCAATCAAGAGCTTCGCGGGCGCGGCCCGCGCGATCCACGCGCTCCAGAGCGACGAGCTGCGGGTGGCGCGGCGCGTCAGGCAGTACTCCCGTGAGCTGGACCGCAAGTCCCGGATGCTGCGGCAGGTTGAGACGAGCTACTACGACTCGTACCTGTCCGGGGTCATGTCGATGTGGCACTGGGGGAGGCCGGCGTGGAGGGACCACCTGCAGGCGCGCGACGCCGGCAACGAGGTGGCTCAGCGCAGGGACGAGATCGCGGCTTGCCGGAAGATGGTGGAGGACGAGATGCGGAGGCATGCCAAGGCCATCGACGCCACGAGGACGGCCACGATCACCAGCGTGCAGGGGAAGCTGCCTGCCGTTTTCCAGTCCATGGCCGCGTTCTCGGCGTCGCTTGCGAATTCGCTGGAGGACGCATGCAAGGCTCCACAGCAGAACACCAACGACATGCAGTCGTAGCCATCCGCTCGTTCTTTTTTTCGTTGGCATTTTGTTTTTCATGTCTCTAGCACCTATACATAGATTCATAGAATACAGAATACAGAGAGAAATTACAAATACGAATAAGACCACACAAAAAAAGTCCTGGTGTTTTTGTCTGTTGTTACTTGTTACCCTTTGTAAATGTATGCAATCCCCCACATAATGTTTCCATTCGTTAGCCAGGTGTCACCAATTCCGTTTAATAAGTTACATTCTACAGAACTACATGCGTTTGCACGGAAAACATAGAAATGCTAGCTTTATGGAATCAACCTGCCGAGGAAGCTAGAATGGTTCAGATACAGCAAAGTGAAACTCTTCCAATGCAAGTCTCCATTCGACTACTAATACACCGGAAAAAGTTGAAATCGTGAACAGTCATTTCTCTCTCCATGAAGGCACGAGAATACATCGAGTCATCAACCAAACATCTCAGGTCATATATAGTTTTTTCCCCCTATGTTTGCCCATGCAAACCTTCCACTCGGTGCAGCCCAGCGGAAGCGAAAGGAAAAGAGGCCCGTATTCTGCCAAAGAAAATCCATCCATCACAGTACACTTCACTTCTTTGAAAGAGCCATGACGTTGAAGTTCATCGAGTTAGGGTTCTCTGCAATTCTAGCTTTGATGACTTTTGCAGCATCCTGTGACAGATTTGAAGCACACAATCAGATCGCACTTCTATGATAGAACAAAAAAAGGAAAACAAATTAAAGATACCTCGGTACATAAACAATTACACATGTTGCATTAGGCAAGGCAGAGAATGCACAAAGCTAAACGCAAATACACATTAGCATACATATTTACAAACTTTATTCACAGAAGGAACAGTAGCCATGAACTCTTCAGTTTTAGAAGTTTGGGGTGTCAACGGACCAAAGCCAGCATCTCTAATAGTTCCTAATACCTTCCCATATCCTATAAAAACTACCATATTGGAAGCAAGAGAATCTCCAGCAGCTCTCCAATACTTCACCAAAAAAACAGGGGTAGTCCCAAATTTTGTGATTAATGGGGAAGTTGTCGTTGCAGTACTCCAATATACATCTGTAGGGATGGAAATGGTACAAATATTATCCGTCCGTATTCGAGAAAGGGCATCTAGCTGAGCTGGTTAGGTGGTCTGAGTAGCAGTCCTGAGTTTGAATCCCAATGGGAGCAAATTTCAGGTTGAGGTTTAAAAAGTTGCTCGATGGTTTCCCTAGTTGTGTGCACATGTGAGATGGACTAACCTACGAGGGTGGATCCTCGAGTAGGGGCTGGGAGGCCTCAAAGCATGAGTAAAGATCTGGCCTATAGGGGATGGACCCTCATGTTGCATAGGGGGCCTAGCTTTCGTGACCTTTCTCGGTCGGGGCTCCGATTGAGCTTCTTAATACAATACTGTGGGAGCGGTCTTTCCCCTACCAGCCGAGTTTTTTCTATTCATCTGTATTCGAATTCGACCCGTCTAAGTGGGTTGAGATCCGATCCATACTCGAGTCCGGGTATTCGGTATCCGATCTGTTGGTCACCTGTTAAGGTTCCTATAGTCAATTTGATAGTACCTTCTCCCTTTGCCTTTGTGAGGAAAGAAAGCAAAGGAAGAAGGACAGAGACCATAAAAATAGGGTAAACGTAGAGATGCATGAAAGCATGAATGTAAAAGTTTGAGTCGTTGTCATTCACTTTCATTTCGCAAATCACAATGGGTTACAAGGTTACCTTCGAGACACCGACACAGCGTCCGAAGGTATACGTACTTGATGAGCTTCGCAGGCTAAGCGCTCCCAGGGTGAGAAGAATACGTGAACGACTCAGTGTGTCCGTATGCATGGGCACTGCTCACCTATTTATAGGGACATGGCGATGACGGCCGCGTGTCAAAGCAGGTGCGGGAGGACGGGCGGTGGCGGTGCTAGGTTCCAAGGCGGCCGATGAGGCGCACATCGTTGAAGGAGGCGACCACGTCAGGCGGTGACAATGTCTGCCGCGCCAGCGGCAACGGCGGCCTAGCCGCAGTCGCCTGCCATGAAGGACGAGGGGGAGAGGGCAGGGCGGACGCCAGAGGTGGGGGAGGTGGCTGGCGGCGAAGGGAAGAATGGAGGTGGCAGCTGCAAGAGGGGCAGAGAAAAGAAACCCTAGCTTGATATCATGCTGGATAGACTAAAACCTTAGCCCTAAAATGGCAGTGGTATATTGATATATACCAAAACACGTACATGGGCCAAGGCCCAATACAAGATACAGAACACAACACGGTAACACTCATTAGTCAATACAAATCAGATTAAAGTCCCCTAAGATAATCCAAGGGCCTGCACAAGCAGTCCTCAAATCCCTGCTACAAGGATGCCATCGCTAGCACCAACAGATGGAAGAAAGACAAAATTGGCAAACTAAGGTCCCAACATTCTAACAAGCAACCAAGAAACCTCCTGCATTTTGGTTTCCTAGAGGCAAACGACACCCGCATTCGAGAATGGGAGAGATATTAGGGTACTGCTATAGCAACTCGCCTATAATTCACAAAAATAATACTAGGCAACCCTAATACACACATATTGGGGACAGATTATAGGAGGACTGGTGGAGATGCTCTAAACCTACTAATTATGTCACTTGAGGTCTAAATGACCATAACTTGAGTGAATCCATCTACATCACACACTGATGGAACAATAAATTGACACTGACAAGGAGGGCGCACATGTCGATAGGTGAGAGAAGATAAAACTAGCATATAGGGCCCACATGTCAGTGATGTCAACTCATCATGCAATCAGCATAACATGCAGGCGAATTAATTCAAGTTATAGTAATTTGGACCTCGCACGACACAAATAGTAAGTTTAGAGACTTGGATGTGTATTTTGGAAGCTTGGGACCTGGCTGGCACCAAACTAAGTTCCAGGACCAGCAGTGCATTTTACTCATAATTTTTTATTCACATAAGGTAGAAAAGCACCAAACCATATGGTAAAGAACAACCCACATGACAAATCACAGAAGTCTGCATATTTCTTAAACCAAAAAGGTTGAAGATAAGAAGCAAGCAAAAGTGAAGGAAATATTGCACCTGCAACAAGGTTTCAGGTGATGAAGGGCCATGGGATGTGGGTTGTGATTTTCGTCCATCAAGCTCATAAAGTTCACCTGATGCACGTCAAGAAAATAATTTCAGCAGCTTACTAATAGATAAATAGATGTGTGGTACTAACTGTAAGATGAACTATTTTACTGGGGCAATACTGGCAGCACCTACCATCAACACAGGAGAAACATACAAAATGTTCATTAACATCAACATTAGCCTGCAGATGAAAGAAAGACAACTTTACGATGACAAAATTAAACAAAATTTAGAGGAGAATAGAGTACTACTATTATCACATTTAATTATTTATCTACCATCATTGCACTGAGCTTTTAGTCTTATTGAACATTCCTTCAAGGAGCATATTATTTGAGTGTCATGCAGGTTACCACCTGAACTAGTAAATAGAAGAATCTACCAACTATGGCTCTTATAAATGGTATTCTGTCACCAACATTTATCAAAAAAGAGTTGAAACAAAAATAATGTCCAGAGGCAAAACTTATTTCATACTCCAATGAATACAATTTAACACTGAACTCAAATATATACATATCAGAAGAAACTGCTAAGGTGGTCTTACATCAGTGTCACCAGCAGATGCAGCAACAGAATGTGCATCTTCCATCTCATCATCTTCCTCGAGAAAGGCAGCACGCTGATGGAAGGAAATATTTCGTACATGAGAACAAAACAAAGTTGACCATGAAGATTACGGAAAATAAGGTTACATATTTGAATACTAACCTGAGCTGGATCCATATCAGCCGTTTGCTTATAGAACTTCTCAAAATAGGACCCCTCAACTGCAAATAAGGTACCCATGAAGTCATGTTACAAGCAAGTCAAATGTAATTTAAATTCAAACTACTCCATTTAACATGTGTGTTCATGAAAACACATTGAATTTCACAACATACAGAGAGAGAAAAGTGTGCATAGCTACTGAGACAAGTCATAAATCGCCAATACTTACCTTCATGAAAATATGAAGTATACATCAATAATATTGCGCAAAAAAAAATCTGATCAGAATAGGATAACTTTCCAATTTATGATGACAGATCATGGAAACAAAAGGCAAAACAGACAAGGAGCTGAATAGAGTATCATTGTAGTTTGTCTCCAAAACATGCTGATTGGCCAGTAACCATGCCCTCAGGTATCAAGCTAAACTCAGTTGATTAAGTCAAAAAAAATTAAGTTTGACTAGTGTCCAAGACAAGAGGACAGAATGAAGTTCCATAAATCCAAGCAAAGTATTTACTCTGAAGCCAGATATCATAAATAGTACTAACTGTTCGTACATAGACCTGAATGCCTATTGCCTACTAGTTACTAGTTACATTAGGGCAAACTAGCTGAACTGGCATAAGAAACAGAAGTTTGACCTTCTATATTAGGTCATAGACTCGTAGTGACTCAAAACAGCAACTTGTAAAATTTAAGACAGTACACCATTAGCTCAATGCAAATCTTCATAGTTACCTAGCTTGATTTGAGATGTTGCATTTCCTATTGCATGAATAACACCAACTGTTCCACAAGCATTACCAACAGTCTGCTTCGTAAAGTATACTTTCTTGCTCAATTCCTATACAAATTCAGGGATAGAAAAAAAATAGATCCAACATTGACTCAGGGATATTCTCAAGGTAAAAAAGAAATTCAAATAAATTAACATTTGTTCAAATTTGATACAAATATACATGTGCATTGATGTCCATCAGAAAATTATGCACAACTCAAAAAGTAGACAAGATGCACATGTATCTGTTTGCTTTCATACCATTAAATGGAAGGATAAGAAAATGAGAGCCAGATGTGAATAAACTGGTTCTTTGAAAAAGAAACAGATAGTTCATTGATTGTTACAAAAAAGTGAAGTAAGAACAAAAGCTGGATATCAAAAGAAGTTGATACTTCATAGTATCATGAAATTGATACATAAAGCATCTAACATTGTATTTGCCCTGTGAAAAGCTGTGATGTGCCACAGAAAAATTTGTGCATATGAAGCAAGGTAACCAAAGAAAATGAATGTATATTTATAAGATTTTTATGTAGCAATTCTATAGGTACTGGTACCACAACACAGAAGCAGTCGATGGAGATTTACTTGATCTAAAAATTGTAGGTATTCCTTGAGTAGTTCATTCACTAACAGCATAAAGATCAGTGCTTGAAGGGCTTATTAAGTAATATATCACCTATAATATATCACCTCCACACAGTACTGTACTTGATTCGACCAGTAACAAAACCAGTGTGGATAGAGCTTAGAGCAACAAATAAACACGTGAAAAAAAACATGTACAATTCAATATCTGGTTACCTAGATAACAGCTACCATTACTTTCTTTCCAATACAATTCAATATCTGGTTACCTAGATAACAGCTGCCGTTACTTTCTTTCCAATTTCTGGCATCTATCACATATGAACACAAGTGGAAATGTGTAACCACACGATGATATTGCAGTGAAGAACAAACTAAATCACAAAATCTGTTTCAAGGACTGGAGGGCCAACACTGGTAACATGTACAAATTTCACAAAGATAATCAGCATACAATTCTAACAACACAAATCAACATCTCTCAACTTTGAAAAAGGTACTAACACAATTCAAATTAAACTTTCTCTTTCCTACTCCAGGGCACGGACTTAGACCATAGAGCATCACTAAAGTGGCCAAGGCATTGTGTCAAAAACATTACCATCACGGCACATGAAAAAAACAGAACAGGATGATACAACCACACCTTGCCCGCTGAGGTCGATGTGGCAGCAGAAACACTTGATTCTTCTTTCTCCTCGTCCTGATCAGCGAGAAAGACAACGAATACATCAATCCCCGCTTTGGCATCACACAACCAAAAGCGAAGCTAAGTACAAAAGTGATCGCACCAACCAATGGGGACATGAAAACCGTTAATTACCAGGGAGGTGAGCGGGTAGAGGAAGAGGACGGCGAGAACGGGCTGGGGCACCATAGCGAGCAGCTCATCGTCAAGGCCGTAGACGTCGCAGAACTGCACATCCTCCTCGTGGACTCCCAGCCCCCATATGAACTGCATATACCCCAACTCCGCGGCAGCAATCAGCGAGAGCGAAACGAAACCCTAGCAAGCGCCAAAGGCGGATGCGGGAGCTGAAGCAGGGGTGCGAGAGATCACCTGGTTCAGGACGTCCGGGTTGGCCTCCAGCGGGATCCACCGCTTCCCCATCTTCTCGGTGCGCGGCGGTGGGAGGGGAGGGCGGAAACCGAGCCTGTCGAGTGTCGACTAGCGCAGGGACAGGCGGCGGGGAGTAGGGAAAATGCGATCGGGGTGGAAATGGAAAAGGCGCGGACGCAGGTGGCGACTGGCGTACGCTACACGCCCACGAGATTTGCTAATATGCCCACGTCAATAATAGGTCTTGCTAAAATACCTATGGGTCCGCACTTTGCTAATATGCCCACGTCAATAATAGGTCTTGCTAAAATACCTATGGGTCCGCACTTTGCTAATATGCCCACGTCAATAATAGGTCTTGCTAAAATACCTATGGGTCCGCACTTCAGAGACATTGATCCTGTTTGGCACAGCTACTGCTTGTTGGAAAAGCAGCTTATCTGAGAAGCTGGTGAAAAGTAGCTTCTGTTTGTTGGCTGCTTTTAGTGTATTCTGGAAAGCAGCTGAACTGATAAGCTGCTGCAGAAGCTGTCTGTTTGGCAGAACTTCTGCTTAAATTTGTGAAAAAGCTGAAAATAAGCTGTGTCAAACAGGGCCATTGGTAGACCCACAAGTCGTAGACCATTTTAGCAAGAAGCCATTGTTGTCTGCCCACGCCCACACGGCGCATGGGCTGGAAGCCTGCCTGGGCCGGACAACAGCCCGTGGGCTGTTATTCGTTACTGCGTAGCTTCGTTGACATAGAGATAGAGTTCCAAAAAAACTTACGTTCCAAGACTGGATATCGAGCTGGCTCGACTCGGCTTGATTCGACTCGAGTTGACTCGTTATGATAACGAGTTAGCTCGACTCACTCGTTATGATAATGAGCTGGAGAAGCTGCTCGGCTCGGCTCGGCTCGTTTGGTAACTCGGTCTGACTCGATTAACTCGTAAGACAGCTCGTTATCAAAGTTGCCATAAGCCAACAACCATACATACAATCATATATAATATCATATATAACTATTTAAAAAATAGCAGCAATCTCATTCACTTAAACAAAAATAATAATTGTATATTGAAATACATGCAACCACCAATTATAAACTTATAGTTCATAATAGTTCTATTTCATTCCATAATCCATAATTCCATACTTTTAGAGTTTCAGTTCTAGAACCAAAATACATGTAGTGATGCAGCCAACAATTATAGATCAGGACTTCGGGTTCAGGAGTTCAGGACAAAGTTGTAGGGAGCCAACAAAATATGCCATGTTGGCAACAGTTGTAACTTACAAGTTGCAACCAACAATTGCAGACTTACAGTTACAGCCAACAAAATATAATGACCATGTGCCTCTCCTGTCTCCTCTTTCGGGTCCTAGCTCTCCCTCTCCTCCATCTCCTCCATGTGAGTATGTGACCATGTGCCTCTACAAGTCATCAGAAAATCAGCAACACATAAATCAAGGACAGCACCATGTTTTTCTACAAACATGACTACATCTACATGTCATATAATGATATACCTCATAAATGGCAACACATTCATATAAGTACCATAACTCATACAATACAAGTCAGCAACACTTACAATTACTTGCCACCACACACTTTGGAAATTCCACGAACTCGATGTCACCATCATCACCTTCTCCCTACAAAATATGTCCAAAGTGAGTGTCACATATTCAAATACTAAAATGTCAAGTAAACACTTAGAAGTTACAAGTATTGCCACCATACACTTACAATTACAAGAATAGGTGAACTTCAAGACCCACGTATCCAACTAGAAGCACACACCAAAGCCTGAACTATTGCTGGCTTCAATGAACTCCTGTAATCATCAAGGATCATACCCCCCAGTGCTAAAAGTGGATTTTGATGACACACTGCTAGCCGGAACAGCCAAGAACCTCTTTGCCATAGAAGATACCACATGAAATGTATGACTATTCACCTTCTAATAGTTAAGCAGATCAAAGTGTTTCTCATCTATGGACACATTCGATTCATCTAGATAAATGAGCAACTCGAATTTGGAGCTTTCTGTAGCACTTGACTCTAAGAAAGTTTGGAATCCACTAGGAACAACAGAAGCTAAGGAGTTGCTTGTATCCTTCGAGGAAGAGGTTGATTGGGCATTACTTGGGCTATGTTCACTAATCTTGCGTCGATATATGACCTCATACTCCTTGTACAACCTTTCCAATTCTTTATCAATGGCATCTATTTCTTTTTCAGCCCTTAAGGAGTCATAAATCTGACTAAAACACCATCTAATGTATCTCATTTTGAACCTAGGGTCAAGGATTGTAGCAATAACCATGACATTGTTTCTCACTTCCCAATATTTATCAAACTTGTTCAACATTGCATCAGCCATACTCATCATATATCCATCAGTTGAAGGTGGAAACTCATCATGATGGTCAAACTCACTGTCATCTGTGTAATACTCAAGTTGTATACCAAGAGTAATAAAGAGAGCTCCTCATTTTGTGTGTCTTATTTGCATCATAAAAAGAGCACCTATGTAATTGAGAGTGACTAAATAAGACAATTACTCTAAAATAAAGAAAAAAGTGCATTTGTTGGAGTTTTATGTGTTGTGCATTAAATAAAACCATGAGGATAAAATGATAAGGTAATTGAAGCTTGATTAAGCCACATTGAAAACTAGGGTTTAAAGGAAGAAGAGAAATGTTATGAAAATAAAGAAAATAATATAAATATATTCCAAAAATTTGTATTCCATATTTCAGAATATGATTTGATAACAAGTGTGCACAAGGGTTGAAAACTAAATTCAAATTCAAATTTAAACCTAGAAGAAAGAAAACAGAAAACAAAATAAAAAGAAAAAAGAATAAAGCTTACCTGGGCTCTCCTCCTCAGTATTCGGCCCACCAGGGGGGGGGGGGAAATCCCGCGCGGCCCATTTCCTACGCGTGAGAGCGCCGACACCTGGGCCCTCCTTGCCAGCCTCTCCTTCCGCGCGCGTATTCTCCTCCTCTCGCTGCGCTGCGGGACCCTTTCGTCAGCCGGATGTTCACTCGAGTCGCGCTACGCTCACTGCCTCGTGGCCCCCACGTGTCATAGTCGTCTCCAACGGCTTCGCCGCGCATGGCGCGCGCGCGGATACCGCGAGGTCGTTGAAGCATCCCGGCCATGGCCACATCCTTATAGGGGCAGGACCCGGTCCGTCTCCTTCCCCTCTTCATTCCGCACCTCGTCCCTGCCCGGAAACACGCCGCCGCCACCACCAGAATCGCGTCCGCAGAGAGGAAGAAACCCGCCGCCGTTGACTCGCGTGTCCGCCGTCGTTTCGGGGACGCCGCGAGGTCTCGGCAACTCGTCGGGTGGTGCTGATCGTGTCCGTGCAGAATCGTGGCCTGGGGTGCTGCGGGTCAGCTGGAATTTCTCGTCGGAGGCCCTAGCTCCGCCGTGGGATCCATTGCGCCGTGGCCCGCCTGCTTCACCGCGTGACTGCCGGTAAGAAGTACCTCATCGCCTCCGCTACTGTCTACTCTACGTATAGCACCGGTCGTAGTATCGATTAAGCCCCTATTTCGTTTAGTTGGTGTGCGCCGGTGAGGTTGCCGCCGTGGGTGGCCGGCGGCGCTGCCGTCGCTCGTCAGGTGAGTTGGGAGAGATGGCCGCGGGCCGTTGATCTTTTGTTGAACGGCTGCGATTAGAAGTAGCGTACCCCTTCGCCGCGTTGGATCGTGACCGTCGGATGGTAGATCGATGACCAGCGGTGGTTCGGGATCTCATTAAATCGGGAGCGTCGATCTTGGATCGAACGGTTCGGAGCACGTACCGGTTCATTTATAGCGCCATCTAATCGGGACCCTTGATCTCAGATCCGACGGCCTATATCACCCCGTACCCCTTCGCGGGTCAATTTTTCTAAAGAGACCCTCACCTCTCTGGAAATCAACCCGCAGTCCATGTGTTACTATTCACTGAGTCTAGGATTTTATTCGCGCAGACCCCTGGACTTTCCAGAAATTGGCGCCCAGTCCAGAGCACGTTTAAAACGTATAAATGAATTAGTAAATGTATTTTTAATACAAAAATAATTCCTAAAACTTAGTTAATTCATAGAAAATTCATTTTAGCTCCAAATTAATCCATTCCAGTTCCTAAATTTTTGTAATAATATTGTCTACGCATTAGTGCCTCTATTTTGGCATGAAAGGCTCATTTAAATTTATCTAATACTTAATCTTGTATTAAATACATAAAAGCTACAGAAATTCATAACTTGAATTATATAACTCCAAATTTAGTGATTCCAGTTCCTATGGGTTCATTTTAATGTCTAGTTTATTACTGTATATTCTATTTGCATGTTTGATGTGATGTTAATTTATGCTATACCATGTATGTTTTGTATTGATGCGAGTAGACGAGCAACCCACTGTGGAAACTGAGGTTCAACAAGTAGAAGTAGCTGAGCAGGAGCTCATTACAGGCAAGTTGTGCCCTTGATCACTTACTTTTCCCAGCCATGTTCTTATTAATTTTAATGATCTGCATAGGTTAATTTTGATGGGATCCTTTATGTACCCCAGTTTTGATTACCTCTATACCTTGTTCACCCCTGGAATATTTTTTGGGTAGTACTTGCTATTGCTTTATGTGGATTGGGTATGGAGATTCATTATTCATGATTATTCTGTTATTATCTTGTTATTATTATTGTTCATGTTAAGATCATTAAATTAATGGGAACATGGAGCGACCACCCGGGAAAACAGTGCTACCACAAGGGTTTAATGGGACGCCCTTGGCTGATTAACTAGGAAAGCTAGTGGAAGACTACCTTACCCGAAAGGGGCAAGGGCAGTAGGGGAGAGGTCAGTGTAGGGAGGTCCCTGGTTGATTTTGCTGCGATGGCGGTCAGCCAGGAACCCTGCACTGGATCTTCCTATAAACTGTAGCGGGTTTTCGGAAGCTAGTGGAACTTTGTAAAGGCCTCGTAGTGGATCCCTAGCCATTCACCTCGGTAGTGTCTAAGGGCCTTGCAAACCCAGGCGACATGGGATACACGACTTGTGGGTAAAGATGCGCAACCTCTGCAGAGTGTAAAACTAGTATACTAGCCGTGCTCACGGTCAAGAGCGGCTCGGACCCTCACATGATTAATTATGGAACTTAAGTTTAATTTGACATTTGCATCGCATTTGGGATTATTTACTATTACTGTTCTTTATTATTATTAAGGTTTGGTATTTACTTACACTTAGTAATTGCTAATAAAATTTTGACCAACTCATAAAAGCAATGCTCAGCCTTAGCCTTTATTTCATTGATCAGCCTTACACTTCATGAACTCCCACCTTTGGTGAGTTCATGCCACATTATTCCCCACGACTTGTTGAGCTATGAACGTATGTGAGCTCACTCTTGCTGTCTCACACCCCCCCCACAGGAGAAGAACAGGTGGTCGAAGAGGAGCCGCCTAACACTGAGGAGTTCGATCTGATCTAGGTGGCGTTTCTCAGTCGACATTGGCGCCATCGATCCTTAGTTCGTTTTATATTTACCTTTATTTTGTAATAAGACTTCCGCTATGTAATAAATACTCTGATGTTTTATGACATTTATCTCTATACACTCTGTTATTGTATATGTTGTCTTCTTGGCGCATGTATGAGATGCACCCGTCTTTGTTTCTTTAAAACCGGGTGTTACAGAAGTGGTATCAGAGGAAATGTTGACTGTAGGACGAGACCTAGATAGAAATGGACAAACCCTTACCTACTTATCTCATTCTGATTCATTCTACACTCACCTTACTCTGATTCTTTCTACACTTATCTTGATCCTGTCTCACCTTCTACTGTTCTACTCTGATCATTCTTATCTTTTCTACTCTAAGACAAGATGGATTTCAAACCTTGGAATCCCTACCCCTATGACATTCTTAAGAGTTAGGGAACCCAAAACAAAAGTTAAAACTATTTTCTTAAAAAAATGTTGGTTGATTGTGCTGATGCTAAATGTCTGATTTGCTTCTTTGATTGATTGAATTATTATAGATGGACATCTTAGCATGTACCAACATAAGGTATTGAATTAGCTATAGTAGGTGAAATATTAAACTGCTCAGTTAATAAATCCTCCAAAGTAATATGATTGTAATTACTGCCTTGTCTACTGCTCTTTCTTACCATATGTATCTAACTCAGATGGTCAATACCAGGAGGGGTGGTGGAATTGACTTGCCTCCTAACCAACACACTCGAAGACAACCTCAGCCACAGCCTGCAGAGATGAATCCTCCTAATCCTCCACCAGGCGGAGTTGACCCACTGGTTGCTGCTCAGATGGCGGTGATGCAGCAAATGGCAGACACTATGGCTGATATGCGAGCCCAGATGCAGCAAGAACGCCAAGAGATGCGTCAGGAAAGAGAAGACATACGCCAGGAGTTGCGCCAGGAGAGAGATGAGATACGCCAAGAAAGGAGGGCGCAACAACAGCAAATGCAACAGCAGCAACAGCAACAAGTGCCACTGCCTCCACCACCACCACCAGTTCCACCTCGTGATAAGCACCGGGAGTTTATGAGTCATTGAGAGCACCTAGAGGGGGGGGGGGTGAATAGGTGATCCTGTAAAAACTTCAAACTTAAGCCACAAAAACTTGTTAAGCGTTAGCACGATTAATGCCAAGTGGCTAAGGTGAAGTCTCAACAAAACACAATACCACAAGAATCAAGCACAGAGGGACACAGTGGTTTATCCCGTGGTTCGGCCAAGCCAATGCTTGCCTACTTCCACGTTGTGGCGTCCCAACGGACGAGGGTTGCAATCAACCCCTCTCAAGCGGTCCAAAGACCCACTTGAATACCACGTTGTTTTGTTGTTCCTTTCACTATCCCGTTTGCAAGGAATCTCCACAAATTGGAGTCTCTTGCCCTTACAAGTATATGATCACAAAGAAAGCACAGAGTAAGGGAGGGAAGCAACACACACAAATCCACAACAAAAGCGCACACACACGGCCAAGACTCGAGCTCGAATGACTATCTCAGAGTTCACACTAGAACAGAGCTCGAATCACTTAGAATCACAAACGAATGCGCAAAGAACTTGTGTGGATGATCAAGAATGCTCAAGAGTTGCTTGTGTATCTCCTCCATGCGCCTAGGGGCTCCTTTTATAGCCCCAAGGCAGCTAGGAGCCGTTGAGAGCAATTCTGGAAGGCTATCCTGGCCTTCTGTCGTCGGGGGCACCGGACAGTCCGGTGCACACCGGACACTGTCCGGTGCCCGATTTGTTTCCTTTTCTGGCGCTGCCGACCGTTGCAGCCCGGCGGAGATCTGCGAGCCGTTGGCGCACCGGACATGTCCGGTGCACACCGGACAGTCCGGTGCCGTCTTCCGACCGTTGGCTCGGCCACGTGTCCCGCGCGGATTGCGCGGCCGACCGTTGGCCCTGGCCGACCGTTGGCTCACCGGACAGTCCGGTGCACACCGGACAGTCCGGTGAATTTTAGCCGTACGCCGCCGGCCAAAATCCCGAGAGCGGCCAGTTCGAGTCGAGTCAGTCTGGCGCACCGGACACTGTCCGGTGCACACCGGACAGTCCGGTGCTCCAGACCGAGCTGGGACTTGGCTGCACACAGCCAAGTCATTCTCTCCCCTTTTCTCTTTTTCTTCTTTCTGTTTCTAACACTTAGACAAATATGTTAGTCCACAAAACCAATGTACTAAGGCTTAGAAACATACCTTTACTTCATGATTTGCACCTTGTTCATCCATGTACACAAATTCACAATTAAACACATGTGTTGGCACTCAATCACCAAAATACTTAGAAATGGCCCAAGGGCACATTTCCCTTTCAATCTCCCCCTTTTTGGTGATTTATGCCAACACAACACAAAGCCACTAGAACAAGTGCAAACTCAATTCAAATAACACTTAAATTTATTTTGAATCAATTTTGGCATATATGGATCATCCTTTGCCACCACTTGGTTTGTTTTTGCAAATCAAACACAAATCTCTATCTCTAAGTTAAACACACATGTTTAAGCATAAAGAGAGTCATTCAAAAAAAGATTGATCAAGGATTTCAAAAACTCCCCCTTTTTCCCATAATCAATACTTCTCCCCACAAGAAGCCAACTTTTGACAAGAGAGACAACTTAAGAATTTTGACAAATCAAAAACTCTATTCTACTATTTTCAAAATCTCTCAAGTGGTAGCTGATCCATTTATTGCTTTGGCCTTTATTTTCTCCCCCTTTGGCATCAAGCACCAAAACGGGATCAATTTTGGCCCTTTAACCCCATTGCCTCACCAAAATCTTCAATTAAGAGCAAATGGCAATAAGAGTTCAGAGATGGACTTGGAATAAGTTACCCTCTCATCGGAGTGCAGTGGAAGTCTTGCATGATCCAAGTCCACCTTTTCCCTTTCAATTCTCCTTTGAGACTAAATCAAACAAACTCAAGCATATGATTGGTCTCAAAGGGTCAAGTTGCAACACATCTCCCCCTAAACATGTGCATCACTTTGCAACGGACTTGTGAGGTCCAGGGAGTGTTTGTACAACTTGAGCACCATAATAAGCAACAAAGTGCAGAATGAACATGATCAAAGGCATAAATACATGTATGCTATATTTCAATCCAAGTTCCGCGAATCTAAGACATTTAGCTCACTACGCAGCCTGCAAAAGGTCTTCTCATCTAAAGGCTTGGTAAAGATATCGGCTAGCTGGTTCTCGGTGCTAACATAAAACACTTCGATATCTCCCTTTTGCTGGTGGTCTCTCAGAAAGTGATGCCGGATGTCAATGTGCTTTGTGCGGCTGTGCTCAACAGGATTTTCAGCTATTCGGATAGCACTCTCATTGTCACATAGGAGTGGGACTTTGCTCAGATTGTAGCCAAAGTCCCTGAGGGTTTGCCTCATCCAAAGTAGTTGCGCACAACACTGTCCTGCGGCAACGTACTCGGCCTCAGCGGTGGATAGGGCAACGGAGGTTTGTTTCTTAGAGTTCCATGACACCAGGGACCTTCCTAAGAATTGGCACGTCCCCGATGTACTCTTCCTATCGACCTTACATCCAGCATAGTCGGAATCTGAGTACCCAATCAAGTCAAAGTTAGACCCCTTTGGATACCAGATCCCGAAGCAAGGCGTAGCGACTAAATATCTAAGAATTCGCTTCACCGCCACCAAGTGACACTCCTTAGGATCGGATTGAAATCTAGCACACATGCATACGCTAAGCATAATATCCGGTCTACTAGCACATAAATAAAGTAGAGATCCTATCATTGACCGGTATGCTTTTTGATCAACGGACTTACCTCCTTTGTTGAGGTCGGTGTGTCCGTCGGTTCCCATCGGAGTCTTTGCGGGCTTGGCGTCCTTCATCCCAAACCGCTTTAGCAGATCTTGCGTGTACTTCGTTTGGGAGATGAAGGTGCCGTCCTTGAGTTGCTTCACTTGGAACCCAAGGAAGTAGTTCAACTCGCCCATCATCGACATCTCGAATTTCTGCGTCATCACCCTGCTAAACTCTTCACAAGACTTTTGATTAGTAGAACCAAATATTATGTCATCGACATAAATTTGGCATACAAACAAATCACCATCACATGTCTTTGTAAAGAGAGTTGGATCGGCTTTCCCAACCTTGAAAGCATTAGCAAGTAAGAAATCTCTAAGACATTCATACCATGCTCTTGGGGCTTGCTTAAGTCCATAGAGCGCCTTAGAGAGCTTACACACATGGTCGGGGTACCGCTCATCCTCGAAGCCAGGGGGTTGCTCCACGTACACCTCCTCCTTTATTGGCCCGTTGAGGAACGCGCTCTTCACATCCATTTGGTACAACCTGAAAGAATGGTGAGCGGCATATGCTAGCAAGATACGAATGGACTCTAGCCTAGCCACAGGAGCAAAAGTCTCCTCAAAGTCCAAACCTGCGACTTGGGCATAACCTTTTGCCACAAGTCGAGCCTTGTTCCTTGTCACAACTCCGTGCTCGTCCTGTTTGTTGCGGAACACCCACTTGGTTCCCACAACATTTTGCTTGGGACGAGGCACCAGCGTCCAAACTTCATTGCGCTTGAAGTTGTTGAGTTCCTCCTGCATGGCCAACACCCAATCCGGATCTAGCAAGGCCTCCTCTACCCTGAAAGGCTCAATAGAGGAGACAAAGGAGTAATGTTCACAAAAATTAACTAATCGAGACCGAGTAGTTACTCCCTTGCTAATGTCACCCAGAATTTGGTCGACGGGATGATCCCTTTGAATCATCGCTCGAACTTGGGTTGGAGGTGCCGGTTGCGCTTCTTCCTCCATCACTTGATCGTCTTGTGCTCCCCCTTGATCACACGCCTCCTTTTGATGAACCTGTTCATCGTCTTGAGTTGGGGGATGCACCGTCGTTGAGGAAGAAGGTTGATCACGTTCATCCTGTTCCTGTGGCCGAACGTCTCCAATCGCCATGGTTCGTATAGCGGCCGTTGGAACATCTTCTTCATCTACATCATCACAATCAACAACTTGCTCTCTTGGAGAGCCATTAGTCTCATCAAATACAACGTCGCTAGAGACTTCAACCAAACCCGATGATTTGTTGAAGACCCTATACGCCTTTGTATTTGAATCATAACCTAATAAAAACCCTTCTACAGCTTTGGGAGCAAACTTAGAATTTCTACCCTTCTTCACTAGAATGTAGCACTTGCTCCCAAAAACACGAAAGTAGGATACATTGGGTTTGTTACCGGTTAGTAGCTCATACGAAGTCTTCTTGAGGAGTCGATGAAGGTAGACCCTGTTGATGGCGTGGCAAGCCGTGTTCACGGCTTCCGACCAAAAGCACTCGGGGGTCTTGAACTCTCCAAGCATCGTCCTCGCCATATCGATTAGCGTCCTGTTCTTCCTCTCTACCACACCATTTTGCTGTGGTGTGTAGGGAGCGGAGAACTCGTGCTTGATCCCTTCCTCCTCAAGAAACTCCTCCACTTGAAGGTTCTTGAACTCGGACCCGTTGTCGCTCCTAATCTTCTTCACCTTGAGCTCAAACTCATTTTGAGCTCTCCTGAGGAAGCGCTTGAGGGTCCCTTGGGTTTCAGACTTATCCTGCAAAAAGAACACCCAAGTGAAGCGGGAAAAGTCATCAACAATAACTAAACCATACTTACTTCCTCCTATGCTTAGATAGGCGACGGGTCCGAAAAGGTCCATATGCAGCAGCTCTAGAGGTCTTGACGTGGTCATCACATTCTTGCTGTGATGTGCTCCTCCTACTTGTTTACCTGCCTGACAAGCTGCACAAGGTCTATCTTTTTCGAAATAAACATTGGTTAGACCTATCACGTGTTCTCCCTTTAGAAGCTTGTGGAGGTTCTTCATCCCCACATGTGCTAAGCGGCGATGCCACAGCCAGCCCATGCAAGTCTTAGCCATTAAGCATGCATCTAGACCGGCCTCTTCTTTTGCAAAATCAACTAAATAAAGCTTGCCGTCTAGTACACCCTTAAAAGCTAGTGAACCATCACATCTTCTAAAGACAGACACATCTACATTAGTAAAAAGGCAATTGTATCCCATTTGACATAATTGACTAACAGATAGCAAATTATATCCAAGACTCTCCACTAAGAATACATTTGAGATAGAATGCTCATTAGAAATTGCAATTTTACCTAACCCTTTTACCTTGCCTTGATTCCCATCACCGAATATAATTGAATCTTGGGAATCCTTATTCTTGACGTAGGAGGTGAACATCTTCTTCTCCCCCGTCATATGGTTTGTGCATCCGCTGTCGATAATCCAGCTTGAACCCCCGGATGCATAAACCTGCAAGGCAAATTTAGGCTTGGGTCTTAGGTACCCAACTCATGTTGGGTCCTGCAAGGTTAGCACAAATGTCTTTAGGGACCCAAATGCAAGATTTATCTCCCTTGCATCTAGCCCCTAATTTCCTAGCAACAACCTTCTTTCCCTTTCTACAAATAGCAAAGGGAGCATTACAAGCATAATAAATGGTAGAAGGTTCATTCACTACTTTCCTAGGAGCATGAATAACATTCTTTCTAGGCACATGAGCAATATTTCTCCTAGGCATATGCGCAACATTTCTCCTACTCATATTTCTATCATGCTTATGAGAGGAACTAGAGGCAAACATGGCATGAGAATCATAAACATGTGAATCAAAATCATTATAAACATCTCTAGCATGTCTCCTATCATGGTATAAGAAAGCATGGTTCTTTTTAGCACTATTAGCCATAGGGGCCTTCCCTTTCTCCTTGACGAAGACGGGAGCCTTATGGCTTGTTAAGTTCTTGGCTTCCCCCTTGAAGCCAAGCCCATCCTTAATTGAGGGGTGTCTACCAACCGTGTAGGCATCCCTTGCAAATTTTATTTTATCAACTTCATTCTTGCTAGTCTTAAGTTGGGCATTAAGACTAGCCACTTCATCATTTAATTTGGAAATTAGAACTAGGTGTTCACTACAAGCATTAACATCAAAATCCTTACACCTAGTACAAATTTCAACATGTTCAACACAAGAATTTGATTTACTAGCTACTTCTAGTTTAGCACTTAAATCAATATTAACACTTCTTAAGGTAGAAATGGTTTCATGACAGGAAGATATTTCACTAGAAAGCATTTCATTTCTTTTCACTTCTAAAGCATATGATTTTTGTGCCTCTACAAACTTATCATGTTCATCATACAATAAATCTTCTTGCTTTTCTAAAAGCCTATCCTTTTCATTCAATGCATCAATCAATTCATTGATTTTATCTATCTTAGATCTATCTAAGCCCTTGAACAAGCAAGAATAATCTATATCATCATCACTAGACTCACTATCACTAGAAGAAGCATAAGTGGAGTCTTTAGTACTTACCTTCTTCTCTCTTGCCATAAGACAAGTGAGACGCTCATTGGGGAAGAGAGCCGATTTGTTGAAGGCAGTGGCGGCGAGTCCTTCATTGTCAGAGTCGGAGGAGGAGCAATCCGAGTCCCACTCCTTTCCTAGATGCGCCTCGCCCTTTGCCTTCTTGTATTGCTTCTTCTTCTCTCTTTTGTTCCCCTTTTCCTGGTCACTTTCATTATCGGGACAGTTAGCAATGAAATGACCAAGCTTACCGCATTTGAAGCATGAGCGCTTCCCCTTGGCTTTGGTCTTGCTTGGTTGCCCCTTGTGACCTTTAAGCACCGTCTTGAATCTTTTAATGATGAGAGCCATCTCTTCATCATTAAGGCCAGCCGCCTCAACTTGCGCCACCTTGCTAGGTAGCGACTCCTTGCTCCTCGTTGCCTTTAGAGCAATGGGTTGAGGCTCGTGGAGTGGTCCGTTCAACGCGTCGTCGACGTATCTTGCCTCCTTGATCATCATCCGCCCGCTCACGAATTTTCCAAGTACTTCCTCGGGCGTCATCATCGTGTACCTGGGATTCTCACGAATATTGTTCACGAGATGAGGATCAAGTACGGTAAAGGACCTGAGCATTAGGCGGACGACATCGTGATCCGTCCAACGCGTGCTTCCGTAGCTCCTTATTTTGTTGATAAGGGTCTTGAGCCGGTTGTACGTCTGAGTTGGCTCCTCTCCCCTTATCATGGCGAACCGTCCAAGCTCGCCCTCCACCAACTCCATCTTGGTGAGCATGGTGATGTCGTTCCCCTCGTGAGAGATCTTGAGGGTGTCCCATATCTGCTTGGCATTGTCCAAGCCGCTCACCTTATTGTACTCTTCCCTGCACAAAGATGCTAAGAGAACAGTAGTAGCCTGTGCATTTTTATGAATCTGTTCATTTATAAGCATAGGGCTATCCGAGCTATCGAATTTCATTCCGTTCTCCATAATCTCCCATATGCTAGGATGGAGAGAGAATAAGTGACTACGCATTTTGTGACTCCAAAATCCGTAGTCCTCCCCATCGAAGTGTGGAGGTTTGCCAAGAGGAATGGAAAGCAAATGCGAATTCGAACTATGTTGAATACGGGAATAATCAAATGAAAAGTTCGAATTGACCGTCTTCCTGTAGTCGTTGTCGTCATCCTTTTGGGAAGAAGTGGATTCATCACTATCGTCGTAGTAGATGATCTCCTTGATACGCCTCGTCTTCTTCTTCTTCCCTTCCTTTCGTCTATGGCCCGAGCCGGAGTCGGTAGGCTTGTCGTCCTTCGGCTCGTTGACGAAGGTCTCCTTTTCTTTGTCGTTGATCACAATACCCTTCCCCTTAGGATCCATCTATTCGGGCGGTTAGTCCCTTTGTGAATAGAACGGCTCTGATACCAATTGAGAGCACCTAGAGGGGGGGGGGGGGTGAATAGGTGATCCTGTAAAAACTTCAAACTTAAGCCACAAAAACTTGTTAAGCGTTAGCACGATTAATGCCAAGTGGCTAAGGTGAAGTCTCAACAAAACACAATACCACAAGAATCAAGCACAGAGGGACACAGTGGTTTATCCCGTGGTTCGGCCAAGCCAATGCTTGCCTACTTCCACGTTGTGGCGTCCCAACGGACGAGGGTTGCAATCAACCCCTCTCAAGCGGTCCAAAGACCCACTTGAATACCACGTTGTTTTGTTGTTCCTTTCACTATCCCGTTTGCAAGGAATCTCCACAAATTGGAGTCTCTTGCCCTTACAAGTATATGATCACAAAGAAAGCACAGAGTAAGGGAGGGAAGCAACACACACAAATCCACAACAAAAGCGCACACACACGGCCAAGACTCGAGCTCGAATGACTATCTCAGAGTTCACACTAGAACAGAGCTCGAATCACTTAGAATCACAAACGAATGCGCAAAGAACTTGTGTGGATGATCAAGAATGCTCAAGAGTTGCTTGTGTATCTCCTCCATGCGCCTAGGGGCTCCTTTTATAGCCCCAAGGCAGCTAGGAGCCGTTGAGAGCAATTCTGGAAGGCTATCCTGGCCTTCTGTCGTCGGGGGCACCGGACAGTCCGGTGCACACCGGACACTGTCCGGTGCCCGATTTGTTTCCTTTTCTGGCGCTGCCGACCGTTGCAGCCCGGCGGAGATCTGCGAGCCGTTGGCGCACCGGACATGTCCGGTGCACACCGGACAGTCCGGTGCCGTCTTCCGACCGTTGGCTCGGCCACGTGTCCCGCGCGGATTGCGCGGCCGACCGTTGGCCCTGGCCGACCGTTGGCTCACCGGACAGTCCGGTGCACACCGGACAGTCCGGTGAATTTTAGCCGTACGCCGCCGGCCAAAATCCCGAGAGCGGCCAGTTCGAGTCGAGTCAGTCTGGCGCACCGGACACTGTCCGGTGCACACCGGACAGTCCGGTGCTCCAGACCGAGCTGGGACTTGGCTGCACACAGCCAAGTCATTCTCTCCCCTTTTCTCTTTTTCTTCTTTCTGTTTCTAACACTTAGACAAATATGTTAGTCCACAAAACCAATGTACTAAGGCTTAGAAACATACCTTTACTTCATGATTTGCACCTTGTTCATCCATGTACACAAATTCACAATTAAACACATGTGTTGGCACTCAATCACCAAAATACTTAGAAATGGCCCAAGGGCACATTTCCCTTTCAGTCATAAGCCACCTACATTCGCTAGCTCACCTGATCCACTGGACGCGGATGATTGGCTGAAGTCCGTTGAGAAGATGCTGATTATTGCACAGTGCACGGACCGAGAGAAGGTTTTATATGCTTCTGAACGTCTGATTGGTCCTGCTGCTGACTGGTGGGATTCTTATACTGCTGCCCATGATGCTGTGGATACTATTACTTGGGCAGAGTTCAGTACGCAGTTCAGGAACTACCATATTCCAGCTGGGATGATAAAGATCAAGAAGAAGGAGTTTCTGTCGCTGAAGCAAGGAAGTATGTCAGTCAGCGAGTACCGTGACAAGTTTATTCAGTTATCCAGATATGCCCCTGAAGAAGTTGCTGAAGATGAGAGGAAGCAGGAGCATTTCATTGAAGGACTTAATGGGCCACTGCAGTATGCTCTGGTGGCACACACTTTTCCATCATTTCAGAGACTGTTGGATAAGGCCCTGGCTATTGAACACAAGCGTGTTCAGTTGGGAGATTTGAAGAGGAAGGCTATCTCACAGGGACAGGGTAGCAGCAGTGTTCGTCCTCGCTACAGTTCACCACAGGGTACACCGACCCGACCAGGAGGACCACGCCCAGTTCAGCAGTCACCACTGAGGACTCCACCTCCTCGACAGGCTACTCCCACTGGCACCCCGACAAAGTTTGCAGGACAGAGTCCGGGCACTCAATGTTTCAAGTGTGGGAAGATTGGTCATTATGCAAATGTCTGCCCACAGAGGATTGCTACTACTCCAGCTCAGAACAAGCAACAGACCCCTGGCAAGGGATATTCTATAGCCAGGGTGAATCAAGTCAGCGTTGATGATACTCCTGATGGTGGTGACCTCGTAATTGGTATGTTTTATGTTAATACAATTCCTGCAACCATATTATTTGATTCTGGTGCTACACATTCCTTCATGTCTGCTCGATATGCCAACACAAATGAAATACCACTGCTAAATATGAGAAAACCCCTGATAGTAATTACACCTAAAGGGCCTGTTGAGGCGAATCAAATGACACGTAGATTGACATTAACCATTATGGGTAGAGAATTTGGAGCTACTGCTATAATATTAGAGTCAAGCAGTATAGATTTGATCCTTGGTATGTCATGGCTAAGAAAGGCAAAGGCCGTTATAGCATGTGGTAGAGGTACCATAGAACTCACTACCACTAAAGGAGAAAGATTTCAAGTTAATATTGCAGTAACCTCCTCATCCATGCGTGCAATGTTCTTTATGCCTGAGGAGTTTGTTGGTGATAACATCCGGGTGGTTAGAGATTTTCCGGATGTCTTTCCAGAGGAGTTACCAGGGATGCCACCTGATAGAGAAGTTGAGTTTGTTATTGATCTCCTACCTGGAACCGCCCCTATTTCTAAACGGCCATATAGAATGTCCGTAGAGGAGTTGAAGGAACTGAAGAAGCAGTTAACGGAGTTACAAGAGGCTGGTTACATTCGTCCGAGTTCCTCACCTTGGGGAGCACCAGTGTTATTTGTGCAGAAGAAGGATGGATCGCAACGGATGTGTGTGGATTATAGATCTCTTAATGATGTTACGGTGAAGAATAAGTATCCGTTGCCCCGTATTGAGGATTTATTTGATCAGATGCGAGGTGCTAGAGTATTCTCAAAGATTGATCTCCGATCGGGTTACCATCAGATGAGGATTAGACCATCGGATATTCCCAAGACGGCTTTCTCGACTCGATATGGATTATATGAGTTTACTGTTATGTCATTTGGACTAACCAATGCACCAGCTTATTTTATGAACTTGATGAACAAAGTGTTTATGGAGTATTTGGACAGATTCGTCGTGGTATTCATCGACGATATTCTTATCTATTCTAAGAACGAGAGTGATCATGAACAACATCTAAGGTTGGTGCTACAGAAGTTGCGAGATAATCAACTCTACGCTAAGTTCAGCAAGTGCGAGTTTTGGATTGACAAGGTGCCATTCCTTGGTCATATTATTTCTAATGGAGGAATAGCAGTGGATCCTGCTAAGGTCAAGGAGATTATGGAGTGGAGAGTGCCCACTACAGTTACTGAGATTCGGAGTTTCTTGGGACTCGCAGGATATTATCGAAGATTTATTGAAGGATTCTCTAAGATTGCCAAGCCTATGACCTCGCTTTTGGAGAAAGGAAAAGAATTTAAGTGGGATGAGAAATGTCAAGAGAGCTTTGATCAATTGAAGGAGAGATTGATGTCACCTCCAGTATTGATTATGCCAGATCTGCAGAAGGGATTTGACATTTACTGTGATGCATGTGGCCAAGGACTTGGATGTGTGCTTATGCAAGAAGGTCATGTGATTGCCTATGCATCTCGTCAGTTGAGGAAACATGAATTGAACTACCCCACTCATGATTTGGAATTGGCTGCAGTTGTGCATGCACTTAAGATTTGGAGACACTACGTTATGGGAACTAAGTGCCAAGTATATACGGATCATAAGAGTTTGAAGTATATATTCACTCAGAAGGATCTCAACCTGAGGCAACGCCGTTGGTTGGAGCTCATTAAGGATTATGACTTGGAGATTCACTACCACCCAGGCAAGGCGAATTTGGTTGCAGATGCCTTGAGTCGGAAGGAGCATGTTCACTCCGCTTTCGTTGTCCAGCTACCTGATGAATTAGTAAAAGACTTTGAGAGGCTCAACCTGGGAATTGTTACACATACGGAAGGAGTGACTATTGAATTGGAGCCTACCTTGGAGCAAGAAATTCGTAAAGGTCAGGTTGGTGATGCCAAAATCCAGGAGATCAAAGATCTGATAACAGAGGGTAGAGGCCCGGAGTTCACAGAGGATGAGCAAGGCACGATATGGTTCAAGAACCGGATCTGTGTTCCTGATATTGATAGTCTTCGGGAAACCATATTGAAGGAGGCACATGATTCAGTTTACTCTATCCACCCTGGGAGCACTAAGATGTATCAGGATTTGAAGCAAAAGTATTGGTGGTATGGACTAAAAAGAGATGTGGCTGCACATGTGGCTATGTGCGATGTATGCCAAAGAGTTAAGGCTGAACACCAGAGGCCAGCCGGACTATTGCATCCACTGAAGATACCTGAGTGGAAATGGGAAGAGATTGGCATGGACTTCATTGTTGGATTACCCCGCACGTCTGCTGGATATGATTCTATATGGGTGATTGTGGATAGGCTAACTAAAGTAGCCCACTTTATTCCAGTGAAGACCACCTATTCAGGAGCTAAGTTGGCAGAGTTGTACATGGCACGAATTGTATGCCTGCATGGTGTGCCAAAGAAGATTGTGTCAGATCGAGGATCACAGTTTACCTCTCGATATTGGAAGCAGTTGCACGAGTCATTGGATACGAGATTGAATTTTAGTTCGGCTTACCATCCCCAGACTGATGGGCAGACTGAGAGGACTAACCAAGTACTGGAAGATATGTTAAGAGCTTGTGCTCTTAAACATGGTGGAAGTTGGGATAAGAGTCTACCGTATGCGGAGTTCTCATATAATAATAGCTATCAGGCCAGCTTGAAGATGTCACCGTTTGAGGCTTTGTATGGCAGAAAGTGCAGGACTCCCTTGTATTGGAATCAAACTGGTGAAAGGCAGTTGTTTGGACCTGAGATTATACAAGAAGCAGAGGAACAAGTTCAGCAAATAAGGGAGAATTTGAGAACTGCACAATCCAGGCAGAAAAGTTATGCTGATACCCGGAGAAGACTACTTGAGTTTAAGGAAGGAGATTATGTCTATTTGAAGGTGTCACCACTCCGGGGCATGAGAAGGTTCAAAGTCAAAGGAAAGTTGTCCCCTCGCTTTATTGGACCCTTTTTAATCTTAAAGCGAGTGGGAGAGGTTGCATATCAATTGGAGTTACCGGGTCATCTCGCGGATGTTCATGATGTATTCCATGTATCTCAGCTGAAGAAATGTCTCAGGGTGCCTGAAGAACAGTTACCAATGGAGGACCTTAGTGTTCAAGAGGATTTGACTTATGCTGAGTATCCCATCAAGATTCTGGATACTTTGACTCGAGTTACAAGGAATAAGGTGATAAAGATGTGTAAAGTGCAATGGAGTCACCACGGTGAAGATGAAGCAACTTGGGAAAGAGAAGAAGAGCTTCGTATAGATTTTCCCCACCTTTTCCCTAGATCTTCTTAAATCTCGAGGACGAGATTATTTTTAAGGGGGGTAGGATTTGTAATACTCAAGTTGTATACCAAGAGTAATAAAGAGAGCTCCTCATTTTGTGTGTCTTATTTGCATCATAAAAAGAGCACCTATGTAATTGAGAGTGACTAAATAAGACAATTACTCTAAAATAAAGAAAAAAGTGCATTTGTTGGAGTTTTATGTGTTGTGCATTAAATAAAACCATGAGGATAAAATGATAAGGTAATTGAAGCTTGATTAAGCCACATTGAAAACTAGGGTTTAAAGGAAGAAGAGAAATGTTATGAAAATAAAGAAAATAATATAAATATATTCCAAAAATTTGTATTCCATATTTCAGAATATGATTTGATAACAAGTGTGCACAAGGGTTGAAAACTAAATTCAAATTCAAATTTAAACCTAGAAGAAAGAAAACAGAAAACAAAATAAAAAGAAAAAAGAATAAAGCTTACCTGGGCTCTCCTCCTCAGTATTCGGCCCACCAGGGGGGGGGGGGGGAAATCCCGCGCGGCCCATCTCCTACGCGTGAGAGCGCCGACACCTGGGCCCTCCTTGCCAGCCTCTCCTTCCGCGCGCGTATTCTCCTCCTCTCGCTGCGCTGCGGGACCCTTTCGTCAGCCGGATGTTCACTCGCGTCGCGCTACGCTCACTGCCTCGTGGCCCCCACGTGTCATAGTCGTCTCCAACGGCTTCGCCGCGCATGGCGCGCGCGCGGATACCGCGAGGTCGTTGAAGCATCCCGGCCATGGCCACGTCCTTATAGGGGCGGGACCCGGTCCGTCTCCTTCCCCTCTTCATTCCGCACCTCGTCCCTGCCCGGAAACACGCCGCCGCCACCACCAGAATCGCGTCCGCAGAGAAGAAGAAACCCGCCGCCGTTGACTCGCGTGTCCGCCGTCGTTTCGGGGACGCCGCGAGGTCTCGGCAACTCGTCGGGTGGTGCTGATCGTGTCCGTGCAGAATCGTGGCCTGGGGTGCTGCGGGTCAGCTGGAATTTCTCGTCGGAGGCCCTAGCTCCGCCATGGGATCCATTGCGCCGTGGCCCGCCTGCTTCACCGCGTGACTGCCGGTAAGAAGTACCTCATCGCCTCCGCTACTGTCTACTCTACGTATAGCACCGGTCGTAGTATCGATTAAGCCCCTATTTCGTTTAGTTGGTGTGCGCCGGTGAGGTTGCCGCCGTGGGTGGCCGGCGGCGCTGCCGTCGCTCGTCAGGTGAGTTGGGAGAGATGGCCGCGGGCCGTTGATCTTTTGTTGAACGGCTGCGATTAGAAGTAGCGTACCCCTTCGCCGCGTTGGATCGTGACCGTCGGATGGTAGATCGATGACCAGCGGTGGTTCGGGATCTCATTAAATCGGGAGCGTCGATCTTGGATCGAACGGTTCGGAGCACGTACCGGTTCATTTATAGCGCCATCTAATCGGGACCCTTGATCTCAGATCCGACGGCCTATATCACCCCGTACCCCTTCGCGGGTCAATTTTTCTAAAGAGACCCTCACCTCTCTGGAAATCAACCCGCAGTCCATGTGTTACTATTCACTGAGTCTAGGATTTTATTCGCGCAGACCCCTGGACTTTCCAGAAATTGGCGCCCAGTCCAGAGCACGTTTAAAACGTATAAATGAATTAGTAAATGTATTTTTAATACAAAAATAATTCCTAAAACTTAGTTAATTCATAGAAAATTCATTTTAGCTCCAAATTGATCCATTCCAGTTCCTAAATTTTTGTAATAATATTGTCTACGCATTAGTGCCTCTGTTTTGGCATGAAAGGCTCATTTAAATTTATCTAATACTTAATCTTGTATTAAATACATAAAAGCTACAGAAATTCATAACTTGAATTATATAACTCCAAATTTAGTGATTCCAGTTCCTATGGGTTCATTTTAATGTCTAGTTTATTACTGTATATTCTATTTGCATGTTTGATGTGATGTTAATTTATGCTATACCATGTATGTTTTGTATTGATGCGAGTAGACGAGCAACCCACTGTGGAAACTGAGGTTCAACAAGTAGAAGTAGCTGAGCAGGAGCTCATTACAGGCAAGTTGTGCCCTTGATCACTTACTTTTCCCAGCCATGTTCTTATTAATTTTAATGATCTGCATAGGTTAATTTTGATGGGATCCTTTATGTACCCCAGTTTTGATTACCTCTATACCTTGTTCACCCCTGGAATATTTTTTGGGTAGTACTTGCTATTGCTTTATGTGGATTGGGTATGGAGATTCATTATTCATGATTATTCTGTTATTATCTTGTTATTATTATTGTTCATGTTAAGATCATTAAATTAATGGGAACATGGAGCGACCACCCGGGAAAACAGTGCTACCACAAGGGTTTAATGGGACGCCCTTGGCTGATTAACTAGGAAAGCTAGTGGAAGACTACCTTACCCGAAAGGGGCAAGGGCAGTAGGGGAGAGGTCAGTGTAGGGAGGTCCCTGGTTGATTTTGCTGCGATGGCGGTCAGCCAGGAACCCTGCACTGGATCTTCCTATAAACTGTAGCGGGTTTTGGAAGCTAGTGGAACTTTGTAAAGGCCTCGTAGTGGATCCCTAGCCATTCACCTCGGTAGTGTCTAAGGGCCTTGCAAACCCAGGCGACATGGGATACACGACTTGTGGGTAAAGATGCGCAACCTCTGCAGAGTGTAAAACTAGTATACTAGCCGTGCTCACGGTCAAGAGCGGCTCGGACCCTCACATGATTAATTATGGAACTTAAGTTTAATTTGACATTTGCATCGCATTTGGGATTATTTACTATTACTGTTCTTTATTATTATTAAGGTTTGGTATTTACTTACACTTAGTAATTGCTAATAAAATTTTGACCAACTCATAAAAGCAATGCTCAGCCTTAGCCTTTATTTCATTGATCAGCCTTACACTTCATGAACTCCCACCTTTGGTGAGTTCATGCCACATTATTCCCCACGACTTGTTGAGCTATGAACGTATGTGAGCTCACTCTTGCTGTCTCACACCCCCCCACAGGAGAAGAACAGGTGGTCGAAGAGGAGCCGCCTAACACTGAGGAGTTCGATCTGATCTAGGTGGCGTTTCTCAGTCGACATTGGCGCCATCGATCCTTAGTTCGTTTTATATTTACCTTTATTTTGTAATAAGACTTCCGCTATGTAATAAATACTCTGATGTTTTATGACATTTATCTCTATACACTCTGTTATTGTATATGTTGTCTTCTTGGCGCATGTATGAGATGCACCCGGCTTTGTTTCTTTAAAACCGGGTGTTACAATCTGATTCCGACAACATAACCTCCAATTCCAGCTCCTCCCCTTGCCCCTCCTCCATCACAACATCAAGTTGCTGCAGAAAAAAACAGTACAAACATCTGCATAAATCAAAGCTATTCATGTATGAAATATTGAAATTTATCATACATTAATACCTTTTCTACAGATACAGAGACAACACCACAATGAGATGTGGATGATGAAGGTGTAGTGCTAGCCGCCGCTGACATCTTCTTGGCTGCTGGCACAAGCTTCCTCGTGCTCGTGCACTTGCTCATTGATCTGGAACTTCGTGGTATTGGCGGACGCGAATGACCTTCGTGCCCATCCGGTTCTTGGGCTTCCATGGCGACGAGCCGCCGACCAGCGATGGGCAGGTGGGTGCCGGATAGCCAAATAGGGCGAGGGCGTTGTCGAGGAAGACGACGAAGATCGAACAGTCGAACAAGGCGAGGGCGCTGGACGGTCGGAGTGCTGGACTGCTAGAGTCTCGGCTCGGCAAGGAGTGCTGGAGTCTCGGGCACACATCGCACCCGCACACCAGAGCGGTGGCGCCTGTAGCCTGCTCTACTCCACGCCTCCACGGACCGTGGCGGCACTAGGGTTTCTGTTTTGGGGAGAGAGAGGGAGAGACCGAGACCGAGAAGGTGAGGGAGGGAGACTGGCGGTGGACTGCGTGCAGGCCTGCAGCCGTGACCGAGAGGCCGACCGTGACCGTGAGGGGCTGAGGCGCTGAGCACTTCGGTTTGTGGCCGTGTGGGTCGTGTCCTGTCTCCTGTGTGGGCCATGTGGCTGTGAGCCTATGAGTGGGTTGCCTTGTGGGCTGCTTCATATGGGTCTGGGTTGGGCCATTGCAGTGATGTAGAACTCGTTTGGCTCGCGAGTAACTCACGAGCCAGCTCGAGTTTGGCTCGTTAAGAACCGAGTTAAATTGTTAGCTCAGCTCGTGACTCATTTTCAACAATCCGAGTCGAGTCGAGTCACTAATGAGTCGAGTCGAGCGAGTTACCGAGTCACGAACTTTTTGTCCAGCCCTAGTTCCAACGATTTCTTTTGCTCATTCATCGTTCAAAAAGCGCATAATTGACATCCTCGGACGTCGGGTGGCTATTCCCGATTTGTCTTCTCTTGTCACGTGGAGTCACCGAACCGTCGCCTCTGACACACCTTGGGATTTATCCTCCAGCGTCGGCGTCACCCTCGGGCATGGCGTGCTAGCATCTAGCAACTACGCCTCCTCATGTGAGAGCTGACCTCCGCTCGCATCTTTATTCCCCTGCTACTAGGTTTTCTCCATTTGTATTGTAGATCTTGGTAAGGTTCGAGGGAGATAGTTCTCGATTTTCACCAAGCTTGTCGCTGGCTGGACCGGAGAGCGGACATAGTGGGTTTGAGGGCGCGCCAACGCGACTACAGACGGCGACATCAAGAGGGGAGATGTTTTGGTGTGGATGGAGAAGCCGAGACAGTGACGGGCAGTGCAGGAACTGCTTGGGAGAGGAGATTTAGGTCCTGAGGAGTCCGTCGATCGGGTTAGGGCAAGGGGCGGGGTGCTGGCTCCATCACTTGTGTCGCGGTGCCACATCCCCCATCATGCCACAGAGGATGGAGGCGGAGTTGGAGTCTCCCGGAGTTGTGTCGAGGAGCAGTCGAGCATGTTGATCATCACCGATGTATATTCAAGGAAATGGTTTATTGGTATATTGGGACCAATGATCCGGTGTAGTTAGAAACTTAGAATAGATTTCGAGAACATCCACATGCCAGATGTGTGGATACTTTACAAAATTCATGTACTAGTGTCGGATACCGTATCAGATACGGATACTTTCCAGATACGTATCAAGGACATACCATAAATTTATGTGGATTTAAATAAATAAATAAATAGATATTCTTGTGCATGATACTGTAGGGCACCCAAAGCCCACAGCAGAAGCCTCAGTGTCTCATGCTCATGTATGCGCGCCGCCAGCTTCCGTTGATCTATGGTTGTTAGCTCGTCCGTGGCCATGAGGCTTATGGTCGTGTTCTATTGTAAGCCCGTCCGCCGTCACAAGGTTTGTGGTCGTGATCTAACGTCTACCCTACCCTTCTTGCTTCTCAAAGACTCAAACTCCTCTCGTTCTTCTCCATTCTTCTTAGATCCCATGGTGGCAAGTTCTGTACTTTTGTGGCCACCTGACTCTGACTTCTACATGTCTCATTCTTTGTTCTTGGTAGATCCCATGGTGAAGTGTTCAAATGCATCTACTGAACTGATGTGGTGAACTGGTGATTATCTGTGAGACTGTTGGTGTAGCGTATCATTACACATGTTTTTTTCATGCTGGATTTATTGATTTGAGTCTAGATAAATTCTAGAAGAGTGAAAGTCACCTAGAGGGGGGGGGGTGAATAGGCGAAACCTGAAATTTATAAACTAAAACACACACTAAGACTGAGAGTTAGCGTTAGAATTAAATCTGAGTCCGAAAGATTGTTTCTCTTGCTAAGAGTTGCTCAAAGGATGCGGATGACGTATGGGAGCAAACTCAAATCAATACTAGCAAGGAAGTGTTAGAGAGAGGAAAGAGGGTAAACAAATCAAGCGAGAATAAAAGCGAGTAAACACGACGATTTGTTTTACCGAGGTTCGGTTCCAAAGAACCTAGTCCCCGTTGAGGAGGCCATAGAGACCGGGTCTATTTCAACCCTTTCCTCTCTCTCAAACGGTGACTTAGACCGAGTGAGCCTTCCCTTAATCACATGGGTCACTAAGACCCCGCAAGGACCACCACACACTTGGTGTCTCTTGCTAAGCTTTACAAAGCACTTGATAAATAGAATGAGAAAGGAAGAAGGCAATCCAAGCGACAAGAACAACAAAAGAACACAAGTGATCCTCTCACAAGCCCTTAAGTACTAGAGTTGATTTTGGGAACTTGGAGTGGATTGATTGCTTTGATTGTGTCTTGGAGTGTTGGACTTTGCTCTTGTAATGAATGAATATTTCAAAAGGCTTGGATGGCTTTGAATGAGGTGGTTGGGGGGTATTTATAGCCCCCAACCACTTCCTAGCCGTTGGTGAAGTCTGCTGGCGATGGGCGCACCAGACAGTCCGGTGCGCGCCCCGTCAGCACGTCCGTTAGGGTCTGAAGCAGTTGACTGTTGGAGCGCCTTGTCGTCTTGCTGCACTGGACAGTCCGGTGACCTCTGACTTCTGTCGTGGCACTGTTCATCACTTTTTATTGTGTCAGACGACCGTTGCCGCGCAGGGAGCCGTTGCTCCGCTGGCTCACCGAACAGTCCGGTGGCACACCGGACAGTCCGGTGAATTATAGCAGAGCATGCCTCTGAATTCCTGAGAGTGGCTGGTTTGGGCTTGTACGGGCCTAGTGCACCGGACACTGTCCGGTGTGCCAAATTTTAGCACACTCAAGTCTTGCTCCAATTTTTGATTGAGTCCCTAACTGAATTTCTTTCTTGGTTTGTGTTGAACCTTATGCACCTGAGATAAATGACATCTAGACAAACTAGTTAGTCCATGTGGTTTGTGTTGTACGTCAACCACCAAAATCGATTATAGGAAATGGTTAACCCTATTTCCCTTTCAATCTCCCCCTTTTTGGTGATTGATGCCAACACAAACCAAAGCAAATATGAAGTGAAGAAATGTAACTAGTTTGCAATTGAGATAGATATGCATAGGTTACTTTGGAGTTAAACCAACGAAAGACTTTATGCATATGAATGGATTGCTTTCTTTTTATTTAACATTTTGGACCACAATTGCACCACTTATTTGTTTTTGCAAATCTTTTGGAAAAATCCTTTCAAAATCTTTTGCAATTAGTCAAAGGTATAGGAATACGATTGCAAGAAGCATTTTTAAGATTTGAAATTTCTCCCCCTATTTCAAATGCCTTTCCTTTGACTAAATGAAAGCTCCCCCTGAAATGATTCTCCCCTTTTCTTTCAAGAGGGTTTTTGAAATAATTTTCCCTTTGCGAAATGGATACCAAATAATATTATTCCAATTGAAGTTCTTCATTCTAACTTGTTATTTGAAATAAGATATCAATTGAAAATTAGCTTTAAATACCAATTGAAATAAACATTTGTGAAATTTTTGAAATTGGTGGTGTGGTCCTTTTGCTTTGGGCTTAATACTTTCTCCCCCTTTGACATTAATCGCCAAAAACGAAGAACTTGAGAGCCCTTTTGACATTTTCTCCCAAATGGTAAAATAAATATGAATGAAGGGTCGTACCAATGAGAGTTACATGAGTAACGGCAAAGGGCAGATGATACTGTCAGAGTTGGAGTGGAAGCCTTGTCTTTGCCGTATACTCCATTTCCCTTTCAATCTAAGACTAAGGATAGAAATACACTTGAAAGCACATTAGTCTTAGCCTTGCACAAGAAGAATAAGAAATATGCATTTGTACCAAATGAAAGAGACATGATCAAAGGTATATAAATTAGCTATGTGCAATGTTTCAATCAAATTTTTAAGAATCAAGTGTATTTAGCTCATTTCAAAGTTTGCTAAAAGTTTTCTCATCTAGTGGCTTGGTAAAGATATCGACTAATTGGTTGTGGGTGCTCACATAAGCAATTTCGATATCCCCCTTTTGTTGGTGATCTCTCAGGAAGTGATACCGGATGTCTATGTGCTTAGTGCGACTTTGTTCAACGGGATTATCCGCCATGCGAATTGCACTCTCATTATCACATAGGAGAGGGACTTTGCTCAATTTGTAGCCATAGTCCCTAAGGGTTTGTCTCATCTAAAGTAATTGTGCACAACAATGTCCTGCAGTAATATACTCGGCTTCGACGGTGGAAAGAGCTACGAAGTTTTGTTTCTTGGAAGCCCATGACACCAGGGATCTTCCCAGAAAGTGGCAAGTCCCTGATGTGCTCTTTCTATCAATTTTACATCTGGCATAATCGGCATCGGAATACCCAATTAAATCAAAGGTAGATCCCTTGGGGGTACCAAAGCCTAAACTTAGGAGTGTAAACTAAATATCTCATGATTCTTTTCACGACCCTAAGGTGAACTTCCTTAGGATTTGCCTGGAACCTTGCACACATGCATACGAAAAACATAATATCCGGTCGAGATGCACATAAGTAGAGTAAAGATCCTATCATCGACCATTATACCTTTTGATCTATGGATTTACCTCCCATGTCGAGGTCGAGATGCCCATTTGTTCCCATGGGTGTCTTGATGGGTTTGCCATTCTTCATTCCAAACTTCTTAAGTATGTCTTTAATGTACTTAGTTTGGCTGATGAAGGTGCCCTCTTGGAGTTGCTTGATTTGTAATCCAAGGAAATACTTCAACTCCCCCGTCATAGACATCTCGAATTTCTATATCATGACCCTACTAAACTCTTCACAAGTTGACTTGTTAGTAGACCCAAATATAATATCATCAACATAAATTTGGCATATAAACAAGTGTTTTGCAACAATTTTAGTGAAGAGAGTAGGATCGGCCTTTCCGACCTTGAAGCCATTAGTGATAAGGAAGTCTCTTAGGCATTCATACAATACTCTTGGGGCTTGCTTGAGCCCATAAAGCGCCTTTGAGAGCTTATACACTTGGTTACGATATTCACTGCCTTCAAAGCCGAGAGTTTGCTCAACATAGACCTCTTCCTTGATAGGTCTGTTGAGGAAGGCACTTTTCACGTCCATTTGATAGAGCTTAAATCCATGGTAAGTAGCATAGGCAAGTAATATACGAATTGACTCAAGCCTAGCTACGGGTGCATAGGTTTCATCGAAATCCAAACCTTCGACTTGTGAATAATCCTTTGCCACAAGTCGAGATTTGTTACTTGTCACCACACCATGCTCATCTTGCTTGTTGCGGAATACCCACTTGGTACCTACAACATTTTGATTAGGACGTGGAACTAAATGTCATACCCCATTTCTGGTGAAGTTGTTGAGCTCCTCTTGCATAGACACCACCCAATCTAGATCTCTTAGTGCATTCTCTATCCTGTATGGCTCAATAGAAGACACAAAAGAGTAATGCTCACAAAAATGTGCAACTCGAGATCTAGTGGTTACCCCCTTGTGAATATCACCAAGAATGGAGTTGACGAGGTAATCTCTTTGAATTGCTTGGTGGACTCTTGGGTGTGGTGGTCTTTGTTCTTGTAATGAATGAATATTTCAGAAGGCTTGGATGGCTTTGAATGAGGTGGTTGGGGGTATTTATAGCCCCCAACCACTTCCTAGCCGTTGAATCATCTTCCTTGTCTTGATCATCTTTATCTCCCCCTTGATCAATGTCCTCCTCATGAGGTGGCTCATTGTCTTGATCTTCATCCTCTTCCTCTTCTTCTTGAGTCTGATTCTCATCTTGAGTTGGTGGAGATGCTTGCCTGGAAGATGATGGTTGATCTTGTGCTTGTGTGGGCTCCTCGGATTCCTTAGGACACACATCCCTAATGGACATGTTCCTTAGCGCGATGCATGGAGCCTCTTCATCATCTAGTTCATCAAGATCAACTTGCTCCACTTGGGATCCATTAGTCTCATCAAACACAATATCACAAGAAACTTCAACTAATCCAGTGGATTTGTTGAAGACTCTATATGCCCTTGTGTTTGAGTCATAACCAAGTAAAAAGCCTTATACTACTTTAGGAGCAAATTTAGAACTTCTACCTTTCTTAATAAGAATAAAGCATTTGCTCCCAAAGACTCTAAAATATGAAACATTGAGCTTTTTACTAGTGAGGAGTTCATATGATGTCTTCTTGAGGATTCAATGAAGATATAACCGGTTGATGGAGTAGCAGACAGTGTTAATTGCCTCCGCCCAAAACCGGTCTAGTGTCTTGTATTCATCAAGCATGGTTCTTGCCATGTCCAGTAGAGTTCTATTCTTCCTCTCCACTACACCATTTTGTTGAGGTGTGTAGGGAGAAGAGAACTCATGCTTGATGCCCTCCTCCTCAAGAAATCCTTCGATTTGTGAATTCTTGAACTCCGTTCCATTGTCGCTTCTTATCTTTTTGATTCTCAATCCGAACTCATTTTGAGCCCGTCTCAAGAATCTCTTTAAAGTCTCTTGGGTTTGAGATTTTTCCTGTAAAAAGAATACCCAAGTGAAGCAAGAATAATCATCCACATAAACTAGACAGTACTTACTCCCGCCGATGCTTATGTAAGCGACCGGGCCGAATAGATCCATATGGAGTAGTTCGAGCGGCCTGTCAGTCATCATCATGTTCTTGTGTGGATGATGGACTCAAACTTGCTTTCCTGCTTGTCATGTGCTACAAATTATGTCTTTCTCAAAATGAACATTTGTTAGTCCTAAAATGTGCTCTCCCTTTAGAAGCTTGTGAAGGTTCTTCATTCCAACATGGGCAAGTCGGCGATGCCAGAGCCAACCCATATTAGTCTTAACAATTAAGCAAGTGTCTAGTTCAACTTTGTTATCATTAAAATCAACTAAATATAGCTGACCATCTAACACTCCCTTAAATACTATTGAATCATCACTTCTTCTAAAGACAGTAACACCTACGTCAGTAAATAGACAGTTGTAGCCAATTTTGCGTAATTGAGAAACAAAAACCAAATTGTAGTCTAATGAATCTACAAGAAAAACATTGGAAATGGAATGGTCAGGGGATATAGCAATTTTACCCAAACCTTTGACTAAACCTTGATTTTCATCCCCGAATGTAATAGCTCTTTGGGGATCTTCATTTTTCTCATATGAGGAGAACATCCTTTTCTCCCCTGTTATGTGGTTTGTGCACCCGCTATCGATTATCCAACTTGAACCACCGAATGCATAAACCTACAAAACAAATTTAGGCCTTATTCTTAGGTACCCAAATGGTCTTGGGTCCTTTTACCTTAGAAACAAGCATCTTGGGTACCCAAACACAAGTCTTTGGACTCTTGTGTTTGCCCCCAACATATTTGGCAACTACTTTGCCTGCTTTGTTTGTTAGCACATAGGAAGCATCAAAAGCCTTAAATGAAATGTTATGCTCATTTTATGCATTAGGAATTTTCTTTTTAGGCATTTTGATATGAGTGGAATGCCTAGAACTAGAAGCCTCATTTTTATACATAAAAGCATGATGGGAAACAGTATGAGGTTTTCTAGCATGAATTTTCCTAATTTTGTGCTCAGGATAGTTTGTAGGATATAAAATATAGCCCTCTCTATCCTGAATCATGGGAGCCTTACCCTTAACAAAGTTAGACAATTTCTTAGGGGCATTAAGCTTGACATTGCTTTGGTTCCCTTGTTGGAACCTAATGCCATCCTTAATGCTAGGACGTCTCCCATTATAGAGCATGCTTCTAGCAAATTTGATTTTTTTTCATTTTCTAGCTCATGCTCGGCAATTTTAGCATTTAATGTAGCTATGTGATCATTTTGTTGTTTAATCATGGGAAGGTGATCATCAATAGCTTCAACATTAACATCTCTACATCTAGTACAAATTATGACATGCTCAACAATAGATGTAGATGGTTTGCTAATATTCAATTCATCAATCTTAGCATTTAGACTAACATTCTTATTTCTAAGACAGGAAATTGAATCATTGCAAATGCTAAGCTCTCTAGATAAGTTTTTGCATTTTTCTACTTCTAGAGCATAAGCATTTTTCAACTTAACAATTTTTTTGTTTTCCTTAACGAGTAAGTCCTCTTGGCATTCCAAGAGATCATCCTTCTTGTTAATGGTCTCTATTAGTTCATTTAATTTTTTCTTTTGGTCCATGTTAAGGTTAGCAAAGAGAGAAACTAGATTATCTTCACTATCACTAGAACTACCCTCATCACTAGATGTAGTATATTTGGGGGTACTTCTAGAATGTATCTTCTTCTTTTTGCCATCCTTTGCCATGAGACACTTGTGGCCGACGTTGGGGAAGAGAAGTCCCTTGTTGACGGCGATGTTGGCGGCGTCCTCGTCGGAGGAGGAGTCAGTGGAGCTTTCGTCGGAGTCCCATTCCCGCCCCATGTGCGCCTCACCGCCCTTCTTCTTGTAGTACTTCTTCTCCATTTTCTTCTTCCCCTTCTTGTCGTCGTCCCTGTCACTTTCACTAGAATATGGACATTTAGCTATAAAGTGACCGGACTTACCACACCGGTAGCACACCCTTTTGGAGCGGGGCTTGTAGTCCTTCCCCCTCCTTTGCTTGAGGATTTGGCGAAAGCTTTTGATGATGAGTGCCATCTCCTCGTTGTCGAGCTTGGAGGCATCGATTGGAAGCCTACTTGGTGTAGGCTCCTCCTTCTTTTCTTCCGTTGCCTTAAATGCAACGGGTTGCACCTCAGGTGTAGAGGTGGCACCTTGTTCCAAGTTGACAATGTGTTTGAAGACTTTGATCATAAGCTCGAAGCTCACAAACTTGCCAATAACCTCCTCGAGAGACATCTGTTTATATCTAGGGCCTCCACGGATTAGTTGTACTTGAGTGGGATTACGAAAAACAAGTGATCTAAGAATAACCTTAACCATCTCATGGTCATCCCACTTGGTGCTCCCAAGGTTGCGCACACCATTGTCTTGAGCCGGTTGTACATAGCTTGCGACTCTTCCCCTTTGTTGAGGACGAATCGACCGAGTTCTCCCTCGATCGTCTCACGCTTGGTGATCTTGGTCACCTCGTCCCCTTCGTGTGTGGTTTTGAGGACGTCCCAAATTTCTTTGGCGTTCTTCAATCCTTGCACCTTATTATACTCCTCTCGACACAAGGAGGCAAGGAGTATAGAAGTTGCTTGGGAGTTGAAGTGCCTAATTTGAGCGGCCTCGTCTGAGTCGTAGTCCTCGTCCCCTACCTTTGGTTCCTGCGCTCCAAACTCAACAATATCCCAAATACTTTCGTGGAGTGAGGTTAGATGATGCCTCATTTTATCACTCCACATGCAATAATCTTCACCATCAAAATATGGTGGTTTGCCTAAAGGTACGGAAAGTAATGGAGCGCGCTTTGAAATATGGGGATAGCATAGGGGCATCTTACTATACTTCTTGCGCTCATGGCGCTTAGAAGTAGTGGACGACTCAGTGCTGGACGTGGAGGGTGGTGAAGAGTCAGTCTCGTAGTAGACCACCTTCTTCATTTTCTTCTTCTTCGTGTCACCCCTCGATGTGTCTTGATGGAGGAAGAGGATTCCTCCTTGTACTTGTTGCTAGACTCTCTTGAAAGAGTCTTCTCGGAGCCCGCGGGCTTGTCGCCAGTCACGATCTCCCTCTTGGCGTGATCTCCAGACATCATTTTCGAGTTGGTTAGGCTCTTAATGAAGCACTGGCTCTGATACTGTCGGGGACCGTAATTAGGGGTACCCCTAATTAGGACTGGGCGTTCGGGTTACCCGAAAATTTCGGGTCGGGTAAGTCGGGTAATTAAAATTTCGGGTTTTAGAAAGTCATACCCGAAATTGTATCGGGTATTATAGTACCCGAAAATTCGGGTACCCGATAATTCGGGTACCCGATAATTCGAGTTCGGGTATCAGGTACTCCCGAAGTACCCGGATTTAAAAAAACAGTCACTACACAGGTCATTGGTAAATACACACAGGGAAAATATGATACAATAAAATACATCAGGTTCTTAGGAACTGTTAGACTTTAGACTCCAGTACTCCACAACCTAAATAGACGATAAATGATATGAATTCAAAACAGACGATGTGCTATGCTACTCTCCAGTTATCCACACACGGCACTTCCGCACTTGTCCAGAACACCAAGTCTCTAGCACTTGTCCAGCAAGACAGCACTTGGCTTGGCACACAATAGCACACTAGCACCACTGCAGTCTGCACCAGCACACTTCACACCACTCTCCAACACTTGGAACACACGGACACACCACTACACATCTACACCAGTGACCAGTCTACAGAGGGAAACAATCTCATCTCTCATGTAGAGACACAGCCATACAACCGCTAGTCTGCCACCAACGAATGAGACATAGGGACAGACAGACAATCACCAATAAGCCAGACGTGCACCACAGTCCACATCTCACTGTTATGTTGCTTGAGACTTGGAAGTGGAAGTAGCCTCAGTTCTTTTTCCTTTGCCACCATTACCAAATTCTTCAATTAGCTCTGCAATTAAAGGAGTGGAACCATGCAGCTATCAATTAGAAATGATTAAACATCAAATACATACAAAAAATGATGAAATACTATTATACCTTTTTCTATAATGGCTAATTCCTCGATATTCTCTTGTATGTCAATGGGAGTAGACCTTCTTAGCCAATCTTGGGTACATACAAGGGCCTCCAACATGAAAGGTGTAAGGGAAGTACGAAAATCATCCAAGATACGTCCACTTGTGCTGAAAACGGACTCTGAAGCTACTGTTGATATTGGTATAGCAAGGATATCTTGGGCCATGTGAGCCAAAACCGGCAATCTGTGTGCATTGTCCTTCCACCAAACGAGAATATCAATCTTTTTTTCTGTATCTTCACAATCTTCAGATACATATTTGTCCAGTTCTGATTTGGTAGTGTTGTTACTACTATTAGTCATCTTCATTTTCTTGGCAATAACTTGTTTAAGCTTCCCTCCTGGACCACCTCTTGCTTGAGTTGAATCTGTTTCTTCAGTTGATTCTTCAATTGGTGCATAAATATTTCTATATTCTGTGAACAGTTCTCGGATACATGTCTTAATAGCAGACCAAACTAGTTGTCCTCTGTCCTCACCAAAGATCTCTTCAACGGTAATCTTATGGTACAAAGATAACTTGTACCTTGGATCAAGAAATGCAGCAACAAAAATCAATAGATTAATGTTCTCCTTTTCCTTACCCTTTCCTTTCCCTCTGTCCTTATCCGGCTCATTCCAAACTCCCCAATACTTGTCATATTTCTCTTTCATTCTGAAGCCCATTGAAACTCGCAAAGAATCCACACTATCAATCCATGATTGAATCAACAAGTGGATCTCTCCAATCTCATGAAAGAAGGAGTTAATAGTGACATGAAGGCTAGAGGAGATGCGAATAGTGAGATCATAGAAATGCTCTAGAAATTCAGCCATCTTCTTGGCATTCTCCAAATCATCCTCATTAGGGTGATCATGTCCTCCTCTCACCTCAGATAGCTCCAAAACATAGCTAATGTCGTCTTCAGCCAACCTCAAGAATACCTTCTCATACACAATTGCAGCCTTCAACATTAGATATGTTGAATTCCATCTTGTTGGGACATCAAGCCTCAAAAAGGCCTTGCTGTCAACCTTCTCTTCCTCTGCAAATTCCTTGAACTTTACCAACCTTGAAGTTCCATTTTTTATGTAACGAACAGCATCCCTAACACGCTGCACTGAGAGGTCCACATCTTTCAAGCCATCTCGCACAATGAGGTTCACTATATGTGCAACACACCTCATGTGGAGATACTTGCCATCTGCTATTGTTGTTTTCTGTAATTGCCTTCTCAAATAACCAATAGCACTATCATTGGCACTTGCATTATCAACTGTTACAGTCATAATTCTATCCAAACCCCAGTCCACCAAACTTTTGATCAAGCTTTTCCCAATATCATCCCCCTTATGCCCCTTCACCTTGAAAAAGCTAATGATTTTCTTCTGCAAAATCCATTTCTCATCAATAAAACTTGCTGTCACAGTCATATAGCCATCTTGTTGTTGGGAGGTCCAACAATCTGTTGTTAGACTAACTCTTTAACAAGAGTCTTTGAAGAACTTCTTTAGCTTGGCCCTCTCTTGGAAGTATGTGCGCACAATGTCCCTAGTACAAGTTCTTCTAGATGGCACCTGGAACCGTGGGCAAGCTTTTGACATAAATTTTCTGAAGCCCGACTTCTCACCAAAAGCAAAGGGCAGCTCATCTTCTATTAGCATTTCAGCAAATGCATCCCTCAATGAATTTTGATCAAACCTCCAAGTGCTAGGAGCTTCCCCTCCCATTGCTTGCAAAGTACCTTGCTTTGGGTCTTTATCAAATTTATTGGGGTTGCGCTTGCAAACATTAAAATGTTTATTTAATGAAGATGTACCATGCTGATTGGAATCAGCCTTAAGGATACGCTGACAATATTTGCACTTAGCAGACTTTAGCCTACCCTTGTCATCTTTGATCTTAATGAAATGATCCCACATACTTGACCTTGGTACCATCTCCTTCCTTGCCTCCTTTTTCTCAAGGTCTACGAAATTAGCATCCCCTTCAGTTCCACTAGATTTACCTTGTATTGTTTGTGACTGATCAGCTGTTGTTTCCACAGTTGCTTGCTCAAATTGAGTAGCAGTACCCATAGATTCTCTTTCCAATTCCATGTCTACTATATCATCAGTATCAGGCATCTGCAAAAAACCTTAGACATATATATAAGTTACTGACTTACTAAGTTACTGAAATGCATACTAACTTACTAAGTTACTGACTATAAGACATCATATAAACAAAAATGCTTACTAACTTAGATAGAAATGTGTGCTGCTCGATTACGAAATAGAGAGTTAGAAATGCATACTAACTTACTAAGTTACTGACTATAAGACAACATATAAACAAAAATGCTTACTAACTTAGATAGAAATGTGTGCTGCTCGATTACGAAATAGAGAGTTAGAAATGCATACTAACTTACTAAGTTACCGACTATAAGTTACTGACTGTAAGAGACAGAAATGTGTGCTGCTCGATTATGAGATAGAGAGTTAGAAACAGAAATACGTACGTTGCTTGATTCCTCGGTCGCTATCGTCGTGTCGACCGGCGGCGAGGTCTGCGTGCTGTCTGGTGCCTGCTACGAGGTCAGTCGGCGACCTTGGACCACTGCAGTTAGACGGCGTAGAGCCCGACTGCTAGACCTAGATGGACATGGACACTCGGTGGCGGCGGACTTGGACTGCTCGGTGTCGGCTGTAGCTTGTAGGGTTTGCCCCGTATCTGTATTGCTGCCCGCCTGCCTGTACGTGGGAGTTGGGAGCCTGGGCGGTGGCCGGTGGGTGGGCTGGTTACTTGGGCTGTGAAGTGTGAACACATGTAGGCTGGCACTTGGGCTAATGGGCTGTACGCTACGCATGTATGTTGTTGGTTGTAGGCCCCTATAGCTGGCTAAAGATTTCCGGGTTCGGGTTATTCGGGTACCGGCAGGTGGTACCCGAACTGCCTATAATAATTTCGGGTTTCATAAGTTGGTACCCGAAATTCCCGAATAAAATTCGGGTACCCGATATTATGGGTTCGGGTTTGGAAATTTCGGGTTCGGGTATCGGGTTACGGGTTTTTTGCCCAGGCCTACCCCTAATGCTCCTTAACCTGGCCAAAAAACATCTTCGGAACAAACCATCAATGACTGATAAAGCGCAGGCCTCGTCTACCAAGGGACGTGACCTCATCCGAGCCCGGCCTCGAGCAAGGACGGTAGTCTCGGACGGATTCACGCCTCGACTGAGGGTCCCCTCAGTCAGCAGACGCACCCTCGGCTCACCCAAGGCCAAGCTCGAGCAGACTTTGTCGCGCAGCGACCTCGACCGAATCGCCTTATCAACCGACCGTATCGCATGCGCATTTAATGCAAGGATCGCTTGACACCTTATCCTGACACGTGTGCCTCAGTCGGCAAGGTCGAAGTGACCGCAGTCACTTCGCCCCTTTACGGACCGATCTGACAGGAAAACAACACTATTCATCCTGTCTCGACTACTGTGCCATCCACCAGGGAAAGACTAACAACAGTCACGACCACTCCCGAGTTCAGCCTCGGGCGCAACAAGGAGCTCCGCCTCGCCCGACCCTAGGTCTCGACCTCAGCCTCGGTCTCGGGAGGAGGTCTCCGCTTCGCCCGACCCCGGGCCTTGACCTCAGCCTCGGTCTCAGGAGGAGGTCTCCGCCTCACCCGACCTCAGCCTCGGCCTCGGGAGGAGTCACCGCCTCGCCCGACCTCGGCCTCGGAGTCAACTACGCTATAGGGGATACATCATGACCCTATCCCTAGCTAGCTGCCTCAGGCTACGAGGGAACAAGACCGGTGTCCCATCTAAGTTACTCCGGTAACAGGTAATGATGGTTCCCCGCGTGCGCCCATGACGTCGGTTGCTCTCAAACCCCCCTACGGAAGCAAGCAAACGTCAGCAGGATCCATGCCACACCGCCAGCTGTGCTTCTACAGGGCTCAAGACACTTCTCCGACGGCCACGTTGGTACATGTACAGGGCTCAAGGCACTTCTGCGCCAGCCACGTTAGCGCATAGCTACACCCCATTGTACAGCTGGGCATCTCCTTGTATCTATAAAAGGGGATGTCCAGGGCCTTCCTAAGGCAGGTTGACACACATTGACACACATCGACACGTTGAGACACATCGACGACGTGGACACACGTTGACGTCGAGATAGAGGGAGGCGGGGCAGACGAGATAGGCAGAGACGGACGCACGCAGGGACTCTCTCCCTCTCCCTTGCTCTCGCCTTCGCTCTCTCGCAACGCTTGTAACCTCTACTGCAAGCATCCCCCCGGTGCAAGATAATATAAGCCTCATCCCTTCGCTTGTGTTCCATCTTGCATCAACCCATCTAGACAGGGGCACACAACACTAAAATTCACTAGTCGGTCCGGTTGAGGGCCCCTGAGTCCAAAACGCCGACAGTTGGTGCGCCAGGTAGGGGCTCGCTGCGTGTTAATGAATACTTTCCTGTTGAAGTTCTAGATGGGTAGCTTTCAGCAGCCTCTTCAGCCCGGGACGATGCTCCGCTTCGGAAGTCTCGAGTTCATGTCCCTCGACGACGGCTACGACATGGTACTGCTCCCCTCGCAGCATGACGACGGTCGTCGGCCCGCCCGGCGGAGGCGAACTCGACGACGATGTCTCCCCGCGGTAGAAGAGGAACACCCGGGTTTGCCCCGCCACCCTCCTCACCAGAGGAGGAGGAGACGGGGCAACCATGGCCAGGCAGGTGGCGGCACCTCATCGGTTGTTGAACCAGAGCGAGTCGACGACACCGACACCCCTGCGGGGGACATGTCGGGCGTTGTCCTCGCACCTGAGACAACGACGGATGTCGCATCCCCGCAACGTGCCAACCCCAAGCGGACTGATGACGCCAGCACCCTCGCAAAGGACTTGTTGGGCGTTAGCCTCGTACCTGAGATAACAGTGCAGTCCGTCCCCGACGCGACTTCACCACCGTCCATCGACCAAAAGGTACCATCCGTTTTTCACCCTGTTCCCTTTAGATTCAGTTTCGATCCACCAAGCGACCCCGCTTCGGTGAGCGCTTTCGCTAGGGCATATCCTGACCTTCCGGGGTACCATATGTGGTTAACTTGGGACCGACTGACGGCTGTCTCAACCTCTGGACCCGCGGGTTCTGAGGAAGAGGACGACCCCGACGTCAGTTGGGATTTCTCTGGACTCCGTGATCCCCATGCCATGCGCGACTTCGTGTCCGCATATGACCACTGCCTCTCCGGCTGCTCTGATGATTGTCACAGCCTTGACGACGAGGGTTGCGACTGAAAGTTGCCTAGAGGGGGGTGAATAGGCAAGATAAAACTTTTTCAACAAAAACTAGAAACAAACTGGGTAAACCAGTTAACTTTGAAAATGAGATGTCCTAAATGATCCACGGTGTTCAAAGTAGTAGATCTGAGAAGGGCACTTCTCAAAATCCACACACCAAAAAGATATGAACAAATCTTTCATGGAAGGGTGAGAGAACAAAGAACACAAACAAACACAATGAGCAAGAACACAAGAGACACAAGATTTATCCCGAGGTTCGGTCACACCACAAAAGGTGCCCTACTTCCTCGTTGAGGCGCCCACAAAGAGCCGGGTCTCTTTCAACCCTAATCCTCCCTTTGCCGACCACAAAGGTCAAGCTCACACACTAATCTTTGCTCAAACGAGCGGGTAATACAAACTTTCTTGCGGTCTTCCACAAGATTTGGAGACTCACAAGAGACACCTAGTTGTCTAGGAGCTAGAAGCTCCAAGAGTAATGAATCCACAAAGAACTCAATGTAGTACCAAAGCTCGAATGAAGAAGAGCAGGAGAGATTTAGAGATGAAGCACAAAAACCGCAGCTCTCAAGCTCACTCAAAGATTTCTCTCCAAAGATTTGAAATGGGAGAGACAAGAGATGTGTGAGAGAGAGTGGGTGGTGTTTCTCAAGTTAGAAATGGAGTTCAAATCGTGCTCTTGTATGTGGGGAGAGAGGTAGGAGGGAGTATATATAGGTGGAGCTCAAAACTAGCCGTTGGGCAGATTTTTCTGCCTGAGACCGGTTGAACCGCCCCTGGCAGGCCTGACAGCCTGTCTGCCAGTCTGACTGGTAGACTGACACGCAGACTGACCTGCAGACTGGCCAAGTTGACCAAGACCGGTTGAACCGCCCCTAAGACCAGTTCAACCGCCTGGGGCAGGCTGCCAGTCAGTCTGCCAGTCAGACTAGCAAACTGCAGGTCAGACTGCAAAAACAGGTCCTGACACCGGTTGAACCGCCCCTAGGGCCGGTTCAACCGCCTGGGGGTCAGACTGGCAGTCAGTCTGCTAGTTAGGAGGTCAGACCGGTCAGGTGACCCTGACACCGGTTGAACCTCCCCTAGGACCGGTTCAACCGGTTTTGACCAGTGAGGTCCAGGGAAAATACCCCGGCTGAACTTTTCTTGGACCCCGGTTGAACCTCTCTGGACCCCGGTTGAACTTGCCCTAGACCCCGGTTGAACCTGCCTGGACCCCAGTTGAAGTTGAAGTTCAGCTGGAGTTGAGAAAGTTCAACTCAGCTGAAGTTCAGCTCAGCTGCAGCTGAAGAAGCTCAACTCAGCTGAAGTTCAGCTCAGCTGAAAAGCTCAGCTGCAGCTGAAGAAGCTCAACTCAGCTGAAGTTCAGCTCAGCTGTAGCTGAAGAAGCTCAACTCAGCTGAAGTTCAGCTCAGCTGCAGTTGAAGAAGTTCAGTTGCTTTTCAACAAGAACACTCTAGGTTTCTCAAACCTAACCATGGTCTACCATAGAATGTTAAAGAGATTTTTGTTTTTCAAAAATAGCTTTTGAATATAGAGGTTTGAGCTTTGGCAAACACCAACCTTCTTTTTGGATCCCCCTTTATAGTACGACGATTCCTATACTCAAATTAAATAAAATTAATTAAGTAAACTCCTTGAGTCATTGGTGTCTCATGTGTGATTTCTCCATGGCGTTGCTTCATAAGGATCACAAACATCTTTGTCTCACCTTTTGAAGCAAACATAAATCAAACCCTGTGACTTGTACCATATCACCATATATGAGTTCAAATCATGGTTTCAAGTCACCTTACTGATGCATCAACATGTTATAACTCTTCATAGCTGATTAGTTCATCGACTTAGTGCAAGTACTCTCTTCTTCACCTTAGCCATGGTACCTCGGTCTACAAGCCGTCGCTTGGCCTTCACCTTCGCTTAGTTCCTCGAAGCCCTTTCCTTGCTATCTTCACCCTATCAAGCCATTCTTGAGTCACATCCTATTGAGCATCCATTGAGAGAATCATTTCTTCAATATTGTGAACCTTGCTTGAATGTCTTCTAGATATAACTGTTAAGATTAATCAAGCTTTAGTTTGATTCTCATAGAAGCATATATGGACTGATAGTAATATGGTCAAGCCAATTCACGATTCTTCATATCTTATTCACTTTGGCTTGACCAATCCTCTTAATCACTTCATCCTCTATTCTGATCATATGTATGTAGTGATTTTTCAGGTCTTGTCCATGTATTCAAACCAATATAGAGATCATATTATATCTATTTGTATTGTCTCATTGGTTATTTAACCTCGTGTTGAACCTTTGTTCACTGATCATTATACACTATTCAAGTATGTTCATCATACTGAATTTCCTGTTCAACACTTAGTAAACTCGTTAGACCTTTAAATGTGTTGTTATCCAAATCACCAAAACTCACAAAAGGGATGAATGCACTTTCAATCTCCCCCTTTTTGGTGATTGATGACAACACATTTAAAGCTTACATAAGATTTGATAAATAAGATTTTGAATCCTATGATATAGTTTCCTCCCCCTAAATATGTGCATTTCAGAAAATAACACTTTTATACTCAAATGCCAAAAGCACATATTTGGGTCAAAGTATGGAGACAACTTATATCATACTATTTATGGGGTGCAATGTGTCATAAAATAAACATGATACTCATGACATAGAATGCACTTATCAACTCCCACATCTTATGTTTTACTTATGATTCTCCCCCTTTTTTCAATTATTTCTCCCCTTTTCAAAATTCTTCTAACACTTAGTTACATAGGACTAGAGGTAAGCTTTAATGCACAATTTCTCCCCCTTTGTCATAAATCTCCAAAAAGGATACAAAGGATATAAAGGGAAGAAATTTTGATTAAGCAAGATTTAAACACACTAGCATGAAAAGGGTCCTTAGATGGCACAAAGATAATGTAGAAGTGACATGAAGTGATGTACCTTTGCATTTTACCTTTTCAAGGGGGGTGTTCCAAACTTGTGTTGGATTTATAATTCATTTGCACGCTCTTGTTGGTATAGTTGTGACTTATGTCCAAGATATCAAATGAATATTGTCATGCTAATTGAAAGATAAATCTTGATACCTAGAGTCTAGATGTCACCTCGCATTTTCTTATCATAACAAGAGGCAAGATGAAAATTGCACAAGTATGGATTATACAACTAGTGATCATGTACGAAAATATCAATTGAAAACACTAATTGATACAATTTGATAGATAAACAGATCACTAAATGCATATTACACAATTCTCCTCAAGTTTTATTACACACATATATATGAATTCAATTGATACATGTTGAGAGTACTTATTTGCAACTTAAAGTACCATTGGCATAAAAGGAGTATCAATTGAACATAATCATGCAACATAAGGAAGATGTGCACTATTTAATCAATTAAGTTCTAAACAGGAGAATCTATAAGCCATGCTACTTTAGACATTTGCAATCCAAAAGGATGTGATACACATTTACCAATTTTAGATGACGTTGGAGTAGCATATACAGGAGAAACTCATTCTCTTATGAAATGTATAAAAGATACATTTATTGGAGCAAAGAATCTTTGATACCCATCAAAATTTGCAGTGGAAGTGATTGTCTTTGCCTGAACATTCCTTTCTAATTTGAGACTACACACATAATAGACTTGAAAATGAAGTTAGTCTCAAAGATTCAAATTATAGACCATTCTCCCCCTAAATGTGTGCATACAAGTGATGAATACTTGTTTAGCTTATGCACTTGGACTTATGAGGACAGGGGATTAAGTTCTACAATTTGAACCTTGGTACAAATAAAGTATGAAAATGTGAAATTGTACCAATTGAAGGAATTACTCATAATCAAAAGGTATACTAATAGACATGATATGTAATATTTTAAGCCAAGATTCTTGAGAAGTTAGCATGTTTGACACATACCTCACCAAGATGACTTAAAACTAACTTATGATATCACCACAAGAGGTATTAATCAAATATCTAGAGATTCTTTAATCGTCACCATAAGTGCAACCTTATGAGGAATGCGACACCCTATCACAGGCGTTCGACAAGATGCTCAAGGAGTCATGCCCCTATCACAGGGGTCCTGTCAAGCACACCCTTGAGGAATGCGACATGCTTCGGCGTTACTTCAACAAGGCCGGACCCTCGGCAAAAGGTGGCAAAGACCAATGCAACAACAAGAAGGGGGGCGACAAAGAAGAGGAGTTCCCGGAGGTCCACAACTGCTTCATGATCTACGACGGACAGGTGGTGAACGCCTCGGCTCGGCATCATAAGCAGGAGCGCCGGGAGGTCTGCTCAGTGAAGGTAGCGGCGCCGGTCTACCTAGACTGGTCCGACAAACCCATTACCTTCGACTAAGGCGACCACCCCGACTTCGTGCCAAGCCCAGGAAGGTACCCGCTCGTCGTCGACCCGATCATCGGCAACGTTAGGCTCTCCAAGGTCCTCATGGACGGAGGCAACAGCCTCAACATCATCTACGCCGAGACCCAGGAGCTCTTGGGGGTTGATCGGTCCGAGATCCGGGCTGGTGCAGCACCCTTCCACGGGATCGCACCCAGAAAGCGTATCCTGCCCCTTGGACAGATTGACTTGCCCATCTGCTTCGAAACTCCCTCCAACTTCCGAAAGGAAACCCTCACCTTCGAAGTAGTTGGGTTCCGAGGGACCTATCACGCGGTGCTGGGAAGACCGTGCTACACCAAGTTCACGGCCATCCCCAACTACACTTACCTCAAGCTCAAGATGCCTGACCCCAAGGGAGTCATCACCGTCGGACCCACGTACCGCCACGCTTACGAGTGCGACGTGGAATGCGTGGAGTACGTCGAAGCCCTCGCCGAGTCTAAAGCCCTCATCGCCGACCTAGATAGCCTCTCCAAGGAGGCGCCCGACGTGAAGCAGCACGCCGACAACTTCGAACCAGCCGAGGCAGTTAAGTCTGTCCCTCTCGACCCCAGCAACGACACCGGCAAGGAAGTCAGGATCGGCTCCAAGCTTGACCCCAAATAAGAAGCAGTGCTCGTCGACTTTCTCCGCGCAAACACTGAAGTTTTTGCATGGAGTCCCTCGGACATGCCGGGCATACCGAGGGATGTCGCCGAGCACTCACTGGACATCCGAGCCGATGCCCGACCCGTGAAGCAGCCCCTACGCTGTTTTGATGAAGAAAAGCACAGAGCCATAGGCGAGGAGGTCCACAAGCTGATGGCTGCAGGGTTCATCAAAGAGGTTCCCTACCCTCTGCCTCGCATCGATCAAATTGTGGACTCCACTGCTAGGTGCGAAACCCTGTCTTTCCTTGACGCCTATTCAGGTTATCACCAAATCAAGATGAAAGAATCTGACCAGCTCGTGACTTCTTTCATCACACCCTTTGGCATGTATTGTTATACTACTATGCCATTTGGCTTGAGGAATGCAGGTGCGACCTACCAAAGGTGCATGAACCATGTGTTTGGGGAGCACATCCGCAGAACGATCGAGGCTTACATCAATGACATTGTTGTCAAGACATAGAAAGCCTCCGACCTCCTCTCCGACCTTGAAGCAACTTTCGGGTGCCTGCATGCAAAGGGCGTGAAACTCAACCCCGAGAAGTGTGTCTTTGGAGTCCCCCGAGGCATGCTCCTAGGGTTCATCATCTCCGAACGAGGCATCGAGGCCAACCCGGAGAAGATTGTGGCCATCACAAACATGGGGCCCATCAAAGACTTAAAAGGAGTACAAAGGGTCATGAGATGCCTTGCGGCTCTGAGCCGCTTCATCTCGCGCCTCGGCAAGAAAGGATTGCCCCTGTACCGTCTCTTATGGAAGGCCGAGCGCTTCACTTGGACTCCCGAGGCCGAGGAAGCCCTCGGAAACTTAAAGGCGCTCCTTACTAATGCGCCCATCTTGGTGCCCCCCGCTGCGAGAGAAGCCCTCTTGATCTACGCAGCCGCAACCACTCAGGTGGTCAGCGCCGCGATCATAGTCGAGAGACGAGAAGAAGGGCATGCACTGCTCATCCAGAGGCCGGTCTACTTCATCAACGAGGTGCTATCCGAGACCAAGATCCGCTACCCACAAATCCAGAAGCTACTGTACGCAGTAATTCTGACACGGCGGAAGTTGCGACACTACTTCGAGTCTCATCCGGTGACTGTGGTGTCATCCTTCCCCCTGGGAGAGATCATCCAGTGCCGAGAGGCCTCGGGTAGGATAGCAAAATGGGCAGTGGAACTCATGGGCGAAACACTTTCATTCGCTCCTCGGAAGGCCATAAAATCTCAAGTCTTGGCAGAGTTCCTGGCTGAATGGGCCGACACCCAATTGCCGACAGCTCCAATACAGCCCGAACTTTGGACCATGTACTTCGATGAGTCGCTTATGAAAACAGGAGCAGGTGCTGGCTTGCTCTTCATTTCACCCCTCGGGAAACATGTGTGCTACGTACTATGGCTCCATTTTCCGGCGTCAAAAAACATGGCTGAGTACGAGGCCTTGATTAATGGGTTGCGCATCACCGTCGAGCTAGGGGTTCGGCGCCTCGACGCTCGTGGCGACTCGCAGCTTGTTATTGACCAAGTCATGAAGAACTCCCACTGCCGCGATCGGAAAATGGAGGCCTACTGCGACGAAGTTTGGCGCTTGGAAGACAAGTTCTACGGGCTAGAGCTCAACCATGTTGCTCGACGGTACAACGAGACCGCGGATGAGCTGGCTAAGATAGCCTCAGGGCGAATGACGGTTCCCCCGGACGTCTTCTCCAGGGACATATATCAACCATCCGTCAAACTCGACGACGTGCCCGAGCCCAAGGAGACCTCGGCCCAGCACGAGGTACCCTCGGCCGCCGAGGGTGAGGCCCTGCGTGTCGAGGTGGAGCGGAACGGGGTCACGTCGGTCCCGAACTGGCAGACCCCGTACCTAGAATATCTCCTCCGAGGAGAGCTGCCCCTCGACAAGGCCAAAGCTCGGCGACTGGCTCGGCGCGCCAAGTCGTTCGTTTTGCTGGGTGATGAACAGGAGCTGTTTCACCGCAGCCCCTCAGGCATTCTCCAACGATGCATATCCATCGCCCAAGGACAGGAGCTGTTGCAAGAAATACACTCGGGGGCTTGCGGTCACCATGCGGCGCCTTGGACCCTCGTAGGAAACGCCTTTCGACAAGGTTTCTACTGGCCAACCGCAGTGGTCGATGCCACTAGGATTGTACGCTCCTGCCGAGGGTGTCAATTCTACGCGAGACAGACGTACCTGCCCGTTCAAGCCCTGCAGACAATACCTATCACTTGGTCGTTTGCCATGTGGGGTCTGGACCACGTCGGTCCCTTGTAGAAGGCACCCGGGGGCTTCAAGCACCTGCTGGTCGCCATCGACAAATTCTCCAAGTGGATTGAGGTCCGACCCTTAACCAGCATCAAGTCCGAGCAGGCAGTGGCGTTCTTCACAAATATCATCCATCGCTTTGGGGTCCCAAACTCAATCATCACCGACAATGGCACACAGTTCACCGGGAAAAAGTTCCTAGACTTCTGCGAGGACCACCACATCCGTGTGGATTGGGCCGCCATAGCTCACTCGATGACAAATAGGCAGGTGGAGCGTGCCAACGGTATGATTTTGCAGGGACTAAAACCGAGGATCTACAATGACCTCAACAAGTTTGGCAAGCGGTGGATGAAAGAGCTACCCTCGGTGGTCTGGAGTCTGAGGACGACGCCGAGCCGGGCCACGAGATTCTCACCGTTTTCCTAGTCTATGGGGTCGAGGCCATCTTACCCACAGACTTGGAATACGGTTCCCCAAGAACAAAGGCTTACGACGACCGAGGCAACCAGACCAGCCGAGAAGATTCATTGGATCAGCTAGAAGAGGCTCGGGACGTGGCCTTACTACACTCGGCACGGTATCAGCAGTCTCTGCGATGCTACCACGCCCGAAGGGTTCGGTCCCGAGACTTCCAAGTGGGGGACTTGGTACTTCGGCTGCGACAAGACGCCCGAGGGCGCCACAAGCTTACACCTCCCTAGGAGGGGCCGTTCATCATCGCCAAAGTTCTGAAGCCCAGGACATACAAGCTGGCCAACGATCAAGGCGAGGTCTACAGGAACGCTTGGAACATCGAACAACTACGTCGCTTCTACCCTTAAAATGTTTCGAGTCGTTTGTGTTCCTCATTTTCTTTACATACATAAATAAAGTCTAACCGTCAAGGGAGGATCAGCCTTGCCTCGGCAAAGCCCGACCCTCCCTCGGGGGCTAGAAGGGGGGAACCCCCTGGGGAACCACCTTTGCGTCAAAATTTTCTTCGGAAAAGTTTTCTACCAAGAAAATCTTTCTACCAAAACGACTCTCGTGCTTTCCGACCACATCAATAATGGAACCCTGAAAATGAGCGAGAGAGATCTTGAACGGCAAGGCCGACCGAGCCGAGGGACTCCTACGCCTCCGTGATACGGATACCTCACTCGTCACCTTCCGCGAAAAGTAAATCGCGCTCGGATAAGCGGTTCTGCTATCGAACAAGTCCTAATGCTCGGGTAGAAAACGACTTTCGTGCTTTCGACTATATCGATAGCAGGATCCTACAAACGAGTGAGAGAGCACGTAAACGGCAAGGACGATCGAGCCCAGGGACTCCTACGCCTCCGGGATACGGATACCTCACACATCACCTTCCATGAAAAGTAACTCATGCTTGGATAAGCGATCCTGCTACCGAACAAGTCCTAACTCTCGGGTAGAAAATGACTTTCGTGCATTTTCGACTATATCGATAACAGGATCCTAAAATGAGCGAGAGAGCACGTAAACGGCAAGGCCGACCGAGCCGAGGGACTCCTATGCCTCTGGGATACGGATACCTCACTCATCACCTTCCGCGAAAAGTAACTCTCGCTCGGATAAAGCGATTCTGCTACCAACGAACAAGTCCTGATGCTCGAAACGAGAGGAAAGAAAATGCAGCTTTATAATCCAAAAGCTAAATATGTTTAGGCCTCAGCGGCCGCAAAAAACATACACACGCTTCAAACAAACTGTTCCTGCAGGCTCAGACATCGGCAGGGGGAGGAGAAGCACCCTCGGTGTCGTTTCCACCCTCGGCGGAATCTGGCCCAGCCTCAGACGGCGACATGAGCAGACGCCTCGGCTAGCTGCTCTGTAGCCTCAGCCAGCTGTCCCCCGAGGATCTCAGCTCGGCTCACGGCTTCGGTAGCTTGGCTCCAGGATTGGTCCCACTCACGGATGATCTGGGCAAACTCCAGCTGCCGCTGCTACATCTCCTCGGCCTGGGAAGCCACCTGCTCCCGCGCCAAGAAAGCCTCTGTTCGGGCCGACACCGCCTCTGTCCACGCCACCGTTGCCTTCAGCTTTAGCTCATCGCAGAGCGGCCGAAGGTTCTAAAACCGGGCGAGAGAGACCTTAAACGGCAAGGCCGACCGAGCCGAGGGAACCCTACGCCTCCGGGATACGGATACCTCACTCGTCACCTTCCGCGAAAAGTAACTCGCGCCCAGTTAAGTGGTTCGGCTACCGACAGGCAAGTCTTAATGCTCGAAACGAGGAAGAAGCACGACTTTATACTCAAATAACCAAATGTTCAGGCCTCAGCAGCCACAAAGAACAAACACACATACATGGGATAACAATGGTACCTAGACTTGGACGTCGGTGGCGCCCTCGGCGGGTGTCTCGACCTACGGCGGATGTCTTAGTACTCAAAGCTATTACATCTTGCTCTCAAGAGGGTACCATTACAAATGGAACTCCGGGTCCATTCCCGTAGGAATGAACTACCTCCACACCAGAGGGGTTGCGAGATAACGAACTCCGAGCGGCTCGCCGGCGACCGCCACACCAACAGCGTGACAACGACCTCCACCTCGGGCGGCTAGACAGCAGCAGCGATGGCCTCAGGGCAAACGCTACCGCAGAAAGGCCTTCGTTCACGTCCCTCACGGAGGACGAGAACCAGCCATTAAAGCCAAAGAGCCGAAGGTCTGGAGCGCAGGTGGCGCCGACGATCTCGTCGGCGGAGACAACTGCTTGTGCAAGAGGAAGCCTCACCTATGGCGACAACCACCTCAGCACCGACGACAGCGGCCACCTGCCCACCAACACCGCGCCGGCGAAGGGCGGTCGCCCCAAAGCGCACCGGCAGGTCCTCACTCCCGTCCTCGCCGAGGCCGTCCTAGAACACGAGTACCTCCCTCGCGGCGTACGACATGTTGTGCGACCCCCCGGTGCAGCCGACAGCGCAAGGAGGACCTAGGCGTAGCCGGCCCACGCACGGCACGATCGCTGCCCGGGTGGAGGACGGACAGCTGCACCCTGGCCAGGTAGCAGCAGTTCGCCTTCCCCCGCATGGCTAGAGGATGTCACCTCCACAGGGCTGGAGGATGCCCTTCCCCCCCGAATGCTGGAGGGAGAAGCGGGTCACCGGCCCACGCGGGAGGCAGAACCCAGCTCGGCACGCTCCTCCTCCTTAGCCCGGATGATGAACATCCTTGAAGCTGAGGGCGGGGCAGAGGCCGCAGCCTGGCTTGCTTCTCCCCACCACCAGGCTGGTGATCATCCCTACGGATGACCATTGGTGAGGGAATGCAGCCGGGCTGCATGATGAAAATCCTTGAAGCCGAGCGGCGATCAAAGATCGCCAACCCCCATGAGGTCGCGCTTCTCAAACAGCAGCAAGAAGAAAGCCACACAGCTACGCCCCATTTGGGGGCTCGGAAGGTGGAAGGGAATGATACAAGAAAGGAGTGCGAAGGCATGGCTACTTCCCGGGGGATCGATCCCCTTTTATAGGCAGATCTCCTCACTCGCACCCCCAAGCATCACGGGCAAAGTCTCATCCGACGTGCTCCAGGGTTCCCACCTTGCGACATGGGGGCTGGGTCCCACACGTCATGAGAGCTGACCCGAAACGCGAAGGAGGCAAACTGCCGCACGCATGTAACCGCCCTGCGGTTATAAGCGCTCCCTCACCCTCGCCGAAACCAGTGGACGAAAGGGCGAGCCGCCACGCAAGGAGCATGCAACCGCACCGTGGTTATGCACCCTTTCGGCTTCGTCACATCCGGTGGACCAGCACGGGGGCCCGGTCCCACATATCATGTAACTGACGCGACAGTCACTACGTGCAAGGAAACCGCACCGCCACCTACGCAATTGCTGCGTCTTCTCGACTGCGGAACTAGTGCCGCGACTTGAGACAGCCCCGCGCGTGACCCAGCAGTGCCACTTAAGTGCAGCGATCACGGGTCAGTCAGCCGCGGGGGTAGGCACGGCAGTTGATATGGCCAAAAGCGGACCGGCAATAACTGCTGCAGCAGACAAACGGAAGCAGCGGTCAAATCACCCCCAGGCTCGCATCCTTTCCTGAAGCGGCAGGGGAGCCCTCGCCCACGGCGTAAAGACAACGCGCCCGTGCTCCGTTCCTCGAACGGCCCGCGCACGTGCAACAGACGCCCTGCGAACCACCCGTCCCGTCGCATTAACTCCTTGGCAGAGCAAGCGACACCTTTGGCAGGCGAAGCGGGCGACGTTTCACCTCCGTCGTGATGACCGTGTCAAAAAAGGTGTGCCACATTATTTAAATTCATATCCTTTTCCGTTTCCCCTCTCTCTCTTGCCACAGGGACCGGGAAAGGGGATATTTCAAAAAGGATCCTTCTCCGCGAAGGAAGCGGGCCCCCGAGCCCTCCTACTGACTAGGGGTTTGAAGGTTGCGCCCTGCGGGGTCCAGCAGCCGCCCAGAGCACTCGGGCCCCCGGGCCCTCCTACTGATCAGGGGTTCGAAGGTTGCGCCCTGCGGGGTCCAGCAACCGCCCCAGAGCACTCGGGCTCCGCGCCCATTACTGATCAGGAGTTCGAAGGCTAGCCCCTCGGAAGGGCTCGACAGCCGCCCAGAGCACTCAGGCTCCGTGCCCACTACTGATCAGGGGTTTGAAGGCTGGCCCCTCGGAAGGGTTCGACAGCCGCCCTAGAGCATGCAGAGTGAGGGATGACCCTGGGTACGTCCGTTACATGGCCGAGGCTCGGGCTACGCTCCTGAGGTACCCTAGGACATTTCCGAGACCAGCGGGAATGATTTGTAATGGAATCCCACCGGAGGGAGGCACCGAGCCCTCGGACCTTATCGAAATGGGTCCGGGTCCAGCAAATCCCCTGCAGGTACTTTTGGAGTGCGCCTCTGGGCCACTAGTTGACCCTTAACCAATGGGGCACGGGCGTCCACTCGGATCACCCGTTAGCAACTCACCGGAAACACCATGATCGGTACCCTCCGAGGGTAACGTGGCGCTTTCCCCCCTTCCTCCATGCGAAAAGGTGACGAAGGGGCGTATAATAAAAGTCGAGACAGTCCTTGATCGTCCTCTCGCTCCGTGCAGAGGCTCGGGGGCTGCCCTCGCACCCGGCTGCGGCCAAAACTGTTGACAGCGTCAACAAACCAGCTCAAAAACTCGGAGCCTGACCATGCACCCGAGCTGCGGCCAGGCCGCATGAGGGAACAACCAGGCCGACCGAGGCATCACAGCAAGAATTAAGACCTCAGAGGAGTCAAACCACTCCTCCGAGGCCTCAGGGGCTACACGCGCACCCGCCGGAACGAAACATAACCGAGAAAGGCTGGTCCCCTCGCAAATATCCGGCAGAACCTCCAAGCGAGTGCCTACACACCCTTCGAGGCTCGGGGGCTACTGTCGGGTACCGTAATTTGGGGTACCCCCAACACTCCTAAACACGACTGCTAAACACCTTCAGAACAAACCATAAAGGCTGACAGTTCTGGTCAAAGTCAAAGCTCCATCTACCAAGGGACGCGATCTCGCCTCGGCCGAGCCCGGCCTCGGGCAGGAACAGTAGTCCCGGACGAATTCACATCTCGCCCGAGGGTCTCCTCAGGCAGTGAGTGCACCCTAGGCTCAGCCAAAGGCAAGCCTTGTCATGCAAGCGACCTTGGCCAAATCGCCTTACCAGCTGACCGTATTGCATGCGCATTTAATGCTGGGATCGCCTGACACCTTATCCTGACACGCGTGCCTCAGTTGACAGGGTCGAAGTGACCGCAGTCACTTTGCCCTTTCACTGACCGATCTGACAGGAAAACAGCGCCGCCCGCCCCGCTCCGGATGATGTGCTAACCACCCGGGAGAAACCGACAACAGCCAAGTTCAGCCTCGGGCGCAACAGGAAGCTCCGCCTCGCCCGACCTTAGGCCTTGGCCTTGGCCTCGGGAGGAGATCTCCGCCTCGCCCGACCCCGGGGCTCGGCCTCAGCCTCGGCCTCGGGAAGAGTCACGTCTTCGCCCGACCCTGGGCCTCGGCCTCAGCCTCAGCCTCAGCCTCGGAGGAGCTGCCGCCTCGCCCGACCTCAGGCTCAGATCGACCACGCCACGAGGGATACATCATTACCCTACTCCTAGCTAGCTCAGGCTACGAAGGAACAAGACCAGCATCCCATCTAGCTTACCCTGGTAACAGGCAATGATGGTTCCCCGCGTGCGTCCATGACGTCGGTGGTTCTCAAGCCCCCTACGGAAGCAAGGAGACGTCAGCAGGATCCATGCAGCGCCAACAGCTGTGCTTCTACAGGGCTCATGCACTTCTCCAACGGACACGTTAACATGTACATAGCGACCAGGCACTTCCCCGCTGGCCACGTAGCACATAGCTACACCCCCATTGTACAGCTGGGCCATCTCCTTATGTCTATAAAAGGGGATGTCCAGGACGGGAGGAGGGGGAGACGGGTAGACGCACGACAAAGGGACGGAGAAGACAGGCAGGGCTAGACCCTCTCTCTCTCTCGCTCTCCTGCTCTCGCTCTCTCGCAACGCTTGTAACCCCTACTATGAGCACCCTGGTGCAGGATAATACAAGGCTCATTTTCCCCTTTTGTTCCATCTCGCACCAACCCATCTGGGTAGGGACACAGTGACAAATTTACTAGTCGGTCCAGGGACCCCCCCGGGTCCGAAGCCGACACCGGCCGCGTTACATTGAACCGGCCGTGATACCTGAATTTGGCAAAGAGGCCTCTTCGGCTGCCAAAACAAAAGAAATTGTTCCTCCTGCGCAGAGGACTGAAGAGTCAGCTATAATGCCGAAGTTACCTTCAGTTGAGCTAGTTGAGACGAAGGCTGATAAGGATAAGGCTGAAGGGTCAAAAATTGAAGAAATAACAAAAATGTCAGAGATTTTGAGCCTTTCAACAGAGGTAACAGTGCTGAAGGCACAAAAGGGTTCTGCCGCAACTCCTAAGAGGAGAAGGATGGCAAATGTGCTAGATGTTGTGTCAGAAACAGCAAAAACCTTGAGTCCTGCTCCTACAAGAAAAATTGCCGAAGCTTCCAAGGCACAACCCGAAGCTGAAACGAAGCAGGAAGAAGTCGAAGCTACAACAAATCAAGCTGAAACCGAAGCTGGGCCTTCAGTGCCCACTGAGACAGAGCCTGTCGTAGTTGAAGAAAAGTTGACAGAGCAAATTGCATCTAAAAAGGTTGAAACTCTTGCACCCGAAGCTTCAAAAGAAAGCACTGAGTACATCATTCGTCACGCTTCGGGAAAGGGACTATCTCAAGAAGAAAAGCTAGAAGCACGACACTATACCCAAAAATTGAAATATCCAAAGGGGGCATTAGTGTTTAATGGCAGTGGCGAAGAAGATTTTTTGTACTGTCTTCCGGATAATAAAGAAATATCCGTTTGCCGGGAGATAGGTAGAAGCATTGGATTCCCGAAGCTGGAAGACGGTCTTTCGATTCTTTCGAAGGACGAACTTGCTGATAGCCTAGCTTACAATAGCATAAAGGTATAAAAGATAATTTTGTATTTGAAAATGAAATATTTTATTTTCTATACTCGATTCTATCCTCTTCTTGCAGGGCTTGATTCTTAGCAATGCGCTTAGGGCTCAGAAAAACATTGAAGATGAAGGATATATGATGGCTCTGAACAACCTTCGTTCAGAGGTAATCGAATTAAGAAACGAAGGTCTTGAAAAAGACAAAATCTTGATTTCATTGGTAAACAAAGTGAAAGAAGATGAAGCTAGTTTCAAGGCTAAAGCCGAAATCCAAAAGAATGACATTGAAGACCTTCGGAAACAGCTGGCAGAAGCCAAAGAAAAATGCGCACTCACAGAAGCTAACCGACAGATCAGTGAATATTGGAAAAACTATTTAGAGAAAACTGTTGAAGAACTTCATACATCCAAGGAAAGATGCTTTGAAAAATCCTTGGACTGTGTGAAGAAAATAAAAACTAGCTTTGCCAACGTGGGTGCCTATTCTATCGAAGAAAACTTCATACGAGGCGACCCTGAAGGTGTTATCGAATGGATAAGTGGGGAGGCCGAGAGCTTCGAAGAAATCTTAAGTGATCGCGAGGATGTCTGTGCATTTTCCGGTGCGCGTGGGATTTCGGCTATCTTGGAGAATGCGGGATGCGATCACATCAAGACCATGGCCCAGGCCGAAGCTGCCTTCTCCACAGATGTCACGAAGGATCCTTCAGCTGAAGCAACCTTGATGGGCGGAAAATTTTATAATGATGTGTGGGTGAATGGTGGCCGAGAGATGGCTCATGAAATTATGAAAAAAGTGAAAAAGACATCCATGACGCCCGAGCCGAAGCAAGGCGAGCTAAAGAAGCTGCTGAGCGTGAAAAACGTATAGGTAATATCTTTTGATGTTCAGCTTCGGAATTTGTTTTGTGGCTTCGGACTGATTGATTTTTCCACTGCAGCTGAATTATCTCCGCCACCGGAACCGTTTGATCTCCTGGCCGATCCAGAAACGAAGGAAGCACTGGAGGTCATTAATATGGCTGAATCTATTATTGGCGAAGTCATCAACAAATTGCTAAATGAAGTTGCGGAGAAGATCCTGAAAGAAGACTAATGCTTATTATAAAAACATTTTTAGATGGTCGATGTAGCTTTGTTGTAACAAGACTGTAATATTTAATGTGTATATCTTTGAATCTAATATGTAAATTATTCGTAATTCACTTCTTTGCGATGCATGAAACTTTATATACATACTGTTTTTGAGCCTTCGGCGAAAAAACACCTTCCCTTCTTTTCATGCTTCGTAAAGAAAAAGATCCGTGGTTCATGAAAATATCCATGCTTCATAAAAACATCCATGCTTCGTAAAAACATCCATGCTTCGTAGAAAGATCCATGCTTCGTAAAAACATCCATGCTTCATAGAAATATCCATGCTTCGTGAACAAGGGATCCCTTCTTTTGCAACAGAGCTGATGAAGCTGTATTTCTCAGCTTACTTTGTGCCTTAGCACATTTTCATTTTTATAAAGCATTCTCCAAAGATCGACTTTGTATTCAATTCGTGTTATTGGTGCGATATGATGTATGATGTAATGCTATGCGGGATGATGTGATGATATGATGCAAAAAATGATGCTAATGCCGAAGACACACACCCACACTCCCACACTGAAACACACAATCTCTGCATCCCCTTAGGAACGATTAGAATCTCTTTGCCGTTTATTTTTCGGCTTCATCGTTTATTTTTTGGTGTAAGTTCTGCATCCCCTTAGGAACATCTTTTGAACTTCTTCGCCTTCTATTTCGGCGGTATAAGTTCTGCATCCCCTTAGGAATGTCTTTTGAACTTCTTCGCCTTATATTTCGGCGGTATTTGGCTCTGCATTCCTTTTGGAACGACTTTTGAGCAGAAAACATAAATTGCGCTCCCTTAGGAACGACTTTTTTGTAGCTTCGGTAAAGCTTACGCTGTGCTCCCTTAGGAACAACTTTTTGGTAGCTTCGGCAATTTTTAGTACTGCATTCCCTTAGAAACGACTTTTGAGCTTCGGCGATTTTTGAGCTTCGTAAGTCTGTGGAGAAGATATATTCCATCTCAAATAGATACAAAATCATTACAAGAACTTAAAACGACATTTACATTGCTTGTTCCTTATTGAAAAACAAAATGACATAGAACATAAAAGTATTTCAGGGGTAGGATATCGCTCAATAAATGTGCTTTGATTCTGGCACAGTACTGTTAACTGTGCGAGCTTCGGATTCCTCCCAGAATTCACATTGCTGTTGGGAGTGCTGGCACCCTTCTGGCTGCTGACTTCGGGAATAGGTCGGTTGTAGTGGTGGTGGGGGTGGGAGCTGTGGCCAGGAAGCCTGTGAATGGCTAGCCAAAGCAACAGAAGCTACAGGATGATTGCCCACATATTCTGGTATGTAGGGAGAGTGGCACGAAGCAGTGTGCAAAACCTGCTTCGACTGATTCTGCCGAGCTTCGGCTTCCGCGATCTCCTTCTGCTTCTGAATGGTGATTTGGCACATTCTTGTAGTATGGCCCTTATCCTCACCACAGAATAAGCAATAAATCTTCCTGGGCTGATCCCCATATCTTTCTTCGAAGCCCCTGGCGCCTCTGCCCCTTGGAGCTGGCGGCCTGAAAGAGCTTTGCTGTTGCCCCGAAGATTATGAGGTGTACTATGACCTCTGAGGCTGGCTTGCTTTGTCGTCGTTCTGATTGGAGCTGTGAATCGACCTGACATGCCTCAGGTGGATTCTTCCTCCAAAGCCCTTGGTTATCTCAGAGAATCTGTAAGCTTCCTCACTTCTTTGGCGGAAGTCGTTGTCAGCCCGGATGTACTCATCCATCTTCTAAAGCAGCTTCTCCAGAGTTTGTGGGGGCTTCCTGGCGAAGTACTGAGCCGTAGGTCCTGGCCAAAGACCCTTAATCATGGCCTCAATGACAATTTCATTGGGCACTATGGGCGCTTGTGCCCTCATTCGTAAGAACCTTCGGACATACGCCTGAAGGTATTCCTCATGGTCTTGCATACACTGGAACAAGGCCTAAGCTGTGACTGGTTTCGTCTGAAAGCCTTGGAAACTGGTCACCAACATGTCCTTGAGCTTCTGCCACGACGTGATTGCCCCTGGCCGAAGGGAAGAATACCATGTCTAGGCCACGTTCTGGACTGCCATGACGAAGGACTTAGCCATGACAGTTGCATTGCCTCCGTATGAGGATATTGTTGCCTCATAGCTCATCAGAAATTGTTTTGGGTCTGAGTACATGGGTAGTTGGGGTGGCTTGTAGGATTGTGGCCATGGGATAGCCTGTAATTCTGCTGCCAAGGGAGAAGCATCATCAAAAGTAAAGGTATCATGATTGAAATCCTCATACCATCCATCTTCGTTGAATAAGCCTTCCTGACGAAGCTCCCTGTGTTGGGGCCTTCGGTCTTGGTCATCTTGAGCAAGATGACGCACTTCTTCAGTAGCTTCGTCGATCTTCCTTTGAAGATCGGCCAGCCGAGCCATCTTCTCCTTTTTCCTTTGTACTTGTTGATGGATGATTTCCATGTCCCTGATCTCTTGGTCCAACTCCTCCTCCTGAAGTGTTGGACTAGTGGCCTTTCTCTTCTGGCTTCGAGCCTCTCGGAGAGAAAGAGTCTCCTGGTTTGTGTCCAGTGGCTGCAGCACAGCAGCCCCTAGCCCTGAAGCTTTCTTCGACGGCATGACGAAGGTCAGGGCTTGCCGAAGGTGGTCGAATGATTTCACCAGAGGTGGGCACCAATGTTGGGGACTTGTTCTCGAATGCTATGAATTAAGAACAAGGCAACACAAAATGTTAAAGGTTAATGCCCTTCGTCCTTCGAAGCATTATTTCCCTTAGGATATAATGATCTTCAGACGAAGGTCATGAAGAACATACCTTCATCATCGCGGTATATGTTAATAAAAGAAGAAGCATATGAAATATAAGAGACAACATGAACAATCATATAAAATTATTAATTCATCTACATTATATTGTCATGGAAAGACAGAAACAATATTGAATTACATTTGTACCTTCGGCTTGACAGAGGGTGAAAGTACAAGCGTGACGCACAAGCGAGTACAAGTCAGCGTGAAAAGTACGGGGGTACTGTTCATCTATTTATAGGCACAGGGCGCAGCCTGTGTAAATTTACATTCATGCCCTTCATATTTCTATTGACTTATGGACAAGCCAATAGGGACTAGATAGCCTTTTCCTCTTTAAGTCGGTTCCTTTTTCCGCCATTGCGCCGAAGCTCCCTTGCGCGTAGCTTCGGAGCAGTATCAGTCTACGTCTCGGTCACACTTTTCACATCGTATATGGTTTTGACCCAAGTCCGAAGGTACCTGTTCACGTGTTACACTTTGAAAGCATTGTTAAATCATGTTTTTGAGGACCTTCGGAAGACGAAGGCCCCCAATAGGATCCAATTCAAAGTAACAAAAGGAACCAAGTGTACTGTGATCTGGCGCACCGGACTATCCGGTGTGCCACCGAACAGTGTTCGGTGCACCAAGACCGTACAGGGTCCAAGCAACCACTCTCGGGTCTTCGCAGGCGTGCTCTGCTATAATTCACTGGACTGTCCGGTGAGCCAGCAGGCAACGGCTAACTGCGCATAACGGTCGACTGCAAAAGAACCTGACACATGAACAGTGCAGCGGTAGAAGTCAGAGCCGCGAAGTTAGAGGGCACTGGACTGTCCGATGTTGCAAGGAGACAAAGCTCCAACGGTTGATGTCGCTCCGAACCCTAACGATTGGGTGACGTGGCGGCGCACCGAACAACCTATAGTGCCTGTCCGGTGGCGCACCGGACTGTCCGGTGCGCCCATCACCAGTAGCCTCCCCAACGGCTACTTTGGTGGCTGAGGTCTATAAATACTCCCAACCACCACAACTCCAAGGATCTAAGATTTTTGCACATCACATTCAATACAAGAGCTCTAGCATTCACTCCTAGACACAATTCAAAAGATCAAAGCCTCTCCAAGTCCCAAATTCATCTCAAATGCTTAGTGACTTGTGAGAGAATGATTTTGTGTTCTTTTGAGCTCTTGCCTCTTGGATTGCCTTTCTTCTTTCTCATTCTTGTTCTCAAGTGACTTGTAATCAAAGCAAGAGACACCTAAGAGTGTGGTGGTCCTTGCGGGGTCTTAGTGACCCGATTGATTAAGGGAAAGGCTCACTCGGTCTAAGTGACCGTTTGAGAGAGGGAAAGGGTTGGAATAGACCCGGTTTTTGTGACCTCCTCAACGGGGACTAGGTTTTTTGGAACCGAACCTCGGTAAAACAAATCATCATGTTCATGCGCTTGATTCTCATTTGATTTGTTTTCGCCCTCTCTCCCGGACTTGATTTTGGTTCTAACGCTAACCCCGGCTTGTAGTGTGTGTTTAAAGTTGTAAATTTCATATTACGCCTATTCACCCCCCTCTAGGCGACTTTCAATTGGTATCGGAGCCCGGTTCTTCATTTGAGTCTAACAACTCGAAGTGATGTCGGGAGAACACGCCAAGAGGGAGATCGTGATCGGCGACAAGCCCGCAAGCTCAGGGAGAACCCTTTCAAGGGAGTCCGGCCACAAGCATAAGGAGGAATCCTCTTCCTCCAACAAGACGCATCAGAAGGGTGACAAGAAGAAGAAGATAAAGAAGGTGGTCTACTACGAGATTGACTCTTCGTCACCCTCCATGTCATCAAGCTCCGACTCGTCCGTCGCTTCTAAGCGCCATGAGCGCAAGAAGTATAGTAAGATGCCCCAACGCTATCCTCACATTTCAAAGCGCACTCCATTACTTTCCGTTCCCCTAGGCAAACCACCATATTTTGATGGTGAATATTATTGTATGTGGAGTGATAAAATGAGGCATCATCTAACCTCACTCCACGAAAGCATATGGGACATAGTTGAATTTGGAGCATAGGTACCTCTAGTTGGGGACAAGTACTGTGACAGGACCTTCCAAGTCATTAGGCCCACCTACAGTTGTCCTTGTCCCATGGACCTCAGACAACCCTGTAGGTGCCCCTGAATCACTTGACAAGTTTGGTATATGCTTTTCTTACCTTTCCCAAGAGCGTTTCACCCATCACGCAGACATTACAAGTATCGGAGTTACGAGAATGCGAAAGTGATTACATAAACTTACCTTTATTTTAAAAGTAAAACAAAGTTTTATATTACAGACCAGGATATACCTAGGAGTGCATATTATTAATATTACAGAACCAAGGGAGGCAAAAACCCCTCCCGATAAGTTTTTAAACAAAAGTTCTTATGGAGGAACTCTTCCTCCCGCAGCTTTACTCTTGCTTTTCTTCTTTTGGGACCACCTTGGAACAGAAACAACAAAAGTTTGTTGCATCCTCACCTAAAAACAATAGGGAATAAAACCCTAAGTATGGAGTTACTCAGCAAGACTTACCCGACTAAAGAAAAGACTCTCAAGGGTATGCTGGTTATAAGGGAGTCAAGGTAAGGTTTCTCAATGATCAAAGACTCTATTTTGCAGAAATGCTTACTAAAAGTGGATCCTTAAAAATCCAGTTTTATTGTCAGGTTAGGTAAAATTACCTGCATCTAGAGTTTTTTCTACCCTAGTTCAAACATTTGACCTGCACTAGCCAATTTCTTAACAAGCCCCTCATCTTTACTGGAATTCTACGTATAGGGCAGTGACCAAGTCTTCATAACCGCGAAGGTACGGCGATCCGAATCGATTATACTCAGCTGAGGATCTCCGATCACACGACATATGTAGCACTTAACCCTTGCATATGTCAACCCGCCACCGGGGTTCTTAAGACCAGATCAGGTTCACGTCAACCGAGAGCACAGATACACCACCGTCCAGCCTCTTGCCACGGAGGGTACACACTACTCTCGCCACCGCTCCACGTTCATTGCGTGTTATCTTATTCTAGCCTTAGTCTGCCCGAGGCAAGGCTTACCCATGACGAGGCATGTGACCAGTTAAAGGGTCCTCGGTCATCAAGCCTACATCGACACGGTCCTTAATCGACTCAGACGGAGACACTACACCGAGACTCTCTTCTCGTGCAAGTCACCCGCCCGGTCTCAGTTTAATCATTTCACCCCAAAGTTTGGTACCTGGCAGAGGTACATCTTTTCCGATGTTGAACCCATCAAGCCTTGATGGATCCACAATCAAATTTTATTTTCAAAAACATCTCACCCACTTTTGCCATATCATCACTTGTAAAACAAAACATTTTGTTTTTCTAAAGCAAGGCTAAGCATCAAAATCTTTTGTAAAACAGGTGATCAAGGAAGGTAATCAAATTCAAGGAAGGAAATGCAGGAATTGTTTTAGCAATCAACTCCTATCACCTAATGCATCAAGCAAGTGAAAAAGATCTTTAAATCACAAGGTAGTGGCAAATGCACCGGGGCTTGCCTTCATTTATAGGTGAGTTAGGCTCGGATCCACAGATGTCAAAGTAAAAACAATTCCCTGCATGATTCCGCAGGTGGTGGTGGTGAAGTCTTCTCCTCTTCTACCTCAACCTCTTCTTCATTTTCTAGATATAATCATATATATATAAGAATGAATGCCATGTAATGCTCATGAGAGTGCAAAGATAATAAGAATTTATTATCTAAAGTCTTGAATACATTTTCCTTCATGGAACTCCGAGAACCTAGGGTTTCTGGAGTCAACAGTGAAGTTCAAAGAGCAGGGGGTGGGGGTTTTGGGTTCTAATTATCAAACAAGGTCCAAATCAAACCAAATTCTACCCAAAGCTTCTAAATAATGTTTAGAGTTCAAATAAAAAGTTTGGGCAATTTTGGAATTATTATCTATTTTCTAAAAATCCAGAACCAATGTTTTAAGCTATTTTAAATGACCCAAAATTCCCTATTTGTCCTAAAAATCATAAAACTATTTTTATTAAATACTATGGAAAATAAGGAATCTAGGAAAATTGGCTTGACATTTTTAGGATTTTTCTACTATTTTCTAAAATTGTTGGAGTCCTGCCCGAAAAAGAAAAGGGAAAAGAATGAATAGTTCGGGGCCGGTTTCAGCCCAAGCGGCCCAAGCCCAGGCAGAAACGCGCGCACGCCCGCACCCGCGCTGGAGACTTTGCAGAAAGACCCCTGCTGTTCTGGATAACTTGAACCAAGTTCTCTGCACTATTGTAATGAGTCACTGACAGTTTCTAAAAAGGACCCCTGGTTTCTATTCCTTCACAGATTGAGATCCCCGACGACGGCGAGCGCAGAACCAGGCTCCGGCGAGCTAGACTGGCCGAAGGGAGCCAAGACCGGTGCTAAACTTCGGTTTACACCTAATTCTAACCCTAAGGAGTATTTGCCCTCAATTAATTTCTGAATTAGAGCCCTACACTCTGCCCACGGTGACAGCGGAGAAACTCAAAGGAACAACGCGTTCTAAGCGATTCATGGCGGTCTAATTCAATTGGGTGGGTCGGTGAGCATCACAGACACCTGAGGATGCTAAAACGAGGAAGTAGAGGGTAAGAATTAACCTGAATTGCGCTGGCCACGGCGAGGGTGTTCTTGCGGTGGGTTAGAGCAGGTTTGGGGGAAATTCGAAATTCAAGCTCTCGGTTGCAAGATTGGAGGCAATACTGAGCGGTGTGGTGCATGGTGATGTTGCGGAGCTAATGGCGGCTTCAATTTATAGGGAGCGACAGCGGTGGCCGAGGATTTTAGCGGTGACACGCGGCGGTCGGAGGGGTAAGAGTTCACTGGCGCGCGTGAATCCGTGGCATCTACCGTGGGAGTCACTCTGGCGGTCAACGGGGAGCGAGAGCAGGTCACGACGATGTGATGGGAGTGCCTGGACACACGGCGCAAGGACAGGAAACGGCGGTCATTGGCGTACTTATCGGATTCCGCCGCGGTGAGCTCCGTACGGTGGTCAGATTTGTTTATCGGTCGGACTTATCCACGACGAGGACCCATACTTGATCCCAAGTGCTATCCACTTGGTCAGCACAAATCACGGCGGCCAAAAACACGAATCCGTGCACGGCGGTCGTCGGCGGGGAGATTTTTGGCGGTGGCGGTCTGATCCGTTCAGGCACTGTACCATGGCAAACCTGATTCAGTGTGCCTGACAGTCCCAGTTTAGGGTCAATTCTCTCTCAATTTTCTATGGCATCTCACCCAAAGATCTGTATCAAAGTTGTAGAGCTACAAACCAGTTACATTTCGACTATAGGGACTGAACTCAGTTGAGCACTAGATCAAGGTTGAATCCTAGTCCAAATATGGCTTTGTTACACTGTAAGTCTGAAGTTCAGAGTTCAATCAGCCTGACAGCCAAGATTTCAGACTTAGCATGGAACTCAAATGAGGTCCGTTTTGCAAATAAGTCCAAAATCCAAGATTTAGCTTACAAATCCACACATTTGTGAACCAAATGACTTAGGATACTCATTTATCTTGGTTTTTGCACTTTAGTCCAAAAGTGGACTAAGTTTGCACATAGGCCCCTAGGGTTTGGATTTAGGGTTTTCCAGGGTTTCAATTAGGGTTTCTGGTATCTTAGGGGTGTAAATGCAATGTAGGTCTATCCTTGGTAACTTTTTATGATTATTTCATTTAACCTTTGGGGTTTTCTCTATTTGGCTCTTATTTACCCTTCAAAACCCTATTTAAAGTTAAGCACCCTATACTAGGGTCTTATTTGCAAAATGCCATAACAATACAACTTGCTTGAAATTTTTGCCTAGTGAATGCATTCTAGGTGTATCAAACATATGAAATGCTGATGCTTATGATGTTATGCTCAGGTTTTAGTAACAGTAACACCAGGGGTGTTACATCCTTCCCCCCATAAAAGAATCTCGTCCCGAGATTAAAAGTCCTAGGGTAAGTAGTGGAAAAGGAAATGCTTCACATTTTTATTTCCTGAGTTTTGGTACAAGGCAGGGGTGGGTTTGGGGCTCACTCCTTTATATCAACAATGTTTTACAAATTACAAGAGGCTAAAAAGCTTGGGAAATTCTTGTCTAAGAAATCTTGAGTTTCCCAAGTAGCCTCATCTTCGGGATGCTAGTTCCACTGTATCTTGTAAAACTTGAGAGTTTTTCTTCGGGTAACCCTATCCTTTTTATCCAAGACTCGAATAGGGTGCTCAGAATAGGTCAAGTCTGGCTCTAGGACAACATCTGTCACTTCAATGGTTCGATCTGGAACCCGAAGACATTTCTTCAACTGAGACACGTGGAACACATTATGTATAGCAGACAAGGTTTTGGGTAGTTGAAGTCGGTATGCAACTGGTCCACACTGTTCAAGTATAGGGAATGGACTAATGTACCGAGGTGCAAGCTTCCCTTTAACCCCGAAACGCGATATGCCCTTCATTGGTGAAACCTTCAGGTAGACATAATCCCCTACTAAAAAATATAAGGGTTGTCATCGCTTGTCTGTGTAACTTTTCTGACGAGCTTGAGCCTTCTTCAAATTATGAACTATTCTTTGAACTTTTTCTTCGGTTTCTTTCACCATATCAGGCCTGAAGAAGTACCTTTCTCCAGGTTCAGACCAATTTAGCGGAGTACGACATCGTCGTCCATATAAAGCTTCGAAGGGTGCCATCTTGATACTTTCTTGATAGTTGTTATTATATGAGAACTCCGCTAATGGTAAACATTCATCCCATTTTTGTGAGAAGTCCAACACACATGCCCGCATCATATCTTCTAGTATCTGATTTACCCTCTCAGTCTGCCCACTGGTTTGAGGGTGATAGGCTGAACTGTGGAGCAATTTAGTACCCAGGGATTTATGAAGTTCTTCCCAAAATTTGGATACGAATTGAGGTCCACTATCCAACACTATAGTCCTTGGAACACCGTGCAAACTGAGAATGCGAGCAATGTATAGCTCCGCATAGGTGATGACGGGATATTTTACTTTGAGTGGAAGGAAGTGGGCGATGTTTGTAAGTCGATCAATAATAACCCAAATGGAGTCAAAGCCTTTTGCTGTTTTGGGTAATCCCACAATGAAGTCCATACTAATATCTTCCCATTTCCATGTTGGTATTGGTAAAGATTGTAATGGACCGGCAGCTTTCAGGTGTATGGCCTTGACACGTTTACAAGTGTCACATCTAGTCACATAGCGTGCAATTTCAATTTTCATCTTCGTCCACCAATAATGTTGTTTCAGATCTTGATACATCTTAGTGCTTCCGGGATGATAGAATAGCGACTAAGATGTGATTCATCTAAAATTTGCTGGCGGACCCCTTCATTTTTAGGCACCACTATGCGGTTGTTAAACCATACCACACCTTGATCGTCTTCTCGGAAGCAATTGGCTTTTCCAGCCCTTATCTTCTCACGTATATGTTTCATACCCTCATCATTTTTCTGTGTGTCAATTATCCTTTGTAAGATGACTGACTCCAGCTTCAAATGATTTGAAGTCCCATGCTGAATCATTCCTAGGTTCAAATTTTCCATCTCCTGGCATAATGTAATGTCAGAAGTCCTCATTGTTAGACAATGGCAGGAAGCCTTGCGATTGAGTGCATCTGCCACTATATTTGCTTTGTCTGTGTGATAATGAATTTCCAATTCATAATCCATGATCAGCTCGAGCCATCTCCTTTGTCTCATATTGAGCTCTGACTGGGTAAAGATATACTTCAAGCTTTTATGATCTGCATAAATGTGACAGACATTACCCAGCAGATAATGACGCCAAATCTTCAGGGCATGAACCACTGCAGCTAGCTCCAGATCATGAGTTGGGTAATGCTCCTCATGTCGGCGCAACTGCCTTGAAGCATACGCTATTACTCGGCCTTCTTGCATTAATACACAGCCGAGACCACTGCCTGATGCGTCACAATACACATCAAAGGGATTATTAATGTCCGGTTGAGCCAATACCGGAGTAGTGGTTAATAATACCTTCAATTGTTCAAAAGCTTCATTACTGTAAGTGCAATCAACCCTAATTGAGGGTTTTGGTGATTAAATGACAAAACAAACAGAGGTTCTAACAAGTTTGCTCCTAGCATGTACACAGTAATTCTACAGACAGGAGAAACATAGATCTTACGAGCATAAAAATAGAAAGCACAACGGATTTAAAATTCTACATCAAGTGGCATGCTCCAAGTGCTTAAAAACATCGGCAGTGCTCAATTTATAATTCTTGAGTTATAGGAATCACCGTGCAATTAAGAGGGATCCGCAATGGTTAAGTAAGTCATGCAATGAGCTAAGTTCAAAATTCTTTGAAAACATCTTCGAGAACATTTTTCCAGATCATGAATGCCCTTGAGAAAAACCAATTTTACTTCCCACAAAAAAACTCCACTTTTGTTCTCTTCAAAATACTCAAAATTTGGTTTCAGCCCTGGAAACCGGTTCAACCGGTCCTGAAACCGGTTCAACCGATTTTGGGACTGCTCCTCTGCCATCCCTGCTCTGACCTGTCTGACAGTCAGAGCTGTCAAAAAAGTCGTTGCAGATCTTTTGGGAAAACCGGTTCAACCGGATTTTTTCCCTACTCAACCGGTTTTGAATCCGGTCGAGTCTCCGGCTGAGTAGGTTAGTGAACCGGGATCTCCCTAGTGGAAACCGGTTCAACCGGTCTGAAAACCGGTTCAACCGGTTTTTACCCCTTTTCTCCCAACGGCTGCCAGCTTTTGGGGGATCCTTTATATACCCCCCACACTCTCTCTCTTATTTACTTCTGCCTCTCCCACGAAATCTTAGCTGACCAAACTCTCAACAAGTGCATTCATTTCACCTTTCACACCCGCAATCGCATCTCATTCAATCGCTTGAAGGATCCTTGGTGTGAGGTGAACTCGATCTAACACGCTGTCATTTTCATCTCAATTCTCCTATTCTCTTTGTTCTTGAGCTCGTTGCAAACTTAACCTTGTGCGGATTTGTTACTCTTGGAACCTCGTGTTCCTTGACGGTTAGAGGTTGCTTGGGAGTCTCCAAATTTGTGGACGACCCCAAGAAGTTTGTATCACCCGCTCTTTGAACATATTTGAGAAGAGATTGCCTTGACCTTTGTGGTCGGTTTGTGGAGGATTAGGGTTGGAAAAGACCCGGCCCTTTGTGGGCTCCTCAACGAGGAGTAGGACACCTTTGTGGTGGTTGCCGAACCTCGGGTTATATCGCGTGTTCTTGTGTGTTCTTGTTAAGCACTTTAAATTTGTTAGTTGGTTCATATTATCTATTCGAGTAGATCTTGAGTAGGGCGAGTTATTAGCAAAATCTTTCACTACTTTGCAATATTTGTTTATCTAAGTTGAGCAGGTTCAAACTTGTTCTGTTGTAAACAAAATCAACTGAACCGGTTTGCAAAGGTGCAACTTTAATTTAACCTTTCTCGAAGTTTTTAGTGAAAAATTTCAGGTGTAGCCTATTCACCCCCCCTCTAGGCTACTTTCAATTGGTATCAAAGCCTCGTACCTCGTTTTGCACTTAACCGCATGAGGAAACGATTATGTCTACTCAACGGGACCATGTGGATCCTATCCTTGAGGATATTCCTGTCACATCCTCCGGTGAGGAAGTGGACCCCAAGGTCCTCGACCTCGCCATGAAGATTGTCAAGAGGATGTTCCTCAAGATGAAAGAGGAAGATGCTAAGAAAAAGGCCGAAGAAGAAGAATCAAGAAGAAAGGCCGAAGAAGACAAAGGTAAGGGAAAATTTGATTACAATGACGACCTAGTGGATCTTTTGGTGTCGAAGGTGTTGAGCAAGGTAAGTCTCAACACCGAAGGATCATCTACCAAAAGCAAAGGTAACGAATTTAGTAAAGTTCAAATCGATTACTCTAGAAATTTTATTCCCAACTTCTCTTCCGCCCCACTTGGAAAGTTACCAACTCTTAGTGAGTTGAACTATGACGAGTGGGCCGATAAGATGAAGTCGCATTTAATCGGTGTACATCCTAGTCTTTGGGAGATTGTTAATGTAGGTATGTATAAGCCCGCCCAAGGAGAAGAGATGACTCCGGAAATGATGCAAGAGGTTCATCGCAATGCTCAAGCGGTGAGCATAATTAAAGGAAGTCTTTGTCTGGAAGAATACCGGAAAGTTCAAGGAAGAGAAGATGCCCGTGACATTTGGAACATTCTTAAAATGTCACATGAAGGAGATCCCAAAGCTAAGAGACATAGAGTTGAAGCTTTAGAGAGTGAGCTTGCTAGATATGATTGGATCAAGGATAAGAGTCTAGCAAGGATGATAAGGGATCGTGATGACTATGAGGATATGACGCCTCATCAATTATTTGCAAAGATTCAACACCACAAGTCCGAAGAAGCCCCCATCAAGACAAGAGACTCTCATGCCTTGATCACAAATGAACAAGACGCCCCCAAGAAGAACAAAGACCACAAGGCAAAGAAAGTGGTCGAGACATCAAGTGATGAAGATAGCTCAAGTGATGAAGACACAACTATGTTCATCAAAACATTCAAGAAATTTGTAAGGAAAAATGACAAGTTTCAAAGGAAAGGAAAGAAGAGGGCATGCTATGAATGTGGCCAAACCAGTCATTTCATAGAGGATTGTCCTAACAAGAAGGAACAAGAAGCCAAGAAGGAATACAAGAAGGACAAGTTCAAAAAGGGAGGCAAGACCAAGGGATACTTCAAGAAGAAGAAATATGGTCAAGCCCATATTGGTGAAGAATGGAACTCCGATGAAGAGAGTTCTAGCTCCGAGGAAGAGGAAGTGGTGGCAAACGTTGCCATCCAATCTACTTCAAGCTCGCAACTCTTCACCAACCTACAAGACGACTCCTACACTCCAACTTGTCTCATGGCAAAAGGAGATAAGGTAACCTTATTTAGTAATGATTTTCCAAATGACGATGATGATGAACAAATTGCCATGAAAAATAAAATGATTAAAGAATTTGGCTTGAATGGATACAATGTTATCACCAAATTAATGGAGAAGCTAGATAAAAGAAAAGCAACTCTTGATGCTCAAGAAGACTTGCTTATCCTTGAAAAGGAAAGAAACCTAGAGCTTCAAGAATTGCTATTCAATAAAGATGAGATGCTAGATGTCTTGACTAAGGAAGTATCTTTAGTCAAGATAACTATAGAGGATAAAGAAAAAGAAGTAATCAATATGAAAACCTCTATAGCTAATCTTGCAAATGAAAAGGATGCACTTGAATCAAGCATGTTAAGCTTGAATGTTCAAAATCAAGAACTTCAAATGCAACTTGAAAATTGCAAGAACATCAATGCCTCATCTTTAGTGATTGAATCTAAGTCTAACTTCTCAAATAATACTTTTTGCAAACATTGTGCCAAATATCATGCTTCTTGTTGTCTAACTAACCATGCAAGGAAGAATAGCCCACAGGTGAAGGTCAAAGAAATATTGAAAAGATGCTCTAGCAATGATGGGTTAAAGAAAGTTGAACCCAAGTACAAGTCCCTAAAGCCCAACAATGGAAGAAGGGGGCTTGGGTTCAACTTATCCAAGGAAAACCCTAGCACAGTGCATAAGGGGTGGAGATCCCCCAAGTTCATAGAGGGAACCACCCTATATGATGCCTTGGGGAGGATTCACTCCTCAAATAACAAGTCAACTCAAGTAAAGGTAAACTTGAGTTCCACAAAGAGTAAGGTGAAGGAAGCGGCATCAACTAGTGGAGAAAAATTTAATGCTCATATTTCTCATTCTTACCTTTGTGATTATATGTTGATTTGGGATTTAGGGAAATTGGTTGTTAAATATGTGGGTGCCTACACTAAAAGAAAAGTCATGAAAAGAAGTGTGTGGGTACCCAAGGCTATAACTAACACTGCAGGACCCAATTCAATTTGGGTACCTAAAAGCATAGCGTAAACTTGTTTTGCAGGTCTACTCCTCTGGTGGGTCAAGTTGGGTGCTTGGCAGTGGATGTACAAATCACATGACCGGGGAGGAAGACATGTTCCATTCCTTGCAACTAACTCAAGAAGCACAAGAAATTGTGTTTGGAGATAGTGGCAAGAGTAAGGTGATTGGTATTGGTAAAATTCCTATCTCTGACCAACAATCACTTTCAAATGTTTTATTGGTAGATTCTTTAAGCTACAATTTGATGTCCGTTTCACAACTTTGTGGAATGGGTTATAATTGCTTATTTTTGATGTGGATGTGAAGATCCTTAGAAGGGAGGATTCCTCTATTGCCTTTACAGGTCGCTTGAAGGGCAAACTCTATCTTGTTGATTTCACAACAAGTAGAGTGACGCCTGAGACTTGTTCAGTGGCAAAATGTGATAAGGGTTGGCTTTGGCATCACCGGCTAGCTCATGTTGGCATGAGGAACTTGGCCAAACTTCAAAAGGATAGTCACATTATTGGACTAACAAATGTTGTGTTTGAGAAAGATAGGGTTTGTGGCGCATGCCAAGCAGGAAAGCAACATGGAGTCCCACATCAATCAAAGAATGTGGTCACAACAAAAAGGCCATTAGAGCTTCTTCACATGGACCTCTTCGGACCTATGGCTTACATCAGCATTGGTGGTAGTATGGTTTAGTCATTGTTGATGATTTTTCTCGCTTCACCTGGGTTTTCTTTTTGAGTGATAAAGGTGAAACTCAAGAAACATTGAAGAAATTCATGAGAAGAGCTCAAAATGAGTTTGAGCTCAAAATCAAGAAAGTGAGAAGTGATAATGGGACAGAATTCAAGAACACAGGTGTTGAAGAATTCTTAGGTGAAGGAATCAAACATGAGTTCTCGGTTCCTTACACTCCACAACAAAATGGTGTTGTGGAAAGAAAGAACCGAACTCTAATTGAAGCAGCTAGAACTATGTTGGATGAGTACAAGACACCTGACAACTTTTGGGCAGAGGCGGTCAACACTGCCTGTCATGCAATCAACCGTCTCTATCTTCACAAGATCTACAAGAAGACTGCTTATGAGCTTCTCACTGGTAACAAACCTAAAGTTGATTATTTTAGAGTATTTGGTTGTAAGTGTTTTATTCTTAACAAGAAAGTCAAGAGCTCAAAGTTTGCTCCTAGAGTGGACGAGGGTTTCTTGCTTGGTTATGCATCAAATGCGCATGGATATCGTGTTTTCAACAATACCACCGGTCTTGTTGAAATAGCGATAGACGTGACATTTGATGAATCTAATGGCTCGCAAGGGCATGTTTCTAATGGCACTGTAGGAAATGAAGAACCACCTTGTGAGGCCATAAAGAAACTTGCAATAGGTGAGGTGAGACCTCAAAAAAAGGATGATGAAGAAGGAACTTTGTGGATGACCAATGAGGTATTTGATGTGGGTGCAAAGGTGGTGGGTGACAAATCCTCCACCCAAGCAAACCCATCAACCTCAAATCATCCAAATCTTGAAGAAAATCATCAACCCCAAAGGACGCCAACGGTGGTAGAAGATGAACATGAAAGTGTTGATGGTGAAGTGCCTCTTGATCAAGTAGATGATGAGGAGGAACAAATTCAAAGACAACCATCAGTGCCTCATCCTCGAGTCCATCACACTATTCAAAGAGATCATCCGGTGGACAACATCCTGGGTAGCATCAGGAGAGGGGTAACAACTCAATCTCGTTTAGCTAATTTTTGTGAATTTTACTCGTTTGTTTCCTCTCTTGAGCCACTTAAGGTTGAAGAAGCGTTGGGTGATCCGGATTGGATAATTGCCATGCAGGAGGAATTGAACAACTTCACCCGGAATGAAGTCTGGTCCTTGGTTCCAAGACCCAAGCAAAATGTGACTGGGACAAAATGGGTCTTTAGGAACAAACAAGATGAACATGGCGTGGTTACAAGAAATAAAGCACGGTTGGTTGCCCAAGGCTACACTCAAGTGGAAGGACTTGATTTTGGTGAAATATATGCGCCGGTAGCAAGGTTAGAGTCAATTAGAATATTAATTGCCTATGCTACTAACCATGATTTCAAGTTATATCAAATGGACGTCAAGAACGCGTTTCTAAATGGACCACTACAAGAGAGGGTCTATGTGGAGCAACCGCCGGGCTTTGAAGATCCAAGGAAGCCAAATCATGTCTATTTACTTCACAAGGCACTCTACGGGCTTAAACAAGCCCCTAGAGCTTGGTATGATTGCCTTAAAGATTTTTTAATTAAGAATGGGTTTACAATAGGAAAAGCTGACTCTACATTATTTACACGCAAAGTTGACAATGAATTATTTGTGTGCCAAATATATGTCGATGACATTATATTTGGTAGTACTAATGAAAAATTTTGTGAAGAGTTTAGCAAAGTAATGACGAATAGGTTTGAGATGTCTATGATGGGCGAGCTTAAATACTTCCTGGGATTTCAAGTCAAACAACTCAAGGAAGGTACTTTTCTATGCCAAACTAAATATACACAAGATATGCTCAAGAAGTTTGGCATGGAAAAGGCAAAGCACGCCAAGACTCCAATGTCATCAAATGAACACCTCGACCTAAATGAAGAAGGTAAATCTGTAGATCAAAAGTTATATAGATCAATGATAGGGTCACTGCTTTATTTGTGTGCATCTAGACCTGATATAATGTTGAGTGTTTGCATGTGTGCTCGCTTTCAAGCTAATCCTAAAGATTGTCATCTTGTTGTTGTTAAGAGAATTCTAAGATACTTAGTGCACACCCAAAACCTAGGCTTATGGTACCCTAAAGGCTCCCTTTTCGATTTGCTTGGCTACTCTGACTCAGATTATGCCGGTTGCAAAGTAGATCGAAAAAGCACTATTGGGACTTGCCAATTCCTTGGGCAGTCCTTAGTGTCATGGAGTTCCAAGAAACAAAACTGTGTTGCACTTTCCACTGCAGAAGCTGAGTACATAGCAGTTGGGGCATGTTGTGCACAGTTGTTATGGATGAAGCAAACCCTGAGAGATTTTGGTTGTGAGTTTAACAAGATTCCACTATTGTGTGACAATGAGAGTGCCATAAAACTTGCAAACAATCCAGTGCAACACTCTAGAACCAAACAATTGACATTAGACATCATTTCTTGAGAGACCACGAAGCCAAAGGAGATATCGAATTGTTTCATGTGAGCACCGAAAATCAACTAGCCGATATCTTCACAAAACCCCTTGATGAGACTAGGTTTTGCTTTCTTAGGAGTGAGCTAAATATCTTGGATTCTCGAAACGTGTCTTAAAACTAAAATCTTGATCACAAGTTTGATGGATATAAAATGATTGTATGCTCAATATGTCATGAGAGAAACTGTTTTTATCATTAAAATTACTCATGTCATATTTGCTAAGTGTTATTATAGCCTTTTCGGGCAATATCTGAAAACAGGTTGAGTGAATCGGCTGAGTAGGTCACTCAACCGGTTTTCCCCTGGTGGAAACCGGTTGAACCGGTATAAAAACCGGTTGAACCGGTTTTGACCACCTCCGCGTCTGTGCTGTCAGTCAGTGCCGCAGTCTGCACCGTCAGTCTCGCAGACTGCGCTGTCAGTCTGCTAGAAAATCCGCGCAGTCAATCCCTTTTTCTGCGCGCTTTTACTGCGCAGTCTGACCGGAAACCAGTTGAACCGGTTTTATAACCGGTTGAACCGGTTTTCAATTTATTGACCGGCCGACGCCTCCCCTATTTCTCTCCCCTTCCTCTCTTATCTTCTTCTCAGTTCCTTTTTCCTAGCCGACGCCGCCTACACATTTTCCTCTCTCCCCTTCACACTCTCTCCACTCCAAAACCCACTTGTGCCATCCAATCTTTGGAAGCTTTGTTGGAGATCCGTTCATCTCGGCTTTCTCCATCATCTCCCTCGATCTTGTTGGGATTTCTGTGATTCAAACTTCGGATCGAGGTATTGCCCTATTTCATTTCTTTTTACTCGATCTCACCCGTTCTTGATTATCTATGTATCATTCGTTGGGTACATTTTAGTTTAAGTGCTTGCAACACTTAGACTATCTTCGTTTGTCTCGAACATTGTTAGAGTTTAGCGGTTTGTTATTGTTCGTTGTAGTTGAACCACTTGCATGAACGGTTGAAGTGCATGCTCAATATCATACGCGTCTCTACTCAAACGTGTTTGTTAAGATCCTTGCTCATCATAGGTTCTATCTTCTCTTTTTAAGGATGGTGCGTCGGAGGAATCCTTCTGTTGTTGAATCTGACTCCTCTGACGAACAAGAGATTCACGAAGAAACTCCCCCACGCTCTAGATCCAAACGTGGGCGAGGATCTGGCAACGTCATGCAGGGTGGTGAGGCCTCCGGGTCTCATGGAGGTCGCGGTCAGACAGCCCAGAATCCATCCGGTCGGTCCCGACCCGCGACAAATCCTCATGCGTGGGAAGCAACAAGTGATGATGATGGTGGGAAAGCTGACGAGATTGATCTTCCCCCTGCCCACGCCCCTGTTATTTGTGGTTTGGTCCTTCATCGGACGGAGGCCCGTCGTGCTGGCAATGAGCCAGTTACTGATTTCACTGCCAGTGGAGGTTCTGCTCTCCTTCAGGACATCCATTTCCAGAATCCTACATTGCACATTCGTGATGCCAGGATTGATGGGAACCGTTTCTAGACGCTCTAGCATGTGGATTTTTACAACTCAGTGATCCTCCCCAAGAAACATCAACCCATACTACATCAACGGTATATCAATTGGGAAGGATGTGAGGCTATTGGGGACCCAGAGATGACACAGGCGTTGAGGGCCTGTGAAAGAAACAAGATGAAGAATATAATGTCATTCCAATATGATTGGAATGATGAAGTCATTGCCCAGTTTTACTCAACCCTGTGGATCAAACTGGCCGATGAGGAAAGTCCCTACAACTTTCCTTAACTTCTTCATCGAAGGCAGCTGGTACAAGATGAGCTACCGTCGGTTTGCTCACATTCTTGGATTCACTGACAATGATATTTCTGGGGATAAGATCAAGATTCATGATTTCCGCCAACCTACCAAAGATGAAGCCAGAGACCTTCATCTCTCTGAGTCTGGGAAATATTGGGAGTCCACCAACATGCACAAGTATTACAGATACATCAACTCCCTCAGCTGGATAACCCTCATTCCTAAAGGGGGTAATCATATGAATATTCTTGGAGAGAGCAAGGTTTTGCTCTCATTCATGAAGCCCAGCAGCTCAGAGAGCATCAACGTCTTTGATATGATCTGGCAGGAAATCATCCATGCTGCCTGCTTTCCACTGAAGGGATGTCTTCATGCACCTTTTATCATGAAAATGATTGAAGTTGTGATGCAGTTTCGATATGATAAAGGTACAAGACATCAATCTTATACCCCTTTCTGGATTGACCCTAACAATCCAACAGGGCGTTTGAGGAAAGCCCCTTCCAGCTCCCGTGCACGTACTTCTACTTCTGCTGGTCCTTCTGCTAGTCCTGCTGCTACCGGTGCCTCGCGTCCCTCCCCTGGCTGCGGATCTCCCACACCACGTGGTCGTGGTCGAGGTCGTGGCCGAGGGATGGGTGCCCGCTTGGCCCATGGGATTGCGGCATTTTTCTCTATGTGCCAGAACATTTCTGCTGATGTACATGAGCTGGCAAGGCGTCAGCGGGAGACTGACGACAACCTTCGTCGTCAAGCTTCCACTATGGGTATGCCCTTTGCCCCTCGCTCGCCTGTCGTGCCTCTTCATCCGCCTCCCTTGGAGATCAATGAGTGGCATCAGCAGGCCTACGGGGTTCCCTTTATGTTAGCAGACGACGAAGAAGAAGAAGAAGCCTACTTTGATGATCGCGAGTAGTTTGCCCCGCCTCCCTACCATGGGGATCCGGGTCAATCATTGTCGGGGACCATAATTAGGGGTACCCTCAAGACGCCTAATTCTCAGCTGGTAACCCCCATCAGCATAAAGATGCAGAGGCCTGATGGGTTTGATTAAGTCAGGGATCAGTCCATACGAGCGACTCGATCGCGCCTCGCCCGAGCCTAGCCTCGGGCAAGGGCAGCCGACCCTGAGGTGTTTCCGTCTCGCCCGAGGCCCCCTTTTTACGGCAGACGCACCTCCGGCTCGCCCGAGGCCTTGCCTTCGTTGAGAAGCAACCCTGACTAAATCACCGTGCCAACCGACCAAGTCACCGGGGCGTTTAACGCAAAGAGTGAGACCGACGGGCGACCAGGCTTCGCTAGAGGTGCCATAGGAGGCTCCGCCCGACCCAGGGCTCGGACTCGGGCTAAGGCCCCGGAAGACGGCGAACTCCGCTCCGCCCGACCCAGGGCTCGGACTCGGGCTAAGGCCCCGGAAGACGGCGAACTCCGCTCCGCCCGACCCAGGGCTCGGACTCGGGCTAAGGCCCCGGAAGACGGCGAACTCCGCTCCGCCCGACCCAGGGCTCGGACTCGGGCTAAGGCCCCGGAAGACGGCGAACTCCGCTCCGCCCGACCCAGGGCTCAGACTCGGGCTAAGACCCCGGAAGACGACGAACTCCGCTTCGCCCGACCCAGGGCTCGGACTCCGCCCTGGCCTCTGCCGAACGGCCTCCGCCTCGCCCGACCCAGGAGCTCAGGTTCGGCCTCGGCCATGCAGGACAGACTCGACCTCGACTTCGGAGGAGCCTCCACGTCGCCCGACCTAGGACACAAGACCGCCACGTCAACAGGAAGCGTCATCATCACCCTGCCCTGAGCCGACTTGGGTCGCAGAGAACAAGACCGGCGTCCCATCTGGCCAGCTCCGCCAGATAGGCAATGATGGCGCCCCACTAGACCATGACGACGGCGACTCTCGGCTCCCTTACGGAAGCAGGGAGACGTCAGCAAGAGCACAGCTGTTCCAACAGCTGTCCCTCCATCAGGCTCCGTTACTCCTCCGACAGCCACGACGCCACACCGGCTGAGCGCCAAGATCTCTCCGGCTGCCACCTTGGCATGTACTTAGGGCACTAGCTCTCCCCCGCTAGACACGTAGCACCTTGCTACACCCCCATTTTGTACACCTGGATCCTCTCCTTACGACTATAAAAGGGAGGACCAGGGCCTTCTTAGAGAAGGTTGGCCTCGCGGGAACGAGGGCAGGGGCAGGCGCTCTCTTGGGGCCGCTCGCTCCCCTCACCCGCGCGGATGCTTGTAACCCCCTACTGCAAGCGCACCCGACCTGGGCGCGGGACGAACATGAAGGCCGCGGGATCTCCGTCTCCCTCGTCACGACCCAGCTCCGGCCACCGACCTCTCGCTCTCTTCCCCCCTTCGCGCTCGCCCACGCGCTCGACCCATCTGGGCTGGGGCACGCGGCACACTCACTCGTCGGCTCGGGGACCCCCCGGTCCCGAAACGCCGACAGTGGGCGCGCCAGGTAGGGGCACGCTGTGTGTTGACGAGCGGTTTCCCGTCAAGCTCCAGATGGGCAGTCTCCAACGACCTCTCCAACCCGGGACGGTGCTCCGTTTCGGGAGCCTCGAGTTCATGTCTCTCGACAGCAGCTACGACATGGTACTCCTTCCACCGCCGTACGGCGGCGACAATGGCGGTCGACAGCCCGCCCGCCGGCGGCGGAACCGACGACGTCTTTCCCGCGTGGGGGAAGGACAACTTTCGAGCTCGCCCCATCCTCTCCCTCGCCATTGGAGGAGGAGGAGGCGGGGCAACCAGGGCCGGGCGGGAGGCTGCGCTCCGACGGTTGTCGAGCAAATCGACATCCCCAGTGCCCCAGCGGAGGACACGCTAGGCGTCACCCTCGTGTTCGAGGCAAAGGCGAGCGCCATCCCCCCGCAACACGTCGACCCCGAGCAGGTGGACGACGCCAGCACGCTCACGAAGGGCCTGCAGGACGTCGCCCTCGTACCCAAGACGACGGCGCGATCAGCCCCCGACGTGACTTCGTCGCTCCTCGTCGACAAAAAGGTACCAACTGCTTCCCGTCCTTCGTCATTTCGACTCAACCTCAACCCGCCTGGCGACCTCGCTTTGGCGGACACTCACGTTGAGGCGAGTGCAACCCCTCTGGGGTTTCGTGTGCGGTCGCCCTGGGACCGATTGACGGGCGTCTCGACCTACGGGCCCTCTGGGTCCGAGGAAGATGACGACCCCAGCATCTGCTGGGATTTCTCCGGATCTGGCAACCCCAGTGCCATGCGGGACTTCATGACCGCATGAAACTACTGCCTCTCCGACTGTTCCGACGACAGCCGCAGCCTTGACGACAAGGACTGCGGCCCGAGCCGCGAATGTTTCCACGTCGAGCTAGGGGATCCCTCCGGAGGCAGCTGTCTCGGCATGCCGGAGGGTGGTGATCCCCCTAGGCCAGCGCCTCGCGCCGACATCCCGCGGGAGCTAGCTGTGGTCCCCGTTCCGGCGGGGGGTCACGACCCACAGCTCGAGCAAGTCCGCGGGGCGCAGGCCGGGCTCGATGAGGGAGCAGGAGCGCTCGAGGCAATCCGCCGGGACGTCGGGCAGGTATGGGCGGGCCATCCCCCGGCCGGAGAAATACGTCACCTGCCCCAGGATCTCCAGCACCGCATCGCCAACGATGCCAGGGGCAGACCGCCACCCGCATCCGGCGGAACCGGCCAGGACCTGGCAGCCGCAGCGATGCTCCTCCGCGCGATGCCGGAGTCATCTACCACCGAGGGACGGCGAATCCAGGGAGAGCTCAAGCATCTCCTGGAAGGCGCTGCGGCCCGGCGGGCCGAGAGCTCTGCCTCCCGAAGGCTGGGGTACCCCTCAGAACCTCGTGCCGCGACTTCCCGACTCACGCGGGAAGCCTCGGTCTATACCGGGCGCACGCGCAACACCGCGCCTGCAGCCCCGGGCCACCTCGGCGACGAGCACCCTCATCGCGACCGTCGGGCTCGCCTCGACGAAAGGGTGCGCCGAGGCTATCACCCCAGGCGTGGGGGACGCTACGACAGCGGGGAGGATCGGAGTCCCTCGCCCGAACCACCCGGTCCGCAGGTCTTCAGCCGAGCCATTCGGCGGGCGCCGTTCCCGACCCGATTCCGACCCCCGACTACTATCACAAAGTACTCGGGGGAAACGAGACCGGAATTGTGGCTCGCGGACTACCGCCTGGCCTGTCAGCTGGGTGGGACGGACGACGACAACCTCATCATCCGCAACCTCCCCCTATTCCTCTCCGACACTGCTCGCGCTTGGTTGGAACACCTGCCTCTGGGGCAGATTTCCAACTGGGAGGATCTGGTCCAAGCCTTCGCTGGCAACTTCCAGGGCACGTACGTGCGCCCCGGGAATTCCTCGGACCTCCGAAGCTGCCGGCAACAGCCGGGAGAGTCCCTTCGGGACTACATCCGGCGGTTCTCAAAGCAGCGCACCGAGCTGCCCAACATCACCGACTCCGATGTCATCGGCGCGTTCCTTGCCGGCACCACCTGCCGTGACCTGGTGAGCAAGTTGGGTCGCAAGACCCCCACCAGGGCGAGCGAGCTGATGGACATCGCCACCAAGTTCGCCTCCGGCCAGGAGGCGGTCGAGGCCATCTTCCGAAAGGACAAGCAGCCCCAGGGCCGCCCGTCGGAAGATGCTCCCGAGGCGTCTACTCTGCGCGGCGCCAAGAAGAAAGGCAGGAGGAAGTCGCAAGCGAAACGCGACGCTCCCGACGCAGACCTTGTCGCCGCCACCGAGCATAAGAACCCTCGGAAGCCCCCCGGAGGTGCTAACCTCTTCGACAAAGCACTCAAGGAGACGTGCCCCTACCATCAGGGGCCCGTCAAGCACACCCTCGAGGAGTGCGTCATGCTTCGGCGCCACTTCCACCGGGCCGGGCCACCCGCGGAGGGTGGCAGGGCCCGCGACGACGACAAAAGGGAAGATCGCCAAGCAGGAGAGTTCCCCGAGGTCCGCGACTGCTTCATGATCTACGGGGGGCACGCGGCGAATGCCTCGGCTCGGCATCGTAAGCAAGAGCGTCGGGGGGTCTGCTCGGTGAAGGTGGCGGCACCAGTCTACTTAGACTGGTCCGACAAGCCCATCACCTTCGACCGGGACGACCACCCCGACCACGTGCCGAGCCCGGGGAAGTACCCGCTCGTCGTCGATCCCATCATCGGCGACGTCAGGCTCACCAAGGTCCTGATGGATGGGGGCAGCTACCTCAATATCATCTACGCCGAGACCCTCAGGCTCCTGCGCGTCGATCTGTCATCCGTCCGAGCAGGCGCTGCGCCCTTCCACGGGATCATCCCTGGGAAGCGCGTCCAGCCCCTCGGGCAGATCGACCTTCCTGTCTGCTTCGGAACACCCTCCAACTTCCGAAGGGAGACTTTGACGTTCGAGGTGGTCGGGTTCCGAGGAACCTACCACGCAGTGTTGGGAAGGCCATGCTACGCGAAGTTCATGGCCATCCCCAACTACACCTACCTGAAGCTCAAGATGCCAGGCCCCAACGGGGTCATCACCATCGGCCCCACGTACAAACACGCGTTCGAATGCGATGTGGAGTGCGTGGAGTACGTCGAGGCCCTCGCCGAGTCCGAGGCCCTCATTGCCGACCTGGAAAGCCTCTCCCGAGAGGTGCCGGACGTGAAGCGACACGCCGGCAACTTCGAGCCAGCGGAGACGGTCAAGGCCGTCCCTCTCGACCCCAGTGGTGACACCTCCAAGCAGATCCGGATCGGTTCCGGGCTCGACCCCAAATAGGAAGCAGTGCTCGTCGACTTTCTCCGCGCAAACGTCGACGTCTTTGCGTGGAGTCCCTCGGACATGCCCGGCATACCGAGGGATGTCGCCGAGCACTCGCTGGATATTCGGGCCGGGGCCCGGCCGGTCAGACAGCCTCTGCGCCGATTCGACGAGGAAAGGCGCAGGGTGATAGGCAAGGAGATCCGCAAGCTGATAGCAGCAGGGTTCATCAAAGAGGTATTCCATCCCGAATGGCTTGCCAACCCTGTACTTGTGAGGAAGAAAGGGGGGAAATGGCGGATGTGTGTAGACTACACTGGTCTTAACAAAGCATGTCCGAAGGTCCCCTACCCTCTACCTCGCATCGATCAAATCGTGGACTCCACTGCAGGGTGCGAAACCCTGTCCTTCCTCGATGCCTACTCAGGGTATCATCAAATCAAGATGAAAGAGTCCGACCAGCTCGCGACTTCTTTCATCACGCCCTTCGGCATGTACTGTTATGTCACCATGCCGTTCGGTTTGAGGAACGCGGGTGCAACGTACCAGCGGTGCATGAACCATGTGTTCGGCGAACACATCGGTCGCACGGTCGAGGCTTACGTCGATGACATCGTAGTCAAGACGAGGAAAGCCTCCGATCTTCTCTCCGACCTCGAACTGACATTCCGGTGTCTCAAGGCGAAGGGCGTCAAGCTCAATCCCGAGAAGTGCGTCTTCGGGGTGCCCCGAGGCATGCTCTTGGGATTCATCGTCTCCGAGCGGGGCATCGAAGCCAACCCGGAGAAGATCGCAGCCATCACAAACATGGGGCCCATCAAGGACTTAAAAGGCGTACAGAGGGTCATGGGATGTCTCGCGGCCTTGAGCCGTTTCATCTCGCGCCTCGGCGAAAGAGGCCTGCCCCTGTACCATCTCTTAAGGAAGGCCAAGTGCTTCACGTGGACTCCCGAGGCCGAGGAAGCTCTCGGGAACCTGAAGGCGCTCCTCACCCAGGCGCCCATCTTGGTACCCCCAGCTGATGGAGAAGCCCTCCTGGTCTACGTCGCCGCTACCACTCAGGTGGTCAGCGCCGCGATCGTGGTCGAAAGGCAGGAAGAGGGGCATGCTTTGCCCATTCAGAGGCCAGTTTACTTCGTCAGCGAGGTACTGTCCGAGACCAAGATCCGCTACCCACAAGTCCAGAAGCTGCTGTATGCAGTGATCCTGACGAGGCGAAAGCTGCGACATTACTTCGAGTCTCATCCGGTGACTGTGGTGTCATCCTTCCCCCTGGGTGAGATCATCCAGTGCCGAGAAGCCTCGGGACGGATCGCAAAGTGGGCGGTGGAAATCATGGGCGAGACAATCTCGTTCGCCCCTCGGAAGGCCATCAAGTCCCAGGTACTGGCGGACTTCGTAGCCGAATGGGTCGACACCCAGTTGCCGACGGCTCCGATCCAACCGGAGCTCTGGACCATGTTTTTCGATGGGTCGCTGATGAAGACGGGAGCCGGCGCGGGCCTGCTCTTCGTCTCGCCCCTCGGGAAACACCTGCGCTACGTGCTCCGCCTCCATTTCCCGGCGTCCAACAATGTGGCTGAGTACGAGGCTCTGATCAACGGATTGCGAATCGCCATCGAGCTAGGGGTCCGACGCCTCGATGCACGCGGCGACTCGCAGCTCGTCATCGACCAAGTCATGAAGAACTCCCACTGCCGCGACCCGAAGATGGAAGCCTACTGTGAGGAGGTTCGACGCCTGGAAGACAAGTTCTACAGGCTCGAGCTTAACCACATCGCCCGGCGCTACAACGAGACTGCGGACGAGCTGGCGAAGATAGCCTCGGGGCGAACGACGGTTCCCCCGGACGTCTTCTCCCGGGATCTGCACCAACCCTCCGTCAAGATAGGCGACGCGCCCGAGCCCGAGGTGCCCTCGGCCCCGTCCGAGGTGACCTCGTCCCAGCCCGAGCCACCCTCGGTTCAACCCGAGGAACCCTCGGCCCCCGAGGGCGAAGCACTGCGCATCGAGGAGGAGCAGAGCGGGGTCATGCCAGATCAAGATTGGCAAACCCCGTACCTGCAATATCTCCGCCAAGGAGAACTGCCCCTCGACCGAGCCGAGGCTCGGCGGGTAGCGCAACGCGCCAAGTCGTTCGTCTTGCTGGGCGATGAGAAGGAGCTCTACCACCGTAGCCCCTCGGGCATCCTCCAGCGATGCATCTCCATCGCCGAAGGTCAGGAACTCCTGCGGGAAATACACTCGGGGGCTTGCGGCCATCATGCAGCACCTCGAACCCTCGTCGGGAACGCTTTCCGCCAAGGCTTCTACTGGCCGACGGCGGTGGCTGACGCCACTAGAATCGTCCGCGCCTGCGAAGGGTGCCAATTCTATGCGAAGCAGACCCACCTGCCCGCTCAGGCTCTGCAGACGATACCCATCACCTGGCCCTTCGCTGTGTGGGGTCTGGACCTCGTCGGCCCTCTGCAGAAGGCGCCCGGGGGCTACACGCACCTGCTAGTCGCTGTCGACAAATTCTCCAAGTGGATCGAGGTCCGACCCCTGAACAGCATCAGATCCGAGCAGGCGGTGGCATTCTTCACCAACATCATCCATCGCTTCGGGGTCCCGAACTCCATCATCACCGACAATGGCACCCAGTTCACCGGTAAAAAATTCTTGGATTTTTGCGAGAATCACAACATTCGGGTGGACTGGGCCGCCGTAGCTCATCCCATGTCGAATGGGCAAGTAGAGCGCGCCAATGGCATGATCCTACAAGGGCTCAAGCCTCGGATTTACAACGACCTCAACAAGTTCGGCAAGCGGTGGATGAAGGAACTCCCCTCGGTGGTCTGGAGCCTGAGGACGACGCCGAGCCGAGCCACGGGTTTCACGCCGTTCTTCCTGGTCTACGGGGCCGAGGCCGTCTTGCCCACGGACCTGGAATACGGCTCCCCGAGGACGAGGGCCTACGACGATGAAAGTAACCAAGCTAGCCGAGAAGACTCGCTGGACCAGCTGGACGAGGCTCGGGACAGGGCCTTACTACACTCGGCGCGGTACCAGCAGTCCCTGCGACGCTACCACGCCCGAGGGGTCCGACCCCGAGACCTCCAGGTGGGCGACCTGATGCTTCGGCTGCGGCAAGACGCCCGAGGGAGGCACAAGCTCACGCCCCCCTGGGAGGGGCCGTTCATCATCGCCAAAGTTCTGAAGCCCGGAACGTACAAGCTGGCCAACAGTCAAGGCGAGGTCTACGGCAACGCTTGGAACATCCAACAGCTACGTCGCTTCTACCCTTAAGATGTTTCCAAGTTGTTCATATACCCCGCACCCACGCAAAGTTTAGTCAACAAGGAAGGGTCGGCCTCGCCTCGGCAAGGCCCGACCCTCCCTCGGGGGCTAAAAGGGGGGAAACCCCCTCTGCGTCAAAATTTTCCTCGAAAAGAAAATCTCTTTTACCAGAACATCTTTCGTGCTTTTTGACTACTTCGAAAAGTGGGTCCTGGAAACGACGGGGTACACGTAAGCAGTCAAGGCTGACCGAGCCGAGGGACTCCTACGCCTCCGGGATACGGATACCTCACTCATCACCTTCTGCGATAAGTAACTCGCGTTCGGATAAGGTGACTCTGCGGATCGAATAAGTCTCTACGTTCGGAAGCCCTTCTGTCGAAGCGATTCTTCGAGCCTTCTCGACCGAGTCGGTGACAGGGCCTCATGGACGGGTGAAAGTACGCGTAAGCGGCGAGGCCGACCGAGCCGAGGGACTCCCACGCCTCCGGGATACGGATACCTCACTCATCACCTTCCGCGAGAAGCAACTCTCGCTCGCACTAACATCCCTGCTACCGACAAAAAGTCCAGATACTCGAAACAAGAGGAAAAGAGACGCAGCTTTATAACGCAGCAAGGGTGTGTGTTCTGGCCTCGACGGCCGCACAAGGCCCACGCTACAAGACGATTTGACCCTGCAGGCTCGGGTCTTAACGCTGGAATGGGGCGGCGACAACCTCGGCATCGACGGCATCTTCGGCGAGGCCTGACCTAGCCTCGGACGGCGACGCGGTCTGAGGGCCCTCGCTCCGAAGGACGACGTCATCACCACGCCCGAGCGATCGCCGTCAGGGACTTCTCCGGATCCGGCCCGAGCGGGCGGCTCGACCGGCCACCTCCGAGGCCTCGGCCGACCACCTTCCGAGGGCGCCAGCCCGGTCCGAAGCCTCGGCTGATCAACTCCGACGTCAATCCTGCCAACGGACAACCCGGCTAGGCTCCGACCAACCAGGTTTCATTTTCAAGCCAACTCCGCCTCTGCTCATGCTGATATCGCTACCCCCGGCCTCGGCTCGTCGAAGAGCGGCCAAGGGGTCTCTTTAACTAAGCCGGAGGAGCCTCGGGCAGCAGGGCCGACCGAGCCAAGGGATTCCTACGCCTCCGGGATACGGATACCTTACTCATCACCTTGACACGGGGCGACTCACGCTTGGTGAAGCGGTTCAGGCAAACAACAGGCGAGTCTTAGTGCTCAGAAATGAGGAAAAAACACGGCTCCGTGTCGGCGTTACATACATGTTCAGGCCCCGAAAGCCGAAATGAACAAAAAACCCGGCACTCGACGTGCCATTACAAACGGAACTCCGGTTCCCCCCCGCAGGTACGAACAACCCCACTCGATGGGGGTGGGCCTGCGGGGCAGCAGAAGACCGACGAACGGCATGTCGCCGCCCGCCCCGGTAGCGGCGACGATGAAGACTTCTGCCCTGAGGGCCGAACAGCAGCAATGATGGCCTCAGGGCGGATGCTGCTGCTAGGAGGCCCCCGCCCTTGCCCAAACTCGAGAGGCAAGGACGGGCAGAAGGCCGTAGAGTCGGAGGTCGGTCTGTGGCCAACCTCGGCTGTCGCGCCGGCGGAAGAACCTCTTCCAGCTGCCGTGGCGGGAGGCGGCACCGGGGGCGGCTCCGAGACTGCTCGGCTCAGAGAGCCGGGCACGCTGCAGCTGTTGGCGCCACGGACGACTCCCACCCTTCCCCCCGATCACTGAGGGAAGGAGCGGGTCACCACCCGCGCAGGGGCCAACCCCGACTCGGCACACGCCCCTCCTCAGCCCTGGTGATGAAAATCCTTGAGGCTGAGGAAGGGGCGGAGGCCGCAGCCCGGCTCGCTTTCCCCCACCATCAAGCCGGAGGTCACCATCCTGGGTGACCGCCGGTGGAGGGGTGCGGCCGGGCTGCATGATGAAAATCCTTGAAGCCGAACGATGGCTGAAAGGTACCAACTCCCACGGAGTTGCGTTCCTCCAACGATGGGGCGAAAAGACGGCGGTTTCCCCCATCCGGGGGCTTGAAAGGTGGAGAGACACAATGCATAAGGGAGGAAGAAGACATGGTCACCTTACGAAGGGGGTCGCCCTCCTTTTAAAGGCAACTCCCCCTGCTTGCGCCCCCAACCATCACGGGCTGAGTCTTCTTCAACACGCCTCCAAAGCCCTCCCCCGCGGCGCGGGGGCTGGGACCCACAAGTCATGGAGACCGGCTCCGAGCAGAAGAAGCCGAACCGCCGCGCACGGCGCGCGCAACCACCCAGCGGTTACAAGTAACCCTCCACTTTTGCCCAGACCAACGGGCGAAAGGGGCGGGCAGCCATGCGGGCGGCATGCAACCATGCCAAGTGGCCGCGCTTCTCCGACTCCTGGCAGGCCAGCGCGGAGGCCCAAGCCCACGCGTCGCGCAACCGGCGCGCCGGATGCTGCATGCAAGCCGCTGTACCACTTGCGCCACCACCGCACCTCCTCGATTGCGGAACCGATACCGCGATTCGAGGCGACCCAGCGCGCGACCCAGCAGCGCCAGCCTGACGCAGCGGTCAAACGCGGTCAAAAGTGGGCCGGCAGTAATGACGGTGGCAGGCGCGCGAGAGCAGCGGCCACGCCATCGGCCAAGCTCATGTCCCATCCGGAGGCAGCGAGAGAGCCCCCTCTCACGGTGTGAAGACGACGCGCCCGTGACCCGTACCTCGAACGGCTCGCGCACGCGCAACGGCAGCCTCGCCAACTACTCGCCCCTGCGCATTAACTCCGCGGCTGGACAGGTGACGTTCCTGGCAGGAGCAGCTGGCGACGTTTCGCCATCACCAAAACGACCACACCAAAAAAGGTGCGCCACGTCGTTCAATTTCGTATCCTTTTTTCCCTTTTCCTTCTTTCTCTATCTCTTGCAACAGGGACCGAGAAAGGGGATACCCCAAAGGGATCCTTCCTCGTGAAGGAACTAGGCTCCGAGCCTCCTTACTGATCAGGGGTTCGAAGGCTGGCCCCCCGAAGGGTTCAACGGCCGCCTCAGATCGCGTGGGCCCGACACCCACTACTGGTCAGGGGTTCGAAGGTCGTCCCCCCGAAAGGTTCCACGACCGCCTCAGGCTACTCGGGCTCCGCGCCCATTACTGATCAGGGGTTCGAAGGCTGGCCCTCCGAAGGGTTCACAGTCGCCTCAGACACCGAGCGAGGGATGACCAGGGGTACGTTCGATACATAACCAAGGCTCGGGCTGCGCTCCCGAGGTACCCTAGGACATTTCCGAGACCAGCGGGAACGACTCTGTAACGGAATCCCATCGGAGGGAGGCAACGAGCCCTCGGACCCCGTCGCCAGGGGACCGGGTCCGGCAGATCATCCGCAGGTACTTTTGGGCGTGCCTCTGGGCCCCTAGCCGACCCCCAACGAACGGGGCACGGACGTCCACTCGGATTACCCGATTGCAGCTCACCGGAGACACCATGTTCGGTGCCCATCGAGGGTAACATGGCGCTCTCCCCCCCTCCTCCTTGCGGAAAGGCGACGTAGGGGCGTATGTAAAAAAGCCGAGTCTGTCCCTGATCGTCCTCTCGCTCCGTGCGGAGGCTCGGGGGCTGCTCTCGCAAACCCGGCTCCGGCCGAACCGTTGACAGCGTCAACATACCAGCCCGAGAACTTGGGCCCCGACAGTGCACCTGGGCTACGGCCTGTTCGCATGAGGGAACCGCCAGACGAGCCGAGGCATTACGCAAGGCATTAAGACCTCGAAGGAGTGAAACCACTCCTCCGAGGCCTCGGGGGCTACACCCGGCGGGTGCGCTCGCGCGCACCCACCGGAACAAAGTGCAACCAAGAAAGGCTGGTCCCCTTGCAAAAAAGTGTGACGAAAGCCTCCAAGCGAGTGCTAACACTCCCTTCGAGGCTCGGGGGCTACTGTCGGGGACCATAATTAGGGGTACCCTCAAGACGCCTAATTCTCAGCTGGTAACCCCCATCAGCATAAAGCTGCAGAGGCCTGATGGGTTTGATTAAGTCAGGGATCAGTCCATACGAGCGACTCGATCGCGCCTCGCCCGAGCCTAGCCTCGGGCAAGGGCAGCCGACCCTGAGGTGTTTCCGTCTCGCCCGAGGCCCCCTTTTTATGGCAGACGCACCTCCGGCTCGCCCGAGGCCTTGCCTTCGTTGAGAAGCAACCCTGACTAAATCACCGCCCCAACCGACCAAGTCACCGGGGCGTTTAACGCAAAGAGTGAGACCGACGGGCGACCAGGCTTCGCCAGAGGTGCCATAGGAGGCTCCGCCTGACCTAGGGCTCGGACTCGGGCTAAGGCCCCGGAAGACGGCGAACTCCGCTCCGCCCGACCCAGGGCTCGGACTCGGGCTAAGGCCCCGGAAGACGGCGAACTCCGCTCCGCCCGACCCAGGGCTCGGACTCGGGCTAAGGCCCCGGAAGACGGCGAACTCCGCTCCGCCCGACCCAGGGCTCGGACTCGGGCTAAGGCCCCGGAAGACGGCGAACTCCGCTCCGCCCGACCCAGGGCTCGGACTCGGGCTAAGACCCCGGAAGACGACGAACTCCGCTTCGCCCGACCCAGGGCTCGGACTCCGCCCTGGCCTCTGCCGAACGGCCTCCGCCTCGCCCGACCCAGGAGCTCAGGTTCGGCCTCGGCCATGCAGGACAGACTCGACCTCGACTTCGGAGGAGCCTCCACGTCGCCCGACCTAGGACACAAGACCGCCACGTCAACAGGAAGCGTCATCATCACCCTGCCCTAAGCCGACTTGGGTCGCAGAGAACAAGACCGGCGTCCCATCTGGCCAGCTCCGCCAGATAGGCAATGATGGCACCCCACTAGACCATGACGACGACGACTCTCGGCTCCCTTACGGAAGCAGGGAGACGTCAGCAAGAGCACAGCTGTTCCAACAGCTGTCCCTCCATCAGGCTCCGTTACTCCTCCGACAGCCACGACGCCACACCGGCTGAGCGCCAAGATCTCTCCGGCTGCCACCTTGGCATGTACTTAGGGCACTAGCTCTCCCCCGCTAGACACGTAGCACCTTGCTACACCCCCATTTTGTACACCTGGATCCTCTCCTTACGACTATAAAAGGGAGGACCAGGGCCTTCTTAGAGAAGGTTGGCCTCGCGGGAACGAGGGCAGGGGCAGGCGCTCTCTTGGGGCCGCTCGCTCCCCTCACCCGCGCGGACGCTTGTAACCCCCTACTGCAAGCGCACCCGACCTGGGCGCGGGACGAACACGAAGGCCGCGGGATCTCCGTCTCCCTCGTCACGACCCAGCTCCGGCCACCGACCTCTCGCTCTCTTCCCCCCTTCGCGCTCGCCCACGCGCTCGACCCATCTGGGCTGGGGCACGCGGCACACTCACTCGTCGGCTTGGGGACCCCCCGGTCCCGAAACGCCGACAATCATCCTCTCACCCTCCGCCCCAGGATCCTTCTGGAAGTGCTCCTCCCCCGGATCAGTCTCGGGAAGAACACTTCGCATATCACCTGGCGCACCATTTCTTCGCTCCGCATCAGCCTCCTCCTAACTGGTGATCTTTGTGTTGGTGGCTCTCTCCTTTTTTGGTTCTTGTTGCCAAAAAGGGGGAGAAGGTTTCTTATCTTGGCAGTACCTTCTATTTATGTAATGAACATCGGTTTGTAATAATTATTAGTCTATCTTGTGATGCATGCATGGCTCTAAAGCCATAAACCTTTTTAATGATGTGATGAGATGTGACATCATTATTGTAATAGCAGCAGTAACTTTTCATATCTTATGCTATGCAATAATGAGCTTGTATGTGTAATTTTACTCTTTCTATCATCACACTCTCTAATTGTGTTTCATCCCTCATTGTTTTGTGTATGTTGTTGATTGTTCACTCTCTCTAAATATGTTGCAAATTGACATATCAAGTCAATGTTAATATACAAAACTCATGCACATATTTAGGGGGAGCTACATATACACAAATGCTTTTATCTCGCAAGTACTCGTAATTTTTAATTTTTATCTCTACTCTAGTTTGTTTTGGCATCAATCACCAAAAAGGGGGAGATTGTAAGTGCAATCAACCCTAATTGAGGGTTTTGGTGATTAAATGACAAAACAAACAGAGGTTCTAACAAGTTTGCTCCTAACATGTACACAGTAATTCTATAGACCGGAGAAGCACAGATCTTACGAGCATAAAAATAGAAAGCACAGCGGATTTAAAATTCTACATCAAGTGGCGTGCTCCAAGTGCTTAAAAACATCGGCAGTGCTCAATTTATAATTCTTGAGTTATAGGAATCGCCGTGCAATTAAGAGGGATCCGCAATGGTTAAGTAAGTCATGCAATGAGCTAAGTTCAAAATTCTTTGAAAACATCTTCGAGAACATTTTTCCAGATCATGAATGCCCTTGAGAAAAACCAAATTTACTTCCCACAAAAAAAACTCCACTTTTGTTCTCTTCAAAATACTCAAAATTTGGTTTCAGCCCTGGAAACCGGTTCAACCGGTTTTGGGACTGCTCCTCTGCCATCCCTGCTCTGACCTGCCTGACAGTCAGAGCTGTTGGGGGCCTTCGTCCTCCGAAGGTCCTCAAAAACAAGATTTGACAATGTTTTCCAAGTGAATTATATGAATAGGTATTTTCGGACTCAGATTATGAACATGGAGTACGGTCAGGACGAAGCCTAAGCCAGACGAAGGGGGATTGAGATGAAGGACGGGCGAAGGATGGTGCATAGCCAAAGCTATGCGCAGGAAAGCTTCGTCGCGACAGCAGAAAGGGAAACCGACCTAAAGGCGAAAAGACTACTTAAGCCTTGATAGACTCCCATAGGTCATTAGCAAATGTAATGGGCATGAATGTAATTTTACATGGGCTGCGTCCTACGCCTATAAATAGGTGAACAGTACTCCCGTACTGTTCACGCGGACTGGGCATTTGCTTTTGCGTCATCTTTATACTTTTGCCTTCCTGCAATCCGAAGGTACACTTGTAATCCGAAATCATTTCTATTTTTATATGATAATGAAGACGTTGTGATAATATATAAATGTTTATATTACTTCTTATGTTACATACAAGCTCTTCATCATTGTTTATTGTGCTTACGAAGGTATGTTGTTTATGGTCTTCGTTCGAAAAACATTATTCCCCGAAGGGAAATAATGTTTCAGAGGACAAAAGACTTTATCATTTAACACTTTTCATGTTGCCTTGTTCTTAATCCGAAGCATTTGAGAACAAGTCCCCAACAAGAGCTATCAGAAAAGTCATTGCAGATCTTTTGGGAAAACAGGTTCAACCGGATTTTTTTCCCTACTCAACCGGTTTTGAATCCGGTCGAGTCTCCGGCTGAGTAGGTTAGTGAACCGAGATCTCCCTGGTGGAAACCAGTTCAACCGGTTTTTACCCCTTTTCTCCCAACGGCTGCCAGCTTTTGGGGGATCCTTTATATACCCCCCCACACACACTCTCTCTCTCTTATTTACTTCTGCCTCTCCCACAAAATCTTGGCTGACCAAACTCTCAACAAGTGCATTCATTTCACCTTTCACACCCGCAATCGCATCTCATTCAATCGCTTGAAGGATCCTTGGTGTGAGGTGAACTCGATCTAACACGCTGTCATTTTCATCTCGATTCTCCTATTCTCTTTGTTCTTGAGCTCGTTGCAAACTTAACCTTGTGTGGATTTGTTACTCTTGGAACCTCGTGTTCCTTGACGGTTAGAGGTTGCTTGGGAGTCTCCAAATTTGTGGACGACCCCAAGAAGTTTGTATCACCCGGTCTTTGAGCATATTTGAGAAGAGATTGCCTTGACCTTTGTGGTCGGTTTGTGGAGGATTAGGGTTAGAAAAGACCCGGCCCTTTGTGGGCTCCTCAACGAGGATTAGGACACCTTTGTGGTGGTTGCCGAACCTCGGGTTATATCGCGTGTTCTTGTGTGTTCTTGTTAAGCACTTTAAATTTGTTGGTTGGTTCATATTATCTATTCGAGTATATCTTGCGTAGGGCAAGTCATTAGCAAAATCTTTCACTACTTCGCAATATTTGTTTATCTAAGTTGAGTAGGTTCAAACTTGTTCAGTTGTAAACAAAATCAACTGAACCGGTTTGCACCAGTGCAAATTTAATTTAACCTTTCTCGAAGTTTTTAGTGAAAAATTTCAGGTGTAGCCTATTCACCCCCCTCTAGGCTACTTTCAATTACATTTTGAAGACCAATTGAATTTAGTATCATTCTTCAATAGACTTGTGATTGGCTTCACAAGCTTGGAAAAATCTGGTATAAATCGGTGGTAATAACCAGCCAGTCCAAGGAAACTTCAAACTTGATGAACAGTGGTCGGGGGTTTCCACTCCAAAATGTCCTTGACTTTGCTGGGATCTACCGCAATCCCCTTGGTAGAAAGTACATGTCCCAGAAATTGAATTTCTTCCAGCCAAAACGCGCACTTACTGAACTTGGCATATAATTTGTGTTCTCTTAAGCGCGTTAACACGATCCGTAAGTGTTGGGCATGCTCCTCTTCATTCTTGGAATATATTAAAATGTCATCTATGAAGACCACCACAAACTTGTCCAACTCGGGCATGAATACCGAGTTCATCAGATAAGTGAAGTGGGCAGGAGCATTTGTCAGTCCGAAAGACATTACCAAATATTCAAATAAACCATACCGCGTGGTAAATGCGGTCTTTGGTATATCCTCGGGCCGAATATGGATCTGATGATAGCCCGACCTGAGATCAATTTTAGAAAATACCCTTGCTCTAGTCAGTTGATCAAACAGAATGTCAATCCGTGGAAGAGGGTACTTGTTCTTGATAGTGACCTCATTCAGGGGTCGATAATCCACACACATCCGTAAAGTTTGATCCTTCTTCTTAACGAATATGGCTGGACAACCCCATGGCGACGAGCTTGGCCGGATGAATCCTTTTTTTAGTAGATCTTGTAATTGAATCTTCAGTTCTGCCAGTTCATTTGGAGGCATTCGGTACGATCTTCTAGAAATGGGAGTTGTACCGGGCTTCAACTCAATTATAAACTCTACATCTCTTTCAGGTGGCAATCCAGGTAAATCCTCTGGAAAGACATATGGGAACTCACATACTACCAGAATATCCTTGATCTTCGGTATAATGGCTTCATAAACTCTGCCAGTAGTTTTGGTTGGAATGGGGATAGACAAAAGAATTTCCTCTTGATTATGACTCAACCTGATGGTTCTCTGATCAGTGTTGAGGGTTGATTTATGTCGGGCCAACCAATTCATGCCCAAAATCACATCTATGTCTTGGCCTTTCAGAACAATCATATTAGTAGAAAGTCCCGTTTGGCCAATGTTACAGGCACTTGGAAAGCCACTTTCCTAGTAAAAATTTGTCCCCCAGGTGACTGAATTTTAAACCCTTCTTTTGATTCATAGTATGAAATGCAATGTTTCTCTACAAATTTCTTGCTGATGAATGTATGTGAAGCACCAGAATCAAAGAGAATAATTGCGGGATGATTGGCCACAAGGAACGTACCCATCATTACCGGTTCACCGTCCGGTGTGGTGGCCACTTGAGTGTAATAAATTCGACCCATCTTCTTTGTATTCTTGCCCGCCTTTCCCATAGCTTGAGAAGAATTCCCAGTACCTTGTTGATTGTTTGTGTGATTCTGCTTCGGATAAGGGCAATCCTTAATAAAATGCCCAGATTTTCCGCAATTGAAACAACCTGTTGACGAACTGGGAAGGGCCGGGAAACGAGTGCCAGGGGCACCCGGCTGACTTGTTGTAGTGGGGGCAGCATTGGGACGGATGAACACTGGTTGTTTGAATGGGAAGGAGGGTGGACATGATGAAGAACGACCCTGATTAAAAGGCCGGATAACTAACCGTTGCCTTTTCTCAAGGCCCTGATTAGGCCTGTTACCTCCACTCCCCTTGGACTTTCCAGAACTTGTATATTTAGATTCGACTGCCAGCGCTGTGCTGACAGCCCTTCCGTATGTGAGGTCGATGCAGGTAGCCATTTTCCTTTGCATCCAATCATTTAAACCCCTCATGAAACAGTTCTTCTTCTTTATGTCGGTGTTGACTTGGTCAATTGCATACTGAGATAAGTGATTAAATTTATTGAGATACTGGGTGACTGTATCTCCGCCTTGCTTCAACTTCATGAATTCCTCCTGTTTCATGTGGAGTACTCCTTCTGGTATGTAATGCTCTCTGAAGGCTAACTTAAATTCATCCCATGTAATCTGATGATTGGCTGGCTGAACGGCCACAAAGTTCCCCCCACCAGGTGCTGGCAGGGCCACGCAATTGCTGAGCTGCGAACAGGGGGTTTTGAGTTTCGGAACATCGAAGAAGACCAAATTTCTGCTCAATGACGCGGATCCATTCGTCCGCCTCTAAAGGGTCTTCTGCCTTGACGAACAACGGTGGGCGCGTTTCGGAGAAGTCCAAATAAGATGTCTCATGGAGACCTTGCGAATAGCCCCGCCCGCCTTGTTGTTGAAGTTGCTGACCTGCCATCTCTCGTAGGAAACGGGTATTATCTGCTGTAGCATTTACCAAGGCGGCGATAGCCTCGGCAAGTGTGGGAGGGACTGGAGGTGGGTTTGGTGTTGCCTCCCTCCCACGAGAGGTACCAGCCCCATCCTGAGCGCGAGTCCTGGAAGGCATCTGAGGCAAGAACATTGGGAGCAATATGATATGCCATACAAACCATCCATTTCACATTACTTTAAAAGGTAATGTTACAGACTCGTACTTTACAATAGGATTACACCCCCTATTATACAATAGTACTACTTCTATCCTATACTATTCCTGCTTCATGTCACTCTTGGTAGCCTCACTGTCGGGTGTAGGAGACCACTCATCGACCAACTTCATAGAGGGAGGGGGCTTGAAGAGGTCCAACTCACCACCAAAAGCTTCTCCCTCTACTTGAGAAGGTCCGGCTTCTGTCCCAACAGGATCCACAGGTGCACTGGGGTGTAGTTGTGAGTACAATACATGAACTTCTTCATGTAAAGTATTACAATATGCCTGCAAGGTATCAATGGCTGAGCTAAGCTCTTCAACTCGGGCTCGAGCTTTTGCCTCCTTAGCCCAGGCAAGCGAACGAGAGTGAACCACCCAGTCGAGTGCCAAATCTCGACCTGCGAGCTGATCTTGCAGGCGGCGGATGTCGCTTCTCAATTCATTGATTCTGTCGCTATCCGCGACCCATATGTCAGTCCTGCGTTGGAGTTCTATTTGAAGTCGATTAACTTTCGCTTCGAGATCCCTGATCGGATCATTACTCCCACTACTGCTATCCTCGTGTCTTGGGGCAAGTTGATGACGTGGCACACCAATTGGGCCAGTATGCTTTCGCGCAGTTTTCCTTGTGCGCGGCGGCATTTTTCTAAGGGGGAAACTCTTATTAACATAGTTCTTAGCATGATGCATGTGTAATTACAGAATCAACCTTGGTTGATTCATACCTTCTATATGTTGCACTCTTACTATCTGGTCTTTAAGATAAACTCTTCAGAAATTCTTAGGTAAGAAAGGAAGAGATTTTCTAGATAAGTCTTTAGAAAATTACTTTGAAGATACCTCATAACATCTGCAGAGAAGGGCTTCGCTCCGATACCAGCTGTGACGGAACCTTCCAAGTCATTAGGCCCACCTACAGTTGTCCTTGTCCCACGGACCTCAGACAACCCTGTAGGTGCCCCTGAATCACTTGACAAGTTCGGTATATGCTTTTCTTACCTTTCCCAAGAGCGTTTCACCCATCACGCAGACATTACAAGTATCGGAGTTACGAGAATGCGGAAGTGATTACATAAACTTACCTTTATTTTAAAAGTAAAACAAAGTTTTGTACTACATACCAGGATATACCTAGGAGTGCATAGTATTAATATTACAGAACCAAGGGAGGCAAAAACCCCTCCCGATAAGTTTTTAAACAAAAGTTCTTATGGAGGAACTCTTCCTCCCGCAGCTTTACTCTTGCTTTTCTTCTTTTGGGACCACCTTGGAATAGAAACAACAAAAGTTTGTTGCTTCCTCACCTAAAAACAATAGGGAATAAAACCCTGAGTATGGAATTACTCAGCAAGACTTACCTGACTAAAGAAAAGACTCTCAAGGGTATGCTGGTTATAAGGGAGTCAAGGTAAGGTTTCTCAATGATCAAAGACTCTGTTTTGCAGAAATGCTTACTAAAAGTGGATCCTTAAAAATCCAATTTTATTGTCAGGTTAGGTAAAATTACCTGCATCTAGAGTTTTTTCTACCCTAGTTCAAACACTTGACCTGCAGTAGCCAATTTCTTAACAAGCCCTTCATCTTTACTGGAATTCTACGTATAGGGCAGTGACCAAGTCTTCATAACCGCGAAGGTACAGCGATCCGAATCGATTATACTCAGCTGAGGATCTCTGATCACACGACATATGTAGCACTTAAACCTTGCATATGTCAACCCGCCACCGGGGTTCTTAAGACCAGATCAGGTTCACGTCAACCGAGAGCACAGATACACCACCGTCCAACCTCTTGCCATGGAGGGTACACACTACTCTCGCCACCGCTCCACGCCCATTATGTGTTATCTTATTCTACCCTTAGTCTGCCCGAGGCAAGGCTTACCCATGACGAGGCATGTGACCAGTTAAAGGGTCCTCGGTCATCAAGCCTACATCGACACGGTCCTTAATCGACTCAGACGGAGACACTACACCGAGACTCTCTTCTCGTGCAAGTCACCCGCCCGGTCTCAGTTTAATCATTTCACCCCAAAGTTTGGTACCTGGCAGAGGTACATCTTTTTCGATGTTGAACCCATCAAGGCCTTGATGGATCCACAATCAAATTTTATTTTCAAAAACATCTCACCCACTTTTGCCATATCATCACTTGTAAAAACAAAACATTTTGTTTTTCTAAAGCAAGGCTAAGCATCAAAATCTTTTGTAAAACGGGTAATCAAGGAAGGTAATCAAATTCAAGGAAGGAAATGCAGGAATTGTTTTAGCAATCAACTCCTATTACCTAATGCATCAAGCAAGTGAAAAAGATCTTTAAATCACAAGGTAGTGGCAAATGCACCGGTGCTTGCCTTCGTTTATAGGTGAGTCAGGCTCGGATCCGCAGATGTCAAAGTAAAAACAATTCCCTGCCTGATTCCGCAGGTGGTGGTGGTGAAGTCTTCTCCTCTTCTACCTCAACCTCTTCTTCGTTTTCTAGATATAATCATATATATATATAAGAATGAATGCCATGTAATGCTCACGAGAGTGCAAAGATAATAAGAATTTATTATCTAAAGTCTTGAATACAATTTTCCTTCATGGAACTCCGAGAACCTAGGGTTTCTGGAGTCAACAGTGAAGTTCAAAGAGCAGGGGGGTGGGGGTTTTGGGTTCTAATTATCAAACAAGGTCCAAATCAAACTAAATTCTACCCAAAGATTCTAAATAATGTTTAGAGTTCAAATAAAAAGTTTGGGAAATTTTGGAATTATTATCTATTTTCTAAAAATCCAGAACCAATGTTTTAAGCTATTTTAAATGACCCAAAATTCCCAATTTGTCCTAAAAATCATAAAACTATTTTTATTAAATACTATGGAAAATAAGGAATCTAGGAAAATTGGCTTGACATTTTTAGGATTTTTCTACTAATTTCTAAAATTGTTGGAGTCCTGCCCGAAAAAGAAAAGGGAAAAGAATGAATAGTTCGGGGCCGGTTTCAGCCCAGGCGGCCCAAGCCCAGGCAGAAACGCGCGCGCCCGCACCCGCGCTGGAGACTTTGCAGAAAGGCCCCTGCTGTTCTGGATAACTTGAACCAAGTTCTCTGCACTATTGTAATGAGTCGCTGACAATTTTTAAAAAGGACCCCCGGTTTCTATTCCTTCACAGACTGAGGTCCCCGACGACGGCGAGCGCAGAACCAGGCTCCGGCGAGCTAGACTGGCCGGAGGGAGCCAAAACCGGTGCTAAACTTCGGTTTACACCTAATTCTAACCCTGAGGAGTATTTCCCCTCAATTAATTTCTGAATTGGAGCCCTACAGCACTCTGCCCACGGTGACAGCGGAGAAACTCAAAGGAACAACGCGTTCTAAGCGATTCATGGCGGTCTAATTCAATTGGGTGGGTCGGTGAGCATCACAGACACCTGAGGATGCTAAAACGAGGAAGCAGAGGGTAAGAATTAACCTGAATTGCGCTGGCCACGGCGAGGGTGTTCTTGCGGTGGGTTCGAGCAGGTTTGGGGGAAATTCGAAATTCAAGCTCTCGGTTGCAAGATTGGAGGCAATACTGAGCGGTGTGGTGCATGGTGATGTTGTGGAGCTAACGGCGGCTTCAATTTATAGGGAGCGACAGCGGTGGCCGGGGATTTTAGCGGTGACGCACGGCGGTCAAAGGGGTAAGAGTTCACTAGCACGCGTGAATCTGTGGCATCTACAGTGGTAGTCACTCTGGCGATCAACGGGGAGCGAGAGCAGGTCACGGCGATGCGATGGGAGTGCCTGGACACGCGGCGCAAGGCCGGGAAACGGCGGTCATTGGCGTACTTATCGGATTCCGCCGCGGTGAGCTCCATACGGTGGTCGGATTTGTTTATCGGTCGGACTTATCCACGACGAGGACCCATACTTGATCCCAAGTGCTATCCACTTGGTCAGCACGAATCACGGCGGCCAAAAACGCGAATCCGTGCACGGCGGTCGTCAGCGGTGAGATTTTTGGCGCTGGCGGTCTGATCCGTTCAGGCACTGTACCATGGCAAACCTGATTCAGTGTGCCTGACAGTCCCAGTTTAGGGTCAATTCTCTCTCAAATTTCTATGGCATCTCACCCAAAGATCTGTATCAAAGTTGTAGAGCTACAAACCAGTTACATTTTGACTATAGGGACTGAACTCAGTTGAGCACTAGATCAAGGTTGAATCCTAGTCCAAAGATGGCTTTGTTACACTGTAAGTCTGAAGTTCAGAGTTCAATCAGCCTGACAGCCAGACTTTAGACTTAATTATCTCCAATTTCTCTATAACAACCTTGCTTACACTCTTAAGCAAAATTGTTCCCCTTTCAAAGAGCTACAAAATTGATGTGGTGCCTTAAGGTGAATTCTCACTATTTTTAAAGTTACACAGCTCTAAAGTTGAGCCTATAACCCTGATTTCAGACTTAGCATGGAACTCAAATGAGGTCCGTTTTGCAAATAAGTCCAAAATCCAAGATTTAGCTTACAAATCCACACATTTGTGAACCAAATGACTTAGGATACTCATTTATCATGGTTTTTGCACTTTAGTCCAAAAGTGGACTAATTTTGCACATAGGCCCCTAGGGTTTGGATTTAGGGTTTTCCAGGGTTTCAATTAGGGTTTCTGGTATCTTAGGGGTGTAAATGCAATGTTGGTCTATCCTTGGTAACTTTTTATGATTATTTCAATTAACCTTTGGGGTTTTCTCTATTTGGCTCTTATTTACCCTTCAGAACCCTATTTAAAGTTAAGCACCCTATACTAGGGTCTTATTTGCAAAATGCCATAACAATACAACTTGCTTGAAATTTTTGCCTAGTGAATGCATTCTAGGTGTATCAAACATATGAAATGCTGATGTTTATGATGTTATGCTCAGGTTTTAGTAACAGTAACACCAGGGGTGTTACAAGTACTACGACTCGGACGAGGCCGCCCAAATTAGGCACTTTAACTCCCAAGCCACGTCTATACTTCTCGCCTCCTTGTATCGAGAGGAGTATAATAAGGTGCAAGGGTTAAAGAGCGCCAAAGAAATTTGGGACATCCTCAAGACCACGCACGAAGGGGACGAGGTGACCAAAATCACCAAGCGAGAGACGATCGAGGGGGAGCTCGGTCGATTCGTCCTCAACAAAGGAGAAGAGCGCAAGCAATGTACAACCGTCTAAAAACCATGGTGAACCAAGTGCACAACCTCGGAAGCACCAAATGGGATGACCATGAAATGGTCAAGGGTATTCTAAGATCCCTCATTTTTCGTAATCCTACTCAAGTTCAATTAATACGTGGGGAACCTAGATACAAATTAATGTCTCTCGAGGAAGTGATAGGCAAGTTTGTGAGCTTTGAACTTATGATCAAAGACTCCAAACACATCGTCAACTTGGAGCAAGACGCCACCTCCACACCTGAGGTGCAACCCGTCACATTCAAAGCGACGGAAGAAGAAAAGAGGAAGTCTACACCAAGTAGGCTTCCAATCGACGCCTCCAACCTCGACAACAAGGAGATGACGCTCATCACCAAGAGCTTCCGCCAAATTCTCAAGCAAAGGAGAGGGAAGGACTACAAACCCCGCTCCAAAAGGGTGTGCTACAAATGTGGTAAACCTGGTCATTTCATTGCTAAATGTCCAATGTCAAGTGAAAGTGACAGGGGTCCTTGCGGGGTCTTAGTGACCCGTGTGATTAAGGGAAGGCTCACTCGGTCTAAGTGACCGTTTGAGAGAGGGAAAGGATTGAAATAGACCCGGTCTTTGTGGCGTCCTCAACAGGGACTAGGTTCTTTGGAACCGAACCTCGGTAAAACAAATCGTCGTGTCTACTCACTTTTATTCTCGCTTGATTTGTTTACCCTCTTTCCTATCTCTAACATTTCCTTGCTAGTATTTATTTGAGTTTGCTCCCATACGTCATCCGCATCCTTTGAGCAACTCTTAGCAAGAGAAACAATCTTTTGGACTCGGATTTAATTCTAATGCTAACCCCCCGGTCTTAGTGTGTGTTTTAGTTTATAAATTTCAGGTTTCGCCTATTCACCCCCCTCTGGGTGACTTTCAATTGGTATCTGTCGGTGTTTCGGACCCGGGGAGCCCTCAACCGGACCGAATAGTGAATTTTAGTGTCACGTGCCCTGTCCAGATGGGTTGATGCAAGATGGAACACAAGCAAAGGGATGAGGCTTATATTATCTTGCACCAGGGGGATGCTTGTAGTAGGGGTTACAAGCGTTGCGAGAGAGCGAAGGCGAGAGCGAGGGAGAGGGAGAGAGTCCCTGCATGCGTCCGTCTCTGCCTATCTCGTCTGCCCCGCCTCCCCCTATCTCGACGTCAACGTGTGTCCACGTCGTCGATGTGTCTCAACGTGTCGATGTGTGTCAACGTGTGTCAACCTGCCTTAGGAAGGCCCTGGACATCCCCTTTTATAGATACAAGGAGATGCCCAGCTGTACAATGGGGTGTAGCTATGCACTAACGTGGCTGGCGGAGAAGTGCCTTGAGCCCTGTACATGTACCAACGTGGCCGTCGGAGAAGTGTCCTGAGCCCTGTAGAAGCATAGCTGGCGGTGCGGCATGGATCATGCTGTCGTTTGCTTGCTTCCGTAGAGGGTTTGAGAGCAACCGATGTCATGGGCGCACGCCGGGAACCATCATTACGTGTTACCGGAGTAACTTAGATGGGACACTGGTCTTGTTCCCTCGTAGCCTGAGGTGGCTAGCTAGGGATAGGGTCATGATGTATCCCCTGTAGCGTAGTTGACTCCGAGGCCGAGGTCGGGCAAGGCGGCGACTCCTCCCGAGGCCGAGGCTGAGGTCGAGCGAGGCGGAGACCTCCTCCCAAGACCGAGGCTGAGGTCGAGGCCCGGGGTCGGGCGAAGCGGAGACCTCCTCCCGAGGCCGAGGCTGAGGTCGAGACCTGGGGTCGGGCGAGGTGGAGCTCCTTGTTGCGCCCAAGGCTGAACTCGGGAGTGGCCGCGACTGTTGTTAGTCTTTCCCTAGTGGATGGCACAACAGTCGAGACGGGATGAATAGTGTTGTTTTCCTATCAGATCGGTTAGTAAAGGGGCAAAGTGACTGCGGTCACTTCGACCTTGCCGACTGAGGCACGCGTGTCAGGATAAGGTGTCAGGCGATCCTCGCATTAAATGCGCATGCGATATGGTCGGTTGGTAAGGCGATTCGATCGAGGTCGTTGCGCGACAAAGTCTGCTCGAGCTTGGCCTTGGGTGAGCCGAGGGTGCGTCTGCTGACTGAGGGGACCCTCGGTCGAGGCATGAATCCGTCCGGGACTACCGTCCTTGCCCGAGGCCGGGCTCGGATGAGGTCGCGTCCCTTGGTAGACGAGGCCTGTGCTTTATCACTCCTTGATGGTTTGTTCTGAAGATGTTTTTCGGCCAGGTTAAGGAGCATTGGGGGTACCCCTAATTACGGTCCCCAATAGTAGCCCCCGAGCCTCGAAGGGAGTGTAGGTACTCGCTTGGAGGTTCTGCCGGATTTTTTTGCAAGGGGACCGGCCCTTCTCGGTTGTGTTTCGTCCCGGTGGGTGCGCACGAGCGCACCCGCCGGGTGTAGCCCCCGAGGCCTCAGAGGAGTGGTTTGACTCCTCTGAGGTCTTAATCCTTTTTGTGATGCCTCGGTCAGCCTTGTTCCCTCATGCGGCCTGGTTGCAGCCCGGGTGCACGGTCAGGCTCCAAGTTTTTGAGCTGGTTTGTTGATGTGGTCAACAGTTTGGCCGTAGCCTGGTGCGAGAGCAGCCTCCGAGCCTCTGCACGGAGCGAGAGGACGATCAAGGATCGTCTCGGCTTTTATAGTATGCCCCTTCGTAGCTTTTCCGCAAGGAGGAAGGGGGGGGGGAAGCGCCGTGTTACCCTCGGAGGGCACCGAACACGGTGTTTCCAGTGAGTTGCTAACGGGTAATCCGAGTGGACACCTGAGCCCCGTTCGATATGGGTCGGCTAGTGGCCCAGAGGCGCGCTCCAAAAGTACCTGCAGGTGATTTGTCGGACCCGGACCCATTCGATAGGGTCCGAGGGCTCGATGCCTCCCTCCGGTGGGATTCCGTTACAAATCGTTCCCGCTGGTCTCGGAAATGTCCTAGGGTACCTCAGGAGCGTAGCCCGAGCCTCGGCCATGTAACGGACGTACCCAGGGTCATCCCTGACTCTGCGTGCTCTGGGGCGGCTGTCGAACCCTTCTGAGGGGCCAGCCTTCGAACCCCTGATCAGTAGAGGGCTCAGAGCCCGAGTGCTCTGAGGCGGTTGCCGAACCCAGGAGGGCGCAACCTTCGAACCCCTGATCAGTAGGAGGGCTCGGGGCCCGTTTCCTTCGCCGAGAAGGATCCTTTTCGCAATATCCCCTTTCCCGGTCCCTGTGGCAAGAGAGAGAGAGAGGAAAAGGAAAAGGATATGAATTTAAATAATGTGGCGCACCTTTTTTTGACGCGGTCATCATGACGGAGACAAAACGGCGCCCGCTTTGCCTGCCGGAAGTGTCACTTGCCCTGCCAAGGAGTTAACGCGACAGGACGGGCGATTCACGGGGCGTTTGTCGCGCGTGCGCGAGTCGTTCGAGGAACGGAACACGGGTGCGTCGTCTTTTATGCTATGGGAGAGGGCTCCCCTGCCATTTCGGGAGAGGATGTGAACCTGTAGGTGATTGGACCGCTGCTTCCGCGCGTCCGTTGCTGCAATTACTGGCGGCCTGCCTCTGATCATATCAACCGTCGTGCCTATCTCCGCGGCTGAGTGACCCGTGCTCGTCGCACTTAATGGGCACTGTTGGGTCACGCGCAGGGCTGCCTTGAGTCGCTGCGCTGGTTCTGCAGTCGAGAAGACACAGCATTGGCGCAGGTGGCGGTGCGGTTTCCTTGCACATAGTGACCGGTGCGCCGGTTACATGACATGTGGGATCGGGCCTCCATGCTGGACCGCCGGATGCGACAAAGCTGAAAGGGTGCACAACCGTGGTGCGGTTGCGTGCTCCCTGCGTGGCGGCCCACCCTTTCGATCGCTAGTTTCAGCGAGGATGAGGGAACGCTTATAATTGCAGGGCGGTTACATGCTTCGCGTGCAGCGGTTTGCCTTTTTTGCGTTTCGGGTCAGCTCGCATGACGTGTGGGACCCAGCCCCCGTGTCGTAGGGTGGGAACCCTAGAGCACGTCGGTGGAGACTTTGCCCGTGAAGCTTGGAGGTGCGAGTGAAGATATCTGCCTTTAAAAAGGGATCGACCCCTTGGGCGGTAGCCATGCCTTCGCACTCCTCGCATCCATCGCGCCCTTCCGCCTTCCGAGCCCCCAGATGGGGTGCACCTGTGTTGCCTTCTTTTTGCTGCTGTTTGAGGAGCGCGACCTCGTGGGGGTTGGCGCTCTACAGTCGTCGCTTGGCTTCAAGGATTTTCATCACGTAGCCCGGCTGCATTCCCCCACCAATGGTCATCCGTAGGGATGATCACCAGCCTTGTGGTGGGGAGAAGCAAGCCGGGCTGCAGCCTCTGCCCCGCCCTCAGCTTCAAGGATGTTCATCATCCGGGCTGGGGAGGATGGCGCACCGAGTTGGGTCCTGCCTCCCGCGTGGGCCGGTGACCCGCTTCTTCCTCCAGCATTCGGGGGAGAAGGGCATCCTCCAGCCCTGCGGAGGAAACATCCTCCAGCCATGCGGGGGAAGGTGAACTGCTGCTGCCTGGTCAGGGTGTAGCTGTCCGTCCTCCACCCGGGCGACGGTCGTGTCGTGCGCAGGTGGCTGCTGTCGCCATTGCTGAAGTGGTGGCCGCCGCTGGTGAGGCTTCCCACCGCAGCGGTTGCCTCCGCCGATGAGACCGTCAGTGCCACCTGCGCTCCGGACCTCCGGCTCTTTGGCTTTAATGGCTGGTTCTCGTCCCCCATGAGGGGACGTGAACGAGGGCCTTTCCGCAGTAGCGTTTGCCCTGAGGCCATCGCTGCTACTGTCTAGTCGCCCGAGGCGGAGGTCGTTGTCGCGCTGCTGGTGCAGTGGTCGCCGGCGAGCCACCTGGAGTTTGTTATCCCGCAGGCCTTCTGGTGTGGAGGTTGTTCATTCCTGCGGGAACGGACCCGGAGTCCCGTTTGTAATGGTACCGTCTTGAGAGTGAGATGTAATTGTTTAAGTACTAAGACATCTGCCGTAGGTCGGGACAACCGCCGAGGGCGCTGTCGATGTCTAAGTCTAGGTACCATTGTTACCCCAAGTATGTGTGTTTGTTCTTTGTGGCTGCTGAGGCCTGAACATTTGGGTATAAAGTCATGCTTCTTACCTCTTGTTTCGAGCATTAGGACTTGTTCGTTGGTAGCAGAATCACTTATCCGAGCGTGAGCTACCTTTCGCGGAAGGTGACGAGTGAGGTATCCGTATCCCGGAGGCGTAGGAGTCCCTCGGCTCAGTCGGCCTTGCCGTTCAGGGTCTCTCCCGCTCGTCATTAGGATTCCGCTATCGACGCAGTCAAAATGCACGAAAGTCGTTTTGGTGGAAAACTTTTCCGAGGAAAATTTCGGCGCAGAGGGTGCTCCCCCTTTCTGGACCCCGAGGCAACCGCTCGGGCCGGGACCCTTGCGGAGGGCCTAGCTGTGGTGGTCGGGTCTGCCCAGTGTGCCCAAGCCGTGGCCTCGCAGCAGCGTGCTCGGGCCGAAGGTATGTTTTGCCCACTCTGTGACTTTGTTTATGTCTCCATTCTTCTCCTTGCGTCTGAAGAATGTTGTCCTACTGTCTGCAGGGTTCAAAACGGCTCTTAATGAGTCCGTTAAGAACTGCAAGGCGCTTTCCGAGGCGGCTGAGCAGAAGGAGGCTGACCGCGTGGCCATGTCCGAGGCTATCTCGGCTTTCTTCCGGGCCTTGGGCCTCGACGACGTCCCCTCGGGTAGCTCCCCCCAGAGTCATCTGCGGGCCTTGGGTGACCATGTGCGCAGCAGACTCCGCGGGGCGCTGCACCACGGCGTTAGGCGGGCCTTCGCCGTGCTCGCTTCCCACTATGACGTGGATCTGGAGCGGGTCAGCGAGGGGTACTGCTTACCCGATGAAGAGGAGGCTGCCTTGGCCGAGGTCCAGAGGCTTGATACGGCTGTCGAGGGCCCGAGCGCGGCGCTGGCTTCCTCCTTCGAGGTGGAGGTCCTTCCGCCCGCGTCGCCGTCTGAGGCCGGGCTAGATCCTGTCGAGGGTGGAAACGACGCCGAGGGTGCTGTTCCTCCCCCTGTCGAAGTCTGAGCCTGCAGGAACAGTTTGTTCTAAGTATGCGTATGTTTTTTGCAGCCACTGAGGCCTAAACATTTTCAATGTTTGAAGTTTAAAGTTGCGTTTTCTTTCCTCTCGTTTCGAGCATTAAGACTTGTTCGGTAGCAGAGTCACTTATTCGAGCGTAAGCTACCCTTCGTGGAAGGTGATGAGTGAGGTATCCGTATCTAGGAGGCGTAGGAGTCCCTCGGCTCGGTCGGCCTTGCCGTTCAAGGTCTCCCTCGCTCGTTTTAAGGATTCTGTCATCGATATAGTCGAAATGGTACGAAAGTTGCTTTCTACCCGAGCGTTAGGACTTGTTCGGTAGCAGAATCGCTTATCCGAGCGTGAGCTGCCTTTCGCGGAAGGTGATGAGTGAGGTATCCGTATCCTGGAGGCGTAGGAGTCCCTCGGCTCGGTCGGCCTTGCCGTCCAAGGTCTCTCGCGTCGTTTTTAGGATTCCGCTATCGATATAGTCGAAACGCACGAAAGACGTTTTGGTAGAAAACTTTTCCGAGGAAAAATTTTGACGCAGAGGGGGTTCCCCCCTTCTAGCCCCCGAGGGAGGGTCGGGCTTTGCCGAGGCAAGGCTGATCCTCCCTAGATGGTTAGACTTTATTTATGCATGTAAGAAAAAACGAGATACATGAACGACTTGAAACATTTTAAGGAAAAAAGCGACGTAGCTGTTCGATGTTCCAAGCGTTGTTGTAGACCTCGCCTTGATCGTTGGCCAGCTTGTATGTCCCGGGCTTCAAAATCTTGGTGATGATGAACGGCCCTTCCCAGGGAGGAGTAAGCTTGTGGCGTCCTCGGGCGTCTTGTCGCAGCCGAAGTACCAAGTCTCCCACTTGGAAGTCTTGGGGCCGAACCCTTCGGGCGTGGTAGCGTCGCAGAGACTGCTGGTACCGTGTCGAGTGTAGTAAGGCCACGTCCCGAGCCTCTTCCAGCTGATCTAATGAATCCTCTCGGTTGGTCTGGTTGCTTTGGTCATCGTAAGCCTTTGTCCTCGGGGAACCGTATTCCAAGTTCGTGGGTAAGATGGCCTCGGCCCCATAGACTAGGAAAAATGGCGAGAAGCCTGTGGCCCGGCTCGGCGTCGTCCTCAGACTCCAAACCACCGAGGGTAGTTCTTTTATCCACCGCTTGCCAAACTTGTTGAGGTCGTTGTAGATCCTCGGTTTCAGTCCCTGCAAAATCATACCGTTGGTGCGCTCCACCTGACCATTTGTCATTGGGTGCGCTACGGCGGCCCAGTCCACACGGATGTGGTGGTCGTCGCAGAAGTCCAGGAACTTTTTCCCAGTGAACTGCGTGCCATTGTCGGTGATGATTGAGTTTGGAACCCCAAAGTGATGGATTATATTTGTGAAGAACGCCACCGCCTGCTCGGACCTGATGCTGGTTAAGGGTCAGACTTCGATCCACTTGGAGAATTTGTCGATGGTGACCAGCAGGTGTGTGAAGCCCCCGGGTGCCTTCTACAAGGGACCGACGTGGTCCAGACCCCACATGGCAAACGACCAAGTGATAGGTATTGTCTGCAGGGCTTGAACGGGCAGGTACGTCTGTCTCGCGTAGAATTGACACCCTCGGCAGGAGCGTACAATCCTAGTGGCATCGGCCACTGCGGTTGGCCAGTAGAAACCTTGTCAGAAGGCATTTCCTACGAGGGTCCAAGGCGCCGCATGGTGACCGCAAGCCCCCGAGTGTATTTCTTGCAACAGCTCCTGTCCTTGGGCGATGGATATGCATCGTTGGAGAATGCCTGAGGGGCTGCGGTGAAATAGCTCCTGTTCATCACCCAGCAAAACGAACGACTTGGCGCGCCGAGCCAGTCGCCGAGCTTTGGCCTTGTCGAGGGGCAGCTCTCCTCGGAGGAGATATTCTAGGTACGGGGTCTGCCAGTTCGGGACCGACGTGGCCCCGTTCTGCTCCACCTCGACACGCAGGGCCTCACCCTCGGCGGCCGAGGGTACCTCGTGTTGGGCCGAGGTCTCCTTGGGCTCGGGCACGTCGTCGAGTTTGACGGATGGTTGATATATGTCCCTGGAGAAGACGTCCGGGGGAACCGTCATTCGCCCCGAGGCTATCTTAGCCAGCTCATCCGTGGTCTCGTTGTACCGTCGAGCAACATGGTTGAGCTCCAGCCCGTAGAACTTGTCTTCCAAGCGCCGAACTTCGTCGCAGTAGGCCTCCATTTTCCGATCGCGGCAGTGGGAGTTCTTCATGACTTGGTCAATAACAAGCTGCGAGTCGCCACGAGCGTCGAGGCGCCGAACCCCTAGCTCGACGGTGATGCGCAACCCATTAATCAAGGCCTCGTACTCAGCCACGTTTTTTGACGCCGGAAAATGGAGCCACAGTACGTAGCACACATGTTTCCTGAGGGGTGAAATGAAGAGCAAGCCAGCACCTGCTCCTGTTTTCATAAGCGACTCATCGAAGTACATGGTCCAAAGTTCGGGCTGTATTGGAGCTGTCGGCAATTGGGTGTCGGCCCATTCAGCCAGGAACTCTGCCAAGACTTGAGATTTTATGGCCTTCCGAGGAGCGAATGAAAGTGTTTTGCCCATGAGTTCCACTGCCCATTTTGCTATCCTACCCGAGGCCTCTCGGCACTGGATGATCTCTCCCAGGGGGAAGGATGACACCACAGTCACCGGATGAGACTCGAAGTAGTGTCGCAACTTCCGCCGTGTCAGAATTACTGCGTACAGTAGCTTCTGGATTTGTGGGTAGCGGATCTTGGTCTCGGATAGCACCTCGCTGATGAAGTAGACCGGCCTCTGGATGAGCAGTGCATGCCCTTCTTCTCGTCTCTCGACTACGATCGCGGCGCTGACCACCTGAGTGGTTGCGGCTGCGTAGATCAAGAGGGCTTCTCTCGCAGTGGGGGGCACCAAGATGGGCGCATTAGTAAGGAGCGCCTTTAAGTTTCCGAGGGCTTCCTCGGCCTCGGGAGTCCAAGTGAAGCGCTCGGCCTTCCTTAAGAGACGGTACAGGGGCAATCCTTTCTTGCCGAGGCGCGAGATGAAGCGGCTCAGAGCCGCAAGGCATCTCATGACCCTTTGTACTCCTTTTAAGTCTTTGATGGGCCCCATGTTGGTGATGGCCACAATCTTCTCCGGGTTGGCCTCGATGCCTCGTTCGGAGATGATGAACCCTAGGAGCATGCCTCGAGGGACTCCAAAGACACACTTCTCGGGGTTGAGTTTCACGCCCTTTGCACGCAGGCACCCAAAAGTTGCTTCGAGGTCGGAGAGGAGGTCGGAGGCTTTCTATGTCTTGACAACAATGTCATTGATGTAAGCCTCGATCGTTTTGCGGATGTGCTCCCCAAACACATGGTTCATGCACCTTTGGTAGGTCGCACCTGCATTCCTCAAGCCAAATGGCATAGTAGTATAACAATACATGCCAAAGGGTGTGATGAAAGAAGTCACGAGCTGGTCGGATTCTTTCATCTTGATTTGGTGATAACCTGAATAGGCGTCGAGGAAAGACAGGGTTTCGCACCCAGCAGTGGAGTCCACAATTTGATCGATGCGAGGCAGAGGGTAGGGAACCTCTTTGATGAACCCTGCAGCCATCAGCTTGTGGACCTCCTCGCCTATGGCTCTGTGCTTTTCTTCATCAAAACAGCGTAGGGGCTGCTTCACGGGTCGGGCATTGGCTCGGATGTCCAGTGAGTGCTCGGCGACATCCCTCGGTATGCCCGACATGTCCGAGGGACTCCATGCAAAAACTTCAGTGTTTGCGCGGAGAAAGTCGACGAGCACTGCTTCCTATTTGGGGTCAAGCTTGGAGCCGATCCTGACTTCCTTGCCGGCGTCGTTGCTGGGGTCGAGAGGGACAGACTTAACTGCCTCGGCTGGTTCGAAGTTGTCGGCGTGCCGCTTCGCGTCGGGCGCCTCCTTGGAGAGGCTATCTAGGTCGGTGATGAGGGCTTTAGACTCGGCGAGGGCTTCGGCGTACTCCACGCATTCCACGTCGCACTCGTAAGTGTGGCGGTACGTGGGTCTGACGGTGATGACTCCCTTGGGGCCAGGCATCTTGAGCTTGAGGTAAGTGTAGTTGGGGATGGCCGTGAACTTGGTGTAGCACGGTCTTCCTAGCACCGCGTGATAGGTCCCTCGGAACCCAACTACTTCGAAGGTGAGGGTTTCCTTTCGGAAGTTGGAGGGAGTTTCGAAGCAGATGGGCAAGTCAATCTGTCCAAGGGGCAGGATACGCTTTCTGGGTGCGATCCCGTGGAAGGGTGCTGCACCAGCCCGGATCTCGGACTGATCAACCCCCAAGAGCTCCTGGGTCTCGGCGTAGATGATGTTGAGGCTGTTGCCTCCGTCCATGAGGACCTTGGAGAGCCTAACGTTGCCGATGATCGGGTCGACGACGAGCGGGTACCTTCCTGGGCTTGGCACGAAGTCAGGGTGGTCGCCTTGGTCGAAGGTAATGGGTTTGTCGGACCAGTCTAGGTAGACCGGCGCCGCTACCTTCACTGAGCAGACCTCCCGGCGCTCCTGCTTATGATGCCGAGCCGAGGCGTTCACCACCTGTCCGTCGTAGATCATGAAGCAGTTGTGGACCTCCGGGAACTCCTCTTCTTTGTCGCCCCCCTTCTTGTTGTTGCATTGGTCTTTGCCACCTTCTGCCGAGGGTCCAGCCTTGTTGAAGTAACGCCAAAGCATGTCGCATTCCTCAAGGGTGTGCTTGACAGGACCCCTGTGATAGGGGCATGACTCCTTGAGCATCTTGTCGAATGCCTGTGATAGGGTGTCGCATTCCTCATAAGGTTGCACTTATGGTGACGATTAAAGAATCTCTAGATATTTGATTAATACCTCTTGTGGTGATATCATAAGTTAGTTTTAAGTCATCTTGGTGAGGTATGTGTCAAACATGCTAACTTATCAAGAATCTTGGCTTAAAATATTACATGTCATGTCTATTAGTATACCTTTTGATTATGAGTAATTCCTTCAATTGGTACAATTTCACATTTTCATACTTTATTTGTACCAAGGTTCAAATTGTAGAACTTAATCCCCTGGCCTCATAAGTCCAAGTGCATAAGCTAAACAAGTATTCATCACTTGTATGCACACATTTAGGGGGAGAATGGTCTATAATTTGAATCTTTGAGACTAACTTCATTTTCAAGTCTATTATGTGTGTAGTCTCAAATTAGAAAGGAATGTTCGGGCAAAGACAATCACTTCCACTGCAAATTTTGATGGGTATCAAAGATTCTTTGCTCCAATAAATGTATCTTTTATACATTTCATAAGAGAATGAGTTTCTCCTGTATATGCTACTCCAACGTCATCTAAAATTGGTAAATGTGTATCACATCCTTTTGGATTGCAAATGTCTAAAGTAGCATGACTTATAGATTCTCCTGTTTAGAACTTAATTGATTAAATAGTGCACATCTTCCTTATGTTGCATGATTATGTTCAATTGATACTCCTTTTATGCCAATGGTACTTTAAGTTGCAAATAAGTACTCTCAACATGTATCAATTGAATTCATATATATGTGTGTAATAAAACTTGAGGAGAATTTAGTGTAATATGCATTTAGTGATCTGTTTATCTATCAAATTGTATCAATTAGTGTTTTCAATTGATATTTTCGTACATGATCACTAGTTGTATAATCCATACTTGTGCAATTTTCATGTTGCCTCTTGTTATGATAAGAAAATGCGAGGTGACATCTAGACTCTAGGTATCAAGATTTATCTTTCAATTAGCATGACAATATTCATTTGATATCTTGGACATAAGTCATAACTATACCAACAAGAGCGTGCAAATGAATTATAAATCCAACACAAGTTTGGAACACCCCCCTTGAAAAGGTAAAATGCAAAGGTACATTACTTCATGTCACTTCTACATTATCTTTGTGCCATCTAAGGACCCTTTTCATGCTAGTGTGTTTAAATCTTGCTTAATCAAAATTTCTTCCCTTTATATCCTTTGTATCCTTTTTGGAGATTTATGACAAAGGGGGAGAAATTGTGCATTAAAGCTTACCTCTAGTCCTATGTAACTAAGTGTTAGAAGAATTTTGAAAAGGGGAGAAATAATTGAAAAAAGGGGGAGAATCATAAGTAAAACATAAGATGTGGGAGTTGATAAGTGCATTCTATGTCATGAGTATCATGTTTATTTTATGACACACTGCACCCCATAAATAGTATGATATAAGTTGTCTCCATACTTTGACCCAAATATGTGCTTTTGGCATTTGAGTATAAAAGTGTTATTTTCTGAAATGCACATATTTAGGGGGAGGAAACTATAGCATAGGATTCAAAATCTTATTTATCAAATCTTATGTAAGCTTTAAATGTGTTGTCATCAATCACCAAAAAGGGGGAGATTGAAAGTGCATTCATCCCTTTTGTGAGTTTTGGTGATTTGGATAACAACACATTTAAAGGTCTAACGAGTTTACTAAGTGTTGAACAGGAAATTCAGTATGATGAACATACTTGAATAGTGTATAATGATCAGTGAACAAAGGTTCAACACGAGGTTAAATAACCAATGAGACAATACAAATAGATATAATATGATCTCTATATTGGTTTGAATACATGGACAAGACCTGAAAAATCACTACATACATATGATCAGAATAGAGGATGAAGTGATTAAGAGGATTGGTCAAGCCAAAGTGAATAAGATATGAAGAATCGTGAATTGGCTTGACCATATTACTATCAGTCCATATATGCTTCTATGAGAATCAAACTAAAGCTTGATTAATCTTAACAGTTATATCTAGAAGACATTCAAGCAAGGTTCACAATATTGAAGAAATGATTCTCTCAATGGATGCTCAATAGGATGTGACTCAAGAATGGCTTGATAGGGTGAAGATATCAAGGAAAGGGCTTCGAGGAACTAAGCGAAGGTGAAGGCCAAGCGACGGCTTGTAGACCGAGGTACCATGGCTAAGGTGAAGAAGAGAGTACTTGCACTAAGTCGATGAACTAATCAGCTATGAAGAGTTATAACATGTTGATGCATCAGTAAGGTGACTTGAAACCATGATTTGAACTCATATATGGTGATATGGTACAAGTCACAGGGTTTGATTTATGTTTGCTTCAAAAGGTGAGACAAAGATGTTTGTGATCCTTATGAAGCAACGCCATGGAGAAATCACACATGAGACACCAATGACTCAAGGAGTTTACTTAATTAATTTTATTTAATTTGAGTATAGGAATCGTCGTACTATAAAGGGGGATCCAAAAAGAAGGTTGGTGTTTGCCAAAGCTCAAACCTCTATATTCAAAAGTTATTTTTGAAAAACAAAAATCTCTTTAACATTCTATGGTAGACCATGGTTAGGTTTGAGAAACCTAGAGTGTTCTTGTTGAAAAGCAACTGAACTTCTTCAACTGCAGCTGAGCTAAACTTCAGCTGAGTTGAGCTTCTTCAGCTACAGCTGAGCTGAACTTCAGCTGAGTTGAGCTTCTTCAGCTGCAGCTGAGCTTTTCAGCTGAGCTGAACTTCAGCTGAGTTGAGCTTCTTCAGCTGCAGTTGAGCTGAACTTCAGCTGAGTTGAACTTTCTCAACTCCAGCTGAACTTCAACTTCAACTGGGGTCCAGGCAGGTTCAACCGGGGTCTAGGGCAAGTTCAATCGGGGTCCAGAGAGGTTCAACCGGGGTCCAAGAAAAGTTCAGCCGGGGTATTTTCCCTGGACCTCACTGGTCAAAACCGGTTGAACCGGTCCTAGGGGAGGTTCAACCGGTGTCAGGGTCACCTGACCGGTCTGACCTCCTGACTAGCAGACTGACTGCCAGTCTGACCCCCAGGCGGTTGAACCGGCCCTAGGGGCGGTTCAACCGGTGTCAGGACCTGTTTTTGCAGTCTGACCTGCAGTTTGCTAGTCTGACTGGCAGACTGACTGGCAGCCTGCCCCAGGCGGTTGAACTGGTCTTAGGGGCGGTTCAACCGGTCTTGGTCAACTTGGCCAGTCTGCAGGTCAGTCTGCGCGTCGGTATACCAGTCAGACTGGCAGACTGGCTGTCAGGCCTGCCAGGGGTGGTTCAACTGGTCTCAGGCAGAAAAATCTGCCCAACGGCTAGTTTTGAGCTCCACCTATATATACTCCCTCCTACCTCTCTCCCCACATACAAGAGCACGATTTGAACTCCATTTCTATCTTGAGAAACACCACCCACTCTCTCTCACACATCTCTTGTCTCTCCCATTTCAAATCTTTGGAGAGAAATCTTTGAGTGAGCTTGAGAGCTGCGGTTTTTGTGCTTCATCTCTAAATCTCTCCCGCTCTTCTTCATTCGAGCTTTGGTACTACATTGAGTTCTTTGTGGATTCATTACTCTTGGAGCTTCTAGCTCCTAGACGTCTAGGTGTCTCTTGTGAGTCTCCAAATCTTGTGGAAGACCGCAAGAAAGTTTGTATTACCCGCTCATTTGAGCAAAGATTAGTGTGTGAGCTTGACCTTTGTGGTCGGCAAAGGGAGGATTAGGGTTGAAAGAGACCCGGCTCTTTGTGGGCGCCTCAACGAGGAAGTAGGGCACCTTTTGTGGTGTGACCGAACCTCGGGATAAATCTTGTGTCTCTTGTGTTCTTGCTCATTGTGTTTGTTTGTGTTCTTTGTTATCTCACCCTTCCATGAAAGATTTGTTCATATCTTTTTGGTGTGTGGATTTTGAGAAGTGCCCTTCTCAGATCTACTACTTTGAACACCGTGGATCATTTAGGACATCTCATTTTCAAAGTTAACTGGTTTACCCAGTTTGTTTCTAGTTTTTGTTGAAAAAGTTTTATCTTGCCTATTCACCCCCCTCTAGGCAACTTTCAGTCGCAACCCTCGTCGTCAAGGCTGTGACAATCATCAGAGCAGCCGGAGAGGCAGTGGTCATATGCGGACACGAAGTCGCGCATGGCACGGGGATCACGGAGTCCAGAGAAATCCCAACTGACGTCGGGGTCGTCCTCTTCCTCAGAACCCGCGGGTCCAGAGGTTGAGACGACCGTCAGTCGGTCCCAAGTTAACCACATATGGTACCCCGGAAGGTCAGGATATGCCCTAGCGAAAGCGCTCACCGAAGCGGGGTCGCTTGGTGGATCGAAACTGAATCTAAAGGGAACAGGGTGAAAAACGGATGGTACCTTTTGGTCGATGGACGGTGGTGAAGTCGCGTCGGGGACGGACTGCACTGTTATCTCAGGTACGAGGCAAACGCCCAACAAGTCCTTTGCGAGGGTGCTGGCGTCATCAGTCCGCTTGGGGTTGGCACGTTGCGGGGATGCGACATCCGTCGTTGTCTCAGGTGCGAGGACAACGCCCGACATGTCCCCCGCAGGGGTGTCGGTGTCGTCGACTCGCTCTGGTTCAACAACCGATGAGGTGCCGCCTCCTGCCTGGCCATGGTTGCCCCGTCTCCTCCTCCTCCGGTGAGGAGGGTGGCGGGGCAAACCCGGGTGTTCCTCTTCTACCGCGGGGAGACGTCGTCGTCGAGTTCGCCTCCACCGGGCGGGCCGACGACCGTCGTCATGCTGCGAGGGGAGCAGTACCATGTCGTAGCCGTCGTCGAGGGACATGAACTCGAGACTTCCGAAGCGGAGCATCGTCCCGGGCTGAAGAGGCTGCTGAAAGCTACCCATCTGGAACTTCAACAGGAAAGTATTCGTTAACACGCAGCGAGCCCCTACCTGGCGCACCAACTGTCGGCGTTTCGGACTCAGGGGCCCTCAACCGGACCGACTAGTGAATTTTAGTGCTGTGTGCCCCTGTCTAGATGGGTTGATGCAAGATGGAACACAAGCGAAGGGATGAGGCTTATATTATCTTGCACCGGGGGGATGCTTGCAGTAGAGGTTACAAGCGTTGCGAGAGAGCGAAGGCGAGAGCAAGGGAGAGGGAGTGAGTCCCTGCGTGCGTCCGTCTCTGCCTATCTCGTCTGCCCCGCCTCCCTCTATCTCGACGTCAACGTGTGTCCACGTCGTCGATGTGTCTCAACGTGTCGATGTGTGTCAACGTGTGTCAACCTGCCTTAGGAAGGCCCTGGACATCCCCTTTTATAGATACAAGGAGATGCCCAGCTGTACAATGGGGTGTAGCTATGCGCTAACGTGGCTGGCGCAGAAGTGCCTTGAGCCCTGTACATGTACCAACGTGGCCGTCGGAGAAGTGTCTTGAGCCCTGTAGAAGCACAGCTGGCGGTGTGGCATGGATCCTGCTGACGTTTGCTTGCTTCCATAGGGGGGTTTGAGAGCAACCGACGTCATTGGCGCACGCGGGGAACCATCATTACCTGTTACCGGAGTAACTTAGATGGGACACCGGTCTTGTTCCCTCGTAGCCTGAGGCGGCTAGCTAGGGATAGGGTCATGATGTATCCCCTATAGCATAGTTGACTCCGAGGCCGAGGTCGGGCGAGGCGGTGACTCCTCCCGAGGCCGAGGCTGAGGTCGAGTGAGGCGGAGACCTCCTCCCGAGACCGAGGCTGAGGTCAAGGCCCGGGGTCGGGCGAAGCGGAGACCTCCTCCCGAGACCGAGGCTGAGGTCGAGACCTAGGGTCGGGCGAGGCGGAGCTCCTTGTTGCGACCGAGGCTGAACTCGGGAGTGGCCGTGACTGTTGTTAGTCTTTCCCTGGTGGATGGCACAGTAGTCGAGACAGGATGAATAGTGTTGTTTTCCTGTCAGATCGGTCCGTAAAGGGGCAAAGTGACTGCGGTCACTTCGACCTTGCCGACTGAGGCACACGTGTCAGGATAAGGTGTCAAGCGATCCTTGCATTAAATGCGCATGCGATACGGTCGGTTGGTAAGGCGATTCGGTCGAGGTCGCTGCGCGACAAAGTCTGCTCGAGCTTGGCCTTGGGTGAGCCGAGGGTGCGTCTGCTGACTGAGGGGACCCTCAGTCGAGGCGTGAATCCGTCCGAGACTACCGTCCTTGCTCGAGGCCGGGCTCGGATGAGGTCACGTCCCTTGGTAGACGAGGCCTGCGCTTTATCAGTCATTGATAGTTTGTTCCGAAGATGTTTTTTGGCCAGGTTAAGGAGCATTAGGGGTACCCCTAATTACGGTCCCCGACAGTATCAGAGCCAGTGCTTCATTAAGAGCCTAACCAACTCGAAATGATGTCTGGAGATCACGCCAAGAGGGAGATCGTGACTGGCGACAAGCCCGCGGGCTCCGAGAAGACTCTTTCAAGAGAGTCTAGCAACAAGTACAAGGAGGAATCCTCTTCCTCCATCAAGACACATCGAGGGGTGACACGAAGAAGAAGAAAATGAAGAAGGTGGTCTACTACGAGACCGACTCTTCACCACCCTCCACGTCCAGCACTGAGTCGTCCACTACTTCTAAGCGCCATGAGCGCAAGAAGTATAGTAAGATGCCCCTATGCTATCCCCATATTTCAAAGCGCGCTCCATTACTTTCCGTACCCTTAGGCAAACCACCATATTTTGATGGTGAAGATTATTGCATGTGGAGTGATAGGTATTGTCTGCAGGGCCTGAGCGGGCAGGTGCGTCTGTCTCGCGTAGAACTGACACCCTCGGCAGGAGCGTACAATCCTAGTGGCGTCGGCCACCGCAGTTAGCCAGTAGAAACCTTATCGGAAAGCGTTTACCATGAGGGCTCGAGGTGCTGCATGGTGGCCACAAGCCCCCGAGTGTATTTCTTGTAACAGCTCTTGTCCTTGGGCAATGTATATGCATCGTTGGAGAATGCCCGAGGGGCTGCGGTGGTACAACTCCTTTTCATCACCCAGTAAAACGAACGACTTGGCGCGCCGAGCCAGTCACTGAGCTTCGGCCTTATCGAGGGGCAGCTCTCCTCGGAGGAGATATTCCAGGTACGGGGTCTACCAGTTCAGGACCGGTGAGACCCCGTTCCGCTCCTCCTCGACACGCAGGGCCTCACCCTCGGTGGTCGCGGGTACCTCGGGCTGGGCCGAGGCCTCCTCAGGCTCGGGCGCGTCGTCGACTTTGACGGATGGCTGATATATGTCCTTGGAGAAGACGTTCGGGGGAACCGTCGTTCGCCCCGAGGCTATTTTCGCCAGCTCATCTGCGGTTTCGTTGTACCGTCGAGCAACATGGTTGAGTTCCAGCCCGTAGAACTTATCTTCCAAGCGTCGAACTTCGTCGCAGTAGGCCTCCATTTTTCAATCGCGGTAGTGGGAGTTCTTCATGACCTGGTCAATGACGAGCTGCGAGTCGCCATGAGCGTCGAGGCGCCGAACCCCTAGCTCGATGGCGATGCGCAGACCATTAACCAAGGCTTCGTACTCGGCCACGTTGTTTGACGCCGGGAAATGGAGGCGCAGTACGTAACAAACATGTTCTCCGAGGGGTGAGATGAAGAGCAAGCCCGCGTCTGCTCCGGTTTTCATCAGCGACCCATCAAAGTACATGGTCCAAAGTTCGGGCTGTATTGGGGCCGTCGGTAACTGGGTGTCAGTCCATTCAGCCAGGAAGTCAGCCAAGACTTGGGATTTTATGGCCTTCTGAGGGGCGAATGAGAGTGTTTCGCCCATGAGTTCCACTGCCCATTTTGCTATCCTACCCGAGGCCTCTCGGGACTAGATGATCTCTCCCAGGGGAAGGATGACACCACAGTCACCGGATGGGACTCGAAGTAGTGTCGCAACTTTCGCCGTGTCAGAATCACTACGTAGAGCAGCTTCTGGATCTACGGGTAGCGGACTTTGGTCTCGGATAGCACTTCGCTGGTGAAGTAGACTGGCCTCTGGACGAGTAGCGCGTGCCCTTCTTCTCCTCTCTCGATTACGATCGCGGCGCTGACCACCTGAGTGGTTGCGGCTACGTAGATCAAGAGGGCTTCTCCTGTAGCGGGGGGCACCAAGATGGGTGCATTGGTGAGGAGTGCCTTTAAGTTTCCAAGGGCTTCCTCGGCCTCAGGGGTCCAAGTGAAGCGCTCGGCCTTCCTTAAGAGGCGGTACAGGGGCAATCCTTTTTCGCCAAGGCGTGAGATGAAGCGGCTCAGAGCCGCAAGGCATCCCATGACCCTCTGTACTCCTTTTAAATCCTTGATTGGTCCCATGTTGGTGATGGCCGCGATTTTCTCCAGGTTGGCCTCTATGCCCCGCTCGGAGACGATGAATCCTAGGAGCATGCCTCGGGGGACTCCGAAGACACACTTCTCGGGATTGAGCTTTATGCCTTTCGCTCTTAGACACTTGAATGTCGTCTCAAGGTCAGAGAGGAGGTGGGAGGCTTTCTTTGTCTTGACAATGATGTCATCGACGTAAGCCTCGACCGTTCTGCCGATGTGCTCTCCGAACACGTGGTTGATGCACCTCTGGTAGGTGGCACCTGCATTCCTCAAGCCAAATAGCATTGTAGTATAACAATACATGCCAAAAGGTGTGATAAAAGAAGTCGCGAGCTGGTCGGACTCTTTCATCTTGATTTGGTGATAGCTTGAGTAGGCATCGAGGAAAGACAGGGTTTCGCACCCAGCAGTGGAGTCCACAATTTGATCGATGCGAGGCAGAGGGTAGGGAACCTTCGGACATGCTTTGTTTAGACCAGTGTAGTCTACGCACATCCTCCATTTCCCGCCCTTTTTCTTTACAAGAATAGGGTTAGCTAACCATTCGGGATGGAATACCTCTTTGATGAACCCTGCAACCAGTAGCTTGTGGACCTCCTCGCCTATGGCCCTGCGCTTTTCTTCATCAAAGTAGCGCAGGGACTGCTTCACGGGTTGGGCACCAGCTCTGATGTCCAGTGAGTGCTCGGCGACCTCCCTTGGTACGCCTGGCATGTCCGAGGGACTCCACGCAAAAACATCGGCATTTGCATGGAGAAAGTCGATGAGCACTGCTCCCTATTTGGGGTCGAGCTCGGAGCCGATCCAGACTTTCTTGCTAGCGTCGTTGCTGGGGTCGAGAGGGACGAACTTAACCGCCTCAGCTGGTTCGAAGTTGTCGGCGTGGCGCTTCACATCGGGCGCCTCCTTGGAGAGGCGTTCCAGGTCAGCGATGAGGGCCTCGGACTCGGCGAGGGCCTCAGCATACTCCACGCATTCCACGTCACATTCGTACGCGTGGCGGTACGTGGGTCCGACGGTGATGATCCCGTTGGGGCCTGGCATCTTGAGCTTGAGATAGGTGTAGTTGGGGACGGCCATGAACTTGGCGTAGCATGGTCTTCCCAACACCACGTGGTATGTCCCTCGGAACCCAACTACCTCGAAGGTGAGGGTTTCTTTTCGAAAGTTGGAGGGTGTTCCGAAGCAGACGGGCAAGTCAATCTGCCCGAGGGGCAGGATACGCTTTCCGGGTGCTATCTCGTGGAAGGGTGCCGCACCAGCCCGGACCTCAGACCGATCAACCCCCAAGAGTTCCAGGGTCTCGGCGTAGATGATGTTGAGGCTGTTGCCTCCGTCCATGAGGACCTTGGAGAGTCTAACATTGCCGATGATCGGATCGACGATGAGCGGGTACTTCCCTGGGCTTGGCACGAAATCGGGGTGGTCGCCTTAGTCGAAGGTGATAGGCTTGTCGGACCAGTCTAGGTAGACTAGCGCTGCCACCTTCACCGAGCAGACCTCCCGGCGCTCTTGCTTTTGGTGCCGAGCTGAGGCGTTCACCACCTGCCCGCCGTAGATCATGAAGCAGTTGTGGACCTCCGGGAACTCTTCTTCCTTGTCACCCTCCTTCTTGTTGTTGCCTTGGCCCTTGCCGCCTTCCGTCGGGGGCCCGGCCTTATGGAAGTAGCGCCGGAGCATGACACATTCTTCAAGGGTGTGCTTGATGGGACCCTGGTGATAGGGGCACGGCTCCTTGAGCATCTTGTCGAACGCGCCGGCCCCTCCAGGAGGCTTCCGAGGGTTCCTGTGCTCGGCAGCAGCGACGAGATTCACGTCAGCAGCGTCGCGCTTTGCTTGCGCCTTCTTCCTGGTCTTCTTCTTTGCGCCACGCTGGGCGGACGCCTCTGGGGCATCTTCCTTCGGCTCTCCCTGAGGCTGCTTGTCTTTCTAGAAGATGGCTTCGACTGCCTCCTGACCCGAGGCGAACTTGGTGGCGACGTCCATCAATTCGCTTGCCTTGGTGGGAGTCTTGCGCCCCAGTTTGCTTACAGGTCTCGGCAAGTGGTGCTGGCGAGGAAAGCCCCGATGACATCCGAGTCGGTAATGTTGGGCAGCTCGGTGCGCTGCTTCGAAAACCGCCGGATGTACTCTCGGAGAGATTCCCCTGGCTGCTGGCGGCAGCTTCGGAGATCCCATGAGTTCCTAGGGCGCACGTACGTGCCTTGGAAATTTCCTGTGAAAGCCTTGACTAGGTCGTCCCAGTCAGAGATCTGCGCAGGAGGTAGATGCTCCAGCCAGGCCCGAGCAGCGTTGGAGAGGAAAAGGAGAAGGTTGCGGATGATGAGGTTGTTGTTGTCCGCCCCTCCCAGCTGGCATGCCAGCCGGTAATCCGCGAGCCACAACTCCGGCCTCGTCTCCCCCGAGTACTTGGTGATGGTAGTCGGGGCTCGGAACCGGGCGGGGAACGACGCTCGTCGTATGGCCCGGCTGAAGACTCGCGGACCAGGTGGCTCGGGCGAGGGACTCTGATTCTCCTCACTGTCGCAGCGTCCCCTGCGTGTGGGGTGGTAGCCTCGGCGCACCTTCTCCTCGAGGCGGGCTCGATGGTCACGACGGTGTTGCTCGTCGCCGAGGCGATCCCGGGCGGCAGGTGCCTCGTCCCGTGTGCGCTCGGGATGGACCGAGGCCTCCCGTATGCGTCGGGAGGACGCCGCGTGATGCTCCGAGGGGTCAGCTCGCCTTCGGGAGGCAGAGCTCTCGGCTCGTCGAACTGCGGCACCTTCCAGGAGATCCTTAAGTTTGCCCTGGATACGCCGTCCCTCGGTGGTGGATGGCTCCGGCATGGTTCGAAGCAGCATCGCCGCCGTAGCTAGGTCCTGGCCGGACCCACTGACGGCCGAGGGCAGCGCTGCCCTGGCATTGTCAACGATATGGCGCTGGACGTCCCGGGCTCGATGATGGGCTCCTCCGGCGACTGTTCGGCCTGCCCACTCCTGCTCGATGCTCTCTCGGAGCTGTACAAGTCGCCCTGCTTCCTCGTCGACCTTGGCCTGCATCTCGCGGATTTGCTCGAGCTGTGTGTCCTGACCCCCCGCAGGGACTGGGACCACAGCTAGCTCCCGCGGGATGTCAACGCGAGATGCGGGCCTAGGGGGATCGCCGACCTCTGGCATGCTGAGGTGGTTGCCTTCGTAGTTATCTCCCTGATCGACGTAGAAACATTCACGACTCGGGCCATAACCCTCGTTGTCAAGGCCGTGGCCATCGTCAGAGCAACCGGAGAGGCAGTGGTCACATGCGGACATGAAGTCCCGCATGGCACCGGGATCACCGAGGCCAGAGAAATCCCAACCAAAGTCGGGGTCGTCCTCTTCCTCGGAATCCGCCGGTCCGGAGGTTGAGACGGCTATCAGTCGGTCCCAGGTTGACCACATATGGTACCCCGAAAGGTCTAGATATGCCCTTGCGAAGGCGCTCACCGAAGCGGGGTCGCTAGGTGTATCGAAGCTGAATCGAAAGGGAACAGGGTGGAATACGGACGGTACCTTTTGGTCGATGGACGGTGGTGAAGTCGCATCGGGAACAGACTGCACCGTTATCGCAGGTACGGGGCTAACGCCCAGCAGGTCCTTTGCGAGGTGCTGACATCATCAGTCCGCTTGGGGTGGCATGATGCGGGGAAGCGACGCTCGTCGTTGTCTCAGGCGTGAGGACGACACCCGACATGTCCCCCGGAGGAGTGCCGGTGTCGTCGACTCCCTTCGGTTCGATAGCCGATAAGGTGCCGCCTCCTGCGTGGCCATGAACTTGGCGTAGCACGGTCTTCCCAACACTGCGTGGTATGTCCCTCGGAACCCAACTACCTCGAAGGTGAGGGTTTCCTTTTGGAAGTTGGAGGGAGTTCCAAAGCAGACGGTCAAGTCAATCTGCCCGAGGGGCAGGATACGCTTTCCGAGTGCTATTCCGTGGAAGGGCGCCGCACCGGCCCGGACCTCGGACCGATCAACCCCCAAGAGTTCCAGGGTCTCGGCGTAGATGATGTTGAGGCTGCTGCCTCCGTCCATGAGGACCTTGGAGAGTCTAACGTTGCCGATGATCGGATCGACGACAAGAGGGTACTTCCCTGGGCTTGGCACGAAATCGAGGTGGTCGCCTTGGTCGAAGGTGATAGGCTTGTCGGACCAGTCTAGGTAGACTGGCGCTGCCACCTTCACCGAGCAGACCTCCTTGTGCTCTTGCTTTCGATGCCAACCTGAGGCGTCCGCCACCTGCCCGCCGTAGATCATGAAGCAGTTGTGGACCTCCGGGAACTCCTCTTCCTTGTCGCCCTCCTTCTTGTTGTTGCCTTAGCCCTTGCCGCCTTCCGCCGGGGGCCTGGCCTTATGGAAGTAGCGCCGAAGCATGACACATTCTTCAAGGGTATGCTTGATGGGACCCTGGTGATAGGGGCACGGCTCCTTGAGCATCTTGTCGAACGCGCCGGCCCCTCCAGGAGGCTTCCGAGGGTTCCTGTGCTCGGCAGCAGCGACGAGATTCGTGTCAGCAGCGTCGCACTTTGCTTGTGCCTTCTTCCTGGTCTTCTTCTTCGTGCCACGCTGGGCGGACGCCTCAGGGGCGTCTTCCTTCGGCTCTCCCTGAGGCTGCTTGTCTTTCCGGAAGATGGCTTCGACCGCCTCCTGACCCGAGGCGAACTTGGTGGCGATGTCCATCAATTCGATCGCCTTGGTGGGAGTCTTGCGCCCCAGTTTGCTTACCAGGTCTCCGCAAGTGGTGCCGGCGAGGAAAGCCTCGATGACATCCGAGTCGGTAATGTTGGGCAGCTCGGTGCGCTGCTTCGAAAACCGCTGGATGTACTCTCGGAGGGATTCCCTTGGCTGCTAGCGACAGCTTCGGAGATCCCATGAGTTCCCAGGGCACACGTACGTGCCTTGGAAATTTCCCGCGAAAGCCTTGACCAGGTCATCCCAGTCGGAGATCTGCGCAGGAGGCAGATGCTCCAGCCAGGCCCAGGCAGCGTCAGAGAGGAAAAGGGGAGGTTGCGGATGATGAGGTTGTCGTCATTCGCCCCTCCCTGCTGGCATGCCAGCCGGTAATTCGCGAGCCACAACTCCGGCCTCGTCTCCCCTGAGTACTTGGTGATGGTAGTCGGGGCTCGGAACCGGGCGGGGAACAGCGCTCGTCGTATGGCCCAGCTGAAGACTCGTGGACCGGGTGGCTCGGGCGAGGGACTCCGATCCTCCTCACTGTCTCAGCGTCCCCTGCATCTGGGGTGGTAGCCTCGGCACACCTTCTCCTCGAGGCGGGCTCGATGGTCGCGATGGTGTTGCTCGTCACCGAGGCGATCCCGGGCGGCAGGTGCCTCGTCTCGCGTGCGCTCGGGATGGACCGAGGCCTCCCGCATGCGTCGAGAGGACGCCGCGTGATGCTCCGAGGGGTCAGCTCGCCTTCGGGAGGCAGAGCTCTCGGCTCGTCGAACTACGACACCTTTAGGAGATCCTTGAGTTCGCCCTGGATACGCCGTCCCTCGGTGGTGGATGGCTCTGGCATGGTTCGAAGCAGCATCGCCGCCGCAGCTAGGTCCTGGTCGGACCCACTGACGGCTGGGGGTAGCGCTGCCCTGGCATTGTCAACGATACGGCGCTGGACGTCCCGAGCCTGATGACAGGCTCCTCCGGTGAGTGTTCGGCCTGCCCACTCTTGCTCGATGCTCTATCGGAGCTATACAAGTCACCTTGCTTCCTCGTCGACCTTGGCCTGCATCTCGTGGATTTGCTCGAGCTGTGTGTCCTGACGCCCCGCAAGGACTAGGACCACAGCTAGCTCCCGCGGGATGTCAACGCGAGATGCGGGCCTGGGGGATCGCTGACCTCCAGCATGCCGAGGTGGTTGCCTTCGTCGTTATCTCCCTCATCGACGTGGAAACATTCGCGACTCGGGCCATAACCCTCATTGTCAAGGCCGTGGCCATCGTTAGAGCAACCGGAGAGGCAGTGGTCACATGCAGACATGAAGTCCCGCATGGCACCGGGATCACCGAGGCCAGAGAAATCCCAACCGAAGTCGGGGTCGTCCTCTTCCTCGGAATCCGCCGGTCCGGAGGTTGAGACGGCTGTCAGTCAGTCCCAGGTTGACCACATATGGTACCCCAGAAGGTCTGGATACGCCCTTGCGAAGGCGCTCACCGAAGCGGGGTCGCTAGGTGGATCGAAGCTGAATCGAAAGGGAATAGGGTGGAATACAGACGGTACCTTTCGGTCGATGGATGGTGGTGAAGTCGCGTCGGGGACAGACTGCACTGTTATCACAGGTACGGGGCTAATGCCCAGCAGGTCCTTTGTGAGGGTGCTGGCGTCATCAGTCCGCTTGGGGCTGGCATGTTGCGGGGAAGCTCAGGCGTGAGGACGACACCCGACATGTCCCCTAGAGGAGTGCCGGTGTCGTCGACTCGCTCCGGTTCGACAGCCGATAAGGTGCCGCCTCCTGCGTGGCCATGGTTGCCCCGTCTCCGTCTCCTCCAGCGAGGAGGGTGACGGGGACGACCCGAGTGTTCCTCTTCTACCGCGGAGGGACGCCGTCATCGAGTTCGCCGCTGCCGGGCGAGCCGACTGTCGTTGTTGTCGTGCTGCGAGGGAAGGAGTACCATGTCGTAGCTGCCATCGAGGGACATGAACTCGAGACTCCCAAAGCGGAGCACTGTCCCCGGCTGAAGAGGTTGATGAAGTCTACCCATCTGGAACTCAACGGGAAAGTGTTCGTTAACACGCAGCAGGCCCCTACCTAGCGCGCCAACTGTCGGCGTTTTGGACCCGGGGGGTCCCTAGATCGACTAGTAAATTTGTCGCTGTGTGTCCCTGCCTAGATGGGTTGGTGCGAGATGGAACACAAGGGGAAAATGAGCCTTGTATTATCCTGCACCAGGGTGCTCGTAGTAGGGGTTACAAGCGTTGCGAGAGAGCGAGAGCGGGAGAGCAAGTAGGAGAGAGCGAGAGAGAGAGGGTCTAGCCCTGCCCGTCTTCTCCGTCCCTTTGTCGTGCGTCTACCCGTCTCCCCCTCCTCCCGTCCTGGACATCCCCTTTTATAGACATAAGGAGATGGCCCAGCTGTACAATGGGGTGTAGCTATGTGCTACATGGCCAGTGGGGAAGTGCCTGGTCGCTATGTACATGTTAACGTGTCCGTTGGAGAAGTGCATGAGCCCTGTAGAAGCACAGCTGTTGGCGTTGCATGGATCCTACTGACGTCTCCTTGCTTCCGTAGGGGGCTTAAGAACCACCGACATCATGGACGCACGCGGGGAACCATCATTGCCTGTTACCGGGGTAAGCTAGATGGGATGCCGGTCTTGTTCCTTCGTAGCCTGAGCTAGCTAGGAGTAGGGTAATGATGTATCCCTCGTGGCGCGGTCGATCTGAGCCTGAGGTCGGGTGTGGCAGAACCTCCAAGTTATTAGGCCCACATGCACCTGTCCTTGTCCCAAAGACCTCAGACAGCCATGCATGTGCACCAGATAACTCAACAGGATCTGTCCGATTGCCCCAAGGACATCGGATAAACCACTTTCAACCAGAACCGCGGGATTAAGTAACACAAATCACACACACCAATATTTTTGCAGCGGAAATATTATTACCAAATTTTACAAGTTACAAAAATTTTACATTATTTTATCGGAGTGATTATAAGTTTGAAATAAATGCTAGCTCAAATGACCATCCTCAATAAGAAGTATAAGGTAAACTTATAAGAAGGCCGAGCCCACCGGCACTTAACACCATTACAGCAGCACAAGGTTAGAACCTGAAAAACAACAGGGAATAAAACCCTGAGTATGGAATTACTCAGCAAGTCTTACCCGACTAAGGAAAAGACTCTCAAGGGTATGCTGGATGAATAGGAATCAAGGAGAGGCTTTAGCAAAAATCAACTTAGATACTTTTGCAGAAATAGCTTACTAAAGTGAGTCCTTACTTTCAACATTTTAACGCCGAATTAAGTATTAATAGACTCTGTTTGCCTCTAGTATAATTTCATCATCTCGTCAATACAACATCATTTTTATCCATAATGTTCACATCCTGACTTAGGTTGTAGGGAAGTGACCAAGTCTTCATAACCGCAAAGGTACGACGATCCGAATCGATTATACTCAGCTGAGGATCTCCAATCACACGACATATGTAGCACTTAACCCTTGCATATGTCAACCCGCCACCGGGGTTCTTAAGACCAGATCAGGTTCACGCAAACCGAGAGCACAGATACACCACCGTCCAGCCTCTTGCCACGGTGGGTACACGCTACTCTCGCCACCGCTCCACGCCCATTTCGTGTTATCTTATTCTGGCCTTAGTCTGCCCGAGGCAAGGCTTACCCATGACGAGGCATGTGACCAGTTAAAGGGTCCTCGATCAGCACGCCTACATACGCATTCAATCCTTAATCAACCTGGGTAGAACATCACCTGTTCCTAACCCAAGTCTCGATTTAAGTACTTCCATCCTTAGGATTGTTTATGTTCCTTAGGATGAAAAGAGCATCACAGGGAACTTTACAGTAAGATCCCACCATTGCTCCAAATGAAAATATTCTTGCAGGTAGAAGCCATCCTTTCTCGAGCTAGGTTAAGGACAACCTCTATCCACAAGATCTAAGCAGGGCTAAGCATTTTTGTAAATCATATTTTGATACTTCACAGAAGTATCTATAAAGGTATGGATATCAAGGAAAGCAATGCATCAAAGGGTTCCAAGCAATTCCTATGAACCTAATGCACATTTCACTTGACTTAAAGTGTGCGAAAAGTATTTAAAAACACAAGGAAAGGGGTTGCATGCACCGGGGCTTGCCTGGGTAACACTAGGTTAGTGTTGTTAGGTGACGTCCGCTTGACGAGTATTTTTCGACCGAGCACTTGCTTGATTTAACCATCTTCAGGTTGATTCATCAGCTTCAGCTTGCAGATTAGCCCGCGCTTGGGGTCGGCTTGGTTCTTCTTCCGCATCACGCGATTAATTAACGTACCTAAATGATTTGCATAATGCACATGAATGCATATAAACGGGAATATCACAACTTAAATAATGCTATGTAATAGATAATTAATTACTTAATGGCGAAGCACAATACATCACTCCTAAGCACACGCTAGATGCAGCTAAACAATTAAACACAATAATCAAGTTACTCTAGCTTAACCGAAGTTAACTTGAACAAGAACTACAATTATGTATAAGGACTATATTTTTCTTGGCTAAAGAATACACCTAAATATTAACGAACATAGGCTTACTATTATAAATCTCCTAAAGCAAATTATTGTCTTCAACACAGAAGCACAATTAATTTCTATCCTCGTAACTTCGACAACCCCTATTGTACACATGTATCAATGTAATTAGACATAACCTATGCCTTGAGACTTAGACTTAGCTATACAGCACGACGACTTCGAAATCGAGGATACAATTACCATGCTACATGTAGCCCCGTATTCCTACAAGCGTCGAATAAATACGTGCCCGAGCTATAAGCAGAATAATCGTCGCAACCTACAGATCTATCAATCCATTCATTAAAACAAAATAATAATAATAGCGAATCAGCTTACTATAATTAAATTCGACTTGAAACCACGAAATCGACGACATTATACGGCTTGCGCATACCACTGATACTTGACGAGTGTTGCTCTAGCTCTTCTCTTTCATCTTCCGGCGCGAACGCAAGATGCGTCAACGCTGTTGGACTGATGACGATACCGATGAGCAGGGGCATGACGTGGCGGAGATCGACAACTAAGTGTCGACGAGCGCACGAAGTCTAGTAGAGTCGTGATGCTGAAGATAACGTGGCGATGGGCAAATATGTTGCCGAGTAACGATGTCGTTGTCCAAGTGCTGTGAGGCAACGACGAGGTCGACGGTCGGCGGCACGGAAGAAACCAAGATCAACTGTGACAGAGGAGCTGCGACGGCTAGATCAACGGCGGTCTAACGACCATGACGAAGAGTGGTGTTTTGGAAATGGAACACAACACAGCAGGGCGACGGTCTAATCATCGTCGAGCTAGTCGAGCATCGGTGTGGAGGCACACGATGAGGAGCTACGGCTGGGGCGAGCTCGGCGTCGCGGCTGTGGGGAATAGGGACGACGATCTAGGAGCGGGGCGAGGAGAAGCTCCGTGAGCTGTGCGCGAGTTGCACACGACCACCGTGCGTAGGAACGACACAGGCCATCGACAAACTCCGGCAGGCAGCAATAGAGCAGGACGCGCCATGGGGAAAACAAAGGACGCTGAGCTCGGCGCACAGACTAGTCGATCCGATGGAGCAGCAGCGGCCAGGTGAAATCCGAACAAGGGCTAGGGAGGAGAGGAATCCGCACGCCGCTAATGAACAGGGTTATGACGCGAGTCCCAGGGAGTTCGTCTGGTGTCCACGCATTGGCCGAGCTGGGCGAGCTCGAAGCCGGCTATGGACGAGCTCGACAGAGGGGCTAGGGCGCGGTGTAGAAAAGGTGCGTGCGGCAAGGGAGAAGGAGCTAGGAGGAGCAAGGCATCACCATGACCTGCCGTCGAGCTCGAGAAGGAAATCGACTTGCGCACGACGTCTGGTGTCCTAGCCGGACCGGGGTGACTCACCTGCGCAGGGGCGAGCAGGGGGAACAGGGAGAGAGAGCAGGGAGGTTGGGTGAGCTGGGTAGACGAGCTGAGGGGACGCGGCTGGAGGGGCTCCACGCGATGGAGGAAGTTTCCGGCCGGGCGTGGTACGGTGGACTCCATGGCAGCTATCGCGGAGAAGCTCGAGACGCGCAGGGAGAACTCCAGAGCAGCAGCCGCTGCCAGGGATTCCGGCCTTGGGGGAAGCTCTGGTGACATCCGAGCGTGAGGAAGATGAGGGAGAGAGGGAGTAGGGGGACGCGAGGAGCAGGGCGCACGGCGATTGGGGCGGCTCTGGCTGGGCACCATGGGAGAGAGCAGAGGAAAATCCAGCACAGGGAGCACGCGAGCTGGAGAAGAGACTTGGCGCCGGTGAGGAGGCTCGCTGCTCGGAAGAGAGAGGCAGCAAGCGCAGTTCCGTGGAAGAAATAGAGATCGCGCTTAGGGGATAAGCACCGGCGAGCCAGGAAAAAAAATCTGTTGTTGCTAAGGACGACGACAGAGAATTCAACAGGGAACGGCGGGGAAAAATCTGGGAAGGAAGAAGATAGGAACGATGACGCGTAATGGATGAGGCTACGGCTGATTTTTTTTACACAAGAACACAAAGATAATTTAATTCTCTGATTAAATCGGCGCGAGATATAAACCGGGCAAAACAAAAGATATCCGTCAACAAGTACAGACTGCACTTGATTTAATTTAGAGCAGATAATTTTATCCGCAGTCTGAATAGGGAAACAGATTAGATATGAATACTCAACTCGGTTCTAATTTTCTTAGCAATGTATACGATATAGACAGTAAGGATGACATGGTTTTGATTTAGCGAAAATCGGACGGAAATGTATCTGCCATCCGAACACCTTTTATTTCTTTGTTGAGGACAGCGTACTGGATAAACAAGCCCAATTACTAATCTTGCGCACGTTTTTACTCAGACAACGCGCGGTACAAATTATTTTGCCCCGAATAATTTTAGTCGTTGAGTTTAAACTAATTTGTTCGGGATAAAAATCGTCCAAGTGGTTCGGGCTTCCGACTTCGTATTCGCGCGAGCGACGAATTTTAAATAATCATCGGACGCACCGATTTTCGGAACAGTTATGTTCCGGACAACACGAAAATTTCGGAAGAGCCCGGACAGATAAAATAAAAACGAAGTTGCACTCGCGACAAGCAGAACGGATGTGATATTAAAATCTCGATAGGCAAAGATGTTTAAAATTTAACATCTATTTTATCTACTGATATTGCGTGCTTAAATCCATACTCATTGTCGAGCGGAATATAAACACCTGGGGTGTTACAGCCCTCCCCCCTTAAAAGAATCTCGTCCCGAGATTCGGAGCGAAAGACTTCTAAGGGTAGAGAAGTATGTAACCCATATCCATATCAGCGATAATCATAAGATAATCCTGAGCGAAGGCGAGTACCTCAGGATGTGGTTTCTCTAGCGGACATAACATGTATTGCCTTAGGCTAATTTAGAGATGTCCACCAATAGAGACGATGTCTGCCAGAGGAACATATAAGGTTCCATGTATGCAGTTTGCTTTTTGATGACACTATATTATCTGAGTCTGTTGAGCGAACGACAAATATGCGACTTTACCCAAACAGAATCAGATGCAACCTCTTGGGTAAAACACACAGAAAGAGGTTTACCAACAAGTGGTTACAGGAAATTCATAGCACAGGGGACGGGTGTGGACGTTGAATACTGTCGCGGTTAACATGTGGCTAACCCGAGAATTCAAGTCCACGAAAGATGGTATAGATTCGAGAGAATCACCAGCGGAGGGATCTATAGATACGGACTTTGCAACCAGTCCATTTTATCGAGCACTAGGCATGGCTCGACTTGATCACACATGCTGGAAAAGCACACGCAAGACAATCAAGGCATGACTAGAGCGATAATTAGGTGGTTTCTGGCCGACTTAATCTTGATTTTTATAAATATTTCCTTAAGAGGGGTTGTACAAAAGTGAGTTTAGACAACTCGACAAAACAATCTCTAAACTCAACCTTTGTTCACAATGCAGTTACAAGTTAGTAAAACCAACTTGTTGAACTACTTTTGACACTAGGAAATTTTGGTCTTGTTACCCATTGGCAATCCAATGGTCGAGAGTTCACCTTTGCTAATAAGAGATTATGCACTTGGGTAGAAATTTGGTCAGATTGTTCATCTGATTCTTCCATGCAAGATGAACAGACTTGGTTCGGAAATATATGGGTTAAATAAGAGAGCGGATGAACACACTCTTGCATTTCAGTGGCAGGAAAAGCCAATCTCCATTTTGAGAGCTAATCAGTTGTTTTCCAACACTAAAAAGCTCCAAGGCTTCACCTTTACACAAAGGATGTAAAGGAAGCTTGTATGAGTAGTCATTACCAAAATCAAAAGAAATAAGACCACACATGAAAGTGGTATGCCCCTTTTAATCCAACAGAGATGATAGATGTTGCTTGATCACTTCGACAAACAACATGGAAATTGTTTCAAGGGAGAAGTCCACGGAAGATCACACATCAGTGTAGTTCCACAATGGATCATGACCAGAGACCTTGGTACCGGCATGCGCTAAGCAGCAAAATCCTGTGTGCGCATTCACAGGAGGCCCTCAGTTTCGCCGCGGTACCATAAGTCCTTAACCATGACACCATTACAAAACTGGCACCAATAATGAATCTCACGTGGTAAGAACAATTTGTGCAGAGACAACCTATCAATATAGTCTTATAATGGATTATGATTACTAACTGTGATACTAGCGCGTGCCAAGTAGCACAACCATGTGTGTGCACCCACAGGAGGCCCTCGGTTTCAGCGCGGTACCACCGATTTTAGTCATAACACCATTACCAGACGTAACCAATAAGAAATCTCGCGCGACACCAATGGATTGGACAAGGGTGACAATATACAAAGAGATACTCCACCTGTAAGAATGGTTACAAGTAGAGGGCCAAATAGATCATGGCCCGATGAAACGAACAAGGCATGGCCACAACCTGAACTTGTTGAAAGAAGTACGATGGGAGACTGTTAATTCAGCCCCAAGCATATTTCTATGCTTATCGTAGAGATCACAAGGTCAAGGATTAGTATCTGACTAGACTAGGAGGAAAAACAATCAGAATATTAAGTTGGTATGCCTTTGATAAATATGAAGAAACAAAAGGCATCAAACTTCAAAAAAAATGGTCGGACATGTCTTTCCTAGGTTAGGTTGATAAAACAACATGGTGATCCTTAAGATAGGCAAACTGGATAAAGGACATCAGCTTGTGTCAATTGAACAAAGGGATGGTTTATAGGTTGGAGACATGACTCGAGATTCTTGTTTCAAGTCCGAGTACACTTTATGTCCAATAAGGAAATTATCTAGGCATTTATTTGTATGTGTTTGGTCATGGAATGATAACGGAAAAATCAACTTTGGGTCATGGCTCACTAACTAAGAACATGGCCTAATTTCCGATTTAGGCAAACAAGTCACTAACCTTCTATCAACACATCAAATCCAAGAGCAAACACATATAACACCTAAATAGATTACCTAACGAATGGAAGACAGCTATTTCATAGAAGTTCATAATACTACCTTGCACCACATTATCCACAATCAATGGTTACTGGAATAAAGATGAGAGAAGCATTTTGGGTGTATAGGCGACAAACATGATGCAACAATCAGGATGCATGCTCGTCCTATACGTCCTCACTAATTTTGCCAACATACTGTGGCAATAGCGTTCTATCTCGGTGGCATACGTACGATTCTCACGGTATTTCGCTAGTCGTCAGCTACACATACGTTTTTGAGGTTAGTGTACCTACAGAAAAATCCATCACAACCCATTTTCCAATGATGCAAGTCACACATGACAATTTATCACAGTTTATACTCCATATATTTCTATATGGAGGCCAGCTCATCATTAAGCGCCAAGCTACGCATAGGCGCTGTTGCCACACTTTAACCATAGGGCAACTCATTATGGTAACTCACCTTCTTACCTGAGCGTAGGTGCGTCGTTACAAGTACATTACACTTCTCAGTATTCCCATGTCTGTATACCCATACACATCCATGGGGTACTGAATTCCCAGAAAAGTAATTACTCCACATCGCAGCCTTCATATATACATATGTAGAACATGTACATAATCGGGCGCCACAGTTAAGCACTTCCCTAGACCGACGGTTGTTCGGTCATGCTCTCACATCTCACCTTACCTTGAGCGTCGATCCATTCAAAACTGAATGGCCTTAAAAATAACAATACACATGTATGCAATACCCCCGGTTGTGGGTTATTGGTTTGTAAATAAGCCACCTAATAGTCCTTAGTATAGGGCTTAACAGAGGATGTCGCTAGCATTATAGTTTTTCAAAGCTGTTTTTCAAAGCCAAACAATGTGTTTAGTTGAAAATAGGTTTTTCAAAACCAAAACTTTTGTTTTAAAAATACGTATGTGACCGTAGATACTTAATCCAGCTCCGATACCAGCCTGTGGCAGAACCTCCAAGTTATTGGGCCCACATGCACCTGTCATTGTCCCAAAGACCTCAGACAGCCATGCATGTGCACCAGATAACTCAACAGGATCTGTCCGATTGCCCCAAGGACATCGGATAAACCACTTTCAACCAGAACCGCGGGATTAAGTAACACAAATCACACACACCAATATTTTTGCAGCGGAAATATTATTACCAAATTTTACAAGTTACAAAAATTTTACATTATTTTATCGGAGTGATTATAAGTTTGAAATAAATGCTAGCTCAAATGACCATCCTCAATAAGAAGTATAAGGGAGTTACTTAAACTTATAAGAGGCTGAGCCCACAGGCACTTAACACCATTACAGCAGCACAAGGTTAGAACCTGAAAAACAACAGGGAATAAAACCCTGAGTATGGAATTACTCAGCAAGTCTTACCCGACTAAGGAAAAGACTCTCAAGGGTATGCTGGATGAATAGGAATCAAGGAGAGGCTTTAGCAAAAATCAACTTAGATACTTTTGCAGAAATAGCTTACTAAAGTGAGTCCTTACTTTCAACATTTTAACGCCGAATTAAGTATTAATAGACTCTGTTTGCCTCTAGTCTAATTTCATCATCTCGTCAATACAACATCATTTTTATCCATAATGTTCACATCCTGACTTAGGTTGTAGGGAAGTGACCAAGTCTTCATAACCGCGAAGGTACGGCGATCCGAATCGATTATACTCAGCTGAGGATCTCCAATCACACGACATATGTAGCACTTAACCCTTGCATATGTCAACCCGCCACCGGGGTTCTTAAGACCAGATCAGGTTCACGCAAACCGAGAGCACAGATACACCACCGTCCAGCCTCTTGCCACGGTGGGTACACGCTACTCTCGCCACCGCAAACCGAGATAAATAGTGAACAGTATTCCTATACTGTTCACGCATTCCTGTAATTGCAAAAACATCATTCGGGAATTATTGCTTGTCAAGACGAAGGTATAATCATACCTTAAACATTGTATTCAAAATAAATATGTGAATGGTGTCATTTATCTCCAACATATCTATCTTTAATGTTTTACATTTTACATCGTTTTATGTTATTTTCGTCACCTTCGTAATATTATGTTTATATCCTTCGTCCGAAGTTCATTAAACCCTTGAGGAGATAATGCTTCAGCGGACGAAGGGTATTTAATATTTAACATCTTCGTGTTGCCTTGTTCTTGATTCATAGCATTTGAGAACAAGTCCTCAACATTGGCGCCCACCTCCGGTCAACACACTTCCACTTTTTTGAGCTGATGGCTTCGTTCAACAATCAAGCTAGACCTGCTTCGGCCCCGAAGCTGGTGCTCCCGATAACAGGTGGTTCATGCTCAGAGCCAGCCAACAAAAAGCAGAAGAAGGAAGCACAGAGAAGGGTACAACATGTTGGGGTGCAAGGACCCTTCATCAAGTCAAGATGGTCTCACATTCCAATTACCTTCTCTCAAGAGGATCTTCAACTCAAGGATTACCCACACAATGATGCTATGGTTATCTCTTTTGTGATCAAAGGATTTCTGGTCCATAATGTTTTGGTTGACACAGGCAGCGTAGCTGATATCATATTTGCTAAAGCTTTTAGACAAATGCAAGAGCCCGAAGACAAGATCCATGATGCTACGCACCCTCTTTGTGGCTTCGGAGGACGGCAAATTGTAGCACTTGGGAAGATTACCATGCCAGTAACCTTCGGATTTGTTAACAACACAAGGACTGAGCAAATTGTGTTTGATATTGTTGACATGGAGTATCCTTACAATGCTATCATTGGTCGCGGTACTCTCAATGCCTTTGAAGCAATTCTTCACCCAGCTTACCTTTGCATGAAGATACCTTCGGACCAAGGGCCTATTGCTATTCATGGAAGTCAGGAAGCTGCCAGAAGGGCCGAAGGAAATTGGACAGATTCAAAAGCAATCCATAACATGGATGGAGCTGTGGCCTGTGAGCAATACAAGTTCAGAAGGGAAAAAGCTGCTTCAGCTGACCAGCCGAAGCCCATGCTCTTATGTGAGGATATAGCAGATCAGAAGGTGCTATTGGGATCTCAATTGTCTGAAGAGCAGGAAAAAACCTTGATAAGGTTTCTGTTCAACAATAAAGATGTTTTTGCTTGGTCAGCTAATGATCTTTGTGGAGTTAACAGGGATGTTATTGAGCATTCGCTCAATGTCGATCCATCCTTTAGACCCAGAAAGCAGAGGCTTCGAAAGATGTCTGATGACAAGGCCGAAGGTGCTCGGAATGAAGTGAAAAGACTTCTTAGTGCCGGAGTTATTAGAGAGGTAAAATACCCAGAATGGTTGGCTAACACTGTTATGGTGAAGAAGGCCAATGGTAAATGGAGAATGTGTATTGATTTTACTGACCTCAATAAGGCTTGTCCGAAGGACGAGTTTCCATTGCCAAGGATAGATTCCTTAGTCAATGCAGCAGCTTCGTCAGAGCTTATGAGTTTGCTGGACTGCTATTCAGGCTATCATCAAATCTGGATGAAGAAGGAGGATGAACCGAAAACCAGCTTCATAACCCCTAGTGGGACATATTGCTACCTTCGGATGCCTGAGGGGCTTAAAAATGCTGGAGGAAGCTTCAGCAGAATGACAGCGAAGGTTCTCCATTCTCAGATAGGCAGGAATGTACTAACTTATGTTGATGACATCATTGTAAAAAGCACGAAGCAAGATAACCACATTGCTGATTTACAGGAGACTTTCGCTAATTTTAGACAGGCTGGTTTAAAGCTGAATCCAGAAAAATGTGTCTTCGGAGTAAAGAAGGGGAAATTTCTTGGTTGCCTAGTTTCAACAAAGGGAATTGAGGCTAATCCAAGTAAAATCGAAGCTATATGTAACACCCGGATTCTAGGGGTCCAAAACCCGGGGTTAACATAAACACCAGGTATGCTGGGACCAAGTCTCAAACATATGATGTATAGTGGCACAGGATCGAATGTCACATCTTTATACATAACAGGAGTTCTATACAAAATAAGTAATTACATTATAAGGAGACAACGGTCCAGCAACCCAAAGTTGACTGGGAGATGACGACCTAGACCACTCACGAACTCATCACAGCATCCTCCATGAGCATCATCCTGCAGTACCTGGTCTTGACCTGTGGTGTATGTGAGACAGCAAGAGTGAGCTCACATACGTTCATCGCTCAACAAGTTGTGGGGAATAATGTGCATGAACTCGCCAAAGGTGGGAGCTCACGTGAAGTGTAAGGCTTACCAAAGAAGATGGTTAGAGCTGAGCATTGCTTTTAAAGTTGGTCAAAATTTTATTAGCAGTTACTATGTATAAGTAGATACCAAACCCAATTAAGTAATAGAACAAAAGTAACAACTTCACCTGCAATGCAATGCATATGACAGATTGAGTTTAATTCCATAATTTAATCATGTGAGGGTCCGAGCTGCTCATGACCGTGAGCACGGCTAGTATACCAGTTTTACACTCTGCAGAGGTTGCGCATCTTTACCCACAAGCCGTGTTACCCATCTGCCAAGGGGTCATGAATCCCATACACCTCTACCAAGGAAGCGAGGCAGGGTAACACTACGAGGCCTTTACAAAGTTCCACTAGCTTCCGAAAACCCGCTACAGTTTATAGGAAGATCCAGTGCAGGAATCCCTTGCAGGACCGCCATCGCAGCAAAATCCTCCCGAGGGCCTCCCTACACTGACCTCTCCCCTACTGCCCTTGCCCCTTTCGGGTAAGGTAGTCTTCCACTAGCTTCCCTAATTAATCAGCCAAGGGCGTCCCATACCACCCTTGTGGTAGCACTGTTTTCCCGGGTGGTCGCTCCATGTTCCAATTAACATAATGATCTTAACATGAACATTAAATAACAACTGATAACAAAAAGTGTAATCATGAATAGTGTATCTCCATACCCAAAACCACATATAGCACTAGCAAGTACTACCCAGAAAGATCAGTGGTAAACAAGGTATAAAGATAATCAAACTAGGTAACCTGTTGGGTCCCATCAAATTAACCTATGCAGATCATTATGATTAATCAGAACATGGCTGGGTAAAAAGAAGTGATCAAGGGCACAACTTGCCTGGGCCTTGAGAATCCAGGTACCAGGATGATCTTCAGATGACACGTGACCTCACTGCTAGTCGTAGCAATTCAAACAAACATGGTAGGCAAAATTTAACATCACACCAAACAAGTAAACAAAATACATAATAATACTCTACACATTAAAATAAGATTCTAGGAACAGGAATCATTAATTTTGGAGTTATAGATTTTAAGTTATGGATTTTCTAATGTTTTATGTGTTTAATACAAGATTAAGTATTAGATAAATTTAAATGAGACTTTCATGCCAAAACAGAGGCACAAAGTGATGAAGAATATTATTACAAAATTTTAGAAACTGGAATGGTTCAATTTGGAGCTAAAATGAATTTTCTATGAATTATCTAAGTTCTAGCAATTATTTTCATATTAAAAATCTATTTTCTATTTTATTTATTCAATTTAAACGAGCTCTGGACTGGGCCTCAATTTTCAGAAAGCGCAGGGGGCTGTTTAACAAATAACCCGAAACTCAGGATTTTCCCGCACAGGACGGCGGGTTGAATACCTAAAAGTATAGGGTCTCTTTAGTGAAATGGCATGGCGAAGGGGTACGGTTAAATATCAGCCGCCCGATCCCACCTGGATGGCCCAGATCAGACCATTACCTCATCAAACCGGTATGCAATCTTGAGCATCGGATCAACAATCGACGATCGAGGATCCCCTATGTGCGCAGGACATACTAGTCCTTAGATCAAGGATCAACGGTCATGATCGAAGCGTTTCATATGTTTCGATCCTGGCCCTTCATTCCGATCGACGCCCCCCAGGCCATCATCCCCAACGCGCCCGGTGCCCAGGAGCATACCCAGCACGGGGGAAAACTCACCTGGCGCCGCCACCGTAGCACCGGCAGACGAGCAGGCGCGCGGAGAGGCCAATCCAGAGCCGGCCTTGGCGGATGCCGCCATCATCCCGCCCGCCGGTGAGCTTGCTCGCTCGAGCCCGGACGAGGAGCACCATGAAGCTTCAACGGGTGAGGACGGAAGAGTGGAGGCGAGCCCGTGTTGCAAGGCACACAGCTGAGATTTTTCCCAGCCCCACTGGTGAAAGCTTCGCGCCCAGATTCCTCGTGCGCCGATGATCCACCAGGGTCGCCATCCGAGGCCTGACCGACGATAGGGACGGAGGTAGACTGCGGCGGGATCTGTCTTGCTCCATCATCTGCTCGCCTGAATCACACGGAGGCGAAATTTGGAATCCCACGGCAACTCGTTGGATGGGCAACGGCGTAGGCGTTCTGTATTTATCCCAAGCGAGGAGGATCCAGAACCCGACGATCACGGCGTTCACCCGCGGATTCCGTTGACCGCCAGCGTGAGCTCCGCGCGGACTCCGTTGGGGCTTCGGTGTTTGTTTCGACGGGGAAGACGGGTCCGAGCACTGGGGTCCACCCGACAGCCGCAGAGGATAGAGACACCTGGGCTGGTAAGGGCACGGGTGAAGGTGGGCCATCACGGAAATGGGCCAACGGGAGAGTTTCTAGTGGGCTGCGAAAAGGATAAAATGGGCCGGCCAGATTGTTTTTGAGCCCAGGCACAGGTTTCCTCCTCCTTTTTCCTTTTCTAATTTAAATTTCTATTTGTTTTAACTATTTTAGTTTTAAATGAGTCACCATTTCAAACCTGTTTTGAATTTCAAAATCCAGTTTATATTAATCAACCAAAATAATCCCAGAATAATGCAAAGATTTATTTTATTTATTTAGATAAGATGCTTCACATCCACTTATTCCAAAGAAGTTATTTGAATGTATATCTTACCCTTTTAATTTAGGAAGAATTTAATATGAATTCTAAAAGTGACTTTAACTCAAAAGAGAATAGTTTATATATTTCTTGAAGAGGATAATAAATTGTAAAATTTTTTTTTATATATGTATATTAACTCTCATTGCTTTAAATTTTACTATTTATTTTAGAAAGGGTGAATTCCAAAGCATAATTATCCATTAGTGACATTCTACTTTGATTTCTTCTACAAATTCCCAAAACAAGATTTCGGGTGTTACACTATACTTCGAATGGAGCCACCAAGTACAAAAAAGGGGCTCAAAGATTGACGGGGAGGCTGGCATCTCTCAACAGATTCATATCCAGATCAGCAGAGAGAAACTTACCATTCTTCGAAGTGCTGAAGTCAGCCGAAGTCTTTCAATGGGGACCAATCCAACAGAAAGCCTTCAAAGAGTTGAAGCAATATTTGATAGATCTAACAACATTAACTCCACCAACGCCAGGGGCTCTTTTGTTATTATATGTGGCAGCTTCGCACTCAGCGGTAAGTGCAGCACTTGTCCAGGAGAAGCTTGAAGGCCAAGTTAAGAGGCAGGCACCAATATGTTTCATATCTGAGGTTCTTAGTTTATCAAAGAAAAATTATACAGAATTGGAGAAGGTACTGTATGCTGTTTTGATGGCCTCCAGGAAGCTTCGGCATTATTTTCAAGCTTACAATATAATTGTTCCTTCTTCGCAACCTCTGAAGGATATTATGAGAAATCGAGAAGCTACTGGAAGGATTGGAAAATGGGCTGCAGAGCTCAATGAATTTTGTATTGATTATGTTCATAGATCCTCGATTCAGTCCCAGACGTTAGCAGACTTCATTGCTGACTGGACGCCAGGGGCTCAGGAGGAAGAAACAAATAAAGATGACGAAGCATGGACAGTGTTTTGCGATGGGTCTTGGGGAACCTTCGGAGCAGGAGCGGCTGCTGTGTTGGTTTCACCTTCCAAAGTTAAAACTTGTTATGCGGCACGACTTGATTTTAGTTGCACAAATAATATCGCTGAATATGAAGCTCTGCTCTTGGGTCTTCGGAAGTTAAAAGCAATGGGAATCAGAAGGGCCATTCTTAAAACTGATTCTCAAGTTATTTCTGGTCATGTTGACAAGAGCTATAAAGCAAGAGACCCGAAGCTTGAAAAGTATCTAGATACAGTCCGAAGGATTGAGGCTTCCTTCGAAGGTTTCTCTGTCAAAAATATTCCTCATGGAGAAAATGAATACGCTGATATATTGGCCAAGTCAGCAGCCCAGGGGCTGCCTATACCTTCGGAAGTATTTTTCGAAACAATAAAAGCACCTTCGGCCGAGCTTCTTGAAAGAGCAATCCTTAATATATCCCCTGTTTATAGCGAGGATTGGAGAACTGAGATCGTCTCTTTCCTTCAGGGTAATTTTCTTTCAGACGACGAAGCTTATAACAGGAGAATAGAAGCAAGAGCTCGACCATATGTCATAATAGAAGGGGAGTTATACAAGCGTGGGGTCTGTTCCCCATTGCTCAAGTGTTTATCCAGATCCGAAGGTATAGAATTAATGAAGGAAATACATGTAGGCCTGTGTGGATCTCACATTGGATCTAGGCCCTTGCTTGCGAAAGTTTTTCGCCAAGGATTTTATTGGCCAAAGGCAGCTTCGGATGCAGCGGATATAGTCCAAAAGTGCGAAGGTTGTCAGAAATGTGCAAGAGATCAAAAACAACCTTCGTCTTTAACTCAATTAATACAACCCACTTGGCCGTTGCAGAGGTGGGGCCTTGATTTGCTAGGCCCATTACCACCAGCACAGGGGAACTTAAGATATGTGGTAGTGGCAGTGGAGTATTTTTCCAAATGGATTGAGGCAAAGCCCTTAGCCATAATAACTTCATTTACTATTCAAAAGTTTTTCTGGCAGAACATTGTTTGTCGCTTCGGAGTGCCGAAGGCCATTACTGTGGACAATGGGACACAGTTTGATTCTGAAGCCTTCAGAGAATTTTGTGATCAAATTGGCACGAAGATCCATTTTGCATCAGTTCGACACCCAGAGTCAAATGGACTTGTCGAAAGAGCTAATGGGATCATAATGACAGGAATAATGAAGTCAATCTTCAATCAGCCCAGGGGAAAATGGCCTGACGAGCTAATCAAAGTGGTATGGAGCCATAATACAACCGTGTCAAGGTCAACAGGTTTTACGCCCTTTAAACTATTGTTCGGCGACGAAGCAATAACCCCAGAAGAGGCCAAAGCAGGATCAATAAGGATAGTAGCTTCGGCAGAAGGCAAAGACGAAGCTGATTGCTCTGTAGAAAAAGATGCTATTGAAGGGATCAGACTTCAAGCTGTGGAAAACATCAATAAATATCAAGCTGAAACAATAAAATGGCGTGACAGAAAAGTCAAGCTGAAGAACATTGAACCAGGACACTTGGTACTTCGAAGAGTAGCCAACCCTGAGACAGCAGGCAAATTACAGCTGAAGTGGGAAGGCCCCTTTTTGGTAGTATCTTCGTCAAGACCCGGCTCCTACAGATTGAAGGATATGGACGGTAACGACATTCCTAGATCATGGAATGCGGATGAGCTTCGACGATATTATGTTTAGCTTGATGTAATTTTTTATATTCTTTTTTGTGGCACCCTTTTCCTTTCCAAAGGGGGAGAAAGGTTTTTAATGGGGCCACAGCATGTAATTTACCTTATTTCAATTTTATGAGAGTGATATCCCCCAGAAAATGTAAATGTAAATGCAAAAGCAAAAAGAAAAAGAAACAGGGAGAAGCTCAAAAGTCGTTCCTAAGGGAATGCAGGGCTTACAGCGAAAAATAAGCGTTGATTCCGCTGAAAGTAAAAGGCGAAGAAGCTCCTAAGGGAGGCTTACAGCGAAAAATAAGCGCTGATTCCGCTGAAAGTAAAAGGCGAAGAAGCTCCTAAGGGAGGCTTACAGCGAAAAGTCAACGCTGAAGGACTATGATTATATATTTTGATATTCATTTGCACAATACATCTCATCATGTCATTTGCATTCATAAACATGCATTTAGACATATGTAGAATCATCATTATACCGCACAAAAACACAGATGCTTCGGCGATGAGGAAAAACTCGAAGGAAAATTTTTACGCTTTGTTGTGTACGAAAAGAAGGGAAGGTGTTTTTCGCCTTCGGCTCAAAAGAGAAGTTTCGTCCACAGCAAAGCAGCTTGTACGCAGACAGCAGAAACAAAATATATTACAAGGTATGTACAAATTTACATAAGTTGTTCCATAACTATATTACAAAAGTTTCTCCAGAATTTTTGCAGCAAAGTATATTGTAAACAACTATCAAGCTGCAGGCTAGGCTTCGTCAAACTTCAACTTCGTTATTCTTCAGCTTCGTCATCCTGCGTATATAAAACAGCAAAATAAGAAAGGTGCAAATTTCAAGGAGAAGGTAAAGGTAACAAAAATAGGTTTCTTACCGCCTTAAGATGACTTCGAGCTTCGTCACCCGCCATTTTTCGCTCGCCACTTACCCAGATCTGGGTCATGAATCTATTCCCAATGCTTCGGGCTAGGCTTGGGATATCTATCAGATCTGATGCTGACAAGCTGAAGTTTGGTCTGTTCACAATATTTCCATGCGTGCAGCCAGCCTTCAGAAAAGCGGTGGCTGTGCCCCGAGAAGCTACCAGGGCGCAGAAGTCGGCATGCCCACCAATAACTTCGTCAAGGGCATCAACCTCGCCTTCAATATATTCTAACGTGCTGGGTAGATTATCAGCTGAAGGTGTAAATTTTGTAGAGCTGGCTCCGACAGAATGAAACACATCCTTCAGCCGTTGCACGCATCGGCTGCCGAAGCTAAGGCATTTCTCTTGAAGTTCTTTAAAGGATTTCTGCAAAATTGAATTTTTATCCACCTCAGTTTTCAGCCTTGCTTTGAGATATTTCTTTTCTTGCTCAAATTTTTCTGACTGTTGGAGCAGTTCATTCTTTAAGCTGTTATTCTCAGTTTGGACTTCAGCCAAAGAACCCTCCATAGTCTGAATAACAAAATCTTTCTTTTCTAATGCACCTTCGTGCTCTTTGACCATCATTTCAAGATCTTGGATGGTGAAATCCTTCTTTTTCAAATCAGCTTCGTAATTTTCAACTTTTTCAGCCAAATTTTGGATGACGGCTTTGTTCTTCTTTTCTTCGAGATCTTGTTGCATTTTTAAAACTTTACTTAACAATATGCTCTGTCGAAACGATCTTCGTTAGAAAACGACCTAAAAAGATAATAATAATAATAAAATAACAAAAATATTTGTTACCTTGAAGTTAGCATAAAGCAAACTTCCGGCGATATGGTGCCGTTGGTAACGGAAGAGGTCCACTTCCAGCTTCGGCAAGCCAATGTTTTTGCAGAGAGTTCTAACAATTTTAGCTTCGCTCCGGTTTCAAAGGCACCTCAGTTTTCCTTCATTAACCCCACCAAATAGTGTAGCCCCTGGCTTATATCCGCAGGCTATGGCACATCTTTTAAGCTCTGCTTTTTCAGCGTCTGTCAGCTCTTGCCCAAGTAGATCTTGAAATTCAAAATCTTCACCCTCCAAAATGTCTTCAGCTTGTTTTTTCCCCTTTTCAGTGCCTGTGCTCGCCGCGGCCACAGCAGATTCTTCCTCAGTCATTTTTAAGAGTATGTTATCAATAACTTCAAGTGTCTCGTCCAGGTTCACATCTTCTGCGGCTTCAGTTTCAACTCCGGCAGCTTCGGCTGCGCCAGTTTCAGCTTCGGAGGTTTCCGCTCTGGTGGTGGTTTCGGCTGTGGCGCCCTTAGCTTCGGCAGTTTCGGCAGTCTGGTCAATAGCAATTCTTGATGCCGGTGTCGGCAACGGTGTCCCATGAATTACATCTGCTATTTGAATAATCCTTCGTTTTTTCGGCAGTGCAGGACCTTCTTCTGCCGAAGCTGCCTTGTCCTTCTGAAAAAACTTCGTCAGTTCCAACGTCAGCGGACTTAGCTTCACAGGCAAAGGTTCAGCCATTACCTTCATAATCTCTTCTACTTCAACGGCAGAAGGCGTTGCAGGAGTATCTTCTTCTCGAACCAACGATCTTAGTTCTGGAGATGCAGTTTTCCTCTTTCCTCCAGTGGCCACCTTCGGCTCAGGATTCAATTCTTCAGGGCTAAGTTTTTCAGAATCTCCCCTTTTCTTTTTGGTTACCTTGGCGACCTCTTCGTCAGCAGCGCTGGAAATTCTTTTTCGCTTTGGGCCTCCAGCATCTCGGCCCAGGCGATCATAATCAGCATATTCAAAACCTATGGCATCGAGCACCCTGTTCAGCCTTCGCTTCGGCCGAGTGCCGAAGGCTGCTGTCATCAGCTGGTCCTCTTTTTTGGAGTAATTTCCAAGGATTTCATTACTCATTACTTCAATTGTATCAAGCCATTCTTGACAGGGCGTTTTAAAATATTTCGTAAACTTATAATAATAGGGTAGTCGGACAAGCTCCCCTTCTTTCTTTTCTCCTTTAAGCTTCGGCATAGTCCACTCCTTCATGGTCGGAAATACTCTGAAGGCCAGAAATTCCTGCACTAGATCTCTAGTGCCAATGTGTTCTGCAATAATTTTGAATTCAGCCAGTGCGGCCCAAGTTGGACCTTCAGTTGTCATTCTACAACGAGGTCTTGTTTCTCCGAAGATCAGTTCAAGAGGGCTCTGTACTAGCTTCTCTCTATCTTCGTCAACTTTAACATAAAACCATTCTAACTTCCAGCCTGCCGACCATTTGCTTCGGTAACTAATCACAGGAAATTTTGTGGTCTTCCGATAGGCAAAATTGTAACAACCAAAATTTTCGTGCAACCCATCTTTCCTGGCCTTTGTCTGGTAATGCAGCTCATGCACTCGACAGAATCTGTCGGCAAACGGCTCCACCGCCTGGCTTCGGAGAGCCCAGATATAAACGCTAAGCCTGACAATGGCGTTAGGAGTCAGTTGGTGAAAATAGATCCCAAACCTTTGCAGCACATCAGAAATCATTCTATTCAAAGAAAATCTCAACCTAGCCTTTAAAAAACTCTTGAAAATAACTATTTCATCCTTTTTCGGCTTCGGGGTAGTCTCCTCTCCCCCGAAGCGAAGTAGCTTCTTCTCATCTTCTCTGAAATAGCCCGCCTTTACCATCTTGGAGAAATCCGCCTTGGAGATAGTCGACTTCCCGAAGTCCAAATGACTAGGCTTGCTCGGTACTGCGATATGGTAATCATCATCAGAATCAGCTTCCTCAATATCTCCTCGTTCTGCTTCGGCAGCAGCTTGTTCTGTTTCGGCAGCAGTTTCGGCAGTAGGGATTCTTTCCGAAGTCACCAATCCGGATCGCTGCATTGCTTCGGAGATAGGAACAGTCTCTGCACCTTCGACTTCGCCTCCCTCACGCTCAACTCTAGCAGTAGAGCGTAATCTGGCCATCCAATTCTAAATTTCTTGAAAGATTTCTCGGGAACTAAATTACCTCTTCTTCTGACGAAGCTTTTCTTCTGACGAAGCAGGCACCAAATTGGAGCTTCGTCTGAATCCGGGAGTCGAGCTTCGGCTATGGTTAAAAATTTTGGCAGCAAAACAGTGTAATAGCAATGAATGTTGTGGTAACTTTACACCTACCAGTCTGTTTATATAGTGTTGCAGGAAGGAAGGTGAATCGTCGGGAATTTTTACACCAGGCAAACGGTTGCTCGCACCCGCTGAACGGTGGACCGCAAAAACCAGAATAGTGAACTCGCATGGTGGAACCGCTACGCGCTCGAAAGCTGTATCATTTCTCGACAACGAGCTCAGGGAAGGTGTTTTTCGGACCTTCGGCTTCCTGAAGCCTGAGAGACTTTTTTCACGGATCAAGCTCGTTACGAAAAACGATCTAGTACCGCGAAGGGGCTACTGTTGGGACCATGCTTCGTCGCCGAAGGTCCTGCAGGAAGAAACAGTTTCGGTTGAAGTTGTCTGTACGTAATGCCGAAGGGTGTTGTCCATGAAGCTTCGGAATTACAAACTGACTTAAAGATAGAATGACCTTTTAGTCCATAAGAGTTTGAGTCGATGTTGTAAACTTTTATGAGGGGTATGATTGTAATTGTTCACAGGCTGTGTCATGTGCCTATAAATAGTGAACAGTATTCCTATACTGTTCACGCATTCCTGTAATTGCAAAAACATCATTCGGGAATTATTGCTTGTCAAGACAAAGGTATAATCATACCTTAAACATTGTATTCAAAATAAATATGTGAATGGTGTCATTTATCTCCAACATATCTATCTTTAATGTTTTACATTTTACATCGTTTTATGTTATTTTTGTCACCTTCGTAATATTATGTTTATATCCTTCGTCCGAAGTTCATTAAACCCTTGAGGAGATAATGCTTCAGCGGACGAAGGGTATTTAATATTTAACATCTTCGTGTTGCCTTGTTCTTGATTCATAGCATTTGAGAACAAGTCCCCAACACGTGCAATTGCTTTAGATGAGGCAAACCCTTAGGGACTATGGTTACAAATTAACCAAAGTTCCTCTCCTATGTGATAATGAGAGTGCAATCCACATGGTGGATAATCCCATTGAGCACAGCCGCACTAAGCACATAGCCATTCGGTATCACTTTTTGAGGGATCACCAACAACGGGGGGTCTCGAGATTGCATATGTTAGCACCAAAGAACAATTAGCCGATATCTTTACCAAGCCATTAGATGAGAAAACTTTTACCAAACTTAGGCATGAGCTAAATATTCTTGATTCTAGGAATTTTGATTGATATTTTGCACACGTAGCTCATTTATATACCTTTGATCATCTCTCTTTCATGTGCTATGACTAATGTGGTTTTCAAGTATACTTCATGCTAAGTCATAGATTGAAAGGGAAATGGAGTCCTCGGTGAAGACAAGGCTTCCACTCCACTCCATCGAATTATTCATCCTTCGCCGTCACTCCGCACCGCTCTCCAATTTGGTATAATCTTCACTCATATATTATTTACCAAAGGGGGAGAAAGATTGAAAAAGGGCTTATATTTCACTCACAAGTATCCGCTTTTGGCGATTCATGCCAAAGGGGGAGAAAGTATTAGCCCAAAGCAAAAGGACCGCACCACCACCAATTACAAAAATGTAGTCTTTCAAATTTATATTAAAAGAAGATTTTTCATTGGTATCTTACTTTTGATAGAATTTTCAAATTGGTATAAACCCCTTTCAAAATTAATATCTAAAAACCCTCTTGAACACTAAGAGGAGAATTTCATTAAGGGGGAGTTTTGTTTAGTCAAAGGAAAAGCATTTGAAACAGGGGGGAAATTTCAAATCTTGAAAATGCTTCTCAAAATCTTATACCTTTGACTATTTGCAAAATACTTTGAAAAAGAATTTCCAAAACATTTGCAAAAACAAAACAAGTGGTGCAAGTGTGGTCCAAAATGTTCAAAATGAAGAAAGCATCCATGCATATCTTATGAAATGTATATTGGCTTAATTCCAAGTAACCTTTGCACTTACATCATGCAAACTAGTTCAATTCTGCACTTATATATTTGCTTTGGTTTATGTTGGCATCAATCACCAAAAAGGGGGAGATTGAAAGAGAAATAGGCTTACACCTTTTCCTAAATGATTTTGGTGGTTGAATTGCCCAACACAAATAATTGAACTAACTAGTTTGCTCTAGATTATAAGTTCTACAGGTGCCAAAGGTTCAACACAAACCAATAAAAATTCTAAGAAAGGGTTCAAATAAAAAGAGCAAAAGACAACCGAAGGCTACCCTGGTCTGGCGCACCGGACTGTCCGGTGTGCCACCGGACAGTGTCCGGTGCACAAGGGTGGATTCTCTCCAACTCGCTAGCTTCGGGAATTCTAGGAGCCACTCCGCTATAATTCACCGGACTGTCCGGTATAGCACCGGACTGTCCAGTGTGCCAGTGGAGTAACAGCTAAACAGCACCAACGGTCGTCTGCAAAGGAACAGTGAAACACTACAGTGCGCGCCTACGCACGCAGAAGTCAGAGCCGGCGTCAGATGGCGCACCGGACAGTGAACAGGACCTGTCCGGTGCACCACCGGACTATCTGGTGGCCCACATGTCAGAAGCTCCAATGGTCGAACCCTAACGGTTGGGTGACGTGGCTGGCGCACCGAACAGTGTCCGGTGGTGCATCGGACTGTCCGGTGCGCCATATGACAACAGCCTTCCCCAACGGCCATTTTGGTGGTTGGGGCTATAAATACCCCCCAACCACCACACTTCAACGCATCCAAGTTTTCAGCCATCAAACCTCATATAAGAGCTCTAGACTTCATTCCAAGACACAAACAAAGAGATCAAATCCTCTCCCAAGTCCGGAATCACTCCAAACAAATTAGTGACTAGAGAGAGAGACTTTTGTGTTCTTTTGAGCTCTTGCGCTTGGATTGCTTTTCTTCTTCCTCTATTCTTGTTTCCAACTCACTTGTAATCAAAACAAGAGACACCAAGTTGTGGTGGTCCTTGTAGTGGACTAAGTGTCCCATTTGATTGAAGAGAAAGGCTCACTCGGTCTAAGTGACCGTTTGAGAGAGGGAAAGAGTTGAAAGAGACCCGGTCTTTGTGACCACCTCAACGGGGAGTAGGTTTGCAAAGAACCGAACCTCGGTAAAACAAATCACCGTGTCATCCGCTCTTATTTGCTTGTGATTTGTTTTTGCCCTCTCTTTCGGACTCGTTTATATTTCTAACGCTAACCCCGGCTTGTAGTTGTGCTTAAACTTTATAAATTTCAGATTTGACTATTCACCCCCCTCTAGGCGACTTTCAGTTAGTAGACCCAAATATGATATCATCAACATAAATTTGGCATACAAACAAATCTTTTGCAACAATTTTAGTAAAGAGAGTAGGATCGACTTTACCGACTTTGAAGCGATTAGTGATAAGGAAATCTCGCAGGCATTCATACCATGCTCTTGGGGCTTGCTTGAGCCCATAAAGCGCCTTTGAGAGTTTATAGACATGGTTAGGGTACTCACTATATTCAAAGCCGGGAGGTTGCTTAACATAGACCTCTTCCTTGATTGGTCCATTGAGGAAGGCACTTTTCACGTCCATTTGGTAAAGCTTAAAGCCATGGTAAGTAGCATAGTCAAGTAATATACGAATTGACTCAAGCCTAGCTACGGGTGCATAAGTTTCATCAAAGTCCAAAACTTCGACTTGTGAATAACCTTTGGCCACAAGTCGGGCTTTGTTTCTTGTCACCACACCATGCTTATCTTGCTTGTTGCGGAATACCCACTTGGTACCTACAACATTTTGATTAGGACGTGGAACTAAATGCCATACCTCATTCCTTGTGAAGTTGTTGAGCTCCTCTTGCATTGCTAACACCTAATCCGGATCTCTTAGTGCATCCTCTATCCTGTATGTCTCAATAGAGGACACAAAAGAGTAATGTTCACATAAATGAGCAACTCGAGATCTAGTGGTTACCCCCTTATGAATGTCACCGAGGATGGAGTTAACGAGGTGATCTCTTTGGATTGCTTGGTGGACTCTTGGGTGTGGCGGTCTTTGACCCTGAATTTCTTGACCATCTTCCTTGTCTTCATTAACTTCATCTCCCTTTGATCATTGTCCTCCTCTTAAGGTGGCTCATCCTCTTGATCTTCATCTTCATCATTTTGTGCCCGATCCTCGTCTTGAGTTGGTGGAGATGCTTGCATGGAAGATGATGGTTGATCTTGTGCTTGTGTGGGCTCTTCAGATTCCTTAGGACACACATCCTCTATGGACATGTTCATTAGTGCGACGCACAGGGCCTCTTCATCATCTATTCATCAAGATCAACTTTCTCCACTTGGGAGCCATTAGTCTCATCAAACACAATGTCACAAGAAACCTCAACTAATCAAGTGGATTTGTTGAAGACTCTATATGCCCTTGTGTTTGAGTCATATCCTAGTAAAAAGCCTTCTACAGCCTTAGGAGCAAATTTAGATTTTCTACCTCTTTTGATAAGAGTAAAACATTTGCTTCCAAAGACTCTAAAATATGAAACATTGGGCTTTTTACCAGTGAGGAGTTCATATGATGTCTTCTTGAGGATTCAGTGAAGGTAGAGCAGTTGATGGAGTAGCAGGCGGTGTTAATTGCCTCGGCCCAAAACCGGTCTGGTGTCTTGTACTCATCAAGCATGGTTCTTGCCATGTCCAGTAGAGTTCTATTCTTCCTCTCCACTACACCATTTTGTTGAGGTGTGTAGGGAGAAGAGAACTCATGCTTGATGCCCTCTTCCTCAAGAAAACCTTCAATTTGTGAATTCTTGAACCCCGTCCCATTATCGCTTCTTATCTTTTTTATCCTTAATCCGAACTCGTTTTGAGCCCGTCTTAAGAATCCTTTTAAGGTCTCTTGGGTTTGAGATTTTCCTGCAAAAAGAATACCCAAGTGAAGCGAGAATAATCATCCACAATAACAAGACAGTACTTACTCCCGCCGATGCTTATGTAAGCTATCGAGCCGAATAAATCCATGTGGAGTAGCTCGAGCGGCATGTCAGTCGTCATGATGTTCTTGTGTGGATGATGGGCGCCAACTTGCTTTCCTGCTTGGCATGCACTACAAACCCTGTCTTTCTCAAAATGAACAATTGTTAGTCCTAAAATGTGTTCTCCCTTTAGAAGCTTATTAAGATTCTTCATTCCAACATGGGCTAGTTGACGATGTCAGAGCCAACCCATGTTAGTCTTAGCAATTAAGCAAGTGTTAAGTTCAGCTTTGTTCTCATTAAAATCAACTAAATATAGCTGACCCTCTAACACTCCCTTAAATGCTATTGAATTATCACTTCTTCTAAAGACAGTAACACCTATATCTGTAAAAAGACAGTTGTAGCCCATTTTACATAATTGAGAAACAGAAAGCAAATTGTAATTTAAAGAATCTACAAGAAAAACATTGGAAATAGAATGGTTAGGTGATATAGCAATTTTACCCAAACCTTTGACCAAACCTTGATTTCCATCCCCGAATGTGATAACTCGTTGGGGATCTTCGTTTTTCTCATAGGAGGAGAACATTCTCTTCTCTCCTGTCATGTGGTTTGTGCACCCGCTATCGATTATCCAACTTAATCCATTGGATGCATAAACCTACAAAACAATTTTAGGCCTTGTTCTTAGGTACCCAAACAGTCTTGGGTCCTTTGATGTTAGAAACAAGCACCTTGGGTACCTAAACACAAGTCTTTGAACTCTTGTGTTTGCCCCCAACATATTTGGCAACAACTTTGCCTGATTTGTTAGTAAGCACATAGGAAGCATCAAAAGTTTTAAATGAAATGTTATGTTCATTTGATGCAACAGGAATTTTCTTTCTAGGCATTTTAACGTGAGTGGTATGCCTAGAGCTAGAAGCCTCATTTTTGTACATAAAAGCATGATGAGAAACATTATGAGGTTTCCTAGCATGAATTCTCCTAATCTTTTGTTCGGGATAGTTTGCGGGATATAAAATGTAACCCTCACTATCCTGAACCATGGAGCTTTGCCCTTAACAAAATTAGACAATCTTTTAGGGGCATCCTTAATGCCAGGGTGTCTCCCATTATAGAGTATGCTTCTAGCAAATTTGAACTTTTCATTTTCAAGTTTATGCTCATTAATTTTAGCAGTTAATTTAGCTATGTGATCATTTTGTTGTTTAATCATGACAATGTGATCATCAATAGCTTCTACATTAATATCTCTACATCTAGTGCAAATGGAAACATGCTCAATAGTAGATGTAGATGGTTTGCAATTGTTTATTTCTTCTATCTTAGCATTTAAAATAGCATTCTCATCTCTAAGACAGAAAATAGAATCATTGCAAACATTTAATTCTTTAACCTTAGAAATTAAGCTAGCATTTTTGTTTCTAAGGCTAGAAATTGAATCATGGCAAATGCTAAGCTCCTTAGATAAATTTTCACATTTTTCTAATTCCTGAGCATAAGCATTTTTCAATTTAACATGTTTTTTTTGTTTTCTTTAATAAGGAAGTCCTCTTGGCTATCCAAGAGTCCATCCTTCTCATGAATAGCTTCTATTAATTCATTTAATTTTTTCTTTTTCTCCATGCTAAGGTTGGCAAAAAGAGTAAGTAAATCTTCTTCTTTCAGAAGAGCTACCCTCATCACTAGATGTTGTATATTTGGGGGTGGCTCTAGAGTGTACCTTCTTTTTCTTGTCGTCCTTAGCCATGAAACATTTGTGGCCGACGTTGAGGAAGAGGAGGCCCTTGTTGACGGCAATGTTGGAGGCGTCCTCATCGGAGGAGGAGTCGGTGGAGCTCTCATCAGAGTCTCATTCCCGACAAATGTGGGTATCACCGCCCTTCTTCTTGTAGTAACTCTTCTTCTCCTTCTTTTTCCCTTTCTTGTCGTTGTCCCTGTCACTTTCACTTAACATTGGACATTTAGCAATGAAATGACCGGGCTTACCACATTTGTAGCACACCCTTTTGTAGCGGGGTTTGTAGTCCTTCCCCTCCTTTGCTTGAGGATTTGGTGGAAGCTCTTGGTGATGAGCGTCATCTCCTCGTTGTCGAGCTTGGAGGCGTCGATTGGAAGCCTACTTGGTGTAGACTCCCTCTTTTCTTCTTCCGTCGCTTTGAATGTGACGGGTTGCACCTCGGGTGTGGAGGTGGCGCCTTGCTCCAAGTTGACGATGTGTTTGGAGTCTTTGATCATAAGTTCAAAGCTCACAAACTTGCCTATCACTTCCTCGAGAGATATTAATTTATATCTAGGATCCCCACGTATTAATTGAACTTGAGTAGGATTACGAAAAACGAGGGATCTTAGAATAACCTTGACCATTTCATGGTCATCCCATTTGGTGCTCCCGAGGTTGCGCACTTGGTTCACCATGGTTTTTAGCCAGTTGTACATTGCTTGCGGCTCTTCTCCTTTGTTGAGGACGAATCGACCGAGATCCCCCTCAATTGTCTCGCGCTTGGTGATTTTGGTCACCTCGTCCCCTTCATGCGCGGTCTTGAGAACGTCCCAAATTTCTTTGGCGCTCTTTAACCCTTGCACCTTGTTATACTCCTCTCGACACAAGGAGGCAAGGAGTAATACATTGCTTGGGAGTTAAAGTGCCTAATTTGGGCGGCCTCGTCTGAGTCGTAGTACTTGTCCCCGACTAGAGGTACCTACGCTCCAAATTCAACTATGTCCCATATGCTTTCGTGGAGTGAGGTTAGATGATGCCTCATTTTATCACTCCACATACAATAATCTTCACCATCAAAATATAGTGGTTTGCCTAGGGGAACGGAAAGTAATGGAGCGTGCTTTGAAATGCAAGGATAGCGTAGGGGCATCTTACTATACTTCTTGTGCTCATGGCGCTTAGAAGCGACGGATGAGTCGGAGCTTGATGATGTGGAGGGCGACGAAGAGTCGGTCTCGTAGTAGACCACCTTCTTCATCTTCTTCTTCTTCTTGTCACCCTTCCGATGCGTCTTGTTGGAGGAAGAGGATTCCTCCTTATGCTTGTGGCCGGACTCCCTTGAAAGGGTTCTCCCCGAGCTTGCGGGCTTGTCGCCGGTCACGATCTCCCTCTTGGCGTGTTCTCCCGACATCACTTCGAGTTGTTAGACTCAAATGAAGAACCGGGCTCCGATACCAATTGAAAGTCGCCTAAAGGGGGTGAATAGGCGTAATCTGAAATTTACAACTTTAAACACACACTATAAGCCGGGGTTAGCGTTAGAACCAAAATCAAGTCCGAGAGAGAGGGCAAAAACAAATCAAATGAGAATCAAGCGGATGAACATGGTGATTTGTTTTACCGAGGTTCGGTTCCAAAGAACCTAGTCCCCGTTGAGGAGGTCACAAAGACCGGGTCTATTCCAACACTTTCCCTCTCTAAAACGGTCACTTAGATCGAGTGAGCCTTTCCCTTAATCAATCGGGTCACTAAGACCCCGCAAGGACCACCACACTCTTAGGTGTCTCTTGCTTTGATTACAAGTCACTTGAGAACAAGAATGAGAAAGAAGAAAGGCAATCCAAGAGGCAAGAGCTCAAAAGAACACAAAATCACTCTCTCACAAGTCACTAAGTATTTGAGATGAATTTGGGACTTGGAGAGGCTTTGATCTTTTGAATTGTGTCTAGGAGTGAATGTTAGAGCTCTTGTATTGAATGTGATGTTTAGAAATCTTGGATCCTTGGAGTTGTGGTGGTTGGGGGGGTATTTGTAGCCCTCAACCACCAAAGTAGCCATTGGGGAGGCTGCTGGTGATGGGCGCATCGGACAGTCTAGTGTGTCACCGGACATGCACTGTAGGGTGTCCGGTGCGCCGCCACATCACCCAACTGTTAGGGTTCGGAGCGACGTCGACCGTTGGAGCTTTGTCTCCTTGCGGCACCGGACAGTCCGGTGCCACACAGGACAGTCCGGTACCCTCTGACTTCACGGCTCTGACTTCTACCGCTGCACTGTTCATGTGTCAGGTTCTTTTGCAGTCGACCGTTGCGCGCAGTTAGTCGTTGCCCGCTGGCTCACCGGACAGTCCGGTGGCACACCGGACAGTCCGGTGAATTATAGCGGAGCGCGCCTGCAAAGACCCGAGAGTGGCTGCTTGGACCCTGTACGGTCCTGGTGCACCGGACACTGTCCGGTGGCACACCAGACAGTCCAGTGCGCCAGACCACAGTACACTTGGTTCCTTTTGCTCCTTTGAATTGGATCCCTAACTTAAATATTTATTGGTTTGTGTTGAACCTTATGCACCTGTAGAACATGTATTCTAGAGCAAACTAGTTGGTCCATATATTTGTGTTGGGCATTCAACCACCAAAATTAATTGTAGGAAAAGGTTAAACCCTATTTCCCTTTCAGGCGCGTGCCACGTCGGCGCGTCCGTTAGGTTTTGGAGCAGTTGACCGTTAGAGCGCCTTGTCGTCTTGCTGCACCGGACAGTCCGGTGACCTCTGACTTATGCGCTCTGACTTCTGTCGTGGCACTGTTCATCACTGTTCATTGTGTCAGACGACCGTTGCCACGCAGGGAGCCGTTGCTCTGCTGGCTCACAGGACAGTCTAGTGAATTATAGCGGAGCGTGCCTCTGAATTCCCGAGAGTGGCTGGTTTGGGTCTGTACGCGCCTAGTGCACCGAACACTGTCCGGTGTGCCAAATTTCAGCACACTCAAGTCTTGCTCCAATTTTGATTGAGTCCCTAATTGAATTTCTTTCTTGGTTTGTGTTGAACCTTATGCACCTGAGATAAATGACATCTAGACAAACTAGCTAGTCCATGTGATTTGTGTTGTACGTCAACCACCAAAATCGATTATAGGAAATGGTTAACCCTATTTCTATTTCAAAGAGGAAGTAGATGTTTACTTTAGTCAAAGTTGTTGAACATTAACTTCTAATGCCCTTAAATTGAACTGATCGGCTCAGATCCATTTTAGCATTTAATTTTATTTATAATATATATTATGTATCATTGTATCAGCGTTTTTTGAGAAATAGCGTATCGAGGAATCGACGTATCGCGTATCCGTATCTATATATGTGCCCCGTGTCACGACAACATAGCATGCCACACCCACATGACAGATCCATTTCAAGATCTCAAAGGACCCAAGCCTTTGGATCTTGGTTGCTGCAATTACTTGCCTGTTAGTTGGTTGCTGCTACTTGTTGGCTTACAACAAAAATCTCAAAGCGGTTTGACCTCACGCACGCTCCAGCAACCTCTATTGCTTTCCCGAGCTGGTCCTCCTTATTGGCTTCCACCACCTCTTTCAAGTCATCGACATTTCCTATATATGAAAGCAGCTCCAAAACGGCGACGCGGACGGTGTCCACGTCGACCCTTAAATTTCTGACCGTCGGATTGCACCTTAATGTTCTGCCTCCCCCGCCTGATAGCTTTCTTGTCGTTGTCCGCGATGCTTCTAGCAGGTGCTCGTCCCCTTCTCGCCGCTAGCTTTCCTACCGTCGACCATAATGCTCGCAGATGCAACAGATGCTTGCCACCACCTCCCATCGTTGTCCGTGATGCTTCCAGCAGGTGCTCGCCCCCTCCCCGCCACTAGCTTTCCTACCTCGTAGACGCAACAGATGCTTGCCACCACCTCGCGTCGTCGTCCCACCCCAAACCGGTAGGTGGTTCATCCCCCCTTCCCCCCGATGACGCTGCACCCTCAGCCCATCACGCTACCGATCGCCGCCACCCCTGCCCTGTAGACTGTAGCGTCACGGTGGCGGTCCCCTCCACCTTTCCCTGTAGCGTCACGTTGCTGGCTCACCCAGAAGCTCTAAGCTAAAGCCGGGTCCATGGGCTTGCCTGGAACATCCGGGTACAACTCCTAGGAAGGCACACATGGTTAATTAGGTACGCCTAGGACATTGTTTTGATTTGCATTTCTGCGGTTCTACAAATCCTTTTCTGTGGCTTGTACCTCAATTGGCGTCTGGAAAACAACCTGTTAGTACAATGGCTTATATGGGCAATGTACACTATTTGATACAATGCAAATGTGTTGTTAACACATGTACTTATTTAGTCTTCACACATTATCATATATATAGTTAATTTGAGCCACTAAACCAGAGAATATTGTTGGCGATAATTACTTTCTGAACCAATCTGCCAAAGAAGCCTATAGATCCTATGTTTTGGCATACGACTCTCACACTATGGAAGACATTTTTAATGTCCATCAACTTGATTTGTAGGTAAATGTTTTGCAAAGTTTTCATTGTTGCACAACTGATATTACCTAAAATTCAGCTTACTGCCAAACTAGCGGATAATACAAATATTATTATATGTCCTATTGGTGCAACATAAATGCTGATATTTTATACATTCTGTTCAGCATCAGTTTATGGGAAATATCATGGGATAATCACATATGGGTTTCATATACATATATTCTGTCTTGCATCAATGTCAGGAGAAGAATGAGCTAATTGGTCGCCATCACTCTGTTTAAGACAACTTACTGAACTCTGTTTCCACATGGATGTCTTGTCACTTCTTTTGTAGAAAGTAGCTTGCACATACTGTGATGCAATAGTAGTATTCTTCAATTCACATGTTTTAAGGCTGTTTAAAATTGAGAAACAATCTATGTCAGATGTGTCAACAGAGATACAGTTATACTTTATAAAGACAATGTTGTCTAAAATTTAGTGGAGAAAGTTCATGTTAAATTGATTTTAGATAAGCTGCAAAAAATATTCTTAATGGTGTTGTTGCAAAACTTTGGCAAAAATATGGAACTTTAAAATTGTAATCTTTACGGTGTACCAAAATTTTGAATTTTGAATAGTTGTAGTCTATATGACCTTGAAACCAATCTATTGTTAATTAATTTGACCTAAGTATTTCACCATAGTTTTCAAATCGCCTGATCGATTCCACTAGGCGATCAAGCGATTAGTCGCGATTAGGTGTCGATCAGGGTGATTAGTCGCCCCTGATCGATCCTAATCGCCCCCTGGTCATCCTGTGTATTCTAGGACATACATATATAGATATATGTTATATAACACTGTATATAGATATGTACTTATATAGTATAGAGACTTGCAGCAGTATAAACCCTTAAATAGTCCATAACAGCACAACAATATCAATATTCAATTTCAATACTTGGAAGTCCAAAACAACAGTACATCCAGCTTACTAGACCAGCACAGCAGCAACAAGTTTATATAAGAATATGAGACTACAAGTTTACAACTTATGAGACCAGTATAGTAGAGAATAAAGAGAAGTGAAGAACAGACAAAAGCAGCACGACGTCCATACCTTCAGAAGAGCTGCTCATCTCCGGAGTGCTGCTGTTGCTGACAGATAGGTGATGGGAGAAGAGTGAAGAATAGGAGAAGAGAATGGAGGACTAGAGGTAGAAGATAGGCTGATTAGCTGCTGTTAATGACAGATAAGCTAGCGTCCTTTGGACTGGGCGACCTTTGGTCTACCTGTTGGGGCGAAGGCGAAGACGCTACCCTTCGCACGAAGCCTTCGTTGCCCCGCTACACCTACGAAGGCGAGATGATCGACACGGTTGCCCTTCGTCCTCTCCACGGCAAGACGAAGGCTACACTCCGACAAAGTCTTCCAATCATGTGGGTTCATCTCGCCCAGAGGCCCACGTAGAATTCGGCCCACAGTAACGGGCCCCGCGTGGACAAGCGTGTTACGAGCAAATCTGTAATAGCTTTTCTGTAATGGCGGTTTATAACCTCCCTTTATGGGAATATTCTGGGGATAACCCGGGTACCCGAGGGTATAAACGTCCTTGCCTTGGGATGTTGGCCGCTCGAGTACCTATAAATACCCTCGTACAGTGCCCTTGAGAGGCCAGATTAACAAAGCAATTGCCATCTGTCACACCCGGATTTCGGGGCACCAAGACCCAGGCGCAAACATAATCACCAGGTGTGCTGGGACCAAGTCTCACACATATGATGAATCATGGCACAGGATCGAATGTCACATCTTTACTATTTAATAGGAGTTCTGACAAAATAAATAATTACATTATAAGGAGACAACGGTCCAGCAACCCAAAGTTGACTGGGAGACGACGGCCTAGACCACTCACGAACACATCACAGCATCCTCCATGCGCCTCATCCTGGGTACCTGTTCTTGACCTGTGGGGGGGGTGTGAGACAGCAAGAGTGAGCTCACATACGTTCATAGCTCAACAAGTTGTGGGGAATAATGTGCATGAACTCGCCAAAGGTGGGAGCTCACGTGAAGTGTAAGGCTTACCAAAGGGAATGGTTAGAGCTGAGCATTGCTTTTAAAGTTGGTCAAAATTTTATTAGCAATTACTAAGTATAAGTAAATACCAACCCAATTAAGTAGTAGAACAAAAGTAACAACATCACCTGCGATGCAATGCATATGACAAATTGAATTTAGTTCCATAAATTAATCATGTGAGGGTCCGAGCTGCTCTTGACCGTGAGCACGGCTAGTATACCAGTTTTACACTCTGCAGAGGTTGCGCATCTTTACCCACAAGTCATGTTACCCATCTGCCAAGGGATCGCGACTTCCCATACACCTCTACCGAGGAGGCAAGGTAGGGTAACACTACGAGGCCTTTACAAAGTTCCACTAGCTTCAGAAAACCCGCTACAGTTTATAGGAAGCTCCAATGCAGGGTTCTTGCCTGATCGCCATCGCAGCAAAATCAACCAAGGACCTCCCTACACTGACCACTCCCCTACTGCCCTTGCCCCTTTCGGGTAAGGTAGTCTTCCACTAGCTTTCCTAATTAATCAGCCAAGGGCGTCCCATTAAACCCTTGTGGTAGCACTGTTTTCCCGGGTGGTCGCTCCATGTTCCAATTAACATAATGATCTTATCATGAACAGTAACAATAAACAAATAATAAAAGTGTGATCATGAATAATGTATCTTCATACCCAAAACCACATAAAGCACTAGCAAGTACTACCCAAAAAGTTCAGTGGTAAACAAGGTATAAAGATAATCAAACTAGGGTAACCTATTGGGTCCCATCAAAATTAACCTATGCAGATCATTATGATTAATCAGAACATGGCTGGGTAAAAGAAGTGATCAAGGGCACAACTTGCCTGGGACTTGAGATTCCAGGTACCAACTTGCTTTTTAGATGACACGTGTCCTCATGCTAGTCGTAGCAATATAAACAAACATGGTATAGATAAAATTAACATCACACCAAACATAAGTACAAACTAAATAATAATGATCTACGCGTTTCTATGAGACTCACGCAACTTGAACGGATCAAATCGGAGTTTAAACGGAGGAGTTATGATTTTCTAAAGATTCTATGTGTTTTGTACAAGATTAAATAGGATATAAATTTTAATGTGACTTTCATGTCAAAACAGTGGTACTAAATGATAAACAATAATATTATAAAATTATAGAAATTGAAATGGATTGATTTGGATTTCATATGGATTTTCTAGAGATTATACAAATTCTAACATTTATTTTTGCCTTAAAAATACATTTCCAATTAAATTCCTCTGATTTTAAGACTCTCTGGACTAGGCGCATAAAAACAGAGAATAGCAGGGGCCTCTGCGTAAGACTTCTCAGACTCAGAGAACAGTACTGGTGGACGGCGGGTTGATACTCTATTCTCCTAGGGTCTCTTTTAGAAAACGCAAACGGCAAAGGGGTACGGGCATGTCTCAGCCACCCGATCTGATCTGGACTGCTCAGATTACAACACTCTTTAACCGAACCGGTATCAAATCCTGACCACCCGATCCGTGATGGACGTATCAGATTTAAAATGAACGGATTGAGTCCCGAGCGCCAGATCCGCATCGGACGGTGGATGATCACGCCATCACCCATCATCGTACCGATCCGACAATCCCAATCCAACGGCCAGAATTGCCCAGAACGAAACGGTACCCTGCTTCTAATCGTTATCTCGCTTCCAACTGTGGCCGTCGATCTCAGATCACACGGCCCACCTTCATCGTTCTCACGCGACCGAGCTGAACGGCGGCGCAGAGCCCGCGCGGCAACGCCCTCACCGGAGCAACGCGAGCCAGCCCCCAGGTGTCACAAACACGAAATTAACCGGTGCTAAACAATAAATAGGGAAGTACGAACTACCTAGATGAGTTCTTACCTCCATTGCCAGCGCTAATGCTTCTGCCCACGGAGCTGGGCGGGACCGCGGCGGCGTTGGACACACGGCGAGAAATTGCGGCACTGCTGGCCCCCAATCGCACCCGGAATGTCCCCGTGCACCATCAGTGTGTCACCCCGAAGCGCCCTGGCCCAGATTCGAGGCCACGTCGGTGATGCAACCTCGGGTCGACGGCAGCGGCTTCCATGGCCCGCGACGGCAATTTCTCCACACGGCGAAGGAGTTCTCTCTCTCACCGATGATGGCGCGAGGAAGAGGGAGTATGCGAGGGTATGGAGCGAACGAGTCCACCACATTGGCTTTATAATCCGCAGGGACGGTCAGCCGAGCTGGCGGATTCCGAGCGAATCGCCCAGAAATTCGGAGTCCGTTATTCAGTTGAAGAAGATGCCAAGTGGGTCCCAGATGGCAGTGAGATGAGTGCGCCGCGGGTCCGACTAGAGAGGGGGAGGGGCCACGGACAGAAGCCGAGCTTCCCGACGGAATCGGCGTTCTGTTGAGCGCCGAGCGAGGAAGAAGGAGAACCTGTTGCATGGGCCCCACACGTCATTTTCTGAGGGCTCACGGTCGCGCGCACGGACGCCGAATAGGTGGGGTCCGCCGGTCAGTGTCTTGTAGTGGGATCCGCAGTTGGGCTGCGCGGGTTGAAGAGTGGAGGTGGGCCGCGACGAAAGGAGTTGGCCCAAGAGCAGATCTGTTCTCTTTTTCTTCTTTTCTTTTCTTTTCCTTTTTATTTCTAATTCCTGTTTTGAGTTACAATTTTCAAATTCAAACTTGTGATAAATCTACACTCAGATTATAAGTATGACTAGTGTAGGATTTATTTATTTATGAATTTATTTTGTATTTTATAACATTTCTTTCTCCTATTTTCATTCTCTTGATTTTCAAATCTAAATTTAAATTTTGTTATGAGTCACATCATGGATCAAAAGGTACCAAATTCACATATTGGTGTAAGGACATATATTCTTATTGATATATTTTATTTTAACTGATTCATTTGTTTAGTAGATGTCTAAATCATGCATAGCACTCATATTGCTTTCGATCTTTTTAGAAAAATAACATCTTGGATATGGGATGAGAAATTAGAAGTCACTTCAAAAGTAGATATTCATGTAAATAAATGATTAGGGTGCAACATTTAATGATATGCATAATTATTTAGTTGAATTAAAAACTTTTCTATTACTTCTTTTTTAAAGAATTCTTGGTTTTCACAAATTTAGTTCTCAATTTTCAATACTCCAGGACAATTCCAGATATCTGAATTTACTATTTCATTTCTTCGTATATTTATTTTATTATTATGATTTTTTTCTTATACAAAATTTTGGGCCTTACAAATTCTACCCCCTTAACAGAAATCTCGTCCTCGAGATTTGTAAGAAAGGGATGGATACTCATATTGTCTCATCACATATGCACAAACAAAAGTCTCGGCATGATGCATAGTTTATTAGCAACACATGGGGTCAATTAGACCTTATTATTCCTCCTGAATTAATATCATACCGACTACTATCTAAAGCATCATTTAGGTCTTACAAATAATAATAATGGATATATATATTTATGTAGCTTGGTGGAGCTGGTGGTTAGGAAAGCATGGGTGTATATATGTATGTCCAATTTATTACATAGGATAGAGGATGCCTTTAAAGCATAGATAGGTTTGGGTAAGAAAGAGTATGGTAAGGAAAGACTCCATCCAAGATTTGTGGATCTTGATTCATCTGATGATCTAGCTTGATCTTTGAAGGCGTGAGTTGGGGCTGAAGACCAGATTTGGCTTGACTCCTATCCTTCCTTAACGCTGTTGATCCTTTCTTCCTCGAGCTTTGGTGTCTTCATTCGAGTTTGTGACAAGATGGGTAGAGGGTCCAATAGCTATATGCTAGATGGAATTAGTTGTGTAACCTATTTTGTAGGTCAAGTTGTTGGGTAGGGTCGAGTTGATCTAAGATCTCAAACTTGTTTAGAGGAGCAGGGTCTAATGTATTCCACCAGGATTGATTATCTTGTTAGATAACTCACTTTAGATTGGATCATAGTAGATTAGATGGAGTCTAGATTAGATCAGTATCACCAGATTGGACTAAACAATATCCAATTACTTTTGGATTAAATCATGGTTGTTACACTAGTGTGGGGTAAATATGCTTATTAGGGCAAGATGAATTCATAGGGATAAGGTAGAACCGTTTGAGGTCAGTTAGATCTATTAGGGTGACATAAGATCTTTTCAAAATAAGATGAATCTACTAAGGTAATAGAGTATCTTTTAAGATAAGATGGATCTATGAGTGTAGGATAGAATCTTTTAAGATGAGATGGATATTGTTAGGCTAGATACTTTAATGAGAAATAATCTAGTTTGTTTAGTTATTTTGATGAGCATTTTTTTCCTATATGTATATGCAGATGTAATTGTGGACATTTACTCCACAACTCATCACACTCAATCAAAGATCCAAATCAATCAAATATCATAAGAACAAGCATTCAAGCATATAGATAACTTCAAAAATAGTTTTGTTTTTGTTTCTATGAATAGGTCTTCTATTCCTAAAGGTCACTTTAGGCACAGGATTTCAATGTGTGAAATCCACATTTGTCTTTAGAAGGAAAAGGTAAGGATAATCAGAGTAAAGCGGAAATAGATGAGAAAAGATTAAGACGAGTTTAGAAAGAATCAGAATAGCAAAGGTAAGTAGATAATGGTTGTCCAGTTCTATCTAGGTTTCGTCCTACAGTCAACATTCCTCTGATACCACTTCTGTCACACCCGGATTTCGGGGCACCAAGACCCGGGCGCAAACATAATCACCAGGTGTGCTGGGACCAAGTCTCACACATATGATGAATCATGGCACAGGATCGAATGTCACATCTTTACTACATAATAGGAGTTCTGACAAAATAAATAATTACATTATAAGGAGACAACGGTCCAGCAACCCAAAGTTGACTGGGAGACGACGGCCTAGACCACTCACGAACACATCACAGCATCCTCCATGCGCCTCATCCTGGGTACCTGTTCTTGACCTGTGGGGGGGGGTGTGAGACAGCAAGAGTGAGCTCACATACGTTCATAGCTCAACAAGTTGTGGGGAATAATGTGCATGAACTCGCCAAAGGTGGGAGCTCACGTGAAGTGTAAGGCTTACCAAAGGGAATGGTTAGAGCTGAGCATTGCTTTTAAAGTTGGTCAAAATTTTATTAGCAATTACTAAGTATAAGTAAATACCAACCCAATTAAGTAGTAGAACAAAAGTAACAACATCACCTGCGATGCAATGCATATGACAAATTGAATTTAGTTCCATAAATTAATCATGTGAGGGTCCGAGCTGCTCTTGACCGTGAGCACGGCTAGTATACCAGTTTTACACTCTGCAGAGGTTGCGCATCTTTACCCACAAGTCATGTTACCCATCTGCCAAGGGATCGCGACTTCCCATACACCTCTACCGAGGATGCGAGGCAGGGTAACACTACGAGGCCTTTACAAAGTTCCACTAGCTTCAGAAAACCCGCTACAGTTTATAGGAAGCTCCAATGCAGGGTTCTTGCCTGACCGCCATCGCAGCAAAATCAACCAAGGACCTCCCTACACTGACCACTCCCCTACTGCCCTTGCCCCTTTCGGGTAAGGTAGTCTTCCACTAGCTTTCCTAATTAATCAGCCAAGGGCGTCCCATTAAACCCTTGTGGTAGCACTGTTTTCCCGGGTGGTCGCTCCATGTTCCAATTAACATAATGATCTTATCATGAACAGTAACAATAAACAAATAATAAAAGTGTGATCATGAATAATGTATCTTCATACCCAAAACCACATAAAGCACTAGCAAGTACTACCCAAAAAGTTCAGTGGTAAACAAGGTATAAAGATAATCAAACTAGGGTAACCTATTGGGTCCCATCAAAATTAACCTATGCAGATCATTATGATTAATCAGAACATGGCTAGGTAAAAGAAGTGATCAAGGGCACAACTTGCCTGGGACTTGAGATTCCAGGTACCAACATGCTTTTTAGATGACACGTGTCCTCATGCTAGTCGTAGCAATATAAACAAACATGGTATAGATAAAATTAACATCACACCAAACATAAGTACAAACTAAATAATAATGATCTACGCGTTTCTATGAGACTCACGCAACTTGAACGGATCAAATCGGAGTTTAAACGGAGGAGTTATGATTTTCTAAAGATTCTATGTGTTTTGTACAAGATTAAATAGGATATAAATTTTAATGTGACTTTCATGTCAAAACAGTGGTACTAAATGATAAACAATAATATTATAAAATTATAGAAATTGAAATGGATTGATTTGGATTTCATATGGATTTTCTAGAGATTATACAAATTCTAACATTTATTTTTGCCTTAAAAATACATTTCCAATTAAATTCCTCTGATTTTAAGACTCTCTGGACTAGGCGCATAAAAACAGAGAATAACAGGGGCCTCTGCGTAAGACTTCTCAGACTCAGAGAACAGTACTGGTGGACGGCGGGTTGATACTCTATTCTCCTAGGGTCTCTTTTAGAAAACGCAAACGGCAAAGGGGTACGGGCATGTCTCAGCCACCCAATCTGATCTGGACTGCTCAGATTACAACACTCTTTAACCGAACCGGTATCAAATCCTGACCACCCGATCCGTGATGGACGTATCAGATTTAAAATGAACGGATTGAGTCCCGAGCGCCAGATCCGCATCGGACGGTGGATGATCACGCCATCACCCATCATCGTACCGATCCGACGATCCCAATCCAACGGCCAGAATTGCCCAGAACGAAACGGTACCCTGCTTCTAATCGTTATCTCGCTTCCAACTGTGGCCGTCGATCTCAGATCACACGGCCCACCTTCATCGTTCTCACGCGACCGAGCTGAACGGCGGCGCAGAGCGCGCGCGGCAACGCCCTCGCCGGAGCAACGCGAGCCAGCCCCCAGGTGTCACAAACACGAAATTAACCGGTGCTAAACAATAAATAGGGAAGTACGAACTACCTAGATGAGTTCTTACCTCCATTGCCAGCGCTAATGCTTCTGCCCACGGAGCTGGGCGGGACCGCGGCGGCGTTGGACACACGGCGAGAAATTGCGGCACTCCTGGCCCCCAATCGCGCCCGGAATGTCCCCGTGCACCATCAGTGTGTCACCCCAAAGCGCCCTGGCCCAGATTCGAGGCCACGTCGGTGACGCAACCTCGGGTCGACGGCAGCGGCTTCCATGGCCCGCGACGGCAATTTCTCCACACGGCGAAGGAGTTCTCTCTCTCACCGACGATGGCGCGAGGAACAGGGAGTATGCGAGGGTATGGAGCGAACGAGTCCACCACATTGGCTTTATAATCCGCAGGGACGGTCAGCCGAGCTGGCAGATTCCGAGCGAATCGCCCAGAAATTCGGAGTCCGTTATTCAGTTGAAGAAGATGCCAAGTGGGTCCCAGATGGCAGTGAGATGAGTGCGCCGCGGGTCCGACTAGAGAGGGGGAGGGGCCACGGACAGAAGCCGAGCTTCCCGACGGAATCGGCGTTCTGTTGAGCGCCGAGCGAGGAAGAAGGAGAACCTGTTGCATGGGCCCCACACGTCATTTTCCGAGGGCTCACGGTCGCGCGCACGGACACCGAATAGGTGGGGTCCGCCGGTCAGTGTCTTGTAGTGGGATCCGCAGTTGGGCTGCGCGGGTTGAAGAGTGGAGGTGGGCCGCGACGAAAGGAGTTGGCCCAAGAGCAGATCTGTTCTCTTTTTCTTCTTTTCTTTTCTTTTCCTTTTTATTTCTAAATTCACAATTTAAATTCCTGTTTTGAGTTACAATTTTCAAATTCAAACTTGTGATAAATCTACACTCAGATTATAAGTATGACTAGTGTAGGATTTATTTATTTATGAATTTATTTTGTATTTTATAACATTTCTTTCTCCTATTTTCATTCTCTTGATTTTCAAATCTAAATTTAAATTTTGTTATGAGTCACATTATGGATCAAAAGGTACCAAATTCACATATTGGTGTAAGGACATATATTCTTATTGATATATTTTATTTTAACTGATTCATTTGTTTGGTAGATGTCTGAATCATGCATAGCACTCATATTGCTTTCGATCTTTTTAGAAAAATAACATCTTGGATATGGGATGAGATATTAAAAGTCACTTCAAAAGTAGATATTCATGTAAATAAATGATTAGGGTGCAACATTTAATGATATGCATAATTATTTAGTTGAATTAAAAACTTTTCTATTACTTCTTTTTTAAAGAATTCTTGGTTTTCACAAATTTAGTTCTCAATTTTCAATACTCCAGGACAATTCCAGATATCTGAATTTACTATTTCATTTCTTCGTATATTTATTTTATTATTATGATTTTTTTCTTATACAAAATTTTGGGCCTTACACCATCCCACGTTAAACTTCGCTTGCACTCTCTCCACTTCCTCGTTGGATCCGCTTGCCCAGGAGAGCAAGTTCCAACATTGGCGCCCACCATTCGTGCTACGAACAAACCACCCGCGATGGCACCCAAGAGAGCTAGTTCGAAGGCAGCCCCATCCGTCGAAGAAGCAACGAAGACAGCGCTGCTAGCCGAGAAAAAGGGCAAGGCCCTCGTAGACAACACCCCAAGAAGCCTGCGAAGACGAAGCTCTTAGCAAGAGACAACGCAACGACCAACCCACTCCCGAAGGCACCCTACACACCTGCAGCTCCGGAGGACAACCACAAACACCACCCCCAGGCTTCGCTCCACCAGAGCGCGAAGTCATTGGTGTCTCAGCCGAAGAACAGCTACAGCTACGGGCCCTGCGCATCAAGAACTGCAACCTCCAAAAGTAGAAAGACATCCTCGAGGCCAAGCGCCAACGTGTCACCGCGCAAGCCAAGGTGCGCCAGATGATACGAGACGAGGAGTAGAGAGCCCGGGAACTCGAGCAAGAGATTGCGCTCATGCAGAGCGAAGGCCAGCATGATCTGCAGCACGGCCCACCCCTCCAACAGCGCGCGCCAGCTGGAGACTTATTCATTCCCCAGCGTGGACCCTTCATCCCGCACATCGTAGCTTTCCAAGGCATCAACTACCTTGACGAGCGAAGCCCCCTGGCGCCGCAACTCCAAGTGTCACCATGGCCTGCCAACTTCAGGGTAGGGACCTACCCCAAGTATAACGGCAGCACCGACCCAGCACAATACATCATGAGCTATCAAGTCACCGTCGCATCATCTAGAGGGGACGACGCCACAATGGCCAAGTCTTTCATCATCGTCCTCGAGGGTCCGGCCTTGACCTGGTACACCAGGTTTCCCCCATTGTCCATCGACTCCTGGAGAAGTCTCCGAGACAAGTTTCTGCTCAACTTCCAGGGGTACCGTCCGGACACCGATGTCTTGACCGAGCTATCACTCTGCAAACAGCAAGAGAAAGAAACCCTACGGGAGTACTACCGCAAGTTCCTGACTCTCAAGTCACAACTGCCTTCGGTCGACGACCAAATTGTCATACACTATGCCATCAGTGGCCTTCGGGCTGGCGTCCTATACAGTCACTGCATCAGGGACCCACCCAAAAATCTCCAAGAGCTCTATTAGTTGTTCGAAAAGTACGCCAGATCCAAAGAGCTCCATCAGCGCAAGGTCGAGTCTCAGAGAAAGCCCAAGGACCCTCCGCAGTCCAGCCGAACCTGGACAAAGCCTTCGCAGTCAGACTTCGGACGGGACAGCCGCAGTCAGCAGCAGGTGCACAACATAGCCAACCAGCACCCCGCTGGTGAAGCCGCCCGCCGTCAAGACTATCCCCCCTAGGGCCGCGGCAATGGCACGCGAGGGCGGGGCCGGAGACGGGCACAACAACCGCGCAGATTTTACTGTTTGTTTCACGACGAAGACTGCGCACACCCAACAAGGGATTGCCTAGAAACAAAGGCCACCAAGGACAGAATGTCTCAGGCACAACTAGCCGACAATCAAAGATTTGTCGCGCACATATATCACCACCACCAACCATACAACAACGTCCATATCCAGCACCCACCCAACCACTCGTATCAGCATCATCAGGAAGTACAAGTCCTTCCACCCCCGCCTCCGCCCCCACATCACCCAAACCCACACCGCCAAAATCACCCACCAGCACCGAAGCAGGAAGACTTCACCGATCAGCTGTATCGCGGAGTCATCCACATGATCACCGGAGGGTCTAGCATAGACTTCGAGACGAAGCAGCAAAAGAGGGATCACTACCGGAGTGTCAACCATGTCGCCCTCACCGGCTCTGGTGGTGCAAACGAGGTGGTCAAACGTGCCACTAACCTTCGATGCCAGAGATGTTGATCTGCGCAGCGCACCTCAAGTCGACGCAATGGTAATCAACTGCAGTGTGGCTGGCTGGGACCTACACAAAGTCCTAGTGTATACTCGTGCAGCGCCAACTTTAGACTGAACTCTATTTATGCTACTTGCTCATCTAGGATCTTGATTGTTGCTGCATATTTATGCTTACTTCAGCTTACTTCTCTATTGCATTCTAACATTCCCTCATGCATGTTATAGTTGATCGACTATTGGTGCTATATAGTGATGACACCCCTCCTGACTAAACCCTTTGCTGGTCAACTAGTTCCTGTTATTGTAGCAGTAAGGACACTATGATTTTGTTCGAATTTGTTTCCTTAATTTGCATCATTTTTGTATGTCATTTTGATATGAATCAAGTATTGATATTTTGTGTTTTATGGCTCATGTGGGGTGAGGGTGGTCTGTTTGCATTAGCAGATGGTGCCCATTATAAGTAGTTTTTTCCATGCAATTTACAATTATTGGTAGATGTGTGTTGATAATTTTTTACTGGAGTTTTGCCAGGTTATTCACAACATTTTGTGCAGACTTATTTGCAGCATTCCTAAGATGCATCAATGATTTTTTCTTAAATGCACTCAAATGACCATTCTGTATAGACTTGTCTTGATGCCATAAACTAGATAGATGTTGTAACTAAACTTTTAAATATTTTTCGCTGCCTTAAGTCATTCATCATGTTGGAAGTGCACATAATTTTCTTTTCATTACATATGCCTTCATGGTATTGTATGTTGGGTCTGATCCTGTCTATTAATACCCCTGGAGCAGAAACCCTAAATCCTGATAATTGAGCTCGATACAATATTGAATTTTCAGAAAGGCTACCATGATTAGCAACTGTTCTACTGGGGTCTCTAGGATCTTGGTTGATGTTACTTGCTCGCCATTGCCACCCAGTTGCCAAAGTGCTGGATTTTTTTATTGTGTTTGTATCTCAGATTTTGCTTGATGAATTATCTGAAGCAATCATTAGGAGTTTTGGATTGGCTAAACTTCGTCGACTAACCGGAATCATATGCTATTGCAGTTTAGCCACTATTGGGCATGTTGCTCCTCACAACATCAGTATCTGTCAAATGGACAGTCCTCATGAAAATTTGATGTTTATGGGTTTTCTATTTCCTATCCGAAATGATCACTGATTCTAAACTATTGAGCGATGGGCATGGACAAGGACAACTGTTATGCTACAATGCACTAGATTTTAATTCGTCTGTTTATGTGGCTTCTATTTGTCTCCCAAAAATGTTGATTGTACGGGCTAATGTAATGATGATTTTTTTACAAAAATGATTTGGTCATCAACGGTTAATCAGTTTGGATATTCCTTTTGGTTAAGATTATCCATGTGACAATTTTTTATCTTGTTGTGGTGATTTTTTTGGGAGTGTGATGTATATAGCCTTTTGTTCAACAAGCTATATGGGGAGGCGTCATTCTGTTCGTAGCTGAGGGGGTCAGCAATGGCTACCTTCCCTGCCATTTTGTTCCAAAGAGCACAAGAAAATCCTACCCGAGCAAGATATCTCCCATGGGTTATGGTTGTCCAAAGGAATTCTGCATGGTGCCGATTTTTATCTCTAGAACAATTTGAAAGGGAAATGTGTCCTTAGACCATTTCTAATTGTTCTGGTGATTAAATATCCAACACACCACTTTAAATTAACTCTCTTTATATGAGCATGAGCACTGGAGTAGCAAAAGCAAATTGAAGGCAAGAAGTCCAAATGAGTGGAATTAGAAGGCTAAAAGTGCAAATTTAGGTAAAACTACAAAAAAACATGAGGTTTAAGTACTTGAACAAGTTGCACATACATAATACTATGTTTCTTGCACCATCACTTGGCTGCTAACTCTTTTGTGCAAGAAAATTGGCATGTGGACTTAGTTGGATACACATTGTAAATCTTGGATAAAAGGAATAAAAGAGGTACCAATTCGCATCATCTCCTTTGTTTTCTTTGGAACTCTGGCCCGCGCCTCCTAAGATGAAACAAGTCTTCAGTTTGAAATCGCTCGTCTGTGATCACGAATCCGCTGACCATGAATATATTTGTCTTTATCTCTACTACTCTATAAGCAGGTAAGGAGGGCGTCCACCACGGCTCCGCCCGAACGTCGCACGAGCCCCCGCTTGCCCCGAAAATCTCGCTCGTTCCTTGCCCCCGCTCTCACCGTGGCTCACGATGCCCCTGTTGATCCATCCGTCTGTGTCCCCATTCCTCTGCCTCCCTCTCACCCTCTATCGCCCAAAACCCTAGCCTGCGCCCCGCCACTGCCGCCGCCCGCGCGTGGTCGCTGGCCGCGTGCGCCGACCCAACCGGTGGCACGGCCTCCCTCACCTCCGCCGCTAACCTAACCCATGGAAGGAGAAGGATCCCTGATTACCCCTCTCCTCCTACCTCCCTCCTCTCCACCCTCCCTCTCCTCGCCTCCCTCATCGGCGTCAACCACACCTCCCTCTCCTTGCCTCCCTCGGCTGGCCGTTCTACTGCCCCGCCGCCGTCGTCACAACCACCACGCGGAGGCGGACCCACGTTGTCTAGGCCGACGTCACGTTGCCGGAAATAAGAACGCAGCAAAGACGTCCACACTCCATGCCGACACTGCCGCCCCCGCACCCCTTCCCCCCCGTGTGCGTACCACACACACCCGCCGCAGGGGCTCGCACTGGCCGGAGGTCCATGCCCACCCCCTCAGAGATTTCTCCCTACCTGATGAGCTGGTGGCGGCGGCGCTGAGAGGAGTCCACAGAGTATGCCGCGCGAGGGTTGCTGCAAGAGCTCAATGCCGAGCGGGCCTCCATGGAGATGACAGCCAGATCCGACCATTGAGTCCCTCAACGCCGCTGCTTACTCCATTCCCGCGGTGACCTGCTCCCCCTCAGGCTCGATGGTGCTGCCATCAGCTTACTCCTCTCTGTCACCCGTAGATAGCGTGTGGGGGGTTTGATTCCTGACGTTTCCTTGCAAATTCGGGGGTGATTTGGGGCCCCTGGATGGCGAGGATTTGAGTGGATTTGAGAGTAACAAGTGGAGGTGGAATTCTAATATAGGGGCCCCGTAGTGCTATGTGCAATAAGGATGCTTTTCTTCTTTGAGTCATCCTGCAAGGAGACCATGCTCCACTCCACGCCCCCGTCATGGCTACCCCTCGTGGGAGGGAAGCTCTCAAGTTCTCCGGACATGCTGTTGGCGGCTCCTCCATGTAAGGTCTCAGCCCTTCGCTTGTTTCCGGCTTGATATGTCAACATATGCTCGTTCGTTTGCACTTGAATTGTGTCGCGCAAGACTCAGTCTTTTAGGCACTGGTGTTGATTTGGCTATGCAAAGTTGTCTGATCCAGATGTTCATCCTATTTTGTTTGTGTTGCAGAGACTCCCAACGGGCTGGACGGCGGTGTGGCCATCACGAGCCTCCTGGTCCTGGACCCCTACTTCCGAGGAAAGAAGTCGATGGCCGGAGAGACTATAGAACGGCGAGCACAGAAGACGGGCTAGACTGCAGCGCTGCCATCACGGGCCTCCTGCTCCTGTACCCCTACTTCTAGGGGAAGAAGCCAGTGGCTGGGAGACAACAAACCAGCGTGAGGCGGCACCAGTATGAGGCACGAGGCAATGGGCCAATGGACATGAGGTTGGCTTCCTCTGTGTTAGTTTCTTTTTTTTTGCTATACCACGACCAGGGAACTCCTGAGATTAAGATGCATTTTCCAGTGATTACTCCACAATATTCTTTGTTTAGCTAGCAAATGATTTTTCCTATCCGATAGTAATATACATCTCTGCAAATAATGCCAAGTCTATAATTACAATGCACTTGCCTCTTCACGGTACCAGAAAATAATATATATTTGTTTCCATTAGCAATTCTTTTTTCTGAAAACTTAATTGCTCACAATAATGGAGGGCATTCATCTTAGAAATGGAATAATGGTATAATAATTTATTCATGGTTGTGAAGATGCCAGAGCCTACCGTGCCTGGGCACTTCAAGCCCGCAGACTACATACTGGCTCTCAGATACAAGAGGAGCTGGAGTCCTGCCTTCCTGACGACAAGGCCTCCCTGTACGTCCTATAGTTCAAGGTCTTCTGTGGCCTCGTCTAGGGCAAGCTGTCTTGGAGGATCCTCCCATCTTCGTGGGAGATTTTGATAACACATTTTGTTGATTGCTTGTCTGATTAGTTGTAGGCCCATCAGTATCAGAAGGACCTCATCGTGCATATGACTATGATATCCTTGTCTTGCAAATGGTTGATTGGACTATTGGAGTACATGTCTGTTACCATTGCGGTTCCTATTGACACTACCATATATCCTGTAAAAGGTATGTATGCTCTGTTCCAGCGTTATTAGGGAAAATAGTGCTAGATAAAAACATTCTCAATCTGGGTAGTAAAATTGCATATAAATAAAAACATTCTCAATCTACTACAGGAAACGTCCAGATTACCAGCTCCCGGTGATGCTGATGAGCTATCTGTCATTGAAGACCAAATTGCATGGATAGTTCACATAATTACAGCCATTGTCAAGTAAGGCAGGTAACAGGTGTTAGGTGAGCAATATTTTTTTTCTTTTATTTGTATTTTTTTCTTTTATATGTTGTTCTTGCTTGCTCTGCATATATGCAATTCAGGAAGAGCCCGCGGAGAGGTCGAGGAGAAACACTGGCTATTTCTCTGGCGTTGATCAAGGCGAGTACATCAAGGGGTCTCGGGCACCTCCCTCTCATTGGCGTCGTCGTTGAACCAGTTTTGATACATTGGCCTGGCTGCAAATTGAATGAGAAAGACCTGGAAATAGTGTTGCGGCATGTTCACACGAAGATGACAACAATGGTAACATTTGCATTGGTCATGTAAATAAGGTAAATTGAGGGCTATCATTGCTTGCTGAACCTTATAAAATGAGGTGTAGTTTTATTTTATTCTATTCTTGCTGTAGGCATCACAAGGTCATATGCTAGCAACTTTGATATAGATTTATTTACTCTCCTAGAAGAAAGAGGCCAAGATGATTGAGATTTCAGTGCTTCATTTAACTTTCAGCTTGTGATGTCTTAGCTTACTATGGCATAAACCCACTACTCTCCTGAATTGTCTGACTAAAATATTTTTACCAGTCCACCATATATTTTTGTTAAATATTACAATATTCATCGTGGGTTATGTGATGTGTCACTTCTTCCACCTCATTCACTATGATTGTAATGTGATCTATATCATGTATTCATGATAAATGCATTTTATGCTACAAGCACTTGTGATTTTGCTAACTGTATCCAGTTATGCAATCCAGTCCTTTGTAACAGTATAGGATTATGCCAAACAAGACATTAGTTGAATGATATGTTCAAACTATGGAAATGCTTTTCTCTTTTTGCTCCAACAATTTACATTAACAAAAAATATCCTTCTGTTAGTGCCTTGATGTCTGGGATGGATTTCTTTGTCTTGACTCTTGAGTATAGTGTATTTCTGACTCTCATTTGTCAATTTTGTTGAATTTTATGCTCATAAGTTGAGAAACTTTTATTATAAGTGTACACTGTTTTATTTTTTAATGTTGTTCGACTGATTACTGCAAGGAACCTTGTGGAGGTATTGAATATGCTTGCTTGATGGATTGAAGATCCAACTCGAATGCCTTCTAACTTCATATCCCACGAGTCTATGATTACTTGTGGCTTGCTGAAGATGGCATGAAGATGCATGTGATTATTGCTTGTTCTGTGGCTCATTTCCTTTTACTTAGTTAACTTCCTATTAGGCAGCTACTGCACCAGCAAACCTGTCAACATATTATTTTTTACTACCTCTTAATGAGATTGTCAAATTGTTTTGGAATCTTCAATACTGGAACAGATTGTTTATGGCAAAGGCATCTCAGTTGATACCTTGATTTGGTCTTCTAGGTTGATAAGCATGCACTTGGTGGGGTACAAATATCTGGTTAATTAATTCAGTTTCCACTGTTTATAACTGTAGAAGGATATAAGTTTTTTATATGAATTCACAACTCATGTTTGAATCGTGGCACTCAGTTCATGTTGACAAAGCTTGAAGTCCACTACAAACAAAAAAAATGTGAATCCAGCAGTTGAAAAAATGTCTGTTGTGTAAGTACACGGTGAAGTAATTCCTTCAAAGAAAATATTTTTTGTGACTTATTTTTTTTCTGAGTTCACTTTCAGTCATCACCATTTGTGCCATATATGTTCTAAAACAAGGCTCTTATAGGTAACAGTACTGTCCACTTGATACAAGCAGCAGAAAACTATTGAGGTGATGTGCATGTTTCGTATAAATGAGGTTTAGAAGCCAAATACATCTGCATGCCTTGATTTCTAAGCCACAACTGAATCTGAGGGCGGGCTTATCTCAATAAATTCTAAGCTACATTTGAACAGTATTTCTAGAGCAGATTACTTGAGTGGCCAATAAGCATTGAATTTTATTGAGGATGATGGATTTATTCTATGTGTAATGCTTTTAAGGTATGTAAAAATTCTTAATTTTTAAAAGATGTTAACAAGAACATAAAATGGCAATTAGTATTTTTGAATTTCAATGCATCTTATCAGAATATGTTCACTCCGTAGCAAGTCTGAAGGGCTTATTTAACTACTGCAGCAGAAAGCAGATCAAGAACATCAAATTGCGTTTCTTTTATGCCCTGATTTGCAGCTGGGATTCCACATCTTAAGTGGTTCGGGGTGGAGGGGCAGTACAATGTCATGGTGATTGATCTGCTTGGTCCAAGTCTGAAGGACTTATTTAACTACTGCAGCAAAGTTCTCACTTAAAATAGTACTAATGCTTGCTGATCAGATGGTGAGTCTATCCTACGGTTCTACATTTTTCTTGTATTTGTTTTGGACCTGTTGAAACCACATACTGATGTAGTGTCAATAAATTCTTCACTTTGCATTTCCTTGGTCTTTGCAACAAAAATAACATGCCTTGGTGTGGGATACAGATCAGTGTTGTTTGCTACCTGGCGCGTTGGAGTCCAGCGCGTCTGCCGCCTCCGATAAACTCAAGTCCATCGGTCAGTCCGTCGATGACCACGATATTGTAGATAAATTATGTTGTGCATTTTAATGGCACTTCCATAGTATTTTCTATGTCCACTTTCATATGTAAGGTTTCTTCTAACTATAGTATTTCCTTCTATGTAGTATACTGCAACATTCCAGAGGCTTGAGTCTAGGCCAAACAACCCAGCTCAAGGGGTTGCTCCACTGGGATCCACTAATCCAAGTGTCAACATAAATGACAATTCACTCAATCTTGTTTCTAGATCACCTCCATATGATACCGATCCTAGATATGCCCGTGTGCAAAGAGAGGGATTAGTCTCCAGGCGTGAGAAATCCATAAATCTTGCACAAGAAGAGTCACTGACCCTTAGACGAAATGCCAGCAGCTCTGGTATTGAACATTTAGCTGCTCAGAAGAAACGCAACAACACTGAAAATGAGGGTGAATATAAGGTCCATCGATCTGAATCAACTAAGAGTTTGTCTGCAAAAGCTTATAGTAGCAGCTATGCTGTTGTCGCTTCAGAAGATGAGGATGTCTGCCCTACTTGCCTGGAAGGTTTGTGTCCGTATAGATCTGCATCAACACATGGCAGTTTTATCTTGGTGCCTTAACATTTCTTCACTGATTCATTATTATAAATTCCTTATGCAGAATACACGCCAGACAATCCAAAAATAATAACCAAGTGCTGTCACCATTTTCATCTTGGTTGTATTTATGAATGGATGGAGAGAAGTGATACATGCCCAATTTGTGGTAAGGTACGATATTGATGGTTATGCACTCTTCAAGTTTTTGCTTCTCGTAATCACTAATACCCTATCATCGGTTCCTAAGACATAGCTGACAATTTCTACTCCAACCTGATTACACTGTAGGAAATGGAGTTTTGCGAGAGCCCATGATAGCCTTTCGGTTTACATGATCTCACATGAAGTCTGAGCTGCAGGAAATGGAGTTCTGTGAGAACCAATGATAGCCTTTCGATTTACATGATCTCAGATGGGAGCAAGGGAAACATTCTACGGAGTACAACAGAATGCTGGAGAATTGTAAATAATAGTTCCTTATGCATGCGATGTCCAAATAGATCTCTTTCTCGAGATCAGTTTCTTACATGTACTGAGATGGTTATCTGTCTTACTAAATTCATGCTAGAATTTGCTTGGCCAGTCTTTGTTATATTTGCAAATGGTAGCTCATAGATGGAAGCACAACTCATGGATGAAAGAATATATTAACCTGATCATAGTGACTGTCTGGTGGTGGATATACCCTATCTCATGATGAATCTTTGACCTACGTGCCTAGAGGTGCTATGAACATCCTGTTGCAAGCCATCAAGAACAGAGACATACATTATGTTGCGAGTAAAATGAAAATAATTTAATCGGGTATCCGCATCATAGGGCTGTAAAACAGACGAAATCGGTTTGGATCAAGGATTACCAAATAGTTTTAGAAAGAAAAAAACCGTCCCTTGGCCATAACAATACAAGCAAGATATGCAGAGCTGAAATAATGTTTTTCACACGAATTTTATATATTATAGTGATGTTTGTTGTTCCGTATTAATGTTTCATACAAATCTTTTACTTCCGTCGTAACGCACGGACACATATTTATAACATACAACAGAGATATGTAATTTATCGTGTTATAATTCATTTCCGTTGCAACGCACGGGCACCCTACTAGTAGTTTTATATATTTACGGAGGAGAAGGCGGACCTGTAGCCAGTGTGTCGGTCATGGCCAGGCGATGCACCTGGCTTGGTGGCAAGATTAACTTCCGAGGAGCAAGCCTTGGTGGCAGGGAGGAGCAGGCTGCTTCCGATGGACGTACCTGGCGGGGAAGGCCGAGGGCAGAGGAAGCCGATCCGTGCTTTCTATAGGCTGTAGGCGAAGGATAAGCTTCACGGAACCTGGGTACAGGAGAAAAGGAGAAAAATGACCACACTGTTGGGAGCAAATAGGCGCCAAATCTGTGTTGGGAGTGCCTATCCAGTCTCCAAATGTGGAGACCAAATAGGGTTACATAGTAAGTAACTAAATTTAACAAATTTATTTAGAGAACTATTGAAGAACCATTTTTTCGTTCACTTCTTGAATTTAAGATTTAGAGAGTTATTTAGAAAACTATTGAAGTTGCTTTAAAAGACCCAATACTAGTTAAACCCCACCCACCCCCACCCCCACCCTCCGGTCACTTTTTAACATGACATCATGTTGAGCACCGTTTTGTACCATCAAAAGATTCAAGGTGGCGGCGATGATAGTCCGCGCGTGAACAAAATCAGTCATGGTTCCTAATATCTTACAGAATTTGTTAACAAAATTCGTGTGATTTGTTTGAGAGTTGACTTGTAACGAGTAAGACCTCCCATTATATAGATGAATGGATACAGTCGATTGAACCACCATAATCGATCCAATAAAATCTATTTATCGAATTTATCTTATTTGTATTATTCTTTCCATTCCTTAGGAGTATGAGTAATCTAGGCTTAGTTTGCTTTCTTCTATCTCAAATCTTTATATCTACATTCGACTAGAGGCGTCTTGGGTGGGTTGCCAACCCTAATGCAACCCTAGATTCTCTCCTCCCAACAAGGTCCCTCCCGCGAAGTGAGATTTAGGTTCTTCGTGAGGAAGACCGTCTTCGTAGAACGTCCGACAAGCGCACAGGGAGAAGGCGCTCCTCCTGCATCGAAGTCATGGACCGTCTGTGCTCCACAGAGAGCACCGCAAGGCAGGTCATCCTGGTGTTTGGCTCTAATTTAGGACCAAAACACTTTTTAATGACTCCACTGGGACGAGGATGTCTAGATATACTAAAATTCGACCTCCAAATAGCTGCTTCAAATATCACAGCGACGTCTTCACCACCAACATCAAGCCAATAGAGGCGGGCCCTGTGAAGGCGTATCTCACCCACTCGCAGTTAGACCAGTGCGAGACTGGGTGGCCACCAGGAAAGGCCCTGTCAGGCCTTGTTTGTTTAGATGGGGATTAGAAAAGATTGAGGGGATTAAGAAAATATTTGTTTGAGATTATAATCTGCCTGTAGTCCATCTAAGTTTGTTGGATTATATAATCTAGGTAGATTAAGTCTGTCCTAGTTTGTTGGATTATATAATCTTCCTAGTTTGTTAGATTATATAATCTAGTTAGATTATGAATTCTCGTCTCCCGTCTAGGCAGAGGTGGAGCTACAGGGTATGCCGGGTGGGCCACGGCATACCCTGTAGTTTTGGCCCAGTTAAACCCAAATATCAGGATTTTTAACCCTACAAATCTAGCGACGATTTAGCTGTTTGGCGGCGTTCTCGGGAAGGAAGAAGCCATCGTCTAATCGTCAGCGCTCCAGCAGTACCATACCGGTACCGCGTGGCGGCGCGCAGAGAGCCGATGTTCGGCCGACCGTGCTGCCTCCAGACCGTCAGCCCGCCACCTCCTCCTTAGAGCCGTGCTGCAGGGGACTGCTGCTGCCTCTACTAGATTCAAGAGACCAAAAGTCGTGCTGCACTAGTGCACTGCTGCCTCTAGATTCTAGAAGACCAGAACACCGCCACCGCCTCAAATCCTTCACTGAACAGAAGGTGATTATATTATTTACATCCACTCCAGCTGATTGCATCTTCTAGACTGTTTGATCATGCTGCGTTTTTCTATATTTCATTTAGATGCTGGATTATTTATCATGGATTCATTGATTGTTCTCCATATATTGTTACCTAATATTTTTTGTTGAATATAAATTAGTTCAGTAACTTCAGTTCATACACAATCGCAATTTTTTACAACAATAAATTATTCTTAATAAGTTGTTATTCCTATACAGTTAATGAGATAAATTATGAAGAGGACAGGAGATATTGCTTCTCTTTTCCAAAAACATGCAGCAAAGAAGGCTCTTGCTAGTGTTGCTACGCCATCTCCTTCCCCATGTCCAGCTGTAGCTGAGACAGAAGAGCAACCTCAAGAGCGACTAATTGAAGAACAACCGTCTATTCGATCAGTGCTATTGACACCAGCACCACCTTCAGGCTATGAGATCAATCGTCTCCAACTTGCTCCAGGTGAAAGGCAACCCATTCAAAGTTATCATGTTAATGATCAAGATTCAATTCGAATAACATATATACTTAAAGGTCCATTCAAATGTTATGGGCATGATTTTCCAAAAAGGAAGATCGGAGATAGAGATAGTCACTTTAATGTGGTATGGTTTTATAATTATCATTGGCTTGAATATAGTGTCAAAAAGGATGTTGTGTTTTGTCTTGTATGCTACTTGTTTAAGAAAGGCAGTGGGGCAGATACATTTACTACAAGTGGTTGGAGAAATTGGAATATAGGAGACAAAGCACTTCTTAAACATGAAGGTTCTAACGCACACGCTGCAGCTCAAGAGAGATACAATGGCTTTGTCAATCCCAATGTTGCGATTGATAATCGTATTGACAAATGGAGTGATGAGGATCTTTATCTCTATAAGATCAGATTGACTTATTCACTTAGATGTTTGAAGTTTCTTTTACATCAAGGGTTGGCATTTCGTGGACATGATGAAAGTGAAGAATCTAGCAACAAAGGGAATTTTATTGAACTTTTGAAATTTCTTGCAAAAAATAGTGAAGAAGTGAATAAGCATGTCTTGAAAAATGCTCCAGGTAATTGTACTTTAACTAGTCCTGAGATACAGAAACAAATTATCTAGTGTTGTGCCCTAGAAACTAGGAAGAAAATTGTTGAAGAAATTGGTGATGAGCCCTATGCAATTCTAGCTGATGAGTCTAGTGACATATCACATAGAGAACAACTTGCTCTTTGCTTGCGTTTTGTTGATAAATTAGGTAGACCATGTGAGCATTTTCTTGGAGTTGTTCATGTAGATAATACTACTTCTTTGTCACTTAAGAAAGAAATTTAGGATTTACTTGTAATTAATGGTTTGACTATGACTCAAATTCGTGGACAAGGTTACGATGGTGCTAGCAACATGAAGGGAGAGGTTAAAGGGCTCAAAACATTGATCATGCAAGAGTCACCATCTGCTTATTATATTCATTGTTTTGCTCATCAACTTCAATTAGTTCTTGTTGCTGTTGCCAAGGGGAATAGTGACTGTGTTTGGTTTTTTGAGCAAGTGTCTCTTTTGCTGAATATTGTTGGTGTTTCTTGTAAACGTCATGGCATGCTTCGAGATGCAAGACTTGATAATGTCATGAAAGCAATTGATTGTGGTGAACTTCAAACTGGAAGTGGATTAAATCAAGAGATGGGATTGCCTAGGCCAGGCGAGACTCATTGGGGATCTCACTACAAAACTGTTGTCAACATTATTGGTATGTACCCCACAATACGTGATGTACTCATCTCTCTTGGTAATGATACTTCACAAAAGAGTGATTGGCCAAAAATACATACTATGGTTGGAGTATTGGAGTCATTTGATTATATTTTTAGTGCACACTTGGTGTTTATCATTTTGGGATACACTAATGAATTATTAGAGTGCTTGCAAAGAAGGGAGCAAGATATTCTTGTTATAAAATATAATCAGTTGCTCTCTGGTGGCAACCGACGTCTCCCAAAGGGACGTGCCCCTACACGTCCCCCACGTACGGACGTGGCTTTTGACCCCTCCTTTTGTGTCTCCTCCCCTTGTATAAATACATTGCTTTATTCAATAAAGAAACAGAGTTCTCATTTCATTCTCGCACAGTTTCTACTTTCACAATTCTAAATGCAATCTCACTTATTAGAGTGGCAAAGGATAGAATGCAAGAATTAAGGTCCAGTGGATGGAGTCAATTCCTTGAAAAGGTCACTTTATTTTGCAACAAACATGATGTCCATGTTCCTATCATGGAGAATAATTATGTGCCTTATGGAAGATCAGCTCGGTTTGCCAAAAAACAAACAAATGATGATCACTTCATAAGAGAAGTATATATTGGGGTTATTGATCAAATTAGTCAAGAGCTTGACAGTCGCTTTGATGAGGTTAATATGGAGTTACTTTCTTGTATGTCGGCATTCAATCCTAAAGACTCATTTGCTTCTTTTGATGCACAGAAGTTACGCAGACTTGCAAATTTTTATCCAAAGGACATTATCGGCGTTTTGACCCCGGGAGGGTCCCTGGACCGACGAGTAAATTATCGCTGTGTGTCCCTGCCCAGATGGGTTGGCGCGGGATGGAACACAAGATGTGGGACAAGCCTTGTATTATCCTGCACCAGGGGTGCCGCTCGCAGTAGGGGTTACAAGCGCGTCGCGTGAGGGAGAGAGAGAGGGGGACACAGAGCTCGTCCGCCGCTTCCCTCGCGCGAACCTCCCTCAGGGTGGCCCTGGACTTCCCTTTTATAGAGGCAAGGAGAGAGTCCAGGTGTACAACGGGGGGCGTAGCTATGCCTAACGTGTCCGACAGTGGAGTGCCTAAGCCCTGTGTACATGCCAACGGCCGTTGGGGGAGAGCTTGGGTGCTGTACATGTGATGGCGTGGCCGCTGGAGGAGCGCCTGAGTCCTATAGGAGCACAGCTGGCAGCACGACGAGGACCCTGCTGACGTCTCCTTGCTATCGTAAGGGGCTAAGAGCCACCGGCGTCATGGCGCACGCGGGGCGCCATCATTACCCGTCGTCGGGGTAAGCCAGATGGGACGTCGGTCTTGTTCCTTGTAGCCTGAGCAGGCTAGGAATAGGGGAATGATGCATCCCCTATCAGCACGGTCAATCCGAGCCCAGGGTCGGTCGAGGCGGAGACTTCTCTTGAGGCCGAGGCTGGGGTCAGGCGAGGACGTGATTCCCCCGAGACCGGGGTCGAGGCCGAGTCCGGGGGTCGGGCGAGGCGGAGACCTCCTCCCGAGGCCGGAGCGTGAGGTCGGGCGAGGCAGAGCTTCCTGTTGCGCCCGAGGCTTGAGCTTGGTGGTTGATCGTGACTTGTTGTCAGTCGTTGCCGGGGTGGCTGACACAGCATTCGGAGCAGAGCGAGCGGCGCTGTTTTCCTGTCATATCAGACAGTAAAGAGGAGGGGCGAAGTGACTGCGGTCACTTCGGCCTGGCCGACTGAGGCACGTGTGTCAGGATACGGTGTCAGGCATCCCCTGCATTTAATGCGTCTGCGAAGCGGTCGGTTGGTGAGACGGTATGGCCAAGGTTGCTTCACAACGAAGCCTGCCCGAGCCGGGCCTCGAGAGAGCCGAGGGGGCGCCTGCTGTCTGAGGAGGCCCTCGGGCGAGGCATGAATTCGTATTGGACCACTGTTCCAACCCGAGGCTGGGCTCGGGTGAGATCACGTCCTTCGGGTAGATGAAGTCTTGGCTTGAACCGCACCCGTCAGTTGGTCTGAGGGTGTTAACCAGCCGTGATTAGGAGTGTTGGGGGTACCCCTAATTATGGTACCCGACAGTAGCCCCCGAGCCTCGAAGGGAGTGATGGTACTCGCTTGGAGGCTTTTGCCGCGTTTTCGGTGAGGGGGCCGGCCTTTCTCGGTTTTTGCCTTGTTCTGGTGGGTGTGCGCGAGTGCACCCGCCGGGTGTAGCCCCCGAGGCCTCGGAGGAGTGGTTTGACTCCTCTGAGGTCTGAATGCTTTTCGTGGTGCTTCAGTCGGTCTGATCGTTCCCTCATGCGGCCCAGCAGTAGCCTGGGTGCGTGGTCGGGTTCCAAGTTATCAGGCTGGTTTGTTGACGCTGTCAACAGTTTTGGCCGTAGCCGTGTGCGAGAGCAGCCTCCGAGCCTCTGCACGGAGCGAGAGGATGATCAAGGACTTTCCCGACTTTTATTATACGACCCTGCGTCGCCTTTCCGCAAGGAGGAGGGGGGAAAGCGCCATGTTGCCCTCGGAGGGCGCCGAACATGGTGTTTCCAGTGAGCTGCTAATGGGTGATCCGAGTGGACGCCCATGCCCCGTTCGTTAGGGGTCGGCTGTGGCCCAGAGGCGCTCTCTAAAAGTACCTGCGGGTGATTCACCGGACCCAGACCCCTTCGATAGGGTCCGAGGGCTCGATGCCTCCCTCCGGTGGGATTCCATTACAAATCATTCCCGCCGGTCTCGGAAATGTCCTAGGGTACCTCGGGAGCGTAGCCTGAGCCTTGGTTATGTATCGAACGTACCCAGAGTCATCCCTCACTCTGCATGCTCTGGGGCGACTGTCGAACCCTTCCGAGGGGCCAGCCTACGAACCCCTGATCAGTAGTGGGCACGGAGCCCGGGCGCTCTGGGGCGGCTGTCGAACCCTTCCGAGGGGCCAGCCTTCGAACCCCTGATCAGTAATGGGCTTGAAGTCCAAGTGCTCTGGGGCGGCTGTCGAAACCCTTTCGAGGGGCCAGCCTTCGAACCCCTGATCAGTAGGAGGGCTCGGGGCCCGCTTCCTTCACCGGGAAGGATCCTTTCCACAACGTCCCCTTTCCCGGTCCCTGTGGCAAGAGAGAGAGAGGAGGAGGGGAAGGATATGAATTTTAAATAAAGTGGTGCACCTTTTTTGACGCAGTCATTATGGTGAAGGCGAAGCGACGCCCGCCTCGCCTGCCAAAGGTGTTGCCTGCTCCGTCGGGGAGTTAATGTGACGGGACGAGCGATTCGTGTGGCGCCCGTTGCGTGTGCGACCCGTTCGAGGAACGGGCGTTTCGTCTCTGGGTTTGAACTTCGCGGCGGGTTCAGGCGAAGTATTGAACGGGTCTTGCCCGGGCCTTTATATACCCAGAAGAGAGACCGGTTGCGGTTCTTTACTCTACTGCTCGCCTCCTGCTTTGGTTTTCGCAACCTAAGGGAATAGCCAGAGAAAGAAAACCGCGTACCTTGTCCGCTCCGCCGCCACCCCCTTCGTTTGGCGATGGCCGACCGGGTGACCGTTGTTCCACCGCGCGACCCGTGGCCTTTTTCCATTGTCACGGTAGACGATCTGGAGGCCCTTGTCGCCGATGGTTTGCTCCGTCCCCTCTTCGGTGACCCGAGGCCGGAGTGGATGGTCCCTCCGAGCGGGGCTGACCCGACCCCGTCGCTGGGGTATGTGCTGAGCTTCGTCTCCTTCCATGAGCGAGGGTTCGGAGTGCCAGCAAGCCGTTTCATGCGGGCGCTCTTGCATTACTACGAGGTGGAGCTACACAACCTCAACCCCAACTCCATCGCGCAAGCAGCCATCTTCGCGGCGGTTTGCGAAAGCTTTTTTGGGGATTGACCCCCACTGGGATCTGTGGACCCATCTCTTCTCCGCGGAGCTTTTTGCCTTGACGACGGGGGAGAAGAAGGTTCGTATGGCGGCGCGAGCCAGCGGCTGCACCCTCCAGTTGAGGCAAGCGTGCGCGCAGTAGTACATCCCCGCCATCCTTGTGTCTTCGAACAAGGGGTTGCAGCGCCGGTGGTTTTACCTCCAGAATGACGATGGAAGGCTCCCGTCGTTTTCTCAACGAGTGGTGACTGCTCCCGGTAGCAATTGGTGCTATGGGGCCATGCGCGAGAGACAGGAGAAACTCCAGCCCCTTCTGGAGGCCTTGCAGGAGTTACGAGATGGGGGGCTCACCGCCGCGGGGGTGGTTGCCGCCATTCATCGCCGAAGGGTGCTCCCCTTGGCAGAGCGGCGGTTGCCACTTTCAGGGATGATGCTAGGAGTCGACTTGGAGGGTTCGCAGATGTCCTCGGTCCCCCTCTCTGCCGACGACCTTTGCAGGCGGGTAGCGGGCACAGTGGGGAGGCTGGACGCCGGTGCCCTTACCCAGCCCTTGATGCATCCCGAGCGTGGGTGCGTGTCCTTGGTGAGTGTCTGCTTCTTCTCCTATTTTGTGTCAGGTTACCTTTGATTCTCTCAGTCGGGATTTCTGCTCGTCTCCAGGAGCTGGGGTGTTACAAGCCTTCCCTGCCACCGGTCCCGGAGGACGCGGTGGACCGAGCCGCGCGGAGGGTCGCTGTGGAGAAGAAGAAGGAGAAGAAGGACGTGAAAAAGGCTCGGGCCCACGAGCGGATGCGGGCTCGGGACGCCTTGGAGAGGCGCCGTCGGAGGCAGGAGAGGGACGGGCTCCCGAGGGAGCCGTCACCGGAGACGCCTGACGACGACGATGACGACGATGATGGCGAAGACGACGACATGGCGGCCCGCCTTGGCCTCAGCCTGGATCTGAGGCTGGGCCAGGGGTTGCTGAGCCAGCCCCTGAGTGGGCTGGCACCGTCAGTGTCCGGGGCCAGGACATCAGGGTCCCGGTCCGAAGAGCAGGGGCAAGCTGAGGGGGTACTTGACCCCTTGGCCGAGGTAGTTGAGGTGACCCCGGGGAGTCAGGTCGTCCCGCCTGTCCCCCACGAGCAGTCGCCCGTGCCGGCCGTACAGGAGGTTAATCCTCGGGTTGTCATGACGTCGCGCGGGCAGGCCGCCCCTTCGACGCCCCGGGCGCCCGAAGTGGGAGCGGCGCCGAAGCCGGCAGCGGGGCGAACCTTGGCGGCGCCTGCGAGGACTGAGGCCCGAGGGGCCTCCCCGCAGGCACGATTGGCCTTGGTCCAGAGCGGGTAAGTATCTGAGGATACCTATGTCCTGGCTCCTTCTTCGTGTGTCCTGATCCTGCTTTACCTTTTCCTCCCAGCAAACAGAGGCATGGTTCGGCCGATCTGGCTCCCAGGAAGGCCCTTAAGACAGCGCCGGCTTCTGCAGCCAGTGCCACACTGCGCCACGCCGGTCGGCTGGCCTCCGCACCAGATGCCCCCAAGCGGGGGGCCCAGGCGGCGCGAGTTGCCATGCGGCGAGCTCCCCAGGCTGACCCCTCCGTCGAGGCAGCCGTTGTGCCGGGGGAGACTGCTGACGCGATCGTGGCCTTGAGCCCACCTGACGTGTTGTCGGCGCCGGCACCAGCTTCTGCCGAGGCTATTGCCGTTCTACCTGTGGAGCCACCCGTCGCCGCTGATGCTGAGATGGTTGAGGTGCCGCTGCCCGAGGTCGCTGATCGGGAGCCCGCCTCCTTAGCCGAGGGGGTACCCGATGCGTCGACTGCTGGGGGTCCCGACGCCTTGGAGGAGGGGGGTGCAGAGCCGTGGCCCGTCTTGGGGAGCGGCGACCTCATCCCCGCGCGGCGCGATCCCAATGAGCGGCGCGCGCAGGCGCTCTGGTTCTGGACCTGCGGCGCCCTGAAACCCCTCTTCATCCTTGACGATGAGCGGGAGGGGCAGTCTTGGGATGAGCTCCGTGAGTATGCCGAGGCGGCGATGGGGTCGCTTCGGTCGACCATGGAGATCTTTTCCAGGGATGTTCCCAGGATCCTCCAGGTAAGGATTTCAGGCACACCTTTTGCATGGCCAGGGCATTCTTTGTGACGCCCTGCTTCCCTTTCTCAGGATCTGACGGATCTGAGCACCGCCAAGTCGTCGTTCATCCGCCGTGAGGCCGACGTCTGGGGTTCGCTGTGGTTCCTGAGGGCCGCGCTTACCGAGGCTACCGAACGCCTCGCCCAATGGAGCGCCGAGGCGGCGGACCTTCGGCTACTCTGTGACGAGCTGGGGGTGGAAGCAGCGGCGGCACGCGCAGAGGCGCAGCAGCGGCAGCTGGAGCTTGGCTAGGTCATCGGCGAGCGAGACCAATCTTGAAACCAGGCCGCCGAGGCCGAAAGCCGGGCTGAGGCCCTTGGGGGCCAGCTGGCCGAGGTGTCCGCTCGGGCCAGAGCCTTGGCGGAGGACCTGGCCGCGGCCGTCGGGTCTGCCCAGTCCGCCCAAGCCGCAGCCTCGGAGCAGCGTGCCCGGGCTGAAGGTATGTTTTGGCCGCTTTGTGACTTCGATCTTCATTCTCCAACTCATGTCTGAAGAGTTCTGTTTGGCTGTTTGTAGAGTTCGAGTCAGCCCTCAACGAGTCCGCCAAGGCACTTGCCTGGGCGGCTGAGCGGGAGGAAGCCGACCGCGTGGCCATGTCTGAAGCTATCTCGGCCTTCTGCCAGGTCTTTGGTCTTGACGACGTCCTCTCAGGAAGCTCCTCCCAGAGTCGCCTGCAGGCCTTGGGCGGCCATGCGCGCAGTAGATTTCGCGAGGCGTTGCATCACGGCGTTAGGCGGGCCTTCGCCGTGCTCGCTTCCCACTACGATGTGGATCTGGAGCGGGTCAGCGAGGGGTACTGTCTACCCGACGAAGATGAAGCTGCCCTGGCCAAAGTTCAGAGGCTTGACGCGGCCGTCGCGGGCCCAAGCGCAGTGCTGGCGTCCTCCTTCAAGGTGGAGATCCTTCCGCTTGCGTCGCCGTCCAAGGCCAAGGCGGATCTCGTCGAGGGTGGAGACGACGCCGAGGGTGGAGACGAACCCGAGGGTGCCGCTCCTCCCCCGAGCGATGCCTGATTCTGCCGGAGCAGTTTGTTTGGAACATGCAAGTGTCTTTCGCGGCCGCCGAGGCCTAAACACTTTGTCGTCGTGTTATAAAGCTGCATTTCTTTTCCTCTTGTTTCGAGTATCCGGACTCGTTCGTCAGTAGCAGAATTGCTTATCCGAGTAAGAGTTATTTTTCGCGGAAGGTGACGAGTGAGGTATCCGTATCCCGGAGGCGTAGGAGTCCCTCGGCTCGGTCGGCCTTGCTGCTTACATGCGCTCTTATTCGTTTTGCGGGGTCCTGTTAAAAATATAGTCGGGAAACACGAAAGTCATTTTGGTGGAAAACTTTTTCGAGGAAAATTTTGACGCGGAGGGGGTTCCCCCCTTCTAGCCCCCGAGGGAGGGTCAGGCTTTGCTGAGGCAAGGTTGACCCCTCCTTGACGGTCAGACTTAGTGTACGTAAACGAGGTACATGAACGACTTAAAACATCTTAAGGGTAGAAACAACGTAGCTGTTGGATGTTCCAAGCGTTGCTGTAGAACTCGCCTTGGTCGTCGGCCAGCTTGTATGTTCCGGGCTTCAAGATCTTGGCGATGATGAAGGGCCCTTCCCAAGGAGGAGTGAGCTTGTGGCGCCCTCGGGCATCCTGTCGCAGGCGAAGCACCAAGTCTCCCACTTGGAAGCCTCGGGCCCGAATGCTTCGGGCGTGGTAGCGCCGCAGCGACTGCTGGTACCGTGCCAAATGTAGTAAGGTGACGTCTCGAGCCTCCTCGAGTTGGTCCAGCGTGTCTTCTCGGCTGGTCTAGTTGCTTCGGTCATCGTACGCCTTGGTCCCCGTGTCGGTGTTTAGGGTCCGACCGCACACCCGGGGTTGCCCCTCAAGGTGTTTTAGGAGTAGGAAGGTGTCGACAACTGTAGCAGAATGGTTCGTGCTGATCGCACGAGGGACGGTGGACAAGATTTACAGGTTCGGGCCGCTTAGTGATGCGTAACACCCTACGTCCTGATGAGTATGCTTGGTGGATATGGTTACAAGAGAGCTCTCTGGATTGAGAATACAGAGAGTTGATGTGGGTGGCTAAGTAATGGGTCGATCGTTCTGAAGGGGTGCCCCCTAGGCCTTATATACTCGACCGTGGGGCAGTACACATGGATAAGATAACAACAAGTGGCTAAAAGATAGTGAACCTCTCGAGATTATCCTTTACGTAACCCTCGCCGACTTATCCTCACGTGGCTTCGTTGCATGGAAGCCCCGACGCGGGAAAGTCGGATCTCTGTTGCGGCCAATGGCTCGACGCTATGGGCCGTCCGGGTTTGCACCAATCCGGCCTCATGTCGCCCTGCGTTACTGGTTGTCTTTCCCCAGGCCCACGAAAGAATAACCTTACGATTTATTGGGCCCTTGGGCCTTTCGTGAGGTCCTTTACTCTTTTAGTGGACCCGGGGGATATCCATCCCCCACAAGCCCCCGATCTTTGGGTTAATTTAGAAGTAATCAACCCGAAGATCTCAGGTCCAGCTTGTAGGTGATTTGAAGAAAGATGACTCCTTGCTGTTCTCTCCTGCTTCGATCACTTGTTGACCAGAGCCTAGCTTGGTGCCTGTGCCTTAGAGATCGGCATTCCTGTTTGTTGGATTCTGAACTTTATTGGGTGCACCGGAGGTGCACCCAATGGGTGTAGCCCCCGAGCTTCGAGTAGATTTTAGAAAATAATCTACTCGAAGGTCATCATCAGAGATTGCTTCCATTTGTGTTCCTTTATTCCAGTTGAGGATTGGCTTCTTAATCTTGTCCCATGCCCTTAGAAATTGGTGCTATCCTGGCTTAGAATGACAATCCATGGGGTGCACCGAAGGTGCACCCAATGGGTGTAGCCCCCGACCTTCAAGTGGATTTTTTGAGGATAATTCGCTTGAAGGTCTTCTTTTTGTATCCTCTTGCTGAAAATTACTCTTTCTGCTTATAAAAAAGTTGGCATGATGTCATCCGTGCTATGTCATCAATATTATGCTTCAGAGGTCAGCATGTGTTTTGTCTTTTGCAGCTGAATTTGCAATCCTTCCGTATCTTGCTAGGTAGCATAGTGTATTTGCTCTGCACTCGATTGGACATTCGATGGACGTTCTCTGTCTAGTCTTCAAGTCATGTCTGTCGACCATATTTTGCACTCTGCTGGCTATACTTGGCTTCCCTTTAACTCTTGTTGATATCTCATTTTTGTCTTGAGGCATTCACTGCATGCTCTGCACAGATGTGACCATTTTGAAAAATATACTGACAATTCCTGGGCGTCCCCCCCCCCAATGGGTGTGGGCAAGGGACGGCTTGGTACGCTGAGTGTTTTAACCGGCTGCTTCTGAGTTGTAATGTGATGGGACGGCGAGTGTAATCATATCCTTTGCGCTGTTGACTGGAGTCCCAATGGGTGTAGTGCTGCATGAAACGGCGTCCGCCGCCTGACGTGTCTTTGGACGGGTGGAGGTGTATATTGAATGTTTATCGACTGTTCAGTGACCGCGGTTGGAGGTGAGCGGTTGCCTTTCTCTTCTATAAATAACGCTGTTGTTCCTCTGGTTTCTTCACATCCCTTCGCTATTCCTTACTGCCTCCTTCTCTTCTTTTTCTGCTTGCCTCCATGGGAAAGAAACGCAAGCGCGAGCCGACTCCTCCATCGGAGGACTTCGGCGACTCGGAGTACTCGGAGGAGGAGTTCTCCTCCGAGTCCGAGAGGTCCCCGGCCCCCGTCTCTCCCCCGGCGTCGTCCGATGACTCGGACGACTCCCAGGGGTTAGCCGCGGAGGTCTGGTCCTACATCCGGGCCGTCGAGCGCTCCGGGCTCGAGGGCTCGGATGAGTCCGAGTACTCCTCGGACGAGGAGGACTCGGACGGCGGCGGCGAGGGCGAGGACGACGACGACGACGACGACGACGACGACGACGATGACGACGACGACGATGACGGCAGCGGCAGTGGCGGGGCAACGGCAGCAGCAGGGGCAGCACCAGAAGCGGCGGCGGCAGGGGCGGCACCAAGAGCAGCGGCGGCAGGGGCGGCAGCGGCGGCAGGAGCGGCGGCGGCGGCAGCAGGGGCAGGGCCAGTGGCTAGATGCCACTGGTCCTTTTAAATATTAGTATAGATTAGAAGTAGTATAGTTAGATAATGTAGTAGTATTAGTAATGTAGAGTAGTATAGTGTAGCGTAGTAGTAGTAGTAGAAATAGGGAAGTATCAACTCATAATGAGTTGATTTGTAATTATTGCCACTTCCCTTGAATGAAGAACGAATTTGGTTTCCTTTTGATGAATCATTTCGTTTGACTATGAATCTGGGTCCTTTGAGGCCATAGACGAACAGCTTGATCATTATGCTGATGCTTCCGAGCGATATTGCAGCCTGTATCAATGTTTTTAGAAGTGATGCTGGGCGATTGAAGGTTAACGTTGGCATTTTAGAAGTAATGCCGAACGATTGAATTCGAGATCAACGTTTTAGAGGCAACGCCGAGTGACTGAGTAGTGACGTCGGCGTTTTAGAAGCAACGCCGAGTTATTGAACTCAAGGTCAGCGTTTTAGAGGCAACGCCGAGTTATTAAGGGTCGTTGTCGGCATTTTAGAAGTAATGCCGAGCGATTGAGGGTCGACGTTGGCATTTTAGAAGTAATGCCGAGCGGTTGAACTCGAGGTCAGCGTTTTAGAGGCAACGCCGAGTGATTGAAGATCAACGTTGGCATTTTAGAAGTAATACCGAACGGTTAAACTCGAGATCAGCGTTTTAGAGGCAACGCCGAGTGACTGAATAGTGCCGTCGGCATTTTAGAGGCAATGCCGAGCTATTAAACTCAAGGTCAGCGCTTTAGAGGCAACGCCGAGTGATTGAAGTTCAACGTTGGCATTTTAGAAGCAATACCGAACGATTGAGCTCGAGATCAGCGTTTTAGAGGCAACGCCGAGTGACTGAATAGTGACGTCGGCATTTTAGAGGCAATGCCGAGCTATTAAACTCAAGGTCAGCGCTTTAGAGGCAACGCCGAGTGATTGAAGTTCAACGTTGGCATTTTAGAAGCAATACCGAACGATTGAGCTCGAGATCAGCGTTTTAGAGGCAACGCCGAGTGACTGAATAGTGACGTCGGCATTTTAGAGGCAACGCCGAGTTATTTTGAGGATTAACACCCGAGTAAGGAGATGGCCCACCAGTTTTTTGGGAAGTAACTGCCAAGTGACCACGTGGCATGCTGGGATTTCGGAAATAACTGCCGAGTGATGACTGGGCACTTTTTGAAACGGTATCTGGTCCGAGAATATCCCATAAGAGTTGCACTTTTAGCCGCCTTTGCTTTCCGCGCCCTAGTTTTTGCATTCCTGCTTCCAAATCCTCTCTGCGCTTGCCTCCAATTTGCTCGCTGGTGAAATCGAGATGGCTCCCAAGAGGAAAATCGCGAGTTCTTCCGCTGTGGTGATTCCTCCAATTGATCCCAACAGCCAGTTGCCTTTCGCAGGTAACCACATGTCCATCATCTCTGAAACCGAACTCCTCCACCTTGTGTCTATCGGGATTCTTCCTCCACGGGAACTCTGTTCTTGGCGGATTTGCCACGGAACTACGGTCCCGACGGAGGATACCCACGAGTCTGTGGTTTACGCTCCCTTTCTTCTCCGCGGCCTTGGCCTTCCTATTTCTCCCTTTTTCCGTGGTCTTCTTGATTTCTACCACATCAACTTAACCCATCTGAACCCTAACTCAATTCTGCAAATTTCTATCTTCGTCCACTTATGTGAGGCCTTTCTTGGCGTGCTGCCGCATTTTGGCTTGTGGAAACACCTGTATCATTGTCGCCCTGGGATGGCTGGGGGACAGCATCAGTTGGTTGGAGGTGCCAGCTTGGAGATGCGCCGGGGACGGAAAACTGAGTATCTTGAGATCCCCCTTAAAGACAGTATTAAGGGATGGCGCCTGGAATGGTTTATAGTTGATAACTATGGAAATTCTCTCCCCCCCCGGTCAGGAAGACAGCCAGATGTTCGCACCCCAAGCTGGACCGAGTCTCCTACAGACGAGGAGGTGGCTGAGGCCAGTGTGCTGCTAGCTGAAGTTGGGCTATTGAAAGAGAGGGGTTTAACTGCTGAAGCTATAGTTGCTGACTTCGTTTTCAAAAACATTCAGCCGCTGAAAGACAGGGTCCACCCGGCTTATCTGTATCAAGGGCTAGCCAACCCAACTCGAGTTACCAATAGAAGAATCCCTTCTGCAGATTTGGTGAGCCGACTGGAGATGATTCTCAGAGGCAAAGTATCCAACGTTGGTGCTCCGGTGGCGTATTCAGCCTGGAATCTGCCTCCTGCCAAGGCCTTCACTCGTTTCGTGTCAAACCCACCTTCAACTGATGGCAATTTGGGCCTTAGAACGTGGCCCTCTGATGAGGAGGTTAGTGCTTTGGTTGCCTCACTTGGGAAAATCCCTGATGATGAAAGACAAATCCATTTCGAGGTGCCTTTGGATCCTACTGATGCTGAAATGAATGCCGTGCTTGACATGTTGGCTGAAGATTCTTCTGACGCTACTCCTGCTGAGACATTGGCAGTGGCACCTCTCCTAGAGGTCGGTATAATCTTGGATGCTCAGAGACCTGTCCGTGCTCGCTCGAGGCGTCCCCGCCGAACCAATCAGACTGATCTTTCTGTTGATGAGCGGAAAAAGAAGAAGAGACGTATTCGGCGAGTATCTAGTTTGGATCAGGGTGCTGGTCCCTCGGTCCTTGCTGATGAGGAGGTTCCTGCGCCTGAATTTGCTAATGCTGATCCCAATGGGTGTGGTATGACTGTTGCTGATCCCAATGGGTGTGGTCCATCTGTTGCTGATCCCAATGGGGGTGTTGCCAGTGTTGCTGATGAAGACGACGAAGAGGAAGAGGATGAGGTTCCTCTGACTCGAAAGAACAGTCGGCAATTCCTCGCCAGTGGGGAAAGTAGTGGGGTTCCTTCTCCGGCTTTATCTGCTCTTGTTGGTCTGCAAAACATATCCCTGGCCGACTTTGATCAAACTCTGGAGGATATGGTCCCAGAAGACTTGTTATCAGGGCCAGTGGATGATGATGTGACAGAAGCTTGTGATGCCGTGCCAGACGCTGGGTTGAGGTCATCCCGTGCCTCATCGACCTTAGAGCGCGATCTTGAGGGACGGGATGTTAGCCTGGATTGTCCTGATTCCGTGGAAGTAGCCGAGGGCCCTTCAACCTTAGAGATGGTTATTGCTGAAAGTTTGGACCCCAGGGATGGTGTTGATACATGTCCAGCCCCCGAGGGTGTCGTCGGGGATGACTTAGCCCGGGCGAGGAGTGCGAGCTACTGCCCAGCCCCCGAGGGTGCTGCCGGGGATAATCCGGCTCAAGTGGGCAGTGCCAACTATGGCCCAGTCCCCGAGGGTGCCCAAACAGGGTCTCCTTCCGGCACTTCCATGGACGTTCACGCTGGGTCACCTCCACACTCTGGCTGCATGGTGGTGGCCCAAACTTCAGACCGGGGCGTCGCTTTGGAGGGCAGCGTCCCCGTTGATCGAGTATCCGGCTCTGTCGAAAGAGATGAACTGATTCCCACTGTTCCATTGCATGTTGCTTCGGGTGACGACCTTGCGCCTGGTTATCATCTGATTTCTCCTGACTTGGGGATCCCTTCGTTCTTCTCCAATCTCCAGGTACTGTGCTGTTTCTTAGCTTGACTTTTACATGAACTCTTGCCATTATGCTCATCTGCTCTTCTCATCAGGTTTTGGTGGATGGGATGACCAGCCAGCTGAAATTGCATGGTGTTCCTATCCCAGAAGTAGCTTCATCCTTTTCGTGTTGGAATCCGGTGTCTCTTCATCGCCGTGTATCCGAGTTGGAGGCGACTAACGCTGGTTAGTGCCCTTTTTTCTTTTCTTCGTGCTTGTTGTGGACTGTTTTACCTTTTGACCTCGCTTTGTTTGGTTATCCTTCGCTAGGAATCACTCGACAGATTACACTACTTGAGGAGAAAAATTCTCAAGATCGGGCTGAATTGTCTCAGCGATGCACTGATCTTGAGGAAAAGTACTCTCAAGGTCAGATTGAGCTGAGTCAAGTCTCTGCCGCCCTAGACGATGCCAACGCGTTGAGTTCTTCCTTGCATGCTCAGCTTGACTCTGAAAAGGTGGAATACGAAACTGTGCTTTTGTCTTGCTGTGCTCCTGTTATTTGCCTGGTTTTCTGAAGTAACCGATTTGTGCTTGCAGGAAGAAAAACGCATCCTTGCCGCTTCTCGTGACAATCTTGATAGGTTGTATCGAGATTCTAGCAACTCGTTGACTATTCTGGAGAGGAGTCATCGCTTTTCCATGGAGGAGTTGAACAATCTTCGCTATAAGCTGCAGGAGTCCTTGGATGATGTGATTCGCCTTCGGGAGTTGATATCGGCTAAAGACGTTGTCATCAAGAATCTGCGTGCTTCCAAGAAATCTGTTACCCAGGAGCTAGAGGCTGCCCAGTTGGCTGTCAAGGTTGCTGAAGAGACTTCCAATACTCTGAGAGCCCAGCGCGATAGGGCCATGGATAAGGCCATTCGAGCGGGACGAATTCTGATGAGGAGACCTGGCGTAGTCGTTCCTGAAGATATAAGGGCTGACGTGAACGCTGCTCCCGATTCCTCGAGTCGTCCTTCTTCGTCAACTGCTCCTGGAAAAGACATTGCAAAATAGAGAAAACATTTCGCGTGCTCCAAGCGCGCAGCTTGCATGATTGAACATTTGTTAGAGGACACCAGTTTATTTAAACAACATAGTTATTCACTCATTGTATCAGAATTTTTTTTAGTTAATGAGTTAGGTAGTTATGACGCATGATGACTATGAATTTTGTCGGTGGGATATGGAAATCATCCCCTGAATTAAATAGGCGAGAGCATGTTGCATTGGTCTTAAGTAGGCGCCGACTGGAGCTGATTGCTTCGTTAGCTGGGCATAGTGGTCACCCCGAGTTAAGTAAGCGTGAGCATGTCGCACCGCCTTAAGTAGGCGCCGACTCAAGTCGATTGCTCCGTTAGCAGGGCATAGTGGTCACCCCGAGTTAAGTAAGCGTGAGCATGTCGCACCGCCTTAAGTCGTTGCCGACTTAAGTCGATTGCTCCGTTAGCAGGGCATAGTGGTCACCCTGAGTTAAGTAAGCGTGAGCATGTCGCACCGCCTTAAGTCGTTGCCGACTTAAGTCGATTGCTCCGTTAGCAGGGCATAGTGGTCACCCCGAGTTAAGTAAGAGTGAGCATGTCGCACCGCCTTAAGTCGTTGCCGACTTAAGTCGATTGCTCCGTTAGCAGGGCATAGTGGTCACCCCGAGTTAAGTAAGAATGCAAGTCAATCGCAAATAAATTGAGTATCCTTGAAACCTTTTCTTTATTGATGACATATTTCCACTTTACAGAGTACATCATTGTTATCCCAGCAGTTTTGAGGTACGGCTAAGGATAAAACTTTCTCAGGTGTTCTATGTTCCAGGAGTTCCCGACTTCCGTGCCATCCGTCTGAGTGAGGCGATATGATCCGGGCCGAGTGACTTCTGCTACTATGAAGGGTCCTTCCCATAAGGGTGATAACTTATGTCGTCCTTCTCCCGTTAGAATTCGGCGAAGGACGAGTTCCCCTACTGAAAAGGATCGTTGCCGCACAGCCTTGTCGTGATAGCGCCTTAGAGTCTGCTGGTATCTTGCTGACTGGATTACTGCGCTTAGTCGTTCTTCCTCGAGTACGTCTATGTCCTCCAGCCTGGTGGTCTCAGCTTCTGCTATGCTTTCAAAAATCAGCCTTGGCGCCCCAAACTTGAGATCAGCAGGCAGCACTGCCTCCGACCCATAGACCATGAAGAAAGGAGTGTTTCCATGCAAAGCTCGGCTAGGTTGGGTTCTCAGGCTCCAAACAACATAGGGTAATTCCCTTATCCACTTTCCTGCGAATTTTTCGTTCTTATCGAAAATCTTTTTCCTGAGTGCATCCAATATCATCCCGTTGGCTCGCTCAACTTGCCCGTTGGCTCTTGGATGGGCTACAGATGCATACTTGATCTGAATGCTTTTTTGCTCGCAGAAGTCAAAGAATTCTGAACTCGTGAAATTGGATCCTAAGTCAGTTATGATGCTGTTTGGTATCCCGAATCTGAACATTATATCTTGTATGAATTCCACGGCCTTAGCAGAAGTTAAGGAGGCAATGGGCTTGAATTCTATCCATTTAGTGAACTTGTCAATTGCTACCAACACATGAGTATATCCCCCTTGAGCTTTCTTGAAAGGTCCAATCATATCCAGCCCCCAGCATGCAAAAGGCCAGGTCACTGGTATGGTCTGCAGCTGCTGTGCTGGCAGGTGTTGTTGTTTTGACAAGTATTGGCAGGCTTCGCACCTCTGAACTAACTCGGCTGCATCATTCTTTGCTGTTGGCCAATAGAATCCTGACCTGAAGACCTTCCCAACTAGTGTTCTGGAGGCTGCATGTATTCCACACTGCCCAGCATGGACCTCCTCCAGAAGTTGCTTTCCAGTGGATGGGAGAATGCACTTCATGAAGACGCCTGATGCACCCCTTCTGTATAATGTTTCCCCAATAAGTGTATAGTGAGCCGACTGTCTTGCAATGCGCTCTGCCGAGTTCTTATCATCTGGTTCTTCTTCATTCCTTATGTACTTAATGATTGGCTTTCTCCAGTCATCGGGATCTGACTCGGGTTGATCTATGATGTTGCATTCTTCCATTTGACCCAATGAGATACTTGGCTGCAGAATTTCTTGCACGAAAACCCCGGGTGGGACCTGAGCTCGACTGGACCCTAGCTTGGACAGTACATCGGCTGCTGCGTTCCGATCTCTCTCCACATGATGAAATTCTAGACCCTCGAATTTATCCTCCAGTTTTCGGACGGCAGTGCAGTATCTTCCCATCGAATCGTTTGAGCAATCCCACTCCTTATTTATCTGGCTGATGACTACCAGAGAATCCCCATATACCATTAATCTTTTGACGCCCAATGATATGGCAATGTTCAATCCATGGATCAAGGCTTCATACTCGGCTGCATTGTTGGAGGCCGAGAATAGAAGCTGGAGGGCGTACTTGAGGTGTTCGCCTCCTGGTGCAGTGAAAAGAATCCCCGCTCCTGCTCCCTGCAGCTTGAGTGAGCCATCAAAATACATTCGCCATTCTTCTGCAGTCTCCGGGTTGTCTGGTACTTGTTGTTCAGTCCACTCCGATACGAAATCAACCAGTGCTTGGGTTTTGATGGCAGTGCGAGGCCGAAACTCGATGTCATGAGATCCCAGCTCACAGGCCCACTTGGCTATTCGACCGATGGCTTCCTTGTTGTGAAGAATATCCCCTATTGGAAAACTTGTGACTGCTATGACTTTGTGGTCGTCAAAGTAGTGACGCAGCTTGCGGGCAGTTAGAAGTACTGCATACAATAGTTTCTGAACTTGAGGATACTTTTTCTTTGAGGGGCCGAGGACTTCACTAATGAAGTAGACAGGATGTTGTATTGGATAGGCATGCCCTTCTTCTACTCGCTCGACTACCAACGCGGTGCTCACCACGTGAGTCGTGCAAGAGATGTACAATAGCAAATCTTCGGCTGGTTGAGTTGGTGTGGCTCGCCGAGGTGGTTTCAGTACTGGCGGTGTTGTCAAGAATTTTTTCAGAGCATCTAGAGCTTCTTGTGCTTCTGAAGTCCACTGAAATTTATCCACCTTCTTGAGTAACTTGTAAAACGGCAAACCTTTTTCCCCCAGTCTGGATATAAATCTGCTTAAAGCTGCCATGCATCCAGTAAGTCGCTGAACCTTCTTCTGCGATCGAGGTGCTTCCATCTTCATGATAGCTTCAATCTTATCCGGATTAGCCTCAATTCCTCGGTGACTGACAATAAATCCGAGCAACTTTCCGGCTGGTACCCCAAAAACACATTTCTCGGGATTAAGCTTCCATCTATACCGCCTCAGGCTGTTGAAAACCAGTTGCAAATCTTCGATGAAGTCTTTTGAGTCCTGTGTTTTGATCACCACGTCATCCACATAAGCCTCCACACGCTTGCCCCAGTGATCGGCTAAGCATGTTTGAATAGCTCTCTGGTAAGTCGCTCCAGTGTTTTTGAGGCCAAACGGCATGGAGGTATAACAGAAAGCGCCAAAAGGAGTAATGAATGCCGTTTTTCTTCATCTTCCTTCGCCAGACTGATCTGATGGTACCCGGAATAGCAATCCAAGAAAGACAGCATAGAACACCCAGCGGTGGAGTCCACCACCTGATCTATCCTCGGAAGCCCGAAGGGATCCTTCGGACAGTGTTTGTTGAGATCGGTATAATCAACACACATGCGCCAGTCCACTTTATTCTTTTTGAGTACAAGAACAGGATTGGCTAACCACTCGGGATGTAATACTTCTCTAATGAATCCAGCCGCGACCAAGCGAGCTAACTCGGCGCGAATGGCTTCCCTCTTATCAGGCGTGAAACGACGTAATTTCTGTCGAATCGGCCTCGCCTGGGGAAAAACCTTCAGTTTGTGCTCGGCCAGTTCTCTCAGGACTCCCGGCATATCCGCAGGTTGCCATGCGAATACATCTCGGTTATCTTGCAGAAACCGGACGAGCGCGCTTTCCTATTTGTCATCCAAACTGGAGCTGATGATGGCCGTCTTGCGCTCATCAGCGAACCCCAGGTTGATTCTTTTGGTTTCTTCAGTCGGCCGCATAGAGGTCGCGGTCTGAGCTTCATTTGCTGGTATTGCGAGGTTCTCCTCAGGCTTAGAGTTCGCCACTGCGGAGGGAGCTGTCGATGGTTTGGCGGTGAGGGCTGCTTGAATAGCCACTCGGAAACATTCTGCGGCGCCTTGGAGGTCGGTGCGCACAGTTATGATCCCTTGTGGCCCTGGCATCTTCAGTATCATGTATGTGTAATGCGGAATGGCCATGAACTTGGCCAATCCTGGCCTCCCGATGATGGCGTTGTACCCGCAGTCGAAGTTTGCCACTTCAAACCTTAGGAACTCGGTTCTGTAGTTCTCCGGAGTTCCAAAGGTGACCGGCATGTAGATGTGGCCCAGCGGGTATTCCCCTTCCGTCGGCACGATGCCGAAGAAAGGAGTGTCCGACTCGTGGAGCTCTTTGAGATGAACTCCCAAGCTTTGGAGTGTCCGGGGGAAGGTGATGTTGATGCTGCTCCCCCCGTCCACTAACACCTTTTTCACCCGGCTCTCTCGGATCACCGGATCGACGAGAAGCGGGTACTTGCCCGGGTGGTCGAAGTTGAGCCATTGATCCGCCCGAGTGAAGGTGATCGGGTGCTCCGACCATCGGTATGGGGCGGGAGGGCCGATGGTCGCCACCAGTATCTGGCAATCATTGAGCTTTTGCTGTCTTCTGTTCTCCTGCGATCCGTGTCCGCCGAAGATGACGTTGACTTCCCTGTCAACGCGCGGAAAAGCTCCTCCTCCTCCTCCCTCCTCCTGCCGATGGGGTTGTCGTGGTTCATCTGGTCCTCCCCTCGGCGGAGGAGGAGGTAGAGGTTGGAAGGGTCGGCCGTGTCCGACGGAGTGCTTGAAGTCTCGGCAGTTACGAAGAGTGTGGCGCATGTCCTTGTGGTACGGGCACTGGGCGTCGAGGATGTCGTCCAGCGTGCGTTCGCCTCCACGAGGTCCTCCTCGAGCGCGAGAGGCAGGTGGTCCGGCGGCGTGCACTTCTTCGCGTGGCCTCTTCTCCCACCGCTTGTCAGGTTGCTGGTTCGTGTCGTGTCGTGGTGCTGCCGGTGCGGGCTTTGCTCCTCCGATGAGATCCTGGGCTCGCTCGTCGGCGGTGATGTAGAGGTCGGCTTCCCGGAACAGCTCCTCCGAGGTGGTCGGCGCCTTTTGTAGTATGGCTCGGACGAAAACCGAATCATTAGATCCTCGGTAGAAGTCCTCGATCACGGCCGCCTCCGTGACATCGGGGATACGATTCCTCATGGTTTGAAACCTCTTGAGGTATGACCGGAGAGTTTCGTCCCCCCGGCGCTTGATAGATTTAAGGTCCCACGGTTGCGCCGGCTTGTCGGAGAGGGACTGGAAGTTGGCGGTGAAGCGTCGACTGAAGTCTCCCCAGACGTCGATGCAGTGTCGGGGTAGATGTCGTAGCCATTGCAGCGCGTCTTGTCCAAGGACAATGGGCAAGTACGCGGTCATCACGTCTTCAGATGCTCCGGCAGCTCGAGCGGCGGTGGTGTAGACGGCTAGCCAACCCCATGGATCCTGCTTAGGTTCATACTTGTCAACATTGGATACCTTGAAGTTGGGAGGCCACTGGATGGCCCTAAGGCGCGGAGTAAGGGCGGACACTCCGCACGTGTCCTCCTGTCGTCGGGGTCGATGTCTGTCCCGGGGAGGGGAGTTGTGGTTGTGATTCCTCGACCGTCCCCGGGAAGTTCCGCCAGTTGAAGCCGTTGCCGACTCAGTCCTGGTAGCTTGGCTCTGAGTCGGGGCGCCATGATCCCTATCGTACTCCTCTCGACGACGAATTTCGTTCTCATGCCGCCGTTCCCGCGAAGCATTGATGGAGCTCCGCGCGTCTCGGCGACTATTGATGGCGTGTCGTAGATCGTTCGGCGGGTGAGCAAGCGGTAGAAGATGGTTGGCCGCCTGGGTGAACAGTCGTCGGTAGCCGTCGGCGTCCGGAGTCCGAGGAAGTCCTTCCGCTATCCGAGCTAGCACCCCTCCGACTTCGCTCGGCGTGTTCATGGCTCGGGCGAAGTCGGGGTTCAGATTGCGCCCGAAGAGTGGATTCTCTCGACGTTGCCTTGCATCCTGCTCAGCCTGCTCCTGAGCTCGTCGGCGATCACGTCGTCGGGAGTTCCTTCGCTCTCTGAAGACGCGTTCTTCCGGGGTTTCTCCTACCTCCGAGACCTCGTCTCGCGAGACAGGTTGTTCCGGATTCCGCTCTCCGGCCGCGTGATGTCGTCGAACATTCCTGCGCCGGTTTCTTCGTCGACGGGACTCTCGCTGAGGCGGTTCCTCCCCGGGTACAGTCGGCTCGTCGTCGGAGATGGTGGGCGATTCCGCCCTTCCGACGAAGAGGACGTCGGGGTAGAACGGTGTTGCCGTCGCGGTGATCTTCTTTCGGGGAGCCGGAGAGCGGTGCTGCACTTCTCCGGTATTTTCGGAGTTTGTTGAGGAAGACTCCTTTTCCGGCGGATCCGTGATACGGTGCAGAATTCCTTCTTCGTCTGCTACGAATGAGATTGTTCCGAAGCAGAACATAGATCCGGGGCGTAGGGCGATCTTGCTGTAGAAGGAGATGGCCATTGAGCTAGCTTGGATTGTCGACACACCCCCTACCTGGCGCGCCAGCTGTCGGTGTTTAGGGTCCGACCGCACACCCGGGGTTGCCCCTCAAGGTGTTTTAGGAGTAGGAAGGTGTCGACAACTGTAGCAGAATGGTTCGTGCTGATCGCACGAGGGACGGTGGACAAGATTTACAGGTTCGGGCCGCTTAGTGATGCGTAACACCCTACGTCCTGATGAGTATGCTTGGTGGATATGGTTACAAGAGAGCTCTCTGGATTGAGAATACAGAGAGTTGATGTGGGTGGCTAAGTAATGGGTCGATCGTTCTGAAGGGGTGCCCCCTAGGCCTTATATACTCGACCGTGGGGCAGTACACATGGATAAGATAACAACAAGTGGCTAAAAGATAGTGAACCTCTCGAGATTATCCTTTACGTAACCCTCGCCGACTTATCCTCACGTGGCTTCGTTGCATGGAAGCCCCGACGCGGGAAAGTCGGATCTCTGTTGCGGCCAATGGCTCGACGCTATGGGCCGTCCGGGTTTGCACCAATCCGGCCTCATGTCGCCCTGCGTTACTGGTTGTCTTTCCCCAGGCCCACGAAAGAATAACCTTATGATTTATTGGGCCCTTGGGCCTTTCGTGAGGTCCTTTACTCTTTTAGTGGACCCGGGGGATATCCATCCCCCACACCCCGGGGAACCATATTCTAAGTTCGTGGGGAGGACGGCCTCGGCCCCATAGACTAGAAAGAACGGTGTAAAACTCGTGGCGCGGCTCCGCGTCGTCCTCAGACTCCAGACTACCGAGGGTAGCTCTTTCATCCACCGCTTGCCGAACTTGTTGAGGTCGTTGTAGATCCTTGGTTTGAGCCCCTGCGGAATCATACCGTTGGCACGCTCCACCTGCCCATTCGTCATGGGATGAGCTACGGTGGCCCAGTCCACACGGATGTGGTGGTCGTCGCAGAAGTCCAGGAACTTTTTTCCGGTGAACTGCGTGCCATTGTCGGTGATGATTGAGTTTGGGACCCCGAACCAATGAATAATGTTGGTGAAGAATGCCACCGCCTACTCGGACCTGATGCTGTTTAGGGGGCGGACCTCGATCCACTTGGAGAATTTGTCGATAGTGACCAGCAGGTGCGTGAAGCCCCCGGGTGCCTTCTGCAAGGGACCGACGAGGTCCAGACCCCACACAGCAAATGGTCAGGTGATGGGTATCGTCTACAAGGCCTGAGCGGGCAGATGCATCTGCTTTGCATAGAATTAACACCCCCGGCAGGAGCGCACAATCCTAGTGGCGTCGGCCACCGCGGTTGGCTAGTAGAAACCTTGTCGGAAGGCATTCCCCACGAGGGCTCGAGGCGCTGCATGGTGGCTGCAAGCCCCCGAGTGTATTTCTTGCAACAGCTCTTGTCCTTGGGCGATAGATATGCATCATTGAAGGATGCCCGAGGGGCTGCGGTGGTAGAGCTTTTTTTCATCACCCAGCAGGACAAATGACTTGGCGTGCCGAGCCAGCCGCCGAGCTTTGTTCTTGTCGATGGGAAGCTCTCCTCGGAGGAGATATTCCAGGTACGGGGTCTACCAGTTCAGATCTGGCGTCACCTCATCCTGTTCCTCTTCGACGGGCAAGGCCTCTTCCTCGATGGCCGAGGGTGCCTCGGGCTGGGTCGAGGCTTCCTCAGGCTCGGGCACGTCGTCGATCTTGACGAATGATTGATGTAGGTCTCTGGAGAAGACGTCGGGGGGAACTGTCGTTCGCCCCGAGGCTATTTTCGCCAGCTCGTCCACAGTCTTGTTGTACCGTCGGGCGATGTGGTTGAGCTCCAGCCCGTAGAACTTGTTCTCCAGGCGCCGGACTTCATCGCAGTAGGCTTCCATCCTCCGGTCACGGCAGTGGGAGTTCTTCATGACTTGGTCAATGACAAGCTGCGAGTCGCCTCGAGCGTGAGGCGTCGGACCCCTAGCTCGACGGCGATGTGTAGCCCGTGTTGGGGTCGTGCTTCGGTGCGCCGAAGGTCTCACACGAAGAAGCAGCTTCGGCTGAAGTCGTCTCCAAGAGATGGCCGAAGGTTCCTTTTCATGGAGCTTCGGCGTTTCAAACCGACATAGAGATAGAATGACCTTTTTATACATATATGTCTGAGTCAATGTTGTAAACATTTGTAAGGGGCATAATTGTAATTTGTCACAGGCTGCGACCTGTGCCTATAAATAGATGAACAGTACCTCTGTACTGTTCACGCGAACCTGTCATCTGCCTTCGCATTACACTTGCTCTCCTGCCTTCCTCAGGACCGAAGGTACATTTGTAATTTGAAGTCATTTGTATTCATTCATATCAGTAGAAATGGAAATGATTCTATGTTAACATTTGAATGTCTATTTTATACCTCATGATTTATATGAATGCTTCATCTCTCGCTATTATGTTTACGAAGGTATGTCCTTCGTAACCCTTCGTCTGAAATTCCTTATATCCCGAAGGGATATAATGTAGCGGAGGACGAAGGACCTTAATATTTAACATTTTCTGTGTTGCCTTGTTCTTAACTCTTAGCATTTGAGAACAAGCCCCCAACAGCCCGTTAACCAGTGCCTCGTACTCGGCCACGTTGTTTGACGCCGAAAAATGGAGGCGAATGACGTAGCGGAGATGCTTTCCGAGGGGTGAAACGAAGAGCAAGCCAGCGCCCGCTCCTGTTTTCATGAGTGACCCATCGAAGTACATGGTCCAGAGCTCGGGCTGGATTGGAGTTGTCGGTAACTAGGTGTCAGTCCACTCAGCCTGGAAGTCTACCAAGACCTGGGATTTTATGGCCTTCCGAGGAGCGAATGACAGCATTTCGCCCATAAGCTCCACCGCCCACTTTGCTATCCTACCCGAGGCCTCGCGGCACTGGATGATCTCCCCCAGGGGGAAGGATGACACCATAGTTATCGGATGAGACTCAAAGTAGTGTCGCAACTTTCGCCGTGTCAGGATCACTGCGTAGAGCAGCTTCTGGATCTGCCGGTAGCGAGCTTTGGTCCCGGAAAGTACTTCACTGATGAAGTAGACTGGCCTCTGGATGGGCAGTGCATGCCCTTCTTCTCGTCTCTCGACTACGATCGCGGCGCTGATTACCTGAGCAGTCGCGGCTACGTAGATCAAGAGGGCTTCTCCTGCGGCGGGGGGCACCAGGATGAGTGTTTTCGTAAGGAGCGCCTTAAGGTTTCCGAGGGCTTCCTCGGCCTCGGGGGTCCAAGTGAAGCACTCGGTCTTCCTTAAGAGGTGGTACAGAGGCAGGCCTTTCTCGCCAAGGCGTGAGATGAAGCGGCTTAGAGCCGCAAGGCATCCCATGACCCTCTGTACTCCTTTCAAATCTTTGATCGGTCCCATGCTGGTGATGGCCGCGATTTTCTCCGGGTTGGCCTCAATGCCCCGCTCGGAGACGATGAACCCAAGGAGCATGACTCGGGGGACTCCGAAGACACACTTCTCGGGATTAAGTTTCACGCCTTTCGCTCTTAGACACTTGAATGTCGTTTCAAGGTCAGAGAGGAGGTCGGAGGCTCTCTTCGTCTTGACAACGATGTCGTCGACGTAAGCCTCGACCGTTCTGCCGATGTGTTGTCCGAACACGTGGTTCATGCACCTCTGGTAAGTGGCGCCTGCATTCCTCAACCCAAATGGCATTGTGGTGTAACAGTACATGCCAAAAGGTGTGATGAAAGAAGTCGCGAGCTGGTCGGACTCTTTCATCTTGATTTGGTGATAGCCTGAGTAGGCATCAAGGAATGACAGGGTTTCACACCCAGCAGTGGAGTCCATGATTTGATCGATGCGAGGTAGAGGGTAGGGAACTTTCGGACATGCTTTGTTTAGACCAGTGTAGTCTACACACATCCCCCATTTCCCATCCTTCTTCCTTACAAGAACAGGGTTAGCTAACCATTCGGGATGGAATACCTCTTTGATGAACCCTGCCGCGAGTAGCTTATGGATCTCCTCGTCTATGGCCCTGCGCTTTTCCTCATCGAAACGGTGTAGGGTTTGCTTCACGGGTCGAGCTCCAGCTTTGATGTCTAGTGAGTGCTCGGCGACAACCCTCGGTATGCCGGGCATGTCCGAGGGACTCCACGCAAAGACTTCGGCGTTTGCGTGGAGAAAGTCAACGAGCACTGCTTCCTATTTGGGGTCGAGCTCGGAGCCGATCCGAACTTGCTTGCTGGCGTCGTTGCTGGGGTCGAGAGAGACGGACTTGACCGCCTCAACTGGTTCGAAGTTGCCGGCGTGCCGCTTCGCGTCGGGCGCTTCCTTGGAGAGGCGTTCAAGGTCGGCGATGAGGGCCTCAGACTCGGCAAGAGCCTCGGCGTAATCCACGCACTCCACGTCGCATTCGTACGCGTGGCGGTACGTGGATCCGACAGTGATGATCCCATTCGGGCCCGACATCTTGAGCTTGAGGTAGGTGTAGTTGGGGACGACCATGAACTTGGCGTAGCATGGTCTTCCCAACACCGCATGGTAGGTTCCTCAGAACCCGACGACCTCAAAGGTGAGAGCTTCCTTTCGGAAGTTTGAGGGAGTTCTGAAGCAGATGGGTAAGTCGATCCGTCCGAGGGGTTGGATTCGCTTCTCGGGCGTGATCCCGTGGAAGGGTGTCGCACCGGCCCGGACTTCGGACCGATCAACCCCTAAGAGTTCTAGGGTCTCAGCGTAGATGATGTTAAGGCTGCTGCCTCCATCCATGAGGACCTTGGAGAGCCTAATGTTACCGATGATCGGATCGACAACGAGCGGGTACCTTCCCGGGCTCAGCACGAAGTCGGGGTGGTCGCCTTGGTTGAAGGTGATAGGCTTGTCGGACCAGTCTAGGTAGACTGGCGCCGCCACCTTCACCAAGCAGACTTCCCGGCGCTCCTGCTTGCGGTGCCGAGCCGAGGCGTTCGCCGTCTGCCCGCCATAGATCATGAAGCAGTTATGGACTTCCAGGAATCCCTCTTCCTTGCCACCCCCTTCTTGTCGTTGTCATGGCCCTTGCCATCCTCCACCGGGGGTCCGGTCTTATGGAAGTGGCGTCGGAGCATGACACATTCTTCAAGGGTGTGCTTGACAGGCCCCTAGTGATAGGGGCATGACTCTTTGAGCATCTTGTCGAACGTGCCGGCCCCTCTAGGTGGTTTCCGAGGGTTCCTGTGCTTGGCCGCAGCGACGAGATTCGCGTCTGCGGCGTCGTGCTTCGCTCGCGACTTGTTTTTTGCCTTCTTCTTCGTGCCCTGCTGGGCGGACGCCTCAGGGGCGGCTGTCTTTGGCTCCCCCTGAGGCTGCTTGTCCTTTCGGAAGATGGCTTCGACCGCCTCTTGACCCGAGGTGAACTTGGTGGCGACGTCCATCAGTTCGCTCGCGCGGGTGGGAGTCTTGCACCCTAGTTTGCTCACCAGGTCCCGGCAAGTGGTGCCGGCAAGGAAAGTCCCGATGACATCCGAGTCGGTAACGTTGGGCAGCTCGGTGCGCTACTTCGAAAACCGCCGGATGTACTCTCGGAGGGACTCCCCTGGCTGCTGGCGGCAGCTTCAGAGGTCCCACTAGTTCCCAGGGAGCACGTACGTGCCTTGGAAGTTCCCCATGAAAGCTTTGACCAGATCGTCCCAGTCAGAGATCTGTGCAGGAGGCAGATGCTCCAGCCAGGCTCGGGCGGCGTCGGAGAGGAAAAGGGGTAGATTACGGATGATGAGGTTGTCAACATCCGCCCCTCTCAACTGGCAGGCCAGTCGGTAGTCCGCGAGCCATAGCTCCAGCCTCGTCTCCCCCGAGTACTTGGTGATAGTAGTTGGGGCTTGGAAATGGGCAGGGAACGGTGCTCGTCATATGGCCCGGCTGAAGACTCTCGGGCCGGGTGGTTCGGGCGAAGGACTGCGGTCCTCCTCGCTGTTGCAGCGTTCCCCGCGCCTAGGATGGTAGCCTCGGAGCACCTTCTCGTCGAGGCGGGCTCGATGGTCGAGATGGTGGTGCTCGTTGCCGAGGCATTCCCGGGCAGTGGGCGCCTCATCCCGTGTACGCTCGTGATGGACCGAGGCTTCCCGAATGCGCCGGGAGGACACTGCGTGATGCTCCGAGGGGTCAGCTCGCCTGCGGGAGGCGGTGCTCTCGGCTCGTCGAACCGCGGCGCCCTCTAGAAGATTCTTGAGTTCGCCCTGGATGCGTCGTCCCTCGGTGGTGGATGGCTCCGGCATGGCCCGAAGCAGCATCGCCGTTGCAGCTAGGTCCTGGCCGGACCCGCTGACGGCCGGAGGCAGCGCTGCCCTGGCATTGTCGACGATGTGGTGCCGGATGTCTTGGGCCCGATGACAGGCTTCTCTGGCGAGTGATCGGCCTGCCCACTCCTGTTCGATGTTCTGTTGGAGCTGTACAAGCCGGCCTGCTTCCCCGTCAACCCGGGCCTGCATCTCACGAATTTGCTCGAGCTATATGTCCTGACCCCCCGCAGGGACTGGGATGACAGCTAGCTCCCGTGGGATGTCAACGCGAGATGAGGGCCCAGGGGGATCGTTAACCTCCGGCACACTGAGGTGGTTGCCTTCATTGTGATCTCCCAGACCGACATGGAAACATTCGCAACTTGGGCTGTAACCCTCGTCGTCAAGGTCATGGCCATCGTCAGAACAACCGGAGAGGCAGTGGTCACATGCAGACATGAAGTCCCGTATGGCACTGGGGTCATTGAGGGCAGAGAGATCCCAACCAGAGTCGGGGTCGTCCTCTTCCTCGGAACCCGCCGGTCCGAAGGTCGAGACGGCTGTCAGTCGGTCCCAGGTCGACCACATGTGGAACCCCGAAAGGTTTGGATACGCCTTTACGAAGGCGCTCACCATAGTGGGGTCGCTAGGTGGATCGAAGCTGAACCGAAAAGGTATGGGATGGAAAACGGACGGTACCTCTTGGTCGTTGGACGGTGGTGAAGTCGCGTCGGGGGCGGTGCACACCGTCATCTTAGGTGCGAGGGTAACGCCCAGCAGGTCCTTCGCGAGGGTGCTGGCATCATCAGTCCGCTTGGGGCTAACACGTCGCGGGGAAGTGACACCTGCCGTCGCCTCAGGTGCGAGGGCAATGTTCGACATGTCCCGCGGGGGAGTGCCGGCGTCGTTGACTCGTTCTGGTGCGACAGCCAACAAGGTGCCGCCTCCTACGTGGCCATGGTTGCCCCGTCTCCGCCTCCTCCGACGAGGAGGGTGGCGGGGACGACCGGAGTACTCCTCTTCTACCGCGGGGAGATGCTGTCGTAGAGCTCGCCGCCGCCGGGCGAGTCGAAGACCGTCGTTGTCGTCACGCCGCAGGGGGAGGAGTACCATGTCGTAGCTGCCGTCAAGGGACATGAACTCAAGACTCCCGAAGCGGAGCACCATCCCGGGCTGAAGAGGTTGCTGAAGACTCCCCATCTGGATCTCAACAGGAAGGTGTTCGTTAACACGCAGCAGGCCCCTACCTGGCGCGCCAACTGTCGGCGTTTCGACCCCGGGGGGTCCCTGGACCGAAGAGTAAATTGTCGCTGCGTGTCCCTGCCCAGATGGGTTGGCGCGGGATGGAACACAAGATGTGGGACAAGCCTTGTATTATCCTGCACCAGGGGTGCCGCTCGCAGTAGGGGTTACAAGCGCGTCGCGTGAGGGAGAGAGAGAGGGGGACACAGAGCTCGTCCGCCGCTTCCCTCGCGCAAACCTCCCTTAGGGTGGCCCTGGACTTCCCTTTTATAGAGGCAAGGAGAGAGTCCAGGTGTACAACGGGGGGCGTAGCTATGCGCTAACGTGTCCGGCAGTGGAGTGCCTAAGCCCTGTGTACATGCCAACGTGGCCGTTGGGGGAGAGCTTGGGCAGTGTACATGTGATGGAGTGGCCGCCGGAGGAGCGCCTGAGTCCTGTAGGAGCACAGCTGGCAGCACGGCGAGGACCCTACTGACGTCTCCTTGCTGTCGTAAGGGGCTGAGAGCCACCGGTGTCATGGCGCACGCGGGGCGCCATCATTACCCGTCGCCGGGGTAAGCCAGATGGGAGACCGGTCTTGTTCCTTGTAGCCTGAGCAGGCTAGGAATAGGGGAATGATGCATCCCCTATCAGCACGGTCAATCCGAGCCCAGGGTCAGTCGAGGCGAAGACTTCTCTTAAGGCCGAGGCCGGGGTCGGGCGAGGACGCGATTCCAATCGAGACCGGGGTCGTGGCCGAGTCCGGGGGTCGGGCGAGATGGAGACCTCCTCCCGAGGCTGGAGCGTGAGGTCGGGCGAGGCGGAGCTTCCTGTTGCGCCCGAGGCTTGAGCTCGGTGGTTGATCGTGACTTGTTGTCAGTCGTTGCCGGGGTGGCTGACACGGCAGTCGGAGCGGAGCGAGCGGCGCTGTTTTCCTGTCATATCGGACAGTAAAGAGGAGGGCCGAAGTGACTGCGGTCACTTCGGCCTGGCCGACTGAGGCGCGTGTGTCAGGATACGGTGTCAGGCATCCCCCGCATTTAATGCGCCTGCGAAGCGGTCAGTTGGTGAGGCGGTATGGCCAAGGTTGCTTCACAACGAAGCCTGCCCGAGCCGGGCCTCGGGAGAGCCAAGGCGGCGCCTGCCATCTGAGGAGGCCCTCGGGTGAGGCGTGAATTCGTCTAGGACCACTGTTCCAACCCGAGGCTGGGCTCGGGTGAGATCACGTCCTTCGGGTAGATGAAGTCTTGGCTTGAACCGCACCCGTCAGTTGGTTTGAGGGTGTTAACCAGCCGTGATTAGGAGAGTTGGGGGTACCCCTAATTATGGTACCCGACAGACATATTTGGTACCGATTTATTAAAGCTTGAATTGCAGTTGGGTAACTTTATTGCTGACATAAAAAAAGATGTTTTATTTGAAGGCCTAGAAAAGCTTGTTGATCTCTCAGTGAAGCTTGTTCAAACGAAGAGACATAAAGTTTATGACTTAGTATACACGCTTCTCAAATTAGTATTACTTCTGCCTGTGGCAACAACAAGTGTTGAGAGGGCATTTTTTGCGATGACATTCATCAAAAGTAAGTTGAGAAATAAGATGGGTGATAGCCTTTTAGATGACTATCTACTCACATTTATTGAGCGAGATGTTTTCTTTCAACTGGATGAAGAAGATGTAATCAAGACTTTTTTTACCATCAGAAACCGCAGGCCAAAGAAAAACAAGTAATCTTCTAGTACGTACTCAGTGAAATTTATGCATATGTTGAACTAAATTAATATATTATCATAGTTATAAAAATATTATGTTAGAACCAATATTATATATATTTGTAACTATTTAGTTAGGTAAATTTTATTATTTCTATATGGTGCCACCAAATTATCGATTCGGCATACCCAGAGATAAATTCCTAGATCCACCACTGCGTCTAGGAGATTTAATCCAAGCCTTTCAATCCACGAACAGACCCGGGCGCAATGATCGCAGATGAATGTTGTTAAGTAACCCTAGTTAGGGTTATGTGGGCAAATACCGGTTTTGCCCCTGATGGGTCTCACATCTCTATATAAGGAACCTGTACACCCCATCATAAGAGATAGATCAGAAAGAGGCCAGAGGCCCAACCCTATATCCTGTGTCTCGTGTGTTTCCTCTGTCGTGCTTATTGGAAGGGAGACGGGTTCTCTACAACTTCTTGCGCCTCTACTGTTGACGGGAGGGAAGGGAGCGGATCTGGTGATCCGTGGTAACGTAGTTCTCAACACGTTATCAGCACGCTCTACCTCGACGTTGCTGCGGGATCAGATCTGCATCAACTCTCCGTCAATCCGGCAGGTCCCCGGCCTAGCCGAACAGTCCTACGCGACAGTCTTCGATTACTCCTCTACGCAATCGAACGGTATAATTTTTTTTAGATCTAATATTGGTGGAATCTCGTCATCGCCCCACCATGTCCAATGGGGCTCCACTCAATCTGCCCCGAGCACCAGAGTTCGTGCTCGCCTTGGAGTCGCGACCGCGCGTCGGACCTGCACCGCTCGCCCGCACATCAGAGATGCTCACGTCGCGCCGAAGGCCGCCCAGGAGCCGCACCCACGCCAGCAGTCGCGCGGCCCTGGCAGCCGTGCTGCAGTCGTGCCGTGCTGGCCATCACGCCAGGAGCAGCGCGCGCGCCTGCAGTCGCGCCGGAGCCGACTGCCCTGGGAGCCGCATCCGCTAGTCATGCATGTTGTGGTCTCGTGGAGATGAAAAGTTCTATCCTATTCTTGTGCGCCTGGAGTCATGGAGATGAATAGTCCTATTCTTGTGCGGCTGCACGGAGATAGGGACGTACGAGAAAAAAAAAGTGTTCGCACTATTCCATGCGTTCGTGCCATGAAAAAAGGCACGTGGGCCCACTTCCCTTTGACCAGTGAACGAGTCAACCAGACGCAGATACTTCCAGTGGTCTATCCATGCAAGACTCCTCGAGTAGGCCCCCTATTTTATATAAATAAATTCATGTTGAATTTAAACAAGTTAAAGTTGTATGTTTACTTTTACGTAGTAATCTCTACTTTAATTAATTTTTCTTGCAGTAAATAATTAAGCAAAAAGTACATGTTTCAATATGGAAATGCTTTTTACACCTAACGTGTTATGCTCATGCAATAATTTTGGTGTTTATTTTTCTGCTTTTATTTCTCGTAGCAGATAATTATTAAAATGCATGTAAAGTCTATATTGTGCATACTTAAATCGCTCTATATATTTATTTTGCGTTGAGATTTTGGACTGACGCTGGGCGATTAAATTATATATTGGGTACTCGTACGCCAATCTAACTACATAATTAATCGACTGAGCTATGGTATTGGCTGAGCCCTCGCAACACGACACAGTATTTCTGTCATATGAACTTGGTTGCATCATGTGATTGTTATTCGTACTCTCGCTTAATCGGACCACTCCCGTAGAGTTGGTTTGCCATCGCCGAGTCACATATTTTTTGCATGCCTTGTAGGCACTGTCTGTCTGCCGCGAGTCACAATTGCGCCTGTTGCGCATGTTGCGTGGATTTATCGTGTACCCCAATTACCGAGCCATAATTGTGCCAGATGCGCTTATTACGAAGGCTTGCTTACTGTCGTAGCCCTGATAGCCGCACACGCGTTGACGCCAGATACGCTAGAGCTTGTACTCGCATGGATTGTGGTGGGTTGTTCAAGGTCCTGAAGTCACATTATGTGCAACCTTCGTAAACAATTTTGTTTTCACTTTATATTTTGTTTGATTGTGTTGTGTGGCATCATATATTTATATATATCGCCAAGTGGCCATAACAACTATATTAAATCTGGAAAATTAAATCGAAATACAATGAAACACAGATAAGTTAAATCTCTGCTCTCTCCTCGTGCATAAAGTTTTACCCGAAGTAACATGAAGAAATTCAATATTAATGCATGAAAGCCTTTTTGGCACATAAAACATCACAAATTGGGATTTTATTAGTAAGCAATAAGACCTTGTCAGATGAATAAATGCTAGAATCTCAGTCATACATTGCTCAACCAGATGTTGGCACATTGCTATTTGTCGCTGAACGGCATGAAGCGAACTTTGAGATAAATGGCTAGTACCTTAGCAACACGAAGTTGCGAGTACATCGAAAGGTAATTCTGAGAATTTTTTCACAACGTTGGTGTGAAAAAACATTGTGTGTTCTCGTCGAACCACTTTACTCGGCCTATCTAGGACCTCTATGCTTGTGTTGCATGCATCTCTCAGAATTTAAATACTTATAGCCGCTGAATTGACTTGGGATAGTCCTTTGACTGGTATGGTATATACTATAAACCAAATGGTAAAGGTCGATTCTGAATAGACATATATATGGGGTTTATGTAGCAGAACTACATTGTATTCCACCCCTTGGCATGCTTACCATAATCTATATCTGATCTACCAGAAGTAAGAAGAGTACAAAAATAGCCATGGAATCCCACATCACCATAGAGCTTGAAGCTACATTAGGCATTAATTTGTCCTTGGTTCTTGGCGTTGGAGGAGCCACAATTCTCGACCGCAATACTATCAGTGATGGTAATTTGTGATAGAAATATAAAGATCTTATGGAGACCTGTTGTATTCTCCCTAGTCCTGATGACTCCTTCGTATGAGAGTAGTATTATCTGTTGTTGAAGACTGGTCCCAGACGGATATTGTTCTTGTTTCGCTCTTGCCAAGCAGTTATCACCATTTGCTTAGTCAAAATCTTAGCAATCGGGTGATTTTCCCAGATAAAATGAATTTTTGGCCTTGTCTGTTCTATTCCAAAGCTTCTCTTTTTGCCGAACAACGAAGAGATCGATAATGCTTTATAGAACAATTTGGTATATAATATGAGGAGAAATGTTTGCCATGCTGGCAACACCACAAATAATTAACTATTGTTATAAGTTCTCTCTCAAAATTATTATACCTAAAAATGTTGCATAAATCAATATCCAATTTCAGGGCAGTATGAGTAATTGGGTAAACCATGGGCAGTGATAAAAATAAGCTGGACTATACATCTCTGCATATAAAAATCTTTGCTTGGCAGCATTGGCCTGATGCCGTGCACTTTACTACCATTATATACGCACACATTTTCTTATGTGCTTAAAAGCACAATGCAACCAGTGAATGTCTTTGTGAGCATTAGACCCTGATGGTCATTTTACTTGTTGATCTGAAGTCAACTAAATGGCTCAAAACGACGAATGGTATTCATGAGCCCCTGAAGATGCCTTATGGATAAAATAGTGTTGTGCATGTTAGTCTAAATCTTAATGATTGACTATGCATTTGGTAGTAATAACAATAAGTTTGCAGAATTGTAACCATGAAGCAACTTGTTGTTGCGTGTCTCGCTGGATGTTGAGACTAACCCTTCATGTTGAAGGACAAATATGTAGTATTCATGCCACTACATTAATTTAAGTCCAAAGCTCACTGCATAAAACCCCTATCTGTAATGTGCGTAAGATTTTCCAAATAAATCACCACAATAGCATACATTGCCCACAACTGGATGATTGTGGTTGGGGATTTTATCTATATGCTTTTAGAACATCTCGGCATTAGGGGGAGGAATGCCCATATAGTGTAATGTCTCAATATTCTATTAAACGCACATAAACCAAACTGAACCTGTCGTTCGGTGTGTACTCCTGTGTATATGGAGTTTGCCAGAAATCGTTGAGGATTAACCATATTGGTTTGAATGCTTCTACCTGATGTAGATGTGGATATACCCGGGATTAATATCATATCCACATTTGACTTATTGGCATTTGATCTATTCTGTGGGGACGCCTGCGAAAATGATCCATCGGCCTTAGTCAAAGCATATGTTCTGATTACAGATTCACGTGGTCTGTGATAACTCTCCTCCGATTAATTCACCCTGATGGTGATTTGCCTCACGAAGAGGTTCATCTTGATGATGAAATTCCTAGCAATGCGCGCAATATCATTGTGCTGGGAATACGGAACAATGAATCTTTCGTTTTGGGAAATGACGGAGATCATTATTAAATGTGGGAGACAAATGTGTCGACACCTATCTTGCCTCTCTATATCACAAAGGGATCCAAAACAAAGTCCTAGGCATGAGTGCTTGAAGCTCTCTTATCGGGTCATTGATAAATGCAATCAAGGTTGAACCAATAATCGCAAAATGAAAGTCACGAGCTTGAAGTTCGGACATTTATGGGCACTATTGAAATAATGTGTGGTGAATGCGATGGTTCAAGTGGTCTTGTAAGAGACCCATCCCACATGTGTTGAATAAACACAGTTCCGCTATGTAATATATCTGGCAAATGGCATAAATTATAATATGCAGTTAATAGGATTCTGAAGATCCGTCATGAGATCCTAGGAGGACTCATATCTTTGAATTGTAAATATGCAACATATAAATCTCGTACTGAATAATACATTCCTGACGAATGAGCACTCTCATATATAGAGAGAATATCTCCTAGATGAGATTATAGTTCCTTGATGGAACCTTTCCAGAAGAAATAAAGTCTGTGTTAAACACCAAAGTTTGATAATCCCTATAAAGGGATAAAGACTCATACAGACCCGAAAAGGAATAAAATGAGGTACCAAAGGACTTGAAGTTCACCGAATAAGCACATGTGCATTCCATGATCTTTACTCATGGTATTTTCCACTAGATGTGGAATTACGGTATCCTCTAAAGCCACGATGGCAGAAACCTATAAGGTTTAGGTGTTACTGGCAAAATATTCCCATTGTGCCAGAATGGCAGACTATAACGATATATCTGATCGATGAAAAATCCCTGGTGGATTACGATCTTTGATGGACTTTTGTTACACCATCATAGATATTGCAAAGGATGAACGCCTGGAGCGATGTGTCATATTTAGAATATGTACTATTGCAACTATATTATCCCCTAAGTCTTATTGAAAGACATGTTATTTGCTTTGCACAACTATGTATAAATTGTGGTGTAAGATAGAAAATGATAGCACCCCAACCTCATCCATTCTCGTTATTCCAGATGAACAATGAGACATATATCTTGAAGAATATGCTTAAGTTATGAGGGATAACGATTTTGACAGATGTCATCGTCAGGGGGAGCGAATGCTTATATTGATCACAATCGTGAGACAATAAATGTCATATTCTATGCCCTGAAGGCGTGAGCTTGATGATCAATATGTGAACCTTTATGGAACTTTCTATCAAATATATAGATCCAGTCGATCGAACATCATCAGTCAAAGTGGCTTATTTATATTGATACGTGCACTTACCTCGTATATCCTAGAAGTGAGTAGAGGTAAAGTTCCTGAAATAGTCCTTGCAAGAATATGCAATATGTTTGCTAAATCTTTATGTGTATATACTTCTAGAAGAAGATGTTTTGCCTTATTGATATAGTTTTGTAAGGATCAGGGGGAGCACATTTCTAAAGTTTGCCCTTTTAGAAGATTCGATAGAATCTAGATCCGAGAGGATCGAAATCTGTCCTGATGACAGCTGTTGCACTCTTTTCCCCTTGGTGAGTTTTCTTAAAGTTTCTCACATGAGGTTTTTTACGAGGCAACAAAGTGCAAATGTAATTTGTATCACCATGCACTCTTTCTCCATATTTTTCCCACTGGGTTTTTCGGAGTTTTAACGAGGCATGTGTTGGTCGCGGTATTCGCCTAAGGGGGAATGTTAAGTAACCCTAGTTAGGGTTATGTGGGCAAATACCGGTTTTGTCCCTGATGAGTCTCACATCTCTATATAAGAAACCTGTACACCCCATCATAAGAGATAGATCAGAAAGAGGCCAGAGGCCCAACCCTATATCCTGTGTCTCGTGTGTTTCCTCTGTCGTGGTTATTGGAAGAGACGGGTTCTCTACAACTTCTTACGCCTCTACTGCTGACGGGAGGGAAGGGAACGGATCTGGTGATCCGTGGTAACGTAGTTCTCAACAAATGTGACCACACAACTAGCCAAAAGGGTGGTCTAGTAAAAAACCAGTCACAAGGGAACTTTGGGCCTGTTTGGTTCAGCTTTTTTCTGACCAGCTTTTTCGAGAATCTAGCTGTGGGGAGAATCTGGCTGTGTAGAGAATCTGAGTATCATTAGGATTACGTGCGAAAGAAGATAAAGTTGTCCATGTGGTTCAGAATCTATAAAGTGACAGATTACTACTATTGTGACAACTCAACTGGTTATATGTTTATGTTGATTTTGAATGGTTTTTATCCAAACGAATTTTATAGAAGCTGACTGAAAAGATGAGTGTTTGGGAGTCCGTAGCAGCTTTTGATGGTCAGAAGCTGCGAAAATCCAAAACAAACAGGGGCTTTGTTGCCCACACAGGATTTCATCTCACTACGAATATAGAGTAAAAAAAATATTACAGTCGCTGTTCACAAATGTAGCCCGAGTAATAAACAGTGCGGCTATAATAAAGTATAAAAAACGAAGTAAAGTGTTGCTGTTTGCTCCTTAAGCTGCGAGAGCACTGAGGAACTTCTCTCTATGGTATTGTTCTTAACATATTTTCAGCTCTCTAATCATCTGGCCAACGAATAGATGCTATCAGGAATAATGCAAAATACATTTGCGTGCGCGCACAAACCGTAGAAATAGTCACAAGGAACCAAAGAAATGAGGCAATCTTAGGACGAGCAGCAAGACGTCTTCTGGTTGACGGGTTGCCCGCGGATCTGCACGGTCGCTGGCCTTGCGTTGGCCGCGGCTGGTTGGCTGGCCATCCTGAGACGAGCAGCAAGTAGGATTTCGTTAAAGCCCAGTAGAAATTTCACTATAGCAATATCACATTTGCCACTTGGCACATTGGCTGTACCTATCCTTGATGGATGCAGCCATAGCCATGAAGGCCTGCTCCACGTTGATGGCGTTTTTGGCACTCGTCTCCATAAATGGGATGCCCATCTCATCAGCAAACGCCTGGATGATGTTTTTAATAATTTGTAAATGTCCAACAAAGTACAAGGGGAGTAGTGAAAAATGAAGAATCGATGACAATATCATATCATGGAATCGGATAAGTTACCTTTGCTGTCTCAGTTGCCACAACTTTGTTGGCAGTAAGGTCACTCTTGTTCCCAACAAGGAGCTTGTTAACATTATCACTTGCATAACGGTCTATCTCGTTCAACCATTGCTTCACATTATTGAAGCTTTCTTGGTCTGTCACGTCATATACAATCTGAAAGCCAACAATAAGCCAATAATGTAATATGATCAATATGGTTGACAAGTTTCAGAAGTTGCTAGTTCAGGTGGCCAACTTACAATGATTCCATGAGCTCCACGGTAGTAGCTGCTAGTGATTGTCCTGAAGCGCTCTTGCCCAGCAGTATCCCACTGCAGCAATTACAAAAAGATGTCAACCGAGGGAATAAGCAAGAGTTATATCATAATTCATAAACATAATTGTGTTTAAGCAAGGGAAGCCCCAACTGTACAGCTTTTATTAAAGGAAACAACTGTGCAAAGAGAAGAAACCACCAAACAACGCATTCCCCCTTGATTCACCAATGAATACTAGATTATGATATTCCCTTGGTTGACCAATGAACACTAGATTATGACATTCTCTTGATGCAGCTATAATTCTACCACTTCATGCCAAATTGCGCTTCTAGATAATGTAACAGGTTAAACAAAATTTAGATAAAAAATGAAGAGTAGAAATATCATTTCCATAGTTCATCAGCTAACTAGTGGGAACTTATGTTACATTACGTTCAAACTTATTTCGTAGATGATCAGTCAACAGATATTAATGCTCCAGTTTCTCTACTGACGATAATGAAAAGGATAAATTTTACTTTTTACTTTCCAGTTCACCTAGGAAAACATATGTCACATATGGCATCACAAGACATCAAACCATGCACATATGATGAATAAAAGAACAATACAGCATAGTAATCTTACAATTTGAAGTTTGATGGTCTTCCCATCTTGCTCCACTGTGCGAATTTTCTGCAAAAAAATGGTAAAAAAGAGAGGTTAATGCTGGGCCGCAAGAAAAGTTAAAGTATATTAATTCTTTTCAATAATAAGTAAATGAATTTGCAATGCACTTACGAAATCAACCCCAATTGTGCTGATATAGCTGTCCAAATAAGAATCATCCTAATCACAGAAGGAAAGTTATCAGAGAATTGACATTAAGCTTTAAGGATGATGGTTTAATATAAGTCAAATATGGCCTTGTGAAACGATGAAATAGAAACATCAAGAGAAACTCTCCAGGATTTCAAAAAACTTATAGTAATCAATGTTTCTGGGCTGCAGTTGTAAGGTTAAGTCACATGGTGCACATTTCTTCAAATGTACATTTATTTATATTACAACAGCTACACTAAAGAAATACACTGCTTCAGCGTAGAAGTATCAATGAATGATTACAAGAAGAAATAGGTGTACTACTTACTGCAAATCTGAGAAGCAAGCATGATTTCCCAACACCAGAATCACCAATAAGCAGAAGTTTGAAAAGGTAGTCGCTGAAATTGAAAACGGAAAGTTTGTTAAGTAGTGCATTACATTGACAAGGTAGATAGTAATTTACTGACAGATCATGTTGGGTTCCATCACTTCACCAAGATGCCAATTGCCAACAACTTTGAGTTGTCATTATCACAAAGTAAATGTGATCAGGCAGTCATATTTAAATTGTTTCTCCCTGAAATTCCAAATTTTCTACTCTAGCCATCGAATTCGTAAGGTGAATATTTGAACTATACACATTGAATGTCAGAAGAGTCTGATCTACAGTGTGGTATATAGTTTCGTATATCTCCAGAATGGGTTCCTCCGGTAGTTGAGTTATCATCAGTCCCTTGGATGGTTGATGGTTTAGTAATGGTACTATAATGATAATGTAAACAAGACAGTATTATTTGCCTATTTTGCTACACAGCGCTGTCAACATATTCCCTCCGGCCACAAATATATGACAGTTTGCCTAAAATGATCAAAATATTCAGCTTGGAGACATAAAAATGTATGGGTATATTTGGCTTAATAACACTTTTTAACGACATGCATTCATTAGATACTATAACGACACTTTAAAATAGGATTTTTTTTGGTAAAAGTCACATCTTAAAAACCAGAAAAAGCAAACATTCTATACTTTCGATCGGAGGGAGTAAATACTTGTTCCACATTGACCATATATAATGGGTGTTCCAATGCAACAATAATAACGTGAAGCAACTTTTATGTTCTTTGCATAGCCGCAGCATATGGAAGTTATTCAACAAATGCAGTGATCTACAGTACAACGTTCATGCAAACAAAAGTTCACCGTAAAATATAAACGGGACTCGTATTACGATAATGGTTAAGTTCCCATCATAGATTCTTACAGTTATTCCCCCTTACAAAGCCTATATCGCTGCACCATAGAGCATTCTCATCACGCCTTACAAAGCAAAACATAATCTAGACGGAGAGCAAACACATCCATCGAAGGTGCATGGCGCAGTACATAAATTTCTGCATGCGGGCAGACCAAAGCACCGGGGCCGCAGGAGACCCTTTCATTCAGGGAATCCCGATTTGGAACACAGATTCCCAGATCCGGATCGAAATCTGGTGGGAGCAACCAGCGTGCATCTGATCAGATCCCCGTAAAGTCCCATCCGAACAACGCAACCACAGCAACAAACGAAAAATCCAACGGAATTACGAAAGCAAAAGCTACATAGATCACGGTCACGAACGCTGAAGACAGCGGAAGGGAACCGGAGGGAAGGATGATCGGAGGCCTTACTACTCGGGATTCATGTCGAATCAAATCGCTCGCCTGCCGGCTGCCGCACCTTCGAACGGGGACGACGGGAGGGGCGGACCGAGCGAGTCGATGGATCTGGGAAGGGAGACGCGAGGACAGGTGGATGGAGATGCAAACGTGAGATATTCAAGGGGCGGAACGATAAATACTCGAGAGCCGCGGAGCGAAAGCCGCGTGCGCGTCCCGCGTGGGTCATCGCTGTCCTCGCCCTCGCGGAGGCCTTGGTGGCCGTTGGCCCCGCGTTTGCTTCGGTGCGACGGAGACACGGCAGCGTCTCTTCTCTTCGGACGGTCCACGCGGGGAGCCGGGGAGGCAAGCGACGGCACCGCCGGCACACGAGAAGCGAGCGGGTCCTATACACATACACCGCGCAGGAGGCACAAAAGAAAAGGCACACAGCACGCGATCTGGCACGAAACGTCGATGGGAAACTGTTGCCTGTTGGAGTCCATTTTTACGTGTCCTAAAAAAAAGAATTTTAGGCTTCTTTTGGAACGCTGTTTTCTAGATGCATTTTTAAGGCCATGTTTGGTTTCAATTAGTCTTAGGACTAAACTTTAGTCCCTACCTGTTTGGTTTTAGGGATTAAACAGATTCTAAAGTCATTAAATACACTGTCCAAAGACTCAAATGACCTTGGAATACACTCACAACATTAGCTATCCATACAAACATGATCTCACAACCGAATACTACAGAGGAAAAGTAAAGACAACAGGATAATTGTGGGCTTTTAGTCTCTTTTAGCACCTATGTGAAGGACTAAACACTAAATTATTTTAGTTCATAATTTAGTCCTAGTGTTTGATAAAAAAGGGACTAAATGTGACTAAAAACTAGAGACTAATCTTTAGTCCCTCTAACCAAACACCCCCTAGAGGAGTCCTTATCAGTTTAAAGTAATTGGCTCTCTAACCACATTGAGAGGAACAACGTGTGTGGCTACCAGCACGATGTCACCGGAAGATCAAGTTGACTTCAAAATTGATCCAGATACTTGGGGCCCTTTGCCGTGTTGAAGACTGAACCAGTTCCGATTATAACCGAGTATAACAGTTTATCTATACGGTTATCCAAAACACTAATTTACATTGTTCTGCACTATTCGTAGAGTGAAATTTGAATATGGACATGTAGATAGGTAAATTATTGGAGATAGTCAAACGACCGTTGAATCTGTGACAAACATGAATCTGAGAAGAAACTTTCGTCATGTTTGGTTTCGTAGAGATCCTCGGTATCAGATAAATTTTATCAACTATATATCCAAATGTTTACTTTTTATATCTTGCATAATGTGCTGCAAGAAAAAAAATCAGAATTATCAACCTTATATTAAATTTTCTTGGATGGCATGTACAATCTAGATTATGAAAATTTGTTAGTTTCCAGACGCAACCTTTGCAGCGTTGTATTTTTTGAAACTCGAAACTCCACAAGCCTGATTTCAAATTCTAATCTTGATACTATATATAGTTCTTAAATTATAATATCTTTAGTGCAATATGTTAAAATGGTTGTGTTGAAGTTGTTCTTCAACAAAAAAAATTACAACTTTTTTGAAGCATATGTGATTTTTGTAATAAAACTCTTTCAGTTATCTCAATCAATCCAAACAATTTCGTGAAGTGGTTCTGATTCTTCATTCACTCGGATTGTTTTCAGAGTCTCGGACATAATCTAGATTCGAAACACTTATATACTAGAATCTAGATCTACAGCGACGAACACACCCTGAATTGTTCCGAATTCTAGGTTAAAACCAGAGAACCATCTGTGTAGAACTATCAAGTGTACGTTTCAGTTTCTTGCCTTTAAAATCTATTTATCTTAGTTATATAAATGTTAATACATGTTGGACACAAAAAAGTCTAGCGGACGATCCGGCCCTGAGGCCAGACGGTCCACGGTTCGGACAGTCCGCGGTGATGGCGCGGACGATCCGCGCGTGCGCAGAGTCAGTTAGGTTTCCTAGCTTCTCGCGGGATTTGTTACCTAGAACCGCGGGATTAACTCGGTAAATAGCTTGAAGCGGATCCAGACCTCCCCCTTTATATAGATGAAGGGCTACGGCCGATTGAACCCCAACAATCGATCAAATCAAGTCTATTTCTCGTTTTTACCTTATGCAATTAGGAGTAGTTCTAGTTTAGCCTCTCAATCCCTAAATTCTCCGCTTCTCTTCGACTCTACATCGATTAGAGGAGTCTAGGTCGGTCTGCCTGAGCCTAGACATCTCCTAGGATCTCTCCTCCCCGACGGGGTCCCTCCCAGGAGCGAGATCCAGGCGCCGTCGGCGACCTTCGCCGCCCCCTGCGCACGCGCGGACTGTCCGGCCCCTGGGCGCGAACCGTTCGGCCGTCAGGCAGGAAACCCTAGCCCTACGCCAGGCCGCGGACCGTCCGCCCCTGTGCAGAGGGCACCGCCGCTGGTTCGTGTTGAGTGATTGGCGCCCCAAAAAGGCACCAACATACTTGAAAGTGCATTCATCCCTTTTGTGAGTTTTGGTGATTTGGATAACAACACATTTAAAGGTCTAACAAGTTTGCTAAGTGTTGAACAGGAAATTCAGTATGATGAACATACTTGACATAGTGAATAATGATCAGTGAACAAGGTTCAACACAAGGTCAAATAACCAGTGAGACAATGCAAATGGATATAATATGGTCTCTATATTGGTTTGAATATATGGACATGTCCTGAGAAATCACTATGCATAAATATGATCAGAATAGAGGATAAAGTGATTAAGAGGACTGGTTAAGCCAAAGTGGATAAGATATGAGGAATCGTGAATTGGCTTGACCATATTACTACCAGTCCATATATGCTTCTATGAGAATCAAACTAGAGCTTGATTGGTTTTAACAATTATATCTAAAAGACATTCAAGCAAGGTTCACAATATTGAAGAAATGATTCTCTCAATGGATGCTCAATATGATGTGACTCAAGAATGGCTTGATAGGGTGAAGATAGCAAGGAAAGGGCTTCGAGGAACTAAGCGAAGGTGAAGGCCAAGCGACGGCTTGTGGACCGAGGTACCATGGCTAAGGTGAAGAAGAGAGTACTTGCACTAAGTCGATGAACTAATCAGCTATGAAGAGTTATAACATGTTGATGCATCAGTACGGTGACTTGAAGCCATGATTTGAACTCACATATGGTGATATGGTACAAGTCACAGGGTTTGATTTATGTTTGCTTCAAAAGGTGAGACAAAGATGTTTGTGATCCTTATGAAGCAACGCCATGGAGAAATCACACATGAGACACCAATGACTCAAGGAGTTTACTTAATTATATTTTATTTAACTTGAGTATAGGAATCGTCGTACTATAAAGAGGGATCCAAAAAGAAGGTTGGTGTTTTGCCAAAGCTCAAGCCTCTATATTCAAAAGCTATTTTTTGAAAACCAAAAATCTCTTTAAAATTCTATGGTTGACCATGGTTAGGTTTGAGAAACCTAGAGTGTTCTTGTTGAAAAGCAGCTGAACTTCTTCAACTGCAGCTGAGCTTTTCAGCTGAGCTGAACTTCAGCTGAGTTGAGCTTCTTCAGCTGCAGCTGAGCTGAACTTCAGCTGAGTTGAGCTTCTTCAGCTGTAGCTGAGCTTTTCAGCTGAGCTGAACTTCAGCTGAGTTGAGCTTCTTCAGCTGCAGCTGAGCTGAACTTCAGCTGAGTTGAACTTTCTCAACTCCAGCTGAACTTCAACTTCAACTGGGGTCCAGGCAGGTTCAACCGGGGTCCAGGGCAAGTTCAACCGGGGTCCAGAGAGGTTCAACCGGGGTCCAAGAAAAGTTCAGCCGGGGTTTTTTTTCCCGGACCTCACTGGTCAATACCGGTTGAACCGGCCCTAGGGGCGGTTCAACCGGTGTCAGGACCTGTTTTTGCAGCCTGACTTGCAGTCTGCCAGTCTGACTGGCAGACTGTCTGTCAGCCTGCCCCAGGCGGTTGAACCGGTCTTAGGGGCGGTTCAACCGGTCTTGGTCAACTTTGACCAGTCTGCGGTCAGTCTGCGCGTCAGTCTGCCAGTCAGACTGGCAGACAGGCTGCCAGGCCTGCCAGGGGCGGTTCAACCGCCCTAGGGGGCGGTTCAACCGGTCTCAGGCAGCAAAATCGGCCCCAACGGCTAGTTTTGAGCTCCACCTATATATACTCACTCCTACCTCTCACCCCACAGTAGTGAGCACGATTTGAACTCCATTTCTAACCCAAGAAACACCTCCCTCTCTCTCTCACACATCTCTTGCCTCTCCCATTTCAAATCTTTGGAGAGAAATCTTTGAGTGAGCTTGAGAGCTGCGGTTTTTGTGCTTCATCTCTAAATCTCTCTTGCTCTTCTTCTTGATTCGAGCTTTGGTACTACATCGAGTTCCTTGTGGATTCATTACTCTTGGAGCTTCTAGCTCCTAGACGACTAGGTGTCTCTTGTGAGTCTCCAAATCTTGTGGAAGACCATAAGAAAGTTTGTATTACCCGCTCGTTTGAGCAAAGATTATTGTGTGGGCTTGACCTTTGTGGTCGGCAAAGGGAGGATTAGGGTTGAAAGAGACCCGGCTCTTTGTGGGCGCCTCAACGAGGAAGTAGGGCACCTTGGTGGTGTGACCGAACCTCGGGATAAATCTTGTGTCTCTTGTGTTCTTGTTTATTGTGCTTACTTGTGTTCTTTGTTCTCTCACCATCCCGCGAAAGAATTGTTTATATCTTTTTGGTGTGTGGATTTTGAGAAGTGCCCTTCTCAGATCTACTACTTTGAACCCTGTGGATCATTTAGAACATCTCATTTCCAAAGTTAACTGGGTGAATTTCGAGATCAATTCAGTTTTACCCAGTTTGCTTCTAGTTTTTGTTGAAAAAGTTTTAACTTGCCTATTCACCCCCCCCTCTAGGCAACTTTCAATTGGTATCGGAGCCTAATCCTCGTTCTAACGCTTAACCGCGTGAGGAAAGATCATGTCGGGGGGACTAAGAAACGAAAGTGCTTCTAAGCTTGAAAAAGTTGAGGTTGCCTCGACTTCATCTTTTGGTGCAGATGTTGATCCTAGGGCAATAGACCTTGCCATGAGAATCGCCGAAAGGATGTTCCTCAAAATGAAGGAAGATGAGGCGAAGAACATTATTGAAGAAGAAGAAAATGATCGATGGAGACCAAACGACGAATCCACCTCTTCACAAGGTTCGTCTTTCAAATCCACTTCTCATATGTGCTTTATAGCTAATGGGAGTGACAGTGAAAGCGAAAGTGAGGATGAGGAGGAGCAAGAAAGTGATAGTGAAGATGAGGATGATCTTCAACAATTCTTCGCTCAGCTAAGCAAGAAACATCGGATGAGCTTGCTCAAACTCATGAAAAGAGCGGAAGAACAAAAAGAAATGCTTCATAAGCAAGAAGACTTCCTCATAAGAAAAATCGAAGACTTGGAGAAGTTGACCAAAGAGCATGAGAAGCTAAAGTGCTCTCATGATGATTTGGTCCAAAGGTATGAAGACATTTCAATTGAGCAAATTAAAGTTGTTAATCATTCATCATATATTGCTCAATTAGAAAGTAAAAATGCTATGCTCAAGAACACAATAGAAAAGCTAAATATTGAAAATCTAGCTATGCAAGAAAAACATGATATGCTTGTGTGCTCTCATAATAAATTGATGGACTCACATATCATGTTAGAAATGGCTCATGAGGTTGTGTTAACTAATTTGAAATCATACCAACCTCACACATGCACATGTACTCAAGTAGAAACTATATTATCATGTGCTAACAAATGTTGCTCTCAAGAAAGCCAATCTTCCATTGAGCTAGAAATTTCAGGAATTAGTGATATTTCTATCACACAAGAAAATAAAGTGCTCAAGGAAGAAGTTGGAAGGCTAAGAAGGAGCTTAACTCTTTTGAAGGGAAAGTGTCATGCTCAACCTTCTTATGATAACCGTGATAACATGGTGAAGAAGCTTGAGAAGGGGACAACCGTAGCATGCACAAACCCGCTTCAAAATAATGTTAAGTTCCCTAAGAAAGACATGAGCAAACATCAAGAGAAGAAAGCCAAAGCTCATGACAAGTGCCTCAACCATGCCTCCACATGCTCCACACAAGGTAACAAACAAGCCACTCTTCCAAATAAGAGAAGATGCACTAGAAAGTGTTATCAATGTCATGAGAAGGGACATGAGATTAAGTCATGTCCTTACATAAAAGATAGTGGTTTATCTTTGGAAAGAAAGAGGCTCACTAACCATGTAGCAAACAAGAAGCAAGGCAAGAAGGAGTCTTGCAAAATTAAAAATCAGATTTGCTACACTTGCCGAAGAAAGGGACACCTATGCAAGGATTGTCCCATGAGTAAGTATCCTAAGCCTACCATGTCAATTCATTCATATTCGCTTAGGAGACCCAAAAATGACATTTGTGCTAGAAAGGTAATTAGTTCACCTAAAACTGGCACAAAGGCCATTTGGGTGCCTAAGTATTTATTAGCTAACCTTGGTGGACCCATCCAAAAATGGGTACCAAAATGTACTTAATAAGTTTTGCAGGTACCCAGAGATGATATGAAGCTTTGGGGTGCTTGAGCGGTTTAACTCAATTCTTATCTCAAGCTATCAATCTTACATTGTCTATCCTTTAAGATTGACCCAAAGATGAATTGAGTTGTTATATCACTAACTTCATATTCATCTCTAGCAAGAACTTGTGTTGTAGGGAATAAGGATTAACCTTTGTGGGAATCAAGCAAAAGGCCTACAACCAAGTGAAGCTTTAAAGGTTAATCTTCACCTAAAAGAAAGATTAGGAATGCTCAAGGCAAAGGTATGGAACTAATTGTTTCATTTGGTATGTGACCAATAATAGTTCCTTTTAAGTGGCATTCTTTCAATTGGTAATAATCTATTTTATGGAAAGAAATGTCAATATGAAGGTTAAATTCCTTTTGGCTTAAATTTGTAAATTGGTGCATATTATTAATTCACTCCTCCATGTGCATTAACTTAAAAGGAATTTAATTTATGCCTTTATGCCTCATAAGTGATGATTTGTCTTCCATTCATATATAGATATCATCATTCATTAAATACTTCCTTGTACTACTAATGCCTCTTTTCAAAGTGTTTTATCGACTAGTTTTAAAAGGAAAAGAGATAACAAAGAAGGAAGTCTCCACAAATGATAAAAAGAAGAATGCTAAGGTGACACCACCACAGATAGTAAGATCTGTCAAATTGGTATAACAAATGGTACGTTCTATATGGTGGTAAGTATTCTTAGGCATAAGTTAATTCATTGCAAATTTGTCATGCCTTGACCATGATATGTAATGTACTCCCCATGAGACTCTTAACTGAATTGAAAGTGCATGTGGCAAGTCATTCAAATACTTGATGCACATATCTAGTGGGAGAACATTATATATCTTGTGTCATAGAGAATATGTTTCCCTTGAGTAAGCTATACTAAGACAATCCAAAATGGTAAATTTGTATCTCATTAATATGGATTGTAATCTTTGTTTTCTAAATAGCTACTCTTGATGCAGTTTAAAATTCCCTTATCGTTAATTCTAAAAGTGCATAATAATATTTCTGTTGATATTCATCACATACATATGCACTAACATGGATATGATTTTTAAACTGTAAAAGGTACAATTAGTGATCCATACTCTCTAAATTTTGGAAACCCATATTTTGATATCTTAGAAATCTACTTCAATCGGTATCCATATGCTTCACATTGAATTGGTTCACTAAGTTGTAAATTCCATGCATAACTTGTCTTCATGATATGAATGCTTGTGTGACTAACCTTGATAAGCTAGGTGAACCCAAGGTCAAGCTAGGTCCATCATCAAGAAGGCAACACAATGATGTATCAAGAAAAGGAGAAAAGGCTCCTATTCTTAACTCTAGCTTTTATCTATGTGATTAAATATTAACTTGAAACCATGTAAGATGGTTGTCAAGTATATGTGGGTGCCTACACAAAGAGAAAGGCCACAATAAGGATTGTGTGGGTACTCAAGGCTCTTCCATATTTGGAGATAGTAGCAAGGGTGGTAACAACTGAATCTCAAGTGCATATTATTTTCAAATCTTATTTCTTTTGTGACTTGTGTAGCCACTAAGGGAAAAGAAGCACTTGAGGATATACATCAGTTGTTGATTATGAAATAAAGGTCTAATTGGAAGATGAATGAATATTATCATATGGTGAACAATCCAAAATTATGTGACGTATTCTCTATCAAGTTAATTTGGATTTGATTCTTCCTTATTAGACACTCACCATAATATGGATTAAGTCATCCCTTTAGACTTCATTGAATAACCATGCATATTATCCATGTCATTCAAAATATATTGTGCATGAGGGTTCAAGGAAATTTAGTCCATATTATGATGTTTCTCTATTTTAGCAACATGCTTGTCTTCCACATATAAAAGGGTTGCTAAATAAGAAACTAGTGCTTGTGCTACTAATGCCATCTCTTGTGTTGAGTTTATCCATAGAAAATCTATGTTAAGAGATGGTACTTGTTTTAAATTGGATAAATCACAAGCTTTAAGGATATTATTCAACTAAAGTAGGATGAAGTTGATAAGAGGCCAAGGTATGAAAACTTCCTCTTCCTCAGTTGTTTTAGTATTCTATCCTTAGTGGGATGTACCATAGTATAGGTTAATTTCCTTGCAATATAAAATGTCCAATAGTGCATATAATTTTGAGATCAACTATATGTGTGCACTAATTTAAAGGAATTTAGTTTATCCTTTTGGGTTTCAATAATGATGATTCATTTGCCATCCACATATAAGGATCATCATTTGTGAAACCTTCCCATGTGTTTTTAATGCTATCTTTTCTAAGTGTTTGAACAAGGTCCTTCCAAGTGCTTTCAAGATGGATTCAAAATCTACGGATATAAGAGTCTTGGTTATTTCAATCATTGAGTTTCAATGGGTCTCATATCATGTATGATTGAACCATGCCAAGATGAATGAAGTTCAAGATTGCCTGGTTGGATGAAATCATAAAGAGAAAAGAAATCATAGTGATTCAAGAAGGGAGTTACAGTTTTTGTCAACCAAATAATGAAGATGTAGTGACATATTTATAAGATATACTTCATTATGAGGTTTGAGGTTCATATTAGCATGCTTTACCCTTCAAGATTTCAATTGATATACTTTCAGTTCTTAAATCTTCAATTGGTATAATTTTCATCATCTATGTAAAGCATGTTATGTTAAACCAAGATATAGTGCAAACATCTCCTTTAACCTCGTATTGTTGATGTGTATAAGTGTACTTTGTGTACTCTTGCATGCACAAATTGATGGAGAGTTTAGCCTATATCTTGTGAGACTAATGATTTCTTTCAAGTTCATGTTGTGTAGTCTCACACCTTGGAGAACATCAAATGAGGATGAGTGGTTCCAAGGAAATGATCAAATATTTACCACATGTCACCCCATGGATTAGTTCTATTGGGGAACGATATGTGTTCTCTAGCATAAATTCAATTGTTTCAAATATATTATGCCTTGACCAAGATATATGATGAACTCCTCTAAGAATCTTAATTGAATCAAGTGCATGTTACAAGTAATTTGAGTACTTGATGCATACATTTAGGGGGAGCTCATTCTATATCTTGTGTCCTTAAAGACTAACATTTTATTTTAGTGAATTTGTGTAGTTCTTTGAAGAGAATGAGTTTTTCTTGATCGTTTAAAGAGGATAAGTTTCTCTTTGAAATGTCAAGCCTATCAAAAGCTAAGATAGAAATTCATGATTATAATGAAGACCATATGGCATGGAACAAAGGTGTGTCACTCCATGAACTATTGTATTACATTTGTGTATCTAGGCTCTTACAAGTTAGTGTATGCATGTATATGGAATATCTTAAGTCACATCATAAGGTTGCACTTGAATCTTGGCTTAAAATATTGCATATCATGTCTATTAGTATACCTTTTGATTATGAGTAATTCCTTAAATTGGTACAATTTCACATTTTCATACTTTATTTGTACCAAGGTTCAAATTGTAGGACTTAATCCCCTAGCCTCACAAGTCCAAGTACATAAGCTAAACAAGTATTCATCACTTGTATGCACACATTTAGGGGGAGAATAGTCTATAATTTGAATCGTTGAGACTAACTTCATTTTCAAGTCTATTATGTGTGTAGTCTCAAATTAGAAAGGAATCTTCAAGCAAAGACAATCGCTTCCACTGCAAATTTTGATGGGTATCAAAGATTCTTTGCTCCAATAAATGTATCTTCTATACATTTCATAAGAGAATGAGTTTCTCTTGTATATGCTACTCCAACGTCATCTAAAATTGGTAAATATGTATCACATCTTTTTGGATTACAAATATCTGAAGTAGCATAGCTTATAAATTCTCCTGTCTAGAACTTAATTGATTAAATAGTGCACATGTTTCTTATGTTGCATGATTATGTTCAATTGATACTCCTTTTATGCCAATGGTACATTAAGTTGCAAATAAGTACTCTCAACAGGTATCAATTGAATTCATATATATGTGTGCACTAAAACTTGAGGAGAACTTAGTGTAATATGCAATTAGTGATCTGATTATCTATCAAATTGTATCAATTGGTGGTTTTCAATTGATATTTTTCGTACATGATCACTAGTTGTATAATTCATACTTGTGCAATTTTCATGTTACCTCTTGTTGTGATAAGAAAATGCTAGGTGACATCTAGACTCTGGGTATCAAGTTTCACCTTCAATTTAGTATGACAATCTTCATTTGATATCTTGGACTTATGTCACAACTATACCAACAAGAGCGTGCAAATGAATTCTAAATCCAACACAAGTTTGGAACCCCCCCTTGAAAAGGTAAAACAAAGGTACATCACTTCATGCCACTTCTACATTACTTTTTTTGTCATCTAAGGATCCTTTTCATGATAGTGTGTTCACATCTTGCTTAAATCATAATTTGTACCCTTTATATTCTTTGTATCCTTTTTGGAGATTTATGACAAAGGGGGAGAAATTGTGCATTAAAGCTTACCTTTAGTCTTACCTTTAGTCTTATGTAACTAAGTGTAAAAAGACTTTTGAAAAAGGGGAGAAATAATTAACAAAAGGGGGAATCATAAGAAAAACATAAGATGTAGAAAATTGATGAGTGCATACTATGTCATGAGCATCACATTTATTTTATGACACACTGCACCCCATGAATAGTATGATATAAGTTGTCTTCACTCTTTGACCCAAATATGTGCTTTTGGCATTTGAAGTACAAAATTGGTATTTTCTGAAATGCACATATTTAGGGGGAGAAATTATATCATAGGATTCAAAATCTTATTTATCAAATCTTATGTAAGCTTTAAATGTGTTGTCATCAATCACCAAAAAGGGGGAGATTGAAAGTGCATTCATCCCTTTTGTGAGTTTTGGTGATTTGGATAACAACACATTTAAAGGTCTAACAAGTTTGCTAAGTGTTGAACAGGAAATTCAGTATGATGAACATACTTGACATAGTGAATAATGATCAGTGAACAAGGTTCAACACAAGGTCAAATAACCAGTGAGACAATGCAAATGGATATAATATGGTCTCTATATTGGTTTGAATATATGGACATGTCCTGAGAAATCACTATGCATAAATATGATCAGAATAGAGGATAAAGTGATTAAGAGGACTGGTTAAGCCAAAGTGGATAAGATATGAGGAATCGTGAATTGGCTTGACCATATTACTACCAGTCCATATATGCTTCTATGAGAATCAAACTAGAGCTTGATTGGTTTTAACAATTATATCTAAAAGACATTCAAGCAAGGTTCACAATATTGAAGAAATGATTCTCTCAATGGATGCTCAATATGATGTGACTCAAGAATGGCTTGATAGGGTGAAGATAGCAAGGAAAGGGCTTCGAGGAACTAAGCGAAGGTGAAGGCCAAGCGACGGCTTGTGGACCGAGGTACCATGGCTAAGGTGAAGAAGAGAGTACTTGCACTAAGTCGATGAACTAATCAGCTATGAAGAGTTATAACATGTTGATGCATCAGTACGGTGACTTGAAGCCATGATTTGAACTCACATATGGTGATATGGTACAAGTCACAGGGTTTGATTTATGTTTGCTTCAAAAGGTGAGACAAAGATGTTTGTGATCCTTATGAAGCAACGCCATGGAGAAATCACACATGAGACACCAATGACTCAAGGAGTTTACTTAATTATATTTTATTTAACTTGAGTATAGGAATCGTCGTACTATAAAGAGGGATCCAAAAAGAAGGTTGGTGTTTTGCCAAAGCTCAAGCCTCTATATTCAAAAGCTATTTTTTGAAAACCAAAAATCTCTTTAAAATTCTATGGTTGACCATGGTTAGGTTTGAGAAACCTAGAGTGTTCTTGTTGAAAAGCAGCTGAACTTCTTCAACTGCAGCTGAGCTTTTCAGCTGAGCTGAACTTCAGCTGAGTTGAGCTTCTTCAGCTGCAGCTGAGCTGAACTTCAGCTGAGTTGAGCTTCTTCAGCTGTAGCTGAGCTTTTCAGCTGAGCTGAACTTCAGCTGAGTTGAGCTTCTTCAGCTGCAGCTGAGCTGAACTTCAGCTGAGTTGAACTTTCTCAACTCCAGCTGAACTTCAACTTCAACTGGGGTCCAGGCAGGTTCAACCGGGGTCCAGGGCAAGTTCAACCGGGGTCCAGAGAGGTTCAACCGGGGTCCAAGAAAAGTTCAGCCGGGGTTTTTTTTCCCGGACCTCACTGGTCAATACCGGTTGAACCGGCCCTAGGGGCGGTTCAACCGGTGTCAGGACCTGTTTTTGCAGCCTGACTTGCAGTCTGCCAGTCTGACTGGCAGACTGTCTGTCAGCCTGCCCCAGGCGGTTGAACCGGTCTTAGGGGCGGTTCAACCGGTCTTGGTCAACTTTGACCAGTCTGCGGTCAGTCTGCGCGTCAGTCTGCCAGTCAGACTGGCAGACAGGCTGCCAGGCCTGCCAGGGGCGGTTCAACCGCCCTAGGGGGCGGTTCAACCGGTCTCAGGCAGCAAAATCGGCCCCAACGGCTAGTTTTGAGCTCCACCTATATATACTCACTCCTACCTCTCACCCCACAGTAGTGAGCACGATTTGAACTCCATTTCTAACCCAAGAAACACCTCCCTCTCTCTCTCACACATCTCTTGCCTCTCCCATTTCAAATCTTTGGAGAGAAATCTTTGAGTGAGCTTGAGAGCTGCGGTTTTTGTGCTTCATCTCTAAATCTCTCTTGCTCTTCTTCTTGATTCGAGCTTTGGTACTACATCGAGTTCCTTGTGGATTCATTACTCTTGGAGCTTCTAGCTCCTAGACGACTAGGTGTCTCTTGTGAGTCTCCAAATCTTGTGGAAGACCATAAGAAAGTTTGTATTACCCGCTCGTTTGAGCAAAGATTATTGTGTGGGCTTGACCTTTGTGGTCGGCAAAGGGAGGATTAGGGTTGAAAGAGACCCGGCTCTTTGTGGGCGCCTCAACGAGGAAGTAGGGCACCTTGGTGGTGTGACCGAACCTCGGGATAAATCTTGTGTCTCTTGTGTTCTTGTTTATTGTGCTTACTTGTGTTCTTTGTTCTCTCACCATCCCGCGAAAGAATTGTTTATATCTTTTTGGTGTGTGGATTTTGAGAAGTGCCCTTCTCAGATCTACTACTTTGAACCCTGTGGATCATTTAGAACATCTCATTTCCAAAGTTAACTGGGTGAATTTCGAGATCAATTCAGTTTTACCCAGTTTGCTTCTAGTTTTTGTTGAAAAAGTTTTAACTTGCCTATTCACCCCCCCCTCTAGGCAACTTTCAATACTTTTGGCGACTCCGCTGGGGACTAGGTGTCTAGACCTGCTAAAAATCGGCCCATAGATGGCCGGTTCTAAAGATCACACCAAGATCTCCACCACCAACATTATCAAGCCGGCTATAGAGGCGCTCCCGGCTGATGACCGTACCAAAGACCCTTTGAAGACCTCGTAATGCACGATAAGAAGGAGGTGATGCGGCAATAGAACGAACAACGTGATAAGGAAGAAGCGGAACTGCTGCATAAACTCTCCGAACGGCGCAAGGAGGCGGCAGAAAAGTATTTGTCACACTTCATGGTGGATCGCCACCAGAAGATCATCCGTCAAGGGGAGATCGATATGAAATCTCTCCTACCTCCACTTCAGGGTCCTACTGTAAGTACTCCAGATCTATCTCTTACGACTTTCATGGATCAACGAGGAGATCAGTTAAAGCAATACGTAGATGAATCTATTAAAATGCATTTACGTTCATACGAGAAATCAACTGCTCCTAGTTTTCCTTCGCGTGAGTCTAATACAGAGCCACCCGCGCCAAGCGCATCGGCTACAAATGGGTCACCCTTGACCCAACCATCATATGGTATGCCGATGCACGCTTTTGTGTCACCATCACAGCCGCAACCACTAGGCACACGGCAGGTACTGGACGCGGCCGGACCGTCCGAGCATCATCTCAGACAGTCCGATTATACCGCAGATCGTCCGACGTATTTCGCCGGACCGTCCGACCCGACGCAGGCCCGCACACAAAACGCTCAGGTCGCATCGTACATGGCCGGACCATCAGGGTACAACCCCGAACAATTCGGCCCCATCACGAACCGTCCGATGCATCAAGCCGGACCGTCCGGATATGGCATGAGCCGGCTGGCGTATTACGTCGGACCATCCAACTCTACACGAGTCCACGCGCAAACCGCCCAAGTCGTGCCATATATGGCCGATCCGTCCGGGTACAGCCCTGGACCATTCGGCCCGATCGCTAACCGTCCAGTTCTTTACGATAGATGGTCTAGGTACGAGACTGCCCAGGTAGCACCATATACGGCTGGACAATCCGGATATACCTTCGGACCGTTTAGCCCGGTCGCGGACCATCCGGCTTCTTACACCGGACCGTCCGGATATGCGTACGCAGAGCCGAGAGCTGCGCAATACACACAGTTCCCACATTCATCGCAGCAACATTATGGTGCCCCACCAGCAACACATTATAATCATGCCATACCTCCTCATGGACATAGGGCTGAATACTGTTCGGCCACAAGAGAGCCTGAGAGGTATAGGGCAGGAGCTGGTGACATTAATAGGACACCTAACACACACCTCAAACACCCTTGAGAGGAAAGCCGACAGAGTGATGTCAGGCAACCTGAGATTTCCACCCACAAACTCAATGGATGGTCGCCAGACATGGCGGAGAGGATCAGAGACAAGGTAGCCGGGATGTTCAGGGACAAACTCGGTGTTAGTGTGTCAGGTACAGGGCAATCGTATCGGAAACCTTATAGCCACTGATTCGACACCGTGCCATATCCACAGGGAACTAGAACACCAGAGTTCTCTAAATTTTCTGGTGAAGGTGGGAAAAGCACACATGAACATATTAGCCAATTCATAGCACACTTGGGGGAATTGGCTGATGGGGAAGCCTACCGCGTTCGTTTATTCTCGTTGTCCCTTACTGATACTGCATTCGCATGGTACGCAGCTTTGTGAAAGTCGCCTAGATGGGGGGTGAATAGGGCGAATATGAAATTTACAAACTTTAAGCACAACTACAAGCCGGGGTTAGCGTTAGAATTAGATTCGAGTCCAAAAGAGAGGGCGAGAACAAATCACAAGCAAATAAGATGAATGACACGGTGATTTGTTTTACCGAGGTTCGGTTCTTGCAAACCTACTCCCCGTTGAGGTGGTCACAAAGACCGGGTCTCTTTCAACCCTTTCCCTCTCTCAAACGGTCACTTAGACCGAGTGAGCTTCTCTTCTCAATCAAACGGGACACTAAGTCCCCACAAGGACCACCACACAATTGGTGTCTCTTGCCTTGGTTACAATTGAGTTGGAATCAAGAAAGAATGAAGAAGAAAAGCAATCCAAGCGCAAGAGCTCAAATGAACACAAGTCTCTCTCTCTCTCACGAGTCACTATTTGATTGGAATGATCTTTGGACTTCGAAGAGGATTTGATCTCTTTGATTGTGTCTTGTATTGAATGCTATAGCTCTTATAAGGTGTTTGAAGGCTGAAAACTTGGATGCCATGAATGGTGGGTGGTTGGGGGTATTTATAGCCCCAACCACCAAACTAGCCGTTTGGTGGAGGCTGTTGTCGCATGGCGCACCGGACAGTCTGGTGCGCCACGGGACACTGCCCGGTGCGCCAGCCACGTCACCCGACCGTTAGGGTTCGACCGTTGGAGCTTCTGTCTTCTGGGCCATCGGACAGTCCGGTGGTGCACCGGACAGGTCCTGTAGACTGTCTGGTGCGCCGTCTGGCGCGTGCTCTGACTTCTGCCCGCACAGTCGCGCACTGTAGCGCATTTAATGTCCTCTGCAGACGACCGTTGGCGCGAAGTAGTCGTTGCTCCGCTGGCACACCAGACAGTCCGGTGCTACACCGAACAGTCCGGTGAATTATAGAGGAGCGGCCCCCAGAATTCCCGAAGGTAGCAAGTTTGAAGTCGAGTTCCCTGGTGCACCGGACATTGTCCGGTGCGCCAGACCAGGGCACACTTCGGTTGACTTTTGCTCTCTTTGTTTGAACCATTTCTTGGTCTTTTTATTGGTTTATTGTGAACCTTTAGCACCTGTAAAACTTATAATCTAGAGCAAACTAGTTAGTCCAATTATTTGTGTTGGGCAATTCAACCACCAAAATCAATTAGGAAAAAGGTGTAAGCCTATTTCCCTTTCAATCTCCCCATTTTTGGTGATTGATGCCAACACAAACTAAAGCAAATATATAAGTGCAGAATTGAACTAGTTTGCATAATGTAAGTGCAAATGTTGCTTGGAATGAAACCAATAATTATTCTCATAAGATATGCATGGATGCTTTCTTTATATTAAAATTTTGGACCACGCTTGCACCACAGGTTTTGTTTTTGCAAATGTTTTGGAAATTCTTTTAAAAGTCTTTTGCAAATAGTCAAAGGTATATGAATATGATTTTGAGAAGCATTTTCAAGATTTGAAATTTTCTCCCCCTGTTTCAAATGCTTTTCCTTTAGCTAAACAAAACTCCCCCTTAATGAAATCCTCCTCTTAGTTTTCAAGAGGGTTTTAGATATAGATTTTTGAAGAGGGTATACCAATTTGAAAATCTATCAACATTAAGATACCAATTTGAAAACACTACTTTTAAATACAAATTGAAAGACTAAATTTTTTGAAATTGGTGGTGGTGCGGTCCTTTTGCTTTGGGCTAATACTTTCTCCCCCTTTGGCATGAATCGCCAAAAACGGATACATGTGAAATATAAGCCCTTTTTACTTTCCCCCCTATGGTAAATAACATATGAGTGAAGATTATACCAAAGTTGGAGAGCGGTGTGGAGCGACGACGAAGGATGAATAATTTGATGGAGTGGAGTGGAAGCCTTGTCTTCGCCGAAGTCTCCAATTCCCTTTCAATCTATGACTTAGCATGAAATGCACTTGAAACCACATTAGTCATAGCACATGAAACAGATATGATCAAAGGTATATAAATGAGCTATGTATGCAAAATATCAATCAAAATTCCTAGAATCAAGAATATTTAGCTCATGCCTAAGTTTGGTAAAAGTTTGCTCATCTAATGGCTTGGTAAAGATATCGGCTAATTGTTCTTTGGTGTTAACATATGCAATCTTGATATCCCCCTTTTGTTGGTGATCCCTTAAAAATGATACCGAATGGCTATGTGTTTAGTCCGGCTATGCTCAACGGGATTATCCGCCATGCGGATTGCACCCTCATTATCACATAGAAGAGGAACTTTGGTTAATTTGTAACCATAGTCCCTAAGGGTTTGCCTCATCCAAAGCAATTGCGCGCAACAATGGCCTGCGGCAATATACTCGGCTTTGGCGGTAGAAAGAGCCACAGAATTTTGCTTCTTTGAAGCCCAAGACACCAGAGATCTTCCTAAGAACTGGCAAGTCCCTGATGTGCTCTTTCTATTAATCTTACACCCTGCCCAATCAGCATCGGAATAACCAATTAAATCAAATGTGGATCCCCTGGGGTACCAAAGGCCAAACTTAGGAGTATAAACTAAATATCTCAAGATTCATTTCACGACCCTAAGGTGAACTTCCTTAGGATCGGCTTGGAATCTTGCACACATGCATACGAAAAGCATAATATCCGGTCGTGAAGCACATAAATAGAGTAAAGATCCTATCATCGACTGGTATACCTTTTGATCTACGGATTTACCTCCCGTGTCAAGGTCGAGATGCCCATTGGTTCCCATGGGTGTCTTGATGGGCTTGGCATCCTTCATCCCAAACTTTGTAAGAATGTCTTGAATGTACTTCGTTTGGCTAATGAAGGTGCCCTCTTGGAGTTGCTTGACTTGAAAGCCTAGAAAATACTTCAACTCCCACATCATAGACATCTCGAATTTTTGAGTCATGATCCTACTAAACTCTTCGCATGTAGATTCGTTAGTAGACCCAAATATGATATCATCAACATAAATTTGGCATACAAACAAATCATTTGCAAGTGTTTTAGTAAAGAGTGTAGGATCGGCTTTTCCGACTTTGAAGCCATTGGCGATAAGAAAATCTCTTAGGCATTCATACCATGCTCTTGGGGCTTGCTTGAGCCCATAAAGCGCCTTAGAGAGTTTATAAACATAGTTAGGGTACTCACTATCTTCAAAGCCGGGAGGTTGCTCAACATAGACCTCTTCCTTGATTGGTCCATTGAGGAAAGCACTTTTCACATCCATTTGGTAAAGCTTAAAGCCATGGTAAGTAGCATAGGCAAGTAATATACGAATTGACTCAAGCCTAGCTACGGGTGCATAGGTTTCACCGAAATCCAAACCTTCGACTTGTGAATATCCCTTGGCCACAAGTCGGGCTTTGTTCCTTATCACCACACCATGCTCATCTTGCTTGTTGCGGAAGACCCACTTGGTTCCTACAACATTTTGGTTAGGACGTGGAACTAAATGCCATACCTCATTCCTCGTGAAGTTGTTGAGCTCCTCTTGCATCGCCAGCACCCAATCCAAATCTTGAAGTGCTTCCTTTATCCTGTGTGGCTCAATAGAGGAAACAAAAGAGTAATGTTCACAAAAATGAGCAACACGAGATCGAGTAGTTACCCCCTTATGAATGTCGCCGAGGATGGTGTTCACGGGGTGATCTCGTTGAATTGCTTGGTGGACTCTTGGGTGTGGAGGTCTTGGACCGTCGTTATCTTCCTTGTCTTGATTATTGGCATCTCCCCCTTGATCATTGCCCTCCTCTTGAGGTGGCTCCTGTTGATCTTCATCATCATCATCTTGAGCTTGATCCTCATCTTGAGTTGGTGGAGACGCTTGCAATGAGGAAGATGGTTGATCTTGTGCTTGTGGAGGCTCTTCGGATTCCTTAGGACACACATCCCCAGTGGACATGTTCCTTAGCGCGACGCATGGAGCCTCTTCATTATCTAGCTCATCAAGATCAACTTGCTCTACTTGAGAGCCGTTAGTCTCATCAAACACAATGTCACAAGAAACTTCAACTAGTCCAGTGGACTTTGTTAAAGACTCTATATGCCCTTATGTTTGAATCATATCCTAGTAAAAAGCCTTCTACAGCCTTAGGAGCAAATTTAGATTTTCTACCTCTTTTAACAAGAATAAAGTATTTGCTACCAAAGACTCTAAAATATGAAACATTGGGCTTTTTACCGGTTAGGAGTTCATATGATGTCTTCTTGAGGATTCGGTGAAGATATAACCGGTTGATGGCGTAGCAAGCGGTGTTGACCGCCTCAGCCCAAAACCGATCCGACGTCTTGTACTCATCAAGCATGGTCCTTGCCATGTCCAATGGAGTTCTGTTCTTCCTCTCGACTACACCATTTTGTTGTGGCATGTAGGGAGAAGAGAACTCATGCTTGATGCCCTCCTCCTCAAGAAAGCTTTCGATTTGTGAGTTCTTGAACTCCGTCCCGTTGTCGCTTCTAATCTTTTTGATCCTTAAGTCGAACTCATTTTGAGCCCGTCTCAAGAATTCCTTTAAGGTCTCTTGGGTTTGAGATTTATCCTGCAAAAAGAACACCCAAGTGAAGCGAGAATAATCACCCACAATTACAAGACAGTACTTACTCCCGTCGATGCTTATGTAAGCGACCGGGCCAAATAGGTCCATGTGGAGTAGCTCAAGCGGCTTGTCGGTCGTCATGATGTTCTTGTGTGGATGATGAACACCGACTTTCTTTCCTGCTTGACATGCGCTACAAACCCTGTCTTTCTCAAAATGAACATTGGTTAGTCCCAAAATGTGCTCTCCCTTTAGAAGCTTATGAAGATTCTTCATCCCAACATGGGCTAGTCGGCGGTGCCAGAGCCAACCCATGTTAGTCTTAGCAATTAAGCAAGTGTCGAGTTCAGCTCTATTAAAATCAACTAAGTATAGCTGACCCTCTAACACTCCCTTAAATGCTACTGAATCATCACTTCTTCTGAAGACAGTAACACCTATATCCGTAAAAAGACAGTTGTAACCCATTTTGCATAATTGAGAAACAGAAAGCAAATTGTAATCAAAAGAATCTACAAGAAAAACATTGGAAATATAATGGTCAGGAGATATTGCAATTTTACCCAATCCTTTGACCAAACCTTGATTTCCATCCCCGAATGTGATGGCTCGTTGGGGATCTTGGTTTTTCTCGTAGGAGGAGAACATCTTCTTCTCCCCTGTCATGTGGTTTGTGCACCCGCTATCGATGATCCAACTTGAGCCCCCGGATGCATAAACCTACAAAACAATTTTAGGCCTTGTTCTTAGGTACCCAAACGGTCTTGGGTCCTTTCACACTAGAAATAAGCACCTTGGGTACCCAAACACAAGTCTTTGACCCCTTGTGTTTGCCCCCAACATATTTGGCAACTATTTTGCCTGATTTGTTCGTTAAAACATAAGATGCATCAAAAGTCTTAAATGAAATGTTAGGTTCATTTGATGCAATAGGAGTTTTCTTCTTAGGCAATTTAGCATGGGTTCATTGCCTAGAACTAGATGCCTCACTCTTATACATAAAAGCATGATTAGAGCCAGAGTGAGACTTCCTAGAATGAATTCTCCTAATTTTGTGCTCGGGATAACCGGCAGGGTACAAAATGTAGCCCTCGTTATCCTGAGGCATGGGAGCCTTGCCCTTAACAAAGTTAGATAATCTTTTAGGAGGGGCATTGAGTTTGACATTGCCTCCCTGTTGAAAGCCAATGCCATCCTTATTGCCAGGGCGTCTCCCACTATAGAGCATGCTTCTAGCAAATTTAAATGTTTCATTTTCTAAGTCATGCTCATCAATCTTAGCACTAAGTTGAGCTATGTGATCATTTTGTTTCTTAATTAAAGCTAGGTGATCATGAATAGCATCAACATTAATGTCTCTACATCTAGTGCAAATGGTAACATGCTCAACGGTAGATGTAGAGGGTTTGCAAGAATTTAATTCAACAATCTTAGCATGTAATATGGCATTTTCATCTCTAAGATTGGAAATGGAAATATTGCAAAAATTTAATTCCTTAGCCTTAGCAATTAATTTTTCATTTTCATTTCTAAGGCTAGCAAGAGAGGCATTCAATTTTTCAATCTTAGCAATTGAACTAGCATTATCATTCTAAGATTGTCTATTGAATCAACACAATCATTTGATTTCTCAACCTTAGCAATTAGTTTGGCATTTTCATTTCTAAGGTTGGAAATAACATCATGGCAGGTACTTAGCTCACTAGATAATTTTTCACATTTCTCTACCTCTAGAGCATAAGCATTTTTAACCTTAACATGTTTTTTGTTTTCTTTAATTAGGAAGTCCTCTTGGCTATCCAAGAGTTCATCCTTTTCATGAATAGCACTAATCCATTCATTTAATTTTTCCTTTTGTTGCATGTTTAGGTTGGCAAAAAGCGTTAATAAATTATCCTCATCATCACTAGAGCTAGCCTCATCACTAGATGTTGCATACTTAGTGGAGGATTTAGATTTTACCTTTTTCTTTTTGCCGTACTTCGCCATGAGGCACTTGTGGCCGACGTTGGGGAAGAGGAGGCCTTTGGTGACGGCGTTGTTGGCGGCGTCCTCGTCGGAGGAGGTGTCGGTGGAGCTCTCGTCGGAGTCCCACTCCGGGCAAACATGGGCATCGCCGCCCTTCTTCTTGTAGTACCTCTTCTTTTCTCTTCTCTTTTCCTTCTTGTCGTCGCCCCTATCACTATCACTAGATAATGGACATTTTGCAATAAAATGACCGGGCTTACCACACTTGTAGCAAACTTTCTTGGAGCGGGGCTTGTAGTCCTTCTCCCTCCTTTGCTTGAGGATTTGGTGAAAGCTCTTGATGATGAGCGCCATTTCCTCGTTGTCGAGCTTGGAGGCGTCGATGGGGACCCTACTAGGTGTAGAGTCTTCTTTCTTGTCCTCTGTTGCCTTGAATGCAACGGGTTGCACATCGGGTGTGGAGGAGGCGCCTTGCTCGATGATTTTCTTGGAGCCTTTGATCATCAACTCAAAGCTCACAAATTTTTCTATTACTTCCTCGGGAGACATTAGTTTATATCTTGGATCACCATGAATTAATTGAACTTGAGTAGGATTAAGAAATACGAGTGATCTAAGAATAACCTTGACCATTTCATGGTCATCCTATTTAGTGCTCCCGAGGTTGCGCACTTGGTTCACCAAGGTCTTGTGGATCCTCCCCTTGGTGAAGCATGAAGCGACCGAGCTCCCCCTCGATCGTTTCCCTCTTGGTGATCTTGGTCACCTCGTCTCCTTCGTGCGCGGTCTTGAGTACATCCCAAATCTCTTTGGCGCTCTTCAATCCTTGCACCTTGTTATACTCCTCTCGACTTAGAGAGGCGAGGAGTATAGTGGTGGCTTGGGAGTTGAAGTGCCGGATTTGGGCTACTTCGTCCATGTCATAGCCTTCATCCCCCACGGATGGTTCCTGTGCACCAAACTCAACAATGTCCCAAATGCTAGCGTGGAGTGAGGTTAGATGGTGCCTCATTTTGTCACTCCACATACAATAATCTTCACCGTCAAAAACCGGTGGTTTGTGAAAGTTGCCTAGAGGGGGGTGAATAGGGCGAAACTGAAATTTATAAACTTAATCACAACTACGAGCTGGGTTAGCTTTAGAAATATAAACGAGTCCGCGAGAGAGGGTGCAAAACAAATCGCAAGTGAATAAAGAGTGTGACACGCAGATTTGTTTTACCGAGGTTCGGTTCTCGCAAACCTACTCCCCGTTGAGGTGGTCACAAAGACCGGGTCTCTTTCAACCCTTTCCCTCTCTCAAACGGTCCCTCGGACCGAGTGAGCTTCTCTTCTCAAATCACTTGGAACACAAAGTTCCCACAAGGATCACCACACGACTGGTGTCTCTTGCCTCAATTACAAGTGAGTTTGATCTCAAAAAAGAATGAGAAAGAAAGCAATCCAAGCGCAAGAGCTCAAAAGAACACAACAAATCTCTCTCACTTAACACTAAAGCTTTTGTGGAAATTGGGAGAGGATTTGATCACTTGGGTGTGTCTTGTATTGAATGCCTAGCTCTTGTAAGTAGTTGGAAGGTGGAAAACTTGGATGACTTGAATGTGGGGTGGTTGGGGGTATTTATAACCCCAACCACCAAACTAGCCGTTTGGTGGAGGCTGCTGTCGCATGGCGCACCGAACAGTCCGGTGCGCCAGCCACGTCACTAGGCCGTTGGGTTCCGACCGTTGGAGCTCTGACGTGTGGGCCCGCCTGGCTGTCCGGTGGTGCACCGGACAAGTCCTGTAGACTGTCCGGTGTGCCACCCGCGCGTGCTCTGCCCCTCTGCGCGCGCTGGCGCACATTTAATGCGTTGCAGTCGACCGTTGGCGCGAAGTAGTCGTTGCTCCGCTGGCTCACCGGACAGTCCGGTGTGCACTGGACATGTCCGATGAATTATAGCGGAGCGGAAATCCGAAGCTGGCGAGTTCAGAGTCGCTCTCCCCTAGGGCACCGGACACTGTCCGGTGTTACACCGGACAGTCCGGTGAATTATAGTGAAGCGCCTATGAGAATTCCCGAAGGTGCGAAGTTTAGCTTGGAGTCCCCTGGTGCACCGGACACTGTCCGGTGGCACACCGGACAGTCCGGTGCGCTAGACCAGGGCAGCCTTCGGTTATCCCTTGCTCTCTTTGTTGAACCCATTTCTTGGTCTTTTTATTGGCTAAGTGTGAACCTTTGGCACCTTTATAACTTATAGACTAGAGCAAACTTAGTTAGTCCAATTATTTGTGTTGGGCAATTCAACCACCAAAAATAATTAGGAAAATAGGTGTAAGCCTAATTCCCTTTCAATCTCCCCCTTTTTGGTGATTGATGCCAACACAAACCAAAGCAAGTATAGAAGTGCATAATTGAACTAGTTTGCATAATGTAAGTGCAAAGGTTACTTAGAATTGAGCCAATATAAATACTTATAAGATATGCATGGATTGTTTCTTTAATTTTAACATTTTGGACCATGCTTGCACCACATATTTTGTTTTTGCAAATTCTTTTGTAAATCCTTTTCAAAGTTCTTTTGCAAATAGTCAAAGGTAAATGAATAAGACTTTGTGAAGCATTTTCAAGATTTGAAATTTTCTCCCCCTGTTTCAAATGCTTTTCCTTTGACTTAAACAAAACTCCCCCTTAATGAAATTCTCCTCTTAGTGTTCAAGAGGGTTTTAAGATATTGATTTTGAAAATACTACTCTCTCCCCTTTTTGAACACAAGGAGATACCAAATTGAAAATCATACCAATTGAAAAACTCTTTTTAAAATTAGTGGTGGTGCGGTCCTTTTGCTTTGGGCTAATACTTTCTCCCCCTTTGGCATGAATCGCCAAAAACGGATACTTGAGTGAGATATAAGCCCTTTATAACTACTTTCTCCCCTTTGGCAAGTAAAATACGGGTGAAGATTATACCAAAGACGGAGAGGTGCTCGGAGCGACGACGAAGGGTGAGTTACGGAGTGGAAGCCTTTGTTTTCGCCGAAGACTCCAATTCCCTTTCAGTACACCTATGACTTGGTTTGAAATATACTTGAAAACATATTATTCATAACATATAAAAGAGACATGATCAAAGGTATATAAATGATCTATGTATGCAAGACATCAAAAGAAATTCCTAGAATCAAGAATATTTAGCTCATGCCTAAGTTTGTTAAAAGTTTGTTCATCAAGTGGCTTGGTAAAGATATCGGCTAATTGATCTTTAGTATTAATGTATGCAATCTCGATATCTCCCTTTTGTTGGTGATCCCTTAAAAAGTGATACCGAATGGCTATGTGTTTAGTGCGGCTATGCTCAACGGGATTATCCGCCATGCGGATTGCACTCTCATTATCACATAGAAGAGGAACTTTGGTTAATTTGTAACCATAGTCCTTAAGGGTTTGCCTCATCCAAAGTAGTTGCGCGCAACAATGGCCTGCGGCAATGTACTCGGCTTCGGCGGTAGAAAGAGCTACGGAATTTTGCTTCTTTGAAGCCCAAGACACCAAGGATCTTCCCAAGAACTGGCAAGTCCCCGATGTGCTCTTTCTATTGATTTTACACCCTGCCCAATCGGCATCCGAATAACCAATCAAATCAAATGTGGACCCCCTAGGATACCAAAGCCCAAACTTAGGAGTATAAACTAAATTTCTCAAGATTCGTTTTACGCCCATAAGGTGAGCTTCCTTAGGGTCAGCTTGGAATCTTGCACACATGCATACGGAAAGCATAATATCCGGTCGAGATGCACATAAATAGAGTAAAGAGCCTATCATCGACCGGTATACCTTTTGATCCACGAACTTACCTTCCGTGTCGAGGTCGAGATGCCCATTGGTTCCCATGGGTGTCTTGATGGGCTTGGCATCCTTCATCCCAAATTTGCTTAGAATGTCTTGAGTATACTTCGTTTGGCTAATGAAGGTGCCCTCTTGGAGTTGCTTCACTTGAAATCCCAAGAAGTACTTCAACTCCCCCATCATAGACATCTCGAACTTTTGTGTCATGATCCTACTAAATTCCTCACATGTAGATTCGTTAGTAGACCCAAATATAATATCATCAACATAAATTTGGCATACAAACAAATCATTGTCAAGAGTTTTAGTAAACAAAGTAGGATCGGCCTTTCCGACTTTGAAGCCATTAGTGATAAGAAAATCTCTTAGGCATTATACCATGCTCTTGGGGCTTGCTTGAGCCCATAAAGCGCCTTAGAGAGTTTATAAACATGGTTAGGATACTCACTATCTTAGAAGCCAGGAGGTTGCTCAACATAGACCTCTTCCTTGATTGGTCCATTGAGGAAGGCACTTTTCACGTCCATTTGGTAAAGCTTGAAGCCATGGTAAGTAGCATAGGCCAATAATATACGGATTGACTCAAGCCTAGCTACGGGTGCATAGGTTTCACTGAAATCCAAACCTTTGACTTGGGAGTATCCCTTGGCCACAAGTCGAGCTTTGTTCCTTGTCACCACACCATGCTCGTCTTGCTTGTTGCGGAAGACCCATTTGGTTCCTACAACATTTTGATTAGGACGTGGAACTAAATGCCATACCTCATTCCTCATGGAATTGTTGAGCTCCTCTTGCATCGCCACCACCCAATCCGAATCTTGTAGTGCTTCTTCTACCCTGTGTGGCTCAATAGAGGAAACAAAAGAGTAATGCTCACAAAAATGTGCAACCCGAGATCTAGTGGTTACCCCCTTATGAATGTCGCCGAGGATAGTGTCGACGGGGTGATCTCGTTGGATTGCTTGGTGGACTCTTGGGTGTGGCGGCCTTGGTTATTCATCCTCCTTGTCTTGATCATTTGCATCTCCCCCTTGATCATTGCCGTCATTGTGAGGTGGCTCATCTTCTTGATCTTCTTCTTCATCAACTTGAGCCTCATCCTCATTTTGAGTTGGTGGAGATGCTTGCGTGGAGGAGGATGGTTGATCTTGTGCATTTGGAGGCTCTTCGGATTCCTTAGGGCACACATCCCCAATGGACATGTTCCTTAGCGCGATGCACGGAGCCTCTTCATCACCTATCTCATCAAGATCAACTTGCTCTACTTGAGAGCCATTAGTCTCATCAAACACAATGTCACAAGAAACTTCAACTTGTCCAGAGGACTTGTTAAAGACTCTATATGCCCTTGTGTTTGAATCATATCCTAGTAAAAAGCCTTCTACAGTCTTAGGAGCAAATTTAGATTTTCTACCTCTTTTAACAAGAATAAAGCATTTGCTACCAAAGACTCTAAAATATGAAATATTTGGCTTTTTACCGTTTAGGAGTTCATATGATGTCTTCTTGAGGATTCGGTGTAGATATAACCGATTGATGGCGTAGCAAGCGGTGTTGACCGCCTCGGCCCAAAACCGATCCAAAGTCTTGTACTCATCAAGCATGGTTCTTGCCATGTCCAATAGAGTTCTATTCTTCCTCTCCACTACACCATTTTGTTGTGGCATGTAGGGAGAAGAGAACTCATGCTTGATGCCCTCCTCCTCAAGGAAGCCTTCAATTTGAGAGTTCTTGAACTCCGTCCCATTGTCGCTTCTAATCTTTTTGATCCTCAAGCCGAACTCATTTTGAGCTCGTCTCAAGAATCCCTTTAAGGTCTCTTGGGTATGAGACTTTTCCTGCAAAAAGAATACCCAAGTGAAGCGAGAATAGTCATCCACAATAACTAGACAGTACTTACTCCCGTCGATGCTTATGTAAGCTATCGGGCCGAATAGGTCCATGTGTAGGAGTTCCAGTGGCCTGTCAGTCGTCATGATGTTCTTATGTGGATGATGAGCACCGACTTGCTTTCCTGCTTGGCATGCGCTACAAATCCTGTCTTTCTCAAAATGAACATTTGTTAATCCTAAAATGTGCTCCCCCTTTAGAAGCTTATGAAGATTCTTCATCCCAACATGGGCTAGTCGGCGGTGCCAGAGCCAACCCATGTTAGTCTTAGCAATTAAGCAAGTGTTGAGTTCAGCTCTATCAAAATCTACCAAGTATAGCTGACCCTCTAACACTCCCTTAAATGCTATTGAATCATCACTTCTTCTAAAGACAGTGACACCCACATCAGTAAAAAGACAGTTGTAGCCCATTTGACATAATTGAGAAACGGAAAGCAAATTGTAATCTAGGGAATCTACAAGAAAAACATTGGAAATTGAATGGTCGGGAGATATAGCAATTTTACCCAATCCTTTGACCAAACCTTGGTTTCCATCCCCGAATGTGATAGCTCGTTGGGGATCTTGTTTTTTCTCATAGGAGGAGAACATTTTTCTTCTCCCCTGTCTTGTGGTTTGTGCACCCGTTGTCGATGATCCAACTTGAGCCCCTGGATGTATAAACCTACAAAACAAGTTTAGTTCTTCACTTTAGGTACCCAAATGGTTTTGGGTCCTTTGGCATTAGATACAAGAACTTTAGGTACCCAAACACAAGTCTTTGACCCCTTGTGCTTGCCCCCAACATATTTGGCAACTACTTTGCCGGATTTGTTAGTTAAAACATATGATGCATCAAAAGTTTTAAACGAAATGTCATGATCATTTGATGCACTAGGAGTTCTTTTCTTAGGCAACTTAGCATGGGTTGGATGCCTACAACTAGATGTCTCACCCTTATACATAAAAGCATGGTTAGGGCCAGAGTGAGACTTCCTAGAATGAATTCTCCTAATTTTGCTCTCAGGATAACCGGCAGGGTACAAAATGTAACCCTCGTTATCCTGAGGCATGGGAGCCTTGCCCTTAACAAAATTAGACAATTTCTTAGGAGGGGCATTAAGTTTGACATTGTCCCCCTTTTGGAAGCCAATGCCATCCTTAATGCCAGGACGTCTCCCACTATAAAGCATACTACGAGCAAATTTAAATTTTTCATTTTCAAGTTCATGCTCGGCAATTTTAGCATCTAATTTTGCTATATGATCATTTTGTTGTTTAATTAAAGCCATGTGATCATGAATAGCATCAATGTTAACATCTCTACATCTAGTGCAAATAGTAGTGTGTTCAACGGTAGATGTAGAGGGTTTGCAAGAATTAAGTTCAACAATCTTAGCACGCAATATATCATTTTTATCCCTAAGATCGGAAATTGTAATATTGCAAACATCAAGTTCTTTAGCCTTAGCAAGCAAATTTTCATTTTCATTCCTAAGGCTAGCAAGAGTAATGTTTAATTCTTCAATCTTAGCAAGCAAATTATCATTATCATTTCTAAGATTGGGAATTGAAACATCACAAACATTTGAATCAACCTTAGCTAACAAAGTAGCACTCTCATTTCTAAGGTTGTCTATAGTCTCATGGCAAGTGCTTAGCTCACTAGATAGTTTTTCACATTTTTCTACTTCTAGAGCGTAAGCATTTTTAACTTTAACATGCTTTTTGTTTTCTTTAATAAGTAAGTCCTCTTGGGAGTCCAAGAGATCATCCTTCTCATGGATAGCACTAATCAATTCATTTAATTTTTCTTTTTGTTGCATGTTTAAGTTGGCAAAAAGAGTACGCAAATTATCTTCCTCATCACTAGCATTATCATCGCTAGAGGACTCATATCTAGTGGAGGATTTGGATTTAACCTTCTTCTTTTTGCCGTCCTTTGCCATGAGGCACTTGTGGCTGACGTTGGGGAAGAGAAGGCCCTTGTTGATGGCGATGTTGGCGGCGTCCTCGTTGGAGGAGGAGTCGGAGGAGCTCTCGTCCGAGTCCCACTCGCGGCATACATGGGCGTCGCCACCCTTCTTCTTGTAGTATTTCTTCTTCTCCTTTCTTCTCCCTTTCTTGTCGTCGCCCCTGTCACTGTCACTAGAAATAGGACATTTTGCAATAAAGTGACCGGGCTTACCACACTTGTAGCAAACCTTCTTGGAGCGGGGCTTGTAATCTTTCCCCCTCCTTTGCTTGAGGATTTGGCGGAAGCTCTTGATGACGAGCGCCATTTCCTCATTGTCGAGCTTTGAGGCGTCGATTGGTTGTCTACTTGATGTAGACTCCTTCTTCTCCTCTGTTGCCTTGAATGCAACCGGCTGTGCTTCGGATGTGGAGGGATCATCTAGCTCATTGATTTTCTTTGAGCCCTTGATCATATACTCAAAGCTCACAAAATTCCCGATTACTTCCTCGGGAGTCATTAGTGTATATCTAGGATTACCACGAATTAATTGAACTTGAGTAGGGTTAAGGAAAATAAGTGATCTAAGAATAACCTTAACCATCTCGTGATCATCCCACTTTTTACTCCCAAGGTTGCGCACTTGGTTCACCAAGGTTTTGAGCCGGTTGTACATGTCTTGTGGCTCTTCCCCTTTGCGAAGCCGGAAACGACCGAGCTCCCCCTCGATCGTCTCCCGCTTGGTGATCTTGGTTAGTTCATCTCCCTTGTGCGTGGTTTTGAGCACGTCCCAAACTTCCTTGGCGCTCTTCAATCCTTGCACCTTGTTGTACTCCTCTCTACTTAGAGAGGCGAGGAGTATTGTTGTGGCTTGGGAGTTGAAGTGCTCGATTTGGGCCACTTCGTCCTCATCATAACTCTCATCCCCTACGGATGGTACCTGTACACCAAACTCAACGACATCCCATATACTTTTGTGGAGTGAGGTTAGATGAAATCGCATTAAATCACTCCACCTTGCATAATCTTCACCATCAAAAGTTGGTGGTTTGCCTAATGGGACGGAAAGTAAAGGTGTATGTTTAGGAATGCGAGGATAGCGTAAGAGGATCTTACTAAACTTCTTGCGCTCATGGCGCTTAGAAGTAATGGATGGTGCATCGGAGCCGGAGGTGGAAGGTGATGAAGTGTCGGTCTCGTAGTAGACCACCTTCCTCATCTTCTTTTTCTTGTCGCCACTCCGATGCGACTTGTGGGAGGAGGCTTTCTTCTCCTTCCCCTTCCCCTTGTTGCGGGACTCTTCCGATGAAGCCTTCCCGTGGCTTGTAGTGAGCTTGTCGCCGGTCTCCATCTCCTTCTTGGCGTGATCTCCCAACATCACTTCGAGCGGTTAGGCTCTAATGAAGCACCGAGCTCCGATACCAATTGAAAGTCGCCTAGAGGGGGGGTGAATAGGGCGAAACTGAAATTTATAAAGTTAATCACAACTACGAGCTGGGTTAGCGTTAGAAATATAAACGAGTCCGCGAGAGAGGGTGCAAAACAAATCACAAGTGAATAAAGAGTGTGACACGCGGATTTGTTTTACCGAGGTTCGGTTCTCGCAAACCTACTCCCCGTTGAGGTGGTCACAAAGACCGGGTCTCTTTCAACCCTTTCCCTCTCTCAAACGGTCCCTTGGACCGAGTGAGCTTCTCTTCTCAAATCACTTGGAACACAAAGTTCCCACAAGGATCACCACACGATTGGTGTCTCTTGCCTCAATTACTAGTGAGTTTGATCTCAAGAAAGAATGAGAAAGAAAGCAATCCAAGCGCAAGAGCTCAAAAGAACACAACAAATCTCTCTCACTTAACACTAAAGCTTTTGTGGAATTAGGAGAGGATTTGAGCACTTGGGTGTGTCTTGTATTGAATGCCTAGCTCTTGTAAGTAGTTGGAAGGTGGAAAACTTGGATGACTTGAATGTGGGGTGGTTGGGGGTATTTATAACCCCAACCACCAAACTAGCCGTTTGGTGGAGGCTGCTGTCGCATGGCGCACCGGACAGTCCGGTGCGCCAGCCACGTCACCAGGCCGTTGGGTTCCGACCGTTGGAGCTCTGACGTGTGGGCCCGCCTGGCTGTCTGGTGGTGCACCGGACAAGTCCTGTAGACTGTCCGGTGTGCCACCCGCGCGTGCTCTGCTCCTCTGCGCGCGCTGGCGCGCATTTAATGCGTTGCAGTCGACCGTTGGCGCGAAGTAGCCGTTGCTCCGCTGGCTCACCGAATAGTCCGGTGTGCACCGGACATGTCCGGTGAATTATAGCGGAGCGGAAATCCGAAGCTGGCGAGTTCAGAGTCGCTCTCCCCTGGGGCACCGGACAGTCCGGTGAATTATAGCGAAGCGCCTCTAAGAATTCCCGAAGGTGCGAAGTTTAGCTTAGAGTCCCCTGGTGCACCGGACAGTCCGGTGCGCCAGACCAGGGCAGCCTTCGGTTATCCCTTGCTCTCTTTGTTGAACCCATTTCTTGGTCTTTTTATTGGCTAAGTGTGAACCTTTGGCACCTGTATAACTTATAGACTAGAGCAAACTTAGTTAGTCCAATTATTTGTGTTGGGCAATTCAACCACCAAAATTAATTAGGAAAATAGGTGTAAGCCTAATTCCCTTTCAGTTTGCCTAGTGGGACGGAAAGTAAAGGGGTGCGTTTGGAAATGCGAGGATAGCGTAAGGGGATCTTACTAAACTTCTTGCGCTCATGGCGCTTAGAAGTGATGGACGGCGTGTCGGAGCCGGAGGTGGATGGCGATGAAGAGTCGGTCTCGTAGTAGACTACCTTCTTCATCTTCTTTTTCTTTTCGCCGCTCCGACGCGACTTGTCATGTGAAGGGGATCCCTTCACCTTGTTGTCGGACTCCTCGGATGGAGCCTTCCCATGGCTTGTGGCGGGCTTCTCGCCGGTCACCATCTCCTTCTTGGCGTGATCTCCCGACATCAATTCGAGCGGTTAGGCTCTAATGAAGTACCGGGCTCCGATACCAATTGAAAGTCGCCTAGAGGGGATGTGAATAGGGCAAATCTGAAATTTACAAACTTTAAGCACAACTACAAGCCGGGGTTAGCATTAGAATTAGATTCGAGTTCGAAAGAGAGGGCGAAAACAAATCACAAGCAAATAAGACGAATGACACGATGATTTGTTTTACCGAGGTTCGGTTCTTGCAAACCTACTCCTCGTTGAGGTGGTCACAAAGACCGGGTCTCTTTCAACTCTTTCCCTCTCTCAAACGGTCACTTAGACCGAGTGAGCTTCTCTTCTCAATCAAACGGGACACTAAGTCCCCACAAGGACCACCACACAATTGGTGTCTCTTGCCTTGGTTACAATTGAGTTGGAATCAAGAAAGAATTAAGAAGAAAAGCAATCCAAGCGCAAGAGCTCAAATGAACACAAGTCTCTCTCTCACGAGTCACTATTTGATTGGAATGATCTTTGGACTTGGAAGAGGATTTGATCTCTTTGATTGTGTCTTGTATTGAATGCTATATCTCTTGTAAGGTGTTTGAAGGCTGAAAACTTGGATGCCATGAATGGTGGGTGGTTGGGGGTATTTATAGCCCCAACCACCAAACTAGCTGTTTGGTGGAGGCTGCTGTCGCATGGCGCACCGGACAGTCCGGTGCGCCACCGGACACTGTCCGGTACGCCAGCCATGTCACCCGACCGTTAGGGTTCGACCGTTGGAGCTTCTGTCTTCTGGGCCACCGGACGGTCCGGTGGTGCACCGGACCTGTAGACTGTCCGGTGCGCCGTCTGGCGCGTGCTCTGACTTCTGCCCGCGCAGCCACGCCCTGTAGCACATTTAATGTCCTCTGCAGACGACCGTTGGCGCGAAGTAGCTGTTGCTCCGCTGGCACACCGGACAGTCCAGTGCTACACCGGACAGTCTGGTGAATTATAGCGGAGCAGCCCCCAGAATTCCCGAAGGTGGCAAGTTTGAAGTCGAGTTCCCTGGTGCACCGGACATTGTCCGGTGGTGCACCGGACAGTCCGGTGCGCTAGACCAGGGCACACTTCGGTTGACTTTTGCTCTCTTTGTTTGAACCCTTTCTTGGTCTTTTTATTAGTTTATTGTGAACCTTTGGCACATGTAAAACTTATAATCTAGAGCAAACTAGTTAGTCCAATTATTTGTGTTGGGCAATTCAACCACCAAAATCAATTAGGAAAAAGGTGTAAGCCTATTTCCCTTTCACTTTGCCACCAAACTCTATTAACTCTTGGGAAGAATTAGAGCGAAAATTTCATGAACACTTCTTCTCAGGAGAACATGAATTAGAATTGGCTGACTTAGCTTCAGTCCGACAGGGGCCTAAAGAATCGGTTAATGACTATATCCAGAGGTTCCGGGATACTAGAAATCGATGCTTTCAGATCCATGTCGCAGAAAAAACAACTAACAGGGCTGGCTTTCAATGGGTTGCGACCCTACTTAAAAGAAAAATTAGATGGCACCCAATTCTTTTCGCTAGTGCAGTTGCACCAGCGGGCTATGACATGTGAAAGCCGAAGTAAGGAAACATCAAAATCGGCTAGCCATAAGATGCATCTAGTGGGATACGATAATTCAGAAGATGAATCCACGGATGTATACACCGCCGAACTGGTTTGCCCAGGACAGGCTAAACCTTCAGCATGTTCTGCTTTATAGTTGATTCGAAAGAATCAATAAGAAGAAGTTAAGTTTAATTTTAATGTGGCCAAATGTGATAAAATATTTGATGAGTTACTAAAAAATGGTAACATTAAATTAACTCATATTATTCCTCCTCCTGATGAATTAAAAAGGCGTGCTTATTGTAAGTGGCATAATTCTTTTTCTCATGCCACCAATGATTATAATGTTTTTCATCGACAGATACAATCGGCCATAAATGAGGGCCGATTGGCTTTTCAGGAGATGCAAGTAGACACACAACCTTTTCCTCTTAATACAATAGAACTCACATGCAAAAAGGTCTTGGTTCGGCCCGAAATGGCCGATAAAGGCAAATGCAAGGGCATCGTCATTGGTGATCCTCGCATGTCAATTATATCACAAAAGGAGATTGCCCGAAAGGCTTCGGACGAGAAGGCTAAAAAGTCCGAAGGCACCGGGGGGTAGTTACAATTAATGAATCAAACACATCAGTCTGGCCCGAACATCGCAGATGGTCCGGCACCTACGTGCGGATGGTCCAGCTAACCTAGCCGGACAGTCCACCTATGACCGAAGGCGTCAGCCTCTACACGAAGCAAGGAAAGAGACGCAAGGGCAAAGCGCATATAGTCGGCTGACCAAAGCTGACTCTACTTTTGATCAGTTGCTCTCTAAAAATGCTAGCAAAAAGACTGTTCCACGTGATTGGTCAACGAAGAAACCCCGGTCACCTGCTAAAACGAAACGGCCGAACAAAACGACCCAAAAGGCGACGTGACAAGCATTGCTTGTTCATCCTATGAGACCATGGTACTTTCCACCCGTTTATTCATCGTCGGTATATTGTCCTACTCAAATGTGGAATGGCACGACGATGAATCCATGGTACATTTATAGTCCCTTTGTCTATCCAGGCTGGGGAACACCTCCATTCTATTCATTTTGATCCATTGATCAAATGATCATGGCCGAGAAAGATACAATCCAAAACGGCCTTTATACATTGGTGCTTTATTGAATGATCTCCATATTGAAAAGCCGGTGACTTACATCAGGTTTAGTTCATATGCTTTTTGGTTCATCAACCTTCACCAAAAGGCAGGGGCATATGTTGGACACCAAAAAAGGCCTAGCGGACGGTCCGGTCCTGAGGCCGGACGGTCCGCGCATGCGCAGAGTCAGTTAGGGTTCCTAGTTTCTCGCGGGATTTGTTACCTAGAACCACGGGATTAACTCGGGAAACGGTTTGAAGTGGATCCAGACCTCCCCTTTTATATAGATGAAGGGCTACGACCGATTGAACCCTCCAATAATCGATTAAATCAAGTCTATTTCTTGTTTTTACCTTATGCAATTAGGAGTAGTTCTAGTCTAGTTCTAGTTTAGCCTCTCAATCCCCAAATTCTCCGCTTCTCTTCGACTCTACGTCGATTAGAGGAGTCTAGGTCGGTCTGCCCGAGCCTAGACTAGGGATGGCGGTGGGTAAGGTACCCAGTGGGCACAAGAAGCCATACCCATACCCACTAGGAAAAAATGACCCATACCAACTAGGAAAAAAATGACCCATACCCACTACCCATCATGGGTACAAAATTACGCCATACCCATACCCACCATGGGTAGCGGGTACCCATCGGGTACCCATACCCATTAACATTACGATAGATATGATCATTTGAATCGTAAAATAAGTACCAGCATAACAAATGTATCGAACCCAACACAAAAATAAGTGGATGGGAGGATGGCTTGGACGCATGGAATCTGGATGGTCCGTCTGGCGGCTGGCCTGGTGCGTGGTGCCCTGGTGGCCGTGTTAGGGTCTTAGGGTTAGCAAATAGCGAGAGCAAATTCATTTTATATGAGATATATAAATCCAGACCCACGTGTCATATATTAGCGAGTTCCCCATCGGGTAGCGGGTATGGAGCAACAGAGAACATACCCACACCCACCGTACCCGATGGGCATAACAAATGACCCAATAAAATACCCATGGGTATCAAAATCCGCCATACCCGTGCCCTAATAGGGTTTTTACCCATCGGGTTTCGGGTACTCATTGCCATCCCTAGCCTAGACATCTCCTAGGATCTCTCCTCTCCGACGGGGTCCCTCCCGGTAGCGAGATCCAGGCACCACCGGCGACCTTCGCCGCCCCCTGCGCACGCGCGGACTGTCCGGCCCCAGGGCGCGGACCATCCGGCCGTCAGGCAGGAAACCCTAGCCCTGCGCCAGACCGCGGACCGTCCGCCCCTGTGCAGAGGGCACCGCCATTGGTTCGTGTTGAGTGATTGGCGCCCCAAAAGGCACCAACAATACTGTTTCTATAAATTCGACTCAAATCTAAGATTTGTTAGGAGGTACACTCATTTTGGAAACGAATAAGTATTCTGAAGCTTGAATGCTAAAACATGCCAACAATACTCGTCTTACATATCTCACCAAATAGTATGACCCAACGCAAAAACGAGTCTTAAAACATTTCACGTGTTTTTCAACTCTAACTAGTTGTGTGCCCGTGCGTTGCAACGGGAACATATAATACCATTGATAGCTTATGTACGTTGGGATGAGCATCGACATATATCTGACCGGATCTTCTTCTTCCTTGGGGATCTGGAGAAAAGCCTGTTCGGAAGCCAAACATGTTAAGACCTGATCATGTGCTGCCCTTGTGTCTCTGATCATCATCAGCACACTGTTCGACGCTTGTATGAGTCTTGTTAATGTGCATGCCTCGTGCATAGTCTCTCAACCATCAATTCATTATGGTATACAGAATTCGTGTGAGTTGTGACAAACATTATCAAGTTCATATAAATTATTTTAAAGAATCAATATAGAGTTTTATATGATAGAGAAATACATGTGGATTAAAAAATGCTAAACAAAAGATCTAAAATATAACAGTTCGATCAAGTTGCATAAGATGTACAATTTTCCAATTGCTTCTGCATTTGGAAGTCCACCTTTCTATGTTATCTTTGCTATTTCTGACTTAATAGAATCCAAATAGTATTGAACACTAAGAAAACTACAAAATGAGATGGAGTTGTGTTGACTGAAAAACATATGTATGTAGCATTTGGAATAAAAAATACACTTTAAGTATTCAAGTACGAGATAATGCCAGACAAGGGATTAATTCCACAGAGCAAAGTACAAAATCCATGACAAGATATTTCATAATAGATTTAAAAAAGGAAGGCTTTTTCTTAAAATATGAGGCCTTAATCTCAAAATGTGTATGTGATATTGAACGGGTCACCACCAATGCCTACACAAGTTGACTGCGCCAAACCTACAGCTGTTGTTTGAAACACTCGTCAACAGAAATCAGACATACATTAACCAAACATAGTCAGGTGCTCGTGCGTTGCCACGACTCACAAATTATTAATCTTTATTTTTGCATAATTTTAGATTTTTACCGTTTAAATGTGGGAGAGGAGAGAGAGGTGAATGGAATAGTAGAGATAAGATTTATAAGAAATAGGGATCTGCACCAAGAACATAAACACAAATTAATTAGCATATTCTTGCCCCCTCAAGTTAAAATCATGCATCAATAGTATGACAACAATACAAATCCGGTGTGCATACTACAGAACAGGAATGTAGGCATTACCTTAATTAAAAAAGTAATGTGCTAGTATTAGTAGTACCTTCTAGGGTTGAGTCTTCCTCAACACCCTTGTATGCCCAGTGGCATGATGCAATGATGTTCTCAGACGCATATCTTGCGATATTTATTTATAACCAGTCAAAAACTCAGAGAGTAATCTTACTTTACGAAGGATTTGAAACATAAAGAAAATTATGAAAATTGCTGTATTAATCAACGAAAAAACACTCGATGCAACAACATACAAAGATCAATTAAATGCCCAAGCACAAAAAATCTGAATGTGAAGCAAAGCATATATACATATCTGGACATACAGTCTGGTTCTTGTCGCATGCTTCCCAGCTGGACACTTCTCTGACCATTCTCTGTGCTACCGAGCGAATAAAGGTATGAATAATTAACATTTAGCTTCTCTCTTTCTCTCTATCTATAGAAAACTCTTATCCTAGTTCCATATCATTATGTTTTTCTTCAGTGTGTCGATGTAACCGGCTACGCTGTCTCCATAGAAGTCGTCTTTAGTCGGCTAGATGATGCTGGCGTTCCAAACCGGGCAATTAGTGAACAAAACAGAGCATGCCCTAGCATCCAGGTTCCTATAGATTTCAAGATCATGACTAATGATGTCTAGTATTTGACGTACGTTCATAGTGTAAAACAGTCTTCCTTGTGTACCAGTGGAAGTCGACGGTGTTCCCTCCTTTGTCGGAGTGAAGTGGCCATGGAGTACAGGTAGTAGTTGTGTTAGCAGTCAGTAGCATGAGCGATCAGCCACATTGTTGATCTGATCAAACACACCAAATAGAGCACATCAAACCTTGCTTGCGGTTTGTACTACCTAGTGTATGTCTCTGATGAAGTGCAAGAGGAACATGAGCGCTTGTGTTATATTATCTGCACTGCAGAAAAGCAACATTCATGACTGTTAATGACAAATTGTCCAAAACTTTGCAGAATTGGAGCATGCACATACGAGTAGCAGAGTAGCGACATTACATTATGGGGGAGAAGATCTCCCATAGGTGGGGAGCTGGGAGGTACAATTGTTGATGGCGCCCACGATGCACAGGCCCTTGACACCATCCTTGTCCTTGTAGTCCCCTGACGAAACAGAAAAACGACGCATGACGACCATGAGCACAAGATTGCGTGTCAGATTCATCTTGGAACGAGGGGCGTGGTCGCTTACCGTCGTAGTTGTAGGTGTAGAGGAAGTATGAAGAATTTGTTAATTACTGTTATAGAGAATAAAATGAAGTAGATGGCTTAATCTAGACTGTTGAATGTCATTATCATAAGGCATATCCACTATGCTGCAAGCCTGGAACCTTTTATTCACGTAAAGTAAGCATGTGATGTGAACTCCGTCATGCTAGCTTCATACAAGTTACACACACTCAAAGAAGTTGCCAGGAAACCAACATTTTTGTCTCTTGTATCTAGTCTTGCACTGGGGGTAGCATTGGTTCCCCTCGCGCTCATACTCATAGCATGGGCGACAGACAGGGAAGGCACACTCATTGTAGGCAACAAAGACATCGCCAGTGGCTGAAACACCTATAGAGTCACCACAAATCTGGCAGACCTGCCCATTCGCACTCTTTGTGGGCTTAGCCTGCATTAGCGAGATAACGACAAAGTCAGCACACATGCAATCAGAAATTCAGCATTAGAGGACACCTCAGTGACTCATGCACTTTGCTGGTGAGCAACAGACTGTAAAAATCAACCTGCGATCAAGTGTCTATTAGTCTTGAAGTCGAGGCTAAGATCAAAATGCCAGGAAGGTAATTTCGAATTTACATAAGATGAACTAATTCAATGGTGTAGTAGTCATAAACAAAGGCACGCTGCAGCAGGGCAAAGAAGGATCTAATTCACCGTCGGTCCATGGTAATTATGACAAGGAATTGGTGAGGCATGGGTAAACACAAGGATCTAAACAATCTGAGGCTCCATTTCACTGGATCTCCAAGACAGCGAAACATGAATAGTATATCATTACCTATTGCCGATTTGGCAACTGTTCGAAGAATTGGACTGAGCACGAACAGTTCAGAAATTGCCAGGAGGACATGTCTGATCTGGTGACTTACACGGCGCAACGGAAGCATCGCTGAAATGGACAGACAAAATCTACGAGCAGAGACACGCAGAAGCGACCGCATTTGAGGGGCGAACCCCAAGCGTTAGACTAAAGACTAACACCTCGGCCTAGATCCAGCGACACACTCGCGCGCACGACATGAGGCGCTAGAAACTTAATCTGAAGCAGGCAGCGAGGGCGACACTGGACTGGCTGTATGTACCAGGCCCGGCGCATCGCCGTCATGGCGGATCATGGCGAACTCGTTGCGGTTGTGCGAGCCCGCCACCATCCCCATTTTGATCAGCAAACCACACCAGCAAGCGCCCATGAGAAGACGGGTCGCGGCCGGTCAGACCCACCGCTCCAGTGTCGGTTGGGAAATCAAAGTCGCGGTCGGATCTAGGCGAGCAGGGCGTGAATCCGGACATGGCGGCGACAATGGCGAGGAGATCTGGGGAGGAGCGGGCGGGATCAAGGCGGTGGCGCTCGTGCCCCTCTGGTCTCGCTTTGGGCTGGTTCGGGGGCGGCTGCAGGGTTCCACGGGTCGCGCTAGGTGGGCGTGCGTCATGCGTCGGGCGGGCGGGATTTGCGGCGTGCGGGCAGTAGGGCGGGCGGGAGGGCGGTTCGCCATGGTCGCGGCGGGATTTGCGGGCTTGCGGTGTGCGGGCGGGAGGCGGTTCGCCTTGGTCACGGCGGGGTTTACAGGTTTGCGGCGTGCGGGTGGGCGGGCGTAGGGAGGCGGGGGCAGTCTACAGTAAGTTCTTAATAGTTAGTAGAGATTACTGTTTCTACATGCCTATATCAATCATAGCTGAATGCCCGTGCGTTGCAACGAGAATATATAATACCAGTATACTACGATAACTTATATACAAAATATGTGTTATACCGTTATGAGAAAATGTTTCATAATCAATTTGTGATTCTGACCATACATAATTTTTGTTATTTATAATCTATCTATTTCACCACTACATTGCAACCATCAGTATCATGCAGACTTCGATATATGTCACGATTTGCATGGTCTCATTATTGGAGAGCACGTTTCACACATACCGGAAGAAATTCCCTCGTACATCGTTAGTCATCAGACACGTACCACCATACGCTTTTGCTTAAACAAAAAGGTAAGTGTGTGTGTTTGTAAGACTAATGGTCAAACATCGTATAACCATAAAGTTAGAATACTATATTAATATATTAAATAAATTAATCCAATAGACATAGATTAACCCAATTAACATAGGATAAATAAATATCTAATTATAAAAGTATGAAACATGGTATAATCAATATTGTTACTGCGTAGTAAATATTCATACGAGACTAACACAACTGGAACGGTTCAATTTGGAATTAAAATGGGGAAGTTAGGAATTTCCAAAGTTTCTATGTATTTGATATAGGATTAATTAGGAAATCAATTTTATTGTTGTTTTCATGACAAAACAGAGGTATTATGTGATAAAAATAATATTATAGAATTATAGAAATTGGAATGAACTTATTTGGATTTAATATGAAATTTCCATGAATTAAATGAGTTTCTGCAATTATTTTTAAACTAAAATTCAATTTCTAAACTCCTTTTCCCTATTTTCTTTATTTCTTGGACTGCGTCCCAAATTCCAGAAAGATTAGGGGCTAAGCTATAAATGTTTTTCTAGACTCAGTGAGCATATAGAGTGGACGGCGGGTTAAACACAAAAGACGTCTTAGTTGAAGTTGTACACAATTCAACATGAGTCACATTGGCTAGAAGGTGGAAGGCTAGGCATTCTGCTCAATAGATCCAAGGTTCGATCCTTGAGCAGCACGGTTTGATTTTTTTTCTGCGCGCGAAACGGGGGAGGGCAGAACGAAGACAGAACGGCAGACTACTCTTACCTTCTTAATAAGTAGTATAGATTGCACGTAAAACTAGCCAGTCCTAAGTCCTGACCCTTGGAGCATGCATCTTTTGATTTAATACTATGAAAACCCACCAGAGACTAAATAAAGCTGCCACACTATGACAACTTTAATTTATAGATTGTTGCTATAGAACACACTTTGGTTATGACATGATTACATGAATCACCAAACCAAAATAGAAACAAATGCAATTCGTGGTTATCTCTACTACTTATTAAGTTAGCAATAGTAGCCTGCCTTTTGTGTTCTGCCATTCTGCTGCCTAGGGATCGAACCTTGGATCTATTGAGCAGAATGCCTAGCCTTCCACCCTCTAGCCAACATGACTCATGTTGAATTGTGTACAACTTCAACTAAAACGTCTTTTGTGTTTAACCCACCGTCCACTCTGTATGCTCACTGAGTCTAGAAAAACATTTATAGCTTGGCCCCTGATCTTTCTGGAATTTGGGACGCAGTCCAGGAAATAAAGAAAATAGGGAAAAGGAGTTTAGAAATTGATTTTTAGTTTAAAAATAATTGCAGAAACCCATTTAATTCATGGAAATTTCATATTAAATCCAAATGAGTTCATTCCAATTTCTATAATTCTATAATATTATTTTTATCACATAATAACTCTGTTTTGTCATGAAAACAACAATAAAATTGATTTCCTAATTAATCCTATATCAAATACATAGAAACTTTGGAAATTCGTAACTTCCCCATTTTAATTCCAAATTGAATCGTTCCAGTTGTGTTAGTCTCGTATGAATATTTACTACGCAGTAACAACATTGATTATACCATGTTTCATACTTTTATAATTAGATATTTATTTATCCTATGTTAATTGGGTTAATCTATGTCTATTGGATTAATTTATTTAATATATTAATATAGTATTCTAACTTTGTGGTTATACGATGTTTGACCATTAGTCTTGCAAACACACACTTACCTTTTTGTTTAAGCAAAAGCGTATGGTTGTACGTGTCCAATGACTAACGATGTACGAGAGAATTTCTTCCGGTATGTGTGAAACGTGCTCTCCAATAATGAGACCAAACAAATCGTGATATATATCAAAGTCTGCATGATACTGATGGTTGCAATGTAGTGGTGAAACAGATAGATTATAAATAACAAAATTTATGTATGGCCAGAATCACAAATTGATTATGAAACATTTTCTCATAACGGTATAACACATATTTTGTATATAAGTTATCGTAGTATACTGGTATTATATATTCCCGTTGCAACGCACGGACATTCAGCTATCATGTATAGAAGTCTGCACGGTACTGTTGGTTACAATGTAGTGATGAAATAGTTAGATTGAAATAATAAAATTTATGTATGGCTAGGATCACAAATTAATTACGAAACATTTTCACATAACAGTATAACACACGTTTGTTCATAAGTTATCATGATATTAAATGTTTATGTTGCAACGCACGGGCACCCACCTATATGTGTTTATGTCTACATCTATGACAGGAAACACATCTACTACATCTCTCTCCAAGCTCACTTGCTACCATTGCACAATGCGTAGTAGTAGATAAGTATCACCGATATTCTTGAATTATATTTTTGGATGGAGGTAATATTATTTAAAGAAGAGCTTTGCATGCTATTTCTTTTGTTTGAATAATGCATTATACTTAAATTCCCTTTTTTGCATGTGTGAAATTTTTTCTTCGTAATATTTTTTTCCATGGCTTGTGAGTCATTTTCATAAACCAACGCCAAGCATGAATCCATGTTTCCTACTTCAAACCCCGAACAAACTCCATGAGCAGGAGGTATTCGCGTTGTCGTCGCTCATCGATGACGAGAAGAAGCTTGGCGACTGTCAGTTCGACCTCTAAAAGCAGTCTTACGTGGTCGCATGTGCCGCTGTGTACGACAAGCTCCCGCGAAGCCGCCGCTTGGACGCGGTCCAGAGCAGCTGCACCGCGCTGTCCATCGTTAAGCAGGGGGCCTCATGGTTGTCGCCAACGTCGACGACTCTCGGGTTGTTCTGGACACCGCATCCGACGACGACGCCATCACGCCGTCTAGCTCATCGTCCCCTGAAGCCCAACCTGCCACGTAAGTCGCTACTGACCGGACATGAATTCTTGTGCGCTGGGACGATGGACGTTGCTGACGTTGTGTGAGTGTCCTCGAACATGATGTATGTAGTGGAATAGCGCATTCGGTGGTGCAACGGCCAGGGGTACTACCTCGCTGATGAGCCCGGGGTGCACTTCGTTTGGCAGCCCAACCAAGAGTCATCGGTACTCGTCATGTCGCGTGCGTTCGACGACTACTATATCGAGGATTGTGGTGTCATCTTGGCGCCGGAGGTGACACAGAGGAGGATCGACAACAGTGACCAGTTCGTCATCCTCGCCACCGTCAGGGTAGCTTTTGTGCCGGCCTGCCTTTAATTCTCTTCGCAAACACATACACACTTACCTTTTTGTTTAAGCAAGAGCATATGGTGGTGCGTGTCTGATGACTAACGATGTACGAGGGAATTTTTCCGGCATGTGTGGAACGTGCTCGTGCTCTCCAATGATGAGACCATACAAATTGTGGCATATATCGAAGTCTGCATGATAGTTGCAATGTAGTGGTAAAATAACTAGATTAAAATAACAAAATTTATGTATGGCTAGGATCACAAATTGATTATGAAACATTTTCTCATAACAATATAACACAGATTTTGTATATAAGTTATCGTAGTATACTGATATTATATATTCCCGTTGCAACGCACGGGCATCCAGCTAGTAAATAGTGAAGCTGCATGTGCTAAGAATGAAGGAAATAAACTGTCGTTCCTTGCTCTCAAGTCGGGAGAGCACCAAGGGGCCTGTCCCTATGTTCTTACATATTTGCAGCTGATCTCTAATCATCCGATCAATGCTATCAGCAAGGGCGTCTTCTGAACAAACAATGCAAATACCTGTCAGGCAACCTTAGGATGAGCAGCAAGACGTCTTCTGGTTGACCGCGTATCTGCACGGTCGATGGCCTCGCGTATGTAGCCGCAGGCCGAGCTGGTTGGCTGGCCATCCTCAGATCAACAACAAGTAGGGGGGTTCGTTAAACCCAGTAGAATTTCACGATATCAATAGGATGTTTACCAGTTGGCAGTTGGCACGTTAGCTGTACCTGTCTTTGATGGATGCAACCATAGCCATGAAAGCCTGCTCCACATTGATGGCATTTTCTGCACTCGTCTCCATGATCGTCTCCACATGAATGCGCGCGATATCGACCGGGGAGGCACGGACGCTACTTCCACGGTCCCAACAGTGTTGGCACGCCATACCGATCGGTAGCTGAACCGACCGATCGGTAGCGTGTGTTGGAGCCACAACCAGACGGTACCGACCAATACGCCCATCGATACTAATCGTCTGCAGCCATATGTCGTCTTTTGATTGGTCTATATTATTTTGATGTTAAAAATAAAAAATCCAAAAAATATTAAACATAAATGCAACTTTTATTTTTTTATATTACGTAGTTTCTTATGTTTAATGATGTAAATTTTTATTTACGGTTTATAAACTATGTAGTTTGTATTGGTTTTTATAAACTATAACTTTTTTTATTTACTAAGTTATATACTTAGATGAATTTGTATTCCGATCATTTTTATAAGAGTATGTACAAAAAAAACTGACGTGACGACGTACCGACGATATAGATTGTCCATTGGAGTGTTATGTTAAATACTTGCTGACGATGGTAGATATAGATCGATCGAGAGCTGATGTGGCAGTAGATATAGACTAGTGGCATTAGATTCACTCTCATCATTAAACGCGTTGATAATGTTTAGTCAAATTTCAATGTGCAAAGAAGTCATATGGGATTGGTGAAAATGAAGTACTGCTGAACTTGTCATGATCTATTCATGAAAATGGATAACTTACATTCGTTGTCTCAGTTGCCAAAACTTTATTAGCAGCTAGATCATTCTTGTTCCGAACAAGAAGCTTGTTAACTGTTAGTCACTTGTTCTCAAATATTATAAATCAAGAACAAGGCAACACAATTGTTAATGATTAAAGATCTTCGTCCTTCGAAGCATTATTTTTTTAGATATAATGATTTTCAGACGAAGGTCATGAATGACGTACCTTCATCATCTCAGTATATAAGTATGAATATAAATATAAATATAAACAAGAATGTAAAAGGACATTAAAGAATGAAAGATAATGATCTGATCCTCTCAATTTATTCATATTTATATTCACATATAAGAATTAACATTGATGATATTTATAATGCAATGGTACCTTCGGCTCGCCAGAAGGTGGGAATGCAAAGATGACGCGAGGGAGATTACAATCCAGCGTGAACAGTACGATGTTACTGTTCACCTATTTATAGGCTCGGGACGTAGCCCAGACAAAATTACATTCATGTCCTTGACGTTTATTCTTAATCATACTACGAATTATTAAGGACTAAGTAGTCTTTTCCCTCTTAGGTCGGTTACATCCTTGGTCTTTGTCATCATACTAAGCCGAAGCTCCTTTAGTCATAGCTTCGACGTTCGTCCATGTTACCTTCGGGTTTTACCTTCATATTGCGTATGCTTTTACCAAAGTCGAAGCCTCATGTAATAATCTATGTCACACTGAAAGCATATGATTAGTCACATTTTTTAGGACATTCGGAAGAGGAAGGTCCCCCAACAGTAGCCCCTCGTAGTATTAATTTGTTTCTTTGTAACAGATTCAGACTATGACGTGAACGAAGGTCTTTAGCCGAAGGTCCGAAAAAATACCTTCCCTTCGCTAGAATAGCGAGAGTCGCTGTCATGCAGGACCCACCAAATCGTGCAGCGCTAGGCATATAAATAGGAGCTCGCATTGAGTATTTTTTGTGCCATCTCAGTTGCTTGCTTTGTGCTCGTCATTTTAGGTTTTCTTGCTCTATTGAATTTTGATTGAATTTTAAGCTTCGTCATTTCAACAAGATTTGATGGCTGATGAGAAGGTTGCTGACCCAGCCCTGTTCGAATTTTACGAAGCTATGAAAAAACCAACACAGAAAAGATTGCACATGAAACATTAGCTGGGATATCTGAGACTTCCAGTGATGATGGAGGCTTTGATGCAGAGAGTGAGAACGAAGATACCGAAGATCGTCCCTGGCGACCAAGCCATACTGTCTTCGGGAAATCAACCATTATTAAACAAAGTCAGATTAATGCAATGAAAGGAAGATATTTCCACAATGTTTCTATCATGAGGGCTGGGGGAGATAGCAATGCCCCTGTGTCCGAAGCTGACGAAGTAGTTGTCTATAGAAGCTTCATGAAAGCAGGGCTTCAGTTTCCCTTAGACAAATTTTTGGTTGAAATTTTGAAGACTTTTGAAATTTACCTTCATTAGATTATCCCCGAAGCTATCATCAGAATGGGGATTTTTATTTGGGCCATGAGGAGCCAGGGGTTAGAGCTGAATGCAAAATGCTTCTGCAACATTCATGAGCTGTCCTATGAGATGAAGGCTACTAGCAAAGAACAATACCATAATAATTTTGGTTGCTACAGCTTCGTGCCTCGCTCTGATGTGAGCTATCCAGTCCCAACATTTTGGAAGAGGTGGCCAGGAGCCTGGATACATGAGAGGTTTTATGTGAAAAACAACTTGGTTGAAAGAGAAGATATAAAGGTGATCATTCAACGCCCTATCTGATCTCGCTTCGACATTAGGAGGCCAGCCACTGCCCTTGGAAATGATATTCAAGCATGCCAGATGGCCTTTAACACCGTATGCACTTATATTGGCACAAGAGACTTAGTCCAGGAGCATATTGCTTATAGAGTGTGGCCTCTTGGAAGTGGCTGGGAGATGCCGAAGAAAGGTGATGCCGGGTCTAGTCAAGGCGGCTTAGTTTACTTGAAGTACACCTTCAGGTACAAAAATCAATTCGATGAGCCGAACGATGACTGGCTAGATTGTATTGAGGCAACTAGTGACGAGTTGCTTGGTGCCTACAAAAGGGCCAAAGACGATGCCATGACAGTGGCCTTTGGAGGACAGGGCAAGAAAATATTGAATAGAGTTTTTGACGGTATTGGCTTCGTATACCCAGATTATTGCTATCCTTCGCGAAAGCAAGGAAAAAATAGAAAATCTGTTGCTTCGACGATCGCCAGCATGCCAAAGCTGAAAAAAGTTAAGGTTTTAACACATCGCCCCAAGTGCGCTGAGGCGGCCGAAGTGCTGAAACCTGCTGAAGGGCCTTCTGCTTCTGGGTCAGACTGCCCCGCTCTTGCTGAAGCTAAGGGAAAGTCGGCCGAAGTGCCTAAACCGAAGGTAATAATGGAGCAACAGAAAGCCGAGACGGCCGAAGTGCTGAAGCGTCATGCCGAAGCTAGGGCAGAAACGTCTGAAGAGCCAGGATTAAGGAAATCGGCAGAGCAACCAAAAACTCTGAGCCCGCCACAAGAGACGGAGCTGCCGAAGGTGTCAAAAATTCCTACAGTAACTCCAAAAAGGAGAAGAATGGTCAGCGTACTAGACGCTGTCATGGAATTGACAAAGGTACTAACTCCTGCTTCTATAGAAGTACCTAACATGGGTGAAAAGAATACGAAGGAATCTGCCGAAGCTATCATAACCTAGGTTAGAACTAAAGTTGGGCCCTCAGTTCCCGCAAAAGTGGGGCCTACGGAGATTGTTGAAAAGAATACTGAAGCAAGACCTTCAGATGCTACAAAAACTCTGTTACCGTTAGAAAAAGGAAAAGCTAGTAAAGAATCTGAATTCCCTGCTGCTGAAGCTTCTACTTAGGGATTGGAATTTATAGTGCGTCACGCAGCAGGGAAAAAACTATTAGGGGAGCAGATTGCCGAAGCTATGTAATATGCCAAGGATTTGAAGTATCCCCCAGGATCCTTGGTGTTTAATGGCACTGATGAAGAAGACTTTCTATATTGCCTTCCGGATAATAAGGAGATATCTGTTTGCCAGGAGATAGAAAAAAATATAGGATTCCCGAAGCTAGAGCTTGGCCTATCTGCAATATTGAAGGATGAACTTGCAGACAGCCTTGCTTATAATAGCTTGAAGGTATATATACTTTTGCTCGTAAAGTAAGTTATGTTAATTGTTTTTATTATTGTTTTCATGTTCTCACAAATATATATATTTTTGTTATTAGGGCTTGATTCTTAGTAAAGCTTTAAGGGCTCAAAAAGAAGCCGAAGACGAAAGCTGTGAAATTGCACTTGGGAACCTTCGGTCAGAGATCATCAGACTGAGGAATGAAGCCCTTGAAAAAGATAAGATTCTGCTCTCCCTGGTAGATAAAGTAAAGGTCATCGAAACCAAGCTAACTACGCAAGCCAAAGCCCACAAAGCCGAAGTTGATAATCTAAAGAAAAGACTTGCCAAAATGAATGAAAATTTTGAACTTGCGAAGGCAAAACAAGAGATAAGTGAATGGACAAGCTCAAGGCTGGAAAAGAATGCTGAAGAGCTTCGTGATTCTAGGGAAAAATGTAATGAAAAATCCTTGGACTAAGCTAAGAGGATAAAAGATAGTTTTACAAAGGCGGGTGCATACTCATTGGAGCAAAAATTTATCTGAGGCGATCCTGAAAGATCATTCAATGGATCGACGAAGAAGTCGAAGCTTTTGAAGAAATACTTAGCGATCGTGGGGATTTTTGTGCCTTCGCCGGTGCCCGAGGGGTTGCAGCAGTTTTGGAGACAATTGGCTATAAACATGTTAAAGCTGCAGCCCAGGCATAAGCCATCTTCTCCATAGACAATACGAAGGAGCCTTCGCAGAAGCTACTTTGATGGGCGGGAAATTCTATTCCGATGTTTGGACGAAGGGCGACCGAGAGATAGCCGACAAAGCTATAAAGAAGAGTGAAAAAGAATCCCACGATGCTCGAGCAGAGGCAAAGGAAGCTGAAGAAGCTGCTGAACGTGCATTGATTATAGGTATTTTTATTTAATGCCCTTTTGCTTTATTATTCGTTCCTAGCTTCGAAACTTTATTAACATATATTTTGCTGCAGCTGGCCTTTTGCCACCACCGGATCCATATAACCCTGAGGCAGACCCCATTATGAAAGAGGCTTTGGATGTGATAAATGTTGCCAATACAATCGTCGATGAAATTGTGGACAGGCTGCTAAATGAAGCTGTCGAAAAAGTACTTAAAGAAGACTAGATACTTGTTTTGCTAGGAAATGTAACATTTGTGTATGAGTCAAACACTGAATATGTTTATGCATATTAATGTAATATATTTCTTTATGACGCATGAAAGTTGTGTACATACCATTTTTGAGCCTTCGGCGAAAAAACACCTTCCCTTCTTTTCATGCTTCGCAAAGAAAGAATCACCCCTTCCGTGCCACAACTATTGTATAATATTGTTGTCGATGAAGATTTTCTTGGTGTGTACAATTATATTTGTTGAAGGTATACTTTGTGCTTCAGCATATTGTTCCATAATTCATCAAATATTTTGAGAGGAGCATTTCTTCCCCCTCCACAGCTTTGTTGCCGATGCGATATGATGTATGATGTAATGCTATGCGAAATGATGCGATAATATGATGTAGCATGATGCTTATGCCAAAGACACACACCCACACGAGAACACACCCAGACTCTGCGTCCCCTTAGGAACGACTTTGGAGTCTTCTTCACCTTTTACTTAGGTGGCATTTTAGCTCTGCATCCCCTTAGGAACGACTTTGGAGCTAAGCTCTACATCCCCTTAGGAACAACTTTGGAGCTTCTTCACCTCTGACTTAGGTGGTATTTAAGCTCTGCATCCCCTTAGGAACGACTTTGGAGCTTCTTCACCTTTTATTTCGGTGGTATCTTAGCTCTGCATTCCCTTAGGAACGACTTTGGAGCTTCGGAACTTACTCTGCGCTCCCTTAGGAACGACTTTGTAGCTTCGGAACTTACTCTGCTCTCCCTTAGGAACAACTTTGTAGCTTTAGAACTTACTCTGCGCTCCCTTAGGAACAACTTTGTAGCTTTAGAACTTACTCTGCGCTCCCTTAGGAATGACTCTGTAGCTTCGAAACTTACTCTGCGCTCCCTTAGGAACAACTTTGTAGCTTCAGAAGCATTATTAAGGGGATGCAGTGCTCACTCGATGGTGTAACCACAGTATCATTACATCAAATTGGAGATTAATTGTTCATGAATTATTTTTCGTGTGAGAAAATATAAAGGCAGAAAAAATTAAGATACACCAATTCAGGATATTCTTTAATCGAACCGTTGTCCGCTGTGGCCCCTTTAGTAGATGTGCTTCGACTCAGGCACAATGCTGTTGACTGTGCGGGCTTCGGACTCCTCCTAAAGGTCGCGTTGTTGCTAAGCGTGGTGGTGCCCTTCTGGCTGTTGACTGCGAACCAAGGCGGGTGCTAGCGGTGGTGGTGGTGGCAACTAGGCCCAGGAGGCTTGGGAATGGCTTGCCGAAGCGACAGAGGCCGTAGGCTGTTGGTTGCCTACGTACTCCGGGACGTAGGGAGAGTTGCACGAAGCGGTATGCAGTACCTGCTTCGGCTGATTCTGCCGTGCTTTAGCTTCGGCAATTTATTTCTGCTTCTGGATCGTGACTTGGCACGTCCTTGTGGTATGCCCCTTATCTTCTCCACAGAATAAACAAAACAGTTTCCTGGGCTGATTTCCAAATCTTCCTCTGAAGCTTCTCCCCCCTCTGCCTCTTGGAGCTGGTGGCCTAAAAGAATTTTGTTGTGCCCCTGATGATTGAGAGCTGTGTTGTTGGGCTTGAGAATGATTCCCCCTATCGTCGCTTGCACTAGGATTATGGATCGATCTGACATGCCTAGGGTGGAACCTTCCCTTCTTTGTCGAAAATCATTGTCGGCTCGGATATATTCATCCATCTTCTAGAGGAGCTTCTCCAAGGTCTGTGGTGGCTTTCTTGCAAAGTATTGCGTCGTAGGTCCTGGTCGGAGCCCCTTGATCATGGCCTCAATGACGATCTCATTGGACACTGTAGGTGCTTGAGCTCTCAGTCGCAAGAACCTTCGGACGTACGCCTGCAGATACTCCTCCTGGTCCTACGTACACTGAAAGAGAGCTTGGGTAGTGACCGGTTTCGTTTGAAAACCCTGGAAGCTGGTAACTAGCATATCCTTTAGCTTCTGCCATGACATAATTGTCCGTGGCCGAAGAGAAGAATACCAAGTTTGAGCCACGCTTCTGACTGCCATGACGAAGGACTTCACCATGACCGCAATATTGCCCCCATATGAGGATATGGTTGCTTCGTAACTCATCAGAAATTGCTTCGGGTCTGAGTGCCCGTCATACATGGGGAGCTAAGGTGGCTTATATGATGGTGGCCATGGGGTGGCCTGCAATTCTACTGCCAAGGGAGAAGCGTCATCAAAAGCAAATTGCCATGATGAAAGTCACCATACCATTCATCATCATTGATTGGGCTCTCTTGATGAAGCTCCCTGTGTTGAGGCCTTCGGTCTTGGTCATCCTGAGTAAGGTGATGCATTTCTTCAGCAGCTTCGTAGATCTTTTTCTGAAGGTCAGCGAGCCGAAGCATCTTTTCCCTTTTCCTTTGCACCTGTTGGTGGATAGCCTCCAAATCCCTGATCTCCTGGTCCAGCTCCTCCTCCTGAGGTGTTGGGCTAGTAGCTTTCCTCTTCTGGATCCTAGCTTCTCGCAGGGAGAGTGTCTCCTGATTTGTGTCCAGTGGCTGCAGGGTAGCCCCTGGCACTGTTATCCTCTTCGGCGGCATGATGAAGGTTGATGCTTTGCCAAAGGTTGTGGAAGTGAGTACACCGAAGGTGGGCGCCAATGTTGGTCACTTGTTCTCAAATGGTATAGATTAAGAACAAGGCAACACAATTGTTAATGATTAAAGACCTTCGTCCTTCGAAGCATTATTTCCTTTTGGATATAATGATCTTCAGAAGAAGCTCATGAAGGACATACCTTCATCATCTCAGTATATAAGTATGAATATAAATATAAATATAAACAAGAATGTGAAAGGACATTAAAGAATGAAAGATAATGATAAGATCCACTCAATTTATTCATATTTAGATTCACATATAAGAATTAACATTGATGATATTTATAGTACAATGGTACCTTCGGCTCGCCAGAAGGTGGGAATGCAAAGATGACGCGAGGGAGATTACAATCCACCGTGAACAGTACGGTGTTACTGTTCATCTATTTATAGGCTCAGGACGCAGTTCAGACAAAATTATATTCATGTCCTTGACATTCATTCTTAATCATACTACGAATTATCAAGGACTAAGTAGTCTTTTCCCTCTTAGGTCGGTTACATCCTTGGTCTTTGTCATCATACTAAGTCGTAGCTCCTTCAGTCATAGCTTCGGCGTCCGCCCATGTTACCTTTAGGTTTTACCTGTAACACCCGGGCTTTAAGGAACAAGCCGGGTGCATCTCATACATGCGCCAAAGAAGACTACATATATAATAACAGAGTGTATAGAGATAAATGTCATAATAAAATCAGAGTACTTATTACATAGCGGAAGTCTTACAAAATAAAAGATGAATATAGCAGGAACTAAAATCTATCCTTGGCGCCAGAAAGCTGGCTGGGAGACGCCACCTAGATCAAGTCGAAAGCCTCGGTGTTAGGCGGCTCCTCTTCGACCACCTGCTCTTCTCCTGTGGGGGGGTGAGATAGCAAGAGTGAGCTCACACATGTTCATTGCTCAACAAGTTGTGGGGAATAATGTGGCATGAACTCACCAAAGGTGGAAGTTCATGAAGTGTAAGGCTGATCAATGAAATAAAGGATGAAGCTGAGCATTGCTTTTATAAGTTGGTCAAAATTTTATTAGCAATTACTAAGTGTAAGTAAATACCGAACCTTAGAAATAATAAATAAAAGTAACAGTAAAATAATCCCAGATGCAATGAAATGACAAATTAAGTTTAAGTTCCATAAATTAATCATGTGAGTGTCCGAGCCGCTCATGACCGTGAGCATGGCTAGTATACCAGTTTTACACTCTGCAGAGGTTGCACATCTTTACCCACAAGTCGTGTTACCCATTTGCCACGGAGTTGATCAGACCCCATACACCTCTACCAAGGAAGCGAGACAGGGTACCACTACGAGGCCTTTACAAAGTTCCACTAGCTTCAGAAAACCCGCTACAGTTTATAGGAAGCTCCAGTGCAGAAATCCCTCGCCTGACCGCCATCGCAGCAAAATCAACCCAAGGACCTCCCTACGGACCACTCCCCTACTGCCCTTGCCCCTTTCGGGTAAGGTAGTCATCCACTAGCTTTTCTAGTTAATCAGCCAAGGGCGTCCCATTAAACCCTTGTGGTAGCACTGTTTTCCCGGGTGGTTCTCCATGTTCCCATTAACATAATGGTCTTATCATGAACAGTAAAGAATAAACAGGTAATAAAAAGTATAACAATGAGTGATGAATATCTCTATACCCAAAGCCACATAAAGCAATAGCATGTACTACCCAAAAATTTAGTAGTAAAACCAGTGGTGAAACAAGGTATAAAGATAGTCAAAATCTAGGGTAACCTATTAGGTCCCATCAAAATTAGCCTATGCAGATCATTATGATTAATAAGAACATGAATGGGTAAAAGGAAGTGATCAAGGGTACAACTTGCCTTCAATGAGCTCCTGCTCAGCAGTCTCTACCAGTTGAACCTTAGAATCCTATGTAGCTTGCTCGTCTACTCGCATCAACACAATACATACAGGGTATAGCAAAAATTAACATCACACCAAACATATAAATAAAATACATAGTAATAATCTAGACATTAAGATAAGATCATAGGAACTGGAATTATTAAATTTGGAGTTTTAGATTTTAAGATATGAATTTCTAAATGTTTTATGTATTTAATACAAGATTAAGTACTAGATAAATTTTAGTTTGTCTTTCATGCCAAAATAGTGGCACTAATGGATAGACAATAATATTACAAAAATTTAGGAACTGGAATGGACCAATTTGGAGTTCATATAGATTTTCTACAAATTAAACCAGTTTTACCATTTATTTATGCATTAAGAATCAATTTCTGTGATTATTTCTTATTTTCCCAAGTCTCTGGACCGGGCCTAAAATACAGAGAAGTGCAGGGGCTCTGGTGTAAATTTTACTAAGACTCAGGCGATCACGAGATTGGACCGCGGGTTGTTTTCAATATTTGTCGAGGTCTCTTTAACAAAATCACCAGCCGAAGGGGTATCATAGGATCCTAGCCGCCCGATTGAGTATTGAAGGCCAAGATTAGATCAAGGCATCAAGTGAATCGCTACGCCACACGGGCCCTCGGAACACCGATCCATGACCCAGATTTAATTACGTGACTGACGACCCAGACCACATTATCTCGATCGGACGGCACGTCGCGACCCAAGCTAAACCGTGAATCCTAAATCTATTCTGGATCGTCGCTCCATATATCTACGGCTAAGACAAGACCACGGCGGAGCGGTTCGTTGGCTTAACCCAGACCGTCCAACAAATGATCAGCGCCCGAGATCTATACGCCCACCCACTCCCCAGTCTACTCCGGCCAGTGGTGAGCCCAAGCCAGACGGTGGTGCCTTCGCCGGTGGTCAGCGCTCCCAACGCCCCGGAGTACAATTCCTAGCGCTAATACATTGAACACGCTCTACGAAGCATACTGAATTGGTTACAGGGGCTTACAGGGTATAATGGCTGTCGCCATATTGTCCGCGGAGAAGTGCGGACTGAAGCAACGCCATGGATCTCGACGATCGATTGGCCATCACCCGGTCGTTCCTGAGCTCAATTGGAACATGCATTAGACTCCACAACCGCCAGCGAACCCCGTGACTTGATTCTAGCCTCCAATTGCAAACGCCGGTGGGGAATTATAGGGCCACAGATGCACTTTTCATTGTACCGAAGCCATGGACACTGCCGTTGTGCCAAGGCGAAGCGCCCAGATAATTCACCGAGGCCCCAACATTGATGTATTCCCTAAGTTGATATCAGCGGCGTCACTCCCTCCTCCTATTTCTCTCTCTACCGTCGGTGACAAGCACTCGGGCTACACTGGTGTTGCTCAGGGTCGGGGCGACATGTTGTGGCTTAGCCATGAAGGCGATGGATCGGGGAGGGAGAAGACCTAGGGTTTTGGGAGGTGCGGAAGTGCTTGGGTTCTGGTGGCGAAGGAGATGGAGACGGAGGGCTCAGCTTTATACTCTGGCTGAGACCGGGCAGGTGGGCATGCTCCAGGTCGTAACAGCGCGGTCCGAGTTTCACAGGGGAGACGGAACCGACGCCAGGGCCCCGCATGGAAGAGGACTGACTCGCCAAGTCACCAGTACGGGCTTGCGTGTGGAGACGTGGTGACTGCCAAGTGGGCCACGCGCGTCAATGACACAGGAGTAGCTCGTGGTGGGCTAGTGTGGGTGAGAAAGAAAGAAAAAAAATGGGCAGTGGACCGGAAGGTGAGAGCTCGGCCCAAGCTAGGTTTTCTTTTCTCTTTATTTTCCATTTTCCTTTTCCCATTTCAAATTCATTCTTCAATAAAGTTTTAAATTCAAACTTTGTGATAAACTTGTCCTCAGTTTGAAATGTATAGTTTAATAATATCAGTGTGAAAGGTATTTATTCTAATTTTTATTTTATTTTATGTAGTATTTTTCTCATTCCTTCCTTCTCTTATTGCAAACCCTAATTCTCAATTTAGGATTCAAGCTTCTAGTAATTATTATCTTATTATTATTATCCTTGTTATTTTATTTAAGGCACAAACATATAAAACTCCAACAAGATGCACTTTGTTTTGTTTTAGTATCATTTGTTTTAATTAATCACTCTTAATTATATGTATGCCCTTTTTATGATGCAAATATGGCACATAAAATAAGGAGATCTACTATATATTCCTTGAATACAACTTTGAGTATTACATTACCTTCATATGGTGTATGCTTTTACCAACCGAAGCCTCCTGTAATAATCTATGTCACACTGAAAGCATATGATTAGTCACATTTTTTAGGACCTTCGGAAGAGGAAGGCCCCCCAACATTAACTTTTCACATGTATCGACCAATCTCGTTTAACCATTGCTTCACATTATTGACACATTTTTTGTCTATCATGTCATATACAATCTACAAGTCAACAATAGAATACCGCCAGTATCGTAACATGATCAAAATAATGGTTGATAAGTTTTAGCGATTTTCTAGTTCACGTGGCCAACTTACAATGATTCCATGAGCTCTGTGGTAGTATCTGCTAGTGATTGTCCTGAAGTGCTCTTGTCTAGCAGTATCCCACTGCAGCAATTACAAACCATGTCATGTTAGTTTAATTATGCGGTAGTAATACAATGAACATATTGTTGGTAATTTTTAGACAACTCTGGGTTGTTGTTTATTATTTGAACACTACCAAAAACAACTACTTTGCTGAGTGTTTGAAGCACTCGGCAAAAACTGGAAAACACTCGGCGAAGGCTTTGCCGAGTATGACACTCGACAAAGAAGGCTCAGCGAACTATACATCGGCAACGACTTATTGTGGAGTGCTTTTTATCGGGCACTCGACAAAGACTGCCACTCGGTACTCGGCAAAGAAAAGTCGCTACCACAGCGCCATGTGATGGTGACGGAGCATGTGCCGAGTGCCCACCGAGTGACACTCGGCAAAGGCTCACTCTTTATTGAGTGTCCGCTGTACTGACACTCGGCAAAAATTTCTTTGTCGAGTGCCTGACAAAAAGCACTCGACAAAGACTCGAGCACTCGGTAAAGGGCCAGATTCCGGTAGTGGAATACATTTCCCTTACTTCACTAATCATTCTATGCTTCGGATGTAGCTATATAACAACAACAAAGTCTTTTAGTCCTAAAAAACAAAATAGGATTTTGTTGAAACCCAACAAAAGTCATGAGTCAAGCAGGTACGTAGTAGATAGTTGGTTTTCATGCACTCTTACTCAAGGATAAATCTTTCTATATATTATATTCTTTCTAGTCTCCTTTTACTATCTTTTTCATATAAACTTCAATCTACCCATATTTCTATTATCATTACAATTAAACCCACTGTTGGGGCGGAGGCCAGACTTGACCTCGATCTATCTAACCCGGCTACAACTAGACATTTCTTACATAGGAGCATCAGATGAAGGGCACTTTGACTTCGACGCACAGCAGTCTCTGGACGACTCCTCACAAGGGAGTCAAGTGGAGGGTGCAAGTCAACCCCCAAGGAATTTCACTGACGGTTGTGCCCAAACCACGCAAAGGCAGGAGCATGACTTTGCAACGCCACCGGAGGTCTTGCGTGCAATGGCAACCTCGCAGAACCAAGGGTGCAACACACGGTTGGAGACTTCATCTTGTTACGAAATGGCCCAGGACTTCGCCCCGATGCTATATGGACCCACTTGTAAGACCCTTGTGGGGTAGATTTTATAGTACATTCGAATTACTACACTCTGGTCACTGTAATGACCCCATTGAGGAGAATATTCTAGGAATATAGTAGGTAACTAGGGGTATAACTGTACTTAGGGGCCCCTTACCCCTCCCAGTTACCTATAAATACACCTACCATGTACATAGATGGGGGCACAAATAACAAAGCTCTACAACTCCCCAATCGTTGTCTTCCTGTGCACCTGATCCTACTTGTCCCCTGAGTGTTGGGCCCACCTGACCACGTGTTAGGGCAGTTCCAACACCCACATACACACTAGTTGCTCATGTGAAGGGCAAATCAGAGGCTGAGGTGCGATGGATCTTGTGATGATGAAGTTAGAGCAAAGACTTAGCATGATGAATCGAGTGCAACTATAAAGATCAAGCGAATTTGTGATCAATGAATTAGGGCACATGATAACATTAAGTGGGTCATATAATTTACAAAAGATCAAGACAAGTGTATTGTGTTGATTTCATGTGGCTTGTTGGAGGTTGGATGCTTGTGTGGCATCACTAATAGAGATAGTGAAATAGAATGCAAAGGTAAACGTATATTTGTAACACATTTCATTCATCAGTCTAAGGTTGGATAGAAAAGTTGAAAGTCGCAAGAGTCAAGACCTAAAATTTATCACTTAAAAACAAGACTTGATCCCAATTGGAGATTAGCTCAATGTACAAATTAATCAAAGTCGGGGGATAGGTTCTTCTTGCATAGTTGCTCTTTTGAGTATAGAGAATTTAACTTTGAGCAATAAGAGAATATATGAGGAAAATTAATCGCAAGAGAACTTAGGGAGGAAAGGAGTAAAACAAATTGCAATATAAGAAACACAATAAAGACACATCAATTTTGTTTACCGGAGTTCGGTTTCACAATGAAACATACGTCTCGATTGAGGAGTCCACCGAGGATTGGGTTTCTCTCAACCCTTTCCTCACTCAAGTGATCACCAAGATTGAACTTGAGTTTCCCTTTGCTTTTCTCAATCGAGAGACCGAAGTCTCTACAAGGCACTTCACACTTTGAAGCCTCTTGCTAGCCTTACAATGGATGGGTGCCTTGCACTAAGAAACAAACACACACTCTTAGCTCAAACACAAGTGCACTATCACTTAGATACTATATTATCTACCCATATGGAGCATTACACCTATGTACTCTATATAATTAGCTCATAAGGCTCAATGCAATGCAACAAATATTCCACCAATTCTATTCTCCTACAAGGACTATCACCTCCTCTAGTCTACAATCTCGACCATACAAGCGGTATTAGAGTCTGGTTATCTCATCTAGCTATTTTAATCAATCTAAGAGTAAGCATAAAGATGACTAAAGGCCTAGAGGTTACTTGTCACCCACACATTTTAGGCGCACAATTTTCATGACAGAAAGCTTCTAAGTTAATATTTTTGTGTTGTTGATGCAAAACTATGGTGGATCGTGAGTGTGGGCTTCTCTAGACCTTTGGATGAGAAATTAAAAAGTTCACACTCTTATGGCAATGGCATGGGCAGCTAGTGCATGTTACTCCACTTTCTTCATGACCTCCTCCATCTCCCTCTTGTGAGGACATCTATGGCTAGTGTTGTGTGGGACTCCTAGATGAATGCCTCCAACTAGTACCAAATTTTATTGAGAGTCTCCTTCTCAAGTAGCTTCCACTCGGCAATGGTCATGGCATGCATCTCCTCCATGACCTCCTAGGCACTGACCATGACAACACCCAACACCACATATCAAACAAGATGACACCAGTTGGTAAATAGATACACTTGAAGAATATAAACTTTGAAGCAAAGCATTACTGCCATCATATGGATATTAAATAAGCTATGTGTTGCGCTTAACTAAACATTTAAAACCATGTGGGTTTGCTTAAGAATATGAATTGAAAACAAGCATTCCTACCATATGATTGACCTAGTATGCATGTAATTCTAATCAAAAGTAAATACCACATGTAAAACTAGACATGTAAGGTAAAAACTAGATACAAGAAAATAGATACACATATCTAAAAGGAACTGAAATACATCTAGTTACCTTAGTCATGGGTGGGGAATTTGGGTCCAATGTATTCACTAACTGAAAGTCATCTAGAGGGGGGGTGAATAGGCGAAACTTGAAATTTATAAACTTAAAAACACACTAAGGCTGGGGGTTTGAAAGTTCCCTTTGCCCGGGAACAGGATCTGGATGTCGCCTAGAGGGGGGGTGAATAGGTGGATAAAAATTATCACTTTAACACTGAAATTCTTACTCTACTCGAAGGCTGGATCGCAGTGGAATGAAGGACCCTTCGAGTAGGTTACAGCGGAATAGAAGTTCCTGTCTTGGAAATACCCTGCACTTCAAATATTTCTTGTACAACAAATAAGTATTGAAGTGCAGATATAACGAGTGAGTAAGACAGAGAATCAATACACAGCACAGAGCAGAGCACACAGACGCAGGGATTTATCCCGAGGTTCGGCCAAGCCTGAAATGCTTGTCTAGTCCTCGTTGGAGTTAGCCACACCTGGGCTTGGAGTCTATTTCAACTCCTTCCTCCTTTTGCTCAGATCTGTCAGTATGACAGATAGAGCCTTCCACTATGTTGATGTTGGTTACAACAAAACCGCGGCTGCTTATAATCTTCTTGACAGCACTCCAGCAGAGTAACGATATGCTCAAGACTTTGCTCTAGCTCTTAGCAGCACTTCTCCACTCTCTCAAGGCTTATAGCTTTGCCTCTACACAAACTAGAGAGATATACACGAGAGGGAGAGAGTGAATCGATCAGAGTGATGTCTACACTTGTTGGCTGCACTTGTGTTTTTGTTGGAGGCGCTTAGGAGTCCATTTTATAGACCCAAGGGGCCTAGGAGCCGTTGGAATCCCTTTTGGAAGGCAATATTTGCTTTCTGTCGGGTGGCGCACCGGACAGTCCGGTGCACCACCAGACAGGTCCTGTAGCTTGTCCGGTGCGCGATCTCCTTCCAAATCGGGCTCAGCTGACCATTGGGCAACGGTCGTCTTAGCTCACCGGACACTGTCCGGTGCACACCGGACAGTCCGGTGCGCCAACTATCCGTTGGCCCAAGCCACACGTCGCCCGCTGATCGCGCTGCCGACCATTGGCGCATTCGACCGTTGGCTCATCGGACAGTCCGGTGCACCAACGAACAGTCCGGTGAATTATAGTTGTATGCCGCCAAACTATCCCGAGAGTGGCCTGTTCATCGGAGTTCAGCCTGGCGCACCGGACACTATCCGGTGCACCACCGGACACTGTCCGGTGCACCACCGGACAGTCCGGTGTGCCAGACTGAGCTGAGTCTTGGCTGTACACAGCCAAGCCTTTTGCATCTCTTTTCTTTTCTTCTTCTTTCTGTTTCTAACACTTAGACAAATATATTAGTACACAAAAACCAATGTACTAAGTCTAGAAACATACCTTCTCTTTGATTCTCACTTCTTTAGCATTTGGCATGATTGAGATTGATGTTGGACTCATAAATCCTCAAGTCAGCTTGACTTGATCTAGATTGACATTTTTGAGCTCCAACATCCTGCAAAGGTCACATAGAATATCTCCAAACATAGGAACAACCCAAACTAAAGGTCAAGGTGCACTTAGCTCTTTTGGGCTGCTTCCAGTTTTGGTTTCGACATTGGTTCTCCTTCCAGTGACCTTGTTCACTTCTTGAGCTTGATCTTGAGCCTTATGACTTACACCACATAATTGTAGATGTTACCTCATTGGTTGTAAGTCATGTCCTTATGTAGTGTTCCTTGATGCACCATAACTCTTCTTAACTCAATCAACCTTGATTTCGCAAGTCTCCTTCTTCACCCCTGGCTTTGGGTTCCTCGTCTCCTTGACTTTCTCCCGTGCAATCGGTACCTCGAAGCTCCTCTTGCTTCCAACCTTGGTTTGATCGGTTGTCTCCAAGTTATGCACATCAAGTCTCACTTAAGCAATGTCCATCTTCCTTGTGATGTCCATTATATCTATAGATAACTCCGTCTTTGGACCATCACATCTGTTTACTTGTGTTGACCCCTGTTAGCTTTGCATTCAGCACCTGTTCAACACTTAGCACACTTGTTAGTCCTTTAATTGAGTTGTCATCCAAACACCAAAACCCACAAGAGAGCTTTCAATCTCCCCCTTTTTGGTGATTGATGGCAACACAATTAAAGCTTACATAAGAGTGAAATTTAAAGCACAAATTTTGAATTCTAAGCTTGTAGAATGCTCCCCCTAAATATGTGCTTACATTTTAACTTTGGCCTTATATGCCAAATTGCACATACTTAGGCTAATTCGAAGCATTACTACACCTTAGTACCTGTGGGATGCATTGTGTCACTAATTAAACCGTGATGCATATGACACATAGATGCACAGAATCAGAGTTAACCACCAATTGAATAGATATTCCACAGAAATATCAACCTACCACTTTTCACCATTAAGATACCAAATTAAAACAATTTTAAAGCACCAGAACCACATGAATATCTATTTACAGGATAAACACAGAGGATACTAAATGATTCATATCAACGAAAACACTGATTTTGCATTATCACCATATAATACAATAAGAAGCATAAGTAGTATCAACAAAACAAACACATTCTTCCCTAAGACTCAAGAAAACCCCTTTAGGATAAGCTTTCCTCTCAGATTGAGATAAGCTTTAATGCACAATTTCTCCCCCTTTGACATCAAACACCAAAACCATATTCAAGCAAGAACATAGAATGATGTCAAGGGACAGCAGGGTATTGAGCAGGTAAATTTTAACACACTAACATTACTCCCCCTTACACATTGAGCATATGCAACACAAGCATTTGGAGGAAAGTTAAGATACATATACGCAAAAGATCAATACTTCCTTTTGTACCTTTACCATGTTGTGGTGTACTTTCCATCTTGAAGGTTTAATCTCTAGGGAGCTTCTCCACACTTGTGCCTCACCCTTTATCCTAACCTTTTCTTGTTGCTAAGACACCAAGCTTAGAGCAAGTTATAGTATTGTGGCACAAGATGAAGCTCCTATTCTAGTGATTACCAAGTGATATCAATTGAAGCAAACTACCACGACTACCAATTGAAAAATCATTATTGTTACAGTTCCATGATATTTAAAGATAAGCATCTAGTATCACCTAAATATTATGGAGCATGAGCAATCTATAAGGATGTAATTACTCACAACTTAAGCTACCAAATACTTGTCTTATGGAGATACCCAAGTCCTGATTGCTTCATTTCCTGCTCATCTTCCCTTTTCCACCTTGATACTATACAAGATCACTCAAGATACAATTAGTCTCAAAAGACACAAGTTATGTGTGCTCCCCCTAAAGTTGTGCATCAAGTATTTGAATGACTTGCACTTTGCACATTCTAGCTTCCTCAGAACTAGAGGGGATCACAACATATCTTGGTCCAGGCATACTCTATCAATTTCATCACAAAGAGATACCAATTGAATAGTAGACTTAATACAACAATGCATGCCTCAAGGAGTATAACATTTTACAAGCAGCCTAGGCATGCTTCATACATGATAATCATTGCACCACATATACCAATTGAAAACGATAAGATCATGCATATAAAGTGCAATGTCTAAGTACACCATGATTAAGAAGGTTCCTTAGGTACACCAAAAGAAACAATATTTTAAAGTAAGGAGCACCTAAGCCAAGATACTACCAATTCAGAGGCAAGAACATAGCTGTGATCACAATCAATGGAACTTCAAGATTTTCAATGAAATTACATAGTTCCATTTTCCATACCTTTGCCTTTTTCTGAATTGCCATGAGAGCACTCGTTGTCACCAATTTAGGGCTCCTATTGTTTATGCACTTCATAGCTCAAGAAGGTGCATTAGAGGTACAACACGAATTTGGTATACACACAGTATCATAATAGGGTAATTGTTTGAACATGGACTAAACAAGATATCATGATTGCACAAAGGTTAATCATTAAAAACCATATAACATGACTTACAAAAAGATACAGGTTTATCCATTAACACAAAAGGAGTTAATCTTGGTGAATATATCAAATGGAAAACTACCCATTTAATGATTCATATAGAACACACCATCATGATTAAGCAAGCATTATTGAACCATTGATAACACAGGCAATTTCAAAAGCATAACTACTCCAAGGATAGGTAGAACAACAATCCAACTTAAGAGCAATACTGATTATCAATAGTGTACTTAAGATACACGGGTACCATCCTTTGGAGAGCAAGTTGCAGATTCTCATCAAGGTCCTTTGCTTGATTCACCAATAATGATTAAGGACCTCTACAACTTATTTCACTTGAGATGAACATGGGATTAGTATTGCACAATAATTCAACCTTGGGTTAATGAATAGACAATAAAAAATTAATAGCTTAAGCATAGATTTTGAATTAACCATCTTAAGCTTTCCCATGGTCTCTAGTCCATCTTGAGGCACCTGCATGATCTAGTTGGCACAATTTGGTACCCATCTCGGGATGGGTCCATAACGATCATCCAAAAGAGCCTTTGGTACCCAAATAGCAATTGTGCTAGTTCTAGGTGATCTCATTACTGATCTAGCACAAGTGTATGGTTTGGGTCTCCTAAGCGAATAAGATTGAGACAAATTTACTTTCTTAGGAACCTTACCTTTATTACATACCTCAGGTGGATGACCATGCTCACCACACATGTAGCAGAAACATCGCTCAACCCGACATGATGCTTGCTGTTTATCTTTTTCCTTGGTGAGGGTCATTTTGGAGGGTGCACGTCCTTGATTCTTTATGACCGGACATGAAGTGATCATGTGGTCCTTTTCATTGCATCCAAAACATCTCCTTGTCCCTTCGTCCTTGTCTTTGTATGGACAAGAAGCAATGAGGTGACCTAATCTCTTGCACTTGAAGCACCTCCTTTTTCCTCTTATCTTTTTGCTTTTGGATGACATAGAGAGATTATTAGTGCAAATAACATGACTAATTGAATCATTACCTTTTTCTTGTCTCTTGTTGATTGCTTCACTTATTACTTTAGGAACATCTTTCTCAAGGAGTTTGACCCTTGCTGCGGTTTCCCCTTCCTCAAGCTTCTTCACCACGTGTTTGTAGATATCATGAGGAAGTCGAGCAAGGCGTCTTCTCCTTAATTGTCTTTGTTTCTTGTTTCCAAGCAATTTCCTTTTTGACCCTACAACTTGTTGCTCATTCAAACATTCGCTTCCTTTTGAGCGACAGGGGTTAGCACATGGTGATATATTATCCAAATGTGCACTTGTGCAAGAATGAGGTTCACATGAATTTAAGTTTGTAATTACAACCTCATGAGCAACATCAAGCATGATGTGGTCATCAACTAGTTTACTATGAGAATATGACAACATAACATACTTTTCACCTAGAGCAATTTTTTCTAAATTTATCATTTCTACTTGACTCCTAAGCATAGAATTTTCAGTTTTAAGTTGAGCAACATTAGATAATACATCATGATTATTTCTTTGCTCAATTAAAACAGATTCATACCGTTGGATCAAATCATTATGAGAGCACTTTAACTCCTCATGTTCTTTGTTCATCTTCTCCAGGCTGTCGTTGGTTTTGATGAGAGTCTCCTCTAGCCTGAGGAGCGTCTCGCCTTGTTCCTTGTTCCTTCTCAACAGCTTAACCAAGAGCGCTTTATCCTCTTTGTTGAGATGGGTGTAGAAACGGCGAATCTCCTCTTCTTCTACATCGTCGGTCTCATTTTCCCTGTCATTATTATCAGTGGAAGCAAAATAGGAAAATGTACCTTGTGATGATGTAGACTCCTCATCCTCATATTCCTCCTCATCATTGCTTTCATCTCCACTCTCATCGTTAGCAACAAGACATGTATAACAAGTGGGAGATGAACCTGTCGGTGAGGTGGATCCATCGCTTGGTGTCCATCTCTCTTGTTCTTCTCCCTTGGACAAGTTAGTACTACCAGCAATAGAGGGAGCAGAAGCAGTGCATATGGACTTAAAAAATTTTAACTTAATTTTGGTCCATAGATCATGAGCATCAACAAATAAATCACTATCACTACTCATGATAGAAAAATAGGCACTTCTAGAAAGTGAGTCAACTAAGATGTTGCAAGCATGGTGATTGAGAGACATACATCTTAGTTCATCATTAGAAGGATTTTGACTAAAATTGGAGGGAAAAATACTTCTACTAAAGATCTATCTCAAACCAGGATCAACATGCATGAAAGTATTATAAATAGAGACAGACCAGGATTTATAGTTAGAACCATCGCCTAGAAGAAGTTCTACAGTTACCTCTTGTGACGACATCGTCATCTCCGGACGGCTAAGCCCACACTGGAGAGGCCTAGCTCCGATACCAAATGAAAGTTCCCTTTGCCTGAGAACAGGATCTGGATGTCGCCTAGAGGGCGGGTGAATAGGCGGATAAAAAGTATCACTTTAACACTAAAATTCTTACTCTACTCGAAGGCTGGATCGCAGTGGAATGAAGGACCCTTCGAGTAGGTTGCAGCGGAATAGAAGTTCCTATCTTGGAAATACCCTGCACTTCAAATATTGCTTGTACCACAAATAAGTATTGAAGTGCAGATATAACGAGTGAGTAAGACAGAGAATCAATACACAGCACAGAGCAGAGCACACAGACGCAGGGATTTATCCCGAGGTTCGGCCAAGCCTGAAATGCTTGCCTAGTCCTCTTTGGAGTTAGCCACACCTCAGCTTGGAGTCTATTTCAACTCCTTCCTTCTTTTGCTCAGATCTGTCAGTATGACAGATAGAGCCTTCCACTATGTTGATGTTGGTTACAACAAAACCACGGCTGATTACAATCTTCTTGACAGCACTCCGTCAGAGTAACGATATGCTCAAGACCTTGCTCTAGCTCTTAGCAGCACTTCTCCACTCTCTCAAGGCTTATAGCTTTGCCTCTACACAAACTAGAGAGATATACACGAGAGGGAGAGAGAGAATCGATCAGAGTGATGTCTACACTTGTTGGCTGCACTTGTGTTTTTGTTGGAGGCGCCTAGGAGTCCCTTTTATAGACCCAAGGGGCCTAGGAGCCGTTGGAATCCCTTTTGGAAGGCAATATTTGCTTTCTGTCGGGTGGCGCACCGGACAGTCCGGTGCACCACCGGACAGGTCCTGTAGCTTGTCCGGTGCGCGATCTCCTTCCAAATCGGGCTCAGCTGACCGTTGGGCAATGATCATCTTGGCTCACCGGACACTGTCCGGTGCACACCGGACAGTCCGGTGCGCCAACTATCCGTTGGCCCAAGCCACGCGTCGCCCGCTGATCGCGCTGCCGACCGTTGGCGCATTTGACCGTTGGCTCACCGGACAGTCCGGTGCACCACCGGATAGTCCGGTGAATTATAGTTGTATGCCGCCAAACTATCCCGATAGTGGCCTGTTCACCGGAGTTCAGCCTGGCGCACCGGACTCTGTCCGGTGCACCACTGGACAGTCCGGTGTGCCAGACTGAGCTGAGTCTTGGCTATACACAGCCAAGCCTTTTGCATCTCTTTTCTTTTCTTCTTCTTTCTGTTTCTAACACTTAGACAAATATATTAGTACACAAAAACCAATATACTAAGTCTAGAAACATACCTTCTCTTTGATTCTCACTTCTTTAGCATTTGGCATGATTGAGATTGATGTTGGACTCATAAATCTTCAAGTCAGCTTGACTTGATCTAGATTGACATTTCTGAGCTCCAACATCCTGCAAAGGTCACATAGATTGACATTTCTCAGCGGTGGAGGAGCACCACTATCTCCTTCGGGGCATCCGACTGCCCCGACAACATGGCAAGGGCCGGTATACTACCGCTCATCACCGGCCCTATCATCGCCAACATGCGGCTGCACTATGTTCTGATTGACGGTGGGGCTGGGCTCAACGTCATCAGCCATGCTGCATTCAAGTAGCTGCAGATCCTAGGGTCCCGACTGAGACCCTCTCATCCATTCTCCAGAGTGGGCCCACAACCGGTGTATCCCCTAGGGAGCATCGCACTCCCGGTAACATTTGGGACCAAGGAAAACTTCCGCACAGAGAACGTCTAGTTCGACGTCGCGGAGGTTAACCTCCCCTTCAATGCCATCATTGGCAGGCTGGCTCTGTACCGGTTCATGGCCATTGCCATTATGGGTATTTGGTCCTCAAGATGCCGTCCCTGGTTGGGGTCCTTACTGTGCGGGGTGACCGCGCCGCTGCGGTGGCGGTTGTCGAGAAGCTGCATGCCCTGGTGGCAGAAGCTGCTCGCTCGGATGACGGAGGGAGGGACCCCTCGACCTCCGGTACCAAGGCGCCTACCAAGGTGCCAAAGGTGCAGCCGTCTAGAGCAGACGGCGGACCCATCAAGACCATCCAGGTCGGTTCGGACTCCTCCCAGACCACTCGCATCGCGGGCAATCTGGAGGAGAAATAGGAACTCGTACTCGTCGCCTTCCTTCGGGCAAATGTCGATGTTTTTGCATGGGAACCGTCGCAGATGCCTAGGATCCCCAGGGAGGTGATTGAGCATCATCTAAAGATCCACCCTGACGCCAAACCGGTGAGTCAGAAGCCTTGGAGGCAGTCTATTGAGCGGCAGGATTTCATCTGTAAGGAGGTCCAGAAGCTGCTAGACGCTGGCTTCATCGAAGAGGTTCATCACCCAGTATGGCTGGCCAACCCAGTCATCGTTCCAAAGGCAAACGGAAAGCTTCGGATGTGCATCGACTACACCAGCCTTAATAACGCTTGTCCCAAGGATCCGTATCCACTTCCATGCATAGATCAAATCGTGGATTCTACCTCCGGGTGTGACCTCTTGTCCTTTCTAGATGCTTACTCTGGTTTCCATCAGATCTAGATGGCTAGGGAAGATAGGAAGCATATCGCTTTTGTAACAGTGGATGGGCTTTACTACTATATTGTAATGCCCTACGGTTTAAGAAACGCCTTGCCGACATTTGTAAGGGCGATGAGTAAGACCTTCGGGGACCTGATTAGGGATAGGATAGAGATATACGTCAATGACATCGTAGTCAAGACTAAGAGGGGGTCGACTCTGGTGGAAGACCTGACCCTGGTCTTTGACAAGCTGCGGGCGACGCGCACGAAGCTGAACCCGGACAAATGCGTCTTTGGTGTCTTCGCTGGGAAGTTGCTGGGATTCCTGGTTTCGCACCAGGGCATTGAAGCAAACTCAGAGAAAATCAGGGCAATTGAGGTGATGAGGCCTTCGGCCCGGATCAAGGACGTCCAGAAGCCTATGGGGTCACTGGCCGCCCTTAGCCGCTTCATCTTACGGCTGGCTAAGAGGGTGCTGCCCTTCTTCAAGCTCCTGCAGAAGTCCGGTCCATTCTCTTGGACCGAGGAGGCAGAGCGAGCCTTCCAAGAGTTGAAGCAGCACCTTGTGTCCCTGCCGATACTGGTAGCTCCAGAGCCAGGGGAGCCGCTGTACTTGTACATTGCAGCGGCTGCAGAGACGGTGAGCATGGTGCTGGTCATCGAAAGGACGGAGCAACATTCTCAGGGGAGTCAGGAGGTTCCCCTAGGAGAGAGTGGTGGTCCGACCACCACGAACCTTGAGGACCCGGGGCCACCCGTAGGGGTCCGGACCATACAGAGGCCGGTCTACTATGTTAGTGAGGTCCTCCATGAGGTGAAGGCTAGGTACCTCAAGACGCAGAAGCTACTCTATGCTGTGCTTGTTGCGTCCAGGAAGCTGCGCCACTATTTCTAGGCACATGGGGTCGTGGTGGTGACCTTCTTCCCGTTAAGGGCTATCCTCCACAACTCTAACGCCACATGCAACATCGCCAAGTGGGCAGCGGAGCTTGCTGAGTTCCAGCTAGACTTTCAGCCTCGCCACGCTGTCAAGAGCTAGGTTCTGGCTGACTTCATCATGGAGTGGACCCCTCCCCTGAGCGCTCCTGGGGGTCCAGATCTCGATTCGGACCCCACACCTGTGGAGCCTAGGGTCCCGGTCTTCACCAAGCCCCACTGGACGCTCTTCTTCGACGGGTCCGCCCGCTAGCAAGGTGGCGGTGCTAGGGTGGTCCTCGTTGATCCAAGCGGAGATCAAGTCAAGTACATGGTGCACCTTGAGTTCAAGGCTACCAACAACATGGTAGAGTACGAGGCACTTATCTTTGGCTTGTCTGCAACCCTATCCCTAGGGATCCGCCAGCTCCTCGTGAAGGGGGACTCCCAGCTGATCATCAAACAGGTCCATGGGGAATGTAGCTGCAACGAGCCCAGGCTTGCAGCTTACCTCCTCCACGTGAGGAAGCTGGAGAAGGACTTCATGGCCTTGGAACTGCAACATGTTCCCCGGGCTGACAACTCAGCAGCAGATGAACTCTCCATGAGGGCATCAACTTGGGCACCCGTGCTCGAGGGTGTCTTCGAAAGACGGCTGCTAAGACCTACCGCCCAGCCTGCCGAGCTAGGTGAAGGGGGTGAGACTAGCACCTCGAAGCTAGCGGTCCCGGTGGCGCTGTAGAACCCACCAAGGATTGTGTGTGCTATAGGGGGTCCCGCCAACCCCTTAGTGCCATAGCCAGTATCTCAGAGTGGTCCCGATGCATGGATCTCCGAGATCCGGGACTACCTGAAGGAAAATATCCTTCCTGAAGATCATGTGTCCGCAGAACGCATAGTGCGGTTGGCTAAGCAATACATGGTGGTAGAAGGGGATCTCTACCGCCGTGGCGCCAACGGCATTCTCATGCGGTGCATCACCCAAGAGGAGGGCCATGAGTTGCTCATGAAGATCCATGGAGGTGAGTGCGGAAGTCATTCCTCATCACGCACACTGGTCAGTAAGGCCTTCCGGCATGGCTTCTACTGGCCAACCGCCCTCCCGGATGCAGCTGAGATGGTAAAGTCCTGCAATGCGTGTCAGTTCCATGCAAAGCAGATACACACACCAGCTTAGGCTCTGCAGATGATTCCACCCTCCTGGCCATTCACCGTATGGGGGGTGGATATCCTGGGACCATTCCCCAGGGCCGTCGGCGGGTACCGATTCCTCTTTGTCGCCATCGACAAGTTCACAAAGTGGCCAGAGGCCACCCCTATGGTCAATATCACCCAGGGTGCCGCTGTTGCTTTCCTTAGGTCGATTGTCTGTAGATTTGGGGTCCCAAGTCGTATCATTATGGACAACGGGGCCCAGTTTACAAGTCGGCTCTTCCAGGAGTATTGCGAGGGTATCGGCACCTAGCTCTGCTTTGCGTCTGTGGCTCATCCCAAGAGCAACGGCCAGGCGGAGAGGGCAAATGCAGAAATCCTCAGGGGACTCAAGACACGCACCTATGACTGCTTGAAAAAGCATGGTGCAAATTGGGTCAACGAGCTTCCGTCCGTGCTATGGGGGAACCAGACCACACCCAGCCGAGCTACCGGGGAGACCCCGTTCTTCCTGGTCTACGGGGCCAAAGCCTGCCTTCCCCCAGAAATCATTATGGGCTCCCCACGGGTCCAGTCATTTGATGAGTCTATGCAGGAACAGCTACGACATGAGGACGTGGACTTCATCGACGAGCACAGATGGCGAGCGGCGATCCAAAATGCACGGTACAACCAAGCGCTCAGGCGCTACCACCAACGGTTTGTGCATAGTAGGGAGCTCAGGGTCGGGGACCTAGTCCTAAGGCGAGTACTGAACCGAGAAGGGCTCCACAAACTTTACCCCAGCTAGGAGGGACCCTTCAAGGTGACGGAAACATGCTGACCCGAGTGCGTCTGCCTTGCCACAACTGAAGGAGTGCCTCTTCCCAATCCCTGGAACGTAGAGCATCTCCATAAGTTTTACCCATAAAAGCAAACCTAGGGAATTAAGTTTTCTTCCTTTGTAACTAGGTTGCGCATATATGTATGTCAACCCGGTGAGGTCCGCCCTCATAAACCTGGTCTGTTGGCCTACACTCATGTATATCAAGTTATAAGGAAAAGATTCACCCCCCAGATTTGTTTTTGTGATGGTTCATTCTACTTCAATTTACGAGCATTATTTTTTATCTAACCCACCCATACAGTCCCCACCCTTTCTGGTATGTTGATATCCGAATTGAGTGGCCAAGCTTGCAGTTTAGGACCCATACAGTTCTAGAGAATGGGCGCTCGTTCCCTGGAGTGGTCCGAAGCTGTGTAGCCGCTTAGCTTTGTTCCGTACCCTAAGCCTGCATGCTCCACCACTCTGTGACGGGTATCCTAGTATTTGGAACTATAGTCCTATGGGTCCGGCAACCTAGGTTCCAGTTCTAAAGAATGGACACTCATCTCCTGGGGTGGTCTGGAGCTATGTAGCCGCTTAGCCTGGTTCCATACCCTAAGCCTGCACGCTCCACCACTCTGCGATGGGTGTCCTAGTATTTGGAGCTGTGATCCAGGGGGTCTGGGCATATGACTTGGCTTCCCAGGCTAAATCCTGCAGGTCCTGTTGCATGAATCAAAGGATAAAAGATACCAGTTGGTGGGTCCTATGGGTGCGCTACTAAAACTTCCTAGCCAAAGCTGTGTACAGGTCCAGGTCCCAGTCGAGACTGCCTCCTAGGGGTCAGGTCACCAATTCTTTCTTAGGTATGCTAGTATCCAGCCACGACATGTCAAGCCTACATCCCAGGGGGGCCAAGTATCAGGGAGAAGTTGGTAATGCTACACACAGCGAGGACAAATGGCACACAGATAAGTGCTGTTAAATTAACAGTTCTCAAAAGTATGTTATGTGTCCAAAAGATTATTACATCCGCCTTCAAGCGGAACCCTAGCCTTATCCCTGCAGGTACGAGCTACTCGGCATCGGCAGGGTCACGCTGGAAGCGCGCGGCCACCGTCTCCATGGCATCATGGACGCTCTCCCGGGCGGCGTCTTCTGTGGCGGCCACCAGACCATTGAGCACCGGCGCCAAGGACATGGCCGGTTCGTGGCTCCAGAAGCACATCAGCACGTAATCTACCACCACCCGGCATTCCAGGCTGGCGCCGAGGATCTGGTCTAGGCGACGAAGGCGTTCGGCGGTGGAGTCCAGCACCGGGAGGGCATCGGAGATCGACGCTGGTGGCTCCGACACTAGGATGGGACTTATCCCCAGTGGCACCAGCGTCGTGCTCGCCTCGCCGGTCCAGTCAGCTATCTGCTGGACCCCAGCGTGGTGTTCTGCCTGGAGATCTTCCAGGGCCTTCTTGGTGGCCTCCGTCACTTGGGGACCCGGCGCCGCCTGTGCCGCTTCAAACCGGTGGATCCGCTCCTCCAGCTTATGCTCCTTCTCCTCCGCCTCCAGCTCGTGCTTGGCTAGCAACATGCCCTGCCTTTCAAGCATCTCCTCCCTGAAGGCGAGATCCTTCTCCCGCCTGGCGAGGTCCGTCTCCCGCCTATCCAGGGACGTACCCTTCTCTTTGAGGTTCTCCTCGGCAAGGGTAATGTCGCTGGCCTTGTCCTCCAGCTCTTGTTGCCATTTCTTCATCCTTTCTATGGCCTCCACTTGCTGGACCCGCTGGGCCTCCAGGGTCTGGTCCAGGGCATTCAGCTTGGCCCGGAGATCTGTTGTGAGGGCCTCCCTCTGGCTCAGGGCCTCCTCCCTCTTGGCCAGCCTCTTCTCTCGTCAGGACGCCTCCAGCTCCCTGGAGAATACCTTCTGGAGGTCCCTTTTGTACTCTTTGCAGTCCCGCGCAAGTTCAGATCGCTTAGAGGCGAACTGGTGGGACACCGCCTTGGTGCGCTCCTTCAGCTAGGTGCGCCAGTCGCTGAGGCGCAGGTGCTCAGATTCTAGCGCCTCCTATTCCCGCCGGATGGCTGCCTCGGTTTCATTGAGGACTTGGTGGGCGCGAGACAGCACCCGAGGAAGGGGGATTGGTGCTGCGTCCGGCTCGGCACCTGTCGGGGACCATAATTAGGGGTACCCTCAAGACGCCTAATTCTCAGCTGGTAACCCCCATCAGCATAAAGCTGCAGAGGCCTGATGGGTTTGATTAAGTCAGGGATCAGTCCATACGAGCGACTTGATCACGCCACGCCCGAGCCTAGCCTCGGGCGAGGGCAGCCGACCCTGAGATGTTTCCGTCTCGCCCGAGGCCTCCTCTTTCACGGCAGACGCATCTCCGGCTCGCCCGAGGCCATGCCTTTGATAAGAAGTAACCCTGACTAAATCACCGCGCCGACCGACCAAATCACTGGGGCCTTTAACGCAAAAGGTAAGACTGACGGGTAGCCAGGCTTGGCCGAAAGCGCCAGAGGAAGCTCCGCCCGACCCAGGGCTCGGACTCGGGCTAAGGCCCCGGAAGACGGCGAACTCCGCTCCGCCCGACCCAGGGCTCGGACTCGGGCTAAGGCCCCGGAAGACGGCGAACTCCGCTCCGCCCGACCCAGGGCTCGGACTCGGGCTAAGGCCCCGGAAGACGGCGAACTCCGCTCCGCCCGACCCAGGGCTCGGACTCCGCCCCGACCTCTGCCGAACGACCTCCGCCTCGCCCGACCCAGGAGCTCAGGTTCGGCCTCGGCCATGCAGGACAGACTCGACCTCGGCCTCGGAGGAGCCTCCACGTCGTCCGACCTAGGACACAAGCCCGCCACGTCAACAGGAAGCGTCATCATCACCCTACCCCGAGCCGACTCGGGCCGCAGAGAACAGGACCGACGTCCCATCTGGCTAGCTCCGCCAGATAGGCAATGATGGCGCTCCGCTGGACCATGACGACGGCGGCTCCCAGCTCCCTTACGAAAGCAGGGGGACGTTAGCAAGGGCCCAGCTACTCCGACAGCTGTCCCTCCGCCCGGCTCCATTGCTTCTCCAACAGCCACGACGCCACACTAGCTGGGTGCCAAGATCTCTCCGGCTGCCACCTTGGCATGTACTTAGGGCACTAGCTCTCCCCCGCTAGACACGTAGCACCTTGCTACACCCCCATTTGTACACCTGGATCCTTTCCTTACGCCTATAAAAGGAAGGACCAGGGCCTTCTTAGAGAAGGTTGGCCTCGCGGGGACGAAGGGCAGGGGCAGGCGCTCTCTCGGGGCCGCTCGCTCCCTTCACCCGCGCGGACGCTTGTAACCCCCTACTGCAAGCGCACCCGACCTGGGCGCGGGACGAACACGAAGGCCGCGGGATTCTCCGACTCCCTCACGACCCGGCTCCGGCCACCTCGCACTCGCTCGCTCTCTCTCGCTCTCCCCCCTTCGCGCTCGCCCACGCGCTCGACCCATCTGGGCTGGGGCACGCGGCACACTCACTCGTCGGCTCGGGGACCCCCCCGGTCTCGGAACGCCGACAGTTGGCGCGCCAGGTAGGGGCCTGCTGCGTGTTGACGAGTAGTTTCCCGTCAAGCTCCAGATGGGCAGTCTCCAACGACCTCTTCAACCCGGGACGGTGCTCCGTTTCGGGAGTCTCGAGTTCATGTCCTTCGACGGCAGCTACGACATGATACTCCTTCCACCGCCGCGCGACAGCGACAATGGTGGCGGACAGCCCGCCCGCCGGCGGCGGAATCGACGACGTCTTTCCCGCGTGGGGGAAGGACAACTTTCGAGTTCACCCCGTTCTCTCCCTCGCCATCGGAGAAGGAGGCGGGGCAACCAAGGCCGAGCGGGAGGCTGCGCTCAGTCGACTGTCGAGCAAATCGACATCCCCAGCGCCCCAACGGAGGACGCGTCGGGCATCACCCACGCGTTTGAGGCGAAGGCGAGCGCCGCCCCCCCGCGACACGCTGATCCCGAGCAAGTGGACGACGCCAGCACGCTCACGGAGGGCCTGCAGGACGTCGCCCTTGCACCCAGGACGACAGTACGATCAGCCCCCGATGCGACTTCGTCGATCCTCGTCGACCAAAAGGTACGGGCTGATTCCCATCCTTTGTCATTTCGACTCGGCCTCAACCCGCCTAGCAACCTCGCTTTGGCGGGCGCTCACACTGAGGCGAGTGCAACCTCTCTGGGGTTTCGTGTGCGGTCGCCTTGGGACCGATTGACGGGTGTCTCGACCTACGGACCCTCTGGGTCCGAGGAAGATGACGACCCCAGCATCTGCTGGGATTTCTCTGGATCTGGCAACCCCAGTGCCATGCGGGACTTCATGACCGCATGCGACTACTGCCTCTCCGACTGTTCCGACGGCAGCCGCAGCCTTGACGACAAGGACTGCGGCCCGAGCCGCGAATGTTTCCACGTCGAGCTAGGGGATCCCTCCGGAGGCAGCTGTCTCGGCATGCCGGAGGATGGTGATCCCCCTAGGCCAGCGCCTCGTGCCGACATCCCGCGGGAGCTAGCTGTGGTCCCCGTTCTGGCGGGGGGTCACGACCCACAGCTCGAGCAAGTCCGCGGGGCGCAGGCCGGGCTCGATGAGGGAGCAGGAGCGCTCGAGGCAATCCGCCAGAACGTCGGGCAGGTATGGGCAAGCCAGCCCCCGACCGGAGGAATACGTCACCTGCCCCAAGGTCTCCAGCACCGCATCGCCAACGATGCCAGGGACAGACCACCACCCGCATCCGGCGGAACCGGTCAGGACCTGGCCGCCGCAGCGATGCTCCTCCGCGCGATGCCGGAGTCATCAACCACCGAGGGTCGGAGAATCCAGGGAGAGCTCAAGCATCTCCTGGAAGGCGCTGCGGCCCGGCGGGCCGAGAGCTCTGCCTCCCGAAGGCAGGGGTACCCCTCGGAACCTCGTGCCGCGACTTCCCGACTCACGCGGGAAGCCTCGGTCTACACCGGGCGCACGCGCAATACCGCGCCTGCGGCCCCGGGCCACCTCGGTGACGAGCACCCTCATCGCGACCGTCGGGCCCGCCTCGACGAAAGGGTGCGCCGAGGTTATCACCCCAGGCGTGGGGGACGCTACGACAGCGGGGAGGATCGGAGTCCCTCGCCCGAACCACCCGGTCCGCAGGTCTTCAGCCGGGCCATTCGGCGGGCGCCGTTTCCGCCCCGATTCCGACCCCCGACTACTATCACGAAGTACTCGGGGGAAACGAGACCGGAATTGTGGCTTGCGGACTACCGCCTGGCCTGTCAACTGGGTGGGACGGACGACGACAACCTCATCATCCGCAACCTCCCCCTGTTCCTCTCCGACACCGCTCGCGCTTGGTTGGAACACCTGCCTCCGGGGCAGATTTCCAACTGGGAAGATCTGGTCCAGGCTTTCGCCGGCAACTTCCAGGGCACGTACGTGCGCCCCGGGAACTCCTGGGACCTCCGAAGCTGTCGGCAACTGCCGGGAGAGTCCCTTCGGGACTACCGGCGATTCTCGAAGCAGCGCACCGAGCTGCCCAACATCACCGACTCCGATGTCATCGGCGCGTTCCTTGCCGGCACCACCTGCCGTGACCTGGTGAGCAAGTTGGGTCGCAAGACCCCCACCAGGGCGAGCGAGCTGATAGACATCGCCACCAAGTTCGCCTCTGGTCAGGAGGCGGTCGAAGCCATCTTCCGAAAGGAGAAGCAGCCCCAGGGCCGCCCGTCGGAAGATGCTCCCGAGGCATCTACTCCACTCGGCGCCAAGAAGAAAGGCAGGAGGAAGTCGCAAGCGAAACGCGACGCCGCCAGCACGGACCTTGTCGCCGCCGCCGAGTACAAGAACCCTCGGAAGCCCCCCGGAGGCGCCAACCTCTTCGACAAGGCACTCAAGGAGACGTGCCCCTACCATCAGGGGCCCGTCAAGCACACCCTCGAGGAGTGCGTCATGCTTCGGCGCCACTTCCACCGGGCCGGGCCACCCGCAAAGGGTGACAAGGCCCGCGACGACGGCAAGAAGGAAGGTCACCAAGCAGGAGAGTTCCCCGAGGTCCGCGACTGCTTCATGATCTATGGAGGGCATGCAGCGAACGCCTCGGCTCGGCATCGTAAGCAGGAGCGTCGGGAGGTCTGCTCGGTGAAGGTGGCGGCGCCAGTCTACCTAGACTGGTCCGACAAGCCCATCACCTTCGACCAGGATGACCACCCCGACCACGTGCCGAGCCCAGGGAAGTACCCGCTCGTCGTCGATCCCGTCATCGGCGACGTCAGGCTCACCAAGGTCCTGATGGATGGGGGCAGCTGCCTCAACATCATCTACGCTGAGACCCTCAGGCTCCTGCGCGTCGATCTGTCATCCGTCCGAGCAGGCGCTGCGCCTTTCCACGGGATCATTCCCGGGAAGCGTGTCCAGCCCCTCGGACAGCTCGACCTTCCTGTCTGCTTCGGAACACCCTCCAACTTCCGAAGGGAGACTTTGACGTTCGAGGTGGTCGGGTTCCGAGGGACCTACCACGCAGTGTTGGGAAGGCCATGCTACGCGAAGTTCATGGCCATCCCCAACTACACCTACCTGAAGCTCAAGATGCCGGGCCCCAACGGGGTCATCACCATCGGCCCCACGTACAAACACGCATTCGAATGCGATGTGGAGTGCGTGGAGTACGCCGAGGCCCTCGCCGAGTCCGAGGCTCTCATTGCCGACCTGGAAAGCCTCTCTCGAGAGGTGCCAGACGTGAAGCGACATGCCGGCAACTTCGAGCCAGCAGAGACGGTTAAGGCCGTCCCTCTCGACCCCAGTGGCGACACCTCCAGGCAGATTCGGATCGGTTCCGGGCTCGACCCCAAATAGGAAGCAGTGCTCGTCGACTTTCTCCGTGCAAACGCCGACGTCTTTGCGTGGAGTCCCTCGGACATGCCCGGCATACCGAGGGATGTCGCCGAGCACTCGCTGGATATTCGGGCCGGAGCCCGACCGGTCAGACAGCCTCTGCGCCGATTCGAAGAGGAAAGGCGCAGGGTGATAGGCGAGGAGATCCACAAGCTGATGGCAGCAGGGTTCATCAAAGAGGTATTCCACCCTGAGTGGCTTGCCAACCCTGTGCTTGTGAGGAAGAAAGGGGGGAAATGGCGGATGTGCGTAGACTACACTGGTCTCAACAAAGCATGTCCGAAAGTCCCCAACCCTCTACCTCGCATCGATCAAATCGTGGACTCCACTGCAGGGTGCGAAACCCTGTCTTTCCTCGATGCCTACTCAGGGTATCATCAAATCAAGATGAAAGAGTCCGACCAGCTCGCGACTTCTTTCATCACGCCCTTCGGCATGTACTGTTATGTCACAATGCCTTTCGGTCTGAGGAACGCGGGCGCGACGTACCAGCGGTGCATGAACCATGTGTTCGGCGAACACATCGGTCGCACGGTCGAGGCCTACGTCGATGACATCGTAGTCAAGACGAGGAAAGCCTCCGACCTTCTCTCTGACCTTGAACTGACATTCCGATGTCTCAAGGCGAAGGGCGTCAAGCTCAATCCCGAGAAGTGCGTCTTCGGGGTGCCCCGAGGCATGCTCTTGGGATTCATCGTCTCCGAGCGGGGCATCGAAGCCAACCCGGAGAAGATCGCAGCCATCACAAACATGGGGCCCATCAAGGACTTAAAAGGCGTACAGAGGGTCATGGGATGCCTCGCGGCCTTGAGCCGTTTCATCTCGCGCCTCGGCGAGAGAGGCCTGCCCCTGTACCGTCTCTTAAGGAAGGCCGAGTGCTTCACTTGGACTCCCGAGGCCGAGGAAGCCCTCGGGAACCTGAAGGCGCTCCTCACCCAGGCGCCCGTCTTGGTACCCCCAGCTGATGGAGAAGCCCTCTTGGTCTATGTCGCCGCTACCACTCAGGTGGTCAGCGCCGCGATCGTGGTCGAAAGGCAGGAAGAGGGGCATGCTTTGCCCGTTCAGAGGCCAGTTTACTTCGTCAGCGAAGTGCTGTCCGAGACCAAGATCCGCTACCCACAAGTCCAGAAGCTGCTGTATGCAGTGATCCTGACGAGGCGAAAGCTACGACATTACTTCGAGTCTCATCCGGTGACTGTGGTGTCATCTTTCCCCCTGGGGGAGATCATCCAGTGCCGGGAAGCCTCGGGTCGGATCGCGAAATGGGCGGTGGAAATCATGGGCGAGGCAATCTCGTTCGCACCTCGGAAGGCCATCAAGTCCCAGGTACTGGCAGACTTCGTAGCCGAATGGGTCGACACCCAGTTGCCGACGGCTCCGATCCAACCGGAGCTCTGGACCATGTTTTTCGACGGGTCCCTGATGAAGACAGGAGCCGGCGCGGGCCTGCTCTTCGTCTCGCCCCTCGGGAAACACCTGCGCTACGTGCTCCGCCTCCATTTCCCGGCGTCCAACAATGTGGCTGAGTACGAGGCTCTGATCAACGGATTGCGAATCGCCATCGAGCTAGGGGTCCGACGCCTCGATGCACGCGGCGACTCGCAGCTCGTCATCGGCCAAGTCATGAAGAACTCCCACTGTCGCGACCCCAAGATGGAGGCCTACTGTGACGAGGTTCGACGCCTGGAAGACAAGTTCTACGGGCTCGAGCTTAACCACATCGCCCGGCGCTACAACGAGACTGCGGACGAGCTGGCAAAGATAGCCTCAGGGCGAACGACGGTTCCCCCGGACGTCTTCTCCCGGGATCTGCACCAACCCTCCGTCAAGATGGGTGGCACGCCCGAGCCCGAGGTGCCCTCGGCCCCGTCCGAGGCAGCCTCGGCCCAGCCCGAGCCATCCTCGGCTCAGCCCGAGGAACCCTCGGCCCCCGAGGTCGAAGCACTGCACATCGAGGAGGAGCAGAGCGGGGTCATGCCAGAACAAGATTGGCAGACCCCATACCTGCAATATCTCCGCCAAGGAGAGCTGCCCCTCGGCCGAGCCGAGGCTCGGCGGGTAGCGCGACGCGCCAAGTCGTTCGTCTTGCTGGGCGATGAGAAGGAGCTCTACCACCGTAGCCCCTCGGGCATCCTCCAGCGATGCATCTCCATCGCCGAGGGTCAGGAACTCCTGCAGGAAATACACTCGGGGGCTTGCGGCCATCATGCAGCACCTCGAACCCTCGTCGGGAATGCTTTCCGCCAAGGCTTCTACTGGCCGACGGCGGTGGCTGACGCCACTAGAATTGTCCGCGCCTGCGAAGGGTGCCAATTCTATGCGAAGCAGACCCACCTGCCTGCTCAGGCTCTGCAGACGATACCCATCACCTGGCCCTTCGCTGTGTGGGGTCTGGACCTCGTCGGCCCTCTGTAGAAAGCGCCCGGGGGCTACACGCACCTGTTGGTCGCCGTCGACAAATTCTCCAAGTGGCTCGAGGTCCGACCCCTAAACAGCATCAGATCCGAGCGGGCGGTGGCGTTCTTCACCAACATCATCCATCGCTTCGGGGTCCCGAACTCCATCATCACAGGTAACGGCACCCAGTTCACCGGCAAAAAATTCTTGGATTTTTGCGAGGATCACAATATCCGGGTAGACTGGGCCGCCGTAGCTCATCCCATGTCGAATGGGCAAGTGGAACGTGCCAACGACATGATTCTACAAGGGCTCAAGCCCCGGATTTACAATGATCTCAACAAGTTCGGCAAGCGATGGATGAAGGAACTCCCCTCGGTGGTCTGGAGCCTGAGGACGACGCCAAGCCGAGCCACAGGTTTCACGCCGTTCTTCCTGGTCTACGGGGCCGAGGCCGTCCTGCCCACTGACTTGGAATACGGCTCCCCGAGGACGAAGGCCTACAACGAAGAAAGCAACCAAGCTAGCCGAGAAGACTCGCTGGACCATCTGGATGAGGCTCGGGACAGGGCCTTACTACACTCGGCGCGGTATCAGCAGTCCCTGCGACGCTACCACGCCCGAGGGGTCCGACCCCGAGACCTCCAGGTGGGCGATCTGGTGCTTCGGCTGCGGCAAGACACCCGAGGGAGGCACAAGCTTACGCCCCCCTGGGAGGGGCCGTTCGTCATCGCCAAAGTTCTGAAGCCCAGAACGTACAAGCTGGCCAACAGTCAAGGCGAGGTCTACGGCAACGCTTGGAACATCCAACAGCTACGTCGCTTCTACCCTTGAGATGTTTCCAAATTGTTCATATACCTCGCACCCACGCAAAGTTTAGTCAACAAGGAAGGGTCGGCCTCGCCTCGGCAAAGCCCGACCCTCCCTCGGGGGCTAAAAGGGGGGAAACCCCCTCTGCGTCAAAATTTTCCTCGAACAAAAAATCTCTTTTATCAGAATATCTTTCGTGCTTTTTGACTACTTCGAAAAGTGGGTCCTGGAAACGACAGGGTACACGTAAGCAGTCAAGGCTGACCGAGCCGAGGGACTCCTACGCCTCCGGGATACGGATACCTCACTCATCACCTTCTGCGATAAGTAACTCGCGTTCGGATAAGGTGACTCCGCGGATCGAACAAGTCTCTACGTTCGGAAGCTCTTCTGTCGAAGCGATTCTTCGAGTTTTCTCGACTAAGTCGGTGATAGGGCCTCATGGACGAGTAAAAGTGCGCGTAAGCGGCAAGGCCGACCGAGCCGAGGGACTCCCACGCCTCTGGGATACGGATACCTCACTCCTCACCTTCCGCGAGAAGCAACTTTCGCTTGCACAGACATCCCTGTTACCGACAAAAAGTCCAGATGCTTGGAACAGGAGGAAAAGGGACGCAGCTTTACAACACAGCAAGGGTGTGTGTTCTGGCCTCGACGGCCGCACAAAGCGCACGCTACAAGACGAGCTGATCCTGCAGGCTCAAGTCTTGGCGCTGGAAGGGGGCAGCGACACCCTCGGCATCGACAGTACCTTCGGCAAGGCCCGAACTAGCCTCGGACGGCGACGCGGTCCGAGGGCCTCCGCTCCAAAGGACGGCGTCATCACCACGCCCGGGCGATCGTTGTCAGGGACTTCTCCGGGAATCCGGCCCGAGCAGGCGGCTCGGCCAGCCACCTCCGGGGCCTCGGCCAACCACCTTCCGAGGGCACGAGCCCGGTCCGAAGCCTCGGCTGACCGACTCCGGTGTCGATCCTGCCAGCGGACAACCCGGCTAGGCTCCGGCCAACCAGGTTTCATTCCTGAGCTAACTCTGCCTCTGCCCATGCTGATATCGCTACCCCCGGCCTCGGCTCGTCGAAGAGCGGCCGAGGGGTCTCTTTAACTAAGCTAGAGGAGCCTCGGACAATAGGGCCGACCAAGCCGAGGGACTCCTACGCCTCCGGGATACGGATACCTCACTCGTCACCTTGACACGGGGCGACTCATGCTTAGTGAAGCGGTTCAGACAATCAGCGGACGAGTCTTAGTGCTCGGAAATGAGGAAAAAACACGGCTCCGTGCCGTAATTACATACACGTTCAGGCCCCGAAAGCCAAAATAAACAAAAAACCCGGCACTCGAGGTGCCATTACAAACGAAACTCCGGTTTCCCCCCCCCCCCCCCGCAGGGACGAACAACCCCACTCGATAGGGGCGGGCCCGCGGGGCGGCGGAAAAAACTCTCACCCCCCGAGGACGAGAGCCAGCCATTCGGGCTGGGAGACGGAGACCCAGGGCTACTAACGAAGTTGGCAATCTCATCGATAGAGAAGCCACTTCCGTCCGCCGACGCCTCGGGACGCGCCGGCGGGTCTTCGCCCGTGGTGGGGCCGTCCAGGGCGTGGGCACCGCCCTCGCGGTGCACGGCGCCATCGTCGTCCGGACGGGGGACGCGGCGTGGCGCCTCGGCTGTGCGACGACGACCCGCCTCCTCCGGCATGGCTGGAGGAAGTCTCCGTGAAGCTAGAGGATGCCGTTCTCCCCCAGACGCACGGGGAAGAAGAGGGCAACCGACCCACACGGAGACAGCCCCCTGACTCGCCTCGTCCTCCCTCTTGGCCTGGTGATGAAAGTCCTTGAGGCTGAGGGAGGGGCAGAGGCCGCAGCCCGGCTCGCTTTCCCCCACCATCTAGCCGGAGGTCACCCTCGTGGGTGACCGCCGGTGGAGGGGTGCAGCCGGGCTGCCAGATGAAAATCCTTGAAGCCGAACGATGGCCGAAAGGTACCCGCTCCCAAGGAGTGGTGTCCCCCGACGACGAGGCACGGAGACGGCGGTTTCCCCCGTCCGGGGGCTTGAAAGGTAGAAAGACACCATGCATAAGGGAGGAAGAAGACATGGTCGCCCTACGAAAGGGGTCGCCCTCCTTTTAAAGGCAACTCTCCGTGCTCGCGCCCCCAACCGTCACGGGCTGAGTCTTCTCCAACACACCTCCAAAGCCCTCCCCTGCGGCATGGGGGCTAGGACCCACCTGTCATGCGGACCGGCTCCGAGCAAAAGAAGCCGAACCGCCGCGCGCGGCGTGCGCGCAACCACCCAGCGGTTACAAGTGACCCTCCGCTTTTGCCCAGACCAACGGGCGAAGGGGGCGGGCAGCCATGCGGGCGGCATGCAACCGCGCCAAGTGGACGCGCCTCTCCGACTCCTGACAGGCCGGCACGGAGGCTCAAGCCCACGCGTCGCGCAACCGGCGCGCCGGATGCTGCATGTAAGCCACTATGCCACTTGCGCCACCATCGCACCTCCTCGGTTGCGGAACCAATACCGCGACCCAAGGCGGCCCAGCGCGCGGCCCAGCTGCGCCAGCCTGACGCAGCGGTCAAACACGGTCAAAAGTGGGCCGGCAGTAATGACAGTGGCAGGCGCGCAAGAGCAGCGATCACACCATCAGCCAGGCTCACGTCCCATCCGGAGGCAGCAAGAGAACCCCCTCTCTCTCACGGTGTGAAGACGACACGCCCGTGACCCGTTCCTCGAACGGCTCGCGCACGCGCAATGGCGGCTTCGCCAACTACTCGTCCCGGCGCATTAACTCCGCGGCTCAACGGGCAGCGCTACTGGCAGGAGCAGCTGGCGACGTTTCGCCTTCGCCAAAACGACACACACCGAAAAAGGTACGCCACGACGTTCAATTTCGAATCCTTTTTCCCTTTTCCTTCTTTCTCTATCTCTTGCAACAGGGACCGGGAAAGGGGATACCCCCCAAAGGGATCCTTCCCCGTGAAGGAACTAGGCTCCGAGCCTCCTTACTGATCAGGGGTTCGAAGGCTGGCCCCCCGAAGGGTTCAACAGCCGCCTCAGATCGCGTGGGCCCGACACCCACTACTGGTCAGGGGTTCGAAGGTCGGCCCCCCGAAAGGTTCCACGACCGCCTCAGGCTACTCGGGCTCCGCGCCCATTACTGATCAGGGGTTCGAAGGCTAGCCCCCCGAAGGGCTCACAGTCGCCTCAGACACCGAGCGAGGGATGACCAGGGGTACGTTCGATACATAACCAAGGCTCGGGCTGTGCTCCCGAGGTACCCTAGGACATTTCCGAGACCAGCGGGAACGACTCTGTAACGGAATCCCATCGGAGGGAGGCAACGAGCCCTCGGACCCCGTCGCCAGGGGACCGGGTCCGGCAGATCACCCGCAGGTACTTTTGGGCGTGCCTCCGGGCCCCTAGCCGACCCCCAACGAACGGGGCACGGACGTCCACTCGGATTACCCGATTGCAGCTCACCGGAGACACCATGTTCGGTGCCCATCGAGGGTAACATGGCGCTCTCCCCCCTCCTCCTTGCGGAAAGGCGACGTAGGGGCATATGTAAAAAAGCCGAGTCTATCCCTGATCGTCCTCTCGCTCTGTGCGGAGGCTCGGGGGCTGCTCTCGCAAACCCGGCTCCAGCCAAACCGTTGACAGCGTCAACATACCAGCCCGAGAACTTGGGCCCCGACAGTGCACCTGGGCTACGGCCTGTTCGCATGAGGGAACCGCCAGACCAGCCGAAGCATTACGCAAGGCATTAAGACCTCGAAGGAGTGAAACCACTCCTCCGAGGCCTCGGGGGCTACACCCGGCGGGTGCGCTCGCGCGCACCCACCGGAACAAAGTACAACCGAGAAAGGCTGGTCCCCTTGCAAAAAAGTGCGACAAAAGCCTCCAAGCGAGTGTTAACACTCCCTTCGAGGCTCGGGGGCTACTGTCGGGGACCATAATTAGGGGTACCCTCAAGACGCCTAATTCTCAGCTGGTAACCCCCATCAGCATAAAGCTGCAGAGGCCTGATGGGTTTGATTAAGTCAGGGATCAGTCCATACGAGCGACTTGATCACGCCACGCCCGAACCTAGCCTCGGGCGAGGGCAGCCGACCCTGAGATGTTTCCGTCTCGCCCGAGGCCTCCTCTTTCACGGCAGACGCATCTCCGGCTCGCCCGAGGCCATGCCTTCGATAAGAAGTAACCCTGACTAAATCACCGCGCCGACCGACCAAATCACTGGGGCCTTTAACGCAAAAGGTAAGACTGACGGGTAGCCAGGCTTGGCCGAAAGCGCCAGAGGAAGCTCCGCCCGACCCAGGGCTCGGACTCGGGCTAAGGCCCCGGAAGACGGCGAACTCCGCTCCGCCCGACCCAGGGCTCGGACTCGGGCTAAGGCCCCGGAAGACGGCGAACTCCGCTCCGCCCGACCCAGGGCTCGGACTCGGGCTAAGGCCCCGGAAGACGGCGAACTCCGCTCCGCCCGACCCAGGGCTCGGACTCGGGCTAAGGCCCCGGAAGACGGCGAACTCCGCTCCGCCCGACCCAGGGCTCGGACTCCGCCCCGACCTCTGCCGAACGACCTCCGCCTCGCCCGACCCAGGAGCTCAGGTTCGGCCTCGGCCATGCAGAACAGACTCGACCTCGGCCTCGGAGGAGCCTCCACGTCGTCCGACCTAGGACACAAGCCCGCCACGTCAACAGGAAGCGTCATCATCACCCTACCCCGAGCCGACTCGGGCCGCAGAGAACAGGACCGACGTCCCATCTGGCTAGCTCCGCCAGATAGGCAATGATGGCGCTCCGCTGGACCATGACGACGACGGCTCCCAGCTCCCTTACGAAAGCAGGGGGACGTCAGCAAGGGCCCAGCTACTCCGACAGCTGTCCCTCCGCCCGGCTCCATTGCTTCTCCAACAGCCACGACGCCACACTAGCTGGGTGCCAAGATCTCTCCGGCTGCCACCTTGGCATGTACTTAGGGCACTAGCTCTCCCCCGCTAGACACGCAGCACCTTGCTACACCCCCATTTGTACACCTGGATCCTTTCCTTACGCCTATAAAAGGAAGGACCAGGGCCTTCTTAGAGAAGGTTGGCCTCGCGGGGACGAAGGGCAGGGGCAGGCGCTCTCTCGGGGCCGCTCGCTCCCTTCACCCGCGCGGACGCTTGTAACCCCCTACTGCAAGCGCACCCGACCTGGGCGCGGGACGAACACGAAGGCCGCGGGATTCTCCGACTCCCTCACGACCCGGCTCCGGCCACCTCGCACTCGCTCGCTCTCTCTCGCTCTCCCCCCTTCGCGCTCGCCCACGCGCTCGACCCATCTGGGCTGGGGCACGCGGCACACTCACTCGTCGGCTCGGGGACCCCCCCGGTCTCGGAACGCCGACAGCACCTAACCGGAGCCGCTGCCCAAAAATCACCTCCATCTCCTCCGGAGCAGGCGGAGGGACAGAGCTGGACACGACTCCTAGGTCACCCCCGGTGTCGGGAGCAGGCACAGGTCCCCTGGTTGGGACCTCCTCTGCCGCCGCGGCGCCTGGCGCTGGCGCCGCCGCAACCGGACCCCCAGCTGGTACGTGGGAGGCCGGTGGCGCTGTCCCGGCGGCAGCTAGGTGCGTTCCGCCGACACCACTCTCAGCAGATTCCTGCTGCTGAGAGCCAGACCTGCCGCCAGGCCTAGTATCTGGCGGAGGAGGAGCGACCTTGGGAGCAGAGGGGGAGGAAGCCCTGACAAACAAAGGATGGGTTAAGACCCGTCGACATGATAACTAGTCTCGTGGAAAAAAGAGGCTACACTTACTTAGGGCCCTGAACTTTCCAATGACCCTAGAAGCAGGACGTCCGTCGCTCTTGCTGCTGTTGTTGTTGTGGTGGTGGTGGTGGTAGCGGCACCGGAGGACTAGCGCGCCTCTGCGCGCCGTGGGCCTAGGAGCTGGCCTCCTCGGCCCCGCTAGCAGTTCTCTGGCCCTTCTGGGGGGTCCAAGACAAGTGACCCATTGGTGTGACGTAACCGGCATCGCCTCTCCTCCTCCGACCCCCAGAACCAACTGGGGTGGAGGTGCTGCTTGCAGCCCCTTTACCCTTGTCCAAGGGGCTGGGGGCCGTGGTGGGGGCGCTAGGGGCCGCACCGGCAGGCTAGGGACCCCCAGTCGGTACACCGGGGATCTAGATCCCACGGAGGGGGTCCCGACCGCCGGTCTGATGAACCACCACATCGCTCTTGTCGAGGGTCGGCAGCGTGGCTAGGACCGCCGTTCGCAGCCTTGGATCATCATAAAGCACCGGGATGTCCTAGGGGAGTATCAAGGATTCAGGGACAAAGGACTCACCAGTAATCCCCTTCACCAGGAGTTCCAGCTCCTCCTAGGACAGATCGGTATCCGGCCCACGCTGGATCCTGCCGATATCATTCGGACCAGTGAACCAGCAGCACAGGCACGACATCCTCTGTAGTGGCATGACCCGACGCTTCAAAAAGTCACCGACCACATGCATGGAGGTCAGACCACCGGTTGCCAAGGTCTTGATCCTGTCCAGTACGAGGAAAATCTCTAGCGATAGCGATGGCTTGGTCCTCCAATGCTTGCGGTCGAGGGCTGGCCTGTCGCTCGGCAGGACGAGGCAGTCGTTGGCCTCGGCGCTGGCGATCACCCAGTCGCCACGCCAGTTTTCCCACCTTGCAAAGACGAAGGTGGAGATGTATGCTATGGCTAAATCTGGCCTCGTCTGAAAGTAGTAGGCACCAAGGTGGTCCTTGGCCTTCCCAGACTTGACCAGCACGAAGAAGTGGCGGAAGAGGGAAGTACAGGGGGCCACCCCTACAAACATCTCGCAGAGGTGGACGAAGATGGCCGCTTGGAGGATGGAGTGGGGCGTAAGGTGCTGAAGCTGGAGCCCAAACTCCTCCAACAGCAGCAGGAAGAAAGGCGAGATCGGCAGTGCCAACCCGCATGAGATGTAGGAGACGAACAAAATGAACTCCCCGGTGGCGAGATCACCGAGGGGGACGACACCGGCATGGATTCTTCCGGTGAGCCCCGGCGCACCCCACCCAAGTAGGACACGCACCAGGTTGAGCGCCACCTCGGACTGAAAGCGGTCGAGCTGACCTAGCGAAGCCATGGCAACTACAGCGGCGCAAAGCAGAGGAGTGCGAAAGCAAAAGGGCACAGCCAGCGGCGCGAGCGTGGAATGAAGAAGCATGAAGGCAAAGGGGTGCAAGCGATTGGGAGAGAATGTGAAAGGGTAACTGCTGCACGCGGAGGTGAACCCTTTTTCAAGGAAACCAGAGTTCTCACTCAAGGAAACCCTTCCACACGCCCCTCAATCGCCGCAAGAGATCTCGCCCGATGGGTACCAAGGACCAAGACAACCCAGTCTTTGACACGGGGGCCTGGGCCCATAAGTCATACGGATTGTGTGCCAGACTTCGGGTGCAAAAAGAGCGAATCGCCGCGCGGGGAGCGAACCGCCGCACACGATCGCGTGCCGCCTCGAGGCCGCTGCGGAAGGATATTTTTAACCAAGGAGGCGGCAACGAGGCGCCCCGCGCGTGACCCGACAAAACCACCAGGCATGGGGGCCGCGGGTCAGTCAGCCGCGAGGACAGATAAGGCAGTTGACATGACCGAAGGCAGATTGACAGCGCGTGCGTCGACAGATGTGCTGAATTAATGTGGCGCGTCAGCAGGCGTGCTAAGATGGCGCACCAATCACCGGTCATGCCATGTTGAGGCGAAGTACAAGCTTTGGCCCCACCTGCAGGCTCACATCCTCCCCTGAGGTGGGCCTAGGGGCCACTGTCGGTACCCTGGAACTAGGGTATCCCCTGCTACTGTATAAAGATGCAGTACCCACATGGCTATCTCTTAGTCATGTGGTAGAAGTGCTGTGTGTGGGACCAGGCCATGACTCGCTCTAGTCTCGGGCGACTACTCTGGGTCCAAAGCAGCGCCTGACTCCACTACATAGGCGAGTCCGGAGCCGCCACGTGTCTAGAGAGGGTCATATACCCCAAGACATCAACAGTAAGTCTGGACCCCCATGGGAGAGCGCCGGACCCCTGGATATACAGACCGGACTTCCAAGGTTGGTCCAGGATCTCCACGTGTACAAGCAGGACCCCTAGAATGGGATCCAGACCCCCCCCCCGTATGGGGTCCGGACCACCCACAATGGGGTCCCAAGGTCCCAGGACAGAACATACTCAGGCCTGGAACAAGACCTAGGCGGGGGTCCGGTGCCGACACGTGTCCGGATCTAGTCTGGTGGGTTCCGGACCTGTCCGCATACACTCCTGCCCCCCGCTCAGGCGGAGACCCGTTGCTGCCACGTGGCATACTGCGTGCGGCTTAAGCCAACGGGTGAAACCTAGCATGACGCCTCTAGGCAGCGCGCGCCTTCGCATTTATTATGGATAACATGTGCGCCTGTTCATCCCACTTACAGATGGCATACACAGTCCACGATACGTGGGCCGTGCAGTTATTCACCATTACTCGTACGTTTCGGCTATCAATGCTACATGGACTGCGGTCATCAAGACTCCCGGTGATTACTCAGGCATTACTAGCATTAATTACTCACATAATGTACTCCTTCCATTATGCTCCTGGGCCCGCATGTCGGGGCTCAGCATCCTTGTATGTGCCTCCCTTAAACTATAAAAGGGAAGGCACACAACATTATAGGGACAAGTTCACTCACACACAAGTTTTACACCGGCTCACAAGCTCTCTAGACACTCAATACAACACACAGTGGAGGTAGGTTGTTACGCTCTGGCAGCCTGAACCACTCTAATCCCTCGTGTCCTCGTGTGTTCATCCCAAATCCACATAACAGGCAAACCGCTAAGGCCCCCTCCTCATCTTAGGATTAGGGCAGGTGCATTTTGCCACCCGAGTGGAGAATTTTCTCTCCGATAGGTGGTTTGCCTAGGGGTACTGAAAGTAATGGAGCACGCTTTGAAATACGGGGATAGCATAGGGGCATCTTACTATACTTCTTGCGCTCATGGCGCTTAGAAGTAGTGGACGACTCATTGACGAAGGTGGAGGGTGTTGAAGAGTCGGTCTCGTAGTAGACAACCTTCTTCATCTTTTTCTTCTTCTTGTCACCCCTCCTATGTGACTTGATGGAGGAAGAGGATTCCTCCTTGTACTTGTTGCTGAACTCCCTTGAGAGAGTCCTCCCCGAGCCCACGGGCTTGTGGCCGGTCACGATCTCCCTCTTAGCGTGATCTCCAGACATCACTTCGAGTTGGTTAGACTCTTAATGAAGCACTGGCTCTGATACCAATTGAAAGTCTCCTAGAGGGGGGGTGAATAGGTGAAACCTGAAATTTATAAACTTAAACACACACTAAGGCCGGGGGTTAGCGTTAGAATTAAATTCAAGTCCGAAAGATTGTTTCTCTTGCTAAGAGTTGCTCAAAGGAAGCGGATGACGAATGGGAGCAAACTCAAATCAATACTAGCAAGGAAACATTAGAGAGAGGAAAGAGTGCAAAAACAAATCAAGTGAGAATCAAAGCAAGTAGACACGATGATTGTTTTACCAAGGTTCGGTTCCAAAGAACCTAGTCCATATTGAGGAGGCCACAAAGGCCGAGTCTATTTCAACCATTTCCCTCTCTCAAACGGTCACTTAGACTAAGTGAGCCTTTTCTTTAATCTCACGGGTCACTAAGACCCCACAAGGACCACCACACACTTAGGTGTCTCTTGCTTTGCTTACAAGTCTCTTTAGAATAAGAAGGGAAAAGAAAAGGCCAATCCAAGCGACAAGAGCAACAAAAGAACACAAATGATCCTCTCACAAGCCCTTAAGCACTAGCGTTGATTTTTGGAACTTTGAGTGGGTTGATTGCTTTGATTGTATCTTGGAGTGTTGCACTTTGCTCTTGTAATGAATGAGAAACTCAAAATACTTTGATGACTTTGAATGAGGTGGTTGGGGGGGTATTTATAGCCCCAACCACTTCCTAGCCGTTGGTGACGTCTGCTGGCGATGGGCGCACCGGACAGTCCGGTGGCGCAGTGGACAACCACTATTCATTGTTTGGTGCACGCCACGTCAGCGCATCTGTTAAGGTTCAGAGCAGTTGAGCGTTGGAACACCTTGTCGTCTTGCTGCACCAGACAGTCCAGTACCACACCAGACAGCCCGGTGACCTCTGACTTCTGCGTTCTGACTTCTGTAGCGGCACTGTTCATCACTGTTCATCTGACGAAACGACCGTTGGCGCGCAGGGAGCCATTGCTCCGCTGGCTCACCGGACAGTCTGGTGAATTATAGTGGAGCATGCCCAGCAGAAACCCGAGAGTGGCTTGTTCGAAGGGCGCCTGGCTTGGTGCACCAGACAGTGCCGGTGCACACCGGACACTGTCCGGTGCGTAAAAAATCAGCACACTCTAAGTCTTGCTCCAATTTTTGATTGAGTCCCTTACTGAATTTTTTTCTTGGTTTGTGTTGAACTTTATGCACCAGAGATAAATGATATCTAGACAAACTAGTTAGTCCACATGGTTTGTGATGGATGTCAACCACCAAAATCAATTATAGGAAATGATTAAGCCCATTTCCCTTTCACTAACCCACTTGGCAATAGACTTGATCCAATATGATGCATCCCATGATATACATCCCAATTTTGTCAAGTCTCCAAATTCCCCGATGTCCTTCGGACTTCTCACTTCTCTCTTAGGATCCAAACCTTCTTAGTGCTTTTCATGGTTGAAATAATCTCCTTTGGCACCCAGATGTGTTTGGCCTCCCTTTCCTTTATTGGCTTGCTTGTTAGCCTTGATTGCTATCACTTTTCCATTCTTTTTCTTTTTGATCAGATATGGTGTAGCAACCTTTTTGTCCACCTTGTTGATGCAGTGTTGCAGATTTTACTTGTTGGATTTTGCTTTTGCTTATCCTCGGTCTTTGCCTTGAATTGGTAAAAACTTGTAGCCTTCCTTATGGCATAGCCTACAAACCATAGTTTTTCCCTCTCCATGCTTGTTCACTCCCTCAGTGGTGTTATCCTGAGGAGGTTGGCTTTGTTTGGCTTTGCCTTTCTTATCATACAAAGTCTTGCCAAGGCGAGCCACATCTTGCCTTAATTGTTCATTCTCCATTGCAATCTAGTTCGAACATGTTTCTATAACAACATTCTTAACAAGAACTTGATTGAAGGGGTTAAAAGCATCAATTAAATCAAAGCAAGAGGTAGAAGCATCTTTCTTAATAATTTCAGGAATTTCAACTAAAGATGCTCCTAGGGTGCTACTGATGCTTTCTAGCTTATTAGTTTGCTCATTATTATGTATGCTAAGAATTTCCATTTTCTCTAGCAACTTTTCAATGGTTTCTTGAGATCTAGCTAACTTAGCCTTAAGTTTTCATTCTTTTTGACAAGGCTATCATCGGTAGTTGAGGATGGAGCATTAGACTCTAATTGCTCAATTTTAGTTGTTAGCTCACAATTTAAATTTACAAAAGCTTCAATTTTTTCTATCAAACATTTATAATCATTTTGAGAGCTAATCAACTTATTTTTCAAAGTATTAAGTTGAGACTTTTATTTAGTGCAAACATCCTCAAAAAACTTAACGGCATGTACAAGTTCATCTATAGAGGGCTTTCCCTCATCATCGCACTCACTATCACTGTAATCACTAGAGGATGGGATACTTGTTTTACCTCTTGCCATAAGGCATTTGTGAGATGACCGTGAAGAGCATGATGAAAAGTGGTGGCTGTGAGTCCTTGGAGGATCATCTTCGCTTGACGAATCATCCCAAGTTTTGATACTTGTGAGTGCCTTGCCATTGCTCCACCTCTTTGTGGGTTTGGCCATATTTGGACAGTTGTCCCTAAAGTGGCCCTTCTCCCTGTATGCAAAGCATCCTCTCTTTCTTTGCTTTTTTCTATCAAAGTTAAAGAGAAGATCCTCGACGTGTAGGGGCACACCCATTAGATTAATCTTGCAAATCATCCCCATTACCTTTCTGACGTATCGGATTGTATCTTCGTCCTCGGAGGATGATGTTAAGGGTTGATCATCTTCATCATCATCACTTTCTTCTTCCTCCTCTTCCTCACTTGAGGAGCTAGGAGTGGGAGCCTTCTTCTTTCCTTTCTTCTTTTCATCACATGCAAAATCATATGGCCTTAAAGAAGTTGGCTCCTATTATTGACCCATTTGTCACGACATTTCAAATGTCGCAATCTTTCCGATCATAATTGTTGGAGTCATTGTGCTCAGGTCCTCCATGTTGTGAAGAATGGTGATGATGCTCCCATATCTTTATTGTGGTAGAAGGGAGATGATCTTCCTCATAATGTCCACATCACCTAGCTTATTAATTCCAATACAAATTGATCTCATTGATGATTAGATTCAAATGAGAATACATATCTCTAACAAGCTCATTATCTTTCATGGCAAAATAATTATATTCATTTAATACTAGACAATATTTTTGCTCACGGACATTGGATGTGTCGTCATGGAGTTCATGCAATTTTAGCCACATCTCATTAGCAATTTTTAATGAAAATACTTGATTGAAAATTTCCATGCTAAGAGATTCATACAAGCAATTTTTTGGCTGTAGCATTTAAATGAATTTTTTTCCTCACTCGTGGTGAGCTTCTCAGGATTCTTAGGTGGTTTCATCCGTCACGAGTGACTCTCTGAACACCTAGATCAACGACTTTTAGGTAATAAGCCATTCTAGCACTATAATATGGGAAGTTAGTGCCATCGAAGTGTGGTGACCTATGTGTATCCATCCCCTTACTCTAAAAAGCGTCGGCTCGATTAACGGTGAAGCTAAAACGTTTCAAATGAGCCAAACTAGGCTCTGATACCACTTGTAGGAAATGATGACGCCTAAGAGGGAGGTTGAATTAGGACTTCTAAAAACTCTCTCTAAACTAGGCCACAAATAAATCTCTAGAACAAAACCTATGTAAATAAACAATCTAGAATGTGCAAATTAGGTTTTGTCTATGTGTTGCTATCTCTACCACAAAGGCTAAGTTTCAATCCTAAACATTCTAATTAGAAAGGAGAGATTGAAACTTAAGTATTTAATATAAATGCGGAAGGTAAATAGTTAGTAGAGAAAGCAAACTCTCGTGGATGACACTGATATTTTTACCGAGGTATCCGGAACCACGTAAGGTTTCGACTAATCCTCGTTGGTGCCGCTACGCAAAGGGTAGCCCACGCGAGAGCCAAGCACCTCGGTCGAGTAACTTCATAGAGAGTCATGGGCCTTCTCCACACGCAAGTGGTGCTCCGCTTTCGGCTCCTCTCGGATGCTCCCCGCTGTGTCCACTATCGAGCTTCCGGCCTAAACGTCGCGGACCTAGTTCCCTCTGGTACACGGTGGCGGCCGTGACACAAACTCGGTTATCACGGTCTCACAAGACTCTCGCCCCACTCGGTACAATTACAACGGCTCGCACAAGAGCCAAGGGCTTGTGTGTTTTTTTATAAACTCACTCAACTGACTAGGATTCACCTAGAGCAAGCACATAAGCAGTCTAACTAACCTAACCACTCCTTAAAGCACATACGCTAATCACAGAGTGATTCTTTTAAGCACTTGGGTGTATGAGCACTTAGAAATGTCTACAACATATATTGGTATGTTGCTTGGGCTCCCACACCTTCAAATGGGCAGTTGGAGGGGTATATAGCCCCCCTCACTTGTAGTCGTTGGACAGAAAAGATGTTGCTTCTGTCGTCGGGCGCACCGGACAGTCCGGTGCACACCAGACATGTCCGGTGCCCTGGCCACGTCAGTCGACCGTTGAGTTCTGTAGCAGTCGACCGTTGGACCCAACCGTTGTAAACTGTCCAGTGCACACCGGACAGTCTGGTGCTACAATGCCCGAGAGTCCTTGGTTGTGGGTCTCTCTATCGCATACTGTCCGGTTCCAAACTAGATAGTCCGGTGCACACCGGACATGTACTGTTCATTGTCTGGTGCGCCACCAGAGCGTTGGCTGACTGCTCTCTTCTTGGATTTCTTTGCTATATTCTTAGCCTTCTTTTGTTCTTGAGTCTTAAACTTCTACGCATCTTTCAGGTCTTCTTTTAAGGTGTTGCATCTTCAGAGCCTCAGTCCAATCTTTTTCGCATCGTGTGAACTATAAACACAAACACTAGCAAACACATTAGTTCACAAGGTTATGTTGATTATCAAACACTAAAATCACTTATCCAAATAGGTCAGGGTCCATTTTCCTTACATATGTGCACATTCATTATCATTTAGATAAATGTGGATGAAAAAAAGACTAGAAAGAACTATATTTTACGATGAAGTGAGTATAAATTAGTTGTTGATGATAATTGACACGTCACCTGCATCCATAAAAATGCATGGATGAACTATTAGGAGATTAGCTTTCTAAAGTTACTTTGGGTCTAATAGTTTAACTATTTTACGAATTGTGGAAGAGATGTTGAGAACTGTGTTACAATTTAATATCGATATATAGTTTTTAAGAAATAGATGGATAGATTGTTTATGGAAGTTTATTCATCGACCTTTACGTATCGCACGTGCTTGTCATTAATAATTTCATACATAGGCTAACGAAGGATAATCTTTTTGTCTAACTATAGTCACAACATTATTTTAACAAAGAAAGCATAGATATTATCAAAAAAAGGACTCATAGAGAAAAGAAAACATGACTCAGACGAATGATATTATTTCTATTGAGATTTGATTGTATTAACTGGGCTATTGCAAACGGAATGGTTTCAAGAACACGTGCAAGTCTCTAAAGGTCTACTAGTATTCTTAGTACACTGTATTCGTAGAGAACTGTATTTATACGTGTACAAACGGGCTGCCTGATCCGATGAAGCTCGGACCGCTAAGCACGGTTAGAAAATTGAATCGGACCTTTCAAGAACGTGGGCTTACTTTCTTGCACAGGCCTAATCCGCTACGCGACTAAACGGGCCGGACTAGGCCGATGAGCACAGAAAAAGCGGGCTAAAAAGCGAATTAAACAGACCAAAATGTGGGCTAAGTGGGTTTAGCATTAAATGGGCCGGATCAGACTAGCACGTCGGGCTTATTTTTATGTCGAGGCTTAGCTCGTTTATTCGTATCGAGTCAGCCCATTTTCATATAAAATGGGTTCCGCCGGGCTCCTATATACCGAATAAAAAATGGACTTCAGGTCAAGCTTTATGTACAACTATAGCTGTATTAGTAGTTTGGTACACTGAATACCACGGATGATGGGTGGCTCATCTACCCACCACCTATACAAGCCTAGCGCTTATATAAAGGCTCCACGGCGGAGGGCCAGCTGCCCTGCCAAGTGCCAACGCCCAACGCCCTCTCTCGCACCGTATCATCCACCACCGGGCACCGGCAGTCACCGTGCGGTCACAGCCACCTCACTGAAATTGGAACAGAGAACATGGCGCCCGCCGCGCCCGCGTGCCACGTCCATATCGAGGCCTTGCAGACGGCGCTGCCGACGCGCGCGGTGGAGCCCGGAAGGGCGCGCCCCGTGGCCGTGGCCGCGCCCGCGCTCGTCGCTGGCGCCGCGCTGCAGCGCCGAGCGCGCGTTGTGCTCTACTACCGCGCAGCTGCCGACGCGTCTGCGCCGTGGAGCCCGGAGGAGGCTCTCCTGGCGAAGGAGTCGCTGAGCGAGGCCGTGGCCGACCACCCGGAGATGGCAGGCCGCCTCCGGCGCCGCGCGGACGGGTTGTGGGAGGTGAAGCTCAACGACACGGGCGTCAGGCTCGTGCTCGCCACCGTGGAGGCCGCGGTCGACGACTTCGTCGGCGCGGGCGTCAGCGAGCAGGACCGCAAGCGCAGGGAAGCCGCTCTCGCGCCGTGGACCGACGTGGACGCCGACGATCCCGATATGTGCGCCCTCTGCTTCGTTCAGGTATGACGCGCATGTTGCGTGATCCTCCGATCCGTGGCGCGCGGCAACAAAATCCACGATCACGTCACCTGTTCCATTTTTTCATAGGACTAATCGCGTGTTTTGTCGCACTTGACATTACTCAGGTAATACTTGATAATTACTAATCTATCCTATTCTGTGTCCAATCGTTGGCGTGCTCAGTCGGGTGTTGCCGTTTCACTGCAAGTGATTAGGCTCGTCGTCGTTCTGCTTGATTGACTGCTGGGTATCGGTTTCTCGACATTGATTTTCCTAGGGTGTGTTTAGAAGCACTTTCTATCAAGCTTCTACAAACTTGTTTACGAGAAAAAAAACTGGATGTAGGTATTTAAAATCTGGTTACTATGAACTAGGACATAAACTAGTATGTTTAAAACACACTTCAGTTTTTACTGAGTGCTTTCAAAGAGGTTTTTATATAGCACTTGAAGTAAAAATTATATTCATTCCATTCTTTTTTATTTGTCACGTTTAGTTTTAAAATGAACTAACGGACGACAGATATTCGAGAATGGAGATAGTACTAAGGGGTGTTTTGGTTTTTAGGGACTAATTTTAGTCTCTCGTTTTATTCCATTCTAGTCATTAAATTATCAAATACAGAAAATTTGACAATTTATAAACTAAAATAGAATAAAATAGAGCGACTAAAAATTAGTTCCTAAAACCAAACACCACCTAAATAATGATGTTCGGATCGATTACGAATTCACCATATCATTTGATTCGCTTGATATATAGTACCATATTTTGGGGCAAAACCGCAAAACCCAAGTGAGAAACAAGAAAGCTCGTTGCCGAGACACAAAAAGTTTATGTACCAACAGTTTGTTTGGTAGGACATATGGTGTAGGCAGTCCGAGCAGTTTTGATTATAAATTTGGTGGACCACCTAAAACCTAGATGTGCACGGACAAACAGAACGGAAACTGACACCATGTACCCAGTGGAGTGTGCATCCTTGGCCTGCCTCCACATTTATGGCGAGTTTGAGAGCTAGAAAAGAGTAGATTGGAGAGATAGAGTTTACTCCTTATTCAAAATTAAATAAGAATTAGATTCTAGCACATCCAATCCTCTCACCAGTTTTGTAGCTCACAAACAACCCGATTTCTAAAAGGGATTCTTATTTTTATAGAAAAATAAACTAATTTTTCTTAGATGAAAAATCTCTTAAAAAATAGGGTTGTCAAACTAGTCCTTATTACCTTGTCCACTTGTCCTCCATCCATCCATCCCATCCTCTCAATATTGTGCTGACCTTTTAGGACTGTCAAAAAAATGCAATTATCGGTATGAATTTGAACAAATATCGATCTAGATTTATATTTGGAACTGCCATTTCTTTTTTTTTTTAATGGATGGAGTACGTTTTGGAAAGAGAAATAAGTGCAAATGTCCCGTCGAGTAGGGAGAAAGAGCTACTACTAAATAAAAAATGTTTTTAGGGCTGGTTTGGGAATCCTATTTTACCAATGAATTTCCATTTTTCCAAAGGAAATTAAGAAGGAAAAAATCACAACGAAAAAACAGGCCCTAACAGAAGAGCAAAAAAATCCTTTAGATACAATATATGATGCTCCATTTGGATGTCGATGTCGAGGGACATGGAATTGATTTAGGTTCAATAATAAATCAGTCGCGATATTAAAATGAAATATAATTCCAAACTCTATTATTTAGATGTAGGTATTGGTCTTTAAAATTGTGTGGTCTAATTACACGGGAAATGAAGCTTTTAGTTGTAATCCAATACTAGAAAATTGGATTTCTGATTTCAAATCTTACTTTCATGTGTAACCAAATAACATAATTTAGGAAAGATAGTTTCAATTCCTATTTCTGTACCATTTTCTACGTCCGTTTAGTATATATCATTAAAAATTCATATCGTTGTCACGGCCCACGGGCGTCAGGTCAGAGGTCACGTGACAACCTGCCATGCCGACACAGAAATGAATGTGTGCGTGCTGTGTTGAAAGAGAAAGACAGCATGCAATGAAACACGAGTTTGCATTACAGCCATCTCGCTCCTCGCAAACCCATTCCACGTCGATTGATGAAGCAGTGATTATTCTGACGTACTGTTCTCCCTCCGCTGCGTGCAGCTGACACGGTTCCAGGGCGACGGGGGATACGCCGTCGGCGTGAGCTGCAGCCTGATGCTGTGCGACCCGCTGTCGCTGGCGCGGTTCCTGCTGTCGTGGGCGCGCACGCACGCGGCGATCAAGGCCCGGAACAAGGCCGCCACCATCCCGATGATGCGGTACGCGGGCTACTTCCAGCGCCCCAACACCATGACCCGCCGCATCAAGTCCGTCCCGCTCGATGCCTTCACCGCGGACGGCGTCGGCACCGACACCGTGCTGTTCAGAGCCTCCGGGGCGCTCGACCACCGCGCGCTCGCCGGGGCCTGCGTTGGCGAGGCCGGAGACAGGCTCGGCGCGGCCGAGGTGCCGCGGTTCACGCTCCTCGTCGTCGCTAGAGACGGTGTCGGGGACAACCCGAGAGCGATGATCGTGGAGACGTGCGCCGCGGATAGCCTGTCGGTCCCCGGCGGCTCCACTGGCGACAAGCCTGAGGTTGCGCAGTGGCAGGACCTCGGGCTGGAGGAGTTTGCGCTCAGGGAGAGCAAGCCCGTGCACGTGTCCTGCAGCATCGTGACTGCCGGGGATGAAGGGCTCGTTATCGTGATGCCCGATGGCAAAGGATTTCTGGTCACGGTGACTGTCCGCCTGTCCGAATTTGTTAACATTTAGTTTTTATTGAGAAGTATTTATATTGAGAGCTTTGTGTATTTTAATTTAATTTTCAAGACCATAAGTTCGAAGCCCTGACTTACGGTGTCGAGGTAATACGTCCGAACGCCGTGCTCAGCGATGTCAAGTGTAGCACCATGATGGATAAACCGATGTTGTGGCATGTTGTGCCGATTATCTGTCATAAATCCTCGGCTTGATTAAGCAAGTTTGTTCTCTCACCTACCCATTTATCTTGTCCTTGGTAAGGATAATCATACTATGTTGTAATATATTTATTTTTGATGTATTATATGGTTCGCTTTACAATTGTGACGAGTGTTTTAGAAACTAAAAATAAGAGCCGGTCATTGCATTCTTGCTCGATCTTTGGACAATTTAAAAACTACAGATATCTTGAGTAACTGATAGTCACCTAGAGGGGTGAATATATGACACCTGAAAACTTAAAACAATACAATTTTAATCCGAAGTTATGATGTTAAGTGCTTAGAACAAGATGTGATAGTTCAGGTTAATATAAACACAATACTTGCGCAAGGTTGCTAGTAAATATAAATGCCAGAATTGGACTTAGTAACACGATGGAATAGAAGTTTAGTGCAAGCAAGTATAAGACTAGGGAGGAAAGGTGAAGAACAAATTGAAGACAAAACCAAGAAACACACGAGAAATTGTTATATTTAAAGCTTTGTGTATTTTATTTTATTTTTAAGACCCAAAGTTCGAAGTCATGATTCACAGTGTTGAGTTAACATGTCTCGGCATCGTGAACAACGATACCAAACGAATGACGTAGCTATGATATGGCAGGTAGCTCAGTATTATGGCATGTTACACCGACTTACCTGTATATGTCATCAACTTGTTTAAGCAAGTTTGTTCTCTCACACACATATATCCCTTTATCTTTGCTCGTTGTAAGAATAATTGTACTATGTTACAATATATTTTATTTTTAACACATTATATGGTTTGCTTCACAATTGTTATGCATGTTTTATAAACTAAAATAAGAACTAGCTACTGTATTCTTGCTCGATCTTTGGATAATTTTAAATTATAGATGCCTTGATGAACTCAGTTCTACGTGGATATTGCATGTGGAACAATATATGCACTACCGGAATCAATCGCTTTGCCGAGTGCCTGAAGCACTCGGCGAAGCGTTCAAAACACTCGGCAAAGGCTTTGCCGAGTGTCCCATGTGACACTCGGCAAAGAAGTTAGTTTTGCCGAGTGTCTTCCGTGCAGCACTCGGCAAAGAATCCATCTTTGCCGAGTGCCACTTGGGACACTCGGCAAAGAACCCGCCAGGGAGGGTCCCCATGTCAGGTTCTTTGCCGAGTGTCTCGAGTGGCACTCGGCAAAGCCGACCTTTTTGCCGAGTGTCAGGGACGTAACACTCGGCAAAGAACCTAAGCCGGTGCCCAGGTCTGTGCTCTTTGCCGAGTGTTATGACCCAGACACTCGGCAAAGAGCCTCTTTGCCGAGTGTTACACTCGGCAAAGTGACCAGTATATACCTTTTTTATTTGTTTTTTGTATTCCATCCACACAAACAGAAGATATCACATATATATCACATATATACATCACAGATATCATCACAGACATAAATAGCCAACACAAACATAAAACCGTCACCACAAACATAAATATCCATCACAAACATAAGTGTTCAACATAAGTATCAAACACAAACATAAGTCTCTAACGTCGCAAGCTCTCACATAAGTATCAAACACAGACATAAGTATTATACACAAGTACAGAAGTCTAAAACAATGAAAACACAACACTCATGGAGGTGGGCGGCTTGACCGGGGCTGCGTTGGGCTGAACCCTTCCGGAGGGTTGTTGGATGCCGCCCCAGATTGGCCCTGCACAGAGAAGAGATTGCATGTGTTATACCAGATGCATTACAAATATCTAACTACAATTTTGATACTCACAGGAGTGTGGAAGAGAGCAGGGTCAACTGGAGGGAACAATGGAGGTGGCGGAGCGATGCCCTGTGCGGCGCCAAGGCTCTGCATGTACTGGAACATCTCCGCCATCCTCTGATGATCTGCCCGGCGCTCCGCCTCCCGCTCGGCCATCATCCTCGCCTCCATCTCGCGACGTTCCCTCCTCTCTTCTTCTAGTTGGGTCTGTAATATTACAAGCCAACGTTATAGTAACTCAAAGAGTAGGTATATAACTCAAGGAAGGACGAGTTACACTAACCTCGAGTTGCTGTATGCGATGCTGTGAGCTGTCGTGCCGAGGTCGTATGGCTGGACTCGAGCCCGTGCTCCTTGCTCTCACCTGAGACAGAGTGGGAGTGGAGGACGAGTCGATTGCCCCGTCGGCAATCCAGTACCGCCCATGTCTCTTGCCTCCTCCGACCCTCATGAGCACATCAGTGTCGATCGGCTCGGTGATCGGATCATAGTCTGGGCCATGGACCTCCTGCGCCATGGCGGTGTAGTCATGGAGGCGGCTGTAGACGGCGGGGTTGGTGTAGGCCTCGGGCCCGTCATCCGGGTTGTAGGTGACGTCGGACGTCGCCTTACCCTTATGGGCCATAGCATAGGCCGAGAAGGTGGAGCAAGGCCTTCCACCATGTGACGCCGACTGCAACGAAAACCAACGAGATAGTTAGAAATAATATCTAACTTAGTGCTATATATCTAAATAAAAAAGGTGGCGTACCCATGCTTCGGCATATTGGCCCAGGCTCCGGCTGCCTTGGTGGTGGGAGGGGCCTTGCATCATCAAACGCCGTTCCCGGCTAGCTGTGTGCGCCTCGTCCCACTCAGCCGAACACCACCTATCCACCATCTTCTCCCAGCACAGAGGATGTGTGGCGCACCAATGTGGAATCATCTGCAAAGTAAACACGTAAAGTGCATATCAGAAGATAAAATTGAGAATCATATGTACAGGTTGTGATAAAAAATTGAGAATGTTTGGACAAAGTTGTGAGACACTATGTGTAGAAACCTAAGAGAACTACACATGAAATCATAGAGTTTCAATGTGGATCTCTTGGGTTTGTACACATAGCGCGTCATAGTTTTATCGAAATTTTTTCAATTTTTTATCGCAGCCTGTACATATGATATCATGACACGTGGACAAGTTTCAAGATTTTCTGACTTTGTTTGTGTTTTATACAATTTTTAAACATGTTGATGACAAGTTCACGACCATGTTTAGTGAGCATGTTGCTCGAAGTTTTTGGTCCGCTCCTGGAATCGGTCGTAACTTATGCTAAGTAACATGAATATCATTTTTTCATGCACGGTTTTCCAAGTTTCGAGTGACCTGCAGTTCAAATCTAAATTTTCCGAAGAAATTCAAATAAACGAACTAAATCTACTAACGATTGAAACTCTGTTAAAATTGTCCACAAATGATACATGTAGGTCTACATAGTGTAGGAACATACCACAAAAAGTTTGGGAGACAAAATAAAAAAATACAAATATACTTTGCCGAGTGTCTAGGGATGGCACTCGGCAAAGAGTTCTTTGCCGAGTGTCAACTGGGCGGCACTCGGCAAAGAAGACTCTTTGCCGAGTGCCAACCATTGGCTCTCGGCAAAGACTGACGGCCGTCAGCTTTGGGACGGCCGCTGACGGCCCTTTGCCGAGAGCCCCCTTTGCCGAGTGTTTGACACTCGGCAAACATGTATTTGCCGAGTCTGACCTGTACCGAGTGTCCTACGCTCGGTAAAGACGCTCGTTACCGAGAGCCGAGCTTTGCCGAGTGCGGCTCTCGGCAAAGCCGTCTTTGCCGAGTGCCCGAGAAAAGGCACTCGGCAAAGCGGCCGGCACTCGGCAAAGGCTCGGATTCCGGTAGTGATGGTATGTATGGAACTCTAGATACATAAAGTTAAATAGTAGACTCAGTACTAATCCTAACATGCCTTAGAGAAAATAAACAAACACAACTTATAATAACATGTGTGGAACTATGAGAAATCTACCACTAGTCCTAACATGCGTTAGGGAATATAACTCGCTAGGTCTATTATATTTTGTGTACTTGGTGTATAGTGTGGGTGTTTTTTCTCTCGCACCCAAAAGATGCTTCTGTTGCATCCTTCTACATTTCACTCTTGTTCTTGAGGTTCGTCTCACAAGCTTGGAGCTCTTCCTCGTGACGCTTGATGTTTGCTTCACGCGTAGTTAGCTGTTGTCGCCTCTTTGCAAGCTCATCCTTCTTACCTTTCAAACAGATTTGATCAAACAAGGGAATCAGAGAGCATGTAAACCAACATATCAGCACCAAGGAGCACTGGACGTGTCTGATCTGGCACCGACGTCGCACCGAATAGTGAACTCAAAGAGCATGTTTTTAGCAGATCTACTCTTATGTGCATCGGATATGTCTAGTGTCAAATTTGGTCATTACACTAGATACCAAACAAAGAGTAACAACGAGTTTGTAGTCATTGGAGGAGCACCAGACATATCTGGTGCGAGCACCAACATATTTTGTACCCTCGATTTCATCACACCAAGATGTAATGGTTGGATTTCTTTGTGGGTCTATAAATATGCCATGTGGTTTTGGCTGGCATATTAGCACCACATTCACTCATGTACACCTTTTGAGAGCTAATAAACACACTCCACTCACATCACTTGGATCATCATTTTGAGATTGTAGAACTCATAGTGTATCACATTTAGATCTTGCATATTGTGACACTAGCTGAGTGGTTTGGGTTTGTTATTTCTTGTTACTCTTGGTGATTGTTGTCACCTAGAAGGCATGGAGTTTGTAGCATCATTGAGTGACTATTGTAGGCTGTTGTCGGCTCTAGTAATTAATTATGAGGCACTCTAGTGCTCATTTCCCGTGGAAGATTCACAGATAGGAACTTTAGTGGAATCATGGCTTGTTGGAGCGTCTCCTAGTGTGGTTCTTACGACACGTCGAGACCAAAGAGTTAGGTTTGTCATGTGATGTCAATTAGCTCATGAACCAACTAGCTTATACTCATCACGATAAGAATGTTTTTGGAGTGGAGGCCGAACTTGAACTCAATCTGTCTAACCTGACTGCACAGGAGCATCAGGCGAAGGGTACTTCGGATTCGCAACAGTCTTCGCTTGACTCTGACCATGACAGTAAGAAGGGGGCTCACTGTAGACTCAGTCGCACCCAAAGGCCTTTCCCCCGACGGTGGCGCCTAGTCCAAGCGAAGGCAAGGACGTGACTTCGCAGACCTTGAAGGCCTTTCCCCCGAAGGCGGCGCCCAGTCCAAGCGAAGGCAAGGACATGACTTCATAGAACCCTGAAGGCCTTCCCCCAATGGCAGCACCTAGTCCAAGAGAAGGCAAGGACGTGACTTCATAGAACCAAGGGTGCGACACACGAGCGGATGCCTCGTTAGGCTACGAAGCAACTCAGGACTCTGCCTCGCTGTCATCCGGGTCCACTTGTAAGCCCCCTTGCGAGGTAGATTTTGTAGTGCGCCTAGCTTATAGTACTCCATTCATTTTAATGACCCCGTTAAGGGAAATATTCTGGGAATGTAGCAGGTAACTGGGGGTATAACAGTACTTGGGGACCCACTATCACTTCCGCTTACCTATACCCCTACCATATACATGAATGGGACACACATAACAAGATGCTACAGTTCCCTGCCTACTGTCTCGTTGTGCACCTAAACCCTCTTGTCTCCTGAGTGTTGGATGCACCTGACTACGTGTCGGGACAGTTCAACAAATGTAGGTTGCTGATAAACAACCAAACCTCAAGAATAAATTAATGTTTTTATTCACTTGGCCACTTTGGTTTCATCGCTACACACACTCATATTTACACTATTTTGTTTAGATGGAGCTATCTATTGTTAAGTGTGTCCTCTTTCCCAGTAAAGAATCAGGTCAGGTGGGCCCTAACTTGTACGGATCTAATGTGCCCTGATCAGGGATGCAACCGTACTTTTGGTTGGCCCCCGGTCACGGTGGGTGCTACATAAACATGGTCTTAGTGCTGACACGGAAGCTAACACTTTTGTGCCTTCGAAACCCTATCCGTCACATTCCAAGGTCCCGATCACCTTTCGCCCACAAGTGATAGGAAATGCCACGACATGGCGGCCGCCGCCCATAAATCTCCAACGAGACCATGAAGCGATGACCTGCCGCCAGTCGACTCCAACAACACGCAGGGAACACTGCAAGGAGGAACACAGGGAGTAGTGGGTGAGAGCACCAACACACAGGGAACCCTCCCAGGAGGCCGCCGCCATCGCCACCGCCGCAGCGAACGCCAACCAAGAAGGTATGTCTAGCCAGGTCCGAGCAACCAAATTGCAGAATGCTCTCGGCCTCCCTCCATTTTAAATTTTAAGTTATTAAAACTTTTTTTAAACATATAATTTTTTATCATATATCTAGATATAACGTGTATCAATATATTTTCTGTAAAGGGAAGCTGTTGAGCACCATTTTGAGCTGGCGGACAGTCCGGCCCTGAGGCCCGCGATCCGGACGGTCCGCGCCTGTGGGCCGGACGGTCCGCGCCTGTGGGTCGGACGGTCCGCACGTGTGCAGAGCAGTTTAGGGTTCTGAGTTTTGTGCTATGATTGTTAGCTAGATTCGCGGAAATAGCTCGGAAATTAGTTTGTAAAGGGTCCATCCCCCCTCCTCTATAAATAGAGAGGTTTACGGCCGATTTGTAATGATCAATCGAATCAACAATACTTCTATTTCGTATTTATTTCCTATACAATTAGGAGTAGTTCTAGTTTAGTTCTAGTTTAGCCTCTCAATCTCCAAATTCTCCGCCTCTCTTCAACTCTACGTCGATTAGAGGAGTCTAGGTCGGTCTATCCGAGCCTAGATAACTCCTAGGATCTCTCCTCCCTGACGGGGTCCCTACCGGGAGCGAGATCCAGGCGCTGTCGGCGATCCTCTGCCGCCCCTGCGCATGCGTGGACCGTCCGGCCGTCAGGCAGGAAACCCTAGCCTCGCGCCAGGTCGCGGACCGTCCGGCCCTGTGCCGCGGACCGTCCGCGCCTGACTAGAGAGCACCGCCGCTGGTTCTTGTTGACTGATTGGCGCCCTAAAAGGGTGTCAACACACTTTTTGGTGACTCCGCTGGGGAATACATATCTAGACCCATCAAATTGGCCCTCAAAGGCCGGTTCAAGGGATAGCTCTGATATTTCCCCAAGCAACATCATAAAGCCGACTTGGGAGACCTTGCCGGCCGACAAACAGCTCCAGTTCGAGGAGCACAAGGTGCAGATGATCCAGGAGGCAAAAGCAAAGTTCTTGGCCAACTTCAAAGTGGACAGGAACAACAAGGTTGTCCGACATCGGGCGACGGATCCGGCTTCGTTCCGACCTACACCAGATATCCCCAATGTAAGTAATACAAACGAGCTACAATCTCTTAGAAATTATGTAGATGAACAGTGAGAACAAATGCAAAATATCATAGGGGGTATGCAAAATGATTATAGGAGACTAGTACGTGCATTTGATAAATCTAATACTGCAAATTTTCCTTCACACAAGGTCGAATTAGGGGAAAACACACGTAACACATCGGCTATAGGTTGTCTCAACCAGTCACAACCCCTTTATGGGATACCGATGGACACATACCCTGAGCAACCGCAAATCGGCAGTAAATCAGCCGATCTGCACATGCCCGGACCGTCCGCACGTGAGCGCGGACCGTCCGAGCCAGCAACGGCCGGGCCCATTTTTAATGAATTACTGAGAGCACCTAGAGGGGGGGGTGAATAGGTGATCCTGTAAAAAACTTAAGACTTATTGCCACAAAAACTAAGTTAAGTGTTAGTGCAATAGAATCAAGAGCTGGAGAGGAGTACTTGTGAAACACAGAAACCACAGAGAGAAACAACACAGTAGACACAGTGGTTTATCCCGTGGTTCGGCCAAGTACAAAACTTGCCTACTCCACGTTGTGGCGTCCCAATGGACGAGGGTTGCACTCAACCCCTCTCAAGTGATCCAACGATCAACTTGAATACCACGGTGTTCCTTTTTCTTATCACTTTTCCCGTTTGCGAGGAATCTCCACAAGTTGGAGTCTCTCGCTCTTACAACAAATATCAATGTAAAAGCACTAGAGTAAGGGAGGGAAGCAACACACACAAATCCACAGCAATACGCACACACACAGGCCAAGACTTGAGCTCAAATGAAATGCAACAAGTTCACCACTAGAACGGAGCTCAAATCACTAAGAAAATCAATCGAGTGTGCCGAGACGGAGTGTGAGAGTCTTAGAATGTTCAGAGTATGCTTGGTGTACTCCTTCATGCGCCTAGGGGTCCCTTTTATAGCCTCAAGGCAGCTAGGAGCCGTTGGAAGCAATCTGGGAAGGCAGTTCTTGCCTTCTGTCGGGTGGCGCACCGGACAGTCCGGTGCACCACCGGACAAGCACTGTTCAGTGTCCGGTGCAGATTGCCTTCCAAAAATAGCTCAGTCGACCGTTACAGAACTGGAGCCGTTAGCGCACCGGACACAGTCCGGTGCAGACCGGACAGTCCGGTGCCCCCTGCCGACCGTTGGCGCGGCCACGCGTCACGCGCGAATTGCGTGGCCGACCGTTGGCGCAGTCGACCGTTGGCTTACCGGACAGTCCGGTGCCTCACCGGACCGTCCGGTGAATTTTAGCCGTACGCCGTTGAACGATTCCCGAGAGCGACGACTTCGCCGCAGACGGCTCACCGGACAGTCCGGTGCTCCACTGGACAGTCCGGTGAATTATAATCGTACACCGCCGTCAGTTCCCGAGAGTGGCCTGTTCACCGGAGGCTGGCCTGGCGCAACGGACACTGTCCGGTGCACCACCGGACAGTCCGGTGTGCCAGACTGCGCTCAGTCTTGGCTGTTCCAGCCAAGTCTTTTTCCTTCTCTCTTTTCTCTGATTCTAGCACTTAGACAAATATGTTAGTACACAAAAACCAATATACTAAGTCTAGAATCATACCTTATTGTTGATTTGCACTTCATCCATCTTTTGGCACAAGATTACTCACTCAGTACGTGTTGGACACTTAATCACCAAAACTATACTAGAAATGGCCCAAGGGCACATTTCCCTTTCAATCTCCCCCTTTTTGGTGATTTATGCCAACACATCAAAAAGCAACTAAAAGGAAGTGCAACATCAAAGCAATTGAGAACAAAAATTGTTTTTGATTCAAATTTGGCATATTTGGATCATTCTTTGCCACCACTTGGTTTGTTTTTGAAATCAAACTCATTTTCCTATCTCTAAGTCAAACACACTTGTTTAGGCATAAAGAGAGGTACTCCATGAGAAAAATTGATCAAGAGCCAAAAACTCCCCCTTTTTCCCATAATCATATATTCTCCCCATAGAGGCCAAATTTTGCACATAAGAGTATTTTGACAAAACAAAAGTTCTAACTCTACTATTTTCAAAATTCTCAAGTGGTAGCTGATTCATTTGCTTTGGCCTTAATTTCTCCCCCTTTGGCATTAAGCACCAAAACGGGATCATTATTGGCCCTTAAACCTCATTGCCTCACCAAAATCTTCAATTAAGAGTAAAAAGGCAATAAGAGCATGAAGATGAACTTGGAGTAAATTACCCTCTCATCGGAGTGCAGTGGAAGTCTTGCATGGTCCAAGTTCACTTTTTCCCTTTCAATCCTCCTTTGAGACTAAATTAAGAAAACTCAAGTACACAATTAGTCTCAAAGGGTCAAGTTGTAGCATTTCTCCCCCTAAATATGTGCATCATTCACACATGGACTTGTTGAAAGGGAAATGTGCCCTTGGGCCATTTCTAAGTATTTTGGTGATTGAGTGCCAACACATGTGTTTAATTGTAAATTTGTGTACATGGACGAACAAGGTGCAAATCATGAAGTAAAGGTATGTTTCTAAGCCTTAGTACATTGGTTTTGTGGACTAACATATTTGTCTAAGTGTTAGAAACAGAAAGAAGAAAAAGAGAAAAGGGGAGAGAATGACTTGGCTGTGTGCAGCCAAGTCCCAGCTCGGTCTGGAGCACCGGACTGTCCGGTGTGCACCGGACAGTGTCCGGTGCGCCAGACTGACTCGACTCGAACTGGCCGCTCTTGGGAAACTGGCCGGCGGCGTACGGCTATAATTCACCGGACTGTCCGGTGTGCACCGGACTGTCCGGTGAGCCAACGGTCGGCCAGGGCCAACGGTCGGCCAGGGCCAACGGTCGGCCGCGCAATCCGCGCGAGACACGTGGCCGAGCCAACGGTCGGAAGACGGCACCGGACTGTCCGGTGTGCACCGGACTGTCCGGTGCGCCAACGGCTCGCAGATCTCCAACGGGCTGCAACGGTCGGCAGCGCCAGAAAAGGAAACAAATCGGGCACCGGACAGTGTCCGGTGTGCACCGGACTGTCCGGTGCCCCCGACGACAGAAGGCAAGGATGGCCTTCCGGATTTGCTCTCAACGGCTCCTAGCTGCCTTGGGGCTATAAAAGGAGCCCCTAGGCGCATGGAGGAGACACACAAGCAACTCTTGAGCATTCTTGATCATCCACACAAGTTCTTTGCGCATTCGTTTGTGATTCTAAGTGATTCGAGCTCTGTTCTAGTGTGAACTCTGAGATAGTCATTCGAGCTCGAGTCTTGGCCGTGTGTGTGCGCTTTTGTTGTGGATTTGTGTGTGTTGCTTCCCTCCCTTACTCTGTGCTTTCTTTGTGATCATATACTTGTAAGGGCAAGAGACTCCAATTTGTGGAGATTCCTTGCAAACGGGATAGTGAAAGGAACAACAAAACACCGTGGTATTCAAGTGGGTCTTTGGACCGCTTGAGAGGGGTTGATTGCAACCCTCGTCCGTTGGGACGCCACAACGTGGAAGTAGGCAAGCATTGGCTTGGCCGAACCACGGGATAAACCACTGTGTCCCTCTGTGCCTGATTCTTGTGGTATTGTGTTTTGTTGAGACTTCACCTTAGCCACTTGGCATAAATCGTGCTAACGCTTAACAAGTTTTGTGGCTTAAGTTTGAAGTTTTTACAGGATCACCTATTCACCCCCCCCTCTAGGTGCTCTCAATTGGTATCAGAGCCGTTCTCTTCTCAAAGGGACTAACCGCCCGAAGAGATGGATCCTAAGGGGAAGGGTATAGTGATCAACGATAAAGAGAAGGAGACCTTCGTCAACGAGCCGAAGGATGACAGGCCTACCGACTCCGGCTCGGGCCAAAGACGGAAGGAAGGGAAGAAGAAGAAGACCAGGCGCATCAAGGAGATTGTCTACTACGACAGCGACGAGTCTACTTCTTCCCAAAAGGACGAGGACCACAACGACTACAAACAAAAGACGGTTAACTCAAACTTTTCTTTTGATTATTCGCGTATTCCGCATAGCTCAAATACTCATTTGCTTCCCATTCCACTTGGCAAACCTCCTCACTTTGATGGAGAGGATTACGGATTTTGGAGCCACAAAATGCGTACTCACCTGTTTTCTCTCCATCCAAGCATTTGGGAGATTGTGGAAAGTGGAATGAAATTTGATAGCTCGGATAGCCCTATGTTTATTAATGAACAGATTCATAAAAATGCACAAGCTACTACTGTGTTGCTAGCCTCTTTGTGCAGGGACGAGTATCACAAGGTGAGCGGCTTGGACAATGCCAAGCAGATCTGGGACACCCTCAAAATCTCTCATGAGGGGAACGACGTCACCTTGCTCACCAAAATGGAGTTGGTGGAGGGAGAGCTTGGACGGTTTGCCATGATAAGGGGCGAGGAGCCGACGCAAACATACAACCGGCTCAAGACCCTCATCAACAAGATAAGGAGCTACGGGAGCACGCGATGGACGGATCACGACGTCGTCCGCCTAATGCTCAGGTCCTTTACCGTACTTGATCCTCATCTCGTGAACAATATTCGTGAGAATCCCAGGTACACGATGATGACGCCCGAGGAAGTACTTGGAAAATTCGTGAGCGGGCGGATGATGATCAAGGAGGCAAGATACGTCGACGAAGCGTTGAACGGTCCGATCAACGAGCCGCAACCCCTTGCTCTCAAGGCAACACGAAGCAAGGAGGCGCTACCTAGCAAGGTGGCACAGATTGAGGCGGCTGGCCTTAATGATGAAGAGATGGCTCTCATCATTAAAAGATTCAAGACGGTGCTTAAAGGTCATAAGGGACAACCAAGCAAGACCAAAGCCAAGGGGAAGCGCTCATGCTTCAAATGCGGTAAGCTTGGTCATTTCATTGCTAACTGTCCCGATAATGAAAGTGACCAGGAAAAGGGGAACAAAAGAGAGAAGAAGAAGCAATACAAGAAGGCAAAGGGCGAGGCGCATCTAGGAAAGGAGTGGGACTCGGATTGCTCCTCCTCCGACTCCGACAACGAAGGACTCGCCGCCACTGCCTTCAACAAATCGGCTCTCTTCCCCAATGAGCGTCTCACTTGCCTTATGGCAAGGGAGAAGAAGGTGAGTACTCAAGACTCCACTTATGCTTCTTCTAGTGATAGTGAGTCTAGTGACGATGATGACATAGATTATTCTTGCTTGTTCAAAGGCTTAGATAGATCTAAGATAGATAAAATCAATGAATTGATTGATGCTTTGAATGAAAAGGATAGGCTTTTAGAGAAGCAAGAGGATTTATTGTATGATGAACATGATAAGTTTATAGAGGCACAAAAATCATATGCTTTAGAAGTGAAAAGAAATGAAGTGCTTTCTAGTGAAATATCTTCTTGTCATGAAACCATTGCTACTTTACAAAGTGTTAACCATGATTTAAATGCTAAATTAGAAGTAACAAATAAATCTAAGTCTTGTGTTGAAAATGTTACAATTTGCACTAGGTGTAAAGATTTTGATGTTAACACTTGTAGCAAACACTTAGTTTCAATTTCAAAACTAAAAGATGAAGTGGCTAGTCTTAATGCTCAACTTAAGACTAGCAAGAGTGAAGTTGAAAAGATAAAATTTGCAAGGGATGCCTATACAATTGGAAGACATCCCTCAATTAAGGATGGGCTTGGCTTCAAGAGGGAAGCCAAGAACTTAACAAGCCATAAGGCTCCCATCTTCGTCAAGGAGAAAGGGAAGGCCCCTATGGCTAATAGTGCTAAAAGGAACCATGCTTTCTTATACCATGATAGGAGACATGCTAGAAATATTTATAATGATTTTGATTCACATGTTTATGATTCTCATGCCATGTTTGCCTCTAGTTCCTCTCATAAGCATGATAGAAATATGAGTAGGAGAAATGTTGCGCATATGCCTAGGAGAAATATTGCTCATGTGCCTAGAAAGAATGTTATTCATGCTCCTAGGAAAGTAGTGAATGAACCTTCTACCATTTATTATGCTTGTAATGCTCCTTTTGCTATTTGTAGAAAGGGTAAGAAGGTAGTTGCTAGGAAATTAGGGGCTAGATGCAAGGGAGATAAATCTTGCATTTGGGTCCCTAAAGATATTTGTGCTAACCTTGCAGGACCCAACATGAGTTGGGTACCTAAGACCCAAGCCTAAATTTGCCTTGCAGGTTTATGCATCCGGGGGTTCAAGCTGGATTATCGACAGCGGATGCACAAACCATATGACGGGGGAGAAGAAGATGTTCACCTCCTACGTCAAGAATAAGGATTCCCAAGATTCAATTATATTCGGTGATGGGAATCAAGGCAAGGTAAAAGGGTTAGGTAAAATTGCAATTTCTAATGAGCATTCTATATCAAATGTATTCCTAGTGGAAAGTCTTGGATATAATTTGCTATCTGTTAGTCAATTATGTCAAATGGGATATAATTGTTTATTTACAAATGTAGATGTGTCTGTCTTTAGAAGATGTGATGGTTCACTAGCTTTTAAGGGTGTACTAGACGACAAGCTTTATTTAGTTGATTTTGCAAAAGAAGAGGCCGGTCTAGATGCATGCTTAATGGCTAAGACTTGCATGGGCTGGCTGTGGCATCGCCGCTTAGCACATGTGGGGATGAAGAACCTCCACAAGCTTCTAAAGGGAGAACACGTGATAGGTCTAACCAATGTTTATTTCGAAAAAGATAGACCTTGTGCAGCTTGTCAGGCAGGTAAACAAGTTGGAGGAGCACATCACAGCAAGAATGTGATGACCACGTCAAGACCTCTGGAGCTGCTGCATATGGACCTCTTCGGACCCGTCGCCTATCTAAGCATAGGAGGAAGTAAGTATGGTTTAGTTATTGTTGATGACTTTTCCCGCTTCACTTGGGTATTCTTTTTGCAGGATAAGTCTGAAACCCAAGGGACCATCAAGCGCTTCCTCAGGAGAGCTCAAAATGAGTTTGAGCTCAAGGTGAAGAAGATAAGGAGCGACAACGGGTCCGAGTTCAAGAACCTTCAAGTGGAGGAGTTTCTTGAGGAGGAAGGGATCAAGCACGAGTTCTCCGCTCCCTACACACCACAACAAAATGGTGTGGTAGAGAGGAAGAACAGGACGCTAATCGATATGGCGAGGACGATGCTTGGAGAGTTCAAGACCCCCGAGTGCTTTTGGTCGGAAGCCGTGAACACGGCTTGCCACGCCATCAACAGGGTCTACCTTCATCGACTCCTCAAGAAGACTTCGTATGAGCTACTAACCGGTAACAAACCCAATGTATCTTACTTTCGTGTTTTTGGGAGCAAGTGCTACATTCTAGTGAAGAAGGGTAGAAATTCTAAGTTTGCTCCCAAAGCTGTAAAAGGGTTTTTATTAGGTTATGATTCAAATACAAAGGCGTATAGGGTCTTCAACAAATCATCGGGTTTGGTTGAAGTCTCTAGCGACGTTGTATTTGATGAGACTAATGGCTCTCCAAGAGAGCAAGTTGTTAATTGTGATGATGTAGATGAAGAAGATGTTCCGACGGCCGCTATACGAACCATGGCGATTGGAGACGTTCGGCCACAGGAACAGAATGAACGTGATCAACCTTCTTCCTCAACGACGGTGCATCCCCCAACTCAAGACGATGAACAGGTTCATCAAAAGGAGGCGTGTGATCAAGGGGGAGCACAAGAAGATCAAGTGATGGAGGAAGAAGCGCAACCGGCACCTCCAACCCAAGTTCGAGCGATGATTCAAAGGGATCATCCCGTCGACCAAATTCTGGGTGACATTAGCAAGGGAGTAACTACTCGGTCTCGATTAGTTAATTTTTGTGAACATTACTCTTTTGTCTCCTCTATTGAGCCTTTCAGGGTAGAGGAGGCCTTGCTAGATCCGGATTGGGTGTTGGCCATGCAGGAGGAACTTAATAACTTCAAGCGCAACGAAGTTTGGACGCTGGTGCCTCGTCCCAAGCAAAATGTTGTGGGAACCAAGTGGGTGTTCCGCAATAAACAGGACGAGCACGGGGTGGTGACGAGGAACAAGGCTCGACTTGTGGCAAAAGGTTATGCCCAAGTCGCAGGTTTGGACTTTGAGGAGACTTTTGCTCCTGTGGCTAGGCTAGAGTCCATTCGTATCTTGCTAGCATATGCCGCTCACCATTCTTTCAGGTTGTACCAAATGGATGTGAAGAGCGCGTTCCTCAACGGGCCAATAAAGGAGGAAGTGTACGTGGAGCAACCCCCTGGCTTCGAGGATGAGCGGTACCCCGACCACGTGTGTAAGCTCTCTAAGGCGCTCTATGGACTTAAACAAGCCCCAAGAGCATGGTATGAATGCCTTAGAGATTTCTTACTTGCTAATGCTTTCAAGGTCGGGAAAGCCGATCCAACTCTTTTCACTAAGACTTGTAATGGTGATTTGTTTGTATGCCAAATTTATGTCGATGACATAATATTTGGTTCTACTAATCAAAAGTCTTGTGAAGAGTTTAGCAGGGTGATGATGCAGAAATTCGAGATGTCGATGATGGGCGAGTTGAACTACTTCCTTGGGTTCCAAGTGAAGCAACTCAAGGACGGCACCTTCATCTCCCAAACGAAGTACACGCAAGATCTGCTGAAGCGGTTTGGGATGAAGGACGCCAAGCCCGCAAAGACTCCGATGGGAACCGACGGACACACCGACCTCAACAAAGGAGGTAAGTCCGTTGATCAAAAAGCATACCGGTCAATGATAGGATCTCTACTTTATTTATGTGCTAGTAGACCGGATATTATGCTTAGCGTATGCATGTGTGCTAGATTTCAATCCGATCCTAAGGAGTGTCACTTGGTGGCGGTGAAGCGAATTCTTAGATATTTAGTCGCTACGCCTTGCTTCGGGATCTGGTATCCAAAGGGGTCTAACTTTGACTTGATTGAGTACTCAGATTCCGACTATGCTGGATGTAAGGTCGATAGGAAGAGTACATCGGGGACGTGCCAATTCTTAGGAAGGTCCCTGGTGTCATGGAACTCTAAGAAACAAACCTCCGTTGCCCTATCCACCGCTGAGGCCGAGTACGTTGCCGCAGGACAGTGTTGTGCGCAACTACTTTGGATGAGGCAAACCCTCCGGGACTTTGGCTACAATCTGAGCAAAGTCCCACTCCTATGTGACAATGAGAGTGCTATCCGAATAGCGGAAAATCCTGTTGAGCACAGCCGCACAAAGCACATTGACATCCGGCATCACTTTTTGAGAGACCACCAGCAAAAGGGAGATATCGAAGTGTTTTATGTTAGCACCGAGAACCAGCTAGCCGATATCTTTACCAAGCCTTTAGATGAGAAGACCTTTTGCAGGCTGCGTAGTGAGCTAAATGTCTTAGATTCGCGGAATTTGGATTGAATTGTAGCATACATGTATTCATGCCTTTGATCATGTTCATTCTGCATTTTGTTGCTTATTATGGTGCTCAAGTTGTACAAACACTCCCTGGACCTCACAAGTCCGTTGCAATGTGATGCACATGTTTAGGGGGAGATGTGTTACAACTTGACCCTTTGAGACTAACCATATGTTTGAGTTTGCTTGTGTTAGTCACAAAGGAGAATTGAAAGGGAAAAGGTGGACTTGGACCATGAAAGACTTCCACTGCACTCCGATGAGGGGTAACTTATTCCAAGTCCATCTCATGAACTCTTATTGCCATTTGCTCTTAATTGAAGATTTTGGTGAGGCAATGGGGTTAAAGGGCCAAAATTGATCCCGTTTTGGTGTTTGATGCCAAAGGGGGAGAAAATAAAGGCCAAAGCAATAAATGGATCAGCTACCACTTGAGAGATTTTGAAAATAGTAGAATAGAGTTTTTGATTTGTCAAAATTCTTAAGTTGTCTCTCTTGTCAAAAGTTGGCTTCTTGTGGGGAGAAGTATTGATTATGGGAAAAAGGGGGAGTTTTTGAAATCCTTGATCAATCTCTTTTTGAATGACTCTCTTTATGCTTAAACATGTGTGTTTAACTTAGAGATAGAGATTTGTGTTTGATTTGCAAAAACAAACCAAGTGGTGGCAAAGGATGATCCATATATGCCAAAATTGATTCAAAATAAATTTAAGTGTTATTTGAATTGAGTTTGCACTTGTTCTAGTGGCTTTATGTTGTGTTGGCATAAATCACCAAAAAGGGGGAGATTGAAAGGGAAATGTGCCCTTGGGCCATTTCTAAGTATTTTGGTGATTGAGTGCCAACACATGTGTTTAATTGTAAATTTGTGTACATGGACGAACAAGGTGCAAATCATGAAGTAAAGGTATGTTTCTAAGCCTTAGTACATTGGTTTTGTGGACTAACATATTTGTCTAAGTGTTAGAAACAGAAAGAAGAAAAAGAGAAAAGGGGAGAGAATGACTTGGCTGTGTGCAGCCAAGTCCCAGCTCGGTCTGGAGCACCGGACTGTCCGGTGTGCACCGGACAGTGTCCGGTGCGCCAGACTGACTCGACTCGAACTGGCCGCTCTCGGGAAACTGGCCGGCGGCGTACGGCTATAATTCACCGGACTGTCCGGTGTGCACCGGACTGTCCGGTGAGCCAACGGTCGGCCAGGGCCAACGGTCGGCCGCGCAATCCGCGCGAGACACGTGGCCGAGCCAACGGTCGGAAGACGGCACCGGACTGTCCGGTGTGCACCGGACTGTCCGGTGCGCCAACGGCTCGCAGATCTCCAACGGGCTGCAACGGTCGGCAGCGCCAGAAAAGGAAACAAATCGGGCACCGGACAGTGTCCGGTGTGCACCGGACTGTCCGGTGCCCCCGACGACAGAAGGCAAGGATGGCCTTCCGGATTTGCTCTCAACGGCTCCTAGCTGCCTTGGGGCTATAAAAGGAGCCCCTAGGCGCATGGAGGAGACACACAAGCAACTCTTGAGCATTCTTGATCATCCACACAAGTTCTTTGCGCATTCGTTTGTGATTCTAAGTGATTCGAGCTCTGTTCTAGTGTGAACTCTGAGATAGTCATTCGAGCTCGAGTCTTGGCCGTGTGTGTGCGCTTTTGTTGTGGATTTGTGTGTGTTGCTTCCCTCCCTTACTCTGTGCTTTCTTTGTGATCATATACTTGTAAGGGCAAGAGACTCCAATTTGTGGAGATTCCTTGCAAACGGGATAGTGAAAGGAACAACAAAACACCGTGGTATTCAAGTGGGTCTTTGGACCGCTTGAGAGGGGTTGATTGCAACCCTCGTCCGTTGGGACGCCACAACGTGGAAGTAGGCAAGCATTGGCTTGGCCGAACCACGGGATAAACCACTGTGTCCCTCTGTGCCTGATTCTTGTGGTATTGTGTTTTGTTGAGACTTCACCTTAGCCACTTGGCATAAATCGTGCTAACGCTTAACAAGTTTTGTGGCTTAAGTTTGAAGTTTTTACAGGATCACCTATTCACCCCCCCCTCTAGGTGCTCTCACTTGTGAGGTCGGGGATCCCTTGCACAACTTGAGCACCATAGATAAACAATAATATGCATAAAAGAACATGATCAAAGGCATAAAACACATGTATGCTCTAGATCAATCCAAGTTACGCGAATCTAAGACATTTAGCTCACTACGCAGCCTGCAAAAGGTCTTCTCATCTAATGGCTTGGTAAAGATATCGGCTAGCTGGTTCTCGGTGCTAACATAAAACACTTCAATATCTCCCTTTTGCTGGTGGTCTCTCAAAAAGTGATGCCGGATGTCTATGTGCTTTGTGCGGCTGTGTTCAACAGGATTGTCCGCCATGCAGATTGCACTCTCATTGTCACATAGGAGTGGGACTTTGCTCAGATTGTAGCCAAAGTCCCAGAGGGTTTGCCTCATCCAAAGTAGTTGCGCGCAACACTGTCCTGCGGCAACATACTCGGCCTCAGCGGTGGATAGGGCAACGAAAGTTTGTTTCTTAGAACTCCAAGACACCAGGGACCATCCTAGGAATTGGCACGTCCCTAATGTACTCTTCCTATCAACCTTACATCCAGCATAGTCGGAGTCTGAGTATCCAATTAAGTCAAAGGTAGACCCCTTTGGATACCAGATCCCGAAGCAAGGCGTAGCAACTAAATATCTAAAAATTCGCTTAACGGCCACAAGGTGACACTCCCTTGGGTCGGATTGAAATCTAGCACACATGCATACGCTAAGCATAATATCTGGTCTACTAGCACATAAATAAAGTAAAGACCCTATCATAGACCGGTATGCCTTTTGATCAACGAACTTACCTCCTTTGTTGAGGTCGACATGTCCGTCGGTTCCCATTGGAGTCTTTGCGGGCTTGGCGTCCTTCATCCCAAACCGCTTGAGCAAGTCTTGCGTGTACTTCGTTTGAGAGATGAAGGTGCCATCCTTGAGTTGCTTCACTTGGAAACCAAGGAAGTAGTTCAACTCGCCCATCATCGACATCTCGAATTTCTGAGTCATCACCCTGCTAAATTCTTCACAAGACTTTTGGTTAGTAGAACCAAATATTATCTCATCGACATAAATTTGGCACACAAATAGATCACCATCACAAGTCTTAGTAAAAAAAGTTGGATCGGCTTTCCCAACCTTGAAATCATTAGCAATTAGAAAATCTCTAAGGCATTCATACCATGCTCTTGGGGCTTGCTTAAGTCCATAGAGCGCCTTAGAGAGCTTACACACGTGGTCGGGGTACCGTTCATCCTCAAAGCTAGGGGGTTGCTCCACGTACACCTCCTCCTTGATTGGCCCGTTGAAGAAAGCGCTCTTCACGTCCATTTGGAACAACCTGAAAGAATGGTGAGCGGCATAGGCTAACAAAATGCAAATCGACTCTAGCCTAGCCACAGGAGCAAAAGTTTGCTCAAAGTCCAAACCTGCGACTTGGGCATAACCTTTTGCCACAAGTCGAGCCTTGTTCCTTGTCACCACCCCTAGCTCGTCTTGTTTGTTGTGGAACACCCACTTGGTTCCCACAACGTTTTGCTTGGGACGTGGCACCAGTGTCCAAACTTCATTTCGCTTGAAGTTGTTGAGCTCTTCCTGCATGGCCAACACCCAGTCCAGATCTAGCAAGGCCTCTTCTACCCTAAAAGGCTCAATAGAAGAGACAAAAGAGTAATGCTCACAAAAATTAGCTAATCTAGAGCGAGTGGTTACTCCCTTGCTTATGTCACCCAAAATCTGGTCGATGGGATGATTCCTTTGAATCGTCGCTCGAACTTGAGTTGGAGGAGCCCGTGGTGCTTCTTCCTCCTCAACTTGGTCTTCTTTTGCTCCCCCTTGATCACACGCCTCCTCTTGAGGAACCTGTTCATCAACTTGAGTTGGGGGGTGCACCATTGTTGAGGAAGAAGGTTGATCTTGCACTTGGTGTTCCTGTGGTCGCACATCTCCAATCGCCATGGCACGAATTGCGTCCGTTGGAACATCGTCTTCATCTATATCATCAAGATCAACTTGCTCTCTTGGAGAGCCATTAGTTTCATCAAATACAACGTCGCTAGAGACTTCAACCAAACCTGATGATTTGTTGAAGACCCTATACGCCTTTGTATTTGAGTCATAACCGAGTAAAAACCCTTCTATAGCTTTGGGAGCAAATTTTGAATTCCTACCTTTCTTCACTAGAATGTAGCATTTACTCCCAAAAACTCGAAAATATGAAATGTTGGGTTTGTTACCGGTTAGAAGTTCGTACGACGTCTTCTTGAGGAGGCGATGAAGGTAGACCCGGTTTATGGCGTGGCAAGCTGTGTTCACAGCTTCTGACCAAAATCGCTTGGGCGTCCTGAATTCTCCAAGCATCGTCCTCGCCATGTCTATAAGCGTCCTGTTCTTCCTCTCTACCACACTGTTTTGCTGTGGTGTGTAGGGAGCGGAGAACTCGTGCTTGATTCCTTCCTCCTCAAGGTACTCCTCCACTTGAAGGTTCTTGAACTCGGACCCGTTGTCGCTTCTAATCTTTTTCACCTTGAGCTCAAATTCGTTTTGAGCTCGCCTTAGAAAGCGCTTAAGGGTCCCTTGGGTTTCTATTTTATCCTGCAAAAAGAATACCTAAGTGAAGCGGAAAAAATCGTCAACAACAACTAGACCATACTTACTTCCCCCGATACTGAGATAGGCGACGGGTCCGAAGAGGTCCATATGTAGTAGCTCCAGAGGTCTTGATGTGGTCATCACATTCTTGCTGTGATGAGGATTTTCCACCTGTTTGCCTGCTTGACAAGCTGCACAAGGTCTATCTTTCTCGAAAAACACATTTGTTAGACCTAACACATGTTCTCCCTTTAGAAGTTTGTGAAGGTTCTTCATCCCAACATGTGCTAGACGGCGATGCCACAGCCAGCCCATGCTAGTCTTAGCAATTAAGCATGCATCTAGACCGGCCTCCTCCTTCGAAAAATCAACTAAATAGAGTTTATCGTTTAGTACACCCTTAAAAGCTAATGAACCATCACTCCTTATAAAGACAGACACATCTACATTGGTAAATAAGCAATTGTAACCCATATTACATAGTTGACTAACAGACAACAAGTTATACCCGAGCGATTCAACTAAGAACACATTAGAAATGGAATGCTCGGATGAAATGGCTATCTTCCCTAGTCCTTTAACCTTGCCTTGATTCCCGTCTCCAAAGATGATCGAATCTTGGGAATCTTTGTTCTTGACGTAGGAGGTGAACATCTTCTTCTCCCCCGTCATGTGGTTTGTGCATCCGCTGTCGATAATCCAGCTTGAGCCCCCGAATGCATAAACCTGCAAGACAAATTAGGCTTGGGTTTTAGGTACCCAACTCTTGTTGGGTCCTACAAGGTTAGTAACAATAGCCTTAGGGACCCAAATGCAAGTCTTATCTCCTTTGCACTTGGCCCCCAACTTCCTAGCAATTACTTTCTTATTCTTACTACAAATTGCAAAAGAAGCATTGCAAGCATGGTAAATTATAGAAGGTTCATTACTTACTTTCCTAGGCACATGAACAACATTTTTCCTAGTCATATTTCTACCATGCACAACAGAGGAACTCGAAGCCATCATAGCATGTGAATCATAAGCATAACTTCTATGAGCATTTCTAGAAAAGTTTCTATTACTATAGATGAAAGCATGATTCCTTTGAACATTATTAGTCATAGGGGCCTTCCCTTTCTCCTTGGCGGAGATGGGAGCCTTTTGACTTGTTAAGTTCTTGGCTTCCCTTCGAAAGCCAAGCCCATCCTTAATAGAGGGGTGTCTACCAACAGTGTAGGCATCCCTTGCAAATTTTAGTTTATCAAAGTCATTTTTGCTAGTCTTAAGTTGGGTATTAAAACTAGCCACTTCATCATTTAATCTAGTAATGGAAATTAAATGTTCACTACAAGCATCAACATTAAAATCCTTACACCTATTGCAAATCACAACATGTTCCACACAAGAACTAGATTTATTTACTACTTCTAGCTTAGCATTTAAATCATCATTAATACTCTTTAAATTAGACACAGTTTCATGACAAGTAGATAATTCACAAGAAAGCATTTCATTTCTCTTAACCTCTAAAGCAAGAGATTTTTGCACACTTACAAATTTATCATGCTCTTCATATAAGAGATCCTCTTGTTTTTCTAAAAGTCTATTCTTTTCATTTAATGCATCAATCAATTCATTAATTTTTTCTATCTTGGTTCTATCTAGACCTTTAAACAAGCTAGAATAGTCTACCTCATCATCACTAGACTCTTCATCGCTAGAAGAAGCACATGTAGAGATATCTCGAGCACTTACCTTCTTCTCCTTTGCCATGAGGCAGGTGTGACGCTCGTTGGGGAAGAGAGACGACTTGTTGAAGGCCGAGGTGGCGAGTCCTTCGTCGTCGGAGTCGGTCGAAGAGCAATCCGAATCCCACTCCTTGCCGAGGTGAGCCTCGCCCTTTGCCTTCTTGTAAAACTTCTTTTTCTCCCTCTTCCCGTCTTTTTCTTGTCCTTGGTCACTATCATTATCGGGACAGTTAGCAATAAAGTGACCAGTCTTACCACACCTGAAGCAGGAGCGCTTTCCCTTCGTCTTGCTCTTGTTGGGATGCTCCTTGCGACCCTTTAGCGCCGTCTTGAAGCGCTTGATGATGAGGGCCATTTCTTCCTCGTTAAGCCCGGCCGCCTCAACTTGCGCCACCTTGCTAGGTAGCGTATCCCTGCTACTTGTTGCCTTGAGAGCGACGGGTTGAGGCTCGTAGACGGGTATTGGGCCATTGAGAGCATCATCCACATAGCGGGCTTCTTTAATCATCATCCGCCCGCTCACAAATTTTCCGAGTATCTCCTCGAGCGTCATCTTTGTGTACCTAGGATTTTCACGAATTGAATTCACAAGATGAGGGTCAATGACAGTAAAAGACCTAAGCATAAGTCGGACGATGTCGTGGTCCATCCATCTCGTGCTCCCATAGCTCCTGATTTTGTTGACCAGGGTCTTGAGCCTGTTGAACGTTTGCGTTGGCTCCTCTCCCCTGATCATTGCAAACCTTCCTAGCTCTCCCTCCACCAACTCTATCTTGGTGATTATGGTGGCATCGTTCCCCTCATGCGAGATCTTGAGGGTGTCCCATATTTGCTTGGCATTATCCAAGCCGCTCACCTTGTTGTATTCATCCCTGCACAACGAAGCTAACAAAACAGTCGTAGCTTGTGCATTTTTATGAATTTGTTCGTTAATGAATACTGGGTTATCCGTACTATCAAATTGCATTCCATTCTCTACTATCTCCCAAATGCTAGGATGGAGAGAGAAGAGGTGACTACGCATTTTGTGACTCCAAAGAGCGTAGTCCTCTCCATCAAAGTGAGGAGGTTTACCAAGAGGAATAGAAAGCAAATGAGCATTGGAATTATACGGAATACGAGAATAATCAAAAGAAAAGTTTAAGTTGACCGGTTTCTTTTTCTCGTCGTAGTCGTCGTCTCTTTGGGAAGAAGAGGACTCGTCGCTGTCGTAGTAGACAATCTTCTTGATACACCTCTTCTTCTTCCCGTCCTTCTTCTTATGACTCGAGCCAGAGTCAGTAGGTTTGTCGTCCCTTGGCTCGTTGAAGATGGACTCCTTCTCCTTATCGTTTACCACCATCCCCTTTCCCTTAGGATCTATCTCTTTGGGCGATTAATCCCTTTTGTGAAGAGAACAGCTCTGATACCAATTGAGAGCACCTAGAGGGGGGTGAATAGGTGATCCTATAAAAAACTTAAGACTTATTGCCACAAAAACTAAGTTAACTGTTAGTGCAATAGAATCAAGAGCTGGAGAGGAGTACTTGTGAAACACAGAAACCACAGAGAGAAACAACATAGTAGACACAATGGTTTATCCCGTGGTTCGGCCAAGTACAAAACTTGCCTACTCCACGTTGTGGCGTCCCAATGGACGAGGGTTGCACTCAACCCCTCTCAAGTGATCCAACGATCAACTTGAATACCACGGTGTCCCTTTTTCTTATCACTTTTCCCGTTTGCGAGGAATATCCATAAGTTGGAGTCTCTCGCCCTTACAACAAATATCAATGTAAAAGCACTAGAGTAAGGGAGGGAAGCAACACACACAAATCCGCAGCAATACGCACACACACAGGCCAAGACTTGAGCTCAAATGAAATGCAACAAATTCACCACTAGAACGGAGCTCAAATCACTAAGAAAATCAATAGAGTGTGCCGAGACGGAGTGTGAGAGTCTTAGAATGTTCAGAGTATGCTTGGTGTACTCCTCCATGCGCCTAGGGGTCCCTTTTATAGCCCCAAGGCAGCTAGGAGCCGTTGGAAGCAATCTGGGAAGGCAGTTCTTGCCTTCTGTCGGGTGGCGCACCGGACAGTCCGGTGCACCACCGGACAAGCACTGTTCAGTATCCGGTGCAGATTGCCTTCCAAAAATAGCTCAGTCGACCGTTGCAGAACTAGAGCCATTGGCGCACCGGACACTGTCCGGTGCACACCGGACAGTCCGGTGCCCCCTGCCGACCGTTGGCGTGGCCACGCGTCACGCGCGGATTGTGCGGCCGACCGTTGGCGCAGTCGACCGTTGGCTTACCGGACAGTCCGGTGCCTCACCGGACCATGCGGTGAATTTTAGCCGTACGCCGTTGAACGATTCCCGAGAGCGACGACTTCGCCGCAGACGGCTCACCGGACAGTCCGGTGCACCACCGTACAGTCCGGTGAATTATAGTCGTACACCACCGTCAGTTCCCGAGAGTGGCCTGTTCACCGGAGGCTGGCCTGGCGCACCGAACACTGTCCGGTGCACCACCGGACAGTCCGGTGTGCCAGACTGCGCTTAGTCTTGGCTGTTCCAGCCAAGTCTTTTTCCTTCTCTCTTTTCTCTGATTCTAGCACTTAGACAAATATGTTAGTACACAAAAACCAATGTACTAAGTCTAGAATCATACCTTATTGTTGATTTGCACTTCATCCATCTTTTGGCACAAGATTACTCACTCAGTACGTGTTGGACACTTAATCACCAAAACTATACTAGAAATGGCCTAAGGGCACATTTCCCTTTCAATTACCAACACATGTGCCCGAGCCACATCGTTTTGCGCAAAATTCAAACTACCCAGTCGGACGATCCGCATACCTTGACGGACGGTCCGCATATAATCACGGACGGTCCGGGCCAATGTCCGGATAGTCCGCGCATGACCTTTTTGAGGAGGATTGTTACCCGAATCGTCACCCGTCCCAGCAGCACTTCCCATCACACTATGCAATGCACCAGCCCATTAATACAAAATCCAGATCCCATGAATGCTTTCTGGCCCTACCTAGAAGGCCTGAAAGGAACGATCAATCCTATGTGCCATATAGGGCAAATGGCAATGCACCACATAGTTCAAACCAATGGGGGGAAGACAACATGCCAATATCCAGCCAAACCCACCTATGTTTGACCAGAGAGCTGGTGGTCTCGCACCGGCTGCCATTGATATAGTGAGGGAAGAGATAGCCAGGGCGTTCCGACATAAGCTCGGAGTAAGCATGGTTCCTAGGGGGCAATCATATCGGAAACCGTATGACAGCCGACTTGATCACCACCCATACCCACAGGGAACCAGGATACCCGAATTTGCAAATTTTTCGAGTGACCAAGGAAAAAACACGCGCGGACACATAGGCCAGTTCTTAGCGCAATTAGGGGAATTGGCCGACACAGAAGCATTTCGCGTACGTTTATTTTCATTATCTTTAACAGGAACCGCGTTCGCATGGTACGCTACATTACCTCCTAATTCTATTTCGTCATGGGGGGATTTAGAACAAAAATTCCATGACCACTTTTTCTCTAGTGACTATGAGTTAGATTCAGTAGACCTAGTGGCCTTGCAACAGGGGAAGGACGAATCGGTTAATGACTATATCCGGAGATTCCGAGATACCAGAAACCGATGCTTCCAAATTCATTTGGCTAAAAAGCAGTTAGCAGAACTAGCTTTTAATGGATTGCGATATTATTTAAAGGAAAGATTAGAAGGCATTCAATTTTTCACGCTAGCACAATTACACCAAAGAGCTTTGGCCTGTGAAAGCCGAAGCAAAGAGACTGCCAAAACTATTCGTCACAATGTCCATATAGTAGAGTGTGACCAAAGTAGCTCGGACGACGAATCAACAGAAATTTATGCTGCTGAAATGGCTTGGCCAAAGCAGGCCAAATCTTCGGCTTGTTCCTCCTTGCAGCCGGTTCAAAAGAAACAACAAGAGGAGGTTAAGTTTACATTTAATGTGGGTAAATGTGATAAAATATTTGATGAATTACTCAAGAATGGCAACATTAAAATAAATCACACTGTTCCATCCACTGATGAGCTAAAACGTCATGCATACTGCAAGTGGCATAACTCATTTTCTCATGCCACCAATGATTGTAATGTGTTTCGACGACAGATTCAATCGGCCATTAACGAGGGACGATTGAAATTTCAGGAAATGCAGGTGGATACAGAGCCCTTTCCGATGAACATGATTGACTTCGCGGGCAAAAGAGTCCTAATTCGGCCCAGCACAGTCAATAAGGGAAAAGGCAAAGAAGTCATCATCGGCAACGCACGGGAGGCCGATGAAAATAATAAAGTTTCTTGCAGAAAAGTAGTGGCAGAAAAGACTCCTAATGGAGGGGATACCCTGAAGGTGACCATCACAGCCTCTGGCGCTGGGGGCAAGCACAGACAGGGAGACAGGCACAGGAACCCATGCTGCGCATCACGGATGGTCCGCCATCCAGACGCGGACGGTCCGAAGGCTTCTGGCGGACGGTCCGGCTACACTCAACAACCACGTACGTTCAAACCACGACGACCAGAGATAGGTACTTGGAAAACAAATACATTTAAAGCAGCTGGCCGGATGGTCAAATCCGGCCCGACTTTCGATCAATTGTTGTCCAAATATGTGAAAAAGAAGGCCGGCCCCAGTGACCGGCTAGCAAAGCGACCCCGCTCACCCATTCATGAGCAACGTCAGGTAAGGCCGATTGGACCACCCCACCAATCGGAAGAAATGAAAGGTCATACTGTACAATTGAGACCTAACATACCTACATGGACACCTCCACCCCAATATCCACCTATGCCATATCCATACGCATACATACCTCCACCATATGTCCCAAATCAAATGTGGGGCATGCCACCATATCCATTTGGGATGCCACAGTACCCCGCTTGGGGGGCACCCCAAACATCTGTATTCAACAGGTTGGCACCTCCAGTACAAGACCGATTGAGCGCAGCTCAATCCGGTCACCAGACACAGGCCTAACAAGATTGCCGGAGTACTCGGCCTCAAAGGTCGACCAATCCGGCAGGGGGCATATACCTACAGCGACTGAAAGAGCAACAAAAAAGGATATCATCAAAATAGGCACTGCAGATGTCATCATACAGGAAGATAATGAAGGACCGATGATTTTTAGGGAATCAGCCAAAAAATAAGATATGGCTACCATCAAAATAGTCGATCCAAAATACTCCATGCCTCGATGGTGCCCAGCGGGATTGACACGGTCCCAAAAGCAAAAATTACAACGCCTAAGAGCAAACGAAAACTAGGAAAAGGAGGCGGAAAAGATATTCAATGACACACATCCACAATACCCGCCACCGCAAAAGAAATGGAGACCAAAGGCTGTTGAGGAAAAGCAAACGACCACAAAAATAGAAAATGAAACAACACTTGTGCATCATCCTACAGGTATGGCAGACAGCTTGGCTAACAAGGCTGGACCATCTGCACCAGGCGTGGACCGTCTGACCCCTGAGTCCGGACCGTCCGCGCCACACCAGGATGACTCCGACGACGCACCAACACCAATGGAGGAGGACGACCTACTAGGAGAAGACCTAGTCGACTACAAGGCTTCTCCAAAGCGCCCAGGTATGGATGTAAATATTATTACATTTTCCACCGATTGTACTATTATCGGTGACGATGAATCTGTTGTTGCCCAGTTTGATTTTGGTCCTAAAGAAGCCGCCTTTACTAAACCAAAAGAATCGGTAAATCATTTAAAGCCGCTCTTCGTGCACGGTCACATTGATGGGATACCGATTGCTAAAATGTTGGTAGATGGAGGGGCGGCTGTGAATCTAATGCCTTATTCATTGTACAGAAAATTAGGTAAACAAGATGACAAACTTGTCAAAACCAACATGACCCTCAGCGATGTTGGAACTGATAGTTCGATCAAAGCCAGGGGAGTCACGTCTGTTGAATTAACCATCGGGACTAAGACCCTTGCCGCTGCATTCTTTGTCGCCGATGTAGAAGGAAATTATAGTCTAATCCTAGGTAGAGATTGGATTCATGCCAACCAATTCATACCTTCTACATTATATCAAATGTTAATACAATGGGTAGGCGATGATGTAGAACAAGTACATGCTGATATATCGGCCTGCATCGCTGTGGCCGATGCCCCTGTACTCTGGACTTATGAGACTGCTACATGTCTTACAGGGGTAGATTTTTCTGATTACCAGTTCATAAGTATAGATAAGAAGGGTTTCATTCCTGTAATGCTAGAGCCGATGGAGGATCGGCTAAATCCTAAATAAAGTTTAAATGATGAGTACACATAAAATTCATGAGTCTTTGGTCACAGGCAGTTCGGCTTCTAAGGCCAGATGGTCCGGTCTTTCACAAAACAGTTCGGTCTGTAAGACCGAACATCCACCACAGCATAAAGACAGTATTACGGATGATCCGGCCCTCGAGACCGGAGAGTCCGCCATCACACAAAGACCATCTGATTCCTCTGTGGGAGATATGATAGAGGAATTCAGAGATCTCGATAAACTAGGACAGGGGTTTACATCGACCGATCCTTTGGAGGAGATCGACATAGGAGACGGTAAAACTCCAAGGCCGACTTTTGTGAACAAGACCCTAGAGACCGATCCTAAAAATAAAATGATCGGTCTATTAAAAGAATATTCGGTTTGCTTTGCTTGGAATTACACTGAGATGCTAAGATTAAGCCGTGAGATCGTAGAGCATCGACTGCCCATTAAGCCTGGTTTCAGACCTTTCAAGCAGAGAGCTAGAACATTTCGTCCAGACCTTCTCCCACGAATCAAGGACAAAATTCACCGGCTACTAGAAGCTAATTTTATTAGACCATATGCAGAGTGAGTATCTAATATTGTGCCGGTGGAAAAGGAGTCAGGAAAGCTTAGAGTATGCATTGATTTTCGCAATTTAAATAAAGCAACTCCTAAAGATGAATATCCCATGCCCATAGCCGATACATTAATCAATAATGCGTCAGGAAATAGAATTATTGGCTTTCTTGATGGTAATGCCAGATATAATTAGATTTTTATGGCCGAAGAAGATGCGTCTAAAACGGCCTTTATATGTCCAGGCTTCATCGGTTTATTTGAGTGGGTTGTCATGACATTTGGTTTGAAAAATGCTGGTGCTACTTATCAGAGGGCTATGAATTTGATCTTTCACGAGCTATTAGGAAACACTGTGGAAGTCTACATTGATGATATTGTAGTAAAATCGGCTAAGTTTAGTTCTCATATAGCTGATTTGCGTAAAGCCTTTGATAAAATGTGTCGGTATGGTTTAAAAACGAACCCGCGTAAATGTGCTTTTGGAGTATCGGCTGGTAAGTTTTTAGGATTTATCATCCATGAACATGGTATAGAGATAGACCTTGACTGAATCAAGTCTATTTGGAATATGGGACCTCCGACCTGTAAGGTTGAAGTGCAAAAGTTTCTCGGCAAGGTAAATTATTTACGAAGGTTTATTTCTAACCTAGCCGGGAAGATTGATGCCTTCACCCCTATCCTTCGGCTTAAAATGATGCCGAATTCACTTGGGGGCAGAACAGCAGGAAGCATTTGATCTCATCAGAAAATACTTGTCTTCAGCTCCTGTATTAAAAGCACCACAAGTAGGAGTGCCATTTCGATTATACATTACAGCTGAAGATAAGGTTATTGGGGCTGTTCTGACACAAGAGACTGAGGGAAAGGAGCATGTGGTGACATATTTAAGTCGGAGGTTGGTGGATGCGAAAACAAGGTACACTTTTATTGAGAAGTTATGCTTATGCTTCTTTTATGCATGCACCAAGTGTAGATGTTATTTACTGTCTAGTCATTGCATTGTTTCTGGTCAAGCCGATGTGATCAAATACATGTTGCATAACCCAATTATGAGTGGTAGAATTGGTAAGTGGGCTTATACACTCATAGAATATGACTTGGCCTATGAACCATTGAAATCTATGGAAGGCCAGGTCGTAGTGGATTTTATTGTAGAACATCGGATTAATGATACTTATAAGCTAGACATGTCATACCTCACTATTACTCCTTGGACTTTATATTTTAATGGATCAGTTTGCAATGAAGGGCAAGGAATTGGCATCGTACTTGTTTCACCAAGCAATGTCTCCTTCGACTTCTCTAGCCGATTGAAAACTTATTGCACTATGAGGCCCTTTTGTTCGGCTTGGAACTTTTAAGTTGTATGGGAGTAAAACATGTGAAGGCATTTGGTGATTCTCAGCTGATCGTCCAACAGGTGTTAGAAGAATATCAATGTTTTGATGGTACTTGTCGGGGACCATAATTAGGGGTACCCTCAAGACCCCTAAATCTCAGCTGGTAACCCCCATCAGCACAAAGCTGCAAAGGCCTGATGGGTGCGATTAAGTCAAGGATCGGTCCATTCAAGGGACACGATCGTGCCTCGCCCGAGCCTAGCCTCGGGCAAGGGAAGCCGACCCCGAAGAACCTACGTCTCGCCCGAGGACCCCCCTCCAGCAACGAGCACACTATCGGCTCGCCCGAGGCCCAGTCTTCACCGAGAAGCAACCTTGGCCACATCGCCACACCGACCGACCAAATCGCAGGGGCATTTAATGCAAAGGTGGCCTAACACCTTTATCCCAACGCACGCCCTTCAGTCGACAGAGCCGAAGTGACCGCAGTCACTTCGCCGCTCTACTGACTGGTCTGACAAGAGGACAGCGCCGCCTGCGCTGCTCCGACTGCTGAGCCACCCGACAGAGTGAGGCTGACAGCAGCCAAGGCCGGCCTCGGGCGTCATAGGAAACTCCGCCTCGCCCGACCCCAGGGCTCGGACTCGGGCTCAGCCCCGGAAGACGGCGAACTCCGCTCCGCCCGACCCAGGGCTCGGACTCGGGCTCAGCCCCGGAAGATGGCGAACTCCGCTCTGCCCGACCCTAGGGCTCGGACATGGGCTCAACCCCGGAAGACGACGAACTCCGCCTCGCCCGACCCGGGGGCTCGACCTCGACCTCGGAGGAGCCTCCACCTCGCCCAGCCTAGGGCACGGACCGACCACGTCAACAGGAAGCGCCATCATTACCCTACCCCGAGCTGACTCGGGCTACGGGGAACCAGACCGGCGTCCCATCTGGCTCGCTCCACCATGCGAGTAATGATGGCGCCCCGCATGCCCTGTGACGACGGCGGCTCTCAGCCCCCTTACGGAAGCAAGAGGACGTCAGCAAGGACTCGACAGCCCCAACAGCTGTCCTTCCGCCAGGCTCCAGCGCTCCTCTGACGACCACGACATCACGCGAACTGGGTGCCAAGACCTCTCCGGCTGCCACGATGGCATGTACTTAGGGCGCTAGCTCTCCACCGCTAGACACGTTAGCACATTGCTACACTCCCCATTGTACACCTGGATCCTCTCCTTACGCCTATAAAAGGGAGGACCAGGGCCCTCTTACAGAGGGTTGGCCCGCGCGGAGAAGGATGGGACGGCGCTCGCGCAAGGCCGCTCGCTCCCACTCCCGCGTGGACGCTTGTATCCCCCTACTGCAAGCGCACCCGACTCAGGCGCGGGGCTAACACGAAGGCCGCGGGATCCACTCTCTCACGCCTGCCTCCCTCCGGCTGCTTCCTTTCCCCCCTTCGCGTTCCGCCTCGCGTCGACCCATCTGGGCTGGGGCACATGACGACAATTCACTCGTCGGTCCAGGGACCCCCCGGGTTTCGAAACACCGACAGTACTCTAAATAGTTACCATGAAAAATTTTAGGACATAATTCATTCTTTTGACGAATTCAGTATTCGGCATATATCTAGAGTTGAGAGTCATAGAGCTAACAATTTGGCACAAGATGCATCAGGTTATCGGGTAAAGCGAGGAAGATTTCATGACACTGAAAATCTGATAACCGGTGCAGGGCCAATTCCCCAGGTCGCGGACCGTCCGCGTGAAGACGTCGTACCGTCCAGGGTTACCAGAAAAGTTCTCCTAATTGATTCGGCTGATAATGAAGCCGATGCAAGTGATTGGAGGACGCCTATAGCTAATTATTTACGAAATCCCAATATCAGGACAGATAAGAACATTCGGCGTACAGCTTTCAAGTATGTCTTGATGAGTGTTGAACTCTACCGCCGAACAGTCAACGACATCCTGCTTAAGTGCTTGGGCCCAGATGATGCTATATTAGCCATGGCCGAAGTACATGAAGGAATTTGTGGTACCCATCAATCGGCTCCAAAGATGAAGTGGTTGTTGCGAAGGTCTGGTTTTTATTGGCCTAACATGATAGCTGATTGTTTTAAGTACTACAAGGGTTGCCAAGTGTGTCAAAAATTCGGCGACCTACAGTTGGTCCCTGCAGCCGAATTACATTCTATTATCAAGCCTTGGCCTTTCAGAGGATGGGGATTAGACTTTATTGGAGAAATTCATCCTTCATCATCAAAGGGGCATCGGTTCGTGTTAGTTGCCACTGACTACTTCACCAAATGGACTGAAGTCGTTGCTCTGAAGAACATGACACACAAGAAGGTAATTGAGTTCATAACTGAGCATATTATTCATAGATTCGGCATTCCCCAGACCTTGACTACAGATCAAGGAACTTCTTTTATGTCAAAGGAGGTACATGAATTTGCTGAATTATATAGAATTAAGTTGCTTAATTCATCTCCATATTATGCTCAGGCCAATGGATAGGCCGAGTCTAGTAATAGGACATTGATTAACTTGATGAAAAAGAAGATATCCAATAATCCGAAGCATTGTCTAAGATTTTGTCCGAAGCTTTATGGGCTCACAGAATATCTAAACATAGTGCTACTAAAGTATATAAACATTGTCTAAGAAATAGGTTTGAATGCTGTCAGGTTCGCCAGACAAAATGATCTAACCGTCAATGGTTATTATGATTCAATGATGGATAATATTGATGAGGTGACCGACAAGAGGGTGATAGCTTTGGGAGCAATAAAAAAGGACAAGATCATGGTAGCCAGGGTCTACAACAAGAAGGTCAAAGCGAAGTCATTTCAAGTAGGGGACCTGGTGTGGAAGACCATCCTGCCTCTAAGGAATAAAGACCGGAAGTTTGGGAAATGGTCGTCAAGCTGGGAGGGTCCTTCCGGGAGCGAGATCCAGGCGCCGTCGGCGATCCTCCGCCGCCGCTGCGCATGCGCGGACCGTCCGGCCCTAGGGTGCAGACCGTCCGGTCGTCAGGCAGGAAACTCTAGCCTCGCGCCAGGTCGCGGACCGTCCGGCCCTGTGTCACGGACCGTTCGCGCCTGACCAGAAAACATCGTCGCTCGTTCTTGTTGAGTGATTGACGCCCTAAAATGGTGTCAACAGAAACGATAATATATTGAAACCGCTTCCCTTTTTCGAAGAATGTATCGATATACATTGTATCTGAATATAAGATAAAGATGTTAGAATAAACAAAGGAAACAGTAGTAAACACAGTGACCGGATATGTGTTGAGGTGCAACAGAAGTTACTTATGAAATGCTGCATCTTGCTGGAAATGCTCGATGCTGGTCACGTTCTAGCACTGAAATTTCAGGTCTGGGCGCGGACGGCACTCACAAATGATTGACACCACAAAAAAAGAGCACATTTTATTTCTAAACACAGGTCAAAGCAAAATTGTACTAGTGAGAGTACGTGCTACTATATAGGCCTACTATATAGTACAGTACGTAGCTAATAAACATGCTACATAATTGCCTCAACCGGTCCACCAAAACAGGGGCCCAGCAATTGCCTTCTAGCTCTCTAGCTCTCTGCTACCTGCTTGCTTGACAATGGAAAGCAAAACCAAATCATACGACGATGTGGCATCATAGAACAAACAGAGTAGGTCCGCGCAAGGTACGATGCAGAAATTATCAGGCTGGTTTGTTCAGCGGTTCCAACCAGAACTTGCTAGCTTCTACACTAAACCCTTCATGACTCTTCCGGCCACTTTACCGAAGCACCTCATCCCCACGAAATGCTACATCTATAGCTAGGACTAGGATATATGCAGGTGCATATAGAATGGTAAATAATGTGGCTTAAATAGGGGACACAAAGAAGATATGAATGCTTCATTCAGAAGATGAAGATGCATGGTTGAACTGGAACTGGAATCGTACAAGTTGGTGCAATTCGTACGTATTTGAATCGAAGGCAGTGGTGTGGAGGCACACGGAGGGCAACCCATACTGCGTTGCGGTATATGGATGGATTCAAACGCATACATCTATCGATTTGAGAATTCAAATACTTAAATACATACATAAACACATATCCAATCAGTCGGTGTACGCATCTTCCCCCCATCTGCCGCTCTCACAGTCACAGTAGGTGGACCTGGACCAAAAATGTTGAGGTGCGTTGGACGAACGCCGTCGGGCTGGGCCGGGCCGGGCCAGGCCAGCTATGCTGCTGCTGTGCTGCACGAGCTGGCCGTGCGTCGGGCTAGGCAGGCGGACCACGCATGAGCTGGACACACCTTCGGGCGCTCGGGCTGGCTATGCCGCGCCACCACCATGCCAGACGGAGGGAGACTGCGCGCACTACCGTTTCCTTGCCGCGACAGAGTCGGTCACAGAGGCAGAGGAAAGAGTTATGGAAAGTAAGGAGAGAAATACCACTGACACGTGGATCCCAGGTACTGGAAAGGAAATCGGTTTCCTCGATCTTCTGTACGAGGGAAATCTGGTAGAGTCGTTCTTCTACAGAAATATTGTTAAGGTTTTTAGGAATTAAAAACAGAAACAACAAACAGTTGCTTTTATGGAAGACATCTCTATGCGTGTATTGTAAAGTTGTGTATCACAGGTGAGAGCACCTATGATATATGAACAAAATTTGTGTAGTTTTCATGTGATCCATTCGGAGTAGTTTTCACGTCCCTACGTGCCAGTGCTTACATCACAAGTAAGTCATGTCTCTACTCCTATAAAGTATGAGTTTCGTATATTGTGTTCCATCATACATCGTGCGAGAAGCGCGTATATTTATTCCCCTATTATTGGATAAGGGTTATCTCACTAGAGGCAATGTATTTATCTTGTTGTTTAAATAACCATGGAGGATTGCCTAAGTCCACGTTATTGAGAAAGCCACCAAGGCTTAGCTTTCTTTGAACTCTATTCTCTTTTCAAGTAGAGAGAAAGTCTATAACTTGAGAGTTCATACTAGAATATAGGGGTGAGTACAAACATTCTAGAGCACATACAAGTTGTTGTATTGCTTCAACGGGCTATGCCTAGCCAGTTAGGAGCTCTTGCTCCAAGAGTAACAATTGCAACATGCTGGCTTAGAACACGAATCTAATGCTTTAGGAGTTGAAGCAAAGTTTGACAAAGCTCTCTTGTGAAGTTTGGAGGGTAGTCTCCGAAAGAATCTTAAGGGATCAAAAGGGAGAGGATGAGAGCCTTCAATTGTTTGGGGGAGAGTTCATATGTTGGTTGAGGAGGAAATGTGTGACATGACAGGTGGAAGGTGGAAGAAGGGACATAAATACTCCTAGCTCCCAAGTCTCAACTAACTAGTCGTTAAGTCACAACACTGTCATGGAACACATGATAGTATCATGTTGTGTAGGTCCACGCTGCAATGTCACACAAGCCAACAACAGAAAAATGAGTGAACAATGGCCAACTTGGTTGAGGTATAAGGATTTATGTTCGCTAGCTTAGAGTTGAGAACTTAGTTGCACATTAAAACATGCATTTTGCATCGCCTTTATATTGCAGTGGTTCCTACAGTTTTAAAATATAAAATAAATTTAAAGTTTTCGTTGAGTCCATCACCAAATGCTTTTGCAACTAGGGCTCCACCAAATCATGTTATATCCTCACTAATTTCTCACATACTTATCAACTCGATATACATCTTATTAATTCTCAAATTATATGGTTGGTATCACCAAAACCCACGTTAGAGCTTAATTACACTTACAAAACTGAACTGTGCCGGATAAATAGACTTAAAAAACAGCGCTATTGGTAAAAGCTGACCTGTGTGCCAGATGGAACCTATAAATAAACAGTAGGCACCGTTCCATCATCTGCATCAGAATTATCTATATAGTCGCTAAAATTTGTTGGTTTTGGTCCGTGCATCACCATAAATTATCCAAGGAATCCCGGGGACGACTCCAGAGCGGCGGAGTGGGTGACAAGCATAACTTAAACCAACTCCACCAAAACTTACCAAATCGCTTTTAGTTAGCACCTGCATCTGCATGATTCGCTTCGCAGTCCTATATAACCATTGATCGCTCCTAGTCACCGCACTCAGTGGTGCCCACAGAAAGCCTTGTGCAAAATTATCATTAAGCTGTCATCAATCATCATGGCCGCCATTACGGCAGGTCTGCTGGTACTCCTCGCGGCCGTCGCCGCTCCGGCGCACGCCACGGACTACACGGTCGGCGACGCGTCCGGGTGGAGCAGCGGCGTGGACTACGCCACCTGGGCGAGCGGCAAGACCTTCGCTGCTGGGGACAACCTAGGTGAGTGAGTACCCCCCACATGTCGGTCACAAGGTCACTGAGGTCTGAGGCTGACAAAGCGCACGTGTGCACGCAGTGTTCCAGTACAGCGCGATGCACACGGTGACGGAGGTGAGCTCCGCGGACTACGGCGCGTGCTCGGCCAGCAACTCCATCCAGTCCTACAGCGACCAGAACACCAAGATCGCGCTCACAGCGCCCGGCACGCGCTACTTCATCTGCGGCACCCCGGGCCACTGCGGCAACGGCATGAAGCTCGCCGTCACGGTCGCCGCTGCGACCGCCACCACCACCCCGGCGTCATCCCCGCCCGCCGCTGACTCGCCTCCAGAGACAGCCACGCCGTCCGGGTCTACGCCCACGGCAACGACGTCGCCGTCGGCGCCCACGACCAAGCCCACCTCGAGCAGCACTGGCGCTGCCTGCGGTGGGGAGGCCCGGCTCGCTATGGGCGTTTTGGCCTGGGCCACGGGCCTCGCCGGGCTCGCCCTGATGGGTTAGGGCGGTTAGGCAACAGGCAGTGCTGTTTCCGTTCCCTGCTTTTCCTGTTGGTTGCAGGCTTGTGTGGCCCGTTGTGTTTACTCTGAATTCACGTCTATGGTCTACGCCCGCGAGGCTTGTTCGAGACTCCCGCTGTATACATGTACGGCTATCCTTGATGCCGGACCCTGTCCCAGCGGTCTGCAATATGTCGCAGTCTCGTAGATAACGATATGATATGACTATTTAATCGCCTTGTTAGCTTATAAGCACCTCCGAAATGCTAAGAAGGTGTTAGCCTATAAGGTCGGTTCGGCCGAGGCGACAACAAAGTAGTGGGCCTGAGTGGATTAATGAAGGGAAAATATCTGTGTAGATGATATAAATAACTAAAGTGAGGAAGGGAGAGGCAACTTGGAACAAACAAACATTACACCTGTAACTCTATTTCCTCTCTCCACTACGCTATCTGCTTTCTATGCTCTCCTATCTTCTTCTCCACGCATCTTCTCCGTTGTGTCTTCCTTGGTGACGCTAACATTTGGTATCAGACTAGAAATCCTGGTCGATCGATCTACATCCATGGATACAGCGATACGACACATTCTCGACGAACTGGCGCACATGGAGCTCCGCTTGACCAATGTGTTGGCTGGCCGCGGTGGCGAGCAAGCCCCTGCTTCTGCTTCCTCCTCCTTCGCCACCGCACCGTGGTACGACGCCGGCGTGTTCGACTCTTCGACGGCCCCAGCGTACGACAACGAGTTCGCCACAAGCACCCGCTCCGCGACGCCTTCTCCGTCCTACGACAACGACCTGTTCGGCGTTTCTGTCCCCGACCGCGAGCCACCCAACGGCAAGCAAACGGCCCACCCCCGCTTCGACACCGCGCCGCGCATGGAGTTGGAGTCGAAGGAGACTCACCAGTCTCTGCTCATCCATCACTTCATCAACCCCGTGGCTCCCCATCTTCCCTCTGCCAAGGAGGCCATGGCCGAGATGGACGCGACCACGGACGCGAGTGACCCCGTGATGCTCGACGCGTCCTCGTCGCTCGACCCGTACTTCTTCGCGCTGCTGCAGCCGCCAGCTGAGGTGGTGGACGCACTGAATCACATCGTGCCGCTCAAGGGGAAGAGCGTCTTCGTGCGCGCCGACTTCAACGCACCGCTCGACGCGGGCAGCCGAAGCGTGGTGGACTCGCCCTCACAGAGCATGCAGGTGAAGAGGGCGCAGAGGAATCGACCGCCGAACTCCTGCCGCGTGCACTGCGCGTCGCCGCTCTGCTCGGCAGCACATGCCTCGACGCCACCGTCGGACCTCTGTGCCGCGGCGTGGTGCCCGTTGGAGAACATCGAGATGAGCTCCTGCGACGCGCCCCACGCGTGCCCGCCACTGTACTATGGGTACGGGGACAGGAGCCCCATGGCGCACCTGAGGCGCGGCCTCGTCGGGTGGGGCGCTAGCGCACGCGCGCCCATGGCCATGGCCGTCGACAACTTCTCCTTCGCGTGCATGCGCACGACCATGGGCGAGCCTGTCGAGGTGGCAGGGTTCGACCACAGCCCATTCTCGCTGCCGGTCCAGCTCTCCTACCTCACGCCATCTCACCATCACGCCCACCAAGTGTTCGACGATAGACCTCAACCGCAGCATCTACTCCGTCCCCAACCCGAACCTCCACCGTCAGCTACTATCAAGGCAGCAGCTACCTCAACCATAGAGGATGAGGTACTCATCGACACAACCACCACTGTATTCATGCGCCGCCCCAACAGCGACCTCATCATCGGCCTGCATCGCATGTCGCCCATTTGGTACCGAAGCATCTGGCGAATGCAAGAAGAGGAGGAGGTGATTCCCAGCACCTTTCCCAACAGGCGTTTGATGAATTGCTTCATCCTCACACAGAGTTGTTTCTCGCCTCCATTCATTTGCAGTTGGGATACAGTGCCGCATAGACAACCATGGCCACCACCTCTGCACTCCAACCGTGTTGCAAGCATTACCGACATCCATAACGAGGAGACAAGCTCTATGCGCAAGTTTGTTGTTGAGCTCATGGGTTTCTCAATTTTTGTTGCACAACTTGGATTACCAGTGGCAAGAAGCAGTGTTCTGAGTCTCCTCAGCGTTGGTGATGTTCTTACTGAAAGTAAAAGATCTCATGAATTTTTGTTTGTACTACTGGAGATGTATGGATTAATGCATGGACTTAAGACAGAGGTTGAGGTGACATGTCAAGAAAAGTTTTGCTCGGGGATGTGGGAGGCTGCATTAAGCCTGACTAAGAGCTTGGCGCAGGCTGTCCAAGAAACCCTGGTTGATTTTGAAGTGGACACTGACATTGGAACTGGACTTGGTCTCGTTGGTTCAGAAATTGGTACTAGTGTTGGTCTGGTTACCTCTGGCCTTGATGTTGTCAGCAGAGGCCAAGGCAATTTCACATTCTTTCCATGGGATCCTGGTGGTCATGCAAAGCACAGCTTGAGGACAAGCTGTATTTCAAGCGGTGGGGAATGTTAGCCTATAAGGTCGGTTGGGCCGAGGCAACAATAAAGTAGTGGGCCTGAGTGGATTAATAAAGGGAAAATATCTGTGTAGATGATATAAATAACCAAAGTGAGGAAGGGAGAGGCAACTTGGAACAAACAAACATTACACCTGTAACTCTATTTCCTCTCTGCACTATGCTATCTGCTTTCTATGCTCTCCTATCTTCTTCTCCACGCATCTCCTCCGTTGTGTCTTCCTTGGTGACGCTAACATTTGGTATCAGACTAGAAATCCTGGTCAATCGATCTACATCCATGGATACAGCGATACGACACATTCTCGACGAACTGGCGCACATGGAGCTCCGCTTGACCAATGTGTTGGCTGGCCGCGGTGGCGAGCAAGCCCCTGCTTCTGCTTCCTCCTCCTTCGCCACCGCACCGTGGTACGACGCCGGCGTGTTCGACTCTTCGACGGCCCCAGCGTACGACAACGAGTTCGCCACAAGCACCCGCTCCGCGACGCCTTCTCCGTCCTACGACAACGACCTGTTCGGCGTTTCTGTCCCTGACCGCGAGCCACCCAACGGCAAGCAAACGGCCCACCCCCGCTTCGACACCGCGCCGCGCATGGAGTTGGAGTCGAAGGAGACTCACCAGTCTCTGCTCATCCATCACTTCATCAACCCCGTGGCTCCCCATCTTCCCTCTGCCAAGGAGGCCATGGCCGAGATGGACGCGACCACGGACGCGAGTGACCCCGTGATGCTCGACGCGTCCTCGTCGCTCGACCCGTACTTCTTCGCGCTGCTGCAGCCGCCAGCTGAGGTGGTGGACGCACTGAATCACATCGTGCCGCTCAAGGGGAAGAGCGTCTTCGTGCGCTCCGACTTCAACGCACCGCTCGACGCGGGCAGCCGAAGCATGGTGGACTCGCCCTCACAGAGCATGCAGGTGAAGAGGGCGTAGAGGAATCGACCGCCGAACTCCTGCCGCGTGCACTGCGCGTCGCCGCTCTGCTCGGCAGCACATGCCTCGACGCCACCGTCGGACCTCTGTGCCGCGGCGTGGTGCCCGTTGGAGAACATCGAGATGAGCTCCTGCGACGCGCCCCACGCGTGCCCGCCACTGTACTATGGGTACGGGGACAGGAGCCCCATGGCGCACCTGAGGCGCGGCCTCGTCGGGTGGGGCGCTAGCGCACGCGCGCCCATGGCCATGGCCGTCGACAACTTCTCCTTCGCGTGCATGCGCACGACCATGGGCGAGCCTGTCGAGGTGGCAGGGTTCGACCACAGCCCATTCTCGCTGCCGGTCCAGCTCTCCTACCTCACGCCATCTCACCATCACGCCCACCAAGTGTTCGACGATAGACCTCAACCGCAGCATCTACTCCGTCCCCAACCCGAACCTCCACCGTCAGCTACTATCAAGGCAGCAGCTACCTCAACCATAGAGGATGAGGTACTCATCGACACAACCACCACTGTATTCATGCGCCGCCCCAACAGCGACCTCATCATCGGCCTGCATCGCATGTCGCCCATTTGGTACCGAAGCATCTGGCGAATGCAAGAAGAGGAGGAGGTGATTCCCAGCACCTTTCCCAACAGGCGTTTGATGAATTGCTTCATCCTCACACAGAGTTGTTTCTCGCCTCCATTCATTTGCAGTTGGGATACAGTGCCGCATAGACAACCATGGCCACCACCTCTGCACTCCAACCGTGTTGCAAGCATTACCGACATCCATAACAAGGAGACAAGCTCTATGCGCAAGTTTGTTGTTGAGCTCATGGGTTTCTCAATTTTTGTTGCACAACTTGGATTACCAGTGGCAAGAAGCAGTGTTCTGAGTCTCCTCAGCGTTGGTGATGTTCTTACTGAAAGTAAAAGATCTCATGAATTTTTGTTTGTACTACTGGAGATGTATGGATTAATGCATGGACTTAAGACAGAGGTTGAGGTGACATGTCAAGAAAAGTTTTGCTCGGGGATGTGGGAGGCTGCATTAAGCCTGACTAAGAGCTTGGCGCAGGCTGTCCAAGAAACCCTGGTTGATTTTGAAGTGGACACTGACATTGGAACTGGACTTGGTCTCGTTGGTTCAGAAATTGGTACTAGTGTTGGTCTGGTTACCTCTGGCCTTGATGTTGTCAGCAGAGGCCAAGGCAATTTCACATTCTTTCCATGGGATCCTGGTGGTCATGCAAAGCACAGCTTGAGGACAAGCTGTATTTCAAGCGGTGGGGAATGTTAGCCTATAAGGTCGGTTGGGCCGAGGCAACAATAAAGTAGTGGGCCTGAGTGGATTAATAAAGGGAAAATATCTGTGTAGATGATATAAATAACCAAAGTGAGGAAGGGAGAGGCAACTTGGAACAAACAAACATTACACCTGTAACTCTATTTCCTCTCTGCACTATGCTATCTGCTTTCTATGCTCTCCTATCTTCTTCTCCACGCATCTTCTCCGTTGTGTCTTCCTTGGTGACGCTAACAGAAGGTAGATCTCATGCTGTCAAGCACGCTTATATAATCGGGATGTTTGACAAATTTTAGAAGAATACAGAAATAGAACATTCGAAAGGTGTTAAGAACATCTTATGGTATTTGTAAGGAACAAAAAAACCTCATGTTAATATAAAAAATTAAAATTGAGTAGCCTTGAGATTATAAATTGCTCAGATTTAGATTATATGGGATATAAAGAAACTAGAAAGTCCACATCAGGTTATATATTCACTCGCATGAGGAGCTATATTGTAGAAAAGCTCTGATCAAACACTCACTACACCGTCAACAATGTATATGCTGTCAACAATGTATATGCTGAGTTTTTTTGCATCTTATAAGACAACAAAGCAAACTACATGTCTTAAAAATATGTACCCGGTTAAATAGTGGTAGACAGCATGTCAAAACCACTAAAGATATACTGAGATAATGAACCAGCAATATGTTACTCATATAACAACAAGTCAAGTGCTACTGCCAAGCACATTGATATTAAGTATAATGTTGTAAAAGAGAACTCCAGGATCAAACAATTGACCTTGACATATACATATAAAGCAAATGCTTGCGAACCTGCTCACTAGAGGGCTTTCACCTAACATGTTAAAAAACATAGGCATTATGGGTTTAATGGAGCACCAATGATTTTGGATTAAGGAAACCATCTCACCCAAGTTTTAAGCTCTTGACTTTGAGATAGAAATGTGTACTATAGATATTGAGTTTAGTACTAACTAATAAGCTGCCGTAACGCCTTAATCTTGATGTGTTGATCTATTGAGAAGTGGAAATTACAAGTTGAGAAATTAGAAAGAGGAATTAAGAAGTTAAGAAAAGTAAGGTCTAAGTATAAGCAAGTTATAAGTGTATGGGAGCAAGGGAAGAATGTTGGGGTTGAGATAACCAACCTGGTTCCGTGATCGGTTTGATCCTATCCTAACTCGTGTTGATCAAGGGCGCAACAATCTTTTTGGTTGCGATCTCCTTTCACACTACGAAAAATGGGAAGAGGGTGCCGACACGGGAATCAACATTCACTATCGCTAACTCTTCACTACACATAATATAATATAATATAATATAATATAATATAATATAATATAATATAATATAATATAATATAATATAATATAATTGTCGGCGTTTCGAGACCGGGGGGTCCCCGAGCCGACGAGTGAGTGTGTCGCGTGCCCCAGCCCAGATGGGTCGAGCGCGTGGGCGAGCGCGAAGGGGGGAGAGAGCGAGGTGGCCGGAGCCGGGTCGTGAGGGAGTCGGAGATCCCGCGGCCTTCGTGTTCGTCCCGCGCCCAGGTCGGGTGCGCTTGCAGTAGGGGGTTACAAGCGTCCGCGCGGGTGAGGGGAGCGAGCGGCCCCAAGAGAGCGCCTGCCCCTGCCCTCGTTCCCGCGAGGCCAACCTTCTCTAAGAAGGCCCTGGTCCTTCCTTTTATAGGCGTAAGGAGAGGATCCAGGTGTACAAATGGGGGTGTAGCAAGGTGCTACGTGTCTAGCGGGGGAGAGCTAGTGCCCTAAGTACATGCCAAGGTGGCAGCCGGAGAGATCTTGGCACCCGGCTAGTGTGGCGTCGTGGCTGTCGGAGAAGCAATGGAGCCTGGCGGAGGGACAGTTGTCGGAGTGGTTGGGCCCTTGCTGACGTCCCCCTGCTTCCGTAAGAGAGCTGAGAGCCGCCGTCGTCATGGATCCAGCGGGGCGCCATCATTGCCTATCTGGCGGAGCCAGCCAGATGGGACGTCGGTCCTGTTCTCTGCGGCCCGAGTCGGCTCGGGGTAGGGTGATGATGGCGCTTCCTGTCGACGTGGCGGACTCGTGCCCTAGGTCGGGCGACGTGGAGGCTCCTCCGAAGCCGAGGTCGAGTCTGTCCTGCATGTCCGAGGCTGAGCCCGAGCTCCTGGGTCGGGCGAGGCGGAGGTTGTTCGGCAGAGGCCAGGGCGGAGTCCGAGCCTTGGGTCGGGCGAAGCGGAGTTCGTCGTCTTCCGGGGCCTTAGCCCGAGTCCGAGCCCTAGGTCGGGCGGAGCGGAGTTCGCCGTCTTCCGGAGCCTTAGCCCGAGTCCGAGCCCTGGGTCGGGCGGAGCGGAGTTCGTCGTCTTCCGGGGCCTTAGCCCGAGTCCGAGCCCTGGGTCGGGCGGAGCGGAGTTCGCCGTCTTCCGGGGCCTTAGCCCGAGTCCGAGCCCTGGGTCGGGCGGAGCTTCCTATGGCGCTTTTGGCCAAGCCTGGCCGCCCGTCAGTCTCACTCTTTGCGTTAAATGCCCCAGTGACTTGGTCGGTCGGCGCGGTGATTTAGTCAGGGTTGCTTCTTAACGAAGGCAAGGCCTCGGGCGAGCCGGAGATGCGTCTGCCGTAAAAAAGGGGGCCTCGGGCGAGACGGAAACACCTCAGGGTCGGCTACCCTTGCCCGAGGCTAGGCTCGGGCTTGGCGTGATCGAGTCGCTCGTATGGACTGATCCCTGACTTAATCAAACCCATCAGGCCTCTTCAGCTTTATGCTGATGGGGGTTACCAGCTGAGAATTAGGCGTCTTGAGGGTACCCCTAATTATGGTCCCCGACAGTAGCCCCCGAGCCTCGAAGGGAGTGTTAGCACTCGCTTGGAGGCTTTCGTCGCACTTTTTTGCAAGGGGACCAGCCTTTCTCGGTTGCACTTTGTTCCGGTGGGTGCGCGCGAGCGCACCCGCCGGGTGTAGCCCCCGAGGCCTCGGAGGAGTGGTTTCACTCCTTCGTGGTCTTAATGCCTTGCGTAATGCTTCGGCTGGTCTGGCGGTTCCCTCATGCGAACAGGCCGTAGCCCGGGTGCACTGTCGGGGCCCAAGTTCTCGGGCTGGTATGTTGACGCTGTCAACGGTTCGGCCGGAGCCGGGTTTGCGAGAGCAGCCCCCGAGCCTCCGCACAGAGCGAGAGGACGATCAGGGGCAGACTCGGCTTTTTTTCATACGCCCCTACGTCGCCTTTCCGCAAGGAGGAGGGGGGGAGAGCGCCATGTTACCCTCGATGGGCACCGAACATGGTGTCTCCGGTGAGCTGCAATCGGGTAATCCGAGTGGACGTCCGTGCCCCGTTCGTTGGGGGTCAGCTAGGGGCCCGGAGGCACGCCCAAAAGTACCTGCGGGTGACCTGCCGGACCCGGTCCCCTGGCGACGGGGTCCGAGGACTCGATGCCTCCCTCCGATGGGATTCCGTTACAGGTTCGTTCCCGCTGGTCTCGGAAATGTCCTAGGGTACCTCGGGAGCGCAGCCCGAGCCTTGGTTATGTATCGAACGTACCCCTGGTCATCCCTCGCTCGGTGTCTGAGGCGACTGTGAACCCTTCGGGGGGCCAGCCTTCGAACCCCTGATCAGTAATGGGCGCGGAGCCCGAGTAGCCTGAGGCGGTCGTGGAACCTTTCGGGGGGCCGACCTTCGAACCCCTGACCAGTAGTGGGTGTCGGGCCCACGCGATCTGAGGCGGCTGTTGAACCCTTCGGGGGGCCAGCCTTCGAACCCCTGATCAGTAAGGAGGCTCGGAGCCTAGTTCCTTCACGGGGAAGGATCCCTTTGGGGGTATCCCCCTTCCCGGTCCCTGTTGCAAGAGATAGAGAAAGAGGAAAAAGGGAAAAAGGATACGAAATTGAACGACGTGGCGTACCTTTTTTTGGTGTGGTCGTTTTGGCGAAGGCGAAGCGTCGCCAGCTGCTCCTGCCAGAAGCGTCGCCTGTCCAGCCGCTGAGTTAATGCGCCGGGGCGAGCGGTCGGCGAGGCTGCCGTTGCGTGCGCGAGCCGTTCGAGGAACGACTGTTTTGCTTTGCATTTTTTGAACCCCGCGTCCGGTTCGGGTGGTACGTTGGAACCATTTTCACCTTGGTCTTTATATACCCCGGAAAGGGTCCGGTGACGGTTCTCGACTCCGCTCCTTGTCTCCCTCTTAGGTTTTTTTGCAGTCTGAGAGATCTAGCCAGGGAAGAGAAAACCGCCCTCCCCTGTCCTCCGCGCCGCCACCCTTTCTGCTTCGGCGATGGCTGACCGGGTGACCATCATCCCGCCGCGCGACCCGTGGCCCTTCTCCACGGTGACGGCGAGTGATCTGGAGGACCTCGTCGGCGAGGGTTTGCTCCGCCCTCTCACCGATGAGCAGCGGCCGGAATGGATTCCTCCCGCGGGCGGAGTCACTCCATCCCCTCCGCCGGGGTACGTTGTGAGCTTCATCTCCTTCCATGAGCGGGGATTTGGTGTGCCGATGAGCCGCTTTATGCGGGCCATCCTGTTCCATTATGGGGTGGAGTTGCACAACCTCACCCCCAACTCCATCTCGCAGGCCGCTATCTTCGTAGCGGTGTGCGAGGGGTATTTGGGGATCGCCCCCCATTGGGATTTGTGGACCCATCTCTTCTTCGCCGAGCTTTTTGCCTCGCCGACGGGGGAGAGGAAGGTCCGCGCAGCGGTGCGGGCCGGCGGCTGCACCCTTTTGCTGAGGCAATCGCGGTCGTCGCAGTATATCCCTGCCGTCCTCGCGTCCTCAAACAAGGGTTGGCAGCGCCGGTGGTTCTACCTCCGGAATGACGAAGAGTCGCTCCCGCCGTTCTCTCAGCGGGTTGTCACCGCCGCTCCCGACGCCTGGCGCCACGGGACTCCACACGAGAGGCAGAAGAACCTCGAACCTCTTCTCCAGGCCCTGAAGGCGTTGCGGGAGGGAGGACTCACCGCCGCGGGAGTGGTTGCCGCCATCCACCGTCGGAGGGTGCTCCCCCTGGCGGAGCGGCGGCTGTCGCTTTGGGAGATGACCCTGGAGGCCGACTGGGAGGGGTCACGGATGTCCCCTGATTCTCTTCCCCATGACGCCCTCCAATGGCGGGTGTCGGCCGCGATGGGGAAGCCAGACCCCCACGCCTTCTCCCAGCCTCGAATGCGCCCCGACCAGGGGTGCGTCACTCTGGTGAGTGTTCGTTCCTTCCTTCCTCATATACCGGGTTGCTCCCGGTTCTCATGATTGGGTTTCTTTCCCCCTCCCCCCTTTTTAGGAGGTGGGGCGGCACAAACCCTCCTTGCCGCGGGTCCCGGAGGACGCGGTGGGTCGGGCAGCACGGCGGGTCGCCGCAGAGGAGGAGAAGAAGAAAAAGGATGCGGAGAAGGCCCGGGCCCGCAAGCGGAGGCGGGCTTGGGATGCCCTGGAGAAACGCCGTCGCCAGCAGGAGAGGGAAGGGCTCCCCCGGGAGCTGTCGCCGGAGACATCCGACGACGACGACGACGATGGTGAAGAGGAGGAGGACGACATGGCCGCCCGTCTCGACCTCAGCCCCAGCTTGGGGTGTGGCCGGGAGCTGTCGAGTCAGCCCCCGAGCGGGCCGATGTCGTCGGTTCCTGGGGCCGAGACGCCGGATCCCCGACCTGAGGGGCGGGGGCAACCCGAGAGGGTACTTGACCCCTCGGCTGGAGGAGCTGACGCGACCCCAGGGAGCCGGGCCGAGGGGTCCGACCCTCGGGAGCCGTCCCCTGCGCCGGCAGCGCGGGGGAGCGGTCCTCAGGTTGCCATAGCGGCGCCTGGGCAGTCCGCCTCCCGGGCATCAGGGGCGTCCAAGGCGAGGGCGGTGCCAGGGCTGTCGGCGAGGCGGACCTCGGCGGTGGTTCCAGGGAGCGGGAGCCAAGAGACCTCTCCCCAGGCACAGTGGATCATGGCCCGGAGCGGGTAAGTACCTTGGAATGTCTCCGTCCCGGCGCTTCATTCGTACGTCTTGGCCGTGATTTTCCCTTTCTTCTTTTTTCCAGTAAGCGGAGCCATGGCCCTACCGACCTGGCGCCCCGGAAGGCCCTTAAGACGGCGTCGGTCCAGGCGCCTGGCGCCATCCCGGGCCTCGCCGCTCAGCCGACCCTTTCGCAGGGCGCTTCGTCGCGTGGGGCTCAGGCGTCGCATGTCCCGGGGGAGCAGGTCCTCGAAGCGGGCTCTTCTGCCGAGGCAGCCATCGTGATCGGGGAGGCAGCCGGCGCCGACGCGGTCCCGAGCCCGCCTGCCGTGTCGGCCATGCCGGCGCCTGCCGCCACCGCAGTTGGCACCGTCCCAGTCGGAGAGCATATGATTGCTGCCGACGTTGAGACGGCCGCAGCGTCGGCGCCCAGGGTCTCGGAAGAGGTGGGCGTGGACGCGCAGCTCATCCAGGCGGGCGGCAGCCTTGTCGCTGTGCGGCGGAGCCCCGAGGCCCGGGGCCAGTTGCTTCGATTCCGGACCCGCGAGGCTTCGGACCCTATCTTCGTTCTAGACGACGAACAGGAGGACCAGTCCTGGGACGAGCTCCGTAAGCGTGCGGAAGCAACGGTGGGGTCGCTCCGATCATCGTTGGAGGTTCTCCGCGGGGACGTCCCCAAAATCCTCCAGGTAACGGTTTCAGGCATACCTTCTCCCTCCTGCGAGCGAGGCGTCCGTCGTGACGCCTTGTTTTCCCTTCCAGGATCTGACGGACCGGAGCGCCGCCAAGTCGTCGTTCATCCGCCGCGAGGCCGACGTCTGGGGCTCGCTGCGGTCCCTGAGGACTTCGCTCGCCGGGGCTACCGCGCGCCTTTCTCAGCAGGACGCTAAGATAGCGGACCTCCAGTTGCTCTGCGCTGACCTGAGGGCCGAGGCGGCGGCGGCGCGCACGGAGGCGCTACAGCAGCGGTCGGAGCTCGTCCAGGTTGCCGAGGAGCGGGACCAATCTTGGGGCCAGGCTGCCGAGGCCGAAAGCCGAGCCAAGATCCTTGCGGCCGATCTGGCCGTAGCCCAAGTCGCGGCCTCGGAGCAGCGCGTCCGAGCCGGAGGTATGCCTCGACCGTCCTCGGTTCTCGTTCTTGTCCGTTTCTTCCGCTTGTGTTTGAGGTCTTTCTTCTGGTTGCTCGCAGAGCTCGAGTCTGCCCTTGACGAGTCTGCCAAAGCGCTCGCCGAGGCGCTCGCTGGGGCTGCTGAGCAGAGGGAGGCCGATCTCGCGGCCATGTCGGAGGCCGTCTCGGATGTCTATCGGGCCCTTGGTCCCGGCGACGTCCCTTCAGGAAGCTCCCCCCAAAGCCGTCTTCAAGCTCTAGGTGGTTACGCGCGCGGTAAAGTCCGCGGGGCGCTACACCACGGCGTCAGGCGGGCTTTCGCCGTGCTCGCTTCCCATTACGTCGTGGACCTGGAGCGGGTCAGTGAGGGGTATTGCCTCCCTGACGAAGACGAGGCCGCCCTGGCAGAAATTCAGCGGCTCGACGCGGTCGCTGCGGGTCCGAGCGCGGCGCTGGCGACCATCTTCGAGGCTGAGATTCTTCCTCCTGTGCCGCCGCCGGAAGCGGAGGTGGACCTTACCGACGGCGGGGGTGGAGCTGAGGGCGCGGTGCCTTCCCAAGGCGACGCCTGACTTTTGTTGGGACAATTTCTGTTGGATGTGCGATTTGCCGCGGCCGCCGAGGCCTGGACACTTTACTTTTCTTGCGTGAAGTCATACTCTTTTCTGTTTCAATTTGCGCGCCTAGCCCGACTTGTCAACAACAGGGTGATTTCCCGAGCTGGGTCCTTTTTCGTGGCAGGCGATGAGTGAGGTGTCCCTAGCCCGGAGGCATAGGTGTTCCTCGGCTCAGTCGGTCTCGCCACTTATTTGTACCCAAGTTCGCTCCTCGGGACCCTGCTTCTGACGCATCCGGGAGAACGCAAAAACCCCTTCTTGATCGAAAGAAAGAATTTTTTTTGACGCGGAGAGGCGCATCCAAACTCGACGAGAGGGGTTCCCCCTTTTTAGCCCCCGAGGGAGGGTCGGGCTCCGCCGGGGCGAGGCCGACCCTTCCTTGATGACTGATTCTCGTGTGTGAGTGGGGGAAGGGCACAGCCCCCGAGCGTCGTCCGTGCAGAGGCCGTTTGACGAGTCGGGCTCCTGCCCGAATATCCGGCGAGTGCTCGGTGACATCCCTCGGTATGCCAGGCATGTCCGAGGGACCCCACGCAAAAATGTCGGCGTTTGCGTGGGGAAAGTCGACGAGTACTGCTTCCTATTTGGGGTCGAGCCCGGAACTGATCTGGATCTGCTTGGAGGTGTCGCCACTGGGGTCGAGAGGGACGGCCTTAACCGTCTCCGCTGGCTCGAAGTCGCCGGCGTGTCGTTTCACGTCTGGCACCTCTCGGGAGAGGCTTTCCAGGTCGGCGATGAGGGCCTCGGACTCGGCGAGGGCCTCGGCATACTCCACGCACTCCACATCGCATTCGAACGCGTGTTTGTACGTGGGGCCGACGGTGATGACCCCGTTGGGGCCCGGCATCTTGAGCTTCAGGTAGGTGTAGTTGGGGATGGCCATGAACTTCGCGTAGCATGGCCTTCCCAACACTGCGTGGTAGGTTCCTCGGAACCCGACCACCTCGAACGTCAAAGTCTCCCTTCGGAAGTTGGAGGGTGTTCCGAAGCAGACAGGAGGGTCGAGCTGTCCGAGGGGCTGGACGCGCTTCCCAGGAATGATCCCGTGGAAGGGCGCAGCGCCTGCTCGGACGGATGACAGATCGACGCGCAGGAGCCTGAGGGTCTCGGCGTAGATGATATTGAGGCAGCTGCCCCCATCCATCAGGACCTTGGTGAGCCTGACGTCGCCGATGACGGGATCGACGACGAGCGGGTACTTCCCCGGGCTCGGCACGTGGTCGGGGTGGTCACCCTGGTCGAAGGTGATGGGCTTGTCGGACCAGTCTAGGTAGACTGGCACCGCCACCTTCACCGAGCAGACCTCCCAACGCTCTTGCTTATGATGCCGAGCTGAGGCATTCGCCGCATGCCCTCCGTAGATCATGAAGCAGTCGCGGACCTCGGGGAACTCTCCTGCTTGGTGATCTTCCTTTTTGTCGTCGTCGCGGGCCCTGCCACCCTCTGCGGGTGGCCCGGCCCGGTGGAAGTGGCGCCGAAGCATGACGCACTCCTCGAGGGTGTGCTTGACGGGCCCCTGATGGTAGGGGCACGTCTCCTTGAGTGCCTTGTCGAAGAGGTTGGCGCCTCCGGGGGGCTTCCGAGGGTTCTTGTATTCGGCGGCGGCGACAAGGTCCGTGCTGGCGGCGTCGCGTTTCGCTTGCGACTTCCTCCTGCCTTTCTTCTTGGCGCCGAGCGGAGTAGACGCCTCGGGAGCATCTTCCGACGGGCGGCCCTGGGGCTGCTTGTCCTTTCGGAAGATGGCCTCGACCGCCTCCTGACTAGAGGCGAACTTGGTGGCGATGTCCATCAGCTCGCTCGCCCTGGTGGGGGTCTTGCGACCCAACTTGCTCACCAGGTCACGGCAGGTGGTGCCGGCAAGGAACGCGCCGATGACATCGGAGTCGGTGATGTTGGGCAGCTCGGTGCGCTGCTTCGAGAATCGCCGGATGTAGTCCCGAAGGGATTCTCCCGGCTGTTGCCGGCAGCTTCGGAGGTCCCAGGAATTCCCGGGGCGCACGTACGTGCCCTGGAAGTTGCCGGCGAAAGCTTGGACCAGATCCTCCCAGTTGGAAATCTGCCCCGGAGGCAGGTGCTCCAACCAAGCGCGAGCAGTGTCGGAGAGGAACAGGGGGAGGTTGCGGATGATGATGTTGTCATCGTCTGTTCCACCCAGCTGACAGGCCAGGCGGTAGTCCGCGAGCCACAATTCCGGTCTCGTTTCCCTCGAGTACTTTGTGATAGTAGTCGGGGGTCGGAATCGGGGCGGAAACGGCGCCCGCCGAATGGCCCGGCTGAAGACCTGCGGACCGGGTGGTTCGGGCGAGGGACTCCGATCCTCCCCGCTGTCGTAGCGTCCCCCACGCCTGGGGTGATAACCTCGGCGCACCCTTCCATCGAGGCGGGCCCGACGGTCGCGGTGAGGGTGCTCGTCGCCGAGGTGGCCCGGAGCCGCAGGCGCGGTGTTGCGCGTGCGCCCGGTGTAGACCGAGGCTTCCCGCATGAGTCGGGAAGTCGCGGCACGAGGTTCCGAGGGGAACCCCTGCCTTCGGGAGGCAGAGCTCTCGGCCCGCCGGGCCGCAGCGCCTTCCAGGAGATGCTTGAGCTCTCCCTGGATTCGCCGACCCTCGGTGGTTGATGACTCCGGCATCGCGCGGAGGAGCATCGCTGCGGCTGCCAAGTCCTGACCGGTTCCGCCGGATGCGGGTGGCGGTCTGCCCCTGGCATCGTTGGCGATGCGGTGCTGGAGACCTTGGGGCAGGTGACGTATTTCTCCGGCCGGGGGCTGGCCCGCCCATACCTGCCCGACGTCCCGGCGGATTGCCTCGAGCGCTCCTGCTCCCTCATCGAGCCCGGCCCGCGCCCTGCGGACTTGCTCGAGCTGTGGGTCGTGACCCCCCGCCGGAACGGGGACCACAGCTAGCTCCCGCGGGATGTCGACGCGAGGCGCTGGCCTAGGGGGATCACCATCCTCCGGCATGCCGAGACAGCTGCCTCCGGAGGGATCCCCCAGCTCGACGTGGAAACATTCGCGGCTCGGGCCGCAGTCCTTGTCGTCAAGGCTGCGGCTGCCGTCGGAACAGTCGGAGAGGCAGTAGTTGCATGCGGTCATGAAGTCCCGCATGGCACTGGGGTTGCCAGATCCAGAGAAATCCCAGCAGATGTTGGGATCGTCATCTTCCTCGGACCTAGAGGGCCCGTAGGTCGAGACGTCCGTCAATCGGTCCCAAGGCGACCGCACACGAAACCCCAGAGGGGTTGCACTCGCCTCAACGTGAGCGCCCGCGAAAGCGAGTTCGCTAGGCGGGTTGAGGCCGAGTCGAAATAACAAAGGATGGGAATCAGCCGGTACCTTTTGGTCGACGAGGAGTGACGAAGTCACATCGGGGGCTGATCGCGCTGTCGTCCTGGGTGCGAGGGCGACGTCCTGCAGGCCCTCCGTGAGCGCGCTGGCGTCGTCCACTTGCTCGGGGTCGGCGTGTCGCGGGGGGACGGCGCTCGCCTTCGCCTCAAACGCGTGGGTGATGCCCGACGCGTCCTCCGTTGGGGCGCTGGGGATGTCGATTTGCTCGACAGCCGACCGAGCGCAGCCTCCCGCTCGGCCCTGGTTGCCCCGCCTCCTCCTCCGATGGCGAGGGAGAGGATGGGGCGAGCTCGAAAGTTGTCCTTCCCCCACGTGGGAAAGACGTCGTCGATTCCGCCGTCGGCGGGCGGGCTGTCCGCCACCATTGTCGCTGTCGCGCGGCGGTGGAAGGAGTATCATGTCGTAGCTGCCGTCGAAAGACATGAACTCGAGGCTTCCGAAACGGAGCACCGTCCCGGGTTGAAGAGGTCGTTGGAGACTGCCCATCTGGAGCTTGACGGGAAACTACTCGTCAACACGCAGCAGGCCCCTACCTGGCGCGCCAACTGTCGGCGTTTCGAGACCGGGGGGTCCCCGAGCCGACGAGTGAGTGTGCCGCGTGCCCCAGCCCAGATGGGTCGAGCGCGTGGGCGAGCGCGAAGGGGGGAGAGAGCGAGGTGGCCGGAGCCGGGTCGTGAGGGAGTCGGAGATCCCGCGGCCTTCGTGTTCGTCCCGCGCCCAGGTCGGGTGCGCTTGCAGTAGGGGGTTACAAGCGTCCGCGCGGGTGAGGGGAGCGAGCGGCCCCAAGAGAGCGCCTGCCCCTGCCCTCGTTCCCGCGAGGCCAACCTTCTCTAAGAAGGCCCTGGTCCTTCCTTTTATAGGCGTAAGGAGAGGATCCAGGTGTACAAATGGGGGTGTAGCAAGGTGCTACGTGTTTAGCGGGGGAGAGCTAGTGCCCTAAGTACATGCCAAGGTGGCAGCCGGAGAGATCTTGGCACCCGGCTAGTGTGGCGTCGTGGCTGTCGGAGAAGCAATGGAGCCTGGCGGAGGGACAGCTGTCGGAGTGGTTGGGCCCTTGCTGACGTCCCCCTGCTTCCGTAAGAGAGCTGAGAGCCGCCGTCGTCATGGATCCAGCGGGGCGCCATCATTGCCTATCTGGCGGAGCCAGCCAGATGGGACGTCGGTCCTGTTCTCTGCGACCCGAGTTGGCTCGGGGTAGGGTGATGATGGCGCTTCCTGTCGACGTGGCGGACTCGTGCCCTAGGTCGGGCGACGTGGAGGCTCCTCCGAAGCCGAGGTCGAGTCTGTCCTGCATGTCCGAGGCTGAGCCCGAGCTCCTGGGTCGGGCGAGGCGGAGGTTGTTCGGCAGAGGCCAGGGCGGAGTCCGAGCCCTGGGTCGGGCGAAGCGGAGTTCGTCGTCTTCCGGGGCCTTAGCCCGAGTCCGAGCCCTGGGTCGGGCGGAGCGGAGTTCGCCGTCTTCCGGGGCCTTAGCCCGAGTCCGAGCCCTGGGTCGGGCGGAGCGGAGTTCGCCGTCTTCCGGGGCCTTAGCCCGAGTCCGAGCCCTGGGTCGGGCGGAGCGGAGTTCGCCGTCTTCCGGGGCCTTAGCCCGAGTCCGAGCCCTGGGTCGGGCGGAGCTTCCTATGGCGCTTTTGGCCAAGCCTGGCCGCCCGTCAGTCTCACTCTTTGCGTTAAATGCCCCAGTGACTTGGTCGGTCGGCGCGGTGATTTAGTCAGGGTTGCTTCTTAACGAAGGCAAGGCCTCGGGCGAGCCGGAGATGCGTCTGCCGTAAAAAAGGGGGCCTCGGACGAGACGGAAACACCTCAGGGTCGGCTGCCCTTGCCCGAGGCTAGGCTCGGGCGTGGCGTGATCGAGTCGCTCGTATGGACTGATCCCTGACTTAATCAAACCCATCAGGCCTCTGCAGCTTTATGCTGATGGGGGTTACCAGCTGAGAATTAGGCGTCTTGAGGGTACCCCTAATTATGGTCCCCGACAATAATATAATATAATATAATATAATATAGTATAATATAATATAATATAATATAATATAATATAATATAATATAATATAATATAATATAATATAATATAATATAATATAATATAATATAATATAATATAATATAATATAATATAATATAATATAATATAATATATAGTTAGTGAAAGGAAGGTCGTCGCCACTCCTCTCCATCCCTATCAAGAACAACCACTCTAATGATGACCTCCTCCAACGTCCAAGGTATTCTACCTATTATTTACATATTTAGTGGCTAGGGTTAAAAGTGAAGTCCCTAGTCCTTAGTCTATTCACAATGAAGGTTTCATGGGGTGTTTCATGTATTAATTAGCCTGCCACATCAGCTATTTTGATGACATGTCACATCATTTAATAAGAAGAGTTTCATGGAGTTTCATGGGGATGAAACCATGTTAATTCGTTTCCAATGTCTTGGAAACTGTGTGAAACCTCTTCTGAGAGTGTTTTGTTTCATCTTCATATAATTGAGTAAATCCTATTGGTTATTTATATGCAGCATTTAAGAAGTGTATTGACATATGAAATAGTGAGATGAAACTCTCTATTGAGAGAGGGTATTTCATTCATCTATAAATCTGATGTGGCATTTTTGGAAACAGAGACATGAAATCCTCACTGTGAGTAGCCTTACTACGTAGTATGATATGTTTTTTAGCACCAAGTGACCCAGATATCTAGAATTTTAGACGACGAGTAGGTGACACCTTAAAAACCATGTAGCAGTTGGTCACATGAAAATAGAGTCTACACAACTACCAAATAGAAGAAGATTAACAAAAATCTTTGGTGCCCCATGGTGGAGAAGTTGGAAAAAAGATTAGCTGGTTGGCAGAGTAGATTTTTGAGTCTTGGTGGTAGACTCACTCTGCTAAATAGTTGTCTCTCTAATGTTCCTTTATACATGCTTTCGATCTACCCTGCTCCTAAGTCTATTATCAAAAGAATTGATTTATTGAGAAGAAGGCTTTTATGGCAGGGGGGTAAGCAGTCCAAGAAATTTCACCTTGCTGATTGGGGGTCCGTGTGCTCGCCCAAAACTCAGGGTGGTCTGGGTGTTCTAAATCTTGAGGTTATGAACGACTCCCTGCTCTCTAAATGGCTTTGGTATATCGAGAATTCGAATGGTTTATGGCAAAAGATTATTGCTAGTAAGTATCTTAAGGGAAAACCCCTTATTTTAGTTAAGCAAAAACAGAATGACTCTCATTTCTGGAAGAAGCTTCTAAGTTTACGAGACATTTTTTACAAATATTGTAAAACTGTGGTTGGCAACGGTTTGAAAACTAGTTTCTGGAAAAGCATTTGGTTGGGTAACCAACCGTTGTCTAGCCAGTTTCAAGTTCTTTTTGATCTGGCCTATGACAAAGATATTTCTGTTAATGAAGTTTTAACATCAAATTTTGAATCCCTTACCTTCAGAAGAAGGATAGTGGGTAACCTGAAGTTGCTCTATGATGATTTGATTATTTATTGTAATCAGGTTAGTCTTTCTGATCAAGAAGATAAAATTGTTTGGTCTCTGGGAAAAAAAGGCTTCTCTGTTAATTCTTTATACAGAAAGAAAATGGAAGGTCAATCTTTGATTCCATACAAGTTTTTATGGAAATCTAAATTGCCTCATAAAATCAAGGTTTTCTTCTGGTTAGTGGTAAGAAATAAGATTCTTACAAAGGATAATCTGAGGAAAAGATGCTGGATTGGTTCCTTAAATTGTTGTTTCTGTGGTGTGGATGAATCTGTTGATCATCTGTTTTTCAAATGTCCCATTGCTCAATATATGTGGAGAGTTATTCAAATTGCCTTGAATTTGAGATCTATCCCGAAAAACATCAAAGATTTATATGACAATTGGTTTTGTAAACCAAAAGACAAGTTGGCTCATCTGGTGTTATTTGGTTGTGGTGCTTTATTCTGGGCCATCTGGCGCACTAGAAATGATTGGTGCTTTGGTAATAATCATTTACTTGACCCATCTAACATCATTTTTCTTTGCTGCTTCTGGTTGGATTCCTGGGCGATTCGTCAGAAAAAGAAGGAACAAAGAATGGTGGTGCTAGGAAGCAAGTTAATCCGAAAGACGGCAAGTGAAGCTTTTGGGAGGGCCTTGGGGTGGTGTCCTCTGGATAGGCGTATTTCTGGGTGACAAGTATGATGGTTGTGGGTTGCAGTGTTGAGATAACTGTCTGTCTTTTGTTGTCTCACCTGTTCAGGCCTCCTGTGGCTTTTGTCTGTCTGTTTGGCTGTAAATAAGAAAGTCTTATGTAGTCCTTCGTAGGCCAAAACTCTCTCTGGTATCTTAGTCTCTTCACTGTTCTAGTGATAGTGGTTGGAGTCTAGATTGCCTGCTGGCCGTGGTTGGTCTTTTGGTGGTTGTTACAGACTATCCTATTTCTTAATGAAATAGGGGGCTTCGCCCCTTCGTCAAAAAAAAAACTACCAAATAGAATAAAAGATTACAGGAATTTGGCATTTTAGTTCTCTATTACGGAGAACAAATTATTTCTTAAGACCGTGACATTTATTTTTGAGTAATCTCTCTTTTGATGAATAGATGAATCTATTTTATCTAGGAAAAAGCCCAAATCACTCCCTTCACCTATGACCAATGTTCATATAACCCCCTAAAATATTTTTAATTTAATTTACCCCTCCATTTATTTGAGTTTGTTGAATCTATCCCTTAACAAAATTTATCATTTTTGTGTACACACTGCGTTCAAATTTTATTGGTTAGTAGCTAATTCTATAACTTAGTTTAGAAAAATATATTATGATTCTATAGTTATTTTGATATGTTAGGAATTGGATAAGATAATAACTTTAATAGTATAAAGCTAAATAGAAAATAATGATGGAAAATTGTGAACATATTTTTTCTAATATAAGGCCCTGTTTGGTTCCTTTAGTCACTAGACTAAATTCTAGTGACTAAAGTTTAGTCGTGAAAATACCTCGTTTGGTTCTAGTGACTAAACCGGACTAAAGAGCATTAATTGTGTGAATAATGACTATTCTACCCCTATTAATTAATGGATGTTTGCTATAATAAGAAAATGAAGAGGTCAAATAAGGTAAAAACACTATTTTAGTCCCTTTTAGTCACCCCTTAGTGACTAAAGAACTAAAGTTTAGTCACACCACTTTAGTCACCATGTTTGTTTCTTTAGAGACTAAAAGTGACTAAACTTTAGTCACTAAACTTTAGTCACCCCAAACCAAACAGAGCCTAAGTTATGATGTCCACAATCATCTCAAAAAATATGAACTTAAAATTTAAGTTATACACAGAGTCATATGTGTACCATTAAAGTTATAACAATTGACACATATGTATATATACAACTCGTTATATATGTGTTGACCCCTAAAGAAAAATCTTGGGTATGCCTCTGGCCGAATCCATGGTCGAATTTCTGCCCGAGCAAGAAAGAGGTTAGGGAGAGGTGGCATACGGGTCACGCGTGACCTTCATCGCGCCTCATCTGAGCACGTGGGAGAATGCGATGACAAGGTAGAGCGCAGGCGCTATGGCGAGAACTCGCAAGCGCCAATGGCGATGCGGACCCTGCGGGCATGACGGCGACGAGCCGCGGCCATGCCTAAGCGGAGGAGACGAAAAAAGAGAAGAATATTGCAGGGAGAGAATATGAAAAAAGGACAAAAGAAAAAAGGGAAAAGAGAAGCCCAACTAGAGCTATTTTACCAAATCATTAACAGGTTCATCTAAGAATGTTGCTATTTAGGTGTCGTTTCGTTCACATATTTATAATGTGACGTGGATTATATTTGTTTGGGACCAACCGTAATAAGATACCTAATACCGATCTATTCAGATTTGTTACTATTGGTACCCGAGTGTGAATTATTATCATTACCATTCACATTACATTTTATGAACCTATAATCACCTTAATTAGTTATGGGCAAAAGTTCATATCCCGGTACCAAGCAAGAACACAATATTTTACCAAAAAATGATCAAAACTGTTGCTATTAGTGTAGACAAAAAATTATGGCTCCGGTAGGTAGGGGTGAATCTTAGCCGTGGGATCGTAAACCTAGGGATGAGATTAGATCTCATGTCCCGGACGACTTGCGTTTGGGGGATGCCGCACGATCAGGATCGTAGGGCCAGAGAACTATCAAGTTTAAGCAGAACTGGAATCGTGGGATTCAGATCGAACGGCCTCGGTTGCGTAACGTTTCGTGCAGCGGGGATTTAATGGTAGCCGTTCATTTTGATTAGACGGTCAAGAAGCAAGAATACCCCTTCGCCGAGTCTGTTTTGCAAAAGAAACCCTTGGGTTAAATGAAATCAACCCGCCGTTCTGGGATAGTATAACGGAGTTTAATTTGAGTCCTTGGTCTTTACAGTTTCGACCCCATACTCTCTGGTTATTATGCGAGCAGTCCAAGAAACAGAGAGAATAGAAAAAAGGAATTTAGAAATTGATTTTTGGGTATAAAAATAATTGCAGAAACTCATTTAATTCATAGAAAATTCATATTAAATTCTTTTTGATCCATTCCAGTGGCATTAATTTTGTATTAATATGATCTATCATCTAGTAACTCTATTTAGCCATGAAACTTAGATTAAAAATATTCACTTGATTTATTCTATACTAAGCACTTAATAACTTCGGAAATTCATAACTCGATAACCGTAACTCCGAATTTAGTGATTCTTGTTCCTACGATCTCATTATGACGTGTAGAATATTATCATGCATTCTGTTCTACTGTTTGATGTGATGTTAATTTCTGCTGTACCATGTTTGTATATATTGTTGCGAGTAGACGAGCAAGCCACAGAGGATCCGGGTGTTCAGCAGGTGGAGACTGCTGAGCTCATTGAAGGAAAGCTGTGTCCTTGATCACTTCTATTTACCCAATAATATTCTTATTAATCATAATGATCCGCTTAGGTTAATTTTGATGGGACCCAATAGGTTACCCTAGTTTGGCTATCTTTATACCTTGTTTACCACTGAATTTTTGGGTAGTACCTGCTATTGCTTTATATGGTTTTGGGTATGGAGATACACATTATTCATGCTCAGGCTTTTATTATCAATTTGTTATTTACTGTTCATGATAAGATCATATTGTTAATTGGAACATGGAGAACCACCCAGGAAAACAGTGCTACCACAAGGGTGGTATGGGATGCCCTTGGCTGACTAATTAGGAAAGCTAGTGGATGACTACCTTACCTGAAAGGGGTAAGGGCAGTAGGGGAGGGAGGTCCTTGGGTTGATTTTGCTGCGATGACGGTCAGGCGAGGGATCCCTGCATTGGAGCTTCCTAGAAATTGTAGCGGGTTTTCTGAAGCTAGTGGAACTTTGTAAAGGCCTCATAGTGTTACCCTGCCTCGCTTCCTTGGTAGAGGTGTATGGGAAGTCGTGATCCATTGGCAATTGGATAACATGACTTATGGGTAAAGATACGCAACCTCTGCAGAGTGTAAAACTGGTATATCAGTCGTGCTCACAGTCATGAGCGGCTCGGACACTCACATGATTAATTTATGGAATTAAATTCAATTTGTCATTTGCATCACATTGTGGTTTATTATTAATTTGATCTATTTATTACTCTAGTTTGGTATTTACTTACATTTAGTAACTGCTAATAAAATTTGATCAACTTATTAAAAGCAATGCTCAACTTTAACCCTTATTTGTTGATCAGCCTTACACTTCACATGAACTCCCACCTTTGGTGAGTTCATGCACATTATTCTCCATAACTTGTTGAGCTATGATCTTTTGTGAGTTCACTCTTGCGATATATAACCCCCCACAGGTGAAAAGAAGGTGGTCCAAGAGGAGCCCTATAATGAGGAGTACGAGTTGATCTAGGTGGCTTCTCCCAGTCAGCTTGATGGCGCCAAGGAATAATCTTAGTTCGTTTTATTGTTATCATTTATTTTTGTAAGACTTCCGCTATATAATAATGATATTTGTGATATCTATCTCTATACACTTTGTTATTATATGTGATGTTCTTCTTTGGTGCACATATGAGATGCACCCGGCTTTATCACTTAAATTCGGGTGTGACAGGCCTATTGGGTGCGTCCATCTAATAGGAAGCCCACAAACCTAGGACCTAGGTAGAGAAGAGCTACTGCATATCAGATGCTCGATCCATTAGAGATGGAAACGAGTACATACCCGCTGGATAGTGCTTACCCATATCCTGAGCTAAAATCATACCCGTTAAAAAACCCATACCCACTTGTGGGTATGAAATTGTAGCCATACCTATACCCATATGGGTAAAAAAAACCGTTAGGTAACCCACACCCGATTAGATACCCGCTAAACGCATATTAAATAGCATAAATCTAATAAATATATGGCATACTTAAAATCATAAAACATCAAATGTGAGTAAATAAAAGAATAAAAATTAATGAATAATGTAGAAACATGTAAGTTGATCTTACTTTTAGCTAATATATATTTATAAGTGCTTATTTAAGTTGGGTATGTGTATGACTTAGGCGGGTATAAATTACCCATGGGTACATGGGTATGGGTAGTACATACCCATACCCATACCCATACCCGTCTACCCAATGGGTACAAAATTGTGCCCATTAACGTACTCGCGGATAAAGAAGTCATCCCATACCCGCCCTTCACGACAATACTCAGGTCGTCGTCGTGCGGCGGTCCATGAGATGACATCACGACGCCAAATTGACTATTTGCTCAGGCATGACACATGGTGGCGGCAATGGAGGAGGTGGAGAAATGGTTGTCTGAGAAGTTTCAGCAAGCCTTGGAGGCATTGACTACCACCCTCAAGGAACTATCAAAGAAGATGGATGGCTTGGACACTCTGGCGAGCAAGATGTCCAAGCTAGAGTAGCGACAGATGGAGCATGGCAAGATCTCATAGTACTTTAGGCTAAAATGGACCTCTCCATGAAATCTCTATCACAAGTGTTGCAGGATCAAGCGTGGCTGTCAAGTGTGGTGGTGAATGGGAACCATGGAGGAAGTGTCGCGTAGAGAGGGGGGACTGGTGACGGATTGATGGGAGCTCATCCACAGGCGAGACCACCCAGTCTTCAGACATCCTAGTCTGCACCACATGGGTCTCAACAGGCGGGTGGTTCGGGAGATTATTTTTTCAGGCGAGAAGGAATGGACTTGGTTTCCAAAAGGGGACCAAGGACACAAAGAGCCAAAAGGCCCCAACTTCACTAGGGAAAAGGGAAAGGCGCCTATGGCTAGTAGCTCACATTCTTTTCATGAAAAGAACCATGCTTATTTATATTCTTATGTTAAGAATGTTTCTCATAATGCTCATAATTTTCATCATGATGCATGTATTGATCACACCATTTTACATACACGTCATGATGATGTTTTTGCTCCTTGCACTATGATTGCTTTATTTAGTGGTTCTTATACTCATAGTAGGAGTAGACCTGGGCACAGTGCATCTCATGTTGATTCCCATGCACCTAAGAATAGGAATGCATCTCATGGTCCTTCTATCATGTTTCGTATTTTTGATGCTTCCTATGCAATTTATTGTAAGAATGATAAAATTGTTGCTACCAATGTGGGACCAAAATGCAAGAGAGGTAAGACTTGCATTTGGATTCCAAATTCCTATGTAACTAACCTGACAGGACCCAACACAAGTTAGGGACCAAAACCCCAAGCCTAAATTCCTTGTAGGTTTATGCATACGAGGGCTCAAGTTGGATCATTGTTAGCAGATGCACAAACCACATGACGGGAGAGAAGAAGATGTTCACCTCCTACATCAAGAATAAGTATTACCATGACACGATCATCTTTGGTGATGGTAACTAAGGCAAGGTAAATGGGATAGGTAAAATAGCAATTACTACCGAGCATTCCATTTCTAATGTCTTTTTGGTAGAATCACTTGGTTATAATTTACTTTCTGCCAGCCAGTTATGTCATATGGGATATAATTGTGTATTTACAAATGTTGATGTAACTGTCTTTAGAAGAAATTACGGTTCATTAGAATTTAAAGGTGTATCTGGTGGCAAGCTTTACTTAGTAGATTTTACAAAAGAGAATGTCGATCTAGATGCATGTTTACTTGCTAAGACTAACATGGTCTAGCTCTGGCATCACCATCTAGCACATGTTGGTATGAAAACCTTCATAAGCTTCTAAAGGGAGAACATGTGTTAGGACTAACCAATGTCTGTTTTGAGAAAGACAGACCTTGTGCAGCATGCCAAATAGGGAAACAAGTGGGAACAACTCATCCAAGCAAGAATGTGATGACAATGTCAAGACCATTGGAGCTTCTTCATATGGATCTCTTTGGGCCCATTACTAATCTTAGCATCAGGGGAAGCAAGTATGATCTTGTTATTGTTGATGACTATTCCCGCTTCACTTGGGTATTCTTTTTGCAGGATAAATCTGAAACCTAAGAAACCCTCAAGCGCTTCTTAAGGAGGGCACAAAATGAGTTTGAGCTAAAGGTGAAGAAGATAAGAAACAATAACGAATTATAATTCAAGAATCTTCAAGTGGAGGAATATTTTGAGGAGGAAGGCATCAAGCATGAGTTCTTCGCTCCCTACACTCCACAACAACATGGTGTGGTAGAGAGAAAGAACCAGATGCTCATCGATATGGCAAGAACGCTACTAGGAGAATACAAGACGCCATAGTGGTTTTGATTGGAAGCCGTGAATACGACCTGCCATGCCATAAACCATCTCTATCTTCATCGCTTGCTCAAGAAGACGGCATATCAGCTTATAACCGGTTAGAAACCCAATATTTCTTATTTTCGTGTATTTGGGAGCCAATGCTACATCTTGGTCAAGAAAGGTAGACATTTAAAGTTTGCTCCCAAAGCTATTGAAGGGTTTTTACTTGGTTATGATTCAAATACAAAGGCATATAGGGTCTTCAAAAAAACTTTGGGTTTAGTTGAAGTCACTAGTCATGTTGTATTTGATGAGACTAATGGTTCTCCTAGAGAGCAAGTTGATCTTGATGAAAATGAGGTTCCAACAGCCACAATGAGGACCATGGCGATAGGCGATGTGCGACCGCAGGAACACAAAGTACAAGATCAACCTTCTTCCTCAACGATGGTGCAATCCCCAACTCAAGATGAGGAACAGGTATCTCAAGATGACGGCCGCCCGAGGGCATCTGGGGAAGACAACGGCCGCCCGAGGGCGTTCGGGTGCCTGAGGGCATGGATCAAGGGGGAGCACAAGAACGAGAAGAAAAAGTAGGAGGAAGAAGTACCACATGCACCTCCAACCCAAGTTCGCACCAATATTCAAAGGGATCATCTAGGGGATCAAATCCTTAGCGACATCAGCAAGGGATTTTCTACGCGTTCACGTATTGCTAATTTTTGTGAGCACTACTTTTTGTTTCTTCTATTGAGCCTTTCAGGGTAGAAGAATCCTTGCAAGATTCAAACTGGGTGTTGACCATGCATAAGGAGCTAAACAACTTCAAGAGGAGCACTATGATTGCGAAACTACTCTCTAGTGGGGGGAGAATCTTTATTTTGGGAAAGAGGGAGCTTTTGGCTTCTTGATCAAATCTGTCTTGAAAAATGGTTTAATTTGCAAAACTTAAGTGTTTTGACTTATAAGTGATAAAATGAATTTGTTTTGTGAAAATAACCCAAGTGGTGGAAAAATGATCCAAATATGTCGAATCCTATACTAATTATATTGGTGTTTTACTTGACTTCAATTTGCAAAAGTTGGCGCATATTTGTTTATGATAGTACTTTTTAAGTTGCTTTTGGTGTGTTGGCATGAATCACCAAAAAGGGGGAGATTGAAAGGGAAATGTGCCCTTGGGCCATTTCTACCTGTTTTAGTGATTAAATGCTCAACACATTACTATGAACTAACATTCCTCTTATGAGCATGAGCACATGTGTTTAGAAAGCAAATTGAAGCAATCAAATCCAAAAGATTAAGGAAAATAAGAAAAGTACTTTTGGGCTTGAAATTGGGCATACTGCAAACCTCTATGAATAAAAAATATAAAGGTATGTTTCTAGCACTTAGTCATTTTTAGGTGCTAACACTGTTCATCTAAGTGCTAGGGAACTTCTCAAGTTGAGCCAAAATGGAGTGAAAAAGTTTGGCTAAGTATGGCCAAACTTGGGCCAGTCTCGGCCTCACTGGATGATCACCCGAGATGCGCTCGGGCGAGTTGTGACTGTAGTCGGGCAAAACAAAATTGCGTGTCCCATTGAGGTTGGCCTCAGGCGAATCGAAACTACGTCGGGCGCTTGGCCTCAGGCGAGTCGTGACTGCGTCGGGTGCTTGGCCTCAGGCAAGTCATGGCCTCAAGCAGGTCGTGACTTAGGTCCCTTGTCCGGTGTGCCATGCAACCGAAGACTTGTAACGGTTGGCTCGGCCATAGAAGGTAACAGATCACTAATTGTTCAGTTTGGTGCACACAGACATGGAAGGTTGATTGCTTCCCAAATGAAGAACCAACAGCTCCTAAGCTCCTTGGAGCTATAAAAGGACCCCCTATGCGCCATGGAGCAGCACAAAAAAAAAACAATCACAAGAGCATACAACAAACTCCAACACTCTGATCACGCTTTGGTTCATTTGAGAGAGATTTGAGCATGTTTTGAGTCGAGACTCTGTCGATTTTCATTCATGTGTTCTTTTCTTCAATTATGTGCGTGGTCTTGTAGCATTTGTGCTCTTGTGTGTGTGTTGATACTCCCTCCCTTATTCTTGTTCTTGATTGTGATCATATTGTGTAAGGTGTGAGAGACTCCAACTTGTGGAGATTCCACACAAACGAGAATATACTATAAGGAAGACAGCCATGGTACTTGTAGGAAACGGTGACACCTAAGAGGGGGCTAAATTAGGACTTCTAAAAACTATCTCTAAACTAGGCCACAAATAAACCCCTAGAACAAAACCTATGCAAATAAGCAATTTAGAATGTGCAAACTAGGTTTTGTCTAAGTGTTGCTATCTCTACCGCAAAAGAAGTTTTGCAACCTAAGTTCCAATCCTAAATATTCTAACTAGAATGGAGAGATTGAAACTTAAGTACTTAATGTAAATGCGGAAGGTAAAGAGCAAAGGTAGAGATGCAAACTCTTGTGGATGACACCGATATTTTTACCGTGGTATGCGGAACCACGATAGGCCCCGACTAATCCTTGTTGGTGTCCCTACGTAAAGGGTAGCCCATGCAAGGGCCATGCACCAAGGTCGTGTAACTCCGTAGAGAGCCACGGGCTTTCTCCACGTGCAAAAGGTGCTCCACTTCTGGCTCCTCTAGGACGCTCCCCACCGTCTCCACTATCGAGCTTCCAGCCGAAACACCGTGGACCTCATTCCCTTTGGTACATGTTGGCGGTCGTGACACAAACTCGGTTGTCACGGTCTCGCAAGACTCTCGCCCCACTCAGTACAATATTACAATGGCTCATGCAAGAGTCGAGGGGTTTTGTGGTTCTAAACTCACTCAACTAACTAGGAATCACCTAGATTAAGCGCATAAGCAGTCTAACTAACCAAAGCACTTCGCAAAGCACCTATGCTAGTCACCGAGTGATTCTATTAAGCACTTGGGTGTTTGAGCACTTGGAAATGTCTATAACATGTGTTGGTATGTTGCTTGGGCTCCCACACCTTCAAATGGTTGGTTGGGTGAAGTATATATAGGCCCCAACTCAAAACTAGCCGTTGGAGATAAGTCGCTGGACTCTGCGGCACACCCGAGTCCGGTGGTAGGCACCGGACAGTCCGATGCCCCACTAGCCGTTGGATATGACCATTGCATTGGACCGTTGCCGTGCGTCAGCCTTGCACCGAACTGCCCGGTGGCTCTCCTCCAAAGTGTCACCAGGAACTAGCCGTCGGGCTATAGTTATCTAGTGCACCGGACAATCCAATTGTTCGGTGTACCACCGGATAGTCTGCTTTTCTCAGCCAGACGGTCCGCGAGTGGCTACACTTTCTTCAAGTATTGAACTTTGCTTGGCACTTGTTGATCTTCTCTTATGGTCTTCATAATGTCTTCTTTTGATGTGTTGCTTCCTCAATGCCTTGGTCCAAGTTACTTTAGCATCATGTGAACTACAAAAACAAACACTAGCAAACACATTAGTCCACAAATTATGTTGATCATCAACCACCAAAATCATTTAGTGAAATGGGTTGAGATCCATTTTCCTTACAATCTCCCCCTTTTTGGTGATTGATGACAAACAACCAAAGCAAGCAAATAAAACAAATATTTTTTATGCAAACTACTTGCTAGGAAGCATGAATGTCCCCACATTGTGATATTATGGACTTAAGCCTCCCCCTAACTCAATAATCCACATACTTCCTATCTTAGACCAAAAACACTTGTAGAACCAAAACCACTTGTGAGCTCAAAAATTTAAAATTTAAAATTTGGTGGTGTTTGGTATATGATATATTTTGAATTGCTTTGGTCCCTAAAACTTCTCCCTCTTTGGAATCAAACATCGAAAAGGAAGACATTAAAAGTTTTGGGGGCCTTCCTCTTCTGAAGGTCCTTAAAAACATGACTAACCATTTGTTTTCTGCATGATATGGATTAGTACAGGGAGCTTTGGCTTGACAAATGTTGGTCCTTGCTCTCGGATGCTATACACCAAGAACAAAGCAACACAATTGTTAACGATTAAAGACCTTCGTCCTTCGAAGCATTATTTCCCCTAGGATATAATGTTCTTCAGATGAAGGTCAAGAAGGGCATACCTTCATCATTTTCAATGAGTAAAGATATAAATAAAGACATATGAAACATGAAAAGAACATAAACAATCATCCCAAGTCATTAGATTACTTATATTCTTATTCTTATAAACACGAATAAATATCAATGATATTTATATTACATTCGTACCTTCGACTTGACAGAAGGTGAAAAAGTGAAGGTGACGCAAGAGTGATTACTATTCAACGTGAACAGTATGAGGATACCGTTCATCTATTTATAGGCACGGGAAGCAGCCCAGACAAAATTACATTTGTGTCCCTGATAACTAATTATAATCATAATACAAATTATCACGGACTATGTAGTCTTTTCCTCTTTAAGTCGGTGCCATCCTTCGTCTTTGGCATGCCACCATGCCGAAGCTCCTTCAATTGTAGCTTCGGCTTATATCTTCATGTCGCGCCTGCTTGCATATCGTCCTGCCGAAGGTGTTTTTGCTTAGAGGACCTTCGGCGGAGAAGAAAGCCCCCAACAGTAGCCCCTTCGTGGCGCTAGATCGTTTTTCGTAACGAGCTCGATCCGCGAAAAAACTCGAAGGCTTCGGAATGCCGAAGGTCTGAAAAACACCTTCCCTGAGCTCGTTGCCGAGAAACGATTATAATATTCCATGCGTCGGATGGTCCACCGTTCAGCGAGTGCAAGCTGCCTAGCGGTTCACCTTCCCCCCTGTAGCACTATATAAATAGACGGGTTGGTGATGAGTTACCACATCATTCATTGCCATTGCACTGTTGTGCTGTTAAAAAAATTTGACCATAGCCGAAGCTTTCTGCATTGCGCTCTCGAGCAAACGCTTCATCGTTTAAGGTTAGCTTCGTCAAATGGTGAAATCATTGAAATGACTAGAGTGCGATCAACTGCTAGAGTGTCTCATGAGGGGGACGAAACCGAAGCCGCCGAAACAACGCCGATTTCAAAAGTAATGAAGCGATCGGGTTTGGTTGTGGTAGAGGAGGTTGCTGACGAAGGTGCTTCTAATGCCGAAGCTGAACAAGCTGTGGTTAAGGGTGAAAATGTTGATGAGAGTGAAGAAGACTACAACATTCTGATCCCAACAAAGCCTAGTCATCTTGAATTTGAAAAATCTACTTTAACCAAAGATAACATGCCTATGATGATGAAATTAGGCTATTTTGGAGAGGCTAAGAGCAAACTTATTTGATTTGCTGGGGAAGAGGTAATCCCGGAGCCAAAAAAGGATGAAGTTGTCATTTTTAAGAGCTTCTTCAGAGCAGGGCTGCAATTCCCCCTGAATGAAATGATAGGGGAAGTTTTAAAAAACTTTGAGATATATCTTCTTCAGCTGACTCCCAACGCTATTGTTAGACTCAGTGTCTATATCTAGGCCCTCTGAAGCCAAGGAATGAGTCCAAATGCCGAAGCTTTCTACCGAGTGCACGAGCTGCATTACCAGATGAAGGCCAGGGCAGATGGCCTTCATGAAAATTTTGGTTGTTACAATTTTGTGTATCGAAAGGATACAAAGGCACCAGTTCTTAGCTACCACACGAAGTGGCCAACTGGTTGGAAGATTAAGTGGTTCTATATGAAGGCTGACGAGAATAAGAGGGAAAAGCTGATGACCATGGTTATGAGTCCACTGACTTTGAGCTTCAGAATGACCAAACCCTTATGCAATATGCAACTGGGATCACCCTGTCAGTTGGCTGAAGTAGAATTTAGAGTGGTAGCTGAGCAGATCAGTACTAGGGACTTGGTGCAAGAATACTCGGCAAACAGAACATATCCGACATCAAGTGGCTAGGGAATGCCGAAGAGGAAAGAAGTGGGGAAGAAGCATGAACTTGTTCGACTTTCTTACCGTTTTAAGTTTGAAAAACAATTCAAGAATCCTTGCAAAGAATGGCTAGACATGATTGAGACCATGTGTATTGAGATACTTGGGAATTATACCAAGAAGGAAGATCAGCTGATGACCGCAACCTTCGGTACCCGGCCGAAATGAAGATTGAACTGGGTAATGGACGCCTTGAATTTTGAATACCCCGATTTTGAAAATCTTAACAAAGGGGCCGAAGGAGTGAAAAGAAAAAGAATTGTTAGTATTCTAAACAGACAGGCTGCCAGAATGGTTAAGGAAGATGATAAGGCTTCAAAGAAGATAAAAACTGCTCCTGAGACGAAGGCGGCAGTGTAAAAAAAGAGGAAGCCTGAAGTACCGGAGCCGAACATAGCTGAGGCAATAGAAGAAACTGCAATGTCCTCTGCTGCTGAAATAACGGAAATTCTAAAGGTAATGACTGAATCCTTGCCCATCCAGCTGCTAAGTCCTCTAAGACCAGAACTGACAAAACTTTTACAGAAGAAGGAAGAACCTTCGGCTATAAAGGAGAAGACTGAAGGTCAGAAAAAAATGAAGAATTGTTAATGTTATGCAAGCTATTGAGCGGACACCACCGCTGGCCTCGGCGTCCAAAATAGTGCCTGTTGCAAGTGCCGAGGCCACTACCGAAGCTGTAGCTGCTACCGAAGCTACAGCTGCTACCGAAGCCGCCAATCTTGCAAGTACACTATCAGGAATTGACAAACTTCTTTTGGATATGGCTGTAGAAAAGACGGCTGCAACTACAGAGAAGGTCATGGCCGTAGTGCCTGACAAAGGAAAAAGATTGTTGATGCTGCTTCAGAAGAAAAAGATTTTGACCTTCGGAACCTGATGGGTCAAGAATTTTTCTGAGGTTAAGAAAAAGGAGCTAAAGGAATATGGGATATCCTGTGGCTACCAGCCAGGAGCTATGCTTTTTGGTAGAATTGACGAAGAAGCCTTGGGATGTATTCTCGATCGTGCCAGGGCGAAAATAATCGGCACTCTATCAAAGAGTGTCAGTTTTCCGAAGCTTGAGTCTGATATAAGCGGCTACCGGCGACAACATATCATCAGCGGTCTCTTTTACTCCAGTTTTAAGGTAAAATTGTTTTGCCTAGATTTCCGTTATCTTTGTGATGAATTAAAATTTTCTGAAGTCAACTTATTTTCACAGAGTATGCTACTAAGAAAAGCATTAAGAATGCAACAAGACCTTGAAGATAAGAAAAATGAAATCATAATTGAGGGCTTGGAAAGCAAGATTAAAGATTATGAAGCTTCTCTTGAAAAGAAGGACTTCCTACTTCAAGCAACAGAAGGTTTGCTTGCAGAGATTCAAGCTGAAAATGCTAGGTTAAGTGAGGAGCTTCTCCAAACTTGTCGGCGTTTCGAGACCGGGGGGTCCCCGAGCCGATGAGTGAGTGTGTCGCGTGCCCCAGCCCAGATGGGTCGAGCGCGTGGGCGAGCGCGAAGGGGGGAGAGAGCGAGGTGGCCGGAGCCGGGTCGTGAGGGAGTCGGAGATCCCGCGGCCTTCGTGTTCGTCCCGCGCCCAGGTCGGGTGCGCTTGCAGTAGGGGGTTACAAGCGTCCGCGCGGGTGAGGGGAGCGAGCGGCCCCAAGAGAGCGCCTGCCCCTGCCCTCGTTCCCGCGAGGCCAACCTTCTCTAAGAAGGCCCTGGTCCTTCCTTTTATAGGCGTAAGGAGAGGATCCAGGTGTACAAATGGGGGTGTAGCAAGGTGCTACGTGTCTAGCGGGGGAGAGCTAGTGCCCTAAGTACATGCCAAGGTGGCAGCCGGAGAGATCTTGGCACCCGGCTAGTGTGGCGTCGTGGCTGTCGGAGAAGCAATGGAGCCTGGCGGAGGGACAACTGTCGGAGTGGTTGGACCCTTGCTGACGTCCCCCTGCTTCCGTAAGAGAGCTGAGAGCCGCCGTCGTCATGGATCCAGCGGGGCGCCATCATTGCCTATCTGGCGGAGCCGGCCAGATGGGACGTCGGTCCTGTTCTCTGCGGCCCGAGTCGGCTCGGGGTAGGGTGATGATGACGCTTCCTGTTGACGTGGCGGACTTGTGCCCTAGGTCGGGCGACGTGGAGGCTCCTCCGAAGCCGAGGTCGAGTCTGTCCTGCATGGCCGAGGCCGAGCCCGAGCTCTGGGACGGGCGAGGCGGAGGTCGTTCGGCAGAGGCCAGGGCGGAGTCCGAGCCCTGGGTCTGGCGAAGCGGAGTTCGTCGTCTTCCGGGGCCTTAGCCCGAGTCCGAGCCCTAGGTCGGGCGGAGCGGAGTTTGCCGTCTTCTGGGGCCTTAGCCCGAGTCCGAGCCCTGGGTCGGGCGGAGCGGAGTTCGCTGTTTTCCGGGGCCTTAGCCCGAGTCCGAGCCCTGGGTCGGGCGGAGCGGAGTTCGCCGTCTTCCGGGGCCTTAGCCCGAGTCCGAGCCCTGGGTCGGGCGGAGCGGAGTTCGCCGTCTTCCGGGGCCTTAGCCCGAGTCCGAGCCCTGGGTCGGGCGGAGCGGAGTTCGCCGTCTTCCGGGGCCTTAGCCCGAGTCCGAGCCCTGGGTCGGGCAGAGCGGAGTTCGCCGTCTTCCGGGGCCTTAGCCCGAGTCCGAGCCCTGGGTCGGGTGGAGCTTCCTATGGCGCTTTTGGCCAAGCCTGGCCGCCCGTCGGTCTCACTCTTTGCGTTAAATGCCCCAGTGACTTGGTCGGTCGGCGCGGTGATTTAGTCAGGGTTGCTTCTTAACGAAGGCAAGGCCTCGGGTGAGCCGGAGATGCGTCTGCCGTAAAAAAGGGGGCCTCGGGCGAGACGGAAACACCTCAGGGTCGGCTGCCCTTGCCCGAGGCTAGGCTCGGGCGTGGCGTGATCGAGTCGCTCGTATGGACTGATCCCTGACTTAATCAAACCCATCAGGCCTCTGCAGCTTTATGCTGATGGGGGTTACCAGCTGAGAATTAGGCGTCTTGAGGGTACCCCTAATTATGGTCCCCGACAGTAGCCCCCGAGCCTCGAAGGGAGTGTTAGCACTCGCTTGGAGGCTTTCATCGCACTTTTTTGCAAGGGGACCAGCCTTTCTCGGTTGCACTTTGTTCCGGTGGGTGCGCGCGAGCGCACCCACCGGGTGTAGCCCCCGAGGCCTCGGAGGAGTGGTTTCACTCCTTCGAGGTCTTAATGCCTTGCGTAATGCTTCGGCTGGTCTGGCGGTTCCCTCATGCGAACAGGCCGTAGCCCGGGTGCACTGTCGGGGCCCAAGTTCTCGGGCTGGTATGTTGACGCTGTCAACGGTTCGGCCGGAGCCGGGTTTGCGAGAGCAGCCCCCGAGCCTCCGCACAGAGCGAGAGGACGATCAGGGACAGACTCGGCTTTTTTACATACGCCCCTACGTCGCCTTTCCGCAAGGAGGAGGGGGGGAGAGCGCCATGTTACCCTCGATGGGCACCGAACATGGTGTCTCCGGTGAGCTGCAATCGGGTAATCCGAGTGGACGTCCGTGCCCCGTTCGTTGGGAGTCGGCTAGGGGCCCGGAGGCACGCCCAAAAGTACCTGCGGGTGACCTGCCGGACCCGGTCCCCTGGCGACGGGGTCCGAGGGCTCGATGCCTCCCTCCGATGGGATTCCGTTACAGGTTCGTTCCCGCTGGTCTCGGAAATGTCCTAGGGTACCTCGGGAGCGCAGCTCGAGCCTTGGTTATGTATCGAACGTACCCCTAGTCATCCCTCGCTCGGTGTCTGAGGCGACTGTGAACCCTTCGGGGGGCCAGCCTTTGAACCCCTGATCAGTAATGGGCGCGGAGCCCGAGTAGCCTGAGGCGGTCGTGGAACCTTTCGGGGGGCCGACCTTCAAACCTCTGACCAGTATTGGGTGTCGGGCCCACGCGATCTGAGGCGGCTGTTGAACCCTTCGGGGGGCCAGCCTTCGAACCCCTGATCAGTAAGGAGGCTCGGAGCCTAGTTCCTTCACGGGGAAGGATCCCTTTGGGGGTATCCCCTTTCCCGGTCCCTGTTGCAAGAGATAGAGAAAGAAGAAAAAGGGAAAAAGGATACGAAATTGAACGACGTGGCGTACCTTTTTTGGTGTGGTCGTTTTGGCGAAGGCGAAACGTCGCCAGCTGCTCCCGCCAGAAGCGCTGCCCGTCGAGCCGCGGAGTTAATGCGCCGGGGCGAGTAGTTGGCGAGGCTGCCGTTGCGCGTGCGCGAGCCGTTCGAGGAACGGGTCACGGGCGTGTCGTCTTCACACCGTGAGAGAGGGGGTTCTCTTGCTGCCTCCGGATGGGACGTGAGCTTGGCTGATGGCGTGACCGCTGCTCTTGCGCGCCTGCCACCGTCATTACTGTCGGCCCACTTTTGACCGCGTTTGACCGCTGCGCCCGGCTGGCGCTGCTGGGTCGCGTGCCAGGTCGCCTCGGGTCGCGGTATCGGTTCCGCAATCGAGGAGGTGCGGCGGTGGCGCAAGTGGTACAGTGGCTTACATGCAGCATCCGGCGCGCCGGTTGCGCGACGCGTGGGCTTGAGCCTCCGTGCTGGCCTGTCAGGAGTCGGAGGGGCGCGTCCACTTGGCGCGGTTGCATGCCGCCCGCATGGCTGCCCGCCCCTTTCGCCCGTTGGTCTGGGCAAAAGTGGAGGGTCACTTGTAACCGCTGGGTGGTTGCGCGCGTCGCGCGCGGCGGTTCGGCTTCTTCTGCTCGGAGCCGGTCTGTATGATAGGTGGGTCCCAGCCCCCACGCCGCAGGGGAGGGCTTTGGAGGCATGTTGGAGAAGACTCAGCCCGTGATGGTTGGGGGCGCAAGCAGGGAGAGTTGCCTTTAAGAGGAGGGCGACCCCTTCCGTAAGGCAACCATGTCTTCTTCCTCCCTTATGCATCGTGTCTTTCCACCTTTCAAGCCCCCGGATGGGGGAAACCGCCGTCTCCATGCCTCATCGTCGGAGGACACTACTCCGTGGGAGTGGGTACCTTTCAGCCATCGTTCGGCTTCAAGGATTTTCACCATGCAGCCTGGCTGCACCCCTCCACCGGCGGTCACCCAAGAGGGCGACCTCCGGCTTGATGGTGGGGGAAAGCGAGCCGGGCTGCGGCCTCTGCCCCTCCCTCAGCCTCAAGGATTTTCATCACCAGGGCTGAGGAGGGGAGTGTGCCGAGTTGGGGTCGGCCCCTGCGCGGGCGGTGGCCCGCTCCTTCCCTCAGTGATCGGGGGGAAGGGCGGGAGGCGTTCGTGGCGCTAACAGCTGCACCGTGCCCGGCTCTCTGAGCCGAGCAGTTTCGGAACCGCTCCCGGTGCCGCCTCGCGCCACGGCAGCTGGAAGAGGTTCTTCCGCCGGCGCGTCAGCCAAGGTTGGCCATGGGCCGACCTCCAACTCTACGGCCTTCTGCCCGTCCTTGCCTCTCGAGTTTGGGCAAGGGCGGGGGCCTCCTATCAGCAGCATCTTCCCTGAGGCCATCATTGCTGCTGTTCGGCCCCCCGGGGCAGAAGTCTTCATCGTCGCCGCTGTCGGGGCAGGCGGCGACATGCCGTTCGTCGGTCTTCTGTTGCCCCGCAGGCCCACCCCCATCGAGTGGGGTTGTTCGTTCCTGCGGAGGAGGAACCAGAGTTCCGTTTGTAATGGCACTTCGAATGCCGGGTTTTTTGTTCATTTTGGCTTTCGGGGCCTGAACATGTATGTAACGTCGGCACAGAGCCGTATTTTTTCCTCATTTCCGAGCACTAAGACTCGTCTGCTGATTATCTGAACCGCTTTTCCAAGCATGAGTCGCCCCGTGTCAAGGTGACGAGTGAGGTATCCGTATCCCGGAGGCGTAGGAGTCCCTCGGCTCGGTCGGCCCTGTTGTCCGAGGCTCCTCTAGCTTAGTTAAAGAGACCCCTCGGCCGCTCTTTGACGAGCCGAGGCCAGGGGTAGCGATATCAGCATGAACAGAGGCGGAGTCGGTTCGAAAATGAAACCTGTCTGGCCGGAGCCTAGCCGAGTTGTCCGTTGGCAGGGTCGACGCTGGAGTTGGTCAGCCGAGGCTTCGGACCGGGCTGGTGCCTTCGGAAGGTGGTTGGCCGAGGCCCCGGAGGTGGCCGGCCGAGCCGCCCGCTCGGGCCGGATCCCGGAGAAGTCCCTGACGGCGATCGCTCAGGCGTGGTGATGACGTCGTCCTTCGGAGCAGAGGCCCCCGGACCGCGTCGCCGTCCGCGGCTAGGTCGGGCCTCGCCGAAGGTGCCGTCGATGCCGAGGGTGTCGCTGCCCCCTTCCAGAGTCAAGACCCGAGCCTGCAGGATCAGCTTGTCTTGTAGTGTGTGCTTTGTGCGGCCGTCGAGGCCAGAACACACACCCTTGCTGTGTTGTAAAGCTGCGTCTCTTTTCCTCTTGTTTCGAGCATCTGGACTTTTTGTCGGTAACAGGGATGTTAGTGCGAGCGAGAGTTGCTTCTCGCGGAAGGTGATGAGTGAGGTATCCGTATCCCGGAGGCGTGGGAGTCCCTCGGCTCGGTCGGCCTTGCCGCTTACGCGCACTTTTACTCGTCCATGAGGCCCTATCACCGACTTGGTCGAGAAAACTCGAAGAATCGCTTCGACAGAAGGGCTTCCGAACGTAGAGACTTGTTCGATCCGCGGAGTCACCTTATCCAAACGCGAGTTACTTATCGCAGAAGGTGATGAGTGAGGTATCCGTATCCCGGAGGCGTAGGAGTCCCTCGGCTCGGTCAGCCTTGACTGCTTACGTGTACCCCGTCGTTTCCAGGACCCACTTTTCGAAGTAGTCAAAAAGCACGAAAGGTATTCTGATAAAAGAGATTTTCTTTTTGAGGAAAATTTTGACGCAGAGGGGGTTTCCCCCCTTTTAGCCCCCGAGGGAGGGTCGGGCTTTGCCGAGGCGAGGCCGACCCTTCCTTGTTGACTAAACTTTGCGTGGGTGTGAGGTATATGAACAACTTGGAAACATCTTAAGGGTAGAAGCGACGTAGCTGTTGGATGTTCCAAGCGTTGCCGTAGACCTCGCCTTGACTGTTGGCCAGCTTGTACGTTCCGGGCTTCAGAACTTTGGCGATGACGAACGGCCCCTCCCAGGGGGGAGTGAGCTTGTGCCTCCCTCGGGCGTCTTGCCGCAGCCGAAGCACCAGGTCGCCCACCTGGAGGTCTCGGGGTCGGACCCCTCGGGCGTGGTAGCGTCGCAGGGACTGCTGATACCGCGCCGAGTGTAGTAAGGCCCTGTCTCGAGCCTCGTCCAGCTGGTCCAGCGAGTCTTCTCGGCTAGCTTGGTTGCTTTCATCGTTGTAGGCCTTCGTCCTCGGGGAGCCGTATTCCAGGTCAGTGGGCAAGACGGCCTCGGCCCCGTAGACCAGGAAGAACGGCGTGAAACCCGTGGCTCGGCTCGGCGTCGTCCTCAGGCTCCAGACCACCGAGGGGAGTTCCTTCATCCATCGCTTGCCGAACTTGTTGAGATCATTGTAAATCCGGGGCTTGAGCCCTTGTAGAATCATGCCGTTGGCACGTTCTACTTGCCCATTCGACATGGGATGAGCTACGGCGGCCCAGTGTACCCGGATGTTGTGATCCTCGCAAAAATCCAAGAATTTTTTGCCGGTGAACTGGGTGCCGTTGTCGGTGATGATGGAGTTCGGGACCCCGAAGCGATGGATGATGTTGGTGAAGAACGCCACCGCCTGCTCGGATCTGATGCTGTTCAGGGGTCGGACCTCGATCCACTTGGAGAATTTGTCGACGGCGACCAGCAGGTGCGTGTAGCCCCCGGGCGCCTTCTGCAGAGGGCCGACGAGGTCCAGACCCCACACAGCGAAGGGCCAGGTGATGGGTATCGTCTGCAGAGCCTGAGCGGGCAGGTGGGTCTGCTTTGCATAGAATTGGCACCCTTCGCAGGCGCGGACAATTCTAGTGGCGTCAGCCACCGCCGTTGGCCAATAGAAGCCTTGGCGGAAAGCGTTCCCGACGAGGGTTCGAGGTGCTGCATGATGGCCGCAAGCCCCCGAGTGTATTTCCTGCAGGAGTTCCTGACCCTCGGCGATGGAGATGCATCGCTGGAGGATGCCCGAGGGGCTACGGTGGTAGAGCTCCTTCTCATCGCCCAGCAAGACGAACGACTTGGCGCGTCGCGCTACCCACCGAGCCTCGACTCGGTCGAGGGGCAGTTCTCCTTGGCGGAGATATTGTAGGTACGAGGTCTGCCAATCCTGATCTGGCGTGACCCCGCTCCGCTCCTCCTCGATGCGCAGTGCTTCGCCCTCGGGGGCCGATGGATCCTCGGGCTGAACCGAGGATGGCTCGGGCTGGGCCGAGGTCACCTCGGACGGGGCCGAGGGCACCTCGGGCTCGGGCGTGTCGCCTATCTTGACGGAGGGTTGGTGCAGATCTCGGGAGAAGACGTCCGGGGGAACCGTCGTTCGCCCCGAGGCTATCTTCGCCAGCTCGTCCGCAGTTTCGTTGTAGCGCCGGGCGATGTGGTTAAGCTCGAGCCCGTAGAACTTGTCTTCCAAGCGTCGAACCTCATCGCAATAGGCCTCCATCTTCGGGTCGCGGCAGTGGGAGTTCTTCATGACTTGGTCGATGACGAGCTGCGAGTCGCCGCGAGCATCGAGGCGTCGGACCCCTAGCTCGATGGCGATTCGCAATCCGTTGACCAGAGCCTCGTACTCAGCCACATTGTTGGACGCCGGGAAATGGAGGCAGAGCATGTAGCGCAGGTGTTTCCCGAGGGGCGAGACGAAGAGCAGGCCCGCGCCGGCTCCCGTCTTCATCAGCGACCCGTCGAAAAACATGGTCCAGAGCTCCGGTTGGATCAGAGCCGTCGGCAACTGGGTGTCGACCCATTCGGCTACGAAGTCCGCCAGTACCTGGGACTTGATGGCCTTCCGAGGGGCGAACGAGATTGCCTCGCCCATGATTTCCACCGCCCACTTCGCGATCCGTCCCGAGGCTTCTCGGCACTGGATGATCTCCCCCAGGGGGAAGGATGACACCACAGTCACCGGATGAGACTCGAAGTAATGTCGCAGCTTTCGCCTCGTCAGGATCACTGCATACAGCAGCTTCTGGACTTGTGGGTAGCGGATCTTGGTCTCGGACAGCACCTCGCTGACGAAGTAAACTGGCCTCTGAGTGGGCAAAGCATGCCCCTCTTCCTGCCTTTCGACCACGATCGCGGCGCTGACCACCTGAGTGGTAGCGGCGACGTAGACCAGGAGGGCTTCTCCATCAGCTGGGGGTACCAAGACGGGCGCCTGGGTGAGGAGCGCCTTCAGGTTCCCGAGGGCTTCCTCGGCCTCGGGAGTCCAAGTGAAGCACTCGGCTTTCCTTAAGAGACGGTACAGGGGCAGGCCTCTTTCGCCGAGGCGCGAGACGAAACGGCTCAAGGCCGCGAGACATCCCATGACCCTCTGTACGCCTTTAAGTCCTTGATGGGCCCCATGCTCGTGATGGCTGCGATCTTCTCCGGGTTGGCTTCGATGCCCCGCTCGGAGACGATGAATCCCAAGAGCATGCCTCGGGGCACCCCGAAGACGCACTTCTCGGGATTGAGCTTGCCGCCCTTCGCCTTGAGACACCGGAATGTCACTTCAAGGTCGGAGAGAAGGTCGGAGGCTTTCCTCGTCTTGACTACGATGTCATCGACGTAAGCCTCGACCGTGCGACCGATGTGTTCGCCGAACACATGGTTCATGCACCGCTGGTACGTTGTACCCGCGTTCCTTAAACCGAACGGCATGGTGACATAACAGTACATGCCAAAGGGCGTGATGAAAGAAGTCGCGAGCTGGTCGGACTCTTTCATCTTGATTTGATGATACCCTGAGTAGGCATCGAGGAAAGACAGGGTTTCGCACCCTGCAGTGGAGTCCACGATTTGATCGATGCGAGGTAGAGGGTAGGGGACCTTCGGACATGCTTTGTTGAGACCAGTGTAGTCTACACACATCCGCCATTTCCCCCCTTTCTTCCTCACAAGTACAGGGTTGGCAAGCCATTCGGGATGGAATACCTCTTTGATGAACCCTGCTGCCATCAGCTTGTGGATCTCCTCGCCTATCACCCTGCGCCTTTCCTCGTCGAATCGGCGCAGAGGCTGTCTGACCGGTCGGGCTCCGGCCCGAATATCCAGCGAGTGCTCGGCGACATCCCTTGGTATGCCGGGCATGTCTGAGGGACTCCACGCAAAGACGTCGGCGTTTGCGCGGAGAAAGTCGACGAGCACTGCTTCCTATTTGGGGTCGAGCCCGGAACCGATCCGGATCTGCTTGGAGGTGTCGCCACTGGGGTCGAGAGGGACGGCCTTAACCGTCTCCGCTGGCTCGAAGTTGCCGGCATGTCGCTTCACGTCCGGCACCTCCCGGGAGAGGTTTTCCAGGTCGGCGATGAGGGCCTCGGACTCGGCGAGGGCCTCGGCGTACTCCACGCACTCCACATCGCATTCGAACGCGTGTTTGTACGTGGGGCCGACGGTGATGACCCCGTTGGGGCCCGGCATCTTGAGCTTCAGGTAGGTGTAGTTGGGGATGGCCATGAACTTCGCGTAGCATGGCCTTCCCAACACTGCGTGGTAGGTTCCTCGGAACCCGACCACCTCGAACGTCAAAGTCTCCCTTCAGAAGTTGGAGGGTGTTCCGAAGCAGACAGGAAGGTCGAGCTGTCCGAGGGGCTGGACGCGCTTCCCAGGAATGATCTCGTGGAAGGGCGCAGCGCCTGCTCGGACGGATGACAGATCGACGCGCAGGAGCCTGAGGGTCTCGGCGTAGATGATATTGAGGCAGCTGCCCCCATCCATCAGGACCTTAGTGAGCCTGACGTCGCCGATGACGGGATCGACGACGAGCGGGTACTTCCCCGGGCTCGGCACGTGGTCGGGGTGGTCACCCTGGTCGAAGGTGATGGGCTTGTCGGACCAGTCTAGGTAGACTGGCGCCGCCACCTTCACCGAGCAGACCTCCCGACGCTCTTGCTTACGATGCCGAGCCGAGGCATTCGTCGCATGCCATCCGTAGATCATGAAGCAGTCGCGGACCTCGGGGAACTCTCCTGCTTGGTGATCTTCCTTTTTGTCGTCGTCGCGGGCCCTGCCACCCTCTGCGGGTGGCCCGGCCCGGTGGAAGTGGCGCCGAAGCATGACGCACTCCTCGAGGGTGTGCTTGACGGGCCCCTGATGGTAGGGGCACGTCTCCTTGAGTGCCTTGTCGAAGAGGTTGGCGCCTCCGGGGGGCTTCCGAGGGTTCTTGTATTCGGCGGCGGCGACAAGGTCCGTGCTGGCGGCGTCGCGTTTCGCTTGCGACTTCCTCCTGCCTTTCTTCTTGGCGCCGAGCGGAGTAGACGCCTCGGGAGCATCTTCCGACGGGCGGCCCTGGGGCTGCTTGTCCTTTCGGAAGATGGCCTCGACCGCCTCCTGACCAGAGGCGAACTTGGTGGCGATGTCCATCAGCTCGCTCGCCCTGGTGGGGGTCTTGCGACCCAACTTGCTCACCAGGTCACGACAGGTGGTGCCGGCAAGGAACGTGCCGATGACATCGGAGTCGGTGATGTTGGGCAGCTCGGTGCGCTGCTTCGAGAATCGCCGGATGTAGTCCCGAAGGGATTCTCCCGGCTGTTGCCGGCAGCTTCGGAGGTCCCAGGAATTCCTGGGGCGCACGTACGTGCCCTGGAAGTTGCCGGCGAAAGCTTGGACCAGATCCTCCCAGTTGGAAATCTGCCCCGGAGGCAGGTGCTCCAACCAAGCGCGAGCAGTGTCGGAGAGGAACAGGGGGAGGTTGCGGATGATGAGGTTGTCATCGTCCGTTCCACCCAGCTGACAGGCCAGGCGGTAGTCCGCGAGCCACAATTCCGGTCTCGTTTCCCCCGAGTACTTTGTGATAGTAGTCAGGGGTCGGAATCGGGGCGGAAACGGCGCCCGCCGAATGGCCCGGCTGAAGACCTGCGGACCGGGTGGTTCGGGCGAGGGACTCCGATCCTCCCCACTGTCGTAGCGTCCCCCATGCCTGGGGTGATAACCTCGGCGCACCCTTTCGTCGAGGCGGGCCCGACGGTCGCGATGAGGGTGCTCGTCGCCGAGGTGGCCCGGGGCCGCAGGCGCGTTGTTGCGCGTGCGCCCGGTGTAGACCGAGGCTTCCCGCATGAGTCGGGAAGTCGCGGCACGAGGTTCCGAGGGGTACCCCTGCCTTCGGGAGGCAGAGCTCTCGGCCCGCCGGGCCGCAGCGCCTTCCAGGAGATGCTTGAGCTCTCCCTGGATTCGCCGACCCTCGGTGGTTGATGACTCCGGCATCGCGCGGAGGAGCATTGCTGCGGCTGCCAGGTCTTGACCGGTTCCGCCGGATGCGGGTGGCGGTCTGCCCCTGGCATCGTTGGCGATGCGGTGCTGGAGACCTTGGGGCAGGTGATGTATTTCTCCGGCCGGGGGCTGGCCCGCCCATACCTGCCCGACGTCCCGGCGGATTGCCTCGAGCGCTCCTGCTCCCTCATCGAGCCCGGCCTGCGCCCCGCGGACTTGCTCGAGCTGTGGGTCGTGACCCCCCACCGGAACGGGGACCATAGCTAGCTCCCGCGGGATGTCGGCGCGAGGCGCTGGCCTAGGGGGATCACCATCCTCCGGCATGCCGAGACAGCTGCCTCCGGAGGGATCCCCTAGCTCGACGTGGAAACATTCGCGGCTCGGGCCACAGTCCTTGTCGTCAAGGCTGCGGCTGCTGTCGGAACAGTCGGAGAGGCAGTAGTTGCATGCGGTCATGAAGTCCCGCATGGCACTGGGGTTGCCAGATCCAGAGAAATCCCAGCAGATGCTGGGATCGTCATCTTCCTCGGACCAAGACGGCCCGTAGGTCGAGACGTCCGTCAATCGGTCCCAAGGCGACCGCACACGAAACCCCAGAGGGGTTGCACTCGCCTCAACGTGAGCGCCCGCCAAAGCGAGGTCACTAGGCGAGTTGAGGTCGAGTTGAAATGACAAAGGATGGGAATCAGCCGGTACCTTTTGGTCGACGAGGAGCGACGAAGTCACATCGGGGGCTGATCGCGCCGTCGTCCTGGGTGCGAGGGCGACGTCCTGCAGGCCCTCCGTGAGCGCGCTGGCGTCGTCCACTTGCTCGGGGTCGGCGTGTCGCGGGGGGACGGCGCTCGCCTTCGCCTCAAACGCGTGGGTGATGCCCGACGCGTCCTCCGTTGGGGCGCTGGGGATGTCGATTTGCTCGACAGCCGACTGAGCGCAGCCTCCCGCTCGGCCCTGGTTGCCCCGCCTCCTCCTCCGATGGCGAGGGAGAGGATGGGGCGAGCTCGAAAGTTGTCCTTCCCCCACGCGAGAAAGACGTCGTCGATTCCGCCGCCGGCGGGAGGGCTGTCCGCCACCATTGTCGCCGTCGCGCGGCGGTGGAAGGAGTATCATGTCGTAGCTACCGTCGAAAGACATGAACTCGAGGCTCCCAAAACGGAGCACCGTCCCGGGTTGCAGAGGTCGTTGGAGACTGCCCATCTGGAGCTTGACGGGAAACTGCTCGTCAACACGCAGCAGGTCCCTACCTGGCGCGCCAACTGTCGGCGTTTCGAGACCGAGGGGTCCCCGAGCCGACGAGTGAGTGTGCCGCGTGCCCCAGCCCAGATGGGTCGAGCGCGTGGGCGAGCGCGAAGGGGGGAGAGAGCGAGGTGGCCGGAGCCGGGTCGTGAGGGAGTCGGAGATCCCGCGGCCTTCGTGTTCGTCCCGCGCCCAGGTCGGGTGCGCTTGCAGTAGGGGGTTACAAGCGTCCGCGCGGGTGAGGGGAGCGAGCGGCCCCAAGAGAGCGCCTGCCCCTGCCCTCGTTCCCACGAGGCCAACCTTCTCTAAGAAGGCCCTGGTCCTTCCTTTTATAGGCGTAAGGAGAGGATCCAGGTGTACAAATGGGGGTGTAGCAAGGTGCTACGTGTCTAGCGGGGGAGAGCTAGTGCCCTAAGTACATGCCAAGGTGGCAGCCAGAGAGATCTTGGCACCCGGCTAGTGTGGCGTCGTGGCTGTCGGAGAAGCAATGGAGCCTGGCGGAGGGACAGCTGTCGGAGTGGTTGGGCCCTTGCTGACGTCCCCCTGCTTCCGTAAGAGAGCTGAGAGCCGCCGTCGTCATGGATCCAGCGGGGCGCCATCATTGCCTATCTGGCGGAGCCGGCCAGATGGGACGTCGGTCCTGTTCTCTGCGGCCCGAGTCGGCTCGGGGTAGGGTGATGATGACGCTTCCTGTTGACGTGGCGGACTTGTGCCCTAGGTCGGGCGACATGGAGGCTCCTCCGAAGCCGAGGTCGAGTCTGTCCTGCATGGCCGAGGCCGAGCCCGAGCTCTGGGTCGGGCGAGGCGGAGGTCGTTCGGCAGAGGCCAGGGCGGAGTCCGAGCCCTGGGTCGGGCGAAGCGGAGTTCGTCGTCTTCCGGGGCCTTAGCCCGAGTCCGAGCCCTGGGTCGGGCGGAGCGGAGTTCGCCGTCTTCTGGGGCCTTAGCCCGAGTCCGAGCCCTGGGTCGGGCGGAGCGGAGTTCGCCGTCTTCCGGGGCCTTAGCCCGAGTCCGAGCCCTGGGTCGGGCGGAGCGGAGTTCGCCGTCTTCCGGGGCCTTAGCCCGAGTCCGAGCCCTGGGTCGGGCGGAGCGGAGTTCGCCGTCTTCCGGGGCCTTAGCCCGAGTCCGAGCCCTGGGTCGGGCGGAGCTTCCTATGGCGCTTTTGGCCAAGCCTGGCCGCCCGTCGGTCTCACTCTTTGCGTTAAATGCCCCAGTGACTTGGTCGGTCGGCGCGGTGATTTAGTCAGGGTTGCTTCTTAACGAAGGCAAGGCCTCGGGCGAGCCGGAGATGCGTCTGCCGTAAAAAAGGGGGCCTCGGGCGAGACGGAAACACCTAAGGGTCGGCTGCCCTTGCCCGAGGCTAGGCTCGGGCGTGGCGTGATCGAGTCGCTCGTATGGACTGATCCCTGACTTAATCAAACCCATCAGGCCTCTGCAGCTTTATGCTGATGGGGGTTACCAGCTGAGAATTAGGCGTCTTGAGGGTACCCCTAATTATGGTCCCCGACAAAACTCAAACAACCTTAAAAGGAAAAATCAGAGTGCTTCGAACAAGAGAAGGAACTGTAAGCAAAATATGAAGCCAAAGCTGATAAAAACACAAAGCTGCAGGAATCTCTGAGGGACCTTCGGAACACATGCTTAGAATTTGGGAGTCGCTGCATGTAACAGTTAAAAGGAGTCTTCAGCTCGGTTGGGGCTAGCTCTGAAGATATTGCCCCTTAGGCTGAAGATATATCAGATACCTTCAAGCACATTGAAAATGAAGTTGATGCGCTCGATGAAGTTATAGCTGGGCATGGTGACTTTTGTGCTCTGCTAGCTTCTCGCGGCACAACTGCTGCATTCTTGAAGGCCGGATGCACGCATGCGAAGACAGTAAACAAACCAACCTTCAACCTGTCGCCATCAGACCTGATTAATATTCTTGGTAAGGCCCAAAGTATTGAAAATAGATTCATCACTTAAATTTGGGCTAAAGGCGGACGAGAGTTGGCTGGAGACGAAGCTCACAATCTACTTAAAACAGTAAGAAACTTTTACCTGTTGTCCGCCTTGATTTTTATCATCATTTTTACCTTATACCATCGTTTGTCTGCAGGATGGTGGTGCAAAAGGTTAATAGTCCACAACACATTCCGAAGGTTGTTGGCCCGAAGCTTCCTTTTATGCCTTCCTGTATAGAGCTTAGGGAATATTTGTATTATTTTTGCAAAAAATTGTAATCGAGAGTTGAACTCAATACTGTGTATATTTGTCCATACCTTCTAATATAATTTTACCTTTCCATCCATGTACGAATTGCTTTGCTGTGGACGAAATTCATGTGTATTTTGAGCCGAAGGCGAAAAACACCTTCCCTTCTTTTCGTACACATCGAAGCATTTTCTTGCATAAAATGACTGTATTTATGTTTGAAACGAAGCTTCTTCGTGTTCAACGAAGCACTTTGTCATCGAAGCCGGACTATTTTTTGTTTGTGCTTTATGTCATGATGATGATGATCCTACGAATGTCTAATGAATGTCTGTATGAATGCAATGAATGATGTAATGTAATATGAAAATATATGACCCAAACGCACACGAAGCCACACCCAGACTCTGCATCCCCTTAGGAATGACTTTGGAGTCTTTAAGCTCTGCATTCTCTTAGGAATGACTTTGGAGGTTCTTCACCTTCTATTTTGGTGGCATTTAAGCTCTACATCCCCTTAGGAACAACTTTGGAGCTTCTTCACCTTCTATTTTGGTGGCTATTAAGCTCTGCATCACTTTAGGAATGACTTTGGAGCTTCTTCACCTTTTATTTCGATGGTATTTGGCTCTGCATTCCCTTAGGAACGACTTTTTGTGGCTTCAGAACTTACTCTGCGCTCCCTTAGGAACGACTTTTGTAGCTTCGTCATCCTTGGAGTGATTACAGCTCTGCATCCCCTTAGGGATGTCTTTTGAGCTTTTCCCTGTTGTAATACCCAAATTGTAAGAGTAGTGAAACATCCAAGAATTAAGAAATATAAAGGGGCTCTATTGACCACTTGTGTTATTATTCTCATTTTGCATATTTCAAATCATGGAATTATCCTTGGCTACCAATAAACATACTAAATGAAAGAATGGTGCATCATGTTGGAGTTTAATTGCTTGTGCATTTAATTATAAAAATAATCATAATAAAAACACATTAATAATGAAAATGAGGTTTTGACCTAATTTAAAACTTGGAAATTTGGGAAAGAGAGTATATAAAACATAAATAAACTTTATATTTCCCAAATTGGCACTCCTTAAGTTCACAATATAATTTGAGCACAAATTCTGCACAAAGTTTGAATGTAAATTTGAATTCAAATTTGGATTTGAAAATAGAAAAAAAAGAAAAGGAAATGAAATTAAAAGAATAAAACAAACCCAGCTAAATGGGCCTCGCACCTCCGTTCCGGCCCATGGTGCATTTCCACTCGCGCGCAGCCCAACTGCAGATGCTTTGCATGCTTGCAGTCTCGCGCGCACTGGCTGACATTTGGGGCCGCTGGGCAGCCGCTTGCCCTCGCGTGCATGCGCGCTCCTGTGTTGCTGTTGGCGGGACCGCTCAGTCAATCTCCCACGCGCACCTTGGCGCTTTACCCGCTGAACCGCTGTCGTGTGGGCCCGCTCGCTCAGAAGCGTCAACCACCTTGCGAGCTTTGCATGGACGGACGTCGACCTGCCGAGTTCGTGGGCGCTGCCGAGCCATATCCTTACCTAGGATATAAAACCCCACTCGACCCCGTCTCCTCTTCAGCTGCATCGCGTCGCCATCACAGTTCCACCCACGGATCGCTCACAAGCTTCGGGAAGGGGCTGGCCACGGACAACGAACGTTGCGTCGCCGTGGGTTTGGGACTCTGCTTCGACCGGGACATCAAGGTTTGCACCGAACCCTTCTCTGGTGTTGATAGGAAGCAGTCGACGTAGCGCCACGTAGAAATCACGGCGGGTGCTCCTGGAATTTCTCACCGGAGCACCGCCGGCCAACCTAAATTGCGAATCACCGTGGACCGGGGATCTGTGTTGTGTTGTGGCTGAAATTGGGGTGCGACACGGGTTCGGGCCATCGTGAATCTCATGAAGGCTGAGTGAATTAGAGTTTGGGGCTCGGGGTGGCCAGAATTCGTGAGCTCCGGTGAGCCACCGTCGTGCGCAGTGGCCAGAGTTCGCGGGTTGAGTTGTATTGAGACCCATGGCACGCTGGCCATTGATTCGTGGATGAGCGGTCGCGATTAGAACATAGGGGTACCGGTTGGGTGGATTAGCCAGCGTCGTTTGATCAAGATCCAACAGGCGCAGATTGATCTAGATATTTTAAATCGGAGCCGTATGCTATAGATCAAAGGGCTGTAGACAGGATCGGATCACAAGAATCCGATCTAATCTAGATCGTCCAAACTTGATCTAGCGGCCTACATACGGAGATACCCCTTCACTTTTCCACTTTGCAGAAAACCCCTTATAAGTTTAGAGATTCAACCCGCAGTCTACCCTGTACTATTCTCTGTGTCTAGGAGTTTTTACCTAGGCACCCCTGTGTTTTATAGAAAATGAGGCCCAATCCAGAGAGCATTGAAAATCAGAAATTAATATCAGAAATTAATTTTTAGTGCATAAATAAATGTTAGAACTTGTTTAATTTGTAGAAAATTCATATGAACTCCAAATTGACCCAATCCAGTTCCTAAATTTTTGTAATATTATTGTCTATCCAATAGTACCACTATTTTGACATGAAAATCTTATTAAAATTTATCTCCTAATCAATCTAGTATTTAGCACATAAAACATTCAGAAATTCATATCTTAAAACCTATAACTCCAAAATCAATGATTCTAGTTCCTATGATCCTATTTTAATGTCTAGATTATTACTGTGTATTTTATTTACATGTTTGGTGTGATGTTAATTTTTGCTATACTATGTATGTATTGTATTGATGCGAGTAGACGAGCAAGCTACAGGGGATCCTGGGGTTCAGCTGGTAGAGACTACTGAGCAGGAGCTCGTGGAAGGCAAGTTGTGCCCTTGATCACTTCTTTTACCCATTCGTGTTCTTATTATTCATAATGATCTGCATAGGTTAATTTTGATGGGACCCAATAGAATACCCTAGATTTTGACTATCTTTATACCTTGTTTCACCACTAGTTTTACTACTAAATTTTTGGGTAGTACATGCTATTGCTTTATGTGGATTTGGGTATAGAAATATTTATTACTCATGATTACACTTTTTATTATCTGTTTATTCTTTACTGTTCAAGATAAGATCATTATGTTAATGGGAACATGGAGAACCACTCGGGAAAACAATGCTACCACAAGGGTTTAATGGGACACCCTTGGCTGATTAACTAGGAAAGCTAGTGGATGACTACCTTACCCGAAAGAGGCAAGGGCGGTAGGGGATTGGTCAGTGTAGGGAGGTCCTTGGGTTGATTTTGCTGTGATGGCGGTCAGGCGAGGGATTCCTGCACTGGAGCTTCCTATAAACTGTAGCGGGTAGTCTGAAGCTAGTGGAACTTTGTAAAGGCCTCGTAGTGGTATCCTGCCTCGCTTCCTTGGTAGAGGTGTATGGGGTCTGATCAACTCCATGGCAAATGGGTAACATGACTTGTGGGTAAAGATGTGCAACCTCTGCAGAGTGAAAAACTGGTATACTAGCCGTGCTCACGGTCATGAGTGGCTCGGACACTCACATGATTAATTTATGGAACTTAAACTTAACATGTCATTTCATTGCATTTGGGATTATTTTATTATTACTTTTATTTATTATTTCTAAGGATTGGTATTTACTTACACTTAGTAACTGCTAATAAAATCTTGACCAACTTATAAAAGCAATCCTCAGCTTCAACCTTTATTTTATTGATCAGCCTTACACTTCATGAACTCCCACCTTTGGTGAGTTCATGCCACATTATTCCCCACAACTTGTTGAGCGATGAACATGCGTGAGCTCAATCTTGCTGTCTCACACCCCCCATAGGAGAAGAATAGGTGGTCGAAGGGGAGCCGCCTAACACTGAGGCTTTCGACTTGATCTAGGTGGCGTCTCCCAGTCAGCTTTCTGGCGCCAAGGATAAATTTTAGTTCCTGCGATATTCATATTTTATTTTTGTAAGACTTCCGCTATGTAATAAGTACTCTGATTTTATTGTGACATTTATCTATGTACACTCTGTTATTATATATGTTGTCTTCTTTGGCGCATGTATGAGATGCACCCGGCTTTGTTCCTTAAAGCCCAGGTGTGACAGAAGTGGTATCAAAGGAAATGTTGACTGTAGGACGAGACCTAGATAGAAATGGACAAAACCCTTACCTACTTATCCATTTCCGATTCCTTCTAAACTTACCTTACTCTGATTCTTTCTATACTTATCTTGATCCTGTCTCACCTTCTACTGTTCTACTCTGATCATTCTTACCTTCTCTATTCTGAGATAAGATGGATTTCACACCTTGGAATCCTTACCCCTATGACATTTTTAAGAGATAGGAAGCCTAAGACAAAATCAAAACTATTTTCTATATTTAAAAATGTTGTTTGATTGTTCTGATGATAAATGTCTGATTTACTTCTTTGATTGATTGAGATATTATATATGGACATCTGAGCATGTACCACCATAAGGTAATAAATTAGCTATGGTTGGTAGAACATTAATCTGCTTAGCTAATAAATCCCCCAAAGTAACATGATTCGTAATTAATGCCTTGTCTACTACTCTCTCTTACCATATGTATCTAACTCAGATGGTCAATACCAGGAGGGGTGGTGGAATTGATTTGCCTCCTAATCGACAAACTCGGTGGATATATAGACAACCTCAGCCACAACCAGCAGAGATGAATCCTCCTAATCCTCCACCAGGCGGAGTTGACCTACTGATTGCAGCTCAGATAAGGATGATGCAGCAAATGGCAGACACTATGGCAGATATGCGGGCTCAGATGCAGCAAGAACGCCAGGAGATGCGCCTGGAAAGAGAAGAGATACGCTAGGAGTTGCGCGAGGAGCGAGAAGAGATACGCCAGGAGAGGAGGGCGCAACAGCAGCTGCAACAGCAATTTCAGCAACAGCGACAACAGCAACAAGTACCATTGCCTCTACCACCACCACCAGTTCCACCTCGTGATAAGCATTGGGAATTTATGAGCCATAAGCCACCGACCTTCGCTAGTTCGCCAGATCCACTAGATGCCGATGATTGGCTGAAGTCAATTGAGAAGATGCTCAATGTAACACCCCTAGTGTTACTATTACTAAAACTTGAGCATGACATCATCAGCATGAGCATTTCATATGATTGATACACCTAGAATGCATTTACTAGGTAAAAATTTCAAACAAGTTGTATTGTTATAGCATTTTGCAAATAAGACCCTAGTATAGGATACTTAACCCTAAAGGGGATCTTGAAGGGTAAAACAAGAGCCAAATAGAGAAAACCCTAAAGTTTAAGTGAAATAGTCATAAAATATTACTAAGGATGGGTTTAAGTTACATTTACACCCTAAGATACCAGAAACCCTAATTGAAACCCTGAAAAACCCTAAATCCAAACCCTAGGGGGTTATGTGCAAAATTAGTCCACTTTTGGACTAAAGTGCAAAAACCATGATAAATGAGTATCATAAGTCATTTGGTTCACAAATGTGTGGATTTGTAAGCTAAATCTTGGATTTTGGGATTATTTGCAAAATGGACCTCATTTGAGTTCTATGCTAAGTCCGAAATCAGGGTTATAGGCTCAACTTTAGAGCTGTGTAACTTTCAAATCAGTGAGAATACGCCTTAGGGCACCACATCAACTTTGTAGACCTATCTAAGGAGAACAACTTTGCTTAAGAGTGGAAGTATTGTTGTTATGAAGAAATGGGAGAAAAACACACTCAAAGTCAGGCTGTCAGGCTTTTAAAGTCTGAATTTCAGACTGACAGTAGGATTACATGAACTTAGGGCTTAATTTTAAGCAAGATCCAGTGACTTTTTGTGGAGCACATTGTAGCAAAGTTATAGCTGGATTGTAGTTCTACAACTTTGCTGCAGAGCATTGGTTATGTTGCCATGAAAATTTGAGAGAAAATTTAGCCCAAACATTGACTGTCAGGTGCTCTGATGGGAGCTCGCGATGGTACAGTACTCTGAATGAGATCAGACCGCCAGCGCGGCAACCTCACCGCCGATGACTGATCCTCCGCCGCGATTCGTGTCACCAGCGTCTGGATTCGTGCTCGTGGCAGATGGATAACATCGCGGGTTAGGAAAATCTTCGCCGCCGGTGAGCTGGACGCCACTCCGGCTAGCTGCGGTACCTCTCCCCTTGCTCACCACCCCTCGGACAAGGATTCTCACCGCTGTTCAGCCGTCACCGTTGTCCACCGCGTGTCTAACCCTTTTCACCGCATCGCCATAACTTGCTCTCGTTCTCCGTTGATCACCGAAGCGATTGCCACGGCGTTGGACACCAAGCCATTGCGCCAGTGACCTCTCCCTCCTCCGACCGCCGCGTGTCACCACTGAAATTCCCAGCCACCGCTGTCGCGTCCTATAAATTGAAGCTACCGTAAGCTCTATTGGATCATCATGAACCCAGTCGCCAAGAATCATCCCCAGTGGATCACCAGTGTGCCCGAATTTTGGGTTTTCCCCAATTCGATTTCCGCCACCGTGAAACACACTTCGCCGTGGTCAGCGCAAATCAGGTCCGATCATGTTGTCTTTAGTCTTGTTCTAGCATCCTCATGTGTCTGTGATGCTCACCGACCCACCCAATTGAATTAGACTGCCACCGTTCGCCGTGAACGCGTTGTTCTTTGGTTCATCCGCACGGTCACCGTAGCCAGACCAAATTAGATCATCATTCTTGAAATTAACTTGGGGGAAACACTCCTTAGGGCTAGAATTAGGTTTTGAAAGTCGCCTAGAGAGGGGGGGGGTGAATAGGCAAAACCTGAAAATTAAAACTTTATCCCCCAACTAGATCCCTTGATTAGTGGTTAGAACAAGATGCACAATTAATAGAGTACAAAAACTAAGTCCTTTGCTTGTAAAGAGTATTGCTAAATAATGCGGAATTGATAAATCAATACTAATAATAAGTCTATGGGAATAAAGCAAGAGGGCTTAAATAAGAAGAGCAATAACACAAGTTCTTTCTTGCAAGGTGTTGCTTCACTAAATGAGAATTTAACTTAAAGCAACACCAAATAGTATTAGCAAGGAATAGAGCAAGAAAGACTTAGAAGGAAAAAGGACAAAACAAATCACAAGCAATAAGCACACGAGACACGGGTGATTTGTTTTACCGAGGTTCGGCCCTCGAAGGCCTAGTCCCCGTTGAGGAGTCCACTAAGGATGGGTCTCTTTCAACCCTTTCCCTCTCTCCACCGATCACACAAGACCGGTGAGCTCTTCTTCTTCTCAAGGATCACTTAAGACCCCGCAAAGACCACCACACTCTTTGGTGTCTCTTGCTAGCTTTACAAGCCTCCAAAACTTTGGAGGAAGTTCAATGGGAGTCAAAACTCCACGCGCAAATGAACACAAAGATGTAGTACACACTATCTCTCAATGAATCTCACAAGGCACTAGAGCTAAATCACATGAGAGGCTTTCTTTTGCTTGCTCTCGCTTTTGTGGCACTTGTGTGGGTTGTAGTGGTCTAAATCTTGTGTATAGGATGGATCAATGAATATATGTGGTTGGGAGGGCTTGAGTATGTCAACTAGATGACTTGGAATGTTGCTTGGGCTCCCACACCTTGAAGTGGCCGGTTGGGGTGGTATTTATAGCCACCATCCAAATTGTAGCCGTTGGAGAAAGCTGCTGGCGATGGGCACACCGGACAGTCTGGTGCGTCATCGGACAGTGTCCAGTGTGCCGCCACGTCATCCTCTTAGCTAGGGTTGGAGCTGGTCGACCGTTGAGCCTCTGACCTCATGCGGCACCGGACAGTCCGGTGCCACACCGGACAGTGTCCGGTGCGCCACCGGACAGTGTTCGGTGCGCCGCCACGTCATCCTCTTAGTTAGGGTTGGAGCTGGTCGATCGTTGAGCCTCTGACCTCATGCGGCACCGAACAGTCCGGTGCCACACCAGATAGTCCGGTGCCCCTCTAACTTTCTTCTCTGACTTCTATCGCATATCCTGTTCTTCACAGTTCACTGTCAGAGTCGACCGTTGCGCACAGATGACCGTTGCTCCGCTGGCTCACCGGACAGTCCGGTGGCACACCGGACAGTCCGGTGAATTATAGCGGAGCTGCGCCTAAGAAACCCGAAGCTGAAGAGTTTGAGTTCGATCCTCCCTGGTGCACTGGACACTGTCCGGTGGCACACCGGACAGTTCGGCGCGCCAGACCAGGGAGCACTTCGGTTTCCTTTGCTCCTTTCTTTTTGAACCCTTTTTAATCTATGTATTGGTTTTGAGTTGAACCTTTGGCACCTGTAGAACATATACTCTAGAGCAAACTAGTTAGTCCAATTGTTTGTGTTGGGAAATTCAACCACCAAAATTATTTAGGAAAAGGATTAAAGCCTATTTCCCTTTCAATCTCCCCCTTTTTGGTGATTGATGCCAACACAAACCAAAGCAAATATATATGTGCAGAATTTGAACTAGTTTGCATAAGGTAAGTGCAAAGGTTGCTTGGAATTAAATTAATAAATTGTTTCTTCTAGATATGCATGGATTTCTTCCTTCATATTTAATATTTTGGACCACTCATGCACCACGAGTTTTGTTTTTGCAAATTCTTTTAGAAATTCTTTTCAAAATCCTTTTGCAAATAGTCAAAGATATATGAAAAAGATTGAAAGAAGCATTTTCAAGATTTGAAATTTTCTCCCCCTGTCTCAAATGCTTTAACTTTGACTTAACCAAAACTCCCCCTCAATGAAATTCTCCTCTTAGTGTTCAAGAGGGTTTTACAATTTTTGAAGATAATCTTTATCCTCCCTTTGAACACAATAAGATATCAATTTGAAAAACTTCATTTTTAAAATTCGGTGGTGGTTGGTGCGGTCCTTTTGCTTTGGGCTCATACTTTCTCCCCCTTTGGCATGAATCGCCAAAAACGGATACTTTCGAGTGAAATATAAGCCCTTTTACTTTCTCCCCTTTGGTATGACTAAGAAGAGTGAAGATTATACCAATTGAGAGATGGCGGAATACCGACAAAGAGTGGATAATACCAATGAAGTTGAGTGGAAGCGCCTTCTTTGCCGAATACTCCATTTCCCTTTCAATTCTATGACTAAGCATGAGAACACACTTGAAAACACATTAGTCATAGACATGAAAGAGATATGATCAAAGGATTTATCAAATTAAGCATGATCAAAGTTCTATATAACATAGATTGCTCCCCTAAATGTGTGCATGGAGAGGATCACATATTTTGGCCTTAAATGCCAATTGCACATAATTAGGTTAATGAGAACATATCTATATCATACAGAATGTGAAGTGCATTGTGAAATAGTATAAGTGTGATGCTCAAGACAATTTATGCACTTATGAAAGCATGTTATAAACATTTTAAGCATTTCCCTTAAGAATTTCAAAGAGACTTAAGGACCATCCACCTTTGGAACAAAGGCAGCTTATCCTCGTTACAAGGTTAAGCTTTAAGCTCTTTGACAATAAAATTACTTCACCTAGATTTAACAAAGATGCATTAATGCAAGAATGAAATTTTTGAGAGATTAAACCAAGTATGAAGCAGGGATAATGCATGGACATGCTTTCTCTTCCTTTTAAACAAGATATGCAAAGAATGTATAGAGAAGGAAGATTTAGGTACAAGTTAAAATGAAAGGAAGTTGTTTTACCCTTTTGTACCTTTACATATAGACGCTCTCTTCATTGTGCCTTGTCCTTAGCCTTAGTTACTTAAGACCTATATTCAAGACAATGTATGGAAATATTTTGCACAATAGAGAGTTCTACAACTCGTGATCCTTTTCCAAGTCAGTGTTAGCATTGTCAAATGGATCACAAATTTCATAAGTGTATCATGAATTCTCCTTTTAACTTAGTGCATATCAAGGGAGATATTGATTGAAATTACATGAGGCACTAAGAAACATAATTGTTAATTGAAGTTATTCAATGATCAAACAACCAATAGATGCGATCAAAAAGAACAACATAGGCGTTAGATCATTAAACAAGCTTAACATGGGAGAATCTAGTAAATATGCTACTTTAACAATGGAAGCTACAATCCTTAAAAAATATGACATAACTCTATCAAGAAGGATTGAAATGAAGTAGCATACTTCATGAGAAATTTATTCTCATGCAAGAGACCATATGAGATTACTAAGATAAAGCGATAGTCTCAACATAATCAAGATATAGAAGGAAGCTCCCCCTAAAGATATGCATCAAGGTATTTGAATGAATTGAATAGATGCACTTATTTTTAGAGACCAACAGGGAGAAGCTTTATACATCTTGATCAAGGCTTATAAGATTTGCAATAAACAGCTTATGCCTGGTATTTTCACAATGAAAGGGATTTAGAATACTCACAACCACACCATGAATTGTTTTGAAGATCTTACTATCCAAGTAGGTGTTGTTGTTCTAGATGTCTTCCTCTTTCATTTGAGTGTCCCCCTTTGTAGTTGTCTCTTTTTCCTTCCAAACTTATTGAAAATACTCAAGAGAGATGTTAATAGCACAAGGGAGTATATGACAGATGATGATTTCTTTTGATAAGAGATATAAACAATTCATCATTCATAAGTCATACAGACATGAAGTAAAATCCTTAACACTAGTGCATTTCATTGAGAAAGAGGAATATGCACCTTTTAAACATTTTGATCAATCATTGGAATTTTACTTCTTCATATTGAATTTAGTAATCATTACTTGGAAGCAAGTCAATATGAGAACATATATATATAGCAAAGGCATGAATTTGATTCTAATGGACATGTGCATTAATGAGATTAAATGTACACCCAGTCAATTTAAGTCAAATAAAGAATCTATTCTTCACATGGATAGAATATCATAATTTTGAGCAAATAACTAATGATGGGAAAGAGAGTTCCCATACCTTTGCTTTTACCTTTCTTCCTTTGGGTGAAGAGCAACCCTTGAGGCTTGTGCACTTTCTCTTTTGTAGATATTCATAAGTAGGCTCAAGAGATACGTTGTTAGTAACACAAGCACTAGTTTCCATTTTTGTAATCATTTTTGATAAGGAATGAAAAGCTAGATTACTAAAACATGGAAACTTCATAGCATGAACTAGATTATCCTATAAATGATGTTATCCTCAATTTTAACTCATAAAATAAGAATAAATAATCCTTTAAGATTATAGGAGTAAATCTAATTCATGATATGGAAAGCGATAAATGTGAAAGAATCATATCCAATTTAAGCAGATAGAAACACATCACAAATCATTGGATTGATTTTTCTTTTCATGTTAGATTACGCATTTCCAAAGAGAAACTTATTCTCTACAAGTGAGACTACTTGGGTTACTTAGAGAAAATCATTAGTCTCACTATTCTAGTTATAGAGAGAGTTTTCCTTTTATAAGTGTCCTAAGGATTTGAATTCCTTACATGACACCTTATTCTTTTAAGAACATGATATATCTCTCTATATCTAGAATCATGGCAATAATAGAATGACTAGCGAAAAACATGCCATGAGATACTTGCAACAATTTAAAGTATGTAGATTGCCATAGTATAGAAATGATGAGTATGCAATCTACCATATGAGAGGAAATTCTTCAAAGAATGGTAATATAATTTTAAATACATTTGAAGTGCTTCTTTTTCTATGTGACTACACAAGGCACATAAGAAATGATAATTTAAAATACTTGCACTTAAAAACACAAGTGTTACCATCCTTCGGCTTTCCTCCATGTTGTAGACCTTGATTTTTCCGCACAAGATAATTCTTTATTTCCTACAACATCAATATCTTCCCCGAAATGATATGAGTTTTAGACATAACAATTTGAAATAGCTTTGGGTCAATCTTGGATATATAGATCATTGAAGATTGATAGCTTGAGTTAAATTGAATTAACTTTCTCAAGCACCCCAAAGCTTCATATCATCTCCTTCTCCTGCAAAGCTTGTCAAGCATATTTTGGTACCCATCGCTTGATGGGTCCATCATGGTTAGTCAACACAGATCTAGGAACCCAAACGTCCTTTGTGTTAGCACTAGGTAAACTCATTACCTTTCTATCACAAGTTGCAATTTTGGGTTGCCTAGTTACATGAGAATTAAATGACAAGCTGGAAGTGGGGTTGTTACCAATGGGACAATCTTTGCATTGATGTCCCTTCTTTCGGCATATGTAGCATAGGCGATCTTCAAGCCTTGAAGATTTCTTCCTTGTTTCTTGCTTGCTACATGGTTAGTGAATATTTTCTTTTCTAACATTATGCCTTTTTGTTTTAAATGAGGACAAGATCTAAATAAGTGTCCCTTCTTGGAGCATTTAAAACAAACTTTATCATCCTTGTCAATAATCAAATCATTTTTAATATAGGGACATGACCTAATTGAGTGCCCCTTTTCAAAGCATTCACTACACTTCTTACTTTTCTTAGTGTGAAGTGAGACTTGATCATTACCTTGGATGTTAGCTTTTATGGAGGCGTGGTTGAGGCTTTTGGAAGAGGTATTGATTTTCTTCTTCTGTTCTTTCCTCTTGGCAATCCTCAAGTCCTTGACATTTTCTTCAAGGGATTTAGTGCATGCCACGGTTGTTCCCATCTCAAGCTTCTTCACCATGTGATCATGGTTATCTTGAGAAGGTTGAGAAATGCACTTCCCTTTTAGTTGTGTCAAGCTCATTTTTAGCCTCTCATTTTCTTCTTTGAGCTTTTGATATGTATCATCATTTGTTCCTGCAAATTCTAGCTCAAAGGAAGATTTGCTTGTCGATGGACAACAAGCATTAGCACATGGTAATGTAGTTTCAATTTGAATACATGTGCATGAGTGAGGTTGTTGGGATTTTAAGTTTTCTATCACAACCTCATGAGCAATATTTAATATGATATGGTCTTCCATAAGATTTTCATGAGAACATAAGAGCATATCATATTTTTCTTGAAAAGCTAGATTTTCATCTTTTAGCTTTTCTACTTGATCCTTAAGCAAGGCATTCCTATTTACTAATTGAGCGATACAATGTAAAGCGTTATCTTGCTCAATTGAAATAGTTTCATACCTTTGGACCAAATCAACATGAGAGCATTTTAGCTCCTCATGTTCTTTAGTCAACTCGTCAAAGTGTAGCATTTTCATGGAGAGAACATTTTCTAGCCTTTGACGAGCTTCGCTTTGCTCTCTCGCTCTTTCTAGAAGTTTGAGCATGACCTCTTTTTCTTCTTGGCTTAGGTGAGCGTAGAGTTGTATGAAGCTTCTTTCTTCCTCCTCATCCTCGTTTGTGCTTCCGCTATCATTTTCATTAGCCACACAACATATGTGGGAATCAAAATGGGAAGACAAACCTATTGGAGAGGTGGATTCATCGTTTGGTCTCCATCGTTCATTTTCTTCTTCTTCCTTCAAAGGGTTAGTTTCACAAGGACCAAAAGAAGTAGAAGCACAAAATGAACTATCATGTTTGGACTCATCAAATTTGATTTTAATTCTAGTCCAAATATCATGCGCATCATGAAAAGATTCATTATAACTAATTATGAAGGCATGATAATCTTCTTTGCTAAGAGAGTTACCTAAGATGTCAAAAGCAAGATAATTTAAGCTTAAACATCTTTGATCTTCCTCGGAAATATTCTTTCTATCATAATTGGAGGGCATGATACTCTTGTCTATAATTTGTTCTAATCGGGAGTCTATGATTCTAAAAGCATTTATCACACTAGTAGACCATGAAGCATAATTAGAACAATCATCAAGCAATATTTCAAGAGTTACCTCCTTCCGAGTTGACTTCTTGTTCTTTTGGGATCTTCTTTGAGCCATCACTTCGAGTTGTTAGACTTAATATGAAGTGCCTAGCTCTGATACCAATTGAAAGTCGCCTAGAGGGGGGGGTGAATAGGCAAAACCTGAAAATTAAAACTTTATCCCCCAACTAGATCCCTTGATTAGTGGTTAGAACAAGATGCACAATTAATAGAGTACAAAAACTAAGTCCTTTGCTTGTAAAGAGTATTGCTAAATAATGCGGAATTGATAAATCAATACTAATAATAAGTCTATAAGAATAAAGCAAGAGGGCTTAGATAAGAACAGCAATAACACAAGTTCTTTCTTGCAAGGTGTTGCTTCACTAAATGAGAATTTAACTTAAAGCAACACCAAATAGTATTAGCAATGAATAGAGCAAGAAAGACTTAGAAGGAAAAAGGACAAAACAAATCACAAGCAATAAGCACACGAGACATGGGTGATTTGTTTTACTGAGGTTCGGCCCTCGAAGGCCTAGTCCCCGTTGAGGAGTCCACTAAGGACGGGTCTCTTTCAACCCTTTCCCTCTCTCCACCGATCACACAAAACCGGTGAGCTCTTCTTCTTCTCAAGGATCACTTAAGACCCCGCAAGGACCACCACACTCTTTGGTGTCTCTTGCTAGCTTTACAAGCCTCCAAAACTTTGGAGGAAGTTCAATGGGAGTCAAAACTCCACGCACAAATGAACACAAAGATGTAGTACACACTATCTCTCAATGAATCTCACAAGGCACTAGAGCTAAATCACACGAGAGGCTTTCTTTTGCTTGCTCTCGCTTTTGTGGCACTTGTGTGGGTTGTAGTGGTCTAAATCTTGTGTATAGGATGGATCAATGAATATATGTGGTTGGGAGGGCTTGAGTATGTCAACTAGATGACTTGGAATGTTGCTTGGGCTCCCACACCTTGAAGTGGCCGGTTGGGGTGGTATTTATAGCCACCATCCAAATTGTAGCCGTTGGAGAAGGCTGCTGGCGATGGGCGCACCGGACAGTCTGGTGCGCCATCGGACAGTGTCCGGTGCGCCGCCACGTCATCCTCTTAGTTAGGGTTGGAGCTGGTCGACCGTTGGAGCCTCTGACCTCATGCGGCACCGGACAGTCCGGTGCCACACCGGACAGTCTGGTGCCCCTCTGACTTTCTTCTCTAACTTCTGTCGTGTGTACTATTCTTCACTGTTCACTGTCAGAGTCGACTGTTGCGCGTAGATGACCGTTGCTCCGCTGGCTCACCGGACAGTCCGGTGAATTATAGCGGAGCTGCGCCTGGGAAACTCGAAGCTGAAGAGTTTGAGTTCGATCCTCCCTGGTGCACCGGACACTGTCTGGTGGTGCACCGGACACTGTCCGGTGGCACATTGGACAGTACGGTGCGCCAGACCAGGGAGCACTTTGGTTTCCTTTGCTTCTTTGTTTTTGAACCCTTTTTAATCTGTGTATTGGTTTTGAGTTGAACCTTTGACACCTGTAGAACATATACTCTAGAGCAAACTAGTTAGTCCAATTGTTTGTGTTGGGCAATTCAACCACCAAAATTATTTAGGAAAAGGTTTAAAGCCCATTTCCCTTTCAGGTTTAAACCAGAGATTAGCGTCAGTCCTAGCCCCAATCGGCCAGTCTACGAGCTCACCGGAGCTCTGCCGTGCTCGCCGTCGTCGTGGACCTTGGTCTGCGAAGGAATAGAAATCTAGGGACCTTTCTGCAATCTGTTAGTGACTCGCGTAAACAGTGCATAGTGCCCACTTGTGGTTATCCAAAAGGACAGGGCCTTATCTGCAAAGACCGCAGCGTGGGCACGCGCGCTTCTGCTGGCAGTGGGCTGGATTTGGCCCAATACTGTTCAGGATTTGCCCTTTTCTTTTTCAGTAGAACTTTGGAAATCTGTAGAAAATAGTAGAAAAATCCTAAAAATGTCCAACCAATTTTCCTAGATTCCTTATTTTTCATAGTATTTAATAAAAAATAGTTGACTGATTTTTAGAACAAATAGGGAATTTTGGAGTATTTAAAATAGCTTAAAACATTGTTTCTGGATTTTTAGAAAATAGATAATAATTCCAAAAATGCCCAAACTTTTTATTTGAACTCTAAATATCATTTAGAAGCCTTAGGTAGATTTTGGTATGATTTGGACCTTGTTTGATACTTAGAACCCAAAACCCCCACCCCTGCTCTTTGAACTTCACTGTTGACTCCGGAAACCCTAAGTTCTCGGAGTTTCGTGAAGGAAAGTTATATTCAAGACTTTAGATAATAAACTCTTATTATCTTTGCACTCTCATAAGCATTACATGACATCCATTCTTATATATATATGGTTATTTTTAGAAAACGAGGAGTCGAGGTAGAAGAAGAGAAGACTTCACCACCACTACCTTCGGAGCATCAGGCAGGAAATTGTTTCTACTTTGACATCTGCGGATCCGAGCCTGACTCACCTATAAACAAAGGCAAGCCCCGGTGCATTTGCCACCTTCTTGTGTTTTAAAAACCTTTTTCACTTGCTTGATGCATTAAGTGGTAGGAGTTGATTGCTAAACAATTCCTGCATTACCTTCCTTGAATTTGATTACCTTCCTTGATCACCTATTTTACAAAAGATTTTGATGCTTAGCATTGCTTTAGAAAAACAAAATGTTTTGTTTTTACAAAAGATGATTTGGCAAAAGTGGGTGGGATGTTTTTGAAAATAAAACATGATGGTGGATCCATCATGGCCGTGATGGGTTCAACATCGGAAAAGATGTACCTCTGCCAGGTACCAAACTTTGGGTTTGAAATGATTAAGCTGAGACTGGGCAGTTTACTTGCATGAGAAGAGAGTCTCGGTGTAGTGTCTCCGTCTGAGTCGATTAAGGACCGTGTCGATGTAGGCTTGATGATCGAGGACCCTTTAACTGGTCACATGCCTCGTCATGGGTAAGCCTTGCCTCGGGTAGACTAAGGCCAGAATAAGATAACGCGGAATGGGCGTGGAGCGGTGGCGAGAGTAGCGTGTACCATCCGTGGAAAGAGGCTGGACGGTGGTGTATCTGTGCTCTCGGTTGGCGTGAACCTGATCTGGTCTTAAGAACCCCGATGGCGGGTTGACATATGCTAGGGTTAAGTGCTACATATGTCGTGTGATTAGAGATCCTCAGCTAAGTATAATCGATTCGGATCGCCGTACCTTCGCGGTTATGAAGACTTGGTCACTGCCCTATATGTAGAATTCCAATAAAGATGAAGGGCTTGTTAAGAAATTGGCTAGTGCAGGTCAAGTGATTGAACTAGGTTAGAAAGAACTCTAGTTACAGGTAATTTTACTAACTTGACAATAAAACTGGATTTTTAAGGATCCACTTGTAGTAAGCATTTATGCAAAACAGAGTCTTTGATCATTGAGAAACCTTACCTTGACTCCCTTATAACCAGCATACCCTTGAGAGTCTTTTCTTTAGTCGGGTAAGACTTGCTGAGTAATTCCATACTCAAGGTTTTATTCCCCGTTGTTTTTAGGTGAGGAAGCCACAAACTTTTGTTGTTTCTGTTCCAAGGTGGTCACAAAAGAAGAACCCTAGGAGTAAAGCTACGGGAGATAAGGATCCTCCATAAGAACTTTTGTTTGATACTTATCGGGAGGAGTTTTTGCCTCCCTTAGTTTTGTAATAATACTACTCAGCACTCGTTTAATTTACCCTAGTCTGTAATATATAACCTGATCTTACTTTTAAAATAAAGGTAAGTTTATGTAAACGCTTCCGCATTTCTGTATCTCCGATGTTCTGTAATGTCTGCGTGACGGGTAAAACGCTCTTGGGAAAGGTAAGAAAAGCAGATACCGAACTTGTCAAGTAATTCAGGGGCACCTACAGGGTTGTCTGAGGTCCGTTGGACAAGGACAACTGTAGGTGGGCCTAATAACTTGGGAGGTTCCGTCACACTCAACATTGCCCAATGCTCAGACAGGGAGAAAGTTCTTTATGCCTCAGGTTGTTTGACAGGTCCTGCTGCTGACTGGTGGGATTCCTATACTGCCACCCACAATGCTGCTGATACTATTACTTGGGCAGAGTTCAGTACACAGTTCAGGAACTACCACATTCCAGCTGGATTGATGAAGATCAAGAAGAAGGAGTTTCTGTCATTGAAGCAAGGCAACATGTCTGTCAGCGAGTACAGAGATAAATTCATTCAGCTCTCCAGATATGCTCCGGATGAAGTTGCAGAGGATGAAAGGAAGCAGGAACATTTTATTGAAGGACTTAATGGACCCCTACAGTATGCACTGATGGCACACACATTTCCATCATTTCAGAGGCTACTAGATAAGGCTCTTGCTATTGAACACAAGCGTGTTAACCTGGGAGACTTGAAGAGGAAGGCTATCTCACAGGGATAGGGTAGCAGCAGTGTTCGTCCCCGCTATGTTTCGCCATAAGGTACACCTACTCGTTGTAACACCCCGAACTTTTTTGGAGTTGAATTTTTTTTTTCTTTTCTTCACTCTCCAAATTCGGGTGTTACCTCTCTTTCCCATTTCTTTTCGCTAAAACCTCACTCGTCTTCAAAACTTTAAGTTATGTGATAATAGTAAACCCTAGAGTTAATTTCTTTGATTTGCTGCATAATGCCGAACCATGCATTTTTTTGTTTGAAAGTGTGAAGGCATTCATATAGAAAATATATATCAAAAAAGGAAAATCTTTTCTTTTTTCTCTCCTCCCTCTCCTCCCCCTTTTGGCCCACCCGCCCCCCCTTGGCGCGCCCGGCCCAGCCGGCCCCCGGCCTAGTTGGCCATTCGGCCCAGCCGGCCCAGCCGCGCCCCCCCTTCCCCGCCGTGGGCCGCCCCAGCCGGCCCAGCCGCGCCCCCTCCCTCCCCCTTTGGGCCCAAGCGGCCCAGCCGCCCCTTCCCCCCCCCCAAATTCTCTCTCTCCCATCCCCTCCCCTGCCCTAACCGCGCCCCCTCCCCTAGCGCCGTCGCCGCCTCCCTCCCCCAGCGCCGCCGCCGCTGCCCTCCTCGCCCGCGGTGAGGCCCTCCCTCCCCCTCCCCTCTTCTCCCTCCCCTCCCTCCTCCTTCCCCCTCTCGCCGGCGCTTCCCCCCGTGGCCGCGCCGCGCCCGCCGCGCCCCGCCCCGGCCACTCCCAGCCGCGCTCGCCCCGGCCACCCCCGGCCACGCCCGCCCCGGCCACTCCCGGCCGCGCCCCGCCTCGGCGACCCGCCCGCCCGGCTCCCCGGCGAGCCGCTCGGCCGCCCCGGCGAGCCCGCCTTCACCCCGCGCTGGGCCGCCCCGGCGAGCCTGCCCCTGCCCCGCGCTCGGCCGCCCCGGCGAGCTCGCCCCCGCCCTCGCGCCGTCCCTGCCCCGGCGTGGTGGCCGGCTGTGGCCTTGCCGGCCATGGCGGCCCGTGCCTCGCCCGCCCGTGCCTCGCCCGTCCGTGCCTCGCCCACCCCGGCGTGCCCCGCTTGCGTCGTGACGGCCCCGGCGTAGCCTTGAGCTCGGCCAGCGCGCGGCCCCGACGTGCGCACGGTTAGTCTGCGGCGCGTGCATGCGGCCTTGCACGCGTGCTCGCGTAGTGCGCGGTGCCTTGGCATGACTCGTCACGCCCTCGTCTACCCCTAGACGTGCCCGTCTACGCCCCCCCATATTTTGTGCGCGCTAATCACGTTGTTCATGTTAATAAAATAGGAAACTCAATTTAGAAATTGGTTACGTTAATTAATTTATGTAGCTAATCGTCTATCTCATTTAATATTAATCTACTAAAAGTGGTCACGTTTTCATTAGTGCATGTAGCTAATCCTTATTATTGGAGCTAAGTAGAACTAGAGCACGTAACGTTTAGTTATTCGTCTACCCGTAGTGCGCCGCGAGCATAAGCTTTAACCCCTGTGAGACCTTTCCCCATTTCTTTCTAACCAAGGTAAATGCAGTATCACATGTCATATTCTATGCATGTTTAATCTACTTGTTCTCTTGTATGATGTACTGTTGATTTCCTAATTTCAATGGATGGATGTATGTATGTTTGCAACCGCATAGAGAACGATCCGGTCGAAGAGCCCGAGGAACTCGCAGGAGAAGCCCCTGAGCAGCAGTCGGTTGGTGGAGGCAAGTGTCCCTTGACCTATCTCTGTCCTATTCATTCTTTAATTCACCTCCCGCGTTACACATTTATGCCTAAGGATTGACTAGCTTTGTTATCCATGTCCTTGTTTACCTATTTGGGTTGGATTATTATTGGTTAGCTTTATGCTATTGCTCAACATTAATCAATGAACATGATGAGATTATCTATGATACGCTGTTTTTCCCCTTCTTATTATGATGTTATACTTGTGGTTTTTAAGGGGACTCGAACGGTTTCTCGAGTACCTCTCCGTAAGGACCTATTCTTTGGATGACCGCCCGGGAAAACAGTGCAACCATGAGGGTGGAGTGGGACGCCCTTAGCTGAATAATTAGAGGAACCAGGGTGTAGTTCGCTTAGCCGTCGTGCCGTCAATGGGGCTCGGTGTATGCGGCTCGCTCTGCCAAGGTTGATTTGTCCCTTGGGGAAGGAGTGCGGTACATTTAGGAAACCTAACGGGTGGCTACAGCCCCGGGGAATCTTTGTAAAGGCTACGTAGTGAGACCCTGCCTACTCACCTTGGGAGTGTTCAAGGGTCCGTACAACCCGAGGCAAAAAGGGAATCACAGCTCGTGGGTAAAGTGCACAACCTCTGCAGAGTGTTATGAAACTGATATATCAGCCGTGCTCGCGGTTATGAGCGGCCAAGGGAGCTCCAGTGATTAGTGGTACTTGATCAGAGATGTTCGGATTTGCAGGTGGCAATGAGATTAATGGTTCTTGGAATTGACTTTGGTAATGGTAAGTGGTACTCTTTCCGTTTGGAAAGGAGTACATTTGGGTTAATAACGTGGGTTAACTCTAAAACTTGGCTTTCTCTACTAGTAATAATAATCTGACCAACTAAAAGCAACTGCTTGACTTACCCCCACATAAAGGTAGTCCACTACAGCCAAACAGGATACTTGCTGAGTATGTTGATGTGTACTCACCCTTGCTCTACACACCAACCCCCCCCAGGCCCCCAGGTTGTCCGCATTGCAACCACTGCTTAGGAGAAGATGAAGCCGTGGAAGGAGACTTCCAGGAGTTCCAGGACTACGACGAGTTCTAGGTGTGGGTTAGCGGCAACCCCCCAGTCGGCTGCCTGTGAAGGCCGCAGTTATCTACGTTTCGTTTTCTGCACTTTGATTTATTGTAAAGACTATGTGGATGTCTCAGACATATGATGTAATCGACTGTCTTTTCCCTTTTTAATGCTATTTGAGCACTGTGTGATGATGTCCATGTTATGTAACTGCTATGTACGTGAATTGCTGATCCTGGCACGTACATGGTTCGCATTCGGTTTGCCTTCTAAAACCGGGTGTGACACTCGTCCAGGAGGAGGACCACGCCCAGTTCAGTACGCTCCACAGGGGTCTCCATGGACACCTCCTACTCGTCAGGCTACTCCCACTGGCACCCCGACGAAGTTTTCAGGACAGAAGACCGACCCTACATGCTTCAAGTGTAGTCAGATTGGGCACTACGCTAATGCTTGTCCGATGGGGAATTCTGGTACACCAGCTAAGAACAAGCAATAGACTCCTGGCGAGGGATATTCTATAGCTAGGGTTAATCAAGTCAGCGTTGATGCTACTCTGGATGGTGCGGACATCATACTTGGTATGTTTTACGTTAATGCAATTCCTGTAACCATATTATTTGATTCTAGTGCTACACATTCATTCATGTCTGCTCGATATGCCAACACAAATGAGATACCACTACTAAATATGAGAAAACCGATGATAGTAATCACACCTAAAGGCCTATTAAGGCAAATCAAATGACACATAGATTTACATTATCAATTATGGGGAGAGAATTTGGAGCTACCGCTATAATATTAGAGTCCAGCAGTATAGATCTGATCCTTGGTATGTCATGGTTAAGGAAGGCAAAGGCCATTATAGCATATGGTAGGGGTACTATAGAGCTCACTAGTCCTAAAGGATAAACATTTCAAGTTCAAATAGCAGTAACCATCGCTTCCAAATGGGCGATATACTTTATAGCGAAGGAGTTTGTTGGTGACAACATCCGGGTGGTTAGAGATTTTCTGGATGTCTTTCCAGAGGAGTTACCAGGGATGCCACCAGATAGGGAAGTTGAGTTTGTCATTGATCTTTTACCTGGAACTGCACCTATTTCTAAACGACCATACAAGATGGCTGTAGAAGAATTAAAGGAACTTAAGAAGCAATTAACTGAGTTACAGGAGGCGGGGTACATTCGTCCGAGTTCCTCACCTTGGGGAGCACTGGTACTATTTGTACAGAAGAAGGATGGATCGTAACGGATGTGTGTGGATTATAGGTCACTTAATGATGTTATTGTGAAGGACAAGTATCCATTACCCTGTATTGAGGATTTGTTTGATCAGATGAGAGGTGCCAGGGAATTCTCAAAGATTGATCTCCGATCAGGATACCATCAGATGAAGATTAGACCATTGGATATCCCTAAGACGGCCTTCTCGACACGATATGGATTATATGAGTTCACTATTATGTCATTTGGATTAACCAATGCACCAGCTGAGAGCACCTAGAGGGGGAGGGTGAATAGGTGATCCTGTAAAAACTTGAAACTTAAAGCCACAAACTTGATTAAGTGTTAGAGCAATAAAGCCAAGTGGCTAGAGAGGAGTTCTTGCTAAACACGATAACCACAAAGAAATCAACACAGAGAGGCACAGTGGTTTATCCCGTGGTTCGGCCAACTCCAACACTTGCCCACTCCACGTTGTGGCGTCCCAACAGACGAGGGTTGCACTCAACCCCTCTCAAGTGATCCAATGATCAACTTGAATACCACAGTGTTTTGCTTTCGTTTACTATCTCCCATTTGCGAGGAATCTCCACAACTTGGAGCCTCTCGCCCTTACAAAGGATGATCACAAAGAAACACGGAAGTAAGGGAGGGAGAGAAATGCACACAAGACACAAAATCAGAGCACAAACACGCACACAAGTCACAACTTGAGCTCGCAACACAACTCGAAGAGTTCTCTACTCAAATGGAGCTCTAGATGCTATCACAAAGAATCAAATGCGCTGAAATGGAGTCTTGGTGCTTGGAGTTGATCAAAGAATGCTTGGTGTACTCCTCCATCCGCCTAGGGGTCCCTTTTATAGCCCCAAGGCAGCTAGGAGCTGTTGGAAGCAATCCAGGAAGGCACTTCTTGCCTTCTGTCGGGTGGCGCACCGGACAGGCACTGTTCACAGTCCGGTGCAGATTGCTTTCCTAATTTGGGGCAGCCGACGGTTGAAGATTTGGAGCCATTGGCGCACCGGACACTGTCCGGTGCACACTGGACAGTCTGGTGCCCCCATCCGACGTTGGCTCGGCCACGCGTCACGCGCGGATTGTGCGGCCGACCATTGGCGCGCCGACCGTTGGCTCACCGGACAGTCCGGTGCACCACCGGATAGTTCGGTGATTTTTAGTCGGACGCTGTTGACTGGTTCCCGAGAGCGGGCTGTTCATCTGGACCGGTCCTGGCACACCGGACACTGTCCGGTGGACCACTGGACAGACCGGTGCACCCAGACCGAGCAGCCTTTTGGCTGATCACAGCCAACTTAACTCCAACGCGATTTCTCCTGTTTCTAGCACTTAGACACAATACATTAGTCTTAAAAACAATGTACTAAGTCTAGAAACATACCTTTAATCTTGATTTGCACTTATTGAGTCTTTGGCACACATATCACTCAAAGCATTTGTGTTTAGCACTTAATCACCAAAATCTTATAGAAATGGCCCAAGGGCACATTTCCCTTTCAATCTCCCCCTTTTTGGTGATTTATGCCAACACAACAAAAAGCAACTAGACGAAGTGCAACATCAATGCAAATGAAAACAAAAATTTGTTTTCGATTCAAATTTGGCATATTTAGATCATTCTTTGCCACCACTTGGTTTGTTTTTGCAAATCAAACTCAATTTCCTATCTCTAAGTCAAATTCACTTGTTGAGGCATAGAGATAGGTATTCCAAGAGAAATTGATCAAAGATTCAAAAACTGCCCCTTTTTCCCATAATCAACCATTCTCCCCACAAGAGACCAACTTTTGACAATAAGAGACAATAAGAGTATTTTGACAACAAAAGCTCTAACTCTACTATTTTCAAAATTCTCAAGTGGTAGCTGATCCATTTCTTGCTTTGGCCTTAATTTCGCCCCCTTTGGCATTAAGCACCAAAACGGGATCATTATTGGCCCTTAAATCCCATTACCTCACCAAAATCTTCAATTAAGAGTAAAAAGGCAATAAGAGCACGAAGATGAACTTGGAGTTAATTACCCTCTCATCGGAGTGCAGTGGAAGTCTTGCATGGTCCAAGTTCACCTTTTCCCTTTCAATCTACCTTTGAGACTAAATCAAGCAAACTCAAGCACATGATTAGTCTTAAAGGGTCAAATTGTAGCATGCCTCCCCCTAAATAAGTGCATCACTTGCAAATGGACTTGTGAGGTCCGGGGATCATGAGTACAACTTGAGCACCACAATATAAATAATATGCATAAAGGAACATGATCAAAGGCATAAAACACATGTATGCTCTATATCAATCCAAGTTATGCGAATCTAAGACATTTAGCTCACTACGCAGCCTGCAAAAGGTCCTCTCAACTAAAGGCTTGGTAAAGATATCGGCTAGCGAGTTCTCGGTGCTAACGTAAAACACTTCGATATCTCCCTTTTGCTGGTGGTCTCTCAAAAAGTGATGCCGGATGTCTATGTGCTTTGTGCGGCTGTGTTCAACAGGATTGTCCGCCATGCGGATTGCACTCTCATTGTCACATAGGAGTGGGACTTTGCTCAGATTATAGCCAAAGTCCCGGAGGGTTTGCCTCATCCAAAGTAGTTGCGCGCAACACTATCCTGCGGCAACATACTCGGTCTCAGCGGTGGATAGGGCAACGTAAGTTTGTTGCTTAGAACTCCACGACACCAGGGACCTTCCTAGAAATTGGCACGTCCCTGATGTACTCTTCCTATCGACCTTACATCCAGCATAGTCAGAATATGAGTATCCAATCAAGTCGAAGGTAGACCCCTTTGGATACTAGATCCCAAAGCAAGGCGTGGCAACTAAATATCTAAGAATTCGCTTAACGGCCACAAGGTGACACTCCCTCGGGTCGGATTGAAATCTAGCACACATGCATACGCTAAGCATAATATCCGGTCTACTAGCACACAAATAAAGTAAAGACCCTATCATAGACCGATATGCCTTTTGATCGACGGACTTACCTCTTTTGTTGAGGTCGACATGTCCGTCGGTTCCCATTGGAGTCTTTGCGGGCTTGGCGTCCTTCATCCCAAACCGCTTGAGCAAGTCTTGCGTGTACTTCGTTTGAGAGATGAAGGTGCCATCCTTGAGTTGCTTCACTTGGAACCCAAGGAAGTAGTTCAACTCACCCATCATCGACATCTCGAATTTCTGAGTCATCACCCTGCTAAACTCTTCACAAGAATTTTGGTTAGTAGAACCAAATATTATGTCATCGACATAAATTTGGCACACAAATAGATCACCATCACAAGTCTTAGTGAAAAGAGTTGGATCGGCTGTAACACCCCACTGGTCGCACAAAATGGATAATACCATAAACCTCATCTACCAAACTTACTCAACAGAAGAGATGTAATAAAGAAAGAATATAAAGCAAGAAAAAAAAATCCGGCAGCACCTCCTTTGAAAACTAGCATAACAAGGAGGGGAAAACATGACGCACATACAAGATATAAAGACATATAATTCACATAGTAGAAACTGTAATGCAAGAGTGGTAAAACTTAATTATGACCCAACTGAAGTAAAACAAATGGGACAAGAACTCAGTCCACCCCAAAATAGCCGCTCAACCAAGAATAAAGCAATTCACTAGACTTGTCCAACTCTGATTAACAACATTAATAAATGGTGGTTCCTTTATTAAAGATGTAGTGGCCGTGCTGCTACATCCCTCTATTCCCCAAAGCAGAAATTAGGTGCCTGCATCAAACAATGCAAGATGTGAGATAACACATCTTAGCAAGTAAACATAACAACAGCAAATAGGACATTGTAAATCAACTGTGCTTACACAACCACGTGTTCAGGACTTCTTTCTTTTCTTTTGAACAGTAAATTGCAGCAAGTATACGAGTAACTAAAAAACTCAACACCAAGTAGAATCACCATGCACAAGTCCAAATTATCCACATCCACATAATAGATTCAACACCTCTCCCATGAATGCACATGGCTACAAATGCAATAATGACTTCTTCCTCCATATCTCTAAGGATATGAAGCTGCACCATACCCCTTCTCGGGCAACATATGATGCTCAATGTACCGGTACGGTCGGACCATAAGATCGCGACGAAACTTCAATGCAATGGATGATGAGTGCATTATGCATGACAACATCATAAGTTCTCCCCAAATAAAAAGGTGCTAGGCATTTACTTCCACCCATTCCACATAATTACCACTTGAGTAACATAATCAAACCTCAAACTCAACTTATGAAATCCATGAAACATGAACATGTTCAATTGATGGTACTCGAAAGAAAATATGAATTTGAACATGATAGCACAACATAAACAAGTATAAGACTCCTCATCTGACAGACGGAATAACCATCACAGTTTTACTTGCCTTCACCGAAATTCGGGCAAAATCCCTAAGAACGATCCGGAAGTCCACCACCTGTTTTTTGACACCCAACTTAGTGCACCAAATTCACATAAAAAAACTCAAAGACAACACCGCACCTACGCGCAATCTCAAACCCCGCCGCGGTAACAATTCTCCCCTCACTAACCAAACTGCAGCGGCGCTGCTTAACAATTCCATAACTTAAAAATTAGGACAGCAGTGATGATAAACAAAAACTTCAGAGACAACTACATAAAATTCCCCACAAGTTTTGTATACAACTCATGATTAAATTCTAACATCTACTTACCTCTAAACGGTCCACAAAATAAACCCTGCAATCTGTTTTTTTCTGATTTGGGCAGCGACATACGCGGATTCAAACAGCGATAACTTTTAAAATATAATTCCGATTTGAGCGCATAAGTACTTGTTGGAAAGATAAGAAAAAGCCCTACATGATTCTCATACTGATTAACACTAATTACTCCCGAAAAATCCCCAGAAACTGCTAACACTGCTGCTGTTCATCACTCTGAAAAATCTGTTTTTTGGACAGCCACATACCCGGATTCAAACGATGATAACTTTTAATTTATAACTCCAAATTGAGCACATAAATACTCGTTGGAAAGATAAAACAAAGTTCTACAAGATTCTCAAATTGATCCCCATTAAATCTTCACGAAAAAAACCTAAAAACTGCTGGAACTACCGCTGTTCATCCACCACGCAAAATTCTGGACAGCCCCCCTCTATCTAATCGCAAACGCAACATCTAATCAATTGAATCGCAGCGCAAATGAACAAGGGATGAACACAAAAGAAAAATCACCTTGGGTTCTCCCCCTTTCCTTCCTCCTTTCTTCCCTCCACCAAAACGATTGGAGATTCGCACCAAGAGACGATGATCTGAGCGGCACGGAGTAGCACCTTGGGAGGAGGGGATTGGGGGGGGGCTAGGGTTTTGGTAGCTGCAACAATGGAGAGAGGAGGAGATGGACAGGGGGGCGGCGGCCAAGGGGAAAGGAGGAGTGGGGGGGGGCGGCTGCACATGGGGGGGTAGTTAGGAGGGAGGCGGCTAGGGTTTGGGAGGGTTAATGGGCCGAAACACCAATTGCGGCCCAACTATCCCACGCGACAGCTCCCGACCGCAACGCAAACGTCAAACCAAATAAATTCTACTGCCCTAGTTGTGAATGTTGTCCACAAAATTCCAAATCCCCAAAACAACAACTGGATGAGGAAAAAAACAAAAAGAACAACCCCCAACTTCTCTTCTTTGCAAACCGGGTATCACATTCTACCCCTCTTAAAAAGAATTCGACCTCGAATTCTGACGCTTCTATCGGAATGACACAAGAAAAGATTAGCGAATCAACAACACTTACCCACAACGAAAAGTTCCGGGTACTTCTGCCGCATCAACTCCTCAAGTTCCCACGTAGCCTCGCGCTCCGACTGATTAGACCATAAGACCTTGACATACTTAATTGATCTCTTCCTCAACACACGCTCCGAGAATTCCAATATACGCACCGGACGACACTCCAGAGTCAGATCCTGCTGCACCGCAATTGGTTCCATCTCAATCTGATGGTCCGGATCCCACAAGAACTTCCTCAACATAGAGACATGAAAAACCGGGTGTACCCTTGCCATGGAATCCGGCAGCAACAAGCGATAAGCCAGGCTGCCCACTCGGGCCAAGATAGTGAATGGTCCAATGTATCTTGGGCTGAGCTTCCCAGAGACACCGAACCGAACAACTCCCTTAGTGGGTGATACCCTGAGAAGGACTTGGTCACCCACAGCAAATTCCAGATCCTGCCTCCTCACATCAGCATAACTCTTCTGACGACTCTGAGCTGCCAAAATATTCTGACGAATTTCCCGAACCTTTTTAGAAGTTTGCTGAACCCAATCAGGACCAACCAGGGATCTCTCTCCCAAAGTCTCCCAGCACAGAGGAGAGATACACCGTCTGCCATACAAAGCCTCAAATGGTGCCATCTTGATGCTAGCTTGGTAGCTGTTGTTATACGCAAACTCTGCCAGAGCAAGATGATCCTCCCAGCTACCCTTCCATGACAGAACACAAGCACGCAACATATCCTCCAAGGTTTGGATTGTTCGCTCTGACTGACCATCCGTCTGAGGGTGAAAAGCGACACTAAGCGAAAGCTTGGTGCCCAATGCACTGTGGAGACTCTCCCAGAATTTGGATACAAATTTGGAGTCTCGATCAGAAACAATAGACTTAGGTACCCCGTGAAGCCTGACTACTTCCTTCATATACAAGGGAACCAAATCTGAAGCTGAATTCGTGGTCTTCATGGGAATAAAATGCGCAGACTTAGTCAAGCGATCCACTACCACCCAAATAGCGTCCCTGCCACGAGGGGAACGAGGTAGACCCACCACAAAATCCATGGTGATATGCTCCCATTTCCACTCTGGAATTTCCAATGGCTTCAGCAAACCTGCAGGCCGCTTATGTTCGGCCTTCACGCGTTGACATACTTCACAGGCGGCCATATACTTAGAAATGTCAACCTTCATCCGCTTCCACCAGAAGTTTTGCTTCAAATCTCGGTACATTTTGGTTTCGCCAGGATGGACGGTGTAAGGCGTTTTATGAGCTTCTCGCAGGATATCCAGCTTCACCTCTAATTTCTGAGGCACACAAAGACGGCCCCTGAAACGAACCAAATCATTCTCATCAATGGTGAACTCCCGCGGTTTACCATCACCAACCCTCCTTTGGGCTTCCTGCAAAAGACGATCCTGCTGCTGAGCCGCACGCACTCTCTCCATAAGAGAGGATTGAATAAGCATCTGAGTCTCCTCGCTAGCGGTGCCGACATAACACAAAGCGATCCCCAAACGGTCCAGATCAGTGATCAACGGCAAGGCCACCTTTGGAACCCCAGACCTGCTAAGGGCATCCGCCACCACATTAGCCTTCCCCGGGTGATAATGAATGGACAAATCATAATCTTTAATCAATTCTAGCCACCGACGCTGCCTCAAATTCAGCTCCTTCTGAGTAAAAATATACTTGAGACTTTTGTGATCAGTGAAAATGTCACAAGCCTCGCCATAAAGGTAATGCCTCCACGACTTTAGAGCAAAAACCACCGCAGCCAATTCCAGATCATGAGTTGGATAATTCCCCTCATGCTTCCTCAACTGCCTTGAGCCATAAGCAATCACTCTACCTTCCTGCATCAGCACACAGCCAAGACCAATACGCGAAGCATCCGTATAAACTGTGAAACGCTTACCGCTCTCAGGCAAAGCTAGGATAGGGGCGTCCACCAACTTGCTCTTCAATGACTGATAACTGATCTCACATTCGCCGGACCAGACGAAGGGAACACCCTTCTCCAAGAGCCTCGTCAAAGGCTTAGCAATGCTGGAAAAATTTGGTACGAAACGCCGATAATACCCAGCAAGCCCCAAGAAACTTCGGATTTCAGAGACACTAGAAGGTCTCTTCCACTCCACCACAGCCGCAACATTCTTGGGATCAACCGCAATACCCTGCTGATTAATTACGTGCCCCAGGAAAGCCAATTCAGATAGCCAAAAGGCACACTTCTTCAACTTGCCATAGAATCGATTCTTCCTTAGGGCACCCAGAACGAGACGGAGATGCTGATCATGCTCGGCCTCGGTCTTTGATAAATCAAAATATCATCCAGGAATACGACCACAAAATTGTCCAGGAATTCATGCAGCATCCTATTCATTGCTTCCATAAAGGCAGCAAGGGCATTAGTTAAGCCAAAAGACATGACTATGAACTCATAATGCCCATACCTGGTGCAGAAGGCAGTCTTCTCAATATCCCCCTCACGAATCCTCAATTGATGATAACTAGAGTTCAAATCAATTTTGGAGAACACCTAGGCACCCCTCAACTGCTCAAAGAGGACCTCAATTCGGGGAAGCGGATATTTATTCTTGATTGTCACTTGATTCAAAGCGCGATAATCCACACACAGCCGCTTGCTTTTATCCTTCTTCTCAACAAACAATACTGGGAAGCCCATGGAGACCTGCTAGGCCTAATGAAGCCCTTAGCCAGCAGATCATCCAATTGCCGCTTTAATTCAATCTGCTCCTTTGGAGCCATTCGATACGGGGCCTTATGAATAGGCTAAGTACCCGGGATCAGCTTAATCTCAAAAGCTGCATCTCGCTCCGGAGGAATGCCTGGAAGCTCTGCCGGAAACACGTCAGCAAAGTCACACACCACCCAAATGTCCTGCACCCGCAAGGCAGCCTCGCCCTCCACCACCATAGAGAAAAAGATCCCCGACTTCCTTGACCAGCGATCAGGAAGCAATTGCGCCAACAAGGATAATGCGAACTTCGGGGAACTTCCCAAGAATACCACCTCCTTACCCGACGGCGCCTGCAATAACACTGTCTTCCAGAAGCAGGATATAACCGTGCGATACTGGGATAACCAATCCATACCCAAGATAACATCGAATGCCCCCAAGGAAATCACCACCAGATTAGCCGAAAAAACCTCATCAGCAAGAATGACGGAACACCCCTGACAAACTGAACAGCTACTAATGGAGCCATTAGCAGAACTGACCAAAATTGGGTGACCCAACCTCTGCACCGAAAGACCAGCCCGCGACACAAAATCCTCCGAAACAAACGAATAGCTAGCGCCAGAGTCAAAAAGAGCATGGGCTGCAAATGAATCAACTGAAATCGTACCTGTCACCACGTCTCCTTGCTCCCTGCCATCCGTAGCGGGTAGCACATAAGCTCCAGAAATACCCGCAGAAGAGGAAGCTCCCGGAGTGAAATTAACAGAAGAACCCCACTCAGCCACCGGAGGAGGCTGGCGCGGAGCTCCAAACTGAGTCAGCACAGGGGTAGACGGCGCAGGAGTAGGCACAGCCTGATACTGCGGAAAACCTTGCATCGGCACGAACTGAGAAGTCCCAGGCACATAAAGCTGTTGTGGAGGAAGAGGAACTGAAAACTGCTGCTCAGCACTTGACATCATATTGATAGTGCCCTAAGAAGAGGAGGAAGTTATCGGCTCCTATCTGAGCTTCCCATTGGGATTCCTCCTACACACCACATCTTTGTGGTCCTGACTGCAGATAGAACACCTGCCACTCCACTGGCACTCTGCACGGCGATGCGCATCTCCACAGCGGAAACACACCAGCCCCAACCCGGGCTTAGGAACGGCCCGAAACCTCTGAGTACTTCCTCCTGAAGTACCTGAGTCCGAAGATTTGCCACGGTAAGGATGGTGGCGATGATGTTGAGACTTGCCCCTCTTGTGAGCTGGACCTCCAGTGTTTCCCCTCCTCGTGTCCTGGCTACGAGGCTGATCAACACCCGAAGACTTCTGCGACTCCATGGTGTACTGGTGTTGCATCTCCACACCCAGCGCCTGCTCCACTGTGGTACGGAAGTCCACCAACGGAAAGGCCCCTAGAGCATGCCTGATAGAAGGCTTCAGTCCCTGACGGAATTGGCTCGCCTTCTCCATCTCATTATAAGCCACATGAGGGACAAAGCGGACCGTTTTGTTGAAGCCCACCTCATACTCTGTGACAGACTTCTTCTCCTACTTGTAGGACTGCAAGTCAATCTTCATTTTCTCCAAAAAGGTGACCGGGTAGAATCTCCTTTCGAACTGCCTGATGAAAACATCCCATGATAGGACTCCTGGTGAGGAGGAGTGCGCTGCCTGCACGCCTCTCCACCAAATCTGCGCCTCACCCTTCAGCAGCTGAGTGCCAAAGCGAACCCGATCTCCATAAGCAATCTCGAAGACATTCATCTTATCCTCCACATAAGTCAGCCAATCTGCCGCCTCGACCGGAGTACCACTGCCATCAAAAGAATCCAACTTCATGCCCATCCACTGCATCAGAGAAAGACCACTGACTGGAAGAGGCACCTCGGCCCCGCCACCTGGAACAGCACCCGCAGGGACAGCGCCCCCGGGCACTTCTCCACCTCCAGCACCCTGAGCAGCACCTGCAGGAGCGACAGGAATGGCTTGCCTTAGAAGGGCCAACTCCTGCTGCATGGCCTGCATCGTGGCTAACATTGCCGCCGAACTCATCGAGTCCCCACTAGGAGCTTGCGAACTACCCCGAGCTCTACGAGGCGGCATAGCTGTAGCCACAGGGATGAGAATAATAAGTAAATGAGATAAGCATAGCATCTCTCTAGATAATGCCAAAACTAGCACAGAGAATAACATAATCATATCAATAGCAAGACAGAAAACCCATCCTACATGTGCAGTGTGTCAATTTATTACTAATCCACTTGCTAGGACCTACAGCCTATGCCTTTGATACCAACTGTAACACCCCACTGGTCGCACAAAATGGATAATACCATAAACCTCATCTACCAAACTTACTCAACACAAGAGATGTAATAAAGAAAGAATATAAAGCAAGAAAAAAAAATCCGGCAACACCTCCTTTGAAAACTAGCATAACAAGGAGGGGAAAACATGACGCACATACAAGATATAAAGACATATAATTCACATAGTAGAAACTGTAATGCAAGAGTGGTAAAACTTAATTATGACCCAACTGAAGTAAAACAAATGGGATAAGAACTCAGTCCACCCCAAAATAGCCGCTCAACCAAGAATAAAGCAATTCACTAGACTTGTCCAACTCTGATTAACAACATTAATAAATGGTGGTTCCTTTATTAAAGGTGTAGTGGCCGTGCTGCTACATCCCTCTATTCCCTAAAGCAGAAATTAGGTGCCTGCATCAAACAATGCAAGATGTGAGATAACACATCTCAGCAAGTAAACATAACAACAGCAAATATGACATTGTAAATCAACTGTGCTTACACAACCACGTGTTCAGGACTTCTTTCTTTTCTTTTGAACAGTAAATTGCAGCAAGTATACGAGTAACTAAAAAACTCAACACCAAGTAGAATCACCATGCACAAGTCCAAATTATCCACATCCACATAATAGATTCAACACCTCTCCCATGAATGCACATGGCTACAAATGCAATAATGACTTCTGCCTCCATATCTCTAAGGATATGAAGCTGCACCATACCCCTTCTCGGGCAACATATGATGCTCAATGTACCGGTACGGTCGGACCATAAGATCGCGACGAAACTTCAATGCAATGGATGATGAGTGCATTATGCATGACAACATCATAAGTTCTCCCCAAATAAAAAGGTACTAGGCATTTACTTCCACCCATTCCACATAATTACCACTTGAGTAACATAATCAAACCTCAAACTCAACTTATGAAATCCATGAAACATGAACATGTTCAAATGATGGTACTCGAAAAAAAATATGAATTTGAACATGATAGCACAACATAAACAAGTATAAGACTCCTCATCTGACAGACGGAATAACCATCACAGTTTTACTTGCCTTCACCGAAGTTCGGGCAAAATCCCTAAGAACGATCCGGAAGTCCACCACCTGTTTTTTGACACCCAACTTAGTGCACCAAATTCACATAAAAAAACTCAAAGACAACACTGCACCTATGCGCAATCTCAAACCCCGCCGCGGTAACAATTCTCCCCTCACTAACCAAACTGCAGCGGCGCTGCTTAACAATTCCATAACTTAAAAATTAGGACAGCAGTGATGATAAACAAAAACTTCAGAGACAACTACATAAAATTCCCCACAAGTTTTGTATACAACTCATGATTAAATTCTAACATCTACTTACCTCTAAACGGTCCACAAAATAAACCCTGCAATCTGTTTTTTTCTGATTTGGGCAGCGACATACGCGGATTCAAACAGCGATAACTTTTAAAATATAATTCCGATTTGAGCGCATAAGTACTTGTTGGAAAGATAAGAAAAAGCCCTACATGATTCTCATACTGATTAACACTAATTACTCCCGAAAAATCCCCAGAAACTGCTAACACTGCTGCTGTTCATCACTCTGAAAAATCTGTTTTTTGGACAGCCACATACCCGGATTCAAACGATGATAACTTTTAATTTATAACTCCAAATTGAGCGCATAAATACTCGTTGGAAAGATAAAACAAAGTTCTACAAGATTGTCAAATTGATCCCCATTAAATCTTCACGAAAAAAACCTAAAGACTGCTGGAACTACCGCTGTTCATCCACCACGCAAAATTCTGGACAGCCCCCCTCTATCTAATCGCAAACGCAACATCTAATCAATTGAATCGCAGCGCAAATGAACAAGGGATGAACACAAAAGAAAAATCACCTTGGGTTCTCCCCCTTTCCTTCCTCCCTTCTTCCCTCCACCAAAACGATTGGAGATTCGCACCAAGAGACGATGATCCGAGCGGCACGGAGTAGCACCTTGGGAGGAGGGGATTGGGGGGGGGGCGGCTACGGTTTTGGTGGCTGCAACAATGGAGAGAGAAGGAGATGGGCAGGGGGCGGCGGCCAAGGGGAAAGGAGGAGTGGGGGGGCGGCGGCACATGGGGGGGGTAGTTAGGAGGGAGGCAGCTAGGGTTTGGGAGGGTTAATGGGCCGAAACACCAATTGCGGCCCAACTATCCCACGCGACAGCTCCCGACCGCAACGCAAACGTCAAACCAAATAAATTCTACTGCCCTAGTTGTGAATGTTGTCCACAAAATTCCAAATCCCCAAAACAACAACTGGATGAGGAAAAAAACAAAAAGAACAACCCCCAACTTCTCTTCTTTGCAAACCGGGTATCATATCGGCTTTCCCAACCTTGAAAGCATTAGCAATTAGAAAATCTATAAGGCATTCATACCATGCTCTTGGGGCTTGCTTAAGTCCATAGAGCGCCTTAGAGAGCTTACACACGTGGTCGGGGTACCGTTCATCCTCAAAGCTAGGGGGGCTGCTCCACGTACACCTCCTCCTTGATTGGCCCATTGAGGAAAGCGCTCTTTACGTCCATTTGGAACAACCTGAAAGAATGGTGAGCGGCATAGGCTAACAAAATACGAATCGACTCTAGCCTAGCCACAGGAGCAAAAGTCTCCTCAAAGTCCAAACCTGCGACTTGGGCATAACCTTTTGCCACAAGTTGAGCCTTGTTCCTTGCCACCACCCCATGCTCGTCCTGTTTGTTGCGGAACACCCACTTGGTTCCCACAACATTTTGCTTGGGACGTGGCACCAGTGTCCAAACTTCATTTCGCTTGAAGTTGTTGAGCTCTTCCTGCATGGCCAACACCCAGTCCGGATCTAGCAAGGCCTCTTCTACCCTGAAAGGCTCAATAGAAGAGACAAAAGAGAAATGCTCACAAAAATTAGCTAATCTAGAGCGAGTGGTTACTCCCTTGCAAATATCACCCAATATTTGGTCGACGGGATGATTCCTTCGAATCGTCGCTCGAACTTGAGTTGGAGGGGCCCGTGGTACTTCTTCCTCCTCAACTTGGTCTTCTTGTGCTCCCCTTGATCACACGCCTCCTCTTGAGGAACCTGTTCATCATCTTGAGTTGGGGGATGCACCATGGTTGAGGAAGAGGGTTGATCTTGCTCTTGGTGTTCTTGCAGTCACACATCTCCAATCGCTATGTGTAACGCCCTGAATTTGGGGGTAGAATTTTTTTCTTCTTTTCTCTCACCAAATTCGGGCGTTACCCTTTCCTTTTCTCTTTTCTTCTCGCCAAACCTTGATCCTTTCCAAAGTAAAGCGGGATTCGGCTTGAGATCCCATGTAAAGCAAAACCCTAAAATACTTTATTTTGTGTGATGCACCATGCCGAACCATGCATACTTTTTGATTGTTTTAAAAAGTAAATGCATTCATCTAGATAAAGTAGATTTTTAGAAAAAGGGAAACCTTTTTTCTTCTCTCTCCCCCCTTCTCCCCTTTTGGCCCAACCGCCTCCCCCCCTTCGGCCGGCCCAGCTGGCGGCCCAGCCGCCCCCCTTCCCCTTTCCCCCCCGCCGTGGGCCGTTTCGGTCGGCCCAGCCGCACCCGCCCCCTCCCCCTTTGGGCCCAACCGGCCCAGCCGCCTCCCCCCCTTCGGCCGGCCCAGCTGGCGGCCCAGCCCCCCCCCCCCCCCCCCGCCGTGGGCCGTTTCGGCCAGCCCAGCCGCGCCCGCCCCCTCTCCCTTTGGGCCCAACCGGCCCAGCCGCCCCCCTCTCCCTTTTCTTTTTCCAAAATTTCCCTCCCCGCGGGCCCCGCCCGTCATCCCCTCTCCCTAACCCTAACCGCCGTCCTCCCCTAGCGCCACCGCCGCCGTCGCCCCTCCCTAGCGCCGCCGCCGCGCCGCCCCGCCTCTGTGAGGCCCTCCCTCCCTCTTCCCTCTCCTCCCTCCCCTTCCTCCTCCTTCCCCCTCTCGTCGGCGCCCTCCCCCGCGTCGTGGGCGCGCTCGCCCCGGCCCCGAGCTCACCGGCCGCGCCCGCCCTCGCCTGGTCGGCCCCGGCTCGACCGCCCTCCGGCGAGCCGCCCCGCCCCGACCCCGGCCCCGCCGTGTCCGGCCCCGGCTCGGCCGCCCTCCGGCGAGCCGCCCCGCCCCGACCCCAGCCTCGCCCGCTCGACCGCCCGGCTCGGCCGCCCTCGGCACCCCTGTCCCCGACCTCGGCCGGCCCCGCCTCGCCGCGCCCCGGCTCGGCCGTCCCCGTGCCGCCCCGCCCTGCCGTGCCCCAGCTCGGCCGCCCTCCGGCGAGCCCGCCCCGCCCCGGTTCGGCCGCCCCCCCCCCGGCGAGCCCCACCCTGGCTCGGCCGCCCCCGCCCCGCCCCGGTACGGCCGCCCCCGCCGCGCCCGTCCCCGGTGAACCCAGCCCCGGTTCGGCCGCCCCCTTCCCGTCTCGGCCTCGGCCATCCCGGCCATGGTGGCTCGACGCGCTCCCCTGCCCGCGACGTCGCCGTCGCCCGTGTTCGCCCGCCCGCCCCGGCGTGCCGCGGCGTGCCTTGCTCGTGTCGTGATGGCCCCGGTGTGGCCTCGAGCTCGGCCCAGCATGCCTTTGGCGCGCAGCCTCGAGCTCGGCCAGCGCACGGCCCCGACGCGTGTGCGACTCGTTCACGGCACGTTAAGCGTGGCTTTGCGCGTGTTCGCTCAGCGTTTTGGCGTAGCTCGTCGTGCTCGCGACGCGACGCATAGCGCCCTGTCGCGTTCGCGACACGATCGTCTACCCCCTAGCCACCCGTCTACCCCCCCCCCCCCCCCGTGTATTCCGTGCGTAGCAAATCGTGTTATGTAATTAATAAATGGAAAACTAAATTTGGAATTCGGTTACGTTAGTTAATTCATATAGTTAATCGTCTATCTCATTTAATGTTAATCTACTAAAAGTGGTCACGCTTACATTAGTGCATGTAGCTAATCCTTATTATTGAAGCTAAGCAGAACTAGAGCACGTAACGTTTAGTTATTCGTTTACCCGTAATGCGCCTCGAGCATAAGCTTTAACCCTCGCGAGACCCTTCCCCGCCTCTTTCTAACCATGGTAAATTCATTATCGCATGTCATATTCTATGCATATTTACTTTATTTTGTTCTCTTGTGCTTGCAATCGCATAGGGAACGATCCAGTTAAAGAGCCCGGGGAACTCGCAGGAGAAGCCCCTGAGCAGCAGTCGGTTGGTGGAGGCAAGTGTCCTTTGACCCATCTCTGTCCTATTCATTCTTTAATTCACCTCCCGCATTACACATTTATACCTAAGGATTGACTAGCTTTTGTTATCCATATCCTTGTCTACCTATTTGGGTTAGATTATTATTGTTTAGCTTTACGCTATTGCTCCACTCTAATCAATGAACATGATGAGATTATATATGATACATTATTTCCCCCTTCTTATTATGATGTTGTACTTGTGGCCTTTGAGGGGGCTCGAGCGGTTTCTCGAGTGCCTCTCCGTAAGGACCTGTTATATGGATGACCGCCCGGGAAAACAGTGCAACCATGAGGGTGGAGTGGGACGCCCTTAGCTAAATAATTTGAGGATCCGGGGTGTAGATCACTTAGCCGTCGTGCCGTCAATGGGGCTCGGTGTATGCGGCTCGCTCTGCCAAGGTTGATTTGTCCCTTGGGGAGGAGTGCGGTACATTTAGGAAACCTAACGGGTGGCTACAGCCCCGGGGAATCTTTGTAAAGGCTACGTAGTGATGCCCTGCTGGGTCACCTTGGTAGTGATCAATGGAGAGTCATGATCTCTGGGCAGAAAGGGAATCACGACTTGTGGGTAAAGTGCACAACCTCTACAGAGTGTTTGAAAACTGATATATCAGCCGTGCTCCAGTGATTAGTGGTACTTGATCAGAGACATTTGGGTTTACAGGTGGCAATGAGACTGATGGTTCTGGTTATGACAATGGTGTTGGTAAGTGGTATTCTTTCCGTTTGGAAAGGGTACATCGGGCTAATAACTTGGGTTAATGCTAAAACCTGGCTTTCTACTAGTAAATAATAATCTGACCAACTAAAAGCAACTGCTTGACTTATCCCCACATAAAGCTAGTCCACTACAGCCAAACATGATGCTTGTTGAGTATGTTGATGTGTACTTACCCTTGCTCTACACACCAACCCCCCATCCCCAGGTTGTTAGCATTGCAACCACGTCTCAGGAGAAGATGAAGTTGTGGAAGGAGACTTCCAGGAGTTCCAAGACTACGACGAGTTCTAGGTGTGGGTTAGCGGCAACCCCCAGTCGGCTGCCTGTGAAGGCCGCGTTTATCTACGTTTCTTTTCCGCACTTTGATTTATTGTAAAGACTATGTGGATGTCTCAGACATATGATGTAATCGACTATTATTTCCCTTTTTAATACTATTTGAGCACTGTGTGATATTGTCCACGTTATGTAACTGCTGTGTACGTGAATTGCTGATCCTGACACGTACATGGTTCGCATTCGGTTGCCTTCTAAAACCGGGTGTGACATAAGCTGGTATCAAAGCCGTGCTGACTGTAGGACCGCTAATCTAGAATAGAATGGTCGTTCTAAGGACTATAGACCTCTGTCCCTGCCTTGACTTTGATATCCCTTCAAAAGTTGGTCATACCGACCAAACCTATGTTCTACTGTATATTATACCTTGCTGAAAATTATGTTTTATTCTAATCCTTCATTTATTTATGATTCATTATTTGCTGGTCATATTAATTCTGTTCTCACTCTTTTGCTTGCGGTGTCTTTTGTAGATGGCTCGTCTTAGACACACTGCACGAAAGTCCGTCATCCCCTTCTTACCCTCCCGCCTTGCTGAGCGTCCGCTTCGCCGTCCCATGGCCGGACAGTCCAGCCACTTGGGGAGACTGCACCACCGCCTGCATGAGGAGCAGGAACGTCGACGACAGGAGCAGCAGGGCTCTTCTTTCTCGCTCCAGCAGGAGATAGAGTCTGTGAGGAGCTGCTCTCCTGTGCTTCCCCTGGAGGCGCCCCTGCACCACCACTAGGCGCCCCAGCCTCTGGAGTAGCTGCTGGAAGAGACCCAGACGACAGAGGTGGCGACGACAGCTCGAGCCACGACACTGACTTTTCTGCTGACCACGAGCCAGAAGGATGGGTTGCTCGACCCGTCACTCGCGACGCTGCTCGCGAGTGTCACTTCCACGATGCGCTCGACACCCTGCTACGTTGGGCACTTAACCGGCGTACTTGGTCCATCGAGTATCGCTGTGTGGTCTACCAGCATAGTCGCGGGGTCTACCCGGACCGCTGGGAGGCGACCTGCTTGGTGCGCCGTCCGGAGAACAGTCTCCAGGGTGCTGAGGTCTGCTCAGAGCACTATTCCATCTTTGAGCGGGACTCAGCTGAGGCGGCCATGCAAGATGCTGCATGGCGTGCGCTTTCGCACTACTGCTCGGTTCTCGATGGGGTAGCTGATGGTCTCGACCTGAAGTATTACCCCCGTCGTCCATCTGGCAGCACAGGAGGCGTGATTGTCTCACCTGTCGGTGAGGACAATCCTAGGTTGAGCAGCACAGTCAACCTAGCCGCCGTGCTAAACACGGAGCTGGACCATGCACTAGACGAGCTGAGTAGGGTTCGTGCTGAGATCGCCCTGCTGCGGGCTGAGCGCGCGGAACGTCGTCACCAGGATGATGGTTCCCCCGCTCCCGTCGGGACTCAGCACCCGTACCGCTCACCTCGGCATGGACACCAGTCTTATGGCAACCCCGACTACAAGACCAAGATAAATCTAGAACCATAGATCGTTAGAGTTGGATCTTGTAATTAATACAAAATATATACGTAGAAGCTACAGTATTAGCGTTAGTCTCACTCTTTGTTAGTCTTAGTTAGACAGGGTAGTTTGCTATATCCTGTGCATCTATGTTTGTCATGATGAACTACATTTGGTTTGGATCTTTGTAATGACTGTCACCAGAATGTGGGTACCCCCTGCATTTTGGTTTACATATTATGTTAGTGGAGTTAGTTGTATAGTTGGGAAACCTTTTATTCCACTTTCCTCTTTATCTGAGAAGTTGTGTGGTCTGCGTTGGAGATCAGTGAAGATGCTCATCTGTTCAGTGCTATTGAAGAATTCTATACTCTTTTCTTATGCTGCAAGATTTGCCAGATTAGTTCTGATGTGTGGTTGCATTCTGCAGATGTCAGAGAATAGGCGCAGAGGAGGAAGGCATGCTTAGCAGGAGCGAGCCGCTCAGCCGGATGAGGTGCCTCAGCAGCAGCACCTGCTGCCCCCGCCCCCGATGTCGATCGAGCAGATGTTTCTGATGCAGACTCAGGCAGTTCAAGCCATCGGTCAGACTCTGGCCGCCATTCAGCAGCAGCAGCAGCAGGCCCCACCTCAGCCTCAGATGCCTCAGATGCCCAGGGACAAGCGTGCTGAATTTATGAGAGGTCATCCCCCAACGTTTGCTCACTCTCCTGACCCCATGGATGCTGAAGATTGGCTGCGCACTGTGGAGCGGGAGTTGCATACCGCTCAGTGCGATGACAGAGAGAAAGTTCTGTATGGTCCTCGTCTGTTGAGAGGAGCAGCCCAATCATGGTGGGAGTCTTATCTCGCCACCCATGCCAACCCCGACACTATCACCTGGGAAGAGTTCAGAGGTAGCTTTCGTCAGTACCATGTTTCTGCAGGTCTGATGACAGTGAAGAAGGAGGAGTTCCTGGCCCTCAAGCAAGGGTCATCGTCTGTCAGCGAGTACCGGGATAGGTTTCTGCAGTTGTCCCGCTATGCTCCTGAAGATGTCAACACCGACGCCAAGCGACAATACCGTTTCTTGAGAGGCTTGGTTGACCATCTGCACTATCAGCTGATGAATCACACCTTCCCGACATTCCAGCACCTGATTGACAGAGCAATCATGACAGAGAGGAAGCATAAGGAGATGGAGGATCGTAAGCGCAAGATCAGTGGACCCCAGCCTGGAAGCAGCAGTCGTCCTTGTTTTTCAGGCAATCAATCTCAGCAGTTTAGGTAGAACCAGCGTCCACCTCAGCAGCAGTAGTTCCAAAGGCAGTTTCCTTAGCACCAGTATCAGAATCGCCAGAACAATCATTCAGGAGGAGGCCAGTTTCAGAGGCAGAATCAGCAGACACCTCGTCTTCCTGCCCCAGCAAACCAGCAGAGCAGTCAGGCAGCACCAGCTCATGTGGAAAACAGGGCATGTTTCCACTGTGGAGAGCAAGGCCACTGGGTGATGCAATGTCCGAAGAAGGCAGCCCAGTAGCAGTCAGGCCCCAATGCCCCAGCAAAGCAGAATGTGTCTCAGCCTGGAGCAGGCAACCGCTCTCAGCCGCGCTATAATCATGGGAGACTGAACCACTTGGAGGCTGAAGCAGTTCAGGAGACCCCCGGCATGATAGTAGGTATGTTCCCAGTCGACTCCCATATTGCAGAAGTGTTATTTGATACCGGAGCAATGCATTCTTTTATTACTGCATCATGGGTAAAAGCACATAATCTTCCAATTACTACCATGTCAACCCCCATTCAAATTGACTCAGCCGGTGGTAGAATCCGAGCCGATAGCATATGTTTGAATGTATGTGTGGAAATAAGGGGGATAGTGTTTCTCGCTAACCTCATAGTAATGGGTACTCAGGGAATAGATGTCATCCTAGGGATGAATTGGCTAGATAAGTATCAGGCAGTTATCAGTTGTGATAAAAGGACAATCAAGTTGGTGTCCCCACTAGGAGAGGAAGTGGTGACCGAGTTAGTCCCGCCTGAGCCAAAGAAAGGAAGTTGTTATCAGATGGCCGTTGATAGCAGTGAAGCAGACCCAATTGAGAGTATCAAGGTTGTGTCCGAATTCCCAGATGTGTTTCCAAAGGACTTACCGGGTATGCCACCAGAGCGGAAAGTTGAGTTTGCCATAGAGCTTCTTCCTGGAACCGCCCCTATCTATAAGAGAGCTTACAGAATATCCGGACCAGAGTTGGTTGAACTTAAGAAGCAGATTGATGAGCTGTCAGAGAAAGGTTACATCTGGCCAAGCACCTCGCCTTGGGCCGCTCCTGTCTTGTTTGTGGAGAAGAAAGATGGCACCAAAAGGATGTGTATCGATTATCGAGCTTTAAATGAGGTCACAATCAAGAACAAGTACCCTTTGCCCAGAATAGAAGATCTGTTCGACCAGTTGAGAGGAGCCAGTGTGTTCTCCAAGATTGATCTGAGGTCAGGTTATCACCAGCTCAGGATCTGACCTTCGGACATTTCGAAGACGGAATTCATTACCAAGTATGGGTTGTATGAGTTCACCATGATGTCTTTTGGTTTGACCAATGCGCCAGCCTTCTTCATGAACTTGATGAACAGCGTATTCATGGATTATCTTGATAAGTTTGTGGTGGTGTTCATTGATGACATTCTGGTTTATTCTCAAAGCGAAGAAAAGCATGCAGATCATTTGAGGATGGTATTACAGAGATTGCGAGAGCACCAGTTGTATGCAAAGTTGAGCAAGTGTGAATTCTGGATCAGTGAAGTCCTGTTCTTGGGTCACATAATCAACAAAGAAGGATTGGCTGTGGATCCAAAGAAAGTGGCAGACATTCTGAACTGGAAAGCGCCAACAGATGCTCGAGGAATCAAGAGTTTCATTGGAATGGCCGGATATTATCGGCGATTCATTGAAGGGTTTTCGAAGATTGCGAAACCAATGACAGCGTTGCTAGGCAACAAGTTCGAGTTCAAATGGACCCAGAAATGTCAAGAGGCCTTCGAAGCGCTGAAAGAGAAGTTGACTACAGCGCCTGTTTTAATCTTGCCCGATGTGCACAAGCCCTTCTCGGTGTATTGTGATGCTTGTTACATTGGTTTGGGATGTGTGTTGATGCAAGAGGGAAGAGTTGTGGCTTACTCGTCCCGATAGCTGAAAGCTCATGAGAAGAATTACCCAATTCATGATCTAGAGTTGGCAGTAGTGGTTCGCGCGCTGAAGACATGGAGACACTATCTGTATGGACAGAAATGCGATGTTTACACAGACCACAAGAGTCTGAAGTACATATTCACTCAGTCAGAGTTGAATATGAGGCAACGAAGATGGTTAGAGCTGATCAAAGACTATGAGTTGGAGATCCATTACCATCCAGGCAAAGCAAACGTAGTGGCAGATGCTTTAAGCAGGAAGAGTCAAGTCAATCTGATGGTCGCTCGTCTGATGCCTTATGAGTTGGCCAAGGAGTTTGACAGGTTAAGTCTCGGATTTCTGAACAATTCGCGAGGAGTTACAGTTGAGTTGGAACCTACCCTAGAGCGGGAAATCAAAGAAGCGCAGAAGAATGATGAGAAGATCAGTGAGATTCGGCGACTGATTCTAGATGGCAGAGGCAAAGATTTTTTGGAAGATGCAGAAGGTGTGATATGGTTCAAAGACTGCTTGTGTGTTCCCAATGTCCAATCCATTCGGGAGTTGATTCTCAAGGAAGCTCATGAGACAGCCTATTCGATTCACCCTGGTAGTGAGAAGATGTATCAGGATCTGAAAAAGAAATTCTGGTGGTACGGAATGAAGAGGGAAATCGCAGAGCATGTGGCTATGTGTGATAGTTGTCGAAGAATTAAGGCAGAGCACTAGAGACCAGCTAGATTGTTACAACCGTTGCAAATTCCTCAGTGGAAATGGGATGAAATCGGTATGGATTTCATAGTCGGATTGCCTCGTACTCGAGCCGGCTACAATTCTATTTGGGTAGTAGTGGACCGTTTGACCAAGTCAGCCCACTTCATACCTGTCAAGACCAACTACAGCAGTGCAGTATTGGCAGAGTTGTACATGTCTTGGATCGTTTGTCTCCATGGTGTGCCAAAGAAGATAGTGTCAGACAGAGGAACACAGTTTACCTCTCATTTCTGGCAGCAGTTGCATGAAGCCTTGGGCACACATCTGAATTTCAGTTCAGCTTATCATCCGCAGATAGATGGTCAGACCGAAAGAACCAATCAAATCCTTGAAGACATGTTGAGAGCTTGTGCGTTGCAAGATCAGTCCGGATGGGACAAGAGGTTGCCCTATGCAGAGTTCTCCTATAACAACAGTTACCAGGCCAGTTTGAAGATGTCACCATTTCAAGCGCTTTATGGAAGGAGTTGTAGGACTCCGTTGCAATGGGATCAGCCTGGATTAAAGCAAGTGTTCGGGCCAGACGTTTTGCTTGAAGCTGAAGAGAACATCAAGATGGTCCGAGAGAATCTGAAGATAGCGCAATCGAGGCAGCGAAGCTACGCAGACACAAGAAGAAGAGAGCTGAGTTTCGAAGTCGGAGACTTTGTCTATCTGAAAGTGTCACCGATCAGAGGAGTCAGAAGGTTCGGAGTCAAAGGCAAGCTAGCACCCCGCTACATTGGCCCGTACCAAATTCTCTCAAGGCGTGGAGAAGTGGCTTATCAGCTCAGTCTGCCAGAGAATTTGTCTGCCGTGCATGATGTCTTCCATGTGTCTCAGTTGAAGAAGTGCTTGCGTGTGTCGGAAGAGCAGTTGCCAGTGGAAGGTCTTGAAGTCCAGGAGGACTTGACCTATGTTGAGAGGCCAGCGCAGATCCTTGAAACCTCAGATAGAGTCACCCGAAGGAAGACCATCAGAATGTGCAAAGTCAGATGGAGTCATCACTCTAAGGAAGAAGCAACCTGGGAGCGTGAAGATGATCTGATGGCTAAATACCCTGAGCTCTTTGCTAGCCAACCCTGAATCTCGAGGGCGAGATTCTTTTAAGGGGGATAGGTTTGTAACACCCCGAATTTGGGGGTAGAATTTTTTTCTTCTTTTCTCTCACCAAATTCGGGCGTTACCCTTTCCTTTTCTCTTTTCTTCTCGCCAAACCTTGATCCTTTCCAAAGTAAAGCGGGATTCGGCTTGAGATCCCATGTAAAGCAAAACCCTAAAATACTTTATTTTATGTGATGCACCATGCCGAACCATGCATACTTTTTGATTGTTTTAAAAAGTAAATGCATTCATCTAGATAAAGTAGATTTTTAGAAAAAGGGAAACCTTTTTTCTTCTCTCTCCCCCCCTTTTCCCCTTTTGGCCCAACCGCCTCCCCCCCTTCGGTCGGCCCAGCTGGCGGCCCAGCCACCCCCCTTCCCCCCTTTCCCCCCCGCCGTGGGCCGTTTTGGCCGGCCCAGCCGCGCCCGCCCCCTCCCCCTTTGGGCCCAACCGGCCCCGGCTCCGACCCCGGCCCCGGCTCGGCCGCCCTCCGGCGAGCCGCCCCGCACCGACCCCGGCCTCGCCCGCTCGGCCGCCCTCGGCCCCCCTGTCCCCGACCTCGGCCGGCCCTGCCTCGCCGCGCCCCGGCTCGGCTGTCCCCGCGCCGCCCCGCCCTGCCGTGCCCCGGCTCGGCCGCCCTCCGACGAGCCCGCCCCGGTTCGGCCCCCCCGGCAAGCCTCGCCCCGCCCCGGTTCGGTCGCCCCCGCCGCGCCCGTCCTCGGCGAACCCCACCCCGGTTCAGCCGCGCCCTTCCCGTCCCGGCCCCGGCCGTCCCGGCCATGGCGGCTCGACACGCTCCCCTGCCCGCGACGTCACCGTCGCCCATGTTCGCCCGCTCGCCCCGGCGTGCCGCTGGCTTGCCTTGCTCGTGTCGTGATGGCCCTGGCGCGGCCTCGAGCTCGGTCCAGCATGCCTTTGGCGCGCGGCCTCGAGCTCGGCCAGCGCACGGCCTAGACGTGTGCGCGACTCGTTCGCGGCACGTTAAGCGTGGCTTTGCGCGTGTTCGCGCAGCATTTTGGCGTAGCTCGTCGTGCTCGCGACGCGACACATAGCGCCCTGTCGCGTTCGCGACACGATCGTCTACCCCCTAGCCACCCGTCTACCCCCCCCCCCCCCCCCGTGTATTCCATGCGTAGCAAATCGTGTTATGTAATTAATAAATGGAAAACTCAATTTGGAATTCGGTTACATTAGTTAATTCATATAGTTAATCGTCTATCTCGTTTAATGTTAATCTACTAAAAGTGGTCACGCTTACATTAGTGCATGTAGCTAATCCTTATTATTGAAGCTAAGCAGAACTAGAGCACGTAACGTTTAGTTATTCGTTTACCCGTAATGCGCCTCGAGCATAAGCTTTAACCCTCGTGAGACCCTTCCCCGCCTCTTTCTAACCATGGTAAATTCATTATCGCATGTCATATTCTATGCATATTTACTTTATTTTGTTCTCTTGTATGGTGTACTGTTTGTTTCCTAATTTGAATGGATGGATGTATGTATGCTTGCAATCGCATAGGGAACGATCCAGTTGAAGAGCCCGGGGAACTCGCAGGAGAAGCCCCTGAGCAGCAGTCGGTTGGTGGAGGCAAGTGTCCTTTGACCCATCTCTGTCCTATTCATTCTTTAATTCACCTCCTGCATTACACATTTATACCTAAGGATTGACTAGCTTTTGTTATCCATATCCTTGTCTACCTATTTGGGTTAGATTATTATTGTTTAGCTTTACGCTATTGCTCCACTCTAATCAATGAACATGATGAGATTATATATGATACGCTGTTTTCCCCCTTCTTATTATGATGTTGTACTTGTGGCCTTTAAGGGGGCTCGAACGGTTTCTCGAGTGCCTCTCCGTAAGGACCTGTTCTATGGATGACCGCCCGGGAAAACAGTGCAACCATGAGGGTGGAGTGGGACGCCCTTAGCTGAATAATTAGAGGATCCAGGGTGTAGATCGCTTAGCCGTCGTGCCGTCAATGGGGCTCGGTGTATGCGGCTCGCTCTGCCAAGGTTGATTTGTCCCTTGGGGAGGAGTGTGGTACATTTAGGAAACCTAACGGGTGGCTACAGCCCCGGGGAATCTTTGTAAAGGCTACATAGTGATGCCCTGTTGGGTCACCTTGGTAGTGATCAATGGAGAGTCATGATCTCTGGGCAGAAAGGGAATCACAGCTTGTGGGTTAAGTGCACAACCTCTGCAGAGTGTTTGAAAACTGATATATCAGCCGTGCTCGCGGTTATGAGCGGCCAATGGAGCTCCAGTGATTATTGGTACTTGATCAGAGACATTTGGGTTTACAAGTGGCAATGGGACTGATGGTTCTGGTTATGACAATGGTGTTGGTAAGTGGTATTCTTTCCGTTTGGAAAGGGTACATCAGGCTAATAACTTGGATTAATGCTAAAACCTGGCTTTCTACTAGTAAATAATAATCTGACCAACTAAAAGCAACTGCTTGACTTATCCCCACATAAAGCTAGTTCACTACAGCCAAACAGGATGCTTGCTGAGTATGTTGATGTGTACTCACCCTTGCTCTACACACCAACCCCCCCCCATCCCCAGGTTGTCAGCATTGCAACCACTGCTTAGGAGAAGATGAAGCTGTGGAAGGAGACTTCCAGGAGTTCCAAGACTACGATGAGTTCTAGGTGTGGGTTAGCGGCAACCCCCAGTCGGCTGCCTGTGAAGGCCGCGTTTATCTACGTTTCTTTTCCGCACTTTGATTTATTGTAAAGACTATGTGGATGTCTCAGACATATGATGTAATCGACTATTATTTCCCTTTTTAATACTATTTGAGCACTGTGTGATGATGTCCACGTTATGTAACCGCTGTGTACGTGAATTGCTGATCCTGGCACGTACATGGTTCGCATTCGGTTGCCTTCTAAAACCGGGTGTGACACTATGGTACGAATTGCGTCCGTTGGAACATCATCCTCATCTACATCATCAAGATCAACTTGCTCTCTTGGAGAGCCATTAGTATCATCAAATACAACATCGCTAGAGACTTCAACCAAACCTGATGATTTGTTGAAGACTCTATACGCCTTTGTATTTGAGTCATAACCTAATAAAAACCCTTCTACAGCTTTGGGAGCAAATTTTGAATTTCTACCTTTCTTCACCAGAATGTAGCATTTACTCCCAAAAACTCGAAAATATGAAACGTTGGGTTTGTTACCGGTTAGAAGCTCGTAAGACGTCTTCTTGAGGAGTCGATGAAGGTAGACTCGGTTTATGGCGTGGCAAGCTGTGTTCACAGCTTCCGACCAGAACCGCTCGGGCGTCTTGAATTCTCCAAGCATCGTCCTCGCCATGTCTATAAGTGTCCTGTTCTTCCTCTCTACCACACCATTTTGCTGTGGTGTGTAGGGAGCGGAGAACTCGTGCTTGATTCCTTCCTCCTCAAGAAACTCCTCCACTTGCAGATTCTTGAACTCGGACCCGTTGTCGCTCCTTATCTTCTTCACCTTGAGCTCAAATTCATTTTGAGCTCTCCTTAGGAAGCGCTTGAGGGTCCCTTCGGTTTTAGATTTATCCTGCAAAAAGAATACCCAAGTGAAGCGAGAAAAATCATCAACAATAACAAGACCATACTTACTTCCCTCGATGCTAAGGTAGGCGACGGGTCCGAAGAGGTCCATATGCAGTAGCTCCAGAGGTCTTGATGTAGTCATCACATTCTTGTTGTGATGAGCGCTTCCCACCTGTTTACCTGTTTGACAAGCTGCACAAGGTCTATCTTTTTCGAAATACACATTTGTTAGACCTAACACATGTTCTCCCTTCAGAAGTTTGTAAAGGTTCTTCATCCCAACATGTGCTAGACGGCAATGCCACAGCCAGCCCATGCTAGTCTTAGCAATTAAACATGCATCTAGACCGGCCTCCTCCTTCGAAAAATCAACTAAATAGAGTTTGCCGTCTAGTACACCCTTAAAGGCTAATGAACCATCACTCCTTCTAAAGACAGACACATCTACATTTGTAAATAAGCAGTTGTAACCCATATTACATAATTGACTAACTGACAACAAGTTATATCTGAGCGATTCTACTAAAAACACATTAGAAATGGAATGCTCGGAAGAAATAGCTATTTTTCCTAGTCCTTTAACCTTGCCTTGATTCCCGTCACCGAATATGATTGAGTCTTGGGAATCTTTGTTCTTGACGTAGGAGGTGAACATCTTCTTCTCCCCCGTCATGTGGTTTGTGCATCCGCTGTCAATAATCCAGCTTGAGCCCCCGGATGCATAAACCTACAAGGCAAATTAGGCTTGGGTTTTAGGTACCCAACTCTTGTTGGGTCCTACAAGGTTAGTAACAATAGCCTTAGGGACCCAAATGCAAGTTTTATCTCCCTTGCATTTTGCCCCCAATTTCCTAGCAACCACTTTCTTATTTTTACATGCAAAATCAGTGTTGCAGGCATGAAAAACAGTAGCAGATTTGTTTTGCATTTTCTTAGGTACATGATGAACAACATGGTTCCTAGACATATTTGTACCATGCACAAAGGAAGAACTTGAACCAAACATGGCATGTGAATCATAAGCATTAAAACACCTACTAGGATGAGCATTCCTAGAATATTTCCTATCATGATACAAGAAGGCATGATTTTTATGAACACTATTAGCCATAGGGCCTTCCCTTTCTCCTTGGCGGAGATGGGAGCCTTATGACTTGTTAAGTTTTAGCTTCCCTTCGAAAGCCAAGCCCATCCTTAATAGAGGGGTGTCTACCACTAGTATAGGCATCCCTTGCAAATTTTAGTTTATCAAAATCATTTTTGCTAGTCTTAAGTTGGGCATTAAGACTAGCTACTTCATCATTTAATTTAGAAATGGAAATTAAATGTTCATTGCAAGCATCAACATTAAAATCCTTACACCTATTGCACATTACTACATGTTCCACATGAGAACTAGTCTTATTTGCTTCTACTAATTTAGCATTTAAATCATCATTAATGCTCTTTAAACTAGAAATAGTCTCATGACAAGCAGAAATTTCACATGAAAGCATTTCATTTCTTTTAGCTTCTAAAGCAAGAGACTTTTGCACACTTACAAATTTATCATGTTCTTCATATAAAAGATCCTCTTGCTTTTCTAAAAGTCTATCCTTTTCGTTTAGAGCATCAATCAATTCATTGATCTTTTCTACTTTTGCTTTATCTAATCCTTTAAACAAGCTAGTGTAATCAATTTCATCATCACTAGAAGTAGAGTACTTAGGAGTTTCTCTAGTGATTACCTTCTTTTCTTTAGCCATTAGGCACGTGTGGCGCTTGTTGGGGAAGAGCGACGATTTGTTGAAGGCCGAGGCGGCGAGTCCTTCATTGTCGGAGTCGGATGACGAACAATCCGAGTCCCACTCTTTGCCGAGGTGTGCCTCGCCCTTCGCCTTCTTGTAGGCCTTTTTCTTTTCCTTCTTCCCGCCTTTCTCTTGCTCCTGGTCATTAGTATTGTCGGGACAATTTGCTATAAAATGACCATACTTACCACACTTGAAGCTGGAGCGCTTTCCCTTCGTCTTGCTCTTGTTGGGATGCTCCTTGCGACCTTTTAGCGTCGTCTTGAAGCGCTTGATGATGAGGGCCATTTCTTCCTCGTTAAGCCCGACCGCCTCAACTTGCGCCACCTTGCTAGGTAGTGCCTCCCTGCTACTTGTTGCTTTGAGAGCAACGGTTTGAGGCTCGTGGATCGGCATTGGGCCATTTAGCGCCTCATCAACATATCTCGCCTCCTTGATCATCATTCGCCCGCTTACAAACTTCCCAAGTATTTCCTCGGGCATCATCTTGGTATACCTAGGATTTTCGCGAATAGAGTTTACAAGATGAGGATCAAGGACAGTGAAGGACCTTAGCATAAGCCGGACGATGTCGTGGTCCGTCCATCTCGTGCTTCCATAGCTCCTTATTTTGTTGACCAGGGTCTTGAGCCTGTTGTACATTTGGGTTGGCTCCTCCCCCCTAATCATCGCGAACCTTCCCAGTTCGGCCTCCACCAACTCCATCTTGGTGAGCATGGTGACATCATTTCCCTCATGCGAGATCCTAAGGGTGTCCCAAATCTGCTTGGCGTTATCCAAGGCGCTCACTTTATGGTACTCTTCCATGCACAAGGATGCTAATAGAACAGTGGTAGCTTGTGCATTTTTGTGAATTTGTTGATTGATAAACATGGGATTATCCGAACTATCAAAATGCATTCCATTCTCAACTATCTCCCATATACTTGGATGAAGAGAGAACAAGTGACTACGCATTTTGTGACTCCAAAATCCGTAGTCCTCTCCATCAAAGTGTGGAGGTTTACCAAGAGGAATGGAAAGCAAATGAGCATTCGAATTATGCGGAATACGAGAATAATCGAAAGAAAAGTTTGAGTTGACCGTTTTCTTTTTCTCGTCGTAGTCGTCGTCGTCTCTTTGGGAAGAAGAAGACTCGTCGCTGTCGTAGTAGACTATCTTCTTGATGCGCCTCTTCTTCTTCCCGTCTTTCTTTTTGTGACTTGAGCCAGAGTCGGTGGGCTTATCGTCTCTTGGCTCGTTGAAGGTGGACTCCTTCTCCTTGTCATTGATCACCATCCCCTTTCCCTTAGGATCCATCCCTTCAGGCGATTAGTCCCTTTTGTGAAGAGAACGGCTCTAATACCAATTAAGAGCACCTAGAGGGGGGGGTGAATAGGTGATCCTATAAAAACTTGAAACTTAAAGCCACAAACTTGATTAAGTGTTAGAGCAATAAAGCCAAGTGGCTAGAGAGGAGTTCTTGCTAAACACGATAACCACAAAGAAATCAACACAGAGAGGCACAGTGGTTTATCCCGTGGTTCGGCCAAGTCCAACACTTGCCTACTCCACGTTGTGGCGTCCCAACGGACGAGGGTTGCACTCAACCCCTCTCAAGTGATCCAATGATCAACTTGAATATCACGGTGTTTTGCTTTTGTTTACTATTTCCCATTTGCGAGGAATCTCCACAACTTGGAGCCTCTCGCCCTTACAAAGGATGATCACAAAGAAACACGGAAGTAAGGGAGGGAGAGCAACGCACACAAGACACAAAATCAGAGCACAAACACGCACACAAGTCACAACTTGAGCTCGCAACACAACTCGAAGAGTTCTCTACTCAAATGGAGCTCTAGATACTATCACAAAGAATTAAATGGACGGAAATAGAGTCTTGGTGCTTGGAGTTGATCAAAGAATGCTTGGTGTACTCCTCCATGCGCCTAGGGGTCCCTTTTATAGCCCCAAGGCAGCTAGGAGCCGTTGGAAGCAATCCAGGAAGGCACTTCTTGCCTTCTGTCGGGTGGTGCACCGGACAGGCACTGTTCAAAGTCTGGTGCAGATTGCTTTCCTAATTTGGCGCAGCAGACCATTGAAGATTTGGAGCCATTGGCGCACCAGACACTATCCGGTGCCCCCATCCGACCGTTGGCTCGGCCACGCGTCACGCGCGGATTGAACGGCCGACCGTTGGTGCCGACCGTTGGCTCACCGGACAGTCCGGTGCACCACCGGACAGTCCGGTGATTTTTAGTCGGACGCTGTTGACTGGTTTCCCGAGAGCGGGCTATTCATCTAGACCGGTCCTGGCACACCGGACAGTCCGGTGCACCCAGACCGAGCAGCCTTTTGGCTGATCACAGCCAACTTAACTCCAACGCGATTTCTACTGTTTCTAGCACTTAGACACAATACATTAGTCTTAAAAACAATGTACTAAGTCTATAAACATACCTTTAATCTTGATTTGCACTTCTTGAGTCTTTGGCACACATATCACTCAAAGCATTTGTGTTTAGCACTTAATCACCAAAATCTTATAGAAATGGCCCAAGGGCACATTTCCCTTTCACCAGCTTATTTTATGTATTTGATGAATAAGGTGTTTATGGAGTATTTGGACAGATTCGACGTGGTGTTCATTGACGATATTCTTATCTATTCTAAGAGTGATAGTGATCATGAGGAACATCTAAGGTTGGTGCTACAGAAGCTACGAGATAATCAACTCTATGCTAAGTTTAGCAAGTGCGAGTTTTGGATTGACAAGGTGCCATTCCTTGGTCATATTATTTCTAATGGAGGTATAGCAGTGGATCCTGCTAAATTGAAGGAGATAATGGAGTGGAGAGTGCCCACTACAGTTATTAAGATTCGGAGTTTCTTGGGACTTGCAGGATATTATCGGAGATTTATTGAAGGCTTCTCTAAGATTGCCAAACCTATGACCTCACTCTTGGAGAAAGGAAGAGAATTCAAGTGGGATGAGAAATGCCAAGACAGCTTCAGTCAATTGAAGAAGAGATTGATGTCACCACTAGTGTTGATTATGCTAGATCTACAGAAGGGATTTGACATTTATTGTGATGCATGTGGCCAAGGATTAGGATGTGTGCTCATGCAAGAAGGACATGTGATCGCATATGCGTCTCATCAATTGCGGAAACATGAATTGAACTACCCCACTCATGACTTAGAACTGGCAGCAGTTGTGCATGCACTTAAAATTTGGAGACACTACATTATGGGAACCAAGTGTCAAGTATATATGGATCATAAGAGTTTGAAGTATATATTCACTCAGAAGGATCTCAACCTTAGGCAACGCCGTTGGTTGGAGCTCATTAAGGATTATGATTTGGAGATTCACTATCACCCAGACAAGGTGAATTTGGTTGCAGATGCCTTGAGTCGGAAGGAGCATGTTCACTCTGCTTTTGTTGTCCAGCTACCCGATGAATTAGCAAAAGATTTTGAGAGACTCAACCTGGGAATCGTTACACACACTGAAGGAGTCACCATTGAATTGGAACCTACCTTGGAGCAAGAGATTCGTAAAGGTCAGGTTGGAGATGCTAAAACTCAAGAGATCAAGGATCTGATTACGGAAGGTAGAGGTCCGGAATTCACGAAGGATGAGCAAGGCACTGTATGGTTCAAAGATCGGATATGTGTTCCGGAGATTGCTAGCCTTCGTGAGACTATATTGAAAGAAGCCCATGATTCTGATTACTCTATCCACCCTAGTAGCACTAAGATGTATCAGGATTTGAAGCAAAAGTACTGTGGTATGGATTGAAAAGAGATGTTGCTGCCCATGTGGCTAAGTGTGATGTGTGTCAAAGAGTTAAGGCTGAACACCAAAGACCAGCTGGACTATTACACCCATTGAAGATACTCGAGTGGAAATGGGAAGAAATTGGTATGGATTTCATTGTTGGACTACCCCGCACTCCAGTAGAATACGACTCTATTTGGGTAATTGTGGACAGATTGACAAAAGTGGCTCATTTTATACCAGTGAGCACTAATTACACGGGAGCCAAGCTAGCAGAATTGTATATGACTCGGATAGTTTGTCTACATGGAGTGCATAAGAAGATCGTGTCTGATCGAGGATCACAGTTTACTTCTCGGTTTTGGAAGAAGTTGCATGAGAGCTTGGATACTAAGTTGAATTTTAGTTCAGCCTACCATCCTCAGATTGATGGACAGACAGAGAGGACTAACCAAGTACTGGAGGATATGTTAAGAGCTTGTGCTCTTAAACATGGTGGAAGTTGGGATAAGAGCTTACCATATGCAGAGTTCTCTTATAATAATAGCTACCAAGCCAGTTTGAAGATGTCACCATTTGAGGCTTTATATGGCAGAAAGTGCAGGACTCCACTGTATTGGGATCAAACTGGAGAAAGACAGTTCTTTGGTCCTGAACTTATACAAGAGGCAGAAGAACAAGTTCGAATGACAAGAGAAAATTTGAGAATTGCACAATCAAGGCAGAAGAGTTATGCTGATAATAGGAGAAGACTACTAGAGTTTAAGGAGGGTGATCACGTGTATCTGAAGGTGTCACCGATCTGGGGTATGAGGAGATTTAAAGTTAAAGGAAAGTTGTCCCCTCGCTTCATTGGACCTTTCTTGATCTTAAAGCGAGTGGGAGAAGTTGCATATCATCTGGAGTTACCCGATCATCTGTCAGATGTACATGATGTATTCCATGTATCACAGCTGAAGAAATGTCTCAGGGTACCTGAGGAGCAGTTACCAATGGAGGACCTTAGTGTTCAAGATGACCTGACTTATGCTGAGTATCCCATCAAGATTTTGGACACTTTGACTCGAGTTACAAGAAATAAGGTGATAAAGATGTGCAAAGTGCAATGGAGTGTAACACCCAGCTTTAAAGAAACAAAGCCAGGTGCATCTCATACATGCGCCAAGAAGACAACATATATAATAACAGAGTGTATAGAGATAAATGTCATAAAACATCAGAGTATTTATTACATAGCGGAAGACTTATTACAAAGTAAAGTAATAAAGATAAAACAAACTAAGGATCGTCGGCGCCAATGTCGACTGGGAAACGCCACCTAGATCAGATCGAACTCCTCAGTGTTAGGCGGCTCCTCCTGAACCACCTGATCTTCTCCTGTGGGGGGGGGTGAGACAGCAAGGGTGAGCTCACACATGATCATAGCTCAACAAGTTGTGGGGAACCAGTGGACACAAACTCACAAAGGTGTGAGTTCATGTGATGTGTCAGGCTAATCAATGATAGGGGTTAAAGCTGAGCATTGCTTTTAAGTAGTTGGACAAAGTTTTATTAGCAGTTACTAAGTGTAAGTAAATACCAAACCATAATAAAAGTAATAGAACAAAATTAATAATAAACCCATGCAATGCGAATGACAAATTGAATTTAAGTTTCATAATTTAAACATCAGAGAGTCCTGAGCCGCTCATGACCGTGAGCTCGGCTAGTATACCAGTTTTACACTCTGCAGAGGTTGTACCCTTTACCCACAAGTCATGTTACCCATCTGCCAAGGGGTCATGAATCCCATACACCTCTACCTAGGAAGCGCGGCAGGGCAACACTACGAGGCCTTTACAAAGTTCCACTAGCTTCCGAAAACCCGCTACAGTTTATAGGAAGTTCCAATGCAGGGTTCCTGGCTGACTGCCATCCCAGCAAAATCAACCAGGGACCTCCCTACACTGACCACTCCCCTACTGCCCTTGCCCCTTTCGGGTAAGGTAGTCTTCCACTAGCTTTCCTAATTAGTCAGCCAAGGGGTCCCATTCCTCCCTTGTGGTGGCACGTGGTTCTCAAGTTAAGCTCTATGTTCCAATTAACATTAATGATCTCAACATGAACATAAACAGAATAACAAGAATAATTGGAACATAGATATAATAAATGATTATCCCAAAACCATGTAAAGCAATAGCAAACTACCCAAGTGATTCAGGGGTAAACAAGGTAATGAGATAAACAAATCTAGGGTGACCTATTGGGTCCCAACAAAATTAACCTATGCATGGATAAGTGATATTAAAGAACATTATTGGGTAAAAAGTGGTCAAGGGCACGACTTGCCTTCAATGAGCTCCTGCTCAGCTACTTCAACCTGCTGCTCACCAGGATCCTCAGCAATGGGCTCTTCTACTCGCCACAATACAAACAAGCACAGGATATAGGGAAAATTAACATTACACCAAGCATGTAAACAAAATACACAGTAATAATATTCATGTTAAAATAAAATTCTAGGAACAGGAATCATAATTTTTGGAGTTATAAATTTTAAGTTATGGATTTTCAAAGGTTTTATGTGTTTAAAGTGGGATTAAGTGGGGAATAACTTTTCTTACTGTTTTTATGATAAAACAGAGGCACTAAGTGATAAAGAATTAAATTACAAAATTTTAGAAACTGGAATGGCTCAATTTGGAGTTCCTATGAATTTTCTATGAATTATCAAAGTTCTAGCATATATTTTCCTATTAAAAATCCATTTTCTATTTCATTTATTCAACTTAAATGATCTCTGGACTGGGCGCACTATTTCCAGAGAACCCAGGGGCTAATCTACTAAAATTCCAGAGACACAGAGCACAGGATCTGTGGACGGCGGGTTGATTTCATTAAAACTCGAGGGCTCTTTAGAAAAATACCCAGGCCGAAGGGGTATCGGTGGAGATGAGCCGTTGGATCCGATTTGGATGGCTCAGATTAGATCCGACGTCCCTGAACCCCGCGAGTGACCCAGGCCATCGAATTAATATCGGACGGCGCTCGTGATCCCAACCCAATTGATACGCTCCCTCTAATCCGGACCGTCCATACGAGGATCCGACGGCCACCCGCGCTTCTTCCTCCCTGCGCCCCTCTATTCCTATTCCTCACTCTTCCTGGCTGCCCGGCGAGCGGCGAGCAGACGGCCCCAGCCCCGGTATGAGGCACGCCCTAATCTAGCGTGGTACAGGATCGATGGTTAATTACAGTATTTCTATCATACCGGTGTCAATCGCGCGAGCAGAGCCGTCCACGGAAGTTCTGTGCGATGGAGCGCACCGGTGACGCGCCAGCTCCCCGACACGCGACGCCAAGACGACCACCGACGTATGAACCCACCGCAGAGCGCCCAAGCCTGGCTTTCGCCCTCATTTCTCCCGTGCGCTTTGCGCTTCGATGGCCGCGCGAATCTTCAGGCCTCACCCTTCCTCTCTCTCTCTCCTAACTGTGGTCGCGGCAATGGCAAGTGGACGCTCTCACGAGGACGTGGGTGGATTATGTGTGCAAGGGAAGGGCGAGGTCAAGGATGCTCATATAGACGCGAGAACGGGGCAGGGGTTAGCTGAGCCCGTAAGACTCGGGGTGGTCGTTTCGCCGGTCATCACCACGGATCTCGGCGAGGCCGTTTTGGTAGTGACGCTAGCAGCCAGGTCCCACCAGCAGTGGACGCGGCGCACGACGAAAAGGGTAAGAGCGACTGCTGACCAGAGGGGCCACTCGCCAGCGAGGGGAAAACATCCAGCCAGATGCGCGGGCGCGGAGTGAGCGGCAGTCGAGCGGGTCTTCGCTGCCACTGGTGGCCCACGGGTCAGCGTGATCAAACAAAAGAAAAAGGCTGGACAGGGAGTGGGCCACGCGGAGGGAAATGGTAAGTGGGCCGAATAACCACCAGCGAGCCCAGGTAAGCTTCTTTCTCTTTTTCTTTTGTTTTCTGTTTTCTTTTTATAGTAATTTTGAATCAAGTTTGGATTTCAATGTAAGTTTCACCTTTGAGTTTATTTTAAAAATTCACACTCTAGTGTAGGAATAACATATTTTTATTTATTTAGTTTTATAATATTTATTTTTCCTTTTCTTCTCTCAATTCTAGAATTTCTTTTAGATTCTAGATTTCCTTTTTGAATTAATATATTTCTTGTCTCTTTATTTTTTTCATATTGTCACAAAATGCACACCACAAAAATAATATCCAGCATGAAGCATAATTTTAATGGCATATATTCTTTTATTAATTTTTTTTTGCTTTTGAATATGGTGTTCACATGGGATGATGCATAAAGGGCAAACCCACATAAGGAGAAATTGTTTCTCTATTGATATTGTTTCTAACAATTAAAGAATGGGTGTTACATGGAGTCACCACGGAGAAGATGAAGCTACATGGGAGAGAGAAGAAGAGCTTCGCATAGATTTTCCCCATCTTTTCCCTAGACCTTCCTAAATCTTGAGGAAGAGATTATTTTTAAGGGGGGTAGGATTTGTAATACCCAAATTGTAAGAGTAGTGAAACATCCAAGAATTAAGAAATATAAAGGGGCTCTATTGACCACTTGTGTTATTATTCTCATTTTGCATATTTCAAATCATGGAATTATCCTTGGCAACCAATAAACATACTAAATAAAAGAATGGTGCATCATGTTGGAGTTTAATTGCTTGTGCATTTAATTATAAAAACAATCATAATAAAAACACATTAATAATGAAAATGAGGTTTTGACCTAATTTAAAACTTGGAAATTCGGGAAAGAGAGTATATAAAACATAAATAAACTTTATATTTCCCAAATTGGCACTCCTTAAGTTCACAATATAATTTGAGCACAAATTCTGCACAAAGTTTGAATGTAAATTTGAATTCAAATTTGGATTTGAAAATAGAAAAAAAGAAAAGGAAATGAAAATAAAAGAATAAAACAAACACAGCAAAATGGGCCTCGCACCTCCATTCCGGCCCATGGTGCATTTCCACTCGCGTGCAGCCCAACTGCAGATGCTTCGCATGCTTGCAGTCTCGCGCGCACTGGCTGACATATGGGGCCGCTGGGCAGCCGCTTGCCCTCGCGTGCACGCGCGCTCCTGTGTTGCTGCTGGCGGGATCGCCCGGTCAGTCTCCCACACGCACCTTGGTGCTTTACCCGCTGAACCGCTGCCGTGTGGGCCCACTCGCTCAGAAGCGTCAACCACCTCGCGAGCTTTGCGCGGATGGACGTCGACCTATCGAGTTCGTGGGCGCTGCCGAGCCATATCCTTACCTGGGATATAAAACCCCACTCGGCCCCATCTCCTCTTCAGCCGCATCGCGCCGCCATCACAGTTCCACCCACGGATCGCTCGCAAGCTTCGGGAAGGGGCTGGCCACGGACGACGAACGGCGGGCCGCCGTGGGTTTCGGATTCTGCTTCGACCGGGACATCAAGGTTTGCACCGAACCCTTCTCTGGTGTTGATAGGAAGCAGTCGACATAGCGCCACGTAGAAATCACGGCGTGTGCTCCCGGAATTTCTCACCGGAGCACCGCCGGCCGCCCTAAATTGCGAATCACCCTGGACCGGGGATCTGCGTTGTGTTGTGGCTGAAATTGGGGGCGACACGGGTTCGGGCCATCGTGAATCTCATGAAGGCTGAGTGAATTAGAGTTTGGGGCTCGGGGTGGCCGGAATTCGTGAGCTCCGGTGAGCCACCGTCGTGCGCAGTGGCCAGAGTTTGCGGGTTGAGTTGTATTAAGACCCATGGCGCGCTGGCCGTTGATTCGTGGATGAGCGGTCGCAATTAGAACATAGGGGTACGGTTGGGTGGATTAGCCAGTGTCGTTTGATCAAGATCCAACGGGCGCAGATTGATCTAGATATTTTAAATTGGAGCCGTATGCTATAGATCGAAGGGCTGTAGATGGGAGTCGGATCACAAGAATCCGATCTAATCCAGATCGTCCAGACTTGATCTAGCGGCCTACATACAGAGATACCCCTTCGCTTTTCCACTTTGCAGAAAACCCTTATAAGTTTAGAGATTCAACCCGCAGTCTACCCTGTACTATTCTCTGTGTCTAGGAGTTTTTACCTAGGCACCCCTGTGTTTTATAGAAAATGAGGCCCAATCCAGAGAGCATTGAAAACCAGAAATTAATATCAGAAATTAATTTTTAGTGTATAAATAAATGTTAGAACTTGTTTAATTTGTAGAAAATTCATATGAACTCCAAATTGACCCAATCCAGTTCCTAATTTTTTGTAATATTATTGTCTATCCAATAGTACCACTGTTTTGACATGAAAATCTTATTAAAATTTATCTCCTAATTAATCTAGTATTTAGCACATAAAACATTCAGAAATTCTTATCTTAAAACCTATAACTCCAAAATCAATGATTCCAGTTCCTATGATCCTATTTTAAGATCTAGATTATTACTGTGTATTTTATTTACATGCTTGGTGTGATGTTAATTTTTGCTATACTATGTATGTATTGTATTGATGCGAGTAGACGAGCAAGCTACAGGGGATCCTGGGGTTCAGCTGATAGAGACTGCTGAGCAGGAGCTCGTGGAAGGCAAGTTGTGCCCTTGATCACTTCTTTTACCCATTCATGTTCTTATTATTCATAATGATCTGCATAGGTTAATTTGATGGGACACAATAGGATACCCTAGATTTTGACTATCTTTATACCTTGTTTCACCACTGGTTTTACTACTAAATTTTTGTGTAGTACATGCTATTGCTTTATGTGGATTTGGGTATAGAGATATTTATTACTCATGATTACACTTTTTATTATCTGTTTATTCTTTACTGTTCATGATAAGATCATTATGTTAATGGGAACATGGAGAACCACCCGGGAAAATAATGCTACCACAAGGATTTAATGGGATGCCCTTGGCTGATTAACTAGGAAAGCTAGTGGATGACTACCTTACCCGATAGGGGCAAGGGCAGTAGGGGAGTGGTCAGTGTAGGGAGGTCCTTGGGTTGATTTTGCTGCGATGGCGGTCAGGCGAGGGATTCCTGCACTGGAGCTTCCTATAAACTGTAGCGGGTAGTCTGAAGCTAGTGGAACTTTGTAAAGGCCTCGTAGTGGTACCCTGCCTCGCTTCCTTGGTAGAGGTGTATGGGGTCTGATCAACTCCGTGGCAAATGGGTAACACGACTTGTGGGTAAAGATGCGCAACCTCTGCAGAGTGAAAAACTGGTATACTAGCCGTGCTCACGGTCATGAGTGGCTCGGGCAGTCACATGATCAATTTATGGAACTTAAACTTAACCTGTCATTTCATTGCATTTGGGATTATTTTATTATTACTTTTATTTATTATTTCTAAGGATTGGTATTTACTTACACTTAGTAACTGCTAATAAAATCTTGACCAACTTATAAAAGCAATGCTTAGCTTCAACCTTTATTTCATTGATCAGCCTTACACTTCATGAACTCCCACCTTTGGTGAGTTCATGCCACATTATTCCCCACAACTTGTTGAGCGATGAACATGTGTGAGCTCACTCTTGCTGTCTCACACCCCCCCACAGGAGAAGAACAGGTGGTCGAAGGGGAGCCGCCTAACACTGAGGCTTTTGACTTGATCTAGGTGGCGTCTCCTAGTCAGCTTTCTGGCGCCAAGGATAAATTTTAGTTCCTGCGATATTCATATTTTATTTTTGTAAGACTTCCGCTATGTAATAAGTACTCTGATTTTATTGTGACATTTATCTCTATACACTCTGTTATTATATATGTTGTCTTCTTTGGCGCATGTATGAGATGCACCCGACTTTGTTTCTTAAAGCCCGGGTGTGACACCTGTTCTCTTTTGCACTCAATGGTGCAGGTTCTGATATTACATGTTGCATTTTGGGGATTTTGGCCCTTGTATTGCATAGGGCTAAATAAAAATAAAAAATTACAAACTATGGCCCCGTTAAAAACCTTTCTACCCTCCTAAAAGGAAAAGGGTGCCATACGAAAAAATAAAAAAGATTACATCAATTACACATAATACCGTCGAAGCTCATCCGCATTCCAAGATCTGGGTATGTCGTTGTCGTCCATATCCTTCAATCTGTAAGAATCGGGTCTTGACGAAGATACTACCAGAAAAGGACCTTCCCATTTTAGTTGTAGCTTGCCCACTGTATCTGGGTTGGCTACCCTCTGAAGCACCAAATGGTATGGTGTGATATTTTTCAATCAAACTTTCCTATCATGCCATTTTATTGTTTCGACCTGATACTTATTGATGTGTTCTATGGCTTGAAGTCTGGTCCCTTATATAGTGTCTTTTATTATTTGAGAATCAGCTTCGTCCTCCGCTGAAGCTGTGGTTCTTATTGATCATGTTCTTGCTTCTTCTGGTGTTATTGCTTCATCACCGAACAGGAGCTTGAAAGGTGTAAAACCTATTGACCTTGAGACAGTTGTGTTATGGCTCCACACCACTTTGATCAACTCATCTGGCCACTTTCCTCTAGGCTGATTGAAGATTAACTTCATTATTCCTGTCATTATAATTCTATTTGCTCTCTCTACTAACCCATTTAATTCTGGATGCCTTACTGATGCAAAATGTATTTTTGTACCAATTCGGTCACAAAAATCTTTGAACGTTTCAGCATCAAATTGAGTTCCATTGTCAACGGTTATTGCCTTCGGCACGCTGAAACGACAAACAATATTTTGCCAAAAGAATTTATGTACTGTGGCCGAAGTTATTGTGGCTAAGGGCTTTGCTTCAATCCACTTAGAGAAATATTCCACTGCTACGACGACATATTTCAAATTTCCTTATGCTAGTGGAATTGGGCCTAACAAATCCAGACCCCACCTTTGAAGTGGCCAAGTTGGCTGTATTAGCTGGGTTAAAGACGAAGGTTGTTTCTGGTCTCTGACGCATCATTGACAATTTTCACATTTTAGAACCAAGTCTGCTGCATCCGAAGCTACCTTCGACCAGTAAAATCCTTGTCTGAAAACCTTCCCCAGCAAAGGCCTAGAAAAAATATGAGACCCACATAATCTTGCATGTATTTCCTTCATCAATTCTTGACCTTTGGCTCTGGATAAGCACTTGAGTAATGGAGAGCAAACTCCATATTTATATAACTCCCCTTCTATGAATACATATGATCTTGTTATTGCTTCCATTCTTTTATTGTAAACTTCATCATCCGAAAGACAATTGCCTTGGAGGAAAGATATAATCTCAGTCCTCCAATCTTCACTATGTATAGGTGATATTGTGAGCACTGCTCTCTCCATGAGTTCGACTGAAGGTGCTTTTATTATTTCAAAGAATACTTCCGAAGGCAAAGGGAGCCCCTGTGCCGCTGACTTAGCTAGTAAATCCGCATGCTCATTTTCCCCCTTGGGATATTTTTTACAGAAAATCCCTCAAAAGAAGCTTCCAATCTTCGGACTGCATCCAAATATTTTTCAAGCTTTGGATCCCTTGCCTCGCTACTTTTGTCCACGTGGCCAGAAATAACTTTTGAATCAGTTTTGAGGATTGCACTTCTTATTCCCATTACCTTTAGTTTCCGAAGGCCTAAAAGAAGAGCTTCGTACTCGGCAATGTTATTTGTGCAACTAAAGTCCAACTTTACGGTATAACATGTTCTGACTTTAGAGGGTGCAACTAGGACAGCAGCTGCTCCTGCACCGAAGGTTCCCTAAGAGCCGTCACATAATACCGTCCAAGCTTCGGCATCTTTTGTTGCTTCTTCTCCCTGAGCCCCTAGCGTCCAATCAGCAATGAAATATGCTAACACTTGAGATTGAATTGAGGATCTGTGTACACAATCAATGGTAAATTCATTAAGTTCCGTAGCCCATTTTCCAATCCTTCCTGTAGCTTCTCTGTTTCTCATTATGTCCTCAAAGGTTGTGATGAAGGCACTATTATATGATATGCTTGAAAATAATGCCGAAGCTTCCTGAAGGCCATCAATACAGCATACAATACCTTCTCCAATTATGTGTAATTTTTCTTTGATAAACTGAGTACTTCTGAAACGAAGTATACCGGTGCTTGTATTTTCACTTGGCCATCTTGCTTCTCCTGTACAAGTGCCGCACTGACCGCAGAATGGGAGGCAGCCACATACAGAAGTAGCGGAGTTCCTGATGAAGGTGGAGTTAGAGTTGTCAAATCTATCAGATATTGTTTTAACTCTTTGAAGGCTTTCTGTTGAGCCGGACCCCACTGAAAAGACTTCGGCTGAATTCAGTATTTCAAAGAATGGTAAGTTTCTCTCTGCTGATCTTGATATAAATCTATTCAACGATTCGAGCCTTCCTGCTAACCGTTGGGCCCCCTTCTTTGAATTTGGCGGTTCCATCCGAAGGATAGCTTTGATCTTGCTTGGATTAGCTTCGATACCCTTTGTTGATACCAGGCAGCCAAGAAACTTGCCCTTCTTCACTCCAAAAACACACTTTTCTAGATTCAATTTGAGACCAGCTTGCCTGAAATTGGCAAACATCTCTTGCAAATCGGCAACATGATTTTCTTGTTTTGTGCTTTTTACTATGATGTCATCAACATAAGTTAGCACATTCCTGCCTATTTGAGAGTGAATAACCTTAGCAGTCATTCTGCTGAAGCTTCCTCTAGCATTTTTGAGCCCCTCGGCCATCCAAAGGTAGCAATAGGTACCACTAGGAGTTATGAAGCTTGTCTTTGGCTCATCCTCTTTCTTTATCCAAATTTGGTGATAGCTCGAATAACAGTCCAATAAGCTCATGAGCTCTGAAGAAGCTGCTGCATCTACAAGGGAGTCTATTCTTGGTAAGGGGAACTCATCCTTCGGACATGCCTTGTTGAGGTCTGTGAAATCAATGCACATTCTCCACTTCCCATTAGCCTTCTTCACCATAACAGTGTTAGCCAGCCACTCTAGATATGTTACTTCTCTAATAACACCGGCACTGAGAAGTCTCTTTACTTCATTCCATGCACCTTTGGCTTTATCATCGGACCTTTTCCGAAGCCTCTGCTTTCTTGGTCTGAAAGATGGGTCCACAATGAGTGAATGCTCAATGACATCTCTATTGACACCACAGAGATCATTAGCTGTCCAAGCGAAGACATCTTTGTTGTTGAACAAGAATCTTAGCAGTGGCTTTTCCTGTTCACCAGATAGTTGAGATCCCAGCAATACTTTTTGGTCTGCTATGTCTTCACACAAGAGCATAGGCTTCGGTTGATCTGCCGAAGTAGCCTTCTCTCTTTTGTGTTTATACTGCTGATAAGCTTCAATTTCATCTATGTTATGGATAGCCTTTGAATCCGTCCAACTCCCTTCAGCCCTCCTGACAGCTTCTTGACTCCCATGAACAACAATGGGCCCTTGTTCCGAAGATATCTTCATGCATAAATATGTTGGATGAAGTATTGCTTCGAAGGCATTAAGCGTCCCTCGACCAATGACTGTGTTGTATGGATACTCCATATCAACAATGTCAAAGACAACTTGTTCAGTTCTTGTGTTATGGACATAGCCGAAGGTCACTGACATTGTTATCTTGCCAAGTGCCACAATCTGCCTTCCTCCAAAGCTACAAAGAGGGTGTGTTGCATCATGTATCTTGTCTTTTGGCTCTTGCATTTGCCTGAAAGCCTTTGCAAAGATGATGTCCGCTGTGCTGCCTGTGTCAACCAGAACATTGTGGACTAGAAATCTCTTGATGACATAAGATATAACCATGGCATCATTGTGAGGATAATCTTTGAGCTAAAGATCTTCCTAGGAGAAGGTAATTGGAATGTGAGACCACATGGATCTGATGAAGGGTCCTTGCACCCCAACATGATGCACTCTTCTTTGTGCTTCCTTCTGCTACTTCTTGTTGGCTGGCTCTAAGCTTGAACCACCTGTGATTGGGAGCACCAGCTTCATGGCCGAAGGTGCTACAACTTGGTTGTTGTACGAAGCCATCGTCACAACAGTGGAAGTGAGTTCACCAAAGGTGGGCGCCAATGTTGGTCCTTGCTCTCGGATGCTATACACCAAGAACAAAGCAACACAATTGTTAATGATTAAAGACCTTCATCCTTCGAAGCATTATTTCCCCTAGGATATAATGTTCTTCAGACGAAGGTCAAGAAGGGCATACCTTCATCATTTTTAGTGAGTAATGATATAAATAAAGACATATGAAACATGAAAAGAACATAAACAATCATCCCAAGTCATTAGATTACTTATATTCTTATTCTTATAAACATGAATAAATATCAATGATATTTATGTTACATTCGTACCTTCGGCTTGACAGAAGGTGAAAAAGTGAAGGTGACGCAAGAGTGATTACCATTCAGCGTGAACAGTGTGAGGATACTATTCATCTATTTATAGGCACGGGACACAGCCCGGACAAAATTACATTCATGTCCCTGGTAACTAATTATAATCATAATACAAATTATCAGGGACTATGTAGTCTTTTCCTCTTTAAGTCGGTGCCATCCTTCGTCTTTGGCATGCCACCATGCCGAAGTTCCTTCAATTGTAGCTTCGGCTTATATCTTCATGTCGCGCCTGCTTGCATATCGTCCTTGAAAGTCGCCTAGAGGGGGGTGAATAGGGAGAAACTGAAATTTACAAAGTTATTCACAACTACAAGTCGGGTTAGCGTTAGAAATATAAGCGAGTCCGAGAGAGAGGGTGAAAAACAAATCGCAAGCAAATAAAGAGTGAGACACAAGGATTTGTTTTACCGAGGTTCGGTTCTTGCAAACCTACTCCTCGTTGAGGTGGTCACAAAGACCGTGTCTCTTTCAACCCTTTCCCTCTCTCAAACGGTCACTTAGACCGAGTGAGCTTCTCTTCTCAATCACACGGGACACTAAGTCCCCACAAGGATCACCACACAATTGGTGTCTCTTGCCTCAGTTACAATTGAGTTTTGTAACACCCGGTTTTAAAGGACAAAGCCGGGTGCATCTCATACATGCGCCAAGAAGACAACATATATAATAACAGAGTGTATAGAGATAAATGTCATAAAACATCAGAGTACTTATTACATAGCGGAAGTCTTATTACAAAATAAAGATAAATATAAAACAACTAAGGATCGTCGGCGCCAATGTCGACTGAGAAACGCCACCTAGATCAGATCGAACTCCTCAGTGTTAGGCGGCTCCTCTTCGACCACCTGTTCTTCTCCTGTGGGGGGGGTGTGAGACAGCAAGAGTGAGCTCACATACGTTCATAGCTCAACAAGTCGTGGGGAATAATGTGGCATGAACTCACCAAAGGTGGGAGTTCATGAAGTGTAAGGCTGATCAATGAAATAAAGGCTAAGGCTGAGCATTGCTTTTATAAGTTGGTCAAAATTTTATTAGCAATTACTAGGTGTAAGTAAATACCAAACCTTAATAATAATGAAGAGCAGTAATAGTAAAATAATCCCAAATGCGATGCAAATGTCAAATTAAACTTAAGTTCCATAGTTAATCATGTGAGGGTCCGAGCCGCTCATGACCGTGAGCACGGCTAGTATACTAGTTTTACACTCTGCAGAGGTTGCGCATCTTTACCCACAAGTCGTGTATCCCATGTCGCCAGGGTTTGCAAGGCCCTTAGACACTACCGAGGTGAATGGCTAGGGATCCACTACGAGGCCTTTACAAAGTTCCACTAGCTTCCGAAAACCCGCTACAGTTTATAGGAAGTTCCAATGCAGGGTTCCTGGCTGACCGCCATCGCAGCAAAATCAACCAGGGACCTCCCTACACTGACCACTCCCCTACTACCCTTGCCCCTTTCGGGTAAGGTAGTCTTCCACTAGCTTTCCTAATTAGTCAGCCAAGGGCGTCCCATTAAACCCTTGTGGTAGCACTGTTTTCCCGGGTGGTCGCTCCATGTTCCCATTAATTTAATGATCTTAACATGAACAATAATAATAACAAGATAATAACAGAATAATCATGAATAATGAATCTCCATACCCAATCCACATAAAGCAATAGCAAGTACTACCCAAAAATATTCCAGGGGTGAACAAGGTATAGAGGTAATCAAAACTGGGGTACATAAAGGATCCCATCAAAATTAACCTATGCAGATCATTAAAATTAATAAGAACATGGCTGGGAAAAGTAAGTGATCAAGGGCACAACTTGCCTGTAATGAGCTCCTGCTCAGCTACTTCTACTTGTTGAACCTCAGTTTCCACAGTGGCTTGCTCGTCTACTTGCATCAACACAATACATACATAGTATAGCCAAAATCAACATCACACCAAACAGATGAATGAAATATACAGTAAAAATCTACACATTAAAATGAAACCATAGGAACTGGAATCACTAAATTTGGAGTTATAGGTCTCAAGTTATGAATTTCCTAAGGTTTAATGTGCTTAAAATAGAATTAAATGAGAAATTAATTTTTTTAACTGTTTTCATGTCAAAACAGAGATACTAAATGATAGAGAATATTATTACAAAATTTTAGAAATTGGAATGGCTAAATTTGGAGCTAAAATGAATTTTCTATGAATTAACTAAGTTCTAGGAATTATTTTTGTATTAAAAATACATTTACTAATTCATTTATACGTTTTAAACGTGCTCTGGACTGGGCGCCAATTTCTGGAAAGTCCAGGGGCCCAACTATAAAGATTTCCAAGACTCAGATTACTATACAATGGACTGCGGGTTGATTCCTATAATGAGCGGGGTCTCTTTTATAAAACCACCAGCCGAAGGGATATCGGGCCATTCTGGCCGTTGGATTAGATTTCAGTGGCCAGGATTAGATCTACTTAATACCGAATCGGTACGCGTCATGATCCATAGGATCCAGCATCCACGGTCCAGGTTTAATATAGCTACGATCGGCTCATATTCACCCGATCAAACATCAACGGCCCAGAACCACTCACGCGAAGGGTTATGCGATCACCTAATCCTAGCCGTCCAGCAAGATCCGACGGCCCGCACCACTCGCCCTCTCGACGCGGCTAGACGCGGCGGCGCCGCCCACTCCCTACGGCGGAGACGACGCCGGAGTAGGCCGAACAGGCGCACTGGTATGCGGATTCACGCGAAACGAAGTGCAAAACGCAGAGGGGACCAAGGCGAAAACGATGGGGGTACTCTCACCTCGAGCTATGCAGCGCAGGGGCCTGGCGCCGTTGAGGGGCGGTCCGACGGTGAAGATGCCACTCCGGCAAGAAATTGCGGCGCCGTTGGCCCTCAATCGCGCCCGGAATGTCCCCGTGTAGACCCCCCGATGACTCGAGGAACACCACGACCCTGCCCGACAGCTACTACGGCGATGGTTGGGAAACTCCCCGGCGGCGGCAATTTCTTTCACCCGAGCGATGCGCGACAGCAACAGGTGGCGAGGAGCTGAGGGATAAGAAGCAATCGGTCCTAATACTACGACTTATAGCCTCGGAGAATCGGTCCAAGGTGCCCGCAACGTTCTCCACAATCGGCGCAGGAGCTCCGAGTTCCACGGATCCGAGCGCGCGCGCAGAGAAGAAGTCGCGTTCCGTTGAGAAGGAAGACCGAGCTGACATGCGGGCCCCGCGTTCCAGAGAGCAGAAGGCTTGCGCGCGTGAGAGAGGCTGGGCGAGGCTGACAGAGGGTCCCGCGATGTCGGCGTGAGCGGGGACGGGCAGGTTGGGCTGGCGCTGGGGAAATGTTGACTGGGCCGCGCGATGTGAACTGGCAACTGGGCCAGATTGGGAGTCCGAGGCCCAGGTAAGCTTTTATTCTTTTTTTCTTTTTATTTTTCTGTTTTCTTTCTTCTAGGTTTAAATTTGAATTTGAATTTAGTTTTCAAACCTTGTGCACATTTGTTATCAAATCATATTCTGGAATATAAAATACAAATTTTTGGAATATATTTATATTATTTTTGTTTTCATAACATTTCTCTTCTTCCTTTTAAACCCTAGTTTTCAATGTGGGCTTAATCCAATTCCTAGTCATTTTATATTATTGTTATTTTTATTTAATGCACAAACATATAAACTCCAACATATGCACTTTCTTTTATTTTAGAATCATTGTTTTATTTAGTCACTCTCAATTACATAGGTGCTCTTTTTATGATGCATATGAGACACACAAAATGAGGAGCTCTCTCTATTACTTTTGGTATACAACTTTGAGTATTACAAATCCTACCCCCCTTAAAAATAATCTCGTCCTCGAGATTTAAGAAGATCTAGGGAAAAGGTGGGGAAAATCTATACGAAGCTCTTCTTCTCTTTCCCAAGTTGCTTCATCTTCACCGTGGTGGCTCCATTGAACCTTGCACATTTTAATCACCTTATTCCTTGTAACTCGAGTCAGAGTATCCAAAATCCTGATGGGGTACTCAGCATAAGTCAAATCTTCTTGAACACTAAGGTCCTCCATTGGTAGTTGCTCCTCAGGTACCCTGAGACATTTCTTCAGCTGAGATACATGAAATACATCATGAACATCCGCGAGATGATCCGGTAACTCCAATTGATATGCAACTTCTCCCACTCGCTTTAAGATTGAAAAGGGTCCAATAAAGCGAGGGGACAACTTTCCTTTGACTTTGAACCTTCTCATGCCCCGGAGTGGTGACACCTTCAAATAGACATAATCACCCTCCTTAAACTCAAGTAGTCTTCTCCGGGTGTCAGCATAGCTTTTCTGCCTGGATTGTGCAGTTCTCAAATTCTCCCTTATTTGCTGAACTTGTTCCTCTGCTTCTTGTATAATCTCAGGTCCAAACAACTGCCTTTCACCAGTTTGATTCCAATACAAGGGAGTCCTGCACTTTCTGCCATACAAAGCCTCAAACGGTGACATCTTCAAACTGGCCTGATAGCTATTATTATATGAGAATTCCGCATAAGGCAAACTCTTATCCCAACTACCACCATGCTTAAGGGCACAAGCTCTTAACATATCTTCTAGCACTTGGTTGGTCCTCTCAGTCTGCCCATCAGTCTGGGGATGGTAAGCCGAACTAAAATTCAATCTTGTATCCAATGACTCGTGCAACTTCTTCCAATATCGAGAAGTAAACTGTGATCCTCGATCTGACACAATCTTCTTTGGCACACCATGCAGGCATACAATCCGTGCCATGTACAACTCTGCCAACTTAGCTCCTGAATAAGTGGTCTTCACTGGAATAAAGTGGGCTACCTTGGTTAGCCTGTCCACAATCACCCATATAGAATCATATCCAGCAGACGTGCGGGGTAATCCAACAATAAAGTCCATGCCAATCTCTTCCCATTTCCACTCAGGTATCTTCAGTGGGTGCAGCAGTCCGGCTGGCCTCTGGTGTTCAGCCTTAACTCTTTGGCATACATCGCACATAGCCACATGTGCAGCCACATCTCTCTTCAATCCATACCACCAATATTTTTGCTTTAAATCCTGATACATCTTAGTGCTCCCAGGGTGGATAGAATAAACTGAATCATGTGCCTCCTTCAATATGGTTTCCCGAAGACTATCAATATCGGGAACACAGATCCGATTCTTGAACCATATCGTGCCTTGCTCGTCCTCTGTGAATTCTGGGCCTCTACCCTCTGTTATCAGATCCTTGATCTCCTGGATTTTAGCATCACCAACCTGACCTTTACGAATTTCTTGCTCCAAGGTAGGTTCCAATTCAATAGTCACTCCTTCCGTATGTGTAACAATCCCCAGGTTGAGCCTCTCAAAGTCTTTTGCTAATTCATCAGGTAGCTGGACAACGAAAGCGGAGTGAACATGCTCCTTCCGACTCAAGGCATCTGCAACCAAATTCGCCTTGCCTGGGTGATAGTGAATCTCCAAGTCATAATCCTTAATGAGCTCCAACCAACGGCGTTGCCTTAGATTGAGATCCTTCTGAGTGAATATATACTTCAAACTCTTATGATCCGTGTATACTTGGCACTTAGTTCCCATAATATAGTGTCTCCAAATCTTAAGTGCATGCACAACGGCAGCCAGCTCTAAGTCATGGGTGGGGTAGTTCAATTCATGCTTCCTCAACTGACGAGATGCATAGGCAATCACATGACCATCTTGCATAAGCACATCCAAGTCCTTGGCCACATGCATCACAATAAATGTCAAATCCCTTCTGCAGATCTGGCATAATCAATACTGGAGGTGACATCAATCTCTCCTTCAACTGATCAAAGCTTTCTTGGCACTTCTCATCCCACTTAAATTCTCTTCCTTTTTCCAAAAGCGATGTCATGGGCTTAGCAATCTTAGAAAATCCTTCAATAAATCTCCGATAATATTCTGCGAGTCCCAAGAAACTCCGAATCTCAGTAACTGTAGTGGGCACTCTCCACTCCATAATCTCCTTCACCTTAGCAGGATCCACTGCTATTCCTCCATTAGAAATAATATGACCAAGGAATGGCACCTTGTCAATCCAAAACTCGCACTTGCTGAACTTAGCGTAGAGTTGATTATCTCGTAACTTCTGTAGCACCAACCTTAGATGTTGTTCATGATCACTTTCATTCTTAGAATAGATAAGAATATCGTCGATAAACACCACGACGAATCTGTCCAAATAATCCATAAACACTTTGTTCATCAAATTCATGAAATAAGCCGGTGCATTGGTTAATCCAAATGACATAACAGTAAACTCATATAATCCATATCGAGTCGAGAAAGCCGTCTTGGGAATATCCGATGGTCTAATCCTCATCTGATGGTAACCGGATCGGAGATCAATCTTCGAAAATACTCTTGCACCTCGCATCTGATCAAATAAATCCTCAATACGGGGCAACGGATACTTGTTCTTCACCGTAACATCATTAAGAGATCTATAATCCACACACATCCGTTGCGATCCATCCTTCTTCTGCACAAATAACACCGGTGCTCCCCAAGGTGAGGAACTCAGACGAATGTAACCAGCCTCTTGTAACTCCGTTAACTGCTTCTTCAGTTCCTTCAACTCCTCTACGGACATTCTATATGGCCGTTTAGAAATAGGGGCGGTTCCAGGTAAGAGATCAATAACAAACTCGACTTCTCTATCAGGTGGCATCCCTAGTAACTCCTCTGGAAAGACATCCGGAAAATCTCTAACCACCCGGATGTTGTCACCAACAAACTCCTCAGGCACAAAGAACATTGCACGCATGGATGAGGAGGTTACTGCAATATTAACTTGAAATCTTTCTCCTTTAGTGGTAGTGAGTTCTATGGTACCTCTACCACATGCTATAACGGCCTTTGCCTTTCTTAGCCATGACATACCAAGGATCAGATCTATACTGCTTGACTCTAATATTATAGCAGTAGCTCCAAATTCTCTACCCATAATGGTTAATGTCAATCTACGTGTCATTTGATTCGCCTCAATAGGCCCTTTAGGTGTAATTACTATCAGGGGTTTTCTCATATTTAGCAGTGGTATTTCATTTGTGTTGGCATATCTAGCAGACATGAATGAATGTGTAGCACAAGAATCAAATAATATTGTTGCAGGAATTGTATTAACATAAAACATACCAATTACAAGGTCCCCGCCATCAGGAGTATCATCAACGCTGACTTGATTCACCCTGGCTATAGAATATCCCTTGCCAGGGGTCTGTTGCTTGTTCTGAACTGGAGTAGTAGCAATCCTCTGTGGGCAGACATTTGCATAATGACCAATCTTCCCACACTTGAAACATTGAGTGCCCGGACTCTGTCCTGCAAACTTCGTCGGGGTGCCCGTGGGAGTAGCCTGTCGAGGAGGTGTCCTCAGTGGTGATTGCTGAACTGGGCGCGGTCCTCCTGGTCGAGTCGGTGTACCCTGTGGTGAACTGTAGCGAGGACGAACACTGCTGCTTCCTTGTCCTTGAGATATTGCCTTTCTCTTCAAATCTCCCAGCTGAACACGCTTGTGTTCAATAGCCAGGGCCTTATCAAGCAGCCTCTGAAATGACGGAAATGTGTGTGCAACCAGTGCATACTGCAAGGGTCCATTAAGTCCTTCAATAAAGTGCTCCTGCTTTCTCTCATCTTCAGCTACTTCTTCAGGGGCATATCTGGACAACTGAATAAACTTGTCTCTGTACTCGCTGACCGACATGTTGCCTTGCTTCAATGCCAGGAACTCCTTCTTCTTGATCTTTATCATCCCAGCTGGAATATGGTAGTTCCTGAACTGCGTACTAAACTCTGCCTAGGTAATAGTATCAGCAGCATCATGGGCAGCAGTATAAGAATCCCACCAGTCAGCAGCAGGACCCGTCAGACGTCCAGAAGCATATAAAACCTTCTCCCGGTCAGTGCATTGTGCAATATTCAGCATCTTCTCAATTGCTTTCAGCCAATCATCTGCATCAAGTGGATCTGGCGAGCTGGCGAAGGTTGGTGGCTTATGACTCATAAACTCCCGGTGCTTATCACGAGGTAGAACTGGTGGTGGTGGAGGAGGCAGTGGTACTTGTTGTTGTTGCTGCTGTTGTTGAAGCTGTTGTTGTTGCGCCCTCCTTTCTTGGCGTATCTCATCTCTCTCCTGGCGCAACTCCTGGCGTATATCTTCTCTTTCCTGATGCATCTCTTGGCGTTCTTGCTGCATCTGGGCACGCATATCAGCCATAGTGTCTGCCATTTGCTGCATCACCGCCATCTGAGCAGCAACCAGTGGGTCAACTCCGCCTGGTGGAGGATTAGGAGGATTCATCTCTGCAGGCTGTGGCTGAGGTTGTCTATATATCCTTCGAGTGTGTTGGTTAGGAGGCAAATCAATTCCACCACCCCTCCTGGTATTGACCATCTGAGTTAGATACATATGGTAAGAAAAAGCAGTAGACAAGGCAGTAATTACAATCATGTTACTTTGGGGGATTTATTAGCTAAGCAGTTTAATATTTCACTTACTATAGCTAATTCAATACCTTATGTTGGTACATGCTAAGATGTCCATCTATAATAACGCAATCAATCAAAGAAGCAAATCAGACATTTAGCATCAGCACAATCAGCCAATATTTTTAATAGAGAAAATAGTTTAATTTTGTCTTAGGCTCCCTATCTCTTAAAAATGTCATAAGGGTAGGGATTCCAAGGTGTGAAATCCATCTTGTCTCAGAGTAGAAAAGGTAAGAATGATCAGAGTAGAACAGTAGAAGGTGAGGCAGGATCAAGATAAGTGTAGAAAGAATCAGAGTAAGGTAAGTATAGAATGAATCAGAATGAGATAAGTAGGTAAGGGTTGCCCATTTCTATCTAGGTTTCGTCCTACAGTCAACATTTCCTCTGATACTACTTCTGTAACACCCGGTTTTAAAGGACAAAGTCGGGTGCATCTCATACATGCGCCAAGAAGACAACATATATAATAACAGAGTGTATAGAGATAAATGTCATAAAAACATCAGAGTACTTATTACATAGCGGAAGTCTTATTACAAAATAAAGATAAATATAAAACAACTAAGGATCGTCGGCGCCAATGTCGACTGAGAAACGCCACCTAGATCAGATCGAACTCCTCAGTGTTAGGCGGCTCCTCTTCGACCACCTGTTCTTCTCCTGTGGGGGGGTGTGAGACAGCAAGAGTGAGCTCACATACGTTCATAGCTCAACAAGTCGTGGGGAATAATGTGGCATGAACTCACCAAAGGTGGGAGTTCATGAAGTGTAAGGCTGATCAATGAAATAAAGGCTAAGGCTGAGCATTGCTTTTATAAGTTGGTCAAAATTTTATTAGCAATTACTAGGTGTAAGTAAATACCAAACCTTAACAATAATGAAGAGCAGTAATAGTAAAATAATCCCAAATGCGATGCAAATGTCAAATTAAACTTAAGTTCCATAGTTAATCATGTGAGGGTCCGAGCCGCTCATGACCGTGAGCACGGCTAGTATACTAGTTTTACACTCTGCAGAGGTTGCGCATCTTTACCCACAAGTCGTGTATCCCATGTCGCCAGGGTTTGCAAGGCCCTTAGACACTACCGAGGTGAATGGCTAGGGATCCACTACGAGGCCGTTACAAAGTTCCACTAGCTTCCGAAAACCCGCTACAGTTTATAGGAAGTTCCAATGCAGGGTTCCTGGCTGACCGCCATCGCAGCAAAATCAACCAGGGACCTCCCTACACTGACCACTCCCCTACTGCCCTTGCCCCTTTCGGGTAAGGTAGTCTTCCACTAGCTTTCCTAATTAGTCAGCCAAGGGCGTCCCATTAAACCCTTGTGGTAGCACTGTTTTCCCGGGTGGTCGCTCCATGTTCCCATTAATTTAATGATCTTAACATGAACAATAATAATAACAAGATAATTACAGAATAATCATGAATAATGAATCTCCATACCCAATCCACATAAAGCAATAGCAAGTACTACCCAAAAATATTCCAGGGGTGAACAAGGTATAGAGGTAATCAAAACTGGGGTACATAAAGGATCCCATCAAAATTAACCTATGCAAATCATTAAAATTAATAAGAACATGGCTGGGAAAAGTAAGTGATCAAGGGCACAACTTGCCTGTAATGAGCTCCTGCTCAGCTACTTCTACTTGTTGAACCTCAGTTTCCACAGTGGCTTGCTCGTCTACTCGCATCAACACAATACATACATAGTATAGCCAAAATCAACATCACACCAAACAGATGAATGAAATATACAGTAAAAATCTACACATTAAAATGAAACCATAGGAACTGGAATCACTAAATTTGGAGTTATAGGTCTCAAGTTATGAATTTCCTAAGGTTTAATGTGCTTAAAATAGAATTAAATGAGAAATTAATTTTTTAACTGTTTTCATGTCAAAACAGAGATACTAAATGATAGAGAATATTATTACAAAATTTTAGAAATTGGAATGGCTAAATTTGGAGCTAAAATGAATTTTCTATGAATTAACTAAGTTCTAGGAATTATTTTTGTATTAAAAATACATTTACTAATTCATTTATACGTTTTAAACGTGCTCTGGACTGGGCGCCAATTTCTGGAAAGTCCAGGGGCCCAACTATAAAGATTTCCAAGACTCATATTACTATACAATGGACTGCGGGTTGATTCCTATAATGAGCAGGGTCTCTTTTATAAAACCACCAGCCGAAGGGATATCGGGCCATTCTGGCCGTTGGATTAGATTTCAGTGGCCAGGATTAGATCTACTTAATACCGAATCGGTACGCGCCATGATCCATAGGATCCAGCATCCACAGTCCAGGTTTAATATAGCTACGATCGGCTCATATTCACCCGATCAAACATCAACGGCCCAGAACCACTCACGCGAAGGGTTATGCGATCACCTAATCCTAGTCGTCCAGCAAGATCCGACGGCCCACACCACTCGCCCTCTCGACGCGGCTAGACGCGGTGGCGCCGCCCACTCCCTACGGCGGAGACGACGCCGGAGTAGGCCGAACAGGCGCACTGTTATGCGGATTCACGCGAAACGAAGTGCAAAACGCAGAGGGGACCAAGGCGAAAACGATGGGGGTACTCTCACCTCGAGCTATGCAGCGCAGGGGCCTGGCGCCGTTGAGGGGCGGTCCGACGGTGAAGATGCCACTCCGGCAAGAAATTGCGGCGCCGTTGGCCCTCAATCGCGCCCGGAATGTCCCCGTGTAGACCCCCCGATGACTCGAGGAACACCACGACCCTGCCCGACAGCTACTACGGCGATGGTTGGGAAACTCCCCGGCGGCGGCAATTTCTTTCACCCGAGCGATGCGCGACGGCAACAGGTGGCGAGGAGCTGAGGGATAAGAAGCAATCGGTCCTAATACTACGACTTATAGCCTCGGAGAATCGGTCCAAGGTGCCCGCAACGTTCTCCACAATCGGCGCAGGAGCTCCGAATTCCACGGATCCGAGCGCGCGCGCAGAGAAGAAGTCGCGTTCCGTTGAGAAGGAAGACCGAGCTGACATGCGGGCCCCGCGTTCCAGAGAGCAGAAGGCTTGCGCGCGTGAGAGAGGCTGGGCGAGGCTGACAGAGGGTCCCGCGATGTCGGCGTGAGCGGGGACGGGCAGGTTGGGCTGGCGCTGGGGAAATGTTGACTGGGCCGCGCGATGTGAACTGGCAACTGGGCCAGATTGGGAGTCCGAGGCCCAGGTAAGCTTTTATTCTTTTTTTCTTTTTATTTTTCTGTTTTCTTTCTTCTAGGTTTAAATTTGAATTTGAATTTAGTTTTCAAACCTTGTGCACATTTGTTATCAAATCATATTCTGGAATATAAAATACAAATTTTTGGAATATATTTATATTATTTTTGTTTTCATAACATTTCTCTTCTTCCTTTTAAACCCTAGTTTTCAATGTGGGCTTAATCCAATTCCTAGTCATTTTATATTATTGTTATTTTTATTTAATGCACAAACATATAAACTCCAACATATGCACTTTCTTTTATTTTAGAATCATTGTTTTATTTAGTCACTCTCAATTACATAGGTGCTCTTTTTATGATGCATATGAGACACACAAAATGAGGAGCTCTCTCTATTACTTTTGGTATACAACTTTGAGTATTACAAGTTTGTCACAAGAAAGAATGAGAAAGAAAAGAAGCAATCCAAGCGCAAGAGCTCAAATGAACACAAATGTCACTCTCTCTAGTCACTATTTGATTTGGAGTGATTCCGGACTTGGGAGAGGATTTGATCTCTTTGGTTGTGTCTAGAATTGAATGCTATAGCTCTTATATGAGGTGTGAATGCTGAAAACTTGGATGCAATGAATGGTGGAGTGGTTGGGGTATTTATAGCCCCAACCACCAAACTAGCCGTTTGGTGGAGGCTGCCGTCGAATGGCGCACTAGACAGTCCGGTGCGCCACCGGACACTGTCCGGTGCGCCAGCCACGTCACCCGGCTGTTAGGGTTCGACCGTTGGAGCTTTGATAGGTGGGGTCTTCTGGCTGTCCGGTGGTGCACCGGACAAGTACTGTAGACTGTCCGGTGCGCCTGCTGACGCTGCTCTTACTCTGGCGCGCGCTGTAGCGCATTGAATGCGGTTGCAGTCGACCGTTGGCGCTGAAGTAGCCGTTGCTCCGCTGGCACACCGGACAGTCCGGTGTGCCACCGGACACTGTCCGGTGCCTCGCCGGACAGTCCGGTGAATTATAGCGGAGCGGCCTCCATTTTCTCGAAGGTAGCGAGTTCAGCGTCGAGTTCCCTGGTGCACCGGACACTATCCGGTGGCGCACCAGACAGTCCGGTGCGCCAGACCAGGGCACACCTCGGTTGTCTTTGGCTCTCTTTGTTTGAACCCTTTCTTGGTCTTTTTATTAGTCTATTGTGAACCTTTGGCACCTGTAAAACTTATAATCTAGAGCAAACTAGTTAGTCCAATTATTTGTGTTAGACAATTCAACCACCAAAATCAATTAGGAAAAGGTGTAAGGTTATTTCCCTTTCAGTCCTGCCGAAGGTGTTTTTGCTTAGAGGACCTTCGTCGAAGAAGAAGGCCCCCTACAACAAAGGCATGCGAGGTGAAGATATAATCCGAAGATGATAAGAATGAACGCCGAAGCTATAGCCAAAGAGTAATAGCTTCGACTTATAATGGTGATGAAGACTGAACATGACGCTGGCCGGAAGGGAAAAGGACTAGCAAGTCCTTAATGATTTATGTCATGGTCATAAGTAAATGTCAGGGACACAAATGTACTTTTACCTGGGCTACATCCTGTGCCTATAAAAAGATGAACAGTAGCATCGTACTGTTCACGCTGAATTGTAATCACTCTCGCGTCTGCGCCTTTGAATGAGTCGAAGGTATCAATGTAATAACAACTTTGTTAATATTTATATGCATATTATGAAATATAAATGTGAATGAATCAATAAAATTATGTTTGTTTTCGTTATATGTTCTCATTTATCCATGGAATGATGAAGGCATGTCCTTCGTGACCTTTGTCTGACGATCATTATATCCGAGAGGAAGTAATGCTTCAGAATACGAAGGTCTCTAATACTTAACAATTGTGTTGCCTTGTTCTTGATTCATAGCATTTGAGAACAAGTGACCAACATTGGCGCCCACCTCCGGTGAACTCACTTTCACAATCTTCGGCAAGCATTCACCTTCGTCATGCCGCCGAAGAAGGCAATAGCGCCAGGGGCTGCCCTGCAGCCACTGGACACCAACCAAGAGACAGTCTCACTAAGAGAAGCTCGGAGCCAGAAAAGGGAGGCTACCATCCCAACACCATAAGAGGAGTTGGACTAGGAAATCAGAGACCTGGAAGCCATACATCAACAAGTACAGAGGAAGAGAGAGAAGATGCTTCGGCTAGCCGAACTTCAGAGGAAGATCGACGAAGCTGCTAAAGAAATGTGCCACATCACCCAAGATGACCAAGGACGAAGGCCTCAACAGAGAGAGCTTCGCCAGGAAAGTCCAACCAACGATGATGGATGGTATGATGACTTTTATCATGGTAACTTTGCTTTTGTTGATGCTTCTCCTCTAGCAGCTGAGTTGCAGGCTACCCCATGGCCACCATCTTACAAGCCATCGTAGCTCCCCATGTACGATGGGCACTCGGATCCGAAGCAGTTTCTCATGAGCTACGAAGCAACCATATCCTCAAATGGGGGCAAGATGGCTGTCATGGCGAAATCCTTCGTCATGGCGGTCAGGAGTGTAGCTCAGACGTGGTATTCTTCCCTTCGCTCGGGAACGATCTCGTCATGGAAAAAGTTGAAGGATATGCTGGTAACTAGCTTCCAGGGTTTCTAGACAAAGCTAGTAACTTCACAAGCATTGTTCCAGTGTATGCAAGACCATGAAGAGTACTTGCAGGCATATGTCCGAAGATTCCTGTGACTCAGAGCCCAGGCGCCAACGGTGCCAAATGAGATTGTCATCTAAGCTATGATCAAGGGGCTCTGGCTAGGACCGACAGTGCAGTATTTTGCTAGGAAGCCACCGCAAACTCTGGAAAAGCTTCTCCAGAAGATGGATGAATATATCCGAGCTAACAATGAATTTCGCTAGAGAAGGGACGAGGCTTATAGGTATTCTGAGATGACTAGGGGCTTCGGAGGAAGATTCCAACCTAGGCATGTCACAACAATCCACAATCCCAACACAAATGATGATAGAGCAAACCACACTCAAGGCAGCCAACAAAGCTCACAATCTTCAGGAATGCAACAAACCTCTTACAGGCCACTAGCTCTAAGAGGCAGAGGAGGAAGAAGCTTTGGAGGAAGGTTCAACACTCAACCCAGGATATTGTTCTGATTATTCTGTGGGAAGGATAAGGGACACACAACAAGGACGTGCCAAGTCACGATCCAAAAGTAGAAGGAGATAGCTGAAGCCGAAGCACGGCAGAATCGGTTGAAGCATGTCTTGCATACTGCCTCATGCTATTCGCCATATATCCCTGAGTATGTAGGCAACCAGCAACCCACAACATCAGTTGCTTCGGTAAGTCATTCTCAAGCTGCATGGGCTCAGTTACCACCACCACCACCATTGGCACCTACCTTGGCTCATAATCAACAACCAGAAGGGCATCGCCAAGTGCAACAACAGCGCGACACTTAAGAGGAGTCTAAAGCTCGCACAGTCAACAACACTGTGCCCGAATCAAGACATATTTACTAAAGAAACATAGGGGCTCAACCAAAGAGTTTTCAAATTCAATGTATTTTTACTTTTCTGTCTTTAAATTTTCCCCTCCGAAGACAATATAAGAAGGTTTAACCTTCGACCTGTTGTAATAAACCTATGGTTACACCATTGAGTGTAACAAGGGTGACAAAAGCTCCAAAGTCATTCCTAAGGGATTGCAGAGCTAAAATACCACCTAAAAGGTGAAGAAGCTCCAAAGTCGTTCCTAAGGGGATGCAGAGCTAAAATGCCACCTAAGTCAAAGGTGAAGAAGCTCAAAAGTCGTTCCTAAGGGGATGCAGAGCTTAGCTCCAAAGTTGTTCCTAAGGGAATGCATAACTAAAATACCAAGTAAAAGGTGAAGGACTCCAGAGTCGTTTCTAAGGGAATGCAGAGTCTTGGTTTTTCTTTGATGATTTGTGCGTAAATATCATCTACATCATATCATCATATCATATTGCATAGCATCACATCATACATAATTCTGCATCGACAAAAGCAGTGGAGAAGAAGGAAAATTGCTCCTTCGAATATATCTGTCGGCTTATGAAAGAATGTACCAATAACACGAAATATGCCTTTGGTATATATATTTTTATACAGGGATGGTATCTTCGACAACAGTATAACTACATAATAGCCATGACATGATTTTCAGAATTATCTCGACAAAAGGGGGATTTCTTTCTTTATGAAGCGTGAAAAGAAGGGAAGGTGTTTTTTCCACCAGCGGCTCAAAAACAGTATGTACGAAGGTTTCACGCATCACAAAGAAATATATTACATTAATATATGTGCAAATAGTTGATAATTGTTTCTTACAAAAACGAAAGCTATGTACAAGAACACAACTCTCAAATATACACAACTCCAGTCTTCTTTTAGGACTTTGTCGGCAGCTTCGTTCAGTAGCTTGTCGACAACTTTGTCAATGGCCTCATTAGCAATCTTAATCACATTGAGCGCCCCCTTCACAAACGGATTAGTTTCAGGATCGTATGACTCTGGAGGGGAGAAAGCTCAGCTGCATTAAAATACAAATATCTGTTAGTGTCGAAGCTACAAAAATTTGCAAAGCTAAGATATAAAGGATATACCTATAAGTCTGGCTCGCTCAGCAGTTTCTTCAACTTTTTAACCTCTTCTAAGGCGTCATGAGACTCTTTCTCATTTTTTTCTAATGGCTTCATCAGCTATTTCTCGGCCACCCTTCAGCCATACTTCAGAATAAAACTTCCCACGTAGAGTAGTAGCTTCGGCCGAAGGGTTTCTAACATCGTTGACTGAGAAGGCAAAGTCTGGCTGAACTACAGCCTTGGCATGATCACATCCTATCTTTTCCAAAATGGACACGACCCCACGAGCACCGGCAAAAGCACAAAATCCCCTCTGTCACTAAGAATCTTCTCAAAGGCTTTGGCCTCGCCGTTAATCCATTGGATAACTCCATCGAGGTCACCACAGATGAATTTTTGCTCTGAAGAAAATGCGCCAACTTTGGAAAAGCGGTTCTTCAGATTCTTAGTGCATTCCATAGCCATATCATAGCATTCTTCTTTAGCCGCACGAAGCTCGTCAACATTTCTCTGTGCCCTTGATCGTTCGATTTCACATATTCCATGTTTCATCAGCTCCACATTAAAATTTTCAGTTGCTTCAACAACTTTCTTTTCTTGCTCTTGAACTTCAACTTTATGGGCTTCTGCAAGAGCAGATAGCTTAGCCTCGCTAGATTTCAGTCTCTCGACCAAAGATAGCAAAATCTTGCCTTTTGCGAGAGGTTCGTTTCTCAAGGTTATAACCTCCGATCGAAGGTTTCCAAGTGCTATCTGACAGCTCTCATCTTCTGCATCCTTTTGAGCCTTCAGAGCTTTACTAAGGATTAGACCCTGTCAAACAAAAGAACAAACAAACAATACAAGAAAGAAATACCAAAAAATAGCTCAAAAAGTACTAAATACGAAGCTAAAATGTGCAAACCTTTAAGCTATTGTACGCGAGGTTGTCCGCAAGCTGGTCCTTTGACATGGTGGACAAACCAAGCTCGAGCTTCAGAAATCCCATGTTGCTCGTCATCTCACGGCAAACATTAACCTCCTTACTATCGGGCAGACAGTAGAGGAAGTCGTCTTCATCATCCCCTCTGTACACTAAGGACCCTCGGGGGTATTTCAAGTCCTTGGCATAGTGTTCTACTTCGGCAATTGGTTCCAATGATAACTGCTTTCCTGAAGCGTGTCGAACAATGTATTCTAAGTCACCATGGGGAGGTGCTTTGGGAGCAGGAGATTTAGATTTTTCAGGAACACTCTCTTCCACCAGCCCTATTAGCATAGCTTTCGAAGGTTTGGCTTCAGTAAGAGCAGTAGTCGTGCTTGCACTAATCGTTTCTCTTGCATCTTCAGATTTCTCACCAGATGCTTTAGCGGAAGCAGAAATTGGTGCTTTCACAGATTCCAATACAACATCTAAAATGCTAGCCATTCTTCTTTTCCTTAGAGTCGCCATTGTAGTACTCGATGGCTTCGGTAGCCCTGTTACAACTGCTGGGCTTGGCATCTTTGGCTGTTTTGCTGCCTTCTCTGATTCTGGCTCTTTGACCGGGCCTGCACTAGCTTCGATTGGCATCGCAGGAACTGTTTCTGTGGCTAAGGAGGCAGCTTCTACACTTTCAATAAGCTTCGGCACATCGACCGTCCCAATAGGCTTCAGCCTACATGTCATCCACTTTGGCTTCAGCGCACTAGAAGAAGTCGAAGCAGCAACTTCCCTTTTTCCCCCTTGCCTTCGAACAGGAAAACAGTAATCAGGGTAAACAAACCCAATAACATCGAAAGCCCTGTTCAGCCTCCTTTTCCCTCGAGCGTCGAAGGCAATTGTCATAGCTTCGTCTTCTTTCCTCGAGTAGGCTCCAAGTAGCTTGTCACTCGTTGCCTCTATAGCATCTAGCCAATCATCATTTGACTCGTCAAATTGACTTTTGTACTGGAAGGAGTACTTGAGATAAACCAAGCCACCCTGACTAGAGCCAGTGTCAGCTTCCTTTGGCATTTCCCATTCATTTGCAAGAGGCCATTCGGGTCTTCTCCATAGCTTCGTAAAACCCAGACATTGCGGGGTCTGTGATCTTCTCCTCAGTCATTCGGGTCATGGTTGCGGCAGATGCCGAAGCTCAAAAGTCAATTGAGCTCAAAAAAGAGAAGAAGGCTAGAATGGCAAACACAGCGCAAACAGCTAGATGGCATGGAAAATTTACGCGACACAACCTTCTATATATACTCAGAACCCCACAACTCGGTGGGTCGCATGGTTCAGAATGAGTCGCTATTCTAGCGAAGGGAAGGTGTTTTTTCGGACCTTTGGCTAAAGGCCTTCCTTCACGTCGCAATCTAAATTTGTTACAAAGAAACAAATTAATACTGCGAGGGGCTACTGTTGGGGGCCTTCCTCTTCTGAAGGTCCTCAAAAACATGACTAACCATTCGTTTTCAGCATGATATGGATTAGTACAGGGAGCTTCGGCTTCAGGATGAAGGTTTTCTCCCATGACAAAGGCATGCGAGGTGAAGATATAATCCGAAGATGATAAGAATGAACGCCGAAGCTATAGCTGAAGAGTAATAGCTTCGACTTATAATGGTGACGAAGACTGAACATGATGCTGGCCAGAAGGGAAAAAGACTAGCTAGTCCTTAATGATTTATGTGATGGTCATAAGTAAATGTCAGGGATACAAATGTACTTTTACCCGGGCCGCGTCCCATGCCTATAAATAGATGAACAGTAGCACTGTACTGTTCTCGCTGAATTGTAATCACTCTCGTGTCTGCGGCTTCGAACAAGCCGAAGGAATCAATGTAATAACAACTTTGTTAATGTTTATATGCATATTATGAAATATAAATGTGAACAAATCAATATATTATGTTTGTTGTCGTTATGTGTTCTCATTTATCCATAGAATGATGAAGGCATGTCCTTCGTGACCTTCGTCTGACGATCATTATATCCGAGAGGAAGTAATGCTTCGAAAGACAAAGGTCTCTAATACTTAACAATTGTGTTGCCTTGTTCTTGATTCATAGAATTTGAGAGCAAGTGACCAACAAAAGCATATAGGAAGCAATTAAAATACTTGTCGTCTAAAAAGATCACTCCCCCTAAAAGAGTGTCCCCCCTTTGAAAGAATATTCTCCCCTTTATAGGAAAGAAGGCATACTCCCTCTGTCGGAGATCATCTACATAGGAAAAGCACATGAGAAAGAGAGTGGACAAGATATGATTGAATAGACTAAATCCCCCTATGAATAGGTAAAAGATAGATTTTAATCAACATATGCATTTATGGCAACATGGGAAGCATAAGATGTGAAATATAGTCTAATCAAAATCTAGATAAGACATGTAAATGATACCGATAGTGGAGTGAAACCACTTGCGAAACTTTAAAATACTTGTAGATTTGTAGTAGAAGCTTATTGTCTTTCTCTGGGGACTCCATTTTTCTTCAATGAGACTGCTACGCATAATAGACTTTAAAAACAAGTATTAGTCTCAAAGACTTAGATTATAGAGTAACCTTCCCATAAAAGTGTGCATACAGGTTTTGAATACTTGTAGGAGACATGCACTTTGATTTTGAGATCAAGAGGGGAAAATTATCGATAATCCGAGCTTTGGCACATATTAGACAAAATGACACCACTTGGAAAGTATAAACTTGGAAGCAAAGCATTAGTGTCATCTACTTAGAAATTTTAAATAAGCCATATGCCTAGCTTAACTAAATATTTTAAACCGTGTAGGTTTGCTCAAGAATATGAATTGAAAACGAGCATTCATACCATTTGATTGACCTAGTATGCATCCAACTCTAATCAAAAGTAAATACCACATGTAAACTAGGCATGTTAGGTAAAAACTAGATACAAGAAAATAGATACGCATATCTAAAAACAAGAAAATGCAATAAATCTAGTTACCATAGTCATGGGTGGGGAATTTTGGGCTGAAGTATTCACTAGCCCACTTGGCAATAGACTTGATCCGATGTGATGCATCCCATGATATACATCCCAATTTTGCCAAACCCGAGGTCCTTTGGACTTCTCACTTCCCTCTTGGGACCCAAACCTTCTTGGTGTTTTTCATGGTGTGATAATCTTCTTTTGCACTAAGATGCATTTGGCCCCCTATCCTTTGTTGGCTTGCTTGTTGGCCTTGAATGCTATTGAAAGGGAAATGTGCCTTTGGGCCATTTCTAAGTATTTTGGTGATTTAGTGTCCAACATAAGTGCTTGAGTGTTAATCTATGCCAAGTGATGGACAAAGTGCAAATCAAGTCTAAAGGTATGTTTCTAGACTTGGTACATTGTTTTAAGAACTAATGTATTGTGTCTAAGTGCTGGAAATAGGAGAAATCAAATTGGAAAAGAGATGGCTTTGTTCAGCCAAAGACAGCTCGGTCTGGGTGCACCGGACAGTGTCCGGTGCGCCAGGCTGGCTCGGGCGGACTGGCTGTTCTCGGGACTTCGACGGTGGTGTACGGCTATAAATCACCGAACTGTCCGGTGGTGCACCAGACTATCCGGTGAGCCATTCACAGGCGAAGTTGTCGCTCTCAGGAGGTGATTAACGGCGTACGGCTATAAATCACAGGACTGTCCGGTGGTGCACCGGACTGTCCGGTGAGCCAACGGTCAGCCGGGCCAACGGTCGGCCAAGGATTCCGCGCGTGACGCGTGGCCGAGCCAACGGTCACAAGGGGGCACCGGACTGTCCGGTGTGCACCGGACAGTGTCTGGTGCGCCAACGGCTCTGAATCTGCAACGGTCGGCTTCGCCAAATAAGGAAAGAGATCCGCACCGGACAGTGTCCGGTGGTGCACCGGACTGTCCGGTGCGACAGGCGACTGAAGGCAAGAATTGCCTTCCTGGAATGCTCTCAACAGCTCCTAGCTGCCTTGGGGCTATAAAAGGGACCCCTAGGCGCATGAAGGAGAACACCAAGCATCCTTTGAGCATTGTTGATCACTCACACTTCATTCTTGCGCACTTGTTCGACATTCTTAGTGATTTGAGCTCCGTTCTAGTGAGAACCTCGTGATATTCTTTTGAGCTCAAGTCTGGGTCTTGTGTGTGCGTATTTGCTGAGATTTTTGTGTCTTGTGTGCGTTGCTCATCCCTCCCTTAGTCCGTGCTTCTTTGTAAACATCAAAGTGTAAGGGCGAGAGGCTCCAAGTTGTGGAGATTCCTCGCGAACGGGATATAGTGAACAAAGCAAAACACCGTGGTATTCAAGTTGGTCTTTGGACCGCTTGAGAGGGGTTGATTGCAATCCTCGTCCGTTGGGACGCCACAACGTGGAGTAGGCAAGTTTTGTACTTGGCCGAACCACGGGATAAACCACTGAGTCTATCTGTGTTGATCTTCTTGTGGTTGTTGGGTTTTGCAAGAACTCCTCTCTAGCCACTTGGCTTAATTGTGCTAACCCCTAATCAAGCTTTGTGGATTAAGTTTCAAGTTTTTACAGGATCACCTATTCAACCCCCCCCCCCCTCTAGGTGCTCTCAATTGGTATCGGAGCCGTTCTCTTCACGTGAGGGACTAATCGCCCGAAGAGATGGATCCTAAGGGCAAGGGGATGGTGGTCAATGATAAGGAGAAGGAGTCCTTCGTCAACGATCCAAAGGATGACAAGCCTACTGACTCGGGGTCAGGCCACAAAAGAAAAGACTGGAGGAAGAAGAAAACAAGGCGCATCAAGGAGATTGTCTACTACGACAGCGACGAATCTTCATCTTCCCAAAAGGACGACGACGACTACGAGAAAAGGAAAACGGTCAATTCGAACTGTTCTTTCGATTATTCTCGTATTCCGCAAAGTACAAATGCTCATTTGCTCTCCATTCCACTTGGTAAACCTCCTCACTTTGATGGAGAGGACTACGGATTTTGGAGCCACAAAATGCGTAGTCACTTATTCTCTCTCCATCCAAGCATATGGGAGATAGTCGAGAGTGGAATGAAATTTGATAGTACTGATAGTCCCATGTTTATAAATGAGCAAATTCACAAAAATGCACAAGCTACTACTGTTCTTCTAGCCTCATTGTGCAGGGATGAATATCATAAAGTGAGCGGCTTGGACAACGCCAAGCAGATTTGGGACACCCTCAAGATCTCACATGAGGGAAACGACATCACCATGCTCACTAAGATGGAGTTGGTGGAGGGCGAACTTGGGAGATTCGCAATGATCAGGGGCGAGGAGCCAACCCAAACGTACAATCGGCTCAAGACCCTCGTCAACAAAATAAGGAGCTATGGAAGCACGCGATGGACGGACCACGACGTCGTCCGCCTAATGCTAAGGTCTTTTACCATCCTTGATCCACATCTTGTGAACAATATTCGTGAGAATCCTAGGTACACCAAGATGACGCCCGAGGAGGTACTTGGAAAGTTTGTAAGCGGGCGGATGATGATCAAGGAGGCTAGATATGTTGATGATGCGTTGAATGGCCCAATCCAAGAGCCTCAAACCATTGCTCTCAAAGCAACGAGGAGGAAGGAGGTGCTACCTAGCAAGGTGGCGCAAGTGGAGGCGACCGGGCTTAATGATGAAGAAATGGCCCTCATCATCAAGCGTTTCAAGACGGCACTAAAGGGTCGCAAGGAGCATCCCAACAAGATCAAGACGAAGGGGAAGCGATCATGCTTCAAATGTGGTAAGATTGGTCATTTTATCGCTAATTGTCCCGATAATGATAGTGACCAGGAACAAGGGAACAAGAGGGAAAAGAAAAAGGCATACAAGAAGGCTAAGGGCGAGGCACACCTTGGCAAGGAGTGGGACTCGGATTGTTCGTCATCCGACTCCGACAACGAAGGACTCGCCGCCACCGCCTTCAACAAGTCGTCCCTCTTCCCCAACGAGCACCACACTTGCCTTATGGCAAGGAAAAAGAAGGTAAGCACTCGTAACACTAGTACTTACGCTTCCTCAAGTGATGAAGAGTCTAGCGATGATGAAATAGACTATTCATGTTTATTCAAAGGCTTAGATAGAACTAAGGTTGATAAGATTAATGAATTGATTGATGCTTTGAATGATAAGAATAGATTATTAGAAAAGCAAGAGGATATCTTATATGAAGAACATGATAAGTTTGTAGAGGCTCAAAAATCCCTTGCTTTAGAAATTAAAAGGAATGAAATGCTTTCTTGTGAATTGTCTACATGCCATGACTCTATTTCTAGCTTAAAGAGCATAAATGATGATTTGCATGCTAAGTTAGAAATAGCTAATAAATCAACATCTTGTGTAGAACATGTTACAATTTGCAATAGGTGTAAAGATTTCAATATTGATGCTTGTAGCGAACACCTAGCTTCAATTTCTAAATTGAATGATGAAGTGGCTAGTCTTAATGCCCAACTTAAGACTAGCAAAAGTGAATTTGATAAGCTAAAATTTGCAAGGGATGCCTACACGATTGGTAGACACCCCTCAATTAAGGATGGTCTTGGCTTCAAGAGGGAGGTCAAGAACTTAACAAGCCATAAGGTTTCCATCTCCGCCAAGGAGAAAGGGAAGGCCCCTATGGCTAGTAGTGCTCATAAGAACCATGCTTTCATGTATCATGATAGGAGAAATTCTAGGAATGCTTTTAGGAGTTGTAATGCTTATGAGCCAAATGCAATGTTTGCTTCAAGTTCTTCCTATATGCATGGTAGAGATATGCCTAGGAGAAATGTCATTCATCATATGCCTAGGAGAAATGTTGCTCATGTTCCTAGGAAAATCAATGAACCTTCTACAATTTATCATGCTTGCAATGCTCCCTTTGCAATTTGTAGAAAGGATAGAAAGGTGATTGCTAGGAAATTAGGGGCAAAATGCAAGGGAGATAAAACTTGCATTTGGGTCCCTAAGGATATTGTCACTAACCTTGTAGGACCCAACAAGAGTTGGGTACCTAAGACCCAAGCCTAAATTTGCCTTGCAGGTTTATGCATCCGGGGGATCAAGCTGGATTATCGACAGCGGATGCACAAACCACATGACGGGGGAGAAGAAGATGTTCACCTCCTACGTCAAGAACAAGGATTCCTAAGATTCAATCATATTTAGTGATGGGAACTAAGGCAAGGTGAAAGGGTTAGGAAAGATTGCTATTTCATCCGAGCACTCCATTTCTAATGTATTCTTAGTTGAGTCGCTTGGATATAATTTGTTATCCATTAGTCAATTATGCAATATGGGATATAATTGTTTATTCACAAATGTAGATGTGTCTGTCTTTAGAAGAAGTGATGGTTCACTAGCTTTTAAGGGTGTATTAGATTGCAAACTCTATTTAGTTGATTTTGCAAAAGAGGAGGTCGGTCTAGATGCATGCTTAATTGCTAAGACTAGCATGGGCTGGTTGTGGCATCGCCGTTTAGCTCATGTGGGGATGAAGAACCTTCATAAGCTTCTAAAGGGAGAACACGTGATAGGTCTAACTAATGTGCATTTCGAAAAAGATAGACCTTGTGCAGCTTGTCAAGCAGGTAAACAGGTGGGAAGCTCTCATCATACCAAAAATGTGATGACCACATCAAGACCTTTGGAGATGCTTCATATGGACCTCTTCGGACCTGTCGCCTATCTAAGCATAGGAGGAAGTAAGTATGGTCTTGTTATAGTTGATGATTTTTCCCACTTCACTTGGGTATTCTTTTTGCAGGATAAATCTGAAACCCAAGGGACCCTCAAGCGCTTCCTAAGGAGAGCTCAAAATGAGTTTGAGCTCAAGGTGAAGAAGATAAGGAGCGACAATGGGTCCGAGTTCAAGAACCTTCAAGTAGAGGAGTACCTTAAGGAGGAAGGGATCAAGCACGAGTTCTCCGCTCCCTACACACCACAGCAAAATGGTGTGATAGAGAGGAAGAATAGGACGCTCATAGACATGGCAAGGACAATGCTTGGAGAGTTCAAGACCCCCGAGCAGTTTTGGTCGGAAGCTGTGAACACGGCTTGCCACGCCATCAACTGGGTCTACCTTCACCGCCTCCTCAAGAAGACTTTGTATGAGCTTCTAACCGGTAACAAACCCAATGTGTCTTACTTTCGTGTATTTGGGAGCAAATGTTACATTCTAGTGAAGAAGGGCAGGAATTCTAAATTTGCTCCCAAAGCTGTAGAAGGGTTTTTGTTAGGTTATGACTCAAATACAAAGGCGTATAGAGTCTTCAACAAATCATCGGGTTTGGTTGAAGTCTCTAGCGACATTGTATTTGATGAGACTAATGGCTCTCCAAGAGAGCAAGTTGTTGGTCTTGATGATGTAGATGAAGAAGACGTTCCAACGGCCGCAATACGCACCATGGCGATTGGCGATGTGCGACCACAGGAACTCGAGGAGCAAGATCAACCTTCTTCCTCAATAATGGTGAATCCCCCAACTCAAGACGATGAACAGGTTCATCAAGAGGAGGCACATGATCAAGGGGGAGCACAGGATGTCCAAGTTGAAGAGGAAGAAGCACCTCAGGCACCTCCAACCCAAGTTCGAGCGACGATTCAAAGGAATCATCCCGTCGACCAAATTTTGGGTGACATTAGCAAGGGAGTAACTACTCGTTCTAGATTAGTTAATTTTTGTGAGCATTACTCCTTTGTCTCTTCTATTGAGCCTTTCAAGGTAGAAGAGGCCTTGCTAGATCCAGACTGGGTGTTGGCCATGCAGGAAGAGCTCAACAACTTCAAGCGTAATGAAGTTTGGACACTGGTGCCGCGTCCCAAGCAAAATGTTGTGGGAACCAAGTGGGTGTTCCGCAACAAACAGGACGAGCATGGGGTGGTGACGAGGAACAAGGCTCGACTTGTGGCAAAAGGTTATGCCCAAGTCGCAGGTTTGGACTTTGAGGAGACTTTTGCTCCTGTGGCTAGGCTAAAGTCTATTCGTATTTTGCTAGCATATGCCGCTCACCATTCTTTCAGGTTGTTCCAAATGGATGTGAAGAGCGCTTTCCTCAACGGACCAATCAAGGAGGAGGTGTACGTGGAGCAACCCCCTAGCTTTGAGGATGAACGGTACCCCAACCACGTATGTAAGCTCTCTAAGGCGCTCTATGGACTTAAGAAAGCCCCAAGAGCATGGTATGAATGCCTTAGAGACTTTCTAATTGCTAATGCTTTCAAGGTTGGGAAAGCCGATCCAACTTTATTCACTAAGACTTGTGATGGTGACTTATTTGTGTGCCAAATTTATGTCGATGACATAATATTTGGTTCTACTAACCAAAAGTCTTGTGAAGAGTTTAGTAGGGTGATGGCTCAAAAGTTTGAGATGTCGATGATGGGCGAGTTGAACTACTTCCTTGGGTTCCAAGTGAAGCAACTCAAGGACGACACCTTCATCTCCCAAACGAAGTACACACAAGACTTGCTAAAGCGGTTTGGGATGAAGGACGCCAAGCCCGCAAAGACTCCGATGGGAACTGACGGACACATCGACCTCAACAAAGGAGGTAAGTCCGTTGATCAAAAAGCATACCAGTCCATGATAGGTTCCTTGCTCTATTTATGTGCTAGTAGACCGGATATTATGCTTAGTGTATGCATGTGTGCTAGATTTCAATCCGATCCAAGAGAGTGTCACTTAGTGGCTGTGAAGCGAATTCTTAGATATTTAGTCGCTACGCCTTGCTTCGGGATCTGGTATCCAAAGGGGTCTACCTTTGACTTAATTGGATATTCAGACTCCGATTATGCTGGATGTAAGGTCGATAGGAAGAGTACATCAGGGACGTGCCAATTCTTAGGAAGGTCCCTGGTGTCATGGAGTTCTAAGAAACAAACCTCCGTTGCCCTATCCACCGCTGAGGCCGAGTACGTTGCCACAGGACATGTTGCGTGCAACTACTTTGGATGAGGCAAACCCTCCGGGACTTTGGCTACAATCTGAGGAAAGTCCCACTCCTATGTGATAATGAGAGTGCTATCCGCATAGCGGACAATCCTGTTGAGCACAGCCGCACAAAGCACATTGACATCCGGCATCACTTTTTGAGAGACCACCAGCAAAAGGGAGATATCGAAGTGTTTTATATTAGCACCGAGAACCAGCTAGCTGATATCTTTACCAAGCCTTTAGATGAAAAGACCTTTTGCAGGCTGCGTAGTGAGCTAAATGTCTTAGATTCGTGGAACTTGGATTGATTTGTAGCATACATGTGTATTATGCTTTGGTCATGTTCCTTATGCATTTTGTTGTTTACTTATGGTGCTCAAGTTGTACAAACACTCCCCGGACCTCACAAGTCCTTTTGCAAGTGATGCACATATTTAGGGGGAGATGTGCTACAGCTTGACCCTTTGAGACTAACCGTGTACTTGAGTTTGCTTGATTTAGTCTCAAAGTTGGATTGAAAGGGAAAAGTGGACTTGGACCATGAAAGACTTCCACTGCACTCCGATGAGAGGGTAACTCACTCCAAGTTCATCCCCATCTTCTTATTGCCTTTGTACTCTTATGTGAAGATTTTGGTGAGGCAATGAGGTTTAAGGGCCAAGATTGATCCCGTTTTGGTGCTTGATGCCAAAGGGGGAGAAAATAAGGCCAAAGAAATAAATGAATCAGCTACCACTTGAGAATTTTGAAAACAGTAGAATAGAGCTTTTGTTTTGTCAAAATTCTCTTATTGTACCTCTTTGTCAAAAGTTGGTCTCTTGAAGGGAGAATGTTTGATTATGGAAAAAAAGGGGGGAGTTTTTGAATCTTTGATCAATTTCTCTTGGAATACCTCTCTTTATGTCTCTACAAGTGAATTTGACTTAGAGATAGGAAATTGAGTTTGATTTGCAAAAAAAAACAAACCAAGTGGTGGCAAAGTATGATCCAAATATGCCAAAGTTGAATCAAAACAATTTGTGTTCTTATCTGCATTGATATTGCACTTGTTCTAGTTGCTTTGCGTTGTGTTCGCATAAAACACCAAAAAGGGGGAGATTGAAAGGGAAATGTGCCTTTGGGCCATTTCTAAGTATTTTGGTGATTTAGTGTCCAACACAAGTGCTTGAGTGTTAATCTATGCCAAGTGATGGACAAAGTGCAAATCAAGTCTAAAGGTATGTTTCTAGACTTGGTACATTGTTTTAAGAACTAATGTATTGTGTCTAAGTGCTGGAAATAGGAGAAATCAAATTGGAAAAGAGATGACTTTGTTCAGCCAAAGACAGCTCGGTCTGGGTGCACCGGACTGTCCGGTGGTGCACCGGACAGTGTCCGGTGCGCCAGGCTGGCTCGGACGGACTGGTTGTTCTTAGGATTTCGACGGTGGTGTACGGCTATAAATCACCGAACTGTCCGGTGGTGCACCGGACTATCCGGTGAGCCATTCACAGGCAAAGTCGTCGCTCTCGGGAGGTGATTAACGGTGTACGGCTATAAATCACCGGACTGTCCGGTGGTGCACCGGACTGTCCGGTGAGCCAACAGTCAGCCGGGCCAACGGTCGGCCGAGGATTCCACGCGTGACGCGTGGCCGAGCCAACGGTCACAAGGGGGCACCGGACTGTCCGGTGTGCACCGGACAGTGTCTGGTGCGCCAACGGCTCTTAATCTACAACAGTCGGCTTCGCCAAATAAGGAAAGAGATCCACACCGGACAGTGTCCGGTGGTGCACCGGACTGTCCGGTGCGCCAGGCGACTGAAGGCGAGAATTGCCTTCCTGGAATGCTCTCAATGGCTCCTAGCTGCCTTGGGGCTATAAAAGGGACCCCTAGGCGCATGAAGGAGAACACCAAGCATCCTTTGAGCATTGTTGATCACTCACACTTCATTCTTGCGCACTTGTTCGACATTCTTAGTGATTTGAGCTCCGTTCTAGTGAGAACCTCGTGATATTCTTTTGAGCTCAAGTCTGGGTCTTGTGTGTGCGTATTTGCTGAGATTTTTGTGTCTTGTGTGTGTTGCTCATCCCTCCCTTACTCCGTGCTTCTTTGTAAACATCAAAGTGTAAGGGCGAGAGGCTCCAAGTTGTGGAGATTCCTCGCGAACGGGATATAGTGAACAAAGCAAAACACCGTGGTATTCAAGTTGGTCTTTGGACCGCTTGAGAGGGGTTGATTGCAATCCTCGTCCGTTGGGACGCCACAACGTGGAATAGGCAAGTTTTGTACTTGGCCGAACCACGGGATAAACCACTGAGTCTATCTGTGTTGATCTTCTTGTGGTTGTTGTGTTTTGCAAGAACTCCTCTCTAGCCACTTAGCTTAATTGTGCTAACCCCTAATCAAGCTTTATGGATTAAGTTTCAAGTTTTTACAGGATCACCTATTCAGCCCCCCCCCTCTAGGTGCTCTCAGCTATCACCTTTCCATTCTTATTCTTCTTAATCAAATATGGTGTAGATGTCTTTTTGTCCACCTTATTGATGTAGGTATTGCAGATTTTGCTTATTGGCCTTTTCTTTTGCTTCTCCCCGGTCTTCGCTTTGCATTGGTAAGACTTATGATCTTCATTGTGGCATAGCCTACAGACCACGATTTCTCCCTCCATAGGCTTGTTCACTCCCACAGTGGTGTTATCCTAATGAGGTTGGGTTTGTTTGCCTTTGCCTTTCTTATCATACAAAGCCTTGCCTAGGCGAGCCATCTCTTGCCTTAATTGCTCATTCTCCATTGCAATCGCATCCGAACATGTTTATATAACAACATTCTTTACAAGAACTTGATTGCAGAGATTAGAATCATTAATTAAATCAAAGCAAGAAGTAAAAATATCCTTTTTGATAATTTTAGGAATTTCAACTAAAGATGTCCCTATGGTGCTACCGATGTTTTCTAGCTTAGTAGTTAGCTCATTATTATGAATGCTAAGAATTTCCATGTTCTCTAGCAAATTTTCAATTGTGTCATGAGAGATAGCTAACTTAGCTTTAAGTTTTTCATTCTTTTTAACAAGGCTATCATAGATAGTTGACGATGGAGATGTGGACTCTAATTGCTCAATTTTAGTTGTTAACTCATAATTCAGATTTGCAAATATTTCAAAATTTTCTAGCAAACATTTATAATCATTTTGAGATCTAATCAACTTCTTTTTCAATATTTTAAGTTGAACCTTTTGCTTAGTATAAACATCCTCAAAAAACTTGATGGCATGCGCAAGCTCATCTAAGGAGGGCTTTCCCTCACCATCACACTGATCATCACTAGAGGATGGGATACTTGATTTACCTCTTGCCATAAAGCATTTGAGATGACCGTGAGGAGCATGATGAAGAGTGGTGGCTGTGAGTCCTTGGAGGGTCATCTTCGCTTAAAGAATCATCCCAAGTATTGACACTTATAAGTGTCTTGCCTTTGCTCCTCCTCTTTTTGGGTTCGGCCATATTTGGGCAATTGTCCCTAAAGTGGCCCTTCTTCCCACATGCGAAGCATCCTCTCTTTCTTTGCTTTTTTCTGTCAATGTTAAAGAGAAGATCCTCTACCTACAGGGGCGAAATCATTAGATTAATCTTGCGAATCATCCCCATCACCTTTCCGACGCGTCAGAATGTTTCTTCGTCCTCAGAGGATGATGTTGATGCTTGGTCATCTTCTTCATCATCATCATCATCTTATTCTTCTTCTTCTTCTTCCTCCTCCTCTTCTTCACTTGAGCTTGGAGCCTTCTTCTTTCCTTTCATCTTTTTGTGTTCATCACTTGCAACAGCATATGGCTTTGAAGAAGTTGGCTATTCTTCTTGACCCATTTTCCGCGATATCTCAAATGTTGCAATTTTTCCAATCACAATAGTCGGGGTCATTTGGCTCAAGTCTTCAAGATTGTGAAGGATGGTGATGATGGTCCCATATCTTTGTTGTGGTAGAAGGGAGATGATCTTCTTCACAATGCTCACATCACCTAGCTTATTAATTCCAATAGAGTTTAGCTTATTAATCACAAGATTTAAGTGGGAATACATGTCTCTAACAAGCTCATTTTCTTTCATAGCAAAAGAATTATACTCATTTAAAACTAGGCAATGTTTTTGCTCACAGATATTAGATGTGCCGTCATGGAGCTCATGCAATTTTAGCTAAATCTCATTAGCAATTTTCACGGTAAATACTTGATTGAAAATTTCCAAGCTAAGAGATTCATACAAGCGATTTTTGGCTCTAGCATTCAAATGAATTTCTTTTTCGTCACTCATGGTGAGCTACTTGGGATTCTTAGGTGGTTTCATCGCATCACGAGTGACTCTCCAAACATCTAGATCACCTGCTTCTAGGTGGCAAGCCATTATAGCACTATAATATGGGAAATTAGTGTCGTCGAAGTGTGGTGGCCTATGTGTATCCATCTCCTTCCTCTAAAAAGTGTTGGCTCGATTAGTGTTGAAGCTAAAACATTTCAAATGAGCCAAATCAAGCTTTAATATCACTTGTAGGAAATGGTGACGCCTAAGAGGGGGTGAATTGGGACTTCTAAAAACTATCTCTAAACTAGGACACAAATAAATCCCTAGAACAAAACCTATGCAAATAAGCAATCTAGATTGTGCAAACTAGGTTTTGTTTAAGTGTTGCCATGTCTACCGCAAAAGAAGTTTTGCATCCTAAGTTCCAATCTTAAATATTCTAACTAGAATGGAGATATTGAAACTTAAGTACTTAATGTAAATGCGGAAGATAAAGAGCAAAGGTAGAGATGCAAACTCTCGTGGATGACGCTGGTGTTTTTACCGAGGTATTAGGAATCACGAAAGGTCCCGACTAATCCTCGTTGGTGCACCTACATAAAGGGTAGCCCACGCGAGGGCCAAGCACCATGGTCGAGTAACTTTATAGAGATCCACGGGCCTTCTCTACGAGCAAGTGGTGCTCAGCTTCCGGCTCCTCTCGGACGCTCCCCGCCGTCTCCACTATCGAGCTTCCGGTTGAAACGCAGCGGGTCTCACTCCCTCAGGTACATGGTGGCGGCCGTGACACAAACTCGGTTGTCATGGTCTCGCAAGACTCTCGCCCCACTCGTTACCATATTACAACGACTTACACAAGAGCCGAGGGATTTTATAGGTTTTTCTAAACTGACTCAACTAACTAGGAATCACCTAGAGCAAGCGCATAAGTGGTTTAACTAACCTAAGCACTTCGCAAAGCACCTACGCTAATCACTGAAAGATTCTATTAAGCACTTGTGTGTTTGAGCATTTGGAAATGTCTATAACATGTGTTGGTATGTTTCTTGGGCTCCCACACCTTCAAATGGTCGGTTGGGTGAAGTATATATAGGCCCCACTCAAAAATAGCCATCGGAGAAGAGCTTCTGCTCTCTGTGGCACACTGAATAGTCCGGTGGTAGGCACTGGAGAATCTAGTGGCATGTCTGATGTGCCACTAGCCATTGGAGATGACCGTTGCATTGGATCGTTGTCACGTGTCAACCTTGCACCAGACAGTCCGGTGGTTTACTGGATAGTTTGGTGGCTCTTCTCCACAGTGTCACTAGGAACTAGCTGTTGGGCTACAGTTCCCTGGTGCACCAGATAGTCCGCCAAGTGGCACCAGACAGTCCGCTGTTTTCAGCCGGACGGTTCGCGAGTGGCTACACTTTCTTCAAGTCTTGGACTTTTCTTGATACTTGTTGATCTTCTCTCATGGTCTTCTTAATGTCTTCTTTTGAGGTGTTGCTTCCTCAATGCCTTAGTCAAACTTACTTTAGCATCATGTGAACTACAAGTACAAACACTAGAAAACTCATTAGTCCACAGACTATGTTGATCATCAACCACCAAAATCATTTAGTCAAATGGGCCAAGGTCTATTTTCCTTACAGTACTCAAGTTTGATCTCTGAATCACTTGAGAGGGGTTGAGTGCAACCCTCGTCCATTGGGACACCACAACATGGAGGTAGGCCTTCGGCCGAACCATGGGATAAATCGCCATGTCTCATTGTCTACTTACTTTCATTGCAATTTGGTTCCTCCTAGCTCTTCACTTCACTTCCATTATTGCTCTAGTTTCAATACACATCTTGCGAGAGCAATTAAGTGAAGAAATCCTCCTTCTATTCTCAATTGAACTTGGTTTTAGATTTTACTAACCCCATTTATAGACCAAATTTGTTATTTTTAGTTAAGTTATTGCAGGATCACCTATTCACCCCCCTCTAGGTGCTCTCAAATGGCACTTGGGATCTTGTCCCGCTTCCTTCTTCTACTTCTCCTATCACATGCAAGTGGGTCTATAAGATTAAGACTCGCTCTGATGACTCCATTGAGCGCTACAAAGTGTGACTTGTTGCATGTGGTTTTCAATAAGAGTATGGGCGTGACTATGAGGAGACCTTTGCTCCTATTACTCATCAAACCACTACTCATACCCTTGTTGATGTTGCCTCTGTTTATCGGTGGGCTATCTCACAACTTGACATGAAGAATGCTTTCCTTCATGGTGAGTTGCATGAGGAAGTCTACATGCATCCTCCGCCCGGTTACCTTGTTCCTGATAGTCATGTATGTCGGCTTCGTCGTTCTCTCTATGGCATCAAGCAGGCTCCTTGTGCCTGGTTTGAGTGCTTCACCTCTATTGTCACTGTTGCCAGCAAACATGATCATGCTCCCTTTGTTCACACTTCATCTCGAGGTTGCACCCTCATTCTTCTCTATGTTGATGATATGTTGATCACTGGTGATGATCTTGATTACATTGCCTTCGTCAAGGCATGACTTAGTGCGCAGTTCCACATGTGTGACTTGGGTCCTCTTAGCTTCTTCCTTGGGATTGAGGTCACCTCCACACCTAATGTCTATTACTCTCTTAGCGCAAATACATTCAGGACCTCCTTGATCGTGCTGGTCTTACTGATAACTGTTCTGTGGACACTCCCATGGATCTTCACCTTCGTCTTCTTGCCACCGATGGTGTTCTTGTTGTTGATCCCACTCGCTATCGTCATCTTGTTGGCAGTCTTGTCTTGGCATAGCTCGTCCTGACATCTCCTATGTTCTTCACATTCTGAGTTAGTTCATGTCTGCACCCACTACTATCCATTATGGTCACCTTCTTTGTGTCCTTCGGTACCTTCGTGGCACCATTGACCGCCTTTTGTCCTTTTTGAGCACTAGCTCTCTTCAGCTCTCTTCTTATTCTGATGTGACTTGGGGTATTGATCCTTCAGATTTCAGGTTCATCTCTAGCTATTGTGTCTTTCTTGGATCCTCCTTGGTTTCATGGAAGACCAAGAAACAGACTGTTGTTGCTCGTTCCAATGCTGAGGCTGAGTTGCGTGCCTTGGCTTGTGTGACGGCTGAAGTGACATGGCTTCGATGGTTGTTGGCTGACTTTGGGATTTCTCTTACTGCTCCTATAACCGTGCACTATGATAGTACCGGTGCTATTAGTATTGCTCAGGATCTATGAAGCATCAACTCACTAAACATATTGGCATCGACTGTTTTTATGTTCGGTCTGCAGTTCAGGATCATGTGGTTTCCCTTCTGTATGTGCCTTCATAGTTACAGCTTGCAGATTTGCTTACAAAAGCTCATACAAGAGCTCAACATAGTTTTCTTATTTCCAAACTCAGTGTTGTTGATCCATCATGAGTTTGAGGGGGGAGTGTTAGTGTATATGTAAACCAGTGTATTTTTGTAACACCCAAAATCTTACTTTGAAAGTTTAGTAAAAGTTCTCCAAAGATTTTGATATTAGAATGCCTTCCAATAAAATTTTGTTACATTTAAAACAACATCACCTAAAATAAGCACGTTCCTAATAAGAGAATCTCTATATGAATTTGTCACTCCTTGGTTGAAATGAATATTTATAATTATTTTCTAAAAGAATTTTATATTAGAGATTACATTTCTTAAAATACCCATTCTATGTGTGTATGAATCCTATATTTGAAAGCATATCTTAATAAGATTAATAGATAAATAAATTGGCAAAGTTTATACTGGTGCTTTTGTTTGTGCATTAAAAACCTAAATTTAAAATCTCAACTGCAGATTCAAACTCAATTTTGAAATTTGATATCAAATAAAAACAAAATAACAAGAAAAGAAAAAGAAAAGGAATAAAACCATATATGGGCCTCGTACCTGGAATTCGGCCCAACTCCACCTTTACCCGCGCGCAGCCCACTCCACTCACGCGCCGACACGCGGGTCCCACCGGTCAGCTTCACGCGCTCAACCGCGGTTCTCCACTCGCTGACGTGTGGGGCCCACTGACCAGTCGCCCACTCACGTTCACTGTCTCTCGCTTTGCTCTGGCTGACGCGTGGGCCCAGGAATCCGGTCGATTAGTGCAACGCCGTGCGGCCCACTCTGTCACTTCCGTGTGGGGCTAACGGGTCAGCACCACTCACCCCCGTAACGGCCGCGGCCGAGGATTCCGCCGCCGCGCGGAACTGGCGGGGCAGCTGACTGCCGACCCCCCCCTGACCTCACCATATATAAGTCTTGTGCTCGGCCCCGTCTCCTCGTCAACCACTTCGTGCCGCCATCGCGATTCCACTCACAAGCGCTCGCGAGCTTCGGACGGAGGCGAATCCGCACCCAGTCGACCACGCCGCCGGTGATTCACCTCTGTGCTTGCGCTCAGGTTTGAGCGTGTGGTCGGGGAGCTTCGCCTCGACTCGGCGGGTGTTTCCGCGGCATCGACATCGGGTTGGGGGTGTCTGGCATCGGCAAATTTTACACCAGAGCGCGCCCGCGGCGATGGTGCATCGGCGCATCGTGGTCAAGCCGTTTGACCACACCGTACCTGGTGAGGACCTCTCCTTTTAGATCGCCTTGTCTTCCTGTGCGTTTGAGCTAGCGGAATTCGGGTCTAATGCGTTGGTTCGCGGGCGCGGTCCACGCCGGCAATGGCGCTCCGCCGTAGGGAGTGGGCGGCGCCGCCGCGACCCGGTTGCTCGGGGTAGGAGGCCGGTGGGCCGTCTGATCTTAACGAACGGTCGAGATTAGAAGAGGGGATACCCATTCGCGGCAGTAGATTTGGACCACAGATCTTCGATCGGATGGTTCCCAGGCGATCTCGTTTCTTAAAACCGTAACCGTAGGATTTGAATCCGAGGGTCCTAATGGCGTACCGGTTCACTGGGATCGCGATCTAATCTCGTGCGCCCATCTCTGATCGGGCGGCCCAGAATAGAGCTTACCCCTTCGGTCGGGTCTTTTTATTAAAGAGACCCCGGGTTCTCGCGGAATCAACCCGCCATCCTGAGTCACTATTCTCTGTGTCTCGGGAATCTTGCGCCGAGAACCCTGTGCTTTCCAGAAATTGGCGCCCAGTCCAGTGATCGTTTAAATTGAATAAATAAAATAGAAAATAGATTTTTAATATGAAAATAATTGCTAGAACTTAGATAATTCATAGAAAATTCATTTTAGCTCCAAATTGAACCATTCCAATTCCTAAAATTTTGTAATAATATTCTCTATCATTTAGAATCACTGTTTTGACATGAACTCTGTTAGGAAATTAATTTATCATCTAATCCTATTATAATCACCTTAAATCTTAGGAAATTCATAACTTGAATTCTATAACTCAAAAATTAATAATTCTTTTTCTTATGATCTTATTTTAATATGTATATTATTAATGTGTAATTGTGTCCTTATGTTTGGTGTAATGTTAATTTTGCCTATACCATGTTTGTTTGAATTGCTACGACTAGCAGTGAGGATACGTATCACCTGAAGATCATCCTGGTACCTGGATTCTCAAGGCCCAGGCAAGTTGTGCCCTTGATCACTTCTTTTTACCCACTCATGTTCTAATTAATCATAATGATCTGCATAGGTTAATTTTGATGGGACCCAATAGGTTACCCTAGTTTGTCTATCTTTATACCTTGTTTACCACTGAACTTTCTGGGTAGTACTTGCTAGTGCTATATGTGGTTTTGGGTATGAAGATTACACTATTCATGATTATACTTTTGTTATCAGTTGTTATTTATGGTTCATGTTAAGATCATTATGTTAATTGGAACATGGAGCGACCACCCGGGAAAACAGTGCTACCACAAGGGAGGAATGGGACCCCTTGGCTGATTAATTAGGAAAGCTAGTGGAAGACTACCTTACCCGAAAGGGGCAAGGGCAGTAGGGGAGAGGTCAGTGTAGGGAGGCCCTCGGGAGGATTTTGCTGCGATGGCGGTCCTGCAAGGGATTCCTGCACTGGATCTTCCTATAAACTGTAGCGGGTTTTCGGAAGCTAGTGGAACTTTGTAAAGGCCTCGTAGTGGATCCCTAGCCATTCACCTCGGTAGTGTCTAAGGGCCTTGCAAACCCTGGCGACATGGGATACACGACTTGTGGGTAAAGATGCGCAACCTCTGCAGAGTGTAAAACTGGTATACTAGCCGTGCTCACGGTCAAGAGCAGCTCGGACCCTCACATGATTAATTTATGGAACTAAATTCAATTTGTCATATGCATTGCATCGCAGGTGATGTGGTTACTTTTGTTCTATTACTTAATTGGGGTTGGTATTTACTTATACTTAGTAACTGCTAATAAAATTTTGACCAACTTTAAAAGCAATGCTCAGCTCTAACCATCTTCTTTGGTAAGCCTTACACTTCACATGAGCTCCCACCTTTGGCGAGTTCATGCACATTATTCCCCACAACTTGTTGAGCGATGAACGTATGTGAGCTCACTCTTGCTGTCTCACACACACCACAGGTCAAGAGCAGGTACCGCAGGATGAGGCGCTTGGAGGATGCTGCGATGTGATCGTGAGAGATCTAGGTCGTCGTCTCCCAGTCAACTTTGGGTTGCTGGACCGTTGTCTCCTTATAATGTAATTATTTATTTTGTATAGAACTCCTGTTATATATAAAGATGTGACATTCGATCCTGTGCCACTATACATCATATGTATGAGACTTGGTCCCAGCATACCTGGTGTTTATGTTAACCCCGGGTTTTGGACCCCTAAAATCCGGGTGTTACAATTTTCTTGTACTCTAGTGTTCTCCCTGTAAAGTGTACACATATACTTTTGCCCTTTGGGCCCTATGAAATAGATAAGTTGTCATTTTCTCTTCATCCTTAACAGATAGATTGTCATGGATTCTAGATCAATAGATTATCTCACAATGTCATACCAGAAGAATGACAAAACTAGATAAATGTGATACCTTGACCATTCTTTGATCCTCTTGCTTTCCCTTTCTCTACAAGTTGATTACACATTCAATTTCTTCTGGAACTGTAATAATCTCAGCAAAACTAAAGAGCTATCACATAGGATTAGAAGCATTAAAATATTACCTCTTGTCATGCTAAACAATTATCCTGTACTCCCATTCTACCATGACACTTTGTTTTGTTATACCTATGTGAACTTGTATTTTTTTGCAAAAGAAAAGATGTTGAGACTAAGCTCTATGTTAGGAAATAAAATAGACACAAAGATTACGTGAAAAAATCCCCTCCAATATGGAGGATCAAACAACCACGGGGAAACAGATCCACTATCAACCACAGAGTACAAGTTACAGGGAAAGCCTATATTTATAGGCGTACAAGAAAACATATTCCAAGGCATATTTCAAATATATAAAAGAAATTAGAGGCATATTCCAACAAATCTCCCCTTGACTCTAAATCCATAGAACTGCTTCCCAAACACCACTAGGATGCTAAATTTGAATATCAACCAAGTCTAAGGAATCATTAGACTTGGAATTGGAGCATGACTTCGAATCATCAAAATAACCTCTCTTCTGGAACGCAATAGAAACAACTTCAGCATCAACTGTTGAACATTGCAAGTAATATAAATTATTCAAATAGTTGCCCTTCAAGATATTACGATTGCCATGAGAAACCTTAAGAACACCATCAATAGCAGCAAAATTGAATGCCATTGCTTCTAAAGTGCTCAAAGAAATAAGATTTCTCTTCAACTTTGGAACAAAACAGACATCGATAAGTTTCTTAATACTGCCATCATGAACTTGGATATAATTAGAGTCGATTCCAATAATCTCATATGTGGATCAATCTCCAATAACAACCTCACCAGCATGAGACTGAACATAATTATAAAACCAATCTCAATGCGAACAAATATGAAACGTGCAAGCGGAATCGAGAACCCAAGAAGAGAACTTTTCAATGGAGGCAACAAACAGAGTTTCTCCACTATCCAAAGTTTCAACAAAACTGGCTTCAGCAGAAGACTTATCCAATTCTTTTTCCTTTCTCTCCTCTTTATTTCTCACTTTGGGGCATTGAGAAATATGATAAGTATTCTTTCTGCAATAACGACAATAAAGGTTGGATTTATGATCTCCAGATCTCCGAACAACTAAACTTTCACCTTTTGGTTCAGAACGAGAATCAACATCAAATTTTTCCTTGGACAACAAATTTGACTTAACATTCTCAAAGGAGAGTGAAGTATGATTAACATAAAGCATAATTTCCTTAAAATGCTTAAAAGAAGGGGGCAATGAGACTACCAACAAAATTGCCTTATCTTCATCATCTATCTTCACATCAAGGCTCCCAAGGTCCACAATAATTGAATTAAATTCATTAAGATGTGATTGCATAGATGTACCTTCTGACATGCGAATAGTGTAAAGACGCTCCTTGAGACGTAGCTTGTTTGCAAGACTCTTAGTCATATACAACTCCTCAAATTTCTTCCATAATGCTGTTGCGGATTTTTCATGCATTACTTCACGCAGAACATCAAAAGATAAACTGAGTTGTATAGCGGACAAAGCTCTCTCATCAATATCTTGCCACTTATCATCAGTCATGTCAGCAGGTCGTGCCTGCAACGCCTTTTGAACAACCAACTAGGTAAGAACAACCTTCATCTGAATTTGCCAAATAGCAAAACTAATTTTGTCACCAAACTTCAGAATATCAAATTTAGTCGACATAATGCGACAAATAGCAAAACCCGACGGCGGCGGCTACAATGTGGATAAAAACAATGTGTCTAACCCTAGCTCCGATACCACTTGTTAGGAAATAAAATAGACACAAAGATTTACGTGAAAAAAACCCTCTAATATAGAGGAGCAAACAACTACGAGGAAACAGATCCACTCTCAACCGCAGAGTACAAGTTACAGCGAGGACCTATATTTATAGACGGACAGGAAAGCATATTCAAAGGCATATTCCAAATATATAAAAGAAATTAGAGGCATATTCCAACACTATATAATTGCATTGTTTAATATTCCATAACTTTTTGTCAACTTGGTCATCAACTACCCATTTTGTGTGTGAAAATGGACTTGGGCATCTGTTATGTACTGTTAACCTATGTTCTCAGCAGATGGTGAAGACTTTTTTGTTGTGATAAGTGTTACTTTGTGCAGGACCGCTCCTAGACATGCAGCTCTATTTTCCAGTAATGACTAACAATGTAATTAGATATAAGTTATGGTGAGCAAAGTTGTACTATCTCAAAGATAAGCTTCCCCGCTTTTCATCCATCAAGTGAAATTAGATATGCTGACATAACAGTTTCTTCCAACGCTATTTCGATTTCTCTTACGCCCCGTTTGGATCACTGGAATTGAATTTCATTCTAATAATAGTAATTTAGGCATATATCAATTAAGCTAATTCGCTTTTATACAAAATATATTTGTATACTGTTATTAGCAAGATGTCCTAGATATTTATGTGCTACGTTTTTACTATAGAAGAGTGGAACGAAGAGTGTTATATAAGTTACAGAGTAGAAACAAATTCTACTCAGGTATAAAAATCATTTCCTATCCTCCACCCTATGAATTTGAGATAAGCTTATATCTGAACTTATGTAAAGTGGTAGAATGTCAAATTCCAAACTAAATAAGTTACTTTATTGAGTGAATTCCAATTCTTTTAAAATAAAGGGATCCAAACGCCCCGTTAGCAAACCTTTTTTTTCACTTCCCAGTCCAAATCAGCGCATTTCATTGTAGTCGCCTGACATCAGGTGTGTAATATCTACAACTTTATATCATACGTGCTTATAGTGCAATTTTTTGTCAATATACAAAATTCGTACTAGATCCTTCTTATTGTGAATTTAATTGCTCCCTTTTATGAGGATAATGGGTTCTCAAGTACATGTGTATACGTTGCTATCCTAAAAAGGAATGACTGTCGTGTAACATACGTATGGCTGTATTTTTGTGGATTATCAGTTCACATGGATAATATCAAAAGTTCATTCTTCACAGAGCGTGTATATACTCGTGCAAAACATTGATTTGCATTGTAGACTATATTGTTTTCATAGTGTAGTTTGAAATAGGAAGTGTGATAGAATATGAAATAGAAAGGTTGCTAGCGATAGTATAATAAATTGGGGCTAAGGGCGCCTGCAATAGTAAGGTAGTTACTAGCCCTCTATAACTATGAGAAGTACTCATTTTTTTTTTACTATCAACGGGGGTGTCACACCCGGATTTTAGGGGTCCAAAACCCGGGCGCGAACATAATCACCAGGTGTGCTGGGACCAAGTCTCACACATATGATGAATCATGGCACATGATCGAATGTCACATCTTTACTATATAATAAGAGTTCTATACAAATAAATAAATAGATAATTACATCAAAAGGAGACAACGGTCCAGCAACCCAAAGTTGACTGGGAGACGACGGCCTTGACCTCTCACGAAAACATCACGGCATCCTCCAAGCGCCTCATCCTGTGGTACCTGTTCTTGACCTGTGGGGGGGTGTGAGACAGCAAGAGTGAGCTCACATACGTTCATCGCTCAACAAGTTGTGGGGAATAATGTGCATGAACTCGCCAAAGGTGGGAGCTCACGTGAAGTGTAAGGCTTACCAAAGAAGATGGTTAGAGCTGAGCATTGCTTTTAAAGTTGGTCAAAATTTTATTAGCAGTTACTAGGTATAAGTAAATACCAAACCCAATTAAATAGTAGAACAGAAGTAACAACTTCACCTGCGATGCAATGCATATGACAAATTGAGTTTAAGTTCCATAATTTAATCATGTGAGTGTCCGAGCTGCTCATGACCGTGAGCACGGCTAGTATACCAGTTTTACACTCTGCAGAGGTTGCGCATCTTTACCCACAAGTCATGTTACCCATCTGCCAAGGGATCGCGACTTCCCATACACCTCTACCGAGGAGGCGAGGCACGGTAACACTACGAGGCCTTTACAAAGTTCCACTAGCTTCAGAAAACCCGCTACAGTTTATAGGAAGCTCCAATGCAGGAATCCCTTGCAGGACCGCCATCGCAGCAAAATCCTCCCGAGGGCCTCCCTACACTGACCACTCCCCTACTGCCCTTGCCCCTTTCGGGTAAGGTAGTCTTCCACTAGCTTTCCTAATTAATCAGCCAAGGGGTCCCATTCCTCCCTTGTGGTAGCACTGTTTTCCCGGGTGGTTCTCCATGTTCCAATTAACATAATGATCTTAACATGAACAGTAAATAACAACTGACAATAAAAGTATAATCATGAATAGTAATGTGTATCTCTATACCCAAAACCACATAAAGCGATAGCAAGTACTACCCAAAGATTCAGTGGTGAACAAGGTATAGAGATAGTCAAACTAGGGTAACCTATTGGGTCCCATCAAAATTAACCTATGCAGATCATTATGATTAATTAGAACATGAGTGGGTAAAAAGAAGTGATCAAGGGCACAACTTGCCTGGGACTTGAGATTCCAGGTACCAGGATGATCTTCAGGTGACTCGTGACCTCACTGCTAGTCGTAGCAATTCAAACAAACATGGTATAGGCAAAATTAACATTACACCAAACATAAAAACAAAATGCATAATAATAATCTACATATTAGAATAAGATCCTAGGAACAGGAAACATTAATTTTGGAGTTATAGATTTCAAGTTATGAATTTTCAAAGGTTTCATGTGCTTAAAATAGATTAAGTGAGGAATTAAATTCTTTCTGTTTTCATGACAAAACAGAGGCTCTAAGTGATAGAGAATTAAATTACAAAAATTTAGAAGGTGGAATGGAGTAATTTGGAGCTCTTATGAATTTTCTATGAATTTCACAAGTTATAGGGTTTATTTTCATATTAAAAATCAAATTCCCATTTCATTTAATCAAATTAAAACAGCTCTGGACTAGGCCTCAATTCCTGTGAAGCGCAGGGGGCCCTGCGCAAGATATCCTAGACTCAGGAAACAGTTAAACGGGGATGGCGGGTTGATTCCAGAAATCCCCAGGGTCTCTTTAACAAAAATGCCAGCGCGAAGGGGTATCTCCCGATCTTAGCCGTTGGATTACACCGACGGTCAGGATCAGATCCCGCCTATTATGAACCAGCGAGCGTGCAAAACCGTCCGATCACAATCCAGCGTCCCAGATCCGCAGTGGCGAAAGGGTATGCGCGATCTAATCATTGCCGTCGATGATTGATCTAACGACACACAGAGCTTGCCCCCAAACCGGTACCCGCCTTCAATCCTGGCCGTTGAAGTTGGGATCAACGGCCAGCGCACCACTGTTACCCTCCCTTCCAAGACCGGCGGCCGTGTACAGGGCCACGAGCGCGGCGGCGCCATGGATGAGGCCACACATTCAATGACCCGATGCGCCAAACTCCGTTCCAAAGGATGCTAAACATAGCGGCGAACCAGGCGAGCATGATAGAGTGGACTCACCGATTGCACAGTGCTTTTCTCTGTCTTCGTTGCACGGCGGAGATCCGGCTCCGATGAGAAATTTCGGAGCACCGACCGCATCATTAGGCTAGGCTTCAACCTCCCCCGCCACCAAGTGATGATCACCGACCGCGCTGTAAGGTCCCAACGACCGAGGGATGCCAGCGGTGACCAACCTTGCACTAGATCTCCCTCTCTGCTGATCTCTCTTGGTGCCGCATACTTAGGCTCTCTCTCCCAGCTGAGCCATGGCCCAAAGGAGAAGCGCAGCCATATTTATGTAGCCCGTCGACCACGCTTGTAACAACCCGCGTAGAGTTCGGCGGATGATTCCGAGTTGGCCATCTCCCGGTTGCCCAGAGAACGTCGCCGAGATTTGTGGCACAATCCTAACAGAAAGAAAAATTCGACGAGATGCTCTACGATTTCTGCGCGGACCTCCCCAGCCGGCCGAACACCTCGGAATGGTGGTTGTAACAACCCGAAGATCTCGGCCAGGCGAGAACGGCAACGCGACACCATTGGAGTCCGAGTCTGGTGCGGGCGAGCTGTGGAGACGAAGACGTGCCTGATAGTGATGGCCCACACGGCAGTGATATGCGGTCGCGCATGAGAGACCGTTCTGCGGGACCCACGTGACTTTGATGCTACAGAGTGCAGGCGCGCGGGAGTCACGCAGAGCAGCCCAGGACGGGAAATGGGCTAGGTTGCGCTGAAGAGTGGAGTAGAGAAGGGGGAATGGGCCATAAGCATGGGGTTCGGCCCAGGTGGCGCTTAAATCCCTTTTTATTTTCTAATTCTTTCCAATTTCATATTAGATTCAAATTCAGATTTCAAATTACATTCAAACAAAGTTCAAATTGAAAGTATATTTTAGTGTTCAAACAAAAACTCTAACCTGTTATATCTGGTTTGTTTTATTTTATATATCCATTATTTACATAGCCAAATGAAATATTCCCATATTATTCCCTTGTTTAGTTAAAGGCTCAAAATGTGCCATGCACACATTCATCTTATTTTTAGGAAAAATATTACTTTTGAGTATGTGATCAAGTTTGAAGTTAATAAAAGTGAGTAACCTTTATTTCACTTATTTACGGAAATATAATCTTTACTAGGTATCATTCTACTTAAAATATTTTAAAAGATTGATATAGTTTATAGAAGGGGAAAAATCTTTCTTCTAATTATCAATTTCAACTTACTTTTTTTTTGTTTCAAGATTTACATCTAAGTTTTGAACTACACAACTTTTTATAGTGCTATTTATTTGCTATTTGACTATTTTATTTCCTTTAGTTGATTATGCACAAAAAAAAGATCAAGAAATCCTCAAAATTCTAGAATAGAAGTATATTTATTTATTTATCCTATTACCTTCTGTTATACTAATTTTGGGCATTACAAATCCTACCCCCCTTAATAGAAATCTCGTCCTCGAGATTTGTAAGAAAAGGGAATACAGAAGGATTGGTTTGTAATTCAACTTTTAGTCTATAATTGTTTCAAAAGTCCAGAGTCTTTTTTTTTGACAATAGTGGGTGATTAGGAGAGCCTAGGTATCTAGTTATCTATTATGTAGGGTATAAGCTAGACAGGTTGAGGTAAGAAAGATTATGGCAAGGAAAAGACTTCACCAGTAATGTTTAAGTCTTGATTCATCTCGAGATTCACTTTGACTGTTACATCCTTCCTTGATGGTGTTGACCTTGTCTTCTCCGGTCTTGTCTCTTTGATTAGGAGTTAGTGTATATTATCGGAGTTGGGGAAATATGGTTAGAATAGTTATGGGTGAGATGGACTACATGATGTAGGCCAAAATCTGGTTTGATGTCAGGTGTTGGTTGATAGATTATGCAATCCATTAAGACTCTATTGATTGGGTAAGTTATGTAACTTGTTATATAGGTCGGGTTGTTTGTGTATGGCCAAGTTGATATAAGTCTCCAAATTAGGCTTAAGTGATTTAGGAGTATGGCCTTATCCTTTCTACCAGCATTAAGTAACTCACACTAGATTAGACCATATTAAATTAGATATGATCTAGATTAGACTAGTTTAAGTTAGATAGATTTATCAGGGTAAGATATATCTTGTTAGGATATGTTAGAATCTTTTTTGAGATAGGATGGGGTATACGGTGTAGGTAGGTCAAAAGCTCTATTAGGTTAACACAGAGGGATTATGCAACTATCGGATGGGTAAGGTAGTTGCATATGTATATGGTCCAGTTAATCTAGGGCATCAATTTAGCTTAAATCATTTTTATAGGAGTGAGGTCTAATCCATTTCACTAGTACTAACTAATCTATTAAATAACTCACTTTAGATTGGATCATATTAGATTAGATGGGATCTAGATTGGTATCACCGGATTAGTCTAGACAATATCTACTTACTTTGAATTAGATCATGGTTGATGTTTTAGACTAGGATAAATATGCTAATTAGGGTAGGATGAATTCATAAGGATAAGGTATAATCTTTTGAGGTAAATTAGATCTATTAGGATAACAAAATCTTTTCAAGATAAGATGAATTTATTAAGGCAAGAGAGTATCTTGTAAGATAAGATGGATCTATTAAGATAAGAGAGAATCTTTTAAGATAAGATGAATTGGTTAGAATGAGATCTTTTAGGATAAGATAAATCTCTTAAGCTAGATATGTTCCAATGGGGATAATCTAGGTTGTCTAGTTATTTTATAAATATATTTTTATACCTATGTGTATATGCAGATGCAATTGTGGACATTATTCCACAACAATTCACACTCAATCAAAGATCCCTATCAGACAAGTATCATAAGAACAAACATTCAAGTGCTGTCGGCGTTTCGAGACCGGGGGGTCCCCGAGCCGACGAGTGAGAGTGCCGCGTGCCCCAGCCCAGATGGGTCGAGCGCGTGGGCGAGCGCGAAGGGGGGAATAGAGAGAGCGAGAGGTCGGTGGCCGGAGCCGGGTCGCGACGAGGGAGACGGAGATTCCCGCGGCCTTTCGTGTTCGCCCCGCGCCCAGGTCGGGTGCGCTTGCAGTAGGGGGTTACAAGCGTCCGCGCGGGTGAGGGGAGCGAGCGGCCCCAAGAGAGCGCCTGCCCCTGCCCTCGTTCCCGCGAGGCCAACCCCCTCTAAGAAGGCCCTGGTCCTTCCTTTTATAGTCGTAAGGAGAGGATCCAGGTGTACAAAACGGGGGTGTAGCAAGGTGCTACGTGTCTAGCGAGGGAGAGCTAGCGCCCTAAGTACATGCCAAGGTGGCAGCCGGAGAGATCTTGGCACCCTGTTGGTGTGGCGTCGTGGCTGTTGGAGAAGCAGTGGAGCTTGATGGAGGGACAGCTGTTGGAACAGCGGTGCTCTTGCTGACGTCTCCCTGCTTTCGTAAGGGAGTCAAGAGTCGCCGTCGTCATGGTCTAGTGAGGCGCCATCATTGCCTATCTGGCGGTGCTGGCCAGATGGGACGCCGGTCTTGTTCTCTGCGACCCGAGTCGGCTCAGGGCAGGGTGATGATGACGCTTCCTGTTGACGTGGCGGTCTTGTGTCCTAGGTCGGGCGTCGTGGAGGCTCCTCCGAAGTCGAGGTCGAGTCCGTCCTGCATGACAGAGGCCGAGCCCGAACTCCTGGGTCGGGCGAGGCGAAGGTCGTTCGGCAGAGGCCGAGGCGGAGTCCGAGCCCTGGGTCGGGCGAGGCGGAGGTCGTCGTCTTCCGGGGCCTTAGCCCGAGTCCGAGCCCTGGGTCGGGCGGAGCGGAGTTCGCCGTCTTCCGGGGCCTTAGCCCAAGTCCGAGCCCTGGGTCGGGCGGAGCGGAGTTCGCCGTCTTCCGGGGCCTTAGCCCGAGTCCGAGCCCTGGGTCGGGCGGAGCGGAGTTCGCCGTCTTCCGGGGCCTTAGCCCGAGTCCGAGCCCTGGGTCGGGCAGAGCCCCCCATGGCACCTCTGGCGAAGTCTGGTCGCCCGTCGGTCTTACCTTTTGCGTTAAACGCCCCGGTGACTTGGTCGGTTGGCGCGGTGATTTAGTCAGGGTTACTTCTTATCGAAGGCGGGGCCTCGGGCGAGCCGGAGATGCGTCTGCCGTGAAAGAGGAGGCCTCAGGCGAGACGGAGTCATCTTAGGGTCGGCTACCCTCGCCCGAGGCTAGGCTCGGGCGTGGCATGATCGAGTCGCTCGTACGGACTGATCCCTGACTTAATCAAACCCATCAGGCCTCTGCAGCTTTATGCTGATGGGGGTTACCAGCTGAGAATTAGGCGTCTTGAGGGTACCCCTAATTATGGTCCCCGATAGTAGCCCCCGAGCCTCGAAGAGAGTGTTAACACTCGCTTGGAGGCTTGCGTCGCACTTTTTTGCAAGGGGACCAGCCTTTCTCGGTGGTACTTTGTTCCGGTGGGTGCGCGCGAGCGCACCCGCCGGGTGTAGCCCCCGAGGCCTCGGAGGAGTGGTTTCACTCCTTCGAGGTCTTAATGCCTTGCGTAATGCCTCGGCTGGTCTGGCGGTTCCCTCATGCGAGCAGGGCGTAGCCCAGGTGCACTGTCGGGGCCCAAGTTCTCGGGCTGGTATGTTGACGCTGTCAACGGTTCGGCCGGAGCCGGGTTTGCGAGAGCAGCCCCCGAGCCTCCGCACGGAGCGAGAGGACGATCAGGGACAGACTCGACTTTTTACATACGCCCCTACGTCGCCTTTCCGCAAGGAGGAGGGGGGGAGAGCGCCATGTTACCCTCGATGGGCACCGAACATGGTGTCTCCGGTGAGCTGCAATCGGGTAATCCGAGTGGACGTCCGTGCCCCGTTCGTTGGGGGTCGGCTAGGGGCGTGGAGGCACGCCCAAAAGTACCTGCGGGTGATCTACCGGACCCGGTCCCCTAGCGATGGGGTCCGAGGGCTCGTTGCCTCCCTCCGATGGGATTCCGTTACAGAGTCGTTCCCGCTGGTCTCGGAAATGTCCTAGGGTACCTCGGGAGCGCAGCCCGAGCCTTGGTTATGTATCGAACGTACCCCTGGTCATCCCTCGCTCGGCGTCTGAGGCGACTGTGAACCCTTCGACAGGCCAGCCTTCGAACCCCTGATCAGTAGGGGGCACGGAGCCCGAGTAGCCTGAGGCGGTCGTGGGACCTTTCGGGAGGCCGACCTTCGAACCCCTGACCAGTAGTGGGTGTCGGGCCCACGCGATCTGAGGAGGCTGTTGAACCCCTCGGGGGGCCAGCCTTCGAACCCCTGATCAGTAGGGAGGCTCGGAGCCTAGTTCCTTCACGGGGAAGGATCCCTTTGGGGGTACCCCCTTTCCCGGTCCCTGTTGCAAGAGATAGAGAAAGAAGGAAAAGGGAAAAAAGGATACGAAATTGAACGACGTGGCGTACCTTTTTTGGTGTGGTCGTTTTGGCGGAGGCGAAGCGTCGCCAGCTGCCCCTGCCAGAAACGTCACCTGTCCAACCGCGGAGTTAATGCGCCGGGGTAAGCGGTCGGCGAGGCTGCCGTTGCGTGCGCGAGCCGTTCGAGGAACGGCTGTTTCGCTTCGCGTTTTTTGAACCCCGCGTCCGGTTCGGGCGGTACGTTGGAACCGTCTTGACCTTGGTCTTTATGTACCCCGGAGAGGGTCCGGTGACGGTTCTCGACTCCGCTTCTCGCCTCCTTCTCAGGTTTTTTGCAGCCTGAGAGATCTAGCCAGGAAAAGGAAACCGCCCTCCCCTGTCCTTCACGCCGCCACCCCTTCTGCCTTAGCGATGGCTGACCGGGTGACCATCCTCCCGCCGCGCGACCCGTGGCCCTTCTCCACGGTGACGGCGGGTGATCTGGAGGACCTCGTCGGCGAGGGTTTGCTCCGCCCCCTCACCGATAAGCAGCGGCCGGAATGGATTCCTCCTGCGGGCGGAGTCGCTCCATCCCCTCCGCCAGGGTATGTCGTGAGCTTCATCTCCTTCCATGAGCGGGGATTTGGTGTGCCGTCGAGCCGCTTCATGCGGGCCATCCTGTTCCACTACGGGGTGGAACTGCACAACCTCACTCCCAACTCCATCGCGCAGGCCGCTATCTTTGTAGCGGTGTGCGAGGGGTATCTGGGGATCGCCCCCCATTGGGATTTATGGACTCATCTCTTCTTTGCCGAGCTTTTTGCTTCGTCGACGGGGGAGAGGAAGGTCCGTGCGGCGGTGCGGGCCGGCGGCTGCACCCTCTTGCTGAGGCAGTTGCGGTCGTCGCAGTATATCCCTGCCGTCCTTGCATCCTCAAACAAGGGTTGGCAGCGCCGGTGGTTCTACCTCCGGAATGACGGGGAGTCGCTCCCGCCGTTCTCTCAGCGGGTTGTCACCGCCGCTCCCGACGCCTGGCGCCACGGGACTCCACACGAGAGGCAGAAGAACCTCGAACCTCTTCTCCAGGCCCTGAAGGCTTTGCGGGAGGAAGGGCTCACCGTCGCGGGAGTGGTTGCCGCCATCCACCGCCGGAGGGTGCTCCCTCTGGCGGAGCGGCGGCTGTCGCTTTGGGAGATGACCCAGGAGGCCGACTGGGTGGGGTCACGGATGTCCCCTGATCCTCTTCCCCACGACGCCCTCCACTGGCGGGTGTCGGCCGCGATGGGGAAGCCGGACCCCCGCGCCTTCTCCCAGCCTCGAATGCGCCCCGACCAGGGGTGCGTCGCTCTGGTGAGTGTTCGTTCCTTCTTTCTTCACATACCAGTTTGCTTCTGATTCTTACGATTGGGTTTCTTTCTCCCCCCTTTTTAGGAGGTGGGGCGGCACAAACCCTCCCTGCCGCGGGTCCCGGAGGACGCGGTGGGTCGGGCGGCGCGGCGGGTCGCCGCGGAGGAGAAGAAGAAGAGAAAGGATGCGGAGAAGGCCCGGGCCCGCAGGCGGAGGCGGGCTCGGGATGCCCTGGAGAAACGCCGTCGCCAGCAGGAGAGGGAAGGACTTCCCAGGGAGCTGTCGCCGGAGACGTCCGACGATGACGACGACGACGACGAAGAGGAGGAGGACGACATGGCCGCCCGTCTCGGTCTCAGCCCCAGCTTGGGGTGTGGCCGGGAGCCATCGAGTCAGCCCCCGAGCGGGCCTACGTCATCGGTCCCTGGAGCCGAGGCGTCGGATCCCCGACCTGAGGGGCGGGGGCAACCCGAGAGGGTTCTTGACCCCTCGGCTGGAGGAGCTGACGCGACTCCAGGGAGCCGGGCCGAGGGGTCCGTTCCTCGGGAACTGTCGCCCGCGCCGGCAGCATGGGGGAGCGGTCCTCAGGTTGCCATGGCGGCGCCTGGGCAGTCCGCCTCCCGGGCCTCAGGGGCGTCCGAGGCGAGGGCGGCGCCGGGGCTGTTGGCGAGGCGGACCTCGGCGGTGGTTCCAGGAAGCGGGAGCCAAGAGACCTCCCCCCAGGCACCGTGGATCATGGTCCGGAGCGGGTAGGTACCCTGGAATGTCTCCGTCCCGGCGCTTCATTCATACGTCTGGGCCGTGATTTTCCCTTTCTTGTTTTTTCCAGCAAACGGAGCCATGGCCCTACTGACCTGGCGCCTCGGAAGGCCCTCAAGACGGCGCTGGTCCAGGCAGCTGGCGCCACCTCGGGCCCTGCCGCTCAGCCGACCCTTTCGCAGGGTGCTCCGCCGCACGGGGCTCAGGCGTCGCATGTTCCGGGGGAGCAGGTCCCCGAGGTGGGCTCCTCTGCCGAGGTGGCCATCATGATCGGGGAGGCGGCCGGCGCCGACGTGGTCCCGAGCTCGCCTGCCATGTCGGCCATGCCGGCGTCTGCCGCTACCGCAGTTGGCACCGTCCCAGTCGGAGAGCGTACGGTTGCCGCCGGCGTCGAGACGGCCGCAGCGTCGGTGCCCGGAGCCTCGGAAGAGGTGGGCGCGGACGCGCAGTGCTTCCGGGCGGGCGGCAGCCTTGTCGCTGTGCGGCGGAGCCCCGAGGCCCGGGGCCAGTTGCTCCGATTCCGGACCCGCGAGGCTTCGGGCCCTATCTTCGTTCTTGACGACGAAGAGGAGGACCAGTCCTGGGACGAGCTCCGCAAGCGTGCGGAGGCGACAGTGGGGTTGCTCCGATCGTCGCTGGAGGTTCTCTGCGGGGACGTCCCCAAAATCCTTCAGGTAATGGTTTCAGGCATACCTTCTCGCTTCTGCGAGTGAGGCGTTCGTCGTGATGTCTTGCTTTCCTTTCCAGGATCTGACGGACCGGAGCGCTGCCAAGTCGTCGTTCATCCGCCGCGAGGCCGACGTCTGGGGCTCGCTGCGGTCCCTGAGGACTTCGCTCGCCGGGGCTACCGCGCGCCTTTCTCAGCAGGACGCTAAGATAGCGGACCTCCAGTTGCTCTGCGCTGACCTGAGGGCCGAGGCGGCGGCAGCACGCACGGAGGTGCTACAACAGCGGTCGGAGCTCGCCCAGGTTGCCGAGGAGCGGGACCAAACTCGGGGCCGGGCCGCCGAGGCTGAAAACCGGGCCAAGACCCTCGCGGCCGATCTGGCCGCGGCCCAGGTCGCGGCCTCGGAGCAATGCGTCCGAGCCGGAGGTGCGCCCCGTCCGTCCTCGGTTCTCGTTCTTGCCCGTTTCTTTCGCTTGAGTTTGAGGTCTTTCTTTCGGTTGTTCGCAGAGCTCGAGTCTGCTCTTGACGAGTCTGCCAAAGCGCTCGCCGAGGCGCTCGCTGGAGCTGCTGAGCAGAGGGAGGTCGATCTCGCGGCCATGTCCGAGGCCGTCTCGGAGGTCTATCGGAAACTCGGTCCCGGCGACGTCCCTTCAGGAAGCTCTCCCCAAAGCCGCCTTCAAGCCCTAGGTGATTACGCGCGCGGTAAAGCCCGCGGGGCGCTACACCACGGCGTCAGGCGGGCCTTCGCCGTGCTCGCTTCCCACTACGTCGTGGACTTGGAGCGGGTCAGTGAGGGGTACTGCCTTCCTGACGAAGACGAGGCGGCCCTGGCGGAAGTTCAGCGGCTCGACGCGGTCGCTGCGGGTCCGAGCGCGGCGCTGGCGACCGTCTTCGAAGCGGAGATTCTTCCTCCTGCGCCGCCGCCGGAAGCGGAGGTGGACCTTACCGACGGCGGGGGTGGAGTTGAGGGCGCGGCGCCTGCCCGAGGCGACGCCTGATTTTTGTTGGGACAATTTCTGTTGGATGTGTGATTTGCCGCGGCCACCGAGGCCTGGACATTTTACTTCTCTTCCGTGAAGTCATGCTCCTTTTCGTTTCGATTTTCGCGCCTGGCCCGTAGTGTCGACAACAGGGTGATTTCCCGAGCTGGGTCCTTTTTCGTGGCAGGCGACGAGTGAGGTGTCCCTAACCCGGAGGCATAGGTGTTCCCCAGCTCAGTCGGTCTCGCCATTTACTCGTACCCAAGTTCGCTCCTCGGGACCCTGCTTCTGACGTATCCGGGAGAACGCAAAAAACCCTTCTTGACCGAAAAAAGAGTTTCTTTGACGCGGAACGGTACGTCCAAACTCGACGAGAGGGGTTCCCCCTTTTTAGACGCGGAACGGTACGTCCAAACTCGACGAGAGGGGTTCCCCCTTTTTAGCCCCCGAGGGAGGGTCGGGCTCTGCCGGGGCGAGGCCGACCCTTCCTTGATGACTGATTCTTATGTGTGAGTGGGGAAAGGGTGCAGCCCCCGGGCGTCGTTCGCGCAGAGGCCGTTTGGCGAGTCAGGCTCCTGCCCAGATATCCGGCGAGTGCTCGGTGACATCCCTCGGTATGCCGGGCATGCCCGAGGGACCCCACGCAAAAATGTCGACGTTTGCGCGAGGAAAGTCGATGAGTACTGCTTCTTATTTGGGACCGAGCCCAGAACTGATCCGGACATGCTTGGAGGCGTCGCCACTGGGGTCGAGAGGGACGGCCTTGACCGTCTCCGCTGGCTCGAAGTTGCCGGCGTGTCGCTTCACGTCCGGCACCTCTCGGGAGAGGCTTTCCAGGTCGGCGATGAGGGCCTCGGACTCGGCGAGGGCCTCGGCGTACTCCACGCACTCCACATCGCATTCGAATGCGTGTTCGTACGTGGGGCCGACGGTGATGACCCCGTTGGGGCCCGGCATCTTGAGCTTCAGGTAAGTGTAGTTGGGGATGGCCATGAACTTCGCGTAGCATGGCCTTCCCAACACTGCGTGGTAGGTTCCTCGGAACCCGACCACCTCGAACGTCAAAGTCTCCCTTCGGAAGTTGGAGGGTGTTCCGAAGCAGACAGGGAGATCGAGCTGTCCGAGGGGCTGGACGCGCTTCCCGGGAATGATCCCGTGGAAGGGCGCAGCGCCTGCTCGGACGGATGACAGATCGACGCGCAGGAGCCTGAGGGTCTCAGCGTAGATGATGTTGAGGCAGCTGCCCCCATCCATCAAGACCTTGGTGAGCCTGACGTCGCCGATGATGGGGTCGACGACGAGCGGGTACTTCCCCGGGCTCGGCACGTGGTCGGGGTGGTCGTCCCGGTCGAAGGTGATGGGCTTGTCGGACCAGTCTAGGTAGACTGGCGCCGCCACCTTCACCGAGCAGACCTCCCGACGCTCTTGCTTACGATGCCGAGCCGAGGCATTCGCCGCATGCCCTCCGTAGATCATGAAGCAGTCGCGGACCCCTGGGAACTCTCCTGCTTGGCGATCCTCCCTTTTGTCGTCGTCGTGAGCCCTGCCACCCTCTGCGGGTGGCCCGGCCCTGTGGAAGTGGCGCCGAAGCATGACGCACTCCTCGAGGGTGTGCTTGACGGGCCCCTGATGGTAGGGGCACGTCTCCTTGAGTGCCTTGTCGAAGAGGTTAGCACCTCCGGGGGGCTTCCGAGGGTTCTTGTGCTCGGCGGCGGCGACAAGGTCTGCATCGGGAACGTCGCGTTTCGCTTGCGACTTCCTCCTGCCTTTCTTCTTGGCGCCGCGCGGAGTAGACGCCTCGGGAGCATCTTCCGACGGGCGGCCCTGGGGCTGCTTGTCCTTTCGGAAGATGGCTTCAACCGCCTCCTGGCCGGAGGCGAACTTGGTGGCGATGTCCATCAGCTCGCTCGCCCTGGTGGGGGTCTTGCGACCCAACTTGCTCACCAGGTCACGGCAGGTGGTGCCGGCGAGGAACGCGCCGATGACATCGGAGTCGGTGATGTTGGGCAGCTCGGTGCGCTGCTTCGAGAATCGCCGGATGTAGTCCCGAAGGGACTCTCCCGGCTGTTGCCGACAGCTTCGGAGGTCCCAGGAATTCCCGGGGCGCACGTACGTGCCCTGGAAGTTGCCAGCAAAAGCCTGGACCAGATCTTCCCAGTTGGAAATCTACCCCGGAGGCAGGTGCTCCAACCAAGCGCGAGCGGTGTCGGAGAGAAACAGGGGGAGGTTTCGGATGATGAGGTTGTCATCGTCCGTCCCACCCAGTTGACAGGCCAGGCGGTAGTCCGCAAGCCACAATTCCGGTCTCGTTTCCCCCGAGTACTTTGTGATAGTAGTCGGGGGTCGGAATCGGGGCGGAAACGGCGCCCGCCGAATGGCTCGGCTAAAGACCTGCGGACCGGGCGGTTCGGGCGAGGGACTCCGATCCTCCCCGCTGTCGTAGCGTCCCCCACGCCTGGGGTGATAACCTCGGCGCACCCTTTCGTCGAGGCGGGCCCGACGGTCGCAATGAGGGTGCTCGTCGCTGAGGTGGCCTGGGGCCGCAGGCGCGGTGTTGCGCGTGCGCCCGGTGTAGACCGAGGCTTCCCGTGTGAGTCGGAAAGTCGCGGCACGAGGTTCCGAGGGGTACCCCTGCCTTCGGGAGGCAGAGCTCTCGGCCCGCCGGGCTGCAGCGCCTTCCAGGAGATGCTTGAGTTCTCCCTGGATTCGCCGACCCTCGGTGGTTGATGACTCCGGCATCGCGCGGAGGAGCATCGCTGCGGCGGCCAGGTCCTGACCGGTTCCGCCGGATGCGGGTGGCGGTCTGTCCCTGGCATCGTTGGCGATGCGGTGCTGGAGACCTTGGGGCAGGTGACGTATTCCTCCGGCTAGGGGCTGGCTCGCCCATACCTGCCCGATGTTCTGGCGGATTGCCTCGAGCGCTCCTGCTCCCTCATCGAGCCCGGCCTGCGCCCCGCGGACTTGCTCGAGCTGTGGGTCGTGACTCCCCGCCGGAACGGGGACCACAGCTAGCTCCCGCGGGATGTCGGCGCGAGGCGCTGGCCTAGGGGGATCACCATCCTCCGGCATGCCGAGACAGCCACCTCCGGAGGGATCCCCTAGCTCGACATGGAGACATTCGCGGCTCGGGCCGCAGTCCTTGTCGTCAAGGCTGCGGCTGCCGTCGGAACAGTCGGAGAGGCAGTAGTCACATGCGGTCATGAAGTCCTGCATGGCACTGGGGTTGCCAAATCCGGAGAAATCCCAGCAGATGCTGGGGTCGTCATCTTCCTCGGACCCAGAGGGTCCGTAGGTCGAGACACCCGTCAATCGGTCCCAAGGCGACCGCACACGAAACCCCAGAGAGGTTGCACTCGCCTCAACGTGAGCGCCCGCCAAAGCGAGGTCGCCAGGCGGGTTGAGGCCGAGTCGAAATGACGAAAGATGGGTAGCAGTCGGTACCTTTTTGTCGACGAGGAGCGATGAAGTCACGTCGGGGGCTGATCGCGCCGTCGTCTTGGGTACGAGGGCGACGTCCTGCAGGCCCTTCGTGAGCGTGCTGGCGTCGTCCACCTGCTCGGAGTCGACGTGCTGCGGGGGGATGGCGCTCGCCTTTGCCTCGAACGCGAGGGTGACGCCTAGCGTGTCCTCCGTTGGGGCACTAGGGATGTCGATTTGCTCGACAGCTGTCGGAGCGCAGCCTCCCGCTCGGCCTTGGTTGCCCCGCCTCCTCCTCCGATGACGAGGGAGAGGATGGAGCGAGCTCGAAAGTTGTCCTTCCCCCACGCGGGAAAGGCGTCGTCGATTCCGCCGCCGGCGGGCGGGCTGTCCGCCACCATTGTCGCTGTCGCGCGGCGGTGGAAGGAGTATCATGTCGTAGCCGCTGTCGAGAGACATGAACTCGAGGCTCCCGAAACGGAGCACCGTCCCGGGTTGGAGAGGTCGTTGGAGACTGCCCATCTGGAGCTTGACGGGAAACTGCTCGTCAACACGCAGCGTGCCCCTACCTGGCGCGCCAACTGTCGGCGTTTCGAGACCGGGGGGTCCCCGAGCCGACGAGTGAGAGTGCCGCGTGCCCCAGCCCAGATGGGTCGAGCGCGTGGGCGAGCGCGAAGGGGGGAATAGAGAGAGCGAGAGGTCGGTGGCCGGAGCCGGGTCGCGACGAGGGAGACGGAGATTCCCGCGGCCTTTCGTGTTCGCCCCGCGCCCAGGTCGGGTGCGCTTGCAGTAGGGGGTTACAAGCGTCCGCGCGGGTGAGGGGAGCGAGCGGCCCCAAGAGAGCGCCTGCCCCTGCCCTCGTTCCCGCGAGGCCAACCCCCTCTAAGAAGGCCCTGGTCCTTCCTTTTATAGTCGTAAGGAGAGGATCCAGGTGTACAAAACGGGGGTGTAGCAAGGTGCTACATGTCTAGCGAGGGAGAGCTAGCGCCCTAAGTACATGCCAAGGTGGCAGCCGGAGAGATCTTGGCACCCTGTTGGTGTGGTGTCGTGGCTGTTGGAGAAGCAGTGGAGCTTGATGGAGGGACAGCTGTTGGAACAGCGGTGCTCTTGCTGACGTCTCCCTGCTTTCGTAAGGGAGTCAAGAGTCGCCGTCGTCATGGTCTAGTGAGGCGCCATCATTGCCTATCTGGCGGTGCTGGCCAGATGGGACGCCGGTCTTGTTCTCTGCGACCCGAGTCGGCTCAGGGCAGGGTGATGATGACGCTTCCTGTTGACGTGGCGGTCTTGTGTCCTAGGTCGGGCGTCGTGGAGGCTCCTCCAAAGTCGAGGTCGAGTCCGTCCTGCATGACAGAGGCCGAGCCCGAACTCCTGGGTCGGGCGAGGCGAAGGTCGTTCGGCAGAGGCCGAGGCGGAGTCCGAGCCCTGGGTCGGGCGAGGCGGAGGTCGTCGTCTTCCGGGGCCTTAGCCCGAGTCCGAGCCCTGGGTCGGGCGGAGCGGAGTTCGCCGTCTTCCGGGGCCTTAGCCCGAGTCCGAGCCCTGGGTCGGGCGGAGCGGAGTTCGCCGTCTTCCGGGGCCTTAGCCCGAGTCCGAGCCCTGGGTCGGGCGGAGCGGAGTTCGCCGTCTTCCGGGGCCTTAGCCCGAGTCCGAGCCCTGGGTCGGGCAGAGCCCCCCATGGCACCTCTGGCGAAGTCTGGTCGCCCGTCGGTCTTACCTTTTGCGTTAAACGCCCCGGTGACTTGGTCGGTTGGCGCGGTGATTTAGTCAGGGTTACTTCTTATCGAAGGCGGGGCCTCGGGCGAGCCGGAGATGCGTCTGCCGTGAAAGAGGAGGCCTCAGGCGAGACGGAGTCATCTTAGGGTCGGCTGCCCTCGCCCGAGGCTAGGCTCGGGCGTGGCGTGATCGAGTCGCTCGTACGGACTGATCCCTGACTTAATCAAACCCATCAGGCCTCTGCAGCTTTATGCTGATGGGGGTTACCAGCTGAGAATTAGGCGTCTTGAGGGTACCCCTAATTATGGTCCCCGACAAGTGCTTACAAATATTTACAAAAATAGTTTTGATTTTTGTCCCTAAGATAAGGTCTCCTATTCCTAAAGTCACTTTAGGCACATGATTTCAAAGTGTGAAATCCACAGTTGTCTTTAGAAGGAAAAAGGTAAGAATAATCAGAGTAAAGTGGAAATAGATGAGAAAAAATCAAGAAGAGTTTAGAAAAGGTTCAGAGTAGCAAAGATAAGTAGATAATGGTTGTCCAGTTCTACCTAGGTTTCGTCCTACAGTCAACATTCCTCTGATACCACTTCTGTCACACCCGGATTTTAGGGGTCCAAAACCCGGGCGCGAACATAATCACCAGGTGTGCTGGGACCAAGTCTCACACATATGATGAATCATGGCACAGGATCGAATGTCACATCTTTACTATATAATAAGAGTTCTATACAAATAAATAAATAGATAATTACATCAAAAGGAGACAACGGTCCAGCAACCCAAAGTTGACTGGGAGACGATGGCCTTGACCTCTCACGAAAACATCACGGCATCCTCCAAGCGCCTCATCCTGTGGTACCTGTTCTTGACCTGTGGGGGGGGTGAGACAGCAAGAGTGAGCTCACATACGTTCATCGCTCAACAAGTTGTGGGGAATAATGTGCATGAACTCGCCAAAGGTGGGAGCTCACGTGAAGTGTAAGGCTTACCAAAGAAGATGGTTAGATCTGAGCATTGCTTTTAAAGTTGGTCAAAATTTTATTAGCAGTTACTAGGTATAAGTAAATACCAAACCCAATTAAATAGTAGAACAGAAGTAACAACTTCACCTGCGATGCAATGCATATGACAAATTGAGTTTAAGTTCCATAATTTAATCATGTGAGTGTCCGAGCTGCTCATGACCGTGAGCACGGCTAGTATACCAGTTTTACACTCTGCAGAGGTTGCGCATCTTTACCCACAAGTCATGTTACCCATCTGCCAAGGCATATTCCAAATATATAAAAGAAATTAGAGGCATATTCCAACACTATATAATTGCATTGTTTAATATTCCATAACTTTTTGTCAACTTGGTCATCAACTACCCATTTTGTGTGTGAAAATGGACTTGGGCATCTGTTATGTACTGTTAACCTATGTTCTCAGCAGATGGTGAAGACTTTTTTGTTGTGATAAGTGTTACTTTGTGCAGGACCGCTCCTAGACATGCAGCTCTATTTTCCAGTAATGACTAACAATGTAATTAGATATAAGTTATGGTGAGCAAAGTTGTACTATCTCAAAGATAAGCTTCCCCGCTTTTCATCCATCAAGTGAAATTAGATATGCTGACATAACAGTTTCTTCCAACGCTATTTCGATTTCTCTTACGCCCCGTTTGGATCACTGGAATTGAATTTCATTCTAATAATAGTAATTTAGGCATATATCAATTAAGCTAATTCGCTTTTATACAAAATATATTTGTATACTGTTATTAGCAAGATGTCCTAGATATTTATGTGCTACGTTTTTACTATAGAAGAGTGGAACGAAGAGTGTTATATAAGTTACAGAGTAGAAACAAATTCTACTCAGGTATAAAAATCATTTCCTATCCTCCACCCTATGAATTTGAGATAAGCTTATATCTGAACTTATGTAAAGTGGTAGAATGTCAAATTCCAAACTAAATAAGTTACTTTATTGAGTGAATTCCAATTCTTTTAAAATAAAGGGATCCAAACGCCCCGTTAGCAAACCTTTTTTTTCACTTCCCAGTCCAAATCAGCGCATTTCATTGTAGTCGCCTGACATCAGGTGTGTAATATCTACAACTTTATATCATACGTGCTTATAGTGCAATTTTTTGTCAATATACAAAATTCGTACTAGATCCTTCTTATTGTGAATTTAATTGCTCCCTTTTATGAGGATAATGGGTTCTCAAGTACATGTGTATACGTTGCTATCCTAAAAAGGAATGACTGTCGTGTAACATACGTATGGCTGTATTTTTGTGGATTATCAGTTCACATGGATAATATCAAAAGTTCATTCTTCACAGAGCGTGTATATACTCGTGCAAAACATTGATTTGCATTGTAGACTATATTGTTTTCATAGTATAGTTTGAAATAGGAAGTGTGATAGAATATGAAATAGAAAGGTTGCTAGCGATAGTATAATAAATTGGGGCTAAGGGCGCCTGCAATAGTAAGGTAGTTACTAGCCCTCTATAACTATGAGAAGTACTCATTTTTTTTTACTATCAACGGGGGTGTCACATCCGGATTTTAGGGGTCCAAAACCCGGGCGCGAACATAATCACCAGGTGTGCTGGGACCAAGTCTCACACATATGATGAATCATGGCACAGGATCGAATGTCACATCTTTACTATATAATAAGAGTTCTATACAAATAAATAAATAGATAATTACATCAAAAGGAGACAACGGTCCAGCAACCCAAAGTTGACTGGGAGACGACGGCCTTGACCTCTCACGAAAACATCACGGCATCCTCCAAGCGCCTCATCCTGTGGTACCTGTTCTTGACCTGTGGGGGGGTGAGACAGCAAGAGTGAGCTCACATACGTTCATCGCTCAACAAGTTGTGGGGAATAATGTGCATGAACTCGCCAAAGGTGGGAGCTCACGTGAAGTGTAAGGCTTACCAAAGAAGATGGTTAGAGCTGAGCATTGCTTTTAAAGTTGGTCAAAAATTTATTAGCAGTTACTAGGTATAAGTAAATACCAAACCCAATTAAATAGTAGAACAGAAGTAACAACTTCACCTGCGATGCAATGCATATGACAAATTGAGTTTAAGTTCCATAATTTAATCATGTGAGTGTCCGAGCTGCTCATGACCGTGAGCACGGCTAGTATACCAGTTTTACACTCTGCAGAGGTTGCGCATCTTTACCCACAAGTCATGTTACCCATCTGCCAAGGGATCGCGACTTCCCATACACCTCTACCGAGGAGGCGAGGCAGGGTAACACTACGAGGCCTTTACAAAGTTCCACTAGCTTCAGAAAACCCGCTACAGTTTATAGGAAGCTCCAATGCAGGAATCCCTTGCAGGACCGCCATCGCAGCAAAATCCTCCCGAGGGCCTCCCTACACTGACCACTCCCCTACTGCCCTTGCCCCTTTCGGGTAAGGTAGTCTTCCACTAGCTTTCCTAATTAATCAGCCAAGGGATCCCATTCCTCCCTTGTGGTAGCACTGTTTTCCCGGGTGGTTCTCCATGTTCCAATTAACATAATGATCTTAACATGAACAGTAAATAACAACTGACAATAAAAGTATAATCATGAATAGTAATGTGTATCTCTATACCCAAAACCACATAAAGCGATAGCAAGTACTACCCAAAGATTCAGTGGTGAACAAGGTATAGAGATAGTCAAACTAGGGTAACCTATTGGGTCCCATCAAAATTAACCTATGCAGATCATTATGATTAATTAGAACATGAGTGGGTAAAAAGAAGTGATCAAGGGCACAACTTGCCTGGGACTTGAGATTCCAGGTACCAGGATGATCTTCAGGTGACTCGTGACCTCACCGCTAGTCGTAGCAATTCAAACAAACATGGTATAGGCAAAATTAACATTACACCAAACATAAAAACAAAATGCATAATAATAATCTACATATTAGAATAAGATCCTAGGAACAGGAATCATTAATTTTGGAGTTATAGATTTCAAGTTATGAATTTTCAAAGGTTTCATGTGCTTAAAATAGATTAAGTGAGGAATTAAATTCTTTCTGTTTTCATGACAAAACAGAGGCTCTAAGTGATAGAGAATTAAATTACAAAAATTTAGAAGGTGGAATGGAGTAATTTGGAGCTCTTATGAATTTTCTATGAATTTCACAAGTTATAGGGTTTATTTTCATATTAAAAATCAAATTCCCATTTCATTTAATCAAATTAAAACAGCTCTGGACTAGGCCTCAATTCCTGTGAAGCGCAGGGGGCCCTGCGCAAGATATCCTAGACTCAGGAAACAGTTAAACGGGGATGGCGGGTTGATTCCAGAAATCCCCAGGGTCTCTTTAACAAAAATGCCAGCGCGAAGGGGTATCTCCCGATCTTAGCCGTTGGATTACACCGACGGTCAGGATCAGATCCCGCCTATTATGAACCAGCGAGCGTGCAAAACCGTCCGATCACAATCCAGCGTCCCAGATCCGCAGTGGCGAAAGGGTATGCGCGATCTAATCATTGCCGTCGATGATTGATCTAACGACACACAGAGCTTGCCCCCAAACCGGTACCCGCCTTCAATCCTGGCCGTTGAAGTTGGGATCAACGGCCAGCGCACCACTGTTACCCTCCCTTCCAAGACCGGCGGCCGTGTACAGGGCCACGAGCGCGGCGGCGCCATGGATGAGGCCACACATTCAATGACCCGATGCGCCAAACTCCGTTCCAAAGGATGCTAAACATAGCGGCGAACCAGGCGAGCATGATAGAGTGGACTCACCGATGGATTGCACAGTGCTTTTCTCTGTCTTCGTTGCACGGCGGAGATCCGGCTCCGATGAGAAATTTCGGAGCACCGACCGCATCATTAGGCTAGGCTTCAACCTCCCCCGCCACCAAGTGATGATCACCGACCGCGCTGTAAGGTCCCAACGACCGAGGGACGCCAGCGGTGACCAACCTTGCACTAGATCTCCCTCTCTGCTGATCTCTCTTGGTGCCGCATACTTAGGCTCTCTCTCCCAGCTGAGCCATGGCCCAAAGGAGAAGCGCAGCCATATTTATGTAGCCCGTCGACCACGCTTGTAACAACCCGCGTAGAGTTCGGCGGATGATTCCGAGTTGGCCATCTCCCGGTTGCCCAGAGAACGTCGCCGAGATTTGTGGCACAATCCTAACAGAAAGAAAAATTCGACGAGATGCTCTACGATTTCTGCGCGGACCTCCCCAGCCGGCCGAACACCTCGGAATGGTGGTTGTAACAACCCGAAGATCTCGGCCAGGCGAGAACGGCAACGCGACACCATTGGAGTCCGAGTCTGGTGCGGGCGAGCTGTGGAGACGAAGACGTGCCTGATAGTGATGGCCCACACGGCAGTGATATGCGGTCGCGCATGAGAGACCGTTCTGCGGGACCCACGTGACTTTGATGCTACAGAGTGCAGGCGCGCGGGAGTCACGCAGAGCAGCCCAGGACGGGAAATGGGCTAGGTTGCGCTGAAGAGTGGAGTAGAGAAGGGGGAATGGGCCATAAGCATGGGGTTCGGCCCAGGTGGCGCTTAAATCCCTTTTTATTTTCTAATTCTTTCCAATTTCATATTAGATTCAAATTCAGATTTCAAATTACATTCAAACAAAGTTCAAATTGAAAGTATATTTTAGTGTCCAAACAAAAACTCTAACCTGTTATATCTGGTTTGTTTTATTTTATATATCCATTATTTACATAGCCAAATGAAATATTCCCATATTATTCCCTTGTTTAGTTAAAGGCTCAAAATGTGCCATGCACACATTCATCTTATTTTTAGGAAAAATATTACTTTTGAGTATGTGATCAAGTTTGAAGTTAATAAAAGTGAGTAACCTTTATTTCACTTATTTACGGAAATATAATCTTTACTAGGTATCATTCTACTTAAAATATTTTAAAAGATTGATATAGTTTATAGAAGGGGGAAAATCTTTCTTCTAATTATCAATTTCAACTTACTTTTTTTTGTTTCAAGATTTACATCTAAGTTTTGAACTACACAACTTTTTATAGTGCTATTTATTTGCTATTTGACTATTTTATTTCCTTTAGTTGATTATGCACAAAAAAAAGATCAAGAAATCCTCAAAATTCTAGAATAGAAGTATATTTATTTATTTATCCTATTACCTTCTGTTATACTAATTTTGGGCATTACAGGGGGAGAGATTCCTCCAACCTGATTTCCATTAAAAATTGCCGGGTGCGACGATTACGATGAGGAAGGTGTTAAAAAAAAGGAGAGAGAGTTACATGAGCGAGTTCGAGGAATTGCATAAGCGAGGGAAATCATGTTCCATCGTTAAGGATGGCACACTATTGATCACAAAGGTGGCATTTGCTAGAGAGAGACGTTAAACCCATAGAAGAGCGTCGGATCTGCAGGCACACAAGGTCGGGTGAAGTGGGGTCAACTCGCTCGGAAGACCTTAGCATTCCGCCTCTTCCGTAAGTGCCAGCAAAGGGGATAAAAGAAGAGGATGTGAGACATCGCTTCTAGGGCTAGGCTGAGGAGCAAACTTCGCACATGTCATAATTAACAATCTCACCAGTAATCGGTAGTTAGTGCCATTATACTACAATACATAAAGAAACTGGACTCCAAACGAGTTATTTGTCATTATAATACCACAAACATCCCCGTTCGCCAGTCTGATATTCCGAAAGCCATCATCGCTAGAATGGTACTACAAACACGTCTTCTTCCTCATTTTGGCATAATGACGTTTATGAGTACTTCGATCGTTTTCTAGGTACGAGCTCTTCCTATTTTGCCCTTTGCCCACACCGATAGAATATACTTCGTCCGCACTCAGGTTTTCATCTTTCTTGCGTCTGATGACCTTGGCAATGAGCTTGACGGCGTTGTGGCAGTCGCCGCAGATGCGGTGGTTCTTCCTGAACCAAGCGATGTCCCAGTGTGGCGTATTAAGTTACATGCACTAACCAATTCAACCCAAAAGTTTAAGCTTATAAGAAGAGGTGAACAATTCACTTATATTATATTCTAACATTCACCCTCAGGTCGAGCCTGTTTTTAGGTCTCTAACGTATAATATAGGCCTAAAAACTTAAGCTGATAAAAGAAGGGAAAATATTCTATGCAATCACTTATCCTGGTGCAAACATGCAATCAACCGATCTGGTGCATCCGATCTAGATCTAATGGTAACTGTTATTTTACATTTAACCCCTTCCACCTGAAACCTAGTGTCTATTTTACATTTAACCACTTCCATATGAAACCAATGAATCTAGATCGAATGTACCAGATCGCTTGATTGCATGTTTGCACCAGGATAAGTGATTGCATAGGATATTTTCCCAAGAAAGAAAAATATACAATTCACTTATATTATATTCTAACATGGTGATATGTGCAGTGGGCGCGCCTGAGCGAGGGCAGCGACCGCGTGTCGGCGCAGCCGCGCAGGCCTGGAGGAGCGCGGCCTACTCCTCCGGCTCGAGTTGTTCGGCGCTGCCTCGTTGGAGCATTTGGTCGAGCAAGCTAACGGCGCCCTCCGGGTTGTATTTTCGGTACAACCGCCCTTCGCTGTAAAATCAGGTGGCAGCGAGTACTCGTTGGCAGCGGTCTCCAATCGAGCAGACCCTTGCATTTTAGTTTATTTTTTCAATCCGTCGTGTTTAGTACAAAACCAAACGTTAGTGATCCTACAATCGAAACCGGATGTTGTAGCTCCGGCGAAATCTCAGATGAAAAAGCCGCACTGGAATCTGAGCAACATGGGTTATGACTATACCTCGACTTGCCATTAGATCTTCTTGTAGTTTCTTAGTTTAAATTGATGTTTTTCTGCATCTATTTGTTGTGCTTAGTATATGTGCTTAGTATCTGGTCATTTGATTTTCCCTTCTGTTGGTTGAAGTCCAATGAATAGGCAGGTTCTGGTTTGTAGCCCAGGAAGTATTTTTGTCACAGACTTACAGGCAATGAAAACTGAGGCCATGACATGGACGACAGGGGCACGGGATGCTCCGATGCTCCAGAGCGGCGGGGCCGGCTCTGGGGACGATGGCGGCCAGGCCGAGCCGGTGGTGGCTGGGGGCGGGGGTGGCGCTGGGGTCTGGTTGACTGGAGAAAGTTGGAACCGGAGTGAGCACGGGGCAAAATCGGAAGAGCGTGTCCCTTAAACACGAGCAACTCAAAAGGAAGAGAAATATGTCTTCCAAGTACCAATCTAGCGTGTATTGCATCCTGAGTACCAATCTGGCAAAGCAGCATGTTCCGAGTATTATAATGGTAAATAACTCACTCCAAACCATGGAAATTTGGTTAAACCAATGCGAAACCGAATCAATTTCATTCAAACCCTTCGGGATATAAAAGCGCGCCGCGCAGATGTTGTCTTTCTCCAGAGTCCAGGCGTAGAAACCAGCGCACATCTGCACGGCCATTCGGCGCCGACGGCACACCACGCAAGGATGGTAGGCATCCACCCGTTGCAATCCGGGGTAGCATCCGTGCGCGGCCCCAACAACGGCGACGGCACGTCTCTGTGTGGCAACCAAGCGCGGCTGCTGCTGCTTGCTCTCTGAAGGCGAGAGAGGAAGGAAGAAGTACTGTGGCTGCCAAACTAGCCCTAAACAAAGCGACAGCACATGCCAGGGCGACGCGGGTAATCGCTGTTCAGACCCATTTCGGACCTAACTGAGAGTGAGATCCTCACAGCGATTATGGTTGCTAATGATATCCTTTATTAATTGATAGATCCTCACGCCTTGCAATAAGTTTAAGGACGGGATTGCACTTTACTCGATAAATAAAACCTCAGAAAGGAGCTGCCACAGTGCCACAAGTGAGTGTTGCCCCGTCAATGTCGCTGGAGCCAAGAAAAGCAAGGCAAACTGCAAAGCCACTCTCTTTCCTCCTCGGCCTCTAGCTTCCTCCCCTCCCGACTTCTCCTCCAAATCGCTGCCTTTTTGTTAGTTTTTTTTCTATTTTGCTTCCATTCAGTTCTTGGAAGGAAAGGTTCGGAATCCGCTCCAAACAAACAAACAAACACAAAGTAATATCTTCCCTCAGTATGTTCATCTTCTGGCTTCTTTCTATGTTTCTTTGATCAGGCGGCTGCAATGGGAGGTAGCGGAACGCTGATCTCGGTGTACCCCGAGGAGCTCACCTTCCTGTGTAAGTTCTGCGGATTTCTTGATATTGTCGTTCCCATTGTGATTGGTAAAACCTCACTTCCGTTGGCATCTCCCCGCGTCTAATCCTTGCGCGCAGTTGAGCTGGAGAAGCCGTGCTATTGCAATCTCAAGGTGGTGAACAACAGCGAGCACCACGTCGCATTCAAGGTCCGTAGCTTCGGCTATCGCGTGATGTTCGCCTCAGAATTTCCGCGTTTTTGCTTGCTGGAAACCGAGCCAGGTGGCTTGGTGTCTGAGGGGAGAAGAAAAACTAAACTAGGTCTGGTTGGTGAAATTTGCCCGATTCACTTTCAGGTCAAAACGACATCACCGAGGAAGTATTTTGTCCGGCCGAACGCGAGCATCGTCCAGCCATGGGATTCTTGCACAATAACGAGTAAAAACACCTGCTTCTCCTCTCCATGGTTTTTTGTTTAGGATCCTCCGTTTGGTTTTCGATGTGTAAGTGTTTGTGCGTCTCCACGCCTTCCTATCTGGGGGTACAGTTACGCTGCAGGCACAGAAAGAGTACCCACCAGATATGCAATGCAAGGACAAGTTCTTGATTCAGAGCACCAAGGTGGCTGCCAGCACCGACATGGATGAGATCCCCCCTGATACGGTGAGCGAGAAATGCAGAACAGATTTGCAAGGTTTAGGCGTTACAATATCACTGTACTGAACTGATGTCCACGGCCATATGCTGTATGGTTACATGTGTGCAGTTCAACAAGGAAGCCGACAAGGTAATCGAGGAAATGAAGCTCAGGGTTGTTTACACGTTACCTAGTGGTGGAGGTTCAGATGACTCTAGCGTATCGTCTTTAGGAAGCCGGAGCTTCAAAGCAGCGTCTGACGATCTGATGGTGAGACTATGGCAGTTCTGTTCTGATATGTGTGGAACGTGTGATTCGCTTATAAATTTTCGGCTCAAACTCTTACTCTCGGTCGTATCTTTGGTCGTACTTTTCAGATGCTGAAGAATGCAAGCATCGAAGAGGTAATACGCTCTATCATCCCAACAATTCTAATCATTTTTTACTTTGGGACTTGACCGAAAACAAGTGATGTTATAAGACTTTGCTCTGACGAATTCATAGAACGAATGGTTTCGCTAACTTGAATACTGTATGCTTGAAGCCTTGCATCATGATTATATTGGGATAACTAGTGAGAGAACTGCTGCTACTTTCACGTTGGATTCTAGATTCTTAAAATTACATTACATTGGGATAATGCCATGGCGGAAATAATTATCTATACTACTATATTAAGAACCTAATGTAGGCATCTGGTGCTATCATGGCTTCACCTTCCGCGCCGACACTTTGAGTCCGTCCCACGCGCCCCAACTGGTTCTCCCGCCCCACGTGGCCCACATCAGCGCTGTGTCCTGTGGACCCCACGTCCAGCGCCCGCGTAGCTATCACACCTCGTAAAAGTTGTGTAGAGCGAGTACTTGATCCCACACCATCCGCTCTAGAAATTTTGAGGATAACCATTAGATCAGACGTACCTTAGTATTTAGAAATAAACAATAATTATATTTAATAAATATCTCAATAACTATTTATATGATTTATAACAACCGTAGCAAAGTCGTAGCAAAGTCAGAAATAGGAAGATGTTGAAGCAACATGATTTGACAGTTGAAAGATCATAAATTGAGCATGGGAAAGGTGCCTATAATTGGGAGGTCATAACTGACGGAGGGAGGAATGCCCAGAGTCCCATGAGCATTTTCCTTGCGCACTTGTTAATTGTACTCTGGGGCCAGAATTTGGATCTTTTTTTTCCCTTCCTACTGTCCATTTCAACCAGAGTAGCTAGCTCCCTTTAACCTGATCGACATGTTCCAAGTTTCTAACTGGAAACTCAGAGATGACTGCATGAATGAGCAAACATCCTTTGGGACAACTTGGGTAATTTTTTTTCTCAGTAAGCTGTCCCCTTCTGTTTTACTCAGATCCAGACAATTCAGCGGGTGAAGGAAGAAAGAGATAACATGCTTCAGCAAAACCAGCAAATGCAACGTGAATTGGTATTCCCAGATTTTACCCGGATCGTATTGACGTTTGTACTTGGGCTCATCTTCTTTTTTATGAACATCTACTGTTTCAGGATGTGCTTCGGAGGCGTAGGAGCCGCAAAGGTGACGCAGGTTTCTCCTTCACGTTTGCTGCGTTTGCTGGGCTAATAGGTGTCCTGGTGGGGCTCCTGATGAGCCTCATCTTCTCTTCGCCGCCGGTTGATGCATAAGATGCGAGAAAAAGGTTGCAGCCTATGGAAGCATTAATTGTTCAGACCGACATGGGGAGAAAGCTCGCTCGGGAAAAGAAGAAGATGAAACTTTTGTCTAGTCTCCATTTTCATTCTTTTGTTGTTTGCACCGTAGTTATATGAAACGATGATAACGGGTTGCAGATCTTTGATCTTTCCACCCGTGCTTGGTTCATCCTCCATTTGTATTTGCCCCTCGTTTTCTTATTCTTTCTGTATAGTAAGTATATCAGGACGGAAGCTGTATCCATTCAGCGATTTGGGTAGTGAGGAACTAGTCCAGGAGTATCAAGAAAGAGCGTTGATCATGTCTACTGTATTAGCAGCCTCTTTGGAACAAAGAGAAGCCCTTTGGAGAAACACATGATGTAGGAAAAGAATGTCGAAACATCTTTGAATCGTATGGATGGAGAAAACACACGACATTATAAGATTGAACCAAATATAGGAATTCGATGAGAGATAGCGACAAAGGAAATTTTCATGAGGTTTGACCTATTCGTACAATTCCTATAAAATTCCTATGGATCAGTCCGTTTCATAAGAGTTCCATTGTGTTTGCAGGAACCTAATCTTTTGTTTCAAGATTTTTGCCGAAATTTGGCTCTTTGTCGAGTGTCAAATATTTTGTCAAATGTTTTTTTTCGGGCACTCGACAAAAAAGCTTTTTGCCGAGTGCCACACAAAAAACACTTGGTAAAAGAAAACACTTGGCGAATAAGCTCTTTGCCAAGTGTTTTATTTTGATTGTTGTTGTTTCAATCGGTCATACCCCTTCAAATATATATAGAGTTCAAGAGTTGGTCTGACCCCCTTATTAAGCGTTCTCCAACAACTTACACAAATTTAGAGAGGTAAACATGCGCGGAGATAGGAGTTAATCCGACTGATCTAATCGCGGACTGTCCGCGCCTAAAGCCGGATGGCCGTGCCCAGTGCCACGGTGCTCAACAATTGGCTAGGTAGCCTTCTGTTTTCACGATCGATTCTGCTACTCGTAGTTTGTTTGTACTACTTCCCAGGCACCCTGGAGCTGAAGCTGATGCAGTCGAGTCCAAGGTCGAGGCAACTTGAAAAAAAAGAAGTAGCAATATAGCATATGCGGTTAATTCTCTTTCAGAGCAGCAATTGAGTAGCTTCAGCAAAACAATTCAAATCAATTCTCTTTTGGAACAACAGTCGTCCTCACATGCTCTTTACAACGTCAGAAATTGCAACAGCAGTATAAAAGAGTCAATCTGGAACTCAAGAATCTAAAACAGGAACCAAGAATTGTAGGAATAGCATATCTTCACTTCTTTAATCCTACGGATTTTTTTTTAAAAAAAAGCAAGATTAGAACATTTGTATGAAGCGTGGGAAAAATACAATAATGTAATGAGTGACGCAAAGGAAATTTTATATGCGGTTCAGCCTCTCGGTGGAGTTCCTCCAAAATTACTATTAAATAAGCTATTAATCTCCCTCTAGAACAAAGGAGAGATCTAAAATCTTATAGTAAAATTATCTATATGGTCCTTCTCACTACCGAAATCGTGTTTTTTGGCGAGTGTTTACACTCGGCAAAGAACACTCGACAAATATTTTATCGGCAAAAGGGTTCTTTGCCAAGTACTTTTTTCGGATTGCCGAGTGTCGAAAAGCACTCGGCAAAAAAAGGACTTGATAAATTAAGAATCAAAAAACATTAAAAAAACAACAAAACATTTTTTAAATTGTAGGAATAACTCTCAACTCTCCAACCCTACCTATTATCTTACCCATCGCCCTATCATTTTTCACTATTATTTTGAATCAATTTATATGTTTTGTGAATGGTGAGATTCAAACTCGCAACCTCTCTCGCGCGCATACCCTCCTATACCACTACACTACTACACCAATTATGTCTATATTACGTTTTCATTCCTCATGTACTATAACAAACCGATAGTAATTTGATTATTTAAGGCACTAAATAAATTCATTTGAAAATGTGACCAACTATAAAGTTGCATAACTTTTTGAGATCTGCAAGTTCTATTTTAATAGTTTCTACATCCGAGGCCGTTTACAAAATTCGAATTTTAAATTTGAAAACTTCACACAAATGTTTCAATGATAAGATGATTTCAAATCAAAACGTTGTCAATTACAAAGTTTCATGACATTTTAATACCTACAACTTTTATTTTGATGGGTTTTACATCCGAGGTAGTTTGAAAAATTCAAAATTCAAAATTCAAACATAGTTTTGCATGACAAGATGATTTTAAACCAAAACATTGTCAACTACAGAGTTTCATAACTCTTCAATACCTACAACTTTCATGTTGGTGGTTTTTTCTTTGGAGGTCGTTTTCAAAATTCAATTTTAAAATTTTAAAATTCAAACGTAGTTTTCGTTGACAATACGACTTCAAATGAAAAATTTGTCAACTACAAACTTCTATAACTTCTCAAGATCTATAAAGTTTATTTTGGTTGTTTGGTCATTTGTTCATCTCACATGATGGTTCTAATAATATGCACAAATTCTATACATCTCTCTCGTAGTTTCATAAACTACGAGAGAGATATATGCTTTATGAACAAATTTATTTTTATTTTGTCATATAGTGGTTTTCTCATCTAGCTTTTCCTGTCCAAGATTAATTATTCTAGCTTCTGCTGGACAACCCCATATGCTGAAGTAGTTGAGCGTGAGCTTTCTGCCAGTCAACAACTCATATGGAGTTTTAGCCACTCATTTACTAGGAACTCTATTTAGTATATGTGCATGGTGGTTTTTAAAGCCTCCATCCATAGACCCAATGGTAGGTTAGAGTAACTAAGCATACTCCTTACCATATCCATTAGTGTTCTGTTACGCCTTTCGGCAACCCCATTCTGTTGTGGTTCGCCAGGTGTTGAATACTAAGCTACAATACTGTTTTCACTTAGGAACCTTGCGAAAAGATCCTGGGACCTGTCCATACTCAGTATGGTGCCCACAGTACTCCCCCACACGATTTGATATGACAATCTTTGTGTTCAAATCGTGTTGACTTCCTACATCAGTCTTAAACTGTTTAAACTTGTCTAAAGCTTATGATCTGTCCCTTAAAAAAGTAAATATAATCGTAGCGAGAGTAGTCATCTGTGAAGGTTATGAACAAGTCGAACCCATCTATTGTCCTAACTGGAAAAGGACCACAAATATCTATATGAATAATTTCTAACACTCTCGTACTGTGCATGCAATCTCTACATTGCTCTAAGTCTGTTAAGTCTAGATGATCGAGAATCCGTCCCTTAACGAGACATTCTTTTCCCCCTCGAAATATGGCCCAAACGATAGTGTCATAATTTCGACGAGGTTTCTCCATCACATTGTTTTCTTACTCCTGCCAATGTTGGCTGGTTTGTTTTCTAGTGTATCTAGCACCACTGTGCAAAGATAAATAAAGCATGTCTCGTCAGATGGCGAGACCAACATCTTTATTATCAAAACTGAATAACACACAGTCTTTGTCACCGAAGTGATAGAGGATGTGCTGATTGTCTAATCACAAAATTGAAGTTAAGTGTCTGCTTGCTTTTCGTTAACCACTGTAACTGTTTTCAGCCCTCTTGGAGCCTTAGGTTTGTACGAAATTGCATTCTGTAGCATCTATTGCAGGAATTCTGGACACTTTCTATTGTATGCCATGTCTTCTTGCAATAGAGGTAGGTCTCAGGGGGGATCTGAGAAACTGTCTGATTGTTGCATGTAGAAAATATCGTGATCATGTTTAATCTTATTCTTGAACCTTTCTTAGAGGTCTTGTTCTATTTGAGGATTCTTAGTTTGGGAAGATTGATAGAATCACTTATTTGACCGATCAATCTTTCCTCCTTCTAGACACACTATGTCGTGAGTTGATCTATATAGCACTTGTCCATTTAGACAGGTGTTTTACTGATCATGAAATGTCTCATATTCTGGACTAGCAACCTCAACAGGATCCTGGATGAGACTCTTATTGTGATCAAGTACATTACACTTGGATCTTTTCCAGTTGGATCTTAAGGTCATCCTAAGGTGAGCCTACTGTTGAAAGGGAAATGTGCCCTTGGGCCATTTCTAGTAAATTTTGGTGATTAAGTGCCCAACACATATTGAGTGAGTAATTATATGCCAAATGATGGATGAAGTGCAAATCAACAAGAAGGTATGGTTCTAGATTTAGTACATTGGTTTTTATGTACTAATATATTTGTCTAAGTGCTAGAATCAGGAAAAGAAAAGGATTGGAAAAGAGTTGGCTGTGTACAGCCAACTGCTGCTCAGTCTGGGTGCACCGGACAGTGTCCGGTGCACCAGGCCAGCTCCGGCGAACTGGCCACTCTCGGGAAATCTTAAGTTGTGTATGGCTATAATTCACCGGACTGTCCGGTGGTGCACCGGACTGTCTGGTGAGCCAACGGCAGCCAGCGCAACGGTCGGCCGCGCAATCCGCACGCGATGCGTGGCCCCAACCAACGGTCGGCTGGGGGCACCGGACTGTCCGGTGTGCACCGGACAGTGTCCGGTGCGCCAACCAGCCCGAAGATCCAACGGTCGGCTGCGTCAGGAATGGAAGGAGATCCGCACCAGACATGCTACAGTGGCTGTCCGGTGGGGCACCGAACTGTCCGGTGCGCCACTCGACAGAAGGCAAGAATTGCCTTCCTTGTTGGGTTCCAACGGCTCCTAGCTGCCTTGGGGCTATAAAAGGGACCCCTAGGTGCATGGAGGAGTCACCCAAGCATACTTTGATCATTCTAAATCTTCCACACTTCGTCTCCACGCACTTGATTGACTTTCTTTGTGATTTGAGCTCCGTTCTAGTGGTGAACTTGTTGCGATTCATTTGAGCTTAAGTCTTGGCTGTGTGTGTGCGTATTGCTGTGGATTTGTGTGTGTGTTGCTTCCCTCCCTTACTCTAGTGCTTTCACTTTGATCTTTGTTGTAAGGGCGAGAGACTCCAAGTTGTGGAGATTCCTCGCAAACGGGAAAGAGTATAAGAAAGAAAATAACCGTGGTGTTCAAGTGGATCATTGGATCACTTGAAAGGGGTTGAGTGCAACCCTCATCCATTGGGACGCCACAACGTGCAGTAGGCAAGTGTTATACTTGGCCGAACCACGGGATAAATCATCGTGTCTCTTGTGCTTGTTTTCTTTGTGACCATTGTGTTTCACAAGAGCTCGGTCCTTAGCCACTTAATTCCATTGTGCTAACACTTAACCAAGTTTTGTGGCTATAAGTTTAAGTTTTTACAGGATCACCATTCACCCCCCTCTAGTTTCTCTCAATTGGTATCAGAGCCGTTCTCTTCACGAAAGGGACTAATCGCCCGAAGCGATGGATCCTAAGGGAAAGGGGATGGTGGTCAACGATAAGGAGAAGGAGTCCATCTTCAACGAGCCAAGAGACGATAAGCCCACTGACTCTGGCTCGAGTCACAAGAAAAAGGACAAGAAGAAGAAGAGGCGCATCAAGAAGATAGTCTACTACGACAGTTATGAGTCTTCTTCTTCCCAAAGAGACGACGACGACGAGAAGAAAAAAATCGGTTAACTCAAACTTTTCTTTTGACTATTCTCGTATTCTATTTAACTCCAATGCTCATTTACTTTTAATTCCACTTGGGAAACCTCCGCACTTTGATGGAGAAGACTACTCATTTTGGAGTCACAAAATGCGTAGTCACCTATTCTCTCTCATTCCAAGTATTTGGGAGATCGTTGAAAACGGAATGCTTTTTGATAGTACTGACAACCCCGTTTTCATTAATGAGCAAATCCATAAAAATGCACAAGCTACCACTGTTTTGCTAGCATCCTTGTGCAGGGACGAGTACCACAAGGTGAGTGGCTTGGATAACGCCAAGCAAATTTGGGACACCCTCAAGATTTCTCATGAGGGGAATGACGCTACCATGATCACCAAAATGGAGTTGGTGGAAGGCGAACTAGGAAGGTTCGCAATGATTAGGGGGGAGGAGCCAACCCAAACGTACAACAGGATCAAGACCCTGGTCAACAAGATCAGGAGCTATGGAAGCACGAGATGGACGGACCACGACGTCGTCCGACTTATGCTCAGGTCCTTAACTGTACTTGATCCTCATCTTGTGAACTCTATCCGTGAAAATCCTAGGTACACCAAGATGACGCCCGAGGAAATACTCGGAAAGTTTGTAAGCGGGCGTATGATGATCAAGGAAGCAAGATATGTTGATGAGGCATTGAATGGTCTAATGCCCATCTACGAGCCTCACACGGTTGCTCTCAAAGCAACAAGTAGCAGGGAGGCGCTACCTAGCAAGGTGGCGCAAGTTGAGGCGGCCGGGCTAAACGAGGATGAAATGGCCCTCATTATCAAGCGCTTCAAGACCACATTAAAGGGACGCAAGGAGTACTCAAACAAGAACAAGGCAAAAGGAAAGCGTTCCTGCTTCAAGTGCGGTAAGATAGGTCATTTTATTGCTCAATGTCCCGATAGTGAAAATGACCAGGGAGATGAAAGACATGGGAAGAGGGAGAAAAAGAAGGCCTACAAGAAGGCGAAGGGCGAGGCGCACCTTGGCAAAGAGTGGGACTCGGATTGTTCTTCGTCCGACTCCGACGACGAAGGACTCGCCGCCTCGGCCTTCAACAAATCGTCGCTCTTCACCAACGAGCGCCATACTTGCCTAATGGCAAAGGAGAAGAAGGTAAACGCTCGAGAAACTCATAAGTACTCTACTTCTAGTGATGAGGACTCTAGTGATGATGAAGTAGATTACACTAGCTTGTTCAAAGGATTAGATAGAGCTAAAGTAGAAAAGATTAATGAGTTGATTGATGCATTGAATGAAAAAGATAGACTGCTAGAGAGGCAAGAGGACATTTTGTACGAGGAACATGACAAATTTGTTAGTGTTCAAAAGTCTCTTGACTTAGAGATTAAAAGGAATGAATTACTATCTTCTGAGTTATCTATTTGCAATGAATCTATTTCTAGCTTGAAGATTTTGAATGATGATTTAAATGCTAAGCTAGAAGTAGTTAATAAATCTAGTCCTTGTTTAGAGCTCGTGGTGATTTGCAATAGATGCAAGGATTTTAATGTTGATGCTTGTGATGAACATTTAACTTTTATTTCTAAATTAAATGATGAAGTAGCAAGTCTTAATGCTCAACTTAAGACTTGCAAGAGTGATTTTGATAAATTAAAATTTGCTAGGGATGCCTACACTGTTGGTAGACACCCCTCAATTAAGGATGGGCTTGGATTTGAGAAGGAAGCCAAGAACTTAACAAGTCAAAGGGCTCCCATTTCCAACAAGGAGAAAGGGGAGGCCCCAATGGCTAGTAGTAGCCAAAAAATCATGCTTTCATGTACCATGATAGAAAATATTCTAGAAATTGTCATTATAATAGGAGTTATAATGTTTTTGATTCACATGCTATGATTGCTTCAAGTTCTACTTTTGTGCATGGTAGAAGTAGGCCTAGGAAGGGAAATGTTATTCATCATGTGCCTAAGAAAATGCATAATGAATCTGCTACTGTTTTTCATGCCTGCAACACTAATTTTGTACTTTCATGTAAAAATAAGAAAGTGGTTGCTAGGAAGTTGGGGACCAAATGCAAGGGAGACAAGACTTGCATTTGGGTTCCAAAGGATATTGTAACTAACCTTGTAGGACCCAACAAGAGTTGGGTACCTAAGACCCAAGCCTAATTTGCCTTGCAGGTTTATGCATCCGGGGGCTCAAGCTGGATTATCGACAACGGATGCACAAACCACATGACGGGGGAGAAGAAGATGTTCACTTCTTACGTCAAGAGCAAAGATTCCCAAGATTCGATCATCTTTGGAGACGGGAACCAAGGCAAGGTTAAAGGTCTAGGAAAGATAGCTATTTCTTCCGAGCATTCCATATCTAATGTGTTCTTAGTTGAATCGCTCGGGTATAACTTGTTGTCCGTTAGTCAACTATGTAATATGGTTTACAATTGCTTATTTACCAATGTAGATGTGTCTGTCTTTAGAAGGATTGATGGTTCACTAGCTTTTAAGGGTGTACTAGACGGCAAACTCTATTTAGTTGATTTTTCGAAAGAGGAGGCCAATCTAGATGCATGCTTAATTGCTAAGACTAGCATGGGCTGGCTGTGACATCACCGTCTAGCACATGTTGGGATGAAGAACCTTCATAAACTTCTAAAGGGAGAACATGTGTTAGGTCTAACCAATATTTCTTTCGAAAAAGATAGACCTTGTGCAGCTTGTCAAGCAGGTAAACAGGTGGGAAGTACTCATCACAGTAAGAACGTGATGACCACGACAAGACCTTTAGAGCTACTTCATATGGACCTCTTCGGACCCGTCGCCTACCTTAGCATCGGGGGAAGTAAGTATGGTCTTGTTATTGTTGATGATTTTTCCCGCTTCACTTGGGTATTCTTTTTGCAGGATAAATCAGAAACCCAAGGGACCCTCAAGCGCTTTCTAAGGCGGGCTCAAAACGAATTTGAGCTCAAGGTGAAAAAGATTAGGAGCAACAACGGGTCCGAATTCAAGAATCTTCAAGTGGAGGAGTATCTTGAGGAGGAAGGAATCAAGCACGAGTTCTCCGCTCCCTACACACCCCAGCAAAACGGTGTGGTAGAGAGGAAGAACATGACGCTTATAGACATGGCGAGGATGATGCTTAGAGAATTCAAAACGGCCGAGCGATTTTGGTCGGAAGCTGTGAACACAGCTTGCCACGCCATAAACAGGGTCTACCTTCATTGCCTCCTCAAGAAGACCTCGTATGAACTTATAACTGGTAACAAACCCAATGTTTCATACTTTCGTGTATTTGGGAGAAAATGTTATATTCTAGTAAAGAAAGGTAGAAATTCTAAATTTGCTCCCAAAGTTGTAGAAGGTTTTTTGCTAGGTTATGACTCAAATACAAAGGCGTATAGAGTCTTCAACAAATCATCGGGTTTGGTTGAAGTCTCTAGCGACATTGTATTTGATGAGACTAATGGATCTCCAAGAGAGCAAGTTGATCTTGATGATGTAGATGAAGATGATGTTCCAACGGCCGCAATACGCACCATGGCGATTGGAGATGTGCGACCACAGGAACAAAAAGAGCAAGATCAACCTTCTTCCTCAACAATGGTGCACCCCCAACTCAAGATGATGAACAGGTTCATCAAGAAGAAGCGTGTGATCAAGGGGGAGCACAAGATGATCAAGTTATGGAGGAAGAAGCACCACAGGCCCCTCCAACTCAAGTCTGAGCGACGATTCAAAGGAATCATCCCGTTGACTAGATTTTGGGTGATATAAGCAAGGGAGTAACTACTCGCTCTAGATTAGCTAATTTTTGTGAACATTACTCGTTTGTCTCTTCTATTGAGCCTTTCAGGGTAGAAGAGGCCTTGCTAGATCCGGACTGGGTGTTGGCCATGTAGGAAGAGCTCAACAACTTCAAGCGAAATAAAGTTTGGACCCTGGTGCCACGTCCCAAGCAAAACGTTGTGGGGACCAAGTGGGTGTTCCGCAACAAACAGGATGAGCACGGGGTGGTGACAAGGAACAAGGCTCGACTTGTGGCAAAAGGTTATGCCCAAGTCGCAGGTTTGGACTTTGAGGAGACTTTTGCTCCTGTGGCTAGGCTAGACTCTATTCACATTTTGTTAGCCTATGCCGCTCACCATTCCTTCAGGTTGTTCCAAATGGATGTAAAGAGCGCTTTCCTCAATGGGCCAATCAAGGAGGAGGTATAAGTGGAACAACCCCCTGGCTTTGAGGATGAACGATACCCCGACCACGTGTGTAAGCTCTCTAAGGCGCTCTATGGACTTAAGCAAGCCCCAAGAGCATGGTATGAATGCCTTAGAGATTTTCTAATTGCTAATGCTTTCAAGGTTGGGAAAGCCGATCCAACTATTTCACTAAGACTTGTGATGGTGATCTATTTGTATGCCAAATTTATGTCGATGACATAATATTTGGTTCTACTAACCAAAAGTCTTATGAAGAGTTTAGCAGGGTGATGACACAAAAATTCAAGATGTCGATGATGGGCGAGTTAAACTACTTCCTTGGGTTCCAAGTGAAGCAACTCAAGGACGGCACCTTCATCTCCCAAATGAAGTACACGCAAGACTTGATCAAGCGGTTTGGGATGAAGGACGCCAAACCCGCAAAGACACCAATGGGAACTGACGGACACGTCGACCTCAACAAAGGAGGTAAGTCCGTTGATCAAAAGGCATACCAGTCTATGATAGGTTCCTTGCTTTACTTATGTGCTAGTAGACCGGATATCATGCTTAGCATATGCATGTGTGCTAGATTTCAATCCGATCCAAGGGAGTGCCACCTAGTGGCTGTTAAGCGAATTCTTAGATATTTAGTTGCTACGCCTTGCTTCGGGATCTGGTATCCAAAGGGGTCAACCTTTGACTTGATTGGATACTCAGACTCCGATTATGCTGGATGCAAGGTTGATAGGAAGAGTACATCAGGGACGTGCCAATTCCTAGGAAGGTCCCTGGTGTCTTGGAGTTCTAAGAAACAAACTTCCGTTGCCCTATCCACCGCTGAGGCCGAGTATGTTGCCGCAGGTCAGTGTTGCGCGCAACTACTTTGGATGAGGCAAACCCTCCGGGACTTTGGCTACAATCTGAGCAAAGTCCCACTCCTATGTGATAATGAGAGTTTAATCCGCATGGCGGACAATCCTGTTGAACACAGCCGCACTAAGCACATAGACATCCGGCATCACTTTTTTAAGAGACCACCAGCAAAAGAGAGATATCGAAGTGTTTTATGTTAGCACCGAGAACCAGCTAGCCGATATCTTTACCAAGCCTTTAAATGAGAAGACCTTTTGTAGGCTGCGTAGTGAGCTAAATGTCTTAGATTGGCATAACTTGGATTGATCTATAGCATACATGTGTTTTATGCCTTTGATCATGTAATTTATGCATTTCAGTCTATTTTGTTCATTTGTGGTGCTCAAGTTGTACACATGATCCCTAGACCTCACAAGTCCATTTGCAAGTGATGCACTTATTTAGGGGGAGGCATGCTACAACTTGACACTTTGAGACTAACCCTGTGTTTGAGTGTACTTGTTTGAGTCTCAAAAGTGGATTGAAAGGGAAAGGTGGACTTGGACCATGAAAGACTTCCACTGCACTCCGATGAGAGGGTAATTAACTCCGAGTTCATCTCTATGTTCTTATTGCCTTTTTGCTCTTAATTGACAATTTTGGTGCCGCAATGAGGTTAAAGGGGCCAATAATGATCCCGTTTTGGTGCTTAATGCCAAAGGGGGAGAAATTAAGGCCAAAGCAAATGGATCAGCTACCACTTGAGAACTTTGAAAAGAATAGAGTTAGAACTTTTGATTTGTCAAAGTAGAGTTAGAACTTTTGATTTGTCAAAATACTCTTAATGTGCAAAATTTAGTCTCTTGTGGGGAGAATATTTGATTATGGGAAAAAGGGAGAGTTTTTGGCTCTTGATCAATTTTTCTCTTGGAATACATCTCTTTTTGTGTCTAAACATGTGTGTTTAACTTAGAGATAGGAAAATGAATTTGATTTGCAAAAATAAACCAAGTGGTGGCGAAGAACGATCCAAATATGTCAAATCGTGTCAAAGACTATTTCTGTTCTCAATTGCATTGATGTTGCACTTCTATTTGTTGCTTTTTGATGTGTTGGCATAAATCACCAAAAAGGGGGAGATTGAAAGGGAAATGTGCCCTTGGGCCATTTCTAGTATATTTTGGTGATTAAGTGCCCAACACATACTGAGTGAGTAATTATATGCCAAATGATGGATGAAGTGCAAATCGACAAGAAGGTATGGTTCTAGACTTAGTACATTGGTTTTTATGTACTAATATATTTGTCTAAGTGCTAGAATCAGGAAAAGAAAAGGATTGGAAAAGAGTTGGCTGTGTACAGCCAACTGCTACTCAGTCTGGGTGCACCGGACTGTCCGGTGGTGCACCGGATAGTGTCTAGTGGTGCATCGAACAGTATCCGGTGCGCCAGGCCATCTCCGGCGAACTGGTCACTCTCAGGAAATCTTCAGCGGCGTACGACTATAATTCACCGGACTGTCCGATGGTGCACCGGACTGTCCGGTGAGCGAACGGTCGCCAGCGCAACGGTCGGCCGCGCAATCCGCGTGCGACGCGTGGCCCCAACCAACGGTCGGCTGGGGGCACTAGACTGTCCGATGTGCACCGGATAGTGTCTGGTGCGCCAACCATCCCAAAGATCCAACGGTCAGCTGCGCCAGGAATGGAAGGAGATCCGCACCGGACATGCTATAGTGGCTGTCCGGTGGGGCACCGGACTGTCCGGTGCGCCACCCGACAGAAGGCAAGAATTGCCTTCCTTGTTGGGTTCCAACGGCTCCTAGCTGTCTTGGGGCTATAAAAGGGACCCCTAGGCGCATGGAGGAGTCACCCAAGCATACTTTGAGCATTCTAAATCTTCCACACTCCGTCTCCGCGCACTTGATTGGCTTTCTTAGTGATTTGAGCTCCAGTCTAGTGGTGAATTTGTTGCGATTCATTTGAGCTCAAGTCTTGGCTGTGTGTGTGCGTATTGCTGCGGATTTGTGTGTGTGTTGCTTCCCTCCCTTACTCTAGTGCTTTCACTTTGATCTTTGTTGTAAGGGCGAGAGACTCCAAGTTGTGGAGATTCCTCGCAAACGGGAAAGAGTATAAGAAAGAAAACAACCGTGGTATTCAAGTGGATCATTGGATCACTTGAAAGGGGTTGAGTGCAACCCTCGTCCATTGGGACGCCACAACGTGCAGTAGGCAAGTGTTATACTTGGCCGAACCACGGGATAAATCATCGTGTCTCTTGTGCTTGTTTTCTTTGTGACCATTGTGTTTCACAAGAGCTCGGTCCTTAGCCACTTAATTCCATTGTGCTAACACTTAACCAAGTTTTGTGGCTATAAGTTTAAGTTTTTACAGGATCACCTATTCACCCCCCTCTAGGTTCTCTCAACTGTAGGCTTAGTGGGTTTCTCAAACCACAGTGAGGAATCTATTTCATCCACTGTAGTTATCATTTCAATCTTTTCCCGCTATAAGTGGCAATAAATACCACATAGCGGTTTAATTTGTCTTGTCTGACCAACTAGTAGCCAGAATGTGCACTTTTGCAAAGTAAAACAGAAAATATTTAGGACATCTATTTTAATACTGAAAACATAGAACTTGCATGAATTAAATATTCGACGTTGGTCAAATAATAACCATGTATGATCTACAAAATTTCTTGTTCTAAAATTCTAAACCATCGTTGGATGATCTAGAAAACTTAATTTTTGTATAAAATGTGGCAACAATATTCGACGTTGGTCAAAATATTCAATCACCGCAAAAAAATCTGAATTTCTATGCACTTAAAGAGAATTAATCCACATAGGCTTCATAATAAACAATAATGCATAGAAAAACAAATAATAATCTGGTTCTAAAATTCTAAAACCATAGTTGGATGATCTAGAATATATATACTTCTGTTCAAAATGTGGTAACAATATCTAACGTTGGTTAGATTACCGCAAATTTTCTAAATTCTATGCAATTTAGACAATAAATAAATCCACGTTGGTTTCATAATCCACTGAAAAATTGCATAAAATACTGAATAAAGTACAAAAGTACGTAGCAGAATAAAATAGTCCATAAATATCTCTGTACTTTTCTATAACCGGAAAATATTTCTAAGATTTTTTTGCAATATTTCTGAATTTTCTTCTCTTTTACTGGTTTCACCACTATATCCAATTTCCAGAAAAAAGTCTCTGGAAAATAGAAAAGGCCAAGGTAGCCGAACAGCCTGTGCGGCCCATGTGGTCACTACGATAATGAGCCAGCGGTACCGTACTCCTATAACAACAAGTTATATGGCGCTGCCAAGTTTATTGACTTTTAGTGTTATGTTGTTAAAGAGTAGATTCAGGATCAAACCATAAAAGATGAGCATAACTGAAGATAGCAGATGCCAGCGGTCCGCTCACAAAAAGGTCTTCCACACCCAACGTGTTAAGACATCACGTAGCCGTCATGGGTTTAAGGGGGTGCCTATGACCTTGAATTAAAGGGGCTACAGATTGCAACCAAATAAAGTGTCTTTTCGTTCTGAAGCAGGCGAGCATGTTGTAGTCAATCAGTACGATGATACTTACTCGGTCATTGTCACGCTTTGGTCTCTATGTGTAAACTTGTAAAGGGATGAAATCCAGAAAAGTTGAGAATAAGGAATGTAGAAAACAAAGGGGAGATTGTTGGGTGTGTCCTCTACAGCTGGTCATCAGTGGCCGGATTGGGCTAAACCCAACTATCTATCTCTTTAAATGGGCCCTTAATTAGGAGGCCCACGCTAATCTCGGTTGGAGCCCCCAGACACACGGCGCTATAAATATAGGACTAAGGGGTCGCAGAAAAAACTAACGCTAGTACCTCGCTCCAAAACTCTAGTCCCCAGAGGCCCCCATCGTCTAAACGTCGGAGTGCCTGGAATCGCGACAACCTTCAGCGGCTCGGATCCCCGATGCATGCTAATTCTCTGCAGGGCATCGGTATGAAGACAGCAACAGCGACATTCTCCAACAGCAACAACAAATGTGTGTTTCTCTGTTCCTCTCAGTAGAACAGACCTATCGTCATTGAGATTTTCCAGTTACGGATTGGTATTCTAGGGACTTAGAAATCGATCCTAGACATGTATAGATTCTAACAATCTGCAGTTAAACCAAGGTCATTGTTCGGAGCAGTTTTCCTAAAGCTTCTTTCAGGTATAATCTTTATTTCAGTACTCTATATCGGAACAGGGATTGTCATCTACTAGAGCTGTATAACTAGTTTCTTTTGTGCGAACTATTCCTTGTATTATGAAGTTTGTTTGTCCTTAGATTTTTTTATTATGATAATCTATATGATTGAAAGAACAGTGTTTCATCAGTATGCATAATTTAAACTAGTTCTGTGTGTTTATATGACCATAATGGGATCTGTTGATGGTTCCGATTTGCTAAGTTCCAATCAATGCCTGCGTGATCAAGAAAAAAAAAATTCTCAAGGCCATAATATAGCAATACCATCTTTTAGTTTTACACCTTTACTTCTCAGAGGTAGAAAACACTCAAATGTGAGCTGACTGAAGGATCTAGTTATATTACTTCCAAATGTTAGTTCAATGTTTCGACTTTTGTTGTTCAGAAAATGATCGAGCTTTTGACGTTATCTACTGCATAACCTTCAATCTGATGGATCAGCAAAATGGCTTGACATATGCATGCTATTTACATGGACTTCAATGTATGTTCTTTTTGCTCTGAATCTCAAAATTTCCCAAATAGCACTTCTTCTTACTTGACCTTATTTATGAAAGATTCATAGACAGTTGCAATTGAAGAGCCTACACATTGGGTCTTGGGAACTATTGCTCACTTGACTGTATTATTAAAACTCCAGACGGTCATGAAATATACACGGCGTCAGCTAGAAAGGGAGCTGTTGATTGAAGATATTCAGAGGATTGAGGACATGCCGTCATACAGGCTTCTGGGCCGGTAGCTATGAAGAAACTGAAATCTTAACATGACTACATGCTGCAAGGTTTGGGATGCTTAACGGATTGCAACCTGTATCGACAAACGGCGCCAATCATGAAATGTAGATGCATATGTATCCTTGTGTTTTAGGTACTTGTGGGTTGTGGCCTTTGGTAACCTGATCGAAATATACTAGGTAGTTTTTTTTTTTTTTTTTTTTTTTTTGCTGATGATAGAATGCCACGTAGGGTAACTGAAGTGTCTGATCAGCTGCCATGGCAAAAGTTTGTAGGGTGTGTAAAGTGTAATCACAATGTGGTCGTTGTTCATCATACGACGAAAGGAAGTGTTCCTATAGGGTTGTCGTTGTAAACAGGAGGATTTGGGAAAGCTGATCTGAGTTGTATCCCATTTGATAAGAGGCTAGGCGCAGGAACTATGCTGTCCATTGGTTTTCTCCAAGATCAGTTTGCACTATTCGTGACAACCCTGAATTGTACACCAGTTTGAAAAATTTCCACTGTTCGTTGCTTATAACTTCGGTACTCCCTCCATTCTTTTTTATTTGTCGTGATTTAATGTAAAAATAAACTAGCGGATGTCAAATATTTAAGAACGGGATAGTATTTTATAACTTATAAGCTGTTGTCATATTGGCCATGTTTGTTTTAGCTTTTGGCTGGATTATGACCGTTAGGATTGGCTCCTGATAGTTAAGCACTTTGCTTATCAGCCCGTAAGAATCGTTTTTATAAAAATCATCTAAATAAATGTGAACCTAAAATCTGCCGAGTCGTTGTTGGAACTTGCTCTCCCGAGCAAGATGATCCAACGGGAGAGTGAAAGTAATGCAAACAAGGTTTCAGCTCAAGAGGGCAATTGCTCTTTTAATCTAGCCTCTCAAGGGCATTGTGCGGGGGTATTTATAGGTGCCTGAGTACCCAGCGTCATGGATTAAGGACGCATGTGCCCTCAGGCGCCTAGGTCATCCCAGGAATATTCACATAAAGCAGGGTTACAGGCTGTCATTACAGAAGAGCCTTCACAAATCGGGCCCGTAATGCGCTCAGCCGCGCGGGGCCTGTTACAATGGGTCGAATTCTACGTGGGCCTTCGCGTTGGACGAGGCCGCGAGACGGAGCGACCTCGTCGTAGGCCTTCGTCTTGCAGCGTGTTGGACGAAGGGTGGAAACTGCCGGCCGCTTAGCCTCCGTTGGTTCGGTGAGATTGACGAAGGCATCGAGCGAAGGGTGACGTCTTCGCCTTCGCCCCAACATTTGCCCTCCGAGGGACCAGTTCGACTAAGTCATCTGGTGCCGAAGGCGTCGCTAGATGGTGGAGACGCTACCCTCGCTCGAAGTGGTTCCGCGGGGGTTTTTGATGTGACTGTTGACGGACGCGGCACTGTTGGACTGCGGGTTTCCCGAAGCGTCGCGTCCTGTGTATAAAAGGGGGCGGAGCGGCGCGGGTTAGGTACTCTTTCTGCGCGCCGCAAAACCCTAACCTCCTTTTGAAACCGTTTGACCGCTCGCCTGCCCTCCTTGCTCCTGCTCGTCGGAGATCTGGCCCGTGTGAAGCAGACCGCCCGCCGCCGCCGATGGTACGTAGCCATGCCGACTTCTTCCTCTTCTGCTGCCGATACGCCGCCGGCCGGCGCATCGTCCGAGGACACGCTGAGCAATGTGGCGGCGGAGGAGTTGCATCCTGGTGACACAGTGGAATTCGACGTGTCGCGGATGTCCTCGGTCCGCGTGCAAGACATGCAACAGCTTGGATATTTTGGCGGCGGAGTGGCGCGTGTCCCGGGGGCGGAGGAGGTCCCCGAGCCGGAAGGCGAGTTGGTCGTCTTCGAGGCGTTTTTCGCCGCTGGCCTTCGTCTGCCTGCGCATCGATTCGTGGCAGAGGTCCTGCGTAGGTTCGAGGTCCAGGTCCACCAGCTGACACCGAATGCCGTGGTGGCCCTGGCGAAGTATGTATGGGCGACGACTTCGTACGGCGAGCAGCCCTCTATGGAAGTCTTCACGAAACATTATTGTCTGCATTGGCAGAAGAGGAAAATTGGACATAAGATTGCACAATTTGGATCTTGCACATTTACGCTGAAGACCGACAAGACCTCGATGGAAGTCGTGGAGTTGGTTCCCTGCGCCCGCAATAAATGGGGCAACTGGTGGGAATTTTGGTTTTACGTTTCCGAAGGCACAGTCGAAGACCATCCAGGGCTCCCCGTGGCCGTCATGTGCTCACATTATTACGTAGCGTACCCGCAGTTTGAGGTAGCGGAGGATGATGAAAACGAAGGGGCCCTTCCGTGCGCTGTCCGCATGAGTAGCGGGCACGACCTTGTTGAGGAGTTTGTCGGGTATGGGGTATGGCCCTTGGCGCATGGCTGGGCGCTGGGCGAAGTATGCCCTTGCAAGATGCTCTCTCGTGGCGGGATGCTAGTGCGAAGTCCTACCTTCGCGCTGGATTTGCATGGCCGAGATCCCGCCGCATTCGTGCGTGAAGCGGAAGACGGTGCGGCGAGGATCGTGGGGCGCTACGTGCCGAAGACAGAGGGTCTGCGGAGCTGGGATATCCGTGGGTCCAATGACAGGCTAAATTGGGTCTTCGAATTGAACCGCTTGTCGTACGGTGGTTATCCCGGGAAAGACGCCGCCGACCGCCGCGGGAAGAAACCGATGGGCGGTACCGAGGAAGGGCCTTCGCAGGAGGCTACCCCGGCTACTAAGAAGAGAAAATTAGGTACTATAGTGGGGGAAAGGGGGTGTCTGATAATTTTGCTGTGGAGTTGAGTGGGACATGTGCGGCCCCCGGGGGAAGGATGTCTTCGCCCGAGCTCCGGGAGTCTTCGGCGCGAATGCTGGAGGTTACCGGGGGTCGGTGGCCAAAGAATCTTCCGATCCCCTGGGCAGAGGGCGAAGACATGTCTACGTCTCGTATAGCTCGTGGCTTGAGGATTTTCCCTTACGGACAGAATATTGCTGCTGTTGTGTCGACAGTGATAAACAAGGATCGACAGGATGCTGCGCAGAAGCGCCGGGCGGTCATCAGGCTCCCCGATCCGAGGCGTGAGGCGAAGAGAGCGCGGGGGAGCGCGAAGGCTGCTACCCCCGGCGGTAGCCAGCCGACGCCGGCTGCGAAACCGGCCGCACCCGGATCCAGCAGGGTGTCGGAGAGCACGAAGGCAGTCGTCGCCGGCGGAACCAAGTCTACCCTGGGCGAAGCTGCGAAGGTTTGGGAGCTGCCTTCGTCGGGGAAACACGTTGCCGACTTCAGCACGAATATTAGCGTGGACGACTATTTCGTTGGTAAGTAAGGTTTTTTTTGACCGGTGATACGTTGCAGGGTCGAGCGAGGGGCAAATTGTTGTTGTCCCGCCTGCGGTGGCAACCACGGCGTCAACCGCGGTGGTTGGGGTGAAGGGTGGCGCTTTCTGCGCGAGCGGCGAGATTTCGTCGGCCGCTGCCGTCAAGGACGAGGCGGGCACCATGTCCCGCCGGCTGAGGGAGGCGTCACAGCAGCTGTCGCAACAGCTAAGTCAAGTAAGTTGAGCTGGACTTCGGTGTTTGCTGTTTCCATGGGGATTGTGGTCTCATGTGTTTCTGTTAGGCGGCCGACTTCGCCGACTGCGTGGTGTCGGGTGCCCTTACTGCAGATGTGGCTGCCGAAGTCGAGAGACTTCGGGCGCAGCACGCGGATGCCGTCCGGGAGAAGTCGGCTGCGGAGAGCAAAAACCACAGACTGGCGGAGAAGGTGGCCGCCCTAGAGGCCGAGAAGATGGACCTCCGGCGCCAACTGGTGGAGGAAAGGAGGGAGGCCAACCAGGCCATCGCCGAGGCGCAGGCTGCGCAGGCGGAGGCCAAATTGGCACGGGCGGAGGGAAGTCTCGCCAGCCAACGCGCCGAGGAGTGGGAGGTGAGGTTCAACGCTCTGCGCGGCCGCGTGGACAAGGCCGAGGCCTCTACGCGCTCGAAGTTGAGCGGACGCTCGCACAACTCGTGGAATCGTACCGCGAGTTGGGTGCGCGGACTGCTGACTTCGTGGTGCCCGACCGAGAGGCGGGCCTTCGCTTCCTCGAGTGGTTGCAAGAGGAATTGCTGGTACTCCCGACCATCGTGGAGGGTTTCATGTCCTATGCCTCCCTCGTCAGCTGCAAAGGGGCAATGATACGCTGTCTCGCGAGGGCTGCAGACACTACGAGGTCTTCGACCAATCGAACGGGAGCTTTGAACGCGAGATCTTTAAGGCCGAAGACCCTGTTGTGAAGCAGTCAGCGGGGGCACTTTTTAATAGGATGTGGGGGGCGCATGGTAGAGAGGCTGTCAGGGAGCGATCCGACCGGGCGAGAGAGCAGGTGACGGTTGTTAATTTGCTGTGGTTTGTTGCGCGTGGGTATGTGTAGTTTTTGCTGAATGAATGTGTTGTTGCTGCAGATGGAGCGTGCCGAGGGCGTCGAGGACTTCGGCGGTCTAGTCGGCGCGCCGCCCGATGCTGCGGAGGTCAAACCGGTGCTGCCCTCGGATGCCGGTGAAGGCCCATCAGACGCGCCCGTGCCTGCTGTGGCCGGCGAAGACCCTGTGTCGGCCCCTGTGCCGACGGTCGAAGGCGCCCAGGAGGTGGTGGCGGAGCCGACAGTCGAAGGCCCTACGGCCGCGGCCGCGCCCTCGCAGGTGGCTGAGTAGTTGAATAGGTGCAGGGGAGTTTGTAAATTTTGTCTACGTGTTACTGAACCTCGGTTGCTGCGCAGGTTCAGGGTTTTGGGCCTACGCACGCAATCGCTACTGACAGTGCTAATCTTGTGGCGGCTTCGACCGTGGTTGCGGAAAATGATTCGGATGATTCTGTGTCTAAGTTTTTTGAGTCTGATGATTCTGGGAGTTCGGTTGCGTGGACGGAAGAGTCTTCGGATGAGGATTTGGATTATTTTGCGGCATTGGATGTGGCTGCGGCGAAGGCTTCTCCGCGTGTGATGGATGCTGAAGTTCTTCTTGGTCCGAGTGCTAGGCGTAGGCGGCGAAGGGCGGTGGCGAAGCGTAGAGTGAGTGAGGTGGAGGGTGGTCGTCTTCGTGTGGATAGGGCTGGCAAGCGGGAATTGTTGTCCTCGCCGGTTGGGGCGAGTGTAGGTGAGGGGGAGTTGCGAAGTCTTTTTGAGGGTGAGGAGTTAAGGATAATGTTGTTTAACTACAGGGAGATGGGTATCATCCCGAAGGTTGAACCAATGTAAGGTGTGATTCCCTTGCTGTATGTGTGTAACTATAATTTGTATGATGATTTGTATGGTGAGGCTGTGTGCCTTCGCTGATCCGGTCGTGCCCGTGGGGGACCTGTGCACTTGATCTAGTGCGTTTATTATGTCGGTCCGGCTACGCCTGTAGTTGAGGGAGACTTCAATTTTGCTCACTTGTTGTGCTAGTCCGGCTGCACCCTTAGGCGACTTTTGCACGGATAGTCATTTGGGTAAGACTTCGGTTTTGCGCACTTGTTGTGCTAGTCCGGCTGTATCCTTAGGCGACTTTTGCACGGATAGTCTTTTGGGGAAGACTTCGGTTTTGCGCACTTGTTGTGCTAGTCCGGCTGCACCCTTAGGCGACTTTTGCACGGATAGTCTTTTGGGGAAGACTTTGGTTTTGCGCACTTGTTGTGCTAGTCCGGCTGCACCCTTAGGCGACTTTTGCGCGGAGTGTCGCACGCGAGGGTAGCCAGCGCTGGCCCTCGCGGTGCCTTCGTTGTGGTCAAATGCCGAAGACCGCCGATGCGGTCTTTTTTCGACGTTGTAATTTTTTGCGGGGGATTTTTTGCGTGTATATTACATGGCTCCGCCTCATTAAAAACCTCACCTCCCGGGAGGAAAAGAGTGCGGGCCGAAATAAAGCTGGTTTGTGAATTACAAGGGCGAGCTGGCCCTGAGGAGTCAAACAAAAAATTTGCGGAGATTGTCAATGTTCCAAGAATGCTCTAAGTCTTCGCCGGATGGCGTTGTTAGCCTATATGCGCTGGGGGACGCCTTCGTCTTGACGATGAAGGGGCCCTCCCACTTTGGCTCTAGCTTGCCCCGGGACTCTGTCCGAGCTGTCCGGACGAGTACGAGGTCTCCTTCGCTGAATTCCCTCGGAATGACTGTGTGGTCGCGCCATGCTTTTGTTTGAGCTTGGTATTTGTTTAGGGCCTGTAGGGCGAAGACGCGGTCTCCGTCGATGAGGTCCTTTGAAGTAGGCTCGTCTACGTCGGGAACGACTGAAGTGACTGTCCGTGGTGACCCATGTTTTATTTCTTGCGGGGTCATGGCCTCCGATCCATATAGAAGGCGGAAAGGGGTGAACCCAGTCGTCCTATACTCGGTCGTGTTCAGCGCCTAGACCGCTTCAGGTAACAGGTCGGCCCACTTGCCTTTCTTGTCGTTGAGGAGCATTTTCTTGACGGCTGTGAAAATTTTACCAATGGTGCGTTCCACGACTCCGTTGGATTGCGGGTGGTACACTGAGGCGAAGGCAAGCTTGGTGCCAATGGAGAAGCAGAAATCCCTGAAGTCTTGGCTGTCAAATTGCTTGCCATTGTCAACTGTGAGCTCGGACGGGACTCCGAAGCGGCAAACAATGTTTTGACAGAAGAATTTTTGGGCAGTCTTCGATGTTATCATGGATACAACCCTCGCCTCGATCCATTTGGTAAAATACTCGACGACGACGAAGGTGAACTTCAGGTTCCCTTGGGCCGTGGGTAGGGGCCCAACAATGTACAGGCCCCAGCGTTAAAGGGGCCACGTGTGGGCGATTAGCTTTGTGAATTGTGAAGGGCTGCCCGAGCGTGGAGAGAACTTCTGGCAGGCTTCGCAAGACCTTGTGACCTGATTTGCGGCGCAGATCATGGCGGGCCAGTAGAAACCTTGACGGATCACCTTTGCGGCTAGGGCCCTAGGCCCTGCGTGAGAGCCGCAAGTCCCGCTGTGGACTTCGCGTAGGATTTGGACGCCTTCGGTCTCGGTGACACATTTGAGCATGGGTTGACTGACCCCCTTCTTATAAAGCTGACCTTCGATTAGTGCGAAGTCCCGGCTTCGATGTTTGAGGCGCTTGACCTCGTTGATATCGGTTGGATGATAGTACCCCTGCAGGAACAGGGTTATTGGTGCCCGCCAGTCTTCGGTCATGATGAGGTTGACTATGCGGTGGCCCTCGCTGTCATTGGATATTTGGGGCCCCTCTGGGCTGCGGACGGCTGGCATGCCGATGACATGGTAGAATACGTCGGAGGGCAGGGCCTCGCCTCTGGTGGCTGCCTTGGCCAATGCGTCGGCCTCCTCATTCTTGGCTCGGTCCACATGCTGCAAGGTGAAACCTTTGAATTGCCTCTCGAGACTGCGGATAGCCGCGAGGTACTGCATAAGTGCGGGGTCCTTCGCTGCGTAGTCTTTCTCGACTTGGCCGGTGACTACCTTGGAGTCTGTTCTGATGATGCAGGTGGTGACACCAAGTGCCCTTAGCTTGCGAAGGCCGAGGATGACAGCTTCGTATTCTGCTATATTGTTGGTGCATCTATCAGACTCCAAAGCAAAGCTGAGGCGTGCTGCATATCTGTGCTTGACACCTGTGGGTGAGGTAATGACTGCAGCGGCGCCTGCCCCCGCATGGCACCATGCGCCGTCGCAATGGATTGTCCACACCTTCTCTGCGGACGTGTCTGGCTGCGTTATTGGCCCAGTCCAGTCGGCGATGAAGTCTGCCAGGACTTGTGACTTAATGGCTGTCCTGGGCTCGAATGTGATATGGTAGCCGGAGAGTTCGGCTGCCCATTTGGCAATCTAGACTGATGCCTCCGGGTTTCTAAACAATTTGCCGAGTCCCCTATCTGAGGTGACCCGGACCTTGAACGCTTCAAAATAATGGCGCAATTTGCGCGAAGCCATAACAACTGCGTAGGTGATTTTTTCCAGTTCCGTCATATTGCATTTTGATGTCGTGAGTACTTCGGAGACGTAATAAACTGGACATTGCCTGATCGTGCCCTCTCTGTCCTGCTCTTGAACCAGTGATGCGCTGACCGCATGCGGCGAAGCTGCGATGTAGAGCAACAGGGGTAGCGAGGGGTCGGGGCTTGTAAGAATCACCAACTCTGACAGGTACTGCTTTAATGAAGCGAAGGCCGCCGCCTGCTCTGGTCCCCATGTGAAGTCTTTTGCGCCGCGGAGTGTTTTGAGGAAAGGGAGGCTTCGCTCTGCGGATTTGGAGATGAATCTGTTGAGGACGACCAATCTGCCTGTCAGTCGTTGGATGTCTCTGGCTGACTGCGGGGGCGTCATGTTAATGATGGCCTGGATTTTGGTCGGATTGGCTTCGATCCCGCGGTGCGACACCAGGTACCCCAATATTTTCCCCTGGCGAACGCCGAAGACGCACTTTTCGGGGTTTAGGCGAAGTCGTGCGTCCCGCATGTTCGCAAATGTTTCGGCGAGGTCAGCCAGATGGTCTTCCTTGCTTCTGCTGGCGACGACGATGTCGTCCACATACGTAAATATGTTTCTGCCGACTTGGCTCTCGAGCACCGTTTTGGTGAGCCGAGAGAATGTGGATCTGGCGTTCTTAAGTCCCTCCAGCATTCTGATGAAGCAATACGTGCCGAAGGGTGTTATAAAACTGGTGCTTGCCTTGTCTTCCTCCTTCATATATATTTGATGGTAGCCGGAAAAGCAATCAAGGAGTGACATGACTTCGCACCCGGTCGCACTATCGACGATTTTGTCGATCCGAGGCAGTGGGAAGTTGTCCTTGGGGCAGGCCTTGTTGAGACTGGTGAAATCAATGCACATACGCCATTTGCCGCTCTTCTTCTGCACCCTCACTACGTTGGCGAGCCATGTAGGGTAGGCGACTGGCTCGATAAATTTGGCCTCAAGCAGGCGATGTACCTCGGCCTTGGCGGCTTCTGTCTTCTCATCAAACATCTTGCGCAGCCGCTGTTTCTTCGGCCTCACCGAAGGGTCGATTCCCAAGCTGTGCTCGATGACGGAGCGACTGACTCCGACCAGGTCAAGGGCGGACCAGGCGAAGACGTCTTTATTTTTGGTCAGACAGCAGAGGAGTCTCTCCTCGTCATGCGGAGTGAGGTCTTCGCTGATGGTGACCGTTTGCTTGGGTGTTGCCTGGTCGAGGGGAACAATCTTGGTCCCATCGTTGCTCTGCAGCTGTGCCTTGTCATGTTCTTTGGCGGTTGGGCTGGCAGACTCGGGGACCTCGCGCTAGGCCGTGAGGCAGTGTACGTTCCTTTGCCCAGGAACGAAGTCTCTTTCTATGTTGTGTGCGGCCTGCTGGTTGCCGTAGACAGTGATCGCGCCTTGTGGACCTGGGATCTTCATGCACGGGTAAAGTCCGTGAATGGCTGCCTCAAACTTGTTGATGGAGCCCCGACATTATGGCGTTGTACGGGTACACCATGTCGACGATGTCGAACGTGACTTGCTCACTTCGTGCATTGGGTGCTACACCGAAGGAGAGGGGTAGCTCTATTTTGCCGACAGGAAAGGTGCCCTTGCCGCCGAAGCCATACAGTGGGTTGTCCGAAGGCTTAAGCAAGCTGTGGCTTATGCCCATGCGGTCGAAGGCATGGAGGAAAATGATATCCGCCTGGCTGCCATTGTCGACTAAGACTTTGTGCAGGTCCCAGCCTGCCACGCTGCAGTTGATAACCATGGCGTCGATGTGGGGTGCGCTGCGCAGGTCGACGTCTCAGGCGTCGAAGGTCAATGGCACATGGGACCACTTTGTCTGCACGACTGGACCGGTGACGGCGACGTGGTTGATGCTGCGGTAGTGGTCCCTCTTCTGCCGCTTCGTGTCGAAGTCGACGCTGGACCCCCCAGTGATCATGTGAATGACTCCGCGATACGGCTGATCGGCGAAGTCTTCTTGCTTTGGGGCTTGGGGGTGGTGGATGTTTTGCTGTTGCGGGTGTGGAGGTGGGAGTGGGGGAGGTACGATTTGTACCTCCTCGTGGTGTTGGTATGTGTGGTGAGGTGGATGCGGAGCGGGGCCGTGGTTGTATGGCTGGGGGGGTTGTTGATATGTGTGCGCGAAAACTCTAGGGTTGTCGGCTGGTTGCGCCCGTGCCATCCTGTCTCTGGTGGCCTTCGTCTCTGGGCAGTCTCTTGTAGGGTGCACGCAGTCTTCGCCGTGGAACAAGCAGTAAAATCTGCGCGGCTGCTGCGCACGTCCCCGGCCCCGACCACGAGTTCCGTTTTTGCGACCCTGGGGAGGATACTCCTGGCGGCGAGGGGCCTCGCCAGCGGGGTGCTGGTTGGCGATTTTGTGTACCTGCTGCTGACTACGGCCGTCCCGACCGGAGTCTACCTGCGAAGGCCTCGTCCACGTACGGCTGGACTGTGGAGGGTCTTTAGGTTTCCTCTGAGACTCGACTCTGCGCTGGTGGAGCTCTTCGGATCTGGCGTATTTTTCGAATAGCTGATACAGCTCCTGGAGGTTCCTGGGCGGATCTCTGATGCAGTGGCTGTAAAGGACGCCAGCCCGAAGGCCACTGATGGCGTAGTGAATGACGATTTGGTCATCAACCGAAGGCAGTTGTGACTTGAGAGTCAGAAACTTGCGGTAGTACTCCCGTAGAGTTTCTCTTTCCAGCTGCTTGCAGAGTGAAAGTTCAGCCAAGGCTTCGGTGTCTGGATGGTACCCTTGGAAGTTGAGTAGGAATTTGTCCCGGAGACTTCTCCAGGAGTCGATGGACAACGGGGGCAACCTGGTGTACCAGGTGAGGGCCGGGCCTTCGAGGGCGATGATGAATGACTTGGCCATCGTGGCGTCGTCCCCTCCGGATGATGCAACGGCGACCTGATAGCTCATGATGTACTGTGTCGGGTCAGTGCTGCCGTTGTACTTGGGATAGGTCCCTGCCCTGAAGTTGGCGGGCCATGGTGACACTTGCAGGTGTGGCGCCAGGGGACTCCGCTCGTCAAGGTAGTTGACACCTTGGAATGCTGCGGCGTGCGGGATGGCGTGTCCGCGCTGAGGGATGAACAGGTCTTCGATTTGCGCGTGCTGTTGGAGGGGTGGGCCGTGTTGCAGGCCGAGTTGGCCTTCGCGCTGCATGAGCGCGATCTCTTGCTCAAGCTCCTGAGCCTTTTGCTCTTCGTCGCGTATCATCTGGCGCACCTTGGCTTGCGCAGGCACACGTTGGCGCTTGGCCTCGAGGATCTCCTTTTGCTTCTGGAGGTTGCGGTTCTTGATGCGCAAGGCACGCAGCTGTAGCTGTTCCTCTGCTGAAACGCCGACGACTTCGCCGTCCTCGGTGGCGTCCGTGCCCTCCGGTGAAGCGAAGCCTCGGGGAGGTTGCGGTTGTCCTCCGGAGCTGCAGGTGTGGAGACTGCCTTCGGGTGTGGGTTGTTCATTGCGCTGCCTCTTGCTGAGTGCGTCGTCTTCGCAGGCTTCTTGGTGGGTGGTGTCGACAAGGGCCTTGCCCTTTTTCTCACCCAGCAGCGCTGCCTTCGCAGCTTCGTCAACGGATGGGGCTGCCTTCGAGCTAGCTCTCTTGGGTGCCATCGCGGGTGGTTTTTCGTAGCACGAACGGTGGGCGCCAAATGTTGGAACTTGCTCTCCCGAGCAAGATGATCCAACGGTGGAGTGAAAGTAATGCAAACAAGGTTTCAGCTCAAGAGGGCAATTGCTCTGTTAATCTAGCCTCTCAAGGGCACTGTGCGGGGGTATTTATAGGTGCCTGAGTACCCAGCGTCATGGATTAAGGACACATGTGCCCTCAGGCGCCTAGGTCATCCCCAGAATATTCCCATAAAGCAGGGTTACAGGCTGTCATTACAGAAGAGCCTTCACAAATCGGGCCCGTAATGCGCTCAGCTGCGCGAGGCCTGTTACAATGGGCCGAATTCTATGTGGGCCTTCGCGTTGGACGAGGTCGCGAGACGGAGCGACCTCGTCGTAGGCCTTCGTCTTGCAGCGTGTTGGACGAAGGGTGGAAACTGCCGGCCGCTTAGCCTCCGTTGGTTCGGTGAGATTGACGAAGGCATCGAGCGAAGGGTGACGTCTTCGCCTTCGCCCCAACAGTCGTCGCGGTAGAAATCTGCCGCTTTCGAAAATATGCATACTCTTCGTCTTCGCTCTTTCGTCTTCGCACGTAAGTTTAGATTCGTGTGACAGATAAATTATGCAGGAATTCATATTCTTAAGGTCTTATTCGTTTGTGCCGGATTGGTGGGTGGGAACGATTCCTAACCGAATTGCTTCTCTGATTTATATAAACTTTGATTAGTTGGAATGATTCCGGATGTAATCCGACATAAACGAAAAAAAACCATCCCAAATAGGCCGCTTTTGTCTGATTTTTAAATGTTAATATTATGATGACTGGACAGTCCGCAGCTGCCCTGTGACCCTGTCCAGCGTGAGTCTGGTGACGACCAAGGACCGGCAGAATGGCAGGTGCGCTCCATGTCGGAGCAGCAACAGGGGACGCGATAGGTGAGGGGGTACAGGGGGGCGCACCATGAGCTGCCGCCAGCCTGATGCGTCCCGGCCATGTCCTCCGATTCTGTGTTCTTGGTGGGTGCCCGCCTCTGGGCGGACCTGGACCTGGGCCAAGGGGAAAATAAAGCTGCTAGCTAGGCTTGCGTTTAGAGACGACCAAGATTCCAAGAAGGCCAATAGGATTCCCGCCCCGGGCATCAACGCGAACGATCTCATGCATGGCGTTGGCATGTGGTCGCTAGCTCGCTGGATTTTGTCTGTGAGCATTTGGGTACGCATCGGTCCTCTGATGGACGGACAATAGACCGATCATATGTATGCATATCGCTGCATGAGGGCATGTGCTCAACTGATACCCTCTGAGGTCCGTCTGAGCCAGTGATGAACTGTTGATATGCTCATATGCTTCCATTCGTTTCCTTCTCCAAGAACATTGCTTGGAAGTAGCCAACGCAAGCCAACACATTCTCTCCAGGGTAAGTAGTTTAGGGCTTCCATTGCTTCCGACAAATGAACACTTTCAATCTTCTGATTAGACTCCCATGCATGCATGGATTATTCTCACGAAGATAAGAAGGGAATTCCTCGATCCAACAATGGCACTTTCTCAAGCTAGTAGTAGTACTAGATTTGTTCTAATTCCTAGTTCATGTCTCATGATCTTGTGGTCGCGTCGTCGTCATGCTGTGGACTCATGGCGTATTTGACGCGTGTGCACTCACTGAGATCAGATGAGATCTGCCCGGCCGCCGTGTCGTCGTTTCGTCCCTGCTGCCGACTGCCGACGACGACGACGACATGAAAGGCGGGCGGTTCATCATGATGACGAGGAATCGTGCAACTGCTAGATTGTTGCCGCTGCCTTTCCCCATCCCATCTGTTGATACCGTTTGCTAACACCGTCACTACGCACAATCGACCACTGCCGGATCTGAAATTTCCATCGCGGTCAGAATTCGTATCGGCAGAGGTTCGTTCATTAATACGAACTGATCCTTACTGTCAACTCGTCGCAGACTGACAGTGATAACCCTTCACTAACGATTTTAACTTAAAAATTGTGAAAATGATTGGAGGCACTACCGGAATCCGGTCCTTTGCCGAGTGCCAGAGTATTTGTCGAGTGCTTTTTATCGGACACTCGGCAAAGAAGACTTTACCGAGAGCCGCACTCGGCAAAGTCCTGCGCTCGGTAAAGAGCTTGTTTACCGAGTGCAGGACACTCGGCACAACGCAGCACTCGGCAAAGACTTCTTTGCCGAGGGTCAAACACTCGGCAAAGACGGCTCTCGGCAAAGGTCCGTTAGCGGCTGTCTACAGCTGACGTCCGTCAGTCTTTGCCGAGGGCCGCCAGCCGGCACTCGGCAAAGCAGATTCTTTGCCGAGTGCCACATAGCTGGCACTCGGCAAAGAGTGTCTTTGCCGAGTGTTTTCTGTGGACACTCGGCAAATCATATTTGTATTTTTTATTTTGGCCACCAAACTTTTTGTGGTATGTTCCTACACTATGTAGACCTACATGTACCATTTTGGGACAATTATAATAGTATTTTCAATAGCTAGTAGATGTTCGTTTATTTGGATTTCTTCGGAAAATTCAGATTTGAACTGCAGGTCACTCGAAACTTGGAAAACCGTGGATGTAAAAATGATATCCATACTACTTAGCACAAGTTACGACCGATTTCAGGAGCGGACCGGAAACTTCGAGCACCATGCTCACTCAACAGGGCCGTGAACTTGCCATCCAGTTGTTTAAAAATTGTATAAAACACAAAGTCAGAAAATCATGAAACATGTCCACGTGTCATGATATCATATGTAGAGGATGTGATAAAAAATTGAAAAAGTTTCGAGAAAGCTATGACGCACTATGTGTAGAAACCTAAGAGATCCACATTGAAACTGACATTCGGCAAAGAACCAAGACCTGGGCACCGGTATAGGTTCTTTGTCGAGTGTAATGTCTCTGACACTCGGCAAAGAGGCACGCTTTGCTGAGTGCCGTACGTAGCACTCGGCAAAGAACCTGATATGGGGACCCTCCCTTGCGGGTTCTTTGCCGAGTGTCCTAGGTGGCACTCGACAAAGATTAATTCATTGTCGAGTGTCACCTGGGACACTCGGCAAAGACGCCGTCTCCGTCACCCGTCGCCGTAACGGATGCTTTTCTTTACCGAGTGCTCCCTGGCACTCGGCAAACCTCTTTGCCGAGTGCCCGAGAAAAAGTACTCGACAAAGAAGGCTTTGCCGATGCACTGTGTGCCGAGCCTTCTTTGCCGAGTGCGACACTCGGCAAAGCCTTTGCTGAGTGTTTTTAAGGCTTTGCCGAGTGCTTCAGGCACTCGGCAAAGCGCTCGTTTCCGGTAGTGAGGTCGTTAAGAACTGATTGCTAGTTCAATCAACGAAACGGCGGTGACGATTTAAGCCACGAATCAACAATGATATTAAGCCTACTTAAACCTATAGTGATACTTCGCTGCCAACTCATGGCTTGAGCCAGGAGTGATGTAAAGTCTATCACTCTATCGGTTTTTGGCTTGAGCCGACAGTGATAGTTGCACGCTACAAAACCCTTCCCCTCCTCACTCCCGTCGCGAGCACATCCATTCAGCGCTAGTTTGGGATTGAATAAGAACTCTTCAATCCCCTCCGGTTTTGTGGTTTCTAAACTAGCACTCAAGGAGGCCATTCCCCACCCCTCTCTTCATTGTTATGACTATTTTCATCAAAATGTATATGGAAGGTGTTGAATCTTTAATGAATGTGTATGATCTTGTTTTAAGGTTAGTAACAAGCATATCTTTTTAATTGTTTTGTTGGTTAAATTGCTTAATTTTAATGCTAGTATTTCTCAATTTCAGAGAACACCTTTTGATTACATCTTAAAGAAGGCATTCAAATTACAACCCATCTTCTAAAAGGTTGGTGTCTATGAATTTAAGCAACATATCTAGTGTAAAAAGAATTAGAGTGCTAACATATTAACATCAAATTCTATCCATCAGATCCGCCATCTACGAGTGAGTGCAATCCCACATGAGGAAGGTGCCTATACTGCAAAAAATGTAGTTTTTTAAATAGTGTAAGAGAGGAAGTGAGATTGCACTCAACTTAGATGTGGTGGATCTGATGGATACGATTTGATGTTAACACCCTAATCATTTTTAAACTAAATATGTTGCCTTTTATTTTTAGCAAATTATATGGTGGTTTTGATGATTGTTAGTATGTGATGCTTTAGTTCATGCAAGTACACTATTGGAGACGCATTCTTTGTCGAGTGCCACATGCACTCGGCAAAGGCTTTGCCAGGGGCCACGCTCGACAAAGAGGGATCGGTGAAAAAATTGTCGGCAACGGTCTCTTTACTGAGTACTTTTTATCGGGCACTCGATAAAGTAAAGTCGTCGTGACGACGGTTAGTAACTGTGATGGAGGCTTTGCCGAGTGTCTTCTTGTGCACTCGACAAAGATTGCCGCTTTGCCGAGTGCTTGGCTAGAGACACTCGGCAAAGATGGCCACTTGTGTCTAGCTAGAGACACTCGGCATGGATGGCTCCTTTGTCGAGTATAAACCTTGTTGGCCTTCACATGAAACTTCTATAGAGACCGACTAGGTTTATACACATCGTACATGACAATTTTTATGAAACACTGTCAAATTTGATCACAGACTCTACATATGATATATCATGACATCTCGACAAGTTTCATGATTTTCTGACTTTGTTTGTGTTTTATACATTTTTAAAACAACTGGATCACAAGTTTGCGGTCATGTTTCGTGAACATGATATTCAAAATTTCTAGTCTATTCCTAAATATGATATGGCCGCAACATATGCTCAATAACATGAATATTATTTTTCATCCATCATTTTCCATGATTCGAGTGACTTGCAGTTCAAATTTGAATTATTCAAAGAAATTCAATTAAATAAAAAATCTAATAGACATACAGAAATGTGTCAAAATTGAACATGTATGTATAGAGACTTTAGGAACAGAATGCAAAAAAGTTGGGGGAGGAAAAAAATAAACTTTGCCGAGTGTCCACATAAGAAACTCGATAAGAATTCTTTTCCGAGTGTTTGCATATGACACTCGGCAAAATCAAGTCTTTTCCAAGTGTCTTCATTGGGCACTCGACATTGTTAATGGTTGTCAGCTGTCGTCGCTTACGACGCTTTGCCGAGTGCCCTATGTTGCCGAGAGTTGGACACTCGGCAAGAACTCTTTATCGAGTGTCGTTTTATGCCGAGTGTTTGGCTCTCGACAAAGAGGAAGTTTGCCGAGGGTAACACTCGACAAATTAGATCTTTGTCGAGTGCCCGTGGATTGATACTTGGCAAACCTCTGAGCACACGGCAAAGAGCGCGTCTTTGGTAGGAGTAGTAGTAGTAGAGTAGAGTTTTTTTAAATAAGGCTATCTATTTTAATTTTTTGTACCCATCCATATGACACCTAGCAATCCATTTTTTAGTTATAATTGTGTTCATGAATGTTCTAATTTGTATTTTCCTACAATTAGCACTACTATCTATATATGTCGTGAAGTAGAATAACTATTCTTGAGAGGGCTACCAATTTAGTTTTGATGAACACATCTGATATCCTGGCCCCTGGGATGGGATATCCTGGCCCAAGGCTTAATGAATTAATAGAGTATCCATACCAACAAGGTGCATCTTCTTTTTCGGAAGCCTATCTCGAAAGAACCTCCAAGTTAAGCATGCTTGGCTTGGAGCAATTTGGGATGGGTAACCGACCGAGAAGTTTTCTCGGGTGCGCATGAGTGAGGATAAAGTGTGCATAAAAGACCCGTGTTGGTCTATGGGGACAATATATGATCCTAGAGAGCTACCAGGAGTAAGTATCGCTGGTCTAGGGATTGGACGGGGTGTTACAACATCCGTGTGACATCTACAAATACATTAAATTTTCAGCAACAATGGTTCTTCTATATGACTCTAGTTTTTTATTCTATACTTAGTATTACCACCTTCTCCATGTTGGTGTACAAAGGGTTGAGAGCCACTTCTTGTGGCTGTTCTTGTGCTCTCTTTTGGTGCGGGCGGACATGATTGTTTGTCCCCCTTCAGATCACTTGAAGGCAGTGTGGTGTTGCTAGGTGCTGTTGCTGACACTGTTCCTTGTGCCTTACTCGTGACAGGAGGACTACCTAATGAGTTGTCTGGCGCATTGCCACTTGGTTCACTATCATTGTGGTCATGGTCTTCGTTGCCATCCTGAGGCAAGGTCGTCGTATCTTCACATAGGTATATGTCTGATTTTTCCCAAAGGACTTCCTTGCCTACAACGCTTCTTAGGTACATGTACCCTTATGGAGTGGGCATGTCAATTTATTGTCCAGATGATTCGGGTTGCATTGACTTCATTAACCAGCACCTTGGCATATGTCACACCCGGATTTAAGGGATAAAGTCGGGTGCGTCTCATATGTGCGCCAAAGAAGAACAACACATATAATGACCAAGTGTATAGAGATAAATGTCACCAATATTATTACATAGTGGAAGTGTCTTACAAAAATAAATGATAACAATAAAGCAAACTAATAATTATTCCTTGGCGCTATCAAACTGACTAGGAGACGCCACCTAGATAAGCTCGTACTCCTCGTTGTAGACCTCCTCCTGGACTACCTGCTCTTCACCTGTGGGGGGGGGGGGGGTTATATATCGCAAGGGTGAGCTCACAAAAGATCATAGCTCAACAAGTTATGGGGAATAATGTGCATGACCTCACCAAAGGTGGGAGTTCATGTGTAGTGTAAGGCTAATCAACAAATAATGGTTAAAGCTGAGCATTGCTTTTAATAAGATGGTCAAGTTTTATTAGCAGTTACTAGATGTAAGTGTATACCAACCCAAATTAAAAGTAGATCAAAATTAATAATAAACCACAATATGATGCAAATGATAAACTAAGTTTAAGTCCATAAGTTAATCATGCGAGAGTCCTGAGCTACTCATGATCATGAGCATGGCTAGTATACCAGTTTTATACTCTGCAGAGGTTGTACCCTTTACCCATAAGTCATGTTACCCAGTTGCCAAGGGGTCATCTCTACCAAGGAGACAAGGCAGGGTAACACTACGAGGCCTTTCCAAAGTTCCATTAGTTCAAGAAAACCCACTACAGATTTAGGAAGAAGGAAGCATAAGAATCCACCGTCCGGAAAGTTATGCAATCCGACCCGAGAACCTCCCTATACTCTGCAGCGACGCCTCCCCGCTTGCCCCTTTCAGGTAAGGTAATCTCTCCCTATCTTTCCTAATTACTTGGCCAAGGGTGTCCCATTCCACCCTTGTGGTGGCACTATATTCTCAAGTTAAGCTCCATGCTCCAATTAACACCATAGTCTTATCATGAACATTAAATAATAGAATTACAATAATAAAGTATGATCATGAGCATATTTGTCTTAACACCCAAAACCACATAGAGCAATAGCAGAGACTACCCAAAAGTGCAGTGGTGATCAAGGCAATAAGTAAAGCAAACTAGGGTGACATATTGGGTCCCATCAAAATTAAGCCTAAAAATGTCACAATGATTATATAGAACATTATTAGGTAAAGAAAAGTGGTCAAGGGCATAACTTGCCTTCATTGAGCTCATGCTCAGTATTATCCACCTACTGAGCACCTAGGTCCTCGGTTGCTTGCTCGTCTACTCGCAACAATACAAACAAACATGGTACAGGAGAAATTAACATCACACCAAACATCAGAACAGAATGCATGATAATATTCTATTTGAGAACCACTAAATTTGGAGTTACAGTCAAGATGTTATGATTTTCCGAAGGTTTTAGATGTTTGGCATATAATAAATTAAGTGCATAATTTTAATCTACGTTTCATGAAAAAATATGGTTACTAGATGATAAACAATATTAATATGAAATTAATGCAACTGGAATGGACCAAAAAGCAATTAAAATGGATTACTTATGAATTAAACAAAATTCTTGAATTATTTTTATATAAGAAATTCTATTTCAGTTTATTTCCACTTAATTAAGAAACTGTCTGGACCGTGGCCATAAATTCCGGGGAGCTCAGGGTTCAAATTATAACTTTTAGGACCATTCTATAATTATTCTAATACTGCCATGGACTACGGATTTATATCGATAATTGTGAGGGGCTCTTTAGCAAAATAATCGGCCGAAGGGGTATCCTGGAACCCTAGCCGACCGATTGAAACTCGACGGCGAGATTAAATCTATCCCTCTCTACGAACTGGTTCATCACACCGAGCGCCCGATCCAAGATCAACGGTCAAGGATTGCTCACGACATCAACTCCCTCCCGACCGCATGATCACTAATCAATGATCCCGATTTAAAATGACGAAGGGGTAACCTGAGATCTAATCGTGGCCACCCGAATCCAGATCATGGTCCAGCGCAAAACCCACCCCAAATCCTCATAGCCAACCGAACCCAGGCGGCGGCGCACACCAGCGAACGGTGGGGCCATGGCCGGAGATCACGTCCGGCACCCCGGGTCCCTATTTCTCCACCCCGCGAGGCAATTCATGGCGAGGGAAGTATGGTGAACTCCCACAGCTAGACTTCTACCGCAGGGTTTAATGCAGGGGACTCAACCCCCAATGGCGGATGACGCCCAGTTCACGACGCCAATCAGCTCGGTGGTCGCAGCTATGTCGGTACAGTGCACGAGGGCGAGAAGCGCCATTTGATTCCTAGGTAAACGACGAATCGAGTAGAGGCCCATACCAGGAATCCCAGGTGGAGGGGAAGTCGGGCCACGTGCGGTCGAGGGATTTGCTTCGACGCCGGTGAGGAATTGGCACTTGATGGGTACTACCCCGCGCCCAACACCGATATAATCTTGATCTGCATGCTGCGGCGGACGTCGTTGGCTGGATTCGAGGTCGCAATCACGGCGAGACCTGAGCGCAGCGACAGTGGCATCGACACTCTGCTTCTCTCAATCCATCCTCACGGAGCTAATGGTGAAATGGGGAGAAGAGAAGAGAGGGTCGTCCACTTATCCTGCGGGCGAAGCCAACGATGAGGGGATCTCACCCGGCGGTTATGCTAGCTAGAGCTACGGAATGGCGGTTACGACGCCCGCAACACCGGCAATGCGGACACAGAGACCCGGTCACAGCTGGTGGATGACGTGTGGGGCCCGGTGGATAGAGAGCTTAGGCAACAGACGACGCAGGTGCTGATAGATCTGGTCCATACATCAGTGTGCGGTTGATCCTGGCGAGTGGGGCCCGCCTGTCGGCACTTCATTCCCCCTCCCGGGCCACAGCGTGGGTTGAGTTAGTGGACCGACCCAGGAAGCCAGCCCAAGCCGTGGGTTTTCTTCTCTTTTTCTTTTTTTTCTTTTCTGATTTCTTTTCTTTTATAATTTATGTTTTCAAATTCTAATTTTCAAATTTAAGTTTGTCTCACACATTTGAATACAAATGCAACAATACAATAATACGAGCATGATATGCTTGTCTCTTTATTTATTTATTTATCATTTGACTAACTCAATTCCATTAGTTGAATATGAAAAAGGGAAAAATTAAGTAATCACATAAATCCTTTTTTTATATTCTCCCCATACACTTGTATTTTTAGAACCCCCAAATATTTGGGTATTACAAATCCTAACCCCCTTAAAAATAATCTCGACCTCAAGATTAAGAGGGACTAGGGAAGAGGTGGGGAAATTCTATTCGTAGCTCGTCTTCTCTCTCCCATGTAGCTTCATCTTCTCCATGGTGACTCCATTATACTTTGCACATTTTTATCACTTTACTCCTTGTAACACGAGTCAAGGTATCAAGGATCTTGACAGGGTACTCAGTCTAAGTCAGATCACCTTGAACACTAAGTTCTTCCATTAGCAACTGTTCCTCTGGGACATGGAGACACTTCTTAAGCTGAGATACATGGAATACATTGTGTACATCAGACAAATGATCTGGTAGCTCAAACTGGTAGGCCATCTCCCCAACTCGCTTAAAGATCTAAAGGGTCCAATAAAGCGAGGGGATAGCTTGCCTTTAACTTTGAATCTTCTCATTCCACGAATTGGTGACACCTTTAGGTACACATGGTCACCCCCTTCGAATTCCAATGGTCTTCTCTAGCTATCAGCATAGGTCTTCTGCCGAGTCTGTGCTATCCTCTAGTTCTCCCGGATCATACGAACTTGTTCTTCTGCCTCTTGAATAATTTCATGCCCAAAGAATTGTCTCTCACCAGTCTGATCCCAATACAGAGGAGTTATGCACTTTCTTCCATATAAAGCTTCAAATGGTGACATCTTGAGACTGACCTGGAAACTGTTGTTGTAAGAGAACTCTGCGTATGGTAGACTCTTTTCCCAACTGCCCCCATGCTTAAGGGCACAAGCTCTTAACATATCCTCGAGTACTTGGTTGGTTCTCTAAATCTGGCCATCAGTTTGTGGATGATAGGACGAGCTTAAAATCAACTTCGTATCCATGTTCTCATGAAGACTCTTCCAAAATCTTGAGGTAAACTGAAACCCTCGATCAAAAACAATCTTTTTTGGCACACCATGTAGGCACACAATTCGAGCCATGTATAACTCTACCAACTGAGAACCCTTGTAAGTGGTCATGACCAGAATGAAGTGAGCCACTTTGGTTAATCTATCCATGATCATCAATATGGAATCATAGCCTTTCTGGGTGCGAGGCAACCCGACAATGAAATCCATACCAATTTCTTCCCACTTCCATTCGGGCACTTTTAACGGGTGTAATAGTCCAGCCGGCCTCTGATGTTTAGCTTTGACTCTTTGACATACATCACATACAACCATGTGTGCAGCTACATCTCTTTTCAACCCATACCACCAGTACTTCTGCTTTAGATCTTGATACATCTTGGTGCTACCAGGATCAATATAATAGTCTGAGTCATGGGCTTCCTTTAGTATGGTCTCACGGAGGCTGTCTATCTCAGGAACACATATCCTGTTATTGAACCATATTGTGCCTTGTTCATCCTCTGTGAAGTCTGGACCTCTACCTTCTGCCATCAGATCTTTGATTTCTTGAATTTTAGCATCACCGATCTGACCCTTGCGTATTTCTTGCTCTAAGGTAGGTTCCATTTCTATGGTGATTCCTTCAGTATGTGCAACTATTCCCAAGTTGAGCCTTTCAAAGTCTTCAACTAACTCATCAGGTAATTGGGTGACTATAGCTGCATGAACATGTTCTTTGTGACTCAAGGCATCCGCAACCAGATTCGCCTTGCCCGAATGCATGATAGTGGATCTCAAAGTCATAATCTTTGATGAGCTCCAACCAACGGCGTTGCCTAAGGTTTAGATCATTCTGAGTGAAGATATACTTTAAGCTCTTATGATCAGTATAGACTTGGCATTTGTTCCCCATTATATAATGCCTCGTGCACTACATCTGCCAGTTCTAAGTCATGAGTGGGGTAGTTCAGCTCATGTTTCCGCAACTGGCAAGACGCGTAAGCAATGACATGTCCTTCTTGCATAAGAACACATCCCAAGCCCTGGCGGCATGCGTCACAATATATGTCAAATCCCTTCTGTAGATCTGACATAATCAACACTGGGGGTGACATCAATTTAAACCTCAATTGATTGAAACTATCTTGGCATTCGTGAGTCCACTTAAACTCTTTCCCCTTCTCCAATAGTGAGGTCATAGGCTTCGCTATCTTGGAGAATCCTTCAATAAAACACTGAAAATAACCTGCGAGTCCCAGGAAACTTCGGACCTCCATGACTGAACTTGGTATCTTCCAACCTACTATCTCCCTTACTTTAACCGGATCCACTGAGATTCCACCATTGGAGATGATGTGCCCAAGGAATGGTACTTCATCAAGCAAGAACTCACACTTACTAAACTTGGCATAAAGTTGATTATCCCTCAGCTTCTGTAGTACCAATCGCAGATGTTCCTCATGATCATAAAGTGGAATAAATCAGAATGTCGTCGATGAATACCACGACGAACCTATCAAGATACTCCATGAATACCTTGTTCATCAGATTCATGAAGTAGTCTGGTGCATTAGTTAAGCCAAACGACATGACCGTGAACTCATATAGACCATATCGGGTAGAGAAAGCCATCTTGGGAATGTCAGATGGCCTAATCTTCATTTGATGATAACCCGACTGTAATACTCAAGGTTGTATACAAAGAGTAATAGAGAGAGAGCTCCTCATTTTGTGTGCCTCATTTGCATCATAAAAAGAGCATACACAAAATGTAGAGTTTAATTCAAACAAATGATAAAAAAATAGGCATCATGTTGGAGTTTTATTGTTTGTGCATTAAATAAAATAATAATGTTAATAATAATAATAAAACTCAAGGTTGAATCAAACCCTAAATTAAAACTAGGGTTTTCTAAATGGAGAAGGGAAGGAATAAATATATAAATAAATTCCTCTCATTTTAGGGTATGTTAAAATTGCACTTATAATTTGTGGGTAAACTTGACACAAGTTTGACTTCAAAACTTTAACTCAAATTGAACTAGGAAATAGAGAAAGAAAACAGAAAAATAAAAAGAAAAAGAATAAAGGGTCTACTTGGGCCGGGGGGGAAACCAATTTGGCCCACTTGCCCGCGCGGCCCAAACCTCCCACCGCGCGCGCGCCAGCTCTCTGTCGCGTGGGGGCCGCTTGCCAGTCCATAGAGTTAGCGGTCGTGTCTCACTGATGGGTGGCCCCGGCACGTCAGATGCTCCCTCTCCGCCGTTACCGAACCCGCGGGGTCTTCGCCGCGCGGACCGCGCCTGCCTCGCATGGGATGCTCTCCGGGGACCTCGGAGCCGCGTAACCGTTGCACCCCCTGCGCGCCTTAAAAACCCCGTCTCCATCGCCGGGACCCTTGACAGCCTCTTGTTCCCTGGAACGCAAACACGCCGCCGCTAGAGTAGAGCTTAGTCCGCCGCGCGCCCAGGTTCGCTCGTCATCGACTTGCTCTCCGTGTAGTCCTCGGAGTTCACCTCCGTGACCTCCTGAAGCCAGCGCAGGGATCGCCCGGGACTGTCTTCGCCTCTAGAGCGTTGAATCGCTCGTCGACGTCGAACCAAGCCGAGGAACCGCGCCTTCACGTCGTCGGGATCACCCTCGCGATAAAAGACTGGTATGGCCGCCCGGGTGATTTCGCCTCCCTCCCCTCTTTCCTTCGGTATAGTTTCGCTCGGATTGGGTCGGTGGGTCGCCAAATCGCCGTGTCCGGCCATGGCGCCGTCGTAGGGTGAAGCGCCCGGCCGCCGGTGTTGACCGTGGGAGGTTTAAGTGTGACTCAGTGCGCGATGTCGAGCGTGAGCCGTCGGATGTGGAACGGACGATCCCGATTAGTAGCCGGGAGTACCCTTTCACGCGTGTGATCCCGACCGTGCGATCTGATCGGACGGTACGGGTGGGGTCCGAAGTTTGTAAAATCCACGCCGTAGATTTTTGATCTGACGATTAGGGTGGCGTACCGATTCGGTATTAAGTAGATCTAATCCTGGCCACTGAAGTCTAATCCAACGGCCAGAACGGCCCGATACCCCTTCGCGGGTCTAATTTGCATATGGGCCCCTCGGTTTATGTCAAAACAACCCGCAGTCCACTGGGTGGGTTTTCTGAGTCTTGGAAACACTTGCACCGAGACCCCTGACCTTTCTGGAAATCGAGGCCCAGTCCAGTGCCTGTTGTAAATTGAATAAATTAATTAGAAAATAGATTTTAATATGAAAATAAATGCTAGGAATTGTATAATCCATAAAAAATTCATATTAGCCCCAAATTGAGCCATTCCAATTTCTAAAATTTTGTAATAATATTCTCTACCATTTAGAGTCACTGTTTTGACATGAACTCTGTTAGAACATTAATTTAACATTTAATCCTAATTTCAAGCACATTAAATCTTAGAAAATTCATAACTTGAAATCTATAACTCCAAATCTAGTGATTCCAGTTCCTATGATCTCATTTTAATTCGTAGGTTTTTACTGTATATTTTATTTGCATGTTTGATGTGATGTTAATTTATGCTATACTATGTATGTATTGTGTTGATGCGAGTAGACGAGCAAGCCACTGTGGATTCTGAAGTAAAGCAAGTAGAGGTAGCTGAGCAGGAGCTCATTGAAGGCAAGTTGTGCCCTTGATCACTTACTTTTCCCAGCCATGTTCTTATTAATTTTAATGATCTGCATAGGTTAATTTCGATGGGAGCCTTTATGTTACCCCAGTTTTGATTACCTCTATACCTTGTTCACCCAGAAATATTTTTGGGTAGTACTTGCTATTGCTTTATGTGGATTGGGTATGGAGATACACTATTCATGATTATTCTGTTATTATCTTGTTATTATTACTGTTCATGTTAAGATCATTAAATTAATGGGAACATGGAGCGACCACCCGGGAAAACAGTGCTACCACAAGGGTTTAATGGGACGCCCTTGGCTGATTATCTAGGAAAGCTAGTGGAGGGCTACCTTACCCGAAAGGGGCAAGGGCAGTAGGGGAGTGGTCAGTGTAGGGAGGTCCTTGTTTAATTTTGCTGCGATGGCGGTCGGCAAGAACCCTGCACTGGAGCTTCCTATAAACTGTAGCGGGTAGTCTGAAGCTAGTGGAACTTTGTAAAGGCCTCGTAGTGTTACCCTGCCTCGCTTCCTTGGTTGAGGTGTATGGGATTCATGACCCCCTTGGCAGATGGGTAACACGGCTTGTGGGTAAAGATGCGCAACCTCTGCAGAGTGTAAAACTAGTATACTAGCCGTGCTCACGGTCATGAGCGGCTCGGACCCTCACATGATTAATTATGGAACTTAAATTCAATCTGACATTTGCATCGCATTTGAGACTACTTTACTATTACTGTTCTTTATTATTATTAAGGTTTGGTATTTACTTACACTTAGTAATTGCTAATAAAATTTTGACCAACTTATAAAAGCAATGCTCAGCTTCAGCCTCTATTTCATTGATCAGCCTTACACTTCATGAACTCCCACCTTTGGTGAGTTCATGCCACATTATTCCCCACGACTTGTTGAGCTATGAACGTATGTGAGCTCACTCTTGCTGTCTCACACCCCCCCACAGGAGAAGAGCAGGTGGTTGAAGAGGAGCCGCCTAACACTGAGGAGTTCGATCTGATCTAGGTGGCGTTTCTCAGTCGACATTGGCGCCGACGATCCTTAGTTCGTTTTATGGTTATACTTTTATTTTGTAATAAGTCTTCCGCTATGTAATAATCACTCTGATGTTTTGTGACATTTATCTCTATACACTCTGTTGTTATATATGTTGTCTTCTTGGCACATGTATGAGATGCACCCGGCTTTGTCCTTTAAAACCGGGTGTTACAGAAGTGGTATCAGAGGAATGTTGACTGTAGGACGAAACCTAGATAGAAATGGACAAAACCATTACCTACTTACCTCACTCTGATTCTTCCTATACTTATCTTGATCCTGTCTCACCTTCTACTGTTCTACTCTGATCATTCTTATCTTTTCTACTCTTAGACAAGATGGATTTCACACCTTGGAATCCCTACCCCTATGACATTTTTAAGAGATAGGAAGCCTAAGACAAAATTAAAACTATTTTCTCTATTAAAAATATTGGTTGATTGTTCTGATGATCAATGCCTGATTTGCTTCTTTGATTGATTGAAATATTACATGGACATCTTAGCATGTGCCAGCATAAGGTAATAAATTAGCTATGGTAGGTAAAACATTAAACTGCTTAGCTAATAAATCCCCTAAAGTAACATGATTGTAATTACTGCCTTGTCTACTGCTCTTTCTTACCATATGTATCTAACTCAGATGGTCAATACCAGGAGGGGTGGTGGAATTGATTTGCCTCCTAACCAACACACTCGAAGGATATATAGACAACCTCAGCCACAGCCTGCAGAGATGAATCCTCCTAATCCTCCACCAGGCGGAGTTGATCCACTGGTTGCTGCTCAGATGGCGGTGATGCAGCAAATGGCAGACACTATGGCTGATATGTGTGCCCAGATGCAGCAAGAACGCCAGGAAATGCGTCAGGAAAGAGAAGATATACGCCAGGAGTTGCGCCAGGAGAGAGATGAGATATGCCAAGAAAGGAGGGCGCAACAACAGCAGCTACAACAACAGCTTCAACAACAGCAGCAACAGCAACAAGTACCACTGCCTCCACCACCACCACCAGTTCCACCTCGTGATAAGCACCGGGAGTTTATGAGTCTTAAGCCACCAACCTTCGCCAGCTCGCCAGATCCACTTGATGCAGACGATTGGTTGAAGTCAATTGAGAAGATGCTGAATATTGCACAATGCACTGACCGGGAGAAGGTTTTATATGCTTCTGGACGTCTGATTGGTCCTGCTGCTGACTGGTGGGATTCTTATACTGCTGCCCACGATGCTGCTGATACTATTACCTGGGCAGAGTTCGGTACACAATTCAGGAACTACCATATTCCAGCTGGTATGATAAAGATCAAGAAGAAGGAGTTTCTGTCATTGAAGCAAGGTAACATGTCAGTCAGCGAGTACAGAGACAAATTTATTCAGTTGTCGAGATATGCTCCAGAGGAAGTTGCTGAGGATGAAAGAAAGCAGGAGCACTTTATTGAAGGACTTAATGGACCCTTGCAGTATGCACTGGTTGCACACACCTTTCCATCATTTCAGAGGCTACTAGATAAGGCTCTTGCTATTGAACACAAGCGTGTTCAACTGGGCGATTTGAAGAGGAAGGCTATCTCACAGGGATAGGGTAGCAGCAGTGTTCGTCCTCGTTACAGTTCACCACAGGGTACACCGACTCGACCGGGAGGACCGCGCCCAGTTCAGCAATCACCACTGAGGACTCCACCTCCTCGACAGGCTACTCCCACTGGCACCCCGACGAAGTTTGCAGGACAGAGTCCAGGCACTACGTGTTTCAAGTGTGGGAAGACTGGTCATTATGCAAATGTCTGCCCACAGAGGATTGCTACTACTCCAGTTCAGAACAAGCAACAGACCCCTGGCAAGGGATATTCTATAGCCAGGGTGAATCAAGTCAGCGTTGATGATACTCCTGATGGTGGGGACCTCGTACTTGGTATGTTTTATGTTAATGCAATTCCTGCAACCATATTATTTGATTCTGGTGCTACACATTCATTCATGTCTGCTAGATATGCCAACACAAATGAAATACCACTGCTAAATATGAGAAAACCCCTGATAGTAATTACACCTAAAGGGCCTGTTGAGGCGAATCAAATGACACGTAGATTGACATTGACCATTATGGGTAGAGAATTTGGAGCTACTGCTATAATATTAGAGTCAAGCAGTATAGATCTGATCCTTGGTATGTCATGGCTAAGAAAGGCAAAGGCCGTTATAGCATGTGGTAGAGGTACCGTAGAACTCACTACCACTAAAGGAGAAAGATTTCAAGTTAATATTGCAGTAACCTCCTCATCCATGCGTACAATGTTCTTCATGTCTGAGGAGTTTGTTGGTGACAACATCCGGGTGGTCAGAGATTTTCCGGATGTCTTTCCAGAGGAGTTACCAGGGATGCCACCTGATAGAGAAGTTGAGTTTGTTATTGATCTCTTACCTGGAACCGCCCCTATTTCTAAACGGCCATATAGGATGTCCGTAGAGGAGTTGAAGGAACTCAAGAAGCAGTTAACTGAGTTACAAGAAGCGGGGTACATTCGTCCGAGTTCCTCACCTTGGGGAGCACCGGTGTTATTTGTACAGAAGAAGGATGGGTCCCAGAGGATGTGTGTGGACTATAGATCACTTAATGATGTTACGGTGAAGAACAAGTATCCGTTGCCCCGTATTGAGGATTTATTTGATCAGATGAGGGGTGCTATGGTGTTCTCGAAGATTGATCTCCGATCCGGTTACCATCAGATGAGGATTAGACCATCGGATATTCCTAAGACAGCATTCTCGACTCGATATGGATTATATGAGTTTACTGTTATGTCATTTGGATTAACCAATGCACCGGCTTATTTCATGAATTTGATGAACAAAGTGTTTATGGAGTATTTGGACAGATTCGTCGTGGTGTTTATCAACGATATTCTTATCTATTCTAAGAATGAAAGTGATCATGAACAACATCTAAGGTTGGTGCTACAGAAGTTACGAGATAATCAACTCTACGCTAAGTTCAGCAAGTGTGAGTTTTGGATTGACAAGGTGCCATTCCTTGGTCATATTATTTCTAATGGAGGAATAGCAGTGGATCCTGCTAAAGTGAAGGAGATTATGGAGTGGAGAGTGCCCACTACAGTTACTGAGATTCGAAGTTTCTTGGGACTCGCAGGATATTATCGGAGATTTATTGAAGGGTTCTCTAAGATTGCCAAGCCTATGACCTCGCTTTTGGAGAAAGGAAGAGAATTCAAGTGGGATGAGAAATGCCAAGAGAGTTTTGATCAATTGAAGGAGAGATTGATGTCTCCGCCAGTATTGATCATGCCAGATCTGCAGAAGGGATTTGACATTTATTGTGATGCATGTGGCCAAGGACTTGGATGTGTGCTTATGCAAGATAGTCATGTGATTGCCTATGCATCTCGTCAGTTGCGGAAGCATGAATTGAACTACCCCACTCATGACTTGGAATTGGCTGCCGTTGTGCATGCACTTAAGATTTGGAGACACTATATTATGGGAACTAAGTGCCAAGTATACACGGATCATAAGAGTTTGAAGTATATATTCACTCAGAAGGATCTCAATCTTAGGCAACGCCGTTGGTTGGAGCTCATTAAGGATTATGACTTGGAGATTCACTATCACCCAGGTAAGGCGAATTTGGTTGCAGATGCCTTGAGTCGGAAGGAGCATGTTCACTCCGCTTTCGTTGTCCAGCTACCTGATGAATTAGCAAAAGACTTTGAGAGGCTCAACCTGGGAATTGTTACACATACGGAAGGAGTGACTATTGAATTGGAACCTACCTTGGAGCAAGAAATTCGTAAAGGTCAGGTTGGTGATGCCAAAATCCAGGAGATCAAGGATCTGATAACAGAGGGTAGAGGCCTAGAGTTCACGGAGGATGAGCAAGGCACGATATGGTTCAAGAATCGGATCTGTGTTCCCGATATTGATAGTCTTCGGGAAACCATATTGAAGGAGGCACATGATTCAGTTTATTCTATCCACCCTGGGAGCACTAAGATGTATCAGGATTTGAAGCAAAAGTATTGGTGGTATGGTTTAAAGAGAGATGTGGCTGCACATGTGGCTATGTGCGATGTATGCCAAAGAGTTAAAGCTGAACACCAGAGGCCAGCCGGACTACTGCATCCACTGAAGATACCTGAGTGGAAATGGGAAGAGATTGGCATGGACTTCATTGTTGGATTACCCCGCACGTCTGCTGGATATGATTCTATATGGGTGATTGTGGACAGGCTAACTAAAGTAGCCCACTTTATTCCAGTGAAGACCACGTATTCAGGAGCCAAGTTAGCAGAGTTGTACATGGCACGGATTGTCTGCCTACATGGTGTGCCAAAGAAGATCGTGTCTGATCGAGGATCACAGTTTACCTCTCGATATTGGAAGAAGTTGCACGAGTCATTGGATACGAGATTGAATTTTAGTTCGGCTTACCATCCACAGACTGATGGGCAGACTGAGAGGACCAACCAAGTACTGGAAGATATGTTAAGAGCTTGTGCCCTTAAGCATGGTGGTAGTTGGGATAAGAGTTTGCCGTATGCGGAGTTCTCTTATAATAATAGTTATCAGGCCAGTTTGAAGATGTCACCGTTTGAGGCTTTATATGGCAGAAAGTGCAGGACTCCACTGTACTGGGACCAAACTGGTGAAAGGCAGTTGTTTGGACCTGAGATTATACAAGAAGCAGAGGAACAAGTTCAGCAAATAAGGGAGAATTTGAGAACTGCACAATCCAGGCAGAAAAGCTATGCTGATACCCGGAGAAGACTACTTGAGTTTAAGGAGGGTGATTATGTCTATTTGAAGGTGTCACCACTCCGGGGTATGAGAAGATTCAAAGTCAAAGGAAAGTTGTCCCCTCGCTTTATTGGACCCTTCTTAATCTTAAAGCGAGTGGGTGAGGTTGCATATCAATTGGAGTTACCGGATCATCTTGCGGATGTTCATGATGTCTTTCATGTATCTCAGCTCAAGAAATGTCTCAGGGTACCTGAAGAACAGTTACCAATGGAAGACCTTAGTGTTCAAGAAGATTTGACTTATGCTGAGTACCCCATCAAGATTTTGGATACTTTGACTCGAGTTACAAGGAATAAGGTTATAAAGATGTGCAAAGTTCAATGGAGTCACCACAGTGAAGATGAAGCAACTTGGGAAAGAGAAGAAGAGCTTCGTATAGATTTTCCCCACCTTTTCCCTAGATCTTCCTAAATCTCGAGGACGAGATTATTTTTAAGGGGGGTAGGATTTGTAATACTCAAGGTTGTATACAAAGAGTAATAGAGAGAGAGCTCCTCATTTTGTGTGCCTCATTTGCATCATAAAAAGAGCATACACAAAATGTAGAGTTTAATTCAAACAAATGATAAAAAAATAGGCATCATGTTGGAGTTTTATTGTTTGTGCATTAAATAAAATAATAATGTTAATAATAATAATAAAACTCAAGGTTGAATCAAACCCTAAATTAAAACTAGGGTTTTCTAAATGGAGAAGGGAAGGAATAAATATATAAATAAATTCCTCTCATTTTAGGGTATGTTAAAATTGCACTTATAATTTGTGGGTAAACTTGACACAAGTTTGACTTCAAAACTTTAACTCAAATTGAACTAGGAAATAGAGAAAGAAAACAGAAAAATAAAAAGAAAAAGAATAAAGGGTCTACTTGGGCCGGGGGGGAAACCAATTCGGCCCACTTGCCCGCGCGGCCCAAACCTCCCACCGCGCGCGCGCCAGCTCTCTGTCGCGTGGGGGCCGCTTGCCAGTCCATAGAGTTAGAGGTCGTGTCTCACTGATGGGTGGCCCCGGCACGTCAGATGCTCCCTCTCCGCCGTTACCGAACCCGCGGGGTCTTCGCCGCGCGGACCGCGCCTGCCTCGCATGGGATGCTCTCCGGGGACCTCGGAGCCGCGTAACCGTCGCACCCCCTGCGCGCCTTAAAAACCCCGTCTCCATCGCCGGGACCCTTGACAGCCTCTTGTTCCCTGGAACGCAAACGCGCCGCCGCTAGAGTAGAGCTTAGTCCGCCGCGCGCCCAGGTCCGCTCGTCATCGACTTGCTCTCCGTGTAGTCCTCGGAGTTCACCTCCGTGACCTCCTGAAGCCAGCGCAGGGATCGCCCGGGACTGTCTTCGCCTCTGGAGCGTTGAATCGCTCATCGACGTCGAACCAAGCCGAGGAACCGCGCCTTCACGTCGTCGGGATCACCCTCGCGATAAAAGACTGGTATGGCCGCCCGGGTGATTTCGCCTCCCTCCCCTCTTTCCTTCGGTATAGTTTCGCTCGGATTGGGTCGGTGGGTCGCCAAATCGCCGTGTCCGGCCATGGCGCCGCCGTAGGGTGAAGCGCCCGGCCGCCGGTGTTGACCGTGGGAGGTTTAAGTGTGACTCAGTGCGCGATGTCGAGCGTGAGCCGTCGGATGTGGAACAGACAATCCCGATTAGTAGCCGGGAGTACCCTTTCACGCGTGTGATCCCGACCGTGCGATCTGATCGGACGGTACGGGTGGGGTCCGAAGTTTGTAAAATCCACGCCGTAGATTTTTGATCTGACGATTAGGGTGGCGTACCGATTCGGTATTAAGTAGATCTAATCCTGGCCACTGAAGTTTAATCCAACGGCCAGAACGGCCCGATACCCCTTCGCGGGTCTAATTTGCATATGGGCCCCTCGGTTTATGTCAAAACAACCCGCAGTCCACTGGGTGGGTTTTCTGAGTCTTGGAAACACTTGCACCGTGACCCCTGACCTTTCTGGAAATCGAGGCCCAGTCCAGTGCCTGTTGTAAATTGAATAAATTAATTAGAAAATAGATTTTAATATGAAAATAAATGCTAGGAATTGTATAATCCATAGAAAATTCATATTAGCCCCAAATTGAGCCATTCCAATTTCTAAAATTTTGTAATAATATTCTCTACCATTTAGAGTCACTGTTTTGACATGAACTCTGTTAGAACATTAATTTAACATTTAATCCTAATTTCAAGCATATTAAATCTTAGAAAATTCATAACTTGAAATCTATAACTCCAAATCTAGTGATTCCAGTTCCTATGATCTCATTTTAATTCGTAGATTTTTACTGTATATTTTATTTGCATGTTTGATGTGATGTTAATTTATGCTATACTATGTATGTATTGTGTTGATGCGAGTAGACGAGCAAGCCACTGTGGATTCTGAAGTAAAGCAAGTAGAGGTAGCTTGAGCAGGAGCTCATTGAAAGCAAGTTGTGCCCTTGATCACTTACTTTTCCCAGCCATGTTCTTATTAATTTTAATGATCTGCATAGGTTAATTTCGATGGGAGCCTTTATGTTACCCCAGTTTTGATTACCTCTATACCTTGTTCACCCAGAAATATTTTTGGGTAGTACTTGCTATTGCTTTATGTGGATTGGGTATGGAGATACACTATTCATGATTATTCTGTTATTATCTTGTTATTATTACTGTTCATGTTAAGATCATTAAATTAATGGGAACATGGAGCGACCACCCGGGAAAACAGTGCTACCACAAGGGTTTAATGGGACGCCCTTGGCTGATTAACTAGGAAAGCTAGTGGAGGGCTACCTTACCCGAAAGGGGCAAGGGCAGTAGGGGAGTGGTCAGTGTAGGGAGGTCCTTGTTTAATTTTGCTGCGATGGCGGTCGGCAAGAACCCTGCACTGGAGCTTCCTATAAACTGTAGCGGGTAGTCTGAAGCTAGTGGAACTTTGTAAAGGCCTCGTAGTGTTACCCTGCCTCGCTTCCTTGGTTGAGGTGTATGGGATTCATGACCCCCTTGGCAGATGGGTAACACGGCTTGTGGGTAAAGATGCGCAACCTCTGCAGAGTGTAAAACTAGTATACTAGCCGTGCTCACGGTCATGAGCGGCTCGGACCCTCACATGATTAATTATGGAACTTAAATTCAATCTGACATTTGCATCGCATTTGAGACTACTTTACTATTACTGTTCTTTATTATTATTAAGGTTTGGTATTTACTTACACTTAGTAATTGCTAATAAAATTTTGACCAACTTATAAAAGCAATGCTCAGCTTCAGCCTCTATTTCATTGATCAGCCTTACACTTCATGAACTCCCACCTTTGGTGAGTTCATGCCACATTATTCCCCACGACTTGTTGAGCTATGAACGTATGTGAGCTCACTCTTGCTGTCTCACACCCCCCCATAGGAGAAGAGCAGGTGGTTGAAGAGGAGCCGCCTAACACTGAGGAGTTCGATCTGATCTAGGTGGCGTTTCTCAGTCGACATTGGCGCCGACGATCCTTAGTTCGTTTTATGGTTATACTTTTATTTTGTAATAAGTCTTCCGCTATGTAATAATCACTCTGATGTTTTGTGACATTTATCTCTATACACTCTGTTATTATATATGTTGTCTTCTTGGCGCATGTATGAGATGCACCCGGCTTTGTCCTTTAAAACCGGGTGTTACACCGACCTGAGATCAATCTTAGGGAATACCCTTGCACCCCTCATATGATCAAACAAATCTTCAATGCGAGGAAAAGAATACTTATTCTTGATTGTAACATCATTAAGTGATCTATAATCAACACACATCCTCTGTGAACCATCTTTGTTCTGTACAAACAGAACTAGTGCTCCCCAAGGTGACGAACTCGAACGAATGTACCCTGCCTCCTATAACTCCGTTAGTTGTTTCTTAAGTTCTTTTAATTCTTCCACTGACATTCTATATGGCCTTTTAGATATTGGAGCGGTTCCAGGTAAGAGATCAATAACAAACTTAACTTCCCTATCTGGTGGCATTCCGGGTAACTACTCTGGAAAGACGTCTGGAAATTCTCTAACAATTTTGATGTGATCTCCCACAAATTTACCATTGATCATGTATACAACAGGTGTGTTAGAGGTGGGTGGTGCAACTGTGACTTCAAATCTATCCCCATCAGAACTAGAAAGTTCTATTGTTCCTCTAGCACAATGTATTACTGCATTCCACTATTTTAACTAATTCATGCTAATGATTAAGTCTATTGTACTCTCTTCTAGCACTATAGGCATAGCCCAAAACTTCCAAAAATTGTTACTTCTATTCTATGACTCATATATGTTGCTTCATAAGCCCCATTAGGTGTAATGACTACCATAGGTCTACGCAGGGCAAGGTAAGGTAGACTATTTGCATGAACATAACGAGCAGATATGAATGAATGCGAAGTTCCAGAATCAAAAAGTATAGTAGCTGGCACGGAATTAATGAAGAACGTACCAATGATGATGTTAGGACCATCCTCAGTAGCTTTGACATTGATTTGATTAACCCTGGCGATGCTATAACCACGGTTGCTGCCTGGAGTCTGTGTCTACTTGCCCTGAGAATTACCATGAGCCGGTGTGTTGGGGTTCCTCTTCGGACAAACACTAGCATGAGACCAACCTCACCAAACTTGAAGCATGTGGTGCCTATAGCAGTGCCCTGGCCTGTAGGTCTCATCGGGGTGCCAGTGGGGGCAGCTTGACGAGTATGCGGAGTCTGCGGTGTCGCCTGTGGTGTCTGCTGAGCAGGTCGTTGGTAGGACTATTGTCCTCCTCCAGGATGAACTGGTGTACCCTGGGTGGAGCATAGCAAGGGCGGATGCTACTGCTCCCCTGTCCCTAGGTGATAGCCTTCTTCTTCATCTCGCCCAGGTGAACACGTTTGTGTTCAACAGCTATAGCCTTGTCCAAAAGCCTCTGGAAAGATGGGAAGGTGTAGGATACTAGCTAGTATTGGAGTGGCTGAAAGTTGCCTAGAGGGGGGTGGATAGGCGGAAACTGAAATTTACAAACTTTAAGCACACTTCAAGTCGGGGTTAGTGTTAGAATGAAATCTAAGTCCGGGAGAGAGGGAAAAACAAATCAATCAAGAAAGTAAAGCGGATGACACAGTGATTTGTTTTACCGAGGTTTGGTTCCAATGAACCTAGTCCCCGTTGAGGTGGTCACAAAGACCGGGTCTCTTTCAACCCTTTCCCTCTCTCAAACGGTCACCTAGACCGAGTGAGCTTTCTCCATAATCAAACGGGTCACTTAGACCCCGCAAGGACCACTACAAACTTAGTGTCTCTTGCTTTGATTACAAGTCTCTTAGAGAACAAGAATGAGGAAGAAGAAAGCCAACCAAGCAAACAAGAGCACAAGAAAACACGAATGATCCTCTCTCAAGTCTAAATGCGCTAGAGTTGATTTTGAGACTTTGAGCGGATCGATCTCTTGAATTGTGTTTTTGGAGTGGTGTCTATTGCTCTTGTATTGAATGAGAAGTAGTGAATGCTTGTATGGTTGGAGTGGAGGTGGTTGGGGGTATTTATAGCCCCAACCACCAATTCAACCGTTGGGGAAGGCTGCTGTCGATGGGCGCACCAGCCACATCACCCAACCGTTAGGGTTCTGACGGTTTTGACCGTTGGAGCTTTGACTTCTTGGGGCACCGGACAGTCGGTGCCGCACCGGACAGGCATTGTTCACTGTCCGGTGCGCGTTCTAGCGGCTGCTATGACTCTGCGCGAACTGTCCGCACACTTTGCGTTTGTTAGTCGACCGTTGTGCTGGCTAGCCGTTGCTCCGCTGGCACACCGGACAGTCTGGTGGCACACCAGATAGTCCGGTGAATTATAGCGGAGCGGCTCTCCAGAAACCCGAAGGTGGCAAGTTTGAAGTCGTACGGCCCTGGGCACCTGACAATGTCCGGTGGTGCACTGGACACTGTCCGGTGCCAGACCTGGGTTCTCTTCAGTTTCTTTTGCTCCTTTCTTTTGAACCCTAACTTTGATCTTTTTATTGGTTTGTGATGAACCTTTAGCACCTGTAGAATATATATTCTAGAGCAAACTAGTTAGTCCAATTATTTGTGTTGGGCATTCAACCACCAAAATCATTTAGGAAAAGGTTTAACCCCTATTTCCCTTTCAATCTCCCCCTTTTTGGTGATTGATGCCAACACAAACCAAAGCAAATATATAAGTGTAGAATTGAACTAGTTTGCATAAGGTAAGTGCAAAGGTTGCTTGGAATTAAACCAATTTTATAGTTTCATAGGATATGCATGGTTGCTTTCTTTTATTTAACATTTTGGACCACATTTGCACTACTCGTTTTGTTTTTGCAAATCTTTTGGAATATCTTTTCAAAGTCCTTTTTGCAAATAGTCAAAGGTATAAAAATAAGATTTCGAGAAGCATTTTCAAGATTTGAAATTTTCTCCCCCTGTTTCAAATGCTTTTCCTTTGACTAAACAAAACTCCCCCCTGAATGAAATTCACCTCTTAGCTTTCAAGAGGGTTTTAATAAATATCAATTGGAGATATATTTAGATACCAATTTGAAAATACTAACCAATTGAAAACATACCAATTTTAAAAGGATCATACATTTAGATACCAATAAAAAAATTCTTGAATTTTTTCGACATTGGTGGTGGTTGGTGGTGCGGTCCTTTTGCTTTGGGCTCTTAATATTTCTCCCCCTTTGGCATTAATCGCCAAAAACGGAGTCTTTTGAGAGCTCTCTTTATTTCTCCCCAATGGTATAAATGAATATGAGTGAAGATTATACCAATCGAAGAGTGGTGTGGAGTGACGACGAAGGGTAAATGATACTGATAGAGTTGAGTGGAAGCCTTGTCTTTGCCAAAGACTCCATTTCCCTTTCAATCTATGACTTAGTAGAAATGCACTTGAAAACACATTAGTCATAGACATAAAAGAGATATGGTCAAAGGTATAAATGAGCTATGTGTGCAAAGTTTCAATCAAAGTTCCAAGAATCAAGAATGTTTAGCTCATTCCTAAGTTTGGTAAAGGTTTTCTCATCTAATGGTTTGGTAAAGATATCAGCTAGTTGTTCTTTGGTGCTAACATAAGCGATCTCGATATCCCACCTTTGTTGGTGATCCCTCAAAAAGTGATACCGAATGTCTATGTGCTTAGTGCGGCTGTGTTCAACAGGGTTATCCGCCATGCAGATTGCACTCTCATTGTCACATAGGAGAGGGACTTTGCTCAACTTGTAGCCATAGTCCCTGAGGGTTTGCCTCATCCAAAGTATTTGCGCACAACAATGACCTGGGCAATGTACTCGGCTTCGGCGGTAGAAAGAGCTACTAAGTTTCGTTTCTTTGAAGCCCAAGACACCAGGGATCTTCCCAGAAACTGACAAGTCCGTGATGTGCTCTTCCTATCAATTTTACACCCTCCCAATTGGCATCGAAATATCCTATCAAATCAAAGGTGGATCCCTTGGGGTACCAAAGTCCAAACTTAGGTGTATAAACTAAATACCTCATGATTCTTTTCATGGCCCTAAGATGAACTTCCTTAGGATCGGCTTGGAACCTTGGACACATGCATACGGAAAGCATAATATCCGGTCGAGATGCACATAAATAGAGTAAAGATCCTATCATCGACCGGTATACCTTTTGATCCACGGATTTACCTCCCGTGTCGAGGTCAAGATGCCCATTAGTTCCCATGGGTGTTTTGATGGGCTTGGCATCCTTCATTCCATATTTGGTAAGTATGTCTTGTATGTACTTGGTTTGGCTGATGAAGGTGCCCTCTTGGAGTTGTTTGACTTGGAATCCTAGGAAATTTTTGACCTCATGATTCTTTTCACGGCCCCCATCATTGATATCTCGAATTTTTGAATCATGATCCTACTAAACTCTTCACAAGTAGATTTTTTAGTAGACCCAAATATGATATCATCAACATAAATTTGGCATACAAACAAATCTTTTGCAATAGTTTTAGTAAAATCCGACTTTGAAGCCATTAGTGATAAGAAAATCTCGCAGGCATTCATACCATGCTCTTGGGGCTTGCTTGAGCCCATAAAGCACCTTTGAGAGTTTATACACATGGTTAGGGTACTCACTATCTTCAAAGCCGGGAGGTTGCTCAACATAGACCTCTTTCTTGATTGGTCCATTGAGGAAGGCACTTTCCACGTCCATTTGGTAAAGCTTAAAGCCATGGTGAGTAGCATAGGCAAGTAATATGCGAATTGACTCAAGCCTAGCTACGGGTGCATAGGTTTCACCGAAATGCAAACCTTCGACTTGTGAATATCCCTTGGCCACAAGTTGGGCTTTGTTCCTTGTCACCACACCATGCTCATATTGCTTGTTGCGGAATACCCACTTGGTTTCTACCTCTTTTAACAAGAATAAAACATTTGCTACCAAAGACTCTAAAATATGAAACATTTGGATTTTTACCGGTGAGGAGTTCATATGATGTCTTCTTGAGGATTTGGTGAAGGTAGAGCCGGTTGATGGAGTAGCAGGCGGTGTTAATCGCCTCAGCCCAAAACCGGTCAGGAGTCTTGTACTGATCAAGCATGGTCCTCGCCATGTCTAATAGAGTTATATTCTTCCTCTCCACTACACCATTTTGTTGAGGCGTGTTGGGAGAAGAGAACTCATGCTTGATGCCCTCCTTCAAAAGGAAGTCTTCAATTTTTGAGTTCTTGAACTTCGTCCCGTTGTCGCTTCTTATCTTCTTGATCCTTAATCCGAACTCGTTTTGAGCCTGTCTCAAGAATCCCTTTAAGGTCTCTTGGGTTTGAGGTTTTTCCTGCAAAAAGAATACCCAAGTGAAGCGAGAATAATCATCCACAACTACAAGACAATACTTACTCCCGCCGATGCTTATGTAAGCTATCGGGCCGAATAGATCCATGTGGAGTAATTCAAGTGGCCTATGTGTCGTCATGATTTTTTGTGTGGATGATGGGCACCAACTTGCTTCCCTGCTTGACATGCGCTACAAACCCTATCTTTCTCAAAATGAACATTTGTTAGTCCCAAAATATGCTCTCCCTTTAGAAGCTTGTGAAGATTCTTCATTCCAACATGAGCTAGTCGGCGATGCCAGAGCCAACCCATATTAGTGTTAGCAATTAAGCAAGTATCGAGTTCAGCTCTATTAAAATCAACTAAGTATAGCGGACCCTCGAGTACTACCTTAAATGCTACTGAATCAACACTTCTTCTAAAGACAGTAACACCTATATCCGTAAAAAGACAGTTGTAACCCATTTTGCATAATTGAGAAACTGAAAGCAAGTTATAATCTAAAGAATCTACAAGAAAAACATTGGAAATGGAATGGTCAGGTGATATAGCAATTTTACCAAGTCCTTTGACCAAACCTTGATTTCCATCCCCGAATGTGATAGCTCTTTGGGGATCTTCGTTTTTCGCGTAGGAGGAGAACATCCTTTTGTCCACTGTCATATGGTTTGTGCATCTGCTGTCTATTATCCAACTTGAGCCCCGGATGCATAAACCTGCAAAACAGTTTTAGGCCTTGTTCTTAGGTACCAAAACAGTCTTGGGTCCTTTCACGTTAGAAACAAGCACCTTGGGTACCCAAACACAAGTCTTGGAGCCCTTGTGTTTGCCCCCGACATATTTGGCAACTACTTTGCCTGATTTGTTAGTAAGCACATAGGATGCATCAAAAGTTTTAAATGAAACATTGGGTTCATTTGATGCAGTAGGAGTTTTCCTTTTAGGCAATTTAACATGGGTTGATTGCCTAGAGCTAGATGCCTCATTCTTGTGCATAAAAGCATGATGGGAAACAGAATGAGACTTCCAAGCATGAATTCTCCTAATCTTGTGCTCAGGATAACCAATAGGATATAAAATGTAACCCTTGTTATTCTGATCCATGGGAGCTTTGCCCTTAACAAAGTTAGACAATCTTTTTGGGGCATTAAGTTTGACATTGCCTCCCTGTTGGTAGCCAATGCCATCTTTAATGCCAGGGCGTCTCCCACTATAGAGCATGCTTCTAGCAAATTTAATTTTTTCATTTTCAATTTCATGCTCATTAATTTTAGTAGTTAGTCGAGCTATGTGATCATTTTGTTGTTTAATTAAAGCTAGGTGATCATGGATAGCATCAACATTAACGTCTCTACATCTAGTACAAATAGTAACATGATCAACACTAGATGTAGATGGTTTGCAATCATTTAATTCATTAATCTTAGCATGTAAAATAGCATTTTCATTTCTAAGATTGGAAATAGAAATATTGCAAACATTCAAATCTTTAGCCTTAGAAATTAACTTATCATTCTCATTTTTAAGGCTAGAAATAGATTCATTCAATTTTAGCAATTAAACCAGCATTATCATTTTTAAGATTGACAATTGAATCATGACAAACACTTGATTTTTCAACCTTAGCATTCAAATTAACATTCTCAGTTCTAAGGTTGGAAATAGTGTCATGGCAAATGCTAAGCTCCTTAGTCATATTTTCAGTCTTCTCTACTTCCTGAGCATAAGCATTCTTTACCTTAACATGCTTTTTATTTTCCTTAATAAGGAATTCCTCTTGGCTATCCAAGAGTTCATCTTTCTCATGAATAGCACCTATTAATATATTTAATTTTTCTTTTTGTTGCATGTTAAGGTTGGCAAAAAGACTAAGCAAGTTATCTTCATCATCACTAGAACTACCCTCATCACTAGATGTAGTATACTTGGGGGTGGTTCTAGCTTGTACCTTCTTTTTCTTGCTTCCTTCGCCATGAAGCATTTGTAGCCGACGTTGGGGAAGAGAAGTCCCTTGTTGACGGCGATGTTGGCGGCGTCCTCGTCGGAGGAGGAGTCGGTGAAGCTCTCATCAGAGTCCCATTCCCGACAAACGTGAGCATCGCCGCCCTTCTTCTTGTAGTATCTCTTCTTCTCCTTCTTCTTCCCTCTCTTGTCGTCGCTGAAAGGGAATTAGGCTTACACCTAGTTCCTAAATAATTTTGGTGGTTGAATTGCCCAACACAAATAATTGGACTAACTAGTTTGCTCTAGTGTATAAGTTATACAGGTGCCAAAGGTTCACACTTAGCCAATAAAAAGACCAAGTATTGGGTTCAACGAAAGAGCAAAGGGACAACCGAAGGCACCTCTGGTCTGGCGCACCGGACTGTCCGGTGTGCCACCGGACATGTCCGGTGCACCAGAGGACTCCAACTTCAAACTCGTCACCTTCGGGAAATTCCAGAGGCAACTCCGCTATAATTCACCGGACTGTCCGGTGTACACCGGACATGTCCGGTGCTCCAAGGAAGAGCGGCCTCAGGAACTTGCCAGCCTCAGGAATTCATTTCAGTTGCTCCGCTATAATTCACCGGACTGTCCGGTGTACACCGGACTGTCCGGTGTAACAGCGGGGCAACGACTACTTCTGGCGCCAACGGCTACCTACAGCGCATTTATTGCGTGCCAGCGCGCGCAGAGGGCAGGCTCGCCCATGCTGGCGCACCGGACATGCTACAGTACATGTCCGGTGCGCCACCGGACATCCAGGCGGGCCCAGAAGTCAGAGCTCCAACGGTCGGAACCCAACGGCTTTGGTGACGTGGCTGTCGCACCGGACTGTCCGGTGTGCACCGGACTGTCCGGTGCACCATACGACAGACAGCCTGCACCAAACGGCTAGTTTGGTGGTTGGGGCTATAAATACCCCAACCACCTCACATTCAAGTCATCCAAGTTTTCCACTTCTCAACTACTTACAAGAGCTCTAGCATTCAATTCTAGACACACCAAAGTGATCAAATCCTCTCCAAACTCCACACAACGCCCTAGTGATTAGTGAGAGAGATTTGCTTGTGTTCTTTCGAGCTCTTGCGCTTGGATTGCTTTTCTTCCTTCTTTGATTCTTCATTGCGATCATACTCACTTGTAATTGAGGCAAGAGACACCAATCTTGTGGTGGTCCTTGTGGGAACTTTGTGTTCCAAGTGATTGAGAAGAAAACCTCACTCGGTCCGAGGGACCGTTTGAGAGAGGATAAGGGTTGAAAGAGACCCGGCCTTTGTGGCCTCCTCAACGGGGAGTAGGTTTGAGAGAACCGAACCTTGGTAAAACAAATCTGCGTGTCTCACTTCATTATTCGCTTGCGATTTGTTTTGCACCCTCTCTCGCGGACTCAATTATATTTCTAACGCTAACCCGGCTTGTAGTTGTGATTATTTTTGAGAATTTCAGTTTCGCCCTATTCACCCCCCCTCTAGGCGACTTTCAATTGGTATCGGAGCCCGGTGCTTCATTAGAGCCTAACCGCTCGAAGCGATGTCGGGAGATCACACCAAGAGGGAGATGGAGACCGCGACAAGCCCACTACGAGCCACGGGAGCACTTCATCGGAAGAGTCCCGCACCAAGAGGAAGGAAAAGAAGGACTCCTCCAAACGGAAGGAGAAAAGATCTTCTTCTTCTCACCATAAAGAGAAGAAGGAAAAATCTTCTTCCCACAAGTCGCATCGGAAAGGCGACAAGAACAAGAGGATGAGGAAAGTGGTCTACTACGAGACCGATACTTCATCAACATCGACCTCCGACTCCGATGCACCGTCCATAACTTCTAAGCGCCAAGAGTGCAAGAAGTTTAGTAAGATTCCCTTACACTATCCTCGTACATCTAGATCTACTCCATTACTTTCCGTTCCATTAGGCAAACCGCCAACCTTTGATGGCGAAGATTATGCTAGGTGGAGTGATTTAATGAAATTTCATCTAACCTCACTCCACAAAAGTATATGGAATGTTGTTGAGTTTGGAGCACAGGTACCATCCGTAGGGGATGAAGACTATGATACGGACGAAGTGGCCCAAATCGAGCACTTCAACTCTCAAGCCACAACCATTCTCCTCGCCTCTCTAAGTAAGGAGGAATACAACAAGGTGCAAGGGTTGAAGAATGCAAAGGAGATTTGGGACCTTCTCAAGACCGCGCACGAGGGTGATGAACTCACCAAGATCACCAAGCGGGAAACAATCGAGGGGGAGCTCGGTCGTTTTCGTCTTCGCCAAGGGGAGGAGCCACAAGATATGTACAACCGGCTCAAAACCTTGGTGAACCAAGTGCGCAACCTCGGGAGCAAGAAGTGGGACAACCACGAGGTGGTTAAGGTTATTCTAAGATCTCTCATTTTCCTTAACCCCACTCAAGTTCAATTAATTCGTGGTAATCCTAGATACACACTAATGACTCCCGAGGAAGTAATCAGAAATTTTGTGAGCTTTGAATGTATGATCAAGGGCTCAAAGAAGATCAACGAGCTTGATGAACCCTCCACGTCCGAAGCACAACCGGTGGCATTTAAGGCGACGGAGGAGAAGAAGGAGGAGTCTACACCGAGTAGACAACCAATTGACGCCTCCAAGCTCGACATTGAGGAGATGGCTTTAATCATCAAAAGCTTTCGCCAAATCCTCAAGCAACGGAAGGGGAAGGATTACAAATCCCGTTCTAAGAAGGTTTGCTACAAATGTGGTAAGCCCGGTCATTTTAATGCAAAATGTCCTATATCTAGTGACAGTGACAGGGGCGATGACAAGAAGGGAAAGAGGAGAGAAAAGAAGAGGTACTACAAGAAGAAGGGCGGCGATGCCCATGTTTGCCGGGAGTGGGACTCCGACGAGAGCTCCACTGAGTCCTCCTCCGACGAGGACGCCGCCAACATCGCCGTCACCAAGGGACTCCTCTTCCCCAACGTCGGCCACAAGTGCCTCATGGCAAAGGACGGCAAAAGGAAGAAGGTTAAATCTAAATCCTCCACTAAATATGAATCCTCTAGTGATGATAATGCTAGTGATGAGGAGAATAATTTGCGTACCCTTTTTGCCGACCTAAACATGCAACAGAAAGAAAAACTAAATGAGCTAATTAGTGCCATCCATGAGAAGGATGATCTCTTGGACTCCCAAGAGGACTTCCTAATCAAGGAAAATAAAAAGCATGTTAAGGTTAAAAATGCTTATGCTCTACAAGTTGAAAAATGTGAAAAATTGTCTAGTGAGCTAAGCACTTGCCATGAGACCATTGACAACCTTAGAAATGAAAATGCTAAATTAATTGCTAAGGTTGATTCCCATGTTTGTATTAATTCAATTTCCAATCCTAGAGATGATAATGTTGATTTACTTGCTAGGATTGATGAATTGAATATTTCTCTTGATAGCCTTAGGATTGAAAATGAAAAGTTAATTGCTAAGGCTAAAGATTTTGATGTTTGCAATACTACTATTTCCAACCTTAGAACTAAGAATGATATGTTGCATGCTAAGGTTGTAGAATTAAAATCTTGCAAACCCTCTACATCTACCGTTGAGCACACTTCTATTTGTACTAGATGTAGAGATGTTGATATCAATGCTATTCATGATCACATGGCTTTAATTAAACAACAAAATGATCATATAGCAATATTAGATGCTAAAATTGCCGAGCATAACTTAGAAAATGAAAAATTTAAATTTGCTAGAAGTATGCTCTATAATGGGAGACGCCCTGGCATCAAGGATGGCATTGGCTTCCAAAGGGGAGACAATGTAAAACTTAATGCCCCTCCTAGAAATTTGTCTAACTTTGTTAAGGGCAAGGCTCCCATGCCTCAGGATAACGAGGGTTACATTTTGTATCCTGCCGGTTATCCCGAGAGCAAAATTAGGAGAATTCATTCTAGGAAGTCTCACTCTGGCCCTAACCATGCTTTTATGTATAAGGGTGAGACATCTAGTTCTAGGCAACCAACCCGTGCTAAGTTGCCTAAAAGGAAAACTCCTAATACATCAAATGAGCATGACATTTCATTCAAAACTTTTGATGCATCATATGTGCTTACTAACAAATCCGACAAGGTAGTTGCCAAGTTTGTTGGGGGCAAACACAAGGGGTCAAAAACTTGTGTTTGGGTACCCAAAGTTCTTGTATCTAATGCCAAAGGACCCAAAACCGTTTGGGTACCTAAAGTCAAGAACTAAAATTGTTTTGTAGGTTTATGCATCCGGGGGCTCAAGTTGGATACTCGACAGCGGGTGCACAAACCACATGACAGGGGAGAAGAAGATGTTCTCCTCATATGAGAAAAACCAAGATCCCCAACGAGCTATCACATTCAGGGATGGAAATCAAGGTTTGGTCAAAGGATTGGGTAAAATTGCTATATCACCTGACCATACTATTTCCAATGTTTTTCTTGTAGATTCTTTAGATTACAATTTGCTTTCTGTATCTCAATTATGTCAAATGGGCTACAACTGTCTCTTTACTGATGTAGGTGTCACTGTCTTTAGAAGAAGTGATGATTCAATAGCATTTAAGGGTGTGTTAGAGGGTCAGCTATACTTGGTAGATTTTGATAGAGCTGAACTCGACACATGCTTAATTGCTAAGACTAACATGGGTTGGCTCTGGCATCGCCGACTAGCCCACGTTGGGATGAAGAATCTTCATAAGCTTCTAAAGGGAGAGCACATTTTGGGACTAACAAATGTTCATTTTGAGAAAGACAGGATTTGTAGCGCATGCCAAGCAGGAAAGCAAGTTGGGTCTCATCATCCACACAAGAACATCATGACAAGTGACAGGCCACTGGAGCTCCTACACATGGATTTATTCGGCCCGATCGCTTACATAAGCATCGGCGGGAGTAAGTACTGTCTAGTTATTGTGGATGATTATTCTCGCTTCACTTGGGTATTCTTTTTGCAGGAAAAATCTCATACCCAAGAAACCTTAAAGGGATTCTTGAGACGGGCTCAAAATGAGTTCGACTTAAGAATCAAGAAAATTAGAAGCGACAATGGGACGGAGTTCAAGAACTCTCAAATTGAAGGCTTTCTTGAGGAAGAGGGCATCAAGCATGAGTTCTCTTCTCCCTACACCCCACAACAAAATGGTGTAGTGGAGAGGAAGAATCGAACTCTATTGGACATGGCAAGAACCATGCTTGATGAGTACAAGACACCCGATCGGTTTTGGGCCGAGGCGGTCAACACCGCTTGCTACGCCATCAACCGGTTATATCTACACCGAATCCTCAAGAAGACATCCTATGAACTCCTAACCGGTAAAAAGCCCAATATTTCATATTTTAGAGTTTTTGGTAGCAAATGCTTTATTCTTGTTAAGAGAGGTAGAAAATCTAAATTTGCTCCTAAAACTGTAGAAGGCTTTTTACTAGGATATGACTCAAACACAAGGGCATATAGAGTCTTTAACAAGTCCTCAGGACTAGTTGAAGTTTCTTGTGACATTGTGTTTGATGAAACTAATGGATCTCAAGTAGAGCAAGTTGATCTTGATGAGATAGGTGATGAAGAGGCTCCGTGCATCGCGCTAAGGAACATGTCCATTGGGGATGTGTGTCCTAAGGAATCCGAAGAGCCTCCAAGTGCACAAGATCAACCATCCTCCTCCACGCAAGCATCTCCACCAACTCAAAATGAGGACGAGGCTCAAGTTGATGAAGGAGAAGATCAAAGAGATGAGCCACCTCAAGATGACGGCAATAATCAAGGGGGAGATGCAAATGAGGAAGACAAGGAGGATGAAGAACCAAGGCCGCCACACCCAAGAGTCCACCAAGCAATCCAACGAGATCACCCCGTCGACACCATCCTCGGCGACATTCATAAGGGGGTAACCACTCGATCTCGTGTTGCACATTTTTGTGAGCATTACTCTTTTGTTTCCTCTATTGAGCCACACAGGGTAGAGGAAGCACTCTAAGATTCGGATTGGGTGATGGCGATGCAAGAGGAGCTCAACAACTTCACTAGGAACGAGGTATGGCATTTAGTTCCACGTCCTAATCAAAATGTTGTAGGAACCAAGTGGGTCTTCCGCAACAAGCAAGATGAGCATGGTGTGGCCAAGGGATACTCCCAAGTCGAAGGTTTGGATTTCGGTGAAACCTATGCACCTGTAGCTAGGCTTGAGTCAATTCGCATATTATTAGCCTATGCTACTTACCATGGCTTCAAGCTTTATCAAATGGACGTGAAGAGTGCCTTCCTCAACGGACCAATCAAGGAAGAGGTCTATGTTGAGCAACCTCCCGGCTTTGAAGATAGTGAGTACCCTAACCATGTTTATAGGCTCTCTAAGGCACTTTATGGGCTCAAGCAAGCCCCAAGAGCATGGTATGAATGCCTTAGAGATTTCCTTATTGCAAATGGCTTCAAAGTTGGCAAGGCCGATCCTACTTTATTCACTAAAACTCTTGACAATGATTTGTTTGTATGCCAAATTTATGTTGATGACATCATATTTGGGTCTACTAACGAATCTACATGTGAAGAATTTAGTAGGATCATGACACAGAAATTCGAGATGTCGATGATGGGGGAGTTGAAGTATTTTCTAGGATTCCAAGTCAAGCAACTCCAAGAGGGCACCTTCATTAGCCAAACGAAGTACACTCAAGACATTCTAACCAAATTTGGAATGAAGGATGCCAAGCCCATCAAGACACCCATGGGAACCAATGGGCATCTCGACCTCGACACGGGAGGTAAATCCGTCGATCAAAAGGTATACCGGTCGATGATTGGTTCATTGCTTTATTTATGTGCATCTCGACCGGACATTATGCTTTCTGTTTGCATGTGTGCAAGATTCCAAGCCGACCCTAAGGAATCACACCTTACGGCCGTAAAACGAATCTTGAGATATTTGGCTTATACTCCTAAGTTTGGGCTTTGGTACCCTCGGGGATCCACATTTGATTTGATTGGTTATTCGGATGCCGATTGGGCGGGGTGTAAGATTAATAGGAAGAGCACATCGGGGACTTGCCAGTTCTTGGGAAGATCCTTGGTGTCTTGGGATTCAAAGAAGCAAAATTCGGTCGCTCTTTCTACCGCCGAAGCCGAGTATATTGCCGCAGTCCATTGTTGCGCACAATTGCTTTGGATGAGGCAAACCCTACGGGACTATGGTTACAAACTAACCAAAGTTCCACTTCTATGTGATAATGAGAGTGCAATCCGCATGGCGGATAATCCCGTTGAGCATAGCTGCACTAAACACATAGCCATTCGGTATCATTTTCTTAGGGATCACCAACAAAAGGGGGATATCGAGATTTCATACATTAACACTAAAGATCAATTAGCCGATATCTTTACCAAGCCACTTGATGAACAATCTTTTACCAAACTTAGGCATGAGATCAATATTCTTGATTCTAGGAATTTCTTTTGCTAAACTTGCACACATAGCTCATAAGTATACCTTTGATCATGTCTCTTTTATATATGCTATGACTAATGTGTTTTTCAAGTGTATTCCAAACCAAGTCATAGGTATATTGAAAGGGAATTGGAGTCTTCGACGAAGACAAAGGCTTCCACTCCACTCTACTACTCATCCTTCGCCGTCGCTCCGCATCTCTCTCCATCTTTGGTATAATCTTCACTCATATGTTTTATTTGCCAAAGGAGAGATAGTAGTCAACTAAAGGGCCTATATTTCATTCCAAGTATCCGTTTTTGGCGATTCATGCCAAAGGGGGAGAAAGTATTGGCCCAAAGCAAAAGGACCGCACCACCCTAATTTTTAAAAATTGATGATTTTCAATTGGAAAATGTCAAATTAGTATCTCTTTGTGATCTAAAGGGGGAGAAAGTAGCTTTTTCAAAATTGATATCTTAAAACCCTCTTGAACACTAAGAGGAGAATTGATTGAGGGGGAGTTTTGTCTTTAGTCAAAGGAAAAAGCATTTGAAACAAGGGGAGTTAATTTCAAACTTGAAAATGCTTTGCAAAAATCTTATTCATTTACCTTTGACTATTTTGCAAAAGAACTTTGAAAAGTATTTACAAAAAGAATTTGCAAAAACAAAACTTGTGGTGCAAGCGTGGTCCAAAATGTTAATAATAAAGAAACAATCCATGCACATCTAGTAAGTAACGTTTATTGGCTCAATTCCAAGCAACCTCTGCACTTACATTATGCAAACTAGTTCAATTATGCACTTTTATATTTGCTTTGGTTTGTGTTGGCATCAATCACCAAAAAGGGGGAGATTGAAAGGGAATTAGGCTTACACCTAGTTCCTAAATAATTTTGGTGGTTGAATTGCCCAACACAAATAATTGGACTAACTAGTTTGCTCTAGTGTATAAGTTATACAGGTGCCAAAGGTTCACACTTAGCCAATAAAAAGACCAAGTATTGGGTTCAACGAAAGAGCAAAGGGACAGCTGAAGGCACCTCTGGTCTGGCGCACCGGACTGTCCGGTGTGCCACCGGACATGTCCGGTGCACCAGGAGACTCCAACTTCAAACTCGTCACCTTCAGGAAATTCCAGAGGCAACTCCGCTATAATTCACCGGACTGTCCGGTGTACACCGGACATGTCCGGTGCTCCAAGGAAGAGCGGCCTCAGGAACTTGCCAGCCTTGGGAATTCATTTCAGTTGCTCCGCTATAATTCACCGGACTGTCCGGTGTACACCGGACTGTCCGGTGTAACAGCGGGGCAACGACTACTTCTGGCGCCAACGGCTACCTGCAGCGCATTTATTGCGCGCCAGCGCGCGCAGAGGGCAGGCTCGCCCATGCTGGCGCACCGGACACGCTACAGTACATGTCCGGTGCGCCACCGGACATCCAGGCGGGCCCAGAAGTCAGAGCTCCAACGGTCGGAACCCAACGGCTTTGGTGACGTGGCTGTCGCACCGGATTGTCCGGTGTGCACCGGACTGTCCGGTGCACCATACGACAGACAGCCTGCACCAAACGGCTAGTTTGGTGGTTGGGGCTATAAATACCCCAACCACCCCACATTCAAGTTATCCAAGTTTTCCACTTCTCAACTACTTACAAGAGCTCTAGCATTCAATTCTAGACACACCAAAGTGATCAAATCCTCTCCAAACTCCACACAACGCCCTAGTGATTAGTGAGAGAGATTTGCTTGTGTTCTTTCGAGCTCTTGCGCTTGGATTGCTTTTCTTCCTTCTTTGATTCTTCATTGCGATCATACTCACTTGTAATTGAGGCAAGAGACACCAATCTTGTGGTGGTCCTTGTGGGAACTTTGTGTTCCAAGTGATTGAGAAGAAAACCTCACTCGGTCCGAGGGACCGTTTGAGAGAGGGTAAGGGTTGAAAGAGACCCGGCCTTTGTGGCCTCCTCAATGGGGAGTAGGTTTGAGAGAACCGAACCTCGGTAAAACAAATCCGCGTGTCTCACTTCATTATTCGCTTGCGATTTGTTTTGCACCCTCTCTCGCGGACTCAATTATATTTCTAACGCTAACCCGTCTTGTAGTTGTGATTATTTTTGAGAATTTCTGTTTCGCCCTATTCACCCCCCCCCCCCCCCCCCCGTCTAGGCGACTTTCAGTCGCCCCTGTCACTATCACTTGACATAGGACATTTAGCAATGAAATGATCGGGCTTACCACACTTGTGGCACACCCATTTAGAGCGGGGTTTGTTGTCCTTCCCCCTTCTTTGCTTGAGGATTTGGCGGAAACTCTTGATGATGAGTGCCATTTCCTCATTGTCGAGCTTGGAGGCGTCAATGGGGATTCTACTTGGCGTAGATTCCTTCTTTTCTTCCTCCGTCGCCTTGAATGCGACGGGTTGCACCTTGGGTGTGGAGGTGCCGCCTTGCTCCAAGTTGACGATATGTTTGGAGCCTTTGATCATCAACTCAAAGCTCACAAACTTTCCTATAACCTCCTCGGGAGACATTAGCTTGTATCTGGGATCACCACGTATTAATTGAACTTGAGTAGGGTTATGAAATACGAGTGATCTAAGAATAACCTTGAAATTTCATGGTCATCCTATTTTGTGCTCCCGAGGTTGCGCACTTGGTTTACCAAGGTCTTGAGCCGGTTGTACATCGCTTGTGGCTCCTCTCCTTGGTTGAGGATGAATCGACCGAGCTCCCCCTCGATCGTCTCCCGCTTGGTGATCTTGGTCACTTCATCCCCTTTGTGTGCGGTTTTTAGTACATCCCAAATCTCCTGGCACTTTTTAGCCCTTGCACCTTATTATACTCTTCTCAACATAGAGAGGCGAGGAGTATAGTGGTGGCTTGGGAGTCAAAATGCCGGATTTGGGTGACCTCGTCCGAATCATATCCTTCAACCCCTACGGATGGTACCTGCGCTCCAAATTCAATAATGTCTCAAATGCTAGTGTGGAGTGAGGTTAGATGATGCCTCATTTTATCACTCCACATACAATAATCTTCACCATAAAAAACCGATGGTTTTCCTAATGGGACAGAAAGTAAAGAAGTGCGTTTAGAAATGCGGGGATAGCGTAGGGGAATCTTACTAAACTTCTTGTGCTCGTGGTGCTTAGAAGTGACAGACGGAGCGTCGGAGCCGGAGGTGGAGGGCGACGAAGAGTCGGTCTCGTAGTAGACCACTTTCTTCATCTTTTTCTTCTTGTCGCCACTCCGATGCGACTTGACGCGGGGAGGTGTTTCCTCCCTTCCTTTGGCGTCGGACTCCCTTGATGGAGCCTTCCTGTGGCTTGTGGCCGTTTCCATCTCCCTCTTGGCAGATCCTTCCGACATCACTTCGAGTGGTTAGACTCTAATGAAGTACCGGGCTCTGATACCAATTGAAAGTCGCCTAGAGGGGGGTGGATAGGCGGAAACTGAAATTTACAAACTTTAAGCACACTTCAAGCCAGGTTAGCGTTAGAATGAAATCTAAGTCCGGGAGAGAGGGAAAAACAAATCAATAAAGAAAGTAAAGCGGATGACACGGTGATTTGTTTTACCGAGGTTCGGTTCCAATGAACCTAGTCCCCGTTGAGGTAGTCACAAAGACCGGGTCTCTTTCAACCCTTTCTCTCTCTCAAACGGCACCTAGACCGAGTGAGCTTTCTCCTTAATCAAACGGGTCACTTAGACCCCGCAAGGACCACTACAAACTTAGTGTCTCTTGCTTTGATTACATGTCTCTTAGAGAACAAGAATGAGGAAGAAGAAAGCCAACCAAGCAAACAAGAGCACAAGAAAACACGAATGATCCTCTCTCAAGTCTAAATGCGCTAGAGTTGATTTTGAGACTTTGAGCGGATCGATCTCTTGAATTGTGTTTTTGGAGTGGTGTCTATTGCTCTTGTATTGAATGAGAAGTAGTGAATGCTTGGATGGTTGGAGTGGAGGTGGTTGGGGGTATTTATAGCCCCCAACCACCAATTCAACCGTTGGGGAAGGCTGCTGTCGATGGGCGCACCGGACAGTCCGGTGCACCAGCCACGTCATCCAATTGTTAGGGTTCTGACGGTTTGGACCGTTGGAGCTTTGACTTCTTGGGGCACCGGATAGTCCGGTACCGCACCGGACATGCACTTTTCACTGTCCGATGCGCCTTCTGACGGCTGCTCTGACTCTGCGCGAACTGTCCGCGCACTGTGCATTTGTCAGTCGATCGTTGGAGTCGACCGTTGCGCTGGCTAGCCATTGCTCCGCTGGCACACCGGACAGTACGATGAATTATAGCGGAGCGGCTCTCCAGAAACCCGAAGGTGGCAAGTTTGAAGTCGTATGGCCCTGGGCACCGGACACTGTCCGGTGGCACACTGGACAGTCCAGTGCGCCAGACCAGGGTTCTCTTCGGTTTCTTTTGCTCCTTTCTTTTGAACCCTAACTTTGTTCTTTTTATTGGTTTGTGATGAACCTTTAGCACCTGTAGAATATATAATCTAGAGCAAACTAGTTAGTCCAATTATTTGTTTTGGGCATTGAACCACCAAAATCATTTAGGAAAAGGTTTAACCCCTATTTGCCTTTCAGTGGCCCAATGAGTCCCTCCATGAACTGCTCTTGCTTCCGTTCTTCATCAGCAACCTCCTCTGGATCATACCTTGATAGTTGAATGAATTTATCTCGGTATTCACTAACTGTCATGTTGCCTTGCTTAAGTGACAATAATTCCTTCTTAATTTTCATCAAGCCTACAGGAATATGATAGTTCCTGAATTGTGTAGAAAATTCTGCCCAGGTGATAGGATTAGCAGCAACATGGGTAGCACAGTAGGAGTCCCAGGCTAGTGAGATGGTCCGACGCATAGAGCACCTTCTCCCGATCAGTACATTGAGCAATATTGAGCATTTTATTCACTATCTTCAGCCAGTCGTCTTCCTTAAGAGGATCTGGAGAGCTAGAGAATGTAGGTGGCTTGTGACTCATGAATTCTCGGTGCTTGTCCTGGGGTGGAGCGGGTGGTGGAGGAGGAGGTAGTGGTGGTTGTTGCTGCCGTCCCAGTCGTTCTTGTCTTATCTCCTATCACATTTCCTGCTGCTCCTAGCACATCTCCTGTCGTTCTTGTCGCATCTGATCTTGCATATCTATCATGGTGTTTGCCATTTGCTGCAGCAGCTGCATTTGAGCGGCAGCTACTGGATCTACTCCAGCCGGTGGAGGGTTCGGTGGAGGATTCATCTGTGGTTGAGGTTGGTTAACAATTCTCCTGTGACGGTTGTTGGCAGGTAGATCGATTCCGCCTCCCTTCCTGGTATTGACCATCTGGGTTAGAAACACATGGTAAGATAGAATTGCAAATAAGACAAGTAATTACGAGACATGATCATTTGGGGGTCTTATTAGCTCAGTAGATTAGTGTGTCACCTACTAATACTAATATATTACCTTATGGTGGTACATGCTAGAATGCCCTGCTATACTATTTCAGTCAATCAAAGAAGCAAATCAAGCATTTATCATCAGAACAAACATCCAAACACTTTAGATAGAGAATTTATATATATTTTCGTCTTCGGTCTCCTATCTCTTTCGGGAGTCTTAGATGTAGGATTCCAAGGTGTGAAATCCTTCTTGTCTTTCTAGAGTAGAAAAGATAAGAATAGTCAGAGTAAAACAACCACAGGTGAGACAGGATCAAGAAAAAGTATAGAAAGAATCAGAGTAAATGTAAGTAGGTAAGCGTTGTGTCTAGTTCTATCTAGGTTTCATCCTACAGTCAACATTTCCTCTGATACCACTTCTGTCACACCCGGATTTAAGGGAGAAAGCCGGGTGCGTCTCATATGTGCGCCAAAGAAGAACAACACATATAATGGCCAAGTGTATAGAGAAAAATGTCATAAATATTATTACATAGCGGAAGTGTCTTACAAAAACAAATGATAACACTAAAGCGAACTAATAATTATTCCTTGGCGCCATCAAGCTGACTGGGAGACGCCACCTAGATAAGCTCGTACTACTCGTTGTAGACCTCCTTCTGAACTACCTGCTCTTCACCTGTGGGGGGTTTATATATCTCAAGGGTGAGCTCACAAAAGATCATAGCTCAACAAGTTGTGGGGAATAATGTGCATGAACTCACCAAAGGTGGGAGTTCATGTGTAGTGTAAGGCTAATCAACAAATAATGGTTAAAGTTGAGCATTGCTTCTAATAAGTTGGTTAAGTTTTATTAGCAATTACTAGATGTAAGTGTATACCAACCCAAAGTAATAATAAACCATAGTGCTATGCAAATGACAAACTGAGTTTAATTCCATAAGTTAATCATGCGAGAATCCTGAGCTGCTCATGACCGCGAGCACGACTAGTATACCAGTTTTACACTCCGCAGAGGTTGTACCCTTTACCCACAAGTCATGTTACCCAGTTGCCAAGGGGTCTAGAAATCCCATTCATATCTACCGAGGAGACGAGGCAGGGTAACACTATGAGGCTTTTCCAAAGTTCCACTAGTTCAAGAAAACCCACTACGGATTCGGGAAGAAGGAAGCATAGGAATCCCCCGTCCAGAAAGCTAGGCAGTCCGACCCAAGAACCTCCCTATACTCTACAGTGACGCCTCCCCGCTTGCCCCTTTTAGGTAAGGTAATCTATCCCTAGCTTTCCTTATTACTTGGCCAAGGGTGTCCCATTCCATCCTTGTGGTGGCACTATATTCTCAAGTTAAGCTCCATGTTCCAATTAACACCATAATATTATCATGAACATTAAAGAATAGAATAACAATAATAAAATATGATCATGAGCATATTTGTCTTAACACCCAAAACCACATAGAGCAATAGCAGAGACTACCCAAAAGTGCAGTGGTGATCAAGGCAATAAGTAAAGCAGACTAGGGTGACCTATTGGGTCCCATCAAAATTAAGCCTAAAAATGCCACAGTGATTATATAGAACATTATTGGGTAAAGAAAAGTGGTCAAGGGCATAACTTGCCTTCAATGAGATCCTGCTCAGTATTATCCACTTGGGTCCTCGATTGCTTGCTCGACTACTTGCAACAATATAAACAAACATGGTATAGGAGAAATTAACATCACACCAAACATCAAAACAGAATGCATGATAATATTCTACGCATCGTAACGAGACCGTAGGTTCGAGAACCACCAAATTCGGAGTTACAGTCAAGATGTTATGATTTTCCGAAGGTTTTAGATGTTTGACATATAATAAATTAAGTGCATAATTTTAATCTATGTTTCATGAAAAAATAGGGTTACTAGATGATAAACAATTAATATGAAATTAATGCAACTGGAATGGACCAAAAAGAATTAAAATGGATTACTTATGAATTAAACAAAATTCTGGAATTATTTTTATATAAGAAATTCAATTTCAGTGTATTTCCACTTAATTAGGAAACTGTCTGGACTGTGGCCATAAATTCCGGGTAGCTCAGGGTTCAAATTATAACTTTCAGGGCCATTCTGTAATTATTCTAATACTGCCATGGAATGCGGGTTTATATCGATAATTGTCAGGGGCTCTTTAGCAAAAGAATCGGACGAAGGGGTATCCTGGAACCCTGGCCGACTGATTGAAACTCGACGGCCGAGATTAAATCTATCCCTCTCTACGAACTGGTTCATCACACCGAGCGCCCGATCCAAGATCGACGGCCGAGGATTGCTCACGACATCAACTCCCTCCCGACTGCATGATCACTTATCAATGGTCTGGATTTAAAACGACGAAGGGGTAACCTGAGATCTAATCGTGGCCCCCGAATCTAGATCAAGGGCTAGCGCAAAACCCACCCCAAATCCTCATAACCAACCGAACCCAGGCGGCGGCGCACACCGGCGAACGGCGGGGTCATGGCCAGAGATCTCGTTCCGGCACCCCGGGTCCCTATTTCTCCACCCCGCGAGGCGATTCATGGCGAGAACTCCCACAGCTAGACTTCTACCGTGGGTTTTAACGCAAGGGACTCCGCCCCCAATGGCGGACGACGCCCAGTTCACGGCGCCAATCAGCGTGGTGGACGCAGCTATGTCTATACAGTGCACGAGGGCGAGAAGCACCATTTGATTCCTAGATGAACGACGAATCGAGTAGAGGCCCATAATAGGAATCCCAGGTGGAGGTGAAGTCGGGCCATGTGTGGCCGAGGGCTTTGCTTCGACGCCGGCGAGGAATTGGCACTCGATGGGTACTACCCCACACCCAACACCGATATAATCTTGATCTGCGCGCTGCGGCGGACGCCGTTGGCTGGATTCGAGGTCACAATCACGGCGAGACCAAGGAAGCCAGCCCAAGCCTTGGCTTTCTCTTCTCTTTTTCTTTTTCTTTTTCTTTTTTCTCTTTTCTATTTTATTTTCTTTTATAATTTCTATTTTCAAATTCTAATTTTCAAACTTAAGTTTGTCTCACATATTTGAATACAAATGCAATAATACAATAATGCCAGCATGATATGCATGTCCCTTTATTTATTTGTTTATCATTTGACTAACTCAATTCCATTAGTTGAATATGAAAAAAGGGAAAAATTAAGTAATAACATAAATCCTTTTTTATATTCTTCCCATACACATGTATTTTTAGAACCCCAAATATTTGGGTATTACAGCATACCTGTTTGGAATTTTCTTACCGTCATACATGCGTCCCAGCAATGCCATTCCTGTGCCCTTCAACATTTGTCTCTTCTACATCCCGCCGTATGGCACGATGATATTTCATGGCGTTGGTATGTCGATATCATCGACCGGGTACCTATAGAGTCCTCCGTCGGTGGCACAATCTGCCTTTCATTTGCGGGTTGACCCGGCTGCACCAGGTCCCCTTGACTCCACGCCAATAGTTCCTTTCTAAACAAGCAAAACATTTGTGCCCTTAGCTCCACCATCCTGGGGTATTGGCTTGTGAATGCTTCCTTGATTGTTCCCATCATCAGTTTCTTCGTGGCCTCATCGTGCCCTTGATGTACGAGCTTCTCCTTGTAGGTTTGTCTGCTGGGGCGTTGTCACAACCGGATTTAAGGGCAAACCCAGGTGCGTCTCATATGTGCCCAACCAAGATCAACACATATAATGACTCAGTGTATAGAGACACATGTCATAACATTTATTGCATAATGAGAGTGTCTTACAAAATAACTGGTATTAAAATAACCCAAACTAAGATATTATCTCCATGGCACAAGTAGTTGACTAGGAGACGACGCCTAGATCTCATCGAACTCGTCGTAGTAGTCCTCCTCCGGTGGTACCTGCTCTTCACCTGGGGTTATAGCAAGAGTGAGCTCACATACGTTCATTGCTCAAAAAGTTTGAGGAATAATGTGCATGAGCTCACTTACGGTGCGGGTTCATGTGTAGTGTAAGGCTTATCAACAAAATAATGGTTAAGGTTGAGCATTGCTTTTCATAAGTTGGTCAAAAAATTATTAGCAATTACTAAGTATACATGTATACCAACCCAATTAAATAAGAGATCACAATTATAATAAAACCCGCAACACAATGCATATGACAGATTAAGTTTAATTCCACAAATGACTCATGTGAGGGTTCGAGCCGCTTATGACCGTGAGCACGGTTGGTATACCAGTTTTACACTCTGTAGAGGTTGTGCATCTTTACCCATAAGTAGTGTTACCCATTTTCCTAGGAGTCTAGAAATCCCATTCATCTCTACCGAGGAAACGAGGCAGGGTAGCACTACGAGGCCTTTACAAAGTTTTACTAGCTTTAGAAAACCCGCTATAGTTTCTACAAGAAGGGGGCGATATAGGAACCCCTTGTCCGAAAAGCCATTGCAGCATGATTGTCCAAGAACCCCCCTATACCGGTAGCTCCTCACACTGTGGTTGCCCCTTTCGGGTAAGGTAGTCCTCCACTAGCTTTCTTAATTAGTCAGCCAAGGATGTCCCATACCACCCTTGTGGTAGCACTGTTTTCTCGGGTGATCGCTCCATGTTCCAATTAGCACAATGGACTTATCATGAATAGTAACAGATAACCGACAATAATAAATCGTAATGGAACATCATCATGAATCATAAGTATCATTAATCCCAAAATCAGGTAAAGCAATAACAAGACTACCCAATAATTCGTCTGTTTGCAAGGTGTGGGGGTAAGCAAAACTAGATAACCTATTAGGTCCCATCAAATTAACCTAAGCATGTTACGGTGATTAATAGGAACATTATTAGGTAAAGAATGTGCTCAAGGGAACAACTTTCTTTCAGCGAGCTCCTCCTCAGAATCTTCAACTTGTGGTGCTTTAGGTTCCTCGGTCACTTGCTCGTCTATTCAAAACAATACATACAAACAATATATCTATAGAACTTAACATCACACCAAGCATGAGAACAAACTGTATAATAAAATTCTACGTGTCACTACAAGATCATAGGTTCAAGAACCACTAAAATTGGAGTTAGAATGAATTAGTTATGAATTTTATAAGATTCTAGAATTATTTTCATACTAGAAATCATTTCTCGGAGTTTTAATCTGAAATTTATCTGGAATTTGGATTGAGGATGATGTTTTGAAGAACCCCAGGGTGCTATGTATAAATTTCAAGACCTATGTGTAATACTCTTTACACCTATGTTGATGGCGGGGTAGTTCCTATGTTTCGTGGGGTCTTTCAAAAAGTTTGCACGACGAAAGGGTATGGACAGATATGAGCCGTAGGATGTAAAATTTGTGGCCTTGATTAGATTAGAACTTCATTACACATGTATGCAATGTTGACTGCCAATCCTAAGATCTACGGTTTAGATTTTATGATGGCAGATCCAATCCCATCCGCCCGATCAGATCGGACAACACAGATTGTATGGGCCGAAGTGGTATCCGTTGTCTAATCCTGGCACTCTTGTTTAGATGGACGGTCCACAACTATCTTCCATCTTTCTCTCGTACCCCTCACGCCGTCTACCCCTAGCGATCGCGATTTTCCCCCCACGGCAGAAATCATGGCCGACAATCCGGACCGAGCGCACCGGCATTAATCCCTGACAGAAACTTAGGCTGCACAACATGGATGACAAGAAATAGTGACACGTGTGACTTACCGGCAATAGGGCAGTAGCTGACCTTGACCACGTCGGTGTGAGGCTAGGCAGCGGGCAGTATACACCTGCGAGCAATCCCCCCACAAGGCACCCATGTTGTTCGATTATGCGCTGGGAACATGCGGCTCGGTTCCATGCTCTTCCTAGCTGCCTTCGTCGAAGCACCGCAACGGCGAGAGCAGCACTCTGATGATGCACTCTCTCTCTCTCTCTCTCTCTCTCTCTCTCTCTCTCTCTCTCTCTCTCTCTCTCTCTCTCTCTCTCTCTCTCTCTCTCTCTCTCTCTCTCCAGGGAATTCGCAAGATCTCCCTGCAGTGGTGCTTACGGACGAGGCAAATGTGACCCGAGAATTTATAGGCCAGGCTACGCGGTCAGGCCGGTTTGTTGGGCAGATGCGCCAACTAGATTCAGCGAGGATTGTGGCGATGGTTGCGCCTAGGTTGGCGGAGAAGATCCACAGTGGTGAGAGGGGGCCCACCATGCACACCTTGCCTTGCACTATTACCCGTGCCACGCGCGACCGAGTTGACCTTGCCTGCTCCACACATGGCCCCACCGACCCCTCCCGCGCCACGCATGGCACCAACGACCCCTCCTCGCCATGAGCGGCTCTGTTGACGAGCACAGACCGCTTTGCCGACCCGCTCTCGTCTACCACCGTCGCAGGCGGGCCACTCCATCGCCCCCACCGAACTAGCACCATCGACAAGTGTGGCTCGCTTCGTCGACCCAGCCTTCGTCTACCACCGCCGCGAGCTGGCCTCTCCCTCGTCTCCTCACGACCCGCCGCCCCACACCAAGTCTCCCCATGTTCCACCCGGTCGCCATCCACCGTGACCCCGGGCACGTCCACCCGATGGTGACTCGCTGCGCAGCCGGCGTTTTCTGCCCCTTCGACCGGCTAATCCTGGTGGCCGACACAACTGCCACTCCTCCGGATGACTCCCTGGTTCCCTCCTCTGTTCGCGCTATGGAGCAGGAGTATGTGGCCCTGCTGGCCAACCACACCTAGGACCCCATGCCTCCCTTGTCTCCTCACGACCCGTCGACCCACACCAAGCCTCCCCGTGTACCACCCAGTTGCCATCCACCGCGACCCAGAGCACGTCCACCTAATAGTGACTCGCTGCGCAGTCAGCATTGTCACCCCTTCGACCGGCTAATCCTGGCGGCCGACACAACAACCACTCCTCCGGATGCCTCCCTGGTTCCCTTTCCGTTCGTGTCGCCCTCGCCGACCCCCATTTGCGTCACGCTATGGAGTAGGATTATGTGGCCCTACTGGCCAACTACACCTAGGACCTCATACCGTGTCCACCAGGCACCAACGTGGTCACTGGCAAGCGGCTCTTTCGCCACAAGCTGACCTCGGGCAGCTCACTTGACCGCTACAAGGCCCTCTCTCCCGTGACTAGGCGATCCATCGGTTTGATGTCAAGAATGCCTTACTCCACGGCACTCTGATGGAGATTGTCTACTTCAGCCAGCCCACTACTTTGTCGATGCCGCTCGGGCGGATCTGGTCTGCCGGCTAAACTGCTCCATGTATGGCCTCAAGCAGGTGTCGTGGGCATGGTACAGTCGCTTCGCCTCCTACTCGGCCTCCATCGGCTTCGTCGAGGCCAAGTCGTACATGTCCCTGTTCATCTATCGGTGCGGCGACGACGTCGTCTACCTCCTGCTCTACATCGATGATATGCTCACGGCATCCACTGCCGACCTTCTACAACACACAATCATCGCCCTCCAGCGGGAGTTCACGATGTAGGACATGGGGCCTCTTCACCAGTTCCTTGGCATCACCGCCGACCATCGGCCTTAGGGTCTCTTCCTCTACCAGCGCCATTATGCCATCGACATCCTGGAGCAGGCTAGCATGTTCGACTACAAGCCCTAGTACTCCATGCCTGTCGACACTCAGGCAAAGCTCTCTGAGGACGACGAGCCTCTGGTCGTCGACGCGACGTCCTACCAGAGCCTGATAGGCGCGCTCTAGTACCTGACCTTCTCTAGGCCCGACATCGCCTATGCCATTGAGCAGGTGTGCCTGCACATGCACACCCGCGGCAGCCCCATCTCACCGCTCTCAAGCGGATCTTGCGCTACCTCCGTGGCTCCCTTGACTATGGCCTTCTACTCTGACCCTCCCCAACGTTGGAGCTTGTGGTCTACACCGACACTGATTAGGCTGGTTGTCCCGACACACGTCGGTCCACTTCTAGATATGCGGTGTTCTTGGGCGTCAACCTCATCTCCTATGCCGCCAAGCGGCAACATGTCGTCTCCGGCTCTAGCGCAGAGGTCGATTACCGCGCTCTGGCCAACGGTGTGGCAGAGGCCTCCTAGCTGCGCCAGCTGTTCCAGGAGCTCCACAGCCCCCTTCAGCATGCCACCCTTGTCTACAGCGACAACGTCAGCGCGGTCTACCTCTCCACCAATCCCGTGCAACATCAGCGCATGAAGAACGTGGAGATTGACCTGCACTTCGTCCACGAGCGTGTCACTACCAGTGATGTTCGGGTTCTCAGCGACCCCACGACGCTGCAGTTTGCTGACATTTTCACCAAGGGGCTACCGTTGAGTGTATTTTCGGTCCAGTCTCAACATCAGTACAGGATAGAGTTGAGACTGCAGGAGTGTTAGAGTATTCGTTTAGGGTTTTGAGGTTAACCCCTTGTAATTACTGTTACACCCTTATGTAATAAGTCAGGCTTTATATATATATATATATATATATATATATATATATATATATATATATATATATAGTTTATCTATTAAGAGCCCTGGGCTCTATATAACTATGGAGAGCCCCAGCCATCAAATCTGCAAACCCACGTCCGATCACGTTTTATGCAAGCGAACTGATATAGCGTAAACAGAAACCCGTTTTAGCGTAAACAGAGTAAACAGCCGTGGGCCCTCGTTCCAGAAATAGCGGCTTAGGCCCACTCTCCACATGGTCAACCATATCTTCATTAGTCAACACATGTTTACACTATTCCATTCGTCCGTTTATACACAATAGAGAATTAGCGTAAATACTTCAGCCAACCCACGTTCCCGAAATTCAGGAATTGGCCCACTACCCCACTTCCCACTCGGTCAAACATTTCTATACCCTAACCCCCGCGCAGTTAACCTTCTGGCCGACTCGCCGCGATTATTCAGGCGACGCCAGGGCGATTCCCCTTCCTGCCCTCCAGCCAAGGCGATTCGCCGTCCTCCGCCGCCACTCGCCCTCAACCCTAATCGGCGCCGTCGTTGTCAGTGTCTTGGAGCCGCCCGCCGCTGACAATCCTCCGCGCACGCGTCACATTGTTCTTCTACATGCTCGACGACGGTTGTCCTGCTTCCCAAGGTGGTCGAGTTCTCTGTAATTTTTTTGCATACATTGCTACTTCCTAATCTCCCCATTCATATGCTTCATTTTCTTATGCATTGTGTGCCGTATTCCAGGTGCCCAACTCCATCAACCTCTGTCGGATTTTCTGGCCGTCAATAACAAAGAAATCACAGGTGATATATTTACGCTAAATTATTTTTTTTGTTTACTGCATAAATGTTTTTTGTTTGTCCCTATATGAATGCTTATTCTAGTACTGTATAAATATTTATTTTTGTTTTGTTTCTTTTTCTTTGTCCAAACCCAGCAGTTCTAGTTCAAATTTATTGCTTCACATCTAGCAGTTTAAACCCATCAGATCCAGTTACAATTGGTACATTTTCTTTATCATCATTGTGTGACTGCAGAAATTGTATTGTAAAAATATAGTGATCTCTTTGGAACATCAATTTTCAAAGAAAAAAATAATACCAAACATTGATAATAACAGTGTGGGAATTATACTAATATTTGTCCAAAAGCTTTTGCTCTGCTGGTATTTTTTGTAATCTCTACCTTTTTTATAACCTTGTTAATGCGATGGATGTAAATATTTATGACCTGAAACTGAAAGCTGTATTCGGCATTTTATTCAAGGTTACAATAAGCGCTAGGCGTTAGGCCACTGTTTAGCGCCTAGAGAGCTTAGGCGTAGATTAATCGTGCTTAAGCGTTTGTAGGAATATACAATATAATATATATATTTGCACAGAAAAACAGTTTTAGCTAGGAATTAGGGGTACTTACCTGGAATAATGAATAAAAGTATAGAACAGAAGAGATGGAGGAGCAGAGCAAAAGCAAAGGAGGGAGAGGGAGAGCACGCCTGGATAGCTAGGGAAAAGGACCAGAGAGGCGATGACCCCGGCGGCCTGGACGACTTGACCAGAAGGGGAAGAGGACACCGACGGTGGCGGCCCTGGACGGCTGGGGAAGAGGACCAGTCTGTCGGCGGCCCTGTTTTCCTCCTCTCCCATGCAACAGCAGCTGCAGCTCCCAACCTGTTTCACTCTCTCCCGGTCAACAACAGTTCCCACCTCTTTCCCTCCTATTCACTTTATATTCCCGCGCAGCAGCTTCCGTGCTCATCATTTCCCCGCGCGCCGAACCCTGCTTCCACACGCCTCGTTTCCGCCTCGGCGCGCATAACGCAAATCATGCGCCGCCTACACGTGCCCACCGCGGAAACCACTGCCCAGGTCCTAAGCGCAGCGCTAACATGCCGCTTAGCGTCTAATTGTGATTAGGCGGGCGCTTAATTGCACTTTTTTGAACATTGCTTTTATTTGAATCCACCAAACGAATCTTGAAAACTGCATTGCAGTGTTCACGGCGCAGCTCATTAATATTTTTATATTATTCATATATAAAATGTAACCAGGATACTAGAGAAATGATGATCAGCCCAAGGCACTTGGATCATTTTTAGCAGTTAGCAAGTTATTTTAGTCAATTCAAACAGGTTAGCATGACAAACACCTCATATGCATATGATTCGGGTAGATCATTTTTTTGGCGCCTTGTGGATCTGTGTGCATGTTAGGTATTCGAAGATAAATGTTTTTAGTTATTTGAAATGTGCGTCTCTCAGGACCTTAGCAAAGCTATATAGCAAGTGGCTTCACTCAAACATAATAAGTAGGAAACCCATAACAACACGCATGTTGCCAAGTTGGTTTTAGTAAGGGATAGCATGTTTTCTTTCTGTCGTCTCAGCAGGCACACTAAGATCTATTCAGCTAAATTGGTGATCTACTTACGCTAAATTGTTTTTTGTTTACTGCATAAATGTATTTTTTGTTTGTCGGGATATGAATGTTTATTCTAGTACTGTATAAATGTTTATTTTGTTGCTTAGTCACTACTACTGCACAACTGTTTATTTTGCTGGTTAAATACTGTTTTAGATGAACATACTGTTGGTATGCATAGATGTATATGGCAATTTGTACAATGGAATGATACGTCTTTTTTGATGTTTTGTTCACTTACCATCTATGTTGGTAGGCCCATATAACACAATTGATGTGAATTATACATACCTTTATGAAGCAGTGGTTGATATTTTGATGTGCAAACAAGTGTGCTGCTCATGACTTCGTGCTACTATATATTATTTAGATAAACTGAAATTCAATTCACTTTTTATATACTTACTGGATCATATTTTTCACATAAATATGGTAATCAATCATGTCCAAATTGCAATAATAAATATTTGAACTTCTGGTTGCATGTTTTGTTTTAGTCATATATAAATGTTTATGTTGATGCTTATTAACTATTACTAATGCATAAATATATATTTTTCTGAGTAGATATTGTTTTATATTAACAGTTTGTTGGTTTGCATATATGTATATGGCAATTTCTATAATGCAATGATACAATTTTTTTGATGTTTGGCTGTGTTGACATTTATTTCGTTAGGGTCATATAACACAATTAATGACATTTTTTTCAATTAGTTCGTATAATCATTGGTGTATATGTTGTTATAACTCAATGAAGCGCATATGTTTTACATTGTTCTTTTGCAGGCTGCTGCTTCAATAATGCGGAAGGTTGATCGACCCCCAACCAATCCGAAGCGTTTAATCATTGAGTCAAGTCAAGAATGTTTCAGTGTTGACATTCCACGCTCGACTAACATGGCAGACCCTACAAATACGCCGTATGATGGTGATCCTCCGCAGCATAGAAAGAGGGGTGTTGCAGCTGCTGCTAAAAACATTGCTATGCCTAATGTGGATGATGATGATGACTTTGAGCCACCCAAAAAGAAGTGCAATATCTCAATGGATGCCCCAAATAAGACGCAGGTGAGTTTACAACATTGCAGAAATTAATCGTTTCCAATATTTTAATCATGCATCTAATCTCAATACATACCTTATGTGCTGAAAGATATAGCTTTCTACATTACCTTAGCTCATTAATCCAATACAGTCATAGTAAAGTAACTTTGTATAAATAAGAAAGCATAAATTGTGATATTTAAGTATTCACATATTTATCCATCTATCTACCTTTTCATTTCAGAGGCTCAACATCAGATGCAACCCAGGAGATGTTCTTGCGTCCATTCAGATATTGAATGAAAGGCAACGTCAAGTTATAGTCAGAAAAGGATTTTCTAGTATTCTTGACATGACAATTGATGCAATTGGATGTCGAACACTTCTCTGTTGGCTCATGCAGAAGCTAGACCCCAGAGACATGACTCTTCGTATTGGTCCAGACAAAGAACTCAAAATCACCAAGCAGACTGTCCATCAGATATTGGGTCTTCCAAATTTGGGTGGTGGAAAGCCCCTTAATATTGATGAAGTGAACGCTGCGGCAACACTTCGGGCCTCATTGAATATTAGCAAGGATGAGTTTGTTATTTCAAAGCTCCAAGACAGATTGAGGCTAGGCCAGGATGATGATCTTTCTATCAGATGTTTTTTTTCTCATTCTCTTCAACCGGCTGCTATTCCCAATAACTAGCTGGTCTATTTCTTTCAATGAGGTTCTACTTACAGAAGAAATGGAGCGATTCCCTCAAATTGATTGGTGCCATCTAATTTTTAGTGACTTATGTGAGGCTGCCCAGAGATGGCACAACAGGAGCATTAACAATGTGTCAGCGACGATATATGGCTGTTCCATCATTGTTCTTGTAAGTTTCAAAATTAATTTGGCAAATCTTTCATTAGATTATTCAATTGCAATTTGAAAATACATAGACATATTATGTGTTTATGTTCATTTGTATATGACTCTCATGAAATATTTATATTATGTAGCTGTATTATTTGGATCATTTGCATCATGCTGCTGCTCCAAACAACAAAAATGGCACTCCGCGCATAAAGTATTTTAATAAGAATATTATAAGGGCGTTGTCAATGGCCGATAAGCGGAAGCCTCGCCAGGGTGGTGAACCATTTGGTGTTTTCCCTGTGAGTCTTCATTTCTTCTATCATAATTTTCCTGTTCTTTATAACAATGTTATTTACAACTAGTTACAAACCAATGATTTTAGTAGTCATATAACGATCTCAATTCATGCCATGAGTCAATCCATATACATAATTATTAATTTTGATTCTGTTTCATCAGTTTCGGAGCAGCAGTGAGACATGTTATGTCTCAAAATCGCCATCTACTTGTCAGATTGAGGTTAGGTCATATACCCACTATGATCTTTGTTTGTCTGTTGCTTTACCATACTTATCATATCATTATTATCTTTTTTTACTTCAGTTTCCAATGAGGCCAGAAACTTTTGATAAAGACCCAAATCAACATGGTCGACTTCCAAATATAATCATCCAACTCCCTCTTATGCAAGACCTGATGGCAAATAAGATTCAGATGCTTCCTGTACATCAATGCCAGAAGTTCCAAGCTACGTTGATTGATTATGACTTAGAGGTTGGAAAAATATTTGCCTCTATCAAGCAATGTTTGAATACTATTGGTACAAAGCAGTCCAATCTAGCTGCTACATTTGGAGATTTGATTGATGAGGTTCTTCGGGCCGATGAATCTGTTACACCAAATACTGTTAGTATTTAAGCTTGACTTATATATCTTTTCTGTCTTCATATCTTGCATGTCATGTTTACATATTATGATTAACGTATACTTCATCTTTTTTGTGCAGCAAGGTTAGACAGTGGTAGGTGGCACAGTTGACCATGATTCTGGACCAGTATTTGACAAGACTCCTATTGGGAGTGTTTCTGCACCAGGCCTCTTCTTATCTGAATTAGAATGTGCTCGCGCTCTTCGGGCATACTTGTGTTCTAGGTTCATTGAATTGGACAGGTACATACTTTTCAATTTGTTTGACTTGGCATAATTTTTAATTCTTTTTAATTTTGATTGAACAACATCGTGGCAATGGTATGATACTATTAAGTTTTATTCAATCTTTGTACCCAAAGATTTAGCCTTGAATAGAAGCGAAAGGAAAATAGCTATACACATGACTGAACTTTGAGTTGTAGCTTCTATAGGAGTTCAACTATAGGTCTCTTGTTGTTAAAGAGAAAAAAACTAGTTCAAAGCCTAGTGATTTAAAGCTTGCAATGATCTATTTCTAGACGCATACCAGGGTACTGAATCAAAGCTTGTGTCCCCCCATTCTTCTAAAAATAGCAATTTTTTGGACTGAACCAAATGATGAGAACACCTGTAGCCACGTTTTCATAGTTAGAAGAGAAAATAACAATAAAATTAAGGATATTTTAAATTGTATTCACAATTTTACTTACAGTTTTTAGAACGCCTACAGTAACAACATATTGCATATTCTCATTTGATGCAAGAAGAACATTGCCTTGAGCCTCCCCTTTCCTTCCGTCAGCTCCAACAGCAGGCTGTGCCAGACAATCAAAAGGCAAAACAGCAAGTTTACATAAAAGAGAAAAATAGAAAATTGAAATACTAGAATGCCCATGGTCTTCTAAAAAAGTAATAAATACCTATAATGTACCATCCATGGCAGAATAATTAGGCAAGTGTTTATCTGCATGGGTTTAATTCTGGGACCCACGTGTTGGTTGATGGTTGCGATATTTTTTAATGGATATATGGATAGAAGTTACTAGTCCTGGGAGAAATCGAGGAGTGCGTGCCTAATTTGGTTGGCGGCTGCGGCGGCGACGATGTGGGGTAGGTAAATCTGGTTTCCATGGTCACTCACTGTTGGGCTGAGGAAGGATTTTGTGGACCTACTTGCCAGTGAACTGTTACCTTTGTCGGCTGGTGGTTGGACTGGTTCTGTGTGTTCAGGTGTTTCACTGTTTATATTTGAACTTCTAGAACCATGCGAGAGGATTAGACTTCTTCTGATCTTCTCCAGGTCATGCATGTAAACTTATTAGCTTTAATCCATTGCTAACTGGTCAAGAGTTCCAATCTTCGATAAAACTTTTGAGCATGATCACCTTTATAACTTGTTGCATGACCTAGATCTATTAAGGATTTTGTAGCCTGCGCAGGTGATCCATCCTAGTACGTGTGGCTCATCAGTCATCAGGGTGTAATTGAGTCGATTGCAGCACATCTTGGTTGTTTATCTTGGATGACAACAGATGAGAAAGCCAATTTTGTTTAAAGTATCTAAAAGTTGCATTAATTAATGCCCACGTTTGGAGTTTAGATCTTGTCAAATATTTCTCCTGGGGTACAAAACAACGTGCCCCCCCGGCCTCTAGTCAAATTGTCATTTGTATAATTCCTCCTTGACACCCTTTTATATTTGATGACATGCATGCTTTCCTCCTTTATCTCCGTCAAAAAGGCTTACTGTATTTACTGACTACGGTGTTGCCAGCTAGTTCACCTGGTGCTTTCATTCCATAGTTAGAAGTGGCTGGGAGAGAGGGTGGAGCAGCAGTGCCACCACATAGAAGTGGCTGGGAGAGAGAGGGAGAGGGCTCGGAGACGGAGAGAGGGTGGTCAAGTTGCATATATATTCCCATTATTATGGCTGAGAGAGGGTGGTCAAGTTGCATATTATGTAATTTTGTATCTCATTATTCCCATATAGTACCTTCAATTCAATGGTCAAGTTACATATATATTATGTAATTTTATATCTCATTTATACAAATAACATTTGTTTCTATTATTGTATGTTCAATCTTTTCATATGTAGAAATATAATTGACTTCGGTGAATATCGTGCCAATTGTTGTGACATACAACAATCTTTTGCTGATGGCGCACGTCTCGACAACGTGTTTATGCAAAGTTTCATTGAGTGTGTCCGCGATGACTGGTCTAAACATATTCCTCCACTGAATGCTCACCAGCTCATTCTAGATGTTAATGTTGGGGTATGACTTCTACATTTATACCTCTTTTTTGAATGCATAGCATATATGGAAATTACATAATACTTCTCTATCCTATTAGGCTATATTGAACTTTGAGGAGCAGGAGCAACATAGTAAGTCTCCTCGTCCATTTGACCCTTCAGTTTTGGAGAGTTACCTATTGAATACACTGCCTTCATTCAAGCAGCTGGATGACTACAAATCAGTTAATTTCTGTTCCTTCACCCATCACACTCTCACTTCATTTTTCTGCATTTAAATTTTAATCTAATCATCCATATCAACCATAGTGTATTCAACATTTGTTATTTCCATTTTGTGTGCATGTAGATAATGGTACCCATGCTACGATCTGGACATTGGACATTGTATGCTGTTAATCTTCATATTGGACGCATACATGTGTTAGATTCCAACCCATATGGACCAGAGATGGGTGGGACTATCTGGAAAAATTACCATTGTATACCTATGGATATGGGTGATAGGAAGGTTTCATGGGCCAGGTTAATAATGAGTAGGCTCAATCTAGCCATTCAAAATGCTCGACCAAGATCAGCCCTCCCTGCTTTTTTGAAGTACCCTATTGAACTCATGAATAACTGCCCAACAATGAAATTGGGGTCTAATGATTGTGGATTCTTTGTCATGAGATATATGCAGCACTACGACTACATGGTTGGATCTATGAATGCATTCATTGATCTGGTACATAATACATAGATAGTATTTTTGTTGTTATGACATAATGTATGTATAGTTATGTCTAACTCACCTTTTCCTTATATTTGTTTGCAGGATAATTCAGAGGACATTCGCTCTCTTGTACTGCATTACCTAATATTCCATCGACTAAATAGAAACAGCTCCATGGTTTCCCATCTGGATAGATTCAAGTTCTCTCACTAGTAGCCTAGTATAGTTTACTCTCTTAATAGTAGTATGAACATGATGGTCTGATGGCTTTTGGTGGCTTCAAGTTATCTCAGTACTAGCTTAGTTTAGGGTAGTGTCACTGAATAGTGTTGATGTACATATTGGTCTGTTGGCTTATGTTAGGATTCAGATAATACTTATGTCCATATGCAGCTCTTAGCAAACTCTTATATATGTCGTACCAGATATGTTTTAGATGGATATATTTATATATGATAGTTATGCACTTTATCATTTGTCTTATGGTTTTTATATCTTCCTCATTGATGTTCTTCAATGCATCGGATGTTTTATTCCGTTATCTACTGTATGCGCCTGATTATCCAGTGCCAATGCGCTGCCTTTCTAAGTTCATTTATGTACAGTATTTTCAGTTATTCTCTGTATTGATTATGCAAAAAACTGATACTGTTTATGCATATAACTGAATAGGTTTACGTTTTTTATATACTTATTTACTGTATGCGCCTGTTTATCCAGTGTCATTGTGCTGCCTATCTTTGTTCAGTTATGTACAATATTTTCAGTTTTTCCTTGTATTGATTATGCAAAAATCCGATACTGTTTATGCATATAACTGAACAGGTTTACGTCCTTTAATGTACTTATTTACTGAATGTGCCTGTTTATCCAGTGTCAATGTGCTGCCTATCTTTGTTCAATTATGCACAAATCTGATACTGTTTATGCATATAACTGAACATGTTTACACTTATTCATTCGGTTTTTTCGTTTGGCGCCAGCCCATACATATTGACTTCATTTCACCGGATGTTTGATTTTTTTCAACATAAATATTGTACGAGATGCAGTGAATATATGATTATATAGCCAAACAAACCCATCAGTAGCATAGCTCATAAGAAATAATTACGTCGCATTAATAGATATAATCCATACAGTGAGCTTTTAACGTAAATATTCATATTCATCAAATAGTATCATGATCATAACATTTCAATATCATCCATTATTTATGTATAAATGTTTTACAATCATGCCAAATTATCGTCATCCGAACCATGTTCTTCAGAATCGGTATGTTTATGTTTTTTGATGTGGATGTCTCATTCCACTGCGGGCCCATTGTTGAATTTTTGTTTCTAGACCCAGGCGGTCGTCCTCTTTTTCTATCGGCAAGGCTAGCCAATTTAACCCTATTTTCCTCTATAGACAAGCAGGTTCGACTGTTGTGTCCATCAGCAATGCCACATTTTTGGCACTTTCGAGTCTTCTTCTTTTCTCCTTTCGCACCCAGTTTCAGAACTCTTTGTTCACTAGTTTTTATCGTCCTTCCCTTTGGCCTTGCATTATTTGGACGCAATAAGCTTATGCCATCTACATCATATTCCAGTCTCTACATGCCATACAAAGAAGTATTTATAGGTACAAATGTTATGATGTCAGATTATAAATAGTTACTAACATTAAATATACAAAATACCTGCAATTTAATAAATTTAGATTTCATACCTTTCTAACATCCCCATATTGTGTTCCTTCACAATCATCATTTCCAACAAGCGTCATTTGCAGTTCAGATTGATGATGTGCATCAATATTTAAGCCTCCATCCTACTCATTAGTGCATTATAGTCAATATTACAAATAATGTATAAATCATCCCATTTGTTTGCATTATACATAAATTACATTGTTTTTTGCCATAATATTACCTGTTGTCGTGAATGTACTGCCACATGCTCCTCGTTATCACATTGCGATACATGTTCACCTTCAGCGTTTCCAACATCATCCTCTTCGCCCTGCAACGTTTAATTTTTACAATTAGCAATAATTAAGTTCTGAATAAAATGTTCAACAATTTTATATAAAAGAACAACCACATGGTTGCCCTCTCCAGTAGTTGCACCACCAGCATCTTCACATCCTATATCTGGCTCTAAACGCCCAAGCATCTCCAACAGTTCATCCATTGTGTCCAAAGCCTTATCACTCCCTGCCTTTGACATACTAGCTTGGTTTACTACCTTCATTGCCTTTTTAAGCAACATTTTTTGCCTATATGATTTTGTTTCTCCATCTTTTCCACTCATTTTCCTGTCATCTCTTGAAAATACCACATCTTGCCTAGCTGAGTATGTGTAACGCTGTAGAATGTATTCCTTAGGTATCCTCTCTAGCTGAATGTGCATGAATGTTCGGATTAGATGCACACAAAATAGTCCTACATTTAAACAAGGGTGCAACATTTCACATTCAGCTTTAATTATTAGCGTATATATAATATGACGTTATATCTTAACTCTTGCTTACATGTGTGTTCCCACTGTTTGCATTCACATTTAAACTTTCCTGCCTCTACATCTGCATTCACTTTGAATTGGTGTTGCCCCCACAGGATTCTTTTCGATCTTGATGTATGCTGCACCAACCAATCATTTGCGCCTCCATCTGGATCAAGTGTTAACCTATATGCAGTAGCGTATTTTATTGACTCCTCGAATCTATTCATCACAGCCCTTGTGTATGCCCTTGCAACCCTAATTTCGAACATATATAGAGTTGTGGTTTCTTTTTGACCCTGCATATAAAATAATTAGTTACGTCTTGTGAGCCTACTAAATAGTATAATGCATAAATAATATTACATACCATACATCCTAGTGTTTCCTTTCCTTCTTGCATCTTCCTGCTATGCAGTAGTTTCAACATTTGCTTCGCAAACTCATGAAGTGGGGTGTTTGAATCGACATGAGCGCTCTTCACGAGTTTATTCATGCTCTCGCTACGTTGCGTAGACACCATAAGCCCACAATAGTCATGTTTGAAAAAAAACAGGAATCCATTCCTTACGCATTGCATATAATTTTCTAAGTGTTCCATCTTCATGCAGGTTGAATTCATCAATCAACATTTTCCATGCAGCCTCAAACTCTATTTCAGTCAATGGATGATGTACTATAGACTGGAATTTTGTCTTAAAATCCGCTTCAGCATATCGTGCATACAACTCATTTAGAAATGGCATGTACCTATTTTGCACATGCCATAGACACAACCTGTGGACTGTGTTTGGGAAGACCTGACGTAATGCCACTGGCATTGCAGGGTCTTGATCTGTAAATATACATTGTCTGACATTATTAGATGCATATTTTTATGTAAACATTGTATGGTACATAACAAAACAAGCCTCACATGCATTGTAAATATGCACAAGATATTGAATTTATATTGCATGTACTTCGAGTTTATAGTTATTATATATACATAAATCATACCTGTCAACATGACTCTTGGTCCTTCAGTCCCCATGCATGTCTTGAATGCATTAAATACCCACTCGAATGTTTCAACAGTTTCATCTCCCAATAATGAGAACCCAAACATTGTGCATTGTAGGTGTTGGTTTGCACCAACAAACATTCCTAGGGGTTTTCCATACAAATTAGTCTTATGAGTTGTATCAAAGGTAACTGCATCCCCAAAATCAACATACTCTTCTTGCTGACTAGCATGAGACCAAAAAATACTCAATATTTTTCCTTCGCTGTCTAACTGGAAATCAGAGAAAATTTGTGGATTATCCCTTTTGCATAATGAAAAAAAGCCAAAAGCTTAGGCACATCATTGACATTCTTTTCTCGTTGCTTTGCCTGTTTCCTGTATAGTTCAACAAAAAATTGTAATTATTACTCATTAACTTGACATGGATTTAAAAATTTATATAATAAATTCATAAATAAAATGATTCTTACAAATTAGCAATGTCCTTTGCTGTAATTGGTACGTTTTCAGGACTACCATGCATCTCAGACACGAAGTCCATGATACAGTATTGTGGGATTCTGCTTTGCTACATTGAACTGAGAAACTCCATGTACTCAAGATCATGAGTCTTGTTGCATTGTAAGTGTTTCTTTACAGTATCCTTCTTAATGAAATCATGATTATGTTCTAAGTGGACCAGATCGTTTCTTACGGCTACAATATTTTCTTTTGAGTCACCATAGATTTTTTTAGTTTCAAACCAGCCTTGCATTGTGTTCTCCTCGATGATGTATTACAGATTCTAGGATTACTAGCTAACCTTTCTGTATTTCTACCCTCCATTGAAATATTTAACCACTTACAGTTCTTTCTCTCCCTATACTTTTTAAGTGGAAAACCAACCTCATATATATGCGTCACGACTGTAAAAATTGTATGCCTCATCGACATTTCCAAATGTCATACCGATCCTAGGCACCATGGTTGGATCAATACTTTCAGGTTGTGAATTAACATAATCATAAATACAATTAATTTTATATTAGTTACACTCTTAATGTTATTTAAATTGTATAATAGACATAACCAAAGATAAATAACTTACATGACTTCAGAGGATATTAGGTGTATCTTGTTCATGATCACTAATGGTCCTCATAGGCACCATTTGATTTGCTGCTACCATTGTTTCAATTACTGTTGTATTGCCATCATTGACCCCTGGCGCTCGTAATTCTGCAGGTGGTGTTACTATATTTATCCGTGGACTCGCACCACAGTTTGGAGATATAATTCTTGATGTGGGCGCTGTTGGTAGAACACTGCATGTGTCTGCAAGCCGGCCATCATATTTGTCTAATTATTTTATGAACTGAAGTAATTATACAATTGCAAATGTACCTGGTGCAGCTCTTTGCAATGACGCAGAACTATCATCGCCTGCTTCTTCTTCTCTGCCATCAGCCGTTGTAAACAATGCAATACAATCAGCCGCCAGTTCCTTTTTATATGCCCTGAGCTAACCAATCCCGTGTACAATGTTTACGCTATTTTGTTCGGTCAATTACGATCTATAAAGTTTGTTCCTGCATGCCAGGAGATATTGTCGGACTGGTGATAACAACTCGAGAGAATTTATCTCGGTTTGTTGAAACAGATTTATATTTACTCAAGTATATGTATCCAGTTACGCAATTGTATGTACATATTTATGCCTCGCTTTTCTGCTTACGTGCATGCTGGGTGATATTTTCGGGAAGCTTCAGTTATGGTTCACGATTTTATCGCGTATACCTTTTTACGCTAAAATACACACAGGTTTATGTTCTGTTGGCTTATGATTTACGCTGTGGTTCGAACAGGCCAGTAAACCGCCGAACAAACCTGCGGTCTGCCCGGTTATCAGTCCCAACCTTAGTTAGGGTTAGGACAAAGGACATCCTTTTGCCCTTGCAGGCATGGCGACCAGTAGTCCCCAAATCCAATTAAGGCCATCTTAAGTATCTATTAATATATTAGTGTGTACTAGACTTTGTCTTAAGCATTGTTTAAAAAACTAAATCTAATTATTCATAGTCTATTGTGGCTATCGATGGTTTCTAGTTTTGCATATCATATTTCTTGTATGATGCGACCGGCAAATCGAGGAGATAAATACTCTATGACCAGTTGTAGTATATCATTTAACAGAATTGTTGGTCCATACTATGTTATTTTTTATATACCATATTATAGTTTATATTGTCATCGTCTCATTTTCACACTTAATACAAAGGCAGGGAGCGCTTACTTTAGCCTTTATTTCTTTTGTGATATGTCTTCCTTAAAGATTCATCCAATATAATCCCTACTTCCCTTCTTTTTGATTTCCCTTCTATTTAGGTATGATATAGACCTAATTCTTATACAAAGAAAACTCTTTCGCTTCACTTTGTCTCACTTTCTCTAGAATCTCTAGAAAAAAGAATTGCTCTACCCTTTATTCAAGATCCGTTTAGGGTTTGTTCATTTTGATATCAATCCATATGAATTGGATGAGATTAGGTAGAATTAAAAACCAAACAAATCAAAATTCTTCTTTTTTTCTATTTTTATCTAATTCAGTAAAAAGGGAATAACTGAGCAAGAACATAAAATTTGGCTCGACGCCTCCAAATTCTTGGGGACGCCACCGCATACATTACCCTCCTCTCCTACGTAGGTGTGCGTGGAAATTAAAAGGTCAGGTCCCACCCGATTATATGATCTACGTACACATATCATTCAACAATCGTGCACGTACGGCTGGACAAGCAAACGAGTGCGCATGATGAGTAGTGCTCGCAGTGGTACTGGTACACACGTCCAAGTCGTCCGCCCGGCCCAGGGGAAGCCGGCCGAAAGGGATGCACGCAGACGCAGGCAGGAGACACGAACGAGAGGCCTGGGTCCGGACCAGCAGCAGCAGACGCATGCGCGAGGGCGCGCACTTGCGGTCGGGGACACTGCTGCCATGCGAGGATGCCCACAAATCATGGTAGCTGCAGGCTGCCGGACGGGCATTATACCGCCGCGAGACCCGCTCGATTTGACGACAACAAACGAGCAGACGACGAAGCGAGGCCGGTGGTGGCAGCCAGAGGAGAGAGCGGCGGGCGAGGCGGCAGCCGCTGACGACGACACGGCGTGCCGGGACCGCGTGCGTGCTGTATGTGGTGGCCTGTGGGGATCGGCACGCTGCGCGCATGCAGCTGCAGGTGCAGCGTTGGATTTGGAGCGGTGGTTCTTTGGTGGTCTCGGTTTTTATTTTTCTCGTCGTGCGCGCGCTCGCTCGCTCGCAGGACTTGTCCATCGACGAAATGATGCGGTTCGTGAGGAAATCCCATATGGGGCGCCGAAAGCCTGGCAGCAGGTTTGCCAGCGGCGAGCAGGTCAGCTGTGCGTGTCCACTGAAACTCTCTACTGCACTTTTATTTAAGAAAAAGATTCAAAAAAAAACCCCGTATTATAGGTTGGAGTCCTTGCTTGCACAAAATAATCCGCGGCTGACCTGCTCCTTTTATTGAATCTTTACCTCCACGGCTCCATCGACTAGGTCTTCTCCTTCGACCTTTACCGACATCGATGCTCGACGCTGACTGGACTAGCTGTCCTAATATGTGCTAGTCCACCTCTGGTTACACCGTGTTCTTGGACGTGAATCTCGTCTCTTGGGCGATGAAGCGACGACCTGTCGTCTTATGCTCCAGTGCGTTGAGGTCAAGTACCGCGTTGTGATCAATAGCGTGACCGAGACCTCCTGCTCCGCCAGCTTCTCCAGGAGCTCCACAGCCCCTAGAGCGCTCCACCCTCGCCTTCTGCGACAACGTCAGCGGGCTCTACCTCTCCATCAATCCCATGTAGCATTATATTAGCGTACGAAGCATGTGAAGATCGACCTTCACTTCGTCCGCGAGCATGTCGCTGCCGGTGATGTTTGCGTTCTCAGCGTCCCGACCATGTCAGAGTTCACCGACATCTTCACTAAGGGACTATTGTCGAGTGTATTCATTGAGTTTCGATCCAGTCTCAACATCTATGCAGGATAGAGTTAAGACTACGGGGTGTTAGACTTGTTAGACTCTCTAGTTTAGGGTTAGGCTTGAGCCCTCTTGTATTTACCTAATTACCTCTGTGTAATTAATGGGCTTGGCCCACCTAACTGGTCTACATAATACACACCCAATCCTGGATTAGGGTTAGGATTTCCCACACATATCCATGGACCGGGAGTGGCGAAGGACGAGTGCTGAGTCTTGACCGAGGTACTAGAAAAGCCGGGTGAGTAGCCATTGTGGTTGACACTTGGGGACATCGACATGTGCAAGGACATGGCGGAGTGGATCGTGTCGCCGATGCAGTTGCGAACCGACAAGACACGTGTCTAGGAAATAGGGACGCGTAAGTATGCTACCCACTGGGGTTTCGGTGGTTGAGCCTCAAAACCACTCATCCCAACAATTTATAGGTTTCGCTGGAATTGGGCCTCAAAATTCGGCGTCGTGATTCCAGAGGGAATTGGAGGCGGCACGTAGCGTCATTTGCGGAGAGTGCACCAAGGCGAAGCATCTTCATAAAGACTATGTGGTTGTCAGATCAAAATTCCAAGAGTTGGTCCATTTCACCCCTAGCTAAGTGGATAGGCTCTATGTATCTAGGGGTAGATAGAAAAGAGTTATAACCCTCTATAAATAGGAGGGGAGGGCTGAACCATTCAACTATCTCTTTTAGCATTTTATTTCCATCACTTAGCTTAAAACTTCATTTTGCTCTCAAGTTCTAGGAGATCCTTATATGCCTTAAACCTTGACATCTAAGTTCATGAAATTTTGGGTAAGTGTGGCCATAACCACACTTTTTCTTCCGAGTTTTTCATTTCGTGTCAAATCTGATGGTGTTTGTTCATGAGTTGTTTCTTCCCATCTATACCCCTCTAGTTTGAGTTTTGAGTTGATCTTTGCCTTCACAGGTTTGGGAAGTGTTTTGGGGTTAATCTCTAGTTTAGAAATTGTCATGGATTCATTACAACATTTGGTATGAGGCGATCTAATTCGTGGACAAGTTTTCTAACAGATTTGCCCTTTTGACAAAACCCATGTCAAGTTTGAGTTTTTGGCTCTAACGTTGAAGTTTTGATCTTTTTGGGTACAAATTTTGTGGGCAACTTTGAAACACACTTGTGAAAGTCTGTGCAAAATTCAGCTTAATTAAAGTCTGCTTGGATTGATTTTGTATTTTATAACTTCAATTCAAGATGCTGAAAACAACATGAGTAAGAGAGTAAGTGGCACTGTTTTGAGTCTTTTCAGACTTTTCAGTGTGTGCTTTGCAATTCGTCTATTTCATTGGACTCGTGTGTGTCCTAGGAACATTTCCAAAGCATGAAATCATTGGTTGGTTGATATGTTTTAGTTTGAGCAATTGTTTTATCTCCAACAAAGTTAAGCGCTCATATTCTTGAGTTTAGAAGATTTCTCTTGCAAAGACATTTCTAGTTGGTTTGAATGCTTTGATGTGTTGTTCGATCATCACCAAGAACATTTAGCCACCGCTGGGTGGTTCCATATCTCTTGTGTGTCATTTGGAGTTTTAGAGATTAGGGTGTAATATTGGGAATCAAGCTAAGAGTGCTTCAACCCAAATTTTTATTGACTTCCATTCACCGTCTCTAGTCACCTGATTCGATCCTCCAGTTACCTTCACATGATTTTTTTTTCTTCCCTTTGGTTCTTAAAGGGTCATAGATTTTTTATTTGAATTTTAAGTAACGGGTTTAAATAGTCTAATCGAATGAGTTTGATGAGATCTTCGCATATATACACTACCGGAAATAGCTGCTTTGTCAAGTGCTTGAAGCACTCGGCAAAACCTGGAAAACACTCGATGAAGTCTTTGCCGAGTGTGACACTCGGCAAAAAAGTCTCGGTGAACTGTACATTGGCAACACCATCGGCAATAGGTGAGGATAGGTCCTAATCCTATCCGCGGTTGCGTAGACAGGGTTAGTTTCCATGCTCTACTCCGATCCGAGATAGAGTTTCGGCAGCACCTCCCCATTGTTCTCTAGATACACATCCTGGCAGGGAGAGTGTACTGTCCGGAGAATAGCAGAGAGGTGATGCCAAAACTCTGTCTCAGACCGGAGTAGAGCATGGAAACTAACAATATATACGCAACCCCGAGCTGTCCACAAAACATGGACAATCCAAAATAGATACATTGTAGATATGCAAAGATCTACATATCTACACTGTATCTCTTTCGAACGGGAGACGCCTAACTGGGTTATGTGATCTACGACCATGAAACGAAAATCGAGGTTATACCTATGGTGGCGGTGGAGTCAGGCTAGCGGGGCTGTGGCAGGTCGGTGCAGTGGTGACGCATCGCGGTGCAGGCAGACCCGCGACGGCTAGGAAGACCTCTGCAAAAAAGAACACAAGTCTATCAACAAAAAAATTCAGCAGCACCTCCCCCGCACCGGAAGGTTTTTAAAACCTGCAAATAAAACTAATAGTACGATGGCCGACATGCACACACATTTCATGCTTTAAGAGCATACAATCTACAAAAAGATCAATATTGTAAAGACAAATAAACCCACAAGGGTACTAACTTGGACTTAAAATTAGATGGAAGAACCTTAACTTATACAAATTATGCATCACCACTTTGCATGACAAGCCTAGAAACTAAGGATTTGACCCTCGTGACATTGCATTAGAGCCCATGTATTCTTAATTATTCCTATATATGTTTGAGTTTGCTCCCCTTGTATGCCACCACCAAACTAAGAATACTAAACGAAAAAAGCATATAAATTAACTAAATTATCCTAGCAATATTACTAAACCCTAAACCAAGAAAGGGAGTTTACCTTGATGTGCTTCTGGGGTGGCGGTGTGGTGGCCGGAGCCGAGGACGCATGGTCAGCGGGGGGGGGGGGTGCTGAGTGCCGCGGGGCACGGGCGAGGCCAGGGAGAAGCACGTGGCGACGCGGGCTACGAGTTAGGCTGGCGAGCGGCGGCACGGTGGGCGTGGGGGCGGCGGCATGGTGGGTGTGGACGAGGCGGCGTGGGGGAGGCGTCTGGGCGGCAGCGTGGAGGCGGCGGCAGGGCGGCGCCAGCGTGGTGGGCGTGGGGGCGGCGGCGTGGTGAGCGAGTGAGCGAGCGAGAGAGAAAGAAGAAACACCTCGGTTATGGAAAACCTATTTTCCGTGACACTCGGTGCACTAACAACCACTCGACAAATATTGTTTTAATTTTTTTTAAAAATTCTTTGCCGAGTGTCCCACGGTCATTACTCGGCAAAGAATGTTCCTTTGACACCCAGCAAAGTATATTTTTATTCCTTTATTTTTTCACCAAACTTTTTATGGTGTGTTCGTGTTCCTATAGTATGTAGACCTACATGTTCAATTTTGGCACAATTATTAAAGTGTTTGCTATAGCTATTTGATTTAGTTTGTTTAATTGAATTTCTTCGGATTATTCAAATTTGAACTGCAAGTTACTCGAAAAATGGAAAACAGTGAATACAAAAATGATATTCATGTTATTTAGCACAAGTTACGACCTATTAAGGAACATACCAGAATTTTCGAGCACCATACTCACGAAATATGACCGTGAACTTGCCATCCAGTTGTTTTAAAACCGTATAAAATACAAACAAAGTTAAAAAAATAGCGAAACTTGTCAACATGTCCTATGATAAAAATTTGAGACTGTTTCGAGAAAGTTGTCACGCACTATATGTAGAAAGCTAAGTGTTCTTCACATTAAATCATAGAACTTCATTATAGACCGGTTAGCTTTCTACCTAAACTATAATTGTATGAGAATTAATCGATAAGGTGTTTTTATTAGAATTATGGTACCTGCACGGTGAGCGTGACCTTTTTTCTACCTAAGCTACTTGACGCGGCAGCAAACGTGCAGCGTGTCGTACTTAGGCCATGTTTGGTTTCTTTAGTCTAGAGACTAAAGTTTAGTTAGTGGAATAAAGTTTAGTCTCTAACATGTTTAGTTCTAAGGGCTAAAAATAGTAAGAATATACTAAATGACTCATAATAAGACTAAAATAGCCTTTAACATTCTCCTGCTATTAGTACAATTGAACTAAGTGAGGAGTAAATGTAGAATTAATATAGTTTAGTCCCTTTTAGCACATATGTGAAGGACTAAAGACTAAATCATTTTAGTCCATATTTTAGTTCCAGTGTTTAGCAAAAAAGGGACTAAATGGGACTAAAAACTAGAGACAAATCTTTAGTCTCTCTAACCAAACACCCCTTTAGTCTAGAACATATTCTAGAACTAGATAGCCATATGGTGCGGCTGCAGACCTAAGAGGCTAACTTCACGTGTTATTGTGATGTGTTGCGTCGTTGCTGTGAACGCGTCATATAAATAAAACAAAGTTGTTGAGTGAGAGTAATATTTTATATCCAATATTTTTTATACATAATACCTGTACTTTGATGATTTTTGGGCTACACTACAGTAAACGAAGAAATTTCCGACGGCTAAAGCCGTCGGACATAAGATTCAGACCGTCGGAGATAGGTTATGTTCGACGGCATTAACTTATGTCCGACGGTTTTAAGCCGTCGAGGATAACGCGTCGGAAATAGCATTATGTCCGACGGCCGCCGTCGGACATAAGTTATGTCCGACGGCCCCATCGGACCGTCGGAGATAAGATGTCGTAACCGTTTTATCCGCCACCTGGGCCCACTGCTGTTATGTCCGACGGTTTAACATATAACTTATGTCCGACGGTTTTAAGCCGTCGGACATAACATACACCTTATGTCCGACGGCCTACACTAAGCCGTCGGACATAATATTTTTCAGAAATTGCACAAAATTCTGAAATTTAAAAAATCTGACATTTGCAAATACAAAACAGATTTCATACACATATACACATTCACATTCACAAATATACTCACATAAGTATACACATTCACAAATATAATCACATAAGCATTCACATTCACAAATTTAACATAACGACATAGTTCCAAATGGTTGCAACAAGTGTTTACATAAACATAGTTGTCCAAAATCCAAAATGAACATTATTCAACGGATAGGCTTTCACATGAAAGGTTGCAACAAGTGTTTTACATCATTATCACTCATATCCATCGCCACCTCCTCCGGCTGGACTATGCGTGCTGAAAAGATTGTTCACCCATGAATGTGTTGTGTCGTCTTGACCAGACCCATCTCCAGGTGCGGCAACTTAAGCGGGTGGTGTCTGAAATCCCTATAACACAAGCACATGAAATAGTAACCACTCAGTTGTTCATTTAAACACATAAGACATCTATGAACATGTCACACACGCATATGTGTACATACCATAGGGAATTGTGACGGAGGCGGAGGCGGAGGTGGAGGCACCAACATTGGCATTGGCAGTGCAAAGTCCGAAGGCGGCATCCCATATGTCGGCATCGGGACGCCCGCTTGTTGGGCTAGTTGCTACAAATTATATACAAGTCATTGTTGAGCAAACAAGATACACATCAAGTGTTTTGCAAAATAAGCTACAAAATGTTACTTCAACTTACCGAGAGAAGAGCTTGATTTTGGGCCTGGAGGCTTGCATAATACTCGTCCCTCTTCTTCTGGTACTCGGCTTGTTGTCTCTGGTATTCAGATTGTTGCCTCTGGTACTCCAATTGTTCCCTCAAGACTGATTGATGGTACTCTGCCTGTTGACGCAACACCGCAAGCTCTATCTCATGGGCTGCTGATCGTGAACGGGACGACTGTGAAGACGACGATGTGGATTGTCGTCCACGGCGTCTCAGCTCTCTGGAATCAATCGTAGAATCAAAAATACCCAACCTACAAGAGTGAACCATGCACTTAGTATAGTAACTCATGGCTCAGTTGAATCGCAAGCATATGATGATAATTTTGAAAACCAAATCAAATAATCTCACCGTCCATGGGCTTGTCCTCCTGCGCTAGCATATGCTGCCTGAGGGTCGATTGACTGGCTCCTCCAATCGTACTCCTCCCCATGGCGTTGAACCATCTCCTGCCCATACGAAGCCTGGAGGCAAACAATATCAAATATAAGTGCATAACCCCTATGCCATTGCAAACAATATCAAACACATAATAGAGTATCAAAAACTCACTAGACGGTCGGTGGCCGTCTGAGTGCATAACACATCAGGATTCTGAGGATCAGAACCCCTATGCCCTTGCATATACACCTCCACATCCGTGGGCGTACGGCCGGATTTGACTTCCTGTACATAAAAGTTATATTGACACATTTCTATGTGATTCAAAGTTATGACAAACTGTGACTTACCATTCGCTTAGCCAAGCGCACATGACCATCACCGCCGTAGTTGTGGAACGACTCAGTTCCACGGTTTCCCCTGTTCCTTTCGGAAATGGCACGAAACTCAGGGGAAGCCCACCATCTGCACAATGCCCGATAACCGTCTGATCGGGTGGCCATCCACGGCACCGACACCTACATGAAAATTTTTAAATAAAGCAAGCAAATACATGGCTTCGTGCGATATGAGATGCAACAACCTGTTTACCTCTAGGTATTGCTCCTCCGTCAAGTAAATTGATGACCACTCGGCCTTGGTATTTGGCATCGGTCGATCATCAGCATTTGCTCTGTACCATGCCTTTATAGCCTGAATTCGTGCATAGTACATTGCATCTGCAACGACATCGTTCGCGTTATACTCAAACACGTAACGATGTTCATATCATATGATCCATCGTCCGGCAACTTGTACCGTTTCTGCAAAAAACATAGTGTTATCATAAAAGCAAACATATATGGAATAACTAAAATAGTATAAACAAGTCATACCCAGAATGCATCCCAAACTAGTGCCTGTGTGTTGCCAAACGTTCTACAGACACCATAGCGATAATGCTCCCAAGTGGTGGCGGGGACAGACTCGCCAGTAGGCAAAGTCACAAGACCAGGCCAGTGCAGACGAACAAGATTACCAAGAACCATGTTCACCTGCCTGTAGTGTCCTGTGCCTGTGAACGAGTCGTCGATCCAAGTCCTGCAAACAGAAATCAATGTAGAAATTAAAACAAAACTTTCAATAACATTTAAGCAAAGATATGTCACTCACTTTCCACTAGGCTTTATCAAAACCCGAGATTCGGGTGGAAGCTCTGGAGGTGGTCCAACAAAATGCAGCTTCCTCGTTCTCTTAACTCGAGAAGTTCCAGACCCAGCTGCAGAATCTCCACCAGCCCCAGAATCCCCAGCCCCAGAATCCCCACCAGCGTCGTCTCCAGCATCATCTCCCACATTATCTCCACCATCATCTTCAACATCATCTCTTGCATGATCCTCTACCACTGGTTCCTCAATTTCAACATCCTATGAAACAAATAACTTACATCATACAATATTAAGTAACTCAAATAATGTAATTTAACAACTAACTTACATCTTGTGGAGGCAAATGTTCTTCCAGCGCTCTCCGTCTGCTCATGGTAGAACCGGTGCCCTGAAAAACTGAATCCTCACCCCTCGAGCTGCTCCTCGAGGTACTCCTCGACCCAAGCAAACTACGAGCTAAAGACTTCATTTTCTTTGACATCCTATTTTAACAAAAACAAGTTAGTACATAAATCGACAATAAAATAATAAAATATGCAATAAAATCATAAAATATGCAATAAAATCATGATCCATACTCGTCAATCGTAATCGTAATCAAAATCAGGATCTAGTTGCTTTCGTCGATTTAATGGACGCCAAGTAGCTTTCTTCTTTCTCGTCACTCGTTTTCTTTTTGGAGGAATCTCTACATCATTTTGATCACCTAATAAAGATTCTTCCAACATTTCAGTGTGTACATTAAATGTGCTTGTAAGTTCTTCGTCTTGGAAAATCTCAGCAGCCCCGACTTCCTGCTCGATTTGAGTCCAATTATGCTCGGTTCCATAACCTTCAAAACGATTTCCATGTTCGTTTAGTTTCAAATCATTAAGTCTCGTGAGAATCTCTGGACCACTTAGACGCTTGGGTGGTCCCCTCGTCACAATCGTGTCCTTTTTAAAAGCGTTCCTATCGAACCTAAACGGGTGATCCTCTGGCAAAAAACATCTATGGCAATCGAAGTAACATATCTTTCCACCAAACTTTAGTCGAAAGCATAAAGTGTCTTCAACGCATATAGGACATGTCAAAATCCCATGACAACTCCATCCAGCAAAGATACCATAAGCCATAAAATCATGAATAGACCATAAAAACGCGGCTCTCAAGTTGAACTTCTGTTTCTTGTAACAATCGTACGCCTCGACTCCTTCCCACAAAATTTTCAATTCTTCAATCAGGGGTCTCATCATCACATCGATCTTTGTTCCAGGATGATCCGGACCAGGTATTATAAGACACAAGAAAATAAATTCATATTTCATGCAAAGAGCTGGTGGAAGGTTGTATGGAACAGCAAAGACGGGCCAACATGAGTACGACGTTGCAGTTAGATTGAATGGCGAGAAACCATCTGTTGCGAAACCGAAGCGGACATTCCGCACTTCATCAGCAAAGCTGGAATCAAAAGCATCTAGTGCCTTCCATGCATCTGTATCAGCTGGGTGCACCATGACATTTGGATTCTCACGTACCCCTTCTTTGTGCCACCTCATGTGTCTGGATGTATTCTTGGAGATGAACAAACCTTTCAACCGAGGTATGAGAGGCATGTAACGAAGCTGCTTACGTGCAATCTTCGTAGTCACGGTCAAACCATCGTCGTTTTCAACCTCAACGAATCTACGCTCACCACATACAGTACACTTCTTCTCACCTGCGGTCTCCTTCCAGAAAAGCATACAATTATTTTCACAGACATCGATTTTTTCGTAGTCCATACCGAGGCCAGATAACAGCTTTTTAGACTGATACATGTCCTTTGGCATCTTGTGATTCTCCGGAAGTACATCACTGATCAAGTTCAAAAGTTCTTTGTAACAGTTGTTTGAGAATGCAAACTTAGACTTAATAGCCATAAGTCGAGTCACAAATACAAGGACGGTCACTTTTGTGTGCTCATGCAACGGCTCTTCGGCAGCTTTAAGGAGCTCGAAGAACTTCTGAACCTCAGGTGTAGCTGGATCCTCAAACTCGGTGGGTTGATCGGGGTTCTCCGAATCGACGGTTAGAAGCTCATGGCGTACATCGTCAAGCATCTCTTCCATCCTATCGTAGTCCTCCTCTTCATGTGACTGAACTTCCGATACAATACGAGTAGGTGGGTCCTCACCGTGGTGCACCCACACCTCATAGCCTGGCATATAACCGTTTTTGCAAATATGTATCGACATAGTCCTCCTGTCGAGGAAATTAATGTTCCGACACTTGCTACAAGGGCACCTAACATCGGTTCCAGTCTCTGACCGAGCAAAAGCATGGTCGAGAAAAGTATCAGTCTTGGCAACCCACTCACTTGATAGAGCACCTCTTTTCTTCCAACCTTCATACATCCATCGACGATTCTCCTCCATACTAGATACGAGACGTTAACTTAATTAGATAAGTAATGCACGGACCATCCGTTTTTACGAAGAAATCACGCCCCTACATCTGTAGGAAAGGATAAGTCCTAAACCCACCCAGGAGTGACCGACGAGGCCGTGTTTATGACAAGACATGTGGTCGTGCGAAATTTCGGCAGCATAACCCCGTTGTTCTCCAATCGCACGCCTAAAAATGGTGCAATTGGAGAACAGAGAGGTTATGCTGCCGAAACTAAGCAGGAGCACATGCTTTTGTCATAAACACAGACTCTGTCGGTCACCCCGAGGCTGTCCAATAAAGGGACAATTCCGGCCCAACATACCTCACATGCGTCGCTTGTAAGGTGTGTTGGGCCGAAACGGGTGACGCCTAGGTTTCGTTTGTTCACACTACGATACACTATGATTAACTATAATCATCGTGCATTATTAAATAATTAAACTAATAAACCACAATACAATATTACATACGAAATAACATTGTTATGGATGACAAATCATATAAAATGACCTTATTTCCGAGGGTATAATAATTACCCTCGGAAATTAAAAATTTAAATTATCTAAAGCACCACTAAATAAACTAAAACAAGCTAATTTAATTATGTAATCAAATTTTGGCCGTCGGACATAACAAACTAAACAATCAAATGCATTCATACATACAATTCTAATCAAATACATTAATACATGCATACAATTTTAATAAACAATATTGTTAATTAAGGATGCTCACTTAGCGGGCGTGGGGAGCCGGCCGGCGACGGGCGCACGGGCCGGCGGCGGGCGCACGGGGCGGCGGGCGCACAGGGCCGGCGACCGGAGCACGGGGCGGCGGCGGCGGCGGCCGGAGCACGGGGAGGAGCACGGGGCGGCGGCCGGAGCTCGGGGCGGAGCACGGGGCAGCGGCGGCCGGAGCACGGGGCGACGGGACGACCGGCGGCGGCCGTCGACGGCGGGCGGGGTGGCGACGGGCTGTGGGCGCGCGGCGGCGACGCACATGGGCAGAGAAACGGAGGCGCGCGCGTGAAAATGAAACGGCGCGCGGGTCGGATCCACGTTAAAACGCCTTATCTCCGACGGCTGTGTATGAGGCCGTCGGAGATAAGGTTATCTCCGACGGCTGTGTACGAGGCCGTCGGAGATAAGGCGTATTTCCGAGCGCCCGTTGTGGCCGTCGGACATAACCTTATCTCCGACGGCCTCGTACACAGCCGTTGGAGATAAGGCGGCCGTTGGATGTTTGTTAGTTTACTGTAGTGCTAGGTGGTCCGTGGCAAATGGCGAGCTAAAACAAGGAGAAAAAGAAGCGGGGTCATTCAGCGCTGGGCGGCTAGCTATTTATGCACAATGAGTCACATGCATGCATGCATGCATGCATGCATGCACAGAGAGGCAGCGGCTGTACGCGCGCCATCATCATTTGTACGTGCGTATTTCCCGTTTCGTTTTCTCCTTGGCACGTTGTGTTTTCGCCTCTTCTCCATGCACGCATGCTATCATATCTGCATCGCTGGGTTTCTATTCTTTTCTTGCCGCTGCATGTCTGGGCAGTACGCGGCAGAATATATACGCGTACGTACTGTGGAGTACCAGTTTCTAGGGCACGCCATGAGAGTTGTCAAGGATTCTGTGCAAGTACATGCCGCGCTTTCTAGCTATTTATTAATCCACACTAGCGCTAGGGGTGTTAGGATTAGCTCAAGTTCCATCACTACCGGAATCAGTTCCTTTGCCGTGTGTCTCAGACACACGGCAAAGGCAAATTTACACTCGGCAAATGCTTTGCCGAGTGTTACACTCGGCAAAGAACGATCGGTAAACTGTACATCGGCAACAGCCTCTTTACAGAGTACTATTTGTCGGGCACTCGGCAAAGACTTTGCCGAGTGCCAAACGGCACTCGGCAAACAAAAGTCACCGTCACGGTGCCAAGTAACGGTGACGGATCCTTTGCCGAGTGCCGTCTGTGGCACTCGGCAAAAAGGTCAATGTTGCCGAGTGTTTGCTCGAGAGGCCCTCGGCAAAGACTGACCAAGTGGGCCCCACTGCCAGTCCTTGTGCCGAGTGCTCTAGTAGGCACTCGGCAAAGGAGGCTTCTTTGCCGAGTGTCTGTTGGACAGGTACTCGGCAAAGAACCCTCCAGTGGGCCCCTTTGCCAGTCCCTTTGCCGAGTGCCTTGGCAATGGCACTCGGCAAAGATGTCTTTGCCGGTTCCCAGGTTTCCTTCTTTGCCGAGTGCCATTGTCAGCACTCGGCAAAGATGACTTTACCGGTTCCCAGGTTGCCTTCTTTGCCGAGTGCTGTGGTCATAGCACTCGGCAAAGCGACCCTTTGCCGAGTGTTACACTCGGCAAAGTGACCAGAATGTCCCTTTTTTATTTGCTTTTGTTGTTCCATCCAAACAAACAAAAGATATATATGATTCACATCACATTATATATCAATCACATCACAGAATGAACACATTTATCATCAACACCATATATATCACAAAGTCTCACTAAAGTCTCACAAATATAAGTCAGGATCATCACAAAACAGATACAAGTCTGCATCATCACTGACATCACCAAGTATCTCACAAGACAAAGTCTAACTAACATCACCAACACTCATAAAGGTAAGTCTGGATCATCACAAAACAGATCATCAACGAGGTGGGCATCTGGACTGGTTCGGCGAAGGGCTGGACGAAGCATGAGGGTTGTTCGACGCCGCCGATTGACCCTGCGTAGAGAACAGATTGTATGTGTGAGAACATATGAATATATATCATGCAGTACTAAAATTTTGATACTCACAGGAGTAGTGAACTCTGTAGGGTCAGCTGTAGGGAACAATGGAGGTGGTGGAGAATGACCCTGTGCGGCGCCAAGGCTCTGCATGTACGCGAACATCTCCGCCATCCTCTTCTCCAGCTCCTCACGTTGCCTCCTCTCATCATCTAGCTGAGTCTGTAATATTTCGCCCTAATGTTACGATAATGCAAAGAGAAGATATATAAAAATCAATGAACGATGAATAGATAAGGAATAACCTGGAGTTGCTGGATACGATGCTGTGAGGTGTCCTGCCGAGGTCGTATGGCTGGGCTCGCGCTCGTGCTCCTTGCTCGCACCTGAGAGAGAGTGGGAGTGGAGGACGAGTCGATTGCCCCGTCGGCAATCCAGTACCGCCCATGCCTCTTGCCTCCTCCGACCCTCATGAGGACATCTCCGTCGATGTCCTCGGTCCTCGGATCGTAATCTGGCCCATGGACCTCCTTGGCCATGGCGGTGTACTCACTGAGTCGGCTGTGGATGGTGGGGTTGGTGTACGCCTCGGGCCCGTCATCCGGGTTGTAGGTGACGTCGGACGTCGCCTTCCCCTTGTGGGCCATGGCATATGCCGAGAACGTGGAGCAAGGCGCGCCACCATGTGCCGCCGACTGCGAGAAAACCAACGATATGGTTAGAAATCATGTCTAATCGAAAGTTATATACCTAAATAAAAAAGAGCGCGTACCCATGCTTCCGCGTATTTGCCCAGGCTGCGGCTGCCTTGATGGTGGGAGGGACCTTGCATCAGCAAACGCCGTTCCCGGCTAGCGTTGTGCGCCTCGTCCCACTCAGCCGAGCACCACCTCTGCACCATCTTCTCCCAGCACTCAGGATGCGCGGCGCACCAATGAGGAATCATCTAAAAAATATAAGTACACCGCATATCAGAAGATAAGAATAAGCATATTTAGTACCAATAATAAAGTTTTGTATTTACCTGCAAGTACTGGTCCGCAGTCAATGACATGGTTCGGGCGTCCTTCTTGTTCACCTTCTCCCCAAGGACGGAGCCGTGGTAAGTGACGATGGCCTGGATGCGCGCCTCGTAGTGCATGTCCACGACGAGCTTCTTACAGCACGTCGTAGACACCACATCCGCCCTGGCCTCGTATCCAGCATCGCACCTGAAGAAATCCTACATACAAAGACGATGTATCCATACATTATTTCAAGAATATGCAACAAATGCGACTTATTAAACAATATAGTGCGAGGAAGACTTACCCATAGCTCTTGCTTGACCCGCTCCGCCTTGTTGTTGAATTGTCTGCCGTCCCGATCTACTGCATTGGGGGCGACGGCGTAGTGGTCGAAGGTGTATGCTGGGCTCGTCACTCCGGCGTACTCGACAAGTCCAGGGAAGTGTTCCCGGCATAGAAGGCCGAGGATGCCATTGGGGTTGCGGCCGTGACCCCCTGCAGTCTCCAAAACCATCCAAGACCTGTCCAAGTGATTAAGATGAAGTATTAGTTTCTATTATTAATTTGAACATATAATATGAAAAAGCAGCAACAACATCTAAAGTTACCTACCTCTCTCCATCGGGTCGTATCAGCGGACGTCTGTCACGAAGTATGGGTCGCTTAGGTAGGCTCGCGGGACCTCGCAGGTAGATACTCCTCGAACCTGAGGAGCCAAAACCTGAGACGTCCTGTTGAGCGGCGTCGTCGTCGCCGTCGTCCTGCTGCACCGCATCGTCGTCGTCCTGCTGTGCCGCATCGACAGCGGCTTGCTGCTCCACCTGCTGCTGTACGGCGTCGTCCTGCTGCGCCTCCTCCTCCGTCCTACGGGTGCTCCTCCTCCCCCTCCCCCTCCTCGTCCTCGTCCCACCGCCCACCATCTTTGTCCAACAACCTGCAATTAAGAGTAAACAATTAAGCACAGATAAAAAAATATGTATTTAGAAACATATGCAAAATAAATGAAATATAGCATTACATCGATTAAAAATAATCTTCATATGTGTCCGGGTTAGCCGGATCATAAGTGTCATCATCACTATCAACCATTTCATAGTCAACATCATCTGAAGGCGCAATTTCGTCATTGGCATTGCCTTCAAGTATTTCTAAGTCATTCTCATTTTGCACCTCATCATCCTCGTCATCAACAACCATTTCAATATCTACTTCCATTCCGATCGCTTCGGTTAAGTCTATCTCAAATTGCCCTTCGAGCCCATCTTCTTGGAAGAACTCACCGTCATATGTGTCCGGGTCTAAGTTATAATCTTCATCGTTTGGAACAGGTAATTTAGCGTGCGGTGATACCTTATACACAACATCCAAACCCTTAAGATGTTGTTTCGTTTGGCACGCATATGGAAGATAATACACTTGTGTGGTCTGTTGGGCCACAATATAGACATCGTCTCCTGTTAAGGTGGAATCCTGTCGAATTTCGACTATCCCAAGATTAGAATGTGTCCGTCTCGTAACTTCAGGGTCAAACCAATGACATTTGAATATCACTGGAGTAAGAGGTTTGGAACCATAAAAATTGAGTTCATATATTTCTTCAATTCTTCCATAATACTCGACCTCGTCAAGCCCGGGCGTAAAGACTCCAGAACACGTGGTTTTTCGATTGGGCCGACTTTGGTCGTAGCTTGTTGTGCGAAAACGGTATCCATTGACGTCATACCCAGAAAATTTCCTGACCCTATAGGCAAAGCCATTGGCTACTTGTCTCAACTCGGCACTCATAGACGGCTCTCTTTGGCCCTGCAAGTTCAAACACGCTAGATTGTTATATTATTCGCACGTAAGAGCAACTTGGAATAACAAACTAAGCACGTACCTTATGTTTAAACCAGGAAATGAAATCGGGCAATCCATTTCCCGCACCCTTTCTAAGAAGGGTATCATATTCCTGTGGAGTTGGGTCCCTTGATCGACGCCAGAATTCATGAAGAAATTGCTCCATGTATGGCGTAACCTCTTCAAGGTTGGTCAATACATATAGCATGATATGGCGCCACTCTTCATGTCTCAGGGTCTTGGTGGTCGAACCACTCGCGCTTCCGAGTTGCCCTCGAAAAATGCTGAGGTTCGATTCATTGCCGCCATCATTGTAACGAGGGGGTGGATTATGCACGCTCGGCAGTTTGTCACCATAGTAAGTTGTTGTGAAGTTTGACACCTCCTCCAGTATGTATGCCTCTGCAATGGAAGCCTCGATTTTGCATTTATTTCTACATTTCTTTCGGATACTCTTTAGACATCTCTCGATTGGATAGCACCAACGTCCCTGCACGGGCCCCCCCATTCGTGCCTCATACGGGAGATGAATAATCAAATGCTGCATCGGATTGAAGAAGCCGGGTGGAAAGATCTTCTCCAGCTTACACAGTAACACGGGTGCCATCCTTTCCAAGTCTGCAATCATGGTCCGAGCTAACTCTTTTGCATAAAGCTGGCGGAAGAAATAGCTCAACTCTGCAAGCGCTAGCCAGACATGCTCAGGGACATAGCCTCGAACCATCGCCGGAAGAATTCGTTCAATCCATATGTGGAAGTCATGACTCTTCATCCCTAAGACTCGCAGAGTAGATAAGTTCACCCCCTACTAAGGTTAGCTGCATACCCATCAGGGAACATTAACATCTTGATCCACTATAGTACTTCCTTCCTCTGGGCCCTGCTCAGGACGAAATCGGCCTTAGGCCTTCTCCATGTCTTACCACCACTAGGCGGCTTCATCTCTTGGTTTGGTCTATCACATAACTCTGCCAGATCCACTCTTGCCTTTACGTTATCCTTTGACTTATCAGGAATCTCCATAATTGTCGCCCAAAGTGCCTCGGCGACATTCTTTTCAGTGTGCATCACGTCAATGTTGTGTGGAAGGAGCAGGTCATCATAATAGGGGAGCCGAGTCAAGCCCGACTTATGTGTCCACATATGTTGCTCACCATATCCCACAAAACCACCTTCTGGGTTGGCCACGAGACCATCTATCTGTTCGCGAACTTCGGCACCAGTCATCATTGCAGGTGGGCGGTCTGTCACCACGACACCTTTCGTAAAGTTCTTGATGTCTAGTCGGAATGCATGGTCAGGAGGGAGAAATTGTCGATGTTTATCGAATGACGAATATTTGCCACCCTTCTTCAACCAAATGAACCTAAGAGCTTCCTTGCAAACTGGGCATGGGAACTTACCGTGAACACACCAGGCGCAAAATAGCCCATACGCCGGAAAGTCATGCATGGAGTACTGGTACCAAACATGCATTTTGAAGTTTGTCTTCGTAGCTCGGTCGTACGTCCATACCCCTCCCAAGCACGGACCAATTCATCAATCAAAGGCTCCATGTACACGCCCATTTTATTCCCCGGGTGTCCAGGAATTATCAACGACACGAATATGTTCTGTCTTTGAAAGCATACGCCGGGGGGGAGATTGATGGGGATAACGAACACGGGCCAACATGTGTATGGGGCAGCGGTCATTCCATAGGGATTGAACCCATCTATGGCCAGCGCAACACGAACATTACGAGCCTATTTGGCTTTCTCATGGTGAATGGCATCAAAGTGGGTCCATGCTTCACCATCGGATGCGTGAACCCTCTTGTCAGGATTGTATCGTTTGCCTTTTTTGTGCCATGTCATCTGTTTCGCGGATTCCTCTGTCATGTATAGACGCTGGATCCTCGGTATGAACGGAAGGTGGCGTAGGATTGTCACGGGGATGTCGAGCTGCCTCTTCTGTCCATCACCAGAGTCTACCTCCATGAACCTAGACGATTTACACTTCGGACAGTACTTTGCCTCAGTGTGTTCTTTCCTAAATAGGACGCAGCCCTTCGGACAAGCATGTATCTGCTCATACGTCATCTTGAGTGCACGAAGGAGTTTCTGTGCCTCGTACATGCTCTTTGGCAGAACATGATCCTCCGGAAGCAGGATGCCAATAACTGTCAACAAACCATCGAATGTGTCTCGACTCATGCTATACTGCGACTTGAACGCCATTATACGCCCAATGGCATCCAGTTGAGAAACCTTTGTCTTGCCGTGAAGGGGTTTCTGTGCCGCGTCAAACATGTCGTAGAATGCCTTTGCGGTCGCCTCTGGCTCGTCCTCCGTACGTCCTTCGGCGAACTGTGCCTCGTGATAGTCGTTCAACATGTCTCCTACCCCGGCATCAGCATCGTAATCCTCGACGCGTTGTCTCACCACCTCCTCTCTCGTGCGATGCGCTTCACCATGGAAGATCCACCGAGTATAGTCCGGCGTAAATCCATTCTTCCAAATATGTTCTACCATGGCCTTCTTTGGTTTTCTTTTCCAGTTGTCACATTTGCTGCACGGACAAGGGACTAGGCTAGCTCCTTTAGCAGCTTCGCCATATGCCCGTTCCACGAAAGCATCGGTCTTCCTAATCCATTCTGGGGTGACATCATTACGTCGAACGTGGCCCGTGTACATCCACTCACGGTCCTCCATCCTCTAACATATATAACCGAGTATAGTTTAATATAGACATGTAATGCATGTACACTACGTTCCTACCTTCTAATAGGTGAGGATAGGTCCTAATCCCACCCGCGGTTGCGTAGATGGAGTTAGTTTCCATGCTCTACTCCGATCCGAGATAGAATTTCGGCAGCACCTCCCCGCTGTTCTCCGGATACACGTCCTGGCAGGGAGAGTGTACTGTCCGGAGAACAACAGGGAGGTGACGCCGAAACTCTTTCTCGTACCGGAGTAGAGCATGGAAACTAACACCATCTACGCAACCGCAGGCTGTCCAAAAAACGTGGACAATTCGAAACTGATACATTTGTAGATATGCAAAGATCTGCATATCTACACCATATCTCTTTCGAACGGGAGACGCCTAACTGGGTTACGTGATCTACGACCATGATGCGGAAATAGAGGTTATACCTAGGGTGGCGGTGGAGTCAGGCTAGTGGGGCTGTGGCGGGTCGGTGTAGTGGCGACGCGACGCGGTGCAGGCAGACCCGCAGCGGCTAGGAAGACAAGTATCTTCTCTGTAAAAAAGAAACACAAGTCTATTAATACAAAAAAAATCGACAGCACCTCCCCTGTACGTTGAGGTTTTTAAAACCTGCAAATAACACTAACAGCACGATGGCTGACATGCACACAGTAACAAAAAATTCACCTAAAGTATACACTGCAAAGGTAATAGAGCAATCTAATTAGTGCTGAGAACAAGTGAGCAAAGGTAAAAGCAGCTCCGACTTTGCCAGACGGGCCGCACACGGCCAAAAGAGCACGATGACGCCTATACCTTACACCTGGCACAAAAGGAGGAAGACCGAGACGCGCTATCGTTCCCGGGCCTCAACACACCCAGACTCGAGGCAGCTCCAATTTTTCGCCAGCGATCTTGATCCAACACCCACCTCTGGTTTTTACCCGACCTCCAAAACAATCCAGACCACAAGGAAAGGGTTTGCCTCATGTTATCGTTGTCGAGCACATCGATCCCCTAACGTGACAGCTTTGACTTCATGTTGCAAACCCCACCTCCACTCGCAATCTAGACACTGGGAAGCGAAAGCATCAACCGAAGGCAACGTCGAGGTCGAGATGAGTGCGCCTTCAGAAAGGGAGAGACGTCCAGGATGCCATCGTTAGCACACCTCCTCCCTTCCGTCCTCATCAATCCATCCCGCGCGCGGCCGCGTAGCAACCACAGATCCGCAATAACAATCCAAGAAATTAAACCAAGCTGAACCAAACCCTGCAAATTCCCCAATTCTAAATTCTCCCGATCCGAAGCCATATATCCGCTAATACAAAAAAACAATCCCCAAAGTCGTATAACTAACTATGGTAACAGCTGCACCTCCAGTCTTCGCCATCCAGTAGCGTGCCATAAACAAAAAGTATACCAGGCGCCAGTGGTCAAAGTAAAGTCTCAACGCGGAGGCGGTAGCGGCAGCAGCGTCGATCGATCGGCCGGCGTCTACGGCCTACGTTCGACCTGCTGCCTCGACGGACGGCCGGCTCGATCTCGACCGATCGCCGGTCGTCGATCGGAGATCGATGGAGTTCACCGCTCCCCCGCCCGTGACCCGGTCGGGCGGCGGAGAGGAGAGGGCGGCTGCTGAGCACAACCAGCACCAGCAGCAGCAGCATGCGACGGTGGAGAAGGAGCACATGTTCGACAAGGTGGTGACGCCGAGCGACGTCGGGAAGCTGAACCGGCTGGTGATCCCGAAGCAGCACGCGGAGAAGTACTTCCCGCTGGACGCGGCGGCGAATGAGAAGGGCCTCCTGCTCAGCTTCGAGGACCGCACGGGGAAGCCCTGGCGCTTCCGCTACTCCTACTAGAACAGCAGCCAGAGCTACGTGATGACCAAGGGCTGGAGCCGCTTCGTCAAGGAGAAGCGCCTCGACGCCGGGGACACAGTCTCCTTCGGCCGCGGCGTCGGCATACCAGGTGGCCATGGCCGGTGCTGAGATGGATCAGAATCAGAACAACATTCCGGCCATCCCCATCCCCATGCCGCTGCAGCTGCCACTGCCCGTGCCCATGCAGATGCAATTTCCCATCCTGCCAGATTTTGCCATGGACCCGGTGCCCCCCTACTACCCCAACCCAAATGCCGGCGCGGGGATGATGCCGCCTATGGCAGGTATGGGTGGCGCCGGCGGGCTCCAGATCAACGGCGCTCTGTTCGGCAATCCGATGCCCGCACCGCTGCCGATGAACTTCTACCACCACCAGATGGGCATGGGGGCAGCAGCTGGCCAGGTGGACATGGGGGCAGCGGCTGCCGATGAACCTAGTAGTATGTTGTTTAATTTTATGAACTTGATTGCCAAATTAAACTTTAAAAATGTATGCATTTAAATTGTAATCTTTTTTCTTAAGGCTACTTACCAAATATGTATGTGATAGTTGTCACGCCTACATACTTTTTGTGGCGCCCGGATAGGAACAAAACAAATCCTGCGGCGCTGGCTCAGCCTTATATTCGCTTTCTATCAATAACAGCTTGTAACACGTTTTTCTGACCCACCCCACCCCCAATAACCCCCACGCCCGACCCGTGCACTCCATATGTAAACCATCAACTCTTCATGAGGTAGGTTGTCCTCCTTCAAACTTAAGCATGTCGGGGCTACGATTCTCATGTGTGTGTGTGTGTGTGTATGAGGCTGGTTCACCGATAGTTGAGGAGGAAGTGTGAGGGTGTGAGATTTGAAGTAGTTCGCATTGATGTCAAAAAAGAGGCTAGCGATGATTTGTCAGTAGAGTTATGCGAGATCAGCAGATGTGGTGGATACTAGCGAGCGTGTGACCTCCTTTATTAGCGGATTGGAGAGCGTTGTGAAGGATCATGCATACGGTGGGCGGTATGGTAGAGGTTGTCGGTAACACGGATTGCCAAAAATATTTATAATATTATTTATATCCTAATTATTTATTTTTTGTCTATAAGATATATGGTTGTGCATTATAGATACATCCTTCTAGGAAAGTTCAATTGTTAGCGGCTACACCGTTTCATTTGTTTGTCCTCCATTCTTTCTCTTTTGTTTCCATTCGAAGAGATTCTGTGGACAGTGCCCATGAAGTCGCAGGCACTAACAATGACCTAGGCAATCCATAAGGTGCCCCCATTGCCCTCCCTTTCCTCCACCCAATTTTAATAGCATATTTTTCCTCCGCCCGATTCTTGATAGCATAATTTTAACATGCATCAGAGAACGGTATTGTGCTAATTAATGGAAATTGGGACAAATAGGAATATACCAGCTGGGAGGCCGGCAGCGCGACGACGGCGGCGGTGGTCGCAACGGGCGCGCGACGACGGCGGTGGGCGCGGCGGTGCTCGCCGTGCGCGACGACGGCGGTGGGCGCGACGGTCGTGGGCACGGCGAGCGCGAGCGGCCGGCGGTGCTCGCCGCGGGCGCGACGGCGGGTGGCGGCGCGACGGCGGGCGGCGGTGCTCGCCGCGGGCGCGACAGCGGGCGGCGGTGCTCGCCGCGGGCGCGACAGCGGGCAGCGGTGCTCGCCGCAGGCGCGACGGCGGGCGGCTCGACGGCGGGCGCCTCGACGGCGGGCGGCTCGACGGCGGGTGGCGGCGCGACGATGGGCGGCTCGACGGCGGGGCGGCGCGATGGCGGCGAGCGAGCGAGCGTGAGAGAGAGAGTGAGAGTGAGAGTGAGAGAGAGACAGTGAGTGAGGGCGCCGTAACGCTATTAAAACGTTCTTTGCCGAGTGCCCGCGATCCGGCACTCGGCAAAGATTTTTTAAAAATTAAAAAATAAACTTTGCCGAGTGCTGGATCTCGGGCACTCGGCAAAGTCGCCTTTGCCGAGTGCTGGATCTCGAGCACTCGGCAAAGTCGCCTTTGCCGAGTGCTAGCTGTAGAGCACTCGGCAAAGATGTGTTGTACAGACTTTGCCGAGTGCCCAAGGACAGGCACTCGGCAAAGTTGTCTTTGCCGAGTGCTAAGCACTCGGCAAAGTATATTTTATTTTTTTTTATTTTTGGCAACCAAACTTTTTGTGGTGTGTTCCTATACTATGTAGACCTACAAGTACCATTTTGGTATAATTATAAAAGTGTTTTTTATAACTATTAGATTTAGTTCGTTTATTTGAATTTCTTTGGAAAATTTAGATTTGAACTGTAGGTCACTCGAAACTTGGAAAACCGTGCATGCAAAAATGATATTCATGTTACTTAGCATAAGTTACGACCGATTCCAGGAGCGGACCGGAAACTTCGAGCAACATGCTCACTAAACATGGCCGTGAACTTGCCATCCACATGTTTAAAAATTGTATAAAACACAAACAAAGTCAGAAAATCCTGAAACTTGTCCACGTGTCATGATATGTACAGGCTGCGATAAAAATTTTAGAATGTTTGGAGAAAGTTGTGGGACACTATGTGTAGAAACCTAGGAGAACTACATTGAAACTCTGATTTCATGTGTAGTTCTCTTAGGTTTCTACACATAGTGTCCCACAACTTTCTCTAAACATTCAAAAATTTTTATCGCAGCCTGTACATATGATATCATGACACGTGGACAAGTTTCAGGATTTTCTGACTTTGTTTGTGTTTTATACAATTTTTAAACATGTGGATGGCAAGTTCACGGCCATGTTTAGTGAGCATGTTGCTCGAAGTTTCCGGTCCGCTCCTGGAATCGGTCGTAACTTATGCTAAGTAACATGAATATCATTTTTGAATGCACGGTTTTCCAAGTTTCGAGTGACCTACAGTTCAAATCTAAATTTTCCGAAGAAATTCAAATAAACGAACTAAATCTACTAACGATTGAAAACTCTGTTAAAATTATCCACAAATGATACATGTAGGTCTACATAGTGTAGGAACATACCACAAAAATTTTGAGAGACAAAATAAAAAAAATAAAAATATATTTTGCCGAGTGTCTAGAGATGACACTCGGCAAAGTATGCTTTGCCGAGTGCCTACTATGTGGCGCTCGGCACAGAACCTCTTTGCCGAGTGCCAGCCGTTGACTCTCCGCAAAGACTGACGGCCGTCAGCTTTGGGACGGCCGCTGACGGCCGTTTGCCGAGAGCCCCCTTTGCCGAGAGTTTGACACTCGGCAAAGTTGTCTTTGCCGAGTGTCGTCCTGTGCCGAGTGTTCAGCACTCGGTAAAGGTCGCTTTGCCGAGTGCCTAACTTTACCGAGTGCGGCACTCGGCAAAGCCTTGTTTGCCGAGTGCTCGACAAAAGACACTCGGCAAAGAATACAACACTCGGCAAAGCCTGCGATTCCGATAGTGCATCTGATCTAGCGTGTAGTTGTAGTTTATAATATTAATTTAAATAGTTTTAAAAATATTTTTAATTTAAATAATAATGAACAAATTGACTTATATAATTGTTATCTAAGGACTTACAACTCTAGCTTCATAATTTTCTTGAGTACCTAACGATCTGCTTCATCAATTACACTAAATTTTTGGAGCCGTAGATATCCCAAACAAGACCTTACTTTCACAAGTCGCAAATATTAGTTCTTTAACTAGGTTGTTTAATCACTCTCTTTAGTGAAGAATATGTAGCACGTACGGTGTATTTTATGACAATTATATGTCGAAAAAGTTAAACAATATTATCAATAATGTTCAATAAGAACGATCTTCCATAATTATTTTGTTGGATATAGTTTCTAGGGCACTGGGCACGCCATGAGAGTTGTCAAGGATTCTGTGCAAGTACATGCCGCGCTTTCTAGCTATTTATTAATCCACACTAGCGCTAGGGGTTTTAGGATTAGCTCAAGTTCCATCTGATCTAGCGTGTAGTTGTAGTTTATAATATTAATTTATATAATTGTTATCTAAAGACTTACAACTTTAGATTTATAATTTTCTTGAGTACCTAACGATCTGCTTCATCAATTACACCAAATTTTTTTGGAGCTAGAGATATCCCAAACAAGACCTTACTTTCACAAGTCCCAAATATTAGTTCTTTAACTAGGTTGTTTAATCACTCTCTTTAGTGAAGAATATGTAGCACGTATATGTGTATTTTATGACATTAATATGATGAAAAAGTTAAACAATATTATCAATAATGTTCAATAAGAACGATCTTCCATAATTATACTGTTGGATAGTAATTATATTCTTCTAGGTTATTAATGGTTCTTATATCTAACTTAGTCTTTTTTTTTGCTTTGCTGATCTTTTTGTAGGAAAAGGTGGAGTACAGAAAGTCATGTTACAGATGTATGGTTCTTTAAGATTGAAGCTAGGTTAGGCCATATATTTCTTGAAGCTGTAGAGAGGCATTAAGTGGCGATAAAGAACATAATTGAAACTATTTGCCCATGTAACAATTGCAAAGATCATCTCACACAAAATGATGTGACTGTAATTAGATATCAAATGATTGTGCAGTTTGGATCGATCTTGGTGAAACAACCATTAATATTGAGCCATATGAGAAGCAAATATGGAAGAAAAACTTGAAGCATTTATAGCTAGATCTGATGCAGACATATTGAGTTCCTATGAATAATTTGGTGTTGGTGTTGGTGGTCAAGCTACTGAGGACGAAGCTGGTGCCAATGATTGGATGACCAAGGATGTTTGAGGACGAAGATGGTGGCAATAATGATGGTGGAGTATGTGAGGGGCACAAAGTGGAAGGTGATAATTTGGAGGGAATGCTTTGTGCCATTGGACTAAAGGCTAAGTATGGTGTTGAAAAATTTGGAAACGACAAAAACAACAGAGGCTTGTATGGTGTTGAAATGGGTTGTTTGACACACTAGAAAATGCTATATTTTGTGCTTGAGGTGCTCATCCTAAAGCCTAAGTACAATTGTGTAAGGAAAATTGACTAATATGCATGTAAATTAATGTTTTGGTGTTTGATAATCAATATAATCATTTGGTCCAATGTTAGTGTCTTTGGTTATAATTCAAATATGAAAAGTAGAATTGAACTAAGGTAAAATAGTGATCCATATGATCAACACCTCAAACAAGACATTAGACAACCTATTGAAGATCTACAAGAACATGAAAGAGTCCAAGACACAAGGTATAACCAAAATAGGGCAAAATATCATGAAGAAACAATGAGAGGTGTTTTAGAAGCTATTAGACTGGGGCGTTGGACTGTCTTGAGGGAGCATTAGAACATATGATCATAGCTACCCTAGTTGGTAGAGGAGCTCTGGCATCAGACCACAAGTGGCAAGGCGTCGGACTGTGTTCTCACACTATTCATGCTTAGGAGGAACATAGAAGCCTCCTTGAATGAGATTATCAGACCATCAAGGATGAGGTATGATGAGGCACTAAAAGTGGCCTAGAGGGGGTGAATAGGCCACACCTGAAAATTTCACCAAGAACACAAACGAACTGAGAATAACCAGTTCAACTAGTGCATGCTGGTTCAACCGCTACCAGGGACAGTTCAACTGCTCTAAACCAGTTCAATGGAAAAACGAGAAATAAAATTTACGTATGTGATGTCCTTGATGTTCCTTAATGTTGTAGGAAGTAGATCTGAAAGGGAAACTTCTCAAAACCTACATACCACAAATTTATAGGCAAATATTTCACAATGTAATGTGAGTATGAAGAATAAGAACAATCATAATAATCAAGAACACAAGAGACACAAGGTGCCCTACTTCCACATTGAGCCGCCCACAAAGAGTCGGGTCTCTTTCTACCCTAATCCTCCCCTCACCGACAACCCAAAGGCAGGAAATAACACTCCCCATAGATTTCTCAATGTAACAATGGCTACCTGTTCTCTAGACTATATAAAGGGAACCTAGCCTCCCATAGAAACCCAAGCAGACTTAGCCTACAGACCAACTAGCATTCAACAAGACAAATTGACATCCTCTCATCCGACTAAGTTTCTAGTAGACATACAAGCACGAGAGCTCAAGATTCACCTTGTAACACATTCCCAATCATCGACAAAGACTTTAACACAGTAGTAGACGTAGGGTACTTCTATAAACTAGTCTAAATCTTCTCAAAAGCTCACCAAAGCAAAGCCATTAGAATGGTAGCCCGTGAAATCCCCCACTGACCTACAAATTTACTTGTCATGAGTTCAAAACCCCGACACATTGGCTTTGTCGAACAATATCCATGTACTAACCTAGAGTTGCTCATGGTAACCCACTAAGGCAAATATTGAGCCCCCAACTTAGAAAGAATGGGCTCAAGAACCAATTGAGTGCCTCAATCTCCCTAGGCTCGAGACTAAGGATCAATCGACTAATTATTTGGGGTTCTCATGGGACTTACCTAATTGTGGCATGTGCACAACCCTCTTGGCAATAAAAGCTAATGTTGTACAGCCTAGCAAACAAGAGAGAATGTAAGCCTAAGAATGACTCAAATATGCTTGATTGATCAAGATGTAATTTCTCTAAATGGGATGACTAGAAACGATAACAACATAAGGAGGCCAAAAAATAGGAAGAAAGCACGTCAATGTGGCTGTAAAAATCATAAATGGGGCACTTGACCCTCCATCCAAGTCTTCATGACATACAAAAATGATCTACATGAGCATGAATCATGGACCCAAGGCCATGTGAGGAAAGTCAAACCCCTTGGTTTTGGATTTAGGGATGAAGGTGGCCACCGAGTGGAAGGAAGAAGAGGAAACTTCTGAAGAAGCCATTAGAGGATTCTTAAGCAATAATAGTTGCTGAAGTCCCCCCAACCTCACGGGAGGGCTAAGGCAAGAGTGTGCATGAACCATCCTAGATTGACCTAGGTAGAGATGAGGAAGCAAAAGGCCGCAACTTGACTCTAACCTTCTACATATGGCAACATGAAGGCCAACCTCGATCAATAACATGTAGAGGGAGGGGGTGACCCCATTTATCCTAAGGCATACATGAACATTCCCCTCGCACCATGACATGGATCTTCTCCTTCCTCTCCACCATCTCTATACTTTTGTTGTACTCCCAACAATCTCACAAAGAGGTGCCTCCGGCACCAAAAAGATTTACATCAAGGGCACCATCCCACTATAGGAAACCCTCCATATTGGTGGAAGTAAGATAGAGCTTGTGTGGAATACCTTCTAGCCTCCCTCGCTAAGGAGGTGATTTATAGCCCGGGCTAGAGAAACACAAAGAGCTAGGCTATGAAATTAGCCACCAATAGAAGATGACTCAAAAGGATCGATGGTACTAGGGCCCAACACCCTTGAGCAGTCACAACCTACGAATCATGCCATCCACACATGCGCACACACTCATGCAAAGAGACTCATGGGCCACACCCTCTCAAATTCACCACATTGGACCAACAACTCAGAACTATGCATTCAAAATGCCAAACCGTTCAACCCTTAGATCATCACCACATAACATGGTGCTTTGCTCCATGCAAATCATGGTTCCCCATGCATAATAACACCTCCTACCGGCATAGCACTCAAGGAATATCAACATACTACACCAAGTAGTGGTAGAGGAATTATGCACAAGGAAGTTGCCTAGACTACTGATAAACTAAGCCCATGATGGGGCCATGGGGCACTAGCATGCATCATTAGAAGCTCAAAGGACCAGCTCATAGATATCATGTGCACGCTCCCAAGATAGAAGATTAAGAGCAATGGGCGCTGCATGGTGGGCCTACCAGCAACCTTTCGCTTGAGTGGCGGAGCACCTTAGTAGTTGAATGTGCAGCTCGAGCTTATGGAAGTAAATGGAATTATCTAAACTTTACATCGACTTATGGAAGGAATATTTTATATCTCTTAATGTGACTCATATGGAAACTGTAATTTTAGATGGACATTCATATGCTTTGATATACTTGGTTTGCCTTTTCTTCTCATGATTTGCTTATAGCCAACAAAAGAGCTACTCTAAGCATGTTAGGGTTCCTTCTAATAACGAAACATTTGTCTAATAAAACTCTTGTTTTTGGATTGGCCTTTTGAAAGTCAAAGACAATTTTCTAGATAGTGGTTCCTTCAAAGTACAAAGAGGGGGGGTTAGATTTTGGGAAAACATTAGTTAGGAACCAAAAACTTTAGAGATGGATCTCTAAATCTTTATAGAATTTTAAATAAGAAGGATCATATGATGGCAAATATTTTATGAATTGTAATACTTAAACTATCATTGAGATGGAGTTTGGTAAACAAAAATATCAACTCTTGGTATTAGGGCTAGAAACAAGCGGAGCTGAGCTCGGTTCGGTGCAGCTCGCTGGCCGACCGAGCTCGACTCGTCTTGGCTCACTCACTCAACGAGCTGAAGGAGGCTTGGCTCACAAGTTGTACCTTGATAAATAATATTGCATTATATCATGACTTAATAATATATAAATGTGAAAAATATAATCACCATTCAACATTATAAGTAATCTAAATTATGAACTATCTTATATTCATCGTCAAAGGCTAAGGAAGGAGTCCAATATCTATAAAATTATCTAATATCCACCATTATTCTATAGGTTGATTAATTTGGCATACGTCGCGAGCCAGAACGAGCCGGCTCGGCATGACTCGTTGGACCAATGACGTCGAAAATTAGGCTGGGCTTGGCTCGCAAGCAGCTCTAAGCCAAGCCGCCCCGAGCTCGAGCCAGGTCATGAGCCTCGAGATCTTTTCTAGCCCTACTTCATATGACTTAGTATTAAAAGTTATCCCAATTATTCTCACAACTAATAGGGGTTTATTTTGGTACAACCTTACTAAGAATGTCTTCTTCATGATCTATGTCTCTTTATAGGACTATGATTAGGTAAGGAGTCCTCCTGGCTAAAATCCCACTTTGGAAACTAAGAGTACCACTAAAGATCAAAATTTTCCTTTAATGCATACAACATGGAGTTACACTTACTAAGGATAACTTATCAAATATAAATTGGTAAGAAATTGTCAAATGCTTTTTTAGTTATGTTGAGACTATTTAACATTAAATTTTTATTGCTACTTTGTTAATTTTGTTTGGAATGTGGTTTACGTAACATTTCGAATACAACTGCCGACTAGTTTCTCTAATATATTTGGCTCTCGGCTAAATAGCTTTTGTCCTAAGTTTGGTGTGACACAACAAGATAAGAGACTCCCTAACCCCATGGCGTAGAGGGCAATGGGCATGTATGATAACCCCTTTAAGGCCTAGTTTGGGTACTCTAGTATTGATCTCAATCCACATGTATTTAGGTGGATTAGGGTATAACTTCAACTAATTTACACCCCAATCCACCTCAACACATATGGATTGGGGTCAATACTAGAGTACCCAAACAAAGCCTAAGGTAGAGGGGGATCCTTGCACCCCATGGAAGCCTCAAGAAGGTGCATGGGGAAGGCTTTGTTGTGGCAGACAACACGTGATGGTCAAGCACCAAACTATGTTAAGTACATGAGAGAGTGGTTGTGGTGTTGTTGACTCTCTCCTCCATGACAAAGAAAGCATCAGATGATGCTAAGTTGGAGAAATCAGAGGTGATAAGTGAAGAAGTCCCAAGTCATGAAACACTTGCTTTTGTACCCATATCGTCCATGATATATAAGAGGAGGCATGGGCTCCTCTAGAAGGGGACCCGAAAACCATATAGCCAAGATAGGGAGATCATCAAGATCAACCCGATATAAATAGAAGATTGGCTTGTAATCGAGCGTAAGTCGACTCGAACCCTAGGATAGCACCACACAATCTCTAGCCAAACTCTTCTTCCATGCTGATTGTTGTAAGAAACCCCTAATTAGGCTTTCCTAACACAAAGAACATTATAATGGTGCACTTATGGTTTAGAGGTCTGAACGAACTAAGATAAACTGTTCATGACTCTGAGTGTTTTGCGAATGTCCAAACCACTGGAGAGATATATCGATCTGCGACGAATGATACGATACATATCATGATGACAAACCCGGCCATGACACTAAGTATAATACTTATCTGGCAAGATAGAGACAATGGTATATTATGGTAGTTTCTGCAAAATTTGGGTGACGTTTCTGAAATCGTTTGAAGCGTAGATTTATATTTTCCATTTCTAGTTGTTGGCCACTAGCTCGCTCTAGTTGGGCTAAACTCTTGTTTGCTTTTTTCATCTCCTAGTCATTTAAGGCTTATGGCCTTGTTTTGTGGTTAACAGTCAGCTATGTTAGATATAGTAGCGGCTCAAATCTTGTTCCGTCGTCGTTAAAAAAGTGGGTTAGGATTATGGTTATTTTTTTGTCAAGTCAGGGTTATAGTTATGGTTGCTATATTGCATTGAACGACGAAAACAAGCGTTGTATATGTATGAAAAATAAAGGTTCGAGAATTAGAACTGTTGTAGCTAGATATTTTCCCTACAAATTAAAACACTAGAGCGAAATAAAGGTTCGAGAATTAGAACTGTTGTAGCTAGATATTTTCCCTACAAATTAAAGCACTAGAGCGAAACAGTTGGACGACAGTTTTTCGGAAGGGGGTAGGTGGAAAAGCTAGCAAAACCTGCCCTGGTCCAGTCTACTCACTACCGAAAATAGCTTCTTTGCCGAGTGTTTGAAGCACTCGGCAAAGCCTGGAAAACACTCGGCAAAGGCTTTGCCGAGTGTGACAAATAAAGCTCGACGAACTATACATCGGCAACGACTTCTTTCCCGAGTACTTTTTATCGGGCACTCAACAAAGTCTTTGCTGAGTGTCACTCGGTACTCGGCAAAGAAAAGTCACCGTCACGGCGCCAGGTAACGACGATAGAGCCTGTGCCGAGTGCCCACAGCAAGACACTTGGTAAAGGCTCACTCTTTGTCGAGTGTCCACTATCTTTGCCGAGTGTCCACTATACTGACACTCGGCAAAGAAACTATCATGGGCCCCTTTACTAGGTCCTTCGCCGAGCATATTAGGTGGCACTCGGCAAAGACTCCCTCTTTGCCGAGTGCCCCTGGACTAGCACTCGGCAAAGAGATCACCAGCGGGCCCCTTTGTCAGTTCCTTTGCCGAGAGCATTAGGAGGCACTCGGCAAAGGTTGGTTTTTTGCCGAGTGCCAAGGCCAGAGCACTCGGCAAAAAGGCTTTACTGGTGCCCAGGTGTGCCTTCTTGGCCGAGTGCTGTGACCTAGACACTCGGCAAAGTACCTCTTTGTCGAGTGTTACACTCAGCAAAGTGACCAGTATACCCTTTTTATTTGTTTTTCCTATTCCATCCAAACACACAAAAGATATATCACATATACATCATAGATATCACATAATCATCACATATACATCACAGATATCACATAATCATCACATACATAATAGAGACCACATATTTCACAAAAACCACAAATCTAACAAGTTTTTCACAAACATGTCTATGTTCATATCAAGTTTCACCAACATAAGTATTACCAACTCTCAAACATAAGTGTAAGACAAGTTTATCACACAAGTCTCACAATCACCACTAAGCTAAGAGATCATCAGCGAGGTGGGCGGCTGGACTGGTGCGGCGATGGGCTGGGTGATCCATGAGGGTTGTTGGATGCCACCCCAGATTGTCCCTGCACAAAGAAGAGATTGCATGTGTTATACCAGATAAGTATATATCATGCAGGACTAGAATTTTGATACTCACAGGAGTATAGAACTGAGTAGGGTCAACTGTAGGGAACAACGAAGGTGGTGGAGCAAAACCCAGTGCGGTGCCAAGACTCTGCATGTACTGGAACATCTCTGCCATCCTCGCCTCTATCTCCTGTCGTTCCCTCCTCTCTTCTTCTAGCTAGGCCTGTAATATTTCAACTCAATGTTATAATAACTCAAAGAGAAGGTATATAACTCAAGGAATGACGAGTTAGAGAAGAACTAACGTGGAATTATTGGATCTGATGATGTGAGTTGTCCTGTCGAGGTCGTATGGCTGGGCTCGAGCTCGTGGTCCTTGCTCTCACCTGAGACTGGGAGTGGACGACGAGTCGATTGTCCCATCGGCAATCCAGTACCGCCCATGCCTTTTGCCTCCTCCGACCCTCATGAGGACATCTCCGTCGATGTCCTCGGTCCTCGGATCGTAATCTGGACCATGGACCTACTGTGCCATGGCAGTGTACTCACTTAGGCGGTTGTAGATGGTGGGGTTGCTATACACCTCAGGCCCATCATCCGGGTTGTAGGTGACGTCGGACGTCGTCTTACCCTTGTGGGCCATAGCATAAGCCGAGAAGATGGAGCATGGCTGGCCACCATGTGACGCCGACTGCAAGAAAACCAATGAGATAGTTAGAAATAATATCTAATCCACTATTATATATCTAAATAAACATAGGGTGTATCCATGCTTTTGCATATTTGTCGAGGTTGCGGCTGCCTTAGTGGTGGGAGGGACCTTGCATCATCAAACGTCGTTCCCGGCTAGCGTTGTGCACCTCGTCCCACTTAGGTGAGCACCACCTATCCACCATCTGCTCCTAGCACCGAGGATGCGCGGCGCACCAATAAGGAATCATTTACAAAGTAAAAAAGTACACTGCATATCAGAAGATAAAATTAAGGAAAAATTTTGTCACAAATATTAAAGTGTTGTATTTACCTGCAAGTACTGGTCCCTAGTCAACAACATGGTTCGGTCCTCCTACTTGGTCACCTTCTCCCTAAGGACGGAGCCATGGTAGCTGACGATGGCTTGGATTCGTGCCTCATAGTGCATGTCCACGATGAGCTTCTTATAGCTCATGGTGGCCACCACATCCGCCATGGACTCGTATCTAGCCTCACATCTGAAGAAATCTTGCATACAAATACGATGTATCCATACATTATTTCAAGAATGTGTAACGAATGCGACATTTTACAATATAGTAAGACTTACCCACAACTCTTGCTTCACCCGCTCCGCTTTGTTGTTGAATTCTCTGCGATCCCGGTCTACTGCATTGGGGGTGATGGCGTAGTGGTCGAAGGTGTAGGCTAGGCCCGTCACTCTGGCATACTCAACCAGTCCAGGGAAGTGTTCCCTGCACAGAAGGACGAGGATGCCATTAGGGTTGCGCCGTGACCCCATACATTCTCCACAACCTTCCAAGATATGTCCAAGTGATAAATAAAAAGTATTAGTTTATATTATAAATTTGAACACATAATATGAACAAGCAGCGAGAACATAAAGTTACATGCCTCTCCCCATCCGGCCGAATCAGCGGCCGCCTGTCTCGAAGTATGGGACGCTGAGGAACACTCACGGGACCTCGCAGGTAGACGTTCCTCGAACCTGAGGCGCTAGAACCCAAGTTGTCCTACTGAGCGTCATCGTCATCCTGCTGCGCCGCATCGACATCGGCATGCTGCTCCACCTGCTGCTGGACGTTGTCGTCCTGCTGTGCCTCCTCTGCCGTCCTACGGGTGCTCCTCCTCCCCTCCTCATCCTCATACCACCACCCACCATCTTTGTCCAACAACCTGCAATTAAGAGTAAGCAAATAAGCACATATAAAAAAGATGTATTTAGAAACAGGTGTGAAATAACAAATAATATAACATTACATCGATTAAAAATAATCTTCGTATGTGTCGGGGTTAGCCGGATCATTAGTCTCATCATCACTATCAACCATTTCATAGTCAACACTATCTGAAGGTGCAAGTTCGTCATTAATGGCATTGCCTTCAAGTATTAGTAAGTCATTCTCATTTTGCACCTCATCATCCTCCTCATCAACAACCATTTCAATATCTACTTCCATTCCGATAGCTTCGGTTAAGTCTATCTCAAATCACCCTTCTAGCACGCAGCCCTTCGGACAATAGCTACTTCCATTTCGATAGCTCCATGAACCTAGACAATTTACACTCGAACAGTACTTTGCCTCCGTGTATTCTTTCCTAAATAGCACGCAGCCCTCCGGACAAGCATGTATCTGCTCATACGTCATCTTGAGTGCACGAAGTAGTTTTTTTGCCTCGTACATGCACTTTGTCATAATGTGATCCTTCGAAAGCAGGTTGCCAATAACCGTCAATAAGCCATCGAATGCGTCTCGACTCATGTTGTACTGCGACTTGAACGCCATTACACGCCCAATGACATCCAGTTGAGAAATTTTGTCTGGTCGTGAAGAGGCTTCTGTGCCGCGTTAAACATGTCGTAGAACGCCTTTGCGGTCTGTCTGGCTCGTCCTCCGTACATCCTCCGGCGAACTGTGCCTCGTGATAGTCGTTCAACATATCTGCTATCTCGGCATCAGCATCATAATCCTCGACGTGTTGTCTAACCACCTCCTCTCTCGTACGATGCGCTTCACCAAGGAAGATCCACCGAGTATAGTCCGACGTAAATCCATTCTTCCAAATATGTTCTACCATGGCCTTCTTTGATTTTCTTTTTCGGTTGACACATTTGATGCACGGGCATGAGACTAGACTTGCTCTTTTAGCAGCTTCGTCAAATGCTCGTTCCACGAAAGCATTGGTCTTTCTAATCCATTCGGGGGTGACATCATTCCTTCCTACACAGCCCGTGTACATCCACTCACGGTTCTCCATACTCTAACATATATAACCGAGTATACTCTAAAAATTAACATAAGTCTGTCAACAAAAAAGTCGGCAACACCTCCCCGCATGGGGAGGTTTCCAAAACCTGCAAACAAAAGTAGCAGCACGATGGCTGATACACACATAGACATCAATGCCTCGACACTCAGCCTATCATAACTACAACTGGTGTGGCTTATGAATCGACACTTAGCCAATCATAACTACATTGTAAGCATAATTCAAATAATCAATTAATCGTCACTTAGCGGTTGTGTAGAGTTTTTACCTTTGCCGGAGGCGGTGTGTTAGCCGGAGCGGGGAACCGATGGACGGGGATGGCCGTAGTCGGCGAGGAAGTGGACGGTAGACGGTGGCGCTGGCGTGGGGAGGCACTAGCGAGCGGGCGTGGCGCGGGCACGACTGAGTAGAGGCGGCGGCGCGCGAGCGAGCGCGGCGGGGCACAGCGAGCGTGGCGGCGGGGGCGGATCGCAGATGCTGGGCTGGGGCGGCGGTTAGACGGCGACGGTAGCGAAACAATGTTCTTTGCCGAGTGCCCACGATCTGTCACTCGACAAAGATTGTTTTATTCTAAAAATACACTTTGTCTAGTACCCGCGATATGGCACTCCGCAAAGATCTCTTTGCCGAGTGCAGATCTTTGTCGAGTGTCAGGCATTGGCACTCGACAAAGAAGTTACTTTTGCCGAGTGCCTACACTGGACACTCGGTAAAGTATATTTTTTTCCAACCAAACTTTTTATGGTTTGTTCCTACACTATGTAGACTTACATGTTCCATTTTGGCACAATTATAAAGTGTTTGCTATAACTATTAGATTTTGTTCTTTTAATTGAATTTACTCAGATAATTTAGATTTGAACTGCAAGTCACTTGAAAAATAGAAAATCGTGAATGCAAAAATGATATCTATGTTAGTTAGCACAAGTTACGACTGATTTAAGAAGTAGATTGAATTTTTCGAGCATCATAGTCACGTTACATGACCATAAACTTGCAATCAAGTTGTTTAAAAATTGTATAAAACACAAACAACATCAGAATATCATGAAACTTGTCCACATATCATAATATCATATGTAGATGCTGTGATAAACATTTGAGAATATTTCGAGAAAGTTGTGACGCACTATGTGTAGAAACCTAAGTCTCCCACACATGAAATTATAAAGTTTCAATATAGCCACTACCGGAATCAGTTCCTTTGCCGTGTGTCTCAGACACACGGCAAAGGCAAATTTACACTCGGCAAATGCTTTGCCGAGTGTTACACTCGGCAAAGAATGATCGGTAAACTGTACATCGGCAACAGCCTCTTTGCCGAGTACTATTTGTCGGGCACTCGGCAAAGACTTTGCCGAGTGCCAAATGGCACTCGGCAAATAAAAGTCACCGTCACGGTGCCAAGTAACGGTGACGGATCCTTTGCCGAGTGCCGTCTATGGCACTCGGCAAAGAGGTCAATGTTGCCGAGTGTTTGCTCGAAAGGCCCTCGGCAAAGACTGACCCAGTGGGCCCCACTGCCAGTCCTTGTGTCGAGTGCTCTAGTAGGCACTCGGCAAAGGAGGCTTCTTTGCCGAGTGTCTGTTGGACAGGTACTCGGCAAAGAACCCTCCAGTGGGCCCCTTTGCTAGTCCCTTTGCCGAGTGCCTTGGCAATGGCACTCGGCAAAGATGTCTTTGCCGGTTCCCAGGTTTCCTTCTTTGCCGAGTGCCATTGTCAGCACTCGGCAAAGATGGCTTTACCGGTTCCCAGGTTGCCTTCTTTGCCGAGTGCCGTGGTCATAGCACTCGGCAAAGCGACCCTTTGCCGAGTGTTACACTCGGCAAAGTGACCAGAATGTCCCTTTTTTATTTGCTTTTGTTGTTCCATCCAAACAAACAAAAGATATATATGATTCACATCACATTATATATCAATCACATCACAGAATGAACACATTTATCATCAACACCATATATATCACAAAGTCTCACTAAAGTCTCACAAATATAAGTCAGGATCATCACAAAACAGATATAAGTCTGCATCATCACTGACATCACCAAGTATCTCACAAGACAAAGTCTAACTAACATCACCAACACTCATAAAGGTAAGTCTGGATCATCACAAAACAGATCATCAACAAGGTGGGCATCTGGACTGGTTCGGCGAAGGGCTGGACGAAGCATGAGGGTTGTTCGACGCCGCCGATTGACCCTGCATAGAGAACAGATTGTATGTGTGAGAACATATGAATATATATCATGCAGTACTAAAATTTTGATACTCACAGGAATAGTGAACTCTGTAGGGTCAGCTGTAGGGAACAACGGAGGTGGTGGAGCATGACCCTGTGCGGCGCCAATGCTCTGCATGTACGCGAACATCTCCGCCATCCTCTTCTCCAGCTCCTCACGTTGCCTCCTCTCATCATCTAGCTGAGTCTGTAATATTTCACCCTAATGTTACGATAATGCAAAGAGAAGATATATAAAAATCAATGAACGATGAATAGATAAGGAATAACCTGGAGTTGCTGGATACGATGCTGTGAGGTGTCCTGCCGAGGTCGTATGGCTGGGCTCGCGCTCGTGCTCCTTGCTCGCACCTGAGAGAGAGTGGGAGTGGAGGACGAGTCGATTGCCCCGTCGGCAATCCAGTACCGCCCATGCCTCTTGCCTCCTCCGACCCTCATGAGGACATCTCTGTCGATGTCCTCGGTCCTCGGATCGTAATCTGGCCCATGGACCTCCTTGGCCATGGCGGTGTACTCACTGAGTCGGTTGTGGATGGCGGGTTGGTGTACGCCTCGGGCCCGTCATCCGGGTTGTAGGTGACGTCGGACGTCGCCTTCCCCTTGTGGGCCATGGCATATGCCGAGAACGTGGAGCAAGGCGCGCCACCATGTGCCGCCGACTGCGAGAAAACCAACGATATGGTTAGAAATCATGTCTAATCGAAAGTTATATACCTAAATAAAAAAGAGCGTGTACCCATGCTTCCGCGTATTTGCCCAGGCTACGGCTGCCTTGATGGTGGGAGGGACCTTGCATCAGCAAACGCCGTTCCCGGCTAGCGTTGTGTGCCTCGTCCCACTCAGCCGAGCACCACCTCTGCACCATCTTCTCCCAGCACTCAGGATGCGCGGTGCACCAATGAGGAATCATCTAAAAAAATATAAGTACACCGCATATCAGAAGATAAGAATAAGCATATTTAGTACCAATAATAAAGTTTTGTATTTACCTGCAAGTACTGGTCCGTAGTCAATGACATGGTTCGGGCGTCCTTCTTGTTCACCTTCTCCCCAAGGACGGAGCCGTGGTAAGTGACGATGGCCTGGATGCGCGCCTCGTAGTGCATGTCCACGACGAGCTTCTTACAGCACGTCGTAGACACCACATCCGCCCTGGCCTCGTATCCAGCATCGCACCTGAAGAAATCCTACATACAAAGACGATGTATCCATACATTATTTCAAGAATATGCAACAAATGCGACTTATTAAACAATATAGTGCGAGGAAGACTTACCCACAGCTCTTGCTTGACCCGCTCCGCCTTGTTGTTGAATTGTCTGCCGTCCCGATCTACTGCATCGGGGGCGACGGCGTAGTGGTCGAAGGTGTATGCTGGGCTCATCACTCCGGCGTACTCGACAAGTCCAGGGAAGTGTTCCCGGCATAGAAGGCCGAGGATGCCATTGGGGTTGCGGCCGTGACCCCCTGCAGTCTCCAAAACCATCCAAGACCTGTCCAAGTGATTAAGATGAAGTATTAGTTTCTATTATTAATTTGAACATATAATATGAAAAAGCAGCAACAACATCTAAAGTTACCTACCTCTCTCCATCGGGTCGTATCAGCGACGTCTGTCACGAAGTATGGGTCGCTTAGGTAGGCTCGCGGGACCTCGCAGGTAGATACTCCTCGAACCTGAGGAGCCAGAACCTGAGACGTCCTGCTGAGCGGCGTCGTCGTCGTCGTCGTCCTGCTGCGCCGCATCGTCGTCGTCCTGCTGTGCCGCATCGACAGCGGCTTGCTGCTCCACCTGCTGCTGTACGGCGTCGTCCTGCTGCGCCTCCTCCTCCGTCCTACGGGTGCTCCTCCTCCCCCTCCCCCTCCCCCTCCCCCTCCTCGTCCTCGTCCCACCGCCCACCATCTTTGTCCAACAACCTGCAATTAAGAGTAAACAATTAAGCACAGATAAAAAAAATATGTATTTAGAAACATATGCAAAATAAATGAAATATAGCATTACATCGATTAAAAATAATCTTCATATGTGTCCGGGTTAGCCGGATCATAAGTGTCATCATCACTATCAACCATTTCATAGTCAACATCATCTGAAGGCGCAATTTCGTCATTGGCATTGCCTTCAAGTATTTCTAAGTCATTCTCATTTTGCACCTCATCATCCTCGTCATCAACAACCATTTCAATATCTACTTCCATTCCGATCGCTTCGGTTAAGTCTATCTCAAATTGCCCTTCGAGCCCATCTTCTTGGAAGAACTCTCCGTCATATGTGTCCGGGTCTAAGTTATAATCTTCATCGTTTGGAACAGGTAATTTAGCGTGCGGTGATACCTTATACACAACATCCCAACCCTTAAGATGTTGTTTTGTTTGGCACGCATATGGAAGATAATACACTTTGTGTGGCCTGTTGGGCCACAATATAGACATCGTCTCCTGTTAAGGTGGAATCCTGTCGAATTTCGACTATCCCAAGATTAGAATGTGTCCGTCTCGTAACTTCAGGGTCAAACCAATGACATTTTAATATCACTGGAGTAAGAGGTTTGGAACCATAAAAATTGAGTTCATATATTTCTTCAATTCTTCCATAATACTCGACCTCGTCAAGCCCGGGCGTAAAGACTCCAGAACACGTGGTTTTTCGATTGGGCCGACTTTGGTCGTAGCTTGCTGTGCGAAAACGGTATCCATTGACGTCATACCCAGAAAATTTCCTGACCCTATAGGCAAAGCCATTGGCTACTTGTCTCAACTCGGCACTCATAGATGGCTCTCTTTGGCCCTGCAAGTTCAAACACACTAGATTGTTATATTATTCGCACGTAAGAGCAACTTGGAATAACAAACTAAGCACGTACCTTATGTTTAAACCAGGAAATGAAATCGAGCAATCCATTTCCCGCACCCTTTCTAAGAAGGGTATCATATTCCTGTGGAGTTGGGTCCCTTGATCGACGCCAGAATTCATGAAGAAATTGCTCCATGTATGGCGTCACCTCTTCAAGGTTGGTCAATACATATAGCATGATATGGCACCACTCTTCATGTCTCAGGGTCTTGGTGGTCGAACCACTCGCGCTTCCGAGTTGCCCTCGAAAAATGCTGAGGTTCGATTCATTGCCGCCATCATTGTAACGAGGGGGTGGATTATGCACGCTCGGCAGTTTGTCACCATAGTAAGTTGTTGTGAAGTTTGACACCTCCTCCAGTATGTATGCCTTTGCAATGGAAGCCTCGATTTTGCATTTATTTCTACATTTCTTTCGAATACTCTTTAGACATCTCTCGATTGGATAGCACCAACGTCCCTGCACGGGCCCCCCCATTCGTGCCTCATACGGGAGATGAATAATCAAATGCTGCATCGGATTGAAGAAGCCGGGTGGAAAGATCTTCTCCAGCTTACACAGTAACACGGGTGCCATCCTTTCCAAGTCTGCAATCATGGTCCGAGCTAACTCTTTTGCACAAAGCTGGCGGAAGAAATAGCTCAACTCTGCAAGCGCTAGCCAGACATGCTCAGGGACATAGCCTCGAACCATCGCCGGAAGAATTCGTTCAATCCATATGTGGAAGTCATGACTCTTCATCCCTAAGACTCGCAGAGTAGATAAGTTCACCCCCATACTAAGGTTAGCTGCATACCCATCAGGGAACATGAAAGGGAAATGTGCCCTTGGGCCATTTCTAAGTATTTTGGTGATTTAGTGACCAACACAGGTGCCTAATTGTAAAATGGAACAAAGTACAAATCATGGAGTAAAGGTATGTTTCTAATCCGTAGTACATTGGTTTTGTGGACTAACATATTTGTCTAAGTGTTAGAAACAGGAAGAGAGAAGAGGAGAAAAGACTTGGCTGTGGGCTGCCAAGTCCCAGCTCGGTCTGGAGCACCGGACTGTCCGGTGTGCACCGGACAGTGTCCGGTGCGCCAGGCCAACTCGGCGCGAACTGGCCGCTCTCGGGAATTCGCCGACGGCGTACGGCTAAAATTCACCGGACTGTCCGGTGTGCACCGGACTGTCCGGTGAGCCAACGGTCGGCCAGGGCCAACGGTCGGCCGCGCAATCCGCGCGGGACACGTGGCCGAGCCAACGGTCGGAAGACGGCACCGGACTGTCCGGTGTGCACCGGACATGTCCGGTGCGCCAACGGCTCGCAGATCTCCGCCGGGCTGCAACGGTCGGCAGCGCCAGAAAAGGAAACAAATCGGGCACCGGACAGTGTCCGGTGTGCACCGGACTGTCCGGTGCCCCCGTCGACAGAAGGCCAGGATAGCCTTCCAGAATTGCTCTCAACGGCTCCTAGCTGCCTTGGGGCTATAAAAGGAGCCCCTAGGCGCATGGAGGAGATATACAAGCAACTCTTGAGCATTCTTGATCATCCACACAAGTTCTTTGCGCATTCGTTTGTGATTCTAAGTGATTCGAGCTCTGTTCTAGTGTGAACTCTGAGATAGTCATTCGAGCTCGAGTCTTGGCTGTGTGTGTGCGCTTTTGTTGTGGATTTGTGTGTGTTGCTTCCCTCCCTTACTCTGTGCTTTCTTTGTGATCATATACTTGTAAGGGCAAGAGACTCCAATTTGTGGAGATTCCTTGCAAACGGGATAGTGAAAGGAACAACAAAACAACGTGGTATTCAAGTGGGTCTTTGGACCGCTTGAGAGGGGTTGATTGCAACCCTCGTCCGTTGGGACGCCACAACGTGGAAGTAGGCAAGCATTGGCTTGGCCGAACCACGGGATAAACCACCGTGTCACCTCTGTCTTGATCTCTTGTGGTATTGTGTTTTGTTGAGACTTCAACTTAGCCACTTGGCAATAATCGTGCTAACACATAACAAGTTTTTGTGGCTTAAGTTTGAAGTTTTTACAGGATCACCTATTCACCCCCCCTCTAGGTGCTCTCAATTGGTATCAGAGCCGTTCTCTTCACAAAGGGACTAGCCGCCCGAAGAGATGGATCCTAAGGGGAAGGGTATAGTGATCAACGACAAAGAAAAGGAGACCTTCGTCAACGAGCCGAAGGACGACAAGCCTACCGACTCCGGCTCGGGCCAAAGACGGAAGGAAGGGAAGAAGAAGAAGACAAGGCGCATCAAGGAGATCATCTACTACGACAGCGACGAGTCTACTTCTTCCCAAAAGGACGAGGACCACAACGACTACGAGAGGAGAAAACCGGTCAATTTGAACTTTTCTTTTGATTACTCTCGTATTCCGCAAAGTTCACATTCTCAATTGCTCTCCATTCCACTCGGCAAGCCCCCACACTTTGATGGAGAGGACTACGGATTTTGGAGCCACAAAATGCGTAGTCACCTATTCTCTCTCCATCCTAGTATATGGGAGATTGTAGAGAGTGGAATGCACTTTGATAGTTCGGATAGTCCCACGTTTATTAATGAACAAATTCATAAGAATGCACAAGCTACTACTGTTCTTCTAGCTTCCTTGTGCAGGGATGAATATCATAAAGTGAGCGGCTTGGATAACGCCAAGCAAATCTGGGACACCCTCAAGATTTCTCATGAGGGAAACGACGTCACTTTACTCACCAAGATGGAGTTGGTGGAGGGAGAGCTTGGACGTTTCGCCATGATAAGGGGCGAGGAGCCGACGCAAACATACAACCGGCTCAAGACCCTCATCAACAAGATAAGGAGCTACGGGAGCACGCGATGGACGGACCACGACGTCGTCCGCCTAATGCTCAGGTCCTTTACCGTACTTGATCCTCATCTCGTGAACAATATTCGTGAGAATCCCAGGTACACGATGATGACGCCCGAGGAAGTACTTGGAAAATTCGTGAGCGGGAGGATGATGATCAAGGAGGCGAGATACGTCGACGACGCGTTGAACGGACCACTCCACGAGCCTCAACCCATTGCTCTAAAAGCAACAAGGAGCAAGGAATCGCTACCTAGCAAGGTGGCGCAAGTTGAGGCGGCCGGGCTCAATGATGAAGAGATGGCTCTCATCATCAAGAGATTCAAGACGGCGCTAAATGGTCGCAAGGGGCAGCCAAGCAAGACCAAGACCAAGGGGAAGCGCTCGTGCTTCAAATGCGGTAAGCTTGGTCATTTTATTGCTAACTGTCCCGATAATGAAAGTGACCAGGAAAAGGGGAACAAGAGGGAGAAGAAGAAGGCATACAAGAAGACAAAGGGCGAGGCGCATCTAGGAAAGGAGTGGGACTCGGATTGCTCCTCCTCCGACTCTGACAATGAAGGACTCGCCGCCACTGCCTTCAACAAATCGGCTCTCTTCCCCAATGAGCGTCTCACTTGTCTTATGGCAAGAGAGAAGAAGGTAAGTACTAAAGACTCCACTTATGCTTCTTCTAGTGATAGTGAGTCTAGTGATGATGATATAGATTATTCTTGCTTGTTCAAGGGCTTAGATAGATCTAAGATAGATAAAATCAATGAATTGATTGATGCATTGAATGAAAAGGATAGGCTTTTAGAAAAGCAAGAAGATTTATTGTATGATGAACATGATAAGTTTGTAGAGGCACAAAAATCATATGCTTTAGAAGTGAAAAGAAATGAAATGCTTTCTAGTGAAATATCTTCCTGTCATGAAACCATTTCTACCTTAAGAAGTGTTAATATTGATTTAAGTGCTAAACTAGAAGTAGCTAGTAAATCAAATTCTTGTGTTGAACATGTTGAAATTTGTACTAGGTGTAAGGATTTTGATGTTAATGCTTGTAGTGAACACCTAGTTCTAATTTCCAAATTAAATGATGAAGTGGCTAGTCTTAATGCCAAACTTAAGACTAGCAAGAATGAAGTTGATAAAATAAAATTTGCAAGGGATGCCTACACGGTTGGTAGACACCCCTCAATTAAGGATGGGCTTGGCTTCAAGAGGGAAGCCAAGAACTTAACAAGCCATAAGGCTCCCGTCTTCGTCAAGGAGAAAGGGAAGGCCCCTATGGCTAATAGTGCTAAAAAGAACCATGCTTTCTTATACCATGATAGGAGACATGCTAGAAATATTTATAATGATTTTGATTCACATATTTATGATTCTCATGCCATGTTTGCCTCTAGTTCCTCTCATAAGCATGATAGAAATATGAGTAGGAAAAATGTTGCGCATATGCCTAGGAGAAATATTGCTCATGTGCCTAGAAAGAATGTTATTCATGCTCCTAGGAAAGTAGTGAATGAACCTTCTACCATTTATTATGCTTGTAATGCTCCTTTTGCTATTTGTAGAAAGGGTAAGAAGGTTGTTGCTAGGAAATTAGGGGCTAGATGCAAGGGAGATAAATCTTGCATTTGGGTCCCTAAAGATATTTGTGCTAACCTTGCAGGACCCAACATGAGTTGGGTACCTAAGACCCAAGCCTAAATTTGCCTTGCAGGTTTATGCATCCGGGGGTTCAAGCTGGATTATCGACAGCGGATGCACAAACCATATGACGGGGGAGAAGAAGATGTTCACCTCCTACGTCAAGAATAAGGATTCCCAAGATTCAATTATATTCGGTGATGGGAATCAAGGCAAGGTAAAAGGGTTAGGTAAAATTGCAATTTCTAATGAGCATTCTATCTCAAATGTATTCTTAGTGGAGAGTCTTGGATATAATTTGCTATCTGTTAGTCAATTATGTCAAATGGGATACAATTGCCTTTTTACTAATGTAGATGTGTCTGTCTTTAGAAGATGTGATGGTTCACTAGCTTTTAAGGGTGTACTAGACGGCAAGCTTTATTTAGTTGATTTTGCAAAAGAAGAGGCCGGTCTAGATGCATGCTTAATGGCTAAGACTTGCATGGGCTGGCTGTGGCATCGCCGCTTAGCACATGTGGGGATGAAGAACCTCCACAAGCTTCTAAAGGGAGAACACGTGATAGGTCTAACAAATGTTTATTTCGAAAAAGATAGACCTTGTGCAGCTTGTCAGGCAGGTAAACAAGTAGGAGGAGCACATCACAGCAAGAATGTGATGACCACGTCAAGACCTCTGGAGCTGCTGCATATGGACCTCTTCGGACCCGTCGCCTATCTAAGCATAGGAGGAAGTAAGTATGGTTTAGTTATTGTTGATGACTTTTCCCGCTTCACTTGGGTGTTCTTTTTGCAGGATAAGTCTGAAACCCAAGGGACCCTCAAGCGCTTCCTCAGGAGAGCTCAAAATGAGTTTGAGCTCAAGGTGAAGAAGATAAGGAGCGACAACGGGTCCGAGTTCAAGAACCTTCAAGTGGAGGAGTTTCTTGAGGAGGAAGGGATCAAGCACGAGTTCTCCGCTCCCTACACACCACAGCAAAATGGTGTGGTAGAGAGGAAGAACAGGACGCTAATCGATATGGCGAGGACGATGCTTGGAGAGTTCAAGACCCCCGAGTGCTTTTGGTCGGAAGCCGTGAACACGGCTTGCCACGCCATCAACAGGGTCTACCTTCATCGACTCCTCAAGAAGACTTCGTATGAGCTACTAACCGGTAACAAACCCAATGTATCGTACTTTCGTGTTTTTGGGAGCAAGTGCTACATTCTAGTGAAGAAGGGTAGAAATTCTAAGTTTGCTCCCAAAGCTGTAGAAGGGTTTTTATTAGGTTATGATTCAAATACAAAGGCGTATAGAGTCTTCAACAAATCATCGGGTTTGGTTGAAGTCTCTAGCGACGTTGTATTTGATGAGACTAATGGCTCTCCAAGAGAGCAAGTTGTTGATTGTGATGATGTAGATGAAGAAGATGTTCCAACGGCCGCTATACGAACCATGGCGATTGGAGACGTTTGGCCACAGGAACAGGATGAACGTGATCAACCTTCTTCCTCAACGACGGTGCATCCCCCAACTCAAGACGATGAACAGGTTCATCAAAAGGAGGCGTGTGATCAAGGGGGAGCACAAGACGATCAAGTGATGGAGGAAGAAGCGCAACCGGCACCTCCAACCCAAGTTCGAGCGATGATTCAAAGGGATCATCCAGTCGACCAAATTCTGGGTGACATTAGCAAGGGAGTAACTACTCGATCTCGATTAGTTAATTTTTGTGAACATTACTCTTTTGTCTCCTCTATTGAGCCTTTCAGGGTAGAGGAGGCCTTGCTAGATCCGGATTGGGTGTTGGCCATGCAGGAGGAACTCAACAACTTCAAGCGCAATGAAGTTTGGACGCTGGTGCCTCGTCCCAAGCAAAATGTTGTGGGAACCAAGTGGGTGTTCCGCAACAAACAGGACGAGCACGGGGTGGTGACGAGGAACAAGGCTCGACTTGTGGCAAAAGGTTATGCCCAAGTCGCAGGTTTGGACTTTGAGGAGACTTTTGCTCCTGTGGCTAGGCTAGAGTCCATTCGTATCTTGCTAGCATATGCCGCTCACCATTCTTTCAGGTTGTACCAAATGGATGTGAAGAGCGCGTTCCTCAACGGGCCAATAAAGGAGGAGGTGTACGTGGAGCAACCCCCTGGCTTCGAGGATGAGCGGTACCCCGACCACGTGTGTAAGCTCTCTAAGGCGCTCTATGGACTTAAGCAAGCCCCAAGAGCATGGTATGAATGCCTTAGAGATTTCTTACTTGCTAATGCTTTCAAGGTTGGGAAAGCCGATCCAACTCTTTTTACAAAGACATGTGATGGTGATTTGTTTGTATGCCAAATTTATGTCGATGACATAATATTTGGTTCTACTAATCAAAAGTCTTGTGAAGAGTTTAGCAGGGTGATGACGCAGAAATTCGAGATGTCGATGATGGGCGAGTTGAACTACTTCCTTGGGTTCCAAGTGAAGCAACTCAAGGACGGCACCTTCATCTCCCAAACGAAGTACACGCAAGATCTGCTGAAGCGGTTTGGGATGAAGGACGCCAAGCCCGCAAAGACTCCGATGGGAACCGACGGACACACCGACCTCAACAAAGGAGGTAAGTCCGTTGATCAAAAAGCATACCGGTCAATGATAGGGTCTTTACTTTATTTATGTGCTAGTAGACCGGATATTATGCTTAGCGTATGCATGTGTGCTAGATTTCAATCCGATCCTAAGGAGTGTCACTTGGTGGCGGTGAAGCGAATTCTTAGATATTTAGTCGCTACGCCTTGCTTCGGGATCTGGTATCCAAAGGGGTCTAACTTTGACTTAATTGGGTACTCAGATTCCGACTATGCTGGATGTAAGGTCGATAGGAAGAGTACATCGGGGACGTGCCAATTCTTAGGAAGGTCCCTGGTGTCATGGAACTCTAAGAAACAAACCTCCGTTGCCCTATCCACCGCTGAGGCCGAGTACGTTGCCGCAGGTCAGTGTTGCGCGCAACTACTTTGGATGAGGCAAACCCTCAGGGACTTTGGCTACAATCTGAGCAAAGTCCCACTCCTATGTGATAATGAGAGTGCTATCCGAATAGCGGAAAATCCTGTTGAGCACAGCCGCACAAAGCACATTGACATCCGGCATCACTTTCTGAGAGACCACCAGCAAAAGGGAGATATCGAAGTGTTTTATGTTAGCACCGAGAACCAGCTAGCCGATATCTTTACCAAGCCTTTAGATGAGAAGACCTTTTGCAGGCTGCGCAGTGAGCTAAATGTCTTAGATTCGCGGAACTTGGATTGAATTGTAGCATACATGTATTTATGCCTTTGATCATGTTCATTCTGCATTTTGTTGCTTATTATGGTGCTCAAGTTGTACAAACACTCCCTGGACCTCACAAGTCCGTTGCAATGTGATGCACATGTTTAGGGGGAGATGTGTTACAACTTGACCCTTTGAGACTAACCATATGTTTGAGTTTGCTTGTGTTAGTCACAAAGGAGAATTGAAAGGGAAAAGGTGGACTTGGACCATGAAAGACTTCCACTGCACTCCGATGAGGGGTAACTTATTCCAAGTCCATCTCATGAACTCTTATTGCCATTTGCTCTTAATTGAAGATTTTGGTGAGGCAATGGGGTTAAAGGGCCACAATTGATCCCGTTTTGGTGCTTGATGCCAAAGGGGGAGAAAATAAAGGCCAAAGCAATAAATGGCTCAGCTACCACTTGAGAGATTTTGAAAATAGTAGAACAGAGTTTTTGATTTGTCAAAATTCTTAAGTTGTCTCTCTTGTCAAAAGTTGGCTTCTTGTGGGGAGAAGTATTGATTATGGGAAAAAGGGGGAGTTTTTGAAATCCTTGATCAATCTCTTTTTGAATGACTCTCTTTATGCTTAAACATGTGTGTTTAACTTAGAGATAGAGATTTGTGTTTGATTTGCAAAAACAAACCAAGTGGTGGCAAAGGATGATCCATATATGCCAAAATCGATTCAAAATAATTTGAGTTATTATTTGAAGTGTTTTTGTACTTGTTAAACTTGCTTTATGTTGTGTTGGCATAAATCACCAAAAAGGGGGAGATTGAAAGGGAAATGTGCCCTTGGGCCATTTCTAAGTATTTTGGTGATTTAGTGACCAACACAGGTGCCTAATTGTAAAATGGAACAAAGTACAAATCATGGAGTAAAGGTATGTTTCTAATCCGTAGTACATTGGTTTTGTGGACTAACATATTTGTCTAAGTGTTAGAAACAGGAAGAGAGAAGAGGAGAAAAGACTTGGCTGTGGGCTGCCAAGTCCCAGCTCGGTCTGGAGCACCGGACTGTCCGGTGTGCACCGGACAGTGTCCGGTGCGCCAGGCCAACTCGGCGCGAACTGGCCGCTCTCGGGAATTCGCCGACGGCGTACGGCTAAAATTCACCGGACTGTCCGGTGTGCACCGGACTGTCCGGTGAGCCAACGGTCGGCCAGGGCCAACGGTCGGCCGCGCAATCCGCGCGGGACACGTGGCCGAGCCAACGGTCGGAAGACGGCACCGGACTGTCCGGTGTGCACCGGACATGTCCGGTGCGCCAACGGCTCGCAGATCTCCGCCGGGCTGCAACGGTCGGCAGCGCCAGAAAAGGAAACAAATCGGGCACCGGACAGTGTCCGGTGTGCACCGGACTGTCCGGTGCCCCCGTCGACAGAAGGCCAGGATAGCCTTCCAGAATTGCTCTCAACGGCTCCTAGCTGCCTTGGGGCTATAAAAGGAGCCCCTAGGCGCATGGAGGAGATATACAAGCAACTCTTGAGCATTCTTGATCATCCACACAAGTTCTTTGCGCATTCGTTTGTGATTCTAAGTGATTCGAGCTCTGTTCTAGTGTGAACTCTGAGATAGTCATTCGAGCTCGAGTCTTGGCTGTGTGTGTGCGCTTTTGTTGTGGATTTGTGTGTGTTGCTTCCCTCCCTTACTCTGTGCTTTCTTTGTGATCATATACTTGTAAGGGCAAGAGACTCCAATTTGTGGAGATTCCTTGCAAACGGGATAGTGAAAGGAACAACAAAACAACGTGGTATTCAAGTGGGTCTTTGGACCGCTTGAGAGGGGTTGATTGCAACCCTCGTCCGTTGGGACGCCACAACGTGGAAGTAGGCAAGCATTGGCTTGGCCGAACCACGGGATAAACCACCGTGTCACCTCTGTCTTGATCTCTTGTGGTATTGTGTTTTGTTGAGACTTCAACTTAGCCACTTGGCAATAATCGTGCTAACACATAACAAGTTTTTGTGGCTTAAGTTTGAAGTTTTTACAGGATCACCTATTCACCCCCCCTCTAGGTGCTCTCAGAACATTAACATCTTGATCCACTGTAGTACTTCCTTCCTCTGGGCCCTGCTCAGGACGAAATCGGCCTTAGGCCTTCTCCATGTCTTACCACCACTAGGCGGCTTCATCTCTTGGTTTGGTCTATCACATAACTCTGCCAGATCCACTCTTGCCTTTACGTTATCCTTTGACTTATCAGGAATCTCCATAATTGTCGCCCAAAGTGCCTCGGCGACATTCTTTTCAGTGTGCATCACGTCAATGTTGTGTGGAAGGAGCAGGTCATCATAATAGGGGAGCCGAGTCAAGCCCGACTTATGTGTCCACATATGTTGCTCACCATATCCCACAAAACCACCTTCTGGGTTGGCCACGAGACCATCTATCTGTTCGCGAACTTCGGCACCAGTCATCATTGCAGGTGGGCGGTCTGTCACCACGACACCTTTCGTAAAGTTCTTGATGTCTAGTCGGAATGCATGGTCAGGAGGGAGAAATTGTCGATGTTTATCGAATGACGAATATTTGCCACCCTTCTTCAACCAAATGAACCTAAGAGCTTCCTTGCAAACTGGGCATGGGAACTTACCGTGAACACACCAGGCGCAAAATAGCCCATACGCCGGAAAGTCATGCATGGAGTACTGGTACCAAACATGCATTTTGAAGTTTGTCTTCGTAGCTCGGTCGTACGTCCATACCCCTTCCTCCCAAGCACGGACCAATTCATCAATCAAAGGCTCCATGTACACGCCCATTTTATTCCCCAAGTGTCCAGGAATTATCAACGACACGAATATGTTCTGTCTTTGAAAGCATACGCCGGGGGGGAGATTGATGGGGATAACGAACACGGGCCAACATGTGTATGGGGCAGCGGTCATTCCATAGGGATTGAACCCATCTGTGGCCAGCACAACACGAACATTACGAGCCTCTTTGGCTTTCTCATGGTGAATGGCATCAAAGTGGGTCCATGCTTCACCATCGGATGCGTGAACCATCTTGTCAGGATTGTATCGTTTGCCTTTTTTGTGCCATGTCATCTGTTTCGTGGATTCCTCTGTCATGTATAGACGCTGGATCCTCGGTATGAACGGAAGGTGGTGTAGGATTGTCACGGGGATGTCGAGATGCCTCTTCTGTCCATCACCAGAGTCTACCTCCATGAACCTAGACGATTTACACTTCGGACAGTACTTTGCCTCAGTGTGTTCTTTCCTAAATAGGACGCAGCCCTTCGGACAAGCATGTATCTGCTCATACGTCATCTTGAGTGCACGAAGGAGTTTCTGTGCCTCGTACATGCTCTTTGGCAGAACGTGATCCTCCGGAAGCAGGCTGCCAATAACTGTCAACAAACCATCGAATGCGTCTTGACTCATGCTATACTGCGACTTGAACGCCATTATACGCCCAATGGCATCCAGTTGAGAAACCTTTGTCTTGCCGTGAAGGGGTTTCTGTGCCGCGTCAAACATGTCGTAGAATGCCTTTGCGGTCGCCTCTGGCTCGTCCTCCGTACGTCCTTCGGCGAACTGTGCCTCGTGATAGTCGTTCAACATGTCTCCTACCCCGGCATCAGCATCGTAATCCTCGACGCGTTGTCTCACCACCTCCTCTCTCGTGCGATGCGCTTCACCATGGAAGATCCACCGAGTATAGTCCGGCGTAAATCCATTTTTCCAAATATGTTCTACCATGGCCTTCTTTGGTTTTCTTTTCCGGTTGTCACATTTGCTGCACGGACAAGGGACTAGGCTAGCTCCTTTAGCAGCTTCGCCATATGCCCGTTCCACGAAAGCATCGGTCTTCCTAATCCATTCTGGGGTGACATCATTACGTCGAACGCGGCCCGTGTACATCCACTCACGGTCCTCCATCCTCTAACATATATAACCGAGTATAGTTTAATATAGACATGTAATGCATGTACACTACGTTCCTACCTTCTAATAGGTGAGGATAGGTCCTAATCCCACCCGCGGTTGCGTAGATGGAGTTAGTTTCCATGCTCTACTCCGATTCGAGATAGAATTTCGGCAGCACCTCCCCGATGTTCTCCGGATACACGTCCTGGCAGGGAGAGTGTACTGTCCGGAGAACAACAGGGAGGTGACGCTGAAACTCTTTCTCGGACCGGAGTAGAGCATGGAAACTAACACCATCTACGCAACCGCGGGCTGTCCAAAAAACGTGGACAATTCGAAACTGATACATTTGTAGATATGCAAAGATCTGCATATCTACACCGTATCTCTTTCGAACGGGAGACGCCTAACTGGGTTACGTGATCTACGACCATGATGCGGAAATAGAGGTTATACCTAGGGTGGCGGTGGAGTCAGGCTAGTGGGGCTGTGGCGGGTCGGTGCAGTGGCGACGCGACGCGGTGCAGGCAGACCCGCAGCGGCTAGGAAGACAAGTATCTTCTCTGTAAAAAAGAAACACAAGTCTATTAATACAAAAAAAAATCGACAGCACCTCCCCTGTACGTTGAGGTTTTTAAAACCTGCAAATAACACTAACAGCACGATGGCTGACATGCACACAGTAACAAAAAATTCACCTAAAGTATACACTGCAAAGGTAATAGAGCAATCTAATTAGTGCTGAGAACAAGTGAGCACAAGGTTTTCAAAGATCTATTTCTACTTGCATGATTCAAACTTAACAAGAATTAAATCCTAATTTAAGGGTGTGTATTAGGATTATCTAATACACATGATTCTAACCTCGGTCTACGCAGGGTTTTGAGAGCATTTAGGATTATCTAAAGCACATTCAGAGTCATCGTTGCCGAGCTCAACACAAGGTAAAAGCAGCTCCGACTTTGCCAGACGGGCCGCACACGGCCAAAAGAGCACGATGACGCCTATACCTTACACCTGGCACAAAAGGAGGAAGACCGAGACGCGCTATCGTTCCCGGGCCTCAACACACCCAGACTCGAGGCAGCTCCAATTTTTCGCCAGCGATCTTGATCCAACACCCACCTCTGGTTTTTACCCGACCTCCAAAACAATCCAGACCACAAGGAAAGGGTTTGCCTCATGTTATCGTTGTCGAGCACATCGATCCCCTAACGTGACAGCTTTGACTTCATGTTGCAAACCCCAGCTCCACTCGCAATCTAGACACTGGGAAGCGAAAGCATCAACCGAAGGCAACGTCGAGGTCGAGATGAGTGCGCCTTCAGAAAGGGAGAGACGTCCAGGATGCCATCGTTAGCACACCTCCTCCCTTCCGTCCTCATCAATCCATCCCGCGCGCGGCCGCGTAGCAACCACAGATCCGCAATAACAATCCAAGAAATTAATCCAAGAACTAACTATGGTAACAGCTGCACCTCCAGTCTTCGCCATCCAGTAGCGTGCCATAAACAAAAAGTATACTAGGCGCCAGTGGTCAAAGTAAAGTCTCAACGCGGAGGCGGTAGCGGCAGCAGCGTCGATCGATCGGCCGGTGTCTACGGCCTACGTTCGACCTGCTGCCTCGACGGACGGCCGGCTCGATCTTGACCGATCGTCGGTCGTCGATCGGAGATCGATGGAGTTCATCGCTCCCCCGCCTGCGACCCGGTCGGGCGGCGGAGAGGAGAGGGCGGCTGCTGAGCACAACCAGCACCAGCAGCAGCAGCATGCGACGGTGGAGAAGGAGCACATGTTCGACAAGGTGGTGACGCCGAGCGACGTCGGGAAGCTGAACCGGCTGGTGATCCCGAAGCAGCACGCGGAGAAGTACTTCCCGCTGGACGCGGCGGCGAACGAGAAGGGCCTCCTGCTCAGCTTCGAGGACCGCACGGGGAAGCCCTGGCGCTTCCGCTACTCCTACTGGAACAGCAGCCAGAGCTACGTGATGACCAAGGGCTGGAGCCGCTTCGTCAAGGAGAAGCGCCTCGACGCCGGGGACACAGTCTCCTTCGGCCGCGGCGTCGGCGAGGCGGCGCGCGGCAGGCTTTTCATCGACTGGCGGCGCCGACCCGACCCGCCCGTCGTGCACCACCAGTACCACCACCGCCTCCCTCTCCCCTCCGCCGTCGTCCCCTACGCGCCGTGGGCGGCGCACGCGCACCACCACCACTACCCAGCAGCTGGGCACACGGAACCAGTAACACCTTGCCTGTGCGCCCGTCGCAGGTACAACGCCGCCACTCACCGCAGGCACATCGGCACAGCGCCTCCGACCAAATCCAGCGGCTTCACGGTGCCACGGCCTCCAGGCTCCACGCACGGGCATGACCTCCACGGGACCACGCACGGGCACGGCTTCCAGGCTTCAACGGAATTCCATCCCCGGTCACTGCACGGCTTCAACGGAATCCAGCCCGCCACTGCGCCACGCCTCCGGCCAAATCCAGCGGCGCCTCTGCACGGCGCCACGGCCTCCAGGCTTCCATGCACGGGCAGCACGGCTTCCAGGCTTCGCAGGTACAGTTCCTAGCCCTCCACGACTCCACGGCCTCCACGGAATCAACGCACCCTAGTTTTTAGTATCTTTGCTTTTGCTTGTTCCCCAGAAAATAAAACTACAAAAACAGCTTTCTCTACTTGTCAAAATGTTGACATATTATTCAAAATCTTTTAAGGTACCAAATGAACTAAGTTGGTTTCTGAATTAGAGTATTCCATTGATTTTAGCTTATGTATATGACAACTGAAAACAGAGTCCAAATAATGTGATCAGTAAATATTGTGGAGCAAATTTAGCAAAATATTTAACTCAATGTACACAGAATAAGCAAGGGCAAACCATGATGATCAGACCTCTTCACCAGATATGGGATCAGTTACAGGTTCCCCTGCAGATGCCTGATTGCCGTGCGCGACGGTGCTCGCCGTGCGCGACGACGGCGGTGGGCGCGACGGCCGTGGGCGCGGCGAGCGCGAGCGGCCGGCGGTGCTCGCCGCGGGCGCGACGGCGAGTGGCGGCGCGACGGCGGGCGGCGGTGCTCGCCGCGGGCGCGACAGCGGGCAGCGGTGCTCGCCGCAGGCGCGACGGCGGGCGGCTCGACGGCGGGCGCCTCGACGGCGGGCGCCTCGACGGCGGGCGGCTCGACGGCGGGTGGCGGCGCGACGATGGGCGGCTCGACGGCGGGGCGGCGCGACGGCGGCGAGCGAGCGAGCGTGAGAGAGAGAGTGAGAGTGAGAGTGAGAGAGAGACAGTGAGTGAGGGCGCCGTAACGCTATTAAAACGTTCTTTGCCGAGTGCCCGCGATCCGGCACTCGGCAAAGATTTTTTAAAAATTAAAAAATAAACTTTGCCGAGTGCTGGATCTTGGGCACTCGGCAAAGTCGCCTTTGCCGAGTGCTAGGAGTTTGACACTCGGCAAAGATGTGTTGTACAGACTTTGCCGAGTGCCCAAGGACAGGCACTCGACAAAGTTGTCTTTGCCGAGTGCTAACTGGACAGCACTCGGCAAAGTATATTTTATTTTTTTTTTTATTTTTGGCAACCAAACTTTTTGTGGTGTGTTCCTATACTATGTAGACCTACAAGTACCATTTTGGTATAATTATAAAAGTGTTTTTTATAACTATTAGATTTAGTTCGTTTATTTGAATTTCTTCGGAAAATTTAGATTTGAACTGTAGGTCACTCGAAACTTGGAAAACCGTGCATGCAAAAAATGATATTCATGTTACTTAGCATAAGTTACGACCGATTCCAGGAGCGGACCGGAAACTTCGAGCAACATGCTCACTAAACATGGTCGTGAACTTGCCATCCACATGTTTAAAAATTGTATAAAACACAAACAAAGTCAGAAAATCCTGAAACTTGTCCACGTGTCATGATATCATATGTACAGGCTGCGATAAAAATTTTAGAATGTTTGGAGAAAGTTGTGGGACACTATGTGTAGAAACCTAGGAGAACTACATTGAAACTCTATGATTTCATGTGTAGTTCTCTTAGGTTTCTACACATAGTGTCCCACAACTTTCTCCAAACATTCAAAAAAATTTATCGCAGCCTGTACATATGATATCATGACACGTGGACAAGTTTCAGGATTTTCTGACTTTGTTTGTGTTTTATACAATTTTTAAACATGTGGATGGCAAGTTCACGGCCATGTTTAGTGAGCATGTTGCTCGAAGTTTCCGGTCCGCTCCTGGAATCGGTCGTAACTTATGCTAAGTAACATGAATATCATTTTTGAATGCACGGTTTTCCAAGTTTCGAGTGACCTACAGTTCAAATCTAAATTTTCCGAAGAAATTCAAATAAACGAACTAAATCTACTAACGATTGAAAACTCTGTTAAAATTGTCCACAAATGATACATGTAGGTCTACATAGTGTAGGAACATACCACAAAAATTTTGAGAGACAAAATAAAAAAAATAAAAATATACTTTGCCGAGTGTCTAGAGATGACACTCGGCAAAGTATGCTTTGCCGAGTGCCTACTATGTGGCGCTCGGCACAGAACCTCTTTGCCGAGTGCCAGCCGTTGACTCTTGGCAAAGACTGACGGCCGTCAGCTTTGGGACGGCCGCTGACGGCCGTTTGCCGAGAGTTTGACACTCGGCAAAGTTGTCTTTGCCGAGTGTCGCCCTGTGCCGACTGTTCAGCACTCGGTAAAGGTCGCTTTGCCGAGTGCCTAACTTTACCGAGTGCAGCACTCGGCAAAAGCCTTGTTTGCCGAGTGCCCGACAAAATACACTCGGCAAAGAATACAACACTCGGCAAAGCCTGCGATTCCGGTAGTGAGCGCTCGGCAAAGAGCCGGATTCCGGTAGTGTTTAGAACTGTTGTAGCTAGATATTTTCGGAAGGGGGTAGGTGGAAAATCTAGCAAAACCTGCCCTGATCCGGCCTACTCTGCACACGTACCCAAGAGGATGATGATTCAAAGGAGAGCGCTGGATTGAAAATGCGCGCGCTACAGAGACGATATATCCTGAAAACGAGTGAACCCGGCCGGCAGTGCTCTTTTTGTGAGGAGAGAGCATCCAAAAAGCACATGTAGATGGGTCGATTGGGCAATCGATCGCAGGGGTGGGGGGACAAAAGGTACAATCAGTGCTAGCTAGCTATCCCTAGATATATATGCCGAGAAATCGTCGCAGCAATAATACATGCCCCGCCTGAAAAAAGCCTTCGCCGGCCGGTTGTTGAAGCGCCACTGAAGACACGCAATGAGCTTGGAAAGCCAGCTCAGCTAGCTGTTCGAGGTAGTAGAAGCATGCAGCGGATTTTAACAGGAACGATACGTGATGAATTAACGTAGTATATCTAATTAGTTTTCCTTTGCATCAAACGCACGCATCTATGATATATATACTCGTACATGAGATATACATAGAGAGAGAGAGAGAAAAAGAGGCAGATCTCTGACACCACATGAAAGCTGCTGATGAATTAGCACGCACTAGCTGGGGCCTGCAGGGACAGGCCAACAGCTAGTACTGGAGCAAGTACTGTACACACGGCACGATTTGAGCAAGAAGCTCTTTAAAGGGGGGTCGCCTAGGCTAGCTCTTGCTCCGGTACCCATAGCACTCAATCCTCAAGCGGCCATCGTCGTCAACCTTATCATATGCACAGTTGACACCAAAAGCAGAGAAAGAGAGAGAGCGCGATCCACTCCATCCTGCAAGTTTTCTGCCCCGCCCACCCAACACCAAGAACAATTAAACGCTTTGATCCATAGATCAATATCAGTCGCTAGCGTGCGCATACGCAGACGACGCGAAGGCATATATGGAGGGAGGCCAGCTGGGGGCTTGCCTTCCTAGCTTCCTCGTGCCGGATCACTACGCCTTCCCTCTTCCGCTCCCGCCGCTACAACTTCCTAGTAGCCAACCGAACAACAAGCCTTTCCAGATGCCGTTTGACGACGACCAGGAAGAGGCCGGGAACCACGCCGGGATGCTCTCCTCCTCCGACCACTGTGGACTATACCCGCTGCAGTCACTGCCCTTCGGCAGTAGCTGCTCCGGCGGCGCCCGCGGCGCGGCAGCGTGCGGTGGGAAGCCTACGGCCGTCGGTTTCATGCCCAGCTGTAGTGCTGTCGGCGCTGAGGAGGTGAGGTGATCTAGCTACTAGCTTAGCTTCAATTAGTTAAGTTCGTTTTTTTTGTGCATGCATGTACACTTAAGCTTATGTCGTCGGCGTCCATTCTTGCTTCTTCCTTATATATGAGAGACGGTTTCGTTCTTTCCGCAGGTCTGCACTAATGGTTGCAACGAAAGTAATAGCGCATGGTATGCTCTTTCTTTGTAATGTTTCTTAAGTAATCCTTTAATTAGCTATATATAGGTTATTACGGTTTGATGGTTCAGCAGCAGCTACTAAGCGTGGTGTGTGATTGATTGTCCAGCTGGTGGAAGGCCTCAGCAGCTACGGCGGCAGCAGCGGAGAGAGGGAAGATGAAGGTGAGGAGGAAGATGAGGGAACCGAGGTTTTGCTTCCAGACCAGAAGCGATGTGGATGTACTGGATGATGGCTACAAGTGGAGGAAGTACGGCCAGAAGGTTGTCAAGAACAGCCTCCATCCAAGGTATCTGCAATCCACGTCATATTCCATGAATCGATTTGTACACACGGCCCATACGTACATGCGGCATGCTAAGCTTTCCTTCTGTTGGTTATTAGGAATATGCGTGCAAGCTAGCAGATTAATTAACAAGTAAATCATAGATGGGTAATTTTATGATATATTCTAGTTACATTTCGTCCTATTTATGCAGAATCATTCGATCTACTATAGAGGACCAATTTTGATCTCCCTGCTTTAACATGATTACAAACATATTTATGCTAGTTTTTAATTTAGTTCCTATTATTCTGTCGTCTTTCGGTTTTCTCTTCCATAAAATCAATTTAAGTGATATCAGACTTCTTAATTGAGCATGTAGTGAGTGAAATTATTGCAAGAGGTACCATACGCTGAAAAAAAACCAAAGAGTTGGAAAGGAAAACAGATGCTCCAGTGCATATATAGGTCGAGATAGTTCTGAACCGTAAAGGTTGATATACACTTAGGGTTAGTTTAGAAACTTAAATTCCCTCCGGATTTAGAGAAAATTTTAGAAAAATGAACAAATTTCTTCCTCAATTCCCTCCAATCCAGAAGGGGATTTATGTTTCTAAACTAGCCCTTAGATATACAATACGTGGATCAGAAATTCAGTCTTTCAGATCGTAGTGTCCTACCTACGCGTGGTCTACCGTAGCCTAAAGAAAACAGGACGAATGAAGTGTGTGCACATGCACATACAGACAGGTGTATACGCAGAATTCATTAGGTGAACACTTAGCTTCTCTATATACGAATAATTGATTATGTTATTCTTTACTGTGTATGAACTACCTCTGGTCACTTGATGCTTTGACCAATGCAATATCGTCCAATCAATCTTCTGAAACTTAACTGTATACAGTTTTCAAAGTATTTAGTGTTAAAAGCGTAAAAATCCATTCATCTTTGAAAAAATAATTTGATTATCCCATTCATTTTTAGATCATTAATTATTTCTTCCGATCCTTTTGTTTGAAATTACGAGCCATCATCTAATTTGTTCAAATAGATAAAGTAGTGGCCAAAGTTTCAACCTGCCAACATCAACTGTACTCCCTCCGTTTCAAAATAGTAGTAGTTTTAGCTCTTTGTTTTTATATTAATATTTAAATTGATGATAATGAATTTAGACACATATACAATATATATATATATATATATATATATATATATATATATATATATATATATATATATATATATATATATCAAGTGTTGTATGAACCAACTAATTTGCTAAAACAAATTTTGTTTTGGGATAGAGGGAGTATTAGTTAGACCATACCGCATCACAGTACACTTCTCTTGTGCAAAGAGACATGTAGATCCCTAAGGGCCCGTTCGGTTGTACCGGAATAAGACAGAATTCATTCCAGCTAGCTCACCAAAATCTATATAAATTAGAGAAGTAATCCGGTTAGGAATTAATCCGGGGCTCCAATCCGGAACAACCGAACAGGGCCTAACAATGTATTGCTAGCTCTCTTGTTGATTAGATGGTTATCCCTAGGTAATAACGGGCTAAGAACTAATCAGCCCTAATAGTAATGTTGTACATGACAATAACATACTTGATCACATGCAAACTATATATCGCCGAGTAGTTCAAATTTATGTTAACGGACGACATATATTAACGAGCGGAGGGAGTATATGAGTATTTGTTGAATAACTATATATGTATCAGTTGAGAGAAGAAGAAAATCAGAAATACGTATACGATAAATCAGAAATATATATTAGTTGTGTGAAACATAAACACGCCGAAATATGTATGGACCCATGCCTGAGGGGGAAGTTTAATTTGATATGTCTTTTTTGTTTGAGAGAGAAGGGATCCTCTATCTGATTAAAACGCCTTGTTTGGCATGTGTGCATTATCCAGGAGCTATTTCCGGTGCACTCACAGCAACTGCCGCGTGAAGAAACGGGTGGAGCGGCTGTCGACGGACTGCCGCATGGTGATGACCACGTACGAGGGCCGCCACACGCACTCTCCCTGCAGCGACGACGCTTCCTCCGGCGACCACACCGATTGCTTCAGCTCCTTCTGAACACCACGTACTTGATTTGATTAAATCTGCCGGCGAATTTAATTTCGCAGTTAACTTCTGAATTCAAGCGGCGATGAGGATCAAGGGCAATAGATATATGTTGGTGATCTCGATCGATCTTCAGTTTTGCGGCCGGGATGGATGACAGAACACGATGAACCCGTGTCACATGCATATGTCATGTGTAGCACTCGTGTAATCCGATGTGATCATCTGCCGCCGTGCAAATGATCCATTCCATCGGTTGAATATGCGGTCATGTAGTAGTATTATATCAAAAAAAAAAAGCTACACTTTTTGTTCACTTTGCTTGTTTTATTTTATCTGTGTATGCTATATATATACCTGCTAGCTGCTCCAGCAGGGGTTTCTAGATTTTTTTTGCTACTCTTTCAGTATATAGATATCAAATATAATTTAAATACAGAACTAATTATAGAGCCGAAGAACTAGTGAGAGCGCAAGCGATGCGAGCAATAAGATGGCACGGGCCGGGGCTAGACCTTGGCAACATGGCGTACGTCCTATCATTATCCATGGCATGACGTCGGTGTGGTATCCAGCGCCATGGCATATAGGATTGGGATGTGTAACCTTGACCGTCGTTTCAGCATCGGGCATAGTACAACTACAGATGATTCAAAATCTATTCTAGTTCCACAAGGAGTCTAAATGTGATTTTTTTTAAAAAAACAGAAGGTAAAATAAATGAAGAATCGGACGTACTACGTTCATCGGTTCATGCACGCTAAACAGGCCGGCAGGCACCTGTTGCACTGACGACGACCGAAAACGAACACGGACTCCCAAACAAAGCACCATTATGGTTATGGCTCTCTTCGGAGAGATCGTGCAGAGAGAAGAAAGACATGGCTCTGATGGCTTTGCAGGCTCAATCTGGCCTGGTCAGTCAGGTGCCCAGATATATATGGTCGCCGGAAATCAAGCGTGTGGCAGGACGCATGCATGGATGGATAGGCATAGAATAGCCTCATCCATGCCGCATATCGTATGCATGCAGGAACAGCATCTTAGCTAGTCGTCTCGTTCTCTACCAATCTAAAAAAAGTTCTGAAGGTCATTAAATGAATCTGACGGAACTACTCAACTTTTGAAGCTATATATGTATACGCGCTCAGCAATTGAAAACGCACTGGCGGCACTACTGGTAAAGCAAAGGTCCACGCGAACCCGGTGGGCGGTGGCCCCCTGCGCGCCAATCTGACGCACATAAGATGCAAAGCAGCCGCGCTCGTGCTCCATCACCAGATAGATCATCGAGCTCAACCCCGGCCCGGCCATAGTTCTTGACGATCCCGGCAGCCGACCCGCCGGTTCCTCCTGCTTGCATTGCTGCCCCTGCATGCAGTCGCCTGTCGCGCGCGATGACGTACGTACGGGCCGCCGAACGCGGACGCCACGACGTCGTGCGCGATCGGTGTTGTTTTGGTCGCACCGGAGCAAGAAGCTCGTAGAGGACGCGCGCGTCCGGCATGGAGATGTGCACATGGGCAGTTCGTGGGCTCGTTGATCCGCCGCGCTGAGCCCACGCGCGCAACGGCGTCACGGCTACTAGCTTGTGGGATCGTCCAGCGGACCGGATAGCTCCTACTTTTGACTGGGGCCACATTTGGGCTGCAATGCACCTGTTGCCGTTGGTCGGCGAATGTTGGCTCTCTACAGATCTAAAGTTATGTTTAATCAACTTCACAAGGTTTATAGAAACAGGTTCGCTCTGTGAACGGGCTCACGGGGCAGTGGTATAATAGGCCACTAGGCCCGAAGCGCTCCCGTCCAGGGTTCGTCCTTGCTGACACACCTTTTCCTACGATTTTTCAGGAATAGGGGGCATACGCGTGTGTTCAGTGGTATTACGTGTTCCCACGTACGAGAGGTCTTGACCTCTCATTTAATTTAGTGTGTATTGGACGAGCACGCGTGTGTGGTGTGTATGTGTGGCATTCTTATACCCTGCCAAAAAAAAACAGTTTCGCTCTATAAAACTTAGCTAAACAATATACATACATGAAATCTTGATTTGCTAAAATGATACATCAAAATTTTCCCTAAATTCTATACATATAAGAAATCTAGATTTACCAAAATGGTAGTGTTGGTCACTTGTTCTCAAATGCTGTGAATAAAGAACAAGACAAAACAATTGTTAAAGATTAAGGACCTTCGTCCTTCGAAGTATCATCTCCTTTCGGATATAACGCTCTTCCGATGAAGGTCATAGAAGAAACACTTTCATCATCCATGAGGATGAAAGTCTATAAAGATAATATTTCTTATTCATTCATTCATCCATATATTATTTCATGATATACTGATGAACATTAACAGGATTTATATTACATGTATATATTTGGCTTGGTTGAAGGTGCTGACACGAGAGCGATTACAATAATCCAGCTTGAGTACTGTTCACCTATTTATAGGCACGGGACGTAACTCGAGTAAAAATACATTTATAACCTCAACATGTACACATAATCATAACATAAACCATAAGGGATTAACTAGTCTTTTTCTCTTTGACTCGACATCATGTTTAACCTTCGTCGCCACCTTAAGCCGAAGTTGCTGTCTTTCGGCTATACCTTCGGCATTCGACGTTATCGTTTTCAGACAATGTCTTCGTCTAGAGGGCCTTCAGCGGAGAAGAAGACCCCCCAATATCGCTTACAAACGATATCTTCGTCTTGAGGACCTTCGGTGGAGAAGAGGCCCCCAACAGTAGCCCCTTCGCAGTGCTAGGTCGTTTTTTCATAACAAGCTCGATCCGCGAAAAACATGAAGGATCCTGGATGCCGAAGGTCCGAAAAACACCTTCCCTGAGCTTGTTATTAAAAAACGAATATAAAATTTACGGCGCTTACCGGTCCACCGATCAGCTAGTACGCGCGTCTCGGTGGTTTGCCTTCTTCACTTGCGGGGCTATATAAACATACGAGATGGTAAGAAGTTACCACAACATTCATTTCTACTGCGCTGTTGTCCTGCTGAAAATTTTTACTGAAGCCGAAGCTTCCCTCTTTCTGTGAACTTACTGTATAAGCTTCGGACAAACGTTCAATCTCCTAAGTGTAGCTTTGTCTATCAAAAACTAAAAATTGAAATGGCTAGAGTGAGGGCTACTGCTAGAGTAGCACGTGAAGGAGAGGAGGCTGGTACCTCTGAGACAGCCCCCATCTTAGAAATGATGAAGCGTTATGTGTTGATTGTACAAGAAAAATAACCAGTTCCAATAGAAGAAGTTGCTGATTCCGAAGCTAAACCAACCACCGTCGAAGCTAACCGTGAAAACGAAGATGATGATGGCATTTTAAGTCCGAGCAAACCCAGCCATATTGAGTTCAAGAAAATCCACAGTTAAAGCAGAAGATCTGGCTTTAATGAAAAAACTAGGATATTTTGGAGAGAATGATGATGGACTAGTTCGGTTTGCTGGGGAAGAGGTGATTCCAGAACCAAAAGATGATGAAGTCATAGTCTTCAAAAGCTTCTTCAGAGCAGGGCTTCAGTTCCCCCTATATGAGATGATTGGTGAGGTTTTGAAGAAGTTCAAGATCTACCTTCATCAACTCACCCCCAACGCCATAGTTAGACTTAGTGTGTACATATGGGCTCTCCGAAGCCAGGGGAAGAGCCACTACACCAAAATGCTTAACTTCCTAGAGCCTAAACCGTAGGAAGTTAGAGCAAAACTCTTGGAAGTTATCCAAACCGTCGGAAGTCAGCTAACACCATCGGAAGTTAGTCCGTTGGAACTTTTTGGTCGGTAGTTATGGTAACTTCCGAGGGCCTCTCGCCCTCGGAAGTTAAGGTAACTTCCTAGAGGCCAGCTTGCCTCTCGGAAGTAAAGGGTTAACTTCCTAGAGGGCAACGCCCTCTCGGAAGTTAAGTGTTCACGCCGTCCAGTCCAGAGCTAACGCCGTAGGAGAATAACTTCCGACCGTTTTGGCGCCCTTTAGGAAGGTAGCAGCCTAACTTCCTACCGTTTCACTGTAACTCTAGGAAGTTAGCAACTTAACTTCCTACCGTTTACTATTCCTCTAGGAAGTAAAATTGACCAGTACTAAAAATGCAATTTATTTTTGGTAATTCACCACATTGCATACATAACAAATATATTTAACAGCCACAATACACAACATGTCACATATAATATCTCACATACATAATAACAACATTTTAGCAATATCATCGCATACATAAAGTCACAAAGTTATGGACATAACAATCCACAAAATGTCTCACAAGTCAAATCCACCTCGACATAACAATTCACAATAGTCTCACAAGACACAAAAGTTTCAAGTCTCACAAAACACATCAAATGGAAGCCCACTATTGTCGATCAACATCAGGAAATAGCGAAGAGTGATGCTCGCTACCTCCACTAGCGAAGAGCGCATTGACAAAGTCTAAGCTGTCATCTTGTTGCTGCGCCGACAAGGTAGCTGGAGGAGTCTCATATACCTATACAAATGACATTCATGGAGTTACACCATAATATAACAAGTAAATTATGATAAATTTGCATACCTGATGTTCGGTAGGTGGAGGTGAAGGCCAAGGAAAATGTATGGGAGGTGGAGGTGGGGGGGGCCATCGGAACCTGTATCCCTTGGGCTTGTGCTAGTTGCTACCAAATTTCCGAACACATTAATGTCAGTGTTTTAAATCAATACATAACTTAAAATGAAAGATCTTTTTGAACTTACTTGTATCAGTGCTTGCTGTTGTTGAAACTGAGTAGCATAGTATTCTTGTTGCGTAGCATGTTGCCTCAAGTATTCCTCCTGAACCCTTTGCCACTCCTGATGTTGCCTAAGCTCTTCTCATAGTCGCTCAACTTCTGTAGTATCCTGAGTAGAGCGACGAGAGCTACGAGCAGCAGACCTCGACGAACCTCCCCTCTGAACCGTCACCTGGCTCGAGTCGATGATGTTATCAAACATCGAGTACCTTCAAACAAGTAACATCACGACAGATTCAAAATAAATCTATTGTACTTAAACCGATGAAACAAGATAAGGTATGTAGAGTCCACACCTTCCATGGGGTTTTCCACCACTTGCATACACAGCCTGAGGATCAATAGGTGCGGTCCTCCAGTCATAGTCTGATCCGTGCTGACTAGACATCGCCTCACCATATGCAGCCTCCATACAAAAGAACAATGTAATCTTACATCACTAGGCACATACAAAAATTTATATGAACAAAATCTATCAACCATTTCAAAACACTCACCAGACGATCTGTTGCCTTTTGGCTACACAACACATCTGAGTTTGCAGGATCTAGCCCTAGTTGCCTCTCGAAAATTATTAATGTCCTACGGTTTTGAAAAAACCCGTAGGAAGTTATTGGCCTCTCGAAAATTGCTTATTTTGGTGTAGTGAGTGCCAACGCTGAAGGGTTTTGCTGGGTGCACGAACTCCACTATCAGATGAAGGCTAGAGCTGATGGGCCGCACAAGAACTTTAGATGCTACAACTTTGCTTACCGAAAGGATACCAAGGCTCCTGTGATTGGTTATCGCACCAAGTGGCCGACTGGCTGGACAAATGAATGGTTTTATGTAAAAGCTGATGAGAATAAGAGGGAGAAGCTTATGAGTATGGTGATGAGTCCCTTAAGACTGAGCTTCGGCATGACATGGCCCTTGTGCAATATGCAGCTCGAGACCCCCTGCCAGTTGGCTGAAGTGGAATTTAGAGTCGTGGCGGAGCATATTAGTACTCGAGACTTGGTGCAGGAATATTTGGCAAACATAACATTTCCAACTTCTGGTGGATGGGGAATGCCGAAGAAGAAGGAAGAAGGGAATAAATATGAACTTGTACAACTTCCCTATCTATTTAAATTTTAGAAAAGTTTTAGCAAGCACTTTACCGAATGGTTGGAATTAATAGAAACAATGTGCAATGAAATTCTTGGAAATTACACGAAGAAAGAAGATCAGTTGATGATAGCTGCCTTCAGCACCCGGGAAAAACGTAGACTGAATCTAGTGATGGATGCTCTTAACTTTGAATATCCAGATTACGAAAGGCTTGACAAAGGGGCCGGAGGAGCAAAGAAATAGAGGGTTGTGAGTGCTCTGAAAAGGCAAGCCATTCGGTCCATCAAAGAAGATCAGAGGATTGGTAATAAACAGAGAATTCCAGTGGAGCCAAAGGATTCGGCTCCTAAGAAACGAAAGTCTACCAAGATGGCTCCTGCCGGGATGAAGATACAAGATGTACCAGAAAAGACTGCCGGTACTTCTTCGTCTTCCTCTGAAGGTGTTTCAGAAATATTGAAGGTAATGACTAAACCCTTCCCGTTTGCCATGCTAAGTCCTCTGGGGTCAAATCTGACTAGCCTATTACTGTCAAAGGAGAAGGGAATTGAACAAAGCTCGAGAGGGAAGGAGACTACTTCATCACCTAGGGGAAATGTCGGGGGGTCAGAAGAAACGATGAATGATGAACGTAATGAAAGCCATCCAAAAACCCTGCCCCCAGCCTCGACGAAAACAATCATTGTGCCTGCTAATGCCGAAGGTAATACGATGCCGAAGCTAAAGAGGCCACGCTTGAAGTTGAGAACCTTGGGACCATAATGTCAGAGATTGACAGAATTATAGCTGATGTGACTCCCGAGAAGGACATAACTAAAGTATCCACTGATAGGGCTTCGACCTTAAAAAATGAGAGAGTTAAAAAAGGCTTCTTTGGAGGACATAGAGTTGGACCTATGGTACCTGCGTGACCAAGAACTCTTCGATGAAGATATTTCTGAATTGAAAGAATTCGCCATTGCTGGCAGCTACAAGTCCAGATCCGTGCTCTTTGGTGGCATTGACGAAGAGATTTTAGGATGCATCCCTGACCGCGCTAGAGCAAAAATTGTTAATACCTTGTCAAAGAGTATCGAATTTCCAAAGCTCGAGCGGGATCTCAGTAACTATAGAAGGCAACATATTTCTGGGAGCTTATTCTACTCGAATTTTAAGGTATAAATTTTTATGTCTGCCTCTTTGACTTTTTAGTTTTTAAATTTCTAGATTTTTGGGCTAGCTTCTGCTTTTTGATAGAGCTTACTGTTGAGTAAGGCTTTGAAATTTCAATAAGAAAATGAAGATAGGAAGAATGAACTCGTTGTTAACAACCTAGAAAAGAGAGTGAAAGAACTTGAAAATTCTTTGGCGGAGAAAGATTCGAAGGTAAAAAACGTCGAAGCAGATCTGGTCGAAGCTCATTTTCGGATTAAGGATCAAGTTGTTCGCATTTCCAATCAAGATAAACAGCTTGAAGAAGTACATTCAAAATTAAAGGAAGCTGAAAATCGTTATGAGCACGAAGTCGGAAGCTTGAAAGATAAGATCAAGGCCAAAGCAGAAAAAGTTCTAAATTATCTGAAGCCCTAATGCTGCTTCGGGAGACATGCTTAGGCTTCGCAACTCGATGTTCCACCCGCCTGCGTGAGATTTTCAACTCAGTTGGGGCAATATCAGGAGAAAAGAATTACTCCGTCGAAGACATTCCAAAGGCACTCGATTTCGTGGAGAAAGAAATTAATGAATTTGACGAAGTGATAGAAGGGCATGGGGACTTCTGCGCGCTAGTGGCTACCTGGGGAACAGTTAACATTTTCGCAAAAGCTGGATGCAAACATTTAAGAGATATCAACAAACCCACCTTCGCTATCTCTCCAGCCGACTTAGTTAATATTCCAGCTGAAGCGAGAAGTATAGGTAATAGATTTATTACTCAAATCTAGGCTAAGGGTGGCTGAGAAGCTGCTGGAGACGAAGCTCGAGCTTTGCTTAGCGAAGTATGGCAATTTTCTTTACTTTCATGTTTTTATTTCAGGGTTTTCTTTATTACGTTTCTCAATGCTTTTGCCTTGTTGTTTTTAGGGCGATGTTGACGAATACTGATGAGCCAAAGCTTATTCCAAAGCTCTGAAGGAGGCCACTGAAGATTTTCTTTCTTCTTCTAGTGACTAAGAGATGCTGTTAGAGCTTCTTTATAAAAAACATACTTATTCAGCAAAAAGTTGTCATTGAATGTAAAAACCTTTTTGTAAATATTTGTGGATACCTTGTAATGTTGCTTTACCTTTATTCCACTGTTGCTTGCTTTGATGTGGACGAAACCAATGCTTTCAGTTTTTTGAGTCGAAGGCGAAAAACACCTTCACTTCTTTTCGTTCACATTGAAGCACCTTCGGACCAAAATCAAAGAATGGCCCCTTCATACATAACGAAGCATCTTCCCTTCTTTTCCTGTAAAGCATCTTCGTTTATAACAAAGTATCTTCGTTCATAACGAAGCATTTTTCACGTTGAAGACAGAAAGCTTCTCTTCTTTTCTGCTAGTGCCTTATGTGATATGTCATGATGCGATGAAGCTACAGATGTCTAATGTATGTTCATATGAAGATGATGTGATGAAGTGTGTGAAGCACCCCAATCCTCTGGGACTCAATTGTGATACAATTACTAGTCCCAGGAGGCTAGTAAACACATTTATACAACAAATGATTCCAGATCTGCTTAAACGAGACAAACCTATAAAGGTGGCGATCAACTTTAAGAGTTGGTCCACAACTCGGGACATATCATCAGAGTGGGGCTGAAGCAGCCGGATATACGCAGCGAAGCAAATCAGCAGTCCAACAGCCACAGGCAAGGTTGGGAACAGGCGTAACTCTTACCCGATCTCCTTTTCTGAAAAACAACAAATAAGCAAGGGTGAGTACGAACGTACTCAGCAGCCCACCTTCACCCGCGGAATGGGGAAATCAGATATATGCATGGAATATGTGGAGCCCAGGATATTTTGCAGAAACAACAATATTTTATGCAGGGTTATTTTGTAAAACATTTTGTATTTTTTCAAAGCGCATCCTCTCCCAAAGGAGCAGGAAGTTTTTCAATATAGAATAAAATCCCCTGGACTAAACCATCTAGGTATCTCAGCAGTTTCCGACTGGTTTTCATTTTCAAAAACAGCTACTGGACTTCCCGTCCACCATAGCTCACGGCTCAACCGCCGGACCTTTTAAAAAACCATTTTTCTCAAACACACCCTTTTTTTTTGAAAATAAAACACTAATTGTCATACCACACCAGACTCGTCCATTCCTATGGACACAGACTATTCGAATAGGTTTGAACTCTACATAGAGGGGTACACTTTACCCACTAGTCCGGTTTCTGCGATCTCACCGTCGTGAGACCCGAATGCCGAATCTCTTTCTTTCCTCGCATGTCCTTACCTTAACGGTTATACCGGAAGGAGTCAGGCCACCGCCATGTCTAAACTGGACAAAACATTCCCCCTCCTTATCCTCTCGGTGCTCCCCAGCATTCATAACCCTAGGGTTTGGACCATACGAGTTCAGATTGAGTGACTGCCCATACAGTCTCGAGTGGTTGTACTTATCATGAGTACAGGTAGTGAAGGATGACAAACCGGTCCTTATGTGAGGGGACAATCCTTCTGCTCACACCTAAACCAGCTGAGCCATCACCTTAGGCCCTCCCCTAAACCAGGGAGTCCCTGATCATCCCTACTCAAAGGTGATAAGGGTGAAAACCCTTCATCATACATGTATTGAAAAGCATTTTCTTTTGAAAACTCACACCTTTTCTCAAATCATTTGTAACAAATATATCAAGGATTGATTGCGGCAAGCGGCTAGGTGGCTATAATAACTTGTCTCAAAATCATATCATGCATAAAATAACAGGCTGAGGGTTGTGGTTGAAAAACCATAGGTAATTTATGCATCAAAGGGATCCAGTGAGCTTGTCGTGCTTATCTGGCGAAGGGGGAAGGGGAGCTCGCGGAACTGGCTTCTAGCTCCACTGTCTGGTGTAGACTTGCAGATCTGGCCTCCACGAGACGACACGGACGCTCCGATAACTATGCAACATGAACAAGCAAACATACAAACCAGCAAATATACCAACAAATATTTAGTATAGTGGTCAGAATAGCGATATATGGATGGGTAGAGTCTTGAGTAGAATTTGTGTCATGTGGTGTTGAGATACTACTAGTGGTGGAGCGGAGGTGCTTACCAGGAGGATGGACTGGAGGCGAAGCGACACTATGTGTGTAGCCGGCAGAGCAGAGTAACTGAGTGGGTGGGGTGTTTGCCTTGGCTGAGGGTGTTGAGTGTGTGGAGAGGGAGAGGGTAGCTAGCTGTATGTGGTGTAGCACAGTGAAGTTCACTGTTGGTGAGAATAGTGACGAATGAATCGTCTGACTTAGTATGAACAGAAGAGTTATAGGCAGAATATGGGACAAGAGTATTTTGGGAGTTTTCTGGAATATGAACCATGCTTAAGGGATGACATGGTTTGATAGGGAATAGTTTGATAAGAATTTAGAAACAAGAATTATTGGAATCTGAGTTTGGAAGCCTGGTTCAAAAGAATCTCAAAGTTAAGCATGCTCAACTTGGAGAAACCTGGGATGGGGGACCAGATGGGAAGTTCCCTACTGGAAGGAAAATCACAGTCACCGGAGTTCGTATGACTAGAATATGGGTCTGGCTGGTCTTAGGTGGACTGGACAGCATGATGGATGAGTAGTTGAAATTTGGGGCGATCGGATGATCGATGAATAGTAACAATGAATAGTAACGATGAATAGTAACAACGAAAAGTTACCATAGATATCATCGGCGAATAGTAACGATGATGAATAGTAACGATGAATAGTAAAGATGATGAATAGTGTCGGTGAATAGTAACAACGAATAGTAACGATAGCGAATAGTGTCGATGAATAGTAATAGTGAATAGTCATATGAACGAACGATGAATAGTGACGATGAACGCCGATGAACGATGAATAGGAACTATGAACGAATGGACAAACGATCGGATGATCGGACGAACGAACGATCGGAATTTCGGCAGCATAACGGCATGACAAAGATTATCTGGAAGAACGATGAATAGGGACTATGAACGAATGATGAACGATGAATAGGAACTATGAACGAATGGACGAACGAACGATCGGAATTTCGACAGCATAACGGTAGGACAAAGATTATCTGGAAGAACGATGAATAGGGACTATGAACGAACGATGAACGATGAATAGGAACTATGAATGAACGATGAACGATCGAATGATCGAACGAACGAACGATCGAAATTTCGGCAGCATAACGGCAGGAAAAAGATTATTTGGACGAACGAACGGACGAACGAACCATGAACGATCGGACGAACGAACGAACAAACTAAGAATAGGGGGACGAACGATTGAAGAATGACCGAACGATCCTTGTGCTATTGTGCGATTGTGTGGGAGATGGAGTGGGCTTGTGGGGGGGTGGAGAGAGTTGCCATGAAATGGCTTGGGGTGGGATGAGAGGAGGTCCTTGCCTCTCTATTTATAGCCATGGTGGGGGATTAGGGGGAGGGATGAGAGGATTAGTGGGAGGATGAGAGGATTAGTGGGAGATTAGCATAGATTTGTCTTATATGAGTGAGATTAGCTTGTAGAGCTCACCGTATGACTCCGGAGGCATACGTATACATATGAGCATGAGGAAAGTTATGAAGAAAATATTTGTAGGGACTTCAAAAATGATTCTGAAGGTATTTCTGAGGAGGAAAATATTTGGAGATATATTGGTGGAATATTTGGGCAGTATTTCTGGAAAGAACTTGAGGGGGATCATTGGGGAAATATCTGGGCAGTATTTCTAGAAAGAATTTGAGGGGATCACTGGAGGAACATTTGTAGGATATTTGAGGAGGATTTTGGAGAGAATATAGATCACTATAATTTATTTGTTGATATCAACTCGCAAACAAACATTTTGAAATGAAATTTTGAAATTCATTTTGAATTTAGAGCGAGTTTGAGAAATTTTCAAGATTTGAATTTTTGGGATGCTACAGTGTGCAAATGTATACCGAAGATAAAAACTCATATAAATACACACACAGACTCTGCATCCCCTTAGGAACAACTTTGAAGTCTCTTCACCTCTTACTTAGGTGGTATTTCAGCTCTGCATTCCCTTAGGGACGACTTTGGAGCTAAGCTCTGCATCCCCTTAGGAACGACTTTGAAGCTTCTTCACCTTTGACATAGGTGGCATTTTAGCTCTGCATCCCCTTAGGAATGACTTTGGAGCTTCTTCACCTTTGACTTAGGTGGTATTTTAGCTCTGCATCCCCTTAGGGACGACTTTGGAGCTTTTGATATCTTTTACACTCGATGGTGTAGTCTCAGATCTTTACATTTTACATGTGGGGAAATAGGCCTTTGTATTGTACAAGGTTGCGTAAAGAAAAATGAAAATTACAACCTATGGCCCCGTTAAAAACCTTTCTTCCCTCTTGAAAGGAAAAGGGTGCCATAGGGAAAAGAAAGAAAATTACATGGTTCACACATAATATCTCCAAAGCTCATCTGCATTCCAAGACCTTGTGATGTCATTCTTGTCCATGTCTTTCAACCTGTATGATCCAGGTCTTGACAAAGACACTACCAGGAAGGGACCTTCCCACTTGAGTTGTAGCTTCCCTACTGTGTCTGGGTTGACTATTCTTCGAAGCACCAAATGTCCTGGCTTAATATTATTTAGTCTTACTTTTCTATCTCGCCACTTGACTGTTTCGACTTGATATTTATTGATGTGGTCTATTGCCTGATGTCTGACCCCTTCTATAATGTCTTTTGTTATTTTGCAAGCATCTTCATCTCCGAATAAAAGCTTAAACGGAGTGAACCCTGTTGACCTTGAGACAACAGTGTTATGATTCCATACCACTTTTACCAACTCATCTGGCCACTTTGCTTTTGGTAGGTTTAAAAATTGATTTTATTATTCCTGTGATAATAATTCCATTGGCTTGCTCTACCAGACCATTGGACTCTGGATGTCTCATAGATGCAAACTGTATCTTTGTGCCAATTTGATCACAAAAAGTTTAAATGTTTCAGCATCAAATTTGGTTCCATTATCAACCGTGATAGCCTTCGACACACCGAACCGGCAAAAGATGCTCTGCCAGAAGAACTTTTGGACTGTGGCAAAGTGATCATAGCTAGGGGTTTAGCTTCGATCCACTTTGAAAAGTATTCCACCGCTACCACAACATATCTCAAGCCCCACCTTTGCAGTGGACAAGTGGGCTGAATCAGCTGGGTCAGAGATGAAGGTTGCTTTTGATCTCTAGCGCACTTCCGACAATTTTCGCATTTTTGAACTAGATCTGCTGCGTCCGAAGCTGCCTTTGGCCAGTAAAATCCTTGTCTGAAAACATTTCCATGGAGAGGCCTGGATCCAATGTGAGCTTTGCATATCCCTGCATGTATCTCTTTCATTAGCTCTTGACCTTCGGCTCTAGACATGCATTTCAACAGTGGAGAACAAACTCCTTGTTTGAACAATTCCCCTTCTATGATCATGTATGGTCTTGTCCTGGCTTGCATTCTTTTTATGTAAGCTTCGTCATCTGAAGAATAATTGCCTCGAAGGAAAGATACAATTTCAGTTCTCTAATCTTCGTTGTGCACATGTGAAATTGTAAGCACAGCTCGCTCCATGAGCTCAACTGAAGGTGCTTTGAGAGTTTCGAAGAACACTTCTGAGGGGAGAGGGAGCCCCTGTGCCACTGATTTAGCTAGTGAATCTGCCTACTCGTTTTCTCCTCTTGGAATGTTCTTCACTGAAAAACCTTCGAAGGAGGCTTCCATTCTTCGGACTGTGTCAAGTTACTTTTCAAGCTCCGGGTCTCTTGCTTTGCTACTTTTATCAATGTGCCCTGTGATGACTTGTGAGTCAGATTTGAGAACTGCCCTTCTTATCCCCATTGCCCTAAGCTTTGGAAGCCCCAAAAGAAGGGCTTTGTACTATGCAATGTTATTTGTGCAGCTGAACTCAATCTAGCCGCATAGCAGGTTTTGATTTTGGATGGTGAGATTAGTATAGCAGTTGCACCTGCACCGAAGGTTCTCTATGATCCATCACAAAACACTGTCCAAGCTTCGATGTCTGTTATGCATCCTTCTTCATGAGCCCCTGGCGTCCAATCAGCGATGAAGTCTGCTAATGCTTAGGATTGGATTGAGGATCTATGGACAAAATCAATAGTGAATTGATTCAGTTCTGCAACCCATTTTCCAACTCTTCCTATAGCTTCTCTGTTTCTTATGATGTCCTTGAGGGGTTGGGACAAAGGTACTATGATGTGGTATGACTGGAAATAGTGGCGAAGCTTTATGGAGGCCATTAGCACAACATATAGTAGCTTCTCCAGCTCTGTGTAATTTCTCTTTGATGGAATTAGCACTTCAGAGACGAAGTATATTGGGACTTGCATTTTTGCTTGCTCGTCTTGTCTCCCATGGACCAGCGCTGCACTAACTGCTACGTGGGAAGCAGCCACATATAGTAGCAACGGAACTCCTGATGAAGGTGGAGTCAATGTTGTTAGCTGTATAAGATATTGCTTCAGATCTTCAAAAGCCTTTTGTTGAACTAGTCCCCATTGGAAGACTTCGGCTAACTTCAGCACTTCAAAGAATGGTAAATTCCTTTCTGCTGATCTTGAGATGAATCTATTCAAAGATGTCAGCCTCCCTGTTAGTCTCCGAGCACCTTTTCTTGTCTTCAGTGGCTCCATCCGAAGTATAGCTTCTATTTTTCTTGGGTTGGCTTCAATCCCTTTTGTTGATACTAGGCACCCAAGAAATTTTCCCTTTTTCACCCCAAAGACACATTTCTCTAGATTTAGCTTGAGGCCAGCCTTCCTAAAGATGGCAAATGTTTCTTGTAAATTAGCAATGTGGTTTTCTTACTTTGTGCTTTTTATTGTGATATCATCAACATATGTCAAAACATTCTTGTCGATCTGAGTGCTAAGAACTTTGGAAGTCATTCTACTGAAGCTTCCTCTAGCATTTTAAGCCCCTCGAGCATCCGAAGGTAGCAGTAAGTTCCACTAGGAGTTATGAAGCTTGTTTTAGGCTCGTCTTCCTTCATCCAGATTTAATGATAGCCTGATTAGCAGTCCAATAGACTCATGAGTTCCAAAGTGACTGCTACATCTACGAGGGAATCTATTCTTGGCAAAGGGAATTCATCCTTCGGGCACTGTCGGTGTCTAGTGTCCGACCGCACACCCAGGGGTACCCGCGTGGTGCTTTTGGGTAGGACAGTGTCGCTGATTGTAACTCGATGGTTCGTGCCAGAAGCACGAGAGAGAGAGAGGGTCGGGCAATTTTCTGTAGGTTCGGGCCGCTTTGAGAGGCGTAATACCCTCTTCCTGGGGTGACTTTGTATATGTGGCGTGTTTACAAGTGGTGGTTCCCGAATGGATAGGTGCTAATTGAGATCAAAATGATGGGGTCCCCCTTAGGCCTTATATGCACGACAGTGGGGCATTCCCTACATACACGCTGATCACATTCTTCTGGCTTATCTCCTAACAAATAGCGAATTGATTTTGCTTATCTTAAGGGAAACTCGATGGCTTCGTCCCGATCTATCTACAGCGTTTGAGGGCATCGGGCGTGGGAAAGACGGACAACTCCCTCAAGAAAACGCAAAATCCGCGACCGATCCGGGCGCGAGCCCATTGCCTTCTTGGGTCGACCCATTTCAATTATAGTCTTTGCCCGTCCCACGATGAGACGACCTTGCAGGGCGACTGGTTTGTGGCCCCTATGCAAGGGTTTTTGCCTTCTAGTGGACCCAAAGGATATATGTCCCCCACAAGCCCCCAATCTTTGAGTTGATTTTGAAATAATCGACTCAAAGGTTCCTCGTCCTGCTTATGGGTTCATAGTATGACTTCATCTTTTGTACTGCTATTGGGTGCACCGAAGGTGCACCCATTGGGTGTAGCCCCCGAGCTTTGAGTGGATTTTAGAAGTAATCCATTCAAAGGTCTTCATCCTTTTGCTTTTGAAATCAGCATTTGGCCTTAGAGCATTACGAATCTATTAGGTGCACCAAAGGTGCACCCAATGGGTGTAACCCCCGAGCTTTGAGTGGATTTTTTAAATAATCAACTCAAAGGTCCTCATCTTGTGCCATTTCCAAAATGATTTTTGGAATGACCAGGTGACACCATATATCCATGCCTTGTTAGGTCTGGAATCGATTTGATCGGTGATAAGTTGGACATCTGGCTGGTTGAAACAGAGGACCCTCGGCTGGACACCACTCAACCTTTATTTTAATGCTTCTGTTGATTGGACTTGCACTTCAGTAACCATATTTGAACTTCCTCTCATTTCAACCGATCTTCTCTTTTTGTCGCGGTACATTCATTGCGTATATTTTGCAAGTATCATCACTTCAGAAAATCTTGAAGATTCTGGGTGATACACCCAATGGGTGTGCCTAAAGGGTGTCTGCCTCACAAAAGGTTTTTATCGCGTTGTCCTAAAGTAGTAATTTGATGTGATGGAGGGGTGTAATCATTTGCCCGAGCAACTAACTTGAGTCCAACCGGTGCCGTGTTACGTGAAACAACGATAGTTGCCTAACGCATCTTCAGGCAACTTGAATTGCTTATTGAATTCTTGTGACTATCCGGTGAGCGGGGTAGGAAGTGGACGGTCACCCCTTGGCCTCTTTAAATAGCCCACTTCCTCGGGTTGCTTTTCTTCACTTGCCCTTGATCACTTGCTTTCTTCTTCTTCCTCACTTCTCCCCCTTCTACACGACCATGGGCAGAGGCAAGGGATGGCCTCGTCGCGCTGACGGCAGGCGCAAGCGCCCATCGAGTCCACCCTTGGAGGACTTCGGTGACTCAAAGTACTTGGAGGAAGTTTCCTCTGAGTACGATCGGTCGCCCGCTCTAGCGTCCCCCGTGGCGTCGTCCGAGGACTCAGAGGACTCCATGGGGCTGTCCACCAGGGCACGGGCGTACTGGTGATCCATCGAGCGCGCCGGGCTCGATGGGTCAGACGACTCGGAGGAGATCTCCTCGGAGGAGGTGGAAGACTCCTCCGAGTCCGAGGAGTGGAGCGGCGGCGGGGGCGACGGCAGCGACGGCGATGATAGCAGCGCCGATGACGATGGCAAGGGCGGCAGCGACGACGAAGATGGTGATGACAAGGGCGATGGCATGACGATAGCTGTGATATCCTGGTCCCTGGGATGGTGATGTCCTAGCCCAAGGCTTAATAGAATTAATAGAGTATCCATACCAACAAGGTGCATCTTCTTTTTCGGAAGCCTATCTCGAAAGAATCTCCAAGTTAAGCGTGCTTGGCTTGAAGCAATTTAGGATGGGTGACCGTCCGGGAAGTTTTCTCGGGTGCGCATGAGTGAGGACAAAGTGCACACAAAAGACTCGTCTTGGTCTATGGAGACAATATATGATCCTAGCGAGCTGTCAGGAGTAAGTACCGCTGGTACAGGGATTGGACGGGGTGTTACAACGGCCAGGGCAACGGTGACGATGACGGCAAGAGCGACAACAAGGGCGACAGCGGTGACAGCAAAGAAGACGATGACGGTAAGGATGACGATGGCGGCAAGGGCAGCGACGGCGACAGCAAGGCCAGCGACATAATGCTGCTAGCGTAAATATTAGTATAGGTAGCAATAGTAGTAGTAGTAGTAAGTAGTAGAATAAGGTAGTGTTAGTTAGTAGTGTAGTCTAGTGTAAGTAGTAGTGCAATGTAATGTGATGTAATGACCGAGGGGTGAGGAGGCCAACTCAGGATGAGTCGGTCTCAAGTTTGTAATGATCTCCCCCTATGAATGAAGATGCAGTTCCTTATTGATTCATTGTTGTATGCTCTGTTCTTGCATTTGGTAGCTTGCCAGCATTTTAGAGGTAATGCCCGAGTGATGCTTGCCTTTCTACGATCTCTACTTTTCCCGAGTTACGGCCTGCCGCTTTGTGCCCGACTTATCACGCTAACCCATACTTCTGCTGATGTCTCCCCTTGAATTCTGAACCCTAGTTCTCGCTTTTCCTTCACTGCTTTCCCATTTCCTAAGTTCCTAAGTCCACCCGCATCGCTTGAGAGACCATGATGGCGCCCAAGAGGATGAGACAGAGTGCTGCTGTTTCGATCATCCCGCCCATCGATCCCAATAGCCAACTTCCATTCGCTGGTAACCACGTCAAAACTAGTGTTCCTGCCAAAAGAGTTGTGTTCCTAGCGAATCTGGCGTGGGGTTACCGTTTCGAAAGAGGACACCCACAAAGCTGTTATTTTCAGCCATTTCTCATTCGGGGACTTGCCCTACCAGCTTCTCATTTCTTCCACTGTCTTCTCGACTTTTATTCTCTAAATCTTACCCATTTAAACCCCAATTTTGTTCTATAAATTGTTGTGTTTGTCCACCTCTGTGAAGCTTTCCTTTAAATTCTTCCTCATTCTGGGCTTTGGAAATACCTCTACCACTATCGGCCCAGGATGGCTGGAGGACAGCATCAGCTTGTTGGTGGTGCTAGCCTGGAACTCTGCCGAGGTAGGAAGGTTGAGTGTTGGGGCCATGCTTCGTTGCGCCGAAGGTCTTGTAGGAAGAAGCAGCTTCGGCTGAAGTTGTCTCCAGGAGATGGCCGAAGGTTCCTCTTCATGAAGCTTCGGTATTACGAACCGACTTAGAGATAGAATGACCTTTTAATCCATAAAGGTCTGAGTCAATGTTGTAAACTTTTATGAGGGGCATAATTGTAATTCTTCACAGGCTGTGTCCTGTGTCTATAAATAGATGAACAGTACCCCTGTACTGTTCACGCTGACTGGTATTCGCTCGTGCGTCACGCTTGTATTTTTGCCTTCCGCCAAATCGAAGGTACAAATGTAACTCAATATTGTTCTTATTCCTCCATAATCATATAATGATGACACTTAATAATGATATATGATTATTCATGCATTCTTTCATGTTTCATGTGCCTTTTCTTTTATCAATATAAATTATGATGATGAAGGTATGTCCTTCATAACCTTCGTCCGAGATCGTTATATCCTAAGGGAAATAACACTTCGAAGGACGAAGGACATTAACCATTAACTTTTCTGTGTTGCCTTGTTCTTAATTCATAGCATTTGAGAACAAGTCCCCAACATTGGCGCCCACCTCCGGTGAACTCACTTCCACTTTTTTGAGCTGATGGCTTCGTTCAACAATCAAGCTGGAGCTGCTTCGGCTCCGAAGCTGCTGTTTCCGATAACAGGCGGTTCATGTTCAGAGCCAGCCAACAAGAAGCAGAAGAAGGAAGCACAGAGAAGAGTACAACATGTTGGGGTGCAAGGACCCTTCATCAAGTCGAGATGGTCTCACATTCCTATTACCTTCTCCCAAGAGGACCTTCAACTCAAGGATTATCCACACAATGATGCTATGGTTATCTCCTGTGTGATCAAAGGATTTCTGGTCCACAATGTCTTAGTTGATACAGGCAGTGCAGCTGATATCATATTTGCTAAGGCCTTCAGACAAATGCAAGAGCCCGAAGACAAGATCCATGATGCTACACACCCTCTTTGTGGCTTCGGAGGGCGGCAGATTATAGCACTTGGGAAGATTACCATGCCAGTAACCTTCGGATTTGTTAACAACACAAGGACTGAGCAAATTGTGTTTGATATTGTTGACATGGAGTATCCTTACAATACTATCATTGGTCGCGGTACTCTCAATGCCTTCGAAGCAATTCTTCACCCAGCTTACCTCTGCATGAAGATACCTTCGGATCAAGGGCCTATTGCTATTCATGGAAGCCAGGAAGCTGCTAGAAGGGCCGAAGGAAGCTGGACTGACTCCAAAGCAATCCATAACATAGATGGAGCTAAAGCTTGTGAACAGTACAAATTCAGAAGGGAGAAAGCAGCTTCAGCAGACCAGCCGAAGCCCATGCTCTTATGTGAGGACATAGCAGAACAGAAGGTGCTGTTGGGCTCTCAATTATCCGAAGACCAGGAGAAAACCTTGATAAGGTTTTTGTTCAACAACAAAGATGTTTTTGCATGGTTAGCTAATGATCTCTGCGGAGTAAATCGGGATGTTATTGAACACTCGCTCAATGTTGACCCATCCTTCAGACCCCGAAAGCAGAGGCTTCGGAAAATGTCTGATGATAAGGCCGAAGGGGCTCGCAATGAAGTAAAAAGACTCCTTAGTGCAGGAGTTATCAGAGAGGTAAAGTACCCAGAGTGGCTAGCTAACACTGTTATGGTAAAGAAGGCCAATGGCAAGTGGAGAATGTGTACCGACTTTACAGATCTCAACAAGGCCTGTCCGAAGGACGAATTCCCATTGCCAAGAATAGACTCTTTAGTTGATGCAGCAGCTTCTTCAGAGCTCATGAGTCTGCTAGACTGTTACTCAGGTTATCACCAAATCTGGATGAAGAAGGAAGATGAGCCGAAGACTAGCTTCATAACCCCAAGTGGCACATATTGCTATCTTCGGATGCCTGAGGGACTCAAAAATGCTGGAGGAAGTTTTAGCAGAATGACTGCGAAGGTCCTCCAGTCTCAGATAGGCAGAAATGTGCTAACTTATGTGGATGATATCATTGTAAAAAGCACGAAACAGGAAAATCATATTGCTGATTTGCAGGAGACCTTCGCCAGTTTCAGGCAAGCTGGCTTAAAACTGAACCCAGAAAAATGTGTCTTCGGAGTAAAGAAGGGGAAATTTCTTGGATGCTTGGTTTCAACAAAGGGAATTGAAGCTAATCCAAATAAAATTGAAGCTATACTTCGAATGGAGCCACCAACTACAAGAAAGAGGGCCCAAAGATTGACAGGGAGGCTGGCATCTCTCAATAGATTCATATCTAGATCAGCAGAAAGAAATTTACCATTCTTCGAAGTGCTGAAATCAGCCGAAGTCTTTCAATGGGGACCAAGCCAACAAAAAGCTTTTGAGGAACTGAAGCAATATTTGATAGATTTAACAACATTGACTCCACCAACGCCAGGGGCTCCTTTGTTGTTATAGGTGGCAGCTTCGCACTCAGCAGTAAGGGAAATAACACTTCGAAGGACGAAGGACATTAACCATTAACTTTTCTGTGTTGCCTTGTTCTTAATTCATAGCATTTGAGAACAAGTCCCCAACAGTTGAGTATCTCGATATTTCTTTGAAGGACAACATTAAGGGATGGCGCCTCGAGTGATTTACCTTGGATAACCATAACAAGTCCCTCCCTCCCTGATCGGGGAGGCAACTTCACGTCCAAACGCCCAGCTGGACAGAGGCCCCTACAGATTCAGAACTTGCTGAGTCCAGAGTGTTGCTTGCTGAAATATGTGCATTGAAAGACAGAGGCTTGACTGCTGAAGCTATTGTTGCTGATTTTGTCTTCAAAAATATTCAACCTCTAAAAGATAGAGTCTACCCGGCCTATCTGTATACTGGGGTCAATGACCCTACCCAATTACCAACATACGGATTCCTAAAGAAGACATGTTGAGCCAAATTGATTTGATGCTGAGAGGCAAGATTTCGAATGCTGGTGCTCCCTTATCATATTCTGCTTGGAATCTTCCTCCACAGATGTAACACCCCTGGTGTTACTGTTACTAAAACTTGAGCATAACATCATGAGCATTGGCATTTGCATATGTTTGACACACCTAGAGTGCATTCAGTAGGCAAAAATTTCAAGCAAGTTGTATTGTTATGGCATTTTGCAATTAAGACCCTAGTGTAGGGTACTTAACCTTAAATAGGGATCTGAGGGGTAAAACAGGAGCCAAATAGAGAAAATGAAAGGGAAATGTGCCCTTGGGCCATTTCTAAGTATTTTGGTGATTGAGTGCCAACGCAAGTGCTTTTGTGTTGATCTATGCAATGTGGTGAACAAAGTGCAAATCAAGTCAAAAGGTATGTTTCTAGACTTAGTACATTGTTTTATGGACTAATGTATTGTGTCTAAGTGCTAGAAACAAGAAAGATTGAATTGGAAATGAGATGGCTTTGTTCAGCCAAAGTCTGCTCAGTCTGGGTGCACCGGACAGTGTCCGGTGCGTCAGGCTGGCTCTGGCGAACAGGCTGCTCTCGGGACTTCGACGGTGGTGTACGACTATAATTCACCGGTCTGTCCGGTGGTGCACCGGACTGTCCGGTGAGCCGTTCAAGGCGAACTCGTCGCTCTCGGGAGATGATTAACGGCGTACGACTAAAATTCACCGGTCTGTCCGGTGACACACCGGACTGTCCGGTGAGTCAACAGTCAGCCGGGGCAACGGTCGGCCGAGGATTCCGCGCGTGACGCGTGGCCGAGCCAACGGTCACATTGGTGCACCGGACTGTCCGGTGTGCACCGGACAGTGTCCGGTGCGCCAACGGCTCTCAGACTCCAACGGTCGGCTTCGCCAAATAAGGAAGGATATCTGCACCGGACAGTGTCCGGTGGTGGACCGGACTGTCCGGTGCGCCAGTCGACAGAAGGCAAGATCTGCCTTCCAGGATTGCTCTCAACGGCTCCTAGCTGCCTTAGGGCTATAAAAGGGACCCCTAGGCGCATGGAGGAGAACAACCAAGCATTCCTTGAGCACTCTTGATCACTCATACTCCATTCTTGCGCACTTGTTCGACATTCTAGTGATTTAAGCTCCGTTCTAGTGTGCTAGTCTTTTGAGCTTAAGTCTGGGTCTTGTGTGTGTGTATTTGCTGTGATCTTAGTGTCTTGTGTGAGTTGCTCCGTGCTTCTTTGTGAATTTGAAGTGTAAGGGCGAGAGGCTCCAAGTTGTGGAGATTCCTCGCAAACGGGATTCAGAAAAGCAAGCAAAACACCTGTCACACCCGGTTTTAGAAGGCAAACCGAATGCGAACCATGTACGTGCCAGGATCAGTTAATCACGTACACAGCAGTTACATAACATGGACATCATCACACAGTGCTCAAATAGTATTAAAAGGGGGAAATAATAGTCGATTACAGCATACGTCTGAGACGTCCATATAGTTCTTACAATAAATCAAAGTGCGGAAAAGAAACGTAGATAACACGGCCTTCATAGGCAGCTGACTGGGGGTTGCCGCTAACCCACGCCTAGAACTCGTCGTAGTCCTGGAACTCTTGGAAGTCTCCTTCCACAGCTTCATCTTCTCCTGAGCAGTGGTTGCAATGCTGACAACCTGGGGGGGGGGGATTTGGTGTGTAGAGCAAGGGTGAGTACACATCAACATACTCAGCAAGCATCCCGTTTGGCTGTAGTGGACTAGCTTTATGTGGGGATAAGTCAAGCAGTTGCTTTTAGTTGGTCAGGTTATTACTTACTAGTAGAAAGCCAGGTTTTAACATTAACCCAAGTTATTAGCCCAATGTATCCTTTCCAAACGGAAAGAATACCACTTACCAGCACCATAATCATAATCAGAACCATCAATCTCAGTGCCACCTGTACCAAAATGTCTCTGATCAAGTATCACTAATCTCTAGAGCTCCCTTGGCCGCTCGTAACCGCGAGCACGGCTGATATATCAGTTTCATAACACTCTGCAGAGGTTGCGCACTTTACCCACAAGCCGTGATTCCCTCTTGCCTCGGGCCGATCAAACCCTTAAACACTACCAAGGTGAATAGGCAGGGTCTCACTACGTAGCCTTTACAAAGATTCCCCGGGGCTGTAGCCACCCGTTAGGTTTCCTAAATGTACCGCACTCCTCCCCAAGGGACAAATCAACCTTGGCAGAGCGAGCCGCATACACCGAGCCCCATTGACGGCACAACGGCTAAGCGAACTACACCCCGGTTCCTCTAATTATTCAGCTAAGGGCGTCCCATTCCACCCTCATGGTTGCACTGTTTTCCCGGGCGGTCATCCATTGAACAGGTCCTTACGGAGAGGCACTCGAGAAACCGCTCGAGTCCCCTTAAATGCCACAAGTATAACCATAAATAAGAAGGGAAAACAGCGTATCATAGATAATCACATCATGTTCATTGATTAGAGTTGAGCATTAGCATCAGACTAGGCAGTAATAATCCGACCCAAATAGGTAAACAAGGACATGGATAACAAAAGCTAGTCAATCCTTAGGTATAAATGTGTAATGCGGGAGGTGAATTAAAAGATGAATAGGACAGAGATAGGTCAAAGGACACTTGCCTCCACCAACCGACTGCTGCTCAGGGGCTTCTCTTGCGAATTCCTCGGGCTCCTCGACCGGATCGTTCTCTATGCGAGCGCAAACATACATACATCCACATATTTAATTCAAAAGAACAGTACACCATACAAGGGAACAAATAAAGCGAGTATGCATCAAGTATGACATTCGATATCGCATTCATTAAGGTTAGAAAGAAACGGGAAAGAGTCTCGCAGGGGGTTAAAGCTTATGCACTAATGATCAGTTACAATTGGTTCCTAACAAAAGAATTCTGTTATATACACTAATGGAAACCTAATCATTTTAAGTTGATCAACATTGAATGAGATAAACAATTAACTACGTGAATCAACTGGCGTAGCGAAATTCTAAATTAAACTTCCTATTTTTCCATAGCATGAACAAAGATTAGCCTACCTAAAATAAAATAGCTATGATAACAGAAAGTAAATAAAATAAAATAAAAAAAATAAAAAAAAACAGGGGGGGGCGGTTGAACCGGCCCTAGGGCGGTTGAACCGGCCGGGCAGGGCGGCTGGGCCGGCCGAGCAGGGGCGGCCGAGCGCGGAGGGGAGGGGCGGCTGAGCCGGGGCGGTTGAACCGGCCCTGCGCAGGGGCGGGGGGGCGCGGTCGGGCGGCTGCCAGGGGCCAGGCGCGGCCGAGGGCGCGGCTGGGCGCGGCCGGGGGCGGCCGGGGCCGGCCAGGGCGTGGCCAGGCGGCCAGGGGCGCGGCCAGGCGGGGCTGGGGGCTGGCCGGGCGCGCGGCTGGGGGGCCAGGGCGGTTGGGCTGCCAAGGGGAGAGGAGGGGAGAGGGGAGAGGGAGGGAGGAGAGAGGAGGGGGGCTCACCGGCGTTGGGCGGCCGAACCGGCGAGGGCGGCGGCCGATTTGCAAGGGCAGGGGGCGGCGGCTAGGGCAGGGGTAGGGGCGGCGGCTTAGGGAGAGAGAGAGAAAATGAGAGGGAGAGAGAGGGGATTGGGGGAAAAGGGGAGGTGGGGGGGCGGCTGGGCCTGCCAAGGCCCAAGAGGGGGCGCGCAGGGGCGGCTGGGCCGGCCAGAAGCAGCCCACGACGCGGGAGAGAGAGAGAAAAAAGAGAGAGAAAGAGAAAGAAAAAGAAAGAAAAGATTTTCCCTTATTTTCGAAATCCGATCTTCCTACATGAATGCATTTGCACTTTCAAACAATCAAAGAGTGCATAGTTCGGCATGGTGCATCAAACAACATAAAACAGTTTTAGGTTTTTCTTTACACGGGAATTCCAAACCGAATCCCGCTAGCTTTGGAAAAGATCAAGGTTTAGCGAGGGGAAAAAGAAAAAGAAAAGGTAACGCCCGAATTTTGGCGAGTAAAGAAAAGAAAAAAATTCAACTGCAAAATTCGGGGCGTTACAAACCTATCCCCCTTAAAAGAATCTCGCCCTCGAGATTCAGGGCTGGCTAGCAAAGAGCTCTGGGTACTTAGCCATCAAATCATCTTCACGCTCCCAGGTTGCTTCTTCCTCAGAGTGATGACTCCATCTGACTTTGCACATTCTGATGGCCTTCCTTCGAGTGACTCTGTCTGCAACCTCAAGGATCTGAGCTGGCTTCTCAACATAGGTCAAGTCCTCCTGGACTTCCAGACCTTCCACTGGCAACTGCTCTTCTGGCACACGCAAGCACTTCTTCAACTGAGACACATGAAAGACATCATGCACAGCTGACAAATTCTCCGGCAGACTGAGCTGATAGGCCACTTCTCCACGCTTTGAGAGAATTTGATACGGACCAATGTAGCGGGGTGCTAGCTTGCCTTTCACTCCGAATCTTCTGACTCCTCTGATCGGTGACACTTTCAGATAGACAAAGTCTCCGACTTCGAAACTCAGCTCTCTTCTTCTTGTGTCTGCATAGCTTCGCTGCCTCGATTGCGCTATCTTCAGATTCTCTCGGACCATCTTGATGTTCTCTTCGGCTTCAAGCAAAATATCTGGCCCAAACACTTGCTTCTCTCCAGGCTGATCCCATTGCAACGGAGTTCTACAACTTCTTCCATAAAGCGCTTGAAATGGTGACATCTTCAAACTGGCCTGATAACTGTTGTTATAGGAAAACTCTGCATAAGGCAATCGCTTGTCCCATCCGGACTGATCTTGCAACGCACAGGCTCTCAACATATCTTCGAGAATTTGATTGGTTCTTTCAGTCTGGCCATCTGTCTGCGGGTGATATGCTGAACTGAAATTCAGATGTGTGCCCAAGGCTTCATGCAACTGCTGCCAGAAATGAGAGGTGAACTGCGTTCCTCTGTCTGACACTATCTTCTTTGGCACACCATGAAGACAAATGATCCGAGACATGTACAACTCTGCCAATACTGCACTGTTGTAGCTGGTCTTGACAGGTATGAAGTGGGCTGACTTGGTCAAACGGTCCACTACTACCCAAATGGAATCGTAGCCGGCTCGAGTGCGAGGCAATCCGACTATGAAATCCATACCAATTTCATCCCATTTCCACTGAGGGATCTGCAATGGTTGCAACAATCCAGCGGGTCTCTGGTGCTCTGCCTTAATTCTTCGACAACTATCGCACATAGCCACATGCTCTGCAATTTCCCTCTTCATTCCGTACCACCAGAATTTCTTCTTCAGATCCTGATACATCTTCTCACTGCCAGGGTGAATCGAATAAGCTGTCTCATGAGCTTCCTTGAGAATCAACTCCCGAATGGACTGGACATTGGGAACACACAAGCGGTCTTTGAACCATACCACGCCTTCCGCATCTTCTCGAAAATCTTTGCCTCTGCCATCTAGAATCAGTCGCCGAATCTCACTGATCTTTTCATCATTCTTCTGCGCCTCTTTGATTTCTCGCTCCAAGGTAGGTTCCAATTCAACTGTGACTCCTCGCGAATTGTTCAGAAATCCGAGACTCAACCTGTCGAACTCCTTGGCCAACTCATAAGGCATCGGAAGAGCGACCATCAGATTGACTTGACTCTTTCTGCTCAAAGCATCTGCCACTACGTTTGCTTTGCCTGGATGGTAATGGATCTCCAACTCATAATCTTTGATCAACTCTAACCATCTTCGTTGCCTCATGTTCAATTCTGACTGAGTGAATATGTACTTCAGACTCTTGTGATCTGTGTAAACATCGCATTTCTGTCCATACAGATAGTGCCTCCATGTCTTCAGTGCGTGAACCACTGCTGCCAACTCTAGATCATGGATTGGGTAGTTCTTCTCATGAACCTTCAGCTGTCGGGACGAGTAAGCCACAACTCTTCCCTCTTGCATCAATACGCATCCCAAACCTGTGTAACAAGCATCACAATACACAGAGAAGGGCTTGTGCACATCAGGCAAGACTAGGACAGGCGCTGTAGTCAACTTCTCTTTCAGCGCTTCAAAGGCCTCTTGGCACTTCTGGGTCCACTTGAACTCAACTTTGTTGCCTAGCAACGCTGTCATTGGTTTCGCAATCTTCGAAAACCCTTCAATGAATCGCCGATAATATCCGGCCATTCCAATGAAGCTCTTGATTCCTCGAGCATCCGTTGGCGCTTTCCAGTTCAGAATGTCTGCCACTTTCTTCGGATCCACAGCCAATCCTTCTTTATTGATTATGTGACCCAAGAACAGGACTTCACTGATCCAGAACTCACACTTGCTCAACTTTGCATACAACTGGTGCTCTCGCAATCTCTGCAATACCATCCTCAGATGATCTGCATGTTCTTCTTTGCTTTGAGAATAAACCAGAACGTCATCAATGAATACCACCACAAACTTATCGAGATAATCCATGAATACACTGTTCATCAAGTTCATGAAAAAGGCTGGTGCATTGGTCAAACCAAAAGACATCACTGTGAACTCATATAAACCATACTTGGTAATCAATGCCGTCTTCGGAATGTCCGAAGGTCGGATCCTGAGCTGATGATAACCTGACCTCAGATCAATCTTGGAGAACACACTGGCTCCTCTCAACTGGTCAAACAGATCTTCTATTCTGGGCAAGGGATACTTGTTCTTGATCGTGACTTCATTCAAAGCTCGATAATCGATACACATCCTCTTTGTGCCATCTTTCTTCTCCACAAATAGGACAGGGGCGGCCCAAGGCGAGGTGCTTGGCCGGATGTAACCTTTCTCTGACAGCTCATCAATCTGCTTCTTAAGCTCAACCAACTCTGGTCCAGATATTCTGTAAGCTCTCTTAAAGATAGGGGCGGTTCCAGGAAGAAGCTCTATGGCAAACTCAACTTTCCGCTCTGGTGGCATACCCGGTAAGTCCTTTGGAAACACATCTGGGAATTCAGACACAACCTTGATACTCTCAATTGGGTCTGCTTCACTGCTATCGACAGCCATCTGATAACAACTTCCTTTCTTCGGCTCAGGCGGGACTAACTCGGTCACCACTTCCTCTCCTAGTGGGGACACCAACTTGATTGTCCTTTTATCACAACTGATAACTGCCTGATACTTATCTAGCCAATTCATCCCTAGGATGACATCTATTCCCTGAGTACCCATTACTATAAGGTTAGCGGGAAACGCTATCCCCCTTATTTCCACACTTACACCCAAACATATGTTATCAGCTCGAATTCTACCACCGGCTGAGTCAATTTGAATGGGGGTTGACATGGTAGTAATTGGAAGATTATGTGCTTCTACCCACGATGCAGTAATGAAAGAATGCGTTGCTCCAGTATCAAATAACACTTCTGCAATATGGGAGTCGACTGGGAACATACCTACTGTCATGCCGGAGGTCTCCTGAACTGCTTCAGCCTCCAAGTGATTCAATCTTCCATGATTATAGCGCTGCTGAGGGCGGTTGCCTGCTCCAGGCTGGGACACATTCTGCTTTGCTGGGGCATTGGGGCCTGACTGCTGCTGGGCTGCCTTCTTCGGACATTGCATCACCCAGTGGCCTTGCTCTCCACAGTGGAAACATGCTCTGTTTCCAACCTGAGCTGGTGCTGCCTGATTGCTCTGCTGATTTGATGGGGCAGGAAGACGAGGTGTCTGCTGATTCTGCCTCTGAAACTGGCCTCCTCCTGACTGATTGCTCTGACGGTTCTGGTACTGTTGCTGAGGATACTGCCTTTGGAACTGCTGATACTGCTGACGCTGCTGAGGTGGACGCTGGTTCTGCCTGAGCTGCTGAGGTTGATTGCCTGAAAAACGAGGACGGCTGCTGCTTCCAGGCTGGGGTCCACTGATCTTGCGCTTACGATCCTCCATCTCCTTACGCTTCCTTTCTGTCATGATTGCTCTGTCAATCAGGTGCTAGAATGTCGGGAAGGTATGATTCATCAGCTGATACTGCAGAGGGTCGACCAAGCCTCTCAGAAAACGGTACTGTCGCTTGGCGTCAGTGTTGACTTCTTCAGGAGCATAGCGAGACAACTGCAGAAACCTGTCTCGATACTCACTGACAGATGATGACCCTTGCTTAAGGGCCAGGAACTCCTCCTTCTTCACTGTCATCAGACCTGCAGGCACATGGTACTGACGAAAGCTACCTCTGAACTCTTCCCAGGTGATGGCATCGGGGTTGGCATGGGTGGCGAGGTAAGACTCCCACCATGATTGGGCTGCTCCTCTCAACAGACGGGGACCATACAAGACTTTCTCCCTGTCATCACACTGAGCGGTATGCAACTCCCGCTCCACAGTGCGCAGCCAATCTTCAGCATCCATGGGGTCAGAAGAGTGAGCGAATGTTGGGGGATGACCTCTCATGAATTCAGCACGCTTGTCTCTAGGCATCTGAGGCATCTGAGGCATCTGAGGCTGGGGTGGTGCTTGCTGATGTTGCTGCTGAATGGCGGCCAGAGTCTGACCGATGGCCTGAACTGCCTGAGTCTGCATCAGAAACATCTGCTCGATTGACATCGGGGGCGGGGGCGGCAGCTGCTGCTGCTGGGGCGCCTCAGCTTGCTGACCGGCTTGCTCCTGCTGAGCACGCCTTCCTCCTCTGCGCCTGTTCTCTGACATCTGCAGAACGCAACCACACATCAGAACTGATCTGGCAAATCTTGCAGCATAAGAAAAGAGTATAGAATTCTCCAACAGCACTGAACAGATGAGCATCTTCACTGATCTCCAACACAGACCACACAGCTTCTCAGATAAAGAGGAAAGTGGAGTAAAGGGTTTCCCAACTATATAACTAACTCCATTAACATAATAGGTAAGCCAAAATGCAGGGGACACCCACACTCTGGTGACAATCATTACAAAGATCCAAACCAAACATAGTTCATCATGACAAACATAAATGCACAGGATATAGCAAACTACCCTGTCTAACTAAGACTAACTAAAACCGAGACTAACGCTAAGACTGAAACTTCTATGCATATATATTTCGTATTAATTACAAGATCCAACTCTAACGATCTATGGTTCTAGATTTATCTTGGTCTTGCAGTCGGGATTGCCATAAGACTGAAGTCCACGCCGAGGTGAGCGATACGGGTGCTGAGTCCCGACGGGAGCGGGGGAACCATCATCCAAGTGACGACGTTCCGCGCGCTCAGCCCGCAGCAGGGCGATCTCAGCACAAGCCCTACTCAGCTCGTCTAATGCATGGTCCAGCTCCGTGTTTAGCACGGCGGCTAGGTTGACTGTGCTGCTCAACCTAGGATTGTCCTCACCAGCAGGTGAAACAATCACGCCTCCTGTGCTGCCAGATGGACGGCGGGGGTAATACTTCAGGTCGAGACCGTCAGCTACCCCACCGAGAACCGAGCAGTAGTGCGAAAGCGCACGCCGTGCAGCATCCTGCATGGCTGCCTCAGCTGAGTCCCGCTCAGAGATAGAATAGTGCTCTGAGCAAGCCTCCGCGCCCTGGAGACTGTTCTCCGGACGGCGCACCAAGCAGGTCACCTCCCAGCGGTCCGGGTAGACCCCGCGACTATGCTGGTAGACCACACAGCGATACTCGATGGACCAAGTACGCCGGTCAAGTGCCCGACGTAGCAGGGTGTCGAGCGCGTCGTGGAAGTGACACCCGCGAGCAGCGTCGCGAGTGATGGGTCGAGCAACCCATCCTTCCGGCTCATGGTCAGCAGAGAAGTCGAGGTCGTGGCTCAAGCTGTCGTCGCCATCTCCGTCGTCTGGGTCTCCTCCAACAGCTACTCCAGAAGCTGGGACGCCCAGTGGTGGTGCAGGGGGCGCCTCCAGGGGAAGCACAGGGGAGCAGCTCCTCACAGACTCTATCTCCTGTTGGAGCGAGAAGGAAGAGCCCTGCTGCTCCTGTCGTCGACGTTCCTGCTCCTCATGCAGGCGGTGGTGCAGTCTCTCCAAGTGGCTGGACTGTCCGGCCACGGGACGGCGAAGCGGACGCTCAGCAAGGCGGGAGGGTAAGAAGGGGATGACGGACTTTCGTGCAGTGTGTCTAAGTCGAGCCATCTACAAAAGACATCGCAAGCAAAAGGGTAAGAACAGAATTAATATGACCAGCAAGTAATGAATCATAAATAAATGAAGGATTAGAATAAAACATAATTTTCAGCAAGGTATAATATATAGTAGAACATAGGTTTGGTCAGTAGGACCAACTTTTGAAGGGATACCAAAGTCAAGGCAGGGACAGAGGTCTATAGTCCTTAGAACGACCATTCTACTCTAGGTTAGCGGTCCTACAGTCAGCACGGCTTTGATACCACTTATGTCACACCCAGTTTTAGAAGGCAAACCGAATGCGAACCATGTACGTGCCAGGATCAGTTAATCACGTACACAGCAGTTACATAACATGGACATCATCACACAGTGCTCAAATAGTATTAAAAGGGGGAAATAATAGTCGATTACAGCATACGTCTGAGACGTCCATATAGTTCTTACAATAAATCAAAGTGCGGAAAAGAAACGTAGATAACACGGCCTTCACAGGCAGCCGACTGGGGGTTGCCGCTAACCCACGCCTAGAACTCGTCGTAGTCCTGGAACTCCTGGAAGTCTCCTTCCACAGCTTCATCTTCTCCTGAGCAGTGGTTGCAATGCTGACAACCTGGGGGGGGGATTTGGTGTGTAGAGCAAGGGTGAGTACACATCAACATACTCAGCAAGCATCCCGTTTGGCTGTAGTGGACTAGCTTTATGTGGGGATAAGTCAAGCAGTTGCTTTTAGTTGGTCAGGTTATTACTTACTAGTAGAAAGCCAGGTTTTAACATTAACCCAAGTTATTAGCCCAATGTATCCTTTCCAAACGGAAAGAATACCACTTACCAGCACCATAATCATAATCAGAACCATCAATCTCAGTGCCACCTGTACCAAAATGTCTCTGATCAAGTATCACTAATCTCTGGAGCTCCCTTGGCCGCTCGTAACCGCGAGCACTGCTGATATATCAGTTTCATAACACTCTGCAGAGGTTGCGCACTTTACCCACAAGCCGTGATTCCCTCTTGCCTCGGGCCGATCAAACCCTTAAACACTACCAAGGTGAATAGGCAGGGTCTCACTACGTAGCCTTTACAAAGATTCCCCGGGGCTGTAGCCACCCGTTAGGTTTCCTAAATGTACCGCACTCCTCCCCAAGGGACAAATCAACCTTGGCAGAGCGAGCCGCATACACCGAGCCCCATTGACGGCACAACGGCTAAGCGAACTACACCCCGGTTCCTCTAATTATTCAGCTAAGGGCGTCCCATTCCACCCTCATGGTTGCACTGTTTTCCCGGGCGGTCATCCATTGAACAGGTCCTTACGGAGAGGCACTCGAGAAACCGCTCGAGTCCCCTTAAATGCCACAAGTATAACCATAAATAAGAAGGGAAAACAGCGTATCATAGATAATCACATCATGTTCATTGATTAGAGTTGAGCATTAGCATCAGACTAGGCAGTAATAATCCGACCCAAATAGGTAAACAAGGACATGGATAACAAAAGCTAGTCAATCCTTAGGTATAAATGTGTAATGCGGGAGGTGAATTAAAAGATGAATAGGACAGAGATAGGTCAAAGGACACTTGCCTCCACCAACCGACTGCTGCTCAGGGGCTTCTCCTGCGAATTCCTCGGGCTCCTCGACCGGATCGTTCTCTATGCGAGCGCAAACATACATACATCCACATATTTAATTCAAAAGAACAGTACACCATACAAGGGAACAAATAAAGCGAGTATGCATCAAGTATGACATTCGATATCGCATTCATTAAGGTTAGAAAGAAACGGGAAAGAGTCTCGCAGGGGGTTAAAGCTTATGCACTAATGATCAGTTACAATTGGTTCCTAACAAAAGAATTCTGTTATATACACTAATGGAAACCTAATCATTTTAAGTTGATCAACATTGAATGAGATAAACAATTAACTACGTGAATCAACTGGCGTAGCGAAATTCTAAATTAAACTTCCTATTTTTCCATAGCATGAACAAAGATTAGCCTACCTAAAATAAAATAGCTATGATAACAGAAAGTAAATAAAATAAAATAAAAAAAATAAAAAAACAGGGGGGGGCGGTTGAACCGGCCCTAGGGCGGTTGAACCGGCCAGGCAGGGCGGCTGGGCCGGCCGAGCAGGGGCGGCCGAGCGCGGAGGGGAGGGGCGGCTGAGCCGGGGCGGTTGAACCGGCCCTGCGCAGGGGCGGGGGGGGGCGCGGTCGGGCGGCTGCCAGGGGCCAGGCGCGGCCGAGGGCGCGGCCAGGGCAGGCCGGGGGCGCGGCCGGGGCGCGGCTGGGCACGGCCGGGGGCGGCCGGGGCCGGCCAGGGCGCGGCCAGGCGGCCAGGGGCGCGGCCAGGCGGGGCTGGGGGCTGGCCGGGGGCCGGCTGGGGCTGGCCGGGCGCGCGGCCAAGGGCCAGGGCGGCGCGGCTGGGGGGCCAGGGCGGCTGGGCTGCCAAGGGGAGAGGAGGGGAGAGGGGAGAGGGAGGGAGGAGAGAGGAGGGGGGCTCACCAGCGTTGGGCGGCCGAACCGGCGAGGGCGGCGGCCGAGCTGCAAGGGCAGGGGGCGGCGGCTAGGGCAGGGGTAGGGGCGGCGGCTTAGGGAGAGAGAGAGAAAATGAGAGGGAGAGAGAGGGGATTGGGGGAAAAGGGGAGGTGGGGGGGGCGGCTGGGCCTGCCAAGGCCCAAGAGGGGGCGCGCAGGGGCGGCTGGGCCGGCCAGAAGCAGCCCACGGCGCGGGAGAGAGAGAGAAAAAAGAGAGAGAAAGAGAAAGAAAAAGAAAGAAAAGATTTTCCCTTATTTTCGAAATCCGATCTTCCTACATGAATGCATTTGCACTTTCAAACAATCAAAGAGTGCATAGTTCGGCATGGTGCATCAAACAACATAAAACAGTTTTAGGGTTTTCTTTACACGGGAATTCCAAACCGAATCCCGCTAGCTTTGGAAAAGATCAAGGTTTAGCGAGGGGAAAAAGAAAAAGAAAAGGTAACGCCCGAATTTTGGCGAGTAAAGAAAAGAAAAAAATTCAACTGCAAAATTCGGGGCGTTACAACACCGTGGTATTCAAGTGGGTCTTTGGACCACTTGAGAGGGGTTGATTGCGACCCTCGTCCGTTGGGACGCCACAACGTGGAGTAGGCAAGCGTTGGTCTTGGCCGAACCACGGGATAACCATCATGCCATCTCTGTGATTGATCTCTTGTGGTTATTGTGTTTTGTTGAAGACTCCTCTCTAGCCACTTGGCGATTATTGTGCTAACGCTTAACCAAGTTTTTGTGGCTTAAGTTTCAAGTTCTACAGGATCACCTATTCACCCCCCCTCTAGGTGCTCTCAGAAAACCCTAAAGTTTAAGAGTGATAATCATAAAATATTAATAAAGATGGGTCTAAGTTACATTTACACCCCTGGGGTACCAGAAACCCTAAATGAAACCCTGAAAAACCCTAAATCCAAACCCTAGGGGCCTATGTGCAAAAATAGTGCACTTGTGGACTAAAGTGTAAAAACCATGTTAAATAAGTATCCTAAGTCATATGGTTCCCAATCATGAGGGTTTGCAATCCAAAACTTGAGATTTGGACTTAAGTGCAAAAGAGCCACACTTGACTCATTTGATGAAGTTTGAATTTCAGTGTTATAAGCTCAACTTTGGAGCTCTGTAGTTTTCAAATCAGTGAGAATTCACCTTAGGGCACCACATCAATTTTGTAGCTCTATGATCGGGGAACAATTTTGCTTAGGAGTGTAAGCAAGGTTGTTATGGAGAAATTGGAGATAATTAAGTCTAAAGTCTGGCTGTCAGGCTGATTGAACTCTGAAATCCAGACTAACAGTGATACTGAGCTAACTTTAAACCAGAAATCAACCCTGATCTAATAAGAATTTGGCCATGGTTTCTATAACAAGATTGTTGTTGGATTCTCAGACAACAACTTTGTTACAGGCCGACCAACGGGTTGCCATTGAAAATTGGGAGTAAATTAATGCAAAACCTGCTCTGTCAGAACCACTGAATACACATTGTGATGGTACAGTGCCAGGAGGATAAGGATCAGGACCTCACTGGCGATAAGAATGCCACGGCGGTCAGGATGGTCGTCGGCGGCCGCGTTAAAGGTTCTCGGCGACGTGGCGGTGATTCACTGAGGTGGCGTTACCCGGTTAATCGGCGGCCACCGTACTTTCGCCGTGGCTCGTCCGCACGGCAAGCTCGTCAGCGCAACCGGGAATCCGCACTCCTTCTCCAACTCCGGTCGATGGCCTATAAATTGAGCCCGGACTCCGCTTCTTCATCACATTCCGCACCCCCACAACTAAGCACTTGAATCAAGTTCACCGAAGAACTAGCGTAGTCCACAAATTCCCTTTCTTTCTGTTCTTGCTCCGCCGCAAGGAACTCTACCATGATCAGCACCCCTCGGGTTAGTAATTCCCCCAATTGCTCCTTGTTCAAGCAAGATTATGGTCTCTTATTGCTCTCAGAACTGGCCAATTGAAGTTTGGCCAAAGCCTTTCACCAGAACAAGCACTTGCTCTGTAGAACACCGCCGTGACACCCTCTCCGTAGCCCCGCGTTTCTATTCATGCCCAGTCCAAATCTTAGTATGTGCATCATCTCTGGTAGGTCTGTGAAGCTTTCCCAAGCTTCAATTGGATCGTTCACGCCGTGGGTTGGTCGGAACGCTTCCATCCACATGGCCATCCGTCCTGTCACCGTGGACGGGTTGATTCTTAGTTCCAATGATGAAATTGATTGAGCGGAAGTGTTCGGTAGGAGTTTAATTGTGTCCCTGTCGCACGGGAGCTCCAGCCATGGCGTTGTCCGGCCGGAATAGGCTCGCCGGAGTGCGGCGAGGGCTGTTCCTCGTCGTGGACCTTAATCTGCGAAGGAATAGAAGGTGGAGGTCCTTTTTAGAAACTGTCAGTGACTCAAGAAAACAGTAACTAAACCCGTTCCTAGTTAGCCAGAACACCGAGGGCCTTTCTGCAAAGTCTACACTGCGGGCGCGGGCGCGCGCGCGTTTCTGCGTGGACTTGGGCCGCCTGGGCTGAAACCGGCCCAGGACTATTCATCCTTTTTCCTTTTCTTTTTCGGGCAGGACTCTAACAATTTTAGAAAATTGTAGAAAAATCCTAAAAATGTGAAACCAATTTTCCTAGATTCCTTATTTTCCATAGTGTTTAATAAAAATAGTTTTATGATTTTTAGGACAAATAGGGAATTTTGGATCACTTAAACTAGCTTAAAACATTGGTTCTGGATTTTTAGAAAATAGATAATAAGTCCAAAAATACCCAAACTTTTTATTTGAACTTTAAACATTATTTAGAAGCTTTGGGTAGAATTTGGTTTGATTTGGTCCTTGTTTGATAATTAGATCCCAAAACCCCCACCCCTGCTCTTTGAACTTCACTATTGACTCCGGAAACCCTAGGTTCTCGGAGTTCCGTGAAGGAAAATTGTATTGAAAACCTTAGATAATAAATTCTTATTATCTTTGCACTCTCATAAGCATTACATGACATTCATTCTTATATACATATATATGGTTATATCTAGAAAACGAAGAAGAGGTTGAGGTAGAAGAGGAGAAGACTTCACCACCACCACCTGCGAACATCAGGCAGGGAATTGCGTTTACTTTGATATCTGCAGATCCGAGCCTGACTCACCTATAAACGAAGGCAAGCCCCGGTGCATTTGCCACCACCTTGTGATTTAAAAATCTTTTTCACTTGCTTGATGCATTAGGTGATAGGAATTGATTGCTAAAACAATTCCTGCATTACCTTCCTTGATTACCGTTTTACAAAAGGTTTTTAATGCTTAGCCTTGCTTTAGAAAAACAAATGTTTTGTTTTTACAAATGATGATGTGGCAAAAGTGGGTGGGATATTTTTGAAAACAAAACTTGATGGTGGATCCATCATGGCCGTGATGGGTTCAACATCGGAAAAAATGTACCTCTGCCAGGTACCAAGCTTTGGGATTGAAATGATTAAGCTGAGACCGGGTGGGTGACTTGCACGAGAAAGGAGTCTCGGTGTAGTGTCTCCGTCTGAGTCGATTAAGGACCGTGTCGATGTAGGCTTGCTGACCGAGGACCCTTTAACTGGTCACATGCCTCGTCATGGGTAAGCCTTGCCTCGGGCAGACTAAGGCCAGAATAAGATAACACGCAATGGGCGTGGAGCGGTGGCGAGAGTAGCGTGTACCCTCCGTGGCAAGAGGCTGGACGGTGGTGTATCTGCGCTCTCGGTTGACGTGAACCTGATCTAGTCTTAAGAAACCCAGTGGTGGGTTGACATATGCAAGGGTTAAGTGCTACATATGTCGTGTGATCGGAGATCCTCAGCTGAGTATAATCGATTCGGATCGTCGTACCTTCGCGGTTATGAAGACTTGGTCACTGCCCTATACGTAGAATTCCAGTAAAGATGAAAGGCTTGTTAAGAAATTGGCTAGTGCAGGTCAAGTGTTTGAACTAGGGTAGAAAGAACTCTAGATGCTGGTAATTTTACCTAACCTGACAATAAAACTTGATTTTTAAGGATCCACTTTTAGTAAGCATTTCTGCAAAACAGAGTCTTTGATCATTGAGAAACCTTACCTTGACTCCCTTATAACCAGCATACCCTTGAGAGTCTTTTCTTTAGTCAGGTAAGTCTTGCTGAGTAATTTCATACTCAGGGTTTTATTCCCTATTGTTTTTAGGTGAGGAAGCAACAAACTTTTGTTGTTTCTGTTCCAAGGTGGTTCCAAAGGAAGAAAAGCAAGAGTAAAGCTGCGGGAGGAAGAGTTCCTCCATAAGAACTTTTGTTTAAAGACTTATCGGGAGGGGTTTTGCCTCCCTTGGTGTGTAATAATACTACCCTGCACTCATAAGTTATATCCTGGTCTGTAATATATAACTTTGTCTTACTTTTAAAATAAAGGTAAGTTTATGTAACCGCTTCCACATTATCGTATCTCCGATGATCTGTAATGTCTGCGTGACGGGTGAAACGCTCTTGGGAAAGGTAAGAAAAATAGATACCAAACTTGTCAAGTGATTCAGGGGCATTTGCAGGGTTGTCTAATGTCCATTGGACAAGGACAACTGTAGGTGGACCTAATGACTTGGGAGGTTCCATCACAGCTGGTATCGGAGCGAAGCCCTTCTCTGCAGATATTATGAGGCATCTTCAAAAGAATTTTCTAAAGACTCATCTAGAAAATTTCTTCCCTTCTTACCTATTATTTCTGAAGAATTTATACGAAAGACCAGGTAGGAGGAGTGCAATGTATAGAAGGTTGAATCAACTAAGGTTGGTTCTGTAATTATACATGCATCATGTTAAGAATTATGTTAATAAAATTTTCCCCCTTAGAAAAATGCCACCGCGCACGAGGAAAACAGTGCGCAAGCATACTGGCCCAATTGGGGTGCCACGTCATCAACTTGCCCCAAGACACGAGGATAGCAGTAGTGGGAGTAATGATCCGATCAGGGATCTTGAAGCACAAGTGAATCAGCTTCAAACGGAACTCCGATGTAGGACTGACATCTGGGTTGCGGATGGTGACAGAATTAATGAATTAAGAAGCGACATCCGCCGCCTGCTAGATCAGCTCGCAGATCGAGATTTAGCACTCGACTGGGCGGTTCAGTCTCGTTCGATTGCCTGGTCTAAGGATGCAAAAGCTCGAGCCAGAGTAGAAGAGCTCAGCTCAGCCATCGATAACCTGCAGGCTTATTGCAATACTCTACACGAAGAAGTTCATGTACTGTATTCACAATTGCACCCCAATGTGCCTGCGGATTCTGTCGGGACAGAAGCTGGACCTTCTCATGTAGCGGGAGAAGCTTTTGGTGGCGAATTGGACCTTTTCAGGCCCCCTCCCTCTATGAAGTTGGTTGATGAGTGGTCTCCTACGCCCGACAGTGAGGCTACCAAGTGTGACAGGAAGCAGGAATAGTATAGTTGCAGAAATAGTAGTGTTATTGTATAATGGCTACTGTAATCCTGTTGTAAAAATTCGAGTCTGTAACATTACTCTTTTTAGTAATGTAAAATGAATGGTTTTCTTTGGCATATCATATTGTTTTCCAATGTTTGTTGCCATAGATGCCTTCCCGGACTCGTGCGCAGGATGGGGCTAGTACCTCCCGTGGGAGGGAGGTAACACCAAACCCACCTCCAGTCCCTCCCACACTTGCCGAGGCTATTGCCGCCTTGGTAAATGCTACAGCAGATAATACCCGCTTCCTACGGGAGATGGCAGGTCAGCAACTTCAACAACAAGGCGGGCGGGGCTATCCGCAAGGTCCCCGTGAGACATCTTATTTGGACTTCTCCGAAATGCGCCCACCGTTGTTCATCAAGGCAGAAGACCCTTTAGAGGCGAACGAATGGATCTGTGTCATTGAGCAGAAATTTGGACTTCTTCGATGTTCTGAAACTCAAAAGCCCCTGTTCGCAACTCAGCAATTGCGTGGCCCTGCCAGCACTTGGTGGGGGAACTTTGTGGCCGTTCAGCCGGCCAATCATCAGATTACATGGGAAGAATTCAAGCTGGCCTTTCGTGAACATTACATACCAGAAGGAGTACTCCACATGAAACAGGAAGAATTCATGAAGTTGAAGCAAGGCGGAGATACGGTCACCCAGTATCTCAATAAATTTAATCACTTATCTCAGTATGCAATTGACCAAGTCAACACTGACATAAAGAAGAAGAACTGTTTCATGAGGGGTTTAAATGATTGGATGCAGAGGAAAATGGCTACCTGCATCGACCTCACATATGGAAGGGCTGTCAGCACCGCGCTGGCAGTTGAATCTAAATATACAAGTTCTAGAAAGTCCAAGGGGAGTGGAGGTAACAGGCCTAATCAGGGCCCCGAGAAAAGACAACGGTTAGTTATCCGGCCTTTTAATCAGGGTCGTTCTTCAACACACCCACCCTCCTTCCCATTCAAACAACCAGTGTTCATCCGTCCCAATGCTGCCCCTACTGCAACAAGTCGGCCGGGTGCCCCTGGCACTCGTTTCCCGGCCCTTCCCAGTTCGTCAATAGGTTGTTTCAATTGCGGAAAATCTAGGCATTTTATTAAGGATTGCCCTTATCCGAAGCAGAATCGCACAAACAATCAACAAGGTACTCGGAATTCTTCTCAAGCTAAGGGAAATACGGGCAAGAATACTAAGAAGACGGGACGAATTTACTACACTCAAGTGGCCACCACGCCGGACGGTGAACATGTAATGATGGGTACGTTCCTTGTGGCCAATCATCCTGTAATTATTCTCTTTGATTCGGGTGCTTCACATACATTCATCAGCAAGAAATTTGTGGAGCAACATTGCATTTCATACCATGAATCAAAAGAAGGGTTTAAAATTCAGTCACCTGGGGGACAAATCTTTACTAGGGAAGTGGCTTTCCAAGTGCCCGTAACATTGGTCGGACGGGACTTTCCTACTAACATGATTGTTCTGAAAGGCCAAGACATAGATGTGATTTTGGGCATGAATTGGTTGGCCCGACATAAAGCAACCCTCAACACTGATCAGAGAACCATCAGGTTGAGTCATAACCAAGAAGAAATTCTTTTGTCTATCCCCATTCCAACCAAAACTACTGGCAGAGTTTATGAAGCCATTATACCAGAGATCAAGGATATTCCGGTAGTATGTGAGTTCCCAGATGTCTTTCCAGAGGATTTGCCTGGATTGCCACCAGAAAGAGATGTAGAGTTTGTAATTGAGTTAAAGCCCGGTATGGCTCCCATTTCTAGAAGATCGTACCGAATGCCTCCAAATGAGCTAGCAAAATTGAAGGTTCAATTACAAGATCTACTAGAGAAAGGATTCATCCGGCCAAGCTCGTCGCCATAGGGTTGTCCAGCCATATTCGTCAAGAAGAAGGATCAAACATTACGGATGTGCGTGGATTATCAACCCCTGAATGAGGTCACTATCAAGAACAAGTACCATCTTCCACGGATTGACATTCTATTTTATCAACTGACTGGAGCAAAGGTATTCTCCAAAATTGATCTCAGGTCGGGCTACCATCAGATCCGTATTCGGCCCGAGGATATACCAAAGACTGCATTTACCATGCCGTATGGTTTATTTGAATATTTGGTAATGTCTTTCGGACTGACGAATGCTCCTACCCACTTCACTTATCTGATGAACTCGGTATTCATGCCCGAGTTGGACAAATTTGTGGTGGTCTTCATTTATGATATTTTGATATATTCCAAGAATGAAGAGGAGCATGCTCAACATTTACGGATCGTGTTGACGCGCTTAAGTGAACACAAATTATATGCCAAGTTCAGTAAATGCGCGTTTTGGCTGGAAGAAATTCAATTTCTGGGACATGTACTGTCTGCCAGGGGGATTGCGGTAGATCCCAGCAAAGTCAAGGACATTTTGGAGTGGAAACCCCCAACCACTGTTCGTCAAGTCCGAAGTTTCCTTGGACTGGCTGGTTATTACCGCCGATTTATACCAGATTTTCCAAGCTTGTGAAACCAATCACAAGTCTATCGAAGAATGAGACTAAATTCAATTGGTCTTTAAAGTGTAATGAAGCTTTTGAGAAATTGAAGACATTATTAACCACTGCTCCGGTATTGGCTCAACTGAACATTAATAAGCCCTTTGATGTGTATTGTGACGCATCGGGCAGTGGTCTCGGCTGCATATTAATACAAGAGGGCCGAGTAATTGCGTATGCTTCAAGGCAGTTGCGCCGGCATGAGGAGCATTATCCCACTCATGATCTGGAGCTAGCTACAGTGGTTCATGCCCTAAAGATATGGCATCATTATTTGGTGGGGAATGTCTGTCATATTTATACAGACCATAAGAGTTTGAAATACATTTTCACCCAGTCTGAACTCAATATGAGACAAAGGAGATGGCTCGAGCTGATCAAGGATTATGAATTGGAGATCCATTATCACCCAGGCAAAGCAAATGTAGTGGCAGATGCACTCAGTCGCAAGGCTTCCTGCCATTGTCTAACAATGAGGACTTCTGACATTACATTATGCCAGGAGATGGAAAATTTGAACCTGGGAATAATTCAGCATGGGACTTCAAATCACTTGAAGCTGGAGTCAGTCATCTTACAAAGGATAATTGACGCACAGAAAAATGATGAGGGTATGAAACATATACGGGAGAAGATAAGAGCTGGAAAAGCCAATTGCTTCCGAGAAGATGGCCAAGGTGTGGTATGGTTCAACAACTGCATAGTGGTACCGAAAAATGACGAAGTCCGCCAGCAAATTCTAGATGAAGCCCATCTTAGTCGCTATTCTATTCATCCCAGAAGCACTAAGATGTATCAAGATCTGAAACAGCATTATTGGTGGACAAAAATGAAGATCGAAATCGCACGCTATGTGGCTAAATGTGACACTTATAAACGTGTCAAGGTCATACACATGAAGGCTGCTGGTCCATTACAATCTCTACCAATCCCAACCTGGAAATTGGAAGATATTAGTATGGACTTTATTGTGGGACTGCCCAGGACTGCCAAAGGGTATGATTCTATCTGGGTTATCGTTGATCGACTCACAAAGATTGCCCACTTCCTACCCGTCAGGGCAAAATACATAGTGGCCACTTATGCAGCATTATACATTGCCCGTATTCTCAGTTTGCATGGTATTATGAAGACGATAGTGTCAGATCGTGGATCGCAATTCGTGTCCAAATTCTGGGAAGAGCTTCATAAATCCCTGGGTACTAAATTGCTCCACAGTTCAGCCTATCACCCTCAAACCAGTGGACAAACTGAGAGGGTAAATCAGATACTGGAAGATATGTTGCAGGCATGTGTGTTGGACTTCTCACAAAAATGGGATGAATGTTTACCATTAGCGGAGTTCTCATATAATAATAGCTATCAAGAAAGCATTAAGATGGCACCCTTTGAAGCTTTATATGGACGACGATGTCGTACTCCGCTAAATTGGTCTGAACCCGGTGAAAGGTACTTCTTCAGGCTTGATATGGTGAAAGAGACCGAAGAAAAGGTTCAGAAAATAACTCATAATTTGAAGAAAGCTCAAGCTCATCAGAAAAGTCATGCAGACAAACGGCGGATGCCCTTATATTTTCTGGTGGGGGATTATGTTTATCTGAAGGTCTCCCCAATGAAGGGTGTATCGCGTTTCGGGGTTAAAGGGAAGCTTGCACCTCGGTACATTGGTCCTTTCTCTATACTTGAGCAATATGGACCAGTGGCATACCGACTCCAACTACCCGAAACCTTGTCTGCTGTGCATAATGTGTTCCACGTGTCTCAACTGAAGAAATGTCTTCGGGTTCCAGATCGAACCATTGAAGTGACAGATGTTGTCCTTGAACCAGACTTGACATATTCTAAACATCCTATTCGAGTCTTGGATCAAAGGGACAGAATTACTCGAAGAAAAACTCTCAAGTTTTACAAGATACAGTGGAACCAACATTCCGAAGATGAGGCTACTTGGGAAACTCAAGACTTCTTAGATAAAAATTTCCCAGGCTTTTTAGCCTCTTGTAATTTGTAAGTGTAAAACATTGTTGATATAAAGGAGTGAGCCCCAAACCCACCCCTGCCTTGTACCAAAACTCAGGAAATAAAAATGTGAAGCATTTCCTTTTCCACTACTTACCCTAGGACTTTTAATCTCGGGACGAGATTCTTTTATGGGGGGAAGGATGTAACACCCCTAGTGTTACTGTTACTAAAACTTAAGCATAACATCATGAGCATTGCCATTTGCATATGTTTGACACACCTAGAGTGCATTCACTAGGCAAAAATTTCAAGCAAGTTGTATTGTTATGGCATTTTGCAATTAAGACCCTAGTGTAGGGTACTTAACCTTAAATAGGGATCTGAGGGGTAAAACAGGAGCCAAATAGAGAAAACCCTAAATTTTAAGAGTGATATCATAAAATATTAATAAGGATGGGTCTAAGTTACATTTACACCCCTGGGGTACCAGAAACCCTAAATGAAACCCTGAAAACCCCTAAATCCAAACCCTAGGGGCCTATGTGCAAAAATAGTGCACTTGTGGACTAAAGTGTAAAAACCATGTTAAATAAGTATCCTAAGTCCTATGGTTCCCAATCATGAGGGTTTGCAATCCAAAACTTGAGATTTGGACTTAAGTGCAAAAGAGCCACACTTGACTCATTTGATGAAGTCTGAATTTCAATGTTATAAGCTCAACTTTGGAGCTCTGTAGTTTTCAAATCAGTGAGAATTCACCTTAGGGCACCACATCAATTTTGTAGCTCTATGATAGGGGAACAATTTTGCTTAGGAGTGTAAGCAAGGTTGTTATGGAGAAATTGGAGATAATTAAGTCTAAAGTCTGGCTGTCAGGCTGATTGAACTCTGAAATCTAGACTAACAGTGATACTGAGCCAACTTTGAACCAGAAATCAACCCTGATCTAATAAGAATTTGGTCATGGTTTCTATAACAAGATTGTTGTTGGATTCTCAGACAACAACTTTGTTATAGGCCGACCAACGGGTTGCCATTGAAAATTAGGAGTAAATTAACGCCAAACCTGCTCTGTCAGAACCACTGAATATGCATTGCGATGGTACAGTGCCAGGAGGATAAGGATCAGGACCTCACCGTTGATAATAATGCCACGGCGGTCGGGATGGTCGTCGGCGGCCGCGGTAAAGGTTCTCGGCGACGTGGCGGTGATTCACTGAGGTGGTGTTACCAGGTTAATCGGCGGCCACCGTACTTTCGCCGTGGCTCGCCCGTTCGGCAAGCTCGTCAGCGCAGCCGGGAATCCGCACTCCTTCTCCAACTCCGGTCGATGGCCTATAAATTTAGCCCGGAATCCGCTTCTTCATCACATTCCGCACCCCCACAACTAAGCACTTGAATCAAGTTCACCGAAGAACTAGCGTAGTCCATAAATTCCCTTTCTTTCTGTTCTTGCTCTGCCGCAAGGAACTCTACCGTGATCAGCACCCCTCGGGTTAGTAATTCCCCCAATTGCTCCTTGTTCTAGCACGATTATGGTCTCTTATTGCTCTCAGAACCGGCCAATTGGAGTTCGGCCAAAGCCTTTCACCGGAACAAGCACTTGCTCTGTAGAACACCGTCGTGACACCCTCTCCGTAGCCCCACGTTTCTATTCGTGCCCAGTCCAAATCTTAGTATGTGCATCATCTCTGGTAGGTCTGTGAAGCTTTCCCAAGCTTCAATTGGATCGTTCACGCCGTGGATTGGTCGGAACGCTTCCATCCACATGGTCATCCGCCCTGTCACCATGGACGGGTTGATTCTTAGTTCCAATGATGAAATTGATTGAGGGGAAGTGTTCGGTAGGAGTTTAATTGTGTCCCTGTCGCACGGGAGCTCCAGCCATGGCATTGTCCGGCCGGAATAGGCTCGCCAGAGTGCGGCGAGGGCTGTTCCTCGTTGTGGACCTTAATCTGCGAAGGAATAGAAGGTGGAGGTCCTTTTTAGAAACTGTCAGTGACTGAAGAAAACAGTAACCGAACCCGGTCCCAGTTAGCCAGAACACCGAGGGCCTTTCTGCAATGTCTACACCGTGGGCGCGGGCGCGCGCGCGTTTCTGCGTGGACTTGGGCCGCCTAGGCTGAAACTGGCCCAGGACTATTCATCCTTTTTCCTTTTCTTTTTTGGGCAGGACTCTAACAATTTTAGAAAATTGTAGAAAAATCCTAAAAATGTCAAACCAATTTTCCTAGATTCCTTATTTTCCATAGTATTTAATAAAAATAGTTTTATGATTTTTAGGACAAATAGGGAATTTTGGATCATTTAAACTAGCTTAAAACATTGGTTCTGGATTTTTAGAAAATAGATAATAAGTCCAAAAATGCCCAAACTTTTTATTTGAACTTTAAACATTATTTAGAAGCTTTGGGTAGAATTTGGTTTGATTGAGACCTTGTTTGATAATTAGAACCCAAAACCCCCACCCCTGCTCTTTGAACTTCACTATTGACTCCGGAAACCCTAGGTTCTCAGAGTTCCATGAAGGAAAATTGTATTCAAGACCTTAGATAATAAATTCTTATTATTTTTGCACTCTCATAAGCATTACATGCCATTCATTATTATATACATATATATGGTTATATCTAGAAAACGAAGAAGAGGTTGAGGTAGAAGAGGAGACTTCACCACCACCACCACCTGTGGAACATCACGCAGGAATTTGCTTTTACTTTGATATATGTGGATCCGAGCCTGACTCACCTATAAACGAAGGCAAGCCCCAGTGCATTTGCCACCACCTTGTGATTTAAAAATCTTTTTCACTTGCTTGATGCATTAGGTGATAGGAATTGATTGCTAAAACAATTCCTGCATTACCTTCCTTGAATTTGATTACCTTCCTTGATTACCATTTTACAAAAGGTTTTTAATGCTTAGCCTTGCTCTAGAAAAACAAATGTTTTGTTTTTACAAAAGATGATGTGGCAAAAGTGGGTGGGATATTTTTGAAAACAAAACTTGATGGTGGATCCATCATGGCCGTGATGGGTTCAACATCGGAAAAGATGTACCTCTGCCAGGTACCAAGCTTTGGGTTTGAAATGATTAAGCTGAGACCAGGCGGGTGACTTGCATGAGAAAGGAGTCTCGGTGTAGTGTCTCCGTCAGAGTTGATTAAGGACCATGTCGATGTAGGCTTGCTGACCGAGGACCCTTTAACTGGTCACATGCCTCGTCATGGGTAAGCCTTGCCTCGGGCAGACTAAGGCCAGAATAAGATAACACGCAATGGGCGTGGAGCGGTGGCGAGAGTAGCGTGTACCCTCCATGGCAAGAGGCTGGACGGTGGTGTATCTGTGCTCTCGGTTGACGTGAACCTGATCTGGTCTTAAGAAACCCTGTGGCGGGTTGACATATGCAAGGGTTAAGTGCTACATATGTCGTGTGATCGGAGATCCTCAGCTGAGTATAATCGATTCGGATCACCGTACCTTCGCGGTTATGAAGACTTGGTCACTGCCCTATACGTAGAATTCCAGTAAAGATGAAAGGCTTGTTAAGAAATTGGCTAGTGCAGGTCAAGTGTTTGAACTAGGGTAGAAAGAACTCTAGATGCAGGTAATTTTACCTAACCTGACAATAAAATTGGATTTTTAAGGATCCACTTTTAGTAAGCATTTCTGCAAAACAGAGTCTTTGATCATTGAGAAACCTTACCTTGACTCCCTTATAAACAGCATACCCTTGAGAGTCTTTTCTTTAGTCGGGTAAGTCTTGCTAAGTAATTCCATACTCAGGGTTTTATTCCCTATTGTTTTTAGGTGAGGAAGCAACAAACTTTTGTTGTTTCTGTTCCAAGGTGGTTCCAAAATAAGAAAAGCAAGAGTAAAGCTGCGGGAGGAAGAGTTCATCCATAAGAACTTTTGTTTAAAGACTTATTGGGAGGGGTTTTTGCCTCCCTTGGTGTGTAATAATACTACCCTGCACTCATAAGTTATATCCTGGTCTGTAATATATAACTTTGTCTTACTTTTAAAATAAAGGTAAGTTTATGTAACCGCTTCCGCATTATCGTATCTCCGATGATCTATAATGTCTGCGTGACGGGTGAAACGCTCTTGGGAAAGGTAAGAAAAGTAGATACCGAACTTGTCAAGTGATTCAGGGGCATCTGTAGGGTTGTCTAATGTCCGTTGGACAAGGACAACTGTAGGTGGACCTAATGACTTGGGAGGTTCCGTCACAACAGAGCCCCTTTTCTGAGTTCGTTTCCAGACCTCCTGTTCAAGATGGTAGTCTAGGTCATAGAGTGTGACCCTTCCCAGAGGACATTGAGGCTTTCATTGCTCTGTTTCAAAATATCTCTAAAGAGGAGAGACAAACCCATTTCCAGATGCCGACAACCGCTAACGAGGCTGAGGTGAACGCTGTTCTCAGTATGCTGGCGGGTGAATCATCTGACTCTGCTCATACTGAGTCGGTGACTATTGCAACTAGACATGGCCTCGATGAGGATGAAGGAATTTGGAGTCCTGGAAGTGTTTGTCGCAAACGATCGCGTCTGACGAGCCATCCGACCGCGCTTGCCGAGGGGAAGAAAAGAAAGAAAAGACTTCGGCGGTTATCAGGCTTGGAGCTAGATGCTGATCCTAGTACTTCAGTCCTTGGAGCACCAACCTCAAGGATGACATTGGAGGCTGTGATGTGTCCGAGTTGGTGGTCGCGTGCTTGATGAGGATGAAGAAGAGGAAGAGGAAGAGGTTCCTTTGATTCGCAAGAATAGCTGCAGCAGTAGGACCAGTGACATCCCAATGCAGGCTTTATCAGGACTAGTTAGTCTCTAGGGGTTGACAATGTCTGCCATTGACCATGCATTAAAGGAAATTATCCCTAAAGACCTTTTGTTGGAGCCCCCTAAGGTTTAAAGTTCTATCAACCGTACAAAGGTCCCGGATGACGTCCCTTTGGCTGGTGATCCTGTCGAGCAAGAGGTAACCCAGATAGTTTCTCATGCTTCATCGACCTTGGAGGGCGGTCTAACTCACAGGGATATACTGGCTCTTGATGTTGCCGGCCACGGTCACCCAGCTCCTATGGGTACGACCGAGGGTGCTTCAGCTTCTGAGGGTGTTGCTAAGGATAATCTAGCCCCCGAGGGTGGTGCTGAGGGTGACCCAGCCCCCAAGGGTGGTGCCAAGGATGACCCAGCCCCCAAGGGTGCCAAGCTTGGTTCCTCTTCGGCTGCCTCCATGGATGTTCATGTCTGATCGCCACCGGTTCAATCTGAGGAACCTGTGGTGATGAATTTGCCTATTGCTCTTGTCGGTCCGGTCACCTTAGGGGCCAGTGACCCGAATGCTGGGAATCCACCGCCTAATGTTGGAGTTGAGGTCTCCTCGAGTGATGCTCTCAACATTGTCCCTATCAATGTTCCATTGATAAACAGTACATCGATGCTTCCATCTCTGGGACTTCCTTTATTTCTTTCTAATCTCTAGGTGAGCCGATCTTTTCCTTTCATTATTTTCGTTGACAAACGAGATCTCTTGCTAACTTTTGACCTTGCATAATGTCTTCAACTCTGTGTCAGCCTAGTTGAAATCCTGTGGTGCCCCTGTCCCCGATCAAGTTTTGTCTTTGATGTAGTGGAATCCTCTACTGCTTCAGAGGCAAATAGATGATCTGGAAGCCTCGAACTTTGGTTAGTGGGTCTTGCAGTTTCCTTTTTGCTGTTTATTGCTTCTCTCGTTTCACATCTTGTATTCTTTTCCTATTGCTTTACCAGCTCTGACTCAATGGTGCTCTGATGCTGAGGAGAGGTATACCTAGATTCAAGCTGATCTGAACTAGGTTTCTGCATTCTTGGATAGCGCTCAGACCTTGAACTCTTCTTTGAATGCCCAACTTGATTCAGAGAAGATGGCTCATGAGGTAAATTTTCCTGACTTCTTCTGCTTTGCCCCCTTTGCTTCGATGCTCAGTGCTCTTCTTGCCTGTAGGAGGAGAGGCGAACACTTCTTGCTTCTCGTGACAATCTGGATAGATTGTATCGTGATGCTAGCAATTCCTTGACTATCCCGGAGAGGAGCCATCGCTTCACTATGTCATACTTGGACCATCACAGGGATGAATTGAGGGCTTCCCAGACTGAAGTGTCATGACTTGGTAAGCTGCTGTCTTCGAAGGATTCTGTCATCAAGGAGTTGTGCTCCTCAAAGAAACTTGTCACGCAAGAGCTGGAGGCCGCTCGTCACAACATCAAGGCCTTAGAGGATGACCGTGTTGTTATGAAAGAAATGTGTGACAAAGCCATGGACAAGGCTATCCGTGCCAGGCGAATCCTGACAAGAAGACCTGGTGTTGTGGTGTCCGAGGACATCGCTGCCGACGTTCTTGCTGCCTCTATGCCATGAGCAAACCTTCTTCCTCTGCTACTCCTGCTGGTGAAGCTCCCTGCAAAAATGCTCTTGCACAGTGACTTGTTTGGATGGGAAAATACTTTTCATTGAGTTAGTATTCTTTTAGCGAGACAGTGTATCATGAATTTCATGTGTGTGTAAGCACGCTACGCTTGAACTATGTCACACCCGGGCTTTAAGGAACAAAGCCGGGTGCATCTCATACATGCGCCAAGAAGACAACATATATAATAACAGAGTGTATCGAGATAAATGTCACATTAACATCAGAGTATTTATTACATAGCGGAAGTCTTATTACAAAATAAAAGATAAATATAAAACGAACTAAGGATCATCCTTGGCGCAAAAGTCAACTAGGAAACACCACCTAGATCAGATCAAACTCCTCGTCTTGTGGCTCCTCCTGAACCACCTGCACCTCTCCTGTGGGGGGTGTGAGACAGCAAGGGTGAGCTCACACATGATCATAGCTCAACAAGTTGTGGGGAAACCAGTGGGCATGAACTCACCAAAGGTGGGAGTTCATGTGATGTGTAAGGCTAATCAACAACAGGGGTTAAGCTGAGCATTGCTTTTAATTAGTTGGTCAAAATTTTATTAGCAGTTACTAAATGTAAGTAAATACCAAACCTTAATAAAAGTAATAGAACAAAATTAAATAATAATCCCATGCAATGCAAATGACAAAATTGAATTTAAGTTACAAAAATTAATCATGTGAGAGTCCTGAGCTGCTCATGACCGTGAGCTCGGCTAGTATACCAGTTTTACACTCTGTAGAGGTTGTACCCTTTACCCACAAGTCATGTTACCCATCTGCCAAGGGATCACGACTCCCATACACCTCTACCTAGGAAGCGAGGCAGGGCAACACTATGAGGCCTTTACAAAGTTCCACTAGCTTCCGAAAACCCGCATATCAATGAGCTCTTGCTCAGCTACTTCTATTTGTTGGTCACCAGGATCCTCAGTCATAGGTTCTTCTACTTGCATCAATACAAACTTACATAGTATATAGAGAAAATTAACATCACACCAAATATGTAAACAAAATACATAATAATAATCTACACATTAAAATAAAATCCTAGGAACATGAATCATAAATTTTGGAGTTATATATTTTATGATATGAATTTCCAAAGGTTTTATGTGCTTAAAATAGGATTAAGTGGGAAATTAATTTTCTTATTGTTTTCATGTCAAAACAGAGAGTCTAAGTAATAGAGAATATTGTTACAAAATTTTAGAAACTGGAATGGGTTAATTTGGAGTTCATATAAATTTTCTATGGAATAAACAAGTTCTAGGAATTCTTTTTATATTAAAAATCAATTTCTGTATTTATTTACCTATTTTTATATGCTCTCAGGACTGGGCCTCAAATACAGAGAAACCCAAGGGGCTCGGTGCAAGATTCCTAAGACACAGAAAATAGTTGAGAGGGACGGCGAGTTTGTTCTGTAAAAACAGAAGGTTCCATATGTAAAGATGCTAGGCCGAAGGGGTACAGGGCGTTGACGGCCGTCCGATCAAGCACGGATGGCCAGGATTAGATCCGTCCCACCGCGAACCGGTATGCTGCGAGGATCGTTGGATCCAGGATCGAGGATCCGGATTTAATTACCCCAGATCTAGTATCTACCGTACGATGCGAGATCAACGACACGGATTAAAACGGGGTCAAACGTTATCTCTACTCTAATCTATGCCGTCGTCTTATGATCTAACGATCCACAGTGCTTCCAACTACCACGGCGGCAGAGGAAGGGGCACCGCTGTCTCGCCCGACGGAGGTCGACCGGTCTTGGAAATTCTGAGGACACAGAGCTCTATTTACCTCGTAGTGCAACGATTTCTGGTGCAGAGACGGACGGGAATTGATTAATGGCGTTCTTACCAGGGGTCGTGGCACAGAGAGCTCTAGCCACCGGGACGCGCGGTTCCACGACAGCACAGCAGGTTCGGTGAGAAATCGCCAACCACCCAGTGGTTTTCTCCCTCTGTTAAGGTAGCCGGCAACACCATGGAGACTCGGCGAAGCTCCCCGCCTAGGCGCAATAATCCAGGCGCGGTGACTACATGAATTCGGTAGCGGTGGCGGAAACTCTCCCCTCCGGTGGTGGCGGCGGCTGGTAAACGGCTATGGCGCATGTGCTAGGTAATGGCAGGGGGAAGAATGGGTCGCAGGGACTCCCATTTATCCCTTGGGGTTCCGGTTTGGAGGGAGGGGAGGGTCGTCCACGCCATCCGACAATGCCGGCGCTATCCGCGCTATTTGTTGTGCGGGAAGAAGGGAGTGCTGACGAGGTGGCCTCGCGCGACAGTGGCCTAGAGAACGTGCGACGTGGAGGTGTGAGGCTGAGTGGTGGGCCAGAGGCGTCGGTGCGTGTAGGATGAAGAAAATGGGCCGCGCAGCGCGTTTTCTTGAGTGGGCCAAAAGCAGGGATTCCAGCCCATTCTAGTGTTTCTCCATTTTCTTTTATATTTTGCTTTTCCTTTTATTTTCCTTATAATTTTCAAATTCATAATTTAATTTCCATTCAAGTTCAGACTTCTTAGTACATTTGTATTCTCATAAAATATACATCTTAAACATGGCATGAGATGAGTTTATTTATTATTTCTTTAATATTTATTTCTCTATTTTGTATGGTATTCTTCTTCTCTTTTCTCAAATTTCTTGAATTCCTTGTAGATCTTAAATTCCCATTTAGGCATTAATATATTTTTATATTATTTTATGTTGTCACAAAATGCACACAAAATAAAATCCCAACATGATGCATGTATTATTTTTGGTGTCTTTTGTCATTTATTTATTTTTTTAATTATGGTGTTCACATGAAATGATAAATATAGATAACACATACATGTCTAAGGGAACATGATTTCTCTTTTTAGACTTTTCTTACAAAGTGGGTATTACAAACTGATTGTTCCGTTAGCAGGGCGCTGAGGCCACCCTCGAATATGTGAGCATGCTGTTTTTCTTTGAGGCATTCCTGATTTGAGTTGATTGTTTCGTTAGTAGGGTATAGTAATCACCCCTGGTCATGTAAGCGTGAGCATGTCACACCAACTTAAGGCGTTTCTGACTTAACCTGATTGCTCCGTTAGTAGGGTATAGTGATCACCCTAAGTCGTGTAAGCGTGAGCATGTCGCACTGACTTAAGGCGTTTTCGACTTAAACCGATTGCTCCGTTAGTAGGGTATAGTGATCACCCTAAGTTGTGTAAGCGTGAGCATGTCGCACCAACTTAAGTCGTTTCCGACTTAAGGCGATTGCTTCGTTAGTATGGTATAGTGATCACCCTAAGTCGTCTAAGCGTGAGCATGTCGCGCCGACTTAAGTCATTTCCAACTTAAGTCGATTGCTCCATTAGTAGGGTATAGTGATCACCCTAAGTTGCGTAAGAGTGCCGTGCCGATTTCAAGTTGGGTCTGACCTAGGTTAGTTGTTGATCAAGAACTTGTATGCCTTGGAACATGGAAGCTTTATTGATAATAAAACCTTTTGCTTACAAAGTACAACTAGTCCCCAAGAGTTTTGAGGCATAGCTATGGATAGAATTTCCTGAGGTGCTCAATATTCCACGAATTCCCCACTTCGGTTCCATCCATTTGAGTGAGCCGGTAGGATCCCGACCAAGTTACCTCTTCAACGATGAATGGTCCTTCCCACAGTGGTGACAATTTGTGTCGTCTTTCTCCCGTCAGCACTCGGCGGAGAACCAAATCAACCACTGTGAAGGATCGATGCCGCACTGCTTTATCGTGATAGCGCCTCAGGGTCTGCTGGTATCTGGCCGACTGAATGACCACATTCAGTTGTTCTTCCTCTAGTATGTCGATGTCCTCCAGTCTGGTTGCTACTGCTTCGGCTACGCTTTCAAATGTTAATCTGGGTGCTCCAAAGATCAGATTTGCTGGTAACACTGCCTCTGACCCATACACCATGAAGAATGGGGTGTTTCCGTGTAAAGCTCGGCTTGGCTAGGTTCGCAGGCTCCATACTACATATCATAGTTCCCTGATCCATTTTCCTGCGAGCTTCTCGCTCTTGTCAAATACCTTTTTCCTGAGTGCATCGAGTATCATCTCGTTGGCTCTTTCCACCTGCACATTAGCTCTTGGCTGTGCCACTGATGCTTACTTGATCTGGATGCTCCTCTGCTCGCAGAAGTCAAAGAACTCTGAGCTGGTGAAGTTAGATCCCAGGTCTGTAATGATGCTGTTAGGTATTCCAAACTTGAACATTATTTCTTGAATGAACTCCACTGCCTTTGCTAAGGTCAAAGAGGTGATGAGTTTGTATTCTATCCACTTCGTGAATTTATCAATGGCGACCAGAATGTGCATGTATCCCCCTTGAGCCTTCTTGAAGGGCCTAATCATGTCCAGTCCCCAGCATACAAATAGCTAGGTTACAGGAATAGTCTGCAACTGTTGCATGGGTAGGTGCTGCTGCTTTGATAAGAATTGGCATGCCTCACACTTTTGGACTAATTCTGCTGCATCATTCTTTGTTGTTGGCCAGTAGAACCCGGACCTGAAAGCTTTCCCTACTAGAGTCCATGATGCTGCATGTATGCCACATTGCCTAGCATGGATCTCATCTAACAGCTGCTTCCCAGTAGCCGAGTGAATACACTTCATGAGGACTCCTCCTGCACCTCTTCTATACAGTAGGCCCCCTATAATGGTATAGTGGGCCGACTGTCTTGCGATGCGCTCCACAGCAGCCTTGTCATCTGGTTCTTCCTCGTTTCTTATGTATCTGATGATTGACTCCCTCCAGTCATTGGGATCTGCTTCTGCCTGCCGCATAGAGGTCATAGCCTGAGCTTCGTTCGATGGGATCGTGAGATTTTCATCCTCTAGTCTGCTGCTAGCCTGCACAGGAAGGGCTACCGGGGGCCCGGTAGTGAGAGCCGTTTGGATGGCGCCCCGAAAGCATTCTACGGCGCCTTGGAAATCGGCGCGCACGATGATAATCCCCTGAGGTCTTGGCATCTTGAGTATCATGTACGGGTAGTGTGGAATGACCATGAACTTCGCAAGTCCTGGTCTTCCAATGATGGCGTTGTAGCCGCAGTCGAAGCGAGCCACCTCAATCCTCAAGAACTCAGTTCTATAGTTCTCTAGGGTTCCAAAGGTGATGGACAGGTAGATGTGTCCAAGCGGATACTCCCCTTCGGTCGGCACGATGCCAAAGAAGGGAGTATCTGACTCAGTGAGGTCCTCGATGGTGACCCACAGGGCCTGGCGTGTTCGGGGGAAGGTGACGTTGATGATGCTTCCCCCATCCACCAACACCTTCTTTACTCGGCTTTCTCGGATCACCGGATCAACGAGAAGTGGATATTTGCCGGGGTGATCGAAGTTAATCCATTGATCAGCTCAGCTAAAGGTTATGGCATGTTTCAACCATCAATAAGGGGTCGAAGCACTTGTTGTGGCTACCAGGACTTGCCGATCATTAAGCTTTTGTTGCCTCCTATTTTCTTGTGCCCCATGGCCTCCGAATATGACGTTGACCTCCCTATCAACGCGTGGGAAAGCCCCACTCGTCCCCTCTTCCTGCTGCTGAGGCTTCCTAGGCTCGCCAGGCTCTCCTCGTGGCGGGGGAGGTGGTAGTGGCTAGAATGGTTGGTCGTGGCCGACGGAGTGTTTGAAGTTTCTACAGTTCCGTAGGGTGTGGCGGATGTCCTTATGATATGGACACTGGGAGTCGAGGATCTCATCTAGTGTTCGCACTCCTCTGCGAGGTGCACCGCGGGCTCGAGCGACAGGTGGCCCTATGATGTCTAGTGTCCCAGCGCTTGTTCGGTTGCTAGTTCATGTCCCGCCGCGGTGCGGGCGGCGCGGATTTTGTGCCTCCGATAAGGTCCTGGTCCCGCTCATCCGCAGTGATGTAGATGTCCACTTCTCTGAACAATTGCTCGGAGGTGACCGGCGCCTTTTGAAGTATGGCCTGAACGAAGGCCGAGTCGTTGGATCCTCTGTAGAAGTCTTCAATCACAGCCGCCTCAGCGACTTCGGGGACGTGGTTCCTCATCATTTGAAACCTTTTGAGGAACGACCAGAGAGTCTCATCATTCTGGCGCCTGATGGATTTGAGGTCCCATGGCTGCGCTGATGTATCGGACATAGACTAGAAGTTTGCGATAAACCGACGACTGAAGTCACCCCAGTCATCGATGTAGTGTCGAGGTGGGTGTTGGAGCCACTGGAGCACGTCCTGCCCTAGTACAATGGGCAACTACACCGTCATGACGCCCTCTGTTGCCCCAGCAGCCCGGGCGGTGGTCATATAGACAGCCAACCAGCCCCCGGGTCCTGCTTAGGCTCGTACTTGTCGATGTTGGAGACCTTGAAGTTAGGAGGCCATTGGATGGCTTGAAGACGAGGAGCAAGCATAGAGACTTCGCACGTATCCTCCTTCCGATGTTCACGTCGTCGGTCCCGAGGAGGGGAGTCAGTACTTGGTCGTCTCGACCGTCCCCGGAACGGGCCACTGGTCAAAGCTACCGCCGACTCAATTCGTGTGGCTCGGCTTCGCGCCGGTACACCGTGATCTCGGTCGTACTCCTCCCGGTGCCTTATCTCATTTTCATGCCATCGGTCGCACGAAGCGCTGATGGTGCTTCTTGCATCTTATCGACTGTTGATGGTGTGACACAGGTCGTTCGCGGGATGCGCAAGGGGTAGAAGATGATTGGCCACCTGAGTAAGTAGCCATCGGTAGCCTTCCACGTCTAGGGTTCGCGGAAGACCATCGGCTATCTGAGCCAGCGCTCCTCCAACTTCACTCGGTGTGTTCAACGCTCGAGTGAAGTCGGGGTATAGGTTTCGAGCGAGAAGAGGGTTCTCTCACCGGAGTCTAGCATCCTGTTCAGCCAGCTCCCGTTCTCGCTCCTGAGCCTATCGGTGATCACGACGGTGGGAGTTGTATCTTTCTCGATGTTGAGGGTCTTCTCCTCCACCGAAGGTCCTCAAGACAAAAACACCTTCGGCAAGATAATATAAAAGCTCATCGAAGCTATCATCAACCTCGGCTCAGTTTCTCAAGACGAAGGCCTTGTGTATAAGTAGCATTGCGGAATGTCGAAGCTCAAAAGCTTCGGCTCGGACCAAGCAAAGAAGTAAAAGACTAAATAGACCATATTAGCTTTAGTTGCCTGTAAATAAATGTTCAAGGGTATGGATGTAATTTCACCCAGGCTACGTCCATTGCCTATAAATAGATGAAGAGTAACCCTGTACTGTTCACGCTGGATTGTAATCACTCTCCTGCATCTTCACCTTCGAGCAAGCCGAAGGTATCATTGTAATGCTAATACCGTTAATATTCATACATGTTTTATGAAATACAAATATGTATAAATCAATGAGATACAATTATTGTTTACTCCTTTTGCATTCTTACCTATATAATAAATGATGAAGGTATGTCCATCTTGACCTTCGTATGATGAGCATTATATCCGTAAGGAAATAATACTTCGGAAGACAAAGGTCTGTTTTAATTAACAATCGTGTTGCCTTGTTCTTGACTCACATCATTTAAGAACAAGTGACCAAAACTCAGTGTACTCGTTCGTCGGGAGTTTCCCCCACTTCCGAGGCTTCGTCCCGGGACACGGGCTGCACCGGATCCCATTCCCCAGCTTCATGATGTCGCCGCACATTATGACATCTTTTTCTTCGTCACCGGGCATCACACTGGGGAGGTTTCTCCCCTTGCAAGCTAGGCTCATCGTCGGAGATGGGCGCTGACTCCAATCTCCCCTCGATAAAGAGGACGTGAGGGTAGAAAGGGACTGACATGACGGTGTTCTTCTTCTCATCCTCCTTTGAGGGCGGAGGCATCGGAAAGGTGGCTTAGTGTGTTCCCCTTCTCTGACTCGGGATGTTTACTTTCTTCTTCTGAGTAATCCATGTCCACTCCTTAGTGGGCAAGGTGGACAACAGAGTTCTTCGGGTTAGTTAAGCCCTGACTGATCGGTCTTCCTTCTCTCAAGGGCTCCTGAATCCCGGCTTGCAAGGGACCATCTTTCCCCGAGCTGGGAGCGAGGGTGCTATCCACAGTCTTCCTTTGGCTTCTCTCAGGATTCCCGAGGAGGGTCTCTTCTCGAGTGGATCCGCTACACGGTGTAGAGTCCCTTCTACGTCCTCTATACATGAGATGGTTCCAAAGCGGAATGTAGCCCCTAGGCTGAGAGTGATCTTGTTCTTGAAGGTGATGGCCATTGAGCTAACTTTGATCAATGACACACCCCTACCTGGTGCGCCAGTTGTCGGTGTCTAGTGTCCGACCGCACACCCAGGGTACCCTCGTGGTGCTTTTGGGTAGGACGGTGTCGCTGATTGTAACTCAATGGTTCGTGCTAGAGGCACGAGAGAAAGAGAGAGAGAGAGAGTTGGGCGATTTTCTGTAGGTTCGGCTTGCTTTGAGAGGCGTAATACCCTACTTCCTAGGGTGGCTTTGTATATGTGGCATGTTTACAAGTGGTGCTTCCCTAATGGAGAGGTGTTAATTGAGATCAAAATGATGGGGTTCCCCCTAGGCCTTATATACATGACTGTGGGGCATTCTCTACTCACACACTGATCACATTCTTCTGGCTTATCTCCTAACAAATAGTGAACCAATTTTGCTTATCTTAAGGGAAACCCGATGGCTTCATCCCGATCTATCTCCGGCGTTTGAGGGCGTCGAGTGTGGGAAAGACGGATGACTCCCTCAAGAAAACGCATAATCCATGAATGATCCGGGCGTGAGCCCATTGCCTTCTTGGGTCGGCTCATTTCAATTGTAGTCTTTGCTCGCCCCACGATGAGACAACCTTGCAGGGCGACTAGTTTGTGCCCCTACACAAGGGTTTTCGCCTTCTAGTGGACCAGGCGGATATCTGTCCCCCACAGGCACGTCTTGTTGAGATCTGTGAAGTCAATACACATTCTCCATTTTTCATTAGCTTTCTTTACCATAACAGTGTTGGCTAGCCATTTTGGGTATGTTACTTCTCTGATGACCCTGGCACTGAGAAGCTTTTCACTTCATTTCTTGCCCCTTTAGCTTTATCATCGGACATCTTCTGAAGCTTCTACTTCCTTGGTCTAAGAGTTGGGTCTACATTGAGTGAGTGTTCAATAACATCTCTATTGATACCACAAAGATCATTAGCTGACCAAGCAAAAACATCCTTGTTATTGAACAAAAATTTTAACAGAGTTTTTTCTTGTTCATCAGACAGCTGGGACCCAAACAACACCTTCTGCTCCACTATGTCTTCGCACAGAAGCATAGACTTTCGTTGATCCGCTAAAGCAGCCTTATCTCTTATGTACTTGTGCTGCTGGTGAGCTTCGGCTTCATCTATGTTCTGAATGGCCTTTAAATCTGTCCAATTCCCTTCAACCCTTCTAACATCTTCTTGGCTTCCATGCACAACAATAGGACCTTGGTCAGATGGTATCTTCATACATAGATATGCTGGATGGAGTATTGCTTCGAAGGCGTTCAATGTTCCTCGTCCAATGATTGCATTGTAAGGACAGTCCATGTTGACAATGTCAAATACAACTTGTTATGTTCTTGTGTTGTGAACATAATCGAAGGTGATTGGCATTGTTATTTTCCTAAGTGCCACTATTTGCCTTCCTCCGAAGCCACACAAGGGGTGCGTTGCATCATGTATTTTGTCATCATGTTCCTGCATTTTCCTAAAGGATTTTTTGAAGATTATGTCTGCTACACTGCCCGTATCTACGAGGACATTATGAACCAGGAACCCTTTTATAACACATGATATGACCATAGCGTCATTATGGGGGTAATCCTTGAGCTGAAGGTCTTCCTGAGAGAATGTGATTGGTACATGAGACCATTTGGATTTGATGAAGGGACCTTGCACTCCGACATGCTGTACCCTTCTCTATGCCTCTTCTTCTGCTTCTTGTTGGCTGGTTTGGAACTTGAACCAGTTGTGATTGGGAGCACCAGCTTCGTAGCCAAAGGTGTCAGAGCTTGATCACCTCGTGAAGCCATCGTCAAAGTCATGGAAGTGAGTTTGGGTTCGAGTCCCACGGTGGGCGCCAATGTTGGTCACTTGTTCTCAATGTTGTGAATCAAGAACAAGGCAATACAATTGTTAAAGATTAAGGACCCTCGTCCTTCGAAGCATCATATCCTTTCGGATATAACGCCCTTCGGACGAAGGTCATAGAAGACACACCTTCATCATGCATGAGGATGAAAGTCTATAAAGATAATATTTGTTATTCATTCATTCATCCATATATTATTTCATGATATATAGATGAACATTAATAGGATTTATATTACATGTATACATTCGGCTTGGTTGAAGGTGCTGACGCGAGAGCGATTACAATCCAGCATGAACATTATGAGAGTACTGTTCACTTATTTATAGGCACGGGACGCAGCCCGAGTAAAAATACATTTATGACCTCAACATGTACACATAATCATAACATAAACCATCATGGATTAACTAGTCTTTTCCTCTTTGACTTGGCATCATGTTTAACCTTCGTCGCCACCTTAAGCCGAAGCTGTTGTCTTTCGGCTGTACCTTTGGCATTCGACGTTATCGCTTTTAGACAATGTCTTTGTCTCGAGGGCCTTCGGCGGAGAAGAAGACCCCCAATATCGCTTACAAACAATATCTTTGTCTTGAGAACCTTTGGTGGAGAAGAAGACCCACAACAGGTAGATTTAGAGGCCGCAACCATGATTTAATTATTTGGTGGAGCTCATCAAGTGATGCGCTCAATAGAAGCGTATTTCTTGCCTCCTCATATAGTTGGTTGGTAAAAACCCACCGTTTTTTTGTTACACACCTCAATTCAGCATACCATTTTTTATATTCTATTTTGTCTGCTCTTCTTTTCTCTCTCGACTCCTGACGAAAAAAAGAAGACTGCACCTTATGCATGCAGCCACCTCCAAAGATCCATCATACGAGTTTGTTGGTAATGACCTCTAAATTTTACACTATAAAATTTAAGAATCGAATCGAATTAGGATATGACTATTCATATTCATTTTTGAACTAAAATTTATTAAGGATCCTACCTTATTGTGAAGAAACATTTAGATCATGATCCATTATCACCCTTAGGTCTATACCAGCAAGCCGATGATGGTTGGATCAGGTAGATCTGGTCCCTCTCAACCTCCTCCGCCCCCTTCATCTTTCATAGGCATGGGAAATATTGCACCTAGTGTTGGGATTTCGTGACAATTGTGGGCCTAGCCATTGATGCAACTCCTCCCTGCAATGCGAGAGGCGGTGAGGGCCCCTGGCTGGCCTCAAGCATCCAGGTGCTACTCCTAGCAGAACTCATAGCTAGGGCATGATTGACAGCATGACAACAGTTGCTACATACCCTCAACTTCACCATTACCACACTGGATCTAACCAAGCCTGACTGCATGTGATCTGCCTTAGATCTATAAATAGATAATCATTTGCAGCAATCAAGTTCACCCCTTTCACCAATCTTTAAGCTCAATGCAAGTAGTTGATTTGAAAACTTGACATGTGTTCTACATATACATGTTGTAGAAGACGTGTTTGAAATTGACACAACTAAATGAACTAACCTCTACTCTAGTATTGTGAGCGAGTTTGGTTAGATCCACATGCAAGATTGAGCAAGGATGACAACCATGGAAAGGATGGTGATAGCCACAAAGAATAATCAAATGCTTAACATACAAAGAGGAAGAAGAAAGCAAAATACAAGAGCTCAAAGCAAAGGTATAGATAGGACATTTTGTTTAACCAATCAAGATGTAATAAAGTGCATGATCAGACTTAGGATAGATGGTAATACTATAAGATGTGAGCTTAATTAGACAATTTAATCATCTAGTGCCACTAGGTGTTGGAGTTATGTCTTATGTGCGTTGCATAAAGGCCAAGTGACACATTTGTAGAGCAAGAGAAAATATCTACTGAAGCACTTTTAAAAAAATAATAAATGCTCTAATATGTTTGAAAAAACATTTGAGAGTTAGTACACTTGAGAAGAGACAAGAAAGTACTTTACATGTCATTTTTCAACATGCATGGGACATGTTTGGTGGTGCATCAGACATGAGATAGGCTCATATGCAATGCAAAACTTTTAGCCAAGCATAGTGTAGTCTGATGTGCACTACATATGGTTCAACAAACAAGTCTGGTGCAACATCAGATGGCACACCGAATAATGAACTCAGGTAGCTAGTGAACATGTACAAACTACTCTAACACTCACTGGACTTATTCGGTGTAGCACTAGACACCACACCAGACAGTCATGTAGAGAGCAAACAAACTCCACACTAAGATCATGCACTGGACATGTGTGGTGCTATGTCTAATGATGGCACCAGATACCTCACAAAGGGAACAACTAGTTTATAGTTGTTATGAAGGCACCGGATGTATCTGGTGTAGGAATCGGCGGTGCACGTGACATGTTGTATGCCTTTGATTTTAGCCCATCAAGAGGTAACAGTTGGATTTCAATATGAGTCTATAAACAGACCACTTGGCCAGTCTTGGCTAACATCCTTGCACTCCATACACTTGTAAACACCTCTTGAGGATAGAAAACACTCTCCACTTAATTGTAATAGATCATCATTTGAGTGATTTTGGAGAGCTCCTAGTGCATCCCATATAGTTATTGCATCTTGTGGCACTAGTTGAGCTAGTTATACTCTTGTTACTCTTAGTGATTTTCATCATATAAACAGCCTAGAGTTCGTGGGATGTTGAACAACTATTGGAGATTGTTGTAGGATCTGGTCATCATTGTGAGGAGCTCTTGTGCTCATTCCCCATGGGAGATTCACGAAGAGTAACTCTAGTAGAACTATGGCTTGTTGGAGTATTTCTATAGTGGGGTTCTTGTGATGTCCTAATTGTGGGCTTGACAATTAGCAGGTGAACTACCTATCGTGGACTTACCATAACAAGGTCATAGGTCAGTAGCAAGCAATCAAACCTTGAGATAAATCATTATGTTCATTCTCTTGTATAGCTTGGTTTGATATGATACCACATTCACATTTACATTCATATTTTTGCCTTATATTTTAATTGATTGAGTATTTACATAGGATAATTTATTTGTGACAAGTTGTATTTTTATTCATAGTAAATTTAGGTAGTTGCTAAATTGTGTGAAATTTATCTAGAGACATAGAAACAAGAATTGTTTGGAAGGATTGCCTATCTGGAATTAAAGCTAGAGCAAATATATGCTTCCATGCCACCTTTCATGATAATCAACTTTGCTCTAGTGATAATTGTGAATTTGTAGGATAATTTTATATGCTATTCGCCCCCTCTTGCCATCTAGTTCCTATGAAGTGGCAAAGATGTGTTTGAGAGCCTTACATTTGGTGAAAGGGCATGAAAAGATGACAATAATAAATGACATGAGCATACCAAATATATTGCTAGTAGAATCTCTCAACTTCAGCTTATATAGTGGCTCTACTGTGTGATTTGGGATTCAAGTGCATATTGGTATTAATGATGTGGAGATCATAAATATGGATGGATAAAATCTCATAATTCAAGGTTTTTTATTTGAGAACTAATACTTGGTAGATTTTCATTCAAGGGAAGTTCAATTATTAGCATGTCTATTTTCTAAATCAAGTGTAGGTTAGTTATGGTATAGAATATTAGCACATGTTGGCATGAAACAATTGAATAGGCTAATGAAGCATGATATAGTTAAAGGGTTGAAAGATGTCAAATTTAATAGAGAGATATTATGTAGCTCATGTGGAGCTAGAAAACAAATTGGGAACACTCATCCTAAGAAGAATAGGATGAGCACTAGTAGGCCATTAGAGTTATTGAATATGGACTTATTTGGACCTACCTCTTATACAAGCATTAGTGCCAACAAATATGGATTTGTGAGTATATGTCTTCTCAAGGTTCATATGGGATTTCTATCTCAAAGACAAGAGTGAAGTCTTCAACATCCTCAAATCATTTGTCAAGAAAAGTGAAAATGAGTTTGGATTAAAACTCAAGAAAATGAAAAGTGACAATAGAAGTGAGTATAGACACTCAATAATAGATGAACTATGTGATGCTTGAGAATCAAGCATGAGTTTTTGGCCAAGTGCACAACACAAGCAAATGGCCTTATTGAGAGGAAAAATAGAACAATCATTGTTATGGCAAGGTTTGTGCTTAGTGAGTACAACACAAGATATGTATTTTCGGTAGTAGCAATCAACATGACATGGCATGCAAGCAATAGTCTCAATTATCACCAACTGTTGAAAAAGACACCTTATGATATATTGATTGGAAGGAAGTTAAACATTTCTTATTTATAGTCTTTGGTTGCAAGTTCTACATTATCTAGAAAGGCACAATTTAATCAAATTTAAGAAGAAATGTGATGAGGGGTTTCTACTTGGGCACTCTACTTCAAGAAAAGTTTATAGAGTCTAACAAAACTTATGGCATAGTTGAAGAAGCATATAATGCTCAATTTGATGAAACAAGTGGTTCTCAAAACAAATATAAAAATTTAGATGATGTGAGAAGTATCCAACTAGGCGATGCTATAAAAAATATGGTAATAGGTGGTATAATGCCAAGAGTGGTGATACAAGTGAAAGAAGATCAAGCGATCCCTCCATGAAGTATGCAAACCAACGATCAACCTAGCACAAATGGTTCTCATGAACATGATCAAGGTCAAAGTCAACATGTGCAAGATAAATAATTGGCTAGTCCAACTCAAGTGACAAAATATTGTAATCAAGTAAGCTCAAGTACTCAAGATCAAGTTGTTCTACTAGTCACTATTGCAAGACAGAATCTATTTGACCAAATTGTTGGAGATTTGAGGAGTGGTTTGCAAACAAGACTAAGATTAACATCATTTTATGAGCACTACTCATTTGTGTCATCCACCAAACCAACAAGAATAGAACAAACATTAATGGATGTTGATTGAGTTAATGTTATGCATGAAGAACTCAATAATCTCACAAGTAATGAAGTATGGGAGTTCGTTAAAAGGATTAAGAGTTATATTGTTATTTGCACAAAATGTGTCCTTAAATCAAGAAAAATTACTATGGTATGGTTATAAGAAACAAAGTAAGACTAGTTGCACAAGGTTACACTCGAGTGTAAGGCCTTGACTTTGGAGAGACATATGCCTCGGTTACAAGATTGGAAGAAATAAGAATCATATTAGCGTATGCTTGTGCCCATAACATCATGTTACATCAAATGGGTGTAAAGAGTGCAATTCTCAATGAATACATCAATGAGCTAGTCTTTGTTGAATAACCACCTGGTTTTCAAGATAGCAAGAAACCCAACCATGTGTACAAGCTAAAGAAGGCAAAACCCTAAGGTGAGTAGGGACGGGCCAGAGTGTAGTGATGCGAACTTGGCCGCCTTCTTCAGAACTTGGATCACAAACTCAATAGGTTGATCTGAGACCATCTGAGGGCTCGATGGAGCAGATGTTGTAGGAGCAGCAATAGTTTGATCACTTGGGCCAGGGACAAGGTCCTTGGGTGCAGCAGGCTCGGTTGGACATTCTATGGTGGAGTAACTAGGGGGCTATAGTGGGCATGTCTTTAGTCATCACGTCAATCATTGGTGGTGCACTAATGGCCAAGTCCTTCTCTGGCAGGACAAAGTGTGTAGGCTCGGTTGGGCGTTCTACTATCGACTCAATGAGGGGCTCTGATGACCTTGGCACTAGTCGACACGTTAGCTTGTGAGACTCGATCCCTCAGGAGAGCATTGCCTACCTTAGATAGTGCTCGAACTCATGATGTAGGCGCTCCATTTTACCTAACCACAAAGCTTAATACTTTGACTAACTTTTTCTACCTAAGGTTAGTTTTCAATGTAGATGACTAAGATCGTGTCCAACAATTCACCCATATGATCACCTAAAACATTGTTTTGCACTGTAGAATGTATTGTTTGCAGAGTGTAGTTTGAATATGGGTATAAGGATGGATAAGCTGCTGGAATAATCTAAGGCGGTGTTTGGTTCCACCTCCTAACCTTTAGTAGTCACTTTTAGTCCATAAACTACCAAACGGTATGACTAAATGAAGTCTTCCAAATAAAAATTGTAGGGACTAAAGTTTACTCTAAAGTTTAGGAGGGTGACTAATAACATGTTTGGTTTGAGGAATGAGTTAGGGCCTGTTTGGTTCGCTAACTAACTTGCCACACTTTGCCTAACTTTCTGCCTAAGTTTAGTTCTTAAATTCGAATGACTAACCTTAGGCAAAGTGTGTCATAGTTAGCTACAAACCAAACAGGCCCTTAGTCCATCATCTTTTCACCCCACTTTTTTTTGTTTGGTTTGTGGAATGTAATGAGTTGATCCATCACCATTTCATTCATTATAGGCTAATAATTAGCAATAATATAAGAAATGAATTTATTCCTTATATTATGTGGAATGGACCCATGATGCACCATCTTATTTAGAATGTGTTGACTTTTCAAACCAAACACCCCTAAATGATTCAAACACTCTTTAACCTTAGATAAAGTGTGGCTCAGTTAGCCGCCGAGAACTAAAGAGGCCCAAAATATATTATTCATCTTGGGCCCATTTCAAGTTTGCGTCTGGTCAAGTTTGGTGCTACTCATGATTATTATATTAGGAAAAGGGCTCGTCTTTGCCGTAGGCACGACAGTGCGAGAGATTCTGATATTTGCCATCAGCAAGAAACATGTTTGTAAAATGGCCATCAGACCCACATTCCATAGACCCAGCTGGACCCACAATTCATAGACACAGTGGTAATTATAATAAGAAGACAACATTGTGAGCGGCAAAAATCCAATTATCTCCGACAGGCGCAGTCACGACGGACATGGCTGCGCTACCTGCCTGTTCGTAAACTGCCATACCACCCCGCGTTGCGCCCACATGCCGTGAAGTGTGAGGTGCCGATCGCCCATCATCCTTGCGCCGAGTCGCTGAGGTGCAGATACTCAGTCGCCATCGCCTACTGAACGGGCCATCTCATTGCCCTCGACCACTTCTCTAGGTTTTTCTAACTGTTAGCTCTTGTAGGTGTTATGGGAGTGGGACGCTTCTTTGGTCTGACCGCACGAGGCATCGATGGAGGGCTAGGGCGGGAGCAGGGGCAGGGCGCGGGTTTCCCCTATTGAGGGCGGCGCGTGACAGCACAAGGCGCTCGCACCGTGGCGCTTCCAGAGCGCCTTTGTGCGGTAGGAGATGAACTCGTGCATTATTTCTGATGTGAAGCCCTCCCTGAACGACGGAAGTGGCGTGGATGGGGAGAGTCCCGTGACTTATGTGGAAAACGATGTTTCGAAGAACACAGGTGGCGAGGTTCGCGGCTTGCGTGGTGTCAACGGCAATCCGGCTGCCAAGGAGGGCGATTCACTACCCAACGATGTCAGATTTTCTTAGAACCATGTTGATAGCGACAGAGTCACGGCGAAACCTAGCGATGTCTCGGGTTTTTAGTACAATGGCCCTACCGAGGAGATCAATTTGGCATTGAACAACTCAGAGGGTTTCATGACCAGTGAGGGCAATGTACCAGGTTGTAGAAAGGGGCGCAAGGCTATTGCGCCATGGAGGTTCCAGACCGGGCCGGGTCAAGCCCAAGTGGGTACAAGGTTTATTCTCAGGAAATATATCTAATGGAGAAGCTGAAGATAAAACATCCAAGGTCAAAGATGGATCAAGGAAGCATGCCCCTGCCATGGCACGCAATCACTCTCATCTCAAAGGCTCAGCTACTAGTGGACGATCTTCAGTGAGAATTCCTAAGGGAACTGGTTCAGCACCAAAGAAGAGAGTTATCAAGGATGACCAATATCAAGCAATGGCAAAAAAATAGAATTACCTCGATCAGAGAAAATGTACTGACTACATTGCGGGAATTTCAGATAATTTACAAGAAGCTCCTGGAGGAAGAACAGATCAAGTGGAGGGAAAGGGGGCATGGTCCGAGCCCTGATCTTGTAGCTTTTAATATTTTTAGAGAGAGGTTCTGTGCCAATTGCGATGACATGAAGTATGATGGAAGCATTCCTGGAGATCGTATTGGTGATGTGTTCAATTCTGTCATGGAGCTTAACATTGTTGGTATACACCGTGCACAATCGTTGCTAGTTGATCACATCAAAAAAAAAGGATGGGACGTGTCTAGCTGTTAGTGTTGTGTCATATGCGCAACCTTCTGCTTCTGATAGTTTGGATTTACTATTACACTTTGGATCAGTGACTGACACGTGTGATCAGAAATTGGTAGGAAATGATGTGGCACTAAAAGAGGAGTATGGATATTGATACGACTGTCCGTGTTATCCATGCAGTGATGACTGCCAACCCAAACAGCTTACTAGATATGTATATGGTGGTTTATACTTGGTTGAGAAATTCCACAGAGGAAAAACATCAGGAGGTCAGTATATATTCCAAGTGTAATATGTGAACAGCCACCTTCGGAGCAGGTACCTTCGGAGTCAGGCCGCGAATGTACAAGAGCATGGTTAAGACGAAGCGCGACTGGAACGAAAAATGATCATGACAAAGGATAAGACGATCACGAAGCTATGTGCAGAAAGGCTTCGGCACAATAACAGAAAAGAAAAACCGACTTAAAGATGAAAAGCCGAATTGGACCTCGAAGAACTACTGTAGTTATTGATAAATATAAAGGGCATCAATGTAATTTTGTACGGGCTGCGTCCCGTGCCTATAAATAGGTGAACAGTACTCTGGTACTGTTCACACTGACTTGACACACGCCTTTTTGCATCACGATTTGTACCTTTTACCTTACATCAGTCTGAAGGTACATTTGTAATCCGTTTTTATGAATTTAATAACGGAAATGTATTAATGATAATGCTGATATTATTACTTATACATTTTATATATAATTATTCTGTTCATTCATTTATCAACCTAACGAAGGTCTTTTCCTTCGTAACTTTCGTCCGGGATTCATTATACCCAAAGGGATATACTGTTTCTAAGGACGAAGGAGTTTGACATTTAACACTTTTATGTTGTCTTGTTTTTAATTCATAGCATTTGAGAACAAGCCCCCAACATTGGCGCCCATCTCCGGTCAACTCACTTCCACTTTTTGGGTTTTGAAAACCTTCGGCAAACGTCATCTTCGTCATGCCGCCGAAAAAAGCTTCAACGATAGGGGCTGCCACTCTGCAGCCACTGGACCCCAATCAGGATGTCGTCTCTCTTAGGGAGGCCCGAAGCCAGAAGAGGAAGGCCATCAGTCCAACGCCTCCGGAAGATGACTTGGACCAAGAAATACAAAAAATGGAGATGCTCCATCAATAGGTTCAACGAAAGAAGGAGAAGATGGCTCGTCTAGCTGATCTTCAAAAGCAGATAGATGAAGCCTCTGAAGAGCTTCGACATCTCGCTCAAGATGACCAGAATTAAAGGCCTCCGCGCAGAGAGCTTCATCAAGAGGGTTTCTACAACGAGGATGACTGGTATGAAGATTTCCATCACGGAAATTTTGCTTTTGATGATGCTTCTCCCTTGTCAACAGAACTGCAGGCTGTTCCTTGGCCACAGTCTTACAAGCTGCCTCAGCTCCCCATGTACGACGGTCATTCAGACCCGAAGCAATTCTTGATGAGCTATGAGGCAACTATATCTTCGTACGGTGGCAACACGGCGGTCATGGCAAAGTCCTTCGTCATGGCTGTCAGGAGCGTTGCACAAACTTGGTACTCTTCCCTTAGGCCAGGGACAATCACCTCATGGCAAAAGTTGAAGGATATGTTGATAACCAGCTTCCAAGGGTTTCAGACGAAGCCAGTCACTGCTCAAGCTTTATTCCAGTGCACCCAGGATCACGAAGAATACCTTCAGGCATATGTCCGAAGGTTCCTACGTCTGAGGGCACAGGCACCAACAGTGCCCAATGAAATTGTCATTGAGGCCATGATCAAGGGGCTTTGGCCAGGACCTGCAGCTCAGTACTTTGCCAGGAAGCCTCCTCAAACTCTGGAGAAGCTGCTCCAGAAGATGGACGAGTACATTCGAGCTGACAATGATTTTTGCCAAAGAAGGGAGGAAGCTCTCAGGTTCTCTGAAATGACTAGGGGCTTCGGAGGAAGATTTTATCCAAGGCACGTTAGGTCAATTCACAATTCTACTCAAAATGATGATAAAGGCAGTCAACAACAAAGGCCACGGTGCTCCTCGCAAGCTTCGGGGCAACAGCAAAGCTCCTTTCGGCCGCCAGCGCCAAGGGGCAGAGGCGCCAGGGGCTTCGGGGGAAGATTTGGGGATCAATCAAGAAAAATATACTGGCTATTCTGTGGTGAAGGTAAGGGCCACACCACCAGGATGTGTCACATTACCATCAAGAAGCAAAAGGAGCTAGCAGAAGCTGCTGCACAACAGAATCAGCCGAAGCAGGTCATGCATACTGCTTCGTACCATTCGCCTTACATTCCAGAATATGTAGGCAATCACCCTGCAGCCTCTGTTGCTTCGGCAAGCCAACCCCAAGCTTCCTGGCAACAACTTCCACCGCCACCACCAATACAACGAGCTTCGCAGCCAGAAGGGAGCCAACACTCTCACCCCTAGAGGGACTTCAGAGAAGAATCCGAAGCTCGCACAGTCAATAGCACTGTGCCAGAGTCGAAGCACATTTACTGACAAAATATCCTACCAAAACAGCAGTTTTTTCGCATTTTTACATTCAGTATTACTTTTTTGTTAATAAGGAACAATTATGGGAAGTTTAAGTGTCTTTTATCGTTTTTCCATTTCTCGTAACGCTTTCTTCATAGGCTTGAGTTGCCAAAGCATACGAGTTTATGGTGGCATGAAGGACCGTTGTATTGTCAAAAGTTTTTTATAACGGACACAGTGCAAACTGTTCGAAACAGTGAAAAGTTGTTCCTAAAGGAGCGCAGAGTAAGTTTTCTGAGCTTACAGCGAAAAGTCAGCGCTGATTCCGCCGAAAGTAAAAGGCGAATAAGCTCCTAAGGGAGGCTTACAGCGAAAAATAAACGCTGATTCCGCTGAAAGTAAAAGGCGAAGAAGCTCCTAAGGGAGGCTTACAGCAAAAAATAAACGCTGATTCCGCTGAAAGTAAAAGGCGAAGAAGCTCCTAAGGGAGGCTTACAGCGAAAAGTCAACGCTGATATAAAAAGTGTGTGTGCTCTATTACAGGGATATGTATCTGTGGCGCAAATGTCATTTTGCATAACATAACATCATCACATCATTCTGCATAACATAAGCATCATACAGCATATTGCATGTGGAACAAGAAGGGGGTACAGTGTTGATCTTTGGAGAATATTCTGGAAAAGAGAAAATCGTACTAAAGCACAAAACAAGTCGAGAAGAAGTGCAGCTTCATTAGAGAGGCAACAAAAAACTTTTCTATAGCTTCGGAGAATATTTCACGAAGCTTGGATAATCTTCACCAGGGAAGTGTGCAATTTCTTAAAATATAAGATTTTCTTCACGAAGCATGAAAAGAAGGGAAGGTGTTTTTTCGCCGAAGGCTCAAAAAATGGTATGTAAGATTTCATGCATCGTAAAGAATTAAAACTGTACATGGATTATATATTACATTCAAAGTTACAATATATTACACACGTTACGTTCCAAATGTTTTTACAGTAGCATTTAATCCTCTTTAAGAACTATTTCTGCAGCTTCATTCAGTAGCTGGTCAACAACCTTGTCCATAATGGCTTCAGCCATTTTTCTAATTTCATCGTCCCCCTTCGGGTGGGGGCCCGGAGATGCCTCAGCAGGTTCTGAGCGAAGAGAAGATACGGCTATATTACTATTACAAACCGTGAACAAAGTCTGGAATCAAAAATTACAACATAATAAAAATCACTAATTAATACCTATTTGCCCTTCGGGCTCTGTACTTTTTTCGGCAGCCGCCGCTACTTTTCTAGCATCATGGATGCCTTTTTCACTCTTTTGAATAATTTCTTGCGCCATTTCTTGGCCGCCGTTGTCCCAGATATCGGTAAAAAAATTTCCGCCGATCATGCTCGCTTCGGCTGACAGGTCTTTAATGTCTTCGGAGGACAAAGTAGCTTCGGATTGCGCTAAAGATTTTACATGCTCACAACCTTTTTTTCTCCAAAACAGTAGCAATTCCTCTAGCACCCGAAAAAGCACACATGTCTCCACGGCTATTCAGGATTTCTTCGAAGGCCTCAGCTTCGTTACTGATCCATTCCATCGGACCTTCGGGATTGCCCCTTGAGAAATTCTCTTCGCTAGAGAATGCGCCAACGTTGGCAAAGCTGGATTTTATCTTTTTAACGCACTCTATGGATTTAACATAACATCTTCTCTGAGAAGCACGAAGCTCTTTAACATTAACTTCCAAATGATCTGCCCATTGATCGCTTAATTCTCGTCTTGTTTCTTCAAGAGTGCGTTCTTCTTTGGCTCGGGCTAGTTGTTTACGAAGATCTTCAATTTCATGCTTTTGAGCTTCGGCTTGAGTTTTAGAGTTAGCCTCGTTTTCTTTCATTTTTTCCACTAATGTAAGCAGAATTCTGTCCTTCTCCATGGCCTCGTTTCTTAGCCTGATAACCTCTGTTCGAAGGTTGTTGAGAGCAATGGTGCAGCTCTCATCTTCAGCATTCTTCTGAGCCCTTAAGGCATTGCTGAGTATTAAGCCCTATTCAAAAGAATGAATGAGTTAACATAAGAGCAAAAAACTAATTCAAAATTCATAAACTTCAAAATTCACAATTTTTGTACCTTCAGACTATTGTATGCCAGGCTATCCGCAAGATCCTCCTTCGTCATGGCACATAGGCCAGCTTTGAGTTTCGGGAACCCCATGCTTCTAGCCATCTCCCGGCACACGGATAATTCTTTATTCTCTGGGAGACAGTACAGGAAATCATCTTCGTTTGTCCCATTGAACACTACGGCCCCTTTCGGATACTTCAGTTCTCGGGCATAGTGATTGGCTTCAAAAATCTCTTCTTCAGATAGTTTTTTCCCCGAAGCATGTCGCACAATATAATCATGTATTTTGGAAGATGCTTCGGGGGTGGCAGTGCCAATTTCCTCAGTCAGAATCGGCTCCGCTATTTTTGCTTTTTCGGTTTCTAAACTCACCTTCAAAGGTTGTATCTTGGTGGATTCCGAAGGACCAGCTTCAGTTTCAGACTGTTGCTTCGAAGTTTCGGCAGCAAAGGCTTCAGTAGACACTTCAACAGTTTTCTTTGGAGTTGTGCTTGAAGATTTAATTGTTTCCAAAACATCCAGCACTTTAACCATCCTTTTTCTTTTCGGGGTCGCTGCTGGCCCCTTCTGGCTTTTAGCTGTCTCAACTTTTGACGAAGGGCTTAAAACATCTAGTGTTTTTCTTTCTTCAGATTTCTCTGTTTTTTCTATTGCCGATGCTTCGGCCATTTCTTCGGATTTTGGCGCTGCAGTTGGTTCTCTGGCCTCGGTGGCCGAAGAGGCCTCGCCAATGAACTCGGGCACTGTGGCCGGCTCAATACAGCGTGGAGGGTGTGTGGACACTTTTACTTTCTTCCTCTTCGGCGCTGGCTCCCCGGGAGCAGCCGAAGCAGTGTCCTTCGCAAGAGAAGTATTTTTTCTCTTTTGACCTCGCATTGGATAATAGTAATCAGGATAGATAAATCCAATTGCATCAAATACTCAGTTGAGTCTCTTCTTTTTTCGGCCTCCGAAAGCCGCAGATAATGCAGTGTTTTCGGCCTTTGAGTATGCCCCAAGCAATTCATCACTTACATTTTCAATGCTTTTCAGCCAATCATCATCCGGTTCAACAAACTTATCTCCATACTTGAATGTATATTTCAGCCTGATTAGTCCACCCTCGTCAGTTTCTTTAACGGTCTCCTTCGGCATTTCCCAGTTATCTACAAGTGGCCACACTCTGAAGGCAATGTGCTCTTGCATTAAATCTCTAGTCCCAACAAAAGAGCAGACCACGCCAAAGGCCCTCTGACATTCCTCAGCTGCTTCGTCCATTTCTACCTTTGGTTTCCGGAGTCCGAAGCGCTGCCAGATAGGGCGCATGATGATGTCTTTGATATCTTCCCGAACCTTCAAATCATTCTTCATGTAGAACCATTCCTTCATCCATTCCCCGGGCCATCTCTTCCGAAAGGTTGGCACGGGACAGCTTGACCCAGAGCGGGCACCGAAGCTATAGCAACCAAAATTATTATGATATTGCTCCTTACCCCAGGGTTTCGTCTCATATACTAGCTCGTGTATATTGCAAAAGCTTTTTGCACTTGGTTCCAGGCCCTGGCTCCTCACGGCCCAGACGAAGATTCCTAATCTTATCACTGCTTCGGGGGTAAGTTGATGAAGGTAAATTTGATATATTTTCAAAACTTCTACCACAAACCTGCTCAGAGGGAATCGTAACCCAGCCTTTAAGAAGCTTCAGAAGATCACCACCTCATTATCTTCGAGGGTCGGCGTAGTTTTTTCTCCGTCATCTGCCCTCACCATGGATATATCTCGAAAATATCTCCCCCTCATATTTTTAAGGTGACTCTGCTTAATAGTTGATTTTCCGAAGTTTGAGTGACTAGGCCGCCACGGGCGATCTTCGGAGTCCTCCCCACCACTATCCACATCATAGCTATCACTGTCGCCAGTATCTTCAGATAAACCCTCCAAAGTTTCCTTGACAATCTTTTCCGTATTTGTCTTCGACATTGACTTAATAAAACCCAGGTGCATCTCCTCCGAAAGGCTTAGCTTCGAAGCACCAGCAACTATCTTATCCTCAGACATTTTCGCGAATGCTGACAAATCAGACTTGATACCGAAGCTTAAAAATCTAAGACCGAGCAAATGCTGACGCGCGCAGGCTGAAAGCTGGGTGCGTAGGCTAATAGCTGGGTGAGAAAAAAGCAGGTGGCAAAAGGGCGTGCCAAATAAACTCGCGGTGAGCTTGTATTTATACACCCAGTATGTCGAAAACTGGAGGGCCCCGCTTGTCAATGTCTGTTGCTATTCTAGCAAAAGGGAGGTGTTTTTTCGGACCTTCGGCTTAAAGCCTTCGTCCATGTCGCAATATGAATTTATCTTTACAATAAATTGACATTGCGAGGGGCTACTGTTGGGGGCCTTCGGCTCCCGAAGGTCCTCAAAAGTATAGTCTGATAATATTTTCCAAGTGTAATATGTGAACAGGCACCTTCGGAGCAGGTACCTTCGGAGTCAGGCCGCGAATGTACAAGAGCATGGTTAAGACGAAGCGCGACTGGAACGAAAAATGATCATGACGAAGGATAAGACGATCACGAAGCTATGTGCAGAAAGACTTCGGCACAATGACAGAAAAGAAGAACCGACTTAAAGATGAAAAGCCGAATTGGACCTCGAAGAACTACTGTAGTTATTGATAAATATAAAGGGCATCAATGTAATTTTGTACGGGCTGCGTCCCGTGCCTATAAATAGGTGAACAGTACTCCCGTACTGTTCACACTGACTTGACACACGCCTTTTTGCATCACGATTTGTACCTTTTACCTTACATCAGTCTGAAGGTACATTTGTAATCCGTTTTTATGAATTTAATTATGGAAATGTATTAATGATAATGCTGATATTATTACTTGTACATTTTATATATAATTATTCTGTTCATTCATTTATCAACCTAACGAAGGTCTTTTCCTTCGTAACCTTCGTCCGGGATTCATTATACCCAAAGGGATATACTGTTTCTAAGGACGAAGGAGTTTGACATTTAACACTTTTATGTTGTCTTGTTCTTAATTCATAGCATTTGAGAACAAGCCCCCAACAATTGTTGCACCTGTCGGTGTTTGGGATCCGACCGCGCACCCGGGGTTACCCCTCGAGGTGCTTTTGGGTAGGACGGTGTTGCCGACTATAGCTTGAAGGTTCGTGCTAGGCGCACGAGAGACGATAGACAGTTTTCTACAGGTTCGGGCTGCTTGGAGAGGCGTAATACCCTACTTCCTGTTGTGAATCTTTTATGTGGTGAGTTACAAGGGAATTCTCTAGTGTGATAGATGCTAGAGAATGGAGTGAATGGCTAATGAATGACCTGTCTTTTGATTGGGTGCCCCCTGGGCCTTATATACTCGACCGTGGGGCGTTACATGCGGGTATGATAACAACATACACCTAAGTAATAGTGAACCGACTGAACTTATCTTCCTATAATCCTACCGACTTATCCTCATTTAGTCCCGACGTCTGAGGGCGCCGCGCTGAAAGGGAAATGTGCCCTTGGGCCATTTCTAAGTATTTTGGTGATTTAGTGCCCAACACAGGTGCCTAATTGTAAAATGGTGGACAAAGTACAAATCAAGGATAAAGGTATGTTTCTAAGCTTTAGTACATTGGTTTTGAGTACTAATATACTTGTCTAAGTGTTAGAAACAGAAAGTAGAAGAAAAGAAAAGAGGAGACAAAGACTTGGCTGTGTGCAGCCAAGACTCAGTTCGGTCTGGAGCACCGGACTGTCCGGTGTGCACCGGACAGTGTCCGGTGCGCCAGGCCGACTCGGCGCGAAGTGGCCGCTCTCGGGAATTTGCCGACGGCGTACGGCTAAAATTCATCGGACTGTCCGGTGTGCACCGGACTGTCCGGTGAGCCAACGGTCGGCCGAGCCAACGGTCGGCCGCGCAATCTGCGCGGGACACGTGGCCGAGCCAACGGTCGGAAGACGGCACCGGACTGTCCGGTGTGCACCGGACATGTCCGGTGCGCCAACGGCTCCAGATCTGCCAACGGTCTGCAACGGTCGGCAAAGCCAGTTAAGGAAAGAAATCGGGCACCGTACAGTGTCCGGTGTGCACCGGACTGTCCGGTGCCCCCGACGACAGAAGGCAAGGATGGCCTTCCGGATTTGCTCTCAACGGCTCCTAGCTGCCTTGGGGCTATAAAAGGGGCCCCTAGGCGCATGGAGGAGACATACAAGCAACCTTTGAGCATTCTTGATCATCCACACTCAGTCTTTGCGCATCCGTTTGTCATTCTAAGTGTTTCGAGCTCCGTTCTAGTGAGAACTTTGTGATACTCTTGTGAGCTCGATTCTTGGCCGTGTGTGTGCGCGTTTCGCTGTGGATTTGTGTGTGTTGCTTCCCTCCCTTACTCTGTGTTTCTTTGTGATCATATACTTGTAAGGGCAAGAGACTCCAATTTGTGGAGATTCCTTGCAAACGGGATAGTGAAAGGCAAAACAAAACACCGTGGTATTCAAGTGGGTCTTTGGACCGCTTGAGAGGGGTTGATTGCAACCCTCGTCCGTTGGGACGCCACAACGTGGAGTAGGCAAGCGTTGGTCTTGGCCGAACCACGGGATAAACCACTGTGTCACCTCTGTGCTTGATCTCTTGTGGTACTGTGTTTTGTTGAGACTTCTCTTTAGCCACTTGGCAATTATTGTGCTAACACTTAACAAGTTTTTGTGGCTTAAGTTTTAAGTTTCACAGGATCACCTATTCACCCCCCCCTCTAGGTGCTCTCAATTGGTATCAGAGCCGTTCTCTTCACAAAGGGACTAACCGCCCGAAGAGATGGATCCTAAGGGGAAGGGTATCGTGATCAACGACAAAGAGAAGGAATCCTTCGTCAACGAGCCAAAGGACGATAAGCCTACCGACTCCGGCTCGGGCCAAGGACAGAAGGAAGGGAAGAAGAAGAAGACAAGGCGCATCAAGGAGATCGTCTACTACGACAGCGATGAGTCTACTTCTTCCCAAAAAGACGACCACAGCGACTACGAGAGAAGGAAACCGGTTAATTCGAACTTTTCTTTTGACTACTCTCGTATTCCGCAAAGTTCAAATTCACATTTGCTCTCCATTCCACTCGGCAAGCCCCCACACTTTGATGGAGAGGACTACGGATTTTGGAGCCACAAAATGCGTAGTCACCTATTCTCTCTCCATCCTAGTATTTGGGAGATTGTAGAGAGTGGAATGCACTTTGATAGTTCGGATAGTCCCATGTTCATTAATGAACAAATTCATAAGAATGCACAAGCTACTACTGTTCTTCTAGCTTCCTTGTGCAGGGATGAATACCATAAAGTGAGCGGCTTGGATAACGCCAAGCAAATCTGGGACACCCTCAAGATTTCTCATGAGGGGAACGACGTCACCTTGCTCACCAAGATGGAGTTGGTGGAGGGAGAGCTTGGACGGTTCGCGATGATAAGGGGCGAGGAGCCGACGCAAACATACAACCGGCTCAAGACCCTTATCAACAAGATAAGGAGCTACGGGAGCACGCGATGGACGGATCACGACGTCGTCCGCCTAATGCTAAGGTCATTTACCGTTCTTGATCCTCATTTGGTGAACAATATACGTGAAAATCCCAGGTACACCAAGATGTCGCCCGAAGAAGTTCTTGGGAAATTCGTTAGCGGGCGAATGATGATCAAGGAGGCGAGGTATGTGGACGATGCCTTGAATGGTCCGATCAATGAGCCGCAACCCCTTGCTCTCAAGGCAACACGAAGCAAGGAGGCGCTACCTAGCAAGGTGGCACAGATTGAGGCGGCCGGACTCAATGATGAAGAGATGGCTCTCATCATCAAGAGATTCAAGACGGCACTAAATGGTCGCAAGGGGCAGCCAAGCAAGACCAAGACAAAGGGGAAGCGCTCATGCTTCAAATGCGGTAAGCTTGGTCATTTTATCGCTAACTGTCCCGATAATGAAAGTGACCAGGAAAAGGGGAACAAAAGAGAGAAGAAGAAGCAATACAAGAAGGCAAAGGGCGAGGCACATCTAGGAAAGGAGTGGGACTCGGATTGCTCCTCCTCCGACTCCGACAATGAAGGACTCGCTGCCACCGCCTTCAACAAGTCTTCCCTCTTCCCCAACGAGCGTCTCACATGCCTTATGGCAAGGGAGAAGAAGGTGAGTACTCAAGACTTCACTTATGCTTCTTCTAGTGATAGTGAGACTAGTGATGATGATGACATAGATTATTCATGCTTGTTTAAGGGCTTAGATAGATCTAAGATAGATAAAATTAATGAGTTGATTGATGCTTTGAATGATAAGAATAGATTACTAGAAAAACAAGAGGATCTTTTGTATGAGGAGCATGATAAATTTGTTAGTGCACAAAATTCTCTTGCTCTAGAAATTAAAAGAAATGAAGTGCTTTCTAGTGAATTATCTTCCTGTCATGAAACCATTGCTACCTTAAGAAGTGTTAATAATGATTTAAGTGCTAAACTAGAAGTAGCTAGTAAATCAAATTCCTGTGTTGAACATGTTGAAATTTGTACTAGGTGTAAGGATTTTGATGTTAATACTTGTAGTAAACACTTAGTGTCAATTTCAAAACTAAATGATGAAGTGGCTAGTCTTAATGCCCAACTTAAGACTAGCAAGAGTGAAGTTGATAAAATAAAATTTGCAAGGGATGCCTACACGATTGGTAGACACCCCTCAATTAAGGATGGTCTTGGCTTCAAGAGAGAGGCCAAGAACTTAACAAGCCATAAGGCTCCCATCTTCGTCAAGGAGAAGGGGAAGGCCCCTATGGCTAATAGTGCTAAAAAGAACCATGCTTTTATGTATAATGATAGGAGACATGCTAGAAATGCTTATAATGATTTTGATTCACATGTTTATGATTCTCATGCCATGTTTGCTTCTAGTTCTTCCTATAAGCATAATAGAGATATGTGTAGGAGAAATGGTGTACATATGCCTAGGAGAAATTTTGCTCATGTTCCTAGAAAAGTTGTGAACAAACCTTCTACCATTTATTATGCTTGCAATGCTCCCTTTGCTATTTGTAGAAAGGGTAAGAAGGTAATTGCTAGGAAGTTAGGGGCAAGATGCAAGGGAGATAAAACTTGCATTTGGGTCCCTAAGGATATATGTGCTAACCTTGTAGGACCCAACATAAGTTGGGTACCTAAGACCCAAGCCTAAATTTTCCTTGCAGGTTTATGCATCCGGGGGTTCAAGCTGGATTATCGACAGCGGATGCACAAACCATATGACGGGGGAGAAGAAGATGTTCACCTCCTACGTCAAAAATAAGGATTCCCAAGATTCAATTATATTCGGTGATGGGAATCAAGCCAAGGTAAAAGGGTTAGGTAAAATTGCAATTTCTAATGAGCACTCAATATCAAATGTGTTTTTAGTTGAGTCTCTTGGTTACAATTTGCTATCTGTTAGTCAACTGTGCAATATGGGATATAATTGTTTATTTACAAATGTAGATGTGTCTGTCTTTAGAAGATGTGATGGTTCACTAGCTTTTAAGGGTGTACTAGACGGCAAGCTTTACTTAGTTGATTTTGCAAAAGAAGAGGCCGGTCTAGATGCATGCTTAATGGCTAAGACTTGCATGGGCTGGCTGTGGCATCGCCGCTTAGCACATGTGGGGATGAAGAACCTCCACAAGCTTCTAAAGGGAGAACACGTGATAGGTCTAACAAATGTTTATTTCGAAAAAGATAGACCTTGTGCAGCTTGTCAGGCAGGTAAACAAGTGGGAGGAGCACATCACAGCAAGAATGTGATGACCACGTCAAGACCTCTGGAGCTGCTGCATATGGACCTCTTCGGACCCGTCGCCTATCTAAGCATAGGAGGAAGTAAGTATGGTCTAGTTATTGTTGATGACTTTTCCCGCTTCACTTGGGTGTTCTTTTTGCAGGATAAGTCTGAAACCCAAGGGACCCTCAAGCGCTTCCTCAGGAGAGCTCAAAATGAGTTTGAGCTCAAGGTGAAGAAGATAAGGAGCGACAACGGGTCCGAGTTCAAGAACCTTCAAGTGGAGGAGTTTCTTGAGGAGGAAGGGATCAAGCACGAGTTCTCCGCTCCCTACACACCACAGCAAAATGGTGTGGTAGAGAGGAAGAACAGGACGCTAATCGATATGGCGAGGACGATGCTTGGAGAGTTCAAGACCCCCGAGTGCTTTTGGTCGGAAGCTGTGAACACGGCTTGCCACGCCATCAACAGGGTCTATCTTCATCGACTCCTCAAGAAGACTTCGTATGAGCTACTAACCGGTAACAAACCCAATGTATCGTACTTTCGTGTATTTGGGAGCAAGTGTTACATTCTAGTGAAGAAGGGTAGAAATTCTAAGTTTGCTCCCAAAGCTGTAGAAGGGTTTTTATTAGGTTATGATTCAAATACAAAGGCGTATAGAGTCTTCAACAAATCATCGGGTTTGGTTGAAGTCTCTAGCGACGTTGTATTTGATGAGACTAATGGCTCTCCAAGAGAGCAAGTTGTTGATTGTGATGATGTAGATGAAGAAGATGTTCCAACGGCCGCTATACGAACCATGGCGATTGGAGACGTTCGGCCACAGGAACAAGATGAACGAGATCAACCTTCTTCCTCAACGACGGTGCATCCCCCAACTCAAGACGATGAACAGGTTCATCAACAGGAGGCGTGTGATCAAGGGGGAGCACAAGATGATCACGTGATGGAGGAATAAGCGCAACCGGCACCTCCAACTCAAGTTCGAGCGATGATTCAAAGGGATCATCCCGTCGACCAAATTCTGGGTGACATTAGCAAGGGAGTAACTACTCGGTCTCGACTAGTTAATTTTTGTGAACATTACTCTTTTGTCTCCTCTATTGAGCCTTTCAGGGTAGAGGAGGCCTTGCTAGATCCGGATTGGGTGTTGGCCATGCAGGAGGAACTTAACAACTTCAAGCGCAATGAAGTTTGGACGCTGGTGCCTCGTCCCAAGCAAAATGTTGTGGGAACCAAGTGGGTGTTCCGCAACAAACAAGACGAGCACGGAGTGGTGACAAGGAACAAGGCTCGACTTGTGGCAAAAGGTTATGCCCAAGTCGCAGGTTTGGACTTTGAGGAGACTTTTGCTCCTGTGGCTAGGCTAGAGTCCATTTGTATCTTGCTAGCATATGCCGCTCACCATTCTTTCAGGTTGTACCAAATGGATGTGAAGAGCGCTTTCCTCAACGGGCCAATAAAGGAGGAGGTGTATGTGGAGCAACCCCCTGGCTTCGAGGATGAGCGGTACCCCGACCACGTGTGTAAGCTCTCTAAGGCGCTCTATGGACTTAAACAAGCCCCAAGAGCATGGTATGAATGCCTTAGAGATTTCTTAATTGCTAATGCTTTCAAGGTTGGGAAAGCCGATCCAACTCTTTTCACTAAGACTTGTGATGGTGATTTGTTTGTGTGCCAAATTTATGTCGATGACATAATATTTGGTTCTACTAATCAAAAGTCTTGTGAAGAGTTTAGCAGGGTGATGACGCAGAAATTCGAGATGTCGATGATGGGCGAGTTGAACTACTTCCTTGGGTTCCAAGTGAAGCAACTCAAGGACGGCACCTTCATCTCCCAAACGAAGTACACGCAAGATCTGCTAAAGAGGTTTGGGATGAAGGACGCCAAGCCCGCAAAGACGCCGATGGGAACCGACGGACACACCGACCTCAACAAAGGAGGTAAGTCCGTTGATCAAAAAGCATACCGGTCCATGATAGGTTCTTTGCTTTATTTATGTGCTAGTAGACCGGATATTATGCTTAGCGTATGCATGTGTGCTAGATTTCAATCCGATCCTAAGGAGTGTCACTTGGTGGCGGTGAAGCGAATTCTTAGATATTTAGTCGCTACGCCTTGCTTCGGGATCTGGTATCCAAAAGGGTCTAACTTTGTCTTGATTGGGTACTCAGATTCCGACTATGCTGGATGTAAGGTCGATAGGAAGAGTACATCGGGGACGTGCCAATTCTTAGGAAGGTCCCTGGTGTCATGGAACTCTAAGAAACAAACCTCCGTTGCCCTATCCACCGCTGAGGCCGAGTATGTTGCCGCAGGACAGTGTTGCGCGCAACTACTTTGGATGAGGCAAACCCTCCGGGACTTTGGCTACAATCTGAGCAAAGTCCCACTCCTATGTGATAATGAGAGTGCTATCCGAATAGCGGAAAATCCTGTTGAGCACAGCCGCACAAAGCACATTGACATCCGGCATCACTTTTTGAGAGACCACCAGCAAAAGGGAGATATCGAAGTGTTTTATGTTAGCACCGAGAACCAGCTAGCCGATATCTTTACCAAGCCTTTAGATGAGAAGACCTTTTGCAGGCTGCGTAGTGAGCTAAATGTCTTAGATTCGCGGAACTTGGATTGAATTGTAGCATACATGTGCTTATGCCTTTGATCATGTTCATTCTGCATTTTGTTGCTTATTATGGTGCTCAAGTTGTACAAACACTCCCTGGACCTCACAAGTCCGTTGCAAAGTGATGCACATGTTTAGGGGGAGATGTGTTACAACTTGACCCTTTGAGACTAACCATATGCTTGAGTTTGCTTGATTTAGTCTCAAAGGAGAATTGAAAGGGAAAAGGTGGACTTGGACCATGAAAGACTTCCACTGCACTCCGATGAGAGGGTAACTAATTCCAAGTTCATCTCATAAACTCTTATTGCCATTTGCTCTTAATTGAAGATTTTGGTGAGGCAATGGGGTTAAAGGGCCAAGATTGATCCCGTTTTGGTGCTTGATGCCAAAGGGGGAGAAAATAAAGGCCAAAGCAATAAATGGATCAGCTACCACTTGAGAAATTTGAAAATAGTAGAGTAGAGCTTTTGGTTTGTCAAAACTCTTTTATTGTCTCTTTTGGCTTCTAGTGGGGAGAAGTAGTTGATTATGGGAAAAAGGGGGAGTTTTTGAAATCTTTGATCAATCTCTTTTGGAATGACTCTCTTTATGCTTTAACATGTGTGCTTGACTTAGAGATAGAGATTTGAGTTTGATTTGCAAAAACAAACCAAGTGGTGGCATAGAGTGATCCATATATGACAAAATTGAATCAAAATAAATTTGAGTTCTCATTTGAAGTGTTTTTGTACTTGTTCTACTTGCTTTATGTTGTGTTGGCATAAATCACCAAAAAGGGGGAGATTGAAAGGGAAATGTGCCCTTGGGCCATTTCTAAGTATTTTGGTGATTTAGTGCCCAACACAGGTGCCTAATTTTAAAATGGTGGACAAAGTACAAATCAAGGATAAAGGTATGTTTCTAAGCTTTAGTACATTGGTTTTGAGTACTAATATACTTGTCTAAGTGTTAGAAACAGAAAGTAGAAGAAAAGAAAAGAGGAGACAAAGACTTGGCTGTGTGCAGCCAAGACTCAGTTTGGTCTGGAGCACCGGACTGTCCGGTGTGCACCGGACAGTGTCCGGTGCGCCAGGCCGACTCGGCGCGAAGTGGCCGCTCTCGGGAATTTGCCGACTGCGTACGGCTAAAATTCACCGGACTGTCCGGTGTGCACCGGACTGTCCGGTGAGCCAACGGTCGGCCGAGCCAACGGTCGGCCGCGCAATCTGCGCGGGACACGTGGCCGAGCCAACGGTCGGAAGACGGCACCGGACTGTCCGGTGTGCACCGGACATGTCCGGTGCGCCAACGGCTCCAGATCTGCCAACGGTCTGCAACGGTCGGCAAAGCCAGTTAAGGAAAGAAATCGGGCACCGGACAGTGTCCGGTGTGCACCGGACTGTCCGGTGCCCCCGACGACAGAAGGCAAGGATGGCCTTCCGGATTTGCTCTCAACGGCTCCTAGCTGCCTTGGGGCTATAAAAGGGGCCCCTAGGCGCATGGAGGAGACATACAAGCAACCTTTGAGCATTCTTGATCATCCACACTCAGTCTTTGCGCATCCGTTTGTCATTCTAAGTGTTTCGAGCTCCGTTCTAGTGAGAACTTTGTGATACTCTTGTGAGCTCGATTCTTGGCCGTGTGTGTGCGCGTTTCGCTGTGGATTTGTGTGTGTTGCTTCCCTCCCTTACTCTGTGTTTCTTTGTGATCATATACTTGTAAGGGCAAGAGACTCCAATTTGTGGAGATTCCTTGCAAACGGGATAGTGAAAGGCAAAACAAAACACCGTGGTATTCAAGTGGGTCTTTGGACCGCTTGAGAGGGGTTGATTGCAACCCTCGTCCGTTGGGACGCCACAACGTGGAGTAGGCAAGCGTTGGTCTTGGCCGAACCACGGGATAAACCACTGTGTCACCTCTGTGCTTGATCTCTTGTGGTACTGTGTTTTGTTGAGACTTCTCTTTAGCCACTTGGCAATTATTGTGCTAACACTTAACAAGTTTTTGTGGCTTAAGTTTTAAGTTTCACAGGATCACCTATTCACCCCCCCCCCCTCTAGGTGCTCTCACGCGCGGGAGAATCGAATCAATGCTGCGGATAATGCTTAAATCCAATGAGGCGTCTAGGCCCTATACAATCTTGTGTCGATCCATTCTACCAACGGTTCCTCCCCTGGCCTACGAAGAGATGGTCTTGCGAAATAATGGGTCCAAAGCTTTTCGCGAGGCCTTTTAGCCTTCTAGTGGACCCGGGGGATATCTGTCTCGCACAAGCCCCCAATCTTTGAGTTGATTTTGAAATAATCGACCCAAAGATTCTAGGTCCAGCTTGCGGTTTGAGATTTTGGTAATGGATGCTTTGAAAAATACACCTGTTGAATCGTTGCTTCTGAACTCTGAGCCATTCAGTAAAAACAAGCTTTTGTTATCCTCTTTTGGGACATTCAACGGTCTTTGCCTTATACTTCAAAAATCGGTGCTCTGTTACTGGCTTATGCTTTAGAGGTCAGCATTCTGTCCTTTGCGGTTGAGGATTAATTGGGTGCACCAGAGGTGCACCCAATGGGTGTAGCCCCCGAGCTTTGAGTGTATTACTGAAAATAATCCACTCAAAGGTCTTCATCTCATGCTTTTTAGAAATCATTGTTTTATCTTCATCTCATGCTTTAGAAATCAACGATATATCATCAGCTTATGCTTTAGAGATCAGCATGTTGTCTTCATTTCATGCTTTAGAAACCAGCAGCGTGATCTGCCCATGTCCTGTTAGGTTTTAAATTTATTTGATCGGCGACAGATTGGACGTCTGGTAGATGACTCTTGGCTGGTCTTCATTTCGATTTGTGCTTCAATGCTTCTGTTGATTAGACTTGTACTTCAGCAGCTATATTTGGCTTTCCTCTGATATCCATCGATATCTTTCTTCTGTCTTGATACATTCATTACATATACTGTATGGATGTAACTGCTTGGGAAAATCTATTGAAAATTCCTGGACATCCCTCCAATGGGTGTGGCTGAGGGACGGCTTGGTACGCCGAGCGTTTAGCGAACTGTCCTTGAGTAGTAACTTGACGTGACCGCGGGGTGTAATCATATTGTCCAAGCAGTTGACCTTAGTCCAAATGGTGTTGTGTTACGTGAAACAGCGTCTGCTGCCTGACTTGCTTCCAGATGATTTGAATTGCTTATTGAATACTTGTGACTGTTCGGTGACCGTGGTAGGAGATGAGTGGTTGCTTCTGGCCTCTATAAATAGACCGCCTGCCTCACTGGTGTCTTCACACATCTTCTGATCGTCTGTTGCTCATCTTCCCACTCTTCTCTTCTCTTCCAACCGACCATGGGCAAGAACAAGAAGGGTGGAGATTCGTCGCACCACTCCGGCGATAAGCGAAAGCGCGAGCCAAGTCCTCCCTCGGAGGACTTTGGTGACTCCGAGTACTCGGAGGAAGAGTTTTCCTCCGAGTCTGGGGGGTTGCCAGTCTATGCCTCTCCCCTAGTGTCGTCCGATGACTCGGACGATTCCAGGGGATAGCCGCCGAGGTGTGGACGTACATCCGGGCCGTCGAGCGCTCCGGGCTCGAGGGCTCGAATGAGTTGGAGATCTCCTCGGACGAGGAGAACTCCTCCGACTCGTCCGAGGGGGAGAGCGGCGGTGACGGCGACGATCAGGGCGACGGCAGTGATGGCGGTGACGGCGGCGATGACGGCGACGACGGCGGCAAGGGCGACGGAGGCAACAGCGGCAAGGGTGACGGTGGCAAGGGTGACGGTAGCGGCGGTAGCAGCAGCAAGGCCAGTGGCAAAGCACCACTGGTTTAAATATTAGTATAGATAATTAGTAGTAGCAGTAGTAGTTGTAGTAGAATAATGTAGTAGTAGTTAGTAGTATATTATAGTGTAAGTAGTGTAGTAATGTAGTAATGTAATGTAGTGAAAAAAGGGAAAAAGGCTGACTCATAATGAGTTAGTCTTTAAGTTTGTAAAAAACTTCCCTCCTCTAACATATTGTAGAAATTTCAGCTATTCCGGGCAACCTTTCGCTTTTCTGCCATTCTTTCATTATAGTCGGTTGATAGATTGTCTTCGCGCCTAACGCTGTCGACGTTGTTAGAAGTAATTACCAAGTGATAACTGGTAATTGTTGAGTCATGCTTGGCCCTGTCGACGTTTTAGAAATAACGGCCGAATTAGGACAGATACTGCCTACGTTTTTTTAGAGATAACAGTCGGGTGGTGCTTGATGCCGTCGGCGTTTTAGAGATAACAGGCGAGTTATGGCAAACACTGCCGACGTTTTAGAGATAACAGCCGAGTGGTGCTTGATGCCGTCGGCGTTTTAGAGATAACAGCCGAGTTATGCTTGACCCCGTCGGCGTTTTAGAGATAACAGTCGGGTGGTGCTTGATGTCGTCAGTGTTTTAGAGATAACAGCCGAGTTATGGCAGACACTGCCAGCGTTTTAGAGATAACAGTCGAGTGGTGCTTGATGCCATCGGTGTTTTAGAGATAACAGCCGAGTTATGCTTGACCCCATCGGTGTTTTAGAGATAACAGCCAAGTTATGGCTGACATTGTCGACGTTTTAGAGGTAACAGCCAAATGGTGCTTGATGCCGTCGGTGTTTTAGAGGTAATAGCCGAGTTGTGTTGGGAGTCTCGTTTTCCCGAGTGATGACTTGGCACTTTTTAGGAATGGTGCCCAACCTAGGAAAACCCCATTTATACTCATGTCGACGTGCGCTTTTGAGTTCTGAGCCCTAACTTCACATTTCCGCCTCGAACCTCTCCTTTGTTTCCCTAAGATTTTGCCTTTGTTCGATCCGCCGGCGAGATTGCGATGGCGCCCAAGCGGAAAAATCAGAGTTCTGCAACGGTAGTCATTCCTCCCATCGATCCCAACAGCCAGTTGTCGTTCGCAGGTAACCACATGTCTGTTGTCTCGGAATCAGATCTCCTCCACCTTGTTGATGTTGGAGTTCTTCCTCCAAAAGAGCTCTGCTCTTGGCGGATTTGCCGTGGAGTCACTGAAAGGGAAATAGGGTCAAACCTTTTCCTAAATAATTTTGGTGGATGAATTGCCCAACACAAACAATTGGACTAACTAGTATGCTCTAGATTATATGTTCTACAGGTGCCAAAGGTTCAACACAAACCAATAAAAAGTTAAAATTAGGGTTCAAAAAGAAAGGAGCAAAAGAAACCGAAGGCTGCCCTGGTCTGGCGCACCGGACTGTCCGGTGTGCCACCGGACTATGTCTGGTGCACCAGGGAAATCAACTCTGAACTCCTTAGCTTCGGGTTTTCTCCAGCGCCCTCCGCAAAAATTCACCGGACTGTCTGGTGTAACACCGGACTGTCCGGTGTGCCAAGCGGAGCAACGGCTACTGCGCCAACGGCCGTCTGCAAAAATGAACAGTGGCGTGAACAGTGTGCGAACAGTTCGTGTAGAGTCAGAGCAGAGCCAGAAGGCGCACTGGACAATGAATAGTGCTTGTTCAATGCGGTATCGGACTGTCCGGTGTGGCACCGGACTGTCCGGTGTCCCAAGATGTCAGAGCTCTAACGGTCGAAACCGTCAGAACCCTAATGGTTGGATGACGTGGCTGGCGTACTGGACAGTGTCCGGTGCACCCATCTACAGCAGCCCTCCCCAACGGCTGTTTTGGTGCTTGGGGCTATAAATACCCCCCCCAACCACCACCATTCAAGGCACCCAAGTTTTTCAGACATCTCATTCAATACAAGAGCTAGTGCAATCAATACAAGACACAATTCAATAGAATCAAAGCCTCTCCAAGTCCCAATTCCACTCCAAACAAATAGTGACTAGAACAGAGAGTTTTGCTCGTGTTCTTTGAGCTCTTGTTCTTGGGTCACTTTCTTCTTCCCCATTCTTGTTCTCAAGCAATTTGTAATCAAAGCAAGAGACACCAAGTTTTGGTGATCCTTGTAGGGGTCTAAGTGACCCATTTGATTAAGGAGAAAGCTCACTCAGTCTTGGTGACCATTTGAGAGAGGGAAAGGGTTGAAAGAGACCCGGTCTTTGTGACCACCTAAACAGGGAGTAGGTTTGCAAGAACCGAACCTCGGTAAAACAAATCACCGTGTCATCCGCTTCATTTGCTTTTGATTTGTTTTTCGCCCTCTCTCTCTCTCGGACTCGATTTTATTTCTAACGCTAACCTCGGCTTGTAGTTGTGCCTTAAGTTTATAAATTTTAGATTCCGCCTATTTACCCCCCCCCCCCCCTCTAGGCGAATTTCAATTGGTATCAGAGCCAAGTTCTTCATTAGAGCCTAACCGCTCGAAGTGATGTCGGGAGATCACGCCAAGAAGGAGATCGTGACTGGCGGTGACAAGTCTACAAGCCACGGGAAGGCTCCATCGGGGGAGTCCGGCAACAAAATGAAGGGATTCCCATCACATGCCAAGTCGCATCGGAGCGGTGACAAGAAGAAGAAGGTGGTCTACTATGAGATCGATTCTTCGTCACCATCTACTTCCGGCTCCGACGCGCCGTCCGTCACTTCTAAGCACCATGAGCGCAAGAAGTTTAGTAAGATCCCCTTACGCTATCCTCGCATTTCCAAACGTACTCCTTTACTTTCCGTCCCATTAGGCAAACCATCGGTTTTTGACGGTGAAGATTATTGTATGTGGAGTGATAAAATGAGGCACCATCTAACCTCACTCCACGCTAGCATTTGGGACATTGTTGAGTTTGGAGCGCATGTACCATCCGTGGGGGGATGAAGGCTACAATTCGACGAAGTCACCCAAATCAAGCACTTTGATTCCCAAGCAACTACTATACTCCTCGCCTCTCTATGTCGAGAGGAGTATAATAAGGTGCAAGGGTTGAAAAGTGCTAAGGAGATTTGGGACGTACTAAATACCGCGCACGAGAGAGATGAGGTGACCAAGATCACCAAGCGGGAGACGATCGAGGGGGAGCTCGGTCGGTTCGTCCTCAACCAAGGAGAGGAGCCACAAGCCATGTACAACCGGCTCAAGACCTTGGTGAACCAAGTGCGCAACCTTGGGAGCACCAAGTGGGATGACCATGAAATGGTCAAGGTTATTCTTAGATCACTTGTTTTTTGTAATCCCACTCAAGTTTAATTAATTCTGGTGATCCTCGATACAAGTTAATGTCTCCTGAGGAAGTGATAGGAAAGTTTGTGAGATTTGAATTGATGATCAAAGGCTCCAAACAAATCATCAACTTGGAGCAAGGTGCCACCTCCACACCCGAGGTGCAACCCATCGCATTCAAAGCAACGGAGGAGAAGAAAGAAGAGTCTACATCAAGTAGGCTCCCCATCGACGCCTCCAAGCTCGACAACAAGGAAATGGCGCTTATCATCAAGAGCTTTCGCCACATCCTTAAGCAAAGGAGGGGGAGGACTAAAAGCCCCGCTCCAAGAGGGTGTGCTACAAGTGTGGTAAGCCCGGTCATTTTATTGCAAAATGTCCTATGTCTAGTGACAGTGACAGGGGCGACGACAAGAGGGGGAAGAAGAAGGAGAAGAAGAGGTACTACAAGAAGAAGGGCGGCGATTCCCACATGTGTCGGGAATGGGACTCCGGTGAGAGCTCCACCGACTCCTCCTCCGACGAGGACGCCGCCAACATCACCGTCAACAAGGGCCTCCTCTTCCCCAACGTTGGCCACAAATGCTTCATGGCAAAGGACGACAAAAGGAAGAAGGTAAAATCTAGAGCCTCCACTAAATATACAACATCTAGTGATGAGTGTAGCTCTAGTGATAATGAAGATGATTTGCTTAGTCTTTTTGCCAACCTTAACATGCAACAAAAATAAAAATTGAATGAAATGATAGGTGCTATTCATGAGAAGGATGAACTCTTGGATAGCCAAGAGGAATTCCTTATTAAGGAAAATAAGAAGCATGTTAAGGTGAAAAATGCTTATGCTCAGGAGATAGAAAAATGTGAAAAATTGACTAGTGAGTTTAGCATTTGCCATGAATCAATTTCCAACCTTAGAACCAAAAATGCCAACTTAATTGCTAAGGTTGAAAAATTAGATTTATGTAATGATTCAATTGTTAGTCTTAGAAATGAAAATGATGATTTAATTGCTAAGATCGATAAATTGAATGTTACAATTTCTAGCCTTAGAGATGAAAATGCTTGCTTAATTTCAAAGGCTAAAGATTTGAATGTTTGCAATGTTTCTATTTCCAATCTTAGAAATGAGAATGTCATGTTACATGCTAAGATTGGTGAATTAAATGCTTGCAAACCCTCTACATCTACTGTTGATCATGTTTCCATTTTCACTAGATGTAGAGATGTTAATGTAGATGATATCCATGATCACCTTGCTTTAATTAAACAACAAAATGATCACATAGCTACATTAACTGCTAAAATCAATGAGCATGAAATTGAAAATGAAAAGTTTAAATTTTCTAGGAGCATGCTCTATAGTGGGAGACACCCTGGCATTAAGGATGGCATTGGCTTCCAACAGGGAGGCAATGTCAAACTTATTGGCCCTAAAAAATTGTCTAACTTTGTTAAGGGCAAGGCTCCCGTGGTTCAGGATAATGAGGGCTACATTTTATATCCTACTGGTTATCCCAAACATAAGATTAGGAGAATTCATTCTAGGAAGTCTCATTCTGGTCCTCATCATGCTTTTATGTATAAGAATGAGACGTCTAGCTCTAGGCAATCAACCCATGTCAATTTGCCTAAAAGGAAATCTCCTACTACATCAAATGAGCCAATCATTTCATTTAAGACTTTTGATGCTTCATATGTTTTAACTAACAAATAAGGCAAAGTAGTTGCCAAATATGTTGGGGCTAAACACAAGGGCTCAAAGACTTGTGTTTGGGTACCCAAGGTGCTTGTTTCTAATGTGAAAGGACCCATGACCGTTTGGGTGCCTAAGAACAAGGCCTAAATTGTTTTGCAGGTTTATGCATCTGAGGGCTCAAGTTGGATCATTGATAGCGGATGCACAAACCACATGACAGGGGAGAAAAGGATGTTCTCCTCCTATGAGAAAAACCAAGATCCCCAAAGAGCTATCACATTTCAGGATGGAAATCAAGGTTTGGTCAAAGGACTTGGTAAAATTGCAATATCACCTGACCATTCCATTTCCAATGTTTTTCTTGTAGATTCTTTAGATTACAATTTGCTTTTTGTTTCTCAATTACGCAATATGGGCTACAACTGTCTTTTTACAGATGTAGGTGTTACTGTCTTTAGAAGGAGTGATGATTTAGTAGCATTTAAGGGAGTGTTAGAGGGACAGTTATACTTAGTTGATTTCAAAAGAGTTGAACTCGACACTTGCTTAATTGCTGAGACTAATATGGGTTGGCTCTGGCATCGCCGACTAGCCCATGTTGGGATGAAGAATCTACACAAGCTTCTAAAGGGAGAACACATTTTGGGACTAACAAATGTTCATTTTGAGAAAGGCAGGGTTTGTAGCGCATGTCAAGCAGGAAAGCAAGTTGGCGCCCATCATCCACACAAGAACATCATGACAACGGATAGGCCACTGGAACTACTCCACATGGATCTATTCAGCCCGATAGCTTACATAAGCATCGGCGGGAGTAATTACTGTCTAGTAATTGTGGATGATTATTCTTGCTTCACTTGGGTGTTCTTTTTACAGGATAAATCACAAACCCAAGAGACATTAAAAGGATTCTTGAGACGAGCTCAAAATGAGTTCGGCTTAAGGATCAAAAAGATTAGAAGCGACAACGGGATGGAGTTCAAGAATTCATAAATTGAAGGCTTCCTTGAGGAGGAGGGCATCAAGCATGAGTTCTCTTCTCCCTACACACCTCAACAAAATGGTGTAGTGGAGAGGAAGAATAGAACTCTATTGGACATGGCAAGGACCATGCTTGATGAATACAAGACTCTGGACCGGTTTTGGGCCGAGGCGATTAACACCGCCTGCTACTCCATCAACCGGCTCTACCTACACTGAATCCTCAAGAAGACATCATATGAACTCCTCACCGGTAAAAAGCCTAATGTTTCATATTTTAGAGTCTTTGGTAGCAAATGTTTTATTCTTGTTAAAAGAGGTAGAAAATCTAAATTTGCTCCTAAGGCTGTAGAAGGCTTTTTACTAGGATATGATTCAAACACAAGGGCATATAGAGTCTTCAACAAATCCACTAGATTAGTTGAGGTTTCTTATGACATTGTGTTTGATGAGACTAATGGCTCCCAAGTGGAGCAAGTTGATCTTGATGAGCTAGATGATGAAGAGGCTCTGTGCGTCGCGCCAAGGAACATGTCCATTGGGGATGTGTGTCCTAAAGAATCCGAGGAGCCAACCCAAGCCCAAGATTGACCGTCATCTTCCATTCAAGCATCTCCACCAACCCAAGATGAGGAACATGCTCAAGGTGACGAAGAAGATCAAGAAGATGAGCCACCTCAAGAAGAGGGCAATGATCAAAGGAGAGATGAAGAAAATCAAGACAAGGAAGATGATCAAGAAGTACAGGGTCAAAGACCGCCTCACCCAAGAGTCCACCAGGCGATTCAAAGAGATAACCCCGTGAACTCCAATCTTGGTGATATCCATAAGGTGGTAACTACTCGATCTTGAGTCACTCATTTTTGTGAACATTACTCTTTTGTGTCCTCTATTGAGCCTTACAGGACTGAGGATGCACTAAGAGATTCGAATTGGGTGCTGGCAATGCAAGAGGAGCTCAACAACTTCACAAGGAATGAGGTATGGCATTTGGTTCCACGTCCTAATCAAAATGTTGTAGGTACCAAATGAGTATTCCGCAACAAGCAAGATGAGCATGGTGTGGTCATAAGGAACAAAGCCCGACTTGTAGCCAAAGGATATTCACAAGTCGAAGGTTTGGACTTTGGTGAAACTTATGCACCCGTAGCTAGGCTTGAGTCAATTCGCATATTACTTGCCTATGCTACTTACCATGGCTTCAAGCTCTATCAAATGGACGTGAAGAGTGCCTTCCTCAATGGACCAATCAAGGAAGAAGTCTATGTTGAGCAACCTCCCCGCTTTGAAGATAGTGAGTACCCTAACCATGTCTATAAACTCTCAAAGGTGCTTTATGGGCTCAAGCAAGCCCCAAGAGCATGGTATGAATGCCTTCGCGATTTTCTTGTCACTAATGGTTTCAAAGTCAGAAAAGCCGATCCTACTCTCTTTACTAAAATTGTTGCAAAAGATTTTGATTGTATGCCAAATTTATGTTGATGATATCATATTTGGGTCTACTAACAAATCTATATGTGAAGAGTTTAGTAGGATCATGATTCAAAAATTCGAGATGTCTATGATGGGGGAGGTGAAGTATTTTCTAGGATTCCAAGTCAAGCAACTCCAAGAGGGCACCTTCATCAGCCAAACAAAGTACATTCAAGACATACTTACCAAGTTTGAAATGAAGGATGCCAAACCCATCAAGACACCCATGGGAACAAATGGGCATCTCGACCTCGACATGGGAGGTAAATCCGTAGATCAAAAGGTATACCGGCCGATGATAGGATCTCTACTCTATTTACGTGCATCTCGACCGAATATTATGCTTTCTGTATGCATGTGTGCAAGGTTCCAAGCCGATCCTACGGAAGTTCACCTTAGGGCCATGAAAAGAATCATGAGATATTTAGTTTATACTCCTAAGTTTGGGCTTTGGTACCCCAGTGGATCAACCTTTGATTTAATAGGATATTCCGATGCTGATTGGGCAGGGTGCAAGATTGATAGGAAGAGCACATCAGGGACTTGTCAGTTTCTGGGAAGATCCCTGGTGTCTTGGGCTTCAAAGAAACAAAACTCAGTAGCCCTATCCACCGCCTAAGCCGAGTACATTGTCGTATGCCATTGTTGTGCGCAATTACTTTGGATGAAGCAAACCCTTAGGGACTATGGCTACAAATTGAGCAAAGTCCCTCTCCTATGTGACAATGAGAGTGCTATCCGCATGGCGGAGAATCCCGTTGAACACAGCCGCACTAAGCATATAGACATTCGGCATCATTTTTGAGAGATCATCAACAAAGGGGGGATATCGAGATAACCTATATTAACACCAAAGAACAATTAGACGACATATTTACCAAACTATTAGATGAGAAAACCTTTACCAAACTTAGGAATGAGCTAAATATTCTTGATTCTAGGAATTTTGATTGAAACATTGCACACATAGCTCATTTATATACCTTTGATCATATCTCTTTCATTTGCTACGACTAATGTGTTTCCAAGTGTATTCTTATGCTAAGTCGTAGATTGAAAGGGAAATGGAGTATTCGGCAAAGACGATGCTTCCACTCAACTCCATCGGTATTATTTATTCTTTGCCGGAACTCTGTCATCTCTCCACATTGGTATAATCTTTAACTCATATATTGTTTGCCAAAGGGGGAGAAAATTTCCTAAGGGCTCACAAAGTCTCCGTTTTTGGCGATTAATGCCAAAGGGGGAGAGAATACTAGCCCAAAGCAAAAGGACCGCACCACCACCTAATTTTAATTATGTTTTGAACATTTCAAATTAGTATCTTTCAAATTGGTATTCCTCTAATGAAAGTATCTCAAATTGTATATCTCAAAACCCTCTTGAAAGCTAAGAAGAGAATTTCATTTAGGGGGAGTTTTGTTTGAGTCAAAGGAAAAGCAATTGAAACAGGGGGAGAAAATTTCAAATCTTAAAAATGCTTCTTGCAATCTTATTCATATACCTTTGACTATTTGCAAAAGAATTTTAAAAAGAATTTTCCAAAGAATTTGCAAAAACAAAACTAGTGGTACAAGCGTGGTCCAAAATGTTAAATAAAAAGAAAGCAATCCATGCATATCTATTGAAATGATAATATTGGTTTAATTCCAAGCAACCTATGCACTTACCATATGCAAACTAGTTCAATTCTGCACTTATATATTTGCTTTGGTTTGAGTTGGCATCAATCACCAAAAAGGGGGAGATTCAAAGGGAAATAGGGTCAAACCTTTTCCTAAATAATTTTGGTGGTTGAATTGTCCAACACAAACAATTGGACTAACTAGTTTGCTCTAGATTATATGTTCTATAGGTGCCAAAGGTTCAACACAAACCAATAAAAAGTTAAAATTAGGGTTCAAAAAGAAAGGAGCAAAAGAAACCGAAGGCTGCCCTGGTCTGACGCACCGGACTGTCCGGTGTGCCACCGGACAGTGTCCGGTGCACCACCAGACAGTGTCCAGTGCACCAGGGAAATCAACTCTGAACTCCTCAGCTTTGGGTTTTCTCCAGCGCCCTCCGCTAAAATTCACCGGACTGTCTGGTGTGCCAAGCGGAGCAACGACTACTGTGCAATGGTCGTCTGCAAAAATGAACAGTGGCGTGAACAGTGCCCGGACAGTTCGCGCAGAGTTAGAGCAGAGCCAGAAGGCACACCGGATAGTGAACAGTGCTTGTCCGGTGCGGCACCGGACTGTCTGGTGCCCGAAGATGTCAGAGCTCCAACGGTCGAAACCGTCAGAACCCTAACGGTTGGGTGACGTGGCTAGCGCACCGGACAGTGTCCGGTGTGCCCATCGACAGCAGCCCTCCCCAACGGCTGTTTTGGTGCTTGGGGCTATAAATACCCCCCCAACCACCACCATTCAAGGCACCCAAGTTTTTCAGACATCTCATTCAATACAAGAGCTAGTGCAATCAATACAAGACACAATTCAATAGAATCAAAGCCTCTCCAAGTCCCAATTCCACTCCAAACAATTCTAGTTGACTGTTTGAGAGAGGGAAAGGGTTGAAACAGACCAGGTCTTTGTGACCACCTCAACGGGGAGTAGGTTTGCAAGAACCGAACCTCGGTAAAACAAATCATCGTGTCATTTGCTTCATTTGCTTTTGATTTATTTATCGCCCTCTCTCTCGGACTCGATTTTATTTCTAACGCTAACCTCAGCTTGTAGTTGTGCGTTAAGTTTATAAATTTCTGATTCCATCTATTCACCCCCCTCTAGGTGACTTTTAGTCACTATTCTGACAGAAGATACCCACGAGTCTGTCGTCTATGTTCCTTTTCTCATCCGCGGCCTTGCTCTTCCCATTTCTCCCTTCTTCCGCGGTCTCCTTGATTTTTACAATCTAAACTTGACCCATCTGAATCCCAATTCCATCTTTCAAATTTCTATCTTCGTGCATCTGTGTGAGGCCTACCTTAGAATTCTTCCTCATTTTGGACTATGGAAGTATTTGTATCACTGTCGGCCTGGGATGGCTGGGGGGGCAGCACCAGCTCATTGGTGGTGCAAGTTTGGAGATGCGCCGCGGGAGGAAGATAGAATACCTCGACATTCCTCTCAAGGATAGCATTAAAGGGTGGCGCCTTGAGTGGTTCATTGTGGAAAACTAATGCAAGTCCCTCCCCCTCGGTCGGGGAGACAGCCAGATGTACGCACTTCGAGCTAGGTTGAGTCTCCCACTTCCTTGGAGGTAACAGAGGCTAGAGTTCTGCTTGCTGAGATCTGTCTACTGAAGGAGAGGGGTCTGACTGCCAAAGCTATGGTTGCTGACTTTGTTTTCAAGAATATTCAGCCATTGAAAGATAGGGCATATCCAACTTATTTGTATAGTGGTATTACTGACTCTACCCAGGTCACCAACAAGAAAATTCCTACTGAGGATCTGGTGAGCCGACTAGACATCATCCTGAGGGGTAAGATATCAAATGTTGGTGCTCCTGTTGCCTATTCTGCTTGGAATTTGCCACCTCATAGGTCAATTTTCAATTTCGTGTCAACCCTCCTACTAGTGATGGTGGTCTGGGTCTTAGAGTGCAACCCTCTCTCGAGGACATTGAAGCTCTGGTTGCTCCCCTTCGTGATCTTCCCAATGATGAGAGACAGATTCACGTTGAGATGCCAGCAAGTCCAGGTGATGCAAAAATAGATGTTGTACTCAATATGTTGGCTAGAGAATCTTCTGACTCGACCCATGCTGAACCGATGGCTATCACGGTTGGACAAGAGCTTAGCAAAGCAGCAGAGACCTGAAAGCCTGAAGGTACCCGCCCAAAGTGTCCTTGCCAAGTTAGCCGTCTGACTGCACTTGTTGAGGAAAAGAAGAAGAAGAAGAGGCGGCTTCGGTGACTGTCATGCTTGGACCAGGATGCCGGTCCTTCTGCTCCTATTTGCGATGAAGTGCTAGCAGAGGTCCCTTCTGAGGTTGATCCCAATGGTGGCGTCCATGTTGAAGTTGATCCCAATGGGTGTAACCGTGTTGAAGCTGATCCCACTGGGTGCGACCGTATTTTTCATGAGGACAAAGAAAAAGTCCCACTGATTCGTAAGAATAGCCGACATTACAGAGGTAGTAGGAGGGATAGTGATATTCCTTCTCCAGCTCTGTCCACCCTTGTCAGCCTTCAAGAACTGTCCATAATAGATTTTGACTAGGCCCTTGAGGATGTTGTCCCTGAGGATATGCTATCGGAGCCGACTGCTGATGACATGATGGATGTTTGTTCTGAAATTCTAGACATGGGATTAGAGGTATCCCAAGCAGTGTCTCATGCATCATCGACTTTGGTAGGCAGTCTTCGATGTTAAGACGTTGGTCAGGATTGCCCGACTCACATGGAGGTGACTGAGGATCCTTCAGCCTTAGAGGTGGCTGTTGCAGAAAATCCAGTCCTTGAGGGTAGTGCTGGCAGTCACCCAGCCCCCGAGGGTGTCGCCGGTAGTGATCCGGCTCTGGTGGGTAACGCGAGCTGCAACCCAGCCCCTGAGGGTGTTGCCAGTAGTCATTCGGCTCTGGTGGGTGGCGCGAGCTGCAACCCAGCCCTCGAGTGTGTTCAAGTGAGCTCTCCTTCCTACACCTCCATGGATGTCCATGTTGGGTCGTCTCCACCATGATCTGATGGGATGATGGCGATGCATGCTTCTTTGGCCTCGAGCAAATAAGTTGCCTTGGAGGTCGGCGAGCCAGATGCAAGAAGTCTAACATCCGCTGGCGGGGCTGAGCCAACCCCTGACAACGTTCTTCAAATTGTTCCGGTTGATCTTCCTTCGTCGAGCTATGACGCAGCTCCTCCTGACTTAGGGTTACCATCATTCCTCTCCAATCTTCAGGTAGCTCAGCTCTTGTATTCTGTCGCTCTTCCTGCTAAATTATCTTCCCTATACCCATTTGTCTTCGATCGCAGGCTTTGGTTGACGGAATGTCTGCTCAGTTGAGGTCATATGGTGCCACTATCCCAGAAGGGGCTCTGTCTCTGATGCATTGGAACCCATTGCTGCTTCAGAAACAGATAGCTGACTTGAAGGCATCAAACACTGGTTAGTAACTTCGTTTCTTCCTTGGCTGATTGATTAACTTGTTTTTAACTGTGTATCCTTCTTCGACTGCCTTGTCAGATATGGTTCGGCGGTGCTCTGAGCTTGAGGAAAAACATCTTCAACATCAAGCCGACGGTACTCTGATCTTGAGGAGAAGTATTCTCAAGGTCAGACCAACCTGGCTTGGGTTTCTGCTTCTCTGGACGATGTGCATTCTTTGAATTTTTCTCTCAATGTTCAGCTTAACTCCGGAAGGGCAGCCCACGAGGTAAACTTCCTTAATTGGCTCTGCTGTGCTTACTGTTTACTGGATGCTGAAAGTTGATTCTTGTCTATAGGAGGAGAAACAAGCGCTTGTAGCTTCTAGTGATAATCTGGATAGGTTATACCGTGATGCCAGCAATTCCTTAACCATCTTGGAGAGGAGTCATCGCTTTACTATGTTAGATCTGGATCATCATCGTCGTGAGCTTTAAGTGTCCCAGGATGAGGTCCTGCGGCTGAGACAGTTGGTGTCAAGCAAGGATTCCATCGTCAAAGATCTGTGTGCCTCCAAGAAGTTAGTCGCTCAGGAGCTAGAGGCCGCTCGACTGGCTACCAAAGTTTTAGAGGACAACTGTGCCATTCTGAAGGCTCAGCGTGACAAGGCTATGGACAAAGCCATTTGAAAGGGAATCAGGCTTACACCTTGTCCCTAATTAATTTTGGTGGTTGAATTGCCCAAAACAAACATTTGGACTAATTAGTTTGCTCTAGTGTATAAGTTATACAGGTGTCAAAGGTTCACAACAAGCTAATTAAAAGGACCAAAGTTGGGTTCAAATTAGAAAGCTAAAGGCAACCCGGATGGCACCCTGGTCTGGCGCACCGGACTGTCCGGTGGCGCACCGGACAGTGTCCGGTGCACCAGGGGACTCCGACTTCAAACTCTTCACTCTCAGGAATTTCCGAAGGCCACTCCGCTATAATTCACCGGACTGTCCGGTGTACACCGGACATGTCCAGTGCTCCAAGGAAGAACGGCCTCAGGAACTCACCAGCCTCGGGTTTTCACTTCGGCTGCTCCGCTAAAATTCACCGGACTGTCCGGTGTACACCGGACTGTCTGGTGTAACAGCGGGGCAACAGCTATTTCGGCGCCAACGGCTACCTGCGACGCATTTAATGCGCGCCAGAAGCGCGCAGTCGTCAGGCACGCGGGAGCAGGTGCACCGGACATCGAACAGTACATGTCCGGTGTGCACCGGACATCCAGGCGGGCCCAGAAGTCAGAACTCCAACGGTTAAATTGCAACGGTTTTGGTGACGTGGCTGTCGCACCGGACATGTCCGGTGTGCACCGGACTGTCCGGTGCGCCATCGAACAGACAGCCTCACCAAACGGCTAGTTTGGTGGTTGGGGCTATAAATACCCCCAACCACCCACCATTCATTGCATCCAAGTTTTCCACTTCCCAACTACTTACAAGAGCTCTAGCATTCAATTCTAGACAAAAGAGATCAAATCCTCTCCAAATTCCACACAACGCCCTAGCGATTAGAGAGAGTGATTTGTTTGTGTTCTTTCGAGCTCTTGCGCTTGGATTGCTTTCTTCTTTCTTGATTCTTTCTTGTGATCAAATACTCACTTGTAATTGAGGCAAGAGACACCAATCTTGTGGTGGTCCTTGCGGGAACTTTGTGTTCCAAGTGATTGAGAAGAGAAAGCTCACTCGGTCCGAGGGACCGTTTTAGAGAGGGTAAGGGTTGAAAGAGACCCGGCCTTTGTGGCCTCCTCAACGGGGAGTAGGTTTGAGAGAACCGAACCTCGGTAAAACAAATCCGCGTGTCTCACTTCATTATTCGCTTGAGATTTGTTTTGCGCCCTCTCTCGCGGACTCTATTATATTTCTAACGCTAACCCGGCTTGTAGTTGTGATTATTTTTGAGAATTTCAGTTTCGCCCTATTCACCCCCCCTCTAGGCGACTTTCAATTGGTATCGGAGCCCGGTGCTTCATTAGAGCCTAACCGCTCGAAGTGATGTCGGGAGATGACACCAAGAGGGAGATGGAGACCGGCGACAAGCCCACTACGAGCCAAGGGAGCACTTCATCGGAAGAGTCACGCACCAAGAGGAAGGAGAAGAGGAAGGACTCCTCCAAACGGAAGGAGAAAAGATCTTCTTCCTCACACCACAAGGAGAAGAAGGAAAAATCTTCTTCCCACAAGTCGCATCAGAAAGGCGACAAGCACAAGAGGATGAGGAAGGTGGTCTACTACGAGACCGACACTTCATCAACATCCACCTCCGACTCCGATGCACCGTCCGTAACTTCTAAGCGCCAAGAGCGCAAGAAGTTTAGTAAGATCCCCTTACACTATCCCCGTACATCTAGACATACTCCATTACTTTCCGTTCCATTAGGCAAACTGCCAACTTTTGATGGCGAAGATTATGCTAGGTGGAGTGATTTAATGAAATTTCATCTAACCTCACTCCACAAAAGTATATGGAATGTTGTTGAGTTTGGAGCACAGGTACCTTCTGTAGGGGATGAGGATTATGATACGGACGAAGTGGCCCAAATCGAGCACTTCAACTCCCAAGCCACAACCATACTCCTCGCCTCTTTAAGCAAGGAGGAATACAACAAAGTGCAAGGGTTGAAGAATGCAAAGGAGATTTGGGACCTACTCAAGACCGCGCACGAGGGTGATGAACTCACCAAGATCACCAAGCGGGAAACGATCGAGGGGGAGCTCGGTCGCTTCCGTCTTCGCCAAGGGGAGGAGCCACAAGATATGTACAATCGGCTCAAGACCTTGGTGAACCAAGTGCGCAACCTCGGGAGCAAAAAGTGGGATGACCACGAGGTGGTTAAGGTTATTTTAAGAGCTCTTATTTTCCTTAACCCCACTCAAGTTCAATTAATTCGTGGTAATCCTAGATATCCACTAATGACCCCCGAGGAAGTTATCGAGAATTTTGTGAGCTTTGAATGCATGATTAAAGGCTCAAAGAAGATCAACGAGCTTGACGAACCTTCCACATCCGAGGCGCAACCGGTGGCCTTCAAGGCAACGGAGGAGAAGAAGGAGGAGTCTACACCAAGTAGACAACCAATTGACGCCTCCAAGCTCGACAATGAAGAGATGGCCTTAATCATCAAAAGCTTTCGGCAAATCCTCAAGCAACGGAAGGGGAAGGATTACAAATCCCGTTCCAAGAAGGTTTGCTACAAGTGTGGTAAGCCTGGTCACTTTATTGCTAAATGTCCATTATCAAGTGAAAGTGACAGGGACAACGACAAGAAGGGCAAGAGGAGAGAAAAGAAGAGGTATCACAAGAAGAAGGGCGGCGATGCCCACGTGTGCCACGAGTGGAACTCCGACGAAAGCTCCACCGAGTCCTCCTACAACGACGAGGACGCCACCAACATCGCCGTCACCAAGGGACTCCTCTTCCCCAACGTCGGCCACAAGTGCCTCATGGCAAAGGATGGCAAAAGGAAGAAGGTTAAATCTAACTCCTCCACTAAATATGAATCTTCTAGTGATGATAATGCTAGTGGTGAGGAAGATAATTTGTGTATCCTTTTTGCCAACCTTAACATGGAACAAAAAGAAAAATTAAATGAGCTAATTAGTGCCATCCATGAAAAGGACGATCTCTTGGACTCCCAAGAGGACTTCCTAATCAAGGAAAATAAGAAACATGTTAAGGTTAAAAATGCTTATGCTCTAGAGGTAGAAAAATGTAACAAATTATCTAGTGAGCTAAGCACATGCCATGACACTATTGACAACCTTACAAATGAAAATGCTAGATTAATTGCTAAGGTTGATTCTCATGTTTGTGATACTCCAATTCCCAATCTTAGAAATGATAATGATGATTTGCTTGCTAAGATTAAGGAATTGAATGATTCTCTTGCTAGCCTTAAGATTGAGAATGAAAAATTGCTTGCTAAGGCTAAGGATTTTGATGTTTGCAAAGCTACTATTTCCGACCTTAGAACTAAAAATGATTTGTTACATGCTAAGGTTATTGAATTAAAATCTTGCAACCCCTCTACATCTAATGTTGAGCATGTTTCTATTTGTACTAGATGTAGAGATGTTGATATCAATGCTATTCATGATCACATGGCTTTAATTAAACAACAAAATGATCATATAGCCTTATTAGATGCCAAAATTGCAGAGCATAACTTGGAAAATGAAAAGTTTAAATTTGCTAGAAGTATGCTCTATAATGGGAGACGCCCGGGCATCAAGGATGGCATTGGCTTCCAAAGGGGAGACAATGTCAAACTTAATGCCCCTCCAAAGAATTTATCTAACTTTGTTAAGGGCAAGGCTCCCATGCCTCAGGATAACGAGGGTTACATTTTGTACCCTGCCGGCTATCCTGAGAGCAAAATTAGGAGAACTCATTCTAGGAAGTCTCACTCTGGCCCTAACCATGCTTTTATGTATAAGGGTGAGACATCTAGCTCTAGGCAACCAACCCATGCCAAGTTGCCTAGAAAGAAAACTCCTAATGCATCAAATGATCATGCTATTTCATTCAAAACTTTTGATGCATCATATGTTTTAACTAACAAATCCGGCAAGGTAGTTGCCAAAATTGTTGGGGGCAAACACAAGGGCTCTAAGACTTGTGTTTGGGTACCCAAAGTTCTTGTTTCTAATGCCAAAGGACCCAAAACCGTTTGGGTACCTAAAGTCAAGAACTAAAATTGTTTTGTAGGTTTATGCATCCGGGGGCTCAAGTTGGATACTCGACAGTGGGTGCACAAACCACATGACAGGGGAGAAGAAGATGTTCTCCTCATATGAGAAAAACCAAGATCCCCAACGAGCTATCACATTCGGGGATGGAAATCAAGGTTTGGTCAAAGGATTGGGTAAAATTGCCATATCACCTGACCATACTATTTCCAATGTTTTTCTTGTAGATTCTTTAGATTACAATGTGCTTTCCTGTATCCCAATTATGTCAAATAGGCTACAACTGTCTATTTACTGATGTAGGTGTCACTGTCTTTAGAAGAAGTGATGATTCAATAGCATTTAAGGGAGTGTTAGAGGGTCAGCTATACTTGGTAGATTTTGATAGAGCTGAACTCAACACTTGCTTAATTGCTAAGACTAACTTGGGTTGGCTCTGGCACCGCCGACTAGCTCATGTTGGAATGAAGAATCTTCATAAGCTTCTAAAGGGAGAGCACATTTTAGGACTAACAAATGTTCATTTTGAGAAAGACAGGATTTGTAGCGCATGCCAAGCCGGGAAGCAAGTTGGCACTCATCATCCACACAAGAACATCATGACTAGTGACAGGCCACTGGAGCTCCTACACATGGATTTATTCGGCCCGATTGCTTACATAAGCATCGGCGGGAGTAAGTACTGTCTAGTTATCGTGGATGATTATTCTCGCTTCACTTAGGTGTTCTTTTTGCAGGAAAAATCTCATACCCAAGAGACCTTAAAGGGATTCTTGAGACGAGCTCAAAATGAGTTCGGCTTAAGGATCAAGAAAATTAGAAGCTACAACGGGACGGAGTTCAAGAACTCTCAAGTTGAAGGCTTCCTTGAGGAGGAGGGCATCAAGCATGAGTTCTCATCTCCCTACACCCCACAACAAAATGGTGTAGTGGAGAGGAAGAATCGAACTCTATTGGACATGGCAAGAACCATGCTTGATGAGTACAAGACACCGGATCGGTTTTGGGCCGAGGCGGTCAACACCGCCTGCTACGCCATCAACCGGTTATATCTACACCGAATCCTCAAGAAGACATCCTATGAACTCCTAACCGGTAAAAAGCCAAATATTTCATATTTTAGAGTTTTTGGTAGCAAATGTTTTATTCTTGTCAAAAGAGGTAGAAAATCTAAATTTGCTCCTAAAACTGTAGAAGGCTTTTTACTAGGATATGACTCAAACACAAGGGCATATAGAGTCTTTAACAAGTCCTCAGGACTTGTTGAAGTTTCTTGTGACGTTGTGTTTGATGAGACTAACGGCTCTCAAGTAGAGCAAGTTGATCTTGATGAGATAGGTGAAGAACAAGCTCCATGCATAGCGCTAAGGAACATGTCCATTGGGGATGTGTGTCCTAAGGAATTCGAAGAGCCTCCACGTGCACAAGATCAACCATCCTCCTCCACGCAAGCATCTCCACCAATCCAAAATGAGGATGAGGCTCAAGTTGATGAAGGAGAAGATCAAAAAGATGAGCCACCTCAAGATGACAACAATAATCAAGGGGGAGATACAAATGATCAAGACAAGGAGGATGAACAACCTAGACCGTCACACCCAAGAGTCCACCAAGCAATCCAACGAGATCACCCCGTCGACACCATCCTCGGCGACATTCATAAGGTGGTAACCACTCGATCTCGTGTTGCACATTTTTGTGAGCATTACTCTTTTGTTTCCTCTATTGAGCCACACAGGGTAGAGGAAGCACTCCAAGATTCGGATTGGGTGATGGCGATGCAAGAGGAGCTCAACAACTTCACGAGGAACGAGGTATGGCATTTAGTTCCACGTCCTAACCAAAATGTTGTAGGAACCAAGTGGGTCTTCTGCAACAAACAAGACGAGCATGGTGTGGTGACAAGGAACAAAGCTCGACTCGTGGCCAAGGGATATTCACAAGTCGAAGGTTTGGATTTTGGTGAAACCTATGCACCCGTAGCTAGGCTTGAGTCCATTCGCATATTATTAGCCTATGCTACTTACCATGGCTTCAAGCTCTACCAAATGGACGTGAAGAGTGCCTTCCTCAATGGACCGATCAAGGAGGAGGTCTATGTTGAGCAACCTCCCGGTTTTGAAGACAGTGAGTACCCTAACCATGTTTATAGGCTCTCTAAGGCGCTTTATGGGCTCAAGCAAGCCCCAAGAGCATGGTATGAATGCCTTAGAGATTTCCTTATTGCTAATGGCTTCAAAGTCGGCAAAGCCGATCCTACTCTATTCACTAAAACTCTTGACAACGATTTGTTTGTATGCCAAATTTATGTTGATGATATCATATTTGGGTCTACTAACGAATCTACATGTGAAGAATTTAGTAGGATCATGACACAGAAATTCGAGATGTCAATGATGGGGGAGTTGAAGTATTTTCTAGGATTCCAAGTCAAACAACTCCAAGAGGGCACCTTCATTAGCCAAATGAAGTATAATCAAGACATCCTAACCAAGTTTGGAATGAAGGATGCCAAGCCCATCAAGACACCCATGGGAACAAATGGGCATCTCGACCTCGACACGGGAGGTAAGTCCGTGGATCAAAAGGTATACCGGTCGATGATTGGTTCATTGCTTTATTTATGTGCATCTCGACCGAACATTATGCTTTCCGTTTGCATGTGTGCAAGATTCCAAGTCGACCCTAAGGAATCACACCTTACGGCCGTAAAACGAATCTTGAGATACTTGGCTTATACTCCTAAGTTTGGGCTTTGGTACCCTCGGGGATCCACATTTGATTTGATTGGTTATTCGGATGCCGATTGGGCAGGGTGTAAGATTAATAGGAAGAGAACATCGGGGGCTTGCCAGTTCTTGGGAAGATCCTTGGTGTCTTGGGCTTCAAAGAAGCAAAATTCGGTCGCTCTTTCTACCGCCGAAGCCGTGTACATTGCCGCAGGCCATTGTTGCGCGCAATTGCTTTGGATGAGGCAAACCCTGCGGGACTACGGTTACAAACTAACCAAAGTTCCTCTTCTATGTGATAATGAGAGTGCAATCCGCATGGCGGATAATCCCGTTGAGCATAGCCGCACTAAACACATAGCCATTCGGTATCATTTTCTTCGGGATCACCAACAAAAGGGGGATATCGAGATTTCTTACATTAACACTAAAGATCAATTAGCCGATATCTTTACCAAGCCTCTTGATGAACAAACTTTTACCAAACTTAGGCATGAGCTAAATATTCTTGATTCTATGAATTTCTTTTGCTAATTTGCACACATAGCACACAAGTATACCTTTGATCATATCTCTTTTATATATGCTATGACTAATGTGTTTTCAAGTGTATTTCAAACCAAGTCATAGGTATATTGAAAGGGAATTGGAGTCTTCGGCGAAGACAAAGGCTTCCACTCCACTCTACTACTCATCCTTCGCCGTCACTCCGAGCATCTCTCCAACTTTGGTATAATCTTCACTCATTTATTTTATGACCAAAGGAGGAGAAAGTACTTCGTTGGGCTCTAATAATTCCGTTTTTGGCGATTCATGCCAAAGGGGGAGAAAATATGAGCCCAAAGCAAAAGGACCGCACCACCACCTAACTTTAAAAATTTGGAGATTTTCAATTGGTCAATTTCAAATTAATATCTTACTATGTTCAAAAGGGGGAGGAAGTAGTATTTCAAAAATGATATATCAAACAAAAGGAGAAAATTTCAAATCTTGAAAATGCTTCTCAAAATTCTTATTCATTTACCTTTGACTATCTTGCAAAAGGATTTTGAAAAGAATTTACAAAAGAATTTGCAAAAACAAAACATATGGTGCAAATATGGTCCAATATGTTAAAAACAAAGAAACAATCCATGCACATCATGTAAGTATTTATATTGGCTCAATTCCAAGCAACCTTTGCACTTACATTATGCAAACTAGTTCAATGTATGCACATTTATATTTGCTTTGGTTTGTGTTGGCATCAATCACCAAAAAGGGGGAGATTGAAAGGGAATCAGGCTTACACCTAGTCCCTAATTAATTTTGGTGGTTGAATTGCCCAACACAAACATTTGGACTAATTAGTTTGCTCTAGTGTATAAGTTATACAGGTGTCAAAGGTTCACAACAAGCCAATTAAAAGGACCAAAGTTGGGTTCAAATTAGAAAGCTAAAGGCAACCCGGATGGCACCCTGGTCTGGCGCACCGGACTGTCCGGTGGCACACCGGACAGTGTCCGGTGCACCAGGGGACTCCGACTTCAAACACTTCACTCTCGGGAATTTCCGAAGGCCACTCCGCTATAATTCACCGGACTGTCCGGTGTACACCGGACATGTCCGGTGCTCCAAGGAAGAACGGCCTCAGGAACTCACCAGCCTCGGATTTTCACTTCGGCTGCTCCGCTAAAATTCACCGGACTGTCCGGTGTACACTGGACTGTCCGGTGTAACAGCGGGGCAACGACTATTTCGGCGCCAACGGCTACCTGCGACGCATTTAATGCGCGCCAAAAGCGCGCAGTCGTCAGGCACGCGGGAGCAGGTGCACCGGACATCGAACAGTACATGTCCGGTGTGCACCGGACATCCAGGCGGGCCCAGAAGTCAGAACTCCAACGGTCAAATTGCAACGGTTTTGGTGACGTGGCTGTCGCACCGGACATGTCCGGTGTGCACCGGACTGTCCGGTGCGCCATCGAACAGACAGCCTCACCAAACGGCTAGTTTGGTGGTTGGGGCTATAAATACCCCCAACCACCCACCATTCATTGCATCCAAGTTTTCCACTTCCCAACTACTTACAAGAGCTCTTGCATTCAATTCTAGACAAAAGAGATCAAATCCTCTCCAAATTCCACACAACGCCCTAGCGATTAGAGAGAGTGATTTGTTTGTGTTCTTTCGAGATCTTGCGCTTGGATTGCTTTCTTCTTTATTGATTCTTTCTTGTGATCAAATACTCACTTGTAATTGAGGCAAGAGACACCAATCTTGTGGTGGTCCTTGCGGGAACTTTGTGTTCCAAGTGATTGAGAAGAGAAAGCTCACTCGGTCCGAGGGACCGTTTGAGAGAGGGTAAGGGTTGAAAGAGACCCGGCCTTTGTGGCCTCCTCAACGGGGAGTAGGTTTGAGAGAACCGAACCTCGGTAAAACAAATCCGCGTGTCTCACTTCATTATTCGCTTGAGATTTGTTTTGCGCCCTCTCTCGCGGACTCTATTATATTTCTAACGCTAACCCGGCTTGTAGTTGTGATTATTTTTGAGAATTTCAGTTTCGCCCTATTCACCCCCCTCTAGGCGACTTTCACCATTCGCGCGGGCGGATCTTGATGAGGAGGCCCAGCGTAGTGGTTCCTGATGACATTGTTGCCGACGTTAAGGCTGCACCTGATGCCTCGAGTCGACCTTCTTCCTCGATTGCACCTGCGAAAGATATTGCCAAATAGAGACGTTCTGATGTAGTGATATTCTAAGAAACACTGAATGTACTTGTGAATTCTATGTGCATGTAATCATTGTGTTCGAATATTCGGTGGGTAGGGCACTAGAATGTGTCCTTAGTGTTGACAACTATAATATTTTGTTTCTGTTGTTAGGATATAACAGTCATCCTGAACAATCACGGAAGTAAATGCGGCGTGCTAGTTTTGGAGTTTTTTCCTGGCTCATGCCAATTGCTTGGCTGGTAAGGCAGAGTGGTCGCCCTAAGATGAGTAGGCGTGAGCCTATCGCACCGTCTTAAGTCATCACCGACTTAAGCCGATTGCTCTGTTAGTAGGGTATGGTGGTCACCCTAAGTCGAGTAAGCGCGAGCATGTTGCACCGTCTTAAGTCATCGCCGACTTAAGTCGATTGATCTGTTAGTAGGGTATAGTGGTCACCCTAAGTTGAGTAAGCACGAGCATGTTGCACCATCTTAAGTCGTCGCCGACTTAAGGCGATTGCTCCATTAGTAGGGTATAGTGGTCACCCTATGTTGAGTAAGCGCGAGCATGTTGCACCATCTCAAGTCATTGCCGACTTAAGGTGATTGCTCCGTTAGCAGGGTATAGTGGTCACCCTAAGTTGAGTAAGCGCGAGCATGTTGCACCGTCTCAAGTCATTGCCGACTTAAGGCGATTGCTCCGTTAGTAGGGTATAATGGTTACCCTAAGTTGAGTAAGCGCGAGCATGTTGCACCATCTCAAGTCATTGCCGATTTAAGGCGATTGCTCCGTTAGCAGGGTATAGTGGTCACCCTAAGTTGAGTAAGCGCGAGCATGTTGCACCGTCTCAAGTCATTGCCGACTTAAGGCGATTGCTCCGTTAGTAGGGTATAGTGGTCATCCTAAGTTGAGTAAGCGCGAGCATGTTACACCGTCTCAAGTCATTGCTGACTTAAGGCGATTGCTCCGTTAGCAGGATATAGTGGTCACCCTAAGTTGAGTAAGCGCGAGCATGTTGCACCGTCTCAAGTCATTGCCAACTTAAGGCGATTGCTCCGTTAGTAGGGTATAGTGGTGTCACACCCGGTTTTAGAAGGCAAACCGAATGCGAACCATGTACGTGCCAGGATCAGTTATTCACGTACACAGCAGTTACATAACATGGACATCATCACACAGTGCTCAAATAGTATTAAAAGGGGAAATAATAGTCGATTACATCATACGTCTGAGACGTCCATATAGTTCTTACAATAAATCAAAGTGCGGAAAAGAAACGTAGATAACACGGCCTTCATAGGCAGCCGACTGGGGGTTGCCGCTAACCCACGCCTAGAACTCGTCGTAGTCTTGGAACTCCTGGAAGTCTCCTTCCACAGCTTCATCTTCGCCTGAGCAGTGGTTGCAATGCTGACAACCTGGAGGGGGATTTGGTGTGTAGAGCAAGGGTGAGTACACATCAACATACTCAGCAAGCATCCCGTTTGGCTGTAGTGGACTAGCTTTATGTGGGGGTAAGTCAAGCAGTTGCTTTTAGTTGGTCAGGTTATTACTTACTAATAGAAAGCCAGGTTTTAACATTAACCCAAGTTATTAGCCTAATGTATCCTTTCCAAACGGAAAGAATACCACTTACCAGCACCATAATCATAATCAGAACCATCAATCTCATTGCCACCTGTACCAAAATATCTCTGATCAAGTATCACTAATCTCTGGAGCTCCCTTGGCCGCTCATAACCGCGAGCACGGCTGATATATCAGTTTCATAACACTCTGCAGAGGTTGCGCACTTTACCCACAAGCCGTGATTCCCTCTTGCCTCGGGCTGATCAAACCCTTAAACACTACCAAGGTGAATAGGCAGGGTCTCACTACGTAGCCTTTACAAAGATTCCCCGGGGCTGTAGCCACCCGTTAGGTTTCCTAAATGTACCGCACTCCTCCCCAAGGGACAAATCAACCTTGGCAGAGCGAGCCGCATACACCGAGCCCCATTGACGGCACAACGGCTAAGCGAACTACACCCCGGTTCCTCTAATTATTCAGCTAAGGGCGTCCCATTCCACCCTCATGGTTGCACTGTTTTCCCGGGCGGTCATCCATTGAACAGGTCCTTACGGAGAGGCACTCGAGAAACCGCTCGAGTCCCCTTAAATGCCACAAGTATGATCATAAATAAGAAGGGAAAACAGCGTATCATAGATGATCACATCATGTTCATTGATTAGAGTTGAGCAATAGCATCAAACTAAGCAGTAATAATCCGACCCAAATAGGTAAACAAGGACATGAATAACAAAAGCTAGTCAATCCTTAGGTATAAATGTGTAATGCGGGAGGTGAATTAAAGAATGAATAGGACAGAGGTAGGTCAAAGGACACTTGCCTCCACCAACCGACTGCTGCTCAGGGGCTTCTCCTGCGAATTCCTCGGGCTCTTCGACCGGATCGTTCTCTATGCGAGCGCAAACATACATACATCCACATATTTAATACAAAAGAACAGTACACCATACAAGGGAACAAGTAAGCGAATATGCATCAAGTATGACATTCGATATCGCATTCATTAAGGTTAGAAAGAAACGGGAAGGGTCTCGCAGGGGGTTAAAGCTTATGCACTAATGATTAATTACAATTGGTTCTTAACAAAGAATTCTGTTATACACACTAATGGAAACCTAATCATTTTAAGTTGATCAACATTGAACGAGATAAACAATTAACTAAATGAATCAACTAGCGCAACAGAATTCCAAATTAAACTTCCTATTTCAATAGCATGAACAATGATTAGTCTACCTAAAATAAAATAGCTATGATAACAGAGAGTAAATAAAATAAAATAAAAAAAATAATAAAAAAAACAGAGGGGGGGCGGTTGAACCGGCCCTAGGGCGGTTGAACCGGCCCTAGGCAGGGCGGCTGGGCTGGGGCGGCCGAGCGCGGGGGAGGGCGGCTGAGCCGGCCCGGGCGGTTGAACCGGTGGCCTGGGCGGCTGAACCGGCCCTGCGCAGGGGGCGCGGCCAGGGGCCAGGCGGGCGGCCGGGCGCGGGCTGGGGCGGCCAGCGGCCGGCTGGGGCCGAGCAGGGGGCGGGCTGGGGGCTGGCCGGGGCTGGCCGGGGCTGGCCGGGGCCAGGGCGGCGCGGCAGCGGCCGGCTGGGGGGCGCGGCCAAGGCGGCCAGGCCAGGGCGGCCAGGCGGCCGGGCTGCCGAGGGGATAGGAGGGGGAGGGGAGAGGGAGAGAGGAGGGAGAGAGGGGGGAGGGGGGGCTCACCGGCGGGGGCGGCCGACGGCGAGGGGCGGCGGCCGAGCAAGGGGCGGCGGCGGCGGCTTAGGGCAGGGGGTAGGGCGGCGGTGGGGAGAGAGAGGGAGAGAATGAGGGAGAGGGAGAGGGGGTTTTGGGAAAAAAAGGGGGGGCGGCTGGGCCTTTTTGGGCCCAAGGGGGGGGGGCGCGCAGGGGCGGCTGGGCCGGCCAAGGGGCCCACGGCGTGGGAGGGAGAGAAAGAGAGGAGAGAGAGAAAGAAAAAAGAAAAAGAAAGAAAAGGTTCTCCTTATTTTCGAAATCCGATCTTTCTACATGAATGCATTTGCACTTTCAAAGCAAATCAAAAAATGCATAGTTCGTCATGGTGCATCAAACAACATAAAGTATTTAGGGTTTTTTCTTTACACGGGAATTCCAAACCGAATCCCGCTAAAACTTTGGAAAAGGTCAAGGTTTAGCGAGGGGAAAAGAAAAAGAAAAGGTAACGCCCGAATTTTGGCGAGTAAAGAAAAGAAAAAATTCAACTGCAAAATTCGGGGCGTTACAAACCTATCCCCCTTAAAAGAATCTTGCCCTCGAGATTCAGGGTTGGCTAGCAAAGAGCTCTGGGTACTTGGCCATCAAATCATCTTCACGCTCCCAGGTTGCTTCTTCCTCAGAGTGGTGATTCCATCTGACTTTGCACATTCTGATGGTCTTCCTTCGGGTGACTCTGTCTGCAACCTCAAGGATCTGCGCTGGCTTCTCAACATAGGTCAAGTCCTCCTGGACTTCCAGACCTTCCACTGGCAACTGCTCTTCTGGCACACGCAAGCACTTCTTCAACTGAGACACATGAAAGACATCATGCACAGCTGACAAATTCTCTGGCAAACTGAGCTGATAGGCCACTTCTCCACGCTTTGAGAGGATCTGGTACGGACCAATGTAGCGGGGTGCTAGCTTGCCTTTGATTCCGAACCTTCTGACTCCTCTGATCGGTGACACTTTCAGATAGACAAAGTCTCCGACTTCAAAACTCAGCTCTCTTCTTCTTGTGTCTGCATAGCTTCGCTGCCTCGATTGCGCTATCTTCAGATTCTCTCGGACCATCTTGATGTTCTCTTCGGCTTCAAGCAAAATATCTGGCCCAAACACTTGCTTCTCTCCAGGCTGATCCCATTGCAACGGAGTTCTACAACTCCTTCCATAGAGCGCTTGAAATGGTGACATCTTCAAACTGGCCTGGTAACTGTTGTTATAGGAAAACTCTGCATAAGGCAATCTCTTGTCCCATCCGGACTGATCTTGCAACGCACAGGCTCTCAACATGTCTTCAAGAATCTGATTGGTTCTTTCGGTCTGGCCATCTGTCTGCGGATGATAAGCTGAACTGAAATTCAGATGCGTGCCCAAAGCTTCATGCAACTGCTGCCAGAAATGAGAGGTGAACTGCGTTCCTCTGTCTGACACTATCTTCTTTGGCACACCATGAAGGCAAACGATCCGAGACATATACAACTCTGCCAGTACTGCACTGTTGTAGCTGGTCTTGACAGGTATGAAGTGGGCTGACTTGGTCAAGCGGTCCACCACTACCCAAATGGAATCGTAGCCGGCTCGAGTGCGAGGCAATCCGACTATGAAATCCATGCCGATTTCATCCCATTTCCACTGAGGGATCTGCAACGGTTGCAACAATCCAGCTGGTCTCTGGTGTTCGGCCTTAATTCTTCGGCAACTATCGCACTTAGCCACATGCTCTGCGATTTCCCTCTTCATTCCGTACCACCAGAATTTCTTCTTCAGATCCTGATACATCTTCTCACTGCCAGGGTGAATCGAATAGGCTGTCTCATGAGCTTCCTTGAGAATCAACTCCCGAATAGACTGGACATTGGGAACACACAAGCGGTCTTTGAACCATACCACGCCTTCTGCATCTTCTCGAAAATCTTTGCCTCTGCCATCTAGAATCAGTCGCCGAATCTCACTGATCTTCTCATCATTCTTCTGCGCTTCTTTGATTTCTCGCTCCAAGGTAGGTTCCAATTCAACTGTGACTCCTCGCGAATTGTTCAGAAATCCGAGACTCAACCTGTCGAACTCCTTGGCCAACTCATAAGGCATCGGACGAGCGACCATCAGATTGACTTGACTCTTTCTGCTCAAAGCATCTGCCACTACGTTTGCTTTGCCTGGATGGTAGTGAATCTCCAACTCATAATCTTTGATCAACTCTAACCATCTTCGTTGCCTCATGTTCAACTCTGACTGAGTGAATATGTACTTCAGACTCTTGTGATCTGTGTAAACATCGCATTTCTGTCCATACAAATAGTGCCTCCATGTCTTCAGTGCGTGAACCACTGCTGCCAACTCTAGGTCATGGATTGGGTAATTCTTCTCATGAACCTTCAACTGTCGGGACGAGTAAGCCACAACTCTTCCCTCTTGCATCAACACGCATCCCAAACCTGTGTAACTAGCATCACAGTACACAGAGAAGGGCCTGTGCACATCAGGCAAGACTAGGACAGGCGCTGTCGTCAACTTCTCTTTCAGCGCTTCAAAGGCCTCTTGGCATTTCTGGGTCCACTTGAACTCAACCTTGTTGCCTAGCAACGCTGTCATTGGTTTCGCAATCTTCGAAAACCCTTCAATGAATCGCCGATAATATCCTGCCATTCCCATGAAGCTCTTGATTCCTCGGGCATCTGTTGGCGCTTTCCAGTTCAGAATATCTGCCACTTTCTTCGGATCCACAGCCAATCCTTCTTTGTTGATTATGTGACCCAAGAACAGGACTTCACTGATCCAGAACTCACACTTGCTCAACTTTGCATACAACTGGTGCTCTCGCAATCTCTGCAATACCATCCTCAAATGATCTGCATGCTCTTCTTCACTTTGAGAATAAACCAGAATGTCATCAATGAATACCACCACAAACTTATCGAGATAATCCATGAATACACTGTTCATCAAGTTCATAAAGAACGCTGGTGCATTGGTCAAACCAAAAGACATCACTGTGAACTCATACAAACCATACTTGGTAATGAATGCCGTCTTCGGAATGTCCGAAGGTCGGATCCTGAGCTGATGATAACCTGACCTCAGATCAATCTTGGAGAACACACTGGCTCCTCTCAACTGGTCAAACAGATCTTCTATTCTGGGCAAAGGATACTTATTCTTGATCGTGACTTCATTCAAAGCTCGGTAATCGATACACATCCTTTTGGTGCCATCTTTCTTTTCCACAAACAAGACAGGGGCGGCCCAAGGCGAGGTGCTTGGCCGGATGTAGCCTTTCTCTGACAGCTCATCAATCTGCTTCTTAAGCTCAACCAACTCTGGTCCGGATATTCTGTAAGCTCTCTTATAGATAGGGGCGGTTCCAGGAAGAAGCTCTATGGCAAACTCAACTTTCCGCTCTGGTGGCATACCCGGTAAATCCTTTGGAAACACATCTGGGAATTCAGACACAACCTTGATACTCTCAATTGGGTCTGCTTCACTGCTATCGACAGCCATCTGATAACAACTTCCTCTCTTCGGCTCAGGCGGGACTAACTCGGTCACCACTTCCTCTCCTAGTGGGGACACCAACTTGATTGTCCTTTTATCACAACTGATAACTGCCTGATACTTATCTAGCCAATTCATCCCTAGGATGACATCTATTCCCTGAATACCCATTACTATAAGGTTAGCGGGAAACGCTATCCCCCTTATTTCCACACTTATATTCAAACATATGCTATCAGCTTGAATTCTACCACCAGCTGAGTCAATTTGAATGGGGGTTGACATGGTAGTAATTGGAAGATTATGTGCTTCTACCCATGATGCAGTAATGAAAGAATGCGTTGCTCCAGTATCAAATAACACTTCTGCAATATGGGAGTCGACTGGGAACATACCTACTGTCATGCCGGGAGTCTCCTGAACTGCTTCGGCCTCCAAGTGGTTCAATCTTCCATGATTATAGCGCTGCTGAGGGCGGTTGCCTGCTCCAGACTGGGACACATTCTGCTTTGCTGGGGCATTGGGGCCTGACTGCTGCTGGGCTGCTTTCTTCGGACATTGCATCACCCAGTGGCCTTGCTCTCCACAGTGGAAACATGCCCTGTTTCCAACCTGAGCTGGTGCTGCCTGACTGTTCTGCTGGCTTGCTGGGGCAGGAAGACGAGGTGTCTGCTGATTCTGCCTCTGAAACTGGCCTCCTCCTGACTGATTGCTCTGACGGTTCTGGTACTGATGCTGAGGGTACTGCCTTTGGAACTGCTGATACTGCTGACGCTGCTGATGCTGCTGAGGTGGACGCTGGTTCTGCCTGAACTGCTGAGGTTGATTGCCTGAAAAACGAGGGCGACTGCTGCTTCCAGGCTGGGGTCCACTGATCTTGCGCTTACGATCCTCCATCTCCTTACGCTTCCTTTCTGTCATGATTGCTCTGTCAATCAGGTGCTGGAATGTCGGGAAGGTATGATTCATCAGTTGGTACTGCAGAGGGTCGACCAGGCCTCTCAAGAAACGGTACTGTCGCTTGGCGTCGGTGTTGACATCTTCAGGAGCATAGCGAGACAATTGCAGAAACCTGTCTCGATACTCACTGACAGATGATGACCCTTGCTTAAGGGCCAGGAACTCCTCCTTCTTCACTGTCATCAGACCTGCAGGCACATGGTACTGACGAAAGCTACCTCTGAACTCTTCCCAAGTGATGGCATCGGGGTCGGCATGGGTGGCGAGGTAAGACTCCCACCATGATTGGGCTGCTCCTCTCAACAGACGGGGACCATACAAGACTTTCTCCCTGTCATCACACTGAGCGGTATGCAACTCCCGCTCCACAGTGCGCAGCCAATCTTCAGCATCCATGGGGTCAGAAGAGTGAGCGAACGTTGGTGGATGACCTCTCATGAATTCAGCACGCTTGTCTCTAGGCATCTGAGGCATCTGAGGCTGGGGTGGAGCTTGCTGCTGCTGCTGCTGAATGGCGGCCAGAGTCTGACCGATGGCCTGAACTGCCTGAGTCTGCATCAGAAACATCTGCTCGATCGACATCGGGGGCGGGGGCGGCAGCTGCTGCTGCTGGGGCGCCTCATCTTGCTGACCGGCTTGCTCCTGCTGAGCACGCCTTCCTCCTCTGCGCCTGTTCTCTGACATCTGCAGAACGCAACCACACATCAGAACTGATCTGGCAAATCTTGCAGCATAAGAAAAGAGTATAGAATTCTCCAACAGCACTGAACAGATGAGCATCTTCACTGATCTCCAACACAGACCACACAGCTTCTCAGATAAAGAGGAAAGTAGAATAAAGGGTTTCCCAACTATATAACTAACTCCATTAACATAATAGGTAAGCCAAAATGCAGGGGATACCCACACTCTGGTGACAATCATTACAAAGATCCAAACCAAGCATAGTTCATCATGACAAACATAAATGCACAGGATATAGCAAACTACCCTGTCTAACTGAGACTAACTAAGACCGAGATTAACGCTAAGACTGAAGCTTCTATGTATATATATTTCATATTAATTACAAGATCCAACTCTAACGATCTATGGTTCTAGATTTATCTTGGTCTTGCAGTCGGGATTGCCATAAGACTGGTGTCCACGCCGAGGTGAGCGGTACGGGTGCTGAGTCCCAACGGGAGCGGGGGAACCATCATCCAAGTGACGACGTTCCGCGCGCTCAGCCCGCAGCAGGGCGATCTCAGCACGAGCCCTACTCAGCTCGTCTAATGCATGGTCCAGCACCGTGTTTAGCACGGCGGCTAGGTTGACTGTGCTGCTCAACCTAGGATTGTCCTCACCAGCAGGTGAAACAATCACGCCTCCTGTGCTGCCAGATGGACGGCGGGGGTAATACTTCAGGTCGAGACCGTCAGCTACCCCACCGAGAACCGAGCAGTAGTGCGAAAGCGCACGCCGTGCAGCATCCTGCATGGCTGCCTCAGCTGAGTCCCGCTCAGAGATAGAATAGTGCTCTGAGCAAGCCTCCGCGCCCTGGAGACTGTTCTCCGGACGACGCACCAAGCAGGTCGCCTCCCAGCGGTCCAGGTAGACCCCGCGACTATGCTGGTAGACCACACAGCGATACTCGATGGACCAAGTACGCCGGTCAAGTGCCCGACGTAGCACGGTGTCGAGCGCGTCGTGGAAGTGACACCCGCGAGCAGCGTCGCGAGTGATGGGTCGAGCAACCCATCCTTCCGGCTCATGGTTAGAGAGGTCGGTGTCGTGGCTCAAGCTGTCGTCGCCACCTCCGTCGTCTGGGTCTCCTCCAGCAGCTACCCCAGAAGCTGGGGCGCCCAATGGTGGTGCAGGGGGCGCCTCCAGGGGAAGCACAGGAGAGCAGCTCCTCACAGACTCTATCTCCTGCTGGAGCGAGAAAGAAGAGCCCTGCTGCTCCTGTCGTCGACGTTCCTGCTCCTCATGCAGGCGGTGGTGCAGTCTCTCCAAGTGGCTGGACTGTCCGGCCACGGGACGGCGAAGCGGACGCTCAGCAAGGCGGGAGGGTAAGAATGGGATGACGGACTTTCATGCAGTGTGTCTAAGTCGAGCCATCTACAAAAGATATCGCAAGCAAAAGAGTGAGAACAGAATTAATATGACCAGCAAGTAATGAATCATAAATAAATGAAGGATCAGAATAAAACATAATTTTCAGCAAGGTATAATATATAGTAGAACATAGGTTCGGTCGGTATGACCAACTTTTGAAGGGATACCAAAGTCAAGGCAGGGACAGAGGTCTATAATCCTTAGAACGACCATTCTACTCTAGGTTAGCGGTCCTACAGTCAGCACGGCTTTGATACCACTTATGTCACACCCGGTTTTAGAAGGCAAACCGAATGCGAACCATGTACGTGCCAGGATCAGTTATTCACGTACACAGCAGTTACATAACATGGACATCATCACACAGTGCTCAAATAGTATTAAAAGGGGAAATAATAGTCGATTACATCATACGTCTGAGACGTCCATATAGTTCTTACAATAAATCAAAGTGCGGAAAAGAAACGTAGATAACACGGCCTTCACAGGCAGCCGACTGGGGGTTGCCGCTAACCCACGCCTAGAACTCGTCGTAGTCTTGGAACTCCTGGAAGTCTCCTTCCACAGCTTCATCTTCGCCTGAGCAGTGGTTGCAATGCTGACAACCTGGAGGGGGATTTGGTGTGTAGAGCAAGGGTGAGTACACATCAACATACTCAGCAAGCATCCCGTTTGGCTGTAGTGGACTAGCTTTATGTGGGGGTAAGTCAAGCAGTTGCTTTTAGTTGGTCAGGTTATTACTTACTAATAGAAAGCCAGGTTTTAACATTAACCCAAGTTATTAGCCCAATGTATCCTTTCCAAACGGAAAGAATACCACTTACCAGCACCATAATCATAATCAGAACCATCAATCTCATTGCCACCTGTACCAAAATATCTCTGATCAAGTATCACTAATCTCTGGAGCTCCCTTGGCCGCTCATAACCGCGAGCACGGCTGATATATCAGTTTCATAACACTCTGCAGAGGTTGCGCACTTTACCCACAAGCCGTGATTCCCTCTTGCCTCGGGCTGATCAAACCCTTAAACACTACCAAGGTGAATAGGCAGGGTCTCACTACGTAGCCTTTACAAAGATTCCCCGGGGCTGTAGCCACCCGTTAGGTTTCCTAAATGTACCGCACTCCTCCCCAAGGGACAAATCAACCTTGGCAGAGCGAGCCGCATACACCGAGCCCCATTGACGGCACAACGGCTAAGCGAACTACACCCCGGTTCCTCTAATTATTCAGCTAAGGGCGTCCCATTCCACCCTCATGGTTGCACTGTTTTCCCGGGCGGTCATCCATTGAACAGGTCCTTACGGAGAGGCACTCGAGAAACCGCTCGAGTCCCCTTAAATGCCACAAGTATGATCATAAATAAGAAGGGAAAACAGCGTATCATAGATGATCACATCATGTTCATTGATTAGAGTTGAGCAATAGCATCAAACTAAGCAGTAATAATCCGACCCAAATAGGTAAACAAGGACATGAATAACAAAAGCTAGTCAATCCTTAGGTATAAATGTGTAATGCGGGAGGTGAATTAAAGAATGAATAGGACAGAGGTAGGTCAAAGGACACTTGCCTCCACCAACCGACTGCTGCTCAGGGGCTTCTCCTGCGAATTCCTCGGGCTCTTCGACCGGATCGTTCTCTATGCGAGCGCAAACATACATACATCCACATATTTAATACAAAAGAACAGTACACCATACAAGGGAACAAGTAAGCGAATATGCATCAAGTATGACATTCGATATCGCATTCATTAAGGTTAGAAAGAAACGGGAAGGGTCTCGCAGGGGGTTAAAGCTTATGCACTAATGATTAATTACAATTGGTTCTTAACAAAGAATTCTGTTATACACACTAATGGAAACCTAATCATTTTAAGTTGATCAACATTGAACGAGATAAACAATTAACTAAATGAATCAACTAGCGCAACAGAATTCCAAATTAAACTTCCTATTTCAATAGCATGAACAATGATTAGTCTACCTAAAATAAAATAGCTATGATAACAGAGAGTAAATAAAATAAAATAAAAAAAATAATAAAAAAACAGAGGGGGGGCGGTTGAACCGGCCCTAGGGCGGTTGAACCGGCCCTAGGCAGGGCGGCTGGGCTGGGGCGGCCGAGCGCGGGGGAGGGCGGCTGAGCCGGCCCGGGCGGTTGAACCGGTGGCCTGGGCGGCTGAACCGGCCCTGCGCAGGGGGCGCGGCCAGGGGCCAGGCGGGCGGCCGGGCGCGGGCTGGGGCGGCCAGCGGCCGGCTGGGGCCGAGCAGGGGGCGGGCTGGGGGCTGGCCGGGGCTGGCCGGGGCCAGGGCGGCGCGGCAGCGGCCGGCTGGGGGGCGCGGCCAAGGCGGCCAGGCCAGGGCGGCCAGGCGGCCGGGCTGCCGAGGGGATAGGAGGGGGAGGGGAGAGGGAGAGAGGAGGGAGAGAGGGGGGAGGGGGGGGGCTCACCGGCGGGGGCGGCCGACGGCGAGGGGCGGCGGCCGAGCAAGGGGCGGCGGCGGCGGCTTAGGGCAGGGGGTAGGGCGGCGGTGGGGAGAGAGAGGGAGAGAATGAGGGAGAGGGAGAGGGGGTTTTGGGAAAAAAAGGGGGGGCGGCTGAGCCTTTTTGGGCCCAAGGGGGGGGCGCGCAGGGGCGGCTGGGCCGGCCAAGGGGCCCACGGCGCGGGAGGGAGAGAAAGAGAGGAGAGAGAGAAAGAAAAAAGAAAAAGAAAGAAAAGGTTCTCCTTATTTTCGAAATCTGATCTTTCTACATGAATGCATTTGCACTTTCAAAGCAAATCAAAAAATGCATAGTTCGGCATGGTGCATCAAACAACATAAAGTATTTAGGGTTTTTTCTTTACACGGGAATTCCAAACCGAATCCCGCTAAAACTTTGGAAAAGGTCAAGGTTTAGCGAGGGGAAAAGAAAAAGAAAAGGTAACGCCCGAATTTTGGCGAGTAAAGAAAAGAAAAAATTCAACTGCAAAATTCGGGGCGTTACAAGTGGTCAACCTAAGTTGAGTAAGCGCGAGCATATTGCACCATCTCAGGTCATTGCCGACTTAAGGCGATTGCTCCGTTAGTAGGGTATAGTGGTCGCCCTAAGTCGAGTAAGTGTGTTGATTCCAAGTTTAGTCAAATTGAAGTCAATCGACAACCAATAGTTTGAATGCCTTTGAGAATGAAATCTTTTATTGATGACGGTTCTCCGATTACAGAGTACAACGTTGATCCGATAGCTTTTGAGGTCTTGCTAAGGGTAAAACTTTCTAAGATGCTCTATGTTCCATGAGTTCCCACTTCCGTACCATCATTTGAGTAAGCCGATATGATCCTAGCCGAGTGACCTCCGACACCATGAATGGCCCTTCCCATAGTGGTGACAACTTGTGTCGTCCCTCCCCTATTAGAATTCGGCGAAGGACCAAGTCTCCCACCACAAAGGATCGATGTTGTATAGCCTTATCATGATAGCGCCTCAAGGTCTGCTGGTATCTAGCTGACTGAATTACTGTGTTCAATCGCTCTTCCTCCATAACATCAATATCCTCTAGCCTGGTAGCTTCTACTTCAGCTATGCTTTCGAATACCAGCCTTGGTGCCCCAAACCTGAGGTCGGCAGGTAGCACTGCCTCTGAACCATAAACCATGAAGAAGGGGTGTTTCCATACAGAGCTTGACTGGGTTGAGTTCTTAAGCTCCAAACCACATAAGGTAACTCTCTGATCCACTTTCCTGCGGACTTTTCATTCTTGTCGAACACTTTCTTCCTGAGTGCTTCTAGTATCATACCATTAGCTCTTTCCACCTGACCATTAGCTCTCGGGTGTGCTACTGATGCATACTTGATTTGGATACTCCGTTGTTTGCAGAAATCAAAGAATTCAGAGCTAGTGAAGTTAGATCCCAGGTCGGTTATAATGCTATTCTGTATCCCAAACCTGAATATTATATCTTGTATGAACTCCACTGCCTTGGCTGAAGTTAGAGAAGCAATGGGGTTGTACTCTATCCATTTGGTGAATTTATCGATGGCGACCAACACGTGAGTATAGCCTCCCTAAACTTTCTTGAAGGGTCCAATCATGTCTAGTCCCCAACATGCAAATGACCATGTTACGGGTATGGTTTGCAGTTGCAGTACCGGTAAGTGTTGTTGCTTTGACAAGAATTGGCAAGCTTCACATTTTTGGACTAAGTCGGCTACATCACTCTTTGTTGTTGGCCAATAGAAACTAGATCTGAAGACTTTCCCAACCAGAGTTCTGGATGCTGCGTGTATTCCACATTGTCCGGCGTGGATCTCATCTAATAGTTGTTTTCCAGTAACCGAGGAAATGCACTTCATGAGGACTCCCATCGCACCCCTTCTGTACAGTGCGCCCCTATGAGGGTGTAGTGGGCCGACTGTCTCACAATGCGTTCTGCTGCAGCCTTATCATCTGGTTCTTCTTCATTCTTTATATACCTGATGATAGGCTCTCTCTCCAGTCATTAGAGTCTGACTCTGGCTGGCTCAAAGTGTTGCACTCTTCCGCCTGATCTGAGGGAATACTTGGGCGTGACACTTCCTGGACGAAGGCTCCGGGCGGGACCTGGGCTCGACTGGATCCTAGCTTCGACAACGCGTCTGCTGCTGCGTTGCGATCTCTTTCCACGTGATGGAATTCCAGCCCTTCAAATTTGTTTTCTAATTTTCGGACGGCTGAGCAGTACTTGCCCATAGAATCAGTCGAGCAATCCCAGTCTTTATTTATCTGGCTTATGACTACCAGTGAATCTCTGTATACCATCAACCTCTTAATGCCCAGTGATACGGCAATGTTCAACCCATGGATCAGAGCCTCATATTCTGCTGCATTATTTGATGCTGGGAATAATTGCTGAAGAGCATACTTGAGTTGTCACCTCCAGGGGCAATGAAGAGGATTCCTATGCCTGCTCCCTGCAGTTTCAGCGAGCCATCGAAATACATTCGCCATACTTCAGTACCCTTTGGGTTGTTAGGAACTTGTTGCTCGGTCCACTCTGATACGAAATCAACCAATGCTTGAGTCTTTATTGCTGTGTGAGGTCGAAACTCTATGTCGTGAGCTCCCAGCTCGCAGGCCCACTTGGTTATTCTTCCGATGGCTTCTTTACTGTGAAGAATATCCCCTATTGGAAACCCGGTGACTACTATGACTTTGTGGTTGTCAAAGTAGTGACGGAGTTTGCGAGCAGTTAGAAGTACTGCGTATAATAGTTTTTGAACTTGGGGATACTTCTTTTTGGAGGGTCCCAAAACTTCACTGATGAAGTAGACCGGATGTTGTACTGGACATGTGTGTCCTTCTTCTGCCCGCTCGACTACCAACACGGTGCTCACCACGTGAGTCATGCAGGAGATGTATAACAGCAGATCTTCTGCTGGCTGATCTGGCGTGGCTCGGTGTGGCGGCTTCAGTACTGGTAGCGTGGTCAAGAACTTCTTCAATGTATCGAGAGCTTCCTGTGCTTCTGCGGTCCACTGGAACTTGTCCAACTTCTTGAGCAATTTGTAGAATGGTAAGCCTTTTTCGCCTAGCCTTGATATGAACCTGCTCAAGGCTACCATGAATCCAGTAAGCCTTTGCACTTTTTTCTGTGATCGTGGTGCTTCCATTCTCATGATAGCCTCGATTTTTTCTGGGTTAGCTTCAATTCCTTGGTGGCTGACAATGAATCCGAGCAACTTCCCTACTGGTACTCCAAAGACACATTTTTCTGGATTGAGCTTCCACCGGTATCGCCTCAGGCTGTTGAAGACCAGCTGCAGATCTTCAATGAAGTTTTCGGAGTTTTCTATTTTGATTACCACATCATCAACATAGGCTTCTACCCGCTTGCCCCAATGATCGGCTAAGCATGTTTGAATAGCTCTCTGGTAAGTTGCTCCAGCGTTCTTGAGGCCAAACGACATGCAGGTATAGCAGAAAGCTCCAAACGGGGTAATGAATGCAGTTTTTTCCTCATCTTCTTTTGCCAGGCTGATCTGATGGTATCTAGAGTAGCAGTCTAGGAAGGACAACATAGAACATCCGACGATTGAATCTACCACCTTATCTATTATAGGAAGTCCGAAGGGATCCTTCAAACAGTGTTTGTTGAGATCTGTATAGTCGACGCACATGCGCCAATCCAGTTTATTCTTTTAGTACAAGAACAGGATTTGCTAGCCACTCAGGATGCAGTACTTCTCTAATGAACCCTGCTGTGACCAAGCGAGCTAGCTCAGCGCGAATAACCTCTCTCTTGTCAAGCGTGAAACGACGCAGTTTTTGTCGGATCGGCCTTGCCTAGGATAGACCTTCAGTTTATGCTCGGCCAGTTCTCTCGGGACTCCCGGTATATCCGCAGGCTGCCATGCGAATACGTCTCGGTTATCTTGCAGGAACTGGACGAGCGCGCCTTCCTATTTGTCGTCCAGGCTAGAGCTGATGATGGCAGTCTTGCATTCATCGGCGAACCCAAGGTTGATTCTCTTTGTCTCCTCAGTCGGTCGCATAGAGGTCACGGCTTGAGCTTCATTCGCAGGTATCACGAGGTCTTCCTTAGGCTTTGAGTTCACCTGCGCGGAGGAAGTCGGCGGTGGTTTGGTGGTAAGCGCTACCTGAATGGCTACTCGGAAACATTTCACGGTGCCATGGAAGTCAGTGCGCATGGTGATGATCCCTTGTGGTCCCGGCATCTTCAATATCATGTACAAATAGTGTGGAATGGCCATGAATTTTGCTAATCCTGGCCTACCGATGATGGCATTGTATCCGCAGTCGAAGCTCGCTACCTCGAACCTCAGGAACTCGGTTCTGTAGTTTTCCGGAGTTCCAAAGGTGACAGGCATGTAGATGTGTCCAAGCGGGTATTCTCCTTTGGTCAGCACAATGCCGAAGAAAGGAGTGTCTGACTCGTGGAGCTCTTTGAGTGCAACTCCCAAGCCCAGAAGCGTCCGAGGGAAGGTGACATTGATGCTGCTTCCCCCGTCCACCAACACCTTCTTTACCCTGCACTCTCGGATCACCGGATCGACGAGGAGTGGGTACATGCCCAGATGATCGAAGTTGGGCCACTAATCCGCCCGAGTAAAGGTGATCGAGTGTTTTGACCACCGATAGGGGGCGGGAGCACTGGTGGTTGCCACCAGTATCTGTCCATCGTTGAGCTTCTGCTGCCTTTTGCTCTCTTGTGACCCATGTCCTCCGAAGATGACGTTGACTTCTCCATCGACGCGCGGGAATGCTCCCCCTCCTCCCCCTTCCTACTGCTAAGGTTGTCGAGGTTCTCCGGGTCCTCCTCGTGGTGGGGGAGGTGGTAGAGGTTGGAAGGGTCGGCCATTCCCGACGGAGTGCTTGAAGTCTCTGCAGTTCTGGAGGGTGTGACGCATATCTTTGTGGTACGGGCACTAGGCGTCGAGGATGTCGTCCAATGTTTGTTCGCCTCCATGGGGTGCCCCTCGGGCACGAGAGACGAGTGGTCCAACGGCGTGGACCTCTTCACGAGGCCTCTTCTCCCAGCGCTTGTCGGTCTACTGGTTTGTGTCACCCCGTGGTGCAGATGGAGCACGCTTCATTCCCCCGATGAGGTCCTAAGCATGTTCATCGGCGGTGATGTAAAGGTCTGCCTCCCTGAACAGCTGCTCAGAAGTGGTCGGTGCTTTTTGCAGTATGGCTTGGATGAAGGCCGAGTCATTGGATCCCCGATAGAAGTCCTCGATTACTGCTGCTTCAGCGACCTCAGGAATGCAATTTCTCATGGTATGAAACCTCTTGAGGTACGATCGAAGAGTCTCATCCCCTCGGCGCCTGATGGATTTGAGGTCCCATGGCTGCGCCGGCTTGTCCGAGTGAGATCGGAAGTTGGTGATAAAACACCGACTAAAGTCGTTCCAATTGTCGATGCAATGCCGGGGTAGGTGTCGTAGCCATTGCAGTGCATCTTGCCCGAGGACGATGGGCAAGTATGCAGTCATCACATCTTCAGTTGCCCCAGCGGCCCGGGCAGCGGTGGTATAGATGGCCAACCAGCCTCCTGGGTCCTGCTTAGGCTCGTATTTGTCGACGTTGGAGACCTTGAAGTTTGGGGGCCATTGAATGGCCCTGAGACGCGGAGTGAGCGCAGATACTCCACACGTGTCTTCCTGTCGACGACCATGGTGCCGGTCCCAGGGAGGGGAGTTGCCGATGTGCTGCCTCGACCGTCCCCGGGTAGTGCCACTAGTTGAAGTCGTTGCCGACTCAACTCTAGTGGCCTAACTTTGTGCAGGTATGCCATGATCCCGATTGTACTCCTCTCGGCGTCGTATTTCATTCTCATGTCGTCGTTCGCGTGAAGTGTTGATGGAGCTCCGCGCGTCCCGTCGACTATTGATGGCGTGTCGTAGATCGCTCGGAGGATGAGCGCGAGGTAGAAGATGATTAGCCGCCCGAGTGAGCAGCCATCGATAGCCTTCAGCGTTTGGAGTCCGGGGGAGACCATCGGCTATCCGAGCCAATACTCCCCCGACCTCACTTGGTGTGTTCATGGCGCGGGCGAATTAAGGGTTCAGGTTTCGCGCGAAGAGAGGGTTCTCTCGGCGTAGCCTCGCATCCTGTTCAGCTTGCTCTTGAGCCTACCATCGATCACGTCGGCGGGAGTTCCTCGTTTCTCTGAAGACTCGTTCATCAGGAGTTTCTCCCACTTCCGAGATCTCATCTCAAGATACAGGTTGCACTGGGTCTCGTTCTCCAGCTTCATGATGTCGCCGAACATTCCGGCATCGGTTCCTCCGTCTGCGAGCTTCTCGTTGAGGAGGTTCTTCCCTAGGCACGATTGGCTCGTCGTCGGAGATGGGAGACGGTTCCACTCTTCCCCCGATGAAAAGGACGTCGGGTAGAATGGAGTTGCTATGGCGACAAGCTCCTCTCTATCCTCCTTTGAGGACGAAGGTGCTAGAAGAGCAGCTTGACGGGCCTTTATTCCTTTTGCCTCCTTTTTCCTTATGATCCGTGTCCACTCTTTCATGGATGAGGTGGGCAACGGGGTTCTTCGAGTAAAGGAATTCTCTGCTCCTGGCTTGCAGGAGATAGCTTTCGCCCGAGGCGCTAGAGATCACGCTATTTGCTGCCTCATTCCGGCTTCTTCGGAGATTTGCAAGGAAGGCTTTTTCTCCGGTGGATTCGCTATACGATGTAGAATTCCTTATTCGTCTGCCATGGATGAGATGGTTCCGAAGCAGAACACGGATCCAGGGTGGAGAGCAATCTTGTGCTGGAAAATGATGGCCATTGAGCTAGCTTGGATCAGCGATACACCCCCTACCTAGCACGCCAGCTGTAAGTGTTTGGGATCCGACTGCGCATCCGGGGGTTCCTCTCAAGGTGCTTTTGGGTAGGATGGTGTTGCCGACTATAGCTCGATGATTCGTGCTAGGTGCATGAGAGACGATAGACAGTTTTCTACAGGTTTCCGAGCCGCTTGGAGAGGCGTAATACCCTATTTCCTGGTGTGGATCTTTTATGTGGTGGGTTACAGGGGAATTCTCTAGTGTGATGGATGCTAGAGAATGGAGTAAATGGCTAATGAATGACATGTCTTTTGATGGGGTGCCCCCTGGGCCTTATATACTCGACCGTGGGGCGTTACATGCGGGTATGATAACAACATACACCTAAGTAATAGTGAACCAACTGAACTTATCTTCCTATAATCCTGCCGACTTATCCTCATTTAGTTCCGACGTCTGAGGGCGCCGCACGAGAGAATCGGATCAATGCTCCGGATAATGCTTAAATCCAATGAGCTGTCTAGGCCTGAATCTATCCAATCTTGTGTCGATCCATTCTGCCAGCGGTTCCTCCCCTGGCCCACGAAGGGATGGTCTTGCGAAATAATGGGCCCAAAGCTTTTCATGAGGCCTTCTAGCCTTCTAGTGGATCCGGGGGATATCTGTCTCCCACAACACCCCTAACCTTTCCCGCAGAATGTCCTCCATGACCATGACAATATAAGCATGCCTCATATCATGTTTTTTCTTCTGAGGATATTCCTCCCCTTAAAGAGCTATCGTATGATTACAATTATCAAATAGATAAGGTTTATGATTCTGATGGTAACATTAAGATGAAACCATGTTTTGTGGGTCTAATGAATGCAATGGATGGTTGTATTAAATAAATCTATTATATGATTACAATTATCAAATAGACTGTTTATGGTTCTGATGATAACATTAAGATGAAACCATGTTTTTGTGGGTCTAATGAATATAATCGATGCTTGTAAGTTCCTTTTGTCTGTATGGACACCATGTTATGAATGCAATGGATGGTTGTATTAAGTTTAGTAACTTTTTTGTGGATACCATGTTTCTTTGATCTGCATTGCGTTTACCTTCTTTGTTTAGATTAAATTTTTGTTTCTGCTTGTAGCTTGCCTTATAGTTTTAGTTTGTAATTATGTCTTTCAGTATTTGTTTGGAATAGCAAGTACACTAACTCATGCAAACTTCCTGTTTTTACTAACCTCGATCGTTATCAGATAGTAAACACTTCACATACTTCTTGTTCATACAACACTTTGCGCTTTAAACCTATGCACAAATTGTTTGATCCTTCCATTTACTAGCACTTCTCTATTGATTATTTAAATTTGAATAAAAATATTATTAATTCAAAGGGCAATATTGACTCATTATGAGAAATGATCTAAGATTACTAGTATGTTGCGCCCTATCCAAGACCTGTGGTCTTTGCCCATTACATTCTTAATTGCGAAGTATCTGTTGTGGAGCGTCTATAGTATCTAAAATACAGACATAAATTACTATATTTGAAAAGGATAATTTTTATTGATTGTTAGTTCTGCCATGTTCAGCTTCTATCTTCTGAACTTCATGTCAGAATCTAGAATCCAACATTGAACACTACTCATTTAACGACAAGAAGACACAAAGAAGAAAAAACATTAGTAAAACAATAAGAAATCGTTGTATCGTTGGCCTCCTTCATCAAGAAGCAAATCTTCGTCTAGGGACATTACCGGCAGGCTACGATTGACGTGTGGGGCCGGCCATGGCTTGGCCCCAGCCGGGAGCGGTCGGAAGTTACGGCAGAGGCGCTGAACAAGGAACTGAAATCTCCTTTTTCTAGCAAGCGTTTTTGGGCCTAGCTCTAAACTTATCATCCCATGAGCAATCAATGGAGCGAAGGAAGTAATTACCTTTCTCATCTAACTTCTTCAGATACTTTTTTCCTTTTCACCTAATTCTAAACCATTTTTAACTTTGTAACATCTTTATCTTTTACTAGTTAGGTGTCTGTGTTTTTCTACGGGTTCTATATATCATGAGTGTAGACCTTACTTAAATGATATAGATGTTGAGACATATTTCAAACATTTACTATAACACTAACCCATGCTCTCGTTGACATAAAAATGATTATAGAATTATGGATATATGACAGTTTCACAAGCACCTCCTTAAATTCCCAATCATCGTGTCTATTGTTTGAATCACTTGCTTTAGGGGGCCAAATTAAGCCTTCTATTATGCTAGTAAACCGATTTATCTCATCTCCAAGTGCTTGAAGTTCCTGCCATCCTTTTTTACCTCGCATCATTTCATCCATTCTAAAACTACCCCACATGATTTCATCCATTCTAAAACAACGCTTTCTGTTCACATCATTTGCTCCAAATTAGAAATGAAATGGTCAAAAGGTAGACATGCTAAAAAAAGAAGTTACAGCAGCACCGAGGTCATCACTTGCATAGGCTTCACTATGGAGAACTTTTGAGTTTTCTGTGTAGATATTTTGCATAGAATTTAGTGACAACTTTTCCTAAGTCAAGCAAGCAATATGAAGGGGTTAATGGCTCGTTTTGGTATGATGTGAAATAAGTCATAAATGCTGAAAAGGTATTTTTGTTCTTTGCACTTAGTTATCTCCATGTCCATAAAACAACAAAAATACAGTGTCATTGTTGAGATCTAACAAAGTAGAGTACTAGAAAATTGCACATAGCTTAGAAATTGCATAGTAGACTAAACGAACATAATCATAATAAACTAATAAAAATTGATGAAATTTCATCCTCTCAATAGATACAGATAAATCATATCAATAAGTGTATTAGTACTATGCTAAGAAAAAAGTCAGGTTCTCATTTAGCAGTTATACTCAACAAGATATCTCATGCACATTCAAATTCTCTCCTCTCATTTGATTTCAGCCTTCATGGTTGGAGTATAGCCAATCTTTTTATCACACCCGGTTTTAGAAGGCAAACCGAATGTGAACCATGTACGTGCTAGGATCAGTAATTCAAGTACACAGCAGTTACATAACTGGACATCATCACACAATGCTTGAATAACAACATAAAAGATGGTAATAGTTGATTACATCATGATGTCTGAGACATCCACATAGTCTTTAACAATAATCAAAGTGCAAAAACGAAACATAGATACACACGGCCTTCACAGGCAGCCGACTGGGGGTTTGCCGCTAACCCACGCCTAGAACTCGTCGTACTCTTGAAACTCCTGAAAAACCTCCTCCACGGCTTCATCTTCTCCTGAGCAGTGGTTGCAACGTGGAAAACCTGGGGGTTGGTGTGGAAAGCAAGGGTGAGTACACATCAACATACTCAACAATTATCCCGTTTGGCTATAGTGGTCTAGCTTTATCTCGGGGTTAAGTCAAGCAGTTGCTTTTAGTTGGTCAGGTTATTATTACTAGTAGAGAGCCAGGTTTTAACATTAACCCAAGTTGTTAACCCAAAAGTACCCTTTCCAAATGGAAAGAATACCACTTACCATTACCATAGTTATAATCAAAACCATCATCCTCGTCACCACCTGTAAACCAAACATCTCTGATCAAGTATCTCTAATCAATGGAGCTCCCTTGGCCGCTCATAACCGCAAGCACGACTGATATATCAGTTTCATAACACTATGCAGAGGTTGCGCACTTCACCCACAAGCCGTGATTCCCTTTCTGCCCGGAGAGAGCTACTCCCCATTGACCACTACCTAGGTGTCCTGGCAGGGTATCACTACGAAGCCTTTACAAAGATTCCCCAAGGCTGTAGCCACCCGTTAGGTTTCCTAAGCATACTGCACTCCTCCCCAAGGGGCAATCCACCCTTGGCAGAGCGAGCCGCATACACCGTTCCCCATTGACGGCACGACGACGAAGCGAACTATACCCCAGTTCCTCTAATTAATCAGCTAAGGGCGTCCCATACCACCCCCATGGTTGCACTGTTTTTCCCGGGCGGTCATGCAACGAAGAGGTCCTTACGGAGAGGCACTCGAGAAACCGCTCGAGTCCCCTTAAATGCCACAAGAATATCATCATAATTAAAAGGTAGAACAGCGTATCATAGATAATCTCATCATGTTCATTGATTAATGTGAAGCACTAGCATAAAGCTAAACCGGAATAACCCAACCCAAATAGGTAAACAAGGTCATGATACACAAAGCTAGTCAATCCTTAGGCATAAATTGTGTAAATGCGGGAAGTGAATTATAAAACGAATAGGACATAGATGGGTCAAGGGACACTTTCCTTCACCAACCAGTTGCTGCTCAGGGTCTTCTCCTGCGATCTCTTCGGACTCCGCAATCAGACCGTTATCTATGCGAATGCAAACATACATCCATATCCTTGAATTAGGAAATAAACAGTACACCATACAAGGAAGCAGATCAATTGAACATGCACATGACACATAGTTTGTATTTGCAATTACAAGATAGAGAAAAAGAATCGCAACGGCTAAAGCCATGGTCGAGAGGTGTTACATGTATGCTATGCGATTAATCATTGTAACATCTAATTTGACCTAGCAATATTAACAAGTATCTATCACATGCATAGATAAAATTATTACTTAGTCTCGATGGATTGCTACCCAGGTAATTATCGTTCAGTTACGTAAATTAATTAACGTGAGCAATTCTGGGTGAAACAGTTTCTTGCCACGCGACAAGGCGCGCGACATACTAAAATGGGGTGCGCAGCGCATGCGATGACACGCGCTAGGGACTGTCGCGCTGGGGCGAGCCACGCGAAGAGCGTGAATTGCCGCGCCAAACGCCAGCTGTGCGGGGCAATGTCAGGTTGCCATGTCAGGGTCGCACTGGCCGCGGACCGCTGGCCGCGCAGGGCACTAGCCGCGCCATGCAGGCTGCCGTGCCGGTTGGCCGCGCATGCTGCCACGCTGGGCAAGCCGCGGGCTGGCCACGCAGGCTGCCGCGCTAGCGGCCGCGCCATGCTGCGGGCCCAGCAGGCCACGCAGGCTGCCGTGGGCGAGCTGGCCGCACAGGCTACCACGAGCGCGCCGCGCAGGCCGCCGCGAGCAAGCGTCGCCTGGCTGCCGCGAGCAGGCCGCAGGCGGGCTGGCCGCGCGCCGCGTAGGCCGCCGCAAGCAAGCCTCGCCTGGCTGCCGCGAGCAGGCCGCGGGCAGGCCAGGCACTGCGCGCCACGCTAGGGCAACATGGCTGGACTAGAAGGGGGTGCGAGGGGGCCGCACTGGGCCGCGACCACGCCGGCCGAGCATCAGGCCGCACGCCGGGTCGAGCTCTAGCCGCGCGCCAGGCCGCGCGCCGCGGGCACGCTGGGGCCAAGCCACGCTGCGAGCGCGCCGGCCGAGCTTTGGCCATGGCGGGCGGGTGCCGCGCTGGGCGCTACGAGAAACGGGGAGGACAGGGACGTGGAGGGGGAAAGAAGAGGGCGAGCTCACCACGGGGAACGACGACGGCGCGGACGGGCGGCTCTGAGGTGCGGGGAGCGGTGGTTCCGTGTGGCTGGGGCGATGTGGAGGAGAGAGGGGGCGTTGGGCGACGTGGGAGGGAGAAGGGAGCAGGGGCACCGGGCTAAGCAGAGGAGGTGGGTGCGTGCGGGCCCACCAGGCAATGGCGGCGGCGGCGGTAAAACCGCCCGCGCGCTCCTGCCGGCTGGTGAGGCGGCTGTGGGGGCGCCAAGCTGGGCCGCCAAGCAGGCCCAAAGCAGGGAAGGGAGGTGGGCCGAGCTGGGCCACAGGTGGGCTGCGCGTGGCTACTGGAGCGCGCCCGCGGCGTGGGCCGCACAGGGGAGGGGGCAGGCCGCGGCTGGGCCACGCGCCAGGTGGGCCGAGGGGGAGTTGAGTTTTCCTTTTTTTCCTATTTTTCCTATTTTCCGTTTTAACTCTAGTTTCTTACTAAATGCATGCTTCACAAAAGCCAAGCAAACACACAAAAAAGATGTGTGATCCAACATGATGTAACAACCAAAGGAATCCTTTCCAGGATTTACTTATACACGATATTGAGTTAACTCTCGCTAGAACTTTGAGAAAGAACAAGGCATAGTGAGAAGGTAATGGAAAAAGGAAAGGTAACACCCGAATTTGGTGAGTGCTGGAGAAAGAAAATTTTACCTCTCAAATTCGGGGTGTTACAAACCTATCCTCCTTAAAAGAATCTCGCCCTCGAGATTCAAGGTTGGCTAGCAAAGAGTTTGGGATATTTAGCCATCAGATCATCTTCATGCTCCCAAGTTGCTTCTTCCTCGGAGTGGTGACCCCATCTGACTTTGCACATTCTGATAGTTTTCCTTCGGGTGACTTGTCACACCCGGATTTCGGGGCACCAAGACCCGGGCGCGAACATAAACACCAGGTATGCTGGGACCAAGTCTCACACATATGATGTATAGTGGCACAGGATCGAATGTCACATCTTTATATATAACAGGAGTTCTATACAAAATAAATAATTACATTTTAAGGAGACAACGGTCCAGCAACCCAAAGTTGACTGGGAGACGACGGCCTAGACCTCTCACGAACTTGCCACAACATCCTCCAAGCGCCTCATCCTGTGGTACCTGTTCTTGACCTGTGGGGGGGGGTGTGAGACAGCAAGAGTGAGCTCACATACGTTCATAGCTCAACAAGTTGTGGGGAATAATGTGCATGAACTCGCCAAAGTTGGGAGCTCACGTGAAGTGTAAGGCTTACCAAAGAGGATGGTTGAAGCTGAGCATTGCTTTTAAAGTTGGTCAAAATTTTATTAGCAGTTACTAAGTATAAGTAAATACCAAACCCAATTAAGTAATAGAACAAAAGTAACAACATCACCTGCGATGCAATGCATATGACAAATTGAATTTAGTTCCATAAATTTAATCATGTGAGTGTCCGAGCTGCTCTTGACCGTGAGCACGGCTAGTATACCAGTTTTACACTCTGCAGAGGTTGCGCATCTTTACCCACAAGTCATGTTACCCATCTGCCAAGAGACGGCCAATCCCATACACCTCTACCGAGGAGGCGAGGCAGGGTAACACTACGAGGCCTTTACAAAGTTCCACTAGCTTCAGAAAACCCGCTACAGTTTATAGGAAGTTCCAATGCAGGAATCCCTTGCAGGACCGCCATCGCAGCAAAATCCTCCCGAGGGCCTCCCTACACTGACCACTCCCCTACTGCCCTTGCCCCTTTCGGGTAAGGTAGTCTTCCACTAGCTTTCCTAATTAATCAGCCAAGGGCGTCCCATTAAACCCTTGTGGTAGCACTGTTTTCCCGGGTGGTTCTCCATGTTCCAATTAACATAATGATCTTAACATGAACAATAAATAACAACTGATAATAAAAGTATAATCATGAATAGTGTATCTCCATACCCAAAACCACATAAAGCAATAGCAGGTACTACCCAAAAAGTTCAGTGGTAATCAAGGTATAAAGATAGTCAAACTGGGGTAACCTATTGGGTCCCATCAAAATTAACCTATGCAGATCATTATGATTAATTAGAACATGAGTGGGTACAAAGAAGTGATCAAGGGCACAACTTGCCTGGGACTTGAGATTCCAGGTACCAACTTGCTTTTCAGATGACACGTGTCCTCACTGCTAAACGTAGCAATACAAACAAACAGTGTATAGGCAAAATTAACATTACACCAAACATAAGAATACACTGCATAATAATGATTTACGCGTTGCTACGAGACTAACGCAATTTGAACGGGTCAAATCGGAATTAAAATGAAGGAGTTATGAATTTATGAAGTTTTAAGTGTTGGATAACAGATTAAATAGGATATTAATTTTAATATGGCTCTCACGTTAAAACAGTGTTACCAAGGGATAAACATAATTAATACAAAATTTTAGGAATTAGAAGGGGTTAATTTGGACCACATATGAATTTTCTATGAATAAAATGAGTTTCTAGAATTATTTATATACTAGAAATCATTTTCTATAATTAATTATTTATTTTCACTGCTCCCTGGATCTCGCGCACAAAAACAGAGAACAGCAGGGTCTAACTCGCAAAAGTACCTAAGACTCAGTGTACACCGCCAGAGGACGGCGGGTTGTTTTTGAAATAAATCAGGGTCTCTTTAGCAAGATTACCAGGCCGAAGGGGTATCGATCGATCAGGGCTGTCGGATCTAAAACCGACACACGAGATTAGATCACTCTTTTCATCGAACCGGTATCGAATATGGACCGCTAGATCATAATCCGACGGTCAACAATAGCGCATGACCCAAACCTTCCAGAACCGCTCGATTTAATATGTACGGTTAGGATTTAAATAGCTGAAGGGGTATTCATTGTCAGATCAGGAGCGTCCGTAGCCGATCTAACGGCCATGAGTTCAATACTACTCGATCCCTCTCCAGCGCCCATCCAGAATCGGACGGCCACAATTCCTTCAATGTGAAGGGGTAACCTCATCAAATCAGGGTCGTTCATCAATGATTTGGCGGACAGGGTCTTTCTTCTTCCCCTATCCCGACAGCGCCCAGGACAGCGTCGCCCATACGCCCGCGGCGGCGCTCACCAGCGAGCAGCAATCCGAGGCCCCGGTGCCCAAGGTTCAAGATTCGAATGCTCCTACGCCTAGAGAAGAATGCAAACCTAGGAAAGAACTTTACCGTGATACGAGGCGCGCAGCCCTCTGCTCCCGGCGCTCTGTGATGTTCTCTCACTCGTTTTTCTTCAGCGTTCAACCCGGTCCTATGTTCGACGTTGACACCAATACAGGGTGTTCCAGGGAGGGCGGCAACCCTCAGATTATATATGCCAAGTATTGGAGATCCTAACTACCAGCGACAAACTTGTTACGAGGTAGCGGGGCTTTGTTACCTGAAGATCCGAACTTAGCGCTGGCTGTTGACAGCGGAAGGGTGAAGCTGTTAACGCGGATCTAGACAAGCTATCGTTTGAGTTCGGCCATGGCGGTCAAAGCAGCTTTGGTTTCTGGCTCATCGCGCGTCTGTTACAGCCAACGCGGGAGAGAGATGCTCTTGTGCATGCGGGCCACATGGTGAGTGATTATGTGTTGAAGCCGATCGATTGTCCCACACGCCAGGCTCCCACATGTGGTTCAATATTTTGCCGATTGAAAACATCGAGATATCATCATTGTATACTATACGGTTTTGACAAAAATACATATACATGTGAAGGGGATATGAATAGACATGGGCTGTCGGTTATGACAGTGGTGAGGCTTCTTTTTTTTTGTTTTATATCTCAGTTTTAAACCTCCAACTAATTTTGAATCTAAGTTTTAGTTTTAAATTCATACCGGGGGCAAGGATCAAAAGTCCCAAATGATGCTTGGTTTTATTTCTTCCATTCTATTTCTATTATCTCATGTTTCTTCCACGTTTCAACATGATTCAAATTCTAGTTTTTCTTTTTCTTGAATTTAATTTAATTGCAGCAAAAAATATGAATTCAAGTTCTATTTTAATTTATTAATTGTTTTTTAAGCACATAATACTTATAAATATGAATTCAAATAAACATGGAAATAACATAATTTCATAATTTAAAGAGAAGTCTTTATAAATTTTGGGTACTACATGACTCTGTCTGCAGTCTCAAGAATTTGCGTTGGCTTCTCAATATAGGTCAAGTCTTCTTGGACCTCGAGACCCTCCACTGGCAACTGCTCTTCTGGCACATGCAGACATTTCTTTAACTGAGACACAAGAAAGACATCATGCACTGTGGACAAATTTTCTGGTAGACTGAGCTGATAGGCCACCTCTCCACGCCTTGCGAGAATCTGATACGGACCAACATACCGGGGCGCTAATTTGCCTTTGACTCCGAATCTTCTGACTCCTCTGATAGGCGATACCTTCAGGTAGACAAAATCTCCAACTTCAAAACTTAGCTCTCTCCTCCTTGTGTCTGCATAACTTCACTGCCTTGATTGCGCTATCTTTAGATTCTCCCGAATCATCTTGATGTTCTCTTCAGCTTCGAGCAAAATATCTGGCCCAAACACTTGCTTTTCTCCAGGTTGATCCCAGTGCAACGGAGTTTTACAACTCCTCCCATAAAGCGCTTGAAATGGTGACATCCTCAAGCTGGCCTGGTAACTGTTGTTATAGGAGAACTCTGCATAAGGTAACCTCTTGTCCCAACCAGACTGATCTTGCAGCGCACAGGCTCTCAACATGTCTTCGAGGATTTGATTAGTTCTTTCAGTATGACCGTCTGTCTACGGGTGATAAGCTGAACTGAAATTCAAATGTGTACCTAAGGCTTCATGCAACTGCTGCTAGAAATGAGAGGTGAACTGCGTTCCCCTGTCTGACACTATTTTCTTTGGCACACCATGAAGACAAACGATCCAGGACATGTACAGCTCTGCCAATACTGCACTGCTATAACTAGTCTTGACAGGTATGAAGTGGGCTGTCTTGGTTAAGCGGTCCACCACTACCCAAATGGAATCATAGACGGCTCGAGTGCGAAGCAATTTGACTATGAAGTCCATCCCAATTTCATCCCATTTCCACTGAGGAATTCGCAACGGCTGCAACAGCCCAGCTGGCTTCTGATGCTCCGCCTTGATCCATCGACAACTATCACACCTAGACACGTGCTCTGCGATTTCCCTTTTCATTCCGTACCACTAGAACTTCTTTTTTAGATCCTGATACATCTTCTCACTTCCAGGGTGTATGGAATAAGCTGTCTCATGGGCTTCCTTGAGGATAAACTCTCGAATGGACTGGACATTGAGAACACACAAGCGATCCTTGAACCATACCACACCTTTTGCATCTTTCCGAAAATCCTTGCCTCTTCCTTCTAGAATCAGTCGTCGGATTTCATTGATCTTCTCATCATTCTTCTGTGCTTCTTTGATCTCCCGCTCCAAGGTGGGTTCGAACTCAACTGTTACTCCTCGCATGTTATTCAGAAATCCGAGACTCAACCTGTCAAATTCTTTGGCCAACTCATAAGGCATCGGATGAGCGACCATCATATTGACTTGACTTTTCCTGCTTAAAGTGTCTGCTACCACGTTCGCTTTGCCTAGATGGTAGTGAATTTCCAATTCATAGTCTTTGATCAACTCTAACCATCTTCATTGTCTCATATTCAGCTCCGACTAGGTGAATATGTACTTCAGACTCTTGTGGTCTGTGTAGACGTCACACTTCTGCCCGTACAGATAGTGCCTCCACGTCTTCAGTGCATGAACCACTACTGCTAACTCCAGATCATGGATTGGATAATTTTTCTCATGAACTTTCAGCTGCCGGGACGAGTAAGCCACAACTCTTCCCTCTTGCATCAATATGCATCCCAAGCTAGTGTAGCAAGTGTCGCAATATACCGAGAAGGGCTTGTGCACATCAGGCAAGACTAAGACAAGCGCTATGGTCAACTTCTCTTTTAGCGCTTCAAAGGCTTCTTGGCATTTTTAGGTCCACTTGAACTCAACTTTGTTGCCTAGCAAAGCTGTCATCGGTTTCACAATCTTCGAAAATCCTTCAATGAATCGCCGATAGTATCTGGCCATTCCAATGAAGCTCTTGATTCCTCGGGAATCTGTTGGCGCTTTCCAGTTTAGAATGTATGCCACTTTCTTCGAATCCACAGCCAATCCATCTTTGTTTATTATGTGACCCAAGAATAGGGCTTCATCGATCCAGAACTCGCACTTACTCAACTTTGCATATAGCTAGTGCTCTCGCAACCTCTGCAATACCATCGTCAAATGACCCACATGCTCCTATTCACTTTGAGAATATATAAGAATATTATCAATGAATACCACCACAAACTTGTCAAGATAATCCATGAATACACTATTCATCAGATTCATGAAGAAGGCTGGTGCATTTGTTAAACCAAAAGACATAACAGTGAACTCATACAACCCATACTTGGTAATGAATGCCGTCTTCAGAATGTCTGAAGGTCGAATCCTAAGCTGGTGATAACCTGACCTTAGATCTATTTTGAGAACATGCTGGCTCCTCTTAGCTGGTCGAATAGATCTTCTATTCTGGGCAAGGGGTACTTGTTCTTGATTGTGACCTCATTCAGAGCTCGATAATCGATGCACATTCTCCTGGTGCCATCCTTCTTCTCCACCAACAGGATAGGGGCGGACCAAGGTGAGGTACTTGGTCTAATGTAACCTTTCTCTTATAGCTCATCGATTTGCTTCTTGAGTTCAACCAACTCTGGTCCAGATACTATGTAGGCTCTTTTAAAGATAGGGGCGGTTCCAGGAAGAAGCTCTATGGCAAACTCAACTTTCCGCTCAGGTGGCATACCAGGTAAATCTTTCGGGAACATGTCCGGAAATTCTGACACAACCTTGATAGTCTCGAGTGGATCTGCCTCACTGTTATCAATAGCCATCTGATGACAACCTCCTTTCCTTGGCTCGAGTGAGACTAACTTAGTCATCACTTCTTCTCCTAGTGGGGACACCAACTTAATTGTCCTCTTATCACAGTTGATAATTGCTTGGTACTTATCTAGCCAATTTATCCCTAGGATAACATCTATTCCCTGAGTACTCATTATTATGAGGTTAGCGGGAAACTCTATTCCCCTTATTTCCACACTTACATTCAAGCAAACACTATCGGTTCGAACTTTACCACTGGCCGAATCAATTTGAATGGGGGTTGACATGGTAGTTATTGGAAGATTATGCGCTTCTACCCATGATGTAGTAATAAATGCATGTGTTGCTCCAGTATCAAATAATACTTCTGCAATATGGGAATCGACTAGAAACATACCTACTATCATGTTTGGTGTTTCCTAGACTGCTTCAGCCTCCAAATGGTTCAGTCTCCCATGGTTGTAGCGTGTCTAGACGTGTTTGCCTACTCCTGGCTGAGACACATTCTGCTTCACTGGGGCACTAGGGCCTGACTGCTGCTGAGTTGCCTTCTTTGGACAATGCATCACCCAATGGCCTTGCTCTCCACAATGGAAACACGCTATGCCTCCGCCTTGAACTAGGGCTGCTTGACTGCTCTGGTTGGTTGCTGGGACGGGGAGGCGAGGTGCCTGCTGATTCTGCCTCTGGAACTGACTTCCTCCTGACTGACTGTTCTGGCGATTCTGCTGCTGATACTGGGGGTACTATTTTTGAAATTGCTGCTGAGGCGGGCGCTGATTCTGCCTGAACTGCTGAGGTGGGTTGTCTAAGAATCGAGGGTGATTGTTGCTCCTAGGTTGAGGCCCACCTATCTTGCGCTTGCGATCCTCCATTTCCTTGCGCTTCTTCTCTGTCATGATTGCTCTGTCAATCAGGTGTTGAAATGTGGGGAAGGTATGATTCATCAATTGATAATGCAGAGGATCGACTAAGGCTCTCAAGAAACGATACTGCCTCTTGGTGTCTATGTTTACATCCTCAGGAGCATAGCGAGACAGCTATAGAAACCTGTCTCGGTACTCACTGACGGACATGGGCCCTTGCTTAAGTGCCAGGAATTCCTCTTTCTTCACCGTCATCAGACCTGCTGGAACATGGTACTGACAGAAATTATCCCTAAATTCCTCCCAGGTGATGGTGTCGGGATCGGCGTGGGTGGCGAGATAGGACTCCCACCAAGACTGAGCTGCTCCCCTCAACATATGGGGACCATACAGCACTTTCTCTCTATTGTCACACTGAGCGGTGTGCAACTCCTACTCTATGGTGTGCAGCCAAACTTCAGCATCCATGGGGTCAGTAGAGTGAGCGAACACTGGGGGATGACCTCTCATGAATTGAGCACGCTTGTCTCTAGACATCTGAGGCATCTGAGGTGGGGGCTGTTGCTGCTGCACTTGTTGCATGGCAGCTAGGGTCTGACCAATGGCTTGGACTACCTGAGTCTGCATTAGGAACATCTTCTCTATCGTCATCGGGGGCGACGGTGGTAGCTGCTGCTGAGGTACCTCATCTTGCGGTGCTTGCTGCTCCTGCTGAGCATGTCTTCCTCCTCTGCGCCTGTTGTCTGACATCTGCAGAATGCAATCACACATCAAAACTGATCTTGCAAATCTTGCAACATAAGAAAAGAGTACAGAATTCTCCCACAACATTGAATAGATGAGCATCTTCACTGATTCCCAACCCAGGCAAGCACAACTTCTTAGATAAAGAGGAAAGTGGAATAAAAAGGTTTCCCAATTAGATAACTAATTTTATTAACATTTAATAGGTAAATCAAAGTGCAGGGGTACCCACACTCTGGCGATAGTCATTACAAAGATCCAAATCCATCATAGTTCATCATGACAAACATAAAACACAGAATAAGCAAACTACCCTGTCTAACTAAGACTAACTGAGAATAAAACTGAGACTAAGGCTAAAACTTCTATTTTAAACATTTATTACAAGACCCAACGCTAACGGTCTATGGTTCTAAATTTATCCTGGTCCTGCAGTCAGGGTTGCCGTAGGCATGGTGTCCACGCTATGATGAGCGGTACGGGTGCTGAGTCCCGACGGGAGCGGGGGAGCCCTCATCCAGGTGACGATGCTCCGCGCGCTCAGCCCACAACTGGGCGATCTCAGCACGAGCCCTACTCAGCTCGTCTAAGGCATGGTCCAGCTTCGTGTTTAACATGGTGACTAGGTCGACTGTGCTGCTCAACCTAGGATTGTCCTCACCAACAGGTGAGACAACCACACGTCCTGTGCTGCCAGATGGACGACAGGGGTAATACCTTAGGTTGAGACCATCAGCTACCCCGCCGAGCACTGAGCAGTAGTGCGAAAGCGCACGTCGTGCGGCATCTTGCATGGCTGCCTCAGCTAAGTCCCGCTCAGAGATTGAGTAATGCTCTGAGCAGACCTCCGCGCCTTGGAGACTGTTCTCCAGACGACGCACCAAGCAAGCCGCCTCCCAACAGTCCGGGTAAACCCCGCGACTGTGCTGGAAGACAACACAGCGATACTCGATGGACCAAGTGTGTCGGTCGAGTGCCTAGCACAGCAGGGTGTCGAGCGCATCGTGGAAGTGACACCCGCGAGCGGCTCACGAGTGATGGGTCGAGCATCCCATCCCTCCGGCTCCTGCTTGGCTGAAAGGTCGGTGTTGTAGCTCAAACTGCTGTCATCGCCTTCGTCGTCAGGGTCTTCTCCGACAGCTACTCCAGCGGCTGGGGCGCTCAATGGTGGTGCAGGGGGCGCCTCCAGTGGGGACACAGGGGAGCAGCTCCTCACAAACTCTACCTCTTGCTGAGACAAGGAAGAAGAGCCCTGCTGCTCCAACTCCTATCGCCGACGCTCCTGCTCCTTGTGCAGGCAGTGGTGCAGCCTCTCCAAATTGCTAGACTGACGAGTCACCGGACAGCGAAGCCGACGCTCCGCGAGATGAGAAGGCAAGAAGGGGATGACAGACTTCCGTGCGGTGTGTCTAAGACGAGCCATCTACAAAAGATACTGTAAGCATAAGAGTGAGAACAGAGCTAATATGACTAGCAAGTAGACCATAAAAAATTAGGAATTAGAAATAAACAAAATTTTCAGCAAGGTATAATGTATATAATAAAACATAGATATGGTCAATATGACCAACTTTTGAAGGGATGCCAAAGTCAAGGTAATAATAGAGGTCTATAGTCCTTAGAATGACCATTCTACTCTAGGTTAGCGATCCTACAGTCAGCACGGCTTTGATACCACTTATGTCACACCCGGTTTTAGAAGGCAAACCGAATGTGAACCATGTATGTGCCAGGATCAACAATTCACGTACACAGTAGTTACATAACCGGACATCATCACACAGTGCTCGAATAACAACATAAAAGATGGTAATAGTTGATTACATCATGATGTCCGAGACATCCACATAGTCTTTAACAATAATCAAAGTGCGAAAACAAAACATAGATACACCCGGCCTTCACAGGCAGCCGACTGGGGGTTTGCTGTTAACCCACGCCTAGAACTCGTCGTACTCTTGAAACTCCTGGAAATCCTCCTCCACGGCTTCATCTTCTCCTAAGTAGTGGTTGCAACGTGGACAACCTGGGGGGTTGGTGTGTAAAGCAAGGGTGAGTACACATCAACATACTCAGCAATTGTCTTGTTTGGCTGTAGTGGTCTAGCTTTATGTGGGGGTTAAGTCAAGCAGTTGCTTTTAGTTGGTCACGTTATTATTACTAGTAGAGAGCCAGGTTTTAACATTAACCCAAGTTGTTAACCCAAAAGTACCCTTTCCAAACGGAAAGAATACCACTTACCATTACCATAGTTATAATCAAAACCATCAGCCTCGTCACCACCTGTAAACCAAACATCTCTGATCAAGTATCTCTAATCAATGGAGCTCCCTTGGCAACTCATAACCGTAAGCATGGCTGATATATCAGTTTCATAACACTCTACAGAGGTTGCGCACTTTACCCACAAGCCATGATTCCCTTTCTGCCCGGAGAGAGCTACTCCCCATTGACCACTACCTAGGTGGCCTGGCAGGGTATCACTACGAAGCCTTTACAAAGATTCCAGAGGTTGTAGCCGCCCGTTAGGTTTCCTAAATGTACCGCACTCCTCCCCAAGGGGCAATCCACCCTTGGCAGAGCGAGCTGCATACACCAAGCCCCATTGACGGCACGACGACGAAGCGAACTACACCCCAGTTCCTCTAATTAATCAGCTAAGGGCGTCCCATACCACCCTCATGGTTGCACTGTTTTCCCGTGCGGTCATCCAACGAACAGGTCCTTACGGAGAGGCACTCGAGAAACCGCTCGAGTCCCCTTAAATGCCACAAGTATATCATCATAATCAAAAGGGAGAATAGCATATCATAGATAATCTCATCATGTTCATTGATTAATGTGAAGCACTAGCATAAAGCTAAACCTGAATAACCCAACCCAAATAGGTAAACAAGGTCAAGATACACAAAGCTAGTCAATCCTTAGGCATAAATTGTGTAAATGTGGGGAGTGAATTATAAAATGAATAGGACATAGATGGGTCAAGAGACACTTGCCTTCACCAACCAGCTGCTGCTCAGGTTCTTCTCCTGCGATCTCTTCGGACTCCGCAATCAGACCGTTATCTATGCGAATGCAAACATACATCCATATCCTTGAATTAGGAAATAAACAGTACACCATACAAGGAAGCAGATCAACTGAACATGCACATGACATATAGTTTGTATTTGCAATTACGAGATAGAGAAAAAGGAATTGCAACGGCTAAAGCCATGGTCGAGAGGTGTTACATGTATGCTATGCGATTAATCATTGTAACATCTAATTCGACCTAACAAGTATCTATCACATGCGTAGATAAAATTATTACTTAGTCTCGACGGATTGCTACCCGGGTAATTATTGATCAGTTACATAAATTAATTAACGTGAGCGATTCTGGGAAAACAGTTTCTTGCCACGCGACAAGGCATGTGACATACTAAAATAGGGTGCGCAGCGCATGCGATGACGCACGCCAGGGGCTATCGCGCTGGGGCGAGCCACGCGAAGAGCGCGAATTGCCGTGCTGAACACCAGCTGCGCGGGGCCATGTCGAGTTGCCATGTCAGGGCCGCGCTGGCTGCGGACCGCTGGCCGCGCTGTGTAGGCTGTCGTGCCGGCTGGTCACGCATGCTGCCGCGCTGGGCAAGCCGCGGGCTGGGCACGCAGGCTGCCGCACTGGCGGCCACGCCATGCCGCGGGCCGAGCCGGCCACGCAGGCTACCGTGGGCGAGCTGGCCGCACAGGCTGCCGCGAGCGTGCCGCGGGCAGGCTGGCCGCGGGCCGCGCAGGCCGCCACGAGCAAGCCTCGCCTGGCTACCGCGAGGAGGCCGCGGGCGAGCTGGCCACGCGCCGTGCAGGCCGCCGCGAGCAAGCCTCACCTGGCTGCCGCGAGCAGGCCGCAGGCAGGCCGAGCACCATGCGCCACGCCAGGGCGACATGGCCGGACCAGGAGGGGGTGTGAGGGGGCCGCGACGCGCCGGGGCACGCGTCGGCCACGAGCACGCCGGCCGATCACTAGGCCACGCGCTAGGCCGCGCGCCGCGGGCACGCCAGGGCCAAGCCGCGCTGCGAGCGCGCCGGCCGAGCTCCGACCATGGCGGGTGGGTGCCATGTCGGGCACTATGAGAAACAAGGAGGAGAGGGACGTGGAGGGGGAAAGAAGAGGGCGAGCTCACCACGGGGAACGACGATGGCGCGGACGGGCGGCTCCGAGGCGCGGGGAGCGGTGGTTCCGTCTTCCGTGCGGCTGGGGCGATGTGGAGGAGAGAGGGGGCGTTGGGCGACGTGGGAGGGAGAAGGGAGCAGGGGCGCCGGAATAAGCGGAGGTGGTGGGTGCACGCGGGCCCACCAGGCAGTGGCGGCGACGGTAAAACCGCCCGCGTGCTCCTGTCGACTGGTGAGGCGGCTGCGGGGGGGCGAGATGGGCCGCCGAGCAGGCCCAAAGCAGGGAAGGGAGGCGTGCCGAGCTGGGCCACAGGTGGGCTGCGCGCGCGGCCGTTGGAGCGCGTCCGCGGCGTGGGCCGCGATGGGGAGGGGCAGGCCGCGGCTGGGCCACGCGCCAGGTGGGCCGAGGGGGGAGTTGAGTTTTCCTTTTTTTTTTCCTTTTTTTCCTATTTTCCGTTTTAACTCTAGTTTCTTACTAAATGCATGCTTCACAAAAGCCAAGCAAACACACAAAAAAGATGTGTGATCCAGCATGATGTAACAACCAAAAAAATCCTTTCCAGGATTTACTTATACACGATATTGAGTTAACTCTCGCTAGAACTTTGAGAAAGAACAAGGTATAGTGAGAAGGAAATGGAAAAAGGAAAGGTAACACCCGAATTTGGCGAGTGCTGGAGAAAGAAAATTTTACCTCTCAAATTCGGGGCGTTACACTTTTAGTATGATGTTAAACACAATGTTTAGCTTATGAAGCATTGGCAATCTAACATCTAGAGAATATGGTGATGCAATCAAATAGAAAAAGATAATCCATTTTATACCATTCTCAACTTGGGGACAGGGTATCACGGACAGAAACAAAAACTCATCAATTAATGCTATGTTTGGAACCACTCTAGTTTCTATAAACCAGTTTCTTAAACATTGAATGCTTCCAAATAGGCCCTTAATTATACCCTCATGAAACCATTACATTATGATGAAGTGAATGCCAATGTGTGTAAGGAATGTGCTTCCTTCATTTCCCAAAAAGGAGTTCCTTTATCGTGAGTGCAACAAGGAATAGCAAAAGGAGGTTTAAAAATGACATACGAATTTAGAACTTCCGGTGTCCAGAGTTCAAACACAAAAAGAAAACAATAGAAGGTTGAAGTACAACCATGCATAGGCATGCCCAGAAAAACAAATGAAATAGTTGTTACTTTTATGAATAGAGTGATTTGTTCCTGCATACAGATATTTTGGCCTTGCAGTCTTTTTACATCAGAACAGGTGGGCAATAGTTATTGTAGAGTTAAAATGGTCAAAAAGAATATTGATAAGATGCATGAAAAGGCAACAAGAAATAGCTTATAGATTACACAACAGTTATTGGTTAAAAATTACATAGTTCCTAAGTAATATTAAAAACAAGGTGCATGCATTCTTTTCAAATCAGACTCATTCCATCATTATGCTAGCTACAACCCACACACCCAATGAACTAAAACATCATATCATATAGAGAAAAACCAGTGGAAAGATAAGCATGTGAAAATCATTCTTTAGCCTGTAAGCAATTGAAATTCTAGGGGTTTTACTAAATTGATCCCATCAGCAGTACAACTGTCCAACAAACAACACATCGGGATACCAAGCACTTGCGTTGAAAATACAAATTATATGCAACCTACTTTTCCCTCTTCAGTCCTATTCTTATTATATCAAGATAATCCTCCGTGTAATATGTTGTTATGCTCATGATTGAAATAATGGCCTATGACGCTTAGCCTTACACATTATCGGGGTGTTTGGTTTTAGGAATTAGTCCATTTAAGAGGTGGTGCATCATAAATCCATTCCTCAAATAATTCATTCCTCAAATTTGGTGGAGGGATAAGATGGTGATGAATCAACTCATTTCATTCCACAAACCAAACAAAAAATGAGGAGTGGAAAGGTGATGGACTAGTTTATTCCTTAAACCAAACACCCTATATGTACTTAGACCTATTAGCAGTAACCCCTCCTTATATTTCTATAAAAATGACACATAAAGCTTTTGTGGCATCGAAAAAATGTAAACAAATATGCAGAGCATCACAAGACAAGCAAAAAAATGATGTGAAATCACACAAACTTATGAACGCAACAGTTTGCCAACCTATTTACCAATTCTAATTTAAAACGAGTGCATATCTGTATGCGGGAAAAAATCATTGTTTTCACAAAAATAACAACTATTTGATTTGAATAAGTCAAAGTATACCCAGAAAACCAATGCATAGAGACAAATGTTACCACGCATAGGAACTTGACGAGAGTGGTCAGATCTACTGATTCTGAGGCATTTGGTAGAAAGATACTGCCATTAGGGATACTGAATTAACTATTGTACCACCATTGTCGCCGCCTAGTTTGGACAAACACATGCACCATAATGAATAATAATGTCATACGATATTTTTTTGCTCGGCGTATAAGCACTTAAGAAAAGGAAGAAAAGAAAGGGTATTGACATCTTCGCTAAGAGAAGTGCTAACATCAGCTTGATGGTCATAGCTCATGGACAGAGGAAAATAATGAAACAGAATTATAATAATGACAATATCTTTTTGCATATCATATAGGTAGATCTAGCATGGGCATTCAAGATTACCCAAATTTTCGGATCGATTTATTCAGGTTTTTAGAAATGCTACCCAAAATCATACCCAAAATGGCGGTACCCAACATTTCGGATTTTCGGGTATCCAAAATTCAGGTTTAGATATCGGGTACCCATTTTACCCAATTTTAGTGCACACCATAATGTGAGTCTGTGTAATCTTCCACGAGTTGCTACAGGCATGGACGCATGGTGCACTACTTGCACAATAAACAAAGTTAAGATGATGAACGAATGCACAATAAAGTGAATAAACAAAGTGCACTACTTGCACACACCTGCTTCAATCCTGATCGGCTCTGCTACACACCTGCACTTGCTGGTACACTACTTTCACAGGTTTTCAAGACAGCAACACGTCTCGAATGTCCAAGCCAACAGCACAAGCACAGCTAGGGTTGACGGACTTGGTTGGCTGGCTGCTGTGATGGCTAGGGCCTTGGGTTGATGGACTTGGTTGTTGTGGAGTGTGGACTGTCAGTCTGTCACCTATGGGCTGTGGACAAGCAACGAACGCCTAGAGCGGTGGAGCCCTGGACCATGACCGTGAAGGCCTGGAGTTGGACCATGATCCGTGAAGGCCTGGAGTTGGACCATGATCCGTGAAGGCCTCTAGGCTGGACGTGAGAACGCCTAGAGGGGAAGTCAGGGAGTTGGGACGTGAGAACTCAACGACCCCATGAAAATTTCGAGATTTTTGGGAGAATCGGGTACCCAAACAGACCCGAAATTTGATCGGGTTTTGGCATTACATACCCGAAAAATACATTTGGGTTTCGAATTTCGGGATTTTTGGTTTCGGTCTCGGGTTTTCTCTGGTTCGGTCTTCAGATTCGGTTTTTATGTTCAGGGTGAGGTAGATCTTATACATTAGAGTTGAATATGGACTTCCATGTATTTTTTAAACACATGGAAATTAGTTGAAATAGCAAAAACAAAATACAGTGGCATCTTTAATGTATTTACCTTCACAAGATCTGTTTGTGAGTCTTGATTCAGTGATAAATGCAAAGCGTTTAGGGTGTGTTTGTTTGGTTTTTAGCTATGGTTTTTGCCTCTAAAAGTCAAAAACTAAACCAAAGATCTAGATACAGAAAGCAACCTTTTCTAAAAGCTGAGTTTTTCGCAGTACAAAACTGAAATGAACCTAGTTTTAGTGGCTTTCGGATGCAACTGCAAAAATACATGTGAAAGAACTTTTAGCAGCTTTTAGTGGGTTCTACCAAACAGTTTTATGATTTTTAACAGCTCACGCCTACAACAGTTTTTTTCACAGTTCACAGTCCACAGCGGCTTTTTTCACTGTCACATCCCAACCAAACAGACTTTTAATATCATGTTCATTGGCATATTCATACTATTCTTGAAGACTTGGATCTTCATTAGGAACAAATTGAGCCTGAAAATAGTAAATCCATCAGTAGTGATCATAATAGCTTAGTGTCCACACTAATATTTGCCCATGATCCTTATAGAACCCACCATTATGTTAGCTTTCCAAATCTGTGCAACAAGTTCCATGCGTTCAGTTAACAGACTGCCACCACCCATGCATAGACAAGTACACTGATGTTAGGTTCAACTCTAAAGACCACAAATTATTTTATAAGTTATTTTTTATAGCATGGATCACATAAATTATTGGAGTTCTTGGAACCAGTTCAGTGACATTGTAGGGGAATTCATAATTCAGATCACCTGGACAGTAAACTTCGCAACCCCAAATCAAATGAAGGATTGTTAGGAAGAAATTTCTCAAGTGCAATGGTCACACCAACAGCACCTGTGGGTTTAGATTTCTGCATAGGTTATATGATGTCCAATTAAAATATCGAAGTTATGGACAATATCTCTCCATTTTCTTTCCACAAATAAAAAGGTATTTTTCGTTGCAAAACAGCAACAACAATATGGCTTCGTTGGACAAGTATGGGCTAATGCATACACAGAGAAGACGATATGAACTTGTGTAGGGTGTCAGTGCGAGCATGTGAGATGCGTAGGTTTATCGACAACACATCCTAATACAATGATGTTATCGGGAGCTCACCAAGTAGAATAGAAAAAAATCCAAATTTAAGAGCGCTCTCATTCCTATATACATGTGTTGTGGACAGAAACTATATGAGGCTATGTGATGCTTAATATGTCTTCAAAGTTTAAATCAACAGAATGAAATACTATTTAATGTTCATAGGGAGGAAACAACTTATTGCATTTACCTCATGGCAAGGTATAGTTGTCGGTACCAAAGGTAGTATGTACCCGAGCATCCAAGAATGAAGTATATGACAGAAACAAATCATATCTTAGGATATGCACCAAGGATCAAAACAACATGTTTTTTAGACAATGAGGTATATTGCCCTGGTCTTTGCATTAAAAGAGCAACGTTTAATGTTTTATCGATATACCTGACCCTTTTGCCCAGTCAACCGTAACATAGATTGTGTTCCAAAATAGACACAAGACCAACCCTACCAAACATATCATGATACACCTTAGTTTAACATTTTGTATTATAATCATGAAGGTAACATTATTGTGTGGAGATAAAATGAAGCACGGGAAAGTACTGAGAATGGCATAAATTAGAACTCACCAACCATACATGTGCCTTTACAAATAAAAATTGAGAAGAAAATGCAACATTGGTGTATTTAGAATAGCATAGGTGTATTCACAACAATAAGAACTGAGTAGGCAATGCAAGATTGACTCAAAACCCAGCTAACTTTTTTCTTGAAGTTTAACCAGCCAACTCCATCTTTATAGATAATAAATTATATGTTCAACTTATTTTGTAACAGCAAGGCTCACATGGACATGGAACACACTAAAGAAACACCTTCACCCACAAAGTTTTCCAAATCATCAAAGCAACAATGACAACAGAAAGATAAACTAAGGTGTATCCTATATATTCGAGCTGTGATATGTTTTCCCAAAGAAACAAAACAACTCCATTGATTTTTATCTCTTATTAGCCCAACATATGAGAATCCCAACCATAAAGAAAACAAACATACAAAGCATGGATACAGAGTATGGAGAGTACCAGTCTGTAAGGAACGGTCTGAAGGATTACTCAGTGCACTGAATTGTTGACAGGATAACTAAATGAAACATGCCAATGGAACTAATCTAGGGAAAGGTGCAGTGTTTTATGTTTTTATAGGTGAAACAGTAAGACAATTCTATATTTGGGAAAGGGGAAAAAAGGTGTATGATTGACACCTTAACATTCTCATGTTTTCGGTTATAAATACATATTTAAATGGAGGCCAGCAAAATTGGGAACAGACATTTATGAAAAAACATAATCAAGGATGATGATAGACCCATCAAATCTCATTATAACGATACACAGTAATTGTCTACTGCAAGTTAATTGAATAAGGAGATTAGGTGGTTTCCTTGAAACTCCTATGAATGATATCAGCAAGCGCCAAAGCCAGAAGGTCGAGGCACCAACCGGAAGAGGAACGGTCGCAAACAAAAACTATCATCCAAGCACTATATTGAATTCGCAGAGAGGGAACAACCGGAAAAGTATGGGTAGATAGGGAACAGCAATGAGGGAATGGTAAGCATACCACAGGCCCTGCGACACCAGCTCGCAGATATGGAATTAATCTGACTCAAATCCCTCCAATTCATATGGATTGGAAAGGATTGGAAAAAATTATGAATGAGTTTGACTTGATATGGAATTAATCCCACTTAAATCCCTCCAATCCATATGAATTAAGAGGAAACTGAACGTGCCAGGATTTTGACTTGATATGGAATTAATCCCACTCAAACCCCTCCAATCCATATGGATTGAGAGGGAACCGAGTGTGCCGTTAGGTAGTTGTGTATCAATGAACTCGCTTCCTCAATAGTCGTTTTATCTATTGCAGGATACCCAGTCAACTCTTCAGACAACTGTCGAAAAAGAAAAAATTAGATGGGCGTCTTAAACTAAACCAAGATGTAGCATGAAAAAAAATCAAAATAGCTAGTGTATACCTGCATCCTCTCAGGAACACCATTTTCTTTTATGTGCTCATCTTTTGTTGTCATATACTTCTCCACGAGAATAAATGCCTCAAGCTAATTTTCAAGCCTTGCCTATCTTAACTCACCAGAGTTTGCAGCCTCCCTCTCAAGCTATTGCTTTCTTAGTGCCAATAGCTCATCGACATCACCAAATATGCCTTGGGCCTCTTGCAGAGCAAACCACGATACGCCTGCTGCTTGTCGTGTTACCTTCTTTTTAAATTTCTTCCTCCTACAGATAGAAAATAGTACACACTACTTGGGAGTGAACACAGTCAGAAATAATTCCACAAAGCCAAAGACATGGAGCGAGTGTTCAAAAGATAGGACAAAGATATGCACCTTACAACTTGTTCATTCCCATCATTTTCATCTTCCTCCACAATGAAATCTTCCATTTCATCTTCATCGTCACCAACTTCCTCCTCACCCTGCCCTGCCTACTTGTAGGAAGAACCCATAATCCTAAACAGGGTTGGGGTGTAGTATTAATAGACTTGAGTAATTGGGCCTGGCCCATTACAACGAGGGTGAGACGGTAATTACATGGGGAAGGCCCCAAACCCTAGACGGGTAGTCTAACACCCCCGCAGTCACAACTCTATCCTGTACAGATGTTGAGACTGGATCGAAAGTCTAAAAATACACTCGACGGTAACCCCTTGGTGAAGATGTCGGCGAACTGCAGCGTGGTGGGGACGCTGAGAACCTGAACGTCACTGGCAGCGATACGCTCGCAGACGAAGTGCAGGTCGATCTCTACGTGCTTCGTGCGCTGATGCTGCACGGGGTTGGTGGAGAGGTAGACCGCGCTGACGTTGTCGCAGTAGACGAGGGTGGCGCGCTAGAGGGGACTGTGGAGCTCATGGAGGAGCTGGCGCAGCCAGGAGGCCTCTGCCACACCGTTGGCCACGGCACGGTACTCGGCCTCAGCGCTGGAGCGAGAGACGACGAGCTGCCGCTTGGCGGCCCAAGAGACGAGGTTGGCGCCCAGGAACACGACGTAACCGGAGGTGGACCGGCGCGTGTCGGGACAGCCAGCCCAGTCAGTGTCGGTGTAGACCACGAGCTCCGACGTCGGGGATGGGCGGAGTAGGAGGCCGTAGTCGAGGGAGCCGCGGAGGTAGCGCAGAATCCGCTTGAGCGCAGTAAGATGGGGCTCTTGCGGAGTGTGCATATGTAGGCACACCTGCTGGGTGGCGTATGCGATGTCGGGCCTGGAGAAAGTGAGGTACTGGAGTGCACCGGTCAGGCTCCGGTATGACGTCACGTCGGCGACCGGAGGCCCGTCGTCCTCAGAGAGCTTTGCCTGAGTGTCGACAGGCGTGGAGAGCAGCGATGAGGTCCGCGTCGAGGTCAGAGGCGAGGGGGTCCTCCGGGGGTTCCGCAGGGGCGACCGGCGGGCGGCCGAGGAGGCGCTGCGTGGTGGCCATCTGGGTGGTCAGAGCGGCGCCCAGGGCACGCTCTCTCTCCAGGGCGACAGGGCGTCACTGCGAGGGCCCAGGGCACACTCTCTCTTCCGCGAGGCCGTCACTGCGGCCTGGATCGTAGCGAGGGTGTGAGCGGGGAGTCGGTGGTGGGGAGTGCGGAGGGCGCGACAGTGTGGCTCCAGGTGGGTGAAGCGAGGCGGGAAAGCCCGCGGGGAGCCTCGGCGTAGGGTCAGCGGGGGAACGGTGGGGAGCGGCCCGAGGCTGGCGATGTAGGGGGCCCCTCCATGGGCGAGCTCGCTGTTGATCGCAGCAGGGGCGATGGGGCCGGTGGTGGTGTCGGGGTGGGGCGTGGCTGGGGTGGGGCACAACTCTGCGGACCGCTAGGAGGCGTCAACGGCCGGAGTCGGGTCGGGCACGGCGTCGATGGCCGGAGTCGGGGGCGCGGACTCGGTCCTGGCGGCGGCTCCTGGCGCGGTTTGGACGGAGCGTCGGGGTCGCGGTGCTGGGCGTGACGGGAGCGCAGGGGCGGGTGCGGGAGCACCTGGCGGCGGCTCCTGGCGCGGCGCTGGGCGTGACGGGTACGCAGGGGTGGGTGCGGGCGCGCCGGGGACGGATGCCGGTGGTGGGAGGGAGAGGGGCCGGCGGCCTGGAGCCGGCGGCTGGGAGGGAGGCTGGTCGGTTGGGGGCCGGCGGCTGAAAAAAAAACCTAAACCTAGCTCTGTGATACCATGTAGGAAGAACCCATAACCCTAAACAGGGTTGGGGTGTAGTATTAATAGACTTGAGTAATTGGGCCTGACCCATTACAACGAGGGTGAGACGGTAATTACATGGGGAAGGCCCCAAACCCTAGACGGGTAGTCTAACACTACTGATCGTCCTCCAACCTTCCTCAAACAACACATCATCTTAGGAAATTGAAACTGATAGAAAACATAGTTTCACCTACTTCCTAGTATAATTCAAAAAGGCACAAGGGAGTCAAATTTTGGTGTGGGTACCTTGATGATCACCAAACAAACTATACTCAAATCTCTCCTTGCCACTATGTTTTTCTTGTTCCATCACCATCTAAAAAACCAGAGTGATCATCCATTTCATAATCCCTTCCAAATTTTTTCATGTGATTAAACTTGTTTCGCTGCAAAAATACAAAAGGAGCAATCTTCATAAACATGACCAAGAAAATTGGGTCAGGACAACAAACTATGACTGAAAATACATACATGCTTTGGGACTGATGCCAGTAATGTTATTATCCTGGAGCAACATATAGCCATCCTCATCGAGCATAAGTTCTTTTGACTCCCTGGTAATATCTCATACATTTCAGGATAGTGTACAATACATTGACATTTATTCCTAGTAGGAACAAATCACTACACCAAAATTTAAAATTTCCTATGGCTTACTAACTTTCTATGGGTTCTGAAAGAAATCGTAGGAACTTACTAACTTCCGATGGCTACGCCAGCACTCTCGGAAGTTAGTAAACTTCCTACGTCCTCTAGATACTCCTCTCAGAAGTTTAAAACTTTCTACGGCCTGAAACCAACCCTCTTGGAAGTTTAAAACTTCCTAAGGCCTGAAACTAACCCTCTCGGAAGTTAGTCGGGTTCAGTTATGGGCGTCCATATTTGAATTCACGAACAGCTAACTTCCGACGGAAGCTGAACGGTCTCTCGGAAGTTAGTAGGACTCGGCTAACTTCCGATGGCAGGCTCTCGGAAGTTAAGTTTTAGGCTAAATGCACACGCGACTTCTGTTCGCGCTCTGCCTGCCCTGCCGCCGCGTCCTCCTGCCTGCTGCTTGCCCAGCCGCCGAGGCACCGTCGCGGCCACGCTGGCCCAGCCCTTCTCGCCCACGCTTCCATGCCCTCTCACCTCTACGTCGGCCCCGCCCTGCTCGCCCACGCTCCCACGCCCTCTCGCCTCTACGCCGGCCCCGCCCTGCTCGCCCACGCTCGCACGCCCCTGCATCGCCCCTGCGCACCGCCGCTACGCAGCGCCCCTGCTCGGCCCAAAATGTGTCCGCCTGCCGGAGATCGGCCGTCGGCTCGGCCGTGCCACCCCTGCATGCCACGCCATCTCTACCCCGCTGCAGCCACGCATTTGCTCGGCTCGGCCGCCTTAGCTCGGTTCGGCTCGGCCGAAGCTCCACGTCTGCTCGGTTGTGCCACCTTAGCTCGGCGAACAACAGTCCGACCATGCGCGCTCTCCTCCAACGCAGCACCGCATCGGTTCCGGTGTCCCGTTGCAGCGCTGCTTTTGACCCATCTGGCATCGACGACGTCGTCCCTGTTGGTATCGATAGTCTCAGGTACTTTTTTTTGCTTGTTTTATTTTTTATTAAATGTGTTAACTTTGGAGAGTTAACTCAATTTAAGTTATAGGAAGTTAGCTTAATTATGTTAATTAACTTGATCGGCTAATAGTTTAACTATGTTAGACTCTTGTTTAACTATGTTATACTCTTGTCTATTATGTGTAATATTAAACTTAAGTTATATTAATAATTTAGCCGAATATCGTCGTTAATTTGCATTATCATTTTATTTAGTAATATTTGCGCAAAAGTGTCGTAGCATTGCAGAACCTATGTGTTGCCCATTTCGGATTGGCATGAGTCACATGCGACGCATGTGGCTCGTATTGGTCCGACATTTTCTTCTTTTTGGACAGCCTGTTAGTGGGCGATACAACTATTGATTTATGACGATGACGGGTCCAAACGAAATTTAGTTGACATAACCCTGTTGTTTTCATTGCACCCTTTATGGGCATGCAAATGAAGAACAACAGGGTTATGCTATTGTAACACACTAAATTTGGGGTATAAAATTTCTTTGCTTGTATCCATAAATTCAGGTGTAACTCTTTTTCTCTCTTAACCTATTTCCTTTTTCCTTTAGAGTAGGGTTCTTATTTTAGTGGAGTTATACTTACTTTTCTACTAGATAAAACCTTGAGGTAATTATGAAGTGTTGCGTCATGCTGATCCGGCCTCCTACCTTACTTTGGTTTGATGCATATGCTTGAAGTGCTTAATTTGAATTTGTGGTTATTTTGTTTTTTGAACCAAAAGGAGAAAATAAAAAGGAAAGAGAATTCGAATTTCAGAATAAAAGAAAAACCCAAAGAAGCCCACTTCCCCCTCCCTCTCGGGCTTTTGCCCATTTCCGGCCCACCTCGCCCGCGCGCCTGCTCTCCTCTCTCTCTCTCTGCGTAGTGGGTCCCGCCTGTCGGCGCCGCCCCACTCGCCCACACGTCCGCACTCCCCTCTCTCTACACAGTGGGTCCAGCCTATCAGCGCCGCCCCACTCGCCCACGTGCCTGCTCTCCCCTCTTTTCTCTACGCCGGGGGCCCGCCTGTCAGCACGACCAGCCGACCCGCGCAATCGCCTCGCCCGCACGCATGTTGAGACGCTTGCGCCCTCGCGAAATCGCCGCTCCTGACCGCTTTTGGAGCCTTTGTGCACGCCCGATCCTTCCTCTGCCTCATTTGTCTCGCCCAAACCACCCTCACTCGAGCTGCCCTCAACCCGAGCTCAATGGAGCTCTACCCTCACCCCCCGCCGCCGAGCTGCTTGCGCCCTAGATTCCCCACGGAGAGGCTGCCTCGCCGTTCCCGACCGTGAACTGCTACAGCCGCCCGAAGCTCCGCCCCAGTCGAGCCTCACCCAAGGTAAGCTTGTCGGCCGAACTTTCATTTCTCACTTCCCCGTTCTCTTTTCTCCGTCGTGTAGTCGCTGATGATGCCCAACGGCGGCATTGCTCCGTCGCGCCATGGTCCTTCGGTCGACCGCCACCGCCCCACTTTTCTCAGAGCATCGTTGCAGAGCCATTGGGGGCCTTCCCCGTTCCCTTGCACGCGTGGCCGGAGGAGGAAAGCAATCCTGACGGTTGGGCCCCGCCTGATAGCCTCCCCACGTCAGTCCTCCCCCCTCTCTCTCTATGTCGCTGACACCCGGCCCCACCCGACAGCCGCGCCAGCCCCTCCCTTTTCCTTTTCTAGGTCGCTGACCGACGGATCTCGCCCGTTAGCGCCATCCAGCCTGGACCACTGGCCGCTGGGCCCGACCGACCAGTCCCCACGCAAACCCTGAGCTACTGACCCCCTAGTCCCACCTGTCGATCGCACACGTGCACCGCGCCCGCGTGCCCACCCCTGCCATTTCTAATCTCGGTCGTGGATCCGATATCCGATGGCCGAGGGAGCCCGCTACCCATTCGTCTGTGTTTTTCATTAAAGAGCCCCTAGGGTTTCTGAAAATAAACCTATCGTCCTTTTTCCTTTATCCGAGTCCCTGTAATCTTAAAGTTAGGCCCTTGAGCTTTTAGTTAATCAGAGAAATGTGTTTAAAATAGAGTTTTTAATCCCAAAACTTCCAAAATTCATAACTTTGTCATATGAACTCCAAATTAGTTGCTTCGAATTGCATTTTGTTCATTTTATTTTTGTCTATCCACTAAAAGTATAGTCATCCACTATTTTGATATCTCAATTTATAGTTGATCTCTAGTTTAAAGATGATGCTATTGGAACCTTAATAGAAATACAAATAAAGATAGGAAACCCTAACAAATGTTCAAATACTCAAGTTTATAGGGTTAATACTATCTAGTCAGTAATCACATCACTAAACTAATTATATTTGAGCAAGAGCTATAACAACATAGACTTGGTTAGTGAGTAATGAACCACTTTGTGTAGTGATCTACCCTAGACTTAGGAAACACCACATTGTCTATACCTTTCTGTTGAACCTATAACTACTCTATTGCAATTGTTTGGTGTATTGTTCTTTTGTTATTTCTCTAAGTGTGTTGAATGAATGATTGCTTTGCGTAGACAACGAGGAGTCCGTGTTTCCCGAGGGAGTTGCAGGAGAAGTCCCTGAGCAGCAACTTGGTGAAGGAAAGTGTCATCTGACCCATTATGTCCTACTTTATAAATTACTCTCCCTCATACCATGATCAACCTAAGGATTGACTAGTTTTTCTATTCATCATGTACTTCAATTACCTTTTTGGGTTGAGCTATTGTGGTCAGTATCATGTTAGTGCCTTACTTTTGAAAGTCGCCTAAAGGGGGTTGAATAGGCGAAATCTGAAAATTATAAACTTTGAACACACACTATGTCTGGGGTTAGTGTTAGAAATAATTTAGAGTGCTGAAGATGGTTCTCCTTGCTATGAGTTGCTCAATCAATGCGGATAACCTTGGGAGCAAACTCAAATCAATATGAGCAAGGGAACTTTTAGAGAGAGAGGAAGGGAGGGGAAACAAATCGAGTGGAGATCAATCACAAATGAACACGACAATTTGTTTACTGAGGTTCGGTTCCAATGAACCTAGTCCCCGTTGAGGAGGCCACAAAGGCTGGGTCTATTCCAATCCTTTCCCTCTCTCAATCGGTCACTCAGACCGGTCGAGTGTTCTTTTTTCAATCTCATGGGTCACTAAGACCCCGCAAGGATCACCACACAATTAGGTGTCTCTTGCAAGCTTTACAAAACACTTAGAGAGTTTAGAGAGAGATGAAGAAAGCACGATTAAGAGCCAAGCAACAAGAGCAATATGAAAAGACACAAAATCACACTCTCTCAATTCACTAATCACTAATGATCACTGGTCACAATTATGGAACTTGGAGAGATTGGGAAGCTTGAATGTATCTTTGGTTGAAGTGAATGCTATTGTATTGAATGAGAGTGAATGAGAGGCTTGGATGTTGGGAATGGAGGTGGTTGGGGTTGTATTTATAGCCTCCAACCACTTACTAGTCGTTGCTCCTTTTCTGATGATCGCAGACGGTCCGCGCCCCTAGTACGGACGGTCCGCCCCTGCACATCAACGGTTGAAATCGCAACGGTTAGCAGTAACGGCTATAGAGCATTTAATGCGTCGTCAGATGTCAGTTAAAGCAGTCGCGGACGGTCCGGTCGTGCACCCCTGACGGTCCGTGAGGACGCTAAAATGCATTTTACCGAACCCGTCACCTTCGGGTTTTTCTGTTCTTTCAACGATCGGATGGTCCGCGCCTGAGGCTGGACGGTTCGTGCTTGGTCTCGGATGGTGCTCGCTTTTCCATCGGACGGTCCGTAGTGTTAACTTGTGTTTTTGTAGTGTTCATGTCCGAGGCTCACCCTGATGTCGCGGACGGTCCGCCGCAAGGGCCTGAACGGTCCGCGCATAGGTGTTTTTCCAAAAAGCTTCTCCTGTCCGGAATAATCTACGGTATTCTGGACATTCGACTTAGAATAGTTGTAGATGAACTTATGCACCTGAGAAATGATCAACTAGGCAAACTAGTTAGTCCATAAGGTTTGTGATAGTTGTCAAACACCAAAATCGATTATAGGAAATGTTTAAGTCCATTTCCCTTTCAACTTTAATCAATGAACATGATGAGAATACTTTATGATACGATGATGTTATTTTGGATATGATGATGAACTTGTGGCACTAAAGGGGACTTGGGCTGTTTCCTGAGTACCTCTTCGTAAGGACCTTTTCGTTGGATGACCACCCGAGAAAATAGTACGACCATGAGGGTGGTATGGGACGCTCTTAGCTGATTAATTAGAGGAACTTGAGGTGTAATCTGCTTCGTCGTTGTGTCGTCAATGGGGTCCGGACACAATACTTGCTCTACTGTGGCTAGGTGTCAAGGTTCCTTCGTTTTGCTTTTGTTAGTCACCCTTTCTGTGGGGAGAGGTATTGTGTTTATCAAACTGGAGAAACCTAAAGGGCAGCTATGACCTCTAGGGAATCTTTGTAAAAGCTATGCGGTGAAACCTTGCCGACTCACCTTGGGAGTGTATAAGGGTCAGTACAACCCGAGGCAAAAAAGGATCATGGCTCGTGGGTAAAGTGTGCGACCGCTGCAGAGGGTTAGAAAAGTGGTATATCAGTCGTGCTCATGGTTATGAGCAGCCTTAGAAGGTCCTTTGATTAGAGATACTCTGGATACATTTAAGATGGTGGTTTAATGATGATGATTATAATTATAAATCCTCTTGTATTTCCTCTCTGTGAGAGTGCCCTTTTGGGATAATAACTTGGGGTTATTGCTAAAACCTGGCTTCTACTAATAATAAATACCTGACAAACTAAAAGAAACCACTTTGAGCTTCACCCCATATACAGCTAGTCCACTTTAGCCAAACGGTACATTTGCTGAGTACGTTGATGTGTACTCACCCTTGCTTAAACACCAAACACCAGGTTGTCCCTATTGCAACCCCTGCTCAGGAAAAGATGAAGGCCATGCGGAGGACTTTCAGAAGTTTCAGGACTTCGAGGAGTTCTAGATTAGATTGGCTGCAAACCCCTAGTCATCTGCCTGTGAAGGTGTCATCAGTACTGCATTTCGCTTTAGCACTTTGATTACTGTTTAAGTTAATGACTATGTGGATGTCTCTGACATCATGATGTAATAAAGTAATACTTCTGAAAGGGAAATAGTCTCAACATTTCCTATAATAGATTTTGGTGTTTGACGACCATCACAAACCTTGTGGACTAACCAGTTTGCCTAGTTGATCATTTCACAGGTGCATAAGTTCATCTACAACTATTCTAAATCGACTGTCTGGAATAATGTAGATTATTCCGGACAGGAGAAGCTTTTTGGGAAAATCACCTAAGCGCGGACCGTCCGGGCCCTTGCGGCGGACCGTCCGCGACACCAGGGTGACCCTCGGACAGAACCACTGCAAAAACAAAAGTCAACATTGTGGACCGTCCGATGGAGGAGCAAGCACCGTCCGAGACCAAGCGCGGACCGTCCGGCCTCAGGCACGGACCGTCCGGTCGGTGAAGAACCGAAAAACCCGAAGGTGACGGGTTTAGTAAAGTGAATTATAGCGTCCTCGCGGACCGTCCGCGACTGCCTTTATCTGACATCTGACGATGCATTAAATGCAAAATAGCCATTGATATAGCCGTTACTGCTGACCGTTGCGTTTTCAGTCGTTGATGTGCAGGGGCGGACCGTCCGGACCAGGGGCTCGGACCGTCCGCGGTCGGCAGAAAAGGAGCAACGGCAAGGAAGTGGTTGGGAGCTATAAATACAACCCCAACCACCTCCATTCAATACACTCAAGCATTCCAATCCTCTACATTCAATACAAGAGCTAGCACTCCATTCAAAGACATAATCAAAGCCATTCCAATCTCTCCAAGTTCTACAATTGAGACAAGTGATCATTAGTGATTAGCGACTTGAGAGAGAGAGAGTGATCTGTGTATTATTTGTCGTTCTTGTTGCTTGGTGTTTGCAATCGTGCTTTCCTCCTTCCCATTCTTATTCTCAAGTGACTTGTAATCAAAGCAAGAGACACCAAGTGTGTGGTGGTCCTTGTGAGGTCTAAGTGACCCATTTGATTAAGGAGAAAGCTCACTTAATCTAGGTGACCGTTTGAGAGAGGGAAAGGGTTGAAAGAGACCCAGTCTTTGTGACCACCTCAACGGGGAGTAGGTTTGCAAGAACCGAACCTCAGTAAAACAATTCACCGCGTCATCCGCTTGATTTGCTTGTGATTTGTTTTCGCCCTCTCTTTCGGACTCGACTTTATTTCTAACACTAACCCCGGCTTATAGTTGTGCTTAAAGTTTGTAAATTTCAAATTTGCCTATTAACCCCCCCTCTAGGCGACTTTCAATTGGTATCAGAGCCTGGTACTTCATTAGAGCCTAACCGCTCGAAGTGATGTCGGGATATCATGCCAAAAAGGAGATGGTGACCGGCGAGAAGTCCGCCACAAACCACAGGAAAGCTCCATCGGGGGAGTCCGGTAACAAGATGAAGGGATCCCCTTCACACAACAAGTCGCATCGGAGCAGCGAGAAGAAAAAGAAGATCAAGAAAGTGGTCTACTACGAGACCGACTCTTCGTCGCCATCCACCTCCGGCTCCGACACGCCATCTGTCACTTCTAAGTGCCATGAGCGCAAGAAGTTTAGTAAGATCCCCCTACGCTACCCTCGCATTTCTAATCATACTCCTTTACTTTTCGTCCCATTAGGCAAATCACCAGTCTTTAATGGTGAAGATTATAGTAGGTGGAGTGATATGATGAGGTATCACCTAACCTCACTCCACACAATCATATGGGACATTGTTGAATTTGGAGCACAGGTACCATCCGTAGGGGATGAAGATTATGATGCGGACGAAGTTGCCCAAATCCGACACTTCAATTCCCAAGCAACTACTATACTCCTCACCTCTTTAAGTTGAGAGGAGTATAATAAGGTGCAAGGGTTGAAGAGTGCCAAAGAGATTTGGGACGTACTAAAGACCGCACACGAAGGAGACGAGGTGACCAAGATCACCAAGAGGGAAACGATCGAGGGGGAGCTCGGTCGGTTCATGCTCAACCAAGGAGAGGAGCCACAAGCTATGTACAACCGGCTCAAGATCTTGGTCAACCAAGTGCGCAACCTCGGGAGCACAAAATGGGATGATCATGAAATGGTCAAGGTTATTCTAAGATCACTTGTTTTTCTTAATCCTACACAAGTACAATTAATTCGTGGTGATCCTAGATACAAGCTAATGTTGATACAAGCTAATGTGTCTCGAGGAGGTTATAGGAAAGTTTGTGAGCTTTGAATTGATGATCAAAGGCTCCAAATAAATCATCAAGCGAGGCGCCACCTCCACACCCGAGGTGCAACCCGTCGCATTGAAAGCGACGGAGGAGAAGAAAGAAGAGTCTATGTCAAGTAGGCTCCCCATCGACGCCTCCAAGCTCGACAACGAGGAGATGGCGCTAATCATCAAAAGCTTTCGCCAAATCCTCAAGCAAAGGAGGGGGAAGACTACAAGCCCCGCTCCAAGAAAGTTTCCTACAAGTGTGGTAAGCCCGGTCATTTTATTGCTAAATGTCCATTATCTAGTGATAGTGATAGGGGCGACGACAAGAAGGGAAAGAGGAGGGAAAAGAAGAGATACTACAAGAAGAAGGGCGGTGATGCCCATGTATGCCGGGAGTGGGACTCCGATGAGAGCTCCACGGACTCCTCCTCCGACGAGGACGCCATCAACAAGGGTCTCCTCTTCCCCAACGTCGGCCACAAGTGCTTCATGGCAAAGGATGGCAAAAAGAAGAAGGTAAAATTTAGACCTTCCACTAAATATGCAACATCTAGTGATGAGGCTAGCTCTAGTGATGATGAGGATGATTTGCTCACACTTTTTGCCAACCTAAACATGCAACAAAAGGAAAAATTGAATGAATTAATTAGTGCTATTCATGAGAAGGATGAACTCTTGGATAGCCAAGAGGACTTCCTTATTAAAGAAAACAAGAAGCATGTTAAAGTAAAAAATGCCTATGCTCAGGAAGTAGAAAAATGTGAAAAATTAACTAGTGAGCTTAGCATTTGCCATGATACTATCTCCAACCTTAGAAATGAGAATGTTAAATTAATTGCTAAGGTTGAGAAATTAAATGTTTTTGATGATTCTCTTGTCAAAGTTAAAAATGATAATGCTAGTTTGATTGCTAAAATGGACAAGTTGAATGAATCACTTTCTAGTCTTAGGATTGAGAATGATAAATTAATATCTAAGGCTAAACATTTAAATGTTTGCAATGTTTCTATTTCCAATCTTAGAAATGAGAATGTCATATTACATGCTAAGATTGATGAATTAAATGCTTGCAAACCCTCTACATCTAGTGTTCATCATGTTACTATTTGTACTAGATGTAGAGACATTAATGTTGATGCTATTCATGATCACCTAGCTTTAATTAAACAACAAAATGATCACATAGCTCAACTTAGTGCTAAAATTAATGAGCATGACTTAGAAAATGAAAATTTTAAATTTGCTAGAAGTATGCTCTATAGTGGGAGACGCCCTGGCATTAAGGATGACATTGGCTTCCAACAGGGAGACAATGTTAAGCTTAATGCCCCTAAGAAATTGTCTAACTTTGTTAAGGGCAAAACTCCCATGGTTCAGGATAACGAGGGCTATATTTTATATCCTGTTGGTTATCCCGAACATAAGATTAGGAGAATTCATTCTATGAAGTCTCACTCTGGCTCTCATCATGCTTTTATGTATAAGAGTGAGGCATCTAGTTCTAGGCAATCCACTCATGTTAAGTTGCCTAAAAAGAAATCTCCTATTGCATCAAATGAACCCAATGTTTCATTTAAGACTTTTGATGCTTCTTATGTGCTTACTAACAAATCACGCAAAGTAGTTGCCAAATATGTTGGGGGCAAACACAAGGGATCAAAAACTTGTGTTTGGGTACCCAAGGTGCTTGTTTCTAATGTGAAAGGACCCAAGACCGTTTGGGTACCTAAGAACAAGGCCTAAACTTGTTTTGTAGGTTTATGCATCCGGGGGTTCAAGTTGGATCATTGATAGCGGGTGCACAAACCACATGATAGGGGAGAAAAGGATGTTCTCCTCCTATGAGAAAAACGATGATCTCCAAAGAGCTATCATATTCGGGGATGGAAATCAAGGTTTGGTCAAAGGACTTGGTAAATTGCTATATCTCCTGACCATTCTATTTCCAATGTTTTTCACGTCGATTCTTTAGATTACAATTTGCTTTCAGTTTCTCAATTATGCAAAATGGGCTACAATTGTCTTTTTACGGATATAGGTGTTACTGTGTTTAGAAGAAGTGATGATTCAGTAGCATTTAAGGGAGTATTAGAGGGTCAGCTATACTTAGTTGATTTTAATAGAGCTGAACTCGATACTTGCTTAATTGCTAAGACTAATATGGGTTGGCTCTGGCACCGCCGACTAGACCACGTTGGGATGAAGAATCTTCACAAACTTCTAAAGGGAGAGCACATTTTGGGACTAACAAATGTTCATTTTGAGAAAGACAGGGTTTATAGCGCATGTCAAGCAGGTATCTCCAACACCTACATCAAAAAGGTGGACAAAAATGCTGCCACACCATATTTGATCAAGAAGAAAAAGAATGGAAATGTGATAGCAATCAAGGCCAACAAGCAAGCCAACAAAGGAAAGGGGGCCAAACGCATCTGGGTGCCAAAGAAAATAATTTCAACCATGAAAAGCACCAAGAAGGTTTAGATCCCAAAAGGGAAGTGAGTGGGCCGAAGGTCATACGAGAAATTTGGTGACTTGGCAAATTTGGGATGTATATCATGGGATACATCATATTGGATCAAATTTATTGCCAAGTGGATTAGTGAATATTTTGGACCCAAATTTCCCCACCCATGACTAAGGTAACTAGATTTATTGCATTCCTTATTTTTAGATATGCGTATCTATTTTTTTCTTGTATCTAGTTTTACCTCTCATGCCTAGTATTGCAATTTGTACTTACTTTTGCTTAAACACATGCATACTAGGTAAATCACATGGTAGGACTGCTTGTTTTCAATTCATACACTTAAGCAAACCTACATGGTTTAAAATGTGTATTTAAGCACGGCACATAGCTTCTTTATCACTCCATAGTAAATGATACATCAATTAATAATTTTAAATGCTACAGGTAAAACACTCATATTCTACAAGTTGTATCATTTAACTTATATGTGCCAAAGTTTGGATTATAGATAACTTGCCCCTCTTGATATCAAATCAAAGTGCATGTCTCCTACAAGTATTCAAAAACTTGTATACACAAATCCAGGGGTAGGTTACTCTATAATCTAAGACTTTGAGACTAACACCTTTTCAAGTCTATTTTTATGTGATAGTCTCATTTTAAGGAAAATGAAGTCCCCGGAGAATAACAACAAACTTCCACTGCAAAATCTCCAAAACTTTCATGTCTCACAAGCCTGCCATTGGTTTTCAATTGGTACGCCATTGACTTTCGATTGGTATCTTTGAGACTACATTAAGTATCATTTACATGTCTTCTCCAATATTTGATTAGACTATATGTCATATCTTATACTTCCCATGTTGCTATAAATGCATATACAATTAACTCATATTTTGTTACCTATGCATAAGGGAAGTTAGTCTATTCAAATTATGTCTTGCACCTCTATTTCTCACATGCTTTTTCCTAATTAGAAGATCTCTGTCAGGGGGGTTTTCTTTGTCTCTAAAGGGGGAGAAAATTCTTTCTAAAGGAGAACACTCATTTAGGGGGAGTAATCTTTTAGTGCCTCTATTGATATTAATTGATAATTCTTTAGAGAGGGCAAGTTTTATTTGCTTCCTATATGCTTTTAATGTCTTCCTTTTCGGTGGTTGATGCCAAAGGGGGAGAAGTTGTAGGGACCAAAGCAATGAAAATGTTATCAAACACCAAACACCACCAAATTAAAATTTTGATCTTTCAAGTGGTTTTTGCATTTTGGTCTAAAATAAGAAGTAAGTGAATTATGGAGTTTGGGGAGGCTTAAGTCCATAATCTCACATTATGGGGACAAACATGCATCCTAGCAAGTAGATTGTATATTTATATTCAAATGTTTGTAATATTTGCTTGCTTTGGTTGTGTTGTCATCAATCACCAAAAAGGGGGAGATTCTAAGGAAAATGGACCCTGGGCCATTTGGCTTAATAGATTTTGGTGTTTGATGACTAACACAACCTGTGAACTAATGTATTTTCCAAGTGTTTGTGTGTTGTAGTTCACAGGATGCGAAATGGATTGGACTGAGGCTCTGAGGATGCAACACCTCAAAGAAGACATTATAATACCCATATAAGACATTACAATGTCATATTGAAGACACTTTATACATGCTAAGAGTCCAACACATCAAGAAGTAGAAGTGAGATACAAAGATGCAAAACAAAAGTGAACTTGACAAAGTTGAGAGGAAGGGCTGACTGAATTGGAAGTGTTTCACAAAATCAAATCTATTAAAACTGACATGGCTTCAACTCTGAGATCTAGATAATTTTATAAGCTTTCCAAAAAGTCCAAGATCATCAAAATCGGAGTTTGGAGCTAAAAGTTATGCCCACAATACGAAGTCAGAATTGCTGAAAAAACAAGAGCAGTATATGGGATGTCCGGTGTGCCAAATTTGCTCAAACTGGTATGGCTTCAACTCTGGGATATAGAGCATTTCATAAGCTTTCCAAAAAGTACAAGATCATAAAAATCGGAGTTCGGAGCTAAAAGTTATGGCCAAAATACGACAAGCGAGCACGGTTGGTCCGGTGCACACCGGACCGTCCGGTGCGCCATCTTCGGAAGCTCCAATGGCTACTTTTAACGGCTAGTACACGTGGCATGTCCGGTGCACCATCAGATAGTCTGGTGCACCTGTCCGGTGCGCCGCAGAAAGCTGCAGAACTGCTTTCCAACGGCTATATTTGAGTTGGGGCCTATATATACTTCACCCAACCGGCCATTTGGAGGTGTGGGAGCCCAAGAAACATAACAAGGCATATTGTACACATTATCAAGTGCTCAAACACCCATGTGCTTAATAGAATCACTTGGTGATTAGTGTAGGTGCTTTGCAAAGTGCTCAGGTTAATTAGACCGCATTAGCGCTTGCTCTAGGTGAATCCTAGTTAGTTGAGTGATTTTAGACATATCACACAACCCCTAGGCTCTTGCGTGGGTCGTTGTAATTGTACCGAGTGGGGCGAGAGTCTTGCGAGATCGTGACAACCGTGTTTGTGTCACGGCCGCCACCGTGTATCGGAGGGAACGAGGCCCGCGGCGTTTCGGCCGGAAGCTCGATAGTGGAGACAGCGGGGAGCGTCCGAGAGGAGCCGGAAGCGGAGCACCACTTGCGCGTGGAGAAGGCCCGTGGCTCTCTACGGAGTTACTCGACCGAGGTGCTTGGCCCTCGCGTGGGCTTCCCTTTGCGTAGTGGCACCAACGAGGATTAGTCGGGACCTTGCACGGTTCCGGATACCTCGGTAAAAATACCGGCGTCATCCACGAGAGTTTGCTTCTCTACTTTGCTCTTTAAGTTTCCGCATTTATATTAAGCATTTAAGTTTTAATCTTGTATTCATGCTTATATAGTGTAGATTGAAACTTAGACATTGCCGTAGAGATAGCAACACTTAGACAAAACCTAGTTTGCACATTCTAGTTTGTTTATTTGCATAGGTTTTGCTCTAAGGATTTATTTGTGGCCTAGTTTAGCGAAAGATTTAGAAGTTCTAATTCACCCCCCCTCTTAGGCGTCACCCGTTTCCTACAAGTGGTATCAGAGCCTGGTTTGGCTCATTTGAAACGCTTTAGCTTCACCGCTAAAAGAGCCGACACTTTTTAGAGGAAGGGATGGATACCCATAGGCCACCACACTTCGACGGCACTAACTTCCCATATTATAGTGCTATAATGGCTTGTTACCTAGAGGTCGTTGATCTAGGTGTTTGGCGAGTCACTCGTGACGGGATGAAACCCCCCAAGAATCCCGAGAAACCCACCACAAGTGAGGAAAAAGAAATTCATTTAAATGCTAGAGCCAAAAATTGCTTGTATGAATCTCTTAGCATGGATATTTTTAATCAAGTATTTACCTTGAAAATTGTTAATGAGATTTGGCTAAAATTGCATGAGCTCCATGATGGCACATCAAATGTCCGTGAGCAAAAACATTGCCTAGCCTTAAATGAGTATAATTCTTTTGCTATGAGAGATGATGAGCTTGTTAGAGACATGTATTCTTGTTTAAATCTAATCATCAATGAGCTCAACTCTATTGGCATAAATAAGCTAGGTGATGCGGACATTGTAAGGAAGATTATCTCCCTACTACCACAACGAAGATATGGGAGCATCATCACCATCCTTCACAACATGGAGGACTTGAGTACCATGACCCCGACCATTGTGATTGGGAAAATCGCGGCTTTTGAGATGTCGCGAAAAATGTGTCGGGGAGAGGAGCCAACTTCCTCAAGGCCATATGCTTTTGCATGTGATGAAAGGAAGGGTAAAAAGAAGGCTCCCACTCCAAGTTCCTCAAGTGAAGAAGAGGAAGAATAAGAAAGTGATGATAATGAAGATAATCAACCATGCACATCATCCTCCGAGGACGAAGAAACAATCCGACGCGTCGGAAAGGTAATGGGGATGATCCGCAAGATTAATCTAATGGGTGTGCCCATGCAGGTCGAAGATCTTCTCTTTAACATTGATAGGAAAAAGCAAAGAAAGAGAGGGTGCTTCGCATGCGGGGAGAAGGGCCACTTCAGGGATAACTGTCCAACTATGGCCGAACCCAAAAAGGAGAGAAGCAAAGGCAAGGCGCTAACAAGTGTCAGAACTTGGGATGATTCTTCAAGTGATGATGAACCTCCAAGTACGCGTAGCCACCGGTCCTCATCACGCTCATCACGGTCATCACACAAATGCTTTATGGCAAGACGTAACAAAAGCATTCCATCCTCTAGTGATGAAAGTAGTAGTGATGATGAAGGTGAGGGAAAGCCCTCCATAGATGAGCTTGCGGAAGTCGTTAAATTTTTTCAGGATGTTTGCACTAAGCAAAAAGCTCAACTTAAAACTTTGAAAATTAAGTTGATTAGCTCCCAAAATGATTATAAAGGTTTGCTAGAAAAATTTGAAACTTTTGCAAATTTAAATAGTGAGATGTCAACTAAAATTGAGTTATTAGAGTCTAGTGCTCCATCCACTGCTACCAATGATGGCCTTATTAAAAAGAATGAAAAACTTAAGGCTAAGTTAGCTAGCTCTCCAAAAGCTATTGAAAATTTGCTAAGGAAAATGGAAATTCTTAGCATACACAAGAATGAGCTAACTACTAAGCTAGAAAACATTGGTAGCACCCCAGAAGTATCTTTGATTGAAATACCTGAAATTATTAAGAAAGATACTTCTACTTCCTGCTTTGATTTAATTGATGATTCTAACCCCTGCAATCAAGTTCTTGTTAAGAATGTTATTATAGAAACCTGTTCTGACGAGATTGCAAAGGAAAATGAGCAATTAAAGCAAGAAGTGGCTCACCTTGGAAAAGCCTTGTATAACAAGAAAGGCAAAGCCAAACAAATCTGACCTCCACAGAATAACACCACTGCGGGAGTGAACAAGCCTATGGAGGCTGAAAATGTGATTTGTAGATTATGCCACAAGGAAGGCCACAAGTCTTTCCAATGCAAGGCGATGACCGGGGATAAGCAAAGGCAAAAGCACAAGCAAAAGCCATCAAGCAAAATCTCTAACACCTACATCAAAAAGGTGGACAAAAAGGCTGCTACACCATATTTGATCAAGAAGAAAAAGAATGGAAAGGTGATAGCAATCAAGGCCAACAAGCAAGCCAACAAAGGAAAGGGGGCCAAACGCATCTGGCTGCCAAAGGAAATAATTTCAACCATGAAAAGCACCAAGAAGGTTTCGATCCCGAAAGGGAAGTGAGTGGACCGAAGGTCATACGGGAAATTTGGTGACTTGGCAAATTTGGGATGTATATCATGGGATACATCATATTAGATCAAATTTATTGCCAAGTGGATTAGTGAATATTTTGGACCCAAATTTCCCCACCCATGACTAAGGTAACTAGATTTATTGCATTCCTTATTTTTAGATATGTGTATCTATTTTTTCTTGTATCTAGTTTTACCTCTCATGCCTAGTATTACAATTTGTACTTATTTTTGCTTAAACGCATGCATACTAGGTAAATCACATGGTAGGACTGCTTGTTTTCAATTCATACACTTAAGCAAACCTACATGGTTTAAAATGTGTATTTAAGCACGGCACATAGCTTCTTTATCACTCCATAGTAAATGATACATCAATTAATAATTTTAAATGCTACAGGTAAAACACTCATATTCTACAAGTTGTATCATTTAACTTATATGTGCCAAAGTTCGGATTATAGATAACTTGCCCCTCTTGATATCAAATCAAAGTGCATGTCTCCTACAAGTATTCAAAAACTTGTATGCACAAATCTAGGGGTAGGTTACTCTATAATCTAAGACTTTGAGACTAACACCTTTTCAAGTCTATTTTTATGTGATAGTCTCATTGTAAGGAAAATGAAGTCCCCGGAGAATGACAACAAACTTCCACTACAAAATCTCCAAGAACTTTCTGTCTCACAAGCCTGCCATTGGTTTTCAATTGGTCCGCCATTGACTTTCGATTGGTATCTTTGAGACTACATTAAGTATCATTTACATGTCTTCTCCAATATTTGATTAGACTATATGTCATATCTTATACTTCTCGTGTTGCTATAAATGCATATACTATTAACTCATATTTTGTTACCTATGCATAAGGGAAGTTAGTCTATTCAAATTATGTCTTGCACCTCTATTTCTCACATGCTTTTTCCTAAGTAGAAGACCTCTGTCTGGGGGAGTTTTTCTTCGTCTCTAAAGGGGGAGAAAATTCTTTCTAAAGGAGAACACCCATTTAGGGGGAGTAATCTTTTAGTGCCTCTATTGATATTAATTGATAATTCTTTAGAGAGGGAAAGTCTTATTTGCTTCCTATATGCTTTTAATGTCTTCCTTTTCGGTGGTTGATGCCAAAGGGGGAGAAGTTGTAGGGACCAAAGCAATGAAAATGTTATCAAACACCAAACACCACCAAATTAAATTTTTGATCTTTCAAGTGGTTTTTGCATTTTGGTCTAAAATAAGAAGTAAGTGAATTATGGAGTTAGGGGGAGGCTTAAGTCCATAATCTCACATTATGGGGACAAACATGCATCCTAGCAAGTGGATTGTATATTTATATTCAAATGTTTGTAATATTTGCTTGCTTTGTTTGTGTTGTCATCAATCACCAAAAAGGGGGAGATTGTAAGGAAAATGGACCCTGGGCCATTTGGCTTAATAGATTTTGGTGTTCGATGATTAACACAACCTGTGAACTAATGTATTTTCCAAGTGTTTGTGTGTTGTAGTTCACATGATGCGAAATGGATTGGACTGAGGCTCTGAGGATGCAACACCTCAAAGAAGACATTATAATACCCATATAAGACATTACAAAGTAATATTTAAGACACTTTATACATGCTAAGAGTCCAACACATCAAGAAGTAGAAGTGAGATACAAAGATGCAAAACAAAAGTGAACTTGACAAAGTTGAGAGGAAGGGCTGACTGAATTGGAAGTGTTTCACAAAATCAAATCTACTAAAACTGACATGGCTTCAACTCTGAGATGTAGATAATTTTATAAGCTTTCCAAAAATTTCAAGATCATCAAAATTGGAGTTCGGAGTTAAAAGTTATGCCCACAATACGAAGTCAGAATTATTGAAAAAACAAGAGCAGTTTATGGGATGTCCGGTGCACACCGGACCGTCCGATGTGCCAAATTTGCTCAAACTGGTATGGCTTCAACTCTGAGATGTAGAGAATTTCATAATCTTTCCAAAAAGTACAAGATCATCGAAATCGGAGTTCGGAGCTAAGAGTTATGGCCAAAATACGACAAGCGAGCACGGGCTGTCCGGTGCACACCGGACCGTCCGGTGCGCCATCTTCGGAAGCTCCAACAGCTACTTTTAACGGCTAGTACACGTGGCATGTCCGGTGCACCTGTCCAGTGCGCCGCAGAAAGCTGCAGAACTGCTTTCCAACGGCTATATTTGAGTTGGGGCCTATATATACTTCACCCAACCGGCCATTTGGAGGTGTGGGAGCCCAAGCAACATACCAAGGCATATTGTAGACATTTCCAAGTGCTCAAACACCCATGTGCTTAATAGAATCACTCGGTGATTAGCGTAGGTGCTTTGCGTAGTGCTTAGGTTAGTTAGACCGCATTAGCGCTTGCTCTAGGTGAATCCTAGTTAGTTGAGTGAGTTTAGACATACCACACAACCCCTCGGCTCTTGCGCGGGCCGTTGTAATTGTACCGAGTGGGACGAGAGTCTTGCGAGACTGTGACAACCGTGTTTGTTTCACGACCGCCACCGTGTACCGGAGGGAACGAGGCCCACGACGTTTCGGCCAGAAGCTCGATAGTGGAGACGGCGGGGAGCGTCCGAGAGGAGCCGGAAGCAGAGCACCACTTGTGTGTGGAGAAGGCCCGCGGCTCTCTACGGAGTTACTCGACCGAGGTGCTTGGCCCTCGCGTGGGCTTCCCTTTGCGTAGGGGCAACAACGAGGATTAGTCGGGACCTTGCGCAGTTCCGGATGCCTCGGTAAAAATACCGGCGTCATCCACGAGAGTTTGCTTCTCTACTTTGCTCTTTAAGTTTCCGCATTTATATTAAGCATTTAAGTTTTAATCTTGTATTCATGCTTATATAGTGTAGATTGAAACTTAGACATTGTCGTAGAGATAGCAACACTTAGACAAAACCTAGTTTGCACATTCTAGTTTGTTTATTTGCATAGGTTTTGCTCTAAGGATTTATTTGTGGCCTAGTTTAGCGAAAAATTTAGAAGTCCTAATTCACCCCCCCCCCCCTCTTAGGTGTCACCCGTTTCCTACAAGCTTAGCATTTGCCATGATACTATCTCCAACCTTAGAAATGAGAATGTTAAATTAATTGCTAAGGTTGAGAAATTAAATGCTTGTGATGATTCTCTTGTCAAAGTTAAAAATGATAATGCTAGTTTGATTGCTAAAATGGACAAGTTGAATGAATCACTTTCTAGTCTTAGGATTGAGAATGATAAATTAATATCTAAGGCTAAAGATTTAAATGTTTGCAATGTTTCTATTTCCAATCTTAGAAATGAGAATGCCATATTACATGCTAAGATTGATGAATTAAATGCTTGCAAACCCTCTACATCTAGTGTTGATCATGTTACTATTTGTACTAGATGTAGAGACATTAATGTTGATAATATTCATGATCACCTAGCTTTAATTAAACAACAAAATGATCACATAACTCAACTTACTGCTAAAATTAATGAGCATGACTTAGAAAATGAAAAATTTAAATTTGCTAGAAGTATGCTCTATAGTGGGAGACGCCCTGGCATTAAGGATGGCATTGGCTTCCAACAGGGAGACAATGTTAAGCTTAATGCCCCTAAGAAATTGTCTAACATTGTTAAGGGCAAAGCTCTCATGGTTCAGGATAACGAGGGCTATATTTTATATCCTGCTGGTTATCCCGAACATAAGATTAGGAGAATTCATTCTATGAAGTCTCACTCTGGCTCTCATCATGCTTTTATGTATAAGAGTGAGGCATCTAGTTCTAGGAAATCCACTCATGTTAAATTGCCTAAAAAGAAATCTCATATTGCATCAAATGAACCCAATGTTTCATTTAAGACTTTTGATGCTTCTTATGTGCTTACTAACAAATCAGGCAAAGTGGTTGCCAAATATGTTGGGGGCAAACACAAGGGATCAAAAACTTTTGTTTGGGTACCCAAGGTGCTTGTTTCTAATGTGAAAGGACCCAAGACCGTTTGGGTACCTAAGAACAAGGCCTAAACTTGTTTTGTAGGTTTATGCATCCGGGGGCTCAAGTTGGATCATTGATAGCGGGTGCACAAACCACATAACAGGGGAGAAAAGGATGTTCTCCTCCTATGAGAAAAACGATGATCCCCAAAGAGCTATCATATTCGGGGATGGAAATCAAGGTTTGGTCAAAGGACTTGGTAAAATTGCTATATCTCATGACCATTCTATTTCCAATGTTTTTCATGTAAATTCTTTAGATTACAATTTGCTTTTAGTTTCTCAATTATGCAAAATGGGCTACAATTGTCTTTTTGCGGATATAGGTGTTACTGTCTTTAGAAGAAGTGATGATTTAGTAGCATTTAAGGGAGTATTAGAGGGTCAGCTATACTTAGTTGATTTTAATAGAGCTGAACTTGATACTTGCTTAATTGCTAAAACTAATATGGGCTGGCTCTGGCACCGCCGACTAGCCCACGTTGGGATGAAGAATCTTCACAAACTTCTAAAGGGAGAGCATATTTTTGGACTAACAAATGTTCATTTTGAGAAAGACAGGGTTTGTAGCGCATGTCAAGCAGGGAAGAAAGTTGGCGTCCATCATCTACACAAGAACATCATGACGACCGACAGGCCACTTGAGCTACTCCACATGGACCTATTCCGTCCGATAGCTTACATAAGCATCGGCGGGAGTAAGTACTGTCTAGTTATTGTGGATGATTATTCTCGCTTCACTTGGGTATTCTTTTTGCAGGATAAATCTCAGACCCAAGAGACTTTAAAGGGATTCTTGAGACGAGCTCAAAATGAGTTCGGCTTAAGGATCAAAAAGATTAGAAGCGACAATGGAACGGAGTTCAAGAACTCTCAAATAGATGGCTTTCTTGAGGACGAGGGCATCAAGCATGAGTTCTCTTCTCCCTACACACCTCAACAAAATGGTGTAGTGGAGAGGAAGAATAGAACTCTACTTGACATGGCGAGGACCATGTTTGATGAGTACAAGACTTCGGACAGGTTTTGGGCAGAAGCAATCAACACCGCTTGCTACGCCATCAATCGTCTCTACCTTCACCGAATCCTCAAGAAAACATCATACGAACTCTTAACCGGTAAAAGCCCCATGTTTCATATTTTAGAGTCTTTGGTAGCAAATGTTTTATTCTTGTTAAAAGAGGTAGAAAATCTAAATTTGCTCCTAAGGTTGTAGAAGGCTTTTTACTTGGTTATGACTCAAACACAAGGGCATATAGAGTCTTTAAAAAGTCCACTTGACTAGTTGAAGTCTCTTGTGACATTGTGTTTGATGAGACTAATGGCTCTCAAGTAGAGCAAGTTGATCTTGATGAGCTAGATGATGAAGAGGCCCCGTGTGTCACGCTAAGGAACATGTCCATTGGGGATTTGTGTCCTAAGGAATCCAAAGAGCCTCCACATGCACAAGATCAACCACCATCTTCCATGCAAGCATCTCCACCAACCTAAGATGAGGATCAAGCTCAAGATGATGAAAATGATGATCAAGAAGATGAGCCACCTCAAGAGGAGAACAATGATCAAGGGGGATATGCCAATGATCAAATCATGGAAGATGATCAGGGTCCAAGACCGCCACACCCAAGAGTCCACCAAGCGATACAACGAGATCACCCCGTGAACTCCATCCTCAGCGATATTCATAAGGGGGTAACCACTCGATCTCGTGTCGCTCATTTTTGTGAACATTACTCTTTTGTATCTTCTATTGAGCCATACAGGGTGGAAGACGCATTAAGAGATTCGGATTGGGTGTTGGCAATGCAAGAGGAACTCAACAACTTTACGAGGAATGAGGTATGACATCTTGTTCCACGTCCTAACCAAAATGTTGTAGGAACCAAGTGGGTCTTCCGCAACAAGCAAGATGAGCATGGTGTGGTGACAAGGAACAAAGCCCGACTTGTGGCCAAGGGATATTCACAAGTCGAAGGTTTGGATTTCGGTGAAACCTATGCACCCGTAGCTAGGCTTGAGTCAATTCGTATATTACTTGCCTATGCTACTTACCATGGCTTCAAGCTTTATCAAATGGACGTGAAGAGTGCCTTACTCAATGGACCAATCAAGGAAGAGGTCTATGTTGAGCAACCTCCCGGCTTTGAAGATAGTGAGTACCCTAACCATGTGTATAAACTCTCTAAGGCGCTTTATGGGCTTAAGCAAAGCCCCAAAAGCATGGTATGAATGCCTAAGAGATTTTCTTATCGCTAATGGCTTCAGAGTCGGTAAAGCCGATCCTACTCTCTTTACTAAAACAATTACAAATGATTTGTTTGTATGCCAAATTTATGTTAATGATATCATATTTGGGTCTACTAACAAATCTACTTGTGAAGAGTTTAATAGGATTATGATTCAAAAATTCAAGATGTCAATGATGGGGGAGTTGAAGTATTTCTTAGGATTTCAAGTGAAGCAACTCCAAGAGGGCACCTTCATAAGCTAAACTAAGTACATTCAAGACATACTCACCAAGTTTGGAATGAAGGATGCCAAGCCCATCAAGACACCCATGGGAACCAATGGGCATCTCGACCTCGACACGGGAGGTAAATCCGTAGATCAAAAGGTATACCGGTCGATGATAGGATCTTTACTCTATTTATGTGCCTCTCGACCGGATATTATGCTTTTCGTATGCATGTGTGCAAGATTTCAAGCCGATCCTAAGGAAGTTCACCTTAGGGCCGTGAAAAGAATCTTGAGATATTTAGTTCATACACCTAAGTTTGGTCTTTGGTACCCAAGGGATCCACTTTTGATTTAATAGGTTATTCAGATGCTGATTGGGCAGGGTGTAAAATTGATAGAAAGAGCACATCGGGGACTTGTCAGTTCTTGGGAAGATCCCTGGTGTCTTGGGCTTCAAAGAAACAAAATTCAGTAGCTCTTTCTACCGTCGAAGCTGAGTACATTGCCGCAGGACATTGTTGCGCGCAATTGCTTTGGATGAGGCAAACCCTTAGGGACTTTGGCTACAAATTAACCAAAGTCCCTCTTCTATGTGATAATGAGAGTGCTATCCGCATGGAGGATAATCCCGTTGAGCACAGCCGCACTAAGCATATAGTCATTCGGTATCACTTTTTGAGGGATCACTAACAAAGGGGGATATCGAGATTGCTTATGTTAGCACCAAAGAACAATTAGCCAAAATCTTTACCAAACCACTAGATGAGAAAACTTTTACCAAACTTAGGAATGAGCTAAACATTCTTGATTCTCGGAATTTTGATTGATACTTTGCACACTTAGCTCATTTATGTACCTTTGATCATATCTCTTTCGTGTGCTATGACTAATGTGGTTTTTCAAGTGTATTTCATGTTAAGTCATAGATTGAAAGGGAAATGGAGTCTTCGGCGAAGACAAGGCTTCCACTCCACTCTTGCGGTATCATTTACCCTTCACCGTCGCTCTGCATCACTCTCCAACTTTGGTATAATCTTCACTCGTATTCATTCATATCATTGGGGAGAAAGGGCTCTAAAGACTCTGTTTTTGGCAATTAATGCCAAAGGGGGAGAGAGTATTAGCCCAAAGCAAAAGGACCGCACCACCACGCCAATTTCAAAAAATTTCGAAACAAGTTTAAATTGTTAAATGTTTTTCAATTGGTATCTTTGAAATTAGTATTCCTCTAAGAAATTCTATCTCAATTGGTAACTATATTTTAAGGAGAAGCTTTTCAAAAATTTGGTATCTAAAATATTTGATCTTCTTTCAATTGATAAAACCCTCTTGAACACTAAGAGGAGAACTTCATTAAGGGGGAGTTTTGTTTAGTCAAAGGAAAAGCATTTGAAATAGCGGCAGAAAATTTCAAATCTTAAAAATGCTTCTAGAAATCTTATTTATATACCTTTGACTATTTGCAAAAAGACTTTGAAAAGAATTTCCAAAAGAACTTGCAAAAACAAAACAAGTGGTGCAAATGTGGTCCAAAATGTTAAAATTATCGTATCAAACTTATCTGCTTTAATTTCAAAATAACTTATGCACATCTGTCAAAATGCAAACTAGTTACATTTCTTCCTTTGTATTTGCTTTGGTTTGTGGTGGCATCAATCACCAAATAGGGGGAGATTGAAAGGGAAATAGTCTCAACATTTCCTATAATAGATTTTGGTGTTTGACGACCATCACAAACCTTGTGGACTAACCAGTTTGCCTAGTTGATCATTTCACAGGTGCATAAGTTCATCTACAACTATTCTAAATCGACTGTCCAGAATTCTGGACAGGAGAAGCTTTTTGGGAAAATCACCTAAGCGCGGACCGTCCGGGCCCTTGCGGCGGACAGTCCGCGACACCAGGGTGACCCTCGGACAGAACCACTGCAAAAACAAAAGTCAACACTGTGGACCGTCCGATGGAGGAGCAAGCACCGTCCGAGACCAAGCGTGGACCGTCCGGTCAGTGAAGAACCGAAAAACCCAAAGGTGACGGGTTCGGTAAAATGAATTATAGCGTCCTCGCGGACCGTCCGGGGTGCACGACCGGATCGTCCGCGACTGCCTTTATCTGACATCTGACGACGCATTAAATGCAAAATAGCCGTTGATATAGCCGTTACTGCTGACCGTTGCGTTTTCAGCCGTTGATGTGCAGGGGCGGACCGTCCGGACCAGGCGCGCGGACCGTCCGCGGTCGGCAGAAAAGGAGCAACGGCTAGGAAGTGGTTGGGGATATAAATACAACCCCAACCACCTCCATTCAATACACTCAAGCATTCCAATCCTCTACATTCAATACAAGAGCTAGCATTCCATTCAAAGACACAATCAAAGCCTCCAATCTCTCCAAGTTCCACAATTGAGACAAGTGATCGTTAGTGACTAGCGACTTGAGAGAGAGAGTGATCCATGTATTATTTGTCGCTCTTGTTGCTTGGTGTTTGCAATCGTGCTTTCCTCCTTCCCATTCTTATTCTCAAGTGACTTGTAATCAAAGCAAGAGACACCAAGTGTGTGGTGGTCCTTGTGAGGTCTAAGTGACCCATTTGATTAAGAAGAAAGCTCACTCGGTCTAGGTGACCGTTTGAGAGAGGGAAAGGGTTGAAAGAGACCCGGTCTTTGTGACCATCTCAACGGCGAGTAGGTTTGCAAGAACCAAACCTCGGCTTTATTTCTAACACTAACCTCGGCTTGTAGTTGTGCTTAAAGTTTGTAAATTTCAGATTTGCCTATTCACCCCCTTTCTAGGCGACTTTCAACTTTTTTATGTTATTATTTGAGCATTGTGCAATAATATTTAGTTATGTAATCGCTGTGTACGTGAATTTCTGATCCTGGCACGTACATGGTTCGCATTCGGTTTGCCTTCCAAAACCGGGTGTGATACATGCCGAAATTTCGTTCGGACTCGTTGCTCGTCAAAAATCATTGCTTTATCAGTCACTAATGGGTGGGTTTAGGACCTTTCATTTCCTATAGATGTAGTAACACGATCGATATGCGTTTAGTACCAAAAAATTATGAATCATGTGTTCTATTGTTTTAGCATAAAAATGGCGGGTGAGGACTATTGATGGATGTATGAAGGTTGGCGTATGAATCATCCCTCGGTAGAGTGGATAAGAAAGACACAGGATTTTATTGATCGTGCTTTTGCACTATCAAGAATCGGCATGGATGTGCAGTGTCCATGTAGTATGTGATAGGTTTGTAGATGTCAAGACAAGAGAACTCTATTGGGACAACTTTGCAAATATGGCTACATGCATGACTATGAAGTCTGGGTGTATCATGGCGAGGAGTTTCCCCGTGAAAATTTGCCAAAAGCCTACTGCGCTGACGATGATATAATGGACGAGATGCTCAAAGATTTAAAGGAGGATCCTAGTTTGGTGTTTTCACCAAATCCTAAAGAGCTGCCTCCTCTAGAGGTTAAAAAGTTCTTCAACCTCCTTAAGGTTGCAGAAGAGCTTTTGCATGAACACATAACAGTTTTCGTCCTTCCTTTTGTGACTCGACTTATGGCTATTAAGTCCAAGTTCGTGTTCTTGAACAATTGTTATAATGAGCTCTTGAATTTAATCAGTGAAGTATTTCCACCAAAGCACAAAATTTCAAAATACGTGTATCAGTGTAGGAAACTTCTATCTGGTCTCGGTATGGACTATCTGAAATTTGATGCCTATCCAGATAATTGTATGCTTTTCTGGAAGGAACATGAGAATGATAGTAAGTGTCTAAAGTGTGGAAAGTCCAGATATGTAGAGGTTCAAAATGATGATTATGAAAAGGTCACATCAACGATAGCCCAAAATAAACTCTGTTACATGCCCCTTGCGCCTCGTGTGAAAGCGTTTATTTCTTTCGAGGAACATAGCTAGGCACATGAGATGGCACAAAGAACATGGATGAGAGGACACTCATGTGATGACACACCCATCTAACAATTTTCCTCATACTCATACGTACACATACGCCTCTGGTGTCATACAGTGAGCTCTACACGCTAATTTCACTTATACACGACTAATACATGCTAAGCTCCCACTAATCCTCGCCTCCTCCCACTAATCCTCCCCCTAATCCCCCACCTTGCCTATAAATAGAGGGGCAAGGTCCTCCCTTCAAGCCACCCCAAGCCATTTCATGGCAACTCACCTCCCCCCCCTTACTCTCACTCCCACACAAGCACAACACAAGCACAATGATCATTTGGTTGTTCATAGTTTGTTTGTTCGTTCATTCGTTCAATTGTTCGTCCGATCATCCATGGTTTGTTCGTTCGTTCGTTCGATCGTTTGTCCGTCCAAATAATCTTTGTTCAGTCGTTATGCTGCTAAAATTTTGATTGTTCGTTCGTCCGTTCATTCGTAATCCATATTCATCGTTCATCGTTCGTTCATACGGACTATTTATCATTCATCGTTCGTTCCTACGACTATTCATCGTTCATCGTTCATTCATACGTACTATTTATTGGATCGTTCATAGTCACTTTTCATCGTTCGTTCATACAGACTATTCATCGTTCATTCATACGGCTATTCATTGGTCATCGGATCATTCATAGTCATTATGCATCGTTCATCGGATTGTTCATCCTACTATTCATCGTTACTATTCATCGATCATCTGATCACCCAATATTCAACTGCTCATCCATCATGTTGTCCATCTCACCTAAGACCTGCCAGACCAATATTTCAGTCATACGAACTCTGGTGACTGTTATTTTTCATCCAGTAAGAACTTCCTTTCTGGTCACCCCTCCTAGAATTCTCCAAGTTGAGCACGCTTAACTTTGAGATTCTTTCGAACCAAGCTTCTAAAAAGAAGGGCGAACCATGTTTGTATGAATACGCTGTCAATCCTACAAAACCTGGCCCAAGATACCAAATCCCACCCAGACAAAAATACCCCAGTATTCCAGCTATTTGGGTCTCGCCTTACTGTTGTCTCATGTGACACAATAGGTAGGAACAGTTTCCACCAACATATACCTCTGCGCAAGAATAGCCCAGCAATAATTTCTGGCACTCCGCTCAAAAATACATTTTGATTTTCTAAATATCCCCAAATATTCAAATTTTGGAATATTCCTAGAATATCCCTTTTCCTTTGTAAGTAAAATGGACCCCAGGCCATTTGGCTTAATAGATTTTGGTGTTTGATGATCAACATAACATGTGGACTAATGTGTTTGCTAGTGTTTGTGCTTGTAGTTTATAGGATGCTAAAGTTACTTGGACCAAGACATTGAACAAAGCAACACCACAAAATAAGACATTGTGAAGATCAAGTGAAGTTCAAGAAACAAAGTAAGTGTTGCCTACGGACTGTCTGGTCTGGAGCACCGGATTGTCTGGTGCACCAGTAACAGTAGCCCCAACGGCTAGTTCCAGGTGGCACTATGGAGAGAAGACCAACGGACTGTCCGGTGTGACATCTGGAGAGTCAGGTGTAAAAATCATGCGTGCCAACGGTCGGATGCAATGTCAAACCAACGGCTAGGCGCACCAGACAATGAACAGTGCACTGTCCGGTGCACCACCGAACTGTCCGGTCTGCCGCATAGAGCACAACTTTTGTCCAACGGCAAGTTTTGTGTTGGGGGCTATAAATACACCCCCAACCGGCCATTTCAAGGTGTGGGAGCCCAAGCAACATACCAAGGCATATAGTAGACATTCCCAAGTGCTCATACACCCAAGTGCTTAACAGAATTACTCGGTGATTATCATAGATGCTTTGCGAAGTGCTTAGGTTAGTTAGACCGCTTTAGCGCTTGCTCTAGGTGGATCCTAGTTAGTTGAGTGAGTTTATAAAAATCACATGACCCATCAGCTCTTGTGCAAGCCGTTGTAATTGTACCGAGTGGGGCGTGAGTCTTGTGAGACCGTGACAACCGCGTCTGTGTCACGGTCGCCCCCGTGTTGGAGGGAACAAGGCCCATGGTGTTTTTGGCCGGAAGCTCGATAGTGGAGACGGCGGGGAGCGTCCAAGAGAAGCCAGAAGCGGAGCACCACTTGCGTGTGGAGAAGGCTCGCGGCTCTCTACGGAGTTACTCGACCGTGGTGTTTTGCCCTTGTGTGGGCTTCCCTTTGCATAGGGGCACCAACAAAGATTAGTCGGGACCTTGCGTGGTTTCTGATACCTCGGTAAAAATACCGACGTCATACACGAGAGTTTGCATCTCTACCTTGCTCTTTAGCTTCTGCATTTATATTAAGCATTTAAGTTCCAATCTTGTCTTTTTACTTATATTGTTTTAGATTGAATTTTAGCCATTGCGGTAGAGATAGCAACACTTAGACAAAACCTATTTTGCACATTCTAGTTTAATTATTTGCATAGGTTTTGCTCTAGGAATTTATTTGTGACCTAATTTAAAGAAAGTTTTAGAAGTCCTAATTCACCTCCCCCCTCTTAGGTGTCACATGTTTCTTTCATCCTTTTCTTTTTTTTAATTCATATGATTATAAAATCCAAAACTCCTCCATCCAAACTCAGATTCCAATAATTCTTATTTTAAATTCTTATCAAATTATTCCCCATCCAACTATGTCATCCCTTAAGCATGGTTCATATTCCAAAAATACTCTTGTCCCATATTTTGTCTATAATTTCGTTGTTCAGACTGAGTCAGATAATTCCTTCGCCACTATTCTCACCAAAAGTGAACTCTACTATACTAAACCACATGTACCCAGCTATAAATACACTCATTTACCCTCTCCCTCTCCACACCCTGAGCCAAGGCAAACCCCCACCCACTCAGTTACACCGCTCTGCCGACTACACGCCTAGTGTCGCTTTGCCTCCAATCCACCCTTCTGGTAAGCACCTCCACTCCACCACCAGTAATATCACAACACCACATGACACAGATTCTGCTTAAGACTCTACCCATCCATATATCGCCATTCTAGCCACTATACTAGATATTTGTCGATATACTTGCTGGTTTGTATGTTTGCTTGTTCATGTTGCATAGTTATCGGAGCATGTGTGTCATCTCGTGAAGGCCAGTTCTATAAGTCTACGCCAGACGGTGGAGCTAGAAGCCAGTTCCGCGAGCTCTCACCCTTTCACCGGTTAAAGCAACGGCAAGCTCAGTGGATCCCTTTGATGCATAAATTACTTATGTTTTTCAAACACAACCCTCAGCCTGTTATTTTATGCATGATATGATTTTGCTGCTAAAAGACATGTTAATATGGCCACCCAGCCTTAGAACTTTGTTGCAATTCATCTTTATACTCCTTGATATTTTTGTTATAAAATGATTTGAGAAAAGGTGTGAGTTTTTTAAAAGAAAATGTTTTTCAAAATGGGTATGATGAAGGGTTATCACCCTTATCACCTTTGAGTGGGATGATTAGGGACTCCCTGGTTTGGGGAGAGCCTTAAGATGATAGCTCAGCCGGGTTAGGTGTGAGCATGAAGGATTGTCCCTCTCGCATAAGCACCAGTTTGTCATCACTCCTTACATATACTCTTATCAAGTACAACCACTCGAGACTGTATGGGCAGTCGCTTGATCCGAACTTGCACGATCTGTGCCCTAGGGTTATAGTGGCGGGGAGCACCGAGAGGACAAGGAGGGAGAAAGTTTTGTCCTGATTTGGGCATGGAGGTGGCCCTATTCCTTTCGGTATAACCGCCAAGGTAAAGTCATGCAAGGGAAGAGAGAGTTTCGGATTCGGGTCTCACTGGTCATGAGATCGCAGAGCCGGACTAGTGGGTAAAGTGTACACCTCTGCACAGAGTTCAAAAACCTATTCGAATAGTCCGCGTCCACAGATATGGATGAGTCATGGCTTGGTATGACAATTAGTGTTTTGTTTTCCAAAAATGCTTCTGAAAAGTGGGTTTTAAAAGGTCCGGTGGTTGAGCCGTGAGCTATGGTGGATGGGAAGTCCAGTACCTATTTTTGAAAAAGAAAAACTAGTGGGATACTATCAAGATTCCTGGATGGTTTAGTACAGGGGATTTTGTTCTATATTGGAAAACTTTGTGCTCCTTTGGGAGAGGATGCGCTTTGAAAAAGATAAAATATTTTATAAAATAGCCTTGCATCAAAAATGCTTTATCTGCAAAAATATCCTGAGCTCCACATACTCCATGCATTATATCTAATTTTCCCATTTCGTGGGTGAAGGTGGACTGTTGGGTATGTAAATACTCATCTTGCTTATTTGTTGTTTTTCAGAGAAGGAGATCGCTGATTGCGTAAGAGTTACGCATGTTCCCAACCATGCATGTGGTTGTTGGACCGCAGATTTGCTTCGCTACATATATCTGGTTGCTTCAGCCCCACTCTGATGATATGTCCCGAGTTGTATACCAACTCTTAAAGTTGATCGTCACCTTTATAAGTTTGTCTCATTTATGCAGATCTAGAACCATTTATTATATAAATGTGTATACTAGCCTCCTGGGACTAGTATTTGTATCACATTTGAGTTCTAGAGGATTAGGACGCATCACTACTCAAGCATAGGAAACAAGTAAAATTCATAGCCCATGGGCACGGTATTTATAGGTAAACTCGGTCAAAGCAGTTATTCACAATCCTTTTATAACCCATGACAATTAATCTTTAAAAATACAAATTTAAAATATTTTTATTCACTCTTTAAGAGCCAACTACGAAGATCGAGGGCGGTGTTATAACCTTTATAAAAACATGATTTCGTGGGATTCAAACCTTTAGAGTAGGCCTTCGTCCACGATAGGCTACTGTTAGGGATTTCATCACAAGTAAACATGTCACTTATTATTTTAGACTTAACAAACAACCATTTATTGTTTTACATTAACTTTCATAATCAACTTCACATCGAACAATGCAATAAAATTGATAAGAAAGGAACAAGATTAATGTATCAATTCACTTAGGTGTGACAACCACACGAAGAAGTTATTCAACCACCTTTCGTTATTTTCTTGAAGGCCTCATTAGTGAACACACGATACAAAGTCTCAAGACGTGTGGAGCTTCACCAACGATAGATCTGTTCAAACGTCGTGTTGAGTCGGTCGGGTCAAGGTCGAGTCATCGGACGTTTGGCACGTCTCGCGTCTGATCCATGCATAGTGTCGGGTCGGGTCACCTCTCTATTGGACATGTCGGGTGAGGTTTTTTGAGGTTGGATCAGGTTTTTGGCTTTGGATCGAGGTTTTTGGATTGGGTCGGATTTAGGTCAAAAAGCATAGTGTCGGGTACCATAATTAGGGGTACCCCCAAGACTCCTAATCTCAGCTGGTAACCCCCATCAGCACAAAGCTGCAAAGGCCTGATGGGCGCGATTAAGGTCAAGGCTCAGTCCACTCAAGGGACACGATCTCGCCTCGCCCGAGCCCAGCCTCGGGCAAAGGCAGCCGACCCCGGAGGATTCACGTCTCGCCCGAGGGCCCCCTCAAGCAACGGACACACCTTCGGCTCGCCCGAGGCCCAGTTTCGCAGAGAAGCAACCTTGGCCAGATCGCCACACCAACCGACCATATCGCAGGAGCATTTAATGCAAGGATCGCCTGACACCTTATCCTGACGCGCGCTCTTCAGTCGACAGAGCCGAAGTGACCGTAGTCACTTCGCCGCTCCACTGACCGACCTGACAAGAAAATAGCGCCGCCTGCGTCGCTCCGACTGTTGTGCCACTCGATAGAGTGAGGCTGACAGCAGCTAAGTCCAGCCTCGGCCTCGGAAGACGGTCTCCGCCTCGCCCGACCCCAGGGCTCGAGCTCAACCTCGACGCTGGACGACGGACTCCGCCTCGCCCGACCCCAGGGCTCAGACATAGCCTCGGCCTCGGAAGACGGTCTCCGCCTCGCCCGACCCCAGGGCTCGGGCTCAACCTCGATGCTGGACAATGGACTCCGCCTCGCCCGACCCCAGGGCTCGGACACAGCCTCAGCCTCGGAAGATGGTCTCCGCCTCGCCCGACCCAGGGCTCAGACTCAACCTCGACCTCAGAAGACGAACTCCGCCTCGCCCGACCTCAGGGCTCGGACTCAGCCTCGACCTCGGAGGAGCCTCCACCTCGCCCGACCTCGGGCTTGGACCTGCCACGTCACAAGGAAGGCCATCATTACCCTACCCCTAGCTAGCTCAGGCTACGGGGAACAAGACCGGCGTCCCATCCGGCTCGCCCCGGTAAACAAATAATGATGGCGCCCCGCGTGCTCCATGACGACGGTGGCTCTCAGCCCCTTACGGAAGCAAGGAGACGTCAGCAAGGATTCGACAGCCCCGACAGTTGTCCTTCCACAGGGCCTAAGCGCTCCTCCGATGGCCACGACATCACATGAACAGGGTGCCAAAACCTCTCCGACTGCCACGACGGCATGTACTTAGGGATCTAGCTCCTCTCTGCTAGACATGTTAGCACACTGCTACACCCCCTATTGTACACCTGGACCCTCTCCTTACGCCTATAAAAGGAAGGTCCAGGGCTCTCGTACGAGAGGGTTGGCCGCGCGGGAGAACGGGCCGACGCATAAGGCTCTCACTCTCTCTCTCCCACGCGGACGTTTGTAACCCCTTACTGCAAGCGCATCCATCTGCCCTGGGCGCAAGACAACACGAAGGCCACGGTTTCCCCTTACTGTTCTCCCCCTTTGTGTCCCGTCTCGCGCTGACCCATCTGGGCTGGGACACGCAGCGACAATTTACTCGTCGGTCCAGGGACCCCCCGGGGTCGAAACGCCGACAGTTGGCGCGCCAGGTAGGGGTCTGCTGCGTGTTGACGAACAGCTTCCCGTCAAGCTCTAGATGGGTAGTCTCCAGCAACCTTTCCAACCCGGGACGATGCTCCGTTTCGGGAGTCTTGAGTTCATGTTCCTCGACGGCAGCTACGACATGATACTCCTTCCTCCGCCACGCGACAGCGACAATGGCGGCCGTCAGCCCTCCTGCCGGCGGCGGAATCAACGACGTCTTCCCCACGTGGCAGAAGAACAACATCCGGGTTTGTCCCGTCACCTCCCCCGCCGATGGAGGAGGAGGCAGGGCAACCATGGCCAAGCAGGAGGCGGCACCTCGTCAGTTGTTGAGCAGGTCGACGACGCCGGCGCCCCAGCGGGGGACACGTCGGGCTTCGACCTTGCGTCTGAGACGAAGACGAGCGTCGTTTCCCCGCAACACGCCAACCCCAAGCAGACGAACGACGCCAGCACGCTCGCGAAGGACTTGCTGGGCGTCGCCCTCGTACCTGAGACAACGGTGCAGTCCGTCCCTGACGCGACTTCGTCACCGCCCGTCGACCAAGAGGTACCGACCGATTCCCATCTCGTGCCTTTTGGATTCAGCTTCGACCCACCAAGCGACCTCGCTTCGGTGGAAGCCTTCATAGAGGCATGTACCAACCCTCCGGGGTACCATATGCGGTCGCCCTGGGACAGACTGACGGCCGTCTCGACCTACGGACCCTCGGGTTCCGAGGAAGATGATGAGCCTGACTTTTGTTGGGATTTCTCCGGGCTCGATAACCCCAGTGCCATGCGGGACATCATGACCGCATGCGACTACTGCCTCTCCGATTGTTCCGATGGTAGCCGCAGCTTCGGCGACGAGGACTGCGGCCCAAGTCGTGAATGTTTCCACATCGATCTAGGGGGACCCGGCGAAGGCAACCTTCTTGGTATGCCAGAAAACGGCGATCCCCCTAGGCTCGCGCCTCGCATTGACATCCTTCGGGAGCTAGCTGTGGTCCCAGTCCCTGCGGGGGGTCAGGACGCACAGCTCGAGCAAATCTACGAGATGTAGGCCAGGCTCGACGAGGGAGCAGGAACACTTGAGCAGTTCTGGCGGAACATCGGGCAGGAATGGGCAGACCAAGCTCCGGCCGGAGAAGCACGTCATCTACCCCAGGGCATCCAGCACCGCATTGCCGACGACGTCAGGGCAAGGCCGCCACCGGCTTCCAGTGGGGTCGGCCAGAACCTGGCTGCAGCAGCAATACTACTCCGCGCGATGCCGGAACCATCGACCACCGAAGGGCGGCGTATCCAGGGAGAGCTCAAGAATCTCCTGGAGGATGCCGCGGTCCGACGTGCCGAAAGCTCTGTCTCCCGAAGGCAGGGGTACCCCTCGGAGCATCGCGCCGCGACTTCCCGATTTGTGCGGGAAGCCTCGGTCCACACTGGGCGCACGCGCAACACGGCGCCTGCGGCCCCGGGTCGCCTCGGCAACGAGCACCACCACCGCAACCGTCGATCTCACCTCAACGAGAGGGTGCACCGAGGCTACCACCCCAGGCATGGGGGACGCTACGACAGCGAGGAGGATCGGAGTCCCTCGCCCGAACCACCCGGTCCGCAGGCTTTCAGCCGGGCCATACGACGGGCGCCGTTCCCGACCCGGTTCCGAACCTCGACTACCATCACAAAGTACTCGGGGGAGACGAGGCTGGAACTGTGGCTCGCGGACTACTGACTGGCCTGCCGGCTGGGTGGAACGGACGATGACAACCTCATCATCCGCAACCTCCCCATGTTCCTCTCCGACACCGCTCGAGCCTGGCTGGAGCATCTGCCTCCGGGGCAGATCTCCAACTGGGACGACCTGGTCCAAGCCTTCGCCGGCAACTTCCAGGGCATGTACGTGCGCCCTGGGAACTCCTGGGATCTCCGAAACTGCCACCAGCAGCCGGGAGAGTCTCTCCGGGACTACATCCGGCGATTCTCGATGCAGCGCACCGAGCTGCCCAACGTCACCGAATCAGACGTCATCGGCGCGTTCCTCGCCGGCACCACCTGCCGCGACCTGGTGAGCAAGCTGGGTCGCAAGACCCCCACCAGGGCGAGCGAGCTGATGGACATCGCCACCAAGTTCGCCTCTGGCCAGGAGGCAGTTGAGGCCATCTTCTGGAAGGACAAGAAGCCCCGGGGCCGCCAGCCGGAAGACGTCCCCGAGGCGTCCACTCAGCGCGGCACCAGGAAGAAGGGCAAGAAGAAGTCGCAAGCGAAACGCGACGCCACCGACGCGGACCTTGTCGCCACGCTGAGTACAAGAACCCTCGGAAACCTCCTGGAGGTGTCAATCTCTTCGATAAGATGCTCAAGGAGTCGTGCCCCTATCATCAGGGGCCCATCAAGCACACCCTTGAGGAGTGTGTCATGCTTCGGCGCCACTTTCACAAGGCCGGGCCACCGGCGGAAGGTGGCAGGACCCACAACAACGACAAGAAGGAGGATCACAAGGCAGAGGAGTTCCCCGAGGTCCACGACTGCTTCATGATTTACGGTGGGCTAGTGGCGAACGCCTCGGCTCGGCACCGCAAGCAATAGCATCGGGAGGTCTGCTCGGTAAAGGTGGTGGCGCCAGTCTACCTAGACTGGTCCGACAAGCCCATCACCTTCGACCAGGGCGACCACCCCGACCGCGTGCCGAGCCCGGGGAAATATCCGCTCGTTGTCGACCCCGTCATCGGCAACGTCAGGCTCACCAAGGTCCTCATGGACGGAGGCAGCAGCCTCAACATCATCTACGCCGAGACCCTCGGGCTCCTGCAGATCGATCTGTCCTCGATCCGGATAGGCGCGGCGCCTTTTCACGGGATCATCCCCGGGAAACGCGTCCAACCCCTCGGACAACTCGATCTGCCCGTCTGCTTTGGGACTCCCTCCAACTTCCGAAGGGAAACCCTCACGTTCGAGGTGGTCGGGTTCCGAGGAACCTACCACGCAGTACTGGGGAGGCCATGCTACGCCAAGTTCATGGTCGTCCCCAACTACACCTACCTCAAGCTCAAAATGCCGGGCCCCAACGGGGTCATCACCGTCGGCCCCACGTACCGACACACGTACGAATGCGACATGGAGTAAGTGGAGTACGCCGAGGCCCTCGCCGAATCCGAGGCCCTCATCGCCGACCTGGAGAGCCTCTCCAAGGAGGCGCCAGATGCGAAGCGCCACGCCGGCAACTTCGAGCCAGCAAAGACGGTTAAGTTCGTCCCTCTCGACCCCAGCAATGACGCCTCCAAGCAGATACGGATCGGCTCCGAGCTTGACCCTAAATAGGAAGCAGTGCTCATCGACTTTCTCCGCGTGAATGCCGAAGTCTTTGCGTGGAGTCCCTCGGACATGCCTGGCATACCGAGGGATGTCACCGAGCACTCGCTGGATATCCGAGCTGGAGCCCGACCCGTGAAGCAGCCTCTGCGCCGATTCAACGAAGAAAAGCGCAGAGCCATAGGCGAGGAGATCCACAAGCTGATGGTCGCAGGGTTCATCAAAGAGGTATTCCATCCCGAATGGCTTGCCAACCCTGTGCTTGTGAGAAAGAAAGGAGGGAAATGGCGGATGTGTGTAGACTACACTGGTCTAAACAAAGCATGTCCGAAGGTTCCATACCCTCTGCCTTGCATCAATCAAATCGTGGATTCCACTGCTGGGTGCGAAACCCTGTCTTTCCTCGATGCCTACTCAGGGTATCACCAAATCAGGATGAAAGGGTCCGACCAGCTCGCGACTTCTTTCATCACGCCCTTTGGCATGTACTGCTACGTTACTATGCCATTTGGTTTGAGGAATGCTGGTGCGACGTACCAAAGGTGCATGAACCACGTGTTTGGAGAGCACGTTGGTCGAACGGTCGAGGCTTACGTCGATGACATCGTAGTCAAGACGAAGAAAGCCTCCGACCACCTCTCCGACCTTGAAATGACATTCCGGTGTCTCAAGGCGAAAGGCGTAAAACTCAATCCCGAGAAGTGCGTCTTCGGAGTCCCCCGAGGCATGCTCTTGGGGTTCATCGTCTCCGAGCGGGGCATCGAGGCCAACACGGAGAAAATCGCGGCCATCACCAGCATGGGCCCCATCAAGGACTTGAAAGGAGTACAAAGGGTCATGGGATGCCTTGCGGCTCTGAGCCGCTTCATCTCGCGCCTCAGCGAAAGAGGCCTACCTCTGTACCGCCTCTTAAGAAAGACCGAGCGCTCCACTTGGACCCCCAAGGCCGAGGAAGCCCTCGGGAACCTGAAGGCGGTCCTTACGAACGCACCCATCCTGGTGCCTCCCGCTGCCGGAAAAGCCCTCTTGATCTACGTCGCCGCTACCACTCAGGTGGTCAGCGCCGCGATCGTGGTTGAGAGACGAGAAGAAGGTCATGCATTGCCCGTCCAGAGGCCGGTCTACTTCATCAGTGAGGTACTGTCCGAGACCAAGATCCGCTACCCACAAATTCAGAAGCTGCTGTACGCGGTGATTCTGACGCGGCGGAAGTTGCGACACTACTTCGAGTCTCATCCGATGACTGTGGTGTCATCCTTCCCCCTGGGGGAGATTATCCAGTGCCGAGAGGCCTCGGGTAGGATTGCAAAGTGGGCGGTGGAAATCATGGGCGAGACAATCTCGTTCGCCCCTCGGAAGGCCATTAAGTCCCAAGTCTTGGCGGACTTTGTGGCTGAATGGGTCGACACCCAGCTCCCGGCAGCTCCGATCTAGCCGGAGCTCTGGACCATGTTTTTCGATGGGTCGCTGATGAAGACAGGAGCGGGCGCGGGCCTGCTCTTCATCTCGCCCCTCAGGAAGCACCTTCGCTATGTGCTGTGCCTCCATTTCCCGGCGTCCAACAACGTGGCTGAGTACGAGGCTCTGGTCAATGGGTTGCGCATCGCCATCGAGCTAGGGGTCCGATGCCTCGACGCTCGCGGTGACTCGCAGCTTGTCATCGACCAAGTCATGAAGAACTCCCACTGTCGTGACCCGAAGATGGAAGCCTACTGCGACGAGGTTTGGCGCCTAGAGAACAAGTTCTATGGGATCGAGGTCAACCACGTCGCCCGATGGTACAACGAGACTGCGGACGAGCTGGCTAAGATAGCCTTGGGGCGGACAACGGTTCCCCCGAATGTCTTCTCCCGAGACCTACATCAACCCTCAGTCAAGACAAACGACATGCCCGAGCCCGAGAAGGTCTCGGCCCTGCCCGAGGTGCCCTCGGCTCAGCCCGAGGGTGAGGCACTGCGCATCGAGGAAGAGCGGAATGGGGTCACGCCTAATCGAAACTGGCAGACCCTGTACCTGCAATATCTCCACCGAGGAGAGCTACCCCTCGACAGAGCCGAAGCTCGGCGACTGGCGTGGTGCGCCAAGTCATTCGTCTTGCTGGGTGACGGGAAGGAGCTCTACCACCGCAGCCCCTCCGGCATCCTCCAGCGATGCATATCCATCGCCGAAGGCCAGGAGCTCTTACAAGAAATACACTCGGGGGCTTGCGGTCATCACGCAGCGCCTCGAGCCCTTGTTGGAAACGCTTTCCGACAAGGTTTCTACTGGCCGACCGCGGTGGCTCACCCCTTGACGAATGGGCAGGTAGAACGTGTAACACCCCTGGTGTTACTGTAACTAAAACTTGAGCATGGCATCATAAGCATTGGCATTGCATATGTTTGATACACCTAGAGTGCATTCACTAGGCAAAAATTTCAAACAAGTTGTATTGTTTTAATGTTTTGCAAATAGAACCCTGGATAGGGAACTTAACCCTAAATAAGGATTAAAGGGGTAAAACTTAACCCAAGTTGAGTAAACCTAAAAGCTTTAGGGAAAAGTCATAAAATGACCCCAAGAATAAACTTGAATTACCTTTATGCCCCTAAGGTACCAAAAACCCTAGTTGAAACCCTGGAAGACCCTAAAACCAAACCCTAGGGGCTTATGTACAAAATTAGTCCACTTTTGGACTAAAGTGCAAAAACTAAGTCAAATAAGTATTTGAAGTCATTTGGTTCACAAATGTGTGGACTTGTAGGCCAAACTTTGGATTTTGGACTTAAATGCAAAATGGACCTCAACTAAGTTCTATTCTAAGTCTAAAATTCAGTGTTGTGGACTCAACTTTGGAGCTTTGCAACTTTCAAAGTATGGGGTTTTTGCCCTAGGGAACCACATCAAAGTTATAGAGCAAACAAAAGAGAACAACTTTGCTTAAGGTTGTGAGCATAGTTATTAAGAAAAATTCAGAGATAATTAAGCCTCAAGTTTGGCTGTCAGGCTGGTTCTATTCTGAAATTCAGTTTTTCAGTGAAACAGAGCCAGCTTTGAGTGTGAATTCAACCATGATTTAGTGATCAATTGAGCTCAATCACTATAGTCGAAATATAGGTGGTATATAGCTCTCAAACTTGGCTGCAGAGTTTGAGTTGTGTTGCCACAGAAATTTGGAAGGAAACTGGCCCTAAACTATGGTTGTCAGGCTGTCTGAATGACCATCTCCATGGTACAGTGACCGAATCAAGTTCAGAACACTCCCTCGCCGTCGATCACTCCTCCGCCGCGATTCGTGCCACCGGCGTTAGGACTCGCGCTCGGGGTGGGTGGATAAGGACGTACAGTGAAAGATCCTTGCCAGCGGTGAGCTGGAGATCACTCCGGTGACTCACCGTGGCTTTCTCTTCTACTTTGTGGCGGAGCAGATAAGCTCGCCGGTGAGCCACTGCCTCCCGGCCTTGTGCCGCGTGGTCCTATCCTTCCACCGCATCGCCGTGACTCCTTATAGCCATCCCATCATCGCCGGTGACCTCGCCACGACCGGAGACACGCACTCACGCACGCCAGCACTCTTTTCGCTCTCCGACCGCCACCGCGCCATCCGAAATTCCCAGGCCACCGCCCCCGGAGCCTATAAATTGAGGGCTAGGTTAGTTGCGCCATGTAATCACCAAGCTATAGCACCCACTCCCACCCTCGATTATCCACCAGCACGCGCGAATTTCTAATTCTCCCCAATTCGGGTTTCCGCCACCGTAAAACACACCCCGCCGTGGTCCGCCCAATTCAGGTCAGCTCCTCCCCTTTGCTCCCTTGTTTAAGCAATCTCATGCATCTGTGATGCTCACCGACCCACCCAATTGAATTGGACCGCCACCAATCGCCGGGAACACGTGGTTCTTTGGTTCATCCGCGCGGTTACCGTGGCCAGACCAAATTAGCTCATCATTCTTGAAATTAACTTGGGGAAAACATTGGATAGGACTTGAATTTGGTTTCAACCGAAGTAGGGCACCAGTCCTTAAGTAAATCGGCCGGTACAGGTGCTCGCCGGAGCCTCCCTGCGCCCACCGCCGTCGTGGACCTCCCTCTGTGAAGGAATAGAAACCAGAGGACATTTTTGCAAACTGTCAGCGACTCTGTGAAATAGTAAAAGAACCTATTCCCAGTTAGCCAAGAACACGAGGGCCTTTCTGCAAAGCTGTCAGCGCGCGGGCGCGAGCGCGCTTTCGCCCGTTGTTGGGCCGACCTGGGTCAGAATCGGCCCAATACTGCTACAAGTTTTTCCTTTTTCTTTTATCCCCAGAGCCAAAACAATTATAGAAAACAGTAGAAAAATGATAAAATTGTGAAACCAATTTTCCTAGGCTCCTTATTTTCCCTAGAATTTAGTAAAAATAGTTTTGTGATTTTTAGTAGAAATAAGAAATTTTAGGGCATTTAAAGTGGTTAAAAGTATTAGTTATGGATTTTTAGAAAATAATTGGTAAGTCCAAAAATGCCCAAACTTTTTATAGGAACTTAAAACAATATTTAGAAGCCTTGGGTAGGGTTTGAATTGATTTGGACCTTGTTTGATCACCAAACCCCAAAACACCCCCCCTGCCCTGTGAACTCCTTTACTGACTCTCGAAACCCTAAGTTCTCGGAGTTCCGTGAAGGAAAGTTATATTCAAGATTTAGATAATAAATCTTTATTACCTTTGCACTCTCATGAGCATTACATGGCATTCATTCTTATATATATACCTATATGGTTATATTTAGAAAACGGAGAAGAGAGTGGAGTGACTGAAGAGAAGACACCACCACCTTTGGAATCTCAGGCAAGGACTTGACTCTACTTCAACATCTGCGGGTCCGAGCCTGAGTCACCTACTAACAAAGGCAAGCCCCGGTGCATTTGCCACCTTCCTTGATGTTTTTAAAATCTTTCTCACTTGATTGATGCATTAGGTGATAGGAGTTGATTGATAAACCAATTCCTGCATTACCTTCCTTGAATTTGATTACCTTCCTTGATCACCCGTTTTACAAAAGATTTTAATGCTTAGCCTTGCTTTAGAAAAACAAAATGTTTTGTTTTACAAATGATGATGTGGCAAAAGTGGGTGGGATGTTTTCAAAAATAAAACTTGATGGTGGATCCATCATGGCCGTAATGGGTCCAACATCGGAAAAGATGTACCTCTGCCAGGTACCAAATTTTGGGTTTGAAATGATTAAGCTGAGACCGGGCGGGTGACTTGCACGAGAAAGGAGTCTCGGTGTAGTGTCTCCGTCTGAGTCGATTAAGGACCGTCTCGATGTAGGCCTGCTGACCGAGGACCCTTTAACTGGTCACATGCCTCGTCATGGGTAAGCTTTGCCTCGAGCGGACTAAGGCCAGAATAAGATAACACGAAATGGGCATGGAGCGGTGGCGAGAGTAGCGTGTACCCTCCGTGGCAAGAGGCTAGACGGTGGTGTATCTGTGCTCTCGGTTTGCGTGAACCTGATCTGGTCTTAAGAAACTCGGTGGCGGGTTGACATATGCAAGGGTTAAGTGCTACATATGTCGTGTGATTGGAGATCCTCAGCTGAGTATAATCGATTCGGATCGTCGTACCTCCGCGGTTATGGAGACTTGGCCACTGACTTACACGTAGCATTCCACTAAAGATGATGGGCATTTGTTAAGAAATTGGCTAGTGCAGGACTAGTGATTGAACTAGGGTAGAAAGAACTCTAGATGCAGGTAATTTTACCTAATCTGACAAGTAAAACTGGATTTTAAGGATCCACTTTAGTAAGCAGTTCTGCAAAACAGAGTCTTTGAGTATTGAAAAGCCTTACCTTGACTCCCATATAACCAGCATCCCCTTGAGAGTCTTTTCTTTAGTCGGGTAAGACTTGCTGAGTAATTCCATAATCAGGGTTTATCCCTTCGTTGTTTTTAGGTGAGGAAGCGACAAATTTTTGTTGCTTTTGCTCCAAGGTGGTACCAAATGAAGAAAAACAAGACTGAAGTGCGGGAGGACTCGGTCCTCCACATAGGATCTTTTGCCTATAACTTATCGGGAGGAGTTTGTGCCTCCCTTGGTTTGTATAATATTACTACTCTGCACTTGCTTTTAGTTCTGGTCTGTAATAAGTAACTTAAGCTTACTTTCTAAATAAATGTAAATTTATGTAATCGCTTCCGCATTTCTTTATCTCCGATGTTCTGTAATGTCTGCAAGACGGGGGAAACGTTCCTGGTAAGGTAAGGAAAGATACCGAACTTGTCAAGTGACTTAGGAACATCTACAGGGTGTCTGATGTCTGTTGGACAAGGACAACTGTAGGTGGGCCAAATTACTTGGGAGGTTCCGTCACAGCTGGTATCGGAGCGTAGCCCTTCTTTGCAAATATTATGAAGCATCTTCAAAAGAATTTTCAAAAGTCTTACCTAGAAACTCTTTTCTCTTCTTACCTAAGTATTCTGAAGAATTTATCTTAAAGACCAGATAGGAAGAGTGCAATGTATAGAAGGTTGAATCAACTAAGGTTGATTCTGTACTTACACATGCATCATGCTACGCACTATATTAATAAAATTTCCCCCTTAGAGAAATGTTGCCGCGCATCAGAAAGACCGCGCGCAAATCTACTAGACCCATTGGCATACCCTGCCATTAACTTACCCCAAGACATGAAGAAAGTAACAGTGTAGCAACGATCCTATCGGGGATCTGGAAGCACAAGTCGGACTGCTTCAATCAGAACTCCGTTACAGGAATGATCTATGGGTAGCGAATGCAGTCATCCGCTACTTGCACGACCAACTCGTGAAACGAGATTTAGCGCTCGATTGGACGGTTAACTCTCGTCCACTCGCCTGGGCTAAGGAAGCCAAAGCTCGAGCCCACGTGGAGAAGCTTAGCTCAGCCATGGATAACTTGCAGGTCTATTATAATACACTACATGAAGAAGTTCATGTGTTGTATTCACAACTGCACCCCAGTGAACCTGCGGATCCTGTCGGGATGAAAGTCGGACCTTCTCATGTAGCGGGAGAAGCACTTGGTGGTGAACTGAACCTTTTTCAGGCCCCCTCCCTCTATGAAGTTGGTTGATGAATGGTCTTCTACGCCTGACAGTAAAGCTACCAAAAGTAAAAGGAAGTGGCTTATCAGGTGCCCGTAACATTGGTCGGACGGGACTTTCCTACAAATATGATTGTTCCAAAAGGCCAAGACATAGATGTCATCTTGGGCATGAACTGGTTAGCCTAGCATAAAGCAATTCTCAACCCTGATCTAAGAACCATCAGGTTGAGTTATGACCAATAGAGAGTTGGTAACTTGATTGCCTAAACCCAAGAATTAGGCTATATTAGTATTTAGTGAACCATGACCCGACCCAAAGTTGAACGTTTCGTTATTGCTCCATGATCACACCCATACAAGTAAATGTCTAGATAATTTCCTTGTCGAACCTAGAGTGTACATGGACTTCAACAAGGATCTCAAGTCATGTCTCCTTTTTGCACCATTCTCCTATTCAGTTGATACAGGTTGCGGTCTCTAGTATAGTTGGCCTCTCCTTGTGGATCACCATGTTGCTTTATTAACCCAACCTAAAAAAAACATGTCCGACCATTTTCTTGAATTTGATGCCTTTGGTTTCTTCGAAGGCATACCAACTTAATCCTTGACCTTGTGATCCCTATGATGGGCATAGAAGTATGCTTGGGACTGAAGTTACAGTCTTTCATCATACTCCCTCACCATCCAGTCTAGGTTATGGCCATGCCTTATTCATTTCATCGGGCCATGATCTATTTGGCTCTCTACTTGTAATCGTTTTGACAGGTAGGGTATCCTTGTATATTGTCACCCTTGCACAATTCATTTGTGTGGTGTGAGATTTCTTATTGGTTATGTCTAGTATTGGCGTTATGACTAAAATTGATGATGCCGCGCCAAAACTGAGGGCCTCCTGTGGATGCATACACATGGTTGTGCTGCTCGGTACACGCTAGTATCACAGTTAGTAGTCATAATCCATTATGAGATTATATTAATAGGTTATCTCTACACAAATTATTCTTACCATGTGAGATTCATTATTGGCGTCAGTTTTGTAATAGTGTTATGGTTAAGAACTTATGGTACCGCGGCGAAACTGAGAGCCTCCTGTGAATGTGCACCCAGGATTTTGTTGCTTGGCGCACGTCGGTATCGAGGTCTCTAGTCATGATCCATTATGGAATTACACTGATGTGTTATCTTCCATTGACCTTTCCTTGAAACAATTTTTATGTTGTTTGTGATGAGATCAAGCAACATCTGTCATTTCCATTGGATCAAAAGGGCATACCACTTTCATGTGTGGTCTTATTTCTTTTGATCTTGGTAGTGACTACCCACACAAGTTCCCTTTGCATCCTCTGTGTAAAGGTGAAGCCTTGGATCTTATTAGTGTTGGACAACAACTGATTAGCTCCCAAAATGGAGATCTGTTTTCTCTGCTGCCGAAATGCAGGAGTTTGTTCATTCGCTCTCTTACTTAATCCATGTATTCCCTAACCAAGTGGATAATTCATCCCGCATGAGAAAAACGGATGAACAACATGACCAAATAGATTTTTAACCAAGTGCAGGATTTCTTGTTAGTAAGTGTGAACTCTCAACCCTTGGTGTACCAAGGGTACTGAGAGGATTTGCTTAGTGTCAAAAGTAGTTCAACAAGTTGGTTTTAACTAACTTGTAACTGCCCGTTGAACGAAGGCTGAATTTAGAGATCATTTTATTGAGTTGTCTAAACTCACTTTGGTTCAACCCACCCTAAAGAAAGTGCTTACCAAAATCAAATTAAGTCGACCAGTAGCCACCTAATCATCGCTCTAGCCGTGTCTCGACTGCCTCACGCGTGCTTTTCCTGCGTGTGTGATTATGCCGATCCATGACTAGTGCTGGATGAAATGGACTGATTGCAAAGTCTGCATTTATAGATCCCTCCGCTGGTGATTTTCCTGAATTTATATCACCTTTCGTGGACTTGGATTCCCTGGCTAACACGAGTTGACCGTGATGTTAATCAACATTCACACCCGTCTCGTGTGCTAGGAACTTACTGTAACCACTTGTTGGTAAACCTCTTTCTGGGTGTTTTACCCAAGATGCTGCATCTGATTCTATTTGGGTAAAATGCGTAATTGCCGCCCGCCCAACAGACTCAGATAGTACAGTGTCATCAGAAGAAGCAAATTGCACACATGAAAACTTATGTGTTCTTCTGGCTGACATCGTCTGTATTGGTGGACGAAAATGAAGATTGAAATTGCACGATATGTGGCTAGATGTGACACTTGTAAACGTGTCAAGGCCATATACATGAAGATTGTTGGTCCATTACAATCTTTACCTATTCCAGTATGGAAATGGGAAGATATTAGTATGGACTTCATTGTGGGATTACCCAGGACTACAAAAGGGTATGACTCTATCTGGGTTATTGTTGATCGGCTTACGAAAATTTCTCATTTTCTATCAGTCAAGACAGATCACCCAGTTACTGTCTATACCCAATTGTACATTGCTCGTATTCTTAGTCTGCACGATGTTCCGAAGACCATAGTGTCGGATTGTGGATCGCAATTCGTATCCAAATTTTGGGAAGAACTTCATAAATCCCTAGGTACTAAGTTGCTCCACAGTTCGACCTATCATCCTCAAACCAGTGGACAGACTGAGAGGGTTAATCAAATACTTGAGGATATGCTGCGGGCATGTGTTCTGGACTTCTCACAGAAATGGGATGAATGTTTGCCCTTAGCGGAGTTTTCATACAATAACAGTTATCAAGAAAGTATCAAGATGGCACCTTTTGAAGCTTTATATGGGCGATGGTGTCGAACTCCGCTAAATTGGTCTGAACCTGGAGAAAGGTACTTCTTTAGGCCTGATATGGTGAAAGAGATCGAAGAAAAGGTTCAGAGAATTATTCATAATATGAAGCAAGCTCAGACTCGACAAAAGAGTTATGCAGACCGACGACGACAACCCTTATGTTTTCTGGTAGGCGATTATGTCTACTTGAAAGTTTCACCAATGAAGGGTGTATCGCGTTTCGGGGTTAAAGGGAAACTTGCACCCAGGTACATTGGTCCATTCCTAGTGATTGAGCAATGTGGACCAGTGGCGTACCGACTTCAACTACCCGAAACATTGTCTGCTGTGCATAATGTGTTCCACGTATCACAATTGAAGAAGTGTCTTCGGGTTCCCGATCGAACCATTGAAGTAACAGATGTTGTCCTTGAACCGGACTTGACATACTCTGAGCACCATATACGAGTCTTGGACCAAAAGGACAGGGTTACCAGGAGAAAAACCCTCGAGTTCTATAAGATACAGTGGAACCAGCATTCTGAAGATGAGGCTACATGGGAAACTCAAGACTTTTTAGATAAGAATTTCCCAGGCTTTTTAGCCTCTTGTAAACTGTAAAGCCTGTATAACTGTGTAATACAGAAGTGACCCCCACATCACCCCTGCCTTGTACCCGAAATAAGGAAATAAAAGTATGCCGCGTTTCCTTTTCCATTACTTACCCTAGGACTTTTAATCTTGGGACGAGATTCTTTTATGGGGGGAAGAATGTAACACCCCTGGTGTTACTGTAACTAAAACTTGAGCATGGCATCATAAGCATTGGCATTGCATATGTTTGATACACCTAGAGTGCATTCACTAGGCAAAAATTTCAAACAAGTTGTATTGTTTTAATGTTTTGCAAATAGAACCTTGGATAGGGAACTTAACCCTAAATAAGGATTAAAGGGGTAAAACTTAACCCAAGTTGAGTAAACCTAAAAGCTTTAGGGAAAAGTCATAAAATGACCCCAAGAATAAACTTGAATTACCTTTATGCCCCTAAGGTACCAAAAACCCTAGTTGAAACCCTGGAAGACCCTAAAACCAAACCCTAGGGGCTTATGTACAAAATTAGTCCACTTTTGGACTAAAGTGCAAAAACTAAGTCAAATAAGTATTTGAAGTCATTTGGTTCACAAATGTGTGGACTTGTAGGCCAAACTTTGGATTTTGGACTTAAATGCAAAATGGACCTCAACTAAGTTCTATTCTAAGTCTGAAATTCAGTGTTGTGGACTCAACTTTGGAGCTTTGCAACTTTCAAAGTATGGGGTTTTTGCCCTAGGGAACCACATCAAAGTTATAGAGCAAACAAAAGAGAACAACTTTGCTTAAGGTTGTGAGCATAGTTATTAAGAAAAATTCAGAGATAATTAAGCCTCAAGTTTGGCTGTCAGGCTGGTTCTATTCTGAAATTCAGTTTTTCAGTGAAACAGAGCCAGCTTTGAGTGTGAATTCAACCATGATTTAGTGATCAAATGAGCTCAGTCACTATAGTCAAAATATAGGTGGTATATAGCTCTCAAACTTGGCTGCAGAGTTTGAGTTGTGTTGCCACAGAAATTTGGAAGGAAACTGGCCCTAAACTATGGTTGTCAGGCTGTCTGAATGACCATCTCCATGGTACAGTGACCGAATCAAGTTCAGAACACTCCCTCGCCGTCGATCACTCCTCCGCCGCGATTCATGCCACCGGCGTTAGGACTCGCGCTCGGGGTGGGTGGATAAGGACGTACGGTGAAAGATCCTTGCCAGCGGTGAGCTGGAGATCACTCCGGTGACTCACCGTGGCTTTCTCTTCTACTTTGTGGCGGAGCAGATAAGCTCGCCGGTGAGCCACTGCCTCCCAGCCTTGCGCCGCGTGGTCCTATCCTTCCACCGCGTCGTCGTGACTCCTTATAGCCGTCCCATCATCGCCGGTGACCTCGCCACGACTGGAGACACGCACTCACGCACGCCAGCACTCTTTTCGCTCTCCGACCGCCACCGCGCCATCCGAAATTCCCAGGCCACCGCCCCCGGAGCCTATAAATTGAGGGCTAGGTCAGTTGCGCCATGTAATCACCAAGCTATAGCACCCGCTCCCACCCTCGATTATCCACCAGCACGCGCGAATTTCTAATTCTCCCCAATTCGGGTTTCCGCCACCGTAAAACACACCCCGCCGTGGTCCGCCCAATTCAGGTCAGCTCCTCCCCTTTGCTCCCTTGTTTAAGCAATCTCATGCGTCTGTGATGCTCACCGACCCACCCAATTGAATTGGACCGCCACCAATCGCCGGGAACACATGGTTCTTTGGTTCATCCGCGCGGTTACCGTGGCCAGACCAAATTAGCTCATCATTCTTGAAATTAACTTGGGGAAAACATTGGATAGGACTTGAATTTGGTTTCAACCGAAGTAGGGCACCAGTCCTTAAGTAAATCGGCCGGTACAGGTGCTCGCCGGAGCCTCCCTGTGCCCACCGCCGTCGTGGACCTCCCTCTGTGAAGGAATAGAAACCAGAGGACATTTTTGCAAACTGTCAGCGACTCTGTGAAATAGTAAAAGAACCTATTCCCAGTTAGCCAAGAACACGAGGGCCTTTCTGCAAAGCTGTCAGCACGCGGGCGCGAGCGCGCTTTCGCCCGTTGTTGGGCCGACCTGGGTCAGAATCGGCCCAATACTGCTACAAGTTTTTCCTTTTTCTTTTATCCCCAGAGCCAAAACAATTATAGAAAACAGTAGAAAAATGATAAAATTGTGAAACCAATTTTCCTAGGCTCCTTATTTTCCCTAGAATTTAGTAAAAATAGTTTTGTGATTTTTAGTAGAAATAAGAAATTTTAGGGCATTTAAAGTGGTTAAAAGTATTAGTTATGGATTTTTAGAAAATAATTTGTAAGTCCAAAAATGCCCAAACTTTTTATAGGAACTTAAAACAATATTTAGAAGCCTTGGGTAGGGTTTGAATTGATTTGGACCTTGTTTGATCACCAAACCCCAAAACACCCCCCTGCCCTGTGAACTCCTTTACTGACTCTCGAAACCCTAAGTTCTCGGAGTTCCGTGAAGGAAAGTTATATTCAAGATTTAGATAATAAATCTTTATTACCTTTGCACTCTCATGAGCATTACATGGCATTCATTCTTATATATATACCTATATGGTTATATTTAGAAAACGGAGAAGAGAGTGGAGTGACTGAAGAGAAGACACCACCACCTTTGGAATCTCAGGCAAGGACTTGACTCTACTTCAACATCTGCGGGTCCGAGCCTGAGTCACCTACTAACAAAGGCAAGCCCCGGTGCATTTGCCACCTTCCTTGATGTTTTTAAAATCTTTCTCACTTGATTGATGCATTAGGTGATAGGAGTTGATTGATAAACCAATTCCTGCATTACCTTCCTTGAATTTGATTACCTTCCTTGATCACCCGTTTTACAAAAGATTTTAATGCTTAGCCTTGCTTTAGAAAAACAAAATGTTTTGTTTTACAAATGATGATGTGGCAAAAGTGGGTGGGATGTTTTCAAAAATAAAACTTGATGGTGGATCCATCATGGCCGTAATGGGTCCAACATCGGAAAAGATGTACCTCTGCCAGGTACCAAATTTTGGGTTTGAAATGATTAAGCTGAGACCGGGCGGGTGACTTGCACGAGAAAGGAGTCTCGGTGTAGTGTCTCCGTCTGAGTCGATTAAGGACCGTCTCGATGTAGGCCTGCTGACCGAGGACCCTTTAACTGGTCACATGCCTCGTCATGGGTAAGCTTTGCCTCGAGCGGACTAAGGCCAGAATAAGATAACACGAAATGGGCGTGGAGCGGTGGCGAGAGTAGCGTGTACCCTCCGTGGCAAGAGGCTGGACGGTGGTGTATCTGTGCTCTCGGTTTGCGTGAACCTGATCTGGTCTTAAGAAACTCGGTGGCGGGTTGACATATGCAAGGGTTAAGTGCTACATATGTCGTGTGATTGGAGATCCTCAGCTGAGTATAATCGATTCGGATCGCCGTACCTCCGCGGTTATGGAGACTTGGCCACTGACTTACACGTAGCATTCCACTAAAGATGATGGGCATTTGTTAAGAAATTGGCTAGTGCAGGACTAGTGATTGAACTAGGGTAGAAAGAACTCTACATGCAGGTAATTTTACCTAATCTGACAAGTAAAACTGGATTTTAAGGATCCACTTTAGTAAGCAGTTCTGCAAAACAGAGTCTTTGAGTATTGAAAAGCCTTACCTTGACTCCCATATAACCAGCATCCCCTTGAGAGTCTTTTCTTTAGTCGGGTAAGACTTGCTGAGTAATTCCATACTCAGGGTTTATCCCTTCGTTGTTTTTAGGTGAGGAAGCGACAAATTTTTGTTGCTTTTGCTCCAAGGTGGTACCAAATGAAGAAAAACAAGACTGAAGTGCGGGAGGACTCGGTCCTCCACATAGGATCTTTTGCCTATAACTTATCGGGAGGAGTTTGTGCCTCCCTTGGTTTGTATAATATTACTACTCTGCACTCACTTTTAGTTCTGGTCTGTAATAAGTAACTTAAGCTTACTTTCTAAATAAATGTAAATTTATGTAATCGCTTCCGCATTTCTTTATCTCCGATGTTCTGTAATGTCTGCAAGACGGGGGAAACGTTCCTGGTAAGGTAAGGAAAGATACCGAACTTGTCAAGTGACTTAGGAACATCTATAGGGTGTCTGATGTCTGTTGGACAAGGACAACTGTAGGTGGGCCAAATTACTTGGGAGGTTCCGTCACAGAACGTGCCAACAGCATGATTCTGCAAGGACTCAAGCCGCGGATCTACAACGACTTCAACAAGTTCGGCAAGCGATGGATGAAGGAACTCCCCTCGGTGGTCTGGAGTCTAAGGACAACGCCGAGCCGAGCCACGGGCTTCACACCGTTCTTTATAGTCTATGGGGCCGAGGCCATCTTGCCCACAGACTTAGAATACGGTTCCCCGAGGACGAGGGCGTACGACGACCAAAGCAATCGAACCAACCGAGAAGACTCACTGGACCAGCTGGAAGAGGCTCGGGACATGGCCTTACTACACTCGGCGCGGTATCAGCAGTCCCTGCGACGCTACCACGCCCGAGGGGTTCGGTCCCGAGACCTCCAGGTGGGTGACTTGGTGCTTCGACTACGATAAGATGCCCGAGGGCGGCACAAGCTCACGCCTCCCTGGGAAGGGCCGTTCGTCATCGCCAAGGTTCTGAAGCCCGGGACGTACAAGCTGGCCAACAGTCAAGGCGAGGTCTACAGCAACGCTTGGAACATCCGACAGCTACGTCACTTCTACCCTTAAGATGTTTTCAAGTCGTTCATACACCTCGTTTACATACACCAATAAAGTCTAACCATCAAGGAAGGGTCAGCCTTGCCTCGGCAAAGCCCGACCCTCCCTCGAGGGCTAGAAGGGGTGAACCCCCTCTGCGTCAAAATTTTCCTCGGAAAAAGTCTTTCTGCCAGAATATCTTTCGTGCTTTTCGACTATTCGGTAGTGGGATCATGAAAACGACGAAGTACACGTAAGCAGGCAAGGTCGACCGAGCCGAGGGACTCCTACGCCTCCGGGATACAGATACCTCACTCATCGCCTTCTGCGAGAAGTAACTCGCGTTCGGATGAGCGATCCTGCTGACCGAACAAGCCTTAACGCTCAAAAGACTTTCTGCCGAAACGGTTTTTCCGGTTTTCTCGGCTACGTTGATAATAGAATCCCGCGGACGAGCAAGAGTACACGTAAGTGGCAAGGCTGACCGAGCCGAGGGATTCCTACGCCTCTGGGATACGGATACCTCACTCATCACCTTCCGTGAGAAGTAACTCTAGCTCGGATAAACGATTCTGCTACCGATGAGCAAGCCCTGATACTCGAAACAAGAGGAAAAGAAACGCAGCTTTACAACGCGATGACAGTATGTTTGGGCCTCGGCGGCCGCAAAAAACACATGCATACTGCAGGCGAACCAATCCTGCAGGCTCAGACGACGATGGAGGGGGAGCAGCAGCACCCTCGGCGTCAACTCCACCTTCGGTAAAGTCCGACCGAGCCTCGGACGGCAACACGGGCGAAGGATCTCCGCTCCGAAGGACGACGTCAGCACCACGCCCGGGCCATCGCCGCCAGGGTCTCCTCCAGGAACCCGGCCCGAGCAGACGGCTCGGCCGGCCACCCCGAAGCCTCAGCCAGCTGTCCCCCGAGGACACCAGCCCGGCTCGTGGCCTCGGCGACTCGACTCCGGCGTTGGTCCCACCAGTGGACGGCCCGGCCAGGCTCCGGGCGACGAAGCCTCTTTTCGAGCCAACTCTGCCTCTGTCCACACTGACACCGCTGCCTCCGGCTCCGGCTCATCGAAGAGCGGCCGAGGGTTCCTTTAACTAAGCAAGAGAAGCCTCAGGCGGCAAGGCCGGCTGAGCCGAGGGACTCCTACGCCTCCGGGATACGGATACCTCACTCGTCACCTGTGGCGGAACTGCCCGAATTATTCCGACTTAAGTGCCTAGGTCCCACCTTAGCGGCTAGACCACACTTAAATGGGAATAACCCGTCAATCCCTCGGATCTGGTCCGACGAGGCCACTGACAGGATCAAGTACCACAATCTCACTCGATGGTGAGTCACAGAGCAAATACAATAAAACATAAAACCATACATTAAGGAGTATTAAATTATTACATCATCATCGGAGTTTTTGCAAAAGTAGTCATCATTGTTCGAAGTGCAGAGGAATAAAACTAACGATAGATAAATGGAGGGATGGGGAAGCCTGTCCCATCACTCCTCATGCTCCTCCTCGGCCGAGGCGGGGTCCCACTCGACAGTCCAACCCGGTGGCAAGATGGACGGCCAAGTCACTCCAGTAACCATGTCCTCCAAAGAACCTGTAAAATTGTGCCACAAGCAAGGCTGAGTATACTAATACTCAGCTAGACTTACCCGGTGTGAGGAGTCTACTCCTCTACCTCTAGACATGCAGCTGTTTGGCTGTGGGGTTTGGTTGCCAAAAGCACTAGCTGAGTTTCTAAATCAAGTTTTAACTTTCTCAATTTAAGTGTGACTCTCTTAAGGCTAAATATGTACTATCTACTCATACATAGTAGCAAACATTTTTAGCAATCAACATCTTGTATCAACTCATCATATTTCCACTTGTTACTCAATGTAGCAGCATGGATCAAGCAGTCTCATTAGCTGCGAGAAGCAGACGATTCGAATCGAGTTTTTATCCTTGCAAGGTAAACCTAAACACACGACATGTAGGGGCACTCCGTCCCCACACACATCAACCGTCCCCATCGATTCCTTGGCAACAGATCAGGGCTCACCGCCTTGGCGTACAATGCCTCACTGACCCCGACTGCCGTCGTGCAGTGACCGCACTTGTACCCACCATAACCGGAATGGGAGACCTCGTCTCAGGTCGCGTGAGGGGATATGTCTGCGGGCAGGTTCACTCAGGTACTAGGCTTGCCGATTTACCATATTTCTCGGTATGTGTTTAGTACGTTCAAACGCTTAACTCATGGTACCACACCTTAATCCTTATTCAAATTTTTATCCCGTGGACAACCAATGTAACACCCCTGGTGTTACCATAACTAAAACTTGAGCATGACATCATAACATTGGCATTGCATATGTTTGACACACCTAGAGTGCATTCACTAGGCAAAAATTTCGAACAAGTTGTATTGTTTTAATGTTTCACAAATAGGACCCTGGTTAAAGGACTTAACCCTAAATAGTGATTAAAGGGGTAAAACTTAACCTAAGTTAAGAAAACCTAAAGACTTTAGGGTAAAAGTCATAAAATGACTCCAAGAATAAAGTTGAATCACAATTATACCCCTGGGATACCAGAAACCCTAATTGGAACCCTGGAAAACCTTAAAACTAAACCCTAGGGACCTATGTGCAAAATTAGTCCACTTTTGGACTAAAGTGCAAAAACCAAGCCAAATAGGTTTCTTAAGTCCTTTGGTTCACAAATATGTGGACTTGAAAGCCAAACCCAAGGTTTTGGACTTAAATGCAAAATAGACCTCATGTGAGTTTTATTCTAAGTCTGAAAATCAGAGAATGGGCTCAACTTTGGGGCTTTGTAACTTACAAAGTATAGGGTTTTTGCCCTAGGTCACCACATCAAAGTTGAAGACCAATTATAGGAGAGCAACTTTGCTAAAGAGTGTGAGCTTAGTTGTTATAAGAAATTTAGAGAAAAACCCAATCAAAAACTGGCTGTCAGGCTGTTAATCTGAAATTCAGAATAGCAGATGACTGACATCAACTTCCAGCTCAAATCCAAGCATGATCCAGTGCTCAAATAAGTTTGATCTCTATAGTTGAATTGTAGCTGGTTTATAACTCTACAACTTTGCTACTGAGAGTTGATGAAGTTCTTATGAGAAATCTGGAGAAAAATGACTCTAAAATTGCTCGGTCAGAAGCCTGATGAAGCAGTGCCATGGTACAGTGAATCTGGGGATCAGACCGCCAGCGCAGGGTCTTCGCCGCCGATGACCTTGCGTCGGGGTCGTCGCCGCCGTTGAGATTCGCACTCCCGGGTAATTGGATAGCGCTCGGAGTCGCGTAAATATCCTCGTCGTAGATAACTCCGGCCATAAACAAGTCCGGCCACCGTACATGCGTCACCGCGGCAGAATTCGATAGGAACGCCGGTGACCGCCGTCTCCCGGCTGTGCGCCGCGTGTCCAAGCTTTTCCACCGTGCCGTCGTGACTCCTCTAGGCCATCCCATCGTCGACGGGGAGCTTGCCACGCCATTAGCCACGAATTCACCGCGACGTCTTCTTCCTTATCTCCGATCACCTCCGCTAGCCGCTTAAATTAAGCGCCACCGCCTCGGGGCTCTATAAATTGACCCCGCCGTGAGCTTCACCACATCCTCACGCATCCAGCCACCACTAATCGCTAGCCGCCCTTCGCTAGAACTCGCGAATTTTGGATTTCCCCCAAATCCATTTTCTGCCGCCGTGAATCAAGCTCATCGTGGTCAGCCCGTTTCAGGTCCGATCTCACCCTCGGTTCCCTTGTTTCAACGTCCTTGCTTCCTCTTGATGCTTGCCGAGCCATTGAATTGAACTAAGGGCTCTCTGGTCGCCGGGAACACGATCGTTTCGCCGCTATGCTTACGGCCACCGTGGCCGGAGCTCCATAGTTCACCAATAGTGCAATTAAGTTGGGGAAAACGTTCACGGGGACTCGGATTTGGTCTCGGCCGAAGCTTAGCACCTATCTTAGCCCCAATCGGCCGGCGTAGATGCTCGCCGGAGCGCGGCGGTGCGCGAGCGCCGTCGGGGACTTCCGGTTGCAAATTGATAGAAACGCAGGGGTCTTTTGTAAGTGTCAGTGACTCTGCGCAATAGTAAACGACCCTGTTCTGGTTTAGTCAAAACGCCGAGGGCCTCTGCGCAAAATCTCCCTCGCGGGCGCGGGGGCGCGCACGAATTCACTCGGGCTTGGGCCGCCTGAACTTGAATTGGCCCAGTACTGTTTAGAGTTTTTCCTTTTCTTTTTCAGTGGAACTTTAGAAATTTGTAGAAAATTATAGAAAAATGATAAAATTGTGAAACCAATTTTCCTAGGTTCCTTATTTTCCCTAGTATTTAATAAAAATAAACTCATGATTTTTAGATCAAATAGGGAATTTTAGGGTATTTAAAATAGCCTAAACCATTGGTTCTGGATTTTTAGAAAATAAATAATAAGTCCAAAATTTCCCAAACTTTTTATGTGAGCTTTTCACATTATTTAGAAGCCATGGGTAGAGTTTGGTTTGATTTGAACCTTGTTTGATCACTAAACCCAAAACCAACCCCCCCTGCTCCATGAACTCCTTTACTGACTCCGGAAACCCTAGGTTCTCGGAGTACCGTGAAGGAAAATTGTACTCAAGACATAAATAATAAGTTTATGCTATCTTTGCATCCTCATGAGCATCCCATGACATCCATTCTTATGCATGTATATGGTTATGTTAGAGCACGAAGAAGAAGAAGAAGTCGCTGAAGAAGGGATACCACCAACCTCTGATCCTCAAGCAGGCAACTGCTTTTATTTCGATATCTGTGGATCCGAGCAGGACTCACCTAATAACAAAGGCAAGCCCCGGTGCATTTGCCACCTTCCTTGATGTTTTTAAAATCTTTCTCACTTGCTTGCTGCATTAGGTGATAGGAGTTGATTGATTAAATAATTCCTGCATTACCTTCTTTGATCTTGATTACCCTCCTTGAAACCCTGTTTTTACAAAAAGGTTTTACTATGCTTAGTATTGCTTTAGAAAAACAAAAGGATTTGTTTTACAAAAGATGTTTGGCTACGTGGGAGGGATGTTTTCGAAAATAAAACTTGATGGTGAATCCATCATGGTCGTGATGGATTCAACATCGGAAAAGATGTACCTCTGCCAGGTACCAAGTTTTTGGGTTAAAAAGATTAAGCTGAGACCGGGCGGGCGACTTGCACGAGAAGAGAGTCTCGGTGTAGTGTCTCCGTCTGAGTCGATTAAGGACCTTGTCGATGTAGGCTTGATGATCGAGGACCCTTTAACTGGTCACATGCCTCGTCATGGGTAAGCCTTGCCTCGGGCAGACTAAGGCCGGAATAAGATAACACGAAATGGGAGTGGAGCGGTGGCGAGAGTAGCGTGTACCCTCCGTGGCAAGAGGCTGGACGGTGGTGTATCTGTGCTCTCGGTTTGCGTGAACCTGATCCGGTCTTAAGAACCCCGGTGGCGGGTTGACATATGCAAGGGTTAAGTGCTACATATGTCGTGTGATTGGAGATCCTCAGCTGAGTATAATCGATTCGGATCGCCGTACCTTCGCGGTTATGAAGACTTGGTCACTGCCCTACACGTAGCATTCCACTAAAGATGATGGATTTTTGTTAAAGAAATTGGCTAGTGCAGGACCAGCGATTGAACTAGGGTAGAAAGAACTCTAGTGCAGGTAATTTTACTTAACTTGACAAATAAAATTGGATTTTTAAGGATCCACTTTAGTAAGCATTTCTGCAAAACAGAGTCTTTGATTACTGAAAAGCCTTACCTTGACTCCCATAAAACCAGCATACCCTTGAGAGTCTTTTCCTTAGTCGGGTAAGACTTGCTGAGTAATTCCATACTCAGGGTTTATCCCTTTGTTGTTTTTAGGTGGGGAAGTAGCAGACTTTTGCTGCTTCTGTGCGAAGGTGGTTCCCAAAGAAGAAAAACAAGACTGAAGTGCGGGAGGACTCGGTCCTCCATCTAGGATCTTTTGTTTATAGTCTTTCGGGAGAAGTTTGTGTCTCCCTGGTTTGTATAATTATTACTTCTATGCACTCACTTTTAGACTGGTCTGTAATAAAATAACTCAAGCTTGGTTTTGCAATAAATGTAAGTTTATGTAATTCGCTTCCGCATTTCTTTATCTCCGATGATCTGTAATGTCTGCAAGACGGGTGAAACGTTCCTGGTGAGGTAAGGAAAGATACCGAGCTTGTCAAGTGACTTAGGAACATCTACAGGGTGTCTGATGTCTGCTAGACAAGGACAACTGTAGGTGGGCCTAATTACTTGGGAGGTTCCGTCACAGCTGGTATCGGAGCGTAGCCCTTCTTTGCAGATATTATGAGGCATCTTCAAAAAGATTTTCAAAAGTCTTACCTAAAGATCCTTTTCTCTTCTTACCTAAGTATTCTGAAGAGTTTATCTTAAAGACCAGATAGGAAGAGTGCAATGTATAGAAGGTTGAATCGACCAAGGTTGATTCTGTACTTATTCATGCATCATGCTAAGAATTATGCTAATAAGTTTTCCCCTTAGAAAGATGCCGCCACGCACCAGGCTAACGGCACGTAAGTCGACGGGACCGATTGGAGTACCCCGGCATCAACTAGCCCCTCGACACGAAAGCAGTAGCAGTGGAAGTAATGATCCTATAGGAGACTTGGAAGCCGAAGTGAGTCGACTTCAAGCAACGCTGCAACATAGGACCAATGCTTGGATTGCAGACGGAGATAGAATCAATGAACTAAGAAGGGATATCCGTCACCTGCAGGATCAGCTGGCTGATCGGGACTTAGCACTTGACTGGGCAGTACAGTCTCGTATGTTGGCATGTGCTAAGGAAGCGAGGGCTCAGGCCCGAATTAAAGAACTTAGCTCAGCTATCGACAACTTGCAGGTCTACTGCAATACTTTGCATGAGGAAGTCCATGTGTTATACTCACAATTACACCCTAGTGAGCCTGTACACTCTGCTGAGTCAGAAGCCGGACCCTCTCACGTTGCGGGACGCGCACTGGGTGGGGAGTTAGATCTTTTTGAACCCCCTCCTTCTTTGAGGTTGGTTGACGTCTGGACTCCCACACCTGACGATGAGGCCGCCAAAAGCAACGGAAAGCAGGACTAATGGGGTAATAAAAGTAGAGTAGTGTATTGTAGGGTGTATTGTTGTATAATAGGTTAAACTTTTGTAAAATGGGTAATGTATCCTGTTATGTAATATCGAGTCTGTATCATTACTCTTTATAGTAATGTAAAATGGAAGGTTTTCTTTGGCACATTATGTTTATTCAAATGTTTTTGCCTCAGATGCCGACCAGGACTCGCGGACAGGACGCAGCCGGAACATCTGGGGGTCGGGATGTCACCCCGAATCCACCTCCAGTTCCACCCACGCTAGCCGAGGCAATTGCTGCCTTGGTGAATGCTACCGCCGACAATACCCGCTTCCTTCGGGAAATGGCGGGTCAGCAGCAGTTCCAGCAACAAGCAGGAAGAGGTTTTCAACAAGGTCCCCGTGAGACTACTTATCTGGACTTCTCCGAGACTCGTCCACCTCTATTCACCAAAGCAGAAGATCCGCTCGAAGCCGACGAGTGGATACGAGTCATCGAACAGAAGTTTGGCCTTCTTCGCTGTTCGGAAACACAGAAGCCATTGTTCGCGGCACAGCAACTCCGAGGCCCTGCCAGTACTTGGTGGGGAAACTTTGTGGCTATCCAACCGGACAACCATCAAATTACATGGAACGAATTTAAAGCAGCCTTCCGCGAGCACTACATTCCTGAGGGAGTGCTGCACATGAAACAAGAAGAGTTCATGAAACTGAAGCAAGGGGGAGATACTGTTAATCAGTATCTCAACAAGTTCAATCACCTGTCACAATATGCAATTGATCAGGTGAATACCGATTTGAAGAAAAGGAACTGTTTTATGAGAGGACTAAATGACCGAATGCAGCGAAAAATGGCTGCATGTATTGATCTCACCTATGGGAAGGCTGTCAGTACAGCCTTATCTGTGGAGGCAAAATATGCAAATTCTGGGAAAAATAAGGGATTAAGTGGTGATAGGCCTAGTCAGGGCCCGGTAAAGAGGCAACGGTTTATTCTCCGGCCTTCTAACCAGAACCGTTCAAGTGCACCATCCTTCCCTTTCAAGCAGCCCATAATTGTCCGTCCCAACAAAGCCCCTACTGCCCCAAGTCAGCCAGGTGCCCCAGGCACTCGATTCCCTGCTCTGCCAAGTTCTTCAACTGGATGTTTTAACTGTGGCAAGTCTGGGCATTTTATTAAAGATTGCCCCTATCCTAGGCAAAATCAGGCTAATAATCAGCAAGGATCGGGGAATTCAGCTCCAGGCAAGGGAAGTACTTCGGGCAAGAATACCAAGAAGACGGGGCGAGTATATTATACTCAAGTGGCTACTACACCGGAGGGAGAGCCGGTGATGATGGGTACGTTTCCTGTGGCCAGTCACCCTGCAATTATTCTTTTTGATTCTGGTGCTTCGCATACCTTCATTAGCAAGAAATTTGTGGAGCAACATCACATTGCATGTCATGAATCAAAAGAGGGATTTAAAATTCATTCACCTGGGGGACATATTTTTACTAGAGAAGTGGCCTATGAAGTGCCAGTAACTATGGCCGGACGGAACTTTCCTGCTAACATGATTGTTCTAAGAGGCCAGGATATAGATGTAATTTTGGGTATGAATTGGTTAACCCAACACAAGGCAATTCTCAACACTGAACTCAGAACCGTCAGGTTGAGCTATAATCAAGAAGAAATTCTTTTGTCTCTCCCCAAAACCAATCCAGCCAAAGCTTCTAGTAGAATATTTGAAGCCATTGTACCGGAGATCAAGAATATTCCGGTAGTATGTGAATTTCCAGATGTATTTCCGGAAGATTTGCCTGGACTGCCCCCTGAAAGAGATGTAGAATTCGTAATTGAGCTAAAGCCCGGTACGGCTCCCATCTCTCGAAGATCGTACCGTATGCCCCCTAATGAGTTGGCGGAATTGAAGATTCAATTACAAGATCTACTGAATAAGGGATTTATCCAGCCAAGCTCGTCCCCATGGGGTTGTCCCGCCATTTTTGTTAAGAAGAAGGATCAAACCTTGCGCATGTGCGTGGACTATCGGCCCCTGAATGAGGTCACCATTAAGAATAAGTACCCTCTTCCAAGGATCGATATCTTATTTGATCAACTGACTGGGGCGAGGGTATTTTCCAAAATTGATCTCAGGTCGGGCTATCATCAAATCCGTATTTGGCCCGAGGATATACCGAAGACCGCGTTTACTACGCGGTATGGATTGTTTGAATACTTGGTAATGTCTTTCGGGCTCACAAATGCTCCTGCCCACTTCACCTATTTGATGAACTCGGTGTTCATGCCCGAGTTGGACAAGTTCGTGGTGGTCTTCATCGACGATATTTTGATATACTCTAAAAATGAAGAGGAGCATGCTCAGCATCTACGGATCGTATTGACGCGCCTGAGGGAACATCAGCTGTATGCCAAGTTCAGCAAGTGCGCGTTCTGGCTGGAGGAAATTCAATTTTTGGGGCACGTGTTATCAGCTAAAGGAATTGCGGTAGATCCTAGCAAGGTCAAAGATATTCTGGAATGGAAACCCCCAACAACTGTCCACCAAGTCCGGAGTTTTCTTGGACTGGCTGGGTATTATCGCAGATTCATACCAGATTTTTCTAAGCTTGTAAAGCCAATTACAAGTTTATTGAAGAATGATGTTAAGTTCAATTGGTCTTCTAAATGTAATGAAGCCTTTGAGCAATTGAAGACATTATTAACCACTGCTCCGGTATTGGCTCAACCGGACATCACTAAGCCTTTTGATGTATATTGTGATGCGTCAGGCAGTGGACTCGGCTGTGTGCTGATGCAAGAGGGCCGAGTAATTGCGTATGCTTCAAGGCAGTTACGCCGACATGAAGAGCATTATCCAACACATGATCTAGAGCTAGTTGCTGTGGTTCATGCCCTGAAAATATGGCGTCACTATCTGCTGGGAAATATCTGTCACATATATACAGATCATAAGAGTTTGAAGTATATATTTACCCAGTCAGAGTTAAATATGAGGCAAAGACGATGGCTTGAGCTCATTAAAGACTATGAACTGGAGATCCATTATCACCCAGGCAAGGCCAATGTGGTGGCAGATGCATTGAGTCGTAAGACTTCCTGCCACTGTCTTATGGTAAAAACCTCCGAGAATACTTTATGTCAAGAAATGGAGAAGTTAAACCTGGGGATAATCCAACAAGGGACTCTGAATCAGCTAAAGCTTGAGTCAACCATTTTGCAAAGGATAATTGATGCTCAAAAGGATAATCTGGGCATGAAGCACATACGAGAGAAGATAAGGGCTGGAACAGCCAAATGTTTCAAGGAAGATGATCAAGGTGTGTTATGGTTTAACAACCGCATAGTAGTGCCGAAGAATGAAGAACTCCGCCAGCAAATCTTAGATGAAACGCATCTTAGTCGTTATTCTATTCATCCGGGAAGCACTAAGATGTATCATGATCTTAAACAACACTACTGGTGGACGAAGATGAAAATTGAAATTGCACGCTATGTGGCTAAGTGTGACACTTGCAAACGTGTCAAAGCCATACACATGAAAACTGCTGGTCCATTGCAATCTTTGCCAATCCCAACATGGAAATGGGAAGACATTAGCATGGACTTTATTGTGGGATTGCCCAGAACCGCAAAAGGGTATGACTCTATTTGGGTTATCATTGATCGACTCACAAAGATCGCCCACTTCCTCCCTGTCAAGGTAAAATATCTCGTCATTACCTATGCGGAGTTATACATTGCCCGTATTCTCAGTTTGCATGGTGTTCCAAAGACCATAGTGTCGGATCGTGGACCTCAGTTCGTATCCAAATTTTGGGAAGAACTTCATAAATCCTTGGGTACTAAGTTACTCCACAGTTCGGCCTATCATCCTCAAACCAGTGGACAGACTGAGAGAGTGAATCAGATACTCGAGGATATGCTGCGGGCATGTGTTCTGGACTTCTCGCAAAAATGGGATGAATGTTTGCCCTTAGCGGAGTTTTCATACAATAACAGTTATCAGGAAAGTATTAAGATGGCACCTTTTGAAGCTTTATATGGGCGACGGTGTCGAACTCCGCTAAATTGGTCTGAACCTGGAGAAAGATGCTTCTTTAGGCCTGATATGGTGAAAGAGGCCGAGGATAAGGTTCAGAAAATTATTTATAATATGTAGAAGGCACAGGCTCGTCAGAAGAGTTATGCAGACACACGGCGAATGTCCTTATATTTTCTGAAAGGAGACTATGTTTACCTGAAGGTCTCACCAATGAAGGGTGTATCGCGTTTCGGGGTTAAAGGGAAGCTTGCACCCAGATACATTGGTCCATTCCTGGTACTTGAGCAATGTGGACCAGTGGCATACCGACTTCAGCTCCCCGAAACATTGTCTGCTGTGCATAATGTGTTCCACGTGTCACAATTGAAGAAGTGTCTTCGGGTTCCCGATCGAACCGTTGAAGTGACAGATGTTGTCCTGGAACCAGATTTAACGTACTCGGAGCATCCCATTCGAGTTCTGGATCAAAAGGACAGGGTTACCCGGAGAAAGACTCTCAAGTTTTATAAGATACAGTGGAACCAGCATTCGGAAGATGAGGCTACATGGGAAACCCAAGACTTCTTAGATAAGAATTTCCCAGGCTTTCTAGCCTCTTGTAAGTTGTAAAGTTTGTATAGCTGTGTAATAAAGGAATGAACCCCCACACCACCCCTGCCTTGTACCAGAAATAAGGAAATAAAAATGTGACACATTTCCTTTTCCATTACTCACCCTAGGACTTTAAAATCTCGGGACGAGATTCTTTTATGGGGGGAAGGATGTAACACCCCTGGTGTTACCATAACTAAAACTTGAGCATGACATCATAACATTGGCATTGCATATGTTTGACACACCTAGAGTGCATTCACTAGGCAAAAATTTCGAACAAGTTGTATTGTTTTAATGTTTCACAAATAGGACCCTGGTTAAAGGACTTAACCCTAAATAGTGATTAAAGGGGTAAAACTTAACCTAAGTTAAGAAAACCTAAAGACTTTAGGGTAAAAGTCATAAAATGACTCCAAGAATAAAGTTGAATCACAATTATACCCCTAGGATACCAGAAACCCTAATTGGAACCCTGGAAAACCTTAAAACTAAACCCTAGGGACCTATGTGCAAAATTAGTCCACTTTTGGACTAAAGTGCAAAAACCAAGCCAAATAGGTTTCTTAAGTCCTTTGGTTCACAAATATGTGGACTTGAAAGCCAAACCCAAGGTTTTGGACTTAAATGCAAAATAGACCTCATGTGAGTTTTATTCTAAGTCTGAAAATCAGAGAATGGGCTCAACTTTGGGGCTTTGTAACTTACAAAGTATAGGGTTTTTGCCCTAGGTCACCACATCAAAGTTGAAGACCAATTATAGGAGAGCAACTTTGCTAAAGAGTGTGAGCTTAGTTGTTATAAGAAATTTAGAGAAAAACCCAATCAAAAACTGGCTGTCAGGCTGTTAATCTGAAATTCAGAATAGCAGATGACTGACATCAACTTCCAGCTCAAATCCAAGCATGATCCAGTGTTCAAATAAGTTTGATCTCTATAGTTGAATTGTAGCTGGTTTATAACTCTACAACTTTGCTACTAAGAGTTGATGAAGTTCTTATGAGAAATCTGGAGAAAAATGACTCTAAAATTGCTCGGTCAGAAGCCTGATGAAGCAGTGCCATGGTACAGTGAATCTGGGGATCAGACCGCCAGCGCAGGGTCTTCGCCGCCGATGACCTTGCATCGGGGTCGTCGCCGCCATTGAGATTCGCACTCCCGGGTAATTGGATAGCGCTCGGAGTCGCGTAAATATCCTCACCGTAGATAACTCCGGCCATAAACAAGTCCGGCCACCGTACATGCGTCACCGCGGCGGAATTCGATAGGAACGCCGGTGACCGCCGTCTCCCGGCTGTGCGCCGCGTGTCCAAGCTTTTCCACCGTGCCGTCGTGACTCCTCTAGGCCATCCCATCGTCAACGGGGAGCTTGCCACGCCATTAGCCACGAATTCACCGCGACGTCTTCTTCCTTATCTCCGGTCACCTCCGCTAGCCGCTTAAATTAAGCGCCACCGCCTCGGGGCTCTATAAATTGACCCCGCCGTGAGCTTCACCACATCCTCACGCATCCAGCCACCACTAATCGCTAGCCGCCCTTCGCTAGAACTCGCGAATTTTGGATTTCCCCCAAATCCATTTTCCGCCGCCGTGAATCAAGCTCGCCGTGGTCAGCCCGTTTCAGGTCAGATCTCACCCTCGGTTCCCTTGTTTCAACGTCCTTGCTTCCTCTTGATGCTTGCCGAGCCATTGAATTGAACTAAGGGCTCTCTGGTCGCCGGGAACACGATCGTTTCGCCGCTATGCTTACGGCCACCGTGGCCGGAGCTCCATAGTTCACCAATAGTGCAATTAAGTTGGGGAAAACGTTCACGGGGACTCGGATTTGGTCTCGGCCGAAGCTTAGCACCTATCTTAGCCCCAATCGGCCGGCGTAGATGCTCGCCGGAGCGCGGCGGTGCGCGAGCGCCGTCGGGGACTTCCGGTTGCAAATTGATAGAAACGCAGGGGTCTTTTTGTAAGTGTCAGTGACTCTGCGCAATAGTAAACGACCCTGTTCTGGTTTAGTCAAAACACCGAGGGCCTCTGCGCAAAATCTCCCTCGCGGGCGCGGGGGCGCGCACGAATTCACTCGGGCTTGGGCCGCCTGAACTTGAATTGGCCCAGTACTGTTTAGAGTTTTTCCTTTTCTTTTTCAGTGGAACTTTAGAAATTTGTAGAAAATTATAGAAAAATGATAAAATTGTGAAACCAATTTTCCTAGGTTCCTTATTTTCCCTAGTATTTAATAAAAATAAACTCATGATTTTTAGATCAAATAGGGAATTTTAGGGTATTTAAAATAGCCTAAACCATTGGTTCTGGATTTTTAGAAAATAAATAATAAGTCCAAAATTTCCCAAACTTTTTATGTGAGCTTTTCACATTATTTAGAAGCCATGGGTAGAGTTTGGTTTGATTTGAACCTTGTTTGATCACTAAACCCAAAACCAACCCCCCCCTGCTCCATGAACTCCTTTACTGACTCCGGAAACCCTAGGTTCTCGGAGTACCGTGAAGGAAAATTGTACTCAAGACATAAATAATAAGTTTATGCTATCTTTGCATCCTCATGAGCATCCCATGACATCCATTCTTATGCATGTATATGGTTATGTTAGAGCACGAAGAAGAAGAAGAAGTCGCTGAAGAAGGGATACCACCAACCTCTGATCCTCAAGCAGGCAACTGCTTTTATTTCGATATCTGTGGATCCGAGCAGGACTCACCTAATAACAAAGGCAAGCCCCGGTGCATTTGCCACCTTCCTTGATGTTTTTAAAATCTTTCTCACTTGCTTGCTGCATTAGGTGATAGGAGTTGATTGATTAAACAATTCCTGCATTACCTTCTTTGATCTTGATTACCCTCCTTGAAACCCTGTTTTTACAAAAAGGTTTTACTATGCTTAGTATTGCTTTAGAAAAACAAAAGGATTTGTTTTACAAAAGATGTTTGGCTACGTGGGAGGGATGTTTTCGAAAATAAAACTTGATGGTGAATCCATCATGGCCGTGATGGATTCAACATCGGAAAAGATGTACCTCTGCCAGGTACCAAGTTTTTGGGTTAAAAAGATTAAGCTGAGACCAGGCGGGCGACTTGCACGAGAAGAGAGTCTCGGTGTAGTGTCTCCGTCTGAGTCGATTAAGGACCTTGTCGATGTAGGCTTGATGATCGAGGACCCTTTAACTGGTCACATGCCTCGTCATGGGTAAGCCTTGCCTCGGGCAGACTAAGGCCGGAATAAGATAACACGAAATGGGAGTGAAGCGGTGGCGAGAGTAGCGTGTACCCTCCGTGGCAAGAGGCTGGACGGTGGTGTATCTGTGCTCTCGGTTTGCGTGAACCTGATCCGGTCTTAAGAACCCCGGTGGCGGGTTGACATATGCAAGGGTTAAGTGCTACATATGTCGTGTGATTGGAGATCCTCAGCTGAGTATAATCGATTCGGATCGCCGTACCTTCGCGGTTATGAAGACTTGGTCACTGCCCTACACGTAGCATTCCACTAAAGATGATGGATTTTTGTTAAAGAAATTGGCTAGTGCAGGACCAGCGATTGAACTAGGGTAGAAAGAACTCTAGTGCAGGTAATTTTACTTAACTTGACAAATAAAATTGGATTTTTAAGGATCCACTTTAGTAAGCATTTCTGCAAAACAGAGTCTTTGATTACTGAAAAGCCTTACCTTGACTCCCATAAAACCAGCATACCCTTGAGAGTCTTTTCCTTAGTCGGGTAAGACTTGCTGAGTAATTCCATACTCAGGGTTTATCCCTTTGTTGTTTTTAGGTGGGGAAGTAGCAGACTTTTGCTGCTTCTGTGCGAAGGTGGTTCCCAAAGAAGAAAAACAAGACTGAAGTGCGGGAGGACTCGGTCCTCCATCTAGGATCTTTTGTTTATAGTCTTTCGGGAGAAGTTTGTGTCTCCCTGGTTTGTATAATTATTACTTCTATGCACTCACTTTTAGACTGGTCTGTAATAAAATAACTCAAGCTTGGTTTTGCAATAAATGTAAGTTTATGTAATTCGCTTCCGCATTTCTTTATCTCCGATGATCTGTAATGTCTGCAAGACGGGTGAAACGTTCCTGGTGAGGTAAGGAAAGATACCGAGCTTGTCAAGTGACTTAGGAACATCTATAGGGTGTCTGATGTCTGCTAGACAAGGACAACTGTAGGTGGGCCTAATTACTTGGGAGGTTCCGTCACAACCAATCCCCATGGATTGTTGTCCACAACCAGCATCATTATGAGAAGAAAGTGGATACAACCAATTTCCTGACCTCGCGCGAGTGCTAGAAAAATCACTCGACTTCTACCGAGATCCTAATTAATAAAGCAGCTACCTCGACCTAGCATACTAGTATTTATCTCAACAGGATTCCTGAGATCATGCAACTAGGGTTTCAAACAACTCCTACACCTAAGTGCATAATCAATCCTACAATCATTAAGTCTAGTAAAATATCATAAATAACAGGTTATGCATAAACCGGGGCTTGCCTTCCAAAGCAGTGGCAGGCAGATCCTCTGGTGCAGGCTCTGGTGCTGGATCCGGGGCTACCTCCTGAGCAGCTCCTTGCTCCGGCACGAGGACGTACTCTCCGTCAGCGAGGTTGCAGTCTATCGAAATGCAATCAATATGTATGTCATGATTATGCAGGATTTAATAACATTATGCTAAAGGAAGAGAAACTAAGTTAGTTGGTAACTTAGGGTTTCTTGGTTATACGTGGCTTTTAGTAGTTTATGCTTACCATTCTAGGTTTAAGTTTTGGTAAGGATAAGCATAGTGGGTTTGTATTTTTTCCCCTTACATATTTCAGTGGGCAATTTAAAAAGGGTTTTGCTAGTTGGGTTAGGTGACACAAGTTTCTATTATCAATTTCTCCTTTTTCATTTTCTAATTATGAATTCTAGTGTGGGTTTGAACTACAACAGTTGTTTAACTTTTTCCAAAAATTCTGTAAAAATTACAGTGGGTTGCCATTGGTCACTATAGCCTATTCTAGGAATTTGAGGTTCAAAATAAAAAAAAGGCTATGCTTTAGACAAAAATAACAAAAGTTGTGTAAATAGGCCACTTTGTACTACAACTCTTAACTAGGGGTGGGTTCTGTCCTCAAGGTTATTTTTGTTGGCATCTAACAGTAATAATAAGCTTATGTCCCAAAAATCACAGAAAGCTAAGGGATGGTTATTTAGTTGTGATTTTCTAAAGTTTAATGCCAAAAAGGCACTTTCCACTACCTTGTTATTTGAAAAATGTCAAACAATGGATTTCATATTTTTCCTATGTTCTTAATAACAAAACATTAATTATCCCAAGGTTTGGGGTGTTTTCATCTTGGGGGTATTTTTCTAGGGTTTTTCTAATTCTTCCTTGTTTCCTTAAAATAAAAGGTATCCCAATTATTTTGTACTAAACCAGAGCATGATAGATTTTTCTATTGAACTATACTGAATAAGTAGACTAACAAAAATATGGGGGCTCCCTGGTTCTTTATTTAATTTACCTTTTCTATTTTCTTTAACCTTAAGCACAATGTAAAATAAATGGCAAACTCTATCTTAATGGGGTGTACAAAGGGGTGTATCATTTTTAAATAGGTCAGTAGGTGGTCATGTACTTCTCCAAGTTTTCTTATCCTGAGTTAAATAGTGCAACTATTTTTATTCCTATTATTTAACTTTTGGCCAAATCAATATTTAAATCAGAACCCTAAAGTTTTATGTAGCACTTAGGGGTTTTATATTTTTCTTAAGTAGTTTACATTATTTAAGACCTGGCAAAATTAGTTTGACTTGATTTGGGTGAATAAAACAGAAGATATGAATTATTCAAGTTCTGTTTGAATTTAAATTAGATTTATTAAAAGGTTCCCTGGAAAAATCACTTTGCACCGAAGTCCTTGTGTTATTTCCAAACTAACTCTCTCAGTTATACCCCCGCGCTACTATTCCTCTGAGTCTCTGACAATGCGCAAAACCCCCTAGCTTTCTCTTCTTCTCCCCCGCGGTCCCTCCCTAGGTTTAAACAGTACCCGCAAGAAAGAAAAGGGCGACGCGGCTTACCGGCGGTGAGAGAGGTCCGGCGAGGGGCGGGGTTGGCTCCGGGAGGTCCTGGCGGTCACTACGGTGTACGGCTTGACGGCGGGGGTGGCCGGAATCGTCCGGTCCACGTGCGCAGGCGGGTGCTCTCGCCGGCGGCGGGTGCTCTCGCCGGCGGCGGGTGCTCCGGCCAAACCACGGCGATCTAGTTCAAACCAATGGCACGGTGAGCTTCACGGGGTGACGTAGAGGCTGTGTGCACAAGGAATCGAAGAATGGAGCAGAGGATTACCCGGTCTACGCTCGCCGGTGGTCGGGTGCAGTCCGGCGACCGTGGACTGGCCTCTCCGGCGAAGTAAATTCCGATTCCTCGCTCGGGGAGCTTCACCGAGGTGTGCTCAGTCTTTTCCGAGGGCTAGACGGGGTTTGGAAGGGCCCTGTTGGCCGGTCTACGGTGGCAGGGGGATCGGGCGGCCGCGGACACGCCGTGCACGGGCAAACGCCGGTGGGTTTGGGCTCCGGTGAGATCGAGCGCGTGCGGAGGGGTACGGTCAAGGTCCCTGGGGGCTTTATAGGCGCGGGCGCGGGCCATGGTGCCGGCTGGGCTTTGGCGCGACGCGGGGCACGCGGGGCAGGCGTCGGGCGTGCTCTGGCGAGCCCAGAGTGCGTCGAACACGTGGCCGTTGTTTTCTGCCTTTGTTCTTGCGCCTGCTGAGCAGCCAAACGTGCGAATCTCGCCCTATGGCTTGTGTAAGATTTCTTCCCTGCACCTAGGGCTACCTAGTTCATGTAAGTTCCAAGGGAAGATCGGGTCTGGTTTAGAAGATATGGTTGCGCCAAGTCTTGTCTGTCTGCAATGTTCAACCCAAGACAAAACAGGTGCCAACTTGTGTCAAACGGTCTTGGCTTGGGTTCAAACTCTTCCAGGGGGTTCCTTAGATAATTTGGCTCCTTTTTGTTATTTAGACCCTGGGGTTTTGGTGTCATTAGCTAGGTGAACACCCCTGATCTCTAGATTAGGGCTGATTTTGGACTTAGAGGGAATGGGGTGATTCCATAGTGTTCTCTACTTGGGGGCTGATTTAGGGGTCTTATAGGGGTCTTTTTGTAAAGTTCCTTTACTGCCTTTTGTAAACATTTTGGTACTCTTAAACTTTGGTCAAGGTGTAAATCATGAAATGTGCATTTGCCTAATCTTTCTCTCAACTAAAGGCTTTTAAGAGAGGGGACCCAAGGTTCAATCCTACCTTGCCCAAGGTGATATTGCCTAAAAGCTTTGGTAATGCTTTGGTCCTTGGCATTTCTTAACCCACTCATGCTTCCAAGGTCTTAAGTGCTCCCTCTCCTCCAAGTCTTAACCACATGTGATAATAGGTATAGGTGTCATTAGGAAGCCAGCCCTTGGTAACACCTGGGGTGTTACATCACCTTCGCACGAGGCAACTCACACTTGGTTAAGCGGTTCAGTTAGCCGACAGGCGAGTCCTAGTGCTCGAAATGAGGAAAAAACACGGCTTCATGCCAAAAATACATACATGTGTCAGGCCTCGACAGCCATAATGAACAGACACCGGCACTCAAGGTGCCATTACAAACGGAACTCCGGTTCCACTCCCGCGGGTATGAACAATCTCCACATCGAAGAGCCTGCGGGACGACGAACTCTAGGCGACCCGCCAGCGACCTCTGCAACAGCAGCGATGGTCCCATGACGGACGCTGTCACCGGAAGGCTCTCGTTCGCGTCCCCACTCAAGGGACGAGAACCAGACATTAAAGCCAAAGAGCCAGAGGTCGGTCCGCAGGTGGCACTGACGGTCTCAACGGCGGAGAAGCGTTCGCCAGCCGCCACCACCTCAGCACCGATGGCGGTGTCCACCTGCCCACCAACACAGCACCAGCGAGCGCCGGCCGCCCCAAAGCGCACCGGCAGGTCCTCACTCCCGTCCTCGCCACGAAAGCGAGGACAGAGGACGGAATGTTGCATCCTAGCTGGGCAGCAACAGTTCGCCTTCCCCGGCATGGCTGGAGGGCGCCTCCTCCGCAGAGCTGGGGGATGGTTTCCATCGCCAGAAGCTGGAAGAAGAGGTGGTCCGCCGACCCGCGCGGGAGGTAGAGCTCTGGCTCGCCTCGCTCTCTGCCCCAGCCAGGATGATGAACATCCTTGAAGCTGAGGGCGGGGCAGAGGTCGCAGCCCGGCTTGCTTCTCCCCACCATCAAACTGGTGGTCACCGTCTTAGGTGACCACCGGCGAGGGGATGCAGCCAGGCTGCCTGATGAAATCCTTGAAGCCGAACAATGGGTGAAAGGTACCAACTTCCGCGAAGTTGCGTTCCCCCAACGACGACAAGACGAAGGCAACGCGAGCGCTCCCCATCCGGGGGCTCGGAAGGTGGAAGGGCGCGATGCATGAGGAGAGTGCGAAGACATGGTTGCCATCCAAGGGGGTCACCCTCCTTTTAAAGGCGACTCTCCCCACTTGCGTCCTCAACCGTCGCGGACTGAGTCTTCTCCAACACGCTCCAAGGTCCTCCCCCTACGACACGGGGGCTGGGTCCCACGCGTCATGCAAGCTGGCCCAGGACAGAAGAAGCCAAACCGCCGCGCGCGGAGCGCACAACAGCCCAGTGGTTACAAGCATTCCTCCACTATTGCCCGGACCAGCGGGTGAAAGGGCGGACCGCCATGTAGGCGGCATGCAACCACACCAAGGGGGCGCACCCTTTCGACTTCGACGCGTCCAGCATGGAGGCCCAGGCCCACACGTCATGTAACCGGCGCGCCGGTTACTATGTGCAAGAAACTGCACCGCCATTCGCGCCAGTACCGCGCCTTCTCGACTGCGGAACCGGTGCCGCGACTCGAGGCGACCCTGCGCATGACTCGACAGTGCCAACCGAACACATCGGTCACGGGTCAGTCAACCGCGGGAGAAGGCGCGACGGTCGATACGGCCAGAAATGGGCCGGCAGTAATGGCGGTGGCAGGCAGGCGGAAGCAGCAGTCAAGTCACCTGCAGACTCATGTCCCCTCCTGGGACAGCAAGAGAGCCCTCTCCCACGGAGTGAAGACGACGCGCCCGTGTTCCGTTCCTCGAACGGCTGGCGCACGCATAACGGCTGCCCCGCGAACCACTCGTCCCATCGCATTAACTCTGCGGCGGGACAGGCGGCACCTTTGGCAGGCGAAGCAGGCGACGCTTCACCTCCGCCATAATGACCGCGTCAAAAAAGGTGTGCCACGTCATTCGATTTCGTATCCTTTTCCACTTCCTCTTTCTCTCTCTTGCTACAGGGACCGGGAAAGGGGATACTCCGAAAGGGATCCTTCTCCGCGAAGGAAGCGGGCCCCGAGCCCCCCTACTGATCAGAGGTTCGAAGGCTGGCCCCTCGGAAGGGTTCAACAGCCACCTCAGAGCACCCGGGCTCCGCGCCCACTACTGGTCAGAGGTTCGAAGGCTAGCCCCTCGGAAGGGTTCAACGGCCGCCTCAGGCCACTCGGGCTCCGCGCCCACTACTGATCAGGGGTTCGTAGGCTGGCCCCCGAAGGGTTCGACAGCCGCCTCAGAGCACGCAGAGCGAGGGATGACCCTGGGTACGTTCGATACATAACCAAGGCTCGGGCTACGCTCCCGAGGTACCCTAGGACATTTCCGAGACCGATGGGAACGATTTCGTAACGGAATCCCACCAGAGTGAGGCATCGAGCCCTCGGACCCCGTCAAAAGGGGACCGGGTCCAGCGAATCGCCCGCAGGTACTTTTGGAGCGTGCCTCCGGGCCACTAGCCGACCCCTAACGAATGGGGCACGGGCGTCCACTCGGATTACCCGTTAGCAACTCACTGGAGACACCATGTTCGGCGCCCTCCGAGGGCAACATGGCGCTTCCCCCCCCCCCCCCTCCTCCTTGCGGAAAGGCGACGTAGGGGCGTATGAAAAAAGCCGAGTCTGCCTTGACCATCCTCTCGCTCTATGCGGAGGCTCGGGGGCTGCTCTCGCAAACTCGGCTCCGGCCAAACCGTTGACAGCGTCAACATACCGGCCCGAGAACTTGGGACTCGACTATGCACCTGGGCTACGGCCAGTTCGCATGAGGGAAGAACCAGACCGGCCGAAGCATCACGAAACGCGCTAAGACCTCGAAGGAGTCAAACCACTCCTCCGAGGCCTCAGGGGCTACACCCGGTGGGTGCGCTCGCGCGCACCCACCGGAACGAAACGCAACCGAGAAAGGTCAGTCCCCTTGCAAAAAAGTGCGACAAAAGCCTCCAAGCGAGTATCAACACTCCCTTCGAGGCTCGGGGGCTACTGTCGGGGACCATAATTAGGGGTACCCCCAAGACTCCTAATCTCAGCTGGTAACCCCCATCAGCACAAAGCTGCAAAGGCCTGATGGGTGCGATTAAGGTCAAGGCTTAGTCCACTCAAGGGACACGATCTCGCCTCGCCCGTGCCCAGCCTCGGGCAAAGGAAGCCGACCCCGGAGGATTCACGTCTCGCCCGAGGGCCCCCTCAAGCAACGGACACACCTTGAAAGTCGCCTAGAGGGGGGGTGAATAGGGCGAAACTGAAATTTACAAAGTTAATCACAACTACAAGCCGGGTTAGCGTTAGAAATATAATCAAGTCCGCGAGAGAGGGTGCAAAACAAATCGCAAGCAAATAAAGAGTGTGACACGCGGATTTGTTTTACCGAGGTTCGGTTCTCGCAAACCTACTCCCCGTTGAGGTGGTCACAAAGACCGGGTCTCTTTCAACCCTTTCCCTCTCTCAAACGGTCCCTCCGACCGAGTGAGCTTTTCTTCTCAATCACTTGGAACACAAAGTTCCCACAAGGATCACCACACGATTGGTGTCTCTTGCCTCAATTACAAGTGAGTTTGATCTCAAGAAAGAATGAGAAAGAAAGCAATCCAAGCGCAAGAGCTCAAAAGAACACAACAAATCACTCTCACTTAACACTAATGCTTTTGTGGAATTGGGAGAGGATTTGATCACTTGGGTGTGTCTTGTATTGAATGCCTAGCTCTTGTAAGTGGTTGGAAGTTGGAAAACTTGGATGATTTGAATGTGGGGTGGTTGGGGGTATTTATAACCCCAACCACCAAACTAGCCGTTTGGTGGAGGCTGCTGTCGCATGGCGCACCGGACAGTCCGGTGCGCCACCGGACACTGTCCGGTGCGCCAGCCACGTCACCTGGCCGTTGGTTCCGACCGTTGGAGCTCTGACATGTGGGCCCACCTGGCTGTCCGGTGGTTCACCGGACAAGTCCTGTAGATTGTCCGGTGTGCCACCCGTGTGTGCTCTGCTCCTCTGCGCGCGCTGGCGCGCATTTAATGCGTTGCAGACGACCGTTGGCGCGAAGTAGTCGTTGCTCCGCTGGCTCACCAGACAGTCCGGTGTGCACCGGACATGTCCGGTGAATTATAGCGGGGCGGAAATCCGAAGCTAGCGAGTTCGGAGTCGCTCTCCTCTGGAGCACCGGACACTGTCCGGTGTGCACCGGACATGTCCGGTGAATTATAGCGAAGCGCCTCTGAAAATTCCCGAAGGTGCGAAGTTTGGCTTGAAGTCCCCTGGTGCACCGGACAGTCCGGTGCGCCACACCAGGGCAGCCTTCGGTTATCCCTTGCTCTCTTTGTTGAACCCATTTCTTGGTCTTTTTATTGGCTAAGTGTGAACCTTTGGCACCTGTATAACTTATACACTAGAGCAAACTAGTTAGTCCAATTATTTGTGTTGGGCTATTCAACCACCAAAATCATTTAGGAAATAGGTGTAAGCCTAATTCCCTTTCAATCTCCCCCTTTTTGGTGATTGATGCCAACACAAACCAAAGCAAATATAGAAGTGCATAATTGAACTAGTTTGCATAATGTAAGTGCAAAGGTTATTTGGAATTGAGCCAATATAACTACTCATAGGATATGCATGGATTGTTTCTTTATTTTTAGCATTTTGGACCACGCTTGCACCACATGTTTTGTTTTTGCAAATTCTTTTGTAAATTCTTTTCAAAGTTCTTTTGCAAATAGTCAAAGGTAAATGAATAAGGCTTAGCGAAGCATTTTCAAGATTTGAAATTTTTTCCCTCTGTTTCAAATGCTTTTCCTTTGACTTAAACAAAACTCCCCATTGATAAATTCCTCCTCTTAGTGTTCAAGAGGGTTTTAAGATATTGATTTTGAAAATACTATTCTCTCCCTCTTTTGAACACAATGAGATACCAACTTGAAAATCATACCAATTGAAAAACTCTTTCTAAAATTAGTACCAATTGAAAAAACAAAATTTTAAGTTGGTAGTGGTGCGGTCCTTTTGCTTTGGGCTCATACTCTCTCCCCCTTTGGCATAAATCGCCAAAAACGGAATCATTAGAGCCACTTTTCTCCCTTTTGGCAAATAAAACATATGAGTGAAGATTATACCAAAGACGGAGAGATGCTCGGAGCGACGGAAGGATGAGTTACGGAGTGGAAGCCTTTGTCTTCGCCGAAGACTCCAATTCCCTTTCAATATACCTATGACTTGGTTTGAAATTCACTTGAAAACATATTAGTCATAGCACATGAAAGAGATATGATCAAAGGTATATGAATGAGCTATGTGTGCAAATCAACAAAATAAGTTCCTAGAATCAAGAATATTTAGCTCATGCCTAAGTTTGTTAAGTGTTTGTTCATCAAGTGGCTTGGTAAAGATATCGGCTAATTGATCTTTAGTATTAATGTATGCAATCTCGATATATCCCTTTTATTGGTGATCCCTTAAGAAGTGATACCGAATGGCTATGTGTTTAGTGCGGCTATGCTCAACGGGATTATCCGCTATGCGGATTGCACTCTCATTATCACATAGAAGAGGAACTTTGGTTAATTTGTAACCGTAGTCCCTAAGGGTTTGCCTCATCCAAAGTAGTTGCGCGCAACAATGTCCTGCGGCAATATACTCGGCTTCGGCGGTAGAAAGAGCTACGGAATTTTGCTTCTTTGAAGCCCAAGACTCCAAGGACCTTCCCAAGAACTGGCAAGTCCCCGATGTGCTCTTTCTATTGATTTTACACCCCGCCCAATCAGCATCCGAATAACCAATTAAATCAAAAGTGGATCCCCTAGGATACCAAAGCCCAAACTTAGGAGTATAAACTATATATCTCAAGATTCGTTTTACGGCCGTAAGGTGAGCTTCCTTAGGGTCGGCTTGGAATCTTGCACACATGCATACGGAAAGCATAATATCCGGTCGAGATGCACATAAATAGAGTAAAGAACCTATCATTGACCGGTATACCTTTTGATCCACGGACTTACCTTCCGTGTCGAGGTCGAGATGCCCATTGGTTCCCATGGGTGTCTTGATGGGTTTGGCATCCTTCATTCCAAACTTGTTTAGAATATCTTGAGTATACTTCGTTTGGCTAAGGAAGGTGCCCTCTTGGAGTTGCTTCACTTGAAATCCTAAGAAGTACTTCAACTCCCCCATCATTGACATCTCGAATTTTTGTGCCATGATCCTACTAAACTCTTCACATGTAGACTCGTTAGTAGACCCAAATATAATATCATCAACATAAATTTGGCATACAAACAAGTCATTTTCAAGAGCTTTAGTGAATAAAGTAGGATCGGCCTTGCTGAATTTGAATCCATTAGTGATAAGGAAATTTCTAAGGCATTCATACCATGCTCTTGGGGCTTGCTTGAGCCCATAAAGCGCCTTAGAGAGTTTATAAACATGGTTAGGATACTCACTATCTTCAAAGCCGAGAGGTTGCTCAACATAGACCTCTTCCTTGATTGGTCCATTGAGGAAGGCACTCTTCACGTCCATTTGATAAAGCTTGAAGCCATGGTAAGTAGCATAGGCTAATAATATATGAATTGACTCAAGCCTAGCTACGGGTGCATAGGTTTCACCGAAATCCAAACCTTCGACTTGGGAGTATCCCTTGGCCACAAGTCGGGCTTTGTTCCTTGTCACCACACCATGCTCGTCTTGCTTGTTGCGGAACACCCATTTTGTTCCTACAACATTTTGATTAGGACATGGAACTAGATGCCATACCTCGTTCCTAGTGAAGTTGTTGAGCTCCTCTTGCATCGCCACCACCCAATCCGAATCTTGAAGTGCTTCCTCTACCCTGTGTGGCTCAATAGAGGAAACAAAAGAGTAATGTTCACAAAAATGAGCAACACGAGATCTAGTGGTTACCTCCTTATGGATGTCGCCGAGGATGGTGTCGACGGGGTGATCTCGTTGGATTGCTTGGTGGACTCTTGGGTGTGGCGGTCTTGGTTCTTCATCCTCCTTGTCTTGATTATTTGCATCTCCCCCTTGATCATTGTCGTCATCTTGAGGTGGCTCATTTGCTTGATCTTCTCCTTCATCAACTTGAGCCTCATCCTCATTTTGAGTTGGTGGAGATACTTGCGTGGAGGAGGATGGTTGATCTTGTGCATTTGGAGGCTCTTCGGATTCCTTAGGACACACATCCCCAATGGACATGTTCCTTAGCGTGATGCACGAGCCTCTTCATCACCTATCTCATCAAGATCAACTTGCTCTACTTGAGAGCCGTTAGTCTCATCAAACACAACGTCACAAGAAACTTCAACTTGTCCAGAGGACTTGTTAAAGACTCTATATGCCCTTGTGTTTGAATCATATCCTAGTAAAAAGCCTTCTACAGTCTTAGGAGCAAATTTAGATTTTCTACCTCTTTTAACAAGTATAAAGCATTTGCTACCAAAGACTCTAAAATATGGAATATTGGGCTTTTTACCGGTTAGGAGTTCATATGATGTCTTCTTGAGGATTCGGTGAAGATATAACCGGTTGATGACGTAGCAAGCGGTGTTGACCGCCTCAGCCCAAAACCGATCCGAAGTCTTGTACTCATCAAGCATGGTTCTTGCCATGTCCAATAGAGTTCTATTCTTCCTCTCCACTACACCATTTTGTTGTGGGGTGTAGGGAGAAGAGAACTCATGCTTGATGCCCTCCTCCTCAAGGAAACCTTCAATTTGTGAGTTCTTGAACTCCGTCCCGTTGTCGCTTCTTATTTTCTTGATCCTTAAGCCGAACTCATTTTGAGCTCGTCTCAAGAATCCCTTTAAGGTCTCTTGGGTGTGAGATTTTTCCTGCAAAAAGAATACCTAAGTGAAGCGAGAATAATCATCCACAATAACTAGACAGTACTTACTCCCGTCGATGCTTATGTAAGCAATCGGGCCGAATAGATCCATGTGTAGGAGCTCTAGTGGCCTGTTAGTCGTCATGATGTTCTTGTGTGGATGATGAGTCCCAACTTGCTTCCCTGCTTGGCATGCGCTACAAATCCTGTCTTTCTCAAAATGAACATTTGTTAATCCTAAAATGTGCTCTCCCTTTAGAAGCTTATGAAGATTCTTCATCCCAACATGGGCCAGTCAGCGGTGCCATAGCCAACCCATGTTAGTCTTAGCAATTAAGCAAGTGTCGAGTTCAGCTCTATCAAAATCTACCAAGTATAGCTTACCCTCTAACACTCCCTTAAATGCTATTGAATCATCACTTCTTCTAAAGACAGTGACACCTACATCAGTAAAAAGACAGTTGTAGCCCTTTTGACATAATTGAGAAACGGAAAGCAAATTGTAATCTAAAGAATCTACAAGAAAAACATTGGAAATGGAATGGTCAGGTGATATAGCAATTTTACCCAATCCTTTGACCAAACCTTGGTTTCCATCCCCGAATGTGATCGCTCTTTGGGGATCTTGGTTTTTTCTCGTAGGAGGAGAACATCTTCTTCTCCCCTGTCATGTGGTTTGTGCACCCGCTATCGATGATCCAACTTGAGCCCCCGGATGCATAAACCTACAAAACAAGTTTAGTTCTTGACTTTAGGTACCCAAATAGTTTTGGGTCTTTGGCATTAGACACAAGAACTTTGGGTACCCAAACACAAGTCTTTGACCCCTTGTGCTTGCCCCCAACATATTTGGCAACTACCTTGCCGGATTTGTTAGTTAACACATAGGATGCATCAAAAGTTTTAAATGAAATGCTATGTTCATTTGATGCATTAGGAGTTTTCTTCTTAGGCAACTTAGCATGGGTTGGTTGCCTAGAACTAGATGTCTCACCCTTATACATAAAAGCATGGTTAGGGCCAGAGTGAGACTTCCTAGAATGAATTCTCCTAATTTTGCTCTCGGGATAACCGGTAGGGTATAAAATGTAACCCTCGTTATCCTGAGGCATGGGAGCCTTGCCCTTAACAAAGTTGGACAATTTCTTAGGAGGGGCATTAAGTTTGACATTTCCTCCCTGTTGGAAGCCAATGCCATCCTTAATGCCAGGGTGTCTCCCTCTATAAAGCATACTACGAGCAAACTTAAATTTTTCATTTTCTAGTTCATGCTCGGCAATTTTAGCATCTAGTTTAGCTATATGATCATTTTGTTGTTTAATTAAAGCCATGTGATCATGAATAGCGTTAATATCAACATCTCTACATCTAGTGCAAATAGTGACATGCTCAGTGATAGATGTAGAGGGTTTGCAAGAATTAAGTTCAACAATCTTAGCATGCAATATATCATTTTTATCTCTAAGATCGGAAATTGTAACATTGCAAACATCTAATTCTTTAGCCTTAGTAAGCAATCTTTCATTTTCATTTCTAAGGCTAGCAAGAGAAATGTTTAATTCTTCAATCTTAGCAAGCAAATCATCATTATCATTTCTAAGATTGGGAATTGAAACATCATAAACATTTGAATCAACCTTAGCTAACAAATTAGCATTCTCATTTCTAAGGTTGTCTATAGTCTCATGGCAAGTGCTTAGCTCACTAGATAGTTTTTCACATTTTTCTACTTCTAGAGCGTAAGCATTTTTAACTTTAACATGCTTCTTGTTTTCTTTAATAAGGAAGTCCTCTTGGGAGTCCAAGAGATCATCCTTCTCATGGATAGCACTAATCAATTCAATTAATTTTTCTTTTTGTTGCATGTTTAAGTTGGCAAAAAGAGTACGCAAATTATCTTCCTCATCACTAGCATTATCATCGCTAGAGGACTCATATCTAGTGGAGGATTTGGATTTAACCTTCTTCTTTTTGCCGTCCTTTGCCATGAGGCACTTGTGGCCGACGTTGGGGAAGAGAAGGCCCTTGTTGATGGCAATGTTGGTGGCGTCCTCGTCGGAGTAGGAGTCGGAGGAGCTGAAAGGGAAATGTGCCCATGGGCCATTTCGAAGTGTTTTGGTGATTTAGTGTCAAACACAAGTGCTTAAGTGCCAAATGGTGGACAAAGTACAAATCAAGTATCAAGGTATGTTTCTCAGACTTAGTACATTGTTTTAGTGACTAATGTATTGTGTCTAAGTGCTGGAAACAGGAAAAGAACAGTTGGAGATGTCTTGGCTCGAGCAGCGAAGACGCTGCTCAGTCTGTGTGCACCGGACTGTCCGGTGCGCCAGTCGACAGAAGGCAAGAATTGCCTTCCCTGATTGCTCTCAACGGCTCCTAGCTGCCTTGGGGCTATAAAAGGGACCCCTTGGCGCATGGAGAAGACACCCAAGCAACCTTAGAGCATTCTTGATCATCCACACTCATTCTTTGCGCTTTCGATTGTCATTCTAAGTGATTCGAGCTCCGTTCTAGTGAGAACTTTGAGATAGTCATTTGAGCTCGATTCTTGGCCGTGTGTGTGCGCATTTCGCTGTGGATTTGTGTGTGTTGCTTCCCTCCCTTACTCTGTGCTTCTTTGTGATCATCTACTTGTAAGGGCGAGAGACTCCAAGTTGTGGAGATTCCTCGCAAACGGGATTAAGAAAAGAAAAGCAAAACACCGTGGTATTCAAGTGGGTCTTTGGACCGCTTGAGAGGGGTTGATTGCAACCCTCGTCCGTTGGGACGCCACAATGTGGAGTAGGCAAGCGTTGGTCTTGGCCGAACCACGGGATAAACCACTATGCCATCTCTGTGATTGATCTTCTGTGGTTATTGTGTTTTGTTGAGACTCCGCTCTAGCCACTTGGCATTATTTGTGCTAACACTTAACCAAGTTTTGTGGCTTAAGTTTTAAGTTTTACAGGATCACCTATTCACCCCCCCCCCCCCTCTAGGTGTTCTCAATTGGTATCAGAACCGTTCTCTTCAAGAGGGGACTAATCGCCCGAAGAGATGGATTCTAAGGGAAAGGGGATGGTGGTCAACAACAACGAGAAGGAGTCTATCTTCAACGAGCCGAAGGATGACAAGCCTACCGACTCGGGCTCCGGCCACAAGCGAAGAGATGGGAAAAAGAAGAAGACAAAGCGCATCAAGGAGATCATCTACTACGACGATAGTGATGAGTCTACTTCTTCCCAAAAGGATGACGACAATGACTACAAAAAGACGGTCAATTCGAACTTTTCATTTGATTATTCTCGTATTCCATATAGTTCGAATTCGCATTTGCTTTCCATTCCTCTTGGCAAACCTCCACACTTCGATGGGGAGGACTACGGATTTTGGAGTCACAAAATGCGTAGTCACTTATTCTCTCTCCATCCAAGCATATGGGAGATTGTAGAAAATGGAATGAAGTTTGATAGCTCGGATAACTCTATGCTCATAAATGAACAAATCCATAGAAATGCACAAGCTACTACTGTTCTCTTAGCGTCCTTGTGCAGGGAAGAGTACAACAAGGTGAGCGGTTTGGACAATGCCAAGCAAATATGGGACACCCTCAAGATCTCTCACGAGGGGAATGACATCACCATGCTCACCAAAATGGAGTTGGTGGAGGGCGAGCTTGGACGATTCGCCATGATAAGGGGAGAGGAGCCAACCCAAACATACAACCGGCTCTAGACCCTTATCAACAAAATAAGGAGCTACGGAAGCACGCGATGGACGGACCACGACGTCGTCCGCCTAATGCTAAGGTCCTTTACCGTTCTTGATCCTCATCTCGTGAACAATATTCGTGAGAATCCCAGGTACACGACGATGACGCCCGAGGAGGTACTCGGAAAATTCGTAAGCGGGCAGATGATGATCAAGGAGGCAAGATACGTCGACGACGCGTTGAATGGTCCAATCCACGAGCCTCAACCCATTGCTCTCAAGGCAACGAGGAGCAAGGAGTCGCTACCTAGCAAGGTGGCGCAAGTTGAGGCGGCCGGGCTCAATGATGAAGAGATGGCTCTCATCATCAAGAGATTCAAGACGGCGCTAAATGGTCGCAAGGGGCAGCCAAGCAAGACCAAGACAAAGGGGAAGCGCTCATGCTTCAAATGTGGTAAGGTTGGTCATTTTATTGCTAACTGTCCCGACAATGATAGTGATCAGGATCAAGGGAACAAGAGGGAGAAGAAGAAGAACTATAAGAAGGCAAAGGGCGAGGCACATCTTGGCAAGGAGTGGGATTCGGATTGCTCCTCGTCCGACTCCAACAATGAAGGACTCGCCGCCACCGCCTTCAACAAGTCATCCCTCTTCCCCAACGAGCGTCACACGTGCCTTATGGCAAGGGAGAAGAAGGTATGTACTCGAAACTCTACTTATGCTTCTTCAAGTGAGGACGAATCTAGTGATGAGGATGAAATAGATTATTCATGTTTATTTAAGGGCCTAGATAGAACCAAGGTAGATAAAATTAATGAATTGATTGATGCCTTGAATGATAAGAATAGGCTTTTAGAAAAACAAGAGGACTTATTGTATGAAGAACATGACAAATTTATAGAAGCACAAAAATCTCATGCCTTAGAAGTTAAGAGAAATGAAATGCTTTCTTGTGAATTATCTTCTTGCCATGAGACAATTTCTAGCTTAAGGAACATTAACAATGATTTGAATGCTAAGTTAGAAATAGCTAGTAAATCAACAACTTGTGTAGATAATGTTGTTATTTGCAATAGATGTAAAGATTTTGATATTGATGCTTGTAGTGAACACATAGCTTCTATTGCAAAACTAAATGATGAAATGGCTAGTCTTAATGCCCAACTTAAGGCTAGCAAAAGTGAGTTTGATAAACTAAAATTTGCTAGGGATGCCTACACGATTGGTAGACACCCCTCAATTAAGGATGGGCTTGGCTTCAAGAGGGAAGCCAAGAACTTAACAAGCCATAAGGCTCCCATCTCCGCCAAGGAGAAAGGGAAAGCCCCTATGGCAAGTAGTACTAAAAGGAACCATGCTTTTATGTACAATGATAAAAGACAGTCTCATAGGAGTTGTAATACTTTTGATTCACATGCCTATGATTCTTATGCTATGTTCACTTCCAGTTCTTCCTACATGCATGGTAGAGATATGCCTAGGAAAAATATTCATCATGTGCCTAGGAAGAATATTGTTCATGTTCCTAGGAAAGTTATGAATGGACCCTCTGCAATTTATCATGCTTTAAATGCTTCTTTTGCTATTTGTAGAAAGGATAGGAAGATAGTTGCTAGGAAATTAGGGGCAAGATGCAAGGGAGATAAAACTTGCATTTGGGTCCCTAAGGATATATGTGCTAACCTTGTAGGACCCAACGAGAGTTGGGTACCTAAGACCCAAGCCTAAATTTGCCTTGCAGGTTTATGCATCCGGGGGCTCAAGCTGGATAATCGACAGCGGATGCACAAACCATATGACGGGGGAGAAGAAAATGTTCACCTCCTACGTCAAAAACAAGGATTCCCAAGATTCAATAATATTCGGTGATGGGAATCAAGGCAAGGTAAAAGGGTTAGGTAAAATTGCAATATCAAATGAGCACTCTATTTCTAATGTGTTTTTAGTTGAGTCTCTGGGATATAATTTACTATCTGTTAGCCAATTATGCAATATGGGATATAACTGTTTATTCACAAACATAGATGTGTCTGTCTTTAGAAGATGTGACGGTTCACTAGCTTTTAAGGGTGTACTAGACGGCAAACTTTATTTAGTTGATTTTGCAAAAGAAGAGGCCGGTCTAGATGCATGTTTAATTGCTAAGACTTGCATGGGCTGGCTGTGGCATCGCCGTTTAGCACATGTGGGAATGAAGAACCTTCACAAGCTTCTAAAGGGAGAACACGTGATAGGTTTAACTGATGTGCATTTCGAAAAAGATAGACCTTGTGCAGCTTGTCAAGCAGGTAAACAAGTGGGAGGAGGGCATCACAGCAAGAATGTGATGACCACATCAAGACCCCTGGAGCTGCTACATATGGACCTCTTCGGACCCGTCGCCTATCTAAGCATAGGAGGAAGTAAGTATGGTTTAGTTATTGTTGATGACTATTCCCGCTTCACTTGGGTATTCTTTTTGCAGGATAAGTCTGAAACCCAAGGGACCCTCAAGCGCTTTCTAAGGAGAGCTCAAAACGAGTTTGAGCTCAAGGTGAAGAAGATAAGGAGCGACAATGGGTCCGAGTTCAAGAACCTTCAAGTGGAGGAGTATCTTGAGGAGGAAGGGATTAAACACGAGTTCTCCGCTCCCTACACACCACAACAAAATGGTGTGGTAGAGAGGAAGAACAGGACGCTCATCGATATGGCGAGGACGATGCTTGGAGAGTTCAAGACCCCCGAGTGCTTTTGGTTGGAAGCCGTGAACACGGCTTGCCACGCCATCAACCGGGTCTACCTACATCGCCTCCTCAAGAAGACGTCGTATGAGCTGCTATCCGGTAACAAACCCAATGTATCGTACTTTCGTGTATTTGGGAGCAAATGCTACATTCTAGTGAAGAAGGGTAGTGTAACACCCCAGGTGTTACCTTGGCTAGAGCCCACCTTGGCACTGAAGGATGTGATCACATGTGGTAGAGACTTAAGGAAACATATGAGAACCTTGGAGGTATTGTGTTAATCAAGTTGTTAATGGCCTAAGAAGTATTAATCAAGCCCTTGCACACTCTTCACTTGGATAGAGGGAGGAAGAACCCTAGGCCCTCCTAAACCCTAGCTCCCAAACCCTGGTTAAAGGGGGGGGAAAGAGAGTGAGTAAGATGCAAAACATGAGTGACCTTTAGCAAAACCCTAAGCAACCTTATAACCATCAATTAGGGGGGGGGATAATATTGCAAAAAGACCCCTGGAGAAACCCCAAATCCAATCTCCAAGTGGAGAGAGAGCTAGAGCTCTCTATTTCTCTCTAAGTGCAATTTTAACCCTAATCCAAAGACCAACCATGTTCACCTCGAAAATTTCACCAAAACCACTTGGGTTCTATACCAAAAATGTGGCATACCACCTAAGGCACCCCCTGGAAAAAGTGGAAACCGAGACTTGGACGTTTGACAGGTATTGGCATCAGTTTTGTTGCGGTGTGGGCAGTGAGACAAACCAAACTTGGCGCCCGTCTATCTCCTGATCTAGGGCGTATCCTCCATTGGAACTCACATGAACTAGGTAGCTCTAGGTACAGGGAAGAGATCTCCCACAGGCGACAAGGCAAGATTCGTATGCTTGGCCGCTAAGCAGAGGGAAGAACACGGGCAGAAGCAACGGGCCACATGTTCGACGTGCTCTGAGCTCGCCAGAGCACGCCCGCGCGCGCCCCCGCATGCCCCGCGTCGCGCCAAACGGACAAGCCAGCGCCATGGCCCACGCCCGTGCCTATAAAGCCCTCCCAGGCTTCGATCGTACTCTTCCGCGCACGCCCGACCCTCACCGGAGTTTAGCTCACCGCCGTTCGCCCGTGCGCAGCGTGTCCGCGGCCGCCCAATCCCCCTGCCACCGTAGACCGGCCAACAGAGCCATTCCCAACCCCGTCCAGCCCTCGGAGAAGACTGTGCACACCTCCGTGAAGCTCCTCGAGCGAGGAATCGGAGTTTGCTTCGCCGGAGAAGCCAGTCCAGGGTCGCCGGAGCTCTCAACCCCGCCGGAGTACGTGGACCGGGTAATCCACTCAGCCATTCTTCGATTCCTTGTGCACACGGTCACTACGTTACCCCGTGAAGCTCACCGTGCCCTTGGATTGAACCAGTTTGCCGTGGTTTGGTCGGTACTCTCGCCGCCGACGAGAACACCCTTGGGATAGTTAATGTTTTGTTAAAACAGAGATAACTTAGAAGAACCCTACAAAAATAACCCTAAGGTGAAAACACCCCCACCCTTGGGATAGTTAATGTTTTTTTATTAAGAACCTAGGAAAAATATGAAATCTGCTGTTTGACATTTTTCAAATAACAATGTAGTAGAAAGTGCCTTTTTGACATTAAACTTTAAAAAATCATAGCTAAATAACCACCCCTTAGCTTTCTGTGATTTTTGGCACAGAAGCTTATTATTACTGTTAGATGCCAACAAAAATAACCTTTAAGGCAGACCCCACCTCTAACTAAGAAATGTAGTGTCAAATGGCCCATTTACCCAACTTTTGTTATTTTTGTTTAAAGCATAGCCTTTGTACTTTAAGCCTCAAATTCTTAAAACAGGCTACAATAGCAAATGGTAACCCACTGTAATTGTTACAGAATTTTTGGAAAATATTAAACCCATGTCATAGTTCCAACCTACCCTAGAAACCATAAGTAGAAAATAAAAGAAAAGGGAAAAGTGGGTAATAGAAAAATGGTGTCATCCTAAATTCCTTTATATCTTATTCACTGAAGGATACAAGAGCAATACAATTTCCCTATGTTATCCTCAACAAAAACCTAAACCTAAAAGTGATAAGCCTAACCCACTAAAAGCCCCGTATGACCAAGAAAACCCTAAGTTACTTCTTGGCTTAGTTTCTTTTAACATAATGTTGCTAAAATCCTACATAATCATGACATACATGATCATTGCATTCGATAGACTGTAATCTTGCTGACGGAGAGTACATCCTCGTGCCGGAGCAAGGAGCTGCTCAGGAGGTAGCCCCGGATCCAACACCCGAGTCTGCATCAGAGGATCTGCCTGCCACTGCTTTGGAAGGCAAGCCCCGGTTTTATGCATAACCATTTATATATGCTATTTTACTACACTTAATGTTTGTAGGTTTGTACTATGCACTTAGGTGTAGGAGTTGATTGAAACCCTAGTTGCATTACCTCAGGTATCCTGTTGAAATGAATACTAGTATGCTAAGGTCGAGTAGCTGCTTTATTAATTAGGATCTCGGTAGAAGTCGAGTGATTTTTCTAGCACTCGCGCGAGGTCAGGGAATTTGGTTGTATCCACTTCTTATTATAATGATGTTGGTTTGTGGACAACAATCCATGGGGATTGGTTGTCCACGGGATAAAAATTTGAGTAAGGATTATGGTGTGGTACCGTGAGTCAAGCGTTTGAACGTACTAAGCACATGCCGAGAAATATGGTAAATCGGTAAACCTAGTACCTGAGTGAACCTGGCAGTGGACATATCCCCTCACGCGACCTGAGACGTGGTCTCCCATTCCGGTTATGGTGGGTACAAGTGCGGTCACTGCACGACGGCAGTCGGGGTCAGTGAGGCATTGTACGCCAAGGCGGTGAGCCCTGATCTGCTGACGGGGAATCGATGGGGACGGTTGATATGCGTGGGGACGGAGTGCCCCTACATGTCGTGTGTTTAGGTTTACCTTGCAAGGTTTAAAAACTCGCTTCGAATCGTCTGCTTCTCGCAGCTAATGAGACTGCTTGATCCATGCTGCTACATTGAGTAACAAGTGAAATGTGATGGGTTGACACAAGATGTGTTTGCTAAATATGTTTGATACCATGTATGAGTAGATAGTACACTTTTAGCCTTAAGAGAGTCACACTTAAATTTGACAAAGTTAAAACATGACATAGAAACTCAGCTAGTGCTTTTGGCAACCAAACCCCCACAGCCAAACAGCTGCATGTCTAGAGGTAGAGGAGTAGACTCCTCACACCGGGTAAGTCTAGTTGAGTATTAGTATACTCAGCCTTGCTTGTGGCATATTTTTTTTAGGTTCTCTGGAGGACATGGTTGCTGGAGTGACTTGGCCGTCCATCTTGCCACCGGGTTGGACTGTCAAGTGGGACCCTACCTCGGCTGAGGAGGAGCATGAGGAGTGATGGGACAGGCTTCCACATCTCTCTATTTATCTACCGTTAGTTTATTTCCGCTGCACCTTGAACAATGATGGTTACTTTTGCAAAAACTCCGATGATGATGATGATGATGATGATGTAATAATTTAATACTCTGCCATGTATGGTTTTACGCTTTATTGTATTTGCTCTGTGACTCACCATCGAGTGAGATTGTGGTACTTGATCCTATCAGTGGCCGTGTCGGACTAGATCCGAGGGATTGACGGGTTATTCCCATTTAAGTGTGGTCTAGCCTCTAAGGCGGGGCTTAGGCACTTAAGTTGGAATAATTCGGGCAGTTCCGCCACAGCTGGTATCGGAGCTTGTACCACCACAGAGGAATCAATAAAATGTAAATACCATCTTTTTTCCAAAGTAAAACTTGATAGAAACAAATGTTGGATAGATAGTAGGACGAGCAGGATAGACCTAGGACGTGAAGCCTTGGGATGATAGAAGGGTAGCTAGGTGGCTAAGTGATTAGGCCCTACAGGCCACTTTTACAGGATGGGAGTTTCTCCCTAATCCTTTTTTTTCACTAATGTGAGGTCGTTCAGGACGAGCATGCATGCATTCTTAAATTAAAATAAATGGAACATTAAGTAAGGACTTAAAAACAGAATGATGACCAACTAAGTACCCCGTACCATTTCATCTAACAAAAGAAAATGGAGTTTTGTTTTTCTTATTCTTTTTATAGTCCTTTTCTTTTACTTATGCTTAACCGTACACAGATGACTTCCCACGGATCCTCAGAGGACGGAAATGCACTGACCCACACTGACGGGCTCGCACGAGAGGGCTTTCCCCGCATTTTGTGGGAGGTACTTCAGGGGGCCGGATACATGACACCCCCTCAGTACGCAGTGCAGCAGTTCGAGAAGCACCGAGTGCCCCGCTGTAGGGTGAGGATGACTTTGGAGCCTCATCCCCTGCAGCCCGGCTGGCGCTCTTTGGACTCCGAGTCTTTCGGATACCGAGCTGAGGACACCATCGAGGCAATTGCCTTGCATGGGTTGACCACTTTCTGCAGATTCCATCCATTGGAGCTGTCTACCCACCCCATTGGCTTGTTCCCCGCCGAGAAGGAGGACGACCCAATGTGGAAGGATCGGGTGGAGCATGCCAAGGACATCTGGGCCATCTACCCAGGATAGACTGCGCACTTGACCGTACGGTGCATGAATGCCCTGTACCGTCTGCAAGTGATGCGCGGTGAGGCGATGTCCCACCTGATGGCATTATTGGAGGCTACAAAGATCACCTTGGATAATAGGGAGGAGCTTGTGGTTGACTTGTCCCAAGAAATGGTGGAGAAGGACTTGCAGGTAGAGCAGCTATCCACTAATATCCAAGAGTTGGAGGAATTAGTGGGCACTAGGGAGAGCACCATTGAGGTTCTCGAGGACCAGCTCATCAACACTCAGCAGCAGCTTGCCGAAGCAAATGAGCACCTGGATATGCATCACCAGGAGGCTGACGAGGAAGCCGACATCGAGGAAGGAGATGAGCCTGCCTCTAGTTTGGACACTGCCGGCTCAGGGAGACCACCATCCCCCGAGTCGAGTGTTGCCTCGTTCGCTCACTAGGTGCCCAGGATAGAGTTCGATGTCAGTGATGGTAGGACTCCTCGCAGCTAGCTTAGCTTTTGCACCCTTGGGGTGCTAGGCTAGATAGAGTTGAGTCTTTTTGACAAAAGATGTAACCATGATAAACTCTTTTGGGAACATGTTTGATGGATGCTGTTATCAGTTATAAAATTTGGAGGAGAAATTTATGCCTCTTTGCATCCTTTTGTTGAAGTTGGAGTCTGTCATTTTGCATTTGACTCTTTTCGCCGTATTTAAAACTTGAACTTGGAGTTAAGGTGTTAAGTATGTATGTGGTTTTTCAGATGGCCGGAAGGCAGCGTCGTGGCCAGAATGAGCACGTTCCTCCACCGCCGCCACCGCCTCCCACTCTGCAGGAGCTCATGGCTCAGCAGAATGAGATCCTGAGGCAGCTGGCTCAACGTCAGCCACCACCTCAGCACTATGGTGGTGGAGACCATCAGCGTCACCCCGCGGCGGCTACCTACCAGGAGTTCCTTAGCACCCAGCCTCCCTTGTTCACAAGGGCAGAGGACCCACTTGACGCAGATGTATGGTTGCGAGTGGTGGAATCCAAATTCCCGCTACTCCATGGAGCTTGCTCAGAGGTTACTAAAGTCAGGTTCGCCACCCAGCAGCTTCGTGGACCCGCAAGGACTTGGTGGGACCATTTTCTTGCCATGCAGCCAGAGGATCGAGAGGTGGAATGGAGGGAGTTCAAGGCAGCCTTTAGGGGACATCACATACCAGCCGGGATTATGGACCGAAAGCTTAATGAGTTTATGGCACTCACTCAGGGCAACAGGACAGTGTTGCAGTATGCCCAGGCTTTTAATGACTTGTGCCAGTATGCGGGATATCATGCAGATACAGATGAGAAGAAGCGAGACAGGTTCAGGAGGGGGCTCAGCACTAAGCTCCGTGACCGTCTCAACACCGTCAGGGCCAACAGCTACAACGAGTTGGTCAACATGGCCATCTCCCAAGAGGACTGCATTACAGCTCGACAGGCAGAAAAGAAGAGGAAGACCCCTGTGGCAGGACCCTCAGCTCAGCCACAGCGCTTTAGGATTGTGTCCGACACTCAGAGCAGAGGTCCCCAGCATCAGCAAGGCAGATGGGTGATCTGACCACAGCAGCAGCAGCAGGCACCCAACCGTGCCTAATTTCCAGCTCAGAGGAATAACCAGCAGCAGCAGCAGTACCGCCAGGCAAATGATAACAGGTGTTTCACATGTGGCAACACCGGACATTATGCCAAGAATTGCCCCAGGAACCAGCAGAGGCAGGGGCAGAATGTCAATCAGAACCAAGGCAAGAGGCAGAAGGTGCAAGTGAGGCAGGGCAGGCTGAACTTCACCACCATGGCTGATATTCCAGAGGGAGCACCCGTCATGACTGGTATCTTTACAGTTTTAAATTATCCTGCCATTATTCTTTTTGATTCTGGTGCTTCACATAGTTTTATCAGTGCCAAATTTAGTGCAAAGTGCCAATTACCTTTTTACCACACCAATGGGGGTATCACAATTTCAACACCAGGAGGCAGGGTTGTCACTTACCAAATTAACAAGAATGTGCCTATAAAGTTTGCTAGTCTGATAATTAAAACCAACCTCCTCATTTTGGGATTGGATAGTGTGGATATCATATTGGGAACTGACTGGTTGACCAGAAATCAGGCTGTGATGGATATTGCAGCTAGGGCCATTGAGGTGCACTCACCAACTTGTGGTGGAACCACACTATATTTGCCTGACCAAGGCTGTACCCGTTCCTGTGCCTTCGTCATGCTAGAATCCTCGGTAGAAAAGATCCCAGTGGTCTGTGACTACCCAGATGTTTTCCCAGATGAATTGCCAGGGATGCCACCTGACTGAGACATTGAGTTCGCAATTGAGTTGCAACCCGGGACTGCTCCTATTTCCAAGAGACCCTATAGGATGCCTCCCGCGGAGTTGGCAGAGCTGAAAAAGCAATTGCAAGAGTTGTTGGACAAAGGGTTTATTCGCCCAAGTACTTCACCATGGGGATGTCCAGCTTTATTTGTGAAGAAAAACGATGAGAGTTTGAGGATGTGTGTTGACTACCACCCACTCAATGCAGTGACTATCAAGAACAAATACCCACTGCCCCGTATTGACGTTCTGTTTGATCAATTGGTAGGAGCCAAGGTATTCTCCTAGATAGACCTTCGCTCAGGTTACCATCAGATTAAGATCCGTGCCAGTGATATTCCCAAGACGGCTTTCTCTACCAGATATGGGCTGTATGAGTTTTTGGTGATGTCTTTTGGGCTGACCAATGCCCCGGTGTATTTCATGTATCTAATGAACTCAGTGTTTATGCCAGAGTTGGATAAGTTCGTGGTCGTCTTCATTGATGATATCCTGGTCTATTCCAAGAATGAAGACGAACATACTGAGCACCTGCACATCGTGCTTCAGCGACTGCGCGATCATCACCTTTATGCTAAGTTGTCCAAGTGTGAGTTCTGGCTGAGGGAAATTAAATTCTTAGGTCACACAATCTCTCAGGATGGGATATCAGTTGATCCTGAGAAGGTGCAAGAGGTGATGAATTGGAAACCCCCAACTACAGTAAGGCAGATTCGAAGTTTTCTGGGTTTAGCAGGGTACTACCGGCGATTTATTCCGGATTTCTCCAGAATTGCCAAACCAATGACTGAACTGTTGAAGAAGGGAGTCAAGTATGATTGGAGCCAGAAGTGCGAGGATGCCTTTCACACCTTGAGGCAGCATTTGACAACAGCCCCAGTGCTGGCTCAACCTGATAACACCAAGCCCTTTGAAGTTTATTGTGATGCTTCTGATACTGGATTGGGATGTGTCTTGATGCAAGATAACAGAGTCATTGTCTATGCTTCCCGAGCACTCAGACCCCATGAGCAGAATTATCCCACGCATGATCTGGAATTGGCAGCGGTGGTTCATGCTCTTAAGATATGGAGACACTACTTGATGGGAGCTCATTGTAACATCTACACCGATCACAAGAGTCTCAAGTACATCTTCACTCAGGCTGATCTGAACATGAGGCAGAGAAGATGGTTGGAGTTAATCAAGGACTATGATCTAGAGGTTCATTACCATCCTGGGAAAGCCAATGTCGTGGCAGATGCCTTGAGCAGAAAGGCCCAGTGCAATTGTGTGAACATGGATGTGGGAGTTACCACCCTGTGTGATGAGTTGTGCAGATTGAACCTAGAAGTTGTTTCTTCAGGTGACCTAAGCTATATCTCAGTGGAGCCCACATTGCAAGAGTAGATAGTCAGGGCACAGATTGAGGATAAGGGTGTTCAGGTTATCAAGGAAATGATCAAGCAAAAGGCCGAAAAATACAAGTGCTTCCGGCAGGACAACAAGGGAATTCTATGGTTTGGAGATCGATTGGTTGTTCCCAAGGACCCTGAGCTCAGAAAGAAGATATTGGACGAAGCTCATCTTTCAAAGTTCTCCATGCACCCTGGTAGCAACAAAATGTACCATGACCTCAGATCTTCATATTGGTGGACCAGAATGAAGAGAGAAATTGCCAAGTACATATCCGAGTGTGACACTTGCCAGAGAATAAAAGCTAGTCACTTGAAGGCAGCAGGCCCTTTACAACCCCTTCCCATACCATCTTGGAAATGGGAGGACATTTGCATGGATTTTATCGTAGGATTGCCCAATACATCCAGGCACCATGATTCAATTTGGGTTATTGTGGACAGATTAACCAAGACCGCTCACTTCTTGCCAGTGCACACCACCCACAGGATGGAGAAGTATGCAGAGATCTACATTGACCAGATAGTTCGTCTGCATGGGATACCAAGGACTATAGTCTCAGACCGAGGAGCACCATTTGTGGCACCATTTTGGGAGCAATTGCAGGACTCACTTGGGACCCATGCCATACGAAGCTCAGCATACCATCCCCAAACCGATGGCCAGACAGAAAGGGTGAATCAGATCTTGGAAGACATGTTGCGAGCCTGTGCACTACATTACGGAAAGGATTGGGACAAGTGTCTTTCCTTGGCCGAGTTTTCTTACAATAACAGCTATCAGTCCAGTCTGAAGATGGCACCTTTTGAGGCTTTGTATGGAAGAAGATGCAGAACCCCACTGAATTGGTCTCAAGCAGGAGAGAGGGAAATTTTTGGGCCAGATCTGGTACTTGAAGCAGAGGCAAAGGTCAGAATTATCAAGAAGAACTTAGAAGCTGCTCAGGCCAGGCAAAAGAGCTATCATGACAAGAGGCGGAAGCCTCTACAGTTTGAAGTGGGAGATCATGTTTATCTTAAGGTATCACCCACCAAGGGTGTCCAGAGATTCGGGATTAAGGGCAAGTTAGCTCCTCGCTACATTGGACCCTACGAGATCAAGGAAGCTTGTGGACCCGTAGCCTATCAACTGGAATTGCCACCCCACATGTCAGCAGTTCACAATGTGTTCCATGTATCTCAGCTGTGAAAATGTGTCCGCTTACCTACTGAAGTGCTACCAGAACCAGACATTGAGATAGAACCAGACTTATCCTATCAAGAGTACCCCGTCAAGGTATTAGATCAGAAGGAGAGATCAACTCGGGCAAGATCAGTCAGAATGTATAAGGTTCAGTGGAGTCACCATTCAGCGGAAGAAGCTACATGGGAGACTGAGGATTTTCTACGCTCTCGCTTCCCCGACTTCCTGCCCAAAGGAGTCGGTACGTAACCCCAAAACCCCACCCCCACCTGCTCTTTGAATACAATTGTAAGAAAAACTTAGATAACAAGGATAGTCTAAGTTATGGATTTAACTTGAAAAGGGCTTCCTTCTGAAGTTGCAAAGAGAATGACATTCGAAGAGCAGTTAACAAGAGAAACTTGAGTATAAAGAAAGAGTAGCACCAACCCACCTTCAAGCACCCCTCCAAGGGACTCTACCTAAAATCTCGGGACGAGATTCCTTTAAGGGGGGAGGGCTGTAACACCCCAGGTGTTACCTTGGCTAGAGCCCACCTTGGCACTGAAGGATGTGATCACATGTGGTAGAGACTTAAGGAAACATATGAGAACCTTGGAGGTGTTGTGTTAATCAAGTTGTTAATGGCCTAAGAAGTATTAATCAAGCCCTTGCACACTCTTCACTTGGATAGAGGGAGGAAGAACCCTAGGCCCTCCTAAACCCTAGCTCCCAAACCCTGGTTAAAGGGGGGGAAGAGAGTGAGTAAGATGCAAAACATGAGTGATCTTTAGCAAAACCCTAAGCAACCTTATAACCATCAATTAGGGGGGGTAATATTGCAAAAAGACCCCTGGAGAAACCCCAAATCCAATCTCCAAGTGGAGAGAGAGCTAGAGCTCTCTATTTCTCTCTAAGTGCAATTTTAACCCTAATCCAAAGACCAACCATGTTCACCTCGAAAATTTCACCAAAACCACTTGGGTTCTATACCAAAAATGTGGCATACCACCTAAGGCACCCCCTGGAAAAAGTGGAAACCGAGACTTGGACGTTTGACAGGTCTTGGCATCAGTTTTGTCGCGGTGTGGGCAGTGAGACAAACCAAACTTGGCGCCCGTCCATCTCCTGATCTAGGGCGTATCCTCTATTGGAACTCACATGAACTAGGTAGCTCTAGGTACAGGGAAGAGATCTCCCACAGGCGACAAGGCAAGATTCGTATGCTTGGCCGCTCAGCAGAGGGAAGAACACGGGCAGAAGCAACGGGCCACGTGTTCGACGCGCTCTGAGCTCGCCAGAGCACGCCCGCGCGCGCCCCCGCATGCCCCGCGTCGCGCCAAACGGACAAGCCAGCGCCATGGCCCACGCCCGCGCCTATAAAGCCCTCCCAGGCTTCGACCGTACTCTTCCGCGCACGCCCGACCCTCACCGGAGTTTAGCTCGCCGCCGTTCGCCCGTGGGCAGCGTGTCCGCGGCCGCCCAATCCCCCTGCCACCGTAGACCGGCCAACAGAGCCATTCCCAACCCCGTCCAGCCCTCGGAGAAGACTGTGCACACCTCCGTGAAGCTCCCCGAGCGAGGAATCGGAGTTTGCTTCGCCGGAGAAGCCAGTCCAGGGTCGCCGGAGCTCTCAACCCCGCCGGAGTACGTGGACCGGGTAATCCACTCAGCCATTCTTCGATTCCTTGTGCACACGGTCACTACGTTACCCCGTGAAGCTCACCGTGCCCTTGGATTGAACCAGTTCGCCGTGGTTTGGCCGGTACTCTCGCCGCCGACGAGAACACCCGCCTGCGCGCGTGGACCGAGCGATTCCGGCCATCCCCGACGGCAAGCCGTACCTCGACGTGACCGCCAGAGCCTCCCCGAGCCAACCCCACCCTTCGCCGGACCTCCCTCGCCGCCGGTAAGCCGCGCCACCCTTTTCTTTCCCGCGGTTACTGTTTACATTGGGGGAAGGACTGCGGGTGAGAGGGAGAGAAGGTCGGGGGGTTTTGTGAAATGTCAGAGACACAGGGGAATAGTGGCACAAGGGTAGAACTGCGAAGGTTGATTTAGTTTAAACCCAGGGACCTCGGTGTAAACTGTTTTTCCAGAAAACCTTTATTAAATCTGTTTTTAATTTGAATAGGAACTTTAAAAATTCATAACTTCTGTTCAGTTCATCCAAATTTGGTCAAACCAATTTTGCCAGACTCTAATTAATGTGACCTACTTAGGAAAAATATAAAACCCCTTGGTACTATAGAAAACTTTAAAGTTCTGATTTAATGACAGTTTTAGCCAAAAGCTCAATAATAGAAAGAAAAATAGTTGTGCTATTTGACTAGGGCTAGAAAAATTTGGAGAAGTTTATATCTACCTACTGACCTGTTTAAAAATGTTAAACCTCTCTGCCCAACCCATTAAGTTAATCTTTACCCCTTATTTTGAAATATGCTTAAGGTTAAGAAAAATAGAAAATGTGGTTTAAATAATGGACCAGAAGACACTCCTATTTTTGTTAGGATTCTTGTTCAATCTAGTTCACTGGAAAAATCTATAATACCCTGGTTTAGTATAAAATAAGTAGGGTGCCTTTTATTTTAATAAAACAGAGATAACTTAGAAGAACCCTACAAAAATAACCCCAAGGTGAAAACACCCCCACCCTTGGGATAGTTAATGTTTTGTTATTAAGAACCTAGGGAAAATATGAAATCTGCTGTTTGACATTTTTCAAATAACAATGTAGTAGAAAGTGCCTTTTTGACATTAAACTTTAGAAAATCATAGCTAAATAACCACCCCTTAGCTTTCTGTGATTTTTGGCACAGAAGCTTATTATTACTGTTAGATGCCAACAAAAATAACCTTTAAGGCAGACCCCACCTCTAACTAAGAGATGTAGTGTCAAATGGCCCATTTACCCAACTTTTGTTATTTTTGTTTAAAGCATAGCCTTTGTACTTTAAGCCTCAAATTCTTAAAACAGGCTAGAATAGCAAATGGTAACCCACTGTAATTGTTACAGAATTTTTGGAAAATATTAAACCCCTGTCATAGTTCCAACCTACCCTAGAAACCATAAGTAGAAAATAAAAGAAAAGGGAAAAGTGGGTAATAGAAAAATGGTGTCATCCTAAATTCCTTTATATCTTATTCACTGAAGGATACAAGAGCAATACAATTTCCCTATGTTATCCTCAACAAAAACCTAAACCTAAAAGTGATAAGCCTAACCCACTAAAAGCCCCGTATGACCAAGAAAACCCTAAGTTACTTCTTGGCTTAGTTTCTTTTAACATAATGTTGCTAAAATCCTACATAATCATGACATACATGATCATTGCATTCGATAGACTGTAATCTTGCTGACGGAGAGTACATCCTCGTGCCGGAGCAAGGAGCTGCTCAGGAGGTAGCCCCGGATCCAGCACCCGAGTCTGCATCAGAGGATCTGCCTGCCACTGCTTTGGAAGGCAAGCCCCGGTTTTATGCATAACCGTTTATATATGCTATTTTACTACACTTAATGTTTGTAGGTTTGTACTATGCACTTAGGTGTAGGAGTTGATTGAAACCCTAGTTGCATTACCTCAGGTATCCTGTTGAAATGAATACTAGTATGCTAAGGTCGAGTAGCTGCTTTATTAATTAGGATCTCGGTAGAAGTCGAGTGATTTTTCTAGCACTCGCGCGAGGTCAGGGAATTTGGTTGTATCCACTTCTTATTATAATGATGTTGGTTTGTGGACAACAATCCATGGGGATTGGTTGTCCACGGGATAAAAATTTGAGTAAGGATTATGGTGTGGTACCGTGAGTCAAGCGTTTGAACGTACTAAGCACATGCCGAGAAATATGGTAAATCGGTAAACCTAGTACCTGAGTGAACCTGGCAGTGGACATATCCCCTCACGCGACCTGAGACGTGGTCTCCCATTCCGGTTATGGTGGGTACAAGTGCGGTCACTGCACGACGGCAGTCGGGGTCAGTGAGGCATTGTACGCCAAGGCGGTGAGCCCTGATCTGCTGATGGAAAATCGATGGGGACGGTTGATATGTGTGGGGATGGAGTGCCCCTACATGTCGTGTGTTTAGGTTTACCTTGCAAGATTTAAAAACTCGCTTCGAATCGTCTGCTTCTCGCAGCTAATGAGACTGCTTGATCCATGCTGCTACATTGAGTAACAAGTGAAATGTGATGGGTTGACACAAGATGTGTTTGCTAAATATGTTTGATACCATGTATGAGTAGATAGTACACTTTTAGCCTTAAGAGAGTCACACTTAAATTTGACAAAGTTAAAACATGACATAGAAACTCAGCTAGTGCTTTTGGCAACCAAACCCCCACAGCCAAACAGCTGCATGTCTAGAGGTAGAGGAGTAGACTCCTCACACCGGGTAAGTCTAGCTGAGTATTAGTATACTCAGCCTTGCTTGTGGCATATTTTTTTTAGGTTCTCTGGAGGACATGGTTGCTGGAGTGACTTGGCCGTCCATCTTGCCACCGGGTTGGACTGTCGAGTGGGACCCTACCTCGGCTGAGGAGGAGCATGAGGAGTGATGGGACAGGCTTCCCTATCTCTCTATTTATCTACCGTTAATTTATTTCCGCTGCACCTTGAACAATGATGGTTACTTTTGCAAAAACTCCGATGATGATGATGATGATGATGTAATAATTTAATACTCTGCCATGTATGGTTTTACGCTTTATTGTATTTGCTCTATGACTCACCATCGAGTGAGATTGTGGTACTTGATCCTGTCAGTGGCCGTGTCGGACTAGATCCGAGGGATTGACGGGTTATTCCCATTTAAGTGTGGTCTAGCCTCTAAGGCGGGGCTTAGGCACTTAAGTTGGAATAATTCGGGCAGTTCCGCCACAGGTAGAAATTCTAAGTTTGCTCCCAAAGCTGTAGAAGGGTTTTTATTAGGTTATGATTCAAATACAAAGGCGTATAGGGTCTTCAACAAATCATCAGGTTTGGTTGAAGTCTCTAGCGACGTTGTATTTGATGAAACTAATGGCTCTCCAAGAGAGCAAGTTGTTGATCGTGATGATGTAGATGAAGAAGATGTTCCGATGGCCGCTATACGAACCATGGCGATTGGTGATGTACGACCACAGGAACATAAGGAGCAAGATCAACCTTCTTCCTCAACTATGGTGCATCCCCCAACTCAAGACGATGAATAGGTTCATCAACAGGAGGCGTGTGATCAAGGGGGAGCACAAGATGATCATGTGATGGAGGAAGAAGCGCAACCGGCACCTCCAACCCAAGTTCGAGCGATGATTCAAAGGGATCATCCCGTCGACCAAATTCTGGGTGATATTAGCAAGGGAGTAACTACTCGATCTCGATTAGTTAATTTTTGTGAACATTACTCCTTTGTCTCTTCTATTGAGCCTTTCAGGGTAGAAGAGGCCTTGCTAGATCCGGACTGGGTGTTGGCCATGCAAGAGGAGCTCAACAACTTCAAGAGAAATGAAGTTTGGACGCTGGTGCCTCGTCCTAAGCAAAATATTGTGGGAACCAAGTGGGTGTTCCGCAATAAACAAGACGAGCACGGGGTGGTGACAAGGAACAAGGCTCGACTTGTGGCAAAAGGTTATGCCCAAGTCGCAGGTTTGGACTTTGAGGAGACTTTCGCTTCTGTAGCTAGGCTAGAATCAATTCGTATTTTGCTAGCATATGCCGCTCACCATTCTTTCAGGTTGTACCAAATGGATGTGAAGAGCGCTTTCCTCAACGGGCCAATCAAAGAGGAGGTGTACGTAGAGCAACCCCCTGGCTTCGAGGATGAACGGTACCCCGACCATGTGTGTAAGCTCTCTAAGGCGCTCTATGGACTTAAGCAAGCCCCAAGAGCATGGTATGAATGCCTTAGAGATTTCTTAATTGCTAATGCTTTCAAGGTTGGGAAAGTCGATCCAACTCTTTTCACTAAGACATGTGATGGTGATTTGTTTGTGTGCCAAATTTATGTCGATGACATAATATTTGGTTCTACTAATCAAAAGTCATGTGAAGAGTTTAGCAGGGTGATGACGCAAATTTATGCTGGATGTAAGGTCGATAGGAAGAGTACATCGGGGACGTGCCAATTCTTAGGAAGGTCCCTGGTGTCGTAGAACTCTAAGAAACAAACCTCTGTTGCCCCATCCACCGCTGAGGCTGAGTACGTTGCCGCAGGACAGTGTTGCGCGCAACTACTTTGGATGAGGCAAACCCTCCGGGACTTTGGCTACAATCTGAGCAAAGTCCCACTCCTATGTGATAATGAGAGTGTTATCCGCATGGCGGAAAATCCTGTTGAGCACAGCCGCACAAAGCACATCGACATCCGGCATCACTTTTTGAGAGACCACCAGCAAAAGGGAGATATCGAAGTGTTTCATGTTAGCACCGAGAACCAGCTAGCCGATATCTTTACAAAGCCTCTAGATGAGAAGACCTTTTGCAGGCTGCGTAGTGAGCTCAATGTCTTAGATTCGTGGAACCTGGATTGAAATATAGCATACTTGTGACTATGCCTTTGATCATGTTCCTTCTGCATTTTGTTGCTTATTTTTGATGCTCAAGTTGTACAAGCACTCCCCGGACCTCACAAGTCTTTGTGCAAGTGACGCACACATTTAGGGGGAGATGTGTTACAACTTGACCCTTTGAGACTAACCGTGTGCTTGAGTTTGCTTGATTTAGTCTCAAAGGTGGATTGAAAGGGAAAGGTGGACTTGGACCATGAGAGACTTCCACTGCACTCCGATGAGAGGGTAACTAATTCCAAGTTCATCTTGTGAACTCTTATTGCCTTTGGACTCTTATTTGAAGATTTGGTGAGGCAATGGGGTTAAAGGGCCAAGATTAATCCCGTTTTGGTGCTTGATGCCAAAGGGGGAGAAAATAAAGGCCAAAGCAATAGATGGATCAGCTACCACTTGAGAAAGTTTGAAAATAGTAGATTAGAGCTTTTAGTTTGTCAAAACTCTTTTATTTGCTCTTATGTCAAAAGTTGGCCTCCTATGGGGAGAAGTGTTGATTATGAGAAAAAGGGGGAGTTTTTGAAATCCTTGATCAAATTTCTTTGGAATACCTCTCTTTATGTCTCTACAAGTGGATTTGACTTAGAGATAGGAATTTGAGTTTGATTTGCAAAAACAAAACAAGTGGTGGCATAGAGTGATCCATATATGTCAAATTGGATTCAAAACAACCTTGAGTTTTAATTTGCATTGATATTGCACGTATTCTAGTTGCTTTATGTTGTGTTGGCATAAATCACCAAAAAGGGGGAGATTGAAAGGGAAATGTTTCCTTGGCCATTTCTAAGTATTTTGGTGATTGAGTGCCAACCCAAATGCTCTTGTGCTAATCTATGCAAAGGTGTGGACAAAGTGCAAAACATGTCAAAAGGTATGTTTCTAGACTTAGTACATTATTTTATGGACTAATGTATTGTGTCTAAGTGCTGGAAACAGAAAAAAATCGAGTTGGAGAAAAGATGGCTAAGTTCAGCCAAAGTCTGCTCAGTCTGGGTTCACCGGACTGTCCGGTGGTGCACCGGACAGTGTCCGGTGCGCCAGGCTGGCTCTGGCGAACAGGCTGCTCTCGGGAGATGATTAACGGCGTATGACTAAAATTCACCGGGCTATCCGGTGGTGCACCGAACTGTCCGGTGAGCCAACGGTCGGCCGCGCGATCCGCGCGAGACACGTGGCCGAGCCAACGGCTAGAAGGGAGCACCGGACTGTCCGGTGCGCCAACGGCTCTCAAGCGCCAACGGTCGGCTTCGCCAAATAAGGAAAGAGATCTGCACCGGACAGTGTCCGATGGTGCACCGGACATGTCCGGTGCGCCAGTCGACATAAGGCAGGAATTGCCTTCCGTGATTGCTCTCAACGGCTCCTAGCTGCCTTGGGGCTATAAAAGGGACCCCTTGGCGCATGGAGAAGACACCCAAGCAACCTTAGAGCATTCTTGATCATCCACACTCAATCTTTGCGCATTCGTTTGTCATTCTCAGTGATTCGAGCTCCGTTCTAGTGAGAATTTTGAGACAGTCATTGAGCTCGAGTCTTGGCCGTGTGTGTGCGTATTTTGCTGTGGATTTGTGTGTGTTGCTTCCCTCCCTTACTCTGTGCTTCTTTGTGAACTTCAAGTGTAAGGGCGAGAGACTCCAATTTGTGGAGATTCCTCGCAAGTGGGATAAAGATAAGCAAAGCAAAACACCGTGGTATTCAAGTGGGTCTTTGGACCGCTTGAGAGGGGTTGATTGCAACCCTCGTCCGTTGGGACGCCACAACGTGGAGTAGGCAAGCGTTGGCCTTGGCCGAACCACGGGATAACCACCGTGCCATCTCTGTGATTGATATCTTTGTGGTCATAGTGTTTTGGTGGAGACTCCTCTCTAGCCACTTGGCGATTATTGTACTGACACTTAACCAAGTTTTTGTGGCTTAAGTTTCAAGTGTTACAGGATCACCTATTCACCCCCCCCCCCTCTAGGTGTTCTCAGTCGCCACAGTCATATGCATTGTGATTGGGATGATAAGGTTATTAGTTTTGTGGACAAAGGAGTGGAAGTTCAGTTAGTGGGCAATACTGCTCAGCAGCAGGTTGTGGAGGAAGTTTCTACTCTACAGGTGGAGAAATGGCTACGAGGGAATGATATCTGGGTGTTTGCATTGTTGGAGGAGGTGATTGAGGAGAACAGCAACGAGATCCATCCAGAATTGCATGTGCTGTTGGGGGAATTCAGTGACATTTTTGTTACACCAACTGAACTGCCTCCATCTCGACCATTTGACCATCATATCCCTTTGCTCCCTGGGTCCATCCCGGTCAATGCTCGACCCTACAAATATTCTCCTCATCATAAGACGGAGATTGAGAAGCAAGTGGCTGCTTTGTTGAAATCTGGTTTGATCACCCCCAGTGTGAGCCCTTTTGCTTCTCCGGTCCTTTTAGTGCAAAAGAAGGATGGTATGTGGCGGTTCTGTGTGGATTACCGTAAGCTCAATGATATGACCATCAAGAATCGGTTTCCGATGCCGGTGGTCGAGGAGATTTTGGATGAGCTTGCTGGCACTAAATTTTTTCTAGTCTGGACATGACTTCGGGGTATCATCATGTGCGTATGGGCGCCTCCGAGGAGTTTAAGACTGCGCTTAAAACTCACCAGGGCCACTACCAGTTTCGAGTCATGCCTTTCGGACTTACTAACGCTCCAGCTACATTCCAGTGTGCGATGAACTTGGTGCTAGCTCCTTTCCTTCGGAAATTTGTTATGGTCTTTATTGATGATATATTGATTTATAGTCCCACTTGGCACTCTCATTTGGAGCATCTAAGGTTGGTCTTTGCTGCTTTAAGGGACCACAAGTTCTATCTCAAAGAGAGGAAATGTATATTTGGTAAAAAGGAGCTGATTTATTTGGGCCATATTATATCTGGTGAGGGTGTGGCTACTGACCCTCAGAAAACCGAAGTTATGCTCAAGTGGCCAACACCACTGAATGTCACTGATTTGCGAGGTTTTCTTGGGTTGACCGGGTACTACAGGCGCTTTGTGCAAGGGTACGGGATAATTGCTCGGCCACTAACGAAGTTACTACAGAAAGGGGCCTTCAAGTGGACACCAGAAGCTGAAGTTGCTTTTCAGCGTCTGAAGCAGGCCATGATTTCCACGCCGGTATTGGCATTACCTGATTTTAACATACCCTTTTTTGTTGAAATTGACGCCTGTGATGACGAGGTAGGAGCGATGTTGATGCAGCAGGGAAGATCTATCGCTTTCTTGAGTAAGGCGTTGGGAGTTACCAATCAGAAGCTTTCGATCTATGAGAAGGAGTTCATCGCCCTGATTATGGCTGTGGATCGTTGGCGTCATTATCTCCAATGGAGCAAGTTTGAAATCCGGACGGATCACAAGGCTCTCAGTTTCTTGGGCAGTCAAGAACTTCATTCAGAGTTGCAACGTAAAGCCAAGGCAAAGCTTATGGGGATGCAGTTTAAAGTAATCTACAAGCAGGGCAAAGAGAACAAAGTCGCTGATGCTCTTTCTCGGGTGGGTTGTGTGATGGCGTTGACAGCAGTCAGTGAAGTTCAACCTCGCTGGATTCAAGAAGTTACCAATTCTTATGTGACTGATTCTGATGCGCAGTCACTGTTGGCTCGGTTGTGTGTCCACAGCCCGGATGAGTATGGCTACTCTCTTTCTCAGGGAGTCATTAGGAAGGGCAGTTTGATTTGGGTTGGCCACAATTCAGCTCTCCGGACGAAGTTGGTGGCAACATTGCATGACAGTGCCACGGGTGGTCACTCGGGGGTGCACGCCACTTATCATCGATTGAAGAAATTGTTTTTTGGAAGGGCATGAAGACTGATGTGGAAGATTTTGTCAAACAGTGTCAAATTTGTCAAAAGGCCAAAGGAGAGAGAGTTCACCCGGCTGGTTTATTGCAACCGCTTCCGGTTCCTCAAGGCGCCTGGCAGGATATTGCAATGGATTTCATAGAAAAATTGCCCAAGTCTAGTGGCTATGATACAATCTTGGTTGTGGTGGACCGTTTCTGGAAGTACGCCCATTTTATTGCTCTGAAACACCCTTTCACTGCAGCACAAGTGGCTCAAGTTATTTTGGATCAGGTGGTCCGCTTGCATGGTCTTCCAAGATCTATTGTCAGTGACAAGGATAAGATCTTTACGAGCATATTCTGGAGTCAATTATTCAAGCTATTAGGCACTAAGCTGAACCTGAGCACAGCATATCACCCACAGACTGACGGCCAGAGCGAGCGGGTTAAACAATTGTGGAGATGTACCTGAGGTGTGCAGTCCATGCTCAACCTTCTAAATGGAAGAATTGGTTGCCTCTGGCAGAATTTTGGTACAATACCACATACCACACTTCACTGGCTTGTTCTCCTTTCAAAGTGTTGTACGGTTATGACCCTCCGTTTGCAGCAGCACCTCATATCCCATCTGATGCTATCGTTGATGTAGCATATCTGTTAGAGGTAAGGGCTCAGTAAACCTTGATATTGTGGGAGCAGCTTGCCACAGCCCAGAACCGCATTAAGAAGGCGGACCGGCTCCGGACCGAACGCCAGTTTAACGTCGGGTGACATGGTTTTGCTCAAACTCCAACCGTGTACCAAGCACACTGTGGTCAGTCGTTCATGTCCTAAACTTGCCTTCAAGTTCTTCGTCCCTTACAAGATATTGGAGCGTGTGGGTGCAGTGGCTTATCGTTTGGAGCTGCCAGCTGATGCTAAGGTGCACCCGGTATTCCATGTGTCACAACTAAAACCATATATTCCAGACAACACATCCTGTCTTTGCTACTCTTCCGACTTCCTTACTATGTTCTGTGCCAGCTGTATCCGGATACTCTTGCTTGGGGCCAAGCAAGCGTTGGGGGGGGGGGGGCAGATGTTACGCCAGTGGGTGTCATAACGCAGAATACAGAGAACAAGGGAGTGGAGCCCAAAGAGAACAAGGGAGTGGAGCCCAAAGCTGAAGTTTGAAGTGGTGTGCGCCATTCTGGTGAGCGGGTGAGTGGCATTATGGGCCGGCCCACGTAAGGAGTGATATATGGTTGTGAAGGGTTAAGAAAATAATAGAGAAGAAAAATACTACCTACAACAAATGTATCTGGCGGCGAGAGCGCGCTCACGTCCCAGCGACCCACTCGTCGGCGGCCACGGGCCATCACATTTTGGATCATATGTTCTGAGCTGATTGTGTTAGCTGATTGTTGATGCTTTTATTCTGTAACCTATGGCAATAGCTTACGCATGAATTTTGCAATCCCAATTATGATTTTTGAACTTATATTTCTGGATTAGAGATTACAGTATCAGAGAATTTTGATATAAGATCAGAGAAAGCAGCAGTGACTCTGCGTCTATTTTTCATTGTTTTGGTCCGGTAAGCACAAGCGTTGGAAGCCAGTAACGGTAGATTTGGCTGTACTCCACGAACAACGCTCAAATCCATGTCGGCACTGTGAATGGGACCTATGAAGATCTAGAACAGAATTACATCAAACAGTCTGTTAATCCGTACTCTGTTGGTTGCTTCTACAAAGATTGCAGACGAAACAGTCCGCACAAGCTGGCTTTTATCTGAAGAAAGCAGTTAGATTCTTCAATCGAACAACGCATATTCTTAAAAAACCTTGCCACAAAGGCGGCATACTCTTACAAATCCTTCAAATAAAACAAATTTAATATTTAAAATAATAAAACCAGGGTAACAACAGTTAAACAGATTTGAAACAAAAATTATCTGGCTTTATTGTGCCCTCAGACATCCAAGGAAGGAATTAGCAGCATTAGCTCTCAAGCCTGGCAGGGCGAAAGCTCTTAGGCGGCAACTGCGAATGTAGAGAAACAAGCCTTGACTTCAATCATCATCGGGCACACCATACACAGATTAGTCTGTATGGTTCTCGAGGTTATTCGGCCAAATCAAATAAAAAACCTTACGCAGAAAAACTTACTATTGCTTTGCACCATAAGCACCAACTTAAGACAAACAAACCACAAACAGAGATATGTATGGCTCAGACATCCAAGGAAGGAATTAACAGCACTAGCTCTCAAGCCCGGCAAGGCGAAAGCTCTTGGGCGGCTACTGCGAATGTTGAGAAACAAGCCTTAGCTTTATCATCATCGCCATACACTTTGCATCCAAACAAAATTCAAAAAAAATGTCGCATGGAATTATAATCACATTAACCGGCCCTGCGGACAGATAGAGAAGCAGTCGCAGGTTCCTATCAACACGTGAAACGCTAAGACCAGCTTCGTTTCGGCCCAATCGTAGCATCTCTGGTCAATGCCGTGGCTAACAGAGACGTGGCATCAGGCCCAAATTCCATCTCATTACAGATCACAAACTGAAAGATTTCGAATAGTTAACAAGGCAGTAGTTGTTCTAATCCCTCAGAGACCCGATTTAAATCACACACCACAGCCAGAATCCAACAACCAGAGATGGGTGCTCCATCCCAGACCAAACCACAAAGGTTATGGTCGGAGGATAGACACCTGCAGCCGGAGGAAGCAGCTGTTGCTTACAGTGTCAAACGGCACTTCCTATCGGTCGGTCTTGTGATCCTCATTGGGATTATTGGACTGCAACTACGTCTACACGATCAGATTTAAGTATGATACGTATATATACTTAATATGCCTCAGAAAGCCAGACGATTTTCGTCACGAGTAAATCTGACGGTAATTCCAGATGTAATAGCTAATCATCACTGGCTCATGTGTAGATCAGATGGTAATGCGAGCAATCAATGCTGAAGACCAGAGATAGCCAAAAAAACGAAAATAAAAAGGCAGAACCATGGAGTTGTTGCGGTACCATCAGCAAAGAATTGCCTTCTCACTCACATTGCAATCAGCATTGTGTCAGAAGGTGTCCTAAGATTGTTCTGATGTTTCATCATTTGATACAAAGGGTAAAAAAAAGGACAGTTCAACGACACAACGTCAAAAATACCGAGACCAAAAAAATTGAAAACCATTACAGTAAAAGATGTCAAGGATTCAGATGCAGAGATGTCCGTGCATCACACGCTCGGCAGAAGCCGGCATCGGATCAAGTGTTGGATTATGCATCAGTAGATCTTCACCATCCAAAGCCAAAATACGGACCAAGAAAAACAAACAAAACAAGATTGGAGGAGATATGCTGTTACTCAGTTGTGGCAATTAGGTTATTGGTTCGATTCTGCCGGCAAGTGTCCACACTGCTTTCAGAAGAGGGAGCTTGGTATCCTCATCGCAACATTATGTTCCACCCTCCGATGGGGAAAAAAAGCAAACGGGGATTTCATGTAGAGAGAAAATATTCCGAATAGCAAATAAGCAGAGAAAAATTAGATGGCTCAGTTCAGCGGGAAAATCGGCATACAGATCGATCTCATGTAGAGAGAGACCTGTGATTTGGTCTGTTGAGCTTGAATTTTACCGAGTCGTCACTGCCATCTCACTTGATACAAAGAACTGCTTACGACGAACAGAAAGAACGATGCATCCGCCACTATCCGGAGGTGTTCTAAACCTAGAGACGTCAGATCTAGCTTGACGTGGGATGGAATGAGGCGAGGTGTTTTCTGAACCTAAAGCTCGGCGGCGATGCGGGGATTACAGTAGAAGCGACGTTTATAAGGAGGTGAATTAGGGTTTGAGCAGGAGGTGTGGATGAAGCCGCCGTGGCGGCTGCGTGGGCTGACCCTGGGCTGTTTTCCACAAGGTTGCTTTGGGTTGGGGGCCTGGTGGGTTTGGCCTAGTTAAGATAGTAACAGCATTAGATACGGGCCTTGTTTGTTTCGACTTATTTTCAGCTTCTAGGCAAAAGCTGCTGTGAACGGCTAAATACACAGTTTTTCACTGTATTTTTGTGAGAATCATTTTGATAAAAACTATCTAAAGTCAATGTAAATATAGAATCGATTGAGTCATTACGAAAGTATGAATCTGTCACTTTCTAGATTCTAAACTCTATAAACATTCTCATTTTTCTCCACACATAATCCTCACACTACTCAGATTCTCTTCACAGTCAGATTTTTCCCACAACTAGATTCTCAAAAAAGCTCATTAGAAAAAGTCGGAATAGACAGGCACATATAATATCAGGTAATAAGCATCCTTGTCAAAGAGAGGGAATTTTATTTCCTTAACTTTAAAAAACGATTTTATTTTTTGGTCTTTTATTAGTTTTGGGACTTCATAGTGCTAAGGGTGAAATGACAATTGATGGTATGGCTGTTTTAATAGTGGATCCTGAAAAACTGGTTTTACGAGTGAGATGTGAGAGAGTTATTGCGAGGTACTGCTTATGGGAAAGCTAAAATATATTTGGTTAAAAAACTGTGAGTTATAGATTCTGCAAGAGTATGATATCTTGATAACATGGATGATAGGAATATGAAAAATCTAATGTAAGGCGATTCTAAATTGAACTAGATGAATATGTATATTTTCATAAATTTATTCTATTAGTGTACCTGTTTCGTTGGAATTCTAGCTTTTTGGTAGCGAATCTGGTTCAAAAAGCTTAGCCAAACACACCATAAAAAGAATCGTCTTAATCATGGATGTTTTGCCCTTTTCTCTCTAAGTTCTTGAAAGTCGTCTAAAGGGGGTGAATAGACGAAACCTGAAATTTACAAACTTTAAACACACACTATGCCTGGGGTTAGTGTTAGAAATAATTCGGAGTGCGAAAGATAGTTCTTCTTGCTATAAGTTGCTCAATCAATACGGATAACATTGTGAGCAAACTCAAATCAATATGAGCAAGGGAACTCTTAGAGAGAGAAAAGGGAGGAAACAAATCGAGTGGAGATCAACACAAATGAACATAGCGATTTGTTTACCGAGATTCGGTTCCAAAGAACCTAGTCCCCATTAAGGAGGCCACAAAGGTCGGGTCTATTACAACCCTTTCCCTTTTTCAATCGATCACTTAGACTGGTTTAATGCTTCTCCTTAATCACACGGGACACTAAGACCCCATAAGGATCACCACACACTTAGGTATCTCTTTCTAGCTTTATAAAGCACTTAAGATGATTAGAGTGGAAAGAGAAAGCAATCCAAGCAACAAGAGCAACAAAAGAAACACAAATGACCCTCTCTCAAGTCTCTAAACAATTGAGTTGATTTTCGAGCTTGGAGGGGATTGAATGCTTTGATTGTGTCTTTAGAGTGTTTGCCTTTGCTCTAGTATTGAATGTAGAGTTCTGAAAACTTGGATGGCTTGGATGGTGGTGGTTGGGGGTATTTATAGCCACCACCACGTCCTAGTCATTGCTATTGATGGGCACATAGGACAGTCCAGTGGTGCACCGGACATGACATTGTTCACTGTCTGGTGCGTGCCACGTCAGCCGAACGTTGGGTTTTGGAGCGGTTGACCATTGAAGTCCTTTGTCCTCTTGTGGCATTGGACAGTCCGATGGCACACCAGACAGTCTGGTGCATTCTGACTTCGCAGTTCTAACTTCTGCTCTAACCATTGTTCACTGTTCATCGCAGTCAACCATTGGGCGCAGTTGACCGTTGCTCTGTTGGCTCACCGGACAGTTCGGTGAATTATAGCGGAGTGACTCTCAGAAAACCCAGGAGCATCCAGTTCGTGAGGTGCCTTGGCCTGGGCACGGGACAATGTTCGGTGCACACCGGACAGTGTCCGGTGCGCCACTGGCTGCACCAATACTTGTTTTTGCTCCAAACTTTGTAGAGTTCTCTAACTCATTTTCTTTGTTGGTTTATGTTGAACTTTATGCACCTGAGATAAATGACAACTAGACAAACTAGTTAGTCCACGTGGTTTGTGATGGATATCAAACACCAAAATCGATTATACGAAATGTTTAAGCCCATTTCCCTTTCAATCTCCCCTTTTTGGTGATTGATGCCAACACAAACCAAAGCAAATATGAAGCGTAGGAATGTAACTAGTTTGGAATTTTGACAAATGTACATAAGTCACTTTGAATTCAACCAATTGAAAGTAGTTCTAAGTATATATGATTGCTTTCTTCTAGTTTAACGTTTTGGACCACATTTGCACCACTTAGGTTGTTTTTGCAAATCTTTTGTAAAAGTCTTTTCAAATTCTTTTGCAAATAGCCAATGGTATAAGAATATGATTTCAAAAGGCATTTCCAAGATTTTGAAAATTCTCCCCCTGTTTCAAATGCTTTTCCTTTGGCTAAATAAAAGCTCTCCCTGAAGAAGTTCTCGCCTTGGTTGTCAAGAGGGTTTTGTAATTTGAATAATTTCTCCCCCTTTGTGAAATAGTTTTTGAAAAACAGGGTGGTGGTGCGGTCCTTTTGCTTTGGGCCTATTAATTCTCCCCCTTTGGCATTAATCGCTAAAAACGAAGAAACTTGAGAGGCCTATTAGTTGCTCCCCTTTGTGTAAAATGATATGAATGAAAGTTTATGAGGCGGGCAAAGGATAAATGATATCGACACAGTCGTAGTGGAAGCCTTGCCTTTGTTGAGTTCACCATTTCCCTTTCAATCTAATAATAATCATAGATATACTCATGGAATCACATTAGTCTTAGCCTTGGCACAAGAAGAATAAGAAATATGCATTTGTACCAAATGAAAGAGACATGATCAAAGGTATATAAATGAGCAATGTATGCAATATTTCAATCAAAGTTCCGAGAATCTAAGATGTTTAGCTCATTCCTAAGCTTGCTAAAAGTCTTTTCATCCAGGGGCTTGGTAAAGATATCGACTAATTGGTTGTGGGTGCTAACATAAGCAATTTCGATGTCTCCCTTTTGTTGGTGATCTCTCAAAAGTGATACCGGATGTCTATGTACTTAGTGCAGCTGTGTTCAATAGGATTATCCGCCATGCGGATTGCACTCTCATTATCACATAGGAGATAGACTTTGCTCAACTTGTAGCCCTAAGGGTTTGCCTCATCCAGAGTAATTGTACACAACAATGTACTACAATAATATACTCGGCTTCGGTGGTGGATAGAGCTATTGAGTTTTGTTTCTTTGAGGCCCAAGATACCAGGGATCTTCCCAGAAACTGACAAGTCTCTGATGTGCTCTTCCTGTCAATTTTACATCCGACATAATCGGCATTGGAATACCCAATTAAATCAAAGGTAGATCCCTTGAGGTACCATAGCCTAAACTTAGGAGTGTAAACTAAATATCTCATAATTCTTTTCATGGCCCTAAGGTGAACTTCCTTAGGATTTGCCTGGAACCTTGCACACATGCATACAGAAAAGCATAATATCCGGTCGAGACGCACATAAATAGAGTAAAGAACCTATCATCGACTGGTATACCTTTTGATCTACGGATTCACCTCCTGTGTCGAGGTCGAGATGCCCATTTATTCCCATGGGTGTCTTGATGGGTTTGGCATTCTTCATTCCAAACTTCTTGAGTATGTCTTGAATATACTTAGTTTGGCAAATGAAGATTCCCTCTTGGAGTTGCTTGATTTGAAATCCAAAGAAATACTTCAACTCCCCCATCATTGACATCTCGAATTTTTGTATCATGATCCTACTAAACTCTTCACAAGATGACTTGTTAGTAGACCCAAATATAATATCATCAACATAAATTTAGCATATAAACAAGTCTTTAGCAATAGTTTTAGTGAAGAGAGTAGGATCAGCTTTTCCAACTTTGAAACCATTAGTGATAAGAAAGTCTCACATGCATTCATACCATGCTCTTGGGGCTTGCTTAAGCCCATAAAGCGCCTATGAGAGTTTATAAACATGTGTATGATACTCGCTATCTTCAAAGCCAGGAGGTTGTGAGAGCACCTAGAGGGGGGGGGTGAATAGGTGATCCTGTAAAATCAAAGACTAACTAGCCACAAACTTGATTATTAAAGTGTTAGTTAAATTAAGTGGCTATAAACACGTTAGCGCGAACAAAATGATCACAAGAGGCAACACAATAGACACGCGATTTTTATCCCGTGGTTTGGCCAAGTAACACTTGCCTACTTCCACGTTGTGGCGTCCTAATGGACGAGGGTTGCACTCAACCTCTTTCAAGTGATCCAATGATCAACTTGAATACCACGCCTTTCTTCCTTATAGTCTTCTTCCCGTTTGCGAGGAATCTCCACAAGTTGGAGCCTCTCGCCCTTACAATATAGATCACAAAGAACACACAAGAGTAAGGTTGGGAGAGCAACACACACAAGACTCAAAATCGCAGCACAACCATGCACACAAGTCATGACTTGAGCTCAAAACACAACACATGGAGTTCGCAACTCAAATGGAACTCAAATCACTAACATAGAGAATCAAATGCGTGGAGTTGGAGTCTTGGAGTCTTAGGATGCTTAGTGAATGCTTAGGTTACTCCTCCGTGTGCCTAGGGGTCTCTTTTATAGCCCCAAGGCAACTAGGAGCCGTTGAGGACCAACTTGGAAGGCCACCCTTGCCTTCTGTCGAGTGGCGCACCGGACAGTCCGGTGCACCACCAGCTACTGTAGCCTGTCTGGTGCGTGATTTCCTTCCAAAATAAGCATATCCGACTGTTGCAGCTCTGGGCCCATTGGCGCACCGGACACTGTCTGGTGCACATCGGACAGTTCAGTGCCTCCTTACGACCGTTGGAGCTGCCACGCGTCGCCCGCAGATTTAGCGGCCGGCCGTTGGCGCTGGCGACCGTTGGCTCACCGGACAGTCCGGTGCACCACCGGACAGTCCGGTGAACTATAGACACGCCGCCTTCCTTCATTCCCGAGGGCGACGAGTTCGCCACGGATGACTCGTCGGACAGTCCGGTGCACCACCGGACAGTTTGTGATTTTTAGCCGTACGCCGCCGTCGAGTCCCGAGAGCGGCGAGTTCACGCGGACCAGCCTGGCGCACCGGACACTGTCCGGTGCACCACCGGACAGTTCGGTGCACCCAGACCAAGTTGGTGTTGGCTACACATAGCCAACTCTTCTCCCTTTTCTTCTCTTATCCTTTAGTCACTGTTTCTAGCACTTGGATAACATGTTAGTACATAAAACAATTTACAAAGTCTAGAAACATACCTTTTGCCTTGATTTTCACTTCTCACTTTATTTGGCACATAAGAACTTAATTGAATGTGTTGAGCACTTAATCACCAAAACATTATAGAAATTGCCCAAGGGCACATTTCCTTTCAATCTCCCCTTTTTGGTGATTTATGCCAACACATCAAAAATCAACCAAAATAAGTGTAACATCAATGCAACTTAGGACCAAATTGTTTTTGCATAAGATTTGACATATTTGGATCATTCTTTGCCACCACTTGGTTTGTTTTTGCAAATCAAATTCTTTTTCCTATCTCTAAGTCAAACACACTTGTTTGGGCAAAACGAGAGATATTCCAAGAAAAATTGATCAAGTGCCAAAAACTCCCTCTTTTCCCATAATCAAAATTCTCCCCCACAAGAGACCAAATTTTGCAATTAGAGTATTTTGACAAAATCAACTTCTAACTCTACTATTTTCAAAATTCTCATTTTCAAAATTCTCAAGTGGTTGGCTGATCTAGTTGCTTTGGCCTTAATTTCTCCCCCTTTGGCATTAAGCACCAAAACGGGATCATTTTGGCCCTTCTAACCCCATTGCCTCACCAAAAATATCAATTAAGAGCAAAAAGGCAAATAGAGCATAAGAATGAACTTGGAATGAAATACACCAATTCCGAGGTGCACTGGAAGTCTTTGCATCGTCCAAGTCCATTTTCCCTTTCAATGCACCTTTGAGACTACATCAAGAGTACTAAAAGGGAAATGTGCTCTTGGGCCATTTCTAAGTATTTTGGTGATTTAGTGTCTAACACAAGTGCCTAAGTGTAAAATGGTGGACAAAGTACAAATCAAGGATAAAGGTATGTTTCTCAGACTTAGTACATTGTTTTAGAGACTAATGTATTGTGTCTAAGTGCTGGAAACAGGAAAAGACCAACTAGAAATGTCTTGGCTCGAGCAGCCAAGACTCTGCTCAGTCTGGGTGCACCGGACTGTCCGGTGGCTCACCGGACAGTGTCCGGTGCGCTAGGCTGGCTCGAGCGAAGTGGCCGCTCTCGGGAATTCACCGGCGACGTACGGCTATAATTCACCGGACTGTCCGGTGTGCATCGGACTGTCCGGTGAGCCAACTGTCGGCTGGGCCAACGGTCGGCCGCGTGATCTGCGCGGGACACGTGGCCGAGCCAACGGCTAGAAGGAGGCACCGGACTGTCCGGTGTGCACCGGACTGTCCGGTGCGCCAACGGCTCTCAGGCTGCCAACGGTAGACTGCGCCATTTATGGAAGGAAATCAGGCACCGGACAGTGTCCGGTGTGCACCGGACTGTCCGGTGCGCCAGTCGACAGAAGGCAAGATCAGCCTTCCTAGATTGCTCTCAACGGCTCCTAGCTGCCTTGGGGCTATAAAAGGGACCCCTAGGCGCATGGAGGAGAATACCAAGCATTCCTACAACATTCCTAAGCACCAAGACATCAATTCCGCGCCTTTGATTCTTTGCGATAGCAATTAGAGCTCTAGTTGAGTGGTGAACTCATTGAGTTGTGTTGTGAGCTCTTATTGCGATTTGTGTGCGTGGTGTTGCTGTGATTTCTTGTCTTGAGTGCGTTGCTAATCCCTCCCTTGCTCCGTGTTTCTTTGTGAATTTCAAGTGTAAGGGCGAGAGGCTCCAAGTTGTGGAGATTCCTCGCAAACGGGATTGAGTAAAGCAAGCAAAACACCGTGGTATTCAAGTGGGTCTTTGGACCGCTTGAGAGGGGTTGATTGCAACCCTCGTCCGTTGGGACGCCATAACGTGGAGTAGGCAAGCGTTGGTCTTGGCCGAACCACGGGATAACCACCGTGCCATCTCTATGATTGATTTCTTGTGGTTATTGTGTTTTGACTCCTCTCTAGCCACTTGGCATTTACTGTGCTAACACTTAACCAAGTTAGTTTTGTGGCATAAGTTTTCAAGTTTTACAGGATCACCTATTCACCCCCCCTCTAGGTGCTCTCAATTGGTATCGGAGTCGTTCTCTTCACAAAGAGACTAACCGCCCGAAGAGATGGATCCTAAGGGGAAGGGTATCGTGATCAACGACAAAGAGAAGGAATCTTCGTCAACAAGCCGAAGGATGACAAGCCTACCGACTCCGGCTTGGGCTATAGACGGAAGGATGGGAGGAAGAAGAAGACAAGGCGCATCAAGGAGATTGTCTACTACGACGACAACTATGAGTCTACTTCTTCCCAAAAGGACGACGACCACAACGACTACGAGAGAAGGAAACCGGTTCATTCGAACTTTTCTTTTGACTACTCTCGTATTCCACAAAGTTCAAATTCACATTTGCTCTCCATTCCTCTCGGCAAGCCTCCACACTTTGATGGGGAGGACTACGGATTTTGGAGCCACAAAATGCGTAGTCACTTGTTCTCTCTCCATCCTAGTATATGGGAGATTGTAGAGAGTGGAATGCACTTTGATAGTACGGATAGTCCCATGTTCATTAATGAGCAAATTCATAAGAATGCACAAGCTACTACTGTTCTTCTAGCTTCATTGTGCAGGGATGAATACCACAAAGTGAGCGGCTTGGATAACGCCAAGCAAACATGGGACACCCTCAAGATTTCTCATGAGGGGAACGATGTCACCTTGCTCACCAAGATGGAGTTGGTGGAGGGAGAGCTTGGACGATTCGCGATGATAAGGGGCGAGGAGCCAACCCAAACATACAACCGGCTCAAGACCCTTATCAACAAAATAAGGAGCTACGGAAGCACACGATGGACGGACCACGACGTCGTCCGATTGATGCTAAGGTCCTTTACCGTTCTTGATCCTCATTTGGTGAATAATATTCGTGAGAATCCCAGGTACAGCAAAATGTCGCCCGAAGAAGTCCTTGGAAATTTCGTAAGCGGGCGAATGATGATCAAGGAGGCGAGGTATGTGGACGACGCTCTGAATGGTCCAATCAATGAGGCTCAACCTCTTGCTCTCAAGGCGACAAGAAGAAAGGAGTGGGATTCGGATTGCTCCTCGTCCAACTCCGACAATGAAGGACTCGCCGCCACCGCCTTCAACAAGTCATCCCTCTTCCCCAACGAGCGTCACACATGCCTTGTGGCAAGGGAGAAGAAGGTTTGTACTCGAAACTCTACTTATGCTTCTTCAAGTGAGGACGAATCTAGTGATGAGGATGAAATAGATTATTCATGTCTATTTAAAGGCCTAGATAGAACCAAGGTAGATAAAATTAATGAATTAATTGATGCCTTGAATGAAAAGAATAGGCTTTTAGAAAAACAAGAGGACTTGTTGTATGAAGAACATGACAAATTTGTAGAAGCACAAAAATCTCATGCCTTAGAAGTTAAGAGAAATGAAATGCTTTCTTGTGAATTATCTTCTTGCCATGAGACGATTTCTAGCTTGAGAAGCATTAATGATGATTTGAATGCTAAGTTGGAAATAGCTAGTAAATCAACAACTTGTGTAGAAAATGTTGTTATTTGCAATAGATGTAAAAATTTTGATATTGATGCTTGTAGTGAACACATAGCTTCTATTGCAAAGTTAAATGAGGAAATGGCTAGTCTTAATGCCCAACTTAAGGCTAGCAAAAGTGATTTTGATAAACTAAAATTTGCTAGGGATGCCTACACAATTGGTAGACACCCCTCAATCAAGGATGGGCTTGGCTTCAAGAGGGAAGCCAAGAACTTAACAAGCCATAAGGCTCCCATCTCCGCCAAGGAGAAAGGGAAGGCCCCTATGGCAAGTAGGACTAAAAAGAACCATGCTTTTATGTACAATGATAGAAGACAGTCTCATAGGAGTTGTAATGCTTTTGATTCACATGCCTATGATTCTTATGCTATGTTTGCTCCCAGTTCTTCCTATATGCATGGTAGAGATATGCCTAGGAAAAATATTCATCATGTGCCTAGAAAGAATATTGTTCATGTTCCTAGAAAGGTTATGAATGGACCCTCTACAATTTATCATGCTTTAAATGCTTCCTTTGCTATTTGTAGAAAGGATAGGAAGATAGTTGCTAGGAAATTAGGGGCAAAATGCAAGGGTGATAAAACTTGCATTTGGGTCCCTAAGACAATTTTGACTAACCTTGTAGGACCCAACAAGAGTTGGGTACCTAAGACCCAAGCCTAAATTTGCCTTGCAGGTTTATGCATCCGGGGGTTCAAGCTGGATTATCGACAGCGGATGCACAAACCATATGACGGGGGAGAAGAAGATGTTCTCCTCCTACGTCAAGAATAAGGATTCCCAAGATTCAATCATATTCGGTGATGGGAACCAAGGCAAGGTGAAAGGTTTAGGCAAGATTGCAATATCTAATGAGCACTCTATCTCTAATGTGTTTTTAGTTGAGTCTCTTGGATATAATTTACTCTCTGTCAGTCAATTATGTAATATGGGATATAATTGTCTATTTACAAATGTAGATGTGTCTGTCTTTAGAAGATGTGATGGTTCACTAGCTTTTAAGGGTGTACTAGACGGCAAACTTTATTTAGTTGATTTTGCAAAAGAAGAGGCCGGGCTAGATGCATGCTTAATGGCTAAGACTTGCATGGGCTGGTTGTGGCATCGCCGCTTAGCACATGTGGGGATGAAGAACGTCCACAAGCTTCTAAAGGGAGAACACGTGATAGGTCTAACCAATGTACATTTCGAAAAAGATAGACCTTGTGCAGCTTGTCAAGCAGGTAAACAGGTGGGAGGAGCACATCACAGCAAGAATGTGATGACCACTTCAAGACCTCTGGAGCTGCTGCATATGGACCTCTTCGGACCCGTCGCCTATCTGAGCATAGGAGGAAGTAAGTATGGTCTAGTTATTGTTGATGACTTTTCCCGCTTCACTTGGGTGTTCTTTTTGCAGGATAAGTCTGAAACCCAAGGGACCCTCAAGCGCTTCCTAAGGAGAGCTCAAAATGAGTTTGAGCTCAAGGTGAAGAAGATAAGAAGCGACAACGGGTCCGAATTCAAGAATCTTCAAGTGGAGGAGTTCCTTGAGGAGGAGGGGATCAAGCACGAGTTCTCCGCTCCCTACACACCTCAGCAAAATGGTGTGGTAGAGAGGAAGAACAGGACACTCATTGATACGACGAGGACTATGCTTGGAGAGTTCAAGACCCCCGAGCGTTTTGGTCAGAAGCTGTGAACACGGCTTGCCACGCCATCAACAGTACCTTCACCGCCTCCTCAAAAAGACTTCATATGAGCTGCTGACTGGTAACAAACCCAATGTGTCTTATTTTCGTGTATTTGGGAGCAAGTGTTATATTCTTGTGAAGAAAGGTAGAACCTCTAAATTTGCTCCCAAAGCTGTAGAAGGGTTTTTATTAGGTTATGATTCAAATACAAAGGCGTATAGGGTCTTCAACAAATCATCGGGTTTGGTTGAAGTCTCTAGCGACGTTGTATTTGATGAGACTAATGGCTCTCCAAGAGAGCAAGTTGTTGATCTTGATAATGTAGATGAAGAAGACGTTCCAACGGCCGCGATACGCACCATGGCGATTGGAGATGTACGGCCTCAGGAACAATTGGAGCAAGATCAACCGTCTTCCTCAATAAAGGTGCATCCCCCATCCCAAGATGACGAACAGGTACCTCAAGTGGAGGCACATGATCAAGGGGGAGCACAGGATGTTCAAATTGAAGAGGAAGAAGCACCTCAGGCACCTCCAACCCAAGTTCGAGCGACGATCCAAAGGGATCGTCCCGTCGACCAAATTTTGGGTGATATTAGCAAGGGAGTAACTACTTGTTCTAGATTAGTTAATTTTTGTGAGCATTACTCCTTTGTCTCTTCTATTGAGCCTTTCAGGGTAGAAGAGGCCTTGCTGGATCCGGACTGGGTGTTGGCCATGCAGGAGGAACTCAACAACTTCAAGCGCAATGAAGTTTGGACACTTGTGCCTCGCCCCAAGCAAAATGTTGTGGGAACCAAGTGGGTGTTCCGCAATAAACAGGACGAGCACGGGGTGGTGACAAGGAACAAGGCTCGACTTGTGGCAAAAGGTTATGCCCAAGTCGCAGGTTTGGACTTTGAGGAGACATTTGCTCCAGTGGCTAGGCTAGAATCAATTCGTATTTTGCTAGCATATGCCGCTCACCATTCTTTTAGGTTGTACCAAATGGATGTGAAGAGCGCTTTCCTCAACGGGCCGATCAAGGAGGAGGTGTACGTGGAGCAACCCCCTGGCTTCGAGGATGAACGATACCCCGACCATGTGTGTAAGCTCTCTAAGGCGCTCTATGGACTCAAACAAGCCCCAAGAGCATGGTATGAATGCCTTAGAGACTTTTTAATTGCTAATGCTTTCAAGGTTGGGAAAGCCGATCCAACTCTTTTCACTAAGACTTGCGACGGTGATCTTTTTGTGTGCCAAATTTATGTCGATGACATAATATTTGGTTCTACTAACCAAAAGTCTTGTAAAGAGTTCAGCAGGGTGATGACGCAGAAATTCGAGATGTCGATGATGGGCGAGTTGAACTACTTCCTTGGGTTCCAAGTGAAGCAACTCAAGGACGGCACTTTCATCTCCCAAACGAAGTACACGCAAGACTTGCTAAAGCGGTTTGGGATGAAGGACGCCAAGCCCGCAAAGACGCCGATGGGAACCGACGGACACACTGACCTCAACAAAGGAGGTAAGTCCATTGATCAAAAAGCATACCGGTCCATGATAGGTTCTTTGCTTTATTTATGTGCTAGTAGACCGGATATTATGCTTAGCGTATGCATGTGTGCTAGATTTCAATCCGATCCTAAGGAGTGTCACTTAGTGGCTGTGAAGCGAATTCTTCGATATTTAGTTGCTACGCCTTGCTTTGGGATCTGGTATCCAAAGGGGTCTAACTTTGACTTGATTGGATATTCAGATTCCGACTATGCTGGATGTAAGGTCGATAGGAAGAGTACATCGGAGACGTGCCAATTCTTAGGAAGGTCCCTGGTGTCGTGGAACTCTAAGAAACAAACTTCCGTTGCCCTATCCACCGGTGAGGCCGAGTACGTTGCCGCAGGACAGTGTTGTGCGCAACTACTTTGGATGAGGCAAACCCTCCGGGACTTTGGCTACAATCTGAGCAAAGTCCCACTCCTATATTACAATGAGAGTGCTATCCGAATAGCGGAAAATCTTGTTGAGCACAGCCGCACAAAGCACATTGACATCCGGCATCACTTTTTGAGAGACCACCAGCAAAAGGGAGATATCGAAGTGTTTCATGTTAGCACCGAAAACCAGCTAGCCGATATCTTTACCAAGCCTTTAGATGAGAAGACCTTTTGCAGGCTGCGTAGTGAGCTAAATGTCCTAGATTCGCGGAACTTGGATTGATTTATAGCATACATGTGTTTATGCCTTTGATCATGTTCCTTATGCATTTTGTTGCTTACTATGGTGCTCAAGTTGTACAATCACTCCCCGGACCTCACAAGTCCTTGTGCAAGTGATGCACATATTTAGGGGGAGTTGTGCTACAACTTGACCCTTTGAGACTAACCGTTTGCTTGAGTTTGCTTGATTTAGTCTCAAAGGCGTGTTGAAAGGGAAAAGGTGGACTTGGACCATGAAAGACTTCCACTGCACTCCAATGAGAGGGTAACTTATTCCAAGTTCATCTCATGTACTCTTATTGCCTTTATGTTCTTATTTGAAGATTTTGGTGAGGCAATGGGGTTAACGGGCCAAGATTGATCTCGTTTTGGTGCTTGATGCCAAAGGGGGAGAAAATAAAGGCCAAAGCGATAAATGGATCAGCTACCACTTGAGAGATTTTGAAAATAGTAGAATAGAGCTTTTTGGTTTGTCAAAACTCTTTTGTTGTCTCTCTTGTCAAAAGTTGGCTTCTTGTGGGGAGAAGTGTTGATTATGGGAAAAAAGGGAGTTTTTTGAAATCCTGAATCAATTTCTCTTGGAATGACTCTCTTTATGTCTTAACATGTGGGTTTGACTTAGAGATAGAAATTTTAGTTTGATTTGCAAAAACAAACCAAGTGGTGGCAAAGAGTGATCCATATATGTCAAATTTGAATCAAAACAATTTGAGTTCTTATTTGAATTGATTTTGTATTTGTTCTACTTGCTTTATATTGTGTTGGCATAAATCACCAAAAAGGGGGAGATTGAAAGGGAAATGTGCTCTTGGGCCATTTCTAAGTATTTTGGTGATTTAGTGTCTAACACAAGTGCCTAAGTGTAAAATGGTGGACAAAGTACAAATCAAGGATAAAGGTATGTTTCTCAGACTTAGTACATTGTTTTAGAGACTAATGTATTGTGTCTAAGTGCTGGAAACAGGAAAAGACCAACTAGAAATGTCTTGGCTCGAGCAGCCAAGACTCTGCTCAGTCTGGGTGCACCGGACTGTCCGGTGGCTCACCGGACAGTGTCCGGTGGTGCACCGGACAGTGTCCGGTGCGCCAGGCTGGCTCGAGCGAAGTGGCCGCTCTCGGGAATTCACCGGCGACGTACGGCTATAATTCACCGGACTGTCCGGTGTGCCAACTGTCGACCGGGCCAACGGTCGGTCGCGCGATCTGCGCGGGACACGTGGCCGAGCCAACAGCTAGAAGGAGGCACCGGACTATCTGGTGTGCACCGGACAGTGTCCGGTGCGCCAACGGCTCTCAGGCTGCCATTGGTCAACTGCGCCATTTATGGAAGGAAATCGGGCACCGGACAGTGTCTGGTGTGCACCGGACTGTTCGGTGCGCCAGTCGACAGAAGGCAAGATCAGCCTTCCTAGATTGCTCTCAACGGCTCCTAGCTGCCTTGGGGCTATAAAAGGGACCCCTAGGCGCATGGAGGAGAATACCAAGCATTCCTACAACATTCCTAAGCACCAAGACATCAATTCCACGCCTTTGATTCTTTGCGATAGCAATTAGAGCTCTAGTTGAGTGGTGAACTCATTGAGTTGTGTTGTGAGCTCTTATTGCGATTTGTGTGCGTGGTGTTGCTGTGATTTCTTGTCTTGAGTGCGTTGCTAATCCCTCCCTTGCTCCGTGTTTCTTTGTGAATTTCAAGTGTAAGGGCGAGAGGCTCCAAGTTGTGGAGATTTCTCGCAAACGGGATTGAGTAAAGGAAGCAAAACACCATGGTATTCAAGTGGGTCTTTGGACCGCTTGAGAGGGGTTGATTGCAACCCTCGTCCGTTGGGATGCCACAACGTGGAGTAGGCAAGCGTTGGTCTTGGCTGAACCACGGGATAACCACCGTGCCATCTCTGTGATTGATTTCTTGTGGTTATTGTGTTTTGACTCCTCTCTAGCCACTTGGCATTTACTGTGCTAACACTTAACCAAGTTAGTTTTGTGGCATAAGTTTTCAAGTTTTACAGGATCACCTATTCACCCCCCTCTAGGTGCTCTCAAGTACTCAAACAAACAGGTTAGTCTCAAAGGGTCAAGTTGTAGCACATCTCCTCCTTAATATGTGCATCATTCGCATATAGACTTGTGAGGTCCGGGGATCACTTGTACAACTTGAGCACCATAAATAACAAGAATGGATTGAAATGCACAAAGTAACATGATCAAAGGCATAGAATACATGTATGCTATAGATCAATCCAAGTTACGCGAATCTAAGACATTTAGCTCACTACGCAACCTGCAAAACCTTTTCTCATCTAAAGGCTTAGTGAAGATATCGGCTAGCTGGTTCTCGGTGTTAATATGGTACACCTCGATATCTCCCTTTTGCTGGTGGTCTCTCAGGAAGTGATGCCGGATGTCTATGTGCTTAGTGCGGCTGTGTTCAACAGGATTATCCGCCATGCGGATTGCACTCTCATTGTCGCATAGGAGTGGGACTTTGCTTAGATTGTAGCCAAAGTCCTGGAGGGTTTGCCTCATCCAAAGTAGTTGCGCACAACACTATCCTGCGGCAACATACTCGGCCTCAGCGGTGGATAGGGCAACGGATGTCTGTTTCTTTGAACTCCAGGACAGCAGGGACCTTCCTAGAAATTGGCACGTCCCCGATGTGCTCTTCCTATCAACCTTGCACCCGGCATAATCGGAGTCTGAGTATCCAATCAAGTCAAAGGTAGACCCCTTTGGATACCAGATCCCGAAGCAAGGCGTAGAAACTAAATATCTAAGAATTCGCTTAACGGCCACAAGGTGATATTCCTTGGGGTCGGATTGATATCTAGCACACATGCATACACTAAGCATAATGTCCGGTCTACTAGCACATAAATAAAGTAAGGAACCTATCATGGACCGGTATGCCTTTTGATCAATGGACTTACCTCCTTTGTTGAGGTCAACATGCCTGTCGGTTCCCATCAGTGTCTTCGTGGGCTTGGCGTCCTTCATCCCAAACCGCTTGAGAAGATCTTGTGTGTACTTCGTTTGGGAGATGAAGGTGCTGTCCTTGAGTTGTTTCACTTGGAATCCAAGAAAGTAGGTCAACTCGCCCATCATCGACATCTCAAACTTTTGAGTCATCACCCTGCTAAACTCCTCATAAGACTTTTATTAGTAGAACCAAATATTATGTCATCGACATAAATTTGGCACACAAAGAGGTCACCATCACAAGTCTTTGTAAACAGAGTGGGATCAGCTTTCCCAACCTTGAAAGAATTAGCAATTAAGAAATCTCTAAGGCATTCATACCATGCTCTTGGGGCTTGCTTAAGTCCACAGAGCGCCTTAGAGAGCTTAAACACATGGTCGAGATACCTATCATCCTCAAAGCCAGGGGGTTGTTCCACGTATACCTCCTCCTTGATTGGCCCATTGAGGAAAGCGCTCTTTACGTCCATTTGAAACAACCTGAAAGAGTGGTGAGTGGCATAGGCTAATAAAATTCGAATAGACTCTAGCCTAGCCACAGGAGCAAAAGTCTCCTCGAAATCCAAACCTGCGACTTGGGCATAACCTTTTGCCACAAGTCGAGCCTTATTACTTGTCACCACCCTGTGCTCGTCTTGCTTGTTGCGGAACACCCACTTGGTTCCCACAATGTTTTGTTTCAGACGTGGCACCAGGCTCCAAACTTCATTTCTCTTGAAGTTGTTGAGCTCTTCCTTCATGGCCAACACCCAGTCCGAATCCTGCAAGTCCTCTTATACCCTAAAAGGCTCAATAGAAGAGACAAACGAGTAATGCTCACAAAAATTAGCTAAATGTGAGCGAGTAGTTACTCCCTTGCTGATGTCACCCAGAATCTGGTCGACGGGGTGATGTCGTTGGATCGTTGCTCGGACTTGAGTTGGAGGGACCCGTGGTGCTTCTTCCTCCATCACTTGATCTTCTTGTGCTCCCCCTTGATCGTGCCCTTCTTCTTGAGGTATCCGTTCATCATCTTGAGTTGGGGGATGCACCACTGTGGAGGAAGATGGTTGATCTTTTTCCTGTTGTTCCTGCGGTCGCACATCACCTAACGCCATTGTGCGCATTGCAACCGTCGGAACATCTTCTTCATCTACATCATCAAGATCAACTTGCTCTCTTGGAGAGCCATTAGTCTCATCAAATACAATGTCGCTAGAGACTTCAACCAATCCTAAAGATTTGTTGAAGACCCTATATGCCTTTGTATTTGAGTCATACCCTAGTAAAAACCCTTCTACTGCCTTGGGAGCAAACTTAGAATATATACCTTTCTTCACCAGAATGTAGCATTTGCTCCCAAATACTCGAAAGTAAGAAATGTTGGGTTTGTTATCGGTAAGGAGTTTATAGGAGGTCTTCTTGATGAGAAGGCGATGCAAATAGAGCCGGTTTATGGCGTGGCAAGCTGTGTTCACAGCTTCCGACCAAAACCGCTCGGACGTCTTGAACTCTCCAAGCATCGTTCTAGCCATGTTGATAAGCATCCTGTTCTTCCTCTCTACCACACCGTTTTGCTGTGGTGTGTAGGGAGCGGAGATCACGTGCTTGATGCCTTCCTCCTCAAGATACTCCTCCACTTGCAGATTCTTGAACTCGGACCCATTGTCGCTTCTTATTTTTTTCACCTTGAGCTCAAATTCATTTTGAGTCCTCCTTAAAAAGAGCTTTAGGGTCCCTTGGGTTTCTGATTTGTCCTGCAAAAAGAACACCCAAGTGAAGCGGGAAAAATCATCAACAATAACAAGACCATACTTACTTCCCCCGATGCTAAGGTAGGCAACGGGTTCGAAGAGGTCCATGTGGAGAAGCTCCAGTGGTCTTGATGTCGTCATCACATTCTTGTTGTGATGAGTGCTTTTCACCTGTTTTCCTGCCTGACATGCTGCACAAGGTCTGTCTTTCTCAAAACAGACATCAGTTAGTCCTAACACATGATCTACCTTTAGAAGCTTATGAAGATTCTTCATCCCAACATGTGCTAGACAGTGATGTCACAGCCAGCCCATACTAGTCTTAGCTATTAAGCATGCATCTAGATCGGCATTCTCTTTCGAAAAATCAACTAAATAGAGCTTGCTGTCTAGTACACCCTTAAATGCTAATGAACCATCACTCCTTCTAAAGACAGATACATCAACATTTGTAAACAAACAATTGTAGCCCATGTGGCACAATTGACTTACAGACAGGAGGCTGTATCCTAATGACTCTACTAAAAATACATTTGAAATAGAGTGCTCGCTAGTGATGGCTATCTTTCCCAAACCTTTGACCTTGCCTTGATTCCCATCTCCAAACATAATTGTATCCTGGGAATCCTTGTTCTTGACGTAGGAGGTGAACATCTTCTTCTCCCCCGTCATGTGGTTTGTGCATCCGCTGTCGATGATCCAGCTTGAGCCCCTGGATGCATAAACCTGCAAGGCAATTTAATCTTGGGTTTTTGGTACCCAACTCTTGTTGGGTCCTACAAGGTTAGTCGCAATAGTTTTTGGAACCCATATGCAAGTTTTATCTCCCTTGCATCTGGATCCTAATTTCCTAGCCACTACTTTTGCATTCTTACATGAAAGAACAAAAGAAGTGGCTAGGAAATTAGGATCCAAATGCAAGGGAGATAAAACTTGCATATGGGTTCCAAAAACTATTGCACATTTTCCTAGGCACATGATGCACAACATGATTTCTTCTAGGCCTACTTCTACCATGAGCAAAAGTAGAGCTAGAGGCAAACATAGCATATGAATTAAAAGCATCATGATCATAACTCCTATTATAATGAGCATGATTAGCAATTTTTCTATCATAAATAAAGGCATGGTTCCTTTGAGGATTACTAACCATAGGGGCCTTCCCTTTCTCCTTGTTGGGAATGGGAGCCCTTTGGCTTGTTAAGTTCTTGGCTTCCTTTCGAAAACCAAGCCCATCCTTAATTGAGGGGTGTCTACCAACGGTGTAGGCATCCCTAGCAAAGTTTAATTTATCAAAATTAATTTTGCAAGTCTTAAGTTGAGCATTAAGACTTGCCACCTCATCATTTAATTTGGTAATAGAAACAAGGTGTTCATCACAAGCATCAACATCAAAATCCTTACATCTATTACAAATAACAACATACTCTACACATGAACTAGTTTTGTTGACTTCCTCTAGCTTAGCATTTAGTTCATCATTTAAATTCTTTAAGCTAGAGATAGATTCATGGCAAACAGACAATTCAGAGGATAACATTTCATTTCTCTTAATTTCTAAGGCAAGAGATTTTTGCACACTAACAAATTTGTCATGTTCCTCATATAAAATATCCTCTTGCTTTTTCTAACAATCTATCCTTTTCATTTAGAGCATCAATTAACTCATTAATTTTTTCTACCTTAGCTCTATCTAAACCTTTGAATAAACTAGAGTAATCTACTTCATCATCAGAAGATTCTTCATCACTGGATGAAGTGTACTTGGGTGTGTCCCGAACACGTACCTTTTTCTCCTTTGCCATAAGGCAGGTACGACATTCGTTGGGGAAGAGCGATGATTTGTTGAAGGCCGAGGCAGCTAGTCCTTCATCCTCAGAGTTGGAGGAGGAGCAGTCGGAGTCCCATTCCTTCCTAATGTGTGCCTCGCCCTTGGCCTTCCTGTAGTTCTTCTTTTTCTCTCTTTTCCTTGCTTTTCTTGTTCCTAGTCATTATTATTATCGGGTCATTGTGCTATGAAATGACCAGTCTTACCGCATTTAAAGCAAGAACGCTTCCCTTTTGTCTTATTCTTGTTGGGGTATTCCTTACGTCCTTTAAGTGCGGTCTTGAAGCGCTTGATAATAAGCGCCATTTCATCCTCATTGAGCCCGGCAGCCTCCACTTGTGCCACCTTGCTAGGTAGCACCTCCCTGCTGCTAGTTGCTTTGAGAGCAACTGGTTGTGGCTCGTAGATGGGTAGTGGACCGTTTAGTGCATCGTCCACATATCGAGCTTCCTTCTCCATCATGCGCCCGCTCACGAATTTTCCGAGTATCTCCTCGGGCGTCATCTTTGTGTACCTAGGTTTTCACAGATAAGATTCACAAGATGGGGGTCAATAACTATAAAGGACCTGATCATGAGTCGAACGACATCATGATCCATCCATCTTGTGCTTCCGTAGCTTCGTATCTTGTTGACCAGGGTCTTGAGTCTGTTGTAGGTTTGTGTTGGCTCGTCTCCCCTGATCATCACAAATCTCCCCAGCTCGCCTTCCACCAACTCCATGTTGGTAATCATGGTGGCGTCGTTTCCCTCATGAGATATCTTGAGGGTGTCCCAGATCTGCTTTGCATTGTCCAAGCCGCTAACCTTGTTGTATTCATCCCTGCACAGAGATGCTAGCAAAACAGTAGTGGCTTGGGCATTTTTATGAATTTGCTCATTAATAAACACGACATTGTCAGTACTATCAAAGTGCATTCTGTTTTCGATAATCTCCTAGATACTAGGATGGAGAGAAAATAAATGACTATGCATTTTATGACTCCAAAAAGAATAGTCTTCTCCATCAAAGTGGGGTGGTTTCCCAAGTGGAATTGATAGCAAATGAGCATTAGAATTGTACGGAATACGAGAATAATCAAATGAATAGTTTTGATTAACCGTTTTCTTCTTTGACGAGGAGTCGTCGTCATCGTCGTGTGGTGAAGAAGACAAGGCATCACTGTCGTAGTAGATGATCTTCTTGATGCGCCTCTTCTTCTTCCCGTCTCTTTTCTTGTGACTTGAGCCTGAGTCGGTTGGCTTGTCGTCTCTAGGCTCATTGAGGAAGGACTCCTTTTCCTTGTCGTTGACCACCATCCCCTTTCACTTAGGATCCATCTCTTTGGGCGGTTAGTCCCTTAGATGAAGAGAACGTCTCTGATACCAATTGAGAGCACCTAGAGGGGGGGGGGTGAATAGGTGATCCTGTAAAATCAAAGACTAACTAGCCACAAACTTGATTATTAAAGTGTTAGTTAAATCAAGTTGCTATAAAACATGTTAGCGCGAACAAAATGATCACAAGAGGCAACACAAGAGACACGCGATTTTTATCCCGTGGTTTGGCCAAGTAACACTTGCCTACTTCCACGTTGTGGCGTTCCAATGGAAGAGGGTTGCACTCAACCCCTTTCAAGTGATCCAATGATCAACTTGAATACCACGACTTTCTTCCTTATAGTCTTCTTCCTGTTTGCGAGGAATCTCCACAAGTTTGAGCCTCTCGCCCTTACAATATAGATCACAAAGAACGCACAAGAGTAAGGTTGGGAGAGCAACACACACAAGACTCAAAATCGCAGCACAACCACGCACACAAGTCACAACTTGAGTTCGAAACACAACACACGGAGTTCTCAACTCAAATGGAGCTCAAATCACTAACACAGAGAATCAAATGCGTGGAGTTGGAGTCTTAGGATGCTTAGTGAATGCTTATGTTACTCCTCCATGCGCCTAGGGGTCCCTTTTATAGCCCTAAGGCAGCTAGGAGTCGTTGAGGACCTGAGAGCACCTAGAGGGGGGGGGGGGGGTGAATAGGTGATCCTGTAAAAACTTAAGACTTAAGGCCACAAACTTGATTAAGAGTTAGAACAATGAAGCCAACTGGCTAGAGAGGAGGTATTGCTAAACACGATAACCACAAAGAAATCAACACAGAGAGGTACAGTGGTTTATCCCGTGGTTCGGCCAAGTCCAACACTTGCCTACTCCACGTTGTGGCGTCCCAACGAACGAGGGTTGCACTCAACCCCTTTCAAGCGGTCCAAAGACGCACTTGAATACCACGGTGTTTTACTTTGTTTCACTATATCCCGCTTGCGAGGAATCTCCACAACTTGGAGCCTCTCGCCCTTACAATTTGATTATCACAAATAAGCACGGAAGTAAGGATGGGATGAGCAACACACACAAGACACAAGATCAGAGCACAAACACGCACACAAGTCACAACTTGAGCTCACAACACAACTCGAAGAGTTCTCTACTCAAATGGAGCTCTAGTTGCTATCACAAAGAATCAAAAGCACGGAAATGGAGTCTTAGTGCTTAGAGTTGATCAAAGAGTGCTTAGTGTACTCCTCCATGCGCCTAGCGGTCCCTTTTATAGCCCCAAGGCAGCTAGGAGCCGTTGGAAGCAATCCAGGAAGGCAAATCTTGCCTTCTATCGGGTGGTGCACCGAACAGTCCGGTGCACCACCAGACATACTCTGTTCACAGTCCGGTGCGGATTGCTTTCCAAATTTGGCGCAGCCGACCGTTGAAGATTTGGAGCCGTTGGCGCACCGGACACTGTCCGGTGCACATCGGACAGTCCGGTGCCCCCATCTGACCGTTGGCTCGGCCATGCGTCACGCGCGGATTGCGCGGCCGACCGTTGGCGCGCTCGACCATAGGCTCACCGGACAGTCCGCTGCCTCACCGTACAGTCCGGTGAATTATAGCCGTACACTGTTGACTTGGTTCCCGAGAGCAGCGACTTCGCCGCAGACGACTCACCGGACAGTCCGGTGATTTATAGCCGTACGCCGCCGTCGAGACCCGAGAGCAGGCTGTTCACCGGGACTGGTCCTGGTGCACCGGACACTGTCCGGTGCACCCAGACTGAGCAGTCTTTTGGCTGAACATAGCCAACTTATCTTCAAGGCGATTTCTCCTGTTTCTAGCACTTAGACACAATACATTAGTCTTCAAAACAATGTACTAAGTCTTAGAAACATACCTTTAATCTTGATTTGCACTTCTTGAGTCTTTGGCACAAATATCACTCAAGGCTTTGTGTTGAGCACTTAATCACCAAAATCTTATAGAAATGGCCCAAGGGCACATTTCCCTTTCAATCTCCCCTTTTTGGTGATTTATGCCAACACAACAAAAAGCAACTAAAGAAGTGCAACTTCAATGCAAATGAGAACAAAAATTTGTATTTGATTCAAATTTGACATATTTGGATCATTCTTTGCCACCACTTGGTTTGTTTTTGCAAATCAAACTCAATTTCCTATCTCTAAGTCAAAATCACTTGTTGAGGCATAGAGAGAGATATTCCAAGAGAAATTGATCAAAGATTCAAAAACTTCAAAAACTCCCCCTTTTTTCCATAATCAACCATTCTCCCCACAAGAGACCAACTTTTGACAACTAGAGACAATAAGAGTATTTTGACAAAACAAAAACTCTAACTCTACTAATTTCAAAATCCTAAAGTGGTAGCTGATCCATTTCTTGCTTTGGCCTTAATTTCTCCCCCTTTGGCATTAAGCACCAAAACGGGATCATTAGTGGCCCTTAAACCCCATTGCCTCACCAAAATCTTCAATTAAGAGTAAAAAGGAAATAAGAGCACAGAGATGAACTTGGAGTAAGTTACCCTCTCATCGGAGTGCAGTGGAAGTCTTGCATGGTCCAAGTTCACCTTTTCCCTTTCAATCCTCCTTTGAGACTAAATTAAGAAAACTCAAGCACACGGTTAGTCTCAAAGGGTTAAGTTGTAGCATTTCTCCCCCTAAATATGTGCATCATTCACACATGGACTTGTGAGGTCCGGGGGATCCCTTGCACAACTTGAGCACCATAAATAAGCAATAAAATGCATAATGGAACATGATCAAAGGCATAAAACACATGTATGCTCTATATCAATCCAAGTTATACGAATCTAAGACATTTAGCTCACTACGCAGCCTGCAAAAGGTCTTCTCATCTAGAGGTTTGGTAAAGATATCGGCTAGCTGGTTTTCGGTGCTAACATAAAACACTTCGATATCTCCCTTTTGCTGGTGGTCTCTCAAAAAGTGATGCCGGATGTCTATGTGCTTTGTGCGGCTATGTTCAACAGGATTGTCCGCCATGCGGATTGCACTCTTATTGTCACATAGGAGTGGGACTTTGCTTAGATTGTAGCCAAAGTCCCTGAGGGTTTGCCTCATCCAAAGTAGTTGTGCGCAACACTGTCCTGCGGCAACATACTCGGCCTCAGCGGTGGATAGGGCAACGAAAGTTTGTTTCTTAGAACTCCACGACACCAGGGACCTTCCTAGGAATTGGCACGTCCCTGATGTCCTCTTCCTATCGACCTTACATCCAACATAATCGGAGTCTGAATATCCAATCAAGTCCAAGGTAGACCCCTTTAGATACCAGATTCCGAAGCAAGGCATAGCAACTAAATATCTAAGAATTCGCTTAACGGCCACAAGGTGACACTCCCTTGGGTCGGATTGAAATCTAGCACACATGCATACGCTAAGCATAATATCCAGTCTACTAGCACACAGATAAAGTAAAGACCCTATCATAGACCGGTATGCCTTTTGATCGACGGACTTACCTCCTTTGTTGAGGTCAATATGTCCGTCGGTTCCCATTGGAGTCTTTGCAGGCTTGGCGTCCTTCATCCCAAACCGCTTGAGCAAGTCTTGCGTGTACTTCGTTTGAGAGATGAAGGTGCCACCCTTGAGTTGCTTCACTTGGAACCCAAGGAAGTAGTTCAACTCGCCCATCATTGACATCTCGAATTTTTGAGTCATCACCCTGCTAAACTCTTCACAAGACTTTTGGTTAGTGGAACCAAATATTATGTCATCGACATAAATTTGGCACACAAATAGATCACCATCACAAGTCTTAGTAAAAAGAGTTGGATCGGCTTTCCCAACCTTGAAAGCATTAGCAATTAAAAAGTCTCTAAGGCATTCATACCATGCTCTTGGGGCTTGCTTAAGTCCATAGAGCACCATAGAGAGCTTACACACGTGGTCGGGGTACCGTTCATCCTCAAAGCCAGGGGGTTGCTCCATGTACACCTCCTCCTTGATTGGCCCGTTGAGGAAAGCGCTCTTCACGTCCATTTGGAACAACCTAAAAGAATGGTGAGCGGCATAGGCTAACAAAATACGAATCGACTCTAGCCTAGCCACAGGAGCGAAAGTCTCCTCAAAGTCCAAACCTGTGACTTGGGCATAACCTTTTACCACAAGTCGAGCCTTGTTCCTTGTCACCACCCCGTGCTCATCCTATTTGTTGCAGAACACCCACTTGGTTCCCACAACGTTTTGCTTGGGACACGGCACCAGTGTCCAAACTTCATTTCGCTTGAAGTTGTTGAGCTCTTCCTGCATGGCCAACACCCAGTCCGGATCTAGCAAGGCCTCTTCTACCCTGAAAGGCTCAATAGAAGAGACAAAAGAGTAATGCTCACAAAAATTGGCTAATCTAGAGAGAGTGGTTACTCCCTTGCTAATGTCACCCAAAATCTGGTCGACGGGATGGTTCCTTTGAATCATCGCTCGAACTTGAGTTGGAGGGGCCTGTGATGCTTCTTCCTCTTCAACTTGGACATCTTGTGCTCCCCCTTGATCACACGCCTCTTCTTGAGGGACCTGTTCGTCATCTTGAGTTGGGGGTTGCACCATCATTGAGGAAGAAGGTTGATCTTGCTCCTTGTGTTCCTGTGGTCGCACGTCTCCAATCGCCTTGGTACGAATCGCGTCCGTTGGAACATCATCCTCATCTACATCATCAAGATCAACTTGCTCTCTTGGAGAGCCATTAGTATCATCAAATACAACGTCGCTAGAGACTTCAACCAAACCCGATGATTTGTTGAAGACTCTATACGCCTTTGTATTTGAGTCATAACCTAACAAAAACCCTTCTACAGCTTTGGGAGCAAATTTTGAATTTCTACCTTTCTTCACCAGAATGTAGCATTTACTCCCAAAAACTCGAAAATATGAAACATTGGGCTTGTTACCGGTTAGTAGCTCGTATGACGTCTTCTTGAGGAGGCGATGAAGGTAGACCCGGTTTATGGCGTGGCAAGCTGTGTTCACATCTTCCGACCAAAACCGCTCGGGCGTCTTGAATTCTCCAAGCATCGTCCTCGCCATGTCTATAAGCGTCCTATTCTTCCTCTCTACCACACCATTTTGCTATGGTGTGTAGGGAGCAGAGAACTCGTGTTTGATTCCTTCCTCCTCAAGGTATTCCTCCACTTGCAGGTTCTTGAACTCGGACCCGTTGTCGCTTCTAATCTTTTTCACCTTGAGCTCAAATTCGTTTTGAGCTCGCCTTAGAAAGCGCTTGAGGGTCCCTTGGGTTTCAGATTTATCCTGCAAAAAGAATACCCAAGTGAAGCGGGAAAAATCATCAACAATAACAAGACCATACTTACTTCCCCCGATGCTGAGGTAGGCGACGGGTCCGAAGAGGTCCATATGCAATAGCTCCAGAGGTCTTGATGTAGTCATCACATTCTTGATGTGATGAGCACTTCCCACTTGTTTTCCTGCTTGACAAGCTACACAAGGTCTATCTTTTTCAAAAGTTACATTTGTTAGACCTAACACATGTTCTTCCTTTAGAAGCTTGTGAAGGTTCTTCATCCCCACATGTGCTAGACGGCGATGCCACAGCCAGCCCATGCTAGTCTTAGCGATTAAGCATACATCTAGACCGGCCTCCTCCTTCAAAAAATCAACTAAATAGAGTTTGCCATCTAGTACACCCTTAAAAGCTAATGAACCATCACTTCTTCTAAAGACACACACATCTACGTTTGTAAATAAGCAATTGTAACCCATGTTACATAATTGACTAACGGACAACAAGTTATATCCGAGCGGTTCTACTAAAAACACATTAGAAATGGAATGCTCGGAAGAAATAGCTATTTTTCCTAGTCCTTTAACCTTGCCTTGATTCCCGTCACCGAATATGATTGAGTCTTGGGAATCTTTGTACTTGACGTAGGAGGTGAACATCTTCTTCTCCCCCGTCATGTGGTTTGTGCATCCGCTGTCGATAATCCAGCTTGAGCCCCCGGATGCATAAACCTGCAAGGCAAATTAGGCTTGGGTTTTAGGTACCCAACTCTTGTTGGGTCCTACAATGTTAGTAACAATAGCCTTAGGGACCCAAATGCAAGTCTTGTCTCCCTTGCATTTGGCTCCCACCTTTTTAGCAATCACCTTTTTATTCTTACATGAAAGAATAAATTTAGCATTGCAAGCATGAAAGACAGTGGTAGATCCATTAAACACTTTCCTAGGAGCATGAGACACAACATTGTTCCTAGATCTACCATTAAAGTTTGAACTTGAAGCAATCATGGCATGAGAGTCAAAGGCATTATAACTCCTATCATAATGAATATTTCTAACAGATCTCCTATCATGATACATGAAAGCATGATTTTTATGAACACTATTAGCCATAGGGGCCTTCCCTTTCTCCTTGGTGGAGATGGGAGCCTTATGACTTGTTAAGTTCTTGGCTTCCCTTCGAAAGCCAAGCCCATCCTTAATAGAGTGGTGTCTACCACTAGTGTAGGCATCCCTTGCAAATTTTAGTTTTTCAAAATCATTTTTGCTAGTCTTAAGTTGGGCATTAAGACTAGCTACTTCATCATTTAATTTAGAAATGGAAATCAAATGTTCATTGCAAGCATCAACATTAAAATCCTTATACCTATTGCAAATCACTACATGCTCAATACAAGAACTAGATTTATTTGCAACTTCTAGCTTAGCATTTAAATCATCATTAATGCTCTTTAAACTAGAAATAGTCTCATGACAAGCAGAAATTTCACATGAAAGCATTTCATTTCTTTTAACTTCTAAAGCAAGAGACTTTTGCACACTTACAAATTTATCATGTTCTTCATATAAAAGATCCTCTTGCTTTTCTAAAAGTCTATCCTTTTAATTCAAAGCATCGATTAATTCATTGATCTTATCAATTTTAGTTCTTTCTAAACCTTTGAATAAACTAGTGTAATCAATTTCATCCTCATCACTAGAGTCCTCATCACTAGAAGTAGAGTACTTAGGAGTTTCTCTAGTGATTACCTTCTTTTCCTTTGCCATTAGGCAAGTGTGGCGCTCGTTGGGGAAGAGCGACGATTTGTTAAAGGCGGTGGTGGCGAGTCCCTCGTCGTCAGAGTCGGACGAAGAACAATCCGAGTCCCACTCTTTGCCAAGGTGTGCCTCGCCCTTAGCCTTCTTGTACGCCTTCTTCTTTTCCTTCTTCCCGCTTTTCTCTTATCCCTGGTCACTATCATTATCGGGACAGTTAGCAATAAAGTGACCAGTCTTACCACACTTGAAGCAGGAGCGCTTTCCCTTCGTCTTGTTCTTTTTGGGATGCTCCTTGCAACCCTTTAGCGTCGTCTTGAAGCGCTTGATGATGAGGGCCATTTCTTCCTCGTTGAGCCCCGCCACCTCAACTTGCGCCACCTTGCTAGGTAGTGCCTCCCTGCTACTTGTTGCTTTGAGAGCAACGGTTTGAGGCTCGTGGATTGGGCCATTCAATGCCTCATCAACGTATCTCGCCTCCTTGATCATCATTCGCCCGCTTATAAACTTCCCAAGTATTTCCTCGGGCGTCATCTTGGTATACCTAGGATTTTCACGAATAGAGTTAACCAGATGAGGATCAAGGACAGTGAAGGACCTTAGCATTAGGCGGATGACGTCGTGGTCCGTCCATCTCGTGCTTCCATAGCTCCTTATTTTGTTGACCAGGGTCTTGAGCCTGTTGTATGTTTGGGTTGGCTCCTCCCCCCTGATCATTGCGAACCTTCCCAGTTCGCCCTCCACCAACTCCATCTTGGTGAGCATGGTGACATCATTTCCCTCATGCGAGATCCTGAGGGTGTCCCAGATCTGCTTGGCGTTATCCAAGCCGCTCGCCTTATGGTATTCTTCCCTGCACAAGGATGCTAAAAGAACAGTGGTAGCTTGTGCATTTTTGTGAATTTGTTCATTTATAAACATGGGATTATCCGAACTATCAAAGTGCATTCCATTCTCTACTATCTCCCATATACTTGGATGAAGAGAGAATAAGTGACTACACATTTTGTGACTCCAAAATCCGTAGTCCTCTCCATCAAAGTGTGGAGGTTTACCAAGAGGAATGGAAAGCAAATGTGCATTTGAATTATGCGGAATACGAGAGTAATCAAAAGAAAAGTTTGAGTTGACTGTTTTCTTTTTCTCGTAGTCGTCGTCGTCCTTTTGGGAAGAAGAAGACTCATCGCTGTCGTCGTAGTAGACGATCTTCTTGATACGCCTCTTCTTCTTCCCGTCCTTCTTCTTATGACTTGAGCCCGAGTCAGTGGGCTTGTCGTCTTTTGGCTCATTGATGAAGGAGTCCTTCTATTTGTCGTTGATCACTATTCCCTTTCCCTTAGGATCCATCCCTTCGGGCGATTAGTCCCTTTCTTGAAGAGAACGGCTCTGATACCAATTGAGAGCACCTAGAGGGGGGTGAATAGGTGATCCTGTAAAAACTTAAGACTTAAGGCCACAAACTTGATTAAGAGTTAGAACAATAAAGCCAAGTGGCTAGAGAGGAGGTATTAATAAACACGATAACCACAAAGAAATCAACATAGAGAGGTACAGTGGTTTATCCCGTGGTTCGGCCAAGTCCAACACTTGCCTACTCCATGTTGTGGCGTCCCAACGGATGAGGGTTGCACTCAACCCCTTTCAAGCGGTCTAAAGACCCACTTGAATACCATGGTGTTTTGCTTTGTTTCACTATATCCCGCTTGCGAGGAATCTCCACAACTTGGAGCCTCTCGCCCTTACAATTTGATTATCACAAATAAGCACGGAAGTAAGGATGGGATGAGCAACACACACAAGACACAAAATCAGAGCACAAACATGCACACAAGTCACAACTTGAGCTCGCAACACAACTCGAAGAGTTCTCTACTCAAATGGAGCTCTAGTTGCTATCACAAAGAATCAAAAGCGCGGAAATGGAGTCTTGGTGCTTAGAGTTGATCAAAGAGTGCTTGGTGTACTCCTTCATGCACCTAGGGGTCCCTTTTATAGCCCCAAGGCAGCTAGGAGCCGTTGGAAGCAATCTAGGAAGGCAAATCTTGCCTTCTGTCGGGTGGCGCACCGGACAGTCCGGTGCACCACCGGACATACCCTGTTCACAGTTCGATGCGGATTGCTTTCCAAATTTGGCGCAACCAACCGTTGAAGATTTGGAGCCGTTGGTGCACCGGACACTGTCCGGTGCACACCGGACAGTCCGGTGCCCCCATCCGACCGTTGGCTCGGCCATGCGTCACGCGCGGATTGCGCGGCCGACCGTTGGCGCGCCCGACCGTTGGCTCACCGGACAGTCCGATGCCTCACCGGACAGTCCGGTGAATTATAGTTGTACGCTGTTGACTTGGTTCCCGAGAGCAGCGACTTCGCCACAGACGACTCACCGGACAGTCCGGTGCACCACCGAACAGTCCGGTGATTTATAGTCGTACGCCACCGTCGAGACCCGAGAGCAGGCTGTTCACCGGAACTGGTCCTGGCGCACCGGACACTGTCCGGTGCACCCAGACCGAGCAGTCTTTTGGCTGAACATAGCCAACTTATCTTCAAGGCGATTTCTCATGTTTCTAGCACTTAGACATAATACATTAGTCTTCAAAACAATGTACTAAGTCTTAGAAACATACCTTTAATCTTGATTTGCACTTCTTGAGTCTTTGGCACAAATATCACTCAAGGCTTTGTGTTGAGCACTTAATCACCAAAATCTTATAGAAATGGCCCAAGGGCACATTTCCCTTTCAGGACCAACTTGGAAGGCCATCCTTGCCTTCTGTCGAGTGGCGCACCGGACAGTTCGGTGCGCCACCGGACAACTACTGTAGCCTATCCGGTGCACGATTTCCTTCCAAAATAGGCATATCCGACCATTGCAGCTTCGGGCCCGTTGGCGCACCGGACACTGTCCGATGCACATCGGACAGTCCGGTGCCTCCTTCCTACCGTTGGAGCTGCCACGCGTCGCCCACAGATTTAGCAGCCGACCATTGGCGCTGGCGACCGTTGGCTCACCGGATAGTCCGGTGCACCACCGGACAGTTCGGTGAATTATAGCCACATCGCCTTCCTTCATTCTCGAGGGCGATGAGTTCGCCATGGATGACTCACTGGATAGTCCGATGCACCACCGAACAGTCTGGTGATTTTTAGCCGTACGCCGCCGTCGAGTCCCGAGAGCGACGAGTTCACACGGACCAGCCTAGCGCACCAGACACTGTCCGGTGCACCACCGGACAGTCCGGTGCACCCAGACGAAGTTGGTGTTGGCTGCACACAACCAACTCTTCTCCCTTTTCTTCTCTTGTCCTTTAGTCACTGTTTCTAGCACTTGGATAACATGTTAGTACATAAAACAATTTACCAAGTCTAGAAACATACCTTTTGCCTTGATTTTCACTTCTGACTTTATTTGGCACATAAGAACTTAATTGAATGTGTTGAGCACTTAATCACCAAAACATTATAGAAATTGCCCAAGGGCACATTTCCTTTCAGGTTGCTCAACATATACTTCTTCCTTGATAGGGCCATTGAGGAAGGCACTTTTCACTTCCACTAGCTGAATGCCCGTGCGTTGCAACGGGAATATATAATACCAGTATACTATGATAACTTATATACAAAATGTGTGTTATACCGTTATAAGAAAATGTTTCATAATCAATTTGTGATTCTGGCCATACATAAATTTTGTTATTTATAATCTATCTGTTTCACCACTACATTGCAACCATCAGTATCATGCAGACTTCGATATATGTCACGATTTGCATGGTCTCATCATTAGAGAGCACGTTTCACACATACCAGAAGAAATTCCCTCGTACATCGTTAGTCATCAGACATGTACCACCATACGCTTTTGCTTAAACAAAAAGGCAAGTGTGTGTTTGCGAAGAGAATTAAAGGCAAGCCGGCACAAAAGCTACCCCAACGGTGGCGAGGATGACGAACTGGTCATTGCTATCGGTCCTCCTCTGCATCACCTCTGGCGCCAAGATGACGCCACAGTCCTCGATATAGTAGTCGTCGAACGCGCGCGACATACCGAGTACTGATGACTCTTGGCTGGGCTGTAAAACGAAGTGCTCCCCGGGCTCATTAGCAAGGTAGTACCCCTGACTGTTGCACCACCGGATGCGCTACTCCTCTACATACATCATGTTCGAGGACACTCATACAACGTCAGCAACGGCCATCGTCTCAGCGCACAAGAATTCATGGCCAGTCAGTAGCGACTTACGTGGCAGGTTGGGCTTCAGGTGGACGATGAGCTGGACGACGTGATGGCGTCTTCATCGAATGCGGTGCCCAGAACAACCCGAGAGTCGCCGACATTGGCGACGACCATGAGGTCCCCCTGCTTGACGATGGACAGCGTGGAGCAGCCGCTCTGCACCGCGTCCAAGCGGCAGCTGTGCCGGAGCTTATCGTACATAGCGGCACATACGACCACGTAGGACTGTTTCTAGAGGTCGAACTGGAAGTCGCCAAGTTTTTCTTGTCGTCGATGAGCGACCCCAACATGAGTGCCTCCTGCTAATGGTGTTTGTTCGGGGTTTTCAAGTAAGAAACATGGATTCATGTTTGGCGTTGGTTTATAAAAATGACTCACAAGTCAGATCTATGGAAAAAATATTACGAAGAATAAATATCACGCATGCAAAAAAAGAAATTTAAGTTGAAAACATTATTCAAACAAAAGAAATTGCATGCAAGGCTCTTCTTTAAATACTACTCCCTCCATCCAAAAATATAATTGAAGAATCTCGGTGATACTTATCTACTACACACATTGTGCAATGGTAGCAGATGGACTTGGGGAGAGATATAGTAGATGTGTTTTCTGTTATAGATGTAGACATAAACACACATGTGGTGTAGTGGTAGCTACTGCTATTATTTGTTTGAGAGGTCGTGGGTTCGAATCCCGGCCATGTGTATTTTTTTTAATTTTAGCTAGGCGTCGGCTGTACGGGGGAATGGGAATGGGCTTTACAGGGAGGGGAATGAGAACGCACAACATAGGAATGGACTGTGCACGGGGAGGAGGGAATCGGAAAGGCACACAACACAGGAATGGATTGTGCGCGGGGAGGAGGGAATCGGAAAGGCACACAACATAGGAATGGACTGTGCGCGGGGAGGAGGGAATCGGAAAGGCAGAACAGGGAATGGCAGAACGCGGAATGGCCGACTACTATTGCAGTCTTAATAAGTAGTAGAGATTTGATACAACTTAAAGCCTTGATAAGTAGCATAGGCAAGTAATATACGAATTGACTCAAGCCTAGCTACGGGTGCATAGGTTTCATTGAAATCCAAACCTTCGACTTGTGAATATCCTTGGCAACAAGTCGGGCTTTGTTCCTAGTCATCACACCATGCTCATCTTGTTTGTTGTGGAATACCCACTTGGTACCTACAACATTTTGGTTAGGACGTGGAACTAAATGGCATACCTCATTCATCGTGAAATTTTTGAGCTCCTCTTGCATTGCCACCACCCAGTCTGGATCTCTTAGCGCATCCTCTATTCTATATGGCTCAATAGAAGACACAAAAGAGTAATGTTCACAAAAATGAGCAACTCGAGATTCAGTGGTTACCCCCTTGTGAATGTCACTAAGAATGGAGTTAACGGGGTGATCTCTTTGAATTGTTTGGTGGACTCTTGGGTGTGGTGGTTTTTGATCCTGAATTTCTTGACCATCTTCATTGTCTTGGTCATCTTCATCTCCCCCTTGATCAATGTCCTCCTCTTGAGGTGGTTCATCGTCTTGATCTTGATCCTCGTCCTCTTGAGTCATTTCCTCATTTTGAGTTGGTGGAGATGCTTATATGGAAGATGATGATTGATCTTGTGCTTGTGGAGGCTCTTTGGATTCTTTTGGACATGCATCCCCAATTGACATGTTCCTTAGCGCGATGCATGGAGCCTCTTCATCATCTTATTCATCAAGATCAACTTGCTCCACTTGGGAGCCATTAGTCTCATCAAACACAATGTCACAAGAAACTTCAAACAATCCAGTGGACTTGTTGAAGACTCTATATGCCCTTGTGTTTGAGTCATAACCAAATAAAAAGCCTTCTACCGCTTTAGGAGCAAATTTAGAATTTCTACCTCTTTTAATAAGAATAAATCATTTGCTCCCAAAAACTCTAAAAAAAGAAACATTAGGCTTTTTACCAGTGAGGAGTTCATACGATGTCTTTTTGAGGATTCGGTGAAGGTAGAGTCGGTTGATGGAGTAGCAAGCGATGTTAATCACCTCCACCCAAAACCGATCGGGTGTCTTGTACTCATCAAGCATGGTCCTTGCCATGTCCAATAGAGTTATATTCTTCCTCTCCACAACATCGTTTTATTGAGGTGTGTATTGAGAAAAGAACTCATGCTTGATGTCCTCCTGCTCAAGAAATCCTTTAATTTGTGAATTCTTGAACTCAGTTTCATTGTGGCTTCTAATATTTTTTATTCTCAATCCGAACTCATTTTGAGCCCATCTCAATAATCTCTTTAGGGTCTATTGGGTTTGAGATTTTTCCTGCAAAAAGAATACCCAAGTGAAGCGAGAATAATCATCCACAATAACAAGATAATACTTACTCCCGCCAATGCTTATGTAAGCGATTGGGTCGAATAGGTCCATACCTAGTAGCTCAAGGGGCCTATTGGCCGTCATGATATTCTTGTGTGGATGATGAGCTCCAACTTGCTTCTCCGCTTGACATGCGCTACAAATCCTGTCTTTCTCAAAATGAACATTTGTTAGTCCTAAAATGTGCTATTCCTTTAGAAGTTTGTGAAGATTCTTTATCCAAACATGAGCAAGTCGGGCGATGCCAGAGCCAGCCCATATTGATCTTAGCAATTAACCAAGTGTCTAGTTCAGCATGTTATCGTTAAAATCAACTAAATATAGCTGACCATCTAACACTCCCTTAAATACTACTGAATCATCACTTCTTCTAAAGACAGTAACACATACATTAGTAAATAGACAGTTGTAGCCCATTTTGCATAATTGAGAAACTGAAAGCAAGTTGTAATCTAAAGAATCTACAAGAAAAACATTGGAAATGGGATGGTCAGGAGATATAGCAATTTTATCCAATCCTTTAACGAAACCTTGATTTCCATCCCCAAATGTAATTGCTCTTTGGGGATCATCATTTTTCTCATATGAGGAGAATATCCTTTTCTCCCTTGTCATGTGGTTTGTGCACCCGCTATCGATTATCCAACTTGACCCCGCCGAATGCATAAACCTATAAAACAAATTTAGGCCTTGTTCTTAGGTACCCAAACGGTCTTGGGTCCTTTCACATTAGAAACAAGCACCTTGGGTACCCAAACACAAGTCTTTGGGCTCTTGTATTTGCTCCCAATATATTTGACAACTACTTTGCCTGATTTGTTAGTTAGCACAAAAGATGCATCAAAAGTCTTAAATGAAACGCTATGTTCATTTGATCCATTTGCAATTTTCTTTTTAGGCATTTTGATATGAGTTGAATGCCTAGAGCTAGAAGCCTCATTACTATACATATAAGCATGATGAGAAATAGAATGAGATTTTCTAGCATGGATCTTTCTAAAGGATAGTTTTCAGGATATAAAATGTAACCCTCTCTATCCTGAACCATGGGAGCCTTACCCTTAACAAAATTAGATAGTCTGTTCTTGGGGGCATTAAGCTTGATGTTGCTTTGGCTCCCTTGTTGGAAGCCAATGCCATCCTTAATGCCAGGGCGTCTCCCAATGTATAATATGCTACGAGAAAATCTAAATTTTTCATTTTCTAACTCATGCTCGGCAAGTTTAGCATTTAATTTAGCTATGTGATCGTTTTGTTCTTTAGTCATGGTGAGGTGGTCATTCATAACATCAATATTAACATCTCTACATCTAGTGCAAATTGTGACATGCTCAATGGTAGATGTAGAAACATTGCAAGTATTCAACTCTTCAATCTTAGCAATTAAATTGTCATTCTTAGTTCTAAGACAAGGAATTGAATTATTGCAAATATTAAGCTCTTTAGACAAATTCTCATATTTTTGTACTTCAAGAGCATAAGCATTTTTCAACTTAACAATTTTTTATTTTCCTTAACGAGCAAGTCCTCTTGGCTTTCCAAGATATCATCCTTCTCATTAATGGTTTCTATTAATTCATTTATCCTTTTCTTTTGGTCCTTGGTAAGGTTGGCAAAAAGAGAAGTTAAATCATCTTCATTATCACTAGAGCTACCCTCATCATTGGAAGTAGTATATTTGGGGGCATCTCAAGAATGTACCTTCTTATTTTTGTCGTCCTTAGCCATGAGACATTTATGGCCGACGTTGGGGAAGAGAAGTCCCTTGTTGATGGCGATGTTGGTGGCATCCTCGTCGGAGGAGTCGGTGGAGCTCTCGTCAGAGTCTCATTCCCGCCCCATGTGTGCCTCGCCACCCTTCTTCTTATAGTATCTTTTCTTTTCTATCCTCTTCTTCCCTTTCTTATTGTCGTCCCTGTCCATGTCACTTGTATATGGACATTTAGCAATAAAGTGACTGGACTTACCACACCTATAGCACACCCTCTTGGAACGGGGTTTGTAGTCCTTCCCCTTCCTTTGTTTGAGGATTTGTCGAAAGCTCTTAATGATAAGAGTCATCTCCTCGTTGTCGTTCTTGGAGGTGTCAATTTGGAGTCTACTTGGTGTAGACTCTTCCTTCATCTCTTTCGTTGCTTTGAATGCAACGGGTTGCACCTCAGGTGTGGAGGTGGCACCTTGCTCTAAGTTGACAATGTGTTTGGAGTCTTTGATTATAAGTTCAAAGCTCACAAACTTGTCAATGACCTCCTCGTAAGACATCTGTTTATATCTAGGATCTCCATGAATTAATTGAACTTGAGTAGGATTACAAAAAATGAGAGATCTTAGAATAACCTTGACCATTTCATGGTCATCCCACTTCGTGCTCTCGAGGTTGCGCACTTGGTAGACCATTGTTTTGAGTCGGTTGTACATTGCTTGTGGCTCCTCTCCTTGGTTGAGGATGAATCGACCGAGTTCTCCCTCGATCATTTCGCGCTTGGTGATCTTGGTCACCTTGTGGACGTCCCAAATTTCTTTGGCATTTTTCAACCCTTGCACCTTGTTATACTCCTCTCGACACAAGAAGGCGAGGAGTATAGAAGTTGCTTGGGAATTAAAATGTCTTATTTAGGCGGCCTCATCGGAGTCGTAGTCTTCATTGCCCACCTGTGGTACCTGCGCTCCAAACTCAACAATATCTCATATACTTTCGTGGAGTGAGGTTAGATGGTGCCTCATTTTATCACTCCACATACAATAATCTTCACCATAAAAATATGATAGTTTGCCTAGGGGTACGGAAAGAAAAGGAGCATATTTTGAAATACGAGGATAACATAGAGGCATTTTACTATACTTCTTGCGCTCTTGGCGCTTCGAAGATGTAGACTTAGTGCCGGATGTGGAAGTTGATGAAAAGTCGGTCTCGTAGTAGACCACCTTCTTCATTTTCTTTTTCTTCCTGTCACCCTTCTTATGTGACTTGATGGAGCTGGTGGATTCTTCTTTATGTTTGCCGTCGGCCTCCTTTGATGGAGTTCGTTCCTCATTCTTCCTTCCCGAGGCTTCGGGCTTTTCGCCGGTGACCATCTCCCTCTTGGCGTGTTCTCCCGACATCACTTTGAGTTGTTAGACTCTAATGAAGCACTAGGCTCTGATACCAATTGAATGTCGCCTAGAGGGGGGTGAATAGGCGAAACCTAAAATTTACAAACCTTAAACACGCACTATGCCTAGGGTTAGTGTTAGAAATAATTCAGAGTGCGGAGGATAGTTCTCTTTGCTATGAGTTGCTCAATCAATGCAGATAACCTTGGGAGCAAACTCAAATCAATATGAGCAAGGGAACTTTTAGAGAGAAAAGGGGGAATAAATCGAATGTAGATCAACACAAATGAACACGGCGATTTATTTACCGAGGTTCGGTTCCAAAGAACCTAGTACCCGTTGAGGAGGCCACAAAGGCCGAGTCTATTCCAACCCTTTCCCTCTTTCAATCGGTCACTTAGACCGGTTGAGTGCTTCTCCTTAATCACACGGGTCACTAAGACCCCACAAGGGTCACCACACACTTAGGTGTCTCTTGCTAGCTTTACGAACACTTAAGAAGATTAGAGTGGGAAGAGAAAGCAATCCAAGCAACAAGAGCAATAAAAGAAACACAAATGATCCTCTCTCAAGTCTCTAAGCAATTGAGTTGATTTTGGAGCTTGGAGGGGATTGAATGCCTTGATTATGTCTTTGGAGTGTTTGCCTTTGCTCTAGTATTGAATGTGGAGTTATGAAAACTTGGATGATTTGAATGGTGGTGGTTGGGGGATATTTATAGCCTCCAACCATTTCCTAGCCGTTGTTATCGATGGGCACACCGAACAGTCTGGTGATGCACCGGACATGGCATTGTTCACTATCCGGTACGTGCCACGTCAGCCGACAATTGGGGTTTGAAGCACTTGACCATTGAAGTCCTTTGTCCTCTTGCGGCATCGGACAGTCTGGTGCGTTCTGTCTTCGCAATTCTGACTTCTGGTTTGACCATTGTTTACTGTTCATCGCAGTCGACCGTTGGGCGCAATTGACCGCACACCGGACTGTCCGGTGAATTATAGCGAAGTGACTCTTAGAAAACATGAGAGCGGCTAGTTCGCGAGGTGCCTTGGCCTGGGCACCGGACTATGTCCGGTGCGCCACTGGCTGCACCAATACTTGTTTTTGCTCCAAAATTTGTAGAGTTTCCCAACTTATTTTCTTTGTTGGTTTATGTTGAACTTTATGCACCTGAGATAAATGACAACTAGGCAAACTAGTTGTAAGACCCAAAATTAGTAAAAATAAATAATATAATTATGAAATAAATAAACAAATATAGTTATTATAATGCTTTGGTAATTAGGGAATGAGAAAAGAAACTTGTAATAAAGTCAATATTGTTAGAGTCAAATATAAGAAGGAAAATAAAATAGTAATCTTTAAAATAATATGGTTGATATTCACATTTGGATTTCAAATGTGACATTTGGAAAAATTGAAATTTAAATAGGAGTGCAAGTTTGAATAATTGAGTTTGGAAATAAATGGGAAAAGAGTGTACACTAAAAATAAAATAAACTAAAATATATTATAAACAAATAAATAATAGGTGTTATTTTTATATTGGGATTTTTTTAAAGTTTGGAATCTGAAATTCAAAACAGGAAATTGAATTTGGTTTAAGTATTTCAAATTAGAAATAGAAAAGAAAATGGAGAAGAAAGAAAACAGAAAAAAACCTAAGTGGGCCTCGATTCATTTATGGCCCAGTAGTCACCCCACTGCGTGGCCCAACTCGGCCACCATGCCGCCACCGCGCGCGCCCTTCCCCCTTCACTGACAAACGGGGCCCCCACTTCAGCCTCTCTGCTCATGCGCCATTTCTGGTTTGTGGGGCTGGGCTGTCGGATTCTCCCTCCCGAACTCCACGCGCGCCGTCGAGTCCGTTGCGACGCGTCTGGCTAAGATCACCGGAATCCCCAACCAAACCCCGAAATCTAATCACAACAAACTTGCGGAATTTGACATCGCCGATGCATAAAAGGGTAACCCCCCCCCTGCTAAACATCGGGTCAGGCTCGATTTGCCGTTTACAACAACTTTGCGCCGCCGCCTAGGATCTCTGTCGTCAGGGCCGATTGAAGTGCACTTGGGGACCCCGGGTGCGCACGGGACCTCTGGTGGTTGGCTGCTACTCGACCGGGCTGGTGGTGCGGTCGGTGTGGCGGAATTTCGCACCGGGGGAGCGCCCGAGCTCGGGATCTCTTCACCAGAGACCGCGAACCCATTGTCCTCCGTGGCCAGCTCTCTCCATTGCCCTCCAGCTACGGTGAGTAGCTCCATCATATTTGAATCACCCTCCTCATTGCGAATCAGGGCCTTGATGCGTGCGAGGAGCATCGTGGCCTCGATCTGGCGTGCTCCGGCGATGGCTCCGCCGCGCGTGTGGGCGGCGCCATCACGCTCTGGCGTCGGTAGTGAACGGAGTCATGGGGTCCGTTGGATTTAGGATGTAGGGATGGGTTTAGATCTGGGGATGGAATCACTATGGGCCGTTGATCGACTGATGATCGGTCCGGATTAAACCAGGGGATAACGTTTCGGTCCAAGGAATCCTGTACGCTAGATCGCGATCGTGCGGTTTACGTCGTTCGCAGGTTCATAATGTGCTTAGTCTAATCTGAGCCATCGGGCGCTGATCCAACGGTTCAGATAGGTCCTTACCCTTTCGCGGTGGCAATTTTACTAAAGAGACCCCGTAGAACCCGATAAACAACCCGCAGTCCACTCTGTGGAGAATCCTGAGTCTTGGGGAAACTTGCGAGTTAGCCCCTGCACTTTCCAGAAATTGGCGCGCAGTCCAGAGGGAGATAAAAATAGAGAAAATAATTAGGGAAATTGATTTTTAATACAAAAATAATTCCAGAAACTTGTTTAATTCATAGAAAATTCATATTAAGTCCGAATTGATCCATTCCAGTTTTATTAATTTTGTATTAATATTGTCTACCAACCAGTAGCACTGTTTAGCCATGAAACTTGAGTTAAAATTGTTCATTAGGAATAATCTATTCTAAGCACTAAATAATTTCGAAAAATCATAACTTAATAACCGTAGCTCCGAATTTAGTGGTTCTTGTTTCTACGATCTCGTTATGGCGCGTAGATTATTATCACATAGTTTATTCTTATGTTTGGTGTGATGTTAATTTTGCCTATACAGTGTTTGTTTTATTGCTACGACTAGCGTGAGGTTACGAGTCATCTGAAAAGCAAGCTGGTACCTGGAATCTCAAGTCCCAGGCAAGTTGTGCCCTTGATCACTTCTTTTTACCCACTCATGTTATAATTAATCATAATGATCTGCATAGGTTAATTTTGATGGGACCCAATAGGTTACCCTAGTTTGTCTATCTTTATACCTTGTTTACCACTGAACTTTTTAGGTAGTACTTGCTAGTGCTTTATGCGGTTTTGGGTATGAAGATACATTATTCATGATCACACTTTTATTATCTATTTATTATTATTGTTCATGATAAGATCATTATGTTAATTGGAATATGGAGCGACCACCCGAGAAAACAGTGCTACCATAAGGGTTTAATGGGACACCCTTGGTTGATTAATTAGGAAAGCTAGTGGAAGACTACCTTACCTGAAACGGGCAAGGGCAGTAGGGGAGTGGTCAGTGTAGGGAGGCCCTTCGGATGATTTTGCTACAATGGCGATCATGCGAGGGGTCCCTGCATTGGAGCTTCCTATAAACTGTAGCGGGTTTTCTGAAGCTAGTGGAACTTTGTAAAGGCCTCGTAGTGTTACCCTGCCTCGCCTCCTCGGTAGAGGTGTATGGGAAGTTGTGATCCCTTGGCAGATGGGTAACATGACTTGTCGGTAAAGATGTGCAACCTCTGCAGAGTGTAAAACTGGTATACTAGCCGTGCTCACGGTCATGAGCAGCTTGGACCCTCACATGATTAATTTATGGAACTAAATTCAATTTGTCATATGCATTGCATTGCAGGTGTTGTTATTACTTTTGTGCTACTACTTAATTGAGTTGGTATTTACTTATACTTAGTAACTGCTAATAAAATTTTGACCAACTTTAAAAGCAATGCTCAGCTCTAACCATCCTCTTTGGTAAGCCTTACACTTCACGTGAGCTCCCACCTTTGGCGAGTTCATGCACATTATTCCCCACAACTTGTTGAGCTATGAACGTATGTGAGCTCACTCTTGCTGTCTCACACCCCCCACAGGTCAAGAACAGGTACCACAGGATGAGGCGCATGGAGGATGCTGCGATGTGTTCGTGAGAGGTCTAGGCTGTCGTCTCCCAGTCAAATTTGGGTTGTTGGACCGTTGTCTCCTTATAATGTAATTATTTATTTATTTTGTATGGAACTTCTATTATATAGTAAAGATGTGACATTCGATCCTGTGCCATGATTCATCATATGTGTGAGACTTGGTCCCAGCACACCTGGTGATTATGTTCGTGCCCGGGCTTTGGACTCCTAAAACCCGGGTGTGACACTAGTTAGTCCACGTGGTTTGTGATGGACGTCAAACACCAAAATCGATTATATTTGAGCTAGTAATTAGTGTTGTTATTGAAAGTTGCCTAGAGGGGGTGAATAGACAAGTTGAAACTTTTTCAACAAAAACTATAAACAAACCGGGTAAAACCGGTTCAACCGGTGTCAAAACCGATTCAACTGCTTTGCACAAGCTCAACTAAATGATGAGATATAAAACTGAATTGATCTCAAAATTAACCTAGTTATCTTTGGAAATGAGATGTCCTAGATGATCCACAAGGTTCAACTAAGTAGATCTGAGAAGGGCGCTGTCAGTACCCTCAATCAGGGGTACCTACTGCTACTGCATAAAGGCGCCACACCCGTGAAATGCCTCAAGACCATGTAGAGAATGGCGCCCAATGGGCAGGTCCAAGAGCACCACGTGGCAAGGATAGGGAGTACATCCCGGTGTTCATCGCTATGTCCGAACCCCCGCAGAAGGACACCAGACCCCTATACATACAAGTCCAGGGCCCCAAGAAGGTATGCCGGATCCCTTAGAAAGCCCCAGTGTTGGCAAGGTCCCGGGACGAGGAGGACCCCAGTGTAGGTATGGGTCCGGTGCTGGCATGTGTCCAGACCTTGTCCTGGGATTTCCCACTGCTGCCGCGTGGCTTGTGGCCTGACACATAAACCAACGGGCCAAGCCTGGCATAAAGCCCATCAGGCCCAGCGGCCTCTGCATTTATTGCTGAAAGGACACGTCGCCTGCCACCACGCCAGCAGGCGACGCGCCCTCCCAGCATTTAATGCATCCTGTCCAATCCGATGGCAGGTGGCGTCAGGGTCATTCAGCAGGCGGCACGTCTGACCGGTCTGTTGGCAAACAGTGCACCCGTGCCAAGCGGTGCACCGTACTCATCATCCCTTCTACAAGAAGCCTCCCCTCCACGCCGAGGATATGAAGATCTCAGGTGTCAGGGCGCGAGAAGATCGCCTCAGCAACACACATTTGTGGCTCCAAGTGCTATATTCGTTATGTCCCTGGGCCCACATGTCGGGGCTCAGTACCTTTGTGCATGCCCACCTTCAGCTATAAAACGGGAGGTATGTGGTGTTACAAGGCAGAGCCAATCTTAGGTAGACACTCACAAGTTCATACAAGCTCCAGAGCAATACATCACACAGTAGAGTAGGGTATTACGCTCCGGTGGCCCGAACCCCTTTAAACCCTTGCGTGCTCCCGTGTGTTGATCCACCAGTCTCGTAACAAACAAAACGCTTAGGCCCCTCCTCTTTTTAGGATCTAGGGTGGGTGCAATCCACCACCCGGCCGGGGAGATTCCCTCTCCGACATTTGGCGCGCCAGGTAGGGGGCTAGGCTTCAAGTTTTTGCTTGTTTTCTTGCTCAGCATGATGGTGCAGATCATCGAGCACCGCACCGGAACTTCAGAGGATTTCCGATGGAGCAAGAGGTTGTATCCTCCGTGCCACAAGTACTCGATCGCCCCGACTTTGGCACTGCTGCCGTACACGCCGTACAGCAACACACGCCAGCGCAGGCATCCCGGACTCCATCGAGGGCAGCGCCCACAGCGTTGTCTACAGCCAGGGAGTTGCTACGCCACCCCTAGCTCCACGGCCTCGCCAGGGGCCATGAAACAGTGGCGTGACGACGTCGATCGGCTACTCGGCATGGCGCATTCCACTTTGACCAGGTCTAGGCCTCTGTCATCCCGATTCCAGCGCGAGGCGTCAGCGTTTGTACGCTCGCCCTCCGTAAGGGGAGCATAGACCGACGACCTTCGAGCAGAGCTCAACCGTAGGCGTACGAGAGAGGACGCCCGGATCTCTTTGGAAAGGGCGTGGGAGTGCCGACAAAACATCGAGGGTCGCAACCTCGACCGAGATTTCGCTGTGGAAGCACCGCAGACACCAATGGGCGCTCGGTCCCAAACGGGTGTCCCCTTGGCCGGCGTGGGCTGCGCCGCCCTTGCAAACCATCTACGCGTGGTGTCATGGCTGCCCAAGTTTTGGCCGCACCTATCGGAAAAATACGATGGAACATCAAACCTTCGGAGTTCCTGCAGGTGTACGTCACCGCTATCACGGCAGCAGGTGGAAACACCACGATGATGGCGACGTATTTTCATGTCGCCCTACCTGGGCCTGCCCGGAGTTGGCTCATGAACCTCGCCCCAGGGTCAATCTACACCTGGGAAGAGCTCTATGCACGGTTCGTTGCGAACTTCACCAGCGCTTACCAGCAGCATGGCGTGGAGGCCCACCTACACGCAGTGAGGCAGGAGCCCGGAGAGACCCTCCGGACGTTTATCTCCCGCTTCACCAAGGTACGAGGTACTATTCCTCGTATTTCTGATGCCTCCATCATCACAGCCTTCCGTCAGGGAGTACGTGATAAGAAAATGTTGGAGAAGCTGGCCACACATGACGTGGAGACTGTCCCCACGCTCTTTGCTCTGGCTGACAAGTGCGCCAGAGCCGCCGAGGGCCATGCATGGCACTCGGCCCCACAAACCGGAGTTACCCAGATAGGTGGCTCGGGTGCCGTCCCCTAGGACGGCAAAAAGAAAAAGAAGGGCCATGGCTACGAAAGGCTGCAGTCAACCGTGCTGGTCGTTGTAGCTATGACCAGGGGTCGGGGCGACCGCAACAAGCGCCCACGGCTACAAAGGGGTAGCAGCGACTCGTGCCCTGTACACCCCAACGGTCGCCACAGTGCCGCGGAGTGTCGTGAGATCATTGATATCGCAAAGCGCGTCAGCAAACGGCGTGAGCAGTCTTCCAAGGATGGCTCCCCGCCTCGTCGCTGTCCTGGCAAGGAAAAGGTCGACGACGACGAGGTAGCCGCGGCTGAGCGAGACCTCGGGTATAGTTGCCCGAGGGGGACTTAAAGGACATCTTCACTAGGGACTCCCACTCCGATGGCGGCGACTAGACGGACCGCCGGCAGGACCCCATGTCCCTCGGCCTACGGAGCTGAAGCCCGCCTTCCTCCGGAAACCCATCTGGACTCCCCACGGGTCCAGATTTCTGACAGGTTCATCTAGGAATGACCACAGCCAAAGGCGGGGCCTCCTTCGTCAAACACAGATGGGGAACCAGGGTTGGGACCTAATCTTACGAAAGTACCAGACCAAATTAGGGCTTCGTAACACTCCCCCAGCTAGGAAGGACCCTTCATGGTAATGGGAATCCCCCGACCCGAGGGCAACTATCTAGCTATGACTGAAGGAATGCCTCCCCTAGTGCCAGAATATCTCTGTAAATTTTATCTATAGAGCAAGTCTGAGGGGTCAAAGTTTTTCCCTTTTGTAACTAGGTAGCACATACGTGTATGCCAACCCGGTGGGGTCTATCCCCATAAACCTGGCCTGTTGGTCCGCACCCATGCATGATAAGTTATAAAAGAAAACTACCCTCTCAGATGTACCTCTATGATAGTATTATCCTACTGCCCCAAGGTCTTCTCCTGCAGTTTCTGGATTATATTTTAGCTAACCCACCCGACTAGTTCCCATCCTATCAGGCATGATGACATCTGAATTGAACAGCCAGGCTTGTGGCTTAGGACCTCTATGCAAAAGCAGGAGGACCCGACAGCCTGGGGCCCAGCTCTGAAGAACGGGAGCCCATTCCATGGGGTGGTCCGGAGCCTGTGTGGTCGGTTATCCTGGTTCCGTACCCGAAACCCTGCGCACTCCACCACTCTGTGATGGGTACTCTAGTACTTAGAGCTATAAGTCTTGTTGGTCCACAACCTGGGGTCCAGAACTAGGAAAAAGATACTTGCCTCCTGGGGTGGTCTGGAGTCGTGTAGCCGCTCAGCCTGGTCCCGTACCGTGGGCCTGCACACTCCACCACCCTGCGACAGGTGTCCTAGTATCTAGAACCACCATCCAGGGGGTCCGGATGCACAACTTGGCTCCCTCAGGCTAGACCCTGCAAGTCCCGAGCATGTGACAAAGGATGGCTAGTGTCAGATGGTGGGTCCTACGTGTGTATCACTAACGCTCTTTAAAACTAAAGCTATGTACAGATCCAGTTCTCGGCGAGGCTGCCTCCCGAAGGCCGCTGACAATCCTTTCATATACGTTGGAGCCCAACCTCGATACATCGAGCCTGCACCCCAGGCGAGGGGCTAGGTACCAAGGGAAGTCAACAACAGGAACGGGCGATGCACAGATAAGTGTTAAACGCTGCTTTATAAATAATACTTAGAAGTACCTTACAAAACAGGAAAAAGCCTGGGGGCCGGTTCTAAAGAACAGATGCCCGTTCCATGGGGTGGTCCGGAGCCTGTGTGGCTAGTTAGCCTGGTTCTGTACCCGAAATCCTGCACACTCCATCACTCCGTGATGGGTGCCCTAGTATTTGGAACTATAAGTCCTGTGCGTCCGACAGCTTGGGGTCCGGAACTAGAGAAGCGATGCTTGTCTCCTAGGGTAGTCCGGAGCCAGGTAGCTGCTCAGCCTGGTCCCGTACCGTGGGACTACACACTCCACCACCCTGTGGCAGGTGTCCTAGTACCTAGAACCACCATCCTAGACTTAGATCCTGTATACATATGTTATTACATTCCCTTACAAGAGGGGCCCTAGCTCCATTTCTGCAGGAATGAACTACGCTGCACCAGCAGGAGTCACGTTGGAAGTTGGCTCCGAGCAACCTCTGCATCGACAGATCACCGGCGACAGCGACCACCTCTACACTAGCAGCGACAACGACCTCCGCTCCGTGCAGCTTGCCAACAACAGTGACCATCTCAGGGTGAGCGCCACTGCGAGAAGGTCCTCACCCCCTCCTCCTACGGGGGGCGACAACGAGGCCATTAAAGCCAAAAAGTCAGGGACTCAGCGGCAGATGGCTCTGATGCCCTCGCCAGCAGAGGCAACCACCTCTGCAAGGGGTAGCCTCACCAGCGGCAGCGACCACCTCTGTACCAGTCGGCGGCGGCTGCCTCAGCATGCACGAAGGGGTCCTCGCTCCCGTCTAACCAACAGGAGTGAGGACAAGACCATCCAAGAACGCCGCCTCCACCACTGTGGCGTACGACGTCTTGTGCAATCCCCCCAGTATGGCTGGCTGGCAAGAGAAGGGGTGGATGTGCCAGACCCACACACGGCGCGACCGTCGCCCGTGCGGTGGACGGACAGCCGCGCCTCGGCCAAAGCGGCAGGAGGCAGCGTTGGAGGCGGCGCCAAAGCCATCCAGCCCAAAGGGCCGGACACGCTGCAGCTGACGGCCCGCAGCCAGCCGGCCCCGTGTAGCCGAGGTTCGCCTCCTCTACAAGGCTGGTGAACACCCTTCTCCCCCTAATGCTGGAGGAAGAAGCGGGTCACCAGCCCATGCGGAGGGCAGGGCCCCGACTTGGCTCGCCCCCACCCTAGCAAGCATGATGAACATCCTTGAAGCTGAGGCTAGGGGAAGCCGCAGCCCGGCTTGCTTCTCCCCACCGTGAGGCTGGTGGTCATCCTTCTGGATGGCCACTGGCGGGGGACTGGAGCCGGGCTGCATGATGAAAATCCTTGAAGCCGAGTGATGATGGAAGAGCATCGACCCCCACGAGGTTGCGCTCCTCCAACAATAGCAAAAGGGAGATAAGATCGGCTGCCCAACTGCGAGCGCAAGCTCTCCGGCGATGGGACCACTGGAGGGGATGGCTCTAACGCGTTCCCCTCCAGTAAACATCGGCGCGTCCCATCTAGAGGCCCATAAGGCAGGAGGGCGCGAACGATGCAAGAGGAGCAAGACATGACTTCTACCGGGGGTCGATCCCTTTTTAAAGGGAGATGTCCCCCTCTTGCGCCCCGGAGCGCCACGGGCAAAGTCTCCCGGTATGCACCAAAGGTTCTGCCCTATGACACGGGGGCCAGGCCCCGCGCGTCGTATAGGCCGGCCCGAGGAGCGAGGAAGGCAAACCACCACACAGGGGGCGTGCAACCACCCCGGGGATATGCGCCCCCTCACTCTCGAAACAACCAGCGGTCGGGAAGATGAACAGCCGCACAAGGAGCAAGCAACCGTCCTGCGGTTAGGCGCCCCCTTATTTTTCGCCAAAACCGGTGGTCAAGAAGGCGAACCGTCATGCGAGAAGCGAGCAGTCGCCCCACGGTTGTGCGCTCCCTCAGCTTCGCTACAATCAATGGTCCAACATGTGGATCCAGGCCCACACGTCATGCAACCGGCGCGATCGGCTACTAGGTGCGGAAGAACCGCACCACCGCTTGCATCAATGACGCGCCCCCTCGGGGCCGTCGCAGAAGACTGAAAAAGATAAGCTTTTAGGGCCAATGCAGCGACTCGAGGCACCCCGCGCATGGCCCAGCAGTGACGAAGGTCACGGGCAGGTCAGCCGTGGGAACGGGCGTGACAGTCGGCATAGCCATAGGCGGGTCGACAGTAATTGCACCAATAGGCCCGCAAGAGCAGCAGGCAGATCACCAATCAGACTCTGGCCCCACCTATAGGCTCGCCTCCTCCCCTGAGGCGGGCCCGGGGGCCACTGTCAGTACCCTCAATCAGGGGTACCTACTGCTACTACATAAAGGCACCACACCCATGCAATGCCTCAAGACCACGTAGAGAATGGCGCCCAATGGGCAGGTCCAAGAGCGCCGCGTGGCAAGGAAAGGGAGTACATCCCGGTGTTCATCGCTAGGTCTGGACCCCCGCAGAAGGACACCAGACCCCTATACATACAAGTCCAGGGCCCCAAGAAGGTATGTCGGATCCCTTGGAAGGCCCCAGCGTTGGCAAGGTCCCGGGACGAGGAGGACCCCAGTGTAGGTAGGGGTCCGGTGCTGGCACGTGTCCAAACCTTGTCCTGGGACTGCCCACTGCTGTCATGTGGCTTGTGGCCCAACACATAAACCAACGGGCCAAGCCTAGCATAAAGCCCATCAGGCCCAGTGGCCTATGCATTTATTGCTGAAAGGACATGCCGCCTGCCACCACGCCAGCAGGCGACGCGCCCTCCCAGCATTTAATGCGTCCTGTCCAATCCGATGGCAGGCGGCATTAGGGTCATCCAGTAGGCGGCGCGTCTGACCGGTCTGTTGGCAAACAGTGCGCCCGTGCCAAGCGGTGCACCATACTCATCATCCCTTCTACAAGAAGCCTCCCCTACATGCCAAGGATATGAAGATCTCGGGTGTCAGGACGCGAGAAGAATGCCTCAGCAGCACACATTTGTGGCTCCAAGTGCTATATTCGTTATGTCCTTGGGCCCACATGTCGGGGCTCAGTACCTTTGTGCATGCCCCCCTTCAGCTATAAAAGGCGAGGTATGCGGCGTTACAAGGCAGACCCAATCTTAGGTAGACACTCACAAGTTCATACAAGCTCCAGAGCAATACATCACACAGTGGAGTAGGGTATTACGCTCCGGCAGCCCGAACCTCTCTAAACCCTTGCGTGCTCCTGTGTGTTGATCCACCAGTCTCGTAACAAGCAAAACGCTTAGGCCCCTCCTCTTTTTAGGATCTAGGGTGGGTGCAATCCGCCACCCGGCCGGGGAGATTCCCTCTCTGACGGGCACTTCTCAAGATCCACACACCAAAAAAGATATGAACAATTCTTTCACGGAATGGTGTGAGAATGAAGAATACGAACAAACACAATGAACAAGAACACAAGAGACACAAGATTTATCCTGATGTTCCATCACACCACAAAAGGTGCCCTACTTCCACGTTGAGGCACCCACAAAGAACCAGGTCTCTTTCAATCCTAATCCTCCCTTCGCTGACCACAAAGGTCAAGCCCACACCCTAATCTTTGTTCAAACAAGCGGGTAATACAAACTTTCTTGTGGTCTTCCACAAGATTCGGAGACTCACAAGAGACACCTAGTCATCTAGGAGCTAGAAGCTCCAAGAGTAATGAATCCACAAAGAACTCGATGTAGTACCAAAGCTCGAATGAAGAAGAGTAAGAGGGATTTAGAGATGAAGCACAAAATCACAGTTCTCAAACTCACTCAAAGATTTCTCTTCAAAGATTTGAAATGGGAGAAACAAGAGATATGTGTGAGACAGTGGGAGGTGTTTCTTAGGTTAGAAATGGAGTTCAAATCGTGCTCTCATGTGGGGAGAGAGGTAGGAGTGAGTATATATAGATGGGGCTTCAAAACTAGTTGTTGGGCTGATTTTTCTGAGGAGAACCAGTTGAACCGCCCATGGTCTGACTGTCAACCTGTCTGCCAGTCTGACTGGCAGACTGCTGCACAGTCTGGTAAAGTTGACCAAAACTGGTTGAACCTCTTTGGGGAGGGCGGTTGAACCTCTTGGGGGGTTGAACCTCTCTAGGGGGCGATTGAACCGCCCCTGGCAGACCTGTCAGCCTGTCTGCCAGTCTAACTGGTAGACTGCTGGACAGTCTAACCAGAGGGTTCAGAGACTGGTTGAACCGCCCCTAGGGACTAGTTCAACTGGTCTTGACTAGAAAGTTTAGGAGAGAAAACCACAGTTCAACTGGCCCAGAGGCAGGTTCAACTGGTGTATGGTCAAAGAGGTTCACAGTTGAAGTTGAAGTTCAACTGAAGTTGAGAAAGCTCAACTGCAGCTGAAAAAGCTCAACTGCAGTTGAAGAAGTTAAACACAGCTGAAGTTCAACTCAGCTGAAAAAACTCAACTACAGCTGAAGAAGCTCAACTCAGTTGAAGTTCAACCCAGCTAAAAAAGCTCAACTGCTTTTCAACAAGAACACTCTCAGTTTCTCAATCCTAACAATAGTCAGACACAGAGTGTCCAAGGGATTTTGGTTTTTCGAAATAGCTTTTGAATATAGAGGCTTGAGCTTTGGCAAACACCAACCTTCTTTTTGGATCCCCCTTGATAGTACAATGATTCCTATACTCAAGTTAAATAAAATATAATTAAATAAACTCCTTGAGTAATTGGTGTCTCATGTGTGATTTCTCCATGGTGTTGCTTTATAAGGATCACAAACATCTTTGTCTCACATTTTGAAGCAAACACAAACCAAACCCTATGACTTGTACCATATCACCATATATGAGTTCAAATCATGGCTTTAAGTCACCTTACTGATGCATCAACATGTTATAACTCTTCATAGCTGATTAGTTCATCGACTTAGTGCAAGTACTCTCTTCTTCACCTTAGCCATCGTACCTCGGTCCACAAGCTGTTGCTTGGCCTTCACCTTCTCTTAGTTCCTTGAAGCCATTTCCTTGCTATCTTCACCCTATCAAGCCATTCTTGAGTCACATCATATTGAGCATCCATTGAGAGAATCATTTCTTCAATATTGTGAACCTTGCTTGAATGTCTTCTAGATATAACTGTTAAGATCAATCAAGCTCTAGTTTGATTCTCATAGAAGCATATATGGACTGATAGTAATATGGTCAAGCTAATTCACGATTCTTCATATCTTATTCACTTTGGCTTGACCAATGCTCTTAATCACTTCATCCTCTATTCTGATCATATGTATGTAGTGATTTCTTAGGTCTTGTCCATATATTCAAACCAATATAGAGATCATATTATATCCATTTGCATTATCTCACTGGTTATATTAACCTTGTGTTGAATCTTTGTACACCGATCATTATACACTATTCAAGTATGTTCATCATACTGAATTTCCTGTTCAAAACTTAGCAAACTTGTTAGACCTTTAAATGTGTTGTTATCTAAATTACCAAAACTCACAAAATGGATGAATGCACTTTCAGTTATAAAACTACTCTACTTGTTTAGTAAAGTAGTTGGTCTCTTATGCTATGCACTTTCAGTAGCTTTGCTTAACTTGTATAATAACTTATTTACCTCTCTAGCTTAGCTTGTGTACCTTCACTATTCAAGTAGTGTTAGCATGCTTAGACTTTATGCCTTTTCTCACTAGTATATGAGCTATTGGTTTATTTTAGTATTAGTACCTTGCTAACTAGAACTATTTAAGTGAGCTCTATCTAGCTCGTCACCTTAGTTTTTAACTAAGATATTTATAAGATGCTAGTGAAGTTAGAGTGGATGTAGTCTTGACTAGAATGATTAATTTAGTTTCACATTTATTTTGGCTAGACGCTACACTTAGGTTTTAGAAAAGACAAATCACCCTCTTTAGTGTGCCATCATATCGTTTTTAGTAGGGGACAACGGGTGACAACGAGCAAGATAGTGGGATGACAGGCGACACGAGCGAGGCAGGGGGCGATTGTGGCCAACAACTCTCCTTGACTTGGCGTGGACATTGGCGACTTGGATGTTAGGGTTAGAAACATGTGTAGTATGCTGAGCTATTGTCTTGGTGGGATGAGCCATAGGATGGCTAGTTGACCAGTGGGATGATGGACTGGACCAAGAAAATAAGTTATAATTCAATTAATGTCCAAATTTTCATGGTAAAAAACTATGTCCCGTTCCCGTCAACTTCTATATCAATTTTAGGCTATTTTTGTATCTTCTACATATCCTAAAAACAACAACAAAAACCAGAAAGTAGGGCTAGAATTTCCTCGTCTTTTTTCAGTTCTGTTTTTACCTCTATTCATGCAACATTTGAAGACATACAATTATGAATTATCCTACCATCTAGCCTCGTAGACTAGCACAAAAAGCACACAGTAACACCAGCACAACACTCTTCGTAACTTTCTCAAGCTTTTATCTATAATAAGAAAGAAGAAAACCTCTAACACACAAAACAGTCCCGTCTGATTAGTTGTCTTCCAAAACCAATGTGGCCATGTGTTGAGCGCTAAATTGAGCAGGCGGATGGTCCGCGCCTGTGGGCCGGACGGTCCGCGCGTGCGCAGAACATATTAGGGTTCTGAGTTTTGTGCTACGGTTGTTAGCTAGATTCGCGGAATTCGCTTGGAAATTAGTTTGTAAAGGGTCCAGCCCCCCTCCTCTATAAATAGAGAGGCATACAACCGATTTGTAACAATCAATCGAACCTTCAATCAATACAATTTACATTTTATCCTAGGAGTAGTTCTAGTCTAGTTTAGGTTTAGTCTATCAATCCCCAAATCCTCCGCTTCTCTTCGACTCTACATCGATTAGAGGAGTCTAGGTCGGTCTACCCGAGCCTAGACATCACCTAGGATCTCTACTCCCTGACGGGGTCCCTCCCAGGAGAGAGATCTAGGCACCGCCGGCGATCCTCCGCCGCCCCTGCGCATGCGCGGACCGTCCGGCCGTCAGGCAGGGAACCCTAGCCTCGCGCTAGGTCGCAGACCGTCCGACCCTGTGCCGCAGACCGTCCGCGCCTAACCAGAGAGCACCGCTGCTGGTTCTTGTTGAGTAATTGGTGCCCTAAAAAGGTGTCAACATACTTTTTGGCGACTCCCTTGGGGAAAATATATCTAGACCCATCAAATTGGCCCCAATGGCCGGTTCAAGGGATAGCTCTGAAGTCTCCCTTAGCAACATTATAGAGCTGACTTGGGAAACCTTGCCAGCCAAAGAATAGCTCCAGTTCAAGGAGCGCAAGGAGCAGATGATCCAAGAGGCGAAAGCAAAGTTCTTGGCCAACTTCAAAGTGGACAGGAACAACAAGGTCGTCCGACATCGGGTGACGGATCCGGTTTTGCTCCGACCCACACCAGATGTCCCCAATGTAAGTAATACAAACGAGCTGCAATCTCTTAAGAATTATGTAGATGAACAATGAGAACAAATGCAAAATATCATAGGGGGTATGCAAAATGATTATAGGAGACTAGTACGTGCGTTTGATAAATCTAGTATTGCAAATTTTCCTTCGCACGAGGTTGAATTAGGAGGTAACACACGTAATACATCGACTACAGGTTGTCACGACCAGTCACAACCCCTTTATGGGATGCCAATGGACACATACCCTGAGCAACCGCAAATCAGTAGTAAATCAGCCGATCTGCACATGCTAGGACCGTCCGCACGTGAGCGCGGACCGTCCGGGCCAGCCACGGTCGGGCCCATTTTTAATGAGTTACCCAGACATGCACCCGAACCACAACATATGGCACAGAATCTAAACTACCCAGTCGGACCGTCCGCATACAACGATGGACGGTCTGCATATAATGATGGACGGTCCGGGCCAATGTCCGGACGGTCCGCGCTTGACTTTTTTGAGGAGGATTGTTACCTGAATCCTCACTCATCCCAGCAACGTTTCCCATCACACTATGTGATGCATCATCCCAATAATACAAAATTCGGAGCCAAGGAGAGCTTTCCTGCCCCACCTAGAAGGCCGGAAAGGAACGATCAATCCTATGAGCCATATAGGGAAAATGGCAATGCACCACATAGCTCAAACCAATGGGGGGGAAGACAATATGTCACTATCCAGCCAACCCCACCTATGTTTGACCAGAGAGTCGGTGGTCTTGCACCGGCTGCCATTGATATAGTGAGGAAAGAAATAGCTAGGGTGTTCCGAGATAAGCTCGGAGTAAGCATGGTCCCTAGGGGGCAATCATATCGGAAACCTTATGACAGCCGATTTGATCACCACCCATACCCACAGGGAACCAGGATACCTGAATTCTCGAAATTTTCGGGTGACTAGGGAAAGAGCACACGCGAACACATAGGCCAGTTCCTAGCATAATTAGGAGAATTGGCCGACACAGAAGCGTTACATGTGCGTTTATTTTCATTATCTTTAACAGGAACCGCGTTCGCATGGTATGCCACTTTACCTCCTAATTCTATTTTGTCATGGGGGGATTTAGAACAAAAATTTGATGATCACTTTTTCTCCAGTGACTATGAGTTAGACTTAGTAGACCTAGTGGCCTTACGACAAGCGAAAGATGAATCGGTTAATGATTACATCCGGAGATTCTAGGATACAAGGAACCGATGCTTCCAAATTCATTTAGCAGAAAAACAACTAGCAGGATTAGCCTTTAATGGTCTGTGATATTTTTAAAAGAAAGATTAGAAGGCATCCAATTTTTTATGCTAGCACAATTACACCAAAGAGCTTTGGCCTGTGAAAGCCGAAGCAAAGAAACTGCTAAAACAATTCGTCACAATGTGCATATAGTAGAGTGTGACCAAAGTAGCTCTGATGACGAATCAACGGAAGTGTATGCTGCTGAAATGGTTTGGCCAAAGCAGGCCAAATCTTTGGCTTGTTCCTCCTTATAGCCGATTCAAAAGAAACGACAAGAAGAGGTTAAATTTACATTTAATGTTGGTAAATGTGATAAAATATTTAATGAATTACTAAAAAATGGCAACATTAAAATAAATCATATTGTTCCATCCGCCGATGAGTTAAAACGTCGTGCATACTGCAAGTGGCATAACTCATTTTCTCATGCCACTAATAATTGTAATGTATTCCGTCGACAGATCCAATCGGCCATTAACGAAGGACGATTGAAATTTTAGGAAATGCAGGTGAACACGGAGCCCTTTCCGATGAACGTAATCGATTTTGAGGGCAAGAAAGTCCTGGTTCGGCTAAACACAGTCGATAAAGGCAAAGACAAAGAAATCATCGCCAACGCAAGAGAGGTCGATGGGAATCATAAAATTTCTTGTAGGAAAGTGGTGGCCGAGAAGACTCCCGATGGAGGAGAGACTCTTAAGGTGACCATCACGACATCCAGCGCTGGGGGCAAGCACAGACAAAGGAACAGGAACCCGTGCTGCGCATCTTGGACGGTCTGACACACAGGCGTGGACGGTCCGGGACCACACCGGACGGTCCAGAGAATTCCAGCGGATGGTCCGGCCATGCTCAAGACTCGCAGCGGCCACATACTTTCAAACCACGACGACCAAAGATAGGTACGTGGAAAACAAATACATTTAAGGCAGCTGGTTGGTTGGTCAAGACCGGCCCGACTTTCGATCAATTATTATCTAAATACGTGAAAAAGAAGGCCGACCCCAGTAACTGGCCAGTAAAGCGACCCCACTCACCCATTCATGAGCAACGTCAGGTAAGGCCGATTGGACCACCCCACCAATCGGAAGAAATGAAAGGTCATACTGTACAATTGAGACCTAACATACCTGCATGGACACCTCCACCCCCATATCCACCTATGCCATATCCATACACATACATACCCCCACAATACGTGCCAAATCAAATGTGGGGCATGCCATCATATCCATTTGGGATGCCACAGTACCCCGCCTGGGGGGCACCCCAAACATCTGTATTCGACAGGTTGGCACCACCAGTATAAGACCGATTGAGCGCCTCTCAATCCGGTCACCAGGCACAAGCCCAACAAGATTGCCGGACTACTCGGCCTCAAAGGCCGACCAATCCGGTAGGGGGGCATATACCTGCAGCGATCGAAAGAACAACGAAGAAAGATATCATCAAAATAGGTACTGCAGATGTTATCATACAGGAAAATAATGAAGGGCCGATGATTTTTGGTGGATCGGCCAACACAACCAAAAAAGAGGATACGGTTGCCATCAAAACAGTCGATCCAAAATACTCCATGCCTCGATGGTGCCCGTCAGGATTGACACGATCCCAAAAGCGGAAATTACAGCGCCTAAGAGCGAAGGAGAGCCAGGAGAGGGAGGCAGAAAAGATATTCAATGACACACATCCACAGTACCCGCCACCGCAAAAGAAATGGAGACCAAAGGCCATTGAGGAAAAACAAACGGCCACAAAAATAGAAAATAAAACAACACTTGTGCAGCACCCTGCAGGTATGGCAGACAGCCTGGCTAACAAAGCTGGATCAGCTGCACCAGGCGTGGACCGTCCGACCCCTGAGTCCGGACCGTCCGCACCACGCCAGGACGCCTCCGACGACATACTGACATCAATGGAGGAGGAGGACCTACTGGGAGAAGACCTGGTCGACTACGAAGCTTCTCTAGAGCAGCCAGGTATGGATGTAAATGTTATTACATTTTCCGCCGATTGTACTATTGTCGGTGACGATGAACCTGTTGTTGCCCAGTTTGATTTTGGTCCTAAAGAAGCCGCCTTTACTAAACCAAAGGAATCGGTAAATTATTTAAAGCCGCTCTTCGTACGCGGTCACATTGATGGGATACCGATTGCTAAAATGTTGGTAGATGGAGGGGCGGCTGTAAATCTAATGCCTTATTCATTGTACATAAAATTAGGTAAACAAGATGACGAACCTGTCAAGACCAACATGACCCTCAACGGTGTTGGAAATGATAGTTCGATCAAAGCCAGGGGAGTCACGTCCGTTGAATTAACCATCGGGACTAAGACCCTTGCTACTGCATTCCTCGTCGCTGATGTAGAAGGAAATTACAGTCTAATCCTAGGCAGAGACTGGATTCATGCCAACCAATGTATACCTTCTACATTACATCAAATGTTAATACAATGGGTAGGCGATGATGTAGAACAAGTACATGCTGACGTATTGGCCTGTATCGCTATGGCCGATGCCCCTATACTCTGGACTTATGAGACTGCTACATGTCTCATAGGAGTAGATTTTTTGATTACCAGTTCATAAGTATAGATAAGAAGGGTTTCATCCTTGTAATGGTAGAGCTGATGGAGAATCGGCTAAAGCCTAAATGAAGTTCAAATGACGAGTACCCACAAAATTCATGAGTCCTTGGTCACGGACAGTTCGGCTTCTGAGGCCAAATGGTCCGGTCTTTCACAAAACAGTTCGGTCTTTAAGGCCGAACATCTACCACAGCATAGAAACAATATCACGGAGGATCCGGCCACCGAGACCGGAGAGTCCGCCATCACACGAAGATTGTCTGATTCCTCTGTGGGAGACATGATAGAGGAATTCAGAGATCTCGATAAACTAGGATAGGGGTTTACATCGGCCGATCCTTTAGAGGAGATCGACATAGGAGATGGTAAAACTCCAAGGCTGACTTTTATAAACAAGACCCTAGAGACCGATTCTAGAAGTGAAATGATCGGTCTATTAAAGGAATATTTGGATTGCTTTGCTTGGAATTACACTGAGATGCCGGGATTAAGCCGAGAGATCGTAGAACATCGGCTGCCCATTAAATCCGGTTTTAGACCTTTTAAACAGAAAGCTAGAACATTTCGTCCAGACCTTCCGCCACGGATCAAGGACGAAATCCACCGGCTGCTAGAAGCTAATTTTATTAGACCTTGCAGATACGCAGAGTGGGTCTCCAATATTGTGCCGGTGGAGAAGGAGTCAAGTAAGCTTAGAGTATGCATTGATTTTCGCAATTTAAATAGAGCAACTCCTAAAGATGAGTATCTCATGCCCATAGCCGACACATTAATCAATAATGCATCAGGGAATAGAATTATTAGCTTCTTTGATGGTAATGCCGGATATATCAGATTTTCATGGCCGAAGAAGATGCGTCTAAAGCGACCTTTATATGTCTAGGCTTCATTGGTTTATTTGAGTGGGTTGTCATGACATTTGGCCTGAAAAATGCTGGTGCTACTTATCAGAGGGCTACGAATTTGATCTTTCATGAGCTGTTGGGAAACACTGTGGAAGTCTGCATTGATGATATTGTAGTCAAATTGGCTGAGTTTAGTTCTCATGTAGCTGATTTGCGCAAAGCCTTTGATAAAATGCGTTGGTATGGATTGAAAATGAACCCACATAAATGTGCTTTTGGAGTGTCGGCTGGCAAGTTTTTAGGATTTGTCATCCATGAACATGGTATAGAGATTGACCCTGACCGAATCAAGTCTATTTGGAATGTGGGACCTCCGACCTGTAAGGTCGAAGTGCAGAAGTTTCTCGGCAAGGTGAATTATTTACGAAGATTTATCTCTAACCTAGCCGGGAAGATTGATGCATTCACCCCTATCCTTCGGCTTAAGAATGAGGCCGAATTCGCTTGGGGGGCAGAGCAGCAGGAAGCATTTGATCTCATCAAAAAATACTTGTCTTTGGCTCCTGTATTAAAAGCACCACAAGTAGGAGTACCATTCAGATTATACATTGCAGCTGAAGATAAGGTCATTGGGGCTGTTCTGACACAAGAAACTGAAGAAAAGGAGCATGTGGTGACATATCTAAGTTGGAGGTTGGTGGATGCTGAAACGAGGTACACTTTTATTGAGAAGTTATGTTTATGCTTGTTTTATGCATGCACCAAGTGTAGATGTTATTTACTGTCCAGTCATTGCACTGTTTCTGGTCAAGCCGATGTGATCAAATACATGTTGCATAACCCAATTATGAGTGGTAGAATTGGTAAGTGGGCTTATGCACTCATAGAATATGACTTAGCCTATGAACCATTGAAATCTATGAAAGGCCAAGTCATAGCGGATTTTATTGTAGAACATCAGATTAATGATATTCATAAACTAGACATGTTATACCTCACTATTACTCCTTGGACTTTATATTTTGATGGATCGGTTTGCAATGAAGGGCAAGGAATTGGCATCGTACTTGTTTCACCAAGTAATGTCTCCTTCGACTTCTCTAGCCGATTGAAAACTTATTGCACTAATAATCAAGCCGAATATGAGGCCCTTTTATTCGGCTTGAAACTTTTAAATTGTATGGGAGTAAAATATGTGAAGGCATTTGGTGATTCTCAGCTGGTCGTCCAACAGGTGTTAGAAGAATATCAATGTTTTGATGTTACTCTAAATAGTTACCTTGAAAATGTTGGAGCATAATTCATTCTCTTGACGAATTCACTATTCGGCATATCTCAAGAGTTGAGAATCATAGAGCTAACAATTTGGCACAAGATGCATCAGGTTATCAGATAAATCGAGGGAGATTTCACAACACTAAAAATCTGATAACCGGTGCAGGGCCAATTCCTCAGGTCGCGGACCATCCGCGTGAAGACGCCGGACCGTCCGGGGTTACCAGGAAAGTCCTCCTAATCGATTCGGCTGATAATGAAGCCGATGCAAGTGATTGGAGGACGCCCATAACTAATTATTTACAAAATCCCAATGTCAGGACAGATAAGAATATTCGGCGTACAGCTTTCAAGTATGTTTTAATGAGTGATGAACTCTACCGCCGAACAGTCAACGACGTCCTGCTTAAGTGCTTGGGCCCAGATGATGCTATATTAGCCATGGCCGAAGTACATGAAGGAATTTATGGTACCCATCAATCGGCTCCAAAGATGAAGTGGCTGTTGCGAAGGTCTGGTTTTTATTGGCCTAACATGATAGCTGATTGTTTCAAGTACTACAAGGGTTGTCAAGTGTGTCAAAAAATCAGCGACCTACAATTGGTCCTTGCAGCCGAATTACATCCTATCATCAAGCCTTGGCCTTTCAGAGGATGGGGATTATACTTTATTAGAGAAATTCATCCTTCATCATCAAAGGGGCATTGGTTCGTGTTAGTTGCCACTGACTACTTTACCAAATGGACTGAAGCCGTTGCTTTGAAGAACATGACACACAAGGAGGTAATTGAGTTCGTAACTGAGCATATTATTCATAGATTCAGCATTCCCCAGACCTTGACTACAGATCAAGGGACTTCTTTTATGTCAAAGGAGGTGTGTGAATTTGCTGAATTATATAGAATTAAGTTGCTTAATTCATCTCCGTATTATGCTCAGGCCAATGGACAGGCCGAGTCTAGTAATATGACATTGATTAACTTAATAAAAAAGAAGATATCTGATAATCCTAAGCATTGTCATAAGATTTTGTCCGAGGCTTTATGGGCTCATAGAATATCCAAACATAGTGCTACTAAAGTATCTCCTTTTGAGTTTGTCTATGGGCAGGAAGCAGTGTTGGCTGTGGAAATAAGTTTGAATGCTGTCAGGTTCGCCAGACAAAATGATCTAACCATCACTGATTATTATAATTCAATGATGGATAATATTGATGAGGTGACCGACAAGAGGGTGATAGCTTTGGGAGCAATAGAAAAGGACAAGATCATGGTAGCCAGGGCCTACAACAAGAAGGTCAAAGCAAAGTCATTTCAAGTAGGGAACCTGGTGTGGAAGACCATCCTGCCTCTAAGGAATAAAGACCGGAAGTTTGGAAAATGGTCGCCAAGCTAGGAGGGTCCTTATAAAGTAACACAGGTAATGTCTGGTAATGCATATTTACTACAAACATTACAAGGCAAGAATTTACCTAAGTCTTTGAATGGACGTTTCCTCAAACAGTACCATCCTAGTATGTGGCAAGATGCCTAAGAAAACCGATGTAATCACATCGAGTTAGTTGCTTTTGGTTTGCTCAGCTCCACCAAAAGGCAGGGGGCATATGTTGAGCGCTAAATTGAGCAGGCGGACGGTCCGGCCTTGAGGCCGGACGGTCCGCGGTCCCAAACGGTCCGCGTATGTGGGCCGGACGGTCCGCGCGTGCGCAGAACAGATTAGGGTTCCGAGTTTTTTGGTACGGTTGTTAGCTAGATTCGCGAAATTCGCTCGGAAATTAGTTTGTAAAGGGTCCAGCCCCCTCCTCTATAAATAGATACGGCCGATTTGTAACAATCAATCGAATCTTCAATCAATACAATTTACATTTTATCCTAGGAGTAGTTCTAGTCTAGTTTATGTTTAGTCTTTCAATCCCCAAATCCTTCGCTTCTCTTCGACTCTACGTCGATTAGAGGAGTCTAGGTCGGTCTACCCGAGCCTAGACATCACCTAGGATCTCTATTTCCCGACGGGGTCCCTCCTGAGAGCGAGATCCAGGCACCGCCGGCGATCCTCTACCGCCTCTGCGCACGCGCGGACCGTCCGGCCCTGTGCCACGGACTGTCCGTGCCTGACCAGAGAGCACCGCCGCTGGTTCCTGTTAAGTAATTGACGCCCTAAAAAGGTGTCAACACCATGCTAAACACCTGCAAATAGAGCGTGTTCGATTGCTTGTTTTCTCTCAGCCATGCCCAAGAGAGATATGTTTGGTTGCATGAAATGTATAAGAAGATGTCACTAATCACTGTTGACTGTTGTTTTTGTTAGAAATATAGACATTTTCCATATCATTTTAATTCTATAAATTAACATTATGATGATGATATATAAAAGATGATTAATCATTGAAATCGTGATATTAAATATATCCATAACAATATAGATTATAAGAACATAAAGCATATGAATCATATAAATATAATAAGCATATAAAGAGTCAGAACAATTGAGAATAAACAGATAACAACATAAACAGCATGATCGTAAAATTAAGACAAACAGATTTAACATATTACTAGTATGAACAGACATCAGATATGTTTGATATAATACGATAGAACTGATTGGATAAATTTATGTCTATATATGAAACAGTAGAGATGAACATATGAAATATATATAATATGCAGAACGTAAAACAGTAAAGAACTGAATTGATTATACCCTCCCTTGCGCTCCGAGGATCCTGCAGAACGTAAAACACGAGATGAAGACGCCGGGAAGAAGATGTTCACCAGTGATGAAGACAACGACAGATGTTGGGCAGTCGCGTAGACGCTCCCTAAAAACCTAATTGCTGATCCCCCGTGTAAGGTCACGAATGGCAAGGGCTTTGGAGGCACCTGCCCTCAGAGTCACGAGATGGGAATACCCACTCTTACGGCTGGACAGTGATTCTGAGATGGTTCTGTTCACGTGTACCAAGTGACAGGGTTGCTCTGCGCCCGGCTGGCGGCGGCGGCGGCGGCGGCAGCGGCGCGCGCGTGTGGCACACCCTTATCCATTTTTTGACTTCTCAAATTAAGTGGAATAATTCCCACCGTATAAGTCAAACCAAAAAACCCTTGGACTTCCAATATGGTAATATTGGTATTCCCTACCATTACACACCATAGAGTTTATTAAATAAATAGGTCAAACCCATAAAAGATCTAACAGTTTTTTTTCTTCTGTTGTGGCAATCGCCATTTTTGCTAGACCAAAAGAAAAAAACACGGCTCGAAAATACGAGCTCCACTATTTGATTCAGGCACGCTCGTCTTCTCCGCTCCAGTGCTCCACCGATCAGGAATTCAGAACTCACATCCACGCCTGCAATCCAACCTATTATCAAAACTGTCCCCCGTTTGCTCCGTTGCTGTCCTGCAACGGCATCTTGCTCGGTCGGCTCCGCATTAGTACACAGAAGCTCTATAGTGGCGGTTCTAAACCTATTTACACAGGCGTTTTTCAGTACCGCCAGTGCTAGGGGTCAGTGGAAATCAGCATTTCCACTGGCGGTTATTTTGGAACCGCCAGTGAAAAGTGCATTTTCACTGGCGGTTTTCTTAAGGAACCGCCAGTGAAAAGTGCATTTCCACTGGCGGCTGAATAAAGAAAACCGCCAGTGGAAATGCATTTCCACTGGCGGTTTTATAAAGCAAACCGCCAGTGGAAATGCACTTTTCACTGGCGGTTTTCTTTATTTAGCCGCCAGTGGAAGTTTTCCCGCCTTTTTTCAAAATTTCAAACAATACTGAATTATATATATATTTATTTACACACACATAAACATATATATATATATATAGATCTATATTGATATTGAAAGCAACATGAAATTAAATTCTATCATACATTTATATACATCAAAGTATTCTGTTTACAACCATATATGCTTCATGCATTCTATACATCATAAGTTTTCACCTAAGCTCTAATAACTATCTCGGCTAAGAGATAATCTACTAATTTCTGTTAGTATTCTGAACTCTGGCAAAGCTAATGTCCCGGAAGCATCGTGATATTTTCCTTCTGCGGGAATGACCTCTTTCAATATGAATGCGCAGAGGTCCTCGACTATGCCATACAATGCAGCTTCGGTCAAGTTCTCCGGGTTTCCTCGTTGAAATTGCTGTAAAGGAATTTTATAAACATCATCTATTTATACTCAATAATAACACATTTGCATCTTTAATGACATAAATACATACTTGACTATTACTAATAATACCTTGTCAGGGTTCGTGATGTATCGTCCGTTCACTCTCATGAACTCGCACGCATAGAATCCACATAGGACCGATCCTTGTGGTTGCTTGTGGCACTACATAACGGGAGATTGGTTATTTAGTTGCAACATTGTGTATGATATGTATTCATAAAATCACATACTTACCGGCCAGTGATGATGGATGTCTAGTGGCACGCCTTTTTTCGACAGGTCGTACTTTCCACCTCTCATCTTATAGAATCTATAAGCCCTGTGATCTCAAATAGAATCACCATGTTATTCTCAAATTTTAATCGATAAAAGTATGCATGCATAGAAAAGGCTTATAGCTCTAAGGTGCTGAGGAATTCTGCATATGTCGAAGGGTCGAAGTTCAAGGAGTCGAGCACCAGCACCTTTCCAACCTTAGGATAAATGAGGAAGCATATCCAGTGGTCCCTGTACGAATCAAATTTGTGATGCATGTGTATTGAAATTATTGATTTTATTTATGCAAAATCACACTTACTTAAAGTTGTACGGGGCTATTATGGCTTCCCTGTCTTGAAATTGAAGCATTGCATGTCCTATATAGGTGGCGTATCGAGCTTCAAAATCCTTCTTCATATCCTTTATACGCTTCTCAACTTCTTCGTCCGTCTTTCCCCGTAATTCATCGTTGTCTTTCCCGATTCTAAAAGTGTGGCTTTCCTCGGATATAAGTATTGGGTTGAGATACCCAACCCTTTTACTGGCACTAGCATTGGGCTTGGTACCGTAAAGAATCTCCTGCTGATCATGTTGCATTCTGCAAGTCACACGTGCATGTCAGATATTGAAATTTTATACAACTCACTAATAATAACACACATATGTGGAAGTATGAGCGACACTTACAATGCAAACATCGTTACAAGTTGCATGTCGAGTCTCTGAAGGTTCATCATTAACCACATGTCCTCGAATGTAACAACAACCTTTTGGTCCGAACCAATAAAAGCATGGTCTAGTATATGCACACTGATGGTGTCGATGCCAACCGATGATGCCCGCATGTACCAGTCATGCAACCTTTTAACACCAGCCGGGACCTTTCTTAGTTTCTCAAGAGGTAGCAGAGGTCTGCCCGGCACATATTTTTTAGGCACGTTTTTGTAATCTGCCTTAGTTGGCTTCTTTATTTTTGCAGCCATTGCCTCAGCCTTTTTTGCAGACTCCTCGTGCTTGGCCAAATCAACAGTTTGTGACGTGAGGCTCCGTCCAATCCCTTTCAAAAACCGAGCTGTGCCAGCAGTAGTAGCTTTACTCTTCTTTTTCTGATACGGGGACACCAATTTTGGAATAGGAAGTTTAGATTTCTTTGATGGCCTTAGATCCTTTGATGGTTGTGGAGAAGGTGGATCCCTTGATGGTGGCGTAGACAGTGGGTCACCAAGAGGATGGGGAGGAGAAGGTGGTGGAGCCCTGAATGGTGATGCTTGTGGCGGAGACGGTGGGTCAGAAAAAGGATGAGGAGCAGCATGTGAAGTTTGAGGAGGTGAGGATGATGGATGTACAATAGGAGCAAAAATTTGAGAAGGCGGAGACGGTTGGGCCTGCGACGCCTGCGACGAATTCGACCAATCAAGCAAATCGACATCCCTTCGAGGCCAAAGGATAAAATTATTGATAGCTTGTCCAAGTTTCTCGATACCTTCGGGCCCAGGGATGTCTAGCATGTCGTCCTCGGATCCTTGGACGACCGACGTCACTTCTACTTTGCAATAATCATCTGGAATATCGTTTCCATGGAACTTACGTCCTGGGATCGCAAGGCCTGTGGCTACTTTCTTTGTACGTTTATTGTTAATACCATATCTTATAACCAGTGTGCACGCCATAGGCCTTGTGATGTCATCAACTGGATAACGGTCCTTATTTCCCGTTGAAGCAACAGAGCTTGGTAATGTCGTACAATCTGTGGAAGCCGGCGGTTGAGCTGCTGGAATTATTTGTATTTGTGGAGTGGTCATCTGTTGAACAGACATCGCACTCGCCAACTGTTGCATCAATTCTGGAGGAGGATTCGATAGCATCTGAGACATCATGGCTTTGAACTCTTTCTTGGCCTCCTCCTTAAAATAATCCGCCATCTCTTCCTTGTATCGATCACGTTTCCTGTACAGACCTTCCCACTGTTGTCCGAATCCTTCCTTCCATCCTTCCTTAGACGAGATTCCTCGTACACGGCCAGGATGCTCAGGGTTACCGAGACCAGCCGTTAGGATGTCTCTTTCCCTTTGTGGCTTAAAAGTTCCTTCGCTCTGCTTAGCTGCCATTGTATATATGTTTTTTGCTGCTTCTTCGACAATGGGATCATCAAAAGATACACCGGTCTCGGTTTCCCTTGGTTTTCTAGCACGGAGCCAATTTGCCGCCCTTTCACCAAGTTGCTCGGACAGCGTCGGCAACCCTGCGGCCTTCTTCTCGGCGTCTTCTTGTCTCCATTTAGGAACCTGACGCTTGTAACCACCTGTGCCTAGGTGGTGGCGGTACTTGTTCTTCTTTGATAGTTCCGAATTTGCCTCACTTAGAGATATGAAATCAGGTCTGCTCCTCTGCTCTAGAAATACTGCCCACTGACCTGCTGAGATTTTATATTTTTTGGTCGGGTCCAGACCTTTCTTTGCAAACTTTGTGTTCATCTCAGACCTCCAGTTTCGGAAATTGATTGCAAGCTGCTTCATCGTGTATTCCTTCACGAGTTCTTCTGAACCCCGAGGCAGAACGAACCTCATTAATAGCTTATTCCATATTTGATTCTTGACATCATCTGACACATCTCTCCACTGTCGTATTGTTATGTCAAGATTATCTCTAACTAAAAACCCAAGTGCATTCCGGAACTTAGGTAGTGCCTCTTCTGGAGCTAGGGGCTGACCTTTCGGGCTCACGTCTGAGATTTTGTATGTTTTGTCGGGAAACTTGTTCAGCCCCCTGTCACCTCTTTTTCGATCGCTCTGCTTCCTTTTCCTTGACGTCTCGGTTGTTGTCTTGGTCTGTTCCGGTGCGTCTTGGGTCGGCTCCGGTACGTCTTCGTTTCGTGCCACGGCTTCTTCGAGTATCGCACGAAATTCAGACACGACCTCCTATTCATGTAATAAAATGCACAAGAGATCATGCATGTGAAATCAGTAGGGTACACATACGAAGCTAAAGATGCGTACTTTTACCTCAGCTTCTTGTGGATCATAAGTAGGGTCACGTTGCAACTCACGGAGAGCGGCCCTATCTATGCTAGTGGTAGGAAAAGGGTCGCTAGGCGTTTCATATCCTTCACTGCTGGATTGTTCTTGAGCAACACTCTTGTCCATGTGCTCGGGCACTAAATCTTGGTCCTTGATCGGAGAACTCATTGAGCTATATATATACAAATACATAAGCAATAATTAAATACATATTAACACATATTAACGTAAGCAATAATTAAATTCATATTAACAAATAGTATAATTAAATACATCCTCAGGCACTAAACCCTTAACCCTAACCCTAACCCTAACCCTAAACCCTTAACCCTAACCCTAACCCAAAACCCGAACCCTTAACCCAAAACCCGAACCCTTAACCCAAAACCCGAACCCTTAACCCTAAACCCTAACCCTAACCCTAACTATAACCCTTAACCCTAAACCTAACCCAAAACCCGAACCCTTAACCCAAAACCCGAACCCTTAACCCTAACCCTAACCCTAACCCTAAACCCTAACCCTTAACCCTAACCCTAACCCTAACTATAACCCTTAACCCTAAACCTAACCCAAAACCCGAACCCTTAACCCAAAACCCGAACCCTTAACCCTAACCCTAACCCTAACCCTAAACCCTAACCCTTAACCCTAACCCTAACCCTAACTATAACCCTTAACCCTAACCCTAAACCCTTAACCCTAACCCTTAACCCAAAACCCGAACCCTTAACCCAAAACCTGAACCCTTAACCCTAAACCCTAACCCTAACTATAACCCTTAACCCCAACCCTAACCCTAACCCAAAACCCGAACCCTTAACCCAAAACCCTAACCCTAACCCTAAACCCTAACCCTTAACCCTAACCCTAACTATAACCCTTAACCCTAACCCTAAACCCTTAACCCTAACCCTAACCCAAAACTCGAACCCTTAACCCAAAACCCGAACCCTTAACCCTAAACCCTAACCCTAACTATAACCCTTAACCCTAACCCTAACCCTAACCCAAAACCCGAACCCTTAACCCTAACCCTAACCCTAACCCTAAACCCTAACCCTTAACCCTAACCCTAACCCTAACCCTAACCCTTAACCATAACCCTAACCCTAAACCGTAACCATATAGTATCGTATAGTCGTATAGTATCGTGTAGGACGGGGAGAGAGTCGCATAGGACGTATAAAGAGGGAGAGAGGGAGAATCGTATGGATATTATCGAGTTACGTATAGAGAGGGAGAGAGGGAGAGTCGTATAGGACGAGGAGAGGGAGAGAGGGAGAGTCGCATAGGACGTATAGAGAGGGAGAGAGGGAGAGTCGTACGGAAATTATCGAGTTCAGATCGAATTTGGATCGGATCGGATACGTATATTATCGAGTTGTGACGGATAAAATTACAATGTATATATTCAACATACATTTGAACACATATGAACACACATATATATATTGAACACATATGAACACACATATATATTGAACACATACATTTGAACACATATGAACACATATATATATTGAACACATACATTTGAACACATATGAACACACATATGAATAAAAATAAGTATTGTATGAATACTCTCATCTCCTCTCCTCTCTCTATCTCTCTCCTCTCCCTCCTCTCTCTCTCTCACCCTCCTCTCCCTCCCTCTATCTATCTCCTCTCCCTCTATCTCTCTCCCTCTCTCTATCTCTCTCCTCTCCCTCCTCTCTCTCTCTCACCCTCCTCTCCCTCCCTCTATCTCTCTCCTCTCCCTCTATCTCTCTCCCTCTCTCTATCTCTCTCCTCTCCCTCTCTCTATCTCTCTCTCACCCTCCCTCTATCTCTCTCCTCTCCCTCTATCTCTCTCCCTCTCTCTATCTCTCTCCTCTCCCTCCTCTCTCTCTCTCTCACCCTCCTCTCCCTCCCTCTATCTCTCTCCCTCTCCCTCCTCTCTCTTCCCTCTCCCTCTCCTTCCTCTCTCTTTCCTATATATACACTCCCTCTCCCTCCTCTCTCTTCTCTCTCTCCCTCCCTAGCTGTGGCGGCGGCGGCGTGCACGGCTTAGGGTTTACACGCGCGGCGGCGGCGGCGGCGCGTGCACGGCGGCGGCGGCGCGTGCATGCCCGAGCAATCATAGTCGAAGAAAGGGAGAGAGAGAGAGAAGAACTTACCTACGGCGCGGGGACGACGGCGTGGACGGCGGCGTGGACGACGGCGGCGCACGGCGGAGAAAAATCGTTGGGCGAAATTTTGGCAGCCTGACGGCGGGAAGTGTGAAAGACAGGGCGCCAATGACTTAGCGAATTTTCGGCCCCGAGCGTGCTCCTTTATATAGGAGAAATTTCTACTGGCGGTTCTCTATGACAACCGCCAGTAGAAATGATTTTTACTGGCGGTTGCCATAGAGAACCGCCAGTAGAAATGCCATCCACAGACTGTGGAGGCCATTTCTACTAGCGGTTTTCATCGACAACCGCCAGTAAAAATTAATTTCTACTGGCGGTTTTCATTGTCAACCGCCAGTAGAAATGTTTTTAGTATATTATTTTTTATTGTATATTCATACATTAAGTATATAAATTTTTGTACATATTAAATATATAAATATATATATTTAGTATACATAATATATATATTTATATATTACTTCTCTCTCTCTCCCCTCTCTCTCCCCTCTCTCTCTCCTCTCTCTCCTCTCTCTCCCCTCTCCCTCCTCTCTCTCCCCTCTCCCTCCTCTCTCTTCCCTCTCTCTCCCTCCTCTATCTCTCCCTCTCTCTCTCCTCTCTCTCCTCTCCCTAGCTCCTCTCTCTCTATCCTCTCTCTCCTCTCTCTCCTCTCCCTAGCTCCTCTCTCTCCCCTCTCCCTCTCTCTCTCCTCTCTCTCTCTATCCTCTCTCTCTCCTCTCTCTCCTCTCTCTCTCTCCTCTCTCTCTCCTATTTCCCTCCTCTCTCTTCCCTCTCTCTCCCTCCTCTGTCACTAGAATGCCCGTTCTTGTAGTGTTTAAATACTACGTCGTCTCATGGCTTCGCGTCTCTCATCACCATTGGTGTGAAGTTCTTTCACAAGTATCAGATCTGGTAAACATCTTTCCAAGTTCTTTTACAACATGTTCTTTGAAGATGCTTGTTTCTTACTGCCTGATATGTATATATTAGTCGAATAGTCCTCCCTGCTTTTATTTTACCTCGTTCTAGGTGATAAACCATGACGGCGGCACTCCAAAGAAAGCCAAGGTGGTGGTGGAGGATGAGGAAGAGGCGGGGTTGGAGGATGAGGAAGAGGCGACTGTGACACTATCCATGGAGAAGGACGCGCTGGAGTGTGACATCTGCTGCCTACCCTTCCAGTGCGAAGTTTTCATGGCAAGTCAGATTACCATGCATGTATATATACAGTACATATTGATCGGTAGGCTCCAGCATGATGCTCTGCTCTGTGTAAAATCAGTGCAAGAACGGGCATTCTCGATGTGCAAAGTGCTGCATCCGCACAGACGGTAAGTGCTGGACCTGCTCCGAGCGCATTGGCAACAATAGCTCTCTCTCCCTCTCCCTCTCCTCTCTAGAAAGTCGTGTAAAATTACATGCTTCGGTTTGTCGCTAACAATAATCAATTACATGACATGTCCTAACAATAATCAATTACATGACAACTATATAATCTAGGGAGCTATTGTTCTGCCTTGTCCATCGTGGCGTACCCAGGGCATCGAATTGCGTGGGATGCTTCGCTCAACGTTCCTTATCTTGGTTGGATGGTCTATGAAAAGAGACATGTCATTGAACTGGTTAAAATCCTCTAAATCAGATACACCATCAACTCCTATAGCTTGTTGTTTTCCAGGAAAAACTACATGCTTCGGTTTGTCGGTGCTTTTCTTCTCATTGTTAGAAATGATCTGTTCAGCATAGAAGACCTGTGCAGCACGATTAGCAAGGATCCATGGGTCATCTTTGTAACCTACCTTACTTAGATCAAGAACTCTGACCCCATAGTTGTCTACCGTGACATGTTTGTCTTCAACCCATTGACATCGGAAAACCGAGATCTGAAATGTACCATAGTCTAGTTCCCATATGTCCTCAATAAAGCCAAAATATGTAATAATCTCACCAGTTTCATCATCTATGGCTTCGCATCGAACACCACTGTTTTGTGACATGCTCTTTTTGTCCTTGGACTTGGTACAAAATGTGAATCCACTAATGTCATAGGTTTGCCATGTTGTGACCTGGCGTGATGGTCCAGATGCCAAGCCCTTGATGGTTTGTTCTTCTATTGTTTCTCCACGTGGAATGTCCTTCACCATTAGCCATGTGTTGAACCGCTGCTTATGTTGCTTCATTACCCAATCATCCGTATGCCCAGGATTTTGCTCGCGAAGCTCATTGATGTGTTGTTGGATAAATGGCTCCATTATCGTTAGCTGATGTAGGATGCTCTGATGTGCCTCAAGTACTATATCGTAATCCGGTGGGATGAAAGATTTCCGTCCCATCCTCCCGCTTCCATACAGTCTACCCTCGTGTCGTGACGGAGGCAGACCTATTGCAACCTGATCTTTTAGGATACTATTGCAGAATGGACCTCCGGACTCAATGGCCTCTTCGGTACAGTACCCCTCTATCATGGATGCCTCGGGACGAGCACGGGTTGATACATAGCCATTCAGTATTGACATGAAACGCTCATACGTCCACATTTCATGCAAGTACATAGGACCCAATGCTTCTATTTGTGGCACCAAGTGCACCACAAGGTGCACCATAATATCAAAGAACGATGGAGGGAAACACATCTCAAACTATGATATTGTCTCCACTGCGAATTCCTGAAGAGATGCCAACTCATCACGGCCAATTACCTTTTGTGAAATCCTGTTGAAAAAGTAGCACAACCGTGTGATTGCCATCTTTAAAAACAAAGGATTTATAGCCCTGATGGCAATAGGTAGGAATGTAGTCAGCATGACATGGCAATCATGTGAGTTGTAGTTGGTGATTGTCAGGTCTTTCATTGACACAATACTCCGTATGCTAGAGCAGAATCCGGATGGGACTTTCAAATTCTTGAGCCAAACACACATCGCATGTTTCTCATCTACATTGAGATTGTAGCTTGCTGCTGGGAGATGGTACTTCCCATTTTCTTGAAGAACGGGATGTAGTTCCTTTTTTATGCCTAAATCTACCAAGTCCATGCGTGAATTGAGCCCTTCTTTTGTTTTGCCCTTTATGTCTAGCAAGGTGCCCATTATGCTTTCAAACACGTTCTTCTGAACGTGCATACCATCGATCGCATGCCGCACATCTAACTCTTTCCAGTAAGGCAAGTACTCGAAGAAAATAGACTTCTTCTTGAATATAGCCCCCGAAGATGGTTTAGCATCCTTCCTTGTTTTTCCGTCTTTTGTCTTCTTCCCGAAAACAAACTTGATATTCCTGACTATTTCAAAAACTCTATGACCTCTATTGTTACCCGATGGAGCAGTAGAATGTAGTTCACCATTATTGTCGAAGTACTTATCCATCTTTCGCATGCGGTACCTGTGTCCTTCCAATAAAAAGCGTCTGTGCCTCATGTAAACTATCTTCCTAGATGCAGCAAGGGATACGTAAGCAGTTCCATCAATGCATACTGTGCAACCAACCTTTCCCTTAAACTGGCCTGATAATGTGAAGAGAGCAGGGTAATCGTTGATCGTAACAAAAAGAATTGCTCTCAGCGTGAATGAACCTTTACGATACTCATCCAACATTTGAACACCCGTTTCCCACAATATTTTCATATCCTCCATTAAGGGCTCCAAAAATACATCCATGTCAACTCCAGGTTGTGTAGGTCTAGAAATAAGGATGGTTAGCAAAATGTACTTCCGTTTCTGCATCAACCATGGAGGAAGGTTGTATATGGTGAGGATCACCGGCCATGTGCTATGCTTGCTGCTCCTCTCAGCAAATGGGTTCATTCCATCAGTACTCAGTGCGAACCTAACATTTCTCGGTTCATCGGCAAAGTCTCGGTGGTTGTCATTGAAATCTTGCCACTGCTTCCCATCGGCTGGATGTCGAAGCTTCCCATCGTTTTTGTGCTCATCAGAAGCATGCCAGCTCATAAGTCTGGCATCCTCAGGATTAGCGAACAAACACCTCAATCGATCGACGACGGGGAGGTACCACATCACCAAAGCAGGAATCTTTTTGAGCGCATAATAGTCTACTTCTTCTTTTTCTTTGCTCGTGGATTTTGAAGTCTTTTTTTGGGCTTTCTTTCGCTTCTTCCCTTTAGACACGGATGCAACACACTCTTCGTCCTCTCGATAGTCTTTATTCGTCTTGTACCTACTTGCACCGCACTTTGGGCAGCTCTCCAAGTCTTTATAATCATCACCTCGATAAAGGATACAGTGATTTCTACACGCGTGGATCTTCTCCACACCCATAGTGAGCGGACTGATTAGTTTCTTTGCATAGTACGTGTTAGCAGGCACATTGTTCTCCTTTGGAAGCATGTCTGCGATAATACTCAAGAACGCATCGAAGCCAGCATCAGACACACCATATTTAGCTTTTAACATCAACAGCTTTAGCACAGACCGGAGCGTCGTGAACTCTTTGGTACAACCCTTAGACTCGTCGTACAAAGGCTCTTCTGCTGCCTTCTTCAGGGACTCCATACCTTTCATTAAGAACATCGATTGATCTGTATGACGACGCAACATTGCCTCTAGCAACTCTGCATCTTCCTCATCCATAACACTTGGCAGAACATGAGGTCTATCATGTTCATTTCCTCCAGCGTAACTATGATCAGTAACATTTTGCACTACATGTTCACTCTGTGGAAGAGGTTGGTGTGTCTCGTGAACGAACTGAAATCTGTCGTCGATGTTCTCAGGGTTTCCAGTCGTATAAGGCGAAGAGCTACCCTCTCCATGCTTTGTCCAAATTGTGTAATCCTTCATAAATCCTCGGCATACCAGATGAGATATGATTTGTTCTGTGTCATTAAATACAGCAGCATTTTTGCAGTCCATGCATGGACAATATATGTGTTTTGTCTTTGTTCTCCAAGCATGGTTCGTAGCGACATCAATAAACCTATGGACCTCGGATATGTATGATGGATCTAGCCTTGATAAGTTATACATCCAGGATGTCCTCTCCATCACCACCTGTAAAAAAGTAACATAAAACACATGGTGAAACCCTATATCCAAAAATGTGGCTAAAATGTGAAACCCTCTCTCTCTCTCCTCTCTCTCTCTCTCTCTCCTCTCTCTCTCCTCTATCTCTCTCTCTCTCCTCTATCTCTCTCTCTCCTCTATCTCTCTCTCTATGGAGGATGAGGAAGAGGCGGGGTTGGAGGATGAGGAAGAGGCGACTGTGACACTATCCATGGAGAAGGACGCGTTGGAGTGCGACATCTGCTGCCTACCCTTCCAGTCCGAAGTTTTCATGGCAAGTCAGATTACCATGCATGTATATATACAGTACATATTGATCGGTAGACTCCAGCATGATGCTCTGCTCTATGTAAAATCAGTGCAAGAACGGGTATTCTGGATGTGCAAAGTGCTGCATCCGCACAGACAGTAAGTGCTGCACCTGCTCCGAGCGCATTGGCAACAATAGCTCTCTCTCCCTCTCCCTCTCCTCTCTAGAAAGTCGTGTAAAATTACATGCTGCACATGGAGGATGAGGAAGAGTCGGGGTTGGAGGATGAGGAAGAGGCGACTGTGACACTATCCATGGAGAAGGACGCGTTGGAGTGCGACATCTGCTGCCTACCCTTCTAGTCCGAAGTTTTCATGGCAAGTCAGATTACCATGCATGTATATATACAGTACATATTGATCGGTAGACTCCAGCATGATGCTCTGCTCTGTGTAAAATCAGTGCAAGAACGGGCATTCTGGATGTGCAAAGTGCTGCATCCGCACGGACGGTAAGTGCTGCACCTGCTCCGAGCGCATTGGCAACAATAGCTCTCTCTCCCTCTCCCTCTCCTCTCTAGAAAGTCGTGTAAAATTACATGCTTCGGTTTGTCGCTAACAAAATGTAGTTAGACTACTTTATCTCTTCCAATAAAAGTAGTTAGACTACTCTCTAACACATGGTGAAACCCTATATCCAAAATGTGGCTAAAATGGAGGAAAAATGAACAAAATTTGGCAAAAGAAACATAAGCCAAACTTTCCTAGCAACTAATAAACAAAAAAATTAATACCCAAACCTATCTTTAACACATGGTGAAAGCCTAGTTTCAAAATGTAGTTAAAATTGAGCAAAAATAAACAATAACTGACAATTGAAACATAATTAAACCAACCTTCCATACAACACATTCACCATTCATAAAGCAACTAAATATGTGTTATGGATAAACTTATTTGATAACTAAACATGAAAAAGGAGAGGGAATAGACAAAAACTAACCATCTTAAGCAACCTCATTTGAGGAAATAGAGAAAATTACCTAGCTATACTCTTCTCTCTCACATGTAAAACCCTAGATCCAAAATGTGGCTAAAATTGAGCAAGAATGAACAAAAATTGACAAAGAAACATAAACCAACCTTTCTTATCCACCTTCTTCGAAGAAATGAAGAGCAAAACCTCCCCCCTTATATTTTTTGAAATCTGGACCTCCAAAATCGCCTCCAATGGAAGCTGGCTGCGAGCATACAGTTCACTGTCGGGGGAAGAAGAGAGCTATTTATAACAGACAGTTCACTGGCGGTTGGCTTGAAAAACCGCCAGTGGAAACCAATTTCCACTGGCGGTTATCTTAACACAACCGCCAGTGGAAATAGGGTATTTCCACTGGCGGTTCGGTTACACCAACCGCCAGTGGAAATTGGTTTTCCACTGGCGGTTATGTTACACCAACCGCCAGTGGAAACATCCTATTTCCACTGGCGGTTGTGTTAAGATAACCGCCAGTGGAAATGTGTTTCCACTGGCGGTTCCAAAGCCGGGCCCGCCTCGTTTTTTTTACTGGCGCGCGGTAACTGAAACCGTCAGTGATAATTTATGGGTGCCGCAGGCTATGAGCTCTTTTCTACTAGTGCCGGCTGCCGAGGGCCGACGCCTACCGCCTGCGCTCACCAGCGCTCGCGCGGAGGTGGCGCGTCGCGGCCTTCACTGCGGCGTCCGGCGGCTCCTCTGATCTTCCATCGTCGTCGTCTTCGCCGCCTACCCCGCCGTTCGGGTCGGGGACGACCAGGCTGCCGCATCACCTGGGTAAAAATATTTTCTGTAGGAACTAGGAAGCTGGTAGTTTTACCTCTGCTGGTGAACTGAGGAACGTGAAACATGTTGTTTCCGTTGGTCTGTCTGCTTGTGACTGCCCGTGCGACGAATCTCGTTCAGAAATAGCTTTTCTATATACATCAAGAATACATGAACATGTTGGATCTCTTTTTGAAAGTAGGTTAATATGTTGGATCTAACTGACAAACTGTTGGCCTTGAACTTTCCATGTATCGACATATTCAGGTATGGTTTGTGCTCGGCGGAGCTTGCAGGTTTTGCATCATTGAAGGGCCGGAGACAGTACAAGATTTTGCAAAGCTTGACTTGCAGGAGATTCAGGATAATGTTAGGAGCCGTCGAAACAAGATTTTCTTGAATATGGAGGAGGTGTGTTGATCGACTTTGATTCTTATAGTCATATATTGTTACTTGTTTAGTTAAATAGTAGCTTTGTAAGCTTGGCACTGTGAAATTGCTTGTCAAAATAGATAACACTAAAGCATGCTACCATCCTTGGTTACTGTGACACAACTAAAGCTGAAAATGGTCACTCTTCTATCTAAAACGTAAGCGTAACTCCATTTGAATTATTACTCCTTCCATTCCAAATTCTAAGCCGTTTTGACTTTTCTAGATATATATAGCTTTTGCTTTGCACCCAGATATAGGTTATGTCTAGGTATGACAAAAGCTATGTATTTAAAAAAGCCAAAAAGACTCATAATTTGAAATGGAGGGACTAGTTATCAAAGTTTAGTGTTATTTTGTAATGGGAAAATTTGTTCTATAGCATTGAAAGATCACATCTTTTTGGAAAATATTACCGAAAGAACTTAATTCCATAAAATACCACTGAAAGGTACAAACATTATGGAATCTCTGTTAGAATTGATCGGTTTAGAGGATGTTATTTCTTGTTTATTTTCTCTAGACACATACCCGAAATGACAGCGGTACCCATGTGCTAGACTGGCCAGAACAAGCATGAACCTCACCCTATCAGTTCTGTCTCTGAATTGATGTGTCTATGGCTCTATGCTCTAATGCTCATGTGTTGTGCGCACTCTCCCGTGCTCCTCTCTGCCCCAGGCTGCATGGCTGGCAACCTTGTCATGTCCCATCCAAGCACCAGACACCACCCCTGCTCATCGCCACCAAGCGAAGATGCCATCAGCAAGACAAGGAGGATAGCCCCAATGCAGGATTAGTGCATATGTGCTGAAATGGAAGCAGGTATAATCTGTGCTGAGAAGGCAGCTAGCATGTCATGGAGATGGCAGGTAGATTGCCTGCGGAGATGCTGGTGTGGTGAGGTCGTGCTAAGATGGCTGGTTCTGTGTTGAGATGGTATGGGGCAGGCGGCAGGCCTGGTGCTATAGTGAGAGCTGTCTAACTGAGTCACCAGAACAGTCCTTTTTTTTAACGACAGCCAGTCCAAAATTAAACAGAATAACAGATTGCTAAAAAACCATAGTTTTGACCTAACAATGGTATTTTATGGAGCCAGGTTCTTTGGGTGGTATTTTCCAGAAGACACGATCTTAGAATGAATTTTCCTTGTGTAATTGGGTGCTGTTATTACACTCATTTTTTTTCCTGGGCATCAATGTTACGCAGATACTAGAATACTGCCCGTGTGAGCATTTCACTTGAGATTGGTTTTTCAAAAAGGGAAGCTTGAGATATCCGGCGATGTTTGTATGTCTTGTGCAGCTTCTTTAGTACGTATCTGTGCCTAAACTCGGAATTTCAGATGAAGAACGTGAGAGGGAACTCCCTGATTTTCCCTTCATTTATTCCGTTCTTGCCTCCAGGGGCTCCGAGGGGGGGCCGGCATGTAAACATCAAAAATCTTATTTAGGGATTTAGAACAATTTTCCAAAGGATTAAAAAAATAAAATTGTCCTTAAATACATATTTTCTTATCTATGAAGATATTTCCAGAAAAATGAATAAAAGGTAATATTAAATTCTAGCGTCACAATTTAAATTTGACCTATGAAGTTCGAAATTTAATTTTGATACTAAAATTTTATTTAAAAAACTCAGACAATAATAAGACTTTCAATATATTGATCTGAGAAAATTATGGTTTTCATATATTTATATAGCGAGAAGTATTTGTTCAAATAAATAAACAATTAGTATAAAAAAATGTAAATTGCATGGTGTGCTGGATTTTTTTTTATTGTGCATTTTGTTTGAATTGAAACTCAAACTCAAATTTGAATTCAAAACTTGGAACATGAAAATCAGAAAAATAAAAAAATAGAAATAGGAGGAATCCTCCATACGCTTATTCTTAACCCAATTAGAGTATGTGTTCTCTTTTTGTTTTTTTTAATTCACTAGCCGCTCATGATATCGTGAGGACACCATGAGGTCATCAACATGCAAATAAGACGTTGGTGAGTGGGGCCTAGGAGTAAGCACCATCATCTCCTCATCCATGGATAGCGGAAGGTAGAGTCCGCCTAAGAATTTCTCTCAAGTAAGGCGCCGCTAGGCAATTTGGCTCTCTGCTTGATGGATGATTGGTGGGGCCATGGCACCTCCTTCGCCGAATCGGGTGCTAACTAACATTGGCACCAAAGCAAACCGTAGACCGAATCTACCGCCGAAATCACCGTGAGCTCGAATCAACTGATGCCGTTGCAAATCGCTAGATTTTAGCGTGGTTGTTGTGATCTGGGTTGGGCAGCCTCGATTGGGACTCCGTTTCTATTGTATAAGTACCCATACAACCAAAGCGCCAATGCACCGAGCACCAAATTCACGCCGAGCTTCATCGAAGAGGGAGAACAAAAGGGAGGAGAGAGGGCCGCCGTCGGCGACCTTCGCTCTGGCCTTGATGTGGGTGCCCAGTTCCTCGCTGGGCAGTGCCGAGAGTACACCGAGAAGGTCACGCTCTCGCCGGTCAAGTCTGGAGGACGAGCTGCTCAGGATGCGTCGTCGGCATTGAGAGAAGTCATGGGCTCCTACACAAATGCAATCCGCCGTCGTCTACGTCTCGACCAACGGTAAGAATAATGCCCTGTCGTGCGCCGCATCACCCACTCCAATATGTGCGAACCCCTGTCCAGTGCCGCGTGGTACCCAACTCCGGCCGGTGTCACGCTGCCTAGGTGCATGTCGCGCATGCCCCAACCATTACTTTGGATGAGCGATCGCGCATGCCCTCACTTTTGCCTCCATGCCGCCATTCACCGCAACCTATGCGTCCCATCGATCTCCGACAGTGGTATGTGCTCTAATCGATTTCGCCTTACTTCCCTCGTTGTGTAGCACAAGTTATATTCCGAATTAGTGCACTGGGACGGGGCGGTACTGTTCTCCGGCGAGATCTCCGTCACTAGAGCTGGCGGCGCCGCCGTCTACGTGGGCGGGGTGGAGGAGAAGGGTTCATGGCCATAGATCGACGCATGGATGGCTGTGATTTGTTGTGCCTTACCGGTTCGGCCACCACCGTTTTGGACCGTCCGATCGAGATCTGGCATCCGAAACTCAAACTTGGCCATATTAAATCCGATCCGTTGGTTCTAGATCTGAGTGCTCAGATTATATACCGGTTCAGTGGGGTCTGGATTTAATCTCGTGCGTCCAACTCTAATCTAGCGGTAGATATCCACCTATACCTCTTCGCGCGCGTAAACTTGCAAAGAAACCCTTCTATTTTCACAAAAACAACCCACCATCCTGTGCGGGAGAAAACTGAGTCTTAAGCAATTTTATGAGTTAGACCCTGGGTTCTCTGTTATTGTGTGCGCAGTCCAGAGCTAGGGAAAATCAGGAAAATGAATTTAGAATTTGATTTTCAATACACAAATAAATCCAGAAACTTAAATAATTCATATTTAATTCATTTTAGCTCCAAATTGATTAATTCCAGTTGCAATAATTTTGTATTAATATTTTTTATCACCTAGTACCTTGGTTTAGCCATGAATCTTGAATTAAAATTATTCATTTGGATTAATCTATTCTAAGCACTAAATAATTTCGGAAAATCATAACTTAATAACCGTAGTTCCGAATTTAGTGGTTCTCGAATCTTCGATCTTGTAACGACGCGTAGATTATTATTATGCAGTGTATTTTTTATGTTTGGTGTAATGTTAATTTTGCCTATACCATGTTTGTCTGTATTGCTACGAGTAGCAGTGAGGTCACTAGAATCTGAAGAGCAAGTTGGTACCTGGAATCTCAAGTGCCAGGCAAGTTGTGCCCTTGATCACTTCTTTTTACCCACTCATGTTCTAATTAATCATAATGATCTGCATAGGTTAATTTTGATGGGACCCAATAGGATACCCTAGTTTGTCTATCTTTATACCTTGCTTACCACTGAACTTTCTGGGTAGTACTTGCTAGTGCTATATGTGGTTTTGGGTATGGAGATACATTATTCATGATTACACTTTTGTTATCAGTTGTTATTTACTGTTCATGATAAGATCATTATGTTAATTGGAACATGGAGAACCACCCGGGAAAACAGTGCTACCACAAGGGTTTAATGGGACGCCCTTGGCTGATTAATTAGGAAAGCTAGTGGATGACTACCTTACCCGAAAGGGGCAAGGGCAGTAGGGGAGTGGTCAGTGTAGGGAGGCCCTTGGGATGATTTTGCTGCGATGGCGGTCATGCGAGGGATTCCTGCATTGGAGCTTCCTATAAACTGTAGCGGGTTTTCTGAAGCTAGTGGAACTTTGTAAAGGCCTCGTAGTGTTACCCTGCCTCGACTCCTCGGTAGAGGTGTATGGGATTGGCCGTCTCTTGGCAGATGGGTAACATGACTTGTGGGTAAAGATGCGCAACCTCTGCAGAGTGTAAAACTGGTATACTAGCCGTGCTCATGGTCATGAGCAGCTCGGACACTCACATGATTAAATTATGGAACTAAATTCAATTTGTCATATGCATTGCATCGCAGGTGATGTTGTTACTTTTGTTCTACTGCTTAATTGGGTTTGGTATTTACTTATACTTAGTAATTGCTAATAAAATTTTGACCAACTTTAAAAGCAATGCTCAGCTTCAACCATCCTCTTTGGTAAGCCTTACACTTCACGTGAGCTCCCACCTTTGGCGAGTTCATGCACATTATTCCCCACAACTTGTTGAGCTATGAACGTATGTGAGCTCACTCTTGCTGTCTCACACCCCCCACAGGTCAAGAACAGGTACCGCAGGATGAGGCGCTTGGAGGATGCTGTGACGAGTTCGCGAGAGGTCTAGGCCGTCGTCTCCTAGTCAACTTTGGGTTGCTGGACCGTTGACTCCTTATAATGTAATTATTTATTTTGTACAAAATTCCTGTTATGTAGTAAAGATGTGACATTTGATCCTGTGCCATGAATCATCATATGTGTGAGACTTGGTCCCAGCACACCTGGTGATTATGTTCGCGCCTGGGCTTTGGACCCCTAAAACCCGGGTGTGACAGAAGTGGTATCAGATGAATGTTGACTGTAGGACGAAACATAGATAGAACTGGACAACCATTGTCTACTTACCTCTGCTATTCTGATTCTTTCTAAACTTTCCTTAATCTTTTCTCATCTATTTCCGCTTTACTCTGATTATTCTTACCTTTTCCTTCTAAAGACAAAGGTGGAATTTCACACTTTGAAATCCATGCCTAAAGTGACTTTTAGGATTATGAGACCTAATCTTAGGAACAAAAAGCTATTTTTTATATCTATGCACTTGAATGTTTGTTCTTATGATACTTGCCTGATTTGGATCTTTGATTGAGTGTGATGGGTTGTGGAGTAATGTCCACAATTACATCTGCATATACATATAGGAATAAAAATACATATAGGAATAAAAATGCTCATCAAAATAACTAGACACATTAGATTATCCCTCATTAAAAAATGTATCTAGCTTAATAGATTCATCTCATCTTAAAAGATTCTATCCTACACTCATAGATCTATCTTATCTCAAAAGATCTTAACTTATCCTAATGTATCTAGATCCATCTTATCTTGAAAAGATTTTATCTCATCTTAATAGATCTAACTAACCTCAAAGGATTTTACCTTATCCTTATGGATTCATCTTGCCCTAATTAGCATATTTATCCCACTCTAGAATAACAACCATGAGCTAATCCAAAATTTATTTAGATCTTATGTAGTCTAAAATAGTCATATCAATTTATTCTAGATCTGATCCAACCTAATAGGTTAATCTAACCTAACGAAGGCTAACCTTAAGTGGAGCTAATCGAATATGGCTTACTTAAATAGGTTAGTTAATATTGGTAGAAGAGATTAGACCCTACTAGCCAGGTATTGAAAGGGAAATGTGCCCTTGGGCCATTTCTAAGTATTTTGGTGATTTAGTGCCCAACACAGGTGCCTAATTGTAAAATGGTGGACAAAGTACAAATCAAGATTAAAGGTATGTTTCTAAGCCTTAGTACATTGGTTTTGAATACTAATATACTTGTCTAAGTGTTAGAAACAGAAAGTAGAAGAAAAGAAGAGAGGAGTAAAAGACTTGGCTGAGTGCAGCCAAGACTCAGCTCGGTCTGGAGCACCGGACTGTCCGGTGTGCACCGGACAGTGTCCGGTGCGCCAGACTGACTCGGCGCGAACTGGCCGCTCTCGGGAATTTGCCGACGGCGTACGGCTAAAATTCACCGGACTGTCCGGTGTGCACCGGACTGTCCGGTGAGCCAACGGTCGGCCGGGCTAACGGTCGGCCGCGCAATCTGCGCGGGACACGTGGCCGAGCCAACGGTCGGAAGACGGCACCGGACTGTCCGGTGTGCACCGGACATGTCCGGTGCGCCAATGGCTCCAGATCTGCCAACGGTCTGCAACGGTCGGCTTCGCTGTTTAAGGAAACAAATCGGGCACCGGACAGTGTCCGGTGTGCACCGGACTGTCCGGTGCCCCCGACGACAGAAGGCAAGGATGGCCTTCCAGATTTGCTCTCAACGGCTCCTAGCTGCCTTGGGGCTATAAAAGGGGCCCCTAGGCGCATGGAGGATAGACACAAGCAACCTTTGAGCATTCTTGATCATCCACACTCAGTCTTTGCGCATTCGTTTATCATTCTAAGTGATTCGAGCTCCGTTCTAGTGAGAACTTTGTGATACTCTTGTGAGCTCGATTCTTGGCCGTGTGTGTGCGCGTTTCGCTGTGGATTTGTGTGTGTTGCTTCCCTCCCTTACTCTGTGCTTCTTTGTGATCATATACTTGTAAGGGCAAGAGACTCCAATTTGTGGAGATTCCTTGCAAACGGGATAGTGAAAGGCAAAACAAAACACCATGGTATTCAAGTGGGTCTTTGGACCACTTGAGAGGGGTTGATTGCAACCCTCGTCCGTTGGGACGCCACAACGTGGAGTAGGCAAGCGTTGGTCTTGGCCGAACCACGGGATAAACCACTGTGCCCTCTCTGTGATTGATCTTCTGTGGTTATTGTGTTTTGTTGAGACTTCTCTTTAGCCACTTGGCAATAATCGTGCTAACACTTAACAAGTTTTTGTGGCTATAAGTTTAAGTTTCACAGGATCACCTATTCACCCCCCCTCTAGGTGCTCTCAATTGGTATCAGAGCCGTTCTCTTCACAAAAGGGACTAACCGCCCGAAGAGATGGATCCTAAGGGGAAGGGAGTTGTGATCAACGACAAAGAGAAGGAATCCTTCGTCAACGAGCCGAAGGACGACAAGCCTACCGACTCCGGCTCGGGCTATAGACGGAAGAAAGGGAAGAAGAAGAAGACGAGGCGCATCAAGGAGATCATCTACTACGACGATAGTGATGAATCTACTTCTTCCCAAAAGGACGACGACAACGACTACAAAAAGACGGTCAATTCGAACTTTTCATTTGATTATTCTCGTATTCAACATAGTTCGAATTCGCATTTGCTTTCCATTCCTCTTGGCAAACCTCCACACTTCGATGGGGAGGACTACGGATTTTGGAGTCACAAAATGCGTAGTCACTTATTCTCTCTCCATCCAAGCATATGGGAGATTGTAGAGAATGGAATGAAATTTGATAGCTCGGATAGCCCTTTGCTTGTAAATGAACAGATCCATAGATATGCACAAGCTACTACTGTTCTCTTAGCATCCTTGTGCAGGGAAGAGTACAACAAGGTGAGCGGCTTGGACAATGCCAAGCAAATATGGGACACCCTCAAGATCTCTCACGAGGGGAACGACATCACCATGCTCACCAAGATGGAGTTGGTGGAGGGCGAGCTTGGACGATTCACCATGATAAGGGGAGAGGAGCCAACTCAAACGTACAACCGGCTCAAGACCCTTATAAACAAAATAAGGAGCTACGGAAGCACGCGATGGACGGACCACGACGTCGTCCGCCTAATGCTAAGGTCCTTTACCATTCTTGATCCTCATCTTGTGAACAATATTCGTGAGAATCCTAGGTACACGATGATGACGCCCGAGGAAGTACTTGGAAAATTTGTAAGCGGGCGGATGATGATCAAGGAGGCAAGATACGTCGACGAAGCGTTGAACAGTCCAATCCACGAGCATCAACCCATTGCTCTCAAGGCAACAAGGAGCAAGGAGTCGCTACCTAGCAAGGTGGCGCAAGTTGAGGCGGCCGGGCTCAATGATGAAGAGATGGCTCTCATCATCAAGAGATTCAAGACGGCGCTAAATGGTCGCAAGGGGCAGACAAGCAAGACCAAGACAAAGGGGAAGCGCTCATGCTTCAAATGTGGTAAGGTTGGTCATTTTATTGCTAACTGTCCCGAAAATGATAGTGACCAGGAGCAAGGGAAAAATGGGAAGAGAGAAAACAAGAAAGTTTACAAGAAGGCCAAAGGTGAAGCACATCTTGGAAAGGAGTGGGACTCGGATTGCTCTTCGTCCGACTCCGACGACGAAGGACTCGCCGCCACTGCCTTCAACAAATCGGCTCTCTTCCCCCACGAGCATCACACTTGCCTCATGGCAAGGGAGAAGAAGGTAATCACTAGTAATGCTAATACTTATGATTCTTCTAGTGATGATGAGTCTAGTGAGGATGAAATAGATTATTCTAGTTTATTCAAGGGATTGGATAGAACTAAGATAGCTAAGATTAATGAATTAATTGATGCTTTGAATGAAAAGGATAGAATCTTAGAAAAACAAGAAGATCTTTTATATGAAGAGCATGATAAATTTGTTAGTGCACAAAATTCACTTGCTCTAGAAGTTAAAAGAAATGGAATTCTTTCTTGTGAACTTTCTACTTGTAATGAAACCATTTCTTCTTTAAAAGGTGAAATTAATGTTTTAACCGCTAAACTAGAAGTAGCAAGTGTTGAAAATGTTACAATTTGCACTAGGTGTAAGGATTTTGATGTTAATGCTTGTAGTGAACACCTAGTTTCAATTTCAAAACTTAATGATGAATTGGCTAGTCTTAATGCTCAACTTAAGACTAGCAAGAGTGAAGTTGATAAAATAAAATTTGCAAGGGATGCCTACACGGTTGGTAGACACCCCTCAATTAAGGATGGTCTTGGCTTCAAGAGAGAGGCCAAGAACTTAACAAGCCATAAGGCTCCCATCTTCGTCAAGGAGAAAGGGAAGGCCCCTATGGCTAGTAGTGCTAAAAAGAACCATGCTTTCTTATACCATGATAGGAGACATGCTAGAAATGCTTATAATGATTTTGATTCACATGTTTATGATTCTCATGCCATGTTTGCTTCTAGTTCTTCCTATAAGCATGATAGAGATATGTGTAGGAGAAACATTGTGCATATGCCTAGGAGAAATTTTGCTCATGTTCCTAGAAAAGTTGTGAACAAACCTTCTACCATTTATTATGCTTGCAATGCTCCCTTTGCTATTTGTAGAAAGGGTGAGAAGGTAATTGCTAGGAAGTTAGGGGCAAGATGCAAGGGAGATAAAACTTGCATTTGGGTCCCTAAGGATATTTGTGCTAACCTTGCAGGACCCAACATGAGTTGGGTACCTAAGACCCAAGCCTAAATTTGCCTTGCAGGTTTATGCATCCGGGGGTTCAAGCTGGATTATTGACAGCGGATGCACAAACCATATGACGGGGGAGAAGAAGATGTTCACCTCCTACGTCAAAAATAAGGATTCCCAAGATTCAATTATATTCGGTGATGGGAATCAAGGCAAGGTAAAAGGGTTAGGTAAAATTGCAATTTCTAATGAGCACTCAATATCAAATGTGTTTTTAGTTGAGTCTCTTGGTTACAATTTGCTATCTGTTAGTCAACTGTGCAATATGGGATATAATTGTTTATTTACAAATGTAGATGTGTCTGTCTTTAGAAGATGTGATGGTTCACTAGCTTTTAAGGGTGTACTAGACGGCAAGCTTTACCTAGTTGATTTTGCAAAAGAAGAGGCCGGTCTAGATGCATGCTTAATGGCTAAGACTTGCATGGGCTGGCTGTGGCATCGCCGCTTAGCACATGTGGGGATGAAGAACCTCCACAAGCTTCTAAAGGGAGAACACGTGATAGGTCTAACAAATGTTTATTTCGAAAAAGATAGACCTTGTGCAGCTTGTCAAACAGGTAAACAAGTGGGAGGAGCACATCACAGCAAGAATGTGATGACCACGTCAAGACCACTGGAGCTGCTGCATATGGACCTCTTTGGACCCGTCGCCTATCTGAGCATAGGAGGAAGTAAGTATGGTCTAGTTATTGTTGATGACTTTTCCCGCTTCACTTGGGTGTTCTTTTTGCAGGATAAGTCTGAAACCCAAGGGACCCTCAAGCGCTTCCTCAGGAGAGCTCAAAATGAGTTTGAGCTCAAGGTGAAGAAAATAAGGAGCGACAACGGGTCCGAGTTCAAGAACCTTCAAGTGGAGGAGTTTCTTGAGGAGGAAGGGATCAAGCACGAGTTCTCCGCTCCCTACACACCACAGCAAAATGGTGTGGTAGAGAGGAAGAACAGGACGCTAATCGACATGGCGAGGACGATGCTTGGAGAGTTCAAGACCCCCGAGTGCTTTTGGTCGGAAGCTGTGAACACGGCTTGCCACGCCATCAACAGGGTCTATCTTCATCGACTCCTCAAGAAGACTTCGTATGAGCTACTAACCGGTAACAAACCCAATGTATCGTACTTTCGTGTATTTGGGAGCAAGTGCTACATTCTAGTGAAGAAGGGTAGAAATTCTAAGTTTGCTCCCAAAGCTGTAGAAGGGTTTTTATTAGGTTATGATTCAAATACAAAGGCGTATAGAGTCTTCAACAAATCATCGGGTTTGGTTGAAGTCTCTAGCGACGTTGTATTTGATAAGACTAATGGCTCTCCAAGAGAGCAAGTTGTTGATTGTGATGATGTAGATGAAGAAGATGTTCCAACGGCCGCTATACGAACCATGGCGATTGGAGACGTTCGGCCACAGGAACAAGATGAACGAGATCAACCTTCTTCCTCAACAACGGTGAATCCCCCAACTCAAGACGATGAACAGGTTCATCAAAAGGAGGCGTGTGATCAAGGGGGAGCACAAGATGATCATGTGATGGAGGAAGAAGCGCAACCGGCACCTCCAACCCACGTTCGAGCGATGATTCAAAGGGATCATCCCGTCGACCAAATTCTGGGTGACATTAGCAAGGGAGTAACAACTCGGTCTCGACTAGTTAATTTTTGTGAACATTACTCTTTTGTCTCCTCTATTGAGCCTTTCAGGGTAGAGGAGGCCTTGCTAGATCCGGATTGGGTGTTGGCCATGCAGGAGGAACTCAACAACTTCAAGCGCAATGAAGTTTGGACACTGGTGCCTCGTCCCAAGCAAAATGTTGTGGGAACCAAGTGGGTGTTCCGCAACAAACAGGACGAGCACGGGGTGGTGACGAGGAACAAGGCTCGACTTGTGGCAAAAGGTTATGCCCAAGTCGCAGGTTTGGACTTTGAGGAGACTTTTGCTCCTGTGGCTAGGCTAGAATCAATTCGTATCTTGCTAGCATATGCCGCTCACCATTCTTTCAGGTTGTACCAAATGGATGTGAAGAGCGCTTTCCTCAACGGGCCAATAAAGGAGGAGGTGTACGTGGAGCAACCCCCTGGCTTCGAGGATGAGCGGTACCCCGACCACGTGTGTAAGCTCTCTAAGGCGCTCTATGGACTTAAACAAGCCCCAAGAGCATGGTATGAATGCCTTAGAGATTTCTTAATTACTAATGCTTTTAAGGTTGGGAAAGCCGATCCAACTCTTTTCACTAAGACTTGTGATGGTGATTTGTTTGTGTGCCAAATTTATGTCGATGACATAATATTTGGTTCTACTAACCAAAAGTCTTGTGAAGAGTTTAGCAGGGTGATGACGCAGAAATTCGAGATGTCGATGATGGGCGAGTTGAACTACTTCCTTGGGTTCCAAGTGAAGCAACTCAAGGACGGCACCTTCATCTCCCAAACGAAGTACACGCAAGATCTGCTAAAGAGGTTTGGGATGAAGGACGCCAAGCCCGCAAAGACGCCGATGGGAACCGACGGACACACCGACCTCAACAAAGGAGGTAAGTCCGTTGATCAAAAAGCATACCGGTCCATGATAGGTTCCTTGCTTTATTTATGTGCTAGTAGACCGGATATTATGCTTAGCGTATGCATGTGTGCTAGATTTCAATCCGATCCGAAGGAGTGTCACTTAGTGGCTGTGAAGCGAATTCTTCGATATTTAGTCGCTACGCCTTGCTTCGGGATCTGGTATCCAAAGGGGTCTAACTTTGACTTGATTGGGTACTCAGATTCCGACTATGCTGGATGTAAGGTCGATAGGAAGAGTACATCGGGGACGTGCCAATTCTTAGGAAGGTCCCTGGTGTCATGGAACTCTAAGAAACAAACCTCCGTTGCCCTATCCACCGCTGAGGCCGAGTATGTTGCCACAGGACAGTGTTGCGCGCAACTACTTTGGATGAGGCAAACCCTCCGGGACTTTGGCTACAATCTGAGCAAAGTCCCACTCCTATGTGACAATGAGAGTGCTATCCGAATAGCGGAAAATCCTGTTGAGCACAGCCGCACAAAGCACATAGACATCCGGCATCACTTTTTGAGAGACCACCAGCAAAAGGGAGATATCGAAGTGTTTTATGTTAGCACCGAGAACCAGCTAGCCGATATCTTTACCAAGCCTTTAGATGAGAAGACCTTTTGCAGGCTGCGTAGTGAGCTCAATATCTTAGATTCGCGGAACTTGGATTGAAATGTAGCATACATGTGTTTATGCCCTTGATCATGTTCATTCTGCATTTTGTTGCTTATTATGGTGCTCAAGTTGTACGAACACTCCCTGGACCTCACAAGTCCGTTGCAAAGTGATGCACATGTTTAGGGGGAGATGTGTTACAACTTGACCCTTTGAGACTAACCATATGCTTGAGTTTGCTTGATTTAGTCTCGAAGGAAAATTGAAAGGGAAAAGGTGGACTTGGACCATGAAAGACTTCCACTGCACTCCGATGAGAGGGTAACTTATTCCAAGTCCATCTCATGAACTCTTATTGCCATTTGCTCTTAATTGAAGATTTTGGTGAGGCAATGGGGTTAAAGGGCCAAAATTGATCCCGTTTTGGTGTTTGATGCCAAAGGGGGAGAAAATAAAGGCCAAAGTGAAAAATGGATCAGCTACCACTTGAGAAATTTGAAAATAGTAGAGTAGAGTTTTTGGTTTGTCAAAACTCTTTTATTGTCTTTATTGTCTTTTGGCTTCTTGTGGGGAGAAATAGTAATTATGGAAAAAGGGGGAGTTTTAGAAATCTTTGATCAATCTCTTTTGGAATGACTCTCTTTATGCTTCAACATGTGTGTTTGACTTAGAGATAGAGATTTGAGTTTGATTTCAAAAACAAACCAAGTGGTGGCAAAAGATGATCCATATATGCCAAAATTGAATCAAAATAAATTGAGTTATTATTTGAAGTGTTTTTGTACTTGTTCTACTTGCTTTATGTTGTGTTGGCATAAATCACCAAAAAGGGGGAGATTGAAAGGGAAATGTGCCCTTGGGCCATTTCTAAGTATTTTGGTGATTTAGTGCCCAACACAGGTGCCTAATTGTAAAATGGTGGACAAAGTACAAATCAAGATTAAAGGTATGTTTCTAAGCCTTAGTACATTGGTTTTGAATACTAATATACTTGTCTAAGTGTTAGAAACAGAAAGTAGAAGAAAAGAAGAGAGGAGTAAAAGACTTGGCTGAGTGCAGCCAAGACTCAGCTCGGTCTGGAGCACCGGACTGTCCGGTGTGCACCGGACAGTGTCCGGTGCGCCAGACTGACTCGGCGCGAACTGGCCGCTCTCGGGAATTCGCCGACGGCGTACGGCTAAAATTCACCGGACTGTCCGGTGTGCACCGGACTGTCCGGTGAGCCAACGGTCGGCCGGGCTAACGGTCGGCCGCGCAATCTGCGCGGGACACGTGGCCGAGCCAACGGTCGGAAGACGGCACCGGACTGTCCGGTGTGCACCGGACATGTCCGGTGCGCCAACGGCTCCAGATCTGCCAACGGTCTACAACGGTCGGCTTCGCTGTTTAAGGAAACAAATCGGGCACCGGACAGTGTCCGGTGTGCACCGGACTGTCCGGTGCCCCCGACGACAGAAGGCAAGGATGGCCTTCCAGATTTGCTCTCAACGGCTCCTAGCTGCCTTGGGGCTATAAAAGGGGCCCCTAGGCGCATGGAGGATAGACACAAGCAACCTTTGAGCATTCTTGATCATCCACACTCAGTCTTTGCGCATTCGTTTGTCATTCTAAGTGATTCGAGCTCCGTTCTAGTGAGAACTTTGTGATACTCTTGTGAGCTCGATTCTTGGCCGTGTGTGTGCGCGTTTCGCTGTGGATTTGTGTGTGTTGCTTCCCTCCCTTACTCTGTGCTTCTTTGTGATCATATACTTGTAAGGGCAAGAGACTCCAATTTGTGGAGATTCCTTGCAAACGGGATAGTGAAAGGCAAAACAAAACACCGTGGTATTCAAGTGGGTCTTTGGACCACTTGAGAGGGGTTGATTGCAACCCTCGTCCGTTGGGACGCCACAACGTGGAGTAGGCAAGCGTTGGTCTTGGCCGAACCACGGGATAAACCACTGTGCCCTCTCTGTGATTGATCTTCTGTGGTTATTGTGTTTTGTTGAGACTTCTCTTTAGCCACTTGGCAATAATCGTGCTAACACTTAACAAGTTTTTGTGGCTATAAGTTTAAGTTTCACAGGATCACCTATTCACCCCCCCCCCTCTAGGTGCTCTCAGGTATTAACTTAACTTAGCACATTAGACCAACTCAACCATGAGCAGAAGGGCTAACCCAACCAATAGTGTCATGATGGATTGCCTAATCTGTCTATCCCCACCTAACATCAAACAAGACTTTGACCTGCATCATGAAGTCTATCTCACCCTTATCTATCTTAACCATATTCCCCCAACTCCGATAGTATACACTGACCCCGACTCAATAAGACCAAGACTGGAGAAGAAAAAGATCAACCTCGTCAAGGAATGAGAGATGTTAAACCAGATCCTCAGATGCATCACCACCCTAAGATGGACTTTTTTTTACCCTAATCTTTCTTACCGCAACTTTCTTTACTTCTACCTAATAGCTAAAACCTATTATGCCCATGTTTTTCTAAATCACACCTATTATGGGAGAGAAACTTTGGGGAGCATTAAACCTAATTGGAAATAAAAGTTAAAATACAAACAAACCTTTTGCACCCATTTCCTACTAATCTCGAGGACGAGATTGTTTTTAAGGGGGTAGAATTTGTAAACATCAAAAATCTTATTTAGGGATTTAGAACAATTTTCCAAAGGATTAAAAAAATAAAATTGTCCTTAAATACATATTTTCTTATCTATGAAGATATTTCCAGAAAAATGAATAAAAGGTAATATTAAATTCTAGCGTCATAATTTAAATTTGACCTATGAAGTTCGAAATTTAATTTTGATACTAAAATTTTATTTAAAAAACTCAGACAATAATAAGACTTTCAATATATTGATCTGAGAAAATTATGGTTTTCATATATTTATATAGCGAGAAGTATTTGTTCAAATAAATAAACAATTAGTATAAAAAAATGTAAATTGCATGGTGTGCTGGATTTTTTTTATTGTGCATTTTGTTTGAATTGAAACTCAAACTCAAATTTGAATTCAAAACTTGGAACATGAAAATCAGAAAAATAAAAAAATGGAAATAGGAGGAATCCTCCATACGCTTATTCTTAACCCAATTAGAGTATGTGTTCTCTTTTTGTTATTTTTAATTCACTAGCCGCTCATGATATCGTGAGGACACCATGAGGTCATCAACATGCAAATAAGACGTTGGTGAGTGGGGCCTAGGAGTAAGCACCATCATCTCCTCATCCATGGATAGCGGAAGGTAGAGTCCGCCTAGGAATTTCTCTCAAGTAAGGCGCCGCTAGGCAATTTGGCTCTCTGCTTGATGGATGATTGGTGGGGCCATGGCACCTCCTTCGCCGAACCAGATGCTAACTAACACTAGCACCAAAGCAAACCGTAGACCGAATCTACCGCCGAAATCACCGTGAGCTCGAATCAACTGATGCCGTTGTAAATCGCGAGATTTTAGCGTGGTTGTTGTGATCTGGGTTGGGCAGCCTCGATTGGGACTCCGTTTCTATTGTATAAGTACCCATACAACCAAAGCACCAATGCACCGAGCACCAAATTCACGCCGAGCTTCATCGAAGAGAGAGAACAAAAGGGAGGAGAGAGGGCCGCCGCCGGCGACCTTCGCTCTGGCCTTGATGTGGGTGCCCAGTTCCTCGCTGGGCAGTGCCGAGAGTACACCGAGAAGGTTGCGCTCTCGCCGGTCAAGTTTGGAGGATGAGCTGCTCAGGATGCGTCGTCGGCATTGAGAGAAGTCATGGGCTCCTACACAAATGCAATTCGCCGTCGTCTACGTCTCGACCAACGGTAAGAACAATGCCCTGCCGTGCACCGCATCACCCACTCCAATATGTGCGAACCCCTGTCCAGTGCCGCGTGGTACCCAACTCCGGCCTGCGTCACGCTGCCTAGGTGCATGCCGCGCATGCCCCAGCCATTACTTTGGATGAGCGATCGCGCCTGCCCTCACTTGTGCCTCCATGCCACCATTCACCGCAGCCTGTGAGTCCCATCGATCTCCGACAGTGGTATGTGCTCTAATCGATTTCGCCTTACTTCCCTCGTTGTGTAGCACAAGTCATATTCCGAATTAGTGCACTGGGATGGGGCGGTACTGTTCTCCGGCGAGATCTCCGTCACTAGAGCCGGCGGCGCCGCCGTCTACGTGGGCGGGGTGGACGAGAAGGGTTCATGGCCATAGATCGACGCATGGATGGTTGTGATTTGTTGTGCCTTACCGGTTCGGCCACCACCGTTTTGGACCGTCCGATCGAGATCTGGCATCCGGAACTCAAACTTGGCCATATTAAATCCGATCCGTTGGTTCTAGATCTGAGTGCTCAGATTATATACCGGTTCAGTGGGGTCTGGATTTAATCTCGTGCGTCCAACTCTAATCTAGCGGTAGATATCCACCCATACCTCTTCGCGCGCGTAAACTTGCAAAGAAACCCTTCTATTTTCACAAAAACAACCCACCATCCTGTGCGGGGGAAAACTGAGTCTTAAGCAATTTTATGAGTTAGACCCTGGGTTCTCTGTTATTGTGTGCGCAGTCCAGAGCTAGGGAAAATCAGGAAAATGAATTTAGAATTTGATTTTCAATACACAAATAAATCCAGAAACTTAAATAATTCATATTTAATTCATTTTAGCTCCAAATTGATTAATTCCAGTTGCAATAATTTTGTATTAATATTTTTTATCACCTAGTACCTTGGTTTAGCCATGAATCTTGAATTAAAATTATTCATTTGGATTAATCTATTCTAAGCACTAAATAATTTCGGAAAATCATAACTTAATAACCGTAGTTCCGAATTTAGTGGTTCTCGAATCTTCGATCTTGTAACGACGCGTAGATTATTATTATGCAGTGTATTTTTATGTTTGGTGTAATGTTAATTTTGCCTATATCATGTTTGTCTGTATTGCTACGAGTAGCAGTGAGGTCACTAGAATTTGAAGAGCAAGTTGGTACCTGGAATCTCAAGTGCCAGGCAAATTGTGCCCTTGATCACTTCTTTTTACCCACTCATGTTCTAATTAATCATAATGATCTGCATAGGTTAATTTTGATGGGACCCAATAGGATACCCTAGTTTGTCTATCTTTATACCTTGCTTACCACTGAACTTTCTGGGTAGTACTTGCTAGTGCTATATGTGGTTTTGGGTATGGAGATACATTATTCATGATTACACTTTTGTTATCAGTTGTTATTTACTGTTCATGATAAGATCATTATGTTAATTGGAACATGGAGAACCACCCGGGAAAACAGTGCTACCACAAGGGTTTAATGGGACGCCCTTGGCTGATTAATTAGGAAAGCTAGTGGATGACTACCTTACCCGATAGGGGCAAGGGCAGTAGGGGAGTGGTCAGTGTAGGGAGGCCCTTGGGATGATTTTGCTGCGATGGCGGTCATGCGAGGGATTCCTGCATTAGAGCTTCCTATAAACTGTAGCGGGTTTTCTGAAGCTAGTGGAACTTTATAAAGGCCTCGTAGTGTTACCCTGCCTCGCCTCCTCGGTAGAGGTGTATGGGATTGTCCGTCTCTTGGCAGATGGGTAACATGACTTGTGGGTAAAGATACGCAACCTCTGCAGAGTGTAAAACTGGTATACTAGCCGTGCTCACGGTCATGAGCAGCTCGGACACTCACATGATTAAATTATGGAACTAAATTCAATTTGTCATATGCATTGCATCGCAGGTGATGTTGTTACTTTTGTTCTACTACTTAATTGAGTTTGGTATTTACTTATACTTAGTAATTGCTAATAAAATTTTGACCAACTTTAAAAGCAATGCTCAGCTTCAACCATCCTCTTTGGTAAGCCTTACACTTCACGTGAGCTCCCACCTTTGGCGAGTTCATGCACATTATTCCCCACAACTTGTTGAGCTATGAATGTATGTGAGCTCACTCTTGCTGTCTCGCACCCCCACAGGTCAAGAACAGGTACCGCAGGATGAGGCGCTTGGAGGATGCTGTGACGAGTTCGCGAGAGGTCTAGGCTGTCGTCTCGCAGTCAACTTTGGGTTGCTGGACCGTTGTCTCCTTATAATGTAATTATTTATTTTGTACAAAATTCCTGTTATGTAGTAAAGATGTGACATTCGATCCTGTGCCATGAATCATCATATGTGTGAGACTTGGTCCCAGCACACCTGGTGATTATGTTCGCGCCTGGGCTTTGGACCCCTAAAACCCGGGTGTGACACGGCAGGAGCCATGGCCCCTTCCAAGACTGTGACACATACAATAGAATATATATATAGTTCAAATTTTATGTGTAAATATATATATACTTTAAATTTTATGCAGTGCAATTAATCGAAGATTTAATATAGTGTTAGTAATATATGACCCATAACTCTAGTGTAGTATGTCAATCAAAGTCTAAAGAAGAAAAAAGACAAAATATTTGTTAAATGACTAATCAATGCATTAAACGTCAAAACTAATTCGCCTGCCGACGTTGATATCTGAACCTCACCCTTTATACTTCATCGTATTGTCTGGCTAGGCAGCTGCCGATTGCCGCTGACCACTTGACTTGCCTCTACCATAGCCTTACAACCAAAGTACAAAGAAGGTGATCACGCGAAGCAGCAGAATGAGCGGCAACAACTTATATACATACTATATTAGATCTTGTGGATAATAAAATCTACAAATTTCAACTAAAGTTGTCACCTGATAACATTATACAATATTTTTATCATATAGTATTGATGAATTGGCCGGCCCCCCCTTATATCGCAATCTTGGCTCCGCCCCTACTTGCCTCCTCTGGTACGTATCTGTGCCTTCCAGCGCTCAGACACTACGACGCATGGTTGTTACTGAGGCACAAACTTTTACCTCATGCGAATAGAGTGCAGTTGACAGTTTGTTCATACGGGCGCAAGCTGAATTTGAGTTAGCCAATTCATTCATATGGTGCAATTGCCTGACATGTACACTAATATGCAAAAAAGCTGGCGTCTTTCATGTAAACTAATGAACTTGTTCATTTCGAATATCAGTACATGACTACATGAAGAAATAATCAGTAATCTCTGTCAGGTTAAAATGACTAGATCGTCATATACGACTCTTCTAATTTTGTTACCGAATCTAAACGATATTATTTAACTGTCATTTGATCATTTGGCAGAATCCACGGCCACCCACATATACCGTTGGTGTGGACACTGGGTGATGTCAGTGGCAAGCTAAAGCAGGCAATCAAGGACACTGAAAAATATCAGAGCAGTATGAGCTTATTGCAAAAATGTAATGTTCGATGCAATTTCAGTCGTGTAGTTTGTAAAACAGGTAAGAAGGTGCGTGATATGTTGAAGATTGAAACACACATTTGAGGTACTGACCTCTTAGGACTTGTTTGGGAGCAAAAATCTTAGCCCCTCCAACCCCCTCCGTTATTTTTCTCCCAAACAAGCCCTCATGGTCTGGGCCAATTCTTGTGATTGGAACAGTGAAACACATTTATTCTCTTCTTCAGTATATAACTGTATTATGTGCATGTCAGATTGATCGATGCACCAGAATAGAAAATTAGAAAGAAGAACGCAATGCAATTGTCACATAATCCAGTACAAGAGCATTACAATCAACATATCTAGTTTCTGCAGGTGTAGATAAAGTTCTAGGTCATCCCGTTCTACTCTAGCTTAGAACCCTTATGAATCTGACTGAGGTCTTAGAGCACAAGGTTATTAGATAAAGTTTTAGGTCATCCCAGTAAAATTCCTTGGCAGTGATAGCATCTTGATAATCTGTCATCTGGTTTAGGACCCTTCGTCGTTTTCCACCATCCCATTTCATATTATTAGGACTGCAAACATGTATTGTTCTTCATCTCTCCTGCATCCATCCACAAAAAAGAAGACAACATCATTATAACCAGTATCTCAAACAACCAGTTTAAATGAAACTTTCCACAGCATTCCAAATAGTACGGCATGATGTAGAGAACTACACAAGGCTACTAGAAACTTCAGTAAAAGAGACACAGCAGGCATAGGGAACATAGAAACAGTATTGAACATCACCAAAATGTAATACAAATAACAAAACATGCATAGAAATCAGAATCTATTGCAGTAATAAGATTATTAATATCAAAAACTTCACTTACCACGTGATCCATCAGTTTGACTGTCAACATAAATCTTTACAAACAAATTTTTTAGGTCTTCACGTGCAGTCAATTCTTCCAAAACCCTATCATTGAACGTCAGTTCTGGAGGCAAGTTGCATCCTCCACGCTCCAGTTCATTTGAAAAGAGCAATTTAGACATGTGTTCCTTCTTGGCTTGTCTGTCATACTTTCTCTTCTCTGTCGTTCCTTCTGCAATCAGATTGTATGTGTACACAATCTTTCTCTGACCAATTCTGTAAGCTCGGCCAATCGCTTGCCTTCCAACGGAGGGGTTCCACACGACATCAAGTAGAACCACACGTGACGCCCCAACAAGCGTAATGCCTTCGCAGCATGCCTTCGTTGATGCAAGCATCACCTTGGCCTTGCTTTTCATGTTATTGAAGACCTCCATCATGGTTTGGCGTTTTTTAACTAGAACTTTTCCGCTCATTAGCAGGATCTCTTTGCCCTCTGTCCAACTGAACCTTTCTTTCAGCTGCTCCATGATCAAGGACAATGGTTCAAGGTATTGGCTGAACACCAGCACCCGTTCATTAAGCGCTTCACACAGGCGAACAATCTCCAAAACAAACCTCGTCTTAACCCCTCCAGATGGATTGGAGCGTAGACTCTCTAGCTTAGGCTTGTCCAAGATAGATTCCTCTTTCATAGACAGTTTTGCGCTGGCAAGCAGGGAAGGATGTATTGATGCAAGCGAGATTTTGTATTCTGCATCAAGACCCATTGCCACAGTCTTCTCCATACTTGCGATGACTTCTTTCTGGTAGAGAAGAGGGTTCAGAATCACAACGGATTCTCTCAGTCCTGGGAGAGACTTGTGAAGAAATCTGCCACTATGGATGTGCACAATAGGGTCCAGTTTTTTCCTCACTTCATTAATGTTTGCCTTTGTGATGTCATTCAGTCTCAACGAAGACCAGAAATCTTTGCTCTCGTCCGTCTCTAGATGCAATGCATCTGCATCCTTTGGCCTGACAAGGCGCAAGGTGTTGTAGAGCTCCTCAAAGTTGTTCTGGAATAGAGTCCCCGATAGAATTATCCGCTTTTCGGTGTGGACCCTTTTAAGAACCTTCCAGATGAGACTCTTCTTGTTCCTCGGCGTGTGCCCTTCGTCAAGGACAAGCAGGTTGGGTTTCTCCAGCAGCAGCTTCCTCACCTTATCCCCGTCCATGCCTTCGTGATTAGCTAGCTTCCTAAAAAGCGAGTAGCTCAGACCGATTATGCTGGTACCGTTCATCCAGGACCCTAGCTTCACCAGTCGCCTATAATTTTGATCCATTTTATCTGTCAGTAGCCTACGGTGAAAAGTTCCATTCTTCGCAACCTGTTCTTGGAGGGTCTTATCTTCACTCCAGTTGATCTCAGTGGAATTCAGTACATGGAAAGGGAGCTTTACCTTCCATTTCCTGAACTCCTTCTCCCATGTCGCTAGCATCCCCCTGGGAGCAATGATAACCGGGCTGCAGTGCGGGAAAACCTCAAGGTAGGATTGAACAAATGTGATTGCCAGTCGCGTCTTTCCCGTCCCAGGTGCATGAGAAATCACACAACCACCTCCAGCATCAGATTTTATGGTGTGCTTTAGCTGTTCAATTGTAGTACCTCCTGCCAGCTTCGTCCACATGAACTCAAATGCATCCTGCTGGTGTGGGAACATAGTTTCCTTGACTCCAGGAATGAGATTCCAGACTGAACCAGCTTTGTGATCACCAAAGTTGCATGGTAGTTCATGTCCATTTGATACCAGCACATCATTCTGTTCAAAAACATTGAGCATTTCCTTAAGCATCCTGTCAAACTCAGGGTTGATTGCTGATCCCCTTTCTGCAGAAAATTTCCCCTATCGATCGAGGAGGAAAAAAAATGATCTTATTAAAGTGGTTGGTGCTACCTAGCAAAGCATAATCATGTCTTGGAGGAACATGTTCTATACTTGCATTGAACATTTGCTTACCAAAGTAGGCAGTACATCTCTGATTTCGAGATCGACAACATGACAGTGCTTGCACCGAACTCCTATTTGTTCGTCAATAATGAATTCATGTTGCCCAATATTGCAAGAAGTCACTTTCACTGGAGGAATTTCTTGCCCATCCTGCGCACGGTAGTGTAAGCATTAGATAAAATGCATAATCCACAGAATCCCCATCAATGCAGTAGAAACTAGTAGTTAGGTGTTGTTTGTTTTCTATGGACTCTTCCATTTTAGTTCATAAATTATCAAATACGAAACTAAAATAGATTAGTCCCTAGAATCCAATGCACTAGAGCTAATAATTAGCTGCTAAAATTAGCTTAATACATCCAAACAAAGCTAATAGCTCAGTTATTAGCTACCTTTAGCAAATTAGGCACTGTTTCAATCTCACAGGAAAAACTTTAGCTTCTTGCTAAACTTTAGCCATATGAATTGAAGTGCTAAAGTTTAGCTTTTGGACTACTCTAATAAAATTTAGCACATTGGAATAAAAAGACACCAATGCCCCTGACGCGGAGAGAGAGAATGGGGTTGGAGGGTATGGGTGGAAAATAGGGTTCTCTGGTCCACGTTTAGCTTCTTTTAGCACCTCTTGAACAGTTTATGAGATAATATGTGCTAAATTTTATCGCACCACCATTAGCTCTCCTGTTTAGATCACCAAATTGCTAAAAATAGCTAAAAAAAGCTGCTAAAGTTTATCTCGTAAGATTGAAACCGGGCCTTAGTTAATAGTTAGCTAGCTAATTTCGCTATCAAATTTTTAGCTAACTAACTATTAGCTCTAGTGCATTCAAACATCCCCTTAGTTGGCTAAAAAGTCACTAGTGAAATTAGCTAACTAATAAATAGCAGGCTAAATATTAGCTAATTTTAGCAATTGAAGCAGCTAATAACTAATGGATAGTTGAGGGTGTAGCTAATAGTTAGTTGAACTATTAGTTGGTGGTGTTTGGATGTCATCAACTAAAAATAGCTAATAGCTAAACTATTAATTGAGTTGTTTAGATGTCTACAACCAATTTTAGCAGCTAATTATTACCTTAGCACATTTAAACAGGGCACAAAATTCGTAAAATCAGAAACACCACGGTTAGAAACAAAGTATAAGCTGAATGATAGTATAACAAAAGGTTAAATACCTCTTCACAGCCGTTGGAACCAATGTTCATGGATTGAAAAGCAATGCCGCATTCCATCCACAGGTCTTCTTGTTCTTGATACTTGTCATTTTCTGTGTTCTCTTCTGCATCCTCATCTCCGAATGAGAACACCAGAGGCAAACTGTTTCCAGCCTCTGCGTGAACAGGATTACCTATATGATTCTCCCAGCCAGAAAACAAGGAATCAAGGAGCTCATCATAGACGGCTTTCGCTGCTCGACCGCGCTTCTTTATTCGAATCATATGTACATTTCTTTTGAAGGAGATATCATCCTGTGCACTGGACATGTTCTTTAGATTCCCGCCATTTAGACCATTGTACCTGGCATGCCCAGGATTTGAGCCATCGTAATTTCTGCAACCTTCCTTGGCAGCGTGAAGATTGGATAGCCCCTTCTTCAGCCTCCGGAAAGGCCTCTCTTTGGCATCCATGGCAGATGCTCCGTAATCCTCCTCGTCACTACTGGCACTCAGCCTCTTGTCCCATCTCTTGTTTATCGCTGCTCTTCTGCGCTTCCTTTTGCCAAAAGTCATGTTGTCTTCCTCACTTGACGACAGTAGCCCTTGCTGTGGCGCTGGTGGTTCGATTTCCTCTTCGGAATCAGAAGTCGAGTCTGGAATATCAATGTTGTAAGGTTTACTGAAAGTTCCGCGTTTCAGCAGTTTCTTGTCCTTGCATTTTCGCTGTGATCGCGTCCGCCCTTGGATGCCCTTGCCAACAGTCCTGTGTGGATTCTCAGGCAAATATATGCCCTCAAAAACCCTCCTCCTAAAGACTTGCTTGCCATCGCCTCCTGACCTCATAGTGCTACCTGCCATGGTGTTGCTAGGATTGAATGGCTGCGCCTCCCCTGTTTCATCCAATTCCTGTGTTTCCTCCTCAGATGCGTCCTCTTCTTGTTCTCCTTCACCATCGTAGATGATATGGCTTTCTTCTTGATCGGCACCTTCCTCCTCCTCTTCCAACAATTCCTTTTCCCCCACATCCTCCTCATTATTACTCAAAGCAGCAGAGTCTTTGCCCTCTTCCTGACTGCTCCTTCCTTCCAGAGCCTCGTCCTCCTGCTCACTCTCTTGATCTACGACATTGCCAGCCACGTTGACGTCGTCATAATCATCATCCACCTCCATGAACTCCACATCTTCCACTCTTGTCTGCTCCTGCATATGCTTTTCGTCCTCCCCCGTGTCCTCGGACGACACTCGAGCAGAGTATGTAGCACACTGCACTCTCCCCTGCTGACGCGACCTTAACCGGATCCGCGACCCAACCGTTGCACTCCCTCCAACCAAGTTGGCCGGTGCCGCACTAGTGCTCCTCTCTCTTCTCGTACCCCCTCCACGCCTCGTCTTTCCCGGTGCACCCCTGGCCTTCTTGGTCGAACCCGACCGGTCACCCACGCCTCCTCTGCTTAACTCGCTACTACTCACATTCCTGGAGCTCCCGGCGTCTTCGGCCATCCACGACGTGCGACGACCAGCCCCTGAAGCGCTCAAATTCCGGTCCAACGCGTGAAAGTCGCCAACGCCGGACGATCCTCTCTTCCGCTTCCTCTTCACGTCGGAGCTTCCGGGGGGCACACCCGACACCATGCCGCGCTTCGCCTTCGCTGAAAGAACCCAATCGGAAGCCTCGTCCTTGACGCGCCTCACGCGCCGGAATCGGGAATCGTCATTGTCTTCGTCAGAGATGGCGATAATCTCGGGCTGCTTCCGGACCGCCGCGGCGACCGGCGACGCCGAGGACGGCGCGCGGTGGCCTTGTACCCGCGGCGAGGTTGGCAGCGCCCCAGGACGCACCGGGTTGGAGCCCACATCGTCGACGACCTCTGGTTTGACGAGCTTCGAGGCCTCGCCCGCGGTGGCGATCGCGGCGCCATTCCCAAGCTCGCGCCCGGCTTGGCGGCCGCTGCCGTCGTCTTCTTTGTCGCTATCGAGGAGGATGATCACGCGTGTCATGGTGCGGCTCCGCCCGGCCTTTTTTGGATGCGGAGCGGGCATCGACGGAGGTGGGGGGACGAAGCGGCGCGGCGCGGCGAGCGGAAGAGGTGGTTTTGCTCTCGAGGGGGGGTTTCTATGCAGGGAGCGCGCGTGTAGAATAGGAAACCAGAGCTGGGAAAAGGAAACGTTCTCGCCGCGCGCTCTCGACCCCATCTGTCAGGGTCGCTACAGAGTATCAGACTATGGCAGTGTTTGGTTCAGCTTTTTTCTGACCAGCTTTCCTGAAAATCTAGCTGTGAGAAGAATCTGGCTGTGGAGAGAATCTGAGTATCATTACGATTACGTGTGGAGGAAGATAAAGTTGTCCATTGGGTTCAGAATCTATAAAGTGACGGATTACTACTATTGCGATGACTCAACCGATTATATGTTTATGTTGATTTTGAATGGTTTTTAACCAAACGAATTTTATATAAGCTGGCTGAAAAGCTGAGTGTTTGGCAGTCCGTAGCAGCTTTTGGTGGCCAGAAGCTGCGAAAAGCCGAAACAAACAGGGGCTATCTCGAGCAGCGTCTCTCTCCTAGCCTACTATGGACTCTTTGGTGTATACTCATTCTAAGTGATGAGTTTCAATGCACTATTTTTAATGTTATCCTATCAAATTTAAACTAGGTAACCGTGTATGTATACGGTACGTTTGGTTCAGCTTTTTAAACTTACTTCTGAAAAAGCAGAAACTGAACCAAAGGAGTTCAGCTTTTCTGCAGCTGCATTAAAAAAACAGTTTTTCTGTAGTACACATTTCAAAGCAGCGTGGACTCTGCTTTTACTGGTTATCCAAGTTTATTATATTAATAAATAGACGTGACAAATAGAAATAAAATATGTTTTAAAATAATTAAGTGTTATAAGAAATAAAACAAATATTTTTAATAAAAAATTATTAAAAATAGAATTACAAAATTGATTTATATATAAAAATATCAGAAACACAAATATAAAATTAATTTTAAAATTAGATATATTTATTAAGCGATATAGTAATACAAAGTACATATAAACAATATATAGTTTGATTATAGTAGATAACTCACATCAGTTTGAACTAAACAGTTTTCAGCTTTTTTCTCGTAACTTTTTCACAGCAGACAACCCAAAGCTGAACCAAACACACCCATAGTCTACCATCTCATATGAAGTTATTTCTATATCTCGTCTCATAATTGTACCGTCATGTCACCAAGTGTAATAATGTGTCACCACATTTAACGAGTATGAAACTCTCATTGAGAATAGCCTTAAGGTACCAAAAATAACCATATATTTTGGGGCTATTTGGTTTGCTGCCACAGTTGCCATAATTTGCTACGTCTAAGGTTAGGCAAGTTTGACCAAGTTATACATATGTTTGATTTGTAGCCATAGTTGTGGCAAAATTTTTCTCCTACTACGTAGATCCCACTTGTCAATGACTTGTAAAAGTGTGACAAGATTACCTTAGACGCGACAAACTGTGGCATAGAATTTGAGTGTCTAACCTTAGACAAGTGTGGCATACAATATGTGGCAATTGTTGGTACCTTCGGTAAAGAACCAAACATACCCTTTATGCCACACTTGGCTAAGATTAGGCACTCAAATTCTACACCACAGTTTGTTATATTACCACACTTTTACAAGTCATAAAGTGGGACCTACGCAACATGAGAAAAATCTTGCCACAACTGTGGATACAAACCAAACACATGTCTAACTCGGTCAAACCTGACTAACTTTAGGTGTGACAAACTATGACAAGTGAGGTAAGGAACTAAATAGGCCCTGAATTCCATTCAAAACTGTGGAGCAGAACCATGGATAGTGGCCAACAAAAACAATGTAGCCTACAAACGGTCACAAGGAATCAAGATTTTGATAACATATGAAAATATATTTTGCACCGTATACACGTAGTGAAATAGACTACAACCAACGCATTGATGGCTACCAGTGTAATTCAAGTACTGGGACAACATCACTGTTTGAGACATGTGAATCTTTTCTTTTATTGTAGACTGCAACAGAGAAGAAGACTGGAACAAAAGAAGAGGGCTCACATGGTCATAACATGAGAAGCAGCAGCGCTAAGTACCTGCCAGCATCAATATTGAGATATGTGAGCCTCATCAAGGTTCAGGCCTACACTTATGTCAGTCATCTCTCTCAGCAATATAGAAGAAGTAATTGTTAAGGGAACTGTTTTAGCTTAATTTTGCGGTAGCAGACCATAGATATGAAAAAGATAACTAATCAACATAATCATGTGACAATATCTAGTTGGCATAATCTTGGCAAAATAGTAGGTGTATTATACGACAAATGTGCCACAAACCAATTACCAAAATACTTCCGAAGATAAACATTACCTCACAAATTTATGGATAGAGACAGCAAGCAGTTCGATAGTACAGACCAGCCAATGTCAACCCTGCAGAATTTGCCTCAACCGGAAGCACCATAATTTTGTTTGGCTAGAACATTAAAATAAATATATCATTATGGTACATAAAAGTGTGACTTAACTAAGTTGGTGTTTGGTTTGGTGGGGCTAAATTTTAGCCACGTCACACCGAATACTTTACTACTAGTTAGAAGTACTACATATAGTCTAGCAAAACTAATATACACAAATAAGGAGTAAATGGTTAGACGAGTCTTTTAAATCTAATTAGTCCCGACTTTTTGTTGTAGTCTCCTTTGTAGGCCTACAATATGCCAAACGCCAGAGTCATTAGGCCGACCATTTGTTAGACGACGGCTCGTTGTTAGAGAGGTTTAAGGAGGCTTATTCTCGGGGCTTATCCCCTCAATAATCTCTTGAGTTGTTACACCCTAGAGTTATAAAGATGCCTTAGATTGTACTAGGATTTTTATCAAAGAAGTTGTACGTGTGTGGTGCGGCTCCTTGGTCACCATGGCGAACCCCCCCACCCCTGGTGATCTTGTTCCGCAGCCACCACGTGGCCACATTGTGTGCCCTATTCCCCGTGTTCCTCCACTCAATCCACTCTGCTAGCGCACCCTTCGTGGTGTACTCCTCCTCGTCCACGTTGTGTGCCCTATTCTCTGTGTTCCTCCACTCAATCCACTCTGCTAGTGCACCCTTCGTGGTGTACTCCTCCCCGTCCACGTTGTGTGCCCTATTCCCTACGTTCCTCCACTCAATCCACTCTGCTAGCGCAGCCTTCGTAGTGTACTCCTCCCCATCTTGTGCACCGTAGCAGGATTGATAACACATTTAGTATTTAGCTGTGTAATTAGTTTTATAATTAGACTATACTTAATATCATTCAAACATCTGATATGACACATGCTAAACTTTAATAGCCAGAACCAAACACCCCCTAAGTGTGGTACCAGACCTGAAGGCTGCAGACTATAAATTGGAGCTGATGTTACTACATGCCACACTTAGCTCCTTGAAGGCAATATGAAGTTGTTGACCGAGTGTGATCTAAAAATATATTTTTTACATTATAGATAGCCATGTATATGACCAGAATGTGCAGAATTATATCAACTACTAGTTTGCCTTTGGGAATATATATACACCCTTCCACGCACTAAGTGTAAGACCTAAAATTGGTAAAAAAAATATATCAGAAAATAATGAAAGAAAGAAATAAAAATATCTAGGGTAGTGTTTCTAGAATTTTTGAAACCTTTGAGAATTTATAAGGACCTTCCCTATTCATAATCAATTGATAACATTAAATTAGATAAACAACTAATAAATAGTGTCGGGGACCATAATTAGGGGTACTCTCAAGACCCCTAAATCTCAGCTGGTAACCCCCATCAACACAAAGCTGCAAAGGCCTGATGGGTGCGATTAAGTCAAGGATCGGTCCATTCAAGGGACATGATCGTGTCTCGCCCGAGCCTAGCCTCGGGCAAGGGAAGCCGACCCCGGAGAACCTACGTCTCGCCCGAGGACCTCCCTCCAGCAACGGGCACACTATCGGCTCGCCCGAGGCCCAGTCTTCACCGAGAAGCAACCTTGGCCACATCGCCACGCCGACCGACCAAATCGCAGGAACGTTTAATGCAAAGGTGGCCTGACACCTTTATCCTAACGCACGCCCTCCAGTCGACAGAGCCGAAGTGACCGCAGTCACTTCGCCGCTCTACTGACCGGTCTAACAAGAGGACAGCGTCGCTTGCGCCGCTCCGACTGCTGAGCCACCCGACAGAGTGAGGCTGACAGCAGCCAAGGCTGGCCTCGGGCGTCATAGGAAACTCCGCCTCGCCCGACCCCAGGGCTCGGACTCGGGATCAGCCCCGGAAGACGGCGAACTCCGCTCCGCCCGACCCAGGGCTCGGACTCGGGCTCAGCCCCGGAAGACGGCGAACTCCGCTCCGCCCGACCCAGGGCTCGGACTCGGGCTCAGCCCCGAAAGACGGCGAACTCCGCTCCGCCCGACCCAGGGCTCGGACTTGGGCTCAGCCCCAAGAGACGACGAACTCCGCTCCGCCCGACCCAGGGCTCGGACTTGGGCTCAGCCCCGGAAGACGGCGAACTCCGCTCCGCCCGACCCAAGGCTCGGACTCGGGCTCAGCCCCGGAAGACGGCGAACTCCGCTCCGCCCGACCCAGGGCTCGGACTCGGGCTCAGCCCCGGAAGACGGTGAACTCCGCCTCGCCCGACCCCAGGGCTCGGACATGGGCTCAACCCCAGAAGACGACGAACTCCGCACCGCCTGACCCAAGGCTCGGACTTGGGCTCAGCCCCAAGAGACAATGGACTCCGCTTCGCCCGACCCCAGGGCTCGGACTCAGCCCTGGCCTCAGCCGACGGTCTCCGCCTCGCCCGACCTAGGGGCTCGGACCCGACCACGGCCATAGAAGACAGACTCGACCTCGACCTCGGAGGAGCCTCCACATCGCCCAACCTAGGGCGCGGGCCGACCACGTCGACAGGAGGCGCCATCATTACCCTACCCCGAGCTGACTCAGGCTACGAGGAACAAGACCGGCGTCCCATCTGGCTCGCTCTGCCAGATAGGCAATGATGGCGCCCCGCACGCTTTGTGACGACGGTGGCTCTTGGCCCCCTTACGGAAGCAGGAGGACGTCAGCAAGGACTCGACAGCCCCGACAGCTGTCCTTCCGCCAGGCTCCAGCGCTCCTCCGACGGTCGCGACATCACACGAACCGGGTGCCAAAACCTCTTCGGCTGCCACGACGGCATGTACTTAGGGCGCTAGCTCTCCTCCGCTAGACACATAGCACTCTGCTACACCCCCCCCATTGTACACCTGGATCCTCTCCTTACGCCTATAAAAGGGAGGACCAGGGCCCTCTTACAGAGGGTTGGCCCGCGCGGAGAAGGACGGGACGGCGCTCGCGCAAGGCCGCTCGCTCCCACTCCCGCGTGGACGCTTGTATCCCCCTACTGCAAGCGCACCCGACCCAGGCGCGGGGCTAACACGAAGGCCACGGGATCCACTCTCTTATGCCTGCCTCCCTCCGGCTGCCTCCTTTCCCCCTTCGCGTTCCGCCTCGCGTCGACCCATCTGGGATGGGGCACGCGGCGACGATTCACTCGTCGGTCCAGGGACCCCCCAGGTTTCGAAACACCGACAGTTGGCGCGCCAGGTAGGGGCCTGCTGCGTGTTGACGAACAGCTTCCCGTCAAGCTCCAGATGGGCAGTCTCCAGCAACCTTTCCAGCCCGGGACGGTGCTCCGTTTCGGGAATCTTGAGTTCATGTCCCTCGACGGCAGCTACGACATGATACTCCTTCCCCCGCCGCGCGACAGCGACAATGGCGGTCGACAACCCGCTCGCCGGCGGGGAAATCGATGACGCCTTCCCCACGTGGTGGAAGGACGACATTCGAGCTTGTCCCGTCCCCTCCCCCGCCGACGGAGGAGGAGGCGGGGCAACCAAGGCCAAGCGGGAAGCGACACCTCGTTGGCTGTCGAGTGAGTCGACGGCGCCGGCGCCCCAACGGAGGGCGCATCGGGCATCGATCTCGCGTCTAAGATGAAGACGAGCGCCGCCTCCCCGCAACACGCCAATCTCAAGCAAACGCACGACGCCAGCACGCTCGCGAAGGACTTGCTGGGCGTCACCCTCGTACCTGAGACAACGGTGCAGTCAGTCCCAGACGCGACCTCATCACCGACCGTCGACCGAAAGGTACCGACCGATTCCCATCTCGTGTCTTTTGGATTCGGCCTCGACCCACCAAGCGACTCCGCTTTGGTGAGCACTCTCACAGAGGCGAGTCCAAACCCTCTGGGGTATCGTGTGCGGTCACCCTGGGACCGACTGACGGCCGACTCGACCTACAAGCCCTCAGGGTCCGGGGAAGATGGCGAGCCCGACCTCCGTTGGGATTTCTCCGGACTTGGTAACCCCAGTGCCGTGCGGGACTCCATGACCGCATGTGACTACTACCTTTCCGACTGTTCTGACGGCAGCCGCGGCCTCGACAATGAGGACTGCGGCCCAAGTCGTGAATGTTTCCACGTCAATCTAGGGGGTCCCGGCGAAGGCAACCATCTTGGTATGCCGAAAAACGGTGATCCCCCTAGGCACGTGCCTCGCGTTGACATCCTTCGGGAGCTAGCTGTGGTCCCCGTCCCGGTGGGGGGTCCTGACCCACAGCTCGAGCAAATCCGCGAGAGGCAGGCCAGGCTCGACGAGGGAGCAGGAACGCTTGTGCCGATCCGCCGGGACATCGGGCAGGAATGGGCGATCCAACCCCCGGCCGGAGAAGCGCGTCATCTCCCCCAGGACATCTAGCACCGCATCACCGACGACGTCAGGGTGAGGCCGCCGCCGGATTCCAGTGGAGTCGGCCAGAACCTGGCTGCAGTGGCATAACTCCTTCGCGCGATGCCGGAGCCATCAACCACCGAGGGGCGGCGTATCCAGGGAGAGCTCAAGAATCTCCTGGAGGACGTCGCGGTCCGACGGGCCGAAAGCTCTGCCTCCCGAAGGCAGGGGTTCCCCTCGGAACATCGCGTCGCGACTTCTCGATTCATGCGGGAAGCCTCGGTCCACTCCAGGCGCACGCGCAACGCAGCGCCTGCAGCCCCGGGTCGCCTCGGCAACGAGCGCCATCATCACAGCCGTCGAGCCCACCTCGACGACAGGGCGCGCCGAGGCTACCACCCTAGGCGTGGGGGACACTACGACAGCGGGGAGGATCGGAGTCCTTCGCCCGAACCACCCGGTCCGCAGGCTTTCAGCCGCGCCATACAACGGGCACCGTTCCCGACCCGGTTCCGAACCCCGACTACTATCACAAAGTACTCGGGGGAGACGAGACCAGAACTGTGGCTCGCGGACTATCGGCTGGCCTGCCAACTGGGTGGAACGGACGATGACAACCTCATCATCCGCAACCTCCCCCTGTTCCTCTCCGACACCGCTCGAGCCTGGCTGGAGCACCTGCCCCCGGGGCAGATCTCCAACTGGGACGACCTGGTCCAAGCCTTCGCCGGCAATTTCCAGGGCACGTACGTGCGCCCTGGGAACTCCTGGGATCTCCGAAGCTGCCACCAGCAGCCGGGAGAGCCTCTCCGGGATTACATCCGGCGATTCTCGAAGCAGCGCATAGAGCTGCCCAACGTCACCGATTCAGATGTCATCGGCGCGTTCCTCGCCGGCACCACCTGCCGCGACCTGGTGAGCAAACTGGGTCGCAAGACCCCCACCAGGGTGAGCGAGCTGATGGACATCGCCACCAAGTTCGCCTCTGGTCAGGAGGCGGTTGAGGCCATTTTCCAGAAGGACAAGCAGCCCCAGGGCCGCCCACCGGAAGATGCTCCCGAGGCATCAACTCAGCGCGGCGCCAAGAAGAAGGGCAAGAAGAAGTCGCAAGCGAAACGCGACGCCGCCGACGCGGACCTTGTCGCCGCCGCCGAGTACAAGAACCCTCGGAAGCCTCCCGGAGGTGCCAACCTCTTCGACAAGATGCTCAAGGAGTCGTGCCCCTATCATCAGGGGCCCGTCAAGCACACCCTTGAGGAGTGTGCCATGCTTCGACGACACTTCCACAAGGTTGGGCCACCCGCGGAGGGTAGCAAGGCCCTCGACGACGCAAAGGAGGAAGATCACAAGGCAGGAGGGTTCCCCGAGGTCCGCGACTGCTTCATGATCTACGGCGGGCAAGTGGTGAACGCCTCGGCTCGGCACCGCAAGCAAGAGCGTCGGGAGGTCTGCTCGGTAAAGGTGGCGGCGCCAGTCTACCTAGACTGGTCCGACAAGCCCATCACCTTCGACCAGGCCGACCATCCAGACTACGTGCCGAGCTCGGGGAGATACCCACTCGTTGTTGACCCCATCATCGGCAACGTCAGGCTCACCAAGGTCCTCATGGACGGAGGCAGCAGCCTCAACATCATCTACACCGAGACCCTCGGGCTCCTGTGGATCGATCTGTCCTCGGTCCGGACGGGCGCTGAACCTTTCCACGGGATCGTCCCCAGGAAGCGCGTTCAACCCCTCGGACAACTCAATCTACCCGTCTGCTTCGGGATGCCCTCCAACTTTCGAAAGGAGACCCTCACGTTCGAAGTGGTCGGGTTTCGAGGAACCTACCACGCAGTGCTGGAGAGGCCATGCTACGCCAAATTCATGGTCATACCCAACTACACCTACCTCAAGCTCAAGATTTCGGGCCCCAACGGGGTCATCACCGTCGGGCCCACATACCGACACGCATACGAATGCGATGTGGAGTGCGTGGAGTACGCCGAGGCCCTCGCCGAATACGAGGCCCTCATCGCTGACCTGGAGAGCCTCTCTAGGGAGGCGCCCGACGTGAAGCGCCACGCCGGCAACTTCGAACCAGCGGAGACGGTCAAGTCCGTCCCTCTCGACCCCTGCAACGATGCCTCCAAGCAGATCCGGATCGGTTCCGAGCTCGACCCCAAATAGGAAGCAGTGCTCGTCGACTTTCTCCGCGCAAACGCCGACGTTTTCGCGTAGAGTCCCTCGGACATGCCCGGCATACCGAGGGAAGTCGCCGAGCACTCTCTGGATATCCGAGCTGGGGCCCGACCCGTGAAGCAACCTCTGCACCAATTCGACGAAGAAAAGCGCAGGGCCATAGGCGAGGAGATCCACAAGCTACTGCGCGGCAGGGTTCATCAAAGAGGTATTCCATTCCGAATGGCTTGCCAACCCTGTGCTTGTGAGAAAGAAAGGGGGGAAATGGCGGATGTGTGTAGACTACACTGTTCTAAACAAAGCATGTCCGAAGGTTCCCTACCCTCTGCCTCGCATCGATCAGATCGTGGATTCCACTGCTGGGTGCGAAACCCTGTCTTTCCTCGATGCCTACTCAGGGTATCACCAGATCAGGATGAAAGAGTCCGACCAGCTCGCGACTTCATTCATCACACCCTTCGGCATGTACTGCTATGTTACAATGCCGTTTGGTTTGAGGAATTCGGGGGCAACGTACCAGCGATGCATGAACCATGTGTTTGGCGAACACATTGGCCGAACGGTCGAGGCCTACGTCGATGACATCGTAGTCAAGACGAGGAAGGCCTCCGACCTCCTTTCCGACCTTGAAGCGACGTTCCGATGTCTCAAGGCGAAAGGCGTGAAGCTTAATCCCGAAAAGTGTGTCTTTGGGGTCCCCCGAGGCATGCTCTTGGGGTTCATCGTCTCCGAGCGGGGCATCAAAGCCAACCCGGAGAAGATTGCGGCCATCACCAGCATGGGGCCAATCAAGGACCTGAAAGGCGTACAAAGGGTCATGGGATGTCTCGCGGCTCTGAGCCGCTTCATCTCGCGCCTCGGCGAAAGAGGTCTGCCTCTGTACCGCCTCTTAAGGAAGGCCGAGTGCTTCGCTTGGACTCCCGAGGCCAAGGAAGCCCTCGGGAACCTGAAGGCGCTCCTCACGAACGCGCCCATCTTGGTGCCCCCCGCTGCCGGAGAAGCCCTCTTGATCTACGTCGCCGCAACCACCCAGGTGGTTAGCGCCGCGATCGTGGTTGAGAGACGAGAAGAAGGGCATACATTGCCCGTCCAAAGGCCAGTCTACTTCATCAGTGAGGTACTGTCCGAGACCAAGATCCGCTACCCACAAATCCAAAAGCTGCTGTACGCGGTGACCGTGACACGGCGGAAGTTGCGACACTACTTCGAGTCTCATCCGGTGACTGTGGTGTCATCCTTCCCCCTGGGAGAGATCATCCAGTCCCGAGAGGCCTCGGGTAGAATTGCGAAGTGGGCGGTGGAGATCATGGGCGAGACGATCTCGTTCGCCCCTCGGAAGGCCATCAAGTCCCAGGTCTTGGCGGACTTCGTGGCTGAATGGGCCGACACCCAGCTCCCGACGGCTCCGATCCAACCGGAGCTCTGGACCATGTTTTTCGACGGGTCGCTGATGAAGACAGGGGCTGACGCAGGCCTCCTCTTCGTCTCGCCCCTCGGAAAGCACCTACGCTACGTGCTGCGCCTCCACTTCCCGGCGTCCAACAATGTGGCAGAGTACGAGGCTCTGGTAAACGGGTTGCGAATCGCCATCGAGCTAGGGGTCCGACGCCTCGACGCTCGCGGTGACTCGCAGCTCATCGTCGACCAAGTCATGAAGAACTCCCACTGCCGCGACCCAAAGATGGAAGCCTACTGCGATGAGGTTCGGCGCCTGGAAGACAAGTTCTACGGGCTCGAGCTCAACCACATCGCCCGACGCTACAACGAGACTGCAGACGAGCTGGCTAAAATAGCCTCGGGACGAACAACAGTTCCCCCCCGAGCCCGAGGCACCTTCGGCTCCGCCCGAGGCACCCTCGGCTCAGTCCAAGGTACCCTCGGCCCAGTCCGAGGTACCCTTGGCACGGTCCGAGGTACCCTTGGCTCAGCCCGAGGTACCCTCGGCCCCCGAGGGTGAGGCACTGCGTGTCGAGGGGGAACCGAGCGAGGTCACGCCTAATCAAAGCTGGCAGACCCCGTACCTGCAATATCTCCACCGAGGGGAGCTGCACCTCGACCAAGCCGAAGCCCGGCGGTTGGCGCGGCGCGCCAAGTCTTTCGTCTTGCTAGGAGATGGGAAGGAGCTCTATCACCGCAGCCCCTCAGGCATCCTCCAGCGATGCATTTCCATCGCCGAAGGCCAGGAGCTCTTGCAAGAGATACACTCGGGGCTTGCGGCCATCATGCAGCACCTCGTACCCTCGTTGGAAACGCCTTCCGACAAGGATTCTACTGGCCGACGGCGGTGGCCGACGCTACTAGAATTGTCCGCACCTGCGAAGGGTGTCAGTTCTACGCGAGGCAGACCCACCTGCCCGCTCAGGCTCTGCAGACCATACCCATCACCTGGCCGTTTGCTGTGTGGGGTCTGGACCTCGTTGGCCCCTTGCAGAAGGCACCCGGGGGCTACACGCACCTGTTGGTCGCCATCGACAAATTCTCCAAGTGGATCGAGGTCCGACCCCTAAACAGCATCAGGTCCAAACAGGCGGTGGCGTTCTATCGCTTTGGGGTCCCAAACTCCATCATCACCGACAACGGCACCCAGTTCACCGGCAGAAAGTTCCTGGACTTCTGCGAGGATCACCACATCCGGGTGGACTGGGCTGCCGTGGCTCACCCCATGACGAATGGGCAAGTGGAGCGGGCTAACGGTATGATCCTGCAAGGACTCAAGCCTGGGATCTACAACGACCTCAACAAGTTCGGCAAGCGGTGGATGAAGGAACTCCCCTCGGTGGTCTGGAGTCTGAGAACAACGCCGAGCCAAGCCACGGGCTTCACACCGTTCTTTCTAGTCTATGGGGCCGAGGCCATCTTGCCCACAGACTTGGAATACGGTTCCACGAGGGCGAGGGCCTACACCGACCAAAGCAACCGAGCCAACCGAGAAGACTCACTGGACCAGCTGGAGGAGGCTCGGGATGTGGCCTTACTACACTCGGCGCGGTACCAGCAGTCCCTGCGACGCTACCACGCCCGAGGGGTTAGGTCCCGAGACCTCCACGTGGGCGACCTGGTGCTTCGGCTGCGACAAGACGCCCGAGGGCGGCACAAACTCACGCCTCCCTGGGAAGGGCCGTTCGTCATCGCCAAGGTCCTGAAGCCCGGAACGTACAAGCTGGCCAACAGCCAAGGCAAGGTCTACAACAACGCTTGGAACATCCAACAGCTACGTCGCTTCTACCCTTAAGATGCTTTCAAGTTGCTCGTATACCTCGTTCACACACCAAGTCTGGTTGTCAAGGAAGGGTCAACCTTGCCTCGGCAAAGCCCGACCCTCCCTCGGGGGCTAGAAGGGGGCAACCCCCTCTGCGTCAAAATTTTCCTCGAAAAAAGAAAAAAAATCTTTTCTGCCAGAATGCCTTTCGTGCTCTTCGACTACTTCAAAAGTGGATCCTGAAAACGACGGAGTACACGTAAGCAGCCAAGGCTGACCGAGCCGAGGGACTCCTACGCCTCCGGGATACGGATACCTCACTCATCACCTTCTGCGATAAGTAACTCGCGCTCTTATAAGTGACTCCGCGGACCGAACAAGTCTTCATGCTCGAGAGCTCCTCTGCCGAAATGATTTTTTGGACCTCCTCGACTGCGTCGGTAACAGAACCCTATGGACGAGTAAGAGCGCGCGTAAGCGGCAAGGCCGACCGAGCCGAGGGATTCCTACGACTCCGGGATACGGATACCTCACTCATCGCCTTCCGTGAAAAGCAACTCTCGCCCGCACAAACAATTCTGTTACCGACATATGAGTCCGGATACTCGAAACAAGAGGAAAAGAAACGCAGCTTTACAGCACGACGACGGTATGTTCAGGCCTCGGCGGCCGCAGAAAACATATACACACTACAAGACAACCTGATCCTGCAGGCTCGGACGTCGACAGCCGAGGGGGGCAGCAGCACCCTCGGCATCAACTACACCATTGGCGGGGTCTGACCTAGCCTCGGGCGGCGACGCGGTCGGAGGGCCCCCACTCTGAAGGACGACATCGGCACCACACCCGGGCCATCGCTGCTAGGGTCTTCTTCGAGAATCCAGCCCGAGCAAGCGGCTCGGCCGGCCACCCCGAGGCCTCGGCCAGCTGACCCCCAAAGACATCAGCTTGGCTTGTGGCCTCGGCAGCTCAACTCCGGCGTCGGTCCCGCCAGTGGACGACCCGGCCAGGCTCTGGCCAACTACACCTCCTTTTCGAAGCCAACTCTGCCTCCGTCCATGCTGACACCGCTACCTTCAGCTTCGGCTCATCGAAGGGCGGCCGAGGGGTTCCTTTAACTAAGCAAGAGGGGCCTCGGACAGCAAGGCCGACCGAGCCGAGGGACTTCTACTCCTCCGGGATACGGATACCTCACTCGTCACCTTTGCACGAGGCAACTCACGCTCGGTGAAGCGGTCCAGATAATCGACAAGGCGAGTCTCAGTGCTCGAAATGAAGAAAAAACACGGCTCCGTGCTGAAAATACATACACGTTCAGGCCTCGACAGCCGCATTGGACAAAACACCGGCACTTAAGGTGCCTTTACAAACGGAACTCCGGTTCCACCTCCGCAGGTACGAACAACCCCACGCGATTGGGGGGGCCTGCGGAGCAACAGAAGACCGACGAACGGCTCGTCGTCGCCCGCCCCGACAGAGGCAACGACGACGACTTCTGCTCCAGAGGGCCGAACAGCAGCAGCGATGACCTCAGGGCGGATGCTGCTGCCATGAGGCCCTCGCCCATGCCCCCAACTCGAGAGGCAAGGACGGGCAGAAGGCCATAGAGTTGGAGGTCAGTCCATGGGTGGCGCCGGCAAGCTCGTCGGCGGTGGAACCTCTTCCAGCTGCCGTGGTGGAAGGCGGCACCAGGAGCGGCTCCGAAGCCGCTCGGCTCAGAGAGCCGGGCACGCGGCAGCTGCCCATGCCACGAACGGCGACGCCCTCCCCCCCGATCACTGAGGGAAGGAGCGGGCCGCCGCTCACACAGGGACCGACCCCAACTCGGCACACTCCCCTCCCCAGCACTGATGATGAACATCCTTGAAGCTGAGGGAGGGGCAGAGGCTGTAGCCCGGATCGCTTCTCCCCGCCATCAAGCTGGAGGTCACCGTCTTGGGTGACCACCGGCGAGGGGATGCAGCCGGGCTGCACGATGAAAATCCTTGAAGCCGAACGATGGCTGAAAGGTACCAACTTCCATGAAGTTGCGTTCCTCCGACGACAAGACGGAAGGATTCCGGGCGTCCCCCGCCCGGGGGCTCGGAAGATGGAAAGGCACGATGCATGAGGGGAGCGCGGAGACATGGTTGCCCTCCAAGGGGGTCGCCCCCCTTTTAAAGGCGACTCTCTCCACTTGCGTCCTCAACCGTTGCGGGTTGAGTCTTCTCCAACACGCTCCAAGATTCTCCCCCCCCACGGCGCGGGGGCTGGGTCCCACACGTCATACAAGCCGGTCCAGGGGAGAAGAAGCCAACCCGCCACGCGCGCGGTGCATGCAACCACCCGGCGGTTACAAGCACTCCTCCACTTTCGCCCAGACCAACGGGCGAAAGGGAGGACAACCATGCAGGCGGCATGCAACCGTGCCAAGTGGGCGCGCCCCTTCGACTCCAACGCGCCCAGCATGGAGGTCCAGGCCCACGCGTCATGCAACCGGCACGCCGGCTGCTACGTGCAAGCAGCTGCACCGCTACTCGCGCCATTACCGCGCCTCCTCGACTGCGGAGTCAATACCACGACTCGAGGCAACCCTGCAGTGCCAGCCAAGCGCGACGGTCAAATGCGGTCAAAAATGGGCCGGCAGTAATGGCGGTGATAGGCGGGCAGGAGCAGCGGTCACGTCGTCAGCCAAGCTTACGTCCCATCCAGGGGCAGCGAGGGAGCCCTCTCTCACGGCGTGAAGACAGTGCGCCCGTGATCCGTTCCTCGGATGGCTCGCACACGCGCAGCAACCGCCTCGCGAACCGCTCGCCCTGTCGCATTAACTCCGCGGCAGGACAGGCGGCGCCTCAGGCGGGAGAAGCAAGCGACGCTTCGCCTTCGCCATAATGACCGCGTCGAAAAAGGTACGCCACGTCATTCGATTTCGCATCCTTTTCCTTTTCCTCTTTCTCTCTCTTACAACAGGGACCGGGAAAGGGGGATACCCCGAAAAGGACCCTTCTCCGTGAAGGAAACAGGCTCCGAGCCTCCCTACTGATCAGAGGTTCGAAGGCCGGCCCCTCGGAGGGGTTCAACGGCCGCCTCAGATCGATTGGGTTCTGCGCCCACTACTGGTCAGAGGTTCGATGGCCGGCCCCTCGAAGGGTTCAACGGCCGCCTCAGGCCACTCGGGCTCCGCGCCCACTACTGATCAGGGGTTCGTAGGCTGGCCCTCGAAAGGTTCACAGTTGCCTCAGACACAGAGCGAGGGATGACCCTGGGTACGTTCGATACATAACCAAGGCTCGGGCTACGCTTCCGAGGTACCCTAGGACATTTCCGAGACCAGCGGGAGCGATCTTGTAACAGAATCCCATCAGAGGGAGGCATCAAGCCCTCGGACCCCGTCAAAGGGGACCGGGTCCGGCAGATCACCCGCAGGTACTTTTGGAGCGCGCCTCCGGGCCTCTAGCCGACCCTTAGCAAATGGGGCACGGGCGTCCGCTCGGATTACCCGCCAGCAGCTCACCGGAAACACCATGTTCGGTGCCCTCCGAGGACAACATGGCGCTTTCCCCCCATCCTCCTTGCGGAAAGGCGACGCAGGGGCGTATGTAAAAAAGACGAGTCTGTCCTTGACCGTCCTCTCGCCCTGTGCAGAGGCTCGGGGGCTGCTCTCGCAAACCCGGCTCTGGCCAAACCGTTGACAACGTCAACATACCAGCCCGAGAACTTGGGACCCGACCGTGCACTCGGGCTACGGCCAGCTCGCATGAGGGAACAACTAGACCAGCCGAAGCGTTGCGAAACGCACTAAGACCTTGAAGGAGTAAAACTACTCCTCCGAGGCCTCGGGGGCTACACCCGGCGGGTGCGCTCACGCGCACCCACCGGAACAGAATGCAATCGAAAAAGGCTGGTCCCCTTGCAAAAAAGTGCAGCAAAAGCCTCCAAGTGAGTATTAGTACTCCCTTGGAGGCTCGGGGGCTACTGTCGGGGACCATAATTAGGGGTACCCTCAAGACCCCTAAATCTCAGCTGGTAACCCCCATCAGCACAAAGCTGCAAAGGCCTGATGGGTGCCATTAAGTCAAGGATCGGTCCATTCAAGGGACATGATCGTGCCTCGCCCGAGCCTAGCCTCAGGCAAGGGAAGCCGACCCCGGAGAACCTACGTCTCGCCCGAGGACCCCCTCCAGCAACGGGCACACTATCGGCTCGCTCGAGGCCCAGTCTTCACCGAGAAGCAACCTTGGCCACATCGCCACGCCGACCGACCAAATCGCAGGAACGTTTAATGCAAAGGTGGCCTGACACCTTTATCCTGACGCACGCCCTCCAGTCGACAGAGCCGAAGTGACCGCAGTCACTTCGCCGCTCTACTGACCGGTTTGACAAGAGGACAGCGCCGCCTGCGCCGCTCCGACTGCTGAGCCACCCGACAGAGTGAGGCTGACAGCAGCCAAGGCCGGCCTCGGGCGTCATAGGAAACTCCGCCTCGCCCGACCCCAGGGCTCGAACTCGGGCTCAGCCCCGGAAGACAGCAAACTCCGCTCCGCCCGACCCAGGGCTCGGACTCGGGCTCAGCCCCGGAAGACGGCGAACTCCGCTCCGCCCGACCCAGGGCTCAGACTCGGGCTCAGCCCCAAGAGACGACGAACTCCGCTCTGCCCGACCTAGGGCTCAGACTCGGGCTCAGCCCCGGAAGACGACGAACTCCGCTTCGCCCGACCCAGGGCTCGGACTCGGGCTCAGCCCCGGAAGACGGCGAACTCCGCTCCGCCCGACCCAGGGCTTGGACTCGGGCTCAGCCCCGGAAGACGGCGAACTCCGCCTCGCTCGACCCCAGGGCTCGGACATGGGCTCAACCCCAGAAGACGATGAACTCCGCTCCGCCCGACCCAGGGCTCGGACTTGGGCTCAGCCCCAAGAGACGACGGACTCCGCTTCGCCCGACCCCAGGGCTCGGACTCAGCCCTGGCCTCAGCCGACGGTCTTTGCCTCGCCAGACCCAGGGGCTCGGACCCGACCACGGCCACGGAAGACAGACTCGACCTCGACCTCGGAGGAGCCTCCACATCGCCCAACCTAGGGCGCGGGCCGACCACGTCGACAGGAGGCGCCATCATTACCCTACCCCAAGCTGACTCAGGCTACGGGGAACAAGACCGGCGTCCCATCTGGCTCGCTCCGCCAGATAGGCAATGATGGCGCCCCGCACGCTCTGTGACAACGGTGGCTCTCGGCCCCCTTACGGAAGCAGGAGGACGTCAGCAAGGACTCGACAGCCCCGACAGCTGTCCTTCCGCCAGGCTCCAGCGCTCCTCCGACGGCCGCGACATCACATGAACCGGGTGCCAAAACCTCTCCGGCTGCCACGACGACATGTACTTTGTTGGGGCGAAGGCAAAGACGCCACCCTTCGCTCGAGGCCTTCGCTGCAGTCGCTGGTCCGATGGAGACAACAGGCAGGGACACCCTTCGCTTGATACGGCGCCAGACGAAGGCCTGCGACACCCTTCGCTTGATACGGCGCCAGACGAAGGTCTGCGACGTCGTCACCCCATCGTGCGGCCTCGTCCAGCTCAGAGGCCCACGTGTGATCCGGCCCTTTGTAACGGGCCCCGCGTGGCCGCTGCGTGTTATGGGCCTAATTTGCAAAGGCATTCCTGTAATTACAGTCTGTAACCCTGCTTTATGGGAATATTCTGGGGATAACCTAGGTATCTGAGGGCACATGCGTCCTTAACACAAGGCGCTGGGCACTCAGACACCTATAAATACCCCCGCACAGTGCCCGTGAGGGGGCAGATTAACAGAGCTATTGCCATTGAGCGCGAGAACCCTGTTGACGTCATTGTTCACCCTTGTTGGATCCCCTTGCTACTGAGAGCAAGTTCCAACATTTGGCGCCCACCGTTCGTGCTATGAGAAAACCACCCGCGATGGCACCCAAGAGAGCTAACCCGAAGGCTGACGAGGCTGCGAAGGCTGCTCTGCTCGCCGCAAGAAAGGGCAAGGCCCTCACCCTCACCCAATCCACCCACCAAGAGGCCACTGAAGACAACGTTCCCCGCGCCTGCGAAGACGACACTCTCCGCACCTGCGGCCCTGAAGGACAATCGCAGCCGCCCTCAGGCTTTGCCCCGCTAGAGGGCGCGGACCTCACCGAAGACGGTGAAGCCCTCGGCGTCTCATCGGAAGAACAGCTACAGCTGCACGCCCTGCGCCTCAAGAACCGCAATCTCCAGAGGCAGAAAGAGATACTGGAGGCCAAGTGCCAGCGCGTGTCTGCACTAGCCAAAGTGCGGCAAATGATACGCAACGAAGAGCAGAAGGCCCAGGACCTTGAGCGGGAGATCACGCTGATGCAGCGCGAAGGCCACCTTGGCCTGCAGCACGGGCCACCCCTCCAGCAGCAAACTCAACTGGAAGACACGCGCGAGGGCCACCTCGGCCTGCAGCATGGGCCGCCCCTGCAACACCACGCGCAACCGGAAGATCCGCGTTTCCCCCAGCGCGACCACACCTTCCCGCACGCCGCGCCATTCCAAGGGGTCAACTATCTCGACGAGCGAAGTCCCCTGGCGCCACACCTGCAAGTGACGCCTTGGCCAGCTAACTTCTGGGCAGGGACCTATCCCAAGTACAACGGCAGCACCGACCCAGCACAATACATAATGAGTTATCAGGTCGCCGTTGCATCTTCCGGAGGGGACGACGCCACAATGGCGAAGTCTTTCATCATCGCCCTAGAGGGCCCAGCTCTCACCTGGTTCACCAGGTTGCCTCCGCTGTCCATTCATTCCTGGAGAAGCCTCCGAGACAAGTTCCTGCTCAACTTCCAAGGGTACCACCCAGACACCGACGCCTTGGCCGAACTCTCGCTCTACAAGCAGCTGGAAAAGGAGACTCTACGAGAGTATTACCGCAAATTTTTAACACTCAAGTCACAGCTGCCCTCAGTCGATGACCAGATCGCCATCCACTACGCTATCAGTGGCCTTCGCGCCGTCGTCCTTTACAGCCACTGCATCAGAGATCCGCCCAAGAACCTCCAGGAATTATATCAGCTGTTTGAAAAGTACGCCAAATCCGAAGAGCTACACCAGCGCAAGGTTGAGTCCCAAAGGAAGCCAAAAGATGCTCCACAGTCCAGCCGCACGTGGACGAGGACTCCGCAGCCGGACTCCGCTCGAGACGGCCGCAATCAACAGCAAGTGCATAACGTCGCCAACCAGCATCCCGCTGCTGACGCCCCTCGTCGCCAGGAGTATCCCCCCCAGGGCCGCGGAAATGGCACTCGCGGTAGGGGTCGGGGGCGTGCGCAGCCGCCGCGCCGATTCTACTGCCTCTTCCACGGCGAAGACTGCGCCCACCAAACCAAAGACTGCCCAGAAACGAAGGCCACCAGAGACAGGATGGCACGGGCGCAACCAGCCGACAACCCCCGAGTTGTCGCACACACTTACCAGCAACCCCCTCCACCATATATCCACGCCCCCGCTCCGCATCCACCACACCACGCTTACCAACACCATCAGGAAGTACAAATCGTACCTCCCCCACCCCCACCACCACATCAGCAACATCAAAACATCCCCCATGCTCCAAAGCAGGAAGACTTCGCCGATCAACCATATCGCGGAGTCATTCACATGATAACTGGGGGGTCCAGCACCGACTTCGACACAAAGCGGTAGAAGCGGGACCACTACCCCAGCATCAACCACGTCGTCGTCACCGGCCCAGTCGTGTAGACAAGGTGGTCCCACATACCGCTAACCTTCGATGCATGAGACGCCGACCTGCGCAGCGCCCCCCACTGCGACGCCATGGTTATCAATTGCAGCGTGGCAGGTTGGGACCTGCACAAAGTCCTAGTTGACAACGGCAGTCAGGCGAACATCATCTTCCTCCACGCCTTCGATCGCATGGGCATAAGCCACAGCCTGCTCAATCCTTCGGACAACCCGTTGTATGGCTTCGGCGGCAAGGGCACCTTTCCTGTCGGCAAAATAGAGCTGCCTCTCTCCTTCGGTGTAGCACCCAATGCCCGAAGCGAGCAAATAACCTTTGATATCGTGGACATGGTATATCCATACAATGCCATCATGGGCCGGGGCTCTATCAATAAGTTCGAAGCAGCCATTCATGGACTGTACCTATGTATGAAGATACCAGGCCCGTTAGGTGTCATTACGGTCCACGGCAATCAACAGACTGCGCGCAACATAGAGCGGGACTTCGTGCCCGGTCAGAGAAACGTGCACTGCCTCACGGCCCAGCGCGAGGTCCCCGCGCCTACCAGCCCAACCAATAAGCAGCACGACAAGGCACAGCTGCAGAGCAACGATGGGACCAAGACTGTCCCCCTCGACCAGGCCACGCCCAAGCAGACAGTCACTATCAGCGAAGACCTCACTTCGCATGAAGAGGAGAAGCTCCTCTGCTGCCTATCCAAGAACAAAGATGTCTTCGCCTGGTCAGCCCTCGATCTGGTCAGGGTCAGCCGTTCCATAATTGAGCACAGCTTGGGAATCGACCCTTCGGTAAGGCCGAAAAAACAGCGGCTTCGCAAGATGTCCGACGAGAAGACAGAGGCCGCCAAGGCAGAAGTGCACTGCCTCCTGGAAGCCAGATTCATCGAGCCGGTGGCTTACCCCACATGGCTCTCCAATGTCGTGATGGTGCAGAAAAAGAGCGGGAAGTGGCGAATGTGCATCGACTTCACCAGTCTCAATAAAGCCTGCCCAAAGGACAATTTCCCGTTGCCGCGGATCGACAAAATAGTCGATAGCGCGGCCGGATGCGAAGTCATGTCCCTCCTCGACTGCTTCTCCGGTTACCACCAGATTACATGAAGGAGGAAGACAAGGCTAGCACCAGCTTCATAACACCCTTCGGCACATATTGCTTCATCAGAATGCCGGAGGGACTCAAGAACGCCGGGTCCACCTTCTCCAGGCTCACCAAAACAGTGCTCGAAGGGCAAGTTGGCAGAAATATATTCACATATGTGGACGATATCGTCGTCGCCAGCAAGAGCAAGGAGGACCATCTCGCCGACCTCGCCGAGACATTCGCGAACATGCGAGACGCACAACTCCGCCTAAACCCGGAAAAGTGCGTTTTTGGTGTTCGCCAAGGCAAAATATTGGGCTACCTGGTATCACACCGCGGTATCGAGGCCAACCCAACCAAGATTCAGGCCATCATAGACATGACGCCTCCGCAGTCCGCCAGAGACGTCCAACGCTTGACAGGCAGATTGGCCGCTCTCAGCAGATTCATCTCCAGGTCCACCGAGCGAAGTCTCCCCTTCCTCAAAACACTCCGTGGTGCAAAAGACTTCGCCTGGGGACCAGAGCAGGCGGCGGCCTTCGCATCATTAAAACAACACCTGACAGAGTTGGCCGTCCTTACAAGCCCCGACTCTTCGCTCCCCCTGTTGCTCTACGTCGCGGCTTCGCCGCATGCGGTCAGCGCGGCACTAGTGCAGGAGCAGACGGTTGAGGGCATGGTCAGGCAGTGCCCCGTTTACTATGTCTCCGAAGTACTGACACCGTCCAAGTGCAACATGACAGAGCTGGAGAAGATTGCCTACGCAGTCGTCATGTCTTCGCGCAAATTGCGCCATTACTTCGAAGCATTCAAGGTCCGAGTCACCTCAGACAGGGGACTCGGCGAATTGTTCAGAAACCCGGAGGCATCGGTGAGGATTGCCAAGTGGGCGGCCGAACTCTCCGGCTACCACATCAGCTTCGAGCCCAGAACAGCCATCAAGTCACAAGTCCTGGCAGACTTCGTCGTCGACTGGACTGGGCCAACAACACAGCCAGACCCGTACGCAGAGAAGGTTTGGACGATCCATTGCGACGGCGCATGGTGCCATGCGGGGGCAGGCGCCGCTGCAGTCATCACCTCACCAGTCGGGGTCAAGCACAGATATGCAGCACGCCTCAGCTTCAATCTGGAATCCGACAGATGCACAAATAATATAGCAGAATACGAAGCAGTCATCCTTGGCCTCCGCAAGCTAAGGGCCCTCGGAGTCACCACCTGCATCATCAAAACAGACTCCAAGGTAGTTGCCGGCCAAGTCGAGAAAGACTATGCAGCAAAGGACCCCGCGCTCATGCAGTACCTCGCGGCCATCCGAAGTCTCGAGAGACAATTCAAGGGATTCACCTTGCAGCATGTGGATCGGGCCAAGAATGAAGAGGCCGACGCATTGGCCAAGGCTGCCGCCAGGGGCGAATCTTTGCCCTCCGACGTGTTCTTCCATGTCATCGGCACGCCAGCCATCCGGAGCCCCGAAGGGCTCCAAATAACCAATGACAGCGAGGGCCACCGCATAGTCAACCTTATCATGAGCGAAGACTGGCGGGCACCAATAACCCTGTTCCTACAGGGGTACTATCATCCAGCCGACATCAGTGAGGCAAAGCGCCTCAGACATCGAAGCCGAGACTTCGCACTGATCGAAGGCCAACTCTACAAAAAAGGGGTCAGTCAGCCAATGCTTAAGTGCGTCACCGAAAAGGAAGGCATCCAGATCCTACGCGAAGTCCACAGTGGCACGTGCGGCTCACACGCAGGGCCAAGGGCCCTAGCTGCTAAGGTGATCCGCCAAGGTTTTTACTGGCCCGCAATGATCTGCGCCGCAAATCGGGTCACAAGGTCCTGCGAAGCCTGCCATAAGTTTTCTCCTCGGTCAGGCAGCCCCTCGCAGTATACAAAGCTGATCGCCCACACATGGCCTCTCCAGCGTTGGGGCCTGGACATTGTCGGGCCCCTTCCCACCGCTTAGGGGAACCTTAAGTTCGCCTTCGTCGCTGTCAAGTACTTCACCAAATGGATCGAGGCAAGGGCTGTTTCCATAATAACATCAAAAACTGCCCAAAGGTTCTTTTGGCAAAACATTATTTGCCGCTTCGGAGTACCGTCCGAACTAACAGTTGACAACGGCAAGCAGTTTGACAGCCAAGACTTCAAGGATTTCTGCTTCTCCATTGGCACCAAGCTTGCCTTCGCTTCAGTCTATCATCCGCAGTCCAACGGAGTTGTGGAACGCGCCAATGGAAAAATCTTCACAGCTATCAAAAAGATGCTCCTCGATGAAAAAAGGGCAGATGGACCGATTTGTTACCCGAGGCGGTCTGGGCACTAAACACGACTGAGTGCAGAGCGACCGGGTTTACTCCTTTCTGCCTTCTATACGGATCGGAGGCCATGACCCCGCAAGAAATAAAACCAAAGTCTACCGCGAAGACTATCCGTGCAGAAGTCGCCTAAGGGTGCAGCCGGACTAGCACAACAAGTGCGAAAAAACCAAAGTCTACCGCGAAGACTATCCGTGCAGAAGTCGCCTAAGGGTGCAGCCGGACTAGCACAACAAGTGCGAAAAAACCTAAGTCTACCGCGAAGACCATCCGTGCAGAAGTCGCCTAAGGGTGCAGCCGGACTAGCACAACAAGTGCGAAAAACCTCAGCCTACTGCGAAGACTATCCGTGCATAAGTTGCCTAAGGGTGCAGCCGGACCAGCACAGCATAACAAAACTCACCAGACCAAGTACATAACGCCTTCGCAAGCATAGCCAAGTGTGCGGGGGCACACAACCTCATCACACAAGCCTTTACACATGTACAAGCGAGGGCACCACACTCTACATCGGCTCAACCTTAGGAATAATTCCCATCTCCCTATAATTAAATAACATTATCCTAAGCTCCTCACCCGCAAAAAGACTTCGCAATTCCCCCTCACCCGTACTCACGACGGCTGGCAAAGACAACAGTTCTTGCCGGCCAGCCCTACTCACACGAAGCCGATCTCCCTCCGCCCCACTCACTCTACGCTTCGCAACCGCCCTTCGCCGCCGGCGCCCGGTGCTCGGACCAGGCACACCTTCTGTATCCGCAGCGTGCGGCGAAGCTTCCGTCGCTGCCACATCTAAGGCCGCAAAATAGTCCAAGTCCTCCTCCGTTGACTCCTCAGTCCACTCGACCGAGCTCCCAGAGTCAGCAAAATCAGAAAATTCAGTTGCAGACCCATCACATTTATTACCACCATCCACGGTCGAAGCCGCCAATAAATTAGTAGTGGCGGTTGCGTGCGCAGGCCCAAAATCTTGAACCTGCGCAGCAACCAAAATTCAGCAACATATCCAAAATTCCCTAACCATCTACACCCACTACGCCACCTGCGAAGACCCAGCCGTTGCGGGAGCCTCCGCCGTTGCCTCCGCTGTCGCCTCCGCCGCCACCGTCGCAGGATCTTCAGCCCTCGGCGCAGCGGCTGCGGGGGCATCAGGCGCGCCTTCGGCGGTCTCTAGGGGAAGGTCCCCGCCAGCCGCAGCAGATGCGGGGGCATCCGGAGCGCCTTCCGCAGGCTCCGGGGGCGCCTACAGGGCGGCCCTGGACATGGTTTCCGCCGGGATCGGCTCTGGGTCAGGCAGCACGCTGTTCAACGCCCTGAAGTCATCCACTCTCTCGCCACACGCCGCCTAAGACACATCACACAAATTCAGCGAACCCACACATAGCCCACATCCAGCAAACGCCAAACAAACGCCAAACGTTACCTGAGCCCTCGCCGTCTCGGCCCGCTCCCTGACCACCTCGCAACCGTGCGGACCCCACATCCGGTCATAGATGGCACCGACGGATTCCTTCACTACGGGGTCTTCAACCTTGTAGATATCTCACTCAAAGTCTTCATCAGCCTGGTCGAAGACCTCGAAGTGCCAGCACCCTTCGCGGGAGAGCGCGTTCATCGCCCCCTCGCAGGTGACCAGGGAGGCATACGATATGAACCCCTCCACGATAGTGGGGAGCGCCTGCAACTCCTCCTGTACCCACTCCAGGCAGCAAAGTCCGGGCTCTCGGTCCGGCACTTCGAAGTCACCGGTCCGTGCGCCCAGCTTATGGTACGAGTCCATAAGCTGTTTGCGCGTCCGCTCGGCCTCCGCGCGCGTCGCGGCCTCGGCCCTCTCCACGCGGCTCTCCAGGGCGATGAGCCGCTCCTGCAGCTGCTCGGCGCGCTCCCTGGCAAGATTGCCCTCCGCCCACGCCAGATTGGCCTCCACCTGCGCAGCCTGCGCCTTGGCGAGGGCCTCGTTGGTCTCCCTCCTCTCCCCCGCCAATTGGTGCCGGAGGTCAGCCTTCTCCCCCTCCAGCGCGGCCACCTTGTCTGCCAGCTTGCGGCACTTACTGTCGGCGGCCGATTTTTCACGGACGGCGTCCGCATGTTGCGTCTGAAGTCTCTCGACTTCGGCAGACACAACTGCCGTGAGGGCCCCCGATGCCGTGCGGTTGGCGAAGTCAGCCACCTGCAGAAAACACGTAAGACCGCGGCAAAAAAAAACGGAGTCTAACTCAATGGACCTGACTTAGTGCCTCCGTCACCTCCTTCAGCCGGCGGGACGCAGCGCCCGCCTCATCCCTGACGGCCGCCAGTGCTGACATCTCGCCTCCGGCACTAAGAGCACCGCCCTTCGCCTTCGGCACTACGACAGCCGCCATGGTCGCCGCGGCAGGCGCAACAATAGCAAGCTGGACCTCGTCCGACCCTGCAACGTTTCAACGAATTAAAAAAAACGAGCCAAGGGCTTACCACCAAGATAGTCCTCCACACTAATATCGGTGGCGAAGTCGGCGACGCGCTTGCCCGACGACGGCAACTCTCGGGCCGCCTTCGCGACCTCCGACACCCTGCTGGACGGCGGCACAGCCTTCGTCGATTTGGAACCACCGGCGCCCGCCGCTGCCTCCGGTGCCTTGCTAAATACAGGCCCGCCCGACTTCGCCGTCAGCGGCGGCTTGCCTCCGCCAGGGGCCGCAGCCTTCGCAGCCCCCCGCTGCCTCTTCGGCCGGGCTTCATGAAGCCTGACAACCGCCTGGCGCTTTTGTGCAGCTCCCTAGCGATCCTTGTCCATCACTGCCGACACAATAGCAGCAATATTCCGCCCGTAAGGAAACACTTTCCATTCACGAACCATGCGAGATGTAAAAAAGTCTTCGCCGGCCGCGCGGGGGATAGGAACATTCCTAGGCCACCAACCCCCGGTAACCCTCAGCATCCGCGCCGAAGACTCCCGGAGCTCGGGCGAAGACATCCTTCCCCCCGGTGCCGCGCAAGTCCTCATCAACTCTCTAGCAAAACCATCGGAAACCCCAAGTCCTCCCATAGCAGTACCTAATTTCCTCTTTTTAGAGGATGGGGCGGCCGCCGGCGCAGGGTCGTCTCCGGTCTCCACCACCGGCTTCTTCCCACGGCGGTCCACATCGTCTTGGCCGGGGTAGCCGCCATATGGCAGTTGATTCAATTCAAAAACCCTGTTCAAATGGTCATTCGACCCACGGATATCCCAGCTACGCTGGCCCTCTGTCCTCGGCACGTAACGACCAACGAGCCGCACCGCCCCATCCTCCGCCTCACGCACAAAGGCGGCCGGATCGCGGCTTTGCAGATTCAGCGCGAAGGCAGGACTTCGGACCATCTTCCCACCATGGGAGGGCATCCGGCGAGGGCACACTTCGCCCAACGCCCAGCCATGCGCCAAGGGCCATACCCCGTACGCCACAAATTCTTCAACCAAATCACGCCCACTGCTCAGGCCGGCGGCGCACCGAAGGGCCCCTTCGTCCGCATCCCCCTCCTCCACCTCAAAGGACGGGTATGCTGAGTAAAAATGTGAACACATCTCGGACACGGGGAGCCCCTCATGGCCTTCGACGGTACCCTCAGCGACATAAAACCAAAACTCATTCCAGTTGCCCCACTTGTTGCGGGCGCAAGGAACCAACTCGACTACCTGCATCGTGGTCTTGCCGGTCTTCGGCGTAAATGTGCAGGACCCAAACTGGGCAACTTCATCTCCAATCATTCTCTTCTGCCAGTGCAGACAGTAGTACTTCGCAAAGACTTCGACTGATGGCTATCCGCCGTACGAAGTCGTCGCCCAGACATACTTCGACAGAGCCACCACAGCATTCGGAGTCAGCTGATGTATCTGAACGTTAAACCTACGCAGGACTTCACCAACAAATCGGTGCGCAGGCAGGCAGAGACCGGCGGCAAAGAACGCCTCGAACACAACCAACTCGCCCTCCGACTCGGGGACTTCCTCCGTCCCCGGGACACGAGCAACTCCGCCGCCAAAGTAACCCAGCCGCTGCATATCTTGCACGCGGGCCGACGACATCCGCGACACGCCAAAATCCACAGAATCGCCGGCGCGCAACTCCTCCGCCACCAAACTACTCAGCGTCTCCTCAGACGAGGCGTAGGCCGGCGGCGATGCGACGGCCGGCGGCGAGGCGTCGGCCGGCGGTGTAGCGGCAGCAGAAGAAGAGGAGGTCAGCATCGCTACGTACCTTCGGCGGCGGCGGGCGGTCTGCTTCACTCGAGCCAGATCTCCGGCGAACAAAAGCAAGGCGGGCAGACGAGCAGCAAGACGGTGGAAAAGGCGGCTAGGGTTTGCACGGAGCACGGAAAGTGAAGTCCAAAAAGCGCCGACCCCCGCCCCCTTTTATAGGCAGGGCGCGGCTCTTCGGGAAACCCGCAATCCAACAGGGCGCGGCGCTTCGGGAAACCCGCAATCCAACAGTACGGCGTCAATCAACGGTCATGTCAAAAACCCCCGCGGAACCACTTCGAGCGAGGGCAGCGTCTCCGCCATCTAGCGACGTCTTTGACACCAGGTGACTTTGTCGAACTGGTCCCTCGGAGGGCAAATGTTGGGGCGAAGGCAAAGACGCCACCCTTCGCTCGAGGCCTTCGCTGCAGTCGCTGGTCCGACGGAGACAACAGGCAAGGACACCCTTCGCTTGATACGGCGCCAGACGAAGGCCTGCGACACCCTTCGCTTGATACGGTGCCAGACGAAGGCCTGCGACGTCGTCACCCCATCGTGCGGCCTCGTCCAGCTCAGAGGCCCACGTGTGATCCGGCCCTTTGTAACGGGCCCCGCGTGGCCGCTGCGTGTTACGGGCCTAATTTGCAAAGGCATTCCTATAATTACAGTCTGTAACCCTGCTTTATGGGAATATTCTGGGGATAACCTAGGTATTTGAGGGCACATGCATCCTTAACACAAGGCGCTGGGCGCTCAGACACCTATAAATACCCCCGCACAGTGCCCGTGAGGGGGCAGATTAACAGAGCTATTGCCATTGAGCGCGAGAACCCTGTTGATGTCATTGTTCACCCTTGTTGGATCCCCTTGCTACTGAGAGCAAGTTCCAACATACTTAGGGCGCTAGCTCTCCTCCGCTAGACACGTAGCACTCTGCTACACCCCCCATTGTACACCTGGATCCTCTCCTTACGCCTATAAAAGGGAGGACCAGGGCCCTCTTACAGAGGGTTGGCCCGCGCGGAGAAGGACCGGACGGCGCTCGTGCAAGGCCACTCGCTCCCACTCCCGCGTGGACGCTTGTATCCCCCTACTGCAAGCGCACCCGACCCAGGCGCGGGGCTAACACGAAGGCCGCGGGATCCACTCTCTTACGCCTGCCTCCCTCCGGCTGCCTCCTTCCCCCCCTTCGCGTTCCGCCTCGCGTCGACCCATCTGGGCTGGGGCACGCGGCGACGATTCACTCGTCGGTCCAGGGACCCCCCGGGTTTCGAAACACCGACAAATAGATAAAGAAAAGTTGACCACTTGCCAACAGTTTTGTGGTAATGCATTTTATTGACAACACAAATTATATCTCCAATTTTAAATGAAAACATAAAAGGGGAAAATGAGAAAGGGAATTTCTAATGAAACCATTTATGCTTTCCCCAAACAAATGACAAAGAAAATAAATAATAACATAGTAAATAGTAGGGATTATATTCATATTAGTATTAATTTTGGCACTTGGAAAATTTAAGTTCAAAAGAGGAATTTGAATTTGATTTGAATATCGGAAATTGAAATAGAAAAGAAAAGAACAAATAAAAAACCTTACCTGTGTCTTGGGCTGAATCTCCTTGGGCGGCCCAACTTCTCCACTCAGCCGACCCACAACCGCACCTTGCTTGCCGTGACTGCCAGGTGGGGGCCCCTCATCAGTCACTACCATGCCGCCGCACCTCAGCCACACGCGGACTCACCACGGCTGATGAGTGAGGCCGAAACGTCATCTCCTCCGCGCTAACCCAGCCCGGTTGCGTTGTGCGCTAACATGGGGGCCCGCTAGGTCAGTGTCACCCTGCCTCCGCGGTTTTGTGGGGTTCGTATGTCAGGTCCTCCATCTATCTCGCGCCGAATTCAGAACGAATACTGCTTCGTGTTGCGCGGACTCCGGAGATCCCGAACCCAACCCTCGGCCATCCGACAGCATAAAATCAAACCGTGACCGTCGCATCCATCCAGTGAACACCGGGAACCTAGCCCTACCGAATCGAAGGTCTTGACACCATTGTCGCGCTTGCGGAGAGAGTCGAGAGCACAAAGAGAAGGAGAATTTCCGCCATTAGCGACCAGGTGCTCTTCATCACCGCGCCCCTAGTGTCGTGGGGGGCTCCACCAGACCATGGGGAGGGCATCCATGACCTCGCAGTGAGGGAATTAGCAACTGACGGCCACAAGATTTCTCGCCGGTGGTCACAGACCGTGCCTCTCCATTACTAGACGGGTCGCCGTTGCGATTCACGGTAAGTCAGCTCCTGTTGTCTTCACCTTGGTGCCCTCTACATGTAGCACCGATTTTTAGTGGAGATTGCGTGCTGGTGCGGGTAATGACCCACCTCCGGCGGGGCACCAATGTCTGCCGTGCTCGCGTCGCCGTTCTAGTGATCGAGACGTAGAAGAAAGGCGCGGGCCGTGGATCCATTAATGGGCGGCCCAGATTAGTTCTGGCATACCGCTTGGGGCATTTGGATCTGTGCCGTCGGATCGGCATCCTATGGCTCGAATCAGATCGCGATCCATTAAGTTGTAGCCATTAGATCTCGATCCGACGGGTTATAATCCATACCGGTTCGGTTGTGGATCAGATCTAATCTAGATCGTAGGTTGGCAATCTAACGGTCAGGGCACGTGAATACCCCCTTCGACCGACTCTTTTGCATATAAGCCTCTGCACTTCTTACTAATAAACACGCCATCCCCGCGCAGTTTGAAACAATTACAGATAGGTCGCTGGAAATTGCGATAATACCCCTGGAGTCTTATTTAAGTGGAAAAGAAATATTAAAAATAACCTAAAACTTGTTTAACCCATAACTTTTACGTTCTAATTCCGATTTAATCCATTCAAGTTGTGTTAGCTTCATAATAATTTTGCCTAAGCTTCCGTAACATTATCTTAGCAAATAACATGTTTCCAAAAATAAATATTCATTTAACCTATGCTTTGTAGATTGTTCCTACTAATCAAAGCTAGTTTGTCTATAATTATAATATAACTAAAATATTATTTCCACTCTAGTATGATATAGATCAAAGTTATTCCTTAAATATCATTATCACATGACTTATAAAATCAACATAAAGACCTAGATCTAATTGGTTAATCACATAGATCTTCCAAAAACCACCTCTCTTCAAACCTAACTCTAATTTTAGTGATTCTCGAACCCACGATCTCGTAGCAACGCGTAGATTATTATTATGCAATTTGTGCTTATGTTTGGTGTGATGTTAATTTTTGCCTACACTATGTTTGTTTGTATTGCTACGACTAGCGTGAGGTTATGAGTCATCTGAAGATCATCTTGATACCTGGAATCTCAAGTCCCAGGCAAGTCGTGCCATTGATCACTTCTATTTACCCAATAATGTTCCTATTAATCATTATGATCTGCACGGGTTAATTTTGATGGGACCCAATAGGTTACCATAGTTTGACTATCTTTATGCCTTGTTTACCACTGAACTTTTGGGTAGTACTTGCTAGTGCTTTATGTGGTTTTGGGCAATGAGGTACACATTATTCATGATCATGCTTTTATTATCAATTTGTTATTTAATGTTCATGATAAGATCATTATGTTAATTGAAACATGGAGCGACCATCCGGGAAAATAGTGCTACCATAAGGGTGGTATGGGACGCCCTTGGCTGACTAATTAGGAAAGCTAGTGGAGGACTATCTTACCCAATAGGAGCAATGGCAGTAGGGGAGTGGTCAGTGTAGGGAGGTCCTTGGGTTGATTTTGCTGCGATACCAAGGAAGCTAGTGGAGCTTTCTAGAATTGTAGTGGGTTTTCTAAAGCTAGTGGAACTTTGTAAAGGCCTCGTAGTGTTACCCTACCTCGCTTCCTTGGTAGAGGTGTATGGGATTCATGACCCCTTGGCAGATGGGTAACATGACTTGTGGGTAAAGATGCACAACATCTGCAGAGTGTAAAACTGGTATATTAGTCGTGCTCACAGTCATGAGCGACTCGGACCCTCACGTGAGTAATTTATGGAACTAAACTTAATTTTTTCATATGCATTGCATCACGGGTGTTGTTATCATTTTTTATCTACTACTTATTTGGGTTGGTATCTACTTACACTTAGTAACTGCCAATAAAATTTTGACCAACTTTAAAAGCGATGCTCAACTTTAACCATCCTCTTTGGTAAGCCTTACACTTCACACGAGCTCCCACCCTTGGTGAGTTCATGCACATTATTCCCCACAACTTGTTGATCGATGAACGTATGTGAGCTCACCCTTGCTGTCTCAGACCTCCACAGGTCAAGAACAAGTACCGCAGGATGAGGCGCATGGAGGATACTATGATGAGTTCGTGAGAGGTCTAGGTCATCTCTCCCAGTCAACTTTGGGTTGCTGGATCGTTGTCTTCATATGATGTAATTATTTATTTATTTATTTTGTACAGAATTCCTATTATATAGTAAAGATGTGACATTCGTTTCTGTACCATGATTCATCATATGTGTGAGACTTGGTCCCAGCACACCTGGTTATTATGTTCGCGCCCGGGTCTTGATGCCCCAAAACCCGGGTGTGACAGAAGTGGTATCAGAGGGATGTTGTCTATAGGACGAAACCTAGATAGAACTGGACAACCATTATTTACTTAGCTTTGCTACTCTGATTCTTTCTAAACTTTTCTTAATCTTTTCTCATCCATTGCTGCTTTACTCTGATTACTCTTACCTTTTCGCTTCTAAAGACAAAAGTGGGTTTCACACTTTGAAGTCTTGTACCTAAAGTGACTTTTAGGAATAGGAGACCTAATCTTAGGAACAAAAACAAAACTATTTTTGTAGGTATCTATGTACTTGATTGTTTGTTCTTATGATACTTGTCTGATTTGGATCTTTGATTGAGTGCGATGAGTTGTGGAGTAATGTCCACAATTGCATCTGCATATACATAGGTATAAAAATGTTTATAAAATAGTTAGACAACCTATATTATCTCTCCAATAGAATACAACTAGTATCACATGTCTATCTCATCCTGACAGATTCTATCTTACCTTTGGACATTCACCTTATACGCCTAGTTATCCCAATATTAACATAAAACAATAGATCAAAGTCCTGCCAAAGAACCTTCAGTTTATGCCTAGCTACTAGCCTATCTAGTTTCCTACTAAGTAATTCCCCTTGCAAAACTATCTTACCATATGTTCTAACCAGATGGTTAATACCAGGGGAGGAGGAATCGATCTACCTGCCAACCCCCACAATAGGAGGATTATCAGACAACAGCAAACAGAAATGAATCCTCCAAATCCTCCACCGGTTGGTACCGATCCAGTGGTTGCCGCTCGGATGTAGATACTACCACCACTACTTCCACCACCAGATGAGATGCAAAATCAGATGAGACAAGAACGCCAGGAGATGCGTCAAGAAAGGCTGGAGATGCGTTAAGAGATGAGGCAAGAACGGTTGGAAAGACAAAAACAACCACCACCACTACTTCCACCACCACCAGCAGCTCCACCCAGGGATAAGCGCTGGGAGTTTATGAGCCACAAACCACTAACATTCTCCAACTCCGCAGACCCACTACAAGCAGATGACTGGTTAAAGTTTGTAGATAAGATGCTCAACATAGCTCAGTGCTCTAACAGAGAGAAGGTGCTATATGCATCGGGTCGCCTTACCGGCCCCGCTGCGGACTAGTGGGATTCATACTGCGCTGCTCATGCTGCTGTCAACATAATTACCTGGGTAGAATTCTCCACTCAATTCAGGAATTACCATATTCCTACTGAACTTATGAAAATTAAAATGAAGGAGTTTTTATCCCTGAAGCAGGGAGGTATGTCCGTAAGCGAATATAGAGACAAATTTATCCAACTATCTCGATATGCTCCTAGGGATGTTGAGGATGATGAGAAGAAGCAGGAGCTCTTTCTGGAAAGTTTGATCAGACCACTAGAATACCAACTGATATCGCATACATTCCCGTCCTTTCAAAGACTACATGACAAAGCTATTGCTGTGGAATACAAGAGGTTTGAGTTCGGAGAAAAGAGAAGGGCTGCTAACCAGGGACAGGCTGGAAGTAGTTCCCGTCCTCGTTATACTACTACCCAAAGTACACCTGCTTGTGGCAGTTCCGGGTAGCAAACTCAACAGACACAAACTGCTCCTCCTCAAGCAAGCACCCCAGCAGGACCTGTTGCTCCTAATGCATCCACCAACAGGTCATGCTTCAAGTGTGGACAATTTAGACACTACGCCAACTACTGTCCCAACAGGGCTGCTTATACTACTCTGGCTCCGATGAAGCAAGGTCAGGCCCCGGTAGACAAGAGTCAGTCCTTATCAGTCAACCAGGGGCAGATCAACCATGCAGAAGTAGAAGCTGAACCTGGTGAACCTGAAAGCTAAGAAGAAGTGCTGGTTGAAGGTGAAGAAATTGGTGAAGAAGGCAATGGACAACAAGATTAGAGTAAAAATAAATATATAAAAATATATATATATATACTTTATTAGAAGTAGTATTTGTATTATCCAAATAATACTTTAGTTAGTAGCTAGCATTTTACTATTTTAGGAATAATAATCAGGTCTATTTGACCCTATGTTTTGCTAATGAGTTATGCATCATGCCGGAATTTTTTGTTTGTGCATATATTTTGAGACAAAAATAGATACATCCGTTTTCTTACTAATCTCGAGGACGAGATTTCTTGTAAGGGGGTAGGATTTGTAAGACCTAAAATTGTAGAAAAAATATATCATAAAATAATGAAAGAAAGAAATAAAAATGTCTAGGGTAGTGTTTCTAGAATTTTTGAAACCTTTGAGATTTATAAGGACCTTTCCTATTCATAATCAATTGATAAAATTTAATTAGATAAGCAACTAATAAATAGATAAAGAAAAGTTGACCTCTTGCCAACAGTTTTGTGGTAATGGATTTTATTGACAACACAAATTATACCTCCAATTTTAAATGGAAACATAAAAGGGGAAAATGAGAAAGGGAATTTCTAATGAAACCATTTATGCCTTCCCAAACAAATGACAAAGAAAATAAATAATAATATAGTAAACAGTAGGGATTATATTCACATTAGTATTAATTTTGGCACTTGGAAAATTTAAGTTCAAAAGAGGAATTTGAATTTGATTTGAATATCGGAAATTGAAATAGAAAAGAAAAGAACAAATGAAAAACCTTACCTGTGTCTTAGGCTGAATCTCCTTCGCGCGGCCCAACTTCTCCACTCAGCCGACCCACAACCATGCCTTGCTTGCCGTGACTGCCAGGTGAGGGCTGTGGGAGATAGATATCCCCCGGGTCCACTAAAAGAGTAAAGGACCTCACGAAAGGCCCAAGGGCCCAATAAATCGTAAGGTCATTCTTTCGTGGGCCTGAGGAGAAACAACCAACAAAGCAGAGCGACGTGAGACCAGATCGGTGCAAACCCGGACAGCCCACAACGTCGAGCGAGTAAATCGCAACAAAGACCCGACTTTCCCGCGCTAAAGCCCCCATGCAATGGAGCCATGCGAGGATAAGTCGGCGAGGGTTACGTAGGGATAAACTCAAGAGGTTCACTATCTTTTAGCTACTTGTTCCTATCTTATCCACGTGTACTGCCCCACGGTCGAGTATATAAGGCCTAGGGGGGCACCCCTTCAGATCGATCGACCCTTTACTTAGCCATCCACATCAACTCTCTGTATTCTCAATCCAGAGAGCTCTCTTGTAACCACATTCACCAAGCATACTCACCAGGACGTAGGCTGTTACGCATCTCTAAGCGGCCCGAACCTGTAAACCTCGTCCACTGTCCCTCGTGCGATCTGCACGAACCATTTTGCTACAGTTGTCGACACCGTCCTACTCCTAAAACACCTTGAGGGGCAACCCCGGGTGTGCGGTCGGACCCAAAACACCGACAGCTGGCGCGCCAGGTAGGGGGTGTGTCGACAATCCAAGCTAGCTCAATGGCCGTCACCTTCTACAGCAAGATCACCCTGCGCCCCGGATCCGTGTTCTGCTTCGGAACAATCTCATTTGTAGCGGATAAAGAAGGAATTCTGCACCGTATCGCGGATCCGCCGGAAAAGAAGTCTCCCCCAACAAACTCCGAAAATACCGGAGAAGCACAACCTCCAGCTCTCCGGATGAGGATCGTCTCCGGAAAGCCGGGAGCCGAGGGCTCGCCGACCCGGAGAACTCCGCTGCCTACTTCTCCGACAAAAGAATGGACACAGATTGCAAGAAAGAAGGTAACCGGGGAGAAGCAAGTTGCTCTTTCCGTCCATCATGCCTCAAAGGGAGACGGGAAGAAGATCACCACGACAGCAGCACCGTTCTACCCCGACGTCCTCTTCATCGGGAGAGCGGAGTCGCCCATCATCTCCGACGACGAGCCGACTGTACCCGGGGAGGAACCGCCTCAACGAGAGTCCCGTCGATGGAGGAACCGGCGTAGGAACGTTCGACGACATCACGCAGCCAGAGAACGGAATCCGGAACAGCCTGTCTCGCGAGACGAGGTCTCGGAGGTAGGAGAAACTCCGGAAGAGCGCGTCTTCAGAGAACGAAGGAACTCCCGACGACGTGATCGCCGACGAGCTCAGGAACAGGCTGAGCAGGATGCAAGGCAGCGTCGAGAGAATCCATTCTTCGGGCGCAACCTGAACCCCGACTTCGCCCGAGCTATGAACACGCCGAGCGAAGTCGGAGGGGTACTGGCTCGGATAGCTGAGGGACTTCCTCGGACTCCTGACGCCGATGGCTACCGACGACTGTTCACCCAGGCGGCCAACCATCTTCTACCGCTTGCTCACCCGCCGAACGATCTACGACACGCCATCAACAGTCGCCGAGACGCGCGAAGCTCCATCAATGCTTCACGCGAGCGGCGGCATGAGAACGAGATTCGCCGTCGGGAGGAGTATGATCTGGATCACGGCATCCCGACTCAGAGCCAAGCTACCAGAACTGAGTCGGCAACGGCCTCAACTAGCGGAATCACCCGGGGGCGGTCGAGGAACCACAATCACAACTCCCCTCCCTGGGACAGGCATCGTCCCCGACGACAGGAGGACACATGCGGAGTGTCCGCTCTCACTCCGCGCCTTAGGGCCATCCAATGGCCTCCCAACTTCAAGGTATCCAATGTTGACAAATATGAACCTAAGCAGGATCCATGGGGTTGGCTAGCCGTCTACACCACCGCTGCTCGAGCTGCCGGGGCGTCCGAAGATGTGATGACCGCGTACTTACCCATTGTCCTCGGGCAAGACGCGCTGCAATGGCTGCGACATCTACCCCGACACTGCATCGACGTCTGGGGCGACTTCAGTCGACGCTTCACCGCCAACTTCCAATCCCTCTCCGACAAGCCGGTGCAACCGTGGGACCTCAAATCCATCAAGCACCGGGGGGACGAGACTCTCCAGTCGTACCTCAAAAGGTTTCAGACCATGAGAAATCGTATCCCTGAGGTCACGGAGGCGGCCGTGATTGAGGACTTCTACAGAGGCTCCAATGACTCGGTATTCGTCCGAGCCATACTACAGAGGGCACCAACTACCTCCGAGGAGCTGTTTCGGGAAGCCGACCTCTACATCACCGCCGACGAGCGGGCCCAGGACCTCATCGGAGGAGCAAAGCCTGCACCGGCAGCACCACGACGCGACACGAACCAGCAACCCGACAAGCGATGGGAGAAGAGGCCTCGCGAAGAAGTGCACGCTGCCGGACCACCTGCCTCACGCGCCCGAGGAGGACCTCGTGGAGGCGAACGCACGTTGGACGACATCCTCGACGCCCAGTGCCCGTACCACAAGGACATGCGCCACACTCTTCGTAACTGCCGAGACTTCAAGCATTCCGTCGGACACGGCCGACCTTTCCAACCTCTACCTCCTCCTCCGCCGAGGGGAGGACCAGATGAACCACGACAACCCCATCGGCAGGAGGAGGGAGGAGGAGGAGCTTTCCCACGCGTTGACAGGGAGGTCAACGTCATCTTCGGCGGACACGGATCGCAGGAGAACAGAAGACAGCAAAAGCTCAACGATCGCCAGATACTGGTGGCGACCACCGGCCCTCCCGCCCCATACCGGTGGTCGGAGCACCCGATCACCTTCACTCGGGCAGATCAATGGCTCAACTTCGACCATCCGGGCAAATACCCGCTTCTCGTCGATCCGGTGATCCGAGAGAGCCGGGTGAAGAAGGTGTTAGTGGACGGGGGGAGCAGCATCAACGTCACCTTCCCCCGGACACTCCAAGGCTTGGGAGTTCACCTCAAAGAGCTCCACGAGTCGGACACTCCTTTCTTCGGCATCGTGCCGACGGAAGGGGAATACCCGCTGGGCCACATCTACATGCCAGTCACCTTCGGAACTCTGGAGAACTACAGAACCGAGTTCCTGAGGTTTGAAGTGGCGAACTTCGACTGCGGGTACAACGCCATCATCGGGAGGCCTGGATTGGCCAAGTTCATGGCCATTCCGCATTACACATACATGAAACTGAAGATGCCAGGACCGCAAGGGATCATAACTGTGCGCGCCGACTTCCAAGGCGCCGCAGAGTGTTTCCGAGTGGCTATTCAAGCAGCCCTCACCGCCAAGCCATCGACGGCTCCCTCCACACTGGCGAACTCTAAGCCTGAGGAGGACCTCGCAGTACCGGCGAGCGAAGCTCAAACCGCAACCTCTATGCGGCCGACTGAAGAAACCAAGAGAATCAACCTGGGGTTCGCTGATGAGCGCAAGACGGCTATCATCAGCTCCAGCTTGGATGACAAATAGGAAAGTGCGCTCGTCCGGTTTCTGCAAGATAACCGAGATGTATTCGCATGGCAACCTGCGGATATGCCGGGAGTCCCAAGAGAACTGGCCGAGCACAAACTGAAGGTTTATCCCCAGGCAAGGCCGATTCGGCAAAAACTACGTCGTTTCACGCCTGACAAGAGAGAGGCCATTCGCACTGAGTTAGCTCGCCTGGTCGCAGCTGGATTAATTAGAGAAGTATTACATCCCGAGTGGTTAGCCAACCCTGTTCTTGTACTCAAAAAGAATAAAGTGGATTGGCGCATGTGTGTTGATTATACTGATCTCAACAAGCACTGTCCGAAGGATCCTTTCGGGCTCCCAAGGATAGATCAGGTGGTGGACTCCACCGCTGGATGTTCTATGCTGTCTTTCTTGGATTGCTATTCTGGATACCATCAGATTAGTTTGGCAAAGGAAGATGAAGAAAAAACGGCATTCATTACTCCGTTTGGTGCTTTCTGTTATACCTCCATGTCGTTTGGCCTCAAAAACGCCGGAGCAACTTACCAGAGAGCCATTCAAACATGCTTAGCCGATCACTGGGGCAAGCGTGTGGAAGCCTATGTGGATGATGTGGTAATCAAAACACAGGACTCAAAAGACTTCATCGAAGACTTGCAACTGGTTTTCAACAGTCTGAGGCGGTATAGATGGAAGCTTAATCCCGAGAAATGTGTTTTTGGGGTACCAGCCGGAAAGTTGCTCGGGTTTATTGTCAGCCACCGGGGAATTGAGGCTAATCCAGATAAGATTGAAGCTATCATGAAGATGGAAGCACCTCGATCGCAGAAGAAGGTTCAGCGGCTTACTGGATGTATGGCAGCTCTAAGCAGATTTATATCCAGGCTGGGAGAAAAAGGTCTGCCATTTTACAAGTTGCTCAAAAAGGTGGATAAGTTTCAATGGACTTCAGAAGCGCAAGAAGCTCTAGATGCTCTGAAAAAAATTCTTGACAACACCACCGGTACTGAAACCACCTCGGCGAGCCACATCAACTCAACCAGCTGAAGATTTGCTACTGTATATCTCTTGCACGACTCACGTGGTAAGCACCGCGTTAGTAGTCGAGCGAGTGGAAGAAGGACATGCCTATCCAATACAACATCCTGTCTACTTCATTAGTGAAGTCCTAGGCCCCTCGAAGAAAAAATACCCTCAAGTTCAGAAGCTATTGTACGCAGTACTTCTAACTGCCCGCAAGCTGCGTCACTACTTTGACGACCACAAAGTCATAGTAGTCACAAGTTTTCCAATAGGGGATATTCTTCACAACAAGGAAGCCATTGGTCGAATAGCCAAGTGGGCTTGTGAACTGGGATCTCATGACATCGAGTTCCGACCTCGCACTGCCATCAAAACTCAAGCACTGGTTGATTTCGTATCGGAGTGGACTGAACAACAAGTACCAGACAACCCGGAGACTGCAGAAGTGTGGCGAATGTATTTTGATGGCTCACTAAAGCTGCAGGGAGCAGGAGCAGGGATTCTCTTCACTGCGCCTGGAGGCGAACACCTCAAGTACGCCCTCCAGTTGCTATTCCCAGCCTCCAACAATGCAGCCAAGTATGAAGCTTTGATCCATGGATTGAACATTGCCATATCGTTGGGCGTCAAAAGATTAATGGTATACGGAGACTCTCTGGTAGTCATCAGCCAGATAAACAAGGAGTGGGATTGCTCAAGCGATTCAATGGGAAAATACTGCACTGCCGTCCGAAAGCTGGAAGATAAATTCGAGGGTCTGGAATCTCATCATGTAGAAAGAGATCGGAACACAGCAGCCGACGTACTGTCCAAACTGGGGTCCGGTCGAACTCAGGTCCCACCCGGGGTTTTCGTGCAAGAAATTCTGCGGCCAAGTATCTCAATGGATCAGACAGAAGAATGCAACATCATAGATCAACCCGAGTCAGACCCTGATGACTGGAGGAGGCCGATCATTAAGTATATAAAGAATGAAGAGGAACCAGACGACAAAAATTCGGCAGAGCGCATTGCAAGACAGTCGGCTCACTATACACTTATTGGGGAGGCATTATACAGAAGGGGTTCATCAGGCGTCTTCATGAAGTGCATTCTCCCATCCACTGGAAAGCAACTTCTGGAGGAAGTCCATGCTGGGCAATGTGGGATACATGCAGCCTCCAGAACACTAGTCGGGAAGGTCTTCAGGTCAGGATTCTATTGGCCAACAGCAAAGAACGATGCAGCCGAGTTAGTTCGAAGGTGCGAGGCCTGCCAATACTTGTCAAGGCAACAACACACGCCGGCACAGCAACTGCAGACCATACCAGTAACTTGGCCTTTCGCATGCTGGGGACTAGATATGATTGGACCTTTCAAGAAAGCTCAAGGGGGATACACTCATGTATTGGTAGCAATTGACAAGTTCACTAAATGGATAGAATTCAAGCCCATTGCCTCCCTAACCTCTGCTAAGGCTGTGGAATTCATACAAGACATAATATTCAGATTCGGGATACCAAACAGCATCATAACTGATTTAGGATCCAACTTCACAAGTTCAGAATTCTTTGACTTCTGCGAGCAAAAGGGCATTCGGATCAAGTATGCATCTGTAGCCCATCCAAGAGCCAACGAGCAAGTTGAGCGAGCCAACGGGATGATATTGGATGCACTCAGGAAAAAGATCTTCGATAAGAATGAAAAATTCGCAGGAAAGTGGATAAGGGAATTACCCTATGTTGTTTGGAGCCTAAGAACCCAACCTAGCCGAGCTTTGCATGGAAACACTCCTTTCTTCATGGTCTATGGGTCGGAGGCAGTGCTACCTGCTGATCTCAAGTTTGGGGCGCCAAGGCTGATCTTTGAAAGCATAGCAGAAGCTGATACCACCAGGCTGGAGGACATAGACATACTCGAGGAAGAACGGTTAAACGTAGTAATCCAATCAGCAAGGTACCAGCAGACTCTAAGGCGCTATCACGACAAGGCTGTGCGACAACGATTCTTCTCAGTAGGAGATCTCGTCCTCCGCCGAATCCTAATGGGAGAGGGACGACACAAGTTATCACCCTTATGGGAAGGACCCTTCGTGGTAGCAGAAGTCACTCGGCCCGGATCGTATCGCCTCACTCAGATGGATGGCACAGAAGTTGGGAACTCCTGGAACATAGAACACCTCAGAAAGTTTTATCCCTAGCTGTACCTCAAAACTGCTGGGATGATGATGATGTACTCTGTAAAGTGGAAATATGTCATCAATAAAAAAGAGGTCTCAAGGATACTCAATTCATTTATGATTGACTTGCATTCTTACTTAACTCAGGGTGACCACTATGCCCTGCTAACGGAGCAATCGACTTAAGTCGGCAACGACTTAAGGCGGTGCAACATGCTCACGCTTACTTAACTCAGGGTGACCACTATGCCCTGCTAACGGAGCAATCGACTTAAGTCGGCAATGACTTAAGGCGGTGCAACATGCTCACGCTTACTTAACTCAGGGTGACCACTATGCCCTGCTAACGGAGCAATCGACTTAAGTCGGCAACGACTTAGGGCGGTGCAACATGCTCACGCTTACTTAACTTAGGGTGACCACTATGCCCTACAAACGCAGCGATCGACTTAAGTTGGCAGCAACTTAAGACCGGTGCAACATGTTCGCGCCTATATAATTCAGGGAATGACTTCCATATCCCGCAAACAAATTTCATAATCATCATGCATCATTACTGCCAACTCATTAACTAATAAATTCTGATACAATGAGAAAGTAATTATGTCATTCGAATGGTAAACTGGTATCCTCTAACAAATACTCGATCATGCAAACCGCGCGCTTGGAGCACGCAAAATGTTTTTCTATTTTGCAATGTCTTTCTCAGGAGCGATCGACGAAGAAGGGCGACTCGAGGAATCAGGGGCGGCGTTCACGTCAGTCCTTATGTCTTCAGGAACAACCACGCCGGGTCTCCTCATCAAGATTCGTCCCGCCCGAATAGCCTTGTCCAGGGCTTTGTCGCGTTGGGCCTTGAGAATAATAGAAGTTTCTTCAGCAGTTTTAGCAGCCAGTCGAGCGCTCTCTAACTCCTGGGCAATGGATTTTTTGGAAGCTCGGAGCCTTTTGATAGTAGCATCCTTCGCTGATATCAATTGTTTAAGCCGGGTTACCTCCTCCATGGATTCCTGTAGCTTGCGACGTTGGAGATCTAATTCTTCCATGGTGAAGTGATGACTTCTTTCCAAGATAGTCAGCGAATTGCTAGAATCTCGATACAACCTGTCAAGATTGTCACGAGAAGCAGCAAGGATACGTTTTTCTTCCTGCAAGCACAAGTCAGTTCCTTCAAAAAACCAAGCAAGTAATAGGAGCACAGCAAGGTAAAGCACAGTTTCGTATATCACCTTTTCAGAGTTGAGCTGAGCATGAAGAGAAGAACTCAGTGCATTGGCATCATCTAAGGCAGCGGAGACCTGACTCAGCTCAATCTGACTTTGAGAGTACTTTTCCTCAAAATCAGTGCATCGCTGGGCCAATTCAGCCTGATCTTGAGAATGTTTTTCCTCAAGAATTGCAATCTGCCGAGTCATTCCTAGCAAGAGGTAATCAAACAAAACGAGGTCAGAAGGTAAAACAGTCCACAACAAAGGCGAAGAAAAGAAAAAGGGCACTAACCAGCGTTAGTTGCCTCCAACTCGGATACACGACGATGAAGTGACACTGGATTCCAACACGTAAGAGACGAAGCCACTTCTGGGACGGAAGCACCCTGCGATCTCAGCTGGCTGGCCATCCCATCCACCAAAACCTGATGAGAAGAACAGATGAGCATAATGACAAAAGTTCATGCAATGTAAAGATCAAGCTAAAAAACAGCACAGTACCTGGAGGTTGGAAAAGAACGAAGGGATCCCTAAATCAGGAGAAATCAGCTGATAACCAGGCGCAAGGCCACCACCCGAAGCAGCTTGCAACGAACCAGTAGGAATCAGCTCAGCGCCTTCAACAGAGCCGAACGCCCGATCAGCGGGGACGCTGCCCTCTAAAGCGACTCCCTGGTCCAAAGTTTGGGTTACCACCATGCAGCCAGAGTGTGGAGGTGATCCCGCGTGAACGTCCATGGAAGTGCAGGAGGGAGACCCTGCTTGGGCACCCTCGGGGGCTGGGTCATAGTTGGCACTACCCACTTGAGCCGGATCATCCCCGGCAGCACCCTCGGGGGCTGGGCAGTGGCTTACACTCTTCACCCGAGCTAAGTCATCCCCGGCGATATCCTCGGGGGCTGGGCATATGTCAGCACCATTCTTGAGGTCCAGACTCTCCGCAGTAACCACCTCTAAGGTTGACGGGCCTTCAGCCACTTCCATAGAACCAGGACAATCCAAGTTAGCATCCCGACCCTCGAGATCGCGCTCTAAGGTCGACGAGGCACGGGATGACCTCAACCCAGCATCAGGCACGGCAGCGCAAGCATCCATCGCATCATCATCCACTGGCTCTGATAACAAGTCCTCTGGGACCATATCCTCAAGAGTTTGATCAAAGTTGGCCAGGGACAGTTCCTGCAGACCAATGAGGGCAGACAAAGCAGGAGAGGGAACTCCACTACTTTCACCACTGGCGAGGAATTGCCGACTGTTCTTCCGAGTCAGAGGGACCTCATTCTCTTCCTCCCTGTCGTCTTCATCAGCAACACAGGCAACACACCCATTGGGATCAGCGACAGATGGAGTACACCCATTGGGATCAACAACAGACATACCACACCCATTGGGGTCAGCATCAGTAAATTCAGGCACGGGAACCTCCTCAGCAGCAGGAACCGAGGGACCAGCGCCCCGATCCAAACTAGATACTTGCCGAAGACGTCTCTTTTTCTTTTTCTGCTCATCAGCAGAAAGATCAGTTTGATTGGCTCGACAAGGACGTCTCGGGCGAACACGGACAGGTCTCTGAACATCCAAGGTTGCACCAGCTTCTGGGAGAGGCGCCACCGCCAATGTCCTAGCAGGAGTAGCATCAGAAGAATCTTCAGCCAGTATATCAAGCATAGCACTTATTTCTGCATCATTAGGATCCAAAGGCACCTCAAAATGGACTTGTCGTTCGTCATCAGGAATCTCCCCAAGCGAGGCAACCAAAGCACTGACTTCTTCATCAGAGGGTCGCGTTCTAAGGCCCAAATTGCCATCAGTCGCAGGTGGATTTGACACGAAAAGAGTGAAGACTTTGGCAGGAGGCAAATTCCAGGCCGAGTACGCCACCGGAGCACCAACATTGGACACCTTGCCCCTGAGAATCATTTCCAGTCGGCTCATCAAGTCTGCAGAAGGGATTCTCCTGTTGGTAACCCGAGTTGAGTTGGCTAGCCCTCGATACAGATAAGCTGGGTGGATCCTATCTTTCAGTGGCTGAATGTTCTTGAAAACGAAGTCAGCAACCACAGCTTCAGCAGTTAGACCTCTCTCTTTCAGCAGTCCAACTTCAGCTAGCAACACACCCGCTTCAGCTACCTCCTCATATGTGGGAGACTCGGTCCAGCTTGGGGTGCGAACATCTGGCTGTCTTCCCGACCGAGGGGGGAGAGAATTTCCATAATTATCAACTATGAACCACTCTAGACGCCATCCCTTAATGCTGTCTTTAAGGGGAATCTCAAGATATTCAGTCTTCCGTCCCCGGCGCATCTCCAAACTGGCGCCCCCGACCAACTGATGTTGTCCCCCGGCCATCCCAGGGCGACAATGATACAGGTATTTCCATAAGCCGAAATGCGACAGCACGCCGAGAAAGGCTTCGCATAAGTGAACGAAGATGGAGATTTGCAGAATTGAGTTAGGGTTCAGATGGGTCAGGTTAATATGGTAGAAATCAAGGAGACCACGGAAAAAGGGAGAGATGGGAAGGCCAAGGCCGCGGAGAAGAAAAGGAGCGTAAACTACAGACTCGTGGGTATCCTCTGTCGGGACAGTAGTCCCGTGGCAAATCCGCCAAGAACAGAGTTCCCGCGGAGGAAGAACCCCGATGGACACGAGGTGGAGGAGTTCAGCTTCGGAAATGATGGACATGTGGTTACCTGCAAAAGGCAACTGGCTGTTGGGATCGATTGGAGGAATCACCACAGCGGACAAGCTCGCGATCTTCCTCTTGGGCGCCATCTCGATTCTACCAGCGAGCAGATTGGAGGCGAGCGGCAGAGAGGTTTCGGAAGCGGGAATACAAGAACTAGGGCACGGAAAGCAAAGGCGGCTAAAAGTGCAGCTCTTAAGGGATATTCTCGGACCAGATACCGTTTTAAAAAGTACCCAGTCATCACCCGGCGGTTATTTCCAAAACCAGCGTGCCACGTGGTCATTCGGCAGTTATTTCCAAAAAAGCCGATGGGCCACCTCATCACTCGGTTATCATCCTCAAAATAGCTCATGCGGCCTGCTATCACTCGGCGTTGCCTCTAAAACGCTGATCTCATGTTCAATCGCTCGGCATTACTTCTAAAATGCCGACGGTGACTTGCTATCACTCGGCGTTGCCTCTAAAACGCTGACCTCATGTTCAATCGCTCGGCATTACTTCTAAAATGCCGACGGTGACTTGCTATCACTCGGCGTTGCTTCTAAAACACTGATCTCATGTTCAATCGCTCGGCATTACTTCTAAAATGCCGACGGTGACTTGCTATCACTCGGCGTTGCCTCTAAAACGCTGATCTCATGTTCAATCGCTCGGCATTACTTCTAAAATGCCGACGGTGACTTGCTATCACTCGGCGTTGTTTCTAAAACACTGATCTCACGTTCAACCGCTCAGCATTACTTCTAAAATGCCGACGGCGACCTTCAATCACTCGGCGTTGCCTCTAAAACGTTGATCTCGTGTTCAACCGCTCGGCATTACTTCTAAAATGCCGACGGCGACCTTCAATCACTCGGCGTTGCCTCTAAAACGTTGATCTCATGTTCAATCGCTCGGCATTGCTTCTAAAATGCCGACGGCGACCTTCAATCACTCGGCGTTGCCTCTAAAATACTGATCTCATGTTCAATCGCTCGGCATTACTTCTAAAACGTCGATACAGACTACAAGATTACTCGGCAGCTACTTCTGGAAGCGTCAGTATGATGTCCAAGTTATTCGTCTACTGTCTCAAAAGAATCAGTTTTATAATCAAGCAAAGCGAGTCATCAAGAAGAAGCCAACGTCATTCTTTCATTAAGGGAAGACAATAAGTTTACAAATCAACTCTTTGCGAGTTGATGCTTCCCTACTATTACTACATTACATTACTACTACTACTATACTACGCTATACTACTCTACATTACTACTACATTATTCTAACTACACTATACTAATATCTAAAGACCAGTGGCGTTTAGCCACTGGCCTTGCTGCTGCCGCCGACCCTGGTGCTGCCCTTGCCGCTGCCGCCTTTGGTGCTGCCCCTGCTGCCGCCGCCGTCACCATTCCTGTCGCCGTCGCCGCTGCCCCTGCCGCTGCCGTTGCCGTCGTCGTCGCCACCGTCGTCGTCGTCGTCGTCCTCGCCCTCGCCGCCGCCGTCCGAGACCTCCTCATCCGAGGAGTACTCCGACTCATCCGAGCCCTCGAGCCCGGAGCGCTCGACGGCCCGGATGTATGTCCAGACTTCCGCGGCTATCCCCTGGGAGTCGTCCGAGTCATCGGACGACGCCGGGGGAGAGACGGGAGCCGGAGATCCCTCGGACTCGGATGAGAACTCCTCCTCCGAGTATTCTGAGTCACTGAAATCCTCCGATGGAGGAGTCGGTTCGCGCTTGCGCTTGTTGCTCTTGCCCATGGCGGAAGCAGACGGGAGAGAAGAGAAGGAAGCAGTAAAGAACAGCGAAGAGATGTGAAAAAACCAGAGGGGCAACAGCGTTATTTATAGAAGGGAAAGGCAACCGCTCACCTCCAACCGCGGTCACTGAACAGTCGCAAAGCATTCAATAAGCACTTCCACCCGTCTAGAGACACGTCAGGCGGCTGACGCCGTTTCTTGCAATACTACACCCATTGGGACTCCAGTCAACAGCGCAAAGGATATGATTACACTCGCCGTCCCATCACATTACTACTCAGAAGCAGCCGGCTAAAACACTCAGCGTACCAAGCCGTCCCTTGCCCACACCCATTGGGGGGGGACGCCCAGGAATTATCAGTATATTTTTCAAAATGGTCACATCTGTGCAGGGCACACAGTGAATGCCTCAAGACAAAAATGAGATATCAACGGGAGTTAGAGGGAAGCCAAATATAGCCAGTAGAGTGCAAAATATGGTCGACAGACACGACTTGAAGACTAGACAGAGAACATCCATCAAATGTCCAATCAGTCACAGAGCATATAAATTACACTACCTAGCAAGATACGGATGGATTGCGAACTCGGCTGCAAAAGACAAAATACATGCTGACCTCTGAAGCATAATATTGATGACATAGCACGGATGACATCATGCCAAATTTTTTAGAGGCAGAAAGGATAATCTTCAGCAAAAGGACATAAAAAGAAGACCTTCGAGTGAATTATCCTCAAAAATCCACTTGAAGGTCGGGGGCTACACCCATTGGGTGCACCTCCGGTGCACCCCATGGATTATTATTCCAAGCCGAGATAGAGCCGACTTCTAAAGCGTGGAACTAGATAAAAGAAGCCCCCCTCAACCAAAATGAAGGAACACAAATGGAAATAATCCATACAGAAGACCTTCGAGTAGATTATTTTCTAAAATCTACTCGAAGCTCGGGGGCTACACCCATTGGGTGCACCTCTGGTGCACTCAATGAAGTTCAGAATCCTACAAATTGGAATGCCGACTTCTAAGGCATAGACACGAAACTAAGCTTTGGTCAACGAATGATCAGAGCAGGAGAAGACAACAGGAAGTCATCTTTCTTCATATTACCCGCAAGATTGGACCTGGGATCTTCGGGTTGATTACCTCTAAATTAACCCAAAGATCGGGGGCTTGTGGGAGATAGATATCCCCCGGGTCCACTAAAAGAGTAAAGGACCTCACGAAAGGCCCAAGGGCCCAATAAATCGTAAGGTCATTCTTTCGTGGGCCTGAGGAGAAACAACCAACAAAGCAGAGCGACGTGAGACCAGATCGGTGCAAACCCGGACAGCCCACAACGTCGAGCGAGTAAATCGCAACAGAGACCCGACTTTCCCGCGCTAAAGCCCCCATGCAATGGAGCCATGCGAGGATAAGTCGGCGAGGGTTACGTAGGGATAAACTCAAGAGGTTCACTATCTTTTAGCTACTTGTTCCTATCTTATCCACGTGTACTGCCCCACGGTCGAGTATATAAGGCCTAGGGGGCACCCCTTCAGATCGATCGACCCTTTACTTAGCCATCCACATCAACTCTCTGTATTCTCAATCCAGAGAGCTCTCTTGTAACCACATTCACCAAGCATACTCACCAGGACGTAGGGTGTTACGCATCTCTAAGCGGCCCGAACCTGTAAACCTCGTCCACTGTCCCTCGTGCGATCTGCACGAACCATTTTGCTACAGTTGTCGACACCGTCCTACTCCTAAAACACCTTGAGGGGCAACCCCGGGTGTGCGGTCGGACCCAAAACACCGACAAGGGCCCCTCGTCAGTCACTACCACGCTGCCGCACCTCAGCCACGCGCGGACTCACCTCGGCTGACGAGTGGGGCTGAAACGTCATCTCGTCCGTGCTAACCTAGCTCGGTTGCATTGTGCGCCGACATAGGGGGCCTGCTGGGTCAGTGTCACCCTGCCTCCGTGGTTTTGTGGGGTCCGTATGTCAGGTCCTCCATCTATCTCGTGCTGAATTCGAAACGGATACTGCTTCGTGTTGCACGGACTCCAGAGATCCTGAACCCAACCCTCAGCCATGTGACAACATAAAAGCAAACCGCGACCGTCGCATCCGTCCAGCGAACACCGGGAACCTAGTCCTACCGAATCGAAGGTCTTGACAACATTGTCGCGCTTGAAGAGAGAGTCGAGAGCACAGAGAGAAGGAGAATTTCCGCCATTAGCGACCAAGTGCTCTTCATCGCCGTGCCCCTAGTGTCATGGGGGGGCTCCACCAGATCATGGGGAGGGCATCCACGACCTCGTAGTGGGGAATTAGCAACTGACGGCCATAAGATTTCTCGCCGGTGGTCACTGACTGCGCCTCTCCGTGACTAGACGGGTCGCTGTTGCGATTCACGGTAAGTCAGCTCCTGTTGTCTTCGCCTTGGTGCCCTCTACGTGTAGCACCGATTTTTCGTGGAGATTGCATGCTGGTGCGGGTAATGACCCTCCTCCGGTGGGCGCCACCGTCTGCCATGCTCGCGTCGCCGTTCTGGTGATCGAGACGTAGGAGAACGGCACGGGGCCGTGGATCCATTAATGGGTGGCCTGGATTAGTTCTGGCATACCGCTTGGGGCATTTGGATCTGTGCCGTCGGATCGGCATCCTATGGCTCGAATCAGATTGCGTTTCATTAAGTTGTAGCCATCAGATCTCGATCCAGCGGGTTATAATCCATACCGGTTCGGTTGTGGATCAAATCTAATCCAAATCGTAGGTTGGCAATCTAACGGTCAGGGCACGGGAATACCCCCTTCAGTCGACTCTTTTGCATATAAGCTTTCGCACTTCTTAATAATAAACCCGCCATCCCCGCGCAGTTTGAAACAGTTATAGATAGGTCCCTGGAAATTGCAATAATATCCCTGGAGTCTTATTTAAGTGCAAAATAAATATTTAAAATAACCTAAAACTTGTTTAACCCATAACTTTTACGTCCTAATTCCGATTTGATCCATTCAAGTTGCGTTAGCTTCATAATAATTTTGCCTACGCTTCCGTAACATTATCTTAGCAAATAACATGTTTCCAGAAATAAATATTCATTTAACCTATGCTTAGTAGATTGTTCCTACTAATCAAAGCTAGTTTGTCTATAATTATAATATAACTAAAATATTATTTCCACTCTAGTATGATATAGATCAAAGTTATTCCTTAAATATATTTATCACATGACTTATAAAATCAACATAAAGACCTAGATCTAATTGGTTAATCACATAGATCTTCCAAAAACCACCTCTCTTCAACCCTAACTCTGATTTTAGTGATTCTCGAACCCACGATCTTGTAGCAACGCGTAGATTATTATTATGCAATATGTGCTTATATTTGGTGTGATGTTAATTTTTGCCTACACTATGTTTGTTTGTATTGCTACGACTAGCGCGAGGTTACGAGTCATCTGAAGATCATCTTGATACCTAGAATCTCAACTCCCAGGCAAGTTGTGCCCTTGATGACTTCTATTTACCCAATAATGTTCCTGTTAATCATTATGATCTGCACAGGTTAATTTTGATGGGACCCAATAGGTTACCCTAGTTTGACTATCTTTATGCCTTGTTTACCACTGAACTTTTGGATAGTACTTGTTAGTGCTTTATGTGGATTTGGCCATTGAGGTACACATTATTCATGATCATGCTTTTATTATCAATTTGTTATTTATTGTTCATGTTGGGGTCTGCTTCGTCACCGAAGGTCCTGTAAGAAGAAACACCTTCGGAAGATCAACACAGAAGAAAAGCCGAAGCTACCATCCAGGGAGCTTCGGCATAGTGACACGCCTTGAGGCGAAGGGTGGCACCGACTTAAAGATGAAAAGACCGATTGGCCCATGATAATCTGTATCATGATTGTAACCAGTTATAAAGGACATGAATGTAAATCCACACAGGCTGCGTCCTGTGCCTATAAATAGATGAACAGTATCCCTGTACTGTTCACACTGACTGGTATTCACTCGCACGTCACCTGGATTTTCACCTTCTGTCAAGCCGAAGGTACAAATGTAATTCGATATTGTTCATGTTTGTTCATGATGATATAATAAAAATATCCTAATGATTTCATATGGTTATCCATGTTATTTTCCATGTTTCATATGCTTCTACCTCCATTATTATAATACTGAGATGATGAAGGTACGTCCTTCATAACCTTCGTCTGAAGATCATTATATCCTAAGGGAGATAATGCTTCGAAGGACGAAGGTCTTTAACCATTAATACTTTGTGTTGCCTTGTTCTTATCTCGTAGCATTTGAGAACAAGTCCCCAACATTGGCTTCCACCTCTGGTGAACTCACTTCCACTGTTTGACCTGATGGCTTCATTCAACAATCAAGCTGAAGTATCTTCGGCTACGAAGCTGCTGGTGCTTCCGATAACAGGCGGTTCATGTTCAGAGCCGGCTAACAAGAAGCAGAAGAAGGAAGCACAGAGAAGGGTACAACATGTTGGGGTGCAGGGACCCTTCATCAAATCAAAATGGTCCCACATCCCAATTACCTTCTCCCAGGAGGACCTTCAACTCAAAGATTATCCTCACAATGATGCTATGGTCATATCTTGTGTCATTAAGGGTTTTCTAGTTCATAATGTTCTAGTTGATACAGGCAGCGCAGCGGATATCATATTTGCTAAGGCCTTCAGACAAATGCAAGAGCCAGAAGACAAGATTCATGATGCTACACATCCTCTATGTGGCTTCGGAGGAAGACAGATTACAGCCCTCGGCAAAATCACAATGCCAGTTACCTTCGGCTTTGTTCATAACACAAGAACCGAACAGGTCGTATTTGACATTGTTGACATGGAATATCCTTACAATGCAATCATTGGTCGTGGAACACTGAATGCCTTTGAAGCAATACTTCATCCAACATATCTATGCATGAAGATACCGTCGGAACAAGGGCCCATTGCTGTTCATGGGAGTCAAGAAGCTGCCAGAAAAGCTGAAGGAAATTGGACAGACTCAAAAGCAATTCACAATATAGATGGAGCCGAAGTCTGTGAATAGTACAAATACAAAAGAGAGAAAGCTGCTTCGGCGGCCGAAGCCTATGCTTCTATGTGAAGACATAGTGGAGCAAAAAGTACTGCTGGGGTCTCAGCTATCTGAAGAGCAAGAGAAAACTTTGATAAGATTTTTATTCAACAACAAAGATGTCTTTGCTTGGTCAGCCAATGATCTCTGCGGTGTCAACAGAGATGTCATTGAACAGTCACTCAATGTGGACCCATCCTTCAGGCCAAGAAAGCAAAGGCTTCGGAAAATGTCTGATGATAAAGCCAAAGGTGCTCGGAATGAAGTGAAAAGGCTTCTCAGTGCTGGTGTCATCATAGTGGTAAAATACCCAGAGTGGTTAGCCAATACTATCATGGTGAAGAAGGCCAATGGCAAATGGAGAATGTGCATTGACTTCATAGATCTTAACAATGCATGCCCAAAAGACGAATTCCCGCTACCAAGAATAGACTCTCTTGTAGACGTAGCAACTTCTTCAGAGCTCATGAGTCTATTGGATTGTCATTCAGGCTATCATCAAATCTGGATGAAGAAGGAAGATGAGCCGAAGACTAGCTTCATAACTCCAGTGGCACCTATTGCTATCTTTGGATGTCTGAGGGGCTCAAGAATGCTGGAGGAAGTCTCAGTAGAATGACAGCCAAGGTCCTTCATTCCTAGATAGGTAGAAATGTGCTGACTTATGTTGATGATATCATAGTAAAAAGCACGAAGCAAGAAAATCACATTGCTGATTTGCAAGAAACATTTGCCAATTTTAGGCAAGCTGGCCTAAAATTAAATCCAGAAAAATGTGTTTTTAGAGTAAAGAAAGGCAAGTTCCTTGGTTGTCTGGTATCAACGAAAGGAATTGAAGCTAACCCAAGCAAGATCGAAGCTATCTTTCGGATGGAGCCACTAAGCATGAAGAAAGGGGCTCAACGGCTGGCAGGAAGATTAGCATCATTAAACAGATTCATATCTAGATCAGCGGAAAGAAATCTGCCATTTTTTGAAATACTGAAGTCAGCCGAAGTTTTTCAATGGGGCCCGGCACAACAAAAAGCTTTTGAAGAGTTGAAACAATATTTGATTGATTTAACAACATTAACTCCACCCGCGCCAGGGGCTCCATTGCTCTTATATGTGGCAGCTTCGCATTCTGCAGTGAGTGCGGCACTGGTACAGGAGAAGCTAGATGGTCAGGCTAAAAAGCAAGCTCCAGTATACTTCGTCTCTGAAGTTTTAAGTCCATCAAAGAAAAATTACACAGAATTGGAGAAGATATTATATGTTGTGTTAATGGCCTCTAGAAAGCTTCGACATTATTTTCAAGCATACCACATAATTGTTCCTTCATCACAACCTCTAAAGGACATCATGAGGAACAGAGAGGCTACTGGAAGGATTGGAAAATGGGCTGCAGAGCTTAATGAATTCACCATTGATTATGTGCACAGATCTTCAATTCAGTCTCAGGTGTTAGCAGACTTCATCACTGACTGGACGCCAGGGGCTTAGGAAGAAGAGATAAATAAAGATGCCGAAGCTTGGATAGTGTTCTGCGATGGTTCTTGGGGAATCTTCGGCGCAGGAGCAGCTGCTGTTTTAGTAGCACCTTCGAAAGTCAGAACATGTTATGCAGCCAAGCTAGACTTTAGTTGTACAAATAATATTGTAGAATACGAAGCACTCTTGTTGGGGCTTTGGAAGTTAAGGGCAATGGGAATAAGAAGGGCTATTCTAAAAACTGATTCTCAAGTCATTTCTGGCCATATAGATAAAAGTAGCAAGGCAAGAGATCCAAAACTTGAAAAATATCTGGATACAGTTCGAAGGTTGGAGGCTTCTTTCGAAGGTTTCTCTGTCAAGAACATTCCAAGAGGCGAAAATGAGCATGCAGATCTGTTAGCCAAATCAGTGGCTCAGGGGCTCCCTCTACCTTCAGAAGTATTTTTTGAAACAATAAAGGCACCTTCGGTTGAACTCATGGAGAGAGCAGTGCTCGCCATTTCTCTAGTACATAGTGAAGATTGGAGGACTAAAATCATATCTTTCCTCCAGGGTAACTGCCTCTTGGACGACGAAGTTTATAATAAAAGAATGGAAGGGGAATTATACAAACATGGAGTTTGCTCCCCCCTTCTCAAGTGTTTATCCAGAACCGAAGGTATAGAACTAATGAAGGAGATACATGCAGGATTGTGTGGATCTCATATTGGATCTAGGCCTTTGCTGGGAAAGGTTTTTAGACAGGGATTCTACTGGCCGAAGGTAGCTTTGGATGCAGCAGATCTGGACCAAAAGTGCGAAAATTGTCAAAAATGTGCAAGGGACCAAAAACAACCTTCGTCATTAACTTAGTTAATACAACCAATCTGGCCATTGCAAAGATGGGGCCTGGACTTGTTAGGCCCACTTCCACCAGCACAAGGTAATTTGAAATATATCATGGTGGCTGTAGAATATTTTTCTAAGTGGATTGAAGCAAAACCTTTGGCTACAATAACTTCAGTTACAGTCCAGAAATTCTTTTGGCAAAATATCGTTTGTCGCTTCGGCGTACCGAAGGCTATAACTATGGACAATGGAACACAGTTTGATGCCGAAACTTTCAAAGATTTCTGCGACCAGATTGGCACGAAGATTCATTTTGCATCAGTCAGGCACCCGGAGTCAAACGAGCTGGTCAAAAGAGCAAATGGTATTATAATGACGAAAATAATGAAGTTAATCTTCAATCAACCCAGAGGAAAGTGGCCAGATGAGTTGATTAAAGTGGTGTGGAGCCACAATACAACTATATCAAGGTCAACAGGTTTTACACCGTTCAAGTTATTGTTTGGTGACGAAGCTATAACCCCAGAAGAAGCTAAGGCAGGGTCAATTAGAACAGTAGCTTCGGCAGAGGACGAAGCTGATTATTCTGTAGCAAAAGATGCTATAGAAGGGACCATACTTCAGGCTGTGGAGAATATCAATAAATATCAAGCCGAAACAATAAAATGGCATGACAGAAAAGTTCGGCTGAAAAACATTAAGCTAGGGCATTTGGTACTTCGGAGAGTGGCCAATCCAGACACAGTAGGCAAGCTACAACTGAAGTGGGAAGGACCCTTTCTGGTGGTATCTTCGTCAAGACCCGGTTCTTACAGATTAAAGGATATGGACGGTAATGGCATTCCTAGATCTTGGAATGCGGATGAGCTTCGACGATATTATGTGTAACTTGATGTAATCTTTTTCATTTTTCCTATGGCACCCTTTTCCTTTCCAAAGGGAGAGAAAGGTTTTTAATGGGGCCATAGTTTGTAATTTTCCTTTCTTATCCAGCTCTACGAGAGCAAAATCCCCCAAAAATATGTAAAATGTAAAATCTGAGCATGCACCATCGAGTGCAGAAAAAGAAAAAAATAGGGAGAAGCTCGAAAGTCGTCCCTAAGGGGATGCAGAGCACGACGAAGCTACAAAAAGTCGTTCCTAAGGGAGCGCAGCGTAAGTTTTCTGCTCAAAAGTCGTTCCTAAGGGAATGCAGAGCTAAATACCGCCGAAATATTAGGCGAAGAAGTTCAAAAGACGTTCCTAAGGGAATGCAAAACTTACACCGAAAAGTCAACGGTGATACCGCCGAAATAGAAGGCGAAGAAGTTCAAAAGACGTTCCTAAGGGGATGCAGAACTTACACCGAAAAAATAAGCGGTGCAGCCAAAAAATAAACGGCAAAGAGATTTCAGCTATTCCTAAGGGAATGAAGAGTTTTTGATGTGGCTTCGTAAGCATGTGTCTGGACATTCATTTGCACAATACATCACATCATTCATTGCATTCATATACATTTTTAGACATACATTGGATCATCATCATCATATCATACAAATACAGACAGTTGCTTCGGCTCTAATGATAAGGCTTCGGTGAAAGGAAAAGAAGCAGATTTATGCTTCGTTGTGTACGAGAAGAAGGGAAGGTGTTTTTCGCCTTCGGCTCAAAAAATACAAGTTTCGTCCACATCAAAGCAGTTCATACATGGACAAAAAGGTAAAAATATATTACAAGGTATGGACAAATTTACAGAGTAGTATCTGATTCTTAAATTACAATATTCTTTACAAGGATAATTCAAAAGTTTCTCTAGAGTTTTTTCTCATAGCAATGTCTTCGGCTTCATCACCATCCGCTAAGCTTTGGATCATCCACCAAGCTTCGGATCATTGCTCTTCGGCTTCGTCATCCTATACATAACAAAGCGTTATAAGGTAAATTCAAGTTTCAAGGAAAAGGTAAGCACAAGGTATGAGTTTATTACCGATTTGAGGTGACTTCGAGCTTCGTCACCAGCCAAGCTTCGTCCACCCTTCGCCCAAATTTGAGTTACGAATCTGTTCCCAATGCTTCGGGCCAGGCCAGGGATGTCATTCAAGTTCGTTGGTGATAAGCTGAAGTTCGGCCTGTTTACAATATTCCCGTGCGTGCAACCAGCCTTCATAAAAGCAACAGCTGTGCCACGAGAAGCTAGCTGTCGGGGACCATAATTAGGGGTACCCTCAAGACGCCTAATTCTCAGCTGGTAACCCCCATCAGCATAAAGCTGCAGAGGCCTGATGGGTTTGATTAAGTCAGGGATCAGTCCATACGAGCGACTCGATCACGCCACGCCCGAGCCTAGCCTCGGGCGAGGGCAGCCGACCCTAAGATGACTCCGTCTCGCCTGAGGCCTCCTCTTTCACGGCAGACGCATCACCGGCTCGCCCGAGGCCCCGCCTTCGATAAGAAGTAACCCTGACTAAATCACCGCGCCAACCGACCAAGTCACCGGGGCGTTTAACGCAAAAGGTAAGACCGACGGGCAACCAGACTTCGCCAGAGGTGCCATAGGAGGCTCTGCCCGACCCAGGGCTCGGACTCGGGCTGAGGCCCTGGAAGACGGCGAACTCCGCTCCGCCCGACCCAGGGCTCGGACTCGGGCTAAGGCCCCGGAAGACGGTGAACTCCGCTCCGCCCGACCTAGGGCTCGGACTCGGGCTAAGGCCCCGGAAGACGGCGAACTCCGCTCCGCCCGACCCAGGGCTCGGACTCGGGCTAAGGCCCCGGAAGACGGCGAACTCCGCTCCGCCCGACCCAGGGCTCGGACTCGGGCTAAGGCCCCGGAAGACGGCGAACTGCGCTCCGCCCGACCCAGGGCTCGGACTCGGGCTAAGGCCCCTGAAGACGACGAACTCCGCCTCGCCCGACCTAGGGCTCGGACTCCGCCTCGGCCTCTGCCGAACGACCTCCGCCTCGCCCGACCCAGGAGTTCGGGCTCGGCCTCTGTCATGCAGGACGGACTCGACCTCGACTTTGGAGGAGCCTCCACGACGCCCGACCTAGGACACAAGACCGCCACGTCAACGGGAAGCGTCATCATCACCCTGCCCTGAGCCGACTCGGGTCGCAGAGAACAAGACCGGCGTCCCATCTGGCCAGCTCCGCCAGATAGGCAATGATGGCGCCTCACTAGACCATGACGACGGCGACTCTCAGCTCCCTTACGAAAGCAGGGAGACGTCAGCAAGAGCACAGCTGTTCCAACAGCTGTCCCTCCATCAGGCTCCGTTACTCCTCCAACAGCCACGACGCCACACCAACAGGGTGCCAAGATCTCTCCGGCTGCCACCTTGGCATGTACTTAGGGCGCTAGCTCTCCCTCGCTAGACACGTAGCACCTTGCTACACCCCCATTTTGTACACCTGGATCCTCTCCTTACGACTATAAAAGGAAGGACCAGGGCCTTCTTAGAGAAGGTTGGCCTCGCGGGAACGAAGGGCAGGGGCAGGCGCTCTCTCGGGGCCGCTCGCTCCCCTCACCCGCGCGGACGCTTGTAACCCCCTACTGCAAGCGCACCCGACCTGGGCGCGGGACGAACACGAAGGCCGCGGGAATTCTCCGACTCCCTCGTGACCCGGCTCCGGCCACCTCGCTCTCGCTCTCTCTCTCCCCCCTTCGCGCTCGCCCACGCGCTCGACCCATCTGGGCTGGGGCACGCGGCACACTCACTCGTCGGCTCGGGGACCCCCCGGTCTCGGAACGCCGACACTAGCAGAGCACAGAAGTCACCATGCCCAGCTATGACTTCATCAAGAGCATCAACTTTGCCTTCAATATGATCGAAGATGCCTGACAGGTCTTCAGCCGAAGGTTTAAACTTTTCAGAACTGACTCCAACTGAGTTGAAGACCTGCTTCAGTCATTGCACACAACGGTTGCCGAAGTTTAGACATTTATCTTGAAGTTCCTTCAATGACTTTTGCAAGTTAGAACTCTTTGCAACTTCAGCTTCAAGCTTTGCATCAAAATCCTTCTTCTCTTGTTCGAAGCTTTTTGATTTCATGGAGAGTTCACTGTTTAATCTAGCAATCTTGGCTTGGGCTTCTACCAGCGAACCCTCCATTGTTTGAAGCACGAAATCCTTCTTCTCCAGAGTAGCTTCGTGATCTTTAATTTTGCCCTCTAAGCCCTCAATTATAATCTCATTTTTCTTGTCCTCGAGGTCTTGTTGCATCCTCAAGGTTTTACTTAGCAGTAGTCTCTAAAAAAATAACTTTCATCAGAAGTAACCTTCATCTCGAAAACAATAAAAAGTTAAGGTAAGAACTTTACCTTAAAATTAGAATAAAACAAACTGCCAGCAATATGTTGCCGCCGGTATCTGCTGATGTCAGCCTCAAGCTTTGGAAAGCCAACACTCTTCGATAGAGTGCTGACAACCTTCGCTCCAGTCCGGTCTAGGAGGCATCCTAAGCTCTCTTCGTCAACGCCACCGAAGAGCAACGCTCCTGGCTGGTACCGCAAGATATAGCATAATCTCTTAGCTCCTCTTTTTCAGCCTTGGATAACTCCTGACCAATCATGTTTTGAAAATTGAAGTCCTCTGAAATATCTTCGGTAATCTTCTTATCTTTGTTAAACACCTTCTCCCCTTTTCCAGGCACTGTGGCCAGGGTTTCCTCGGCAGTTGCAACAGTTTCTTCTGTGGCCATATCCAAAATCATCTTATCAATATCAGAAAATACGCCCGCAAGATTTGTGGCTTTGGCCGCCGCACCTTTGGCAGTTGTAGCTTCGGTGGGAGCATCTTCGGTAGCTGGTGTTTTTTACGCTGAAGCTGACGGCGGTGTTTCTTCAATAGCATCAACAACAGTAATAATACTTCGCCTTTTTTCAGTAGGCTTCTTGATTGCCACAGGCTCCTCCTTCTTCTGTAAAAGCTTCATCAGTTGTGGCCCTAGTGGACTTAGCTTGAGAGGCAAAGATTCGGTCATTACCTTTAAAATTTCCTCCACGTCAGCAGCAGGAGGCGTTGAAGGAATTTCTTCCTCTATATCAGTTGTTCTTGGCTTCGCAGCCGCAACTTTTCTTTTCTTCGGAACTGCCACCTTTGGCTCAGGGCTGGATTTTTTCTTTTTTAAAGCTTTTTCATCTTCTTCTATCATTCTAGCAGCTTGCCTCTTCATAACACTAACAACTCTTTTTCGCTTTGGCCCTTCGGCACCCTTGCTTAACCATTCATAGTTAGGGTATTCAAATTTCAGGGCATCCATTACTCGGTTTAGCCTTCGTTTCGGTCGGGTGCCGAAGCTCGCGGTCATCAATTGATCTTCTTTCTTAGTATAGTTGCCTAAAATTTTATTGCACATAGCTTCAATCATTTCCAACCATTCTTGGCAAGGCTCTTTGAAATGTTTCTTGAACTTGAAGTGATAGGGCAGTCGAACAAGTTCATTCTTTTTCTTTTCTCCTTTAAGCTTCGGCATATTCCATTCCTTTAACGTCGGAAATACTCTATTGGCTAAGTATTCCTGCACCAAATCTCTAGTACCTATATGCTCAGACACAACTCGGAATTCGCCCACAGCTTCTCGGCATGGTGACCCTTGCAGCATGTCACACAGGGGCCTAGTTAACCCGAAGGTTAGGTCCAGTGGGCTCTGAACTATCTTCTCCTTCTTCTCATCAACCTTAACATAAAACCACTCATTCTTCTAACCGGTTGGCCATTTGGTGCGATAGCTGATCACCGGAGTCTTCATATCTTTGCGGTAAGCAAAGTTGTAACAGCCAAAATTCTCGTGTAGCCCATCTTCTCTAGCCTTCGTCTGATAATGAAGCTCGTGCACCCGGCAGAAAGCTTCGGTAAGCGGGTCCACTCCTTGGCTTCAGAGAGCCTAGATAAAGACGCTGAGCCTAACGATAGCGTTAGGAGTCAGCTGATGAAGATAAATTTCGAAATCTTCCAAAACATCCCCAATCATTTCATGCAAAGGAAACCTCAATCCTGCTTTGAAGAAACTTCTGAAAACTACCACCTCATCATTTTCTGGCTTCGGAGTGGTTTCTTCCCTGCCAAAACGAATCAGCTTCTTCTCGGCTTCCTCGAAGTAGCCTAGCTTTATCATAATGGGCATATCAGCCTCAGAGACAGTAGACTTTCCAAAATCCAAGTGGCTGGGCTTGGATGGCATGACGGTGTTATAATCTATCTCTTCTTCATCAGCATCACCCTCTTCAATGTCAGCCTGTTCAGCTTCGGCAGCAGGTGCACCTTCGTTAGAGGCACCCTCTGTCACAACCAGTCCCGATTGCCTCATTACTTCGGAGATTGGGGCAGTCTCGGCAGCTTCAGCCTCCTCTCCATCGCGTGTAACTCTAGCAGTTGAACACACTCTGTCCATTTGATACTAAATTTCTTACGGTTTTGACAAAGTTGTTGACTTTTTGCAAATTTGCCAAAGCTCCCTCTTATGATGAAGCTAAACCAAGACGATGCTCTAATTGAGAATACGATGAATACGCTTTGACTATGGTCAAATTTTTCAGCAGCACAACAGTGCAATAGTAATAAATGCTGTGATAACTTCACACCTACCCGTCTGTTTATATAGTGCCGCCGGTGGGAAGGTGAATCATCAAGCTGCTCGCACCCGCTGAATAGTCGCCCGCACCCACTGCACGGTGGACCATAGTGCGCGAGAAAGTGAATCACCAGATCACGCGTACCCGTCGTATGGCGGGACCACCTCGCACTCGGAATATTTAATCGTTTCTCGACAACGAGCTTAGGGAAGGTGTTTTTCGGACCTTCGGCATTCCGAAGCCTAAGAGAATTTTTCACGGGTCGAGCTCGTTACGAAAAATGATCTGGCACCGTGAAGGGGCTACTGTTGGGGGTCTGCTTCATTGCTGAAGGTCCTGTAAGAAGAAACACCTTCGGAAGATCAACACAGAAGAAAAGCCGAAGCTACCATCCGGGGAGCTTCGGCATAGTGACACTCCTTGAGGCGAAGGGTGGCACCGACTTAAAGATGAAAAGACCGATTGGCCCATGATAATCTGTGTCATGATTGTAATAAGTTATAAAGAACATGAATGTAAATCCACACAGGCTGCGTCCTGTGCCTATAAATAGATGAATAGTATCCCTGTACTCTTCACGCTGACTGGTATTCACTCGCACGTCACTTGGATTTTCGCCTTCTGTCAAGCCGAAGGTACAAATGTAATTCGATATTGTTCATGTTTGTTCATGATGATATAATAAAAATATCCTAATGATGTCATATGATTATCCATGTTATTTTCCATGTTTCATATGCTTCTACCTCCATTATTTTAATACTGAGATGATGAAGGTACGTCCTTCATAACCTTCGTCTGAAGATCATTATATCCTAAGGGATATAATGCTTTGAAGGACGAAGGTCTTTAACCATTAATACTTTGTGTTGCATTGTTCTTATCTCGTAGCATTTGAAAACAAGTCCCCAACAGTTCATGATAAGATCATTATGTTAATTGGAATATGGAGCGACCACCCGGGGAAACAGTGCTACCACAAGGGTGGTGTGGGGGACAGATATCCTCCGTGTCCACTAGAAGGCGAAAACCCTTGCATGGGGCCACGGACCAGTCGCCCCACAAGAAGGCAATGGGCTCGTGCCACGATCGTCCGCGGATTATGCACAATCTCAAGGGAACCGTCCGTTTTTCCCGCGCCCGGCGTCCTCAAACGCCGGAGATAGATTGGGATAAAGTCGGCAAGTTTTCCTTAAGATAAGCTAAGTTAGTTCGCTATTTGCTAGGAGATAAGCCCGAAGAGTGCGATCATCGTGTGCGTAGGGAGTGTCCCATGGTCATGTATATAAGGCCTAGGGGAACCCCATCATTTTCATCTCATTAGCACCTCACCATTCAGGAAACACCACTTGTAAACACACCTCACATACAAAGCCACCCCAGGAAGTAGGGTATCACGCCTCTCAAAGCGGCTCGAACCTGCAGAAAATCGCCCGTCTCTCTCTCTTTCTCTCTCATGCTCCTAGCAGAACCGTTGAGCTACGATCAGCAACACTGTCCTACCCAAAAACACCACGAGGCTATCCTTAGGTGTGTGGTCGGACACTAGACACCGACAGCTAGCGCGCCAGGTAGGGGGTGTGTTGTTGATCAAAGTTAGCTCAATGGCCGTCACCTTCAAGAACAAGATCACTCTTAGCCTAGGGGCTATGTTCCGCTTCGGGAGCATCTCATGTATAGCGGACGAAGAAGGGACTCTACACCACATAGCGGATCCACCCGAGAAGAAGCCTTCCTCGGGAATCCTGAGAGAAGCCAGAGCAAGTCCGCGGACAACGCCCCCACTCACAGCTTAGGGAAGATGGTCCCTTGCAGACCGGGATTCAGGAGCCCTCGGGAGAAGAAAGACCGATCGGTCGGGGTTTCACTAACCCAAAAAACTCTGTCGTCCACCTCGCCCACTAAGGAGTGGACACGGATCACTCGGAAGAAGGAAATAAACATCCTAAGTCAGGGAAGGAGAACACGTCAAGCCACATTTCTGATACCTCCGCCCTCAAAGGAGGATGGGCAGAAGAACACCGTCGTGTTGGCTCCTTTCTACCCTAACATCCTCATCATCCAGGGGAGATTGGAGTCAGCACCCATATCCAACGATGAGCCTACCATGCAAGGGGAGGAACCTCACCAGCGTGATGCCCGACAACAGAGAAACAGACACCAGAACGTGTGGCGATATCATGAAGCCGTGGAACAGGATCCGGCGTAGCCCGTGTCCTAGGACAAAGCCTCGAAAGTGGGAGAAACTCCCGACGAATGAGTACATCGAGAAAGATGTAACTCCTGCCATCGTGATCGCCGAAAGACTCAAGATCGGGAGCGAGAGCTAGCCGAACAAGACGCTAGGCTCCAGCGAAAGAACCCTCTCCTTGGTCAAAACCGGTACCCCGATTTCGCTCAAGCACTAAACACACCGAGTGAAGTTGGAGGAGTACTAGCACAGATAGCCGACGGCCACCCGCGAACCCTAGACGCGGAAGATTACCAACGACTGCTTACTCAGGTGGCTAATCATCTTCTACCCTCGCTCATCCCGTGAACGATCTGCGCCACACCATCAACAGCCGACGAGACGTGCAGAGAACCATCAGCACTTCGCGCAATCAATAGCATGAAAATGAGATAAGTCGTGCCACCCGAGTTGAGTCAACGACAGCTTCAACCAGTGGCCCGTTCCGGGGACGGTCGAGACGACCTACTACCGACTCCCCTCCCTAGGACCGACGACAGAAACATCGGCAGGATGATACATGCGGAGTTTCCATGCTTACTCCGTGTCTCCGGGCCATCCAATGGCCTCCCAACTTCAAGGTCTCCAACGTCGACAAGTACGAGCCTAAGCAGGACCCGGGAGGCTGGTTGGCCATCTATACGACCGCTGCCTATGCTGCTGGGGCAACGAAGAATGTCATGACGTCGTACTTGCCCATTGTCCTAGGGCAAGACACGCTGCAGTGGCTCCAACACCTACCTCAGCACCGCATCGACGATTGGGGTGACTTCTGTCGTCGGTTTATCACGAAATTCTAGTCTCACTCCGATAGGTCGGCGCAGCCATGTGACCTCAAATCCATTAGGCGCCAGAATGATGAGACCATCTGATCGTTCCTCAAAAGATTTCAAACAATGAGGAACCGCATCCCTGAAGTCGTTGAGGCGGCCGTAATTGAAGACTTCTATTGGGGATCCAACGACTCGACCTTCGTCTGAGCCATACTCCAAAAGGCGCCAGTGTCACACCCGGTTTTAGAAGGCAAACCGAATGCGAACTATGTACGTGCCAGGATCAAAACTCACGTACACAGCAATTACATAAATGAACATCATCGCACAGTGCTCGAATAATAACATAAAAGAGTATTATCTTGTTACATCACAGAGTCATAGACATCCACATAGTCATCAACTTAATTGATAAATCAAAGTGCTAGCGAAACGCAGTAAAGATAAGGCCTTCACAGGCAGCTGACTGGGGGTTGCCGCCAACCCACACCTAAAACTCGTCGTAGTCTTGAAACTCCTGGAAGTCTCCTTCCACGACTTCGTCCTCTCCTGAGCAGTGGTTGCAATGCGGACAACCTGGTGTTTTGTGGTAAAGCAAGGATGAGTACACATCAACGTACTCAGCAAATGCCCCGTTTGGCTGAAGTGGACTAGCTTTATGTGGGGTTAAGGTCAAAGCAGTTGCTTTTAGTTGGTCAAGTATTTATTATTAGTGGAAGCCAAGTTTTAGTAATAACCAACCCGTGAGCCATTTCCTCATCGAGGAAACATCATGATCATCATCGAACCAAAACATTAGTAGAACCATTGTATCTTGTACCATCTGTATCTCTAATCAAAGAGGATCCCAAGGCTGCTCTTAACCGTGAGCACGGCTGATATATCAGTTTCACTACCCTCTGCAGAGGTCGCACACTTTACCCATGAGCCGTGATTCTCGTTCTGCCCGGGGAGAGCTAATCCCCATTGATCATTTCCTAGGTGGTCCGGCAGGGTATCACTACGTAGCTTTTACAAAGATTCCCTAGAGATCATAGCTGCCCGTTAGGTTTCTCCAGTTTGATAAACACAGTACTCCTCCCCGCAGGAGAGTGACTAACAAAAGCAAAACGAAAGAACCTCGGCACTCAGCCTCGGCAGAGCAAGCACTGTGCCTGGACCCCATTGACGGCACGACGGCGAAGCAACTACACCTCTAGTTCCTCCAATTAATTAGCTAAGGGCATCCCATTTCACCCTCATGGTTGCACTGTTATCCCGGGTGGTCTCTCAACGAACAGGTCCTTACGAAGAGGTACTCAGGAAACAACCTGAGCCCCCTAGAGTATCACAAGATCATCAACATAATCAAGATAACAGTATCGTATCATAAATAGTCACATCATGTTCATTGATTAGGTTAAGGCAATAGCAAAATGCTAACCATAATAATAACCCAAAAGGTCATCAAGGATAAGGTAAAGTATAAAGCTAGTCAATCCTTAGGTTTCAATTAAGTAATGCGGGAAAGTGAATTATAAGTGAATAGGACATAATGGGTCAGAGGACACTTGCCTTCACCAAACTGCTGATCGGGGACTTCTTCTGCAACTTCCTCGGGAAACACAGACTGCCCGTTGTCTACGTAAAGTAATCATTCATTCTATGCACTTGGGGAATAACAAACAAAAGCAATATACCAAACATATGCAGCAGAGAGATCACAAGTTCACAGTAGAAAAGGATTGGCAATCTGGTGTTCCCTAGGTCTAGGGTAGATGACTATACAAAGTGATTCATTATCCACTAATCAAAGTCAGTGGTGGGGTTACATCATTATATGGTGTTAAGTCCATAAACTTAGGTGCTCCAACTTTTATTAAAGTCTACTACCTTTTATTTATCTCAAACAGGGTTCCAATAACATTAATTTTACCCTAATGATCAACTATTAATTGGGACATAAAAACAGCAGGGAAACATTGTATAAATAGATAGATAAAAATATTGTGAGCATTTTGCAATTTGAAGCACCTAATTTGGAGTTCATATGACAAAGTTATGAATTTTACAAGATTAGGGATTAAAAATATGCCTTAAATACTTATTTTGGATTAAATAAAAGGTCCGAGGACCTAACTGCGTAAATCCAGGGACGGCGGGTTAATTTTCAGAAAGCCGGGGGTCTCTTTAAGAAAATGCGCGGGTGAAGGGGTATCGGGCTTTTATAGCCGTTGGATCTCGGATCAACGCCCGAGATTAGATCCGCGGGCAGGCGCGCGAGCGCGCGGCGGTCTGAGCGGCTGACAGGCGGGGCCGGGCGGGCAGCGTGGGGCGGACGGCTGACAGGCGGGGCCGGGCGAGCAGCGCGGGGCGGACGGCTGACAGGCGGGACCGGGTGAGCAGCGCGGGGCGACTGGCTGACAGGCGGGGCCCAAACGGCAGGAAGGCGGGGTGCGGGGGAAACGGCTCTGGGCCGTTGGATCTCAGGCGAACGGCTAGGGTTGGGCTCGGCCTAATTGAAACAGGGCCGTTCGATCTGGAGTGGACGGCGGGGATTGGGTGGTCGGCTTCTGTCTTCTCCTCCGGCCAGCAGAGGCGACGGCGCCCGTCCCGCAGCGGAGAACTCGCCGGAGACGAGGGGCGCAGGGGCTCTGCGGGTCTCTGGGATGACCTAGGCGGCCGGGGAGGTTGGGGAGGGCGCGGGGAACCTTCCGGTGGGGACTGGGTCGGGGCAGGGGCACCGGAGGGGGGCGGCCCATGGCGAAGCGGCTCGGCGGTGGCGCTAAGGAACTCCGGCGAGCAATTAAACGCGACAGAGTGAAATAGAGGGGAAGGGAGAGGGCATGGGAGGTTCTTTACCTCAAGGCGAACCCCGGGGACTCCTCGGTGGCGACGGAGACGCGGCGGCAGCCCGAGTCGACGGTGGCGGACCTCGGCGGCTGCGCAGAGAACGGCGGTGAGCACGGGCAGAGGGATTCGGGGAGGGAGAGGGGAAATTGGGGCGCGTCCTGGGTTGTGGACGCTGGGGCGAAGCTCACCGTGGCAGAGGACACGGCGGGGCTCCAACGGCGACGGAGGAACGAGCTCGGGCGGCGGTGGTTTAATGGCGGCGGCGCTTTAGCGGGTGTGCAGCGTGGGGGAGGTGGGAGAGGGGTCTGCAGGTGCGCAAATGGGGGAGGGGAAGAGGGCGAGCGAGGCTCTGGGCTCAAGTGGCCGAGGCGAGGTGGTGGCGAGCTCCACGCGCGACGTGGGCGCGGAGTCCGCGGCACACGCGGCTCGGGGCGGCGGTTACGCGGGGACGAGGAAGCTGACAGCCCGGGCCCGCGAGCAGAGAGTGGGGGAAGCGGGCATGCGCGGGGAGAGCGGTTGCGCTGACGGGTGGGCCTGCCAGGGCAGAGAGAGAAGGGGGGGGGGGGGAAGGCACGCGCGTGGGATGGGCCAGATGGGCCGAAAGGCCGAGGGGGCGGGGGAAAATGGGCTTCTTTTCCTTTTTCTTTTATTCTGGCATTTGCTTTCCCTTTTCTTTTTATTTACTCTATTTGATTCAAATTCAAATAAGCCACAAACTCAAATTAGCATTTCTAAGAATTATGCACCAAACAAAAGTAGGATTTAGGGTTTGACATGATGCAACATTTCATACTCCCTTGGAGTTTAGCCTACTAAATTATAATTACAATTAAGAGTAACCACTCTTCTTCTATAGAAAAGAGAAGGAGGAGATTGGGGAAAGGTGTGAAAAGAGGAGTAACACCTGAATTTGTGAATATGAGCAAAGAAATTTTATACCCCCAAATTCAGGGTGTTACAGCCAGCCACCTCCGAACAATTGTTCCAGGAAGCGAACATCTACATCACCGCGGATGAGCGGCCCAAGGACCTCATCGGAGGCACAAAATCCGCGCCACCCGTGCCATGGCGGGATACGAACTAGAAGCCAGACAAGCACTAGGAAAAAAGGCCCCGCGAGGAGGTGCACACCGCCGGGCCACGTGACGCTCAAGCCCGCGGCGCACCTCGTAGAGGAGTGTGGACACTGGACGAAATCCTCGACTCCTAGTGCCCGTACCACAAGGACATGCACCACACCCTGCGGAACTGCAGAGACTTCAAACATTCCATTGGGAATGGCCGACCGTTCCAGCCACTACCACCTCCCCCACCACGAGGAGAGCCTGGCGAGCCTAGGCAGCCTCAACAGCAGGAAGAGGGGAGGGGTGCAGCTTTCCCACGCGTTGGCAGGGAGTTCAACGTCATATTTGGAGGCCATGGGCACAAGAAAATAGGAGGCAATAAAAGCTCAACAATCGGCAGGTCCTAGTGGGCACGACCAGTGCTCCGTCCCCTTACCGATGGTCAGAACATGCGATAACCTTCAGTCGAGCTGATCAATGGCTTAACTTTGATCACCCTGACAAATATCCGCTACTCGTTGATCCGGTGATCCGAGAAAGCCAGGTAAAGAAAGTGTTGGTGGACGGGGGAAGCAGCATCAACGTCGCCTTCCCTCGGACGCTCTAGGCCCTGGGGGTCGCCATTAAAGACCTCACTGAGTCGGATACTCCCTTCTTCGGCATCGTGCCGACCGAAGGGGAATACCCACTCGGACACATCTACCTATCTGTCACCTTTGGAACCCCAGAGAACTACAGAACTGAGTTGTTGAGGTTCGAGGTGGCGCGCTTCGACTGCGGGTACAACACCATCATTGGAAGACCAGGACTGGTGAAATTCATAGCTATTCCGCACTATCTGTACATGATACTCAAGATGCCAAGACCTCAGGGTATTATCACCATGCGCGCCGACTTCCAAGGTGCCGCAGAATGCTTTCGGGGTGCCATCCAAACGTCTCTCACTGCTGGGTCCCCAGTAGCCATTCCGACACAAGCGAATGGCAGACTGGAGGATGAAATTCTCACGATCCCCTCGAACGAAGCTCAGGCTGTGACCTCTATGCGGCCGACTGAAGAAACTAAAAGGATCAATCTGGGATTCTCTGATGAACGCAAGACTGCAATCATCAGCTCCAGCCTCGATAACAAATAGGAAAGCGCGCTCATCCAGTTCCTGCAAGACAATCGGGATGTATTCGCATGGCAACCTGCGAACATGTCGGGAGTCCCGAGAGAACTGGCCGAGCACAAACTTAAAATATATCCTCAGGCGAGACCGATCCGACAGAAGCTGCGTCGTTTCACGCCCGATAAGAGAGAAGTCATTCATGCAGAGTTAGCTCGCCTAGTGTCGACATGATTCGTTAGAGAAGTATTACACCTAGAGTGGCTAGCAAACCCCGTTCTTGTACTCAAAAAGAATAAAGTTGATTGGCGCATGTGCATCGACTATACCAATCTCAATAAGCACTGCCCTAAGGATCCCTTCGAACTCCCTAGGATAGATCAGGTAGTTGATTCGACCGCTGGCTGCTCTATGCTCTCCTTCCTAGACTGCTACTCCGAGTATCATCAGATTAGTCTGGCAAAGGAGGACGAGGAGAAGACTGCATTTGTCACACCATTTGGAGCCTTTTGCTATACCTCCATGTCGTTCGGCCTCAAGAACGCTGGAGCGACTTACCAAAGGGCCATCCAGACATGCTTAGCCAATCACTAGGGCAAGCGAGTGGAGGCTTATGTTGATGATGTGGTTATCAAGACAGAAAACTCAGAAAACTTCATCGAGGATCTGCAGCAAGTCTTCAACAGCTTGAGACGCTATCGATGGAAGCTAAACCCAGAGAAATGTGTATTCGGAGTGCCAGCCGGAAAGCTACTTGGGTCTATCGTCAGTCATCGGGGAATAGAAGCAAATCCAGAGAAGATTGAGGCCATTATGAGGATGGAACCGCCACGATTACAGAAGAAGGTACAAAGGCTCACTGGATGCATGGCAGCGCTAAGCAGATTCATATCAAGGCTAGGCAAGAAAGGAATGCCATTCTATAAATTCCTCAAGAGGGTGGACAAATTTTAGTGGACCACAGAAGCGCAAGAGGCCCTGGATGCACTGAAGAAGTTCCTGACCACTCCACCAGTACTCAAGCCACCACACCGAGCTACGTCCGATCAGTCGGCTAAAGATCTGCTGCTATATATTTCCTGCATGACTCACGTGGTAAGCACCACGTTAGTAGTCGAACGGGCAGAAGAAGGGCACACATACCCAGTGCAACATCTGGTTTACTTCATCAGCGAAGTCCTCGGACCCTCAAAGATAAGGTACCCTCAAGTTCAGAAGCTATTATATGCGGTACTTCTAACCGCTCGCAAGCTCCGGCACTACTTTGACGACCACAAAGTCATAGTAGTCACAAGATTTCTAATATGCGATATTTTTCACAATAAGGAAGCTATTGGGAGAACAACCAAGTGGGCGTGCGAGCTTGGAGCTCATGATATAGAGTTCCGACCTCGCACAGCGATAAAACCTCAGGCATTGGTCGACTTCATATCAGAGTGGACTGAGCACCAGGTCTCGGAATGCCCATAAGTTGCTGAAATATGGAGAATGTACTTTAATGGCTCGCTGAGACTGGAAGGAGCAGGGTCAGGGATTCTCTTTATCACTCCCAGAGGTGAGCAACTCAAGTATGCACTCCAGCTCTTGTTTCCAGTATCCAATAACGCTGTAGAGTACAAGGCGCTGGTCCACGGACTAAGCATCACTGTTTCACTCGACATCAATAGATTAATGGTGTATGATGACTCACTAGTGGTCATAAGCCAAGTAAACAAAGACTGGGATTGCTCGACCGACTCAATGAACAAATATTGTGCAGCGGTGCGGAAGCTGGAGGACAAATTCGAAGGATTAAAATTCCACCATGTGGAAAGGGATCACAATGCAGCGGCTGACGCACAATCAAAGCTGGGATCCAGTCGGGCCCAAGTTCCACCTAGGGATTTTGTCCAAGAAATACAGAAACCGAGTGTCACCACAGATCAGATGGAGGAATGCCACGTTCTGAGTCAGGCAGAGGCAGATCCCAATGAATGGAGAGAGCCAATCATCAGATACATAAAAATGAGGAAGAACCAGATAACAAGGTTGCGGCGGAGCTTATCGCAAGACAGTCGGCCCACTATACCATTATAGGGGGCCTACTGTATAGAAGAGGTGCAGGAGGAGTCCTCATGAACTACATTCACTCGGCTACTGGGAAGCAACTGTTAGATGAAATTCATGCCGGGCAATGTGGCATACATGCAGCGTCACGAACTCTTGTAGGAAAAGCTTTTAGGTCTGGGTTTTAGTGGCCAATGATGAAGAATGATGCAGCCGAGTTAGTCTAGAAGTGCGAGGCATGCCAATTCTTATCAAAGCAACAACATCAACCCGCACAACACTTGCAGACTATTTCTGTGACCTGACCGTTTGCATGCTGGGGGTTGGACATGATCGGGCCCTTCAAGAAAGCTCAAGGGGGTATACTCACATACTAGTTGCCATTGACAAATTCACAAAGTGGATAGAATACAAGCCCATCACCTTTTTGACCTCAGCAAAGGCAGTGGAGTTTATCCAGGAAATAATGTTCAGGTTTGGAATACCTAACATCATCATTACAGATCTGGGATCTAATTTCACCAGCTCAGAGTTTTTTGACTTCTACGAGCAGAGGAGCATCCAGATCAAGTATGCATCAGTGGCACACCCAAGAGCTAATGGGCAGGTGGAAAGAGCCAATGGGATGATACTCGATGCACTCAGAAAAAGGTGTTTGACAAGAGCGAGAAGCTCGCAGAAAAATGGATCAGGGAACTACCATATGTAGTCTGGAGTCTGCGAACCCAGCCAAGCCGAGCTTTACACGAAACACCCCATTCTTCATGGTATATGGATCAGAGGCAGTATTACCAGCAGATCTGATCTTTGGAGCACCCAAACTAACATTCAAAAGCAGAGAAGAAGCAGAAGCAACTAGGCTAGAGGACATCGATGTACTAAAGGAAGAATGGATAAATGTGGTCATTCAGTCGGCTAGATACCAGCAGACCCTGAGGCACTATCATGACAAAGCAATACGACATCGATCCTTCGCAGTGGGAGATTTGGTCCTCCGCCGAGTTGTCACGGAACCTCCCAAGGTACTAGGCCCACCTACAAATGTCCTTGTCCTAAGGACCTCGGACAACCATGTAGATGCACGTAATCAATCGACAAGTTCGGTCGTCTGTATCATTATCATATCGCCCAAGAGCTTCACCCATCACACAGACATTACACACATAGTCGGAGTAAAGGATAAGCGGAAGCGAATTACAATAACTTAATTTACATTCATAAAATATAGGGAGAGTATTTATTACAATACTGGGTGTCTGAGTGCATAACATAATATTACATATCAGGGAGGTAAAACATCCTCCCACCAACACGTTCACTGATTTGCCTCCTCCTTTGGCACCACCTTCGAGCAAAAACAACAAAACTCCATTGTTTCATCACCTACAACAACATGGGTTCGAAAACCTTGAGTACGGAGTGTACTTTTGCAAGTCTTATCCGACAAAGGAAAAGACTCTCAAGGATATGCTGGCTTGTGGGATTCAAGGTAAAGCTGATCAAGGATCAAAGACTCTGTTTGCATAAATGCTTACTAACAGTGGATCCTTAAAAATCCAGTTTTATTATCAGGTTAAGTCATTACCTGCATCTAGAATTCTTTCTATGCTAGTTCAAGCACTTGGCCTACACTAGCCGCATTTTTCAACCTTTCACTTTACTGGATTGCTACGTGTAGGGCAGTGACCAATTATTCATGTCCGAGAAGTAACGGTGATCTGAATCGATTAATACCCAGCTGGGGATCTCCAACCACACGACATATATAGCACTTAACCCTTGCATATGTCAACTCGCCATCGGGTTTCTCAAGACCAGACCGGGTTCACGCCAACCGAGAGCATAGATACACCACCGTCCAGCCTCTTGCCACAGTGGGTACACGAGACGTGTCGCCATCTCTCCACTCCCATTGCGTGTTGGCCTTTCTGGTATTGGTCCAACCGAGGCAAAGGTTACCCATGACGAGGCATGTGGCCAGTTAAAAGGTTCTCAGTCATCAAGCCTACATCGACACGGTCCTTAATTGACTCAGACGGAGACACTACATCGAGACTTCCTTCTCGTGCAAGTCACCTGCCCGGTCTCGTTTTCATCATTTACAACCCAAAATTTGGTATCTGGCAGAGGTACGTCTTTTCCGATGTTGAACCCATCATGGCCATGATGGATTCACCATCAAATCTTTTCTTTTGAAAACTTCCCATCCCATATGAAGCATCATCTTTGTTTAAAACAAAACATTTTGTTTTCTAAGGCAAGACTAAGCATCAGAAAACTTTTAAATAAAACAGGTATAAAGGAAAGGTAAACAGTTCCAAGGAGGAAATGCAACAATTGTTTAGCACTCAACTCCTATCACCTTATGCATCACCTCAAGTGATAAAGAGTTTAAAACAACAAGGAAAGGGGTAAATGCACCGGGGCTTGCCTTGTGTTGTAGGAGGCTTAGGGTCTGTCCCACAGATATCAAAGTAGAAGTTGTTCTCGACATGTGGAATTTCAGCTTGCGGTGCAACTTCTTCTTCGACTACCACTTTTTCTTTGTTTTCTATACATAACAATACATATACATGAATACTCATGTGATGCTACGAATATGGAGTTATAATAGAAACACACTAAGTTGTATCTTGAATACAACTTTCCTTCACGGTGCCCACTAGTCACTGGAGTTGCCTAGGCTAGTACTCTATTAGAATTAGGCAATTAAATCCTAGAAAGCTAGTGTCTTAGGTTTGGGGCCAAACAATTTCCAAAGCATGCCAAATTCTACCCAAGGGCTTTGATCCTCAAGTTAAGCTCACCCAAAAAGTTTTACTATTTTTGGAGCTATCAATTTAATTCTAAAATTCTAAAGGGCTAGGTTTAGGCATCTTTAAATGCTAAATAATTCCTGGTTTGGACTAAAAATCTTGAAACTATTTTTATTAAATACTAGATGAATTTAGGAGTCTAGTAAAATTGGTCCCATGATTTTATCATTTTTCTAGAATTTCCTATAAATTACCAAGCCTGACAGAAAAAAGAAAAAGGAGAAGAATGAATAGTGCTGGGCTGAATCCAGCCCAAGCCGGCCCATCAACAGGGGAAACCCACGCCCGCGCCGGTGGTTTTGCGCAGAGACCCCTGGCGATTTGAAAAACCTGTAAAGAAGCCACAACACAATTCACGTGTCTCTCTGACATTCGCACAAAACTCCTCACATTTCTTTCTCTTCACAACTCCAAGTCCCCGACGGTGAACAGTGGCGTGCGCGCTCTCCGCCGAACTTGCACCAGCCGCAACACCTAACCATTCACGCCCTAAGTTGGTCTACACCTAATTCCACCCCTGGCAATCCTAATCCATCCCTCAATTGCACGAGTCTGGCCCGGAGTTCTTCTGCCCACGACGACGACGAGACCCGAGGGAAAACTGAGGTGTTCATGATGATTCAGCGCAGTCTAGTTCAATCAATCGAGCCTACGAGCAACAGGAGACTCAAGGGATGCTAGAACACCAAGCAGAGAAGCATGAACCAACCTGTGGATGACCGACCAAGGTTAGAGTTGCACTGGGTTCGTTATGAGGGGGCGAAGCAAGGGAGGTGCTCAATTTATAGAGGTTGGCCACAGTTACTTCAAATTTGGAAGGGATTTGGAGGGCGGCGGTGACAAGACATTGCACTGGCAAGCACACTGTGGCGCTCGACGGCCTATAGATGTGGGGAGAGTAACTCTGAGCATGCCACGATTACGACTACGTGGTAAAGGACCACTGCGTGGCGCAGTCGAGCTCACCGGCGACCTCTGACAACCACGGTCGTTCGGCCACATCGCACAGCCTCAAGCCCCTCTGATAAGCTACTGCCCGCGACCCAATCCATCTCCCTGCCAGATCTTTTACTCCCTCGCAGTTATCCACTTTGCACCGATCACAAATCGTGACGGCCGATGCGAATCCCGGCGTGGGGATCACCGGCGGCGAGGTGTGATGTATATAACGATCTTTGTTAGGCTACTGTACCATTAGGACCTTCATCAGTCTGTCCGACAGAGCATCTTCAGGGGTGTTTTTCACAAATTTTTATGTGGCAACTCCCTAATCCGTCTGTAACAAAGTTAATATCCTATATACCAGCTCCAATTCGACCATAGGAACCTTGGTCATTAGCTCACTTGATCAAGCTTAAATCGACTCCAAAGTTCATCAGAACAGTTTCAGCCTTAAGTGGTGACTGACAGTCCAACTTCAGGCTCATTTTTCTCCAATTTTTGTACAGCACCAATGCTTAGTCCCTTAATCAAAGTTGTACTCCTATCATGGCTCTACATGTTTGATGTATTGACCTAGGGCAAAATCCTCATGAATTAAGAAATACAAGGCTCCAAAGTCAGCTTAATCTCACTGAAATTTCGGAGTTTAACACATGGGTGTTCTTGGGACTTTTGCAATTAAGTCCACATTGCTCCACACTACTTGAAAATTCTCCAATGTAAAAGTTACTTGGTTTTTGATGTTCCACCACTTTTATATATACACTTTGGTCCAAAAGTGTATAGAATTTGAAATCACCCCTAGGGTACAAGTTGGTTTTCTAGGGTTCCTTTTAGGGTTTTGAGCGCTTTAGGGTTTTTGTGCCACTCAAATCCATCAAACTTGATATCTTATGAATATTTCCAATGACTTTTGAGGTATTACTCATTTTGGCTTCCCATTACCCACATGCCCTAATCCCAGGGTTAAGTACCCTACCCTAGGGTTAAGAATACTTCAAGTCACCACATCACACTTATTTTGAAGTTTTACCTAGTGGATGCATTCTAGATGTAACAAACAGAATAAAATGTCAATGCATATGATGACATGCTCAAGTTTTAGTGCCAGTAACACCAGAGGTGTTACACAAGTGCTGACGGGGGAGGGACGGCACAAATTGTCACCACCATGGAAAGGACCATTCATTGTCGCAGAGGTTACACGGCTGGGGTCCTACCGACTCACTCAAATGGATGATACCGAAGTGGGGGATGCATGGAATATTGAGCACCTCAGGAAATTCTATCCATAACAATGCCTCAAAACTCTTTAGGACGAGTTGTACTTTATAAGCAGAAGGTTTCATTATCAATAAAGCTTCCATGTTCCAAGGCATACAAGTTCTTGATCAACAACTGACCTAGGTCGGGCTCAACTTGAAATCGACACGACACTCTTACACTACTTGGGGTGATCACTATACCCTACTAACGGAGCAATTGGCTTAAGTCGGAAACGCCTTAAGTCGGTGCGACATGCTCACGATTACACGACTTAGGGTGATCACTATACCCTACTAACAGAGCAATCGGCTTAAGTCGGAAACACCTTAAGTCGGAGCGATAGGCTCACGCTTACACGACCTAGGGTGATCACTATACCCTACTAACGGAGCAATCGGCTAAAGTCGGAAATGCTTTAAGTCAGTGCGACATGCTCACGCTTACACGACGTAGGGTGATCATTATACCCTACTAACAGAGCATTCAGCTTAAGTCGGAAACGTCTTATGTCGGTGTGACATGCTCATGCTTACACGACTCAGGGTGATCACTATACCCTACTAACGGAGCAATTGGCTTAAGTCAGAAACGCCTTAAGTCGGTGCGACATGTTCACGCTTACACGACTTAGGGTGATCACTATACCCTACTAATGGAGCAATCGGCTTAAGTCGAAAATGCCATAAGTCGGTGTGACATGCTCACACTTACACGACTCGGGGTGATCACTATACCCTGCTAACAGGAGCAATTGGCTTAAGTCGGAAACACCTTAAGTCGACGCGACACAGGGGTGATTACTATACCCTACTAGCGAAACAATCAAATCAAATCAGGAACACCTCAAATAAAAGCAACCCGCTCACATATTCGAGGGTGGCTTTAGCGCCCTGCTAACACAACAATCAGTTCAAGTGTAGCACAGTTACATGCACATGAAATCCATGATACATTGTCTCGCTAAAAAGTACTAACTCAATGAAAAGTGTCTTTCATCTGAACAAATCACTCTACGGGAGCATTTTTGCAGGAAGCCTCAGCAGCAGGAGTAGCAGAAGAAGAAGGTCGGCTCACGACAGTAGGTCAGCAAGAACATCAGCAACAATGTCCTCAAGCACCACAACACCAGGCCTCCTCATCAGGATTCGCCTGGCACGGACAGCCTTGTCCATGGCTTTGTCGCACATTGCTTTCATAACAACACGATCATCCTCTAAGGCCTTGATGTTGAGGCGAGCGGCCTCCAGCTCTTGCGTGACAAGTTTCTTTGAGGCGCGTAGCTCCTTGATGACAGAATCCTTCGAAGACCGTAGCTTACCGAGTCGAGACAATTTAGTCTGGGATGCCCACAATTCATCTCGATGATGGTCTAGGTCCGACATAGTAAAGCGATGGCTCCTCCCCAGGATAGTCAAGGAATTGTTGGCATCACGATATAAACTATCTAGATTGTCGCGAGAGGCAAGAAGCATCCGCTTCTCCTCCTACAAGCAAGAAAAGCGCTGAGCATCAAAGCAAAGAGAGCAAAGCAGAAGCAGTCAGGAAAATTTACCTCATGAGCCATCTTCTCTGAATCAAGTTGGGCATTCAAAGAAGAGTTCAAGGTCCGAGCGCTATCCAAAAAGGCAGAGACCTGGTTCAGATCAGCTTGGCTCTAGGTATACTTCTCATCATCGGAGCACCGCTGAGTCAGAACTGGTGAAGCAGCAGAAAAAGAACACAAGATGTGAAATGAGGAAAGCAATAAACAGCAACAAAGGAAACCACAGACCCACTAACCAAGGTTTGAGGCCTTCAGATCAGCTATTTGCCTCTGAAGCAGTAGAGGGTTCCATTGCATCAAAGACGAAACTTGGTCGGGGACAGGGGCGCCACAAGATTTCAGCTGGGCAGATACAGAGTCGAAGACATTATGCAATTTCAAAAATTAGCATGAGAACCCGTTTGTCAACATGAATAATAAGAAATAAAGGTTGGCTCACCTGGAGATTGGAGAGAAATAAAAGAAGTCCCAGAGCTGGAATCATTGATGCACTGCCTATTGATGGAGCATTGATAGGGACAATGTTGAGAGCATCACTCGGGGAGACCTCAACTCCATCAGCAGGCAGCGGATTCCCAGCATCTGGGTCACTGGCCTCTAAGGCGACTGGACTGACGAGAGCAGTAGATAAATTCATCACCATGGGTTCCTCAGATTGAACCAATGGTGATCCAACGTGAACATCCATGGAGGCAGCCAAAGAGGAGCCTGGCCTGACATCCTTGGGGGCTGGGTCGTCCTCAGCACCACCCTCAGGGGCTGGATCGTCCTTAGCAGCACCGTTAGAAGCTGAAGCACCCTCGGTCGTACCCAAAGGAGCTGGGTGACTCTGTCTAGCAACGTCAAGGGCTAGCATGTCCTCGTGAACTAGACCGCCTTCCAAGGTCGACGAAGCGTGAGAAACTGTCCGGGTTATCTCTTGCCTGACAGGATCAGCAGCCAAAGGGACATCATCCGGGACCTCTGAACGAACGATAGAACTTTCAACCTCAGGAGGCTCTGATAAAAGGTCCTCAGAGATAATTTCTTCTAATGCATGGTCAATGGCAGACATTGTCAACCCCTGGAGGCTAACAAGTCCTGATAAAGCCGACATTGGGATGTCACTGCTCCTGCTGCTGCGGTTGTTCTTGCGAATCAAGGCGACCTCTTCCTCCTCCTCCTCTTCATCCTCATCAAGCACACGACCGCCAACTCTGGCATCATTACGACCTCCAGTGTCATCTTCGAGGTTGGTGCTCGCCGGGCCACCGCCGAGGAGTGAGGTCGTGGGATCAACATCCTGTTCCAAGCCTGATGACCGCCAAAGTCTCTTCTTTCTTTTCTTCTCCTCGGCAGGCACAACTAGATGGATCATCCAGCGCGATCGTTTGTGATGAACACTTCCAGGACTCTGAACTCTTTCATCCTCACCAAGGCCATGTCCAATGGCAATAATCATCGACTCAGTATGGGCAGAATCATACGATTCTCCTGCCAGCATACTAAGAACAGTGTTCACCTCAACCTCATCAGCGCTAGTCGGCATCTGGAAATGGGTCTATCTCTCCACTTCAGGAAGATTCTGGAATGGAGCAATGAAAGCCTCAATGTCCTCTAAGGAGGGTCGCACTCTATGGCCTGGACTGCCATCTTGAACAGGAGGGTTGGAAATGAACTCAGAAAAGGGGCTCTGTGGAGGTCGATTCCAGGCAGAATAAGATAGAGGAGCACCAACATTCGAAATCTGATCTCTCAGCATCAAGTCAATTCGGCTCAGTATGTCCTCTTCAGGAATCCGTCTGTTGGTAATTTGGGTAGGGTCATTGATCCCAGTATACAGATAAGCCAGGTAAACTCTATGTTTCAGAGGTTGAATATTTTTGAAGACAAAATTAGCAACAACAGCTTCAGCAGTAAAGCCTCTGTGTTTCAATGTACATATTTCAGCAAGCAGCACTCTGGACTCAGCTAGCTCTAAATCTGTAGGGGACTCTATCTAGATGGGCGTTCAGACGTCAGGCTGCCTCCCCGATCGAGGAGGGAGGGACTTGTTGTGGTTCTCCATGGTAAACCACTCAAGGCGCCATCCCTTAATACCGTCCTTCAGAGGGATATCAAGATATTCGACCTTCCTGCCTTGGCAAAGTTCTAGGCTAGCACCGCCAACAAGCTGATGTTGTCCTCCTGCCATCCCGAGCCAACAGTGGTAGAGATACCTCCAAAGCCCAAAATGAGGAAGAATTTCAAGGAAAGCTTCGTAGAGGTGAACAAACACAACAATTTTAAGAACATAATTGGGGTTTAAGTGTGTAAGATTCAGAGCATAAAAGTCGAGAAGACTGTAGAAGAAGGGAGAAGCTGGCAGGGCCAGTCCTCGGATGAGAAATGGCACGAAGATGACAACTTCATGGGTGTCCTCTATCAAAACAGTAACCCCACGCCAGATTCTCTAGGAACACAACTCTTTTGGCAGAAGAACACCAGTTTCGACGAGGTGCAGAAGGTCAGCCTCGGAAACAACAGACATGCGGTTGCCGACGAATGGAAGTTGGCTGTTGGGATCAATTGGCGGGATAATCGGAACAGCAACACTCTGTCTCTTCCACTTGGGAGTCATCATGATCTCTCAAGCGAAGCGGGTGGACTCAAGAGCTCAGGAAACAGAGAAGCGGCGAAGGAAAAAGCGAGAACTAGGGTTCGGAATTCAAGGGGATACATCATCAGAAGTATGGGTTGGCTCGATAAGTCAGGCGCAAAGCACCAGACCGTAACTCGAAAAAGTGGAGATCGCAAGCATCACTCGGGCATTACCTCTAAAATGCCAGCGAGCCGCCAAGTGCGCAAACAAAAAAATGTGCAACAATGGACCAACAAGGAACTGCATTTTCATTCGTAGGGAGAGATCGTTACAAACTTCAGACCGACTCATCCTGAGTCGGCATCCTCACCCCTTGGTCATTAAATTACATTATACTACACTACTACTTATACTACGCTATACTACTACCCAATACTAACTTATTCTACTACTACTTACTACTGCTGCTGCTACCTATACTAATATTTAAACCAACAGCATTATGTCGCCGGCCTCGTCGTCGCCGATGTCGCCCTTGACGTCGTCGCCCTTGCCGCTGTCATCGCCCTTGTCGTCGCCGTCGCCCTTGCCATCACCTCCGTCACCCTTGCTGTCGCCCCTGCCGTCGCCGTCACCATCGCCCTCGCCATAGCCATCTTTGCCGTCGTCGTCGCCGCCATCACCCTTGCTGCCGCTCCACTCCTCGGAGTCAGAGGAGTCTTCCACCTCCTCCGAGGAGGTCTCCTCCGAGTCATCCGATCCACCGAGCCCAACGCACACGATGGAGCGCCAGTAGGTTCGGGCTGCGGTGGACAGCCCCATGGAGTCGTCCGATTCCTCGGACGACGCCTCGGAGGATGAGGGGGCAGGTGACCGATCATACTCGAAGGAAGCTTCCTCCGAGTACTCCGAGTTACCAAAATCCTCCAAGGGTGGACTTGGAGGATGCTTGCACTTGCCGTCAGCGCGGTGAGGCCATCCCTTGCCCCTCTTGCCCCTGCCCATGGTCGTGCGGAAAGTGGAGAAGTGACAAAGAAGAAGAGAGCAAGTGATCAAGGACGAGTGAAGAAAACAGCCAGGGCAAACGGGCTATTTAAAGAGGCCGAAGGGTGACCGTCCACTTCCTACCCCGCTCGCCGAACAGTCGCAAAATTCAATAAGCAATTCAAGCCGCCTGAAAATGAGTCAGGCAACTAGCGCCATTTCGCGTAACACGACACCAGTTGGACCAACGTCAACTGCTCAGGCAAATGATTACACCTGTCCGTCACATCAAATTACTACTTCAGGACAACGCGATAAACACTCTGCGCAGGGCAGACACCCCTTGGGCACACCCATTGGGTGTATCGCTCAGAATTTTCAAGATTTTCTGAAGAAATGATATCCACAAAATATACGCAAAGAATGTACCACGACAAAAAGAGGAGATCGGCTAAAACGGGAGGAAGCCCAATTGTGGTTACCAAAGCGCAAGTCCAATCAACAGAAACATTAAAGTACAGGACAGAGTGGTGACTTGCCGAAGGCCCTCTGCCTCAACCAGCCAGATGTCCAACTTGTCACCAATCAAATTGATTCCAGACCTAACAAGACATGGATAGATGGCATCGCCTAATTATTCTAAAAATGATTTCAAAAGTGTAAAGATGAAGACCTTTGAATGTATTATTTCTAAAATTCACTCAAAGCTCGAGGGCTACACCCATTGGGTGCACCTTCGATGCACCCAACAGATTTACAATACCTTGAATCCAAAATGCTAATTTCAAAAGCATAAATATGAAGACCTTTGAATGGATCACTTCTAAAATCCACTCAAAGCTCGGTGCTACACCCAACAGATTCACAATACCTTGTAGCCAAAATGCTGATTTCAAAAGCATAAATATGAAGACCTTTGAATGGATTCCTTCTAAAATCCACTCAAAGCACGGGGGCTACACCCATTGGGTGCACCCAACATATTCACAATACCTCGGGGCCAAAATGCTGATTTCAAAAGCATAAATTTGAAGACCTTTGAATGGATTACTTCTAAAATCCACTCAAAGCTCGAGGGCTACACCCAATGGGTGCACCTTCGGTGCACTTAATAGCAGTACAAAAAATGAGGCGATGCAACAAACCCACAAGCAGGACCAGAATCCTTTGAGTCAATTATTTCAAAATCAACTCAAAGATTGGGGGCTTGTGGGGGACAGATATCCCCCGGGTCCACTAGAAGGCGAAAACCCTTACATGGGGCCACGGACCAGTAGCCCCACAAGGTCGTTTCGTCGTGGGCCGGATAAAGACTACAAGTGAAATGGGCCGACCCAAGAAGGCAATGGGCTCGTGCCAAGATCGTCCGCGGATTATGCACAATCTCAAGGGAACCGTCCGTTTTTCCCACGCCCGGCGTCCTCAAACACTGGAGATAGATTGAGATAAAAACGACAGGTTTTCCTTAAGATAAGCTAAGTTAGTTCGCTATTTGCAAGGAGATAAGCCCGAAAGGTGTGATCATCTTGTGCGTAGGGAGTGTCCCACGGTCGTGTATATAAGGCCCAAGGGGAACCTGAAAGCTCTCTTGTGAGTTTTGGTGTTTGGATGACAACTCAATTAAAGGACTAACAAGTGTACTAAGTGTTGAACAGGTGCTTAAGGTAAAGCTTACAGGGTTCAACACAAGTGAACAATTGTGATTGTCCAAGAACTGGATTATGGATACATAATGGACATCACAAGTAAGATGGACATTGTATAAAGTGAGACTCGGGTGCGTAGCTCGGAGACAACTGATCAAGCCAAGGACGGAGGCAAGAAAAGCTTCGAGGTACCAAGTGCACGGGAGAAGGTCAAGGAGGCTGAGGAACCCAAAGCCAAGGGTGAAGAAGAAGGCTTGCAAAGTCAAGGGTGATCGAGTTGAGAACAGCTACGGCACATCAAGGATCACTACATAAGGACGTGACTTACAACCAATGAGGTAACAGCTACAGTTATGTGGTGTAAGTCATAAGGCTCAAGACCAAGCTCTAAGAATGAGATCAAGGTCACTAGAAGGAGAACAAGTGTCAAAACCAGAACTGGAAGCAGCCCAAAAGAGCTAAGTTCACCTTAATCTTTAGTTTGGGTTGTTCCTATGTTTGGAGATGTTCTATGTGACCTTTGCAGGATGTTGGAGCTAAGAAATGTCAATCTAGATCAAGTCAAGCCGACTTGATGATTTATGAGTCCAACATCAAAGCTCAAGCATGTGAAATGCTATGGATATAATAATTAAGATAAAGGTATGTTTCTCAGACTTAGTACATTGTTTTATGGACTAATGTATTGTGTCTAAGTGCTGGAAACAGAAAAAATCGAGTTGGAAAAGAGATGGCTCGAGCAGCCAAAGTCTGTCCAGTCTGGGTGCACCGGACTGTCCGGTGGCGCACCGGACAGTGTCCGGTGCGCCAGGCTGGCTCGACGTGAAGTGGCCGCTCTCGGGAATTTGCCGACGGCGTACGGCTAAAATTCACCGGACTGTCCGGTGTGCACCGGACTGTCCGGTGAGCCAACGGTCGGCCGGGCCAACGGTCGGCTGCGGAATCTGCGCGCGACACGTGGCCGGGCCAACGGTCGGCTGCGGAATCTGCGCGCGACACGTGGCCGAGCCAACGGTCGGAAGGGGGCACCGGACTGTCCGGTGTGCACCGGACATGACCGGTGCGCCAACGGCTCCCAGATCTGCAACGGTCGACAGCGCCATTTTAGGAAAGAAATCGGGCACCGGACAGTGTCCGGTGTGCACCGGACTGTCCGGTGCGCCACCCGACAGAAGGCAAGATTTGCCTTCCTGGATTGCTTCAAACGGCTCCTAGGCCCCTTATGCCTATAAAAGGGACCCCTAGGCGCCTCAAGCAAAATATAAGTGCAGCCAACAAGTGTAGACTTCATTGGAATCAATTCTCGCTCTCCCTCTTGTGTATAACTCTATAGTTTGTGTAGAAGGCACAGCTATAAGCCTTTAGAGAGAGGAGTAGTGCTGCTAAGAGCTAGAGCAAGGTCTTGAGCGTATCGTTACTCTGCCGGGGTGCTGCCAAGAAGTTTGTAAGCAGCCGCGGTTCTGTTGTAACCCCACTCAATAGTGAAAGGCTCTATCTGTCATACTGACAGATCTGAGCAAACGGAGGTAGGAGTTGAAATAGACTCCAAGCCCAGGTGTGGCTAACTCCAACGAGGACTAGGCAAGCATTTCAGGCTTGGCCGAACCTCGGGATAAATCCTTGCGTCTGTGTGCTCTGTTCTGTATTGTACTCTGACTCTCTGTCTTACTCTCTTATATATCTGCACTTCACTACTTACTTGTGGTACTAGCTTTCCTTGAAGTGCAGGATATTCGTAAGACAGGAACTTCAATTTCACTGCAACCTACTCGAAGGATTCTTCACTCCACTACGATCCTGTCTTCGAGTAGAGTAATATTTAAGTTTTAAAGTGATAATTTTTATTCGCCTATTCACCCCCCCCTCTAGGCGACATCTAGATCCTGTTCCCGGGCCAAAGGGAACTTTCAATTGGTATCAGAGCTAGGCCTCTCCAGTGTGGGCTTAGCCGTCCGGAGATGACGATGTCGCCACAAGAGGTAACTGTAGAACTTCTTTTAGGCGATGGCTCTAATTACAAGTCTTGGTCTGTCTCTATTTATAGTGCTTTCATGAGTGTTGATCCTGATTTGAGACGGGTCTTTAATAGTAGTATTTTTCCCTCTATTATTAGTAAAAATCCTTCCAATGAAGAACTAAGATGTCTAACTCTAAATCACCATGCATGCAACATCTTAGTTGATTCCCTATCTAGAGGTGCCTATTTTGCCATCATGAGTAGTGATAGTGATCTATTTGTTGATGCTCATGATTTATGGAATAGGATTAAAGAAAAATATTTTGTGGCAAACTGTGATGCTCCTACTCTCTATATTACTTGTGATACTAACCATTCAAAGGGAGAAGAACAAGAAAAATGGCACCCAAACGATGAATCCACCTCGTCGACAGGTTTGTTCTCCACTAGTGATAAATGTTTTATTGCTAACAATGATGGTGGAGACAAAAGCCATGATGAGGAAGAATATGAGGATGACAGCAAGGATGAATCTTCATCATCACAAGGTACATTTTCCTATATTGCTTCCACTGACATTAATGACAGGGAAAATGAGACCGATGATGTGGAAGAAGAGGAGATTCACCGTTTCTACAACCATCTCAACAAAGCGGACAAATCTCTCTTGGTTAAGTTGTTGAGAAGAAACAAGGAACAAGGCGAGACGCTTCTCAGACTAGAGGAGACTCTCATCAAAACCAACGACAACCTGGAGAAGATGACCAAAGAACATGAGGAGCTAAAGCACTCTCATGGGAATTTGGTCCAACGGTATGAATCGATTTTAATTGAGCAAAGAAATAATCATGATGTATTATCTAATGCTGCTCAACTTAAAATTGAAGATTCTATGCTTAGGAATCAAGTAGAATTGTTAAGTCATGATAACCTTGCTCTTACTGAAAAATATGACTTATTGTCTTGTTATCATGATAATCTCTTGGATAGACATATCATGCTTGAAGTTGCTCATGAGGTCGTAATTACGAACTTAAATTCATGTGAACTTCATTCTTGCACAAGTACACATTTAGATAATTCATCACCATGTGCTAACCCCTGTTGCTCAAAAGATAGCCAATCATTGATTGAGCAACAAGTTTTAGGGTCACAAAAGAAATTCTGTGGGAATAAGAAGCAACGACAACTGAGGAGAAGACACTTTGCTCAACTCTCTCAAGATATCCACGGGCGCGTGGTGAAGAAGCTTGAGAAAGGAAAAACTGCAGCAAGTGTCAAGCTCAATAAGAGAAATATTCCTAAAGATGAAGAAATCAACATGAGCTTGGAAAAAGGTAAAGGTTCAATTAATCATGTTGTTTGCACTGACCATCTCTCCATGTCATTCAAGCACAAAAAGGGAAGAGGAAAAAGGAGGTGCTTCAAATGCAAGGAGATAGGCCACCTCATCGCGTCTTGTCCGTACAAAGACAAGGATGAAGTGACAAGAAGTTGCTTTGGATGCAAAAATAAGGACCACATGATCACTTCATGTCCGGTCATGAAGAATCAAGGATGTGCATCCTCCAAGGTGACCCTCATCAAGGAAAATGACACACAGCAAGCGTCATGTCAGGTTGAGCGACGCTTCTGCTACAAGTGTGGTGAGCAAGGTCATCTATTCAAGGTATGTTACAAAGGTAAAATTCCTAAACAAGTGAATTTGTGTCAATCTTATTCGTGTAGGAGACCCAAATCATACTCTTGTGCTAGATCTATAACAAGATCACCTAGAACTAGCACAAAGGCAATCTGGGTACCAAAGGCACAATTACATGATCATTATGTACCCATCCCGAGATGGGTACCAAACTGTGCTAACTAGACCATGCAGGTGCTTTGAGATGGACTGGAGACCATGGGAGAGCTTAAGACGGTTATCTAAAACTCTATGCTTAACCTGTTGTTTTGGTGTTTATTGGCCCAAGGTTGAATTATTGTGAAACACTAATCCCATGTTCATCTCAAGTGAAATAAGGTGTATAGGTCCTGAATCACTACAACTTGCTCTCCAAAGGATGGTACCCGTGTATTTTAAGCACATAATTGCAATTTAGTATTGCTCTTAAGTTGGCTTGGTGTGTTACCTGTCTTTGGAGTAGTTATGCTTTATGATTGCCTGTGGTAAATGAATCATAATGATGTTTGCTTAATCATGACTGGTGCTATATAGGATATATCTTTTGAATCATTCATGGGTAGCTCTTTCATTTGTTATATCCACATGATTAACTCCCTTGGTGTATATGGATAAACCTGTAACTTTTGTAAGTCATGCTATGTGCAATTATAACATTTTGTTTAGTCCATGCTCACATAATTACCCTAGTTTGGTACTGTATGAATTTCAAATCCATGTCGTGCCCTTTTGAGCTATGAGGAGCGTAAGCAAAAGGAGCCCTGAATTGGTGATAACAAGGGCTCTCGTAAAGGCAACGGTATGGAAAATGGAGCTATGCAATTTCATTAAATATTCTTGAAATTCCATTCATTGTGATCATAGCTATGTTCTTGTCTTTCAATTGGTAATATCTTGGCTTAGGTAATTTATGCCTTTAAAATGTTGTTTCTTTTGTGCACCTAAGAAACCTTCTTAATTATGACATGCTTAGATATTTCGCGTTATATACATGATTGTGTTGATCTTCAATTGGTATATGCAATGATAGTTAAGTATGAAGCATGTACAAGTTGCGTAAATGTTAGACTTCCTGTGAGTATTCAATTGGCTTAGGTGCCACTGAGGCGTGCATTGTTATATTTAGTCAACCTTTCATTTAGCCTTCAACTGGTGTAAAGTGGCTTTTCATTTGATATTCAAATTGGCATCTTTGTGTGATGAAAGGGATAGAGTATGCCTTGACCAAGGTATGTTGTGATCCCCTCTAGTTCTGAGGAAGCTAGAATGTGCAAAGTGCAAGTCATTCAAATACTTGATGCACAACTTGAGGGGGAGCACACATAACTTGTGTCTTTTGAGACTAACTGTTTCTTGAGCAATCTTGTACAGTCTCAAGGTGGAAAAGAGAAGATAAGCAAGAAATGGAGCAATCAGGACTTGGGTACCTCTATAAATTGGTATCTCAAGTTGTGAGTAAGTGCATACTTTTAGATTGCTCATGCTCTATAATATCTGGTGATAATAGATGCTTATTCTTAAATATCATGGAGTCATGATAATAAATGAACTTTGCAAATGGTATCTTTCAATTGGTAGCCGTAATAGTTCATTTCAATTGACATCTTTTGATAATCATGAGAATAGAAGTTTCTTCTTGTGCCCAATACTATAACTTGTTCTAAGTTTGGTGTCTTAGCAACAAGAAAAAGTTAGGAGAAAGAATCAGGCACAAGTATGGAGAAGCTCTTGAGAGATTAGATACTTTCAAGATGGGAAGTACACTACAACATGGTACAAAGGGAGTAAATCTTTTTGCATATATGTATCTTACCTAAATGTTGACAGTGCATATGTTCAATAAGTAAGGGGGAGTTTTTGACAGTCGTTTTTCCTCCTTAACACCCTGCTGTCCCTTGACATCATCCTATGTTCTTACTTGAGTATGGTTTTTGGTGTTTGATGTCAAAGGGGGAGAATTTGTGTATTAAAGCTTATCTCAACCTGAGAGGAAAGCTTATCCTAATAGGTGATGTGTTAGTTTGAGCTTTGCCAAATGTGATATTCATATGTTTCTTGCAGTATTATATGTGTTGCTCATATGGACTAGTGTTTCCTGAGAGGAAAGCTTATCCTAATAGGTGATGTGTTAGTTTGAGCTTTGCCAAATGTGATATTCATATGTTTCTTGCAGTATTATATGTGTTGCTCATATGGACTAGTGTTTCCGCTGCGATGAATTATTTGGCCTCTATAGTGTAATAGATAGTCATGTGGTTAATGGTGCTTTAAGATTGTCATGGTGCTTTAAGATTGTCTTAAATTAGTGTCTTAGTTTAAATTGGTATTAGTTTGAATTGGTATCTTAATGATGAATAGTGGTAGGTTGATCCACTAAATTGAATGGTGTTTAACTCTGATTATGTACATTTGTGTGTTATAGCATCATGGTTTGATTCTTGACAATGCATCCTAAAAAGTGCTAAGGTGTAGAAATGTTTCGAATTGCCTAAGTATGTGCAAATTGGCGTCTGAGGCCAAAATTAGGTTCTTGAAGTAAGCACATATTTAGGGGGAGCATTCTATAAACTTAGAATTCAAATTTGTGCTTCAAATCTTATTCTTATGTAAGCTTTAATTGTGTTGCCATCAATCACCAAAAAGGGGGAGATTGAAAGCTCTCTTGTGAGTTTTGGTGTTTGGATGACAACTCAATTAAAGGACTAACAAGTGTACTAAGTGTTGAACAGGTGCTTAAGGTAAAGCTTACAGGGTTCAACACAAGTGAACAATTGTGATTGTCCAAGAACTGGATTATGGATACATAATGGACATCACAAGTAAGATGGACATTGTATAAAGTGAGACTCGGGTGCGTAGCTCGGAGACAACTGATCAAGCCAAGGACGGAGGCAAGAAAAGCTTCGAGGTACCAAGTGCACGGGAGAAGGTCAAGGAGGCTGAGGAACCCAAAGCCAAGGGTGAAGAAGAAGGCTTGCAAAGTCAAGGGTGATCGAGTTGAGAACAGCTACGGCACATCAAGGATCACTACATAAGGACGTGACCTACAACCAATGAGGTAACAGCTACAGTTATGTGGTGTAAGTCATAAGGCTCAAGACCAAGCTCTAAGAAAGAGATCAAGGTCACTAGAAGGAGAACAAGTGTCAAAACCAGAACTGGAAGCAGCCCAAAAGAGCTAAGTTCACCTTAATCTTTAGTTTGGGTTGTTCCTATGTTTGGAGATGTTCTATGTGACCTTTGCAGGATGTTGGAGCTAAGAAATGTCAATCTAGATCAAGTCAAGCCGACTTGATGATTTATGAGTCCAACATCAAAGCTCAAGCATGTGAAATGCTATGGATATAATAATTAAGATAAAGGTATGTTTCTCAGACTTAGTACATTGTTTTATGGACTAATGTATTGTGTCTAAGTGCTGGAAACAGAAAAAATCGAGTTGGAAAAGAGATGGCTCGAGCAGCCAAAGTCTGTCCAGTCTGGGTGCACCGGACTGTCCGGTGCGCCAGGCTGGCTCGACGTGAAGTGGCCGCTCTCGGGAATTTGCCGACGGCGTACGGCTAAAATTCACCGGACTGTCCGGTGTGCACCGGACTGTCCGGTGAGCCAACGGTCGGCCGGGCCAACGGTCGGCTGCGGAATCTGCGCGCGACACGTGGCCGGGCCAACGGTCGGCTGCGGAATCTGCGCGCGACACGTGGCCGAGCCAACGGTCGGAAGGGGGCACCGGACTGTCCGGTGTGCACCGGACATGACCGGTGCGCCAACGGCTCCCAGATTTGCAACGGTCGGCAGCGCCATTTTAGGAAAGAAATCGGGCACCAGACAGTGTCCGGTGTGCACCGGACTGTCCGGTGCGCCACCCGACAGAAGGCAAGATTTGCCTTCCTGGATTGCTTCAAACGGCTCCTAGGCCCCTTATGCCTATAAAAGGGACCCCTAGGCGCCTCAAGCAAAATATAAGTGCAGCCAACAAGTGTAGACTTCATTGGAATCAATTCTCGCTCTCCCTCTTGTGTATAACTCTATAGTTTGTGTAGAAGGCACAGCTATAAGCCTTTAGAGAGAGGAGTAGTGCTGCTAAGAGCTAGAGCAAGGTCTTGAGCGTATCGTTACTCTGCCGGGGTGCTGCCAAGAAGTTTGTAAGCAGCCGCGGTTCTGTTGTAACCCCACTCAATAGTGAAAGGCTCTATCTGTCATACTGACAGATCTGAGCAAACGGAGGTAGGAGTTGAAATAGACTCCAAGCCCAGGTGTGGCTAACTCCAACGAGGACTAGGCAAGCATTTCAGGCTTGGCCGAACCTCGGGATAAATCCTTGCGTCTGTGTGCTCTGTTCTGTATTGTACTCTGACTCTCTGTCTTACTCTCTTATATATCTGCACTTCACTACTTACTTGTGGTACTAGCTTTCCTTGAAGTGCAGGATATTCGTAAGACAGGAACTTCAATTTCACTACAACCTACTCGAAGGATTCTTCACTCCACTACGATCCTGTCTTCGAGTAGAGTAAGATTTAAGTTTTAAAGTGATAATTTTTATTCGCCTATTCACCCCCCCCCCTCTAGGCGACATCTAGATCCTGTTCCCGGGCCAAAGGGAACTTTCAGAACCCCATCATTTTCATCTCATTGGCACCTCACCATTTGGGAAACACCACATGTAAACACACCTCACATACAAAGCCACCCAGGAAGTAGGGTATTGTGCCTCTCAAAGCGGCCCGAACCTGCAGAAATCACCCGTCTCTCTCTCTCTTTCTCTCTCGTGCTCCTAGCACGAACCATCGAGTTACGATCAACAACACCGTCCTACCCAAAAGCACCACGAGGGTATCCATGGGTGTGCGTTTGGACACTAGACACCGACAGATGGTATGGGATGCCCTTGGCTAACTAATTAGGAATGCTAGTGGAGGACTACCTTACCTGAAAGGGGCAAGGGCAGTAGGGGAGTGGTCAGTGTAGGGAGGTCCTTGGGTTGATTTTGCTGCGATGGCGGTCAGGCGAGGGATCCCTGCATTGGAGCTTCCTAGAAACTGTAGCAGGTTTTCTGAAGCTAATGGAACTTTGTAAAGGCCTCATAGTGTTACCCTGCCTTGCTTTTCTTGGTAGAGGTGTATGGGATTCATGACCCCTTCTGTCGGGGACCATAATTAGGGGTACCCTCAAGACGCCTAATTCTCAGCTGGTAACCCCCATCAGCATAAAGCTGCAGAGGCCTGATGGGTTTGATTAAGTCAGGGATCAGTCCATACGAGCGACTCGATCACGCCACGCCCGAGCCTAGCCTCGGGCGAGGGCAGCCGACCCTAAGATGACTCCGTCTCGCCTGAGGCCTCCTCTTTCACGGCAGACGCATCACCGGCTCGCCCGAGGCCCCGCCTTCGATAAGAAGTAACCCTAACTAAATCACCGCGCCAACCGACCAAGTCACCGGGGCGTTTAACGCAAAAGGTAAGACCGACGGGCGACCAGGCTTCGCCAGAGGTGCCATAGGAGGCTCTGTCCGACCCAGAGCTCGGACTCGGGCTAAGGCCCCGGAAGACGGCGAACTCCGCTCCGCCCGACCCAGGGCTCGGACTCGGGCTAAGGCCCCGGAAGACGGCGAAATCCGCTCCGCCCGACCCAGGGCTCGGACTCGGGCTAAGGCCCCGGAAGACGGCGAACTCCGCTCCGCCCGACCCAGGGCTCGGACTCGGGCTAAGGCCCCGGAAGACGGCGAACTCCGCTCCGCCCGACCCAGGGCTCGGACTCGGGCTAAGGCCCCGGAAGACGGCGAACTCCGCTCCGCCCGACCCAGGGCTCGGACTCGGGCTAAGGCCCCGGAAGACGGCGAACTCCGCTCCGCCCGACCCAGGGCTCGGACTCGGGCTAAGGCCCCGGAAGACGACGACCTCCGCCTCGCCCGACCCAGGGCTCGGACTCCGCCTCGGCCTCTGCCGAACGACCTCCGCCTCGCCCGACCCAGGAGTTCGGGCTCGGCCTCTGTCATGCAGGACGGACTCGACCTCGACTTCGGAGGAGCCTCCACGACGCTCGACCTAGGACACAAGACCGCCACGTCAACAGGAAGCGTCATCATCACCCTGCCCTGAGCCAACTCGGGTCGCAGAGAACAAGACCGGCGTCCCATCTGGCCAGCTCCGCCAGATAGGCAATGATGGCGCCTCACTAGACCATGACGACGGCGACTCTTGACTCCCTTACGAAAGCAGGGAGACGTCAGCAAGGGCACCGCTGTTCCAACAGCTGTCCCTCCATCAAGCTCCACAGCTTCTCCAACAGCCACGACGCCACACCAACAGGGTGCCAAGATCTCTCCGGCTGCCACCTTGGCATGTACTTAGGGCGCTAGCTCTCCCTCGCTAGACACGTAGCACCTTGCTACACCCCCATTTTGTACACCTGGACCCTCTCCTTATGACTATAAAAGGAAGGACCAGGGCCTTCTTAGAGAAGGTTGGCCTCGCGGGAACGAAGGGCAGGGGCAGGCGCTCTCTCGGGGCCGCTCGCTCCCCTCACCCGCGCGGACGCTTGTAACCCCCTACTGCAAGCGCACCCGACCTGGGCGCGGGACGAACACGAAGGCCGCGGGAATTCTCCGACTCCCTCGCGACCCGGCTCCGGCCACCTCGCTCTCGCTCTCTCTCTCCCCCCTTCGCGCTCGCCCACGCGCTCGACCCATCTGGGTTGGGGCACGCGGCACACTCACTCGTCGGCTCGGGGACCCCCCGGTCTCGGAACGCCGACAGTTGGCGCGCCAGGTAGGGGCCTGCTGCGTGTTGACGAGTAGATTCCCGTCAAGCTCCAGATGGACAGTCTCCAACGACCTCTTCAACCCGGGACGGTGCTCCGTTTCGGGAGCCTCGAGTTCATGTCTCTCGACAGCAGCTACGACATGATACTCCTTCCACCGCCGCGCGACAGCGATAATGGTGGCGGACAGCCCGCCCGCCGGCGGCGGAATCAACGACGCCTTTCCCGCGTGGGGGAAGGACAACTTTCGAGCTCGCTCCGTCCTCTCCCTCGCCATCGAAGGAGGAGGCGGGGCAACCAAGGCCGAGCGGGAGGCTGCGCTCCGACAGCTGTCGAGCAAATCGACATCCCCAGTGCCCCAACGGAGGACACGCTAGGCGTCACCCTCGCGTTCGAGGCAAAGGCGAGCGCCATCCCCCCGCAGCACGTCGACTCCGAGCAGGTGGACGACGCCAGCACGCTCACGAAGGGCCTGCAGGACGTCGCCCTCGTACCCAAGACGACGGCGCGATCAGCCCCCGACGTGACTTCATCGCTCCTCGTCGACAAAAAGGTACCGAATGCTACCCATCTTTCGTCATTTCGACTCGGCCTCAACCCGCCTGGCGACCTCGCTTTGGCGGGCGCTCACGTTGAGGCGAGTGCAACCTCTCTGGGGTTTCGTGTGCGGTCGCCTTGGGACCGATTGACGGGTGTCTCGACCTACGGACCCTCTGGGTCCGAGGAAGATGACGACCCTAGCATCTGCTGGGATTTCTCCGGATTTGGCAACCCCAGTACCATGCGGGACTTCATGACCGCATGTGACTACTGCCTCTCCGACTGTTCCGACGGCAGCCGCAGCCTTGACGACAAGGACTGCGGCCCGAGCCGCGAATGTTTCCACATCGAGCTAGGGGATCCCTCCGGAGGCGGCTGTCTCGGCATGCCGGAGGATGGTGATCCCCCTAGGCCAGCGCCTCGCGCCGACATCCCGCGGGAGCTAGCTGTGGTCCCCGTTCCGGCGGGGGGTCACGACCCACAGCTCGAGCAAGTCCGCGGGGCGCAGGCCGGGCTCGATGAGGGAGCAGGAGCGCTCGAGGCAATCCGCCAGAACATCGGGCAGGTATGGGCGAGCCAGCCCCTAGCCGGAGGAATACGTCACCTGCCCCAAGGTCTCCAGCACCGCATCGCCAACGATGCCAGGGACAGACCGCCACCCACATCCGGCGGAACCGGTCAGGACCTGGCCGCCGCAGCGATGCTCCTCCGCGCGATGCCGGAGTCATCAACCACCGAGGGTCGGCGAATCCAGGGAGAACTCAAGCATCTCCTGGAAGGCGCTGCGGCCCGGCGGGCCGAGAGCTCTGCCTCTCGAAGGCAGGGTACCCCTCGGAACCTCGTGCCGCGACTTCCCGACTCACGCGAGAAGCCTCGGTCTATACCGGGCGCACGCGCAACACCGCGCCTGCGACCCCGGGCCACCTCGGCAACGAGCACCCTCATCGTGACCGTCGGGCACGCCTCGACGAAAGGGTGCGCCGAGGCTACCACCCCAGGCGCGGGGGACGCTACGACAGCGGGGAGGATCGGAGTCCCTCGCCCGAACCACCCGGTCCGCAGGTCTTCAGCCGAGCCATTCGGCGGGCGCCGTTCCCGACCCGATTCTGACCCCCGACTACTATCACAAAGTACTCGGGGGAAACGAGACCGGAATTGTGGCTTGCGGACTACCGCCTGGCCTGCCAACTGGGTGGGACGGACGATGATAACCTCATCATCCGAAACCTCCCCCTGTTTCTCTCCGACACCGCTCGCGCTTGGTTGGAGCATCTGCCTCCGGGGCAGATTTCCAACTGGGAAGATCTGGTCCAGGCTTTCGCCGGCAACTTCCAGGGCACGTACGTGCGCCCCGGGAATTCCTGGGACCTCCGAAGCTATCGGCAACAGCCGGGAGAGTCCCTTTGGGACTACATCCGGCGGTTCTCGAAGCAGCGCACCGAGCTGCCCAACATCACCGACTCCGATGTCATTGGCGCGTTCCTCGCCGGCACCACCTGCCGTGACCTGGTGAGCAAGTTGGGTCGCAAGACCCCCACCAGGGCGAGCGAGCTGATGGACATCGCCACCAAGTTCGCCTCCGGCCAGGAGGCGGTAGAGGCCATCTTCCGAAAGGACAAGCAGCCCCAGGGCCGCCCGTCGGAAGATGCTCCCGAGGCGTCTACTCCGCGCGGCGCCAGGAAGAAAGGCAGGAGGAAGTCGCAAGCGAAACGCGACGTTCCCGATGCAGACCTTGTCGCCGCCGCCGAGCACAAGAACCCTCGGAAGCCCCCCGGAGGTGCTAACCTCTTCGACAAGGCACTCAAGGAGACGTGCCCCTACCATCAGGGGCCCGTCGAGCACACCCTCGAGGAGTGCGTCATGCTTCGGCGCCACTTCCACCGGGCCGGGCCACCCGCAGAGGGTGACAAGGCCCGCGACGACGGCAAGAAGGAAGATCACCAAGCAGGAGGGTTCCCCGAGGTCCGCGACAGCTTTATGATCTATGGAGGGCATGCGGCGAACGCCTCGGCTCGGCATCGTAAGCAGGAACGTCGAGAGGTCTGCTCGGTGAAGGTGGCGGCGCCAGTCTACCTAGACTGGTCCGACAAGCCCATCACCTTCGACCGGGACGACCACCCCGACCACGTGCCGAGCCCGGGGAAGTACCCGCTCGTCGTCGCCCCCGTCATCGGCGACGTCAGGCTCACCAAGGTCTTGATGGATGGGGGCAGCTGCCTCAACATCATCTACGCTGAGACCCTCAGGCTCCTGCGCGTCGATCTGTCATCCGTCCGAGCAGGCGCTGCGCCCTTCCACGGGATCATTCCCGGGAAGCGCGTCCAGCCCCTCGGACAGCTCGACCTTCCTGTCTGCTTCGGAACACCCTCCAACTTCCGAAGGGAGACTTTGACGTTCGAGGTGGTCGGGTTCCGAGGAACCTACCACGCAGTGTTGGGAAGGCCATGCTACGCGAAGTTCATGGCCATCCCCAACTACACCTACCTGAAGCTCAAGATGCCGGGCCCCAACGGGGTCATCACCGTCGGCCCCACGTACAAACACGCATTCGAATGCGATGTGGAGTGCGTGGAGTACGCCGAGGCCCTCGCCGAGTCCGAGGCCCTCATTGCCGACCTGGAAAGCCTCTCCCGAGAGGTGCCGGACGTGAAGCGACATGCCGGCAACTTCGAGCCAGCGGAGACGGTTAAGGCCGTCCCCCTCGACCCCAGTGGCGACGCCTCCAAGCAGATTCGAATCGGATCCGGGCTCGACCCCAAATAGGAAGTAGTGCTCGTCGACTTTCTCCGCGCAAACGCCGGCGTCTTTGCGTGGAGTCCCTCGGACATGCCCGGCATACCGAGGGATGTCGCCGAGCACTCGCTGGATATTCGGGCCGGAGCCCGACCGGTCAGACAGCCTCTGCGCCGATTCGACGAGGAAAGGCGCAGGGTGATAGGCGAGGAGATCCACAAGCTGATGGCAGCAGGGTTCATCAAAGAGGTATTCCATCCCGAATGGCTTGCCAACCCTGTACTTGTGAGGAAAAAAGGGGGGAAATGGCAGATGTGTGTAGACTACACTGGTCTCAACAAAGCATGTCCGAAAGTCCCCTACCCTCTACCTCGCATCGATCAAATCGTGGACTCCACTGCAGGGTGCGAAACCCTGTCTTTCCTCGATGCCTACTCAGGGTATCATCAAATCAAGATGAAAGAGTCCGACCAGCTCGCGACTTCTTTCATCACGCCTTACGGCATGTACTGTTATGTCACAATGCCGTTCGGTTTGAGGAACGCGGGTGCAACGTACCAGCGGTGCATGAACCATGTGTTCGGCGAACACATCGGTCGCACGGTCGAGGCCTACGTCGATGACATCGTAGTCAAGACGAGGAAAGCCTCCGACCTTCTCTCCGACCTCGAACTGACATTCCGGTGTCTCAAGGCGAAGGGCGTCAAGCTCAATCCCGAGAAGTGCGTCTTCGGGGTGCCCCGGGGCATGCTTTTGGGATTCATCGTCTCCGAGCGGGGCATCGAAGCCAACCCGGAGAAGATCGCGGCCATCACAAACATGGGGCCCATCAAGGACTTAAAAGGCGTACAGAGGGTCATGGGATGCCTCGCGGCCTTGAGCCGTTTCATCTCGCGCCTCAGCGAAAGAGGCCTGCCCCTGTACCGTCTCTTAAGGAAGGCTGAGTGCTTCACTTGGACTCCCGAGGCCGAGGAAGCCCTCGGGAACCTGAAGGCGCTCCTCACCCAGGCGCCCGTCTTGGTACCCCCAGCTGATGGAGAAACCCTCTTGGTCTACGTCGCCGCAACCACTCAGGTGGTCAGCGCCGTGATCGTGGTCGAAAGGCAGGAAGAGGGGCATGCTTTGCCCATTCAGAGGCCAGTTTACTTCGTCAGCGAAGTGCTGTCCGAGACCAAGATCCGCTACCCACAAGTCCAAAAGCTGCTATATGCAGTGATCCTGACGAGGCGAAAGTTGCGACATTACTTCGAGTCTCATCCGGTGACTGTGGTGTCATCCTTCCCCCTGGGGGAGATCATCCAGTGCCGAGAAGCCTCGGGACGGATCGCGAAGTGGGCGGTGGAAATCATGGGCGAGGCAATCTCGTTCGCCCCTCGGAAGGCCATCAAGTCCCAGGCACTGGCGGACTTCGTAGCCGAATGGGTCGACACCCAGTTGCCGACGGCTCCGATCCAGCCGGAGCTCTGGACCATGTTTTTCGACGGGTCACTGATGAAGACGGGAGCTGGCGCGGGCCTGCTCTTCGTCTCGCCCCTCGGGAAACACCTGCGCTACGTGCTCCGCCTCCATTTCCCGGCGTCCAACAATGTGGCTGAGTACGAGGCTCTGATCAACGGATTGCGAATCGCCATCGAGCTAGGGGTCCGACGCCTCGATGCACGCGGCGACTCGCAGCTCGTCATCGACCAAGTCATGAAGAACTCCCTCTGCCGCGACCCGAAGATGGAGGCCTACTGTGACGAGGTTCGACGCCTGGAAGACAAGTTCTACGGTCTCGAGCTTAACCACATCGCCCGGCGCTACAACGAGACTGCGGACGAGCTGGCGAAGATAGCCTCGGGGCGAACAACGGTTCCCCCGAACGTCTTCTCCCGGGATCTGCACCAACCCTCCGTCAAGATAGGCGACGCGCCCGAGCCCGAGGCACCCTCGGCCTCGTCCGAGGTGACCTCGGCCCAGCCCGAGCCATCCTCGGCTCAACCCGAGGAACCCTCGGAACCCGAGGGCGAAGCGCTGCGCATCGAGGAGGAGCAGAACGGGGTCGTGCCAGACCAAGATTGGCAAACCCCATACCTGCAATATCTCCACCAAGGAGAACTGCCCCTCGACCGAGCCGAGGCTCGGCGGGTAGCGCGACGCGCCAAGTCGTTCGTCTTGCTGGGCGATGAGAAGGAGCTCTACCACCGAAGCCCCTCGGGCATCCTCCAGCGATGCATCTCCATCGCCGAAGGTCAAGAACTCCTGCGGGAAATACACTCGGGGGCTTGCAGCCATCATGCAGCACCCCGAACCCTCGTCGGGAACGCTTTCCGCCAAGGCTTCTATTGGCCAACGGCGGTGGCTGACGCCACTAGAATTGTCCGCGCCTGCGAAGGGTGCCAATTCTATGCGAAGCAGACCCGCCTGCCCGCTCAGGCTCTGCAGACGATTCCCATCACCTGGCCCTTCGCTGTGTGGGGTCTGGACCTCGTCGGCCCTCTGCAGAAGGCGCCCGGGGGCTACACGCACCTGCTGGTCGCCATCGACAAATTCTCCAAGTGGATCGAGGTCCGACCCCTGAACAGCATCAGGTCCGAGCAGGCGGTGGCGTTCTTCACCAACATCATCCATCGCTTCGGGATCCCGAACTCCATCATCACCGACAACGGCACCCAGTTCACCGGCAAAAAATTCTTGGATTTTTGCGAGGATCACAACATCCGGGTAGACTGGGCCGCCGTAGCTCACCCCATGTCAAATGGGCAAGTAGAACGTGCCAATGGCATGATTCTACAGGGGCTCAAGCCTCGAACTTACAACGACCTCAACAAGTTCGGCAAGCGGTGGATGAAGGAACTCCCCTCGGTGGTCTGGAGCCTGAGGACGACGCCAAGCCGAGCCACGGGTTTCACGCCGTTCTTCCTGGTCTACGGGGCCGAGGCCATCCTGCCCACTGACCTGGAATACGGCTCCCCGAGGACGAGGGCCTACAACGAAGAAAGCAACCAAGCTAGCCGAGAAGACTCGTTGGACCAGCTGGACGAGGCTCGGGACAGGGCCTTACTACACTCGGCGCGGTACCAGCAGTCCCTGCGACGCTACCACGCCCGAGGGGTCCGACCCCGAGATCTCCAGGTGGGCGACCTGGTACTTCGGCTGCGGCAGGACGCCCGAGGGAGGCACAAGCTCACGCCCCCCTGGGAGGGGCCGTTCATCATCGCCAAAGTTCTGAAGCCCAGAACGTACAAGCTGGCCAACAGTCAAGGCGAGGTCTACGGCAACGCTTGGAACATCCAACAGCTACGTCGCTTCTACCCTTAAGATGTTTTCAAGTTATTCATATACCTCGCACCCACGCAAAGTTTAGTCAACAAGGAAGGATCGGCCTCGCCTCGGCAAAGCCCGACCCTCCCTCGGGGGCTAAAAGGGGGGGAAACCCCCTCTGCGTCAAAATTTTCCTCGAAAAGAAAATCTCTTTTACCAGAACATCTTTCGTGCTTTTTGACTACTTCGAAAAGTGGGTCCTGGAAACGACGGGGTACACGTAAGCAGTCAAGGCTGACCGAGCCGAGGGACTCCTACGCCTCCGGGATACGGATACCTCACTCATCACCTTCTGCGATAAGTAACTCGCGCTCGGATAAGGTGAATCCGCGGATCGAACGAGTCTTTACGTACGGAAGCTCTTCTGTCGAAGCGATTCTTCGAGCCTTCTCGACCGAGTCGGTGACAGGGCCTCATGGACGGGTAAAAGTACGCGTAAGCGGCAAGGCCGACCGAGCCGAGGGACTCCCACGCCTCCGGGATACGGATACCTCACTCATCACCTTCCGCGAGAAGCAACTCTCGCTCGCACTAACATCCCTGCTACCGACAAAAAGTCCAGATACTCGAAACAAGAGGAAAAGAGACGCAGTTTTATAACGCAGCAAGGGTGTGTGTTCTGGCCTCGACGGCCGCACAGGGCCCACGCTACAAGACGATTTGACCCTGCAGGCTCGGATCTTGACGCTGGAAGAGGGCGATGACACCCTCGGCGTCGACAGCACCTTCGGCAAGGCCCGACCTAGCCTCGGACGGCGACGCGGTCCGAGGGCCTCCGCTCCGAAGGACGACATCATCACCACACTCGAGCAATCTCTGCCAGGGACTTCTCCGAGAACCCGGCCCGAGCGGACGGCTCGGCCGGCCACCTTCGGGGCCTCGGCCGACCGCCTTCCGAGGGCGCTAGCTCGATCCGAAGCCTCGGCTGAGCAACTCTGACGACAATCCTGCCAACAGACAACCCGGCTAGGCTCCGGCCAACCAGGTTTCATTTCCGAGCCAACTCCGCCTCTGCTTGTGCTGATATCGCTACCCCCGGCCTCGGCTCGTCGAAGAGCGGCCGAGGGGTCTCTTTAACTAAACTAGAGGAGCCTCGGACAACAGGGCCGACCGAGCCGAGGGACTCCTACGCCTCCGGGATACGGATACCTCACTCGTCACCTTGACACGGGGCGACTCATGCTTGGTGAAGCGGTTCAGACAATCAGCAGACGAGTCTTAGTGCTCGGAAATGAGGAAAAAACACGGTTCCGCGCCGTAATTACATACATGTTCAGGCCCCGAAAGCCAAAATGAACAAAAAACTCGGCACTCGAAGTGCCATTACAAACGGAACTCCGGTTCCCCCCCGCAGGTACGAACAACCCCACTCGATGGGGGTGGGCCTGCGGGGCAGCAGTAGACCGACGAACGGCACGTCACCGCCCGCCCCGGCAGCGGCGACGATGAAGACGTCTGTCCTGGGGGGGCCCAACAGCAGCAATGATGGCCTCAGGGCGGATGCTGCTGCTAGGAGGCCCCCGCCCTTGCCCAAACTCGAGAGGCAAGGACGGGCAGAAGGCCGTAGAGTCGGAGGTCGGTCCGTGGCCAACCTCGGCTGTCGCGCCGGCGGAAGAATCTCTTCCAGCTGCCGTGGCGGGAGGCGGCACCGGGGGCGGCTCCGAGATTGCTCGGCTCAGAGAGCCGGGCACGCTGCAGCTGTTGGCGCCACGGACGACTCCCGCCCTTCCCCCCGATCACTGAGGGAAGGAGCGGGTCACCACCCGCACAGGGGCCAACCCCGACCCGGCACATGCCCCTCCTCAGCCCTGGTGATGAAAATCCTTGAGGCTGAGGAAGGGGCGGATGCCGCAGCCCGGCTCGCTTTCCCCCACCATCAAGCCGGAGGTCACCACCCTGGGTGACCGCCGGTGGAGGGGTGCAGCCGGGCTGCATGATGAAAATCCTTGAAGCCGAACGATGGCTGAAAGGTACCAACTCCCACGGAGTTGCGTTCCTCCAACGATGGGGCGAAAAGACGGTGGTTTCCCCCATCCGGGGGCTTGGAAGGTGGAAAGACACGATGCATAAGGCAGGGAGAGGGCATGGTCGCCTTACGAAAGGGTCGCCCTCCTTTTAAAGGCAACTCCCCCTGCTTGCACCCTCAACCGTCACGGGCTGAGTCTTCTCCAACACGCCTCCAAAGTCCTCCCCTGCGGCACGGGGGCTGGGGCCCGCCTGTCATGCAGACCGGCTCCAAGCAGAAGAAGCCGAACCGCCGCGCACGACGCACGCAACCACCCAGCGGTTACAAGTAACCCTCCACTTCTGCCCGGACCAGCGGGCGAAAGGGGCAGGCGGCCATGCAGGCGGCATGCAACCGCGCCAAGTGGACGCGCCTCTCCGACTCCTGACAGGCCAGCGCGACGGCTCAAGCCCACGCGTCGTGCAACTGGCGCGCCGGGTGCTGCATGCGAACCGCTGTGCCACTCGCTCCACCACCGCACCTCCTCGATTGCGGAACCGATACCGCGATTCGAGGCGACCCAGCCCGCGACCCAGCGGCGCCAGCCTGGCGCAGCGGTCAAACGCGGTCAAAAATGGGCCGGCAGTAATGACGGTGGCAGGCGCGCGAGAGCAGCGGTCACGCCATCTGCCAAGCTCATGTCCCATCCGGAGGCAGCAAGAGAACCCCCTCTCACGGCGTGAAGACGACGCGCCTGTGACCCGTACCTCGAACGGCTCGCGCACGCGCAACGGCAGCCTCGCCAACTGCTCGCCCCTGCGCATTAACTCCGCGGCCGGACAGGCGACGCTTCTAGCAGGAGCGGCTGGCGACGCTTCGCCTTCGCCGACACGACCACACCAAAAAAGGTACGCCACGACGTTCAATTTCGAATCCTTTTTCCCTTTTCCTTCTTTCTCTATCTCTTGCAACAGGGACCGGGAAAGGGGATACCCCCAAAGGGATCCTTCCCCGTGAAGGAACTAGGCTCCGAGCCTCCTTACTGATCAGGGGTTCGAAGGCTGGCCCCCCGAAGGGTTCAACAGCCGCCTCAGATCGCGTGGGCCCGACACCCACTACTGGTCAGGGGTTCGAAGGTCGGCCCCCGAAAGGTCCCACGACCGCCTCAGGCTACTCGGGCTCCGTGCCCCCTACTGATCAGGGGTTCGAAGGCTGGCCTGTCGAAGGGTTCACAGTCGCCTCAGACGCCGAGCGAGGGATGACCAGGGGTACGTTCGATACATAACCAAGGCTCGGGCTGCGCTCCCGAGGTACCCTAGGACATTTCCGAGACCAGCGGGAACGACTCTGTAACGGAATCCCATCGGAGGGAGGCAACGAGCCCTCGGACCCCGTCGCTAGGGGACCGGGTCCGGCAGATCACCCGCAGGTACTTTTGGGCGTGCCTCCGGGCCCCTAGCCGACCCCCAACGAACGGGGCACGGACGTCCACTCGGATTACCCGATTGCAGCTCACCGGAGACACCATGTTCGGTGCCCATCGAGGGTAACATGGCGCTCTCCCCCCCTCCTCCTTGCGGAAAGGCGACGTAGGGGCGTATGTAAAAAGTCGAGTCTGTCCCTGATCGTCCTCTCGCTCCGTGCGGAGGCTCGGGGGCTGCTCTCGCAAACCCGGCTCCGGCCGAACCGTTGACAGCGTCAACATACCAGCCCGAGAACTTGGGCCCCGACAGTGCACCTGGGCTACGCCCTGCTCGCATGAGGGAACCGCCAGACCAGCCGAGGCATTACGCAAGGCATTAAGACCTCGAAGGAGTGAAACCACTCCTCCGAGGCCTCGGGGGCTACACCCGGCGGGTGCGCTCGCGCGCACCCACCGGAACAAAGTACCACCGAGAAAGGCTGGTCCCCTTGCAAAAAAGTGCGACGCAAGCCTCCAAGCGAGTGTTAACACTCTCTTCGAGGCTCGGGGGCTACTGTCGGGGACCATAATTAGGGGTACCCTCAAGACGCCTAATTCTCAGCTGGTAACCCCCATCAGCATAAAGCTGCAGAGGCCTGATGGGTTTGATTAAGTCAGGGATCAGTCCATACGAGCGACTCGATCACGCCACGCCCGAGCCTAGCCTCGGGCGAGGGCAGCCGACCCTAAGATGACTCCGTCTCGCCTGAGGCCTCCTCTTTCACGGCAGACGCATCACCGGCTCGCCCGAGGCCCCGCCTTCGATAAGAAGTAACCCTGACTAAATCACCGCGCCAACCGACCAAGTCACCGGGGCGTTTAACGCAAAAGGTAAGACCGACGGGCGACCAGGCTTCGCCAGAGGTGCCATAGGAGGCTCTGTCCGACCCAGAGCTCGGACTCGGGCTAAGGCCCCGGAAGACGGCGAACTCCGCTCCGCCCGACCCAGGGCTCGGACTCGGGCTAAGGCCCCGGAAGACGGCGAAATCCGCTCCGCCCAACCCAGGGCTCGGACTCGGGCTAAGGCCCCGGAAGACGGCGAACTCCGCTCCGCCCGACCCAGGGCTTGGACTCGGGCTAAGGCCCCGGAAGACGGCGAACTCCGCTCCGCCCGACCCAGGGCTCGGACTCGGGCTAAGGCCCCGGAAGACGGCGAACTCCGCTCCGCCCGACCCTAGGCTCGGACTCGGGCTAAGGCCCCGGAAGACGGCGAACTCCGCTCCGCCCGACCCAGGGCTCGGACTCGGGCTAAGGCCCCAGAAGACGACGACCTCCGCCTCGCCCGACCTAGGGCTTGGACTCCGCCTCGGCCTCTGCCGAACGACCTCCGCCTCGCCCGACCCAGGAGTTCGGGCTCGGCCTCTGTCATGCAGGACGGACTCGACCTCGACTTCGGAGGAGCCTCCACGACGCCCGACCTAGGACACAAGACCGCCACGTCAACAGGAAGCGTCATCATCACCCTGCCCTGAGCCGACTCGGGTCGCAGAGAACAAGACCGGCGTCCCATCTGGCCAGCTCCGCCAGATAGGCAATGATGGCGCCTCACTAGACCATGACGACGGCGACTCTTGACTCCCTTACGAAAGCAGGGAGACGTCAGCAAGGGCACCGCTGTTCCAACAGCTGTCCCTCCATCAAGCTCCACAGCTTCTCCAACAGCCACGACGCCACACCAACAGGGTGCCAAGATCTCTCCGGCTGCCACCTTGGCATGTACTTAGGGCGCTAGCTCTCCCTCGCTAGACACGTAGCACCTTGCTACACCCCCATTTTGTACACCTGGACCCTCTCCTTATGACTATAAAAGGAAGGACCAGGGCCTTCTTAGAGAAGGTTGGCCTTGCGGGAACGAAGGGCAGGGGCAGGCGCTCTCTCGGGGCCGCTCGCTCCCCTCACCCGCGCGGACGCTTGTAACCCCCTACTGCAAGCGCACCCGACCTGGGCGCGGGACGAACACGAAGGCCGCGGGAATTCTCCGACTCCCTCGCGACCCGGCTCCGGCCACCTCGCTCTCGCTCTCTCTTTCCCCCCTTCGCGCTCGCCCACGCGCTCGACCCATCTGGGCTGGGGCACGCGGCACACTCACTCGTCGGCTCGGGGACCCCCCGGTCTTGGAACGCCGACACCTTCGTAGATGGGTAACATGACTTGTGGGTAAAGATGTGGAACCTCTGCAGAGTGTAAAACTCATATATCAGCCGTGCTCACGGTCATGAGCGGCTTGGACCCTCACATGAGTAATTTATGGAACTAAACTTAATTTGTCATATGCATTGCATCGCGGGTTTTGTTATCAATTTTGATCTACTACTTATTTGGGTTGGTGTGTACTTACACTTAGTAACTGTCAATAAAATTTTGACTAACTTTAAAAGCGATGCTCAGCTTTAACCATCCTCTTTGGTAAGCCTTACACTTCACACGAGCTCCCACCCTTGGTGAGTTCATGCACATTATTCCCCACAGCTTGTTGAGTGATGAACATATGTGAGCTCACCCTTGGTGTCTCACACCCCCCACAGGTCAAGAACAGGTACCGCAGGATGAGGCGCATGGAGTATACTGTGATGAGTTCGTGAGAGGTCTAGGCCGATGTCTCCCAGTCAACTTTGGGTTGCTGGATCGTTGTCTTTATAAGATGTAATTATTTATTTATTTTATTCAGAACTCCTATTATATAGTAAAGATGTGACATTCGTGTCTGTACCACGATTCATCATATGTGTGAGACTTGGTCCCAGCACACCTGGTGATTATGTTCGCGCCTGGGTCTTGGTGCCCCAAAACCGGGTGTGACATCAAGGTAACAAGCAAGTGTTGAACATTCTGTGTATGCATTCCTAGCCATTTGCAAAGCATGCCTGAAAGAGAAATGTGTGTTGTGGCAGTTCCATAAATGTTTTGGTGATTAATGTCCAACACAAAAATGTGAACTAACATGTTTGCTAAGCATGTGTTGTGTATCTAGGAACAGAGTGCCTAAACAAAGCCTAAGAAGACTCTTTGAAAGGAGCCCAAGTCCCTGTCGAGTATCCCTGCGAAGCAGAGCAGACGACCAAGTCCCTGTCGAGCAACCCTATGAGGCAGAGCGGGTGACCAGGTCCCTGCCCAGCAATCTCGCGAGGTGGAGCGGCAACCAAGTCCCTGCCGAGCAGCCTTGCAAGGTAGAGCGAATGACCAAGTCCCTATCGAGCAACCTTGTGAGGCGGAGCGGACGACCAAGTTCTCGCCGAGCAACCTTGCAAGGCAGACTGGGCGACCAAGTCCCTGCCAAGCAACCTTGTGAGGCGGAGCGGGTGAATAGGTCCCTGCCGAGCAACCTTGCCATAGAGGCGAGCAAATAAGTCCCACGCTATTATGACTAGTGTAAGGGAAGGTCGACCCAATGATGCGATCCCGCGTCGGCGAGACAAGACAGATCATCACCAAACTACGCCTGGGTCTCGGGTACAACGTCGAAAGGTCCCCAATGGACGCCAGACGACACCTCGCCGCGTACTGTCTCAGGGACACCCCCACTGGCAAATAGGACCAGTCAATCCCAATCGAAGGGATCTCGGCATCAAAGCATCTACAGTGACCGACATACCTAGAAATATGTAACAGATACACCATACCGGGTGTATGCCTACGCACGCCTTTAAGTGACGTAGGCCCGTGACGGCAGGCAAAGTTACGCTAGACACTATCATGCCATGGGACTGACACGCGGGACCCACCGCGCACTACTACGAAGATGTTAGCGGTGGGCTTGCTACATGGACCTGTATGACGAATGAGCGAGACAGTGTGCCATACCAGGAGTACGACTACGCATGACCCTATGGACAACATAGCACCAAGAGCACTACATCAATACGAGGCAACAGATCGACCTCATATCAGGTAGAGAGCAAGTCACCCCTGTAAGGTCCTACCCTTGAACTATAAAATGACAGTCCCTCTTTGTCACACCCGGATTTAAGGGGCAAATCCAGGCACGAATCAAATGTGATGACTCAAATCTCACACATATGATGACTCATGGTACAAAAACAAATGTCACATATTTACTATATAATAGGAGTTCTGTACAAAATAGCTATATAATTACATCATATGAAGACAACAATCCAGCAACCAAAGTTGACTAGGAGACGACACCTAGACCTCGTCGAACTCCTCGTAGTAATCTTCCTCCAAGTCCACCTACTCTTCACCTAGGGTGGTTTATCGCAAGAGTGAGCTCACAAAAGTTCATCGCTCAACAAGTGTGGGGAATAATGTTCATGAGCTCACCTACGGTGGGGGCTCATGTATAGTGTCAGACTGATCAACAAATAATGGTTATAACTGAGCATTGCTTTTAATAAGTAGGTCAAATTTTATTAGCAATTACTAGGTACAAGTGAATACCAACCCAAATAAAATGAGAGATCATAATTAATAATAAAACCCACAATGCGATGCATATGACATATTAAGTTTAATTCCACAATTAATCATGCGAGAGTCCTGAGTCGCTCTTGACCGCGAGCACGGCTAGTATACCAGTTTTACACTCTGCAGAGGTTGTACCTGAGAGCACCTAGAGGGGGGTGAATAGGTGATCCTGTAAAAACTTGAAACTTAAAGCCTCAAACTTGATTAAGTGTTAGTGCAATGAAATCAAGTGGCTAAGGAGAGCTCTTGTGAACCACAATTGACACAGTAAGAACCAGCACAAGAGACACGATAATTTATCCCATGGTTCGGCCAAGTGCAAAACTTGCCTACTCCACGTTGTGGCGTCCCAACGGATGAGGGTTGCACTCAACCCCTCTCAAGTGATCCAATGATCAACTTGAATACCACGGTGTTCTTCTTTCTTTACTCTTTCCCGTTTGTGAGAAATCTCCACAACTTGGAGTCTCTTGCCCTTACAATAAGAATCAAAGTGTAAGCACTAGAGTAAGGGAGGGAAGAAACACACACAAATCCACAGCAATACGCACACACACAGCTAAGACTTGAGCTCAAATGAATAACACAAGGTTCACCACTAGAACGGAGCTCAAATCAATAAGAATGCCAATCGAGTGCGCAGAGACGGAGTGTGAATGATCAAGAATGCTTAGAGTATGCTTGGTGTACTCCTCCATGCGCCTAGGGGTCCGTTTTATATCCCTAAGGCAGCTAGGAGCCGTTGAGAGCAATCCGGGAAGGCTATCCTTGCCTTCTGTTGGGTGGTGCACCGGACAGTCCGGTGCACCACCGGACATTGTCCAGTGCTGATTCCTTTCCTATTTTGGCGCAGCCGATCGTTAAAGATTTGGAGCCGTTAGCACACCAGACACTGTCCGGTGCACACCGGACAGTCCGGTGCCCCCTTCTGACCGTTGGCTCGGCCACGCGTCACGCGCGAATTGCGCGGCCGACCGTTGGCTCACCGGACAGTCCGGTGCACCACCGGACAGTCCGGTGATTTTTAGTCGTACACCGCCGACGAAACCCGAGAGCAGCCTTTTCGCCAGAGCCAGCCTGGCACACCGGACACTGTCCGGTGCACCACCGAACACTGTCCGGTGCACCCAGACTGAACAGCAGTTGGCTGTACACAACCAACCCTTTTTCCTTTTGTCTTTTCTCTGATTCTAGCACTTAGACAAATATGTTAGTACATAAAAACCAATGTACTAAGTCTAGAATCATACCTTTGTGTTGATTTGTACTTCTTCCACCATTTGGCATAGTTTCATACTTAAACCATTTGTGTTGGCACTTGATCACCAAAATACTTAGAAATGGCCCAAGGGCACATTTCCCTTTCAATCTCCCCCTTTTTGGTGATTTATGCCAACACAACAAAAAGCAACTAAAAGAAGTGCAATCTCAATGCGAATGAGTACACAAATTTGTTTTGATTCAAATTTGGCATATTTGGATCATTCTTTGCTACCACCTGGTTTGTTTTTGCAAATCAAACTCAATTTCCTATCTCTAAGTCAAATTCACTTGTTGAGGCATAGAGAGAAGTATTCCAAAAGAAATTGATCAAAGATTCAAAAACTCCCCCTTTTCCCATAAACAATCTCCCCACAAGAGACCAATTTTTGACAATAAGAGTATTTTGACAAAGCAAAAGCTCTATTCTACTATTTTCAAAATTCTCAAGTGGTAGCTGATCCATTTTCTTGCTTTGGCCTTAATTTCTCCCCCTTTGGCATTAAGCACCAAAACGGGATCATTTTTGGCCCCTAAACCCCATTGCCTCACCAAAATCTTCAAATAAGAATAAAAGGCAATAAGAGTATGGAGATGAACTTGGAGTAAGTTACCCTCTCATCGGAGTGCAGTGGAAGTCTTTTATGGTCCAAGTCCACCTTTCCCTTTCAAACCTCCTTTGAGACTAAATTAACAAAACTCAAGCACACGGTTAGTCTCAAAGGGTCAAGTTGTAGCATTTCTCCCCCTAAGTATGTGCATCATTCACACATGGACTTGTGAGGTCCGGGGATCCCTTGTACAACTTGAGCACCAAAAAAAGAAGCAATAAAATGCATAATGAAACATGATCAAAGGCATAAAAACACATGTATGCTCTATATCAATCCAAGTTATGTGAATCTAAGACATTTAGCTCACTACGCAGCCTGCAAAAGGTCTTCTCATCTAAAGGCTTGGTAAAGATATCGGCTAGCTGGTTCTCGGTGCTAACATAAAACACTTCGATATCTCCCTTTTGCTGGTGGTCTCACAAAAAGTGATGCCGGATGTCTATGTGCTTTGTGCGGCTGTGCTCAACAAGATTGTCCACCATGCGGATTGCACTCTCATTGTCACATAGGAGTGGGACTTTGCTCAGATTGTAGCCAAAGTCCCGAAGGGTTTGCCTCATCCAGAGTAGTTGCGCGCAACGTTGTCCTGCGGCAACATACTCGGCCTCAGTGATGGATAGGGCAACGGAGGTTTGTTTCTTAGAACTCCACGACACCAGGGACCTTCCTAGGAATTGGCACGTCCCTAATGTACTCTTCCTATCGACCTTACATCCAGCATAATCGGAGTCTGAATATCCAATTAAGTCAAAGGTAGACCCCTTTGGATACCAGATCCCGAAGCAAGGCGTAGCAACTAGATATCTAAGAATTCGCTTAACGGCCACAAGGTGACACTCCCTTGGGTCGGATTGAAATCTAGCACACATGCATACGCTTAGCATAATATCCGGTCTACTAGCACATAAATAAAGTAAAGACCCTATCATAGACCGGTATGCTTTTTGATCAACGGACTTACCTTCTTTGTTGAGGTCGACGTGTCCGTCAGTTCCCATTGGAGTCTTTGCGGGCTTGGCGTCCTTCATCCCAAACCGCTTGAGCAAGTCTTGCGTGTACTTCGTTTGAGAGATGAAGGTGCCGTCCTTGAGTTGCTTTACTTGGAACCCAAGGAAGTAGTTCAACTCGCCCATCATCGACATCTCAAACTTTTGAGTCATTACCCTGCTAAACTCTTCACAAGACTTTTGGTTAGTAGAACCAAATATTATGTCATCGACATAAATTTGGCACACAAATAAGTCACCATCACAAGTCTCGGTGAATAAAGTTGGATCGGCCTTCCCAACCTTGAAAGCATTAGCAATTAGAAAGTCTCTAAGGCATTCATACCATGCTCTTGGGGCTTTCTTAAGTCCTTAGAGCGTCTTAGAGAGCTTACACACGTGGTCGGGGTACCGTTCATCCTCAAAGTCAGGGGGTTGCTCTACGTACACCTCCTCCTTGATTGGCCCGTTTAGGAAAGCGCTCTTTACATCCATTTGGAACAACCTGAAAGAATGGTGAGCGGCATAGGCTAACAAAATGCGAATGGACTATAGCCTAGCCACAGGAGCAAAAGTCTCCTCAAAGTCCAAACCTGCGACTTGGGCATAACCTTTTGCCACAAGTCTAGCCTTGTTCCTTGTCACTACCCCGTGCTCGTCTTGTTTGTTGCGGAACACCCACTTGGTTCCCACAACATTTTGCTTTGGACGTGGCACCAGGGTCCAAACTTCATTTCGCTTGAAGTTATTGAGCTCTTCCTGCATGGCCAACACCTAGTCCGGATCTAGCAAGGCCTCTTCTACCTTAAAAGGCTCAATAGAAGAGACAAAAGAGTAATGCTCACAAAAATTAACTAGTCTAGAGCGAGTAGTTACTCCCTTGCTTATATCACCCAATATTTGGTCGACGGGATGATTCCTTTGAATCATCGCTCGAACTTGGGTTGGAGGGGCTTGAGGTGCTTCTTCCTCTTCAACTTGGACATCTTGTGCTCCCCCTTGATCACACGCCTCATCTTGAGAGACCTGTTCATCATCTTGAGTTGGGGGGTGCACCATCGTTGAGGGAGAAGGTTGATCTTGCTCCTTGTGTTCCTGTGGTCGCACGTCTCCAATTGCCATGGTACAAATTGCATCCGTTGGAACTTCATCCTCATCTACATCATCAAGATCAACTTGCTCTCTTGGAGAGCCATTAGTCTCATCAAATACAACATTTCTAGAGACTTCAACCAAACCCGATGATTTGTTGAGGACTTTATACGCCTTTGTATTTGAGTCATAACCTAACAAAAACCCTTCTAGAGCAAATTTAGAATTCCTACCTTTCTTCACTAGAATATAACATTTACTCCCAAATACACGAAAGTATGAAACGTTGGGTTTGTTACCAGTTACAAGCTCATACTAAGTCTTCTTGAGGAGGCGATGAAGGTAGACCCGGTTTATGGCGTGGCAAGCCGTGTTCACGGCTTCCAACCAAAACCGCTCGGGCGTCTTGAACTCTCCAAGCATCGTCCTTGCCATGTCTATGAGTGTCCTGTTCTTCCTCTCTACCACACCGTTTTGCTGTGGTGTGTAGGGAGCGGAGAACTCGTGTTTGATTCCTTCCTCCTCAAGGTATTCCTCCACTTGAAGGTTCTTGAACTCGGACCCGTTGTCGCTCCTTATCTTCTTCACCTTGAGCTCAAACTCATTTTGAGCTCTCCTTAGGAAGCGCTTGAGGGTCCCTGGGTTTTTGTTTTATCCTGCAAAAAGAATACCCAAGTGAAGTGGGAAAATCATCAACAATTACTAAACCATACTTACTTCCCCCGATGCTAAGGTAGGCGACGGGTCCGAAGAGGTCCATATGCAGCAACTCTAGAGGTCTTGATGTGGTCATCACATTCTTGCTGTGATGCGCACTTCCCACTTGTTTACCTGCTTGACAAGCTGCACAAGGTCTGTCTTTTTCGAAGGTCACATTTGTTAGACCTACTACATGTTCTCCCTTTAGAAGTTTGTGAAGGTTCTTCATCCCCACATGTGCCAGGCGGTGATGCCACAGCCGGCCCATGCTAGTCTTAGCAATTAAGCATGCATCTAGACCGGCCTCCTCTTTTGCAAAATCCACTAAATAGAGTTTGTCGTCTAGTGCACCCTTAAAAGCTAATGAACCATCACTCCTTCTAAAGACAGACACATCTACATTTATGAATAAGCAATTATAACCCATATTACAAAGTTGACTAACGGACAACAAGTTATATCCAAGCGATTCTACTAAAAACACATTAGAAATGGAATGCTCAGATGAAATTGCTATTTTTCCTAGTCCTTTAACCTTGCCTTGGTTCCCATCACTGAATATGATTGATTCTTGGGAATCTTTGTTCTTGACGTAGGAGGTGAACATCTTCTTCTCCCCCGTCATGTGGTTTGTGCATCCGCTGTCGATAATCCAGCTTGAGCCCCCGGATGTATAAACCTACAAGGCAAATTAGGCTTGGGTTTTAGGTACCCAACTCTTGTTGGGTCCTACAAGGTTAGTAATAATGGTCTTAGGGACCCAAATGCAAGTTTTATCTCCCTTGCATTTTGCCCCTAATTTCCTAGCAATCACTTTCTTATCATTTATACAAATTGCAAAGGAAGCATTGCAAGCATGATAAATTGTAGAAGGTTCATTACTTGCTTTCCTAGGTACATGAACAACATTTCTTCTAGGCATATGATTAATAACATTTTTTCCTAGGCATATCATGCATAATAGAAGAACTAGAAGCAGACATAGCATATGAATCATAAGAATAATTCCTATAAGCATTTCTAGAGAATTTTCTATCACTATAAATGAAAGCATGATTCTTTTGAACATTATTATCTATAGGGGCCTTCCCTTTCTCCTTGACGGAGATGGGAGCCTTATGACTTGTTAAGTTCTTGGCTTCCCTCTTAAAGCCAAGCCCATCCTTAATTGAGGGGTGTCTACCAACAGTGTAGGCATCCCTTGCAAATTTTAGTTTATCAAATTCATTTTTGCTAGTCTTAAGTTGGGCATTAAGACTAGCCACTTCACCATTTAGTTTTGCAATAGAAGTAAGATGCTCAACACATGCATCAACATTAAAGTCCTTACACCTATTGCAAATCACTACATGTTCTACACAAGAACTAGATCTATTTGCTACTTCTAGCTTAGCATTTAAATCATCATTAACACTTTTTAAACTAGAAATGGTCTCATGGTAAGTAGATAATTCACAAGAAAGCATTTCATTCCTTTTAACTTTTAAAGCAAGAGATTTTTGGACATCTACAAATTTGTCATGCTCTTCATACAAAAGATCCTCTTGCTTTTCTAACAATCTATTCTTGTCATTCAAAGCATCAATTAATTCATTGATTTTATCAATTTTAGTTCTATCTAAACCTTTGAATAAACTTGCATAGTCTATTTCATCATTGCTAGATTCATCATCACTTGAAGAAGCATATGTAATAGTATTCCTAGTGCATACCTTCTTTTCCTTTGCCATGAGACAGGTGTGATGCTCATTGGGGAAGAGGGATGATTTGTTGAAGGCAGAGGCGGCAAGTCCTTCGTCGTCGGATGAAGAGCAATCCGAGTCCCACTCTTTACTAAGGTGTGCCTCGCCCTTTGCTTTCTTGTAAGTCTTCTTCTTTTCCCTCTTCTTTTCTTGATCCTGGTCACTATCATTATCAGGACAGTTAGCAATAAAGTGACCAACCTTACCACACTTGAAGCAGGAGCGCTTCCCCTTCGTCTTGCTCTTGCTGGGATGCTCCTTGCGACCTTTGAGCGCCGTCTTGAAGCGCTTGATGATGAGGGCCATTTCTTCCACATTTAGCCCGGTCGCCTCAACTTGTGCCACCTTGCTAGGTAGCGCCTCCCTGCTACTTGTTGCTTTGAGAGCAACAGTTTGAGGCTCGTAGATCGGCATTGGACCATTCAATGCATCATCAACATATATTGCCTCCTTGATCATCATTCGCCCGCTTATGAACTTTCCGAGTATTTCCTCGGGCGTCATCTTGATGTACCTAGGATTCTCACGAATAGAGTTTACAAGATGAGGATCAAGGACAGTGAAGGACCTTAGCATAAGTTGGACGATGTCATGGTCCGTCCATCTCGTGCTCCCATAGCTCCTTATCTTGTTGACCAGGGTCTTGAGCCTATTTACATTTGGGTTGGCTCCTCTCCCCTGATCATTGTGAACCTTCCTAGTTCGCCTTCCACCAACTCCATCTTGGTGAGCATGGTGGCGTCATTCCCCTCATGCGAGATCTTGAGGGTGTCCCAGATTTGCTTGGCATTATCTAAGCTGCTCACCTTATTGTATTCTTCCCTGCACAAAGATGCTAAAAGAACAGTAGTAGCTTGTGCATTTTTATGGATTTGTTCATTAATAAACATGGAGTTATCCGAACTATCAAATTGCATTCCATTTTCTACTATCTCCCATATACTTGGATGAAGAGAGAACAAGTGGCTACGCATTTTGTGACTCCAAAATCCGTAGTCCTCTCCATCAAAGTGTGGAGGTTTACCAAGTGGAATGGAAAGCAAATGAGCATTGGAATTATGCGGAATACGAGAATAATCAAAAGAAAAGTTCGAGTTAACCGTTTTCTTTTTCTCCTCGTATTCGTCGTCCTTTTGAGAAGAGGAAGATTCGTCGCTGTCGTAGTAGACAACCTTCCTGATGCGCCTCTTCTTCTTTCCATCCTTCTTCTTTTGACTCAAACCGGAGTCATTGACTTTGTCGTCCCTTGGCTCGTTGAAGATGGACTCCTTCTCATTGTCGTTGACCACCATCCCCTTTCCCTTAGGATCCATCTCTTCGGGCGATTAGTCCCTTTCTTGAAGAGAACAACTCCGATACCAATTGAGAGCACCTAGAGGGGGGTGAATAGGTGATCCTATAAAAACTTGAAACTTAAAGCCTCAAACTTGATTAAGTGTTAGCGCAATGAAATCAAGTGGCTAAGGAGAGCTCTTGTGAACCACAATTGACACAGTAAGAACCAGCACAAGAGACACGATAATTTATCCCGTGGTTCGGCCAAGTGCAAAACTTGCCTACTCCACGTTGTGGCGTCCCAACGGACGTGGGTTGCACTCAACCCCTCTCAAGTGATCCAATGATCAACTTGAATACCACGGTGTTCTTCTTTCTTTACTCTTTCCCGTTTGCGAGGAATCTCCACAACTTGGAGTCTCTCGCCCTTACAATAAGAATCAAAGTGTAAGCACTAGAGTAAGGGAGGGAAGCAACACACACAAATCCACAGCAATACGCACACACACAGCCAAGACTTGAGCTCAAATGAATAACACAAGGTTCACCACTAGAACGGAGCTCAAATCAATAAGAATGCCAATCGAGTGCGCAGAGACGGAGTGTGAATGATCAAGAATGCTTAGAGTATGCTTGGTGTACTCCTCCATGCGCCTAGGGGTCCCTTTTATAGCCCTAAGGCTGGACATTGTCCGGTGCTGATTCCTTTCCTATTCTGGCGCAACCGACCGTTGAAGATTTAGAGCCGTTGGCGCACCGGACACTGTCCGGTGCACACCGGACAGTCTGGTGCCCCCTTCTAACCGTTGGCTCGGCCACGCGTCATGCGCGGATTGCGCGGCCGACCGTTGGCTCGACCGACCGTTGGCTCACCGGACAGTCCGGTGCACCACCGGACAGTCCGGTGATTTTTAGCCGTATGCCGCCGACGAAACTCGAGAGCAGCCTTTTTGCCAGAGCCGGCCTGGCACACCGGACACTGTCTGGTGCACCACCGGACAGTCCGGTGCACCCAGACTGAACAGCAGTTGACTGTACACAGCCAACCCTTTTTCCTTTTGTCTTTTCTCTGATTCTAGCACTTAGACAAATATGTTAGTACACAAAAACCAATGTACTAAGTCTAGAATCATACCTTTGTGTTGATTTGTACTTCTTCCACCATTTGGCATAGTTTCATACTTAAACCATTTGTGTTGGCACTTGATCACCAAAATACTTAGAAATGGCCCAAGGGCACATTTCCAGCCTTTACCCACAAGTCGTGTTACCCATTTGCCAAGAGATCGTGACTTCCCATAAATCTCTACTAAGGAGACGAGGCAAAGTACCACTATGAGGCCATTACAAAGTCCCACCAGCTTCAAAAAACCCGCTACGATTTCGTGAGAAGAGCGGAATAGGAATCCCTCGTTCGAAAAGCCATCGCAGCATGATCGACCCGAGAACCTCCCTACATCGGCAACTTCTCTATCGCCCTTGCCCCTTTCAGGAAAGGTAGTCCTCCACTAGCTTTCCTAATTAATCATCCAAGGGCGTCCCATTCCACCCTTGTGGTAGCACGATTATCTATAGTTAAGCTCCATGTTCCAATTAACACAATAGTCTTATCATGAACAGTTAATAATTCAATAACAGTAAGAAACATGACCGTGAATAATATGTATCTTAACACTGAAAACCACATAGAGCAATAGCAGACACTACCCAAAAGTTTGGTGGTAAGCAAGGTGTAATGTGGACCAAACTAGGGTGACCTATTCGGTCCCATCAAAATTAGCCTAAGCATGGCACAATGATTAATAAAACATTATTGGGTAAAGGAGAGTGATCAAGGGCATAACTTGCCTATGACTTGAGATTCCAGGTACTTCACCATGTTGGTCTTCGATTTTCTCGTGACCTCGCTGCTACTCGTAGAAATACATAAAAATATACATGGAGTACATAAAAATAACATTACACCAAACATGAGAACAAACAGCGTATGACTTTTCTATGTGTTGCTACGAGAACATAGGTTAAGGATATAGTTTTACCAGGTTCTAGGTGATTAATCAATAAAACTATATTTTATGTTGATTAAAATAAATCACGTGACAAAACATATAACTAACTCAACTTTTAGTAATCATATTCTAGTAGATGATCCAAATTAAAATCCTATATTAACTCAGATTAAACATGTTACCTGGTAAACCAATGTTACTATGGTGTAGACAATATTAATACGAGACTAATGCAACTTGAACGTGTCAAATTGGAGTTAAAACGGACGAGATATGAATTTTCTAAGTTTCTATACTTTTTTATATTTAATTTTATACTTTAAACTGATTATCAGATATTTCTCGCATTTTCCTGATTTATTCCTTTATGTTTACCTAATAAATGGACAATGGATTATATATTAAAGAAACTCAGGGCTTATTTCATAAAATTCAGGAACTCTAGGTAATAACCTTTGAACTAGGATTAACCACGGGTAATATGTAAAGAATCCCGGGTCTTTTCTATAGAAACCACATGACGAAGAGGTATAGGCCGACTTCGGCCATTGGATCCTTAAATGAGCGTCCGGATTAGATCGACCTATGAGTTGAATCGGTACGCAGTTGTGACCTTTGGATCCGTAATCAACGGTGTTGATTTTAAATATAGAGATCCTTTCGGATCCGCCCGATCTAGATCCAAAGCCATGGATTGTCGGCGTTCCGAGACCGGGGGGTCCCCGAGCCGACGAGTGAGAGTGCCGCGTGCCCCAGCCCAGATGGGTCGAGCGCGTGGGCGAGCGCAAAGGGGGGAACAGAGAGAGAGAGGTCGGTGGTTGGAGCCGGGTCGTGAGGGAGTCGGAGAATTCCCGCGGCCTTCGTGTTCTTCCCGCGCCCAGGTCGGGTGCGCTTGCAGTAGGGGGTTACAAGCGTCCGCGCGAGGTGAGGGGAGCGAGCGGCCCCGAGAGAGCGCCTGCCCCTGCCCTTCGTCCCCGCGAGGCCAACCTTCTCTAAGAAGGCCCTGGTCCTTCCTTTTATAGTCGTAAGGAGAGGATCCAGGTGTACAGAATGGGGGTGTAGCAAGGTGCTACGTGTCTAGCGAGGGAGAGCTAGCGCCTAAGTACATGCCAAGGTGGCAGCCGGAGAGGTCTTGGCACCCTGTTGTTGTGGCGTCGTGGCTGTTGGAGGAGTAACGGAGCCGGACGGGGGGACAGCTGTCGAAGTGGCTGGGCCCTTGCTGACGTTCTCCTGCTTTCGTAAGGGAGCTGAGAGCCGCCGTCGTCATGATCTAGCGGGGCGCCATCATTGCCTATCTGGCGTAGCTGGCCAGATGGGACGCCGGTCTTGTTCTCTGCGACCCAAGTCGGCTCAGGGCAGGGTGATGATGACGCTTCCTGTTGACGCGGCGGTCTCGCGTCCTAGGTCGGGCGTCGTGGAGGCTCCTCCGAAGCCGAGGTCGAGTCCGTCCTGCAAGACAGAGGCAGAGTCCGAGCCCTGGGTCGGGCGAGGCGGAGATCGTTCGGCAGAGGCCGAGGCGGAGTCCGAGCCCTGGGTCGGGCGAGGCGGAGTTCGTCGTCTTCCGGGGCCTTAGCCCGAGTCCGAGCCCTGGGGTCGGGCGGAGCGGAGTTCGCCGTCTTCCGGGGCCTTAGCCCGAGTCCGAGCCCTGGGGTCGGGCGGAGCGGAGTTCGCCGTCTTCCGGGGCCTTAGCCCGAGTCCGAGCCCTGGGTCGGGCGGAGCGGAGTTCGCCGTCTTCCGGGGCCTTAGCCCGAGTCCGAGCCCTGGGTCGGGCGGAGCCTCCTATGGCACCTCTGGCGAAGTCTGGTCGCCCGTTGGTCTTACCTTTTGCGTTAAACGCCCCGGTGACTCGGTCGGTTGGCGCGGTGATTTAGTCAGGGTTTCTTCTTATCGAAGGCGGGGCCTAGGGCGAGCCGGAGATGCGTCTGCCGTGAAAGAGGAGGCCTCAGGCGAGACGGAGTCATCTTAGGGTCGGCTGCCCTCGCCCGAGGCTAGGCTCGGGCGTGGCGTGGTCAAGTCACTCGTATGGACTGATCCCTGACTTAATCAAACCCATCAGGCCTCTGCAGCTTTATGCTGATGGGGGTTACCAGCTGAGAATTAGGCGTCTTGAGGGTACCCCTAATTATGGTCCCCGACAGTAGCCCCCGAGCCTCGAAGAGAGTGTTAACACTCGCTTGGAGGCTTGCGTCGCACTTTTTTGCAAGGGGACCAGCCTTTCTCGGTGGTGCTTTGTTCCGGTGGGTGCGCGCGAGCGCACCCGCCGGGTGTAGCCCCCGAGGCCTCGGAGGAGTGGTTTCACTCCTCCGAGGTCTTAATGCCTTGCGTAATGCCTCGGCTGGTCTGGCGGTTCCCTCATGCGAGCAGGGCGTAACCCAGGTGCACTGTCGGGGCCCAAGTTCTCGGGCTGGTATGTTGACGCTGTCAACGGTTCGGCCGGAGCCGGGTTTGCGAGAGCAGCCCCCGAGCCTTCGCACGGAGCGAGAGGACGATCAGGGACAGACTCGACTTTTTATATACGCCCCTACGTCGCCTTTCCGCAAGGAGGAGGGGGGGAGTGTGCCATGTTACCCTCGATGGGCACCGAACATGGTGTCTCCGGTGAGCTGCAATCGGGTAATCCGAGTGGACGTCCGTGCCCCGTTCGTTGGGGGTCGGCTAGGGGCCCGGAGGCACGCCCAAAAGTACCTGCGGGTGATCTGCCGGACCCGGTCCCCTAGCGACGGGGTCCGAGGGCTCGTTGCCTCCCTCCGATGGGATTCCGTTACAGAGTCGTTCCCGCTGGTCTCGGAAATGTCCTAGGGTACCTCGGGAGCGCAGCCCGAGCCTTGGTTATGTATCGAACGTACCCCTGGTCATCCCTCGCTCGGCGTCTGAGGCGACTGTGAACCCTTCGACAGGCCAGCCTTCGAACCCCTGATCAGTAGGGGGCACGGAGCCCGAGTAGCCTGAGGCGGTCGTGGGACCTTTCGGGGGCCGACCTTCGAACCCCTGACCAGTAGTGGGTGTCGGGCCCACGTGATCTGAGGCGGCTGTTGAACCCCTCGGGGGGCCAGCCTTCGAACCCCTGATCAGTAGGGAGGCTCGGAGCCTAGTTCCTTCACGGGGAAGGATCCCTTTGGGGTTATCCCCCTTCTCGGTCCCTGTTGCAAGAGATAGAGAAAGAAGGAAAAGGGAAAAAGGATTCGAAATTGAACGTCGCGGCGTACCTCTTTTGGCGTGGTCGTTTTGGCGAAGGCGAAACGTCACCAGCCGCTCCCGCCCGTAGCGCTGTCCATCGAGCCGCGGAGTTAATGCGCCGGGGTGAGTAGTTGGCGAGGTTGCCGTTGCGCGTGCGCGAGCCGTTCGAGGTACGGGTCACGGGCGAGTCGTCTTCACGCCGTGAGAGGGGGTTCTCTTGCTGCCTCCGGATGGGACATGAGCCTGGCCGATGGCGTGACCGCTGCTCTCGCGCGCCTGCCACCGTCATTACTGCCGGCCCATTTTTGACCGCGTTTGACCGCTGCGCCAGGCTGGCGCCGCTAGATCGCAGGCTGGGCGGCCTCGAGTCGCGGTATCGGTTCCGCAATCGAGGAGGTGCGGTGGTGGAGCGAGAGGCACAGCGGTTCGCATGCAGCGCCCGGCGCGCCAGTTGCACGACGCGTGGGTCTGAGCCGTCGCGCCGGCCTGTCAGGAGTCGGAGAAGCGCGTCCACTTGGCGCGGTTGCATGCCGCCTGCATGGCCGCTTGCCCCCTTTGCCCGCTGGTCTGGGCAAAAGTGGAGGGTTACTTGTAACCGCTGGGTGGTTGCGTGCGTCGTGCGCGGCGGTTCGGCTTCTTCTGCTTAGAGCCAGTCTGCATGACAGGCGGGCCCCAGCCCCTGCGCCGCAGGGGAGGACTTTGGAGGCGTGTTGGAGAAGACTCAGCCCGTGACGGTTGAGGGCGCAAGCAGGGGGAGTTGCCTTTAAAAGGAGGGCGACCCCCTTCGTAAGGTGACCATGTTTCCTTCCTCCCCTATGCATTGTGTCTCTCCATCTTCCGAGCCCCCGGATGGGGGGAACCGCCGTCCTTTCGCTCCATCGTTGGAGGGACGCAACTCCGTGGGAGTTGGTACCTTTCAGCCATCGCTCGGCTTCAAAGATTTTCATCATGCAGCCCGGCTGCACCCCTCCACCGGCGGTTACCCAAGAGGGCGACCTCCGGTTTGATGGTGGGGGAAAGCAAGCCGGGCTGCGGTCTCTGCCCCTCCCTCAGCCTCAAGGATTTTCATCACCAGGCCAAGAGGGAGGACGAGGCGAGTCAGGGAGCTGTCTCCGTGTGGGTCGGTTGCCCTCTTCTTCCCCGTGTGCCTGGGGGGAGAACGGCATCCTCCAGCTTCACGGAGACTTCCTCCAGCCATGTCGGAAGTGGCGGGTCCCGAGGCGTCGATGGACGGAAGTGGCTTCTCTACTGATGAGATTGCCAACTCCGCCAGTAGCCCTGGGTCTCCGTTTCCCGGCCTGAATGGCTGGCTCTCGTCCTCGAGGGGTGAGAGTTTTTTCCGCTGCCCCGCAGGCCCGCCCCTATCGAGTGGGGTTGTTCGTACCTGCGGGGGGGGGGGGAACCGGAGTTCCGTCTGTAAGGGCACTTTGAGTGCCAGGCTTTTTTGTTCATTTCGGCTTTCGGGGCCTGAACATGTATGTAACCATGGCACGGAGCCGTGTTTTTTCCTCATTTCCGAGCACTAAGACTCGTCTGCTGATTGTCTGAACTGCTTCACCAAGCATGAGTCGCCTCGTGTCAAGGTGACGAGTGAGGTATCCGTATCCCGGAGGCGTAGGAATCCCTCGGTTCGGTCGGACCTGTTGTCCGAGGCTCCTCTAGCTTAGTTAAAGAGACCCCCCGGCCGCTCTTCGACGAGCCGAGGCCAGGGGTTGCGATATCAGCATGAGCAGAGGCGGAGTTGGCTCGGAAATGAAACCTGGTTGGCCGGAGCCTAGCCGGGTTGTCCGTTGGCAGGATCGACGTCGGAGCTGATCAGCCGAGGCTTCGGACCGAGCTGGCGCCCTCGGAGGGCGGTCGGCCGAGGCCCCGGAGGTGGCCGGCCGAGCCGTCCGCTCGGGCCGGGTTCTCGGAGAAGTCCCTGGCAGAGATTGCTCGAGCGTGGTGATGACGTCGTCCTTCGGAGTGGAGGCTCTCGGACCGCGTCGCCGTCCGAGGCTAGGTCGGGCCTTGCCGAAGGTGCTGTTGATGCCGAGGGTGTCATCGCCCTCTTCCAGCGTCAAGATCCGAGCCTGCAGGGTCAAATCGTCTTGTAGCGTGGGCCTTGCGCGGCCGTTGAGGCCAGAACACATACCCTTGTTGCGTTATAATGCTGCGTCTCTTTTCCTCTCGTTTCGAGCATCTGGACTTTTTGTCGGTAGCAGGGATGTTAGTGCGAGCAAGAGTTGCTTCTCGCGGAAGGTGATGAGTGAGGTATCCGTATCCCGGAGGCGTGGGAGTCCCTCGGCTCGGTCGGCCTTGCCGCTTACGCGTACTTTTACCCGCCCATGAAGCCCTGTCACCGACTTGGTCGAGAAGGCTCGAAGAATCGCTTCGACAGAAGAGCTTCCGTACGTAAAGACTCGTTCGATCCGCGGATTCGCCTTATCCGAGCGCGAGTTACTTATCGCAGAAGGTGATGAGTGAGGTATCCGTATCCCGGAGGCGTAGGAGTCCCTCGGCTCGGTCAGCCTTGACTGCTTACGTGTACTCCGTCGTTTCCAGGACCCACTTTTCGAAGTAGTCGAAAAGCACGAAAGATGTTCTGGTGAAAGAGATTTTTTGTTCGAGGAAAATTTTGACGCAGAGGGGGTTTCCCCCCTTTTAGCCCCCGAGGGAGGGTCGGGCTTTGCCGAGGCGAGGCCGACCCTTCCTTGTTGACTAAACTTTGCGTGGGTGCGGGGTATATGAACAACTTGGAAACATCTTAAGGGTAGAAGCGACGTAGCTGTTGGATGTTCCAAACGTTGCCGTAGACCTCGCCTTGACTGTTGGCCAGCTTGTACGTTCCGGGCTTCAGAACTTTGGCGATGATGAACGGCCCCTCCCAGGGGGGCGTGAGCTTGTGCCTCCCTCGGGCGTCTTGCCGCAGCCGAAGCACCAGATCGCCTACCTAGAGATCTCGGGGTCGGACCCCTCGGGCGTGGTAGCGTCGCAGGGACTGCTGATACCGCGCCGAGTGTAGTAAGGCCCTGTCCCGAGCCTCATCCAGCTGGTCCAGCGAGTCTTCTCGGCTAGCTTGGTTGCTTTCTTCGTTGTAGGCCCTCGTCCTCGGGGAGCCGTATTCCAGGTCCGTGGGCAAGACGGTCTCGGCCCCGTAGACCAGGAAGAACGGCGTGAAACCTGTGGCTCGGCTTGGCGTCGTCCTTAGGCTCCAGACCACCGAGGGGAGCTCCTTCATCCATCGCTTGCCGAACTTGTTGAGATCATTGTAAATTCGAGGCTTGAGCCCCTGTAGAATCATGCCATTGGCACGTTCTACCTGCCCGTTCGACATGGGGTGAGCTACGGCGGCCCAGTCTACCCGGATGTTGTGATCATCGCAAAAATTCAAGAATTTTTTGCCGGTGAACTGGGTGCCATTGTCGGTGATGATGGAGTTCGGGACCCCGAAGCGATGGATGATGTTGGTGAAGAACGCCACCGCCTGCTCGGACCTGATGCTGTTCAGGGGTCGGACCTCGATCCACTTGGAGAATTTGTCGATGGCGACCAGCAGGTGCGTGTAGCCCCCGGGCGCCTTCTGCAGAGGGCCGACGAGGTCCAGACCCCACACAGCGAAGGGCCAGGTGATGGGTATCGTCTGCAGAGCCTGAGCGGGCAGGTGGGTCTGCTTCGCATAGAATTGGCACCCTTCGCAGGCGCGGACAACTCTAGTGGCGTCAGCCACCGCCGTTGGCCAGTAGAAGCCTTGGCGGAAAGCGTTCCCGACGAGGGTTCGAGGTGCTGCATGATGACCGCAAGCCCCCGAGTGTACTTCCTGCAGGAGTTCCTGACCCTCGGCGATGGAGATGCATCGCTGGAGGATGCCCGAGGGGCTGCGGTGGTAGAGCTCCTTCTCATCGCCCAGCAAGACGAACGACTTTGCGCGTCGCGCTACCCGCCGAGCCTCGGCTTGGTCGAGGGGCAGTTCCCCTTGGCGGAGATATTGCAGGTACGGGGTCTGCCAATCTTGATCTGGCACGGCCCCGTTCTGCTCCTCCTCGATGCGCAGCGCTTCGCCCTCGGGCTCCGAGGGTTCCTCGGGGTGAGCCGAGGATGGCTCGGGCTGGGCCGAGGTCACCTCGGACGAGGCCGAGGGTGCTTCGGGCTCGGGCGCGTCGCCTATCTTGACGGAGGGTTGGTGCAGATCCCGGGAGAAGACGTCCGGGGGAACCGTCGTTCGCCCCGAGGCTATCTTCGCCAGCTCATCCGCAGTCTCGTTGTAGCGCCGGGCGATGTGGTTAAGCTCGAGCCCGTAGAACTTGTCTTCCAGGCGTCGAACCTCCTCACAGTAGGCCTCCATCTTTGGGTCGCGGCAGAGGGAGTTCTTCATGACTTGGTCGATGACGAGCTGCGAGTCGCCACGTGCATCGAGGCGTCGGACCCCTAGCTCGATGGCGATTCGCAATCCATTGATCAGAGCCTCGTACTCAGCCACGTAGCGCAGGTGTTTTCCGAGGGGCGAGACGAAAAGCAGGCCCGCGCCAGCTCCCGTCTTCATCAGCGACCCATCGAAAAACATGGTCCAGAGCTCTGGTTGGATCGGAGCCGTTGGCAACTGGGTATCGACCCATTCGGCTACGAAATCCGCCAGTACCTGGGACTTGATGGCCTTCCGAGGGGCGAACGAGATTGCCTCGCCCATGATTTCCACCGCCCACTTCGCGATCCGCCCCGAGGCTTCTCGGCACTGGATGATCTCCCCCAGGGGGAAGGATGACACCACAGTCACCGGATGGGACTCGAAGTAATGTCGCAGCTTTCGCCTCGTCAGGATCACTGCATATAGCAGCTTCTGGACTTGTGGGTAGCGGACCTTGGTCTCGGACAGCACTTCGCTGACGAAGTAAACTGGCCTCTGAACGGGCAAGGCATGCCCCTCTTCCTGCCTTTCGACTACGATCGCGGCGCTGACCACCTGAGTGGTTGCGGCGACGTAGACCAGGAGGGTTTCTCCATCAGCTGGGGGTACCAAGATGGGCGCCTGGGTGAGGAGCGCCTTCAGGTTCCCGAGGGCTTCCTCGGCCTCGGGAGTCCAAGTGAAGCACTCGGCCTTCCTTAAGAGGCGGTACAGGGGCAGGCCTCTTTCGCCGAGGCGCGAGATGAAACGGCTCAAGGCCGCGAGGCATCCCATGACCCTCTGTACGCCTTTTAAGTCCTTGATGGGCCCCATGTTTGTGATCGCTGCGATCTTCTCCGGGTTGGCTTCGATGCCCCGCTCGGAGACGATGAATCCCAAGAGCATGCCTCGGGGCACCCCGAAGACGCACTTCTCGGGATTGAGCTTGACGCCCTTCGCCTTGAGACACCGGAATGTCAGTTCGAGGTCGGAGAGAAGGTCGGAGGCTTTCCTCGTCTTGACTACGATGTCATCGACGTAGGCCTCGACCGTGCGACCAATGTGTTCGCCGAACACATGGTTCATGCACCGCTGGTACGTTGCACCCGCGTTCCTCAAACCGAACGGCATCGTGACATAACAGTACATGCCGAAGGGCGTGATGAAGGAAGTCGCGAGCTGGTCGGACTCTTTCATCTTGATTTGATGATATCCTGAGTAGGCATCGAGGAAAGACAGGGTTTCGCACCCTGCAGTGGAGTCCACAATTTGGTCGATGCGAGGTAGAGGGTAGGGGACCTTCGGACATGCTTTGTTGAGACCAGTGTAGTCTACACACATCCGCCACTTCCCCCCTTTTTTCCTCACAAGTACAGGGTTGGCAAGCCATTCGGGATGGAATACCTCTTTAATGAACCCTGCTGCCATCAGCTTGTGGACCTCCTCGCCTATCACCCTGCGCCTTTCCTCGTCAAATCGGCGCAGAGGCTGTCTGACCGGCCGGGCTCCGGCCCGAATATCCAGCGAGTGCTCGGCGACATCCCTCGGTATGCCGGGCATGTCCGAGGGACTCCACGCAAAAACGTCGGCGTTTGCGCGGAGAAAGTCGACGAGCACTGCTTCCTATTTGGGGTCGAGCCCGGAACCGATCCGGATCTGCTTGGAGGTGTCGCCACTGGGGTCGAGAGGGACGACCTTAACCGTCTCCGCTGGCTCTAAGTTGCCGGCATGCCGCTTTGCGTCCGGCACCTCTCGGGAGAGGCTTTCCAGGTCGGCAATGAGGGCCTCGGACTCGGCGAGGGCCTCGGCGTACTCCACGCACTCCACATCGCATTCGAATGCGTGTTTATACGTGGGGCCGACGGTGATGACCCCGTTGGGGCCTGGCATCTTGAGCTTCAGGTAAGTGTAGTTGGGGATGGCCATGAACTTCGCGTAGCATGGCCTTCCCAACACTGCGTGGTAGGTTCCTCGGAACCCGACCACCTCGAACGTCAAAGTCTCCCTTCGGAAGTTGGAGGGTGTTCCGAAGCAGACAGGGAGGTCGAGCTGTCCGAGGGGCTGGACGCGCTTCCCGGGAATGATCCCGTGGAAGGGCGCAGCGCCTGCTCGGACGGACGACGGGTCGACGCGCAGGAGCCTGAGGGTCTCGGCGTAGATGATGTTGAGGCAGCTGCCTCCATCCATCAGGACCTTGGTGAGCCTGACGTCGCCGATGACGGGGGTCGACGACGAGCGGGTACTTCCCCGGGCTCGGCACGTGGTCGGGGTGGTCGTCCCGGTCGAAGGTGATGGGCTTGTCGGACCAGTCTAGGTAGACTGGCGCCGCCACCTTCACCGAGCAGACCTCCCGACGCTCTTGCTTACGATGCCGAGCCGAGGCGTTTGCCGCATGCCCTCCGTAGATCATGAAGCAATCGCGGACCTCTGGGAACTCTCCTGCTTGGCGATCCTCCCTTTTGTCGTCGTCGTGAGCCCTGCCACCCTCTGTGGGTGGCCCGGCCCTGTGGAAGTGGCGCCGAAGCATGACGCACTCTTCGAGGGTATGCTTGACGGGCCCCTGATGGTAGGGGCACGTCTCCTTGAGTGCCTTGTCGAAGAGGTTAGCACCTCCGGGGGGCTTCCGAGGGTTCTTGTGCTCGGCGGCGGCGACAAGGTCTGCATCGGGAACGTCGCGTTTCGTTTGCGACTTCCTCCTGCCTTTCTTCTTGGCGCCGCGCGGAGTAGACGCCTCGGGAGCATCTTCCGACGGGTAGCCCTGGGGCTGCTTGTCCTTTCGGAAGATGGCCTCTACCGCCTCCTGGCCGGAGGCGAACTTGGTGGCGATGTCCATCAGCTCGCTCGCCCTGGTGGGGGTCTTGCGACCCAGCTTGCTCACCAGGTCGCGGCAGGTGGTGCCGGCGAGGAACGCGCCGATGACATCGGAGTCGGTGATGTTGGGCAGCTCGGTGCGCTGCTTCGAGAACCGCCGGATGTAGTCCCGGAGAGACTCTCCCGGCAGTTGCCGACAGCTTCGGAGGTCCCAGGAATTCCCGGGGCGCACGTACGTGCCCTGGAAGTTGCCGGCAAAGGCCTGGACCAGATCTTCCCAGTTGGAAATCTGCCCCGGGGGCAGGTGCTCCAACCAGGCACGAGCGGTGTCGGAGAGAAACAGGGGGAGGTTTCGGATGATGAGGTTGTCATCGTCTGTCCCACCCAGTTGACAGGCCAGGCGGTAGTCCGCAAGCCACAATTCCGGTCTCGTCTCCCCCGAGTACTTTGCGATAGTAGTCGGGGGTCGGAATCGGGGCGGAAACGGCGCCCGCCGAATGGCTCGGCTAAAGACCTGCGGACCGGGTGGTTCGGGCGAGGGACTCCGATCCTCCCCGCTGTCGTAACGTCCCCCACGCCTGGGGTGGTAGCCTCGGCGCACCCTTTCGTCGAGGCGTGCCCGACGGTCACGATGAGGGTGCTCGTTGCCGAGGTGGCCCGGGGCCGCAGGCGCGGTGTTGCGCGTGCGCCCGGTGAAGACCGAGGCTTCCCGCGTGAGTCGGGAAGTCGCGGCACGAGGTTCCGAGGGGTACCCCTGCCTTCGGGAGGCAGAGCTCTCGGCCCGCCGGGCCGCAGCGCCTTCCAGGAGATGCTTGAGTTCTCCCTGGATTCGCCGACCCTCGGTGGTTGATGACTCCGGCATCGCGCGGAGGAGCATCGCTGCGGCGGCCAGGTCCTGACCGGTTCCGCCGGATGCGGGTGGCGGTCTGTCCCTGGCATCGTTGGCGATGCGGTGCTGGAGACCTTGGGGCAGGTGACGTATTCCTCCGGCCGGGGGTTGGCTCGCCCATACCTGGCCGATGTTCTGGCGGATTGCCTCGAGCGCTCCTGCTCCCTCATCGAGCCCGGCCTGCGCCCCGCGGACTTGCTCGAGCTGTGGGTCGTGACCCCCCGCCGGAACGGGGACCACAGCTAGCTCCCGCGGGATGTCGGCGCGAGGCGCTGGCCTAGGGGGATCACCATCCTCCGGCATGCCGAGACAGCCGCCTCCGGAGGGATCCCCTAGCTCGATGTGGAAACATTCGCGACTCGGGCCGCAGTCCTTGTCGCCAAGGCTGCGGCTGCCGTCGGAACGGTCGGAGAGGCAGTAGTCACATGCGGTCATGAAGCCCCGCATGGCACTAGGGTTGCCAGATCCGGAGAAATCCTAGCAGATGCTGGGGTCGTCATCTTCCTCGGACCCAGAGGGTCCGTAGGTCGAGACACCCGTCAATCGGTCCCAAGGCGACCGCACACGAAACCCCAGAGAGGTTGCACTCGCCTCAATGTGAGCGCCCGCCAAAGCGAGGTCGCCAGGCGGGCTGAGGCCGAGTCGAAATGACGAAAGATGGGTAGCAGTCGGTACCTTTTTGTCGACGGGGGGCGATGAAGTCAAGTCGGGGGCAGATCGCGCCGTCGTCCTAGGTACGAGGGCGACGTCCTGCAGGCCCTCCGTGAGCGTGCTGGCGTCGTCCACTTGCTCGGGGTCGACGTGTTGCGGGGGGATGGCGCTCGCGTTTGCCTCGAACGCGAGGGCGACGCTTGGCGTGTCCTCCGTCGGGGCGCCGAGGATGTCGATTTGCTCGACAGCCGTCGGAGCGCGATCTCCCGCTCGGCCCTGGTTGCCCCGCCTCCTCCTCCTCCGATGGCGAGGGAGAGGATGGGGCGAGCTCGAAAGTTGTCCTTCCCCCACGCGGGAAAGACGTCGTCGATTCCGCCGCCGGCGGGCGGGCTGTCCGCCACCAATGTCGCTGTCGCGCGGCGGTGGAAGGAGTATCATGTCGTAGCCGCTGTCGAGAGACATGAACTCGAGGTTCCCGAAACGGAGCACCGTCCCGGGTTGAAGAGGTTGTTGGAGACTGCCCATCTGGAGCTTGACGGGAAATCGAACGTCAACACGCAGCAGGCCCCTACCTGGCGCGCCAACTGTCGGCGTTCCGAGACCGGGGGGTCCCCGAGCCGACAAGTGAGAGTGCCGCGTGCCCCAGCCCAGATGGGTCGAGCGCGTGGGCGAGCGCAAAGGGGGGAACAGAGAGAGAGAGGTCGGTGGCCGGAGCCGGGTCGTGAGGGAGTCGGAGAATTCCCGCGGCCTTCGTGTTCGTCCCGCGCCCAGGTCGGGTGCGCTTGCAGTAGGGGGTTACAAGCGTCCGCGCGAGGTGAGGGGAGCGAGCGGCCCCGAGAGAGCGCCTGCCCCTGCCCTTCGTCCCCGCGAGGCCAACCTTCTCTAAGAAGGCCCTGGTCCTTCCTTTTATAGTCGTAAGGAGAGGATCCAGGTGTACAGAATGGGGGTGTAGCAAGGTGCTACGTGTCTAGCGAGGGAGAGCTAGCGCCTAAGTACATGCCAAGGTGGCAGCCGGAGAGGTCTTGGCACCCTGTTGTTGTGGCGTCGTGGCTGTTGGAGGAGTAACGGAGCCGGACGGGGGGACAGCTGTCGAAGTGGCTGGGCCCTTGCTGACGTTCTCCTGCTTTCGTAAGGGAGCTGAGAGCCGCCGTCGTCATGATCTAGCGGGGCGCCATCATTGCCTATCTGGCGTAGCTGGGCAGATGGGACGCCGGTCTTGTTCTCTGCGACCCAAGTCGGCTCAGGGTAGGGTGATGATGACGCTTCCTGTTGACGCGGCGGTCTCGCGTCCTAGGTCGGGCGTCGTGGAGGCTCCTCCGAAGCCGAGGTCGAGTCCGTCCTGCAAGACAGAGGCAGAGTCCGAGCCCTGGGTCGGGCGAGGCGGAGATCGTTCGGCAGAGGCCGAGGCGGAGTCCGAGCCCTGGGTCGGGCGAGGCGGAGTTCGTCGTCTTCCGGGGCCTTAGCCCGAGTCCGAGCCCTGGGGTCGGGCGGAGCGGAGTTCGCCGTCTTCCGGGGCCTTAGCCCGAGTCCGAGCCCTGGGTCGGGCGGAGCGGAGTTCGCCGTCTTCCGGGGCCTTAGCCCGAGTCCGAGCCCTGGGTCGGGCGGAGCCTCCTATGGCACCTCTGGCGAAGTCTGGTCGCCCGTTGGTCTTACCTTTTGCGTTAAACGCCCCGGTGACTCGGTCGGTTGGCGCGGTGATTTAGTCAGGGTTTCTTCTTATCGAAGGCGGGGCCTAGGGCGAGCCGGAGATGCGTCTGCCGTGAAAGAGGAGGCCTCAGGCGAGACGGAGTCATCTTAGGGTCGGCTGCCCTCGCCCGAGGCTAGGCTCGGGCGTGGCGTGGTCAAGTCACTCGTATGGACTGATCCCTGACTTAATCAAACCCATCAGGCCTCTGCAGCTTTATGCTGATGGGGGTTACCAGCTGAGAATTAGGCGTCTTGAGGGTACCCCTAATTATGGTCCCCGACATGGATCGACCACGTCGAAGCGGCATGCGGCAACAGATCAGAGTTGTCCATCAATGGATCGACGACCCACATGCGCCCCAATTTAGACACTATCTGATCTAATCAGAGCCGCACATCAAAGAACCGACAACTAGCATGACCTCGGCATCTCGCGCGACTCCGGCCGGTGGTGTGAAAGGGAAATAGGGTTAACCATTTCCTATAATCGATTTTGGTGGTTGATGTACAACACAAACCACATGGACTAACTAGTTTGTCTAGATATGAATTATCTCAGGTGCATAAGGTTCAACACAAACTAAGAAAGAAATTCAGTTAGGGACTCAATCAAAATTGGAGCAAAGAACTTGAGTATGCTCGAATTTAGCGCACCGGACACTGTCTGGTGTGCACCAGGGCCGTACAACTCCGAACCAGCCACTCTCAGGAATTCTAGGGCAGCCTCCGCTATAATTCACCGGACTGTTCGATGTGCCACCGGATTGTCCGATGTGCCACCGGACTGTCCGATGTGCCACCGGACTGTCCGATGTGCCACCAGACTGTCCGGTGAGCCAGCGGAGTAACGGCTCCCTGTGCACCAATGGTCGACTACAGAAGCTACATTGTGCTATAGTCCCGCGACAGAAGTCAGAGCGCAGAAGTCAGAGGGCACCGGACTGTCCGGTGCAGCAAGACGACAAGTGTAACACCCCAGGTGTTTATCGTCTGCTCGACCACGAGTGCGGACTTTAACATGTGATAGCAGTGAATAAAATGGACACTAAATTTTAATCATCTTCGTCGATCACGATTTCGATATCGTGTCTGTCTCCATCTGCTTAAATTGTCCTAATTTCTTTTGCAAAAATTCAGACTTTAGTAATCTTTCGAAACATCAGATCCAATATCATTTGGGTTGAGCCATCGACGTCTTGCCCAAACTCTAATCCTTGAAATCGGATCTGGTTCCTTAAACTTTGTTTGAAATTCTTTCACTCTTGTGTTGCACGTGTCTCTTTGTGGCATGTGGTAGGTGCTAACCGGTGTCTGGACAGCGAACAACCTCTCGCCCACGTAAACGATGTGTGACGTCATATCCGAAAGGATCACACTTTCAATGCCGCATTGATCTCGCGTATTTATTTCACGAAATGTCGAGTCTTGTGTCTGTTTAAAATTCATGGATTAAGAGAATACGAATTCGGAAGCCCGACTCACTCTTGTGATTTTTTACCCGAGTAAATTTTATTAAAAGCTCGGCGACAAGAGTGTTGATGCGAGATTAAATTTGACCAAGATAATTAGAGCCAATATTGAGTATTCATAATTAATATGTTTCTCTGCTCAGACTGCTAATGAAATTATTTGATTTCAAATCAAATCCAACACAGTCTAAAATACCGTTGTTAACATCATTCTGGTTGGTTCGGATAGCATCTCGCCCACAGATCAAAACGTTCGGATATAAATAACTGGTAAAAATTCATCTGATTCGGGAATACACGTCAAGTCAAGTCCTATCTAAATATTGTACCTGATATTGTTTTAGTCCAATCCTTTATTGCCCTTTTAAACCCTAATCCTAGAATTCGTATTTATCTGTACGATTTTGTTGAAGTAAAAGAAAAGAGAAAGAAAAATCCATTTTTCCACGGCCTTTTCTCCTCCCTTATCCTACATACACGGTAATTCTCTTTTGCTCCTTATCCACTCACGTGAGAGACTTTGGAATTCAGACAACATCACACGTCTAAACTCTGGAGAAATCTCCCACCGCCCAACTCTCTATCCCTATCCTCTGGCTGCCACCGTTGGCATCTTCACAAAGCCAAAATCTCCACGCCATCTCCATCACGTGATGCTCTCTACTCACTCCATGGCCGCTGCACCAGCCGAGTCCCTCCCCATGTCAGCTGCAAGCACACCATGCTTCCTTCCCATGGCCGTTGTCCCTTGCTTCCTCCCCATGGTCGTCCCTCCCTCATCCCTCCCCATGGCCGGTGGCCTCACCTCCCATGGCGACTCCCTCTGCTCGGCGTCCAGCACCAGTCGCGGCCTCCTCCACCTATAGCTCACCCCATCTCCTCCTCTTCCCATGGCGATTTCCACCTGGATCCCTCCCTGCGCGCACTCCTCTCCCCATGGCTGTCGTCGCCCCCAAGCCTGGGGTCTTGCCGAGCTCGCCCAGCCCTTCCCCATCTCATCCCCACCTCCTAGATGGTCGGCGCCCTCACCCCATGGTGCCATGGACGCCCTCGCTCCCTTTTGCTGCTCGACGTGGACAGGCTCGGCGCCCTCTCCTCACTTGAAGTCAGCAACAATGCCTCGGTAGTGGTCGAACAGCACGTCGTCGGCTCCGTGATTTTTGGGCAGTCCGGTTGCAGTGTCGTCAAACCCTGGTGAGACCTCGCTGTCCCTGCATGCCCTGTGTTTGATGTAATGCCAAAACTATAAATCGATGTCGTTTCTTGCAGCCCTCTGTCGAAGACGCATGACGCTTGCTAGGTGTCAAATAGAAAGACTGAACCGAAACTATCGCCATGTTCGCGGACACCGCGTCAAGTTTAGTCGTGGTAAGTCGATCTGTTGTTTTCGGTAGTCGGATAATTGGTTGGTTTGTATGGATGCATAGGTCACGATGACCATCTTGTTTGTAGCATGCGTATTTTGGTTATGATCGATTAAATAAAGTGTTTGGTAGAAGGCCGGAACCTGAGTCGTCATTGTTTTGTGGAATTCATGGCGGATTAATAATAGTACTCTGATTTGTTACTACTACTCATCGATTTATTAGTAGATAGGGTAGATATACCGGCCATGGTACTTGTGGCTTAGAATTAGAATTATCTACTCTTTTGCGTTCATGCAATTGTATGCGAGACAGACGTGCGTTGGAATGTCCATTTGTTTATATGTATGGTTCATTGCTTTCTTGATACTTGGGCTAAACCTGGTTGGTTTAGAAAGGAGGCTATAATTTGGTTTATGTGATTGTCGAGTACGATTTAATAGATTCGATGTTTGAGATGTGTTGTTCTGTGGTGATGTTTAGAAAAAGAATATGCTTGTTATTTATAGCACTTGGCCGATAAGGGTTATTAGTGTTTCTTGGATGAAATCCTAATGTATGGTAACATTAATGACTTATCTTAGTAAGTGTCAAGAACTTAATAATTGTAGAAGCCAAATATGAACTAAATTGAAATGTTTGCTGTTTGGACTGTGTGTCTAGTTTTAGTTGCGTAGCTTGTTTAGGGATTTAAACCGTGTCTTCTGTAGAAGTGTTACATATAAAACTTGTAGATAATCTCTTTATCTTGCTTGTGTAAAAATTTTATGACCATAGGCAACAGTTTAAGAGTTATGATTTTTCCAAGTCCAGTTTCAGAATCTGTCCAAATTCTGTACAGGTTTCGAAAATTGGACAGTTTGGCTAAGCTAAACTGAGAATCAGCCCTTAGTAATTATAGAAGAATTGTAGTACTTTCCTTAAGCTTTCCAACAAATTTTGGAGCACCCTTTTTGGTGGTCTAGAGACCAAGTTACAGCTGTTTGAACTATAGATTCTGAATCTGTCCAAATCTGGATAGAGAAGTCTGTTTGTATTAACTGACTTTGATATGTATTGAATTAACATCAGATGTTTATAAATGAATTGTAGATAATTCTACTAGCTCTCTAAAAAGTCTAGGATCACCTGATTCGGATGGCTGGAACTCCAGTTATGGATTTTTGAACTGATTAGTCGAATTCTGTCCAAATCTGGACAGAATTTACGTTTAGTACTGTTTGACATTTCTAAAGGTCGAATCTTGTGGTGATGATAATATAAGAGTTATAGAGGACTTTCTAAGCTTTCCATAAAGTCCTAGTTTATCATTTTTTGATGAATATCGTGTGAGTTATGAACTAAACAAGTAGCTGCTGTTTTGCTGTCCAAAATCAGCAAGTATTATAATGATTACTTGGAGTTTCTTTTGTGTGGATACTTAGATTTGGTTAGTTCTTGTCTTGGTTAATGAAGTCTTGTAGTTGCATAGGGTTGTTCTTTTCTTTCTTAATACTTGCCTTAGACTTTAGCATTTTAAGAAGGAAAATAAATACTTTGGTGAGTGCATTTGAATTAGTGACATTGATGCCTTGTCTTAGGAAGTATTGTCTTCTATGTAATCATGGGCATTAATAAGTCATGAATGGTTGTTGATTTCCATTTCGAGTATCTGGGATCAAGTAGCACCAATAAGTCTAATCCAAGTAAATTATGAAATCTATGTGATACTAGATTTGCATGAGGAGTTTAGGTTGAAATGCCAATTATGTGTAGAGTGGTAAGTTAGTATTTTGAATATTTTGCAGGGAAGTGGTGTCGAGGTTACTGTGATGATTTAGTTGTTTGAGTGAATATGTATGTGATGGATGCTTTGCCTACTAGCTCACAATTGTGATGTCTTAGCTATTGTATGATTCAAGTCATTTGGACATGGTGGTTTAGAAAGTCAATAGATTGCTTCTATCCATATTTTATTCTAGATGTCTGTTAGTGAGGAACCTAAGGTTATTAGTTTTTCGATGAATGCTTAATCCTAGGAGAATATAGAACCCAAGTAAAACATGTTACTAGATGTTTGGTTTAGGTCCATTTGACTTAAAGGTCATGTTTGTGTAAAGTCAAAAGCATCTAAGTAAAGTTGAAATGTCTTGCTTTAAGTGCTTAATCTACTTCGAGTAGCATTATCTAGCTCGTGTTATTCATACTCGTGCTCATTCATGTGCATCTTGCATATCACATAGGTACGTTCATTGATCACGTAATGTGGAGGACAACAACTAGAATAATCTCAAGGTGGGACTGATGAATGAACCCAAAGCTGAATGATCTGATCGTGCTGGAATGGGAGGTGCTCGCCAAGCGAGTATCATCTAGCAACACTAACCTAGTGTTATCCCAGGCAAGCCCCGGTGCATTTGCCACCTCCTTGTTGTTATAAAACTTTTATCACTTATATGTTGCATTAGGTGATAGGAGTTGAGTGATGAAACAATTGATGCATTGCCATTCCTTGGAATTTGATTACTATTCCTTGATTCCTGTTTATAAAAGAGAACTAAAGATGCTTAGCCCTGCTTAGATAATTAAAAGTTGTTTCTTTTAAAAAGATGATGTGTTACACGGGATATGGGAAATTGTTGTGAAAAAGAAATTGGGATGGTGAATCCATATGGCCATGATGGATTCAACATCCAGAAAAAGTACCTCTATCAGGTACCAAGGATTGGGAAATGGTTTAACTAAAATGAGACTAGACGTTGAGCAGGAAAGGTCGTCCGTCTGTGTCGATTAAGGACCGTTCCGATTGTTGGCCTGCTGATCTAGGACCCTTTAACTGGCCACATGCCTCATCATGGGTAATCTTAGCCTCGGTCGGACCAATACCAGAACAGCTCGCACGCACTGGGAGTGGAGAGATGGCGAGAGTAGCTTGTACCCTCTGTGGCAAGAGACTGGAAGGTGGGGTGCTGTACTCTCTGAAACATGGCGGGCACCATGGCGAGAGTAATGTGTAGCAACCAGGCCAACGGCTAGACGGTGGAGTGTTGTGCTCTCGGGTCACGTGAACCCATTCTGGTCTTGAGAAACCCGGTGGCGAGTTGACATATGCAAGGGTTAAGTGCTACATATGTCGTGTGGTTGGAGATCCCCAGCTGGGTATTAATCAATTCGGATCGCCGAACTTCTCGGATATGAAGACTGGATCTTTGACCCTCATCATAGATAACAAGTGAAACTAAAGCTGCTAAAATAAAGCTAGTGTAGGACAAGTGAATGCTTTAGATTAGGCAAATCTAGATTAAGGAAAAGTACTTAACTTGTGAAGTAAAATTTTGGCATAAGGATCCACTACTAGTAAGCTTTTCTGCAAAAACGAGTCTTTGAAATTTGATGAGCTTTACCTTGATTCCCAACAAACCAGCATACCCTTGAGAGTCTTTTCTTTAGTCGGGTAAGTCTTGCTGGGTAATTGCGTACTCAGGGTTTTATTCCCTGTTTTTTTTCAAGTTATAATTTTGTTCTGTTGTGGATGGTGCTAAGTGCCGGTGGGCTCGGCCTTCTTGTATAAGTATATCCCTTCTATAGTTTCCTTATGGAGGATTGTCACTTAAGCTAGCTTGTATTTTAAAACCTATAAATATTTTATACATTTTAAATTGTAATTCTTTTGAATCACTTTCTTTTGTAATCACTCCGATAATTGTATAATGTAAACTTATTGTAACATGTAATCATTTTGCAATAAAGAATTTATTTCCGCTGCAAATGTTGGTGTGTGATTTGTGTTTACTTAATCCTGCGATCTTGGCGGTAAGTCGTTTATCCGGGGTCCTTGGGGCACTCGGACAGATCCTGTTAAGTTATTTTGTGCACATGCATAGTCGTCTGAGGTCCTTGGAACGAGGACAGGTGCATGTGGGCCCGATAACTTGGGAGGTTCTGCGACAACAAGCGTCTCCGACGCTCAACTGCTTTGAACCCTAACGATTGCGCTGACGTGGCGCGCACGAGACAGTGCATAGTGGTTGTCCGGTGCGCCCATCGCCAGCAGCCCTTGCAAACGGCTAGAAAGTGGTTGGGGGCTAAAAATACCCCCAACCACCTCATTCATGGTAATCCAAGTTTTCTAAAGATCACGTTCATTGCAAGAGCAAAAGACTTCACTCCTAGACACATTCAATAGATCAAATCCTCTCCAAGCCTCCAAATCAACTCAATTCCATTAGGGACTTGAGAGAGGGTGTTTTGTGTTCTTTTGTTGCTCTTGTTGCTTGGATTGCCTTTCTTCCTTCCTCACTTCTTTTCTAAGTGCTTGTGAGAGAAGCAAGAGACACCAAGTGTGTGGTGGTCCTTGTGGGGTCTTAGTGACCCGTGTGATTAAGGAGAAGGCTCACTCGGTCTAAGTGACCGTTTGAGAGATAGGGAAAGGGTTGAAATAGACCCCGGCTTTGTGGCCTCCTCAACGAGGACTAGGTACTTTGGAACCAAACCTCGCTAAAACAAATCATCGTGTCTACTCGCTTTAATTCTCGCTTGATTTGTTTGCCCTCTTTCCACTCTCTAACATTTCCTTGCTAGTATTAATTTGAGTTTGCTCCCATACGTCATCCGCATCCTTTGAGCAACTTTTAGCAAGAGAAACAATCTTTCGGACTTTAATTTAATTCTAACGCTAACCCCGGCCTTTAGTGTGTGTTTAAGTTTATAAATTTCAGGTTTTGCCTATTCACCCTCCTCTAGGCAACTTTCAATTAGTATCAAAGCTAGTGCTTCATTAAGAGTCTAACCAACTTGAAGTGATGTCTGGAGATCACGCCAAGAAGGAGATCGTGACTGGCAAAAAGCCCGCAGGCTTGGGGAGGACTCTCTCAAGGGAGTCTGGCCACAAGTATAAGGAGGAATCTTCTTCCTCCACCAAGTCACATCGGAGAGGTGACAAGAAGAAGAAGAAGATGAAGAATGTGGTCTACTACAAGACCGACTCTTCGTCACCCTCCACGTCCAGCACTGAGTCGTCCACTACTTCTAAGCGCCATGAGCGCAAGAAGTATAGTAAGATGCCCCTATGCTATCCCCGTATTTTAAAGCGTGCTCCATTACTTTCTGTACCCTTAGGCAAACCACCATATTTTGATGGTGAAGACTATTGCATGTGGAGTGATAAAATGAGGCATCATCTAACCTCACTCCACGAAAGTATTTGGGATATTGTTGAGTTTAGAGTGCAGGCACCAAAGGTGGGGGACGAGGACTAAGACTCGGACGAGGCCGCTCAAATTAGTCACTTCAACTCCCAAGCAACTTCAATACTCCTCGCCTCCTTGTGTCGAGAGGAGTATAATAAGGTGCAAGGGTTGAAGAACGCCAAAGAAATTTGGGACGTCCTCAAAATCGCGCACGAAGGGGACGAAGTGACCAAGATCACCAAGCGTGAAACGATCGAGGGAGAACTCGGTCGATTCGTCCTCAACAAAGAGGAAGAGCCGCAAGCCATGTACAACCGGCTCAAGACGATGGTCAACCAAGTGCGCAACCTCGGGAGCACCAAATGGGATAACCATGAAATGGTCAAGGTTATTCTAAGATCCCTTGTTTTTAGTAACCCTACTCAAGTTCAATTAATACGTGGGGATCCTAGATACAAGTAGATGTCTCCTAAGGAAGTGATTGGCAAGTTTGTGAGCTTTGAACTTATGATCAATGACTCCAAACACATTGTCAACTTGGAGCAAGGTGCCACCTCCACACCTGAGGTGCAACCCGTTGCATTTAAGGCAACAGAAGAAAAGAAGGAGGAGTCTACACCAAGTAGACTTCCAATCGACACCTCCAAGCTCGACAACGAGGAAATGGCGCTCATCATCAAAAGCTTTCGCCAAATCCTCAAGCAAAGGAGGGAGAAAGACTACAAGCCCCGCTCCAAGAGGGTGTGCTACCGGTGTGGTAAGTTCGGTCATTTCATTGCAAAATGTCCATATTCTAGTGAAAGTGATAGGGACGATGACAAGAAGGGGAAGAAGAAATTGGAGAAGAAGAAGTACTACAAGAAGAAACATGGTGTAACATCCCAAAATCCTAACCTAGGTTTGAAACCCTAATCTACCCTTTCCCTCCTTTTCATCCTCTAATTCCAAGAACTTCCTTAGATTTTCTTTCATTATATGCATACACCTTGTTTGATCACAAGCACCTCACTTAGATTCTATTTTCCAGCACCTAGATTGTCTACAAAATAATTTGTTCAAAAGAAAGAGATGCAAAAAGGGAAATAGGAATTAGAAAATAAAAAGAAAAAGAGAAAAAACCCTTTCCCCCCCTGCTGGGCCGATTCCCGGCCCAAACCCGCGGCCTCGTCTCCCCCGCGCGCCCGCACTCATTCTCCCCCGGCCCATTTCCGGCCTGCTCCCGCGCGCGCGCCAGCCCACCCTGTGCTCTCCCTCCCTCTCACTGACGAACCGTCCCCACCCGTCAGCCGCCCTCTCTCTCTCGCACACTCACTCCCACTGGCAGTATGGCCCCGCTTGTCAGCCGTTTCGTCGTCCTCCCGCCGTCCCTTCATCGCGGTCACCTCCGGCCATCACCTCCGTCCCCTCCTCCGTCTTCTCGCCGCACAGGGAAGTTTGGCATCGCTCCGTCCTCCCCCCCCCTTGACCAGCGTCCTCGCCGGTACCGCCCCGCCGTGGTGTCTCCTCGGCGGCGCTATGCGGCATTTATGGCCGGCGCTGTGCAGCTCACCGGCGCCGCGAAGCTCCACCGCCCCCCTTCCCTCGCGCGCCTATAAAAGGGCCGCCCCGAGCTCCTCCTTCCCCGCACCGGCCGCGGCCATCCCTCTCCTCTCTCGTCCGAGCTCAATTCGTGGAAGAGCCGCCGCCTTCGTCTTCCTCCCCGGTGAGCCGTCCCTCTCTTCTCCCTACCCCTCTGTTGGTCCATCGAGCGATTGCTTAAGCCTCCTAGCTTCGCCACACCGCCACGGACGCAGTACACCACTTCCCCACCCCGATTTCTCGCCCCAAGCTCACCGACGGCAACCCCGCCGCGAAGCTCCGCCGCCTCCCCGCGAACAACCCCCTCCCCGACCTACTCTGACCAAATTGAGCCCACCTCTAGGTTCGCCAGCCCCTCCCCGTGCTAAGGCACCTGCACATTGTCCAACAACCGGGCCACCGGCGGCGAATCGCCGCCGAGCCCATCGGCGGCTGGGTCCTCCCCCGCGGACGGCCGGTTCGCCCCGCCGTCAACCGCTGACGTCGTTCCCTCCCCCTTCCGCTCTCTCTGGCGTGTGGGCCCCGCGACGGCGCCATCACCCTCGCGCGCCCGTGTCGTCCCCTGCCCTGGGCCGCAACTGGGCCGGCGCACTCGCGCCCGCGCGCGTCCTGCGCTTAGTTGGGCCAGTTCCCCCCCCCCCCCCCACGGCCCACCAGAGGCTAAATTCCTTTTTCTTTTCTTTTTTCAGCCTTTTTCCCCTTAATTAGTACTTCCCATTATTTTATGCACCAAAAATTATCAAAATGATTTCTAAAAGTCACATGCAACAATGATGTTAGAAAATGACACACTATAGTTTGTAAACCACTGTTGATGTGTTGTTTTATTACCTGTTTTCCTAGAGGAAGCGGGGACCGTTGATCCGGAACCCGTAGGCCCGGAAGAGGGACCAGAGCCCGAACTTCCGGAAGTAGATCTTCTGTGCCAGGAAAGCTTCGACGAAGGCAAGTCCATCTTTCCCTTGATGCATAAAATACCTATTCTCTCTACCACTGCCCAGGCCGGGAATTATGGGGGAACATTGCATTGTGAGAAAGAGATGGCCCGCATTAACATATACATTTTGGTTACGAAATGTGGATTGGGAAGAAGGGCAATGTGTTTCTTCAAATAAAGTCTCCTTTTTGAAAAGTTATGCGATGAAGGGTACTCACCCTCATCACCTTGGGAGTGGGATGATCAGGGACCCCCATGGTTTAGGGGAGGGCCTAAGGTGTTGGCTCAGCTGGTTTAGGCGTGAGCAGAAGGATTGTCCCCTCATATAAGGATCGGCTTGTCATTTTCATTACCTGTACTCCTTAATCGTACAACCACTTGAGACTGTGTGGGCAGTCACTCAATCCGAACTCGTGCGGTCCAACCCCAATGGTACTTAACAGACAGGTATGAATACAGTTAGGCTATCTTCTGTAGCTTACCTATATATATACATATATTTAAATTTTACTCTGTAAATAGTACAATATAGAGTACAGAACATTATAAAACATTATTTTTATGTAAACTTTGAATAGACTGGTGCAGACAGCTTTATTGATATGAGCACAGGATGGTCAATATCATCACCTGTCATCCATCATCCATGTACGGGAGCAACCGCGATAAGCAACCACACTAGCTGTGCCTACTGCCTAGCATGCAGGTAGCAGGTGCGAGCCTTTCTTCTATAGGCTAGAAAATTGGATCACGTCATTAGGAGAGATGGCAATAGATAAATACCACTAGATATTACTATCTCATACACATAAGTACATAACCATGACAAAAATATATTTCTATCAGGTCACTCATATCCATTGTTGGGTATGAATTTACTTCATATCCATACCGATTTTTTTGTATTTTAGTCATCTTGAAAATATTCACGTTTAAACCTTTGAATAACTTAATCTCATTTTTGGACTCTTTACTCGGCGTTACAGGCTGTGGCGCCGAAGTAACACGGCTCGGCGTCATAGATCTGGCCGCCGAGGTGCGTGCTCTATTGTCGTCGGGCGCCGACGTGATCGAGCTTGGCGCCGTGGATCATGACGCCGAGCTCCGGTCTCTGCGGCTAATGGATTCCACCGTGCGGTGTTGCTCTCTATCATCCAGTGTGTGTGCATGCATATAATCCTTAGGAGTTATACATGTGTGGACATGAGCATGTGGTAGGTAGGTAGGTTGTGTGCTTGTTCTAGGAAAAAGTACATACTTACCATCACCGAGCTATGTCGTCCTCCTTTGGTACGTAGCTGCTTTGTGCTGCATGTCCGCCTCGGCCGCCTACACTGCTTTCTCCTGCCAAATTATTGTCACCTTGACTACACCGATTGCACTTGACATGCATGGGTGGGCAGGAGCAGGATACCACTAGACATGGCCAAATGAGCGGCCCGGCCCGGCACGGCCCGGGCACGGCCAGGCACAGCACGGTTAGGGCACGGCTCGTTTGGCCCGTTTAATAGTCGTGCCGTGCCGGCACGGCATTAGTGCCTAAGACCAGGTCCAAGCACAGCACTAAGCCTCCTTAGCCGTGTCGTGCCGGCACGGTAGGCCCGTTTAGCCCATTTAGCCCGTTTAGCACTACACCACAGAATTTTAGTCAGACATTCACAAACACAGTTAAAACATACTAAAATAGCTAACATTGAGTTGTTTAGTGCAATGCCTGACTCATTAAAAACCTATCTAGGTAAAAACTCACCCTTGTGAGAAAACACTAAATAGAAAAAAAAAGAGAACAACACACAGCTAACTAGTCGTGCTTAGATCTAATTATGCATAATCGTGCCTAACCGTGCCTAGGGGCTAATCGGGCTGTGCCCGTGCCGGCCCAGCGTGCCCGGTGCTCGGCCCAGGCACGGCACTACCCATCGGGCCGTGCCAGCACGGGCCCGGCTCCAGCTCCAGTCGTGCCGTGCCGTGCCCAGACACTACGGGCCGTGCCGTGCTCCGGGCTGGCCCAATTAACCCGGCACTATTGGCCATCTATAGATACCCCCGTTGGATTTTGGACGCACCTCCGAGCCAAGATCTATGGCGCCGAGCCATGTTACCTCGGCGCCACAGCCTGTGACGCCGGCAAAGGGTCCAAAAATGAGATTAAGTCATCCAAAGGTCTAAACGTGAATATTTTTTTGAAGTAGAGAGCTAAAATACAAAAAATTCGGATATCCATATGGGTATGGATCACCCGTACGCACAAAGATTAAACATCTACATTATACAAATGTAAAGTATATCCATCTAAATAACATTACAAATTTCTAGCATCATTCAATCATCTATTCAAGAACACCATAGATAATTAGATAAACTAACAACAATAGGATAGTACCACATAACACATTGCATGTTTCATTATATAGTCATCAATGTTGTTAAGCCTTCTATGATATTATCACCTAAAAGGTTGTTAAATAGCCAAAAAAGATGGATGACTGAAGCCAAATTCATGATTTTGAGCTAAGTTTATATCTGATATTTTATACCGAATGGTTAAAGGATATGGGTGAGGACGGAATGTTTTAATACCTGTTTATCTATTAGGTGAAGGTTTTTGCCTAATAAAATATTCATGGATACAATATTTAGCACATATATACATACCCTAATAGAGTAAATACTCGTCAGGTATCAGATCGTGTTGCCTCTAGTCATGAGAAGATATCTGCACTTTTTTTCTTTTTTTCATCTAGGGGCGCATGTGAACAGATGCATGCGCATCCTTCATTCTTGGCGCAGGTAATAAAGGAGCACCTGTTTCAGACACATGCAGTTGATTTCTTGCCTTTAGTTTTCTTTTCCATGCCGGTAGCAGAGTAAATAAATAAATATTTGAATAAATAAATAAATTTTATTTATTTCTTTGAGTTCAATTACCTGTTTTTTTATCTTTGCCCTATTTTGAATGCCATATCTTGATCATCGTCGGTCCCAATCTCTACTCCAGATTAATTCAATCTATTGGTATCTGTAAAGTCCGTCGTGTTGTTTATTTTAAATCTATAAATTATTGCCTTTTTATTTAAAGACTTTCAAGTAACACCTCCACGTCTAGGGTTCGAATTTCAGACTTGGTTAAAAAAATCCCTCGTTGTGCCCTGCCCACTCTCGGTGATCGATATCTTGCGTACCACCCTCCGGCTGGACCGTTGCAAAGTGGGCAGTTGATCGACCCATTAGTGATGGGGGCCAGGGTTAAGGGTTTTCTCGGTCGGGGTCATATTTCGGTCTCTTAATATAATACTAAAAGGACGATCTTTCCCTCGCCTATCGAATTTTTTTTATATATGGGCTATAGGCTTGACCAAAGTAGACTTATGATTTCATATGGGTGGATGCTTACCTAGTGTGGCGTGATACAGGCCCGAGGTATAGGTCGCTCGGGTCAACTGTGGTGTAGGTTTGGATATATATTCTTTGCACTGGGGCTATACTTACGAACTGGGTGGAAACCTATAGCGGGCTGAAAACATCCAAATCACTTTATAAGAAACAATCTCGCGGTGTAAGTACCTGTGGTGCACCTCTAGAGTGTGAAAGCACTACAAGAAAACGTCGAAGAAGTGTCGGTAATTTTAAGAGTGTCGGCCCTGACACTCTTAATACAGATAAAAGTGTGGGTTTTACTGTACCGACACTCTTAATTTAAGAGTGTCGGGGTCCCGCGAAAACCGACACTCTTAAATTAAAAGTGTGGACTTTTTACTATACCGACACTCATATTCACTTTACCCTAAACCGCCTACCTGCCCAGCCGCCGCTCTCCTTGTTTTGCCTCGTCTACTTCCCTCGTCCGCCGCCGGCCGCTCTCCTTTGGTGGTCCGCCGGCTCCTCGCGCCGCCGCGTCCTAGTGCCGCCGTGCCGCCCCGCCCTTGCCTCCTCGGCCACGCGTCGTCGCGCCATGCCTCCTCGGCCACGCGCCGCGCGCCCGTCGTCCTCGCGCCGCCGCGCACGCGCTCATCCTCCTCGACCACGCGCCGCCCTCGCCCCCTCGGCCTCGCGCCACCACACGCCACCCTCGCCCCCTCGGCGTGCGCCGCCACGCGCCCTCGCCCCTCGGCCGCGTTGTTCCTGCTAAGTACGGTACTGCTCCTGCCCTCGCCCCTCCGCCGTGCGCCCTCGCCCCTCGGCCACGCGCTGCCTCGCGCCCTCGCCCCTCGGCCGCGCTGCTCCTGCTCTTCACCCCTCGGCCGCCCTCGCCCCTCGTCCTGCTCGCGCCCCTTCGGCCGGCGCTGCCCTGCTCCGCACCATCTACTGACGCCACCTGCCCGTGCCCCTCTGCCGGTACGTACTTCGTTACCTTGTATCCTGTTGATACTACTTGGCATATAGTTGAGAGTTTAATTTCATGCATATACCCTGTCGACTTGTCGTTATTGTTACATTCTTTAGCTTTGAGTACGTGTATATATATTGTTAAATATGTGTTGTTTATTTAGCTTTGAATATGAGTGACGATCGAAGAAGGGCGATGTACGATGGATTCGACAATGTCACTCATGGTCACTCTGATGCATGGGTGAGAGTTGCAGATGAATCCGTGGCACTTGAATTTGCTGGTGATGCTCGTTTAGCGAAGTGCCCATGTATAAAATGTCAGAACTTGGTTCAGTTGAAAAAAGTGGAGCTCTCGTATCATGTTTTCAAACATGGCTTTATGCCGAACTATCTGGTATGGCATGAGCATGGAGAGGTGGACCATACTATTGAGTCGGATGGGGACCAGGATGTAGACCGAATGGAAGAAATGTTGAAAGATATTAGAAATGAGTACCCAGAACTACAGAATAATCAAGCTTTTCCAGAGGATGTGAGAGAGTTCTACAAGCTTCTTGAAGCCTCTGAGGCTAAAGTGCATGAAGGAACTAGTGTGAGCGTACTGCAGGTGGTACACGTCTTATGGCGATGAAGTCAAAGTACACCTTCTCCAATAATTGTTTCAACGATATTGTGAAACTGATTATTGATATCAGGCCACCAAATCATAACATGCCAAAGGACTTGTACCATTGCAAGAAGCTCATAGCTGGTCTTGGCATGAACTACCAAAAGATTAATGCTTGCGAGAACAATTGCATGTTGTTCTGGAAGGAGCATGAAAATACCACACATTGCATCCACTACAGTAAGTCAAGATATGCAGTGGTGCTAGATGAGGATGGAAACGAGGTTACGACAAAGGTGCCGATCAAGCAACTCCGGTACATGCCTATCACTCCACGGCTTAAGCGTCTCTTTCTAAATCAAGAGACATCAAAGCAAATGAGGTGGCATAAGGAAGGGGATCGTCAGGGTCAAGATCCGGATGTCATGGTGCATCCCTCAGATGGCGAGGCCTGGCAGGCTCTCAACCGTTTTGATCCAGAATTTGCAAGAGACCCTAGGAGTGTTCGTCTTGGTTTGTCGACGGACGGATTCACTCCTTACTCCAATAATTCCACTTCTTACTCATGCTGGCCAATTTTTATGATGCCCTACAATCTCCCTCCTAACAAATGCATGAAGGAAGAGGTCATGTTTCTTGCCCTTATTGTTCCAGGTCCGAAGGATCCTATAACGAAAATTAATGTATTTATGGAACCATTGATCGAAGAACTAAAAATGTTGTGGCAGGGGGTTGAGGCATATGATAGTCATATGAAATGTCGTTTTACTCTACGCGCAGCATATATATGGTCAATTCATGATCTGCTAGCATATGGCATTTTTCTGGTTGGTGTGTCCATGGCATACTGCGTTGTCCGATATGTATGGGTGACTCACAAGCATATAGGTTAGAACATGGTAAGAAGGAAACATTTTTTGATGTTCACTGATGCCTCCTTCCCTATAATCATCCTTTTAGAAAGGATACAAAGTCATTCCGAAAAGGCAAGAGGGTTAGAGATGGGCCACCGAAGCGGCAAACTGGTGAAAATATCATGAGACAACATCGTGACCTAAAACCGGGCGTAGGAGGTCGATTTCAAGGGTATGGTAAAGAACACAATTTGACGCACATCTCGTTTATCTGGGAGCTACCTTACATGAAGGCATTGTTGTTACCACATAATATAGATTTGATGCACCAAGAACGTAATGTTGCGAAAAGCATCATAAGCATGTGCTTCGACTTCACCGGTCAAACCAAAGATAACATGAATGCAAGAAGAGACTTAGCTGAACTTTGTGATCGTCTGCACCTTGAGCTTAGAAAAAATCCAAGTGGATCTGAGAGTCGGCCACGAGCTCCTTATTGTCTGAAACGGCAAGAGCGAGAAGAGATATTTCAATGGTTGAAAAAGTTGAGGTTCCTAGATCGCTATGCGGCTAATATAAAATGGGCAGTTAACCTCGACACTGGTAAACTCGTTGGGTTGAAGAGTCATGACTATCACATTTTGATTGAAAGACTAGTGCCAGTAATGTTCCGTGGATACTTCACTCCTGATGTGTGGAAGATATTTGCAGAACTCAGTTATTTTTATAAGCAGATATGTGCTAAGGAAATCTCAAAGAAATTGATGTTGAGGTTCGAGAAGGAAATCGTTGTCCTTGTACGTAAGATGGAAAAAGTATTCCCACCTAGATTTTTTAATTGTATGCAACATTTGCTTGTGCATCTACCTTGGGAAGCGTTGGTAGGAGGACCTGCACAGTTCAGGTGGATGTATAGTCAAGAAAGAGAATTGAAAAAACTCAGAGGAATGGTGCGGAATAAGGCAAGGGTTGAGGGGTGTATTGCAGAGGCGTTCGCAGCCAAAGAGATCACATTATTCTCAAGCAAGTATTTTTCAGACACAAACAACGTGAATGCGCAAACGACACAGTACCATGTTGCCGAGCAAGCTCCAATCACTGATCTAAGTGCTTTTAAGTGGGACGGTAAAGGTGTTGGAGCTTACACATCACATCTTGTGGGAACGATATAGCGTCAAGACCTTGCTTTTCTTGTATGTCAATATGCCGGAACTTCATCCTTATTTCCAAATCTTTGATAGCATATATAAACCCAACAAACAACTTACTCAAAAGCAGTTGGATGACCTACGCTTGAAAGGGTTACACGGTGGCCCGTCCTTCGTGCAGTGGTTCCATGAGCATGTAATTTCCTCCATGCCTATCTTTTTTCCTAACTTAAGTTCAGATGTTGCATAGTATTTATTTTTATCCGTTCCTCATTTTTGTAGTGTAAGAAACCTGAAGCCAGTGTCTCCAAAGACTTGCTACAAATATCACATGGTCAATTGACCGCAAGAAAATTTGATTGGTATGATATTAATGGATATCGTTTTCGAATAGCAAAACTAGAAGCGAGTCGTCCACTTGCAGCTACAACAAACAACGGAGTTGTAGCAAGTTCGTATAGCGACAATGGACAATTGGAGGACTATTATGGTATTGTTCAAGACATAACCAAGTATACATTTGGAGGTCACAAACCTTTGAGACTTGTGACGTTTGATTGTATATGGTTTGATCCACATGTTGGCACGCGAGTTGATGAATTCGGGATGGTGGAGGTAAAGCACGCATCAAGGTATAAAGGCAATGAGTACAACAATATCATCCTGGCACATCAAGCGCATCAGGTGTACTATTTGAGTTATCCTCATAAAAGTTTTAAAACCTGGTGGGTTGCATATAAAGTTAATCCAGAGGTTCACCCTTACCGATATCAAAACTACAATTTAAGCACCAACAATGATGATGATGATGTTGTCTTCCAAGAAGTCGGTGATCAAGCAGACGGTAGCGACAATGATAGTATTGTATCCGAAGGGGCAGGACTAAATGAGTTAGCTTCTCTTACCGTAGAGTTAATAGAGGAACCAATTTCATCAAATTCAAAACGTCAAAGGTTTGAAGAAACAGTTCTTGAAACACAACAATGGGTTGAATAACTTAATACACGTGTCGCCGAAGAGGACTCTGATGCCGACGATTTTTGATACATAATTCGTAGATGTAATGGCACACTCTTGTTTTTTGTTTATTTAATATGCATTACTTTGTGAAAAATTTATACATACTATTTTGTGAATTATTGCAGATGTTCAGGATGGATTTGTCTGGTAGGAGATCTAGACCACGAAGGTCGAGGGGTTCCAGTGGTACTCCTAACATGTTTGATGTACTTGTTTTTTCTTAGTTTAGTTACTAGGGCCAGCTAGCAATCTAAAATTGCTTACATTTCAGGGCACCACAACAAGCAGGAGCAGGCAAGAGCAGTTGCTTGCCTCCCTAGAGCAGATGCGGGGTAGCAGCGGACCCTCCAATACATAAGGGACTACTTCGCGTGGAGCTGCTTTAGTGGCACCTACTATGGCACCTACTGCGGAGACGGCTGTGGACACGGAGGCTGAGGAAGCTACCACAGAACTGGACGATGGAGAGGAGACTTCAGGAGCAGACGCTTCTATAGAGGAGGCTGCCACACAGGCTACGCCACGACGTGCCATCAGGTATTCTTATTGTTGAGTTGAAGTTTTATTGTCAAGTTGAAGTTTTAAGTAAATGATTTTCATTGTGAAATAACAAACTTTCATTTGTAGGTTTTGTCGGTCCCTCACATTGAAGCCTTCTAAACCCTTTGATCAGTGGAGGGTTATTGAACCGAAAGGCACCAGGGTGTGGAAGGAGGTTAGTTGGGACGGGACAGGGCATCACACACTAGTCCTCACAGAGTTGGGGATTTGTTTGCGATTCGCCTACTCGGCGATGGTGACAGAGGGCGGTCAAGAGATAGCTCCTCATTACTGGGCTCATTGGGACCTCAAGCCGTACGGGAACAACGGGACACACACAAGCGAAGTGTGGGATTTGTTTTGGGTAAGTCTCTTGTGATATTCAAATTGAATTCAGATTTTGCATTTGTAAGTCTCTGGTGATCTTCAAATTTGCAGGGCCAATTTCGCGTGTGCGACCCCTATACCTTGGATGATCCATATGTGCGTGAGGTATTCAATGGCTCAGCAGATAGAGCTGTAAAGGGCATGATGTGTAAAGCATGATTGAGGGCCATCACGATGTACCAAAAGTGTCAGGGGAACTATTGTGACGCGAATATGGCAAAGGAAATCCACCTGACGGCTCAGCAGTACAAAGAGAGTGAGGTGGATTGGGTGAGCCACCATTCGGATACTTGGGCGTGGATGTGCGAGTATTGGGCTTCTGAGGAGTTCTTGGCCATATCTAATAGAAATCGTATGAATCGGTTGAGCAAGCCAGGGTCTACTTCTTTGGGGCAGATGGACACGTTGGCAAGGCCGCATGTATGGTGTGTGTCAAATTGCCTGGTCAATTGTTAATTGCATAGACTTGTCTAGACTTTCTAATCATGTGTTGCAGGCGACACGAAATGGAGTGGAGCCTACTTTGCTTCAAGTCTTCGTCGAGGGACACAAGGGTCCCAATCCGAATCATCCGGAAATACTAAATGACAGTAATGCGGCAGAGAAACTGGTAAGTATGAAAATCGACTCTAAGATGATCATGATATGCCTTTGTTGTGACTTGGATGATTTTTTCATAGGCTCGCTACATTGAGAACGTGAGAGAGAAAAATGGTCTAGACGCGGACTGGCTCACTGGTGAGTTCGATACGGAGGCGGCTTATAAGGCTGGTGGAGGCGTGCCGCATGGGAGGTATATGCGATTGTCATGTTGTTACTGTTTAGTGACGTCGATACTCTTACAGGTTAGCAATCAGCGACAGTGTTGTCCCCCGTCGGAGTTACACTAGACGGTCCAATTTCTCAACTAGGTCGAATCGACCCCGACGATCATCTGCACGTGAAGGAGAGCTGCTTGAGAAGATGACTCAGATGGAGGAGAGTATGGCGCAATATAAGCAACAAGTGCAGCAACAGATGCAACAAATGCAAAATTGGATGCTACATCAGGTATCAATTTTTTGTTATTTCGTTGTTTCTCAAGTCCGATTAACTGAAAAACTGATGAATAATCTATTTGTAGATGTACGGAGGTGCCGGAACTCAGTTCGGCATGCCGCCTTTTCAACAACCCCCTATCATCACACATCCGATGTCTGGACAATCATCGGATCGCTCCACTGCAGCGGCGGATGGATCACATGTACAATCGTCTACTAAACATCATTTGTCTAATAATCATTGGTTGCTTGCTCTCTGTCTTTCTACATGTTTGCTTGTACATGATCTATTTTAAACTTTTGACATTCGCATGATCTATAGTTACTTTTATTGTTGATCACCGTAACTTCTTAATCATAAACAAGAGTGTGTCTTCTGTTTCAGGATTCTGCAACTTCTGTCCAAGACCAATTGATGCCATCGGGTGTGATAGGAGGGCAAATGATGTCGTGGGCACCTCGCCAGCCAGACATTTGGCCACCGATGCTGTCGGGTACCATAATTAGGGGTACCCCCAACACTCCTAAACACGGCTGGTAACCACCCTCAGCACAAACCGCAAAGACTGATGGACACGATTTAGGTCAAGGCCTCGTCTACCAAGGGACACAATCTCGCCTTGCCCGAGCCCGACCTCGGGCGGGAACAGTAGTCCCGGACGAATTCACGCCTCGCCCGAGGGCCTCCTCAGGCGGTGGGCGCACCCTCGACTCGCCCGAAGCCCAGCTCGGGCAGGCTTCGTTGTGAAGCAACATTGGCCAAATCGCCTCACCAACCGACCGTATCGCATCCACATTTAATGCGGGGATTGCCTGACACCTTATCCTGACACGCGCGCCTCAGTCGGCAAGGTCGAAGTGACCGCAGTCACTTCGCCCTTTCACTGACCGACCTGACAGGAAAACAGCGTCGCTCACCTCGCTCCGACTGTTGTGCCACCCACCGGGGTAAGACTGACAACAGCCGAGTTCAGCCTTGGGCGCAACAGGAAGATTCGCCTCGCCCGACCTTAGGCCTCGGCCTCGGGAGGAGATCTCCGCCTCGCTCGACCCCAAGACTCGGCCTCAGCCTCGGCCTCAGGAGGAATCGCGTCCTCGCCCGACCCCGGCCTCGGCCTCAGGAGAAGTCTCCGCCTCGCCCGACCTTGGGCTCGGACCGACCGTGCCGCAGGGGATACATCATTACCCTACCCCTAGCTAGCTCAGGCTACGAGGGAACAAGACCGGCATCCCATCTGGCATGCCCCGGTAACAGGTAATGATGGTTCCCCGCATGTGTCCATGACGTTGGTGGTTCTCAGCCCCCTACGGAAGCAAGGAGACGTCAGCAGGATCCCAGCCGCACCGCCAGCTGTGCTTCTACAGGGCTCAGGCACTTCTCCGACGGCCATGTTATCGCGTATACAGGGCTCAAGCACTTCCCCGACAGCCACGTTGGCATGTACATAGGGCTCAGGCACTTCTCTGCCAGACACGTTAGCGCATAGCTACACCCTCCATTGTACATCTGGACCCTCTCCTTGCATCTATAAAATGGAGTTCCAGGGCCTTCCTGCGGGAGGGGTCGCGCGGAGGGACGAGCAAACGAACAGGCTCTCTCTCTCTATCGCGACGCTTGTAACCCCTACTACGAGCATCCCCCGGTGCGAGATAATACAAGCCGCATTCCCCCCTTGTGTTCCATCTTGCGCCAACCATCTGGGCAGGGGCACGCAGCGATAAATTCACTGGTTGGCTCGGTTGAGGGTCCCCCGGATCCAAAACGCCAACAGTTGGCGCGCCAGGTAGGGGCCTGCTGCGGGTTAACGAACACCTTCTCGTTGAGTTCCAGATGGGTAGTCTTCAGCAACCTCTTCAGCCCAGGACGGTGCTTCGCTTCGGGAGTCTCAAGTTCATGTCCCTCGACGGCAGCTACGACATGGTACTCCTCCCCTTGCAGCACGACAACAACGACGGTCGTCAGCTCGCCCAGCGGCGGCGAACTCGACGACGTCTTCCCTCTGTGGCCGAAGAGCAGCATCCGCGTTCACCCCGCCACCCTCCTCGCCGCAGGAGGAGGAGACGGGGCAACCGTGGCCAGGCAGGAGGCGGCACCTTGTCGGTTGTCAGTCCAGAGCGAGTCGACGACGCTGGCACCCCAGCAAGGGACATGTCGGGTGTTGTCCTCGCACCTGAGACAACGACGGATGTCGTTTCTCCGTGACATGCCAACCCCAAGCGGACTGATGACGCCAACACTCTCGCAAAGGACTTGCTGGGCGTTAGCCTCGTACCTGAGATGACGGTGCAATCCGCCCCCGACGCGACTTCACCACCGTCCATCGATCAAGAGGTACCGTCCGTTTTCCACCCTATCCCTTTTAGATTCAGCTTCGATCCACCAAGCGACCCCGCTTCGGTGAGCGCTTTCGCTAGGGCGTATCCTGACCTCCCGGGATACCATATGTGGTCATCCTAGGACCGACTGACGGCCGTCTCAACCTACGGGCCCCCGGGTTCCGAGGAAGAAGATGATCCCGACTCCGGTTGGGATTTCTCCGGGCTCCGTGATCCCAGTGCCATGCGAGACCTCATGATCGCATGTGACTATTGCCTCTCCAGTTGCTCTGACGATGGCCACAGCCTTGACGACGAGGGTTGTGGCCCAAGTCGTGAATGTTTCCACGTCGATCTAGGGGATCACGATGAAGGCAACCACCTTGGTATGCCGGAGGATGACGACCCCCCTGGGCTTGCGTCTCGCGTTGACATCCCGCGGGAGCTAGCTGTGGTCCCAGTCCCTGCGGGGGGTCAGGACACACAGCTCGAGCAAATCCGTGAGATGCAGGCCAAGCTCGACGAGGAAGCAGGGCAACTTGTGCAGCTCCGGCAAAACATCGAGCAGGAGAGGGCAGGCCGAGCACTCGCCGGAGAAGCGTGTCATCGGGCCCGGGACATCCAACGCCGTATCGTTGACGATGCCCGGGCAAGGCTGCCCCCGGCCTCCAGCGGGGTCGGCCAGAATCTAGCTGCAGCAGCAATGCTACTCCGAGCAATGCCGGAGCCATCCACCACCGAGGGGCGACATATCCAGGGAGAACCCAAGAATCTCCTGGAGGGTGCCACGGTCCGACGGGCCGAAAGCTTTGCCTCCCAAAGGCAAGGGTGCCCCTCGGAGCATTGCGCAATGACTTCTCGACTCATACGGGAGGCCTCGGTCCGCATCGGGCGCCCGCGGGACCGGACGCCTGCAGCCCCGGATCGCCTCGGCGACGAGCACCACCGCCGCGACCGTCGAGCCCGCCTCGAAGAGAAGGTGCGCCGAGGCTACCACCCCAGGCATGGAGGACGCTACAACAATGAGGAGGATCGAAGTCCCTCGCCCAAACCACCAGGTTCGCAAGCCTTCAGCCGGGCCATACGACGGGCGTCGTACCCAGCCCGGTTCCGAGCCCCGACTACCATCACAAAGTACTCGGGGGAAACAAGGCCGGAGTTGTGGCTTGCGGACTACCGGCTGGCATGCCAGTTGGGAGGAACGGACGATGACAACCTCATCATCCGCAACCTCCCCCTGTTCCTCTCCGACGCCGCCCGAGCCTGGCTGGAGCATCTGCCTCCTGCGCAGATCTCCAACTAGGATGACCTGGTCAAGGCCTTCTCTAGAAATTTCCAGGGCACGTACGTACGCCCTGGGAACTCCTGGGATCTCCGAAGCTGCCGCTAGCAGCCAGGGGAATCCCTGCGAGAGTACATCTGACGGTTTTCAAAGCAGCGCACCGAGTTGCCCAACATCACCAACTCGGATGTCATCGGGGCGTTCCTCGCTGGCACCACTTGCCGCGACCTGGTGAGCAAAATGGGGCGCAAGACTCCCACCAAGGCGAGCGAATTGATGGACATCGCCACCAAGTTCGCCTCTGGTCAGGAGGCAGTCGAAGCCATCTTCCGCAAGGACAAGCAGCCTCAAGGACGGCTGCAGGAAGACGTCCCCGAGGCGTCCGCCCAGCGGGGCACGAAGAAGAAGGCCAAGAAGAAGTCGCAAGCGAAGCGCAACGCTGCTGACGCAGATCTTGTCGCTGCTGCCGAGCACAGGAACCCTCGGAAGCCTCCCGAAGGGGCCAACCTGTTCGACAAAATGCTCAAGGAGTCGTGCCCCTATCACCAGGGTCCCGTTAAGCACACCCTTGAGGAATGCGTCATGCTTCGGCGCTACTTCCATAAAGCCGGGTCCCCGGCGGGGGATGGTAAAGGCCAAGACAACAACAAGAAGGAGGACGACAAGGCAGAGGAGTTCCCCAAGGTCCATGGCTGCTTCATGATCTACGGTGGGCAAGTGGCGAATGCCTCGGCTCGGCACCGCAAGCAGGAGCGTCGGGAGGTCTACTCGGTGAAGGTGGCGGCACCAGTCTACCTGGACTGGTCCGACAAGCCCATCACCTTCGACCAAGGCGACCACCCCGACTGCGTGCGGAGCCCAGGAAGGTACCCGCTCGTTGTCGACCCTGTCATCGGCAACGCCAGGCTCACCAAGGTCCTCATGGATGGAGGCAGCAGCCTCAACATCATCTACGCCGAGACCCTCGGGCTCTTGGGGATCGATCTGTCCACGATCCGGGCCGGTGCGGCGCCCTTTCACAGGATCGTCCCCGGAAAGCGCGTCCTGCCCCTTAGACAACTCGATTTGCCCGTCTGCTTCGAAACTCGGGAAACCCTCACGTTCGAGTTGGTCGGGTTCCGAGGGACCTACCACGCGGTGCTGGGGAGACCGTGCCACGCCAAGTTCATGGCCGTCCCAAACTACACATACCTCAAGCTCAAGATGCCAGGCCCCAACGGGGTCATCACCGTCAGATCCACGTACCGACACGCGTACGAATGCAACGTGGAGTGCGGAGTACGCTGAGGCCCTCGCCGAGTCCGAGGCCCTCATCGTCGACCTAGAGTGCCTCTCCAAGGAGGTGCCAGATGCGAAGCGTCACGCCGGCAACTTTGAACTGACCGAGGCGGTTAAGACCGTCGCCCTCGACCCCAGCAACGACGCCGACAAGAAAGTCCGGATCGGCTCCGAGCTCGACCCCAAACAGGAAGCAGTGCTCGTCGACTTTCTCCGTGCAAATGTCGAAATTTTTACGTGGAGTCCCTCGGACATGCCGGGCATACCGAGGGATGTCGTCGAGCACTCGCTGGATATCCGAGCTGGGGCCCGACCCGTGAAGCAGCACCTGCGCCACTTTGACGAAGAGAAGCGCAGGGCCATAGGCGAGGAGGTCCACAAGCTGATGGCTGCAGGGTTCATCAAAGAGGTATTCCATCCTGAATGGTTAGCTAACCCTATGCTTGTGAAAAAGAAAGGTGGGAAATGGAGGATGTGCGTCAACTACACCAGGTTGAATAAAGCATGTCCGAAGGTTCCCTACCCTCTGCCTCGCATAGATCAAATTGTGGACTCCACTGCTGGGTGCGAAACCCTGTCATTCCTCGACGCCTATTCAGGTTATCACCAAATCAAGATGAAAGAGTCCGACTAGCTCACGACTTCTTTCATCACACCTTTTGGCATGTACTGTTATACTACTATGTCGTTTGGCTTGAGGAATGCAGGTGCGACATACCAAAGGTGCATGAACCACGTGTTCAGAGAGCACATCGGCCGAACAGTCGAGGCTTACGTCGATGACATCGTTGTCAAGACGAGGAAAGCCTCCGACCTCCTCTCTGACCTTGAAACAACATTCAAGTGTCTGAGAGCGAAAGGCGTCAAGCTCAATCCCGAGAAGTGTGTCTTCGGAGTCCCCCGAGGCATGCTCCTGGGGTTCATCGTCTCCGAGCGGGGCATCGAGGCCAACCCGGCGAAAATCACGGCCATCATCAACATGGGACCGATCAAATATTTGAAAGGAGTACAGAGGGTCATGGGATGCCTTGCGGCTCTGAGCCGCTTCATCTCGCGCCTTGGCGAGAGAGGGCTACCCTTGTACCGCCTCTTAAGGAAGGCCGAGCGCTTCACTTGGACCCCCGAGGCCGAAGAAGCCCTCGGAAACCTTAAGGCACTCCTTACCAATGCGCCCATCATGGTGCCCCCCGCTGCGGGAGAAGCCCTCTTGATCTACGTAGCCACAACCACTCAGGTGGTCAGCGTCGCGATCATAGTCGAGAGACAAGAAGAAGGGCATGCACTGCTTGTCTAGAGGCCGGTCTACTTCATCAGCGAAGTGCTGTCCGAGACCAAGATCTGCTACCCGCAAATTCAGAAGCTACTGTACGCAGTAATTCTAACGCGGCGAAAGTTGCGACACTACTTCGAGTCTCATCCGGTGACTGTGGTGTCATCCTTCCCCCTAGGGGAGATCATCCAGTGCCGAGAGGCCTCGGGTAGGATAGCAAAGTGGGCAGTGGAGCTCATGGGCGAAACACTCTCATTCGCCCCTCGAAAGGCCATAAAATCTCAAGTCTTGGCAGACTTCCTGGCTGAATGGGTCGACACCCAATTGCCAACAGCTTCGATCCAGCCCGAACTTTGTGAAAGTCGCCTAGAGGGGGGGTGAATAGGGCGAAACTGAAATTCTCAAAAATAATCACAACTACAAGCCGGGTTAGCGTTAGAAATATAATAGAGTCCACGAGAGAGGGCGCAAAACAAATCGCAAGCGAATAATGAAGTGAGACACGCGGATTTGTTTTACCGAGGTTCGGTTCTCTCAAACCTACTCCCCGTTGAGGAGGCCACAAAGGCCGGGTCTCTTTCAACCCTTCCCTCTCTCAAACGGTCCCTCGGACCGAGTGAGCTTCTCTTCTCAAATCACTTGGGAATCAAACTTCCCGCAAGGACCACCACACGATTGGTGTCTCTTGCCTCAATTACAAGTGAGTGTTTGATCACAAGAAAGAATGCCAAAGAAAAAGAAGCGATCCAAGCGCAAGAGCTCAAATGAACACTACAAATCACTCTCTCTAGTCACTAAGGCTTTGTGTGGAGTTGGGAGAGGATTTGATCTCTTTTGGTGTGCTTTGTAATGAATGCTAGCTCTTGTATAGTGGTTGGAAGCTGGAAAACTTGGATGCAATGAATGGTGGGTGGTTGGGGTATTTATAGCCCCAACCACCAAACTAGCCGTTTGGTGGAGCTGTCTGTTCGATGGCGCACCGGACAGTCCGGTGCACACCGGACATGTCTGGTGCGACAGCCACGTCACCAAAGCCGTTGGGATTCGACCGTTGAAGCTCTGTCTCTGGGCCTGCCTTGATGTCCGGTGGCGCACCGGACATGAACTGTAGATTGTCCGGTGCGCCTGTTCCCGCGTGCCTGACGACTGCGCGCTTCTGGCGCGCATTAAATGCGTCGTAGGTAGCCGTTGGCGCCGAAATAGCCGTTGCCCCGCTGTTACACCGGATAGTCCGATGTACACCAAACAGTCCGGTGAATTTTAGCGAAGCAGCGGGAGAGAATTCCCGAGGCTGGCGAGTTCCGGAGGCCGCTCTTCCTTGGAGCACCGGACATGTCCGGTGTACACCGGACAGTCCGGTGAATTATAGCGGAGTCGCCTCTGGAATTTCCCAAAGGTGAAGAGTTTGAAGTCGGAGTCCTCTGGTGCACCGGACATGTCCGGTGGCACACCGGACATGTCCGGTGGCACACCGGACAGTCCGGTGCGCCAGACCAGAGGTGCCTTCGGTTGTCCCTTGCTCCTTTGTCGAACCCAAAACTTGGTTTTTTTATTGGCTAAATGTGAACCTTTGGCACCTGTATAACTTATACACTAGAGCAAACTAGTTAGTCCAATTATTTGTGTTGGGCAATTCAACCACCAAAATTATTTAGGAGCTAGGTGTAAGCCTAATTCCCTTTCAATCTCCCCCTTTTTGGTGATTGATGCCAACACAAACCAAAGCAAATGTAAAGGTGCATAAATGAACTAGTTTGCATAAGGTAAGTGCAAAGGTTGCTTGGAATTGAGCCAATATAAATACTCACAAGATATGCATGGATTGTTTCTTTATTTTTGGCATATTGGACCACATTTGCACCACATGTTTTGTTTTTGCAAATTCTTTTGTAAATTCTTTTCAAAGTCCTTTTGCAAGATAGTCAAAGGTAAATGAATAAGAATTTTGCGAAGCATTTTCAAGTTTGAAATTTTCTCCCTTTGTTTCAAATGCTTTTCCTTTGACTAAACAAAACTCCCCCTCGAATAAATTCTCCTCTTAGTGTTCAAGAGGGTTTTAATATATCTATTTTGAAAGTACTGCTTTCTCCCCCTATAGAACACAATGAAATACCAATTTGAAATATACCAATTAAAAATCATTAATTTTAAAATAAGGGTGGTGGTGCGGTCCTTTTGCTTTGGGCTCATACTTTCTCCCCCTTTGGCATGAATCGCCAAAAACGGATACTTTGAGTGAGATAAAAGCCCTTTCCTAACTATTTTCTCCCCTTTGGCAAATAAAACATATGAGTGAAGATTATACCAAAGACGGGGAGTGAGGCGGAGCGACGGCGAAGGATGAGTAGTAGAGTGGAGTGGAAGCCTTTGTCTTCGCCGAAGACTCCAATTCCCTTTTAATATACCTATGACTTGGTTTGAAATACACTTGAAAACACATTAGTCATATCATATATCAAAGAGACATGATCAAAGGTATACTTAAGAGCTATGTGTGCAAGTTAGCAAAAGAAATTCCTAGAATCAAGAATATTGAGCTCATGCCTAAGTTTGGTAAAAGTTTGTTCATCAAGAGGCTTGGTAAAGATATCGGCTAATTGATCTTTAGTGTTAATGTATGCAATCTCGATATCCCCCTTTTGTTGGTGATCCCTAAGAAAATGATACCGAATGGCTATGTGCTTAGTGCGGCTATGCTCAACGGGATTGTCCGCCATGCGGATTGCACTCTCATTATCACACAGAAGGGGAACTTTGGTTAATTTGTAACCATAGTCCCGCAGGGTTTGCCTCATCCAATGCAATTGTGCGCAACAATGGCCTGCGGCAATATACTCGGCTTCGGCGGTAGAAAGAGCGACCGAATTTTGCTTCTTTGAAGCCCAAGACACCAAGGATCTTCCCAAGAACTGGCAAGTCCCCGATGTGCTCTTTCTATTAATTTTGCACCCTGCCCAATCGGCATCCGAATAACCAATCAAATCAAATGTGGATCCCCGAGGGTACCAAAGCCCAAACTTAGGAGTATAAGCCAAATATCTCAAGATTCGTTTTACGGCCGTAAGGTGTGATTCCTTAGGGTCGGCTTGGAATCTTGCACACATGCATACGGAAAGCATAATGTCTGGTCGAGATGCACATAAATAAAGCAATGAACCAATCATCGACCGGTATACCTTTTGATCTACGGACTTACCTCCCGTGTCGAGGTCGAGATGCCCATTGGTTCCCATGGGTGTCTTGATGGGCTTGGCATCCTTCATTCCAAACTTGCTTAGAATATCTTGAGTATACTTCGTTTGGCTAATGAAGGTGCCCTCTTGGAGTTGCTTGACCTGGAATCCTAGAAAATACTTCAACTCCCCCATCATTGACATCTCGAATTTCTTTGTCATGATCCTACTAAATTCTTCACATGTAGATTCGTTAGTAGACCCAAATATGATATCATCAACATAAATTTGGCATACAAACAAATCATTGTCAAGAGTTTTAGTGAATAAAGTAGGATCAGCCTTGCCGACTTTGAAGCCATTTGCAATAAGGAAATTTCTAAGGCATTCATACCACGCTCTTGGGGCTTGCTTGAGCCCATAAAGCGCCTTAGAGAGCCTATAAACATGGTTAGGGTACTCACTATCTTCAAAGCCGGGAGGATGCTCAACATAGACCTCCTCCTTGATTGGTCCATTGAGGAAGGCACTCTTCACGTCCATTTGGTAAAGCTTGAAGCCATGGTAAGTAGCATAGGCTAATAATATGCGAATGGACTCAAGCCTAGCTACTGGTGCATAGGTTTCACCAAAATCCAAACCTTCGACTTGTGAATACCCCTTGGCCACGAGTCGAGCTTTGTTCCCACCACACCATGCTCGTCTTGCTTGTTGCGGAAGACCCATTTGGTTCCTACAACATTTTGGTTAGGACGTGGAACTAAATGTCATAACTTGTTCCTAGTGAAGTTGTTGAGCTCCTCTTGCATCGCCATTACCCAATCCGAATCTTGTAGTGCTTCCTCTACCTTGTGTGGCTCAATAGAGGAAACAAAAGAGTAATGCTCACAAAAATGTGCAACACGAGATCTAGTGGTTACCCCCTTATGAATGTCGCCGAGGATGGTGTCGACGGGGTGATCTCGTTGGATTGCTTGGTGGACTCTTGGGTGTGGCGGCCTTGGTTGTTCATCCTCCTTGTCTTGATTGTTTGCATCTCCCCCTTGATCATTGCCATCATCTTGAGGTGGCTCATCCCCTTGATCTTCTACTTCATCAACTTGAGCCTCATCCTCATTTTGGGTTGGTGGAGATGCTTGTGTAGAGGAAGATGGTTGATCTTGTGCATGTGGAGGCTCTTCGGATTCCTTAGGACACACATCCCCAATGGACATGTTCCTTAGCGCTATGCATGGAGTCTGTTCTTCACCTATCTCATCAAGATCAACTTGCTCTACTTGAGAGCTGTTAGTCTCATCAAACACAACGTCACAAGAAACTTCAACTAGTCCTGAGGACTTGTTAAAGACTCTATATGCCCTTGTGTTTGAATCATATCCTAGTAAAAAGCCTTCTACAGTTTTAGGAGCAAATTTAGATTTTCTACCTCTTTTAACAAGAATAAAGCATTTGCTACCAAAAACTCTAAAATATGAAATATTGGGCTTTTTACCGGTTAGGAGTTCATAGGATGTCTTCTTGAGGATTCGGTGTAGATATAGCCGGTTGATGGCGTAGCAAGCGGTGTTGACCGCCTCCGCCCAAAACCGATCCGGTGTCTTGTACTCATCAAGCATGGTTCTTGCCATGTCCAATAGAGTTCGATTCTTCCTCTCCACTACACCATTTTGTTGTGGGGTGTAGGGAGAAGAGAACTCATGCTTGATGCCCTCCTCCTCAAGGAAGCCTTCAATTTGAGAGTTCTTGAACTCCGTCCCGTTGTCGCTTCTAATTTTCTTGATCCTTAAGCCGAACTCATTTTGAGCCCGTCTCAAGAATCCCTTTAAGGTTTCTTGGGTATGAGATTTTTCCTGCAAAAAGAACACCCAAGTGAAGCGAGAATAATCATCCACAATAACTAGACAGTACTTACTCCCGCCGATGCTTATGTAAGCAATCGGGCCGAATAGGTCCATGTGTAGGAGCTCCAGTGGCCTGTCACTAGTCATGATGTTCTTGTGTGGATGATGAGTGCCAACTTGCTTCCCGGCTTGGCATGCGCTACAAATCCTGTATTTCTCAAAATGAACATTTGTTAGTCCTAAAATGTGTTCTCCCTTTAGAAGCTTATGAAGATTCTTCATTCCAACATGGGCTAGTCGGCGGTGCCAGAGCCAACCCAAGTTAGTCTTAGCAACTAAGCAAGTGTCGAGTTCAGCTCTATCAAAATCTACCAAGTATAGCTGACCCTCTAACACTCCCTTAAATGCTATTGAATCATCACTTCTTCTAAAGACAGTGACACCTACATCCGTAAATAGACAGTTGTAGCCCATTTGACATAATTGAGATACGGAAAGCAAATTGTAATCTAAAGAATCTACAAGAAAAACATTGGAAATAGTATGGTCGGGTGATATAGCAATTTTACCCAATCCTTTGACCAAACCTTGATTTCCATCCCCAAATGTGATAGCTCGTTGGGGATCTTGGTTTTTCTCATATGAGGAGAACATCTTCTTCTCCCCTGTCATGTGGTTTGTGCACCCACTGTCGAGTATCCAACTTGAGCCCCCGGATGCATAAACCTACAAAACAATTTTAGTTCTTGATTTTAGGTACCCAAACGGTTTTGGGTCCTTTGGCATTAGAAACAAGAACTTTGGGTACCCAAACACAAGTCTTGGAGCCCTTGTGTTTGCCCCCAACAATCTTGGCAACTACCTTGCCGGATTTGTTAGTAAGCACATAGGAAGCATCAAAAGTTTTAAATGAAATAGCATGATCATTTGATGCATTAGGAGTTTTCTTCTTAGGCAACTTGGCACGGGTTGGTTGCCTAGAGCTAGATGTCTCACCCTTGTACATAAAAGCATGGTTAGGGCCAGAGTGAGACTTCCTAGAATGAGTTCTCCTAATTTTGCTCTCGGGATAACCGGTAGGGTATAAAATGTAACCCTCGTTATCCTGAGGCATGGGAGCCTTGCTCTTAACAAAGTTAGATAAATCTTTGGAGGGGCATTAAGTTTGACATTGTCTCCCCTTTGGAAGCCAATGCCATCCTTGATGCCAGGGCGTCTCCCATTGTAGAGCATACTTCTAGCAAATTTAAACTTTTCATTCTCTAAGTTATGCTCGGCAATTTTAGCATCTAATAATGCTATATGATCATTTTGTTGTTTAATTAAGGCCATGTGATCATGAATAGCATTGATATCAACATCTCTACATCTAGTACAAATAGAAGTGTGCTCAACGATAGATGTAGAGGGTTTGCAAGATTTTAATTCTACAACCTTAGCATGCAACATATCATTCTTAGTTCTAAGGTCGGAAATAATAGTATTGCAAACATCAAAAACTTTAGCCTTAGCAAATAATTTCTCATTCTCATCTCTAAGGCTAGCAAGAGAAATATTCAATTCTTCAATCCTAGCAAGCAAATCAACATCATCATTTCTAGGATTGGAAATTGAGTCAATACAAACATGAGAATCAACCTTAGCAATTAATCTAGCATTTTCATTTCTAAGGTTGTCTATAGTCTCATGGCAAGCGCTTAGCTCACTAGACAATTTTTCACATTTTTCAACTTGTTGAGCATAAGCATTTTTAACCTTAACATGCTTTTTATTTTCCTTGATTAGGAAGTCCTCTTGGGAGTCCAAGAGATCATCCTTCTCATGGATGGCACTAATTAATTCATTTAATTTTTCTTTTTGTTGCATGTTTAGGTCAGCAAAAAGGGTTCGCAAATTATTTTCCTCATCACTATCATTATCATCACTAGAGGATTCATATTTAGTGGAGGATTTAGATTTAACCTTCTTCCTTTTGCCGTCCTTTGCCATGAGGCACTTGTGGCCGACGTTGGGGAAGAGGAGTCCCTTGGTGACGGCGATGTTGGCGGCGTCCTCGTCGGAGGAGGACTCGGTGGAGCTCTCGTCGGAGTCCCACTCCCGGCAAACATGGGCATCGCCGCCCTTCTTCTTGTAGTACTTCTTCTTTTCTCTCCTCTTTCCCTTCTTGTCGTCGCCCCTGTCACTGTCACTAGACATAGGACATTTTGCAATAAAATGACCGGGCTTACCACATTTGTAGCACACTTTCTTGGAGCGGGGTTTGTAGTCCTTCCCCTTCCGTTGCTTGAGGATTTAGCGAAAGCTTTTGATGATTAAAGCCATCTCCTCATTGTCGAGCTTGGAGGCGTCAATTGGTTGTCTACTCGATATAGACTCCTCCTTCTTCTCCTCCGTCGCCTTGAATGCCACCGGTTGTGCTTCGGGCGTGGAGGATTCATCAAGCTTGTTGATCTTCTTTGAGCCCTTGATCATACATTCAAAGCTCACAAAATTCCCGATAACTTCCTCGGGGGTCATTAGTGGGTATCTGGGATTACCATGAATTAATTGAACTTGAGTGGGGTTAAGGAAAATGAGAGATCTTAGAATAACCTTAACCACCTCGTGGTCGTCCCACTTTTTGCTCCCGAGGTTGCGCACTTGGTTCACCAAGGTTTTGAGCCGGTTGTACATATCTTGTGGCTCCTCCCCTTGGCGAAGACGAAAACGACCGAGCTCCCCCTCGATCGTTTCTCGCTTTGTGATCTTGGTGAGTTCATCACCCTCGTGCGCGGTCTTAAGTAGGTCCCAAATCTCCTTTGCATTCTTCAACCCTTGCACCTTGTTGTATTCTTCCTTGCTTAGAAAGGCAAGGAGTATGGTTGTGGCTTGGGAGTTGAAGTGCTCGATTTGGGCCACTTCGTCCGTATCATAGTCTTCATCCCCTACGGATGGTACCTGTGCTCCAAACTCAACAACATTCCATATACTTTTGTGGAGTGAGGTTAGATGAAATTTCATTAAATCACTCCACCTAGCATAATCTTCGCCATCAAAAGTTGGCGGTTTGCCTAATGGAACAGAAAGTAATGGAGTATGTCTAGGTGTACGAGGATAGTGTAAGGGAATCTTACTAAACTTCTTGCGCTCTTGGCGCTTAGAAGTTACGGACGGCGCATCGGAGTCGGAGGTCGATGTTGATGAAGTGTCGGTCTCGTAGTAGACCACCTTCCTCATCCTCTTGTGCTTGTCGCCTTTCCGATGCGACTTGTGAGAAGAAGATTTCTCCTTCTTCTCCTTGTGGTGAGAAGAAGAGGATCTTTTCTCCTTCCGTTTGGAGGAGTCCTTCTTCTTCTCCTTCCTCTTGGTGCGGGACTCTTCCGATGAAGTGCTCCCTTGGCTCGTAGTGGGCTTGTAGCCGATCTCCATCTCCCTCTTGGTGTGATCTCCCGACATCACTTCGAGCGGTTAGGCTCTAATGAAGCACCAGGCTCTGATACCAATTGAAAGTCGCCTAGAGGGGGGGGTGAATAGGGCGAAACTGAAATTCTCAAAAATAATCACAACTACAAGCCGGGTTAGCGTTAGAAATATAATAGAGTCCGCGAGAGAGGGCGCAAAACAAATCGCAAGCGAATAATGAAGTGAGACACGCGGATTTGTTTTACCGAGGTTCGGTTCTCTCAAACCTACTCCCCGTTGAGGAGGCCACAAAGGCCGGGTCTCTTTCAACCCTTCCCTCTCTCAAACGGTCCCTCGGACCGAGTGAGCTTCTCTTCTCAAATCACTTGGGAATCAAACTTCCCGCAAGGACCACCACACGATTGGTGTCTCTTGCCTCAATTACAAGTGAGTGTTTGATCACAAGAAAGAATGCCAAAGAAAAAGAAGCGATCCAAGCGCAAGAGCTCAAATGAACACTACAAATCACTCTCTCTAGTCACTAAGGCTTTGTGTGGAGTTGGGAGAGGATTTGATCTCTTTTGGTGTGCTTTGTAATGAATGCTACCTCTTGTATAGTGGTTGGAAGCTGGAAAACTTGGATGCAATGAATGGTGGGTGGTTGGGGGTATTTATAGCCCCAACCACCAAACTAGCCGTTTGGTGGAGCTGTCTGTTCGATGGCGCACCGGACAGTCCGGTGCACACCGGACATGTCCGGTGCGACAGCCACGTCACCAAAGCCGTTGGGATTCGACCATTGAAGCTCTGTCTCTGGGCCTGCCTTGATGTCCGGTGGCGCACCGGACATGAACTGTAGATTGTCCGGTGCGCGCCGAATTTTTTGTATTTTGGCCATTTTTCGGAAAAAAAAAACACTTTCGGACCCTAGAAAATTTTAATTGCATTTTTGGACCCTTTGCTCGGCGCCATAGCCTATGGCGCCGAGGTAACACAGCTCGGCGCCATAGTTTATGGCGCCGAGGTACGTGCTGCGTTGGCACAACCCGGACGCCGTGGCGTTGACGTGGCACCGAGCTCGGCGCCACAGATCTTGGCGCCGAGCTCGGTTGTGTTATCAACTGTTTTGCTGCACAAAAATAGCACAAATCTATTTAGCTCAGTTGGTGGAGCACAAGGTTTTGAACCATGAGGTTGGGGATTCAAGCCCTACAACTCGCCCATATTTTTTTATCTTTTGAATAACTCATTTTTTTATCTTTTAAATAACTCATTTTTTTAAATAACTGTTTTTCTCCAAAGTCTCGCCCAGATTTTTTTGGGTAATCATCCACACCACCTACTGACGCATGCTTAGATCAGGACGTTCAATAATGTTGCATGCAGAGAGATAAAAATGGCAACACACGTCCATCCTCCACGAACACGATATATATTTCTTACCGGCCGGACGAGCTTCGCGCGTTTGCGTTTTCACTCTGCGCTGTGCGGGGAAGACAGAGCGAGCGTTGAGGCGGCGAAGAAATTGCTCAGCTTCGGCTAGGCGCTGCCCGCGCAGGTAAAAAAATTACTGCCATGAAGCAAGAGGGAAAAAAAGCAGGAGTAATTTATATAATAATCCTGCATTCCAAATAGTATACTTAATGAGTTAATTAAAAAAATGAGTTATTCAAAAGATAAAAAAATCTAGGCGAGTTGTAGGGCTTGAACCCCCAACCTCATGGTTCAAAACCTTGTGCTCCACCAACTGAGCTAGATAGATTTGTGCTATTTCTTTGCAGCAAAACAGTTGATAACACAACCGAGCTCGGCGGCAAGATCTGTGGCGCCGAGCTCGGTGCCACGTCAACGCCACGGCGTCCGGGTTGTGCCAACGCAGCACGTACCTCGGCGCCATAACCTATGGCGCCGAGCTGTGTTACCTCGGCGCCATAGGCTATGGCGCCGAGCAAAGGGTCCAAAAATGCAATTAAAATTTTCTAGGGCCCGAACGTGTATTTTTTTCCAAAAAATGGCCAAAATACAAAAAATTCGGGCGCCTGTTCCCGCGTGCCTAACGACTGCGCGCTTCTGGCGCGCATTAAATGCGTCGCAGGTAGCCGTTGGCGCCGAAATAGCCGTTGCCCCGCTGTTCCACCGGACAGTTCGGTGTTAGCGAAGCAGCGGGAGAGAATTCCCGAGGCTGGCGAGTTCCGGAGGCCGCTCTTCCTTGGAGCACCGGACATGTCCGGTGTACACCGGACAGTCCGGTGAATTATAGCGGAGTCGCCTCTGGAATTTCCCGAAGGTGAAGAGTTTGAAGTCGGAGTCCTCTGGTGCACCGGACATGTCCGGTGGCACACTGGACAGTCCGGTGCGCCAGACCAGAGGTGCCTTCGGTTGTCCCTTGCTCCTTTGTCGAACCCAAAACTTGGTCTTTTTATTGGCTAAGTGTGAACCTTTGGCACCTGTATAACTTATACACTAGAGCAAACTAGTTAGTCCAATTATTTGTGTTGGACAATTTAACCACCAAAATTATTTAGGAGCTAGGTGTAAGCCTAATTCCCTTTCACTTTGGACCATGTATTTCGATGGGTCGCTGATGAAAACAGGAGCAGGTGCTGGCTTGCTCTTCATCTCACCCCTCGGGAAACATGTGCGCTACGTGCTGCACCTCCATTTTCCGACATCAAACAACGTGGCCGAGTACGAGGCTCTGGTTAATGGGTTGCGCATCGCCATCGAGCTAGGGGCTCAGCGCCTCGATGCTCGGGGCGACTCGCAGCTCGTCATTGACCAAGTCATGAAGAACTCCCACTACCACGACCGGAAGATGGAGGCCTACTGCGACGAAGTTCGGCACCTGGAAGACAAGTTCTATGGGCTGGAACTCAACCATGTTGCTCGGAGGTACAACGAGACTGCGGATGAGCTGGCTAAAATAGCCTCGGGGCGGACGACGGTTCCCCCGGACGTCTTCTCCAGAGACATACATCAACCCTCCGTCAAGATCGACGACACACCCGAGCCCGAGGAGGCCTCGGCCCAGCCCGAGGAACCCTCGGCCGCCGAGGGTGAGGCCCTGCGCGTCAAGGGAGAGCGGAACGGGGTCATGCCAAACCCAAACTGGCAGGCCCCGTACCTGGAATATCTCCTCCGAGGAGAGCTTCCCCTCGACAAGGCCGAAGCTCGGCGACTGGCGCGGCGCGCCAAGTCGTTCGTCTTACTAGGTGATGAGAAGGAGCTCTACCACCACAGCCCCTCGGGCATTCTCCAACAATGCATATCCGTCGCCGAAGGACAAGAGTTGTTGCAAGAGATACACTCTGGGGCTTGCGGTCACCATGCAGCACCTCAGGCCCTCGTCGGAAACGCTTTCCGACAAGGTTTCTACTGGCCAACCGTTGTGGCCGACGCCACTAGGATTGTACGCTCCTACCAAGGGTGTCAATTCTACGCAAGACAGACACACCTGCCCGCTCAGGCCCTGCAGACAATACCCATCACCTGGCCATTTGCCGTGTGGGGTCTAGACCTCGTCGGTCCCTTGCAAAAGGCACCCGGGGGCTTCTCGCACCTGCTAGTCGCCATCGACAAATTCTCCAAGTGGATCGAGGTCTGACCCCTAACCAGCATCAGGTCCGAGCAGGCGGTGGCGTTCTTCACAAACATCATCCATCGCTTTGGGGTCCCGAACTCCATCATCACCGACAATGGCACGCAGTTCACTAGGAAGAAGTTCCTGGACTTCTGCGAGGACTACCACATCCATGTGGACTGGGCCGACGTAGCTCACCCCATGACGAATGGGTAGGTGGAGCGTGCCAACGGTATGATTTTGTAGGGACTTAAACCGAGGATCTACAACGACCTCAACAAGTTTGCCAAGCGATAGATGAAAGAGCTACCCTCGGTAGTCTGGAGTCTGAGGACGACGCCAAGCCGAGCCACGGGTTTCTCGCCGTTCTTTCTAGTCTATGGGGCCGAGGCCGTCCTACCCATGGACTTAGAATACGGTTCCCCGAGGACAAAGGCGTACGACGACCGAAGCAACCAGACCAGCCGAGAAGATTCGCTGGACCAGCTCGAAGAAGCTCGGGACGTGGCCTTACTACACTCGACGCGGTATCAGCAGTCTCTGCGATGCTACCACGCCCGAAGGGTTCGGCCCCGAGGCTTCCAAGTGGGAGACCTGGTACTTCGGCTGTGACAAGACGCCCGAGGACGCCACAAGCTCACTCCTCCATGGGAAGGGTCGTTCATCATCACTAAGATTTTGAAGCCCGGAACATACAAGCTGGCCAACGATCAAGGCGAGGTCTACAACAACGCTTGGAACATCCAATAGCTACGTCGCTTCTACCCTTAAAATGTTTCAAGTCGTTCATGTACCTCGCTTTCTTTACATACGTAAATAAAGTCTAACCGTCAAGGAAGGATCAGCCTTGCCTCGGCAAAGCCCGACCCTCCCTCGGGGGCTATAAAGGGGGAACCCCCTCTGCGTCAAAACTTTCCTCGGAAAAGTTTTCTACCAAAGAAAAAGTTTTCTACCAAAACGACTTTCGACTATATCGATAACGGAACCCTGAAAACGACGAGAGGGACCTTGAGCGGCAAGGCCGACCGAGCCGAGGGACTCCTACGCCTCCGGGATACGGATACCTCACTCATCACCTTCCACGAAAAGTAACTCACGCTCGGATAAGCGGTTCTGCTATCGAACAAGTCCTAAACGCTCGGGTAGAAAACGACTTTCATGCTTTCGACTATATCGATAGCGGGATCCTAAAAACGACGAGAGTACACGTAAGCGGCAAGGCCGACCGAGCCAAGGGACTCCTACGCCTTCGGGATACGAATACCTCACTCATCACCTTCCGCGAAAAGTAACTCACGCTCGGATAAGCGATCCTGCTACCGAACAAGTCCTAACGCTCGGGTAGAAAATGACTTTCATGCCTTCTCGACTATATCGATAACAGAATCCTGCAAACGAGTGAGGGTGCACGTAAGCGGCAAGGCCGATCAAGCCGAGGGACTCCTACGCCTCCGGGATATGGATACCTCACTCATCACCTTCCGCGAGAAGTAACTCTCGCTCGGATAAGTGATTCTGCTACCGACGAACAAGTCCTGATACTCAAAACGAGAGGAAAGGAAACACAACTTTATAACACGACAATAAGATGTTTAGGCCTCAGCGACCGCAAAAAACATACGCAAACTACAGACAAACTATTCCTGTAGGTTCAGACATAGGCAGGGAGAGCAGCGGCACCCTCGGCGACGTTTCCACCCTTGGCGGAACCTGGCCCAGCCTCAAACGGCGACACGGGCGGAAGGATCTCCACCTCGAAGGAGGACGTCAGCACCACGCTTGGGCCCTCACGGCCAGGCTCTCCGCAAGGGTTCTGGCCCGAGCACACACCCCGGCTAGCCGCTCCGTAGCCTCAGCTAGTTGTCCCCGAGGACCTCAGCCCGGCTCACGGCCTCGGCGGCGTGACTACGGGATTGCTCCCGCTCGCGGACGACCTGGCCAAGCTCCAGCCGCCACTACTGCACCTCCTCGGCCTGGGAAGCCACCTGCTTCTGGGCCGACGAAGCCTCTATTCGAGCCAACACCGCCTCCGTCCACGCCGACACCGCTGCCTCCGGCTTTAGCTCATCGCAGAGCCACCGAAGGTCCTAAAGCTGAGCGAGAGAGGCCTTGAGCGGCAAGGCCGATCGAGCCAAGGGACTCCTATGCCTCTGGGATATGGATACCTCACTCGTCACCTTCCGCGCAAGGCAACTCACGCTCAGTTAAGCGGTTCCGCTAGCCGACATGCAAGTCCAAGTGCTCGAAATGAGGAAGAAACACGGCTTCACCCTCAAATACCCAAATGTTTAGGCCTCAGCAGCCACAATGAACAATCACCTACAGGCTCGCGTCCCTTCCTAAAGCGGCAGGAGAGCCCTCTCCCACGGCATGAAGACGACGTGCCCGTGTTCCGTTCCTCGAACGACTCGCGCACGCGGCCGCCCCGCGAATCGCCCGTCCCGTTGCATTAACTCCTCGGCAGGGCAAGCGACACCTTTGGCAGGCGAAGCGGGCGTCGTTTCACCTTTGCCATGATGACCGCATTAAAAAAGGTGCACCACACTATTTAAATTCACATCCTTTTCCTCTTCCTCTTTCTCCCTCTTGCTACATAGACCGGGAAAGGGGATTTTTCGAAAAGGATCCTTCTCAGCGAAGGAAACGGGCCCCCGAGCCCTCCTACTGATCAGGGGTTCGAAGGCTGGCCCCTCGGAAGGGTTCAACAGCCGCCCCAGAGCACTCGGGCTCCGAGCCCATTACTGATCAGGGGTTCGAAGGCTGGCCCCTCGGAAGGGTTCGACAGCCGCCCCAGAGCGTTTGGGCTCCGCGCCCTTTACTGATTAGGGGTTCGAAGGCTGGCCCCTCGGAAGGGTTTGACAGCCGCCCTAGAGCACGCAGAGTGAGGGATGACTCTGGGTATGTCCGTTACATGGCCGAGGCTCGGGCTATGCTCCCGAGGTACCCTAGGACATTTCCGAGACCAGCAGGAGCGATTTTGTAACAGAATCCCATCGGAGGGAGGCATCGAGCCCTCGGACCCTATCGAATGGGTCCGGGTCCGACAAATCACCTGCAGGTACTTTTGGAGCGCGCCTCTGGGACACTAGCCGACCCTTACCAAACAAGGCACGGCGTGTCCACTTGGATCACCCATTAGCAACTCACTGGAGACACCATGTTCGGCGCCCTCCGAGGGCAACATGGCGCTTTCCCCCCTTCCTCCTTGCGGAAAGGCGACGAAGGGGCGTATAATAAAAGTCAAGACAGTCCTTGATCGTCCTCTTGCTCCGTGCAGAGGCTCGGGGCTGCTCTCGCAACCCGGCTACGGCCGAACTATTGATAGCGTCAACAAACCAGCCTAAAAACTCAGAACCTGACCATGCACCTAGGCTACGGCCAGGCCGCATGAGGGAACAACCAGGCCGGCCAAGGCATCATGAAAAGCATTAAGACCTCAGAGGAGTCAAACCACTCCTCCGAGGCCTCGGGGGCTACACCCGGTGGGTGCGCTCGCGCGCACCCACCGGAACAAAGTATAACCGAGAAAGGCTGGTCCCCTCACAAAAAAGTGCGGCAAAGCCTCCAAGCGAGTACCAACACTCCCTTCGAGACTCGGGGGCTACTGTCGGGTATCGTAATTAGGGGTACCCCCAACACTCCTAAACACGGCTGGTAACCACCCTCAGCACAAAACGCAAAGACTGATGTGCCTCGTCTACCAAGGGACGCAATCTCACCTCGCCCGAGCCCGGCCTCGAGTAGGAACAGTAGTCCCGGACGAATTCATGCCTCGCCCGAGGGCCTCCTCAGGCGGTGGGCGCACCCTCGACTCGCCCGAAGCCCAGCTCGGGCAGGCTTCGTTGTGAAGCAACCTTGGCCAAATCGTCTCACCAACCGACCGTATCGCATGAACATTTAATGCAGGGATCGCCTGACACCTTATCCTGACACGCGCGCCTCAGTCGACAAGGTCGAAGTGACCGCAGTCACTTCGCCCTTTCACTAACCGACCTGACAGGAAAACAGTGCCGCTCACCCCGCTCCGACTGCTGTGCCACCCACCGGGGTAAGACTGACAACAGCCGAGTTCAGCCTCGGGCGCAATAGGAAGCTCTGCCTCGCCCAACCTTAGGCCTCGACCTCGGGAGGAGATCTCCGCCTCGCCCGACCCCAAGACTCGGCCTCAGCCTCGGCCTCGGGAGGAATCGCGTCCTCGCCCGACCCCGGCCTCGGCCTCAGGAGAAGTCTCCGCCTCACCCGACCTTGGGCTCGGACCGACCGCACCGCAGGGGATACATCATTACCCTACCCCTAGCTAGCTCAGGCTACGAGGGAACAAGACCGGCGTCCCATCTGGCTCGCCCCGGTAACAGGTAATGATGGTTCCCCGCGTGCGTCCATGACGTCGGTGGTTCTCAGCCCCCTACGGAAGCAAGGAGACGTCAGTAGGATCCCAGCCGCACCACCAGCTGTGCTTCTACAGGGCTCAGGCACTTCTCCGACGGCCACGTTATCGCGTATACAGGGCTCAAGCACTTCCCCGACAGCCACGTTGGCATGTACACAGGGCTCAGGCACTTCTCTGCCAGACACATTAGCGCATAGCTACACCCCCCATTGTACATCTGGACCCTCTCCTTGCATCTATAAAAGGGAGGTCCAGGGCCTTCCTGTGGGAGGGGTCGCGCGGAGGGATGAGCAAACGAACAGGCTCTCTCTCTCGCGCGACGCTTGTAACCCCTACTACGAGCATCGCCCGGTGCAAGATAATACAAGCCGCATTCCCCCCTTGTGTTCCATCTTGCGTCAACCCATCTGGGTAGGAGCACGCAGCGATAAATTCACTGGTCGGCTCGGTTGAGGGTCCCCCGGGTCCGAAACGCCGACAGATGCAAACATAGATGGCACCGCCGATGCCGTGGGGATTTCCTCCTCGCGGGCAGTCACACTCACCAGGATTGCCCTCACACTCACCAGGATCAGTACATTAAGTTGATATCCTTTGCATCTCTATTTGCTTCGTTGTTTAAGCAGTTACTAGAAAACATGCATGTATATGTTGCAGTCTATGTATATGTTTAATTAGTTACTCGGTAAACTAACAAATGTTTGTTTCTTTTAAAGGGTTCGAGCTCACATCATGCTAGTCCGCCTCCGGATCAGAGCACGTTTATGGACTATTGATGAACACAAGTGGCGGCGGCTCCAATGACCCACCAACGGAATGAATTAATATGGAGGCTTGTGTGGAACTTACTATTATTGCATTTTGTATGGACTTGAACTTGTTTCAGATGGATTTGAACTTCTTTCTTATGGACTTGAACTTGTATGAATATTGAATATGGTGCTTGTGTTATGATATATTGAATATGGTGCTTGTGTTGTGATATATTGAATGTTGTGCTTGTATTGTGCTGTTATGGAGGCTTCCCATCCGGGGAGGGAGAAAAATAAAACTGGGTATTAAAAAAAATTATTCAGTAAGAGTGTCGGCCCCCACATTCTTATATGCGCCCAGGTAGGCTGGTGACCGCGCGCGCAGTAAGAGTGTCCGCCACGTCACTGGCCGACACTCTTAACATAAGAGTGTCGGTTGCGTGTTGAACCGACACTCTTAACTTAAGAGTGTCGGTCCCCACACTTCTTCTATACGAATAAGAGCGCCCATTTTAGAGTGACGGCTAAGAGTGTCGGCTTATTTCAGTAAGAGTGTGGGTTTTTGGCCGACACTCTTTGCATTTTTTCTTGTAGTGAAGGGTTTGATCGACCTAGACAAAAAGGAAATCATATCTTGTAGCTAAAGTGTACAACCTCTACAAATTGTTATAATATAATATCAGTCTTGCTCACGGTTACAAGCAGTTTCGGGATTTCTCACATATTAGGGGTTCTCACGATGTGGTTTGGGCTTCTACGGATTCTCATATATCTTTACTTAATGCTGATGGCAACTTTAGGAGGCTATCCTTTCATTATATAAATAATGATAATGACATGGAACCAAAAATGATAATGCTCAACCCCCCGTTGCTATTTTTCTACGACAATTATGTTGCATCCAATGCAACCCACTGCTCACATGGTCAAGATGGACATCAGGAGTGCGACGAGGACTTCCACGAGTACGATGAGTACTAGGTGAACGGGTCCGTAGTCATTTTTCCATTGGAGCTTAAAGTCTCTTTGTTTTACACGTTTTTCGCTAAGTCTTTCGTTTTTGCTATGACAATTGTTTGTAATAATATATTTATATGTCTTAATAAATTGTACTGTGTGCTGATGACCTCGGTATGTAGGTGAAATTGATCCTGTCATATATATGGTCCGTACTCGGTTAGAACTGAGCAATCGGTTAATCGAATTTTGCGGTTCGGTTTTTTGTTTTTTTTTTAAGTTTGGTTTTTGAAAAATAACAACCGGAATTTTGTTTGGAAAAGCGGAACCGGTCCATTGGTTACCGGTAAATTTGGTTGGGTTTTCGGTTTAACCGCATGAACCGGCCAACCGCTACAAGCCTGCAAGCAGCACCGAGTACGGTAGCCTGCCAGCCTGCGGCCTGCCGAAAAAAAAACAAACGGCAAGCAGCAGCCTACCGAGTAGCGAGCAAGCGACAGTCGGCCATTGTAAACATTAAACAAGTCGGACACTATGGATATAGCGAGCAGCAAAAAAAGCAAGCAGCAGCCAGCCTTCTTCATTCCAGAGACCGTGAGCAGCAATAAAGCGAGCAGCAGCCTACTCTCATGCATGGGAGTACCGTAGTAGTAAACAGCACATGTGATGAGGCTAGGGTCTAAGTAGAGGTGTATATTTGAACTGAGCCTAGTGGCCTGGCCTGAAGCACGAAAAAAGCAGGATGGTTCAAATACAACACATTTCGAAATAAAGCATCATTTATCATCCATCATCAATGTACGGGAGTAACCACAGCAAGCAACCACACTAGCTGTGCAGCTGTGCCTTTCTCCTATACGTATTCAATATTTAGTTCCAACTCTAAGATGATCCTTGCGACGAATAAACCGGTTTAGTGCGCTTGGCTCACACAGTGAATGCATCGATTCACGTGTCTTGCCTCTCGTCGCCTAGCGTCTACTGTGTGGCGCCACCATTAGCAAATGGTTTCAAACGAGTTTGCAATGCGCGACATGTGATTGTGCCTATGACTGAGCCCAAAAGGATCTTATTAAAGTTGAAGTTGCTGAAGAATTATTTAAGATCTAAAATGTCACAAGAAATACTAAATAGTTTGACTATCTGCATCGAGAAAAATATTATTGGATAAAATTGATATTGATATCATCATCATGACTTCACATCGAGACATGTTAGAAAACAATTTAACGTGATCACATAGTTTTTACTTGCGATGAATAATTTTATGCATGCTTGATTATTTGTTAGCAACAACTGTTATATATTATAAGAATAAAGGCCTACATTTAACCCCCGTTTTGTCAAGACCGCCACTGGCGACTGACTGCACAAACTTTTGCATTATATTGTCTTGTCTCTAGTTTTTTTTGTTTTTTGCAGCCACAGTTGTCGTGGCAGCATAAAAAAGTTGCAGTGAACGGGCTCAGAAATGTCGGTATGCTCTCAAAGAGAACAGAAAGAAAAAATAACCGCAAGAAAGTGAATTTTCAAAGGATACAGATCCGTTGGGATATGTTTGTGTTTGGTGACTACGGGGACCGAGATACCAGTCAACCGGGTGAGCTGCAGCTACAAACAGTTCTGCGAAATGCTCTGGTGAGAATTTGGGAAACTCTCTTACTCATTTAAATTAAATAAATAACTAGTATTATTTGTACCATCTTTCTCTTTCATCCCTCTCACGTCATTACCTCGTCCCTTCTCTACGACTCCGTCGTCATCACTCATCAGTCTCTTATCTCCTTATGATCGTGGCGTTTAGCACAAGTATTAAAGCTTGTTGATATTTGACTAATTGTGACACACTTTAACTAAAGTTAGCCATCCGAATTAAAAAACTAATATTATACAGAAAAAGTTAGATAAAGTATGACAAGGTAGGTGTTGGGGGTCTTCGTCTTCCGAAGGTCCTTAAAACATGACTAATAATGTTTCCCAAGTGTAATACACATACAGGCACCTTCGGATTCAGGATGAAGCTGTACACAATATGGAAAGCAGAGTCGGAACGAAGGCTGAACCAACGTCGAAGCTACGCGCAAAGGAGCTTCGGCTCAGTACCAGAAAAAGGAACCGACTTAAAGAGGAAAATGCTATCTAGTCCTCAACAGATTGTTCTTAACTCAATAGTAAACATGAAGGGCATGAATGTAATTTCACACAGGTTGCGCCCTGTGTCTATAAATAGATGAACAGTACCCCGTACTGTTCACACTGACTTGTACTCGCTCGTGCGTCACGCTTGTATCTTTACCTTCTGTCAAGCCGAAGCATTTGAGAACAAGTCCCCAACATTGGCGCCCACCTCCAGTGTACTCACTTCCACAACCTTCGGCAAAGCATCAACCTTCGTTATGCCGCCGAAGAAGATAACAGCGCCAGGGGCTGTACTTCAGCCACTGGACGCAAACCAAGACACTCTCTCTCTCTCCGAGAGGCCCGAAGTCAAAAGAGGAAAGCCACCAGCCTAACACCTCAGGAGGAGGAGCTGGACCAGCAGATCAGAGACCTCAAAATCATTAACCAGCAGGTGCAAAGGGAAAAAGAGAAGATGGCTCGGCTGGCTGACCTTCAGAAGAAGATTGACGAAGCTACTGAGGAAGTACACCATCTTACTCAAGAAGATCACGACCAAAGGCCTCAGTACCGGGAGCTTCGTCAAGAGGGCTTATCCAACGAAGATGAATGGTACGATGATTTCAATCATGGCAGCTTTACTTTTGATGATGCTTCTCCCCTGGCAGCAGAGTTGTAGGCTATTCCATGGCCACGATCTTATAAGCCACCCCAGCTACCCATGTACGATGGGCACTCGGACCCGAAGCAATTCTTGATGAGTTATGAGGCAACAATATCCTCATATGGAGGCAATGCAGCTGTCATGGCAAAATCCTTCGTCATGGCAGTCCGAAATGTGGCTCAGACATGGTATTCTTCTCTTCGGCCAGGGACAATCATGTCATGGCAGAAGCTCAAAGACATGCTGCTTACCAGTTTTCAAGGCTTTCAGACGAAGCCAGTCACAGCTCAGGCTTTTTTCCAGTGCACACAAGACCATGAGGAATATCTTCAGGCGTATGTTCGAAGGTTCTTGCGACTAAGGGCATAAGCGCCCACAGTGCCCAATGAAATTGTCATTGAGGCCATGATCAAGGGTCTTCGATCAGGACCTACGGCTCAATACTTCATGAGGAAGCCCCACAGACTCTGGAGAAGCTACTTCAGAAAATGGATGAGTACATCCGGGCTGACAACGACTTCCGCCAAAGAAGGGAGGAAGCTTACAGATACTCTGAGATGACCAGGGGCTTCGGAGGAAGAATACACCCTAGGCATGTCAGATCAATCCACAGCTCCAATCAGAAATAATGACAAGGGAAGCCAGCTTCAGAGGCCACAGTGCACCTCATAGTCTTCGGGGCAGCAGCAAAGCTCTTTCAGGCCGCCAGCTCTAAGGGGCAGAGGCGCCAGGGGCTTCGAAGGAAGATATGGGGATCAGCCCAGGAAGATCTATTGCTTATTCTGTGGTGAGGACAAGGGCCATACTACAAGAATGTGCCAAATCACTATTCTGAAGCAAAAGGAGATCGCAGAGGCCGAAGCTCGGCAGAATCAGCCGAAGCAGGTCTTGCACACTGCTTCGTGCCACTCTCCTTACACACCAGAATATGTGGGTAATCATTCTGCAGTTTCTGTTGCTTCAGCTAGCCATTCACAGGCTTCTTGGCCTCAACTCCCACCGCCACCACCACTGCAACCTACATATTCCCGAAGCCAGCAGCCAGAAGGGTGCCAGCACTCCCAACAACAACGTGAATTCGAGGAGGAATCCAAAGCTCGCACAGTCAACAGTATTGTGCCAGAATCAAAGCACATTTATTGAGCGATATCCTGCCTCTGAAATACTTTTATGTTCTAGGTTATTTTGTTTTTTTAATAAGGAACAAGCAATGTAGATTTAGTTTTAATTCCTTGTAATGATTTTGCTTCTATCAGAATGGAATATATCTTCTTCCAAGACTTATGAAGCTCAAAAGTTGTCGAAGCTCAAAAGTCGTTCCTAAGTGAACGCAGAGCTAAAATTGCCGAAGTTACAAAAAGTCGTTTCTAAGGGAGTGCAGCGTAAGTTTTCTGCTCAAAAGTCGTTCCAAAGGGAATGCAGAGCCAAATACCGCCAAAATATAAGGCGAAGAAGTTTAAAAGACGTTCCTAAGGGGGATGCAGAACTTATACCACCGAAATAGAAGGCGAAGAAGTTCAAAAGACGTTCCTAAGGGGATGCAGAACTTACACCGAAAAATAAACGGTGAACACCGAAAAATAAACGGTGAATAAGGCTCCAAAGTCGTTCCTAAGGGGATGCAGAGCTTGTGTGTTTCAGTGTGGGTGTGTGTCTTCGGCATCCTCATCATTTTGCATCATATCATCACATCCGCATAACATCATATCATACATCATATTGCATCAATAACACGAATTGAATACGAAGTCGATCTTCAGAGAATGCTTCAAAAAAATAAAAATGTGCTAAGACACGAAGTAAGCTTCGGGGAGTTACAAAGGAGGAGATCCTTTCTTTTTGCGAAGCATGGATATTATTGCGAAGCATAGCTTTTTCTTTACGAAGCATGAAAAGAAGGGAAGGTGTTTTTTTCGCCGAAGGCTCAAAAACGGTATGTACGTAAAAGTTTCATGCATCGCAAAGAAATGAATTACAATAATTTACATTTTCGATTCAAAGATACACACATCAAATATTACAATCTTTTTACAATAAAGGTACAATGTCCATTCTAGTGTTTCATACATTGACCATCTCAGAATGTCTTTACAATAAGTGCTACTCCTCTTTAAGGACTTTCTCTGTAACTTCGTGCAGTAATTTGTTAACAACTTCATCAACAACGGATTCAGCCATGTTTATAATATCCAGCGCCTCCTTCATTTCTGGATCCGCTAGGGGATCGAACGATTCCGACGGCGGAGATAATTCAGCTAAAGTAGGAAAAGTTAATCAGTCCGAAGCAACAAAAATAAATGCCGAAGCTAAAAGACAAAAAGCAATACCTATACGTTTTTCACGCTCTGCAGCTTCTTCAACTCCCCTTGCTTCTACTCAGGCATCATGGGTATCTTTTTCACTTTTCTTTATAATTTCATGGGCCATCTCTCGGCCACCATTCACCCAGACATCATTGAAAAATTTCCCGCCGGTCAAGGTTGCTTCAGCTGAAGGATCCCTCGTATCATTTATGGAGAAGGTAGCTTCAGTCTGGGCCATGGTTTTAATATGGTCGCATCCCGCCTTCTCCAAGATAGCTGAAATACCCTGCGCACCAAAAAATGCACAAACATCCCCACGATCACTTAAGATTTCTTCGAAGGTCTCAGCCTCCCCACTTATCCATTCAATAACACCTTCGGGGTCGCCTCGTATGAAGTTTTCTTTGGTAGAGTAGGCACCCACGTTGGCGAAATTAGCTTTTATTTTCTTCACGCAGTCCAAGGATTTTTCAAAGCATCTTTCCTTGGATGTGCGAAGTTCTTCAACATTTTTCTCTAAATGATTTTTCCAATATTCGCTAATATCTCGGTTAGCTTCTGCGAGTGCGCATTTTTCTTTAGCTTCGGCCAGCTGTCTCCGAAGGCCTTCAATTTCAGTATTTTGGACTTCGGCCTGAGCCTTGAAACTAGCTTCGTCTTCTTTCACTTTGTTTACCAATGAAATTAAGATTTTGTCTTTTTTAAGACCTTCGTTTCTTAATTCAATCACCTCTGAACGAAGGTTGTTCAGAGCCATCGTATAGCCTTCATCTTCAATATTTTTCTGTGTCCCAAGCGCATTGCTAAGAATTAAGCCCTGCGAGAGGAGGACAGAATTGAGTATAGCGAATAGAATATTTCATTTTCAAATACAAAGTTAACTTATATACCTTTATGCTATTGTATGCCAGGCTGTCTGCAAGATCATCCTTCGACAGAATTGAAAGGCCGTCTTCTAGCTTCGGGAATCCGATGCTTCTACCTATCTCCCAGCAAACGGATATTTCCTTGTTGTCTGGGAGACAGTATAAGAAATCATCTTTACTACTTCCAATAAAAACCAAGGCACCCTTCGGATATTTCAATTTTCGCGCATAGTGCCTGGCTTCCAAAATTTCTTCTTCGGACAATTTCTTCCCTGAAGCGTGTCGAAAGATGTAGTCGACGTTTTCGATTAAAGCTTCGAGGGCAGGAATCTCAATCTTTTCCGAAATAGTTTCCTCTGTCGCCTTTTCTTTAGGTGCAGCAGGCTCCGTCATAGTGGGCACTGAAGGCCCAGCTTCGGTTTCAGCTTGAACTTGTGTAGCTTCGGCTTCTGTTTGCCCACTTTCGGTTTCAGTCTGCGATTTGGCTTCAGTTGGAGTGACTTTCTTTGCAGAAGCAGGGCTCAGTGCCTTTGTAGTCTCCAGCATCTAGCACGTTAGCCATTCTCCTCCACTTGGGAGTTGCGGCAGAAGTTTTTTGCACCTTCGGCAAACCTGCCGCTCTCAGTGGACTCATGATTTCTAGTATTTTTGTCACTTTTTCCACTTATGGCTCTTTGGCCTTATTATCTTCAGCCTTGGCTGGGTCAACTGTAGTCATCTTTGGTACTACACTCGGCTTTACAGCGCTCTGCATAATTGAAACACTCTCTTTTGCTTTGGCAGCTGAAGAAGTACCTTCGCCAAATTCAGGAATCACGGCCGGTTCAATGTAATGCGGCCAGTGAGTCAGAACCTTCATCTTCTTACCCTTCGGCTCAGCTGTGATGGCCGAAGCAGCAACATTTCCCGAAGCAGCAATCTTTCTTTTTACCCCTTGCCCTCGCGGCGGGTAGCAATAGTCAGGGTATACGAAGCCAATAACATCGAATACCTGTTCAATCTTTTCTTATTCCGACCCCCGAAAGATGCGGATAAGGCATTGTCCTCGGCCTTGGAGTATGCCCCAAGTAGCTCGTCGCTAGTAGCTTCAATGCACTTCAGCCGGTCATCATTTGGCTCATCAAATTTATCCCCAAACCTGAAGGTATACTTCAGCCGGACCAGACCACCTTCGCTAGAGTCGGTGGTAGTCTCCTTCAGCATTTCCCAGCTTTCTACAAGCGACCATACTCTAAAGGCTATATGTTCTTGAATTAAATCTCTTGTCCCAATGAAGGAGCAAACTGTGCTGAAGGCCTTCTGACATGCTTCGACGGTGTCATCAATTTCAACCTTCGGCCTTCAGAGGCCGAAGCGGGACCAGATGGGGCGCATGATGACTTCTTTAATATCCTCCCTTGTCTTTAGATCATTCTTCACATAAAACCACTCTTTCATTCAGGCTCCGGGCCACCTCTTCCAAAAAGTTGGCACTGAGTAGCTGGCGTTGGGGCGAGCGATAAATACATAACAACCGAAGTTGTTGTGGTACTGTTCTTTACCAATGGCCTTCGTCTCATATAAAAGTTCGTGCATATTGCAGAAGCACTTCGCGCTTGGCTCTAGCCCTTGACTCCTTACTGCCCAGATAAAAATCCCTATCCTTATTATAGCTTTGGGGATGATCTGATGGAGGAAGATCTGGTAAGTTTTCAACATTTTAACTACAAACTTGCTCAAAGGGAACCGAAGTCCAGACTTGAAGAAGCTTAGGTAAATTACAACTTCGTTTTCCTCAGAGGCAGGGACGTTGTTGTCTCCACCAACCCTCACAATAGACATGTCCCGAAAGTACCATCCTCTCATGTTCTCAAGATGACTCTGTTTAATGGTTGATTTTCTGAAGACAGAATGGCTTGGTCGCCAAGGCCGATCTTCAGAATCCTCATCCCCACTTTCCACATCATAGCTATCGCTGTCACCAGTATCTTCAGATAAACCTTCCAGTATTTCTTTAGTGATCTTCTCCGTATTTGTCTTTGCCATCGACTCAACAAATTCAGCAACATAAGGATCCACAACCTTCTTCTCCTCAAACAGCTTCGTCTCTTCAGTCAGCTTTGTCTCTGCAACAACCTTCTTTTCCTTGGACATTTTTCTCCAGACATGGTGAAACAGCGTCTTTCAACCAAAGCTTGAAAGTCTAGCGAGCGCTAGTAAGCAAGAGTTAAAAGTTTGAGAAAATAATGCAAATGGCAGAAACAGCGTATCAAATAATGCTGATGTGAGTTCATATTTATATGTCTAGCACGCTACAACTTGGAGGACCCGTCTGTCATTGATTGTTGCTATTCTAGCAAAGGGAAGATGTTTTTTTGGACCTTCGGCTTAAGGCCTCCGTCCATGTCGCAGTCTGAATTCGTTATCTTAACAAATTAATTCTGCAACGGGCTACTGTTGGGGGCCTTCGTCTACCGAAGGTTCTCAAAAACATGACTAATAATGTTTCCCAAGTGTAATACACATATAGGTACCTTCGGATTCAGGACGAAGTTGTACACAATATGGAAAGCAGGGTCGGAACAAAGGCTGAACCAACGTCGAAGCTACGCGCAAGGGAGCTTCGGCTCAGTACCAGAAAAAGAAATCGACTTAAGGAGGAAAATGCTATCTAGTCTCCAACAGATTGTTCTTAAGTCAATAGTAAACATGAAGGACATGAATGTAATTTCATACAGGCTGCGCCCTGTGTCTATAAATAGATGAACAGTACCCCATACTGTTCACATTGATTTGTACTCGCTCGTGCGTCACGCTTGTATCTTTACCTTCTGTCCCGAAACATTTAAGAACAAGTCCCCAACAGTAGGCAATAAACTAAACAAGTTCTCGTAAACCATAACCCGGCAGCATAGAGATTGGATAAGACGACCATTTGAAGAAGTCAAAAGTACGCAGTTGGGGGGCGAGGGTTGATTGCAGTTTGCAGTTGCATCCCCACCAATCTCCTCTTCCGTCGTTCTCCAAGAACCTTTGGTTTGACTGCTCCCGATTTCTTATCATTTCCTGCACAGGCTTACGAGCGTGATCTACGCTTTCATTTACCTCCGTCCCTATCAGCTTCCTCGCTTCCCTATGCCTACGAGAAAGAAAGAAGCGTGGGCTAATTCCTCTGTGTTTCCCAGCTTCCTGTTCACCATGGACTCGAGGGAGTCCATCGTCCCGTCAAACAATCCTGCTCCAATCTTTTGACGTCTTCGCTGGGCCTGTGCCGCCTCCCCGTACCCGCCGTTCCTGCACCGTCAAACCGCCAGCCAAGAGTTCATTTTTTTTCTTATCAAAAGTTTGCGTTTGATCGGTTTCGTTTCTAAGAGCTGCGCGAGATGTCCTTGTTCCGGGAAGGGAGGAAACGAGAGGCTCTGTTCCTGTCGCGATTGTTGGAGGACCTCGCTATAGTTTGAGGCGGTGAGGTGAGGCGATAGAGAAGACGAGACAAGAAGCAGCCGCCAGGAGCTGAGCTGAGGCCCTGCCGCCGTCTTGCCCCAACTCCAAGCGATGTCTTGCTTCCGCTGCTTCAGCGGCAGCAGGACCAAGAGGGGCAAGGGCGAGAAGCGCCGGGAGGGGTCGACGGCGCCGGCGTCCCCGGCGGCCGCCTCGTTCCCGTCCACCGTCTCCACGGGCGCGCCATCCAACCTCACCTTCTCCACGGCGTCGTCGGCCGTCGTCACGAGCCACTCCGAGGACTCCAGCGCGGTCATGCGGCCGGAGGCGACCAAGTCATCGGGCTCGGCCTCGGTGTCGTCGGCGCGGAGCATCCCGGAGCTGTACGAGGAGAGGGGAGCCAGCAGCCTCCGGGAGTTCGGGTTCCGGGAGCTCCGGGCCGCCACCAGCGACTTCAGCCGCCTGCTCAAGGTCGGCGAGGGCGGCTTCGGGAGCGTTTACAAGGGCGTCGTCCGTCTTCCTGGCGGGCCCGCCGGCGGCACGGTAGTTGCCATAAAAAAACTCAATCCCAATGGTCATCAGGTATGGTCGTGTGGATCGGTGTTTTCTTGGCTCACCTGTGTCAATACCATCTTGTCGTTGTTGATCACGAATTCGTCAGCATTTTTACAGTATATTGCCTACCATATACATTATCTCTGTGTGTGTGTGGGTGAACCCTACATCCCGTAGAAGTAGAACTACACATGGTCTCTGTTTTTTGGATCATGAAATGGACCGTACCTTGCATGACTCTGTACAATTCATCTCGCTAATGTGTCTGTGAAGTATCTATCATTTTGCTAGCCCTGTTTCATTTCAGAAGTTCAAGGTTATCTCATTCTGGCATATCTATCTGCATCCAAGTCTCAAGAGCTTTCTGTTCCTGCTCCCGACTTGATCAGGGCCACAAGCAATGGTTGGCAGAAGTCCATTTCCTGGGGGTCGTTCAGCACCCAAATCTCGTCAGGCTCATTGGCTACTGCGCTGCTCAAGGCGAGCGAGGTCCGCTGAGGCTACTGGTCTACGAGTTCATGACGAACAAGACCCTGGACGATCATCTATTCAATAAAGCATACCCCGTCCTTCCATGGGACATCAGGTTGGAGATAGCGCTGGATGCCGCTGAGGGATTGCTGTACCTCCATGAGGGATTGGAAGTTCAGGTATCAGATTAGGTTACATGAGAACGGGCATGCAGTATAAATTGAACAAATAATTGATTTGCACATCACAGGAAATGTACAAGGACAAAATTCGAAATATGGTAACCTATCTAAAATGTTGAATTTTGATAATCCATACTGAATCATATCTAAAAATGCTGTGTGTTGTATTCCATACTGAATCACTGGACATCAATAATAGATCTATATCATGAATTAGGTCAAAACTTGGTCTTGCACATTCATACATTCTTGGAAATTAATTAATTGTGTTACAAGTTATCTATTTTTCACATTCTGAAACCTTGGATTGTTCATATTATTTGACTACACAATGTTATTGAGTGATCATGTTGATTGAATGGTAACATGGTTAAGGGAAATGTGTGCTATAAATATCAATTGCTTCTCTGTGCATCTTCCCTTGATAACCAATTTAGTCAATATGATTTGATCTTGTTTCCAAAAAAAAATAACGAGATGTATTTGTGTTTGGTCATTACAGGTCATATATCGCGATTTCAAAGCTTCAAATGTCCTGCTGGACGAGGAGTTTAGAGCGAAACTTTCAGATTTCGGATTGGCAAGGGAAGGGCCATTAGCTGGTGATACCCACGTCTCTACAGCAGTATGTGTTGATTTTACTTGATACAACAGAGCAAGATTATTTAACTTAAGCTTGGTCATGTTACATAATTTTGCTCTATTGAAATCTTATTCTAAATCCCAATGAAAACAATATGCAATCAGGTTATGGGGACCTTGGGCTATGCAGCTCCAGATTATGTCGAGACAGGCCATCTCACTACAAAAAGTGATGTGTGGAGCTTTGGAGTAGTTCTATATGAGATCCTCACTGGACGTCGCTCAATAGAGAGGAACCGACCCAAGAATGAGCAGAAATTGCTGGAATGGGTCAGGCTGTATCCCGTTGAAAGCAAGCAGTTCAGCAAGATTATAGATGCAAGACTTGAGGGCCACTACTCTAAGCAGGGCACTAGAAAAATTGCCAAGTTGGCCAATAGCTGCCTTGCAAAGCACAGAAGGGACCGTCCAACGATGAGAGAAGTGGTCGAGAGCCTGAAGCAAGCAATGCAGCACAAGGAGTTGGATGGGAAAGCAGGGGCTTTGAACGAGACTTCACCACCAGAGGAAGTGTCTGGAAAACCAAGCACAGAGGATGTTGCCGTGGCATCAGCAAGGCGGAGGATGCTTCATTTGGCTGCCCTAGGTGAGAATGCAAACAGCATTGCGAGGAGGAGATTCATGTTCATGAGGACTGCGGCTTCTCCAACTCCTACGTAATTTTGAGTTGTAGTTGTGATCTTTTCTCTCTCTTTTTGAACAAATGTGATCTTTTCTTTTGACTTTGTACATTTTGAAGTGGTTATGAAGGTAGGATCATTGGGGATGTTTTCACCATGTCATGTATAAATCTATTAGATGACCAGACATTGTTTTTTTTTACTTGTGTGCTTTGTATAAGTAGGGTAGATCTGAGACTCAAGAGTTACTATGTAAAAAGGTTTCACTGCTATAACTATAAGGATCATAGGTCTGAAATGTAATTCAGTTCTCTATGTTTGACTGCAACTTTGAACATCGTAAAGGTAGATAGTATTAAGGGTATCAAATTCTTCCTTTCCATACTGGATTTTGCTTTTTACCATTGACTGATAATTCTGCAGTCACTAGCAGTATCTTTAGGGCCCTCTGTTTTAGAATTTTAGGTATAAAATACATGTTGTGCACTGTTTTTGTTGCATGATTTCAGCTTGTAAAGTTAGGATCATAGCAGTTCCTTTTTTTCTACTCCTGTAACATATTAGTAAAATATAACCTTGAGCATGTACCCTGAGTTGCTACCTGTATCAGTTTCCTTTCCTGGTACAATCCCATGTGCAAAATGTAATTCCCATTGTGCTGATCCAGAACTATTATGATGTTACTTCAAACTTAATCTGGTGAAATGTACCTTCAAGAGTTTTGACCCATTATTGGGTTGAAGCTTTACTTCGTACAAGTTCCTAAAGAAATTAATCAAATGTACAGTCCTTTACTAGTGTACATTTGATTTCTTGGATTTCCTAAAGAACAGGTGCAAGCACAAGGATGGGAAAACTATTTTCATTGAAGATTCTGTAGTTATATCTTGATCAAGAGTTACATCATAGAGTGCATATTGTAACAGATCTGAAAGTTATTGAACAAACATTTTTTTTTTGACGATAGAAACTGGCTTGAAACCTTATTGACCTGAATATGGCCACCAGGCAACCAGTTTTCTCCATTTGGGAAAGCTGAGCCTGTCTTGTTATCCCCCAATCTTTAGCATTTGACATTCACTGCATATGGGCCAATATCTACATGGTTACCTTCCTTTCCAGCAAAAAAGCATAGTGTAGTGCAATTTTTTCAAACTCGGGACTGACACCAATCACTGGGTACAGATTTTAGAACTCCATGCCACTCATAATCTCATTCAAATACGCAAAATTATGATGTCGCAACACTACGAGACGTCAAGAACTTGCCTGAATCCAGTTGAGGTAGCCTGATACTTCACTCTCGCCTTGCCTCTGCTCCTTGATCTCTCCAATAAACACATGTTCAAAGGAAGAACTACTAGAGCAGCCACCTCTTCCACACAAATCAAACCACAGGAGTGTCAGCATTTTCTTGAAGTCCTCATATTCATGAGACATGACCTCCTTGTTTACAACCATGACTCTTTTACGGGCGGAGCAGATAGGATGACAACCGGGCAGGACGTGCAACGGCCAGATCGCCGAGGTGCTGCTCTGCTCAGGTGCAAAACAATGACAGGCGGAGGAGCAGGGGCTAGCGATGGATGAAGCAACAACAACACGAACCGACTGCAGGTAGAGCAACAGGAATTGGCCGCAGGCCACGGGCGGAGCAGCAGGGTGTCATGACCCAGCCACCCAGGAGGGCGCATGACAGGCTTGGCGTGGCATAGGAGGTGGCCAGGGCGGTGAGGCAGCATTCTGTGATTGAATGATTTGAATTGTTGAGCCGTATATGATCGTGTATCTTGCGTGTGGCCAATTATGAGGTTGCATAAATTCCGCACTAGAATTTGGAACCGGTATCGATGAAATACATAAACACTATCACCGCCTACCTCTGTTACCTTCCATGTTCTTCTTCCACGCTGTTGCTTCTCTTTCCATCTTCTTCGTCTTCACCGGCGATCACCAGAGCTTTTTTGCCGAGGGCATCACAAATTGGTATTGGAGCCTTGTCGCCATCTTCCTTGGTTCTCGGATCCAGGCGGGTGACTCGATTGCTGACCAAGACGTAAGTGAAAAGTCGCAGTTACGGCTCCTAACAAGCCGTCCGCACACGCGCGTCACCTGGTTGCCGCGATGGAAAACGTAGAGAAGCGTTTAACCGAGGTTCCGTTGGATTCTTTGACTGGCGCTGGAAAAAAGTTCAAGCTCGACAAGCTGGATCGGACTCGCAACAGCTCGGCTTGGCTCGGACCGGCTCGACGCTCATAACGAGTCCGAGCCAAACCTGTTTTTGTGGCTCGTGAAAAGAGCGAGCCAGCTCGACTCGGCTCGATGCAGCTCGCGAGCTGGCTCATGGCTCGACCCAACAACAATTTATTACATAAAATCTTATATAACATATAATATTAGTATCGAGTAGACAATAATTTATGTTATTTGAGATTACTATAAAAAATAATCTATTTTTATATTATATTAGTGATATGTCTATTTTACTAATTTAAAATATGTTATTTAAAATATTTTTAAGATTCTATAATATAATTTAGAGAGCAGATTTACGTTTATGGCTAGACTCGTTGGCTCGGCGAGTGAGAGCACCTAGAGGGGGTGAATAGGTGATCCTGTAAAATCAAACACTAAATAGCCACAAACTTGATTATAAAATAGTTAGTGCGAATTAATCAAGTTGTTATGAAGCGATCTCTTGCGAAGAAAACAATAACAGAGAAGAGTAACACAAGAGACACGTGATTTTTATCTCGTTGTTCGGCCAAGTAACACTTGCCTACTTCCACGTTGTGGCGTCCCGATGGACGAGGGTTGCACTCAACCCCTTTTAAGTGATCTAATGATCAACTTGAATACCACGGTCTTTTCCTTTTTAAATATTCTTCCCGTTTGCAAAGAATCTCCACAAGTTGGAGCCTCTCGCCCTTATAGTGATATCACAAAAGAAGCACAGAAGTAAGGGAGGGAAAAGCAACACACACAAGACTCAATCCGCAGCACACACACGCACACAAGTCAAGACTTGAGCTCAAAACACGGCGCAGGGAGTTCACAACTCAAACAGAGCTCAAATCACTAACACAACAATCCAAATGCGTGAAGGCGGAGTCTAGATGTCTTTTGATGCTTAGAGAATGTTTGGTGTACTGCTCCATGCGCCTAGAGGTCCCTTTTATTGCCCCAAGGCAGCTAGGAGCCGTTGGAGATCAACTTGGAAGGCAATTCCTGCATTCTGTCGCGTGGCGGACCGGACAGTCCGGTGCGCCACCGGATAGGTCCTTTAGCTGTTCGGTGCTCGATTCCCTTCCTTATCTAGCGCATCCTACTGTTGGGCCAGCGGTCCCGTTGGCGCAAGGACACTGTCCGGTGCACACCGGACAGTCCGGTATGCCCAACCAACCGTTGGCGCGGGCCACGTGTCGCCCGCTGATTCCGCTGCCGACCGTTGGCTCGGGCGGCTCAGACTCACCGGACAGTCCGATGCACCACCGGACAGTCCGGTGATTTTAGCCGCGACACTTTTTGGTTTTCCCGAGAGCGACGAGTTCGTCGCTGAAGGACTTGGGCGCGGACGCTGAAGACTCACCGGACAAGGTGCACCACCGGACAGTCCGGTGATTTTTTAGCCACGTCGCCCGCCGATTCTCGAGAGCGGCCAGTTGGTCGACGAGCCAGCCTGCACCACCAGACACTGTCCGGTGCACCACCGGACAGTCCAGTGTGCCAGGCTGGTTCTGGTTTTAGCTGTCCTGAGCCATATTTTCTTCAATTCTTTTCTTCTTTTCTTGGCACTGTTTCTAGCACTTAGATAAACATGTTAGCATTCAAAAACAATTTACTAAGTTTAGAAACATACCTTGTTCTTTGATGTACACTTTTCACTTACTTAGCACATATGAGTTCAAAACAATGTGTTGGCATCTAATCACCAAAATAATAATAGAAATGGCCTAAGGGCACATTTCCCTTTCAATCTCCCCCTTTTTGGTGATTTATGCCAACATATTAAAAAGCAACAAAGAGGTGCAAATTTGAGACCAAATTTACTCACATAGGATTTGGCATATATGGATCACTCTTGCCACCACTTGGTTTGTTTTTGCAAATCAAATTATTTTTCCTATCTCTAAGTCAAACACATTTGTTTGGGCAAATAGAGAGATATTCCAAGAATAAAATTGATCAAGTGCCAAAAACTCTCCCTTTTTCCCATAATCAAAATTCTCCCCCCATAAGCGACCAAATTTTGAAATAAGAGGATTTTGGACAAAATACAAATTTCAACTCTACTATTTTTGAAATTCACAAGTGGTTGGCTGATCCAGTTGCTTTGGCCTTAATTTCTCCCCCTTTAGCATTAAGCACCAAAACGGGATACCTTTTGGCCATGTACCCCATTGCCTCACCAAAAAGTCAAATAAGAGCAAAAAGGTAATGAGAGCATAAGTATGAACTTGGAATTAAATACACTAATACCGGAGTGCAGTGGAGGTCTTTTCGTCGTCCAAGTTCACTTTTCCTTTCAATGGTCCTTCGAGGCTACTTCAAGTGTACTCAAACAAACAAGTTAGTCTCAAAGGAGTCAAGTTGTAGCACATGTCCCCCTAAACATGTGCATCATTTGCATACAAACTTGTGAGGTCCGGGGATGACTTATACAACTTGAGCACCACAAATAAACAATAAATGATGTATATGCTCAAAGTAACATGATCAAAGGCATAGAATACATGTATGCTCTAGATCAATCCAAGTTACGCGAATCTAAGACATTTAGCTCACTACGCAACCTACAAAACCTTTTCTCATATAAAGGCTTGGTGAAGATATTGGCTAGCTGGTTTTCGGTGCTGATGTGGTAAACATCGATATCTCCCTTTTGCTGGTGGTCTCTCAGGAAGTGATTGAAAGGGAAATGTTCCCTTGGGCCATTTCTATTAGTGTTTTGGTGATTAGATGCCCAACACATCGTTTTGAACTCATATGTGCTAAAAAGGTGAAAAAGTGTATATCAAAGAACAAGGTATGTTTCTAAACTTAGTAAATTGTTTTTGAATGCTAACATGTTTATCTAAGTGCTATAGACAGTGCCAAGAAAAGAAGAAAAGAATTGAAGAAAATATGGCTTAGGACAGCCAAAACCAGCACCAGGCTGGCACACCGGACTGTCCGGTGGTGCACCGGACAGTGTCCGGTGCCCTAGGCTGGCTCGGCGATGAACTGGCCGCTCTCGGGAATCAGCGCGGTGAAGAGGCTAAAAATCACCGGACTGTCCGGTGGTGCACCGGACTGTTCGGTGAGACTTCAGCGTCCGCGCCCAAGTCCTTCAGCGACGAACTCGTCGCTCTCGGGAAAACCAAAAAGCGTCGCGACTAAAAATCACCGGACTGTCTAGTGGTACACCGGACTGTCTGATGAGTCAGAGCTGCCCGAGCCAACGGTTGGCAGCGGAATCAGCAGGCGACACGTGGCCCGCGCCAACGGTCGGTTGGGCACACTGGACAGTGTCCGGTGCGCCAATGGGACCACTGGCCCAACGGTCGGATGCACCAAATAAGGAAGGGAATCGAGCACCGGACAGCTACAGGACCTGTCCGGTGGCGCACCGGACTATCCGGTGCGCCACTCGACAGAAGGCAGGAATTGCCTTCCAAGTTGATCTTTAACGGCTTCTAGCTGCCTTAGGGCTATAAAAGAGACTCTTAGATGCATGGAGCTCTACACCAAGCATTCTCTAAGCATCTAAAGACATCTAGACTCCGCCTCCACGCATTTGGATTATTGTGTTTGCGATTTGAGCTCCGTTTGAGTTGTGAACTCCCTGCGCTGTGTTTTGAGCTCAAGTCTTGACTTGTGTGCGTTTGTGTGCTGCAGATTGAGTCTTGTGTGTGTTGCTTTTCCCTCCCTTACTTCTGTGCTTCTTTTGTGATCATCACTGTAAGGGCGAGAGGCTCCAACTTATGGAGATTCCTCGCAAATGGGAAGAATACTCAAAAAGGAAAAGACCGTGGTATTCAAGTTGATCACTGGATAACTTGAAAGGGGTTGAGTGCAACCCTTGTCCATTGGGACGCCACAACGTGGAAGTAGGCAAGTGTTACTTGGCCGAACACGGGATAAAAATCGTGTGTCTCTTGTGTTGCTTTTCTCTGCTATTGTTTTGTTCGCAAGAGATTGCTTCATAACAACTTGATTAACTCGCACTAACATTTATATAATCAATATTGTGGCTATTTAGTGTTTGATATTACAGGATCACCTATTCACCCCCTCTAGGTGCTCTCAATTGGTATCGGAGCCATACTCTTCATTAAAAGGTCTAACCGCCCGAAGAGATGGATCCTAAGGGTAAGGGGATGGTGGTCAACGACAAGGAGAAGGAGTTCCTCTTCAACGAGCCAAGAGACGATAAGCCCACTGACTCAGGCTCGAGTCACAAGAAGAGGGACGGGAAGAAGAGGCGCATCAAGAAGAATATTTACTACGATAGCGACGCCTCCTCTTCTTCACCAAGGGATGACAACAATGACTCCTCGTCCAAGAAAAAGACGGTTAATCAAAACTACTCCTTTGATTATTCCCGTATTCCGTATAATTCAAATGCCCATTTACTTTATATTCCTCTTGGAAAACCCCCACACTTTGATGGAGAGGATTACTCATTTTGGAGTCATAAAATGCGTAGTCACCTATTCTCTCTTCATCCTAGCATTTGGGAAATTGTGGAAAATGGGATACATTTTGATAGTACGGATAATCCTGTGTTTATAAATGAACAAATTCATAAATGAATGCCCAAGCTACTACTGTTTTGCTAGCATCTCTTTGCAGGGATGAGTACAATAAAGTGAGTGGCTTGGACAACGCTAAGCAAATCTGGGATACTCTCAAGATATCACATGAGGGTAACGACGCCACTATGAGCACCAAGATGGAACTGGTGGAAGGCGAGCTGGGGAGGTTCGCGATGATTAGGGGAGAGGAGCCAACACAGACCTACAACAGGCTCAAAACCCTGGTCAACAAAATCTGAAGCTATGGAAGCACAAGATGGACGGATCATGACGTCGTCCGACTCATGCTCAGGTCATTTACAGTAATTGTCCCTCATCTTGTGAATCTTATTCGTGAAAACCCCAGAAACACCAAGATGACGCCCAAGGAGATACTCGGAAAATTCATGAGCGGGCGTATGATGGTGAAAGAAGCTCGATACGTGGACGATGCCTTGAATGGTCCACTGCCCATCTATGAGCCACAGCCTGTTGCTCTCAAAGCAACTAGCAGCAGGAGGCGCTACCAAGCAAGGTGGCACAAGTGGAGGCGGCCGAGCTCAATGAAGATGAGATGCCACTCATCATCAAGCACTTCAAGATCACGCTAAAAGGACGCAAGGGGTACCCCAACAAAAACAAGTCAAAGGGAAAACACTCCTACTTCAAATGCGGTAAGACTGGCCATTTCATAGCTCAGTGCCCCGATAATGATAATGACCAGTGACAAGAAAAACACGGGAAGAGGGAGAAGAAGAAGAAGAACTACAGGAAGGCCAAGGGCGAGGCACACATCGAGAGGAATGGGACTCCGACTGCTCCTCCTTCAACTCAGAGGATGAAGGACTAGCTGCCTTAGCCTTCGACAAATCTTCGCTCTTTCCCAACGAACGCCATACATGCCTCATTTCTAAGGAGAAGAAGGTACGTACTCGAGATACCCCCAAGTACTCTTCTTCTAGCGATGAGGAATCTTCTGATGATGAAGTAGATTACACTGATTTGTTTAAAGGACTAGATAGAACTAAAGTAGAGAAAATTAATGAATTAATTGATGCTCTTAACGAAAAGGATAGACTGCTAGAAAAGCAAGAGGATATTTTATATGAGGAACATGACAAGTTTGTTAGCGTTCAAAAATCTCTTGCTTTAGAAATAAAGAAAAATGAAATACTGTCATCTGAGCTGTCTTCCTGTCATGAATCTATTTCTAGCTTGAAGAATTTACATAATGATCTGAGTGCCAAGCTAGAAAAAGCAAATGTAACTAGTCCATGTGTAGAGCATGTAGTGATTTGCAATAGATGTAAAGACTTTGATGATAATGCGTGTAATGAACATATTACTTCTATTGCTAAATTAAACCATGAGGTTACAAGTCTTAATGCTCAACTTAAGACTTGCAAAGATGATTATGAGAAATTAAAATTTGCTAGGGATGCCTACACCGTTGGTAGACACCCCTCAATTAAGGATGGACTTGGTTTTTGAAAGGAAACCAAGAACTTAACAAGCCAAAGGACTTCCGTTCTTAAGGGGAAAGGGAAGGCTCCTATGGCTAGTAGCTCACATGATCAAAAGAAACATGCTATCTTTATGCTCATGTTAAGAAAGTTTCTCATTATAATAGGAGTTATGATCATGCTGCTTATAATGATTCACATGCCTTGTTTGCGTCTAGTTCTGCTTTTGTTCATGGTAGAAGTAGGCCTAGGAGAAATTATGCTACTTCTCATACTTCTAGGAAAGTTTGCAATGGACCTACTACTGTTTATCATGCTTGCAATGCTTCTTTTGTACTTTCATGTAAAAATGCAAAAGTAGTAGCTAGCAAATTGGGATCTAAATGCAAGGGAGACAAGACTTGCATTTGGGTTCCAAAAGTTGTTGTGACTAACCTTGTAGGACCCAACAAGAGTTGGGTACTTAAAACCCAAGCTTAAATTCCTTGCAGTTTTATGCATCCGGGGGCTCAAGCTGGATTATCGATAGCGGATGCACGAACCACATGACGAGGAGAAGAAAATGTTCTCCTCCTACGTAAAAAACATGGATTCCCAAGATACGATCATCTTTGGAGATGGGAATCAAGGCAAGGTCAAAGGATTGGGAAAGATAGCCATCACATCCGAGCATTCTATATCTAATGTGTTTTTAGTTGAATCTCTCGGGTATAATTTGTTGTCTGTGAGTCAATTATGTAACATGGGTTATAACTATTTATTCACAAATATTGATGTATCTGTCTTTAGAAGAAGTGATGGTTCACTAGCTTTCAAGGGTGTACTAGACGACAAGCTCTATTTAGTTGATTTTTCAAAAGAGAATGCCGATCTAGATGAATGCTTAATAGCTAAGACTAACATGGGCTAGCTTTGGCACCACCGTCTAGCACATGTTGGGATGAAGAACCTTCATAAGCTTCTAAAGGGAGATCATGTGTTAGGACTAACCGATGTTTGTTTTGAGAAAGACAGACCTTGTGCAGCGTGCCAAGCAGGGAAATAGGTGGGAAGCACTCATCATAGCAAAAATGTGATGACGACGTCAAGACCACTAGAACTTCTTCATATGGATCTCTTCGAACCCGTTGCCTATCTCAGCATTGGGGGAAGTAAGTATGGTCTTGTTATAGTCGATGATTTTTCCTGCTTCACTTGCGTTTTCTTTTTGCAGGACAAATCAGAAACCCAAGGGACTCTAAAGCGCTTCTTAAGGAGAGCTCAAAATGAGTTTGAGCTAAAGGTGAAGAAGATAAGAAGAGACAATGTGTCTGAGTTAAAAAATCTACAAGTAGAAGAATATCTTGAGGAGGAAGGCATCAAGCACGAGTTCTCTGCTCCCTACACACCACAACAAAATGGTGTGGTAGAGAGGAAGAACAGGACGCTAATCGACATGGCGAGAACGATGCTTGGAGAGTACAAGACACCTGAGCGGTTTTGGTCGGAAGCTGTGAACACAGTCTGCCATGCCATAAACCGACTCTATCTGCACCGCCTCCTCAAGAAGACTTCCTACGAACTCCTAACTGGTAATAAACCCAATGTTTCTTATTTCCGCATATTTGGGAGCAAATGCTACATTCTGGTGAAGAAAGGTAGACATTCAAAATTTGCTCCCAAGGCAGTAGAAGGGTTTTTACTAGGATATGACTCAAATACAAAGGCGTATAGGGTCTTCAACAAATCATCAGGATTAGTTGAAGTCTCTAGCGACGTTGTATTTGATGAGACTAATGGCTCTCCAAGAGAGCAAGTTGATCTTGATGATAGATGAAGATGAGGTTCTGACGGCCGTGATGCGAACTATGGCGATAGGAGATGTGCGACCATAGGAACTGCAGGAACAAGGTCAACCTTCCTCCTCGACACTGGTGCATCCCCCAACTCAAGACGATGAACACGCACCTCAAGAAGAGAGGCAGGATCAAGGGGGAGCATAGGAAGAACAGGTTATAGAGGAAGAAGCACCACGGGCCCCTCCAATCCAAGTCCGAGCAACGATCCAAAGACATCACCCCGTCGATCAGATTCTGGGTGACATCAGCAAGGGAGTAACTATTCACTCACGACTAGCTAATTTTTGTCAGCATTACTAGTTTGTCTCTTGTATTGAGCCTTTCAGGGTAGAAGAGGCCTTGCAGGATCTGGAATGGGTGCTGGCCATGCAGGAAGAGCTCAACAACTTCAAAAAGAATGAAGTCTGGAGCCTGGTGCCACGTCCAAAGCAAAACATTGTGGGAACCAAGTGAGTGTTCCGCAACAAGCAAGACGAGCACAGAGTGGTGACAAGAAACAAGGCTCGACTTATGGCAAAAGGTTATGCCCAAGTTGCAGGTTTGGATTTCGAGGAGACTTTTGCTCCTATGGCTAGGTTAGAGTCAATTCAAATTTTATTAGCCTATGCCGCTCACCATTCTTTTAGGCTTTTCCAAATGGACGTAAAGAGCGCTTTCCTCAATGGTCCAATCAAGGAGGAGTTATTCATGGAACAACCCCCTGGCTTTGAGGATGACAGGTATCCCGATCATGTATATAAGCTCTCTAAGGCACTCTATGGACATAAGCAAGCCCCAAGAGCATGGTATGAACACCTTAGAGATTTCCTTATTTCCAATGCTTTCAAGGTTGGGAAAGCCGATCCCACTCTTTTCACAAAGACATGCAATGGTGATCTTTTTGTTTATTAAATTATGTCGATGACATAATATTTGGTTCTACTAACCAAAAGTATTGTGAGGAGTTTAGCAGGGTGATGATGCAAAAGTTCGAGATGTCAATGATGGGCGAGTTGACCTACTTCCTTGGATTCCAAGTGAAGCAACTCAAGGATGGCACCTTCATCTCCCAAATGAAGTACACTTAATATCTTCTCAAGAGGTTTGGGATGAAGGACGCCAAGCCCGCAAAGACACCGATGGGAACTGACGGGCATCTTGACCTCAACAAAGGAGGTAAGTCCGTTGATCAAAAGGCATATGGTCAATGATAGATTCACTACTTTATCTTTGTGCTAGTAGACCGGACATTATGCTTAGTGTATGCATGTGTGCCAGATTTCAATCCGACCCCAAGGAATGTCACCTTGTGGCCATTAAGTGAATTCTTAGGTATTTAGTTTCTACGCCTTGCTTCGAGATCTGGTATCCAAAGGGGTCTACCTTTGACTTGATTGCATACTCAGACTCCGACTATGCCGGGTGCAAGGTTGATAGGAAGAGCACATCAGGGACGTGCCAGTTTCTAGGAAGGTCCCTAGTGTCCTGGAGCTCCAAGAAACAAACATCTGTTGCCCTATCCACCGCTGAGGCCGAGTACGTTGCCGTAGGACAGTGTTGCATGCAACTGCTTTGGATGAGGCAAACCCTCTGGGACTTTGGCTATAATCTGAGCAAAGTCCCACTCCTATGTGACAATGAGAGTGCAATCCGCTTGGCAGATAATCCTGTTGAACACAGCCGCACTAAGCACATAGACATCCGGCATCACTTCCTGAGAGATCACCAGCAAAAGGGAGATATCGATGTGTATCACATTAGCACCGAGAACCAGCTTGCCGGTATCTTCACCAAGCCTTTAGATGAGAAAAGGTTTTGCAGGTTGCGTAGTGAGCTAAATGTCTTAGATTCGCGTAACTTGGATTGATCTATAGCATACATGTGGTTCATGCCTTTGATCATGTTTCTTTGAGCATTTACATCATTTATTGCTTATTTGTGGTGCTCAAGTTGTACAATTCATCCCCAGACCTCACAAGTCCGTATGCAAATGATGCATATGTTTAGGGGGAGATGAGCTACAACTTGACTCCTTTGAGACTAACTTGGTTTTTTTAGTACATTTGAAGTCGTCTCGAAGGTATATTGAAAGGGAAAATGGACTTGGACAACGAAAAGACTTCCACTGCACTCCGGTATAAGTGTATTTAATTCTAAGTTCATTCTAATGCTCTCAATGCCTTTTTGCTCTTATTTGACATTTTGGTAAGGCAATGGGGTTAAAGGGCCAAAAATGATCCCGTTTTGGTGCTTAATGCCAAAGTGGGAGAAATTAAGGCCAAACAAATGGATCAGCCAACCACTTGTGAATTTTTGAAAATAGTAGAGCTAGAATTTGTATTTTGTCCAAAATCCTCTTATTGCAAAATTTGGTCTCGTATGGGGGAGAATTTTGATTATGAGAAAAGGGGGAGTTTTTGGCACTTGATCAATTTTATTCTTGGAATATCTCTCTATTTGCCCAAACAAGTGTGTTTGACTTAGAGATATGAAAAGAATTTGATTTGCAAAAACAAACCAAGTGGTGGCAAGAGTGATCCATATATGTCAAATCCTATGTGAGTAATTTTGGTATCAAATTTGCACTTCTTAGTTGCTTTTAAATGTGTTGGCATAAATCACCAAAAAGGGGGAGATTGAAAGGGAAATGTGCCCTTGGGCCATTATTAGTGTTTGACTTAGAGATTGAAGGGGGAGTTATTAGTGTTTTGGTGATTAGATGCCCAACACATTGTTTTGAACTCATAGGTGCTAAGTAGGTGAAAAAGTGTATATCAAAGAACAGGGTATGTTTCTAAACTTAGTAAATTATTTTTGAATACTAACATGTTTATCTAAGTGCTAGAGACAGTGCCAAGAAAAGAAGAAGAGAATTGAAGAAAATATGGCTCAGGATAGCCAAAACCAGCACCAGGCTGGCACACCGGACTGTCCGGTGGTGCACCGGACAGTGTCCAGTGCCCCAGGCTCGCTCGGCGGTGAACTGGCCGCTCTCGGGAATCAGCGCGGTGAAGAGGCTAAAATCACCGGACTGTCCGGTGCTACACTAGATTGTGCGGTGAGTCAGTGCAGCCCGATCCAACGGTCGGTAGCGGAATCAACGGGCGACACATGGCCCGCGCCAACGGTCGGTTAGTCACACTGGACAGTGTCCGGTGCGCCAACGGGACCGCCGGCCCAACGGTTGGATGCGCCAGATAAGGAAGGGAATCGAGCACCGAACAACTACAGGACCTGTCCGGTGGCGCACCGGACTGTCCGGTGGCGCATCAGACTGTCTGATGCGCCACTCGACAAAAGGCAGGAATTGCCTTCCAAGTTGATCTCTAACGGCTCCTAGCTGCCTTGGGGCTATAAAAGGGACCCCTAGGCGCATGGAGCACTACACCAAGCACTCTCTAAGCATCTAAAGACATCTAGACTCCGCCTCCACGCATTTGGATTGTTGTGTTAGCGATTTGAGCTTCGTTTGAGTTGTGAACTCCCTGCGCCGTGTTTTGAGCTCAAGTCTTGACTTGTGTGCGTGTGTGTGTGCTGCGCATTGAGTCTTTGTGTGTGTTACTTTTCCCTCCCTTACTTATGTGTTTCTTTTGTGATCATCACTGTAAGCGCGAGAGGCTCCAACTTGTGGAGATTCCTCGCAAACGGGAAGAATATTCAAAAAAAAAGACCGTGGTATTCAAGTTGATCATTGGATCACTTGAAAGGGGTTGAGTGCAACCCATGTCCATTAGGACGCCACAACGTGGAAGTAGGCAAGTGTTACTTGGCCAAACTACAAGATAAAAATCACGTCCCTTGTGTTGCTTTTCTATGTTATTGTTTTGTTCGCAAGAGATTGCTTCATAACAACTTGATTAACTCGCACTAACATTTCTATAATCAATATTGAGGCTATTTAGTGTTTGATATTACAGGATCACCTATTCACCCCCCCCTCTAGGTGCTCTCAGTGATGCTGGATGTCTATGTGCTTAGTGCGGCTGTGTTCAACAGGATTATCAGCCAAGCGGATTGCACTCTCATTGTCACATAGGAGTGGGACTTTGCTCAGATTATAGTCAAAGTCCAGGAGGGTTTGCCTCATCCAAAGCAGTTGCGCGCAACATTGTCCTGCGGCAACGTACTCGACCTCAGTGGTGGATAGGGCAACAGATGTTTGTTTCTTGGAACTCCAGGACACCAGGGACCTTCCTAGAAATTGGCACGTCCCTAATGTGCTCTTCTTATCAACCTTGCACCCGGCATAGTCGGAGTCTGAGTATCCAATTAAGTCAAAGGTAGACCCCTTTGGATACTAGATCCCGAAGCAAGGCATAGAAACTAAATACCTAAGAATTCGCTTAACGGCCACAAGATGACATTCCTTGAGGTCGGATTGAAATCTAGCACACATGCATACACTAAGCATAATGTCCGGTCTACTAGCACAAAGATAAAGTAGTGAACCTATCATTGACCGATATGTCTTTTGATCAACAGACTTACCTCCTTTGTTGAGGTCAAGATGCCCGTCAGTTCCCATCGGTGTCTTCACGGGCTTGGTGTCTGTCGGTACCCTGAATCAGGGGTACCCTCTACTATAGTATAAAGACACTGTACACATACGACGTCTCCTAGCCACATGGAGAACAGCGCCCGACCCCACCACATGGGCTGGTCTAGGGGCACCACGTGGTAAGGAGAGATAATACACCCTAGGATGCATCAATGGGTCCGAACCCCCATAGAGGAACACCGGACCCCTGTACGCACAGACCGGGCCCTCGGTTACAGTCCAGAACTCCCAAGAAGGCAAGCTGGGTCCCTCGGACGGGCCCTAGGTCTCTCCGAGTAAGATCCGGACCATAGCAAGGTCCCGGGACGGGGGGAACCCCGGCATGAGTGAGGGTCCGGTGCTGGCACGTGTCCAGGCCTTGCCCTGCGCTCCCCGCTCAGGCAGAGACCCGCTACTGCCACGTGGCTTGTGGCCCATGACATAAGCCAACGAGCGGGGCCTGACATAAGGCCTCTAAAGCCGTGTGGTCTCTGCATTTATTGCAGAGAGGACGCGTTGCCTGCTGCCATGCTGACAGGTGATGTGCCCCTCAGCATTTAATGCATCATGTCCACTCCGCTGGCAGACGACGTCAGGGGTCATCCTGCAGACGGCACGCCTGTCTAGTCTGTTGTCAAACAGTGCACCCATGCCATGCGGCGCACTGTACTCACCATCCCTTATACAAGAAGCTTCCCCTGCATGCCGAGGATACGCAGATCTCGGATGTCAGGGCGCAAGAAGATTGCTCCAGCAGCGAACATTTGTAGCTCCAAGTGTTATATCCATTATGTCTCTGAGCCCACATGTCAGGGCTTAGTACCTTTGTGCATGCCCCCTTCAGCTATAAAAGGGGAGGCATGCGACTTTACAACACAAGTTCAATCTGGTGGCTTAGACTCCCAAGTTTCCACAACAATCCAACACACAGTGGAGTAGGGTATTATGCTCCGGCGGCCCGAACCACTCTAAAACTCTCGCGTGTTCATGTGTTTCATGTCTACTTAGCAGGATAGTCAAAACGCTTAAGCCCCTTCCTCATCTTAGGATTTAGGGCGGGTGCACTCCGCCACCCGGCCGGAGAATTCCCTCTCCGACATTTGGCGCGCCATGTAGGGGGCTAGGCATTAGGTTTTGGCTTGCATCCTCGCTCAGCATGATGGTGCAAATCGTTGAGCACCGCGCCGGGACATCGATGGACTTCCTGGTGGAGGAAGAAGCTATTTCTTCCACGCCACAGGTCTCCGACCACCCAGTGTTGGGCATTGCTGCTGTGCATGCTGCATGGCAGCATACAGCAGTGCAGACATCCCGGACTCCATCAAGAACGACCCCGGGAGCATTGTCAGCAGCAAGGGAGTTGCTGCGTGACCCTCCAAGCTCCACGGCCTCACCAGGGGCCATGAAGCAGTGGCGGGATGACATTGACCAACTGCTCGGCATGGCGCATTCTACCTCGACCAGGTCAAGGTCACGGTCATCCCGGTGCCAACATGAGGCGTCGGTGTCTATGCGCTCGCCCTCATTAAGGGGCGCACAGACCAACGACCTCCGGGCCGAGCTCAACCGCAGGCGCGAGGGAGAGGATGCTCGGATCTCTTTGGAAAGGGTGCGTGAGCGCCGTCAAAACATCGAGGGCCGCAACCTCGATCAAGACTTCGCTGTGGTAAACACCGCTGTGATGGCAATATATTTTCATGTTGCCTTGTCTGGTCCTGCCCGGACTTGGCTCATGAACCTCGTCCCAGGATCAATCTACTCTTGGGAAGAGCTCTGCGCACAGTTTGTTGCGAACTTCGCCAGTGCTTACCAGCAGCACGGTGTGGAGGCCCACCTCCATGCGGTGAGGCAGGAGCCTAGGGAGACTCTCCGGACGTTCATCTCCCACTTCACCAAGGTGCGAGGTACTATACCTCGCATTTTCGATGCTTCCATCATCACGACCTTCCGTCAGGGAGTATGTGATGAGAAAATGTTGGAAAAGTTGGCCACGCACAACGTGGAAACTGTCCCCACTCTCTTTGCTCTGGCCGACAAATGCGCCAGAGCCACCGAGCGTCGTGCATGGCACTCGGCCCCACAAACCGGGGCTGCCCAGTCAAGTGGCTCGGGTGCCGTCCCTCGAGACGGTAAGAAGAAAAAGAAGAAGGACCGTGACTACCAGAAGTTGCGGTCCACCGCTCTAGTCATTGCAGCTGCGACCGGGGGCCAGGGGCGATCGCAACAAACGCCCACAGCCGCAGAGGGGTAACAGCGGTTCATGCCCTGTGCATCCCAACGGTCGCCACAGCGCCGAGGAGTGTCACGAGATCATTGACCTCGCGAAACGCGTCAGCGAGCGGCGTGAGCAGTCTTCCAAGGACGACTCTCCACCTCGTCACCGACCTGGCAAAGAAAAGGCCGACGACGGCGAGGTGGCCACGGCCGAACGGGACTTCGGGTATCAGTCACCCGAGGGGGACCTAAAGGATGTCTTCACCGGAGGCTCCTACTTCGGTGGAGATAGCTAGATGGACCCCTAGGGGGACCCTATGCTCCCCGGTCTACGGGGCCGAAGCAGGTCTTCCCCCGGAAACCCTTATGGACTCCCCACGAATCCAGATTTTCGACAGGTTCATGCAGAAATGGCCACAAGATGAGGGCTCCCTCGTCAAATGCAGACAGGAACCCAGGGTCGGGACCTAGTCCTATGGCAAGTACCAAATCAAGAAGGGCTCCGCAACTCTCCCCTAGCAGGGAAGGACCCTTCAAGGTAACGGGAATACGCCGACCCGAGTGTGACCGTCTAGCTACGACTAAAGGAGTGCCTCCTCCTGGTGCTGGAGCATATATGTAAGTTCTATCCATAGGAGCAAGTCTGAGGGGTCGAATTTGTTTCCCTTTTGTAACTAGGTAACGCATGTGTTCGCCAACCCGGTGAGGTCTATCCCCATAAACCCGGCTTGTTGGCCTGCACCCATGCATGATAAGTTATAAAGAAAAGAATTACCCCCCTCAGATGTGCCCCTATGGTAGTTTCATCTTACTGCTCCATGGTCTTACCTTCTAGTTTTTCAGATATTATTTTATCTAATCCACCCGAACAGTTCCCTGTCCATCAGACATAATGACTTCCGAATTGAATAGCCAGGATTGCAGTTTAGGACCTCTCTGCGAAAGCAGGAGGGCCCGACGGCCTGGGAGCCAGCTCTGGAGAACGGGACCCCATTCCATGGGGTGGTCCAGAGCCTATTGGCAGCTTAGCCTGGTTCCATACCCGAAAGCCTGCACACTCCACCACTCCGTGACGGGTACCTAGTATTTGGAGCTATAAGTCCTATGGGTCCGACAACCTGGGGTCCGGAACTAGAGAACGGACATTTGTCTTCTGGGTGGTCCAGAGCCCGTGTAGCCGCTCAGCCTGGTTCCGTACCGTGGGCCTGCACACTCCACCACTCTGTGGCAAGTGTCCTAGTACCTAGAACCACCATCCAGGGGGTCCGGACGCACAACTTGGCCTCCTAGACGAGACCCTGTAGGTCCTAAGCATGTATCAAAGGATGGCTAGTGTCAGATGACGGGTCCTGTGGGCGTACTGCTAACGCTCCCTAGCCGAAGCTGTGTGCAGGACCAGGTCCCAGTCGAGGCTACCTCCTGGGGGCCACCGCCAAACTCTTTCTTAGGTCTGCTGGTCTGCAGCCTCGACAAATTGAGCCTACATCCCAGGGGGCCAGGTACCAAGGAAGAATCAGTTACACCACACGCAATAGGGACAAGTGGTACATAGATAAGTGCTAATACTGCTTGATAAATAGTACTCAAAAGTACCTTACAAAAAGCAAAAAGTATTACATCCGCTTTCAAGCGGAGCCCTAGCTCCATCTCTACTCTATAGGTATGAACTACCTCCACACCAGTAGGGCCGCGTGGTAACTAGCCCCGGACGACTCGCCAGCAGTGGCGACCACCTCAGCACGTGCGCCACTGCAAAGAGGTCCTCGCCCCCGTCTTCCTGTGGGGGGCGACAACGAGGCCATTAAAGCCAAAGAGTCGGAGGCTCAATGGCAGGTGGCGCCGGTGGTCTCGCCAGCGGAGGCAACCACCTCTGCAGAGGTAAGCCTCACCAGCGGCGGCAACCACCTCAGCACCGACGACAGCGGCCACCTCTGCACCGGTGGCAGCGACCACCTCTGCACCGGAGGCAGCGACCACCTCTGCACCGTTGGCTTACCGGCGATGGCGGCTGCCTCAGCACGCGTGAAGAGGTCCTCGTTCCCATCCTCCTACGGGAGTCAGGACAAGACCATCCAAGAACGCGGCCGCCACCCCCACAGCGTACGACGTCTTGTACGACCCCCGTGCGGCATCGGAGCAGTGCGGCCGGTGGCACGGGAGAAGCCATGGATGTGGCAGACCTGCGCACGGCGCGACTGTCGCTCGTGTGGTGGACGGACAGCCACGCCCAGACCAAGTAGCAGGAGGCAGCGCCGGAGGCGGCACCAAAGCCATCTAGGCCAAGGAGCCAGACACGCGATAGCTGACGGCACCTGCGACCGGCCGGCCCCGCGTAGCCGAAGTTCGCCTCCGCAAGGCTGGTGAACGCCCTTCTCCCCCGAATGCTGGAGGAAGAAGCGGGTCGCCAGCCCACGCGGAAGGCAGGACCCCAACTCGGCTCGCCTTCCACCCCAGCGAGGATGATGAACCTTCTTGAAGCTGAGGGCAGGGGGGAGGCCGCAGCCCGGCTCGCTTCTCCCCACCACAAGGCTGGTGGTCATCCTCCAATATGACCACTGGAGGGAGATTGCAGTCGGGCTGCATGATGAAAATCCTTGAAGCCGAGCGATGGCAGAAGGGCGCTAACCCCCACAAGATCACGCTCCTCCAACAGCGGCAAGGAGAAGACAAGATCGCCAGCACCACCGCGCAGGAAACAAAGAGCACGAGCTCCCCGGTGGTGAGACCGCCGGAGGGGGTGGCCCTGACACGGATCCCTCCAGTGAACACCGGCGCGCCCCATCCAGAGGCCCGGAAGACGGAAGGGCGCGATGAATGCGAGAGGAGCGAGGCATGGCTACTGCTCGGGGGATGGATCCCTTTTTAAGGCAGATTTCCCCACTCGTGCCTCGAAGCGTCGCGGGCAAAGTCTCCACCGATGCGCACCAAGCGTTCCCACCCTATGACATGGGGGCCAAGCCCCACATGTCATACAGGCTGGCCCGAAGCGCGAAGAAGGCAAACCACCGCACAAGAAGCATGCAACCGCCCTGCGGTTATGCGCCTCTTCATTTTCGCCACAACCAGCGGTCAGGAAGGCAAACCGCTGCACAAGGAGCGTGCAACCGCCCGCGGTTATGCGCCTCTTCATTTTCGTCGGAACCAGCGGTCGAAAAGGCGAACCGCCGCGCAGGAAGCGTACAACCGCCCCGCGGTTGTGCACCCCTTAGCTTCGCTGCAATCGGCGGTCCAACATGGGGGCCCAGGCCCACATGTCATGCAACCGGCGCGCTGGTTACTGGGTGCGGAAAAATCGCATCGCCACTTGCGCCAATGCCATGTCCCCTTGGGGCCGTCGCAGAAGACTGAAAAGATAAGTTTTCAGAACCAGTGCAGCGAATCGAGGCACCCCGTGCATGGCCCAACAGTGACATTAAGTACGAAGGTCACAGGCCAGTTAGCCATGGGAACAGGCGTGGCAGTCGGCGTGACCATAGGTGGGCCGACAGTAATTGCATCAAACAGGCGCACAGGAGCAGCAGGCCAATCGCCAATCAGACTCTAGCCCCACCTGCAGGCTCGCATCCTCCCCTGAGGCGGGCCCAGGGGCCACTGTCGGTACCCTGAATTAGGGGTACCCTCTACTACAATATAAAGACGTTGTACACGTACGACGTCTCCTGGCCACACGGAAAACAGCGCCCGACCCCACCACAAGGGCTGGTCTAGGGGCACCACGTGGCAAGGAGAGATAATACACCCCAGGATGCATCATTGGGTCCGGACCCCCACAGAGGAACACCGGACCCCTGTACGCACAGCCCAGGCCCTCGGTTACAGTCCGGAACTCCCAAGAAGGCAAGCCGGGTCCCTCGGACGGGCCCCAGGTCTCTCCGAGTAAGATCCGGACCACAACTAGGTCCCTGGACGGGGGGAACCCCGGCATGAGTGAGGGTCCGGTGCTGGCACGTGTCCAAGCCTTGCCCTGCGCTCCTCGCTCAGGTGAAGACCCGCTGCTGCTGCGTGGCTTGTGGCCCGTGACATAAGCCAACGAGCAGGGCCTGACGTAAGGCCTCTAAAGCCACGCGGTCTCTGCATTTATTGCGAAGGGGACGCGCCGCCTACCACCATGCTGACAGGTGATGTGCCCCCTCAGCATTTAATGCGTCCTGTCCACTCCACTGGCAGACGGTGTTAGGGGTCATCCTGCAGACGGCGCGCCTGTCCAGTATGTTGTCAAACAGTGCACCCGTGCCATGCGGCGCACTGTACTCACCATCCCTTATACAAGAAGCTTCCCCTGCACGCCGAGGATACACAGATCTCGGATGTCAGGGCGCGAGAATATTGCTCCAGCACTGAACATTTGTAGCTCCAAGTGCTATATCCATGATGTCCCTGGGCCCACATGTCGGGGCTCAGTACCTTTGTGCATGCCCCCTTCAGCTATAAAAGGGGAGGCATGCGACGTTACAACACAAGTTCAATCTGGTGGCTTAGACTCCCAAATTTCCACAGCAATCCAACACACAGTGGAGTAGGTATTACTCTCCGGCGGCCCGAACCACTCTAAAACTCTCGCGTGTTCATGCGTTTCATGTCTACTTATCAGGATAGGCAAAACGCTTAAGCCCCTTCCTCATCTTAGGATTTAGGGCGGGTGCACTCCGCCACCCGACCGGAGAATTCCCTCTCCGACAGCGTCCTTCATCCCAAACCTCTTGAGAAGATCTTGAGTGTACTTTGTTTGGGAGATGAAGGTGTCGTCGTTGAGTTGCTTCACTTGGAATCCAAGGAAGTAGGTCAACTCGCCCATCATCGACATCTCGAACTTTTGCATTATTACCCTGCTAAACTCCTCACGACTTTTGGTTAGTAGAACCAAATATTATGTCATCGACATAAATTTGGCAAACAAAAAGATCACCATTGCATGTCTTTGTGAAAAGGGCGGGATCGGCTTTCCCAACCTTGAAAGCATTAGAAATAAGGAAATCTCTAAGGCATTCATACCATGCTCTTGGGGCTTGCTTAAGTCCATAGAGCGCCTTAGAGATCTTATAAACATGGTCGGGATACATGTCATCCTCAAAGCCAGGGGGTTGTTCCACGAATACCTCCTCCTTGATTGGTCCATTGAGAAAGGCGCTCTTTACGTCCATTTGGAATAGCCTAAAGGAATGGTGAGTGGCATAGGCTAATAAAATTCGAATTGACTCTAACCTAGCCACAGGAGCAAAAGTCTCCTCGAAATCCAAACCTGCGACTTGGGCATAACCTTTTGCCACAAGTCGAGCCTTGTTTTTTGTCACCACTCTGTGCTCGTCTTGCTTGTTGCGTAACACCCACTTGGTTCCCACAATGTTTTGCTTTGGACGTGGCACCAGGCTCTAGACTTCATTCCTTTTGAAGTTGTTGAGCTCGTCCTGCATGGCCAACACCTAGTCCGGATGCTGCAAGGCCTCTTCTACCCTGAAAAGCTCAATAGAAGAGACAAACGAGTAATTCTCACAAAATTAGCTAGTCATGAGCGAGTAGTTACTCCCTTGCCGATGTCACCTAGAATCTGATTGATGGGGTGATGTCTTTGGATCGTCGCTCGGACTTGGATTGGAGGGGCTTGTGGTGCTTCTTCCTCTATAACCTGTTCTTCCTGTGCTCCCCTTGATCCTGCCCCTCTTCTTGAGGTACCTATTCATCATGTTGAGTTGGGGGATGCACCAGTGTTGAGGAAGAAGGTTGATCTTGTTCCTGCAGTTCCTGTGGTCGGACATCTCCTATCGCTATAGTTCGCATCGCGGCCGTCGGAACCTCATCTTCATCTATATCATCAAGATCAACTTGCTCTCTTGGAGAGCCATTAGTCTCGTCAAATACAACGTCGCTAGAGACTTCAACTAATCCCGATGATTTGTTGAAGACCTTATACACCTTTGTATTTGAGTCGTATCCTAGTAAAAACCCTTCTACTGCCTTGGGAGCAAATTTAGAATGTCTACCTTTCTTCACCAGAATGTAGCATTTGCTTCCAAAAACATGAAAATAAGAAACATTGGGTTTGTTACCAGTAAGAAGTTCGTAGGAGGTCTTCTTGAGGAGACGGTGCAGGTAGAGCCGATTTATGGCATGGCAAGCTATGTTCACAGCTTCCGACCAAAACCACTCAGGCGTCTTGTACTCTCCAAGCATCGTTCTTGCCATGTCGATTAGCGTCCTGTTCTTCCTCTCTACCACACCATTTTGTTGTGGTGTGTAGGGAGCGGAGAACTCGTGCTTGATGCCTTCCTCCTCAAAATACTCTTCAACTTGTAGATTTTTGAACTCGGACCTATTGTCGCTTCTTATCTTCTTCACCTTTAGCTCAAACTCATTTTGAGCTCTCCTTAAGAAGCGCTTTAGGGTCCCTTGGATTTTTGATTTGTCCTGCAAAAAGAATACCCAAGTGAAGCGGGGAAAATCATCAACTATTACAAGACCATACCTACTTCCCCTGATGCTGAGATAGGCAACGGAACCGAAGAGATCCATATGAAGAAGTTCCAGCGGTCTTGACGTCGACATCACATTTTTGCTATGATGAGTGCTCCCCACCTGTTTCCCTGCTTGACATGCTGCACAAGGTCTATCTTTCTCAAAACAGACATCGGTTAGTCCTAACACATGATCTCCCTTTAGAAGCTTATGAAGGTTCTTCATCCCAACATGTGCTAGACGGCGATGCCAAAGCTAGCCCATATTAGTCTTAGCTATTAAGCATGCATCTAGATCGGCATTCTCTTTCGAAAAATCAACTAAATAGAGCTTGTTGTCTAATACACCCTTAAAAGCTAGTGAACCATCACTCCTTCTAAAGACAGATACATCAATATTTGTGAATAAGCCATTATAACCCATGTTACATAATTGATTCACAGACAATAAATTGTACCCGAGCGATTCAACTAAAAACACATTAGAGATAGAATGCTCGGATGTGATGGCTATCTTTCCCAATCCTTTGACCTTGCCTTGATTCCCATCTCCAAAGATGATCGTATTCTGGGAATCCGTGTTTTTGACGTAGGAGGTGAATATTTTCTTCTCCCCTGTCATGTGGTTCGTGCATCCGCTGTCGATAATCCAGCTTGAGCCCCCGGATGCATAAACCTGCAAGGAATTTAAGCTTGGTTTTAGGTACCCAACTCTTGTTGGGTCCTACAAGGTTAGTTACAACAACTTTTGGAACCCAAATGCATGTCTTGTCTCCCTTGCATTTGGATCCCAATTTTCTAGCTACTACTTTTGCATTTTTACATGAAAGTACAAAGGAAGCATTGCAAGCATGGTAAATAGTAGTAGGTCCATTGTAAACTTTCCTAGGTGCATGAGAAGGAGCATAATTTCTCCTAGGCCTACTTCTACCATGAACAAAAGAGGAACTAGATGCGAACATAGCATGAGCGTTATGAGAAACAATATGGTCATAGTATCTTTCATTATGAGCACGGCTAGTGAATTTTCTATCATAAATATAGGCATGGTTCTTTTGAGAACTACTAGCCATCGGGGCCTTCCCTTTCTCCTTGTTGAGAACTGAAGTCCTTAGGCTTGTTAAGTTCTTGGTTTTCTTCCAAAAACCAAGTCCATCCTTAATTGAGGGGTGTCTACCAACAGTGTAGGCATCCCTAGCAAATTTTAATTTATCATGATCATCTTTGAAAGTCTTAAGTTGAGCATTAAGACTTGCAACCTCATTGTTGAATTTAGCAATAGTGACAACATGTTCATCAAAATTTACATCTTTACACCTATTGCAAATAACTACGTGTTCTACACAACTGGTTGTATTTGCTTTTTCTAACTTAGTATTCAAATCATTATTTAAATCCATTAAGCTAGCAATAGATTCATGACAGGAAGATAACTCAGATGACAGTATTTCATTTTTCTTAATTTCTAAAGCAAGAGATTTTTGAACACTAACAAACTTGTCATGTTCCTCATATAAAATATGCTCTTTCTTTTCTAGCAGTTTATTTTTTCATTAAGAGCATTGATTAATTCATTAATTTTGTCTACCTTAGCTCTATCTAGTCCTTTAAACAAATCAGTGTAGTCTACTTCATCATCGGAAGATTCCTCATCGCTAGAAGAAGAGTACTTGGGGGTATCTCGAATACGTACCTTCTTCTCCTTAGCCATAAGGCATGTATGGTGTTCGTTGGGGAAGAGCGAAGATTTGTCGAAAGCCGAGACAGCTAGTCCTTCATCCTTAGAGTCGGAGGAGGAGCAGTCGGAGTCCCATTCCTTCCTGATGTGCGCCTCGCCCTTGGCCTTCCTATAGTTCTTCTTCTTCTCCCTCTTCCCGTGCTTTTCTTGTCCCTGGTCATTATCATTATCGGGGCATTGAGCTATGAAATGACCAGTCTTGCCGCATTTGAAGCAGGAGCGCTTTCCCCTTGTTTTATTCTTGTTGGGGTACTCCTTGCGTCCTTTTAGCGCGGTCTTGAAGCACTTGATGATAAGCGCCATCTCATCCTCGTTGAGACCGACAGCCTCCACTTGTGCTACCTTGCTCGATAGCGCCTCCCTGTTGTTGGTTGCTTTTAAAGCAACAGGTTGCGGCTCGTAGACGGGTAGTGGACCATTTAGTGCATCGTCCACGTATCACGCCTCCTTCACCATCATGCGCCCGCTTACGAATTTTCTGAGGATTTCCTCGGGCGTCATCTTGGTGTACCTGGAGTTTTCACGAATAAGGTTGACAATATGGGGGTCAATAATAGTAAATAACCTAAGCATGAGTCAGACGACATCATGATCCGTCCATCTTGTGCTTCCATAGCTTCGGATTTTGTTGACCAGGGTCTTGAGCCTATTGTAGGTCTATTGTCACACCCGGTTTTGGAAGATAAACCGAATGTGAACCATGTACGTGCCAGGATCAGAAATTCACGTACACGGCGATTACATAATTGGACATCATCACACAATGCTCGAATTAAATAGCGGAAAGGTACTTTATTACATCAAGATGTCCAAGACATCCATAGAGTCTAATACATAACCATAGTGTTTAATATTAACATCAAAGTGCGGAGTAACGAAACATAGAAGATAAGCCTACACAGGCAGCTGACTGGGGGTTTGCCACTAAGAAAGAACTAGAATTCGTCGTACTCCTAAAACTCCTCGAAATCTTCCATGTTGCTAGCATCACCTCCTGAGCATTGAGTACAGTGGGGGCAACCTGGGGTGGGGTGGTGTGTAAAGCAAGGGTGAGTACACATCAACGTACTCAGCAAATGTCCCGTTTGGCTAAAGTGGACTAGCTGTATATGGGGTTGAGGTCAAGCAGTTGCTTTTAGATTAGTCAAGTATTTATTATCATTAGTAGAGCCAACTTTCAGTAATAAACCCAATTATTACCCAAAAGTACTTCCTCAAACGAGGAAATACCAAAGATCAGATTTTATAGCATCATTGTTAATCATCATCATAAAAGTATCCATAGTTCTTCTAATCAAAGAGGATCCCAAGGCTGCTCTTAACTGTGAGCTCGGCTGATATACCAGTTTTTAACACTCTGCAGAGGTTGTACACTTTACCCACAAGTCGTGATCCCTTTCCAGCCTGGGTTGTACAGACCCGATCTTCACTACCAAGGTGAATGGCCAGAGATACACTACGTAGCCTTTACAAAGACTCCCCTGGTCCATAGCTGCTCGTTAGGTTTCGCCAGTCGTACAAACGCAGTACACCTCCCCAAGGTGGGTGACTAACAAAAACCAAATCGAATGAACCTCTGCACCCCAACCTTGGCAGAGCGAGCACTACGCCCCGGCCCCCATTGGCGGCCCTCTGGCAAAGCCAACTACACCCCTAGGTTCATCTAATTAATCAGCTAAGGGCATCCCATTCCACCCTCATGGTTGCACTGTTATCCCGGGTGGTCACTCCACGAACAGGTCCTTACGGAGAGGTACTCAGGAAAAAGGCCTGAGCCCCTAGAGTATCACAAGATCATCAACATAATCAGGATAACAGTATCATATCATAAATGTTCACATCATGTTCATTGATTAAAGTTAAGGCGATAGCAAAATGCTAACCATGATAACCCAAGAGGTAAACAAGGATAAGGTAAATACAGACTAGTCAATCCTTAAGTTTCATAAAGTAATGCAGGACAGTGAATTATAAGGTAAGTAGGACATAATAGGTCAGAGGGCACTTTCCTTCACCAGGTTGTTGCTCAGGGAGGTCTCCAATAACACACTCAGGAACCTCGGACTTCTCATTGTCTAAATAAAGCGGGCATGCATTCAATACATTTGGAAAGTACAAATGAACAGCACACCAAACATGTACAAACATGGGGATACATCTTCAAAGACACAATACTAAATAAGGAATAATGAGATCAAAGTATAACATGAACTAACTTCCTTTAGAAATAGATTATTATTTCTCTAAGTGTTACTCCCAAACATAACATAGTTCAATTTATTTTATTATGACCTAAAAATTAGATCAGGGATGATTTCATGTAATACACATTATTAATCTCACAAGATTAAACATGCTTTAATCTCTAGGGTTTTCCCCTTTTATTCCATTAAATAAACAAATCTAAACATATACTAGTTCATAGTTAACCATAAAGTTATAGAGCACAGAATGTAAATGGAACTAATTTATTTGAATAGAGCATAAACCTATGAACATTTTGCAATTTGAATCACTAAATTTGGAGTTCATATGTAAAAGATATGAAATAAACAAGTTTAGGAGTTTGAAATACAAAATTAAGCCCTAATCTGGAATTATTTAAAAGGATAGGGTCTGTTTGCAATAACTCAGGGACTTGCGCGTAAAGTCTAAGGACGGTGGGTTCTATTCTCAGAAAACCAAGGGGGTCTTAAGCAAATCAACCATCACGAAAGGGTATCCTGGCTTCTCGGCCATCCGATCAGAAACGAACGCCCAAGATTAGAAGCGGGCGCGCAGGATCGGACACGAGGGCTGACCGGCGGGTCCCACGCGTCAGCGGCCTAGGTATCCCTGGCGTGGGATGCGAGCGCAGGCGCTCCCTGGCGGGCGGGGCCCACGGGTCGACGACTCAGACCATCAGGAGGGGGAAACGGCAGGAGTCTGACAAACGGGGCCACGGGGAGGTCAGGCCCGCTAGTCAGCGGTGGAGGGCACACGCAGGCGCAACATCGCGGGCGCACGCTGACAGACGGGGCCCTCCAGGCAGAGACCAAGAACGGGGAAAGAAACGGGGAGGCTAACGGGCGGGTCCTGCTTGTCAGGACCACCGTCTACCTCGATAGCGCGCACGACGCGAGCACCATGGCCGGAGCCAGCGACTCCGCGCGGGCGAAGAAGGCACGGGGCGGCCGCGGTTGGCCAGGCGGTCTCGGTTCGACGGCGCGGGACCGGTATCGATGAACACCGGCGACTAATCGACAGGACAGAGAAAATGGGGGAGAGAGAAGAGAAGGTCCGATGGGAATTTCACCTCGGGTGGGGCAGAGATGAGGGCGAGGCTGGGCCTGACGGTGGCGGAGCACGATCACGGACGGCGGCCAAGCTCCACCGGTGACTAATTCGGGCGCAGGGGGCCTGGCGACGGGGAAGCTCCGGCGAGCTTGAAGAACGGGCGCGCGCAACTCAGGTGAGTGGACAGAGGCGAAATGAGCAAAACAGGGAGGAAGTGGTGGTGCGGGGACTTGTAGAGGGGGTCAGGGTGCCGGTTTGGAGCTGGGTGGCGACGTGGGCGTGACGATCTCGGTGTGCGTGCGCGCGGTCCACGCAGGCGAGCGGTTGAAGGAGAGGGGGGGACTGGCGAGTGGGGCCTGCGGGACAGCGACACAGATGCGCGAGCGCACAACAGGCCGAAGCGCCGACAAGGCGACCCCACCGAACAACGAAAGGGAGAAAGGGAAGGGGGCACGAGTCGGCGCCGACAGGTGGGCCCCGCCTGTAAGAGACCGAAGGCGCGCGGGCGCGGCTAGGCTTAGTGGGCCGACTAAGCTCCTTTTCCTTTTTCGTTTTCTCTGGATTTTCTAATTCCTTTTCTATTTCTTTTCTCTAGGGTTTTCAATTCCAAATTCAAATTAGGTTTCAAATTCAAATAAATTCAAACTTGTGCAACACTTCAAAGAATATTTTAAGCTCAGCATGATGCAACATGTCATGACTCATAATGTTTTGGCAAAAATAAATAATTAAATCCCCCTAACTTTAAGCTAATTCTACTTAAAAAGGGAAAAGGAAGAGAGAATCTAAAGAGAGATGGAACCCAAGGTGAGAGAGAGAAGAGTAACACATGAATTTGGGTGATATTTAGAGAGAAAATTTATACCCCTAAATTCAGGGTGTTACATCTGTGTTGGCTCCTCTCCCCTGATCATTGCGAACCTCCCCAGCTCACCTTCCACCAGTTCCATTTTGGTGATCATGGTGGCGTCGTTACCCTCATGTGATATCTTGAGAGTATCCTACATTTGCTTAGCGTTGTCCAAGCCACTCACTTTATTGTACTCATCCCTGCAAAGAGATGCTAGCAAAACAGTAGTAGCTTGGGCATTTTTATGAACTTGTTCATTTATAAACACAGGATTATCCGTACTATCAAAATGCATCCCATTTTCCAAAATTTCTCAAATGCTAGGATGGAGAGAAAATAGGTGACTACACATTTTATGACTCCAAAATGAGTAATCCTCTCCATCAAAGTGTGGGGGTTTTCCAACAGGAATAGAAAGTAAATGGGCATTTGAATTATATGGAATACGGGAATAATCAAAGGAGTAGTTTTGATTAACCGTCTTTCTTTTGGATGAGGAGTCATCGTCGTCGTCATCCCTTGGTGAAGAAGAGGAGGCGTCGCTGTCGTAGTAAATGATCTTCTTGATGCACCTCTTCTTCTTCCCGTCCCTCTTCTTGTGACTCGAGCCTGAGTCAATGGGCTTGTCGTCTCTTGGCTCGTTGAAGAGGGACTCCTTCCCCTTGTCGTTGACCACCATCCACTTACTCTTAGGATCCATCTCTTCAGGCGGTTAGTCCCTTAGATGAAGAGTCCTGTAGCTGTAGGTCAACGGACAGGTCCTGTAGCTGTCCGATGCTCGATTCCCTTCCTTATCTGGCGCATTCGACCGTTGGGCCGGTGGTCCCGTTGGTGCACCGGACAGTCCGGTGTGCCTAACCGACCGTTGGCGCGGGCCACGTGTTGCCCGCTGATTCCGCTGCCGGCCGTTGGCTCGGGCGGCTCTAACTCACCGGACAGTCCGGTAATTTTTAGCCGTGGTGCTTTTTGGTTTTCCCGAGAGCGACGAGTTCGTCGCTGAAGGACGTGGACGCGGACGCTGAAGACTCACCGGACAGTCCGATGATTTTTAGCCACGTCGCTCGCCGATTCCCGAGAGTGGCCAGTTGGTCGACGAGCCAGCCTACACCACCGAACACTGTCCGGTGCACCACTGGACTGTCCGATGTGCCGGGCTGGTGCTGGTTTCGGCTGTCCTGAGCCATATTTTCTTCAATTCTTTTCTTCTTTTCTTGGCACTGTTTCTAGCACTTAGATAAATATGTTAGCATTCAAAAACAATTTACTAAGTTTAGAAACATACCTTGTTCTTTGATGTACACTTTTCACTTACTTAGCACATATGAGTTCAAAACAATGTGTTGGGCATCTAATCACCAAAACAATAATAGAAATGGCCCAAGGGCATATTTCCCTTTCAGCGAGCCGGCTCGCGAGCCGAGCCGCTTTTCCGAGCTCGCTAGATGGGCGAGCCGAGCTGAGCTCAGCTCGTTGCATGAGCGAGCCGCAACGAGCTCGTTGCATGAGCTCGACTCATTTCCACCCCTATCTTTGGCGAAGAATAAGTCTACATAACCTCCTAATTTGTAGAGGATGGTTTACTTCACCTCCTCACATTTAAAATCGGTTGTTTAACCCTTAACTTTATAAAACCAGATAAATAACCGCTTAAGCAGTTTTAGTTTGTGGTTTTGATGACGTGGCACTAATTCAAGTGATATCGTTTTTGTCTTTTTCAATTCTGTCTTTTACTAGTGTCCAAAATTTATATATTTTAAAAAAACCAAAGATTGTATATTATGTTCTTTCTAGTTTTTCTAAAATTTTAGAAGTAACAAATTAATTACTAAAAATAAAAAACAACATAAAAAGAGCTTATTTTTTTTCCTAGTTCATTACTTATCTTATGAGGCTTAAAATTTTACCAGGATTAAATAATACTATTAATAAACTACTATTTTTTGTTGATTTTAATGAGCAAGCTAAATAGTCTTTTTTCTAATTATTAACTAAATTAATTTTACATTTGTTTTTTAGAAATATCTAGTAAACATTAATAAAATGAGCTCCAATTTTTTACAGACCTTCATTTTGCTAAACTAACATATACAAATATTTTAGAATTTTCTGAGAACTTTATATCTAGACCTATATAAAGTCCTAAAAATATTAATGTAAATTATAGGTAGAGATTCAAAGTTGTCAGAAAAGTCTGAAACTATTTGTCTATGTTAATTTAGATAGAAGAAGGTTTGTTTAAAAATTGGAGATCATTTTATTACTGTTTGGTAAGCTTTTATAAAAAAACAAATGTTTTATTGATTAATTAGTAATTAGAAGAAAGACCACTTAATTTTCTTAATAAAATCAATACAAAATTTAGTACTACCTCCGTTTCCAAATATTTGTCGCCTGTTGTGGGGGACAGATACCCCCCGGATCCACTAGAAGGTAAGAAGGCCTCACGGAAGACCCCAGGCCCATTACTCTGCGAGGCCGTCCCTTCGTGGGCCAGGGGAAGAACTTTCAACAGAACGGATCGACACGAGGACGGATCAACTTGAGCCCATACGGTTCGCCAAACTTAAACGCTATCTGCAGCATTGATCCGACTTTCCCACGCAGGGACCTCATACATCGGAACGGAGCGAAGATAGGTCGGCGGAATTACAGGAAGATAAACTTAGTCGGTTCGCCGTTACTTAGGAGCACGTGGTTATCATATCCACATGTAACGTCCCACGGTCGAATATATAAGACCTAGGGGGCACCCCTTCAAGACGATCTATCTCATTACTTAGCCATCCACCCAGTTCTCTAACATCCTTGATACTAGAGAACCTCCCTGTAATCTACCACGCAAAATACTCAAGCCAGGACGTAGGGTATTACGCATCTCAGAGCGGCCCGAACCTGTACAAAATTGTCCACTGTCTCTCGTGCATCCAGCACGAACCATCGAGCTACAGTCGGTAACACCGTCCTACTCCAAAAAGCACCTCGAGGGGCAACCCTGGGTGCGAGGTCGGACCCAAAACACCGACAGCTAGCGCGCCAGGTAGGGGGTGTGTCACTGATCCAAGCTAGCTCAATGGCCGTTACTTTCCAGCACAAGATCAGCCTCCGCCCTGGGGCCATGTTCTGCTTCGGAACCATTTCATCCATAGCGGACGAAGAAGGAACTCTACACCGCATCGCGGATCCTCCAGAGAGAAAGTCTCCCTCAACGATCTCCGGGAAAGTCGGAACGAAGCAGGGAAAAGCGCAACCTCCAGTGCTCCGAGCAAAGACCACCTTCAGTAAGCTAGGAGCAGAGGGTCCGTCTACCCGGAGAACTCCGCTGTCCACCTCTCCGATGGAGAAATGGACACGGATCATAAGGAAAAAGGAAGCGAACAAGGTGAAGGATTGTCAAACTGCTCTTCTGGTATCTCTGTCCTCAAAGGAGAATAGAAAGAGGCTCATCACGACGACGGCTCCATTCTACCCCGACGTCCTCTTCATTGGGAGAGCAGAGTCGTCCCATGTCTCCGACGATGAACCAACTGCGCCCGGGGAAGAACCTCTTCAACGAGAAGCCCGCCGACGCAGGAATCGGCGCCGAAATATCCGGCGACATCACACGGCCGGAGAGCGTGATCCAGCACAGCCCGTATCGCGGGATGAAATCTCGTAGGTAGGAGAAACTCCAGACGAACGGGTCTTCAGGGAAAGGAGGAATTCCCGACGACGCGACCGTCGGCAAGCTCAAGAACAAGCTGAGCAGGAAGCGAGACAACGCCGGGAGAACCCTCTTCTCGGACGGAAGCTGAACCCTGACTTCGCCTGAGCCCTGAACACGCCAAATGAAGTCGGAGGAGTGTTGGCTCGGATAGCCGACGGTCTCCCCCGAACTCCGGACGCCGAGGGCTATCGGCGGCTGCTCACTCGGGCGCCTAATCATCTTCTACCTCTCGCTCATCCACCGAGTGATCTACGACACACCATCAACAGTCGGCAAGACGCATGGAGCTTCATCAACGCTTCACGCGAATGACGGCACGAGAACGAGATCCAGCGCCGAGAAGAATATGATCGGGACCACGGTGTCCCTGCGTGGAGTCAGACCACCAGAGTTGAGTCAGCAACAGCTTCAACCGGCGGCACAACCCGGGGACGGTCGAGGCACCACGACAATAACTCCCCTCCCCGGGACAGACATCATCATCACCGACAGGAGGACACGTGTGGGGTATCGGCGCTCACCCCACATCTTAGGGCCATTCAGTGGCCCCCAAACTTCAAGGTCTCCAACGTTGACAAGTACGAGCCTAAGCATGATCCAGGAGGCTGGCTGGCCGTCTACACCACCGCTGCCCAGGCCGCTGGGGTGACTGAAGACGTGATGACTGCATACCTGCCCATTGTCCTCGGGTAAGATGCACTGCAGTGGCTATGGCACCTACCACGACACTGCATCGACGACTGGAGTGACTTCAGCCAGCGCTTCATCGCCAACTTCCAATCCCTCTCCGACAAGCCGGCGCAGCCATGGGACCTCAAGACCATCAAGCGCCGAGAGGACGAAAATCTTCGGTCGTACCTCAAAAGATTTCAGACCATGAGGAATCGAATCCCCGAGGTTGCGGAAGCAGCAGTGATCGAGGACTTCTACCGGGGATCTAATGACTCGGCTTTCGTCCGAGCCATACTGCAGAAGGCGCCGACTACCTCTGAGAAGCTGTTCCGGGAAGCCGACCTCTACATCACCGCCGACAAACGAGCTCAGGACCTCATCGGAGGAGCAAAGCCTGCACCGGTGGCACCGCGACACGACACGAACCAACAACCTGACAAACGTTGGGAGAAGAGGCCTCGTGAAGAAGTCCACGCCGCCGGACCGCCCGCCTCTCGCGCCCGAGGAGGACCTCGTGGGGGCAAACGTACACTGGACGACATCCTCGACGCCCAGTGCCCGTACCACAAGGACATGCGCCACACCCTCCAAAACTGCAGAGACTTCAAGCACTCCGTGGGGAACGGCTGACCCTTCCAACCTCTACCACCTCTCCCACCACGAGGAGGACCTGGAGAACCTTGACAACCCCAACAGCAGGAGGGGGGAGGAGGCAGAGCATTCCCGCGCGTTGATGGGGAAGTCAACGACATCTTCGGCGGACACGGGTCGCAAGAAAGCAAGAGGCAACAAAAGTGTTGGAGCGAAGGCAGAAACGCCACCCTTCGCCCGAAGTCTCCACCGCTTAGCCCCTGCCCTGACAGACAAAGCAGGCAGGGACACCCTTCGCTTCATCGGCGCCAGAGACAACATGGAGACCCTTCGCTCGATTCGGCACCAGACGAAGGCCTGCGGCAACGCCTCCCCACGGCGCGGCCTCGGTCAGCTCCGAGGCCCACATGAGATCAGGCCCATTGTAACGGGCCCTGCGTGGCCGCGTTTGTGTTACGGGCCTAATTTGTAAAGGTGTACTTGTAATTACAGCTTGTAACCCCGCTTTATGGGAATATTCTGGGGATAAACTAGGTACCTGAGGGCACATGCGTCCTTAACGCAAGGCGCCGTGCACTCGGATACCTATAAATACCCCCGCACAGTGCCCGTGAGAGGCCAGATTAACAGAGCTTTTGCCATCACGCGCGAGTGCCCTGTTGCCATCACCATTCACCCGTGTTGGATCTCCTTGCTGTCGAGAGACAGTCCCAACATTTGGCGCCCACCGTGGGTGCTACGAGACAACCACCCGCGATGGCACCCAAGAGAGCTAACCCGAAGGCTGACGAGGCTGCGAAGGCAGCACTGCTCGCCGCAAGAAAGGGCAAGGCCCTCGCCCTCACCCAATCCACCCACCAAGAGGCCACTGAAGACGACACCCTCCGCACCTGCGACCCTGAGGGACAACCCTCAGGCTTCGCACCTCCCTCAGGCTTCGCACCTCCCCCAGGCTTCGCACCTCCCTCAGGCTTCGCACCACCGGAGGGCGCGGACCTCGCCGAGGACGGTGAGGTCCTCGGCATCTCCGCAGAAGAACAGCTACAGCTGCGCGCTCTGCGCCTCAAGAACCGCAACCTCCAGAGGCAGAAGGAGATATTGGAGGCCAAGCGCCAGCGTGTGTCCGCACTCGCCAAAGTGCGGCAGATGATACGCGACGAAGAGCACAAGGCCCAGGAACTCGAGCGGGAGATCGCGCTGATGCAGCGCGAAGGCCACCTCGGCCCGCAGCACGAGTCATCCCTCCAGCAGCGCGCACAAAACGAAGACACGCGCGAAGGCCACCCCGGCCTGCAGCATGAGCCACCCCTGCAACACCGCGCGCAACCGGAGGACCCGCGTTTACCCCAGCGCGACTTCACTTTCCCGCACGCCGCGCCATTCCAAGGGGTCAATTATCTCGATGAGCGAAGTCCCCTGGCGCCTCACCTGCAAGTGACGCCATGGCCAGCTAACTTCCGGGCTGGGACCTACCCCAAGTACAACGGCAGCACCGACCCGGCTCAATACATAATGAGTTACCAGGTCGCCGTCGCATCGTCCGGGGGGGACGACGCCACAATGGCGAAGTCCTTCATCATCGCCCTCGAGGGCCCCGCGCTCACCTGGTTCACCAGGTTGCCTCCGCTGTCCATCGATTCCTGGAGAAGTCTCCGGGACAAGTTCCTCCTCAACTTCCAAGGGTACCGCCCGGACACCGACGCCCTGGCCGAGCTCTCGCTCTGCAAGCAGCTAGAGAGGGAGACCCTGAGGGAATATTACCGCAAATTCCTCACACTCAAGTCACAGCTACCCTCAGTCGATGACCAGATTGCCATCCACTATGCTATCAGTGGTCTTCGCGCTGGCGTCCTTTACAGCCACTGCATCAGAGACCCGCCGAAGAACCTCCAAGAGTTGTACCAGCTGTTTGAAAAGTATGCCAGATCCGAGGAGCTCCACCAGCGCAAGATTGAGTCCCAGCGGAAGCCAAAAGACGCTCCACAGTCCAGCCGCACGTGGACAAGAACTCCGCAACCAGACTCCGGTCGAGATGGCCGCGGTCAGCCGCAAGTTGTCACACCCGGTTTTGGGAAGGTAAACCGAATGCGAACCATGTACGTGCCAGGATCAGAACTCACGTACATAGCGATTACATAAATGACTCATCATAGCACAATGCCTCGAATAACAATAAAGAGTAAGTAATAATATTAAAGACTAGAGTCATTTACATAATATAAATCAAAGTACACAGAACCGAAACGTAGCCAACGTAAACAAACCCACCACAGGCAGCTGACTGGGGGAGGTCGCTAGCCTAATCCTCGAACTCGTCGAAGTCCTGGAACTCCTAGAGATCCGCCTCGACGCCTTCTTCTTTACCTGAGCATAGATTGCACCAAAGGCAACCTGGTGTTTTGTGAAAGCAAGGGTGAGTACACATCAACGTACTCAGCAAATGTCCCGTTTGGCTGAGGTGGACTAGCTTTATGTGGGGTTAAGCTCAAGAAGTTGCTTTTAGTTGGTCAGGTATTTATTATTAGTGGAAGCCAAGTTTTATCATATAACCAACCCGTGAATCATTTCCTCATCGAGGAACATCATTATCGTCATCGAACCAAAATAATAAATAGAACCATTGTATCTCAGATCATTTGTATCTCTAATCAAAGAGGATCCCAAGGCTGCTCTTAACCGTGAGCACGGCTGATATATCAGTTTCATTACCCTCTGCAGAGGTCGCACACTTTACCCATGAGCCGTGATTCCCGTTTTGCCCGGGGATCATGACTCCCCATTGATCACTTCCTAGGTGGTCCGGCAGGGTATCACTACGTAGCTTTTACAAAGATTCCCTAGAGGTCATAGCCGCCCGTTAGGTTTCTCCAGTTTGATAAACACAGTACCTCTCCCCGCAGGAGGGTGACTAACAAAAGCAAAACGAAAGAACCTCGGCACTCAGCCTCGGCAGAGCAAGCACTGTGCCTGGACCCCATTGACGGCACGACGGCGAAGCAACTACACCTCTAGTTCCTCTAATTAATTAGCTAAGGGCGTCCCATTTCACCCTCATGGTTGCACTGTTATCCCGGGTGGTCTCTCAACGAACAGGTCCTTACGGAGAGGTACTCGAGAAACAGCCCGAGTCCCCTTAAATGCCACAAGTATATCATCATATCCAGAATAAAATCACAGTATCATCATTGTATCTCATCATGTTCATTGATTAAAGTAAAGCGCTAGCATGTAGCTAACCATAGGAACCCAAAAGGTAAATCAAGGACAAGGTAAATAGAAAGCTAGTAAATCCTTAGGTTGTTCATAGTATGCGGGACAATGTATTATAAAGTAAATGGGACATAATGGGTCAGAGGACACTTGCCTTCAGTAAACAGATGCCCAGGGTCTTCAACCTTGTGGAACTCGAAGAACTGGATCACTTGGTCGCCAACGCTTGATCTTTGATCCCTCGAAGCTCGAAAACGGATCGCAATCTATTCGCGACGCACAACGAATAAAACAGGCACAAACAAACATATATATGCATAAGAACATTACACCATTCAAATAAGAACATAATAAAATATGCAAAACGAAATAGGGCGTGTTACTACGGTTACGCGAGGATAAGAAACGCGTCAGTCAGAGCTACGCTCGACAAGCTATCGCGTCTACAACAAACGAGTATTAATCATAACATTTAGTTTAATCTGATTATATTAATCGATATTTATTTAAAATGAAACTAGAGCTATCGCACTGTCTTAATTAACTAGCCACACTAACAGTTCTTAGTTGAATAAATAATTTAAATATCAGCGACTCTAAGCGGGACGAATTAGCGGAGTGAGGTGAAATACACGCGTGAAACAGCACGACCGCACGCGACCTAGCGCGCACCACGCGCGGCACGCGCAGACAACGTGACGACGGTGAACCCAACATGACAACGTGCAAACGACGTGCGAACATGCGCGACATAGCACGCTGATGACACACAAAACAGCACGTGCGACCAGCGCAAAACGACGCGCGAACCAGCACGCCACCGCGTGCGGAACAGCACGCGCGACAGGCAAGATAAACTAAATAGGTAACACATTTTTACTAAACAAATATTAAATAACTAAAAAGTGGTTAAGTTAACATTAACCATGTTAGTTTATTATCAAGGTGCAAGTTGGAAACTAATCATAATCTAATGGGAGTATTAATCCAATCAATATTAGTTGAACAAACATTAAATAAGTTATTTAAAATATGAGGCCTGACAGATTAACGTTATTAACGTGAATGCTCATAAACGAAAACAATTTATTATTACGCGCAGACGATGTGCGATACACGTGATCGACACGCGAGATACGCGCAACAGGAGCGAGCAACACGCGGCGAGGCGCGTAAAGGAATGACGACGCGCAACGACTTGCGCGAACAGCACGCGTGCCACAAGAACAACACGCGCAAATAGCGCACCGATGGTGCGACGACGACGAATGACGCGCACGACTCACGAGACTCGCTAACAGATATCATGTTTATACTAAATAATTATTAATTCAAAAACATTTGAATTGGCATGATTACATTGATCATGTATTTATAAAGCGTAAATTAGTGCTATTGCCTAGTTTTAATTAGAAAGTCATTTTAATAACCATCGGGTAAATAACTAATTAACTAATTATAACACACGTCATGATAAACTAATGTTACTAACATGTAATCATCATTATTATAGAGTTAATGTGGCGAAACAGGTTTACGACGCAAATTATATTTATAGAAATATTGCGTAGAACTTGTAATTTAAACAATCATGTTTTAAAAGACACGACATACACGAATTACTGGATTGACGTCGTGTTTACATTAAGCGAGTATTATATAAAAAGCATTTACATGGGCACTAATCATGTTAACATTTATTTATAGAAGTTTAAATTATAACTATAAACCAGTTTTATTTAGATTGTTATTTCAATAATCATTGAATAAACAAATAAACAAACAAATGAATAAATGAATAAAACATGCGTCATGAGAAAATAATATTTTTTAACATGTTCATGGTATTACTATGAAGCTAATGCGACTTAAATGAAATAAACGAACATCTAACACATAGGTTAACACATTTAATAAATCGTGGATTAAGCGATGTGCTGCTATTTCGTTGGTCGGGAATTTGCCACATGCAAGGCCACAAGGGCAGGCCAAAGAAGATCCCAGGATATGTTGTGGAGGGGAGGGGTTACTTTTCCCTACGCGATTCACGTGCACTTGCATGCAAGGTGGGCCCTGGCGGTTTCTCTCCAACGCAGAGCATGGGACTGGGAAACTACATGCGACATGCAACATGCAGTGGAGCCCATGCGGTTTCCATTTCTCTGGTGGCTAGTGGGCTGGTGCCTGGAGGCATGCGTGCATGTGGGTGGGACCCACCAGCAGTTTGGCTTTCTCCTCAAGCACGCGCATGAACTGGAGCGGAACTGGGCACAGTAGAGCTCGATGGCCGGTGGCCGCGGCTGCTGCGACGAGCACGCCGGAATGGAGAGAAAGAGATGTCGTCGCCGGGAAAAGAAAGAGGAGGAAGGGGCTCACCTCGGGACGGTGCACGACGAGGAGGGATCGTGGATGTAGCTTGCTCCAGCGTGCAGTGCTTCAACGGCGAGCTCAATGGAGCTCCGCGCGCAGGAGGCGGCCAGGCGAGCGCGCTAGGCGGGGGTGCTGGCCGCGCCAGCCTAGAGTAGGCCAGGCCGGGGCTGTCCGCGACGGCCGCGTGCTGATAACGCGCCGCACCGCAGGCCGCAGGACCTCGCGCTGGCGAGGCTCGACGACGTCGGTGGCTTGGGCAGGAACAGTGGCGAGCACAGCACGGACTCCTTGCACGACGGCGAGCTCGGCGTGGGGCGGCTGCTGTGCAGTTGCAAGAATGCGGCATTTTACGAGATCGAGGGAGGGGAGAGCAGGTGCCAGAGCTTCAAATACGGGCGACTTGGCGATCGGTTGCTGGCGTGCGTCATGGCCAATTCAAGCGGAAGAAGCAGATTAAGGAGGGGATTACGAGTGGGGCCACGACGCGGAGCAATAGCTGAGTGCCCGAGCTCTACGCGCGTGCCCGCGCAACCACTGGGCCGAGCCGGCCGCAGGGGTAGGGGTGGGAATATGTTAGTTTTTTCCCTTTTTGTTTTATGTAATTATATGTGTAGATGTGTATTTATATTTATATATATAACTATATTTATTTATATTAGATCATCCAAATTTAATATTTTTTCCCAAATGGAAACGCCACCAAAACCATTTTAGCAAACAAGAAATTATCTCTCGACATAAGATGCAACACACACGTATATATGTATATATATTCAAAATAACACCTGAATTTGAGAGATATTAGAAAATAAATTTTACACCCCCAAATTCAGGGTGTTACAAATCTAACCCCCTTAACAGAATCTCGCCCTCGAGATTCAAGAAGAAGCTAGCAAGAAAAACAAGGCTGGTTCATCGGTTGTTCACGACTTTATTGAGTTGACTTTGACTCTACAAGCTTAACTTGTGGACTGGCCCCTTTGAACTTCAGATGCTTGAGACCGATTGATGCAGTTCTTGAGGATCTTCTGGACCCGTGGGTTAGGACCCACACATGCTTTCGCTGCGCAACTCTGATCTTGACTGATTTGGAGGAGTTGGAGGTTGCCAAATGGACAGGTGCAAGAGGAAAGAATAGCGAGAAAAGGTAAGTATGAACGGATTAGAGAGAGCAGGGGGAGAACCCAACCACTTAACTCTATGGCACTCACCTAGTAAACAGATGCCATTGCGGACCAAGGGCCACAACACATCAACACTCATTCCAAAGAAGCAAATCAGTCATAGCAAAAGGACAAACATCATGAGCACACAGCAACAGACATCTCGTTGCTATACGTTCCTTTTAATTAAATGGTGGTCTTTCCTTAAAAAGGGAAACTACTCTAAGGCCAACAAAAGGTAAGGGGAATAATGAGACATGGAGGGTAGGGGCATGAGCATAATAAAGGATGGAGCTAAAACAATGATTGTATCCGACAAGGGAGAGAATGCAACCAAGGTCAGGATAGGTAAAACACCATTCTCAAATCGAGATGGAAAAGATGATATTTCAAAAGGTAGGCATAAGGTAACATCATGGAAAGATCTAGAGATTACAAAGGTACAGGAGGTAACAAGGAAAAGCACACCAAAAGATCGAGTTAAAACAAGACTTGCAACACGATAGAGGAATAGGGAACGAACAAGAGCGGGGAGGGGTAAGACAACACTCTTGAACTGAAACGGGAGAGGGGGCTTTAAAATATGGGTACATGATAGGCATCAAGGTAAAGATCGAGGAATGACAAGGGTCAAGGTGATAACAGACAAACACACATGAAGGGGTGTATTTCAGACAAAACTTGCAAGGCGTCAAAGAAGGGGGAGCAATCAATGGTGAAGTGGGCGAGGCATTACCCTCGAACAGGGACAGAAAAGAGAAGGCTTTAAAAGGTAGGTTCAAAGTAGGCATATGACAAGGGCATAGGTATCACGAGGGTTTAAAGGTGATAACTGACAAGGATGTAGGAGAGGAGGTAAATGTTCATAAGAACTAAGAATATAAATACCACAAAGGATGGAGTTAAGACAAGACCTGCAAATGGAAAAGGAGACGGTACGTCCATGGGCCAGATGGGTAAACTGCCACTCTCAAATTGAGGTGGAAGAGAGGAGATTTTTTTTAAAGAGCAAGAATAAAGATAAGTGTCAAGGCAAGACCGATGGATGACAAGGTAATGGTGATAGCAAATAAAACACACAGCAAAGGATGGAATTAAGACAAGACTTGTAAGGCGATAAGAAGTGAAAAGAAATCAAGGGAGAGATGGGTAACTCGCAACTCTCAAACTTTCTCAAAATAAAGGAGAGGCTTTTAAAGGATAAGTTTAAGGTAAGCATTTAGGTAGATGACATAAATATCGCAAGGGTCAACGGAGATAACAGACAAGAGTATAGGAGAAAAGGTGAAGGCATAGAAGAGCCAGTGGTATAAGTACAATAAAAAATGGAGGTATGTCAAGGCTTACACGCGGTAAAGAATAGGACGTTGCCAAGGATAAGATAAGTAAAACAACGTTCTCAAATTGGGATAGGAGATTGGAGATTTTAGATAACAAAAATAATGTAATCACCAAGGTAAGATTGAGAGATGGGATAGGTGGAGACAGTAACAAACAAAAGCACAGCAAAGGACGAAGTTACAAACTCGCAAGCCAAAGAAGAGGATGCGACGAAGGTAAAGATAGGTAAAGTATAGCTCTCAGAATAAGACGAGAGAGAGGTGATTTTAAAGGGCAGGTATGAGACAAACATCAAGTAAGATATAGAGGTGTCAAAGGTAAAGGTGATAATAATGAAAAGCATAAGGATAGAGTTCAGGCAAGACTCGCTAGGTGGCGAAGTGGAGAAAATAGTCAAGGGTAAGATAGTTAAGGTTGCAACAGAATGGTTGAAGTAAAGAAAATTAATTACCAAGTGGAATTACAAGGAAACAACAAGATTACCAAGGATATGCAAAATAAAATGACCGCTCATGGATCATGAAGAAACAAAGGTGGTCAAGAGTATGTAAACTGAAAGGTTCTAAATAGACATTGGGGTACAAAGGTAAGCTTTTATATAAAAAGTAAAAGTATGCAAGATTACGAAGGTGCGAGCATACCAAGACCTAGGGAGTACGAATTGCCGAAAGATAGCGACTTAGCAACAGAATAGGAAAGGGTATCGAAAGACAGGATGATGATGGACATATAAACTAAAATGTTTAAGTAGGCAGTAGAAATTCATATGTAAATATTTGAAACAAGAGTATTTAAGAATCTAGGGTACGAGAAGGAATAAGGATTGCCAAATTGTAGAAATTTAGTGATGGAAGAGGAATAAATCTCAAAAGGCAAGAAGGTTATGGTCAGGGGGCATCTACAAAGATGTCGCAAGCACAAGAGTGAGATCAGATCTAATAGATTGAGAAAAGTATAGACCATACTGGAATAAAATACTTTTGGCAAGGGGGCATATAGGAGCACAACATAGAATTAGTCGAGGTGACTAATATTTTGAAACAGCATCAAGGATGAGGTGAAGTAATGATCAATAAGTCCTTAAAACGACCAATGCTACTCTAGGCTAGCGGTCCTACAGTCAGCACGGCTTTGATACCACTTATGTCACACCCGGTTTTGGGAAGGTAAACCGAATGCGAACCATGTACGTGCCAGGATCAGAACTCACGTACATAGCGATTACATAAATGACTCATCATAGCACAATGCCTCGAATAACAATAAAGAGTAAGTAATAATATTAAAGACTAGAGTCATTTACATAATATAAATCAAAGTACACAGAACCGAAACGTAGCCAACGTAAACAAACCCACCACAGGCAGCTGACTGGGGGAGGTCGCTAGCCTAATCCTCGAACTCGTCGAAGTCCTGGAACTCCTAGAGATCCGCCTCGACGCCTTCTTCTTTACCTGAGCATAGATTGCACCAAAGGCAACCTGGTGTTTTGTGAAAGCAAGGGTGAGTACACATCAACGTACTCAGCAAATGTCCCGTTTGGCTGAGGTGGACTAGCTTTATGTGGGGTTAAGCTCAAGAAGTTGCTTTTAGTTGGTCAGGTATTTATTATTAGTGGAAGCCAAGTTTTATCATATAACCAACCCGTGAATCATTTCCTCATCGAGGAACATCATTATCGTCATCGAACCAAAATAATAAATAGAACCATTGTATCTCAGATCATTTGTATCTCTAATCAAAGAGGATCCCAAGGCTGCTCTTAACCGTGAGCACGGCTGATATATCAGTTTCATTACCCTCTGCAGAGGTCGCACACTTTACCCATGAGCCGTGATTCCCGTTTTGCCCGGGGATCATGACTCCCCATTGATCACTTCCTAGGTGGTCCGGCAGGGTATCACTACGTAGCTTTTACAAAGATTCCCTAGAGGTCATAGCCGCCCGTTAGGTTTCTCCAGTTTGATAAACACAGTACCTCTCCCCGCAGGAGGGTGACTAACAAAAGCAAAACGAAAGAACCTCGGCACTCAGCCTCGGCAGAGCAAGCACTGTGCCTGGACCCCATTGACGGCACGACGGCGAAGCAACTACACCTCTAGTTCCTCTAATTAATTAGCTAAGGGCGTCCCATTTCACCCTCATGGTTGCACTGTTATCCCGGGTGGTCTCTCAACGAACAGGTCCTTACGGAGAGGTACTCGAGAAACAGCCCGAGTCCCCTTAAATGCCACAAGTATATCATCATATCCAGAATAAAATCACAGTATCATCATTGTATCTCATCATGTTCATTGATTAAAGTAAAGCGCTAGCATGTAGCTAACCATAGGAACCCAAAAGGTAAATCAAGGACAAGGTAAATAGAAAGCTAGTAAATCCTTAGGTTGTTCATAGTATGCGGGACAATGTATTATAAAGTAAATGGGACATAATGGGTCAGAGGACACTTGCCTTCAGTAAACAGATGCCCAGGGTCTTCAACCTTGTGGAACTCGAAGAACTGGATCACTTGGTCGCCAACGCTTGATCTTTGATCCCTCGAAGCTCGAAAACGGATCGCAATCTATTCGCGACGCACAACGAATAAAACAGGCACAAACAAACATATATATGCATAAGAACATTACACCATTCAAATAAGAACATAATAAAATATGCAAAACGAAATAGGGCGTGTTACTACGGTTACGCGAGGATAAGAAACGCGTCAGTCAGAGCTACGCTCGACAAGCTATCGCGTCTACAACAAACGAGTATTAATCATAACATTTAGTTTAATCTGATTATATTAATCGATATTTATTTAAAATGAAACTAGAGCTATCGCACTGTCTTAATTAACTAGCCACACTAACAGTTCTTAGTTGAATAAATAATTTAAATATCAGCGACTCTAAGCGGGACGAATTAGCGGAGTGAGGTGAAATACACGCGTGAAACAGCACGACCGCACGCGACCTAGCGCGCACCACGCGCGGCACGCGCAGACAACGTGACGACGGTGAACCCAACATGACAACGTGCAAACGACGTGCGAACATGCGCGACATAGCACGCTGATGACACACAAAACAGCACGTGCGACCAGCGCAAAACGACGCGCGAACCAGCACGCCACCGCGTGCGGAACAGCACGCGCGACAGGCAAGATAAACTAAATAGGTAACACATTTTTACTAAACAAATATTAAATAACTAAAAAGTGGTTAAGTTAACATTAACCATGTTAGTTTATTATCAAGGTGCAAGTTGGAAACTAATCATAATCTAATGGGAGTATTAATCCAATCAATATTAGTTGAACAAACATTAAATAAGTTATTTAAAATATGAGGCCTGACAGATTAACGTTATTAACGTGAATGCTCATAAACGAAAACAATTTATTATTACGCGCAGACGATGTGCGATACACGTGATCGACACGCGAGATACGCGCAACAGGAGCGAGCAACACGCGGCGAGGCGCGTAAAGGAATGACGACGCGCAACGACTTGCGCGAACAGCACGCGTGCCACAAGAACAACACGCGCAAATAGCGCACCGATGGTGCGACGACGACGAATGACGCGCACGACTCACGAGACTCGCTAACAGATATCATGTTTATACTAAATAATTATTAATTCAAAAACATTTGAATTGGCATGATTACATTGATCATGTATTTATAAAGCGTATAAAGCGTAAATTAGTGCTATTGCCTAGTTTTAATTAGAAAGTCATTTTAATAACCATCGGGTAAATAACTAATTAACTAATTATAACACACGTCATGATAAACTAATGTTACTAACATGTAATCATCATTATTATAGAGTTAATGTGGCGAAACAGGTTTACGACGCAAATTATATTTATAGAAATATTGCGTAGAACTTGTAATTTAAACAATCATGTTTTAAAAGACACGACATACACGAATTACTGGATTGACGTCGTGTTTACATTAAGCGAGTATTATATAAAAAGCATTTACATGGGCACTAATCATGTTAACATTTATTTATAGAAGTTTAAATTATAACTATAAACCAGTTTTATTTAGATTGTTATTTCAATAATCATTGAATAAACAAATAAACAAACAAATGAATAAATGAATAAAACATGCGTCATGAGAAAATAATATTTTTTAACATGTTCATGGTATTACTATGAAGCTAATGCGACTTAAATGAAATAAACGAACATCTAACACATAGGTTAACACATTTAATAAATCGTGGATTAAGCGATGTGCTGCTATTTCGTTGGTCGGGAATTTGCCACATGCAAGGCCACAAGGGCAGGCCAAAGAAGATCCCAGGATATGTTGTGGAGGGGAGGGGTTACTTTTCCCTACGCGATTCACGTGCACTTGCATGCAAGGTGGGCCCTGGCGGTTTCTCTCCAACGCAGAGCATGGGACTGGGAAACTACATGCGACATGCAACATGCAGTGGAGCCCATGCGGTTTCCATTTCTCTGGTGGCTAGTGGGCTGGTGCCTGGAGGCATGCGTGCATGTGGGTGGGACCCACCAGCAGTTTGGCTTTCTCCTCAAGCACGCGCATGAACTGGAGCGGAACTGGGCACAGTAGAGCTCGATGGCCGGTGGCCGCGGCTGCTGCGACGAGCACGCCGGAATGGAGAGAAAGAGATGTCGTTGCCGGGAAAAGAAAGAGGAGGAAGGGGCTCACCTCGGGACGGTGCACGACGAGGAGGGATCGTGGATGTAGCTTGCTCCAGCGTGCAGTGCTTCAACGGCGAGCTCAATGGAGCTCCGCGCGCAGGAGGCGGCCAGGCGAGCGCGCTAGGCGGGGGTGCTGGCCGCGCCAGCCTAGAGTAGGCCAGGCCGGGGCTGTCCGCGACGGCCGCGTGCTGATAACGCGCCGCACCGCAGGCCGCAGGACCTCGCGCTGGCGAGGCTCGACGACGTCGGTGGCTTGGGCAGGAACAGTGGCGAGCACAGCACGGACTCCTTGCACGACGGCGAGCTCGGCGTGGGGCGGCTGCTGTGCAGTTGCAAGAATGCGGCATTTTACGAGATCGAGGGAGGGGAGAGCAGGTGCCAGAGCTTCAAATACGGGCGACTTGGCGATCGGTTGCTGGCGTGCGTCATGGCCAATTCAAGCGGAAGAAGCAGATTAAGGAGGGGATTACGAGTGGGGCCACGACGCGGAGCAATAGCTGAGTGCCCGAGCTCTACGCGCGTGCCCGCGCAACCACTGGGCCGAGCCGGCCGCAGGGGTAGGGGTGGGAATATGTTAGTTTTTTCCCTTTTTGTTTTATGTAATTATATGTGTAGATGTGTATTTATATTTATATATATAACTATATTTATTTATATTAGATCATCCAAATTTAATATTTTTTCCCAAATGGAAACGCCACCAAAACCATTTTAGCAAACAAGAAATTATCTCTCGACATAAGATGCAACACACACGTATATATGTATATATATTCAAAATAACACCTGAATTTGAGAGATATTAGAAAATAAATTTTACACCCCCAAATTCAGGGTGTTACACAAGTACACAACATTGCCAACCAGCAGCCGGCCGCTGACCCCCTTCGCCGCCAGGAATACCCCCCCCAGGGCCGCGGAAGTGGAACTCGCGGCAGGGGCCGAGGGCGTGCGCAGCCACCCCCTCCACCGCGCCGATTTTACTGCCTTTTCCATGGCGAAGACTGCGCCCACCCAACCAAAGACTGCCCCGAAGTGAAGGCCACCAGAGACAGAATGGCGAGGGCGCAGCCAGCCGACAACCCCAGAATTGTCGCGCATAACTACCAGCCACCCCCTCCACCATATATCCACGCTCCCGCCCCGCATCCACCGCACCACGCTTACCAACATCATCAGGAAGTACAAATCGTACATCCTCCGCCTCCACCACCACACCAGCAACAACAAAACATCCCCAACGCCCCAAAGCAGGAGGACTTCGCCGATCAACCTTATCGCGGAGTCATTCATATGATAACTGGGGGGTCCAGCACCGACTTCGACACCAAGCGGCAGAAGCGGGACCACTACCGCAGCATAAACCATGTAGCCGTCACGGGCCCAGTTGTACAGACAAAGTGGTCCCACGTACCGCTCACCTTCGACGCACGGGACGTCGATTTGCGCAGCGCCCCCCACTGCGATGCCATGGTCATCAATTGCAGCGTGGCAGGCTGGGACCTACACAAGGTCCTCGTTGACAACGGCAGCCAGGCAGACATCATCTTCCTCCACGCCTTCGATCGCATGGGCATCAGCCACAGCCTGCTTAAGCCTTCGGACAACCCGTTGTATGGCTTCGGCGGCAAAGGCACCTTCCCCGTCGGCAAAATAGAGTTGCCCCTCTCCTTCGGTGTAGCACCCAATGCCCGAAGTGAGCAAGTGACTTTTGACATTGTGGATATGGTATATCCATACAACGCCATCATGGGACGGGGCTCCATCAATAAGTTTGAAGCTGCCATCCACGGACTGTATTTGTGCATGAAGATACCAGGCCCGCTAGGCGTAATTATAGTCCGCGGTGACCAGCAAACAGCGCGCAACATAGAGCGGGACTTCGTGCCCGGGCAGAGGAACGTGCACTGTCTCACGACACAGTGCGAGGTCCCTGCGCCCGCCAGCCCAACTGACAAGCAGCACGACAGGGCTCAGTTGCAGAGTCAGGATGGGACCAAGATTGTCCCCCTCGATCAGGCCACGCCCAAGCAGACAGTCACTATCAGCGAAGACCTTACTTCGCATGAAGAAGAGAAGCTCCTCTGCTGCCTAGCCAAGAATAAAGATGTCTTCGCCTGGTCCGCCCTCGACCTGGTCGGAGTCAGCCGATCCATAATCGAGCACAGTTTGGGAATCGACCCCTCGGTGCGACCAAGAAAGCAAAAGCTTCGCAAAATGTCCGATGAAAAGACAGAGGCCGCCAAGGCGGAGGTGCACCGCCTCCTAGAGGCTAAATTCATTGAGCCAGTGGCTTACCCCACATGGCTCTCCAATGTTGTAATGGTGCAGAAAAAAAGCGGGAAATGGCGGATGTGCATAGACTTCACCTGTCTCAATAAGGCCTGCCCAAAAGACAATTTCCCGTTGCCACGGATCGACAAAATAGTCGATAGCGCGGCCGGATGCGAGGTCCTGTCTCTCCTCGACTGCTTCTCCGGCTATCACCAGATATACATGAAGGAGGAAGACAAGGCCAGCACCAGCTTTATAACACCCTTCGGCACTTATTGCTTCGTCAGAATGCCGGAGGGTCTCAAGAATGCCGAGTCCACCTTCTCCAGACTCACCAAAACAGTACTCGAAGGGCAGGTCGGCAGAAATATATTTACATATGTGGACGACATCGTCGTCGCCAGCAAAAATAAGGAGGACCATCTCGCCGACCTGGCCGAGACATTCGCAAACATGCGAGACGCACGACTCCGCTTAAACCCGGAAAAGTGCGTTTTCGGTGTTCGCCAGGGCAAGATATTGGGCTACCTGGTGTCGCACCGCGGCATCGAGGCCAACCCAACCAAGATCCAGGCCATCATCGACATGTCGCCTCCGCAGTCCACCAGGGATGTCCAGCGTCTGACAGGCAGATTGGCCGCTCTCAACAGATTCATTTCCAGGTCGGCCGAGCGAAGTCTTCCTTTCCTCAAAACTCTCCGCGGCGCAAAAGACTTCGCTTGGGGGCCGGAGCAAGCAGCGGCCTTCGCCTCATTAAAACAGTACTTAACGGAGCTAGCTACCCTCACGAGCCCCGACTCCTCGCTCCCCTTATTGCTCTATGTCGCGGCTTCGCCGCACGCGGTCAGCGCGGCACTAGTGCAGGAGCAGACAGTCGAAGGCGCTGTCAGACAGTGCCCTGTTTATTACGTCTCCGAGGTCCTGACACCGTCCAAATGCAACATGACAGAGCTGGAGAAGATCGCCTACGCAGTCGTTATGTCCTCGCGCAAGCTGCGCCATTATTTTGAAGCATTCAAGGTCCGCGTCACCTCAGACAGGGGGCTCGGCGAACTGTTTAGAAACCCGGAGGCATCGGTGAGGATCGCCAAGTGGGCAGCCGAACTCTCCGGCTACCACATCAGCTTCGAGCCCAGGACAGCCATCAAATCAGAAGTCCTGGCAGACTTCGTCGTCGACTGGACCGGGCCAGTAACACAGCCGGACCCGACCACAGAGAAGGTCTGGACGATCCACTGCGACGGCGCATGGTGCCATGCGGGGGCAGGCATCGCCACAATCATAACCTCACCAGTCGGGGTCAAGCACAGATATGCAGCACGACTCAGCTTCAATCTGGACTCCGACAGATGCACAAATAATATAGCAGAGTACGAAGCAGTTATCCTCGGCCTCCGCAAGCTAAGGGCCCTCGGAGTCACCACTTGCATCATCAAAACAGACTCCAAGGTAGTTGCCGGCCAGGTCGAAAAAGACTATGCAGCCAAGGACCCCGCACTCATGCAATACCTCGCAGCCATCCGAAGTCTCGAGAGGCAGTTCAAGGGGTTCACCGTGCAGCATGTAGACCGGGCCAAGAACGAGGAGGCCGACGCATTGGCCAAGGCCGCGGCCAGGGGCGACACTCTGCCCTCCGACGTGTTCTTCCACGTCATCGGCACACCAGCAGTCCGGAGCCCCGAAGGGCTCCAAATAACCAATGACAGCGAGGGCCACCGTACAGTCAACCTCATCATGACCGAAGACTGGCGCGCACCCATAACCCTGTTCCTGCAGGGGTATTATCACCCAGCCGACATCAGTGAGGCCAAGCGCCTCAGACATCGAAGCCGAGACTTCGCTCTGATTGAAGGCCAACTCTATAAAAAAGGGGTCAGTCAACCAATGCTTAAGTGCGTCACCGAGGCCGAAGGCATGCAGATTCTACGTGAAGTCCACAGTGGCACGTGCGGCTCGCACGCGAGGCCGAGGGCCCTAGCTGCTAAGGTGATCCGCCAGGGTTTTTACTGGCCCGCAATGATTTGCGCTGCGAATCGGGTCACTCGGTCCTGCGAAGCCTGCCAGAAGTTCTCTCCTCGGTCAGGTGGCCCTTCGCAGTATACAAAGCTGATCGCCCACACATGGCCTCTCCAGCGCTGGGGTCTCGACATTGTTGGACCCTTGCCCACCGCTCAGGGGAACCTTAAGTTCGCCTTCGTCGCGGTCGAGTACTTCACCAAATGGATCGAGGCACGGGCTGTCTCCACAATAACATCAAAGACTGCCCAAAAATTCTTCTGGCAGAACATCGTTTGCCGCTTCGGAGTACCGTCCGAATTAACAGTCGACAACGGCAAGCAGTTTGATAACCAAGGCTTCAAGGATTTTTGTTTCTCCATTGGCACCAAGCTTGCCTTCGCCTCAGTCTATCATCCGCAGTCCAACGGGGTCGTGGAGCGCGCCAACGGAAAAATCTTCACAGCTATCAAAAAAATGCTCCTCGATGAAAAAAAGGGCAGATGGAGCGATTTTTTACCCGAGGCAGTCTGGGCACTAAACACGACTGAGTGCAGGGCGACCGGATTCACTCCCTTCCGTCTTTTATACGGATCGGAGGCCATGACCCCGCAAGAAATAAAGCACGGGTCCCCGCGAACAGTCCCGTCGGCCGTCCCAGATGTGGACGAACCAACTTCAAAGGATCTCATCGACGGAGACCGTGTCTTCGCCCTACAGGCCCTGAACAAGTATCAAGCCCAGACCAAAGCATGGCGCGACCATTCAGTCACCCCGAGGGAGTTCAGCGAGGGGGACCTCGTACTCATTCGGACAGCTCGAACGGAGTCCAAGGGCAAGCTGGAGCCCAGGTGGGAGGGCCCTTTCATCGTCAAGACAAAAGCTTCCCCCAGCGCTTACAGGCTCACAACGCCAACCGGCGAGGACCTGGAGCACTCCTAGAACATTGACAACCTCCGCAAATTTTTTGTTTGATTCCTCAGGGCTGTCTTCGCCCTTGTAATTCGCAAAAACAATCTTGCACCGGCCCGCACTCTTTTCCTCCCGGGGGGTGAGGTTTTTAACGAGGCGGAGCCATGTAATATATGCGTAAAAATCCCCCGCAAAAAGACATGCGTCGAAAAAGACCGCGATGACGATCTTCGACATTCGACCACCACGAGGTCACCGCGAGGCTAAGCGCTAGCTACCCTCGCGTGCGACAAATCCGCGCAAAAGTCGCCTAAGGGTGCAGCCGGATTAGCACACCAAGTGCAAAAAAAAAAAAATCTAAGTCTATCGCGAAGACTATCCGCGCAAAAGTCGCCTAAGGGTGCAGCCGGATTAGCACAACAAGTGCGAAAAAAATCTAAGTCTATCGCGAAGACTATCCGCGCAAAAGTCGCCTAAGGGTGCAGCCGGATTAGCACAACAAGTGCGAAAAAAATCTAAGTCTATCGCGAAGACTATCCGCGCAAAAGTCGCCCAAGGGTGCAGCCGGATTAGCACAACAAGTGCGAAAAAAATCTAAGTCTATCGCGAAGACTATCCGCGCAAAAGTCGCCTAAGGGTGCAGCCGGATTAGCACAACAAGTGCGAAAAAAATCTAAGTCTATCGCGAAGACTATCCGCGCAAAAGTCGCCTAAGGGTGCAGCCGGATTAGCACACCAAGTGCGAAAAAAATCTAAGTCTATCGCGAAGACTATCCACGCAAAAGTCGCCTAAGGGTGCAGCCGGATTAGCACAACAAGTGCGGAAAAAATCTGAGTCTATCGCGAAGACTATCCGCGCAAAAGTCGCCTAAGGGTGCAGCCGGATTAGCACAACAAGTGCGAAAAAAATCTAAGTCTATCGCGAAGACTATCCGCGCAAAAGTCGCCTAAGGGTGCAGCCGGATTAGCACAACAAGTGCGGAAAAAATCTGAGTCTATCGCGAAGGCTATCCGTGCAGAAGTCGCATAAAAGCGCAGCCGGATCAGCACAACAAGTGCGAAAAAACCGAAGACTATCTATGCAGAAGACACCTAAGGGTACACCTGGACTAGCACAACAACGGCCGAAACGACAACATCAAACCATCCACACCAAGACCAACTATAATCAAGCCAACACAGCGCAGCAAAATAAATCAGTAAGTACAAAACGCCTTCGCACACACACATGCACGCGAGGGCACACAATTCCACCATACAAGCCTCGACGTACACAAGCGAGGGCACCACACTCTACATCGGCTCAACCTTAGGAATAATTCCCATCTCCCTATAATTAAATAGCATTATCCTGAGCTCCTCACCCGCAAAAAGCCTTCGTAGTTCCCCTTCACCTACACCCTCGGCGGTCGGCAGGGACAACAGTTCCTGCCGACCAGCCCCACTCACACGAAGCAGAGCCCGCTCCTCCGCGCTAACCCTACGTTTTGCAACCGCCCTTCATCGACGGCGCCCAGTGCTAGGGCCTGGCACGTCCGACGCGTCCGCGGCGTGTGGCGAAGCCTCCGCCGCAGCCACGTCCAAAGCCGCAAAATAATCCAAATTCTCCTCCGACGACTCCCCAGTCCACTCAACCGAGCTCCCGGAGTCGGCAAAATCCAAAAACTCAGATGCAGACCCACTATATTCATTACCACCTTCCGCGGTCGAAGCCGCCAAAAACTCAGTAGCAGCGGTTGCGTGCGCAGGCCTAAAATCTTGAACCTGCAAGCAACCAAAATTCAGTACAACATCCAAAAATCCTCAACCCTAAACAACCACTATGCCACCTGCGAGGGCCCTGACGCTGCGGGGGCCTCCGCCATTGTTTCCATCGCCTCCGCCGCCGGATCTTCGACGGTCGGCGCAGCTGCTGCGAGGGCATCGGGAGCGCCTTCGGCCACCTTCAGGGGCAGGTCTTCCACTGTCGCAGCAGATGTGGGGGCGCCTGGTGCGTCCTCCATGGTCTCCGGGGTCGGCTCCGGGTCAGGCAGGGCGTCGTTCAGCGCTCCGAAGTCGTCCACCCGCTCGCCTCGCTCCGCCTAAAACAAAATATACAAAAAGTCAGCAAACACACGCACAGACCACATTCAGCAAACGCAGAACAAACAACAACGTTACCTGAGCCCTCGCAGCCTCGGCCCGCTCCCTGACCACTTCACCACCATACAGACCCCACATCCGGTCATAGAGGGCGCCGGCGGACTCCTTCACCACGGGGTCTTCGACCTTATAGATGTCTCGCCCAAAATCTTCATCTGCCTGGTCGAAGGCCTCATAGTGCCGGCACCCTTCGCGAGAGAGTGCGTTCATCGCCCCCTCGCAGGTGACCAGGGAGGCGAACGCCATTAATCCCCCCAGGACGGTGGGGAGCTCCCGCAGCTCCTCTTGCACCCATTCCAAACAGCGAAGCCCGGCCTCTCGCTCCGGCACCACGAAGTCACCGGTCCGCGCACCCAGCTAGCGATATGTAGCCATAAGCTGTGTGCGCGTCCGTTCGGCCTCCGTTCGCACCGCGGCTTCGGCCCCCTTCGCGCGGCTCTCCAGAGCGGTGAGCCGCCCCGCAGGTCTTCGGCGAGATCCTTGGCAAGATTGGCTTCCGCCCGTGCCAGCCTAGCCTCCGCCTGCGCGGCCTGCTCCTTGGCGATGGCCTCGTTGGTCTCCCTCCTCTCCCCCGCCAGCTGGCGCCGGAGGTCAGCCTTTTCCTCCTCCAGGGCGGCCACCTTGTCCGCCAGTTTACGACACTTGCTGTCGGAGGCAGACTTCTCACGGACAGCGTCAGCATGTTGCGTCCGAAGTCCCTCAACTTCGGCAGATAAGGCTGCCGTAAGTGCCCCCGACGCAGTACGGCTGGTGAAGTCAGCCACCTGCAGAGCACACGTAAGGCCTTGGCCGTTAAAAAAAAAAGCTCCGCGGACCTGACTCAGCGCCTCCGTCGCCTGACTCAGCGCCTCCGTCACTCCTTTCAGCCGGCGGGTCACCGCGCCAGCCTCGTCTCTGACCAACGCGAGGGCCGACACCTCGCCTCCGGCGCCAAGGGTCCCGCCCCTCGCCTTCGACGACAGCGCAGCCGTCGCGATTGCCCCGGCAGGCACAGCTATAGCAAGCCGGCCTTCGTCCGACCCTGCAACGCATCAACGATCAAAAAAAAACGGCCGGGTGACTTACCCCCAAGATAATCGTCCACACTAATGTCCGTGCCGAAGTCGGCAACGTGTTTGCCCGGCGGCGGCAACGTTCGGGCCGCCTTCGAAGCCTCCGCCACTCTGCTGGCCGGCGGCACCACCTTCGTCAGCTTGGAGACTCCGGCGCCCGCCGTTGTCTCCGGCGCCTTGCTGGGTGCAGAGGCGCCCGCCTTCGCCGGCAACGGCGGCTTGCCTCCGCTGGAGGCCGCAGCCTTCGCCGTCCCCCGCTGCCTTTTCGGCCGGGCCTCGTGAATCCTGACGGTCGCCTGGCGTTTTTGCGCCGCCCCTTGGCGATCCTTGTCCATCACTGCCCACACAACAGCACCGATATTTTGCCCATAAGGAAAAACTCTCCACTGACGAGCCATACGAGATGTAAAACAGTCTTCCTCAGCCGCGCAGGGGACAGGAACATTTCTAGGCCAGCAGCCCCCGGTAACCCTCAGCATCCGAGCCGAAGACTCCCGGAGCTCGGGCGAAGACATCCTCTCCCCCGGGGCCGCACACGTCCTCATTAACTCTCTAGCAAAACTATCAGACACCCCGATTCCTCCCATCGCAGTACCTAATTTTCTCTTTTTTGAGGAGGGGGCGGCCGTCAGCGCAGGGTCGCCTCCAGTCTCCACCGCCGGCTTCTTCCCACGGCGGTCCGCTTCGTCTTGACCAGGGTAGCCGTCGTACGGCAATTGATTTAACTCGAAGACCCTGTTCAAACGTTCATTTGACCGGCGAATATCAAAGCTGCGCTGGCCCTCCGTCCTCACCACGTACCGCCCCACGAGCCGCACCGCCAAGTCCTCCGCATCACGCACAAAGGCGGCCGGGTCACGGTTTCGCAAGTTCAGTGCAAAGGCAGGACTTCGCACCACCCTTCCTCCGTGAAAAGGCATCTGACGAGGGCACACTTCGCCCAGCGTCCAGCCGTGCGCCAAGGGCCAGACCCCGTACGCCACAAACTCTTCAACTAAATCACGACCACTGCTCTGGCCGGCGGCACACCGAAGGGCCCCTTCGTCTGCATCCTCTTCTGCCACTTCAAAAGGCGGATACGCAGAGTAATAGTGAGAGCACATCTCAGACACGGGGAGTCCTTCATGGCCTTCGACAGTAGCCTCAGCAACGTAAAACCAAAATTCATTCCAATTGCCCCACTTGTTGCGGGCGCACGGAACCAACTCCACTACTGGCATTGTGGTCTTGCCGGTCTTCGGCGTGAATGTACACGACCCAAACTGGGCAACTCCGTCCTCAATCACCCTCTTCTGCCAATGCAAGCAGTAATTCTTCGCAAAAACTTCAACCGACGGCTGTCCGCCGTACGAAGTCGTCGCCCAGACATACTTCGCCAGCGCCACCACGGCGTTCGGTGTCAGCTGATGAATTTGAACGTTGAATCTACGCAGGACTTCGCCAACAAACCGGTGCGCAGGCAAGCGGAGACCGGCGACGAAGAACGCCTCGAAAACAACCAACTCACCCTCCGGCTCGGGGACTTCCTCCGTCCCCGGAGCACGAGCGACTCCGCCACCAAAGTAGCCCAAGCGCTGCATCTCTTCGACGCGGGCCGACGTCATCCGTGACACACCAAAATCAACAGAATCGCCGGCGCGCAGCTCCTCCACCATCACGCTACTCAACGTCTCCTCAGACGAGGCGGCGGCCGGCGGCGTGGCGTCGGCGGAAGAAGAAGAGGATGGCATTGCTACGTACCGTCGGCGGCGGCGGGCGGTTTGCTTCACTCGAGCCAGATCTCCGACGAGCAAAGGGAGCAGTAGAAGAAGAGCAGAAAGACGGCGGGCGGCTAGGGTTTTCACGGAGCGCGGAAGGCAAAGTGCAAACAGCGCCGTCCCCCGCCCCCCTTTATAGGCAGGGCGCGGCTCCTCGGGAAACCCGCAATCCCATAGGGCGCGACGCTTCGGAAAACCCGCAGTCCAACAGTACGATGTCCATCAACGGTCACATCAAAAACCCCCGCGGAACCACTTCGAGCGAGGGCAGCGTCTCCGCCATCTAGCGACGTCTTCGGCACCAGGTGACTTTGTCGAACTGGTCCCTCGGAGGGCAAATGTTGGAGCGAAGGCAGAAACGCCACCCTTCGCCCGAAGTCTCCACCGCTTAGCCCCTGCCCTGACAGACAAAGCAGGCAGGGACACCCTTCGCTTCATCGGCGCCAGAGACAACATGGAGACCCTTCGCTCGATTCGGCACCAGACGAAGGCCTGCGGCAACGCCTCCCCACGGCGCGGCCTCGGTCAGCTCCGAGGCCCACATGAGATCAGGCCCATTGTAACGGGCCCTGCGTGGCCGCGTTTGTGTTACGGGCCTAATTTGTAAAGGTGTACTTGTAATTACAGCTTGTAACCCCGCTTTATGGGAATATTCTGGGGATAAACTAGGTACCTGAGGGCACATGCGTCCTTAACGCAAGGCGCCGTGCACTCGGATACCTATAAATACCCCCGCACAGTGCCCGTGAGAGGCCATATTAACAGAGCTTTTGCCATCACGCGCGAGTGCCCTGTTGCCATCACCATTCACCCGTGTTGGATCTCCTTGCTGTCGAGAGACAGTCCCAACAAAAAGCTCAACGACCGTCAGATACTGGTGGCGACCGCTGGTCCTCCCGCCCCGTATCGATGGTCTGAACACCCAATCACCTTCACTCAGACGGATCAATGGCTCAACTTCGACCACCTGGGCAAGTATCCGCTCCTCATCGATCCGGTGATCCGAGAAAACAGGGTAAAGAAGGTACAAGTGGACGGGGGAAGCAGCATCAACGTCACCTTCCCCCGGATGCTTCAAGGCTTGGGAGTTCCCCTAAAAGAGCTCCACGAGTCAGACACTCCTTTCTTCGCATCGTGCCGACTAAAGGAGAATATCCACTAGGACACATCTACATGCCAGTCACCTTCGGAACTCCGGAAAACTACAGAACTGAGTTCCTGAGGTTCGAGTTGGTGAACTTTGACTGCGGATACAAAGCCATCATCGGTAGGCCTGAATTGGCAAAGTTCATGGCCATTCCACATTACACGTACATGATATTGAAGATGCCGGGACCACAAGGGATCATAACTATGCGCGCTGACTTCTAAGGCGCCGCAGAGTATTTCCGAGTGGCCATTCAGGTGGCCCTCACCACCAAACCATCGGCGACTTCTTCTGCGCAGGCGAACTCAAAGCTTGAGGAAGACCTCGCGGTACCCACGAATGAAGCTCAAGCCGTGACCTCTATGCGGTCGACTGAAGAGACCAAAAGAATCAACCTCGGGTTCTCCGATGAATGCAAGACTGCCATCATCAGTTCCAGCCTAGATGACAAATAGGAAGGCACGCTCGTCCAGTTTCTGCAAGATAACCGAGACGTATTCGCATGGCGACCTACGGATATGCCGGGAGTCCCGAGAGAATAGGCCGAGCACAAACTAAAGGTCTACCCCCAGGCGAGGCCGATCCGGCAGAAATTACGCCGTTTCACGCCCGACAAAAGAGAAGCCATCCGTGCAGAGCTAACTCGCTTGGTCGCGGCCGAATTCATTAGAGAAATGTTACATCCCGAATGGTTGGCAAATCCTGTTCTTGTACTCAAAAAGAATAAAGTGGATTGGCGCATGTGCGTCGACTATACAGATCTCAACAAGCACTGTCCGAAGGATCCCTTCGGACTTCCTAGAATAGACCAGGTGCTGGATTCAACCGTCGGGTGCTCTATGTTGTCTTTCTTGGATTGCTACTCTGGGTACCATCAGATCAGTTTAGCAAAAGAAGATGAAGAAAAAACTGCATTCATCACCCCATTTGGAGCTTTCTGCTATACCACCATGTCGTTTGGCCTCAAAAACGTGGGAGCAACTTACCAGAGGGCTATTCAGACATGCTTAGCCGACCACTGGGGCAAACGTGTGGAAGCTTATGTGGATGACGTGGTGATCAAAACAGAAAACTCAGAAAATTTCATTGAAGATCTACAGCTGGTCTTCAATAGTCTACGGCGATATCAATGGAAGCTTAATCCTGAAAAGTGTGCCTTTGGAGTACCAGCAGGGAAATTGCTCGGGTTTATCGTCAGCCACCGGGGAATTGAGGCTAATCCAGAAAAGATCAAGGCTATCATGAGAATGGAGGCACCATGATCACAGAAGAAAGTACAACGACTTACTGGATGCATGGCAGCCCTAAGCAGGTTCATATCAAGGCTGGGAGAGAAGGGCCTACCGTTCTACAAGTTGCTCAAGAAAGTAGACAAGTTCCAGTGGACTTCAGAGGCTCAGGAAGCTCTGGACGCACTGAAGAAATTCCTGACAACACCACCAGTGCTAAAACCGCCTCGGCGAGCCACACCGAGTCAGCCAGCTAAAGACCTGCTGTTGTACATCTCTTGCATGACTCACGTGGTGAGCACCGTGTTAGTAGTCGAGCAAGCAGAAGAAGGACACGCATATCCAGTGCAACATCCCGTCTATTTCATCAGTGAAGTCCTGGGTCCCTCGAAGAAGAAGTATCCTCAAGTTCAGAAACTATTGTATGCAGTACTTCTAGCTGCACGCAAGCTCCGTCACTACTTTGACAATCACAAAGTCATAGTAGTCACCGGATTTCCAATAGGGGATATTCTCTACAACAAAGAAGCTATCGGAAGGATAGCCAAGTGGGCCTGCGAGCTAGGGGCTCACGACATTGAGTTTCGACCTTGTACTGCAATCAAGACCCAAGCACTAGTTGACTTCATATTGGAATGGACCGAGCAACAAGTGCCAGATAACCTGGAGACTGCAGAAGTATGGAAGATGTATTTCGATGGCTCGTTGAAACTGCAGGGGGCAGGCGCAGGAATCCTTTTCATTGCACCTGGAGGTGAACAGCTCAAATATGTTGTTCAGTTACTGTTCCCAGCATCCAATAACGCGGCAGAGTATGAAGCTTTGATTCATGGACTGAACATTGCCATATCACTGGGCGTCAAGAGACTGATGGTATATGGGGATTCACTGGTGGTCATAAGTCAGATAAACAAAGAGTGGGATTGCTCGAATGACTCTATGAGGAAGTACTGCACCGCTGTCCGAAAGCTAGAAGACAAGTTTGAAGGGCTGAAATTTCATCATGTGGAGAGGGATCGCAACGCAGCAGCCGATGCATTGTCAAAGCTAGGGTCCAGCCGGGCTCAGGTCCCACCTAGAGTCTTCGTCCAAGAAGTGCTACGCCCGAGCATCTCATTAGATCGGGTAGAAGAGTGTAATATTCTGAGCCAACTCGAGTCAGATTCTGATGACTGGAGGGAGCCAATCATCAGATACATAAAGAACGAGGAGGAGTCAGACGACAAAAATACAGCAGAGCGCATTGCAAGGCAGTCAGCTCACTACACCCTCATTGGGGAAACACTATACAGAAGGGACGCGACAGGAGTCCTCATGAAATGCATTCTTTCGGCTACTAGGAAGCAACTGCTAGAGGAAGTCCACGCGGGACAATGTGGGATACATGCGGCATCCAGGACTCTGGTTGGGAAAGTCTTCAGGTCTGGTTTCTACTGGCCAACAGCGAAGAATGATGCAGCCGAGTTAGTGCAGAGGTGTAAAGCTTGTCAATACTTATCAAAACAGCAACATCTACCAGCACAGCAACTGCAAACCATACCTGTAACATGGTCGTTCGCGTGCTGGGGACTGGATATGATTGGACCCTTCAAGAAAGCTCAAGGAGGATACACCCATGTACTGGTTGCTATCAACAAATTCACTAAGTGGATAGAGTTCAAGCCCATCGCTTCTTTAACTTCAGCTAAGGCAGTGGAATTCATACAGGACATAATATTCAGGTTCGGGATACCGAACAACATCATAACTGACCTAGGATCCAATTTCACCAGTTCAGAATTTTTTGATTTCTGTGAACAAAAGAGCATCCAGATCAAGTATGCGTCCGTAGCACACCCAAGAGCCAACGGGCAAGTAGAAAGAGCCAACAGAATGATATTAGAAGCACTCAGAAAGAAAGTCTTCGAAAAGAATGAAAAGTTCGCAGTAAAATGGATCAGAGAATTGCCGTATGTGGTCTGGAGCTTAAGAACTCAACCCAGCTGAGCCTCCCTTCTTCATGGTTTATGGTTCAGAGGCAGTGCTACCTGCTGATCTCAAGTTTGGGGCACCAAGATTGACCTTCGAAAACATAGCTGAAGCTGAAGCTACCAGACTGGAGGATGTTGATATACTAGAAGAAGAACGATTGAATACAGTAATTCAGTCAGCCAGGTACCAACAGACTCTAAGGCGCTATCATGATAAGGCCATACGACATCGATCCTTCGCAGTGGGAGATCTCGTCCTCCGCGGAATTCTAACGGGGGAGGGACGACACAAATTGTCACCACTATGGGAAGGACCATTCATAGTAGCAGAGGTCACTTGGCCTAGGTCATATCGTCTTACTCAAATGGACGGCACGGAAATTGGGAACTCATGGAATATAGAACATCTCAGGAAATTCTATCCCTAGCTAGGTTTCAAGAGCTATTGGGACGGCATTGTATTATGTAAATTGGTAAACACATCATCAATAAAAAGACTTCATTCTCAAAGGCACTCAAGCTGTTTATTGTTAATCTGTATACTTACTCGACTCAAGGTGACCACCATACCCTACTAACGGAGCAATCGGCTTAAGTCGGCAATGACTTAAGACGGTGTGACATGCTCACGCTTACTTAATCTAGGGTGACCACTATACCCTACTAACGGAGCAATCGGCTTAAGTTGGCAATGACTTAAGATGGTGTGACATGCTCACGCTTACTTAATCTAGGGTGACCACTATACCCTACTAACGGAGCAATCAGCTTAAGTCGGCAATGACTTAAGACGGTGTGACATGCTCACGCTTACTTAATCCAGGATGACCACTATACCCTATTAACGGAGCAATCGACTTAAGTCGGCAATGACTTAAGACGGTGTGACATGCTCACGCTTACTTAATCCAGGGTGACCACTATGCCCTACTAACGGAGCAATCGGCTTAAGTCGGCAATGACTTAAGGCGGTGTAACATGCTTACACTTAACTCAGGGTGACCACTATACCCTACTAACAGAGCAGTCGGTTTAAGTCGGTAGTAACTTAAATCGGCACGACATGCTCACGTCTACTCAACCCGGCACAAGCTCGCTTGCGATTACTCATCTTGGGGCGATCTCTATGCCCCATGGAATGAAAAGAAGTTTCAAAATCGTCAAACTGCACTTATTTCTGCAATCGTAACTACTGTTGAATTCAAACAACAGAAAAACAATAATGGCATTCAGTACTGAAAACACTTTCTGACAGAATATTCGAGCACACTAACCACACACCCAATGCATTCAGTATTTTCTACTTGGTAATGTTTTTCTCAGGAGCGACCGATGAAGAAGGGCGACTCGAAGAGTCAGGAACAGCATTGACATCCGCAACTATGTCATCCGGAACAATTACACCGGGCCTTCTCATCAATATCCGCCCTGCGCGAATGGCTTTATCCATAGCCTTGTCGCGCTGAGCCTTCAAGGTGGTAGAAGTGTCTTTAGCAGCCTTAACAGCCAACCGAGCAGCTTCTAGCTCCTGGACAACTGATCTTTGGAAGCGCGCACATCCTTGATGACAGAGTCTTTGCTTGACACCAATTGCCTAACACGAATGAGTTCATCCAGGGACTCTTGCAGCTTGTAACGATGATTATCCAAGTCGGCCATGGTAAAGCGATGACTCCTTTCCAAGATGATCAAAGAATTATTGTCGTCGCGATACAACCTATCAAGGTTATCGCGAGAAGCTGCAAGGGCACGTTTTTCTTCCTGCAAAAAAGAATCAGCTCTCAAACATCAAACAGGCAGTAAAAACACAGCAGAGAAAGTCAAGTAAGCTTACTCCATTGGTCGCCCTTTCAGAGTCAAGCTGAGCACTGAGAGAGGAATTCAACATATTGGCATCATTCAGAGAAGCAGAAACCCGAGCCAAGTCCATCTGACTTTGGGAATACTTCTCCTCGAGATCAGAAAACCGCCGAGCCAAGTCTGTCTAACCTTGAGAATATTTCTTCTCAAGATCAGAGTACCGTTGGGCCATATCTAGCAAGAAACGGTTAAACAAGGATATTCAGTCAGAAAGCAGATTAATCAAGTAGCCTAGGAGGAAACAAAAGGCGCTAACTAGCATTTGTCATTTCCAACTCAGATATTCGCCTCTGAAGCAACATTGGATTCCAATGCGACAGAGACAAAACTCTTTCCGGGACAGAAGCACCCTGCGATCTTAGCTGACCAGCCATCTCGTCAACCAAAGCCTGACATTAAAAACAAACGAGTGCAAAGACAGTATCTCACATAGAGCATAGCCAGGTCTGGAAAGAGCCGAATTACCAGGAGATTGGAGAAGAACGAAGGAAGCCCCAAATCAGGAGAAGCCGGTTGGTGACTTGACGAAGGGTTATCAACCGAGGCAATCTAAAGAGCATCATTGGGGATCAACTCAACGTCACCATCAGGAATCAAAACTCTAGCGTCAGGTGCGCCGGCCTCTAAGGCGATTTCCTGATTTAAAACACGTACCACCGCCATACAATCAGAATGTGGGGGAGAAGACCCCACATGGACATCCATGGAGGTATGAGAAGAGGAGCCCACTCGGACACCCTCGGTGGCTAGGTCGCAGCCTGCACTGCCCAATGGAGCCGGATCACCACCAGCGACACCCTCGGGGGCTGGGTTGCAGCTCACACTACCCACCTGAGCCGGATCATTACCGGCAACACCCTCGGGGGCTGGGTAACCGCTTACACCATCCTTGGAAGCTGGGGTTTCTGCAGCAGCCACCTCTAAGGCTGAAGGATTCTCAGCCACCTCCATGGGAAGAAAGAAATCTAGATCAGCTTCTTGGCTCTGAAGACCGCGCTCCAAGGTCGATGAGGCACGAGACGCTGCTCGGGATAACTCTAACCCCACGTCAGGCATGTCAGTGCAAATGTCCAGCATACACTATCTGTCGGCTCGGACAGCAGATCTTCAGGGATCACATCCTCGAGAGCTTGATCGAAATTTGCTAGAGACAATTCTTGCAGACCAACGAGAGCAGACAAAGCTGGAGAAGGAATATAACTGCTCTCCCCACTGACTATATAACGCCGACTGTTTTTCCGAATTAAGGGGATTTCCTCCTCATCTTCCTCATCCTCGTCAATAATACGAGCAGCACACCCATTGGGTTTAGCTCTAGCCAGATTACACCCATTGGGATCAGCATCATCAAAGTCACACCCATTGGGGTCAGCGTCAGTCGGGTCACACCCATTAGGATCAGCTCTAGTAAAAAGCTCCACTGGCAATTCCTCGGCAGCAGGAGCAGAAGGGCTGGCATCCTGATTCAAACATGACACTCGCCGAAGCCGTCTCTTTTTCTTTTTCTTCCCTTCAGCAGGAGAAGTGGGATGACTGGCTTGGCGAGGACATTTTGGGTGAGTGCTATCAGATCTTTGAGTGTCCAAGGTCTTTTCAGGCTCCGGGATAATTGCCACAGCTAGTGCTTCAGCAGGGACCGAGTCAGAGGAAACCTCAGCCAACATATCCAACATAGCACTTATTTCTGCATCGCTCGGGTTTCTGGCACCTCAAAATGAACCTGCCTCTCATCATTGGGGATATCACCAAGCGAAGCAACCAAAGCCTCAACCTCTTCAGGAGAGGGTCATACTCTAAGACCCAAACCACTGTCACCAGCAGGAGGATTCGACACAAAACTGATAAAAGACTTAGAAGGTGGCAGATTCTAGGCAGAATATGCAACAGGAGCACCGACATTTGACACCTTGCCTCTAAGAATCATCTCCAGCCGGCTTACCAGATCCACAGCAGGGATCCTCCTGTTGGTAACCCGGGTTGAGTCAGAGACACCACGATACAAATAGGCCGGGTGCGCTCTGTCCTTCAGTGGCTAAATGTTCTTGAAAACAAAGTCTGCAACTACCGCTTCAGCAGTCAGACCTCCCTCCTTCAACAAGCCAATTTCAGCAAGCAGAACCCTGGCTTCAGTTATCTCCAAGTCTATGGGGGATTCAGCCCAACTTGGAGCACGAACATCAGGCTGTCTCCCTGACCAGGGGGGAGGGATTTTCCATGATTCTCAACAATAAACCATTCCAGGTGCCATCCCTTGATGCTGTCTTTGAGTGGGATATTGAGGTACTCTGTCTTCCTCCCACGGCGCATCTCCAAACTCGCACCACCCACGAGCTGGTGCTGCCCCCCGGCCATTCCAGGCCGACAGTGATACAAGTACTTCCACAAGCCAAAGTGTGGCAAAATACCAAGGTAGGCTTCACACAAATGAACAAAAACAGAAACTTGCAGAATGGAATTGGGATTCAGATGAGTTAGATTCAGATGGTAGAAATCAAGGAGACCGCAAAAAAGGAGAAATAGGAAGAGCAAGGCCGCAGATGAGAAAAGGAATATAAATAACGGACTCGTGGGTGTCCTCCGTCGGGATAGTAACCCCATGACAGATCCACCAAGAACAAAGCTCTTTCAGAGGAATAACCCTGATAGAAACAAGGCAGAGAAGGTCAGACTCAGAAACAACAGACATGTGATTACCTGCGAAAGGCAACTGACTATTGGGATTGATGGGAGGAATAATCGCAGTGGTGGAATTCTAGCTCTTTCACTTGGGCGCCATCTCGGTCTCACCGGTGAACTGAGCGGAAGCGAGATCACAGGGAAACAGAGAAGGTTTGGAGGCAAAAAATAGAGCTAGGGCTCAGAATGCAGAGGCATGCAACGACACGGTACAAATGGGGCTTTCCCGGGCCAGACGCCATTTCTAAAAAAGTGCCTAGTCATCACTCGGTTGTTATTTCTAAAAAACCGACGTGGCCCGTTATCACTCGGCTGTTATTTCTAAAACGCCGACGTCACCAGTAACCACTCGGCCGTTATTTCCAAAACACCGACGTGGCCCAATATAACTCAGCGGTTATTTCTAAAACGCTGATGTTGTCAGTCTTCGCTCGGTCGTTATTTCTAAAACACCGACGTGGCTCAAAAGGATTCGGCTGTTACCTCTAAAACACCGACGTCGCAAGAAAAAACCACTCGGTTACTACCTCTAAATATACTAACAGTAAATTAGCCGTTTTTCCTACGAATATGCTGGCAAATCTAAGAAGCAACTCGACGATTCCAAGTCGCTACTCAAGCATTACTTCCGAAAACAACGGCCACGTTGAGCATAAACACGATCCATCGACCGACTGGAAACGGAACGATGGGAAAAGCAAAGAAACGCACACAGAATGGGATGAAGTCTTCTTCATTATAAAAGGATGGGAAGTATTACCAAACTTAAACCAACTCATTATGAGTCGGTTTTCTTCCCATTGTTCAGTTCACTACACTAATACATTACATTTCACTACACTATACTACTAACTACTACTACATTATTCTACTAATACTACTTCTACTACTATACTAATATCTAGACCAGTGGCGCCTAGCCACTAGCCCGGCCGCTGCTGCTGCCACCCTTGCCGCTGCTGCTGCCACCCTTGCCGCTGCCGTCGTCGCCATCACCCTTGCTGTCACCTTCGCCGCCGTCGCCTCCGCCTTTATCGTCGCCCTCGCCATCGCCGCCACCACCGCCCTCCTCGGACGAGTCCGAGGAGTTCTCCTCGTCCGAGGAGACCTCCAACTCATCCGAGCCCTCGAGCCCGGTGCGCTCGACGGCCCGGATGTAGGACCACACCTCTACGACGATCCCCTGGGAGTCGTCTGAGTCATCAGACGACACCGAGGGAGAGGCAGGGACCGGCGATCCCTCGGACTCAGAGGAGAACTCCTCCTCCGAGTACTCGGAATCGCCGAAGTCCTCCGAGGGAGGAGTCGGCTCGCGTTTTCGCTTATCGCCAGAATGGTGCGAGGAGCTCCCGTTTTTCTTGCTCTTGCCCATGGTGGAGTAGAAGAGAAAAGAAGAGAGTAAGCAACAAGCGGCAGTAAGATGTGTGAAGATGACGGAGAAGCAAGCACACTATTTATAGAAGAAGAAGGCAACCGCTCACCTCCTACCACGGCCACTGAATAGTCGCAAAAAATTCAATATGCAATTCAAATCATCTGGAAACACGTCTGGCGGCTGGCGTCGTTTCACGTAACATGACACCCATTAGGACTCAAGTCAAACTGCTTGGACGATATGATTACACCCGCGGTCACGTCAAGTTACTACTCAGGAGCAGCTTGCTAAACACTTAGCGCACCAAGCCGTCCCTTACCCACACCCATTGGGGGGGACGTCCAGGAATTTTCAATAGATTTTCCCAAGCAGTCACATCCATATAGTATACGCAATGAATACATCAAGACAGAAGGAAGATATCGACGGAGATCAAAGGAAATCCAAAAATAGCCGATGAAGTACAAGTCTAATCAACAGGAGCATGAAGCACAAAGCGAAATAATGACCAGCCAAGGGCCATCTACCGGATGTCCAATCTGTCGCCGATCAAATAAATTTCAAGCCGGTGCATGGGCAGGCCGTATTGATGATCACAAAAAGACAAAACTATATGCTGATCTCTAAAGCATAAACTGAGGAGACAATGCTGATCTCTAAAGCATAAACTGAGGAGACAATGCTGATCTCTAAGGCATGAGTCTAAGTCAAAGACAGTGGTTTCTGAAAAAGCGTGGAATGAAGACCTTTGAGTGGATTATTTTCAGTAATCCACTTAAAGCTCGGGGGCTACACCGGTGCACCCAATGCATCATGAGATCCCGAAGAACAAAATGCCGACCTCTAAAGCATAGGCTGGTGGCAAAATGCTGATTTCTAAAGCATCTGTTAAAGTCGGAAACTACGATTCCTAAAGAAGTATGAGATGAGGACCTTTGAATGGATTATTTTCAGTAATCCATTCAAAGCTCGGGGGCTACACCCATTGGGTGCATGTAGCATCCCAAAAATTCAAATCTTGAAATTTTCTCAAACTCGCTCTAAATTCAAAATGAATTTCAAATTTTATTTCAAAATGTTTATTTGTGAGTTGATATCAACAAATAAAATATAATGGTCTATATTCTCTCCAAAATCCTCCTCAAAATATCCTACAAATATTTCCCCAGTGATCCCCCTCAAATTCTTTCCAGAAATATTGCCCAGATATTTCCCCAGTAATCCCCCTCAAGTTCTTTCCAGAAATACTGCCCAAATATTCCACCAATATATCTCCAAATATTTTCCTCCTCAGAAATACCTTCAGAACCATTTTTGAAGTCCCTACAAATATTTTCTTCATAACTTTCCTCATGCTCATACGTATACGTATGCCTCCGGTGTCATACGGTGAGCTCTACAAGCTAATTACACTCATATAAGACAAATCCATGCTAATCTCCCACTAATCCTCTCATCCTCCCACTAATCCTCTCATCCCTCCCCCTAATCCCCCCACCATGGCTATAAATAGAGGGGCAAGGGCCTCCTCTCATCCCACCCCAAGCCATTTCATGGCAACTCCCTCCCCCCCCCCCACACGCCCACTCCCACTCCACTTCCCACACAAGCACACACTAGCACAAGGATCGTTCAGTCGTTCTTCGATCGTTCGTCCACCTGTTCTTAGTTTGTTCGTTCGTTCGTCCGATCGTTCGATCGTTCGTCCGATCGTTCATGGATCGTTCGTCCGTTCGTTCGTCCAAATAATCTTTTTCCTGTCGTTATGCTGCCGAAATTCTGATCGTTTGTTCGTTCGATCATTCGATCGTTCATCGTTCGTTCATAGTTCCTATTCATCGTTCATCGTTCGTTCATCGTCACTATTCATCATTCACCGTTCGTTCATACGAACTATTCACCATCACTATTCATCGTTACTATTCATCGATCATCTGATTACCCCAAATTTCAACTACTCATCTGTCATGTCGTTCACCGTTCGTTCATACGAACTATTCACCATCACTATTCACCATCACTATTCATCATTACTATTCATCGATCATCTGATTACCCCAAATTTCAACTACTCATCCGTCATGCTGTCCAGTCCACCTAAGACCAGCCAGACCCATATTCCAGTCATACGATCGTTACTATTCATCGATCATCTGATTACCCCAAATTTCAACTGCTCATCCGTCATGCTGTCCAGTCCACCTAAGACCAGCCAGACCCATATTCCAGTCATACGAACTCCGGTGACTGTGATTTTCTTTCCAGTAGGGAACTTCCCATCTGGTCACCCATCCCAGATTTCTCCAAGTTGAGCACGCTTAACTTTGGGATTCTTTCAAGCCAGACTTCCAAAAAGAAAGGCGAACCATGTTTGTATGGATACATCTTCAATCCTATAAAACCTAGCCCAAGATACCACAGCCCACTCAGACCAGAATACCACAGCATTCCAGCTATTTGGGTCCCGCCTTACTGTTGTCTGATATGACACAGTAGGTAGGAACAGTTTCCACCAACATAAACCTCTGCCCAAGAAAAGCCCAAAAATAATTCCTCGCACCCCGCTCAAAAATACATTTGATTTTCCAAATATCTTTAAATATTCAAATTCTAGAATATTCCTTTTCTTTTTCTCCCTATGATTATAAAATCCAAAACTCCTCCCTCCAAACTCAGATTTCAGTCATTCTTGTTTCTAAAATTCTTGTCAAACTATTCCCTATCCAACCATGTCATCCCTTAAGCATGGTTTATATTCCAGAAAACTCCCAAAATACTCTTGTCCCATATTCCGCCTATAACTCTCCTGTCCATGCTAAGTCAGACGATTATTTCGTCACTATTCTCACCAATAGTGAACTTCACTGAGCTACACCACATACACCTAGCTATAAATACACCCAGCTACCCTCTCCCACTCCACACACTCAACACCCTCAACCAAGGCAAACACCCCACCCACTCAATTACTCCGCTCTGTCGGCTACACGCACAGTGTCGCTTCGCCTCCAGTCCACCCTCCTGGTAAGCACCTCCGCTCCACCACTAGTAGTACCTCAACACCACATGACACATATTCTACTCAAGACTCTGCCCATCCATATATCGCTATTCTGACCACTATACTAAATATTTGTTGATATACTTGCTGGTTTGTTGTTTGCTTGTTCATGTTGCATAGTTATTGGAGCGTTCGTGCCGTCTCGTGGAGGCCAGATCTGCAAGTCTACGCCAGGCAGTAGAGCTAGAAGCCAGTTCCGCGAGCTCCCCTTCCCCCTTCGCTGGATAAGCACGACAAGCTCACTGGATCCCTTTGATGCCTAAATTACATATGTTTTACAACCACAACCCTCAGCCTGTTATTTTATGCATGATATGATTTTAAGGCAAGTTATTATGGCCACCCAGCCGCTTGCTGCAATCAATCCCTGATATATTTGTTACAAATGATTTGAGGAAAGGTGTGAGTTTTTAAAAGAAAATGCTTTTCAAAATGTGTATGATGAAGGGTTTTCACCCTTATCACCTTTGAGTAGGGATGATCAGGGACTCCCTGGTTTAAAGGAGGGCCTAAGGTGATGGCTCAGCTGGTTTAGGTGTGAGCAGAAGGATTGTCCCCTCATATAAGGACAGGTTTGTCATCCTTCACTACATGTACTCATGATAAGTACAACCACTTGAGACTGTGTGGGCAGTCACTCAATCTGAACTCGTACGGTCCAACCCCAGGGTTATGAAGGCTGGGGAGCACCGGGAGGATAAGGAGGGGGAATGTTTTGTCCAGTTTGGGCATGGCGGTGGCCTGACTCCTTCCGGTATAACCGTTAAGGTTAGGACGTGCGAGGAAAGAAAGAGATTTGGCATTCAGATCTCACGACGGTGAGATCGTAGAAACCGGACTAGTGGGTAAAGTGTACACCTCTGCGCAGAGTTCAAACCTATTCGAATTGTCCGTGTCCACTGGTATGGACGAGTCTGGTGTGGTATGGCAATTAGTGTTTTGTTTTCAAAAAAAGGGTGCGTTTGAGAAAAATGGTTTTTAAAAGGTCCGGCAGTTTAGCCGTGAGCTATGGTGGACGGGAAGTCCAGTAGCTGTTTTTTGAAAATGAAAACCAGTGGGAAACTGCTGAGATACCTGGATGGTTTAGTCCATGGGATTTTGTTCTAATATTGAAAAACTTCCTGCTCCTTTGGGAGAGGATAAGCTTTGAAAAAATACAAAATGTTTTACAAAACAACCCTGCATAAAATATTGCTGTTTCTGCAAAATATCCTGAGCTCCACATATTCCATGCATTATATCTGATTTCCCCATTCCACGGGTGAAGGTGGGCTGCTGAGTACGTTTGTACTCACCCTTGCTTATTTGTTGTTTTTTAGAAAAAGGAGATCGGGTAAGAGTTACGACTGTTCCCAACCTTGCCTGTGGCTGTTGGACCGCTGATTTGCTTCGCTGCGTATATCGGGCTGCTTCAGCCTCACTCTGATGATATGTCCCGAGTTGTGGACCAACTCTTAAAGTTGATTGCCACCTTTATAGGTTTGTCTCGTTTAAGCAGATCTGAAATCATCTGTTGTATAAATGTGTTTACTAGCCTCCTGGGACTAGTAATTGTATCACATTTGAGTCCCAGAGGATTGGGGCGCTTCAGGTGGTATCAGAGCTGTTAGGTTGGCCGCAGGACGTATCCCTTAGCCTGATCCAAAAGTTTTTGAGTCAAAACTATTTTCTTAAAAAAAATCTTGCTCTTATCCCTTCATTTCAAAAATGGTTTCCTCCTTTTCTTCTCTCAGAAGCCAGATGGAGGTTCGTTGCCAAACCAGCTTTTGCCAGAATGAAGATGGTTTCCCCAAGTTGCTGAGAGCATGCACAGTCCGCCTCGGAATCAAGAGCCAGTCAGAGTATGATGGTCGTGAATTCGTCGAGCATGGCACAGAGAAATGTGTCGTGACTGTATACATTGGATCCAGTCTGCACCATGTGGAATGGAGTGTCAATGCTGCTGGGCACAGATTCAAAGACACCTGCCGAGTCGTCGCTCACAAGGCATTGAGGGCCCTGTGTCAGATCTATGAAGAAGTGGCCGACACCCCGCTCAGATTCTTTCCGCCCTTTTAGAGAGATCGTCCAGTTTGGATGGCCAGGATGCGTGCATTGGAAGGTCAGCAGCTGCTTGAGGATGACCCCTCAGTCGTGTACCTCACTGCCTACCTGCTCACCCTGGATGCATAGTATGATTTCTTGGCTCGGCACCACCGTCAGATGATTGCTCGAGCAGAAGATGCAGAGAAGCGCAACCGTCAGCTCCATGTGGATCTCACCTCAGCTCAAGCCTGTGTAGCTGCCTTGGAAAGTCGTGAAGCCATTGTTGTCGAAGCCCTGAAGAAAGCCAAGGATGAGCACGTCCAGAAGTTGATGGAGGCCTACTTGGTAACCCATAACCAACATAGAGCCCTGCAGATCCAAGAGCCTGCTTCATCCAACCCTGTTCAACCTAGGAGAGCTAAAGATCCACAGATTCTTGAAGGTCACCCGGTCTCTATCAGAGGAGAAAATAAGGCTTGGGAACTCCCGGAAGGAGCCATAGTCTTGGAAGGAATTCCAGTCTTCCCTCAGGCTATGGATAAGCAAGAGCACCCCGAGTCCTCCCAAGATCCCCCGCCGGAGTTGTTTGAGCCCCTCACCATGAAGAAGATTCCAGCACCATCCCTTGAAGTCAAGGAAGAAACTGCAAGCACCCCGCCAGCACCACCGCCCTCTGAGGAGCTACAAGAGCCAGTCCAGCTTGAAGAAGAGTTCAACCCCGTCTTGCCATCTCAGTCGCTGCCAGAAGAAGTCATCAACATCAGCTCCCTCTTAACCCATCCAGGAGATGTCTCAGATTGAAGTGGTGCGTCAGCCTCGCCAGAAGAGAAGCTGCCTGGTCTGAAGTTAGTATGCCCAGTCCTCTGCATGCATTGGGTAGTGAAGTTTTTCTTCACTTTGGCTAGAGCCTTGCATGTATGAGAGGTAATCGTGTAGACTCGTGTTTTGCAAAACTCTATTTGTGTGGCCCCCTAGGGCATTTCAAAATGAATTTTGCTTGATGTTTTCTCCCTTTTGAGTGCATATGTGATACTTTAACGTTAGTGCTCATAAGTTGCATTTAGCATAGTTCTCAATTCAGGAGCCAAGCAATAGGAGTTATGCTTAGCCCCCGAATCTGAGTAGTTCGTGCTTTGGAAAAACTCTATTCTTCCCTTATTCAAAACATTTGATTTGTTTATGCTTATCATTGCTGAGCTTGTGTGTTTTCTTTTTGTTTTTCTTAAAAAGGTTTTCTCTAAAAACATAGATAACAAATTAGAGCTAATTCTCACCTTATTCTTCCATTCTCATCTTAACCCATCTGAAGAGAAAAGTGCCTTACCCAAGAAGATAACGGGAAGCTTACCCTTGAAGCCTGGAACAAGCTACAGAAGAAACCTATCCAGCCGCTCAGTCAAAAGGACCGACCGTGAGAATCAAAGCACTGCCCCTGAGTCAAAGTAAACAGGAAAAGAGGACAGAAGGAGTTATTACCATACAGAGAGGCAAAGAATCTTGGAACTAGAGACCACAAACATCAGGGTCATTGACCCCACCACTCACCCATGCCCAACGCACGCGTGCCCCGCCTCCAACCACCGCCCCACTCCCCCCTTTGCAGCGCACTACCGCCGCCCACGCCCCCTTTGCAGCGCACCCACCGCCATTACCGCCAGCAACACCATCCCCCTCCATCACACCTGCTGCCTCGTGTCACCTGCTCCATCACCCACACTCCGCACCCGAGCACACCCACTTGCCTATAAAATCCCCCACCAGCTCCCTCAGTTTCCATCCCAAGCAAAACACTCCCGATAAAATCCCCTCTTCCAAATCGCAAGCAACTCCTTTTTCTACTCCCTCGCCCCTAAGATCACAATGCTTGGTGATTCTTGGGTTGAAGACTGTTGTACATGGTTCAACATCTTCGGTTTCCTCCTCTGTATGATGGTAATACTCTTTGATAGAATCCTCCAGTGGGAAGAGCAAAGAGAAAGAAAGGGTCAGTGAAAAGAAGATAGTGAAGAGAAGATAAGAAGAAGGTTCTCCCAGAATCAACCCTGTGTCAGTCATTTCTTCACAGCCTGCTCAAGCAGCAACATCAGAAGAAGGCCCCGTAACACCCTTGTTATGAGGTATTTCAATGAGTTCAAATCCCCAAGATTTAAGAGTTCTACCTCATTCTTTTTAAGTGGGGTAGTGTTCCAGCAAGGTTCCTGCTATGGAGAAGAAGAAGAAGGCCTGTAGCAAGCTTGTGGAAGAGCAGATCATCGAAGCTTATAAGTTTCTGGATGAGAAGTGGTCACCCAAGTTCCGTTCATGAAGCACCAGAAGACTAATCAAGGAAGGAATCCATGTGGGAGTTCACAAGAGAAAGGTTTGCGTGTTGGCATCGATGCTTCTTCAATAAGCTAGCTTCCAAGCGAAAGCCAGAAGCCTGGAGATGATCTTTGAGTAGCTAGAATCAGGGTTTGCAATTGGCAACCAGATGCTCCTCCAAGGCCAGATGTTGTTGATGCTCCATCTCCTCGAAGAGTCTGCAAAGTGAAGATATGTAGCTGAAGTAAAGCTATACCCATAACCCTTCTAAGCCGAATCTCGAGGACGAGATTCATTTTAAGTGGGGTAGATTTGTAGCATCCCAAAAATTCAAATCTTGCAATTTTCTCAAACTCGCTCTAAATTCAAAATGAATTTCAAAATTTCAAAATGTTTGTTTGCGAGTTGATATCAACAAATAAAATATAGTGGTCTATATTCTCTCCAAAATCCTCCTCAAAATATCCTACAAATATTTCCCCAGTGATCCCCCTCAAATTCTTTCCAGAAATATTGCCCAGATATTTCCCCAGTAATCCCCCTCAAGTTCTTTCCAGAAATACTGCCCAAATATTCCACCAATATATCTCCAAATATTTTCCTCCTCAGAAATACCTTCAGAATCATTTTTGAAGTCCCTACAAATATTTTCTTCATAACTTTCCTCATGCTCATACGTATACGTATGCCTCCGGTGTCATACGGTGAGCTCTACAAGCTAATTACACTCATATAAGACAAATCCATGCTAATCTCCCACTAATCCTCTCATCCTCCCACTAATCCTCTCATCCCTCCCCCTAATCCCCCCACCATGGCTATAAATAGAGGGGCAAGGGCCTCCTCTCATTCCACCCCAAGATATTTCATGGCAACTCCCTCCCCCCCACACGCCCACTCCCACTCCACTTCCCACACAAGCACACACTAGCACAAGGATCGTTCGGTCGTTCTTCGATCGTTCGTCCACCTGTTCTTAGTTTGTTCGTTCGTTCGTCCGATCATTCATCCGTTCGTCCGATCGTTCATGGTTCGTTCGTCCGTTTGTCCGATCGTTCGTCCGTTCGTTCTTCCAAATAATCTTTTCCTGTCGTTATGCTGCTGAAATTCCGATCGTTCGTTCGATCATTGATCGTTCATCGTTCGTTCATAGTTCCTATTCATCGTTCATCGTTCGTTCATCGTCACTATTCATCGTTCATCATTCATTCATACGAACTATTCACCATCAATATTCATCATTACTATTCATCATTATTATTCATCGATCATCTGATTACCCCAAATTTCAACTACTCATCCGTCATGCTGTCTAGTCCACCTAAGACCAGCCAGACCCATATTTCAATCATACGAACTCCGGTGACTGTAATTTTCTTTCCAGTAGGGAACTTCTCATCTGGTCACCCATCCTAGATTTCTCCAAGTTGAGCACGCTTAACTTTGGGATTCTTTCAAGCCAGACTTCCAAAAAGAAAGGTGAACCATGTTTGTATGGATACGTCTTCAATCCTATAAAACCTGGCCCAAGATACCACAGCCCACTCAGACCAGAGTACCACAACATTCCAGCTATTTGGGTCCCGCCTTACTCTTGTCTGATATGACACAGTAGGTAGGAACAGTTTCCACCAACATAAACCTCTGCCCAAGAAAAGCCCAAAAATAATTCCTCGCACCCCGCTCAAAAATACATTTGTATTTTTTATTTTCCAAATATGTTTAAATATTCAAATTCTAGAATATTCCTTTTCTTTTTCTCCATATGATTATAAAATCAAAAACTCCTTCCTCCAAACTCAGATTTCAGTCATTCTTGTTTCTAAAATTCTTGTCAAACTATTCCCTATCCAACCATGTCATCCCTTAAGCATGGTTTATATTCCAGAAAACTCCCACAATACTCTTGTCCCATATTCCGCCTATAACTCTCCTGTCCATGCTAAGTCAGACGATTATTTCGTCACTATTCTCACCAATAGTGAACTTCACTGAGCTACACCACATACACCTAGCTATAAATACACCCAGCTACCCTCTCCCACTCCACACACTCAACACCCTCAACCAAGGCAAACACCCCACCCACTCAGTTACTCCGCTCTGCCGGCTACACGCACAGTGTCGCTTCGCCTCCAGTCCACCCTCCTGGTAAGCACCTCCGCTCCACCACTAGTAGTACCTCAACACCACATGACACAGATTCTACTCAAGACTCTGCCCATCCATATATCGCTATTCTGACCACTATACTAAATATTTGGTTATATACTTGCTGGTTTGTTGTTTGCTTGTCCATGTTGCATAGTTATTGGAGCGTTCGTGCCGTCTCGTGGAGGCCAGATCTGCAAGTCTACGCCAGGCAGTAGAGCTAGAAGCCAGTTCCGCGAGCTCCCCTTCCCCCTTCGCCGGATAAGCACGACAAGCTCACTGGATCCCTTTGATGCATAAATTACCTATGTTTTACAACCACAATCCTCAGCCTGTTATTTTATGCATGATATGATTTTAAGACAAGTTATTATGGCCACCCAGCCGCTTGCTGCAATCAATCCCTGATATATTTGTTACAAATGATTTGAGGAAAGGTGTGAGTTTTCAAAAGAAAATGCTTTTCAAAATGTGTATGATGAAGGGTTTTCACCCTTATCACCTTTGAGTAGGGATGATCAGGGACTCCCTGGTTTAGGGGAGGGCCTAAGGTGATGGCTCAGCTGGTTTAGGTGTGAGCAGAAGGATTGTCACCTCATATAAGGACTGGTTTGTCATCCTTCACTACCTGTACTCATGATAAGTACAACCACTCGAGACTGTGTGGGCAGTCACTCAATCTGAACTCGTACGGTCCAACCCCAGGGTTATGAAGGCTGGGGAGCACCGGGAGGATAAGGAGGGGGAATGTTTTGTCCAATTTGGGCATGGCGGTGGCCTGACTCCTTCCGGTATAACCGTTAAGGTTAGGACGTGCGAGGAAAGAAAGAGATTCGGCATTCAGATCTCACGACGGTGAGATCGCAGAAACCGGACTAGTGGGTAAAGTGTACACCTCTACGCAGAGTTCAAACCTATTCGAATAGTCCGTGTCCACTGGTATGGACGAGTCTAGTGTGGTATGGCAATTAGTGTTTTGTTTTCAAAAAAAGGGTGCGTTTGAGAAAAATGGTTTTTAAAAGGTCCGGCAGTTTAGCCGTGAGCTATGGTGGACGGGAAGTCCAGTAGCTGTTTTTTTAAAATGAAAACCAGTGGGAAACTACTGAGATACCTGGATGGTTTAGTCCAGGGGATTTTGTTCTAATATTGAAAAACTTCCTGCTCCTTTGGAAGAGGATGCACTTTGAAAAAATACAAAATGTTTTACAAAACAACCCTGCATAAAATATTGTTGTTTCTGCAAAATATCCTGAGCTCCACATATTCCATGCATTATATCTGATTTCCCCATTCCACGGGTGAAGGTGGGCTGCTGAGTACGTTTATACTCACCCTTGCTTATTTGTTGTTTTTCAGAAAAAGGAGATCGGGTAAGAGTTACGACTGTTCCCAACCTTGCCTGTGGCTGTTGGACCGCTGATTTGCATTGCTGCGTATATCGAGCTGCTTCAGCCCCACTCTGATGATATGTCCCGAGTTGTGGACCAACTCTTAAAGTTGATCGCCACCTTTATAGGTTTGTCTCGTTTAAGCAGATCTAAAATCATCTGTTGTATAAATGTGTTTACTAGCCTCCTGGGACTAGTAATTGTATCACATTTGAGTCCAGAGGATTGGGGCGCTTCAGTGCACCTCCGGTGCACCTAATGAATCATTAACCCCTAAGAGCAGAACGTCGACCTCTAAGGCATAAACAGAGTACCGATTACTAAAGATTAAAAGCAAAAGACTGAAGAATGAAGCCAGAAAAAGATGACAGAAGATCATTTTTACCAAGTTACTCGGAGCTGGAGGTAACGACTTAGCGGACGTGTTTCAAAATCGTAAGCTGGACCTGGAATCTTTGGGCCGATTATTTCAAAATCAACACAAAGATTGGGGGCTTGTGGGGAACAGATACCCCTCGGGTCCACTAGAAGGTAAGAAGGCCTCACAGAAGACCCCAGGCCCATTACTCCACGAGGTTGTCCCTTCATGGGCCAAGGGAGGAACTTTCAACAGAACGGTTCGACACGAGGACGGATCAACTTGAGCCCATACAGTTCGCCAAACTTAAACGCTATCTACAACATTGATCTGACTTTCCCGCGCAGGGGCCTCATACATCGGAACGGAGCGGGGATAGGTTGGTGGAATTACAGGAAGATAAACTTAGTCGGTTCGCCGTTACTTAGGAGCACGTGGTTATCATATCCACATGTAACGTCCCACGGTCGAATATATAAGGCCTAGGGGGCACCCCTTCAAGACGATCTATCTCATTACTTAGCCATCCACCCAGTTCTCTAACATCCTCGATACTAGAGAACCTCCCTGTAATCTACCACGCAAAATACTCAAGCCAGGACGTAGGGTATTACGCATCTCAGAGCGGCTCGAATCTGTACAAAATTGTCCACTGTCTCTCGTGCATCCAGCGCGAACCATCGAGTTACAGTCGGTAACACCGTCCTACTCCAAAAAACACCTCGAGGGGCAACCCTGGGTGCGCGGTCGGACCCAAAACACCGACACCTGCTAATTCATTTTTTAACTAAACTGCGACAAATAGAAAAGAACGGAGGGAGTAGTTTAGCAATAATATTAGTTAGTTCTAGTAAAATTTTGAGCCTCAGAAGATAAGAAATGAATTGGAGACAAAAATTGTTCAAGCTCACTAGCACTCAACTACATCTGAGTTCTGCTTACCACCCCAAATGGGTGGGCAAACTGAAAGGGTTAATCAGTGTTTAGAAATGTTTCTTCGGTGTGTTGTTCATGACACCCCTTCACACTGAGCAAAATGGTTAGATTCAGCTAAACTATGGTATAACAAATGTTGTCACACCTCTTTGAAATGCTCCCCATGTCATGTGCAGGAGCATTTAATGCAAGGATGGCCTGACATCCTATCCTGTCATGCGCCCTTCAGTCGACAGAGCCGAAAGTGACCGCAGTCACTTCGCCGCTCCACTGACCGACCTGACAAGAAGACAGCGCCGCCTGCGTCGCTCCGACTGCTGTGCCGCTCGACAGAGTGAGGCTGACAGCAGCCAAGTCCGGCCTCGGGCGCCATAGGAAACTCCGCCTCGCCTGACCCCAGGGCTCAGACTCGGGCTCGACCCCGGAAGACGACGAACTCCGCCTCGCCCGACCCAGGGCTCGGACTCGGGCTCGGCCCCGGAAGACGACGAACTCCGCCTCGCCCGACCTAGGACTCGGACTCGGGCTCGGCCCCGGAAGACGACGAACTCCGCCTCGCCCGACCCAAGACTCGAACTCGGGCTCGGCCCCGGAAGACGACGAACTCCACCTCGCCCGACCCAGGGCTCGGACTCGGGCTCGGCCCCGGAAGACGACGAACTCCGCCTCGCCCGACCCAGGGCTCGGACACGACCTCAACCTCGGAAGACCGACTCGACCCCGACCTCGGAGGAGCCTCCGCCTCGCCCGACCCAGGGCTCGGACTGACCATGTCACAGGGGGGCCACCATTACCCTATCCCTAGCTAGCTCAGGCTACGGGTAACGGGACCGGCGTCCCATCTGGCTCGCCCTGGAAAACAGATAATGATGGCGCCCCGCGTGCTCCATGACGACGGCGACTCTCAAACCCTTACGGAAGCAAGGAGACGCCAGCAAGGACTCGACGGCCCCGACAGTTGTCCTTCCGCAAGGCTCTAACGCTCCTCCGACGGCCACAACATCATATGAACAGGGTGCCAAAACCTCTCTGGCTGCCACGAAGGCATGTACTTAGGGCACTAGCTCCTCTCTGCTCGACACGATAGCGCATTGCTACACCCCCCATTGTACACCTGGACCCTCTCCTTACGCCTATAAAAGGAAGGTCCAGGGCTCTCTTAAGAGAAGGTTGGCCACGCGGGAGGACGGGGCGACGCGTAGAGTCCCTCGCTCTCCCCCCACGCGGACGCTTGTAACCCCCTACTGCAAGCGCACCCGACCCGGGCGCAGGACAAACACGGAGGCCGCGGGCTTTCCCCTCTCTTCTACCCCCCTTCGTGCTCTGTCTCACGCCGACCCATCTGGGCTGGCACACGCGGCGACGATTCACTCGACGGTCCAGGGACCCCCCGGGGTCGAAACGCCGACAGTTGGCGCGTCAGGTAGGGGCCTGCTGCGTGTTGACGAACAGCTCCCCGTCAAGCTCCAGATGGGTAGTCTCCAGCAACCTTTCCAACCCGGGACGGTGCTCCGTTTCGGGAGTCTTGAGTTCATGTCCCTCGACGGCAGCTACGACATGATACTCCTTCCTCCGCCGCGCGACGGCGATAACGGCGGCCGACAACCCGCCCGCCGGCGGCGGAATCGATGACGTCTTCCCCATGAGGCGGAAGAACGGCGTCCGAGTTTGTCCCGTCACCTCCCCCGCCGGAGGAGGAGGAGGCGGGGCAACCATGGCCAAGCAGGAGGCGACACCTCATCGGCTGTCGAGCGAGTCGACGGCGCCGGCGCCCCGACGGGGGACACGTCGGGCGTCGACCTCGCGTCTGAGACGAAGACGAGCGCCGTTTCCCTGCAACACGCCAACTCCAAGCGGACAGACGACGCCAGCACGCTCGCGAAGGACCTGCTGGGCGTCACCCTCATACCTGAGACGATGGTGCAGTCCGCCCTCGACGTGACAACGTCACCACCTGTCGACCAAGAGGTACCGACCGACTCCCGTCTCGTGCCTTTTGGATTCGGCCTCGACCCACCAAGCGACCCCGCTTTGGTGGAAGCCTTCATAGAGGCATGCACCAGCCCTCCGGGGTACCATATGCGGTCACCTGGGACCGGCTGACGGCCGTCTCGACCTATGGACCCTCGGGTTCCGAGGAAGATGACGAGCCCGACTTTGGTTGGGATTTCTCCGGGCTCGGTAACCCCGGCGCCATGCGCGACTTTATGACTGCATGTGACTACTGCCTTTCCGATTGTTCCGACGTAGCCACAACTTCGGCGACGGAGACAGCGGCCCAAGTCGTGAATGTTTCCACGTCGATCTAGGGGGTCCCGACGAAGGCAACCATCTTGGTATACCGGAAAACGGTGATCCCCCTAGGCCTGCGCCTCGCGTTGACATCCTTCGGGAGCTAGCTGTGGTCCCAGTCCCTGCGGGGGGTCAGGACGCACAGCTCGAGCAAATCCGCGAGATGCAGGCCAGGCTCGACGAGGGGGCAGGAACACTTGAGCCGCTCCACCGGAACATCGGGCAGGAATGGGTAGGCCAAGCTCCGGCCGGAGAAGCGCGTCATCTACCCCAGGGTGTCCAGCTCCGCATCGCCGACGACGTCAGGACAAGGCCACCACCGGCTTCAAGTGGGGTCGGCCAGAACCTGGCTGCAGCAGCGATACTCCTCCGCGCAATGTCGGAACCATCAACCACCGAAGGGCGGCGGATCCGGGGAGAGCTCAAGAATCTCCTGGAGGATGCCGCGGTCCGACGGGCCGAGAGCTCTGCCTCCCGAAGGCAGGGATACCCCTCGGAGCACCACGCAGCGACTTCCCGATTCGTGCAGGAAGCCTCGGTCCACACCGGGCGCACGCGCAACACAGCGCCTGCAGCCCCGGGATGCCTCGGCAACGAGCACCACCACCGCAACCATCGAGCCCGCCTCGACGAGAGGGTGCGCCGAGGCTACCACCCCAGGCGTGGGGGACGCTACGATAGCGGGGAGGATCAGAGCCCCTCGCCCGAACTGCCCAGCCCGCACTCTTTCAGCCGAGCCATATGACGGGCGTCGTTCCCGACCCGGTTCCAAACCCCGACTACCATCACAAAGTACTCGGGGGAGACAAGACCGGAACTGTGGCTCGCGGACTATCGGTTGGCCTGCCAACTGGGTGGAACGGACGATGACAACCTCGTCATCCGCAATCTCCCCCTGTTCCTCTCCGACTCCGCTCGGGCCTGGCTGGAGCATCTGCCTCCGGGGCAGATCTCCAACTGGGACGACCTGGTCCAAGCCTTCGCCGGTAATTTCCAGGGCACGTATGTGCGCCCTGGGAACTTCTGGGATCTCCGAAGCTGCCGCCAGCAACCGGGAGAGTCTCTCCGGGACTACATCCAGCGATTCTCAAAGCAGCGCACCGAGCTGCCCAACGTCACCGACTCGGATGTCATCGGCGCGTTCCTCGCCGGCACCACCTGCCGCAACCTGGTGAGCAAGCTGGGACGCAAGACCCCCACCAGGGCGAGCGAGCTGATGGACATCGCCACCAAGTTCGCCTCTGGCAGGAGGCGGTTGAGGCCATCTTCCGGAAGGACAAGCAGCCCCAGGGCCGCCAGCCGGAAGATGTTCCCGAGGCGTCCACTCAGTGTGGCACCAAGAAGAAAGGCAAGAAGAAGTCGCAAGCGAAACGCGACACGGTCGACGCAGACCTTGTCGCCGCTGTTGAGTACAAGAACCCTCGGAAACCTCCCGGAGGCGCAAATCTATTCGACAAGATGCTCAAGGAGTCGTGCCCCTATCATCAGGGACCCGTCAAGCACACCCTTGAGGAATGCGCCATGCTTCGGCGTCACTTTCACAGGGTCGGGCCACCTGTGGAGGGTGGCAGGGCCCCCCACGACGACAAGAAGGAGGATCACCAGGCAGAGGAGTTCCCTGAGGTCCGCAACTGCTTCATGATCTACGGTGGGCCAGTGGCGAACGCCTCGGCTCCACACCGCAAGCAAGAGCGTCGGGAGGTCTGCTCGATAAAGGTGGCGGCGCCGATCTGCCTAGACTGGTCCGACAAGCCCATCACCTTCGACCAGGGCGATCACCCCGACTGCGTGCCGAGCCTGGGGAAATACCCGCTCGTTGTCGACCCCATCATCGGCAACGTCAGGCTCACCAAGGTCCTCATGGACGGAGGCAGTAGCCTCAACATCATCTACGCCGAGACCCTCGAGCTCCTGCGGATCGATCTGTCCTCAGTCTGGGCCGGTGCGGTGCCTTTTCACAGGATCATCCCCGGGAAACGCGTCCAACCCCTCGGACGACTCGATCTGCCCGTCTGCTTCGGGACTCCCTCCAACTTCAGAAGGGAAACCCTCACGTTCTAGGTGGTCGGGTTCCGAGGAACCTACCACGCGGTACTAGGGAGGCCATGCTACGCCAAGTTCATGGCCGTCCCCAACTACACCTACCTCAAGCTCAAGATGCTGGGCCCCAACGGGGTCATCACCGTCGGCCCCACGTACCGACACGCGTACGAATGCGACGTAGAGTGCGTGGAGTACGCCGAGGCCCTCGCCAAATCCGAGGCCCTCATCGCCGACCTGGAGAGCCTCTCCAAGGAGGCGCCAGACGTGAAGCGCCATGCTGGCAACTTTGAGCCAGCGGAGACGGTTAAGTCCGTCCCACTCGACCCTAGCAACGATGCCTCCAAGCAGATCCGGATCGGCTCCGAGCTCGACCCCAAATAGGAAGCAGTGCTCGTCGACTTTCTCCGCGCAAACGCTATAGTTTTTGCGTGGAGTCCCTCGGATATGCCTGGCATACCGAGGGATGTCGCCGAGCACTCGCTGGATATCCGAGCTGGAGCCCGACCCGTGAAGCAACCTCTGCGCCGATTCGACGAAGAAAAGCGCAGAGCCATAGGCGTGGAGATCCACAAGCTGATGGCCGCAGGGTTCATCAAAGAGGTATTCCATCCCGAATGGCTTGCCAACCCCGTGCTTGTGAGAAAGAAAGGAGGGAAATGGCGGATGTGTGTAGACTACACTGGTCTAAACAAAGCTTGCCCAAAAGTTCCCTATCCTCTGCCTCGCATCGATCAAATTGTGGATTCCACTGCGGGATGCGAAACCCTGTCTTTCCTCGATGCCTACTCAGGGTATCACCAAATCAGGATGAAAGAGTCCGACCAGCTCGCGACTTCTTTCATCACACCTTTTGGCATGTACTGCTATGTTACTATGCCATTTGGTTTGAGGAATGCGGGTGCGACGTACCAAAGGTGCATGAACCACGTGTTCGGCGAACACATTGGTTGAACGGTCGAGGCTTATGTCAATGACATCATAGTCAAGACGAGGAAAGCCTCCGACCTCCTTTCCGACCTTGAAACGACATTCCGGTGTCTCAAGGCAAAGGGCGTAAAACTCAATCCCGAGAAGTGTGTCTTCGGAGTCCCCCGAGGCATGCTCTTGGGGTTCATCGTCTCCGAGCGGGGCATCGAGGCCAACCCGGAGAAAATCGCGGCCATCACCAACATGGGGCCCATCAAGGACTTGAAAGGCGTACAGAGGGTCATGGGATGCCTTGCAGCCCTGAGCCGTTTCATCTCGCGCCTCGACGAAAGAGGCCTACCTCTGTACCGCCTCTTAAGAAAGACCGAGTGCTTCACTTGGACCTCCGAGGCCGAGGAAGCCCTCGGGAACCTGAAGGCACTCCTTACGAACGCGCCCATCTTGGTGCCCCCCGCCGCCGGAGAAGACCTCTTGATCTACGTCGCCGCTACCACTCAGGTGGTCAGCGCCGCGATCGTGGTTGAGAGACAAGAAGAAGGGCATGCATTGCCCGTCCAGAGGTCAGTTTACTTCATCAGTGAGGTACTATCCGAGACCAAGATCTGCTACCCGCAAATTCTGAAGCTGTTGTACGCGGTGATCCTGACGCGGTGAAAGTTGCGACACTACTTCGAGTCCCATCCGGTGACTGTGGTGTCATCCTTCCCCCTGAGGGAGATCATCCAGTGCCGAGAGGCCTCGGGTAGGATTGCAAAGTGGGTGGTGGAAATTATGGGCGAGACGATCTCGTTTGCCCCTCGGAAGGCCATCAAGTCCCAAGTCTTGGCGGACTTTGTGGCTGAATGGGTCGACACCCAGCTCCCGGCGGCTCCGATCCAGCCGGAACTCTGGACCATGTTTTTCGATGGGTCGCTGATGAAAACAGGGGCAGGCGCGGGCCTGCTCTTCATCTCGCCCCTCGGGAAACACCTACGCTACGTGCTGCGCCTCCATTTCCCGACGTCCAACAACGTGGCTGAGTACGAAGCTCTGATCAACGGGTTGCGCATCGCCATTGAGCTAGGGGTGCGACGCCTCGACGCTCGTGGCGACTCGCAGCTCATCATTGACCAAGTTATGAAGAACTCCCACTGCCGCGACCCGAAGATGGAAGCCTACTGCGATGAGGTTCGTCGCCTGGAGGACAAGTTCTACGAGCTCGAGCTCAACCACATCGCCTGACGACACAACGAGACTGCGGACGAGCTGGCTAAGATAGCCTCGGGGCGGACAACGGTCCCCCTGGACGTCTTCTCCCGAGACCTACATCAACCCTCAGTCAAGACCGACGACACGCCCGAGCCCGAGAAGGCCTCGGCCCAGCCCGAGGCATCCTCGGCATAGCCCGAGGCGCCCTCGGCTCGGCCCGAGGCACCCTCGGCCCCCGAGGGTGAGGCACTGCGCGTCGAGGAAGAGCGGAGTGGGGTCCAGCCTAATCGAAACTGGCAGACCCCGTACCTGCAATATCTCCACCAAGGAGAGCTGCCCCTCGACCGAGCCGAGGCTCGGCGACTGGCGCGGCGCGCCAAGTCGTTCGTCTTACTGGGTGACGGAAAGGAGCTCTACCACCGCAGCCCATCTGGCATCCTCCAGCGGTGCATATCCATCGCCGAAGGCCAGGAGCTCTTACGAGAAATACACTCGGGGGCTTGCGGTCATCACGCAGCGCCCCGAGCCCTTGTCGGAAACGCCTTCCGACAAGGTTTCTACTGGCCGACCGCGGTGGCCGACGCCACTAGAATTGTCCGCGCCTGCCAAGGATGTCAGTTCTGCGCCAGGCAGACCCACCTGCCCGCTCAGGCTCTGCAGACAATACCCATCACTTGGTCGTTTGTTGTGTGGGGACTGGACCTCGTCGGTCCCTTGCAGAAGGCACCCGGGGGCTACACGCACCTGCTGGTCGCCATCGACAAATTCTCCAAGTGGATCGAGGTCCGACCCCTAAACAGCATCAGGTCCGAACAGGCGGTGGCATTCTTCACCAACATCATCCATCGCTTTGGGGTCCCGAACTCCATCATCACCGACAACGGCATCCAGTTCACCGGCCGAAAGTTCCTGAACTTCTGTGAGGATCACCATATCCGGGTGGACTGGGCTGCCGTGGCTCACCCCATGACGAATGGGCAAGTGGAACGTGCCAACGGCATGATTCTGCAAGGACTCAAGCCAAGGATCTACAGCGACCTCCACAAGTTCGGAAGGCGGTGGATAAAGGAACTCCCCCCGGTGGTCTGGAGTCTGAGGACAACACCGAGCCGAGCCACGGGCTTCACACCGTTCTTTCTAGTCTATGGGGCCGAGGTCGTCTTGCCCACAGACTTAGAATACGGTTCCCCGAGGACGAGGGCGTACGACGACCAAAGAAACCAGACCGACCGAGAAGACTCACTGGACCAGCTCGAAGAGGCTCGGGACATGGCCTTACTACACTCGGCGCGGTACCAGCAGTCCCTGCAACGCTACCACGCCCGAGGGGTTCGGTCCCGAGACCTCCAAGCAGGCGACCTGGTGCTTCGGCTGCGACAAGACGCCCAAGGGCGGCACAAGCTCACGCCTCCCTGGGAAGGGTCGTTCGTCATCGCCAAGGTTTTGAAGCCCGGGACATACAAGCTGGCCAACAGCCAAGGTGAGGTCTACAGCAACGCTTGGAACATCCGACAGCTACGTCGCTTCTACCCTTAAGATGCTTTCAAGTCGTTCGCACACCTCATTCACGTTCAAAGTCTAACCATCAAGGAAGGGTCGGCCTTGCCTCGGCAAAAAGCCCGACCCTCCCTCGGGGGCTAGAAGGGGGGAACCCCCTTCTGCGTCAAAATTTTCCTCGGAAAAAGTCTTTCCGCCGGAGCGCCTTTCGTGCTTTTTGACTACTTCAAAAGTGGGGTCCTAAAAACGATGGATTACACGTAAGCAGCCAAGGCCGACCGAGCCGAGGGACTCCTACGCCTCCGGGATACGGATACCTCACTCATCACCTTCTACGATAAGTAACTCACGCGCGGATAAGCGATTCCGCTGACCGAACAAGTCCCAATGCTCGGAGACCCTTCTGCCGAAACGATTTTTCGGGCCTTCTCGACTACATTGTTAGCAGAATCCTATGGACGAGTAAGAGTACACGTAAGTGGCAAGGCCGATCGAGCCGAGGGACTCCTACGCCTCCGGGATACGGATACCTCACTCATCACCTTCCGTGAAAAGTAACTCTCGCTCGAACAAACAATTTTATTACCGACAAATAAGTCTTGATACTCGAAACAAAGGGAAAAAGAAACACAGCTTTACAACATAACGACAGCATGTTTGGGCCTCGGTGGCCGCAGAAAACATACGCATACTACAAGGTAAATCGATCCTGCAGGTTTAGACCTCGATGGAGGGGGAGCAGTAGCACCCTCGACGTCAGCACCACCTTTGGCGAAGTCCGACCGAGCCTCGAACGGCAACACAGTCGGAGGATCTCCGCTCCGAAGGACGACGTCAGCACCACGTCCGGGCCATCACCGCCAGGGTCTCCTCCAGGAGTCCGGCTCAAGCAGACGGCTCAGCCGGTCACCCCGAAGCCTCAGCCGGCTATCCCCCGAGGACATCAGCCCGGCCCATGGCCTCGGCAACTCGACTCCGACGCCGGTCCCACCAGCGGACGGCCCGGTCAGGCTCCGGCCGACGAAGTCTTCTTTCCGAGCCAACTATGCCTCTGTCCACGCTGATACCGCTGCCTCCGGCTTCGGCTCATCGAAGAGCGGCCGAGGGTTTCCTTTAACTAAGCAAGAGAAGCCTCGGGCGGCAAGGCCGACTGAGCCGAGGGACTCCTACGCCTCCGGGATATGGATACCTCACTCATCACCTTCGCACGAGGCAACTCGCACTTGGTAAAGCGGTTCAGTTAGCCGACAGGCAAGTCCCAGTGCTCGGAATGAGGGAAAAACACGGCTTCACGCCGAAAGATACATACATGTTTAGGCCCCGACAGCCACAATGAACATACGTCAGCACTCAAGGTCCCATTACAAACGGAACTCCGGTTCTGCCCCCGCAGGTACGAACAACCCCACACGTTGGAGGGCCTGTGGGGCGACAAAACCCCTGGTGGCTCGCCGGCGCCCACTCCGGTAGCAGCGACAACGACCTCCGCCCCGGGCGGCGAAACAGCTGCAGCAACGACTTCCGGGCAAATGCTGTGGCTGGAGGGCTCTCACCCGCGAAGGACGAGAACCAGCCATTCGAGTCAGGGGACGGAGGTCCAGGGGAGCAGGCAGAGTAGGCGATCTCGTCGGCAGAGAAACCTTCTCCGGCTGCCACCGCCTCAACACCGCACCAGCGGGCGCCGGGCGCCCCAAAGCGCACCGGCAGGTCCTCGCTCCCGCCCTCGCCGAGGCCGCCCCAGAACATGAGCGCCGCCCTCGCGGCACACAACGTGCTGGGCAACCCTCCGGCGCGGCTGTCGGCGCGAGGAAGACCCGGACATGGCCGGCCCGTACGCGGTGCGACCATAGCCTAAACAGAGGACGGAATGCTGCACCCTGGCTGGGCAGCAGCAGTTCGCCTTCCCCGGCATGGCTGAAGGGAGCCCCCGTGTAACACCCGGTTTTAAAGACAAAGCCGGGTGCATCTCATACATGCGCCAAGAAGACAACATATATAATAACAGAGTGTATAGAGATAAATGTCATAAAACATCAGAGTATTTATTACATAGCGGAAGTCTTATTACAAAATAAAGATAAACATAAAACGAACTAAGGATCGATGGCGCCAATGTCGACTGAGAAACGCCACCTAGATCAGATCGAACTCCTCGGTGTTAGGCAGCTCCTCTTCAACAACCTGTTCTTCTCCTGTGGGGGGGGTGTGAGACAGCAAGGGTGAGCTCACATACGATCATAGCTCAACAAGTCGTGGGGAATAATGTGGCATGAACTCACCAAAGGTGGGAGTTCATGAAGTGTAAGGCTGATCAATGAAATAAAGGCTAAGGCTGAGCATTGCTTTTATAAGTTGGTCAAAATTTTATTAGCAATTACTAAGTGTAAGTAAATACCAATCCTTAATAATAATAAAGAACAGTAATTGTAAAATAATCCCAAATGCGATGCAAATGTCAAATTAAACTTAAGTTCCATAATTAATCATGTGAGGGTCCGAGCCGCTCTTGACCGTGAGCACGGCTAGTATACTAGTTTTACACTCTGCAGAGGTTGCGCATCTTTACCCACAAGTCGTGTATCCCATGTCGCCTGGGTTTGCAAGGCCCTTAGACACTACCGAGGTGAATGGCTAGGGATCCACTACGAGGCCTTTACAAAGTTCCACTAGCTTCCGAAAACCCGCTACAGTTTATGGGAAGATCCAGTAAAGGGTTCCTAGCTGATAGCCATCGCAGCAAAATCAACTAGGGACCTCCCCGCACTGACCTCTCCCCTACTGCCCTTGCCCCTTTCGGGTAAGGTAGTCTTCCACTAGCTTTCCTAGTTAATCAGCCAAGGGCATCCCATACTACCCTTGTGGTAGCACTGTTTTCCCGGGTGGTCGCTCCATGTTCCCATTAATTTAATGATCTTAACATGAACAATAATAATAACAAGATAATAACAGAATAATCATGAATAATGAATCTCCATACCCAATCCACATAAAGCAATAGCAAGTACTACCCAAAAATATTCCAGGGGTGAACAAGGTATAGAGGTAATCAAAACTGGGGTACATAAAGGTTCCCATCAAAATTAACCTATGCAGATCATTAAAATTAATAAGAACATGGCTGGGAAAAGTAAGTGATCAAGGGCACAACTTGCCTGTAATGAGCTCCTGCTCAGCTATCTCTACTTGCTGAACCCCAGTTTCCACAGTGGCTTGCTCGTCTACTCGCATCAATACAAAACATACATGGCATAGCATAAATTAACATCACATCAAACATGCAAATAGAATATACAGTAATAAACTAGACATTAAAATGAAACCATAGGAACTGGAATCACTGAATTTGGAGTTATATAATTTAAGTTATGAATTTCCTAAGTTTTAAGGTGATTATAATAGGATTAAATGATAAATTTATTTTCTAACAGAGTTCATGTCAAAACAGTGATTCTAAATGACAGAGAATAATATTACAAAATTTTAGAAATTGGAATGACTCAATTTGGAGCTAAAATGAATTTTCTATGCATTTTACAAGTTTCTAGATTTGTTTTTGTATTAAAAATGAATTTCTAATATTATTTCTCTGTTTTTAAATATCTCTGGACTGGGCGTCAATTTCCAGAAAACACAGGGGCTCTGGTGTAAGTTTTCCGAGACTCAGTGAATAGTAACACATGGACGGCGGGTTTATTTCTTAGAAATCTAGGGTCTCTTTAGCAAAAAGCACCCGCGAAGGGGTACCGGGCCGTTCTGGCCGCCCGATCCATATCTAACGGCGAGGATTAGATCGGGTCCGGCCCGAACCGGTACACACCTAGAGCCGTCGATCAAGCGATCTGCGGCCCGGATTTAATGAATGGAACTTGAATCCTAGTCGCCCGATCAAAATCCAACGATCCCGATTTACTGTCGCGAAAGGGTGTCGCTACTTCTAATCAGAGCCGTTGCCCAGGAGATCAACGGTCCGCTGCGTCGCCCTCCTACCAAACATAACGCTGCGGCGGCGCCGCCCCAGGGCATGGCGGAGCCTCGCCGGCGCAAGACCATCCACCGCCCAAGCGCGCCAAACTCAAAGGGAATAGGTGCTATACAACGGTAAGGCAATGCGAACAAGCATGGGGAACATTTCACCTTCAATCCCGGCGCAGAAATCCCTGTCGACGACGAGATGCGGCTTCACGGCGGAGGGACAACACCGGCGAGAAATTCACGCCGCGGTGCGAGTCTACCCACCCAATCGCAGACGTGGACGGCTTCCTCAACGGTAGGCGTCCCTCCTTGGACACACCCCGAAGACTAAAGCCCGTCGTTGAGGAGATCCACCGGCGGCGGCGAAGTTTTACCCGCGCGGTACGTGGTGGCGCGACGATGGTAACACGCCGTTGGGGATAAGGCCGAGGGGATAGCAGGATCACGATGCGGGAGTCTTATATCCAGGTCGCGTCCCTAGAACCCGGCGAAGTCGGGTCAGCGCGCGAATCCGTTCCCCCCGGCGAGCTCCGCGCGAGGTGGTTGATGACTCGCGGGCCCCGCGTGGAAGTGAGCGATCATACGCGCGCGCGGCTGACGGGTCGGCCCCACAACGCAGTGAAGGGAGGGAAGCGCGGCGCGAATGATAGCTTGACCGAGCGGCTGACAGAGCGGGTCCCGCGGCGCAGCGAGATAGCGAGGCGCGACGCGCGGAAACAGAGGCTGACAAGGGGGCCCCGGGTGTCAGCACTCACACGCGTATAGGATGGGCCGCGCGGGATTCCCCCCCCCCTTGGTGGGCCGAAAACGGAGGAGGTGAGCCCAGGTATGCTTAATTCCTTTTCTTTTTATTTTGTTTTTCTGTTTTCTTTCTTCTAAGTTTAAATTTGGATTTGAATTTGGTTTTCAATCCTTGTGCACATTTGTTGTCAAATAATATTCTGGAATATGAAATACACATTTTTGGAATATATTTACATTATTTTCTTTATTTTCATAACATTTCTCTACTTCCTTTAAACCCTAGTTTTCAATGTGGCTTAATCAAGTTTCCAATAATTATTACCTTATCATTTTTATCATCATGGTTTTATTTAATGCACAACACATAAAAACTCCAACAAATGCACTTTTTCTTTATTTTAGCATAATTGTTTTATTTAGTCACTCTCAATTACATAGGTGCTCTTTTTATGATGCAAATAAGACACACAAAATGAGAAACTCTCTCTATTACTCTTGGTATACAACTTGAGTATTACAAATCCTACCCCCCTTAAAAATAATCTCGTCCTCGAGATTTAAGAAGAACTAGAGAAAAGGTGGGGAAAATCTATACGAAGCTCTTCTTCTCTTTCCCAAGTTGCTTCATCTTCACCGTGGTGACTCCATTGAACTTTGCACATCTTTATAACCTTATTCCTCGTAACTCGAGTCAAAGTATCCAAAATCTTGATGGGGTACTCCGCATAAGTCAAATCCTCTTGAACACTAAGGTCTTCCATTGGTAACTGTTCCTCAGGCACTCTGAGGCATTTCTTCAGCTGAGATACATGAAATACATCATGAACATCCGCGAGATGATCTGGTAACTCCAGTTGGTATGCAACCTCTCCCACTCGCTTTAAGATTAAAAAGGGTCCAATAAAGCGAGGGGACAACTTTCCTTTGACTTTGAACCTTCTCATGCCCCGGAGTGGTGACACCTTCAAGTAGACATGATCACCCTCCTTAAACTCAAGTAGTCTTCTCCGGGTATCAGCATAACTTTTCTGCCTGGATTGTGCAGTTCTCAAATTCTCCCTTATTTGCTGAACTTGTTCCTCTGCTTCTTGTATAATCTCAGGTCCAAACAACTGCCTTTCACCAGTTTGATTCCAATACAAGGGAGTCCTGCACTTTCTGCCATACAAAGCCTCAAACGGTGACATCTTCAAGCTGGCCTGATAGCTATTATTATAAGAGAACTCCGCATACGGTAGACTCTTATCCCAACTTCCACCATGCTTAAGAGCACAAGCTCTTAACATATCTTCCAGTACTTGGTTAGTCCTCTCAGTCTGCCCATCAGTCTGGGGATGGTAAGCCGAACTAAAATTCAATCTCGTATCCAATGACTCGTGCAACTGCTTCCAATATCGAGAGGTAAACTGTGATCCTCGATCTGACACAATCTTCTTTGGCACACCATGTAAGCATACAATCCGTGCCATGTACAACTCTGCCAACTTAGCTCCTGAATAAGTGGTCTTCACTGGAATAAAGTGGGCTACTTTAGTTAGTCTGTCCACAATCACCCATATAGAATCATATCCAGCAGACGTGCGGGGTAATCCAACAATGAAGTCCATGCCAATCTCTTCCCATTTCCACTCAGGTATCTTCAGTGGATGCAATAGTCCGGCTGGCCTCTGGTGTTCAGCTTTAACTCTTTGGCATACATCGCACATAGCCACATGTGCAGCCACATCTCTCTTTAGTCCATACCACCAATACTTTTGCTTCAAGTCTTGATACATCTTAGTGCTCCCAGGGTGGATAGAATAAACTGAGTCATGCGCTTCCTTCAGTATGGTTTCCCGAAGACTATCAATATCGGGAACACAGATCCAATTCTGGAACCATATCGTGCCTTGCTCATCCTCTGTGAACTCTGGGCCTCTTCCTTCAGTAATAAGATCCTTAATCTCCTGAATCTTAGCATCACCAATTTGACCCTTCCGAATCTCTTGTTCCAAGGTAGGTTCCAATTCAATAGTGACTCCTTCCGTATGTGTAACAATTCCCAGGTTGAGTCTCTCAAAATCCTTTGCTAATTCGTCAGGTAGCTGGACAACGAAAGCGGAGTGAACATGCTCCTTCCGACTCAAGGCATCTGCAACCAAATTCGCCTTGCCTGGGTGATAGTGAATCTCCAAGTCATAATCCTTAATGAGCTCCAACCAACGGCGTTGCCTCAGGTTGAGATCCTTCTGAGTGAATATGTACTTCAAACTCTTATGATCCGTGTATACTTGGCACTTAGTTCCCATGATGTAGTGTCTCCAAATCTTAAGTGCATGCACAACGGCAGCCAATTCCAAATCATGAGTGGGGTAGTTCAATTCATGCTTCCTCAACTGACGAGATGCATAGGCAATCACATGACCATCTTGCATAAGCACACATCCAAGTCCTTGGCCGCATGCATCACAATAAATATCAAATCCCTTCTGCAGATCTGGCATAATCAATACTGGAGGTGACATCAATCTTTCCTTCAATTGATCAAAGCTCTCTTGACATTTCTCATCCCACTTGAATTCTTTTCCTTTCTCCAAAAGCGATGTCATGGGCTTAGCAATCTTGGAAAATCCTTCAATAAATCTCCGATAATATCCTGCGAGTCCCAAGAAACTCCGAATCTCAGTGACTGTAGTGGGTACTCTCCACTCCATAATCTCCTTGACCTTAGCAGGATCCACTGCTATTCCTCCATTAGAAATAATATGACCAAGAAATGGCACTTCGCCAATCCAAAACTCGCACTTGCTGAACTTAGCATAGAGTTGATTATCTCGTAACTTCTGTAGCACCAACCTTAGATGTTCTTCATGGTCACTCTCATTCTTAGAATAGATAAGGATATCGTCGATGAATACCACGACGAACCTGTCCAAATACTCCATAAACACCTTATTCATCAAATTCATGAAATAAGCTGGTGCATTGGTTAGTCCAAACGACATAACAGTAAACTCATATAGTCCATATCGAGTCGAGAAAGTCGTCTTAGGAATATCTGATGGTCCAGTCTTCATCTGATGGTATCCCGATCGGAGGTCGATCTTCGAGAGTACCCTGGCTCCTCTCATCCGATTAAATAAATCCTTAATGCGGGGCAACCGAAATTTGTTCTTCACAGTGACATCATTAAGAGATCTATAATCCACTCACATCTGTTGCGATCCATCCTTCTTCTGTACAAACAAAACTGGTGCTCTCCACGGTGAAGACTCGGACGAATGTACTCAACCTCTTGTGACTCCGTTAAGTGCTTCTTGAGTTCTTTTAACTCTTCTACAGACATTCTATACTGCTTGGCTCCAATATTATAGCAGTAACTCCAAATTCTCTGCCCATAATGGCCAATGTCAATCTACGTGTCATTTGATTCACCACAACAGGCCCTTTAGGTGTAATTACTCTCGTGGGCTTTCTCATATTGTCCAACGCATATGCCCAAACCAAAATCTCAGCATGACGCATAAATTTTATTAGCAACACACGGGGTCAAATAGACTTTTTATTCCTCCTAAAATAGTATCATACCAAACACTAACTAAAGAAACATGTAGATCTTACAAATAGTAATAATTTATATATATGTTTATGTAGCTTGGTGGAGCCGGTGGTGGTGGAGATGGTGGTTGCTCTTGTTGTTGTGGTGGTGGGGATGGTGGTTGCTCTTGTTGTTGTCTCTCCAACCGTGATTGCCTTATTTCTTGCTGTATCTCCAGACGAGCCTGACGTATTTCCTCGCGTTCTTGTCTTATCTGGTTTTGCATTCCGGTCATCATGTCTGTCAATTGCTGTATTACCAGCCGTTGAGTTGCGATCACTTGCTCGGTTTCAACAGGTGGGGGATTTGGAGGATTCATTTCCTGTTTGCTGTTGCGTGATAATCTTTCCTTTCCTGGTATTGACCATCTGAGTTAGATACATATGGTAAGAGAATAGTAGCCAAGGCAGGTACTTACAAATCAAGTTATTTTGGGGATTTATTAGCTAAGTAGATTAGTGTGTCACCTACTAAAGCTAATACAATACATTATAGTGGTACATGCTAAAATGCCCACCTATACTATTTCAATCAATCAAAGAAGCAAATCAGACATTGATCATCAGAACAATCAACCAACATTTTTAATAGAGAAAATAGTTTTAATTTTGTCTTAGGCCTCCTATCTCTTAAAATGTCATAGGGGTAGGGATTCCAAGGTTTGAAATCCATCTTGTCTTAGAGTAGAAAAGGTAAGAATGATCCGAGTAGAACAGTAGAAGGTGAGACAGGATTAAGATAAGTATAGAAAGAATCAGAGTGAGGTAAGTAGGTAATGGTTTTGTCCATTTCTATCTAGGTTTCGTCCTACAGTCAACATTTCCTCTGATACCACTTCTGTAACACCCGGTTTTAAAGACAAAGCCGGGTGCATCTCATACATGCGCCAAGAAGACAACATATATAATAACAGAGTGTATAGAGATAAATGTCATAAAACATCAGAGTATTTATTACATAGCGGAAGTCTTATTACAAAATAAAGATAAACATAAAACGAACTAAGGATCGATGGCGCCAATGTCGACTGAGAAACGCCACCTAGATCAGATCGAACTCCTCGGTGTTAGGCAGCTCCTCTTCAACAACCTGTTCTTCTCCTGTGGGGGGGGGTGTGAGACAGCAAGGGTGAGCTCACATACGATCATAGCTCAACAAGTCGTGGGGAATAATGTGGCATGAACTCACCAAAGGTGGGAGTTCATGAAGTGTAAGGCTGATCAATGAAATAAAGGCTAAGGCTGAGCATTGCTTTTATAAGTTGGTCAAAATTTTATTAGCAATTACTAAGTGTAAGTAAATACCAATCCTTAATAATAATAAAGAACAGTAATTGTAAAATAATCCCAAATGCGATGCAAATGTCAAATTAAACTTAAGTTCCATAATTAATCATGTGAGGGTCCGAGCCGCTCTTGACCGTGAGCACGGCTAGTATACTAGTTTTACACTCTGCAGAGGTTGCGCATCTTTACCCACAAGTCGTGTATCCCATGTCGCCTGGGTTTGCAAGGCCCTTAGACACTACCGAGGTGAATGGCTAGGGATCCACTACGAGGCCTTTACAAAGTTCCACTAGCTTCCGAAAACCCGCTACAGTTTATGGGAAGATCCAGTAAAGGGTTCCTAGCTGATAGCCATCGCAGCAAAATCAACTAGGGACCTCCCCGCACTGACCTCTCCCCTACTGCCCTTGCCCCTTTCGGGTAAGGTAGTCTTCCACTAGCTTTCCTAGTTAATCAGCCAAGGGCATCCCATACTACCCTTGTGGTAGCACTGTTTTCCCGGGTGGTCGCTCCATGTTCCCATTAATTTAATGATCTTAACATGAACAATAATAATAACAAGATAATAACAGAATAATCATGAATAATGAATCTCCATACCCAATCCACATAAAGCAATAGCAAGTACTACCCAAAAATATTCCAGGGGTGAACAAGGTATAGAGGTAATCAAAACTGGGGTACATAAAGGTTCCCATCAAAATTAACCTATGCAGATCATTAAAATTAATAAGAACATGGCTGGGAAAAGTAAGTGATCAAGGGCACAACTTGCCTGTAATGAGCTCCTGCTCAGCTATCTCTACTTGCTGAACCCCAGTTTCCACAGTGGCTTGCTCGTCTACTCGCATCAATACAAAACATACATGGCATAGCATAAATTAACATCACATCAAACATGCAAATAGAATATACAGTAATAAACTAGACATTAAAATGAAACCATAGGAACTGGAATCACTGAATTTGGAGTTATATAATTTAAGTTATGAATTTCCTAAGTTTTAAGGTGATTATAATAGGATTAAATGATAAATTTATTTTCTAACAGAGTTCATGTCAAAACAGTGATTCTAAATGACAGAGAATAATATTACAAAATTTTAGAAATTGGAATGACTCAATTTGGAGCTAAAATGAATTTTCTATGCATTTTACAAGTTTCTAGATTTGTTTTTGTATTAAAAATGAATTTCTAATATTATTTCTCTGTTTTTAAATATCTCTGGACTGGGCGTCAATTTCCAGAAAACACAGGGGCTCTGGTGTAAGTTTTCCGAGACTCAGTGAATAGTAACACATGGACGGCGGGTTTATTTCTTAGAAATCTAGGGTCTCTTTAGCAAAAAGCACCCGCGAAGGGGTACCGGGCCGTTCTGGCCGCCCGATCCATATCTAACGGCGAGGATTAGATCGGGTCCGGCCCGAACCGGTACACACCTAGAGCCGTCGATCAAGCGATCTGCGGCCCGGATTTAATGAATGGAACTTGAATCCTAGTCGCCCGATCAAAATCCAACGATCCCGATTTACTGTCGCGAAAGGGTGTCGCTACTTCTAATCAGAGCCGTTGCCCAGGAGATCAACGGTCCGCTGCGTCGCCCTCCTACCAAACATAACGCTGCGGCGGCGCCGCCCCAGGGCATGGCGGAGCCTCGCCGGCGCAAGACCATCCACCGCCCAAGCGCGCCAAACTCAAAGGGAATAGGTGCTATACAACGGTAAGGCAATGCGAACAAGCATGGGGAACATTTCACCTTCAATCCCGGCGCAGAAATCCCTGTCGACGACGAGATGCGGCTTCACGGCGGAGGGACAACACCGGCGAGAAATTCACGCCGCGGTGCGAGTCTACCCACCCAATCGCAGACGTGGACGGCTTCCTCAACGGTAGGCGTCCCTCCTTGGACACACCCCGAAGACTAAAGCCCGTCGTTGAGGAGATCCACCGGCGGCGGCGAAGTTTTACCCGCGCGGTACGTGGTGGCGCGACGATGGTAACACGCCGTTGGGGATAAGGCCGAGGGGATAGCAGGATCACGATGCGGGAGTCTTATATCCAGGTCGCGTCCCTAGAACCCGGCGAAGTCGGGTCAGCGCGCGAATCCGTTCCCCCCGGCGAGCTCCGCGCGAGGTGGTTGATGACTCGCGGGCCCCGCGTGGAAGTGAGCGATCATACGCGCGCGCGGCTGACGGGTCGGCCCCACAACGCAGTGAAGGGAGGGAAGCGCGGCGCGAATGATAGCTTGACCGAGCGGCTGACAGAGCGGGTCCCGCGGCGCAGCGAGATAGCGAGGCGCGACGCGCGGAAACAGAGGCTGACAAGGGGGCCCCGGGTGTCAGCACTCACACGCGTATAGGATGGGCCGCGCGGGATTCCCCCCCCCCCCCTTGGTGGGCCGAAAACGGAGGAGGTGAGCCCAGGTATGCTTAATTCCTTTTCTTTTTATGTTGTTTTTCTGTTTTCTTTCTTCTAAGTTTAAATTTGGATTTGAATTTGGTTTTCAATCCTTGTGCACATTTGTTGTCAAATAATATTCTGGAATATGAAATACACATTTTTGGAATATATTTACATTATTTTCTTTATTTTCATAACATTTCTCTACTTCCTTTAAACCCTAGTTTTCAATGTGGCTTAATCAAGTTTCCAATAATTATTACCTTATCATTTTTATCATCATGGTTTTATTTAATGCACAACACATAAAAACTCCAACAAATGCACTTTTTCTTTATTTTAGCATAATTGTTTTATTTAGTCACTCTCAATTACATAGGTGCTCTTTTTATGATGCAAATAAGACACACAAAATGAGAAACTCTCTCTATTACTCTTGGTATACAACTTGAGTATTACACCCCGCGGGGCTGGAGGATGCCTTTCCCCCCAAATGCCGGGGGAAGAAAAGGATTACCGACCCACGCGGGGGGACCCCCCCCCCACTCGGTGCGCTCCTCTGCCTTAGCCCGGATGACGAAAATCCTTGAAGCTGAGGGCGGGGCGGAGGCCACAGCCCGGCTCGCTTCTCTCCACCAAATTGCCCATTGGTGGGGGAAGGCGGCCGGACTGCCTAATGAAAATCCTTGAAGCCGAACGATGGCTGAAAGGTACCGACTTCCACAAAGTTGTGTTCCCCCAACGACGACCAGGCGGGAGAACCGCGGGCGCCCCCCATCTGGGGGCTCGAAAGGTGGAAAGACACAATGCATGAGGAGAGCACGAAGACATGGTTGCCCTTCAAGGGGGTCGCCCTCCTTTTAAAGGCAACTCTCCCCACTTGCGTCCTCAGCCGTCGCGGGCAGAGTCTTCTCCAACACGCTCCAAGGCCCTCCCCCTACGACATGGGGGCTGGGCCCCACGCGTCATGCAGGCTGGCGCAGGGGAGACAGGGCCAAACCGCCGCCAACGGTGCGCACGACTGCCCAGCGGTTACGAGCATTCCTCCACTCTCGCCCAGGCCAGCGGGTGAAAGGGCGGGCCGCCATGCAGGCGACGTGCAACCGCACCTAGGGGAACGCACCCTTTCGACTTCGACACATCCAGCATGGAGGCCCAGGCCCACACGTCATGTAACCGACGCGCCGGTTACTACGTACAAGAAACTGCACCGCCACTCGCGCCAGTACCGCACCTTCTCGACTGCGGAACCTGTACCGTGACTCGAGGCGACCCTGCGCATGACCCGACAGTGCCAATCGAGCACATCGGTCACGGGCCGGTTAGCCGCGGGAGAGGGCGCGACGGTCAATATGGCCAGAAATGGGCCGGCAGTAATGGTGGTGGCAGGCGGGCAGAAGCGGCAGTCGAGTCGTCAGCAAGCTCACGTCCCTTCCTGGGATAGCGAAAGGACCTTCTCCCATGGCGGAAGACGACACGTCCGTGTTCCGTTCCTCGAACGGCTCGCGCACGTGCAACGGTCGCCCCGTGAACCACTCGTCCCGTCGCATTAACTCTGCGGTAGGACAGGCGGCACCTTTGGCAGGCGAAGCAGGCGACGCTTCACCTCCGCCATAATGACCGCATCAAAAAAGGTGTGCCACGTCATTCGATTTTGTATCCTTTTCACTTCCTCTTTCTCTCTCTTGCCTCAGGGGTCAGAAAAGGGGATACTCCGAAAGGGATCCTTCTCCGCGAAGGAAGCGGGCCCCGAGCCCCCCTACTGATCAGAGGTTCAAAGGTTGGCCCCTCGGAAGGGTTCAACAGCTGCCTCAGAGCGATCAGGCTCCGCGCCCACTACTAGTTAGAGGTTCAAAGGCCGGCCCCTCGAAAGGGTTCAACGGCCGCCTCAGGCCACTCGGGCTCCGCGCCCACTACTGATCAGGGGTTCGAAGGCTGGCCCCCGAAGGGTTCGACAGCTGCCTCAGACGCAGAGCGAGGGATGACCCTGGGTACGTTCGATACATAACCGAGGCTCGGGCTGTGCTCCCGATGTACCCTAGGACATTTCCGAGACCAACGGGAACGATTTTGTAACGAAATCCCCCCAGAGGGAGGCATCGAGCCCTCGGACCCCATCAAAAGGGGACCGGGTCCGGCAAGTCACCCGCAGGTACTTTTGGGGCGCGCCTCTGGGCCACTAGCCGACCCCTAACAAATGGGGCACGGGTGTCCACTCGGATTACCCGTTAGCAACTCACTGGAGACACCATGTTCGGCGTCCTCCGAGGGCAACATGGCGCTTTCTCCCCCTCCTCCTTGCGGAAAGGCGATGCAGGGGCGTATGTAAAAAGTCGAGTCTGTCCCTGACCGTCCTCTCGCTCTGTGCGAAAGCTTGGGGGCTGCTCTCGCAAACCCGGCTCCAGCCAAACCGTTGACAGCGTCAACATACTAGCCCGAGAACTTGGGACCCGACTATTCGCCCGGGCTACGGCCAGTTCGCATGAGGGAGCAGCTAGACCGGCCAAAATATTACGAAACGTACTAAGACCTCGAAGGAGTCAAACTACTCCTCCGAGGCCTCGGGGGCTACACCCGGCGGGTGCGCTCGCGCGCACCCACCAGAACAAAAGACAATCGAGGAAGGCCGGTCCCCTTGCAAAAAAGTGCGACAAAAGCCTCCAAGCGAGTATCAACACTCCCTTCGAGGCTCGGGGGCTACTGTCGGGGACCATAATTAGGGGTATCCCCAAGACTCCTAAATCTCAGCTGGTAACCCCCATCAGCACTAAGCTGCAAAGGCCTGATGGGTGCGATTAAGCCAAGGCTCGGTCCACTCAAGGGACACAACCTCGCCTCGCCCGAGCCCAGCCTCGGGCAAAGGCAGCCGACCCCGGAAGGTTCACGTCTCGCCCGAGGCCCAGTCTTCGCCAAGAAGCAACCTTGGCCAGATCGCCACACCGACCGACCAAATCGCAGGAGCATTTAATGCAAGGATGGCCTGACATCCTATCCTGTCATGCGCCCTTCAGTCGACAGAGCTGAAAGTGACCGCAGTCACTTCGCCGCTCCACTGACCGACCTGACAAGAAGACAGCGTCGCCTGCGTCGCTCCGACTGCTGTGCCGCTCGATAGAGTGAGGCTGACAGCAACCAAGTCCGGCCTCGGGCGCCATAGGAAACTCCGCCTCGCCTGACCCCAGCCCGACCCAGGGCTCGGCCCCGGAAGACGACGAACTCCGCCTCGCCCGACCTAGGGCTCGGACACGACCTCGACCTCGGAAGACCGACTCGACCCCGACCTCGGAGGAGCCTCCGCCTCGCCCGACCCAGGGCTCGGACCGACCACGTCACAGGGGGGGCATCATTACCCTATCCCTAGCTAGCTCAGGCTACGGGTAACGGGACCGGCGTCCCATCTGGCTCGCCCCGGAAAACAGATAATGATGGCGCCCCGCGTGCTCCATAACGATGGCGACTCTCAAACCCTTACGGAAGCAAGGAGACGTCAGCAAGGACTCGACAGCCCCGACAGCTGTCCTTCCGCAAGGCTCCAACGCTCCTCCGACGGCCACGACATCATATGAACAGGGTGCCAAAACCTCTCTGGCTGCCACGAAGGCATGTACTTAGGGCACTAGCTCCTCTCTGCTCGACACGATAGCACATTGCTACACCCCCCATTGTACACCTGGACCCTCTCCTTACGCCTATAAAAGGAAGGTCCAGGGCTCTCTTACGAGAAGGTTGGCCACGCGGGAGGACGGGGCGACGCGTAGAGTCCCTCGCTCTCCCCCCACGCGGACGCTTGTAACCTCCTACTGCAAGCGCACCCGACCCGGGCGCAGGACAAACACGGAGGCCGCGGGCTTTCCCCTCTCTTCTACCCCCTTCGTGCTCCGTCTCGCGCCGACCCATCTGGGCTGGGACACGCGGCGACGATTCACTCGTCGGTCCAGGGACCCCCCGGGGTCGAAACGCCGACAAGTAGTATTCTTGTATTCCTGTATAAGGCTGCATCTTGACTGATAATTGGGAAGAAATTTGATTAATTATGTTATTCAATTGTTTAAAATAGTTCTTTGTCATATTCGATGGATATCCGAAACCCGCGGGTATAGTCACGGGCAGATATTATATGTGACTGTGGATATGACTGCGAGCGGATATTTACAGTATCCGATCCGAATCCGACCCATTGCCATCCCTAGGTGAACCATTTGTGAACTGTGAACTTGATTTTGGTAAACTACAATGTGGTTGTGAAGAAGTGTGATACTATGTGTTAAATGTGTGTAATTCTGGATTTAATGTTTCTGTCATTTTATTGTGATTATATTGTTGATGAAATTGCTGTTTTTTTTTTGCATTTTTTCAAAAAAAGTCTTTGAAATTGTTAATTTTCGGCGACCAACTGAGGCCGCTGAAAATAAGGGGGCATATTTTCGGTGGCTAGCTTGTTGGTCGCCGAAAATAATGACTTGTTTTCGGCTGATTTTTTCTGGCGGCCAGAGACCGTCGAAAATAGGTCTAAGGCCCTCAAAAATAGCTTATTTTCAGCGATAAAGGCCACCGAAAATGAATGTGTCTTCTGTAGTGATATTTTAGTTTTCCTAAACTGATTATTTAAAGTATTCAAATAGATAGAGAACTGTTAGAAACTCTATATAGAGAATACAGCAGCATTCTTTAAATTTATAAGATGTTGCTGGAGAGTATAGAAATCCGTTTGATCTACTGTATTTAGAGTGGAAGACCCTTTGGCTGGAGCCAGCGAGGGCCGGAGGGGCTTTCTGGCTGTTGCGGTGAGGGTGCGGCCGAGCGGCCACTCCAATGGGAGTCCCAGACCCAGTATTCCCGGCGTGGATGACGATCCGTGCGGTCAGCGGCAGCAGCTTTAACCGGGAGGGACCGGACATGCGTGCTGGCTTGCCAAATCAAAGTTAAAACGGGCATGAGGAGCACTCGGTGAAAAAGATTTAGAAGCACGCGTGTCAGTGACTCACGCTTAGTGGATCCACGTGGTGCTAGCTAGCTTGCTATAGGCCTATAGCTATCCCAATTATATTCAGACGTTACCAAAGATTCTACCATGGAATTTGAGATATTACGGGGTACCATTTTCATTATCGAATATTTGTCGCTCGCTAATAACTTTTTAAATTAAAATACAATAAATTAAAAAGAACGGAAAGAGTATTATTGTTGCTAGGGGCAGATCTACACCTTTGGTTTTAGGAACCCCGTCAGTAAGACATGATCCATATAAGTCCGTATAAATTTATTTAATCCAGTCTAAAAAAGTTAACATAAAAAGGATGAGAATGAAATTTAGTAAGCTAAGAAAATTCTAGATCCTCTCCTGGTTGCTGCAATGTTTTTTGTTGTTTCTCACTGATTTCATTATTAACTAGAAGGACGACCACAAGTTGCTTTGGAGATTATGGATAATTTGGAATACCCCTTTTGCTTTATATGTCATATTAGTTTTGTTCATAAGTCAGATATGTATACCTTTGGTCATTAACTTCTAACAAACCTATACATATTAATGACATAATAAAATATATTTTTGTTTTTAGATTCACTTTAGGAGACAATTTTATAATATATAATTCATATATTGGTCCAAACTGCACAGTTTTTTATATGGACTTGAACTATGGTTACCAATGACAATATACAACAATCTATAATAACGAGTTGAATATTAAAAGTTCCATGCGTTTGATCTCGCATCAACAGCCTCCAGCTGCCTCTGTCAGCATTATCTCGATTTATCGTCTCCGTAAATAATAATAAAGAATAAGGTCATGAACGTGATCCGTGGAGTGGACCACTGGCAGCACGAGGATCAACATCGAACACGGCATACATACGTAGTAGACTCATACCCAGAGCTACTCTCGATTGATAAGGCTGAGTCCAGTGTACAGCCTCCCTCTCGCCCCTGCCACGTCAGCTCTCGCCTCCACTCTCGCCCCTCCTGTTTCAGTGCACAGGCTCAGGCTATAGCCACGTCAGCTTTTCTATTTCAGAATTAAGTAATTCACGCGGATTTATTTCAACGCTCAGAAAACACACAACATAATATTTTTTATTGAATTAAAAATTACAAAGTACATAATAATTAAAATAAAATGACATGATAACTAAAATAAAATTTGTGATTTTTGCAATTTTTTTCGAATTTTTTGGACTCCAAACGGTCAAAAACGGCTAGTTGCAACGGCTAGCACACATGGACCAATCAGATCGCGACACGTGGACCAATCAGATCGCGCCACGTCGCTCTCGCCCGCGCTCTCGCCCCGCCAGTGCCTCGCCTCCCTCTCGCCTCCCTCTCGCCCGCCTCTCACCCGGGCGGGCGCTCCAACGCGGGCGAGAGCGAGGCGATACCGCGCCCGCTCTCGCTGGGCGCGAGCGCCATCGCCCGGCGCCGGCCTCTCGCCCGTGCGTGGGCGGCAGCGGCCTCTTCTCGCCCGCGCTGCCACCAGCCTAACGGCGGTAGCGTCAAGATGAAAGAGGCGCGCGTCCTGGCCGCCGAACGCACGCCGCACTATACTAGTTTTCCACATTCATGGTTGTTTAGGGGATTTGCTGCAAACAACAGTACAAGTGCCAAAATATTAGGTGTGATTAGAAATTGTTGGACATGTTTTTTCAATCTTACCAAAAAATCAAGAATTGAAAGAATGTTTTAAAAACTCTTATGGCTAGTTTGGAAGCTACAAATTCAGAGAACATTGAAGATGCTAGAATCTATTTCTTATTTCCAAACTAGCCCTTAAAGATGATCATGCTCTTGGGTTGTACTAAAACTTCAGGCTTTCATCGAACCAAAGCACTTCAAGCACTATTTTCCACAGGAAGCTTCATATACCACCCCTGTTTGAGAAACAAGCACTTCACGACTCGCATTTCTTTTCTTTCGAAAAGCAATCACCATTCTGAAGAACAATTCTCGATGGTCCATGCGCAAGTGGCAGAAGACCTTCCATAACGCTTAACGGTAATGTCAACTAATGATGGATTTGAAGCCCGAAGTATATTGAAAAGAGTATATCAATACAGGAACCATAGTCCGTATAAGCATTATCCTATTGATCATCTCTAGGATCATCTTGTAAAGAGGAAAATAATTTCTAACAGGGTGAGGACAAGAACCTAGGGCAAAAAAAAAGAATCTTTTACATGTGTAACACCGACCCGATCTATGAACAACATGTGAAAACTAACCGCTTCAAATATTCCTGAGGTTGATCTTACAATGTTACAGGTCAATATGAATCATCTTTTTTTTTTGGTACTCATGGGTCCGCGAACTGCAATGGTAAATATTTACATGGTCACTCGGGCATGTAGATTTCCTTTTCTGAAAATTCTCCTCTAAGGCTCGAGCTCATGATTCAACGAACGAAGGGTGGGCGCCCAACCCAAGTTTGTCTTAGCATGAGTGGGTGGGAGAGGTCATACAATCCACCACATGGCCACAGATCTGTCCCCAGTATCAAGGTTTCCATTGTATACCTTGGAACTCGCATTGTATGTTCTAATTGCTGGAAGACTTCTGTAAGTAATTAATTTTAAGAGTCCTGACGCTAGGAGCCTGCTTCTAGCTGAAGAACTTGCTCTTGCTGTCCTCTGATAAAAGAGGTCAACTCTTTTGATGCAACAACTGACTTTAGCCACTCTTCAAGTTCCTCGCCTTCAACCTTTTCATTCTCTGATCAACGCATGAAAACAAGAAGTTACACACCACACATAAAACAATTTTTATGTTTACCTAATGAGGCAAATCAAATGACATCTAGCAGAACCATAACATAAGTCGTCCAAATCATTGGGCAGATCACCTTCTAAATATGCTCCGAGGCCTTCCAAAACTGCAGGATTAGCACGAATAACTGAAAGAGCTACTTCCAGTGCCGTTTGTAAAAGCGCTTTTACTTCCCTCTGAACGAGATCAACTAGATGGCCCTGCCATTAGGTTCCAAGTTTGGGCTCAGTGCTTGCAGATGGCAACTTAATAGTTCTTGAAGGTGCACGAGAAGTTTTGAGGCAAACCTGATCTCTTCCCCATGGAGAGCCACCAGAGTCATCTAACCCACCATTTGACAGTGTAGCAAGTGATATTGGCCCGATGCGCTGATTAAGACCGTATTCTGCTACAGCTTTGTAGGCCATGTCAGTAGCACGTCTTATGTCATCAAGTGCACCAGTGGAAACCCGTCCTGCTAAAACAACTTCCTCTGCTGCCCTCCCACCCAGAAGTGTTACTAAACGGCCACGTAGTTCATCAACAAAGAGTAAATATCTATCCTCTGTGGTGGGAGGGGTGTATGTAAAGCCTAATGCACCTCCTGACCTTGGCAATATACTCAATTTCTGTTAAATTCAGCATTGAAAAAGTAAGTCAAATTACATCTTCTTCTCTCAGATTGTTCTATCAGTAATTGCTTAAGTTCAAACCTCAACACGTGGCTGTCCAGGAAGAAGGTTCGCTACAGCAGTTCCCACGAGTGCATGACCTACTTCATGCCGTGCAACGACAGCCTTTTCATTACCCTTCAATTTTGCATGCTTTTTCTCTATCCCCTGATAATATAACGTCCACAATTAGCTTCCAGCACAACAGCACAAAGAACTATCATGACTAACAACTACGGAGTAGAATGTAGAAAAAAGAGAGGACACCAGCAGAAAGATATACCCTTAAAAATAAAAACTCCCTAACACCTGACATATCAAATGCCATATATAGAGAATATTTTTTACAGATGGTGCAGATGTTAAATAAACATAGAAATAAGGAAACAAGAAAATTGTATCTTATGCTTACGGCCTTACGCATAATACAGTTAGGATAGGAAACTTCAAATTCCATAGTACAAATCCTTTAGGTAAAAACAAAACAATTGAAAATTAAAATGTGAAGGAGAAACAACATACAGCTATAGATCGCTCAACCGCATGGATGAAGTCAATCCTTTCCACAATTTCTTTATTTAATCGCCCAGCCAACAAAGCAGCTTCATTTACCAAGTTTGCAAGGTCTGCTCTGTATATCATAAAATTATTTAACACGTCAATTTGAAATCCCTACAGGGTCAAGATCAAGAAATTGGTAGAATAAGTTTTACCCAGTAAAACCAGTTGTCATTGCAGCAATATCGGCTAGATCTACATCTTTACTCAGTGGAAGCTCTCTTCTGCTCACATGAACTTTTAGAATTGATTCTCTTCCAAACCTATCAGGAGCTTCAACCTGTCATGTTCGCATTAATGATTAATGACATCTGAGAAAAGTTGAACACAATAGCACCATATCTTGTTGAGAAGGGAAACTAACCATAACTACACGGTCAAATCTCCCAGGTCGCCTAAGGGCAGGATCCAAAACATCAGCTCGATTTGTTGCCCCTAGTACAATGACAGCCGAATTGGTGTCGAAGCCATCCATTTCCTGGGGAAAAACCCAAAATTAAGGCAGCTAAACCAATAATAATACCATTTCCACCCTTTCTCAAAAAAAAATTGCATGATAAAGCAGTATTTTTAGTTAAGAAGCGTGTGGCTCAAATCCCTTTTAAGTTTTAACAAGAACAAAGAATAAATAATCAGCCAATAAAAATACAAGTAGAAAGTTTATCTGGGTCCCAACTTGCAATGCAGCTAATTTAGTGAATACTCAAGAAATAAGAAAGGTCACTGTACTACCGTGAGCAATTGGTTTAGTGTCTGCTCACGTTCATCATTACTGACAATGCGATATCGACCATCACGGCTTTTTGCAACAGCATCAATCTACAAAGACAAGACAGACGGAAAGGGATTAAGCATACAATTCAATACATGAAGCTAAATCGTATCGTGGATGTGTAGGTTACCTCATCGATAAAAATAATCGACGGTGATTCCTTTTTGGCCTTAGCAAATAGGTCACGTACTCGAGCTGCTCCCATGCCTACATATAGCTCAACAAATTCACTAGCAGAGCAACTTATGAACGGGACTTCTGCTTCTCCTGCTACGGCTTTTGCAAGAAGTGTCTTTCCAGTCCCTGGAAGACCCACCTGTAGATAAAGAATAACAATATGGTAACAAACACAATTGTCAAGCAGTAATTGCCATTACTGATAGCATTTGCAAAACCAACCAATAAGACACCACGAGGAGGGCGAGCACCAAGACGAACATATCTTTCTGGGTTCCTTAAGAACTCCTGAACAAAAAAATATATGGACCAGCTTATTTCCCTTATTTGGTTGCTGCAAGTATTACTGTCAAATTGTAGGATCCATACCACAATTTCTTCAAGCTCTTCTTTTGCCTCATCTACTCCAGCCACATCAGCAAATGTAACTATATCTGTACTTTCAGAAACTTTTGCTCTACCAGAATTAGAATTCTTCCTGTTCCTCAACTGACCGGCTGAATGCTGAGTTTGTATAAGAAAATAGATACATACAGATTTAATGCAACTAAGCAAAGAGTATGTGTTTGCCAATTGATTGAGGCCATGCATCAGTACCTGAGAAAAGCTTATTGGCAAACGCTGCAAAACTACTGCAATCAATACGACATAAATAAGAGCTACCTGCAAAAGGTAAAGGCAGTTAGACTCAAAGGCACCAACTGAAGAGGGTCTGTACGTAAAGAATAAAAAAATCGGTCAGGGAGGGAAAGACCGCTCTCCCGGTATTATATTAAGAAGAGACCGAAACATGATCCTGACCAAGAAAACCCCCGAACCCTAGCCCCCATCACTAACGGGCCGATCAACTACCCACTCTGCAACGGCCCAACCAGAGGGTGGCGCGCAGGATATTGATCCCCGAGAGCGGACGGGGCACAGCCAAGGGATTTTTTTAACCAAGTCCGAAATTCGCCCCCGAGGGGATCAAACCCGGGACCTAGAGGTGCTACTCGGAAGCCTTAACCATTACGCTAGAGGCCCTTTCGTCTGTACTTAAAGAATAAAATCACATATATATAGATAAAAACAAGCATGTATGAAAAAAGACTGTGTCCACAGAGATGGAATTTCAATCCTGTCAAATTCCTATTTACGATCCTCAATTAGGATCCCATCTCATCTACAAGGTTATAGAAAACCTAATGCATTAATTTTGTCGGCTCTGTATCAAATTTGGGAGTTCAGTTTCTTAATGTTTCACATGAACGGATGAACCAAAATCCTATTTACACATGCAATTAAGATTCCAAGTTCTGATATTAGATTAAAGAGCTCTTTTAATTAGTTTGCATGTTTCAAAACAAGATTGAGAGTCTGGTTGCCTAATTTTCATGTTAATTAACCAGATTCTCATTGAATTCCCAATAAAAATTCCCACAGTCCCATATTACATCAAAGATCCATACAATTTTGTTTGTAGTTCCAATACCAGAACTGTAGTTCCATTTCCTGTTTTTTAGCATGTACCAATCAAACTCCATACTTCTTTCTGTTTTTTAGTTCCGAGGATCATGGAAATGTTAAAACTACCATCCATATGTTACTGTAGAATATTGAATCTACTCTACAAGTTTGCTTTCCTCTAGTGTCCGTACATTTTTGGCTGGCCACCCAAAAAATGTGGTGCAAGGCGACTGAATACAGTATAATCACAGTTGCACAATGGGAGCAAAGATGGGTTCGCAATGAGGATGGCACGTGGTAAAATAGATATAGGCCTTAATGATCGAGGATGTGCTTCAATGCTTCTAGTTTGAATTTTGTGTATAAAGAAATGCCTACATGAGTCATGCATATTAGAAACCCAAACAAGTGTTACAGAAGAATCAACAAATTAACTGCTGAGGCACATATGCTAATACAAAAGAGAAGCAAAATGAAAATGTGTGCCACATTTTTCTAGAGCGCTTTATGTATTAGCAAGATATTTCTTTAATACATGCCAGTGCAAGGATTATAAATCATCACTTTATCTACAATCCAAACAGTGGATCATAGCATATTGCTGAAGCATTAGTTACAACAGTATGATCAACTAAACATGTTATTTCCTGAGTGCCCTAGCAACAAAACGGTCATGTTGCTGGTTGCATCTGTTGAAAACACTTGGATTTTAGATTTCTAGTCAGTACAAATATAACATTGTAGAGCCAGCATTTCAACATATAATATACAATAATCTGCCTCACTGTACATATCGCTCACATAAAGTGGACCTACTGGATTCGCTTGTCAAATTTCATTATCAATTATTCGTCCATCAATTTCAATGGTCGGAACATCTCTGACTTTCCTATCTGTCATTGTGCATGCTTAGATACAAATTTTAAAATCCCTAATCGGGCGTGACTGGTATTACTTCTAAATTATTTTGGTGATTTCAAAGCCACAAACCTTGCGTTTGCATCAGAGATATCTTTCAGCATAAGTGCCTTACCAGCGCAGAATTGAGCGTGCCGCCAGACCTCTTGTCCGGTGACCCAAATTCAACCATGTTTTCCACCATCTTCTCGTATGGCGTCTTTATGTCCACTGGACGAGTCGTGGTGAACACAATTCTCCTCGAGACTCCAGCATTATCGACGACAGCATCTGTTCCGCGCTGTGATGGTGTCTGCTCCACACGGACCTGGGACTCAACCTCTGGACGGAGTCGGAACATGACGTGCACCCCGTCCACCTCAACCTTCTTCACCTGGTCCTTGTCTATGCTCGCCAGGAAGTCGCTGTACGGTACACTGACGTACGTGGTCTGCGGGCGGGGCTCTGAGCCAGGCAACGCGATCTCCGGTCGAAGCATGCGTAGCGCGAATACGGCGAAGCCGAGCTGGAGCAGGAGGAAGCCCATCTCCCGCCCCTGGACTATGGGCTCCCATAGCCAGCGCCCGACGCCACCTCCCTTAGTCAGCCTCCGCCGCCACTTGTTTTCGCCCCTCTTCGACGAGGGCGGCGGCGGCGTCGCGGCGGCGCTCGTGGTGCTCGTGCCGGTGGTGTCGCCCCCCGAGTCCGCAGCCGCGTCGCGGTCGCCGTCCCCGGACGAGGACGACGGCTCGCCGTTACCAGAGGCGCCGTCGCCGCCGTGCTCAACATTCGCGCGCGCCGCTGGCGGGCAGCGGCGCGCGCGGCGGTGCACCAGCGCGAGCCCGAGGCCCCGCGGCGGCACGGCGGATATCCGGATCGAAGGCGCGCATCCCCCGGCGGCGGCGGCGGCGGCGGCGGGTCGCCGCGGGAGGGGGCGTAGGAGCGAGCGGGGACGGGATGCGATTGGGAACGAGACGAGGGTTTCCACGGCGGCGGAAGCCATACGGAGAGGAAGGAGTAGCGTACGGGTTGAGCGAGAAGCAGCACCAGGGACCTCTCCCGACTCCGCCGCCGCCGCCGCGCGCGTGCGCGTGGAGGAGTCGGTGCGGGGGGGTCGGGGTGAGGAAAGAGACGAAGATGAGGAAGGAAAGAGGCAGAGACGACTGACGAGGCGAAGGGGGGTGGAGGGAGGGAAGGGGGTGACCGTTAGCTGCGTCTCACGCCGTCAAGCCGGATTGAAGGTTAACCTCTGCGCAAACCCACTCCCGCAAACAAATAACGATTAATTATCTTTAACTGACATGTGGGACCCATGTTTGTAACAAGGTCTAAGGCCCGTCGTCAGTGATTCCTCCTTGCTGATTTCAGCTTGGGCCGAGCTTGTCCGTTTGGTTAATGATATCGCACTGAGCCGGAGTGAGTATGACCCACTGAGATGTCAGTGGGAGAAGTGTGTGTCACCCGAGATATCTGGCGCGTTGGATGGCGCAGGGCGTCGAGCTTCTCATGTCCACAGAAACAATGCAGGACGGAACGGCAACGGAGTTTGGGCGTATCTCTTTTGTAACCAACAAAAATGATTGATTTAGTCCTATCTGTGTGGATTTATTTTGGCTGTGGATTGATTAGCTTAGGGCACGTTGGCCTAACCTGCACCTCTCATCTCTCTCGGTTGATCGGTGGCCCACTTTATTGTTACGGGAGCTAGAGGTTTTTTTTTCAAACTAGTCTAATATTGTGCTAATACTATGGTCCTTAGAGGGAGGCATGGGCTGCGGCGACGCGAGTAAGAGGGAGAAGGCGACGGGATCGTGGTGGAGGGGAGAGACAGGGGTTATAATAAGTACGAGGAATGAGAAAAGATGTTCAAATAACATTCGTCATTAGATTTCAGTGGGTAAGACAGAGGAATTAGCAATCTAAACTGTTGATTAACTGTTGATTTCGATTGTGTTGTGTGTATGTGTAATTATTTTGGTGAATTTAGGGGAGGTCATGGGTATTGGAGTGATTTGGTACGGTGGTTTTTACTAAGGTAAAACTAGTTGGTGAATTATATAGTGGTATGGTATAGAATATAGATAAAACAACGACGCATGTTATATTTTACTTGTCAAAAGGTTAGTTTCTATTTTGTTCACACCCACCTTCTTTGTTCTATGCTGATCAAACAACATTCAGTAATGATGGTTATTTCTTTCTAATCCTCGGCATTGTAAGGGCATTTCTCTTGTTCTATACCAAGCCACTATGTCTTTAGAGCAACTCTAGTAGTTCTCTAAAAACTAGTTCCTTAAATTGTTGTTTAGAGAGTTGGTAAACAAGGTTTGGGAGTAAAAAAATCTTTAATCTCCAACCATTTCTTATATGTAGGTAGTAAATCAAATTTTCAATCCTTTTGTGGGCCCCAGGTTAATGATTTTGTTAACGATTATGTCGGTTATCGTAATTAGGGATACCTAGATTACGCCCCTAAACACGCTTAACACCTAACTACCCAAAAAAGATCATAAGACACATTCCCCGAAGTCAAGAAAGGATGAGCCGCGATTCGCCCGAGACCCCTCGACGGTCATTCAAAACTCCGTCTCGCCCGAGCCTACCCTCGGGCAAGGGCAACACTCGGGGAAATCCTCGTCTCGCCCGAGGTCTCTCCCTCAACGGAACAACAGATCCCACCTCGCCCGAGCCTGTCTCAGACAAGAGGACAACCCCCGAGCCTGGCCCTAGTCAAAGGTCACGAGAACCGCGGAGAAGTGAGCATTTAATGCAAATACCTACCCCATGTGACGTCGTAGTCAAACAGGAGCGACAGGACTGTGGTCCCATCCACTTTCACCAACTATGCTGACGCATGCCTAGGAATAACGACCACTGCTCCCCCACGTCGTCTACTGAGTTCAAACAACTCTAGATGGGACGTGCGTATGATAGAGCACGTCTCACCTTCGGGAGGAAACTCTGCCTCATCCGAGCTTGGCCTCAGCCTCAAAGAAAACTCCGCCCCGCCCGAGCTCGGCCTCGCCCCTGCGAATTCCGCAGGAGGCCACTCCTTCGACTTTTCCCTGCACGACTGCATGCCCCAGAGCAGGCTCGTCCATGGCCTCGAGAGGACTTCCGTCTCACTCGAGCATGGCTTCAGCCTTGATAGCACCGACAAGAGGGCGCCTGACGTCACCAGGAGCTACAAAGCTGACGTTAGGATACTTTACGGATTACCAAGCGCTTTTTGCCATACTTATTATTGTTTAAACCACTACGACTAGGACAACATGTTCTCTAGACAAGCTTGGGTATACGACCGAGCACCAGACCCTGGCCTTGGCTCTCTGCTTAGTCAAAGATGCAAATACAGGGATCGGACATCCTCCTCTTGACTCAAGTCAACAACAAGTACAAAGGCCATGCTATCCATAGGAGCTCGAACACATCTCCGCCACCATGCGCGACAAACCATGGCGCTCCTAGGAGCCCTCCTTGAGGCTATAAATAGAGGAGCCTAGGGCTTCACTCGGAAGAGGAACACTTCATGGTTTTTCCACCTCCCCAGCTGATATTGGCACTTGCCTCAATCACCAGGGACTTGGGAACTTCTCCCTTTCCCGATGAGCTTGTATCCCTACTACAAGCACTTAGGTGCAAGCAATATAAGTCTCATCCCCCTCTGCTGGAAGTAGGGCCTTCTCTAGCACGAACCAGGATAAAGACTTGTGTCTCCTTGCATCACCGTCTAGGCCTGGGCATGCAACACTAATTCAATGGTCGGTAGGATCCTCGGGTTAAAACACTGACAGATTCGTTGCCCTCCCTCCATCCTTTTCCTGCTGTGTCGCTACCTTCCTCTCGTACATTGCCTATTATGTCGCCACTAGGGCTAAATGCCTAAACATGCCCAGTGCGTCTGGCCTGGACACTACCTTTTGCAACGATAGGATCTAACGGACACCAGTACCTAGTGCCCAACGACGGACAGCCCAGGAATGCCATTGCCTAGCAACACGATCTGCCAAGACACTTCCTAGGGACATGTCAGGGCTAGCGCAAAAAATAATTATGTGAATTGCCATCTGATTTGGTATGTGTAATGCAATCTTAATTTACATAGGTGTATATTCAACAATTGCAATTTTAATTTACGTAAGTATAAATTCATAGTAGATGTGTTTGCAAAATCAAGTGATGAGTGAAAATGGATTGTTGTAATCACGAGTTTTGGATGATTTCATACTTTGTGCTGCACAAATTATTCAAAGTTATTCTCAAGTGCGTAGAAAGCTAGGAGGCTCTGTTTTAGGTCGTGCACACATATATCGGGATAGGGAAGCGGGACACGCGAGAATGTACCAAGATTACCTTGCCGAAAATCCTACTTAGACCATCTCCAAGAGCAGAGGCATTCACATACCCATTTTAAAAATACCTCTCCTGTATTGAAATAGCATGCTCCAACAGATGAGCCATTATTCATAGGTCTAATGCATCCAATACCTCCTCCGACGAAAATATGTTCCCTACCTACTTGATGCATCTAGTTCTCAACCAATTGTCTTTGGTATTCCTACTTCTGTGCGCTCATCTGTTGATGATGGCGCATGCGACTCAGCAACACAGGCGCAGGCGACTCGGTACACACGACAGCGGTGGCGTAGGGTGAAGCGATGTGGCGGCGCACAACAAGGCGGCACATGACCTACGACGCGAGCTGCAGGCGCAGTGACTCAGCAACGCAGGGCGGAACAATGCGAGCTACAGGCACATCAACTCAGCAGCGTTGGGTGTATGAAAGTCGCCTAGAGGGGGGTGAATAGGGCGAAACTGAAATTTACAAAGTTAATCACAACTACAAGCCGGGTTAGAGTTAGAAATATAATCGAGTCCGAGAGAGGGGGTGAAAAACAAATCGCAAGCGAATAAGGAATGAGACACAAGGATTTGTTTTATTAAGGTTCGGTTCTTACAAACCTACTCCCCGTTGAGGTGGTCACAAAGACCGGGTCTCTTTCAACCCTTTCCCTCTCTCAAACGGTCACTTAGACCGAGTGAGCTTCTCTTCTCAATCACACGGGACACTAAGTCCCCGCAAGGACCACCACACAATTGGTGTCTCTTGTCTCGGTTACAATTGAGTTTGATCACAAGAAGAATGAGAAAGAAAAGAAGCAATCCAAGCGCAAGAGCTCAAATGAACACAACAAATCTCTCTCTCTAATCACTAAAGCTTTGTGTGGAGTTGGGAGAGGATTTGATCTCTTTGGTGTGTCTTGTATTGAATGCATAGCTCTTGTAAGGTGTAGAAGTGTAGAAACTTGGATGTAATTGAATGTGGGGTGGTTGGAGTATTTATAGCCCCAACCACCAAACTAGTCGTTTGGTGGAGGCTGCTGTCGACGGGCGCACCGGACAGTCCGGTGCGCCACCGGACACTGTCCGGTGCGCCAACCACGTCACCCGGCCGTTAGGGTTTGACCGTTGGAGCTCTGACTGGTGGGCCCTCTGGGCTGTCCGGTGGTGCACCGGACAGGTCCTGTAGACTGTCCGGTGCGCCAACTGCGCGTGCTCTGACCTCTGCGCGCGCAGGCGCGCATTAAATGCGTTGCAGACGACCGTTGCGTTTGAAGTAGCCGTTGCTCCGCTGGCACACCGGACAGTCCGGTGTGCCACCGGACGGTCCGGTGAATTATAGCGGAGCGCCCTCTGATTGTTCCCTGGTGCACCGGACACTGTCCGGTGGCACACCGGACAGTCCGGTGCGCCAGACCAGGGTGCCTTTGGGATTTCTTTAGCTCTCTTTATTTGAACCCATATTTGGTCTTTTTATTGGCTTGTTGTGAACCTCTGGCACCTATAAAACTTATAATCTAGAGCAAACTAGTTAGTCCAAATATTTGTGTTGGGCAATTCAACCACCAAAATCTATTTAGGAAAAGGTGTAAGCCTATTTCCCTTTCAATCTCCCCCTTTTTGGTGATTGATGCAAACACAAACCAAAGCAAATATAGAAGTGCAGAATTGAACTAGTTTGCATAATGTAAGTGCAAAGGTTGCTTGTAATGAAACCAATAATACTCACTAGATGTGCATGGATGTCTTTTATTCTTATTAACATTTTAGACCACGCTTGCACCACATGTTTTATTTTGCAAAATGTTCTGGAAATTCTTTTCAAGTTCTTTTGCAAATAGTCAAAGGTAAATGAGTAAGATTTTGAGAAGCATTTTCAAGTTTTAAAATTTTCTCCCCCTGTTTCAAATGCTTTTCCTTTGACTAAACAAAAACTCCCCCTTAATGAAATCCTCCTCTTAGTGTTCAAGAGGGTTTTAGATATTAATTTTGAAGAGGGTATACGAATTTGAAATTGTATCAAAATAAGATACCAATTGAAAAAAACTTCACCAATTAATAGGCTTCATACCAAATAAAAGACTATATTTTTTGAAATTGGTGGTGGTGCGGTCCTTTTGCTTTGGGCTAGTACTCTCTCCCCCTTTGGCATGAATCGCCAAAAACGGATATTTGAGTGAAATATAAGCCCTTTTAAACTACTCTCTCCCCCTTTGGACAGAAGTAAAGGAGTGAAGATTATACCAAAGTTGGAGAGTGGGAGCGACGGCGAAGGATGAACTAATCGATGAAGCGGAGTGGAAGCCTTGCCTTCGCCGAAGACTCCTTTTCCCTTTCAATCTATGACTTAGCATAAAATGGACTTGAAAGAACACATTAGTCATAGCACTTGAAAGAGATGATCAAAGGTATATATATGAGCTATGTATGCAAGACATCAATAAAAATTCCTAGAATCAAGAATATTTAGCTCATGCCTAGGTTTGGTAAAAGTTTGTTCATCCAATGGCTTGGTAAAGATATCAGCTAATTGTTCTTTGGTGCTAACATATGCAATCTCGATATCCCCCTTTTGTTGGTGATCCCTTAGAAAATGATACCGAATGGCTATGTGTTTAGTGTGGCTATGCTCAACGGGATTATCCGCCATGCGGATTGCACTCTCATTATCACATAGAAGAGGAACTTTGGTTAATTTGTAACCATAGTCCCTAAGGGTTTGCCTCATCCAAAGCAATTGCGCGCAATAATGGCCTGCGGCAATATACTCGGCTTCGACGGTTGAAAGAGCCACAGAATTTTGCTTCTTTGAAGCCCAAGACACCAGAGATCTTCCCAAGAACTGGCAAGTCCCCGATGTGCTCTTTCTATTAATTTTGCATACTGCCCAATCGGCATCGGAATAACCAATTAAATCAAATGTGGATCCCCTGGGGTACCAAAGGCCAAACTTAGGAGTATAAACTAAATATCTCAAGATTCGTTTTACGGCCCTAAGGTGAGCTTCCTTAGGATCGGCTTGGAATCTTGCACACATGCATACGGAAAGCATAATATCTGGTCGTGAAGCACATAAATAGAGTAAAGAACCTATCATCGACCGGTATACCTTTTGATCTACGGATTTACCTCCCGTGTCGAGGTCGAGATGTCCATTAGTTCCCATGGGTGTCTTGATGGGTTTGGCGTCTTTCATCCCAAATTTGTTGAGTATATCTTGAGTGTACTTGGTTTGGCTAATGAAAGTGCTCTCTTGGAGTTGCTTGACTTGAAATCCTAGAAAGTACTTCAACTCCCCCATCATCGACATCTCGAATTTTTGTGTCATAATCCTACTAAATTCCTCACATGTAGATTCGTTAGTAGACCCAAATATAATATCATCAACATAAATTTGGCATACAAACAAATCATTTGCAAGAGTTTTAGTAAATAAAGTAGGATCGGCCTTTCCGACTTTGAAGCCATTAGCAATAAGGAAATCTCTTAGGCATTCATACCATGCTCCTGGGGCTTGCTTGAGCCCATAAAGCGCCTTAGAGAGCCTATAGACATGGTTAGGATACTCACTGTCTTCAAAGCCGGGAGGTTGCTCAACATAGACCTCTTCCTTGATTGGTCCATTGAGGAAGGCACTCTTCACGTCCATTTGGTAGAGCTTGAAACCATGGTAAGTAGCATAGGCTAATAATATACGAATGGACTCAAGCCTAGCTACGAGTGCATAGGTTTCACCAAAATCCAAACCTTCGCCTTGTGAATATCCCTTGGCCACAAGTCGGGCTTTGTTCCTAGTCACCACACCATGCTCGTCTTGTTTGTTGCGGAAGACCCACTTGGTTCCTACAATATTTTGGTTAGGACGTGGAACTAAATGCCATACCTCATTTCTCGTGAAGTTGTTGAGCTCCTCTTGCATCGCCATCACCCAATCCGAATCTTGGAGTGCTTCCTCTACCCTGTGTGGCTCAATAGAGGAAACAAAGGAGTAATGCTCACAAAAATGTGCAACACGAGATCTAGTGGTTACCCCCTTATGAATGTCGCCGAGGATGGTGTTGACGGGGTGATCTTGTTGGATTGCTTGGTGGACTCTTGGGTGTGGTGGCCTTGGAACTTGCTCATCCTCCTTGTCTTGATCAATTGCATCTCCCCCTTGATCATTGTCGTCGTCTTGAGGTGGCTCATTTTCTTGATCTTCCTCTTCATCATCTTGAGCCTCATCCTCATCTTGAGTTGGTGGAGATGCTTGCAATGAGGAGGATGGTTGATCTTATGCTTGAATGGGCTCTTCGGATTCCTTAGGACACACATCCCCAATGGACATGTTCCTTAGTGCGACGCACGGAGCCTCTTCATCATCTAATTCATCAAGATCAACTTGCTCTACTTGAGAGCCGTTAGTCTCATCAAACACAATGTCACAAGAAACTTCAACTAGTCCAGTGGACTTGTTAAAGACTCTATATGCCCTTGTGTTTGAATCATACCCTAGTAAAAAGCCTTCTACAGCCTTAGGAGCAAATTTGGATTTTCTACCTCTTTTAACAAGAATAAAACATTTGCTACCAAAGACTCTAAAATATGAAACATTGGGCTTTTTACCGGTTAGGAGTTCATAAGATGTCTTCTTGAGGATTCGGTGTAGATACAACCGGTCGATGGCGTAGCAGGCGGTGTTGACCGCCTCAGCCCAAAACCGATCCGAAGTCTTGTACTCATCAAGCATGGTCCTTGCCATGTCCAATAGAGTTCTATTCTTCCTCTCCACTACACCATTTTGTTGTGGCGTGTAGGGAGAAGAGAACTCATGCTTGATGCCCTCCTCCTCAAGGAAGCCTTCAATTTGTGAATTCTTGAACTCCGTCCCATTATCGCTTCTTATTTTCTTGATCCTCAAGCCGAACTCATTTTGAGCCCGTCTCAAGAATCCCTTTACGGTCTCTTGGGTTTGAGATTTTTCCTGAAAAAAGAACACCCAAGTGAAGCGAGAATAGTCATCCACAATAACAAGACAGTACTTACTCCTGCCGATGCTTATGTAAGTGATCGGGCCGAATAGGTCCATGTGTAGGAGCTCAAGTGGCCTGTCAGTTGTCAAGATGTTCTTATGTGAATGATGAGCACCAACTTGCTTCCCGGCTTGGCATGCGCTACAAATCCTGTCTTTCTCAAAATGAACATTGGTTAGTCCTAAAATGTGTTCACCCTTTAGAAGCTTGTGAAGATTCTTCATTCCAACATGTGCTAGTCGACGATGCCAGAGCCAACCCATGTTAGTCTTAGCAATTAAGCAAGTGTCGAGTTCAGCTCTATTGAAATCAACTAAGTATAGCTGACCCTCTAACACTCCCTTAAATGCTACTGAATCGTCACTTCTTCTAAAGACAGTGACACCTACATCAGTAAATAGACAGTTGTAGCCCATTTTGCATAATTGAGAAACAGAAAGCAAATTGTAATCTAAAGAATCTACAAGAAAAACATTTGAAATGGAATGGTCAGGTGATATAGCAATTTTACCCAAACCTTTGACCAAACCTTGGTTTCCATCCCCGAATGTGATAGCTCGTTGGGGATCTTGGTTTTTCTCGTAGGAGGAGAACATCTTCTTCTCCTCTGTCATGTGGTTTGTGCACCGCTATCGATAATCCAACTTGAGCCCCCGGATGCATAAACCTACAAAACAAGTTTAGTTCTTGATTTTAGGTACCCAAACAGTTTTGGGTCCTTTGACATTAGATACAAGAACTTTGGGTACCCAAACACAAGTCTTGGAACTCTTGTGTTTGCCCCCAACATACTTGGCAACTACTTTGCCGGATTTGTTAGTCAAAACATATGATGCATCAAAAGTTTTAAATGAAATGTTAGGTTCATTTGATGCACTAGGAGTTTTCTTTCTAGGCAATTTAGCACGAGTTGATTGCCTAGAGCTAGATGTCTCACCCTTATACATAAAAGCATGATTAGGGCCAGAGTGAGACTTCCTAAAATGAATTCTCCTAATTTTATGCTCGGGATAACCGGCAGGGTACAAAATGTAACCCTCGTTATCTTGAGGCATGGGAGCCTTGCCCTTAACAAAGTTAGACAATTTTTTAGGAGGGGCATTAAGTTTGACATTGTCCCCCTTTTGGAAGCCAATGCCATCCTTGATGCCAGGGCGTCTCCCACTATAAAGCATACTACGAGCAAATTTAAATTTTTCATTTTCAAGTTCATGCTCGGCAATTTTAGCATCTAATTTTGCTATATGATCATTTTGTTGCTTAATTAAGACCATATGATCATGAATAGCATCAATATCAACATCTCTACATCTAGTGCAAATAGAAACATGCTCAACAGTAGATGTAGAGGGTTTGCAAGTTTTTAGTTCAACAATCTTAGCATGTAAAATATCATTTTCACTTCTAAGATCGGAAATAGAAGCATTGCAAACATCTAAGTCTTTAGCCTTAGCAATTAATTTTTCGTTTTCAATTCTAAGGCTAGCAAGAGAGGCATTCAATTTTTCAATCTTAGTAATAGAAATATCATGATCATTTCTAAGATTGACATATGAATCATCACAAACATTTGAATCAACCTTAGCAACTAATTTAGCATTTTCATTTCTAAGGTTGGCAATAACATCGTGGCAAGTGCTTAGCTCACTAGATAATTTTTCACATTTTTCCCTTTCTAGAGCATAAGCATTCTTAACCTTAACATGTTTTTTATTTTCCTTAATTAGGAAGTCCTCTTGGCTATCCAAGAGTTCATCCTTATCATGAATAGCGCTAATCAATTCATTTAATTTTTCTTTTTGTTCCATGTTAAGATTGGCAAAAAGAGTAAGCAAATTATCCTCCTCATTACTCGAATTATCTTTATCACTAGAGGATGCATATTTAGTGGAGGATTTAGATTTAACCTTCTTCCTTTTGCCGTCTTTTGCCATGAGGCACTTGTGGCCGACGTTGGGGAAGAGAAGTCCCTTGTTGACGGCGATGTTGGCGGCGTCCTCGTCGGAGGAGGAGTCGGTGGAGCTCTCGTCGGAGTCCCACTCGCGGCACACATGGGCATCGCCGCCCTTCTTCTTGTGATATCTCTTCTTCTCCTTTCTTCTCCCTTTCTTGTCATCGCCCCTGTCACTGTCACTAGAAATAGGACATTTTGCAATAAAATGACCGGGCTTACCACACTTGTAGCAAACCTTCTTGGAGCGGGGCTTGTAGTCCTTCCCTCTCCTTTGCTTGAGGATTTGTCGAAAGCTTTTGATGATTAAAGCCATCTCCTCATTGTCGAGCTTTGAGGCATCGATGGGGAGCCTACTTGGTGTAGACTCTTCCTTCTTCTCCTTCGTTGCCTTGAATGCGACGGGTTGTGCCTCGGGCGTGGAGGAGGTGCCTTGCTCGATGATTTTCTTTGAGCCTTTAATCATTAGCTCAAAGCTCACAAATTTTCCTATAACCTCCTCGGGAGACATTAGCTTGTATCTAGGATCACCTCGAATTAATTGAACTTGCGTAGGGTTAAGAAAAACGAGGGATCTAAGAATAACCTTGACCATCTCATGGTCATCCCATTTTGTGCTCCCGAGGTTGCGCACTTGGTTCACCAAGGTCTTCAAGCGGTTGTACATAGCTTGCGGATCCTCCCCTTGGTGAAGCATGAAGCGATCGAGCTCCCCCTCGATCGTCTCCCGCTTGGTGATCTTTGTCACCTCGTCTCCTTCGTGCGCGGTCTTGAGTACGTCCCAAATTTCCTTCGCACTCTTTAACCCTTGCACCTTATTATACTCCTCTCGACTTAGAGAGGCGAGGAGTATAGTGGTGGCTTGGGAGTTAAAGTGGTGGATTTGGGCCACTTCGTCCGAGTCGTAGTCTTCATCCCCTACGGATGGTACCTGTACACCAAACTCAACAACATTCCAAATGCTTGTGTGGAGTGAGGTTAGATGATGCCTCATTTTGTCACTCCACATATTATAATCTTCACCGTAAAAAACCGGTGGTTTGCCTAATGGAACGGAGAGTAAAGGAGTACACTTTGAAATGCGAGGGTAGCGTAGGGGAATCTTACTATACTTCTTACGCTCATGGCGCTTAGAAGTAATGGACGACGCGTCGGAGCCGGAGGTGGAAGGCGATGAAGAATCGGTCTCGTAGTAGACCACCTTTCTCATCTTCTTTTTCTTGCCGCCACTCCGATGCGACTTGTGCGAAGAGGATTCCTTCTCCTTCCCTTTGTTGCGGGACTCTCCCGATGGAGCTTTCCCGTGGCTTGTAGCGGGCTTGTCGCCGATCTCCATCTCCTTCTTGGCATGATCTCCCGACATTACTTCGAGCGGTTAGGCTCTAATGAAGCACCAGGCTCCGATACCAGTTGAAAGTCGCCTAGAGGGGGGTGAATAGGGCGAAACTAAAATTTACAAAGTTAATCACAACTACAAGCTGGGTTAGCGTTAGAAATATAATCGAGTCCGAGAGAGGGGGTGAAAAACAAATCGCAAGCGAATAAGGAATGAGACACAAGGATTTGTTTTACCGAGGTTCGGTTCTTGCAAACCTACTCCCCGTTGAGGTGGTCACAAAGACCGGGTCTCTTTCAACCCTTTCCCTCTCTCAAACGGTCACTTAGACCGAGTAAGCTTCTCTTCTCAATCACACGGGACACTAAGTCCCCGCAAGGACCACCACACAATTGGTGTCTCTTGCCTCGATTACAATTGAGTTTGATCACAAGAAGAATGAGAAAGAAAAGAAGCAATCCAAGCGCAAGAGCTCAAATGAACACAACAAATCTCTCTCTCTAATCACTAAAGCTTTATGTGGAGTTGGGAGAGGATTTGATCTCTTTGGTGTGTCTTGTATTGAATGTTATAGCTCTTGCAAGGTGTAGAAGTGTAGAAACTTGGATGCAATTGAATATGGGGTGGTTGGGGTATTTATAGCCCCAACCACCAAACTAGCCGTTTGGTGGAGGCTGCTGTCGACGGGCGCATCGGACAGTCCGGTGCGCCACCGGACACTGTCCAGTGCGCCAGCCACGTCACCCGGCCGTTATGGTTCGACCGTTGGAGCTCTAACTGGTGGGGCCTCTGGGCTGTCCGGTGCGCCAACTGCGCATGCTCTGACCTCTACGCGCGCAAACGCGCATTAAATGCGTTGCAGACGACCGTTGCGCTTGAAGTAGCCGTTGCTCCGCTGGCACATCGGACGGTCCGGTGAATTATAGCGGAGCGCCCTCTGATTTTCCTGAAGGTGAGGAGTTCAGCGTCGAGTTCCCTGGTGCACCAGACACTGTCCGGTGGTGCACCGGACAGTCCGGTGCGCCAGACCAGGGTGCCTTTGGGATTTCTTTAGCTCTCTTTATTTGAACCCATCTTTGGTCTTTTTATTGGCTTGTTGTGAACCTTTGGCACCTGTAAAACTTATAATCTAGAGCAAAATAGTTAGTCCAAATATTTGTGTTGGGCAATTCAACCACCAAAATCTATTTAGGAAAAGGTGTAAGCCTATTTCCCTTTCAGTGTAGCAATGCGATCTTATGTTGCATAGGTCTATTTGAGGTACATTTGTACAATCAGACACAATCAAACTAGAAGGTGCATGATCAATTTGCATCGTGAATTGATTAATATGCAAATCCCAACTAGATCGAGATGATGCTGACTTACTAGGAACCTTGTCAAAGAACGGAGAATAAGCCAATAGCAGCAAAACCATTAGAAAGTTCAGACTTGCTATTGCTCTTTTGTTGGTAATAAATTTCCAGTACAAGTATCCCTCCCATCTCATCAGAAAAAATTGAGAATTCAAACGTCCTACTCCTATTCACCTGCATTGCATAACAGATAAATTAAAGGCACCATTTTGGGATGATATTTTTTACTATGAAGAATTATTAAGCCATCCATAATAGTACAAAACCCTTTTTACTTATATTGAAAGAAAACCAAACATGTGAACTGAAAGAAAAATGATGTTTGAAACGCAGGTCATGAGGCTGATATATACTCCATCCTTGTGACTCGTGAACCCCACATGAGCCCCTAGTCACGTCAGCAGCGGATCTCCGATGCACGTGTGATCCCAGCTGTCCTCAAGATAGCCCGCTGGATTGGATCTAACTGTTGGAGTCATCGTATATGGATTTTTGGCCCTTTAGACTCAAATGGTTGTATATGTCTCCTAGTTTGCGTCTAATTCTTGGAGATGGTCTTATGGCCCAAACTTGTTTCAACGGAGGTAACAATCTATTTGTTATCTATCTCATTTGTATGTGTCTTGGTTTTTATTTTGGATGCATTTTATTTTTGGCGCATGTTTAGGATGAATTGACCACTATTTATTCGCATAATGAATGTTGTGGAACCACATGATGATTATTTCGAGCAGAAGAGAAATGAAGCTCATCAACAAGGGATAAGTTCATTTCAAAAGGTTACTGCTAACTTATGGAGTGGCAGCTAATGCTATGGATGAGTATGTACGCATTGGAGAAAGTTTGTTAAAGTTGTAATAGAAGTTTTTGGAGACGAGTATTTGAGGTCACCCAATGAAAAATGTGTAGAATGGTTACTTGTACTTGGTAATGAAAGAGATTTTCCCGTTATGATGGGTTCACTAGATTGCATGCATTGGAGGTGGAAGAACTGTCCATCATCCTTGCAAGGTTAGAATTCGAGGCTTCATCATACACCAACAATAATTTTGGAAGTAGTAGTTTGAAAGGGAAATAGGGTTAACCATTCTCTATAATTGATTTTGGTGGTTGACGTACAACACAAACCACATGGACTAACTAGTTTGTCTAGATATCATTTATCTCAGATGCATAAGGTTCAACACAAACCAAGAAAGAAATTCAGTTAGGGACTCAATCAAAAATTGGAGCAAGGCTTAGAGTGTGCTGAATTTTGGCGCACCAGACACTAGGCCAGGCGCCCCTTGAACAAGCCACTCTCGGGAATTCAGAGGCGCGCTCCGCTATAATTCACCGGACTATCCGGTGAGACAACGGAGCAACTGCTCCCTGCGCGCCAACAGTCGACTACTTAGATGAACAGTGATGAACAGTGCCGCCAACAGTCGACTACTTAGATGAACTACTGTCTGGTGCAGCAAGACGACAAGCATCTCCAATGATCAATTGCTCCAAACCCTAATGGTTGCGCTGACATGGCGCGCATCGGACAGTGAATGGTGGTTGTCCGGTGCGCCATCGGACTGTCCGGTGCGCCCATTGCCAGCAAGCTTTACCAACGGCTAGGAAGTGGTTGAGGGCTATAAATACCCCCAACCACCTCATTCATAGCCATCCAAGTTTTCTGTACATCCCATTCATTGCAAGAGATAAAGACTTCACTCCAAGACACATCCAATAGATCAAATCCCCATGCGGCTCCCCGGCGGTGCCCCCGTGCGGCTCCCCAGCGGTCCCTGCGGGAGGCCCCGTTTGGCTCCCCGGCGTGCGGCCCCTGTTCGGCTCCCCGGCGCGCGGCCCCCTATGCGGCTCCCCGGCGCGTGGCCCCTGTCCGGCCCCTCCCCGCGGAGCGCGGAGTCCCTATCCGGTGCCCCCGGCGATGCCCCGTCCGGCCCTGCGCGTGCGGCTCCCGGGCACGACTGTGGCGCGGCTCGGCGCGTCCCCGTGCGCGCAGCCCTAGCGCGCATGACATTCAAATTTAGTTTGATTAGTTTTAAATTTAGTTTTATTTATGTGCTGCGTCGCGCGCTTCGTCGCGTGACGATCCATTTTAAATTTAGATTTATTAGTGTGCTACGTCGCACGCTCCGTCGTGCGACGATTCATTTTAATTTTATATTAGTCTAAGTGTTGCGTCGCACGCTTCGCCGCGCGATGACTCATTTTATCTTCAGCTTAGTTCGAGCGTGCTGCTGCGTGACAACTCGTCCCAATTTTCAGTTTAGTTCGCGTGTGCCGTCATGCGCTTCACTACGCGACAATCCTTTAAATTTACCTTGAGTTGTTTATAATAATTAAGCGTGTAGCGTAACTTTATTTTATGCATAGCGCGATTGTCAAATTAATATGGTTATGTTTATACAAGTATTTTAATCCATAGCTGCTTAACGTAATCGCCTTTCAACCGTAGCCTTGACCGTGGTTTTCTCTTTCTCGCATAGTCGTAGGTACGAGCCCTGCGCCAAGCGTATGCTTATTTGTTGTATTCTACTACGTGGTGTATTGTTCTTGTTTATATTAAGCTTATGGAATGTATGTTTGAACTCGTATAGATAACGGTCCATTAACGGAGTCCGCAGGAGTTACAGGTGAAGGCCCTGAGCAGCAGCCGGTTGGTGAAGGCAAGTGTCCTTTGACCCATCTATGTTCTACTCATTTTATAATTTACTCTCTGCATTTACACAATTCATACCTAAGGATTGACTAGCTTTGTTTATCTTGTCCTTGTTTACCTATGTGGGTTGGATTTATTTTGGTTTAGCTCTATGCTAGTGCTTCATCCTAATCAATGAACATGATGGGATTATTTAATGTACGTTGTTTTCTCCCTTGATTATGATAATGATATTGTGACATTTAAGGGGACTTGAGCGATTTCTCGAGTGCCTCTCCATAAGGACTGGTTTGTTGGATGACCACCCGGGAAAACAAGTATAACCATGAGGGTGGTATGAGACGCCCTTAGCTGAATAATTTGAGGAACTGGGGTGTAGTTCGCTTCGCCGTCGTGCCGCCAATGGGACTCGGTGTATGCGGCTTGGTCTGCCGAGGGTGGTTTGCCCCTTGGGGAAGAGTGTGGTACATTTAGGAAACCTAATATGCGGCTACAGCCTCAGAGAATCTTTGTAAAGGCTACGTAGTGAAACTTTGCCTATTCACCTTGGTAGTGTTTAAGGGTTTGATCGGCCCGAGGCAAAAGGGAATCACAGCTCGTGGGTAAAGTGTGCAACCTTTGCAGAGTGTTATGAAACTGATATATCAGCCATGCTCGTGGTTATGAGCGGCCTTGGGAGCTCCACTGATTAGAGACACATTGATCAGAGATACTTTGTTTACAGATGATGACGATGATAATGTTGGTTTCTATTGTGGTTATGATTATGATTTCTAGTATTCTTTCTGATTGAAAGGAGTACTTTTGGGTTAACAACTTGGGTTAATGTTAAAACTTGGCTCTCTACTAGTATTAATTACCTGACTAACTAAAAGCAACTGCTTGACCCTAACCCCACATAAAGCTAGTCCACTACAGCCAAATGGGACAATTGCTGAGTATGTTGATCTGTACTCACCCTTGCTTTACAGACCAACCCCCCCCCGGGTTGTCCACATTGCAACCACTGCTCAGGAGAAGATGAAGTCGTGGTGGAGGACTTCCAGGAGTTCCAAGAGTACGATGAGTTCTAGGCGTGGGTTAGCAGCAAACCCCCAGTCGGCTGCCTATGAAAGCCGAGTTTAGCTACGTTTCATTTTCGCACTTTGATAATTGTTAATGACTATGTGGATGTCTTGGACATCATGATGTAATCAGACTATTACCCTCTTTTATGTTATTATTTGAGCATTGTGTGATGATATCCGGTTATGTAACTGCCGTGTATGTGAATTACGGATCCTGGCACGTACATGGTTCGCATTCGGTTTGCCTTCTAAAATCGGGTGTGACATAAGTGGTATCAAAGTCGTGCTGACTGTAGGACCGTTAACCTAGAATAGAATGGTCATTCTAAGGATTATAGACCCTATTCTCACCTTGACCTTGGTGTCACTTCAAAAGTTAGTCATCTCGACCAATCCTATGTTCTATTATAAATATTATACCTTGCTGAAAATTTGTTTTATTTATTTCCTAATTTTTTATGGTCTAATTGCTGGTCATACTAGTTCTAGTCTCACTCTTATGCTTATGGTGTCTTTTGTAGATGGCTCGGCTTAGACACACAGCACGGAAGTCAGTCATTCCTTTCTTGCCCTCTCGTCTCGCGGAGCGTCCGCTTCGCCGTCCGGTGACTGGTCAGTCCACCATTTGGAGAGGCTGCACCACCGCCTGCACGAGGAGCAGGAGCATCAGCGATAGGAGCTGGAGCAGTTGGGCTCTTCTTCCTCGCCTTAGCAGGAGGTAGAGTCTGCGAGGCGCTGCTCTCATATGCCCCCGCTGGAGGTGCCCCCTGCACCATCACTGGGCGTCCCGGCCGCTGGAGTAGCTGTTGGAGGAGACCTCGACGATGGAGGCGGCAACGAAAGCAGCTGGAGCCACAACACCGACCTCTAAAAGGAGCAGGAGCCAGAGGGATGGGTTGCTCGACCCATCACTCGTGACGCCGCTCGCGGGTGTCACTTCCACGATGCGCTCGACACCTTGCTGCGCTAGGCACTCGACCGACGCACTTGGTCCTTCAAGTATCGCTGTGTTGTCTTCTAGCACAGTCACGGGGCTTACCCGGACTGCTGGTAGGTGACTTGTATGGTGCACCATCCAGAGGATAGTCTCCGGGGTGCGGAGGTCTGCTCAGAGCATTATTCTATCTCTGAGCGGGACTCAGCTGATGCGACCATGCAAGATGTCGCACGACGTGCGCTTTCGCACTACTGCTCAGTACTTGGTGGGGGTGGCCGATGGTCTTAACCTAAGGTATTACCCCCGCCATCCACCTGGCAGCACAGGAGGCGTGATTGTCTCACCTGTTGGTGAGGACAATCCTAGGTTGAGCAACACAGTCAACTTAGCCACCGTGCTAAACATGGAGCTGGACCACGCTTTAGACGAGCTGAGTAGGGCTCGTGCTGAGATCACCCAGTTGTGGGGGGAGCGCACAGAGCATCGTCACCTAGCTGATGGCTCTCCCACCCCCGTCGGGACTCAGCACCCGTACCGCTCACCTCAGCGTGGACACCATGTCTATGGCAACCCCGACTGTAGGACCTGGATAAATTTAGGACCATAGATCGTCAGCATTGGATCTTGTAATTAATGTTTAAAATAGAAGTCTTAGCCTTAGCCTTATTATCAGTTAGTCTTAGTTAGGCAGGGTAGTTTGCTTATCCTGTGTTTTTATGCTTGTCATGATTAACCATGATGGATTTAGATCTTTGTAATGACTGTTGCCAGAGTGTGGGTACCCCCTGCACTTTGGCTTACCTGATAATGTTAATAAAATTAGTTATCTAGTTGGGAAGCCTTTTTATTCTACTTTCCTCTTTATCTAAGAAGTTGTGTTTGCCTGTGTTGGGAGTTAGTGAAGATGTTTATCTGTTCAATATTGTGGAAGAATTATATACTCTTTTCTTATGCTGCAAGATTTGCAAGATCAGTTCTGATGTGTGATTGCATTCCGTAGATGTCAGACAACAAGCGCAGAGGAGGGAGGCGTGCTCATCAGGAGCAGCAGGCATCGCAAGATGAGGCACCTCAGTAGCAATTGCCACCACCACCCCGATGACAATAGAGTAGATGTTTCTGATGCAAACTCAGACAGTCCAAGCGATTGGTCAGACTCTAGTCGCCATGCAGCAAGTGCAGCAGCAGCCCCCACCTCAACCTCAGATGCAAGTGCAGATGCCTCAGATGCCCAGAGATAAGCGTGCTGAATTCATGAGAGGTCATCCCCTAGCGTTCGCTCACTCTGCTGACCCCATGGATGCTGAATATTAGCTACGTATCGTGGAGCGAGAGTTGCACACCGCTCAGTGTGATGACAGAGAGAAGGTTCTGTATGGTCCTCGTCTGTTGAGGGCAGCAGCTCAGTCTTGGTGGGAGTCCTACCTCACCACCCATGCCAACCCCAACACCATCACTTAGGAGGAATTTAGAGATAATTTCCATCAGTATCATGTTCCACCAGGTCTAATGACAATGAAGAAAGAGGAATTTCTGACGCTCAAGCAAGGGCCAATGTCAGTTAGTGAGTATAGAGACAGGTTTCTGCAGCTGTCCTGCTATGCTCTTGAAGATGTCAACACAGATGCCAAGAGGCAGTATCGTTTCGTGAGAGGCTTAGTCAATCCCCTGCACTATCAGCTGATGAACCATACCTTCCCCACATTTCAGCACCTGATCGACAGAGCAATCATGACAGAGAAGAAGCGTAAGGAGATGGAGGATCGCAAGCGCAAGATTGGTGGACCTCAGCCTGGGAGCAACAATCGCACCTGTTTCTCAGGCAACCCACCTCAGCAGTTCAAGCAGAATCAGCGCCTGCCTCAGCAGCAGTTTCAGAGGCAGTACCATCAACATCAGCAGCAGAACCGCCAGAACAGTCAGACAGGAGAAAGTCAGTTTGAGAGGCAGAATCAGTAGGCACCTCATCTTCCTGCCTTAGCAACCAACTAGAGCAGTCAGGCAGCCCCAGTGCAAGGAGGAGGCAGAGCATGTTTCCATTATGGAGAGCAAGGCCATTGAGCGATGCATTGTCCAAAGAAGGTAGCTGAAAGTTGCCTAGAGGGGGGTGAATAGGCAAAACCTAAAATTTATAAACTTAAGCACACACTACAAGCCGGGGTTAGCGTTAGAATTAAATTCAAGCCCGGGAGAGAGGGGAAAACAAATCAAATGGGAATCAAGCGAATGAACATGGTGATTTGTTTTACCGAGGTTCGGTTCCAAAGAACCTAGTCCCCGTTGAGGTGGTCACAAAGACCGGGTCTCTTTCAACCATTTCTCTCTCTCAAACGGTCACTTAGACAGAGTGAGCCTTCTCCTTAATCAATTGGGTCACTAAGACCCCACAAGGACCACCACACACTTATGTGTCTCTTGCTTTGATTACAAGTCACTTAGGAACAAGAATGAGAAAGGAAGAAAGGCAATCCAAGCGATAAGAACTCAAATGAACACAAAAATCTCTCTCTCGCAAGCCACTTAGTGTTTGGAGTGAATTTGGGACTTGGAGAAGATTTGATCTTTTGTATTGTGTCTTGGAGTGAAGGCTAGAGCTCTTGTATTGAATGTGATGTTCAAAAAACTTGGATGCTTGGAGTTATGGTGGTTTAGGGGTATTTATAGCCCTCAACCACCAAGGTAGCCGTTGGGAGGCTACTGGCGATGGGCGCACTGGACAGGCACTGTACCATATCCGGTGTGCCGCCACGTCACCCAACCATTAGGGTTCGGAGCTCGGTCGACCGTTGGAGCTTTGTCCTCTTGCGGCACTCGGTGCCTCACCGGACATTCTAGTGCCCTCTGACTTCGCTGCTCTGACTTCTGCTGTTCACTGTAGCTGCACTGTACACTTTGCAGACTCAACTGTTGCGCGCTGGATAGCCGTTGCCCGCTGACTCACCGAACAGTCTGGTGGCACACCGGACAGTCCGGTGAATTATAGCGGAGCGCGCCTTCGTTTTCCCGAGAGTGGCTGGTTCAGGCTTGTACGGTCCTGGTGCACCGAACACTGTCTGGTGGCACACCGGACAGTCCGGTGCGCCAGACCACAACACACTCAAGTTCTTTTTGCTCCTTTTGAATTGGGTCCCTAACTTGAATATTTATTGGTTTGTGTTGAACCTTATGCCCCTGTAATACATGAGTTCTAGTCCAAACTAGTTAGTTCATATGTTTGTGTTGATCATCAACCACCAAAATTAATTATAGGAAAAGGTTAACCCTATTTCCCTTTCAATATCCCTCTTTTTGGTGATTGATGCCAACACAAACCAAAGCAAATATATGAAGTGCAGAAATGAACTAGTTTGCATTTTGGAATGTGCATAGGTTACTTGGAATTAAACCAATTGATAATCTCACTAGATATGAATGGATTGCTTATCTTTTATTTAACATTTTGGACCACTTGTTTTGTTTTTGCAAATCTTTTTGGAAAATCTTTTCAAAGTCTTTTTGCAAATAGTCAAAGGTATATGAATAAGATTTCAAGAAGCATTTTCAAGATTTGAAATTTCTCCCCCTGTTTCAAATGCTTTTCCTTTGACTAAACAAAACTCCCCTGAATGAAATTCTTCTCTTAGCTTTCAAGAGGGTTTTGAAATAGATGCCAATTTGAAAATTGAAACGATACCATTTGAAGGATTAATTGTAAATTAGATACCAATTGAAATTTTACTTTCACAAATCAAGTGAAGCATAGATACCAATTGAGAATTTGCCAAATTAAAACTTCATTTCAAAATTTTTTGAAATTGGTGGTGGTGTGGTCCTTTTGCTTTGGGCTTAATATTTTCTCCCCTTTGGCATTAATCGCTAAAAATGGAGACTTGAGAGCCCTTTAGTACTCTTTCCCCCATTGGTATAAGTAAATAAGAGTGAAGGATTATACCAATTGAGAATGTGGAGGAACAACGGCAAAGGGTAATTGATACCGTCAGAGTTGGAGTGGAAGCCTTGTTCTTTGCTGAAGACTCCATTTCCCTTTCAATCTACAACCTAGTAGAAATATACTTGAAAACATATTAGTCGTAGCCTTGGTACAAGAATAATAAGAAATATGCATTTGTACCAAATGAAAGAGATATGATCAAAGGTATATAAATAAGCTATGTATGCAATATTTAGCTCACATAATCAAAATTCCGAGAATCAAGTATATTTAGCTCATTCCTAAGTTTGCTAAAGGTTTTCTCATCTAGTGGCTTGGTGAAGATATTGGCTAGTTGGTTCTTGGTGTTAACATAAGCTATCTCGATATCCCCCTTTTGTTGGTGATCCCTCAGAAAGTGATACCAAATGTCTATGTGCTTAGTGCGGCTGTGTTCAACGGGAATATCCGCCATGCAGATTGCACTCTCATTATCACATAGGAGAGGGACTTTGCTCAATTTGTAGCCATAGTCCCAAAGGGTTCGCCTCATCCAAAGTAATTGCGCACAACAATGGCCTGCGATAATGTACTCGACTTCGGCGGTGAAAAGAGCTACGGAATTTTGTTTCTTTGAAGCCCAAGACACTAGGGATCTCCTCAGAAACTCACAAGTCCCTGATGTGCTCTTTCTATCAATCTTACACCCTGCCCAATTGGCATCGGAATATCCTATTAAATCAAATGTGGATCTCCTGGGGTACCAAAGCCCAAACTTAGGAGTATAAACTAAGTATCTCATGATTCTCTTCACGGCCCTAAGGTGAACTTCCTTAGGATTTGCCTAGAACCTTGCACACATGCATACAGAAAGCATAATATCCGGTCAAGATGCACATAAATAGAGTAAAGATCCTATCATTGACCGGTATACCTTTTGATCTACGGATTTACCTCCTGTGTCGAGGTCGAGATGTCCATTTGTTCCCATGGGTGTCTTGATGGGTTTGCCATCCTTCATTCCAAACTTCTTAAGTATGTCTTGAGTGTACTTTGTTTGGCTAATGAAGGTGCCATCTTGGAGTTGCTTGATTTGAAATCCTAGGAAATACTTCAACTCCCCCATCATAGACATCTCGAATTTCTGTACCATGATCCTGCTAAACTCTTCACATGAGGACTTGTTAGTAGACCCAAAAATGATATCATCAATATAAATTTGGCATACAAACAAGTCTTTTTCAACAATTTTAGTGAAGAGGGTAGGATCGGCTTTTCCAACTTTGAAGCCATTAGTGATAAGAAAATCTCGCAGGTATTCATACCATGCTCTTGGGGCTTGCTTGAGCCCATAAAGCGCCTTTGAGAGTTTATAGACATGGTTAGGATACTCATTATCTTCAAAGCCGGGAGGTTGCTCAACATAGACTTCTTCCTTGATAGGTCCATTGAGGAAGGCACTTTTAACGTCCATTTGATAAAGCTTAAAGCCATGGTAAGTAGCATAGGCAAGTAATATATGAATTGACTCAAGCCTAGCTATGGGTGCATAAGTTTCATCAAAACCCAAACCTTCGACTTGTGAATAACCCTTGGCCACAAGTCGGGCTTTGTTTCTTGTCACCACACCATGCTCATCTTGCTTGTTGTGGAATACCTACTTGGTACCTACAACATTTTGGTTAGGACATGGAACTAAATGCCATACCTCATTCCTCGTGAAGTTGTTGAGCTTCTCTTGCATTGCCAGCACCCAATCCGGATCTCTTAGTGCATCCTCCACCTTGTATGGCTCAAAAGAGGACACAAAAGAGTAATGTTCACAAAAATATGCAACTCGAGATCTAGTGGTTACCCCCTTATGAATGTCACCAAGGATGGAGTTGACGGGGTGATCTCGTTGAATTGCTTGGTGAACTCTTGGGTGTGACGGTCTTTGATCCTGTATCTCTTGCTCATCTTCCTTGTCTTTATTTTCTTCATCTCCCCCTTGATCATTGTCCTCCTCTTAAGGTGGCTCATCCTCTTGATCTTCATCTTCATTGTCTTGAGCCTGATCCTCATCTTGAGTTGGTGGAGATGCTTGGTTGGAAGATGATGGTTGATCTTGTGCTTGTGTGGGCTCTTTGGATTCCTTAGGACACACATCCCCAATAGACATGTTCCTTAGCGCGACGCATAGAGCCTCTTCATCATCTGTATCATCAAGATCAAATTGCTCCACTTGGGAGCCATTAGTCTCATCAAACACAATGTCACAAGAAATCTCAACTAATCCAGTGGATTTGTTGAAGACTCTATATGCCCTTATGTTTGAGTCATAACCTAGTAAAAAGCCTTCTACAGCCTTAGGAGCAAATTTAGATTTTCTACCTCTTTTAACAAGAATAAAGCATTTACTCCCAAAGACTCTAAAATATGAAACATTGGGCTTTTTACCAGTGAGGAGTTCGTATGATGTCTTCTTGAGGATTCGGTGAAGGTAGAGCCGGTTGATGGAGTAGCAAGCAGTGTTGATTGCCTCAGCCCAAAACCGGTCCGGAGTCTTGTACTCATCAAGCATGGTTCTTGCCATGTCCAGTAGAGTTCTATTTTTCCTCTCCACTACACCATTTTGTTGAGGTGTGTAGGGAGAAGAAAGCTCATGCTTGATGCCCTCATCCTCAAGAAATCCTTCTATTTGAGAATTCTTGAACTTCGTCCAGTTGTCGCTTCTTATCTTTTTGATTCTCAAGCTGAACTCATTTTGAGCCCTTCTCAAGAATCCTTTTAATGTATCTTGGGTCTAAGATTTTTCCTGCAAAAAGAATACCCAAGTGAAGCGAGAATAATCATCCATAATTACTAGACAATACTTAATCCCACCGATGCTTATATAAGCGATTGGACCGAATAAATCCATGTGGAGTAGCTCAATCGGCCTGTCCGTTGTCATGATGTTCTTGTGTGGATGATGAGCGCCAACTTGCTTTCCTGCTTGGCATGCGCTACAAACCCTTTATTTCTCAAAATGAACATTGGTTAGTCCTAAAATGTGCTCTCCCTTTAGAAGCTTGTGAAGATTCTTCATTCCAACATGGGCAAGTCGGCGATGCCAGAGCCAACCCATATTAGTCTTAGAAATTAAGCAAGTGTCAAGTTTAGCTTTGTTATCATTAAAATTAACTAAATATAGCTGACCCTCTAACACTCCCTTAAATGCTATTGAATCATCACTTCTTCTAAAGACAGTAACACCTACATCAGTAAATAGACAATTGTAGCCCATTTTACACAATTGAGAAACAGAAAGCAAGTTGTAATCTAATGAATCTACAAGATAAACATTGGGAATAGAATGGTCAGGTGATATAGCAATTTTACCCAAGCCTTTGACCAAACCATGATTTCCATCCCCGAATGTGATAGCTCTTTGGGGACCTTCATTTTTCTCGTAGGAGGAGAACATTCTTTTCTCCCCTGTCATATGGTTTGTGCATCCGCTATCGATTATCCAACTTGAACCACCAAATGCATAAACCTGCAAAACAATTTGGGCCTTGTTCTTAGGTACCCAAACGGTCTTGGGTCCGTTCACATTAGAAACAAGCACCTTAGGTACCCAAACACAAGTCTTAGAACTCTTGTGTTTGCCCCCAACATATTTGGCAACTACTTTGCCTGATTTGTTAGTAAGCACATATGATGCATCAAAAGTTTTAAATGAAATGTTATGTTCATTTGATGTAGTAGGAATTTTCTTTCTAGGCAATTTAACACGAGTTGTTTGCTTAGAGCTAGAAGCCTCATTCTTATACATAAATGCATGATGAGAAGTAGTGCGAGCTTTTCTAGCATGAATTCTCCTAATTTTGTGTTCAGGATAATTAGCAGGATATAATATGTAGCCTTCATTATCCTGAACCATTGGAGCCTTGCTCTTAACAAAATTAGACAATCTTTTAGGAGTATTAAGCTTGACATTGCTTCCCTGTTGGAAACCAATGTCATCCTTAATGCCAGGGCGTCTCCCATTATAGAGCATGCTTCTAGCAAATTTAAACTTTTCATTTTCAATTTCATGCTCATTAATTTTAGCAGTTAATTGAGCTATATGATCATTTTGTTGTTTAATTAGAGCAAGGTGATCATTAATAGCTTCAACGTTAATATCTCTACATCTAGTGCAAATGGAAATATGATCAATAGTAGATGTAGAAGGTTTGCAAACATTTAATTCTTCTATCTTAGCATGTAATGTGGCATTCTCATCTCTAAGACAAGAAATAGAATCATTGCAAACATTCAATTCTTTAATCTTAGAAACCAAGCTAGCATTTTCAATTTTAAGACTAGAGATTGAGTCATGGCAAACATTCAATTCATCAATCTTAGCATTTAGACTAGCATTTTCATTTCTAAAACAAATAATTGAATCATTGCAAATGCTAAGCTCTTTAGTCAAGTTTTCACATTTTCTACTTCCTGAGCATAAGCATTTTTCAACTTAACATGTTTTTTGTTTTCTTTAATAAGGAAGTCCTCTTGGCTTTCCAAGAGATCATCCTTCTTATGAATAGCTTCTATTAATTCATCTAATTTTTTCTTTTGTTCCATGCTGAGGTTGGCAAAAAGAGTAAGTAAATCATCTTCATTTTCACTAGAGCTACCCTCATCACTAGATGTTGTATATTTGTGGGTGGCTCTAGAATGTACCTTCTTTTTCTTGCCGTCCTTAGCCATGAAACATTTGTGGCCGACGTTGGCGAAGAGGAGTCCCTTGTTGATGGCGATGTTGGCGGCATCCTCGTCGGAGGAGTCGATGGAGCTCTCGTCGGAGTCCCATTCCCGACACACGTGGGCATCGCCGCCCTTCTTCTTGTAATACCTCTTCTTCTCCTTCTTCTTCCTCTTCTTGTTGTCGCCCCTGTCACTATCACTTGAAATTGGACATTTAGCAATAAAATAACCGGGCTTACCACATTTGTAGCACACCCTTTTGGAGCGGGGTTTGTAGTCCTTCCCCCTCCTTTGCTTGAGGATTTGACGAAAGCTCTTGATGGTGAGCGCCATCTCCTTGTTGTCGAGCTTGGAGGCGTCGATTGGAAGCCTACTTGGTGTAGACTCCTTCTTTTTCTTCTGTTGCCTTGAATGCGACGGGTTGAACCTCGGTGTGAAGGTGGCGCCTTGCTCCAAGTTGACGATGTGTTTGGAGTCTTTGATCATTAGCTCAAAGCTCACAAACTTACCAATCACTTCCTTAGGAGACATTAGCTTATATCTAGGATCCCCACGTATTAATTGAACTTAAGTAGGATTATAAAATACGAGGGATCTAAGAATAACCTTGACCATTTCATGGTCATCCCATTTTGTGCTCCCGAGGTTGCGCACTTGGTTCACCATGGTCTTGAGCCGGTTGTACATTGCTTGCGGCTCTTCTCCTTTGTTGAGGATGAATCGACCAAGTTCACCCTCGATAATCTCGCACTTGGTGATCTTGGTCACCTCATCTCCTTCGTGCGCGGTCTTGAGAACTTCCCAAATCTCTTTGGCGTTCTTCAACCCTTGTACCTTGTTATACTCCTCTCGACACAAGGAGGCAAGGAGTATAGATGTGGCTTGGGAGTTGAAGTGTCTAATTTGGGCTACCTCATCCGAGTCGTAGTCCTTGTCCCCTACCTTTGGTACCTGCGCTCCAAACTCAACAATTTCCCAAATACTTTCGTGGAGTGAGGTTAGATGATGCCTCATTTTATCACTCCACATAGAATAATCTTCACCATCAAAATATGGTGGTTTGCCTAAGGGAACGGAAAGTAGAGGAGCACGCTTAGAAATACGAGGATAGCGAAGGGGCATCTTACTATACTTCTTGCGCTCATGACGCTTAGAAGTAGTGGACGACTCAGAGCTTGATGTGGAGGGCGACGATGAGTCGATCTCGTAGTAGACCACTTTCTTCATCATCTTCTTCTTGTCGCCTCTCCGATGAGACATGATGGAGGAAGAGGATTCCTCCTTGTGCTTGTTGCCGGACTCCCTTGAAAGGGTTCTCCCCGAGCTTGCTGGCTTATCGCTGGTCACGATCTCCCTCTTGGCGTGATCTCCCGACATTACTTCGAGTTGTTAGACTCTAATGAAGCATCAGGCTTTGATACCAATTGAAAGTTGCCTAGAGGGGGGTGAATAGGCGAAACCTGAAATTTATAAACTTAAGCACACACTACAAGCGGGGGTTAGCGTTAGAATTAAATTCAAGCCCGGGAGAGAGGGGAAAACAAATCAAATGGGAATCAAGTGAATGAATACGATGATTTGTTTTACCGAGGTTTGGTTCCAAAGAACCTAGTCCCTGTTGAGGTGGTCATAAAGACAAGGTCTCTTTCAACCCTTTCCCTCTCTCAAACGGTCACTTAGACCGAGTGAGCCTTCTCCTTAATCAATCGGGTCACTAAGACCCCGCAAGGACCACCACACACTTAGGTGTCTCTTTCTTTGATTACAAGTCACTTGGGAACAAGAATGAGAAAGGAAGAAAGGCAATCCAAGCGACAAGAACTCAAATGAACACAAAAATCTCTCTCTCACAAGCCACTAAGTGTTTGGAGTGAATTTTGGGACTTAGAGAGGATTTGATCTTTTGTATTGTGTCTTGGAGTGAAGGCTAGAGCTCTTGTATTGAATGTGATGTTCAAAAAACTTGGATGCTTGGAGTTGTGGTGGTTGGGGGTATTTATAGCCCTCAACAACCAAGGTAGCCGTTGGGAGGCTGCTAGCGATGGGCGCACCGGACAGTCCGGTGCGCCATAGGACAAGCACTGTACCATGTCCGGTGAGCCACCACGTCACCCAACTGTTAGGGTTTGGAGCTCGGTCGACCGTTGGAGCTTTGTCCTCTTGCGGCACCGGACAGTACGGTGCCTCACCGGATAGTCCGGTGCCCTCTAACTTCGCTGCTCTGACTTCTACTGTTCACTGTAGCTACACTATACACTTTGTAGAGTCGACCGTTGCGTGCTGGATAGCTATTGCCCGCTGACTCACCGGACAGTCCGGTGGCACACCGGACAGTCCGGTGAATTATAGCGGAGCGCGCTTTCGTTTTCTCGAGAGTGGCTGGTTCAGGCTTGTACGGTCCTGGTGCACCGGACACTGTCCGGTGGCACACCGAACAGTCCGGTGCACCAGACCACAGCACGCTCAAGTTCTTTTTGCTCCTTTCGAATTGGGTCCCTAACTTGAATATTTATTGGTTTGTGTTGAACCTTATGCCCCTATAGTACTTGAGTTCTAGAGCAAACTAGTTAGTTCATATGTTTGTGTTGATCATCAACCACCAAAATTAATTATAGGAAAAGGTTAACCCTATTTACCTTTCTGTGGCTCAACAACAGCCAGGCCCCAGTGCCCTAGCAAAGCAGAACGTGTCTCAGCCAGGAGCAGGCAATCGTGCCCAGACACGTTACAACCATAGGAGACTGAACCACTTGGAGGCTGAAGCAGTTCAGGAAACACCAGGCATGATAGTAGGTATGTTTCCAGTTGAATCCCATCTTGCATAAGTGTTATTTGATACTGAAGCAACGCAGTCATTTATTACTGCATCATGGGTAGAAGCGCATAATCTTCCAATAACTACCATGTCAACACCAATTCAAATTGATTCAGCCAGTGGAAAAGTTTGAGCCGATAGTGTTTGCTTGAATGTAGTGTGGAAATAAGGGGGATAGAGTTTCCTGCTAACCTTATAGTGATGGGTACTCAGGGAATAGATGTTATCCTTGGGATAAATTGGCTAGATAAGTACTAAGCAATTATCAGCTGTGATCAGAGGACAGTGAAATTGGTGTCCCCACTAGGAGAAGAAGTGGTCACTGAGCTAGTCTCATCCGAGCCAAGGAAAGGAGGTTGTCATCAGATGGCTATTGATAGCAAGAAGGTTGATTCACTCGAGACTATCAAGGTTGTGTTAGAATTTTTGGATGTGTTCCCAAAAGATTTACCAGGTATGCCACCTGAGCGAAAAGTTGAGTTTGCCATAGAGCTTATTCCTAGCACCGCCCCCATTTCTAAAAGAGCCTACAGGGTTTTTGGACTAGAGTTGGTTGAGCTCAAGAAGCAAATAGATGAGCTGTCAGAGAAAGGTTACATCAGACCAAGTACCTCACCTTGGGCCACCCCTGTCCTATTTATGGAGAAGAAAGATGGCACTAGGAGGATGTGCATTGATTACCTAGCTCTGAATGAAGTCACAATCAAGAACAAGTACCCCTTGTCCAGAATAAAAGATCTGTTCGATCAGCTAAGAGGAGCCAGCATGTTTTCAAAGATAGATCTAAGATCAGGTTATTACCAGCTCAGGATCCAACCTTTGGACATCCCAAAGACGACATTTATTACCAAGTTTTTGCTGTATGAGTTCACCGTTTTGTCTTTTGGCCTCACGAATGCACCAACCTTCTTCATGAATCTGATGAACAGTGTATTCATGGATTATCTCGACAAGTTTGTGGTGGTATTCATTGATGACATTCTCATATATTATCAAAGTGAGGAGGAGCATGTGGATCATTTGAAGATGGTGTTGCAGAGATTGCGAGAGCACCAGTTGTATACAAAGTTGAGCAAGTGCGAGTTTCTGGATTGATGAAGTCCTGTTCTTGGGTCACATAATAAACAAAGATGGATTGGCTGTGGATTCGAAGAAAGTGGCAGACATTCTAAACTGGAAAGCGCCAATGAATGCTCGAGGAATCAAGAGCTTCATTGGAATGGCCGGATATTATCGACAATTCATTGAAGGATTTTCGAAGATTGCGAGACCGATGACAGCTTTGCTAGCAAACAAAGTTGAGTTCAAGTGGACCCAGAAGTGCCAAGAGGCCTTTGAAGCGCTGAAAGAGAAGTTGACAACAACGCCTGTCTTAGTCTTGCCTGATGTGCACAAGACCTTCTCGGTGTATTGCGACTCTTGCTACACTGGCTTGGGATGTGTATTGACGCAAGAGGGAAGAGTTGTGGCTTACTCGTCCCGGCAGCTAAAGGTCCATGAGAAAAATTATCCAATCCATGACCTAGAGTTAGCAACAGTGGTTCATGCACTGAAAACATGGAGGCATTATCTGTACGGGCAGAAGTGTGATGTTTATACAGACCACAAGAGTCTGAAGTACAAATTTACCCAGTCGGAGCTGAATATGAGACAATGAACATGGTTAGAGCTGATCAAAGATTATGAATTGGAAATTCACTACCATCCAGGCAAGGCGAACATGGTAACAGATGATTTAAGCAGGAAAAGTCAAGTCAATATGATGGTCGCTCACCCGATGCCTTATGAGTTGGCCAAAGAATTTGACAGGTTGAGCCTCAGATTTCTAAATAACATGTGAGGAGTAACAGTAGAATTAGAACCCACTTTAGAGCGAAAAATCAAAGAAGCACAGAAAAATGATGAAAAGATCAATGAAATCTGGCAACTGATTCTAGAAGGAAGATGTCACCGTTCCAGGCGCTTTTTGGGAGGAGCTGTAGAATTCCGTTGCATTGGGATTAACCTGGAGAAAAGCAAGTGTTTGGGCCAGACATTCTGCTCGAAGCCAAAGAGAACATCAAGGTGGTTCGAGAGAACCTGAAGATAGTGCAATTGAGGCAGCGAAGTTATGCAGACACGAGAAGGAGAGAACTGAGTTTTGAAGTGGTAGATTTTGTCTACCTAAAGGTATCGCCTATCAGAGGCATCAGAAGATTCAGAGTCAAAGGCAAGCTAGAACCTCAATATGTTGATTCGTATCAGATTCTCGCGAAGCGTGGAGAAGTGGCCTATCAGCTCAGTTTGCCAGAAGATTTGTCAGCGGTGCATGTCTTTCATGTGTCTCAGTCGAAGAAGTGTCTGCGTGTGCCAGAGGAGCAGTTGCTAGTGGAAGGTCTAGAAGTCCAAGAAGACTTGACCTGCATAGAGAAGCCAATGTAGATTCTTGAGACTGCAGACAGGGTCACCCGGAGGAACACTATCAGAATGTGCAAAGTTAGGTGCGGTCACCACTCTGAGGAAGAAGCAACTTGGGAGCATGAAGATGATCTGATGGCCAAGTATCCTGAATTCTTTGCTGACCAACCTTGAATCTCGAGGGCGAGATTCTTTTAAGGGGGATAGGTTTGTAACATCCTGAATTTGAGGGTATAATTTTTCTTCTCTGATACTCACCAAATTCAGGCGTTACTCTCTTTTCATCCCGTTTTGCTCTTTCTGCCAATTTTCAAAGCAGTATAGAGACTGGTGTCCGTATAGCGTGTAAACAAAAACCTAAGTTGACATGGGTGTTGCATCATGCTGAAGCATATTTCTTTTGTCTGATATTGTGTCTAATCGCGCGTTCGTCTCATTTCGGTTTTCGATTCGCGATTTAACTCCGTTTAGAGTTTAGTGCGAGCAATGGATTTCCGGCCCTCCCTGGCGGCCCCGTGCGGCTCCCCGTCTGGCCCCCTGCGCGCGGCCCTCCCGGCGGTCCCGGCGCACGTCCCCGTGTGGCTCCCTAGCGGCGCCCCGTGCGGCTCCCCTGCGGCCCCTATGCGCGGCCCCGTCCGGCTACCCGACGCGCGGCCCCCTGTGCGGCTCCCCGGCGCGTGGCCCCTGTCCGGCCCCTCCCCACGGCATCCCTGTCTGGCGCCCCCGGCAGTGCCCTATCCGGCCCCGGGCGTGGCTCGACGCGTCCCCGTGTGCGCAGTCCTGTTCTGGTGCGCGCAGCCCTAGCGAGCGTGACATTCAATTTTAGTTTGATTAGTTTTAAATTTAGTTTTATTTATATGCTGCATCGCGCGACGATCCATTTTAAATTTAGATTTATTAGTGTGGTGCGTCACGCGCTCCGTCGCGCGACGATTCATTTTAATTTCAGATTTTTTAATATGTTGTGTCACACGCTTCATCGCACGATGATCCATTTTAAATTTAGATTTATTAGTGTGCTTTGTGCGACGATCTATTTTAATTTTAGGTTATTTAATGTGTTGCGTCGTGCGATTCGTCACGCGACGTTTTATTTCAAATTTAGTTTAAGAGGCGTATGCCGTTGTGCGTTTCATCGCGCGACGCTTTACGTTATTTTCATGTTTAATTCAGGTGTTCCGTTGCGCGCTCTGTCGCGTGACGATTCGTTTAATTTCAGTTTAGTCTAAGTGTTGTGTCGCGCGCTTCGCCGCGCGACGACTCATTTTATCTTCAGCTTAGTTCGCGCGTGCTGTCGCGCGCCTCGTCGCGCGACAACTTGTCCCAATTTTCAGTTTAGTTCGCGTGCGCCGTCGTGCGCTTCGCCACGCGACAATCCTTTAAATTTACCTTGAGTTGTTTATAATAATTAAGCATGTAGCGTAACTTTATTTTATGCATAGCGTGATTGTCAAATTAATATGGTTATGTTTAGACAAATATTTTAATCCATAGCTGCTTAACGTAATCGCCTTTCGACCGTAGCCTCGACCGTTGTTTTCTCTTTCTCGCATAGTCGTAGGTGCGAGCCCTACGCCAAACGTCTGCTTATTTGTTGTATTCTACTGCGTGGTGTATTGTTTTTTATATTAAGTTTGTGGAATGTATGTTTCAACTCGTATAGATAACGGTTCATTGGCAGAGTCCGAAGGAGTTGCAGGTGAAGACCCTGAGCAGCAGCTGGTTGGTGAAGGTTGAAGGCAAGTGTCCCTTGACCCATCTATGTTCTACTCATTTTATAATTCACTCCCCGTATTTACACAATTCATACCTAAGGATTGACTAGCTTTGTTTATCTTGTCCTTGTTTATCTATGTGGGTTGGATTATTTTGGTTTAGCTCTATGCTAGTGCTTCATTCTAATCAATGAACATGATGGGATTATTTATGATACGTTGTTTTCCTTCTTGATTATGATAATAATATTGTGACATTTAAGGGGACTCGAGCGGTTTCTCGAGTGCCTCTCCGTAAGGACTGGTTCGTTGGATGACCATCCGGGAAAACAGTACAACCATGAGTGTGGTATGGGACGCCCTTAGCTGAATAATTTGAGGAACTGAGGTATAGTTTACTTCGCCGTTGTGCCATCAATGGGGCTCGGTGTATGTGGCTTGCTCTGCCGAGGGTGGTTTGCCCCTTGGGGAGGAGTGTGGTACATTTAGGAAACCTAACAGGCGGCTACAACCTAAGGAATCTTTGTAAAGGCTACGTAGTGAAACCTTGTAATTTCACCTTGGTAGTGTTTAAGGGTTTGGTCGGCCCGAGGCAAAAGGGAATCACGGCTCGTGGGTAAAGTGTGCAACCTCTGCAGAGTGTTATGAAACTGATATATCAGCCGCGCTCGCGGTTATGAGCGGCCTTGGGAGCTCCACTGATTACAGACACATTGATCAGAGATACTTTGTTTACAGATGATGATGAGGATAATGCTGGTTTCTATTATGGTTATGATTATGATTATCATTTCTGGTATTCTTTCTGTTTGGAAGGAGTACTTTTGGGTTAACAACATGGGCTAATGTTAAAAAACCTGGCTCTCTACTAGTAATAATTACCTGACCAACTAAAAGCAACTGCTTGACCCTAACCCCACATAAAGCTAGTCCACTACAGCCAAACGGGATAATTGCTGAGTATGTTGATGTGTACTCACCCTTGCTTTACACACCAAACCCCCCTAGGTTGTCCATATTGCAACCACTGCTCAGGAGAAGATGAAGTCATGGTGGAGGACTTCTAGGAGTTCCATGAGTACGATAAGTTCTAGGTGTGGGTTAGCGGCAAACCCCCAGTCGGCTGACTGTGAAGGCCGAGTTTAGCTACGTTTCATTTTTGCACTTTGATAATTGTTATTGACTATGTGGATGTCTCGGACATCATGATGTAATCAGACTATTACCCTCTTTTATGTTATTATTTGAGCACTGTGTGATGATGTACGGTTATGTAACTGCTGTGTATGTGAATTACTGATCCTGGCACGTACATGGTTCGCATTCGGTTTGCCTTCTAAAACCGGGTGTGACATGAGATGAGTTCTCATATGTCACTTCGTCTTACTTCATGCATTCTGCTCAACTGCATTCAACCTTCGTCCTCGAAGAGTTATCCCGAAGGGATAACACTTCAAGGACAAAGGCTTCTATATTTTAACACTGTGTTACCTTGTTTTTGATTCCATAAAGCAATTGAAAACAAGTGACCAACAACATGCATAACCTTGTTCAACCTTTGCTTCCCTCAGGTCCCAAAAGCTGAAGTCATAGCTTCATCTTCCATAACAAGATAATCTCCAACAATTTCATTGCATCTTGATTCAATAAATATCAACCACTCCGAAGGAGCCTTGAATGAAGCCTGCTCTTTAAATTTGAAGGGGAGAGTTACAAGCTTATCATCTCCTTCATCCTTACTGCCTTTCTTCGCCTTTGATACCTTTGGAACCTTCGGTAGCTTCCAACCGGTCTGTGTAGGAAATACTTTGTATGCGAGAAATTCTTGGATCAAGTCCCGAGTCCCAATCCGCCCAACCACAATATTGAAGGCACCATAAGTTTTCTTCGCATCGCCATTCATTCTGTAGTTTGGCCTTTTTAAATCGAAGGAAATCTTTAGAGGACTCATCACTATATGCTTGAAGTCCTCTCGCTCTTTACAAATTACTTTAGCATAAAACCATTCTTTTGTCCAATCGCCCTGGCATTCCATCCGATAGGCAAGCATAGAAGCAATATAGTCCTTTTGATAGATGAAGTTGTAACAACCGAAGTTGCTATGAAGTTTATCTGCAGATCTAGCCTTTGTCTGATAATGAAGCCCGTGTATTCTACAAAAGCATCCGCTTCAGTGTGTATGCCTTGGCTTCGTATAGCCCATATGAAAACGTAAGCCTAACAATGGTGTTAAGAGTCTGCTGGTGCATGTATATCTCAAACTTCTTCAAAACATTAGCAAACATCTTGTGCATTGGCATCCAAAGGTCAGCTTGAAAGAAGCTTCTAAAGACAACAATCTCATTGCTCTTTGACTTTGGGGTCGTCTCCTCACCAACAAGATGAACGTTGACAAATGACAATATCACCAAAGTATCCAAGATCTTTCATGGCCTTTAAATCTCCAAATTTCAAAATAGATCGACCCATCTCGATGTAACTAGGTTTTATTGGCCTACCTTTGTATTCTTCTTCTGCAATATTAGGAACCTTCCCTTCATCCCCTTTCAACTTGGGAGCCATAGAAGCTCTCATGACTTTCGAGGTTGGTGCAGTATCTGAAGTAGCCCTGTCTCTCTGAAGAGCCTTCGAAGATGTGGGAGTGGCTAACCTAGCAGTTGTGCGAATTCTAGCCATTTAAGGGAAAGCTCCCTCTGAAACTCGCTTTAAAGGTGATGATCAGTAAAAAGCTTCGGACCCAGAGAAAAACTAGCAACAGTTAGGTGCAGGAGTAGTAAATGTAGCTTTGCTTCACCTCGCTCCTCTACTTTTATACAAGAAGCGGGTGCAGAACATGAGAGGTCATAGTCTCACCTTCTCGCTGTCCGGTGGACCGCAAACTTACATCTATCTATTTCAAAGTGCTTAATTGTGCCATTTCCAATAACGAGCCCCGAGAAGGTGTTTTTCAGACCTTGTACACAAGGTTCTCTGATACATTTCGTGGCCTGAGCTCGTTATGAAATGACCTTATTCCGCGAGGGGCTACTATTGGGGGGAAGGCCTTCGTCACCGAAGGTCCATGAAGTATTAGCTTCGTTAAAAAGCAACCCTTAAGTAAGCACATTCATCTTCATCATCGACCCAAAGCTGATAAAAAAGACAAAGTTAAGAAGATTCAAGTCTGCAGGAGCGTTAAGCCAACCGAAGCTGAAGGAGGAAGCTTCGGATGATGCGTGACGATTTATGAATTGAAGAAGCTAAAGAATGTAGAATACATGATCAACAAGATAAGTGGATGGAAAAGTACAATATCACCCTCATGATACTTGTGGTTGACATGTATAGGGTTGGAGGACATGTTTGTAATTTCATACAAAATTGTACCTCACGACTATAAATAAAGGAATAACGACATGCATAATGAATCTTTTTGGATCAGAGTCACTACAAAGTTATACTTTTCTCCTGTCTTCGTGCTATTCATTGAAAGGCCGAAGGTACATGTGTATTCATTTGACGTGTTATAAAAGAATAAAAACAAAGTGATAACACATTTAGATGAGTAATCCATTTACTTTTCATGAGTTATACATTGTTTCTATCAACACATTTTCATACTTTCTAGCTTCTTTTTTGAATTAATCTTTTTAAAAAAGGTTAAGTGGAGGGAGAAGCTCCTAACTTAAAAACTTGTCTTGCCTTGTTTTTTTGGTATCTCCTCAAGAGCCAAAAACAAGTGACCAACATATATAGTCATGGCCTCATGGGCGGGCATAAGTACTCCCCATAGGTATAGTCACGAATAGTCATTTTCTCTACTCGATCCAAATCCGATCCATTGTCATTCTTACACAAGATGAAACTGTAGAGCCCAAAAATTTGTATCAAAGAAAAATAAGGTTATAAATAAATAAATATGTTTATAAGTGGGTATCTTGGGATTATGGAACCCTTGGGAGTTAATTGGTTTTCTCTTCTTTGTGCATATTTGATTAATGGAATTATATGGGTTAACATAACAAATAAATAAATAAATAAAATGCCTCTCATGATAAAGTTATTGTATTGTTGCACTTTGTATTCAAATTTGTGAAACAAGCTTAAGCTAAGAAAACTAGAATTTGAAAATGGAAATATAAAATAAAAGAGAAAAGAGAAGGAAGAAATTACTATGTGAATAAAAATAATTATAATATATATATATATATATATATTATTCTTGTACAGATTTGAGATTGTACATTTGACTCAAAGGTGAAGTCCATAACAGGATTCAAATTCAAATTAGAGATTCAAATGAAAAGAAAATAAATCAAAAAAAGGAAAAAGGAAAATAAAAGAAAAAGGAAAAGAATACTATACCTGGTTGGGCCCAAGCCACCCTATTCGGCCCATCTCCACTCCCCAACCCGCGCGGCCCAGCTAGCGCACACTACGGCCAACCCTTCCCCCGCTGCGCTTGGTCGCCGACACCGCAGCCCCGCACTGTCAGCCTCACAGCTTCTCACCCCTCGCTCGCACACGATGGTGCACCGCACACCCTGGCTCACCGACGGGCGGGGGCCACTCCCTTGTCTCCCTGGTTTCGCACGCGTTGGGAGGTAGGTCACTGGTGTGTGGGCCCATGTCGTCAGAAGTCTTCTTCCCCAACTGAACGCGTTTACCTGGCCGATTTTCGCGCCGACTTCACCGGATCTCCGCTCGGCCGCCGCACATGGCGCAACCAACCCTCTCGGACTCTCCCCCTTTGACGCATATATAGGTAACCGCGACCCCCCCTCACCGTGCGGTCAGCTGAGTACGGAAGAAGAGACCGAGAGAGAGAGAAGGCTGGCCGCCAATGGGGGAAACCTCGGTTTGGCCTCGACGGGAGGACCCAAATCCTCCCAGGAGCTTCGCCATGTCGCGTTGTACACGATAGCGTCTTTGCCCGGGCGGTGCCGTGTTCCGGACCGCCTGAATTGCTCGTCGGAGCGACCTCCTTGCCGCCAACCCGCTCTGCACCGCGGCCGGATCTCCCTGCCATCTTCAATCCATGGTATGTGCCTCCAATCGATGCGCTATCGTTCAGGCATTGTGTAGAAGTCTTCGGATTGGGGGATGGCGCCGTGACATGCCCTGGGACCGCCTCGCCGGCGTGTGCTCCGCCGTGCTGAGCTCGGGTGCGCCGCCGTGTTTCAGCGCGTGTGAAAGGGATGACCCCTGTTCGTCGATCGCGTAACTAACGGCCAGGATCAGACGACTACGTACCGCTTCGTGGAATGGATCCGGGCCGTGGGTTTGGATCGAACGGTCCCCAGTCAATCTCGTCCACTTAAAATCTCACCCGTTAGATTCCGATCGGAGGGGCAGGATCGCATACCGGTTCAGTTAAGTGATAGTCTAATCTGATCCGTTGGGATCGGATCGGACGGCTAAGATCATGCGATACCCCTTCGGCCCGTATGTTTTACAAAAGAGACCCTGCCTTTTCTTGGAATAAACCCGCCATCCCCGTCAGTGGTAGAAGTATTTAAGAAAGGCCCAGAATTTTATATCAGTGCCCCTGTAGTTTCTCATAATTGTGCGCCCAGTCCAGAGATCAATGAAATTAGAAAATTAATTATAGAAAATGATTTTAAATACAAAAATAATTCTAGAAAGTTGTATAATTCATATTTAATTCATTTTAACTCCAAATTGAGTCATTCCAGTTGCAATAATTTTGTTTTAATATTATCTATCACCTAGTACCTCTGTTAGCCATGAAACTTGAAATAAAATTGTTCATTTGGGTTAATCTATTCTAGGTGCTTATTAACTTCAGAAATTCATAACTAAATAACTATAACTCCAAAATTAATGATTTCTGTTCCTAGAATCTTATTTTAATGTGTAGATTATTATTATGTATTTTGTTTACTTGTTGGTGTGATGTTAATTTTGCCTATACACTGCTTGATTGTATTACTACGACTAGCGTGAGGTCACGTGTCATCTGAAGATCATCCTGGTACCTGGAATCTCAAGGCCCAGGCAAGTTGTGCCCTTGATCACTTCTTTTTACCCACTCATGTTCTGATTAATCATAATGATCTGCATAGGTTAATTTTGATGGGACCCAATAGGTTACCCCAGTTTGTCTATCTTTATACCTTGTTTACCACTGAACTTTATGGGTAGTACTTGCTAGTGCTATATGTGGTTTGGGGTATGAAGATTACACTATTCATGATTATACTTTTGTTATCAGTTGTTATTTATTGTTCATGTTAAGATCATTATGTTAATTGGAACATGGAGAACCACCCGGGAAAACAGTGCTACCACAAGGGTGGAATGGGATGCCCTTGGCTGATTAATTAGGAAAGCTAGTGGAAGACTACCTTACCCGAAAGGGGCAAGGGCAGTAGGGGAGTGGTCAGTGTAGGGAGGCCCTCGGAAGGATTTTGCTGCGATGGCAGTCCTGCAAGGGATTCCTGCATTGGAACTTCCTATAAACTGTAGCGGGTTTTCTGAAGCTAGTGGAACTTTGTAAAGGCCTCGTAGTGTTACCCTGCCTCGCCTCCTCGGTAGAGGTGTATGGGATTGGCCGTCTCTTGGCAGATGGGTAACATGACTTGTGGGTAAAGATGCGCAACCTCTGCAGAGTGTAAAACTGGTATATCAGCCGTGCTCACGGTCAAGAGCGGCTCGGACCCTCACATGATTAAATTATGGAACTTAAACTCAATTTGTCATATGCATTGCATCGCAGGTGAAGTTGTTACTTTTGTTCTACTATTTAACTGGGTTGGTATTTACTTATACTTAGTAACTGCTAATAAAATTTTGACCAACTTTAAAAGCAATGCTCAGCTCTAACCATCTTCTTTGGTAAGCCTTACACTTCACGTGAGCTCCCACCTTTGGCGAGTTCATGCACATTATTCCCCACAACTTGTTGAGCGATGAACGTATGTGAGCTCACTCTTGCTGTCTCAAACACACCACAGGTCAAGAACAGGTACCACCGGATGAGGCGCATGGAGGATGCTGTGATGAGTTCGTGAGAGGTCTAGGTCGTCGTCTCCTAGTCAACTTTGGGTTGCTGGACCGTTGTCTCCTTATAATGTAATTATTTATTTTGTATAGAACTCCTGTTATATAGTAAAGATGTGACATTCGATCCTGTGCCATGATTCATCATATGTGTGAGACTTGGTCCCAGCACACCTGGTGATTATGTTAGCGCCCGGGTTTTGGACCCCTAAAATCCGGGTGTTACAGAAGTGGTATCAGAGGAATGTTGACTGTAAGACGAAACCTAGATAGAACTGGACAACCATTATTTACTTACCTTTGCTACTCTGATCATTTCTAAACTTATCTTAATCTTTTCTTATCTAATTCCGCTTTACTCTGATTATTCTTATCTTTTCTTTCTAAAAGACAAATGTGGATTTCACACTTTGAAATCCTGTGCCTAGAGTGACCTTTAGGAATAGGAGACCTACTCTTAGGAACAAAAACAAAACTATTTTTGTAAATATTTATATGCTTGAATGTTTGTTCTTATGATACTTGTCTAATTTGGATCTTTGTTTGAGTGTGATGAGTTGTGGAGTAGTGTCCACAATTGCATCTACATATACTTAGGCATACATATAACTAATCAAACTTAGATTGTCCCTCATTAAAAATGTATCAAGCTCCATCTTATCTTAAAAAGATTCTCTCTTATCTTAATAGATTCATCTTATCTTGAAGGACTCATATTATCCAAACCACCTGACTTATTACACCATGGTCATAATCTAAACCAAATTAAGTACATCGAATCTAGGCTCAATTAGTAATACTCACCTAACCTAGATCTGATCTAATGTGATAAAGCTAATTTAATGTAAGTTGCTTAACAAGAAGGATAATACTAATGAAACAAATGAGACTCTACTCCTATAAATAGGTGTTAACCTAAATTGGTGCTCTATACCAACTTGACCTTATGCAACTACCTTACCCATCAGATAGTTGCAAAACCCCTTTGTTTTAACCTAACAACAAAAATAGAGATTCTGATCTACCTTCACCATATAATTCATCCCATCTCAAAAGATTCTAACATATCTTAATAATATATACCCTACCTTGGTAGACCTATCTGACTTAAGCTAGTCTAATCTAGTTATATCCAACCTAATCTAGATTATATTTAATCTAATATGGTCTAATCTAATGTGGTCTATAAAAAAAAAGATTAGTGATACTGGTATAAGAGATTAGACACTACTAGCCAGGTATTAACTTAAATCAACTCAACCATGGGCATAAGATCTAACCTAGCTAATAAAGTCACGATGAGTTGCATAATATGTCTATCCCCACCTAACATCAAACAAACTTTTGACCTACATCATGTAGTCTATCTCATCCATACCTATATTAACCATATTCCCCAGCCCAATAACAAACACTAACTCCTAATCAATGAGACAAGACCGAAGAAGATGATCAACTTCATCAAGGGAGAATGAGCACCAACTCAAGTCTTCAAGGATCAAGTGAGGTCACCAAGATGAGTCAAGATCCACAATCTTGGATGGAGTCTTTCTTTACCCCACTCTTTCTTGCCCAAACCTATATAGGCTTTAAAAGATATCCTTTATCCTGCATAATAAAGTGTCTATAACCATATATACCTATGCTCTCCTAATAACTAACTAAAAAAAAGACTCTTGATTTTTGAACTAATTAGAAACCAAAAGCTAAATTTTAAATCACTCTTCCTATATCCTCTTTCTTACAAATCTCGAGGACGAGATTATTTTTAAGGGGGGTAGGATTTGTAGAGCCCAAAAATTTGTATCAAAGAAAAATAAGGTTATAAATAAATAAATATGTTTATAAGTGGGTATCTTGGGATTATGGAACCCTTGGGAGTTAATTGGTTTTCTCTTCTTTGTGCATATTTGATTAATGGAATTATATGGGTTAACATAACAAATAAATAAATAAATAAAATGCCTCTCATGATAAAGTTATTGTATTGTTGCACTTTGTATTCAAATTTGTGAAACAAGCTTAAGCTAAGAAAACTAGAATTTGAAAATGGAAATATAAAATAAAAGAGAAAAGAGAAGGAAGAAATTACTATGTGAATAAAAATAATTATAATATATATATATATATATATTATTCTTGTACAGATTTGAGATTGTACATTTGACTCAAAGGTGAAGTCCATAACAGGATTCAAATTCAAATTAGAGATTCAAATGAAAAGAAAATAAATCAAAAAAAGGAAAATAAAAGAAAAAGGAAAAGAATACTATACCTGGTTGGGCCCAAGCCACCCTATTCGGCCCATCTCCACTCCCCAACCTGCGCGGCCCAGCTAGCGCACACTACGGCCAACCCTTCCCCCGCTGCGCTTGGTCGCCGACACCGCAGCCCCGCACTGTCAGCCTCACAGCTTCTCACCCCTCGCTCGCACACGATGGTGCACCGCACACCCTGGCTCACCGACGGGCGGGGGCCACTCCCTTGTCTCCCTGGTTTCGCACGCGTTGGGAGGTAGGTCACTGGTGTGTGGGCCCATGTCGTCAGAAGTCTTCTTCCCCAACTGAACGCGTTTACCTGGCCGATTTTCGCGCCGACTTCACCGGATCTCCGCTCGGCCGCCGCACATGGCGCAACCAACCCTCTCGGACTCTCCCCCTTTGACGCATATATAGGTAACCACGACCCCCCCTCACCGTGCGGTCAGCTGAGTACGGAAGAAGAGACCGAGAGAGAGAGAAGGCTGGCCGCCAATGGGGGAAACCTCGGTTTGGCCTCGACGGGAGGACCCAAATCCTCCCAGGAGCTTCGCCATGTCGCGTTGTACACGATAGCGTCTTTGCCCGGGCGGTGCCGTGTTCCGGACCGCCTGAATTGCTCGTCGGAGCGACCTCCTTGCCGCCAACCCGCTCTGCACCGCGGCCGGATCTCCCTGCCATCTTCAATCCATGGTATGTGCCTCCAATCGATGCGCTATCGTTCGGGCATTGTGTAGAAGTCTTCGGATTGGGGGATGGCGCCGTGACATGCCCTGGGACCGCCTCGCCGGCGTGTGCTCCGCCGTGCTGAGCTCGGGTGCGCCGCCGTGTTTCAGCGCGTGTGAAAGGGATGACCCCTGTTCGTCGATCGCGTAACTAACGGCCAGGATCAGACGACTACGTACCGCTTCGTGGAATGGATCCGGGCCGTGGGTTTGGATCGAACGGTCCCCAGTCAATCTCGTCCACTTAAAATCTCACCCGTTAGATTCCGATCGGAGGGGCAGGATCGCATACCGGTTCAGTTAAGTGATAGTCTAATCTGATCCGTTGGGATCGGATCGGACGGCTAAGATCATGCGATACCCCTTCGGCCCGTATGTTTTACAAAAGAGACCCTGCCTTTTCTTGGAATAAACCCGCCATCCCCGTCAGTGGTAGAAGTATTTAAGAAAGGCCCAGAATTTTATATCAGTGCCCCTGTAGTTTCTCATAATTGTGCGCCCAGTCCAGAGATCAATGAAATTAGAAAATTAATTATAGAAAATGATTTTAAATACAAAAATAATTCTAGAAAGTTGTATAATTCATATTTAATTCATTTTAACTCCAAATTGAGTCATTCCAGTTGCAATAATTTTGTTTTAATATTATCTATCACCTAGTACCTCTGTTAGCCATGAAACTTGAAATAAAATTGTTCATTTGGGTTAATCTATTCTAGGTGCTTATTAACTTCAGAAATTCATAACTAAATAACTATAACTCCAAAATTAATGATTTCTGTTCCTAGAATCTTATTTTAATGTGTAGATTATTATTATGTATTTTGTTTACTTGTTGGTGTGATGTTAATTTTGCCTATACACTGCTTGATTGTATTACTACGACTAGCGTGAGGTCACGTGTCATCTGAAGATCATCCTGGTACCTGGAATCTCAAGGCCCAGGCAAGTTGTGCCCTTGATCACTTCTTTTTACCCACTCATGTTCTGATTAATCATAATGATCTGCATAGGTTAATTTTGATGGGACCCAATAGGTTACCCCAGTTTGTCTATCTTTATACCTTGTTTACCACTGAACTTTATGGGTAGTACTTGCTAGTGCTATATGTGGTTTGGGGTATGAAGATTACACTATTCATGATTATACTTTTGTTATCAGTTGTTATTTATTGTTCATGTTAAGATCATTATGTTAATTGGAACATGGAGAACCACCCGGGAAAACAGTGCTACCACAAGGGTGGAATGGGATGCCCTTGGCTGATTAATTAGGAAAGCTAGTGGAAGACTACCTTACCCGAAAGGGGCAAGGGCAGTAGGGGAGTGGTCAGTGTAGGGAGGCCCTCGGAAGGATTTTGCTGCGATGGCAGTCCTGCAAGGGATTCCTGCATTGGAACTTCCTATAAACTGTAGCGGGTTTTCTGAAGCTAGTGGAACTTTGTAAAGGCCTCGTAGTGTTACCCTGCCTCGCCTCCTCGGTAGAGGTGTATGGGATTGGCCGTCTCTTGGCAGATGGGTAACATGACTTGTGGGTAAAGATGCGCAACCTCTGCAGAGTGTAAAACTGGTATATCAGCCGTGCTCACGGTCAAGAGCGGCTCGGACCCTCACATGATTAAATTATGGAACTTAAACTCAATTTGTCATATGCATTGCATCGCAGGTGAAGTTGTTACTTTTGTTCTACTATTTAACTGGGTTGGTATTTACTTATACTTAGTAACTGCTAATAAAATTTTGACCAACTTTAAAAGCAATGCTCAGCTCTAACCATCTTCTTTGGTAAGCCTTACACTTCACGTGAGCTCCCACCTTTGGCGAGTTCATGCACATTATTCCCCACAACTTGTTGAGCGATGAACGTATGTGAGCTCACTCTTGCTGTCTCAAACACACCACAGGTCAAGAACAGGTACCACCGGATGAGGCGCATGGAGGATGCTGTGATGAGTTCGTGAGAGGTCTAGGTCGTCGTCTCCCAGTCAACTTTGGGTTGCTGGACCGTTGTCTCCTTATAATGTAATTATTTATTTTGTATAGAACTCCTGTTATATAGTAAAGATGTGACATTCGATCCTGTGCCATGATTCATCATATGTGTGAGACTTGGTCCCAGCACACCTGGTGATTATGTTAGCGCCCGGGTTTTGGACCCCTAAAATCCGGGTGTTACAGAAACTAACTTATGAGGCCAGGTAGTCACATCCAAACGGGTCGGGCTAGTCGGGCGGCCTGGAGCCCGGCACGGAAAAAGCCCAACACAAACCCGGTCCGGCACGGTGGCTAACGGGCTCGTGCCGGCTCAGCACGGCAGCCATGCCGTGCTTGGGCCGCATGTGTGGCACGGTGTGCCTGGCCCGAGCATGGCCCATGGGAGCCGCTGGCCCGTTCACAGCCCGTCCGGGAGGGAGGAAAACATCCTCCTCTGATCTCTCACTCTCATTCTCTCACACACTGACACCGTCGCTCGTCCCTCTCCAGCTCTCTCCTCTCTTCACCATCGCTCTCTCTAGCACCATCGCTCGTCCCTCTCCTCTTGATCCGGTCGATGTTCGAACGGCTCCGGCTCTGACTTCGACTCCGACTCCGGTGATCTTCCCTCTCGCTCCGTCGCCGAAACTGTAAGTCGAATTTGGCTTAACTCGTAACACTAAATTGGTGTCCATCGATAGTGACTTTTTTGGTGCTTGCTTGTGTGTTGCTCGGTGCTCCTGAGTCCTGATCTAGCTGTTCTCGTGAAGTTCGATTCGGTTATTCCCCTAGATCTACCATTCTACCTTCACTCTGAAACCCTAACTACTTTGTTCCCCTCTGTCTCGGCCAAGATCCATATTCTACTCCTCTTTTCCTCTCTCAAGCTCAAGCCACATCCCCTCTAGTGGCCCCTCGTTGGCGACTCCGGTGCTCCGATCGATCAGGTGAACTGTGAACACCTACTTGTGCTCCTACTTGTGTGGTGCTCCTGCTTGTTTTTATTTTAATTTGTTCTTCCTTTTTCTATGTATTGAAGGCCGTTGAGGAGCCGGTGATGCCGTGAGGAGCCGGTCAAAATCCCTAGATGGATCTTGATCCGGCAGCCGAGGCGGCGGAGCATGCACTTGAGGATTACAATGAGCAGATGGATGAGATGGTGTTGTTTGGCCATAATGTGGACGCTGTTGTCAACATCGACGCGGTGGAGCCACAGCCAACACCGACCATGGCCGGGACAGTGATGGGGTCTTCGAGCCCCACTACCACTGGTAGTGGTAGCACTGCTCGTGACACCCAAACGAGGAAGAGGCTACCCACGTCCAGAGTATGGTCTGACTTCGATGAGGTAACTGGTGTAGATGACAAAGGTAAGAAGGTAAGGGTCTCTGCCATTTGCAAACACTGCAAAACTACCTTGTCTGCTAGATCTTTCTCTAGTACTGGACATTTGCTTAGGCACCAACAACATTGTAAAGCTAAGATTGAGCATGATCGAGCTGACATAGTACAGTCAGTCCTTAAATTCAATCCTGATGGGTCTGTGCAATGTTGGGAGTATTCAACTTTAGTTGCACGAATGGAAATGTGTCGGTTGATAGCTAGAGAAGATTTGCCTTTATGTTTTGCCGAGTCTGATGCTTTTCATGAGTATATCACTCGTGCGCATAACCCTAGGTTTGTTAGGTCTTCTAGGCAAACAATTGCTAGAGATTTAATTAAACATTACAATGGACGAATGGAGAGTCTAATTGAAACTTTAAAATCCTCAGTATCTTCTGTGGCACTCATTTCTAATATTTGGTCTGATAAAGCCAAAGAAGATTACATTAGTGTTGTTGCTCATTATGTGAATTCTAATTGGGGTTTAGAAAAAAGGTTGCTTGGTCTAAGACCTATTGAGTTTGCACATACTGGTTCCAATATTGCTGAACATGTTTCCATGGTTGTAGATGATTATGGCATATCAGATAAAATTTTTGCAATTACATTAGACAATGCTTCATCAAACAAAACTACCATGTCCCTTCTTCAACCTATGTTCACTGGTTACCTTGACTTTGGTAGCACTGATCAATTTGACTTAGATGATGGTGAAGATTTGAGGTCTATTTTTTGCATCAAAGATGTGTATGCCACATTATTAATCTTATTGTTAAATCTAGTTTGAAGCGCATGAAGCCTTATCTTAATGATTTTAGAACTACTATTACTTTCTTGAATGCTTCCAATCAACGTATTGCTGCATATAAAATGGTCTGTTTGAGTCAAGGTGTTCGCCCTCATAAGTTTGGTGTTGACATGGATGTTAGATGGAACTCTACTTACTTGATGCTTAAGCATGTTGTTCCATACAAAAGCACATTTTCTATCTTTATCCAAAGAAATCATCCATTGAGTTCAGATGGTTCTCCTTTGTTAACAGATGATCATTGGTACATTACAGATAAGGTGTTGTCTTTTCTTGAACTATTTTATGATTCAACTGTTGCACTGTCTGGTATTTACTACCCCACATCTCCATTAATGTTGCATCATATACTAAAAATTCGTCGACATCTAAATGCTTTTGAGAGTGATCATCTGCTTAGGGAAGCCATTATTCCTATGAAAACCAAGTATCTAAAATATTGGAGGAAAATACCTATTCTTTATGCATTTGCTTTCATTTTGGATCCAAGAGCAAAGATGAGGGGGTTTCATAAACTTCTTCTACGGTTGGCTAGTCTAACTGGTACTGATTACTCTAGATTTCCACAATCTATTCGTGCTAAGTTAACAAATACATTTCAGTTGTATGAATGCAAGTATGGTGACACACTCTTGCGTGGACAACATGTACTAGCAAGTGGTAGTGAGTCTAAGGCAAAAGAGGCATGGGATGATATTTATGGGGATGATGATATTGTGGGTGGACAACATGTACTACGAAGTAGTTCTACTCCTATTGCATCTACTGTAGCATCCATCTCTGAACTGTCTTCTTACCTAGACAGTGATACTGTCACCCAATTTAGTGCAGACTTCAACATTCTTAATTGGTGGCAGAGGCATAAGCTTACTTATCCTATTCTTGCTCTTCTTGCTAAAGATGTTTTGACTGTTCCTGCTTCTACCATGTCTTTAGAATCTACCTTTAGTCTTGCTGGCAGGGTGCTCGAGGAGCGACGATGACGACTAACAACATATATGGTTGAGGTCTTATCCTGTATTAAGGATTGGGAGCTAGCAGACAAGCATATGCAAAATACTGTCGAAAACGGTACGAAGAAACTTGAAGCAACCTATGAGAACATGTACCTTGATGTTGAAGACAGAGACAAGGACAAAGATGGAGAATCAAGACCTGGAAGAAGTTGAGTTTATAGTTGTCTCTGCCAGGCTGTCCATTTTCATTGTGGTTGTTTACTTCATTATGGTTGTTTACTTATCTATTGATGTAATAAACTACTCTAAACACTTGAACGTTTAGGAGCTAGCTGTACTCTTTTTCTTCCTAGGATTTTCTCATAAGGTGTGAGTTTTTACCTAGGAAGGTTTTTAATGAGGCAGCATTGCACTAACAGCTCCAATAATATTCCACTTAACTTTCTATTTGAGTTGGTATGTATATGTGTGTAATTGTGAATTACTGCCCACATTATGTGCGTAATTGTCCACATTATTAGCTCTGAATTGTTGTAAAGTTTTTTTAGATTTTAGTTGTTTATGTTTTGTATGTATCCGGGTTCATGGACGGCCCGACCCGGTTAGCTCACTGGGCTAAAAGTCCGGCACAACCCGTTTAAGAGTTGGCGTGCCGTGCTTGGGCACTGTTTGGAGCCTGTGGTTAAACACGACACGGCCCGTCTACATAAATGTGCTAGGCTAGCCTGATTACTGTTCGTACCGGGTCAAAACGGGCCCGTACCGGGTTAGCCCGGCACGCCCATTTGGACATGTATAGGCCAGACAAGCGGCAGCGGCAAGCCAACGAATGTGCGTCCACCACCGATGATACTTGGCTCCTCCATGCCCCACACACGTGACGAGAGACAGTCAGATAGCTCGAACCTCGAAAAGCAGGAGAGTCCAAAGCCGAATGGACAACTGGATATTCAACAAATCAACAGAGCCACAGAGGAAATGAATCCGATAGCCACCGCCGCCACCACGCCATCCTCATTTTTCGCCTCAAACCGCCGCTTCGCCCCTCGCCTCCGCTCCCTCCTCCCCGCCGCTGGCATGTCTTCCGCCGCCGTATCCGCCTCTGCCCCAAGCCCCAGCTCCGGCACTGGGGAACAGGCGAAGGCGGCCCCGCTCCCGCACTCGACCCTCGAGATCGCGGGCGCCCGCCGGGGCCTCCTCTCCGGCTTCGCCAGCCTCCGCGCCCCGTACCGTGCCTTCCCCGTACTCGCGTCGAACCGACACGTCGAAACCATCTTCGCTGCGCTCACGCGATCGCTCCCCGCCGTTAAGCTGCGGCGCGAGTGCCTCCGCGCCCCTGACGACGGAGCCGTCGCGCTCGACTGGGTCTCTGGCGACGACCGCGTGCTTCCGAATGATGCTCCGGTGCTTATACTCTTGGTACGGTGCTCCTTACCCGCTCAGCGCTCGCGGTCCATTGCAGAACCGACTGCACTGCACACGCAGGAGGTGTAGTGCGTGCTCTTTTAAGCGAATAAGCGTCAATGATGTTTGTGATTATGGCTTCGTTTATCTTTGGAATTGAGGTTATGAGATGCGAATGAGCTCATATGTGTAGTGTAAATCAATGTCAATGCTACCTACAGCATGATGTGACGAAATTAAAATTTTACGGTCTATTTTGGAAATGATAGTATATTCTAGCAGGGCTGCAAGCGATCTACAGCTCATTTCAGTTTGGGGGTGCAAAAGGAGTTAGCTGGGAGTTTTAGATGGTACCTCACCATCAGACAGCCCGTGGCTTGAATGCAACTTGCTTAATTGATATGTTACAATTGGTGTCCAGGCGGCACAAGTGCATCAAGTGAGCAACAAATAGAAATGCTAGAGATCACTGTTATGAGTTTTTGACGAAATAGGTGTTTGGTTCCAATTGCATAATCTGTTTATATTGTGTAGTCTCAGCATATTCACATGATGAACCAACGTCCATACCATGCTAACAGGATCAGGTCTGGAACATGTTTCAGCACTTGTGTTCTTGAGCTCGATGTAGAGTGCGCAAGTTTCATCCAAGGATACTATTTCTTATAATCGTTTCGAATTGAGTTATAGTTGAAATTCACTACAATATACAAATGAAATTAAATGAACACAAAATAATTTTCACCTGAAGCAAAGCAAAACGGTGTGGAGCCAACTAATTTTCAATTTCTTATTTTTTTGTTTTGCTTATATACAAGCCTAATGTAAGTTTGATTTCTTTCCAGCCTGGTCTTACAGGTGGAAGTGATGATACATATGTAAGGCATATGCTTATGAGAGCTAGAAGCAAGGGATGGCGTGTTGTGGTGTTTAATAGCCGTGGATGTGCAGATAGTCCTGTGACTACACCCAAGGTACTTCAAATACCTTTTCCAATTCTTTATTAGCACTGTAAAGCTTATTTATAGCTCCTATAGCTCTTACAAAGCTTCGAAGCTATGCAATGGACCATATTTTCCCTTTTGATACTTGTCAGGGAAAAGTGCTAAGATCTCATTTATATGGTTTGAGTGATTGAGAAGTGCACTGCCCACTTTTAATTATCAGCAACAGTAGACACACCCATTTTGTTCTGGTAAGCTACCCAGAACTGAACCTCTTTCTGGCTTATAGCATAACATGTGCTGCACGCCTGCACTGCTGCCTAAAAGTTGGCTCATCCCAGTTCATATGTGCAAACTGTCCAAATATATATTTTTTCCATGTTGGCATCTGGTGTGATAAATGCACTCTACGATATTGCTTCTGTGTACTTTTCCTACTTAGGGTGTAACCAGAAACTGACTAAAGGAAGAGTGAACTGGCTCTTACTGTAAAACTTGACAGAATTGGAGTTTTGAACTGAAAGTAGGAAAAGGTTAAAGAACATTGAAGTGTATTATTAACAATAAATTGCATTGTTGCTCAATGCTGAAGTTTTTTTTTGTTTTTATTTTGTGGCTACTTGCTGCCCTAGTAAAATACGACATATTGTGTCCTTAAACTGAATTGGCTGTCATAAATTTCTAAGCTTCACCCTGATGTGTACAGCATATCAATAAAGTGTCGATATGCATGTTGCCAATCAACGTCTTTTACCATGGGGCCTTGAATCAAACTCAATGGATAAACCTTTGGAAACCTAGGGGTTAAGTGGTTAACAAAGAGTACATAATAAGTAAGGAGATAAAGATAGCAAATGAAATCGAGGCTCGAAGCTGTAGGGGTCCATCTTCTTTTTAGGACATACATTGACTTGCATCTTCTGTCATGTGCAGTTCTATTCTGCTTCATTTACAGGGGATCTCCGCCAAGTTATTGGTCATATTTTAGGACGTTATCCTCAGTCCAATGTCTATGCTACCGGTTGGTCTCTTGGAGCGAATATTCTTGTGCGCTACCTTGGCGAGGTGAGTTCTGCGCCCAGTGATAAGCAGACTACAATAAATCTTTTGTATTGTCACATTCATGCAATTGCAGTTCCACGTGAAATTTTGTACCTTACGCCATGGTTTTAAAGGCGGCTAGGCGGAACTAGGCGCCCAGCCACTGCCTGAACGCCTAGGCGACTTAGGCGGGCGCCTAGGCGACGCCTTACTAGCCTCATTTTTGGGTGTTGACACCTGAGAGAAAGCAGGGGAGGAGGAAGCAGGGGAGGAGGACCTACCAGTCTACCACTCTACCAGTGAGGGGCGGGGCGTCCAGGGAGGGGGAGCAGCCGGCCAGCCGCGCGCCCAGCGAGCAGCAGCCGCGAGCAGGCGAGGAGGAAGCAGGGGAGGAGGACCTACCAGTCTACCACTCTACCAGTGAGGGGCGCCCAGGGAAGGGGAGCAGCCGGCCAGCCGCGCGCCCAGCGAGCAGCAGCCGCGAGCAGGCGAGGAGCAGCCACGAGCGGCGAGCAGCTTTGGCGTGCGGCGAGCAGCAGCCGCATGCAGGCGCGCACAGGGAGGAGCACGTGCAGGGCGCGCGCAGGGAGGAAGAGCCGCGCGCACAGGAAGAGCCGCGCACGCAAGGGGAGAGAATCAGAGAACAGCCGCCAACCGCGTGCGCAAGGGGAGGAGCAGCCGCGCGCAAGGGGAATGCGCACCAATTTACAGGGGAAACGCCCGTCAAGCTAGCGCATCGGGCGCCAAAATCCAGCACCAACAAACCCTAGGTTAGGCGTCGCCCAGGGGGAGAAAGGCGTCGCCCAGACGCCTACCGCGGTAGGTGGACGCCTACCGCGCCTAGGCGGACGCCATACTCAATTTTACCTGGGCGGCGCGGACGCCTAGCAAAAAATGTCGCCTGGATGCCTAGGCGTCGCCTTTTAAACAATGCCTTATGCACATCTTTCTGTGGTGAAAAATGTTTAGTAGCTAACTCATATGCACTAATTTGCTTTGGGTGCAACAAGTGATGTGTCATATGCAATGATTTCAAGTCGCCTGGTCGCCTGGTCGAACACTAGGGCCGACCAGGCGACTAGTCGCGATTAGGCGACGGCCATGACGATTAGTCAACCCCTAGTCGGTCCCTGGTCGTCCTAGACCTTTTAGACTGGTAGTTATACTTATATAGGTATAAACAACAGGATATACAAAATAACAGGCAGAGGTACAAGTCACTAATTAGCAGTCGGCTTAGGATTAGAGCAGCAACAACCATTAGTGTTTGATCACTGGTGGGAGACACAGACAGAACAGAACTAGAACAGAACTACAGAGATGGGGGAGAGGGAGCAGGGGGAACCTTGAGATGACGAGCTCATCTCGTCACTGGTGCTGGAGACGCTGGTGATCTGGAGTAGCCGTCACCCACCGGTGATCTGGACTCTAGAGTTCTGAACTGGAGCTGTGGAGCAGGCGAGCAGGCAGAGGGGCACATGTGATTGGAGTAGGCGAGCAGTTGCCGGTGATCGGGAGTTCGGGCAAAGGGGATCACTAGTGCTAGAGAGTGGAGACGCCGGTGATCTGGACCTCTGGAGCAGCCGCCCGGCAAAGGGATACATGCAGGGTTTTAGCAGAGGAGAGGAGAGGCAGAACTTAATGTTCTTGTAGATGAGCGAAAACATTGGTCCTGTAGCTCAACACAAAAATCCTAGCACCAACGACCAGAAACTGGAAAAACGGACGATTAATCGCCCTTATCGTCGACTAATCGGACGATCAGGACGACCAAGCTCCCTAATCGAGTCGTCCGGCTAATCGGCTGTTAACAGGCGACCAGCCCGACTAATCGCGATTAATCGCGATTAGTCGGACGACTTGAAATCATTGTCTCATATGCATCACCCCCTCTCCTTCCTGTTGCCCCCTGGCACACTTGTTTGTATCTTTCTCTGTAAAACTATGTATGGTTGATCACAAATATGTATTTCCTCCAGCAGCTTATAACTTATCTTTATGTATACTTTTTTTCAGGAAACTGATAAATGCCCTTTATCTGGCGCGGTCTCCTTGTGCAATCCTTTTAATTTGGTAATTGCAGATGAAGATTTCCACAAAGGATTTAACAACGTTTATGATAAAGCATTGGCTAGGGCTTTGACGACTATATTTAAGAAGTATGCCTTTTGTCTCCTCTCATCAAATCTCAGTGACATTTACACTCGTTTATGATTTCTAACAGCTGATCTTTAGGGATTTGAACAAAATTTAGGCATGCTCTCCTTTTCGAAGGGCTGGAGGGTGAATATGATATACCCAAGGCAGCGAATGCAAGAACTGTTAGAGATTTTGATGAGGGGTTAACCCGAGGTTTGCAGCAACGTCTAACCCAACTGTACTAGCTGTAATTTCTATAGTTTCCTGTTCACATTCCAGAGGACACTTCAATGGTTTGCAGTTTCATTTGGTTTCAAGTCAGTGGATGATTATTACTCCAATTCAAGCAGCTCGGATTCTATCAAGGATGTTTGCATACCCTTACTCTGCATACAGGTCAAACTTCACTCTGTCTGTTCTGTGCTTCATTAGACGCCAGGACATTAGGAACAACAGATACAGTTTAAGAGCCTGATGTGTACCACTTCTTAGTTTTGGATCACGCGTTACTCAGTACTATGACTGAGCTTTAACCCAAAGCTGTTAAACTACTTAAATTAAGAATATGGAAGTTCAGTTAATCTGTGGCCTTTTGGTTCTATCATTGGAATAAAACCTGGAGAAACATTTCAACACCAGCTTAGGTCTTGCATATTTAGAACCCTGACTTGAGAAAGTTGGATCATTTTGCGGTAAAGTTGTTTGTAAAACTCTATAAAGCAGCGTGCGTGGTAATTTTAGCCAAAAATGAGATTTAGCAGATTCAATTATTAGTGTGTCTATGTGCATATATTGTGAAGGTCAAAGCATGCCTTTTCTGTTATAACTTCAATCATAATTTAGTATGTGCAGGCTGATAATGACCCAATTGCACCATCCAGGGGAATTCCTAGAGATGATATCAAGGTATCTGCTATTGTACACCCCTTTTGCACCTAATAATACTCAGAGATGGTGTGTTGCATAAGGCCTACGGAGTACGCACTTATTTTATTTCACTCTAATCCATGAATTAACCCGTTGAGTTAATTTGAATCAACAAATTGTAGGCATACCTGCTTGTTAATTACTTAATTGTATATTCCTGTGCTGTTTTTTTTTTGTCTAAAGTGACAATAACTTGGAACTAGGAGTTCATTAACGCCACATGCATTGACTACAGATTAGATTATAGGCTTTGGTTTGGTTTCGAGAGGATGCTTTGCTATTTAATCTCCGTAATCCATAAGCTGTGTACATCTTTGTTCAGATTTGGTAAATTGCTCCCCCCACCCTCCCCCTGCACTTAACTTCTGGCTCCGCCACTGCATCCAAAAACACCAAACATGCCCTATGTTTTGACTAATATCCAGAGATGTGTGCTAAAATCGGACAAATTATTTCAAGTTGATAACTATACATGTTATGTTAGTTAGCTCCTTGTTTGATTCTGATTTAGAGCAAGAAACCGACTAATTAAGTCCCGTTCCCTATGGTTTCAGGCAAATAAGAACTGTCTACTTATAGTAACACCACAGGGTGGCCATCTTGGATGGGTAGCAGGCGACGAAGCTCCATTCGGATGTCCTTGGACAGACCCAATAGTGATGGAATATCTAGAACATCTCGAGAATGAGAAGGACTCTAGTACCAAAAATAACACATCCTATGAGGGTGTTTCAGAGGCATCAGTATCCCATCTAACTGTGCATGGCCAAAGATAATAATATCTCTCTTCTCATAGTACTCATTCGCCACATATGTTTTATATGGAAATAGTTTAGTAGAGTTCATTTAGCCGTGTTGTCTGCTGCTGCCTGCTGGTTTGGGTACATGGCTCTTCGTCTACAGGTACGTTCCCTGTAATTTAGTTTTGATCCTAAGTTTGTATTATGATGTCCTTCCATCAATATTTTTTTTAACTTTTGCAGTGCCTACTTTTCTTGTGCAGGTCTAGTGGTCTACACATGTGCGAGAAGATTTCTGTGTCAGATAAGATGTCTGGTTCTGAGATCAAAATAGAACATGCGTTGTCCAATTGTTCGTTCTTAGGGGTTTCACTTTCATCCGGTGTTTGAAAGGGATTCTCTGTAAATGCATGAGCTGTTACGGAATTGGCCTTTGTATCCCTCTTCTGCAACGCGTGAAGTTGATGGCGATGAGAACGGCAGTGCATCATGTAAATTTGACAATGTCATCGAGGGAAAAAAAACCCCCGAAAAATGTGTTGGAAGAGTTTTTGTGTGCGCATGCTAACAAACATCTCATGTGCTAAACATCATCTTGGATTAACATATGACAATGTGATGAAATAGTAACAGTTGTTGAAATTTTATATGATCCTACTATTCCTTTTACAGATGGTACCAGATATAGATGATGATGATTTCATTGAACCCTTTGCGCCAGAAAATTAAATATAATCTTACTACTACCGTGTCCAGACCTTCCATATACAACAGTCCTTTATGGTACTACTACTTCGGACCCCCCAGCTTGACTACACCGATGTAACTACTGCATTTCCTGCCTCTTTATCAGATGCACGCACACTGGATCTCCAAGGCAAGGGACGGGACGGCGTGCACACTGCACAACCGTGCAAGCAAGTAACGGATATGCTCGACGTCAGATTTGCATCGCAGCATACGTGCGTGCTACAACTACAAGTCGCGACGTCTCCCAAATGACCGAGCAGATTACGATCCTCCAGACGAAGTGCGCGCACCCAGCGAGCGAAGTGTCACTTGCCCAAAAGGAGAAGGCGGAAAGCTAGGCGAAGTCCGCGAGGGGGGACTGGGGAGGCCCCCACGCCACGAGGACCGCGCGCTCGACGTCGACGTCGTCGCCTCCCCTCTGCGGGACCGGCGGTTGCCCAATAGTATACTTGATGACCGGAGAGTATTTGAGTAAAAAATCCTCGGCGTCAACTACTGGCTCATCGGCGACAGGTCATCCTTAACGCAGGCGACCGGACCAGGCGCGGCTCGTGACCTCGGGCGAGGCACAGGTGTCGGCGTCGCGGGGCCGTGTGACTAAGGTGGTGTTTGGTTAGAGGGACTAAAGATTAGTCTCTAGTTTTTAGTACCTTTTAGTCTCTTTTTTGCCAAACACTAGGACTAAAATATGGACTAAAATGATTTAGTCTTTAGTCCTTCACATAGGTGCTAAAAGAGACTAAAAGCCTATAATTATCATGTTGCCCTTACCTTTTTTTATAGATAACTAATATTATGAGTATATTCTAAGGGTATTTGAGTCTTTAGACAGTGTATTTAATGACTTTAGAATCTATTTAGTCCCTAAAACCAAACATATATAGACTAAAGTTTAGTCCTAGGACTAAAGTTTAGTCCTAGGACTAATTGAAACCAAACATGCCCTAACTACTACACGCTCGGTCGCGCCTTGTACACTAAAAAAAAGGCCTTATACACGCCGTTCTGCTCTCGCCTGCTTATAATAATACTTGTACACTCGGGCCATTGGTACGGACCGCGTTGCGTGGTGGCAGTGGGTTCATCAGATCAGGCCGGACATGCGCTACCTGAGCGATAGCTCCGCATAGTAGTAGTAGTACTACTACTCACAAAGCCGGAACTTAACATATGGGATGACCAACCTAGCTAGCTCTTCTTGACGATGACGGTAACTTGCACGCCGATGAACGACTGACTGACTGACTGGCGCGCGCTACTCGTTCGATCGGCTTGTTCTTTAACCACATATTACAATGTGATTTAGTGCCGTTTTATTACAGGACAGCCGTGACCGATGCAACCCCGGCCGTGTGCGTCGAATTAGCCCAGGGCACGCGCGCACGGACAGAAACAGCGGAGGACGTACGATCGGCTTCAACCACATATTACAAAGTCGTCAATGATTATGTTGATATCAATCTTATCTAATATTTTTTTTCTCTCAATACGTAGGTGGCCAAATGATTCAATCGTTCATGAGAGATTGTAGACACCAAATAGTTCTTCAATTATTTCAACATCGAAAAACTCCTTTTATTTGACGCCACCATGACATGTATAGTAAATAAGATTTGATAAGCTATAGAAACATTAGGATAGGAATGCATCTTGTTGGCATACTTAAATATCTCCTAGAAGACATGTGTGGTTCTGTCAAGCTTAACTTCGAAACTCTTAACTTAGAGATTAAATTATTTAACTCAACATTAGCTATACAATTAACTCGACCCCCTAAGATTTGGAGGCCTGGGGCGGCCGCTCGGGTGGCCCTATGCCCAGAGCCGACCCTGCCGCCTTGGTTCAGGTGGAATGCCTGGGCCCGTGGTGTTGGCCTAGTTGTGGTCGACGAGGCGGAGCTCATCGGTCTCCTGGGCGAGGAAGTTGAGGGAGCCAAAGGTGATCTGGCCTCGCTCCCGGCGGATGCTGAGTAGCTGGCCATCGAAGCGAAAAAAAGTCGCTTCAGCACGCTTGCGATCCCCTACCTTGCGCGCCAATTATCGTGGTTTCGAAAACCGAGGGACAATAAGATTTGTGTTCGGTGGGGATGCAAGCATGGACTCACTCCGAATGGTGGATTGAAGAGATCCAAGCAAAGAAATGAGACACTGGGTTATACTGGTTCAGGTTGAAGCCCTAGTCCAGTGTAGTGCTGACCGTAGTATGGCAGTAGAGCTGGTTACAATGGGTGTGCTTGTGTGTCCTGAGAAGAAAGAAGGCCTATGTCACTCGCTGGCGTGCGTAGGATACACCCGTTATGGTGTATCTGTCACGTCCTTCCAGGTATACGGGTCACTGTAGAGACTACGATGTCGAGGCCCCTAAAACCGGGGTTGACTGACCCCACATGTCAGCGGGTGCTTGCCTGAGACAGTGTGTGATGGTATATTGTCGGTTTTCGATAAGGACCTTTCGTCACGATACCTGTGGCTTGGACGTGGTTTGGTGATGACGTGTCTTGTCCTGCTGGCGCAGGGTAGATGCAGTGGTTCGGCCTTTCCCTCACATTGTTTTGATCGACAAGGGGCTTGATCGCCCGCCTCGCACTGCGGAGTTGCTCGGCAGGGACTTGGTCGTCCGCTCCGCCTCGTGGAGTTGCTCGGTGGAGTTGGTCGTCGGTGTTGGGCACCTACGGAGCATCGTCCAAGACGCCCTCGGGCGAGTCGGAAATGTGTTGTCTATCCGAGGTTGTCCTCGGGCGAGTCGTGATTTCGTCTCCCTCCCGAAGTTGGCCTCGGGTGAGTCGTTATTTCGTCTCTGGCACGAGGTTAGCCTCGGGGCGAGTCGTGATTTTGTGTCCCGTCCGGGATTGGCCTCCTTCTCACCCGATGGGGAATTCGGTTTGCGGGCCTTGGCTTGGGTACCCTGTTCCTGGGTACCCGACAATACTGTAAGGGTTGTCTTACCCTCCTTGCCCGAGTTTATGATGCAACCACCCTCCTCTCTCTTCAACACCTCATTTATTTCTATCCTCGTTAGGTTTTTCCCTCCCTCTATTTTACTGAGTGAGATCCACAGATAGACTCATCACATTAAAAATATACCATATGTGTAATATGATCTTGTAGCCTTTTAATCTCATATATTCTATCTATGTAATCTGATCTTGTAGCCTTTAAATCTTGTGGGAATGTAGGCCGTATTTTTTTTGTATTTTAACTCTTTTTTAAAAAATATTCACGTTTAGACCCTTGTACGACTTAATCTCGTTTTTGAACCCTTTTTCGGCGCTAAAGGCCGTGGCGCCGAGGTAATACGGTTCGGTACCACAGATCTTGACGCTGAGGTGCTTGCTCCGCTGTTAATAGCAGTCTGACGCGGTGACAACGTGGCCGAGCTCGACACCACTGTCAAAATCGGTACCTGGGCCAGCCAGCTCGCTGGTGCCGGAATAATTTAGCTCTGTATCGTATAAGACTTGACTTTGTTGCTCAGCTATTCTCACTTTGACGACATTCATATTTCACTTCTTTTTTAGTCTAACTTTATATCATCATCTAAAAGGAAGTAAAAAATAACCACGCGTCTCGCGTCAGTTGTCAGTTCCGTTCGGCCCGAAAAATATCATCGCTGGGGCTGGACGCTGGAGCTGGATGCCGAAAGCCGTGATGCCGGTTGCGCCTATGCGTCCAAAGAATCAATGTGCCGGAGATGGACTGGATGATGCCCACCTTCGCACCCGATGTGCTGGCCAACCTTTTCCACGATCGTGTCGTCCCACGGCAAACCATGGAGGGCTGCCATCTTTCGCACATAATAATTGTAATAATAGTAACTACATGACTACATGAGTACCAAAACAAACAGAGAAGAAACAAAGCAAAAAAAAAAGGTTTCCAGCTTCTGCAGTCCCTCGTTAAAACGCTGAAGCTCCGATGATACAGCCATCACATCCATCTCCATCGCGATGCGGCGAGGCGGCCGTGCGCTACAAGAACACCGACTGGTGCGGGTTGACGACGATGTGGCGCAGCGGGTTGGGGACCTCGCCGCCGCCGGCGTGCTCCACGAACTCGGCCGGTGTGAGGAAGCTGCCGTGGCAGACGCACACGATCCGCACTTCCTCCCCCTTCCTGTACTTGTACAGGAACCCGTCCGTCTTGCACCCGCCGGGGCCCTCCGCCTTGTACGACACCATCGGCATGTCCGCCATGGCGCTCCGGAGGTCACCCGTGCTCGTTGTAAGCATCATCAGCGACTGCAGCGTGCGCAGGCGCAGCGGCTGCGGCTCGTAGCAAAACAAGCAAGATATCTGCTTTGGCCAGGAACATGAGCTCGGGCTAGACGCCATGATTCGTGGCACCGAGTTCGACCATGTCAGCGCTGTATCAGCCTCTCGTCGCCAGCGGAGCACGTATCTAGGCGCTAAGATCTATGGCGCTGAGTCGTGTTACCTCGACGTCACACCATGTGACGCAAAACAATGAGTTCAAAAATAAGATTAAGTTATCTAAGAGTCTAAACGTAAATATTTTTAAAGAAAAGTGCTAAAATACAAAAAAATTGGAATGTAGGCCCTACCCTCCTAGGTTCGTGGTGGCTCAAGATATTATGTTGTTTTCCATATTTGCATAGATTTTTACCTATCTCAATCTCCTTTTCTTTTACTTTTGATAGGGATTTTTTTATCTAAGCTCTTGGGGACTTTTGGGTTGGGTCATAATGTGCAAGGACATATGAGAATCATTTCCACTAGTTCAGGTAGATTCAACTCAAGCACAATAATCCATCCTTTTGAGTATTTTTTTGACAAAACCTGGACCCATCTTAGTGTTTTAAACCCTTGTAGTTTTTTAATCTTTTGGGGCTCAAATTTTATAGACAGTTAGATACTTTGTTGATAAGTTATGTGCAAAATTTCAGCTCAATCAAAGTTTATTTGTTTGTGTGTTTGAATGCGCTAGAGCCAATACTTAGCTACTAAAATTAGCTAAAGACACACTACACCAAAACTTTAAATTTTCTACGGCTTCATAACTTCCTACGGTTTCTATCGAGAACCGTAGGAAGTTAATAACTTCCTAGAGGCACTAGTTGCCTCTCAGAAGTAACTAAACTTCTGACGGTGTTAACTGCAGCCTCTCGGAAGTTTAGTAAACTTCCGACGGGCTCTCGGAAGCTAATAAACTTCCGACGGGCTGAACTTGGCGCTCTCGGAAGTTAGGCGTAGGGTTTCTTACGGCTGCAGACCGGGCCCCGCCCTATTAACTTCCGACGGGGATAACTGGCGGCTCTCAGAAGTTACATTTTAAAGTAACGGCGCCGTCTCTTTCTTGCCCAACCCGCTGCTCCTCGCCGGCCGAACCCAACGCTGCTCCTCGCCGGCCGCTCCCCGCCACGCCCTTCCCCGGCGGCCGCCTCGCGCTGCCCGCCGCTCCCCGCCCCGCCCTACCCCGGCGACCGCCCCGCGCTGCCCACCGCTCCCAGCCCCGCCCTGCCCCGCCCCGCCCTGCCCCGCCGTGCCGGGCGCTGCCCCGCCCTGCCGACCGCTCCCCGCCAGCCCTGCCCCGCCGTGCCGGCCGCTCGCACCGTCCCGTCGGCCACCGCGGCAACACCGCCCTGCGCGGGGCTCGCTGCTCCCTGCGCCGGCCGCTACCCGCCCCGCGTGGCTCATCGCTCCCTGCGCCGAGTGCCGCCTCCCCTCCACGCAGCACCATCCTCGGCCATCGAGCTCCGCATCGCTACAGGTAACTTCCGAGTGTTTGTATTATATTTTTTTATATTAAATATACTAACTTCCGAGAGTTAAATGTTTTTAAACCGTAGAAAGTTATGTTAATAGGGTTAATTAACTTAATAAGCTAGGTGGTGCATATAATTTAATTATGTTAGTCTCTTGTTTGTTGTTAGTAATATTTTTGCAAAATTGTCGTAGTGTTGTGAAACCTATGTGTCGCCCATTTCGGATCAGCACGAGTCACATGATACACATATGACTCGTATTGGTCCGGAATTGTCCCTTTTTTGGACAGTATGTTAGTGGATGATAGAGCTATGGATTTATGACTATGATGGGTCCGAACGAGATTTCGGTGACATAACCCTGTTGTTCTCTATTGCACCATTTATGGGCATGCAAATGGAGAACAATGGGGTTATGCTACTGAAATTTCATTCGGACTCGTTGCTCGTCATAAATCGTTGCTCTATCGGTCACTCATGGGTGGGTTTAGGAACTATCTTTTCCTAGATGTAGTGACACGATTGATATGCGTTTAGTACCGGAAAAAATTTATGAATCATGTGTTCTACTATTTTAGCATCAAATATGGTGGGTGAGGACAGTCGATGGATGTATGAAGGTTGGCGTATGAATGATCCCTCGGTGGATTGGATAAGAAAGACAGAGGATTTTATTGATCGTGCTTTTGCTATGTCAAGAACCGGCACGGATGTGCGTTGTCTATGTAGTATGTGTCGGATTTGTAGATGTCAAGACAAGAGAACTCTATCGGGGCACCTTTGCAAATATGGCTACATGCCTGACTATGAAGTCTGGGTGTATCACGGCGAGGACTTTCCCCGTGAAAATTCGCCGGAAACCAACAACACTAACGACGTGGAATTCGATAGAATGGACGAGATGCTTGAAGATTTAAGGGAGGATCCTGATTTGGTGTTTCCACCAAATCATGAGGAGCCGCCTCCTCCAGAGGTTAAAAAGTTCTTCGACCTCCTTAAGGTTGTAGAAGAGCCTTTGCACGAACACACAACAGTTTCAGTCCTCGCTTTCGTGACTCGACTTATGGCTATCAAGTCCAAGTTCGTGTTCTCGAACAATTGTTACAACGAGCTCTTGAACTTAATCAGCAAAGTGTTTCCACCAAATCACAAGATGCCGAAAGACGTGTACCAGTGCAGGAAACTGCTCTCTGGTCTAGGTATGGACTATCAGAAAATCGATGTATGTCCAGATAATTGTATGTTGTTCTGGAAGGATCATGAGAATGATAGTAAGTGTCTAAAGTGTGGCAAGTCGAGATATGTAGAGGTTAAAAACGATGATGGTGAAATGGTCACATCAACGGTAGCCCAAAAGCAACTTCGTTACATGCCTCTTGTGCCTTGTGTTAAGCGTTTGTTTCTTTCGAGGAACACAACTAGGCACATGAGATGGCATAAAGAACGTGAATGAGAGGACACTCATGTGATGACACACCCGTCTGACAGTGATGCGTGGAAGGCTCTAGATGACTTTGATCCAGAATTTGCTAGTGAAGCGAGAAATATTCGAATTGGGTTGGCGACAGATGGTTTCACACCTTTCAATACAAACGCGACATCATATTCTTGTTGGCCTATATTTGTTATTCCATACAACCTTCCACCTCATCTGTGCATGAAATATGATTACATGTTTCTTTCCCTAATTATTCCTGGTCCAGACCATCCTGGTAAAGGGCTGAATGTGATGATGCAACCCTTGATCGATGATCTCAAAAAGTTATGGAAAGGAGTCGAAGCATACGATTGCTACAAAAACGAGAGATTCACACTTCGAGTTGCGTATTTGTGGTCCATTCATGATTTCATGGCATACAATTTATTTGCTGGATGGAGCTGCCATGGAACTCTGACATGTCCAATATGTGGCAAGGATACAGATTGTTTCCGCCTTGAGTTTGGAGGGAAAATCTGTTACTTTGACTGCCACAGATGCTTCTTGCCCCAAACACACCCATATAGGTTTGAGGTTAACACCTTTAAGAAGGGCACTATCGTGACAAAGGGACTGCCCAGGCGTTTGAGCGGAATAGAGATTGAGGCTATGCTTAATAATTTGAAAGAGAATGAAAGTTGTGATGGATACATAGGTTTTGGAACCGAGCATAACTGGACACATAAATGTGGTTTATGGGAACTCCCTTATGTTAAGGCATTGATTCTGATGCATAACATTGACGTCATATATCAGGAACGTAATGTTGGTGAAAGCATTCTAAGTACTTGCATGAATCTAGGCGACAAAACAAAATACAATATAGAGGCCAGGAAGGACTTAGCAAAACTTTGTAACCGACCAACCCAGGAACTCGACGAAAATGGAAAAAGCCACGTGCTCAATTTTGTCTAAAACCTAAACAGAAGAATGAAGTAATGGAATGGTTGAAAATTTTGAAATTCCCAGATGGTTATGCGGCTGGGTTTAGGAGAGCTATGAACTTGAAGACAAAGAAAATAACTGGATTGAAGAGCCATGATTATCATATAATGATGGAAAGGCTCCTCCCTATAATGTTCCGTGGGTACTTGAAAGTCAGTATCTGGAAGGCGTTAGCTGAGTTAAGCTACTTTTATAGGCAACTTTGTGCTAAAGAAATAAAGAAAGAGGTGATGGAGAAGTTGGAGACAGAAAATCCTATCCTTATATGCAAGTTGGAAAAAATATTCCCCTGAGGATTCTTCAATCCAATGCAACATCTACTTGTCCACCTTCCATATGAAGCTAAGGTTGGTGGACCTGTGCAATACAGGTGGATGTACCATAATGAAAGGGCATTAAAGAAGCTTAGTTCAATGGTTGGTAACAAATGAAGAGTTGAAGGGTGTATAACTGAAGAATTCAAATATAAAGAGGTAGCAGCCTTCACAAGTGTATACTTTGCAGACGAGCACAATATCAATGCCCCTACATTGAGGTATCATGATGCCAAAGTAGGGACCCGCAACAATCTCCAAATTTTTGAGATTGAGGGCAAGATTGTCGGAGCATCCACGGAATATCATCCTGAGCGCGAAGAAAAGTTGGACGCTTTGCTCTATATGTATGAAAATATGGATGAGATGACCCCATATTTCAAGTAAGATGAAATTTAATTTGTCATTTGTGTATCTATATAGTAATCGTGTTCCACACCTCATTTGTTTACTTGTTGTAACAGAGAATTCCAATCGCAACTTAATGAGAAATTATCCTCGAGGCAGTACGAAAACGCGCTTCGAGGAAGACATGGGAAGCCCAATTTCATTAATTGGTTGCGAGCTTATGTAAATAACCTAACACTCTTGTTCTACTTTATATATTTTATTTTAGAAATCTAATTTCACCATCTGATTGGTGAAAGTCGCCTAGAGGGGGGGGTGAATAGGGCGAAACTGAAAATCTCAAAAATAATCACAACTACAAGCCGGGTTAGCGTTAGAAATATAATAGAGTCCGCGAGAGAGGGCGCAAAACAAATCGCAAGCGAATAATAAAGTGAGACACGCGGATTTGTTTTACCGAGGTTCGGTTCTCTCAAACCTACTCCCCGTTGAGGAGGCCACAAAGGCCGGGTCTCTTTCAACCCTTCCCTCTCTCAAACGGTCCCTCGAACCGAGTGAGCTTCTCTTTCTCAAATCACTTGGGAATCAAACTTCCCGCAAGGACCACCACACAATTGGTGTCTCTTGCCTCAATTACAAGTGAGTGTTTGATCACAAGAAAAAAATGCCAAAGAAAAAGAAGCGATCCAAGCGCAAGAGCTCAAATGAACACTACAAATCACTCTCTCTAGTCACTAGGGCTTTGTGTGGAGTTGGGAGAGGATTTGATCTCTTTTGGTGTGCTTTGCAATGAATGCTAGCTCTTGTATAGTGGTTGGAAGCTGGAAAACTTGGATGCAATGAATGTGGGGGTGGTTGGGGTATTTATAGCCCCAACCACCAAACTTGACCGTTGGTGGAGGCTGTCTGTCGATGGCGCACCGGACAGTCCGGTGCACACCGGACATGTCCGGTGCCCCCGCCACGTCATCAATGCCGTTGGATTCTGACCGTTAGAGCTTCTGATTTCTGGGCCCGCCTTGATGTCCGGTGCACACCGGACATCTCCTGTTCATTGTCCGGTGCGCCGGTATGGGCGCGCCTGACTTCTGCGCGCGCAGAGCGCGCATTAAATGCGCCGCAGGTAGCCATTGGCGCCGAAATAGCCGTTGCTCCATGGTTACACCGGACAGTCCGGTGCACACCGGACATGTCCGGTGAATTATAGCGGAGCGGCTGCTGCGCGATCCCGAGGCTGGCGAGTTGCGGAGGCCGGGCTTCTTTGGAGCACTGGACACTGTCCGGTGTGCACCGGACAGTCCGGTGAATTATAGCGGGGCGGCTTAAGAAATTCCCGAAGGTGGCGAGTTCAAGTTGGAGTCCTCTGGTGCACCGGACATTGTCCGGTGGCGCACCGGACAGTCCGGTGCCTCCAGACTAGAGGTGCCTTCGGTTGCCTCTTTGCTCCTTTGTTGAATCCAAAACTTGATCTTTTTATTGACTGAGTGTGAACCTCTTACACCTGTATAATCTATACACTTGGGCAAACTAGTTAGTCCAATTATTTGTGTTGGGCAATTCAACCACCAAAATTAATTAGGGACTAGGTGAAAGCCTAATTCCCTTTCAATCTCCCCCTTTTTGGTGATTGATGCCAACACAAACCAAAGCAAATATAAAAGTGCATAATTGAACTAGTTTGCATAATGTAAGTGTAAAGGTTGCTTGGAATTGAGCCAATATAAATACTTACATGATGCGCATGGATTGTTTTCTTTGTTTTTGACATATTGGACCATATTTGCACCACAAGTTTTGTTTTTGCAAACTCTTTTGTAAATTCTTTTCAAAGTCCTTTTGCAAGATAGTCAAAGGTAAATGAATAAGATTTTGCAAAGCATTTTCAAGTTTTAAAATTTCCTTCCTTTGTTCCAAATGTTTTTCCTTTGACTAAACAAAACTCCCCCTCAAATAAAGTCTCCTCTTAGTGTTCAAGAGGGTTTTAAGACATCAATTTTGAAAATACTACTTGCTCCCCCTTTAGAGCACAAAGAGATACCAATTTTGAAATTTTTCATCCGATTGACGAACATTAGTTTTAAAATTAGGGTGGTGGTGCGGTCCTTTTGCTTTGGACTCATATTTTCTCCTCCTTTGGCATGAATCGCCAAAAACGGAATTATTAGAGCCCTTAGAAGTACTTTCTCCTCCTTTGGTCATAAAATAAATGAGTGAAGATTATACCAACGTTGGAGAGTGATGCGGAGCGACGACGAAGGATGAGTAGTAGAGCGGAGTGGAAGCCTTTGTCTTCGCCGAAGACTCCAATTCCCTTTCAATATACCTATGACTTGGTTTGGAATACACTTGAAAACACATTAGTCATAGCATATAAAAGAGACATGATCAAAGGTATTCTTATGAGCTATGTGTGTAAGTTTAGCAAAAGAAATTCCTAGAATCAAGAATGTTAAGCTCATGCCTAAGTCTGGTAAAAGATTGTTCATCAAGTGGCTTGGTAAAGATATCGGCTAATTGATTTTTAGTGTTAATGTATGAAATCTCGATATCCCCCTTTTGTTGGTGATCCCGAAGAAAATGATACCGAATGGCTATGTGTTTAGTGCGGCTATGCTCAACGGGATTATCCGCCATGCGGATTGCACTCTCATTATCACATAGAAGAGGAACTTTGGTTAATTTGTAACCGTAGTCCCGCAGGGTTTGCCTCATCCAAAGCAATTGCGCGCAACAATGGCCTGCGGCAATATACTCGGCTTCGGCGGTAGAAAGAGCGACCGAATTTTGTTTCTTTGAAGCCCATGACACCAAGGATCTTCCCAAGAACTGGCAAGTTCCCGATGTGCTCTTCCTATTAATCTTACACCCCGCCCAATCGGCATCCGAATAACCAATCAAATCAAAAGTGGATCCCCGAGGGTACCAAAGCCCAAACTTAGGAGTATAAGCCAAATATCTCAAGATTCGTTTTACGGCCGTAAGGTGTGATTCCTTAGGGTCGGCTTGAAATCTTGCACACATGCATACAGAAAGCATAATGTCCGGTCGAGATGCACATAAATAAAGCAATGAACCAATCATCGACCGGTATACCTTTTGATCCATGGACTTACCTCCCGTGTCGAGGTCAAGATGCCCATTCGTTCCCATGGGAGTCTTGATGGGCTTGGCATCCTTCATTCCAAACTTGCTTAGAATGTCTTGAGTATACTTTGTTTGGCAAATGAATGTGCCCTCTTGGAGTTGTTTGACTTGAAATCCTAGAAAATACTTCAACTCCCCCATCATAGACATCTCGAATTTCTGTGTCATGATCCTACTAAATTCTTCACATGTAGATTTGTTAGTAGACCCAAATATAATATCATCAACATAAATTTGGCATACAAACAAATCATTATCAAGTGTTTTGGTGAATAAAGTAGGATCGGCTTTGCCGACTTTGAGGCCATTTGCAATAAGGAAATCTCTAAGGCATTCATACCATGCTCTTGGGGCTTGCTTGAGCCCATAAAGCGCCTTAGAGAGCCTATAAACATGGTTAGGGTACTCACTGTCTTCAAAGCCGGGAGGTTGCTCAACATAGACCTCCTCCTTGATTGGTCCATTGAGGAAGGCACTCTTCACGTCCATTTGATAAAGCTTGAAGCCATGGTAAGTAGCATAGGCCAATAATATGCGAATTGACTCAAGCCTAGCTACAGGTGCATAGGTTTCACCAAAATCCAAACCTTCGACTTGTGAATACCCCTTGGCCACGAGTCGAGCTTTGTTCCTTGTCACCACACCATGCTCGTCTTGCTTGTTGCGGAAGACCCATTTGGTTCCTACAACATTTTGATTAGGACGTGGAACTAAATGCCATACCTCATTCCTTGTGAAATTGTTGAGCTCCTCTTGCATCGCCATCACCCAATCCGAATCTTGAAGTGCTTCCTCTACCCTGTGTGGCTCAATAGAGGAGACAAAAGAGTAATGTTCACAAAAATGTGCAATGCGAGATCGAGTAGTTACCCCCTTATGAATGTCGCCGAGGATGGTGTCGACGGGGTGATCTCGTTGTATTGCTTGGTGGACTCTTGGGTGTGGCGGCCTTGGTTGTTCATCCTCCTTGTCTTCATCATTTGCATCTCCCCCTTGATCGTTGCCGTCATTTTGAGGTGGCTCATCTTCTTGTTCAACATCTTGAGCCTCATCCTCAATTTGAGTTGGTGGAGATGCTTGCATGGAGGAGGATGGTTGATCTTGCGCATGTGGAGGCTCTTCGGATTCCTTAGGACACACATCCCCAATGGACATGTTCCTTAGTGCTATGCATGGAGCCTGTTCTTCACCTATCTCATCAAGATCAACTTGCTCTACTTGAGAGCCGTTAGTCTCATCAAACACAACGTCACAAGAAACTTCAACAAGTCCTGAGGACTTGTTAAAGACTCTATATGCCCTTGTGTTTGAGTCATATCCTAATAAAAAGCCTTCTACAGTTTTAGGAGCAAATTTAGATTTTCTACCTCTTTTAACAAGTATAAAACATTTGCTACCAAAAACTCTAAAATATGAAATATTTGGCTTTTTACCGGTTAGGAGTTCATAGGATATCTTCTTGAGGATTCGGTGAAGATATAACCGGTTGATGGCGTAGCAAGCGGTGTTGACCGCTTCGGCCCAAAACCGATCCGGTGTCTTGTACTCATCAAGCATGGTTCTTGCCATGTCCAATAGAGTTCAATTCTTCCTCTCCACTACACCATTTTGTTGAGGAGTGTAGGGAGAAGAGAACTCATGCTTGATGCCCTCCTCCTCAAGGAAGCCTTCAATTTGAGAGTTCTTGAACTCCATCCCATTGTCGCTTCTAATTTTCTTGATCCTTAAGCCGAACTCATTTTGAGCCCGTCTCAAGAATCCCTTTAAGGTCTCTTGGGTATGAGATTTGTCCTGCAAAAAGAACACCCAAGTGAAGCGAGAATAATCATCCACAATAACTAGAGAGTACTTACTCCCGCCGATGCTTATGTAAGCGATCGGGCCGAATAGGTCCATGTGTAGGAGCTCCAGAGGCCTGTCACTAGTCATGATGTTCTTGTGTGGATGATGAGTGCCAACTTGCTTCCCGGCTTGGCATGCGCTACAAATCCTGTCTTTCTCAAAATGAACATTGGTTAGTAAAATGTGTTCTCCCTTTAGAAGCTTGTGAAGATTCTTCATTCCAACATGGGCTAGTCGGCGGTGCCAGAGCCAACCTAAGTTAGTCTTAGCAACCAAGCAAGTGTCGAGTTCAGCTCTATCAAAATCTACCAAGTATAGCTGACCCTCTAACACTCCCTTAAATGCTATTGAATCATCACTTCTTCTAAAGACAGTAACACCTATATCAGTAAATAGACAGTTGTAGCCCATTTGACATAATTGGGATACGGAAAGCAAATTGTAATCTAAAGAATCTACAAGAAAAACATTGGAAATAGTATGGTCAGGTGATATAGCAATTTTACCCAATCCTTTGACCAAACCTTGATTTCCATCCCCGAATGTGATAGCTCGTTGGGGATCTTGGTTTTTCTCATATGAGGAGAACATCTTTTTCTCCCCTGTCATATGGTTTGTGCACCCGCTGTCGACTATCCAACTTGAACCCCCGGATGCATAAACCTACAAAACAATTTTAGTTCTTGACTTTAGGTACCCAAACGGTTTTGGGTCCTTTAGCATTAGAAACAAGAACTTTGGGTACCCAAACACAAGTCTTTGATCCCTTGTATTTGCCCCCAACAAATTTGGCAACTACCTTGCCGGATTTGCTAGTAAGCACATAAGAAGCATCAAAAGTTTTAAATGAAATAGCATGATCATTTGATGCATTAGGAGTTTTCTTTCTAGGCAACTTGGCACGGGTTGGTTGCCTAGAACTAGATGTCTCACCCTTATACATAAAAGCATGATTAGGGCCAGAGTGAGACTTCCTAGAATGAATTTTCCTAATTTTGCCCTCAGGATAACCGGCAGGGTATAAAATGTAACCCTCGTTATCTTGAGGCATGGGAGCCTTGCCCTTAACAAAGTTAGACAAGTTCTTAGGAGGGGCATTAAGTTTGACATTGTCTCCCCTTTGGTAGCCAATGCCATCCTTGATGCCAGGGCGTCTCCCATTATAGAGCATACTTCTAGCAAATTTAAACTTTTCATTTTCTAAGTTATGCTCGGCAATTTTTGCATCTAATAATGCTATATGATCATTTTGTTGTTTAATTAAAGCCATGTGATCATGAATAGCATTGATATCAACATCTCTACATCTAGTACAAATAGAAACATGCTCAACATTAGATGTAGAGGGTTTGCAAGATTTTAGTTCTACAACCTTAGCATGTAACATATCATTCTTAGTTCTAAGGTCGGAAATAATAGTATTGCAAACATCAAAATTTTTAGCCTTAGCAATCAAAATTTCATTTTCTACTCTAAGGCTAGCAAGAGACTCATTCAATTCCTTAATCTTAGCAAGCAAATCATCATTATCATTTTTAAGATTGGGAATTGAATCAATACAAACATGAGAATCAACCTTAGCAATTAATCTAGCATTTTCATTTCTAAGGTTGTTAATGGTCTCATGGCAAGTGCTTAGCTCACTAGACAATTTTTCACATTTTTCTACCTCTAGAGCATAAGCGTTTTTAACCTTAACATGTTTCTTGTTTTCCTTGATTAGGAAATCCTCTTGGGAGTCCAAGAGATCATCCTTTTCATGGATAGCACTAATTAGCTCATTTAATTTTTCTTTTTGTTCCATGTTAAGGTTGGCAAAAAGGTTATGCAAATTGTCTTCCTCACCACTAGCATTATCATCACTAGAAGATTCATATTTAGTGGAGGATTTAGATTTAACCTTCTTCCTTTTGCCGTCCTTTGCCATGAGGCACTTATGGCCGACGTTGGGGAAGAGGAGTCCCTTGGTGACGGCGATGTTGGCGGCGTCCTCGTCGGAGGAGGACTCGATGGAGCTCTCGTCGGAGTCCCATTCCCGGCAAACATGGGCATCGCCGCCCTTCTTCTTGTAATACTTCTTCTTATCTCTCCTCTTTCCCTTCTTGTCGTCGCCCCTGTCACTGTCACTAGACATAGGACATTTTGCAATAAAATGACCGGGCTTACCACATTTGTAGCACACTTTCTTGGAGCGGGGTTTGTAGTCCTTCCCCCTCCGTTGCTTGAGGATTTGGCGAAAGCTTTTGATGATTAAAGCCATCTCCTCATTGTCGAGCTTGGAGGCGTCAATTGGTTGTCTACTTGGTGTAGACTCCTCCTTCTTCTCTTCCGTTGCCTTGAAGGCCACCGGTTGCGCCTCGGATGTGGAGGGTTTATCAAGCTCGTTGATCTTCTTTGAACCTTTAATCATACATTCAAAGCTCACAAAATTCCTGATAACTTCCTCGGGGGTCATTAGTGGGTATCTAGGATTACCACGAATTAATTGAACTTGAGTGGGGTTAAGAAAAATAAGAGCTCTTAAAATAACCTTAACCACCTCGTGGTCATCCCACTTCTTGCTCCCGAGGTTGCGCACTTGGTTCACCAAGGTCTTGAGCCGATTGTACATATCTTGTGGCTCCTCCCCTTGGCGAAGACGGAAGCGACCGAGCTCCCCCTCGATCGTTTCCCGCTTGGTGATCTTGGTGAGTTCATCACCCTCGTGCGCGGTCTTGAGTAGGTCCCAAATTTCCTTTGCATTCTTCAACCCTTGCACTTTGTTGTATTCCTCCTTGCTTAAAGAGGCGAGGAGTATGGTTGTGGCTTGGGAGTTGAAGTGCTCGATTTGGGCCACTTCGTCCGTATCGTAATCCTCATCCCCTACAGAAGGTACCTGTGCTCCAAACTCAACAACATTCCATATACTTTTGTGGAGTGAGGTTAGATGAAATTTCATTAAATCACTCCACCTAGCATAATCTTCGCCATCAAAAGTTGGCGGTTTGCCTAATGGAACGGAAAGTAATGGAGTATGTCTAGATGTACGGGGATAGTGTAGGGGGATCTTACTAAACTTCTTGCGCTCTTGGCGCTTAGAAGTTACGGACGGTGCATCGGAGTCGGAGGAGGATGTTGATGAAGTGTCGGTCTCGTAGTAGACCACTTTCCTCATCCTCTTTTGCTTGTCGCCTTTCCGATGCGACTTGTGAGAAGAAGATTTTTCCTTCTTCTCTTTGTGGTGAGAAGAGGAAGATCTTTTCTCCTTTCGTTTGGAGGAGTCCTTCTTCTTCTCCCTCCTCTTGGTGCGGGACTCTTCCGATGAAGTGCTCCCTTGGCTTGTAGTGGGCTTGTCGCCGGTCTCCATCTCCCTCTTGGTGTGATCTCCCGACATCACTTCGAGCGGTTAGGCTCTAATGAAGCACCGGGCTCTGATACCAATTGAAAGTCGCCTAGAGGGGGGGTGAATAGGGCGAAACTGAAAATCTCAAAAATAATCACAACTACAAGCTGGGTTAGCGTTAGAAATATAATAGAGTTCGCGAGAGAGGGCGCAAAACAAATTGCAAGCGAATAATAAAGTGAGACACGCGGATTTGTTTTACCGAGGTTCGGTTCTCTCAAACCTACTCCCCGTTGAGGAGGCCACAAAGGCCGGGTCTCTTTCAACCCTTCCCTCTCTCAAACGGTCCCTCGGACCGAGTGAGCTTCTCTTTCTCAAATCACTTGGGAATCAAACTTCCCGCAAGGACCACCACACAATTGGTGTCTCTTGCCTCAATTACAAGTGAGTGTTTGATCACAAGAAAAAAATGCCAAAGAAAAAGAAGCGGTCCAAGCGCAAGAGCTCAAATGAACACTACAAATCACTCTCTCTAGTCACTAGGGCTTTGTGTGGAGTTGGGAGAGGATTTGATCTCTTTTGGTGTGCTTTGCAATGAATGCTAGCTCTTGTATAGTGGTTGGAAGCTGGAAAACTTGGATGCAATGAATGTGGGGGTGGTTGGGGTATTTATAGCCCCAACCACCAAACTTGACCGTTGGTGGAGGCTGTCTGTCGATGGCGCACCGGACAGTCCGGTGCACACCGGACATGTCCGGTGCCCCCGCCACGTCATCAATGCCGTTGGATTCTGACCGTTGGAGCTTCTGATTTCTGGGCCCGCCTTGATGTCCGGTGCACACCGGACATCTCCTGTTCATTGTCCGGTGCGCCGGTATGGGCGCGCCTGACTTCTGCGCGCGCAGAGCGCGCATTAAATGCGCCGCAGGTAGCCGTTGGCGCCGAAATAGCCGTTGCTCCGTGGTTACACCGGACAGTCCGGTGCACACCGGACATGTCCGGTGAATTATAGCGGAGCGGCTGCTGCGCGATCTCGAGGCTGGCGAGTTGCGGAGGCCGGGCTTCTTTGGAGCACTGGACACTGTCCGGTGTGCACCGGACAGTCCGGTGAATTATAGCGGGGCGGCTTAAGAAATTCCCGAAGGTGGCGAGTTCAAGTTGGAGTCCTCTGGTGCACCGGACATTGTCCGGTGGCGCACCGGACACTGTCCGGTGTACACCGGACAGTCCGGTGCCTCCAGACCAGAGGTGCCTTCGGTTGCCTCTTTGCTCCTTTGTTGAATCCAAAACTTGATCTTTTTATTGACTGAGTGTGAACCTCTTACACCTGTATAATCTATACACTTGGGCAAACTAGTTAGTCCAATTATTTGTGTTGGGCAATTCAACCACCAAAATTAATTAGGGACTAGGTGAAAGCCTAATTCCCTTTCAATTGGCAGTGTGACAAAATTCCAAATTTAGACGAGGACTTGCTTCAGATGTCTTACGCAATCGTAAAAGTCAGAAGCTACGGTCGTTACGACATTAAGGGGTTTCGTTTTAGTTCGACCAAATTTGAATGTACTCATCCATTTGCGGCGACAAAAAATACTGGAGTTGTATGCACGACAGTCGATGATCGTGAAAGAGAGATGAATTATTATGGAGTTATTAATGACATACTCGAGTACGACTTTGCTGGGAGCAAAAATCTTAAGGTGGTGTTTTTCAAATGTGATTGGTTTGATCCCAATCAAGGGACTGTAGAAAACCAATTTGGCATGGTAGAAGTCAAACATGAGCTCAAAACAAGTGCATGTAGCAAATTTGTTCTTGCTCACCAAGTTGACCAGGTGTACTACATACCATATCCATCTAGAAAGCTGGAAGCCACATGGGTAGTGTACAAAGTTAATCCTCGTGAACAGTTACACAACAAGGGTGAATGGTTCGAGGCGGAAGTTGAAGAAATTTACCAAGAAGATGAACTTTCGGCCAATTTTAATATAGATACTGAGGTTTTGCCAGAATCATTAGTGGGAGATCCTGAAGATGTAGTAAGTCCCAAAAAACGGAAACGGAAGTCAAAGAAGATAACATCTAATCGAAGAAAACAATTTGATCCTGATTTTGAGTACGACTAAAAAGTAATTATTTATTTATTGTTCATTTCAATACATTATGCTCATTTACTTTATGTTCATTTACATTATGCTCATTTACTAATTTGATTTTGTTTTAATAACATGATGTCTAAAAAGGTCAAGCAGCTCGCTAAGGGACTAGCGAGGAGAGCCTCCATTTTTGGGAGAAAGGAGGACTTAGTGTTCTAGGGCACTAGTTCAAGCTCGAGCAGGCGTAGAGCTTTGTTGGAGCATGTTCCAGAGTTGCAAGGCCAGACAGTCGGCGTACTGAGGGATGAGGTAACCAATATATTTGTTTTGTAATGTAATATTTGTATGATTTCGAATAACTAAATTATTAATTTTGTTCTGTAGGATGAGTCTGAAGATGAGGTAGAGACAGAGGAGGGGATACAAGTGGAAGATGTTGAGGATGTCCAGGGTAGGGAGGCAGAGAGAGGGTGGGATGAATGGCCCAAGGATGCAAGTGGGTGGCCAGGAGATGGAGGGTCGGGAGTTGGGGGAGCTAGTGGAGGAGGTTCTGGAAGCGGGGGAGTTGGAGGGTCTTCACGGGTCCGAAAGCCACGAAAGACTAGTTGGGTCCCCCCTCCTAAAGAACCAGTTAACAAGGTTGAGATAATACCGTCTGGAGATGGGTAAGAGCATCTTTGCTTTGTTCTTATGTCTTACACATTGAGGATAAACGATTATTTTTTGAATTTGACAATTGTGCTTGTGTTGTTAGGGCTTGGGTGGATAGTAGTTTCACCGGCAAAGATTGTGTAAGGCAAGTAAATAAAGTGTTGGGCAATATCTGTCGTATGAGATGCCCTAGATTGGTGATTGAGAATGGTATTGAGGTCCCTGTCACAAGATGGGATCAATACAGCCTTGCTGTTAACGCGCAACATGGGAATGTGCAAGGTGCAGTTTGGCACAACTTCTGGGTATGTTTATCTATCTTCTTGCCAAGTTATCAGCTCAATGATTGATTCATTTTATGGATTCTTGACTATGTTTCTTTTTTCAGAAACATTATAAGTTGCCTGATGGAGATACTCATACCGAGCATGCACACTCCGTATTCCATAGGAACGCGACAGATGTTGTTGCGGATATGATGTACTATGTTCGAATCCAGGTGATTAATCAAGCTATGTTGAGTAGTGAAGGACGATGTGCAGCCACTAAGAGCGAGGCGTCACAGTATGGACTTTCTATGACTGAGCAAGATTTTCTTCAGGTAATTGATGTTTTTGCTTGTGTTAGAAAAATTTTTGTTGCTTCACTACACGACGGTTCACTTACAGCGACCTACGGTTGGTTGCTAAAACGACCTTCAGCGACCTACGGTTGGTCGCTAAAAACTTTTAGCGACCCATAAGGATGGTCGCTGTAAGTGCCGTCGCTAAAGGCTTTAGCGACCGACATCTTTTTAGCGACCAACCGTCCGTTGCTAATATTATATATTTAGCGACCAACTGTGGGTTGTTGTACTATAGATTTAGCAACCAATCATGAGTCGTTATACTATACATTTAGCAACTAATAGAAAGTTGCCCCTAGTTATAATCGTTAATAATGATAATATACCATTAATTAGCATTCAACAACTGTTATATATACAAAAGCATCACAAATCACCAATTTTTATACACATAATCACATAGATATACAAATTTAATTAGTATTGCACAATGATAGATCCACATCACATAAACCATCAACAAGCACCACAACAAAATCATTCACAAAACCTACACATGTTATTATGTTTTGCACATATTTGCAAACACTTTACAAAATCATTCACAAAAGTACTAACGCTTCAAGTGATTCGCAAAAGCCTTCTCCTCCAAATCTTTAGATTTAAGATCAGTCACTGACTTAGCTTCCAGTAGAGCATTTTCAGCTGTTCCAGAGGTTGCTGTTGATGCTTTATGTTGAGCAGCCTCTAGCTCCTTCAGAGCATTTTCAAGCTGTGTCTTTAAATTATGCTCTGTCACTTCCATTTCCTGAAAAAATAACATATTCTATTAAAGTGATGTGCGGGGCAGCCCTATGCTTTGCATGGGAAAACTATATGCCAAAAGGCAAACATAAATAGCATTTCAAAGGATGGCATTCAAGTGAAGAGTACAAGTTAACGAACACCACACATGGCTCAAGCATTTGAAAGCTCCACACAGACTGACTGCTACTTCATGATACTCATTATAGAACAAGGCAACATGGAATTCCTCATGAATGGGTTTAAAGTAATTCCTTATGCAGAGACAAAATCACAAGTTTGTTTTAGGGTATTCATGACCTCTGCCACAATGTTTAGACAAATTTATCATTCTGGTAAACATTTGCCTATGACAAAATGAAGAAACAAACAATGATTGTCTCTCTGATTCAAGACCGGCACCGAGCGCAAGGACGCCACGGACTCCACGCTCGCAGGTAGCAGTTCGGCAGACAGTCATTTGTCTGAAAAAAATACTTACATGACTAAATTCACCAAATAGTGCCACATACCTATTTAGCCTGGAGACATAAAGAAAAACTTTGGAATGGAGGATGTTAAAATAGTATGGCTCAATTAATTTAGTGTTAAGACATAGTATGTCTGCAAATACATATATTCCCCATTACAAAGCTAATCCAAGAACTGCTACCTGCCTTGACATAGATGATTATTAAAAGCTATAGATTCATGAGATGCTGTCTGGTTTAGGCCCCCTGCCTCCACTAAGTGTGACATAATCCAATTAACAAAATCATGTAATCAATACGTTGACATGGTGACAAATTCTACAATGCTAATCCATACATAGGTCGAGGACACTACAGCTACCCACAGATCTCACCAGCACATGGATGTTCACATTGAACACACGTTGCATGATGTGCAAGAATTCAATAACAGAAGGGGCTGCTGCCCTATCTTAGTGAAATATTAGCTGTTCTGTTTGGAGGTTGTGCTTCTGCGCAGTTGGGTAATGGCACTTTCAGTTCAATTCAAAAATATGCAGTACGCACCGAGAACCATGCAGTTCATATATGTGCTCAGTAGCAGCAAAGTAGTTAAGAGATGGCAAGGTCAGGAATCACCTTTGTCGCCAGCCGGTCGTACCGCGCCGCCGACCGCCCGCTTGGGTTGCCGAGCACCAGCGTGAACTGGAACGACGCGGCTAGCGCGGTGGCCGACGCCTGGCCCATGCCCGCGCCCGCGGCGACGTTGGCGGTGGTGTTGTACAGCGCCAGCACGGCGGCTGAGGTGACAGCGAAGGTGGGGTGGGACGGGTGGTCAGGAGCAGGACGAGGTCAGCATGGTGATCCCCGCGGCCAGGAGCAGGACGAGGTGACCGCTCGCTCGGGAGGCGCTGGCGGCGTTCTTGGCGCGGGCTGGCGTCGGCTAGCAAGGGCAGGGCGCGGGTGGCTGGGGTCGCCTGGCGGCGTCGGCTCTTCCTGGGCGCAGGGATCCTTGGCGCGGTCACGGTAGAGAGAAGAGAGAGGGAAGAGAAGGGAGGAGAGAGAGGCCGGGTGGGAGAAGCAGGTGGCGGCGGCCAGAGGAAGGAGGCGCGTGCGGCTAGGTTGGGGAGGCGGCGGCTGCTTGTTGGGCCTTGGGCCGTTAGTTAGGTTAGGTTTTAGTTTTTTTCTTTTTCTTTTTTTATTTCATTTTTCTAAATTTGAAATATATTTTTAAATAACCCTAAAATTCATAATGATGAAACCAAAATTATTTATAAATAAAAAAGTTATTTTTGGACTAGTACTTATTATATTATTTATTTGGATTTTTACTTAACAAGAAATGCTATTCGATATCCAAAATCAATTAAGAGAAATAAAAAATCATTGAGTAGTTAAATCATTTAGTAGTTAAAACAGTCACATGTCAATCAATAGCGACCAACCGTCGGATGTCCACCTGTCTCTATAGTGACCAACCTTGAGTAGTTAAATTTCTAGACTTTTAGCGACCAATGGCCCGTCGCTACAAATGCATTTAGCGACCAACTGTCGGTACATAACTTTTAGCGACCAACTGTCTGTCCCTAATAAGGGTCGCTAAAGATCAACCGTCGTATAGTGCTTGTATATGATACAATTACTTGTAAATGAATTGTGTTTCTGTAGCATTCGATTCCATGGATAGCCGCCAGTGATGCTGCTTGGCGTGCCTTATGCCGTTATTGGGCTTCGGATGATTTCAAGGCAAAGTCTATGCGACAAAGTTCCAATCGTGGAACCGAGTCGTATCACAAGTATGGAGGTGATGATCACTTTCGTTTGGCAAAACGAATGGTAAGTGCAATTTATTTCATTTTTTGTTGATTGTAGTTGACTTGCTATAATTTCTGATTATAATGTTTGTCAAATGTACGTACAGAAAGCTAGTAGTGGTGTAGTGCCTAGTGATGTTCAAGTATACCTGAGGGGGCACAGAGGACCAGATCCTGCAAACCCAGATGTGTTGTGTAGCCAAAAGGAAACAGATCGTCTGGTGAGTGTTTTGAAATGCTTGGTAGATTTTGTTCATATGAAATTTTGTATGTAAGATGGCATTGTTCTTTTGTATGCAGGCTGCATATGGTGAGGCGATGTCTAGTCAGCATGGATCGGACTATGACTGGAGGACCGCACCTATTGATCCTCAGGCTGTGTATGCAAGTGGTTGAAAACCCCATGGAAGGTATGGACTCTACATACCTTATCTTGTTTCATCGGTTTAAGTACAATACATTTATTTTGAATCTGTTGTGACGTTACTTGTTTGAAGGTACTCGATGTTCGATAACGTCATCGACTGGAGCCAGGTGACGGTTCAGAGGGGAGGTTCGTCGAGGTCTGCTGCTCGTAGCTCCCGTCGCTCTACTCAGGATACTACAGAAGTTGAGCGACTATGAGAAGAGCTTAGGCAACATCAGGAGCGGCAAAGGGTTCAGGAGGAATACTTGAGGCAACATGCTGCGCAACAAGAATACTATGCTACTTAGTTTCAACAACAGCAAGCACTGATACAAGTAAGTCAAAAATCTTTCATTTTAAGTTATGTATTGATTTAAAACACTGACATTAATGTGTTCGGCAATTTGGTAGCAACTAGCACAAGCTCAAGGGATACAGGTTCCGATGGCTCCCCCACCTCCACCTCCCATACATTTTCCTTGGCCTTCACCTTCACCTCCACCTACCGAACATCAGGTATGCAAATTTTTCATCATTTACTTGTTATATTATGGTGTAACTCCATGAATGTCATTTGTACAGGTATATGAGACCCCTCCAGCTACCTTGCCGGTGCAGCAACAAGATGATGGCTTAGACTTTGTCAATGCGTTGTTCGCCAGTGGAGGTAGCGAGCATCACTCTTCGGTGATTCCTGATGTTGATCGACAGTAGTGGACTTCCATTCTATGTGTTTTGTGAGACTTGAAACTTGTGTCTTGTGAGACTATTATGAATTGTTATGTCGAGGTGGATGTAACTTGTGAGACTTTTTTGTGGATTGTTCTGGCCAGACTTTTGTGACTTTATATGTGACATGTGGTATATTGTGGTTGTTAAATATATTGTGGTATATTGTGGCTGTTAATGTGGTATATTGTGACTGTCATTTTGGTATATTGTGGCTGTCATTTTGGTATATTGTGATATATGTGGCTGTTAATGTGGTGAATAATGAAAATTAAATTGCATTTTTTGTGCTGGTCATTTTAACTTCCGAGAGGACAATTAAAAGGTCGGAAGTTAGCCTTCACACGGCGTCAGCGCAGAACGAACGGCGTCAAACATTAACTTTCGAGAGGACTGCTCGGCTCTAGGAAGTTATCCGTTAACTTCCGAGAGGGAACTTTGGCTCTAGGAAGTTATCTAACTTCCGAGAGGCTCTCGGAAGTTAGCGTAACTTCCGACTAAAATGTTATGAGAGGATAACTTCCGACGGAATTAGCTATCTTCCGACGGTTTCTATAACTTTCGAGAGTTTAACTCTAACTTCCTACGGTTTAGGCCCTAGGAAGTTAAGCATTTTGGTGTAGTGTCATTCAAACAGTTTAGCTAATAGTTCGGATATTAACCGCTTTTAGTAAATTAGCTAATAATTAGCTAGCTATTTTTTTGTTAGCTAATTTCACTAGAATTTTTTTAGTCAACTAACTATTAGCTTAAGTACATACATTTAAACACCGCATTATCATAAATTGGAACGAATGAAGACATTACTGAAAACTTCCATGCATTCCACCGAGGAGTAGTACTAGTGCACAGGAAGTACAAGTAACCCAAACCATTATGCTATGCGCATCACTTTGGGGTTTTTGGTACACCTAATTATGTCTTGCTGCAAGTCACCTCCTCACGAGATGTAATAAATTAAAGGTACTTGTTGAATACTACTAAAGTTAAAAAGGATAATTCCATCGCATGACGCCACGCCGTCTTGCTCAACTGCTTCACTTCACCAGTTGCCGTCGATTCCTCTATAGCCCCCTACCGACCACATGGAAACTTCAACTTTCCAGAATCTATACTTGCTTTAATTAGTTGTGGCATTCCAAGAAAGTTAAAAAAATCTGGTGCCAGCAGACAGAGAGAAGACTACTATCAATCGCTAGCTGTTTGATTTCATGTTTCTTTGGATCATACTCTCTACTAGATTAGTAGTAGGGATGAAAATGATTTCGAAATTTTTTGGTATTCCGGAAATCGATTTCGAAATTTTTCGATCGGATTCACCGGTAACGATATTTTACGAAAACGGAATCGGTTTTCGGAATTTTTTATCGGAATCGGCGTGGTATTTTACCGACCATTTCCTTCGGTTACCGGTTTTTTTCGGAAATTACCGGATTTGTGTCTCGAAATTTTCCGGAATTGTGTCTCGTAAATTTTTCAGAATTTTCCAGCATGATTTTTTCGCATCGCCTGTACGTCTCTAGATAAGGATTACTTATTTTTTTTATTTTTTTAGATGCCTTAAGAATTTTTTTTGGATAGATGGTGTTGGAAGGAAGTTGAGATTAACGATTTGGTCTCTCGAACAAATCCACCCTTTTCTATGCACATGTTATGTATTAGTAATATATAATGATAGAGAGCCGACGGTCTGTCTTTTCCACACACTAGATTTTAGGGTTTTCCTGTGAGGTTGTGAAAAAACTCTTTATGTGAGGAAAAAATATTTCATGAGTAAGCATGCCATGTCAGCTAAATCGAGTGGATATTGTGAATTGTGAACTTCGAGTTTGTAAACTTGTGATCTTTATGAACTTGTTATACTGTAAACTTTTTATATTGTGGACTTGTGATCTTTGTAAACTTTTTATATTATAAATTTGTGATCCTTGTGAACTTGTTATATCATGAATTTTGAACTTGTGGTCTTTGTGATTTTTTGCCAACTTTGTTGTATTGTGAAGTTTGATATGTTTATCGATCGTATTTTAGATTTTGACTGTTACCGGTGTATTTTCCGCACCGAACTTTCGTTTCCGATGTTTCCGAAATACCGATATCGTTTCTATTTCCGGAGTTACCGTTTTCGATTTTGTTTCCGATAAAAAATATGAAAACGGTAATGGTTTTAATGTTTATAGACCGTTTTCATCCCTAATTAGTACAGCGGGCATGCATGTCATGCGCTTGGCAACAGGTTAGTGAGCTAAAACAACCATATATATGAGAACACAAATCCCGGTCGGCCGCATAATTGCATGCACACATATACATGGTATTCAGCAGTAAACTTGTGACATTAGTGATCCATATAGGACTGCAGCATTACGTGTCTCTTCTTTTTTTATAAAAAAAGGACACCGGTGTCTGTCACATTGCACATGAATTGTTGAACGCAAACGTACTTCTGGCCGGTGAAAATAGAAAATTATCTGGTGGATGTCCCTGCCAACAAGTTACAGTTACGGCTAGTTTGACAACTTTATTTTCACAAGAGATTTTTATTTTTTCAAAAAAAATGAACTTTTTTTTTGAAAATTGAAATCCCTTAAAAAGATGAGGAGCCCTGAAACAGGAGTACTACTGCATGCATGTATCCTTTATTAATTTGGGCATTAACCTGGCACCATTCAGCTACATATATGCATCAATGCTTGTGAGAATAAGAATGTAATCACCAAGATTAACCGCTCGAACATTAAGGGCCCCTTTGGCAGGGCTCTGGCTTCTCCAAAAACGGCTTTGGCTCTGGCTCACGAGGTGAAGCCACTTCTTTTTATATGAGCCAAAGTCATTTTGAAAAATCATTTGACAAAACAGCTTATAGGTTGTTTTTCAGAAAGACCCTTGTATAGTTTATCTCTCCTGTACGTGGCTAGGGATTGAGGGCAGGACCAAAAAAAAATAATTTGGACTGGTGGGAGGGCTATTGTGCAAAAATGACGTGAGCTGAAGCCGGGTGAGCCACTTTTTTTGGCTCATGCCCTCTAGTTCATTTTGGAAAAGCACTTCACTGGTGAAGCCATTTGAAAAAGAGGTGTTTGGCACAACTTTTGCATGAGCCAGAGCCGAAGCTGAAAAAGAAGCCCTACCAAAGGGGCCCTAATTCTACACATAATAAGGGCTTGTTCGTTTTGCTATTAAACCATGTGGATTGGGTGAGATCGAGTCGGTTTAAATCCATAGCAAGTCAAAATACATCTCAATCCCACCCAATCCACTTCAATCCACATGAAATTTAAATAACCGAACAAGGCCTAAGAGAAATAATTAAGCATATATAGAACACATTTGTAAGGCGCCATTACTACTCTCCTACTCCATCTGTTTGGCTGCACCTAGCCTAACCTGCACCCGTGGATCTTTAATCTGCTGTCGTGTTTGGTTGAGTGACTTGTGCATCCAAGCCGAGCGCATGCAAATTCAGAGGTCGGGTCAGGCTCGCTAAATACGCCCGCGACCCGCGTTTGAGTGGATGCAGGAGGATTCCAAAAATATTCTCTTTAGCTTTTTGTTTACCATATCTCTTAGTTCAAATATCCAATCACTAAACTGATTTTAGATATATGTTCTTAACATTTTTATAAACAAAACTAGAACACATTTGTTATATAAATATTGAAGATTTATTTATTTATTTATTTTATTTGATCTTTGTTCTTATTCAAACAACCAAACACTAGCTATATCTAACCTGAATATACTAATGCGAACAACCAAACAAAAGTCCACGTATGTATCTAGCCAGTACATAAGGAACTTGACTCTTTACATACTGGCCAAGCCGACCAGTCTGCTACCATACCACAACCTAGCTACCTGTATATCTCTATCATAGCTTCATAAGTGAGAGTCGCCAACAAATTAAAGTTCATGCCATCGATCACTTGGATGCATGTGAATATGTTTTGTATGCACAGCGTCTTCTGCTTGTTCCAATTCTCTGCAAATCTGCTCAGTCTACCAAATAATTTCGCAAAACATCTCATTATATGATCCAAATGCAATGTCATATATATATATATATATATATATATATATATATATATATATAGTTTATGTATTAGAAGCCCTGGGCTCTTAATTATTAGAGGAAGCCCCGGTCCTGTCTTTTGGTCCGTCTGACTGAGTAAACATAACACGTTCGTGGCGGAGGCCCGAAAACCTCTGGAGGTGGAGGCCCAGTTGAAAGAGCCTGACTTCCTGAGCGCTAGCACCATTCACCCCCACGGGGTCACAGCAGGTCGCCAACCACCCTTATTCCCACACGCCAATCCAAACCCTAGCCGCCACCAGCCTCCTGCTCCCAGTGCTCGCCTAGCTGCGCACCGGCACAGCACCCTCGCCCCTGCACCCGTGTCCCCCGGCCTGTGGGCGTCCACCTCCCAAGCTAAGGCGCTCTCGGACGTCGACGCCATGTTGGTTGCGTGGGGCGGCAGTTTCTTGGTCAATTCCCCATGGACTCCAACTTTATTGAGCCCATCGCGCGAACGTCCTGCTTCGGCGGCAGCGGAGTGATGGCCGCTAGCGCTGCCTTCTGTGCCAAGGCTAGTCAAACCATGAGTTTGTCGAAGGCGATGTTGGATCACCAGAGGAAGGACAACGTCAATAAGAAGGGCGAGCCAGAGCTCTACCAAGACGTGGTGCTGAGCTCAGGAAGCTACTGCTGGTGGGGACTGCTCATCCAAGGGGACGTTGGACTCCAAGAAGAGAAGGCCCAACCAGGTCAGCGCTCTTCTTGTTTGTCGTTTCAGAAACTTGTCGATGGTGTCCTCGACGTCGACATTATATCCGTGCTTAGGTATTTCAATTTACCATATTGCTCTGAGTTTAGACTGTATCTCCTGAACAGGGGACCAAGAAATCTGAATTACACATGGTGGATGAGACTCGTTAGATCTGAGCAAATTTACCAATGTCACTATATGGCTTTGTACATCTACATCAATATTCCTTTTCTGAAGTAACTGAAATTTGGGGTGTTTAACATATTTGTTTAAGTTAATCTTCCCTGTGTCATGTTAATTTGTATTTCAGTTCCTTGCACTGCACTGACCAAACACAATATCAGATTGTTGTATATATTCAACACCTTCTGTACCATCAAATTCAGAAATGCACTCAAGAAAAGGCTTTTCAAAACTCTTAGAATGTATTCCAAGAGCAGTGCACATTTTCAGAAGCTAATTATGTAATTTCTTATATGTTGCTTTGAGGCAAATTGAACAGGGATTTGTTTGGCTTCCAAATGGTTTGTTGGTCCTAAAATAGTCAGAATCACATGACATATGTGCTATAGGTAATATGATCTTCTAACTCAAGTTTGCATTCAGTTTAGACTTTAGGTTATGTTAGTCATAACAAACTTGAAAAGACATATTAACAAGGAAAGATCATATTAACAGTTCATGTTACATTTGCAGATATGGACCTCGATGGTTTTCTCCACATTAGGAAAGCTGGAAGAGCCTTTTGAACTCATTTTTTTTTGCTAACAGTGGTGTTATGGTGAAACAGAGTTTTGTGTGTATGTACCAACAGCTAAAATGTAAACACGACATTATCATAGTTGAGTACAGGAATAATTATCTCTTATATCTTATTGCAAAATCTGAAACAGTTCTCCTGTAGATGGTTATCTTGCATTTTACGCTACAATTACCTCAGATCACTTGTTGTATCTTACACCAATTTATGAAATTTATTGATGCGTTTTATGACAACCTCATGCGCTGAGAGATACATTCGGTCTACATTCGTTATTATGAAACAGATGGACGATTTACGTTAAAATTTATACTCATTTACGTTGTTTTGGTTCACGATTTACGCTGAAATCCATTTGAGCCAGAACTCGCGCTCAATCGGCCGCACGCGATTTTCACGCCGTAATTCAGGCCTTATTTGCTGTTACGAAACAGGTATACGATTTACGCTAAATTATGTACTCATTTACGCTGTTTTAGCTCACGTTTTACGCTAAAATCTATTTGAGCCAAAACCCGCGCACGATCGGACGCACGCGATTATTACGCCGTAATTTCGGGACCCATTTACGGTTACGAAACAGATATACGATTTACGCTAAATTTCGTACTCATTTACGCTATTTTGGTTCATGTTTTACGCTAAAATTTGTCCGAGTCAGAACCCGATCACGATGGGACGCGCGAGATTTTTACGCCGTAATTTTCGGGCCGCATTCGACGTTTCAAAACAGATCTACGATTTACGCTAAAATTCGTAATCATTTACGCTCTTTTTGTTCATGTTTTACGCTAAAATCTGTCCAAGTTAGAACCCGTGCCTGATGGGACGCACGCTGGTACGGAACGTGGCTATACCTGGCTGGGGCTTCCTGGTACTAATGGAAGCCCAGGGCTTCCATTACCATCGCCCTATATATATATATATATATATATATATATATATATATATATAGGCTCTCTACTGCATGCTACACATTCATGGAAATGTTTCATAAAAACCTGTGCAGTTGGAATAATATATAAATCAGAACATGCATGGAGGCAGAGTTGTAAAGTTACAGCTTTATGGAGCTCTCGCTAGCTAGCTCCATCCATGCATGGGACGACACGACGATCAGTGGCATGCATGTGTCCTGCTTTAATTTGATGTATGAGCACTACCGGAATCGCGTTCTTTGCCGAGTGTCTTAAACACTCGGCAAAGGCTATTTTACACTCGGCAAAGGCTTTGCCGAGTGTAACACTCGGCAAAGAACACTCGGCAAAGATTTCATCGGCAAAGGGTTCTTTGCCGAGTGCTTTTTTTCGGACACTCGGCAAAGACTTTGCCGAGTGTCAAAAAGCACTCGGCAAAGAAAAACACTCGGCAAATTAAGAATCGAAAAAATTAAAAAAAAACAGCAAAATATTTTTAAAATTCTAGGAACAACTCTCTAACCCTACCCTATTACCTTACCCGTTGCCCTATCATTTTTCACTATTATTTTGAATCAAACTTATATGTTTTGTAAATGGTGAGATTCGAACTCGCAACCTCTCTCTCGCGTATACCCTCCTATACCACTACACTACTACACCAATTATGTTTACATTACGTTTCCATTCCCCATGTACTATAACAAATCGAGAGTAATTTGATTATTTAAGTCACTAAATGAGTTCATTTGAAAATGTGACCAACTATAAAGTTGCATAACTTTTTGAGATCTAAAAGTTTTATTTTAATAGTTTCTACATCCGAGACCGTTTATAAAATTTGAATTTTAAATTTAAAAACTTCACACGAAATTTTCAATGATAAGATGATTTCAAATCAAAAAATTGTCAACTACAAAGTTTCATTACATTTCAAGACCTACAACTTTTATTTTGGTGGTTTTTCCATCCGAGACAGTTTGAAAAATTCAAATTTCAAAATTCAAACATAGTTTTGCATAACAAGATGATTTCAAACTAAAACATTGTCAACTACAAAGTTTCATAACTCTTCAAGACCTACAACTTTCATGTTGGTGGTTTTTCCTTTCGAAGACGTTTTCAAAATTCAAAATTTAAATTTTTTAAATTTAGACGTAGTTTTCGTTGACAATATGACTTCAAATGAAAAAGTTGTCAACTATAAACTTCTATAACTTCTCAAGATCTACAAAGTTTATTTTGGTTGTTTGGTAATTTGTTTATCTCAGATGATGGTTCTAATAATATACACAAATTCTATACGTCTCTCTCGTAGTTTCATAAACTACGAGAGAGATATAGGTTTTATGAACAAATTTATTTTTATTTTGTCATATGAAGAAATGTTCAATATATAAATTGTACATCATGATGAGTTATACAAATTTGTAGTTGAAAACTTTTTTATTTGAATTAATTTACTACTTTAAAATGTGATTTTAAAATTGTCTGTGCCTAGTGTTGGAGAAAAAACACTCGGCAAAGAGCTCTTTGCCGAGTGTTGTATTTGTGACACTCGGCAAAGAGCCCTTTGCCGAGTGTCAAAAAAAGACACTCGGCAAAGAAACTCTTTGCCGAGTGTCAAAAATAAAACACTCGGCAAAGAGCTTCTTCGCCGAGTGTTTTCTTTTACCGAGGGTTTTTTGCGTGGCACTCGGTAAAGAGCTCTTTGCCGAGTGCCCGAAATAAAACACTCGGCAAAGAATATGACACTCGGCAAAGAGCCAAATTCCGGTAGTGGAGGAAACAAGGGGAAGGAGACAACTACTCATGAACCTTAACTTTTGGCCTAGCTAGCCTTCCGATCGAAAAAACAAAATATATATGACATCTGTTCGTAGATGGCAGCAGTATTTATTTATTTGCATCTATATATCGAGATAGATAGTCCATAATCTTCAGGCCAAAGGATGAGCATATTTTTCTCTCTGTTTACTCCTAATAGCTTGTAGTCTTCCCCCAATCGAAAAGAACACATGTAGATGTAGAGCAGTAGTATCTTTGAGATCACTGCCCTTGGTTCTAATTTGTGGAAATTAACATATAGAACCTCTTATATACATATATGATTAAGATGAACTAGAAACAAAGAAGCTAGCCATGTCTATATATGAGAGAGAAAGGTAAGCAAAAGAGAAGATAAGAAGATCCTTCATGCATGCGAAAAGGGATAGCGATGATACACAACCTTTTCTCTCCTCATCTTTCGCCTGTCAGATCAGCTAGAGATCAGAAAAAGAAGTGGGGGCAGGCGGAGAAAAGAAAGACCGCAACAAGGGAGACGATGCCATATCGATAGTTTAAAGGAAGAAAGCATGCATATGCATGTGTTGTTGTGTTGGGTCAAGGATCCTTATGATTGCACCAATCTGCTGCATGTGTTGACCGCGCGCGAAACCCAACACAGCACAAGAAACACTCGCCGAGATAATCATATCCTAATCATGCATGATTCTGTCTGCGCGCGGGGGCATAATATCTAGGCCCGAGCCATAGTCAAACGAGCCAGGAGGACAGAAAGATTGAGTCGCCGCATCGATGATGCCCAAGAAAACTCACCATGCATGCCAGAGGCAAGAACGAGAGGGATCGATCGATGGAGCCGGCCGGGAGCTCTACTTGAGGGGAATGAAGCCTGGTCCGAAATCGAACAACCAAGACCTCGATGAGATCAGCTGCGTGTTTCTGCACCTCGAGCCAGACAACATTCCCCTCAAAGTAAGAAAGCTTCCTCCTTTTCTTCCTCGCGATCTGTTGCATGCGACTCCGGATCCGGCCTTCTTCAATTCCTCCTGTTCTCAGGATCCGGCCTTTTCTTCCTCCTCCATCTGTTCTCCGGGGGGGGGGGGGGGGAACGCCAGAGGCCAGAGCTAGTGGGGACGACGACGGTCCGTTGGCGTCTATAAAGGAGGGTGAGAGAGAGAGGAGGAGGAGAGTAGAGGGGCAGCGAGCGCTGTCATCATGAGAGAAATCATTGCATTTAGGAGTCAGATTGGGGAGTGAGGAAGGATACAAAAACCAGCAAAAATGACGTGGACTTTTGTGAGCAACGCGATAAAAAAGTCGAGCAAACCCGCCGGCCTAGCATGGCCCAGCTTTTATGTGTACGGTTAGCAATATCGAACTTAACAAATAAAGGTCCCGGAAAGTTGCTGATATCATCCTTGGCTGTGGCTGTTGGCTCTCACCCAGGGCGGAGAATTAAGTATGTTAAGCATTTCCAACAACTCCTAAAAAAATTAATCTTACAATACCTTTAGATTAAGATCTCTCTAAAAATCTTAATACATACAACAAAGTTCGTACTCCAACTGCTTCCTAAATAAAAATTACATGGCAGCCACAACTGTGACGGAACCTCCCAAGTTATTAGGCCCACCTATAGTTGTCTTTGTCCAACAGACCTTAGACAACCCTGTAGATGCACATAATCACTCGACAAGTTCAGTAACTGTATTCTCATTTCCTCGCCCAAGAGCGCTTCACCCGTCACGCAGATATTACATCACATCGGAGGAAAGAATAGCGGAAGCAATTACAATAACTTAATTTACATTCATTCGAATATAGAGAAAGAGTATTATGGTTATTACAAAACCAGGGTGTACGAGTGCATAAAGTATTATTATTACAGACTTGGGAGGCGAAAACCCCTCCCGCATAAAGGTATATTGTTTTTCAAGTGGGAGGCCAACATCCTCTCGCGACTTCAGCAACCTCAAACACCATGGAGTCCATTGTGCTAATATGGTCTCAGAAACGACCTAATGCTTGCAAGAGCCAAGAACGTCGTGCCGTGCTTGAGCCTGTACTGGTCCGGCCCGACACGATTTTTTTTATTTTACAAATAACGTATATATATATATACATTTTATATTCAATATTAAAAACATCTGAGCATGATATTCTACTGGATAAACAGCTTCACCTAGTGTCTCTTGCCCTTCTTCCATCAGGCATGAGTTCGAACCCTACCTCCTGCACTGTTCTTTAACATTTTACGCTGATTTAATCAAATGTGCCGACGGGCTAACGGGCTGGCCTAACAGCAGGCCGGCATGACGTGCATGAGCCAGAGTTGTGGCCCACGGGCATTTGGCCCATGCTGGGCCGCCGTTTGGCCATCTATAATCGTGCAACGAATTAATTTGAAATAGTTGTGAGGGGTTATTTGTAAAAAGATAACGCGGGACAACCGTTGAAACTGGTGCTTTAAGTATAATATATAGATTACATGGCAGCGACAACCATGTATCATCTCTTGTTAGTCCGCGCGCTCTGCTACTCGTTGTAGGTCTTCTTGAGCTGAGCAGGATGATGAACTGGTCCACCTTTTTCGGTGGATGAAGGCTCTTGGTCACGCTCTCCCGCTCCGCACAACGGCGCGCTCACACCGCTAGCTTGGGCGCTGGGCATGTTTGGTTCGTTGCTTAACTTGTCATACTTTGCCTAACTTTTGTGGCTAAAGTTAGTTCTTCAATTCGAATGACTAACATTAGACAAAGTGTGACATAGTTAGCCATGAACCAAACATGCTATATCTCCGCCACGAATCCTAACGCCTCACCGCGGAAGAAGGCCTTGTCCCCAAGCTCGTCGTCTAGGTTTCCGATCATCTGTGTGATCTCTGTGTGCTTGCGTCTGTCCATTGCCCCTTGAGCTTCTACAGCAACGCACGTAGACGTCGGTGGTGGATAGGAGCCTAGCTACATGGGGGAGGCCTCCTCGAGGTAGTTGAGGATGACGAGAGACTCATTGACGGACGCAGGGAATGGTTCTCGCGTGGGAAACCGTGAAAAAGCGATGGGGAGAAGCCATGGCAAAAAAAATTCGCACGGAAGGATAGATTTTCGCGTGCGGAAAGATAGGGCTTACTGATAGGGTTCTGTTGGACATCTCTTTTTTAATTTTTTCCCTAAATTAAGGATTGATATTAGAGGTATTAGGATCTATTGGCGATGCTCTTAGGTTAAGATGGTTATATGACTCATGTTCGAACAATAAGTCCAACATTTAAGTCCTAAAAGTTAGAATATGATTTGATTTTGATTTAAAGAGTTTAGTGCCTAAAAATAAGTCCATAGAAACACATGCACCATTAATTAAACAACTAAATATATCATGGATAAACCGATTTGAGAACTAAACATGAAAGAGAGAGAGAGAGGGGGGGGGGGAGAGACAATATCTAACCATCTTAAGCAACCACATTTGAGAAAATAGAGACAAAAACCTAGCTACTCTTCTCTCTAACACATGGTTATACCCTAGATTCAAAATATGGCTAAAATTGAGGAACAATGAACAAAAATTGGCAAGAAAAACATAAACCAAACTTTCCTAGCAACTAATAAACAAAAAATCATAATTGCCAAATCTATCTTCCTCTCTTTATACAAACACATGCACCATTCATTAAACAACTAAATATATCTTGGATAAACTAAATTGAGAACTAAACATGAAAAGGAGAGAGAGGAGAGACAACATATAACCATCTTAAGCAACCTCATTTGAATAAATAGACAAAAAACTAGTTATACTCTTATGTCTAACACATGGTAAAAGACTAGTTCCAAAATGTGGCTAAACTTGAGCAAAAATAAACAAAAATTTGCAAGAGAAACAAAATTAAATCAACCTTCCATAGCAACTGTCGGCGTCTCGGACCCCGAGGGACCCTCGATCGGGCCGACCAGTGAATTTATCGCCGCGTGCCCCTGTCCAGATGGGTTGGCGCAAGATGGAACACAAGGGGGAAATGTATTATCTCGCGCCGGGGGGTGCTCGTAGTAGGGGTTACAAGCGTCGCGAGAGAGGGAGAGAGCCTGTTCGTTTGCCCGTTTCCCCCGCGCGACCCCCTTCTTCAGGAAGGCCCTGGACTCCCTTTTATAGATGCAAGGAGAGGGTCCAGATGTACAATGGGGGGGGAGCTATGCGCTAATGTGTCCGACAGAGGAGTGCCTGAGCCCTATGTACATGCCCACGTGGCTGCCGGAGAAGTGCTTGAGCCTTGTGTACGAGATAACGTGGCCGTCGGAGGAGCGCCTGAGCCTTGTATAAGCACAGCTGGCGGTGCGGCTGGGATCCTGCTGATGGCTCCTTGCTTCCGTAGGGGGCTGAGAACCACCGACGTCATGGGCGCACGCGGGGAACCATCATCACCCGTTTACCGGGGCGAGCCAGATGGGACGCCGGTCTTGTTCCCTCGTAGCCTGAGCTAGCTTAGGGTAGGGTAATGATGTATCCCCTGTGGCGCGGTCGGTCCGAGCCTAAGGTCGGGCGAGGCGGAGGCTTCTCCTGAGGTCGAGACCGGGGTCGGGCGAGGACACGGTTCCTCCTGAGGCTGATGCTGAGGCCGAGCCCTAGGGTCGGGTGAGGCGGAGACCTCCTCCCGAGGCCGAGGCCTAAGGTCGGGCGAGGCGGAGCTTCCTGTTGCGCCCGAGGCTGAACTCGGTCGTTGTCAGCCTTACCCCGGTGGGTGGCACAGCAGTCGGAGCGGGGCGAGCGGCGCTGTTTTCCTGTCAGATCGGTCAGTGAAGGGGCGAAGTGACTGCGGTCACTTCGACCTTGCCGACTGAGGCGCGCGTGTCAGGATAAGGTGTCAGGCGATCTTTGCATTGAATGCGCCTGCGATACGGTCGGTTGGTACGGCGAGTTGGCCAAGGTTGCTTCTCGATGAAGCCTGCCCGAGTTGGGCTTCGGGCGAGCCGAGGGTACGCCCGCCGCCTGAGAAAGCCCTCGGGCGAGGCGTGAATTCGTCGGGGACTACTGTTCCCGCCCGAGGCCGGGCTCGGGCGAGGCGAGATTGCGTCCCTTGGTAGACGAGGTCTTGTCTTGAACCGTGCCCATCAGTCTTTGCAGTTTGTGCTGAGGGTGGTTACCAGCCGTGTTTAGGAGCGTTGGGGGTACCCCTAAATACGGTACCCAACAGTAGCCCCCGAGCTTCGAAGGGAGTGTTGGTACTCGCTTTGAGGCTTTGCCGCACTTTTTTGTGAGGGGACCGACCTTTCTCGATTATACTTCGTTCCGATGGGTGCGCACGAGCGCACCCGTCGGGTGTAGCCCCCGAGGCCTCGGAGGAGTGGTTTGACTCCTCTGATGTCTTAATGCTTTTCGTGATGCCTCAGCTGGTCCTATTGTTCCCTCATGCGGGTTGGCCGTAGCCCGAGTGCATGGTCAGGTTCCGAGTCCTTCAGGCTGGTTTGTTGACGCTATCAACAGTTTGGCCGTAGCCGGGTTGCGAGAGCAGCCCCCGAGCCTCTGCACGGAGCAAGAGGACGATCAAGGACTGTCTCGACTTCTATTATACGCCCCTTCGTCGCCTTTCCGCAAGGAGGAAGGGGGGAAAGCGCCATGTTGCCCTCGGAGGGCGCCGAACATGGTGTTTCTGGTGAGTTGCTAATGGGTGATCCGAGTGGACGCCCGTGCCCCGTTCGATAAGGGTCGGCTAGTGGCCCGGAGGCGCGCTCCAAAAGTACCTGCAGGTGATTTGTCGGACCCGGACCCATTCGATAGGGTCCGAGGGCTCGATGCCTCCCTCTGGTGGGATTCCGTTATAAAAATCGCTCCTACTGGTCTCAGAAATGTCCTAGGGTACCTCAGGAGCGTAGCCCGAGCCTCGGACATGTAACAGACGTACCCAGAGTCATCCCTCACTCTGCGTGCTCTGGAGCGGCTGTCGAACCCTTCCGAGGGGCTAGCCTTCGAACCCCTGATCAGTAATGGGCTCGGAGCCCGAGTGCTCTAGGGCGGCTGTCGAACCCTTCCGAGGGGCCAGCCTTCGAACCCCTGATCAGTAATGGGCTAAGAGCCTGAGTGCTCTGGGGCGGCTGTCGAACCCTTCCGAGGGGCCAGCCTTCGAACCCCTGATCAGTAGGAGGGCTCGGGGGCCCGCTTCCTTCGCCGAGAAGGATCCCTTTCAAAATACCCCCTTTCTCGGTTCCTGTAGAAAGAGAGAGAAATAGGAAGAGGAAAAGGATATGAATTTAAATAGTGTGGCACACCTTTTTTGATGCGGTCATTATGGCGGAGGCGAAACGACGCCCGCTTCGCCTGCCAAAGGTGTCGCTTGCCCTACCGAGGAGTTAATACGATGGGACAGGCGATTCGTGGGGCGGCCGTTGCGCGTGCACGAGTCGTTCGAGGAACGTGTGTTTCGCCTTCGAGTTTGAATTTCGCGGTGGGTTCGGGCGAAGTTTTGAATGAATCTCGCCCGGGCCTTTATATACCCGGAAGAGGGGCCGGCGGTGTTTCTTTACTCTGCCATTTGCGTTTGCCTTCTACTTTGGTTTCCGCAACCTAAGAGAATAGCCAGAGAAAAGAAAACCGCACACCTTATCCCCTCCGCTTCCACCTCCTTCGTTCAGCGATGGCCGACAAGGTGACTGTCGTTCCGCTGCGCGACCTGTGGCCTTTCTCCACCGTCGTGGTGGAGGATCTGGAGGCCCTCGTTGCCGATGGTTTGCTCCGCCCCCTCTCCGGTGACCCGCAGCCGGAGTGGATGGCCCCTGCGAGCGAGGCCGACCCGACCCCAACTCTATTGCGCAAGCGGCCATCTTCGCGGCGATTTGCGAGGGTTTTTTTGGGGATTGACCCTCACTGGGATCTGTGGACCCATCTCTTCTCCGCGGAGCTCTATGCCTTGACGATGGGGGAAAAGAAGGTCCGCATGGCGGTGCGGGCCGGTGGCTGCACCCTCCAGTTGAGGCAGGGGCGCGCGCAGCAGTACATCCCCGCCACCCTTGTGTCTTCGAACAAGGGGTGGCAGCGCTGGTGGTTTTACCTCCGGAACGACGACGGGAGGCTCACGTCGTTTTCTCAACGAGTGGTGACCGCCGCCGGCAGCAACTGGCGCTGGGGGGCCACGCGCGAGAAACAGGAGAAGCTCCAGCCTCTTCTGGAGGCCTTGCAGAGGTTACGAGATGGGGGTCTTACCCGTGGGGGTCGTCGCCACTACCCATCGCCGGAGGGTGCCTCCTTTGGCGGAGCGGCGGTTGCCGCTTTCGGAGATGAAGCCGGGGTTCGATTTGGAGGGCTCACAGATGTCCTCGGCTTCCCTCCCCGTCGACGACCTCCGCAGGCGGGTAGCGGGTACGGTAGGGAGGCTGGATGCCAGCGCCCTCACCCAGCCCGCGATGCGCCCCGACCACGGGTACGTTTCTCTGGTAAGTGCCCGATCCTTCTTATGTTTTGCACCAAGTCGCCTTTGATTCTTACTGTTGGGGTTTTTGTTCGTCCTCAGGGGTTGAGGTTTTACAAACCCTCCTTGCCACCGGTCCCGGAGGACGCGGTGGACCGAGCCGCGCGGAGGACCGCTGCGGAGAAGAAAAAGGAGAAGAAGGACACGGAAAAGGCCCAGGCCCGTGAGCGGATGTGGGCTCGGACAGCCTTGGAGAAGCGTCGTCGGAGGCAGGAGAGGGACGGGCTCCTGAGGGAGCCGTCGCCGGAGACGCCTAACGATGATGACGATGATGATGATGATGATGATGAGGGCGACGACATGGCGGCCCGTCTTGGCCTCAGCTCGGATCTGAGGCTGGGCCAGGGGTCGCCGAGCCAGCCAAGTGGGCTGGCGCCATCAGCATCTGGAGCCAGAACATCAAGGTCCTGGTCCGAGGAGCGGAGGTAGGCTGGGGGGTACTTGACCCCTTGGCCGAGGTAATTGAGGTGACTCCGGGGAGTTAGGTCGATCCGCTCGCTCCCCAAGAGCAAGCGCCCGCGCCGGCTGTACAGGAGGTTGATCCTCGGGCCATCGTGACGACGCCTGGGCAAGCCGTCCCTTCGGCGCCTCGGGCGCCCGAGGCGGGAGCGGCGCCAAAGCCGGCAGCGGGGCAATCCTCGGCAGCGCCTGCGGGGACCGAGGCCCGAGGGGCCTCCCCGTAGGCACGATTGGCCTTGGTCCGGAGCGAGTAAGTATCTGAGGGTACCTCTGTTTTGGCTCTTTCTCTGTGTGCCCTGATCTTGTTTTATCTCTTCCTTTCAGCAAACGGAGGCATTGCTCGGCCGGTCTGGCCCCCCGGAAGGCCCTTAAGACAGTGTCGGCTTCTGCAGCCAGTGCCGCGGCGTGCCATGCCGGTTGGCTGGCCTCCGCACAAGACGCCCTCGAGCGGGGGGCCCAGGCGGCACGAGTTGCCATGGGGCAAGCCTCCCAGGCTGACCCCTCCATCGGGGCGGCCATCGTGCCGAGGGAGGCTGTTGACGTGGCCGCAGCCCCGTGCCCACCTGACGTGTTGCCGGCGCCGGCATCAACTTCTGCCGAGGCCGTCGCTGATTTGCCCGTGGAGCCGCCCGTCGCCGCTGATGTTGGGATGGCTAAAGCGCCGCTGCTCGAGGTCGTCCCCGACCTCCCCAGTCTTGGCCATAAGGAGAGGGCGGCCGCCGTTGCCGAGGTCGGTGATCGGGGGCCCGCCTCCTTAGCCAAGGGGATGCCCAGTATGTTGACAGCGAGTGTACCCGATGCGTCGACTACAGGGGGTCCCGACGCCTTGGAGGAGGTGCGCGCAGAACCATGGCCTGTCTTAGGGAGCAGAGACCTTATCCCTGCGTGGCGCAACCCCAATGAGTGGTGTGGACAGGCGCTCCGATTCTGGAGCCGTGGCGCCTCGGAACCCCTCTTCCTCCTCAACGATGAGCGGGAGGAGTAGTCTCGGGGTGAGCTCCGTGAGTATGCCGAGGCAGCGATGTGGTCGCTTCGGTCGACCATGGAGATCCTTTCCAGGGACGTTCCCAGGGTCCTCCAGGTAAGGATTTCAGGCATACCCCTTGCGTGAGCAGGGCATTCTTTGTAATACCCTGCTTTCCTTCCTCAGGAACTGGTGGATGTGAGCACCGCCAAGTCGTTGTTCATCCGTCGCGAGAGCGGCGTCTGGGGTTCACTGTGGTCCCAGAGGGCCTCGCTTGCCGAGGCTAATGAATGCCTCGCCCAACGGAGCACCGAGGTGGCGGACCTTTGGCTGCTCCGTGATGAGCTGAAGGCGGAGGCAGTGGCGGCGCAGGCAGAGGCGGCGTCGGCACGGACGAAGGCGCAGCAGTGACAGCTGGAGCTTAGCCGGTCATTGGCGAGCGGGACTAATATCAGAGCCAGGCTGCCAAGGCTGTGGGCGGGCTGAGGCCCTTGGGGGTCAGCTAGCCGAGGTGTCTGCTCGGGCCAGGGCCCTTGCGGAGGACCTGGCCGTGGCCGTCGGGTCTGCTCAGTCCACCCAAGTCGTAGCCTCAGAGCAGCATGCCCGGGCCAAAGGTACGTTTCGACCGCTTTGTGACTTCGATTCAGCTTCATTCTTCAACTCGTGTCTGAAGAATTTTGTTCGGCTGTCTGCAGAGTTCAAGACGGCTCTTAATGAGTCCGTCAAGGCGCTTGCCCAGGCGGCTGAGCAGAAGGAGGCCGACCGCATGGCCATGTCCAAGGCTATCTTGGCCTTTCGCCAGGCCTTTGACCTCAATGACGTCCCCTCGGGTAGCTCCCCCCAGAGTCGCCTGCGGGCCTTGGGCGGCCATGTGCGCAGCAGACTCCGCAGGGCGCTGCACCACGGCGTTAGGCGGGCCTTTGCCGTGCTCGCTTCCCACTACGACATGGATCTAGAGCGGGTCAGAGAGGGGTACTGCCTACCCGACGAAGATGAGGCTGCCTTAGCCGAGGTCCAGAGGCTTGACGCAGTCGTCGTGGGCCCAAGCGCGGTGCTGGCGTCCTTCTTCGAGGTGGAGATCCTTCCGCTCGCGTCGCCGTCTGGGGCCGGGCCAGATCTTGCCATGGGTGGAGACGACGCCGAGGGTGCCGCTCCCCCCTGGCAATATCTGATTCTGCTGGAGCAGTTTGTTTGGAGTATGCATGTGTTTTTCGCGGCCGCCGAGGCCTAAACATCTTATTGTCGTGTTATAAAGCTGCGTTTCCTTTCCTCTCGTTTCGAGTATCCGGACTTGTTCGTCGGTAGCAGAATCGCTTATCCGAGCGAGAGTTACTTTTCGCGGAAGGTGACGAGTGTGGTATCCGTATCCCGGAGGCGTAGGAGTCCCTCGGCTCGGTCGGCCTTGCCGCTTACGTGCGCTCTTACTCGCTTGCAGGATTTTGTTATCGATATAGTCGGAAAGCACGAAAGTTGTTTTGGTAGAAAACTTTTCTGAGGAAAATTTTGACACAGAGGGGGTTCCCCCCTTCTAGCCCCCGAGGGAGGGTCGGGCTTTGCCGACGCAAGGCTGATCCTTCCTTGACGATTAGACTTTATTTGTGTATGTAAAGAAAAAACGAGGTACATGAACGACTTGAAACAATTTAAGGGTAGAAGCGACATAGCTGTTGGATGTTCCAAGCGTTGTTGTAGACCTCGCCTTGATCGTTGGCCAGTTTGTATGTTTCAGGCTTCAAAATCTTGGCGATGATGAATGGCCCTTCCCAGGGAGGAGTAAGCTTGTGGTGCCCTCGGGCGTCTTGTCGCAGCCGAAGTACCAAGTCTCCCACCTGGAAGCCTTGGGGTCGAACCCTCCGGGCGTGGTAGCGTCACAGAGACTGCTGATATCGCGCCGAGTGGAGTAAGGCCACGTCTCGAGCCTCTTCGAGCTGGTCCAATGAATCCTCTCAGCTGGTCTGGTTGCTGCGGTTGTCGTACGCCTTTGTCCTCGGGGAGCCGTATTCTAAGTCCGTGGGTAGGACAGCCTCGGCCCCATAGATTAGAAAGAATGGCGAGAAACCCGTGGCTTGGCTCGGCGTCGTCCTCAGACTCCAGACCACCGAGGGTAGCACTTTCATCCACTGCTTGCCAAACTTGTTGAGGTCGTTGTAGATCCTCGGTTTAAGTCCCTGCAAAATCATACCGTTGGCACGCTCCACCTACCCATTCGTCATGGGGTGAGCTACGGCGGCCCAGTCCACACGGATGTGGTGGTCCTCGCAGAAGTCCAGGAACTTCTTCCCAGTGAACTACGTGCCATTGTCGGTGATGATGGAGTTCGGGACCCCAAAGCGATGGATGATGTTCATGAAGAACGCCACCGCCTACTCGGACCTGATGCTGGTTAAGGGTCGGACCTCGATCCACTTGGAGAATTTGTCGATGGCGACCAGCAGGTGCGAGAAGCCCCCGGGTGCCTTCTGCAAGGGACCGACGAGGTCCAGACCCCACACAGCAAACGACCAGGTGATGGGTATTGTCTGCAGGGCCTGAGCGAGTAGGTGCGTCTGTCTCGCGAGAATTGACACCCTTGGCAGGAGCGTACAATCCTAGTGGCGTCGGACACCGCGGTCGGCCAGTAGAAACCTTGTCGGAAAGTGTTCCCGACGAGGGCCCGAGGTGCTGCATGGTGACCGCAAGCCCCCGAGTGTATCTCTTGCAGCAGCTCTTGTCCTTCGGCGACGGATATGCATCGTTGGAGAATGCCTGAGGGGTTGTGGTGGTAGAGCTCCTTTTCATCACCCAATAACACGAACGACTTGGCGCGCCGAGCTAGTCGCCGAGCTTCGACCTTGTCGAGGGGTAGCTCTCCTCGGAGGAGATATTCTAGGTACGGGGTCTGCCAGTTCGGATTTGGCGTGACCCCATTCCGCTCCCCCTCGACGCACAGGGCTTCACCCTTCGCGGCCGAGGGTACCTCGGGCTGGGCCGAGGTCTCGTCGGGCTCGGGCGCGTCATCGAGTTTGATGGACGGTTGATGTATGTCCCTGCAGAAGACGTTCGGGGGGACCATCGTCCGCCCCAAGGCTATTTTAGCCAGCTCATCCGCAGTCTTGTTGTACCGTCGAGCAACATGGTTGAGTTCCAACCCGTGGAACTTCTCCTCCAAGCGCCGAACTTTGTTGCAATAGGCCTCCATTTTTCGATCGCGGCAGTGGGAGTTCTTCATGACTTGGTCGATGATGAGCTGTGAGTCGCCCCGAGCGTAGAGGCACCGAACCCCTAGCTCAACGGCGATGCACAAACCATTAACCAAGGCTTCATACTCGACCATGTTGTTTGACACCAGGAAATGGAGGCGTATCATGTAGCGCACGTGTTTCCCGAGAGGTGAGATGAAGAGCAAGCCAGCACCTGCTCCTGTTTTCATCAGCGACCCATCGAAGTACATGGTCCAAAGCTCGACTTGTATTGGAGCTGTCGGCAGTTGGTTGTCGACCCATTCAGCCAGGAAGTCCGCCAAGGCTTGAGATTTTATGGCCTTCCGAGGAGCGAATGAAATTGTTTCGCCCATGAGTTCCACTGCCCACTTTGTCTAACACCCTGAATTTGGGGGTATAAAATTTCTTTGCTCATATTCACAAATTCAGGTGTTACTTCCCTTTTCTCATCCTTCCCCAATCTTCTCTTTCTCATTTCTATAGGAGAAAAGTGGTTATTTTATTTGTAACTATAGTCTACTAGCTCAAACTCCAAGGGAGTATGAATTGTTGCATCATGTTGAACCCTAGATTTCACTTTTGTTTGGTGCATAATTCTTAGAAAGTCTAATTTGAATTTGTGGCTTATTTGAATTTGAATCAAATAGAGAAAATAAAAAGAAAAGGGAAAAACAATTCCAGATTAAAAAGAAAAAGGAAAGAAGCCCACTCCCCCGCCCCCTCGGCCTTTCGGCCCAGCTCGGCCCATCCCGCGCGCGCCTTCTCCCCCCTCCTCTCTCTGCCCTGGCGGGCCCACCCGTCAGCGCAGCCGCGTTCCCCGCGCGCGCGTCCGCTTCCCCCGCTCTCTCTGCCCTGGCGGGCCCGCCCGTCAGCGCAACCGTTCCCCGCGCCCGCGCCCGCTTTCCTCTCTCTCTCTGCTCGCGGGCCCGGGCTATCAGCCCCGTCGTCCCCGCGTAACCGCCGCCGCGCGTGCCGCGGACTCCGTGCCCACATCGCGCGTGGAGCTCGCCCCCACCTCGCCTCGGCCACTTGAGCCCGGAGCCCCACTCGCCCTCTCCCCCTCCCTCATTTGCGCACCTGCAGGCCCCTCCCTCACCTTCCCCTCGCTGCGCGCACGCCAAAGCGCCGCCGCCATAAACCCCCGCCGTCCCGAGATCGTTTCCCGGCCGCCGTTGGAGCTCCGCCGTGTCCATTGCCACGGTGAGCTTCGCCCCGGCGTCCGCAACCCGGGACGCGCCCCAATTCCCTCTCCCCCCCTATTTCTCTATGCCCGCGCTCACCCGCCGTCCTCCGTGCAGCCGCGGAGGTCCGCCACCGTCGCCCCGGGTCACCGTCGCGTCATCGCCGCCACCGAGGAGTCCCCGGAGCCCGCCTTGAGGTAAAGAACCTCTCCCGCCCCTATTGACCTTTGTTTTGCTCTCTGCTGCGTTTAATTCCTCGCCGGAGTAGATTTATGCCGCCGCCGAACCACTCCGCCGTGAACCGCCGCCCTCCGGTGCCCCTGCCCCGACCCAGACCCCACCAAAGAATTCCCCGTGCCCTTCCCAACCTTCCCGGCCACTCAGGTCGCCCCAGAGACCCGCCAAGCGCCCGCGCCCCTCGTCTCCGGCGAGTCCTCCGCCGCGGGGACGAGCGCCGCCGCCCCAGCTAGCCGTAGGAGAAGCCCAGGCCGGCCACCCAATCCCCACCGTCCGTCCCAGATCGGGCGGTCCCGTTTTAATTAGGCCAAACCTGATCCTGGCCGTCCGCCGGAGATCCAGCGGCCCAGGCCCGCTTCCCCCACACCCCGTCTCCCTGCCTTCTGGGTCCCGCCTGTCAGCCCGCCCGCGCGCTCGCGCTGCCCGCCGGTCCCGCCTGTCAGCCACTCAGGCCGCCGCGCGCCCGCGCGCCCGCCCGAAGGATCTAATCCTGGCCGTCCGCCTGAGATCCGACGGCCGTGGGTGTCCGATACCCCTTCGCCCGCGCGTTTTCTTAAAAAGCCCCCCTGTTTTCTGGAATTTGAACCCGCCGTCCCTGGTTTCTTACAGTTAGGTCCTCGGACCTTTTATTTAATTCAAAATAGGTACTTAGGGTATATTTTTAACCCCTAAACTTGTAAAATTCATAACTTTGCCATATGAACTCCAAATTAGGTGCTTCAAATTGCAAAATGTTCATAATATTATTATCTATCTGTTTATGCAATGTTTCCCTGCTGTTTCCATGTCCCAATTAATGGTTAATCATTAGGATGGGATTAAGGTTACTGGAACCTTATTTGAGATAAATAAAAGATAGTAGACTTTAATAAAAGTTGGAGCACCTAAGTTTAGGAACTTAAAACCAAATAATGATTTAATCCCACCACTGACTTAAACCTGAGTAGTGGATAATGAATCCTTTTGTATAGTCCTCTACCCTAGACCTAGAGAATACCAGAGTGCCTATCCCTTTTCTATTATGAACTTGTGATCTCTCTGCTGCATATGTTTGGTATATTGTTTTTGTTTGTTATTTCCCAAGTGCATAGTGTGAATGATTACTTTACATAGACAACGAGCAGTCTGTGTTTCCCGAGGAAGTTGCAGAGGAAGTCCCTGATCAGCAGTTTGGTGAAGGCAAGTGTCCTCTGACCCATTATGTCCTATTCATTTATAACTTACTACCCCGCATTTCTTACTTGGAACCTAAGGATTGACTAGCTTTACACTTTACTTTATCCTTGATGACCTTATGGGCTAGTGTGGTTAGCATTCTGCTACTGCCTTAACTTAATCAATGAACATGATGTGAATATTTATGATACTGTTATCCTGATGATGTTGATGATCTTGTGATACTCTAGGGGGCTCAGGCTGTTTCCTGAGTACCTCTCCGTAAGGACCTGTTCGTTGAGAGACCACCCGGGATAACAGTGCAACCATGAGGGTGAAATGGGGTGCCCTTAGCTAATTAATTAGAGGAACTAGAGGTGTAGTTGCTTCGCCGTCGTGCCGTCAATGGGGTCCAGGCACAGTGCTTGCTCTGCCGAGGCTGAGTGCCGAGGTTCTTTCGTTTTGCTTTTGTTAGTCACTCTCCTGCGGGGAGGAGTACTGTGTTTATCAAACTGGAGAAACCTAACGGGCAGCTATGATCTCTAGGGAATCTTTATAAAAGCTACGTAGTGATACCCTGCCGGACCACCTAGGTAGTGGTCAATGGGGATTAGCTCTCCCCGGGCAGAAAGGGAATCATGACTCATGGGTAAAGTGTGCGACCTCTGCAGAGGGTAGTGAAACTGATATATCAGCCGTGCTCACGGTTAAGAGCAGCCTTGGGATCCTCTTTGATTAGAGATACAGATGGTTCGAGATATAAGGATTATGTTATGGTTTTGGTTCGAATATGATGATGTTGTTCCTCGATGAGGAAATGGTTCATGGGTTGGTTAATGCTAAAATCTGGCTTCTACTAATGATAAATACCTGTCCAACTAAAAGCAACTGCTTGAGCCTAACCCCACATAAAGCTAGTCCACTTCAGCCAAACGGGACATTTGCTGAGTACGTTGATGTGTACTCATCCTTGCTTTACCACAAAACACCAGGTTGTCCGCATTGTAACCACTGCTCAGGAGAAGGCGAAGTCGTGGAAGGAGACTTCCAGGAGTTCCAAGACTACGACGAATTCTAGGTGTGGGTTGGCGGCAACCCCCAGTCAGCTGCCTGTGAAGGCCTTATCTTTACTGCGTTTCGCTAGCACTTTGATTTACCTGTTAAGACGATGACTATGTGGATGTCTATGACTCTGTGATGTAATTAAGTTAATACCTTCTTAAGTTATTATTCGAGCAATGTGCATTGATGTTCATTTATGTAATCGCTGTGTACGTGAGTTCTGATCCTGGCACGTACATAGTTCGCACTTGGTTTGCCTTCCAAAACCGGGTGTGACATAAGTGGTATCAAAGCCGTGCTGACTGTAGGACCGCTGACCTAGAGTAGCACTGGTCGTACTAAGGACTATTGACCTTCCCTCTCGCCTTGACCTCTGATGTTACTTCAAAAGTCGGTCACTTCGACCAACCCTATGTTTTACTACATATATATACTATATTATACCTTGTTAAAATTTTTATCTTATTCTGTCTATGGTTTATTCACTTGTCATATTAGTTCTGCTCTTACTCTTATGCTTACGGTGTCTTTTGTAGATGGCTCGTCTTAGACACACAACACGTAAGTCGGTGATTCCTTTCCTGCCGTCTCGACTTGCGGAGCGTCCTCTGCACCGCACCGTGTCCGGTCAGTCGAGTCACCTGGAGAGACTGCACCACCGCCTAAGTGAGGAGCAGGAACGCCGGCGCCAGCACAGAGAGCAGCAGGGCTCTTCCTCCCCACCCCAGCAAGAGGTGGAGTCCGTAAGGCCCCGTTCCTCTGTTGCCCAGTTGGAGGCGCCCCCTGCACCACCGCGGGACGCCCCGGCTGTTGGAGGAGCTACTGGAGGAGGTCTTGGAGGAGACCCCGACGACGACGACTCAGACCACAGCAAGGAGTCTTCTGAGCCGCAGGAGGCGGAAGGATGGGTCGCCCGACCCATCACCCGTGACGCCGCCCGCGGTTGTCACTTCCACGACGCACTCGACACCTTGCTGCGCCAGGCTTTTGACCGGCACACCTGGTCGATCGAGTATCGTTGTGTAGTCTACCAGCACAGTCGCGGGAGGTACCCGGACCGCTGGGAGGCTACCTGCCTAGTTCGCCGTCCGGAGGATGACCTCCAGGGTGCGGAGGCCGTTTCGGAGCACTATTCCATCTCCGAGAGGGACACTGCAGAGGCGGCTATGCAGGATGCAGCACGACGTGCACTCTCCCAGTACTGTTCTTTGTTCGGTGGCGTGGCCGACGGTCTTAACCTTCGGTACTACCCCCGCCGCCCTACTGGCAGCACAGAGAGTGTGGTTGTCTCACCTGTTGGTGAGGCTAACCCTAGGTTGAGCAGCACAGTCAACCTAGTCGCAGTGCTTAACACTGAGCTGGATCACTCTTTGGACGAGCTGAGTAGGGCTCGAACGGAGATTGCGGAGTTGCGTGCTGAGCTGGCAGAGCGCCATCACCAGGAGGGTGGTTCTCCCGCTCCTGTTGGGACTCAGCACCCATACCGCTCGCCGCCACGTGGTCACCACACTTATGGTTCCCCTGCCTGTAAGACCAAGATAGATCTGGATCCTTAGATCGTTAGCGTCGAAGTTTGTAATAATTCTTAAGTCAGATGTCTCAGTGTTAAATAGTTAGTTTAGTTTGCTTATCAGTTGCTTCCAATTAGCTTAGTTTGCTTATCAGTTGCTTGCATGCTTGTTATGATGAACTTGTGCTGGATTTGAATCTTTGTAATGACTGTTGCCAACCTGTGGGTTTCTCCTGCAGTTTGGCCTAGCTATAATGTTAGTAAAGTCAGTTATTTAGTTGGGAAGCCATATACTTCTACTTTCCTTCTTATCTGAGAAGATGTGTTGAATCGTAATGAGGATCAGTGAAGCTCTTTGTTCACTCAGTGTCATGAAGAATTCTGGGTTCTCTTTTCTTATGCTGGAGGGTTGTAAGATCAATGCTGATGTATGAATGTCTTCCACAGATGTCTGACAACAGGCGCCGATGCAACAGGCGTGCTCAGCAAGAGCAGCAGGACCAGCAGGAGGAACAACAGAGGCAGCCTCCCCCGCCACCCCCGATGACAGTGGAGCAGATGTTCTTGATGCAGACTCAGGCAGTGCAGGCCATTGGGCAGATGTAACACCCGGATTTTAGGGGTCCAAAACCCGGGCGCTAACAAAAACACCAGGTATGCTGGGACCAAGTCTCACACATATGATGTATAGTGGCACAGGATCGAATGTCACATCTTTATACATAACAGGAGTTCTATACAAAATAAATAATTACATTATAAGGAGACAACGGTCCAGCAACCCAAAAGTTGACTGGGAGACGACGACCTAGAGCTCTCACGAACACATCTCAGCATCCTCCAAGAGCATCATCCTGCAGTACCTGGTCCTGACCTGTGGTGTATGTGAGACAGCAAGAGTGAGCTCACATACGTTCATCGCTCAACAAGTTGTGGGGAATAATGTGCATGAACTCGCCAAAAGTGGGAGCTCACTTGAAGTGTAAGGCTTACCAAAGAAGATGGTTAGAGCTGAGCATTGCTTTTAAAGTTGGTCAAAATTTTATTAGCAGTTACTAAGTATAAGTAAATACCAACCCAATTAAATAGTAGAACAAAAGTAACAACACCACCTGCAATGCAATGCATATGACAAATTGAATTTAGTTCCATAAATTAATCATGTGAGGGTCCGAGCTGCTCATGACCGTGAGCACGGCTAGTATACCAGTTTTACACTCTGCAGAGGTTGCGCATCTTTACCCACAAGTCGTGTATCCCATGTCGCCAGGGTTTGCAAGGCCCTTAGACACTTCCGAGGTGAATGGCTAGGGATCCACTACGAGGCCTTTACAAAGTTCCACTAGCTTCCGAAAACCCGCTACAGTTTATAGGAAGTTCCAATGCAGGAATCCCTTGCAGGACCGCCATCGCAGCAAAATCCTCCCGAGGGCCTCCCTACACTGACCACTCCCCTACTGCCCTTGCCCCTTTCGGGTAAGGTAGTCTTCCACTAGCTTTCCTAATTAATCAGCCAAGGGGTCCCATTCCTCCCTTGTGGTAGCACTGTTTTCCCGGGTGGTCGCTCCATGTTCCAATTAACATAATGATCTTAACATGAACCATAAATAACAACTGATGACAAAAGTGTAATCATGAATAAAGTGTATCTTCATACCCAAAACCACATAAAGCACTAGCAAGTACTACCCAAAAAGTTCAGTGGTAAACAAGGTATAAAGATAGACAAACTAGGGTAACCTATTGGGTCCCATCAAAATTAACCTATGCAGATCATTATGATTAATTAGAACATGGCTGGGTAAAAAGAAGTGATCAAGGGCACAACTTGCCTGGGCCTTGAGATTCCAGGTACCAGGATGATCTTCAGGTGACTCGTGACCTCACTGCTAGTCGTAGCAATTCAAACAAACATGGTGTAGGCAAAATTAACATTACACCAAACATAAGAACAAAATACACATTAATGATATACATATTAAAATAAGATCATAGGAACAGGAACCATTAATTTTGGAGTTATAGATTTTAAGTTATGGATTTCCAAAGATTCTATGTGCTTGGTACAAGATTAATTAAGATAACAATTTTAATGTGACTTTTATGTAAAACCAGTGGCACTAATTGATAAACAATAATATTACAAAATTATAGGAAGTGGAATGGATTAATTTGGAGTTCATATGCATTTTCTATGAATTATATAAATTCTAGGAATTATTTTTATATTAAAAACTCATTTTCTAATTCATTTTCCTGATTTTATAACTCTCTGGACTGGGCCTCAATTAAACAGAAGCACAGGGGGCTCGGCGCAAGAAACCCGAGACTCAGTCAACAGTGCCCGTGGGACGGCGGGTTGATTCACTGAAACCCGAGGGGCTCTTTAGCAAATCGGATGGCCGAAGAGGTATGGTTGTATCTGGGCCGTCCGATCCCAAATCTAGGGTCTGGATTAGATCGGCGTGATCTCGAAGCGGTACGCAATGCTATCCACTGGATCTGAGATCGACCGCTCAGATTTAAAATACCGAGATCCACTCCAAACCGTTCGATCAGAGATCAACGCACCAGATCAGGTTCCCACGAAGCGGTACGCTACTTCTAATCTCAGCCGTCGCTTGGTCATCCAACGAGCCACAGCCTTCGCCCCAATAGGACGCACCCGCACGACGGCGCCGCCCCGCGCGCGCGGCGGAGCACGCCGGCGAGGCTGCCAATCGGCCGCCCCGGAGCGCTAAACCCAAATCGGACCGAGCTAAGCATGGAGGGGGACTTGGCGAGCACGGTGAGGTGAGTTACCGAGCAGATAGTCCACCGGCAGAGGCAGGCCACGGCGGCGGGCGGACCCGCGGCGGTGCCCTGGCGACGTCGAGCGATTCCCGCCCCCGAGAAGTCCCCCAGCGTCGACCGAAGCTTCGTATGGCTGCCCCACAACGTCGCCGAGCCAACCCGGTCCCGATCGAAGGACCAAATCGCCGGTTGGACGGAATCCCCGCACGGCGGACTTCTTCTTCTCTCTCGGTGTTACGGCAGTGGTTGCAGTCGTATGCGGATACGGGAGGAGAGGCGAGCCCGGTGAGCTTTATACCCGGGGCGCACCCACGGTCGTTGCACGGACGCCGAGATTACCGGCGAGGAAGACGCAGGGTGAGCGCGATCCGTTCGCCGCGATTCGGTTGAGGAGGTGAAGCTGACGCGATTGGCCCACCCGCCAGAGAAACGCGACGCGCCCGCATTGACTGACTTGTGGGCCCCACCTGGCGGCGACCACGCAGAGCAGCGCAGAGAGGGCCGTGCGGCGCGTGATGCGAAGATGGGCCGAGCGACGCGGTAAAGAAGGTTGGGCCGTGCGCGTATGAGAGATGGGCCGAGACGTATGAAATTCGGCCCAGGCGCAGGTTTTTCTTTATCTTTTTCTTTTTCTATTTTAGTTTTGCAATTCCTTCCAAATTTCAAACTTTGGTTTTGAAATTCAAATCTTGTTGATAAGTTTCACACACAAATTAAGTGCACAAATAAGAGTGTCCTTATGAAAAGTATGTATTTATTCATCTATTCTTGTTTCTTTATAGTATATTGTTTCCCTTTTCTTCCCTCTTCTTTTCCTTATCCATTTTCAAATTCTAGATTTCAAAGTAGTTTTAAATTCCCAATTTCATTATTATATTTTATTATTATTTTAAATGCACATACAATTAAAACTCCATCATGAGTGCCAAATATGGTTCTATTTATTATCTTATTCACTTAAGCAAATGCTTTTAAATAGGGAGATGAGTCTTCAAATGTTATGAGAGTTCTAAAAAGAAAAAAAAATTCTAATGCAAGACCTTTGAAAATTTTTACTATATTCTCAAAATGAGATTTAGGCTGTTACAAATCCTACCCCCTTAAAAATAATCTCGTCCTCGAGATTTGTAAGAAAAGGGATGTATACTCATATTGTTCTCGGAACATATGCACAAACAAAGAAATCTCAGCATGAGGTATAATTCTTTAACAAAACATAGGGTCAATAGACCTTATTATTCCTTCTAGAATAATATCATATCATCTACTAACTAAAGTAACATCTAGATCTTACAAATCATCATAATCTATATCTATGTAGCTTGGTGGGGCGGGTGGTGGTGGTGGAGGTTGTTGTTGTTGTTGTCTCTCCAATCGTGCCTGTCTTATTTCTTGGCGGACCTGACGTATTTCCTCGCGTTGTTGTCTTATCTGGTTTTGCATCTCGGTCACCAGGTCTGTTAACTGTTGTATTACCAGTCTTTGGGTAGCAACCACTTGATCGATCTCAACAGGTGGAGGATTCATTCCTATTTGCTGTTTACGTGATAATCTTTCCTTTCCTGGTATTGACCATGAAAGTTAGAGGCACATGGTAATAGTTTTGTAAAGGAAATTATTCAATAAGCGGAATGAATAAGCTAGTAGCTGGTTATAATCTGATGATTCTTTAGTAGGGCTTAATCTTTGTTTTATGTCCAGATTGGGGTGACCAGTTGTATAAGGTGAATGTCCAAGGGTAAGATGGAATCTGTCAAGATGAGGGATATATGGGTGGGATAGACTACAAGATGTAGGTTAAAAGTTTGTTTGTTGTTAGGTGGGAATAGAAAGGTTATACCATTCATCATGGCTCTATTGGTTAGATCAGATCTCATGCATGTGGCTGAGTGGGTTTAAGGCACTAATTTATTTTTAAGTGCACGAGGGGTATGGTCTTATCTTTTGTACCATCATTAAATAACTTACACTAGATTAGATCATAATAGATTGGATACGACTGGATTAAACTTAGTTTAAGTCAGATAAATCTATCAGGGTAGAATATGTATTATTAAGATATGTTAGAATCCTTTGAGATATGATAGATTACATGGTGTAGGTAGGTCAAAATCTCTGTTAGGTTAGAACAGATAGGTTATGCAACCATCGAGTGGTTAAGGTAGTTGCATATGGTTAGGTAGTTGTATGTGGTCTAGTTAATCTAGGGTACCAGTTTAGGTTAAAACATGCTTATAGAAGTAGGGTCCAATCTATTTTCCCAGTATTATCAACCATGTTTGTCCATTATACTAGACTAGATAAGATCTACTTAATTTATTTTAGAATAGATCATGTTTGTTCCACTATTATGAGTTAAGCAAAGCGGTGGGGATCTGTATGCTTATTAGAACAAGAGGGGTCTCTAAGAATAAGATAGAATTTTTTTTTCAGATAGATTAGTTAGATCTATTAGGATATGATAAAATCTTTTGAGATAAGATGAACCTATTAAGGTAAGAAAGAGTCTTTCAAGATAAGATGATTCAGTTGAGATAAGAAAGAATCTTTTAAGATAAGATGGATCTAGTAGGATAAGATAGATTCCTTTAGGTTAAGAGGGATCCATATAAATTAGATACACTTTAATGGAGGATAATCTAAGTTGTTTAGTTATCTTATGAATTCTATTTATGCCTATACGTATATGCAGATGGAGTTGTGGACATGACTCCACGACTCATCACACTCAATCAAAGATCCAAATCAGACAGGTATCATAAGAACAAACATTCAAATATATAAACACTTATAAAAATAGTTTTGTTTTTGTTCCTAGGATTAGGTCTCCTATTCCTAAAGTCACTTTAGGCACAGGATTTCAAAGTGTGAAATCCACGTTTGTCTTTAGAAAAGAAAAGATAAGAATAATCAGAGTAAAGCGGAAATATATGAGAAAAGATTAAGATAAGTTTAGAAAAGATCAGAGTAGCAAAGGTAAATAGATAATGGTTGTCCAGTTCTATCTAGGTTTCGTCCTACAGTCAACATTCCTCTGATACCACTTCTGTAACACCCGGATTTTAGGGGTCCAAAACCCGGGCGCTAACAAAAACACCAGGTATGCTGGGACCAAGTCTCACACATATGATGTATAGTGGCACAGGATCAAATGTCACATCTTTATACATAACAGGAGTTCTATACAAAATAAATAATTACATTATAAGGAGACAACGGTCCAGCAACCCAAAAGTTGACTGGGAGACGACGACCTAGAGCTCTCACGAACACATCTCAGCATCCTCCAAGAGCATCATCCTGCAGTACCTGGTCCTGACCTGTGGTGTATGTGAGACAGCAAGAGTGAGCTCACATACGTTCATCGCTCAACAAGTTGTGGGGAATAATGTGCATGAACTCGCCAAAAGTGGGAGCTCACTTGAAGTGTAAGGCTTACCAAAGAAGATGGTTAGAGCTGAGCATTGCTTTTAAAGTTGGTCAAAATTTTATTAGCAGTTACTAAGTATAAGTAAATACCAACCCAATTAAATAGTAGAACAAAAGTAACAACACCACCTGCAATGCAATGCATATGACAAATTGAATTTAGTTCCATAAATTAATCATGTGAGGGTCCGAGCTGCTCATGACCGTGAGCACGGCTAGTATACCAGTTTTACACTCTGCAGAGGTTGCACATCTTTACCCACAAGTCGTGTATCCCATGTCGCCAGGGTTTGCAAGGCCCTTAGACACTTCCGAGGTGAATGGCTAGGGATCCACTACGAGGCCTTTACAAAGTTCCACTAGCTTCCGAAAACCCGCTACAGTTTATAGGAAGTTCCAATGCAGGAATCCCTTGCAGGACCGCCATCACAGCAAAATCCTCTCGAGGGCCTCCCTACACTGACCACTCCCCTACTGCCCTTGCCCCTTTCGGGTAAGGTAGTCTTCCACTAGCTTTCCTAATTAATCAGCCAAGGGGTCCCATTCCTCCCTTGTGGTAGCACTGTTTTCCCGGGTGGTCGCTCCATGTTCCAATTAACATAATGATCTTAACATGAACCATAAATAACAACTGATGACAAAAGTGTAATCATGAATAAAGTGTATCTTCATACCCAAAACCACATAAAGCACTAGCAAGTACTACCCAAAAAGTTCAGTGGTAAACAAGGTATAAAGATAGACAAACTAGGGTAACCTATTGGGTCCCATCAAAATTAACCTATGCAGATCATTATGATTAATTAGAACATGGCTGGGTAAAAAGAAGTGATCAAGGGCACAACTTGCCTGGGCCTTGAGATTCCAGGTACCAGGATGATCTTCAGGTGACTCGTGACCTCACTGCTAGTCGTAGCAATTCAAACAAACATGGTGTAGGCAAAATTAACATTACACCAAACATAAGAACAAAATACACATTAATGATATACATATTAAAATAAGATCATAGGAACAGGAACCATTAATTTTGGAGTTATAGATTTTAAGTTATGGATTTCCAAAGATTCTATGTGCTTGGTACAAGATTAATTAAGATAACAATTTTAATGTGACTTTTATGTAAAACCAGTGGCACTAATTGATAAACAATAATATTACAAAATTATAGGAAGTGGAATGGATTAATTTGGAGTTCATATGCATTTTCTATGAATTATATAAATTCTAGGAATTATTTTTATATTAAAAACTCATTTTCTAATTCATTTTCCTGATTTTATAACTCTCTGGACTGGGCCTCAATTAAACAGAAGCACAGGGGGCTCGGCGCAAGAAACCCGAGACTCAGTCAACAGTGCCCGTGGGACGGCGGGTTGATTCACTGAAACCCGAGGGGCTCTTTAGCAAATCGGATGGCCGAAGAGGTATGGTTGTATCTGGGCCGTCCGATCCCAAATCTAGGGTCTGGATTAGATCGGCGTGATCTCGAAGCGGTACGCAATGCTATCCACTGGATCTGGGATCGACCGCTCAGATTTAAAATACCGAGATCCACTCCAAACCGTTCGATCAGAGATCAACGCACCAGATCAGGTTCCCACGAAGCGGTACGCTACTTCTAATCTCAGCCGTCGCTTGGTCATCCAACGAGCCACAGCCTTCGCCCCAATAGGACGCACCCGCACGACGGCGCCGCCCCGCGCGCGCGGCGGAGCACGCCGGCGAGGCTGCCAATCGGCCGCCCCGGAGCGCTAAACCCAAATCGGACCGAGCTAAGCGTGGAGGGGGACTTGGCGAGCACGGTGAGGTGAGTTACCGAGCAGATAGTCCACCGGCAGAGGCAGGCCACGGCGGCGGGCGGACCCGCGGCGGTGCCCTGGCGACGTCGAGCGATTCCCGCCCCCGAGAAGTCCCCCAGCGTCGACCGAAGCTTCGTATGGCTGCCCCACAACGTCGCCGAGCCAACCCGGTCCCGATCGAAGGACCAAATCGCCGGTTGGACGGAATCCCCGCACGGCGGACTTCTTCTTCTCTCTCGGTGTTACGGCAGTGGTTGCAGTCGTAGGCGGATACGGGAGGAGAGGCGAGCCCGGTGAGCTTTATACCCGGGGCGCACCCACGGTCGTTGCACGGACGCCGAGATTACCGGCGAGGAAGACACGGGGTGAGCGCGATCCGTTCGCCGCGATTCGGTTGAGGAGGTGAAGCTGACGCGATTGGCCCACCCGCCAGAGAAACGCGACGCGCCCGCATTGACTGACTTGTGGGCCCCACCTGGCGGCGACCACGCAGAGCAGCGCAGAGAGGGCCGTGCGGCGCGTGATGCGAAGATGGGCCGAGCGACGCGGTAAAGAAGGTTGGGCCGTGCGCGTATGAGAGATGGGCCGAGACGTATGAAATTCGGCCCACGCGCAGGTTTTTCTTTATCTTTTTCTTTTTCTGTTTTAGTTTTGCAATTCCTTCCAAATTTCAAACTTTGGTTTTGAAATTCAAATCTTGTTGATAAGTTTCACACACAAATTAAGTGCACAAATAAGAGTGTCCTTATGAAAAGTATGTATTTATTCATCTATTCTTGTTTCTTTATAGTATATTGTTTCCCTTTTCTTCCCTCTTCTTTTCCTTATCCATTTTCAAATTCTAGATTTCAAAGTAGTTTTAAATTCCCAATTTCATTATTATATTTTATTATTATTTTAAATGCACATACAATTAAAACTCCATCATGAGTGCCAAATATGGTTCTATTTATTATCTTATTCACTTAAGCAAATGCTTTTAAATAGGGAGATGAGTCTTCAAATGTTATGAGAGTTCTAAAAAGAAAAAAAAATTCTAATGCAAGACCTTTGAAAATTTTTACTATATTCTCAAAATGAGATTTAGGCTGTTACAGCAGACTCTGGCAGCCATGCAGCAGGCTCAACAGCAACCCCAACCCCAGTTGCAAGTGCAGATGCCCCAGATGCCACGGGATAAGCGTGGTGAGTTCATGAGAGGGCACCCTCCTACCTTCGCCCATTCTGCCGACCCCATGGATGCAGAAGACTGGCTGCGCGCAGTGGAAAGAGAACTGCGCACCGCCCAATGTAACGACAAGGAGAAGGTTCTGTATGGTCCCCGTCAGCTAAGGGGAGCAGCCCAGTCTTGGTGGGAGTCCTACCTCGCCACACATGCTGACCCCGAAGCCATCACCTGGGAAGAATTCAGCGAGAGTTTCCGCAGGTACCATGTGCCGGAGGGACTGATGATCGTGAAGAAGGAGGAGTTTCTGGCTCTGAAGCAGGGACCCCTGTCTGTTAGTGAATACAGAGACAAGTTTCTGCAGCTATCTCGTTATGCACCTGAGGATGTCAACACTGATGCTAAAAGGCAGTACAGGTTCATGAGAGGTTTGGTGGATCCCCTGCATTACCAGCTGATGAATCACACCTTCCCCACCTTCCAGCACCTGATCGATAGGGCAGTTATGACTGAGAAGAAGCGTAAGGATATGGAAGATCGGAAGCGCAAGATGAGTGGACCCCAGACCGGAGGCATCAGCCGTCCACGTTTCTCAGGCAGTTCATCTCAGCAAGGCAAGCCCGGTCACCCACAAGGATATCAGAATCAGAATCAGCGTCCGCATCAGCAGCAGTTTCAGAGACAGTACCAGCAGCAGCAGCAGTATCGTCAACACAGCCAGCAAGGAGGTAATCAGTATCAGAAGCAGAACAACCAGGCACCTCGTCTTCCTGCCCCAGCAACAAACCAGAGCAACCAAGCAGCCCCAGCACAAGGAGGAGGCAGAGGATGTTTCCACTGTGGAGAACAAGGCCACTGGGCGATGCAATGCCCGAAGAAGGCGGCGCAGCAGCAGACCAACCCCAATGCTCCAACAAGGCAAGGTGTACTGCAGCCGACAGCAGGCAATCGTAACCAAGCGTACAACCGTGGAAAGGTGAACCACTTGGAGGCTGAAGCGATCCAGTATGCACCAGATGTGGCAGTAGGTATGTTCTCAGTCGAATCTCATCCCACAAAAGTGCTATTTGATACTGGTGCAACTCATTCATTTGTCACTGCAACCTGGGTAGAATTGCATAACATCTCAGTAGAGGCAATGATGCCGCCCATGAGGATTAATTCGGTTGGTGGCAAGGTGCAAACAGATAAAATATGCTCAAATATAAGGGTGGAAATAAGGGGGATAGGATTCCCCAGTGACTTAATAGTAATAGACACCCCTGGGATAGATGTTATTCTAGGGATGAATTGGTTAATGAAGTATGAAGCGAATGTTAGCTGTGACAAGAGGACTGTAACATTGAAGTCCCCGTCAGGAGAAGAGGTAGTGGCCGAGCTAAGGATGCCTAAATCAGCGGAGGGTGTCTGTCACCAGATTTCAGTTGATAGTAAGGAGCCCAACCCGCTCGAGGCTATCAAGGTTGTGTCGGACTTTCCGGACATATTTCCCGAGGAGCTAACGGGCATGCCACCCAAGAGAAAAGTCGAATTTGCCATAGAGCTTATCCCTGGTACCGCCCCCATTTCCAAAAGAGCCTACCGAGTGTCTGGACCAGAATTGGTGGAACTCAAGAAGCAGATAGATGAGATGTTAGAGAAGAGTTACATCAGACCAAGTACCTCGCCTTGGGCCGCTCCGGTGTTGTTTGTAGAGAAGAAAGATGGTACCAAAAGGATGTGCATAGACTACAGGGCCTTGAATGAAGTCACTGTCAAGAACAAGTACCCCCTGCCAAGGATAGAAGATTTGTTCGACCAGCTCAGAGGTGCCAGCGTATTCTCGAAGATAGATCTGAGATCAGGTTACCATCAACTCAGAATCCGACCCTCGGACATACCAAAGACGGCATTCATCACCAAGTACGGGTTATATGAATTCACAGTTATGTCCTTTGGTTTGACAAATGCGCCAGCCTTCTTTATGTACCTGATGAATAGTGTGTTCATGGATTATCTGGACAAGTTTGTGGTAGTGTTTATCGATGATATTCTCATATACTCTCAAAGTGAGGAAGATCATGTAGAGCATTTGAAGATGGTATTGCAAAGACTTCGAGAGCATCAGTTGTATGCCAAGCTGGGCAAATGCGAGTTCTGGATTCATGAAGTCCTGTTTCTAGGTCACATCATAAATCAAGATGGGTTGGCAGTGGATCCAAAGAAAGTGGCAGATATCCTGAACTGGAAAGCACCAAAGGATGTTCGTGGGATCAAGAGCTTCATTGGAATGGCTGGGTATTACAAGCGTTTCATTGAGGGCTTCTCAAAGATTGCTAGACCAATGACAGCGTTACTAGCGAAGAAAGTTGAGTTTAAGTGGACCTAAAAGTGTCAGGAAGCATTTGAAGAACTGAAAAATAGACTGACTACAGCTCCGGTGTTAGTCCTGCCTGATGTTCACAAGCCATTCTCAGTGTATTGCGATGCTTCTTACACCGGATTGGGATGTGTGCTAATGCAAGAAGGAAGAGTGGTAGCATATTCATCTCGGCAGCTGAAGATCCATGAGAAAAATTATCCCACACATGACCTAGAGTTGGCAGCAGTAGTTCATGCCTTGAAGACCTGGAGACATTACCTGTATGGGCAGAAGTGCGACATCTACACAGATCATAAAAGTCTGAAGTACATATTCACCCAGTCAGAGTTAAACATGAGGCAGCGAAGATGGTTGGAATTGATCAAGGACTATGAGTTGGAGATACATTACCATCCAGGCAAAGCCAATGTTGTTGCAGATGCTCTGAGCAGGAAGAGTCAAGTCAATATGATGGCTACGTACCCAATGCCATATGAGTTAGCCAAGGAGTTCGACAGACTGAGTCTCGGTTTCCTGAACAGTACGCAAGGAGTAACAGTGGAATTAGAGCCCACTCTAGAGCGGGAGATCAAAGAAGGGCAAAAGAATGATGAAAACATCAACAAGATCCGGCAGCTAATCTTAGAAGGAAGAGGCAAAGACTTTTGAGAGAATGAAGAGGGAGTAATATGGTTCAAGGACCGATTGTATGTCCCCGACCTCAAACCTATTCGGGAGCTGATCCTAAAGGAAGCTCATGAGACAGCCTACTCCATACACCCGGGAAGCGAAAAGATGTACCAGGATTTAAAAAGGAGGTTTTGGTGGTATGGCATGAAAAGAGAAATCGCAGAATATGTCGCCATCTGTGATAGCTGTCAAAGAACCAAAGCAGAGCATCAAAGGCCCACCAGATTGTTGCAGCCATTGCGGATTCCTCAGTGGAAGTGGGATGAGATCGGGATGGATTTTATAGTTGGCCTACCTCGTACCCGGGCCGGCTATGATTCCATCTGGGTGGTTGTGGACCGCTTAACAAAGGTGGCCCATTTCATACCTGTGAAGACCACATACACCGGAGCAACGTTAGCTGAGTTATACATGTCACGGATAGTCTGCCTTCATGGTGTGCCGAAGAAGATAGTGTCAGATCGAGGAACGCAGTTCACCTCTCATTTCTGGCAGCAGCTACAAGAAGCTTTGGGCACCCATTTGAACTTCAGTTCGGCTTATCACCCGCAGACGGACGGTCAGACTGAAAGAACTAACCAGATCCTAGAAGATATGCTGAGAGCCTGTGCGTTGCAAGACAAGTCAGGATGGGACAAAAGGTTACCTTATGCAGAATTCTCCTATAACAATAGTTACCAGGCCAGCTTGAAGATGTCGCCGTTTCAGGCACTCTATGGACGGAGTTGTAGGACTCCGCTGCATTGGGACCAGCCTGGGGAGAGACAGGTGTTTGGCCCCGACATTTTGCTTGAAGCCGAAGAGAATATCAAAATGGTTCGGGAGAATCTGAAGATAGCACAATCAAGGCAGCGAAGCTACTCGGACAGAAGGAGAAGAGAACTGAGTTTCGAAATGGGGGATTTCGTCTATCTGAAGGTGTCACCTATCAGGGGAGTCAGAAGGTTCGGAGTTAAAGGCAAGTTAGCACCCCGGTACGTTGGACCATATCAAATTCAGGCAAAGCGTGAAGAAGTGGCGTACCAACTCAACCTACCAGAAAGTTTGTCGGCAGTGCACAATGTGTTCCACGTGTCGCAATTGAAGAAGTGTCTGCGAGTACCAGAAGAACAGTTGCCAGTGGAGGGTTTGGAAGTCCAGGAGGATCTGACATACATAGAGAAGCCAACGCAGATTCTGGAGTTCGCAGACAGAGTCACCCGGAGGAATACCATCAGAATGTGCAAAGTCAGATGGGGTCACCACTCCGAGGAAGAAGCAACCTGGGAACGAGAAGACGATCTGAAAGCCAAATACCCTGAACTCTTTGCTGACCAACCCTGAATCTCGGGGCGAGATTCTTTTAAGGGGGATAGGTTTGTAACACCCTGAATTTGGGGGTATAAAATTTCTTTGCTCATATTCACAAATTCAGGTGTTACTTCCCTTTTCTCATCCTTCCCCAATCTTCTCTTTCTCATTTCTATAGGAGAAAAGTGGTTATTTTATTTGTAACTATAGTCTATTAGCTCAAACTCCAAGGGAGTATGAATTGTTGCATCATGTTGAACCCTAGATTTCACTTTTGTTTGGTGCATAATTCTTAGAAAGTCTAATTTGAATTTGTGGCTTATTTGAATTTGAATCAAATAGAGAAAATAAAAAGAAAAGGGAAAAACAATTCCAGATTAAAAAGAAAAAGGAAAGAAGCCCACTCCCCCGCCCCCCTCGGCCTTTCGGCCCAGCTCGGCCCATCCCGCGCGCGCCTTCTCCCCCCCTCCTCTCTCTGCCCTGGCGGGCCCACCCGTCAGCGCAGCCGCGTTCCCCGCGCGCGCGCCCGCTTCCCCCGCTCTCTCTGCCCTGGCGGGCCCGCCCGTCAGCGCAACCGTTCCCCGCGCCCGCGCCCGCTTTCCTCTCTCTCTCTGCTCGCGGGCCCGGGCTGTCAGCCCCGTCGTCCCCGCGTAACCGCCGCCGCGTGTGCCGCGGACTCCGCGCCCACGTCGCGCAGCCCGGAGCCCCACTCGCCCTCTCCCCCTCCCTCATTTGCGCACCTGCAGGCCCCTCCCTCACCTTCCCCTCGCTGCGCGCACGCCAAAGCGCCGCCGCCATAAACCCCCGCCGTCCCGAGATCGTTTCCCGGCCGCCGTTGGAGCTCCGCCGTGTCCATTGCCACGGTGAGCTTCGCCCCGGCGTCCGCAACCCGGGACGCGCCCCAATTCCCTCTCCCCCCCTATTTCTCTCTGCCCGCGCTCACCCGCCGTCCTCCGTGCAGCCGCGGAGGTCCGCCACCGTCGCCCCGGGTCACCGTCGCGTCATCGCCGCCACCGAGGAGTCCCCGGAGCCCGCCTTGAGGTAAAGAACCTCTCCCGCCCCTATTGACCTTTGTTTTGCTCTCTGCTGCGTTTAATTCCTCGCCGGAGTAGATTTATGCCGCCGCCGAACCACTCCGCCGTGAACCGCCCCCCTCCGGTGCCCCTGCCCCGACCCAGACCCCACCAAAGAATTCCCCGTGCCCTTCCCAACCTTCCCGGCCACTCAGGTCGCCCCAGAGACCCGCCAAGCGCCCGCGCCCCTCGTCTCCGGCGAGTCCTCCGCCGCGGGGACGAGCGCCGCCGCCCCAGCTAGCCGTAGGAGAAGCCCAGGCCGGCCACCCAATCCCCACCGTCCGTCCCAGATCGGGCGGTCCCGTTTTAATTAGGCCAAACCTGATCCTGGCCGTCCGCCGGAGATCCAGCGGCCCAGGCCCGCTTCCCCCACACCCCCTCTCCCTGCCGTCTGGGTCCCGCCTGTCAGCCCGCCCGCGCGCTCGCGCTGCCCGCCGGTCCCGCCTGTCAGCCCGCCCGCGCGCTCGCGCTGCCCGCCGGTCCCGCCTGTCAGCCACTCAGGCCGCCGCGCGCCCGCGCGCCCGCCCGCAGGATCTAATCCTGGCCGTCCGCCTGAGATCCGACGGCCGTGGGTGTCCGATACCCCTTCGCCCGCGCGTTTTCTTAAGAAGCCCCCCTGTTTTCTGGAATTTGAACCCGCCGTCCCTGGTTTCTTACAGTTAGGTCCTCGGACCTTTTATTTAATTCAAAATAGGTACTTAGGGTATATTTTTAACCCCTAAACTTGTAAAATTCATAACTTTGCCATATGAACTCCAAATTAGGTGCTTCAAATTGCAAAATGTTCATAATATTATTATCTATCTGTTTATGCAATGTTTCCCTGCTGTTTCCATGTCCCAATTAATGGTTAATCATTAGGATGGGATTAAGGTTACTGGAACCTTATTTGAGATAAATAAAAGATAGTAGACTTTAATAAAAGTTGGAGCACCTAAGTTTAGGAACTTAAAACCAGATAATGATTTAATCCCACCACTGACTTAAACCTGAGTAGTGGATAATGAATCCTTTTGTATAGTCCTCTACCCTAGACCTAGAGAATACCAGAGTGCCTATCCCTTTTCTATTATGAACTTGTGATCTCTCTGCTGCATATGTTTGGTATATTGTTTTTGTTTGTTATTTCCCAAGTGCATAGTGTGAATGATTACTTTACGTAGACAACGAGCAGTCTGTGTTTCCCGAGGAAGTTGCAGAGGAAGTCCCTGATCAGCAGTTTGGTGAAGGCAAGTGTCCTCTGACCCATTATGTCCTATTCATTTATAACTTACTACCCCGCATTACTTACTTGGAACCTAAGGATTGACTAGCTTTACACTTTACTTTATCCTTGATGACCTTATGGGCTAGTGTGGTTAGCATTCTGCTACTGCTTTAACTTAATCAATGAACATGATGTGAATATTTATGATACTGTTATCCTGATGATGTTGATGATCTTGTGATACTCTAGGGGGCTCAGGCTGTTTCCTGAGTACCTCTCCGTAAGGACCTGTTCGTTGAGAGACCACCCGGGATAACAGTGCAACCATGAGGGTGAAATGGGGTGCCCTTAGCTAATTAATTAGAGGAACTAGAGGTGTAGTTGCTTCGCCGTCGTGCCGTCAATGGGGTCTAGGCACAGTGCTTGCTCTGCCGAGGCTGAGTGCCGAGGTTCTTTCGTTTTGCTTTTGTTAGTCACTCTCCTGCGGGGAGGAGTACTGTGTTTATCAAACTGGAGAAACCTAACGGGCAGCTATGATCTCTAGGGAATCTTTGTAAAAGCTACGTAGTGATACCCTGCCGGACCACCTAGGTAGTGGTCAATGGGGATTAGCTCTCCCCGGGCAGAAAGGGAATCATGACTCATGGGTAAAGTGTGCGACCTCTGCAGAGGGTAGTGAAACTGATATATCAGCCGTGCTCACGGTTAAGAGCAGCCTTGGGATCCTCTTTGATTAGAGATACAGATTGTTGGGGGCTTGTTCTCAAATGCTAAGAGTTAAGAACAAGACAACACAGAAAATGTTAAATGTTAAAGTCCTTCGTCCTCCACCACCTTATATCCCTTCGAGATATAAAGAATTTCGGACGAAGGTTACGAAGGGCGTACCTTCGTAAACATAATAACGAGAGACGAAGTCATATAAATCATGAAGTATAAAATAAACATTCAAATGTTGTCATAGAATCATTTCCATTTTTACTAATACGAACACATATAAATGATTTCAAATTACAAATGTACCTTCGGTCCTGAAGAAGGTGTAAATACAAGCGTGATGCGAAGGCAAATGGCAGGTTCGCGTGAACAGTACAGAGGTACTGTTCATCTATTTATAGACACAGGTCGCAGCCTGTGACAAATTACAATTATGCCTCTTACAAAAGTTTACAACATTGACTCAGACCTCTATGGATAAAAAGGTCATTCTATCTCTATGTCGGTTTGTAACGCCGAAGCTTCATGAAAAGGAACCTTCGGCCATCTTCTGGGGACGACTTCAGCCGAAGCTGCTTCTTCGTGTGAGACCTTCGGCGCACCGAAGCATGGCCCCAACAGTAGCCCCTTTCGCGGTGCTAGATCGTTTTTCGTAACGAGCTTGACCCGTGAAAAAAGCCTCTTCAGCTTCGGGAAGCCGAAGGTCCAAAAAACACCTTCCCTGAGCTCGTTGCGGAGAAACGATCCGGCTTCCGAGCGCGTGCCAGGCCCACTTTGCAGAGTTACTGTTTGATCTTTGCGGTCCACTGCACAGCGAGTGCAAATGACTGCCCGCCTGGTGTAAAAATCCTGCCGCTTCGCCTTCTTACCTGCAGCACTATATAAACAAACGGGTAGGTGTGAAGTTACCACAGCATTCATTGCTATTTGCACTGTTTTGCTGCCAAAATTTTCCACCATAGCCGAAGCTTGACTCTCAGAATCGAACGAAGGTCCATTTCGACGTCTGCTTCGTCAGGAAGAAGAGCTTCGGAGAAAAGAAAAAAGAAAAAAGTGTCTGACTTCCCCAAACTCAGAATCAAATGGCGAGAGTGCGATCTACTGGCAAAGTTGTACGTGAGGGAGACGAAGCCGAAGGTTCGAACACTGTGCCCATCTCCGAAGCGATGCAGCGTTCCGGTCTAGTGACTGCGGAAGAAATGCCCAGTGCTGCAGCAAACCCAACAACCGCCGAAGGAGAGGAAGAAAACATTGAAGGGACTGATCCCGAAGATGACTACCGTATTGCCATGCCCAGCAAGCCCAGTCACCTGGATTTTGGGAAATCAACTGTTTCAAAGGCTGACCTTTCGAAGATGGTGAAAGCAGGTTTTTTCAATGAAGACCAGAAGAAGCTACTTCGCTTCGGGGGAGAAGAAACCACCCCGAAGCCAGGGAAGGACGAGATTGTTATCTTCAAGAGCTTTTTAAAGGCTGGGCTGAGATTCCCTCTTCACAAGATTATTGCGGAGATACTGAAGAAGTTTGGTATCTACTTTCATCAATTGACTCCTAACGCCATCGTTAGGCTCAATGTTTATATCTGGGCCCTCCGAAGCCAAGCTGTGGAACCGTTTGCCGACAGCTTCTGCCGAGTTCACGAATTACATTACCAAACAAAGGCCAGAAAAGATGGGCTACATGATAATTTCGGTTGCTATAATTTTGCCTACCGGAAGACAACAAAGTGTCCTGTCATCAGCTACCGAAGCAAATGGCCAGCAGGCTGGAAATCTGAGTGGTTTTATGTAAAAGCTGATGAAGACAAAGAAAAATTGGTACAAAGCCCTCTGGATTTAATCTTCGGAGAGACAAGGCCACGATGCCACATCGACAGGCTAGAAGGTCCCACCTGGGCTGCTCTGGGTGAATTTGAAATTATTTCAGAACATATTGGCACCAGGGATCTAGTTCAGGAATTCTTGGCATTCAGAGTTTTCCCTACTCTAAAAGAGTGGGAAATGCCGAAGCTGGAGGGAGAGAAGAAGAAGGGGGAGCTTGTCCGGCTTCCTTATCACTTCAAGTTTAAGAAGTACTTTAAAAAACCCTGCAAAGAGTGGTTAGACACAGTTGAGGTGATGTGCAATGAAATCCTGGGGAACTATTCCAAAAAAGAGGATCAACTAATGACAGCGGCCTTCGGCGCCCGACCGAAGCGAAGGCTGAACCGAGTGCTTGATGCCCTGGGCTTCGAATACCCAGACTATGAGCAGTTGAACAAGGGTGCCGAGGGCCACAAAAGAAAAAGAGTGGCCGAAACTCTGACCAAGGATGAAGAACGACCAGCAACAGAGAAGAAAATTCCCAAGAAAAGAAAAATATCAACTCCGAAGCGAAAAATATCCGAAGAAGAGGGGACCCCCACACCACCTTCTACGAGCGACGTGGAGGAAATTTTAAAGGTAATGACTGAACCCATGCCCACGAAGCTAAGTCCATTAGGGCTCCAACTGACGAAGCTTTTTCAAAAGGTGGACGAGCCGGATCAATCGAAGATAAGCAAACCCAAGCGGCAAAGAATTATTGCGGTAACTGAAGTTATCGACAAGACGCCGCCTAAGGCGTCAATTCAGAAAACACCAGCTGTCGAAGGTACCACAAACGTCGAAGTCGCACCTTCGGAGGTCGCGGCTACCGAAGCCGCTACAGCCGAAGATGCAAACTTAGAAACTACCATTGAGGACATCAACAAGATTTTGGAAGACATAGCTGCAGAAGAAGCTGGTACTACTACTGAAAAAACCATGGCCACAGTGCCTGAGAAAGGGAAAGAAATAGCCGAAGACACTTCGGACGACGAAGCCTACTCTTTTCAGAATTTAGTTGGGCAAAAACTGACGAAGGACGAAATAGACGAACTTAAGGACTATGCCAAATCTTGTGGCTACAAACCAGGAGCTCTCCTATTTGGAGGTGTGGACGATGAAAAATTAGGCTGCATTCGAGACCAAACTGGAGCTAAGGTAATCGGTACTCTATCAAAGAGTATCGGTTTTCCGAAGCTAGAGACAGACATCAGCCGCTACTGACGACAACATATCGTCGGCAGCTTATTTTACTCCAACTTCAAGGTAAACGACCTTTTCTCTGATTTTTATTGCTGTTAATAATGAAAATGTTACCAACGTAAGTTGTTTCTGTGCAGAGCATGCTACTGAGCAAAGCTCTGAAGATGCAGCAAGATTTGGAGGACAAAAAACATGAAGCTATAATTGAAAACTTAGAAAACAAGATAAAAGAACAATCTGCCATCATTGAAAAGAAAGACTTCGAGCTCCAATCGACCGAAGGCTTGCTGGCTGAGACTGAGGCTAAAGTATCAGAGTTGAATTCGAAGCTTATCAGTCAATCAAAACAATTCGATCAAGAGAAGCTAGAGCTTAATTCGAAGCTTGATGCCGAAGTCCAGACCAGCTCAGAGTTGAAGAAATCGTTAACAAGCCTTCAAGACAAATGCTTGAAATTTGGCAATAATTGTATTGGACGATTAAAAAAGATATTTTACTCTGTTGGAGCCAGCAGCGGGAAATTTAACCCTTCAGCGGAAAATTTACCACAGGCCTTCGATCATATTGAAGCTGAAATCGAAGAACTTGACGAAGTTATAGCCGGGCACGACGACTTCTGTGCCTGGGTAGCTTCTCGGGGTACCGCTGCTGCATTCCTGAAGGCCGGCTGCGAGCATGGAAAAATTGTCAACAGACCCAACTTCACCCTATCTCCATCAATCCTGGATGATATACCTGACCTCGCCCGAAGCATCTCAAATAGATTTATAAAAATGATATGGACAAAAGGCGGGCGGGAGAAGGCTGGAGACGAAGCCCGAAGTCATCTTGAACCAGTAAGAAATGATACTTCGTACTTACCTTTTCCTTTGCACTTGATTTTTACTCACGATTCCTTGATTTATGTAGGATGACGAAGGTGAAGATGATGCTTAAGTTATGTCGCCGAAGCTGTCGCCGAAGCTGAAGCTTAATGAAGATCAGTAGAAATGTACTATAGGAAAAAACTCAGGATACTTTTGTAACAAGTTTTGTAAATACAATTGAACTGTTCCCAAGGAACTCTGTACATACCTTGTAATATATTCTTACCCTTCTACTAGGGTGCTTTGATGTGAACGAAATCAGTATTTTGAGCCGAAAGCGAAAAAACACCTTCCCTTCTTTTCGTACACAACGAAGCATAGAATACCACTTCTCCCTTCTGCCGAAGCTTTTCTTTTACACAACAATTCATAAAAAGCCACTTCTCTTTTTTGCCATAGCAACCACTTTGATGCATAAATGCTATGAATGAATGCTTATGTATGCAAATGCCATGATGTAATGTAATGTGCGAATGAATGTCCGAAGCATATGTCCGAAGCCACTCTCATCCATTATTTCCTTAGGAACAACCACACATCAGCTCTGCATTCCCTTAGGAACGACTTTGGAGCTTCTTCGCCTTTTACTTAGGCGGTATCAGCGTTGACTTTTCGCTGTAAGCTCTGCATCCCCTTAGGGACGTCTTTGGAGCTTCTTCGCCTTTTACTTAGGCGGAATCAGAGCTCTGCATCCCCTTAGGGACGTCTTTGGAGCTTCTTCTCTCTCTTTTTTTTTAGTTTCGGCACTCGATGGTGCGTTCTCAGCTTTTACATTTACATTCTTTGGGGGATTTTGCTCTTATAAAACTAAAAAGGAAATTACATATGATGGCCCCATTAAAAACCTTTCTCCCCCTTTAGAAAGGAAAAGGGTGCCATGAAAAAGAAAAAGAAAAACATGAAAAATTACATCAAGTTATACATAATATCTCCGAAGCTCATCTGCATTCCAAGATCTTGGAATTTCGTTGCCATCCATGTCCTTTAATCTGTAAGAACCAGGCCTTGACGAAGATGCTACAAAGAAAGGCCCTTCCCATTTCAATTGTAGCTTGCCCACTGTATCTGGGTTGGCCACTCTCCGAAGCACCAAGTGTCCCGGCTCAATATTTTTTAGCCGGACCTTTCTATCTCGCCATTTGACTGTTTCAGCCTGGTATTTATTGATATTCTCCACGGCTTGAAGCCTGATCCCCTCTAAGGCATCTTTTTCCACGAGACAAGTATCTTCGGGACCTGATTCTGCCGAAGCTACCACTCTTATTGATCCAGCTTTGGCTTCTTCCGGGGTTATTGCTTCGTCACCAAATAACAACTTGAATGGGGTAAAGCCTGTAGATCTTGATGTTGTTGTATTATGGCTCCACACTACTTTGGTCAACTGATCTGGCCACTTTCCCCTGGGTTGATTGAAGATTAACTTCATTATTCCTGTCATTATGATGCCGTTGGCCCTTTCAACAAGCCCATTCGACTCCGGATGCCTGACTGATGCAAAATGGATCTTCGTTCCAATTTGATCACAGAAATTTCTGAAATCTTCGGAGTCGAACTGTGTTCCATTATCTACAGTGATGGCCTTCGGCACTCCGAAGCGACAGACAATGTTCTGCCAGAAAAATTTTTGGACAGTGGCCGAAGTTATTGTGGCTAATGGCTTCGCCTCAATCCACTTGGAAAAATACTCCACAGCCACTATAACATATTTCAGATTGCCTTGAGCCGGTGGTAATGGACCCAGCAAGTCGAGGCCCCACCTTTGCAATGGCCAGACGGGCTGTATCAGCTGTGTCAAAGACGAAGGTTGCTTTTGATCTCTTGCACATTTCTGACAACCTTCGCACTTTTGAACCAACTCCGCTGCATCCGAAGCTGCCTTCGGCCAATAAAACCCTTGGCGAAAAACTTTTCCAAGTAACGGCCTGGATCCGATGTGGGATCCACACAGGCCTGCATGTATCTCTTTCATCAATTCTATACCTTCGGCTCTAGATAAGCACTTGAGCAGCGGGGCACAAACTCCATGCTTGTATAATTCCCCTTCTATCATGATATACGGACGAGCTCTTGCCTCTATTCTTTTATTATAAGCTTCGTCATCTGATAGGAAGTTGCCCTGAAGGTAAGAAATTATTTCAGTTCTCCAATCTTCACTGTACACAGGAGAAATGTTAAGGACTGCTCTTTCAAGTAGCTCCACTGAAGGTGCCTTTATTGTTTCGAAAAACACATCCGAAGGTAACGGCAGCCCCTGTGCTGCAGACTTGGCCAACAAATCAGCATGCTCATTTTGTCCTCGAGGGATATTCTTAACAGAAAATCCTTCGAAGGAAGCTTCGATCCTTCGAACCGTGTCTAGGTATTTTTCAAGCTTTGGGTCTTTAGCCTTGCAACTTTTGTCAATATGACCCGAAACAACCTGGGAATCAGTTTTAAGAATCGCCCTTCTGATTCCCATTGCCTTTAGTTTCCGAAGACCCAGGAGCAGGGCTTCGTACTCAGTTATATTATTTGTGCAGCTGAAGTCAAGTCTTGCTGCATAGCAAGTTTTAACCTTGGACGGTGAGACCAACACAGCAGCTGCACCTGCTCCGAAGGTTCCCCAAGAGCCATCACAAAACACTGTCCATACTTCGGCATCTTTATTTGCTTCTTCGTCCTGAGCCCCTGGCGTCCAGTCGGCAATGAAATCTGCCAATGCTTGAGACTGGATTGAGGATCTATGCACATAATCAATGTAAAATTCATTGAGCTCCGCAGCCCATTTTCCAATCCGGCCAGTAGCTTCTCTATTTCTCATGATATCCTTCAACGGCTGCGAAGAAGAAACAATAATATTGTATGCCTGAAAATAATGCCGAAGCTTCCTGGATGCCATTAAAACGGCATACAACACCTTCTCCAGCTCTGTATAATTTTTCTTTGAGACACTAAGGACCTCAGATACAAAATATACTGGGACCTGCTTCTTGACTTGTCCATCAAACTTCTCCTGGACAAGTGCCGCACTTACTGCTGAGTGCGAAGCTGCCACATATAACAACAGAGGAGCCCCTGGCGTTGGTGGAGTTAATGTTGTGAGATCTATTAAGTATTGCTTCAGCTCTTCGAAGGCTTTTTGTTGACTTGGGCCCCATTGAAAGACTTCAGCTGACTTCAGCACCTCGAAGAATGGTAAGTTTCTTTCTGCTGATCTGGATATAAATCTGTTGAGAGATGCCAGCCTTCCTGTCAATCTTTGGGCCCCCTTTCTTGTGGTTGGTGGCTCCATTCGAAGTATAGCTTCGATTTTATTTGGGTTAGCTTCGATTCCCTTTGTTGAAACCAAGCATCCAAGAAATTTACCCTTCTTCACTCCGAAGACACATTTTTCTGGATTCAGCTTCAGACCAGCTTGTCTGAAGCTGGCGAAGGTCTCCTGCAGATCAGCAATATGATTTTCTTGCTTCGTGCTTTTTACAATGATGTCATCGACATAAGTCAGCACATTTCTGCCTATCTGAGACTGGAGAACCTTCGCAGTCATTCTGCTGAAACTCCCTCCAGCATTCTTGAGCCCCTCAGGCATCCGAAGATAGCAATATGTACCGCTTGGGGTTATGAAGCTAGTCTTCGGCTCATCTTCCTTCTTCATCCAGATTTGATGATAGCCTGAGTAGCAGTCCAGGAGACTCATGAGCTCCGAAGAAGCTGCTGCATCAACTAAAGAGTCTATCCTTGGCAGCGGGAATTCATCCTTCGGACAAGCCTTGTTGAGATCTGTGAAATCAATACACATTCTCCACTTGCCATTGGCCTTCTTCACCATAACAGTGTTAGCTAGCCACTCTGGATACTTCACTTCTCTGATAACTCCTGCACTGAGAAGTCTTTTTACTTCATTGCGAGCCCCTTCGGCCTTGTCATCAGACATTTTCCGAAGCCTCTGCTTTCGGGGTCTGAAGGATGGGTCAACATTGAGCGAATGTTCAATAACATCCCGATTCACTCCACAGAGATCATTGGCTGACCATGCAAAAACATCTTTGTTGTTGAATAAAAACCTTATCAAGGTTTTCTCCTGGTCTTCAGATAATTGCGAGCCCAATAGCACCTTCTGCTCTGCTATGTCTTCACACAATAACATGGGCTTCGGCTGATCCGCTGAAGCTGCCTTCTCCCTCCTGAATTTGTACTGTTCACAAGCTTCAACTCCATCTATGTTATGGATTGCTTTGGAGTCAGTCCAGCTTCCTTCGGCCCTTCTAGCAGCTTCCTGGCTTCCATGAATAGCAATAGGCCCTTGATCCGAAGGTATCTTCATGCAGAGATAAGCTGGGTGAAGAATTGCTTCGAAGGCATTAAGAGTACCACGGCCAATGATAGCATTGTAAGGATACTCCATGTCAACAATATCAAACACAATTTGCTCAGTCCTTGTGTTGTTAACAAATCCGAAGGTTACCGGCATGGTAATCTTCCCAAGTGCTACAATCTGCCGCCCTCCGAAGCCACAAAGAGGGTGCGTAGCATCATGAATCTTGTCTTCGGGCTCTTGCATTTGTCTGAAGGCTTTAGCAAATATAATGTCAGCTGCACTGCCTGTATCAACTAGGACATTGTGGACCAGAAATCCTTTGATCACGCAAGAGATGACCATGGCATCATTGTGAGGATAATCCTTAAGCTGAAGGTCTTCCTGAGAGAAAGTAATTGGAACGTGGGACCATTTTGACTTGATGAAGGGTCCCTGTACTCCAACATGCTGCACCCTTCTCTGAGCCTCCTTCTTCTGCTTCTTGTTAGCCGGCTCTGAGCAAGAACCGCCTGTTATCGGGAGCACCAGCTTCGAAGCCGAAGCAGCTCCAGCTTGATTGTTGAACGAAGCCATCAGCTCAGAAAAGTGGAAGTGAGTTCACCCACGGTGGGCGCCAATGTTGGGGGCTTGTTCTCAAATGCTAAGAGTTAAGAACAAGACAACACAGAAAATGTTAAATGTTAAAGTCCTTCGTCCTCCACCACCTTATATCCCTTCGAGATATAAAGAATTTCGGACGAAGGTTACGAAGGGCGTACCTTCGTAAACATAATAACGAGAGACGAAGTCATATAAATCATGAAGTATAAAATAAACATTCAAATGTTGTCATAGAATCATTTCCATTTTTACTAATACGAACACATATAAATGATTTCAAATTACAAATGTACCTTCGGTCCTGAAGAAGGTGTAAATACAAGCGTGATGCGAAGGCAAATGGCAGGTTCGCGTGAACAGTACAGAGGTACTGTTCATCTATTTATAGACACAGGTCGCAGCCTGTGACAAATTACAATTATGCCTCTTACAAAAGTTTACAACATTGACTCAGACCTCTATGGATAAAAAGGTCATTCTATCTCTATGTCGGTTTGTAACGCCGAAGCTTCATGAAAAGGAACCTTCGGCCATCTTCTGGGGACGACTTCAGCCGAAGCTGCTTCTTCGTGTGAGACCTTCGGCGCACCGAAGCATGGCCCCAACACAGATGGTTCGAGATATAAGGATTATGTTATGGTTTTGGTTCAAATATGATGATGTTGTTCCTCGATGAGGAAATGGTTCATGGGTTGGTTAATGCTAAAATCTGGCTTCTACTAATGATAAATACCTGTCCAACTAAAAGCAACTGCTTGAGCCTAACCCCACATAAAGCTAGTCCACTTCAGCCAAACGGGACATTTGCTGAGTACGTTGATGTGTACTCATCCTTGCTTTACCACAAAACACCAGGTTGTCCGCATTGTAACCACTGCTCAGGAGAAGGCGAAGTCGTGGAAGGAGACTTCCAGGAGTTCCAAGACTACGACGAATTCTAGGTGTGGGTTGGCGGCAACCCCCAGTCAGCTGCCTGTGAAGGCCTTATCTTTACTGCGTTTCGCTAGCACTTTGATTTACCTGTTAAGACGATGACTATGTGGATGTCTATGACTCTGTGATGTAATTAAGTTAATACCTTCTTAAGTTATTATTCGAGCAATGTGCATTGATGTTCATTTATGTAATCGTTGTGTACGTGAGTTCTGATCCTGGCACGTACATAGTTCGCACTTGGTTTGCCTTCCAAAACCGGGTGTGACACTTTGCTATCCTACCCGAGGCCTCTCGGCACTGGATGATCTCCCCCAGGGGGAAGGATGACACCACAGTCACCGGATGAGACTCGAAGTAGTGTCGTAACTTTTGCCGCGTCAGAATTACTGCGTATAGTAGCTTCTAAATTTGTGGGTAGCGGATCTTGGTCTCGGATAGCACCTCGCTGATGAAGTAGATCGGCCTCTGGACGAGCAGTGCGTGCCCTTCTTCTCGTCTCTCGACTACGATCGCGGCGCTGACCACCTGAGTGGTTGCGGCTACGTAGATCAAGAGGGCTTCTCCCGCAGCGGGGGGCACCAAGATGGGCGCATTGGTAAGGAGTGCCTTAAGGTTTCCGAGGGCTTCCTCGGCCTCGGGGGTCCAAGTGAAGCGCTTGACCTTCCTTAAGAGGCGGTACAAGGGCAATCCTTTCTCGCCGAGGAGCGAGATGAAGCGGCTCAGAGCCGCAAGGCATCTCTTGACCCTTTGTACTCCTTTCAAATCTTTGATAGGCCCCATGTTGGTGATGGCCATGATTTTTTCCGGGTTGGCCTCGATGCCACGCTCGGAGACGATGAATCCTAGGAGCATGCCTCGAGGAACTCCGAAGACACACTTCTCGGGATTGAGTTTCATGCCTTTCGCTCTCAGACACTTGAATGTCGTTTCAAGGTCAGAGAGGAGGTCGGAGGCCTTCCTTGTCTTGACAACGATGTCATCGATGTAAGCCTTGACCGTTCGGCCGATGTGCTCTCCGAACACATGGTTCATGCACCTTTGGTATGTCGCACCTACATTCCTCAAGCCAAATGGCATAGTAGTATAACAATACATGCCAAAAGGTGTGATGAAAGAAGTCGCGAGCTGGTCGGACTCTTTCATCTTGATTTGATGATAACCTGAATAGGCGTCGAGGAATGACAGGGTTTCGCACCCAGCAGTGGAGCCCACAATTTGATCGATGCGAGGCAGAGGGTAGGGAACCTTCGGACATGCTTTATTCAACCCGGTGTAGTCGACGCACATCCTCCATTTCCCACCTTTCTTTTTCACAAGCACAGGGTTAGCTAACCATTCAGGATGGAATACCTCTTTGATGAACCCTGCGGCCATTAGATTGTGGATCTCCTCGCTTATGGCTCTGCGCTTTTCTTCGTCAAAATGGCACAGATGCTGCTTCATGGGTCGGGCATCGGCTTGGATGTCCAGTGAGTGCTCGGCGACATCCCTCGGTATGCCGGGCATGTCCGAGGGACTCCACGCAAAAACTTTGGCGTTTGCGCGGAGGAAGTCGACGAGCACTGCTTCCTATTTGGGGTCGAGCTCGGAGCCGATCCGGACCTTCTTGTCAGCATTATTGCTGGGGTCGAGAGGGACGGACTTAACCGCCTCGATCGGTTCAAAGTTGCCGGCATGGCGCTTCGCATCGGGCACCTCCTTGGAGAGGCACTCTAGGTCGGCGATGAGGGCCTCAGACTCGGCGATGGCCTCAGCGTACTCCACGCATTCCACGTCGCATTCGTACGCGTGGCGGTACGTGGATCCGACGGTGATGACCCCGTTGGGGCCTGGCATCTTGAGCTTGAGGTACGTGTAGTTGCGGACGGCCATGAACTTGGCGTAGCACGGCCTTCCCAACACTGTGTGGTAGGTCCCTCGGAACCCGACCACCTCGAACGTGAGGGTTTCTTTTCGGAAGTTGGAGGGAGTCTCGAAGCAGATGGGCAAATCGAGTTGCCCAAGGGGCAGGACGCGCTTTCCGGGGACGATCCCGTGAAAGGGCACCACACCGGCCCGGATCGTGGACAGATCGATCTCCAAGAGCCTGAGGGTCTCGGCGTAGACAATGTTGAGGTTGCTGCCCCCGTCCATGAGGACCTTGGTGAGCCTAGCGTTGCCGATGATAGGATCGACAACGAGCGAGTACCTTCCTGGGCTCGGCACGTAGTCAGGGTGGTCGCCTTGGTCGAAGGTGATGGGCTTGTCGGACCAGTCTAGGTAGACTAGCGCCGCCACCTTCACCGAGCAGACCTCCCGACGCTCCTGCTTGCGGTGTCGAGCCGAGGCGTTCGCCACTTGCCCACCGTAGATCATGAAGCAGCCGAGGACCTCGGGGAACTCCTCTTCCTTGTCGCCCTCTTTCTTGTTGTCGTCTTGGCCTTTGCCATCTCCCTCTGAGGGCCCGGCCTTATGGAAGTAGCGCCGAAGCATGACGCATTCCTCAAGGGTGTGCTTGATGGGACCCTGGTGATAGGGGCATGACTCCTTGAGCATCTTGTCGAACAGGTTGGCCCCTCCGGGAGGCTTCCGAGGGTTCCTGTGCTCGGCAGCAGCGACAAGATCCGCGTCAGCGGTGTCGCGCTTTGCTTGCACCTTCTTCTTGGCCTTCTTCTTCGTGCCCCGCTGGGCGGACGCCTCGGGGACGTCTTCCTGCTGCCTTCCCTGAGGCTGCTTGTCCTTCCGGAAGATGGCCTCGACTGCCTCCTGACCAGAGGCGAACTTGGTGGCGATGTCCATCAATTCTCTCGCCTTGGTGGGGGTCTTGCGCCCCAGTTTGCTCACTAGGTCGCGTCAAGTGGTGCCGGTGAGGAACGCCCCGATAACATCTGAGTCGGTGATGTTGGGCAGCTCAGTGCGCTGCTTTGAAAACCGTCGGATGTACTCTCGCAGGGATTCCCTCGGCTGTTGGCGGCAGCTTCGGAGATCCCATGAGTTCCCAGGGCGCACGTACGTGCCCTGGAAATTTTCAGCGAAGGCCTTGACCAGGTCATCGCAGTTGGAAATCTGCGCGGGAGGCAGATGCTCCAGCCAGGCCCGGGCGGCGTCGAAAAGAAACAGGTGGAGGTTGCGGATGATGAGATTGTCGTCGTCCGTCCCTCCCAGCTGGCATGCCAGCCGGTAGTCCGCATGCCACAACTCCGGCCTTGTTTCCCCCGAGTACTTGGTGATGGTAGTCGGGGCCTGGAACCGTGTCGGGAACGACGCCCGTTGTATGGCCCGACTGAAGGCTTGCGGACCTGGTGGTTCGGGCGAGGGACTCCGATCCTCCTCACTGTTGTAGCGTCCTCCGCGCCTGGGATGGTAGCCTCGGTGCACCCTCTTGTCGAGGCGGGCTCGACGGTCGCGGCGGTGGTGCTTGTCACCGGGGCGACCTGGGGCCGCAGGTGCCCCGTCCCGCGTGCGCCCGGTGTGGACCGAGGCCTCCCGCAGGAGTCGGGAAGTTGTTGCGCGATGCTCCGAGGGGCACCCTTGCCTTCGGGAGGCAGAGCTCTCGGACCGTCGGACTGCGGCATCCTCCAGGAGATTCTTGAGTTCTCCCTGGATACGCCGCCACTCGGTGGTGGATGGCTCCGGCATTGTTCGGAGTAGTATTGCTGCTGCTGCTAGATTCTGGCCGACCCCGCTTGTGACGCCCTGAATTTGGGGGTAGATTTTTTTCTTCTTTTCCCTCACCAAATTCAGGCGTTACCCTTTCCTTTTCCCTTTTCTCCTCGCTAAACCTTGATCTTTTCCAAAGTTATAGCGGGATTCGGCCTGAGATCCCATGTAAAGCAAAACCCTAAAATACTTTATTTTGTGTGATGCACCATGCCGAAACATGCATACTTTTTGATTGTTTAAAATGTAAATGCATTCATCTAGAGAAAATAGATTTTTAGAAAAAGGAAAACCTTTTTCTTCTCCCTTTCCCCCCTCCTTCCCCATTTTTGGGCCCAGCCACCCCCTCCCCCGCGCGCCCGGCCCAGCCGGCCGGCCCAGCCGCGCCCCCCTCCCTCCCCCTTTGGGCCCAAACGGCCCAGCCACCCCTTCCCCCCCCCCCAAATTCTCTCTCTCCCCTCCCCTGCGGGCCCCGCCCGTCATCCCCTCCCCTGCCCTAACCGCGCCCCCTCCCCTAGCGCCGTCGCCGCCGCCTCCCCCCCAGCGCCACCGCCGCGCCGCCCTCCCCTGCCGTGGTGAGGCCCCCCTCCCCTCTCCTCCCCCTTCCCCCTCCCCCTTCCCCGTCGGGCCCCGGCAACCCGCGCCGCCCCGTGCCCGGCCCCCGCCCCAGCGAGCGGCCCCCACCCCGCCCTCGCTCGTCCCTCGGCGAGCCGCCCTGCCCCCGCGCCCGTCCGGCCGCCCTCGCGCCACCCGGCCGAGCCCCGCCCCCGCGCCCGCCCGGCCGCCCTCGCGCCGCCCGGCCGAGCCCTGCCCCTCCCCGCGCCCGGCCACCCCAGGCGAGCCGCGCTCAGCCCCGCCCCCGGCGAGCCGCCTCGGCCCCTCCCCGGCGAGTCCGCCCCCGCCCCACGCCCAGCAGCCCCGGCGAGCCCGCCCCCGCCCCACGCCCAGCAGCCCCGGCGAGCCCGCCCCTGCCCCGCGCCCGGCCGCCCCCGGCGAGCCGTGCTCGGCCCCGCCCCCGGCAAGCTGCCTCGGCCCCGCCCCGGCGAGTCCGCCCCCGCCCCGCGCCCGGCCGCCCCGGCGAGCCGCCCCCATGCCCAGCCCCGCCTCGGCCCCGGCCGCGCCGTCCCACGCCGCCCCATGCCCGGCCCCCGCGCCCGGCCGTGCCGCCCCGGCCCCGGCCGCCCTCGCCTCGGCCCCGGCTGCGCCGCCCCGGCCGTGTCCCCGCCCCGCCCGTGCGCCGTGCTCGCCCGCCCGCCCCGGCGTGCCTTGCTCGCGTCGTGACGGCCCCGGCGCGGCCTCGAGCTCGGCCCAGTGTGGCTATGGCGCGCGGCCTTGAGCTCGGCTAGCGCGCGGCCCCGACGTGCGCACGGCTAGTTCACGGCGCGTGCGTGCAGCCTTGCGCGCGTGCTCGCGTAGTGCGTAGTGCCTTGGCACGGCCCGTCGCGCCTTCGTCTACCCCCAGACGTCCCCGTCTACCCCCCTTTTTATATTTTATGCGCGCTAATCGCATTGTTCATGTTAATAAAATAGGAGACTCAATTTAGAAATTGGTTACGTTAGTTAATTTGTATAGCTAATCGTCTATCTTATTTAATGTTTATCTACAAAAAGGGGTCACGTTTCCATTAGTGCATGTAGCTAATCCTTATTATTGAAGCTAAGTAGAACTAGAGTACGTAACATTTAGTTATTCGTTTACCCGTAGTGCGCCTCGAGCATAAACTTTAACCCCTGCGAGACCTTTCCCCGTTTCTTTCTAACCATGGTAAATGCATTATCGTATGTTATATTCTATGCATGTTTAATCTACTTGTTCTCTTGTATGGTGTACTGTTGGTTTCCTAATTTCAATGGATAGATGTATGTATGTTTGCACCCGCATAGAGAACGATCTAGTTGAAGAGCCCGAGGAACTAGCAGGAGAAGCCCCCGAGCAGCAGTCGGTTGGTGGAGGCAAGTGACCCTTGACCTATCTCTGTCCTATTCATTCTTTAATTCACCTCCCACATTACACATTTATACTTAAGGATTGACTAGCTTTTGTTATCCATTACCTTGCTTACCTATTTGGGTTGGATTATTATTGTTTAGCTTTATGCTATTGCTCAACTATAATCAATGAACATGATGAGATTTTATCTATGATACGCTGTTTTCCCACCTTCTTATTACGATGTTCTACTTGTGGCCTTTAAGGGGGCTCGAGCGGTTTCTCGAGTGCCTCTCCGTAAGGACCTGTTCTTTGGATGACCGCCCGGGAAAACAGTGCAACCATGAGGGTAGAATGGGGTGCCCTTAGCTGAATAATTAGAGGACCCGAGGTGTAGTTCGCTTAGCCGTCGTGCCATCAATGGGGCTCGGTGTATGCGGCTCGCTCTGCCAAGCTTGGGTTCGCCCCCTTGGGGAGGAGTGCGGTGCATTTAGAAAACCTAACGGTCGGCTACAGCCCCGGGGAATCTTTGTAAAGGCTACATAGTGATGCCCTGCTGGACCACCTAGGCAGTGGTCAATGGGGAGTAGCTCTCTCCGGGTAGGAAGGGAATCACGGCTTGTGGGTAAAGTGCACAACCTCTGCAGAGTGTTTGAAAACTGATATATCAGCCATGCTCGCGGTTATGAGCGGCCAAGGGAGCTCCAGTGATTAGTGGTACTTGATCAGAGACATTTTAGTTTACAGGTGGCAAGGAGACTGATGGTTTTGGTTATGACTATGGTGCTGGTAAGTGGTATTCTTTCCGTGTGGAAAGGGTACATCGGGCTAATAACTTGGGTTAATGCTAAACCCTGGCTTTCTATTAGTAAATAATAATCTGACCAACTAAAAGCAACTGCTTGACTAATCCCCACATAAAGCTAGTCCACTACAGCCAAACAGGATACTTGCTGAGTATGTTGATGTGTACTCACCCTTGCTCTACACACCAAACCCCCCCATCCCTAGGTTGTCAGCATTGCAACCACTGCTCAGGAGAAGATGAAGCCGTGGAAGGAGACTTCTAGGAGTTCCAAGACTACGATGAGTTCTAGGCGTGGGTTAGCGGTAACCCCCAGTCGGCTGCCTGTGAAGGCCGCGTTTATCTACATTTCTTTTCTGCACTTTGATTTATTGTAAGGACTATGTGGATGTCTCAGACATATGATGTAATCGACTATTATTTCCCTTTTTAATACTATTTGAGCACTGTGTGATGATGTCCATGTTATGTAACTGCTGTGTACGTGAATTGCTGATCCTGGCACGTACATGGTTCACATTCGGTTTGCCTTCTAAAACTGGGTGTGACATAGGTGGTATCAAAGCCGTGCTGACTGTAGGACCGCTAACCTAGAATAGAATGGTCGTTCTAAGGATTATAGACCTCTGTCCCTGCCTTGACTTTGATATCCCTTCAAAAGTTGGTCATACCGACCAAACCTATCGGCGTTCCGAGACCGGGGGGGTCCCTGAGCCGATGAGTGAATGTCGCCGCGTGCCCCAGCCCAGATGGGTCGAGCGCGAGGCCGAGAGCGAAGGGGGGAAAGCGAGGCAGCCGGAGACCGGCGTGAGAGAGGTGGGAATCCCGCGGCCTTCGTGTTCGTCCCGCGCCCAGGTTGGGTGCACTTGCAGTAGGGGGTTACAAGCGTCCACGCGGGAGAGGGAGCGAGCGGCTTCAAGCGAGCGCGTACCTCGTCCTCGTCCCCGCGCGGCCAACCCTCTCTAAGAGGGCCCTAGTCCTTCCTTTTATAGGCGTAAGGAGAGGATCCAGGTGTACAATGGGGGGTGTAGCAGAGTGCTACGTGTCTAGTGGAGGAGAGCTAGCGCCCTAAGTACATGCTGTTGTGGCAGCCGGAGAGACTTTGGCACCCAGCTGGTGTGATGTCGTGGCTGTCGCAGGAGCGATGGAGCCTGGCGGAGGGACAACTGTCGGAGCGGTTGAATCCTTGATGACGTCCTCTTGCTTCCGTAAGGGGACTGAGAGCCGCCGTCGTCACAGAGTATGCAGGGCGCCATCATTGCCTATCTAGCGGAGCGAGCCAGATGGGACGCCGGTCTTGTTCCCTGTGGCCCGAGTCAGCTCGGGGTAGGGTGATGATGGCGCCTCCTGTTGACGTGGCTGGTCTGCGCCCTAGGTTGGGCGATGTGGAAGCTCCTCCGAAGCCAAGGTCGAGTCTGTCTTCCATGGCCGAGGTCGGGTCCGAGCCCCAGGTTCGGACGAGGCGGAGATCGCTGGCTGATACCGGGGTGGAGTCCGAGCCCTGGGGTCGGGCGAAGCGGAGTTCGTCGTCTTCTGGGGCCGAGCCCAAGTCCGAGCCCTGGGTCGGGCGAGGCGGAGATCGTCGTCTTCTGGGGCTGAGCCCAAGTCCGAGCCTTGGGTCGGGCGAGGCGGAGATCGTCGTCTTCTGGGACTTAGCCCGAGTCCGAGCCCTGGGTCGGGCGGAGTTCGCCGTCTTCCGGGACTTAGCCCGAGTCCGAGCCCTGGGTCGGGCGGAGCGGAGATCGTCGTCTTTTGGGACTTAGCCCGAGTCCGAGCCCTGGGTCGGGCGGAGTTTGCCATCTTCCGGGACTTAACCCGAGTCCGAGCCCTGGGTCGGGCAGAGTTCGCCGTCTTCCGGGACTAAGCCCGAGTCCGAGCCCTGGGTCGGGTGGAGTGGAGCTTCCTATGGTGCCTTCGGCAGGGCCTGACTGCCTGTCAGTCTCACTCTGTCAAGTGGCATCGCAGTCGGAGTGGCGCAGGCGGCGCTATCCTTCTGTCAGGCCGGTCAGTGGAGTGGCGAAGTGACGGCGGTCACTTCGGCTCTGCCGGCTGGGGGGCACGCATCAGGATAAAGGTGTCAGGCCACCTTTGCATTAAATGCTCCTGCGACTTGGTCAGTCGGCGCGGCGATTTGGTCAGGGTTGCTTCTTAGCGAAGACAGGGCCTCGGGCGAGCCGGGAACACATTCGCCATTGGAGGGGGGCCTCGGGCGAGACGGAGATCCTCCAGGGTCGGCTGCCCTTGTCCGAGGCTAGGCTCGGGCGAGGCGTGATCGAGTCCCTCGTATGGACCGATCCCTGACTTAATCGCACCCATCAGGCCTTTGCAGCTTTATGCTGATGGGGGTTACCAGCTGAGAATTAGGAGCCTTTAGGGTACCCCTAATTATGGTCCCCGACAGTAGCCCCCGAGCCTCAAAGGGAGTGTTAGCACTCGCTTGGAGGCTTTCGTCGCACTTTTTTGCAAGGGGACCAGCCTTTCTCGGTTGCGTTTTGTTCCGGTGGGTGCGCGCGAGCGCACCCGCCGGGTGTAGCCCCCGAGGCCTCGGAGGAGTGGTTTCACTCCTCCGAGGTCTTAATGCCTCGCGTAATGCTTCGGCTGGTCTGGTCGTTCCCTTATGCGAGCTGGCCGTAGCCCGGGTGTACGGTCGGGTCCCAAGTTCTCGGGCTGGTATGTTGACGCTGTCAACGGTTCGGCCGGAGCCGGGTTTGCGAGAGCAGCCCCCGAGCCTCTGCACAGGGCGAGAGGACGATCGGGGACAGACTCGACTTTTTCACATACGCCCCTGTGTCGCCTTTCCGCAAGGAGGAGGGGGGGAAAGCGCCATGTTGCCCTCGATGGGCGCCGAACATGGTGTCTCCGGTGAGCTGCAAGCGGGTAATCCGAGTGGACGTTCGTGCCCCATTCGTTAGGGGTCGGCTAGGGGCCCAGAGGCACGCCCAAAAGTACCTGCGGGTGATCTGCCGGACCCGGTCCCCTGGCGACGGGGTCCGAGGGCTCGATGCCTCCCTCTGATGGGATTCCGTTACAAGATCGTTCCCGCTGGTCTCGGAAATGTCCTAGGGTACCTCGGGAGCGCAGCCCGAGCTTGGTTATGTATCGAATGTACCCATGGTCATCCCTCGCTCGGTGTCTGAGGCGGCTGTGAACCCTTCGGGGGCCAGCCATCGAACCCCTGATCAGTAGTGGGCACGGAGCCCGAGTAGCCTGAGGCGGCCGTGGAACCCTTCCGAGGGGCCGGCCTTCGAACCTCTGACCAGTAGTGGGTGTAGGGCCCACACGATCTGAGGCGGCTGTCGAACCCTTCCGAGGGGCCAGCCTTCGAACCTCTGATCAGTAGGGAGGCTCGGAGCCTGGTTCCTTCACGGGGAAGGATCCCTTTCGGGGTATCCCCCTTTCCCGGTCCCTGTTGCAAGAGAGAGAAAGGGGAAAAAAGGAAAAGGATACGAAATAGAACGACGCGGCGTACCTTTTTTGACGCGGTCATTATGGCGAAGGCGAAGCGTCGCCCGCTTCTCCTTCCAGAGGCGCCGCCTGTCCCGCCGTGGAGTTAATGCGACGGGGCGAGTGGTTGGCGGGGCGGTCGTTGCGCGTGCGCGAGCCATTCGGGGAACGGCTGTTTCGCTTTGCGTTTTTGAATCCCGCGTCCGGTCCGGGCGGAACGTTTGGACCGGTCTCACCTTAGTCCTTATATACTCGGGAGAGGGTCTGGCGATGGTTCTTTGCTCCTCTTTCTGCCTCCCTATCAGGTTTTCGCAACCCGAGAGACTTAGCCAGAGAAGAGGAAACCGCCCTCCCTGTCCCTTGCGCCGCCACCCCTTCCGCTCGGTGATGGCTGATCGGGTGACCATCATCTCGTCGCGCGACCCATGGCCTTTTTCCACGGTGACGGCGAGTGATCTAGAGGATCTTGTCGGCGAGGGTTTACTTCGCCCCCTCACGGATGAGCAGCGGCCGGAATGGATTCCCCCCATGGGAGGAGTCGCTCTGTCCCCACCGCCCGGGTACATCGTGAGCTTCATCTCCTTCCACGAGCGGGGATTTGGTGTGCCGGCGAGCCGATTCATGCGAGCAATCCTGCACCACTACGGGGTGGAGTTGCACAACCTCAGCCCCAACTCCATCTCGCAGGCCGCCATCTTCGTAGCGGTGTGTGAGGGGTACTTGGGGATCGCCCCCCATTGGGATTTGTGGACCCATCTCTTTTTCGCAGAGCTTTTTGCTTCGCCGACGGGGGAGAGGAAGGTTCGCGCGGCGGTGCGGGCCGGCGGCTGCACCCTCCTGTTGAGGCAGTCGCGGGCGTTGCTGTATATTCCCGCAGTCCTTGCATCCTCGAACAAGGGGTAGCAGCGCCGGTGGTTCTACCTCTGGAATGACGGCGAGTTGCTCCCGCTGTTCCCCCAGCGAGTAGTCACCACCGCCGCCGATGCTTGGCGCCACGGGACCCCGCACGAAAGGCAGAAGAACCTTGAACCCCTTCTCAAGGCCTTGGAGGCGTTGCGAAAGGGGGGACTCACCGCTGCGGGAGTGATTGCTACCATCCACTGCCGGAGGGTGCTTCCCTTGGCGGAGCGACGGCTGCCGCTTTGGGAGATGACATCGGAGGCTGACTTGGAGGGCTCGCGGATGTCCTCTAATCCTCTTCCCTTCGACGTTCTCCACGGGCGGGTGTCCGTTGCTGTGGGGAAGCCGAACCCCGGCGCCTTCTCCTAGCCTTTGATGCGCCCTGACCAAGGGTGCGTGACCCTGGTGAGTGTCCCCTCCTTCTTTCTTCTTGCGTCGGGTTGCCCTTGGTTTTCACGGTCGGGATTTCGATCCGTCTTCAGGAGGTAGGGTGGCACAAGCCTTCCCTGCCATGGGTCCCGCAGGATGCGGCGGACCGAGCAGTGCGGCGGGTCGCCGCGGAGGAGAAGAAGAAGAAGGACGCGGAGAAGGCCCGGGCCCGCGAGCGGAGGCGGGCCCGAGACGCTTTGGAAAAGCTTCGTCACCGGCAGGAGAGGGAGGGGCTCCCGAGGGAGCCGTCGCCGAAAACGCCCGACGACGACGACGATGATGAAGATGATGATGAGGAAGACGACATGGGTGTCCGCCTTGGACTCAGCCCTGGCTTGGGGTCAGGCCAGGAGCCGTCAAGCCAGCCCCCGAGCAGGCTGATGCCGTCAGTCCCTGGAGTCGGGACGCCGGGGTCCCGACCCAAGGGGCGGGGGCAATCCGAGAGGGTACTTGACCCCTCGGCTGGAGGAGTTGAGGCGACCCCGGGGAGCCAGGCCGAGGCGTCTGCTCCCCGAGAGCCGCCGCCCACGCGGGCAGCGCAGGGGAGCGACCTTCAGGTCGCCGTGGCGGTGCCTGGGCAGTCCGCCCCCGGGCGTTCAGGGCGCCCAAAGCAAGGGTGGTGCCGAAGCTGCCGGCGAAGCGGACCTCGGCGGTGGCTCCGGGGGTCGAGATCCGAGAGACCTCCCCCAGGCTCGGTTGGTCATGGTCTGGAGCGGGTAAGTATCTTGGAATGTCTTCGTCCTGGCTCTTCATTCGCATGTCCCGGTCGTGATTTTTCTTTTTTCTCTCAGCAAGCGAAGCCATGGCCTGACTGACCTGGCACCCCGGAAGGCCCTTAAGACGGCGCCGGCTTGCGTGGCCAGCGCCGCACCGGGCCTTGCCGTTCAGCTGACCTTCTCGCAAGGTGCTCCATAGCAGGGGGCTCAGGCGGCACCAGCCGCCGTGGAGCGGGTTCCTGAGGCTGGCTCTTCTGCTGAGGCGGTCATTGTGATAGGGGAGGCGGCTGACGCGGACATGGCCCTAGGCCCACCGGACGTGCCGGCGATGTCGGCACCTGTCGCTACTGAAGTCGCCGCCGTCCCGGTCGGGGAGCGACCGGTTGCTGCCGACGTCGAGACGGCTGAGGCGTCGGCGCTCGGTGCCTCGGAAGAGGGGGGCGTGGAGACGCGATCCGTCCCGCCGGGCGGCAGTCTCATCGCTGTGAGGCCTCGGATCCCGACTTCGTTCTCGACGATGAACGGGAGGACCAGTCCTGGGACGAGCTCTGTGAGTGTGCCGAAGCAACGGTGGGGTCGCTCCGGTCGTCGCTGGAGGTTTTCTGCAGGGACGTCCCCAAAATCCTCCAGGTAACGGTTTCAGGCATACCTTTTCTCTTTTGTGACCAAGGCGTCCTTCGTGACGCCCCGCTTCCTTCCCTCAGGATCTGACAGATCGGAGCGCCGCCAAGTCGTTGTTCATCCGGCGCGAGGTCGACGTCTGGGGCTCGTTGCGATCCCTGAGGACCTCGCTCGCCGGGGCTACTGCGCGCCTCTCTCAGCAGGGTGCCGAGGTAGCGGACCTTCGGTTGCTCTGCACCGATCTGAGAACCGAGGCGGCAGCGGCGTGCGCAGAAGCACGACGACAGCAGTCGGAGTTCGACCCGGTCGTCAAGGAGCAGGACCAATCTCGGGGCCGGGCTGCCGAGGCCGAAAGTCAGGCCGAAACCCTTGCAGCCGACCTAGCCGTAGCCCAGGTCGCAGCCTCGGAGCAACGTGCTCGAGCCGGAGGTACGCCTTGGCCATCTTCGGTTTTCGTTCCTGCTTGTTTCCTCTGCTCGTGTTTGAGGTCTTTCTTCTGGCTATTCGCAGAGCTCGAGTCCGCCCTCGATGAGTCCGCCAAGGCGCTTGCCGAGGCGCTTGCCGGGGCGGCCGAGCAGAGGGAGGCCGACCACGCGGCCATGTCCGAGGCCGTCTCGGACGTTTATCGGGTCCTTGGCTCCGGCGACGTCCCCTCAGGAAGCTCCCCTCACAGTCGCCTTCAAGTCTTGGGCGATCATGTGCGCGGCAGACTCCGCGAGGCGCTACACCACGGCGTCAGGCGGGCCTTCGCTGTAACACCCCTGGTGTTACTATAACTAAAACTTGAGCATGGCATCATAAGCATTGGCATGGCATATGTTTGACACACCTAGAGTGCATTCACTAGGCAAAAATTTCAAACAAGTTGTATTGTTTTAATGTTTTGCAAATAGGACCCTGGGTAGGAAGCTTTACCTTAAATAGGGATTAAAGGGGTAAAACTTAACCCAAATTGAGAAAACCTAAAGGCTTTAGGGAAATAGTTGTAAAATATCCCCAAAAACAAAGTTGAATCACATTTATACCCCTGGGATACTAAAAACCCTAATTGGAACCATGGAAAACCCTAAAACCAAACCCTAGGGGCTTATGTGCAAAATTAGTCCACTTTTGGACTAAAGTGCAAAAACCAAGCCAAATAAGTTTCTTAAGTCCTTTGGTTCACAAATATGTGGACTTGAAAGCCAAACCCTAAGTTTTGGACTTAAATGCAAAATGGACCTCATTTGAGTTCTATACTAAGTCTGAAATTCAGTGTTGAAGGCTCAACTTTGGGGCTTTGTAACTTTCAAAGCATAGGGTTTTTGCCCAAAGTGACCACAACAAGTTTGTAGCCCAATTATAGGAGAACAACTTTGTTTAAGGATTCAAGCCATGTTCTTATGAGAAATGTGGAGAAAATCTCAACCCAAGTTGGACTGTCAGGCTGGTTCTGTCTGAACATCAGACTAACAGATTCCTGCCCTCAACTTCAAGCTTAAATTCCAGCTTGATCCAATGGGTTTTTGTGGCATCATCATATTACAAAGTTTCAGATGGTGTATTGCTCTACACTTGTTTTGTAGAGCCTCGGTTGAGTTGCCATGTGAATTCGAGAGAAAATTGGGCTTCAAACTGGGCTGTCAGATTCATTTAACTGAACTCTTCGATGGTACAGTGCTCTCAGGGTGATCAGAATGCCAGCTCGGACAGCTCGACGCCGATAACCCCTCCGCCGTGATTCACGTCGCCGGCGTCATGATTCGCGCTCGGGTAAGTGGATAACGTCGCAAGGTTAAAAGATTGTCACCGCCCGTGACCTGGAAGCCACTCCGGCTAGCCGTAGTTCATCTCCCCTGGCTCACCGCCCGCGGGTAAAGTGCTCACGCCGCCGTGCCCTCGCCGTTGGCCACCGCGTGTCCCAACCACGTCACCGCATCGCCGTGACCCCCTCTAACTATCTATCGATCACCGGAGTTATTGCCACGCCATAGGACACGTAACCACGCGCGCCAGGGTTCTTCCTCCTCTCCGGCCGCCAGCAATGCTCGGCCGAATTCGTCACCGCCGCCTAACTTCTCTATAAATTGAAGCCACCGCAAGCTCCGTAGGGTAGTCAAGAACCCCGACACCCAGTATTGTCCCCAGTTGATCGCCAGCGAGCTTGAATTTCACAGTTCCCCCAATTCGGTTTCCGCCACCGCGAAGAAGACCTCACCGTGGCCAGCTCGATTCGGGTGAGCTCAAATCCCTCTGCCGCCTGTTCTAGCCTCCTTAGGTACCCCGCAAACCCCTCGGGCCCTTTAATTGAACCGGACCACCAGGGATCACCGGGAACACGTACCATTGTCCTCTTTGTTCGCGGTTCACGTGGACAGGGCGTGATAGCTTACCAATCGTGAAATTAAGCTAGGGAAATCGTTCGGGGAGGGTTTAATCCGGTGTACGCCGCTCGAGAGCACCGGCCGTTGCTTAAATCCGCCGGCGCAACCTCACCGGAGTTCATCCTCCGCGCGGCCGTTGTCGCGGACCTCCCACTGCGAAGAAATAGAACATGGAGGGTTTATCTGCAAGTTGTCAGCGACACAGTAGAATAGTAATCAAACCCATCTCCAGTTAGTTAAAACCCCAGGGCCCTGTTGCAAAAACTCCACAGCGGGCGCGGGCGCGCGCATTTCTTCTGGTCATGGGCCGACCTGGGCTAGATTCAGTCCAATACTATTCATCTGTTTTTCTTTTTCTTTTATCTCCAGAGCCAAAACAATTATAGAAAACAGTAGAAAAATGATAAAATTGTGAAACCAATTTTCCTAGGCTTGTTATTTTCCCTAGAATTTAATAAAAATAGTTTTGTGATTTTTAGTGGAAATAAGAAATTTTAGGGCATTTAAAGTAGTTAAAAGTATTAGTTATGGATTTTTAGAAAATATTTGGTAAGTCCAAAAATGCCCAAACTTTTTATGAGAACTTAAAACAATATTTAAAAGCCTTGGGTAGGATTTGAGTTGATTTGGACCATGTTTGATAACTAGAACCCAAAACCACCCCCCTGCCCTATGAACTCCTTTACCGACTCTGGAAACCCTAAGTTCTCGGAGTACCGTGAAGGAAAGTTGTATTCAAGACATAGATAATAAGTTTATATTATCTTTGCATCCTCATGAACATCCCATGGCATCCATTCTTATATATGTATATATATGGTTATGTTAGAACGTGAAGAAGAAATAGAAGTCACCGAGGAAAGGACACCACCACCTTCGGATTCTCAAGCAGGCAACTGCTTCTACTTCGATATTTGTGGATCCGAACCCAACTCACCTGTGAACGAAGGCAAGCCCCGGTGCATTTGCCACCTCCCTTGATGTTTTTAAAATCTTTCTCACTTGCTTGCTGCATTAGGTGATAGGAGTTGATTGATTAAACAATTCCTGCATTACCTTCCTTGATCTTGATTACCCTCCTTGAAACCCTGTTTTTTACAAAAAGGTTTTACTATGCTTAGTATTGCTTTAGAAAAACAAAAGGATTTGTTTTACAAAAGATGTTTGGCAAAGTGGGAGGGTTGTTTTCGAAAATAAAACTTGATGGTGAATCCATCACGGCCGTGATGGGTTCAACATCGGAAAAGATGTACCTCTGCCAGGTACCAAGATTTGGGTTTAAATGATTAAGCTGAGACCGGGCGGTGACTTGCACGATAAGAGAGTCTCGGTGTAGTGTCTCCGTCTGAGTCGATTAAGGACCGTCTCGATGTAGGCTTGATGATCGAGGACCCTTTAGCTGGTCACATGCCTCGTCATGGGTAAGCCTTGCCTCGGGCAGACTAAGGCCAGAATAAGATAACACGAAATGGGCGTGGAGCGGTGGCGAGAGTAGCGTGTACCCTCCGTGGCAAGAGGCTGGACGGTGGTGTAGCTGTGCTCTCGGTTTGCGTGAACCTGATCCGGTCTTAAGAACCCCGGGGGCGGGTTGACATATGCAAGGGTTAAGTGCTACATATGTCGTGTGATTGGAGATCCTCAGCTGAGTATAATCGATTCGGATCGCCGTACCTTCGCGGTTATGAAGACTTGGTCACTGACCTACACGTAGCATTCCACTAAAAATGATGGGTATTTGTTAAGAAATTGGCTAGTGCAGGACCAGTGATTGAACTAGGGTAGAAAGAACTCCAGTTGCAGGTAATTGAACTTAACTTGACAAATAAAATTGGATTTTTAAGGATCCACTTTAGTAAGCATTTCTGCAAAACAGAGTCTTTGATTATTGAAAAGCCTTACCTTGACTCCCATATAACCAGCATATCCTTGAGAGTCTTTTCTTTAGTCGGGTAAGACTTGCTGAGTAATTCCATACTCAGGGTTTATCCCTTCGTTGTTTTTAGGTGAGGAAGTAGCAGATTTCTGCTGCTTCTGTGCCAAGGTGGTTCCTAAAGAAGAAAAGCAAGACTGAAGTGCGGGAGGAAAGGATCCTCCATTAGAAATCTTTTGCTTAGCACTTATCGGGAGGAGTCTGTGCCTCCCTTGGTTTGTATAATATTACTACTTAGCACTCGCTTTTAGTTCTGGTCTGTAATAAAACAACTTGAGCTTGTTTTTTTAAATAAATGTAAGTTATGTAATCGCTTTCGCATTTCTTTATCTCCGATGTTCTGTAATGTCTGTAAGACGGGTGAAACGTTCCTGGTGAGGTAAGGAAAGATACCGAACTTGTCAAGTGACTTAGGAACATCTATAGGGTGTCTGATGTCTGTTAGACAAGGACAACTGTAGGTGGGCCTAATTACTTGGGAGGTTCCGTCACAGCTGGTATCGGAGCGTAGCCCTTCTTTGCAGATATTATGAGGCATCTTCAAAAGGATTTTCAAAAGTCTTACCTAAAAACTCTTTTCTCTTCTTACCTAAGTATTCTGAAGAGTCTATCTTAAAGACCAGATAGGAAGAGTGCAATGTATAGAAGGTTGAATCGACTAAGGTTGATTCTGTACTTACACATGCATCATGCTAAAAATTATACTAATAACATTTTCCCCCTTAGAAAGATGCCGCCACGCACAAGGCTTACGGCACGCAAGTCCACTGGACCAATTGGAGTGCCCCGGCATCAACTGGCCCCTCGACATGAAAGCAGTAGCAGTGGGAGTAATGACCCCATAGGAGATCTTGAAGCCCGAGTGGGTCGACTTCAAGCGGCGCTGCAACACAGGACCGATGCTTGGGTCGCAGACGGAGATAGAATCAATGAACTAAGAAGGGACATCCGTCACCTGCAGGATCAGCTTGCTGATCGGGACTTAGCACTTGACTGGGCAGTACAGTCCCGTTTGCTGGCATGTGCTAAGGAAGCAAGGGCTCAGGCCCGAATTAAGGAACTTAGCTCAACTGTCGATGACCTGCAGATCTATTGCAATACGTTGCATGAGGAAGTCCATATACTATACTCCCAATTACACCCTAGTGCACCTGCACACCCTGCTGAGGCGGAAGCCGGACCCTCTCACGTTGCGGGACGCGCGCTGGGTGGGGAGTTAGACCTTTTTGAGCCCCCTCCTTCCTTGAGGTTGGTTGATGTCTGGACTCCCACACCTGACGATGAGGCCGCCAAGAGTAATGGGCAGCAGGACTAATGGTGTAATAGAAGTAGAGTAGTGTATTGTAGATTGTACTGTTGTATAATAGGTTGAACTTTTGTATAATGGGTAATGTATCCTGTTATGTAATATCGAGTCTGTATCATTACTTTTTATAGTAATGTAAAATGGAAGGTTTCTCTGGCATATTATGTTTATTTCAAATGTTCTTTGCCACAGATGCCGACCAGGACTCGAGGACAGGACGCAGCAGGAACTTCTGGGGGAAGGGATGTTACCCCAAACCCACCTTCGGTTCCTCCCACATTGGCCGAGGCGATTGCCGCCTTGGTAAATGCCACTGCAGACAATACCCGCTTTCTTAGGGAAATGGCGGGTCAACAACAATTCCAGCAGCAGGCAGGAAGGGGTTATCAGCAAGGCCCCCGTGAGACCACTTATCTGGACTTCTCAGAAACCCGTCCACCACTATTTGTGAAAGCTGAAGATCCACTAGAAGCCGATGAATGGATACGAGTTATTGAGCAGAAATTTGGTCTTCTCCGTTGTTCAGAAACGCAGAAGCCGTTATTCGCAGCACAACAACTACGTGGTCCTGCCAGTACCTGGTGGGGAAATTTTGTGGCTATTCAACCTGTCAACCATCAAATTACCTGGGAAGAGTTTAAAGCAGCCTTCCGTGAGCACTACATACCCGAAGGAGTGCTGCATATGAAACAAGAAGAATTTATGAAGTTAAAACAAGAAGGAGATACCATCAATCAGTATCTCAACAAGTTTAATCACCTGTCGCAATATGCCATCGACCAGGTGAATACTGATTTAAAGAAGAAGAACTGTTTTATGAGAGGACTAAATGATCGGCTACAGAGGAAAATGGCTGCTTGTATTGACTTGACGTATGGAAAGGCTGTCAGCACAGCCTTATATGTTGAAGCAAAATACGCAAGCTCTGGGAAGAATAAGGGATTCAGTGGTGAGAGGCCTAATCAGGGCCAAGCGAAGAGGCAACGGTTTGTGATCCGGCCTTCAAGCCAAAATCGCACTTTTTCTCGTCCACCCTCATTCCCTTTCAAACAGCCAATCATTATTCGCCCCAACAATACCCCCACTACTCCAAATCAGCCAGGTGCCCCAGGCACTCGATTCCCTGCCTTGCCCAGCTCTTCAACTGGGTGTTTTAATTGCGGCAAGTCGGGACATTTCATCAAAGACTGCTCATATCCTAAGCAAAATCAATCAAATGCTCCGCAAGGATCTGGGAGATCAGCTCAGCCCAAAGGAAATGCTGTGGGGAAAAATACAAAGAAGACGGGGCGTGTATATTACACCCAAGTGGCCACTACACCGGAAGGAGAGCCGGTGATGATGGGTACGTTTCCCGCGGCCAGTCACCCTGCAATTATTCTTTTTGATTCTGGTGCTTCGCATACATTCATTAGCAAGAAATTTGTGGAGCAACATCATATTGCATGCCATGAATCAAAGGAGGGATTTAAAATTCATTCACCTGGGGGACACATTTTTACTAGAGAAGTGGCCTATGAAGTGCCAGTAACAATGGCCGGACGGAACTTTCCTGCTAACATGATTGTTCTAAAAGGCCAGGATATAGATGTAATTTTGGGTATGAATTGGTTAACCCAACACAAGGCAATTCTCAACACTGAACTCAGAACCGTCAGGTTGAGCTATAATCAAGAAGAGATTCTTTTGTCTCTCCCCGGAACCAATCCAGCCAAAGCTTCTGGTAGAGTATATGAAGCCATTGTACCGGAGATCAAGAACATTCCGGTAGTATGTGAGTTTCCAGATGTATTTCCGGAAGATTTGCCTGGACTGCCCTCTGAAAGAGATGTAGAATTTGTAATTGAGTTAAAGCCCGGTACGGCTCCCATCTCCCGAAGATCGTACCGTATGCCCCCTAATGAGTTGGCGGAATTGAAGATTCAATTACAAGATCTACTGAATAAGGGATTCATCCGGCCAAGCTCATCCCCATGGGGTTGCCCCGCCATTTTTGTTAAGAAGAAGGATCAAACCTTGCGAATGTGCGTGGATTATCGACCCCTGAATGAGGTCACCATCAAGAATAAGTACCCTCTTCCAAGGATCGACATCTTATTTGATCAACTGACTGGGGCGAGGGTATTTTCCAAAATTGATCTCAGGTCAGGCTATCATCAAATCCGTATTCGGCCCAAGGATATACCGAAGACCGCGTTGACTACGCGGTACGGATTGTTTGAATACCTGGTAATGTCTTTCGGGCTCACAAATGCTCCTGCCCACTTCACCTATTTGATGAACTCGGTGTTCATGCCCGAGTTGGACAAGTTCGTGGTGGTCTTCATCGACGATATCTTGATATATTCTAAGAATGAAGAGAACCATGCTCAGCATCTACGGATTGTATTGACGCGCCTGAGGGAACATCAGCTGTATGCCAAATTCAGCAAGTGCGCGTTCTGGCTGGAGGAAATTCAATTTTTGGGGCACGTGTTATCGGCTAAAGGAATAGCGGTAGATCCTAGCAAGGTCAAAGATATTCTGGAGTGGAAACCCCCAACCACTGTTCACCAAGTCCGGAGTTTTCTTGGACTAGCGGGATATTATCGCAGATTCATACCAGATTTTTCTAAGCTTGTGAAGCCAATCACAAGTTTATTGAAGAATGACATTAAGTTCAATTGGTCTTCTAAGTGTAATGAAGCCTTTGAGCAATTGAAGACACTATTGACCACTGCTCCGGTATTAGCTCAACCGGACATCACTAAGCCTTTTGATGTATATTGTGATGCGTCAGGCAGTGGACTCGGCTGTGTATTAATGCAAGAGGGTCGAGTAATTGCATATGCTTCAAGGCAGTTACGCCGACATGAGGAGCATTACCCAACTCATGATCTGGATCTAGCTGCTGTGGTTCATGCCCTGAAAATTTGGCGTCACTATCTGCTGGGAAATATCTGTCACATATATACAGATCATAAAAGTCTGAAGTACATCTTCACCCAGTCAGAATTAAATATGAGGCAAAGACGATGGCTTGAGCTTATTAAGGACTATGAACTGTCGGGGACCATAATTAGGGGTACCCTCAAGACGCCTAATTCTCAGCTGGTAACCCCCATTAGCATAAAGCTGCAGAGGACTGATGGGTTTGATTAAGTCAGGGATCAGTCCATACGAGCGACTCGATCACGCCACGCCCGAGCCTAGCCTCGGGCGAGGGCAGCCGACCCTGAGATGACTCCGTCTCGCCTGAGGCCTCCTCTTTCACGGCAGACGCATCTCCGGCTCGCCCGAGGCCCCGCCTTCGATAAGAAGTAACCCTGACTAAATCACCGCGCCAACCGACCAAGTCACCGGGGCGTTTAACGCAAAAGGTAAGACCGACGGGCGACCAGACTTCGCCAGAGGTGCCATAGGAGGCTCCGCCCGACCCAGGGCTCGGACTCGGGCTAAGGCCCCAGAAGACGGCGAACTGCGCTCCGCTCGACCCAGGGCTCGGACTCGGGCTAAGGCCCCGGAAGACGGCGAACTCCGCTCCGCCCGACCCAGGGCTCGGACTCGGGCTAAGGCCCCGGAAGACGGCGAACTCCGCTCCGCCCGACCCAGGGCTCGGACTCGGGCTAAGGCCCCGGAAGACGGCGAACTCCGCTCCGCCCGACCCAGGGCTCAGACTCGGGCTAAGGCCCCGGAAGACGACGAACTCCGCCTCGCCCGACCCAGGGCTCGGACTCCGCCTCGGCCTCTGCCGAACGACCTCCGCCTTGCCCGACCCAGGAGCTCGGGCTCGGCCTCTGTCATGCAGGACGGACTCGACCTTGACTTCGGAGGAGCCTCCACGACGCCCGACCTAGGACACGAGACCGCCACGTCAACAGGAAGCGTCATCATCACCCTGCCCTGAGCCGACTTGGGTCGCAGAGAACAAGACCGGCGTCCCATCTGGCCAGCTCCGCCAGATAGGCCATGATGGCGCCCCGCTAGACCATGACGACGGCGACTCTCGGCTCCCTTACGAAAGCAGGGAGACGTCAGCAAGAGCACAACTGTTCCAACAGCTGTCCCTCCATCAAGCTCCACTGCTCCTCCGACAGCCACGACGCCACACCAACAGGGTGCCAAGATCTCTCCGGCTGCCACCTTGGCATGTACTCAGGGCACTAGCTCTCCCCCGCTAGACACGTAGCACCTTGCTACACCCCCATTTTGTACACCTGGATCCTCTCCTTACGCTTATAAAAGGAAGGACCAGGGCCTTCTTAGAGAAGGTTGGCCTCGCGGGAACGAGGGCAGGGGCAGGCGCTCTCTTGGGGCCGCTCGCTCCCCTCACCCGCGCGGACGCTTGTAACCCCCTACTGCAAGCGCACCCGACCTGGGCGCGGGACGAACACGAAGGCCGCGGGAATCTCCGTCTCCCCCGTCACGACCCGGCTCCGGCCACCGACCTCTCGCTCTCTCTCTCTCTCTTCCCCCCTTCGCGCTCGCCCACGCGCTCGACCCATCTGGGCTGGGGCACGCGGCACTCTCACTCGTCGGCTCGGGGACCCCCCGGTCTCGAAACGCCGACAGTTGGCGCGCCAGGTAGGGGCACGCTGCGTGTTGACGAGCAGTTTCCCGTCAAGCTCCAGATGGGCAGTCTCCAACGACCTCTCCAACCCGGGACGGTGCTCCGTTTCGGGAGCCTCGAGTTCATGTCTCTCGACAGCGGCTACGACATGATACTCCTTCCACCGCCGTACAGCGGCGACAATGGCGGTCGACAGCCCGCCCACCGGCGGCGGAACCGACGACGTCTTTCCCGCGTGGGGGAAGGACAACTTTCGAGCTCGCCCCATCCTCTCCCTCACCGTCGGAGGAGGAGGAGGCGGGGCAACCAGGGCCGAGCGGGAGGCTGCGCTCCGACGGCTGTCGAGCAAATCGACATCCCCAGCGCCCCAACGGAGGACACGCCAGGCGTCACCCTCGCGTTCGAGGCAAAGGCGAGCGCCGTCCCCCCGCAACACGTCGACCCCGAGCAGGTGGACGACACCAGCACGCTCACGAAGGGCCTGCAGGACGTCGCCCTCGTACCCAAGACGACGGCGCGATCAGCCCCCGACCTGACTTCGTCGCTCCTCGTCGACAAAAAGGTACCGACTGCTCCCCATCTTTCGTCATTTCGACTCGACCTCAACCTGCCTAGCGATCTCGCTTTGGCGGATACTCACGTTGAGGCGAGTGCAACCCCTCTGGGGTTTCGTGTGCGGTCGCCCTAGGACCGATTGACGGGCGTCTCGACCTACGGGCCCTCTGGGTCCGAGGAAGATGACGACCCCAGCATCTGCTGGGATTTCTCCGGATCTGGCAACCCCAGTGCCATGCGGGACTTCCTGACCGCGTGTGACTACTGCCTCTCCGACTGCTCCGACGGCAGCCGCAGCCTTGACGACAAGGACTGCGGCCCGAGCCGCGAATGCTTCCACGTTGAGCTAGGGGATCCCTCCGAAGGCAGCCATCTCGGCATGCCGGAGGATGGCGATCTCCCTAGGCCAGCGCCTCGCGCCGACATCCCGCGGGAGCTAGCTGTGGTCCCCGTTCCGGCGGGGGGTCACGACCCACAGCTCGAGCAAGTCCGCGGGGCGCAGGCCGGGCTCGATGAGGGAGCAGGAGCGCTCGAGGCAATCCGCCGGGACGTCGGGCAGGTGTGGGCGGGCCAGCCCCCGGCCGGAGAAATACGTCACCTGCCCCAGGGTCTCCAGCACCGCATCGCCAACGATGCCAGGGCCAGACTGCCACCCGCATCCGGCGGAACCGGTCAGGACCTGGCAGCCGCAGCGATGCTCCTCCGCGTGATGCCGGAGTCATCAACCACCGAGGGTCGGCGAATCCAGGGAGAGCTCAAGCATCTCCTGGAAGGCGCTGCGGCCCGGCGGGCCGAGAGCTCTGCCTCCCGAAGGCAGGGGTACCCCTCGGAACCTCGTGCCGCGACTTCCCGACCCATGCGGGAAGCCTCGGTCTATACCGGGCGCACGCGCAACACCGCGCCTGCGGCCCCGGGCCACCTCGGCGACGAGCACCCTCATCGCGACCGTCGGGCGCGCCTCGACGAAAGGGTGCGCCGAGGCTACCACCCCAGGCGTGGGGGACGCTACGACAGCGGGGAGGATCGGAGTCCCTCGCCCGAACCACCCGGTCCGCAGGTCTTCAGCCGAGCCATTCGGCGGGCGCCGTTCCCGACCCGATTCTGACCCCCGACTACTATCACAAAGTACTCGGGGGAAACGAGACCGGAATTGTGGCTCGCGGACTACCGCCTGGCCTGTCAGCTGGGTGGGACGGACGACGACAACCTCATCATCCGCAACCTCCCCCTATTCCTCTCCGACACTGCTCGCGCTTGGTTGGAACACCTGCCTCCAGGGCAGATTTCCAACTGGGAGGATCTGGTCCAGGCCTTCGCCGGCAACTTCCAGGGCACGTACGTGCGCCCCGGGAATTCCTGGGACCTCCGAAGCTGTCGGCAACTGCCGGGAGAGTCTCTTCGGGACTACATCCGGCGGTTCTCGAAGCAGCGCACCGAGCTGCCCAACATCACCGACTCTGATGTCATCGGCGCGTTCCTCGCCGGCACCACCTGCCGTGACCTGGTGAGCAAGTTGGGTCGCAAGACCCCCACCAGGGCGAGCGAGCTGATGGACATCGCCACCAAGTTCGCCTCCAGCCAGGAGGCGGTCGAGGCCATCTTCCGAAAGGACAAGCAGCCCCAGGGCCGCCCGTCGGAAGATGCTCCCGAGGCGTCTGCTCCACGCGGCGCCAAGAAGAAAGGCAGGAGGAAGTCGCAAGCGAAACGCGACGTCCCCGATGCAGACCTTGTCGCCGCCACCGAGCACAAGAACCCTCGGAAGCCCCCCGGAGGTGCTAACCTCTTCGACAAGGCACTCAAGGAGACGTGCCCCTACCATCAGGGGCCCGTCAAGCACACCCTCGAAGAGTGCGTCATGCTTCGGCGCCACTTCCACCGGGCCGGGCCACCCGCAGAGGGCGGCATGGCTCACGACGACGGCAAAAGGGAGGATCGCCAAGCAGGAGAGTTCCCAGAGGTCCGCGACTGCTTCATGATCTACGGAGGGCATGCGGCGAATGCCTCGGCTCGGCATCGTAAGCAAGAGCGTCGGGAGGTCTGCTCGGTGAAGGTGGCGGCACCAGTCTACCTAGACTGGTCCGACAAGCCCATCACCTTCGACCGGGACGACCACCCCGACCACGTGCCGAGCCCGGGGAAGTACCCGCTCGTCGTCGACCCCGTCATCGGCGACGTCAGGCTCACCAAGGTCCTGATGGATGGGGGCAGCTGCCTCAACATCATCTACGCCGAGACCCTCAGGCTCCTGCGCGTCGATCTGTCATCCGTCCGAGCAGGTGCTGCGCCCTTCCATGGGATCATCCCTGGGAAGCGCGTCCAGCCCCTCGGGCAGATCGACCTTCCTGTCTGCTTCGGAACGCCCTCCAACTTCCGAAGGGAGACTTTGACATTCGAGGTGGTCGGGTTTCGAGGGACCTACCACGCAGTGTTGGGAAGGCCATGCTACGCGAAGTTCATGGCCATCCCCAACTACACCTACCTGAAGCTCAAGATGCCAGGCCCCAACGGGATCATCACCGTCGGCCCCACGTACAAACACGCGTTCGAATGCGATGTGGAGTGCGTGGAGTACGCCGAGGCCCTCGCCGAGTCCGAGGCCCTCATCGCCGACCTGGGAAGCCTCTCCCGAGAGGTGCCGGACGTGAAGCGACACGCCGGCAACTTCGAGCCAGCGGAGACGGTCAAGGCCGTCCCTCTCGACCCCAGTGGTGACACCTCCAAGCAGATCCGGATCGGCTCCGGGCTCGACCCCAAATAGGAAGCAGTGCTCGTCGACTTTCTCCGCGCAAACGCCGACGTCTTTGTGTGGAGTCCCTCGGACATGCCCGGCATACCGAGGGATGTCGCCGAGCACTCGCTGGATATTCGGGCCGGAGCCCGGCCGGTCAGACAGCCTCTGCGCCGATTCGACGAGGAAAGGCGCAGGGTGATAGGCGAGGAGATCCAAAAGCTGATGGCAGCAGGGTTCATCAAGGAGGTATTCCATCCCGAATGGCTTGCCAACCCTGTACTTGTGAGGAAGAAAGGGGGGAAATGGCGGATGTGTGTAGACTACACTGGTCTTAACAAAGCATGTCCGAAGGTCCCCTACCCTCTGCCTCGCATCGATCAAATCGTGGACTCCACTGCAGGGTGCGAAACCCTGTCTTTCCTTAATGCCTACTCAGGGTATCATCAAATCAAAATGAAAGAGTCCGACCAGCTCGCGACTTCTTTCATCACGCCCTTCGGCATGTACTGTTATGTCACCATGCCGTTCGGTTTGAGGAACGCGGGTGCAACGTACCAGCGGTGCATGAACCATGTGTTCGGCGAACACATCGGTCGCACGGTCGAGGCTTACGTCGATGACATCGTAGTCAAGACGAGGAAAGCCTCTGATCTTCTCTCCGACCTCGAACTGACATTCCGGTGTCTCAAGGCGAAGGGCGTCAAGCTCAATCCCGAGAAGTGCGTCTTCGGGGTGCCCCGAGGCATGCTCTTGGGATTCATCGTCTCCGAGCGGGGCATCGAAGCCAACCCGGAGAAGATCGCAGCCATCACAAACATGGGGCCCATCAAGGACTTAAAAGGCGTACAAAGGGTCATGGGATGTCTCGCGGCCTTGAGCCGTTTCATCTCACGCCTCGGCGAAAGAGGCCTGCCCCTGTACCGTCTCTTAAGGAAGGCCGAGTGCTTCACGTGGACTCCTGAGGCCGAGGAAGCTCTCGGGAACCTGAAGGCGCTCCTCACCCAAGCGCCCATCTTGGTACCCCCAGCTGATGGAGAAGCCCTCCTGGTCTACGTCGCCGCTACCACTCAGGTGGTCAGCGCCGCGATCGTGGTCGAAAGGCAGGAAGAGGGGCATGCTTTGCCCATTCAGAGGCCAGTTTACTTCGTCAGCGAGGTACTGTCCGAGACCAAGATCCGCTACCCACAAGTCCAGAAGCTGCTGTATGCAGTGATCCTGACGAGGCGAAAGCTGCGACATTACTTCGAGTCTCATCCGGTGACTGTGGTGTCATCCTTCCCCCTGGGGGAGATCATCCAGTGCCGAGAAGCCTCGGGACGGATCGCAAAGTGGGCGGTGGAAATCATGGGCGAGACAATCTCGTTCGCCCCTCGGAAGGCCATCAAGTCCCAGGTACTGGCGGACTTCGTAGCCGAATGGGTCGACACCCAGTTGCCGACGGCACCGATCCAACCGGAGCTCTGGACCATGTTTTTCGACGGGTCGCTGATGAAGACGGGAGCCGGCGCGGGCCTGCTCTTCGTCTCGCCCCTCGGGAAACACCTGCGCTACGTACTCCGCCTCCACTTCCCGGCGTCCAACAATGTGGCGGAGTACGAAGCTCTGATCAACGGATTGCGAATCGCCATCGAGCTAGGGGTCCGACGCCTCGATGCACGCGGCGACTCGCAACTCGTCATCGACCAAGTCATGAAGAACTCCCACTGCCGCAACCCGAAGATGGAAGCCTACTGTGAGGAGGTTCGACGCCTGGAAGACAAGTGCTACGGGCTCGAGCTTAACCACATCACCCGGCGCTACAACGAGACTGCGGACGAGCTGGCGAAGATAGCCCCGGGGCGAACGACGGTTCCCCCGGACGTCTTCTCCCGGGATCTGCACCAACCCTCCGTCAAGATAGGCGACGCGCCCGAGCCTGAGGTGCCCTCGGCCCCGTCCGAGGTGACCTCGGCCCAGCCCGAGCCACCCTCGGTTCAACCCGAGGAACCCTCGGCCCCCGAGGGCGAAGCACTGCGCATCGAGGAGGAGCAGAGCGGGGTCATGCCAGATCAAGATTGGCAAACCCCGTACCTGCAATATCTCCGCCAAGGAGAACTGCCCCTCGACCGAGCCGAGGCTCGGCGGGTAGCGCGACGCGCCAAGTCGTTCGTCTTGCTGGGCGATGAGAAGGAGCTCTACCACCGTAGCCCCTCGGGCATCCTCCAGCGATGCATCTCCATCGCCGAAGGTCAGGAACTCCTGCGGGAAATACACTCGGGGGCTTGCGGCCATCATGCAGCACCTCGAACCCTCGTCGGGAACGCTTTCCGCCAAGGTTTCTACTGGCCGACGGTGGTGGCTGACGCCACTAGAATTGTCCGCGCCTGCGAAGGGTGCCAATTCTACGCGAAGCAGACCCACCTGCCTGCTCAGGCTCTGCAGACGATACCCATCACCTGGCCTTTCGCTGTGTGGGGTCTGGACCTCGTCGGCCCTCTGCAGAAGGCGCCCGGGGGCTACACGCACCTGCTGGTCGCTGTCGACAAATTCTCCAAGTGGATCGAGGTCCGACCCCTGAACAGCATCAGATCCGAGCAGGCGGTGGCATTCTTCACCAACATCATCCATCGCTTCGGGGTCCCAAACTCCATCATCACCGACAACGGCACCCAGTTCACCGGCAAAAAATTCCTGGATTTTTGCGAGGATCACAACATCCGGGTGGACTGGGCCGCCGTAGCTCATCCCATGTCGAATGGGCAAGTCGAGCGCGCCAATGGCATGATCCTACAAGGGCTCAAGCCTCGGATTTACAACGACCTCAACAAGTTCGGCAAGCGGTGGATGAAGGAACTCCCCTCGGTGGTCTGGAGCCTAAGGACGACGCCGAGCCGAGCCACGGGTTTCACGCCGTTCTTCCTGGTCTACGGGGCCGAGGCCGTCTTGCCCACGGACCTGGAATACGGCTCCCCGAGGACGAGGGCCTATGATGACGAAAGTAACCAAGCAAGCCGAGAAGACTCGCTGGACCAGCTGGACGAGGCTCGGGACAGGGCCTTACTACACTCGGCGCGGTACCAGCAGTCCCTGCGACGCTACCACGCCCGAGGGGTCCGACCCCGAGACCTCCAGGTGGGCGACCTGGTGCTTCGGCTGCGGCAAGACGCCCGAGGGAGGCACAAGCTCACGCCCCCCTGGGAGGGGCCATTCATCATCGCCAAGGTTCTGAAGCCCGGAACGTACAAGCTGGCCAACAGTCAAGGCGAGGTCTACGGCAACGCTTGGAACATCCAACAGCTACGTCGCTTCTACCCTTAAGATGTTTCCAAGTTGTTCATATACCCCGCACCCACACAAAGTTTAGTCAACAAGGAAGGATCGGCCTCGCCTCGGCAAGGCCCGACCCTCCCTTGGGGGCTAAAAGGGGGGAAACCCCCTCTGCGTCAAAATTTTCCTCGAACAGAAAATCTCTTTTATCAGAATACCTTTCGTGCTTTTTGACTACTTCGAAAAGTGGATCCTGGAAACGACGGGGTACACGTAAGCAATCAAGGCTGACCGAGCCGAGGGACTCCTACGCCTCCGGGATACGGATACCTCACTCATCACCTTCTGCGATAAGTAATTCGCGTTCGGATAAGGTGAATCCGCGAATCGAACAAGTCTTTACGTACGGAAGCTCTTCTGTCGAAGCGATTCTTCGAGCCTTCTCGACCGAGTCGGTGACAGGGCCTCATGGACGGGTGGAAGTACGCGTAAGCGGCGAGGCCGACCGAGCCGAGGGACTCCCACGCCTCCGGGATACGGATACCTCACTCATCACCTTCCGCGAGAAGCAACTCTCGCTCGCACTAACATCCCTGCTACCGACAAAAAGTCCAGATACTCGAAATAGGAGGAAAAGAGACGCAGCTTTATAACGCAGCAAGGGTGTGTGTTCTGGCCTCGACGGCCGCACAAGGCCCACGCTACAAGACGATTTGACCCTGCAGGCTCGGATCTTGACGCTGGAAGAGGGCGATGACACCCTCGGCATCGACAGCACCTTCGGCAAGGCCCGGCCTAGCCTCGGACGGCGACGCGGTCCGAGGGCCTCCGCTCCGAAGGACGACGTCATCACCACGCTCGAGCAATCGCTGTCAGGGACTTCTCCGGATCCGGCCCGAGCGGGCGGCTCGGCCGGCCACCCCGGGGCCTCGGCCGACCACCTGCCGAGGGCGCCAGCCCGGTCCGAAGCCTCGGCTGATCAACCCCGACGCCAATCCTGCCAACGGACAACCCGGCTAGGCTCCGGCCGACCAGGTTTCATTTTCGGGCCGACTCCGCCTCTGCTCATGCTGGTATCGCTACCCCCGGCCTCGGCTCGTCGAAGAGCGGCCGAGGGGCCTCTTTAACTAAGCTAGAGGAGCCTCGGGCAACAGGTCCGACCGAGCCGAGGGACTCCTACGCCTCCGGGATACGGATACCTCACTCGTCACCTTGACATGGGGCGACTCATGCTTAGTGAAGCGGTTCAGACAAACAACAGGCGAGTCTTAGTGCTCAGAAATGAGGAAAAAACACGGCTCCGTGCCGAAGTTACATAAGTGTTCAGGCCCCAAAAGCCAAAATGACCAAAAAACCCGGCACTCGAAGTCCCAGCAGCATCCGGTTACAAGTAACCCTCCACTTTTGCCCAGACCAGCGGGCGAAAGGGGCAGGTGGCCATGCAGGCGGCATGCAACCGCGCCAAGTGGACGCGCCTCTCCGACTCCTGACAGGCCAGCGCGACGGCTCAAGCCCACGCGTCGCGCAACCGGCGCGCCAGATGCAGCATGCAAGCCGCTGTACCACTTGCGCCACCACCGCACCTCCTCGATTGCGGAACCGATACCGCGATTCGAGGCGACCCAGCGCGCGACCCAGCAGCGCCAGCCTGACGCAGCGGTCAAACGCGGTCAAAAGTGGGCCGGTAGTAATGACGGTGGCAGGCACGCGAGAGCAGCGGTCACGCCATCGGCCAAGCTCATGTCCCATCCGGAGGCAGCAAGAGAGCCCCCTCTCACGGTGTGAAGACGACGCGCCCGTGACCCGTACCTCGAACGGCTCGCGCACGCAACGGCAGCCTCGCCGACCGCTTACCCCGGCGCGTTAACTCCGCGGCTGGACAGGTGACGTTTCTGGCAGGGGCAGCTGGCGACGCTTCGCCTTCGCCAAAACGACCACACCCAAAAAAAGGTACGCCACGTCGTTCAACTTCGTATCCTTTTTTCCCTTTTCCTTCTTTCTCTATCTCTTGCAACAGGGACCGGGAAAGGGGGTACCCCCAAAGGGATCCTTCCCCGTGAAGGAACTAGGCTCCGAGCCTCCCTACTGATCAGGGGTTCGAAGGCTGGCCCCCCGAGGGGTTCAACAGCCGCCTCAGATCGCGTGGGCCCGACACCCACTACTGGTCAGAGGTTCGAAGGTCGGCCTCCCGAAAGGTTCCACGACCGCCTCAGGCTACTCGGGCTCCGCGCCCATTACTGATCAGGGGTTCGAAGGCTGGCCTTTCGAAGGGTTCACAGTCGCCTCAGACGCCGAGCGAGGGATGACCAGGGGTACGTTCGATACATAACCAAGGCTCGGGCTGCGCTCCCGAGGTACCCTAGGACATTTCCGAGACCAGCGGGAACGACTCTGTAACGGAATCCCATCGGAGGGAGGCAACGAGCCCTCGGACCCCGTCGCCAGGGGACCGGGTCCGGTAGATCACCCGCAGGTACTTTTGGGCGTGCCTCCGGGCCCCTAGCCGACCCCCAACGAACGGGGCACGGACGTCCACTCGGATTACCCGATTGCAGCTCACCGGAGACACCATGTTCGGTGCCCATCGAGGGTAACATGGCGCTCTCCCCCCCTCCTCCTTGCGGAAAGGCGACGTAGGGGCGTATGTAAAAAAGCCGAGTCTGTCCCTGATCGTCCTCTCGCTCCGTGCGGAGGCTCGGGGGCTGCTCTCGCAAACCCGGCTCCGGCCGAACCGTTGACAGCGTCAACATACCAGCCCGAGAACTTGGGCCCCGACAGTGCACCTGGGCTACGGCCTGTTCGCATGAGGGAACTACCAGACCGGCCGAAGCATTGCGCAAGGCATTAAGACCTCGAAGGAGTGAAACCACTCCTCCGAGGCCTCGGGGGCTACACCCGGCGGGTGCGCTCGCGCGCACCCACCGGAACAAAGAGCAACCGAGAAAGGCTGGTCCCCTTGCAAAAAAGTGCGACGGAAAGCCTCCAAGCGAGTGTTAACACTCCCTTCGAGGCTCGGGGGCTACTGTCGGGGACCATAATTAGGGGTACCCTCAAGACGCCTAATTCTCAGCTGGTAACCCCCATCAGCATAAAGCTGCAGAGGCCTGATGGGTTTGATTAAGTCAGGGATCAGTCCATACGAGCGACTCGATCACGCCACGCCCGAGCCTAGCCTCGGGCGAGGGCAGCCGACCCTGAGATGACTCCGTCTTGCCTGAGGCCTCCTCTTTCACGGTAGACGCATCTCCGGCTCGCCCGAGGCCCCGCCTTCGATAAGAAGTAACCCTGACTAAATCACCGCGCCAACCGACCAAGTCACCGGGGCGTTTAACGCAAAAGGTAAGACCGACGGGCGACCAGACTTCGCCAGAGGTGCCATAGGAGGCTCCGCCCGACCCAGGGCTCGGACTCGGGCTAAGGCCCCGGAAGACGGCGAACTCCGCTCCGCCCGACCCAGGGCTCGGACTCGGGCTAAGGCCCCGGAAGACGGCGAACTCCGCTCCGCTCGACCCAGGGCTCGGACTCGGGCTAAGGCCCCGGAAGACGGCGAACTCCGCTCCGCCCGACCCAGGGCTCGGACTCAGGCTAAGGCCCCGGAAGACGGCGAACTCCGCTCCGCCCGACCTAGGGCTCGGACTCGGGCTAAGGCCCCGGAAGACGATGAACTTCGCCTCGCCCGACCCAGGGCTCGGACTCCGCCTTGGCCTCTGCCGAACGACCTCCGCCTCGCCCGACCCAGGAGCTCGGGCTCGGCCTCTGTCATGCAGGATGGACTCGACCTCGACTTCGGAGGAGCCTCCACGACGCCCGACCTAGGACACGAGACCGCCACGTCAACAGGAAGCGTCATCATCACCCTGCCCTGAGCCGACTTGGGTCGCAGAGAACAAGACCGGCGTCCCATCTGGCCAGCTCCGCCAGATAGGCCATGATGGCGCCCCGCTAGACCATGACGACGGCGACTCTCGGCTCCCTTACGAAAGCAGGGAGACGTCAGCAAGAGCACAGCTGTTCCAACAGCTGTCCCTCCATCAAGCTCCACTGCTCCTCCGACAGCCACGACGCCACACCAACAGGGTGCCAAGATCTCTCCGGCTGCCACCTTGGCATGTACTCAGGGCACTAGCTCTCCCCCGCTAGACACGTAGCACCTTGCTACACCCCCATTTTGTACACCTGGATCCTCTCCTTACGCTTATAAAAGGAAGGACCAGGGCCTTCTTAGAGAAGGTTGGCCTCGCGGGAACGAGGGCAGGGGCAGGCGCTCTCTTGGGGCCGCTCGCTCCCCTCACCCGCGCGGACGCTTGTAACCCCCTACTGCAAGCGCACCCGACCTGGGCGCGGGACGAACACGAAGGCCGCGGGAATCTCCGTCTCCCCCGTCACGACCCGGCTCCGGCCACCGACCTCTCGCTCTCTCTCTCTCTCTTCCCCCCTTCGCGCTCGCCCACGCGCTCGACCCATCTGGGCTGGGGCACGCGGCACTCTCACTCGTCGGCTCGGGGACCCCCCGGTCTCGAAACACCGACAGAACTGGAGATCCATTATCACCCAGGCAAAGCCAATGTGGTGGCAGATGCACTGAGCCGTAAGGCTTCCTGCCACTGTCTTATGGTGAAGACCTCCGAGAACACTTTATGTCAAGAAATGGAGAAGCTAAACCTGGGGATAATCCAACAAGGGACTCTGAATCAGCTAAAGCTTGAGTCAATCATTTTGCAAAGGATAATTGATGCTCAAAAAGATAATCTGGGTATGAAGCACATACGAGAGAAGATAAGGGCTGGAGTAGCCAAATGTTTCAAGGAAGACGATCAAGGTGTGATATGGTTTAAAAACCGCATAGTAGTGCCAAAGAACGAAGAACTCCGCCAGCAAATTCTTGATGAAGCACATCTTAGTCGTTATTCTATTCATCCCAGAAGCACTAAGATGTACCAAGACTTAAAGCAACATTACTGGTGGACAAAGATGAAGATCGAAATTGCACGCTATGTGGCTAAGTGTGACACTTGCAGACATGTCAAGGCCATACACATGAAAACTGCTGGTCCATTACAATCTTTGCCAATCCCAACATGGAAATGGGAAGACATAAGTATGGACTTCATTGTGGGATTGCCTAAGACCGCAAAAGGGTATGACTCTATTTGGGTTATCATTGATCGACTTACCAAGATCGCCCACTTCCTCCCTGTTAAAGTAAAATATCCCGTCATTACCTATGCGGAGTTGTACATCGCCCGTATTCTCAGTTTGCATGGTGTTCCAAAGACTATAGTGTCGGATCGTGGACCACAATTTGTATCCAAATTCTGGGAAGAACTTCATAAATCCCTAGGTACCAAGCTGCTCCACAGTTTGGCCTACCATCCTCAAACCAGTGGACAAACTGAGAGAGTGAACCAGATACTTGAAGATATGCTGCGGGCATGTGTTCTAGACTTCTCACAGAAATGGGATGAATGTTTGCCTTTGGCGGAGTTTTCATATAATAATAGCTATCAAGAAAGCATCAAGATGGCACCCTTTGAAGCTTTATATGGACGTCGATGTCGTACTCCGCTAAATTGGTCTGAACCTGGGGAAAGGTGCTTCTTTAGGCCCGATATGGTGAAAGAGGCCGAGGATAAGGTTCAGAAAATTATTCATAATATGAAGAAAGCACAAGCTCGTCAGAAGAGTTATGCAGACAAACGGCGAATGCCCTTATATTTCCTGGAAGGAGACTATGTCTACCTGAAAGTCTCACCAATGAAGGGAGTATCACGTTTTGGGGTTAAAGGGAAGCTTGCACCACGATATATTGGTCCTTTTCTTATTCTGGAAAGATATGGACCAATGGCATACCGACTCCAACTACCCGAAACATTGTCTGCTGTGCATAATGTGTTCCACGTGTCACAATTGAAGGAATGTCTTCGGGTTCCCGATCAAACCATTGAAGTAACAGATGTTGTCCTTGAACCGGACTTGACATACTCTGAGCACCCTATTCGAGTCTTGGATCAAAAGGACAGGGTTACCCGGAGAAAAACTCTCAAGTTTTATAAGATACAGTGGAACCAGCATTCTGAAGATGAGGCTACATGGGAAACTCAAGACTTTTTAGATAAGAATTTCCCAGGCTTTTTAGCCTCTTGTAAATTGTAAAGCCTGTATAGCTCTGTAATAAAAAAGTGACCCCCACATCACCCCTGCTTTGTACCAGAAATAAGGAAATAAAGGTATTCCGCGTTTCCTTTTCCATTACTTACCCTAGGACTTTTAATCTCGGGACGAGATTCTTTTATGGGGGGAAGGATGTAACACCCCTGGTGTTACTATAACTAAAACTTGAGCATGGCATCATAAGCATTGGCATGGCATATGTTTGACACACCTAGAGTGCATTCACTAGGCAAAAATTTCAAACAAGTTGTATTGTTTTAATGTTTTGCAAATAGGACCCTGGATAGGAAGCTTTACCTTAAATAGGGATTAAAGGGGTAAAACTTAACCCAAATCGAGAAAACCTAAAGGCTTTAGGGAAATAGTTGTAAAATATCCCCAAAAACAAAGTTGAATCACATTTATACCCCTGGGATACTAAAAACCCTAATTGGAACCCTGGAAAACCCTAAAACCAAACCCTAGGGGCTTATGTGCAAAATTAGTCCACTTTTGGACTAAAGTGCAAAAACCAAGCCAAATAAGTTTCTTAAGTCCTTTGGTTCACAAATATGTGGACTTGAAAGCCAAACCCTAAGTTTTGGACTTAAATGCAAAATGGACCTCATTTGAGTTCTATACTAAGTCTGAAATTCAATGTTGAAGGCTCAACTTTGGGGCTTTGTAACTTTCAAAGCATAGGGTTTTTGCCCAAAGTGACCACAACAAGTTTGTAGCCCAATTATAGGAGAACAACTTTGTTTAAGGATTCAAGCCATGTTCTTATGAGAAATGTGGAGAAAATCTCAACCCAAGTTGGACTGTCAGGCTGGTTCTGTCTGAACATCAGACTAACAGATTCCTGCCCTCAACTTCAAGCTTAAATTCCAGCTTGATCCAATGGGTTTTTGTGGCATCATCATATTACAAAGTTGCAGATGGTGTATTGCTCTACACTTGTTCTGCAGAGCCTCGGTTGAGTTGCCATGTGAATTCGAGAGAAAACTGGGCTTCAAACTGGGCTGTCAGATTCATTTAACTGAACTCTTCGATGGTACAGTGCTCTCAGGGTGATCAGAACGCCAGCTCGGACAGCTCGACGCCGATAACCCCTCCGTCGTGATTCACGTCGCCGGCGTCATGATTCGCGCTCGGGTAAGTGGATAACGTCGCAAGGTTAAAAGATCGTCACCGCCCATGACCTGGAAGCCACTCCGGCTAGCCGTAGTTCATCTCCCCTGGCTCACCGCCCGCGGGTAAAGTGCTCACACCGCCGTGCCCTCGCCGTTGGCCACCGCGTGTCCCAACCACGTCACCGCATCGCCGTGACCCCCTCTAACTGTCTATCGATCACCGGAGTTACTGCCACGCCATAGGACACGTAACCACGCGCGCCAGGGTTCTTCCTCCTCTCCGGCCGCCAGCACTGCTCGGCCGAATTCGTCACCGCCGCCTAACTTCTCTATAAATTGAAGCCACCGCAAGCTCCGTAGGGTAGTCAAGAACCCCGACACCCAGTATTGTCCCCAGTTGATCGCCAGCGAGCTTGAATTTCACAGTTCCCCCAATTCGGTTTCCGCCACCGCGAAGAAGACCTCACCGTGGCCAGCTCGATTCGGGTGAGCTCAAATCCCTCTGCCGCCTGTTCTAGCCTCCTTAGGTACCCCGCAAACCCCTCAGGCCCTTTAATTGAAGCGGACCACCAGGGATCACCGGGAACATGTACCATTGTCCTCTTCGTTCGCGGTTCACGTGGATAGGGCGTGATAGCTTACCAATCGTGAAATTAAGCTAGGGAAATCGTTCGGGGAGGGTTTAATCTGGTGTACGCCGCTCGGGAGCACCGGTCGTTGCTTAAATCCGCCGGCGCAACCTCACCGGAGTTCATCCTCCGCGCGGCCGTTGTCGCGGACCTCCCACTGTGAAGAAATAGAACATGGAGGGTTTATCTGCAAGTTGTCAGCGACACAGTAGAATAGTAATCAAACCCATCTCCAGTTAGTTAAAACCCCAAGGGCCCTGTTGCAAAAACTCCACAGCGGGCGCGGGCGCGCGCATTTCTTCTGGTCGTGGGCCGACCTGGGCTGGATTCAGTCCAATACTATTCATCTGTTTTTCTTTTTCTTTTATCTCCAGAGCCAAAACAATTATAGAAAACAGTAGAAAAATGATAAAATTGTGAAACCAATTTTCCTAGGCTTGTTATTTTCCCTAGAATTTAATAAAAATAGTTTTGTGATTTTTAGTGGAAATAAGAAATTTTAGGGCATTTAAAGTAGTTAAAAGTATTAGTTATGGATTTTTAGAAAATATTTGGTAAGTCCAAAAATGCCCAAACTTTTTATGAGAACTTAAAACAATATTTAAAAGCCTTGGGTAGGATTTGAGTTGATTTGGACCATGTTTGATAACTAGAACCCAAAACCACCCCCCTGCCCTATGAACTCCTTTACCGACTCCAGAAACCCTAAGTTCTCGGAGTACCGTGAAGGAAAGTTGTATTCAAGACATAGATAATAAGTTTATATTATCTTTGCATCCTCATGAACATCCCATGGCATCCATTCTTATATATGTATATATATGGTTATGTTAGAACGTGAAGAAGAAATAGAAGTCACCGAGGAAAGGACACCACCACCTTCGGATTCTCAAGCAGGCAACTGCTTCTACTTCGATATTTGCGAATCCGAACCCAACTCACCTGTGAACGAAGGCAAGCCCCGGTGCATTTGCCACCTCCCTTGATGTTTTTAAAATCTTTCTCACTTGCTTGCTGCATTAGGTGATAGGAGTTGATTGATTAAACAATTCCTGCATTACCTTCCTTGATCTTGATTACCCTCCTTGAAACCCTGTTTTTTACAAAAAGGTTTTACTATGCTTAGTATTGCTTTAGAAAAACAAAAGGATTTGTTTTACAAAAGATGTTTGGCAAAGTGGGAGGGTTGTTTTCGAAAATAAAACTTGATGGTGAATCCATCACGGCCGTGATGGGTTCAACATCGGAAAAGATGTACCTCTGCCAGGTACCAAGATTTGGGTTTAAATGATTAAGCTGAGACCGGGCGGGTGACTTGCACGATAAGAGAGTCTCGGTGTAGTGTCTCCGTCTGAGTCGATTAAGGATCGTCTCGATGTAGGCTTGATGATCGAGGACCCTTTAGCTGGTCACATGCCTCGTCATGGGTAAGCCTTGCCTCGGGCAGACTAAGGCCATAATAAGATAACACGAAATGGGCGTGGAGCGGTGGCAAGAGTAGCGTGTACCCTCCGTGGCAAGAGGCTGGACGGTGGTGTAGCTGTGCTCTCGGTTTGCGTGAACCTGATCTGGTCTTAAGAACCCCGGTGGCGGGTTGACATATGCAAGGGTTAAGTGCTACATATGTCGTGTGATTGGAGATCCTCAGCTGAGTATAATCGATTCGGATCGCCGTACCTTCGCGGTTATGAAGACTTGGTCACTGCCCTGCACGTAGCATTCCACTAAAGATGATGGGTTTTTGTTAAGAAATTGGCTAGTACAGGACCAGTGATTGAACTAGGGTAGAAAGAACTCTAGTTGCAGGTAATTGTACTTAACTTGACAAATAAAATTGGATTTTTAAGGATCCACTTTAGTAAGCATTTCTGCAAAACAGAGTCTTTGATTATTGAAAAGCCTTACCTTGACTCCCATATAACCAGCATATCCTTGAGAGTCTTTTCTTTAGTCGGGTAAGACTTGCTGAGTAATTCCATACTCAGGGTTTATCCCTTCGTTGTTTTTAGGTGAGGAAGTAGCAGATTTCTGCTGCTTCTGTGCCAAGGTGGTTCCTAAAGAAGAAAAGCAAGACTGAAGTGCGGGAGGAAAGGATCCTCCATTAGAAATCTTTTGCTTAGCACTTATCGGGAGGAGTATGTGCCTCCCTTGGTTTGTATAATATTACTACTTAGCACTCGCTTTTAGTTCTGGTCTGTAATAAAACAACTTGAGCTTGTTTTTTTTAAATAAATGTAAGTTATGTAATCGCTTCCGCATTTCTTTATCTCCGATGTTCTGTAATGTCTGCAAGACGGGTGAAACGTTCCTGGTGAGGTAAGGAAAGATACCGAACTTGTCAAGTGACTTAGGAACATCTATAGGGTGTTTGATGTCTGTTAGACAAGGACAACTGTAGGTGGGCCTAATTTCTTGGGAGGTTCCGTCACATTCGCCGTGCTCGCTTCCCACTACGTTGTGGACCTAGAGCGGGTTAGCGAGGGGTATTGCCTTCCTGACGAAGATAAAGCCGCCCTGGCAGAAGTCCAGAGGCTCGATGCGGCCGCCGTAGGTCCGAGCGCAGTGCTGGCGACCACCTTTGAGGCAGAGATCCTCCCACCTGCGCCGTCACCGAAAGCCGGGATGGACTTTGTCGAAGGTGGGGACGAAGCTGAAGGCGCGGCTCCTTCCCAAGGCGACGCCTAACTCTACTGGAACAATTTCTGTTGGATGCACGTGTGTCTTTCTGCAGCCGCTGAGGCCTGAACACTTTGTTACCGTCGCATGAAGTCGTACTCCTTTCCCTTTTATTTTGCGTGTCCGGCTTCGCCTGCTAGTAACAGGGTGGCTTCCCCAAGTAGGGGTCACTTTTCGTGGCGGGTGACGAGTGAGGTGTCCCTAACCCGGAGGCATAGGAGTCCCTCGGCTCAGTCGGCCTTGCCACTTACATGCACCCGCGTTCGCTCCTTGGGGTCCTGCTTCCGACATAGCCGGGGGAACGCAAAAGCCTTTTTGATTGAAAATTTTGGACGCAGAGAGGTTCCCCAATCTTGACGCAGAGGGGTTCCCCCCTTTTTAGCCCCCGAGGGAGGGTCGGGCTCTGCCGAGGCGAGGCTGACCCTCCCTTGACGACTAAGACTTGCGTGGGAGCGAGGTATACGAACAACTTGAAAACATCTTAAGGGTAGAAGTGACGTAGCTGTTGGATGTTCCAAGCGCTGCCGTAGACCTTGCCTTGACGGTTGGCCAGCTTGTACGTTCCGGGCTTCGGAACTTTGGCGATGACAAGCGGCCCTTCCCAGGGGTGCGTGTAGCCCCCGAGTGCCCCCAACAAGGGCTCGGGGCGCTGCGCGATGGTCACGATCTTCTCCGGGTTGGCTTCGATGCCCTGCTTGGAGACGATGAACCCCAAGAACATGCCCTGGGGCATCCCGAAGACCCATTTTTTGGGATTGAGCTTGACGCCTTTCGCCTCTTCGATGAACCCCGCCGCCACTAGCTTGTGGATCTCCTCGCCTATGGCTCTGCGCTTCTCCCCATCGAATCGGCGCAGAGGCTTCTTGACAGGTCGGGCTCCGGCTCGGATGTCCAGTGAGTGCTCGGCGACATCCCTCGGTATGCCGGGCATGTCCGAGGGACTCCACACGAAGACGTCGGCGTTCGCGCGGAGAAAGTCGACAAGCACTGCTTCCTATTTGGGGCCGAGCTCGGAGCCGATCCGGACTTGCTTGGAGGCGTCACTGCTGGGGTCAAGGGGGGCGGACTTAACCATCTCCGCTGGCTCAAAGTTGCCGGCATGACGCTTCACGTCTGGCACCTCCTTCGAGAGGCTCTCCAGGTCGGCGATGAGGGCCTCGGACTCGGCGAGGGCCTCGGCGTACTCCACGCACTCCACGTCGCATTCGAACGCGTGTTTGTACGTGGGGCTGACGGTGATGACCCCATTGGGGCCCGACATCTTGAGCTTCAGGTAGGTGTAGTTGGGGACGGCCATGAACTTCGCGTAGCATGGCCTCCCCAGTACCGCGTGGTAGGTTCCTCGGAACCCGACCACCTCGAACGTCAGGGTCTCCCTTCGGAAGTTGGAGGGTGTTCCGAAGTAGACGGAAAGGTCGAGCTGTCCAAGGGGCTGGACGCGCTTCCCGGGAATGATCCCATGGAAGGGCGCAGCGCCTGCCCGGACAGAGGACAGATCGACACGCAGGAGCCCGAGGGTCTCGGCATAGATGATGTTGAGGCTGCTGCCTCCGTCCATGAGGACCTTGGTGAGCCTGACGTCGCCGATGATGGGGTCGACGACGAGCGGGTATTTCCCCAGGCTCGGCACATGGTCGGGGTGGTCGGCTTGGTCGAAGGTGATGGGCTTGTCGGACCAGTCTTGGTAGACTGGCGCCGCCACCTTCACCGAACAGACCTCCCGGCGCTCTTGCTTGCGGTGCCGGGCCGAGGCGTTCGCCGCTTTCCCACCATAGATCATGAAGCAGTCGCGGACCTCAGGGAACTCTCCTGCCTGGTGGTCTTCCTTCTTGTCGTCGTCGCGGGCCTTGCCACCCTCCGCGGGTAGCCTGGCCCTGTGGAAGTGGCGCCGAAGCATGACGCACTCCTCAAGGGTGTGCTTGACGGGCCCCTGGTGATAGGGGCACGGCTCCTTGAGCATCTTGTCGAAGAGGTTGGCACCTCCGGGGGGCTTCCGAGGGTTCTTGTACTCGGCAGCGGCGACAAGGTCCGCGTCGACGGCGTCGCATTTCGCTTGCGACTTCTTCTTGCCCTTCTTCTTGGTGCCGCGCTGAGTTGACGCCTCGGGGGCATCTTCCGAAGGGTGACCTTGGGGCTGCTTGTCCTTTCGGAAGATAGCCTCGACCGCCTCTTGTCCGGAGGCGAACTTGGTGGCGATGTCCATCAGCTCGCTCGCCCTGGTGGGGGTCTTGCGGCCCAGCTTGCTCACCAGGTCGCGGCAGGTGGTGCCAGCGAGGAACGCGCCGATGACATCCGAGTCGGTGATGTTGGGCAGCTCGGTGCGCTGCTTCGAGAATCATCGGATGTAGTCCCGGAGAGACTCTCCCGGCTGCTGTCGGCAGCTTCGAAGGTCCCAGGAATTCCCGGGGTGCACGTACGTACCCTGGAAATTCCCGGCGAAAGCTTGGACTAGGTCGTCCCAGTTGGAGATCTGCCCCGGAGGCAGGTGCTCCAACCAGGCGCGAGCGGTGTCGGAGAGGAACAGGGGGAGGTTGCGGATGATGAGGTTGTCATCGTCCGTTCCACCCAGTTGGCAGGCCAGACGGTAGTCCGCGAGCCACAGTTCCGGTCTCGTCTCCCCCGAGTACTTCGTGATAGTAGTCGGGGGTCGGAACCGGGTCGGGAACGACGCCCGTCGTATGGCTCGGCTGAAGGCCTGCGGACCGGGTGGCTCGGGCGAGGGACTCCGATCCTCCCCGCTGTCGTAGCGCCCCCCACGCCTGGGGTGGTAGCCTCAGCGCACCCTCTCGTCAAGGTGGGCCCGACGGTCGCGGTGATGGTGCTCGTTGCCGAGGCGACCTGGGGCCACAGGCGCGGTGTTGCGCGTGCGTCCGGTGTAGACCGAGGCTTCCCGCATAAATCAGGAAGTCGCGGCATGAGGTTCCGAGGGGTACCCCTGCCTTCGGGAGGCAGAGCTCTCGGCCCGTCGGACCGCGGCGCCTTCCAGGAGATTCTTGAGCTCCCCCTGGATTCGCCGCCCCTCGGTGGTCGATGGCTCCGGCATCGCGCGGAGAAGCATCGCTGCTGCAGCCAGGTTCTGGCCGACCCCGCTAGATGCGGGCGGTGGCCTGACCCTGACGTCGTCGGCGACGTGGTGCTAGAAGCCCTGGGGTAGATGACGTATTTCTCCGGCCGGGGGTTGGCCCGCCCATGCCTGCCCGACGTCCCGGCGGATCGGCTCAAGCGCTCCTGCTCCCTCGTCGAGCCTGGCCTGCACCCCGCGGATTTGCTCAAGCTGTGGGTCATGGCCCCCCGCCTGAACGGGGACCACAGCTAGCTCCCGTGGGATGTCAACGCGAGGCACCGGCCTAGGGAGATCACCGTCCTCCGGCATGCCGAGATGGTTGCCTTCGGAGGGACCCCCCAGATCGACGTGGAAGCATTCGCGACTTGGGCCGCAGTCCTCGTCGCCGAGGCTACGGCTACCGTCGGAACAGTCGGAAAGGCAGCAGTCGCATGCGATCATGAAGTCCCGCATGGCACTGGGGTTGCCAAGTCCAGAGAAATCCCAACAGATGCTGGGCTCGTCGTCTTCCTCGGACCCAGAGGGCCCGTAGGTCGAGACGTCCGTCAGCCGGTCCCAAGGTGACCGCGTACGAAACCCCAGAGGGTTTGTACTTGCCTCTACGAGAGCACCCGCCAAAGCGAAGCCGCTAGGCGGGTCGAGGCTGAATCCGAAAGACGTGGGATGGGAATCGGTCGGTACCTTCTGGTCGACGGGCGGCGATGAGGTCGCGTCGGGGACTGACTGCACCATCGTCTCGGGTACGAGGGTGACGTCCAGCAAGCCTTTCGCGAGCGTGCTGGCGTCGTCCGCTTGCTCGAGATTGGCGTGTCGCGGGGAGACGGCGCTCGCCTTCGCCTCAAACGCGAGGTCGATGCCCGACGCGCCCCCCGTTGGGGCGCTGGGGCCGTCGACTCGCTCGACAGCCGATGAGGCGCTGCCTCCTGCTTGGCCTTGGTTGCCCCGCCTCCTCCTCCGTCGGCGGGGGAGAGGACGGGGTGAGCTCGAATGTTGTTCTTCCACCACGCGGGGAAGACGTCATCGATTCCGCCGCCGGCGGGCGGGCTGTCGGCCGCCATTGTCGTTGTCGCACGGCGGTGGAAGGAGTATCATGTCGTAGCTGCCGTCGAGGGACATGAACTCAAGGTTCCCGAAATGGAGCACCGTCCCAGGTTGGAGAGGTTGCTGGAGACTGCCCATCTGGAGCTTGACGGGAAGCTGTTCGTCAACACGCAGCAGGCCCCTACCTGGCGTGCCAACTGTCGGCGTTCCGAGACCGGGGGGTCCCAGAGCCGACGAGTGAATGTCGCCACGTGCCCCAGCCCAGATGGGTCGAGCGCGAGGCCGAGCGCGAAGGGGGTTGAGCGAGGCGGCCGGAGACCGGCGTGAGAGAGGTGGGAATCCTGCGGCCTTCGTGTTTGTCCCGCGCCCAGGTCGGGTGCGCTTGCAGTATGGGGTTACAAGCGTCCATGCGGGAGAGGGAGCGAGCGGCTTCAAGCGAGCGCGTACCTCATCCTCGTCCCCGCGCGGCCAACCCTCTCTAAGAGGGCCCTGGTCCTTCCTTTTATAGGCGTAAGGAGAGGATCCAGGTGTACAATGGGGGGTGTAGCAGAGTGCTACGTGTCTAGCGGAGGAGAGCTAGCGCCCTAAGTACATGCCGTTGTGGCAGCCGGAGAGACTTTGGCACCCAGCTGGTGTGATGTCGTGGCCGTCGGAGGAGCGATGGAGCCTGGCGGAGGGACAGCTGTCAGAGCGGTTGAATCCTTGCTGACGTCCTCTTGCTTCCGTAAGGGGGCTGAGAGCCGCCGTCGTCACAAAGTATGCCGGGCGCCATCATTGCCTATCTGGCGGAGCGAGCCAGATGGGACGCCGGTCTTGTTCCCTGCGGCCCGAGTCAGCTCGGGGTAGGGTGATGATGGCGCCTCCTGTTGACGTGGCTGGTCTGCGCCCTAGGTTGGGCGATGTGGAAGCTCCTACAAAGCCGAGGTCGAGTCTGTCTTCCGTGGCCGAGGTCGGGTCCGAGCCCCAGGTTCGGGTGAGGCAGAGATCGCTGGCTGATACCGGGGTGGAGTCTGAGCCCTGGGGTCGGGCAAAGCGGAGTTCATCGTCTTCTGGGGCCGAGCCCAAGTCCGAGCCCTGGGTCAGGCGAGGCGGAGATCGTCGTCTTCTGGGGCCGAGCCCAAGTCCGAGCCCTAGGTCGGGCGAGGCGGAGATCGTCGTCTTCTGGGACTTAGCCCGAGTCCGAGCCCTGGGTCGGGCGGAGTTCGCCGTCTTCTGGGACTTAGCCCTAGTCCGAGCCCTGGGTCGGGCGGAGCGGAGATCGTTGTCTTCTGGGACTTAGCCCGAGTCCGAGCCCTGGGTCGGGCGGAGTTCGCCGTCTTCCGGGACTGAGCCCGAGTCCGAGCCCTGGGTCGGGCGGAGCGGAGCTTCCTATGGTGCCTTCGGCAGGGCCTGACTGCCTGTCAGTCTTACTCTGTCAAGTGGCATCGCAGTCGAAGTGGCGTAGGCGGCGCTGTCCTTCTGTCAGGCCGGTCAATGGAGCGGCGAAGTGACGGCGGTCACTTCGGCTTTGCCGGCTGGGGGGCGCGCGTCAGGATAAAGGTGTCAGGCCACCTTTGCATTAAATGCTCCTGCGACTTGGTCAGTCGGCGCGGCGATTTGGTCAGGGTTGCTTCTTAGCGAAGACAGGGCCTCGGGCGAGCCGGGAACACATTCGCCGTTGGAGGGGGGCCTCGGGCGAGACGGAGATCCTCTGGGGTCGGCTGCCCTTGTCCGAGGCTAGGCTCGGGCGAGGCGTGATCGAGTCCCTCGTATGGACCGATCCCTGACTTAATCGCACCCATCAGGCCTTTGCAGCTTTATGCTGATGGGGGTTACCAGCTGAGAATTAGGAGCCTTGAGGGTACCCCTAATTATGGTCCCCGACAAAACCTATGTTCTACTACATATATTATACCTTGCTGAAAATTATGTTTTATTCTAATCCTTCATTTATTTATGGTTCATTACTTGCTGGTCATATTAATTCTGTTCTCACTCTTTTGCTTGCGGTGTCTTTTGTAGATGGCTCGACTTAGACACACTGCACGAAAGTCCGTCATCCCCTTCTTACCCTCCCGCCTTGCTGAGCATCCGCTTCGCCGTCCCGTGGCCGGACAGTCCAGCCACTTGGAGAGACTGCACCACCGCCTGCATGAGGAGCAGGAGCGTCGACGACAGGAGCAGCAGGGCTCTTCCTTCTCGCTCCAGCAGGAGATAGAGTCCGTGAGGAGCTGCTCCCCCGTGCTTCCTCTGGAGGCGCCCCCTGCACCCCCACTGGGCGCCCCAGCCTCTGGAGTAGCTGCTGGAGGAGACCCAGACGACGGAGGTGGCAACGACAGCTCGAGCCACGACACCGACTTTTCTGCTGACCAGGAGCCGTAAGGATGGGTTGCTCGACCCATCACTCGCGACGCTGCTCACGGGTGTCACTTCCACGATGCGCTCGACACCCTGCTACGTCGGGCACTTGACCGGCGTACTTGGTCCATCGAGTATCGCTGTGTGGTCTACCAACATAGTCGCGGGGTCTACCCGGACCGCTGGGAGGCGACTTGCTTGGTGCGCCATCTGAAGAACAGTCTCCAGGGTGCGGAGGCCTGCTCAGAGTACTATTCTATCTCTAAGCGAGACTCAGCTGAGGCGGCCATGCAAGATGCCGCACGGCGTGCGCTTTCGCACTACTGCTCGGTTCTCGGTGGGGTAGCTGATGGTCTCAACCTGAAGTATTACCCCTGCCGTCCATCTGGCAGCACAGGAGGCGTGATTGTTTCACCTGTCGGTGAGGACAATCCTAGGTTGAGCAGCACAGTCAACCTAGCCGCCGTGCTAAACACGGAGCTGGACCATGCACTAGACGAGCTGAGTAGGGCTCGTGCTGAGATCGCCCTGCTGCAGGCTGAGCGCGTGGAACATCGTCACCTGGATGATGGTTCCCCTGCTCCTGTCGGGACTCAGCACCCGTACCGCTCACCTCGGTGTGGACGCCAGTCTTATGGCAACCCCGACTGCAAGACCAAGATAAATCTAGAACCATAGATCATTAGAATCGGATCTTGTAATTAATACGAAATATATGCGTAGAAACTACAGTCTTAGCGTTAGTCTCGCTCTTAGTTAGTCTTAGTTAGACAGGGTAGTTTGCTATATCCTGTGCATTTATGTTTGTCATGATGAACTATGGTTGGTTTGGGTCTTTGTAATGACTGTCACCAGAGTGCGGGTATCCCCTGCATTTTGGTTTACCTGTTATGTTAATGGAGTTAGTTATCTAGTTGGGAAGCCTTTTATTCCACTTTCCTCTTTATCTAAGAAGCTGTGTGGTCTGTGTTGGATATCAGTGAAGATGATCGTCTACTCAGTGTTGCTGAAGAATTCTATACTCTTTTCTTATGCTGCAAGATTTGCAAGATCAGTTGTGATGTGTGATTGCATTCTACAGATGTCAGAGAACAGGCGCAGAGGAGGAAGGCGTGCTCAGCAGGAGCAAGCCGCTCAACAGGAAGAGGTACCCCAGCAACAGCAGCTGCCACCCCCGCCCCTGATGTCCATCGAGCAGATGTTCCTGATGCAGACTCAGGCAGTCCAAGCCATCGGTCAGACTCTGGCCACCATTCAACAGTAGCAGCAGCAGGCACCACCCCAGCCTCAGATGCCTCAGATGCCCAGGGACAAGCGTGCTGAATTCAGAGAGGTCATCCACCAACGTTTGCTCATTCTTCTGACCCCATGGATGCTGAAGACTGGCTGCGCACTGTGGAGCGGGAGTTGCATACCGCTCAGTGCGATGACAGAGAGAAAGTCTTGTATGGTCCCCGTCTGTTGAGAGGAGCAGCTCAGTCATGGTGGGAGTCTTATCTCGTCACCTATGCCAACCCCGACACCATCACCTGGGAAGAGTTCAGAGGAAGCTTTCGTCAGTACCATGTGCCTGCAGGTCTGATGACAGTGAAGAAGGAGGAGTTCCTGGCCCTCAAGCAAGGGTCATCATCTGTCAGTGAGTACCGAGACAAGTTTCTGCAGTTGTCTCGCTATGCTCCTGAAGATGTCAACACCGACGCCAAGCGACAGTACCGTTTCCTAAGAGGCTTGGTTGATCCTCTGCAGTACCAACTGATGAATCACACCTTCCCGACATTCCAGCACCTGATTGACAGAGCAATCATGACAGAGAGGAAGCGTAAGGAGATGGAGGATCGTATGCGCAAGGTCAGTGGACCCCAGCCTAGAAGCAGCAATCGTCCTCGTTTCTCACGCAATCAACCTCCGCAGTTCAGGCAGAACCAGCGTCCACCTCAGCAGCATCAGCAGTTCCAAAGGCAGTATCCTCAGCACCAGTATCAGAACCAATCAAATTCTTGAAGACATGTTGAGAGCCTGTGCGTTGCAAGATCAGTCCGGATGGGACAAGCGATTGCCTTATGCAGAGTTCTCCTATAACAACAGTTACCAGGCCAGTTTGAAGATGTCACCATTTCAAGCGCTCTATGGAAGGAGTTGTAGAACTCTGTTGCAATGGGATCAGCCTAGAGAAAAGCATGTGTTCGGGCCAGACATTTTGCTTGAAGCTGAAGAGAACATCAAGATGGTCCGAGAGAATCTGAAGATAGCGCAATCAAGGCAGCGAAGCTATGCAGACACAAGAAGAAGAGAACTGAGTTTCGAAGTCGGAGACTTTGTCTATCTGAAAGTGTCACCGATCAGAGGAGTCAGAAGGTTCGGAGTCAAAGGCAAGCTAGCACCCCGCTACATCGGTCCGTATCAAATTCTCGCAAGGCGTGGAGAAGTGGCCTATCAGCTCAGCCTGCCAAAAAATTTGTCTGCTGTGCATGATGTCTTTCATGTGTCTCAGTTGAAGAAGTGCTTGCGCGTGCCGGAAGAGCAGTTGCCAGTGGAAGGTCTTGAAGTCCAAGAGGACTTGACCTACACAGAGAAACCAACGCAAATCCTTGAGATTGCAGACAGAGTCACCCGAAGGAAGACCATCAGAATGTGCAAAGTCAGATGGAATCACCACTCTAAGGAAGAAGCAACCTGGGAGCGTGAAGATGATCTGTTGGCTAAATACCCTGAGCTCTTTGCTAGCCAACCCTGAATCTCGAGGGCGAGATTCTTTTAAGGGGGATAGGTTTGTAACGCCCTGAATTTGGGGGTAGATTTTTTTCTTCTTTTCCCTCACCAAATTCAGGCGTTACCCTTTCCTTTTCCCTTTTCTCCTCGCTAAACCTTGATCTTTTCCAAAGTTATATCGGGATTCGGCCTGAGATCCCATGTAAAGCAAAACCCTAAAATACTTTATTTTGTGTGATGCACCATGCCGAAACATGCATACTTTTTGATTGTTTAAAATGTAAATGCATTCATCTAGAGAAAATAGATTTTTAGAAAAAGGAAAACCTTTTTCTTCTCCCTTTCCCCCTCCTTCCCCATTTTTTTGGCCCAGCCGCCCCTCCCCCGCGCGCCCGGCCCAGCCGCGCCCCCCCTCCCTCCCCCTTTGGGCCCAAGCGGCCCAGCCGCCCCTTCCCCCCCAAATTCTCTCTCTCCCCTCCCCTGCGGGCCCCGCCCGTCTGTAACACCCACTTTGTATTTGCTAGAGATAATACCAATAGAGAAACAATTTCTCTTTATATGAGTTTGATCTTTATGCATCATCATATTTGAACACCATATTCACAAATAAATAAATAAATAATAGAAGACTTACCATAAAAATGTACATCATGCTGGTCCTTTATTTTTGTGTGCATTTTGTGGCAACATATAATAATGTGAAAAATGTTGAATATCCAAATGGGAAATTAAATCCTAAAAGGAATTCTAAAATTTGGAAAGAAAGAAAGAAAAATACTATGCAACACAAAAATAAAACTTATAAATAGACGAATTTATTCCACAATGATTTATTCAAATCAAATATTCAGAACTTTGAGTACAAGTTCATCATAAATTTGAGATTCAAACTTAGATTCAAAAGTAAAAGAAAAGAAACAGAAAATAAAAAAGAAAAAGAATAAACCCTACCTGGGCCGGCGGCCACCTATTCGGCCCACTTGGCCAAAACACCCACGCGCGGCCCAAGATCATTTCCTCCCCCGCGCGCACAGTTCTGGCAAATGGGGCCCGCTTGTCAACGGCTCGGCTTCACGTGGGCTCGCGCCTTCTGCCGCTGGTGGATGGACCCCCCGTGTCAGCTCCCTCCCCTTCCAACAGACCCCGGCGATTTTCTGGGAGCTGTGCGCCGCTCGATGGGCGGACTTCAACGGATGACCGAGGGATCAGCTAACGCCCGCCCAGTTCTCGCGCCTATATGAACATCCTTGACCCCGCCCTCCCCTTACGCACTCAACCCACCGCATCTCTGAGAGGAGCGTCCGTTTGCCATTGCCGCGGAAGGAGAAGTAGAAGAGAGAGAGAAAAGTCGGACTCATCCCCGGGCTCGCTGTGCCAGGATATCGGTGCTCTGTTGTAGCCGCCGTGGACTCCAGACCGTCGCGCGGTGGTGAGCGGGACCTGCGCGGCGCTCAAACCAGTGGCGGCGGGGCCGTCGATTCGCGCCACCGGGAGTCCTCCGTGGCCAGCGACCTTCACCGTGCAATCACCGGTATGTGGTAGCCCTACTCGACTCGCTGCATCGTCTGGATGGTAGACCACCTTGAGATTGGAGTCGCCCTGCCGTAATTTGTGTGGGTTGCCTCGCCGGACTTCACAGCTCCGCCGCGAAGCCGCTGCAGTGCGTAATTGGGTCCCCTGCCGTCTCGATTTAAGGTATGGGATCCACCAAACAATTCGCCGTCTCCATGACTTCGTGTAGCACTAATCCGCTTGGGTAGATGGGCGCTGGGTCGTCGGCTGGTCGCGTGCCGGCGTGCGTTCCGGCGAGGGCGCGGGTGCTCTGGTCGACTTCGGTCGCGGGGGAGAAGAAAGGCGTCTGGCCGTTGGATGGCCAGCGAACGGCGGAGATCATATCAATGGATACCCCTTCGTCGTTTTAAATCCAAATCGTCGATGCGCGATCCTTCGGTCCAGATGGGTATTGGTGTGATGGACGATCGCCAGCCGTAGATCTAGGATCCCGCGGCTATCGTTGTGCGCGGATTCATTGAAGTCAGGATCTAATCCTAAGCGTTGATTTAGATCCAACGGCTCATGGTGGCCGATACCCTTTCGGCCTGGGGTTTTGTAGAAGAACCCCTCACCTTTTAGCGAATTAACCCGCCATCCAGTGCACAGTTCCCTGAGTCTTAGGTTTTATTGCGCCTTAGCCCCTGTAGTTTCCAGTATTTGACGCCCAGTCCAGTCAACATGAAAACCAGAGAAAATAAATAGAAAATGAATTGTTAATATGAAAATAATTGCTAGAACTTTATAAATTCATAGAAAATTCATACTAACTCCAAATTAATCCATTCCAGTTCCTAAAATTTTGTAATTTTATTCTCTAACACCTAGAGCCTCTGTTATGTCATAAAAACAGTAAGGAAATTTATTTATCACTTAATCCTATTTAAAACACATAAAACCTTTGAAAATGCATAACTTAAAATCTATAATTCAGAAAATTATGATTTCTGTTCCTAGGATTTTATTTTAATATGTAGAATACCTCTGTGTAATCTGTTTATATGTTTGGTGTAATGTTAATTTCTCTATATGCACTGTGCTTGTTTGTATTGTGGCGAGTAGAAGAGCCCGTTGCTGAGGATCCTGGTGAGCAGCAGGTTGAGGTAGCTGAGCAGGAGCTCATTGAAGGCAAGTTGTGCCCTTGACCACTTTTTACCCAATAATGTTCTTTAATATCACATATCCATGCATAGGTTAATTTTGATGGGACCCAATAGGTCACCCTAGATTGTTTATCTCATTACCTTGTTTACCCCTGAATCACTTGGGTAGTTTGCTATTGCTTTATATGGTTTTGGGATAATCATTTATTACCTCTATGTTCCAATTCTTGTTGTTATTCTGTTTATGTTCATGTTGTTATCATTAATGTTAATTGGAACATAGAGCTTAACTTGAGAACCACGTGCCACCACAAGGGTGGAATGGGACGCCCTTGGCTGACTAATTAGGAAAGCTAGTGGAAGACTACCTTACCCGAAAGGGGCAAGGGCAGTAGGGGAGAGGTCAGTGCGGGGAGGTCCCTGGTTGATTTTGCTGCGATGGCGGTCAGCCAGGAACCCTTTACTGGATCTTCCTATAAACTGTAGCGGGTTTTCGGAAGCTAGTGGAACTTTGTAAAGGCCTCGTAGTGTTGCCCTGCCGTGCTTCCTAGGTAGAGGTATATGGGAGTCATGACCCCTTGGCAGATGGGTAACATGACTTGTGGGTAAAGGGTACAACCTCTGCAGAGTGTAAAACTGGTATACTAGCCGTGCTCACGGTCACGAGCAGCTCAGGACTCTCTGATGTTTAAATTATGGAACTTAAATTCAATTTTGTCATTTGCATTGCATGGGTTTATTATCAATTTTGTTCTATTACTTTACTTATGGTTTGGTATCTACTTACACTTAGTAACTGCTAATAAAATTTTGACCAACTACTTAAAAGCAATGCTCAGCTTTAACCCCTGTCATTGATTAAGCCTTACACATCACATGAACTCACACCTTTGTGAGTTTATGTCCACTGGTTCCCCACAACTTGTTGAGCTATGATCATGTGTGAGCTCACCCTTGCTGTCTCACACCCCCCCACAGGAGAAGATCAGGTGGTTCAGGAGGAGCCGCCTAACACTGAGGAGTTCGATCTGATCTAGGTGGCGTTTCCCAGTCGACATTGGCGCCGACGATCCTTAGATTGTTTTATCTTCATTACTTTATTTTGTAATAAGTCTTCCGCTATGTAATAAATACTCTGATGTTTTATGACATTTATCTCTATACACTCTGTTATTATATATGTTGTCTTCTTGGCGCATGTATGAGATGCACCTGGCTTTGTTCCTTAAAGCCGGGTGTTACAGAAGTGGTATCAGAGGAAATGTTGACTGTAGGACGAGACCTAGATAGAAATGGACAAGACCCTTACCTACTTATCTCATTCTGATTCATTCTACACTTACCTTACTCTGATTCTTTCTACACTTATCTTGATCCTGTCTCACCTTCTACTGTTCTACTCTGATCACTCTTACCTTTTCTACTCTGAGACAAGATGGATTTCACACCTTGGAATCCTATGACATTCTTAAGAGTTAGGGAACCTAAGACAAAATTAAAACTATTTTCTCTATTAAAAGAATGTTGTTTGATTGTGCTGATGCTAAATGCCTGATTTGCTTCTTTGATTGATTGAATTATTATAGATGGACATCTTAGCATGTACCACCATAAGGTATTGAATTAGCTAGGATATGTAAAATATTAATCTGCTTAGCTAAAAAGTCCCCCAAAGTAACCTGATTTGTAAATACCTGCCTTGGCTATTATCTTCTTACCATATGTATCTAACTCAGATGGTCAATACCAGGCGGGGTGGTGGAATTGATTTGCCTCCTAACCAACACACTCGAAGACAACCTCAGCCACAGCCTGCAGGGATGAATCCTCCTAATCCTCCACCGGGCGGAGTTGACCCACTGGTTGCTGCTCAGATGGCGGTGATGCAGCAAATGGCGGACACCATGGCTGATATGCGTGCCCAGATGCAACAAGAACGCCAGGAGATGCGTCAAGAAAGAGAGGATATACGACAGGAATTGCGCCAGGAGCGAGATGAGATACGCCAGGAAAGGAGGGTACAACAACAGCAGCTGCAACAGCAAATGCAACAACAACAGCAACAAGTGCCACTACCTCCACCACCACCACCAGTTCCACCCCGAGATAAGCATAGGGAGTTCATGAGTCATAAGCCACCCACATTCGCTAGCTCACCTGATCCACTGGACGCGGATGATTGGCTGAAAGCAATTGAGAAGATGCTCAACATTGCACAATGCACTGACCGGGAGAAGGTTTTATATGCTTCTGGACGTCTGATTGGTCCTGCTGCTGACTGGTGGGATTCTTATACTGCTGCCCACGATGCTACTGATATTATTACTTGGGCGGAGTTCAGTACGCAATTCAGGAACTACCATATTCCAGCTCGGATGATAAAGATCAAGAAGAAGGAATTTCTGTCGCTGAAGCAAGGAAGTATGTCAGTCAGCGAGTACCGCGACAAGTTTATTCAGTTATCCAGATATGCCCCTGAAGAAGTTGCTGAAGACGAGAGGAAGCAGGAGCATTTCATTGAGGGACTTAATGGACCACTGCAGTATGCTCTTGTGGCACACACATTTCCATCATTTCAGAGGCTGCTTGATAAGGCACTGGCTATTGAACACAAGCGTGTTCAACTGGGAGATTTGAAGAGAAAGGCCATATCTCAGGGACAAGGAAGTAGCAGTGTTCGTCCTCGCTACAGTTCACCACAGAGTACACCGACTCGACCAGGAGGACCACGCCCAGTTCAGCAGTCACCACTGAGGACTCCACCTCCTCGACAGGCTACCCCTACTGGCACCCCGACAAAGTTTTCAGGACAGAGTCCGGGCACTCAATGTTACAAGTGTGGGAAGATTGGTCATTATGCAAATGTCTGCCCACAGAGGATCGCTACTACTCCAGTTCAGAACAGGCAGCAAACTCCAGGAACTGGCAAGGGATATTCTATTGCCAAGGTTAATCAAGTCAGCGTTGATGCTACTCCGGACGGAGGGGACCTCGTAATTGGTATGTTTTATGTTAATGCAATACCTGCAACCATATTATTTGATTCTGGTGCTACACATTCATTCATGTCTGCTAGATATGCCAACACAAATGAAATACCACTGCTAAATATGAGAACACCCCTGATAGTAATTACACCTAAAGGGCCTGTTGAGGCGAATCAAATGACACGTAAATTGACATTAACCATTATGGGTAGAGAATTTGGAGCTACTGCTATAATATTGGAGTCAAGCAGTATAGATTTGATTCTTGGTATGTCATGGCTAAGAAAGGCAAAGGTCGTTATAGCATGTGGTAGAGGTACCGTAGAACTCACTACTACTAAAGGAGAAAGGTTTCAAGTTAACATTGCAGTAACCTCCTCATCTATGCGTGCAATGTTCTTTATGCCTGAGGAGTTTGTTGGTGACAATATCCGGGTGGTTAGAGATTTTCCGGATGTCTTTCCAGAGGAGTTACCAGGAATGCCACCCGATAGAGAAGTTGAGTTTGTGATTGACCTCTTACCTGGAACCGCCCCTATTTCTAAACGGCCATATAGGATGTCCGTAGAGGAATTGAAGGAACTTAAGAAGCAGTTAACTGAGTTACAAGAGGCTGGGTACATTCGTCCGAGTTCCTCACCTTGGGGAGCACCGGTCTTGTTTGTACAGAAGAAGGATGGATCGCAACGGATGTGTGTGGATTATAGATCTCTTAATGATGTTACAGTGAAGAACAAGTATCCGTTGCCCCGTATTGAAGATTTGTTTGATCAAATGAGAGGTGCTAGAGTATTTTCGAAGATTGATCTCCGATCCGGTTATCATCAGATGAGGATTAGACCATCGGATATTCCCAAGACGGCTTTCTCGACTAGATATGGATTATATGAGTTTACTGTTATGTCATTTGGATTAACCAACGCACCAGCTTATTTTATGAACTTAATGAACAAGGTGTTTATGGAGTATTTGGACAGATTCGTCGTGGTATTCATCGACGATATTCTTATTTATTCTCAGAGTGAAAGTGATCACGAGGAACATCTGAGGATGGTGCTACAGAAGCTACGAGATAATCAACTATATGCCAAGTTCAGCAAGTGCGAGTTTTGGATTGGCGAAGTGCCATTTCTTGGTCATATTATTTCTAATGGAGGAATAGCTGTGGATCCTGCTAAGGTTAAGGAGATAATGGAGTGGAGAGTACCCACTACAGTTACTGAGATTCGAAGTTTCTTAGGACTTGCTGGATATTATCGGAGGTTTATTGAAGGATTTTCTAAGATTGCTAAACCTATGACTTCGCTTTTGGAGAAAGGAAAAGAGTTTAAGTGGGACGAGAAGTGTCAAGACAGCTTTGATCTATTGAAGAAGAGGTTGATGTCGCCACCAGTTTTGGTTATGCCAGACTTACAAAAAGGATTTGATATCTATTGCGATGCATGTGGCCAAGGCTTAGGATGTGTGCTCATGCAAGAAGGACATGTGATTGCTTATGCTTCTCGTCAGTTGCGGAGACATGAATTGAACTACCCTACTCATGACTTGGAATTGGCAGCCGTTGTGCATGCACTTAAGATTTGGAGACATTATATCATGGGGACCAAGTGCCAAGTATATACGGATCATAAGAGTTTGAAGTATATATTCACTCAGAAGGATCTCAACCTTAGGCAACGCCGTTGGTTAGAGCTTATCAAGGATTATGATTTGGAGATTCACTATCACCCGGGCAAGGCAAACTTGGTTGCAGATGCCTTGAGTCGAAAGGAGCATGTTCATTCAGCTATTGTTGCCCAGCTACCCGATGAGATTGTTGAGGATTTCAAGAGACTTAACCTGGGAATAGTTGCTCATACTGAAGGAGTTACTATTGATGTGGAACCTACTTTGGAGCAAGAGATCCGCAAAGGACAAATTGGTGATGATAAGATAAAAGAGATTAAGGATCTGATTACTGAAGGTCGAGTTCCGGAGTTCACGGAAGATGAGCAGGGCACTGTATGGTTCAAGGACAGGATGTGTGTTCCTGATGTTAAAAGCCTTCGGGAGACTATTTTAAAGGAGGCCCATGACTCGGATTATTCTATTCATCCTGGTAGTACTAAGATGTATCAGGATTTGAAACGGAAGTATTGGTGGTATGGATTGAAAAGAGATGTAGCTGCACATGTGGCTATGTGCGATGTATGTCAAAGAGTTAAGGCTGAACACCAGAGGCCAGCTGGATTATTGCATCCACTGAAGATACCCGAGTGGAAATGGGAAGAGATTGGTATGGATTTCATTACTGGATTGCCTCGCACCCAGAAAGGATATGATGCTATATGGGTGATTGTTGATAGATTGACTAAAGTGGCTCACTTTATTCCTGTCAAGACTACTTATAAAGGTTCTCAGCTAGCAGAGTTATATATGGCTCGGATTGTGTGTTTACATGGAGTACCAAAGAAGATCGTGTCTGATCGAGGTTCGCAGTTTACCTCAAGGTTTTGGAGAAGCTTTCATGAGAACATGAGTACGAAGTTGAATTTTAGTACAGCCTATCACCCTCAGACTGATGGACAGACTGAAAGGACAAATCAAGTTTTGGAGGATATGTTGAGAGCATGTGCCCTTCAGCATGGAGGAAGTTGGGATAAGAGTCTGCCTTATGCTGAGTTCTCGTATAATAATAGTTATCAGGCCAGTCTGAAGATGTCACCTTTTGAAGCTTTGTATGGGAGGAAGTGCAGGACTCCTCTATATTGGGATCAGACTGGAGAGAGACAGTTCTTTGGGCCTGAATTGATTCAAGAAGCAGAAGAACAAGTCCGTATAATTCGAGAGAATTTGAGAGTGGCTCAAACCAGGCAAAAGAGTTATGCTGATAATAGAAGAAGGCCATTGGAATTTGAAGAAGGAGATTATGTGTATCTCAAAGTATCACCACTTCGTGGAATGAGGAGATTTAAAGTCAAGGGAAAATTGTCCCCTCGCTACATTGGACCATTCTTGATCTTTAGGAGAGTTGGGGAGATGGCATATCAACTCGAGTTACCTGCTAGTCTATCGGATGTGCATAATGTGTTCCATGTGTCTCAACTGAAGAAGTGTCTCCGTGTTCCCGAGGAACAGTTACCAATGGAAGAGCTCAGTGTTCAAGGTGATTTGACTTACACGGAGTACCCGATCAAGATTTTGGATACATTGACTCGAGTCACAAGAAATAAGGTGATAAAGATGTGCAAAGTCCAATGGAGTCACCACAGTGAAGATGAAGCAACTTGGGAAAGAGAAGAAGAGCTTCGTATAGATTTTCCCCACCTTTTCTCTAGTTCTTCTTAAATCTCGAGGACGAGATTATTTTTAAGGGGGGTAGGATTTGTAACACCCACTTTGTATTTGCTAGAGATAATACCAATAGAGAAACAATTTCTCTTTATATGAGTTTGATCTTTATGCATCATCATATTTGAACACCATATTCACAAATAAATAAATAATTAATAGAAGACTTACCATAAAAATGTACATCATGCTGGTCCTTTATTTTTGTGTGCATTTTGTGGCAACATATAATAATGTGAAAAATGTTGAATATCCAAATGGGAAATTAAATCCTAAAAGGAATTCTAAAATTTGGAAAGAAAGAAAGAAAAATACTATGCAACACAAAAATAAAACTTATAAATAGACGAATTTATTCCACAATGATTTATTCAAATCAAATATTCAGAACTTTGAGTACAAGTTCATCATAAATTTGAGATTCAAACTTAGATTCAAAAGTAAAAGAAAAGAAACAGAAAATAAAAAAAGAAAAAGAATAAACCCTACCTGGGCCGGCGGCCACCTATTCGGCCCACTTGGCCAAAACACCCACGCGCGGCCCAAGATCATTTCCTCCCCCGCGCGCACAGTTCTGGCAAATGGGGCCGCTTGTCAACGGCTCGGCTTCACGTGGGCTCACGCCTTCTGCCGCTGGTGGATGGACCCCCCGTGTCAGCTCCCTCCCCTTCCAACAGACCCCGGCGATTTTCTGGGAGCTGTGCGCCGCTCGATGGGCGGACTTCAACGGATGACCGAGGGATCAGCTAACGCCCGCCCAGTTCTCGCGCCTATATGAACATCCTTGACCCCGCCCTCCCCTTACGCACTCAACCCACCGCATCTCTGAGAGGAGCGTCCGTTTGCCATTGCCGCGGAAGGAGAAGTAGAAGAGAGAGAGAGAAAAGTCGGACTCATCCCCGGGCTCGCTGTGCCAGGATATCAGTGCTCTGTTGTAGCCGCCGTGGACTCCAGACCGTCGCGCGGTGGTGAGCGGGACCTGCGCGGCGCTCAAACCAGTGGCGGCGGGGCCGTCGATTCGCGCCACCGGGAGTCCTCCGTGGCCAGCGACCTTCACCGTGCAATCACCGGTATGTGGTAGCCCTACTCGACTCGCTGCATCGTCTGGATGGTAGACCACCTTGAGATTGGAGTCGCCCTGCCGTAATTTGTGTGGGTTGCCTCGCCGGACTTCACAGCTCCGCCGCGAAGCCGCTGCAGTGCGTAATTGGGTCCCCTGCCGTCTCGATTTAAGGTATGGGATCCACCAAACAATTCGCCGTCTCCATGACTTCGTGTAGCACTAATCCGCTTGGGTAGATGGGCGCTGGGTCGTCGGCTGGTCGCGCGCCGGCGTGCGTTCCGGCGAGGGCGCGGGTGCTCTGGTCGACTTCGGTCGCGGGGGAGAAGAAAGGCGTCTGGCCGTTGGATGGCCAGCGAACGGCGGAGATCATATCAATGGATACCCCTTCGTCGTTTTAAATCCAAATCGTCGATGCGCGATCCTTCGGTCCAGATGGGTATTGGTGTGATGGACGATCGCCAGCCGTAGATCTAGGATCCCGCGGCTATCGTTGTGCGCGGATTCATTGAAGTCAGGATCTAATCCTAAGCGTTGATTTAGATCCAACGGCTCATGGTGGCCGATACCCTTTCGGCCTGGGGTTTTGCAGAAGAACCCCTCACCTTTTAGCGAATTAACCCGCCATCCAGTGCACAGTTCCCTGAGTCTTAGGTTTTATTGCGCCTTAGCCCCTGTAGTTTCCAGTATTTGACGCCCAGTCCAGTCAACATGAAAACCAGAGAAAATAAATAGAAAATGAATTGTTAATATGAAAATAATTGCTAGAACTTTATAAATTCATAGAAAATTCATACTAACTCCAAATTAATCCATTCCAGTTCCTAAAATTTTGTAATTTTATTCTCTAACACCTAGAGCCTCTGTTATGTCATAAAAACAGTAAGGAAATTTATTTATCACTTAATCCTATTTAAAACACATAAAACCTTTGAAAATGCATAACTTAAAATCTATAATTCAGAAAATTATGATTTCTGTTCCTAGGATTTTATTTTAATATGTAGAATACCTCTGTGTAATCTGTTTATATGTTTGGTGTAATGTTAATTTCTCTATATGCACTGTGCTTGTTTGTATTGTGGCGAGTAGAAGAGCCCGTTGCTGAGGATCCTGGTGAGCAGCAGGTTGAGGTAGCTGAGCAGGAGCTCATTGAAGGCAAGTTGTGCCCTTGACCACTTTTTACCCAATAATGTTCTTTAATATCACATATCCATGCATAGGTTAATTTTGATGGGACCCAATAGGTCACCCTAGATTGTTTATCTCATTACCTTGTTTACCCCTGAATCACTTGGGTAGTTTGCTATTGCTTTATATGGTTTTGGGATAATCATTTATTACCTCTATGTTCCAATTCTTGTTGTTATTCTGTTTATGTTCATGTTGTTATCATTAATGTTAATTGGAACATAGAGCTTAACTTGAGAACCACGTGCCACCACAAGGGTGGAATGGGACGCCCTTGGCTGACTAATTAGGAAAGCTAGTGGAAGACTACCTTACCCGAAAGGGGCAAGGGCAGTAGGGGAGAGGTCAGTGCGGGGAGGTCCCTGGTTGATTTTGCTGCGATGGCGGTCAGCCAGGAACCCTTTACTGGATCTTCCTATAAACTGTAGCGGGTTTTCGGAAGCTAGTGGAACTTTGTAAAGGCCTCGTAATGTTGCCCTGCCGTGCTTCCTAGGTAGAGGTATATGGGAGTCATGACCCCTTGGCAGATGGGTAACATGACTTGTGGGTAAAGGGTACAACCTCTGCAGAGTGTAAAACTGGTATACTAGCCGAGCTCACGGTCACGAGCAGCTCAGGACTCTCTGATGTTTAAATTATGGAACTTAAATTCAATTTTGTCATTTGCATTGCATGGGTTTATTATCAATTTTGTTCTATTACTTTACTTATGGTTTGGTATCTACTTACACTTAGTAACTGCTAATAAAATTTTGACCAACTACTTAAAAGCAATGCTCAGCTTTAACCCCTGTCATTGATTAAGCCTTACACATCACATGAACTCACACCTTTGTGAGTTTATGTCCACTGGTTCCCCACAACTTGTTGAGCTATGATCATGTGTGAGCTCACCCTTGCTGTCTCACACCCCCCCACAGGAGAAGATCAGGTGGTTCAGGAGGAGCCGCCTAACACTGAGGAGTTCGATCTGATCTAGGTGGCGTTTCCCAGTCGACATTGGCGCCGACGATCCTTAGATTGTTTTATCTTCATTACTTTATTTTGTAATAAGTCTTCCGCTATGTAATAAATACTCTGATGTTTTATGACATTTATCTCTATACACTCTGTTATTATATATGTTGTCTTCTTGGCGCATGTATGAGATGCACCTGGCTTTGTTCCTTAAAGCCGGGTGTTACACCGTCATCCCCTCCCCTGCCCTAACCGCGCCCCCTCCCCTAGCGCCGCCGCCGCGGTGAGGCCCCCCTCCCCTCTCCTCCCCCTTCCCCCTCCCCCTTCCCCGCCGGGCCCCCGGCGACCCGCGCCGCCCCGTGCCCGGCCCCCATCCCGGCGAGCCACCCCCACCCCGCCCTCGCTCGTCCCCCGGCGAGCCGCCCCGCGCCCGTCCGGCCGCCCTCGCACCGCCCGGCCGAGCCCCGCCCCCGTGCCCGCCCGATCGCCCTCGGTGAGCCGCGCTCGGCCCCGCCCTCGGCGAGCCGCCTCGGCCCCGCTCCCGGCGAGCCGCCTCGACCCTGCCCCGGCGAGTCCGCCCCCGCCCCACGCCCGGCCGCCCCGGCGAGTCCGCCCCCGCCCCGCGCCCGGCCGCCCCGGCGAGCCCGCCCCCGCCCCGCGCCCGGCCGCCCCCGGCGAGCCGCGCTCGGCCCCGCCCCCAGCGAGCCGCCCCGGCCCCGCCCCGGCGAGTCCGCCCCCGCCCCGCGCCCAGCCGCCCCAGCGAGCCCGCCCCGCCCTCGCACCGCCCCCCGGCGAGCCGCCCCCGTGCCCGGCCCCGCCTCGGCCCCGGCCGCGCCGTCCCGCGCCGCCCAGCCCTAATCCCGGCCGCGCCGCCCCGTGCCCGGCCCCCGCGCCCGGCCGTGCCGCCCTCGCCCCGGCCCCGGCTGCGCCACCCCGGCCGTGTCCCTGCCCCGCCCGTGCTTCGCCCCGCCCGTGCGTCGTGCTCGCCCGCCCGCCCCGGCGTGCCTTGCTCGCGTCGTGACGGCCCCGGCGCGGCCTCGAGCTCGGCCTAGCTTGCCTATGGCGCATGGCCTTGAGCTCGGCTAGCGCGTGGCCCCGACGTGCGCACGGCTAGTTCGCGGCGCGTGCGTGCGGCCTTGCGCGCGTGCTCGTGTAGTGCGCAGTGCCTTGGCACGGCCCGTCGCGCCTTCGTCTACCCCCAGACGTCCCTGTCTACCCCCTTTTTATATTTTATGCGCGCTAATCGCATTATTCATGTCAATAAAATAGGAGACTCAATTTAGAAATTGGTTATGTTAGTTAATTTGTATAGCTAATCGTCTATCTCATTTAATGTTAATCTACAAAAACGGGTCACGTTTCCATTAGTGCATGTAGCTAATCCTTATTATTGAAGCTAAGTAGAACTAGAGTACGTAACGTTTAGTTATTCGTTTACCCGTAGTGCGCCTCGAGCATAAACTTTAACCCCTGCGAGACCTTTCCCCGTTTCTTTCTAACCATGGTAAATGCATTATCGTATGTCATATTCTATGCATGTTTAATCTACTTGTTCTCTTGTATGGTGTACTGTTGGTTTCCTAATTTCAATGGATGAATGTATGTATGTTTGCACCCGCATAGAGAACGATCTGGTTGAAGAGCCCGAGGAACTAGCAGGAGAAGCCCCCGAGCAGCAGTCGCTTGGTGGAGGCAAGTGTCCCTTGACCTATCTCTGTCCTATTCATTCTTTAATTCACCTCCCGCATTACACATTTATACTTAAGGATTGACTAGCTTTTGTTATCCATTACCTTGCTTACCTATTTGGGTTGGATTATTATTGTTTAGCTTTATGCTATTGCTCAACTATAATCAATGAACATGATGAGCCCGCAGGATGTCAACGCGAGGCGCAGGCCTAGGGGGATCGTCATCCTCCGGCATACCGAGGTGGTTGCCTTCGTCGTGACCCCCTAGATCGATGTGGAAACATTCACGACTTGGCCCACAACCCTCGTCGCCAAGGCTGTGGCCGTCATCGGAGCAATCGGAGAGGCAGTAGTCACATGCGGTCATGAAGTCTCGCATGGCGCTGGGATTACTGAGCCCGGAGAAATCCCAACCGGAGTCGGGACCGTCCTCTTCCTCAGAACCCGGGGGCCCGTAGGTTGAGACGGTCGTCAGTTGATCCCAGGTTGACCACATATGGTACCCCGGAAGGTTAGGATATGCCTTTACGAAAGCGCTCACCGAAGCGGGGTCGCTTGGTGGATCGAAACTGACCCTAAAAGGCACAGGGTGGAAAACGGATGGTACCTCTTGATCGATGGACGGTGGCGAAGTCGCGTCGGGGATGGAATGCACCGTCATCTCAGGTACAAGGTTGATGTCCAGCAAGTCCTTCACGAGAGTGCTGGCGTCATCAGTCCGCTTGGGGTTGGCATGTTGTGGGGAAGCGACACCCATTGTTATCTCATGCGCGAGGACAATGCCCGACATGTCCCCCGCTGGGGTGCCGGTGTCGTCGACTCACTCTGGAGCGACAGCCGACGAGGTGATGCCTCCTGCCAAGCCACAGTTGCCCCGCCTCCTCCTCCTGCGGCGAGGAGGGTGGCGAGGCAAACCCGGATGCTGCTCTTCCACCACGGGGGGAAGACGTCGTCGAGTTCGCCGCCGTCGGGCGAGCTGACGGTCGTCGTTGTCGCTGTCTCGCTGCGGGGGGAGGAGTATCATGTCGTAGCTGCCATCGAGGGACATGAACTCGAGACTCCCGAAGCGGAGCAGCGTCCCGGGCTGAAGAGGTTGCTGGAGACTACCCATCTGGAACTCAACGGGAAGGTGTTCGTTAACACGCAGCAGACCCCTACCTGGCGCGCCAACTGTCGGCGTCTCGGACCTCGGGGGACCCTCGACCGGGCCAACCAGTGAATTTATCGCCACGTGCCCCTGTCCAGATGGGTTGGCGCAAGATGAAACACAAAGGGGAAATGTATTATCTCGCGCCGGGGGTGCTCGTAGTAGGGGTTACAAGCGACGCGAGAGAGGGAGAGAGCCTATTCGTTTGCCCGTTTCCCCCGCGCGACCCCCTTCTTCAGGAAGGCCCTAGACCTCCCTTTTATAGATGCAAGGAGAGGGTCCAGATGTACAATGGGGGTGTAGCTATGCGCTAACATGTTCGGCAGAGGAGTGCCTGAGCCCTGTGTACATGCCCACGTGGCTGTCGGAGAAGTGCTTGAGCCTTGTGTACGAGATAACGTGGTCGTCGGAGGAGCGCCTGAGCCTTGTAGAAGCACAGCTGGCGGTGCGGCTGGGATCCTGCTGACGTCTCCTTGCTTCCGTAGGGGGCTGAGAACCAACGACGTCATGGGCGCACGTGGGGAACCATCATCACCCGTTTACCGGGGCGAGCCAGATGGGACGCCGGTCTTGTTCCCTCGTAGCCTGAGCTAGCTTAGGGGTAGGGTAATGATGTATCCCCTGTGGCGCGGTCGGTCCGAGCCCAAGGTCGGGCGAGGCGGAGGCTTCTCCTGAGGCCGAGACCGGGGTCGGGCAAGGACACGATTCCTCCTGAGGTTGATGTTGAGGCCGAGCCCTGGGGTCGGGCGAGGCGGAGACCTCCTCCTGAGGCCGAGGCCTAAGATCGGGCGAGGCGAAGCTTCCTGTTGCGCCCGAGGCTAAACTCGGTCGTTGTCAGCCTTACCCCAGTGGGTGGCACAACAGTCGGAGCGGGGCGAGCGGCGCTGTTTTCCTGTCAGATCGGTCAGTGAAGGGGTGAAGTGACTGCGGTCACTTCGACCTTGACGACTGAGGCGCGTGGGTCAGGATAAGGTGTCAGGCAATCTTTGCATTGAATGCGCCTGCAATATGGTCGGTTGGTAAGGCGAGTTGGCTGAGGTTGCTTCTTGTCGGCGTTTCGAGACCGGGGGGTCCCTGGGCCGACGAGTGAAATGTCGCCGCGTGCCCCAGCCCAGATGGGTCGGCGCGAGACGGAGCGCGAAGGGGGGAAAAAGGCGGCCGGAGCGAGAGCGAGGTGGAAATCCCACGGCCTTCGTGTTTGTCCCGCGCCCAGGTCGGGTGCGCTTGCAGTAGGGGGTTACAAGCGTCCACGCGGGAGGGGAGCCAGCGGCCTCACGCGAGCGCCTGTCCCGTCCTCTTCCCCGCGTGGCCAACCCCTGTAAGAGGGCCCTGGTCCTTCCTTTTATAGGCGTAAGGAGAGGATCCAGGTGTACAATGGGGGGTGTAGCAGAGTGCTAACGTGTCTAGTAGAGGAGAGCTAGCGCCCTAAGTACATGCCATTGTGGCAGCCGGAGAGGTCTTGGCACCCGGTTCGTGTGGTGTCGTGGCCGTCGGAGGAGCGCTGGAGCCTGGCGGAAGGACAGCTGTTGGGGCTGTCGAGTCCTTGCTGACGTCCTCTTGCTTCCGTAAGGGGGCTGAGAGCCGCCGTCGTCATAGAGCGTGTGGGGCGCCATCATTACTTGTCTGGCGGAGCGAGCCAGATGGGACGCCGGTCTTATTTCCCGTAGCCTGAGTCAGCTTGGGGTAGGGTAATGATGGTGCCTCCTGTTGACGTGGTCGGTCCGTGCCCTAGGTTGGGCGATGTGGAGGCTCCTCCGAGGTCGAGGTCGAGTCTGTCTTCCGAGGCCGAGGTCGAGTCCGAGCCCCTGGGTCGGGCGAGGCGGAGACCGTCGACTGAGGCCGGGGCCGAGTCCGAGCCCTAGGGTCGGGCGAAGCGGTGTTCGTCGTCTTCGGGGCTGAGCCCGAGTCCGAGCCCTGGGTCGGGCGGAGCGGAGTTCGCCGTCTTCAGGGGCTGAGCCTGAGTCCGAGCCTTGGGTCGGGCGGAGCGGAGTTTGCCGTCTTCAGGGGCTGAGCCCGAGTCCGAGCCCTGGGTCGGGCGGAGCGGAGTTCGCCGTCTTCCGGGGCTGAGCCCGAGTCCGAGCCCTGGGTCGGGCGGAGCGGAGTTCACTGTCTTCCGGGGCTGAGCCCGAGTCCGAGCCCTAGGTCGGGCGGAGCGGAGTTTCCTATGGTGCCTGAGGCTGGGCCTGGCTGCCTGTCAGCCTCACTCTGTCGAGTGGCACAGCAGTCGGAGTGGCGCAGGCGGGGCTGTCCTTCTGTCAGGCCGGTCAGTGGAGCGACGAAGTGACTGCGGTCACTTCGGCTCTGCCGACTGAAGGGCGCGCGTTAGGATAAAGGTGTCAGGCCACCTTTGCATTAAATGCCCCTGCGATTTGGTCGGTTGGCGTGGCGATTTGGCCAGGGTTGCTTCTTGGCGAAGACTGGGCCTCGGGCGAGCCGGAAGTATGTTCGTCACTGGAGGGGGGCCTCGGGCGAGACGTAGATCCTCCAGGGTCGGCTGCCCTTGCCCGAGGCTGGGCTCGGGCGAGGCGTCATCGAGTCCCTCGAATGGACCGATCCCTGACTTAGTCGCACCCATCAGGCCTTTGCAGCTTTGTGCTGATGGGGGTTACCAGCTGAGAATTAGGAGTCTTGAGGGTACCCCTAATTATGGTCCCCGATAGTAGCCCCCGAGCCTCGAAGGGAGTGTTAATACTCGCTTGGAGGCTTTTGTCGCACTTTTTTGCAAGGGGACCAGCCTTTCTCGGTTGCGTTTTATTCTGGTGGGTGCGCACGAGCGCACCCGCCGGGTGTAGCCCCCGAGGCCTCGGAGGAGTGGTTTGACTCCTCCGAGGTCTTAATGCCTCGCGCAATGCTTCGGCTGGTCTGGTCGTTCCCTCATGCGAGCTGGTCGTGGCCCGGGTGCACGGTCGAGTCCCAAGTTCTCGGGCTGGTATGTTGACGTTGTCAACGGTTTGGCCGGAGCCGGGTTCGTGAGAGCAGCCCCCGAGCCTCCGCACAGGGCGAGAGGACGGTCAAGGACAGACTCGACTTTTTTACAGACGCCCCTGCGTCGCCTTTCCGCAAGGAGGAGGGGGGAAAGCGCCATGTTGCCCTCGGAGGGCGCCGAACATGGTGTCTCCGGTGAGCTGCTGGCGGGTAATCCAAGTGGACGCCCGTGCCCCATTTGTTAGGGGTCGGCTAGAGGCCCGAAGGCGCGCTCAAAAGTACCTGCGGGTGATCTGCCGGACCCGGTCCCCTGTCGACGGGGTCCAAGGGCTCGATGCCTCCCTCTGATGGGATTCTGTTACAAGATCGTTCCCGCTGGTCTCAGAAATGTCCTAGGGTACCTCGGGAGTGTAGCCCGAGCCTCGGTTATGTATCGAACGTACCCAGGGTCATCCCTCGCTCTATGTCTGAGGCGGCTGTGAATCTTTCGAGGGCCAGCCTACGAACCCCTGATCAGTAGTGGGCGCGGAGCCCGAGTGGCCTGAGGCGGCCGTTGAACCCTTTCGAGGGGCCGGCCTTCGAACCTTTGACCAGTAGTGGGTGCAGAACCCACGCGCTCTGAGGCGGCTGTTGAACCCCCCCGAGGGGCCAGCCTTCGAACCTCTGATCAGTAGGGAGGCTCAGAGCCTGTTTCCTTCACGGAGAAGGATCCTTTTCGGGGTATCCCCCTTTCCTGGTCCCTGTTGTAAGAGAGAAAAAGAGGAAAAGGAAAAGGATACGAAATCGAATGATGTGGCGTACCTTTTTTGACGTGGTCATTATGGCAAAGGCGAAGCGTCGCTTGCTTCTCCTGCTCGAGGCGCCGCCTGTCCCGCCGCGGAGTTAATGCGACGGGGCGAGCGGTTTGCGGGGCGGCTGTTGCGCGCGCGCGAGTCATTCGAGGAACGGAACACGGGCACGCCGTCTTCGCGCCGTGAGGGAGGGTTCTCTCACTGCCCCAGGATGGGATGTAAGCTTGGCTGACGACGTGACCGCTGCTCCCGCCCGCCTGCCACCGCCTTTACTGCCGGCCCATTTTTGGCCGTATTGACCATCGCGCCTGGCTGGCACTACCGGGTCGTACGCAGGGTTTCCTCGAGTCGCGGTACTGGTTCTGCAGTCGAGGAGGCGTGGCAGTGGTGCGAGTGGCGGTGCAGTTGCTTACACGTAGCGACCGGCGCGCCGGTTGCATGACGCGTGGGCATGGGCCCCCATGCTGGGTGCAATGGAAGTCGGAGGGGCGCGCCCACTTGGCGCGGTTGCATGGCGCCTGCATGGCTGCTCGCCCTTTCGCCCGCTGGTCTGGGCGAAAGTGGAGGAATGCTCGTAACCGCTGGGCGGTTGCATGCACCGCGCGCGGCGGTTTGGCTTCTTCTGCTCTGAGCCAGCTTGCATGACGCGTGGGACCCAGCCCCCGCGCCGTAGGGGGAGGACCTTAGAGCGTGTTGGAGAAGACTCAGCCCACGACGGCTGGGGACGCAAGTAGGGAGAGTCGCCTTTAAAAGGAGGGCGACCCCCTTGAAAGGCGACCATGTCTTCGCGCTCCTTTATGCATCGTGTCTTTCCACCTTCCGAGCCCCCTGATGGGGGACACCTGCAATCCTTCCGCCTTGTCGTTGGAGGAACGCAACTCTGTGGGAGTTGGTACCTTTCAGCCATCGTTCGGCTTCAAGGATTTTCATCATGCAGCCCGGCTGCACTCCTCCGCCGGCGGTCACCCAAGACGGTGACCTCCAGTTCGATGGCGGGGGAAAGCAAGTCGGGCTGCGGCCTCTGCCCCTCCCTCAGCCTCAAGGATTTTCATCATCAGTGCTGGGGAGGGGAGTGTGCCGAGTTGGGGTCGGCCCCAGCGTGGGCGGCGGCCCGCTCCTTCCCTCAGTGATCGGGGGGAAGGGCGTTCGCCGTTCGTGGCGCTGGCAGCTGCCGCGTGCCTGGCTCTCTGGCCCGAGTGGCTTCGGAGCCGCTCCCGGCGCCGCCTTCCGCTACGGCAGCTGGAAGAGGTTCTTCCGCCGATGAGATAGCCGGGGCCGCCCACAGACCGACCTCCAACTCTACGGCCTTCTACCCGTCCTTGCCTCACGAGTAAGGGCACGAACGAGGGCCTCATGGCAGCAGCATCCACCCTGAGGTCATCGCTGCTGCTGTTCGGCCCCCCGGAGCAGAAGTCATCGTCGTCGCTGCTGCTCGAGCGGGCAACGGCGAGCTGTTCGTCGGTCTTCTGTTGCTCCGCAGGCCCCCCCTCAATCGTGTGGGGTTGTTCGTACCTGCGGAGGTGGAACCGGAGTTCCGTTTGTAATGGCACCTTGAATGCCGGTCTTTTGTTCATTGTGGCTGTCGGGGCCTGAACGTGTATGTATTTTTGGCACGGAGCCGTGTTTTTTCCTCATTTTCGAGCACTAAGACTCGCCTGTTGGTTGTCTGAACCGCTTCACCAAGCGTGAGTCGCCCCGTGCAGAGGTGACGAGTGAGGTATCTGTATCCCAGAGGCGTAGGATTCCCTCGGCTCGGTCGGCCTTGCTGTCCGAGGCTTCTCTTGCTTAGTTAAAGGAACCCCTCGACCGCCCTTCGATGAGCCAAAGCCAGGGGTAGCGGTGTCAGCACGGATAGAGGTAGAGTTGGCTCGAAAAGAAGACTTGGTCGGCCGGAGCCTGGCCGGGTCGTCCGTTAGCGGGACCGACGCCGGAGTTGATTTGCCGAGGCCTCGGGTCGGGCTGATGTCTTCGGGGGACAGCTGGCCGAGGCCTCGGGGTGACCAGCCGAGCCGCCTGCTCGAGCCGGATTCTTGGAGGAGACCCTGGCGGCGATGGCCCGGCCGTGATGATGACGTTGTCCTTCAGAGTGGAGATCCTCGGACCGCATCACCGTCCGAGGCTAGGTCGGACCTCGCCGAAGGTGTAGTCGACGCCGAGGGTGCTGCTGCTCCCTTCAACTATCGAGATCCGAGCCTGCAGGATCGGATTATCTTGTAGCGTGTGTTTTCTGCGGCCGCCAAGGCCCAAACACGCCATCGCCGTGTTGTAAAGCTGCGTTTCTTTTCCTCTTGTTTTGAGTATCTGGACTTTTTCGTCGGTAACAGATTTGTCTGTGCGAGCGAGAGTTGCTTTTCACGGAAGGTGATGAGTGAGGTATCCGTATCCCGGAGGCGTAGGAATCCCTCGGCTAATCCCTCGGCTCGGTCGGCCTTGCCGCTTACGCGCGCTCTCGCCCGTCCATAGGGTTCTGTCACCGACGCAGTCGAGAAAGCCCGAAGAATCGCATCGGCAGAGGAGCTTTCGAGCGCGAAGACTTATTCGGTCCGCGGAATCACTTATCCGAACGCGAGTTACTTATCGCAGAAGGTGATGAGTGAGGTATCCGTATCCCGGAGGCGTAGGAGTCCCTCGGCTCGGTCAGCCTTGGATGCTTACGTGTACTCCGTCGTTTTCAGGATCCACTTTCGAAGTAGTCGAAAAGCACGAAAGTCATTCTGGCAGAAAGGACCTTTTTTCGAGGAAAATTTCAACGCAGAGGGGGTTCCCCCCTTTTAGCCCCCCGAGGGAGGGTCGGGCTTTGCCGAGGCAAGGCTGACCCTTCCTTGATGACTAAACTTTGCGTGGGAACGAGGCATACGAACAACTTGAAAGCATCTTAAGGGTAGAAGCGACGTAGCTGTTGGATGTTCCAAGCGTTGTTGTAGACCTCGCCTTGACTGTTGGCCAGCTTGTACGTTCCGGGCTTCAGAACTTTGGCGATGACGAACGGCCCTTCCCAGGGAGGCGTGAGCTTGTGCCGCCCTCGGGCGTCCTGTCGCAGCCGAAGCACCAGGTTGCCCACCTGGAGGTCTCGGGACCGGACCCCTCGGGCGTGGTAGCGTCGCAGGGACTGCTGGTACCGCGCCGAGTGTAGTAATGCCATGTCCCGAGCCTCTTCCAGCTGGTCCAGCGAGTCTTCTCGACTAGCTTGGTTGCTTTGGTCGGCGTAGGCCCTCGTCCTCGGGGAGCCGTATTCTAAGTCTGTGGGCAAGATGGCCTCGGCCCCATAGACTAGAAAGAACGGCGTGAAGCCCGTGGCTCGGCTCGGCGTTGTCCTCAGGCTCCAGACCACCGAGGGGAGTTCCTTCATCCATCGCTTGCCGAACTTGTTGAGGTCGTTGTAGATCCGAGGATTAAGTCCTTGTAGAATCATGCCGTTGGCACGCTCTACTTGCCCATTCGTCATGGGGTGAGCCACAGCGGCCCAGTCCACCCGGATGTGGTGATCCTCGCAGAAGTCCAGGAACTTTCTGCCGGTGAACTGGGTGCCGTTGTCGGTGATGATGGAGTTCGGGACCCCAAAACAATGGATGATGTTGGTGAAGAACGCCACCGCCTGTTCGGACCTGATGCTGTTTAGGGGTCGGACCTCGATCCACTTGGCGAATTTGTCGATGGCGACCAACAGGTGCGTGTAGCCCCCGGGTGCCTTTTGCAAAGGGCCGACGAGGTCCAGACCCCACACAGCAAAAGGCCAGGTGATGGGTATCGTCTGCAGAGCCTGAGCGGGCAGGTGGGTCTGCCTCGCGTAGAACTGACACCCTTCGAAGGTGCAGACAATTCTAGTGGCGTCGGCCACCGCCGTCGGCCAGTAGAAACCTTGTCGGAAGGCGTTTCCAACAAGGGCTCGAGGTGCTGCGTGATGGCCGCAAGCCCCCGAGTGTATCTCTCGTTGGAGCTCCTAACCTTCGGCGAGGGGGATGCATCGCTGGAGGATGCAAGGGGCTGTGGTGGTAGAGCTCCTTCCCATCCCCCAGCAAGACGAACGACTTGGCGCGTCGCGCCAACCGCCAAGCTTCGGCTTGGTTGAGGGGTAGCTCTCCTCGGTGGAGATATCGCAGGTACGGGGTCTGCCAGTTTCGATTAGGCGTGACCCCGCTTCGCTCCTCCTCGACGCGCAGTGCCTCACCCTCGGGGGCCGAGGGTACCTCGGGCTGAACCGAGGGTGCGTCGGGCCGAGCTGAGGGTGCCTCGGGATGAGCCGAGGGTGCCTCGGACTGAGCCGAGGGTACCTCGGGCTGAGCCGAGGGTGCCTTGGACTGAGCCGAGGGTACCTCGGGCTGGGTCGAGGGTGCCTCAGGCTCGGGCGTGTCGTCGATCTTGACGGAGGGTTGATGCAGGTCTCGGGAGAAGACGTCCGGGGGAACCGTTGTTCGCCCCGAGGCTATTTTAGCCAGCTCGTCCACAGTCTCGTTGTAGCGCTGGGCGATGTGGTTGAGCTCGAGCCCGTAGAACTTGTCTTCCAGGCGCCGAACCTCATCACAGTAGGCCTCCATCTTCGGGTCACGGCAGTGGGAGTTCTTCATGACTTGGTCGATGACGAGTTGCGAGTCACCGCGAGCGTCGAGGCGTCGGACCCCTAGCTCAATGGCGATGCGCAACCCTTTGACCAGAGCCTCGTACTCAGCCACATTGTTGGACGCCGGGAAGTGGAGGCGTAGCACGTAGCGTAGATGCTTTCCGAGGGGCGAGATGAAGAGCAGGCCTACGCCTGCTCCTGTCTTCATTAGCGACCCGTCGAAGAACATGGTCTAGAGTTCCGGTTTGATCAGAACTGTTGGGAGCTGGGTGTCGACCCATTCAGCCACGAAGTCCGCCAAGACCTGGGACTTGATGGCCTTCCGAGGGGCGAACGAGATCGTTTCGCCCATAATTTCCACCGCCCACTTTGCGATTCTACCCGAGGCCTCTCGGCACTGGATGATCTCCCCTAGGGGGAAGGATGATACCACAGTTACCGGATGAGACTCGAAGTAGTGTCGCAACTTCCGCCGCGTCAGGATCACCGCGTATAGCAGCTTCTGAATTTGTGGGTAGCGGATCTTGGTCTCGGACAGTACCTCGCTGATGAAGTAGACTGGCCTCTGGACGGGCAATGCATGCCCCTCTTCTCGTCTCTCAACCACAATCGCGGCGCTAACCACCTGAGTGGTCGTGGCGACGTAGATCAAGAGGGCTTCTCCAGCAGCGGGAGGCACCAAGATGGGCGCGTTGGTGAGGAGCGCCTTCAGGTTCCCGAGGGCTTCCTCGGCCTCAGGGGTCCAAGTGAAGCACTCGACCTTCCTTAAGAGGCGGTACAGAGGCAGGCCTCTTTCACCGAGGCGTGAGATGAAGCGGCTCAGAGCCGCAAGACATCCCATGACTCTTTGTACGCCTTTCAAGTCCTTGATGGGCCCCATGCTGGTGATGGTCGCGATCTTCTCCGGGTTGGCCTCGATGCCCCGCTCGGAGACAATGAACCCCAAGAGCATACCTCGGGGAACCCCAAAGACACACTTCTCGGGATTAAGCTTCACGCCTTTCGCCTTGAGACATCGGAATGTCACTTTAAGGTCAGAAAGGAGGTCGGAGGCTTTCCTCGTCTTGACTACGATGTCATCGACGTAGGCCTCGACCGTCCGACCAATGTGTTCACCGAACACATGGTTCATGCACCGCTGGTACGTCGCACCCGCATTCCTCAAGCCGAACGGCATGGTGACATAGCAGTACATGCCGAAGGGTGTGATGAAAGAAGTCGCGAGCTGGTCGGACTCTTTCATCCTGATTTGGTGATACCCTGAGTAGGCATCGAGGAAAGACAGGGTTTCGCACCCAGCAGTGGAATCCACGATTTGATCGATGCGAGGCAGAGGGTAGGGAACCTTCGGACATGCCTTGTTTAGACCAGTGTAGTCTACACACATCCGCCATTTCCCTCCTTTCTTTCTCACAAGCACAGGGTTGGCAAGCCATTCGGGATGGAATACCTCTTTGATGAACCCTGCCGCCATTAGCTTGTGGATCTCCTCGCCAATGGCTCTGCGCTTTTCTTCGTCGAATCGGCGCAGAGGCTGCTTGACGGGTCGAGCTCCAGCTCGGATATCCAGCGAGTGCTCGGCGACATCCCTCGGTATGCCAGGCATGTCCGAGGGACTCCACGCGAAAACGTCGGCGTTTGCGCGGAGAAAGTCGACGAGCACTGCTTCCTATTTGGGATCGAGCTCGGAGCCGATCCAGATCTGCTTGGAAGCGTCGCTGCTGGGGTCGAGGGGGATGGACTTAACTGTCTCTGCTGGCTCGAAGTTGCCGGCTTGGCGCTTCACGTCTGGCACCTCCTTCGAGAGGCTCTCCAGGTCGGCGATGAGGGCCTCGGACTCGGCGAGGGCCTCGGCGTACTCCACGCACTCGACGTCGCATTCGAACGCGTGTCGGTATGTGGGGCCGACGGTGATGACCCCGTTGGGGCCCGACATCTTGAGCTTGAGGTAGGTGTAGTTGGGGACGGCCATGAACTTCACGTAGCATGGCCTTCCCAATACTGCGTGGTAGGTTCCTCGGAACCCGACCACCTCGAACGTGAGGGTCTCCCTTCGGAAGTTGGAGGGTGTTCCAAAGCAGACGGGAAGGTCGAGTTGTCCGAGGGGCTAGACGCGCTTCCCGGGAATGATCCCATGGAAAGGCGCAGCGCCTGCCTGGACCGAGGACAGATCAACGCGCAGGAGCCCGAGGGTCTCGGCGTAGATGATGTTGAGGCTGCTGCCTCCGTCCATGAGGACCTTGGTGAGCCTGACGTCGCCGATGATGGGGTCGACAACGAGCGGGTATTTCCCCGGGCTCGGCACGTGGTCGGGGTGGTCGGCTTGGTCAAAGGTGATGGGCTTGTCGGACCAGTCTAGGTAGACTGGTGCCGCCACCTTTACCGAACAGACCTCCCGACGCTCTTGCTTGCGGTGCCGAGCCGAGGCGTTTGCCGCTTGCCCACCGTAGATCATGAAGCAGTCGCGGACCTCGGGGAACTCTCCTGCCTGGTGATCTTCCTTCTTGTCGTCGTCGCGAGCCCTGCCACCCTCCGCGGGTGGCCCGGCCCTGTGGAAGTGGCGCCGAAGCATGGCGCACTCCTCAAGGGTGTGCTTGACAGGCCCCTGATGATAGGGGCACGACTCCTTGAGCATCTTGTCGAAGAGGTTGGCACCTCCGGGGGGTTTCCGAGGGTTCTTGTACTCGGCGGCGGCGACAAGGTCCACGTCGGCGGCGTCGCGTTTCGCTTACGACTTCTTCTTGCCTTTGTTCTTTGCGCCGCGCTGAGTTGACGCCTTGGGGGCATCTTCCGGTGGGCGGCCCTGGGGCTGCTTGTCCTTCCGGAAGATAGCCTCAACCGTGTAACACCATGAATTTGGGGGTATAAAATTTCTTTTCAAATATCCACCAAATTCATGTGTCACTCTCTCATTTCTTTGCTTTCCTTCTCTTTTTCCTAAATAGTGAAGAATTATTTTGTTTTATATCTTGAGTAAGCTTAGTAAAATAAAACCTTAGAGGAGTTTTGATTGCTGCATCTCATGATAGAGCACAATTTTTTTTGTTTGTTTGTTTGATAAGTAGTTTTAATGTTGCTTTCTCTTGGAATTAGAAAAAAATCTATTTGTTTACGGACGCTTAAAAACATAATTCTATAAGTTAAAAAAACTTCAATTCTTTAGGATTTTGACTCTTTAAAATATATTTATGCTTTAAAATATTTTTGGTATCCATTATAATTAATTAATTCTTTAAATAGATCGCTTCGATGTCCATCCTAGTTTCCTTACGAAGATAAACTCCTTCGTAACCTCCTGCCCCATCACGTTCGTGCGCACGTCATCAGCGGTTTCTTGATCGCTTGTCAAAACCCCTCCTTCGTTTTGCTTCACACAATCACCCCTTAATCCCTTTCTCTAACCCAGAGTCCCAGATCACGCCAGAGCACATCGGTTACCATTTTCTCTTCCTTTGAACTATGTTGTCGTCGCCGAAGGAGCGGCAACCCATTCAAGCGATGTTGACTTCTTCGCGCGTCTACTCTGCCATTCAAGGTACGCAAGTGAGAAACCCCTTCGCCTACTCCCTCTCCTTCTCTAGCGCTGCTCTCGTGGGTGCGTGAGGCAAGCTTGCGAGCGTCCCTGGCTGGCGTGCGTCACGGCATCTGGCTGCTGCCTCTCGTCTCTGTCTTGCTCGAAACAGCCGATGCCATGGCGGACTGCTTGCTGCTCCCGAGCCCCCTGCCGCCACGCTTGGCAGCCATGGCTGTGCCCCGCAGACGTTCGCCTCTGCGTGCCGCGCCGCCGCCGGCGAACCACCAGTGCCCACCCCGGCCACCTGCAAGCAGCTCAATGCTCAACGGACAAGCCCCGCGCTCAGGTTTCCTCCCTCCTGCGCGTTCCGTCCCCATGGTCGATCCTGTGCCTGCGTCCACGTTTGGAGTTGGAAAACCTCTCGGTCGTTGTCTTCTTTCCAAGAAGAAGAAGTCGCGTGAGCCCCATGTGCATGCTGCATGTGCATGCCTTCCAATGGCGTGCATTAGGAAGGAAGTGCCTATATTTTTTTTGTTTTTTTATTATTTATTTCTTTTCCTTGCATGCGGCCATAAAACAAAACTTCCATGTGCACGCGCCAAGTGAATAGGCCCCACATACGTGCACCACTAATCGCTGCATGCATCCATCCAATAGAGAAAATGCCCCTCATCATCCATGGATTTTCTGCTGCTAAGATCTTGTGGCCATAGGTGTGGACATCCTCCAGCCAATAAAATTGTGCCATGTCACCCTAGATACACGATTTATTAAATAGCGATAAAAAATCTATAGTTTTAATTTACGCTTTATAAATATACGTGATTAATATCAACTCAAACATTTTTTGAATTAATACTTATTCAGTATAAACACAACATCTATTTAATATTTCTCGTGTGTCAATCACGTGTGTCGCGCGGCGTCTGCGCGTGATAATAAATTGTTTTCGTTTATAAGCACTCATGTTAGTGACGTTAATTCGTCAAGTCATATATGTTAGATAATTAACTTAATGTTCACTCGACTAATATTTATTAGATTAATATTCTAACTAGATTAAATGTGTAGTGTTCTACTTGGACTTTTATAATAAATATTAACATGTCAAATATTAACTTAACTACTTTCTATTTATTTAACATTTGTTTAGTATAAATGTGTCACATATTTAATTTTTCTCGCCTGTCGCACGTGCTGTTCCGCACGTGATGGCGTGCTAGTTCGCGCGTCGTTCGCATTGGTCGCGTGCACTGTTTCGGGTGTCGTCAGCGTGCTATGTCGCGCGTGTCCGTACGTCGTTTGCACGCTGTCGCGTTAGGTTCGCTGTCATCACGTTGTCTGCGCGTGTCGCGCGTGGTGCGCATGCTAGGTCGCTTGCGGTCTTGCTGTTTCACGCGTTACGTAATTCGTCTTGCTCCGCTAATTCGTCCCGCTTAGAGTCGCTGATATTATTTAAATTACTGGTTCAACTAAGAATTGTTAGTGTGGTCAGCTAATTAAAATTGTGCAATAGCTCTAGTTTCATTTTAAATAAATATTAATTGATATAATCAGATAACTAAATGTTATGATTAATACTCGTTTAGTGTGGACGCGATAACTTCTCGACCGTAGCCTCAACCATCGCGTTTCTTTTTCCTCGCGTGACCTTAGTAACACGTTCTATTTCGTTTTGCATGTTTTATTATGTTTGTATTTGTATGGTGTAATGTTCTTATGCATATATGTGTTTTCTTGCTTGTGTCTGTTCGTCTTTGCTTCGCATTGCGGTTAGAGTGCGATCCGTTTCCGAGCTTCAAGGGATCAAAGATCAAGCGTTGGCGACCAAGTGATCCAGTTCTTCGAGTTCCATGAGATTGAAGACCCTGAGCATCTGTTTGGTGAAGGCGAGTGTCCTCTGACCCATTATGTCCCATTCACTTTTAATTCACTTTCCCGCATTACTTAATTGAAACCTAAGGATTGACAAGCTTTATACTTTACCTCATCCTTGATGACCTGTTGGGTTATTATGGTTAGCATTTTGCTATCGCCTCAACCTAATCAATGAACATGATGTGACTATTTATGATACGATACTGTTATCCTGATGATATTGATGATCTTGTGATACTCTAGGGGGCTCAGGCTGTTTCCTGAGTACCTCTCCGTAAGGACCTGTTCGTTGAGAGACCACCCGGGATAACAGTGCAACCATGAGGGTGAAATGGGATGCCCTTAGCTAATTAATTAGAGGAACTAGAGGTGTAGTTGCTTCGCCGTCGTGTCGTCAATGGGGTCCAGGCACAGTGCTTGCTCTGCCGAGGCTGAGTGCCGATGTTCTTTCGTTTTGCTTTTTGTTAGTCACTCTCCTGCGGGGAGGGGTACTGTGTTTATCAAACTGGAGAAACCTAACGGGCAGCTATGATCTCTAGGGAATCTTTGTAACAGCTACGTAGTGATACCCTGCCGGACTACCTAGGTAGTGGTCAATGGGGATTAGCTCTCCCCGGGCAGAAAGGGAATCATGACTCATGGGTAAAGTGTGCGACCTCTGCAGAGGGTAGTGAAACTGATATATCAGCCGTGCTCACGGTTATGAGCGGCCTTGGGATCCTCTTTGATTAGAGATACAGATGGTTCGAGATACAATGGTTCTTTTTATTATTTCGGTTCGATGATGATAATGAGGTTTCCTCGATGAGGAAATGGTTCACGGGTTGGTTATATGATAAAACTTGGCTTCCATTAATAATAAATACCTGACCAACTAAAAGCAATCCGCTTTGACCTTAACCCCACATAAAGCTAGTCCACTTCAGCCAAACAGGACATTTGCTGAGTACGTTGATGTGTACTCACCCTTGCTTTCACAAAACACCAGGTTTCCTTTGGTGCAATCTATGCTCAGGTAAAGAAGAAGGCGTCGAGGTGGATCTCCAGGAGTTCCAGGACTTCGACGAGTTCGAGGATTAGGCTAGCGACCACCCCCAGTCAGCTGCCTGTGGTGGGTTTATTTACGTTGGCTACGTTTCTATTCTGTGTACTTTGATTATATTATGTAAATGACTCTAATCTTTATATTATTACTTACTCTTTATTGTTATTCGAAGCATTGTGCTATGATGAGTCATTTATGTAATCGCCGTGTACGTGAATTTCTGATCCTAGCACGTACATGGTTCGCATTCGGTTTACCTTCCAAAACCGGGTGTGACAAACCGCCTCCTGGCCAGAGGCGAACTTGGTGGCAATGTCCATCAGCTCGCTCGCCCTGGTGGGGGTCTTTCGACCCTGCTTGCTGACCAGGTCGCGGCAAGTGGTGCCGGCGAGGAACGCGCCGATGACATCTGAATCGGTGATGTTGGGCAGCTCGGTGCGCTGTTTCGAGAATCGCTGGATGTAGTCCCGGAGAGACTCTCCCGGCTGCTGTCGGCAGCTTCGGAGGTCCCAGGAGTTCCCAGGGCGCACGTACGTGCCCTAGAAATTGCCGGTGATGGCTTGGACCAGGTCGTCCCAGTTGGAGATCTGCTCCGGAGGCAGGTGCTCCAACCAGGCGCGAGCGGTGTCGGAGAGGAACAGGGGGAGGTTGCGGATGATGAGGTTGTCATCGTCCGTTCCACCCAGTTGGCAGGCCAGCCGGTAGTCTGCGAGCCACAGTTCCGGTCTCGTCTCTCCCGAGTACTTTGTGATAGTGGTCGGGGTTCGGAATCGGGTCGGGAACGGCGCCCGTCGTATGGCGTGGCTGAAAGCCTGCGGACCGGGTGGTTCGGGCGAGGGACTCCGATCCTCCCCGCTGTCGTAGCGTCCCCCACGCCTGGGGTGGTAGCCTCGGCGCAACCTTTCGTCAAGGTGGGCCCAACGGTTGCGGTGATGGTGCTAGTTGCCGAGGCGACCCGGGGCCGCAGGCGCTGTGTCGCGCGTGCGCCCGGTGTGGATCGAGGCTTCCCGCATGAATCGGGAAGTCACGACGCGATGTTCCGAGGGGTACCCCTGCCTTCGGGAGGCGGAGCTCTCGACCCGTTGGACCATGGCGCCCTCCAGGAGATTCTTGAGCTCTCCCTGGATTTGCCGCCCCTCGGTGGTTGATGGCTCCGACATAGCGCGGAGAAGCATTGCCGCTGCAGCCAGGTTCTGGCCGACTCCACTGGAAGCGGGTGGCGGCCTCACCCTGACATCGTCGGCGATGCGGTGCTGGATACCCTGGGGTAGATGGCGCACTTCTCCGGCCAGAGGTTGGCCCGCCCATTCCTGCCCGATGTCCCGGCGGATCGGCTCAAGTGTTCCTGCTCCCTCGTCGAGCCTGGCCTGCACCCCGCGGATTTGCTCGAGCTGTGGGTCATGACCCCCCGCCTGAACGGGGACCACAGCTAGCTCCCATAGGATGTCAACGCGAGGCACAGGCCTAGGGAGATCACCGTTCTCCGGCATACCAAGATGGTTGCCTTCGGAGGGACCCCCTAGATCGACATGGAAACATTCACGACTTGGGCCGTAGTCCTCGTCGCCGAGGCTGTGGCTACCGTCGGAACAGTCGGAAAGGCTGTAGTCGCATGCGGTCATGAAGTCCCGCATGGCACTGGGGTTACCAAGTCTGGAGAAATCCCAACAGAAGTCGGGCTCGTCATCTTCCTCGGACCCCGAGGGCCCGTAGGTCGAGACGTCCGTCAGCCGGTCCCAGGGTGACCGCATACGAAACCCCAGAGGGTTTGGACTCGCCTCTACGAGAGCGTCCACCAAAGCGACGTCGTTTGGCGGGTCGAGGCCGAATCCAAAAGGTGTGAGATGAGAATCGGTGGGTACCTCGTGGTCGACGGGCGGTGACGGAGTCACGTCAGGGACGGACTGCACCGTCGTCTCAGGTACGAGGGTGACGCCCAGCAAGTCCTTCACGAGCGTGCTGGCGTCGTCCGTTTGCTTGGGATTGGCGTGTTCCGGGGAGACGGCGCTCGTCTTCGTCTCAAACGCGAGGTCGATGCCCGACGTGCCCCCCGTTGGGGCGCCGGCGCCGTCAACTCGCTCGATAGCCAACGAGGTGTCGCCTCCTACTTAGCCTTGGTTGCCCCGCCTCCTCCTCCGTCGGTGGGGGAGAGGGCGGGGTGACTTCGAATGTTGTTCTTCCACCACGCGGGGAAGACGTCGTCGATTCCGCCGCCGGCGGGCGGGCTGTCGGCCGCCATTGTCGCTGTCGCATGGCGGGGGAAGGAGTATCATGTCATAGCTGCCGTCGAGGGACATGAACTCAAGACTCCTGAAATGGAGCACCGTCTCGGGCTGGAAAGGTTGCTAGAGACTGCCCATCTGGAGCTTGACGAGAAGCTGCTCATCAACACGCAGCTGGCCCCTACCTGGCGCGCCAACTATCAGCGTTTCGAGACCGAGGGGTCCCTGGGCCGACGAGTGAAATGTCGCCGCGTGCCCCAGCCCAGATGGGTCGGCGCGAGACGGAGCGCGAAGGGGGGGGAAAGGCAGCCGGAGCGAGAGCGAGGTGGAAATCCCACGACCTTCGTGTTTGTCCCGTGCCCAGGTCGGGTGCGCTTGCAGTAGGGGGTTACAAGCGTCCATGCGGGAGGGGAGCGAGCGGCCTCACGCGAGCGCTTGTCCCGTCCTCTTCCCCGCGCGGCCAACCCCCTGTAAGAGGGCCCTGGTCCTTCCTTTTATAGGCGTAAGGAGAGGATCCAGGTGTACAATGGGGGGTGTAGCAGAGTGCTAACGTGTCTAGCAGAGGAGAGCTAGCGCCCTAAGTACATGCCATCGTGGCAGCCGGAGAGGTCTTGGCACCCGGTTCGTGTGGTGTCGTGGCCGTCGGAGGAACGCTAGAGCCTGGCAGAAGGACAGCTGTTGGGGTTGTCGAGTCCTTGCTGACGTCCTCTTTCTTCCGTAAGGGGGCTGAGACCCGCCGTCGTCATAGAGCGTGCGGGGCGCCATCATTACTTGTCTAGCGGAGCGAGCCAGATGGGACGCCGGTCTTGTTTCCCGTAGCCTGAGTCAGCTTGGGGTAGGGTAATGATGGCGCCTCCTGTTGACGTGGTCGGTCCGTGCCCTAGGTTGGGCGATGTGGAGGCTCCTCCGAGGTCGAGGTCGAGTCTGTCTTCCGAGGCCGAGGTCGAGTCCAAGCCCCTGGGTCGGGCGAGGCGGAGACCGTCGGCTGAGGTCGGGGCCGAGTCCAAGCCCTGGGGTCGGGCGAAGCGGTGTTCGTCGTCTTCCGAGGCTGAGCCCGAGCCCGAGCCCGAGCCCTGGGTCGGGCGGAGCGGAGTTCGCCGTCTTTAGGGGCTGAGCCCGAATCCGAGCCCTGGGTCGGGCGGAGCGGAGTTCGTCGTCTTCAGGGGCTGAGCTCGAGTCCGAGCCCTGGGTCGCGCGGAGCGGAGTTCGCCGTCTTCAGGGGCTGAGCCCGAGTCCGAGCCCTAGGTCGGGCAGAGCGGAGTTCGCCGTCTTCTGGGGCTGAGCTCGAGTCCGAGCCCTGGGTTGGGCGGAGCGGAGTTCGCCGTCTTCCGGGGCTGAGCCCGAGTCCGAGCCCTGGGTCGGGCGGAGCGGAGTTTCCTATGGTGCCTGAGGCCGGGCCTGGCTGCCTGTCAGCCTCACTCTGTCGAGTGGCACAACAGTCGGAGTGGTGCAGGCGGCGCTGTCCTTCTGTCAGGCCGGTCAGTGGAGCGGCGAAGTGACTGCGGTCACTTCGGCTCTGCCGACTGAAGGGCGCGCATCAGGATAAAGGTGTCAGGCCACCTTTGCATTAAATGCCCCTGCGATTTGGTCGGTTGGCGTGGCAATTTGGCCAGGGTTGCTTCTTGGCGAAGACTGGGCCTCGGGCGAGCCGGAAGTATGTTCGTCGCTGGAGGGGGGCCTCGGGTGAGACGTAGATCCTCCGGGGTTGGCTGCCCTTGCCCGAGGCTGGGCTCGGGCGAGGCGAGATCGAGTCCCTCGAATGGACCGATCCCTGACTTAGTCGCACCCATCAGGCCTTTGCAGCTTTGTGCTAATGGGGGTTACCAGCTGAGAATTAGGAGTCTTGAGGGTACCCCTAATTATGGTCCCCGACACTTGTCGACGAAGCCTGCCCGAGCTGGGCTTCGGGCGAGCCGAGGGTACGCCCGCCGCCTGAGGAAGCTCTCGGGCGAGGCGTGAATTCGTCCGGGACTACTGTTCCCGCCCGAGGTCGGGCTCGGGCGAGGCGAGATTGCGTCCCTTGGTAGACGAGGTCTTGTCTTGAACCGTGCCCATCAGTCTTTGCAGTTTGTGCTGAAGGTGGTTACCAGCCGTGTTTACGAGCGTTGGGGGTACCCCTAATTACGGTACCCAACAGCAACTAATAAAAAACCTTAATTACCAAACATATCTTCCTCTCTATTCATACAAACACATGCACCATTCATTAAACAACTAAATATATCATGGATAAATTGATTTGAGAACTAAACATGAAAAGGGAGAGAGGAGAGACAAAATCTAACCATCTTAAGCAAACTCATTTGAGGAAATAGGGAAAATAACCTAGCTATACTCTTCTTTCTCACACATGGTGAAACCCTAATTGAGCAAGAATTAGCAAAAATTGGCAAGAGAAACATAAACCAACCTTTCTTAGCAAAACCTCCTACTAAAAATGAAGATCAAAACCTCCCATTTGTATTTTGTGAAATCTGGACCTCCAAAATCGCCTCTAATGGAAGGTGGCTGCGACAAATAGTACTAGTCAGGGAGAAAGAAGGGGTATTTATACAACAAAGGTCACATGCGGTTGTAGTGAGCAACAGCTAGTGGAAACCATCCATTTCCACTGGCGGTTGTTGTAATGAAATCGCGAGTGATAATCTTTGTTTCCATGGACGGTTCTATTACAAGAATCGTGAGTGGAAATGGATGTTTTCCACTAGCGTTTATATTATGAAAATTGCTAGTAGAAATATGTTTCCACTGTCGGTTCTTTAAACGGGCCCACCAGTTTATTATCACTGGCGCGTGATAATCGAAACCGACTGTAAAAAGTAGAACTCAGAGCGGACTTAGAGCCCCTTTCTACAAGTGATATAGTCATTTAAAAATTGGATGAAATAAAATATCATGGAAAAATATCATAAAATAGAGATGAGTGGCTTATGGTTGGATCAGTCAGTGGAGGAATGCACGAGGTCCACATAGCGCGGGTTTGAGCCCTTCCGGCCAATGACACATGCATGTGGCTCATTGGCGATTCTCTAACATACGCATGTGAAATTCACAATTTTCACTAGTGCTATGTTTGGATGTCAATATCATGTAATTGAATTGGGCTAAATACCAAATCAACCACAGTATTGAAAAAAGATACAATAATTCCAATTCTATTGTTTGGATGTCACAGTATTAGAGTTTGGAATTGTGTGGTCTAATTCCACGCACTCTATATTGGGGGAGAGAGAGCTTCCACTTACAGTCTAAGATTACAGAATTGAGTCTGTGATTCTAAATCTCATTTTCTTGTGTAATCAAACAAAAAGAATTTAGGAAAGTTGATTCCAATTCCCAAGTTTGTACACCAATATCTACATTCAAACGGGATATAGCCTTTCATACCGGAGTACACAACAGTGGTGGTAATGAATTATATTTTGTGCTAAACAATATCACATTAAAAATTAATAATAATCATGTAATTTTTTTGAATAAGACAAGTCGGTCAAATTTGGGGTGAAAAAGTGAAATGAATTATAAATTGCAACGAATGTAGTACACGATAGGGGCGTTAATGGACTCTAAATTTTACGCAATCAAATTTAAGGATCGGAAATGATTAAGGTTAGGCTCTATTTCTATTTAATTTTAAACTAAAACTAATTAAGAGATTAAATAAATTGTGAATAAACATTTGGATTTGGACCGCGATCCATTACCACCCACAGGACACAGCACACAGTAGTATGTACCACCTCTTTCCACACAGAGCTTCTCGTTGCCAGCAATAACCTTTGTATTTTGGGGATGAGTGGTACAAACTAAAATGTGGACGTTTATATGTTTGTTTAGGTAATTGCTATGGCCAAAGGAACTGCAGTTTACACCAATGGTATATATTAGAATGTTTTTAGGTGACCGGTAAAAAAAGTATTTCTAGTTGTCGGGACCGTAATTAGGGGTACCCCCAATGCTCCTAAACACGGCTGGAAAACATCTTCAGAACAAACCATAAACGACTGATAAGCACGGTTCAAGTTAGGGCCTCGTCTACCAAGGGACGCAACCTCGCCTCGCTCGAGCCCGGCCTCGGGCAGGAACAGTAGTCCCGGACGAATTCATGCCTCGCCCGAGGGCCTCCTCAGGCAGTGGGCGCACCCTCGGCTCGCCCGAAGCCCAGCTTGGGCAAACTTTGTCGTGCAGCGACCTCGGCCAAATCGCCTTTCCAACCGACCATATCGCATGCGCATTTAATGCGGGGATCGCCTGACACCTTATCCTGACACGCGCGCCTCAGTCGGCAAGGTCGAAGTGACCGCAGTCACTTCGCCCCTTTACTGACCGATCTGACAGGAAAACAGCGCTATTCACCCTGTTCCGACTACTGTGCCAACCACCAGGGTAAAGCTGAGTCATGACCTCCCCCCGAGTTCAGCCTCGGGCGCAACAAGGAGCTCCGCTTTGCCCGACCTCAGGCCTCGGCCTTAGCCTCGGCCTCAGGAGAAGGTCTCCACCTCGCCCGACCCCAGGCCTCGGCCTCGGGAGAAGTCTCTGCCTCGCCCGACCTCGGCCTCGGACCGACTACGCTACAGGGGATACATCATTACCCTACCGCTATCTAGCCACCCCTTGCTACGAAGGAACAAGACCGGAGTCACATCAAACTACTCTGATAGCAGGTAATGATGGTTCCTCGCGTGCGACCATGACGTCGATGGTTCTCAGATCCTTACGGAAGCAAGGAAACATCAGCAGGATCCATGCCGCACCGCTAGCTATGCTTCTACAGGGCTCAAGGCACTCTTCCGACGGCCACGTTAGCACACGTACAGGGCTCAAGGCACTTCTCCGCCAGCCACGTTAGCACATAGCTACACCCCCATTGTACAGCTGGGCATCTCCTTATATCTATAAAAGGGGATGTCCAGGGCCTTCCCAAGGGAGGCGAGGGCGGACACAAACGCACGCACATAGGGAGCAAAGGCAGGCGAGCGAAGAGAGGCAGGCAGAGTAGGAGAAACACAGAGGAGGCTAAATCAGACAGCTCACCTCAAGGCCAAACTCTCTCTCTCTCTCGCTCTCTCGCAATGCTTGTAACCCCTACTACGAGCACCCTAGTGCAAGATAATATAAGCCTCATCCTCCCGCTTGTGTTCCATCTTGCATCAACCCATCTGGGTAGGGACACGCAACGACAAATTCAATGGTCGGTTGACGGTCCTCGCGGGTCCGAAACGTCGACAGTTGGCGCGCCAGGTAGGGGCCTGCTGCGTGTTGACAAATACTTTCTCGTTGAGTTCCAGATGGGTAGCCTTCAGCAGCCTCTTTAGCCCGGGACGGTGCTCCGCTTTGGGAGTCTTGAGTTCATGTCCCGCGACGGCAGCTACGACATGGTACTCCTCCCCTCGCAGCATGACAAGAACGACGGTCGTCGGCTCGCCCGACGATGATTTCCCCCCGTGGCGGAAGAGGAACACCCGGGTTTGCCCCACCATCCTCCTCACCGGAGGAGGGGGAGACGGGGCAAACGTGGCCAGGCAGGAGGCGGCACCTCGTCGGCTGTCAGACCAGAGCGAGTCGACGACGCCGGCACCCCTACAGGGGACATGTCGGGTGTTGTCCTCGCACCTGAGACAACGACGGGCGTCGCTTCCCAGCAATGTGCCAACCCCAAGCGGACTGATGACGCCAGCACCCTCGTGAAGGACTTGTTGGACGTTAGCCTCGTACCTGAGATAACGGTGCATTCCGTCCCCGATGCGACTTCACCACCGTCCATCAACCAAGAGGTACCATCCGTTTTCCACCCTGTTCCCTTTAGATTTAGCTTCGATCCACCAAGCGACCCCGCTTCGGTGAGCACCTTTGCAAGGGCATATCCTGATCTTCCAGGGTACCATATGTGGTCAACCTGGGACCGACTGACGGCCGTCTCAACCTACGGACCCGCGGGTTCCGAGGAAGAGGACGACCCCGACTTCGGTTGGTATTTCTCCAGACTTCGTGATCCCAGTGCCATGCGAGACTTCATGTCCGCATGTGACTACTGCCTCTCTGGCTGCTCCGACGATGGCCACAGCCTCAGCGACGAGGGTTATGACCCAACTTGCGAGTGTTTCCACATCGATCAGGGGGATCACGACGAAGACAACCACCTCGGCATGCCGGAAGATGACAACGCCCCTGTGCCTGCGTCTCACATTGAGATCCCGCAGGAGCTACCTGTGGTCCCGGTCCCTACGGGGGGTCAGGACACACAGCTCGAGCAACTCTGTGAGATGCAGGCCAAGCTCGACGAAGAAGCGGGGTGACTTGTGTAGCTCCGACAAAACATCGAGTAGGAGTGGGCTGGCCGACCACTCGCCGGAGGAGCGCGTCATCGGGCCCGGGACGTCTAGCGCCGTATCGTTGACGATGCCAGGGCAGGGCTGCCCCCGGCCAAAACCTAGCTGCAGCGGGGATGCTACTTCGAATAATGCCAGAGCCATCTACCACCGAAGGGCGGTGTATCCAGGGCGAACTCAAGGATCTCCTGGAAGATGCCACAGTCCGACGAGCCAAAAGCTCTGCCTCCCAAAGGCGAGGGTGCCCCTCGGAGCATCGCGCAACATCCTCCCGATGCATGCGGGAGGCCTCGGTCCGCGCCGAGCGCACATGGGACGAGACGCCTGCAGCTCCGGACCACCTCGGCAGCGAGCAACACCGCCGCAACCGTCGAGCCCGCCTCAAGGAGAGGGTGCGCCGAGGCTACCACCCCAGGCGCGGAGGACGCTACTACAGTGAGGAGGATTGGAGCCCCTTGCCCGAACCACCAGGTCCACGAGTCTTCAGCCGGGCCATACGACGGGCGCTGTTCCCGGCCCAGTTCCGAGCCCCGACTACCATCACCAAGTACTCAGGGGAGACAAGGCCGGAGTTGTGGCTTGTGGATTACTGGCTGGCATGCCAGTTGGGAGGGACAGACGACGACAACCTTATCATCCGCAACCTCCCCCTTTTCCTCTCCGACGCTGCCCAGGCATGGCTGGAGCATCTACCTCCTGCGCAGATCTCCGACTGGGACGACCTGGTCAAGGCCTTCGCTGGAAATTTCCAAGGTATGTACGTGCGCCCTGGGAACTCGTGGGATCTCCGGAGCTGCCGCCAGCAGCCAGGGGAATCCCTGCGAGAGTACATCCAGCGATTTTCCAAGCAGCGCACCGAGTTGCCCAACATCACCGACTCGGACGTCATTGGGGCATTCCTCGCCGGCACCACTTGCCGAGACCTGGTGAGCAAACTGGGACACAAGACTCCCACCAATGTGAGCGAATTGATGGACATCGCCACCAAGTTTGCCTCTGGTTAGGAGGCGGTCGAAGCCATCTTCTGGAAGGACAAGCAGCCTCAGGGAAGATAGAAGGAAGACGCCCCCGAGGCATCCGTCCAGCGTGGCACGAAGAAGAAGGCCAAGAAGAAGGCGCAAGCAAAACGCGACGCCGTTGATGCGGATCTCGTCGCTGCTGCTGAGCATAGGAACCCTTGGAAACCTCCCGGAGGGGCGAACATGTTCGACAAGATGCTCAAGGAGTCGTGCCCCTATCACAGGGGTCCCGTCAAGCACACCTTTGAGGAGTGCGAGATGCTTCGGCGTTACTTCAACAAGGCTGGACCCTCAGCAGAAGATGGCAAAGACCAAGGCAACAACAAGAAGGGGGCGACAAGGAAGAGGAGTTCCCGGAGGTCCACATCTGCTTCATGATCTACGGCGGACAGGTGGCGAACGCCTCGGCTCAGCACCGCAAGCAGGAGCGCCGGGAGGTCTGCTCGGTGAAGGTAGCGGCGCCGGTCTACCTAGACTGGTCCGACAAGCCCATCACCTTCAACCAAGGTGACCACCCCAACTTCGTACCGAGCCTGGGAAGGTACCCGCTCGTTGTCGATCCTATCATCGAAGTTGCTAGGCTCACCAAGGTCCTCATGGACGGAGGCAGCAGCCTCAACATCATCTACACCGAGACCCTAGGGCTCTTGGGGATCGATCTATCCATGATCCGGGCCGGTGCAGCGCCTTTTCACGGGATCGTCCCCGGTAAGCGCGTCCTGCCCCTTGGGCAACTTGATTTGCCCGTCTGCTTCAGAACCCCCTCCAACTTCCGAAACGAAACCCTCACCTTCGAGGTGGTTGGGTTTTGAGGGACCTACCACGCGGTGCTGGGAAGACCGTGCTACGCCAAGTTCATGGTCGTCCCCAACTACACGTACCTCAAGCTCAAGATGCCAGGCCCCAATGGAACCATCACCGTCGGATCTACGTACCGCCACGCTTATGAGTGCGACGTGGAATGCGTGGAGTACGCTGAGGCCATCGCCGAGTCCGAAGCCCTCATCGCCGACCTGGATTGCCTCTCCAAGGAGGCGCCTGATGCGAAGCGCCACGCCGGCAACTTCGAACCGGTCGAGGCGGTTAAGACCGTCGCCCTCGACCCCAGCAACGACACCGGCAAGAAAGTTAGGGTCGGCTCCGAGCTCGACCCCAAATAGGAAGCAGTACTCGTCGACTTTCTCCGCGCAAACGCCGAAATTTTTGCGTGGAGTCCCTCGGACATGCCTGGCATACCGAGGGATGTCGCCGAGCACTCGCTGGACATCCGAGCCGGTGCCCGACCCATGAAGCAACACATGCGCCGTTTTGATGAAGAAAAGCGCAGGGCCATAGGCGAGGAGGTCCACAAGTTGATGGCTGCAAGGTTCATCAAAGAGGTATTCCATCCAGAATGGTTAGCTAACCCTGTGCTTGTAAAGAAAAAGGTAGGAAATGGAGGATGTGCGTAGATTACACTGGTTTAAACAAAGCATGTCCAAAGGTTCCCTACCCTCCGCCTCGCATCGATCAAATTGTGGACTCCACTGCTGGGTGCGAAACCCTGTCATTCCTCGACGCCTATTCAGGATATCACCAAATCAAGATGAAAGAATCCAACCAGTTCGAGACTTCTTTCATCACACCCTTTGGCATGTATTTTTATACTACTATGCCATTTGGCTTGAGGAATGCAGGTGCAACCTACCAAAGGTGCATGAACCATGTGTTCGGAGAGCACATCGGCAGAACGGTCGAGGCTTACGTCGATGACATCGTTTTCAAGACAAGAAAAGCCTCTGGCCTCCTCTCCGACCTCGAAGTGACTTTCGGGTGCCTGCGTGCAAAGGGCGTGAAACTCAATCCCGAGAAGTGTGTCTTCGGAGTCCCCCGAGGCATGCTCCTAGGGTTCATCGTCTCCGAGCGAGGCATCGAGGCCAACCCAGAGAAAATCGCGGCCATCACCAACATGGGACCCATCAAGGATTTAAAAGGAGTACAAAAGGTCATGGGATGCCTTGCGGCTCTGAGCCACTTCATCTCGCGCCTTGGCGAGAAAGGATTGCCCTTGTACCGCCTCTTAAGGAAGGCCGAGCGCTTCACTTGGACCCCCAAGGCCGAAGAAGCCCTCGGAAACTTAAAGGCACTCCTTACTAATGCGCCCATCTTGGTGCCCCCGCTGCGGGAGAAGCCCTCTTGATCTACGTAGCCGCAACCACTCAGGTGGTCAGCGCCGCGATCGTAGTCGAGAGACGAGAAGAAGGGCATGCACTGCTCATCCAAAGGCCAGTCTATTTCATCAGCGAGGTGCTATCCGAGACCAGGATCCGCTACCCACAAATCTAGAAGCTACTGTACACAGTAATTCTAACACGGCGAAAGTTGCGACACTACTTCGAGTCTCATCCGGTGACTGTGGTTTCATCCTTCCCCCTGGGAGAAATCATCTAGTGCCGAGAGGCCTCGGGTAGGATAGCAAAATGGGCAGTGGAACTCATGGGCGAAACACTTTCATTTGCTCTTCGGAAGGCCATAAAATCTCAAGTCTTGGCAGACTTCCTGGCTGAATGGGTCGACACCCAATTGCCGACAGCTCTAATCCAGGCCGAACTTTGGACCATGTACTTCGATGGGTCGCTTATGAAATCCGGAGCGGGTGCTGGCTTGCTCTTTATTTCACCCCTCGGGAAACATGTGCGCTACGTACTGTGCCTCCATTTTCTGGCATCAAACAATGTGGCCGAGTATGAGGCCTTGGTTAATGGATTGCGCATCGCCGTCGAGCTAGGGGTTCGGCGCCTCGAAGCTCGTGGCGACTCGCAGCTCGTCATTGACTAGGTCATGAAGAACTCCCACTGCCGCGATCGAAAAATGGAGGCCTATTGCGACGAAGTTCGGCGCTTGGAAGATAAGTTCCACGGGCTGGAACTCAACCATGTTGCTCGACGGTACAACGAGACCGCGGATGAGCTGACGAAAATAGCCTTGCGGCGAACGATGGTTCCCCCAGATGTCTTCTCCAGGGACATATATCAACCATCTGTCAAACTCGATGACACGCCCGAACCCGAGGAGACCTCGGCCCAGCCCGAGGTGCCCTCGGCCGCCGAGGGTGAGGCCTTGCGCGTCGAGGGAGAGCAGAACGGGGTTATGCCAAACCTGAACTGGCAGACCCCATACCTGGAATATCTCCTCCGAGGAGAGCTGCCCCTCGACAAGGCCAAAGCTCGGCGACTGGCTCGGCGCGCCAAGTCGTTCGTTTTACTGGGTGATGAAAAAGAGTTGTACCATCTCAGCCCCTCAAGCATTCTCCAACGATGCATATCTGTCGCCCAAGGACAAGAGCTGTTACAAGAAATACACTCGGGGGCTTGCGGTCACCATGCAGCACCTCGGACCCTCGTGGGAAACGCTTTCCGACAAGGGTTCTACTGGCCGACCGCGGTGGCCGACGCCACTAGGATTGTACGCTCCTGCCGAGGGTGTCAATTCTACGCGAGACAGACGCACCTGCCCGCTCAAGCCCTGCAGACAATACCTATCACTTGGTCATTTGTCGTATGGGGGCTGGACCTCGTTGGTCCCTTGCAAGAGGCACCCGGGGGCTTCACGCACCTGCTGGTCGCCATCGACAAATTCTCCAAGTGGATCGAGGTCCGACCCTTAACCAGCATCGGGTCCGAGCAGGCGGTGGCATTCTTCACAAATATCATCCATCGCTTTGGGGTCCCAAACTCCATCATCACCGACAATGGCACACAGTTCACTGGGAAAAACTTCCTGGACTTCTGCGAAGACCACCACATCCGTGTGGACTGGGCCGCCGTAGCTCAACCAATGACAAATGGGCAGGTGGAGCGCGCCAACGGTATGATTTTGTAGGGACTAAAACCGAGGATCTACAACAACCTCAACAAGTTTGGCAAGCGATGGATAAAAGAACTACCCTCGGTGGTGTGGAGTCTAAGGACGACGCCGAGCCGGGCCACGGGATTCTCGCCGTTTTTCCTAGTCTATGGGGCCGAGGCCATCTTACCCACGGACCTAGAATACGGTTCCCCGAGGACAAAGGCTTACGACGACCAAAGCAACCAGACCAGCCGAGAGGATTCATTGGACCTGCTGGAAGAGGCTCGGGACGTGGCCTTACTACACTCGGCGCGGTATCAACAGTCTCTGTGACACTACCACGCCCGAAGGGTTCGGCCTCGAGACTTCCAAGTGGGAGACTTGGTACTTCGGCTGCGACAAGACGCCCGAGGGCGCCACAAGCTTACTCCTCCCTGGGAAGGGTCGTTCATCATCGCCAAGATTTTGAAGCCCGGGACATACAAGCTGGCCAACGATCAAGGCGAGGTCTACAGCAACGCTTGGAACATCGAACAGCTACGTCGCTTTTATCCTTAAAATATTTCAAGTAGTTAATGTATCTCATTTTCTTTACATGCATAAATAAAGTCTAACCATCAAGGAAGGATCAGCCTTGCCTCGGCAAAGCCCGACCCTCCCTCGGGGGCTAGAAGGGGGGGAACCCCCTCTGCGTTAAAATTTTCCTCGGAAAAGTTTTCTACCAAAACGACTTTCGTGCTTTTCGACTATATCGATAACGGAATCCTAAAACCGAGCGAGAGGAACCTTAAACGGCAAGGGAGACTGAGCCGAGGGACTCCTACGCCTCCGGGATACGGATACCTCACTCATCACCTTCCGCGAAAAGTAACTCATGCTCGGATAAGCAATTCTGCTACCGAACAAGTCCTAACGCTCGAAAACTTTTTCTACCAAAACGACTTTCGTGCTTTTCGACTATATCGATAGCGGAATCCTAAAAACAACGAGAGGAACACTGAAACGGCAAGGCCGACCGAGCCGAGGGACTCCTATGCCTCTGGGATATGGATACCTCACTCATCACCTTCCGCGAAAAGTAACTCCCGCTCGGACAAGGGATTCTGCTACCGAACAAGTCTTAACGCTCGAAACGAGAGGAAAGAAAACACAGCTTTATAATTCGACAATAAAAATGTTTAGGCCTCAGCAGCCACAAAAAACATACGCATACTTAAAACAATCTGTTCCTGCAGGCTCAGACATCGGTAGGGGGAGGAGCAGCACCCTCGGCGTCGTTCCCACCCTCGGCAGAATCTGGCTCGGCCTCAAACGGTGACACGGGCGGAAGGATCTCCACCTCAAAGGAGGAAGCCAGCGCCGCGCTTGGGCCCTCGACGGCCGCGTCAAGCCTCTGGACCTTAGCTAAGGCAGCCTCCTCTTCGTCGGGTAAGCAGTACCCCTCGCTGACCCGCTTCAGATCTACGTCGTAGTGGGAAGCGAGCACGGCGAAGGCCCGCCTAACGCTGTGGTGCAACGCCCCGCGTAGTCTGCTGCGCACATGGCCGCCCAAGGCCCGCAGGTGACTCTGGGGGGAGCTACCTGAGGGGACGCCGTCGAGGCCAAAGGCCTGGCAAAAGGCTGAGATAGCTTCGGACATGGCCATGTGGTCGGCTTCCTTCTGCTCAACCGCCCGGGCAAGCGCCTGGTAGTTCTTGACGGACTCGTTGAGAGCCATCTCGAACCCTGCAGACAGTCGGACAATGTTCTTCAGACACAAAGAGAAGAATGAAGACAAGAACAAAATCACGATGCGAACAAAACAGACCTTCGGCCCGGGCACGCTGTTGTGCGGTCACAGCTTGGGCGGACTGAGCAGTCCCGACGGCCACGGCCAGGCTCTCCGCAAGGGTCCCGGCTCGAGCAGACGCCTCGGCTAGCCGCTCCGTAGCCTCAGCCAGCTGACCCCTAAGGGCCTCAGCCCGGCTCACGGCCTCGGCAGCTTGGCTCCGGGATTGGTCCCGCTCGCTGGCGACCTGGCCAAGCTCCAGCTGCCTCTACTGCATCTCCTCGGCCTAGGAAGCCACCTGCTCCTGGGCCGACGAAGCCTCCGCTCATGCCGACGCCGCCTCTGTCGGCGCCGCTGCTGCCTCAGACTTCAGCTCATCGCAGAGCAGCCGAAGGTCCGCCACCTCGGCGCTCCGTTGGGCGAGGCGCTCATTGGCCTCGGTAAGCGCGGCCCGCTGGGACCACAGCGAATCCTAGATGTTGCTCTCGCGGCGGATGAACAACGACTTGGCGATGCTCACATCCGCAAGCTCCTGAGGAAGGAAAACAAGATGTCACAAAGAGTGCCCTGGTCACGCAAGGTGTACGTCTAAATCCTTACCTGGAAAACCCTGGGAACATGCCTGGAAAGGATTTCCATGGTCGACCGAAGCGACCTCATCGCCACCTCGGTATACTCACGGAAACTATCCCGAGACTTCTCCAACTCATCGTTGAGGGAGAGGAGGGGCTCCGAGGTGTCACGGCTCCAGAACCAGAGCGGCTGCCCACACCACTCATTGGGATTGAGCTGCGCAGGGGTAAGGCCGCTGCTCCCCAGGGCGGGCCACGGTTCTACGTGCCCCTCCACCGCGGCGTCGGGTCCCCCTACAGTCGATGCATCGGGTACCACCACCATCGGCGTACTGGGCCTCTCCTCGGCTAAGGCGGCGGGCCTTCGATCACCGACCTCGACAACGACGCCCCCCTCCTCATGGCCGAGAACGGGGAGGCCGGGGATAACCACGGGCGGCGGCGCCTCAACCATCCCGACGTCGGCGGTGACAGGTGGCTCCGTGGGCGAATCAACAATGGCCCCGGCAGGAGTCGATGCAGGCGCCGGCAACAAGTCAGCCGGGCTCGAGGCCGCGGCCGCGTCAGCGGCCTCCCTCGGCGTGATGGCTGCTCCATCAAGGGGGTCAGCCCGGGAGGCTTGCCCCATGGCAACTCATGCCGCCTGGGGCCCCTGCTGGAGGGCGCCTTGGGCAGAGGCCAACCAACCGGCATGGCGCGTCGCAGCACTGGCTGCAGAGGTCGGTCCCATCTTAAGGGCCTTCGTGGGAGCCAAACCGGCCGGGCCCTGCCTCCGCTTGCTGAAAGAAAGAGAGAAAGCAAGTTCAAGACACACAGTGAAAAAACCAAAACAAAGGTATCCTCAGATACTTACCCGCTCCGGGGCAAGGCCAATCGTGCCTGCGGGGAGGCCCCTCGGGCCCTGTTCTTCGCAGGCGCTGCCGAGGGTTGCCCCGCTGCTGGCTTCAGCGCCGCTTCCGCCTCGGGCGCCCGAGACGCCGAAGGGGCGGCCCTGCCAGGCGTCGTCACAACGGCCAGGGGACCAACCTCCTATACAGCCAGCATGGGCGCTTGTTCTTGGGGGACAGGCGGATTGGCCTGACTCCCCGGATTCACCCCAATTATCTCGGCCAAGGGGTCAAGTACCCCCTCGGCCTGCCTCTGCTCCTCGGACCGGGACCTTGGTGTCCCGGCCCCAGGCACTGATGGTGCCAGCCCACTTGGAGGCTGGCTCGGTGACCCCTGGCCCAGCCTCGGGTCTGGGCTAAGGCCAAGTCGGGCCGCCATGTCGTCGTCTTCGTCATCATCATCATCATCATCATCATCATCGCCGTCGTCGTCGTCGTCGTCAGGCGTCTCCGACGACGGCTCCAACGGGAGCCCTTCCCTCGCCTGCCTCTGACGACGCTTCTCCAAGGCTTCCCAAGCTCGCATCCTCTCGCGAGCTCGGGCCTTTTCCGCGTCCTTATTCTCCTTTTCCTTCTCTACGGCGAGCCTACGCACGGCTCGACCCACCGTCTCCTCCAGGACCGGCGGCCGGGCAGGTTTAAAAATCCTCAACCCCTTGGGACGAACAAAAATCCCAACAGTAAGAATCAAAGGCATAGAGAACTCGGCGCAAAACAGAAAGAGGATCGGACACATACCAAGGACACATACCCACGGTCGGGACGCATCACGGGCTGGCTAAGGGCGCCAGCATCCAGCCTCCCTACCGTACCTGCTACCTGCTTGAGGAGGTCGTCGGTGGAGAGGGAGGTCGAGGAAATCCGCGAGCCCTCCAAATCGACCCCCGACTTCATCTCTGCAAGCCGCAACCGCCGCTCTGCCAAAGGGAGCACCCTCCGGCGATGGATAGCGCGACGACCCCCGCGGCGGTAAGGCCCTCATCTTGTAACTTCTACAAGGCCTGCAGAATAGGCTGGTGCTTCTCCTGGTTCTCGCGTGTGGCCCCCCAGCGCCAGTTATTGCCGACGGCGGTCACCACTCATAGAGAAAACGGCGGAAGCCTCCCATCGTCGTTCCGGAGATAAAACCATCAGTTCTGCCACCCCTTGTTCGAAGACACAAGGGAGGCAGGGATGTACTTCTGCGCGCGCCCCGGCCTCAGCTAGAGGGTGCAGCCACCGGCCCGCACCGCCATACGGACCTTCTTCGCCTCCGTCGACGCGGCGAAGAACTCCGCAGAGAAGAGATGGGTCCACAGGTCCCAGTGAGGGTCAATCCCCAAAAAACCCTCGCAAACCGTCGCAAAAATGGCCGCTTGCGCAATGGAGTTGGGGTTGAAGTTATGCAGCTCCACCCCGTAGTAGTCCAGGAGCGCCTGCATGAAGCGGCTCGCTGGCACTCCAAACCCCCGTTCATGGAAGGGAATGAAACTGACCACATACCCCGGCGGCGGAGTCGGGTCGGCCTCGCTCCTGGGGGCCATCCACTCCGGCTGTAGCCCGCCGGAGAGAGGACGGAGCAAACCATCGGTAACAAGGGCCTCCAGATCCTCCACGGCAACGGTGGAGAAAGGCCATGGGTCCCACGGCGGAACGACGGTCACCTTGTCAGCCATCGCCGAACGGAGGTGGTGGAGGCAGAGGGGATGAGGTGCACGATTTTCTCTTCTCTGGCTATTCTCTTAGGTTGCGGAACCAAAGCTGAAGGCAAGCGCAAATGGTAGAGTAAAGAACCACCACCGGCCCCTCTTCCGGGATATAAAGGCCCGGGCGAGATCCACCCAAAACTTCGCCCGAACCCGTCGCGAAATTCAAACTCGAAGGTGAAACGGTTTTTCTGTTCCTCGAACGACTCGCGCACGCGCAACAGACGCCTCGCGAATCGCCCGTCCCGTCGCATTAACTCCTTGGCACGGCAAGCGACACCTCCGGCAAGCGAAGCGGGCATCGTTTCACCTCCGTCATGATGACCGAGTCAAAAAGGGTGCGCCACTTTGTTTAAATTCATATCCTTTTTCTTTTCCTCTCTCTCTCTCTCTTGCCACAGGGATCGGGAAAGGGGATATTTCGAAAAAGAATCCTTCTCAGCGAAGGAAACGGGCCCCGAGCCCTCCTACTGATCAGGGGTTTGAAGGTTGCACCCTTCAGGGTTCGGCAACCGCCCCAGAGCACTCGGGCTCTGAGCCCTTTACTGATCAGGGGTTCGAAGGCTGGCCCCTCGGAAGGGTTCGACAGCCGCCCTAGAGCACGCAGAGTCAGGGATGATCCTGGGTACGTCTGTTACATGGCTGAGGCTCGGGCTACGCTCCCGAGGTACCCTAGGACATTTCCGAGACCAGCAGGAACGATTTGTAATGGAATCCCACCTGAGGGAGGCATCGAGCCCTCGGACCCTATCGAATGGGTCCGGGTCCAGCAAATCACCTGCAGGTACTTTTGGAGCGCGCCTCTGGGCCACTAGCCGACCCTTATCGAACGGGGCTCGGGTGTCCACTCGGATTACCCGCTAGCAACTCACTAGAAACACCATGTTCGGTGCATTCCGAGGGTAACATGGCGCTTTCCCCCTCCCCCTTCCTCCTTGCGGAGAGGCGACGAAGGGGCGTACAATAAAAGTCGAGACGGTCCTTGATCGTCCTCTCGCTCCATGCAGAGGCTCGGGGGCTGCTCTCGCACCAGGCTACGACCAAACTATTGACCACGTCAACAAACCAGCTTAAAAACTCGGAGCCTGACCGTGCACCCGGGCTACGGCCAGGCTGCATGAGGGAACAACAAGGCTGACCAAGGCATCACAGAAAGAATTAAGACCTCAGAGGAGTCAAACCACTCCTCCGCGGCCTCGGGGGCTACACCCGACGGGTGCGCTCGCGCGCACCCATTAGAACGGAACGTGACCGAGAAGGGCTGGTCCCCTTGCAAAAACTCTGACAGAACCTCCAAGCGAGTACCTAGACTCCATTCGAGGCTCGGGGGCTACTGTCGGGTACCGTAATTATGGGTACCCCCAATGCTCCTAAACATGGCTGGAAAACATCTTCAGAACAAACCATAAACAACTGATAAGCACGGTTCAAGTCAGGGCCTCGTAGACCAAGGGACGCAACCTCGCCTCGCCCGAGCCTGGCCTCGGGCGGGAATAGTAGTCCCGGACAAATTCACGCCTCGCCCGAGGGCCTCCTCAGGCAGTGGGCGCACCCTCAGCTCGCTTGAAGCCCAGCTTGAGCAAACTTTGTCATGCAGCGACCTCGGCCAAATCGCCTTACCAACCGACCGTATCGCATGCGCATTTAATGCGGGGATCGCCTGACACCTTATCCTGACACGCGCGCCTCAGTCGGCAAGGTCGAAGTGACCGCAGTCACTTCGCCCCTTTACTGACCGATCTGACAGGAAAACAACGCTATTCACCCCGTTCTGACTACTGTGCCAACCACCAGGGTAAAGCTGAGTCACGACCTCCCCCTGAGTTCAGCCTCGGGCGCAACAAGGACCTCTGCTTCGCCCGACCTCAAGGCCACGGTCTCAGCCTCGGCCTCAGGAGAAGGTCTCCGCCTCGCCCGACCCCAGACCTCGGCCTCAGCCTCGGCCTCAGGAGAAGTCTCCGCCTCGCCCGACCTCGGCCTCGGACCGACTACGCTATAGGGGATACATCATTACCCTACCGCTAGCTAGCCACCCCTTGCTACGAAGGAACAAGACCGGAGTCACATCAAACTACTCCGATAGCAGGTAATGATGGTTCCCCGCATGCGACCATGACATCGGTGGTTTTCAGCTCCTTACGGAAGCAAGGAAACGTCAGCAGGATCCATGCCGCACCGCCAGCTATGCTTCTACAGGGCTCAAGGCACTCCTCCGACGGCCACGTTAGCACATGTACAGGGCTCAAGGCACTTCTCCGCCAGCCACGTTAGCACATAGCTACACCCCCATTGTACAGCTGGGCATCTCCTTGTATCTATAAAAGGGGATGTCCAGGGCCTTCCCAAGGGAGGCGAGGGCGGACACAAACGCACGCACACAGGGAGCGAAGGCAGGCGAGCGAAGAGAGGCAGGCAGAGTAGGAGAAACGCAGAGGAGGCTAACTCAGACAGCTCACCTCAAGGCCAAACTCTCTCTCTCTCTTGCTCTCGCTCTCTGGCAACGCTTGTAACCCCTACTACGAGCACCCCAGTGCAAGATAATATAAGTCTCATCCTCCTGCTTGTGTTCCATCTTGCATCAACTCATCTGGGCAGGGGCACGCAGCGACAAATTCACTAGTCGGTTGACGGTCCTCGCGGGTCCGAAACGCTGACACTAGTGTTAATCGGTTTATTTTCGTCGGCCAGAGCAAAACTGTAGAAAAATTATTTATTTCTGGCTATTTTTTGGTAGCAAGGAACCGCCGAAAATAAACATATTCCACTAAAAATAAGTTTTTTTGGTAGCTTATGCCTTATTTTCGGCGGGTCCTAGCCGCAAAAAATGAGCTTCGTTACTGAAGTGTTCATCAATCCTCCAATGTGCAGAGTTTCAGTCTAGAAACGGTTAGTACTAGTGCCAGCATGGATGGGTGGAATAATTAGTAGACATACCGTAGGAGGTGGCTGCCCTGGCATGGGCATCATCAAACTCGTTACCTCTTTGGTAGGCAACCGGGAAAGCGATTGTATAGGCCGCAGCAGGCCATAGACGGGATAATTAACAAAATTCGTAGCCATGTTTTGATTAGGGATGGCAATGGGTCAGATTCGGATCGGATATTGTAAATATCTGCTCGCAGCTACATTCACGGTCATAGATAATATCCGCCCGCGACTATACCCGCGGCTAGAAATTCTTATCCATGCCGATGCCCATCGGGTTTCGGATATCCATTGGATATGACAAAGAACTATTTTCAACAATACAATAACATAATTAATCAAATTCCTTCCCAATTATCAGTCAAGATGCAGCCTTGTACAGGAATACAAGAATACTACTATACTAGATGAGCGTCTAAACCTTGTACATGTGACTAAGACAATAATATGCTAATGCGTAATAGCAGGAGACATGCAAATCAAAGGATATTTTGCTTTCTAGTTATAATGTTCTATCATAAAGAAATTATATATGAAAAACATACCAGGAAATCTCAGCACAGAACCACCACTATAGTAGCTGTGGTTGATTTTTTTAGTCAATGATAGTAGAATCATATTCATCATGGCAAACAACAAAATAGATAAATTGCTAGTGTTAGGGATTAGGGTTTGCTGACGTAGTGATGTCGGTGTGTCCATGTGTGGGTTGGACCGGCTCCCGGCTGGGCTGTCTACTTGTCTGGGCAAAAAAAATTTGAAGTATTGGTTAATTTCGGATATCAAACGGGTAACCCGCGGGTGAGGTTTAAAATATCCAAATCCATGCCCACTTTTATCTCGGGTCGGATACGGGTCTAACCCGTGGGTCAAAAAACATATTTATATCCAGATCAGTCGGATCGGATATTTAACGGATATCCGAATCCACGGATTAAATTGCAATCCCTAGTTTTGCTGGAGAGGTAGCACGAGCTAGTAGTACACATAACAACGATACAAGTTTACAACTGGACCTCCTTGGAGAGGTGTTTAGTTTCTATGAACTAATTTAGTTTTTCTATTTTATATTTTATTTTAATTCTTAAATTATTTAATACTGAAACTAATATAGAGTTTTAGTTTTTCGTATTTAAAAATTTAGGGAATAAAATGTAGAAACTAAAAATTAGTTCCTAGAAACTAAACACCTTGTTGACGCCTTTTCGGAGCGCCAAACACTCAATCAAGAACCGTGGCGGTGCCCTCTGCACAGGGGCGGACGGTCCGCACGCAGGGGCCGGACGGTCCGCGGCCTGGTGCGAGGCGCGGGGGTGCTCTCTGCGCAAGGGCGGACTGTCCGCGGCCTGGGGCCGGACGGTCCGCGGCCTGATGCGCGGCTAGGGCTCCTGCCTGACGGCCGGACGGTCCGCGCCCTGGGGCCGGACGGTCCGCGCCCTGGGGCCGGACGGTCCGCGCGTACGCAGGGACGGCGGAAGATCGCCGACGGCGCCTGGATCTCGCTCCCGGGAGGGACCCCGTCGGGGAGTAGAGATCCTAGGTTGTGTCTAGGCTCGGGCTGGCCGACCTAAACTCCTCTAATCGACGTAGAGCCGAAGAGAGACGAAGAATTTGGGGATTGGAAGACTAAACCTAAACTAGACTAGAACTACTCCTAGGATAAAAAGCGAAATAGAAGTTGTATTGATTCGATTGTTGATGATTACAAATCGGCCGTAGACCTCTCTATTTATAGAGGAGGGGGGCTGGACCCTTTACAAACTAATTTCCGAGCTTTTCCCGTGATTTTAGCTAACAACCGTAACACAAAACTCGGAACCCTAATCTGTTCTGCGCACGCGTGGACCGTCCGGCCCACAGGCGCGGACTGTCCGGACCGCGGACCGTCCGGCCTCAGGGCCGGACCGTCCGGCTGCTCAATTATGGTTCGAACATATGCCCCCCTGCCTTTTGGTGGAGCTGGGCGAACCAAAAGCAACTAACTCGATGTTATCACATCGGTTTTCTTAGGCATCTTGCCACTTACTAGGATGGTACGCAGTGGCCTTGGTCTCGATGGTTGACTCAACGGACATGATCCCTTTAGATTTGATCGAACTATCAGTCCCAACATTGCCGAGCGTCATACTGGTCCTGACCAATTCGTCACATTGCCTTCCTAATTCTCTAAGTGTTCTGGTGTAGCTCCGTAGTCGACCAGGTCTTCTCCTTGCAGGTCGTCTTCCTCCATGGGCGTCGGTACGTCGTCGGAGGTGTCATGGTTTATTGCAGATGAGTCGGCCTCAGGGGTCGGACGGTCCGCGCCCCGTGCGGTTGGTCCGGTCTTTATAGTCGGACTGTCTGCTATACCTGCAAAGAGCTGCACAGTTGCTGTTTTATTTTCTATCTTTATGGCCGTTTGATTTTCTTCAACGGCCTTTGGTCTCCATCTCTTTTGTGGTGGCGGATATTGCGGATGTGTGTCATTGAATATTTTTTCCGCCTCCTTCTCCTGATTCTCTTTTGCCCTAAGGCGCTGTAATTTTCGCTTTTGCGATCGTGTCAATCCCGATGGGCACCATCGGGGCATGGAGTATTTTGGATCGGCTATTTTATTGACAGTCGTACTTTCTTTTTTGTTTGTGTTGGCCGATTCACCAAAAATCATCGGCCCTTCATTATTTTGTTGTACGACGACATCTGTCGTTCCTATTTTAATGACATCTTCCTTTTTCGTATTGTTGGAGGTTGTAGCTGTATGCCCCCCTGCCGGATTAGTCAGCCTTTGGGGCTGAGTTGTTCGGCAATCTTGTTGGGCATGTGCTCGTGGACCGGATTGAGGGGCTCTCAATCGGTCTTGTACTGGAGGTGTCAACCTATTGAATACAGATGTTTGGGGTGCCCCCCAAGCGGGGTACTGTGGCATCCCAAATGAGTATGGTGGCATGCCCCACATTTGATTTAGAACATATGGTGGAGGTATGTATGTGTATGGATATGGCATAGGTGGATATGGTGGTGGAGGTGTCCATGCAGGTACGTTAGGTCTCAATTGAACATTATGACCTCCCGTCCTTTCCGATTGGTGTGGTGGTCCAATCGGCCTAACCTGCCGTCGCACCTGGGTGGGTAAGCGAGGTCCCTTTGGTGGCCGGTCGCTGGGGCCAGCCTTCTTTTTCACATATTTAGACAATAATTGATCAAAGGTCGGGCTAGATTTTACCAACCGACCAGTTGCCTTGAACGTGTTAGTTTTCCACATACCTATTTCTGGTCGTCGTGGTTTGAAGGTACGTGGTCGCCGCGGCTCTTCGACGTTGCCGGACCGTCCGTCGGAACGCTTCGGACCGTCCGGCGATGTTACGGACCGTCCGCGCCTAGGCACCGGACCGTCCGCGATGCGTAGTATGGGTTCTCGCGCATATCCCTTTGTCTGTGCTTGCCCCCCAGCGCTGGAGTTTGTGATGGTTACCTTCAGTGTCTCCCCTCCATCAGGAGTCTTCTCAGCCATCACTTTCCTGCAAGAAATTTTGTTGTTTCCATCGGCCTCCCGTGCGTTGCCGATGATGACTTCTTTGTCTTTGCCCTTATCGGCTGTGTTGGGCCGAATTAGGACCTTTTTGCCATTAAAGTCGATCACATTCATTGGGAAGGGCTCCGTGTCCTCCTGAAATTTCAATCGTCCCTCATTAATGGCCGATTGAATTTGTCGTCGGAACACATTACAATCATTAGTGGCATGGGAAAATGAGTTGTGCCACTTGTAGTATGCGCGACGCTTTAGTTCGTCGGCAGGTGGAACGATATAATCAATTTTAATGTTACCATTTTTTAGTAATTCATCGAATATCTTATCACATTTGCCGACATTAAATGTAAACCTAACCTCCTCCTGTCGTTCCTTTTGAACTGACTGCAAGGAGTAGCAAGCCGAAGATTTGGCCTGCTCGGGCCAGACTATTTCGGCAGTGTAAACTTTCTTTGGTTCATCGTCCGAACTACTTTGATTGTGTTCTACTATAGGGACATTATGATGAACCGTTCTGACTAGTTCTTTGCTTCGGCTTTCACAAGCCGAAGCTCTCTGATGTAATTGTGCTAGAGTAAAGAACTGGATGCCTTCTAATCTCTCTTTTAAATAATAGCGCAATCCATCAAAGGCTATTCCCGCCAGTTGTTTATCTGTTAAATGAATTTGAAAGCATCGGTTTCTCGTATCCTGGAATCTCCGGATATAATCACTAACCGATTCATCCTTTTCTTGTCGTAGGGTCACTAAGTCTACTAAATCTAGCTCATAATCACCAGAGAAGAAATGTTCATGAAATTTTTGCTCTAAGTCTCCCCATGACAAAATGGAATTAGGAGGGAGCGTGGCATACCATGTGAATGCAGTCCCTGTTAAGGATAATGAAAACAAACGCACACGGAATGCTTCGGTGTCGGCCAATTCTCCTAATTGTGCTAGGAACTGGCCTATGTGCTCACGCGTGCTCTTTCCTTGGTCACCCGAGAACTTTGCAAACTCGGGTATCCTGGTTCCCTGTGGGTATGGGTGGCGATCAAATCGGCTGTCATAAGGCTTCTGATATGATTGCCCCCCAGGGATCATGCTTACTCCGAGCTTATCTCGGAACGCCCCGGCTATTTCTTCCCTCACTATACCAATGGCAGCCGGTGCAAGACCACCGGCTCTCTGGTCAAACATAGGTGGGGTTGGTTGCATGTTAGTATGTTGTTGTTCCCCCCATTGGTTTGAGCTACGTGGTACATTTCCATTTGCCCTATATGGCTCATATGTTTGATCGTTTCTTTCCGGCCTTCTAGGTGGGGCCGGAAAGCTTTCCTGGGCTCTGGATCCTGAATTAATGGGCTGGTGCATTGCATAGCGCGATGGGACGTGTCGCTGGGACGGGTGAGGATTCAGGTAACAATCCTCCTCAAAAAGGTCATGCGCGGACTGTCCGGACATTGGCCCGGACCGTCCGTGATTATATGCGGACCGTCCGTCGTTGTATGCGGACGGTCCGACTTGGTAATTTAGATTTTGTGCCGTATGTGGTGGCTCGGGCGCATATCTAGGTAACTCATTAAAAATAGGCCCGACTGTTGCTGGCCCGGACGGTCCGCGCTCACGTGCGGACGGTCCGGGCATGTGCAGATCGGCTGATTTGCTGCCGATTTGCGTCTGCTCAGGGTACGTGTCCATCGGCATCCCATAAGGGGGTTGTGACTGGTCGTGACAACCTTCAACCGATGTATTACGTGTATTATCTCCTAATTCAACCTCGGGTGAAGGAAAATTTGCTATACTAGATTTATTAAATGCACGTACTAGTCTCCTACAATCGTTTTGCATAACCCCTATGATATTTTGCATCTGTTCTCGCTGTTCGTCTATGTAAGCTTTAAGAGATTGGAGTTCGTTGGTGCTACTTACATTTGGGGTAATCGTAGTAGGTCGGAGCGAAGCCAGATCTGTCGCTCGTTGTCGAACGACTTTGTTGTTCCTATCCACTTTGAAGTCAGCCAGAAACTTCGCCTTTGCTTCTTGGATCAGCTGCTCCTGGCGCTCCTCGAACAGGAGCTGTTCTTCAGCCGGCAAGGCTTCCCATGTCGGTGTGATGATATTGCTGGTGGAAACCTCAGAGCTATCTTTTGAACCGGCCATTGAGGGCCGATTTGATAGGTCTATATGCGTTGTCCCCAGCGGAGTCGCCAAAAAGTATGTTGACGCCTTTTCGGAGCGCCAAACACTCAATCAAGAACCGTGGCGGTGCCCTCTGCACAGGGGCGGACGGTCCGCACGCAGGGGCCGGACGGTCCGCGGCCTGGTGCGAGGCGCGGGGGTGCTCTCTGCGCAAGGGCGGACTGTCCGCGGCCTGGGGCCGGACGGTCCGCGGCCTGATGCGCGGCTAGGGCTCCTGCCTGACGGCCGGACGGTCCGCGCCCTGGGGCCGGACGGTCCGCGCGTACGCAGGGACGGCGGAAGATCGCCGACGGCGCCTGGATCTCGCTCCCGGGAGGGACCCCGTCGGGGAGTAGAGATCCTAGGTTGTGTCTAGGCTCGGGCTGGCCGACCTAAACTCCTCTAATCGACGTAGAGCCGAAGAGAGACGAAGAATTTGGGGATTGGAAGACTAAACCTAAACTAGACTAGAACTACTCCTAGGATAAAAAGCGAAATAGAAGTTGTATTGATTCGATTGTTGATGATTACAAATCGGCCGTAGACCTCTCTATTTATAGAGGAGGGGGGCTGGACCCTTTACAAACTAATTTCCGAGCTTTTCCCGTGATTTTAGCTAACAACCGTAACACAAAACTCGGAACCCTAATCTGTTCTGCGCACGCGCGGACCGTCCGGACCGTCCGGCCTCAGGGCCGGACCGTCCGGCTGCTCAATTATGGTTCGAACACACCTCTTTAATCTGGAGTAATACCGGGAGTAGTGTGTGTGAAATTAATTAAGGAATGCCAAACATATATACCATGCATTATTTCACGATCTGATCGAGGTCCGAAGTTTGTTTTTGACACAACTCATCCAACTGCACCATCGAGGTGTTTTGTCTATTGAAACTCGAAGAGACTGGCACTGTACTTACGCACACACATGCGGTGGCTTTGAATTGACGTACGTACGTACGTACACAAGTGCAGGGCCGGCTTGCTTTCATTTGGACCCCTGCTGCTGTGCTGTGCTGTGCTGTGCTCTCCATGCTGTGCAGCGACGTGAGCGCTGTCCTGTCCTGTCCTGTCCTGTCCTGCAGGCCACCATGCAACGTTCGTCGATCTGCCTGCCCGCATTGAATGGGCAAGCTCCATGGCACAAGTGGCACGTACAGTACACTGCCGCCATGGACCGGAGCTACGTGCAACGCAAATACTTCCCAGTCGTTTACTGTACAATCAGCGCAGCGTACGTGAGAGCTAGCTAGCCTGCCGTTAACGAAACAGCAGCAACTAGTAGTATCAGACAAGCCGAATTTATTTGCGGGGCGACGTCGATCAGTTCAGAGATCACCCGCGCCACGACCTGGACCTGGACTCACTGGGCACACAGAGGCAGCTGCACGGGTCGGCGGGTCGCGTCAGGTCGCTTCTCCCGGTTCCTCTGCAGCGCGCCGCGCCGGGGCCGAAGCCAAAGCCGAACAAAAATATGGAGGAGACGTGACGAGGCCAGGGACTGTCCCTCGCAGGGCCGGCACGGGCGCCCATGCCCAGGTCGTCAACGCCAGGTTGCAGGACGAAAAGCGGCAGTGACCCCGGCGCGGGGCTACGTCCCCAGACGTACCAGTCCAAGTCCAACTCGTTTGGACGGCCGGAACTTTACTAGTAAACTATTTACACGGACATAACAGTTGACGTGCATATCATCATCATGTTTCTCGCATTTAAATAATAAAAAAGTTAAAATTATACATAAATAAAAACTCAAAACATGATTGGTAGCTCCAAACCTTATATTCACACTCACCTAATTCACATAATACACGTCTTTATGTTTTTACACTTTTATACTAAGTATAAATAAAAACCATAGTAAAGTACAGATACTTTCATAATGATTACGAATGGAGTGGAGGAAGAGCACAGGCGGGCAACCACTTCCCATTGGCAGCAAACGCACGTCAAGGCATGCAGTAGCATAGCATCAACCAAACTACTATACCCACTTCAAATGTCAGCTTGTGCTTACCCAGCATCTCTATCCTATCCACTTGAGACCAAAGTGCCTTTCGTTTTCTCTTCATTGATGCTCTCTTTGTTCTTCTGAGATATCTTAGCTACTCGCTATTTCCGTTGCCTGCGAAAAAAAAAACAAGCAGCCAGGGCCAGCCGGCCAGCCAGCACTCATCAAGGAGTCGTGGAAGTTTTGGCGTGTGGCACTTGCAAAAGGAAAGCAGAGGGAATCAGCTGAAAAGGGGCGGTGGTGATGGGGCAGTGCAAACGTGCAGCATCTGCCAAGTCAATGCTGGCAGACCAGCAGGTTTTGAAAAGGACACTGATGCCGAGAACATCGGAAGGGACCCCATGCATAAGGACTGACCGACATCGGCTCACGTACGGCGTCTGCGCGAGAGAACGAGACCTGAACTTGTTTGCGATTCTTTCTCTCCTAGGCAAACTAATAGATTATCTAATGTTTAATAAAATATATATCGCCTATATTTTTACTTATTTGACGCTACTTAATTCAATTTTATACTAACCAACTACAAATAAAAACAAACAAACAGGAGGGGGAGTATAAAGTTATAAATATTTATCGTGAATATATGACTGATATGTACCTATGGTATTCATTACAATAAGTGGTTGTCAACAAGATGATCGGTTTTAACTGAGTTTGAGACCAGCAATGGCGTTATATATAGCCCTTGCCATTCTTGAACATCCGTGTGAAGTACTTTTTTCAAGGTTGTACAATCTTTAGCAAGGTGAGTTACCATGTAACCATGGTTCAAGAAAGGGTTGTTCAAGATTCGCGGGGCTTGTTCTTATTATTCTACTTTCGCTTGCTGCCACCTTTTGTCCTGCCACGACGCCAATGATGTTTCCCTTGCGCTTATGTCCCTTCTTTAGGGAGGATGGCCATTAATCTGTCGGTTTTCGATTTGGCCTTCTACTTGTACTTATCAATGTTTGTGTTGGTACCATCATCATCGTTTGCGTACTTATTAGAAGGGTTAAAAATCTTCTTGATACTAGTGATCCCTATTCTCATGATCTCCCAAACAAGGTACTCATCCTTGAATCCCCTTATCAATGTTTTTAGGGACATGGCGATGGTTGTTCTTATTTCAGGTGAAATGCTTGATGCGGTCTCACAAAGATTCGACATTGTTGCACTATCAAATTATGAGTTCTCATAATGAGCCATGCTTGGTGTATGAGCCTTTCAAATGGTTGATGAAGATCCTCTTGAGCTCATATCAATCCTAAATGGCTCTCTAATTGAAGTGCTCGAGCCATAACCTAAACGAGTCAATGAGGTAGATGGGTATATGTACTATGCTATGACTGGCGTGTGGCCCCCACCGCCAGTCGTTCGCGTTTGCGCCCTCGCACCACTGCCACTGACGGATGGACCCGCTCGGTCAGACCAGTCTTCCACACTGAGCTCGCTTCTGGATCTTCCACAAACTCCGCCCCTACCGGCCATAATCACAACCCTCCGCGGGTCTCGCGATACTTGTTCCCTTCCGGGGGATGCCCTCGTGCGGGGAGTATAAAACTCGTGCTTTCCCTCCATTCTTTCCCAAGTCGCGCTACTATTCCTAGGCCGCCATTGTCGCGCATCTGAGAGAAACATGCTGCCGCGCGTGGACTTCGGTTGCCGTCGACCGGATCCCTGGGGGTTGTACCCTTGGGCTTCTTCAGACTTGGGGAAGGGTAGCCGACGCCGCGCCATGAAAGATTCATCACCTGGGCTACCTAAATTTTTCACTGGAGCAACAACGACCGCGGCAGACCGCATATCCCCGTGGTCAGGGCTTGGCGTGGCACGATTCGAGGTAAGAAGCTCACATACGGTTTGTGAAAGTTGCCTAGAGGGGGGTGAATAGGCAAGTGGAAACGTTTTCAATAAAAACTAAAAACGAACTGGGTAAAACCGGTTCAACCGGTGTCAAAACCGGTTCAACCGGTTTGCACGAGATAAACTAAAGAATGAGATATAAACTGAATTGATCTCGAAATTCACCCAGTTAACTTTGGAAATGAGATGTTCTAGTTGATCCACAGGGTTCAAAGTAGTAGATCTGAGAAGGGCACTTCTCAAAATCCACACACCAAAAAGATATAAACAAATCTTCCACGCAATGGTGAGAGAATGAAGAACACAAACAAACACAATGAGCAAGAACAGAAGAGACACAAGATTTATTCCGAGGTTTGGTCACACCACCAAGGTGCCCTACTTCCTCGTTGAGGCGCCCACAAAGAGCCGGGTCTCTTTCAACCCTAATCCTCCCTTTTTCGACCACAAAGGTCAAGCCCACACACTAATCTTTGCTCAAACGAGCGGATAATACAAACTTTCTTGTGGTCTTCCACAAGATTTGGAGACTCACAAGCGACACCTAGTCATCTAGGAGCTAGAAGCTCCAAGAGTAATGAATCCACAAAAAACTCGATGTAGTACCAAAGCTCGAATGAAGAGTAGCAAGAGAGATTTGGAGATGAAGCACAAAAACTGTAGCTCTCAAACTCACTTAAAGATTTCTCTCCAAAGATTTGAAATGGGAGAGGCAAGAGATGTGTGAGAGGGAGTGGGAGGTGTTTCTCAGGTTAGAAATGGAGTTTTGTGCGTGCCCTTCCGTGGGGAAGAGTGTGGGAGGTGTATATAAAGGTGCCCCCAAAAGCTGGTGGCCGTTGGGGAAATCTGACTGAAAAACGGTTGAACCGGTTCTAAAACCGGTTGAATCGGATTCCACCAGGGGGTTTTCGATTCACTGGCGGACTCAGCCGGAGACTGGACCGGACTCAAATTCAGTTGAGCCGGACCAAAATTCGGTTGAACCGGTTGCAAATCCGGTTGAGCCGGGCCAAAATTCGGTTGAACCGTTTTCCAAAAATCTGCACACGACTTTTTCTGACAGGACTGACTGGCAGACTGGCAGGTCAGATAGTGATAGAGGAGAACAGTGTAGAAACCGATTGAACCGGTTTTAATTCTGGTTGAACCGATTTTTGAAACTGTTGCATAGATTTTGAGAAAACTGAAGTGAAACAAGGGTAAAATGGAAGTTTTAGATCAAGGATTTTGAGCTTTAGTACCAACACCAACCTTCTTTATGGACCCCCCTTGATAGTACGACGATTCCTATACTCAAGTTAGATAAAATATAATTAAGTAAACTCCTTGAGTCATTGGTGTCTCAAGTGTGATTTCTCCATGGTGTTGCTTCATAAGGATCACAAACATCTTTGTCTCACCTTTTGAAGCAAACACAAATTGAGCCTGTGACTTGTGCCATTTCACCATATATGAGTTTAAATCATGGCTTCAAGTCACCTTTCTGATGCATCAACATGTTGTAACTCTTCATAGCTGATTAGTTCATCGACTTAGTGCAAGTACTCTCTTCTTCACCTTAGCCATGGTACCTCGGTCTATAAGCCGTCGCTTGGCCTTCACCTTCGCTTAGTTCCTCGAAGCCCTTTCCTTGCTATCTTCACCCTATCAAGCCATTCTTGAGTCACATCCTATTGAGCATCCATTGAGAGAACCATTTCTTCAATATTGTGAACCTTGCTTGAATGTCATCTAGATATAACTGCTAAGATCAATCAAGCTCTAGTTTGATTCTAATATATTCATATATGGACTAATAGTAATATGGTCAAGCCAATTCACGGTTCCTCATATCTTATTCACTTTGGCTTGACCAATCCTCTTAATCACGTCAACCTCTATTATGATCATATTTATGCATAGTGATTTCTTAGGTCTTGTCCATATATTCAAACCAATATAGAGATCATATATATCCATTTGCATTGTCTCACTGGTTATTTAACCTTGTGTTGAACCTTTGTTCACTGTCATTATACACTATTCAAGTATGTTCATCATACTGAATTTCCTGTTCAACACTTAGCAAACTTGTTAGTTCTTTAAATGTCTTGTTATCCAAATCACCAAAACTCACAAAAGGGATGAATGCACTTTCAATCTCCCCCTTTTTGGTGATTGATGAAAACACATTTAAAGCTTACATAAGATTTGATAAATAAGATTTTGAATCCTATGATATAGTTTCCTCCCCCTAAATATGTGCATTTCAGAAAATACCAATTTTGTACTTGTCGGCGTTTCGAGACCGGGGGGTCCCTGGGCCGACGAGTGAAATGTCGCCGCGTGCCCCAGCCCAGATGGGTCGGCGCGAGACGGAGCGCGAAGGGGGAAAAAAGGCAGTCGGAGCGAGAGAGAGGTGGAAATCCCGCGGCCTTCGTGTTTGTCCCGCGCCCAGGTCGGGTGCGCTTGCAGTAGGGGGTTACAAGCGTCCACGCGGGAGGGGAGCGAGCGGCCTCACGCGAGCGCCTGTCCCGTCCTCTTCCCCGCGCGGCCAACCCTCTCTAACAGGCCCTGGTCCTCCCTTTTATAGGCGCAAGGAAAGGATCCAGGTGTACAATGAGGGGTGTAGCAGAGTGCTAACGTGTCTAGCAGAGGAGAGCTAGCGCCCTAAGTACATGCCATCGTGGCAGCCGGAGAGGTTTTGGCACCCAGTTTGTGTGGTGTCGTGGCCGTCGGAGGAGCGCTGGAGCCTGGCGGAAGGACAGCTGTCGGGGCTGTCGAGTCCTTGCTGACGTCCTCTTGCTTCCGTAAGGGGGCTGAGAGCCGCCGTCGTCATAGAGCGTGCGGGGCGCCATCATTACTTGTCTGGCGGAGCGAGCCAGATGGGACGCCAGTCTTGTTCCCCGTAGCCTGAGTCAGCTTGGGGTAGGGTAATGATGGCGCCTCCTGTTGACGTGGTCGGTCCGTGCCCTAGGTTGGGCGATGTAGAGGCTCCTCCGAGGTCGAGGTCGAGTCTGTCTTCCGAGGCCGAGGTCGAGTCCGAGCCCCTGGGTCGGGCGAGGCGGAGACCGTCCGCGGAGGCCAGGGCTGAGTCCGAGCCCTAGGGTCGGGCGAAGCAGAGTTCGTCGTCTTCAGGGGCTGAGCCCGAGTCCGAGCCCTGGGGTCGGGCGGAGCGGAGTTCGTCGTCTTCCGGGGCTGAGCCCGAGTCCGAGCCCTGGGTCGGGCGGAGCGGAGTTCGCCGTCTTCCGGGGCCGAGCCCGAGTCCGAGCCCTTGGTCGGGCGGAGCGGAGTTCGCCGTCTTCCGGGGCTGAGCCCGAGTCCGAGCCCTGGGTCGGGCGGAGCGGAGTTCGCCGTCTTCCAGGGCTGAGCCCGAGTCCGAGCCCTGGGTCGGGAGGAGCGGAGTTCGCCGTCTTCCGGTGCTGAGCCCGAGTCAAAGCCCTGGGTCGGGCGGAGCGGAGTTTCCTATGGTGCCTGAGGCCGGGCCTGGCTGCCTGTCAGCCTCACTCTATCGAGTGGCACAGCAGTCGGAGCGGTGCAGGCGGCGCTGTCCTTCTGTCAGGCCGGTCAGTGGAGCGGCGAAGTGACTGCGGTCACTTTGGCTCTGTCGACTAGAGGACGTGCGTCAGGATAAAGGTGTCAGGCCACCTTTGCATTAAATGCCCCTGCGATTTGGTCGGTTGGCGTGGCGATTTGGCCAGGGTTGCTTCTTGGCGAAGACTGGGCCTTGGGCGAGCCAGAAGTATGTTCGTCGCTGGAGGGGGGCCTCGGGCGAGACGTAGATCCTCCGGGGTCGGCTGCCCTTGCCCGAGGCTGGGCTCGGGCGAGGCATGATCGAGTCCCTCGAATGGACCGATCCCTGACTTAGTCGCACCCATCAGGCCTTTGCAGCTTTGTGCTGATGGGGGTTACCAGCTGAGAATTAGGAGTCTTGAGGGTACCCCTAATTATGGTCCCTGACAGTAGCCCCCGAGCCTCGAAGGGAGTGTTAACACTCGCTTGGAGGCTTTCGTCGCACTTTTTTGCAAGGGGACCAGCCTTTCCCGGTTGCGTTCTATTCCGGTGGGTGCGCGCGAGCGCACCCGCCGGGTGTAGCCCCCGAGGCCTCGGAGGAGTTGTTTGACTCCTTCGAGGTCTTAATGCCTCGCGCAATGCTTCGGCTGGTCTGGTCGTTCCCTCATGCGAGCTGGCCGTAGCCCGGGTGCACGGTCGAGTCCCAAGTCCTCGGGCTGGTATGTTGACGCTGTCAACGGTTTGGCCGGAGCTGGGTTTGCGAGAGCAGCCCCCGAGCCTCTGCACAGGGCGAGAGGACGGTCAAGGGCAGACTCGACTTTTTTACATACGCCCCTGCGTCGCCTTTCCGCAAGGAGGAGGGGGGAAAGCGCCATGTTGCCCTCAGAGGGCGCCGAACATGGTGTCTCCGGTGAGCTGCTGGCGGGTAATCCGAGTGGACGCCCGTGCCCCATTTGTTAGGGGTCGGCTAGAGGCCCAGAGGCGCGCTCAAAAGTACCTGCGGGTGATCTGCCGGACCCGGTCCCCTGTCGACGGGGTCCGAGGGCTCGATGCCTCCCTCTGATGGGATTCTGTTACAAGATCGTTCCCGCTGGTCTCGGAAATGTCCTAGGGTACCTCGGGAGCGTAGCCCGAGCCTCGGTTATGTATCGAACGTACCCAGGGTCATCCCTCGCTCTATGTCTGAGGCGGTTGTGAACCCTTCGAGAGCCAGCCTACGAACCCCTGATCAGTAGTGGGCGCGGAGCCCGAGTGGCCTGAGGCGGCCGTTGAACCCTTTCGAGGGGCCGGCCTTCGAACCTCTGACCAGTAGTGGGTGCAGAACCCACGCGCTCTGAGGCGGCTGTTGAACCCCCCCGAGGGGCCAACCTTCGAACCTCTGATCAGTAGGGAGGCTCGGAGCCTATTTCCTTCACGGAGAAGGATCCTTTTCGGGGTATCCCCCTTTCCCGGTCCCTGTTGTAAGAGAGAGAAAGAGGAAAAGGAAAAGGATACGAGATCGAATGACGTGGCGTACCTTTTTTGATGCGGTCATTATGGCGAAGGCGAAGCGTCGCTCGCTTCCCCTGCCAGAGGCGCCGCCTGTCCCGCCGCGGAGTTAATGCGACGGGGCAAGCGGTTCGCGGGGCGGCCGTTGTGCGTGCGCGAGCCGTTCGAGGAACGGAACACGGGCGCGCCGTCTTCACGCCGTGAGAGAGGGTTCTCTCACTGCCCCAGGATGGGACGTAGGCTTGGCTGACGACGTGACCGCTGCTCCCGCCCGCCTGCCACCGCCATTACTGCCGGCCCATTTTTGGCCGTATTGACTGTCGCGCCTGGCTGACACTGCTGGGTCGTACGCAGGGTTGCCTCGAGTCGTGGTACTGGTTCCGCAGTCGAGGAGGCGTGGCAGTGGTGCGAGTGGCGGTGCAGTTGCTTGCACGTAGCGACCGGCGCGCCGGTTGCATGACGCGTGGGCGTGGGCCCCCATGCTGGGTGCGTTGGAAGTCGGAGGGGCGCACCCACTTGGCGCGGTTGCATGCCGCCTGCATGGCTGCCCGCCCTTTCGCCCGCTGGTCTGGGCGAAAGTGGAGGAATGCTCGTAACCGCTGGGCGGTTGCATGCACCGCGAGCGGCGGTTTGGCTTCTTCTGCTCTGGGCCAGCTTGCATGACGCGTGGGACCCAGCCCCCGCGCCGTAGGGGGAGGACCTTGGAGCGTGTTGGAGAAGACTCAGCCCACGACGGCTTGGGACGCAAGTAAGGAGAGCCACCTTTAAAAGGAGGGTGACCCCCTTGAAAGGCGACCATGTCTTCGCGCTCCCTTATGCATCGTGTCTTTCCACCTTCCGAGCCCCCGGATGGGGGACACCCGCAATCCTTCCGCCTTGTCGTTGGAGGAACGCAACTCTGTGGGAGTTGGTACCTTTCAGCCATCGTTCGGCTTCAAGGATTTTCATCATGCAGCCCGGCTGCACCCCTCCGCCGGGGGTCACCCGAGACAGTGACCTCTAGTTCGATGGCGGGGGAAAGCAAGCCGGGCTGCGGCCTCTGCCCCTCCCTCAGCCTCAAGGATTTTCATCATCAGTGTTGGGGAGGGGAGTGTGCCGAGTTGGGGTCGGCCCCTGCGCGGGCGGCGGCCCGCTCCTTCCCTCAGTGATCGGGGGGAAGGGCGTTCGCCGTTCGTGGCGCTGGCAGCTGCCGCGTGCCTGGCTCTCTGACCCGAGTAGCTTCAGAGCCGCTCCCGGCGCCGCCTTCCGCCACGGCAGCTGGAAGAGGTTCTTCCGCCGACGAGATAGCCGGGGCCGCCCACGGACCGACCTCCAACTCTACGGCCTTCTGCCCGTCCTTGCCTCACGAGTAAGGGCACGGGCGAGGGCCTCATGGCAGCAGCATCCGCCCTGAGGTCATCGTTGCTGCTGTTCGGCCCCTCGGAGCAGAAGTCATCGTCGTCGACGCTGCTGGAGCGGGCGATGGCGAGCTGTTTGTCGGTCTTCTGTTGCTCCGCAGGCCCCCCAATCGTGTGGGGTTGTTCGTACTTGCGGGGATGGAACCGGAGTTCCGTTTGTAATGGCACCTTGAATGCCAGTCTTTTGTTCATTGTGGCTGTCGGGGCCTGAACGTGTATGTATTTTTGGCGCGGAGCCATGTTTTTTCCTCATTTTCGAGCACTAAGACTCGCCTGTTGGTTGTCTGAACCGCTTCACCAAGCGTGAGTCGCCCCGTGCAAAGGTGACGAGTGAGGTATCCGTATCCCGGAGGCGTAGGAGTCCCTCGGCTCGGTCGGCCTTGCTGTCCGAGGCTTCTCTTGCTTAGTTAAAGGAACCCCTCGGCCGCTCTTCGATGAGCCGAAGCCAGGGGTAGCGGTGTCAGCACGGACAGAGGCAGAGTTGGCTCGAAAAGAAGACTTGGTCGGCCGGAGCCTGGCCGGGTCGTCCGTTAGCGGGACCGACGCCGGAGTTGATCTGCCGAGGCCTCGGGCCGGGCTGGTGTCTTCGGGGGACAGCTGGCCGAGGCCTCAGGGTGACCTGCCGAGCCGCCTGCTCGAGCCGGATTCTTGGAGGAGACCCTAGCGGCGATGGCCCGGGCGTGTTGATGACGTCGTCCTTCAGAGTGGAGATCCTCGGACCGCGTCGCCGTCCGAGGCTAGGTCGGACCTCGCCGAAGGTGTAGTCGACGCCGAGGGTGCTGCTGCTCCCTTCAACTATCGAGATCCGAGCCTGCAGGATCGGATTATCTTGTAGCGTGTGTTTTCTGCGGCCGCCGAGGCCCAAACACGCCATCGCCGTGTTGTAAAGCTGCGTTTCTTTTCCTCTTGTTTCGAGTATTTGGACTTTTTCGTCGGTAACAGATTCGTCTGTGCGAGCGAGAGTTGCTTTTCACGGAAGGTGATGAGTGAGGTATCCGTATCCCGGAGGCGTAGGAATCCCTCGGCTCGGTCGGCCTTGCCGCTTACGCGCACTCTTGCCCGTCCATAGGGTTCTGTCACCAACGCAGTCGAGAAGGCCCGAAGAATCGCTTCGGCAGAGGAGCTTTCAGGCGCGAAGACTTGTTCGGTCCACGGAATCACTTATCCGAACGCGAGTTACTTATCGCAGAAGGTGATGAGTGAGGTATCCGTATCCCGAAGGCATAGGAGTCCCTCGGCTCGGTCAGTCTTGGCTGCTTATGTGTACTCCATCGTTTTCAGGATCCACTTTCGAAGTAGTCGAAAAGCACGAAAGACATTCTGGCAGAAAGGATCTTTTTTCGAGGAAAATTTCGACGTAGAGGGGGTTCCCCCCTTTTAGCCCCCGAGGGAGGGTCGGGCTTTGCCGAGGCAAGGCTGACCCTTCCTTGATGACTAAACTTTGCGTGGGAGCGAGGTATATGAACAACTTGAAAGCATCTTAAGGGTAGAAGCGACGTAGCTGTTGGATGTTCCAAGCGTTGCTGTAGACCTCGCCTTGACTGTTGGCCAGCTTGTACGTTCCGGGCTTCAGAACTTTGGCGATGACGAACGGCCCTTCCCAGGGAGGCGTGAGCTTGTGCCGCCCTCGAGCGTCCTGTCGCAGCCGAAGCACCAGGTCGCCCACCTGGAGGTCTCAGGACCGGACCCCTCGGGCGTGGTAGCGTCGCAGGGACTGCTGGTACCGCGCCGAGTGTAGTAAGGCCATGTCCCGAGCCTCTTCTAGCTGGTCCAGCGAGTCTTCTCGACTAGCTTGGTTGCTTTGGTCGGCGTAGGCCCTCATCCTCGGGGAGCCGTATTCTAAGTATGTGGGCAAGATGGCCTCGGCCCCATAGACTAGAAAGAACGGCGTGAAGCCCGTGGCTCGGCGTTGTCCTCAGGCTCCAGACCACCAAGGGGAGTTCCTTCATCCATCGCTTGCCGAACTTGTTGAGGTCGTTGTAGATCCGAGGCTTGAGTCCTTGTAGAATCATGCCGTTGGCACGCTCTACTTGCCCATTCGTCATGGGGTGAGCCACGGCGGCCCAGTCCACCCGGATGTGGTGATCCTCGCAGAAGTCCAGGAACTTTCTGCCGGTGAACTGGGTGTCGTTGTCGGTGATGATGGAGTTCGGGACCCCAAAACGATGGATGATGTTGGTGAAGAATGCCACCGCCTGTTCGGACCTGATGCTGTTTAGGGGTCGGACCTCGATCCACTTGGAGAATTTGTCGATGGCGACCAACAGGTGCGTGTAGCCCCGGGGTGCCTTCTGCAAGGGGCCGACGAGGTCCAGACCCCACACAGCAAAAGGCCAGGTGATGGGTATCGTCTGTAGAGCCTGAGCGGGCAGGTGGGTCTGCCTCGCGTAGAACTGACACCCTTCGCAGGTGCGGACAATTGTAGTGGCGTCGGCCACCGCCGTTGGCCAGTAGAAACCTTGTCGGAAGGCGTTTCCAACAAGGGCTCGAGGTGCTGCGTGATGGCCGCAAGCCCCCGAGTGTATCTCTCGTAGGAGCTCCTGACCTTCGACGATGGGGATGCATCGCTGGAGGATGCCTGAGGGGCTGCGGTGGTAGAGCTCCTTCCCATCCCCCAGCAAGACGAACGACTTGGCGCGTTGCGCCAACCGCCGAGCTTCGGCTCGGTCGAGGGGTAGCTCCCCTCGGTGGAGATATCACAGGTATGGGGTCTGCCAGTTTCGATTAGGCGTGACCCCGCTTCGCTCCTCCTCGACGCGCAGTGCCTCACCCTCGGGGGTCGAGGGTACCTCGGGCTGAACCGAGGGTGCCTCGGGCCGAGCTGAGGGTGCCTCGGGCTGAGCCGAGGGTGCCTCGGACTGAGCCGAGGGTCCCTCGGGCTGGGCCGAGGGTGCCTCGGGCTCGGGCATGTCGTCGATCTTGACGGAGGGTTGATGCAGGTCTTGGGAGAAGACGTCCGGGGGAACCGTTGTTCGCCCTAAGGCTATTTTAGCCAGCTCGTCCGCAGTCTCGTTGTAGCGCCGGGCGATGTGGTTGAGCTCGAGCCCGTAGAACTTGTCTTCCAGGCGCCGAACCTCATCGCAGTAGGCCTCCATCTTCGGGTCACGACAGTGGGAGTTCTTCATGACTTGGTCGATGACGAGTTGCGAGTCACCGCGAGCGTCGAGGCGTCGGACCCCTAGCTCGATGGCGATGCGCAACACGTGGACCAGAGCCTCGTACTCAGCCACATTGTTGGACGCCGGGAAGTGGAGGCGTAGCACGTAGCGTAGATGCTTTCCGAGGGGCGAGATGAAGAGCAGGCCTGCGCCTGCTCCTGTCTTCATCAGCGACCCGTCGAAGAACATGGTCCAGAGTTCCGGTTGGATCGGAACTGTTGGGAGCTAGGTGTCGACCCATTCAGCCACGAAATCCGCCAAGACCTGGGACTTGATGGCCTTCCGAGGGGCGAACGAGATCGCTTCGCCCATAATTTCCACCGCCCACTTTGCGATTCTACCCGAGGCCTCTCGACACTGGATGATCTCCCCCAGGGGGAAGGATGATACCACAGTTACCAGATGAGACTCGAAGTAGTGTCGCAACTTCCGCCGCGTCAGGATCACCGCGTACAGTAGCTTCTGAATTTGTGGGTAGCGGATCTTGGTCTCGGACAGTACGTCGCTGATGAAGTAGACTGGCCTCTAGACGGGCAATGCATGCCCCTCTTCTCGTCTCTCAACCACAATCGCGGCGCTAACCACCTGAGTGGTCGCGGCGACGTAGATCAAGAGGGCTTCTCCGGCAGCGGGAGGCACCAAGATGGGCGCGTTGGTGAGGAGCGCCTTCAGGTTCCCGAGGGCTTCCTCGGCCTTAGGGGTCCAAGTGAAGCACTCGGCCTTCCTTAAGAGGCGATACAGAGGCAGGCCTCTTTCGCCGAGGCGTGAGATGAAGCGGCTCAGAGCCGCAAGACATCCCATGACTCTCTGTACGCCTTTCAAGTACTTGATGGGCCCCATGCTGGTGATGGCCACGATCTTCTCCGGGTTGGCCTCGATGCCCCGCTCGGAGACAATGAACCCCAAGAGCATGCCTCGGGGAACCCCAAAGACACACTTCTCAGGATTAAGCTTCACGCCTTTCGCCTTGAGACATCGGAATGTTACTTCAAGGTCGGAAAGGAGGTCGGAGGCTTTCCTCATCTTGACTACGATGTCATCGACGTAGGCCTCGACCGTCCGGCCAATGTGTTCGCCGAACACATGGTTCATGCACCGCTGGTACGTCGCACCCGCATTCCTCAAGCCAAACGGCATGGTGACATAGCAGTACATGCCGAAGGGTGTGATGAAAGAAGTCGCGAGCTGGTCGGACTCTTTCATCCTGATTTGGTGATACCCTGAGTAGGCATCGAGGAAAGACAGGGTTTCGCACCCAGCAGTGGAATCCACGATTTGATCAATGCGAGGCAGAGGGTAGGGAACCTTCGGACATGCTTTGTTTAGACCAGTGTAGTCTACACACATCCGCCATTTCCCTCCTTTCTTTCTCACAAGCACAGGGTTGGCAAGCCATTCGGGATGGAATACCTCTTTGATGAACCCTGCCGCCATTAGCTTGTGGATCTCCTCGCCTATGGCTCTGCGGTTTTCTTCGTCGAATGGGCGCAGAGGCTGCTTGACGGGTTGGGCTCCAGCTCGGATATCCAGTGAGTGCTCGGCGACATCCCTCGGTATGCCAGGCATGTCCGAGGGACTCCACACGAAAACGTCGGCGTTTGCGCGGAGAAAGTCGACGAGCACTGCTTCCTATTTGGGATCGAGCTCGGAGCCGATCCGGATCTGCTTGGAAGCATCGCTGCTGGGGTCAAGGGGGACGGACTTAACCGTCTTCGCTGGCTCAAAGTTGCCGGCGTGGCGCTTCACGTCCGGCACCTCCTTAGAGAGGCTCTCCAGGTCGGCGATGAGGGCCTCAGACTCGGCGAGGGCCTCGGCGTACTCCACGCACTCGACGTCGCATTCGAACGCGTGTCGGTACGTGGGGCCGACGGTGATGACCCCGTTGGGGCCTGGCATCTTGAGCTTGTTGTAGGTGTAGTTGGGGACGGCCATGAACTTCGTGTAGCATGGCCTCCCCAATACCGCGTGGTAGGTTCCTCGGAACCCGACCACCTCGAACGTGAGGGTCTCCCTTCGGAAGTTGGAGGGTGTCCCGAAGCAGATGAGAAGGTTGAGTTGTCCGAGGGGCTGGACGCGCTTCCCGGGGATGATCTCGTGGAAAGGCGCAGCGCCTGCCCGGACCGAGGACAGATCAACACGCAGGAGCCCGAGGGTCTCGGCATAGATGATGTTGAGGCTGCTGCCTCCGTCCATGAGGACCTTGGTGAGCCTGACGTCGCCGATGATGGGGTTGACAACGAGCGGGTATTTCCCCGGGCTCGGCACGTGGTCGGGGTGGTCAGCTTGGTCGAAGGTGATGGGCTTGTCGGACCAGTCTAGGTAGACTGGTGCCGCCACCTTTACCGAACAGACCTCCCGACGCTCTTGCTTGCGGTGCCGAGCCGAGGCGTTCGCCGCTTGCCCACCGTAGATCATGAAGCAGTCGCGGACCTCGGGGAACTCTACTGCCTGGTGATCTTCCTTCTTATCGTCGTCGCGAGCCCTGCCACCCTCCGTGGGTGGCCCGGCCCTGTGGAAGTGGCGCCGAAGCATAGCGCACTCCTCAAGGGTGTGCTTGACGGGCCCCTGATGATAGGGGCACGGCTCCTTGAGCATCCTGTCGAAGAGGTTGGCACCTCCGGGGGGTTTCTGAGGGTTCTTGTGCTCGGCGGCGGCGACAAGGTCCGCGTCGGCGGCGTCGCGTTTCGCTTGAGACTTCTTCTTGCCTTTCTTCTTGGCGCCGCGCTGAGTTGACGCCTCGGGGGCATCTTCCGGTGGGCGGCCCTGGGGCTGTTTGTCCTTCTGGAAGATAGCCTCAACCGCCTCCTGGCCAGAGGCGAACTTGGTGGCGATGTCCATCAGCTCGCTCGCCCTGGTGGGGGTCTTTCGACCCAGCTTGCTGACCAGGTCGCGGCAAGTGGTGCCGGCGAGGAACGCGCCGATGACATCTGAATCGGTGATGTTGGGCAGCTCGGTGCGCTGCTTCGAGAATCGCCGGATGTAGTCCTGGAGAGACTCTCCCGGCTGCTGTCGGCAGCTTCGGAGGTCCCAGGAGTTCCCAGGGCGCACATACGTGCCCTGGAAATTGTCGGCGAAGGATTGGACCAGGTCGTCCCAGTTGGAGATCTGCCCTGGAGGCAGGTGCTCCAACCAGGCGCGAGCGGTGTCGGAGAGGAACAGGGGGAGGTTGCGGATGATGAGGTTGTCATCGTCCGTTCCACCCAGTTGGCAGGCCAGCCGGTAGTCTGCGAGCCACAGTTCCAGTCTCGTCTCCCCCGAGTACTTTGTGATAGTAGTCGGGGTTCGGAACCGGGTCGGGAACGGCGCCCGTCGTATGGCGCGGCTGAAAGCCTACGGACCGGGTGGTTCGGGCGAGGGACTCCGATCCTCCCCGCTGTCGTAGCGTCCCCCACGCCTGGGATGGTAACCTCGGCGCACCCTTTCATCAAGGTGGGCCCGACGGTTGCGGTGATGGTGCTCGTTGCCGAGGCGACCCGGGGCCGCAGGCGCTGTGTCGCGCGTGCGCCCGATGTGGACCGAGGCTTCCCGCATGAATCGGGGAGTCGCGGCGCGATGTTCCGAGGGGTACCCCTGCCTTCGGGAGGCGGAGCTCTCGGCCCGTCGGACCGTGGCGCCCTCCAGGAGATTCTTGAGCTCTCCCTGGATTCGCCGCCCCTCGGTGATTGATGGCTCCGGCATAGCGCGGAGAAGCATTGCCGTTGCAGCCAGGTTCTGGCCGACTCCACTGGAAGCGGGTGGCGACCTCACCCTGACATCGTCGGCGATGCGGTGCTGGAGACCCTGGGGTAAATGGCGCACTTCTCCGGCCGGAGGTTGGCCCACCCATTCCTGCCCGATGTCCCGGCGGATCGGCTCAAGTGCTCCTGCTCCCTCGTCGAGCCTGGCCTGCACCCCGCGGATTTGCTCGAGCTGTGGGTCATGACCCCCCGCCTGAACGGGGACCACAACTAGCTCCCGTAGGATGTCAACGCGAGGCACAGGCCTAGGGAGATCACCGTTCTCCGGCATACCAAGATGGTTGCCTTCGGAGGACCTCCTAGATCGACGTGGAAACATTCACGACTTGGGCCACAGTCCTCATCGCCGAGGCTGCGGCTACCGTCGGAACAGTCGGAAAGGCAGTAGTCGCATGCGGTCAAGAAGTCCCGCATGGCACTGGGGTTACCAAGTCCGGAGAAATTCCAATAGAAGTCGGACACGTCATCTTCCTCGGACCCCGAGGGCCCGTAGGTCGAGACGTCCGTCAGCCGGTCCCAGGGTGACCGCATACGAAACCCCAGAGGGTTTGGATTCGCCTCTACGAGAGCGTCCGCCAAAGCGAAGTCGCTTGGCGGGTCGAGGCTGAATCCAAAGGGCGTGAGATGGGAATCGGTGGGTACCTCTTGGTCGACGGGCGGTGACGAAGTCACGTCAGGGACTGACTGCACCGTCGTCTTAGGTACGAGGGTGACGCCCAGCAAGCCTTTCGCGAGCGTGCTGGCGTCGTCCGTTTGCTTGGAATTGGCGTGTTGCGGGGAGACGGCGCTCGTCTTCGTCTCAAACGCGAGGTCGATGCCCGACGTGCCCCCCGTTGGGGCGCCGGCGCCGTCGACTCGCTCGATAGCCGACGAGGTGCCGCCTCCTGCTTGGCCTTGGTTGCCCCGCCTCCTCCTCCGTCGGCGGGGGAGAGGGCGGGGTGAGCTCGAATGTTGTTCTTCCACCACGCGGGGAAGACGTCGTTGATTCCGCCGCCGGCGGGCGGGCTGTCGGCCGCCGTTGTCGCTGTCGCACGGCGGGGGAAGGAGTATCATGTCGTAGCTGCCGTCGAGGGACATGAACTCAAGACTCCCGAAACGGAGCACCGTCCCGGGCTGGAAAGGTTGCTGGGGACTGCCCATCTGGAGCTTGACGGGAAGCTGTTCATCAACACGCAGAAGGCCCCTACCTGGCGCGCCAACTGTCGACGTTTCGAGACCGGGGGTCCCTGGGCCGACGAGTGAAATGTCGTCGTGTGCCCCAGCCCAGATGGGTCGGTGCGAGACGGAGCACGAAGGGGGGAAAAAGGCAGCCGGAGCGAGAGAGAGGTGGAAATCCCGCGGCCTTCGTGTTTGTCCCGCGCCCAGGTCGGGTGCGCTTGTGGTAGGGGGTTACAAGCGTCCACGCGGGAGGGGAGCGAGCGGCCTCACGCGAGCACCTGTCCCGTCCTCTTCCCCGCACGGCCAACCCTCTCTAAGAGGGCCCTGGTCCTCCCTTTTATAGGCGCAAGGAAAGGATCCAGGTGTACAATGGGGGGTGTAGCAGAGTGCTAACGTGTCTAGCAGAGGAGAGCTAGCGCCCTAAGTACATGCCATCGTGGCAGCCGGAGAGGTTTTGGCACCCGGTTCGTGTGGTGTCGTGGCCGTCGGAGGAGCGCTGGAGCCTGGCGGAAGGATAGCTGTCGGGGCTGTCGATTCCTTGCTGACGTCCTTTTGCTTCCGTAAGGGGGCTGAGAGCCGCCGTCATCATAGAGCGTGCGGGGCGCCATCATTACTTGTCTGGCGGAGCGAGCCAGATGGGACGCCGGTCTTGTTCCCCGTAGCCTGAGTCAGCTTGGGGTAGGGTAATGATGGCGCCTCCTGTTGACGTGGTCGGTCCGTGCCCTAGGTTGGGTGATGTGGAGGCTCCTCCGAGGTCGAGGTCGAGTCTGTCTTCCGAGGCCGAGGTCGAGTCCGAGCCCCTGGGTCGGGCGAGGCGGAGACCGTCGGCGGAGGCCAGGGCTGAGTCTGAGCCCTGGGGTCGGGCGAAGCAGAGTTCGTCGTCTTCAGGGGCTGAGCCCGAGTCCGAGCCCTGGGGTCGGGCGGAGCGTAGTTCGTCGTCTTCCGGGGCTGAGCCCGAGTCCGAGCCCTGGGTCGGGCGGAGCGGAGTTCGCCGTCTTCCGGGGCCGAGCCCGAGTCCGAGCCCTTGGTCGGGCGGAGCGGAGTTCGCCGTCTTCCGGGGCTGAGCCCGAGTCCGAGCCCTGGGTCGGGCGGAGCGGAGTTCGCCGTCTTCCAGGGCTGAGCCCGAGTCCGAGCCCTGGGTCGGGCGGAGCGGAGTTCGCCGTCTTCCGGGGCTGAGCCCGAGTCAAAGCCCTGGGTCGGGCGGAGCGGAGTTTCCTATGGTGCCTATAATACCCTAAAAACCAAACCATGTTTATAATCCTAATATGGTGTGTCCTACTGATGATCGGAGACCGTAGATGCATAGATATCGTCGAGACAATTCCGATCGACTACTAGTTTGCCTTGTTTGGAGTCTGAATGAGTTTTTTCAAGTGCCGGTCGATCTGAGCCATTGGATATTAGGATTGAGGGAGTTTTCTTCTATTTATACCTCCCTAACCCTAGCAGCCACGTCCTCCCACCCTAGCAGCCATCCCCTTTTGTGCCTTGCCCAAGAGAAGAAAGGAAGAACAAGGGAGAGAAGAGAGGGAAGATTAGGGCACACAGTCGCCTGTCGTCGTCATCGTTCCTCTTCAAGAATTGGTTGGATTTCCTTTCCTCTCTCCATTGTCCCCACTTGATGGATGTTTTACCTTGTTTTGGATGAGTTTTAGGCCCTGCAATTAGCCCTTTATGTTGGATTAGATGGGAGATTAGATTTTTGATCTCGAAATTAGTCTCTGCAGAATAACAGATTCGATAGTTTTTGTTCATGCCAGTTTTCCGTGGTCTTAGACGCCTCAAAAAAATAAAAAGTATATTTATGAGTTGTAGATAATTTAGATATCTTTCCGTGGCCGCGAAGAACACCTCAATCGGACATCAGATCAGAAAGTTATTTCAGTTTTATTATAGCAGTTTTTCAGTCTCATAATTCTGTGCAGAATCTGTTCTATTAAGATTTAGGCAATTTTATCAACAGAATTCAACCTTGGGTTTGTAAGAAAAGTTGTAGATAATTTCATAAGCTTTCCAGATTGTTAAAGAGTGCATTCATATGAATTATGAAACTCTAGTTATGTTTGTTTTACGGTGGCTGTTTCTGTTGGCCTGACAGAAATGAGCGGGTCTGTTCACTGGTAGGTTTCATCAAGTAAATGGCCGAATTGGCTCTCCCAGCTATGGAGACTTTTGTAGAGGGATAAAAGTTCTTACTTCCAGCAGAATTTCATGATTTTTGGTTGAGTAGTTTGTGAGATATCGAATTTTGAAAGTTAACTATGCGGCTGTCTAAAACAGATTCAGTCAGTTATCTTGTAATATGTTTTAGACTTATAGATGGCAGAATTTAATTATCTATTGAATACCGAAGTTGTAGAGTATTTTGTGTAGATACTTCTAGAGTATTTGTTTGATATCACCACTGTTATAATTTTAAAGATACAAAATTAACAAACAGCGCTGCTGCTGTTTGACATGTGGTTCACGGTGGGAGTCTTTTCACTAGGTCTTGGTTTCAAGCGTAGGAACGATTGTTGATTGTTGGCAAATGTTTATGAAATATTTGTACTAAGTTTTATGCCCCGCAACAGGTGGTTATGCTCCGGATCATGCTTAGTACATTTTCTTCTTCGATGAAGGCAAGTGAATGTAGCGGTGGTTGCTACCGTTTTGACTTGTTGTTTCATCGCCTACACTCTAATATTCAGAATCATCGAATTCTTTCGTAATTGAACTCTATGGGATGCTTTACTTGATTGTATTATATTGATGCTTAATCATATATTGATGATGATGATGATTCGAGTATGACCCACGAGATTAATTCACACTCCTGAAGGTGAATGAAGTATTATTTGAGGTTTGTATTGTATCTGAAGGTAAACGAAGTATTGTTTGAGGTTTGTATTGTATTTGAAGGAAGTGAAGTATATTGATAAATGCAGCATGCCATATACATTGCATGATTCACTTGCATCTGAAGTTTTGTCGTGACCTATGGTCCGACCGTACCGGTACAACTTAGCATCGTACGTTGCCCGAGGAGGGGTACGATGCGGCTTCATACCCTTAGAGGTATGAAGGCAGAGGGCATATGCATTGCATTCATATGCATTCATTGAAGTGATATTTGCAGATGGTGTGGTTTTATACTCTAAGAGATATGAAGGCAGAGGACTTACACATTGCATTCCTATGCATACATTGAAGTGATATTTGCAGGTATTGTTGACGCAGGGAAGTGTTATACAACCTATTGTGGTCGTTCGAGGAAATGAGATGGCATTGGTTATTTTGGGACTATTGAGTTCTATATCTACAAGTATTTTTGATCTCAATTGTGATCCCTTTTAAAATGTTGATTAATTCAATTCTTTTGGTTTAAATATCTCGTCAAAATATTTTACTTGCTGAGATGTTTCATCTCACTCTTGCATTACTCAATGCAGGTACTTAATTCATGTTGGGAATGAGGGAAGTAGCAGCACGTCCACCTTCACTCTCATAATAACGCTGCCCAGGCACAACCATGATTTAATTAGAAACTTCTTGTCAAGGATGTTTGTTTTTAACTAGTCGTGCACACTAGTTAATTCAGTTTATGTCGTTATGGTTATCTTCCCATTGCTAGCAGATTATTAATGTCTAGTATGTTTTCTTATCATGATATCTGTTTATACTCTGTTGCTTCCACGTTTATGCAAATTTCCAAAGGAGATGCTGTCGAAATTATATATATGAATGTTAGTTGTGTAGTTTAGTAGCATTTCAGGGTGTTTGTGGATCCTGGGGTGTTACAGTTGGTATCAAAGCATAGGCTTTAGATTCTTGGCAATTTGAAGATAAATTTGACACACTTGCACATATAGGAAGGTTGTGGGTTCAAATATCTTTGATATATGTTAATGTCTTTGAAGTGCAGATGAAATAATTTCACCCTCCCTAATCCTTTACGGTGATGTGGTAAGTTGTTTATGACTTAATGCCTGATATAATTCATTTCTAAATTTTGATATTGTTTATTAATAAGATTGATATCGCTGTTCTTTTGTGAGATTGAAGTCGTTATTATGCTTGTGATATACGTGTATGCCTATGTTGTTTTCAACATGTTTTTCATGGTTGAGTTTTATTACAATAATATTGTTATATATGTTTGATCGAGGATGTTTCCAAGAGGAGTGTGAATTGCATGTTTTGGGTTACAAGGTAACCATCGATTTGGATTTAAGTTGTTGGGCGGTTGGTGGATAGCTCCAACTATCTTTGCAAGGAATGATTGTTTATGCCGAGAAACCAGTTCTGAAAGAAATGAATATTGGTACTTTTATATGGATTTTGGGGGGAAAGTCTTTACATAGCTAGCCAGAGTGGATTACATGTCTCCCTTCTATCTTGTGTTTTAGTAGCCACAAAGCCTAGATGTGGTTTAAAGTGGTTGCATGTTAGTCATGCTAATTGTAGAATAAATCTTTTATTTTCTTGATCCATTGATTATATATTAATACGTTGAGGATCTGATGGTTATCTCCCTGATGCATGCTCGTGGAGCCATTGTTGGACCACTTATCTATTGGTTTGAATGAAGTCATTGCCTAGCCTAGAGTTGGTTGGGTGTGGTTAGTCACCTATTTCTAAATGATGTGGTTCTTACATCAGATTGAGATGTTTGTCATGTGTGTGAAGGATTACAGGGTTATTATTGACCCTGTATGTCTGGTACTTTGAGTGCATCGTATGATGGAATGAAATGTAAGTTTCTGAACTACAGTAGATGAAGACTTATATTATGAGTAGGTTAACCTTACTAGTTTGGATATTTTTTTAGTTGATTTGTTGGATGAAGTATAGTGACATTAGTTAAGCAAAGTATTGTGTTGTTGCTGTGCTGTCAGTGCTCTTTGCGGAGTTTTTGGCATTTGTTCGATGAACTGTGCCGCACAGAATGTTATTGGCTTCTTGTTGGCTTTATTGCTCCATTAGTTCTGTAGACTTTCTCCCTTTTGTGGGGTGTAAAGAACGTTAGATTACATGATTATCTTTTTCATGACGTCAAGAACAAGGTTTAGGAAGATTAGGAGTTTTGTTTCAATAGAACGACTTGTTTCGTGGTGCTTTGATGTGAGGTGTTTGATCTTCTTATACATTCATCTGGTGTGGATGTTTGACAATTGAATTAAAATGAATTGTTGAAGTTGGTAAGAGTTGTTCTTAGTGCATATTACCTCTTCATAAAAAGAGTGTTGTTTTAAGACATTGATCTTGATGTATAGTTGCATCCAAATTCAATGATAGCAAATCCTAGTGTTGATTGCACCTATGACAATGCCTTGGGAATTCATTTTATATTGTTTTATGATTGTTGTCAAGGTGTGTCATTTTCTTTGGTAAATTAGTCCGACTTAGAGGTTATTTCATGAAAAACTCTTTTCATGATCTCGTCAAGGCTACTAGTCTACTATATGAGTCTATTTAGGGTGTTTAGCCGAGTTTTACCGTTGGTGAATGTCTTGATTTGTAGAAGTGGCTGAATTCGAGGACGAATTCTTTTAAGGGGGGTAGAATATAATACCCTAAAAACCAAACCATGTTTATAATCCTAATATGGTGTGTCCTACTGATGATCGGAGACCGTAGATGCATAGATATCGTCGAGACGATTCCGATCGACTACTAGTTTGCCTTGTTTGGAGTCTGAATGAGTTTTTTCAAGTGCCGGTCGATCTGAGCCATTGGATATTAGGATTGAGGGAGTTTTCTTCTATTTATACCTCCCTAACCCTAGCAGCCACGTCCTCCCACCCTAGCAGCCATCCCCTTTTGTGCCTTGCCCAAGAGAAGAAAGGAAGAACAAGGGAGAGAAGAGAGGGAAGATTAGGGCACACAGTCGCCTGTCGTCGTCATCGTTCCTCTTCAAGAATTGGTTGGATTTCCTTTCCTCTCTCCATTGTCCCCACTTGATGGATGTTTTACCTTGTTTTGGATGAGTTTTAGGCCCTGCAATTAGCCCTTTATGTTGGATTAGATGGGAGATTAGATTTTTGATCTCGAAATTAGTCTCTGCAGAATAACAGATTCGATAGTTTTTGTTCATGCCAGTTTTCCGTGGTCTTAGACGCCTCAAAAAAATAAAAAGTATATTTATGAGTTGTAGATAATTTAGATATCTTTCCGTGGCCGCGAAGAACACCTCAATCGGACATCAGATCAGAAAGTTATTTCAGTTTTATTATAGCAGTTTTTCAGTCTCATAATTCTGTGCAGAATCTGTTCTATTAAGATTTAGGCAATTTTATCAACAGAATTCAACCTTGGGTTTGTAAGAAAAGTTGTAGATAATTTCATAAGCTTTCCAGATTGTTAAAGAGTGCATTCATATGAATTATGAAACTCTAGTTATGTTTGTTTTACGGTGGCTGTTTCTGTTGGCCTGACAGAAATGAGCGGGTCTGTTCACTGGTAGGTTTCATCAAGTAAATGGCCGAATTGGCTCTCCCAGCTATGGAGACTTTTGTAGAGGGATAAAAGTTCTTACTTCCAGCAGAATTTCATGATTTTTGGTTGAGTAGTTTGTGAGATATCGAATTTTGAAAGTTAACTATGCGGCTGTCTAAAACAGATTCAGTCAGTTATCTTGTAATATGTTTTAGACTTATAGATGGCAGAATTTAATTATCTATTGAATACCGAAGTTGTAGAGTATTTTGTGTAGATACTTCTAGAGTATTTGTTTGATATCACCACTGTTATAATTTTAAAGATACAAAATTAACAAACAGCGCTGCTGCTGTTTGACATGTGGTTCACGGTGGGAGTCTTTTCACTAGGTCTTGGTTTCAAGCGTAGGAACGATTGTTGATTGTTGGCAAATGTTTATGAAATATTTGTACTAAGTTTTATGCCCCGCAACAGGTGGTTATGCTCCGGATCATGCTTAGTACATTTTCTTCTTCGATGAAGGCAAGTGAATGTAGCGGTGGTTGCTACCGTTTTGACTTGTTGTTTCATCGCCTACACTCTAATATTCAGAATCATCGAATTCTTTCGTAATTGAACTCTATGGGATGCTTTACTTGATTGTATTATATTGATGCTTAATCATATATTGATGATGATGATGATTCGAGTATGACCCACGAGATTAATTCACACTCCTGAAGGTGAATGAAGTATTATTTGAGGTTTGTATTGTATCTGAAGGTAAACGAAGTATTGTTTGAGGTTTGTATTGTATTTGAAGGAAGTGAAGTATATTGATAAATGCAGCATGCCATATACATTGCATGATTCACTTGCATCTGAAGTTTTGTCGTGACCTATGGTCCGACCGTACCGGTACAACTTAGCATCGTACGTTGCCCGAGGAGGGGTACGATGCGGCTTCATACCCTTAGAGGTATGAAGGCAGAGGGCATATGCATTGCATTCATATGCATTCATTGAAGTGATATTTGCAGATGGTGTGGTTTTATACTCTAAGAGATATGAAGGCAGAGGACTTACACATTGCATTCCTATGCATACATTGAAGTGATATTTGCAGGTATTGTTGACGCAGGGAAGTGTTATACAACCTATTGTGGTCGTTCGAGGAAATGAGATGGCATTGGTTATTTTGGGACTATTGAGTTCTATATCTACAAGTATTTTTGATCTCAATTGTGATCCCTTTTAAAATGTTGATTAATTCAATTCTTTTGGTTTAAATATCTCGTCAAAATATTTTACTTGCTGAGATGTTTCATCTCACTCTTGCATTACTCAATGCAGGTACTTAATTCATGTTGGGAATGAGGGAAGTAGCAACACGTCCACCTTCACTCTCATAATAACGCTGCCCAGGCACAACCATGATTTAATTAGAAACTTCTTGTCAAGGATGTTTGTTTTTAACTAGTCGTGCACACTAGTTAATTCAGTTTATGTCGTTATGGTTATCTTCCCATTGCTAGCAGATTATTAATGTCTAGTATGTTTTCTTATCATGATATCTGTTTATACTCTGTTGCTTCCACGTTTATGCAAATTTCCAAAGGAGATGCTGTCGAAATTATATATATGAATGTTAGTTGTGTAGTTTAGTAGCATTTCAGGGTGTTTGTGGATCCTGGGGTGTTACAGTGCCTGAGGCCGGGCCTGGCTGCCTGTCAGCCTCACTCTATCGAGTGGCACAGCATTCGGAGCGGTGCAGGCGGCGCTGTCCTTCTGTCAGGCCGGTCAGTGGAGCGGCAAAGTGACTTCGGTCACTTCGGCTCTGTCGACTGGAGGACGTGCGTCAGGATAAAGGTGTCAGGCCACCTTTGCATTAAATGCCCCTGCGATTTGGTCGGTTGGCGTGGCGATTTGGCCAAGGATGCTTCTTGGCGAAGACTAGGCCTTGGGCGAGCCGGAAGTATGTTCGTCGCTGGAGGGGGGGTCTCGGGCGAGACGTAGATCCTCCGGGGTCGGCTGCCCTTGCCCGAGGCTGGGCTCGGGCGAGGCGTGATCGAGTCCCTCGAATGGACCGATCCCTGACTTAGTCACACCCATCAGGCCTTTGCAGCTTTGTGCTGATGGGGGTTACCAGCTGAGAATTAGGAGTCTTGAGGGTACCCCTAATTATGGTCCCCGACAGTACTCAAATGCCAAAAGCACATATTTGGGTCAAAGAGTGAAGACAACTTATATCATACTATTCATAGGGTGCTTTGTGTCATAAATAAACGTGATGCTCATGACATATTATGCACTCATCAATTTCCTTCATCTTATGTTTTACTTATGATTCAACCCCCTTTTGTCAATTATTTCTCCCCCTTTTCAAAAGTCTTCTTACACTTAGTTACATAAGACTAAAGGTAAGCTTTAATGCACAATTTCTCCCCCTTTGTCATAAATCTCCAAAAAAAGATATAAAGAATATAAAGGGTATAAATTATGATTAATCAAGATTTGAACACACTATCATGAAAAGGGTCCTTATATGGCACAAAGGTAATGGAGAAGTGTCATAAGTGATGTACCTTTGCGTTTTACCTTTTCAAAGGGGTGTTCCACACTTGTGTTGTATTTAGAGTTCATTTTGCAATCTCTTGTTGGCATAATTGTGACATAGGTCCAAGATATCAAATGAATATTGTCATACTAATTGAAAGATAAATCTTGATACCTGGAGTCTAGATGTCACCTAGCATTTTCTTATCATAACAAGAGGCAGCATGAAAATTGCACAAGTATGGATTATACAACTAGTGATCATGTACGAAAAATATCAATTGAAAACCACCAATTGATACAATTTGATAGATAATCAGATCACTAATTGCATAATACACTAAGTTCTCCTCAAGTTTTAGTGCACATAAATATATGAATTCAATTGATACCTGTTGAGAGTACTTATTTGCAACTTAAAGTACCATTGGCATACAAGGAGTATCAATTGAACATAATCATGCAACATAAGAAACATGTGCACTATTTAATCAATTAAGTTCTAGACAAGAGAATTTATAAGCTATGCTACTTCAGACATTTGCAATCCAAAAGGATGTGATACATATTTACCAACTTTAGATGACGTTGGAGTAGCATATACAAGAGAAACTCATTCTCCTATGAAATGTATAGAAGATACATTTATTGGAGCAAAGAATCTTTGATACCCATCAAAATTTGCAGTGGAAGCGATTGCCTTTGCCCGAAGGTTCCTTTCTAATTTGAGGCTACACACATAATATACTTGAAAATGAAGTTAGTCTCAAAGATTCAAATTATAGACCATTCTCCCCCTAAATGTGTGCATACAAGTGATGAATACTTGTTTAGCTTATGCACTTGGACTTGTGAGGCCAGGGGATTAAGTTCTACAATTTGAACCTTGGTACAAATAAAGTATGAAAATGTGAAATTGTACCGATTGAAGGAATTATTCATACTCAAAAAGTATACTAATAGACATGATATGCAATATTTTAAGCCAAGATTTTTGAGAAGTTAGCATGTTTGACTCATACCTCACTAAGATGACTTAAGACTAACTTATGACATCACCACAAGAGGTATTAATCAAATATCTAGAGATTCTTTAATTGTCACCACAAGTGCAACCTTATGATGTGACTTAAGATATTGCATATGCATGCATACACTAGCATGTAAGAGCCTAGATACAAAAATGCAATACAATAGTTCATGGAGCGACACACCTTTGTTCTACGCCACATGGTCTCCATTATAATCATGAATTTCCATCTTAGCTTTTGATAGGCTTGACATTTCAAAGAGAAACTTATCCTCTTCAAACGATCAAGAGAAACTCATTTTCTTGATAGGTTTAAGAGAAACCCATTTTCATTTCTATGGAACCATTCATCCTCATTTGATGTTCTCCAAGGTGTGAGACTACACAACATGGACTTGAAAGAAATCATTAATTTTTCATAAGATATAGGCTAAACTCTCCCTCAATTTGTGCATGCAAGAGTACACAAAGTACACTTATGCACATCAACAATACGAGGTTAAATGAGATGTTTGCACTATATCTTGGTTGAACATTACATGCTTTATATATATATGATGAAAATTAAACCAATTGAAGGTTTAAGGACTGAAAGTATATCAATTGAAGTCCTAAAAGGTAAAGCATGCTGATATAAACCTCAAACCTCATAATGAAGGATATCGTATAAATATGTCACTACATCTTCATTATTTGGTTGACAAAAAAATATAACTCCCTTCTTGAATCAATGTGATCTCTTTTCTCTTTACGATTTCATCCAACCAAGTGATCTTGAACTTCTTTCATCTTTTCTTGATTCGATCATACTTGATTTGAGACCTATTGAAACTCAATGATTGAAAGAACCATGACTCTTATATCCGTAGATTTTGAATCCATCTTTAAACAACTTGGAAGGACCTTGTTGAAGCACTTAGAAAAGAGAGCGTTAAAAACACAAGGGAGGGTTTCACAAATGATGATCCTTATATGTGGATGGCAAATAAATCATCATTCTTGAACCCAAAGGATAGACTAAATTCCTTTAAATTAGTGCACACATATAGTTGATGTCAAAGTTATATGCACTATTTGAACATTTTACATTGCAAGGAATTTAACCTATACTATGGTACATCCTACTAAGGGTAGAATACTAAAACAACTGAAGGAGAGGAAATTTTCATACATTGGCCTCTTTTCAACTTCATCTTACTTTAGTTGAATAGTATCCTTAAGCTTGTGATTTATTCAATTTAAAACAAGCACCATCTCTTAACATATATTTTCTATGGATAAACTCAACACCAGAGATGGCATTAGTAGCATAAGCACTAGTTTCTTATTTAGTAACCCTTTATATGTGGATGGCAAGCGAGTTGCTAAAATAGAGAAATCTCATAATATGAACTAAATTTCCCTTGAGCCCTTATGCACAATATATTTTGAATGACATGGATAATATGAATGGTTATTCAATGAAGTCTAAAGGGCTGACTTAATCCATATTATGGTGAGTGTCTAATATAGAAGAATCAAATCCAAATTAACTATAGAGAGAGAGTACATCACATAGTTTTGGATTGTTGACCATATGATAAGATTCATTTTTCCTCCAATTGGACTCTTACTTCATAATCAACAATTGATGTATACCCTCAGGTGCTCCCTCTTCCTTAGTGGCTACACAAGTCATAAAGGAGGTAAGTGTTGGGGGTATGCTTCGTAGCCGAAGATCCTAAAGAAAGAGAACACCTTCGGCAAATCCTATCAGAAGCAGCGCCGAAGCTATCACCTATAAAGCTTCGGCACGGTGACAGATCTCAAGACGAAGGGATGAACCGACTTAAAGATGAAATGACTTAAAAGACCCGCAATGTTTTGTGTCATTATTATAGTCGATTGTAAGGGGCATAAATGTAATTTTACACAGGCTGTGCCCAGTGCCTATAAATAGATGAACAATACCCCTGTACTGTTCATGCAATCCTGTAGCTGCTGACACATTACGCTGGAATTATTGTTTTCTGCCAAGACGAAGGTATAAATGTACTTGAATACTGTATTTTAATATTTAAGTTCACATAATAAAATATGCGAATAGTGCTATCTATTTTTAGTATATCTTTCTATAATGTTTCATGTTTCATATTTTATTCCATATTGTTTTATAAGTCTGATCACGAAGGTGTGACCTTCGTGATATTTTACTCATGACCTTCGTCCGAAGCTCATTAAATCCTTGGGGAGATAATGCTTCAGCGGACAAAGGGCACTAATACTTAACATTTTTGTGTTGCCTTGTTCTTAATTCATAGCATTCGAGAACAAGTCCCCAACATTGGCGCCCACCTCCGGTGAACTCACTTCCACTTTTTTTGAGCTGATGGCTTCGTTCAACAATCAAACTGGAGCTGCTTCGGCTCCGAAGCTGGTACTCCCGATAACAGGCGGTTCATGCTCAGAGCCAGCCAACAAGAAGTAGAAGAAGGAGGCACAGAGAAGGGTACAGCATGTCGGGGTGCAAGGACCTTTCATCAAGTCAAGATGGTCCCATATCCCAATTACCTTCTCCCAAGAGGACCTTTAGCTCAAGGATTACCCTCACAATGATGCTATGGTTATTTCTTGTGTCATCAAAGGATTTCTGGTCCACAATGTTCTGGTTGATACAGGCAATGCATCGGATATTATATTTGCTAAGGCCTTCAGACAGATGCAAGAGCCAGAGGATAAGATTCATGATGCTACACACCCTCTTTGTGGTTTCGGAGGAAGGCAGATTGTAGCGCTTGGCAAGATCACAATGCCAGTGACCTTCAGATTTGTGAACTATACAAGGACTGAGGAAGTTGTGTTCGATATTGTCGACATGGAGTACCCCTACAATGCAATCATTGGTCGTGGGACACTCAATGCTTTTGAAGCAATCCTTCACCCAGCATATCTTTGCATAAAGATACCTTCGGATCAAGGGCCTATTGCTATTCATGGAAGTCAGGAAGCTGCCAGAAGGGTCGAAGGAAACTGGAAAGATTCAAAAGCAATCCATAACATAGATGGGGCCGAAGCTTGTGAGCAATACAAGTATAGAAGGGAGAAGGCTGCTTCGGCTGATCAGCCAAAGCCCATGCTTTTATGTAAAGATATAGCAGAGTAGAAGGTGCTGCTACGATCTCAACTGTCTGAGGAGCAGGAGAAAACCCTGATAAGGTTCCTGTTCAACAACAAAGATGTCTTTACATGGTCAGCTAATGATCTCTGTGGTGTCAACAGGGATGTATTTGAACACTCGCTCAATGTTGATCCATCCTTCAGACCCAGAAAGCAGAGGCTTCGGAAAATGTCTGATGACAAAGCCGAAGGTGCTCGGAATGAAGTGAAAAGACTTCTTAGCGTTGGAGTCATCAGAGAAGTAAAATATCCAGAATGGCTAGCTAATACTGTTATGGTGAAGAAGGCAAATGGTAAATGGAGAATGTGCATTGATTTTACTGATCTCAATAAGGCTTGTCCGAAGGATGAATTTCCATTACCAAGGATAGATTCTTTAGTAGATGCAGCAGCTTCGTCAGAGCTCATGAGTCTATTAGATTGTTATTCAGGCTATCACCAAATCTAAATGAAGAAGGAAGATGAGCCGAAAACCAGCTTCATCACCCCCAGTGGTACATATTGTTACCTTCGGATGCCTGAGGGGCTCAAGAATGCTGGAGGAAGCTTCAGCAGGATGACAGCGAAAGTCCTTCATTCTCAGATAGGCAGGAATGTGCTAACATATGTTGATGATATCATAATAAAAAGCACGAAGCAAGAAAATCACATTGCTGATCTACAGGAAACATTTGCTAACTTTAGGCAAGCTGGCCTGAAGTTGAATCTAGAAAAATGTGTCTTCGGAGTAAAGAAGGGCAAATTCCTTGGTTGTCTAGTTTCAACAAAAGGAATGAGGCTAATCCAAACAAAATTGAAGCCATTCTTCGGATGGAGCCGCCAAGTACAAAGAAGGGGGCTCAGTGGCTGACAGGAAGATTGGCATCTTTGAATCGATTTATATCCAGATCAGCAGAGAGAAATTTACCATTCTTTGAAGTGCTGAAGTTGACCGAAGTCTTTCAATGGGGATCAGTTCAGCAGAAAGCCTTCGAAGAGCTGAAGCAGTATCTGATCGATCTAACGACGCTAACTCCACCAGCGCCAGGGGCTCCTCTGCTGCTGTATGTGGCAGCTTCGCACTCTGCAGTAAGTGCGGCGCTTGTCCAGGAGAAGCTTGAAGGACAAATTTAAAAGCAAGCCCCAGTGTACTTTGTCTCCGAAGTTCTCAGTTTGTCAAAGAAAAACTATACAGAATTGGAGAAGGTGCTATATGCTGTCTTAATGGCCTCCAGGAAGCTTCGACACTACTTTCAAGCATAGCATATAATTGTTCCTTCATCACAGCCTTTGAAGGATATTATGAGGAACAGAGAAGCTACTAGAAGGATTGGAAAGTGGGCTGCGGAACTTAACGAATTCAACATTGATTATGTGCATAGATCTTCAATTCAGTCCCAGGCGTTAGCAGGCTTCATCGCTGACTGGACGCTAGGGGCTTAGGAGGAAGAAGCAAGTAAAGATGCCGACGCTTGGACAGTGTTCTGCGACGGTTCCTGGGGAACCTTCGGGGCAGGTGCGACTGCTGTTTTAGTGGCACCTTCCAAAGTTAGAACATGCTATGTAGTGAAACTTGATTTCAGTTGCACAAATAATATTGCTGAATACGAAGCTTTGCTTTTGGGGCTTCGGAAGTTGAAGGCAATGGGGATAAGAAGGGCGGTTCTCAAAACCGATTCCCAAGTTATTTCTGGTCATGTTGACAAGAGTTGTAAAGCAAGAGATCCAAAGCTTGAGAAATATTTGGATACATTTCGAAGGCTTGAAGCTTCCTTCGAAGGATTTTCTGTCAAGAATATCCCACGAGGAGAAAATGAGCACGCTGATCTGCTAGCCAAGTCAGCAGCACAGGGGCTGCCTTTACCTTCAGATGTATTCTTTGAAACAATAAAAGCACCTTCGGTGGAACTTCTTGAAAGAGCAGTGCCCAATATATCTCCTGTTTATAGCAAAGATTGGAGAACCGAGATCATGTCTTTTCTCCAGGGCAATTTCCTTTCAGATGACGAAGCTTATAATAAGAGAATAGAGGCAAGAGTCCGACCATATGTGATAATAGAAGGGGAGTTATATAAACGTGGAGTTTATTCTCCATTGCTCAAATGTTTATCCAGAGCTGAAGGTATAGAATTGATGAAGGAAATACACGTAGACCTGTGTGGTTCTCACATCGGATCTAGGCCTTTGCTAGGAAAAGTTTTTCGTCAAGGATTTTATTGGCCGAAGGCAGCTTTGGATGCATCAGAATTAGTCCAAAAATGCGAAGGCTGTCAAAAATGTGTAAGAGATCAAAAACAGCCTTCGTCTTTGACTCAATTAATACAACCCACTTGGCCGTTGCAAAGGTGGGGCCTTGATTTGTTAGGCCCACTTCCACCAGCACAAGGAAATCTAAAATATGTTGTGGTGGCAGTAGAATATTTTTCTTAGTGGATTGAGGCAAAACCTTTAGCCACAATAACTTTGGTCACTGTCCAAAAAAATTTCTGGCAAAATATTGTCTGTCGATTCGGAGTGCCGAAGGCTATTACTGTGGACAACAGAACACAGTTTGATGCCAAAGCTTTCAAAGAGTTTTGTGGACAAATTGGCACGAAGATCCATTTTGCATCGGTTAGGCATCCGGAGTCAAATGGACTTGTCGAAAGAGCTAATGGCATTATAATGACAGGAATAATGAAGTTAATCTTCAACCAGCCCAGGGGGAAGTGGCCAGACGAATTAATCAAAGTGGTGTGGAGCCACAACACAACAATGTCAAGGTAAATAGGATTTACACCATTCAAATTGTTGTTTGGTGACGAAGCAATAACCCCAGAAGAAGCTAGAGCGGGATCAATAAGAACAGTGGCTTCGACAGAGGACAAAGCTGATTATTCTGTGGCAAAAGATGCTATAGAAGGGATCAGGCTTCAGGCTGTGGAGAATATCAATAAATATCAAGCCGAAACAATAAAATGGCGTGATAGAAAAGTTCGGTTAAAAAATATCAAGCCAGGACACTTGGTACTTCGGAGAGTTGCCAACCCAGATACAGTAGGCAAGCTACAGTTAAAATGGGAAGGACCTTTTCTGGTAGTATCTTCGTCAAGACCCGGTTCTTACAGATTGAAGGATATGGACGACAACGACATTCCTAGATCTTGGAATGCGGATGAGCTTTGGCGATATTATGTGTAGCTTGATGTAATCTTTTTTTATTTTTCCTATTTTTTCCTATGGCACCCTTTTCCTTTCCAAAGGGGGAGAAAGGTTTTTAATGGGGCCATAGCATGTAATTTCTCTTTTTTTATTTCAGCTCTACAAGAGCAATATCCCCCAAAGATGTAAATGTAAAAGCTGAGCATGCACCATCGGGTGCAAAGAGAAAACAAAAAACAGGGAGAAGCTCGAAAGACGTCCCTAAGGGGATGCAGAGCACGACGAAGCTACAAAAAGTCGTTCCTAAGGGAGCACAACCTAAGTTTTCTGCTCAAAAGTCGTTCCTAAGGGAATGCAGAGCTTACAACGAAAAGTCAACGCTGATTCCGCCGAAGTATAAGGCGAAGCGCGAAAAGTCAACGCGATACCGCCGAAATAGAAGGTGAAGAAGTTCAACAGACGTTCCTAAGGGAATGCAGAACTTACAGCGAAAAGTCAGCGCTGATACACCGAAAAATAAGCGGTGATGCCGAAAAATAAATGACAAAGAGACTTTGGTTGTTCCTAAGGGAACGAAGGCTTTGGTTATGGCTTCGTATGTGTGGGATTGGACATTCATTTGCAAGATACATTACATCATACATTTGCATTCATAAACATTCATTTAGACATACATAGGATCATCATCATCATAGCATAAACAGTTACTTCGGTTCTAAAGAGAAGGTTTCGAAAAAAGAAGCAGTTTTATGCTTCGCTGTGTACGAAAAGAAGGGAAGGTGTTTTTCGCCTTCGGCTCAAAAATCCTGATTTTGTTCACATCAAAGCACTTTACACATTGACGGAAAGGTAAGAATATATTACAAGGTATGAACAAGGTCCACAAAATTTTTTTTAATTACATCATTCTTTACACAAATTATTACAAGAGTTTTTGAGTTTTTTCTACAGACTATTCAAGCCTCGTCTGTGTCCATGGAGCTTCGTCTTTTTACTCCTCAGCTTCGGCCTCGGCTTCGTCATCCTATACATATTAAAGTACTGTAAGCGAAATTCAATTTCGAAGGAAGAGGTAAGTACAAGGTATGATTTTGTTACCGGCTTAAGATGACTTCGAGCTTCATCACCAGCTTTGCTTCGTCCACCTTTTGTCCATACCAATTTTATAAATCTATTGGCTATGCTCCGGGCAAGGTTGGGAATGTTATCCAAATCTGCTGGTGATAAGTTAAAATTGGGTCTATTGATAATCTTTCCATGTTCGCAGCCAGACTTCAGAAAAGCAACAGCTGTGCCCCGAGAAGCTACCAGGGCACAGAAGTCACCATGTCCAGCTATTACTTCGTCAAGGTCATCAATTTCACCTTCGATATGCTCGAAGGCACCTGACAGATCTTCAGCCGAAGGAGTAAATTTCTCGTTACTGGCTCCAACAAAATAGAACACCTGCTTCAGCCGTTGAACGCATCGATTGCTGAACTCCAGACATTTATTCTGAAGGCTTGTCAATGATTTTTTCAAGTCTGAACTTTTTTGGACTTTGGCCTCAAGTTTTGCGTTAAGCTTCTGCTTTTTTGACCAAAGCTTTCTGATTATGAGAGAAGTTTCGTATTTAATTCTGTTATTTTAGCTTTAGCTTCCGCCAGTAAGCCTTCGGTTGACCGAAGCTCGAAGTCTTTCTTCTCAATAATAGTTGATTGCTCTTTTATCTTGCTCTCCAAATTTTCAATTATAACTTCGTGCTTTTTATCTTCCAAGTCCTGCTGCATTTTCAAAGCTTTGCTCAGCAGCATACTCTGTACACGAACAACCTTCGTTAGAAAACATCTTCGTTACTAAAAATAATAAAAGTCAGAGAAAAGTTGTTTACCTTGAAATTGGAATAAAACAAACTACCGACGATGTGCTGTCGTCGGTAGCGGCTGATATCTGTTTCGAGCTTCGGGAAACCGATACTCTTTGATAGAGTACCGATAACCTTTGCACCAGTTTGATCCCGCACGTAGCCTAACCTTTCGTCATCTATGCCACCGAAGAGAAGTGCTCTAGGCCGGTATCCGCAAGATATTGCATATTCTTTCAGCTCTTCTTTTTCAGCTTTTGTCAGTTCTTGACCAACTAGGTTTTGAAACATAAAAGCTTCATCTTCCGAAGGGTCTTCGGTTATTTCTTTCTTTCTCTCGGGCTCTGAGGCCGTAATCTCTTCGGTGGCTGCGGCAGCCTCTTCTGCGGCAGCTTCTTCCGCGACCATGTTTAATAGTATTTTATCTATATCAGCAACCATGCTTTCTAAATTAATGTCTTCGGCTCCGGTAGCTTCGGCATTTGTAGCTTCAGTAGCTGTTGTGCTCTCAACAGCTGGGGCCTTTGGAGCTGAAGCTTGTGGTGGTGTCCCTTCGATGGCTTCTGTCACTGTAATGATTCTTTGCTTCTTTGGCCTACTCGCCTTCTTCGTTTTCGCGGGCTCCTTGTCCTTCTGAAAAAGCTTCGTCAGATATGGCCCTAATGGATTCAGCTTGACAGGCAAGGATTCAGTCATTACCTTCAAAATTTCCTCCACATCGGTCGTAGAAGGTGATGCAACAGTTTTTTCTTCTTCGTCAATTGCTTTTTGCTTCGGAGTCAAAGCTTTTCTCTTCTTTGAAACACCTGTTTTTGGCTCAGGTTCCAGCTTTTTCTTCTTTGGTTGTTCTTCATCGTATTTATTCAGAACATCAACCACTCTTTTCCTTTTTTGTCCTTTAGCACCCTTGTCTAGCCGCTCGTAATCAGGACATTCAAAGCCTAGTGCATCCATTACTCGGTTTAACCTTCGCTTCGGACGGGTGCCGAAGGCTGCGGTCATCAACTGATCTTCTTTTTTAGAGTAATTGCCAAGTATTTCATTGCACATTACTTTGATTGTGTCCAGCCATTCTTGGCAAGGCACTTTGAAATGTTTCTTGAATTTGTAATGGTAAGGCAACCGAACAAGCTCCCCTTCCTTCTTTTTTCCTTCAAGCTTCGGCATGGCCCACTCTTTCATAGTTGGAAACACTTTGAAAGCCAAAAATTCTTGCACTAGGTCCCTAGTGCTGATGTGCTCCGCAATAACTCTAAATTCAGCCAGAGTAATCTGGGTTAGACCCTCTGGTGTCATGTTGCACGGGGGTCTAGTCTCTCCGAAGATCAACTCTAACGGACTCTGAACCAGCTTTTCCTTATCTTCGTCAACTTTGACATAAAACCATTCAGACTTCCAACCAGCTGGCCACTTGCTATGGTAACTGATCACTGGAAACTTTGTAGTCTTGTGGTAGGCAAAATTGTAGCAGCCAAAGTTTTCATGTAGCCCATCCCCTCTAGCCTTGGTCTGGTAATGAAGCTCATGCACTCGGCAGAAACCTTCGGCAAATGGTTCCACCCCTTGGCTTCGGAGAGCCCAAATATAAACAGTAAGCCTAACGATAGCGTTAGGAGTTAACTGATGAAGGTAGATCCCAAACTTATTCAGCACATCAGCGATCATCTTGTTCAAAGGGAATCTTAAACCAGCTTTAAAGAAACTTTTGAAGATCACTACTTCATCTTTTCCTGGTTTCGGAGTAGTTTCTTCTCCGCCAAAACGAATCAACTCTTTCTTCGCTTCGCTTAAATAGCCCAGGTTCAACATCTTAGGTAAGTCACCTATAGAGATGGTGGATTTTCCGAAATCTAGATGGCTGGGTTTACTTGGCACTGCGCTGCTATAATCATCTTCATACTCAGTCTCCTCAACATCAGCCTGCTCTGCCTCAGCGGCAGGAGCATCCTCCGATGTTACTAGCCCATACCGCTTCATCGCTTCGGAAATCGGAACAGTCTCAGTAGCTTCGGTTTCATCCCCCTCACGATCAACCCTAGTAGTGGAACGAACTCTTGCCATTTGATTATGAATTTCTTGAAATTTTTGTTGTTGAATTTTTTGATTTTTCCAAAGCTCTTCCTCTTGTGACGAAGAAGATTCAAAAACGGTGCTTCATTTGAACACGATGATCAAGCTTCGGCTATAGTTAAATTTTTGGCAGCAAAACAGTGCAATAGCAATGAATGCTGTGGTAACTTCACACCTACCCGTCTGTTTATATAGTGCCGCAGGTGGGAAGGTGAATCGTCAAGATCTCCCGCATCGAACAAACAGTTACCCGCACTCGCTGAACGGTGGGCCACAGGGTCCGAGAGGGTGAATCGTCAGGGCGCGCGTAAATGCTGCAAGATGGAGCCACCTCGAGCGTGGATTATTTTAATCGTTTCTCGCCAACGAGCTCAGGGAAGGTATTTTTTGGATCTTCGACATCCCGAAGCCTAGAAGACTTTTTCACGGATCAAGCTCGTTACGAAAAATGATCTAGCACCGCGAAGGGGCTACTGTTGGGGGTATGCTTCGTAGCCGAAGATCCTAAAGAAAGAGAACACCTTCGGCAGATCCTATCAGAAGCAGCGCCGAAGCTATCACCTATAAAGCTTCGGCACGGTGACAGATCTCAAGACGAAGGGGTGAACCGACTTAAAGATGAAATGACTTAAAAGAACCGCAATGTTTTGTGTCATTATTATAGTCGATTGTAAGGGGCATAAATGTAATTTTACACAGGCTGTGCCGTGTGCCTATAAATAGATGAACAGTACCCTATACTGTTCATGCAATCCTATAGATGCTGACACATTACGCTAGAATTATTGTTTTCTGCCAAGACGAATGTATAAATGTACTTGAATACTGTATTTTAATATTTAAGTTCACATAATAAAATATGCGAATAGTGCTATCTATTTTTAGTATATCTTTCTATAATGTTTCATGTTTCATATTTTATTCCATATTGTTTTATAAGTCTGATCACGAAGGTGTGACCTTCGTGATATTTTACTCATGACCTTCGTCCGAAGCTCATTAAATCCTTGGGGAGATAATGCTTCAGCGGACGAAGGGCATTAATACTTAACATTTTTGTGTTGCCTTGTTCTTAATTCATAGCATTTGAGAACAAGTCCCCAACAGTAAGTATTGAAAATAATATGCACTTGAAATTCAATTGTTACCACCCTTGCTACTATCTCCAAATATGATTTATACATCCATTATCGAACACCCAGCTTGATCCATTTAAGGAGTGATCCTGCAAAACAAGTTTAAGCTTCGTATTTTGGTACCCAATTTGAATTGGGTCCTTTGAGATTAGTAGTAAGAGCCTTGGGTACCCACACATTCCTTATTGTGGCCTTTCTCTTTGTGTAGGCATCCACATACACTTGACAATCATCTTACTACGGTTCCAAGTTAATATGTAAACTCATAGATAAGAGTTAGAGCTAAGAATAGGAGCCTTTTCACCTTTTCTTGATACATCATTGTGTTGCCTTCTTGATGATGAACCTAGCTTGATCTTGGGTGCACCTAGCTTATCAAGGTTAGTCGCACAAGCATTCATATTATAAAGACAAGTTATGCATGTAATTTACAACTTAGTGATCCAATTCAATGTCAAGCATATGGATACCGATTGAAGTAGATTTCTAATTGTATGTTTAGAGATTATGGATCACTAATTGTACCTTTTACAGTTTAAAAATCATATCCATGTTAGTGCATATGTATGTGATGAATATCAACACAAAGGATTCTTATGCACTTTTAGATTTAATGAAGGGAATTTTAAACTGCTTCAAGAGTAGCTATTTAAAAAACAAAGATTACAGTCCATATGAATGAAATACAAATTTACCATTTTTGGATTGTCTTAGTATAGCTTACTAAAGGGAAACTTATTCTCTACGACACAAGATATATACTGTTCTCCCACTAGATATGTGCATCAAGTATTTGAATGACTTGCCACATGCACTTTCAATTCAGTTAAGAGTCTCATGAGGAGTACATTACATATCATGGTCAAGACATGACAAATTTGTAATTAATTAACTTAACTTTAAGAATACTTACCACCAAGTAGAGCGTACCATTTGTTATACCAATTTGAAAGATCTTACTATCTGAGATGGTGTCATCTAAGTATTCTTCTTTTCTTCATTTGCGGAGACTTCCTTCTTTATCTTGTTACCTCTTTTCCTTTTAAAACTAGTTGAAAAAGCACTTCGAAAAGAGATATTAGTGGTACAAGGAAGTATTTAATGAATGATGATATTTATATATGAATGGCTGACAAATCATCATTTATGAGGCATAAAGGCATAAATTAAATTCCTTTTAAGTTAATGCACATGGAGCCATGGAGGAGTGAATTAACAATATGTACTAATTTACAAATTTAAGCAAAAAGGAATTTAACCTTCATATTGACATTTCTTTCCATAGATATATTATTACTAATTGAAAGAATGCCACTTGAAAGGAACTACAATGGATCAACTACCAATTGAAGCAATTTGTTCCATACCTTTGCCTTGAGCATTCCTAATCTTTCTTTTAGGTGAAGATTAACCTTCAATGCTTGTGATTTTTACCAATTGAAAGAGCACAATCTCTACTTATGAATTTCCATGAAATATCTTAATAGAGATTGCATTTGAAACACAAGCAATAGTTTCCTATTTATAAACCTCTATATATGAATGACACGAAGGTCACTAAAATAAGAAAACCTCATGATATGAACTAAATTACCCTTACAAGCATCATGCATAACATCAATTGAAATAGGATGAAACTAGCATGATTATTTAATTAAGTTTAAAGGGCAAGTTAAATTCATAGCATGGTGAGTGATTAATGTAGAAGACTCAACCAATTTAAACAAGAAGGAATACATCACATTGTATTGGATTGATCTTCTTTGAATGTTAAATGACACGTTCCATTTGAGAAACACATTCTCATGTTGTGAGACTACATAAACACTTAGATAAAAACATTAGTCTCATAACTCTAGTCATATAGAGAATTCCCCTTTTGATAAGTGCTTTAAGAATTTGAATTTCTTACTTAGCACTCTATTCATTTAAGAACATGGGATAATCCTCTTTATGGCTAGGTCATGGCAATAATACGATATTCATTTGAAATATGCCACGAATTAATTATCATCAATTAAAGTATGTAGATTGCCACATATAAGAATAACAAATATGCAATCTACCATATAATTGGATCCTTTCCAAAGAAAGGTAAAATATTTTATGTTCATTATCATGTGCTTCATTTTTCCTATGTGGCTACAAAAGACACAAAGGAATATAATAATTAAAAGCAATGTGCACCTAAGATTTAATTTTTACCATCCTTTGGATATCCCTTAATTGTAGGCCTTTTGCTTGATTCCCACAAAGGTTAATCCTTATTCCCTACAACACAAGTTCTTGCTAGAGATGAATATGAAGTTAGTGATATAACAACTAAATTCATCTTTGGGTCAATCTTAAAGGATAGACAATGTAAGATTGATAGCTTGAGATAAGGATTGAGTTAAACTGCTCAAGCACCCCAAAGCTTCATATCATCTCTAAGTACCTGCAAAAACTTATTAAGTATATTTTGGTACCCAACTCATGATGGGTCCATCAAGGTTAGCCAATAAGGACTTAGGCACCCAAATAGCCTTGGTCCTAGAATGTGGTGAACTCATCACCTTTCTAGCACAAGAGTCAAATTTGGGTCTCCTAAGCATATTTGAATGTATTGCCAAGTTAGGCTTAGGATTTTTACCCTTTGGACAAACCTTGAATAGATGACCCTTTTCACGGCAATTGTAACAAATGCGGTGCTTGTCCTTGCAATGCATTTGCCCTTTGCTTTCATCCTTTTTGAAGGTCATCTTTCTTGATCGTGCAAGGTTTTGGTTCTTCATGTGGGGGCATGAATCAATTTCATGACCCTTCTCCTTACATCCTTAGCACGTTCTATCGCTTCTCTTTGATCTTTCTTTGTTGAAGCACATAGGTACATTGTTAGAGCAAATAGTATGAGCATTAATTTTCTTACCATGAATTTTGCTCATGCCCTTCTTGGAAAGCTTGGTATTCTTTTGAAGGGGTTTTGTGCATGCGTCCCCTTCTCAAGGTTTTTCACCATATTATCACGGTTATCTTGAGAAGGTTGAGCATGAAACTTTCCCTTCAAAAGAGTTAAGCTCCTTCTTAGCCTTCCAACTTCTTCCTTGAGCTCTTTATTTTCTTGTGTGATAGAAATATCACTAATTCCTGAAATTTCTAGCTCAATGGAAGATTGGCTTTCTTGAGAGCAACATTTGTTAGCACATGATAATATAGTTTCTACTTGAGTACATGTGCATATGTAAGGTTGGTATGATTTCAAATTAGTTAACACAACCTCATGAGCCATTTCTAACATGATATGTGAATCCATAAATTTATTATGAGAGCACACAAGCATATCATGTTTTCTTGCAAAGCTAGATTTTCAATGTTTAGCTTTTCTATCGTGTTCTTGAACATAGCATTTTTATTTTCTAATTGAGCAATATATGATGAATGATTAACAGCTTTAATTTGCTCAATTGAAATATCTTCATACCTTTGGACCAAATCATCATGAGAGCACTTTAGCTTCTCATGCTCTTTGGTCAACTTCTCTAAGTCTTCGATTTTTCTGATGAGGAAGTCTTCTTGCTTATGAAGCATTTCTTTTTGTTCTTCCGCTCTTTTCATGAGTTTGAGCAAGCTCATCCGATGTTTCTTGCTTAGCTGAGCAAAGAATTGTTGAAGATCATCCTCATCTTCACTATCACTTTCTTGTTCATCCTCATCCTCGCTTTCGCTTTCACTGTCACTCCCATTAGCGACAAAACACATATGAGAAGTGGATTTGAAAGACGAACCTTGTGAAGAGGTGGATTCGTCGTTTGGTCTCCATCGATCATTTTCTTCTTCAATCTTGTTCTTCGCCTCATCTTCCTTCATTTTGAGGAACATCCTTTCGGCGATTCTCATGGCAAGATCTATTGCCCTAGGATCAACATCTGCACCAAAAAATAAAGTCGAGGCAACCTCAACTTTTTCAAGCTTAGAAGCACTTTCGTTTTTCTTAGTCCCCCCGACATGATCTTTTCCTCACGCGGTTAAGCGTTAGAATGAGGATTAGGTTCTGATACCAATTGAAAGTTGCCTAGAGGGGGGTGAATAGGCAAGTGTAAACTTTTTCAACAAAAACTAAAAACGAACTGGGTAAAACCGGTTCAACCGGTGTCAAAACTGGTTCAACCGGTTTGCACGAGCTCAACTAAAGAATGAGATATAAACTGAATTGATCTCGAAATTCACCCAGTTAACTTCGGAAATGAGATGTTCTAGTTGATCCACAGGGTTCAAAGTAGTAGATCTAAGAAGGGCACTTCTCAAAATCCACACACCAAAAAGATATAAACAAATCTTCCACGCAATGGTGAGAGAATGAAGAACACAAACAAACACAATGAGGAAGAAAACAAGAGACACAAGATTTATCCCGAAGTTCGATCACACCACCAAGGTGCCCTACTTTTTCATTGAGGCACCCACAAAGAGCCGGGTCTCTTTCAACCCTAATCCTCCCTTTGCCGACCACAAAGGTCAAGCCCACACACTAATCTTTGCTCAAACGAGCGGATAATACAAACTTTCTTGTGGTCTTCCACAAGATTTGGAGACTCACAAACGACACCTAGTCATCTACGAGCTAGAAGCTCCAAGAGTAATGAATCCACAAAAAACTCGATGTAGTACCAAAGCTCGAATGAAGAGCAAGAGAGATTTGGAGATGAAGCACAAAAACCGTAGCTCTCAAACTCACTCAAAGATTTCTCTCCAAAGATTTGAAATGGGAGAGGCAAGAGATGTGTGAGAGGGAGTGGGAGGTGTTTCTCAGGTTAGAAATGGAGTTTTGTGCATGCCCTTCCGTGGGGAAGAGTGTGGGAGGTGTATATAAAGGTGCCCCCAAAAGCTGGTGGCTGTTGGGGAAATCTGACTGAAAAACGGTTGAACCGGTTCTAAAACCGGTTGAACCGGATTCCACCAGGGGGTTTTCGGTTCACTGGCAGACTCAGCCGGAGACTGGACCGGACTCAAATTCGGTTGAGCCGGACCAAAATTCGGTTGAACCGGTTGCAAATCCGATTGAGCCAGGCCAAAATTTGGTTGAACCGTTTTTCCAAAAATCTGCACACGACTTTTTCTGACAGGACTGACTGGCAGACTGGTAGGTCAGACAGTGACAGAGGGGAACAGTGCAGAACTCGGTTGAACCGGTTTTAATTCCTGTTGAACCGATTTTTGAAATTGTTGCACAGATTTTGAGAAAACTGAAGTGAAACAAGGGTAAAATGGAAGTTTTAGATCAAGGATTTTGAGCTTTAGTACCAACACCAACCTTCTTTATGGATCCCCCTTGATAGTACGACGATTCCTATACTCAAGTTAGATAAAATATAATTAAGTAAACTTCTTGAGTCATTGGTGTCTCAAGTGTGATTTCTCCATGGTGTTGCTTCATAAGGATCACAAACATCTTTGTCTCACCTTTTGAAGCAAACACAAATCGAGGCTGTGACTTGTGCCATTTCACCATATATGAGTTCAAATCATGGCTTCAAGTCACCTTACTGATGCATCAACATGTTGTAACTCTTCATAGCTGATTAGTTCATCGACTTAGTGCAAGTACTCTCTTCTTCACCTTAGCCATGGTACCTCGGTCTACAAGCCGTCGCTTGGCCTTCACCTTCGCTTAGTTCCTCGAAGCCCTTTCCTTGCTATCTTCACCCTATCAAGCCATTCTTGAGTCACATCCTATTGAGCATCCATTGAGAGAATCATTTCTTCAATATTGTGAACCTTGCTTGAATGTCATCTAGATATAACTGCTAAGATCAATCAAGCTCTAGTTTGATTCTCATATATTCATATATGGACTAATAGTAATATGGTCAAGCCAATTCACGGTTCCTCATATCTTATTCACTTTGGCTTGACCAATCCTCTTAATCACTTCAACCTCTATTATGATCATATTTATGCATAGTGATTTCTCAGGTCTTGTCCATATATTCAAACCAATATAGAGATCATATTATATCCATTTGCATTGTCTCACTTGTTATTTAACCTTGTGTTGAACCTTTGTTCACTTTCATTATACACTATTCAAGTATGTTCATCATACTGAATTTCCTGTTCAACACTTAGCAAACTTGTTAGTCCTTTAAATGTGTTGTTATCCAAATCACCAAAACTCAAAAAAGGGATGAATGCACTTTCAGTTTGCCCTCCTTCTCTCATCGTGTAGCGTGCGCTGGGTTGTGGTTGGGAGCACTGGGGCGTGGGGTGGAGACATGCCGGCAATGGCGCCGCCATCCCTGGTGACCGGTGTCGACATGCCTTGACTCTGGCTAGGGACGTTGGGCAGCAGTCGTTGATCTGGCCATTGGCGGCCCAGATTAGATCAACTAGACACTGGTTCAGTGGATTTGATGTGGCCGTAGATTCTGGGATCGATGGTCCGGATCGAAGTGGGTGTGCACCGTTAGATGGCGATCTGGTGGCCAGGATAGGATACCGGTTCATAAAAGGTCATAACTTAATCCGATCTGTAGAACTCTAATCGGACGGCTCGCATTAGTCAATACCCTTTCGGCCGGGGTAATTTGCAAATGATCTCCTCGGCTTTTGCATAATCAACCCGCCATCCTTTCCAGGCAAAAATAAATTACACCCGAGCCCAGGACTTCGCATCTTAGCCCCTGTAATGTTTGGTTTTTGTGTCCACAGTCCGAGATCTTAGAGAAATCCAGAATTAAAAAGGGAAAATGATTTTTAACACAAAAATAAATCTAGAAACTTGATTAATTCATGTTAACTCCAAATTAATCCATTCTAGTTGCATTAGATACATGATAATATTGTTTATCCCCTGGTAGTTTTATTTTGTTATGAAACCTAAATTGAAATTATGTTCTTAATTTCTTTTCTAGCCCAATGCTAAACCTTTAGAAAATCATATCTTTTAAACCGTAGCTCCGAATTTTGTGATTCTCGAGCCCACAATCTTGTAGCAACGCGTAGATTATCATTACGCAGTTTGTTCTTATGTTTGGTGTGATGTTAATTTTGCCTATACCATGTTTGTTTGTATTGCCACGTTTAGCAGTGACGTCACAAGTCACCTGAAGAGCAAGTTGGTACCTGGAATCTCAAGTCCCAGGCAAGTTGTGCCATTGATCACTCCTTTTTACCCAATAATGTTCCTGTTAATCATTATTGAAAGGGAAATATGCCCTTGGGCCATTTCTATAATTGTTTTGGTGATTAGATGCCCAACACATTGTTTTAAGTTTATAAGTGCCAAGATGCAATATCATGGAACAAGGTATGTTTCTCTACTTAGTAAATTATTTTAAGGTGCTAACATGTTCATCTAAGTGCTAGAGACATAGCCAAGGGAAGAGGAAAAGAGATGGAGAAAGAATGGCTCGGTTCAGCCCAACCAGCACCAGCTTGTGGCGCACCGGACTGTCCGGTGGTGCACTAGACAGTGTCCGGTGCCCAGGCTGGCCCGGCGGCGAACTGGCCGCTCTCGGGAAAAGGAAAAGACGTCGTGGCTAAAAATCACCGGATTGTCCTGTGGAGCCAACAGCGCTCGCGGCCAACGGTCGGCTGCGCAATCAACGGGCGACGCGTGGCCCGCGCCAACGGTCGGTTGGGCACACCGGACTGTCTGGTGCGCCAACCGGACCCGAGGCTCAACGGTCGACTACGCCCGATTTGGAAGGAAATTGAGCACCAGACAGGTACTGTTCATGTTCGGTGGTGCAGCGGACTGTCCTGTGCACCACTCGACAGAAGACAAGATTTTCCTTCCAAGTTGATCTCCAACGGCTCCTAGTTGCCTTGGGGCTATAAAAGGGACCCCTAGGCGCATGGAGCAGAACACCAAGCATTCTCTAAGCATCTTAAGACTCCTAGACTCTACCTCCACACATTTGGATTGTTGTGTTAGTGATTTGAGCTCTGTTTGAGTTGTGAACTCCCTGCGCCGTGTTTTAAGCTCAAGTCTTGGCTTGTGTGCGTGTGTGTGTTGCGAATTGAGTCTTGCGTGTGTTGGTTTCCCTCCCTTGCTTGTGTGCTTCTTGTGTAATCATCATTGTAAGGGCGAGAGGCTCCAACTTGTGGAGATTCCTCGCAAACGGGAAAAGACTTCTGAAGAAAATAACTGTGGTACACAAAGTTGATCACTAGATCACTTGAGAGGGACCGAGTGCAATCCTTGACCGAAGGAGGTCACCACAACGTGGAAGTAGGCATTGGCCGAACCACTGGATAAATCACTGTTTCTTGTGTCCATCTTCTTTGTGATTGATTCTCTTCTAAAGTTCACACCTTAGCAACTTAGTTTTAATTACACTAACATTTCATAACCAAGTATTGGCTATTTAGTGTTGAATTTCGCAGGATCACCTATTCACCCCCCTCTAGGTGCTCTCAATTGGTATCAGAGTCGTACTCTTCATCTAAGGGACTAACCGCCCGAAGAGATGGATCCTAAGGGTAAGGGGATGGTGGTCAATGATAAGGAAAAGGAGTCTCTCTTCAACGAGCCAAGAGATGACAAGCCCACTGACTCAGGCTCAAGTCACAAGAAGAGCGACGGGAAGAAGAGGCGCATCAAGAAGATCATCTACTATGACAATGACGCCTCCTCCTCTTCGCCAAGGGATGACGACGACGAAGACTCCTCGTCCAAACAGAAAACGATTAACCAAAATTACTTGTTTGATTATTCTCGCATCCCGTACAATTCAAATGTACTTCTACTTTCTATTCCTCTTAGAAAACCTCCACACTTCGATGGAGATGACTACTCATTTTGGAGCCATAAAATGCGTAGTCATCTATTTTCTCTCCATCCTAGTATTTGGGAGATTGTAGAGAATGGGATGCATTTTGATAGTACTGATAATCATGTGCTTATAAATGAACAAATTCATAAAAATGCCCAAGCCACTACTGTTTTGCTAGCATCTATCTGCAGGGATGAGTACAATAAAGTGAGCGACTTGGACAATGCTAAGCAAATCTAGGATACTCTGAAGATATCACATGAGGGTAATGATGCCACGAAGATCACTAAGATGGAACTAGTAGAAGGCGAGCTGGGGAGGTTCACGATGATCAGGGGAGAGGAGCCAACACAGACCTACAATAGGCTCAAGACCCTGGTCAACAAAATCCGAAGCTACGGGAGTACAAGATGGATGGATCATGACGTCGTCCGACTCATGCTCAGGTCATTTATAGTTATTGACCCCCATCTTGTGAATCTTATTCGTGAGAACCCTAGGTACACCAAGATGACGCTTGAGGAAATCCTTGGAAAATTCGTGAGCGGGCGCATGATGGTGAAGGAGGCACGATACGTGGATGATGCCTTGAACGGTCCACTCCCCGTTTATGAGCCGCAGCCCATTGCTCTCAAAGCAACAAGCAGCAGGGAGGTGCTACCGAGCAAGGTAGCACAAGTGGAGATTGTCGGGCTCAACGAGGATGAGATGGCACTCATAATAAAGCGCTTCAAGACCACACTAAAAGGACGCAAGGATTACCCCAACAAGAGCAAGTCAAGGGGAAAGCGCTCCTGCTTCAAATGTGGTAAGACTGCTCATTTTATAGCTCAATGTCCCGACAATGAGAATGACCAGGTACAAGAAAAGCATGGGAAGAAGGAGAAAAAGAAGAACTACATGAAGGCGAAGGGCGAGGCACACCTTGGAAAGGAATGGGACTCTGACTGTTCTTCATCCGACTCCGACGATGAAGGACTGGCTGCCTCAGACTTCGACAAATCTTCGCTCTTCCCCAACGAACGCCATACGTGCCTTATGGCCAAGGAGAGGAAGGTACGTATTCGGGACACTCCAAAGTATACCTCTTCTAGTGATGAAGAATCATCTGATGATGAAGTAGACTACACTGATTTATTTAAAAGATTAGATAGAACTAAAGTAGACAAGATAAATGAATTAATTGATGCTCTTAATGAAAATGATAGATTGCTAGAAAAGCAAGAGGATATTTTGTATGAAGAGCATGATAAATTTATTAGTGTTCAAAAATCTCTTGCTCTAGAAATTAAGAGAAATGAAATGCTATCCTCTGAATTGTCTACTTGTTATGAATCTATCTCTGGCTTAAAGAATTTAAATGATGATTTGAATGCTAAGCTAGAGAAAGTAAATGCAGCTAGTTCATGTGTAGAACATGTAGTCATTTGCAATAGATGTAAAGATGTTGACTTTGATGAACATGCTGCCACTATTGCTAAATTAAGTAATGATGTTGTAAATCTTAATGATCAACTTAAGACTTGCAAAACTAATTATGAGAAACTAAAATTTGCTAGGGATGCCTACACCGTTGGTAGACACCCCTCAATTAAGGATGGACTTGGTTTTCGAAAGGAAACCAAGAACTTAACAAGCCAAAGGACCTCCGATCTCAACAAGGGGAAAGGGAAGGCTCCTATGGCTAGTAGCTCACATGATCAAAAGAACCATGCTTATCTTTATGCTCATGTTAAGAAAGTTTCTCATCATGATAGGAGTTATAATCATGCTGCTTTACCTATCTATCATGATTCACATGCTATGTTTGCATCAAGCTCTACTTATGCACATGGTAGAAATAGGCCTAGGCGTAATCATGTTGTGTCTCATGTGCCTAGAAAAACTTGCAATGGTTCTACTACTGTCTATCATGCTTGCAATGCTTCGTTTGTACTTCCATACAAAAATGCAAAAGTAGTTGCTAGGAAGTTGGGATCCAAATGCAAGGGAGACAAAACTTGCATATGGGTTCCGAAAACCGTTGTGACTAACCTTGTAGGACCCAACAAGAGTTGGGTACATAAGACCCAAGCTTAAATTCCTTGCAGGTTTATGCATCCAGGGGCTCAAGCTGGATTATCGACAGTGGATGCACAAACTACATGACGGGGGAGAAGAAGATGTTCACCTCCTACGTCAAGAACAGGGATTCCCAGGATACAATTATCTTTGGAGATGGGAACCAAGGCAAGGTTAAAGGATTGGGCAAGATAGCCATCTCAAACAAGCACTCAATATCAAATGTATTTTTAGTAGAGTCGCTCGGGTACAATCTTCTGTCTGTAAGTCAATTGTGTCACATGGGCTATAATTGTTTGTTTACAAATGTTGATGTATCTGTCTTTAGAAGGAGTGATGGTTCATTAGCTTTTAAGGATGTATTAGACGACAAGCTCTATTTAGTTGATTTTTCAAAAGAGAATGCCGATCTAGATGCATGCTTAATTGCTAAGACTAGTATGGGTTGGCTTTGGCATCGTCGTCTAGCACATGTTGGGATGAAGAACCTTCATAAACTTCTAAAGGGAGAACATGTGTTAGGACTAACTGATGTCTGTTTTGAAAAAGATAGACCTTGTGTAGCATGCCAAGCAGGGAAACAGGTGAGAAGCACTCATCACAACAAAAATGTGATGACGACATCCAGACCATTGGAACTTCTTCACATGGATCTCTTCGGTCCCGTTGCCTATCTCAGCATTGGGGGGGAAGTAAGTATGGTCTTGTGATAGTTGACGATTTTTCCAGCTTCACTTGAGTATTCTTTTTGCAGGACAAATCCGAAACCCAAGGAACCCTAAAGTGCTTCTTAAGGAGAGCTCAAAATGAGTTTGAGCTAAAGGTGAAGAAGATAAGAAGCGACAACGGGTCCGAGTTCAAGAATCTTCAAGTTAAAGAGTTTTTGGAGGAGGAAGGCATTAAGCACGAGTTCTCCGCTCCCTACACACCACAACAAAATGGTATGGTAGAGAGGAAGAACATGACGCTAATCGACATGGCGAGAACAATGCTTGGAGAGTACAAGACGCCTGAGCGGTTTTGGTCGGAAGCTATGAACACAGCTTGCCATGCCATAAACCGGCTCTATCTGCACCGTCTTCTCAAGAAGACCTCCTACGAACTCCTAACTGGTAACAAACCCAATATCTCTTATTTTCGTGTATTTGGGAGCAAATGCTACATTCTGGTGAAGAAAGGTAGACATTCTAAATTTGCTCCCAAGGCAGTAGAAGGGTTTTTACTAGGATATGACTCAAATACAAAGGCGTATATGGTCTTCAACAAATCATCAGGATTAGTTGAAGTCTCTAGTGACATTGTATTTTATGAGACTAATGGCTCTCCAAGAGAGCAAGTTTATCTTGATGATATAGATGAAGATGAGGTTCCGACGACCGCAATGCGAACTATGGCGATAGGAGATGTGTGACCACAGGAACTACTGAACAAGATCAACCTTCTTCCTCAACAATGGTGCATCCCCCAACTCAAGACGATGAATAGGTACCTTAGGAAGAGGGGCATGATCAAGGGGGAGCACAGGAAGAACAGGTTATGGAGGAAGAAGCACCACGTGCCCCTCCAACCCAAGTCCGAGCGACGATCCAAAGACGTCACCCCGTCGATCAGATTCTGGGTGATATCAGCAAGGGAGTAACTACACGCTCACGATTAGCTAATTTTTGTGAGCATTACTCGTTTGTCTCTTCTATTGAGCCTTTCAGGGTAGAAGAGGCCTTGCAGGATTCGAACTGGGTATTGGCCATGCAGGAAGAGCTCAACAACTTTAGAAGGAATGAAGTCTGGAGCCTGGTGCCACGTCCAAAGCAAAACGTTGTGGGAATCAAATGGGTGTTCCACAACAAGCAAGACGAGCACGGAGTGGTGACAAGGAATAAGGCTCGACTTGTGGCAAAAGGTTATGCCCAAGTCACAGGTTTGGACTTTGAGGAGACTTTTGCTCCTGTGGCTAGGTTAGAGTCAATTCGGATTTTATTAGCCTATGTTGTTCATCATTCCTTTAGGCTGTTCCAAATGGACGTAAAGAGCGCTTTCCTCAATGGACCAATCAAGGAGGAGGTATACGTGGAACAACCCCCTGGCTTTAAGGATGACAGGTATCCCGACCATGTATATAAGTTCTCTAAGGCGCTCTATGGACTTAAGCAAGCCCCAAGAGCATGGTATGAATGACTTAGAGATTTTTTAATTACTAATGCTTTCAAGGTTGGGAAAGTTGATCCCACTCTTTTTACAAAGACTTGTGATGGTGATCTTTTTGTTTGCCAAATTTATGTCGATGACATAATATTTGGTTCTACTAACCAAAAGTCTTGTGAGGAGTTTAGCAGGGTGATGATGAAAAAGTTTGAAATGTCGATGATGGGCGAGTTGACCTACTTTCTTGGATTCCAAGTGAAGCAACTCAAGGACGGCACTTTCATCTCCCAAACGAAGTACACTCAAGATCTTCTCAAGAGGTTTGGGATGAAGGATGCTAAGCCCGCAAAGACACCGATGGGAACTGATGGACATCTTGACCTCAACAAAGGAGGTAAGTCCGTTGATCAAAATGCATACCGGTCGATGGTAGGTTCATTACTTTATCTTTGTGCTAGTAGACCGGACATTATGCTTAGTGTATGCATGTGTGCTAGATTTCAATCTGACCCCAAGGAATGTCACCTTGTGGCCGTTAAGCGAATTCTTAGGTATTTAGTTTCTACGCCTTGCTTCGGGATCTGGTATCCAAAGGGGTCTACCTTTGACTTAATTGGATACTCAGACTCTGACTATGCCGGGTGCAAGGTTGATAGGAAGAGCACATCAGGGACATGCCAGTTTCTAGGAAGGTCCCTGGTGTCCTGGAGCTCCAAGAAGCAAACATCTGTTGCCCTATCCATCGCTGAGGTCGAGTACATTGCCGCAGGTCAGTGTTGCGCTCAACTGCTTTGGATGAGGCAAACCCTCCGGGACTTTGGCTACAATCTGAGCAAAGTCCCACTCTTATGTGACAATGAGAGTGCAATCCGCTTGACGGATAATCCTATTGAACATAGTCGCACTAAGCACATAGACATCCGGCATCACTTCCTGAGAGACCACCAGCAAAAGGGAGATATCAACATTTACCATATTAGCACCGAGAACCAGCTAGCCGATATCTTCACCAAGCCTTTAGATGAGAAAAGGTTTTGCAGGTTGCTTAGTGAGCTAAATGTCTTAGATTAACGTAACTTGGATTGATCTATAGCATACATGTGTTTCATGCCCTTGATCATGTTACTTTGAGCATTTACATCATTTATTGTTTATTTGTGGTGCTCAAGTTGTACAAGTCATCCCCGGACCTCACAAGTCCATATGCAAATGATGCACATATTTAGGGGGAGATGAGCTACAACTTGACTCCTTTGAGACTAACTTGTTTGTTTGAGTACACTTGAAGTAGTCTTGAAGAACCATTGAAAGGGAAAATGAACATGGACAACGAAAAGACTTCCACTACACTCCGGTACAAGTGTATTTAATTCCAAGTTTACACTAATGCTCTCATTGCCTTTTTGCTCTTATTTGACATTTTTGGTGAGGCAATGGGGTTAAAGGGCCAAAAGTTATCCCATTTTGGTGCTTAATGCCAAAGGGGGAGAAATTAAGGCCAAATCAAATGGATCAGCCAACCACTTGTGAATTTTGAAAATAGTAGAGGTAGAATTTGTATTTCGTCCAAAATCCTCTAATTGCAAATTTTGGTCTCTTATGGGGGCGAATTTTGTTTATGGGAAAAAGGGGGAGTTTTTGGCTCTTGATCAATTTTACTCTTGGAATATCTCTCTATGTGCCCAAACAAGTGTGTTTCACTTAGAGATAGGAAAAAGAATTTGATTTGCAAAAACAAACCAAGTGGTGGCAAAAGTGATCCAAATATGCCAAATCCTAAGTAAAGAGAAATTGGACTTCAATTTGCAATTTTTAGTTGCTTTGTAATGTGTTGGCATAAATCACCAAAAAAGGGGAGATTGAAAGGGAAATGTGCCCTTGGGCCATTTCTATAATTGTTTTGGTGATTAGATGCTCAACACATTGTTTTAAGTGTATAAGTGCCAAGATGCAATATCATGGAACAAGGTATGTTTCTCTACTTAGTAAATTATTTTAAGGTGCTAACATGTTCATCTAAGTGCTAGAGACATAGCCAAGGGAAGAGGAAAAGAGATGGAGAAAGAATGGCTCGATTCAGCCAAACCAGCACCAGCCTGTGGCGCACCAGATTGTCTGGTGCCCAGGCTGGCCCGACGGCGAACTGGCCGCTCTCGGGAAAAGGAAAAGACGTCGCAGCTAAAAATCATCATACTGTCCGGTGCGCCAACCGGACCCGAGGCCCAATGGTCGACTGTGCCCGATTTGGAAGGAAATTGAGCAACAGACATGTACTGTTCATGTTCGGTGGTGCACCGGACTCTCCTGTGCACCACTCGACAGAAGGCAAGATTTTCCTTCCAAGTTGATCTCCAACGGCTCCTAGTTGCCTTGGGGCTATAAAAGGGACCTCTAGGCGCATGGAGCAGAACACCAAGCATTCTCTAAGCATCTTAAGACTCCTAGACTCCGCCTCCATGCATTTGGATTGTTGTGTTAGTGATTTGAGCTCCGTTTGAGTTGTGAACTCCCTGCGCCGTGTTTTAAGCTCAAGTCTTGGCTTGTGTGCGTGTGTGTGTTGCGGATTGAGTCTTGCGTGTGTTGGTTTCCCTCCCTTGCTTCTGTGCTTTTTGTGTAATCATCATTGTAAGGGCGAGAGGCTCCAACTTGTGGAGATTCCTCGCAAACGGGAAAAGACTACTGAAGAAAATAACTGTGGTACTCAAAGTTGATCATTGGATCACTTGAGAGGGACTGAGTGCAATCCTTGACCGAAGGAGGTCACCACAATGTGGAAGTAGGCATTGGCCGAACCACGGGATAAATCACTATGTCTTGTGTCCATCTTCTTTGTGATTGGTTCTCTTCTAAAGTTCACACCTTAGCAACTTGGTTTTAATTACACTAACATTTCATAACCAAGTATTGGCTATTTAGTGTTGAATTTCGCAGGATCACCTATTCACCCCCCCCCCTCTAGGTGCTCTCAATTATGATCTGCACATGTTAATTTTGATGGGACCCAATAGGTTACCCTAGTTTGACTATCTTTATGCCTTGTTTACCACTAAACTTTTGGGTAGTGCTTGCTAGTTGAAAGGGAATTAGGCTTACACCTTCTCCTAATTGATTTTGGTGGTTGAATTGCCCAACACAAATAATTGGACTAACTAGTTTGCTCTAGTCTATAAGTTCTATAGGTGCCAAAGGTTCACAATAAGCCAATAAAAAGACCAAGAAAGGGTTCAAACAAAGAGAGCAAAAGACAACCCAAAGGCACCCTGGTCGGGCGCACCGGACTGTCCCATGCACCAGGGCACTTGAAGCTGAACTCGCTACATTCGGGAATTTCAGAGGGCGCTCCGCTATAATTTACCGGACTGTCCAGTGAGTCACCGGACAGTGTCCGGTGCACACCGGACTGTCCGGTGTGACAGCGGAGCAACGGCTACTTCGCGCGCAACGGTCGTCTGCAATCGCATTCAATGCGCTACAGTGCGCGCCAGAATCGGAGCACGCACAGTTGGCGCACCGGACAGTCTACAGGACTTGTCCGATGCACCACCGGACAGCCCAGTGGCCCCACAAGTCAGAGCTTCAACGGTCGAACCCCAACGGTCTGCTGACGTGGCTGGCACACCGGACAGTGTCCGGTGGCACACCGGACTGTCCGGTGCGCCATGCGACTGCAGCCTTCCAACGGCCATTTTTGGTGGTTGGGGCTATAAATACCCCAACCACCCCACATTCAATGGCATCCAAGTTTTAACACTTCTACACCTTACAAGAGCTATAGCATTCAATACAAGACATACCAAAAAGATCAAATCCTCTCCCAACTCCACACAAATCTCCAGTGATTAGAGAGAGAGATTTGTTGTGTTCATTTGAGCTCTTGCACTTGGATTGCTTCTTTCTTTCTCCATTCTTTTGATCAAACTCAAGTGTAACCAAGGCAAGAGACACCAATTGTGTGGTGGTCCTTGCGGGGACTTTGTATCCCGTTTGATTGAGAAGAAGAAGCTCACTCGGTCTAGGTGACCGTTTGAGAGAGGGAAAGGGATGAAAGAGACCCGGTCTTCGTGACCACCTCAACGGGGAGTAGGTTTGCAAGAACCGAACCTCGGTAAAACAAATCATCGTGTCTCGCTCTTTATTTGCTCACTACTTGTTTTGTGCCCTCTCTCTCGGACTCGTTTCTATTTCTAACGCTAACCCGACTTATAGTTGTGCTTAAGTTTATAAATTTCAGATTCGCCCTATTCACCCCCCTCTAGGCAACTTTTAATTGGTATCAGAGCCCGGTGCTTCATTAGAGCCTAACCGCTCGAAGTGATGTCGGGAGATCACGCCAAGAAGGAGATGGTGACCGGCGAGAAGCCCTCTACAAGCCACGGGAAAGCTCCATCGGGAGAGTCCCGCAACAAGGGGAAGGAAAAGGAATCCCCTTCACACAAGTCATGTCGGAGCGGCGACAAGAAGAAGAAGATGAGGAAGGTGGTCTACTACGAGACCGACTCCTCGTCGCCATCCACCTCCAGCTCCGACACGTCATCCGTAACTTCTAAGCGCCATGAGCGCAAGAAGTTTAGTAAGATCCCCCTACGCTATCCTCGCATTCCTAAACATACGCCATTACTTTCCGTCCCATTAGGCAAACCACCAACGTTTGATGGTGAAGATTATGCTAGGTGGAGTGATATGATGCGATATCACCTAACCTCACTCCACAAAAGTATATGGAATATTGTTGAGTTTGGTGTACAGGTACCATCCGTAGGGGATGAGGATTATGATGAGGACGAAGTGGCCCAAATCATGCACTTCAACTCCCAAGCCACCACTATACTCCTTACCTCTCTAAGTCGAGAGGAGTATAACAAGGTGCAAGGATTGAAGAGTGCCAAAGAGATTTGGGACGTACTCAAGACCGCGCACGAAGGAGACGAGGTGACCAAGATCACCAAGCGGGAGACGATCGAAGGGGAGCTCGGTCGCTTTCGACTTCGCCAAGGGGAAGAGCCACAAGAGATGTACAACCGGCTCAAGACCTTGGTGAGCAAAGTGCGCAACCTCGGGAGTAAGAAATGGGATGACCATGAGATGGTTAAGGTTATTCTAAGATCCCTCGTTTTTCTTAATCCTACGCAAGTTCAATTAATTCGAGGTAATCCTAGATATACACTAATGTCTCCCGAGGAAGTAATGGGTAATTTTGTGAGCTTTGAGTTGATGATCAAAGGCTCAAAGAAAATTATCGAGCTAGATGGCCCCTCCACGCCCGAAGCATAGTCGGTCGCATTCAAGGCGACAGAGGAGAAGAAGGAGGAGTCTACATCAAGTAGACAACCCATCGATGCCTCTAAGCTCGACAACGAGGAGATGGCGCTCATCATCAAGAGTTTCCGCCAAATCCTCAAGCAAAGGAGGGGGAAGGATTACAAGTCCCGCTCCAAGAAGGTGTGCTACAAATGTGGTAAGCCTGGTCATTTCATTGCTAAATGTCCGTTATCTAGTGATAGTGACAGGGTTGACGACAAGAAGGGCAAAAGAAGAGAAAAGAAGAGGTACCACAAGAAGAGAGGCGGCGATGCCCATGTATGCCGTGAGTGGGACTCCGAGGAGAGCTCCTCTGACGAGGACGCCGCCAACATCGCCATCACCAAGGGCCTCCTCTTCCCCAACGTCGGCCACAAGTGCCTCATGGCAAAGGACGGCAAAAAGAAGAAGGTGAAATCTAAATCCTCCACTAAATATGCATCCTTTAGTGATGAAGATTATGCTAGCGATGAGGAGGATAATTTGCGCATCCTTTTTGCCAACCTAAACATGCAACAAAAAGAAAAATTAAATGAATTAATTAGTGCTATTCATGAAAAGGATGAACTCTTGGACACCCAAGAGGACTTCCTAATTAAGGAAAATAAGAAGCATGTTAAGGTTAAAAATGCTTACGCTCTAGAAATAGAAAAATGTGAAAAACTATCTAGTGAGCTAAGCACTTGCCATGACACTATTGCCAACCTTAGAAATGAGAATGCTAGTTTAATTGATAAGGTTGATTCAAATGTTTGTAATACTTCAATTCCCAATCTTAGTGATGATAATGTTGGATTACTTGCTAAGATTGAAGAATTAAATGTTTCCCTTGCTAGCCTCAGAGATGAAAATGAAAAATTAATTGCTAAGGCTAAAGAATTAGATGTTTGCAATGTTACAATCTCCGATCTTAGAGATAACAATGATATTTTACGTGCTAAGATCATTGAACTTAATTCTTGCAAACCCTCTACATCTACCATTGAGCATGTTTCCATTTGTACTAGATGTAGAGACATTAATGTTGATGCTATCCATGATCACCTAGCTTTAATTAAGAAACAAAATGATCACATAGCTCAACTTAATGCTAAGATAAATGAGCATGACTTAGAAAATGAAAATTTTAAATTTGCTAGAAGCATGCTCTATAGTGGGAGACGCCCTGGCATCAAGGATGGTATTGGCTTCCAAAAGGGGGACAATGTCAAACTTAATGCCCCTCCTAAAAGATTGTCAAACTTTGTTAAAGGCAAGGTTCCCATGCCTCAGGATAACGAGGGTTACATTTTGTACCCTGCCGGTTATCCCGAGAGCAAAATTAGGAGAATTCATTCTAGGAAGTCTCACTCTGGCCCTAATCATGCTTTTTATGTATAAGGGTGAGACATCTAGCTCTAGGCAATCAACCCGTGCTAAATTTCCTAAGAAGAAAACTCCTAGTGCATCAAATGATTCCAACTTTTCATTTAAAACTTTTGATGCATCCTATGTTTTGACTAACAAATCCGGCAAGGTAGTTGCCAAGTTTTTTGGGGGCAAACACAAGGAGTCAAAGACTTGTGTTTGGGTACCCAAAGTTCTTGTATCTAATGCCAAAGGACCCAAAACCGTTTGGGTACCTAAAACCAAGAACTAAACTTGTTTTGTAGGTTTATGCATCTGGGGGCTCAAGTTGGATCATCGATAGCGGGTGCACAAACCACATGACAGGGGAGAAGAAGATGTTCTCCTCCTATGAGAAAAACCAAGATCCCCAAAGAACGATCACATTCGGGGATGGAAATCAGGGTTTGGTCAAAGGATTGGGTAAAATTGCTATATCACCTGACCATTCCATTTCAAATGTTTTTCTTGTTGATTCTTTAGATTACAACTTGCTTTCTGTTTCACAATTATGTAAAATGGGCTACAACTGTCTTTTTACGGATACAAGTGTCACTGTCTTTAGAAGAAGTGATGATTCAATAGCATTTAAGGGAGTGTTAGAGGGCCAGCTATACTTAGTAGATTTTGATAGAGCTGAACTCGACACTTGCTTAATTGCTAAGACTAACATGGGCTAGCTCTGGCATCGCCGACTAGCACATGTTGGAATGAAGAATCTTCACACACTTCTAAAGGGAGAACATATTTTGGGACTAACAAATGTTCATTTTGAGAAAGACAGGGTTTGTAGCGCATGTCAGGCAGGGAAGCAAGTTGGTGTTCATCATCCACACAAGAACATAATGACGGCTGACAGGCCACTTGAGCTCCTACATATGGATCTATTCGGCCCGATAGCTTACATAAGCATCGGCGGGAGTAAGTACTGTCTAGTTATTGTGGATGATTATTCTCGCTTCACTTGGGTATTCTTTTTACAGGACAAATCTCAAACCCAAGAGACTTTAAAAGGATTCTTGAGACGGGCTCAAAATGAGTTCAGCTTAAGGATCAAAAAGATTAGAAGAGACAATGGGACGGAGTTCAAGAACTCACAAATTGAAGGCTTCCTTGAGGAGGAGGGCATCAAGCATGAGTTCTCTTCTCCCTACACCCCACAACAAAATGGTGTAGTGGAGAGGAAGAATCGAACTCTATTGGACATGGCAAGAACCATGCTTGATGAATACAAGACTTTGGATCGGTTTTGGGCCGAGGCGGTCAACACCGCTTGCTACGCCATCAACCGGTTATATCTACACCGAATCCTCAAGAAGACATCATACGAACTCCTAACCGGTAAAAAGCCCAATGTTTCATATTTTAAAGTCTTTGGTAGCAAATGCTTTATTCTTGTTAAGAGAGGTAGAAAATCAAAATTTGCTCCTAAGGCTGTAGAAGGCTTTTTACTAGGATATGATTCAAACACAAGGGCATATAGAGTCTTTAACAAGTCCTCTGGACTAGTTGAAGTTTCTTGTGACGTTGTGTTTGATGAGACTAACGGCTCTCAAGTAGAGCAAGTTGATCTTGATGAGATAGGTGATGAAGAGGCTCCGTGCGTCGCACTAAAGAACATGTCCATTGGAGATGTGTGTCCTAAGGAATCCAAAGAGCCACCACAAGCACAAGATCAACCATCTTCCTCCACACAAGCATCTCCACCAACTCAAGATGAGGATGACACTCAAAATGATGAAGGAGAAGATCAAGAAGTTGAGCCACCTCAAGAGAAGAGCAATGATCAAGGGGGAGATGCCCATGATCAAGATGAGGAAGATGAACAAGTTCCAAGACCGCCACACCCAAGAGTCCACCAAGCAATCCAACGAGATCACCCCGTCGATACCATCCTCGGCGACATTCATAAGGGGGTAACCACTAGATCTCGTGTTGCACATTTTTGTGAGCATTACTCTTTTGTTTCCTCTATTGAGCCACACAGGGTAGAGGAAGCACTTCAAGATTCGGATTGGGTGGTGGCGATGCAAAAGGAGCTCAACAATTTCACTAGGAACGAGGTATGGCATTTAGTTCCACGTCCTAATCAAAATGTTGTAGGAACCAAGTGGATCTTCCGCAACAAGCAAGATGAGCATGCTGTGGTGACAAAGAACAAAGCCCGACTTGTGGCCAAGGGATATTCACAAGTTGAAGGTTTGGATTTCGGTGAAACCTATGCACCCGTAGCTAGGCTTGAGTCAATTCGCATATTACTTGCCTATGCTACTTACCATGGTTTTAAGCTTTACCAAATGGACGTGAAAAGTGCCTTCCTCAATGGACCAATCAAGGAAGAGGTCTATGTTGAGCAACCTCCCGGCTTTGAAGATAGTAAGTACCCTAACCATGTATATAAACTCTCTAAGGCGCTTTATGGGCTCAAGCAAGCCCCAAGAGCATGGTATGAATGCCTAAGAGATTTTCTTATCACTAATGGCTTCAAAGTCGGAAAGGCCGATCCTACTCTATTCACTAAAACCCTTGACAATGATTTGTTTGTATGCTAAATTTATATTGATGATATTATATTTGGGTCTACTAACGAATCTACCTGTGAGGAATTTAGTAGGATCATGACACAAAAATTCGAGATGTCGATGATGGGGGAGTTGAAGTACTTCTTGGGATTTCAAGTGAAGCAACTCCAAGAGGGCACCTTCATTAGCCAAACCAAGTACATTCAAGACATTCTAAACAAGTTTGGGATGAAGGATGCCAAACCCATCAAGACACCCATGGGAATCAATGGGCATCTCGACCTCGACACGGGAGGTAAATCCGTCGATCAAAAGGTATACCGGTCGATGATAGGTTCTTTACTCTATTTATGTGCTTCTTGACCAGACATAATGCTTTCGGTATGCATGTGTGCAAGATTCCAAGCCGTCCCTAAGGAAGCTCACCTTACGGCCGTAAAACGAATCTTGAGATATTTAGTTTATACTCCTAAGTTTGGGCTTTGGTACTCTCGGGGATCCACATTTGATTTAATTGGTTATTCGGATGCCGATTGGGCGAGGTGTAAAATTAATAGAAAGAGCACATCGGGGACTTGCCAGTTCTTGGGAAGGTCTCTGGTGTCTTGGGCTTCAAAGAAGCAAAATTCCGTAGCTCTTTCTACCACCGAAGCCGAGTATATTGTCGCAGGCCATTGTTGTGCGCAGTTGCTTTGGATGAGGCAAACCCTCAGGGACTATGGTTACAAATTAACTAAAGTTCCTCTCCTATGTGATAATGAAAGTGCAATCCGCATGGCGGATAATCCCGTTGAACATAGCCGCACTAAACACATAGCCATTCGGTATCATTTTCTAAGGGATCACCAACAAAAGGGAGATATCGAGATTGCATATATTAACACCAAAGAACAATTAGCCGATATCTTTACCAAGCCACTAGATGAACAAACTTTTAACAAACTTAGGCATGAGATAAATATTCTTGATTCTAGGAATTTCTTTTAAAATGATTTGCACACATAAGCTCATTCATATACCTTTGATCATGTCTCTTTTATATGCTATGACTAATGTGTTTTCAAGTGTACTTCAAACTAAGTCATAGATTGAAAGGGAATTCGAGTCTTCGGCGAAGACAAAGGCTTCCACTCCATCGAGTCACTCATCCTTCGTCGTCGCTCCGAGCAACCACTTCGTCTTTGGTATAATCTTCACTCATATTATTGTTTGCCAAAAGGGGAGAGAGTAGTTTAAAATGGCTTATATTTCACTCAAGTATCCGTTTTTGGCGATTCATGCCAAAGGGGGAGAAAGTATTAGCCCAAAGCAAAAGGACCGCACCACCACCTAATTTTAAGATTTTCAAATTGGTATCTCATTGTGTTCAAAAGGGGGAGAAAGTAGTATTTTCAAAATCGGTGTATTAAAACCCTCTTGAACACTAAGAGGAGAATTTTATTGAAAGGGAGTTTTGTCAAAGGAAACACATTTGAAACAGGGGGAGAAAATTTCAAATCTTGAAAATGCTTTTCAAAATCTTATTCATTTATCTTTGACTATTTGCAAAAGGACTTTGAAAAGAATTTACAAAAGAATTTGCAAAAACAAAGCTTGTGGTGCAAGCGTGGTCCAAAATGTTAAAAATAAAGAAACAATCCATGCATATCTTATGAGAATTTTTATTGGCTCAATTCTAAGTAACCTTTACACTTACAATTATGCAAACTAGTTCAATTATGCACTTCTATATTTGCTTTGGTTTGTGTTGGCATCAATCACCAAAAAGGGGGAGATTGAAAGGGAATTAGGCTTACACCTTCTCCTAATTGATTTTGGTGGTTGAATTGCCCAACACAAATAATTGGACTAACTAGTTTGCTCTAGTCTATAAGTTCTACAGGTGCCAAAGGTTCACAATAAGCCAATAAAAAGACCAAGAAAGGGTTCAAACAAAGAGAGCAAAATACAATCCAAAGGCACCCTGGTCTGACGCACCGGACTGTCCGGTGCACCACTGGACAGTGTCCGGTGCACCAGGGCACTTGAAGCTGAACTCGCTACCTTCGGGAATTTCAGAGGGCGCTCCGCTATAATTCACCGGACTGTCCGGTGTGACAGCGGAGCAACGACTACTTCGCGCGCAACGGTCGTCTGCAACCGCATTCAATGCGCTATAGTGCGCGCAAGAGTCAGAGCACGCGCAGTTGGCACACCGGACAGTCTACAGGACCTGTCCGGTGCACCACCGGACAGCCCAGTGGCCCCACAAGTCAGAGCTTCAACTGTCGAACCCCAACGGTCTGCTAACGTGGCTGGCGCACCGGACTGTCCGGTGCGCCATGCGACTGCAGCCTTCCAACGACCATTTTTGGTGGTTGGGGCTATAAATACCCCAACCACCCCACATTCAATGGCATCCAAGTTTTAACACTTCTACACCTTACAAGAGCTATAGCATTCAATACAAGACACACCAAAGAGATCAAATCCTCTCCCAACTCCACACAAAGCTCTAGTGATTAGAGAGAGATTTGTTGTGTTCATTTGAGCTCTTGCGCTTGGATTGCTTCTTTCTTTCTCCATTCTTTTGATCAAACTCAATTGTAACCAAGGCAAGAGACACCAATTGTGTGGTGGTCCTTGCGGGGACTTTGTGTCCCGTTTGATTGAGAAGAAGAAGCTCACTCGGTCTAGGTGACCGTTTGAGAGAGGGAAAGGGATGAAAGAGACCCGGTCTTCGTGACCACCTCAACGGGGAGTAGGTTTGCAAGAACCGAACCTCGGTAAAACAAATCATCGTGTCTCGCTCTTTATTTGCTCATGATTTGTTTTGTGCCCTCTCTCTCGGACTCGTTTCTATTTCTAACGCTAACCCGGCTTATAGTTGTGCTTAAGTTTATAAATTTTAGATTCGCCCTGTTCACCCCCTCTAGACAACTTTCACTAGTGCTTTATGTGAATTTGGGCATTGAGATACACATTATTCATGTTCATGCTTTTATTATCTGTTTGTTATTTACTGTTCATGATAATATCATTATGTTAATTGGAACATGAAGCGACCACCCGGGAAAACAGTGCTACCACAAGGGTGGTATGGGACGCCCTTGGTTGACTAATTAGGAAAGCTAGTGGATGACTACCTTACCCGAAAGGGGCAAGGGCAGTAGGGGAGTGGTCAGTGTAGGGAGGTCCTTGGGTTGATTTTGCTACGATGTCGGTCAGGCGAGGGATCCCTGCATTGGAGCTTCCTAGAACTGTAGCGGGTTTTCTGAAGCTAGTAGAACTTTATAAAGGCCTCGTAGTGTATCCTGTCTCGCAGATGGGTAACATGACTTGTGGGTAAAGATGTGCAACCTCTTCAGAGTGTAAAACTGGTATATCAGCCGTGCTCACGGTCATGAGTAGCTCAGACCCTCACATGAGTAATTTATAGAACTAAATTCAATTTGTCATATGCATTGCATCGCGGATGTTGTTATCAATTTTGATCTATTACTTATTTGGGTTGGTATCTACTTATACTTAGTAACTGCTAATAAAATTTTGACCAACTTTAAAAGCAATGATCAGCTTTAACCATCCTCTTTGGTAAGCCTTACACTTTACATGAGCTCCTATCTTTGGTGAGTCCATGCACATTATTCCCCACAACTTGTTGACCGATGAACGTATGTGAGCTCACCCTTGCTGTCTCACCCCCCCACACACACAGGTCAAGGACATGTACCGCAGGATGAGGCACATGAAGGATGTTGTGATGAGTTCGTGAGTGGTCTAGGCCATCGTCTCACAGTCAACTTTGGGTTGCTGGATCGTTGTCTCCTTATGATGTGATTATTTATTTATTTTGTACAGATCTCCTATTATATAGTAAAGATGTGACATTCGTTCATGTACCATGATTCATTATATATGTGAAACTTGGTTCCAACACATCTGATGATTAAATTCGCGCCCGGGTCTTGGTGCCCCCAAAACCCGGGTGTGACATTGAGTTTCAATTGCTTTACATATATGTTTTTTAGTTTGTTACAGGGAGATCTAAGTACCATATCAACTATTACTTATACAAAATGACTTCTAAGCTCCATACGCCTGGTTGTTGTACACTACATCTGATTATGTTCCCTAGTTCGTTTGGGCTTTATTTGGCTAGCTTCGACCAACCCTAGCTAGTTGTATTGGGTTGCTCTTCAGATGATGATGTGCCTTGGACCCATATTATGGAGAACATATTTACCCATGCATACGATTATTAAAAAAAATCTAAATTAACCATATAATTTTATATCTAGACTTTTTCGAGAAACAAATGTGCCTCTATTTAGCCACTCTATCATTGTGATAAATAATCTATAGACCCTTTAGATTTGCATCTAAATTATCACTTCTGCCATTTTTAAGAACAGACCAAAATATCCTCTGAAATCTTCATTTAGATTACCACATACCAGTATCTATATTTATATTACCATTATTGTATTTTATTGACCAACGAATTCAGATATTATCATTATAATCAAACTTGACATTGCTAACCACGCTGGCCGCGAGGTGCCCATGATGTATGGTCCAGTTTATCAGTTCGTATATTGCCATCTAAAGAAGAAACAATAGGAAAGCTTTCTGTTTTCTTCATTGTTGTATCGGCCCACATCCAAAGACCCAAAAGCTATATATTTAGCTGGAGCGGCCCAGATTGTGTATTGTCTTAGGCCCATAGCTTTGGTAGTGCAAAGCACGAACAGCAACACGAATTGGAAAAAAAAGTAGCTTTTTATTACTAAGACTATTTCCAGCAACTCTATATCTCACTTCTTATCTCACTCCCTATAAAACCCGTCTCTACAAACAGTATATCCATAGTGTAAAATAAGGTTATGTACGGCCACGTACACGGTGCTGCTCTAACAGTACATGCTTTTGCTTCATGCTTCTGGCCTCAATGTGCGAGCATGTTTTCGCCGGCTCTGATTGAGTTCTCTAAATTAGTTCACCATGCAACATGTTATAAGAAACATGATTCGTTTGAGACTAAACATATAATTAATTTATATATATATGTCTACGTCCATTATTATTCATTCGAATATGGATGGAAAAAAAGGGCTAGAAAAAACTATATTTTAGAATAGAGAGAATATACGTTAAATAAGCTTAGGAGTTTTAGGATGAATAGACATCCAATGCAAACCATGCATATTTATTTTTGTACCATATATGAGACCTCACTCCTTTTTCTATCTTCTGCGTGTAATTCCTGAGACCATTTTTAATGGAAGTTTTATACTCATTAAACGTGGTGATATATCATCGTATTTGGTGACATTATAATGCAATTAAAGAGAGAGATATAAAGAGAGTTACCGGAGCCATGCCTAGCAGAACCGCAGGGAGGGGCAGCAGCTGCCTGCACGCGATAGCGTCTCGTCAGTCGTGACCACCTTCCGCTGCTGTGCATGGTTTGCGGTTGCGGAATGCGCATGCGCGGATGGAGTGGGCCGCAATCACTAGCAGCAGCAGCTGCTCTCTCTCTCTCGGAGAGGAACAGTTCGGATTCCGACGGCACGGCGGCGGCAGCGGGCAGGGAGGGACGTACTCTGTGGTCTGTCCGCAAGGCATGGGGACAGAGGCCGTTAGTGCCACGTGAGGCGCGGATAGGATTCGACATGGACCGGTCGGTCGGTCGGCTCGGCTGTTCTACGGCACGGTCGATGGTTCACGCCCGACGTGTGCAGCGATTTATGTCGCGTATTTAACTCACTGTCCATTGTATTGTATACAACGTGTACTACGTTGGCACGTGGTCTTGCGAACGCCGCGAGAACGACAGCGAAGCACCGGTACGCCGTGGATTTCTAGAGCACTGGAGTTCCGTGCACGTGCCATTCGATGCGCTCTCTCTGTAATAACGTTGCTTGCTGATGGCAGGAGCCAGGAGAGACTGTAATAACTACTGTGTAACGGAATTCCCACCAATGCAAGTTTCAGAAATCTTATCGGAGTAGTAGATCTATAGCGACCATGCATGTGGTTTCACATCTCTAGTCTCGTTGCGTTTTCAGGTATCATAGACTGATAGACACGATAGCATTATGAATGCCAGGCACCTTCCTTTTTAAAATCAAACTGAAGTAACATTCCGTTCACATATTTGATATTTGTAACATAATAGGTAACTGATAAGGATAGATCATATTTATTTAGGACCGCCGGCTATAATCAGATATCACACTAGAAACTAATACCGGTCTATTTAAACTTCTTACCACTGGTACTCAAGTGTGCATCGTTATTATTTATCTTACATTTTCGTGAACCAAACAACACGTAAATGGTAAATCACTACCGGAATCCGATCCTTTGCCGAGTGCCGGCCGCTTTGCCGAGTGTCTTTTCTCGGGCACTCGGCAAAGACGGCTTTGCCGAGAGCCGCACTCGGCAAAGCTCGGCTCTCGGTAACGAGCGTCTTTACCGAGCGTAGGGCACTCGGTACAGGTCCACACTCGGCAAATCCATGTTTGCCGAGTGTCAAACACTCGGCAAACAGGGCTCTCGGCAAAGGGCCGTCAGCGGCCGTCCCAAAGCTGACGGCCGTCAGTCTTTGCCGAGCGCCAATGGTTGGCACTCGGCAAAGAGTCTTCTTTGCCGAGTGTCGCCCAGTTGACGCTCGGCAAAGAACTCTTTGCCGAGTGCCATCCGTAGACACTCGGCAAAGTATATTTTTATTTCTTTTATTTTGTCTCCCAAACTTTTTGTGGTATGTTCCTACACTATGTAGACCTACATGTATCATTTGTGGACAATTTTAACAGAGTTTCAATCGTTAGTAGATTTAGTTCGTTTATTTGAATTTCTTCGGAAAATTTAGATTTGAACTGCAGGTCACTCGAAACTTGGAAAACCGTGCATGAAAAAATGATATTCATGTTACTTAGCATAAGTTACGAACGATTCCAGGAGCGGACCAAAAACTTCGAGCAACATGCTCACTAAACATGGTCGTGAACTTGTCATCAACATGTTTAAAACTTGTATAAAACACAAACAAAGTCAGAAAATCTTGAAACTTGTCCACGTGTCATGATATCATATGTACAGGCTGCGATAAAAAATTGAAAAAATTTCGAGAAAACTATGACGCGCTATGTGTACAAACCTAAGAGATCCACATTGAAACTCTATGATTTCATGTGTAGTTCTCTTAGGTTTGTACACATAGTGTCTCACAACTTTGTCCAAACATTCTCAATTTTTTATCACAACATGTACATATGATATCATGACACGTGGACAAGTTTCATGATTTTCTGACTTTGTTTGTGTTTTATACAATTTTTAAACATGTGGATGGCAAGTTCACGGCCATGTTTAGTGAGCATGTTGCTCGAAGTTTTCGGTCCGCTCATGGAATCGGTCGTAACTTATGCTAAGTAACATGAATATCATTTTTTTCATGCACGGTTTTCCAAGTTTCGAGTGACCTGCAGTTCAAATTTGAATTTTCCGAAGAATTTCAAAAAAACAAACTAAATCTACTAACGATTGAAAACTATGTTATAATTGTCCACAAATGATACATGTAGGTCTACATAGTGTAGGAACATACCACAAAAAGTTTGGGAGACAAAATCAAAAAAATAAAAATATACTTTGCCGAGTGTCTGGATAAGACACTCGGCAAAGCTTCCTTTGCCGAGTGCCAGCTGCGTGGCACTCGGCAAAGAATAGGGAAAGAGTCTTTGCCGAGTGTCGCTCAAGGGACACTCGGCAAAGACGGCTTTGCCGAGTGCCCGCGATCTGGCACTCGGCAAAGCTTATTTTAAAATTAAAAAAAACTTTGCCGAGTGCCAGATCACGGGCACTCGGCAAAGCGCCCTACATACAACAGCCCGCGGGCATCTTCTTCCTCACTCTCTCTCTCACTCACTCGCCTGCGCCGCGCCGCCGTTCCGCGCCGCCGCCGCCGTGCCGTTGCTCGCCGGCGCCGCCCCCTCGCCCTCGCCGCCGCGCGCCCTCGCCGCCGCGCGCCCGCGCGCCTGCGCGCGCTCCCGCGCCGCCGTGTGCGCTCCCGCGCCGCCGCGCGCCCATTCCCGCGCCGCCGTGCGCGCCCGTTCCCGCGCCGCCGCGCGCCCTCGCCGAGCGCGCTCCCGTGCCCGCCGCCGCCGCGCGCCCTCGCCCGTGCGCGCTCCCGTGCCGCCACCGCGAAAAATGCGCTCGCCCTCGCGCTCGCCGAAGCCGCGCCCGTCGTGCCCGCGCTCGCCGTGCCGTTGCCCGCGCTCGCCGTGCCGTGCCGTGCCTACGCTCGCCCTCGCCCGTCGTCGTGCCCCTCGCCTAACCCCTCGCCCTCGCCCGTGCCCCCGCCGTTTCCTCGCCCACCGCCCCCGCCCGTGCCCCCGCCGCTCTCCTCGTCGTGACCCCGCCGTTTCCCCGCCGTGCCCTCGCCCGCCAAGCGCCTCGCCCGCCGAAACCTCTAAGGTGATTACTTGTTTTATGTTATACGTGTATGATTTATATGAAATGATTAGTTTTAATATTAAGTTAATTATATACGTGCATGATTAGGTTAATATGTAGTATTGTGGATTGCCGGCCATCGTGCCGTTGAATTATGCATGGATGTCAGCCATCGTGCTGATAGTTTTATTTGCAGGATTTTGAAACCTCCCCGTGCAGGGGAGGTGCTGCCGAAATTTTCTGTTGCTAGGCTTTTGTATTAACAGACTTGTGTTTCTTTTTTACAGAGAAGATACTTGTCTTCCTAGCCGCTGCGGGTCTCCCTGCACCGCGTCCCGTCGCCACTACACCGACCCGCCACAGCCCCACTAGCCTGACTCCACCGCCACCCTAGGTATAACCTCTACATCCGCATCATGGTCGTAGATCACCTAACCCAGTTAGGCGTCTCCCGTTCGAAAGTGATACGGTGTAGATATGCAGATCTTTGCATATCTACAAATGTATCAGTTTCGAATTGTCCACGTTTTTTGGACAGCCCGCGGTTGCGTAGATGGTGTTAGTTTCATGCTCTGCTCCGGTCTGAGATAGAGTTTCGGCGTCACCTCCCTGTTGTTCTCCGGACAGTACACTCTCCCTGCCAGGACGTGTATCCGGAGAACAGCGGGGAGGTGCTGCCGAAATTCTATCTCGGATCGGAGTAGAGCATGAAACTAACACCATCTACGCAACCGCGGGTGGGATTAGGACCTATCCTCACCTATTAGAAGGTAGGAACGTAGTGTACATGCATTACATGTCTATATTAAACTATACTCGGTTATATATGTTAGAGGATGGAGGACCGTGAGTGGATGTACACGGGCCGTAGAGGAAGGAACGATGTCACCACTGAATGGATTAGAAAGACCGATGATTTCGTGGAACAGGCATATGGCAAAGCTACTAAAGGAGCGAGTCTAGTCCCATGCCCGTGCAGCAAATGTGACAACCGGAAAAGAAAACCAAAGAAGACCATGGTAGAACATATTTGGAAGAATGGATTTACGCCGGGCTATACTCGGTGGATATTTCATGGTGAAGCGCATCGTACGAGAGAAGAGGTGCTGAGACAACGTGTCGAGGATTATGACGCGGATGCGGGGGTAGCGGATATGTTGAACGACTATCAGGAGGCACAGTACACGGGAGGATGTATGGATGACGAGCCAGAGCCGACTGCAAAGGCGTTCTACGACATGTTCGACGCGGCACTGAAGCCCCTTCACGGCCAGACAAAGGTTTCTCAACTTGATGCCATTGGGCGTGTAATGGCGTTCAAGTCGCAGTACAGCATCAGTAGAGATGCATTCGATGGCTTGTTGACAGTTATTGGGAGTCTGCTTCCGGATGATCACATTCTGCCAAAGAGCATGTACGAGGCACAGAAACTACTTCGTGCACTTAAGATGACGTATGAGCAGATTCATGCTTGTCCGAAGGGCTGCGTGCTATTTAGGAAAGAATACGCGGAGGCAAAGTACTGTCCCAAGTGTAATTCGTCTAGGTTTATGGAGGTAGACTCTGGTGATGGACAGAAGAGGCAGCTCGACATCCCCTTGACAATCCTACGACACCTTCCGTTCATACCGAGGATCCAGCGTCTTTACATGACAGAGGAATCCGCGAAACAGATGACATGGCACAAAAATGGAAAACGATACAATCCTGACAAGATGGTGCACGCGTCAGATGGTGAAGCATGGAAACACTTTGATGACATTCACCGTGAGAAAGCCGAAGAGGCTCGTAATGTACGTGTTGCGTTGGCCACAGATGGGTTCAATCCCTATGGAATGAGCGCTGCCCCGTACACATGTTGGCCCGTGTTTGTTATCCCAATCAATCTCCCCCCTGGTGTGTGCTTTCAAAGGCAGAATATATTCGTGTCGTTGATAATTCCCGGACACCCGGGGAACAAAATGGGCGTGTACATGGAGCCTTTGATCGATGAATTGGTACGTGCCTGGGAGGAAGGGGTATGGACATATGACCGAGCTACGAAGACAAACTTCAGAATGCATGTTTGGTACCAGTACTCCATGCATGACTTACCGGCGTATGGGCTATTCTGTGCCTGGTGTGTTCACGGTAAATTCCCATGCCCAGTTTGCAAGGAAGCTCTCAGGTTCATTTGGTTGAAAAAGGGTGGCAAATATTCGTCCTTCGATAAACATCGACAATTTCTTCCTGCTGACCATCCATTCCGCCTAGACATCAAGAACTTTACGAAAGGTGTCGTAGTGACAGACCGCCCACCTGCAACGATGACTGGTGCCGAAATTCGTCAACAGATAGATGGGCTCGTGACCAATACAGAAGGTGGTTTTGTGGGATATGGTGAGCAGCATATGTGGACACATAAGTCTGGCTTGACTCGGCTCCCCTATTATGATGACTTGCTCCTTCCACACAACATTGACGTGATGCACACTGAAAAGAATGTTGCCGAGGCACTGTGGGCAACAATTATGGACATTCCTGATAAGTCAAAGGATAATGTGAAGGCAAGAGTGGATCTGGTAGCGTTATGTGATAGACCAAAACTAGAGATGAAGCCGCCAAGTGGGGGAAAGACGTGGAGAAGGCCTAAGGCCGATTTCGTCCTAAGTAGGGCCCAGAGGAAGGAAGTACTTCAGTGGATAAAGATGTTGATGTTCCCTGATGGATATGCAGCTAACCTGAGTAGGGGGGTGAACTTATCTACTATGCGAGTCTTAGGGATGAAGAGTCATGACTTCCACATATGGATTGAACGGATTCTTCCTGCGATGGTTCGAGGCTATGTCCCTGAGCATGTCTGGCTAGCGCTTTCAGAGTTGAGCTATTTCTTCCGTCAGCTTTGTGCAAAAGAGTTATCTCGGACCGTGGTTGCAGACTTGGAAAGATTGGCCCCCGTGTTACTGTGTAAGCTTGAGAAGATATTTCCACCTGGCTTCTTCAATCCAATGCAGCATTTGATTCTTCATCTCCCCTATGAGGCACGAATGGGGGGCCCCGTGCAGGGACGTTGGTGCTATCCAATCGAGAGATGTCTAAAGACTATTCGAAAGAAATGTAGAAATAAATGCAAAATCGAGGCTTCCATTGCAGAGGCATACATTCTAGAGGAGGTCTCAAACTTCACAACAACTTATTATGGTGACAAACTGCCGAGCGTGCATAATCCACCCCCTCGTTACAATGATGGCGACAATGAATCGAACCTTAGCATATTTCGAGGCCAACTCGGAAGCGCAAGTGGCTCGACCACCAAGACCCTGACACATGAAGAGTGGCGGCATATCATGCTATACGTATTGACCAACCTTGAAGAGGTGACGCCATACATGGAACAATTTCTTCATGAATTCTGGCGTCGATCAAGGGACCCCACTCCACAGGAATATGACGCTCTTCTTAGAAAGGGTGCGAGAAATGGGTTGCCCGATTTCATTTCCTGGTTCAAACATAAGGTACGTGCTTAGTTTGTAAAAGAGATACGTCTTTAAACTCAATTTAGCGTCTTTTAACTTGCGAATACTTGCAGGGCCAAAGAGATCCGTCTATGAGTGCCGAATTGAGACAAGTAGCCAACGGCTTTGCTTATAGGGTCAAGAAATATTCTGGGTATGACGTCAATGGATACCGTTTTCGCACAACACACTACGACAAAAGTCGGCCCAATCGGAAAACAACGTGTTCTGGGGTCTTTACGCCGGGCCTTGACAATGTCGATTATTTTGGACGAATCGAAGAAATATATGAGCTCAATTTTTATGGTTCCAAACCTCTTACTCCAGTGATATTCAAATGTCATTGGTTTGACCCTCAAGTGACGAGACGGACACATTCTAATCTTGGGATAGTCGAAATTCGACAAGATTCCACCTTAGCAGGAGACGATGTCTATATCGTTGCCCAACAGGCCACACAAGTGTATTATCTCCCATATGCGTGTCAAACGAAAGAACATCTTAAGGGTTGGGATGTTGTGTATAAGGTATCGCCGCACGGGAGGTTACCTGTTCCTAACGATGAAGATTACAACTTAGACCCGGACACATATGATGGAGAGTTCTTCCAAGAAGATGGGCTAGAAGGGCGATTTGAGATAGACTTAACCGAAGCTATCGGAATGGACGTAGATATTGAAATGGTTGTTGATGAGGAGGAGGATGAGGTGCAAAATGATAATGACTTAGTAATCCTTGAAGGCAATGACATTACTGACGAACTTGCGTCTTCCGATGGTGTGGAGATTGAAATGCTTGATAGTGATGATGAGAGTTATGATCCGGCTAACCCCGACACATATGAAGATTATTTTTAATCGATGTAATGCTATATGACTTTTTATTTCGTACCTGTTTTTAAATACATCTTTTTATATGTGCTTATTTGTTTACTCTTAATTGCAGGTTGTTGGACAAATATGGTGGGCGGTTTCCTGAGGAGGAGGAGGGGGAGGAGGAGTAGGACGGCGGACGATGCACAGCAGGCAGCGCAACAGGACGAGGCAGAGCAGGCAGCGCAGCAGCAGGCGGCGCCTCAGGACGACGACGGCCAGCAGCAGGACGACGACGACCAGGAGCAGGACGCCTCAGGTTCAGGCGGCTCTAGTTCAAGGAGCATCTACCTGCGAGGCCCCGCGAGTCTCCCTCAGCGTCCCATACTTCGGGACAGACGGCCGCTGATTCGGCCGGAAGGGGAGAGGTATGTAACTTTATGTTCTTCATTCTTGTTCATATTATGTGTTCAAAATCATAATATAAACTAATACTTTTTATTTATCACTTGGACAGGTCTTGGACGGTTTTGGATTATGCTGGGGGTCATCGTCGCCCCCCAATGGCATCCTCGGCCTGCTGTGCAGGGAACACTTCCCTGGACTTGTGGAGTACGCCGGAGTGACAGGCCCAGCCTTCACCTTTGACCACTACGCCGTCGCCCCCGATGCAGTAGACCGGGACGGCAGGGAATTCAATAACAAGGCGGAGCGGGTGAAGCAAGAGCTGTGGGTAAGTCTTAGTATAATGTAAAATATGTCGCATTCGTTGCAAATTCTTGAAATAATGTATGGATACATCGTTTTTGTATGCAGGATTTCTTCAGATGCGATGCTGGATACGAGGCTAGGGCGGATGTGGTGGCCACCACGAGCTGTAAGAAGCTCGTCGTGGACATGCACTATGAGGCCCGCATCCAGGCCATCATCACCTACCACGGCTCCGTCCTTGGGGAGAAGGTGACCAAAACTCAAGCCCGAACCATGTCGTTGACCAGGGAGCAGTACCTGCAGGTAAAGTCATGCATGTTTGGTACCAGTACTCGATACATGAATTTTATTTTATCTTCTGATATGCACTTTACGTGTTTACTTTGCAGATGATTCCACATTGGTGCGCCGCACATCCTCTGTGCTGGGAGCAGATGGTGGATAGGTGGTGTTCGGCTGAGTGGGACGAGGCGCACACAGCTAGCCGGGAACGGCGTTTGATGATGCAAGGCCCCTCCCACCACCAAGGCAGCCGGAGCCTGGGCCAATATGTCGAAGCATGGGTACGCCACCTTTTTTATTTAGATATATAGCACTAAGTTAGATATTATTTCTAACTATCTCGTTGGTTTTCGTTGCAGTCGGCGTCACATGGTGGAAGGCCTTGCTCCACCTTCTCGGCCTATGCTATGGCCCATAAGGGTAAGGCGACGTCCGACGTCACCTACAACCCGGATGACGGGCCCGAGGCCTACACCAACCCCGCCGTCTACAGCCGCCTCCATGACTACACCGCCATGGCGCAGGAGGTCCATGGCCCAGACTATGATCCGAGCACCGAGCCGATCGACACCGATGTGCTCATGAGGGTCGGCGGAGGCAAGAGACATGGGCGGTACTGGATTGCCGACGGGGCAATCGACTCGTCCTCCACTCCCACTCTGTCTCAGGTGAGAGCAAGGAGCACGGGCTCGAGTCCAGCCATACGACCTCGGCACGACAGCTCACAGCATCGCATACAGGCACTCGAGGTTAGTGTAACTCGTCCTTCCTTGAGTTATATACCTACTCTTTGAGTTACTATAACGTTGGCTTGTAATATTACATACCCAACTAGAAGAAGAGAGGAGGGAACGTCGCGAGATGGAGGCGAGGATGATGGCGGAGCGGGAGGCGGAGCGGGAGGCCCGCCGGGCAGATCAACAGAGGATGGCGGAGATGTTCCAGTACATGCAGAGCCTTGGCGCCGCACAGGGCATCGCTCCGCCACCTCCATTGTTCCCTCCAGTTGACCCTGCTCTCTTCCACACTCCTGTGAGTATCAAAATTGTAGTTAGATGTTTGTAATGCATCTGGTATAACACATGCAATCTCTTCTCTGTGCAGGGCCAATCTGGGGAGGCATCCAACAATCCTCCGGAAGGGTTCAGCCCAACGCAGCCCCGGTCAAGCCGCCCACCTCCATGAGTGTTGTGTTCTCATTGCTTTAGACTTCTGTACTTGTGTATAATACTTATGTCTGTGTTTGATACTTATGTGAGAGCTTGCGACGTTAGAGACTTATGTTTGTGTTTGATACTTATGTTTGTGATGGATATTTATGTTTGTGGTGACGGTTCTATGTTTGTGTTGGCTATTTATGTCTGTGATGATATGTGTGATGTATATATGTGATATATATGTGATATCTTCTGTTTGTGTGGATGGAATACAAAAAACAAATAAAAAAGGTATATACTGGTCACTTTGCCGAGTGTAACACTCGGCAAAGAGGCTCTTTGCCGAGTGTCAAGGTCATAACACTCGGCAAAGAGCACAGACCTGGGCACCGGCTTAGGTTCTTTGCCGAGTGTTATGTCCCTGGCACTCGGCAAAGAGGTCGGCTTTGCCGAGTGCCGCGCGGGACACTCGGCAAAGAACCTGACATGGGGACCCTCCCTGGCGGGTTATTTGCCGAGTGTCCCATGTGGCACTCGGCAAAGATGGATTCTTTGCCGAGTGCTGCACGGAAGACACTCGGCAAAACTAACTTCTTTGCCGAGTGTCACGTGGGACACTCGGCAAAGCCGCCGTCTCCGTCACTCGACGCCGTAACGGCTGCTTTTCTTTGCCGAGTGCTCTCTGGCACTCGGCAAAGATCTTTGCCGAGTGCCCAATAAAAAGCTCTCGGCAAAGAAGGCTTTGCCGATGCACTGTTCGCCGAGCCTTCTTTGCCGAGTGTAACACTCGGCAAAGCCTTTGCCGAGTGTTTTGAACGCTTCGCCGAGTGCTTCAGGCACTCGGCAAAGCGACTGATTCCGGTAGTGAATGTTTACACTTAAGCACGTAAATGGTGAATGTTTACACTTGACTTAATCCAGAACTGGAAAAGGGTCGTGACATGTATGGACACCTACCACCCCACTTTATGTGTTCTTTTCGTTTCTTTCTGGATTCGGATTTTACAAAAAAAAAATTATATATGTAATTTTCTAATAACATTGATCTTCTCAACCAAATCTAAAAGTATATTCCCTTCATGCAAAGATAAGTATATTCTATAATCTTAGTGAAGAGATTAATTCTAGTGAGAAATTATATATACATATTATAAAAATTACTCTAAGATATAATATTGCACTTGAAGAATACAAATAGAAAAAAAATATAACTAGGTATAGTTATTATACTTCAAGAATTTAATAATACAAAAAGATAACTAGAGTCGGTGAAAAAGCCTGTGAGCCGAGCGAGCTCGTCGTTTCGCGAGCAGTAATTACAAAACTGTCGGGAAACCACGGTTTCTCACCCGACTTCTCGTTACGGGTTGGGATCAAGTTTTTTCGACCGATTTCCCAATTTTTTCTTCAAAATCTAAAAAATTATAAAAATAAAAATAGTGTTATAACAGACTAAATATTTTTCTGAGTATTCTTATATATCTTATGTATTTAATTTATAGTTTTTTTAAAAAAAGATCAATCATCATTTTTCGCCAAAAACAACGAATTTCACTGGAAAAACACGGTTTCTCGGTTCTTTCTTGTTGAAATTTGTTATTCAAATTTAAAAATATGTGCACCGAAATTTACCGAAAAGTAGTTTCTCGGTGGTAAAAGGCGGTTTCTTGAGGCTAAGGGGAGATTTCTGGCCTAAGCCAAATCCGGTGGTTTAAATTTAAAATTTCCAAACCGTTCGGTATTTTACGAAATTTGGCGGTTTCTCGCTGGTTTCTCGTTCTCAGCCGTGGGCAGTAAATGAACAACGTCAAACGGGATTGCTCGCTAGTCGACGACAACGGCTCGGCGCGTTCTCTCCCAGTCCCGCCCCACCGAGCGATGAGGAGGCCCGCGTTGTACAGGATCGTTGTCTCCCAGGGATGAGGCACGGATCCGGCTATGGCGCGCAGGAGAACCAAGCTACGCGCCAAAATCCCTCGGGTTGCATCATTCATGCCGTTTCCTCATCCTTCATTCCCTGAGCATTAGGGCACTATTGTAGACGCATAGGACATTAGTACATACCACCAGGTTGTATATAAAGTTGTAATACTGAAAACAGTGAGAAACACTACTGTATAAGTGAGTTAGTGAGTACACCACCAAAAATAAGGGTATAAATTTAAAAACCCTATATTGGTGCCCTTATTTAAATTCGTGCCCTTATTTTTGGTCGTGTACTCACTCATACCCTTAGTCGTGTTTTTTTCTCAGCTTTGCCCTTCCAATGCTATAGAACAGAAGGACACAGCTGAGCAAAAAACACGACTAAGGGTACAGGTGAGCACACCATCAAAACTAAAGACACGAATCTTATTTCTTTCTGAACCTGAATCATATAGCTTCTATGTATTAGAGAGTAAGCTTAATAAAGATGGTATCAAGTGTCGTACTGTTTTTTCAGCGAGTGTCCCAAAACTGGTCACATCACAAGGATCTAAATTAAATCTATAGAAGGGATGTCAAAACAGAAGGGTGTACAGAAGAGGGTTCTGCAGACTGTTTTTTTCTATTAATCACCTTGAGTATTCAGTCTTTCCGCCTTCTGCCTTCAGTGTGTAGACAACAAAGTTCATATGTATTTTGCATGAATCCTTACCGATCATATGAACCGATTTTATTTTCCTGTTTACTTTCCTCGGATATAGTTTATGAGTCGATTTTTAGCATAGCTGGGCGATGCTGTGTACTTGAAATTAGTTGAACCACAGTACTGAATGCTCTTGCTGATTAACCATTTTCCTGGATGCTCTAGTTTTTAGGAAAATTGACTGTCAGTGTGCAAGCTGTAACTTGTCTGAAAGTATTTGTAGGTGCAAAATTGTGGATTCCTATATTCCATGGAACCGCTTCATGTACAACTTGCAGGTCTCCCTGTCTGTTTATATGAATTAGCATCACTGAATATTCAGGTGTGTTCGATTTGTATCCATCGTACCTCTATATGTACAACTTGCTGGAAGCAAAATGTTTTAAGCTTAGTAGGTCTAAAACAGAGTATATGAAGTGTGATTTCAGTGTTATGGAGTATGAGGATGGTGATATTAGTCTTGATGGACAAGTGATGCCCAAAAAAGACACTTTTCGTTACTTAGGATCAATGCTTCATAAGGAGGAAGACATCGATGAGGATGTCAGTCATAGAATTAAAGCTGGACGGTTGAAGTGGCGGCAAGCTGCGGGTGTCTTATGCGACCCCCGGGTGCCATACAAACTAAAAGGCAAATTCTAAATGATAGCAATCCGGCCGACTATGTTGTATGGAGCAGAATGTTGACCTAATAAAAGACGACATATCCAACAACTAAGTGTGGCAGAGAAGCGTATGTTACGCTGGATATGTGGCCATACAAGGAGAGATCGAGTCCGGAATGATAATATACGAGAGAGAGTAGGAGTGACGCCAATTGAGTAGAAGCTTATGCAACATCGTTTGAAATGGTTTGGATATATCCAACGAAGACCTGAAGAGGCACCAGTGCATATCGGAATAATTAGGCGTCCCGAGAATGTGAAGAGAGGTAGAGGTCGACTAACCTTGATGTGGACAGAGGCTGTGAAGAGGGACCTGAAGGAGTGGAATATTGATAAAGAGCTCGCCGTGGATGGGAAAGGGTGGAAGTGTGCAATTCACGTGCCAGAACCCCGATTTGTAGTTTCGCTTTTCTTCCTTATCGTTTGACATTTTCTTGTGCCCCTTTAGATTTTTCTGGTTCTTATGGGTTTTATCTTTTTTTATGTGTTTCCCCGTTTCGTCGTTTTTCGATTCTCCTTTGTCTTTGTCTCCATTTTCTTTTCTTTGGGAGTTGAGCTCTGAGGTTTTCATATGGAGTTTCATCTCTAGCCTACCCCAACGTGTTTGGGACAAAAAGGATTTGTTGTTGTTGTTGTATACCTCTATATGTACCTATTATGTAGTTTTTTTTGGCTATTTTGCATTGAAAATTTGTATTGAGAAATTACTTGTTCTTGACCTGCATCAGCTAATATCAGATGTTCTTGTTTCTTACAGTTATTACTACCCGGAGGAGCGGAAGATCAATATGGGGAATCGCAGAATAAGCAACTTGTTGTTATCAGACATGACAGTGCTTTGGAAAATAGAAACGGTGCACAGGATGCTAGTGCTCTGGTGCTAGGGATGTCCTACCAGTGTAGTGCTACTCTTATACTGATTTTGCTACATCTTAGAAAGCTCTGGACATTAGCAATGTCGATTCAGTATTATGCTCATACCAATTGGTTCTTCTGAACTATACCACACTGTATTCTGAGCTATGTTGCCACTGTCTACATAATTTTTTTTTGTAGAAATTTCTAACTTTGATAGTGCGAATACCTTGTATGACTATTTTATTTATGCTTGATCTATTTTGTATAAAATTGTAATACAATGATATAAAATAGTATTCAAGATTGATCAACCGAACGTGTTGTTGCGCCTCCAATTGAAACGTGTTAGGATAGATATGACTCAGTCTCGTGATCGAGTCGATAGCGATCAACCCTAAAATTCTTTTCATTGATTTCATTCTTGATTATACTTAATTGCTCATATTTAGAACTTACTTTTTTAATTCCTTATTTCTTATTTTTACTTCTCAATATATTAGTACACCAAGACCAAGGTGTAACATCAACTTGTTAGATACTACTGAATTCAATGACTATAGTGCACTTTTCTATCTTAAAGCAGGAAACTTAAAAACTTGAGAGAGATGATTGCATTTTATAACCCCTTAATCCAGCATCATCGATGCTCTATTAAACCTGTTGGGCACTAAAAAAAGCACCGGACGGTCCGGCCCTGAGGCCGGACGGTCCGCGCCTGTGGGCCGAACGGTCCGCGCGCGCCGAACATATTAGGGTTTCGAGTTTCTTGCTGTGTTTGGTGACGAAATTCACGGAATTAGCTCGGGATTTTGTTTCTAACTGGTCCAGCCCCCCTCCTCTATAAAAACAGAGGAATACGACCGATTTAATCAATCAATCGAACCCTCACTCAATACAATTTACATTTATTCTTAGGAGTAGTTCTAGTCTAGTTCTAGGTTAGTCTTCCGATCCCCAAATTCCTCGCTTCTATTTGACTCTACGTCGATTAGAGGAGTCTAGGTCGGCCTGCCGAGCCTAGACAACACCTAGGATCTCTCCTCCCCGACGAGGTCCCTCCCGGGAGCGAGATCCAGGCATCGCCGGCGACCTTCGCCGCCCCCTGCGTACGCGCGGACCGTCCAGCCCTAGTGCGCGGACCGTCCGGCTGTTGGGCAGGAAACCCTAGCCCCACGCCAGGTCGCGGACCGTCCGGCCCCTGGCCGTGGACCGTCCGCTCCTGTGCAGAGAGCACCGCCGCCGGTTCTTGTTTAGTGTTTGGCGCCCGAAAAAGGTGTCAACATACTTTTTGGCGACTCCGCTGGGGACAACACATATAGACTCATCAAATCGGCCCTCAATGGCCGGTTCGAGGGATAGCTCTAATATTGCCCCAAACAACATTATAGAGCCGACTTGGGAGACCTTGCCGGCAGACGAACAGCTCCAATTCGAGGAGCACAAGGAGCAGGTGATCCAAGAAGCGAAGGCAAGATTCCTGGCCAACTTCAAAGTGGACAGGAATAACAAGGTCGTTCGGCAACAGGCCACGGATCTGGCTTCACTTCGACTACCCCCGAGGTAAGCAACGCAAACGAGATACAATCTCTTAAGAATTATGTAGATGAACAATGAGAACAAATGCAAAATATCATAGGGGGTATGCAAAATGATTATAGGAGACTAGTACGTGCATTTGATAAATCCATTATTGCAAATTTTCCTTCGCACGAGGTTGAATTAGGGGAAAACACGCGTGATACATCGACTATAGGTTGTCACGGCCAGTCACAACCCCTTTATGGGATGCCGATGTATACATACCCTGAGCAAACATAAATTGGCAGTAAATCAGCCGATCTGCACATGCCCGGACCGTCCGCACGTGAGCGCGGACCGTCCAGGCCAGCAACGGCCGGACCCATTTTTAATGAATTACCCAGACATGCACCCGAGCCACAACGAACTGTACAGATCTAAACTTTTGTCACACTCGGTTTTAAGGAACAAAGCCGGCTGTGTCTCATATATGCGCCAGAGAAGACAACACATATAATAACATAGTGCATAGAGATAAATATCATAAATGTACTTATTATATAGCGGAAGTCTTACAAAAATAAATAATAAAATAAAGCAAAATAAGTATTATTCCCTGGTGCCACAAAGCTGATTGGGAGACGCCACCTAGATCAAGTGGAAAGCCTTAGTGTTAGGCGGCTCCTCTTCGACCACCTGTTCTTCTCCTGTAGGGGTGTGAGACAGCAAGAGTGAGCTCACATACGATCATAGCTCAACAAGTCGTGGGGAATAATGTGCATTAACTCACCAAAGGTGGGAGTTCATGTGAAGTGTAAGGCTGATCAACAAAATAAAGGCTGAAGCTGAGCATTGCTTTTATAAGTTGGTTAAAATTTTATTAGCAATTACTATGTATAACTGTCGGCGTTTCGAGACCGGGGGGTCCCCGAGCCGACGAGTGAGTGTGCCGCGTGCCCCAGCCCAGATGGGTCGAGCGCGTGGGCGAGCGCGAAGGGGGGAGAGCGAGGTGGCCGGAGCCGGGTCGTGAGGGAGGCGGAGATCCCGCGGCCTTCGTGTTCGTCCCGCGCCCAGGTCGGGTGCGCTTGCAGTAGGGGGTTACAAGCGTCCGCGCGGGTGAGGGGAGCGAGCGGCCCCAAGAGAGCGCCTGCCCCTGCCCTCGTTCCCGCGAGGCCAACCTTCTCTAAGAAGGCCCTGGTCCTTCCTTTTATAGGCGCAAGGAGAGGATCCAGGTGTACAATGGGGATGCAGCAGAGTGCTACGTGTCTAGCGGGGGAGAGCTAGCGCCCTGGGTACATGCCAATGTGGCAGCCGGAGAGAACTTGGCACCCAGCCGGTGTGGTGTCGTGGCTGTCGGAGGAGTAACGGAGCCTGGTGGAGGGACAGCTGTTGGAACAGTTGGGCTCTTGCTGACGTCCCCCTGCTTCCGTAAGGGAGCCGAGAGCCGCCGTCGTCATGGGTCTAGCGGGGCGCCATCATTGCCTATCTGGCGGAGCTAGCCAGATGGGACGTCGGTCTTGTTCTCTGCGGCCCAAGTCGGCTCGGGGCAGGGTGATGATGGCGCTTCCTGTTGACGTGGCGGACTTGTGCCCTAGGTCGGGCGACGTGGAGGCTCCTCTGAGGCCGAGGTCGAGTCTGTCTTCCATGGCCGAGGCCGAGCCCGAGCTCCTGGGTCGGGCGAGGCGGAGGTCGTTCGGCAGAGGCCAGGGCGGAGTCCGAGCCCTGGGTCGGGCGGAGCGGAGTTCGTCGTCTTCCGGGGCCTTAGCCCGAGTCCGAGCCCTGGGTCGGGCGGAGCGGAGTTCGCCGTCTTCCGGGGCCTTAGCCCGAGTCCGAGCCCTGGGTCGGGCGGAGCGGAGTTCGCCGTCTTCCGGGGCCTTAGCCCGAGTCCGAGCCCTGGGTCGGGCGGAGCGGAGTTCGCCGTCTTCCGGGGCCTTAGCCCGAGTCCGAGCCCTGGGTCGGGTGGAGTGGAGTTCGCCGTCTTCCGGGGCCTTAGCCCGAGTCCGAGCCCTGGGTCGGGCGGAGCGGAGTTCGCCGTCTTCCGGGGCCTTAGCCCGAGTCCGAGCCCTGGGTCGGGCGGAGCTTCCTATGGCGCCTTTGGCAAGGCCTGGCTGCCTGTCAGTCTCACTCTTTGCGTTAAATGCCCCTGTGACTTGGTCGGTCGGCGCGGTGATTTAGTCAGGGTTGCTTCTTAACGAAGGCAAGGCCTCGGGCGAGCCGGAGATGCGTCTGCCGTAAAAAAGGGGGCCTCGGGCGAGACGGAAACACCTCGGGGTCGGCTGCCCTTGCCCGAGGCTAGGCTCGGGCGAGGCGTGATCGAGTCGCTCGTACGGACTGATCCCTGACTTAATCAAACCCATCAGGCCTCTGCAGCTTTATGCTGATGGGGGTTACCAGCTGAGAATTAGGCGTCTTGAGGGTACTCCTAATTATGGTCCCCGACAGTAGCCCCCGAGCCTCGAAGGGAGTGTTAGCACTCGCTTGGAGGCTTTCGTCGCACTTTTTTGCAAGGGGACCAGCCTTTCTCGGTTGCACTTTGTTCCGGTGGGTGCGCGCGAGCGCACCCGCCGGGTGTAGCCCCCGAGGCCTCGGAGGAGTGGTTTCACTCCTTCGAGGTCTTAATGCCTTGCGCAATGCTTCGACTGGTCTGGCGGTTCCCTCATGCGAACAGGCCGTAGCCCGGGTGCACTGTCGGGGCCCAAGTTCTCGGGCTGGTATGTTGACGCTGTCAACGGTTTGGCCGGAGCCGGGTTTGCGAGAGCAGCCCCCGAGCCTCCGCACAGGGCGAGAGGGCGATCAGGGACAGACTCGGCTTTTTTACATACGCCCCTACGTCGCCTTTCCGCAAGGAGGAGGGGGGAGAGCGCCATGTTACCCTCGATGGGCACCGAACATGGTGTCTCCGGTGAGCTGCAAGCGGGTAATCCGAGTGGACGTCCGTGCCCCGTTCGTTGGGGGTCGGCTAGGGGCCCGGAGGCACGCCCAAAAGTACCTGCGGGTGATCTGCGGGACCCGGTCCCCTGGCGACGGGGTCCGAGGGCTCGTTGCCTCCCTCCGATGGGATTCCGTTACAGGATCGTTCCCGCTGGTCTCGGAAATGTCCTAGGGTACCTCGGGAGCGCAGCCCGAGCGTTGGTTATGTATCGAACGTACCCCTGGTCATCCCTCGCTCGGTGTCTGAGGCGACTGTGAACCCTTCGGGGGGCCAGCCTTCGAACCCCTGATCAGTAATGGGCGCGGAGCCCGAGTAGCCTGAGGCGGTCGTGGAACCTTTCGGGAGGCTGACCTTCGAACCCCTGACCAGTAGTGGGTGTCGGGCCCACGCGATCTGAGGCGGCTGTTGAACCCTTCGGGGGGCCAGCCTTCGAACCCCTGATCAGTAAGGAGGCTCGGAGCCTAGTTCCTTCACGGGGAAGGATCCCTTTGGGGGTATCCCCTTTCCCGGTCCCTGTTGCAAGAGATAGAGAAAGAGGAAAAAGGGAAAAAAGGATACGAAATTGAACGACGTGGCGTACCTTTTTTGGTGTGGTCGTTTTGGCGAAGGCGAAGCGTCGCCAGCTGCTTCTGCCAGAAGCGCCGCCTGTCCAGCCGCGGAGTTAATGCGCCGGGGCGAGTAGTTGGCGAGGCTGCCGTTGCGCGTGCGCGAGCCGTTCGAGGAACGGGTCACGGGCGCGTCGTCTTCACACCGTGAGAGGGGGTTCTCTCGCTGCCTCCGGATGGGACGTGAGCTTGGCTGACGGCGTGACCGCTGCTCCCGCGCGCCTGCCACCGTTATTACTGCCGGCCCACTTTTGACCGTGTTTGACCGCTGCGTCAGGCTGGCGCTGCTGGGTCGCGCGCTGGGTCGCCTCGGGTCGCGGTATTGGTTCCGCAATCGAGGAGGTGCGGTGGTGGCGCAAGTGGTACAGTTGCTTGCATGCAGCATCCGGCGCGCCGGTCGCGCGACGCGTGGGCTTGGGCCTCCGTGCTGGCAGGTCAGGAGTCGGAGAGGCGCGTCCACTTGGCGCGGTTGCATGCCGCCTGCATGGCTGCCCGCCCCTTTCGCCCGTTGGTCTGGGCAAAAGTGGAGGGTCACTTGTATCCGCTGGGTGGTTGCGTGCGCCACGGCGGTTTGGCTTCTTCTGCTCGGAGCCGGTCTGCATGACATACGGGTCCCAGCCCCCACGCCGCAGGGGAAGGCTTTGGAGGCGTGTTGGAGAAGACTCAGCCCGTGACGGTCGGGGGCGCAAGCAGGGAGAGTCGCCTTTAAAAGGAGGGCGACCCCTTTCGTAAGGCGACCATGTCTTCTTCCTCCCTTATGCGTCGTGTCTTTCCACCTTTCAAGCCCCCGGATGGGGGAAACCGCCGTCTTTTCACCCCATCGTTGGAGGAACGCAACTCCGTGGGAGTTGGTACCTTTCAGCCATCGTTCGGCTTCAAGGATTTTCATCATGCAGCCCGGCTGCACCCCTCCACCGGCGGTCACCCAAGATGGTGACCTCCGGCTTGATGGTGGGGGAAAGCGAGCCGGGCTGCGGCCTCCGCCCCTTCCTCAGCCTCAAGGATTTTCATCACCAGGGCTGAGGAGGGGAGTGTGCCGAGTTGGGGTTGGCCCCTGTGCGGGCGGTGGCCCGCTCCTTCCCTCAGTGATCGGGGGGAAGGGCGGGAGTCGTCCGTGGCGCTAACAGCTGCACCGTGCCCGGCTCTCTGAGCCGAGCAGTTTCGGAGCCGCTCCCGGTGCCGCCTCCCGCCACGGCAGCTGGAAGAGGTTCTTCCGCCGGCGCGACAGCCAAGGTTGGCCATGGACCGACCTCCAACTCTACGGCCTTCTGCCCATCCTTGCCTCTCGAGTTTGGGCAAGGGCGGGGGCCTCCTAGCAGCAGCATCCGCCCTGAGGCCATCATTGCTGCTGTTCGGCCCCCCGGGGCAGAAGTCTTCATCGTCGCCGCTGTCGGGGCGGGCGGCGACATGCCGTTCGTCGGTCTTCTGTTGCCCCGCAGGCCCACCCCTATCGAGTGGGGTTGTTCGTACCTGCGGAGGGGGAACCAGAGTTCCGTTTGTAATGGCACTTCGAATGCCGGGTTTTTTGTTCATTTCGGCTTTCGGGGCCTGAACATGTATGTAACGTCAGCACAGAGCCGTATTTTTTCCTCATTTTTGAGCACTAAGACTCGTCTGCTGATTATCTGAATCGCTTCACCAAGCATGAGTCGCCCCGTGTCAAGGTGACGAGTGAGGTATCCGTATCCCGGAGGCGTAGGAGTCCCTCGGCTCGGTCGGCCCTGCTGTCCGAGGCTCCTCTAGCTTAGTTAAAGAGACCCCTCGGCCGCTCTTCGACGAGCCGAGGCCAGGGGTAGCGATATCAGCATGAGCAGAGGCGGAGTTGGCTCGAAAATGAAACCTGGTTGGCCGGAGCCTAGCCGGGTTGTCCGTTGGCAGGATCGACGCCAGAGTTGATCAGCCGAGGCTTCGGACCGGGCCCGCGCCCTCGGAAGATGGTTGGCCGAGGCCCCGGAGGTGGCCGGCCGAGCCGTCTGCTCGGGCCGGATCCCGGAGAAGTCCCTGACAGCGATTGCTCGGGCGTGGTGATGACGTCGTCCTTCGGAGCGGAGACCCTCGGACCGCGTCGCCGTCCTAGGCTAGATCGGGCCTCGCCGAAGGTGCCGTTGATGCCGAGGGTGTTGCTGCCCCCTTTCCGGTGTCAAGACCCGAGCCTGCAGGATCAGATTGTCTTGTAGCGTGTGCCTTGTGCGGCCGTCGAGGCCAGAACACACACCCTCGCTGCGTTGTAAAGCTGCGTCTCTTTTCCTCTTGTTTCGAGTATCTGGACTTTTTGTTGGTAACAGGGATGTTAGTGCGAGCGAGAGTTGCTTCTCGCGGAAGGTGATGAGTGAGGTATCCGTATCCCGGAGGTGTGGGAGTCCCTCGGCTCGGTCGGCCTTGCCGCTTACGCGTACTTTCACCCGTCCATGAGGCCCCGTCACCGACTTGGTCGAGAAGGCTCGAAGGATCGCTTCGGCAGAAGGGCTTCCGAACGTAAAGACTTGTTCGATCCGTGGAGCCACTTTATCCGATCGCGAGTTACTTATCGCAGAAGGTGATGAGTGAGGTATCCGTATCCCGGAGGCGTAGGAGTCCCTCGGCTCGGTCAGCCTTGACTGCTTACATGTACCCCGTCGTTTCCAGGACCCACTTTTCGAAGTAGTCAAAAAGCACGAAAGACATTCTGGTAAAAGAGATTTTTTTTTCGAGGAAAATTTTGACGCAGAGGGGGTTTCCCCCCTTTTAGCCCCCGAGGGAGGGTCGGGCTTTGCCGAGGCGAGGCCGACCCTCCCTTGTTGACTAAACTTTGCGTGGGTGCGAGGTATATGAACAACTTGGAAACATCTTAAGGGTAGAAGCGACGTAGCTGTTGGATGTTCCAAGCGCTGCCGTAGACCTCGCCTTGACTGTTGGCCAGCTTGTACGTTCTGGGCTTCAGAACTTTGGCAATGACGAATGGCCCCTCCCAGGGGGGCGTGAGCTTGTGCCTCCCTCGGGCGTCTTGCCGCAGCCGAAGCACCAGGTCGCCCACCTGGAGGTCTCGGGGTCGGACCCCTCGGGCGTGGTAGCGTCGCAGGGACTGCTGATACCGCGCCGAGTGTAGTAAGGCCTTGTCCCGAGCCTCTTCCAGCTGGTCCAGCGAGTCTTCTCGGCTAGCTTGGTTGCTTTGATCGTCGTAGGCTCTCGTCCTCGGGGAGCCGTATTCCAGGTCCGTGGGCAAGACGGCCTCGGCCCCGTAGACCAGGAAGAACGGCGTGAAACCCGTGGCTCGGCTTGGCGTCGTCCTCAGGCTCCAGACCACCGAGGGGAGTTCCTTCATCCATCGCTTGCCGAACTTGTTGAGGTCATTGTAAATCTGAGGCTTGAGCCCTTGTAGAATCATGCCATTGGCACGCTCTACTTGCCCATTCGACATGGGATGAGCAACGGCAGCCCAGTCCACCCGGATGTTGTGATCCTCGCAAAAATCCAAGAATTTTTTGCCGGTGAACTGGGTGCCGTTGTCGGTGATGATGGAGTTCGGGACCCCGAAGCGATGGATGATGTTGGTGAAGAACGCCACCGCCTGCTCGGACCTGATGCTGTTCAGGGGTCGGACCTCGATCCACTTGGAGAATTTGTCGACGACGACCAGCAGGTGCGTGTAGCCCCCGGGCGCCTTCTGCAGAGGGCCGACGAGGTCCAGACCCCACACAGCGAAGGGCCAGGTGATGGGTATCGTCTGTAGAGCCTGAGCGGGCAGGTGGGTCTGCTTCGCATAGAATTGGCACCCTTCGCAGGTGCGGACAATTCTAGTGGCGTCAGCCACCGCCGTCGGCCAGTAGAAGCCTTGCCGGAAAGCGTTCCCGACGAGGGCTCGAGGCGCTGCATGATGGCCGCAAGCCCCCGAGTGTATCTCCTGCAGGAGTTCCTGACCTTCGGCGACGGAGATGCATCGCTGGAGGATGCCCGAGGGGCTGCGGTGGTAGAGCTCCTTCTCATCGCCTAGCAAGACGAACGACTTGGCGCGTCGCGGTACCCGCCGAGCCTCGGCTCGGTCGAGGGGCAGTTCTCCTTGGCGGAGATATTGCAGGTACGGGGTCTGCCAATCTTGATCAGGCGTGACCCCGCTCCGCTCCTCCTCGATGCGCAGTGCCTCGCCCTCGAGGGCCGAGGGTTCCTCGGGCTGAACCGAGGATGGATCGGGCTGGGCCGAGGTCCCCTCGGACGGGGCCGAGGGCGCCTCGGGCGCGGGCGTGTCGCTGATCTTGACGGAGGGTTGGTGCAGATCCCGGGAGAAGACGTCCGGGGGAACCGTCGTTCGCCCCGAGGCTATCTTTGCCAGCTCATCCGCAGTCTCGTTGTAGCGCCGGGCGATGTGGTTAAGCTCGAGCCCGTAGAACTTGTCTTCCAGGCGTAGAACCTCATCACAGTAGGCCTCCATCTTCGGGTCGCGGCAGTGAGAGTTCTTCATGACTTGGTCGATGACGAGCTGCGAGTCGCCGCGAGCGTCGAGGCGTCGGACCCCTAGCTCGATGGCGATTCGCAATCCGTTGATCAAAGCTTCGTACTCAGTCACATTGTTGGACGCCGGGAAATGGAGGCGTAGCACGTAGCGCAAGTGTTTCCCGAGGGGCGAGACGAAGAGCAAGCCCGCGGCGGCTCCCGTCTTCATCAGCGACCCGTCGAAAAACATGGTCCAGAGCTCCGGTTGGATCGGAGCCGTCGGCAACTGGGTGTCGACCCATTCGGCTACGAAGTCCGCCAGTACCTGGGACTTGATGGCTTTCCGAGGGGTGAACGAGATTGTCTCGCCCATGATTTCCACCGCCCACTTTGCGATCCGTCCCGAGGCCTCTCGGCACTGGATGATCTCCCCTAGGGGGAAGGATGACACCACAGTCACCGGATGAGACTCGAAGTAATGTCGCAGCTTTCACCTCGTCAGGATCACTGCATACAGCAGCTTCTGGACTTGTGGGTAGCGGATCTTGGTTTCGGACAGCACCTCGCTGACGAAGTAAACTGGCCTCTGAATGGGCAAAGCATGCCCCTCTTCTTGCCTTTCGACCACGATCGTGGCGCTGACCACCTGAGTGGTAGCGGCGACGTAGACCAAAAGGGCTTCTCCATCAGCTGGGGGTACCAAGACGGGCGCCTGGGTGAGGAGCGCCTTCAGGTTCCCGAGAGCTTCCTCGGCCTCGGGAGTCCAAGTGAAGCACTCGGCCTTCCTTAAGAGACGGTACAGGGGCAGGCCTCTTTCGCCGAGGCGTGAGATGAAACGGCTCAAGGCCGCGAGACATCCCATGACCCTCTGTACGCCTTTTAAGTCCTTGATGGGCCCCATGCTTGTGATGGCTGCGATCTTCTCCGGGTTGGCTTCGATGCCCCGCTCGGAGACGATGAATCCCAGGAGCATGCCTCGGGGCACCCCGAAGACGCACTTCTCGGGATTGAGCTTGACGCCCTTCGCCTTGAGACACCGGAATGTCACTTCAAGGTCGGAGAGAAGGTCGGAGGCTTTCCTTGTCTTGACTACGATGTCATCGATGTAGGCCTCGACCGTGCGACCGATGTGTTCGCCGAACACATGGTTCATGCACCGCTGGTACGTTGCACCCGCGTTCCTCAAACCGAACGGCATGGTGACATAACAGTACATGCCGAAGGGCGTGATGAAAGAAGTCGCAAGCTGGTCGGACTCTTTCATCTTGATTTGGTGATACCCTGAGTAGGCATCGAGGAAAGACAGGGTTTCGCACCCAGCAGTGGAATCCACGATTTGATCGATGCGAGGTAGAGGGTAGGGAACCTTCGGACATGCTTTGTTGAGACCAGTGTAGTCTACACACATCCGCCATTTCCCCCCTTTCTTCCTCACAAGCACAGGGTTGGCAAGCCATTCGGGATGGAATACCTCTTTGATGAACCCTGCTGCCATCAGCTTGTGGATCTCCTCGCCTATCACCCTGCGCCTTTCCTCGTCGAATCGGCGCAGAGGCTGTCTGACCGGTTGGGCTCCGGCCCGAATATCCAGCGAGTGCTCGGCGACATCCCTCGGTATGCCGGGCATGTCCGAGGGACTCCACGCAAAGACATCGGTGTTTGCGCGGAGAAAGTCGACGAGCACTGCTTCCTATTTGGGGTCGAGCCCGGAACCGATCCGGATCTGCTTGGAGGTGTCGCCACTGGGGTCGAGAGGGACGGCCTTAACCGTCTCCGCTGGCTCAAAGTTGCCGGCGTGTCGCTTCACGTCCGGCACCTCTCGGGAGAGGTTTTCCAGGTCGGCGATGAGGGCCTCGGACTCGGCGAGGGCCTCGGCGTACTCCACGCACTCCACATCGCATTCGAACGCGTGTTTGTACGTGGGGCCAACGGTGATGACCCCGTTGGGGCCCGACATCTTGAGCTTCAGGTAGGTGTAGTTGGGGATGGCCATGAACTTCACGTAGCATGGCCTTCCCAATACTGCATGGTAGGTTCCTCGGAACCCGACCACCTCGAACGTCAAAGTCTCCCTTCGGAAGTTGGAGGGTGTTCCGAAGCAGACAGGAAGGTCGAGTCGTCCGAGGGGCTGGACGCGCTTCCCGGGAATGATCTCGTGGAAGGGCGCAGCGCCTGCTCGGACGGAGGACAGATCGACGCGCAGGAGCCTGACGGTCTCGGCGTAGATGATATTGAGGCAGCTGCCCCCATCCATCAGGACCTTGGTGAGCCTGACGTCGCCGATGATGGGATCGACGACGAGCGGGTACTTCCCCGGGCTCGGCACGTGGTTGGGATGGTCATCTTGGTCGAAGGTGATGGGCTTGTCGGACCAGTCTAGGTAGACTAGTGCCGCCACCTTCACCGAGCAGACCTCCCGGCGCTCTCGCTTGCGATGCCGAGCTGAGGCATTCGCCGCATGCCCTCCGCAGATCATGAAGCAGTCGCGGACCTCGGGGAACTCTCCTGCTTGGTGATCTTCCTTTTTGTCGTCGTCGCGGGCCCTGCCACCCTCTGCGGGTGGCCCGGCCTTGTGGAAGTGGCGCCGAAGCATGACGCACTCCTCGAGAGTGTGCTTGACGGGCCCCTGATGGTAAGGGCACGTCTCCTTGAGCATCTTGTCGAAGAGGTTGGCACCTCCGGGGGGCTTCCGAGGGTTCTTGTACTCGGCGGCGGCGACAAGGTCCGTGCTGGCGGCGTCGCGTTTCGCTTGCGACTTCCTCCTGCCTTTCTTCTTGGCGCCAAGCGGAGTAGACGCCTCGGGTGCATCTTCCGATGGGCGGCCCTGGGGCTGCTTGTCCTTTCGGAAGATGGCCTCGACCGCCTCCTGGCCAGAGGCGAACTTGGTGGCGATGTCCATTAGCTCGCTCGCCCTGGTGGGGGTCTTGCGACCCAACTTGCTCACCAGGTCACGGCAGGTGGTGCCGGCAAGGAACGCGCCGATGACATCGGAGTCGGTGATGTTGGGCAGCTCGGTGCGCTGCTTCGAGAATCGCCGGATGTAGTCCCGAAGAGACTCTCCCGGCTGTTGCCGGCAGCTTCGGAGGTCCCAGGAATTCCCGGGGCGCACGTACGTGCCCTGGAAGTTGCCGGCGAAAGCTTGGACCAGATCCTCCCAGTTGGAAATCTGCCCCGGAGGCAGGTGCTCCAACCAAGCGCGAGCAGTGTCGGAGAGGAACAGGGGGAGGTTGCGGATGATGAGGTTGTCGTCGTCCGTTCCACCCAGTTGACAGGCCAGGCGGTAGTCCGCGAGCCACAATTCCGGTCTCGTTTCCCCCGAGTACTTTGTGATAGTAGTCGGGGGTCGGAATCGGGTTGGAAACGGCGCCCGCCGAATGGCCCGGCTGAAGACCTGCGGACCAGGTGGTTCGGGCGAGGGACTCCGATCCTCCCCGCTGTCGTAGCGTCCCCCACGCCTGGGGTGATAACCTCGGCGCACCCTTTCGTCGAGGCGGGCCCGACGGTCGCGATGAGGGTGCTCGTCGCCGAGGTGGCCCGGGGCCGCAGGCGCGGTGTTGCGCGTGCGCCCGGTGTAGACCGAGGCTTCCCGCATGAGTCGGGAAGTCGCGGCACGAGGTTCCGAGGGGTACCCCTGCCTTCGGGAGGCAGAGCTCTCGGCCCGCCGGGCCGCAGTGCCTTTCAGGAGATGCTTGAGCTCTCCCTGGATTCGCCGACCCTGAGTGGTTGATGACTCCGGCATCGCGCGGAGGAGCATCGCTGCGGCTGCCAGGTCCTGACCGGTTCCGCCGGATGCGGGTGGCGGCCTGTCCCTGGCATCGTTGGCGATGCGGTGCTGGAGACCCTGGGGCAGGTGACGTATTTCTCTGGCCGGGGCTGGCCCGCCCATACCTGCCCGACGTCCCGGCGGATTGCCTCGAGCGCTCCTGCCCCCTCATCGAGCCCGGCCTGCGCCCCGCGGACTTGCTCGAGCTGTGGGTCGTGACCCCCCGCCGGAACGGGGACCACAGCTAGCTCCCGCGGGATGTCGGCGCGAGGCGCTGGCCTAGGGAGATCACCATCCTCCGGCATGCCAAGACAGCTGCCTCCGGAGGGATCCCCTAGCTCGATGTGGAAACATTCGCGGCTCGGGCCGCAGTCCTTGTCGTCAAGGCTGCGGCTGCCGTCGGAACAGTCGGAGAGGCAGTAGTTACATGCGGTCATGAAGTCCCGCATGGCACTGGGGTTGCCAGTTCCAGAGAAATCCCAGCAGATGCTGGGGTCGTCGTCTTCCTCGGGCCCAAAGGGCCCGTAGGTCGAGACGCCCGTCAATCGGTCCCAAGGCGACCGCACACGAAACCCGAAAGGGGTTGCACTCGCCTCAACGTGAGCGCCCGCCAGAGCGAGGTCACTAGGCGGGTTGAGGTCGAGTCGAAATGACGAAAGATGGGAAGCAGCCGGTACCTTTTGGTCGACGAGGAGCGACGAAGTCACGTCGGGGGCTGATCGCGCCGTCGTCCTGGGTACGAGGGCGACGTCCTGTAGGCCCTCCGTGAGCGCGCTGGCGTCGTCCACTTGCTCGCGGTTGGCGTGTTGCGGGGGGACGGCGCTCGCCTTCGCCTCAAACGCGAGGGTGACGCCCGACGCGTCCTCCATTGGGGCGCTGGAGATGTCGATTTGCTCGACAGCCGACTGAGCGCAGCCTCCCGCTCGGCCCTGGTTGCCCCGCCTCCTCCTCCGATGGCGAGGGAGAGGATGGGGCAAGCTCGAATGTTGTTCTTCCCCCACGCGGGAAAGACGTCGTCGATTCCGCCGCCGGCAGGCGGGCTGTCGGCCACCATTGTCGCCGTCGCGCGGCGGTGGAAGGAGTATCATGTCGTAGCTGTCGTCGAAAGACATGAACTCGAGGCTCCCAAAACGGAGCACCGTCCCGGGTTGAAGAGGTCGTTGGAGACTGCCCATCTGGAGCTTGACGGGAAACTGCTCGTCAACACGCAGCAGGCCCCTACCTGGCGCGCCAACTGTCGGCGTTTCGAGACCGGGGGGTCCCTGAGCCGACGAGTGAGTGTGCCGCGTGCCCCAGCCCAGATGGGTCGAGCGCGTGGGCGAGCGCGAAGGGGGGAGAGCGAGGTGGCCGGAGCCGGGTCGTGAGGGAGGCGGAGATCCCGCGGCCTTCGTGTTCGTCCCGCGCCCAGGTCGGGTGCGCTTGCAGTAGGGGGTTACAAGCGTCCGCGCGGGTGAGGGGAGCGAGCGGCCCCAAGAGAGCGCCTGCCCCTGCCCTCGTTCCCGCGAGGCCAACCTTCTCTAAGAAGGCCCTGGTCCTTCCTTTTATAGGCGCAAGGAGAGGATCCAGGTGTACAATGGGGATGCAGCAGAGTGCTACGTGTCTAGCGGGGGAGAGCTAGCGCCCTGGGTACATGCCAATGTGGCAGCCGGAGAGAACTTGGCACCCAGCCGGTGTGGTGTCGTGGCTGTCGGAGGAGTAACGGAGCCTGGTGGAGGGACAGCTGTTGGAACAGTTGGGCTCTTGCTGACGTCCCCCTGCTTCCGTAAGGGAGCCGAGAGCCACCGTCGTCATGGGTCTAGCGGGGCGCCATCATTGCCTATCTGGCGGAGCTAGCCAGATGGGACGTCGGTCTTGTTCTCTGCGGCCCAAGTCGGCTCGGGGCAGGGTGATGATGGCGCTTCCTGTTGACGTGGCGGACTTGTGCCCTAGGTCGGGCGACGTGGAGGCTCCTCCGAGGCCGAGGTCGAGTCTGTCTTCCATGGCCGAGGCCGAGCCCGAGCTCCTGGGTCAGGCGAGGCGGAGGTCGTTCGGCAGAGGCCAGGGCGGAGTCCGAGCCCTGGGTCGGGCGGAGCGGAGTTCGTCGTCTTCCGGGGCCTTAGCCCGAGTCCGAGCCCTGGGTCGGGCGGAGCGGAGTTCGCCGTCTTCCGGGGCCTTAGCCCGAGTCCGAGCCCTGGGTCGGGCGGAGCGGAGTTCGCCGTCTTCCGGGGCCTTAGCCCGAGTCCGAGCCCTGGGTCGGGCGGAGCGGAGTTCGCCGTCTTTCGGGGCCTTAGCCCGAGTCCGAGCCCTGGGTCGGGCGGAGTGGAGTTCGCCGTCTTCCGGGGCCTTAGCCCGAGTCCGAGCCCTGGGTCGGGCGGAGCGGAGTTCGCCGTCTTCCGGGGCCTTAGCCCGAGTCCGAGCCCTGGGTCGGGCGGAGCTTCCTATGGCGCCTTTGGCAAGGCCTGGCTGCCCGTCAGTCTCACTCTTTGCGTTAAATGCCCCTGTGACTTGGTCGGTCGGCGCGGTGATTTAGTCAGGGTTGCTTATTAACGAAGGCAAGGCCTCGGGCGAGCCGGAGATGCGTCTGCCGTAAAAAAGGGGGCCTCGGGCGAGACGGAAACACCTCGGGGTCGGCTGCCCTTGCCCGAGGCTAGGCTCGGGCGAGGCGTGATCGAGTCGCTCGTACGGACTGATCCCTGACTTAATCAAACCCATCAGGCCTCTGCAGCTTTATGCTGATGGGGGTTACCAGCTGAGAATTAGGCGTCTTGAGGGTACCCCTAATTATGGTCCCCGACAATAAGTAAATACCAAACCTTAGTAAATATAAGTAAAAGTAAATAAAATAATCTCAATGTGATGCAAATGACAAATTGAGTTTTAATTCCATAGATTAATCATGTGAGGGTCCGAGCTGCTCATGACCGTGAGTACGACTAGTATACCAGTTTTACACTCTGCAGAGGTTGCGTATCTTTACCCACAAGTCATGTTACCCATCTGTCAAGAGACGACCAATCCCATACACCTCTACCGAGGAGGCGAAGCAAGGTAACACTATGAGGCCTTTACAAAGTTTCACTAGTTTCAGAAAACCCACTACAGTTTATAGGAAGCTCTAGTGTAGGAATCCCTCGCCTGACCGCCATCGCAGCAAAATTAACCCAAGTACCTCCCTACACTGACCACTCCCCTACTGCCCTTGCCCCTTTCGGGTAAGATAGTCATCCAATAACTTTCCTAGTTAATCAGCCAAGGGCGTCCCATTAAACCTTTGTGGTAGCACTATTTTCCCAGGTGGTCACTCCATATTCCCATTAACATAATGATCTTAACATGAACAGTAATAATAAAAGATAATAAAAGTGTAATCATGAATAGTGTATCTCCATGCCCAAAACCACAATAAGCAATAGCAAGTACTACCCAAAAATATTCAGTGGTAAACAAGGTATAAAGATAAACAAAACTGGGGGTAACCTATTGGATCCCATCAAAATTAACCTATGATGATCATTATGAATAATAGGAACATGGCTAGGTAAAAATAAGTGATCAAGGGCACAACTTGCCTTTAATGAGCTCCTGCTCAGCAACTTTTACCTGCTGAACCTCAGGATCCACAGTAGCTTGCTCGTCTACTCGCATCAACACAATACATACATAGTATAGTAAAAATTAACATCATACTAAACATGTAAATAAAATACACAATAATAATCTACACATTAAAATAAGATCCTAGGAACAGGAATCATTAATTTTGGAGTTATGGATTTTAAATTATGAATTTCCAAAGGTTTAATGTGCTTGAAATAGGATTAAATGAGAAATAAATTCTCTTACAGTTTTCATACCAAAACAGAGACTCTAGGTGATAAACATTAATATTACAAAATTTTAGAAATTGGAATGGATCAGTTTGGACTAAAAATGAATTTTCTAAGAATTAATTAAGTTCTAGGAATTGTTTTTGTATTAAAAATGCATTTCCTAATTCATTTAATCTGATTTTTCCTTCTCTGGATTGCACCTCAATAATCAGAAAGATCAGGGGCCTCGGCGCAACTAAACCTAAGACTCAGATTACTGTCAATGAGGATGGCGGGTTGGATTATGAAAAGAACAGGGACTCTTTTGCAAAACAGATAGGCCAAAGGGGTATCGCGATGTATCGGCCATTGGATCTCGCACAGAGGGCACAGATTAGATCGGATCTCGGCCGAACCGGTATGCGGCCAGAGCCACCCGATCGAAATCCAGTGGCAAGGATTTAATGAGTCTAGGATTTAATATTCACCACTGGATCACGCACCAACGGCTGGAATCCTCTTGGTCGAAACATCATCTGCCGTCTAATCTCCACAGTCAACAGAAGATCCGACAGCGCAAGCCACTCCTCCCCATCACTCACAGACACGGCGGCGCCGCCGTGCTTCTACGGCGGAGCAGCCCGGTGAGCCTCCCCACTAGGCGCTTACGGTGCTCCGATTCACTACAGACAGGCGTATCACGCTCGTATAATCGCGGTGAAGGTAGTCGAGGATCATACCGAGGGGTTGGAGCGATGGCGAAGATAGACCGCGAGGTACCGCGGTTGCCGCGGCGGAGAAGCACCACGACGCGAAATTGCTCGGCCCCGGGGCGAAGGTTGTCCAAATTGATGAGAGCCGAAGCTTTCCGCGCTAAGCAGGTCCTCGGGGTTCGATGCGGAGGTCCAGCCACGGCGTTGGTGAGGGGTAGTCATGGCGGCGGGTTCTCTCGTCTGCAATTCCCCAGTGATGGTGGAGGCCGAGCCTAGGTGTGGGTTGCTACGCGCTGGCGAAGAAAAAGGGGAGGACGAGGCAGACCCGAGGGTCGAGGCTCCTTTATGGTCGCGACGTGGGTTGGGCGTGCAACGGAATTGCGCGAGGTCGGCGCATGCCGCCATGCGCGGCGAGTTTGTTGAAGATGGTACTGACACGAGCGACCTAGACGTCAGCGACGGGGAGGAAGAGCGAGCGCGAGTGAAGTGGCTGACCCGTGGGGTCCGTGAGGTCAGTGTGACGCGCGCGAGCTGAGCGAAGGGGATGGGGTGGCTGACAGGGGGCCCGGCTTGTCGCCGCGGTGCGGAGGAGGTAATGGGCTGCGCGGAGGAAAACACTAATGGGCCTAATCGGGGTATGGCGGCCCAGCTAGGTTAGATTTGCTTTTCTTTTTCTTTTTACCTCCCATTTTCTTTTATCTATTTCCAAGATCAGTTTGAATTCGAATTTAACTTTAAACCTTGTGCAAATTTTATTCTCAAATTATATTGTGACCTTAAAAATACCAATTTTAGAAATATTATTTTATTATTTATATTTTTATATCGTCTCTCTTCTTCTTATTTTCAAAATCCAATTTTAATTTAGGGTTTAATCCAACCTTTAGTAATTATTAGCTTATTATTATTGTTATCCTTATTATTTTTATTTAATGCACAAACACATAACTCCAACATGATGCATATATTTTTTATTATTTGTTTTAATTCATCTCAAAATTATAGGTATGCTCTTTTATGATGAAAATATGGCATACAAAATAAGAAGACCTCTATTTATTCCTAGTACATAATTTTGAGTATTACAACTACCCAGTCGGACCGTCCGCATACAGCGACGGACGGTCCGCATAATCACGGACGGTTTGTGCACATATTCGGACAGTCCATGCATACCGCCAGACGGTCCGCGTATCCAACCGGACGGTCCGGCGCAGAGTTTCTTGAGGAGGATTGTTACCTGAATCCTCACCCGTCCCAGCAACACTTCCCATCACACTATGCAATGCATCTGCCCATTAATAAAGAATCCCAAGCCCAGGAAAGCTTTCCGGCCCCGCCTAGAAGGCCGGAAAGGAATGATCAATCCTATGAGCCATATAGGGCAAATAGTAATGCACCACATAGCTCGAACCAATGGGGGAAGACAACATGCTAATATCCAGCTAACCCCACCTATATTTGACCAGAGAGCCGGTGGTCTCGCACCGGTTGCCATTGATATAGTGAGGGAAGAAATAGCCGGGGCGTTCCGAGATAAGCTCGGAGTAAGCATGGTCCATGGGGGCAATCATATCGGAAACCTTATGACAGCCGATTTGATCACCACCCATACCCACATGGAACCAGGATACCCGAATTCGCAAAATTTTCGGGTGACCAAGGAAAAAACACACGTGAACACATAGGCCAGTATCTAGCACAATTAGGAGAATTGGACGATACAGAAGCATTCTGCGTACGTTTATTTTCATTATCTTTAACAGGAACCACGTTCGCATGGTACGCTACATTACCTTCTAATTCTGTTTTGTCATGGGGGGGGGGTTAGAACAAAAATTCCATGATCTCTTTTTCTCCGGTGATTATGAGTTAGATTTAGTGGACTTAGTGGCCTTGCGACAAGCAAAAAACGAATCGGTTAATGATTACATCCGGAGATTCCGGGATACAAGAAACTGATGCTTCCAAATTCATTTAGTAGAAAAACAACTAGCAGGATTAGCCTTCAATGGTCTGCGATATTATTTAAAAGAAAGATTAGAAGGCATCCAATTTTTTACGCTAGCACAATTACACCAGAGAGCTTTGGTCTGTGAAAGCCAAAGCAAAGAGACTGCCAAAACCATTCATCATAATGTCCATATAGTAGAGTGTGACCAAAGTAGCTCGGACGATGAATCAATAGAGGTATATGCTGCTGAAATGGTTTGGCCAAAACAGGCCAAATCTTCGGCTTATTCCTCCTTGTAGCCGGTTCAAAAGAAAAGGCAAGAGGAAGTTAAGTTTAAATTTAATGTTGGCAATTGTGACAAAATATTTGATGAATTACTCAAAAATGGCAACATTAAAATAAATCATACTGTTCCATCCACCGAGGAACTAAAACGTCGTGCATGCTGCAAGTGGCATAAATCATTTTCTCATGCCACTAATGATTGTAATGTATTCCATCGGCAGATTCAATCGGCCATTAACGAAGGACGATTGAAATTTCAGGAAATGCAGGTAGACACGGAGCCCTTTCCGATGAACATGATCGACTTCGAAGGCAAGAAGGTCCTGATTCGGCCAAGCGTAGCCGATAAAGGCAAAGACAAAGAAATAATCATCGGTAATGCAAGAGAGGCCGATGGGAATCATAAGACTTCTTGCAGGAAAGTGGTGGCCGAGAAGACTCCTAATGGAGGGTAGACTCTTAAGGTGACTATTACAGCCTCCGGCACTGGGGGGCAAGCGCAGACCAAGGGACAGGAGCAGGAGCCCATGCTGCGCATCTCGGACGGTCCGACGCACAGGCGTAGACGATCCGAGACCACGCCGGACGGTCTGGCGAATTACAGCGGACAGTCCGACCATACTCAAGACCCGCAACGACCGCGTACCTTCAAACCACGGCGACTAGATATAGGTACATGAAAAACTAATACGTTCAAGGCAGCTGGTCGGTTGGTCAAAACCAGCCCAACTTTCGATCAATTATTATCTAAATATGTGAAAAGAAGGCCGACCCCAGTTACCGGCTAGCGAAGCGACCTTGCTCGCCCATACGTGAGCAACATCAGGCAAGACCGATTGGACCACCTCACCAATTGGAAGAAATGGAAGGTCATGCTATCCAATTAAGACCTAACATACCTGCATGGACACCTCCACCTCCATATCCACCTATGCCATATCCATACACGTATATACCTCCACCATATGTCCCAAATCAAATGTGGGGCATGCCACCATATCCATTTGGGATGCCATAGTACCCCGCTTGGGGGGCACCCCAAACATCTGTATTCAATAGGTTGGCACCTCCAGTACAAGACCAATTGAGCGCCACTCAATCCGGTCACCAGGCATAGGCCGAACAAGATTGCCGGACTACTCGGCCTCAAAATCCGACCAATCCAACAGGGGGGCATATATCTGTAGCGACTAAAAGAACGACAAAAAAGGACATCATCAAAATAGGTACTATAGATGTCATCATACAGGAAAATAATGAAGGGCCGATGATTTTTGGTGAATCAGCCAACACAACCAAAAAAGAGGATATGGCTACCATCAAAATAGCCGATCCAAAATACTCCATGCCTCGATGGTGCCTATCGGGATTGACACGATCCCAAAAGCGAAAATTACAGCGCCTAAGAGCAAAGGAGAGCCAAGAGAAGGATACTGAAAAGATATTCAATGACACACATCCACAATACTCGCCACCGCAAAAGAAATGGAGACCAAAGGCCGTTGAGGAAAAGCAAACAGCCACAAAAATAGAAAATAAAACAACACTTGTGTAGCACCCTGCAGATATGACAGACAGCCTAGCCAAAAAGGCTGAACCATCTGCACTAGGCGCAGACCGTCCGACCCCTTAGTCCGGACCATCCGCACCACACCAGGACGCCTTCGACGATGTGCTGACACCAATGGAGGAGGACGACCTACTGGGAGAAGACCTGGTCGACTATGAAGCTTCTCCAGAACGCCCAGGTATGGATGTAAATGTTATTACATTTTTTGCCGATTGTACTATTGTCGGCGACGATGAACATGTCGTTGCCCAGTTTGATTTTGGTCCTAAAGAAGCCGCCTTCAGTAAACCAAAGGAATCGGTAAATCATTTGAAGCCGCTCTTCGTGCGCGACCACATTGATGGGATACCGATTGCTAAAATGTTGGTAGACGGGGGGGGGCTGTAAATCTAATGCCTTATTCATTATACAGAAAATTAGGTAAACAAGATGACGAACTTGTCAAGACCAACATTACCGTCAGTGGCGTTGGGACTGATAGTTCGATCAAAGCCTGGGGAGTCACGTCCGTTGAATTAACCATCGGGACTAAGACCCTTGCTGCTGCGTTCTTCGTCGCTGTTGTAGAAGGAAATTATAGTCTAATTTTAGGTAGGGATTGGATTCACGCTAATCAATGTATACCTTCTACGTTACATCAAATGCTAATACAATGGGTAGGCGACGATGTAGAACAGGTGCATGCTGATGCATCAGCCTGTATTGCTGTGGCCGATGCTCCTGTACTCTGGACCTATGAGACTGCTATGTGTCTCACAGGAGTAGACTTCTCTGATTATCAGTTTATAAGTACAGATAAAAAGGGTTTTATTCCTGTGATGTTAAAACCAATGGAGATTCAGTTAAATCCTAAATAAAGTGTAAATGATGAATACACCCGAAATGAATAAGTCTCTAGTCACGAACGGTCCGACCCCTAAGGTTGGATGGTCTGGTCTTTTACAAAGTAGTTCGGCCTTTAGGACCGAACATCTACCGTAACATAAAGTTAATATCACAGATGATTTGGCCCCCAAGACTGGAGAATCCGTCATCACACAAAGATCACCTAATTCCTCTGTGGGAGACATAATAGAGGAATTCAGAGATCTTGACAAATTAGGGTAGGGGTTTACATCGGCCAATCCTTTGGTGGAGATCGACATAGGAGATGGTAAAACTCCAAGGCCGAATTTTGTGAACAAGACCCTGGAGGCTGATCCTAGAAATGAAATGATCGGTTTATTAAAAGAATATTCAGATTGCTTTGCTTGGAATTACACTGAGATGCCGAGATTAAGCCGTGAGATCATAGAGCATCGGCTGCCCATTAAGTCCGGTTTCAGACCTTTCAAGAAGAAAGCTAGAACATTTCGTCCAGACCTTCTCCCATGAATCAAGGATGAAATTCACCGGCTGCTAGAAGCTAATTTTATTAGACCTTGCAGATACACAGAGTGGGTATCCAATATTGTGCCGGTGGAGAAGAAGGAGTCAGGTAAGCTTAGAGTATGCATTGATTTTCACAATTTAAATAGAGCAACTCCTAAAGATGAATATCCCATGCCCATAGCTGATATATTAATCAATAATACGTCAGGGAATAGAATTATTAGCTTTCTTGATGGTAATGTCGGATATAATCAGATTTTCATGGCTGAAGAAGATGCGTCTAAAACGGCCTTTATATGTACAGGCTTCATTGGTTTATTTGAGTGGGTTGTCATGACATTTGGTTTGAAAAATGCTGATGCTACTTATCAGAGGGCTATGAATTTGATCTTTCACAAGCTGTTGGGAAACACTGTGGAAGTCTACATCGATTATATTGTAGTAAAATCAGCTGAGTTTAGTTCTCATATAGCTAATTTGCACAAAGCCTTTGATAAAATGTGTCGGTATGGTTTGAAAATGAACCCACGTAAATGTGCTTTTAGAGTGTCGGCTGGTAAGTTTTTAGGATTTATCATCCATGAACATGGTATAGAGATAGACCCTGACCAAATCAAGTCTATTCGGAATGTGGGACTTCCGACCTGTAAGGTCGAAGTGCAGAAGTTTCTCGACAAGGTAAATTATTTACGGAGGTTTATTTCTAACCTATTCGGGAAGATTGATGCCTTCACCCCTATCCTTCAGCTTAAGAATGATGCCGAATTCACTTGGGGGGCAGAACAGCAGGAAGCATTTGATCTCATCAGAAAATACTTGTCTTCGGCTCCCATATTAAAAGCACCACAAGTAGGAGTATCGTTCTGATTATACATTATAGCTGAAGATAAGGTTATTGGGGCTGTTCTGACACAAGAGACTAGAGGAAAGGAGCATGTGGTGACATATCTGAGTCAGAGGTTGTTGGATGCTAAAACGAGGTACACTTTTATTGAGAAGTTATGCTTATGCTTGTTTTATGCATGCACCAAGTGTAGATGTTATTTACTGTCTAGTCATTGCATTGTTTCTGGTCAAGCCGATGTGATCAAATACATGTTGCATAACCCAATTATGAGTGGTAGAATTGGTAAGTGGGATTATGCACTCATAGAATATGACTTGGCCTATGAACCATTGAAATCTATAAGAGGCCAGGTCGTAGCAGATTTTATTGTAGAGCATCGGGTTGATGATACTCATAAGCTAGACACATCATACCTCACTGTTACTCCTTGGACTTTATATTTTGATGGATCGGTTTGTAATGAAGGACAAGGAATTGGCATTGTGCTTGTTTCGCCAAGTAATGTCTCCTTCGATTTCTCTAGCCGATTGAAAGCTTACTGCACTAATAATCAAGCTGAATATGAGGCTCTTCTATTCAGTTTATAGCTCTTAAGTAGTATGGGAGTAAAACATGTGAAGGTATTTGGTGATTCTCAACTGGTCATCCAACAGGTGTTAGGAGAATATCAATGTTTTAATGGTACTCTAAATAGTTACCTTGAAAGGTGTTGGGACATATTTCATTCTCTTGATGAATTCAGCATTCGGCACATCCCTAGAATTGAGAATCACAGGGCTAACAATTTGGCACAAGATGCATCAGGTTATCGGATAAAGCGAGGGAAATTTCATAACACCGAAGATCCAATAACCAGTACAAGGCCAATCTCTCAGGTCGCGGACCGTCTGAGTGAAAGCTCCGGACTGTCCAGGGTTACCAGGAAAGTCCTTCTAATTGATTCGGCTAATAATGAAGCCGATACAAGTGATTGGAGGACACCCATAATTAATTATTTACGGAATCCCAGTGTTAGGACGGATAAGAACATTCGGCGTACAGCTTTCAAGTATGTTTTAATGAGTGATGAACTCTACCGCCAAACAGTCAACGACGCCCTGCTTAAAAGCTTGGGCCCAGGTGATGCTATATTAGACATGGCTGAAGTACATGAAGGGATTTGTGGTACCCATCAATCGGCTCCAAAGATGAAGTGGTTGTTGCGAAGGTCTGGCTTTTATTGGCCTAACATGATAGCTGATTGTTTCAAGTACTACAAAGGATGCTAAGTGTGTCAGAAATTCGGCGACCTACAGTTGGTCCCTGCAGCCGAATTACATCCAATCATCAAGCCTTGGCCTTTCAGAGGATGGGGATTGGACTTTATAGGAGAGATTCATCCTTCATCATCAAAAGGGCATCGATTCGTGTTAGTTGCCACTGACTACTTTACCAAATGGACTGAAGCCATTGCTCTGAAGAACATGTCACACAGGGAGGTAATTGAATTCATAACTGAACATATTATTCATAGATTCGGTATTCCCCAGACCTTGACTACAGATCAAGGGACTTCCTTCATGTCAAAGAAGGTATGTGAGTTCGCTGAATCATATAGAATTAAGTTGCTCAATTCATCTCCATATTACGCTCAGGCCAATGGACAGGCCGAGTCTAGTAATAGAACATTGATTAACTTGATAAAAAAGAAGATATCCAATAATCCTAAATGTTGGCATAAGATTTTGTCCGAGGCTTTGTGGGCTCACAGAATATCTAAGCATAATGCTACTGAAGTTTCTCCTTTTGAGCTTGTCTATGGGCAAGAAGCGGTATTGCCTATGGAAATAAGTTTAAATGCTGTCAGGTTCGCCAGGCAAAATGATCTAACCATTGGTGATTATTATAATTCAATGATGGATAATATTGATGAAGTGATTGACAAAAGAGTGACAGGTTTGGGGGAAATAGAAAAGGACAAGATCATGGTAGCCAAGGCCTACAATAAGAAGGTCAAAGCAAAATCATTTCAAGTAGGGGACCTAGTGTGGAAGACCATCCTGCCTCTAAGAAACAAAGACCGAAAGTTTGGGAAATGGTCACCGAGCTGGGAGGGTACATATAAAGTAAAACAGGTAATGTCTGGTAACATCTATTTATTGCAAACATTACAAGGCAAAGATTTACCCAAAGCTTTGAATGGGCGTTTCCTCAAGCAGTACCATCCTAGTATGTGGCAAGATGCTTAAGAGAATCGATGTAATCACATCGAGTTAGTTGCTTTTGGTTTGCTCAGCTCCACCAAAAGGCAGGGGGCATATGTTGGGCACTAGAAAGAGCACCGGATGGTCCTGCCCTGAGGCCGGACGGTCCGCGCGCAGAATAGATTAGGGTTCCGAGTTTCTTGCTGTGTTTGTTGACGAAATTCACGGAATTAGCTCAGGATTTTGTTTGTAACGGGTCTAGCCCCCCTCCTCTATAAAAACAGAGGAATATGATCGATTTAATCAATCAATCGAACCCTCAATCAATACAATTTACATTTATTCTTTGGGGTAGTTTTAGTCTAGTTCTAGGTTAGTATTCCAATCCCCAAATTCCTCGCTTCTCTTTGACTCTACGTCGATTAGAGGAGTCTAGGTCGGCCTGCCGAGCCTAGACAACACCTAGGATCTCTCCTCCCCGACGGGGTCCCTCCCGGGAGCAAGATCCAGGCGCCATCGGCGACCTTCGCTGCCCCCTGCATACATGCGGACCGTCCGGCCCCAGTGCATCGACCATCCGGCTGTCGGGCAGGAAACCCTAGCCCTACGATAGGTCGCGGACCGTCCGGCCCTTGGCCACGGACCGTCCGCTCCTGTGCAGAGAGCACCACCACTGGTTCTTGTTTAGTGTTTGGCGCCCGAAAAAGGTGTCAACAAAACCCATATTGGCTACGTGTTTTGTGAACATTTTAGGTGGAAGCCCTATAATGAGTGGATCTGCAGGTATTTACTCTATACGTATATGCTCAAGGTCAATTTGATCCTGTACTATCTCCTTTATTACAACATAATACTTAATGCCAATAAGCTTAGTAGCAACATTTGACATGTTGTCATAGGAGTAACATACTAGTGGATCATTATCACAGTATAACTTTAGTGGTTTTGATATGTTGTTTATCATTTTTAAACCGGGTACAAGTTTCTTAGGCCATGTAGTTTATCTTGTTGCATTATAACATGTGTCGGTACCTCGTAACTAGGGTACTCACTGCTACTATGTTAAGGCAGATACTCGCTGGTTAGCTCTAACCGCGTACTATGAAACTGAGCAGCTGAGCCCATAGGACCACCCGTTTGGCAGGACCACTGGCCACGAGACCCGCTTCCCGGTAGGGGACAGGTCCGGTGCTACCACGTGTCCCAAGGGTGAAAGTGGTCCCTGGGGACCAGTACCATGGGTCTAGACCCCCTCAGGTAGGACCCAGTCCCCAACGTATGCTGTCCGGACCCCCATGAGTGAGTCCTGGACCTTCACGTATACCTTCCAGACCCCCTCACAGGGGCCTTGGAGCCCATATGACATCCAGACCCCGATGGGTGGGGCCCAAGACTTCTGGCCAGCGCGCGCTCTTGGCCCCTGCTCTCTGCTCGAGAAGGGGTCTGGTGCTGCCACGTGGCTTGTGGGCGCGTGTCACAAACCTTCGGCTGGAAATAAGCTCGCCGCCCACATTCAATGCGAGCGGCTGAGGCATGACCTGCTGCGCTCAGGGTATAGGAAGGCTTTTGTCAGGCCGTGCAGGCACGAACGACCGCTCTGCGCGTTACCAATGCGGGCAGTTGTGTGTCAGCGCCTTATAGTGGATGTTGGATATTACGCTCTAGTGACCTGAAACACTCTAAATCCTTATGTGATCTATTGTTTTACCATCTCTGTAGGCTAACCCTAGGCATCCCCCTCGTTCTTAGGATTAGGCAGGTGCATTCCACCACCTAGTTGGAGTTTACCTCCGACATTCGGCGTGCTAGGTATGGGGATTAGCTTAGGGGTTTCTCTTGTTTTCCTGCTTGACATGATGGTTTGGATTATCGAGCACCTCGATTCCTCCTCCAACGACAGCTAGATGTGGGAGGGAGTGGCGTCATCCGCGCCATGGGTCGCTCCCTGCTGTGTACGTGTTCGCCTAGGAACCATCATAGATGCCTAGGATCCCAAGGGAGGTGATGGAGCACCATCCGAAGATCATCCCTCACATGAAGCTAGTGTGTCAGAAGCCTCGAAAGCAGTGAAGAGGTCCATAAGCTATTGCATGCTGGCTTTATTAAGGAGGTCCACCACCCCATGTGGTTGTCCAACCTGGTCATCATCCCTAAGGAGAACGAGAAACTTCGAATGTGCATCAACTACACCAACCTGGATAAGGCATGTCCCAAGGACCCTTATCCACCCCCACGAATAGATCAAATCATGGACTCCACCTCTAGGTGAGACCTTTTGTCTTTCTTAGAAGCATACATCTTTTGTAACAGTGGATGGTCTTTATTGCATGTTGCTATGCCCTATGGTCTAAAGAATGCCTTGCCGATGTTCGTGCGAGCCATGAGTAAGACCTTCAGCGACCTGATTAGGGACATGGTAGAAGTGTAAGTCGATGACATCATAGTCAAGACTAAGAGAGGGTCAAGCCTTACTAATAGAGGGTCAACCCTTGTGGAAGACTTGACCCTAGTCTTTGAAAGGCTACATGCCACACGCATGAAGTTGAACCCTTAGAAGTGCGTCTTTGGTGCCTCGCCTGGGAAGTTGCTAGGGTTCCTAGTTTCACAAAGGGGCATCGAGGCAAACCCAGACAAGATCAAAGCCATCAAGGCAATGAGGCCTCCTACCCACATCAAGGACATATAGAAGTTGACGGGATCATTGGCCGCCTTTAGCCACTTCATTTCAAGGCTAGCTGAGAGAGCGCTCTGTTTCTTCTAGTAGTTGAGGAATTTTGGTCCAGTTTCTTGGACTGAAGAGGCCGAACAAGCCTTCCAGGAGTTGAAGCAACATCTCACTTCCCTACTGGTGTTGGTGGCTCTAGAGCTAGGTGAGATGTTGTTCTTGTATCTTGTCGCAACGATAGAAGTGGTCAGGATGGTGGTGGTCGCTAAGAGGTCAGAGTAGCTCCCACTAGGGAACACCAGGGTCCCCCTAGAGGAAAGTGGTGGTTCGGCCATCATAATGCCAACAGATGAACCCATCATCTGGGGTTTTGAACGGGTCCTGACCCAGTGAAGAGCAAGAGCTACTGGGGGCTGAGGGCCGGCCCATAGCACAGGGGGATGGAAAGATGCAGAAAGTTGAGCCGAGATTTGCTGCTAGGGTCCAGACCGACTAGAAGCCAGTCTACTACGTCAGTGAAGTCCTCCATGAGGTAAAGGATAAGTATCTTGAGACACATAACTTTATTTATGCCATACTTATTACATCTAGAAAAATGTGTCACTATTTCTAGGCCCACAAGGTTGTGGTGGTGAGCTTTTACCCATTGAGAGAAATCCTCCACTAATCTAATGCCATGGGCAATATCGCAAGTGGGCAGCGGAGTTGGCTGAGTTCCAGCTACACTTCTATCGGTGTTTAGAGTCCTACCGCACACCTAGGGTTACCCCTTGCAGTGCTTTTGGGCAGGACGGTGTTGTTGATTGTAACTCAATGGTTCATGCTGAATGCACGAGAGAGGGACAAGCGATTTTCTGCAGGTTCAGGCCGCTTAGAGAGGCGTAATACCCTACTTCCTAGGATGGATCTATATGTGGTAGGTTACAAGTGAGATCTCTTGAATGGAGAAAGGCTAATGAGTTGGGTAGATGGTCGATGGAAATTATGGGGTACCCCCTGGGCCTTATATACACGATAGTGGGGCACTCCATACGTACATGAGGATCATATGTCTCCTAAATAATAGTGAACCTACTGAACTGATCTCCCTACAATCTTGCCGACTTATCCCTAATCTGCCCCAATATTCAAGGACGCCATGCACGGGAAAGTTGGGTGGTTTCGGCGGATAGCGCACAAGCTAACGGATTGCTTGGGCTTGAGTCCGTTGCCTTCTCAAGTCGGCCCATTCCGCTAGTAGCTCTAGCCCAGCCCACGAAGGGATGGCCTTGCGGGGTAATTGGCCCGAGGCCCTACGCGAGGCCTTCTTGCCTTCTAGTGGACACGGGGGATATCTGTCCCCCACAAGCCCTGAATCTTTGAGTTGACTTTGAAATAATTAGCCCAAAGATTATTGGTCCGGCCTATGGGTTTATTATATGGCACGATTTTTGCTTCTGCCGATGGTGCACCCATTGGTTGTAGCCCCCGAGCTTTGAGTGGATTTTGGAAATAATCCATTCAAAGGTCTTCATCTTATGCTTTAGAAATCAGCATTTTGTCTTCATGAGACTAAAAATCCATTGGAGGTGCACCCAATGGGTGTAGCCCCCAAGCTTTGAGTGGATTTTAGAAATAATCCATTCAAAGGTCTTCATCTTATGCTTTAGAAATCAACATTTTGTCTTCATGGGACTAAAATTCTATTGGGTGCACCTTCGTGTGGCGGAACCGCCCGAATTATTCCAACTTAAGTGCCTAAGTCCCCTTAAAGGCTAGACCACACTTAAATAGGAATAAAACGTCAGTCCCTCGGATCTAGTCCGACGAGGCCACTAACAGGATCAAGTACCACGTACCCACGCGAAGGTGAGGCACAGAGCAAATACAATAAAGCATAAAACCATACATTAAGAAGTATTAAATTTATTACAATATCATCGGAGTTTTAGCAAAAGTAGCAATCATTGTTCGGGATGCAGCGGAAATAAACTAACGATAAATAAATGGAGGGATGGGGAAGCCTGTCCCAACACTCCTCATGCTTCTCCTCAGCCGAGGTGGGGTCCCACTCGACTGTCCAGCCCGGTGGCAAGGTGGACGACCAAGTCACTCCAGCAACCATGTCCTCCAGGGAACCTGTAAAAATTATGCCACAAGCAAGGCTGACTATACTAATACTCAGCTAGACTTACCCGGTGTGAGGAGTCTACTCCTCTACCTCTAGACAATACAACTGTTTGGCTGAGGGGTTTGCTTGCCAAAAGCACTAGCTGAGTCTAAAAATCAAGTTTTTAGCTTTTTCAAGTTTTAGTGTGACTCTCTTAAGACTAGATGTATCCCTATCTAATCATACATGGTAGCAATCATTTTTAGCAATCAACATCTTTTGCCAAATCAACACATTTCCACTTATTACTCAATGTAGCAGCATGGATCAAGCAGTCTCATTAGCTGCGAGAAGCAGACGATTCGAATTGAGTTTTTATCCTTGCAAGGTAAACCTAAACACACGACGTGGTGAGGCACTGTCCCCACACACATCAACCGTCCCCATCGATTCCCCGTCAGCAGAGAGGGGCTCACTGCCTTGGCGTACAATGCCTCACTGACCCCGACTGCCGTCGTGCAGTTACCGCACTTGTACCCACCATAACCGGAATGGGAGACCACGTCTCAGGTCGCGTGAGGAGGGCAATCTGCTGCCAAGTTCAATCAGGTACTAGGCTTACCGATTTACCATATTTCTCAGCATGTGCTCAGTACGTTCAAACGCTTGACACACTGTACCACACCTTAATCCTTATTCCAATTTTTCGTCTCGTAGACAACCAATCCCCATGGATCGCTATCCACATACCAACATCATTACGATATGAAAATGGATACAACCAATTCCTGACCTCGCGTGAGTGCTAGAAAAATCACTCGACTTCTACCGAGATCCCTAATTAGTAAAGCAGCGACTCGACCTAGCATACTAGTATCCATCTCAAAGGGAATCCTGAGTTCATGCAACTAGGGTTTCAGTCAACTCCTACACTTAAGTGCACAGTACAAGCCTACAATCATTAAGTGTAGTAAAGTAGCATATATAAACGGTTATGCATAAAACCGGGGCTTGCCTTCCAAAGCTGGGGCAGGCAGATCCTCGATGGCAGGCTCTGGTGCTGGATCTGGGGCTACCTCCTGAGCAACTCCTTGCTCCGGCACGAGGATGTACTCTCCGTCCGCCAGGTTGCAATCTATCGAATGCAATGAATAAGATATATGTATGCCATGACATGCAGGGTTTAGTAACTATTATGCATAGTGAAGAAAAAGCTAAGTTAGTTGATAACTTAGGGTTTCCTCGTTATAAGAAACTCTCAGTGGTTTATGCTTAGAAATTTAGGTTTGAGGTTTTTCTTAGAGGCAAACATAGTGGATTAAGACTTGGATTGCCCTTTAAAGGTTCTATTAGGTATTTAAGGGTTTTGCTGATTTGGTCAAGGTAACATTAATCTCCACTACTAATTCCACTACTAATTCCTCTCTTTATTTGGTCAAGGTAAAAATTTCCAAAAATTCTGAAAAAAATTACAGTGGGTTAATATTGGTCACTGTAGTCTGTCCTATAAATTTGAGGTCAAAAACAAATAGATTATGCCCTGGACAAAAATAACAAAAGTTGGGGGCAGAGGGGTTACCTTGCACTACAACTCTTACCTAGGTGTGGGTTCTGTACCAAGAGTTATTTTTCCTGGTATCTATGGGTAATAACATGCTTCTGTGCCAAAAATCACAGAGGGTTACTTGGTTGATAACTTAGGGTTTCCTCGTTATAAGAAACTCTCAGTGGTTTATGCTTAGAAATTTAGGTTTGAGGTTTTGCTTAGAGGCAAACATAGTGGATTAAGACTTGGATTGCCCTTTAAAGGTTCTATTAGGTATTCAAGGGTTTTGCTGATTTGGTCAAGGTAACATTAATCTCCACTACTAATTCCTCTCTTTATTTGCTTTTTATGCTTTTAATGGTGGGTTTGAACTATAATAGTGAATTAAAAATTTCCAAAAATTCTGAAAAAATTACAGAGGGTTAATATTGGTCACTGTATTCTGTCCTATAAATTTGAGGTAAAAAAAGTAGATTATGCCCTAGACAAAAATAACAAAAGTTGGGGCAGAGGGGTTACCTTGCACTACAACTCTTACCTAGGTTTGGGTTCTGTACCAAGAGTTATTTTTGCTGGTATCTATGGGTAATAACATGCTTCTGTGCCAAAAATCACAGAGGGTTACTTAGTAGTTATTTGGTTATGATTTTCTAAAATTTAAAGCCAAAAAGACCCTTATAACTAACTTGTTATTTGAAAAATATCAAATAACAGAACTTGTATTTTTCCTAGGTTCTTCTTAACACAAGAGCAGTCATTCCCAAGGTAGGGGTGTTTTATCCTTAGGATTATTTTCTTATGATTTTTTAAAGTTTTCCCTGTTTTTCATGAAGAATTGTGAGTGCAATTTCCTTTCACTAGACTATAGTTCATTAGATTTTTCTTGTGAACTACATAACTTAGGCATGTTAGGAAAAATATGGTTGCCCCCTGGTTTCCCTTTTTAATCCCCCTTTTGATTTTTCTAAGTTTGAGCATAAACAAGTTTCAGTGAATAAACCTTCCTTAACCTTGTATACTGGGGTGTTTATTAATTTTAAACAGTGTAACTACTAGGTTAGTGTCTCCACTATTTTTCTTAGCCCTGGTCTAACAATATTTCTATTTTTCCTCTAATATTAAGTTTTGGACAGTTTTCTTATTTAATTCAAAACTCTAGAAAATATTACATGAACTATGGGGTTTATCATTTTTGCCTGATAGTTTATATTTCATAAAGTCTGGCAAAATTGGTTTGACTAATTTTGGATGATTTTTTTTTCAAGTTATGCATTTATTAAGTTCTCTGCAATATTAAAAGAAAAGTAAATTCGAAATGGAAAAGAATTACAGATTTGCGCTGAAGTCCCTGGGTTTTCTCCCCCTTTTCTTTCACAAAACAGCCCTCGGTCTACTATTTGCATGAGTCACTGACCTTGCACAAAACCCCTTGGCCTTAACCTAAACCTAACCTGCGCTCCCTGTCTGGCTGAAACAGTAACCGTGGCAAAGATCACGGCGGCGCGGCTTACTGGCAGTGGCAGAGGTCTGGCGGGGTGGTCAGTGGTGTTGGGTAGGTCACGACGGTCACGTTGGTGTGCGGGTCGGCGTCAGAGGTGGTCGGAGCTGCTCTGGCCACGAGCGCAGGCGGCAGAGGTCAGCGATGGCTCCTGCTCCAGCCAAACCACGGCGGTAGGGTTCAATTAAAGTACACGAGGAGCTCCACGGGGTGATGTAGAGGCCATGGGCGCAAGGAATTGGGAAATAGTCCAGTGGCTTACCCGGTCCACGTGCTCCGGCGTGGTTATGAACTCCGGCGAGCGCGATTACACTGTTCCGGTGGGGCTGGTCCTCGGCTCAAGCTCGGGCAAGCTTCACGGCCTTCTGGGGAAGCTATCTGTAACACCCGGTCTTTAAGGAACAAAGCCGGGTGCATCTCATACATGCGCCAAAGAAGACAACATATATAATAACATAGTGTATAGAGATAAATGTCATAAAACATCAGAGTATTTATTACATAGCGGAAGACTTAATACAAAATAAAAGAATAAATATAAAACGAACTAAGGATCGTCGGCGCCAATGTCAACTGAGAAACGCCACCTAGATCAAGTCGAAAGCCTCGGTGTTAGGCGGCTCCTCTTCGACCACCTGTTCTTCTCCTGTGGGGGTGTGAGACAGTAAGAGTGAGCTCACATACGTTCATAGCTCAACAAGTCGTGGGGAATAATGTGGCATGAACTCACCAAAGGTGGGAGTTCATGAAGTGTAAGGCTGATCAATGTAATAATGGCTGAAGCTGAGCATTGCTTTTATAAGTTGGTCAAAATTTTATTAGCAGTTACTAAGTGTAAATAAATACCAAACCATAGTAATAATAAGTAAAAGTAATAATAAAATAATCCCAAATGCAATGAGATGACAAATTAAGTTTAAGTTCCATAAATTAATCATGTGAGTGTCCGAGCCGCTCATGACCGTGAGCACGGCTAGTATACCAGTTTTACACTCTGCAGAGGTTGCGCATCTTTAACCACAAGTCGTGTTACCCATTTGCCACGGAGTTGATCAGAATCCATACACCTCTACCAAGGAAGCGAGGCAGGGTACCACTACGAGGCCTTTACAAAGTTCCACTGGCTTCAGACTACCCGCTACAGTTTATAGGAAGCTCCAGTGCAGGGTTCTTGCCTGACCGCCATCGCAGCAAAAATCAACCAAGGACCTCCCTACACTGACCACTCCCCTACTGCCCTTGCCCCTTTCGGGTAAGGTAGCCCTCCACTAGCTTTCCTAGTTAATCAGCCAAGGGCGTCCCATTAAACCCTTGTGGTAGCACTGTTTTCCCGGGTGGTTCTCCATGTTCCCATTAACATAATGATCTTAACATGAACAGTAAAGAATAAAATAGATAATAATAAGTATAACAATGAGTGATGAATATCTCTATACCCAAATCCACATAAAGCAATAGCATGAACTACCCAAAACTTTAGTAGTAAAACCAGTGGTGAAACAAGGTATAAAGATAGTCAAAATCTTGGGCATCCTATTGGGTCCCATCAAAATTAACCTATGCAGATCATTATGAATAATAAGAACATGAATGGGTAAAAGGAAGTGATCAAGGGCACAACTTGCCTTCAATGAGCTCCTGCTCAGCTATCTCTACTTGCTGAACCTCAGGTTCCACAGTGGCTTGCTCGTCTACTCGCATCAACACAATACATACATAGCATAGCATAAATTAACATCACATCAAACATATAAATAAAATACACAGTAATAATCTAGTCATTAAAATGAGATCATAGGAACTGGAATTATTAATTTTGGAGCTATAGATTTTAAGTTATGGATTTTCTAATGTTTTATGCATTTAATATAGGGTTAAGTGAGAAATAAATTTTAAGGTGTATTTCATGTAAAAACAGTGGTACAAGTGGATAGACAATAATATTATGAAAATTTAGGAACTGGAATGGACCCATTTGGAGTTCATATGGATTTTCTACAATTTAAACAAGTTTCTGCAATTAAATTTGTACTAAAAACCATTTTCTAAACTATTTTCCTGATTTTATTAATTTTCTGGACTGGGCGTCAAATATAGAGAAGTGCAGGGGGCTAAACCAAAATTTTCCCATGACTCAGGCCACTGACGCATGGATGGCGGGTTGATTCAGGGATAATACAAGGTCTCTTTTATAAAACGTACGAGGCCGAAGGGTTATGGTTAACTCTCATCCACTCGATCTGCTACGGACGGCCCAGATTAGATTGGATCTCATCTGAACCGGTATCTAACCTCCACCATTCGATCTAAAATCTACGGCGCCAGGCGCACCACTCCAAACTTCTAATCTGGAGCACCCGGACACGATCCAACGGTCACAATAGCATGCGGCGAAGGGATACGCCTAACTCTAATCGCGAGCGTCTGGCCCGAATCCGACGGTCCCGATTCACCTCACCTAGCCCCGGTCAGGCGCGCGGCGGCGCCGCCCCGCACGCTCGGCGGAGCATGCCGGCGAGGTTTGCAATCGGCCGTTCCCGAGCGCTAAATACAAATTGGACCGAGCTACAAGTAGAGACAGGAGAGACGAACTGAAGGGTGGACTTAATACCTTAGTTTGGAACGGTGGTGGTACTGACCAGGCGGTCACGCGGTCCGCGGCGGTTCCCTGGCGACGGCGAGCGATTCCCGCCCCCGAGAAGTCCCTCTGCGTCGGCCGAAGCTTCGTCTGGCTGCCCCACAACGTCGCGGAGCCACCCCGGTCCTGATCGAAGGACCAAATCACCGGTTGGACGGAATCCCCGCACGGTGGCGCAGACGGCACTCAGCTCCCTCTTTCTCTTCCTCAGTTCACGGTAAAGGCTTGACTCGGGTGCTAGGTCGGGAACGGTGGATAGGTCATGGCGGCTAGGGTTTTGGGCGCCGCGCTTTATAGTCGTCACGGTGATTGGTCAAAGCGTCTGCGTGGATTCCACGCCCACGGCGCGCCCCGCCATTCTCGCGGAGTCTGTTGGAAGGGAGAGAGCTGACACGGGGGGTCCACCAGCCAGCGGCAGAAGGCGCGAGTCCGCGTTTCACGTGAGGGAGACGGAGCGAGCGCGGGTGGTGACCGGCCAGTGGGCCCAGTGAGCCAGGTGCCTGGTTCGAGCGCGTTTGTCTGCCCGGTGGGGCCCTAATGTCGGCGCGCGCGGGATGTAAAAATGGGCCACGCAGATCAAAGGAGAGTTAGGCCGAATTGAGGTCTTCCAGCCCAATATCCGTTTTTTTTCCTTTTCTTTTTATTTTTCCTTTAATTTCTTTTTTTTCTTTTTGAATTCAAACTTGAATTTGGATTTGGTTATGAGTTCCTCCCTTGAGTTAATTACACAATTTCAAACTCTAGTTTTGGAACCATATATTTTTATTTACTTATTTTTCTCCTCATAATATTCATTTCTTCTCTTTTCTAAATTCCAAAATTCCTTTTAGATCTCAAATTCCACTCTAGTTCTAACTTATTCATTTTTATATTGTGTTTACATTGTCACAAGTAACACACACACAATAAAAGCCCAGCATGATGCATAATTTAGTGGCATATATTCTTTTATTAATTATTTGCTTTTGAATATGGTGTTCACATGGGGTGATGCATAAAGATCAAACTCACATAAAGAGAAATTGTTTCTCTATTGGTATTATTTCTAGCAAATTACAAAGTGGGTGTTACACTATCCGAGGGCTTGGATCGAGCAGAGGTGGGCGGGAAAGGGTTTGGCCACGGTGGTTGCACTCGGGCGGCTCTGGCGGGCTGCGGGGAGGTCGCCGGAGCTGCGGGCGAGCTCGGGGGAGTTAGGCGTGGTACAGAGGGGGCAACGGGGAAGATGGCCGTGCACTAGGGTGGGCTTTATAGCCGTGGCGTGGATGTGGGCACGGGGCGGCTGAGGGCGAGCGGGGGTTCGCGTGCGGGCGTGCTCTGGGCGCGCCCCCCGAGTGCCAGCCCACGTCGAACACGTGGGGGTTTACTTCTGCCAAGGTTCAACGGCCGATTTGGTCGACTTAGCTTACAGATCTTAGCAAATCCCCCATGTACGGTCTCTTCTCTGCACCAAATCCTACCTTTTCGATGTGAGTTCCAAGCAAAGATATGGTTAGGGTAGAGAGATATGGGGGTGAGAAGTTGGCTCTGTCTGAACTGTCCACACCGAGACAAAATCCATGCCAAGTTGTGTCAAAAGACTTAGGGTCGGGTTCAAACTTTTCCAGGGTGTTCTAGGGGTCTTTAGGCGCCATTTTGTCAGTTGGGCCATATGGTTTTGAGTTTGGGAACAAGCTGAACATGTGTGATCTTTGAAAGAGGGTCGGTTTTGAACTTGAGAAAAACATGATTTTTCTTTTATGTCTTTCTCTTTGGTGACCTTTTTGGGGTTTTTTTTGAATCCTTTTTGGGGTCACTCTCTTTCTATGTTTTGTAGGGTATTAAGTGTACTACAACTTTTATAATTAGTCCAAGTCATGACAATGTGATTTACATAGACTTTTTGCCATAATCCCCTCTAGGGCTCCATTTGCCTATAAGGGATTTGAATTAGGGTTTGGGTCATTCCCCTCTCTTTAGTGCATGATAAGGCCAAGGCATGACTTCTAAGATGGGTTACACCTACTTTGGATCTTGATCCCCAAGTTTGGTGTCTTTTGCTCAAACTAAATCACATGTGATGATGGGTTTACTAGTGTAGGCTTATGTGAAAACCCTGAGTAACACCTAGGGTGTTACAGCCCTCCCCCCTTAAAGGAATCTCGCCTCAAGATTGTGGGTAGGGATCCTTTAGAGGGTACCCAGAAAGTGTGTTGAGGCGTTGCATTCTCCTTTATCCAATTTCTCTAGTTATCTGCTCTTCGAATGTCATCCTATTTGCAACTTCAGAAGGAAGTCCTTTTTAAGTTATTTTCAAGGCTTACTATCCCTTTAACATCTAAGATTTTCTTATATTTAGATTCAAAGGGCAGGTGGGGGTGGGGTTTTTGGATTATGTACTGACTCCTTTGGGCAGAAAGTCGGGGAAGCGAGAATGTAGAAAATCCTTAGTCTCCCATGTAGCCTCTTCTTCTGTGTGGTGGCTCCACTGAACTTTATACATCCTGACTGTTCTTGCCCGTGTTGATCTCTCCTTTTGATCCAATACCTTGACGGGGTGCTACTGATAAGACAAGTCTGGTTCTATCTCCAATTCTGGTTCAGGTATTACTTTTGTGGGTAAGCGGACACACTTCCGTAGCTGAGATACATGGAACACATCATGAACTGCTGACATGTGGGGTGGCAACTTCAATTGATATGCTACAGGTCCACAAGTCTCCTTGATCTCATAGGGCCCAATGTAGCGAGGAGCTAACTTGCCCTTGATTCCAAATCTCTAAACACCTTTGGTAGGTGACACTTTAAGGTAAACATGATCTCCCACTTCAAACTGTAGAAGCTTTCTCCTCTTGTCATGATAGCCCCTTTGCCTGGCCTGGGCGGCTTCTAGGTTCTTTTTAATGACTCTGACCTTTTCCTCTGCTTCAATTACCAAGTCGGGTCCAAATATTTCCCTTTCTCCAGCTTGTGACCAATTTAGCGGTGTCCTACACCTTCTCCCATACAAGGCTTCGAAAGGTGCCATCTTTAAACTGGACTGGTAGCTGTTATTATAAGAGAACTCGCCAATGAAAGACACTTGTCCCAATCCTTTCCATAGTGTAGCACACATGCCCTCAACATGTCTTCCAAAATCTGATTCACCCTTTCTGTTTGACCATCTGTTTGAGTGTGGTATGCTGAGCTCCTTATTACATGGGTCCCAAGTGATTCTTACAGTTGCTCCCAGAAATGTGCTACAAATGGTGCTCCTCGGTCAGACACAATAGTCCTTGGTATTCCATGCAGACGAACTATCTGGTCAATAAAAATTTCTGCATACTTTTCTGTCCGGTGGGTGGTATGTACCGGCAAGAAATGCGTTGTTTTGGTCAACCTATCCACAATGACCCGAATAGAATCGTGGTGTCAGGAGGTATTGGGCAATCCCACGATAAAATCCATGCAAATGTCCTCCCATTTCCAAGATGGTATGGGAAGGGGCTATAAGGTGCCTGCCACCTTCAAATGACTGGCCTTGACTCTTTGGCAAGTGTCACACTCAGATATATACTTAGCAATTTCCCTCTTCATTCTGGTCCACCAGTACAAGGATCTGAGATCATGATACATCTTGTTGCTGCCGGGATGCATGGAGAATTTAGAAAGGTGAGCTTCATCCAATATTTTCTTTCTAAGCTCGGGGTTCTTGGGAACAACCAATCGGTCTCCAAACCATAGAATTCCTTTGCTGTCCTGACGGAAGCATTTGCATTTGTCCACCTTTTGTTCGATCATTTCCTTAATGACTTGAACACCCTTGTCACCAATCTGTGCCATGACTATTTGCTCATCTAAGGTGGGCTCTACCGAAATATAACTTAAAGTACCGGAAGGAATGACTTCAAGGTTCAATTTGCATAACTCGTCACATAGAGTGGCTATCTTAGAGTCCATGATCATACAGTTGCACTAGGCCTTCCGACTTAAAGCATCTACCACAACATTGGCCTTGCCAGGATGGTAATGTACTTCCAAATCATAGTCCTTGATTAATTCTAACCATCTTCTCTACCTCATATTAAGATCAGCCTGAGTGAAGATATACTTGAGACTCTTATGATCAGTATAGATATTACAATGAGCTCCCATCAAGTAATGTCTCCAAATCTTGAGAGCATGAACTACGGCAGCCAATTCTAGATCATGTGTGGGGTAGTTCTGCTCATGGGGTCTGAGTGCTCGGGAGGCATAAGCAATGACTCTGTTGTCTTGCATCAAGACACATCCCAATCCAGTACCTGAAGCATCGCAATAAACCTCGAAAGATTTTGTGTTGTCCGGTTGAGCTAACACGGGTGCTGATGTCAAATGTTGCCTTAGTGCATGAAAGGCATCCTCAAATTTCTGGCTCCATTCATACTTGACTCCTTTCTTCAACAATTCAGTCATTGGCTTGGCAATCCTGGAGAAATTCGAAATAAATCGCCGATAATACCCTGCCAATCCCAGAAAACTCCGAATCTGCCATACAGTGGTAGGAGGTTTCCAATTCATCACTTCTTGTACTTTCTCAGGATCAACTGATATCCCATCCTGAGAAATGGTATGACCAAGAAATTTTATCTCCTCTAGCCAGAACTCACATTTGGACAGCTTAGCATATAGACGATGATCGCACAGTCGCTGAAGTACGATGTGTAGATGCTCAGTATTCTCATCTTCATTTTTGGAATAAACCAGAATGTCATCAATGAAGACCACCACAAATTTGTCCAGCTCTGGCATGAATACCGAGTTCATCAAATACATGAAATAAGCTGGGGCATTAGTTAGCCCAAAAGACATCACCAAGTACTCGTAAAGCCCATATCTGGTAGAGAAAGCCGTCTTGGGAATGTCACTGGCCCTGATTTTTATCTGATGATAGCCAGAGCGAAGGTCTATCTTGGAGAATACTTTGGCTCCCACCAACTGATCAAATAATACATCAATGCGGGGCAATGGATATTTATTCTTGATGGTCACCGCATTGAGAGGGCGGTAATCGACACACAATCTCAGACTCTCATCCTTCTTCTTCACAAATAAGGCGGGACATCCCCATGGTGAAGTACTTGGGCGAATGAATCCCTTGTCCAACAATTCTTGCAACTGCTTTTTCAATTCTGCCAACTCTGCTGGAGGCATCCTATAGGGTCTCTTAGATATAGGGGCAGTTCCGGGTTGTAGTTCAATCACGAACTCTATGTCTCTGTCGGGTGGCATCCCTGGTAATTCATCTAGAAAAACATCTGGGTAGTCACAGACTACGGGGATTTTCTCAATAGGTGACCCTAACATAGCGAAGGCACAGGAACGGGTACAACCCTGGTTTGGCAAATATAATGTAATCTCGCCATCAGTAGGGGAGTGAATCTCAATGGCCCCTGCTGCAATATCAAGTACTGCCTGATGCCTTGATAACCAGTCGGTTACCAATATGATGTCCACACTATCCAAACCCAAAATGAGGAGGGTGGTTCTAATCACAAGACTACCAAATTTTATAGGCACCTGCCTGTTGATTTGATAGGTGGCAACCCTGCCTCCTGGTGTTGAAATTGTAATACCCCCATTGGTGTGACAGAAAGGTAATTGGCATTTGGCACTAAATTTTGCACTGATAAAACTGTGTGATGCACCAGAATAAAAAAGAATGATTGCAGGATAATTCAAAACAGAAAAGATACCAGTCATGACGGGTGCTCCCTCTGGAATGTCAGCCATGGTGGTGAAGTTCAGCCTGCCTTGCCTTACTTGCACCTTCTGCCTCTTGCCTTGATTCTGATTGGAATTCTGCCCCTGCCTCTACTAATTCTTAGGGCAATTCTTGGCATAGTGTCCGGTGTTACCACAAGTGAAGCACCTGTTGTCATTGACCTGACGGTACTGCTGCTGTTGTGGCTGATTGTTCCTCTGAACTGGGGGCAGAGACCGGTTGGGTGCCTGCTGCGGCTGCTGCTGTGGTCGGATTACCCAACGTCCTTGCTGCTGCTGTGGCCCCCTACTCTGGGTGTCAGACACAATCCGGAAGCGCTGAGACTGAGCTAAAGGTCCTGCTACAGGGGTCTTCCTCTTCTTTTCTGCCTGGCGGGCGGTGATGCAGTCCTCCTGAGAAATGGCCAAGTTGACTAGCTCATTATAACTGTTGGCCCTGACGGTGTTGAGATGGTCGCGGAGCTTAGTGCTGAGGCCCCTCCTGAACCTGTCCCTCTTCTTCTCATCAGTGTCCGCGTGATAACCGACATACTGACACAGGTCATTGAAGGCCTGAGCGTACTGCAACACTGTCCGATTTCCCTGAGTGAGTGCCAGAAACTCATTAAGCTGGCGATCCATAATGCCTGCTGGTATATGATGCCCTCTGAAAGCTGCCTTGAATTCTCTCCATTCCACCACGTGGCCATCTGGTTGCATAGCGAGAAAGTGATCCCACCACGTCCGTGCGGGTCCGCGAAGCTGCTGAGTGGCAAAACGAACTTTGGCCGCATCTGAACAATTGCCAGTAAGTAATGGGAATTTGGATTCCACTACCCTGATCCAAACATCAGCATAAAGTGGATCCTCTGCCCGAGTGAACAACGGCGGCTGAGTACTGAGGAACTCCTGATAAGTGGCCACTGCTGGGGGACGCTGATGGTGATCGCCACCACCATAGTGCTGAGGTGGTGGCTGACGCTGAGCCAGCTGTCGCAGAATCTCATTCTGCTGAGCCATCAGTTCTTGCATGGTAGGAGGCAGTGGCGGGGGTGGAGGAATGCGCTCATTCTATCCATGACACGCTCTTCCTGCCATCTGAAAATTTAAGGATGCTCTCAACATTATACTTCTGATGTCAGGGTTCATATGTGGTGAAAGATTTGAAAGGGTAAAACCAATATTTTCTTGCATAATTCATAAAAAATTCTACATGGCATAAATCTTTTCTTCATAAATTAAAGCTGACATCATTCATCATCCGAACTTCCAAAAGAGTTTGTTACGATTACATCAGTGACCCAAAAGACTCAACTCTGTCTAGCCTAGTACCCTAAGGGTGCAAAAGCTAAGCTAGCTCCGAGGTGTTCTACCTACCCACTTCTAACTTTATCTCTGCAACCTAGTGAGCAAACGAGGCAATGCTGGACTTGGGGGAAGGTGGTCTCCCTGAGCCAGCAGTGTCCAAGCTGGAGGCAGGCTCTGGCTCCTCTCCTCCCTCGATGTCGACATCCTCGTTGGCCTCCATGTCCTGGATCTCCTGGTGGTGCATATCCAAATGTTGGTTAGCCTCCACAAATTGCTGCTGAGTGTTAAGTAGCTGATCCTCGAGAACCTCAATGGTGTTCTCCCTGGTTCCCACTAGTTCCTCAAGCTCCTGGATCTCGTTGGACATATGTTCCACCTGCAGGTCCTTTTCCACCAACTCCATGGACATGTCTACTACAAGTTCCTCTCTATTATCCAAGGTAATCTTGGTAGCCTCCAACAGTGCCATCAGATGAGACATTGCCTCACCTCGCATCACTTGCAGACGATACATGGCATTCATGCACCGCACCGTGAGGTGAGCAGTTTGCCCTAGGTAAAGAGTCCATATGTCCCTGGCATGCTCCACTCGGTCTTTCCACATTGGGTCATCCTCATTATCAGCGGGGAACAAGCCAATGGGCTGAGTAGACAGCTCCAAGGGGTGAAAACCACAGAAAGTAGTCAGCCCAGGGAGAGCAATGGCCTCGATAGTATCCTCAGCCCGGTATCCGAAAGACCTAGAGTCCAACGAACGCCAGCCTGGCTGTAAGGGATGAGGCTCTAGGGTCATCCTCACCCTATAGCGAGGCACTCAGTGCTTCTCGAACAGCTGCACCTCGTACTAGGGAGGCGTCGTGTAACTGGCTCCCTGAAGTACCTCCCACAAGATACGGGGAAAACCCTCTCGTGCAAGTCCGTCCGTGTGGGACTGTGCGTTCCCTCCGTCCGAGGATCCGTGAGAAGTCATCTGTGTACGGTTAACCGTAAGCAAAAAAGAAAAAGAATTATAAAAATAAAAGGGAATCAAAGCCTGGCTTTTCTAAGGTTGTGTTGAGGCCATGGAGTGCACTTAATCATCGGTTGTCATTTCCCATAGCATTTTTAAAGCTCTTAGCTAATTACCAGTAATTTGATTAAATGATGCATGCATGCTCGTCCTAAGCGACTTTATTTCAACTCGGAGGGGATAGGGAAAACTCCCATCCCTTATAGTAGCCTATAGGGCTTACTCAAATAGCCACCTAGCTACCCCTCTATTATCCTAAGGCTTCTCGTCCTAGGCCTATCCTTATCGTCTTGACGATCTATCCAACATTCGTTTCTAACAAATTTTACTTTTTAAAAGGATGGTATTTACAGTTTAGTGATTCCTCTGTGGTGGTACGAGCTCCGATACCAGCTGTGGCGGAACCGCCCGAATTATTCCAACTTAAGTGCCTAAGTCCCCTTAAAGGCTAGACCACACTTAAATAGGAATAAAACGTCAGTCCCTTGGATCTAGTCTGAAAAGGCCACTAACAGGATCAAGTACCACGTACCCACGCGAAGGTGAGGCACAGAGCAAATACAATAAAGCATAAAACCATACATTAAGAAGTATTAAATTTATTACAACATCATCGGAGTTTTAGCAAAAGTAGCGATCATTGTTCGGGATGCAGCGAAAATAAACTAACGATAAATAAATGGAGGGATGGGAAAGCCTGTCCCATCACTCCTCATGCTCCTCCTCAGCCGAGGTTGGGTCCCACTCGACTGTCCAGCCCGGTGGCAAGGTGGACGGCCAAGTCACTCTAGCAACCATGTCCTCCAGGGAACCTGTAAAAATTATGCCACAAGCAAGGCTGAGTATACTAATACTCAGCTAGACTTACCCGGTGTGAGGAGTCTACTCTACCTCTAGACAATGCAACTGTTTGGCTGAGGGGTTTGCTTGCCAAAAGCACTAGCTGAGTCTAAAAATCAAGTTTTTAGCTTTTTCAAGTTTTAGTGTGACTCTCTTAAGACTAGATGTATCCCTATCTAATCATACATGGTAGAAATCATTTTTAGCAATCAACATCTTTTGCCAAATCAACACATTTCCACTTATTACTCAATGTAGCAGCATGGATCAAGCAGTCTCATTAGCTGTGAGAAGCAGACGATTCGAATTGAGTTTTTATCCTTGCAAGGTAAACCTAAACACACGACGTGGTGAGGCACTGTCCCCACACACATCAACCGTCCCCATCGATTCCCCGTCAGCAGAGAGGGGCTCACCGCCTTGGCGTACAATGCCTCACTGACCCCGACTGCCGTCGTGCAGTTACCGCACTTGTACCCACCATAACCGGAATGGGAGACCACGTCTCAGGTCGCGTGAGGAGGGCAATCTGCTGCCAGGTTCAATCAGGTACTAGGCTTACCGATTTACCATATTTCTCGGCATGTGCTCAGTACGTTCAAACGCTTGACACACGGTACCACACCTTAATCCTTATTCCAATTTTTCGTCTCGTAGACAACCAATCCCCATGGATCGCTGTCCACAGACCAACATCATTACGATATGAAAATGGATACAACCAATTCCTGATCTCGCGCGAGTGCTAGAAAAATCACTCGACTTCTACCGAGATCCCTAATTAGTAAAGCAGCTACTCGACCTAGCATACTAGTATCCATCTCAAAGGGAATCCTGAGTTCATGCAACTAGGGTTTTAGTCAACTCCTACACTTAAGTGCACAGTACAAGCCTACAATCATTAAGTGTAGTAAAATAGCATATATAACGGTTAAGCATAAAACCGGGGCTTGCCTTCCAAAGCTGGGGCAGGCAGATCCTCGATGGCAGGCTCTGGTGCTGGATTCGGGGCTACCTCCTGATCAACTCCTTGCTCCAGCACGAGGATGTACTCTCCGTCCGCGAGGTTGCAATCTATCGAATGCAATGAATAAGATATATGTATGCCATGACATGCAGGGTTTAGTAACTATTATGCATAGTGAAGAAAAAGCTAAGTTAGTTGATAACTTAGGGTTTCCTCGTTATAAGAAACTCTCAGTGGTTTATGCTTAGAAATTTAGGTTTGAGGTTTTTCTTAGAGGCAAACATAGTGGATTAAGACTTGGATTGCCCTTTAAAGGTTCTATTAGGTATTTAAGGGTTTTGCTGATTTGGTCAAGGTAACATTAATCTCCACTACTAATTCCACTACTAATTCCTCTCTTTATTTGGTCAAGGTAAAAATTTCCAAAAATTCTGAAAAAAAATTACAGTGGGTTAATATTGGTCACTGTAGTCTGTCCTATAAATTTGAGGTCAAAAACAAATAGATTATGCCCTGGACAAAAATAACAAAAGTTGGGGGCAGAGGGGTTACCTTGCACTACAACTCTTACCTAGGTGTGGGTTCTGTACCAAGAGTTATTTTTCCTGGTATCTATGGGTAATAACATGCTTCTGTGCCAAAAATCACAGAGGGTTACTTAGTGGTTATTTGGTTATGATTTTCTAAAGTTTAAAGCCAAAAAGACCCTTATAACTAACTTGTTATTTGAAAAATATCAAACAACAAAACTTGTATTTTTCCTTGGTTCTTCTTAATACAAGAGCAGTCATTTCCAAGGTAGGGGTGTTTTATCCTTAGGATTATTTTCTTATGATTTTTCAAAGTTTTCCCTGATTTTCATGAAGAATTGTGAGTGCAATTTCCTTTTACTGGACTATGGTTCAATAGATTTTTCTTGTGAACTACATAACATAGGCATGTTAGGAAAAATATGGTTGCCCCCTGGTTTCCCTTTTTAATCCCCCTTTTTGATTTTTCTAAGTTTGAGCATAAACAAGTTTCAGTGAATAAACCTTCCTTAACCTTGTATACTGGGGTGTTTATTAATTTTAAACAGTGTAACTACTAGGTTAGTGTCTCCACTATTTTTCTTAACCCTGGTCTAGCAATATTTCTATTTTTTCCTCTAATATTAAGTTTTGGGCAGTTTTCTTATTTAATTCAAAACTCTAGAAAATATTACAAGAACCTATGGGGTTTATCATTTTTGCTTGATAGTTTATATTTCACAAAGTCTGGCAAAATTGGTTTGACTAATTTTGGATGATTATTTTTCAAGTTATGCATTTATTATGTTCTCTGCAATATTAAAAGAAAAGTAAATTCGAAATGGAAAAGAATTACAGATTTGCGCTGAAGTCCCTAGGTTTTCTCCACCTTTTCTTTCACAAAACAGCCCTCGGTCTACTATTTGCATGAGTCACTGACCTTGCACAAAACCCCCTGGACTTAACCTAAACCTAACCCACGCTCCCTGGCTGGCTAAAACAGTAACTGTGGCAAAGATCACGGCGGCGCAGCTTACCGGCGGCGGCAGAGGTCTGGCGGGGTGGTCAGTGGTGTTGGGGAGGTCACGGCGGTCACGTCGGTGTGCGGGTCGGCGTCAGAGGTGGTCGGAGCTGCTCTGGCCACGAGCGCAGGCGGTGGAGGTCATCGGCGGCTCCTGCTCCGGCCAAACCACGGCGGTAGGGTTCAATTAAAGTTCACGAGGAGCTCCACGGGGTGATGTAGAGGCCATGGGCGCAAGGAATTGGGAAATAGTCCAGTGGCTTACCCGGTCCACGTGCTTCGACGGGGTTATGAACTCCGGCGAGCGCGATTACACTGTTCCGGTGGGGCTGGTCCTCGGCTCAAGCTCGGGCAAGCTTCACGGCCTTCTAGGGAAGCTATCCGAGGGCTTGAATCGAGCGGAGGTGGGCAGGAAAGGGTTTGGCCACGGTGGTTGCACTCGGGCGGCTCTGGCGAGCTGCGTGGAGGTCGCCGGAGCTACGGGCGCGCTCGAGCGAGTTAGGCGTGGTACAGAGGGGGCAACGGGGAAGATGGACGTGCACTAGGGTGGGCTTTATAGCCGTGGCATGGGTGTGGGCACGGGGCGGCTGAGGGCGCGCGGGGGTTCGCGTGCGGGCGTGCTCTGGGCGCTCCCCCGAGTGCCAGCCCACGTCGAACACATGGGGGTTTACTTCTGCAAGGTTCAACGACCGATTTGGTTGACTTAGCGTGTAGATCTTAGCAAAATCCCCGTGTACGGTCTCTTCTCTGCACCAAATCCTACCTTTTCGATGTGAGTTCCAAGCAAAGATATGGTCTGAGTAGAGAAATATGGGGGTGAGAAGTTGGCTCTGTCCGAACTGTCCACACCGAGACAAAAGCCATGCCAAGTCATGTCAAAAGACTTAGGGTCAGGTTCAAACTTTTCCAGGGTGTTCTAGGGGTCTTTAGGCACCATTTTGTCAATTGGGCCATAAGGTTTTGAGTTTAGGAACAAGCTGAACATGTGTGATCTTTGAAAGAGGGTCGGTTTTGAAATTGAGAAAAACCTGATTTTTCTTTTATGTCTTTCTCTTTGGTGACCTTTTTGGGGTTTTTTGAATCCTTTTTGTGGTCACTCTCTTTTTGTGGTCACTCTCTCATGACAATGTGATTTACATAGACTTTTTGCCATAATCCCCTCTAGGGCTCCATTTGCCTATAAGGGATTTGAATTAGGGTTTGGGTCATTCCCCTCTCTTTAGTGCATGATAAGGCCAAGGCATGACTTCTAAGATGGGTTACACCTACTTAGGATCTTGATCGCCAAGTTTGGTGTCTTTTGCTCAAACTAAACCACATGTGATGATGGGTTTACTAGTGTAGGCTTATGTGAAAACCCTGAGTAACACCTGGGGTGTTACACTTTGGTGCATCCAATGGGTGTAGCCCTCGAGCTTTGAGTGGATTTTGGAAATAATCCATTCAAAGGTCATCATCTTATGCTTTAGAAATCCAAATGATGCCATCTGTCCATGCCTTGTTAGGTCTGAAATCAATTTGATCGGTGACAGATTGGATGTCTGACTAGTTGAGGCAGATGGTTCTCAGCTGGACATCACTCCGCTCTGTGCTTCAATGCTTCTGTTGATTAGACTTGCGCTTCAGTAGCCACATTTGGACTTCCTTCCATCTTAGCCGATCTCCTCCTTTTGCCATGGTACATTCATTGCGTATATTTTGTGGATATGACTCCTTCAGAAAATCTTTGAAAATTCTAGATGACACACCCAATGGGTGTGCCTAAGGGGTATCTTGGTACGTAGAGTGTTTACCGCACTGTCCTAGGGTAGTAACTTGATGTGATTGAGAGGTGTAATCATTTGCCTGAACAGTTGACTTAGGTCCAACTGGTGTCGTGTTACACGAAGCGGCGCCTGTTGCCTGACTCAATTTCAGGCGGCTTGAATTGCTTATTGAATTCTTACGACTGTTCGGCGAGCAGGGTAGGAAGTGAACGGTCACCCCCGGCCTCTATAAATAGTCTGCTTGCCTCGGCTGTTCTCTTCACTCATTAATTGATCACTTGCTTTCTTCTTTGTCTTCTTCTTCACTCCCTCCCTTTCCAACCGACAATGGGCAGGGGTAGGAGGGGCAGAGGTTTGCCTCGCCGTGCTAGTGGCAAGCGTAAGCACGCTCCGAGTCCTCCCTCGAAGGACTTAGGCGATTCAGAGTACTCGGAGGAGGCCTCCTCCGAGTCCGAGCGATCACTAGCTCCGGCTTCTTGAGAGCACCTAGAGGGTGGGGGGTGAATAGGTGATCCTGTAAAACTTGAAACTTAAGCCACAAAAACTTGGTTAAGTGTTAGCACAATAATCGCCAAGTGGCTAGAGAGGAGTCAAAACACAATAACCACAAGAGATCAATCACAGAGATGGCACGGTGGTTATCCTGTGGTTCGGCCAAGACCAACGCTTGCCTACTCCACGTTGTGGCGTCCCAACGGACGAGGGTTGCAATCAACCCCTCTTAAGCGGTCCAAAGACCCACTTGAATACCACGGTATTTTGCTTGCTTTTCTTAATCCCGTTCGCGAGGAATCTCCACAACTTGGAGCCTCTCGCCCTTACACTTGAAGTTCACAAAGAAGCACGGAGCAAGGGAGGGATTAGCAACGCACACAAGACACAAAAATCAGAGTGTCAACACGCACACAAGTCGCAACAAGAGCTCGCAACACAACCCAATGAGTTCACAACTCCACTAGAGCTCTATATGCTATCACAAAGAAACAAATGCGCGGAATCGAGGTCTTGGTGCTTAGGAATGTTGTAAGAATGCTTGGTGTGCTCCTCCATGCGCCTAGGGGTCCCTTTTATAGCCCCAAGGCAGCTAGGAGCCGTTGAGAGCAATCCTGGAAGGCAGATCTTGCCTTCTGTCGACTAGCGCACCGGACAGTGTCCGGTGCAGATATCCTTCCTTTTTTGACGAAACCGACCGTTGGAGCCTGAGAGCCGTTGGCGCACCGGACACTGTCCGGTGCACACTGGACAGTCCAGTGCACCAATGTGACCGTTGGCTCGCCCACGCGTCACGCATGGAATCCTCGGCCGACCGTTGCCCTGGCTGACTGTTGACTCACCGGACAGTCCGGTGCACCACCGGACAGACCGGTGAATTTTAGTCGTACGCCGTTAATCATCTCCCGAGAGCGACGAGTTCGCCTGTGAACGGCTCACCGGACAGTCCGGTGCACCACCGGACCGACCGGTGAATTTTAGCCGTACACCGCCGTCGAAGTCCCGAGAGCAGCCTGTTCGCCAGAGCCAGCCTGGCGCACCGGACGGTCCGGTGCACCCAGACTGAGCAGACTTTGGCTGAACAAAGCCATCTCATTTTCAATTCAATTTCTCCTGTTTCCAGCACTGAGACACAATACATTAGTCCATAAAACAATGTACTAAGTCTAGAAACATACCTTTTGACAAGATTTGCACTTTGTCCACCACTTTGCATAGATCAGCACAAAAGCACTTGTGTTGGCACTCAATCACCAAAATACTTAGAAATGGCCCAAGGGCACATTTCCCTTTCAATCTCCCCCTTTTTGGTGATTTATGCCAACACAATATAAAGCAACTAGAACAAGTGCAATATCAATGCAAATGAAAACCAAAAGTTGTTTTGAATCAATTTTGGCATATATGGATCATATTTTGTGTCACACCCGGGTTTTAGGGGCACCAAGACCCGGGCGCGGACATAAACACCAGGTATGCTGGGACCAAGTCTCACACATATGATGTATAGTGGCACAGGATCGAATGTCACATCTTTATATATAACAGGAGTTCTATACAAAATAAATAATTACATTATAAGGAGACAACGGTCCAGCAACCCAAAGTTGACTGGGAGACGACGACCTAGATCTCTCACGAACACTTCACAGCATCCTCCATGCGCCTCATCCTGTGGTACCTGTTCTTGACCTGTGGGGGGTGTGAGACAGCAAGAGTGAGCTCACATACATTCATAGCTCAACAAGTTGTGGGGAATAATGTGCATGAACTCGCCAAAGGTGGGAGCTCACGTGAAGTGTAAGGCTTACCAAAGAGGATGGTTAGAGCTGAGCATTGCTTTTAAAGTTGGTCAAAATTTTATTAGCAGTTACTAAGTATAAGTAAATACCAACCCAATTAATTAGTAGAACAAAAGTAACAACCTCACCTGCAGTGCAATGCATATGACAAATTGAATTTAGTTCCATAATTTAATCATGTGAGTGTCCGAGCTGCTCATGACCGTGAGCACGGCTAGTATACTAGTTTTACACTCTGCAGAGGTTGCGCATCTTTACCCACAAGTCGTGTTACCCATCTGCCAAGAGACGGCCAATCCCATACACCTCTACCGAGGAGGTGAGGCAGGGTAACACTACGAGGCCTTTACAAAGTTCCACTAGCTTCAGAAAACCCGCTACAGTTTATAGGAAGTTCCAATGCAGGAATCCCTTGCAGGACCGCCATCGCAGCAAAATCCTCCCGAGGGCCTCCCTAGCAGGAATCCCTTGCAGGACTGCCATCGCAGCAAAATCCTCCCGAGGGCCTCCCTACACTGACCACTCCCCTACTGCCCTTGCCCCTTTCGGGTAAGGTAGTCTTCCACTAGCTTTCCTAATTAATCGGCCAAGGGCGTCCCATTAAACCCTTGTGGTAGCACTGTTTTCCCGGGTGGTTCTCCATGTTCCAATTAACATAATGATCTTATCATGAACAGTAATAAACAACTGATAATAAAGATATAATCATGAATAAAATGTATCTCTATACCCAAAACCGCATAAAGCAATAGCAGGTACTACCCAAAAAGTGTGGTGGTAATCAAGGTATAAAGATAGTCAAACTGGGGTAACCTATTGGGTCCCATCAAAATTAACCTATGCAGATCATTATGATTAATCAGAACATGATTGGGTAAAAGAAGTGATCAAGGGCACAACTTGCCTGGGACTTGAGATTCCAGGTACCAGGATGATCTTCAGGTGACTCGTGACCTCACTGCTAGTCGTAGCAATTCAGATAAACATGATATAGGTAAAATTAACATTACACCAAACATAAGAATAAATTACATAATAATAATCTACGCGTTGATACGAGATCGTGGGAACGAGAACCGCTAAATTCGGAGTTACGGTTACCAAGTTATGAATTTCTGGAGTTATTAAGCACTTAGAATAAATTAATTCAAATGAACCATTTTAATTCAAGTTTCATGGTTAAACAATGTTACTAGTTGATAGACAATATTAATACAAAATTATTGCAACTGGAATGGGTCAAAACGGACTTAATATGAATTTTCTAGGAATTAAACAACATCTAGGAATTATTTATACATTAAAAATCAATTTCTAAATTTATTTATTGAATTACTCGGGTCTCTGGTTTGCGCGCATAAAAATAGAAAACTAGAGGGGCCTCTGCGCAAATAAACCTAAGACTCAGAGCCATAGTAGCGAGGGACGGCGGGCAATTATGTCTTTCCCCGAGGTCCCATTAGCAAAAAGCAATGGCCGAAGGGTTACAGATAGATTCTGGCCGCTGGATCTCGCGCGAACGGCCCAGATTAAATCAACCTCGCCCGAACCGGTACGGATCAACAGCCACACGATTTGAAATCGACGGCACAGATTTAAAACAGGGACCCGAAATCGTGGCGCGGACGATCCCCATCCAACGGCACCGATTGATCCACGACCCTGATAAACCAGCGCTCGCCCACACCCGTAGGATCCAAGATCCACGGTGGTGAAACCCCCCCGGCGAAACTCTACGCCCGGATCAATCCGAGCCGCACCTTCATAATCCGATGGACAGAGGGGCTTCTTCCCCACCCGGTGGCTAGGCGCGGCAGAAGAACACTGCCCATGGTGGCGGGCTCCGGCGAGCTCGACCCAATGGTGCGCTGGTGCACGATACTCAAATCGGAGGAGAGCTACATCAACCGAGGAACCGATCAAAGGTGATAGGGGTAACGAACCGGTGTAGAAGCAGGCGATTTCCTCTGGCCACGGCGAATGGCGGCAACACGGTGGTTCTTTGGCTCCGACGAGTAATCACAGGTACACCGGCCATCTCCCCCATCCGGACAAGTTACCAACACGTGCGAGTAGCACCTGGTGATCTTCCCCGGCCAGGAATTCAACTCACGACGGCGTTTCAACCGGTTCCGTGCGCGGCGGCTCCCGCACCCGTTCTCCAACTTTGCCACGCCGTGATGCGATGATGAGCTGGGGCGGCCGCTGGGTTTATATAGTACGGGGCACGCGGGCAGGCAGAGTCCGACCCCAAGAATCCCGCCAGGTTCGTGGTCGCTCCATCCGTCAGCTGGCTGGAGCAATCCCGGATTCATCGCGTAGCCGGTTGCAACGGCTGGCCGATTTGGGGTAGGAGATGGAGGTCCGACGAGTGGGCCCAGTTTGGCAGTGGCGGTGATTTGTTGCAGCCAGCCGCGGAACGGAAGCGAAGTGGAGCGCTGAGGACACGGGCCCACGGTCAGTGACGAAGAAGCAGGCACAGTCGCGCGCGGGCATGACACTGGTCGGGCGGGGTGTTCATGGGCCGAGGGGTGTAGGTTCGGCCCAAGAGGCTGATAGGTTTGGTCTTCTTCTTTTTTTATTTCAGACTTCCTCCTCCAAATTCAATTCAAATTCAAATTCAAAATTCCTATTTCAAATCACCCAAGTGTCAGAATTAATACTAATTTAAATATGACCTCTACTATTTTCAATATTACTTATTTATGGGAGGAATAAATGGTTTTCATTAAAATTCCCTTTCTCATTTTCTTAATTCATTTCCTATTTCTAAATTCTTTTTTTTAAACTTAAACTTGTCTCATACATTTGAATACAAATACAACATACAAGAAAACTTTAGCATGAGATGTCTATTTTATTTATTTATTTATTTGACCAATATAATTCCTTTGTTTGAATATGCACAAAATCAAGAAATCACCAATGGTTCCATAATCCTAAAATCTTACATAATAATATTCTATTTATTTATCTTGTTTTTTTTATATACAAATTTTGGGCTTTACATTTTGCCACCACTTGGTTTGTTTTTGCAAATTAATCTCAAACTCCTATCTCTTAGTCAAATTCACTTGTAGAGACATAAAGAGAGGTATTCCAAAGGAAATTGATCAAGGAATTCAAAAACTCCCCCTTTTTCCCATAATCAACACTTCTCCCCACAAGAGGCCAAATTTTGACACAAGAGACAATAAAAGAGTTTTGACAAACCAAAAGCTCTAATCTACCATTTTCAAAATTTCTCAAGTGGTAGCTGATCCATCTATTGCTTTGGCCTTTATTTTCTCCCCCTTTGGCATGAAGCACCAAAACGGGATCAATCTTGGCCCCTTAACCCCATTGCCTCACCAAAATCTTTAAATGAGAACACAAAGGCAATAAGAGTACGTGAGATGAACTTGGAATAAGTTACCCTCTCATCGGAGTGCAGTGGAAGTCTTTCATGGTCCAAGTCCACCTTTTCCCTTTCAAAACTCCTTTGAGACTAAATCACGCAAACTCAAGCAAACAGTTAGTCTCAAGGGGTCAAGTTGTAGCACAACTCCCCCTAAATATGTGCATCACTTGCACAAGGACTTGTGAGGTCCGGGGAGTGATTGTACAACTTGAGCACCATAGTAAGCAACAAAATGCATAAGGAACATGATCAAAAGCATAAACACATGTATGCTATAAATCAATCCAAGTTCCGCGAATCTAGGATGTTTAGCTCACTACGCAGCCTGCAAAAGGTCTTTTCATCTAAAGGCTTAATGAAGATATCGGCTAGCTGGTTCTCGGTGCTAACGTGAAACACTTCGATATCTCCCTTTTGCTGGTGGTCTCTCAAAAAGTGATGCCGGATGTCAATGTGCTTTGTGCGGCTGTGCTCAACAGGATTTTCCGCTATTCGGATAGCACTCTCATTGTCACATAGGAGTGGGACTTTGCTCAGATTGTAGCCAAAGTCCCGGAGGGTTTGCCTCATCCAAAGTAGTTGCGCACAACACTGTCCTGCGGCAACGTACTCGGCCACAGCGGTGGATAGGGCAACGGAAGTTTATTTCTTAGAGTTCCACGACACCACGGACCTTCCTAAGAATTGGCACGTCCCTGATGTACTCTTCCTATTGACCTTACATCCAGCATAGTCGGAATCTGAATATCCGATCAAGTCAAAGTTAGACCCCTTCGGATACCAGATCCCGAAGCAAGGCGTAGCGACTAAATATCTAAGAATTCGCTTCACAGCCACTAAGTGACACTCCTTAGGATCGGATTGAAATCTAGCACACATGCATACGCTAAGCATAATATCCGGTCTACTAGCACATAAATAAAGCAAAGAACCTATCATGGACCGGTATGCTTTTTGATCAACGGACTTACCACCTTTGTTGAGGTCGGTGTGTCCGTCAGTTCCCATCGGCGTCTTTGCGGGCTTGGCATCCTTCATCCTGAACCGCTTTAGCAAATCTTGCGTGTACTTCGTTTGGGAGATGAAGGTGCCGTCCTTGAGTTGCTTCACTTGGAACCCAAGGAAGTAGTTCAACTCGCCCATCATCGACATCTCGAATTTCTGCGTCATCACCCTGCTAAACTCTTCACAAGACTTTTGTTTAGTAGAACCAAATATTATGTCATCGACATAAATTTGGCACACAAAAAGATCACCATCGCAAGTCTTAGTGAAAAGAGTTGGATCAGCTTTCCCAACCTTGAAAGCATTAGCAATTAAAAAGTCTCTAAGGCATTCATACCATGCTCTTGGGGCTTGCTTAAGTCCATAGAGCGCCTTAGAGAGCTTACACACGTGGTCGGGGTACCGTTCATCCTCGAAGCCAGGGGGTTGCTCCACGTACACCTCCTCCTTGATCGGCCCGTTGAGGAAAGCGCTCTTCACATCCATTTGGTACAACCTGAAAGAATGGTGAGCGGCATATGCTAGCAAAATACGAATTGATTCCAGCCTAGCCACAGGAGCGAAAGTCTCCTCAAAGTCCAAACCTGCGACTTGGGCATAACCTTTTGCCACAAGTCGAGCCTTGTTCCTTGTCACCACCCCGTGCTCGTCCTGTTTGTTGCGAAACACCCACTTGGTTCCCACAACATTTTGCTTGGGGCGAGGCACCAGTGTCCAAACTTCATTGCGCTTGAAGTTGTTGAGTTCCTCCTGCATGGCCAACACCCAGTCCGGATCTAGCAAGGCCTCTTCTACCCTGAAAGGCTCAATAGAAGAGACAAAGGAGTAATGTTCACAAAAATTAACTAATCTTGAACGAGTAGTTACTCCCTTGCTAATATCACCCAATATCTGGTCGACGGGATGATCCCTTTGGATCGTCGCTCGGACTTGGGTTGGAGGTGCCTGAGGTACTTCTTCCTCTTCAACTTGAACATCCTGTGCTCCCCCTTGATCATGCGCCTCCACTTGAGGTACCTGTTCGTCATCTTGGGTTGGGGGATGCACCATAGTTGAGGAAGACGGTTGATCTTGCTCCAATTGTTCCTGAGGCCGTACATCTCCAATCGCCATGGTGCGTATCGCGGCCGTTGGAACGTCTTCTTCATCTACATCATCAAGATCAACAACTTGCTCTCTTGGAGAGCCATTAGTCTCATCAAATACAACGTCGCTAGAGACTTCAACCAAACCCGATGATTTGTTGAAGACCCTATACGCCTTTATATTTGAATCATAACCTAATAAAAACCCTTCTACAGCTTTGGGAGCAAATTTAGAGGTTCTACCTTTCTTCACAAGAATATAACACTTGCTCCCAAATACACGAAAATAAGACACATTGGGTTTGTTACCAGTTAACAGCTCGTATGAAGTCTTCTTGAGGAGGCGGTGAACATAGACCCTGTTGATGGCGTGGCAAGCCGTGTTCATGGCTTCCGACCAAAAACGCTCGGGGGTCTTGAACTCTCCAAGCATAGTCCTCGCCATATCGATGAGTGTCCTATTCTTCCTCTCTACCACACCATTTTGCTGAGGTGTGTAGGGAGCGGAGAACTCGTGCTTGATCCCCTCCTCCTCAAGGAACTCCTCCACTTGAAGATTCTTGAATTCGGACCCATTGTCGCTCCTTATCTTCTTCACCTTGAGCTCAAACTCATTTTGAGCTCTCCTGAGGAAGCGCTTGAGGGTCCCTTGGGTTTCAGTTTTATCCTGCAAAAAGAATACCCAAGTGAAGCGGGAAAAATCATCAACTATAACAAGACCATACTTACTTCCTCCTATACTCAGATAGGTGACGGGTCCGAAGAGGTCCATATGAAGCATCTCCAAGGGTCTTGATGTTGTCATCACATTTTTGGTGTGATGAGAGCCTCCTACCTGTTTCCCTGCTTGACAAGCTGCACAAGGTCTATCTTTTTCGAAATGAACATTAGTTAGACCTATCACGTGTTCTCCCTTTAGAAGCTTGTGGAGGTTCTTCATCCCCACATGTGCTAAGCGGCGATGCCACAACCAGCCCATGCAAGTCTTAGCCATTAAGCATGCATCTAGACCGGCCTCTTCTTTTGCAAAATCAACCAAATAAAGTTTGCCGTCTAGTACACCCTTAAAAGCTAGTGAACCATCACATCTTCTAAAGACAGACACATCTACATTTGTAAATAGACAATTATATCCCATTTTGCATAGTTGACTAACAGACAACAAATTATATCCAAGAGACCCTACTAAAAACACATTAGAAATAGAGTGTTCGGATGAAATAGCAATTTTACCTAACCCTTTTACCTTGCCTTGGTTCCCATCACCGAATATTATTGAATCTTGGGAATCCTTATTTTTGACGTAGGAGGTGAACATCTTCTTCTCCCCCATCATATGGTTTGTGCATCCGCTGTCGATAATCCAGCTTGAAACCCGGATGCATAAACCTGCAAGGCAAATTTAGGCTTGGGTCTTAGGTACCCAACTCTTGTTGGGTCCTACAAGGTTAGTCACAATTGTCTTAGGGACCCAAATGCAAGTTTTGTCACCCTTGCATTTGGCCCCTAACTTCCTAGCCAATACCTTCTTACCCTTTCTACAAATGGCAAATGAAGCATTGCAAGCATGATATATTGTAGATGGTTCATTAACTTTCCTAGGAACATTAACAACATTTCTCCTAGGCATATTATGAACAACATTTCTCCTACCAACATTTCTATCATGCACATAGGAAGAACTAGAAGCAAACATGGCATGAGAATCAAAAGCATCATATGCATTATAACTCCTATAAGCATTTCTATATTGTCTCTTGTCATGATACATAAAAGCATGGTTCTTTTTAGCACTACTAGCCATAGGGGCCTTCCCTTTCTCCTTGGTGGAGATGGGAGCCTTATGGCTTGTTAAGTCCTTGGCTTCCCTCTTGAAGCCAAGTCCATCCTTAATTGAGGGGTGTCTACCAATCGTGTAGGCATCCCTTGCAAATTTTAGCTTATCGAAATCACTTTTGCTAGTCTTAAGTTGGGCATTAAGACTAGCTACTTCATCATTTAATCTAGAAATTGAAACTAGGTGTTCACTACAAGCATCAATATCAAAATCCTTACACCTAGTGCAAATCATAACATGTTCTACACAAGTATTAGATTTATTTGCTACTTCTAATTTAGCATTTAAATCATTGTTAACACCTCGTAAAGTAGAAATGGTTTCATGACAAGTAGATAGTTCATAAGAAAGCATTTCATTTCTTTTAACTTCTAAAGCATAGGATTTTTGTGCCTCTACAAATTTATCATGTTCTTCATACAACAAATCCTCTTGCTTTTCTAAAAACCTATCCTTTTCATTCAAGGCATCAATCAATTCATTGATTTTATCAATTTTATTTCTATCCAATCCCTTGAACAAGCTAGAGTAATCTATTTCCTCATCGCTAGAATCATCATCACTTGAAGAAGAGTAAGTGGTATCCCGAGTACATACCTTCTTCTCCTTCGCCATGAGGCATGTGTGATGCTCGTTGGGGAAAAGGAATGACTTGTTGAAGGCAGTGGCGGCGAGTCCTTCATTGTCGGAGTCGGAGGAGGAGCAATCCGAATCCCACTCCTTTCCGATATGTGCCTCGCCCTTGGCCTTCTTGTAACTCTTCTTCTTCTCCTTCTTGTTTCCCTTTTCCTGGTCACTATCATTGTCGGGACAGTTAGCAATAAAATGACCAAGCTTACCACATTTGAAGCATGAGCGCTTCCCCTTTGACTTGGTCTTGCTTGGCTGTCCCTTGCGACCCTTAAGCGCCGTCTTGAAACGCTTGATGATGAGGGCCATCTCTTCATCATTGAGACCTGCCGCCTCAACTTGCGCCACTTTGCTAGGTAACGCCTTCTTGCTTCTCGTTGCCTTGAGAGCAACGGGTTGAGGCTCATTGATTGGACCATTCAGTGCGTCGTCCACGTACCTCGCCTCCTTGATCATCATTCGCCCGCTTACGAATTTTCCAAGGACTTCTTCGGGCGACATTTTGGTGTACCTGGGATTCTCACGAATATTATTCACCAAATGAGGATCAAGAACGGTAAAGGACCTTAGCATCAGTCGGACGACGTCGTGGTCCGTCCATCGCGTGCTTCCGTAGCTCCTTATTTTGTTGATAAGGGTCTTGAGCCGGTTGTATGTTTGGGTCGGCTCCTCGCCCCTTATCATCGCGAATCGTCCAAGCTCGCCCTCCACCAACTCCATCTTGGTGAGCAAGGTGACGTCGTTCCCCTCATGAGAAATCTTGAGGGTGTCCCAGATCTGCTTGGCATTGTCCAAGCCGCTCACTTTATGGTACTCGTCCCTGCACAAGGAGGCTAACAACACAGTAGTGGCTTGTGCATTTCTATGAATTTGTTCATTAATAAAGATAGGACTATCCGAGCTATCGAACTTCATTCCACTTTCCACAATCTCCCATATGCTCGGATGAAGAGAGAACAGGTGACTACGCATTTTGTGGCTCCAAAATCCGTAGTCCTCTCCATCAAAGTGAGGAGGTTTGCCAAGTGGAATGGAGAGCAAATGAGTATTTGTACTTTGCGGAATACGAGAGTAGTCAAAAGAAAAGTTCGAATTAACTGGTTTCCTTCTCTCGTAGTCGTTGTGGTCGTCGTCCTTTTGGGAAGAAGTAGACTCATCGCTGTCGTCGTAGTAGACGATCTCCCTGATGCGTCTCGTTTTCTTCTTCTTCCCATCTTTGCGTCTGTGACCCGAGCCCGAGTCAGTAGGCTTGTCATCCTTTGGCTCGTTGACGAAGGATTCCTTCTCTTTATCGTTGATCACGATACCCTTCCCCTTAGGATCCATCTCTTCGGGCGGTTAGTCCCTTTGTGAAGAGAACGACTTTGATACCAATTGAGAGCACCTAGAGGCGGGGGGTGAATAGGTGATCCTGTAAAACTTGAAACTTAAGCCACAAAAACTTGGTTAAGTGTTAGCACAATAATCGCCAAGTGGCTAGAGAGGAGTCAAAACACAATAACCACAAGAGATCAATCACAGAGATGGCACGGTGGTTATCCCGTGGTTCAGCCAAGACCAACGCTTGCCTACTCCACGTTGTGGCGTCCCAACGGACGAGGGTTGTAATCAACCCCTCTCAAGCGGTCCAAAGACCCACTTGAATACCACGGTGTTTTGCTTGCTTTTCTTAATCCCGTTCGCGAGGAATCTCCACAACTTGGAGCCTCTCGCCCTTACACTTGAAGTTCACAAAGAAGCACGGAGCAAGGGAGGGATTAGCAACGCACACAAGACACAAAAATCAGAGTGTCAACACGCACACAAGTCGCAACAAGAGCTCGCAACACAACCCAATGAGTTCACAACTCCACTAGAGCTCTATATGCTATCACAAAGAAACAAATGCGCGGAATCGAGGTCTTGGTGCTTAGGAATGTTGTAAGAATGCTTGGTGTGCTCCTCCATGCGCCTAGGGGTCCCTTTTATAGCCCCAAGGCAGCTAGGAGCCGTTGAGAGCAATCCTGGAAGGCAGATCTTGCCTTCTGTCGACTGGCGCACCGGACAGTCCGGTGCACCACCGGACAGTGTCCGGTGCAGATATCCTTCCTTTTTTGACGAAACCGACCGTTGGAGCCTGAGAGCCGTTGGCACACCGGACACTGTCCGGTGCACACCGGACAGTCCGGTGCACCAATGTGACCGTTGGCTCGCCCACGCGTCACGCGCGGAATCCTCGGCCGACCGTTGCCCCGGCTGACTGTTGACTCACCGGACAGTCCGGTGCACCACCGGACAGACCGGTGAATTTTAGTCGTACGCCGTTAATCATCTCCCGAGAGCGACGAGTTCGCTTGTGAACGGCTCACCGGACAGTCCGGTGCACCACCGGACCGACTGGTGAATTTTAGCCGTACACCGCCGTCGAAGTCCCGAGAGCAGCCTGTTCGCCAGAGCCAGCCTGGCGCACCGGACACTGTCCGGTGCACCACCGGACGGTCCGGTGCACCCAGACTGAGCAGACTTTGGCTAAACAAAGCCATCTCATTTTCAATTCAATTTCTCCTGTTTCTAGCACTTAGACACAATACATTAGTCCATAAAACAATGTACTAAGTCTAGAAACATACCTTTTGACAAGATTTGCACTTTGTCCACCACTTTGCATAGATCAGCACAAAAGCACTTGTGTTGGCACTCAATCACCAAAATACTTAGAAATGGCCCAAGGGCACATTTCCCTTTCACTTCTGCCCTGGCGTCATCCGAGGACTCAGATGACTCCATGGGGCCGTCCACCACGGCTCAGGCGTACTGGCGTTCCATCGAGCGTGCCGGGAATGATGGGTCGGATGAGTCGGGGGTCTCCTCGGATGAGGTGGACTCCTCCGACTCCTCTGAGGAGTGGAGCGGTGGCGACGATGACGACAAGGGCGATAGCAGCAGTAGCAGCGACGAAGTGGAAGTGATGGCAGCAAGGGTGACGACGGCAAGGGCGATGGTGACGGCAGCGGCGACGACGGCAAGGGCGACAGCGGTGACAGCAGCAACGACAGTGACGACATGGGCGACAGCAGCAGGGGCGGCAGCAGCAAAGGCGACAGTGATGGCGGCGACAGCGGTGACGACGGTGATGACAGGGGCGACGTCAGCAGGGGCGACAGCAGCATGGGCAACGGTGACAGCGGCGGCAGCAGCGGCAAGGGCGACGGCGACAACGGCAAGGCCAGTGGCGCAATGCCACTGGTTTAAATATTAGTATAGATAGTAGTAAGTAGCTGTAGAATAAGGTAGTGTTAGTTAGTAGCGTAGTATAGTGTAGGTAGTAGAGTAATATAATGTAATGTAATGTAGTGTAATGTAGTTGCAAGGGTAGAAGAAGCTGACTCATAATGAGTTGGCTTCGAGTTTGTATTACTTCCCCTATTATGAATGAAGGATGATGTGACTCCACTTAATCGCTGCTGTCTGTTTTTCATTTGTGCACTTGAAAGTTCGCCCATGTGCGTGACAGTAATGGCATTTTAGAGGCAATGTCCGAGTGACGATTGCGGTCTTTACTTTTCCGAGTTGTGATCTGGCACCTTAGAGGTAATGCCCAACCTAAGGAGTCCACTTATACACATGCCGACGTGCCTTCTTGAGTTCCGAATCCTAACTCTCGCTTTTACCTCTACCACTTCTCCGCTTTCTGAATTCTTGAGCCCGCTCGCTCCGCCCGAGAGATTGCGATGGCCCCCAAGCAGAAGAGACAAGGTGTCGTTGCTCCGATCATTCCACCCATCGATTCCAACAACGAGCTTCCATTCGCTGGTAATCACATGTTCGTAATTTCTGAATCAGACCTTTTTCATCTTGTGGAGACTGGGTTTTTGTAACACCCTAATTTTGGGGGTATAAAATTTCTTTCTAATTATCACCCAAAATCATGTGTTACTCTTCTTTTTCTCACTCTAGGTTTTCTCTCTCTCTAGATTCATTCTCCCTTTTTCCTTTTTGATTAGAGATAGCCTAAACTAGTGGAGGTTAATTATTTATTTTTGCCAAAACCTTATGAGTCATGACATGTTGCATCATGTTGAGTTTAAAATATTCTTTGAAGTATTGCACAAGTTTGAATTTATTTGAATTTGAAACCTAGTTTGAATTTGGATTTGAAAAACCCTATAGAAAAAGAAATGGAAAAGGAATTAGAAAATTTAGAGAAAAAGAAAAGGAGAAAGCAGCCCAAACCAGCCCAGTCGGCCCAGCCAGGCTGCGCGCCTGCGTGCCCGCGCCGTTTGACAGGCAGACCTCGCCTGTCAGCGACAGTTCTACCTCGCGCGCGCCCTCCCACCCTCGCTCGCTGCCCAGTGGGGCCAGCCTGTCGACTCCAGTTTTCTTCCCCACGCGCCCCTCCTCTCTCTCTGCCTCGCGGGCCCGGTCCGCCAGTCGCCGAGCCGTTGCCTTGCACGCCCCTTTCTCCTCTCTCTGCGTCATGGACCCTACCTATCAGTTCCGCCCCTCTGTGCTCGCCGTGGACCGACGCGTGCGCACTCGCGCACGTCGCTAGATTTCTCGGTCACGACGCTCGCCCACGCACCTAGCTCCCTTCTTAGAGCCCTGCTAGTGCCTCGCGCACACCCCCTCACCTCATTTCGCGCAGTTTCGCCCTCTCTCGCGCTCTGCCCACGCCGCCAGCCGCATCTGGAGACCCGCGCCCGCGTTCCCGGCCATCCAGCTCGTCGGAGACCGCTCCAAGCCTCCTCGAGCTCCACCCCGAGGTGAGACACCTGTCCCTATGCCCAATTTCTCTTATTGCGCCCTGTGCTCGGCCAATTTCGCCTTCGCTGTTGCTCGGCCGCGACGGTCCGCCATGCTCGCATGGTTGCCGACCGATTTAGCCCGGTCTAGTCCCCTGGAGTAGGTCCCTGTGTCACCCCTACCTGTGCTGAAGCTAGCCCAGGCCTTAGCGTGCCTTAAGTCCCCTCCCCGTGGCCAGAATGGCTCACCGGAGTTACTCCGGCCTGCCCGAGACCTTCTCACCGTCGTTCTCCCTTCTCTGCCCGTGGATTCATGGCCTCTTCCCCGCCATTGAGTTCACCGTGGTGCCCTCTCCCTCTCTACCCAACTCCAGCGACCCCGGAGCCACCCTAGCTCGCGCCAGCCTCAACTCTGACGACCTCACCGCCACAGAGAGGAGCGGCGCCGCCCGTAGCCATCTGTTTCCCCCTGGTCTGATCCCCTCCATCCGATTCAGATCGAACAGCTCGGACCACGGATAATGCTTCGTGCACGCGTGCCCTGACGCCCCTGGCCCCGCTTGTCAGCTGTGCTTGCGCGCCCGTGCCCGCTCCCACGCTCGCGTGATCTAATCTCAGCCGTCGGTTTCTGATCCAATGGTTGAGGGAGCCTGATACCCCTTCGCATGGCTGTTTTGCTTAAGAAACCCCCTGGTTTTAAGAAATCAACCTGCCGTCCTCTATTTTAGCGCATAGGTCCCTGGTTTGTTTTAATTAGACCCATGGACTTTTATTTAATCACAAATTTAGCCCTAATTTCATATTTCAAACTTCAAAATTTGTTTATTTCATATCTTTTTCATATGAACTCCAAATTTAGTGGTTCAAATTGCAAAATGTTAACCAAATTATTCTCTGTTCAAATAAAATATGACCAACTGTAATCTGTACACTTTAATTTTTACACTTAGAATACAGAATTAAAGTATATGTTGATTTATTTATTTAATGAAATAAATAAAAGGAGAACCCTAGGAATAAAGTATATTCAATCTTGTGAGATTAGTGTTATGCATTACTTGGATTTATTTTTGGCTTAACCTCTAGGCCTTAATGACATAAATAGAATTAGGAATGTAATTATGGATAATACTTAGAAGATAATCAGACTTCTAAATGAGAGTAGTTTATCTTATAATTCTAGCTTTCATTTGTTTTAATCACTACTTAACCTTTTTGAGCTATGTTCCAAACATTTAGAGAGTAATCAATTCCCCAATTAGGATTAATCCATTTTTATAACTTGACCTCATTCCTCTGTACTTAATACGTACCTTCTTGAGTTGTGTGCCAATATTTGTACATGTGTGATGTGATGTTCATTTTTACCTTCCAAATGTATTGAATGTATGCTCGCTTTACTTAGACAACGAGCAGCTCGTGGTTCCTGAGTGTGTTGCCGAAGATCCCTCTGAGCAACAACCTGGTGAAGGCAAGTGTCCTCAGATCTATCATGTCCTACTTTACTTTATAATTCACTGTCCCGCATTACTTTATTGAAACCTAAGGATTGACTAGTTTGTATTTCCCTTACCCTTGTTTACCTTTTTGGGTTAATCATGGTTAGCTTATGCTATTGCTTAAACTTAATCAATGAACATGATGTGATCTTTTATGATACGATGATGTTATCCCGATGAGGTCCTTGTGATTACTTTAGGGGGCTTAGGCTCTTTCCTGAGTACCTCTCCGTAAGGACCTATTTGGGGAGTGACAACCCGGGATAACAGTGCAACCATGAGGGTGGAATGGGACGCCCTTAGCTGATTAATTAGAGGAACCAGAGGAGTAGTTGGCTTTGCCGTAGGGCCATCAATGGGGTCTAGGCACAGTACTTGCTCTGCCGAGGTTGGTTGCAGAGGTTCTTTGATTTGGTTTTGTTAGTCACCCTTCCTTTGGGGAGATGTACTGTGTTTATCAAACTGGAGAAACCTAACGGGCGGCTATGACCTCTGGGAAATCTTTATAAAGGCTACATAGTGAGACCCTGCTAGGTCACCTTGGTAGTGTTAGAAACTAGTATATTAGTCGTGCTCACGGTTATGAGTAGGCTTGGGATCCTCTTCGATTAGAAGAACAATAGTTACTTTTATGATGATGATTAAAAATGGTGATTATAATCCTGATCTCTGGTATTTCCTCTTAGAGGGAGTGCCTCTGGGCAATAACTGGGTTATTACTAAAATTTGGCTCTACTTATAATAATAAAACTTGACCAACTAAAAGCAGCTGCTTAACCTTAACTCCACATACTGCTAGTCCACCTTAGCCAAACGGGACATTTGCTGAGTACGTTGATGTGTACTAACCCTTGCTTTACAAACCACCCCACCCTAGGTTGTCCCCACTGTTCTCAGTGCTCAGGAGGTGAAGTTGGCAACATGGATGACTTCGAGGAGTTCCAGGAATACGACGAGTTCTAGTTTACTTTAGTGGCAAACCCCCAGTCAGCTGCCTGTGTAGGCTTACATTCTACGTTTCGTTACTCAGCACTTTGATGTTATTGTTAAACACTAAGTTTATGTAATAGACTCTGTGGATATCTCAGACATCTTGATGTAACCAAGTACCTTTCTTCTATTTAATTCAAGCATTGTGTGATGATGTCCAATTATGTAATCGCTGTGTACGTGAGTTCTGATCCTGGCACGTACATGGTTCGCATTCGGTTTACCTTCCAAAACCGGGTGTAACATAAGTGGTATCAAAGCCTTCTGACTGTAGGACCGCTAACCTAGACTAGAATGGTCGACCTAAGGACTATAGACCCCTACTCTTACCTTGACCTTAGTGTCTTTTCAAAAGTTGGTCATCTTGACCAACTCTATGTTATTTACTTATCTCAAAAAGTTTCGTCTGACTTTTCTTTCTGCTTACTTTCTGGTCTCATAGTTCTACTCTTACTCTTGTGCTTACGATGTCTTTTGTAGATGGCCCGTATCAGGTGCACTGCACGTAAGTCTGTGATCCCCTTTTGCCTTCTCGCCTGGCGGAGCATCCACTACGTCGCACAGTGTCAGGTTAGTCCAGTCAACTGGAGAGACTGCATCGTCGCCTGCACGAGGAGCAGGAGCATCGACGCCAGGAGCAGGAGCAGGGGCAGCAGGACTCTTCCCTCTCGCCTCAGCGGGAGGTGGAGTCTGAGAGGCTGCCTTCCCCTGCACCTCAGCCAGAGATGCCCCCTGCACCACAGTCGGAGAGGAAATCTCTGGCCGAGTGGCGGAATGCACCCGCCCTAAATCCTAAGATGAGGAAGGGGCTAAGCGTTTTTCCTGTTACGAGATTGGGGGATGAACACACAAGAACACAAAGATTTAGAGTGGTTCGGGCCGCCGGAGCGTAATACCCTACTCCACTGTGTGTTGTATTGCTGCGAGAGCTTGAGAGCTAAGAATCTAAGTTGTCCTGTGTGTATCTCTGCCTTGTAACGTCGTGTGCCCTCCCTTTTATAGACCAAGGGGGGCACGTACAAGGGCACTAGGCCCCGATAGGTGGGCCCAGGGGCAAAATGGAGGGAAATAACTAACGCCTGCAACGTCCGGGCTATCTCCGAGTGTAGTCATGCCCGTAGCGCTTACAGTATTGAATTCTCGTGGCTGCTTCCTCAGTAATGCGCGAGCCATCATGAGTGCAGAACATACAACAGTATGGACACGCTACCTGCCAATAGATTGGACAGGCTCGCCGCCTGCAGGATGGCCCGGTTGTTGGAACTTGCTCTCCTGGGCAAGTTGATCCAACGGGGGAGTGGAAAGGTTGCAAGCAAGGTTTAACTCGAGATGGCGATTGCTCTGTTAAATCTAGCCAATCAAGGGCACCATACGGGGGTATTTATAGGTGCCCGAGCGCCCAACGTCCCGATGTAAGGACGTTTATGCCCTCAGACACCTGGATTATCCCAGAATATTCCCACAAGGGAGGGTTACAAACTGTCATTACAGAAAAGCTGTTACAAATCAGGCTCGTAACACGCCTGTCCGTGCGGGGCCTATCACTATTGGCCAAATCCCACGTGGGCCTCCAAATAGGACTGAGGACGCGGGATGGAGAGACTTCATCGTAGGCCTTCGTCTTGCAGTGAAGAGGACGAAGGGTGGGCCGCGCCGGTCATCTTGCCTCCGTTGGTGCAGCGAGTTGACGAAGGCCTAGAGCGAAGGGTAGCGTCTTCGCCTTCGCCCCAACATTTGCCCTCCAAGGGACCAGTTCGACTGAGTCATCTAGTGCTGAAGACATTGCTAGATGGTGGAGACGCTGCCCTCACTCGAAGTGGTCCCATGGGGGTTTTTGATGTGACCGTTGACGGACGCGGTACTGTTGGACTGCGGGCTTCCCAAAGTGTCGCGCCCTGTGTATAAAAAGGGGGGCGGTGCGGCTCAGGCTCTGTTACCTTTCTGTGTGCCACAAAACCCTAGAATTTTGAAACCGGTCGCCTACTCGCCTGCCCTCCTTGCTCCTGTTCATCGGAGAACTGGCCCGCGTCAAGCAGACCGTGCGCCGTCGCCGACGGTACGTAGCCATGCCGTCTTCTTCTTCATCCGCTGCGAATACGCTGTTGGGTGAATCGTCGTCCAAGAGTACCTTCAGTGATTTGGCAGCAGTGGAGCTACACCCGGCCCACATGGTGGAATTCGGTGTTTCGAGGTTCTCCTCAGTTCGTGTGCAAGACATGCAGCAGTTGGGGTATTTTGGGAACAGAGTTGGTCGAGTTCCAGGGGCGGAAGAGATTCCTAAGCCAGAGGGTGAGATGGTTGTGTTCGAGGCGTTTTTCACTGCCGGCCTTCGGCTGCCTGCACATCATTTAGTGGTGGAAGTGTTGCGGAGGTATGACGTGCAGATCCATCAACTGACACCTAATGTCGTGGTGGCCCTGGCGAAGTATGTCTGGGCAGTGACTTCTTATGGCGGTCAGCCCTCCGTGGAGGTCTTTGCCAAGAATTACTGTTTGCACTGGCAGAAGAGAAAAATTGGAAGCAAGATTGCACAGTTTGGGTCATGCACCTTTACACCGAGGACTGGGAAGACTTCGACGGAAGTTGTTGAGATAGTTCCCTGTGCCCGCAACAAGTGGGGCAACTGGTATGACTATTGGTTTTATGTGGCGGTAGACGAGGTCGAAGACCTCCTAGGACTCCCGGCGGCCATGTTGTGCTCACACTGCTATGTGGCGTTCCCGTCGTTTGAGGTGGCGGAGGATGATAGTGACGAAGAGGCCCTTCGTTGTGCTGCCCGCTTGAGTAGCGGGCGCGATTTAGTTGAGGAATTCATCGGTTATGGAGTGTGGCCCTTGGCGCATGGCTGGGCGTTGGGTGAAGTATGCCCTCGCCAGATGCCCTCCCTGGGCGAGCAGCTAGTGCGAAGTTTGGCCTTCACGTTGGATCTGCGTGGCCGGGATCTAGCCGCATTCGTGCGTGAAGTGGAAGATGGGGCAGTGCGGATTGTGGGGCGTTATGTGCCGAGGACTGAGGCTGTGCGGAGTTGGGATATCCGTGGATCCAACGTCTGCCTGAATAGGGTTTTTGAGTTGAATAGTTTGTCGTACGGCGGCTATCCCGGGGACGACGCTGCCATGGCCGTCGACCGCCGCGGGAAGAAACCAATGGTCGTGACTGAGGAAGGCCCTTCGCAGGAGGCTGCCCCAGGAACTAAGAAGAGGAAAATAGGTAATGCAGTGGGGGAACTTGGGGTCTCTGATAGTTTTGTTGTGGAGTTGATGGGGACGTGTGCGGCCCTCGGGGGAAGGATGTCTTCACCCGAGCTCCGAGAGTCTTCGGCGCGAATGCTAAGGGTTACCGGGGATCAATGGCCAAAGAATGTTCCGATCCCCCGCGCGACTAGCGAAGACATGTTTACGTCTCGTATGGCTCGTGACTTGAAGATTTTTCCTTACAGACGGAATATTGCTGCTGTTGTATCGGCAGTGATGGAGAAGAATCATCAAGACACTGCGCAGAAGCGCCGGGCGGTCTTTAGGATCGGTGCTCCTTTTCGAGAGGCGAAGAAGGCGCGGGGGGGGGGGGGGGGGGGGGCGAAGTCTGCTGCCGCTGACAGCAGCAAGCCGGCCGCCTTTGGGCCCAGGAAGTCTTCGGCAGGTGCGAAGGCTGCTACTTCTGGCGCGAGCAAGCCACCCTTGGGCGAGCCGGCGAAGGGGCAAAAGTTGCCCTCACCGTCGCGTATTGACGAGGCGGCGGCGCGTGTTGCCGACTTCGACACAGATATCTACGTGGGGGATTATCTTGGTGGTAAGTTTTTTTAGATTAGGTCATAACCAAGATCATGGTGCAGGGTCAGATGTGGGGCAACTGGCTGTTGTCCCGAGTCCGGTGGTGGCTACTTCGTCGACGGTGGCGGTTGGTGCGAAGGGTGGTTCGCAGGACCCGTGGTCCGCCTTCTGCGCGAGCGGCATGATTCCGTCGGCCGCCGCCACTAAGGACGTGGTGGGCTCTGTGTCCCGACAACTGAGGCAGGCGTCGCAGCAATTGTCGCAGTAGCTAAAGCATGTAAGTCGTGTTGGACTTCGATAGCTCGTTGTTTTTATGAGGTGGCGAGTCTCATGGTATTTGGTTGTAGGCGGCCGACTTCGCCAACCATGTCGCGTTGGGTGCTCTGACTGCGGAGTTTGCTGCCGAAGTCGAGCGTCTCCGTGCACAGCATGCGGATGCTGTTCGGGAGAGATCGGCTGCGGAAAGTAAAAACCGTAGGCTGACGGAGAGGTTGGCCGCTATGGAGGCTGAGAAGGGGGATCTCCGGCGCCAGTTGGCGGAAGAGAGGAGGGACACTAATAAGGTTATCGCTGACACACAGGCTGCTCAAGCCGACGCTAAACTTGCGCGGGCGGAGGCCAGTCTTGCCCGCCAGCGCACCGAGGAGCTGGAAGCGCAGCTCGGCGGCCTTCATAGCCGCGTGGATAAAGCCAAGACCTCAACGCGCGTGGAGGTTAAGCAGACGCACGCGCAGCTCGTGGATGCGTACCGGGAGCTAGGTGCGTGGACTGCCCCCTTCGAAGCGCCTAGCCAAGAGGTGGGCCTCCGCTTCCTTGAGTGGCTGCAGGAGGAGCTGGGGGTCCTACCAATAATCATGACGGGCCTGATGTCCTTTGCCTCCCTTGTCACCTGTGAGGGGGCCGTGAATGCTTTGTCCCGTGAGGGGTGCGGGCATTTCGAGGTCTTCGACCAGTCAGACGAAGGCTTTGAACGCGAAATCTTCCAGGTCGAGGACCCGGTGCTTAAGCGGTCGGCGGGGGCACTCTTCGACAGGATGTGGGGTCCTCACGGCCGGGAGACGGTCCGGGAGAGATTCGACCGGGCAATGGATCAGGTAAGGGCTCATTTTGTGTGGTTATATGTGTGGGTATGTGTGGTTTTGCTGAATGAGTGTGCTATTGCTGCAGATGGCGCGTGACGAGGAGGTTGAAGACCTTGGTGACCTAGACAGCACGCTGCCCGAGGCCTCGCTACCGGAGGCCTCGGGGGTGGATCTGGTGCCACCGTCTGATACGGGCAAGGGCCCCTCGTCGACCCCCGCGCCGACTGGAGATGGCAAAGACCCCGCGCCAGCCCCCGTGCCGACGGGCGAGGACGCCTCGGAGGCGGTGGTCGAACCAGCTGCGGAAGACCCCGCGGCCGTGGTCGGGCCTTCGCAGGTGGCTGAATAAGTGTCGGGGAGTTTTAAGTGTAAATTTTGTCTGTGTGATACTGAACCTCGGTTGCTGCGCAGGTTCAGACGTTTGGGCCTGCGCACGCAACCGCTACATACAATACTATTTTTGTGGCGGCCCCAGCCGTGGTGCCTGCCGGTGATGATTCGTGTGGCTCTGTGTCTACGTGTTTCGGGTCTAATGATTCTGGGAGTTCAATTTCGTGGACGGAGGAGTCTTCGGATGAGGTCTTGGATTATTTTGCAGCGTTAGATGTGGCTGCAGTGGAGCCTTCGTCGTGCGTGGAAGGTTCCGGTGGTCTCCCGGGTGCAAGTACTGGGCATAGGCGGCGAAGGTTTGTGGCGAAACAGAGAGTGAGTGAATTGTCGCGAAGTGGTAGGCGCCATCGTATTGGGATGGAGCGTGGCCGTCTTCGCGTGGACCAGACTGGTAAGCGAGAACTGTTGTCCTCACCGATTGGGGCGAGCATAGGTGAAGGGGAGCTGTGAAATCTTTTTGAGGGTGAGGAATTGAGGATAATGCTATTCAATTACAGGGAGATGGGTATCATCCCGAAGGTTGAGCCTATGTAATATATGATGCCCTTGCTATGTGTATGTAACCGTAATTTGTATTATGAGGCTGTGTGCCTTCGTTGATCCGGCTGCGCCCGTAGGCGACTTCTGCATGGAGAGTCTTTTTGGGAAAGGACTTCGATTTTTGCGCACTTATTGTGCTGTTCCGGCTGCACCCTTAGGCGACTTTTGCACGGAGAGTCTTTTAGGAAAGGACTTCGATTTTGCGCACTTATTATGCTATTCCGGCTGCACCCTTAGGCGACTTTTGCATGGAGAGTCTTTTAGGAAAAGACTTCGATTTTGCGCACTTATTGTGCTATTCTGGCTGCACCCTTAGGCGACTTTTGCGCGGAGTGTCGCACGCGAGGGAAGTCTACGCTGCCTCTCACGATGACTTCAGAGTAGTCAAATGTCGAAGACCGTCGATGCGGTCTTTTTCAACATGCTGTAACTGAGTTTTTGCGGGGGATTTTTGTGGGTATATTACATGGCTCTGCCTCGTTAAAAACCTCACCCCCCGAGAGGAAAAGAGTGCGGGCCGGAATAGTACTGTTTGGTGAATTATAAGGGCGTGTAGGCCTTGAGGATTTAAACAAAAAATTTGCGGAGATTGTCAATATTCCAAGAATGGTCTAGGTCCTCGCCGGATGGCGTTGTTAGCCTATATGCGCTGGGGGACGCCTTCGACTTGACGATGAACGGACCCTCCCACTTTGGCTCTAGCTTGCCCCGTGACTCTGTCCGGGTGGTTCGGACGAGTACGAGGTCTCCTTCGTTGAACTCTCTTGGAACGACTGCGTGGTCGTGCCAGGCCTTCGTTTGAGCTTGGTATTTGTTGAGGGCCTGCAGGGCGAAGACGCGGTCTCTGTCGATGAGGTCTTTGGACGTTGGTTCGTCTATGTCGGGGACGGCTGATGCGCTTGTTTGAGGTGACCCGTGCTTTATTTCTTGTGGGGTCATGGCCTCCGAACCATATAGCAGACGAAAAGGAGTGAATCCAGTCGCCCGACATTCGGTCGTGTTTAGCGCCCAGACTGCTTCGGGTAGATGGTCGGCCCATTTACCCTTGCTATCGTCAAGTAGCCTTTTCTTGATAGCAGTGAAAATCTTGCCGTTGGCGCGCTCGACGACGCCATTAGACTGCGGGTGATATACTGAGGCGAAGGCAAGCTTGGTGCCGATGGAGAAGCAGAAATCCCTGAAGTCCTGGCTGTCAAACTGTTTGCCATTGTGGACTGTGAGCTCGGACGGGACTCCGAATCGACAAATAATGTTTTGCCAGAAGAACTTCTGGGCAGTCTTCGACGTTATTATAGATACAGCCCTAGCCTCGATCCACATGGTAAAATACTCGAAGGCAACGAAGGTGAACTTGAGGTTCCCTTGAGCTGTGGGTAGTGGCTTGACAATATCCAGCCCCCAGCGTTGAAGTGGCCATGTGTGGGCAATCAGCTTTGTGAATTGCGAAGGGTTGCCCGAACGGGGAGAAAACTTCTGGCAGGCTTCGCACGACCTCGTGACTCGATTCGCGGCGTAGATTATAGTGGGCCAGTAGAACCCTTGACGGATCACCTTGGCAGCGAGGGCCCTAGGCCCTGAGTGAGAGCCACAAGTTCCGCTGTGGACTTCGCGCAGGATTTGGATGCCTTCGGTTTCGGTGACAAATTTAAGCATGGGTTGACTGACCCCCTTCTTGTATAGTTGGCCCTCAATGATTGCGAAGTCCCGGCTTCGGTGCTTGAGGCGCTTGGCCTCGTTGATGTCGCTTGGATGATAATATCCTTGCAGGAATAGGGTTATTGGGGCCTGCCAATCTTCGGTCATGATGAGGTTGACTATGCGATGGCCCTCGGTGTCATTGGTTATGTGTAGACCCTCTGGACTGTGGATGGCTGGCGTGCTGATGACGTGGTAGAACACGTCGGAGGGCAAGGCTTCGCCTCTAGCAGCTGCTTTGGTCAATGCGTCGGCCTCCTCGTTCCTGGCTCGGTCCACATGCAGCAAGGTAAAGCCCTTAAATTGTCTCTCAAGACTGCGAACAGCCGTGAGATACTGCATGAGTGCGGGGTCTTTTGCTGAATATTCTTTTTCGACCTAACCGGCAACCACTTTGGAATCTGTCTTGATTATGCAGGTGGTGACACCAAGCGCTCTTAGCTTGCGAAGACCCTGGATGATAGCTTCGTATTCTGCTACGTTGTTGGTGTATCTATCGGACTCCAAAGCAAAGCTGAGGCGTGCTGCATATCTGTGTTTGACCCCTGTGGGTGATGTGATGACTGCAGCCGCGCCTGCCCTCGCATGGCACCATGCGCCGTCGCAGTGAATGGTCCACCTTATCTGCAGGCTCGTCCTGCTGCATTACTGGCCCTGTCCAGTCAACAATGAAGTCTGCCAGGACCTGCGACTTGATTGCTGTCCTAGGTTCGAAGATGATATGGTAGCCGGAGAGCTCAGCCGCCTATTTGGCAATCCGGACAGACGCCTCCGGGTTGTGGAACAGTTCCCCCAGTCCCCTGTCCGAGGTGACCCGCACCTTGAATGCTTCGAAGTAATGGCACAGCTTGCGTGATTCCATGATGACTGCGTAGGAGATTTTCTCCAACTCGGTCATGTTACACTTGGAGGCCATGAGGACCTCGGAGACATAATAGACTGGACACTGCTGGGTCGTGCCCTCCCTATTTTGCTCTTGGACCAGGGCTGCGCTGACTGCATATGGCGAGGCAGCGATGTAGAGCAGAAGCGGCAGCGAAGGGTCTGGACTGGTGAGAATGGCCAAGTCTGACAGATGCTGCTTGAGTGATGCGAAGGCTGCCGCCTGTTCTAGTCCCCATGCGAAGTCTTTCACACCACACAGCGTCTTGAGGAAAGGTAGACTCCGCTCAGCGGACTTGGAGATGAATCTGTTTAGAGCGGCCAATCTACCTGTTAGACACTGGACGTCCCTGGTTGACTGTAGAGTTGTCATGTTGATTATTGCCTGGATCTTGGTCGGGTTGGCCTCGATTCCGCGGTGCGACACCAGGTAGCGCAGTATCTTCCCCTGGCGGACCCCGAAGACGCACTTCTCAGGGTTGAGGCGAAGTCGTGCGTCCCTCATGTTTGCGAATGTCTCTGCAAGGTCGGCCAGGTGATGCTCCTTATTTTTTCTGGTGACGAGGATGTTGTCCACATAAGTGAAAATGTTCCAGCCAACTTGGCTCTCGAGCACTGTCTTGGTGAGGCGAGAGAAGGTTGACCCAGCGTTCTTGAGTCCCTCCGGCATCCTGATGAAGTAGTATGTGCCGAAGGGTGTGATGAAGCTGGTTCTAGCCTTGTCTTCCTCCTTCATATATATTTGGTGGTAGCCAGAGAAGCAGTCGAGGAGTGACATGACTTCGCATCTAGCCGCACTATCGACTATCTTGTCGATCTGTGGCAGTGGGAAATTATCCTTGGGGCAGGACTTGTTGAGGCTGGTGAAATCGATGCACATCCACCACTTGCCGCTCTTCTTTTGCACCATGACTACGTTGGATAGCCACGTAGGGTAGGCGACTGGCTCAATGAAATTGGCCTCCAACAGGCGGTGTACTTCGGCTTTGGTGGCTTCTGTTTTTTCATTGGACATTTTGCGCAATCGCTGCTTCTTTAGGCGCACCGAAGGGTCGATGCCCAGACTGTGCTCGATGACGGTGCGACTGACTCCGACTAGGTCAAGGGCAGACCAGGCAAAGACATCCTTATATCTGGAGAGACAGGAGATGAGTTTCTCCTCCTCTTGCGAAATCAGGTCTTCGCTTATGATGACAGTTTGCTTGGGCGTTGTCGGGTCAAGGGGAACTGTCTTTGTTCCATCGTTGCTTTGTAGCTGTGCCTTTTCATCATCATTGGCGGCGGGGCGGGTAGCCTCGGGGACTTCACGCTGCATCATAAGGCAGTATACGTTTTGTTGACCGAGAATGAAATCTCTCTCAATGTTACGCGCAGTCTGCTGGTTCCCGTACACCGTTATTACGCCTTGCGGACCCAGAATTTTCATGTAGAGGTATAATCCATGGATGGCCGCTTCAAATTTGTTGATAGAGCCCCGACCCATTATGGCGTTGTAGGGATAGACCATGTCAACGATGTTAAAGGTGACCTGTTCGCTTCGCTTATTGGGTGCTACGCCGAAGGATAGGGGTAGCTCTATCTTGCCCAGAGGGAAGGTGCCCTTGCCGTCGAAGCTATAGAGGGGATTGTGCGAAGGCTTGAGCAAGCTGTGGCTGATGCCCATGCGGTTGAAGGCATGGAGGAAGATGATGTCCGCCTGGCTGCCGTTGTCAACTAGGACTTTGTGCAGGTCCTAGCCTGCCACACTGCAGTTGATTACCATGGCGTCAATGTGGGGTGCGCTGCGCAGATCAACATCTCTGGCGTCGAAGGTTAGCGGCACATGTGACCACTTTGTTTGCACGACTGGGCCGGTGATGGCAATGTGGTTAATGCTTCGGTAGTGAATTCCGCTTTTGTCGCTTCGTGTCGATGTCGACGCTGGACCCTCTAGTGATCATGTGAATGACTCCGCGATACGGCTGATCAGCGAAGTCTTCCAGTTTTGGTGCTTGGGGGTGATTTTGGTGGTGGATGTTTGGTTGATGCGGAGGCGGGGGTGGGGGTGGTATGACCTGTACCTCCTGGTGGTGTTGATATGCGTGGTTGGGTAGATGCTGGGCGGGGTCGTGGTTGTATGGTTGTGGGTGGTGGTGTTGGTATGTGTGCGCGACAACTCTTGGGTTGTCGGCGGGTTGTGCCCGAGACATCCTGTCCCTGGTGGCCTTCGTTTCTGAGCAATCCTTGGTTGGGTGTGCGTAGTCTTCGCCATGAAACAGGCAGTAATATCTGCGTGGCTGTTGCGCCCGTCCCTGGCCCCGACCACGCGTACCATTACCACGGCCCTGGGGGGATAATCTTGGCAGCGAGGGGCTTCGCCGGCGGGGTGCTGGTTGGCAATGTTATGCCCTGCTGCTGACTGCGGTTGTCTCGACCGGAGTCTGACTGCGAAGGTCTTGTCCATGTTCGGCTAGACTGCGGAGGGTCCTTGGGCTTTCTTGGAGACTCAACCTCACGCTGATGGAGCTCTTCGGATCTGGCGTACTTTTCAAACAACTGATAGAGCTCCTAGAGGTTTTTGGGTGGGTCCCTGATGCAGTGACTGTATAGGACACCGGCCCGAAGGCCACTGATGGCGTAGTGTATGGTGATTTGGTCGTCAACCGAGGGCAGTTGTGACTGGAGAGTTAGGAACTTGCGGTAGTACTCCCGTAGGGTTTCTATCTCTTGCTGTTTGTAGAGTGACAGCTCGTCCAAGGCATCGGTGTCTGGGCGGTACCCCTGAAAGTTAAGCAGAAACTTGTCCCGGAGACTTCTCCAGGAGTCGATGGATCACAGGGGCAACCTGGTGTACCAGGTCAAGGCTGGACCCTCGAGGGCGATGATGAAAGACTTGGCCATCGTGGCATCGTCCCCTCCGGATGATGCGACGGCGACCTGATAACTCATGATGTATTGTGCTGGGTCAGTGTTGCCGTTGTACTTGGGGTAGGTCCCTGCCCTAAAGTTGGCGGGCCATGGTGACACTTGCAGTTGCGGCTCTACGGGGCTTCGCTCATCGAGGTAGTTGATGCCTTGGAAAGCTGCGTCGTGCGGGACAAAGGGTCCGCGCTGGGGAATGAATAAGTCTCCGACTGGCGCACGCTGTTGGAGGGGTGGGTCGTGCAGCAGATCGTGTTGGCCTTCGCGCTGCATGAGCATAATCTCTTGCTCGAGTTCCTGAGCCCTTTGCTCCTCGTCTCGTATCATCTGGTGCACCTTGGCTTGCACGGAGACGCGTTGGCGCTTGGCCTCGAGGATTTCTTTCTGCTTTTGGAGGTTGCGGTTCTTGAGGCGCAGGGCCCGTAGATGTAGTTGTTCTTCTGCTGAGACGCCGATGACTTTGCCGTCCTCCATTGCGTCCTCGCCCTCTAGTAGAGCGAAGCCTGGGGGTGGTACTTGTGGTTGCCCGCCGGAGCTGCAGGTGCGGAGGGTGCCTTCGGGAGTGTGTTGATCGTTGCACTATCTCTTACTGAGTGCTTTGTCTTCGCCAGCTTCTTGGTGGGTGTTGTCAACGAGGGCCTTGCCCTTTTTCTCAGCTAGCAGTGCTGCCTTCGCTGCTTCATCGACGGATGGAGCTGCCTTCGAACTAGCTCTTTTGGGTGCCATCGTGGGTTGGTTGTTCGTAGCACGAACGGTGGGTGCCAAATGTTGGAACTTGCTCTCCTGGGCAAGTTGATCCAACGGGGGAGTGGAAAGGTTGCAAGCAAGGTTTAACTCGAGATGGCGATTGCTTTGTTAAATCCAGCCTCTCAAGGGCACTGTACGGGGGTATTTATAGGTGCCCAAGTGCCCAACGTCTCGATGTAAGGACGTTTATGCCCTCAGACACCTGGATTATCCCCAGAATATTCCCACAAGGGAGGGTTACAAACTGTCATTATAGAAAAGCTGTTACAAATCAGGCCCGTAACACGCCTGTTCGTGCGGGGCCTGTCACTATGGGCCAAATCCCACGTGGGCCTCTAGATAGGACCGAGGACGCGGGATGGAGAGACTTCATCGTAGGCCTTCGTCTTGCAGTGAAGAGGACGAAGGGTGGGCCGCGTCGGTCATCTTGCCTCCGCTGGGGCAGCGAGTTGACGAAGGCCTAGAGCGAAGGGTAGCGTCTTCGCCTTCGCCCCAACACCGGTCGCTGTCCACCAGAGGAATAGAGAGAGGGCTCATTAAATGCCGAGGCGGCATGTCGCCTGCCAGCGAAGTGGACAGGACGCATTAAATGCTGAGGCGGCACATCGCTTGTCAGCGGGATGGACAGACAGTGCGCCCTATTCATATTTAATGCAAAGGTAGTGTAGCTTGCAGCGTAGCCCGTGGTGCGGCCCACGGCGCAGAGGCCATATGTCAGGCTCTGCCTGTTGGCTTACGTCACGGGCCGTGGGCCATGTGGCGGCATTGGATCTACGCCTGGGCGGGTAGCAAAAGCGTACAGGATAGGATCCGGACACATGTTAGCACCGGACCCTAGCCTGGTCCTTGACCAGGGCTTAAGCTTTTCTTGCCTTGGAATTCTGGGACCCTACCGTGGGCGGTCCGAACCCCACGCAGGGGGGTCCGGACTCCATCCCAAGGACCCAGCCTGCACACGTGGTGGTCCTGGACCTCCCGTGGGGGTCCCGGCTGCATACCCAGAGGTCCGGCGCTCTCCCATGGGGGTCCGGACTTACTATTGACGTCCCGGAGCATTCCTTCTTTCCTAGAGATGTTGCGGCTCCAGACCCGCCCATGTGGTGCGGTCGGGCGCTGCTGTGGGCCCTAAGTAGCGATCCGTGACTGGGCCGAGTCATGGCCTAGCCCCGGTCGCGGCATTATTGCTGCGCGGCTAAAAGGTAGCCACGCGGGCACTACGTCTTGATACAGTAGCAGGGGGTACCCCTGTTTGGGGGTACCGACAGTGGCCCCCGGGCCCACCTCAGGGGAGGATGCGAGCCTGCAGGTGGGGCCAAAACTTGTACTTTGCGTCAACATGGCACGACTAGTGACTGGGGCGCCACCTTAGCGCGTGCCGCATTAACTCGGCGCATCTGGCGACGCATGCGCTGTCAGTCTGCCCTCGGTCACGTCGACTGCCACATCTGTCCCTGCGACTGACTGACATGTGGCCCCCATGCCTGATGGTTTCGCCAGGCCATGCGCGAGGAGCCTCGATCCCGCTGCTTTGAAAAATTCACCTTTTTGTCTTCTTGCAGTGGTTCTGAGGGAGCGCAGTATTGTTGTGAATGGCGGTTTGACTTCTCTGCACCCAGGAATCGACGCCCAAGTAGGATGACTCGTAGGCCCAGGCCCTCGCGTCAGAGATTGGGCCGTTGGTTTCGATGGAGATGAAGAGGCGTACTACCGCGGGCGGCAGCACGCTCCCCGCGTGTCGGTTCGCCTTCTTCGTACTCGCGAACCAGCACGCCAAGTGTATGACATGTGGGCCCGGGCCCCCATGTCAGAGGCTGGGCCGTTGTCTTCGGCGGAGATGAAGAGGTGCACTACCGCGGGCGATGGTACGCTCCTCGCGCGACGGTTTGCCTTCTTCGCACTTGGAGACTAGCATACCGGTCGTATGACTTATGGGACCGGGCCCCCGTGTCATAGGCTGGGTTGCCCTGGTGCGCATCGGGGGAGATTTCCTGTGGCATTTCGGGGCACGAGTGAGAGAGTCTACATTAAAAAGGGATTCTCCCTGCGAGGAGCAGCTATGCTTTCACTTCTCTCCCACTCGCTGTGCCCCTTTGCCTTCAAAGTCTCTGCTTTGCACCGACGTAGTTGCCTTGGCCTTGTTTGTTCATCCCGAGCGCTTTCAGACTGAGTGGGCGCTTGACGTGGTGCGCCACCTGCCTGGATGGAGCACGTCGGCGTGCGGTGGACGGATCCGCGTTGGTGCCTTATCCCCCTCGGTGATCTCGCCACCGGGGAGCTCGTGCTTTTTGTTTCCTGTGTGATGGCGCTGTCGATCTCGTCTTCTTCTTGCTGTTGCTGGAGGAGCGCGACCTCGTGAGGGGTGGTGCTCTTCCGCCAGTGCTCAGTTTCAAGGATGTTCATCAGCCTTGCGGTGGTGGAAAGCGAACTGCGCTGCGGCCTTCCGCCAGTGCTCAGCTTCAAGGATGTTCATCAGCCTTGCGGTGGTGGAAAGCGAGCTGGGTTGCGGCTCCGTCCTCCGCATGAGTTGGTGGCCCGCCTCCATGAACTGGTCGAGCCCCGGCTACGCCGCAACCGCCAGACCACAAGCGCCATCTGCCGCCGTGCTTCCAACTCTTTGGCTTTAATGGCCTCGTCGTCACCTCCGTAGGAAGATGGGGGTGAGGGCCTCTTTGCTATGGCGCACGCGTTGAGGTGGCCACCGCCACTGGCAAGCCGCTCGGAAGGATTCCATGAAGACGGTGGCCGCGTGCTTCCAGTACGACCCTGCTGGTGCCTAGTAGTTTACACCTGTAGAAATGAAGCTAGGACTTTGCTTGACAGCGGATGCAATAACTTTTGCTTTTGTAAGGTACTTTTGAGTACTAATTATCAAGCAGTATTAGCACTTATCTGTATACTATTTGTCCCTATTGTGTGCGGTGTTGCCGACTCCTCCCTGGTACTTGGCCCCCTGGGATGCAGGCTTGATGTGTCGGGGCTGGATACCAGCGTACCTAAAAGAGTTGGCAACGACCCCCAGGAGGTGGCCTCGACTGGGACCTAGACCTGTACACAGCTTTAGCTAGGGAGAGTGTCACACCCGGGTTTTAGGGGGTCCAAAGCCCGGGCGCGAACATAATCACCAGGTGTGCTGGGACCAAGTCTCAAACATATGATGAATCATGGCACATGATTGAATGTCACATCTTTACTATATAAAAGGAGTTCTATACAAAGTAATTAAATAATTACATTATAAAGAGACAACGGTCCAGCAACCCAAAGTTGACTGGGAGACGACGGCCTAGACCTCTCACGAACTTTTCATAGCATCCTCCAAGCGCCTCATCCTGCGGTACCTGTTCTTGACCTGTGGGGGGTGTGAGACAGCAAGAGTGAGCTCACATACGTTCATAGCTCAACAAGTTGTGGGGAATAATGTGCATGAACTCGCCAAAGGTGGGAGCTCATGTGAGGTGTAAGGCTTACCAAAGGAGATGGTTGAAGCTGAGCATTGCTTTTAAAGTTGGTCAAAATTTTATTAGCAATTACTAAGTATAAGTAAATACCAAACCCAATTAAGTAGTAGAACAAAAGTAACAACATCACCTGCGATGCAATGCATATGACAAATTGAATTTAGTTCCATAAATTAATCATGTGTGTCCGAGCTGCTCATGAACGTGAGCACGGCTAGTATACCAGTTTTACACTCTGCAGAGGTTGCGCATCTTTACCCACAAGTCATGTTACCCATCTGCCAAGAGACGGCCAATCCCATACACCTCTACCGAGGAGGCAAGGCAGGGTAACACTACGAGGCGTTTACAAAGTTCCACTAGCTTCAGAAAACCCGCTACAGTTTATATGAAGCTCCAATGCAGGAATCCCTCGCATGACCGCCATCGCAGCAAAATCATCCCAAGGGCCTCCCTACACTGACCACTCCCCTACTGCCCTTGCCCCTTTCGGGTAAGGTAGTCATCCACTAGCTTTCCTAATTAATCAGCCAAGGGCGTCCCATTAAACCCTTGTGGTAGCACTGTTTTCCCGGGTGGTTCTCCATGTTCCAATTAACATAATGATCTTATCATGAACAGTAAATAACAACTGATAACGAAAGTGTAATCATGAATAATGTATCTCTATACCCAAAACCACATATAGCACTAGCAAGTATTACCCAGAAAGTTCAGTGGTAAACAAGGTATAAAGATAGACAAACTAGGGTATCCTATTAGGTCCCATCAAAATTAACCTATGCAGATCATTATGATTAATTAGAACATGAGTGGATAAAAAGAAAGTGATCAAGGGCACAACTTGCCTGGGACTTGAGATTCCAGGTACCAACTTGCTCTTCAGATAACACGTGTCCTCACTGCTAAACGTAGCAATACAGACAAACAGTGTATACACCAAACATAAGAACAAACTGTATAATATAAATCTACGCGTTGTAATGAGATCGTGGGATCGAGAATCGCTAAATTCGGAGTTACGGTTACCAAGTTATGAATTTTTGAAGTTATTATGCACCTAGAATGGAGTAACTCAAATGAACATTTTTAATTCAAGTTTCATGGCTAAAACGAGGCATTAGGTGTTGGGCAATATTAAAACAAAATTATTGCAACTGAAATGGATTAAAAAGGAGTTAAAATGGAATTTCTATGAATTAAATAAGTTTTGGATATATTTTTATACATAAAAAACCATTTCCTAGATCATTTTCCTGAATCTCCTAAGCTTCTGGACTGGGTGCCAATAACAGAAAAACACAGGGTCCTACATCACAATTACCCTAAGACTCAGGCTAACCCACGGTGGACGGTGGGTTGAATTAATAAAAAGGCAGGGGCTCTTTAAGAAAAGGGGCGCGGCGAAGGGGTATTCTCATATCTCCACCGTGCGATCACACTTGGATGGACCAGATCACATCGCACGCTTATGAACCAGTATCCACCCACAGCCATCACAGTACAAAGCAGGTTCCCCTGCACGGCGGCGCGCTCACATCACACGGCGGAGCCATGACCGGCGTGCGCGGCATTATGTAGTTTAGTGCCCTAAACTCAACTATAACCAGTGCTACACGTTGAGAAGGGAAAGGCAAACTACATGGATGTGCTTTCACCTCAATTGACGATGCAGATGCACAAGAGCTTCGACGAGGAGCGGATCCATGGCGGCGGTGGCTGACATCGAGGAATTCTCGGTCTCCCGGGTGCCCTTCACTGCCAGCGACAGCCCGTCCCATCACGTAGCGATCCGGTGAAGATCCTAGGATAGCGCTTCCAAGGGCAAGGACCGACACAGACCACGCCCCCGGTGCAGAGCCCCTCAATCTCTCTCCGCCACTCCGCACTTGATTCTGGTACTTTGTTTTCTACGTTTTGTGTTGGATGGGACGAACGAAACAAGCGGATATCACCTTTATAGGCCCGGGTGCAACAATCTCACCAAAAATCCGAGTTTCTAGCGCTTGATTCGGGATCTGTTGCGGCTTGGCATGAGGTGGGAGACGCTCCCGACACCCCTGACCCACCAAGCGGCGCCCCGGTCGTCAGATGCGCGAGTGACTCTTCCCCGCGATCATCGCGTGAAGTGGCTGACAGTGGGCCCCCTGGCAGTGTAATACTCAAAAATGTAATAAAGAGGATATAGATTATCTCAATGGTTTGGGGCCTCTACTATTCATTACATGTGATCAACACTAGTTAAAAGTGGATAATTAGAACGAAGAACACATAAATGACCTGTGCATCATGCCGGATCTTATTTCGTGTGCATTTTTGTGATGATATAAAAATATAGTAAACAAGAAAAATAATAAGTATGTTAATATATATCCCAATGGGAAATTAAATCCTAAAAGGAATTCTAGAGTTTGGAAAAGAAGAAAGGAAATACTATGTGATTAAAAATAGTATAAAAATAGATATAATAAAATACATTATTTCTACATTAAGATTTGAATTTGTATAATCGACTCAGAGGTGAACCTCATAACAGATTCAAAATTTAAATTTGAATTCAAAATATTTATGAATAGGAAAAAAAACTGAAAATAGAAAACTGAAAAAAAAGAAAAAGAAAACATATCTGTAGCTCGCTGTGGGCCGAATTCCCTGGTCGGCCCAAAACTCCACTGCGCGCGCACGCCATCTGCCTCTGCTGCGCGGGGCCCCCTCGTCAGTCGCGCGTCCTTGGTTCTGTTACACAAATCGTTGCTGACTCGCGGACCCCATGGGCCAGTCACCGACGCGCACCCACGCCACCGGGGACTCGCATGCGCGACCGTCTTTCTATCGCGTGGTGCCGACGTCTGGGTCTAGCCGGTCAGCCTCTGCGCGTGCATTCGCGTCACTGCTGGCCGGGGCCCGCATGTCATCCCGGTCACGACGACATTAACAACCTGTGCGGATCGCACGGTGAGCTCCCCCTTTCTCGCGTGAACCGAACCACCTCGCCAATACTGCTCGATCAGACGCTAAATAGGTCGCTCCCATCCATCCTCGTCTCCCTCTCACCCGTACTTGCCTGCCATATCCCCAATTTCTTCACAGAGAGCCGCCTAGGCGGAAGAAATCCACCGCCACGACGAAATCGCGAATCCGGCCCCGGCCGTTGTCGCGCTGACCACATACGCACCCATATAGTGCCACGACCCCCCTGGACTCGCCTATTCCTCCCCCATTCTTGCCTTGCGACCGCCTCGGACCCCCACCACAGACCATCGCCGCGTCAGCCCGGAAGTGAGCCACCGCCGGTGATTCTTCTCCTTACCTGCGCTCGGGTCCGCGCGTGTGGTCGAGGGCGTTCGCCGGGAACCCGTGAAGCTGCAGGAGCCCACAATTCGGGCTGTGGACCTCGGGGGACTCGGGGATTTATCGCTGAAGTCGTGTCTCTGCCGTGCGCCGTAGCCAGCTCTGGTGCGTCGTCCTCTTCGGTGAGTTCCACGTCCTGATGATTCACCTCGCTAATCTACGCGCATAGCACTTTTTGGGTTGGGGTTTGGGGTTGTGACTCGCCAGATTGATCTTCCCGGTCATGGTCTCCGCCGGGGGGAAGAGCACGCCGCCGCGCGATTCGATCGAGAGAGAGAGAGAGAGAAAAGAACTTCGGCCGTTGGATTTAACGTCAACGGTGCAGATTAAATCGTCTGTGTACCGCTTCGGGTGATAGATCTGAGTCGTCGGATGGGAATCGTGCGGGCGGATCAACATAGAATATCGACCGTTAGATCTAGATCCAGGGGCCAGCGTCGTATCCCGTTATATTAATGCTCCGATCTATCCTCGCCGTTGGATGATAATCGGACGTCCCTGGTTTCAGGATACCCCTTCGCGGGTTAGTTTTACACATGAGACCCTTTGGTATTTGAGAATAAACCCGCCGTCCACGTTCATTATTCACTGAGTCTAGGAATTTATGCGAGAAACCCCCTGACTTTTTCGGAATTCGAGGCCCAGTCCAGAGAACATATAAAATAGGTAAATAAATACATAAATTGATTTTTAATATAAAAAGAATTCCTAAAACTTGTTTATCGCATAGAAAATTCATTCTAGCTCCAAATTGAGCTATTCCAATTTCTAAAATTTTGTAACAATATTATATATCATTTAGTGTCTCTGTTTTGACTTGAAAACAGTTAGAAAATTAATTTATCATTTAATCCTATTTCAAGCATATTAAATCTTAGGAAATTCATAACTTGAAATCTATAACTCCAAATTTAATGATTCCAGTTCCTATGATCTCATTTTAATGTGTAGATTTTTACTGTATATTTTATTTACATGTTTGGTGTGATGTTGATTTTTGCTATACTATGTATGTATTGTGTTGATGCGAATAGACGAGCAAGCCACTGTGGAAACTGAGGTTCAGCAAGTAGAAGTAGCTGAGCAGGAGCTCATTGAAGGCAAGTTGTGCCCTTGATCACTTACTTTTTCCCAGCCATGTTCTTATTAATTATAATGATCTGCATAAGTTAATTTTGATGGGATTCTTTATGTTACACCAGTTTTGGTTATCTTTATACCTTGTTCACCCCTGAAATATTTTTGGGTAGTACCTGCTATTGCTTTATGTGGTTTGGGTATGGAGATACACTATTCATGATTATTCTGTTATTATCTTGTTACTATTACTGTTCATGTTAAGATCATTGGACCATGGAGCGACCACCCAGAAAACAGTGCTACCACAAGGGTTTAATGGGACGCCCTTGGCTAATTAGCTAGGAAAGCTAGTGGAGGTGTTCCTTACCCGAAAAGGGCAAGGGCAGTAGGGGAGTGGTCACTGTAGGGAGGTCCTTGGGTTGATTTTGCTGCGATGGCGGTCAGGCGAGGGATTCCTACACTGGAGCTTCCTATAAACTGTAGCGGAATTTCTGAAGCTAGTGGAACTTTGTAAAGGCCTCGTAGTGTTACTCTGCCTCGCCTCCTCGGTAGAGGTGTATGGGATTGGCCGTCTCTTGGCAGATGGGTAACATGACTTGTGGGTAAAGATGCGCAACCTCTGCAGAGTGTAAAACTAGTATACTAGTCGTGCTCACGGTCATGAGCGGCTCGGACCCTCACATGATTAATTATGGAACTTAAATTTAATTTGACATTTGCATCGCATTTGGGATTATTTTACTATTACTTTTCTTTATTATTATTAAGGTTTGGTATTTACTTACACTTAGTAATTGCTAATAAAATTATGACTAACTTATAAAAGCAATGCTCAGCTTCAGCCTTTATTTCATTGATCAGCTTTACACTTCATAAACTCCCACCTTTGGTGAGTTCATGCCACACTATTCCCCACGAGGCCACGACTTGTTGAGCTATGAACGTATGTGAGCTCACTCTTGCTGTCTCACACCCCCCCATAGGAGAAGAACAGGTGGTCGAAGAGGAGCTGCCTAACACTGAGGCATTCGACTTGATCTAGGTGGCGTTTCTCAGTTGACATTGGCGCCGACGATCCTTAGTTCGTTTTATAATTATTCTTTTATTTTGTAATAAGTCTTCCGCTATGTAATAAGTACTCTGATGTTTGTGACATTTATCTCTATATACTCTGTTATTATATATATTGTCTTCTTGGCGCATGTATGAGATGCACCTGGCTTTGTTCCTTAAAGCCAGGTGTGACAGGCAGTCACGGAAGCAACAACGCGTGTGGGATAATGGCCGGAGTCTGCTTGGGGCTGTTGCGTGTAGGCGTGCAAAAGAAAAGACGGTCAATGCAGACATGTGGGGACCACGATTCAGTGCTCAAGCACCAGCCAAGCAGTGCGCCACGATTGCCTGGTTGGCCCACTGAACGACGCCAAGGGAAGGCGTGAGCCCATGTGGCTCTAGGCCAGAACCAAGAAACGGCCGGCCACAATCCTTTCTTTTTTTTATTCTTTAATTCATTTCGAATTGCTAATTCAAATTTGTCTTGAATTTTAAACTCAGGATCAAATGTTCAATAAAAAATGACAGCATGGATGCAATTATTTTAAATATATTGCCTTATTAATTTATTTAGGCAAATGTTGCAAAATTGATTCATATAACATTTCTTATAGAATTTTTGAATGTGTGATACACTTGTGAGTTAATTTCAATTTAGGGTAAAAATTACCATCAAGATCTCCAGCATGATGCAACTTTATTTAACTATTTATTGGTCTCTTAATTTTTAACTTGATATTATTGTTTGAACATGGGGAGGAAAAGTACTAATAGATTTTCAAAGGCCTTCAAAATTCTCACAACCTTATTATATACTTTTATTTCTTTATTTAATTATTTTATCATTTTCCCCCAATTTTGGGCTTTACAAATCCTACCCCCCTTAATAGAAATCTCGTCCTCGAGATTTGTAAGGACGGGGATGTAAAAAGCTTTATTTATAGTTTGGCCTTTAACTTCTAATTAGTTTATGAATAAGAAGTTTCATGTTATTTAGAAAGTGGTTATGGAAGCATGGGTATATATATGTATAGTCACCTTATGGTGTAGGATAAAAGATAGGTTAGGGCAAGAATAGCTAGGGTAAGCAAGTTTATGATGGGAAAGAATTCCATGTTCAGTGGTAATGCATCTAAAGATCAAGTTTGACTTCTCTCCTTCCTTGACGAGGTTGATCTTTTCTTCTCCAGTCTTGACGAGGTAAGAGAGATTATGGCAAGGAAAAGACTTCATCCGAAATGTTTAAGTTTTGATTCATCTCGAGAATCGCTTTGACTGTTATATCCTTTCTTGTTGATGTTGATCTTTTCTTCTCTGGCCTTGGTCTTGGTCTTATTGATTCGAGGTTAGAGTATATCATCATGGATGGAGAATATGGTTAAGATAGGTATGGATGTGATAGACTACATGATGTAGGTCAAGAGTTTGTTTTAGGTGGGGTTGATAGATTATGCAATCCATCATTACTCTATTGGTTGGGTTGTTGTGTAACTTGTTATATAGGTCAAGTTGTTGTGTATGGCCAAGTTGATCTAAGTCACCATTTTAAGCGTAAGTGGATTAGTAGCATGACCGAGTTGATCTAAGATATCAAACTGGTTTATAGGAGTAGGGTCTAATGTATTTCCTCAGCATTAGCCAATCCTGTTTGAGTGACTTCCGATAGGATTGATCATAATAGATTTGATAGGATTGGATATGACTAGAATAAACTAGATAAGATCTCATTAATTAGATCATGGTTGTTACTTTAGTATGAGATAGGTAAAGAGGTTAGGATAAGATGAATCCATAAGGATAAGGTAAAATCTTTTGAGATAAGATGGATCTATGAGTGTAGAATACAAATATTTTAAGATGAGATGAATATTGTTAGGCTAGATACTTTAATGAGGTAGTTTATCTAGTTATTTTTATAAGCATTTTTTTCCTATATGCAGATATAATTATGGACATTACTCCACAACTCATCACACTCAATCAAATATCCAAATCAGACAAGTATCATAAGAACAAACATTCAAGCACACAAATATTTACGAAAATAGTTTTGATTTTGTTCCTAAGAGTAGGTCTCCTATTCCTAAAGGTCAGTTTAGGTACAGGATTTCAAAGTGTGAAATCCACATTTGTCTTTAGAAAAGAAAGATAAGAGTAATCAGAGTAAAGCAGCAGTGGATGAGAAAAGATTAAGGAAAGTGTAGAAAGGATCAGAGTAGCAAAGGTAAGTAAGTATTGGTTGTCCAGTTCTATCTAGGTTTTGTCCTACAGTCAACATTCCTCTGGTACCACTTCTGTCACACCCGGGTTTTAAGGGGTCCAAAGCCCGGGCGCAAACATAATCACCAGGTGTGATGGGACCAAGTCTCACACATACGATGAATCATGGCACATGATAGAATGTTACATCTTTACTATATAAAAGGAGTTCTATACAAAGTAATTAAATAATTACATTATAAAGAGACAACGGTCCAGCAACCCAAAGTTGATTGGGAGACGACGACCTAGACCTCTCACGAACTTGTCATAGCATCCTCCAAGCGCCTCATCCTGCGGTACCTGTTCTTGACCTGTGGGGGGTGTGAGACAGCAAGAGTGAGCTCACATACGTTCATAGCTCAACAAGTTGTGGGGAATAATGTGCATGAACTCGCCAAAGGTGGGAGCTCACATGAGGTGTAAGGCTTACCAAAGGAGATGGTTGAAGCTGAGCATTGCTTTTAAAGTTGGTCAAAATTTTATTAGCAATTACTAAGTATAAGTAAATACCAAACCCAATTAAGTAGTAGAAGAAAAGTAACAACATCACCTGCGATGCAATGCATATGACAAATTGAATTTAGTTCCATAAATTAATCATGTGAGTGTCCGAGCTGCTCATGACCGTGAGCATGGCTAGTATACCAGTTTTAGACTCTGCAGAGGTTGCGCATCTTTACCCACAAGTCATGTTACCCATCTGCCAAGAGACGGCCAATCCCATACACCTCTACCGAGGAGGCGAGGCAGGGTAACACTACGAGGCCTTTACAAAGTTCCACTGGCTTTAGAAAACCCGCTACAGTTTATAGGAAGCTCCAATGCAGGAATCCCTCGCATGACCGCCATCGCAGCAAAATCATCCCAAGGGCCTCCCTACACTGACCACTCCCCTACTGCCCTTGCCCCTTTCGGGTAAGGTAGTCATCCACTAGCTTTCCTAATTAATCAGCCAAGGGTGTCCCATTAAACCCTTGTGGTAGCACTGTTTTCCCGGGTGGTTCTCCATGTTCCAATTAACATAATGATCTTATCATGAACAGTAAATAACAACTGATAACAAAAGTGTAATCATGAATAATGTATCTCCATACCCAAAACCACATATAGCACTAGCAAGTACTACCCAGAAAGTTCAGTGGTAAACAAGGTATAAAGATAGACAAACTAGGGTATCCTATTGGGTCCCATCAAAATTAAACTATGTAGATCATTATGATTAATTAGAACATGAGTGGGTAAAAAGAAAGTGATCAAGGGCACAACTTGCCTGGGACTTGAGATTCCAGGTACCAACTTGCTCTTCAGATAACATGTGTCCTCACTGCTAAACGTAGCAATACAGACAAACAGTGTATACACCAAACGTAAGAACAAACTGCATAATATTAATCTACACGTTGTAATGAGATCGTGGGATCGAGAATCGCTAAATTCGGAGTTACGGTTACCAAGTTATGAATTTTTGAAGTTATTATGCACCTAGAATGGAGTAACTCAAATGAACATTTTTAATTCAAGTTTCATGGCTAAAACGAGGCATTAGGTGTTGGGCAATATTAAAACAAAATTATTGCAACTGAAATGGATTAAAAAGGAGTTAAAATGGAATTTCTATGAATTAAATAAGTTTTGGATATATTTTTATACATAAAAAACCATTTCCTAGATCATTTTCCTGAATCTCCTAAGCTTCTGGACTGGGTGCCAATAACAAAAAAACACAGGGTCCTACATCACAATTACCCTAAGACTCAGGCTAACCCACGGTGGACGGTGGGTTGAATTAATAAAAAGGCAGGGGCTCTTTAAGAAAAGGGGCGCGGCGAAGGGGTATGCTCATATCTCCACCGTGCGATCACACTTGGATGGACCAGATCACATCGCACGCTTATGAACCAGTATCCACCCACAGCCATCACAGTACAAAGCAGGTTCCCCTGCACGGCGGCGCGCTCACATCACACGGCGGAGCCATGACCGGCATGTGCGGCATTATGTAGTTTAGTGCCCTAAACTCAACTATAACCAGTGCTACACGTTGAGAAGGGAAAGGCAAAATACATTGATGTGCTTTCACCTCAATTGACGATGCAGATGCACAAGAGCTTCGACGAGGAGCGGATCCATGGCGGCGATGGTTGACGTTGAGGAATTCTCGGTCTCCCGGGTGCCCTTCACTGCCAACGACAGCCCGTCCCATCACGTAGCGATCCGGTGAAGATCTTAGGATAGCGCTTCCAAGGGCAAGGACCGACACAGACCACGCCCCTGGTGCAGAGCCCCTCAATCTCTCTCCGCCACTCCGCACTTGATTCTGGTACTTTGTTTTCTATGTTTCGTGTTGGATGGGACGAACGGAACAAGCGAATATCACCTTTATAGGCCCGGGTGCAACAATCTCACCAAAAATCCGAGTTTCTAGCGCTTGATTCGAGATCTGTTGCGGCTTGGCATGAGGTGGGAGACGCTCCCGACACCCCGAACCCACCAAGTGGCGCCCCGGTCGTCAGATGCGCGAGTGTGACTCTTCCCGGCGATCATCGCGTGAAGTGGCTGACAGTGGGCCCCTGGCAGTCACGGAAGCAACAACGCGCGCACGGGATAATGGCCGGAGTCTGCGCGGGGCTGTTGCATGCAGGCGTGCAAAAGAAAAGACGGTCAACGCAGACATGTGGGGACCATGATTCAGTGCTCAAGCACCAGCCAAGCAGTGCGCCACGATTGCCTGGTTGGCCTACTGAACGGCACCAAGGGAAGGCGTGAGCCCATGTGGCTCTAGGCCAGAACCAGGAAACGACCGGCCACAATCCTTTCTTTTTTTTATTCTTTAATTCATTTCCAATTGCTAATTCAAATTTGTCTTGAATTTTAAACTCAGGATCAATTGTTCAATACAAAATGACAGCACTGATGCAATTATTTTAAATATATTGCCTTATTAATTTATTTAGGCAAATGTTGCAAAATTGATTCATATAACATTTCTTATAGAATTTTTGAATGTGTGAAACACTTATGAGTTAATTTCAATTTAGGGTCAAAATTACCATCAAGATCTCCAGCATGATGCAACTTTATTTAACTATTTATTGGTCTCTTAATTTTTAACTTGATATTATTGTTTGAACATGGGGAGGAAAAGTACTAATAGATTTTCAAAGGCCTTCAAAATTCTCACAACCTTATTATATACTTTTATTTCTTTATTTAATTATTTTATCATTTTTTCCCCAATTTTGGGCTTTACAGAGAGTTAGTAGCACACCCATAGGGCCCATCCTCTGATACTAACCATCCTTCGATACATGCACGGGACCTGCAGGTTTTAGTCTGGGAAGCCAAGTTGTGTGTCCGGACCCCCTGGACCGCGGTTCTAAATACTAGGACACCAGTCGTAGAGTGGTGGAGCGTGCAGGCTTACGGTATAGGACCAGGCTAAGCGGCTACACGGCTCCGGACCACCCTAGGAGACAAGTGTCCATTCTCTAGAACTGGACCCTAGGTTACCGGGCCCACAGGACTATAGCTCCAGATACTAGGGTGCCCGTCTCAGAGTGGTGGAGTGTGTAGGCTTAGGGTACAGAACCAGGCTAAGCGACTACACAGCTCCGGACCGCCCCATGGAACGAGCTCCCGTTCTTTAGAACCGGCTCCCAGGCTGCTGGACCCCCCACCTTCGTAGAGGTGTCCTAAACTGCAAGCCTTGGCTACTCAATTCGAATGTCGTCATATCAGCAGAATGGGAACTGTATGGGTGGGCTAGATAAAATAATATGCGGAAACTTCAGGATAAAACCGTGGAGCAGGAGGATAAAGTTATCATAGAAGCACGTCTGAGGGGGTAAATCTCTTCTTTATAACTTGACATGCATGGGTGTAGACCAACAGGCCGGGTTTATGAGGGCGGACCTCACCGGGCTGGTGTACACATATGCAAAAACTAATTACAAAAGAAGAAAAACTTAACCCCTCAGGCTTGCTTCTATGAGCAGGACTTACGGATATGCTCCATGTTCCACGGCTGGGAAAAGGCATTCCTTTAGTTATAGCAAGGTGGGCACCCTCCGGGTTGGCATATTTCCGTCACCTTGAAGGGTTCCTCTTAGCTAGGGGAGAGTCTATGGAACCCTTCTTGGTTCAGTACTTGCCTTTGGGCCAGGTCCTGACCTCGGGCTCCCCACTGTGCATGAACCGTTGGTAGTAGCGCCTGGGCGCCCGGTTGTGACGTGCATTTTGGGTCACCGCTTATCATCTGAGTTCGTCGATGGAGTCCATGTCCTCACGCCGTAGCCACCCCTACATAGACCCATCAAAAGACTGGACCCGTGGGGAGTCCAGAAGGGTTTCTGAGGGAAGACAGGCTTCGACCCCGTAGACCAGGGAGTACGGGGTCCCCCGGTGGCCTATCTAGTTGTCGTCACCGGAGTCAGAGTCTCTGGTGAAAACATCCTTCAGGACCCCCCCAGGTGACTGATACCCGAGGTCCTGTTCAGCCGCGGCTACCTCATCGTCGTCTACCCTTTCCTTGCCAGGTCGGCGACGAGGTGGGGAGTCGTCCCTAGGAGACTGCTCGCGCTGCTCGCTGACGCGCTTCGCGAGCTTGATGATCTCGCGACATTCTGTGGCGCTGTGGCGACTGTTGGGGTGTACAGGGCATGAGCCACTGTTACCCCTCTGTGGCCGTGGGTGCTTGTTACGCTCGTTCTGGTCCCCAGTCGCAGCTGCAACGACTAGAGCAGCAGAATGCGGCTTCTCGTGGCCGCGGTTTTTCTTCTTCTTTTTGCTGTCCTGGGCAACGGCATCCGAGCCGCCCGTCTGGGTAACCCCAGTCTGTGGCGCCGAGTGCCATGCACGGCCCTCGGCGGCTCTGGCACACTTGTCGGCCAGAGCGAAGAGCATGGTGACGTTGTCCACGTCATGCGTGGCCAACTTCTCCAGCATCTTTTCATCACGTACCCCCTGGTGGAAAGCAGTGATGATGGAAGCATCTGAGATACGAGGGGTGGTCCCACATACCTTGGTGAAGTGGGAAATGAACGCCTAGAGGGTCTCCCCGGGTTCCTGCCTCACTGCATGGAGGTGTGCCTCCACACCATGCTACTGGTAAGCGTTGGCGAAGTTCGCTATGAACCGCACGCAGAGCTCTTCCTAGGAGTAGATGGATCCTGGGGCTAGGTTCATGAGCCAAGTCCGGGCTGGCCCAAACAAGGCTACATGGAAGTAGGTCGCCATCACGGTGGTGTCTCCACCTGCTGCCGTGATGGCGGTGACGTAGACCTACAGGAATTCCGACGGGTTTGTCATACCGTCGTACTTCTCCGGTAGGTGTGGTCGGAACTTGGATGGCCACGTCGTCGCGCGGAGATGATCTGCTAGAGCGGCGCAGCCCACACCAGCCAACGGGATACCCGTCTAGAATCGGGCACCCCCTAGGGTCTGTGGTACGACCGCAGCGAAGTCTTGCTCGAGGTTGCGACCCTCGAGGTTTTGGTGGCGCTCACGCGCCCTCTCTAGAGAGATACGGGCATCCTCGCCCATACGCTTGCGATTAAGTTCTGCCCGTAGGTCGTCTGGTTCCTTCAGAGAGGTTGTGGCATCCTCTCCCGCCCGCCAGCGGTTGAGCTCCGCCCGCAAGTCCTCGGTCGGCGCGGCCCTAACAGAGGGTGAGCGCACCGACGCCGACGCCTCTTGTTGACGCCGGGACGAGCGACGCCTGGGCCTGGCTGAGCCAGAGTGCGCCATGCCGAGTAGACGGTCGATGTTGTCACGCCACTGCTTCATTGCCCCTAGCGAGGCCGTGGAGCTAGGACGGTGGCGCAACAACTCCCTAGCTGCAGACAGCGCACCGGGAGTGGCCCTTGACACCCTAGACGACTGCGCAGGAGTGTGCTGCTGCGCAGAGCGCACAGCAGCAGCTGCACCGGGCGCTGGGCGGCTGGAGGCCCGTGGTGTGGAAGAGGTAGCTCCCTCCTCCATGGGGAAGTCCTCGGGGACAAAGTCGTGGTGCTCGACGATGTGAACCATGGTGTCGAGTAGGAAAACAAGCAAAAAATCTAATGCCAAGCCCCCTACCTGGCGCGCCAAATGTCGGAGAGGAAATCTCCGGCCGGGTGGTGGAATGCACCCGCCCTAAATCCTAAGATGAGGAAGGGGCTAAGCGTTTTGCCTGTTATGAGATTGGGGGATGAACACACAAGAACACAAAGATTTAGAGTGGTTCGGGCCGCCAGAGCGTAATACCCTACTCCACTATGTGTTGTATTGCTACGAGAGCTTGAGAGCTGAGAATTTAAGTTGGCCTGTGTGTATCTCTGCCTTGTAACATCATGTGCCCTCCCTTTTATAGACCAAGGGGGGCACGTACAAGGGCACTGGGCCCCGACAGGTGGGCCTAGGAGCAAAATGGAAGGAAATAACTAACGCCTACAACCTTCGGGCGATCTCCGAGTGTAGTCATGCCCGCTTACAGTATTGACTTCTCGCGGCTGCTTCCTCGGTAACGCGTGAGCCATCATGAGTGCAGAACATACGGTAGTATGGACACGCTACCTGCCATTAGATTGAACAGGCTCGCCGCCTGCAGGATGGCCCAGTCGCTGTCCACCAGAGGAATAGAGAGAGGGCTCATTAAATGCCGAGGCGGCACATCGCCTACCAGCGGAGTGGACAGGACACATTAAATGTTGAGGCGGCACATCGCCTGTCAACGGGATGGATAGGCGGTGCGCCCTATCCGTATTTAATGCTGGGGTAGCGTAGCTTGCGGCGTAGCCCGCGGTGCAGCCCACGGAGCAGAGGCCATACGTCAGGCTTTGCCCGTTGGCTTACGTCACAGGCCGTGGGCCACATGGCGGCATTGGGTCTCCGCCTGGTCGGGGAGCAGAAGCGTACAGGATGGGATTCGGACACGTGTTAGCACTGGACCCTAGCCTGGTCTTTGACCAGGGCTTAAGCTTTTCTTGCCTTGGAATTCTGGGACACTGCCATGGGCGGTCCAGACCCCATGCAGGGGGTCTGGACTCCATCCCAAGGACCTGACCTACACATGTGGTGGTCTTGGACCTCCCCTGGGGGTCCCGACTGCATACCCAGAGGTCCGGCGCTCTCCCATGGGGGTCCGGACTTACTGTTGACATCCTGGAGCATTCCTTCTTTCCTGGACACGTGGCAGCTCCGGACCCACCCATGTTGTGTGGTCGGGCGTTGCTGTGGGCCCTGAGTAGCGGTCTGTGACTGGGCGGAGTCGTGGCCTAGCCCCGGTCGCGACATTATTGCTGCGCGGCTAAAAGATAGCCATGCGGGCACTACGTCTTGATACAGTAGCAGGGGTACCCCTGTTTGGGGGTACCGACAACCACCACAGGGGCATCCCGGCTGCTAGAGGAGACCCTAACGGAGACGGAGACGACGACGACGCCGGTGGCAGTTCGAGCCACGTCACAGAGCATTTAGAGGAGCCGAAGGGATGGATCGCGAGACCCATCACTCGTGACGCTGCTCGCAGGTGTCACTTCCACGACGCTCTTGATACCTTGTTGCGTCGGGCTTTCAACCGACACACTTGGTCTATCGAGTACCGTTGTGTAGTTTACTAGCATCGTCGCGGGCTATACCCGGACTAGTGGGAGGCTACTTCCTTGGTGCGCCGTCCGGACGATGATCTCTAGGGTGCAGAGGCCTTCTTAGAGCACTATTCTATCACTGAGAGGGATACTGCCGAGGCAGCCATGCAAGATGCAGCATGACAGGCACTTTCTTAGTATTGCTCGTTGTTCAGCGGGGTAGCTGATGGCCTTGACCTGAAGTACTACCCTCGACGTTCGACCAGCAGTGCTGGAGGTGTGATTGTCTCGCCAGTCAGTGAGGGCAATCCTAGGCTGAGCAGCATGGTCAACTTGGCCGCCGTGCTCAACAAAGAGTTGGACCATGCCCTTGACGAGTTGGGCAAGGTTCGGGTGGAGGTTGTGGAATTGCGTGCTGAATGCGTGGCACACCACTATCTTGATGGTGGTTCTCCCGCCCCTGTAGGGATTCAGCACCCTTACCATTCACCACCCCGTGGTCGCTTCGACTATGGTACCCTAGACTGCAGGACCCACATAGATTTAGATCCATAGATCGGTGGAGTCGGAGTTTGTAATAATGAATTCAGTGCCTTAGTCTAGTTATTCTTAGTTCGAGTTAGTTTGCTTATCGTATGTTGGAATGTTTGTCATGATGAACATGTAATGAAGTTGGATCTTTGTAATGATTGTCACCAAGGGGTGGGTATCTCCTGCAACTTGGTGTAGTTATTAATAAAGTTAGTTATTTAGTTGGGTAATCCATTTATTTCCACTTTCCTTTTTATCTGAGAAGTTGTCAGTGAAGATGATCAATTGTTCAGTGTTGTGAAGATTTCTGTATATCTTTTCTTATGCTGAAAGACCGTAGAGTTAGATCTTATATGTGTGTGATTCCTACAGATGTCTGAGAACAGGCGCAGAGGTGCGAGGCGTGCACAGCCAGAGCATCAAGCACCCCAAGAGGAGGCAGGTCTGCAGCTGCATTTGCCACCGCCACCCCCGATGACCATTGAGTAGATGTTCTTGATGCAGACCTAGGCAGTTCAGGCAATTGGTCAGACATTAGCAGCGATGCAGCAAGTTTAGCAGCAGCAGCCACCACCTCAGCCCCCAGTGCAAGTCCAGATGCCACAAGTGCCCAGAGACAAGCGGGTAGAATTCATGAGGGGCCATCCCCCTGTCTTTGCCCACTCTGCTAACCCCATGGACGCGGAATATTGGTTGCGTACCGTGGAGCGTGAGTTGCACACTGCCCAGTGCAACGATCGTGAGAAGGTGTTGTATGGTCCCAGACAGCTGAGGGGAGCAGCACAGTCTTGGTGGGAGTCTTACCTCGCCACCCATGCCAACCCTAAAGCTATCACTTGGGAGGAGTTCAGGGACAACTTCCGTCGCTACCATGTGCCCGAGGGACTGATGATAGTGAGGAAGTAGGAGTTTCTCGCCCTGAAGCAAGGTCCCTTGTCCGTCAGTGAGTACAGGGATAAGTTTTTACAGCTGTCACGTTACGCCCCAGAAGACGTCAACACGGATGCTAAGAGGCAGTACCGCTTTCTGAGAGGATTGGTTGATCCCCTCCATTATCAGTTGATGAACCACACTTTCCCCACCTTCTAGCATTTGATCGATAGAGCAATCATGAATGAAAGGAAGCGTCAGGAGATGGAGGATAGGAAGCGCAAGATTGGTGGACCTCAGGCCGAGAGTAGCAGTCGTCCCCACTACTCAGGCAACTCGCCACAGCAATTCAAGCAAGGCCACCAGCACCAGCACCAGCATCAGCGTCAGCACCAGCACCAGTACCAAAGGCAGTTTCCTCAGCAACAGCAGCAGCAGTACCATTAGAACACTCAGCCAGGAGGAAATCAGTACCAACGTCAGAACAACCAGGCAGCTTGTCTTCCTGCCCCCGCAACCAATTAGAATGGCCAAGCAGCCCTAGCACAAGTAGGAGGTCGTGCATGCTTCTACTGTGGAGAACAAAATCACTGGGCGAAGAATTGTCCAAAGAAAGCAGCCCAGCAACCGCCAGCAGTCAATGCCCCAGCAAGCACCAGGAGTCCGTGGTTAGGCCTACAACCATGGAAAGGTGAATCACCTAGAGGCCGAAGCAATCCAGGATGCTCAGGACGTGGCAGTAAGTATGTTTCCAGTCGAATCCTACCCAGCAAAAGTACTATTTGATACTGGTGCCACACATTCTTTTGTTTCTGTATCTTGGGTAGAATCACATAACATCCCCATAGAACCAATGATCCCACCTTTGAGAGTTAATTCAGTTGGGGGAAAAGTTCAGTCCGATAGGATTTGTCCGAATCTAAGGATTGAAATAAGGGGGATAGCCTTCCCCGCTAGCCTAGTAGTCATGGGAACTCAAGGGTTAGATGTCATCCTAGGGATGAATTGGCTACACAGAAATCAAGCCACTGTCAATTGTGACAAGAGAACAGTTAAGTTGGTGTCCCCATCCGGAAAGGAAGTAGTAACCAAGCTATACTTACTTGAACTAGAAGAAGGAGCTTGTCACCATTTATCAGTAGATGACAAGGAGTCCAATCCGATTGAGGCAATTAGGATTGTGTAAGAATTCCCTGATGTATTCCTTGAAGAGTTACCAGGCATGCCACCTGAAAGGAAAGTTGAATTTGCCATAGAGCTTATTCCAGGCACCGCTCCTATTTCCAAGAGAGCCTATCGAGTGTCCGGACCAGAGTTGGTGGAACTCAAGAAGCAGATTGATGAGTTGTAAGAGAAAGGCTACATAAGACCAAGTACCTCACCTTGGGCAGCCCCAGTGTTATTTGTGAAGAAGGATGGCACAAAGAGGATGTGCATCGACTACAGATCCTTGAATGAGGTTACTATCAAGAACAAGTACCCCCTGCCTAGAATTGAAGATTTATTCGATCAGTTGAGAGGAGCCAGTGTGTTCTCGAAGATAGATCTGAGGTCAGGCTACCATCAGCTTAGAATCCGACCCTCAGATATATCGAAGACGACATTCATCACCAAGTATGGACTGTATGAGTTCACAGTCATGTCGTTCGGTTTGACGAATGCGCTAGCTTACTTCATGTACTTAATGAACAGTGTGTTCATGGACTACCTCGACAAGTTCATTGTGGTGTTCATTGATGACATTCTTATATATTCCCAGAATGAGCAAGAGCATGAGGAGCATTTGAGGAAAGTACTTCAAAGGCTACGAGATTGTCAGCTGTATGCCAAGCTTAGCAAGTGCGAGTTCTGGATCAGTGAAGTCCTGTTCTTGGGTCACATTATAAACCGAGAGGGATTGGCTGTAGATCCGAAGAAGGTAACAGCTATCTTGGACTGGAAAGCACCAAAAGATGTCCGAGGAATCAAGAGTTTCATCAGAATGGCCGGTTATTATCGGTGTTTCATTGAAGGTTTCTCCAAGATCGCTAGGCCAATGACAGCCTTGCTGGCAAAGAAGGTTGAGTTCAAGTGGACCCCAGCATGCCAGAAGTCCTTTAATACATTTAAGGAGAAGTTGACAACGGCACCAGTACTGATTCTGCCAGATGTTCACAAACCATTCTCAGTGTATTGCGATGCTTCGTACACCGGACTGGGATGTGTGTTGATGCAGGAAGGGAGAGTAGTGGCATACTCGTCCTGACAGGTTAAGATTCATGAGAAGAACTATCCTACTCATGATCTGGAGTTAGCAGCTGTGGTTCATGCATTGAAGACCTGGAGGCATTATCTTTATGGGCAGAAGTGTGATATCTACACGGACCACAAGAGCCTCAAGTACATATTCACTCAGTCAGAGTTAAACATGAGGCAGCAAAGATGGCTAGAGTTGATCAAAGATTATGAGCTGGAGATTCATTGTCACCCAGGCAAAGCAAATGTAGTTGCAGATGCTCTTAGCAGGAAGAGTCAAGTCAATATGTTGGCCGCTCACCCGATGCCATATGAGCTAGCGAAGGAATTCGACAGGTTGAGTCTCGGATTTCTGAACAACACTCAAGGAGTGACAATTGAGTTGGAACCCACTCTAGAGCAAGACATCAGGAAGGGTTAGAAGGATGATGAGAAAATCAACGAGATCTAGCAGCTGATCATAGATGGAAAAAGCAAGGATTTCCGTGAAGATGCAGAAGGAGTGGTATGGTTCAAGGACAGACTGTGTGTTCCCGATATCAAATCAATCTGAGAACTGATTCTCAAGAAAGCTCATGAGACAACATACTCTATACACCCTGGTAGTGAGAAGATGTACCAAGACCTGAAGAAAAGATTTTGGTGGTACGGTATGAAAAGGGAGATAGCAGAGTATGTGGCTGTATGTGACAATTTTTAGAGGATTAAAGCAGAACATCAGAGACCTGCAGGTTTGTTGCAACCGTTGCAGATTCCTCAGTGGAAATGGGATGAGATCGGAATGGACTTTATAGTCGGTTTGCCCCACACTCGTACTGGTTATGACTCTATCTGGGTAGTAGTGGACCGTTTGACAAAGGCGGCCCATTTCATACCAGTCAAGTCCACCTACAACAGTGCGGTGTTGGCCGAACTATACATGGCTCGGATTGTGTGCTTGCATGGCGTTCCGAAGAAGATAGTATCAGATAGAGGCACCAGTTCACCTCTCATTTTTGGCAACAATTACATGAAGCTTTGGGCACGCATCTGAAGTTCAGCTCAGCTTATCACCCACAGACAGATGGTCAAACAGAGAGAACTAATCAGATTTTGGAGGATATGTTGAGGGCTTGTGCCTTACAAGACAAGATAGGTTGGGATAAGAGATTACCATATGCAGAATTCTCTTACAACAACAACTACCAAGCCAGCCTGAAGATGTCATCGTTTGAAGCGCTTTATGGAAGGAATTGCAGAACTCCACTGCATTGAGACCAACCTGGTGAAAGACAGGTGTTCGGACCAGATATTCTGCTTGAAGCCGAAGAGAACATCAGAATGGTCCGGGATAATTTGAAGGCAGCACAGTCCAGATAACGAAGCTATGCTGACACCATAAGAAGAGAACTCAGTTTTGTAGTGGGAGATTATGTCTATTTGAAGGTGTCACCTATCAGAGGAACCAAGAGGTTCGGAGTCAAGGGCAAGCTAGCCCCTCACTATATCGGCCTGTATCAGATTCAGGCAAGACGTGGAGAAGTGGCTTATCAACTCAGCTTACCAGAGAATCTGTCAGTTGTGCACGATGTGTTCCATGTGTCTCAGTTGAAGAAATGCTTAAGAGTGCTAGAAGAGCAGTTGCCAGCAGAGGATCTTGAAGTTCAAGAAGATCTGACTTATATTGAGAAGCCAACTCAAATTCTTGAGACAGCAGATCGGGTCACCCGGAGGAACACCATCAGATTGTGCAAAGTCAAATGGGGCCATCACTCAGAATAAGAAGCAACCTAGGAAAGAGAAGATGATTTAAAAGCCAAGTACCCTAAGCTCTTTTCTAGCCATCCCTGAATCTCGAGGGCGAGATTCTTTTAAGGGGGATAGGTCTGTAACACCCTGATTTTGGGGGTATAAAATTTCTTTCTAATTATCACCCAAAATCATGTGTTACTCTTCTTTTTCTCACTCTAGGTTTTCTCTCTCTCTAGATTCATTCTCCCTTTTTCCTTTTTGATTAGAGATAGCCTAAACTAGTGGAGGTTAATTATTTATTTTTGCCAAAACCTTATGAGTCATGACATGTTGCATCATGCTGAGTTTAAAATATTCTTTGAAGTGTTGCACAAGTTTGAATTTATTTGAATTTGAAACCTAGTTTGAATTTGGACTTGAAAAATCCTATAGAAAAAGACATGGAAAAGGAATTAGAAAATTCAGAGAAAAAGAAAAGGAGAAAGCAGCCCAAACCAGCCCAGTCGGCCCAGCTAGGCCGCGTGCCCGTGCCGTCTGACAGGCGGACCCCGCCTGTCAGCGGCAGTTCTCCCTCGCGCGCGCCCTCCCTCCCTTGCTTGCTACCCAGTGGGGCCAGCCTGTTGGTACCGGTTTTCTTCCCCGCGCGCCCCTCCTCTCTCTGCTTCATGGGCCTGGTCCGCCAGTCGCCAAGCCGTTGCCCCGCACGCCCCTTTCTCCTCTCTCTGCGCCGTGGACCCTACGTGTCAGTTCTGCCCCCTCCGCGCTCGCCGTGGACCGGCGTGTGCGCACTCGCGCATGTCGCTGGATTTCTCAGCCATGTCGCCCGCCCACGCGCCCAGCTCCCTTCTTAGAGCCCCGCCAGTGCCCCGCGCACACCCCTCACCTCATTTCTCGTAGCTCCGCCCTCTCTCACACTCTGCCCACGCCGCCAGCCGCCACCGGAGACCCGCGCCCGCGTTCCCGGCCATCCAGCTCGCCGGAGACCGCTCCAAGCCTCCCCGAGCTCCGCCCTGAGGTGAGACACCTGTCCCCGTGCCCAATTTCCCTTATTGTGCCCTTTGCTTGGCCAATTTCGCCTTCGTCGGTGCTCGGCCGCGGCGGTCCGCCGTGCTCGCGCGGTGGCCAGCCGATTTAGCCCGGTCAAGTTCCCCGGAGTAGGTCCCTGTGTCACCCCTGCCTCTGCTGAAGCTAGCCCAGGCCTTAGCGCGCCTTAAGTCCCCTCCCCGTGGCCGGAACGGCTCACCGGAGTTACTCCAGCCCGCCCGAGACCTACTCACCGCCGTTCTCCCTTCTCTGCCCGTGGATTCATGGCCTCTTCCCCGCCATTGAGTTCAACGTGGTGCCCTCTCCCTCTCTGCCAAACTCCGGTTACCCTAGAGCCGCCCTAGCTCACGCCAGCCTCAACTCCAGCAACCTCACCGCCACAGAGAGGAGCGGCGCCGCCCGCAGCCATCTGTTTCCCCTGGTCTGATCCCCTCCGTTCGATTCAGATCGAACTGCTTGGACCACGGATAACGCTTCGCGCACGCATGCCCTGACGCCCCTGGCCCCGCTTGTCAGCCGCGCTTGCACGCCCGCGCCCGCGCGCGTGCCCGCGCGATCTAATCTCAGCCGTCGGTTTCTGATCCAACGGTTGAGGGAGCTCGATACCCCTTCGCATGGCTGTTTTGCTTAAGAAACCCCCTGGTTTTAGGAAATCAACCCACCGTCCTCTGTTTTAGCGCATAGGTCCCTAGTTTGTTTTAATTAGGCCCCTGGACTTTTATTTAATCACAGATTTAGCCCTAATTTCATATTTCAAGCTTCAAAACTTGTTTATTTCATTTCTTTTTCATATGAACTCCAAATTTAGTGGTTCAAATTGCAAAATGTTCACCAAATTATTCTCTGTTCAAATAAAATATGACCAACTATAATCTGTACACTTTAATTTTTACACTTAGAATATATAATTAAAGTATATGTTGATTTATTTATTTAATGAAATAAATAAAAGGAGAACCCTAGGAATAAAGTATATTCAATCTTGTGAGATTAGTGTTATGCATTACTTGGATTTATTTTTGGCTTAACCTCTAGGCCTTAATGACATAAATAGAATTAGGAATGTAATTATAGATAATACTTAGAAGATAATCAAATTTCTAAATGAGAGTAGTTTATCTTATAATTCTAGCTTTCATTTGTTTTAATCACTACTTAACCTTTTTGAGCTATGTTCCAAACATTTAGAGAGTAATCAATTCCCCAATTAGGATTAGTCCATTTTTTATAACTTGACCTCATTCCTCTGTACTTAATATTGTACGTTCTTGAGTTGTGTGCCAATATTTGTACATGTGTGAAGTGATGTTCATTTTTACCTTCCAAATGTATTGAATGTATGCTCGCTTTACTTAGACAACGAGCAGCTCGTGGTTCCTGAGTGTGTTGCCGAAGATCCCTCTGAGCAACAACCTAGTAAAGGCAAGTGTCCTCAGACCTATCATGTCCTACTTTACTTTATCATTCACTGTCCCGCATTACTTTATTGAAACCTAAGGATTGACTAGTTTGTATTTCCCTTACCCTTGTTTACCTTTTTGGGTTAATCATGGTTAGCTTATGCTATTGCTTAAACTTAATCAATGAACATGATGTAATCTTTTATGATACGATGATGTTATCCTGATGGGGTCCTTGTGATTACTTTAGGGGGCTCAGGCTCTTTCCTGAGTACCTCTCCGTAAGGACCTGTTTGGGGAGTGACAACCTGGGATAATAGTGCAACCATGAGGGTGGAATGGGACGCCCTTAGCTAATTAATTAGAGGAACCAGAGGAGTAGTTGGCTTCGCTGTAGGGCCATCAATGGGGTCTTGGCATAGTACTTGCTCTGCGAGGTTGGTTGTAGAGGTTCTTTGATTTGGTTTTGTTAGTCACCCTTCCTTTGGGGAGATGTACTGTGTTTATCAAACTAGAGAAACCTAACGGGCGGCTATGTCCTCTGGGAAATCTTTGTAAAGGCTACATAGTGAGACCCTGCTAGGTCACCTTGGTAGTGATCAATGGGGAGGCTAGAACCTCGGGCAGAATGGGAATCATGGCTTGTGGGTAAAGTGTGCAACCTCTGCAGAGTGTTAGAAACTGGTATATCAGCCGTGCTCATGGTTATGAGCAGCCTTGGGATCCTCTTTGATTAGAAGAACAATGGTTACTTTTATGATGATGATTAACAATGGTGATGATAATCCTGATCTCTGGTATTTCCTCTTGGAGGGAGTGCCTCTGGGTAATAACTGGGTTATTACTAAAATTTGGCTCTACTTATAATAATAAAACTTGACCAACTAAAAGCAACTGCTTAACCTTAACTCCACATACCGCTAGTCCACCTTAGCCAAATGGGACATTTGCTGAGTACGTTGATGTGTACTCACCATTGCTTTACAAACCACCCCACCCTAGGTTGTCCCCACTGTTCTCAGTGCTCAGGAGGTGAAGTTGGCAACATGGATGACTTCGAGGAGTTCTAGGAATACGACGAGTTCTAGTTTACTTTAGTGGCAAACCCCCAGTCAGCTGCCTGTGTAGGCTTACATTCTACGTTTCGTTACTCCGCACTTTGATGTTATTGTTAAACACTAAGTTTATGTAATAGACTCTATGGATGTCTCAGACATATTGATGTAACCAAGTACCTTTCCGCTATTTAATTCAAGCATTGTGTGATGATGTCCAATTATGTAATCGCTGTATACGTGAGTTCTGATCCTGGCACATACATGGTTCGCATTCTGTTTACCTTCCAAAACCGGGTGTGATGGTTTTGCTGCTGCAAGAACTGTGTTCTTGGCGGATCTGGCGTGGGGTCACTGTTCCAACAGAAGACACCCACAAGTCCATTGTTTATGTGTCGTTCCTCACCGCGGACTTGCTCTTCCTATTTCTCCCTTTTTCCGCGGTCTCCTTGACTTCTATGATTTAAATCTTACATATTTGAATCCTAACTCCATTCTTCAAGTTGCCATTTTTGTACACTTGTGCGAGGCCTATCTTGGAATTCTCCCCCACTTTGGACTCTGGAAGTATCTTTACCACTATCAGCCCCGCATGGCTAGAGGACAGCATCAGCTCGTCGGTGGCGCAAGTTTGGAACTTTGCCAGGGGAGGAAAGTGGAATACCTTGACATTCCCCTCAAGGACAGCATCAAGGGATGGCGCCTCGAGTGGTTCACCATGGAGAATCATAATAAATCCCTCCCCCTTGATCAGGAAGGCAGCCCGACGTTCACATGCCTAGCTAGGTGGAGTACCCTACTTATTCAGAGGCAGCCGAAGCCAAGGTGTTGCTTGCTGAAATTTGCTCACTGAAGGACAGAGGCCTCACTGCTGAAGCCGTGGTTGCCGACTTTGTCTTCAAGAACATTCAACCTTTGAAGGACAGAGTCTATCCTGCTTACTTGTACACTGGCATCAGCGATTCTACCCGAGTCACTAATAGGCAAATTCCCAACAAAGACCTGCTAAGCTGACTTGACATGATACTGAGGGGCAGGGTTTCGAATGCCAGTGCTCCCTTATCTTACTCTGCCTGGAATCTGCCTCCGTATAGTCCCTTCTCTGACTTTGTCTCCAACCCTCCTATGCGAGATGGTAGCCCGGGCCATAGAGTGTGACCCTCCTCGGAGGACATCAAGGCTTTAATTGCTTCCCTCCGGACTCTTCCCCAGGCTGAGAAGCAAACTCACTTCGAGATGCCATCTAGCACTGATGATGTTGAGATGAATGCTATTCTTAGCCTACTGGCTAGAGAATCATCTGACTCTGCCCGCACTGAGCCGATGGCAATGGCGACTGGGTAAGAGTTTGGCGAAGACAAGGAAATTTAGAGACCAGATGGTGCCTGTCAGAAACGTTCACGCCGAGAGAACCATCCAGTTGCACCTACTAAGGAGAAAAGGAAAAGGTGACTCTGGCGGTTGTCATGCCTGGAACAAGACGCTGGCCCTTCCACGTTATTTCTTGGCGATGGCCCGACGAGCTCCATCCCTGAGGACAATGCTGGAGGTTGCAATGATGTTCAGGCTGCTGGCGGTGTGCTTGATGAGGAAGAAGAGGAAGAAGAGGAAATTCCGATGATCCGCAAGAATACCCGTCACCACAGGGGCAGCGACATTCCCGCGCAAGCCTTATCAGCACTTGTCAGCCTTCAAGGGTTGTCAATATCTGATTTTGACCAAGCACTGGAAGAGATCATCCTGAAAACCCTCTATCAGAGCCTCCTGAAACTAACAACCCCACCATCTGTTCAGAAGTCCCAGATGATGGTCTTCTGCCGCATGATTCTGCTAGGCAAGAGATAACCCGGGTAGCTTCTCTTGCCTCGTCGACCTTAGAGGGCGGTCTTCCTCACGGAGATGCTGATCCCAGTCACTCGGCTCCTATGGACATGGCTGAGGGATCTTCGGCCCTAGAGGTGGCAGCCACGGAGGACCCAACCCCTGAGGATGGTGCTGGTAGCGACCCAACCCCCGAGGGTGTTGGGGTAGGTTCCCCTTCTGCTATTTCCATAGATGTCCACGTTGGATCGCCACCAGTCCAGTCCAAGGAGGCTGTGGTGACACACATTTCTACGGCTCTCGCTAGTCTGGTCACTTTAGAGGCCAGTGATCCAGACGCCGGGAGTCTGCCACCTGCTGACGAGGCTGAGGTCCCTCTGAGTCATGCCTTGGATATTGTTGTTGCTGATCTCCCCTCATCAAGTAATGTATCAACTCTTCCTACTTTGGGTCTTCCCCTGTTCCTTTCCAATCTCAGGTGAATCAACTTTCGCTTTTTTACTGTTCATGCTGGCAAACTAGTTTTTTTACTTATCTTTCCATGGTCATTAGGATGTTCTTGGTGGTGTATCTGCCCCATTGCGATCCTGCGGTGCTCCTATCCCCGATCAAGTCTTGTCTCCGATGCAGTGGAACCCTCTGCTGCTTCAAAAACAAATAGATGACCTAAAGGCGTCAAATATTGGTTAGTGAGCCCAAAGTCTTCTTATTTGCTTTCATACTCAGCTTATTCTAAGTCTTGCGTTCTTCTTTTGCTGCTTTATCAGATTTGGCTCGGCGGTGCTCTGACATTGAAGAGAAGTATTCTCAGAGCTAGGCCGAGTTGGCCCAAACTTCTGGTTTCTTAGACGGTGCATGATCCCTGAATTCCTCTCTAAATGCACAGCTTGACTCCGAGAAAATGGCACATGAGGTAAACTCTCTTGGCTAGTCCTGCTTTGCTCCCCTTGCTTCACTGCTTAGTGTTGTTCTTGCTTGCAGGAGGAAAAACGAGCACTCGTTGCATCTCGCGATAGTTGGGTCTTGCTGTATCGTGATGCTAACACCTCCTTGACCATTTTGGAGAGGAGCCATCGTTTTACCATGTCTGACCTAGACCATCATCGCAACGAGCTGCGGGCATCTCAAGATGAAGTCTCCCAACTCGGCAAGCTGTTGTCCACTAAGGATTCCACCATCAAGGAGCTGCGTGCTTCCAAAAAGCTTGCCACGTAGGAGCTGGAGGTCGCTCGTCTCACTATCAAGGTCCTGGAGGATGACAGTGTCGTCTTGAAGGTTCAACGCGACAAGGCCATGGATAAAGTCGTTCGCGCTAGGCGGATCCTGATGAGGAGACCCGGTGTCGTGGTGCCTGATGACATGGTTGCTGATGTGATGGTCGCGCCTGACACCACAAAGCCGTCCATCTTCCTCTATCGCTCCCACAAAAGATGTCGCCTGCAGGGATACTTCAGCGCAATGATTTGCCTGAAAAACTCTTGTTTATCGAGTTAGCATCTTTTTAGAGAAAAAAGTGTAATGTGAGTCCTGTATGTGCACAATAGTTATGTTTGAACCGATTGCTCCATGGGTAGGGTGCTGAAAAACACCCCTGGCACCATAAGCGGAATATTTCTATTTTTGAAGTAATCCCGATTTGAGTTGACTATTTTGCTACTAGGGTATAGTTATCATCCTAAATCATGTGAGCGTGAGCATGTCGCACCGACTTGAGGCGTTCCTGACTTAAGCCGATTGCTTCATTAGTAGGGTATAGTGATCACCCTTAGTAATGTAAGCGTGAGCATGTTGCACCGACTTAAGGCATTCCCGACTTAGGTCGATTGATCCGTTAGTAGGGTATAGTGATCACCCTAAGCCATGTAAGCGTGAGCATGTTGCACCGACTTAAGGTGTTTCCGACTTAAGCCGATTGCTCCATTAGTAGGGTATAGTGATCACCCTAAGTCATGTAAGCATGAGCATGTCGCACCGACTTAAGGCGTTTCCGACTTAAGCTGATTGCTCCATTAGTAGGGTATAGTGATCACCCTAAGTCAAGTCATGCTGATTTCGAGTCGAGCCTAACCTAATTCAGTTGTCAATCAAGAGTTTGAATGCCTTTGGAAAATGAAAGCTTTATTGATGATGAAACCTTCTGGTACATAGTACAACTTTCCTTCATGACTTTTGAGGCATCGCTAAGGGTAGAACTTTCTAAGGTGCTCAAAGTTCCATGAGTTCCCCACTTCTGTGCCATCCATCTAGGTAAGCCGATAGGATCCTGGTCGTGTGACCTCGGCTATGATGAACGGTCCTTCCCATGGTGGTGACAGCTTGTGTCGTCCCTCCCCCGTTAGCACTCAGTGGAGGACCAAGTCTACCACTACAAAGGATCGATGCCACATAGCTTTGTCATGGTAGCGCCTCAAGGTTTGCTGGTACCTAGTCGATTGAATTACTGTGTTCAATCGTTCTTCTTCTAGCACATCAATGTCTTCTAGCCTGGTTGCTTCTGCCTCAGCTATGCTTTCAAAGGTCAGCCTAGGCGCCCCAAAGATCAGATCGGCAGGCAGCACTACCTCCAACTCATACACCATGAAGAACGGGGTATTTCCATGCAGGGCTCGGCTGGGCCGAGTTCATAAGCTCCAAACCACGTATGGCAGCTCTCTGATCCACTTCCCTGCAATCTTTTCACTCTTGTCGAATACCTTTTTTCTAAGTGCATCCAGTATCATTCCGTTGGCTCTTTCCACCTGGCCATTAGCTCTTGGATGTGCCACTGATGCATACTTGATCTGGATGCTTCTTTGCTTGCAGAAATCGAAGAACTCCGAGCTAGTGAAGTTGGATCACAGGTCAGTGATGATGCTATTCGGTATTTTGATATACCCTGGATAAACTCCATTGCTTTTGCTAAGGTCAGGTAAGCGATTGGCTTGTACTCTATCCATTTTGTGAATTTGTCAATGGCAACCAGCGCATGAGTATAACCTCCTTGAGCTTTCTTGAATGATCCAATCATGTCTAGCCCCCAGCATGCAAACGACCAGGTTACAGGAATGGTTTGCAGCTGTTGCACGGGAAAGTGTTGTTGCTTTGACAAGAATTGGCACGACTCGCACTTCTGGACTAACTCGGCAGCGTCACTCTTCGCAGTTGGCCAGTAGAAACTGGATCTAAAAGCTTTTCTCACCAGAGTCCGTGTTGCGGCATGCACACCACACTTCCTAGCATTAATTTCATCTAATAACTATCACCAGTGGCCGAGTTGATGCATTTCATGAAGATTCCTCCTACGCCTCTTCTATACAGCAAGCCCCCTATGATGGTGTAGTGGGCTGACTGCCTTGCAATGCGTTCTGCCACATCCTTGTCATCCGGCTCTTCTTTATTCTTTATGTACCTGATGATAGGCTCTCTCTAGTCATTGGGGTCCGTCTCTAGCTGACTCAGGGCGTTGCATTCTTCCATCTGATCCGTGATGATGCTCGACTGCAATATCTCTTGGACAAAGATCCTAGGTGGAGCCTAGGCCCGACTGGATCCCAGCTTCAACAATGCATCTGCTGCTGCATTGAGATCTCTTTCCACATGATGGAACTCCAATCCTTCAAACTTATCTTCCAGTTTTTGCACGGCTACACAGTATTTGCCCATTGAGTCGGTTGAGCAGTCCCAATCTTTGTTTATCTGGCTGATGACTACCAGCGAGTCACCATATACCATCAGCTTCTTGATGCCAAGTGATACCGCGACGCTTAGCCCATGGACCAGTCCTTCGTACTTTGCTGCATTATTTGATGCCGGAAATAACAGCTGGAGTGCGTACTTAAGTTGTTCACCTCCGAGAGCAATGAAAATAATCCCTGCACCTGCTCCTTGCAGCTTCAGCGAGCCATCGAAGTACATTCTCCACACTTCAGCAACTTCTGGGCTATCCGAGACCTGGTGCTCAGTCCATTCTGATATGAAGTCGACCAGTGCCTAAGTTTTTATCGCTGTGCGGGGCCGGAACTCTATGTCGTGAGCCTCGAGCTCGCATGCCCACTTGCCTATCCTTCCAATAGCTTCTTTGTTGCGGAGAATATCACCTATCAGGAATCCTATGACTACGATGACTTTGTGGTCATCAAAGTAGTGCCGGAGCTTGCGAGCGGTTAGAAGTACTGCGTACAACAGCTTCTGGGCTTGAGGATACCTTATTTTTGAGGGCCCGAGGACTTCGCTGATGAAGTAGACTGGATGCTGCACCAGGTATGCATGTCCTTCCTTCGCCCGCTCGACTACTAACACGGTGCTTACCACGTGAGTCGTGCAGGAGATATACAGAAGCAGATCTTCTACCGGCTGACCAGGCATAGCTCGGTGCGGCGGCTTGTGTACTGGTGGTGTGGTCAAGAACTTCTTTAGTGCCTCTTGGGCTTCCTATGCCTCAGTGGTCCACTGAAACTTGTACACCTTCTTGAGCAATTTGTAAAATGGCATTCCTTTTTTGCCTAACCTTGATATGAACCTGCTCAGAGTTGGCATGCACCCAGTAAGCCTTTGCACCTTTTTCTACGACCGTGGTGCTTCCATTCTCATGATGGCCTCGATCTTCTCTAGATTCGCTTCAATTCCACGGTGCCTGACAATGAATCTGAGTAGTTTTTTGGCTAGCACTCCGAAGACACTTTTCTAGGTTCAACTTCCATCGGTAGCACCTTAGGTTGTTGAAGACTAGCTGCAAATTTTCGATGAAGTTTTCTATCTTAATAACCACATCGTCGATGTAGGATTCCACCCGCTTGCCATAGTGATTGGCTAAGCATGTTTGGATGGCTCTCTGATATGTCGCTCCAGCGTTCTTGAGGCCGAACGACATGGACGTATAGCAGAAAGCTCCAAATGAGGTGATGAAAGCAGTCTTCTCATCTTCTTTTGCCAAGCTGATCTGATGATATCCGGAGTAGCAGTCTAGGAAGGAGAGCATAGAGCAGCCAGCAATCGAGTCAACTACCTGATCTATTCTAGGGGGCCCGAAGGGAGCCTTCGGACAATGCTTATTGAGATCAGTATAGTCGACGCACATGCGCCAATCAACTTTATTCTTTTTTAGTACAAGAATAGGATTCGCTAGCCACTCGGGGTGCAGCACTTCCCTAGTGAACCCTACTGACACTAAGCGGGCTAACTCGGCGCGAATAGCTTCCCTTTTGTCAGGCGTGAAACGATGCAACTTCTATCGAATCGGCCTTGCTTGAGGATACACTTTCAATTTGTGCTCGACCAGTTCTCTCGGGACTCCCGGCATATCCGTAGGTTTCCATGCGAATACATCTCGGTTATCTTGCAGGAACCGGACGAGAGCGCTTTCCTATTTGTCATCAAGGCTAGAACTGATGATGGTGGTCTTGCGCTCATCAGCGAATCCCAGATTGATCCTCTTAGTCTCTTCAGTCGGTCGTATAGAGGTCACGACTTGAGCTTCACTAGTGGGTATCATGAGACTGTCACACCCGGTTTTGAAGGTAAACCGAATGCGAACCATGTACGACCAGGATCAGAAATTCACGTACATAGCGATTACATAAATGACTCATCATAGCACAATGCTTCGAATAACAATAAAGAATAAGTAATAACACTAAAGACTAGAGTCATTTACATAATATAAATCAAAGTACACAGAATCAAAACGTAGCCAACATAAATAAACCCACCACAGGCAGCTGACTAGGGGAGGTCGCTAGCCTAATCCTCGAACTCGTCGAAGTCCTGGAACTCCTGGAGATCGACCTCGACGTCTTCTTCTTTACCTGAGCATAGATTGCACCAAAGGCAACCTGGTGTTTTGTGAAAGCAAGGGTGAGTACACATCAACATACTAAGCAAATATCCCGTTTGGCTGAAGTGGACTAGCTTTATGTGGGGTTAAGGTCAAAGCAGTTGCTTTTAGTTGGTCATGTATTTATTATTAGTGGAAGCCAAATTTTAGCAATAACCAACCCGTGAATCATTTCCTCATCGAGGAACATCATTATTATCATCGAACTAAAACCATAAATAGAACCATTGTATCTTAGATTATCTGTATCTCTAATCAAAGAGGATCCCAAGGCCACTCATAACCGTGAGCACAGCTGATATATTAGTTTCTAACCCTCTGCAGAGGTCGCACACTTTACCCACAAGTCGTGATTCCCATTTTGCCCGGAGATCATGACTCTCCATTGATCACTACCAAGGTGACCTAGCAGGGTCTCACTACGTAGCCTTTACAAAGATTTCCTAGAGATCATAGCCGCCCATTAGGTTTCTCCAATTTGATAAACCTAGTACATCTCCCCAAAGGAAGGGTGACTAACAAAACCAAATCAAGAACCTCAGCATCCAGCCTCGGCAGAGCAAGTATTGTGTCCGGACCCCATTGATGGCCCTACGGCGAAGCCAACTACTCCTCTGGTTCCTCTAATTAATCAGCTAAGGGCGTCCCATTCCACCCTCATGGTTGCACTGTTATCCCGGGTTGTCACTCCCCGAACAAGTCCTTATGGAGAGGTACTCAGGAAACAGCCTGAGTCCCCTAAAGTATCACAAGAACATCATCGGGATAACATCATTGTATCATAATATTCACATCATGTTCATTGATTAAAGTAAATCAATAGCATAAAGCTAACCATGATAACCCAAAAGGTAATCAAGGACAAGGTAAATAGAAAGCTAGTCAATCCTTAGGTTTCAATTAAGTAATGCGGGACAATGAATTATAAGGTAAGTAGGACATAATAGGTCAAATGACACTTGCCTTCACCAAACAGATGCTCAGGATCTTCGATCTTGTGGAACCCAAAGAGCTAGATCACCTGGTCGCCAACACTTGATCTTCGATTCCTCGAAGCTCGGAAACAAATCGCGATCTATTCGCGACGCATAGCGAATACAAACAGGAACAAACAAACAAACATATATATACACATAAGAACATTACACCATACAAGATAAAATGTTATAAAAACATGCAGCATAAAATAGAGCTTGATTCTATGGTCACGCGAGGGAAAGAAACGTCGAACTCGAAGCTACAGTTGAGAAGTTAGCGCCCTTACGTTAAACAAATATTAACTATAACATTTAATTCGACATTATCAAATATAAATAATCTCAACCATTTAGTTTCGATTAATCTGCTACACTAACATCTATCAGTTAAATAAATAATTTAAATAACATCAACAACTCTAAGCGGGACGAATTAGCGGAGTGAGATAAAATACATAACGTGTGAAACAGCACGCCCGCACGCGACCTAGCGCACACCACGCGTGGCACGCGCGGACAACATGACGACGGCGAATCCAACACGACAGCGTGCAAACGACACGCAGACACGCGCGACATAGCACACTGACGGCACACGAAACAACGCGCGCGACCAGTGCGAACGAGAACGCTACCACGTGCGGAACAGCACGCGCGACAGGCGAGAAAACTAAATAGGTGACACATTTATACTAAACACCTATTAAATAAATAAAAATAAGTTAAGCTAATATTAGCCAGGTTAATGTTTATTATAAAAGCGCGAGATAAACACTACACATTTAATCTAATTGAAATATTAGTCTAATAAATATTAGTCGAGCGAACCTTAAGTTAATTATGTACTAGTCAAGTGCCCGTGCGTTGCGACGGCACGCAAATTATTCATACACAATGATTACATAAAAACAAGTAACACATATTATGAATCACAATCTTATAAATTATACAAATAAATTTACAATCAAATGTGAATATACATTAAAATTCATACCAAAAGGACGGGAATAACAAGTGAGCAAAAATTCTGAATCTTTGTTTCTTATCCTAAACTCGAGTATTTGCAAATAAAATCACATATATCTAAAGCCAAATAAATACTGATGCGCTTAATAATATTTTGTATTTCTTCTGGAATATTGTCATTATATTCATTCTCCTAGTACTTCATCAACTCTACCAAGAATTTGGTCCTCGGTACACTTGAAATCTGTACATTCGGTATAAGACAACATTAAATTCAGTAAAAATAATTAGTTATAGAAAAATGATATTAACCAAGAATTAGAACTACACAGTTACTCACAGTGGAAATGCAGGGTAACCTTTTACCATTCCACGAGTGCATAAAGTTGATAACAAGAAAGCCTGATAAATCCCTACAAATTAAAATAACTTGTTCTTACGTATATATAGCCAAAATTATTTAGTTGTCTTCAAGGTATAAGAAATTACCAGTTTAATGTTTTTGGAATCCATGATGGTACTATACGACGCCACATATAAATATCGTTCTTCCATGTATGATTAGTCAATTCCATGGAAACATTCATATTATTGGCAATATTATGTATTTTGTGAATATAATGTATGCTTGGATCGTTACCCTTAAACCATGATGGTAGAGGCATGGAGTCCATTATATAGATGCTTCTGGTGTTCATGTTAAATACATATAAACTGAAGTGACCCAAGAAACAAAAGGGCAATAGAATCTGCAAATTAAACAAACATCTTAAGAGAACAGAATTAAAGATTACAAAAAATATAAAGGAGTAATAGCAACCTAAAACTATATTAAACACATAAATGAATAATCGTCACAACTTTGATAGGCTTCATTTTGTGTAACTATTCGTATAAAACTTACATAGACATCCTTTTTCGGCGGTCCGCTGCATTTCTTTCACGGTTCAATACAATCGGTTCCATCAAAACCTTTTTTATGGAAAATATGTTAGATAAACTTACATTTTCAATTCAGTTTAGTAAAAGAGGCGTTCAGGTTCCGTTTAGTACTCATTTGAATAAATAGCTTTAACATGATTGGTAGATCTGGAATAGAAGAATGAAGAGAAGGGGGTGAGAGAAGATTCTGGACGGATGCAGGTGCTCCGTACAGAAAAGTAGCCTTCCATCTACCATTTTATCTAAAAAGCATCGACCTCTATATACAGGCCGCGTGCGTATAAACTTTATACCCCAATCCAAACCCCACCACACATCAGTTTGGCATTATTATATATTACTTAATCTGTTGCATATATAAATTTTAATTCTAATTCAATATAATTCATGTGCTTACTTATCAACCATTTAATCATAAACCCTAAACATCCACTAATCGAAGCATATGTCAAATTATGATGTGATATGAATTCATGACATAACAAGGCATGTTAAATCTATAGTAGCAGAACAGTCTAGTCAAATATATTTAATTATTAGCAGAACAATAAAGGGCGACTGACCTCACTGATCGGAACACAAAATGTTGTTCTAGAAAATGCAGCTCCAAATGCTTCAATAAATCGAACAAGAGGAGAGCATAAAGCACGATAAGTCAACAAATATATAGATATGTAGACAGAAACAGTAGAACTAACCTATACGTATATGATGACCACCAGTTTCTCAGATTAAGAGAGAAAAAACAAAATAAAAAATATACACACCATATCACAAAATAGGAAATATACACACCATATCAGCTGGTGTGTAATCTGACTATACATAAGAATCAATTAATTTTACTCTAAGTAGGAGAGACATCTAGTATAATATGGTTCTATATGCAAGAATCTGCCAATATTAATGACCGAACATTGCTGCCTTCTATTTTCTAATGAGGGGTGCTACCTCATTAGAAGAACGCCTCGTTTGAGCAGTTCAGTCCAATACCTCTCAGCTCTTTGCAATGCCCAAGTAACAGATGCTTTTGAACCTGCCAATATCAGATTTTAGAAATAAATGAGAAAAATAATTAATTTCAGCAAACATTCAACCCAAAATGAATTCAGCGCAAAAACAATTATTTTAGCCCAAGATTTTGACCAAATGAAGCCAAATATAGAGGCAATAATTCTCACACTGACCAAGAAATCAAAAATATGCCCTCTATGAATGTAGAAGGTTTAGAACAAACAGGCAGTGGTCATGTAGGTAAACACCATATTGCAGCATCAAAACTCAAGTACATTCCATAGCCATATAAAGTAAAGAACACATGTTAAACAGAATAACAAGATGAGGAAGCAAAACTATGAACATGGAACACATGCGCATTATATAATGATTGAGGTTGAGAAGGTCAGCAGGAATTGGAAAACTAATGTTCTTAGTAATGATATTGATTTAGTTTGTGTAATCTGGGTAATCTGGCCAATATTCTCTTAGAAAGTGGAAGAAACAGAAAAACAACTAATCTCACACAGTTTGGTTCTTTGCAAGGTAGCAGCCAACGTCAACAGACTTAGCATGTCGTAAAGCCCAGTCCTGCTCCAGCTGCACCTGTTGTCTTTACTGAGATTTCTAATCCATCTCCCCAATGGCCAAAAACTACTCAGTCTGACATCCATAAGTACATGAAATTATTTGGCGATGTTGATAGGGACAGAGATGGCAAAATAACTGGCGCAGAAGCTCGCACTCTGTTCCTCAGTTGTAGGCTTCCAAGAGGTGGGATTTGTCTGTCCAAGACAATGATGGCATGCTTTCTTTGAGAGAGTTTTGTGTTGCTCTTTATTTAATGGAGAGGCACCGAGCTAGAACTCCTCTGCCCCCAGCACTTACTGATTGTCTTAGGCATGATGAGACATTAGGAGCCAAGGATCAAACTCATAATACAACAAAACAGCTTGTCCTTTTTATTTTTTCATTCACCCTATTTCACTTCGCTTATGCCCTACTGTACTCAATGAGCAAAATAAAGTAGATTGTGCAAAAATCAGACAGCTAATGAATTCAACTATGTAAGAATCAGGTAAGCAGAAATCAGACAGCTAATGAATTCGATGAGCAAAATAACAAAATACCTGTGAGGCCGGTTGCAAGCAACCACTCTTGCTTTGTAAGGCTCCACCTTAGTTGTGCAGGGGTGTATGAAAAAACAATGCTAATTATAAGGACAGGGTAAGAAAGATATACATGAGTAGTCATCTATCTATTCCGATACCACTAAAAAATAAGACAGCTAATGACCAGGATTGTAGATCTATTCAATGCAGAATGCTTCAAACAATCAATACAATACAAAATTCAAACCTAAATATTTCCAAAAGAATAGTCAATCAGGGAAGTTCAGTGACATCAATGCATTCACTTCGCTTATGGAATAACAATTGAGATCAGTGCTCAAGGGCAACATCAAATCAATTCCCAACATTAGGTGCCAAGCATCACACTCATACTACAACAAAACAACTTGTCCTTTTTATTTATTTCATTCACCCTATTGCCTTTTCCTAGTCTCTCTTGATACAATAACCACCTTCCTGTATTTGTAGGCATATATTACAGCAGGCAGAGGAAACCTTCGAAACGCAACGGCAGTGTATTTACACCCATAACTGCAATGTATCCCAGCGGTCACGCACTTCCTGATCGTAAATAGGAACCATGGTTTGGTATTTGGTGATACAAGCAAGGACTGGGACGACATCCGTCAGTTCATTGCTAGTTTGGAACACGCCTCTGAAAACTCCTCTGCGATAGCCAGCAAAATCGGAGGTGGCAAATCGACCAACCATTCTATGGAGCCAGCCGAACAAAAAGAAAAGGGTGACATAATAGTTCTCGATTCAGATGACAAGGATGGAGATGGAAACAGTCTAGAACATAATAAATTGGCATCTGAGATGGACAAAGAACTCGGAACATCTGTATTGGCTAGCAATATCGTAGAAAGGATGGCAACTAATGGGAGCCAAACATTTGAAACTGTGCATGCTTATTGTCGGCGTTTCGACCCTAGGGGGTCCCTGGACCGACGAGTAAATTGTCGCTGCGTGTCCCAGCCTAGATGGGTCGGCGCGAGACGGAGCACAAGGGGGGTCCCTCGTGTTGTCCTGCGCCCAGGGTGGATGCGCTTGCAGTAGGGGGTTACAAGCGTTCGCGAGGGAGAGAGAGAGAGAGGGCGTGAGACTATGCGTCAGCCCGTTCTCCCGCGCGGCCACACTTTCGTACGAGGGCCCTGGACCTTCCTTTTATAGACGTAAGGAGAGGGTCCAGGTGTACAACGGAGGGTGTAGCAGTGTGCTAACGTGTCTAGCAGAGAGAAGCCAGAGCCCTATGTACATGCCGACGTGGCTGTCGGAGAGGTGTTGGAGCCCTGTACATGTGGCGTCGTGGCCGTCGGAGGAGCGCTTGAGCCCTGTAGAAGCACAGCTGTCAGGGCTGTCGGATCCTTGCTGACGTATCCATACTTCCGTAGGGGGCTGAGAACCGCCGTCGTCATGGAGCACGTGGGGTGCCATCATTACTTTTTTTACCGGGGCGAGCCAGATGGGACGCCGGTCTTGTTCCCTGTAGCCTGAGCTAGCTAGGGGTAGGGTAATGATGTACTCCCCTGCGACGTGGTCGGTCCAAGCCCGAGGTCGAGCGAGGCGGTGGCTCCTCCGAAGACGAGGCTGAGTCCGAGCCTGGGTGTCGGGCTAGGCGGAGACCGTCATCCGAGGTCGAGGTTGAGTCCGAGCCCTGGGGTCGGGCGAGGCAGAGACCGTCGTCCGAGGTCGAGGTTGAGTCCAAGCCCTGCGGTCGGGCGAGGTGGAGACCGTCTTCCGAGTCGAGGTGGAGTCCGAACCCTAGGGGTCAGGCGAGGCGGAGACCGTCTTCCGGAGTCGAGGTCGAGTCTGAGCCCTAGGGTCGGGCGAGGCGGAGACTGTCTTCTGGAGCGAGGTCGAGTCCGAGCCGTGGGGTCGGGCGAGGCGGAGACCGTCTTCCGAGGTCGAGGTGGAGTATGAGCCCTAGGGTCGGGCGAGGCAGAGATTCCTATGGCGCTCGAGGTTGGACTTGGATGCTGTCAGCCTCACCCTGGCAGGTGGCACAGCAGTCGGAGCAGCGCAGGCGGCGCTGTTTTCCTGTCAGGTCAGTCAGTGGAGGGGCGAAGTGACTGCGGTCACTTCGGCCTTGTCGACTGGAGAGCGTGCGTTAGGATAAGGTGTCAGGCGATCCTTGCATTGAATGCTCCTGCAATCCGGTCGGCTAGCGAGGTGATCTGGCCAAGGTTGCTTCTCCGTGAAGCCTGCCCGAGCTGGGCCTCGGGCGAGTCGAAGGTGCGTCCGTTGTTTGAGGAGACCCTCGGGCGAGGCGCGAATCTGCCTTGGTCTACCGTTCCTGCCCGAGGCTGGGCTCGGATGAGGTGAGATCGTAACCCTTGAGTGGACGGAGCCTTGACCGGAATTGCGCCCATCAGGCCTTTGCAGCTTTGTGCTGATGGGGGTTACCAGCTGAGATTAGGAGCCTTGGGGGTACCCCTAATTACGGTCCCCGACAGTAGCCCCCGAGCCTCAAAGGGAGTGTGGGTACTCGCTTGGAGGCTTTGCCGCACTTTTTTGCAAGGGGACCGGCCTTTCTCGGTTGCATTTTATTCCGGTGGGTGCGCACGAGCGCACTCGCCGGGTGTAGCTCCCGAGGCCTCGGAGGAGTGGTTTGACTCCTTCGAGGTCTTAATGCCTTTCGTGATGCCTCGGCCGGTTGAGTTGTTCCCTCATGCGAACTGGCCGTTGCCCGGGTGCATAGTCAGGTTTCGAGTTCTCGGGCTGGTATGTTGACGTTGTCAATGGGTTGGCCGAAGCCAGGTTTGCGAGAGTAGCCCCCGAGCCTCTGCAGAGGGTGAGAGGAAGGTCAATGACTGACTCGACTTTTTTCATACGCCCCTTCGTCGCCTTTCCGCAAGGAGGAGGGGGGAAAGCGCCATGTTGCCCTCGGAGGGCGCCGAACATGGTGTCTCCAGTGAGTTGCTAACGGGTGATCCGAGTGGACGCCCGTGCCCCGTTCGATAAGGGTCGGCTAGTGGCCCAGAGGCGCGCTCCAAAAAGTACCTGCAGGTGATTTGCCGGACCCGGTCCCGTTCGATAGGGTCTGAGGGCTCGATGCCTCCCTCTGATGGGATTCCATTACAGAATCGCTCCTGCTGGTCTCGGAAATGTCCTAGGGTACCTCGGGAGCGTAGCCCGAGCCTTGGTTATCGAACGTACCCAGAGTCATCCCTCACTCCGCGTGCTCTGGGCGGCTGTCGAACCCGTCGGGGGGCCAGCCTGCGAACCCCTGATCAGTAGTGGGTGTGGAGCCCGAGTGGCCTGATGCGGCTGTCGAACCCTTCCGAGGGGCTAGCCTTCGAACCTCTGACCAGTAGTGGGCGCAGAGCCCGAGTGCTCTGAGGCGGCTGTCGAACCCTTCCGGGGGACTAGCCTTCGAACCTCTGATCAGTAGGAGGGCTCGGGGCCCGCTTCCTTCGCGGAGAAGGATCCCTTTCGGAGTATCCCCCTTTCCCGGTCCCTGTAGCAAGAGAGAGAAAGGGGAAGAAGAAAAGGATACGAAATTGAACGATGTGGCGTACCTTTTTTCCTGCTTCTCCTGCCAAAGGTGTCGCCTGCCCTGCCGCAGAGTTAATGCGACAGGACGAGTGGTTCGCGGGTAGCTGTTGTGCATGCGCGAGCCGTTCGAGGAACGAGCGTTTCGCCTTCGAGTTTTGGATTTCACGGCGGGTTCGGGCAGAGTGTTGAACGGGTCTTGCCCGGGCATTTATATATTCGGAAGAGGGTCTGGTGGTGGTTCTTTGCTCTGCTGCTCGCCTCTGCTTAGGTTTCCGCAACCTGAGGGAATAGCCAGAGAAAGAAAACCTCGCACCTTGTCCGCCCCACCGCCACCTTCTTCGCTTGGTGATGGCCGACCGGGTAACCGTCGTTCCGCCGCGCGACCCATGGCCTTTCTCCACCGTCACGACGGACGATCTGGAGGCCCTTGTTGCCGATGGCTTGCTTCGTCCCCTCTCCGGTGACCCGCAGCCAGAGTGGATGGCTCCTCCGAGCGGAGCCGCCCCGTCCCTGCCCCCAGGGTATGTGCTGAGTTTCGTCTCTTTCCATGAGCGGGGGTTTGGAGTGCCAGCGAGTCATTTCATGCGGGCAATTCTACATTTCTATGGGGTGGAGCTGCACAATCTCAACCCCAACTCCATCGCGCAAGCAGCCATCTTCGCGGCGGTTTGCGAAGGATTTTTGGGGATTGACCCCCACTGGGATCTGTGGACCCACCTCTTCTCCGTGGAGCCTTTTGCCTCGACGACGGGGGAGAAGAGAGTCCGCATGGCGGTGCGGGCCGGTGGCTGCATCCTCCAGTTGAGGCAGGCGCGTGCGCAGCAGTACATCCCTGCCATCCTTGTGTCTTCGAACAAGGGGTTGCAGCGCCGGTGGTTTTACCTCTGGAATGACGATGGGAGACTCCCATCGTTTTCTCAACGAGTGGTGACCACCGCCAGCAGCAACTGGTGCTATGGGGCCACGCGCGAGAGACAGAAGAATCTCCAGCCCCTTCTGGAGGCTTTGCAGGTGCTGCGAGATGGAGGGCTCACCGCCGCGGGGGTGGTTGCCGCCATCCATCGCCGGAGGGTGCTCCCCTTGGCGGAGCGGCGGCTGCTGCTTTCGGAGATGACACCGGGGGTCGACTTGGATGGTTCGCAGATGTCCTCGGTCCCCCTTCCCGCCGATTACCTCCACAGGAGGGTAGCCGGCACGATAGGGAAGCTAGACGCCGGCGCCCTTACTCAGCTCCCGATGTGTCCCGAGCACAGGTGCATGTCCCTGCTGAGTGTTCGCTCCTTCTTCTTTCTTGTGTCAGATTGCCCTTGGTTCTCACAGTCGAGACCTTTCATCCGTCTCTAGGAGCTGGGGTCTCACAAGCCTTCCCTGCCACCGGTCCCGGAGGAAGCAGTGGACCGAGCCACGCGGAGGGTTGCTGCGGAGAAGAAGAAGGAGAAGAAGGACGCGAAGAAGGCTCGGGCCCGCGAGCGGGTGCAAGCTCGGGACGCCTTGGAGAAACGTCATCGGTGGCAGGAGAGGGAAGGGCTCCCGAGGGAGCCGTCGCCGGAGACGCCTGATGATGACGACGACGATGATGATGAAGACGATGACATGGCCGCCCGCCTTGGCCTCAGCCCAGATCTGAGGCTGGGCCAGGGGTCATCGAGCCAGCCCCCGTGTGGGCCGGCGCCGTCGGTATCCGGGGCCGGGACATCAGGGTCCCGATCTGAAGAACAGGGGCAGGCCGAGGGGGTACTTGACCCCTTGGCCAAGGTAGTTGAGGTGACCCCGGGGAGTCAGGCCGTCCCGCATGTTCCCCAAGAGTCGTTGCCCGTGCCTGCAGTAGAGGAGGCTGATCCTCAGGTCACCGTGTCCGCGCCTGGGCGGACCGTCCCTTCGGCGCCCCGGGCGCCCAAGGCAGGGATTCAAACCTTGGTGGTGCCCGCGGGGACCGAGGCTCGAGGGGCCTCCCCGCTGGCACGATTGGTCGTGGCCCGGAGTGGGTAAGTATCCGAGGATACCTCTGTCCTGGCTCCTTCTTTGTGTGTCCTGATACTGCTCTTCCCTTTCTTCCTAGCAAACGGAGGCACGGTTCGACCGGTCTGGCTCCCCAGAAGGCCCTTAAGGCAGCGCCAGCTTCTGCAGCTGGTGCCGCACCGGGCCTCGCCGGCCGGCTGGCCTCTGCACAAGGTGCCCCCGAGCAGGGGGTTCAGGCGGCACAAGTTGCCGTGGGGCGAGCTCCCGAGGCTGACCCCTCCGTCAAGGCGGCAGTCGAGTCGAGGGAGACTGCTGGCGCGGCCGCGGCCTTGAGCCCACTAGTCGTGTTGTCAGTGCTGGCACCGGCTTCTGCTGAGGCTATTGCTGCTCTGGCTGTGGAGCCACCCGTCGCCTCCGATGCTGAGATGGCCGAGGCGCCGCTACTCGAGGCCGGCGATCGGAAACCTGCCCCCTTAGCCGAGGAGGTTCCCTATGCGCCGACTGCAGGGGGTGCCGATGCCTTGGAGAAGGGGGGGCGCAGAACCGCGGCCCGTCCTGGGGAGCGACGACCTCGTCCTCACGCGGCGTAGTCCTAGCGAGCGGCGTCAGCCGCTCCGGTTCTGGGCCCATAGTGCTTCGAAACCCCTCTTCGTTCTTGACGATGAGCGAGAGGAGCAGTCTTGGGACGAGCTTCGTGAGCGTGCCGAGGCAACGGTGGGGTCGCTTCGATCGACCCTGGAGGTCCTTTCTAGGGACGTTCCCAGGATCCTCCAGGTAAGGATTTCAGGCATACCTTTCACATGATCAAGGCATTCTTCGTGACGCCCCGCTTCCCTTCCTCAGGATCTAACGGATCTGAGCGTCGCCAAGTCATCGTTCATTCACCGCAAGGCCGACGTCTAGGGTCCGCTGCGGTTTCTGAGGACCGCGCTTGTCGAGGCTACCGAGCGCCTCTCCCAACGGAGCGCCGAGGTGGCGGACCTTCGTTTGCTCCATGACAAGCTGGGGGCAGAGGCAGAGGCGGCACGCGCACGGGCACAGCGGTGGCAGTTGGAGCTTGGCCAGGTCATCGGTGAGCGGGATCAATCTCGGGGCCAGGCCGCCGAGGCTGAAAGCCGAGCTGAGGCCCTTGGAGGCCAGCTAGTCGAGGCGTCCGCTCGGGCCGGAGCCCTCGCGGCGGACCTAGCTGTGGCCATCAGGTCTGCTCAGTCCGCCCAAGCCGCAGCCTCGGAGCAGCGTGTCCGGGCTGAAGGTATGTCTTGGCTGTTTTGAGATTTTGATTCAGCTTCATTCTTCAACTTGCGTTTAAGACTTTTGCTTTGGCTGTTTGCAGAGCTCGAGTTTGCCCTCAGCGAGTCCGCCAAGGCACTTGCCCAGGCGGCTTAGTAGAAGGAGGCCGACCGCGCGGCCATGTCCGAGGCTATCTTGGCCTTTTGCCAGATCTTTGGCCTTGGCGACGTCCCCTCGGGAAGCTCCCCTCAGAGTCACCTACAGGCCTTGGGCGACCACGCGCGCGGCAGACTCCGCGAGGCGCTGCATCACGGCGTTAGGCGGGCCTTCGCCGTGCTCGCTTCCCACTATGATGTGGATCTGGAGCGAGTCAGCGAGGGGTATTGCCTTCCCGACAAAGACGAAGCTGCCCTGGCCGAAGTTCAGAGGCTTGACGCGGCCGCCGCGGGCCCAAGCGCGGTGCTGGCGTCCACCTTTGAGGTGGAGATCCTTTCGTCTGCGCCACCGTCCGAGGGCGGGGCGGATCTCGTCGAGGGTGGAAGCGAAGCCGAGGGTGCAGCTCCTCCCCCTGGCGATGCCTGATTCTGCCGGAGCAATTTATTCTGGATATGTATGTGTCTTTTGTGGCCGCCGAGGCCTGAACGCTTTGTCGTCGTGATATAAAGCTGTGTCTCTTTCCCTCCTGTTTCGCGTATCCGGACTTGTTCGTCAGTAGCAGGATCGCTTACCCAAGTAAGAGTTATTTTTCGCGGTAGGTGACAAGTGAGGTATCCGTATCCCGGAGGCGTAGGAGTCCCTCGGCTCGGTCGGCCTTGCCGCTTACATGCACTCTTATTCGTTTCTCGGGGTTCTGTTACTGATATAGCCGGGAAACACGAAAGTTGTTTTGGCGAAAGACTTTTTCCGAGGAAAAATTTGACACAGAGGGGATTCCCCCCTTCTAGCCCCCGAGGGGTCGGGCTTTGCCGGGGCAAGGCTGACCCTTCCTTGATGGTTAGACTTTGCTTATGTATGTAAACGAGGTATATGAACGACTTGAAAACATCTTAAGGGTAGAAGCGACGTAGCTGTCGGATGTTCCAAGCGCTGCTGTAGACTTCGCCTTGACTGTTGGCCAGCTTGTATGTCCTGGGCTTCAGAATCTTGGCGATGATGAACGGCCCTTCCCTGGGAGGCGTGAGCTTATGGCGCCCTTGGGCGTCTTGTCGTAGCCGAAGCACCAAGTCGCCCACCTGGAGGTCTCGGGACCGAACCCCTCGAGCGTGATAGTGTCGCAGGGACTGCTGATACCGCGCCGAGTATAGTAAGGCCATGTCCCGAGCCTCTTCCAGCTGGTCCAGTGAGTCTTCTCGGTTTGTCTGGTTGCTTCGGGCGTCATATGCCCTCGTCCTCGGGGTGCCGTATTCTAAGTCTGTGGGCAAGATAGCCTCGGCCCCATAGACTAGAAAAAACGGTGTGAAGCCCATGGCTCGGCTTGGCTTCGTCCTCAGACTCCAGACCATCGAGTGGAGTTCCTTCATCCACCGCCTGCCGAACTTGTTGAGGTTGTTGTAGATCCTCGACTTGAGTCCTTACAGGATCATGTCGTTAGCACGCTCTACCTGCCCATTCGTCATGGGGTGAGCTATGGTGGCCTAGTCCACCTGGATGTGGTGGTCCTCGTAGAAGTCTAGGAACTTCCTGCCGGTGAACTGGGTGCCGTTGTCGATGATGATGGAGTTCGGGACCCCGAAGCGATGGATGATGTTGGTGAAGAACGCCACCGCCTATTCGGACCTGATGCTGTTTAGGGGTCAGACCTCGATCCACTTGGAGAATTTGTCGATGGCGACCAGCAGGAGCATGAAGCCCTCGGGAGCCTTCTGCAAGGGACCGACGAGGTCCAGACCCCACACAGCAAATGCCCAGGTGATGGGTATTGTTTGCAAGACCTGAGCGGGCAGGTGCATCTGCCTTACATAGAATTGACACCCTTGGCAGGTGCGTACAATCCTAGTGGCGTCAGCCACCGCTGTTGGCCAGTAGAAACCTTGTCGGAAGGCGTTTCCCATGAGGGCTTGAGGTGCTGCGTGGTGACTGCAAGCCCCCGAGTGTATTTCTTGCAATAACTCCTGACCTTCGGTGATGGATATGCACCGCTGGAGGATGCCTGAGGGGCTGCGGTGGTAGAGCTCCTTTTCGTCACCCAGCAAGACGAACGACTTGGCGCGCCGCGCCAGTCGCCAAGCTTCGGCTCTGTCGAGGGGTAGCTCTCCTTGGTGGAGATATTGCAGGTATGGGGTCTGCCAGTTTCGATTAGGCGTGACCCCATTCCGCTCTTCCTCGACGCGCAGTGCCTCACCCTCGGGGGCCGAGGGTGTCTCGGGCGGGGTCGAGGCTGCCTCGGGCTGAGCCGAGGGTGCCTCGGGCTGAGCCGAGGGCGCCTCGGGCTGAGCCGAGGGCGCCTCAGGCAGAGCCGAGGCCTTCTCGGGCTCGGGAGTGTCGTTGGTCTTGACGGAGGGTTGATGTAGGTCTTAGGAGAAGACGTCCGGAGGAACCGTTGTCCGCTCCGAGGCTATCTTAGCCAGCTCGTTTGTAGTTTCGTTGTATCGTCGAGCGACGTGGTTGAGCTCGAGCCCGTAGAACTTGTCCTCCAGTCGCCGAACCTCGTCGCAGTAGGCTTCCATCTTCGGGTCATGGCAGTGGGAGTTCTTCATGACTTGGTCGATGACAAGCTACGAGTCACCATGAGCGTTGAGGCGCCGGACCCCTAGCTCGATGGCGATGCGCAACCCGTCAACCAGAGCCTCATACTCGGCCATGTTGTTGGACGCCGGGAAATGGAGGCACAGCACGTAGCAGAGGTGCTTTCCGAGGGGTGAGATGAATAGCAGGCCCGCGCCCGCAACTGTTTTCATTAGCGACCCATCGAAATACATGGTCCAGAGTTCCGGTTGGATCGGAGCTGCTGGAAGCTGGGTGTCGACCCATTCAGCCACAAAGTCTGCCAAGACTTGGGACTTGATGGCCTTCCGAGGGGCGAACGAGATCGTCTCGCCCATGATCTCCACCGCCCACTTTGCAATCCTACCCGAGGCCTCTCGGTACTGGATGATCTCCCCCAGGGGGAAGGATGACACCACAGTCACCGGATGAGACTCGAAGTAGTGTCGCAACTTTCGCCTTGTCAGAATTACCGTGTACAGTAGCTTCTGAATTTGCGAGTAGCGGATTTTGGTCTCGGACAGTACCTCACTGATGAAGTAGACCTGCCTCTGGATGGGCAATGCGTGCCCTTCTTCTCGTCTCTCGACCACGATCGCGGCGCTGACCACCTGAGTGGTAGCGGCGACGTAGATCAAGAGGGCTTCTCTGGCAGCGGGGGGCACCAGGATGGGCGCGCTTGTAAGGAGCGCCTTCAAGTTCCCGAGGGCTTCCTCGGCCTCGGGGGTCCAAGTGAAGCGCTCGGTCTTCCTTAAGAGGCGATACAGGGGCAGGCCTCTTTCGCCGAGGCGCGAGATGAAGCGGCTCAGAGCCGCAAGGCATCCCATGACCCTCTGTACTCCTTTCAAGTCCTTGATAGGCCCCATGTTGGTGATGGCCGCGATTTTCTCCGGGTTGGCCTCGATGCCCCGCTTGGAGACGATGAACCCCAGGAGCATGCCTCGGGGGACTCCGAAGACACACTTCTCGAGATTGAGTTTTACGCCTTTCGCCTTGAGACACTTGAATGTCGTTTCAAGGTCGGTGAGGAGGTCGGAGGCTTTCCTCGTCTTGACTATGATGTCATCAATGTAAGCCTCGACCGTTCGGCCAATGTGCTGTCCGAACACGTGGTTCATGCACCTTTGGTATGTCGCACCCGCATTCCTCAAACCAAATGGCATAGTAATGTAGCAGTACATGCCAAAAGGTGTGACGAAAGAAGTCTTGAGCTGGTCGGATTCTTTCATCCTGATTTGGTGATACCCTGAGTAGGCATCGAGGAATGACAGGGTTTCGCACCCAGTAGTGGAATCCACGATTTGATCGATGCGAGGAAGAGGGTAGGGAACCTTCGGACATGCTTTGTTTAGACCAGTGTAGTCTATACACATCCGGCATTTCCCACCTTTCTTTTTCACAAGCACAGGGTTGGCAAGTCATTCGGGATGGAATACCTCTTTGATGAACCCTGCAGCCATCAGCTTGTGGATCTCCTCGCCTATGGCTCTGCGCTTTTCTTCGTCGAATCGGCGCAGAGGCTGCTTCACGGGTCGGGCTCCAGCTCGGATATCCAGTGAGTGCTCGGCGACATCCCTCGATATGCCTGGCATGTTCGAGGGACTCCACGCAAAAACCTCGGCGTTTGCACGGAGAAAGTCGACGAGCACTGCTTCCTATTTGGGGTCAAGCTCAGAGCCGATCCGGATCTGCTTGGAGGTGTCGTTGCTGGGGTCGAGAGGAACGGACTTAACTGCCTCTGCTGGTTCGAAGTTGTCGGCGTGGCGCTTCGCATCTGGCACCTCCATGGGGAGGTTTTCCAGGTCGGCGATGAGGGCCTCAGATTCACCGAGGGCCTCGGCGTACTCCACGCACTCCACGTCGCATTCGTACGCGTGTCGGTACGTGGGGCCGACGGTGATGACCCCATTGGGGCCCGGCATCTTGAGCTTGAGGTAGGTGTAGTTGGGGACGGCCATGAACTTGGCATAGCATGGTCTCCCCAGCACTGCGTGGTAGGTTCCTCGGAACCCGACCACCTCGAACGTGAGGGTTTCCTTTCGGAAGTTGGAGGGAGTCCCGAAGCAGATGGGCAAATCGAGTTGTCCAAGGGGCTGGACGCGCTTCCCGGGAATGATCCCGTGAAAGGGCGCCGCGCCGGCCCGGATCGAGGATAGATCGATCTGCAGGAGCCCGAGGGTGTCGCCGTAGATGATGTTGAGGCTGCTGCCTCCGTCCATGAGGACCTTGGTAAGCCTGACGTTGCCGATGATGGGATCAACAACGAGCGGGTACATCCCCGGGCTCTGCACGCGGTCGGGGTGGTCGCCTTGGTCGAAGATGATGGGCTTGTCGGACCAGTCTAGGTAGACTGGCGCCGCCACCTTCACCGAGTAGACCTCCCGGCGCTCTTGCTTGCGGTGCCGAGCCAAGGCGTTCGCCACCCGCCCACCGTAGATCATAAAGCAGTCGTGGACCTCGGGGAACTCCTCTGCCTTGTGGGCTTCCTTCTTGTCGTTGTCGGGGGCCCTGCCACCTTCCGCCGGGGGCCCGGCCTTGTGGAAGTAGCGCCGAAGCATGACGCAATCCTCAAGGGTGTGCTTGATGGGACCCAGATGGTAGGGGCACGACTCCTTGAGCATCTTGTCGAACAAGTTGGCGCCTCCGGGAGGCTTTCGAGGGTTCTTGTGCTCGGTGGCGGCAACAAGGTCTGCGTCGGTGACGTCGCGTTTTGCTTGCGACTTCTTCTTGCCCTTCTTCTTCGCGCTGTGCTGAGCGGACGCCTCGGGGACGTCATCCGGCTGGCGCCCCTGAGGCTGCTTGTCCTTCCGGAATTTGGCCTTGACCGCCTCCTGGCCAGAGGCGAACTTGGTGGCGATGTCAATCAGCTCGCTCGCCCTGGTGGGAGTCTTGCGACCCAGCTTGCTCACCAGGTCGCGGCAAGTGGCGCCGGCGAGGAACGCGCCGATGACATCTGAGTCGGTGATGTTGGGCAGCTCGGTGCGCTGCTTCGAGAATCGTCGGATGTAGTCCTGCAGGGATTCTCCCGGCTGCTGGCGGCAGCTTTGGAGATCCCAGGAGTTCCCAGGGCGCACGTATGTGCCCTGAAAGTTGCCGGCGAAGGCTTTGACCAGGTCGTCCCAGTTGGAGATCTGCGCAGGAGGCAGATGCTCCAGCCAGGCTCGGGCGGCGTCGGAGAGGAACAGGGGGAGGTTGCGGATGACGAGGTTGTCATCGTTCGTTCCACCCAGCTGGCAGGCCAGCCGATAATCCGCGAGCCACAGTTCCGGCCTCGTCTCCCCCGAGTACTTGGTGATGGTAGTCGGGGCCCGGAACCGGGTCGGGAACGGCGCCCGTCGTATGGCCCGGCTGAAAGCTTGCGAACCGGGTGGTTCAGGCGAAGGGCTCCGATCCTCCTCGCTGTCGTAGCGTCCCCCACGCCTGGGGTGGTAGCCTCGGCGCACCTTCTCGTCGAGGTGGGCTCGACGGTTGCGGCGATGGTGCTCGCTGCTGAGGCAGCCCGGGGCCGCAGGCGCTGTGTCCCGCGTGCGCCCGGTGTGGACCGAGGCTTCCCGCATGAATCGGGAAGTCGCGGCGTGATGCTCCAGGGGGTACCCCTGCCTTCGGGAGGCAGAGCTTTTGGCCCGTCGGACCGCGGCATCCTCTAGGAGATTCTTGAGTTCTCCCCGGATACGCCGCCCCTCGGTGGTGGATGGTTTCGGCATCGCTCGGAGTAGTATTGCTGCTGCAGCCAGGTTCTAGCCGACCCCACTGGAAGTCGGGGGTAGCCTTGCCCTGGCATTGTCGGTGATGCGGTGCTGGACGTCCTGGGCCAAATGACGCGCTTCTCCGGCCGGTGCTCGGCCTACCCACTCCTGTCCGATGTTCTACCGGAGCTGCATAAGTTGTCCTGCTTCCTCATCGAGCCTGGCCTGCGTCTCGTGGATTTGCTTGAGCTGTGTGTCCTGACCCCCTGCAGGGACTGGGACCATAGCTAGCTCCCGAAGGATGTCAACACGAGGCGCAGGCCTAGGGGGATCGCCGTTCTCCGGCATACCAAGGTGGTTGCCTTCATCGAGACCCTCTAGATCGACGTGGAAACATTCACGACTTGGGCCACAGTCCTCGTCGCCGAGGCTGTGGCTACCATCGGAGCAATCGGAGAGGCAGTAGTCGCATGCGGTCATGAAGTCCCGCATGGCACTAGGGTTATCGAGCCCGGAGAAATCCCAACCAGAGTCGGGCTCGTCATCTTCCTCGGAACCCAGGGGCTCGTAGGTCGAGACGGCCGTCAATCGGTCCCAGGTTGACCACATATGGTACCCCGGAAGGTTTGGATATGCCTTAATGAAAGCGTCCACCGAAGCGGGGTCGCTTGGTGGGTCGAAGCTGAATCTAAAAGGCACAGGATGGGAAACAGACGGTACCTCTTGATCGATGGACGGTGACGAAGTCACGTCGTGGACGGACTGCACCGTTATCTCAGGTACGAGGCTAACGCTCAGCAAGTCCTTCGCGATCATGTTGGCGTCGTCCGTCTGCTTGGGGTTGGCGTGTTGAGGGGAAACGACGCTCGTCTTCGTCTCAAACGCGAGGTCAACGCCCGACGTGTCCCCCGCTGGGGCGCCGGCACCGTCGACTCGCTCGATAGCCGACGAGGCGCCGCCTCCTGCTTGGCCATGGTTGCCCTGCCTCCTCCCTCGTCGACGGAGAAGGTGACGGGACAGACCCGGATGCTGTTCTTCCACCACGCGGGGAAGACGTCGTCGACTCCGCCACCGGCGGGAGGGCTGACGACCGCCATGGTCGTTGTCACGCGACGGAGGAAGGAGTATCATGTCGTAGCTGCCGTCGAGGGACATGAACTCGAGACTCCCAAAACGGAGCTTCATCCCAGGTTGGAGAGGTCGCTGGAGACTCCCCATCTAGAGCTTGGCGGGAAGCTGTTCGTCAACACGCAGCAGGCCCCTACCTGGCGCGCCAACTGTCGGCGTTTCGACCCCGGGGGGGTCCCTGGACCGATGAGTAAATTGTCGCTGCGTGTCCCAGCCCAGATGGGTCGGCGCGAGACAGAGCACAAGGGGGGAAAACCAGTGAGGGGAAACCACGGCCTCGTGTTGTCCTGCGCCTAGGGCGGATGCGCTTGCAGTAGGGGGTTACAAGCATTCGCGATGAAGAGAGAGAGAGGGCGTGAGACTGCGCGTCAGCCCGTTCTCCCGTGCGGCCACACTTTCATACGAGGGCCCTGGACCTTCCTTTTATAGACGTAAGGAGAGGGTCCAGGTGTACAACGGAGGGTGTAGCAGTGTGCTAACGTGTCTAGCAGAGAGAAGCCAGAGCCCTATGTACATGCCGACGTGGCTGTCGGAGAGGTGTTGGAGCCCTGTTCATGTGGCGTCGTGGCCGTCGGAGGAGCGCTTGAGCCCTGTAGAAGCACAGCTGTCGAGGCTGTCGGATCCTTGCTGACGTCTCCTTGCTTCCGTAGGGGGCTGAGAACCGCCGTCGTCCTGGAGCACGCGGGGTGCCATCATTACTTGTTTTACCAGGGCGAGCCAGATGGGACGCCGGTCTTGTTCCCTGTAGCCTGAGCTAGCTAGGGGTAGGGTAATGATGTACCACCCTGCGACGTGGTCGGTCCGAGCTCGTGGTCGGGCGAGGCGGTGGCTCCTCCGAGGTCGAGGCTGAGTCCGAGCCTGGGGGTCGGGTGAGGCGGAGACCGTCGTCCGAGGTCGAGGTTGAGTCCGAGCCCTGGGGTCGGGCGAGGCAGAGACCGTCGTCCAAGGTCGAGGTTGAGTCCAAGCCCTGAGGTCGGGCGAGGCGGAGACCGTCTTCCGAGTCGAGGTGGAGTCCGAGCCCTTGGGGTCGGGCGAGGCGGAGACCGTCTTCTGGAGTCAAGGTCGAGTCCGAGCCCTTGGGTCGGGAGAGGCGGAGACTGTCTTCTGAAGCGTGGTCGAGTCCGAGCCCTGGGGTCGGGCGAGGCGGAGACCGTCTTCCAAGGTCGAGGTGGAGTCCGAGCCCTGGGGTCAGGCGAGGCGGAGATTCCTACGGCGCCCGAGGCTGGACTTGGCTACTGTCAGCCTCACCCTAGCGGGTGGCACAGCAGTCGGAGCAGCGCAGGCGGCGCTGTTTTCCTGTCAGGTCAGTCAGTGGAGGGGCGAAGTGACTGCGGTCACTTCGGCCTTGTCGACTAGAGAGCGTGCGTCAGGATAAGGTGTCAGGCGATCCTTGCATTGAATGCTCCTGCGATCCGGTCGGCTGGCGAGGCGATCTGGCCAAGGTTGCTTCTCCATGAAGCCTGCCCGAGCTGGGCCTCGGACGAGTCGAAGGTGCGTCCGTTGCTTGAGGAGACCCTCGGGCGAGGCGCGAATCTGCCTTGGTCTACCATTCCTGCCCGAGGCTTGGCTCGGATGAGGCGAGATCGTATCCCTTGAGTGGACGAAGCCTTGACCGGAATTGCGCCCATCAGGCCTTTGCAGCTTTGTGCTGATGGGGGTTACCAGCTGAGATTAGGAGCCTTGGGGGTACCCCTAATTACGGTCCCCGACACTTATGGAGGCAAGAACACGCAGATTGTTCCATATGGCCAAGGTTCTACTCTGGTGAATCAGTTTCCTTTGCAAACCAGTTGGCAACCATCTAGTGGAAGGTTCCATAACTACACTGAAAGTACTACTTAGCCAAAAATATACACTACTTGGCACATACCAATTTAAACAACATAGGTAGGCAATGCGTCTATGCCCGCATATAGACAGATAGAAAACTCAATACCAAGAAAATGGTAAGCAATACATGAGTGAACTTGAATACATTCTATTCATGAAGATAAAAGGGATGTTTATGGTAGGCGCAACAGATTTTGTTTACATATAAGTACCAGGTACGATGATCCTGGAACACCGTTGGATTACAATGGGATATGAATTAGGACTTACGTAGGAAACTAAACCCTCGCTCCCCCCTACTATTACACCATGGGGTGGCACAATCTGTTGCAAAAGACACATTCATAAATGCAAAAAAGGTTGTTCGTTAACAAATATAAATTAGTGTCTTCTCCCATCTGAAGTCATGAGCATGACAAATTAAAACTTCCCAGCATGCTTCACAGTGATGTTGAACCTAAACTGGCAAACAAATACAAGTCGCAGCGTACAGCATCCGCAGAATCGGACCGGATTTGCAAGCAATTCAACAGCAACCGTCCAAAATGGGGGGGTTACAACTTATACCACACGAGGGGGCACAAACCCTAGCGCTGACAAGCATCGCACGACAACGTCCACACTAAACAATTGGAGCCCGCGAGGACAAAGCTGGAGCCTAGAGCGAGGTGAGAGTACATGCCCTTACCCTAGGAGATGAGCCTCTCGACGGCTATGTCGGGGTCCATTCCACAGTCGCAGAGTGTGGCGTAGATCTTGCCCTTGAAGCGGTCGGCCAGGATCCCCTTGAGGCTCTGCACCATCTTCCTTGAGGCGACCGGGATCTCCACTGCATCTGCCCCATCCAACGCCATGTAGGAAGGCTGCCTCTCGCCGCCGCCACGACCACCGCCCCTCATGGCACTCCCTCTCCCGCTCCCACCCCCGCAGCCACCACAGGAGCCTCCGTCGGCTCCTCCCCCTCCTCGATCCGGGGCGGCGACGGGTGCGGATTTCCGTCGGGCTCGGGGATGGGGCGTCGACGCTCGGGGATGGAGATGGCGCGGCCGCGAGGTCGGGGCGCGGCGGATTTCTGGGTGCGGCCGCGAGGTCGGCGCTCAGGGAGGGCTCGTCGGCACTCGGGGACGGGGCTTTGGCGCTTGGGGACGGGGATGGCGGCTGCAGGGTCAGGCTGCGGGGGTCGGCGGAGATGGCGGCTATGGGATCGGCGGATGGCGGCTGTGGGGTCGGTGGCTGCGGGGATGGTGGATGCGGGAATGGCGCGGGCTGCGGGGTTGGCGAGGATGGCGGGGATGGCGGCTGCGGGATCGGTGGGGTCTGCGGGGTCGGTGGCTGCGGGGATGGTGGATGCGGGAATGGCGCGTGGGTCGGCGGGAATGGCACATGAGTCTGCGGGGATGGAGGGGTGTTTTTGTAAAATGGGGACGCAGGCGTGCGACGGGTTGGTTGGAAGAAGAGTAGGGGTCTTTTTATAAAAACATGACGCACGACGACCCTTGAAACTGGTGCTTTAAGTATAGTATAGTATAGATAAGATATATGACTTGATGAATTAATGTCACTAACATGAATGTTTATGAGTGCAAACTATTTATTATCACGCGCAGATGTCGTGCGACACACGTAATCGTCACGCGACGATGCACGCACACGACGTGTGACAACGCGTGTGAATGGCACACACGACACACACAAAACAACACGCACGAGCCAACGCGACTACGCGCGTGAACATCTTGCTGACGCGCAAACGATGCCGCGCGCGAACAACAACAACAAATATTTAAATAAAATTATTTAAGCTGGTATTAATCAAGTTAATTAACATTTATATTTATAAAGACACGAATTAAGGCTATAGTCACGTTCTAATTAAATCGTTATTTTAGATAACCGACAACTAAACAAGAATTGACTAAATAGCGCGAGCGAACATAATGGAAATAATTAAATAACGCGCGGGTAGCGCGCGAGACACACGCGAGCAGCAAGAGATGACACACGTGGCAGAGGAACAGAGTCGATCGACACAATGGTCGAGAGATATCGCGTGCATGCTAAGCGGATATTAATTACAATATCTTAACTCGACCTAGTCATACTAACAGGTAACTATCACATGCATAGATAAAATTGACGCTTAGATTTGATGGGTTTGCTACTCAGTTACTCGCTGTTTAATTACATAAATTAATTAACGTGAGTGATTCTAGGCGAAATAGTTTATTGCCGTGAGACACGACGCACAACCCACTAAACAAGGCGCGCGGAACGGCGCACACGACAGCGCGCGTCGACACGTGTGAACGACAAGCACGGTGCGCGCGAACGGCACGCGATGACTTAAACGCGCTACGCGAATATTAATTATGATATCTTATTTTATTTGACTTAACCATATTAGCAAGTAATTATTGTAAGCACCAATAAAAAATCATTACTTAATTCTGATTGTGCTGTTCCTCGAATAATCGTCGTTTTAGTACGTAGTTAATTAGCACGAGCTATTCTAGATAGAGTGGTTTTACTAAATCGCAATGAGACGTGCAATGCACGAGGACGATGAGCGTGCTGCGCGCGAGATAGCGCACGCGATCACGCGGATGGACAACATGTTCAACACGCGACGAATGACGATGACATCCACAGCGAACGCGCGGTGACGACAGTGCGACAACAAGTGAAAAACAGGGACGGGCTTGCGACGCGAGGTTGGCTGCTAGGGCGCAGCGGGGCAAGCCGTGCGTGAGGCGGGCTCATCGGGGTAGCGCAGAGGCCATGCCGGGGCTACCGTGGGCAAGCCGTGAAGGCTGTCGCACCGACTGCACCAGGCGAGCCGCACCGGGCCACCGCGCCATGGCGGACTAGCCGAGGGAAGGCATAGGGAGGGGTAGACAAAAGAGAGAGAGTATGCGGGAAGGGGGTAGACGCTCACCACGCGGACGTGCTGCGCACGCATGACAGCGACGAAGCGACTGCGAGGGCGAGTTTGCCGATACTTCCGCTTCCAGGTGAAGTGGCGCGCGCGAGCTCGCTGGTCGGTCGGCCGGCTAATGCACCACGCTGTCACGCATCGCCGCCGGGGCTGGCAGAGCGCGTAGGGGCAGGGGTGGCTCGACCGCAGGCCTCGCCAGGGCAGCCATAGAGCAGAGGCGACAGTGCGGTGGAGGTAGTTGTCTCGGGCGCGGCGACTGCTGCTTGCGGGCGGTTCTGCGTGAAGCCGAGAAAATGGGGGGCCGAGGAGTGTGCATCGTGGGGGAGCAGGGAGTGTAATATCCCAAAAAAAATATTGACCAAAAGTTGATCTTCGGTGCGTGGATGAGGGAAAGAGTTGTGGGCCGTTGGATGCAAAGTCAGGAGACATCTGAGGCGTCGTTTCTTTCTCCCACAAAACCCTAGTGGACGCCCCTCCCTTTTTCCCTTTTCTTGGCCACCAACCCCCCCTTTTCCCCACCCTTGGCCGCCCCTCCCCCTTCCCCTTGCAGCCACCCTCCACTGCTTCCTCCTCCCTCTAGATCTACCCCCACGCAGCAAGGATCGAGAAGAGGAGGAGCAAGATGGATTGAAGAGGAAGAGAGGATTAAGGAGATGTTCTACCCCCATCTCTTGCAGATTTTCTTAGGGAAACCCTAGGTAAGGATGGGATCCTTGTTCCTCCCTATAATTATGTTCTTTTGGAGGTTGTGGATCATGTGGATTGAAGGATTAGAGGTTGGATTAGATGTGGGGTTAGGTTTTGATCTCGAATTTAATTTCTGCAGAATGGCAGATTCAACAGTTTCTGTTCATGTCAGTTTTCCGTGATCTTAGTGGCCTAAAAAAATAAAAAATCTATATATGAGTCATAGATAATTTGTAGATCTTTCCGTGGCCGTGAAGAACACCTCAATCGGACATCAGAACAGAAAGTTATTGCAGTATGATTATAGCAGTTTTTCAGTCTCATAATTCTGTACAGAATCTGTTCTCTTAAGAGTTAGGCAACTTTATCAACAGAATTAAACGGTGGGTTGGTAAAAGAAGTTGTAGATAATTTCATAAGCTTTCCAGATTGTTAAAGAGTGCATTCATATGATTTATGAAACTCCAGTTATGTTTGTTTTACTGTGGCTGTTCCTGTTTGCCTGACAAAAATGAGCGGGTCTGTTCACTGATGGGTTTCATCTAGTAAATGGCCGAATTGGCTCTTCCAACTATGGAGACTTTTGTAGAGGGATAAAAGTTCTTACTGTCAGAAGAATTTCATAATTTTTGGTTTAGTAGTTTGGGAGATATCGAATTTTGAAGTTAACTAGGCTGCTGTTTAAAACAGATTCAGTCAGTTATCTTGTCAGATGTTTTAGAACTTATTGATGGCAGAATTTAATTATCCATTGAATACCGAAGTTGTAGAGTGTTTTGTGTAGATACTCCTAGAGTATTTGTTTGATATCACCACTGTTTTAACTTTAAAGATACAAAATTAACAAACAGCGCTGCTGCTGTATGGCATGTGGTTCAGGGTGGGAGTCTTTCCACTGGGCCTTGGTTTCAAGTGTAGGAGTGTTTTGTTGATCGTTGGCAAATGTTTGTGAAATATTTGTACTAAGTTTTATGCCCACTAGCAGGTGGCTACACTTCAGATCATGCCTAGTATATTTTTCTTCTTCGATGAAGGCAAGTGAATGTAGCGGTGGTTGCTTCTGTTCTGACCTGTTATTTCTATTGCCTACACTCTAATATTTAGAAGTATTGGATTCTTTCATAATTGGACTCTATGGTGATGCTTTACTTGCTTGCATTATACTGATGCTCAATCATATATTGACGATGATTATGATTCGAGTATGACTCATGAGATTAATTCACACCCCTAAAGGTAAATGAAGTATTATTTGAGGTTGGTATTGTATCTGAAGGTAAATGAAGTATTATTTGAGGTTGGTATTGTATCTGAAAGTAAATGAAGTATTATTTGAGGTTGTATTGTATCTGAAGGAAGTGAAGTATATTGATAAATGCAGCATGCCATATACATTGCATGATTCACTTGCATATGAAGTTGGGTCGTGACCTATGGTCCGATCGTACCGGTACAACTTAGCATCGTACGTTGCCCGAGGAGGGGTACGATGCGGCTTCATACCCTTAGAGGTATGAAGGCAGAGGACATATGCATTGCATTCATATGCATTTATTGAAGTGATATTTGCAGATGATGTGGTTTATACCCTCAGAGGTATGAAGACAGATGTTGGGGTCGTGCTTCGGTGCGCCGAAGGTCTCACACGAAGAAGCAGCTTCGGCTGAAGTCGTCTCCAAGAGATGGCCGAAGGTTCCTTTTCATGGAGCTTCGGCGTTACAAACCGACATAGAGATAGAAGGACCTTTTTATCCATAAAGGTCTGAGTCAATGTTGTAAACTTTTGTAAGGGGCATAATTGTAATTTGTCACAGGCTGCGACCTGTGCCTATAAATAGATGAACAGTACCCCTGTACTGTTCACGCGAACCTGCCATTTTGCTTTCGCATCACACTTGTTCCTTTGCTTTCCTCAGGACCGAAGGTACATTTGTAACTTGAAGTCATTTATATTCATTCGTTTATGATAATAAAGATGGAAATAATCCCATGGTCATATTCAAATATTTATTCCATGTTTCATGATTTATATGATATGAATGCTTCGTTCCTTGATATTATGTTTACGAAGGTACGTCCTTCGTAACCTTCGTCCGAAATTCTTTATATCCTGAGGGGATATAATGTTTTGGAGGACGAAGGATCTTAACACCTAACATTTTCTATGTTGCCTTGTTCTTAATCCGAAGCATTTGAGAACAAGCCCCCAACATTGGCGCCCAACTCCGGTGAACTCACTTCCACTTTTCTGAGCTGATGGCTTCGTTCAACAATCAAGCTGGAGCTGCTTCGGCTTCGAAGCTGGTGCTCCCGATAACAGGCGGTTCTTGCTCAGAGCCGGCTAACAAGAAGCAGAAGAAGGAGGCTCAGAGAAGAGTGCAGCATGTTGGAGTGCAGGGACCCTTCATCAAGTCAAAATGGTCCCACATTCCAATTACTTTTTCTCAGGAAGACCTTCAGCTTAAGGATTATCCTCACAATGATGCCATGGTTATCTCTTGCGTGATCAAAGGATTTCTGGTCCACAATGTCCTAGTTGATACAGGCAGTGCAGCTGACATTATATTTGCTAAAGCCTTCAGACAAATGCAAGAGCCCGAAGACAAGATTCATGATGCTACGCACCCTCTTTGTGGCTTCGGAGGGCGGCAGATTGTAGCACTTGGGAAGATTACCATGCCGGTAACCTTCGGATTTGTTAACAACACAAGGACTGAGCAAATTGTGTTTGATATTGTTGACATGGAGTATCCTTACAATGCTATCATTGGCCGTGGTACTCTTAATGCCTTCGAAGCAATTCTTCACCCAGCTTATCTCTGCATGAAGATACCTTCGGACCAAGGGCCTATTGCTATTCATGGAAGCCAGGAAGCTGCTAGAAGGGCCGAAGGAAGCTGGACTGACTCCAAGGCAATCCATAACATAGATGGAGCTGAAGCTTGTGAACAGTACAAATTCAGGAGGGAGAAGGCAGCTTCAGCGGATCAGCCGAAGCCCATGTTATTGTGTGAAGACATAGCAGAGCAGAAGGTGTTGTTGGGCTCGCAATTATCTGAAGACCAGGAGAAAACCTTGATAAGATTTTTATTCAACAACAAAGATGTCTTTGCATGGTCAGCTAATGATCTCTGTGGAGTAAATCAGGATGTTATTGAACATTCGCTCAATGTTGACCCATCCTTCAGACCCCGAAAGCAGAGGCTTCGGAAAATGTCTGATGACAAGGCCGAAGGGGCTCGCAATGAAGTAAAAAGACTCCTCAGTGCAGGAGTTATCAGAGAAGTGAAGTATCCAGAGTGGCTAGCTAACACTGTTATGGTGAAGAAGGCCAATGGCAAGTGGAGAATGTGTATTGATTTCACAGATCTCAACAAGGCTTGTCCGAAGGACGAATTCCCGCTGCCAAGGATAGACTCTTTAGTTGATGCAGCAGCTTCTTCGGAGCTCATGAGTCTCCTGGACTGCTACTCAGGCTATCATCAAATCTGGATGAAGAAGGAAGATGAGCCGAAGACTAGCTTCATAACCCCAAGCGGTACATATTGCTATCTTCGGATGCCTGAGGGGCTCAAGAATGCTGGAGGGAGTTTCAGCAGAATGACTGCGAAGGTTCTCCAATCTCAGATAGGCAGAAATGTGTTGACTTATGTCGATGACATTATTGTAAAAAGCACGAAGCAGGAGAATCATATTGCTGATCTGCAGGAGACCTTCGCCAGCTTCAGGCAAGCTGGTCTGAAGCTGAACCCAGAAAAATGTGTCTTCGGAGTGAAGAAGGGTAAATTTCTTGGATGCTTGGTTTCAACAAAAGGAATCGAAGCCAATCCAAATAAAATCGAAGCTATACTTCGAATGGAGCCACCAACCACAAGAAAGGGGGCTCAAAGATTGACAGGAAGGCTGGCATCTCTCAACAGATTTATATCCAGATCAGCAGAAAGAAACTTACCATTCTTCGAGGTGCTGAAGTCAGCTGAAGTCTTTCAATGGGGCCCAAGTCAACAAAAAGCCTTCGAAGAGCTGAAGCAATACTTAATAGATCTAACAACATTAACTCCACCAACGCCAGGGGCTCCTCTGTTGTTATATGTGGCAGCTTCGCACTCAGCAGTAAGTGCGGCACTTGTCCAGGAGAAGTTTGATGGACAAGTCAAGAAGCAGGTCCCAGTATATTTTGTATCTGAGGTCCTTGGTGTCTCAAAGAAGAATTATACAGAGCTGGAGAAGGTATTGTATGCCGTTTTAATGGCATCCAGGAAGCTTCGGCATTATTTCCAGGCATACAACATTATTGTTCCTTCTTCGCAGCCATTGAAGGATATCATGAGAAATAGAGAAGCTACTGGCCGGATTGGAAAATGGGCTGCGGAGCTCAATGAATTTTACATTGATTATGTGCATAGATCCTCAATCCAGTCTCAAGCATTGGCAGATTTCATTGCCGACTGGACGCCAGGGGCTCAGGACGAAGAAGCAAATAAAGATGCCGAAGTATGGACAGTGTTTTGTGATGGCTCTTGGGGAACCTTCGGAGCAGGTGCAGCTGCTGTGTTGGTCTCACCGTCCAAGGTTAAAACTTGCTATGCAGCAAGACTTGACTTCAGCTGCACAAATAATATAACTGAGTACGAAGCCCTGCTCCTGGGTCTTCGGAAACTAAAGGCAATGGGAATCAGAAGGGCGATTCTTAAAACTGATTCCCAGGTTGTTTCGGGTCATATTGACAAAAGTTGCAAGGCTAAAGACCCGAAGCTTGAAAAATACCTAGACACGGTCCGAAGGATCGAAGCTTCCTTCGAAGGATTTTCTGTTAAGAATATCCCTCGAGGACAAAATGAGCATGCTGATTTGTTAGCCAAGTCTGCAGCACAGGGGCTGCCGCTACCTTCGGATGTGTTCTTCGAAACAATAAAGGCACCTTCAGTGGAGCTACTTGAAAGAGCAGTCCTTAACATTTCTCCTGTTTACAGTGAAGATTGGAGAACTGAAATAATCTCTTACCTTCAGGGTAACTTCCTATCAGATGACGAAGCTTATAATAAAAGGATAGAGGCAAGAGCTCGTCCGTATGTCATGATAGAAGGGGAGTTATACAAGCATGGAGTTTGTGCCCCGCTGCTCAAGTGCTTGTCTAGAACCGAAGGTATAGAGTTAATGAAAGAAATACATGCAGGCCTGTGTGGATCCCACATCGGATCTAGGCCGTTACTTGGAAAAGTTTTCCGCCAAGGGTTTTATTGGCCGAAGGCAGCTTCGGATGCAGCGGAGTTGGTTCAAAAGTGCGAAGGTTGTCATAAATGTGCGAGAGATCAGAAGCAACCTTCGTCTTTGACACAGTTGATACAGCCCGTCTGGCCATTGCAAAGGTGGGGCCTCGACTTGCTGGGTCCATTACCACCGGCTCAAGGGAATCTAAAATATGTTATAGTAGCTGTGGAGTATTTTTCCAAGTGGATTGAGGCGAAGCCATTAGCCACAATAACTTCGGCCACTGTCCAAAAATTTTTCTGGCAGAACATTGTCTGTCGTTTCGGAGTACCGAAGGCCATCACTGTAGATAATGGAACGCAGTTCGACTCCGAAGATTTCAGAAATTTCTGTGATCAAATTGGAACGAAGATCCATTTTGCATCAGTCAGGCATCCGGAGTCGAATGGGCTTGTTGAAAGGGCCAACGGCATCATAATGACAGGAATAATGAAGCTAATCTTTAATCAACCAAGGGGAAAGTGGCCAGATCAGTTGACCAAAGTGGTGTGGAGCCACAATACAACAACATCAAGGTCTACAGGCTTTACCCCATTCAAGTTATTATTCGGTGACGAAGCAATAACTCCGGAAGAAGCTAAAGCTGGATCAATAAGAGTGGTAGCTTCGGCAGAATCAGGTGCCGAAGATGCTTGTCTTGTGGAAAAAGATGCCTTAGAAGGGATCAGGCTTCAGGCCGTGGAGAATATCAATAAATATCAGGCTGAAACAGTTAGATGGCGAGATAGAAAGGTCCGGCTAAAAAATATTGAGCCGGGACACTTGGTGCTTCGGAGAGTGGCCAACCCAGATACAGTCGGCAAGTTACAATTGAAATGGGAAGGGCCTTTCTTAGTAGCATCTTCGTCAAGGCCTGGTTCCTACAGATTGAAGGACATGGGTGGCAACGAAATTCCAAGGTCTTGGAATTCAGATGAGCTTCGGAGATATTATGTATAACTTGATGTAACTTTTTATGTTTTTCTTTTTCTTTTTCATGGCACCCTTTTCCTTTCTAAAGGGGGAGAAAGGTTTTTAATGGGGCCATCATATGTAATTTCCTTTTTAGTTTTATAAGAGCAAAATCCCCCAAAGAATGTAAATGTAAAAGCTGAGAACGCACCATCGAGTGCCGAAACTGAAAAAAAAGAGAGAAGAAGCTCCAAAGACGTCCCTAAGGGGATGCAGAGCTCTGATTCCGCCGAAAGTAAAAGGCGAAGAAGCTCCAAAGACGTCCCTAAGGGGATGCAGAGCTTACAGCGAAAAGTCAACGCTGATATCGCCTAAGTAAAAGGCGAAGAAGCTCCAAAGACGTTCCTAAGGGAATGCAGAGCTTATACTGCCTAAGTAAAAGGCGAAGAAGCTCCAAAGACGTTCCTAAGGGAATGCAGAGCTGATGTGTGGTTGGTTCTAAAGAAATAATGGCTGAGAGTGTGGCTTCGGACATATGTTTTGGACATTCATTCGCACATTACATTGCATCATGGCATTTGCATGCATAAGCATTCATTCATAGCATTTATGTACCAAAGTGGTTGCTTCGGCAAAAAGAAGAGGATTTTTATGATTCGTTATGTAAAAGAAAAGCTTCGGCAAAAAGGAGAAGTGGTTTTTTATGATTCGTATGTAAAAGAAAAGCTTCGGCAAAAACGAGAAGTGGTTTTTTATGATTCGTTATGCTTTGTTGTGTACAAAAAAGAAAAGCTTCGTCGCTCCGCAAAAGAAGAATTGGTCTCTTATGCTTCGTTGTGTACGAAAAGAAGGGAAGGTGTTTTTTCGCCCTTGGCTCAAAATACTGATTTCGTCCACATCAAAGCGCCTCAGCAGAAGGGTAAGAATATATTACAAGGTATGTACAAAGTTCCTTGAGAACAGTTCAATTGTATTTACAAAAGTTGTTGCAAAAGTATCCTAAGTTTTTCCTATAGTATACTTCTACTGATTTTCATTAAGCTTCAGCTTCGGCGACAGCTTCGGCGGCATATACTTTAAGTATCACCTTCAGCTTCGTCATCCTACATAAATCAAGGTATCGTGAGTAAAAATCAAGTGCAAAGGAGAAAGTAAGTACGAAGTTTCATTTCTTACTGGTTCAAGATGACTTCGAGCTTCGTCTCCAGCCTTCTCCCGCCCGCCTTTTGTCCATATCATTTTTATAAATCTATTTGAGATGCTTCGGGCGAGGTCAGGTATATCATCCAGGATTGATGGAGACAGGGTGAAGTTGGGCCTGTTGACAATTTTTCCATGCTCGCAGCCGGCCTTCAGGAATGCTGCAGCGGTACCCCGAGAAGCTACCCAGGCACAGAAGTCACCGTGCCCGGCTATAACTTCGTCAAGTTCTTCGATCTCAACTTCAATATGATCGAACGCTTGTGGTAAATTTTCCGCTGAATGGTTAAACTTCCCGCTGCTAGCTCCAACAGAGTAAAATATCTTTTTTAATCGTTCAATACAATTATTGCTAAATCTCAAGCATTTGTCTTGAAGGCTTGTCAATGATTTCTTCAAGTCTGAGTTGGCCTGGACTTCGGCTTCAAGCTTCGAATTAAGCTCTAGCTTCTCCTGTTCAAATTGTTTTGATTCACTGATAAGCTTCGAATTCAACTCTGATACTTTAGCCTCAGTCTCTGCCAGCAAGCCTTCGGTCGATTGGAGCTCGAAGTCTTTCTTTTCAATGATAGCAGATTGTTCTTTTATCTTGCTTTCTAAGTTTTCAATTATAGCTTCGTGTTTTTTGTCCTCCAAATCTTGCTGCATTTTCAGAGCTTTGCTCAGTAGCATGCTCTGCACAGAAACAACTTACGTTAGTAACATTTTCATTATTAACAGCAATAAAAACCAGAGAAAAAGTTGTTTACCTTGAAGTTGGAGTAAAATAAGCTGCCGACGATATGTTGTCGTCGGTAGCGGCTGATGTCTGTCTCTAGCTTCGGAAAACCGATACTCTTTGATAGAGTACCGATTACCTTAGCTCCAGTTTGGTCTCGAATGCAACCTAATTTTTCATCGTCCACACCTCCAAATAGGAGAGCTCCTGGCTTGTAGCCGCAAGATTTGGCATAGTCCTTAATTTCTTCCATTTCGGCCTTCGACAGTTTTTGCCCAATTAAATTTTGGAATGTGTAGGCTTCGTCGTCCGAAGTGTCTTCGGCTATTTCTTTCCCCTTCCCAGGCACTGTGGCCATGGTTTTTTCAGCGGCGGTGGCAGCTTCTTCTGCAGCCATGACTTCCAAAATTTTGTCAATGTCCTCTATAGTGGTTTCTAAGTTCACATCCTCGGCTGTAGCGGCTTCGGTAGCCGCGACCTCCGAAGGTGCGACTTCGACGTTTGTGGTGCCTTCGACAGCTGGTGTTTTCTGAATTGACGCCCTAGGCGGCGTCTTGTCGATAACTTCAGTTACCGCAATAATTCTTTGCCGCTTGGGTTTGCTTATCTTCGTTTGATCCGGCTCGTCCACCTTTTGAAAAAGCTTCGTCAGTTGGAGCCCTAATGGACTTAGCTTCGTGGGCATGGGTTCAGTCATTACCTTTAAAATTTCCTCCACGTCGCTGGTAGAAGGTGGTGTGGGGGTCCCCTCTTCTTCGGATATTTTTCGCTTCGGAGTTAATATTTTTCTTTTCTTGGGAATTTTCTTCTCTGTTGCTGGTCGTTCTTCATCCTTAGTCAGAGTTTCGGCCACTCTTTTTCTTTTGTGGCCCTCGGCACCCTTGTTCAACTGCTCATAGTCTGGGTACTCGAAGCCCAGGGCATCAAGCACTCGGTTCAGCCTTCGCTTCGGTCGGGCGCCGAAGGCCGCTGTCATTAGTTGATCCTCTTTTTTGGAGTAATTCCCCAGGATTTCATTGCACATCACCTCAACTGTGTCTAACCACTCTTTGCAGGGTTTTTTAAAGTACTTCTTAAACTTGAAGTGATAAGGAAGCCGGACAAGCTCCCCCTTCTTCTTCTCTCCCTCCAGCTTCGGCATTTCCCACTCTTTTAGAGTAGGGAAAACTCTGAATGCCAAGAATTCCTGAACTAGATCCCTGGTGCCAATATGTTCTGAAATAATTTCAAATTCTCCCAGAGCAGCCCAGGTGGGACCTTCTAGCCTGCCGATGTGGCATCGTGGCCTTGTCTCTCCAAAGATTAAATCCAGAGGGCTTTGTACCAATTTTTCTTTGTCTTCGTCAACTTTTACATAAAACCACTCAGATTTCCAGCCTGCTGGCCATTTGCTTCGGTAGCTGATGACAGGACACTTTGTTGTCTTCCGGTAGGCAAAATTATAGCAACCGAAATTATCATGTAGCCCATCTTTTCTAGCCTTTGTTTGGTAATGTAATTCGTGAACTCGGCAGAAGCTGTCGGCAAACGGTTCCACAGCTTGGCTTCGGAGGGCCCAGATATAAACATTGAGCCTAACGATGGCGTTAGGAGTCAATTGATGAAAGTAGATACCAAACCTCTTCAGTATCCCCGCAATAATCTTGTGAAGAGGGAATCTCAGCCCAGCCTTTAAAAAGCTCTTGAAGATGACAATCTCGTCCTTCTCTGGCTTCGGGGTGGTTTCTTCCCCCCCGAAGCGAAGCAGCTTCTTCTGATCTTCATTAAAAAAACCTGCTTTCACCATCTTCGAAAGGTCAGCCTTTGAAACAGTTGATTTCCCAAAATCCAGGTGACTGGGCTTGCTGGGCATGGCAATACGGTAGTCATCTTCGGGATCAGTCCCTTCAATGTTTTCTTCTTCTCCTTCGGCGGTTGTTGGGTTTGCTGCAGCACTGGGCATTTCTTCCGCAGTCACTAGACCGGAACGCTGCATCGCTTCGGAGATGGGCACAGTGTTCGAACCTTCGGCTTCGTCTCCCTCACGTACAACTTTGGCAGTAGATCGTACTCTCGCCATTTGATTCTGAGTTTGGGGAAGTCAGATACTTTTTTCTTCTTTCTTTTCTCCCGAAGCTCTTCTTTCTGACGAAGCAGACGTCGAGATGGACCTTCGTTCGATTCTGAGAATCAAGCTTCGGCTATAGTTAAAAATTTTGGCAGCACAACAGTGCAAATAGCAATGAATGCTGTGGTAACTTCACACCTACCCGTCTGTTTATATAGTGCTGCAGGTAAGAAGGCGAAGCGGCAGGATTTTTTACACCAAGCGGGCAGTCACTCGAACTCGCTGTGCAGTGGACCGCAAAGATCAAACAGTAACTCTGCAAGGTGGGCCTGGCACGCGCTCGGAAGCCGGATCGTTTCTCCGCAACGAGCTCAGGGAAGGTGTTTTTTGGACCTTCGGCTTCCCGAAGCTGAAGAGGCTTTTTTCACGGGTCAAGCTCGTTACGAAAAATGATCTAGCACCGCGAAAGGGGCTACTGTTGGGGTCGTGCTTCGGTGCGCCGAAGGTCTCACACGAAGAAGCAGCTTCGGCTGAAGTCGTCTCCAAGAGATGGCCGAAGGTTCCTTTTCATGGAGCTTCGGCGTTACAAACCGACATAGAGATAGAATGACCTTTTTATCCATAGAGGTCTGAGTCAATGTTGTAAACTTTTGTAAGGGGCATAATTGTAATTTGTCACAGGCTGCGACCTGTGCCTATAAATAGATGAACAGTACCCCTGTACTGTTCACGCGAACCTGCCATTTTGCTTTCGCATCACACTTGTTCCTTTGCTTTCCTCAGGACCGAAGGTACATTTGTAACTTGAAGTCATTTATATTCATTCGTTTATGATAATAAAGATGGAAATAATCCCATGGTCATATTCAAATATTTATTCCATGTTTCATGATTTATATGATATGAATGCTTCGTTCCTTGATATTATGTTTACGAAGGTACGTCCTTCGTAACCTTCGTCCGAAATTCTTTATATCCTGAGGGGATATAATGTTTTGGAGGACGAAGGATCTTAACACTTAACATTTTCTATGTTGCCTTGTTCTTAATCCGAAGCATTTGAGAACAAGCCCCCAACAACAGAGTACCTACACTTTGCACTCCTATGCATACATTGAAGTGATATTTGCAGGTTTTGTTGACGCAGGGAAGTGTTATATAACCTATTGTGGTTGTTCGAGGAAATGAGATGGTATTGGTTATATTGGGACTACTGAGTTCTATATCTACAAGTATTTCTGATCTTAATTGTGATTCTTTTAAAATGTTGATTAATTCAATTTGTGGTTTAAATATCTCTTCAAAACAATTCACTTGCTGAGATGTTTCATCTCACTCTTGCATTACTCAATGCAGGTGCTGGTTGCTCATCCAGGGAAGTGAGAAGTAGCAGCACATCCACCTTCACTCTCATAATAATGTTGCTTAGGCGCAGTCATGATTTAATTAGAAGCTTCTTGTCAAAGGATGTTTGTTTCTAACTAGTTGTGTGCACTGGTTAATTTAGTTCATGTTGTTATGGTTGTCTTTCTATTGCTAGCAGATTATTAATGTCGATTATGTTTTCTTATCATGATATCTATTTATACTTTGTTGCTTCCCCGTTTATGCAATTTTCAAAGGAGATGCTGTCGAAATTTTATATACGAATGTTAGAAGTGTAGTTTAGTAGCATTTTGGGGTGTTTGTGGATCCCGGGGTGTTACAGTTGGTATCAAAGCTTAGGCTTTAGATCCTTGACAATTTGAAGATAAATTTGACACACTTGCACATATAGGAAGGGTATGGGTTCAAGTATCTTTGATATATATTAGTGACTTTGAAGTGCAGATGACAATAATTTCACCCCTCCCGATTCCTTTACGGTGAAATGGTAAGTTTTTTATGGCTTGATGCTTGATATAATTTATTTCTGAAAATTTGATATTGTTTTATTAATGCGGTTGATATCGCTGGTCATTTGTGAGATTGAAGTTGTTACTATGCTTGTGATATACAAGTATGCCTATGTTGTTTTCACCATGTTTTTCATGATTGAGTTTTATTACAATAATATTGTTATATATGCTTGATTGAGGATGTTTCTAAGAGGAGTGTGAATTGTGTGTTTTGGGGTACAAGGTAATCATCAATTTGAATTTAAGTTGTTGAGTGATTGGTGGATAGCTCCAACTATCTTTGCAAAGAATGTTTGTTTATGTCATGAAACCAGTTCTAAAAGAAATGAATTGTCGGGGACCATAATTAGGGGTACCCTCAAGACGCCTAATTCTCAGCTGGTAACCCCCATCAGCATAAAGCTGCAGAGGCCTGATGGGTGCGATTAAGTCAGGGATCAGTCCATACGAGCGACTTGATCACGCCTCGCCCGAGCCTAGCCTCGGGCAAGGGCAGCCGACCCTGAGGTGTTTTCCGTCTCGCCCGAGGCCCCCCTTTTTTTTACGGCAGACGCACCTCCGGCTCGCCCGAGGCCTTGCCTTCGATAAGAAGCAACCCTGACTAAATCGCCGCGCCGACCGACCAAGTCACAGGGGCATTTAACGCAAAGAGTGAGACCGACGGGTAGCCAGGCCTTGCCAAAGGTGCCATAGGAAGCTCCGCCCGACCCAGGGCTCGGACTCGGGCTAAGGCCCCGGAAGACGGCGAACTCCGCTCCGCCCGACCCAGGGCTCGGACTCGGGCTAAGGCCCCGGAAGACGGCGAACTCCGCTCCGCCCGACCCAGGGCTCGGACTCGGGCTAAGGCCCCGGAAGACGGCGAACTCCGCTCCGCCCGACCCAGGGCTCGGACTCGGGCTAAGGCCCCGGAAGACGGCGAACTCCGCTCCGCCCGACCCAGGGCTCGGACTCGGGCTAAGGCCCTGGAAGACGACGAACACCGCTCCGCCCGACCCAGGGCTCGGACTCCGCCCTGGCCTCTGTCGAACGACCTCCGCCTCGCCCGACCCAGGAGCTCGGGCTCGGCCTCGGCCATGGAAGACAGACTCGACCTCGGCCTCGGAGGAGCCCCCACGTCGCCCGACCTAGGGCACAAGTCCGCCACGTCAACAGGAAGCGCCATCATCACCCTACCCCGAGCCGACTTGGGCCGCAGAGAACAAGACCGACGTCCCATCTGGCTAGCTCCGCCAGATAGGCAATGATGGCGCCCCGCTAGACCATGACGACGGCGGCTCTCAGCACCCTTATGGAAGCGGGGGGACGTCAGCGAGAGCCCAACTATTCCGACAGCTGTCCCTCCACCAGGCTCCGTTACTCCTCCGACAGCCACGACACCACACCAGCTGGGTGCCAAGTTCTCTCCGGCTGCCACATTGGCATGTACCCAGGGCGCTAGCTCTCCCCCGCTAGACACGTAGCACTCTACTGCATCCCCATTGTACGCCTGGATCCTCTCCTTGCGCCTATAAAAGGAAGGACCAGGGCCTTCTTAGAGAAGGTTGGCCCCCGCGGGAACGAGGGCAGGGGCAGGCGCTCTCTTGGGGCCGCTCGCTCCCCTCACCCGCGTGGACGCTTGTAACCCCCTACTGCAAGCGCACCCGACCTGGGCGCGGGACGAACACGAAGGCCGCGGGATCTCCGCCTCCCTCACGACCCGGCTCCGGCCACCTCGCTCTCCCCCCTTCGCGCTCGCCCACGCGCTCGACCCATCTGGGCTGGGGCACGCGGCACACTCACTCGTCAGCTTAGGGACCCCCCGGTCTCGAAACGCCGACATGAATATTGGTACTTTTATATGGATTTTGGGGGAAGTCTTTACATAGCCAGAATGGCTTACATGTCTCTCTTCTATCGTGTGTTTTAGTAGCCACAAAGCCTAGATGTGGTTTAAAGTGGTTGCATGTTAGTCATGCTAATTGTAGAATAAAATCTTTGATTTTCTTGATCCATTGATTATGTATTAATATGTTGAGGATCTGATGGTTCTCTCCCCGATGCATGTTTGTGGAGCCATTGTTGGACCACTTATCTATTGGTTTGAATGAAGTCATTGCCTAGCCTAGAGTTGGTTGTGTGTGGTTAGTCACCTATTCCTAAATGATGTGGTTTCTACATCAGCTTGAGATGTTTGCCAAATGTGTGAAGGATTACGGGGTTAGTATTGACCCTTTAGATCTGGTACTTTGAGTGCATCATATGATAGAATGAAATGTAAGTTTCTGAACTACAATAGATGAAGACTTATATTATGTGTAGGTTAACCTTACTAGTTGGATATTTTTCTTAGTTGAGATGTTGAATGAAGTATAGTGACATGGGTTAAGCAAGTATTGTGTTGTTGTTGGGCTGTCAGTGCTCTATGTAGAGTTTTTGGCATTTCTTCGATGAACTGTGCCGTGCAAGATTTTATTGGCTTCTTGTCGGCTTTATTGCTCCATTAGTTCTGTAGATTTTCTCCCTTTTGGTGGGGTCCAAAGTATGTTAGATTACATGATTATCTTTTCATTATGGCAAGAACAAGGTTTAGGAAGATTAGAAGGTTTGTTTCAATAGAACTACTTGTTTCGTGGTGCTGTGAGGTGAGGTGTTTGATCTTCTTATACATTCATCTGGTGTGGATGTTTCACCATTGACTTAAAATGAATTGTTGAAGTTGGTAAAGGTTATGCTTAGTGCATATTACCCCTTCATAAAAGAGTGTCGTTTTAAGACATTGATGCTGATGTATGGCTGCATCCAAATTCGATGTTGTGAAATCGTAGTGTTGATTGCATCTATGACTTGGTTTGAGCTTCATTACATGTTGGTTGATGCTTGATGTTAGGTTGTGTAGTTTCCTTAGACAATTAGTCCAAGGTAGAAGTTCTTGTGTTAATTAAGAACAATAATGGACCCATGTTTCGAATGGTGGTGCTATATGGGGTACCTTGGGTGTTTTGCTTGGAGTGGTCGAATTCGAGGACGAATTCTTTTTAAGGGGAGTAGAGTGTAATATCCCAAAAAAAATATTGACCAAAAGTTGATCTTCGGTGCGTGGATGAGGGAAAGAGTTGTGGGCCGTTGGATGCAAAGTCAGGAGACATCTGAGGCGTCGTTTCTTTCTCCCACAAAACCCTAGTGGTCGCCCCCTCCCTTTTTCCCTTTTCTTGGCCACCAACCCCCCCTTTTCCCCACCCTTGGCCACCCCTCCCCCTTCCCCTTGCAGCCACCCTCCACTGCTTCCTCCTCCCTCTAGATCTCCCCCCCACGCAGCAAGGATTGAGAAGAGGAGGAGCAAGATGGATTGAAGAGGAAGAGAGGATCAAGGAGATGTTCTACCCCCATCTCTTGCAGATTTTCTTGGGAAAACCCTAGGTAAGGATGGGATCCTTGTTCCTCCCTATAATTATGTGCTTTTGGAGGTTGTGGATCATGTGGATTGAAGGATTAGAGGTTGGATTAGATGTGGGGTTAGGTTTTGATCTCGAATTTAATTTCTGTAGAATGGCAGATTCAACAGTTTCTGTTCATGTCAGTTTTCCGTGATCTTAGTGGCCTCAAAAAATAAAAAAGTCTATATATTATTGGTAGATAATTTGTAGATCTTTCCGTGGCCGTGAAGAACACCTCAATCGGACATCAGAACAGAAAGTTATTGCAGTATGATTATAGCAGTTTTTCAGTCTCATAATTCTGTACAAAATCTGTTCTCTTAAGAGTTAGGCAATTTTATCAACAGAATTAAACGGTGGGTTGGTAAAAGAAGTTGTAGATAATTTCATAAGCTTTCCAGATTGTTAAAGAGTGCATTCATATGATTTATGAAACTCCAGTTATGTTTGTTTTACTGTGGCTGTTCCTGTTTGCCTGACAAAAATGAGCGGGTCTGTTCACTGATGGGTTTCATCTAGTAAATGACCGAATTGGCTCTTCCAACTATGGAGACTTTTGTAGAGGGATACAAGTTCTTACTGTCAGCAGAATTTCATATTTTTTGGTTTAGTAGTTTGGGAGATATCGAATTTTGAAGTTAACTAGGCTGCTGTTTAAAACAGATTCAGTCAGTTATCTTGTCAGATGTTTTAGAACTTATTGATGGCAGAATTTAATTATCCATTGAATACCGAAGTTGTAGAGTGTTTTGTGTAGATACTCCTAGAGTATTTGTTTGATATCACCACTGTTTTAACTTTAAAGATACAAAATTAACAAACAGCGCTGCTGCTGTATGGCATGTGGTTCAGGGTGGGAGTCTTTCCACTGGGCCTTGGTTTCAAGTGTAGGAGTGTTTTGTTGATCGTTGGCAAATGTTTGTGAAATATTTGTACTAAGTTTTATGCCCACTAGCAGGTGGCTACACTTCAGATCATGCCTAGTATATTTTTCTTCTTCGATGAAGGCAAGTGAATGTAGCGGTGGTTCCTTCTGTTCTGACCTGTTATTTCTATTGCCTACACTCTAATATTCAGAAGTATTGGATTCTTTCATAATTGGACTCTATGGTGATGCTTTACTTGCTTGCATTATACTGATGCTCAATCATATATTGACGATGATTATGATTCGAGTATGACTCATGAGATTAATTCACACCACTGAAGGTAAATGAAGTATTATTTGAGGTTAGTATTGTATCTGAAGGTAAATGAAGTATTATTTGAGGTTGGTATTGTATCTGAAGGTAAATGAAGTATTATTTGAGGTTGTATTGTATCTGAAGGAAGTGAAGTATATTGATAAATGCAGCATGCCATATACATTGCATGATTCACTTGCATATGAAGTTGGGTCGTGACCTATGGTCCGATCGTACCGGTACAACTTAGCATCGTACGTTGCCCGAGGAGGGGTACGATGCGGCTTCATACCCTTAGAGGTATGAAGGCAGAGGACATATGCATTGCATTCATATGCATTTATTGAAGTGATATTTGTAGATGATGTGGTTTATACCCTCAGAGGTATGAAGACAGAGTACCTACACTTTGCACTCCTATGCATACATTGAAGTGATATTTGCAGGTTTTGTTGACGCAGGGAAGTGTTATATAACCTATTGTGGTTGTTCGAGGAAATGAGATGGTATTTGTTATATTGGGACTACTGAGTTCTATATCTACAAGTATTTCTGATCTTAATTGTGATTCTTTTAAAATGTTGATTAATTCAATTTGTGGTTTAAATATCTCTACAAAACAATTCACTTGCTGAGATGTTTCATCTCACTCTTGCATTACTCAATGCAGGTGCTGGTTGCTCATCCAGGGAAGTGGGAAGTAGCAGCACATCCACCTTCACTCTCATAATAACGTTGCTTAGGCGCAGTCATGATTTAATTAGAAGCTTCTTGTCAAAGGATGTTTATTTCTAACTAGTTGTGTGCACTGGTTAATTTAGTTCATGTTGTTATGGTTGTCTTTCTATTGCTAGCAGATTATTAATGTCGATTATGTTTTCTTATCATGATATCTATTTATACTTTGTTGCTTCCTCGTTTATGCAATTTTCAAAGGAGATGCTGTCGAAATTTTATATACGAATGTTAGAAGTGTAGTTTAGTAGCATTCTGGGGTGTTTGCGGATCCCGGGGTGTTACAGGGAGATAAGACGGAAAAGAGAGAGATGGCAGGTGGGTCCCACGGCAGCGGCGGCGTTGGGCAACCGCCCACGCGCGTGGCAGGCACGGCAGAACAGAGCCATGGAGCACGAAGCCGCGTGGGGCGCGCAGCGCACGCGTGCATGGACCGACCGGGGCACAACGGCGCAAGGCATGGCGGCGGTAGCGGCTGGCGAGCGCACACACGCGAGCGAGGTGAGCGAGCAGGGGCTTGGGCCGCGTAGGGGAACGGCGTGCTGGGCCGCAGGAAGGCCTGCACGCGGGGGAGCGCGAGTGGGGCTGGGGAGCGCGGGGTTGGGATGCTGGGCCGGGATGCGGGGGCGCGGGGGTGGGCCAAGGGGAGGTGGGCAGCGCGCAGGCTGCCAGGGAAGGCACGGCTGGGCCGAAGGGGCAAGATAGAGGGGTTTCTTCTTTTTTATCTTCTTTTCTTTGCCCATTTGAATTCCTAATTAAATGAATGCTCCACAAAATCACCCAACAAACAAGAATAAATAGATGTATGCTCTGGTATGATGCAACATACAAACTCCTCAAGGGTTTTATTTTACTAGGCTTACAGTTATATGAAACAAAATGATTCTCCATTATCTATACTACTTATTAAGAAGGTAAGAGTAGTCTGCCGTTCTACCCTCCCCCGTGTTCTGCCGTTCTGCCCTCCTCCGTTCCACGCGCAGAAAAAAAATTAAACCGTGCTACTCAGGGGGAGCAGGGAGATAAGACGGGAAAGAGAGAGATGGCAGGTGGGTCCCACGGCAGCGGCGGCGTTGGGCAACCGCCCACGCGCGTGGCAGGCACGGAAGAACAGAGCCATGGAGCACGAAGCCGCGTGGGGCGCGCAGCGCACGCGTGCATGGACCGACCGGGGCACAGCGGCGCAAGGCATGGCGGCGGTAGCGGCTGGCGAGCGCACACGCGCGAGCGAGGCGAGCGAGCAGGGGCTTGGGCCGCGTAGGGGAACGGCGTGCTGGGCCACAGGAAGGCCTGCACGCAGGGGAGCGCGAGTGGGGCTGGGGAGCGCGGGGTTGGGATGCTAGGCCGGGATGCGGGGGCGCGGGAGTGGGGCAAGGGGAGGTGGGCAGCGCGCAGGCTGCCAGGGAGGGCAAGATAGAGGGGTTTCTTCTTTTTTATCTTCTTTTCTTTGCCCATTTGAATTCCTAATTAAATGAATGCTCCACAAAATCACCCAACAAACAAGAATAAATAGATGTATGCTCTGGTATGATGCAACATACAAACTCCTCAAGGGTTTTATTTTACTAGGCTTACAGTTATATGAAACAAAATGATTCTCCATTATCTATACTACTTATTAAGAAGGTAAGAGTAGTCTGCCGTTCTGCCTTCCCCCGTTCCGCGCGCAGAAAAAAAATTAAACCGTGCTGCTCAGGGATCGAACCTTCTATACTACTTATTAAGAAGGTAAGAGTAGTCTGCCGTTCTGCCCTCCCCCATTCCGCGCGCAGAAAAAAAATTAAACCATGCTGCTCAGGGATCGAACCTTAGATCTATTAAGTAGAATGCCTACCCTTCCACCCTCTAACCAACGTGACTCATGTTGAATTATGTACAACTTCAACTAAGACTTTATTTGTGTTTAACCCACCGTCCACTCTGTATGCTCACTGAGTCTAGAAAAACATTTATAGCTTGGCCCCTGATCTTTCTGGAATTTGGGACGCAGTCCAGGAAATAAAGAAAATAGGGAAAAGGAGTTTAGAAATTGATTTTTAGTTTAAAAATAATTGGAGAAACCCATTTAATTCATAGAAATTTCATATTAAATCCAAATGAGTTCATTCCAATTTCTATAATTCTATAATATTATTTTTATCACATAATACCTCTGTTTTTGTCATGAAAACAACAATAAAATTGATTTCCTAATTAATCATATATCAAATACATAGAAACTTTGGAAATTCGTAACTTCCCCATTTTAATTCTAAATTGAATCTTTCCAGTTGTGTTAGTCTCGTATGAATATTTACTACGCTGTAACAACATTGATTATACCATGTTTCATACTTTTATAATTAGATATTTATTTATCCTATGTTAATTGGGTTAATCTATGTCTATTGGTTAATTTATTTAATATATTAATATAGTATTCTAACTTTATGGTTATACGATGTTTGACCATTAGTCTTGCAAACACACACACTTACCTTTTTGTTTACGAAAAAGCGTATGGTGGTACGTGTCCGATGACTAACGATGTACGAGGGAATTTCTTCCGGTATGTGTGAAACGTGCTCTCCAATAATGAGACCATGCAAATCGTGACATATATCGAAGTCTGCATGATACTGATGGTTGCAATGTAGTGGTGAAATAGATAGATTATAAATAAGAAAATTTATGTATGGCCAGAATCACAAATTGATTATGAAATATTTTCTCATAACGGTATAACACATATTTTGTATATAAGTTATCGTAGTATACTGGTATTATATATTTCCGTTGCAACGCATGGGCATTCAGCTATATATATATATATATATATATATATATATATATATATATATATATATATATATATATATATTCATTTGATGAATGAATTGTATCTCCATCAACTATATGTTAAGAAAACATCTATTAGAGACATCATATCCACCACACCACATCTTATTTTGATGTTATAGTAGAAGATATGATAGTTATTAAAAGTAAGGTATGGCTGATGCCACACTAAGACATAATGGCTCCTCCACCGCTGTTGTCCGGCAAACCATCACATTCTGTGACGCGGGACGTCGAGCAACTCCTGACTTGGGGCACTCCGCTCTCATATGACAAAATCCCCCATTCCCATTCAGCCATTCCTATCATGCAAGCCATCACACACTCTGGACGTTGGGTCCACATTGCAGACTACGGACGCCCACGTGACAGCCACCATTAGTTTTGCACACACTGGACCCATGTCTGCTCGCGCAAAAAGTTGCCTCAATTTGACACTAGCAGGAGCATTTGACCATGATTGCTTTCTCTAAAGAAGGAAGGCTTATAAGCCGGTAGAAGCTATGTTGGCTGGCTGGTATGGTCATAAAAATGTGCAAGCCGTGATGACGACATAGGTCGCATGGGCTGTGTTTCTTTGGTGCGGCCCAAGTAGCTGCCAGGAGGGCGCACGCTTCTTACCCAGACCCAGCTTGGCTTTAGGGTCAGTCTCCCTTGCTTTCTCTGCCCAGCGAGCCCTCGCCCTCTAGCTCTTCCTGCTAGCGCCGTCTCCGTCCCGTGCTCTCCTGTCCATCGTCGATCTCAGCCATCTCAGGAGCACCCGCTCACTCCCAGACGCTCGCGCAAAGGAATCCCCCATGATCTCCCTCCAAACTGCCAACTCCCTCCACGATCTCCCCCTCTAGCTCATGATCCCTCCGCCCGCCCCCACCCCCCGCCTGCAACGCCCACGGGCGCAACAAGCCAACAACCCACAGTCGGCCCCGCTACCCCGATCCGTCGCCATAAATCCGCTACCTCCTCCTCGAGTCCTGCTTGATCGCCCCATGCTCGACCGGTCGACCGGACGGAAGGGCAGCCCCGACCGTGACCACAACGCGATGTGCGACGAGTGAGGGCAGTGGCGGGGGTTGCGACCAACGACAGAGAGCCACACAAAGAAGCCTGTCGGCGATGTTTTCCTCAAGGTTCGTTCACTCATTTCTTCCTTCCTTGTGCTATTGGCGTGTGATCCTAGCTAGCGCTCTCTTGATTTCATCCTTATCCACGTGAATCCTGGATCACACTGCATGCAGATCAGATTACTGGAAGGCCAGACCAGCTGCTAGCATTCACTGGTGCACGGTGTGGGAGCTGAGAGCTTCGTTCCTATGGTCGGGCCCCACCTCTCTTGGGCCCTTGTGCAGATACGAAGAGGTAGTGTCCCCTAATTTATTTGTCATGTCCCCTAATTTGTTTGTCAGAGCTACTTGAGGATGTCAATGAGGTATGGCTCCGGTGGTTCATCAGTATTCAGTAATTACAAGGCATTATGAGTTAGCATGCTCCCTCTTGCTAAGCTAGCTAAATGTGGTTATCAGGTCTCAATACGTATCCATTTTTAAAAGTATAAATTGTTATAGCCATACATGTGAGTCTTTATTTTGGAAATAACCAAAGGTTCTGAACCTGCATTGTGCTAACTCGTCAATCATTCCTGAAATATGATTCCTTTTTTCATTTAGAGTTCGGTTAGACAAATTAAGATGGATTGAGATCTTAGTTGTTAAGGTAGAAGCAAAAGCACCACCACTGAATCCTATACTTTAAACGGTGATAGCAGCAGTTGTGTTCTTCGATATCTTAGTGTGTTACTTGGTGATAGGAGCAGCTGCGATCTCCAATATTCTAAGGCATGTTTGCCTCCCTCTTCTAAACTTAGAGATCTAAAAGCTTTAGAATGTTTTAGCTTTCTTTTGATGTCCAAATCTCTAATGAAAGGTGGGCTAAAGGTTAAAGCCAACTTTAGACCACCTGATGCATATAAGGAAGAAGGGTCCACATGCACCATTCTATGTAGCATAGCAAAATCGAGCTTGATGTCCTTGAAGATTGATCAAGATAATATTAGTCAATACTGAATTTAATTTTAATGACAAGTTTCTAATGGGTAGGATAATAAGGGATATGTTACAGGTTGTTGGTTTCTTGGATGAATATGCTGCTGCATAGGGTTAAGCCTGAAAGGAGAAACAGAACAGGATTGGTTTTTGTAGCTCTCCTCCCCTCATCTCTCCATGGGATTGGAAAATATATAACTTTATGAGTTTATATGGAAAGCAATAGATATTGTTTATTTCCTCTCTTCTCTTCTCTCCTCTCCTCTCCTCTCTATGCCATATTACTGCTTTTAAACTAAGGCGACACTGCTAGAGGCACTATTATATGTCAAGTTCATATATTAAGAATTTGAACTCTAGCCTATTGATGATGATAATTGTTCATTGTCTAAAATTCCTCTATTTGACCTCTATATATGTCTGAAATTCCTAAACAACATTATGTCCATGTTTGTGTGTTAATATTTTTTGGTCATTATGTCATGAGTTTGTGTTAATAATCTGAATACTAAAGCATATGGTAGGCGCCATTATGTCTAAAATTCCTATACACATTGCTTATGATTGTTTGAGGATTACACCTGTCTTGAGTTTTTATATTAATAATCTTAATAGTAAGGTTCGTTGTACCTTGTAACACCAGAGTTTAGTTGTTGGCTCTGAACTCTGAAAAAATATTTTTTTTACCAAATACAACATCAGATGTAATTTTACTACTGTGACTAAGTTGTATCACATATTCACAGTAGTATTATTGTGTTCTTCAAGCAAGTCAATTACAGTGAGCTTTTAGTCATGAATTTACAGTAGTCTATGAAAGATCATTCTTGAATTTTTGCCTTTAAATTGTCTTGTTAAATCTTGTATAATACACTACTAGATGAGTGCTCGTGCGTCACAGGCCCGAGTTTCTCTTCAACGTCATCCCAGACGGCTCGTGGATGTCGTCCTCCATCTCATAACAATATAACACACATTTGTATATATAAGTTATCGAGCTATTATATGATCCCGTTGCAACGCACGTGCACTGAGCTAGTTTAGGAAAAAGAAAATAAAATCAAGGAAAAGAGAGGGTAACACCTGAATTTAGTGAATATTGGAAAACAAATTTTATACCCCCAAATTCAGGGTGTTACAAATCTAACCCCTTTAACAGGAATCTCGCCCCCATGATTCAAGAAGAAGCTAGCAAAAAAACAAGGTTGGTTCATAGGTTGTTCGTGGCTTTCTTGAGTTGACTTTGACTCTGCAAGCTTAACTTGTGGACTGGTTGCTTTGACCTTCAGATGCTCGAGACCAAATGATGCAATTCTTGAGGATCTCTTGGACCTATGGGTTAGGACCCACACACACGCTTTCGCTGCACCACTTTGATCTTGTCGGTTGACATTGATCGTATTGTCTTTATTGGGGTTAGCGACTAACCCCCTTAACAGGAGCGTTGATATGCATTTGGTGAAGATGCTGCCGTCTCTGTTCTTGACTGGTTTGGAGGAGTTGGAGGTCATCAATCGAACATGTACAAGAGGAAAGATTATAGATAGAAAAGGTAAGCATAGATGGATTAAAGAGAAGGAAAAAAGGAAGAGCACCCAACTACCTAATTCTATAGCACTCAGCTGGTGAACTGATGTCATTGCGGACTAAGGGCCACAACACATCAACACTCATCACAAATAAGCAAATCAATCATCACACAAAGACAAACATCACAAGCATAGAACAACAAACATCTCGTTGCTACACATTAATGCTAACTAGATGGTGGTCTTCTCTAAAAAGGGAAATAACGAATCTCTAAGGTTGTCGAAAAATGAGGGGAAGAACAAGACGTGCAGGATAGGAGCACAATAGAGGGTGGAGTTGAAGCAATCGTTGTAATCGACAAGGGAGAAAATGCAACCAAGGGCAGGGTAGGTAAACACCTTTCTCAAATCGAGATGGGAAAGATGGTATTTCAAAAGGTAGGCATAGTAATAGCATCATGGAAATATCTAGATATTAGGAAGGTAAGGGTGATATCGAGCAAAAGCTAAGACTTGCAACGCGACAAAGGAAAAGGGAACGAACAAGAGAGAGATGGGCAAGACATCACTCTTGGAATGAAATGGGAGAGGCGACTTTAAAATGCAGGTAAGCATCAAGGTAAAGATCGAGGGATCACAAAGGTTAAGGTGATAACAGACAAACACACAATAAAGGATGTATTTTAGAAAAGACTTGCAAGGTGTCAAAGAAGGGGGAGCAATCAATGGTGAAGTAGGTGAGGCATTATCCCCGAACAGGGATGAAAAGAGGAGGCTTCAAAGGGTAGGTTCAAGGTAAGCAGGAAGGTAAGGGCATAGATATCACGAGGGTTTTAAAGGTAATAACGGACAAGGATGTAGGAGAGGAGGTAAATAGGCATAAGAACAAGGTACATAAGTACTACAAAGGATGGAGTTAATACAGGACCTGCAAGTGGAAAAGAAGAGGGTACGTCCAAAGGCTAGATAGGTAAATTGCCACTCTCAAATTGAGGTGGAAGAGAGGAGATTTTTAACGAGTAAGAATAAAGGTAAATATCAAGGGAAGATCGATGGATGACAAGGTGATGGTGATAGCAAATAAAAACACATCAAAGGATGGAATTAAGACAAAACTTGTAAGGCGACAAGGAGTGAAAAGAAATCAAGGAAGAGATAGCTCTCAAACTGGGTTGAAAGAAAGGGGAGGCTTTTAAAGGACAAGTTCAAGGTCAACATTTAGGTAGAAGACATCAATATCGTAAGGGTCAGAGGAGATAACTGACAAGAGTATGAGAGAAAAGATGAATACATTGAAGAGCTAGTGGTATGAGTACAACAAAGAATGGAGTTACATCCAGGCTTTCACACGGTAAAGAGGATATTGCCAAGGGTAAGATGACGATCGTGAAAGCATAATCAAGGATAGAGTTAAGGCAAGGCTCTCGAAGTGGATAAGACAATCAAGGGTGATATAGGTAAGGTTCCAACAAAATGGTTGAAGTAATAGAAATTATTACCGAGGGAAGTTATAAGGAATTAACGAGATCACCAAGGATGTGCAAAAAAGAATGGTCGATCATGGATCATCGAGAAACAAGGGTGGTCAGGGCATGAAAAATGAAATGTCTTAAACATACATTAGGATATAAAATTAAGCATAAAATAAAATGAGAGAATGAAAGATTCCAAGGGAGTGAGCATACCAAGACCAATAGATTTGAAATTGCCAAAAAATAACAACTTAACAACAGAATATGAAAGGGTCTCAAAAGACACAAAGATCATGGATATATAAACTGAATTGTTTATGTAGGCAGTGGAGAATCAGATGTAAGTATTTGAAACACGAGTATTGAAGAATCCAGGGATATGTGCATGTCAATACTAAGGGAATAAAGATAGTCAAAGGGTAGCAATTTAATGACGGAAGAGGAAAGAATCCCAAAATACAAAAGGCTATAGTCAGGGGTCATCTACAAAGATGTCGCAAGCACAAGGGTGAGATCAGATCTAGTAGAATGAATGAGTAAAGCATAGACTGCTAGAATAAAAATACATTTAGCAAAGTGATATATAGAAGCACAACATAGAATTAGTCGAGGTGACTAACATTTTGAAGCAGCAACAAGGATGAGGTGAAGTAATAGTCAAAAAGTCCTTAAAACGGCCAATGCTACTCTAGGATAGCGGTCCTACAGTTAGTAAGGTTTTGATACCACTTATGTCACACCTGGTTTTGAAGGTAAATTGAATGCGAACCATGTACGTGCCAGGATCAGAAATTCACGTACACAACGATTACATAAATGACTCATCATAGCACAATGCTTCGAATAACAATAAAGAATAAGTAATAACACTAAAAACTAGAGTCATTTACATAATATAAATCAAAGTACACAGAATCGAAACGTAGCCAACGTAAAAAAACCCACGACAGGTAGCTGACTGGGGGAGGTCACTAGCCTAATCCTCGAACTCGTCAAAGTCCTGGAACTCCGGGAGATCCACCTCGACGTCTTCTTCTTTACCTGAGCATAGATTGCACCAAAGGCAACTTGGTGTTTTGTGAAAGTAAGGGTCAGTACACATCAACGTACTCAGCAAATGTCCCGTTTGGCTAAAGTGGACTAGCTTTATGTGGGGTTAAGGTCAAAGCAGTTGCTTTTAGTTGGTCAGGTATTTATTATTAGTGGAAGCTAAGTTTTAGCAATAACCAACATGTGAATCATTTCCTCATCGAGGAACATCATTATTATCATCGAACCAAAACCATAAATAGAACCATTATATCTTAGATCATCTGTATCTCTAATCAAAGAGGATCCCAAGGCCGCTCATAACCGTGAGCACGACTGATATATCAGTTTCTAACCCTCTGCAGAGGTCACACACTTTACCCACAAGTCGTGATTCCCGTTTTGCCCGGAGATCATGACTCTCCATTGATCACTACCAAGGTGACCTAGCAGGGTCTCACTATGTAGCCTTTACAAAGATTTTCCAGAGGTCATAGCCGCCCATTAGGTTTCTCCAGTTTGATAAACACAGTACATCTCCCCAAAGGAAGGGTGACTAACAAAACCAAATCAAGAACCTCAGCAACCAGCCTCGGCAGATCAAGTACTGTGCCCGGACCCCATTGATGGCCCTACGGCAAAGCCAACTACTCCTCTGGTTCCTCTAATTAATCAGCTAAGGGCGTCCCATTCCATCCTCATGGTTGCACTGTTATCCCGGGTTGTCACTCCCCGAACAGGTCCTTACGGAGAGGTACTCAGGAAATAGCCTGAGTCCCCTAAAGTATCATAAGAACATCATCGGGATAACATCATCGTATCAATAATATTCACATCATGTTCATTGATTAAAGTAAAGCAATAGCATAAAGCTAACCATGATAACCCAAAAGGTAATCACGGATAAGGTAAATAGAAAGCTAGTCAATCCTTGGTTTCAATTAAGTAATACGGGACAATGAATTATAAGGTAAGTAGGACATATAGGTCAAAGGACACTTGCCTTCATCAAACAGATGTTCACGATCTTCAATCTTGTGGAACCCAAAGACCTAGATCACCTGGTCGCCAACACTTGGTCTTCAATTCCTCAAAGCTCAGAAACGAATCGCGATCTATTCACGATGCATAGCGAATACAAACAGGAACAAACAAATAAACATATATATACACATAAGAACATTACACCATACAAGATAAAATGTTATAAAAACATATAGCATAAAATAGAGCTCGATTCTATGGTCACGCGAGGGAAAGAAACGTCGAACTCGAAGCTACGGTTGAGAAGTTAGCGCCCTTACGTTAAACAAATATTAACTATAACATTTAATTCGACATGATCAAATATAAATAATCTCTATCATTTAGTTTCGATTAATCTGCTACACTAACATCTATCTGTTAAATAAGTAATTTAAATAACATCAGCGACTCTAAGCAGGACGAATTAGCGGAGCGAGACAAAATAAGTAACGCGTGAAACAGCCGTCCGCACGCGACCTAGCGCGCACACCACGCACGTCACACGCGGACACGCGCGAGATAGCACACTGACGGCACACGAAACAACGCGCGCGACCAGTACGAATGAGAATGCCAACACGTGCGGAACAGCACGCGCGACAGGCGAGAAAACTAAATAGATGACACATTTATACTAAACACCTATTAAATAAATAAAAATAAGTTAAGCTAATATTAGCCAGGTTAATGTTTATTATAAAAGCGCGAGATAAACACTACACATTTAATCTGATTGAAATATTAGTCTAATAAATATTAGTCGAGCGAACCATAAGTTAATTATCTAAGATATATGACTTGACGAATTAATGTCACTAACATGAATGTTTATGAGTGGCAAACTATTTATTATCACACGCCGACGTCATGCGACACACTAATCATCACGCGACGACGCACGCACACAACATGTGACAGCGTGTGTGAATGGCACACATGACACACGCAAAACAACACGCACGAGCCAACGCGACTACGCGCGTGAACGGCTTGCTGACGCGCAAACGATGCCACGCGCGAACAACAACAACAAATAATTAAATAAAATTATTTAAGCTGGTATTAATCAAATTAATTAACATTTATATTTATAAAGACACGAATTAAAGCTATAGTCTCATTCTAATTAAATCGTTATTTTAGATAACCGACAACTAAATAAGAATTGACTAAATAGCGCGAGCGACCATAATGGAAATAATTAAATAACGCACGGATAGCGCGCGAGACACACGCGAGCAGCAAGAGACGACACACGCGGCAGAGGAACCGAGTCGATCGACGCAACGATCGAGAGATATTGCGTGCATGCTAAGCGGATATTGATTACAATATTTTAACTCGATCTAGTCATACTAACAGGTAACTATCACATACATCGATAAAATTGACGCTTAGCTTTGATGGGTTTGCTACTCGGTTACTCGCTATTTAATTACGTAAATTAATTAACATGAGTGATTCTAGACGAAACAGTTTATTGCCGTGAGACACGGCGCACAACCCACTAAACAAGGCGCGTGGAACGACGCACACGACAGCGCGCGTCGACATGTGTGAACGACACGCACGGTGCGCGCGAACGGCACGCGATGGCTTAAACGCGCTACGCAAATATTAATTATGATATCTTATTTTATTTGACTTAGCCATATTAGCAAGTAATTATGGTAAGCACCAACAAAAAATCATTACTTAATTCTAATTGTGTTGTTACTCGAATAATCGTCGTTTTAATACGTAGTTAATTAGCACGAGCGATTCTAGATAGAGCGGTTTTACTAAATCGCGATGAGACGTGCAACGCACGAGGACGATGAGCGTGCTGCGCGCGAGATAGCGCACGCAATCATGCGGATGGACAACACTTTCGACGCACTATGAATGACGATGACATCCACAGCGAACGCGCGGTGACGACAATGCAACAACAAGTGAAAACAGGGACGGGGTTGCGGCGCGAGGTTGGCTGCTCGGGCGCAGCGGGGCAAGCCGTGCGTGAGGCGAGCTCATTGGGGTAGCGTAGAGGCCATGCCGTGGGCAAGCCGCGAAGGCTGCCGCACCGGCTGCACCAGGCAAGCCGCGCCATGGCGGACTGGCCGGGGGAAGGCATAGGGAGGGGTAGATGAAGGAGAGAGAGTATGCGGGAAGGGGGTAGAGGCTCACCACACGGACGTGCTGCTCACGCACGACGGCGACGAAGCGACTGCGAGGGCGAGTTTGCCGATACTTTCGCTTCCGGGTGTAGGGGCGCGCGTGAGCTTGCTGGTGGGTCGGCCGGTTAACGCACCACACTGCCACGCATCGCCGCCAGGGCTGGCTGAGCGCACAGGGGTAGGGGTGGCTGGACCGCGGGACTCGCCAGGGCAGCCATAGAGCAGACGCGACGGTGCGGTGGAGGTAGTTGTCTCGGGCGCAGCGACTGCTGCTTGCAGGCGGTTCTGCGCGAAGCCGAGAAAATGGGGGGTCGAGGAGCGTGCATCGTGGGGGAGTAGGGAGATAAGACGAGAAAGAGGGAGATGGCAGGTGGGTCCCACGGCAGCGGCGGCGTTGGGCAACCGCCCATGCGTGCGGCAGGCATGGCAAAACGGAGCCGCGGAGCGCGAAGCCGCACGGGGCGCGCAGCGCACGCGTGTGTGGGCCGACCGGGGCACAGCGCCATAAGGCATGGCGGTGGCAGCGGCTGGCGAGCGCGCACGCGCGAGAGAGGCGAGGGAGCAGGGGCGAGGCGCGCTGGGACACCAGAAGGAGTGCGCGCGGGGGAGCGCGAGCAGGGCTAGGGAGCACGGGGCTGGGGTGCTGGGCCGGGATGCAGGGGCGCGGGGGTGGGCCAAGGGGAGGTGGGCCGTGCGCAGGCTTCCAGTGAGGGCGTGGCTAGGCCGAAGGGGCAAGAGAGAGGGGTTTCTTCTTATCTTATCTTCTTTTCTTTGCCCATTTGAATTCCTAGTTAAATGATGTCGGGGACCATAATTAGGGGTACCCTCAAGACGCCTAATTCTCAGCTGGTAACCCCATCAGCATAAAGCTGCAGAGGCCTGATGGGTGCGATTAAGTCAGGGATCAGTCCATACGAGCGACTCGATCACGCCTCGCCCGAGCCTAGCCTCGGGCAAGGGCAGCCGACCCTGAGGTGTTTCCGTCTCGCCCGAGGCCCCCTTTTTTACGGCAGACGCACCTCCGGCTCGCCCGAGGCCTTGCCTTCGTTAAGAAGCAACCCTGACTAAATCACCGCGCCGACCAACCAAGTCACAGGGGCATTTAACGCAAAGGTAAGTGAGACTGACAGGGAACCAGGCCTTGCCAAAGGCGCCATAGGAAGCTCCGCCCGACCCAGGGCTCGGACTCGGGCTACGGCCCCGGAAGACGGCGAACTCCGCTCCGCCCGACCCAGGGCTCGGACTCGGGCTAAGGCCCCGGAAGACGGCGAACTCCGCTCCGCCCGACCCAGGGCTCGGACTCGGGCTAAGGCCCCGGAAGACGGCGAACTCCGCTCCGCCCGACCCAGGGCTCGGACTTGGGCTAAGGCCCCGGGAGACGACAAACTCCGCCTCGCCCGACCCCCGGGTCGGACTCCGCTCTGGCCTCTGCCGAACGACCACCGCCTCACCCGACCCAGGAGCTCGGACTCGGCCTCGGCCATGCAGGACAGACTCGACCTCGGCTTCGGAGGAGCCTCCACGTCGCCCGACCTAGGGCACAAGTCCGCCACGTCAACAGGAAGCGCCATCATCACCCTACCCCGAGCCGACTCGGGCCGCAGAGAACAAGACCGACGTCCCATCTGGCTAGCTCCGCCAGATAGGCAATGATGGCGCCCCGCTAGCCCTATGACGACGGCGGCTCTCAGCTCCCTTACGAAAGCAGGGGGACGTCAGCAAGGACCCAACAGCTCCGACAGCTGTCCCTCCGCCAGGCTCCGTTGCTCCACCGACAGCCACGACACCACACCAGCTGGGTGCCAAGATCTCTCCGGCTGCCACCTTGGCATGTACTTAGGGCACTAGCTCTCCCCCGCTAGACACGTAGCACTCTGCTACACCCCCATTGTACACCTGGCTCCTCTCCTTACGCCTATAAAAGGAAGGACCAGGGCCTTCTTAGAGAAGGTTGGCCCCCGCGGGAACGAGGGCAGGGGCAGGCGCTCTCTTGGGGCCGCTCGCTCCCCTCACCCGCGTGGACGCTTGTAACCCCCTACTGCAAGCGCACCCGACCTGGGCGCGGGACGAACACGAAGGCCACGGGATCTCCACCTCCCTCACGACTCAGCTCCGGCCACCTCGCTTCTCCCCCCTTCGCGCTCGCCCACGCGCTCGACCCATCTGGGCTGGGGCACGCGGCACACTCACTCGTCGGCTTAGGGACCCCCGGTCTCGAAACGCCGACAGTTGGCGCGCCAGGTAGGGGCCTGCTGCGTGTTGACGAGCAGTTTCCCGTCAAGCTCCAGATGGGCAGTCTCCAACGACCTCTACAACCCGGGACGGTGCTCCGTTTCGGGAGCCTCGAGTTCATGTCTTTCGACGGCAGCTACGACATGATACTCCTTCCACCGCCGCGCGACGGCGACAATGGTGGCCGACAGCCCGCCCGCCGGCGGCGGAATCGACGACGTCTTCCCCGCGTGGGGGAAGAACGACATTCGAGCTCACCCATCCTCTCCCTCGCCATCGGAGGAGGAGGCGGGGCAACCAGGGCCAAGCGGGATGTAACACCTACTTTGTAAGTGCTAGGAATAACATCAAAAGAGAAACATTACTCTTTATGTGGGTTTGATCTTATTGCATCATCTTATGAGAACACCATGTCCGAGAACAATCAATAAAAAGATATTCTACTAAACCATTGCATCATGCTGAACATTTTATTTTGTGTGCATTTTGTGACAAGAAAAAGTATTAAAGACCAAAAAGAGGATTTAAAACCTAAAAGAAATTCTTGAAATTAGAGAAGAGGAAGGAATATTATTCAATACAAATAAAGTTATCATTAAAATCACTTCATCACAGTTGTGATGATTAAAATAAATAATTAACCAGTATATAAAGTGCCACAAAGTTTGAATTCAGATTGAAGTTTGAATTTGAAAAAGAAATGAAAAAGAAAAACAGAAAATAAAAAGAATAAAACGAAATCAGCTTAACTGGGCCGGCTACCTGTTTTCGGCCCACAACCGAATTCACCCGCGCAGCCCAGCTAACCAACATCCGCGCGCGCCGACAGGTGGGCTCCACCCGTCAGCCTCCCTCACTCGCGCGCGCGATTCTCCCTCTCGCCGGCATGCGGGCCCCACTGGCAGCGATCCGGTCTCCTCGCGCGCGTGGATAGCGACTCTCTGTGCGGTGGGCCCATACTGTCAGCTTCGTCAACGACGCAGCGAACTCCGCATCCTCCGTGGAGCACCTCCGCATCCCGCGCCGGCCGTTTCTCCCCCTCGGACTCTCTCCTGCGACTACAAAGCCAGGGCGCGACCTCCCCTTCATCGTCCCCATACCCCCTTGCCTAGAGTTGGCCACCGGCACCACCATTAGAATCGTGAGAGAGAGCTTCGAGCGCAGTAGGCCGCCGCGCGTGGGCGTCGGTTCACCGTCGACCAGACCACCTTGGTTTGCGTCCGGCGACTGCTGCGGGTGTGAGGGAGAGTGGCCGAAACCGTGCCACTAGGAATCCTTTGCCAGCGCCGCCTAATTGCTCGACGGAGCATTTGCCTCCGCCGTGGTGTCGCCCCGTGCCGTGGACAACCCGCCTTCGTGCCCGATTCTCGGTAATTTTCTCCCCTCATGTGTTCGTTGTTGCCATCTCTTCGTGTAGCAGGGGTCAATTGGGGTTCTGGCCTGATTCTTGCGCCGGGTGAATTCCTCCGGCGAGAGCTCCGCCGTTGGGGGGGGCGGCGCCGGCGTCGGCTGTTTCGTTTGGGGGAGAAATACCTCAACCGTTGGATCCGTGGGCAACGAGTAGGATTAGATCATAGGGACCCCTTTGTGTGATTAGATCGTGACCATCGGTCGGTCGATCGACGATCCGCGCTAGTTCTGGATTTCATAAAATCATGGCCGTCCGCTGTCGATCCTGCGGCCCATATCGCGTACCGGTTCATTTATGGGCAGATCTAATCTCAGCCGTCCGCGCTTGATCGGATGGTGGTGCTCGGCCGATACCCCTTCGGGTTGCGCACTTTGCAGATTGCCCCTTATGTTTTTAGAAAACCAACCCGCAGTCCACTCGAGTTACCCTCTGTGTCTCGGGAATTCTTATTGTTGAGCCCCTGCGGTTTCCTGTAATTGAGGCCCGATCCAGAGAGTATTAAAAATCAGAAATTAAATTCAGAAATTCATTTTTAGTGCAAGAATAAATGTTAAACTTGTTTAATTCATAGCAAATGCATATGAACTCCAAATTAGACCATTCCAGTTCCTAAATTTTCATAAAATTATTGTCTATCTATTAGTGCCTCTGTTCTGGCATGACAAACACATTAAAATTATTCTTTCACTTAATCCTGTATTAAATGCATAAAACCTTAGAAAATCCATAACTTAAAATATATAACTCCAAATTTGATGATTCCAGTTCCTGTAATCTTATTTTAATGTCTAGTTTATTACTGTATATTCTATTTGCATGTTTGATGTGATGTTAATTTATGTTATGCCATGTATGTATTGTATTGATGCGAGTAGACGAGCAACCCACTGTGGAACCTGAGCTTCAACAAGTTGAAGTAGCTGAGCAGGAGCTCGTTGAAGGCAAGTCGTGCCCTTGATCACTTCTTTTACCCATTCATGTTCTTACTATTCATAATGATCTGCATAGGATAATTTTGATGGGACCCAATAGGATACCCTAGATTTGACTATCTTTATACCTTGTTTCACCACTGGTTTTACTACTAAAGTTTTGGGTAGTACATGCTATTGCTTTATGTGGATTTGGGTATAGAGATATTCATCACTTATTATTATACTATCTATTGTTATCTGTTTTGTTATTCCTTGTTCATGTTAAGATCATTATGTTAATGGGAACATGGAGAACCCCCCGGGAAAACAGTGCTACCACAAGGGTGGAATGGGACGCCCTTGGCTGATTAACTAGGAAAGCTAGGGGAGGGCTACCTTACCCGAAAGGGGCAAGGGCAGTAGGGGAGAGGTCAGTGCGGGGAGGTCCCTGGTTGATTTTGCTGGGATGGCTATCAGCCAGGAACCCTTTACTGGATCTTCCCATAAACTGTAGCGGGTAGTCTGAAGCTAGTGGAACTTTGTAAAGGCCTCGTAGTGGTACCCTGCCTCGCTTCCTAGGTAGAGGTGTATGGAGTCTGATCAACTCTGTGGCAAATGGGTAACACGACTTGTGGGTAAAGATGCGCAACCTCTGCAGAGTGTAAAACTGGTATACTAGCCGTGCTCACGGTCATGAGCGGCTCGGACACTCACATGATTAAATTATGGAACTAAACTTAACCTGTCATTTCATTGCATTTGGGATTATTTTGTTATTACTTTTACTTATTATTATTACTATGGTTTGGTATTTACTTACACTTAGTAATTGCTAATAAAATTTTGACCAACTTATAAAAGCAATGCTCAGCTTCAGCCTTTATTTCATTGATCAGCCTTACACTTCATGAACTCCCACCTTTGGTGAGTTCATGTCACATTATTCCCCACGACTTGTTGAGCTATGATCGTGTGTGAGCTCACTCTTGCTGTCTCACACCCCCCCCACAGGAGAAGAGCAGGTGGTTCAGGAGGAGCCGCCTAACACTGAGGAGTTCGATCTGATCTAGGTGGCGTTTCTCAGTCGACATTGGCGCCATCGATCCTTAGTTCGTTTTATATTTATCTTTATTTTGTAATAAGACTTCCGCTACGTAATAAATACTCTGATGATTTATGACATTTATCTCTATATACACTCTGTTATTATATATGTTGTCTTCTTGGCGCATGTATGAGATGCACCCGGCTTTGTTCTCTAAAACCGGGTGTTACAGAAGTGGTATCAGAGGAAATGTTGACTGTAGGACGAAACCTAGATAGACTGGACAAACCCTTACCTACTTATCTCATTCTGATTCATTCTACACTCACCTTACTCTGATTCTTTCTATACATATCTTGATCCTGTCTCACCTTCTACTGTTCTACTCTGGTCATTCTTACCTTTTCTACTCTAAGACAAGATGGATTTCAAACTTTGGAATCCCTACCCCTATGACATCTTTAAGAGATAGGAGGCCTAAGACCAAATCAAAACTATTTTCTATTTAAAAATATTGGTTGATTGTTCTGATGATCAATGCCTGATTTGCTTCTTTGATTGATTGGATTATTATAGATGGACATCTTAGCATGTACCAACATAAGGTATTGAATTAGCTATAGTAGGTGAAATATTAATCTGCTTAGCTAATAAAGTCCCCCAAAGTAACCTGATTTGTAAATACCTGCCTTGTCTATTATCTTCTTACCATATGTATCTAACTCAGATGGTCAATACCAGGCGGGGTGGTGGAATTGACTTGCCTCCTAACCAACACACTCGAAGACAACCTCAGCCACAACCTGCTGGGATGAATCCTCCTAATCCTCCACCAGGCGGAGTTGACCCACTGGTTGCTGCTCAGATGGCAGTGATGCAGCAGATGGCAGACACTATGGCTGATATGCGCGCTCAGATGCAGCAAGAACGCCAGGAGATGCGTCAAGAAAGAGAAGACATACGCCAGGAGTTGCGCCAGGAGAGAGATGAAATACGCCAAGAAAGGAGGGCGCAACAACAGCTTCAACAACAGCAACAGCAGCAACAAGTGCCATTGCCTCCACCACCACCACCAGTTCCACCTCGGGATAAGCACCGGGAGTTTATGAGCCATAAGCCACCGACCTTCGCCAGTTCGCCAGATCCACTTGATGCAGACGATTGGTTGAAGTCAATTGAGAAGATGCTGAATATTGCACAGTGCACTGATCGGGAGAAGGTCTTATATGCTTCTGGACGTCTGACTGGTCCTGCTGCTGACTGGTGGGATTCTTATACTGCTGCCCATGATGCTGCGGATAATATTACTTGGGCAGAGTTCAGTACACAATTCAGGAACTACCATATTCCAGCTGGGATGATAAAGATCAAGAAGAAGGAGTTTCTGTCGCTGAAGCAAGGAAGTATGTCAGTCAGCGAGTACCGCGACAAGTTTATTCAGCTATCCAGATATGCTCCAGAGGAAGTTGCTGAGGATGAGAGAAAGCAGGAGCATTTTATTGAAGGACTTAATGGACCGTTGCAGTATGCTCTAGTGGCACACACCTTTCCATCCTTTCAGAGGCTATTGGATAAGGCTCTTGCTATTGAACACAAGCGTGTTCAACTGGGTGATTTGAAGAGAAAGGCTATCTCGCAAGGACAGGGTAGCAGCAGTGTTCGTCCTCGCTACAGTTCACCACAGGGTACACCGACTCGACCAGGAGGACCACGCCCAGTTCAGCAATCACCACTGAGGACTCCACCTCCTCGACAGGCTACTCCCACTGGCACCCCGACGAAGTTTGCAGGACAGAGTCCGGGCACTCAGTGTTTCAAGTGTGGGAAGATTGGTCATTATGCAAATGTCTGCCCACAGAGGATTGCTGCTACTCCAGCTCAGAACAAGCAACAGACCCCTGGCAAGGGATATTCTATAGCCAGGGTGAATCAAGTCAGCGTTGATGATACTCCTGATGGTGGTGACCTCGTGATTGGTATGTTTTATGTTAATGCAATTCCTGCAACAATATTATTCGATTCTGGTGCTACACATTCATTCATGTCTGCTAGATATGCCAACACAAATGAAATACCACTGCTAAATATGAGAAAACCCCTGATAGTAATTACACCTAAAGGGCCTGTTGAGGCAAATCAAATGACACGTAGATTGACAGTAACCATTATGGGTAGAGATTTTGGAGCTACTGCTATAATATTAGAGTCAAGCAGTATAGATCTGATCCTTGGTATGTCATGGCTAAGAAAGGCAAAGGCCGTTATAGCATGTGGTAGGGGTACCGTAGAACTCACTACTACTAAAGGAGAAAGGTTTCAAGTTAACATTGCAGTAACCTCCTCATCCATGCGTGCAATGTTCTTTATGCCGGAGGAGTTTGTTGGTGACAACATCCGGGTGGTTAGAGATTTTCCGGATGTCTTTCCAGAGGAGTTACCAGGGATGCCACCTGATAGGGAAGTCGAGTTTGTTATTGATCTCTTACCTGGAACCGCCCCTATTTCTAAACGGCCATATAGAATGTCCGTAGAGGAGTTGAAGGAACTGAAGAAGCAGTTGACGGAGTTACAAGAGGCTGGTTATATTCGTCCAAGTTCCTCACCTTGGGGAGCACCGGTGTTATTTGTGCAGAAGAAGGATGGATCGCAACGGATGTGTGTGGATTATAGATCTCTTAATGATGTTACGGTGAAGAACAAGTATCCGTTGCCCCGTATTGAGGATTTATTTGATCAGATGAGAGGAGCCAGGGTATTCTCGAAGATTGATCTCCGATCGGGATACCATCAGATGAAGATTAGACCATCGGATATTCCCAAGACGGCTTTCTCAACTCGATATGGATTATATGAGTTTACTGTTATGTCATTTGGACTAACCAATGCACCGGCATATTTCATGAATTTGATGAATAAGGTGTTTATGGAGTACTTGGACAGATTCGTCGTGGTGTTCATCGACGATATTCTTATCTATTCTAGGAATGAAAGTGATCATGAACAACATCTGAGATTGGTGCTGCAGAAGTTGCGAGATAATGAGCTCTACGCTAAGTTTAGCAAGTGTGAGTTTTGGATTGACAAGGTGCCATTCCTTGGTCATATTATTTCTAATGGAGGAATAGCAGTGGATCCTGCTAAAGTGAAGGAGATAATGGAGTGGAGAGTGCCCACTACAGTTACTGAGATTCGGAGTTTCTTGGGACTCGCAGGATATTATCGGAGATTTATTGAAGGGTTTTCTAAGATTGCCAAGCCTATGACATCGCTTTTGGAGAAAGGAAAAGAATTTAAGTGGGATGAGAAATGTCAAGAGAGCTTTGATCAATTGAAGGAAAGATTGATGTCACCTCCAGTATTGGTTATGCCAGACTTGCAGAAAGGATTTGATATCTATTGTGATGCATGTGGCCAAGGACTTGGATGTGTGCTTATGCAAGAAGGACATGTGATTGCCTATGCATCTCGTCAGTTGAGGAAGCACGAACTAAACTACCCCACTCATGATTTGGAATTGGCTGCCGTTGTGCATGCACTTAAGATTTGGAGACACTACATTATGGGAACTAAGTGCCAAGTATATACGGATCACAAGAGTTTGAAGTATATATTCACTCAGAAGGATCTCAACCTCAGACAACGTCGATGGTTGGAGCTCATCAAGGATTATGATTTGGAGATTCACTATCATCCGGGCAAGGCAAATTTGGTTGCAGATGCCTTGAGTCGGAAGGAACATGTTCACTCCGCTTTTGTTGTCCAGCTACCTGATGAATTAGCAAAAGACTTTGAGAGACTCAATTTGGGAATTGTTACTCATACTGAAGGAGTTACCATTGAGTTGGAACCTACCTTGGAGCAAGAGATTCGTAAAGGTCAGGTTGGTGATGCTAAGATTCAAGAGATTAAGGATCTTATTACTGAAGGAAGAGTTCCGGAATTCACGGAGGATGAGCAAGGTACCATATGGTTCAAAGATCGGATATGTGTTCCGGAGATCGATGGCCTCCGCGAGGCTATATTGAAAGAAGCTCATGATTCTGATTACTCCATCCACCCTGGAAGCACTAAGATGTATCAAGATTTGAAGCGAAAGTATTGGTGGTATGGACTGAAAAGAGATGTGGCTGCTCATGTGGCCAAGTGTGATGTATGTCAAAGAGTCAAGGCCGAACATCAAAGACCCGCTGGACTATTGCACCCATTGAAGATACCTGAGTGGAAATGGGAAGAAATTGGTATGGATTTCATTGTTGGACTACCCCGCACTCCAGCAGGATATGACTCTATTTGGGTAATTGTGGACAGATTGACAAAGGTGGCTCATTTTATACCAGTGAGGACTAATTACACGGGAGCCAAGCTAGCAGAGTTGTATATGACTCGGATAGTTTGTCTACATGGAGTGCCTAAGAAGATAGTGTCTGATCGAGGATCACAATTTACTTCTCGATTTTGGAAGAAGTTGCATGAAAGCTTGGATACAAAGTTGAATTTCAGTTCAGCCTACCATCCCCAGACTGATGGACAGACAGAGAGAACCAATCAAGTGCTGGAAGATATGTTAAGAGCTTGTGCCCTCAAGCATGGTGGCAGTTGGGAGAAGAGTTTACCCTATGCTGAGTTTTCTTATAATAATAGCTATCAGGCTAGTTTGAAGATGTCACCATTTGAGGCTCTATATGGCAGAAAGTGCAGGACTCCCCTGTATTGGGATCAGACTGGAGAAAGACAGTTCTTTGGGCCTGAATTGATTCAAGAGGCAGAAGAACAAGTGCGAATGATAAGAGAAAATTTGAGAATTGCACAATCAAGGCAAAAGAGCTATGCTGATAATAGGAGAAGATTACTGGAGTTTAAGGAAGGTGATCATGTCTATTTGAAGGTGTCACCACTTCGTGGTATGAGGAGATTTAAAGTTAAAGGAAAGTTGTCCCCTCGCTTCATTGGACCTTTCTTGATCTTAAAGCGAGTGGGTGAAGTTGCATATCAACTGGAGTTACCCAATCATCTGTCAGATGTACATGATGTGTTTCATGTGTCTCAGCTGAAGAAGTGCCTCAGGGTACCTGAGGAGCAACTACCGATGGAAGACCTTAGTGTTCAAGAGGATTTGACTTATGCTGAGTACCCTATCAAGATTTTGGATACTTTGACTCGAGTTACAAGAAATAAGGTGATAAAGATGTGTAAAGTCCAATGGAGTCACCACAGTGAAGATGAAGCAACTTGGGAAAGAGAAGAAGAGCTTCGCATAGATTTTCCCCATCTTTTTCCCTAGTCTTTCTTAAATCTCGAGGACGAGATTATTTTTAAGGGGGGTAGGATTTGTAACACCTACTTTGTAAGTGCTAGGAATAACATCAAAAGAGAAACATTACTCTTTATGTGGGTTTGATCTTATTGCATCATCTTATGAGAACACCATGTCCGAGAACAATCAATAAAAAGATATTCTACTAAACCATTGCATCATGCTGAACATTTTATTTTGTGTGCATTTTGTGACAAGAAAAAGTATTAAAGACCAAAAAGAGGATTTAAAACCTAAAAGAAATTCTTGAAATTAGAGAAGAGGAAGGAATATTATTCAATACAAATAAAGTTATCATTAAAATCACTTCATCACAGTTGTGATGATTAAAATAAATAATTAACCAGTATATAAAGTGCCACAAAGTTTGAATTCAGATTGAAGTTTGAATTTGAAAAAGAAATGAAAAAGAAAAACAGAAAATAAAAAGAATAAAACGAAATCAGCTTAACTGGGCCGGCTACCTGTTTTCGGCCCACAACCGAATTCACCCGCGCAGCCCAGCTAACCAACATCCGCGCGCGCCGACAGGTGGGCTCCACCCGTCAGCCTCCCTCACTCGCGCGCGCGATTCTCCCTCTCGCCGGCATGCGGGCCCCACTGGCAGCGATCCGGTCTCCTCGCGCGCGTGGATAGCGACTCTCTGTGCGGTGGGCCCATACTGTCAGCTTCGTCAACGACGCAGCGAACTCCGCATCCTCCGTGGAGCACCTCCGCATCCCGCGCCGGCCGTTTCTCCCCCTCGGACTCTCTCCTGCGACTACAAAGCCAGGGCGCGACCTCCCCTTCATCGTCCCCATACCCCCTTGCCTAGAGTTGGCCACCGGCACCACCATTAGAATCGTGAGAGAGAGCTTCGAGCGCAGTAGGCCGCCGCGCGTGGGCGTCGGTTCACCGTCGACCAGACCACCTTGGTTTGCGTCCGGCGACTGCTGCGGGTGTGAGGGAGAGTGGCCGAAACCGTGCCACTAGGAATCCTTTGCCAGCGCCGCCTAATTGCTCGACGGAGCATTTGCCTCCGCCGTGGTGTCGCCCCGTGCCGTGGACAACCCGCCTTCGTGCCCGATTCTCGGTAATTTTCTCCCCTCATGTGTTCGTTGTTGCCATCTCTTCGTGTAGCAGGGGTCAATTGGGGTTCTGGCCTGATTCTTGCGCCGGGTGAATTCCTCCGGCGAGAGCTCCGCCGTTGGGGGGGGCGGCGCCGGCGTCGGCTGTTTCGTTTGGGGGAGAAATACCTCAACCGTTGGATCCGTGGGCAACGAGTAGGATTAGATCATAGGGACCCCTTTGTGTGATTAGATCGTGACCATCGGTCGGTCGATCGACGATCCGCGCTAGTTCTGGATTTCATAAAATCATGGCCGTCCGCTGTCGATCCTGCGGCCCATATCGCGTACCGGTTCATTTATGGGCAGATCTAATCTCAGCCGTCCGCGCTTGATCGGATGGTGGTGCTCGGCCGATACCCCTTCGGGTTGCGCACTTTGCAGATTGCCCCTTATGTTTTTAGAAAACCAACCCGCAGTCCACTCGAGTTACCCTCTGTGTCTCGGGAATTCTTATTGTTGAGCCCCTGCGGTTTCCTGTAATTGAGGCCCGATCCAGAGAGTATTAAAAATCAGAAATTAAATTCAGAAATTCATTTTTAGTGCAAGAATAAATGTTAAACTTGTTTAATTCATAGCAAATGCATATGAACTCCAAATTAGACCATTCCAGTTCCTAAATTTTCATAAAATTATTGTCTATCTATTAGTGCCTCTGTTCTGGCATGACAAACACATTAAAATTATTCTTTCACTTAATCCTGTATTAAATGCATAAAACCTTAGAAAATCCATAACTTAAAATATATAACTCCAAATTTGATGATTCCAGTTCCTGTAATCTTATTTTAATGTCTAGTTTATTACTGTATATTCTATTTGCATGTTTGATGTGATGTTAATTTATGTTATGCCATGTATGTATTGTATTGATGCGAGTAGACGAGCAACCCACTGTGGAACCTGAGCTTCAACAAGTTGAAGTAGCTGAGCAGGAGCTCGTTGAAGGCAAGTCGTGCCCTTGATCACTTCTTTTACCCATTCATGTTCTTACTATTCATAATGATCTGCATAGGATAATTTTGATGGGACCCAATAGGATACCCTAGATTTGACTATCTTTATACCTTGTTTCACCACTGGTTTTACTACTAAAGTTTTGGGTAGTACATGCTATTGCTTTATGTGGATTTGGGTATAGAGATATTCATCACTTATTATTATACTATCTATTGTTATCTGTTTTGTTATTCCTTGTTCATGTTAAGATCATTATGTTAATGGGAACATGGAGAACCCCCCGGGAAAACAGTGCTACCACAAGGGTGGAATGGGACGCCCTTGGCTGATTAACTAGGAAAGCTAGGGGAGGGCTACCTTACCCGAAAGGGGCAAGGGCAGTAGGGGAGAGGTCAGTGCGGGGAGGTCCCTGGTTGATTTTGCTGGGATGGCTATCAGCCAGGAACCCTTTACTGGATCTTCCCATAAACTGTAGCGGGTAGTCTGAAGCTAGTGGAACTTTGTAAAGGCCTCGTAGTGGTACCCTGCCTCGCTTCCTAGGTAGAGGTGTATGGAGTCTGATCAACTCTGTGGCAAATGGGTAACACGACTTGTGGGTAAAGATGCGCAACCTCTGCAGAGTGTAAAACTGGTATACTAGCCGTGCTCACGGTCATGAGCGGCTCGGACACTCACATGATTAAATTATGGAACTAAACTTAACCTGTCATTTCATTGCATTTGGGATTATTTTGTTATTACTTTTACTTATTATTATTACTATGGTTTGGTATTTACTTACACTTAGTAATTGCTAATAAAATTTTGACCAACTTATAAAAGCAATGCTCAGCTTCAGCCTTTATTTCATTGATCAGCCTTACACTTCATGAACTCCCACCTTTGGTGAGTTCATGTCACATTATTCCCCACGACTTGTTGAGCTATGATCGTGTGTGAGCTCACTCTTGCTGTCTCACACCCCCCCCCACAGGAGAAGAGCAGGTGGTTCAGGAGGAGCCGCCTAACACTGAGGAGTTCGATCTGATCTAGGTGGCGTTTCTCAGTCGACATTGGCGCCATCGATCCTTAGTTCGTTTTATATTTATCTTTATTTTGTAATAAGACTTCCGCTACGTAATAAATACTCTGATGATTTATGACATTTATCTCTATATACACTCTGTTATTATATATGTTGTCTTCTTGGCGCATGTATGAGATGCACCCGGCTTTGTTCTCTAAAACCGGGTGTTACACGGGAGGCCGCGCTCCGTCGGCTGTCGAGCGAATCGACATCCCCAGCGCCCCAACGGAGGACGCGTCGGGCGCCACCCTCGCGTTTGGGGCGAAGGCGAGCGTCGTCCCCCCGCAACACGCCAACCCCGGGCAAGTGGACGACGCCAACACGCTCACGGAGGGCCTGCAGGACGTCGCCCTCGTACCCAGGACGACGGCGCGATCAGCCCCCGACGTGACTTCGTCGCCCTTCGTCGACCAAAAGGTACCGACTGACACCCATCCTTCGTCATTTCGACTCGACCTCAACCCGCCCAGCGACCTCGCTCTGGCGGGCGCTCACGTTGAGGCGAGTGCAACCTCTCTTGGGTTTCGTGTGCGGTCGCCTTGGGACCGATTGACGGGCGTCTCGACCCACGGGCCCTCTGGGTCCGAGGAAGATGACGACCCCAGCATCTGCTGGGATTTCTCTGGATCTGGCAACCCCAGTGCCATGCGGGACTTCATGACCGCATGCAACTACTGCCTCTCCGACTGTTCCGACGGCAGCCGCAGCCTTGACGACAAGGACTGCGGCCCGAGCCGCGAATGTTTCCACGTCGAGCTAGGGGATCCCTCCGGAGGCAACCGTCTCGGCATGCCGGAGGATGGCGATCTCCCTAGGCCAGTGCCTCGCGCCGACATCCCGCGGGAGCTAGCTGTGGTCCCCGTTCCGGCGGGGGATCACGACCCACAGCTCGAGCAAGTCCGCGGGGCGCAGGCCGGGCTCGACGAGGGGGCAGGAGCGCTCGAGTTGATCCGCCGGGACGCCGGGCAGGTATTGGCGGGCCAGCCCCCGGCCGGAGAAATACGTCACCTGCCCTAGGGCCTCCAGCGCCGCATCGCCAACGATGTCAGGGACAGGCCGCCACCCGCATCCGGCGGGACCGGTCAGGACCTGGCAGCCGCGGCGATGCTCCTCCGCGCGATGCCGGAGTCATCAACCACCGAGGGTCGGCGAATCCAGGGAGAGCTCAAGCATCTCCCGGAAGACGCTGCGGCCCGTCGGGCCGAGAGCTCTGCCTCCCGAAGGCAGGGGTACCCCTCGGAACCTCGTGCCGCGACTTCCCGACTCATGCGGGAAGCCTCGGTCTACACCGGGCGCACGCGCAACACCGCGCCTGCGGCCCCGGGCCACCTCGGCAACAAGCACCCTCATTGCGACCGTCGGGCCCGCCTCGATGAAAGGGTGCGCCGAGGCTATCACCCCAGGCGTGGGGGACGCTACGACAGCGGGGAGGATCGGAGTCCCTCGCCCGAACCACCCGGTCCGCAGGTCTTCAGCCGGGCCATTCGGCGGGCGCCGTTTCCGGCCCGATTCCGACCCCCGACAACTATCGCAAAGTACTCGGGGGAAACAAGACCGGAATTGTGGCTCGCGGACTACCACCTGGCCTGTCAACTGGGTGGAGCGGACGACGACGACCTCATCATCCGCAACCTCCCCCTGTTCCTCTCCGACACTGCTCGCGCTTGGTTGGAGCACCTGCCTCCAGGGCAGATTTCCAACTGGGAGGATTTGGTCCAAGCTTTCGCCGGCAACTTCCAGGGCACGTACGTGCGCCCCGGGAATTCCTAGGATCTCCGAAGCTGCCGGCAACAGCCGGGAGAGTCTCTTCAGGACTACATCCGGCGGTTCTCGAAGCAGCGCACCGAGCTGCCCAACGTCACCGACTCCGATGTCATCGGCGCGTTCCTTGCCGGCACCACTTGCCGTGACCTGGTGAGCAAGTTAGGTCGCAAGACCCCCACCAGGGCGAGCGAGCTGATGGACATCGCCACCAAGTTCGCCTCTGGCCAGGAGGCAGTCGAGGCCATCTTCCGAAAGGACAAGCAGCCCCAGGGCCGCCCGTCGGAGGATGCTCCCGAGGCGTCTACCCCACTCGGCGCCAAGAAGAAAGGCAGGAGGAAGTCGCAAGCGAAACGCGACGCCGCCGACGCAGACCTTGTCGCCGCCGCCGAGCACAAGAACCCTCGGAAGCCCCCCGGAGGTGCCAACCTCTTCGACAAGGCACTCAAGGAGACGTGCCCTTACCATCAGGGGCCCGTCAAGCACACCCTCGAGGAGTGCGTCATGCTTCGGCGCCACTTCCACCGGGCCGGGCCACCCGCAGAGGGTGGCAGGGCCCGCGACGACGACAAAAAGGAAGATCACCGAGCAGGAGAGTTCCCAGAGGTCCGCGACTGCTTCATGATCTACGAAGGGCATGCGGCGAATGCCTCGGCTCGGCACCGCAAGCAAGAGCGTCGGGAGGTCTGCTCGGTGAAGGTGGCAGCGCCAGTCTACCTAGACTGGTCCGACAAGCCCATCACCTTCGACCAAGCTGACCACCCCGACCACGTGCCGAGCCCGAGGAAATACCCGCTCGTCGTCGATCCCGTCATCGGCGACGTCAGGCTCACCAAGGTCCTGATGGATGGGGGCAGCTGCCTCAATATCATCTACGCCGAGACCCTCAAGCTCCTGCGCGTCGATCTGTCCTCCGTCCGAGCAGGCGCTGCGCCCTTCCACGGGATCATTCCTGGGAAGCGCGTCCAGCCCCTCGGACGGCTCGACCTTCCTGTCTGCTTCGGAACACCCTCCAACTTCCGAAGGGAGACTTTGACGTTCGAGGTGGTCGGATTCCGAGGAACCTACCACGCAGTATTGGGGAGGCCATGCTACGCGAAGTTCATGGCCATCCCCAACTACACCTACCTGAAGCTCAAGATGCCGGGCCCCAACGGGGTCATCACCATCGGCCCCACGTACAAACACGCGTTCGAATGCGATGTGGAGTGCGTGGAGTACGCCGAGGCCCTCGCCGAGTCCGAGGCCCTCGTCGCCGACTTGGAAAACCTCTCCCGAGAGGTGCCGGACGTGAAGCGACACGCCGACAACTTCGAGCCAGCGGAGACGGTTAAGGCCGTCCCTCTCGACCCCAGTGGCGACACCTCCAAGCAGATCCGGATCAGTTCCGGGCTCGACCCCAAATAGGAAGCAGTGCTCGTCGACTTTCTCTGCGCAAACGCCGACATTTTTGCGTGGGGTCCCTCGGACATGCCCGGCATACCGAGGGATGTCGCCGAGCACTCGCCGGATATTCGGGCAGGGGCCCGACTCGTCAAATGGCCTCTGCACGGATGACGCCCGGGGGCTGCGCCCTTCCCCCGCTCACACACGAGTATCAGTCATCAAGGAAGGGTCGGCCTCGCCTTGGCGGAGCCCGACCCTCCCTCGGGGGCTAAAAAGGGGGAACCCCTCCGCGTCGAGATTGGACGCACTTTTTCGCGTCAAAAAATTTCGATCAAGAAGGGGCTTTTGCGTTCTCCCGGATGTCAGAAGAAGGGTCCCGAGGAGCGAACGTGGGTACGAATAAGTGGCGAGACCAACTGAGCCGAGGAACACCTATGCCTCCGGGCTAGGGACACCTCACTCATCGCCTGCCACGAAAAAAGGACCCAACTCGGGAAATCACCCTATTGTTGACAAGTCAGGCCAGGCGCGCAGATTAAAAGAGAAGAGAGTACGACTTCACGCAAGAAAAGTAAAGTGTCCAGGCCTCGGCGGCCGTGGTAAAGCGCACATCCAACAGAAACTGCCCCAACAAAAGTTAGACGTCGCCTCGGGAAGGCGCCGCGCCCTCAGTTCCGCCCCCGCCGTCGGTAAGGTCCACCTCCGCTTCCAGCGGCGGCGCAGGAGGAAGGATCTCCGCCTCAAAGGTGGTCGCCAGCGCCGCGCTCGGACCTGCGGCGACCGCGTCGAGCCGCTGAACTTCTGCCAGGGCGGCTTCGTCTTCGTCAGGAAGACAATACCCTTCACTGACCCGCTCCAGGTCCACAACGTAATGGGAAGCGAGCACGGCGAAGGCCCGCCTGACGCCGTGGTGTAGCGCCCCGCGGACTTTACCGCGCGCGTAATCACCTAAGGCTTGAAGACGGCTTTGAGGGGAGCTTCCTGAAGGGACGTCGCCGGGGCCAAGGATCCGATAAACATCCGAGACGGCCTCGGACATGGCCGCGAGGTCGGCCTCCCTCTGCTCGGCAGCTCCAGCAAGCGCCTCGGCGAGCGCTTTGGCAGACTCGTCAAGGGCAGACTCGAGCTCTGCGAACAACCAGAAGAAAGACCTCAAGCACAAGCAGAAGAAACGGACAAGAATAAGAACCGAGGACGGTCGAGGCATACCTCCGGCTCGGACGCACTGCTCCGAGGCCGCGACTTGGGCTGCGGCTAGATCGGCTGCGAGGGTCTTAGCCCGGCTTTCGGCCTCGGCAGCCTGGCCCCAAGATTGGTCCCGCTCCTCGGCAACCCGGACGAACTCTGACCGCTGCCGTAGCGCCTCCACGCGCGCCGCCGCCGCCTCGGCCCTCAGGTCAGCGCAGAGCAACTGGAGGTCCGCTATCTTAGCGTCCTGCTGAGAAAGGCGCGCGGTAGCCCCGGCGAGCGAGGTCCTCAGGGATCGCAGCGAGCCCCAGACGTCGGCCTCGCGGCGGATGAACGACGACTTGGCGGCGCTCCGATCCGTCAGATCCTGTGAAAGGAAAACAAGGCGTCACGACGAACGCCTCACTCACAGAAAGGAAAAGGTATGCCTGAAACCGTTACCTGGAGGATTTTGGGGATGTCCCCGCAGAGAACCTCCAACGATGATCGGAGCGACCCCACCGTTGCTTCCACACGCTTGCGGAGCTCGTCCCAGGACTGGTCCTCCTCTTCATCGTCAAGGACGAAGATAGGGTCCGAGGCCTCTCGGGTCCGGAATCGGAGCAACTGGCGCCAGGCCTCGGGGCTCCGCCGCACAGCAACGAGGCTGCCGCCCGCCTGGGTAAACTGCGCGTCCACGCCCACCTCTTCCGAGGCCTTGGGCACCGACGCTGCAGCCGTCTCGATGCTGGCAGCAACCAGCTGCCCTCCGACTGGGCCGGCGGCGACCGCGGTGGTGGCAGGCGCCGGCATTGCCGGCGCGGCAGGCGGGCTCGGGACCGCGTCGGCGCCGGCCGCCTCCCCGATCACGATGGCCGCCTCGGCAGAAGAGCCCGCCTCGGGAACCTGCTCCCCTGAGACAGGCGACGCCCGAGCCCCGTGCGGCGAAACGCCCTGCGAAAGGGTCGGCTGAGCGGCAGGGCCCGGGGTGGCGCCAGCCGCCCGGACCGACGCCGTCTTAAGGGCTTTCCGAGGCGCCAGGTCAGTATGACCATGGCTTCGCTTGCTGGAAAAAAGAAGAAAGGGAAAATCACGGCCAGAACGTGTGAATGAAGCGCCGGGACGAAGACATTCCGAGATACTTACCCGCTCCGGGCCATGATCAACCATGCCTGGGGGGAGGTCTCTCGGCTCCCGCTCCCTGGAACCGCCGCCGAAGTCCGCTTCGCCGACAGCTTCGGCGCCACCCCCGCTTTGGGCGCCCTTGACGCCCGGGAGGCGGACTGCCCAGGCACCGCCATGGCGACCTGAGGACCGCTCCCCCGCGCTGCCGGCGCAGGTGGCGGCTCTCGAGGGATGGGTACCTCGGCCCGGCTCCCTGGAGTCATGTCAGCTCCTCCAGCCGAGGGGTCAAGTACCCTCTCGGGTTGCCCCCGCCCCTCGGGTCGGGGATCCGGCGTCCTGGCTCCAGGAACCGACGGCATCGGCCCGCTCGGGGGCTGACTCGACGGCTCCTGGCCACACCCCAAGCTGGGGCTGAGGCCGAGATGGGCGGCCATGTCGTCCTCCTCCTCCTCACCATCATCATCATCATCATCGGATGTCTCCGGCGACGGCTCCCTTGGGAGCCCTTCCCTCTCCTGCTGGCGACGGCGTTTCTCCAAGGCGTCCCGAGCCCGCCTCCGCTTGCGGGCCCGGGCCTTCTCCGCATCCTTCTTCTTCTTCTCCTCCTCCGTGGCGACCCGCCGCGCTGCCCGGTTCACCGCGTCCTCCGGGACCCGCGGCAGGGAGGGTTTGTGCCACCCCACCTCCTAAAAAGGGGGGGGGGAAAGAAACCCAGTCGTGAGAACCAGGAGCAACCCGGTGTATGAAGAAGGAAGGAGCGAACACTCACCAGAGTCACGCACCCCTGGTCGGGGCGCATCCGAGGCTGGGAGAAGGCGTGGGGGTCCGGCTTCCCCATCGCGACCGACACCCGCCATTGGAGGGCGTCGAGGGGAAGAGAATCAGGGGACATTCGCGACCCCTCCCAGTCGGCCTCCGGGGTCATCTCCCAAAGCGGCAGCCGCCGCTCCGCCAAGGGGAGCACTCTCCGACGGTGGATGGTGGCAACCACTCCCGCGGCGGTGAGTCCTCCCTCCCGCAACGCCTTCAGGGCCTGGAGAAGAGGTTCGAGGTTCTTCTGCCTCTCGTGTGGAGTCCCGTGGCGCCAGGCGTCGGCGGCGGCGGTGACGACCCGTTGAGAGAACGGTGGGAGCAACTCTTCGTCATTCCGGAGGTAGAACCACCGGCGCTGCCACCCCTTGTTCGAGGACGCGAGGACGGCAGGGATGTACTGCGACGACCGCGACTGCCTCAACAAAAGGGTGCAGCCGCCGGCCCGCACCGCTGCGCGGACCTTCCTCTCCCCCGTCGGTAAGGCAAAAAGCTCGGCGAAAAAGAGATGGGTCCACAAATCCCAATGGGGGCGATCCCCAAATACCCTTCGCACACCGCTACGAAGATAGCGGCCTGCGAGATGGAGTTGGGGGTGAGGTTATGCAACTCCACCCCATTATGGAACAAGATGGCCCGCATAAAGCGGCTCATCGGCACACCGAATCCCCGCTCATGGAAGGAGACGAAGCTCACGACATACCCCGGCGGTGGGGATGGAGTGGCTCCGCCCGTGGGAGGAATCCACTCCGGCCGCTGCTCATCGGTGAGAGGACGGAGCAAACCCTCACCGACAAGATCCTCCAGATCACTCGCCGTCACCGTGGAGAAGGGCCATGGGTCGCGCGGCGAGATGATGGTCACGCGGTCAGCCATCGCCGAGCGGAAAGGGTGGCGGCGCGAAGGACAGGGAGGGCGGTTTTCTTTTTCCCTGGCTAGGTCTCTCAGGCTGCAAAAAACCTAAGAGGGAGACAAGAAGCGGAGTCAAGAACCGTCACCGGACCCTCTCCGGGGTATATAAAGACCAAGGCGAAGACGGTTCCAACGTTCCGCCCGGACCGGACGCGGGGTTCAAAAAACGCGAAGCGAAACAGCCGTTCCTCGAACGGCTCGCGCACGCGCAACGGCAGCCTCGCCAACCACTCGCCCCGTCGCATTAACTCCACGGCGGGACAGGCGGCGCTTCTGGCAGGAGCGGCTGGCGACGCTTCGCCTTCGCCGAAACAACCGCGCCAAAAAAGGTACGCCGCGTCGTTCAATTTCGTATCCCTTTTTTCCTTTTTCCTCTTTCTCTATCTCTTGCAACAGGGACCGGGAAAGGGGATACCCCTAAAGGGATCCTTCCCCGCGAAGGAACTAGGCTCCGAGCCTCCTTACTGATCAGGGGTTCGAAGGCTGGCCCCCCGAAGGGTTCAACAGCCGCCTCAGATCGCGTGGGCCCGACACCCACTACTGGTCAGAGGTTCGAAGGTCGGCCTCCCGAAAGGTTCCACGGCCGCCTCAGGCTACTCGGGCTCCGCGCCCATTACTGATCAGGGGTTCGAAGGCTGGCCCCCCGAAGGGTTCACAGTCGCCTCAGACACCGAGCGAGGGATGACCAGGGGTACGTTCGATACATAACCGAGGCTCGGGCTGCGCTCCCGAGGTACCCTAGGACATTTCCGAGACCAGCGGGAACGATCCTGTAACGGAATCCCATCGGAGGGAGGCATCGAGCCCTTGGACCCCGTCGCCAGGGGACCGGGTCCGGCAGATCACCCGCAGGTACTTTTGGGCGTGCCTCCGGGCCCCTAGCCGACCCCCAACGAACGGGGCACGGACGTCCACTCGGATTACCCGCTTGCAGCTCACCGGAGACACCATGTTCGGTGCCCATCGAGGGTAACATGGCGTTCTCCCCCCTCCTCCTTGCGGAAAGGCGACGTAGGGGCGTATGTAAAAAAGCCGAGTCTGTCCCTAATCGCCCTCTCGCCCTGTGCGGAGGCTCGAGGGCTGCTCTCGCAAACCCGGCTCCGGCCAAACTGTTGACAGCGTCAACATACCAGCCCGAGAACTTGGGCCCCGATAGTGCACCCGGGCTACGGCCAGTTCGCATGAGGGAACCACCAGACCAGCCGAAGCATTACGCAAGGCATTAAGACCTCGAAGGAGTAAAACCACTCCTCCGAGGCCTCGGGGGCTACACCCGGCGGGTGCGCTCGCGCGCACCCACCGGAACAAAATGCAACCGAGAAAGGCTGGTCCCCTTGCTAAAAAGTGCGACGAAAGCCTCCAAGCGAGTGCTAACACTCCCTTCGAGGCTCGGGGGCTACTGTCGGGGACCATAATTAGGGGTACCCTCAAGACGCCTAATTCTCAGCTGGTAACCCCCATCAGCATAAAGCTGCAGAGGCCTGATGGGTGCGATTAAGTCAGGGATCAGTCCATACGAGCGACTCGATCACGCCTCGCCCGAGCCTAGCCTCGGGCAAGGGCAGCCGACCCTGAGGTGTTTCCGTCTCGCCCGAGGCCCCCTTTTTTACGGCAGACGCACCTCCGGCTCGCCCGAGGCCTTGCCTTCGTTAAGAAGCAACCCTGACTAAATCGCCGCGCCGACCAACCAAGTCACAGGGGCATTTAATGCAAAGGTAAGTGAGACTGACAGGCAGCCAGGCCTTGCCAAAGGCGCCATAGGAAGCTCCGCCCGACCCAGGGCTCGGACTCGGGCTAAGGCCCCGGAAGACGGCGAACTCCGCTCTGCCCGACCCAGGGCTCGGACTCGGGCTAAGGCCCCGGAAGACGGCGAACTCCGCTCCGCCCGACCCAGGGCTCGGACTCGGGCTAAGGCCCCGGAAGACGGCGAACTCCGCTCCGCCCGACCCAGGGCTCGGACTCGGGCTAAGGCCCCGGAAGACGGTGAACTCTGCTCCGCCCGACCCAGGGCTCGGACTTGGGCTAAGGCCCCGGGAGACGACAAACTCCGCCTCGCCCGACCCCCGGGTCGGACTCCGCTCTGGCCTCTGCCGAACGACCTCCGCCTCGCCCGACCCAGGAGCTCGGACTCGGCCTCGGCCATGCTGGACAGACTCGACCTCGGCTTCGGTGGAGCCTCCACGTCGCCCGACCTAGGGCACAAGTCCGCCACGTCAACAGGAAGCGCCATCATCAACCTACCCCGAGCCGACTCGGGCCGCAGAGAACAAGACCGACGTCCCATCTGGCTAGCTCCGCCAGATAGGCAATGATGGCGCCCCGCTAGCCCTATGACGACGGCGGCTCTCAGCTCCCTTACGAAAGCAGGGGGACGTCAGCAAGGACCCAACAGCTCCGACAGCTGTCCCTCCGCCAGGCTCCGTTGCTCCACCGACAGCCACGACACCACACCAGCTGGGTGCCAAGATCTCTCCGGCTGCCACCTTGGCATGTACTTAGGGCACTAGCTCTCCCCCGCTAGACACATAGCACTCTGCTACACCCCCATTGTACACCTGGCTCCTCTCCTTACGCCTATAAAAGGAAGGACCAGGGCCTTCTTAGAGAAGGTTGGCCCCCGCGGGAACGAGGGCAGGGGCAGGCGCTCTCTTGGGGCCTCTCGCTCCCCTCACCCGCGTGGACGCTTGTAACCCCCTACTGCAAGCGCACCCGACCTGGGCGCGGGACGAACACGAAGGCCGCGGGATCTCCACCTCCCTCACGACTCGGCTCCGGCCACCTCGCTTCTCCCCCCTTCGCGCTCACCCACGCGCTCGACCCATCTGGGCTGGGGCACGTGGCACACTCACTCGTCGGCTTAGGGACCCCCCGGTCTCGAAACGCCGACAAATGAATGCTCCACAAAATCACCCAACAAACAAGAATAAATAGATGTATGCTCTGGTATGATGCAACATACAAACTCCTCTAGGGTTTTATTTTACTAGGCTTACAGTTATATGAAACAAAATGATTCTCCACTATTTAGGAAAAAGAAAATAAAATCAAGGAAAAGAGAGGGTAATACCGGAATTTAGTGAATATTGGAAAAGAAATTTTATACCCCCAAATTCAGGGTGTTACAGAGACCCTCCTCCTCCAAGCTGGTGTTCGCTTGCGTGAGAGGAGCTGTCGAGGGCCTAGCAGCGAGAGCTGCTTGAATGGTCCCCGAAAGCACTCTGCGGCGCCTTGGAAGTCAGCGCACACAGTGATGATTCCTTGAGGTCCCGACATTTTTAGTATCATGTATGAGAAATGCGGAATAGCCATGAACTTCGCTAGTCCCGGCTTTCCAATGATGGCATTGTTCCATAGTCGAAGCACGCCACCTCGAACCTCAGGAACTCGGTTCTATATTTCTCTGGGGTTCTGAAGGTGACAGGCATGTAGATGTGCCCGAGCGGGCACTCCCCTTCAGTCGGCACGATGCCGAATAAAGGAGTATCTGACTCGGTGAGATCTTTGAGTGCGACGCCCAAGGCCAGGAGCATCCGGGGGAAGGTGACGTTGATGCTACTTCCCCCATCCACTACCACTTTCTTAACCGGCTCTCTCGGATCACTGGATCAACGAGGAGTGGGTACTTGCCGGGGTGGTCAAAGTTGAGCCATTGATCAGCTCGTCTGAAGGTTATCGCGTGCTCCGACTACCAGTAAGGAGCTGGGGCACTGGTGGTGGCCACCAGGACTTGCCGGTCGTTGAGCTTTTGCTACCTCCTATTCTTCTGTGCTCCGTGACCTCCGAAGATGATGTTGACCCCCCTATCAATGCGCGGAAACACTCCACCTCCTCCCCTTTCTTGCCGCTGAGGCTGCCTAGGATCACCAGATTCTCCTCGCGGTGGGGGAGGCGGTACAGGCTGGAAGGGTCAGCCATGTTCGACTTTGTGCTTAAAGTCCCTGCAGTTTCGTAGGGTGTGGCGCATATCCTTGTGGTACGGGCACTGGGCATCGAGGATTTCATCCAGTGTCCGTTCCCCTCTGCGTGGTGCACTGCGAGCTCGAGCGGCAGGTGGCCCTGCGGCGTGCACCTCCTCACGAGGCCTCTTCTCCCAGCGCCTATCTGGCTGCTGGTTCGTGTCACACCGTGGCGCGTGTGGTGTGGACTTCGTGCCTCCTATGAGGTCTTCGGCCTGTTCATCCGCGGTGATGTAGAGGTCTGCCTCCTGGAACAATTGTTTGGAGGTGGTTGGCGCTTTCTAGAGTATGGCTCAGACGAAAGCCAAGTCATTGGATCCCCGATAGAAATCTTCAATCACCGCTGCCTCGACGACTTCGGTGATATGGTTCCTCATGGTCTGAAACCTCTTGAGGTACGACTGGAGTTTTTCATCGCCCTGGCGCCTGATGGAATTGAGGTCCCATGGTTGCGCCAGCTTGTTAGAGAGAGACTCGAAGTTGGCGATGAAATACCGATTGAAATCGCTCCAACCGTCGATGCAGTGTCGTGGCAGACGTTGGAGCCACTACAGTGCATCTTGCCCTAAGACGATGGGCAAATACGCTGTCATTACGTCTTCTGTTGCCCCGGTGGCTTGGGCGGTGGTCGTGTAGATGGCCAACCAGCCACCTGGGGTCCTGCTTGGGCTCGTACTTGTCGATGTTGGATACCTTGAAGTTGGGGGCCACTAGATGGCCTGGAGACGCAGGGTAAGAGCAGAGACTCTGCACGTGTCTTCCTTTCGACGTTCGTGAGGTTGGCCCTAGGGAGGGGAGTCGGTAGTGTGTTGTCTCGACCGTCCCTGGAACGGACCACTAGTCGAGGCCACAGCCGACTCAGTTCGGGTGGCACGACTTCAAGCCGGGACTCCTCCTGGTGCCTTATCTCACTTTCGTGCCGTCAGTCGCACGAAGCGTCGATGGAGCTCCGCGCGTCTCGCCGGCTGTTGATGGCGTGGCGTAGGTCGCTTGGAGGATGAGCGATGGGTAGAAGGTGATTAGCTGCTCGAGTAAGAAGCCGTCGGTTGCCCTCCGCATCCGGGGTTCGCGGGAGGCCATTAGCTATCTGAGCCAACACCCCTCTGACTTCACTCAGCGTGTTCATTGCACGAGCGAAATTGGGGTACAGGTTCTGAGCAAAGAGAGGGTTCTCTTAATGCAGCCTTGCACCTTGCTTGGCTTGCTCCCGTTCTCGGTCCTGAGCTTGTCGACGATCACGGCGTCGAGAGTTCCACCTTTCTCGCTGTGCTCGCTCGTCAGGAGTTTCTCCCATTTCTGAGGCTTCATCCTAGGATATGGGCTGCGCCGGATCCCGTTCCCTAGCCTCGTGATGTCGCCGCATGTTCTGGCGTCTATTCCTCCGTCGTCGTGCCTCACGCTGGGGAGGTTCCTCCCCTTGCATGGTTGGCTCATCGTCGGAGACGGGTACTGACTCCAATCTCCCCCCGATGAAGATGATGGCGGGGTAGAAAGGAGCCGATGTGGTGGCGCTCTTCTTTCTGTCCTCCTTTGAGGGCAGAGGTGTCGAAAAGATGGCTCGGTGTGCTCTTGTCCCCTGACTCGGGACGTTTGCTTCCTTCTTTCGAGTGATCGGTGTCCACTCCTTTGTGGGCGAAGTGGATAGTGGAGTTTTCCGGGTAGGTGAGCTCCTGACTTTTGGTTGTAAGAGGTCATCTTTGCTCGGGGTGCGGGTGATGGCCATTGAGCATGCTTGAATCAACGACACACCCCTACCTGGCGCGCCAGCTGTCGGTGTTTAGAGTCTGACCGCACACCCAGGGTTACCCTTGTGGTGCTTTTGGGCAGGACAGTGTTGTTGACTGTAACTCAATGGTTCGTGCTGAATGCACGAGAGAGGGACAGGCGATTTTCTGCAGGTTCGGGCCGCTTAGAGAGGCGAAATACCCTACTTCCTTGGATGAATCTATATGTGGTAGGTTACAAGTGAGGTCTCCTGAATGGAGAAAGGCTAATGAGTTGGGTAGATGGTCGATGGAAATGATGGGGTATCCCCTGGGCCTTATATACACGACCGTGGGACACTCCATACGTACATGAGGATCATATGTATCCTAAATAATAGTGAACCGACTAAACTGATCTCCCTACAATCTTGTCGACTTATCCCTAATCTGCCCCGGTATTCGAGGACGCCATGCACGGGAAAGTCGGTGGTTTCAGCGGATAGCGCACAAGCTAACGGATTGCTTAGGTTTGAGTCCGTTGCCTTCTCAGGTCGGCCCATTCCGCTAGTAGCTCTAGCTCAGCCCACGAAGGGATGGCCTTGCGGGGTAACTGGCCCGAGGCCCCGCGTGAGGCCTTCTTGCCTTCTGGTGGACCCGGGGGATATCTGTCCCCCACAACTTCCAAACATGCCATGCTTTCAAAAGCTAGGTCCTAGCTAACTTCATTGTAGAGTGGACTCCTTCCCTGAGTGCACCTAGGTTCCAGATCCTAATGTGGGTCCCTCACAGCCAAATGTTAGACCACCGGTCTTCACTGATCCCCACTAGACTCTCTTCTTCGACGGGTTCGCCCGCAAATAGGGTCCAGAGTCGATCTAACGACTAGCATGACAACAAGCATGCCACCCCTGAGTGCAAGGTCATAGTCAGATTGTTTGAAACGGGATCACAATGGTGGCCCCACCTACGGGTTCGTAGTCTCTCCCAAGGTGGGCCTAGGGACCACTTTTAGTACCTTATAACTGGGGTACCCACTCCTGCTGTGTTAGGACAGATACCCTTGTAGTTAACTCTAACCACGTACTAAGGAGCTGAGCCATCGGGCCATAGGACTGGACCAGTCTGATAGGACCGCTAGCCTCAGGACCTACTTCCCGCTCGGGGATAGGTCCGGTGCTGCCACGTGCCCTAAGGGTGAAAGTCTCAGGGACCACTACTATGTGTCCAAACCCCCTCAGGTCGGACCTAGACCCCTACGTATGTTGTCCAGACCCCATGGCCGAGTTTTGAACCTCCATGTGTACCTTTCGGACCCCCTCACAGTGACCCCGGACCTCCCCGTTTGACATCTGGACCCCTGGTAGGTGGGACCCATGACTTTTGGCCAGTGCACGCTCTTGGTCCCTGTTCTCCGCTCGAGAAGGGGTCCTGTGGTGCCACATGGCTCATGGGCGTGTGGCATAAGCTTTCGGCTAGAAGCAAGCTCGATACCCACTTTCAATGCGAGCGACTGAGGCATGCCCTACTGCACATAGGGTATGGGCACATTTTTGTCAGGCCACACAGGCACAAATGACTGCTCCACGTGTTATCGATGCAGGCAATTGTGTGTCAGCATTTAGTGGATGGCTTGCATAGTACGCCGTGTGATACCGAGGCAGGCGGTTGTCTATGCGCCTTGCAAATGGCGATTCCAGCATGAGTAGCAGTTTGGTTTGTGTAGTGAGCTTGAGTCATTCGCATTAACTCTCGTGCATGTTAGCATATAGGGCTCCTCTCCACGGTCGACTCAAGCCGACATACGAGGCGGAGGACATGCCTGTTCAGAAGATCCACACGACAGTCGAGAAGAAGTCAATGTCTGTCATAGCATTTACAATTCCAAGTTGTATATATTTAATATTAGATTGTTAGGGCACACCTGTCGGGGCTCAACACCCTTGTACGTGTTCCCCTTGGACTATATAAAGTAGGGCACATGCGATACAAGGGGACACGCTCACTTAGACACATATTCATCCACACTCAAGGTCTCAGCAATACAACTCATAATGGATGTAGGATATTACGCTGCGGTGGCCCAACCACTCTAAATCCTTGTGTGTTCTAGTGTTCTACCATACCCATAGGCAAACCCTAGGCAACCCCCTCGTTCTTAGGATTAGGGGGTGCGTTCCGCCACCCGAGTGGAGTTTACCCCTGACAACATGTAATAAACTTAACATACATTATGGATGATGTAGTGAGTGTTTATTTTAAGCTTTTAACGATATAGCTTCTTCTACAAGTGCGAATATATAATCTGATGTGGACTTTTTACCTTCCTCACACCTCACATAATCTGAATCTGAGTAGCCTATACTATCAAGGCAACTTAATTTTCTATATGTTAACATGAGGCCTTTTGTTCATAGCAAATTTTGCAAGACTTTCTCATTGACTTTCTAGTGTTCTATTGCTGGATTCTTCTGATATCTGCCAGACATTCCAGTTATGAATGCCAAGTTAGGTTGAGTCCATATTTGAGAATACATTATGCTTCCGACGGTTGAAGAGTATGGAACCAATTTCATTCTCTCAATCACATATTGGTTCCTAGGGTATTGATCACTTCCCAACTTATCACCCTTCACTACTAGAGCAGTTGTGTCACATGCATTCATACTAATTTATTAAGTACATTTCTATATCTATGCCTTTTATGATAAACCTAATACCCATTTCTTTATATCTTGGTGAATCTCAATCCCTAAGATATAAGGTGTCTCTTCTAGATCTTCCATATCGAAGTGTCTGAATAGAAAACTCTTAGTTTTTTACAGCAAATTATTATCACTACTTGCGACTATGGTATCATCCATGTATAGTTTGAGAAAGATGAATTTCCCATTTTATAAATGCAATTATACTCTATGTTTTCCTTAGACCTAAAGTTATTAGTTTTCTTATCAAACTTAAGATACCATTGTCTTAACACTTGCTTTAAATTCATAAGCGGATTTCTTTAGATGGTATCCTAGATTTTCTTTGCCCTTTATGACAAAAAATTGGGTTGTTCCATGTATACATTCTCAATTAATTTACCATTAAGGAATGCAGTCTCTATAATCGTATGATGTAATTCTAAATCATAGTGTACGACAAGTGATGTAATTATTCTAAAAGATTCTTTTGACAAGATAGGTGAGAAAGTCTCTTTATAATAGATTTCTTCTCTCTGAGTGAAGCCTTTGGCCATAAGCCTTGCTTTAAATCCTTCTCCATTTAGTTTAGAGTCATGTTTTGTTTTGTATACCCATTTACATCCTACTATTTTGGTTTCTCTAGGAATTTCTACTAAGTGTCAAACCTGGCTGGTACTCATTAACTTATTTTTATCCTCCTTGGTTTTGATCCACTTAGACGAGTGAACAATGCTCATGGATTTCTTAAAAGAGATAGGATTGCCCTTGGTGTATATATCCTCTCTCATATAAGTCTCATAATCATTCGAAATCATTGACCTCATGTTCTTTAAAAATCTTCTAAGAACTGGTGTTGGGCACTTGTTCTCAAATGCTATAAATTAAGAACAAGGCAACATAGAATGTTAAATGTTAATGTCCTTCGTCCGTTGAAGCATTAACTCCCCGAGGGTTTAATGAACTTCGGACGAAGGCCATGATCAGAATATCACAAAGGGCATACCTTCGTGATCAAAAGTAATGTAAAATGAAGTATAAATTATAAAACTTTATAAAGAGATATGCTAAAAACAAAAAACATTATTCACATGTTTTGTCATATTTATACCTTCGTCTTGGCAGAAAGCGACAGTTCCAGTGCAATGTGTCAATGATTACAAGATTGCGTGAGCAGTACAGAGGTACTGTTCACCTATTTATAGGCACAGGGCGCAGCCTGTGTATAATTACAAATATGCCCTTTACAATTAACTACAATAATGACACAAAACATCATGGGCTTTTATGTCATTTCATCTTTAAGTCGGTTCGCCCCTTCGTCATGAGATCCGCCATTGTGCCGAAGCTTTATATGTGACAGCTTCAGCGCTGCTTCTGGGGAGATCTTCCGAAGGTGTTTCCTTTCTTTAGGATCTTCGGCTACGAAGCATACCCCCAACAGTAGCCCCTTCGCGGTGCTAGATCGTTTGTCGTAACGAGCTTGATCCGTGAAAAAGTCTTCTAGGCTTCGGGATGCCGAAGATTCGAAAAACACCTTCCCTGAGCTCGTTGGCGAGAAACGATTAAAATAATCCGCACGCGAGGTGGCCCCATCTTGAAGCAGTTGCGCGCGCCTTAGCGATTCACCTTCTTGGACCGTGTGGCCCACCGTTCAGTGAGTGCGGGTGGCTGTTTACCCGGTGCGGAAGACCTTGACGATTCACCTTCCCACCTGCGGCACTATATAAACAGACGGGTAGGTGTGAAGTTAGCACAACATTCATTGCTATTGCACTGTTTTGCTGCCAAAAATTTAACCAAAGCCGAAGCTTGATCATTGTGTTCGAACGAAGCGCCGCTTTTGATTCTGCTTCGTCACAAGAGGAAAAGCTTCGGAAAAATCAAAAAAGTCAACAACAAAAAATTTCAAAAAATTCATAATCAAATGGTGAGGGTGCGCTCCACGGCCAGGGTTGATTGTGAGGGAGATAAAACCGAAGCTACTGAGACTGTTCCCATTTCCGAAGCGATGAAGCGGTCTGGGCTGGTAACATCGAAGGATGCACCTGCCGCTGAAGCAGAGCAGGCTGATGTTGAGGAGACTGATTCCGAAGATGATTACAACAGTGCAGTGCCGAATAAACCCAGCCACATGGATTTCGGAAAATATACTATCTCTGAAGGTGATTTGCCTAAGATGGTGAAGTTGGGCTATTTTAGTGAAGCGAAGAAAGAGCTGATTCGCTTTGGAGGGGAAGAAACTATTCCGAAGCCAGGAAAAGATGAAGTAGTGGTCTTTAAAAGTTTCTTTAAGGCTGGTTTAAGATTCCCTTCGAACAAGATGATTGCTGATGTGCTGAAGAAGTTTGGGATCTACCTTCATCAGCTAACTCCTAACGCTATCGTTAGGCTTAGCGTTTATATTTGGGCCCTCCAAAGCCAAGGGGTGGAACCATTTGCCGAAGGTTTTTGCCGAGTGCACGAGCTTCATTACCAGACCAAAGCTAGAGCAGATGGGCTACATGAAAACTTTGGCTGCTACAATTTTGCCTACCACAAGACTACAAAGTATCCTGTGATCAGTTACCATAGCAAGTGGCCAGCTGGCTGGAAATCCGAGTGGTTCTACGTCAAAGTTGACGAAGATAAGGAGAAATTGGTCCAGAGTCCGTTGGAATTGGTCTTCGGAGAGACCAGACCCCAGTGCAACATGACACCAGAGGGTCCGACCCAAATTGCTCTGGCTGAATTTAGAGTTAATGCAGAGCACATCGGCACTAGGGACTTAGTGCAAGAATTTTTGGCCTTCAGAGTGTTCCCAACTATGAAAGAGTGGGCCATGCCGAAGCTTGAAGGAAAAAAGAAGGAAGGGGAGCTTGTTCGGTTGCCTTATCATTACAAATTCAAGAAACATTTCAGTGTGCCTTGCCAAGAATGGCTGGACACGATCGAAGTAATGTGCAACGAGATACTCGGCAATTACTCTCGAAAAGAAGATCAGTTGATGACAGCAGCCTTCGGCACCCGTTTGAAGCAAAGACTGAACCGAGTAATGGATGATATTGACTTTGAATATCTCGACTACGAGCAGCTAGATAAGGGTGCCAAAGGGCAAAAAAGGAAGAGAGTGGGTGATGCTCTGACTAAAGATGATGAAGATCAATTGAAAAAGAAAAAACCAAAGCCCGAGCCAAAAACAATTGCTTCGAGGAAGAGAAAAATTTCAGCTCCGAAGTAGAAGGCGATTGACGAAGAAGAAGAAATTGCTGCATCACCTTCTTCCATTGTCTTCGAGGAAATTTTAAAGGTAATGACTGAATCCTTGCCTATCAAGCTGAGTCCATTAGGGTCACATCTGACGAAGCTTTTTCAGAAGGACAAGGAACCCGCAAAAACGGGGAAGGCAGCTAGGCCAAAAAAGCAAAGAATTATTACAGTGACAGAAGTCATTAAAAAGACACCACCAAGAGCTTTAGCTCCGAAGGCGCCAGTTGTTGAGGACATACCGGCTACCGAAGCTGCACCTTCGGAGGCTATAGCTGCCGAAGCTGCCACAGCCGAAGATACAGAGTTAGAAACCACCATTGCAAATATTGATAAAATACCGCTAGACATGGCCGCAGAAGAAGCTGCAGCAGCTACCGAAGAGACTTCGGCCCTAGAGCCCAAGAAAAAGAAGGAAATAGCCGAAGACACTTCGGAAGACGAAATTTTTAATTTTCAAAACTTAGTTGGGCAAGAGCTGACCAAGGCCGAAAAAGAAGAGTTAAAAGAGTATGCCATATCTTGTGGGTATCGGCCGGGGGCATTTCTCTTCGGCGGTATCGATGATGAAAAGCTGGGCTGTATCCGAGATCAGACCGGAGCGAAGGTTATCGGTACTCTATCAAAGAGTATCGATTTCCCGAAGCTTGAAACAGACATCAGCCGCTACCGACGACAGCACATCGTCGGTAGTTTGTTTTATTCTAATTTCAAGGTAAACAACTTTTCTCAATCTTTCTATCGTTTGTAATAACGAAGATGTTTTCTAACGAATGTTGTTTATGTACAGAGTATGTTGCTGAGCAAAGCTTTAAAAATGCAACAAGACTTGGAAGTCAAAAAACACGAGGTTATAATCGAGAATTTAGAAGGCAAAATAAAAGACCAATCTGCTGCTCTTGAAAGGAAAGACTTCGAGCTTCAGACGACCGAAGGCTTATTGGCAGAAGCTGAGGCTAAAATATCAGAACTGAATACGAAGCTTCTCTGCCAGTTAAAAAGTTTTGAACAAGAAAAACAGAAGCTGAATGAAAAATTTGAGGCCGAAGTCCAGAAGGTTTCAAATTTGCAAAAATCATTAACAAGCCTTCAAAATAAATGTTTAGAATTCAGCACTCGATGTATTCAACGGCTGAAGAAGGTCTTCTATTCAGTCGGGGCCAGCAGTGAAAAATTTACTCCTTCAGCTGAAGATCTACCAGGGCCTTTGAACACATCGAAGGTGAAATTGATGACCTTGATGATGTTATTGCTGGACATGGTGATTTCTGTGCCCTGGTAGCTTCTCGGGGCACTGCTGCTGCGTTCCTGAAATCTGGGTGCGAGCACGGAAAAATTATCAACAGACCCAATTTTAGTTTATCACCAGCAGATCTAGATGATATCCCCAATCTTGCTCGAAGTATAGCAAATAAATTTATAAAGGTGGTATGGACAAAAGGTGGACGAGACAAAGCTGGTGACGAAGCTCGGACTCATCTTAAGCGGGTAACAAAATCATACCTTGTGCTTACCTCTTCCTTCAAACTTGAATTTTGCTTACAGTGCTTTAACTTGTGTAGGATGACGAAGCCGAAGCCGAAGCTTGAAGAGTAGGAAGATGACGCCGAAGCTTTAATGGATGACTATGCCGAAGCTAAAGCTTGATGAGTACTGATGAAGCTTGAACAGATGACTGTAGAAAAAGCTCGAAAAACTTTTTGTAATAACTTTTGTAAATGTAATTAAATTTTACTTGATGAACTTTAGCCGTACCTTGTAATATATCGCTACCTTCCCATGAATGTATGAAGTGCTTTGATGTGAACGAAATTAGCATTTTTGAGCCGAAGGCGAAAAACACCTTCCCTTCTTTTCGTACACAGCGAAGCATAAAAACTGCTTCTTTTTCTCTTTTGCCGAAGCCTGATCTTTAGAGCCGAAGCAACTGCTTGTGTTATGATAATGATGATCCTACGTATGTCTAAATGAATGTTTATGAATGCAAATGTTATGATGTAATGTACTGTGCAAATGAATGTCCAAACACATATACGAAGCAACAACCAAAGCCTTCATTCCCTTAGGAATAAACAAAGTCTCTTTGCCGTTTATTTTTCGGCTTCACCGCTTATTTTTCGGTGTATCAGCGCTGACTTTTCGCTGTAAGTTCTGCATTCCCTTAGGAACGTCTTTTGAACTTCTTCGCCTTCTATTTCGGCGGTATCGCGTTGACTTTTCGTGCTTCGCCTTATATTTCGGCGGAATCAACGTTGACTTTTCGCTGTAAGCTCTGCATTCCCTTAGGAACGACTTTTGAGCAGAAAACTTACGTTGCGCTCCCTTAGGAACGACTTTTTGTAGCTTCATCGTGCTCTGCATCCCCTTAGGGACGTCTTTCGAGCTTCTTCCTGTTTCGTCTTTTTTCTTTGCACTCAATGGTGCGAGCTCAGTTTTTACATTTACATCTTTGGGGGATATTGCTCTTGTAGAGCTGTAATAAGAAAAAGGGAAATTACATACTATGGCCCCATTAAAAACCTTTCTCCCCCTTCGGAAAGGAAAAGGGTGTCATAGGAAAAAAATAAAAAGATTACATCAAGCTATACATAATATCGCCGAAGCTCATCCGCATTCCAAGATCTGGGAATGTCGTTGCCGTCCATATCCTTCAATCTGTAGGAACCGGGTCTTGACGAAGATACTACCAGAAAAGGTCCTTCCCATTTCAATTGTAGCTTGCCTACTGTATCTGGGTTGGCGACTCTCCGAAGTACCAAGTGACCTGGCCTGATATTTTTTAACCGAACCTTTCTGTCACGCCACTTTATTGTTTCAGCTTGATATTTATTGATGTTCTCCACAGCCTGAAGCCTGATCCCTTCTAAGGCATCTTTTGCCACAGAACAATCAGCTTCGTCCTCTGCCGAAGCTACTGTTCTTATTGATCCTGCTTTAGCTTCTTCCGGAGTTATTGCTTCGTCACCAAACAGTAATTTGAATGGTGAAAAGCCTGTTGACCTTGACATTGTTGTATTGTGGCTCCACACCACTTTGATCAATTCATCTGGCCACTTTCCCCTGGGCTGATTGAAGATTAACTTCATTATTCCCATCATTATAATGCCATTAGCTCTTTCAACAAGTCCATTTGACTCCGGATGCCTGACTGATGCAAAATGAAATCTTCGTGCCAATTTGCTCACAGAACTCTTTGAAAGCTTTGGCATCAAACTGTGTTCCGTTGTCCACAGTAATAGCCTTCGGCACTCCGAAGCGACAAACAATATTTTGCCAGAAAAATTTCTGAACAGTGACTGAGGTTATTGTGGCTAAAGGCTTCACTTCAATCCATTTGGAAAAATATTCTACCGCCACCACAACATATCTTAAATTTCCTTGTGCTGGTGGAAGTGGGCCTAGAAAATCAAGGCCCCATCTTTGCAATGGCCAAGTGGGCTGTATTAACTGAGTCAGGGATGAAGGTTGTTTCTGGTCTCTCGCACATTTTTGGTAGCCTTCGCATTTTTGAACTAATTCTGCTGCATCCGAAGCTGCCTTCGGCCAGTAGAATCCTTGTGCTTCGATTTCCTTTGTCGAAACCAAGCAACCAAGGAATTTTCCCTTCTTTACTCCAAAGACACATTTTTCTGGATTCAATTTCAGGCCAGCTTGCCTAAAGTTAGCAAATGTTTCCTGCAGATCGGCAATGTGATTTTCTTGCTTCGTGCTTTTCACTATGATATCATCAACATATGTTAGCACATTTCTGCCTATCTGAGAATGAAGGACTTTAGCTGTCATTTTGCTGAAGCTTCCTCCAGCATTCTTGAGCCCCTCAGGCATCCGAAGGTAACAATATGTTCCACTGGGGGTTATGAAGCTGGTTTTTGGCTCATCTTCCTTCTTCATCCAGATTTGATGGTAGCCTGAATAACAATCTAGCAGACTCATGAGTTCTGACGAAGCTGCTGCGTCTACTAGAGAATCTATCCTTGGTAATGGAAATTCATCCTTCGGACAAGCCTTATTGAGATCAGTAAAATCAATGCACATCCTCCATTTACCATTGGCCTTCTTCACCATAACAGTGTTAGCTAGCCATTCTGGATATTTTACTTCTCTGATGACTCCAGCACTGAGAAGTCTTTTCACTTCATTTCGAGCACCTTCAGCTTTTCATCAGACATCTTCTGAAGCCTCTGCTTTCTGGGTCTGAAGGATGGATCAACATTGAGCGAGTGTTCAATGACATCCCTGTTGACACCACATAGATCGTTGGCGGACCATGCGAAAACATCTTTGTTGTTGAACAGAAACCTTGTTAGGTTTTTCTCCTGTTCCTCGGACAATTGAGATCCCAGCAACACCTTCTGCTCTGCTATATCTTCACATAAGAGCATGGGCTTCGGCTGATCGACCGAAGCAGCCTTCTCCCTTCTATACTTGTACTGCTCACAAGCTTCAGCTCCATCTATATTATGGATTGCTTTTGAATCTGTCCAGTTTCCTTCGGCCTTTCTTGCAGCTTCCTGTCTTCCATGGATAGCAATAGGTCCTTGATCCGAAGGTATCTTCATGCAAAGATATGCTGGATGAAGAATTGCTTCAAAAGCATTGAGTGTCCCACGACCAATTATTGCATTGTAGGGGTACTCCATGTCGACAATATCAAACACAATTTGTTCAGTCCTTGTGTTGTTGACGAATCCGAAGGTGACTGGCATCGTGATCTTGCCAAGCGCTACAATCTGTCTTCCTCCGAAGCCACAAAGAGGGTGTGTAGCATCATGAATCTTATCCTCTGGCTCTTGCATCTGTCTGAAGGCTTTAGCAAATATAATATCTGTTGCACTTCCTGTATCGACCAGAACATTATGGACCAGAAATCCTTTGATAACACAAGAAATGACCATAGCATCATTGTGAGGGTAATCCTTGAGCTGAAGGTCCTCTTGAGAGAAGGTTCGTAGCCGAAGCAGCTCCAGCTTGGTTGTTGAATGAAGCCATTAGCTCAAAAAGTGGAAGTGAGTTCACCAGAGGTGGGCGCCAATGTTGGGCACTTGTTCTCAAATGCTATAAATTAAGAACAAGGCAACATAGAATGTTAAATGTTAATGTCCTTCGTCCGCTGAAGCATTAACTCCTCGAGGGTTTAATGAACTTCGGACGAAGGCCATGATCAGAATATCACGAAGGTCATACCTTCGTGATAAAAAATAATGTAAAATGAAGTATAAATTGTAAAACATTATAAAGAGATATGCTAAAAACAAAAAACATTATTCACATGTTTTGTCATATTTATACCTTCGTCTTGGCAGAAAGCGACAGTTCCAGTGCAATGTGTCAATGATTACAAGATTGCGTGAGCAGTATAGGGGTACTGTTCACCTATTTATAGGCATAGGGCGCAGCCTGTGTATAATTACAAATATTCCCTTTACAATTAACTACAATAATGACACAAAACATCATGGGCTTTTAAGTCATTTCATCTTTAAGTCGGTTCGCCCCTTCGTCATGAGATCCACCATTGTGTTGAAGCTTTATATGTGACAGCTTCGGCGCTGCTTCTGGGGAGATCTTCCGAAGGTGTTTCCTTTCTTTAGGATCTTTGGCTACGAAGCATACCCCCAACAACTGGTTCCACTTTCTTGTTAAGGTTGTTTTAGCTCCTTATTTATAGGGACAGTGACCTAAGGCACCATTATTAGGGACTCAGGGACACTAGCATATGTTTTTGAAGGAACAACAATAGGTGTCACAATCGCGAGTGATTTGACTACAGTAGGTACCAAGAAGAATGACTCAAAATCATTAGAATTGTGGCTCCCCTAAGCATACCATCTTCTAAAAAATAGCTTGTTTGATTTCTACAAACATAGTATGTTTGTTAATAGTAGAAACAATAACCCTTTGATCTTTCTAGATATCTAATGAAATGGCAACTTACTACCTTGGACTCTAGCTTCCCAATATTTGGGTTAAATACTTTAGCTTCCATTAGATAGCCCCACACATACAAATAATTTAGTGAGGGCTTCCTCCCAATCCACAACTTATATAGTGTTTTAAGCATCAATTTATCGGGAACTGTATTAAGGATGATGTGAATAATGTTTTTCAATATCTAGGTAAAAACATGAGTCGTCAATGTGAGTTTGTATCTCTATTTCCTTTTAGCTTCTACATTTATATTGTGTACCATGGTTGTGTGCTTTACCTTCTTAGCTTAGTTGATAGGTTTGGAACCTAGGTTGCATAACTATTTGCAGTAGAGATATAAACACACTTAGTCACAACTATAGTTGCACACAAATAGTTTGTTTGTTGCATAGGTTTTTACTAGGAAAATATTAGAGCCTTTAGTTTGTAAAGTAGGTTGCTTAATTCAACCACTCTTAGGTGTCTTGGTTCCTATAGTCTGCTAGGAGTGTCAGGCACAAAGTCATTGTCATGAGGTCCATAGTCATATTGACCATGATTACTGTCCCGCTAGGTATGTACACCACGAAGCCTAGAACCATGAGGCACCTAACCTCTTGGTCTAGTTGCACACTTCTGAACATGCATAACATGTACACCATGGGGAGAGCGGTACATTTTTTGGTTCTTCATCTCAAACCCATGTCTATCAATCTTATTCCTTCCAAAGCACATTAAGTAAGGTAATCATTCCTATGGCAATACTCACATTGACACCTCACCACTTCTTAAGCTAATGGTTCATTATAGGATTGTGGTTCAATCTTGGATGAGGTTTTTGAAGGGTTCCCTCAAGGATGTTAGGAAGAGTGTAAAGTGGGGTTTTCATGTGGTTTCACTTTGGATTCATACTTTGTTTATGGGGTGGAGATTTGGGTGGTTCAAAAAACACTCCACATTTTGTGTTTGGTTTGCTCACACTCAAATACTTGGTTGGTGTGAGTTTCATAAAGGTGAGAGTGGTAGAAGACGAATGCTTCTTAGTGGGGTTCAAATCATTACACTCACCTATCTTGTCATAGAGCATGTCACCACCAACACCATCAGTAGCAAAACTAAAAGTCGCCTAGAGGGGGGGTGAATAGGTGAAACTTGAAATTTATAAACTTAAACACACACTAAGGTTAGGGGTTAGAGTTAGAATTAAATTCAAGTCCAAAAGAATATCTCTCTTGCTAGGAGTTGCTCAAGGATGCGGATGACGTATGGGAGCCAACTCAAATTTATACTAGCAAGGAAACGTTAGAGAGGGGAAAACAAATCAAACAAGAATCAAGGCGAGTGAACACGATGATTTGTTTTACCGAGGTTCGGTTCCAAAAACCTAGTCCCCCTTGAGGAGGTCACAAAGACCGGGTCTATTTGAACCCTTTCCCTCTCTCAAACGGTTACTTAGACCGAGTGAGCCTTCTTCCTTACAAAGCACTTTCCCTCTCTATTTCAACCCTTTCCCTCTCACGGGTCACTAAGACCCGCAAGGACCACCACACACTTGGTGTCTCTTGCTTCGTTTACAAAGCACTTGAGAATAAGAATGGGAAAAGAAAAAGGCCAAACCAAGCGACAAGAGCAACAAAAGAACACAAAACACCCTCTCTCAAGTCTCTAATGGAATTGAGTTGATTTGGTGGCTTGGAGAGGATTTGATCTATTGAATGTGTCTTAGAGTGGAGTCTTTTGCCCTTGTATTGAATGCAATGTTCAGAATGCTTGGATGCCAAAGGATGTGGTGGTTGGGGGTATTTATAGTCCCCAACCACTTATAGCCGTTGGCCAAGGCTTTTGGCGATGGGCGCACCAGATAGGCACTATGCACTCTCCGGTGCACGCCATGTCAGCGTGTCCGTTAGGGTTCCGAGCAGTTGACCGTTGGCGCCACCTGTCGTCTTGCTGCACCAGACAGTCCGGTGCCCTCTGACTTCTGCGCTCTGACTTCTGTCATGGCACTGTAGCGCACTGTAGCACTTTGCAGAGTCGACAATTAGCGCTGGGAGCCGTTGCTCTGCTGGCTCACCGGACAGTGTGGTGGCACACAGGACAGTCCGATGAATTATAGCGGAGAACGCCTCCATTTTCCCGAGAGTGGCTAGTTGACATCTGTACGACCCTGGTGCACCGGACACTGCCCGGTGGCACACCGGACAGTCCGGTGCGCCAAACAACAGCACACTCAAGTCCTATTGCTCCAATAAAATTGTCTTCCCAAACTGATTTCTTTCTTGGTTTGTGTTGAACCTTATGCACCTGTAATACATGAATTCTAGACAAACTAGTTAGTCCATGTGTTTGTGTTGGTCATCAACCACCAAAATTTATTATAGGAAATGGTTAACCCAATTTCCCTTTCAATCTCCCCCTTTTTGGTGATTGACGCCAACACAAACCAAAGCAAATATGAAGTGCAGAAATGTAACTAGTTTGCAAATGAGTTGATTGTGCATAGGTTATGTAGAATTGAACTAATTGAAAGTATCACTAAGAATGAATATGAGTGAATAGATTGTCTTTGTTTTATTTAACATTTTGGACCACATTTGCACCACTTGTTTTGTTTTGCCAATCTTTTGGAATATCTTTTCAATGTATTTTTGCAAATAGTCAAAGGTATAGGAATATGATTGCAAGGAGCATTTTTGGGATTTTGAAATTCCTCCCCCTGTTTCAAATTCTTTTCCTTTGACTACATAAATGCTCCCCCTAAAGAAATTCTCCCCTTAGCTTTCAAGAGGGTTTTTGAAATTTATACCAAGTGAAGAAATTTTTGTGTACTAATGTGAAGTGTTGGGGACTTGTTCTCAAATGCTATGAATTAAGAACAAGGCAACACAAAATGTTAAAGGTTAATGCCCTTCGTCCTTCGAAGCATTATTTCCCTTAGGATATAATGATCTTCAAGCGAAGGTGATAAAGAACATACCTTCATCATCACAGTATATGTTAATGAAAGAAGTATATGAAACATAAAAGATAACATGAATAATGGTATGACATTGTTAACATATTTATTATTATCATAAATAAACAGAAACAATATTGTATCACATTTGTACCTTCGGCTTGACAGAAGGTAAAAGTCCAAGCGTGATGCACGAGTGAATACAAGTCAGCATGAACAGTACGGGGGTACTGTTCATCTATTTATAGGCACAGGACACAGCCTATGAAAAATTACAGTTATACCCTCTGCATTTACTATTGACTAATAGAAAAATCTATAAGGACTAGATAGCCTTTTCCCTTTTAAGTCGGTTCCTCCTCCCGCGATTGAGCTGAAGCTTCCTTTCGCATAGCTTCGGAGCAACAGCAACCTTCGTCACGATCATGTTCTTCTCATCGTACATGCTTTTAATCCTGAATCCGAAGGTACCTGTCTATAAACCATACTTGGAAAACATTGTTAAGTTACGTTTTTGAGGACCTTCGGAGGACGAAGGCCCCCAACAGTAGCCCCTCGCAGTATTAATTTGTTTAGGGTAAAAAATTCAGACTGTGACATGGACGAAGGCCTTAAGCCGAAGGTCTGAAAAAACACCTTCCCTTTGCTAGAATAGCAACAGTCAATGACAGATGGGGCCCCTTGGTTTGGAGCGCGCCAAGCGTATAAATAAGAGCTCGTACCGACCTCATTTGATACACTGCCTGTGCCATTTGCTTTATTTTCTCAATTTCACAGCTGTTGCTCATCAATACTTGCTAGTTTTTCAAAGCTCTTCAAGCTTCGGTTTGAAAGACACATTTTTGTCATTTCTGAAAGAAAGAATGTCTCAGGAGAAGAAGGTTGTTGCTGAGACGAAGCTTGCTGAAGAGGAGAAGCTTTTTGAGGAAAAGAAGGTTGTGGATCCATACATTGCTGGTTTTGTCAAGTCAATGGCAAAAACAAACACAGAAAAGATTACTAAGGAAATATTGGAGAGCCTGTCTGAGGATACTGGTGACAGTGATAGTTATGATGCAGAAAGTGGTGGCAAAGATTCTGAGGATCGACCCTGGAGGCCTAGCCATAAAATTTTCGGGAAATCTTCCATTAAGCAAAGTCACCTCGAAAACATGAGGGGAAGATACTTTCGAGATATGTCTATTGTGAGAATTGGTGGAGACAAAAAAATCCCTGCCCCTGAGGAAGACGAAGTAGTGATTTACCGAAGCTTCTTCAAGGCTGGGCTTCGGTTTCCATTGAGCAGGTTTGTGGTCAAAGTGTTGAAAATTTATCAGATTTACCTTCACCAGATAACCCCCGAAGCTGTTATTAGAATGGGGATTTTTGTTTGGGCGGTGAGAAGCCAGGGACTGGAGCCTAGCGCAAAATGCTTTTGCAGTATGCACAAGCTTGTGTACGAGACGAAGGCCATGGGCAAAGAACAATATCATAATAATTTTGGCTGCTACGGATTTGCCGCCCGCCCCAATGCAAGCTACCCGGTGCCAACATACCGAAAAAGGTGGCCCGGGGCCTGGATGGAGGAATGGTTTTATGTGAAGATGACTTGAAGGCAAGAGAAGATATCAAGGAAGTTATTATGCGCCCTATTTGGTCCCGCTTCGGCCTTCGAAGGCCGAAGGTTGAAATTGACGAAGCCACCGAAGCATGTCAAAAGGCATTTGGTACTATCTGCTTCTTTATTGGTTCGAGAGATTTGGTTCAATGACACATAGCATACAGAGTATGGCCGCTTATAGAGGGCTGGTAAATGCCGAAGGAAACCATCAGCAAATCTAGTGAAGGTGATCTGGTCCGGCTGAAGTACACATTCAGATACGGAGATAAATTCGATGAAACGAATGATGACTGGCTAAAATGCATTGAAGTTACCAGTGATGAGCTGCTTGGATCGTATTCCAAAGCGGAAGATAATGCACTATCCACAGCCTTCGGAGGCCGGGGAAAGAAGAGGTTGAACAGAGTTTTTGACGCTATTGGCTTTGTTTAACCGGACTACCTTATCCATTGCGGGGCCAGGGAAAGAAGAGGAAACCTGCCGCTTCGGCCACTCTAGACGAGCCTACACCGAAGGGCAAGAAATTGAAGGTCCTTACCCACCGGCCACGCTATATTGAGCCGGCCATGGTGCCTGAGTTTGGCGGGGAGGCTTCTTCAGCTGCTGAACCAGAAAAAGTTGCTCCCCCTGTGCAAAGGACTGAAGAACCAATTGCAATGTCGAAGCTACCCTCAGCTGAGCTAGCTGATACGAAGACTGATAAGGGTAAAGCTGAAGATACAAACATTCGAGAATCAAAAGTGCTAGGAATTCTAAGCCCATCATCAGAAGTGACAGTGCTGAGGGCATAAAAAGGTTCTGCCACAACTCCCAAGAGGAGAAGGATGGCAAACGTACTAGATGTGCTAGAAACAGTGAAGACTTTGAGCTATACTCCTTCAAGGAAAGTTGCTGAGGCTTCAAAAGTGCCCACCGAAGTTGAAACAAAGCCGGCCAAAATTGAAGTTGCAGTAATCCAAGCTGATACCGAAGCTGGGCCTTCAGAACCCGCTGAGAAAAGGCCTTCGGAAATTGAAGGTAGGGCGACAGAAGAGAGGGCCACAGAGCGTGCTTCGCATGAAAAGGTTACCACTCCTGCCCCTGAAGCTTTAGAAGAGACCATTGATTACATCATCCGCCATGCTTCGGGAAAGGAACTCTCTAATGAAGAGAAATGAGAGGCTCAACATTATGCACAAAGATTAAAATACCCCAAGGGGGCATTAGTGTTTAATGGTAGTGGGGAGGAAGACTTTTTGTACTGTCTCACGGATAGTAAGGAGATATCCGTCTGTCAGGAGATGGGTAGAAGCTTCAGATATCCGAAGCTAGAAGAAGGTCTTTCAGTATCATCAAAGGATGAATTGGCTGACAGTTTAGCATACAATAGCATAAAGGTCTAAAAGCTAATTTTGTATTTTAAAACGAATTGTTTCATTTGCTTATAGTTGATCTCGTTCTCCTTTTACAGGGCCTAATCCTTAGCAATGCCCTTAGAGCACAGAAAAACGCTGAAGATGAAGGGCATACAATGGCTTTGAACAACCTTCGTTCATAGGTGATTGAACTAAGGAACGAAGGCCTTGAAAAAGACAAGATACTAATTTTATTGGTAAACAAAGTAAAAGAAGACGAAGTTAATTTCAAAGCTCAAGCCGAGGTCCAAAAGAATGAGATCGAAGACCATCAGAAACAACTAGCAGAAGCCAAAGAAAAATGTGCTGTTGCAGAAGCTGATCGAGAGGCCTGTGAGTATTGGAAAAATTATTTTGAAAAAACAGTAAAAGAGCTTCACGCATCCAAGGAGAGATGTTTTGAAAAATCTTTAGGCTGTGTGAAGAAGATAAAGACCAGCTTCGCCAACGTGGGCGCCTTTTCAAACGAAGATAACTTCATACGAGGTGACCCTGAGGGCGTAATCGAGTGGATCAGCGGAGAAGCTGAAGCTTTTGAGTAAATCTTAAGTGATCATGGGGATGTCTGTGCGTTCTCTGGTGCGAGAGGAGTTTCAGCTATCTTGGAGAAGGCGGGTTGTAATCATGTTAAAACCTTGGCCCAGGCCGAAGCTGCCCTCTCCGTGGATGACACGAAGGACCCCTCGGCCGAAGCTAGCTTTCTTGGTGGAAAATTTTTCACTGACATCTAGGAGAATGGTGGCCGAGAAATGGCCCACGAGATAATGAAAAAGAGCGAAAAAGATATTCATGATGCTCGAGAAGCAGCAAAGGAAGCTGAGAAAGCTACAGAGATCGAAAGACGAATAGGTATTGTTGACCTGGTTTTAAGCTTCGTCGATAGCTTTCATGGTTTCGAACTGATTGATTATTTCTTTCGCAGCTGAATTATCTCCTCCACCGGAGCCATTTGACCCCCTGGCTGACCCGGAGTCGAAGAAAGCAATAGAAATTATCAACATAGCCGAATCTATTGTTGGCGAAGTCATCAACAAGTTACTTAACGAAGTCGCGGAAAAAGTTCTGAAGAGGACTAGTTTTTGTAAAAACGTTCTTAGGTGGTTAATGTAACATTTGTTGAACTAAGTCTGTAATATTTGATACATAAAGTTTTGAATCTAATATGTAAACTATTTTGCAATTCACTTCTTTGCGATGTATGAAACTTTTTACATACATACCGTTTTTGAGCCTTCGGCGAAAAAACACCTTCCCTTCTTTTCATGCTTCGCAAAGACGTATACTTATGTTTCGTGAGAATATCCATACTTCGTAAAGAGCATCCAAGCTTCGTAAAAATAGCAATGCTTCGAAAACAATAGACCTCTTCTTCCACATCAGAGCTGATGAAGCTATAATTCCCAGTTTACTTTGTGCCTTAGCACCTTTTGACCTTTGTAAAGCATTCTCTAAAGATTGACTTTGTTTCCAATTCGTGTCATTAGTGCAATATGATGTATGATGTGATGATATGTGAGATGATGCGATGATATGATGCGAAGAATGATGCTAATGCCGAAGACACACGCCCCCGCTGAAACACAATCTCTGCGTCCCCTTAGGGACGATCAAAATCTCTTTGCCGTTTATTTTTCGGCGGTATTTTCGCGTTGACTTTTCGCGCTTCGCCTTATATTTCGGCTATATTTTCGCGTTGACTTTTCGCGCTTTACCTTATATTTCGGTGGTATTTTCGCGTTGACTTTTCGCGCTTCGCCTTATATTTCGACGGTATTTGGCTCTGTATTCCCTTAGGAACGACTTTTGAGCAAAAAACTTACTCTGTGCTCCCTTGGGAACGACTTTTGAAGCTTCGACAAGACTTTTGCTGCGCTCCATTAGGAACGACTTTTTGAAGCTTCGGCAATTTTCGAGCTTCGTAAATCTGTGAAGAAGATACATTTCATTTTAACAGAAATGAAACTATTACAAAGAATTAAAACTAGATTTGCATTACTTGTCCTTTATTAAGAAACAAAATGGCATAAAGTAAAAAAGTGCTTCAGAGGGTAGGATATCTCTCAATAGATGTGCTTTGACTCCGGCACAGTACTGTTAACTGTGCGAGCTTCGGATTCCTCCCTAAAGTCCCTCTTGTGGTACCCAGTTTGCAAAGAAGAGAAGTTGGGGGTTGTTCTTTTTGTTTTTTTCCTCATTCGGTTGTTGCATTTTTGGGGATTTGGAATTTGTGGAAAACATTCACAACTAGGGCAGTAGAATTTCTTTGGTTTGGCGCTTGCGATGGGGTCGGGAGCTGTCGCGTGGGCTAGTTGGGCCGCGATTGGTGATTCGGCCCACTATCCCTCCCAAACCCTAGCCGCCCTCCCTCGTAACCCCCTCCACCTTTGTGCAGCTGCCCCCCCCCCCCCCCCGCTTCCCCCACACTTTGGCCGCCGCCCCCCCTTCCATCTCCTCCTCTCTCAATCCTTGCAGCCACACCACCATACCCTAGCCGCCCCCCCATCTCCTCCTCCCAAGGTGATTTTTGTGTTTATCTCTTGTTCATTTACGCTGCAATTCAATTGATTAGATGTTGCGTTTGCGATTGGGTAGAGGGGCTATCCAGAATTTTAGGTGGTGGATGAACATCAGTAGTTCTAGCAGTTTCTGGGCTTTTTTCGTGAAAAATTAATGGGAATCAGTTTGGGGATCATGTAGAACTTTGTTTTACCTTTCCAACGAGTATTTATGCGCTCAATTTAGAGTTATAAATTAAAAGTTATCACCGTTTGAATCCGGGTATGTGGCTGTCCAAAAAAAAACAGATTTTCAGGAGGATGAACAGCAGCAGTATTAGCAGTTTCTGGGGATTTTTCGGAAGTAATTAGTGTTAATCAGTATGAGAATCATGTAGGGCTTTTTCTTATCTTTCCAACAAGTACTTATGCGCTTGATTCGGAATTATATTTTAAAAGTTATCGCTGTTTGAATCCGAGTATGTCGCTGCCCAAATCAGAAAAAAACATATTGCAGGGTTTATTTTGTGGACCGTTTAGGGGTAATTAGAGGTTAGAATTTAATCATAAATTGTATACAAAACTTGTGGGGAATTTTATGTAGTTGTCTCTGGAGTTTTTGTTTGACACCACTGCTGTCTTAATTTTAAAGTTATGAAATTGTTATGCAGCGTCGCTGCAGTTTGGTTGGTGTGGGGAGAATTGTTACCCGCGGCAGGGTTTGAGATTGCACGTAGGTGCGGCGTTGTTTTTGAGGCTTTTTATGTGAATTTGGTGCACTAAGTTGGGTGTCAAAAACAGGTGGTGGACTTCCGGATCGTTCTTAGGGATTTGCCCAAACTTCCGGTGAAGGCAAGTAAAACTGTGATGGTTATTTCGTCTGTCAGATGAGGAGTCTTATACTTGATTATGTTGTGCTATTGTGTTCATATTCATATTTTTTATTGAGTACCATCATTTGAAAATGTTCATGTTTCATGGATTTTATATGTTGAGTTTGAGGTTTGATTATGTTACTCAAGTGGTTATTATGTGGAATGGGTGGAAGTATATGTCTAACACTTTTTATTTGGGAAGAACTCATGATGTTGTCATGCATAATGCACTCATCATCCATTGCATTGAAGTTTTGTCGCAATCTTATGGTCCGACCGTACCGGTACATTGAGCATCATATGTTGCCCGAGAAGGGGTATGATGCAGCTTCATATCCTTAGAGATATGGAGGCAGAAGTCATTATTGCATCTGTAGCCATGTGCATTCATGGGAGAGGTGTGGAATATATTATGTGGATGTGGATAATCTGGACTTGTGCATGGTGATTCTTCTTGGCATTAAGTATTTAGTTACTTGTTTACTTGCTGCAATTTAATGTTCAAAAAGGAAGTTTTGAACCACGTGGTTGTTTAAGTACAGTTGATTTACAATGTCCAATTTGTTGTTGCTATGTTTACTTACTGAGATGTGTCATCTCACATCTTGCATTGTTTGATGCAGGCACCTAATTTCTGCTTTTGGGAAACAGAGGGATGTAGCAGCACAGCCACTACACCTTTAATAAAGGAACCACCACTTAATAATGTTGTTAATCAGAGAGGGTCAAGTCTAGTGAATTACTTTGTTCTTGGTTGAGCGTTTGTTTTGGGGTGGGCTGAGTTCCTTATCTCATTCATTTTGCTTCTATTGGGTCATGAATGTGTTTTACCACCTTTGCATTTAGATTCTACTACGTGAATTATCTGTCTTTATATCCTGTATGAACTACATGTTTCCCCTCCATGTTATGCTAGTTTCAAAGGAGGTGCTGCCGGATTTTGCAATATTTTCTCTCTTTATTACATCTCTTGTGTTGAGTAAGTTTGGTGGGAGGAGTTTTGGTAATATCCATTGTGTGTGACTAGTGGGGTGTTACAGATGGTATCAAAGCAATAGGCTGTAGGTCCTAGCAAGTGGAGTAATAATAAATTGACACACTGCACATGTAGGATGGGATTTCTAGCTTGCTATTGATATGTTATGTTATTGTCTGTGCTAGTTTGACATTATCTGAAGAGATGTTATGCCAATCTTATTTACTTATTATTCTCATCCCTATGGCTGCAGCTATGCCACCTCGTAGGGCTCGGGGTAGTCCGCAAGCTCCTAGTGGGGACTCGATGAGTCCGGCGGCAATGTTAGCCGCGATGCAGGCCATGCAGCAGGAGTTGGCCCTTCTGAGGCAAGCCATTCCTGTTGCCCCTAGGGGTGATGCTCAGGGTGCTGGTGGTGGAGAAGTGCTCGGGGGCGCTATCCCTGCGGGTGCTGTTCCAGGTGGCGGGGCCGAGGTGCCTCTTCCAGTCAGTGGTCTTTCTCTGATGCAGTGGATGGGCATGAAGTTGGATTCGTTTGATGGCAATGGTACTCCGGTCGAGGCGGCAGATTGGTTGACTTATGTGGAGGATAAGATGAATGTCTTCGAGATTGCATATGGAGATCGGGTTTGCTTTGGCACATAGCTGCTGAAGGGAGAGGCTCAAATTTGGTGGAGAGGCGTGCAGGCAGCGCACTCCTCCTCACCAGGAGTCTTGTCTTGGGATGTTTTCATCAGGCAGTTTGAAAGGAGATTCTACCCGGTCACCTTCCTGGAGAAAATGAAGATTGACTTGCAGTCCTACAAGCAGGAGAAGAAGTCTGTCACAGAGTATGAGGTGGGCTTCAACAAGATGGTCCGCTTTGTCCCTCATGTGGCTTATAATGAGATGGAGAAGGCGAGCCAGTTCCGTCAGGGTCTGAAGCCTTCTATCAGGCATGCTCTGGGGGCCTTTCCGTTGGTGGACTTCCGTACCACGGTGGAGCAAGCACTGGGTGTGGAGATGCAACACCAGTATACCATGGAGTCACAGAAGTCTTCGGGTGTTGATCAGCCTCGTAGCCAGGACGCGAGGAGGGGCAACACGGGAGGTCCAGCCCACAAGAGGGGCAAGTCTCAGCACCAGCGCCACCATCCTTACCGTGGCAAATCTTTTGACTCGGGTACTTCGGGAGGAAGTACTTAGAGGTTTCGGGCTGTCCCTAAGCCCGGGCTGGGGCTGGTGTGTTTCCGCTGTGGTGATGCGCATCGCCGTGCAGAGTGCCAGTGGAGTGGCATGTGTTCTATCTGCAGTCAGGACCATAAGGATGTGGTGTGTAGGAGGAATCCTAATGGGAAGCTCAGATGGGAGCCGGTGACTTCCTCCTCTTCTCAGGGCACCATCAACATGATGTCAAGTGCTGAGCAGCAGTTTTCAGTTCCTCTTCCTCCGCAGTAGCTCTATGTGCCTGGGACTTCTCAGTTCGTGCCGATGCAGGGTTTTCCTCAGTATCACGCCGCGCCTACTCCTGCACCGTCTACTCCTATGCCGTCTCAGTTTGGAGCTCCGCGCCAGCCTCATCCGGTGGCTCAGTGGGGTTCTTCTGTTAATTTTACTCCAAGAGCTTCCTCTTCTGCGGGTATTTCTAGAGCTTATGTGCTACCCGCTGCGGATGGCAGGGAGCAAGGAGACGTGGTGACAGGTATGATTTCAGTTGATTCGTTTGCAGCCCATGCTCTTTTTGACTCTAGCGCTAGCTATTCGTTTGTTTCGGAGGATTTTGTGTCGCGGGCTGGTCTTTCGGTGCAGAGGTTGGGTCACCCCATTTTGGTTAGATCTGCTAATGGCTCCATTAGTAGCTGTTCAGTTTGTCAGGGGTGTTCCGTCATTCTTGCTGATGAGGTCTTTTCGGCCAATCTGGTGGTGATTTCCTTGGGGGCATTCGATGTTATCTTGGGTATGGATTGGTTATCCCAGTATCGCGCGGTTATATCCTGCTTTTGGAAAGTGTTATTGCAGGCGCCGTCGGGTAAGGAGGTGGTATTCTTGGGTAGTTCCCCGAAGTTCACGTTATCCTTGTTGGCGCAATTGCTTCCTGATCGCCGGTCAAGGAAGTCGGGGATCTTTTTCTCCATGGTGGTGGAGGGTGAGGCTGCCTTGCGGGTGCAAGACATCCGTGTGGTTTGTGACTTTGCTGACGTGTTTCCGGCAGAGCTTCCAGGCATTCCTCCGGAGCGCAATGCAGCTTTTGAGATTAAGCTGATCCCGGGTACGCAGCCTATTCATAAGGCCCCGTATCGAATGGCCCCAAAGGAGCAGATTGAATTGAAGTGGCAATTGGATGATCTGCTGGCTAAGGGTTTCATTAGGCCTAGCAGGTCTCCATGGGCTTTCCCAGTATTGTTTGTTGAGAAGAAGGATAAAAGCAAGCCGCTGTGTGTGGATTATCGCGCTTTGAATCAAGTGACAATCAAGAATAAATATCCGCTTCCCCGAATTGAGGTCCTCTTTGAGCAGTTGAGGGGTGCCCAGGTGTTCTCCAAAATTGATTTGAACTCTGGTTATCATCAATTGAGGATTCGTGAGGAGGATATTGAGAAGACTGCCTTTTGCACCAGGTATGGGCATTATGAGTTCATAGTCATGTCTTTTGGCTTAACTAATGCCCCTGCTGCCTTTATGGAAGCAATGGATAGGATGTTGCATGAATTCCTGGACGATTTTGTGGTCGTGTTCCTGGATGATATTTTGATTTATTCAAAGACCGAGGCCGAGCATGAACATCATCTCCGTCTCGTTCTGGGTGCCCTAAGGAAGAATCAATTCTATGGCAAGTTGAAGAAGTGTGCCTTTTGGCTATCCGAAGTGGCTTTCCTGGGGCACGTGATTAATCAGCAGGTATTGCGGTTGATCCCAAGAATGTTGCAGCTGTGATGGAGTGGAAGAGACCTTCTAGTGTCTCTGAAATCTGAAGTTTCTTGGGGCTCGTTGGATATTATCGGCGCTTCGTACCAAATATTTCCAGCATTGCTAAGCCTTTGACTAGACTCTTGGAGAAGGGTGTTCCCTTCGTCTGGTTCGGCGATTGTGAGGGCAGTTATCAGTCATTGAAGAGCAAGTTGGTGGACGCCCCTATCCTAGCGTTGCCTGAGAGCGGTAAGTGTTTCACAGTTTATACGGATGCTTTGCGTATTGGTCTTGGCTGTGTGTTGATGCAGGAAGGCAGAGTGATTGCTTATGGCTCAAGGCAGTTGAGGAGGCATGAGGGGAATTACCCAACTCATGATCTTGAATTGGCCGCGGTGGTTTTTGCTCTAAAGTCGTGGAGGCATTACCTTTATGGCGAGGCTTGTGACATTTACACCGACCATAAGAGTCTCAAGTATATTTTTACTCAGAAGGAGCTGAATTTGAGGCAGCGTCGGTGGCTGGAATTGATTAAAGATTATGATTTGTCCATTCATTACCACCCGAGGAAGGCTAATGTAGTGGCTAATGCCCTTAGCAGGTCGGGGGTTCCAAAGGTGGCCTTGCCGTTGATCGCTGATCTGGACCGTTTGGGGATCGCTTTGTGTTATGTCGGCACCGCTAGCGAGGAGACTCGAATGCTTATTCAATCCTCTCTCATGGAGAGAGTGCGTGCGGCTCAGCAGCAGGATCATCTATTGCAGGAAGCTCGAAAGAGGGTTGGTGATGGTAAACCACGGGAGTTCACCATTAATGAGAATGATTTGGTTCGTTTCAGGGGCCGTCTCTGTGTGCCTCAGAAATCAGAAGTGAAAATGGATATCTTGAGAGAAGCTCATAAAACGCCTTACACCGTCCATCCTGGCGAAACCAAAATGTACCGAGATTTGAAGCAAAACTTCTGGTGGAAGCGGATGAAGGTTGACGTTTCTAAGTATGTGGCCGCCTGTGAAGTATGTCAGCGCGTGAAGGCCGAGCATAAGCGGCCTGCAAGTTTGCTGAAGCCATTAGAAATTCCAGAGTGGAAATGGGAGCATATCACCATGGATTTTGTGGTGGGTCTACCTCGTTCCCCTCTTGGCAGGGATGCTATATGGGTGGTAGTGGATCGCTTGACTAAGTCTGCGCATTTTATTCCCATGAAGACCACAAATTCAGCTTCAGATTTGGTTCCCTTGTATATGAAGGAAGTAGTCAGGCTTCACGGGGTACCTAAGTCTATTGTTTCTAATCGAGACTCCAAATTTGTATCCAAATTCTGGGATAGTCTTCATAGTGCATTGGGCACCAAGCTTTCGCTTAGTGTCGCTTTTCACCGTCAGACGGATGGTCAGTCAGAGCGAACAATCCAAACCTTGGAAGATATTTTGCGTGCTTGTGTTCTGTCATGGAAGGGTAGCTGGGAGGATCATCTTGCACTTGCAGAGTTTGCTTATAACAACAGCTACCAGGCTAGCATCAAGATGGCACCATTTGAGGCTTTGTATGGCAGGCGGTGTATCTCTCCTCTGTGCTGGGAGACTTTGGGAGAGAGATCCCTGGTTGGTCCTAATTGGGTTCAGCAAACTTCTGAAAAGGTTCGGGAAATTCGTCAGAATATTTTGGCAGCTCAGAGTCGTCAGAAGAGTCATGCTGATGTGAGGAGGCGGGATCTGGAATTTGCTGTGGGTGACCAAGTCCTTCTCAGGGTATCACCCACTAAGGGAGTTGTTCGGTTCGGTGTCTCTTGGAAGCTCAGCCCGAGATACATTGGACCGTTCACTATCTTGGCCCGATTGGGCAGCCTGGCTTATCGCTTGCTACTGCCGGATTCCATGGCAGGGGTACACCCGGTTTTTCATGTCTCTATGTTGAGGAAGTTCTTGCGGGATCCGGACCATCAGATTGAGATGGAACCAATTGCGTGCAGTAGGATCTGACTTTGGAGTGTCGTCCGGTGCGTATATTGGAATTCTCGGAGCGTGTATTGAGAAAGAGATCAATTAAGTATGTCAAGGTCTTATGGACTAATCAGTCTGAGCGCAAGGCTACGTGGGAACTTGAGGAGCTGATGCGGCAGAAGTACCCGGAACTTTTCGTTGTGGGTAAGTGTTGTTGATTCATTAATCTTTTCTTTTATCGTTCCGATAGAAGCGTCAGAATTCGAGGTCGAATTCTTTTTAAGAGGGGTAGAGTGTGATACCCGGTTTGCAAAGAAGAGAAGTTGGGGGTTGTTCTTTTTGTTTTTTTCCTCATTCGGTTGTTGCATTTTTGGGGATTTGGAATTTGTGAAAAAACATTCACAACTAGGGCAGTAGAATTTCTTTGGTTTGGCGCTTGCGATGAGGTCGGGAGCTGTCGCGTGGGCTAGTTGGGCCACGATTGGTGATTCGGGCCACTATCCCTCCCAAACCCTAGCCACCCTCCCTCCTAACCCCCTCCCCCTTTGTGCAGCCGCCCCCCCCCCCTTCCATCTCCTCCTCCCAAGGTGCCATTCCTTGCCGCTCGGATCGTCGTCGCGTGGTGCGAATCTTCAATCGTTTTGGTGGAGGGAAGAAGGGAGGAAGGAAAGGGGGAGAATCCAAGGTGATTTTTGTGTTCATCTCTTGTTCATTTGCACTGCAATTCAATTGATTAGATGTTGCGTTTGCGATTGGGTAGAGGGGCTGTCCAGAATTTTAGGTGGTGGATGAACAGCAGTAGTTCTAGCAGTTTCTGGGCTTTTTTCGTGAAAAATTAATGGGAATCAGTTTGGGAATCATGTAGAACTTTGTTTTACCTTTCCAACGAGTATTTATGCGCTCAATTTGGAGTTATAAATTAAAAGTTATCACCGTTTGAATCCGGGTATGTGGCTGTCCAAAAAAAACAGATTTTCAGGAGGATGAACAGCAGCAGTATTAGCAGTTTCTGGGGATTTTTCGGGAGTAACTAGTGTTAATCAGTATGAGAATCATGTAGGGCTTTTTCTTATCTTTCCAACAAGTACTTATGCGCTCGATTCGGAATTATATTTTAAAAGTTATCGCTGTTTGAATCCGAGTATGTCGCTGCCCAAATCAGAAAAAAACAGATTGCAGGGTTTATTTTGTGGACCGTTTAGGGGTAATTAGATATTAGAATTTAATCATAAATTGTAAACAAAACTTGTGGGGAATTTTATGTAGTTGTCTCTGGAGTTTTTATTTGACACCACTGCTGTCTTAATTTTAAAGTTATGAAATTGTTAAGCAGCGCCGCTGCAGTTTGGTTGGTGTGGGGAGAATTGTTACCCGCGGCGGGGTTTGAGATTGCGCGTAGGTGCGGCGTTGTTTTTGAGGCTTTTTATGTGAATTTGGTGCACTAAGTTGGGTGTCAAAAACAGGTGGTGGACTTCCGGATCGTTCTTAGGGATTTGCCCAAACTTCCGGTGAAGGCAAGTAAAACTGTGATGGTTATTCTGTCTGTCAGATGAGGAGTCTTATACTTGATTATGTTGTGCTATTGTGTTCATATTCATATTTTTTTATTGAGTACCATCATTTGAAAATGTTCATGTTTCATGGATTTCATATGTTGAGTTTGAGGTTTGATTATATTACTCAAGTGGTTATTATGTGGAATGGGTGGAAGTATATGTCTAACACATTTTATTTGGGAAGAACTCATGATGTTGTCATGCATAATGCACTCATCATCCATTGCATTGAAGTTTTGTCGCGATCTTATGGTCCGACCGGGTATGATGTAGCTTCATATCCTTAGAGATATGGAGGCAGAAGTCATTATTGCATCTCTGCCATGTGTATTCATGGGAGAGGTGTGGAATATATTATGTGGATGTGGATAATCTGGACTTGTTCATGGTGATTCTTCTTGGCGTTAAGTATTTAGTTACTTGTTTACATGATGCAATTTAATGTTCAAAAAGGAAGTTTTGAACCACGTGGTTGTTTAAGTACAGTTGATTTACAATGTCCAATTTGTTGTTGCTATGTTTACTTGCTGAGATGTGTCATCTCACATCTTGCATTGTTTGATGCAGGCACCTAATTTCTGCTTTTGGGAACAGAGGGATGTAGCAGCACGGCCACTACACCTTTAATAAAGGAACCACCACTTAATAATGTTGTTAATCAGAGAGGGTCAAGTCTAGTGAATTACTTTGTTCTTGGTTGAGCGTTTGTTTTGGGGTGGGCTGAGTTCCTTATCTCATTCATTTTGCTTCTGTTGGGTCATGAATGTGGCGAAACCGCCCGAATTATTCCTACTTAAGTGCCTAAGTCCCGCCTTAGAGGCTAGACCACACTTAAATAGGAATAAACCGTCAGTCCCTCAGATCTCGTCCGATAAAGCCACTTAACCAGGATCGAATACCACTAGCTCACACGAAGGTGAGGTACAGAGAAATATAATAAAGCATAATACCACAAATTTAGTAAGTATCATTAGTGATTACATTATCGGAGTTTAAGAAATAATAACCATAAATTTTAATGCAGCGGAAATAACTAACGGAGAAGAACCGAATAACATGGCGAAGCCTGGCCACGCTACTCCTCCTGGTCCTCTCCTGCGGAAGCAATAACCCACTCGACCATCTATCCCGGTGGCAGGGATGAAGGCCAAGTCACACCATTAACAATTCATCCTAAGGAGTACCTGCAAAAATTGTGCCACAAGCAAGGCTGAGTATACTAATACTCAGCTAGACTTACCCGGTGTGAGGAGTCTACTCCTCTACCTCTAGACATGCAGCAGTTTGGCTGAGGGGTTTGGTTTGCCAAAAGCACTAGCTGAGTCTAAAATCAAGTTTTAGCTTTTCAAGTTTTAGTATGATCCTTTTTAACTAGATGTGTACCTAGCTAATCATACATGGTATCAAACATTATTGCAATCAACATCTTTTTGCCAGTCACCTCATTTCCACTTATTACTCAATGCAGTACAATGGATCAAGCAGTCTCATTAGCTGCGAGAAGCAGACGATTCGAATCGAGTTTTTATCCTTGCAAGGTAAACCTAAACACACGACATGTAGGGGCACTCCGTCCCCACACATATCAACCGTCCCCATCGATTCCCTGGCAACAGATCAGGGCTCACCGCCTTGGCATACAATGCCTCACTGACCCCGACTGCCGTCGTGCAGTGACCGCACTTGTACCCACCATAACCGGAATGGGAGACCACGTCTCAGGTCGCGTGAGGGGATATGTCTGCGGGCAGGTTCAATCAGGTACTAGGCTTACCGATTTACCATATTTCTCGGTATGTGTTTAGTACGTTCAAACGCTTGACACAGGTATCCGCACGTTAATCCTTATTCCAATTTCATCTCATAGACCACGCATCCCCATGGATCCGTGTCCACAGACCAATCATCAATATGATATGAAAGTGGGTACAACCAATTCCTGACCTCGCGCGAGTGCTAGAAAAATCACTCGACTTCTACCGAGATCCCTAATTAGCAAAGCAGCTACTCGACCTAGAATACTAGTATCCATCTCAACAGGGATTCCTGAGTTCATGCAACTAGGGTTTCAATCAACTCCTACACTTAAGTGCACAGTACAAGCCTACAAACATTAAGTGCAGTAAAATAGCATATATAAACGGTTATGCATAAAACCGGGGCTTGCCTTTAATTTGACACTTAGATAGTGTTTGCTGGGGGAGGTACTCGCTTGGCGAGCAAATCCTGGTTATGTCCATCATTCTTCAGGTCGTCCACCAACTGCATCTTGTGGTTGGCACCACTTCACTTGCACGGTCGTCACCTCTCGGTCCTAAATGAGGTGCAGGATGCATATGTATGAATATAATGAAATAGCACAAGGTAGCGCAGGATATATAAAGACACACGGTAGCAAGCTAGGCACTTAATTTTAAGACACCGTAAACAACCACATGCTAGCATTAGCTATCTATACTCAGTCGAGCGCACCACATCAATACCACTGGAAGGACGACGATTACTACCTATAATTAACCAACACACACAGGACATCACAAGTATGAGCATTTATTTAATTAGCTACGGCTTTTCATTAGTTCTTCTATTAAGCACACAAAAAGCATCCCAACACAAGTTCAATAGAGGACCTATGCATCAATGTCGATAGACTCCTATATCACAATCAACTACAGCAAGAAACATACAAAACATGACACACGTGCAGTATTAAGATTAGTCATGGCAAATCTACATTAATTTAGTGCTAACCAACCATTTTTAGCCAAAAGGGTGAACTAACACTAAATAAGCACTAGCAGAATTTTTTTGGACAGCAATACAGCAGTCACTTGTTTTAATCATAACTCTTTAATTATTAGTCCAAAAATATCAAACTAGGACTTTCTGGAAAGCTTAAAAAGTGAACTACAACTTTGGTATTTTCATCACAACATGATTCAACACTTAGCAAGGTCAAAACGTGCTAATACAACAGCGCTGTCCAGATTTGGACAGATTCAGACTTATGACTTTAAAAATTCATAACTGGAGATTCAGGCATCCAAACAAGGTGATCCTAGACTTTCTGGAAAGGTAATAAAATTTTCTACATATCATTTATAAACATCTTAAGGTGATTCAATATTTAACTAAGGATAAAATACACTAGAAGGCTTTGCTGTCCAGAATTGGACAGATTCAGTCTTCAGAGTTTAAACATCCTTAACTTAATCTTCAGATCACCAAAAATAGTGATCCAAGACTTTTTGGAAAGCTTAGAAAAAGCCCTACATAACTTTTATAATCACCAAGAAGTGATTCCAGTTTAATCAAATCAAATATTACAGTTTTTGAAATCTGTTCTGACAGAGGACAAAACACAGCAATCAGTTTGTAAATTTCATAACTCTTAAACCGTCAGGCCTTTAGTTATGAAATTTTAACACAAGCAAGATCAGAAAAGCATCTACAACTTTCTTATAATCTACAAGGACTGATTCAAACATTTACTTAAGCAAACAGTACAGTCTCTGAAATCTGTACAGAAATTGGACAGATTCAGTTACTGAATTTGTAAAAAGCATAACTCCTAAACTGTCAGTCCTATGGCTGTCAAATTTTAACACAAGTAAGATAATAAAGTTATCTACCACTTTTCTATAGCACATATCTACAGAAAACACAATTTAGTTCATCAAACATACAGCACAACTACAACAGTGTGTGCAGCCCAAAACAGAAATTAATAAATTTCAGCTCCTATACAATTCAAGAATTGCCATGTTCTAGAGACTTTAAATCATTCTAACACTTTGACAATTGTTAGAGTTAAAATAACTAAGTGAGAACTAACATGTAGGCTTACTAATTTTTATACAAGTTATTTTGCGCACTAAAAGTACCATACTCAATTAACAATGCATTATCTATAACAATCAATATCGAAGCGCTTTTCACCAATAGTTTGCATTTTAATTTAGACATCACCTAAGCACTACTACTTTTCATTCGCAACCATAACCATACACATTTAGACCACAACAAGCAATTCATCGCGACTACAAACTTAACCAAAGCCATCTAACAAGTCGGCTAGCCAGAGAAACAATATATGCCGCTATACATCACACGCGCCGGCTAGTCTATTATTATCGAAATCTGAGACACAACATGTATATGACAATCACTTAACGAGATCGATTCCTACTTAACATGAGTTGGTTAATCGCAGTATTGGACTTAGCGAACCATTTTAGACATCACAACTCAAAAACATGGGTTGGAGCAGATTAATCAACTTTTCCTAATCATTGCTCAACTTAAAGTTGTTACTACACATGTCACTTAAGATGGCACATTTTTGGGATCTAACATAGAGGCAATTACACATGGCGTAAAACTCCATAAGACTACATTTGCTACTGAAGGACCTGAAGCACTTATGTGCATATCTTAACGGATTGTTCTTCAATTTTGACAAGGGCCGACTTATGAACGCTACTCGCCTCCAATAATTATTGGGCTGCGATAACGCTCGTATAAGACCTCTAATCGATCAACAAGACATTTATTTATCCAAAGGGGCATGGAATGTGATAATTGACAAAGCAAAGCATCACATTGCCATACAACAAAAATCATGAGAACACCGATAGATACTATCCACTAATCGTTTGAAAAATTAAACTTACTTCTCGCTTGCCACTACATCACTCCTTAATCACACAACCATCATGAGCATCCTTCACACGATCATATAATAGTGATCTAAGCGTCGTGTCACAATACATACATCTTTCCTCGTTGCGAGTATAACCACATCGCGGCATATACCCGCACACCTCAAACAAACATCTCACGCCACCACTACTATATCACACCACGGCACTCACACACCTATGTGCACTAATTATATCCTCGCATCCCACGTATTTCCAATTTACTCATCACATTAAACAACACAACATGTTTGCTTACCAAAACGTGAAGGCAACCTTGCTACGGCCTATAACCAAAACATTTTTATACCTACCCACACTCCAACACAATTGTACACCACATCGACTAAAATATAATTGTACAAACTACAAATCGCATATATCGAATAAACTCTTGTTCTCCAATCGCAAACGTGATCCCACCAATGCGCATAACCGAATCATTTTACACATCCACACATACATGCACTGCCTACCATCAACCAAAACATACGTATTGTAAACTATGAATCAATCAACCTGAACGGAATCGGATATGAGTTGGGCATGCATGTGGTTCACCCGACCGGTCTTGCCTCGAACACGCGTGCGCGACGGATGGCATTGATGGCTAGCTGCGATTAGACACATACAACAGTTCAACCATTTTTACCAAGCACAAAAATACGATAGCAGCAAGGGCAGCGAGGTGTCTCACCGGGGTCGACGACATCGCGAACGGGCTGCCCAAGACAAGCCGCTCGGTTAGGCATTTTATCGAACGCCCAAGGAACATCGACGGTGCAAGGCGCAGCAAGGAAGGTTCGACGACGATGTCGAGGCTACAGCCGCGAGGGGAAAGGAAGGGGGCCCTGTGACAGCAGCTGGACATTTCATCGAATAGCCGGCATGCTCCACGGAGAACAGCGAGGAGGGGTTGGAGATAGGGGCAGGGGCGCTGGTCTGCAACAGATGGGTGGCTATGGAGGTTTGCTGCTGCGCCTTGGGAGAAAAGAGTTGTGGGCGTCGAGCAGCGGAGGGGAGGACACCGTTGGAGGAGCTCGGTTTGGAGGTGAGGGCGCAGGGAACTTGGAACGGCTGCGCAGGGGAGGGACATTGTCCATGGGAGGGAACCGCTAGCTTGGAGGAATGGAGCTCGCTGCCATGAAGAAGAAGGGGCGCTGGGGATGAGTTGGGCGGCTGGGAAGCTCCTGCTGCCTGCTGCAGCCGCTCGCCAGGAGGAGCAGGGAGCACCGACGTTGAGGGAGCTCGGCGACCAAGGGAGGCTGCTGGCGACCCTGGAGCTCCCGCGCTGGCTGCTGTTGCCGGGGAGGACTCCTGCGCGAGGTAGAAGAAGACAGGGGAAATCGGCTGGAGAAGAGAGAAGGTGAGTGGCGGCTGAAAATTTTTAGGGGTGGGAGTGCAAAATTGCTAAGGGCAAGGGAGAGGGCTCCTATTTATAGGCATATGGTAGGGTTAGGGTTTTTCTTAGTGGGCCTATTGGGCTGAAATGGGCTTGGCCCAAAATCCAAATCGGGTCGCGCTAAATTATTTTCCGGAATTAAAAATGCTCCTGCGGATTTCGTCGCTACGGAGAAACAGAGCGAAAAGAGTTCGGACGAACGGAAGGTTGCGCAATTAACTCGGCCGGGAGTTGGTTTTGAATTTGCTCGGAAATAACTCCTCGCGCATGATTCGAAAATTAAATCGTCCTGAGATTTGCTCGGCTTTGGATTTTTAGTCGGAGAAGGCGAATCGTGATATTTTAAAATCGCTGCCGATACGGGGTTTTGAGTTCAGTTCGGACATGAGGTATTTGGCCGAGTCGGATAAAATTGATTAGATGACGACACTTAAGTATTCTGTTTGAGAGTACGGACTCAGATTAAAATAGTCCGACATCGATCGAGGTTCGAGGAATTAGACTCGGGCTCAGATCAAATAACATCCATCGAGGGTTTGATTAAACGAGCTTCAGATGAGATTTCTAATTCGAGATGGATTATCGAGTTTGTATTCGTGCCGAGAAATAAAAGTTTTAACAGGCTCCAAATTTGGCCTTCTGTGAGACTGAATAACTCTGAATCCGATGAAATGTGTACGAATAGTCTGGATAATCAGAGACATATGCGAGCGAGAAATAGAGATTTTTACTGAGCATCCGAGATTAGGATTAATCTCCCGACCTAACGCGAAATTGACACCAGGGGTGTCACAGCCTTCCCCCTTAAAAAGAATCTCGTCCCGAGATTCGAATGAGGATACTTAAGGGTGGAGAAGCATGTAACTCCCAGACTGAAGATAGATGCAAATTCATGAGAGGGTATCTGATAAGATACTGAAGACAGATTTGGTTAGAATATCGCGACATATCGAGACAAAATGCAGCGATCATTTTGAGAGAATATCCACAAAAGATAGCACATCAGCATAGTCTCGTAATGGATCACGACTATTAACCGCGATACCAGCGCGTGCCGAGAAGCTCAACCATGTGTGCACCATAGTAGGCTCTCGGTTTCGTCGCGGCACCATCAGTCGTTTAGTCGCACACCATTACTAAACATAACCAATGAGAAAACCACGTGACACAAATAGATGGAGCCCATGAGAGTATGGCTCAGAAAATAAGAATGTGATCGGAGTTGAAGCAGAGATTGCCGGCAAAAGAGCATCACATGAGAATTTTTATTTAACTCAGAGAACTATTTTATGATCAACATGGAGATTATCATATCAGATATTAGCACGAGATTTGATATGAGGATGAACCGACCATGAGATCAAAATAGATTGTTGAGCTTTTAGAGACATGAGAGAACCAAGGACAACAGCATAATCCATTGAACCAAATGGATACACTGCTTAGAGATAGAATCGATAAAATAGCGTCATGATCTTCAGAGAAGGGGGTATGAGAATGATCAGAAATGAGAGATTTAGGCAAGATCAACATCTGATACTTGAGAATGGGTTATAGCGGATAACCAGATAATAGGGCAGAATCATAGGGGATCCCGAGATTCGGATGATAAAGCCAACATGATTCACAAGAAAGAGGATTACCAGATCTAGGCAAAAGGAGAGGTAGGCAAACAGGATCAGCTAGGATGATTAACAGAAATGCTATGACGTTTTAGGAGCAAGGATTTATGGAAAGAAACATGGCCTTGATAGGGTTTGCGCAACTAGACACCAAATGATGTTTTTTTTGGACAAAACCACGTGCACAAGGAAGTTTCGGTTTGGCAAGCGGTTAAGCCATGGGGGTCTACAAGTTGTGCAGGTGTAATTTCAAGGGTAAACCACTCAAGGGCTAGAAAATACCAACACACGCATGAATTTTTTTTTGAGGTTTCACTTGATAACTCAAGGTTGTTTGGAGGGGGTCTTTCTATGAACAGAACAAGCAACAAAATGTTTTGCAAAAAGGGTTGAACAATTACAATACTACCTAGATAGCAGACAAGGGAAACACATAGCATGACCAAACAAGACTTACCCATCTGACACGAGGTAAGGCATTTCTAACATAGCAGTACATCACATTATTCACAAATTTTTATTATTGGAATAAAGGTGAGAGAAGCATGTTGATGCGCAAGAGACAATTATAATGCGACAATCATGATGCATGCTCATTCTAGTCGTCTTCTCAGACCTAACTAATTTTTTGGGTGCTTGCTATAGCATCCTTATTAATAGTAGTAGTAGCCTTTATGGCCTATATAAATAGCCACCTAGCTACCCATCTATTTCCTAAGGCTTCACGTCCTAGGTCTATCCTTATCGTCCTGACATCTATCCAACATTGGTTTCTAGCAAGTTTTACTTTTAGAAAAGGTTGGTAATCATGACTTATTGACTTCTCTGTGATGGTATTCGCTCCGATACCAGCTGTGGCGAAACCGCCCGAATTATTCCAACTTAAGTGCCTAAGTCCCGCCTTAGAGGCTAGATCACACTTAAATAGGAATAAACCGTCAGTCCCTCGGATCTCGTCCGATAAAGCCACTTAACCAGGATCGAATACCACTAGCTCACACGAAGGTGAGGTACAGAGAAATACAATAAAGCATAATACCACAAATTTAGTAAGTATCATTAGTGATTACATTATCGGAGTTTAAGAAATAATAACCATAAATTTTAATGCAGCGGAAATAACTAACGGAGAAGAACCGAATAACATGGCGAAGCCTGGCCACGCTACTCCTCCTGGTCCTCTCCTGCGGAAGCAATAACCCACTCGACCGTCTATCCCGGTGGCAGGGATGAAGGCCAAGTCACACCATTAACAATTCATCCTAAGGAGTACCTGCAAAAATTGTGCCACAAGCAAGGCTGAGTATACTAATACTCAGCTAGACTTACCCGGTGTGAGGAGTCTACTCCTCTACCTCTAGACATGCAGCAGTTTGGCTGAGGGGTTTGGTTTGCCAAAAGCACTAGCTGAGTCTAAAATCAAGTTTTAGCTTTTCAAGTTTTAGTATGATCCTTTTTAACTAGATGTGTACCTAGCTAATCATACATGGTATCAAACATTATTGCAATCAACATCTTTTTGCCAGTCACCTCATTTCCACTTATTACTCAATGCAGTACAATGGATCAAGCAGTCTCATTAGCTGCGAGAAGCAGACGATTCGAATCGAGTTTTTATCCTTGCAAGGTAAACCTAAACACACGACATGTAGGGGCACTCCGTCCCCACACATATCAACCGTCCCCATCGATTCCCTGGCAACAGATCAGGACTCACCGCCTTGGCATACAATGCCTCACTGACCCCGACTGCCGTCGTGCAGTGACCGCACTTGTACCCACCATAACCGGAATGGGAGACCACGTCTCAGGTCGCGTGAGGGGATATGTCTGCGGGCAGGTTCAATCAGGTACTAGGCTTACCGATTTACCATATTTCTCGGTATGTGTTTAGTACGTTCAAACGCTTGACACAGGTATCCGCACGTTAATCCTTATTCCAATTTCATCTCATAGACCACGCATCCCCATGGATCCGTGTCCACAGACCAATCATCAATATGATATGAAAGTGGGTACAACCAATTCCTGACCTCGCGCGAGTGCTAGAAAAATCACTCGACTTCTACCGAGATCCCTAATTAGCAAAGCAGCTACTCGACCTAGCATACTAGTATCCATCTCAACAGGGATTCCTGCGTTCATGCAACTAGGGTTGCAATCAACTCCTACACTTAAGTGCACAGTACAAGCCTACAAACATTAAGTGCAGTAAAATAGCATATATAAACGGTTATGCATAAAACCGGGGCTTGCCTTTAATTTGACACTTAGATAGTGTTTGCTGGGGGAGGTACTCGCTTGGCGAGCAAATCCTGGTTATGTCCATCATTCTTCAGGTCGTCCACCAACTGCATCTTGTGGTTGGCACCACTTCACTTGCACGGTCGTCACCTCTCGGTCCTAAATGAGGTGCAGGATGCATATGTATGAATATAATGAAATAGCACAAGGTAGCGCAGGATATATAAAGACACACGGTAGCGAGCTAGGCACTTAATTTTAAGACACCGTAAACAACCACATGCTAGCATTAGCTATCTATACTCAGTCGAGCGCACCACATCAATACCACTGGAAGGACAACGATTACTACCTATAATTAACCAACACACACAGGACATCACAAGTATGAGCATTTATTTAATTAGCTACGGCTTTTCATTAGTTCTTCTATTAAGCACACAAAAAGCATCCCAACACAAGTTCAATAGAGGACCTATGCATCAATGTCGATAGACTCCTATATCACAATCAACTACAGCAAGAAACATACAAAACATGACACACGTGCAGTATTAAGATTAGTCATGGCAAATCTACATTAATTTAGTGCTAACCAACCATTTTTAGCCAAAAGGGTGAACTAACACTAAATAAGCACTAGCAGAATTTTTTGGACAGCAATACAGCAGTCACTTGTTTTAATCATAACTCTTTAATTATTAGTCCAAAAATATCAAACTAGGACTTTCTGGAAAGCTTAAAAGTGAACTACAACTTTGGTATTTTCATCACAACATGATTCAACACTTAGCAAGGTCAAAACGTGCTAATACAACAGCGCTGTCTAGATTTGGACAGATTCAGACTTATAACTTTAAAAATTCATAACTGAAGATTCAGGCATCCAAACAAGGTGATCCTAGACTTTCTGGAAAGGTAATAAAATTTTCTACATATCATTTATAAACATCTTAAGGTGATTCAATATTTAACTAAGGATAAAATACACTAGAAGGCTTTGCTGTCCAGAATTGGACAGATTCAGTCTTCAGAGTTTAAACATCCTTAACTTAATCTTCAGATCACCAAAAATAGTGATCCAAGACTTTTTGGAAAGCTTAGAAAAAGCCCTACATAACTTTTATAATCACCAAGAAGTGATTCCAGTTTAATCAAATCAAATGTTACAGTTTTTGAAATCTGTTCTGACAGAGGACAAAACACAGCAATCAGTTTGTAAATTTCATAACTCTTAAACCGTCAGGCCTTTAGTTATGAAATTTTAACACAAGCAAGATCAGAAAAGCATCTACAACTTTCTTATAATCTACAAGGACTGATTCAAACATTTACTTAAGCAAACAGTACAGTCTCTGAAATCTGTACAGAAATTGGACAGATTCAGTTACTGAATTTGTAAAAAGCATAACTCCTAAACTGTCAGTCCTATGGCTGTCAAATTTTAACACAAGTAAGATAATAAAGTTATCTACCACTTTTCTATAGCACATATCTATAGAAAACACAATTTAGTTCATTAAACATACAGCACAACTACAACAGTGTGTGCAGCCCAAAACAGAAATTAATAAATTTCAGCTCCTATACAATTCAAGAATTGCCATGTTCTAGAGACTTAAATCATTCTAACACTTTGACAATTGTTAGAGTTAAAATAACTAAGTGAGAACTAACATGTAGACTTACTAATTTTTATACAAGTTATTTTGCGCACTAAAAGTACCATACTCAATTAACAATGCATTATCTATAACAATCAATATCGAAGCGCTTTTCACCAATAGTTTGCATTTTAATTTAGACATCACCTAAGCACTACTACTTTTCATTCGCAACCATAACCATACACATTTAGACCACAACAAGCAATTCATCGCGACTACAAACTTAACCAAAGCCATCTAACAAGTCGGCTAGCCAGAGAAACAATATATGCCGCTATACATCACACGCGTCGGCTAGTCTATTATTATCGAAATCTGAGACACAACATGTATATGACAATCACTTAACGAGATCGACTCCTACTTAACATGAGTTGGTTAATCGCAGTATTGGACTTAGCGAACCATTTTAGACATCACAACTCAAAAACATGGGTTGGAGCAGATTAATCAACTTTTCCTAATCATTGCTCAACTTAAAGTTGTTACTACACATGTCACTTAAGATGGCACATTTTTGGGATCTAACATAGAGGCAATTACACATGGCGTAAAACTCCATAAGACTACATTTGCTACTGAAGGACCTGAAGCACTTATGTGCATATCTTAATGGATTGTTCTTCAATTTTAACAAGGGCCGACTTATGAACGCTACTCGCCTCCAATAATTATTGGGCTGCGATAACGCTCGTATAAGACCTCTAATCGATCAACAAGACATTTATTTATCCAAAGGGGCATGGAATGTGATAATTGACAAAGCAAAGCATCACATTGCCATACAACAAAAATCATGAGAACACCGATAGATACTATCCACTAATCGTTTGAAAAATTAAACTTACTTCTCGCTTGCCACTACATCACTCCTTAATCACACAACCATCATGAGCATCCTTCACACGATCATATAATAGTGATCTAAGCGTCGTGTCACAATACATACATCTTTCCTCGTTGCGAGTATAACCACATCGCGGCATATACCCGCACACCTCAAACAAACATCTCACGCCACCACTACTATATCACACCACGGCACTCACACACCTATGTGCACTAATTATATCCTCGCATCCCACGTATTTCCAATTTACTCATCACATTAAACAACACAACATGTTTGCTTACCAAAACGTGAAGGCAACCTTGCTACGGCCTATAACCAAAACATTTTTATACCTACCCACACTCCAACACAATTGTACACCACATCGACTAAAATATAATTGTACAAACTACAAATCGCATATATCGAATAAACTCTTGTTCTCCAATCGCAAACGCGATCCCACCAATGCGCATAACCGAATCATTTTACACATCCACACATACATGCACTGCCTACCATCAACCAAAACATACGTATTGTAAACTATGAATCAATCAACCTGAACGGAATCGGATATGAGTTGGGCATGCATGTGGTTCACCCGACCGGTCTTGCCTCGAACACGCGTGCGCGACGGATGGCATTGACGGCTAGCTGCGATTAGACACATACAACAGTTCAACCATTTTTACCAAGCACAAAAATACTGTAGCAGCAAGGGCAGCGAGGTGTCTCACCGGGGTCAACGACATCGCAAATGGGCTGCCCAAGACAAGCCGCTCGGTTAGGCATTTTATCGAACGCCCAAGGAACATCGACGGTGCAAGGCGCAGCAAGGAAGGTTCGACGACGATGTCGAGGCTACAGCCGCGAGGGGAAAGGAAGGGGGCCCTGTGACAGCAGCTGGACATTTCGTTGAATAGCCGGCATGCTCCATGGAGAACAGCGAGGAGGGGTTGGAGATAGGGGCAGGGGCGCTGGTCTGCAACAGATGGGTGGCTATGGAGGTTTGCTGCTGCGCCATGGGAGAAAGGAGCTGTGGGCGTCGAGCAGCGGAGGGGAGGACACCGTTGGAGGAGCTCGGTTTGGAGGTGAGGGCGCAGGGAACTTGGAACGGCTGCGCAGGGGAGGGACATTGTCCATGGGAGGGAACCACCAGCTTGGAGGAATGGAGCTCGCTGCCATGAAGAAGAAGGGGCGCTGGGGATGAGCTGGGCGGCCTGGAAGCTCCTGCTCCCTGCTGCAGCCGCTCGCCAGGAGGAGCAGGGAGCACCGACGTTGAGGGAGCTCGGCGACCAAGGGAGGCTGCTGGCGACCCTGGAGCTCCCGCGCTGGCTGCTGTTGCCGGGGAGGACTCCTGTGCGAGGTAGAAGAAGACAGGGGAAATCGGCTGGAGAAGAGAGAAGGTGAGTGGCGGCTGAAAATTTTTAGGGGTGGGAGTGCAAAATTGCTAAGGGCAAGGGAGAGGGCTCCTATTTATAGGCATATGGTAGGGTTAGGGTTTTTCTTAGTGGGCCTATTGGGCTGAAATGGGCTTGGCCCAAAATCCAAATCGGGTCGCGCTAAATTATTTTCCGGAATTAAAAATGCTCCTGCGGATTTCGTTGCTACGGAGAAACAGAGCGAAAAGAGTTCGGACGAACGGAAGGTTGCACAATTAACTCGGCCGGGAGTTGGTTTTGAATTTGCTCGGAAATAACTCCTCGCGCATGATTCGAAAATTAAATCGTCCTGAGATTTGCTCGGCTTTGGATTTTTAGTCGGAGAAGGCGAATCGTGATATTTTAAAATCGCTGCCGATATGGGGTTTTGATTTCAGTTCGGACATGAGGTATTTGGCCGAGTCGGATAAATTTGATTAGATGACGACACTTAAGTATTCTGTTTGAGAGTACGGACTCAGATTAAAATAGTCCGACATCGATCGAGGTTCGAGGAATTAGACTCGGGCTCAGATCAAATAACATCCATCGAGGGTTTGATTAAACGAGCTTCAGATGAGATTTCTAATTCGAGATGGATTATCGAGTTTGTATTCGTGCCGAGAAATAAGAGTTTTAACAGGCTCCAAATTTGGCCTTCTGTGAGACTGAATAACTCTGAATCCGATGAAATGTGTACGAATAGTCTGGATAATCAGAGACATATGCGAGCGAGAAATAGAGATTTTTACTGAGCATCCGAGATTAGGATTAATCTCCCGACCTAACGCGAAATTGACACCAGGGGTGTCACAATGAATGTGTTTTACCACCTTTGCATTTAGATTCTACTACGTGAATTATCTGTCTTTATATCTTGTATGAACTACATGTTTCCCCTCCATGTTATGCTAGTTTCAAAGGAGGTGCTGCCAGATTTTGCAATATTTTCTCTCTTTATTACATCTCTTGTGTTGAGTAAGTTTGGTGGGAGGAGTTTTGGTAATATCCATTGTGTGTGACCAGTGGGGTGTTACACCTCTGTTTCTGAGTGTGTTGGCTGCCTTCTGGCTGCTGACCCCATGAATAAGCAGGCTGTAGAGGGGGTGGAGGTGGAAGATGTGGCTGACTAGCCGAAGCAACAGAAGCTGCAGAGTGATTACCCACATATTCTGGTATGTAGGGTGAATGGCACGAAGCAGTGTGCAAGACCTGTTTCGGCTGATTCTGCCGAGCTTTGGCTTCTGCAATCTCCTTCTGCTTTTGGATGGTGATTTGGCACATTCTTGTGGTATGGCCCTTGTCCTCACCACAGAATAAACAGTAGATCTTTCTAGGCTGATCCCCATATCTTCCTCCGAACCCCCTGGCACCTCTGCCTCTTGGAGCTGGTGGCCGAAAAGAGCTTTGTTGCTGTCCTGAGGATTGTGAAGTATACTGTGGCCTCTGCAGCTGACCTCCTTTGTCATCATTCTGAGTGTTGTGAATCGAGCTGACGTGCCTCGGATGAATTCTTCCTCCGAAGCCCCTATTCATTTCGGAGAATCTGTAAGCTTCCTCCCTTCTTTGGTGGAAGTCATTATCAGCCCGAATGTATTCGTCCATATTTTGAAGTAGCTTTTCTAGAGTTTGTGGGGGCTTCCTTGTGAAATATTGGGCAGTAGGTCCTGGGCGAAGACCTTTGATCATGGCCTCAATGACAATCTCATTGGGCACTGTAGGCGCTTGTGCCCTCAATCACAAAAACCTTCGTACATACACCTGAAGGTACTCTTCATGGTCTTGTGTGCATTGGAATAAGGCTTGAGCTGTGACCGGCTTCGTTTGGAAGCCTTGGAAGCTAGTGACCAACATGTCCTTAAGCTTCTGCCATGACGTGATGGTCCCTGGCCGAAGAGAAGAGTACCATGTTTGGGCTACACTTCAGACTGCCATGATGAAGGACTTAGCCATGACTGCAGTATTGCCTCCATACGAAGATATAGTTGCTTCGTAGCTCATGAGGAACTGCTTTGGATCTGAATGCCCATCATACATGGGAAGTTGAGGTGGCTTGTACGATGGGGGCCATGGAGTAGCCTGCAGTTCTGCTGCCAAGGGGGAAGCATCATCAAAGGTAAAGGTATCATGATTAAAATCATCATACCATCCATCTTCGTTGAATGGGCCTTCCTGACAAAGCTCCCTGTGTTGAGGCCTTCGGTTTTGTTCGTCTTGAATAAGATGGCGCACTTCTTCAGTAGCTTCATCGATCTGCCTTTGAAGGTCAGCCAGTCGCGCCATCTTCTCCTTCTTTCTTTGTACTTGCTGATGAATGATCTCCATGTCCCTGATCTCTTGGTCTAACTCTTCCTCTTGGAGTGTTGGACTGGTGGCCTTCCTTTTCTGGCTTCGGGCCTCTCGAAGAGAGAGAGTCTCCTGGTTCGGATCCAGCGGCTGCAATGCAGCAGCCCCTAGCGCTAAAGCTTTCTTCGGCGGCATGACGCAGGTCAGTACTTGCTGAAGGTGGTCGAAAAGGGTTCACCGACGGTGGGCGCCAATGTTGGGGACTTGTTCTCAAATGCTATAAATTAAGAACAAGGCAACACAAAATGTTAAAGGTTAATGCCCTTCGTCCTTCGAAGCATTATTTCCCTTAGGATATAATGATCTTCAGACGAAGGTGATAAAGAACATACCTTCATCATCATAGTATATGTTAATGAAAGAAGTATATGAAACATAAAAGATAACATGAATAATGGTATGACATTGTTAACATATTTATTATTATCATAAATAAACAGAAACAATATTGTATCACATTTGTACCTTCAGCTTGACAGAAGGTAAAAGTCCAAGCGTGACGCACGAGTGAATACAAGTCAGCGTGAACAGTATGGGAGTACTGTTCATCTATTTATAGCCACAGAACGTAGCCTGCAAAAAATTACAGTTATACCCTTTGCATTTACTATTGACTTATAGAAAAATCTATGAGGACTAGATAGCCTTTTCCCTTTTAAGTCGGTTCCTCCTCTCGCGATTGAGCCGAAGCTTCCTTTTGCATAGCTTCGGAGCAATAGCAACCTTCATCACGATCATGCCCTTCTCATCGTACATGCTTTTAATCCTGAATCCGAAGGTACCTGTCTATAAACCATACTTGGAAAACATTGTTAAGTTACGTTTTTGAGGACCTTCGGAGGACGAAGGCCCCCAACATGAAGTTTTGAAGATACCAATTTGAAATTTTACTTTCACAAAACAATTTAAAACTTAGATACCCATTGAAAAAATGTATTTCGAAAATTTTGAAAATGGTGGTGCGGTCCTTTTGCTTTGGGCTTAATACTTTCTCCCCCTTTGGCATTAATCGCCAAAAACAGAGAACTTGAGATCCCTTTTGCATTTTCTCCCCCTTTGGGGCCTAACACTATCTCCCACATGTAAAAAATATGAGTGAAGGTCATACCATTGAGAGTTTGCGGAGTAACGACAAAGTTTAGATACCGTCAGAGTTGGAGTGGAAGCCTTGTCTTTGCTGAATACTCCATTTCCCTTTCAATCTAAGACTAAGTATAGAAATATACTTGAAAGCACATTAGTCTTAGCTTTGGCACAAGAAGAATAAGAAATATGCATTTGTACCAAATGAAAGAGACATGATCAAAGGTATATAAATGAGCAATGAGTGCAATGTTTCAATCAAAATTCCGAGAATCAAGTATATTTAGCTCATTCCTAAGCTTGCTAAAGGTTTTTTCATCTAGTTAGTGGCTTGGTAAAGATATCGGCTAATTAGTTGTGGGTGTTTACATAAGCTATTTCGATATCCCCCTTTTGTTGGTGATCTCTCAAAAAGTGATACCGGATGTCTATGTGCTTAGTGCGGCTGTGTTCAACAGGATTATCCGCCATGTAGATTGCACTCTCATTATCACATAGGAGAGGGACTTTGTTCAATTTGTAGCCATAGTCCCTAAGGGTTTGCCTCATCCAATGTAGTTGCGCACAACAATGTCCTATGGCAACATACTTGGCTTTGGTGGTGGAAAGAGCTACCGAGTTTTGTTTCTTTGACGCCCAAGACACCAGGGATCTTCCTAGAAACTGACAAGTCCCTGATGTGCTCTTTCTATCAGTCTTACATCCGGCCCAATCGGCATCGGAATACCCAATTAGATCAAAGGTAGATCCCTTGGGGTACCAAAGCCGAAACTTAGGAGTGTAAACTAAGTATCTCATGATTCTCTTCACTGCCCTAAGGTGAACTTCCTTAAGATTTGCCTGGAACCTTGCACACATGCATACAGAAAGTATAATATTCGGTCGAGATGCACATAAATAGAGTAAGGATCCTATCATCGACTGGTATACCTTTTGATCTACGGATTTACCTCCCGTGTCGAGGTTGAGATGCCCATTGGTTCCCATGGGTGTCTTGATGGGTTTGCCATCCTTCATTCCAAACTTCTTAAGTATGTCTTGAATGTACTTTGTTTGGCTGATGAAGGTGCCCTCTTGGAGTTGCTTGATTTGAAATCCAAGGAAATACCTCAACTCCCCCATCATAGACATCTCGAATTTTTGTATCATGATCCTACTAAATTCTTCACAAGTTGACTTGTTAGTAGACCCAAATATGATATCATCAACATAAATTTAGCATATAAACAAGTCTTTTTCAACAGTTTTAGTGAAGAGAGTAGGATCAGCTTTACAAACTTTGAAGTCATTAGTGATAAGGAAATCTCACAGGCATTCATACCATGCTCTTGGGGCTTGTTTGAGCCCATAAAGCGCCTTTGAGAGTTTATACACATGGTTAGGAACTCACTATCTTCAAAGCCAGGAGGTTGCTCAACATAGACCTCTTCCTTGATAGGTCCATTGAGGCAGGCACTTTTCACGTCCATTTGATAAAGCTTAAAGCCATGGTAAGTAGCATAGGCAAGTAATATATGAATTGACTCAAGCCTAGCTATGGGTGCATAAGTTTCATCAAAGTCCAAACCTTCGACTTGTGAATAACCTTTGGCCACAAGTTGAGCTTTGTTCCTTGTCACCACACCATGCTCATCTTGCTTGTTGCGGAATACCCACTTGGTACCTACAACATTTTGGTTAGGACGTGGAACTAAATGCCATACCTCATTCCTTGTGAAGTTGTTGAGCTCCTCTTGCATAGCCACCACCCAATCCGGATCTCTTAATACATCCTCTACCTGTATGGCTCAATAGACGAAACAAAAGAGTAATGTTCACAAAAATATGCAACCCGTGATCTAGTGGTTACCCCCTTATGAATGTCACCAAGGATGGAGTTGATGGGGTGATCTCGTTGAATTGCTTGGTGGACTCTTGGGTGTGGCGGTCTTTGACCCTGTATTTCTTGATCATCTTCCTTGTCTTGATCATCTTCATCTCCCCCTTGATCTATGTCCTCATCTTGAGGTGGCTCATCCTCTTGATCTTCATCTTCATCATCTTGAGCCTGATCCTCATTTTGGGTGGGTGGAGATGCTTGTATGGAAGATGATGGTTGATCTTGTGCTTGTGGAGGCTCTTCGGATTCCTTAGGACACACATCCCCTATGGACATGTTCCTTAGCGTGATGCACGGAGCCTCTTCATCATCTAATTCATCAAGATCAACTTGCTCCACTTGGGAGCCATTAATCTCATCAAACACAATGTCACAAGAAACTTCAACTAGTCCAGTGGACTTGTTAAAGACTCTATATGCCCTTGTGTTTGAGTCATAACCAAGTAAAAAGCCTTCTATAGCTTTAGGAGCAAATTTAGATTTTCTACCTCTTTTAATAAGAATAAAACATTTGCTCCCAAAGACTCTAAAATATGAAACATTGGGCTTTTTACCAGTGCGGAGTTCATATGATGTCTTCTTGAGGATTCGGTGAAGGTGGAGCCGATTGATGGAGTAGCAAGCAGTGTTGATTGTTTCCGCCCAAAATCGGTCCGGAGTCTTGTACTCATCAAGCATGGTTCTTGCCATGTCCAGTAGAGTTCTATTCTTCCTCTCCACTACACCATTTTGTTGAGGTGTGTAGGGAGAAGAGAACTCATGCTTGTTGCCCTCCTCCTCAAGAAATCCTTCTATTTCTGAATTCTTGAGCTTCGTCCTATTATCGTTTCTTATCTTTTTTATTCTCAATCCAAACTCATTTTGAGCCCGTCTCAAGAATCCTTTTAATGTCTCTTGGGTTTGTGATTTTTCCTACAAAAAGAACACCCAAGTGAAGCGCGAATAATCATCCACAATAACTAGACAGTACTTACTCTCGCCGATGCTTATGTAAGCGATCGGGCAAAATAGATCCATGTGGAGTAGCTCGAGCAACCTGTCAGTCGTCATTATGTTCTTGTGTGGATGATAGACTCCAACTTGCTTCCTTGCTTGACATGCGCTACAAATCCTGTCATTCTCAAAATGAACATTGGCTAGTCCTAAAATGTGCTCTCCCTTTAGAAGCTTATGAAGATTTTTCATCCCAACATGAGCAAGTCGGCAATGCCAGAGCCAACCCATATTAGTCTTAACAATTAAGCAAGTGTCAAGTTCAGCTTTGTTATCATTAAAATCAACTAAATATAGCTGACCTTTTAACACTCCCTTAAATGCTATTGAATCATCACTTCTTCTAAAGACAGTGACACCTATATCAGTAAAAAGACAATTGTAGCCCATTTTGCATAATTGAGAAACAGAAAGCAAATTGTAATCTAAAGAATCTACAAGAAAAACATTGGAAACAGAATGGTCAGGTGATATAGCAATTTTACCCAATCCTTTGACCAAACCTTGATTTCTATCCCCGAATGTTATAGCTCGTTGGGGATCTTCATTTTTCTCATAGGAGGAGAACATTCTCTTCTCCCCAGTCATGTGGTTTGTGCACCCGCTGTCGATTATCTAACTTGAACCACCGGATACATAAACCTACAAAACAATTTTAGGCCTTGTTCTTAGGTACCCAAACAGTCTTGGGTCCTTTGACGTTAGAAACAAGCACCTTGGGTACCCAATCACAAGTCTTAGGACTCTTGTGTTTGCCCCCCAACATATTTGGCAACTATTTTGCCTGATTTGTTAGTTAAAACATAAGAAGCATCAAAAGTCTTAAATGAAATGTTATGATCATTTGATGCAGTAGGAATTTTCTTTTTAGGCATATTAATATGAGTGGTATGCCTAGAGCTAGAAGCCTCATTTTTATATATGAATGCAAGATGAGAAGCACTATGAGGTTTCTTAGCATGAATTTTCCTAATCTTATATTCAGGATAGTTTATAGGGTATAAAATGTAACCCTCACTATCCTGAACCATGGGAGCCTTACCCTTAACAAAATTAGACAATATTTTAGGGGCATTAAGCTTGACATTGGATTGGTTCCCATGTTGGAACCCAATGCCATCCTTAATGCCAGGGCGTCTCCCATTATAAAGCATGCTACGAGCAAATTTAAATTTTTCATTTTTGAGCTCATGCTCGACAATTTTAGCATTTAACTTAGCTATGTGATCATTTTGATTTTTAATCATGGCAAGTTGATCATCAATAGCTTCAACATTTATATCTCTACATCTAGTGTAAATGCAAACATGCTCGACAGTAGATGTAGATGGTTTGCAAACATTTAATTCCTCTATCTTAGCATTTAGCATGGCATTCTCATCTCTAAGACAGGAAATAAAATCATTGCAAACATTCAATTTTTCAATCTTAAAAACTAAACTAGCATTCTCAGTTCTAAGACTTGAAATTGAATCATGACAAATGCTAAGCTACTTAGACAAATTTTCATTCTTCTCTATTTCTAGAGCATAAGCATTTTTCAATTTAACAAATTTTTTGTTTTCTTTAACGAGGAAGTCCTCTTGGCTTTCCAAGAGATCATCCTTCTCATTAATGGTCTCTATTAGTTCATTTAATTTTTTCTTTTGTTCCATGTTAAGGTTGGCAAAAAGAGCAAGTAAATTATCTTCATCATCGCTAGAGCTACCCTCATCGCTAAATGTTGTATATTTGAGGGTGGCTCCAGAATGTACCTTCTTCTTTTTGCCGTCCTTAGCCATGAGACATTTGTGGCCGACGTTGGGGAAGAGGAGGCCCTTGTTGGCGGCGTCCTCGTCGGAGGAGGAGTCGGTGGAGCTCTCATTGGAGTCCCATTCCCGGTATACATGGGCATCGCCACCCTTCTTCTTGTAGTACCTCTTCTTCTCCTTCTTCTTCCCCTTCTCGTCTTCATCCCTGTCACTTTCACTAGAAATTAGACATTTAGCAATAAAGTGACCAGACTTACCACACCGGTAGCACACCCTCTTGGAGCGGGACTTATAATCTTTTCCCCTCCTTTGCTTGAGGATTTGGCGGAAGCTCTTGATGATAAGCGCCATCTCCTCGTTGTCAAGCTTGGAGGCATCGATTGGAAGCCTACTTGGTGTAGACTCCTTCTTGTCTTCTTCCGTTGCTTTGAATGCAACGGGTTGCACCTTGGGTGTGGAGGTGGTGCCTTGCTCTAAGTTTACAATGTGTTTGGAGTCTTTGATCATAAGTTCAAAGCTCATAAACTTGCCAATTACCTCCTCGGGAGACATTAGCTTGTATCTAGGATCCCCACGTATTAATTGTACTTGAGTAGGATTACGAAAAACAAGGGATCTTAGAATAACCTTGACCATTTCATGGTCATCCCATTTGGTGCTCCCGAGGTTGCGCACTTGGTTCACCATTGTCTTGAGCCGGTTGTACATGGCTTGCGACTCTTCCCCTTCGTTGAGGATGAATCGACCGAGTTCTCCCTCGATCATTTCATGCTTGGTGATCTTGGTCACCTCATCCCCTTCGTGCGTGGTTTTGAGAACGTCCCAAATTTCTTTAGCGTTCTTTAACCCTTGCACCTTGTTATACTCCTTTCGACACAAGGAGGCAAGGAGTATAGACGTGGCTTGGAAGTTAAAGTGCCTAATTTGGGTGGCCTCGTCCGAGTCATAGTCCTTGTCCCACACCTTAGGTATCTGCACTCCATACTCAACAATATCCCAAATACTTTCATGGAGTGAAGTTAGATGGTGCCTCATATTATCACTCCACATACAATAATCTTCACCATCAAAATATAGTGGTTTGCCTAGGGGTATGGAAAGCAATGGAACGCGCTTTGAAATACGAGGATAGCGTAGGGGCATCTTACTATACTTCTTTCGCTCATGGCGGTTAGAAGTAGTGGACGACTCGGAGCTTGATGTGGAGGGTAACGAAGAGTCGGTCTCGTAGTAGACCACCTTCTTCATCTTCTTCTTCTTGTCACCTCTCCGATGCGACTTGATGGAGGAAGAGGATTCCTCCTTGTGTTTGTTGCCGGACACTCTTGAGAGAGTCCTCCCCGAGCTTGCGGCCTTTTCGCCGGTCATGATCTCCCTCTTGGCGTGATCTCCAGACATCACTTCAAGTTGGTTAGGCTCTTAATGAAGCACTGGCTCTGATACCAATTGAAAGTCGCCTAGAGGGGGGTGAATAGGCGAAACCTGAAATTTATAAACTTAAACACACACTAAGGTCAGGGGTTAGCATTGGAATTAAATTCAAGTCCAAAAGAATATCTCGCTTGCTAGGAGTTGCTCAAGGATGTCGATGACGTATGGGAGCCAACTCAAATTTATACTAGCAAGGAAACATTAGACAGGGGAAAACAAATCAAACAAGAATCAAGGTGAGTGAAAATGATGATTTGTTTTACCGAGGTTTGGTTCCAAAGAACCTAGTCCCCGTTGAGGAGGTCACAAAGACTAGGTCTATTTCAACCCTTTCCCTCTCTCAAACGGTCACTTAGACCGAGTGAGCCTTCTTCCTTAATCTCAAGGGTCACTAAGACCCCACAAGGACCACCACACACTTGGTGTCTCTTGCTTCGCTTACAAAGCACTTGAGAATAAGAATGGGAAAAGAAACAGGCCAAACCAAGCGACAAGAGCAACAAAAGAACACAAAACACCCTCTCTCAAGTCCCTAATGGAATTGAGTTGATTTGGTGGCTTGGAGAGGATTTGATCTATTGAATGTGTCTTGGAGTGGAGTCTTTTGCTCTTGTATTGAATGCAATGTTCAGAATGCTTGGATGCCAAAGGATGTGGTGGTTGGGGGTATTTATAGCCCCCAACCACTTGTAGTCGTTGGCCAAGGCTGCTGGCGATTGGGCGCACCGGACAGTCCGGTGCGCCACCGGACAGGGACTGTGCACTGTCCGGTGCACGCCACGTCAGCCTGTCCATTAGGGTTCTGGGCAGTTGACCATTGGGGCCATCTGTCGTCTTGCTGCACCGGACAGTCCGATGCCACATCGAACAGTCCGGTGCCCTTTGACTTCTATCGCGGCACTATGGCACACTGTAGCACTTTGCAGAGTCGACCGTTGGCGCTGAGAGCCGTTGCTCCGCTGGCTCACCGGACAGTCTGATGAATTGTAGCAGAGCGCGCCTTCATTTTCCCGAGAGTGGCTGGTTGACATCTGTACGGCCCTGGTGCACCGGACAGTCCGCTGCGCCAAACAACAACACACTCAAGTCCTATTGCTCCAATAAAATTGTGTCCCCTAACTGATTTCTTTCTTGGTTTGTGTTGAACCTTATGCACCTGTAATATATGAATTCTAGACAAACTAGTTAGTCCACGTGTTTGCGTTGGTCATCAACCACCAAAATTAATTATAGGAAATGGTTAACCCAATTTCCCTTTCAAAAAACAACACTCAATCCTTCACTTTGCTTCAACTAGTGTATCATTGTCCCTAATTATGGCATGCCACACGACACCTAGCTCTATATGGTTAGAATGTATATGTTTTCTTCTATGGAATTTGTCAATGTTTAGCACCGACAACACAGTATAGGGTATATCATGTAGTGTTTTTTATGTTTGGTGATATCGAATATATCTCGATGGTTCATGTGCAACATGATAGAACATGAAGATTTATACAGGTTTGGGCCACTAGAATGCGTAATACTCTACATTCTGTGCTCTATGTTGATGGAATTTATCTGAGTTTGAGGTTACAGAACGGAGTACTCTATCAGGCTATGAGAGGTGTCAAATCGTTTTGTAGGGGTACCTATCCCGCCTTATATAGATGAGGAGATTAGGTTTTACAAAGTGATGTTCATTACTGTTCCTACACATATAGAGTTTGTTCAGGCCTCCGGATGACGCTGCATGTACGATTTTGCTCCGACTCATGGGTGACGCAAATCTCTATGTCGGCTTCATCAGAAATGTTTGTTACAATGCCTTGGTGTTTAAGCAAGCTTCCTTGGGTCTAAGTTAGCCGGCTAGCCCGCTGGCTTAATTATACGGCCCACTCAGGCCGTTTTACAGCCCATGAGCTCAATCCACACCATGAGGACCCGGGGGATATTTATCTCCCACAGAATTCTTCTTAGCACCACACTAAGAAGGAGAGCTATTACTGCTAGTTTTCTCAAGAACAACAGTTCTAGAGTTTTTCTCCAACAACTCTAATTACAAAAAAGGACAAGACCTATAAGCACTAAGAGATTAAGCCTAGACTTAATCTTATCAAGCTAATCAATAAACTAGGCACACTTGTTTTGCAGGGCAACAAAATTTGACATAAGAACTACAGAACTATCCCAATTCGTCTTGTCTGTCACACTAGTAGCCATAGAAAACTCAATATCCTTAAAAAAAGTTTCATGTATAGCCCAATAGTCATTTCCTCTAATGAACTTCATGCTTCAACAAATGATTTTGACTACACGAAGTGTTCGGGGCTTGTTCTCAAATGCTATGAATCAAGAACAAGGCAACACAGAAAATGTTAAATGTCAAAGTCCTTCGTCCTTCGAAGCACTATTTCCCTTGGGACATAATGATCTCCGGACGAAGGTTATGAAGGACATGCCTTCAGCAGTATGCCAAATGATGATGATGAAGGAATCATATGAAATATAAAATAACATAAATAATTATGTACTATTGCCAGATCGTTTTTATTTTATTACTATGGAAAATAGAAATGATATCAAGTTACAAATGTACCTTCGGCTTGAAAGAAAGTGAAAGTACAATCGTGACGCAAAAGCCAATGCTCAATCTCCGTGAACAGTACGGGAGCACTATTCATCTATTTATAGGCATGGGACGCAGCCCATGTAAAATTACATTTATGCCCTTTACAATCAACTACAATAATGACACAAAACACCACGGGTCTTTAAGCCATTTCATCTTTAAGTCGGTTCGCTCCTTCATCTTGAGATCTGCCACTCTGCCGAAGCTTTATAGGTGACAGCTTCGGCGCTGCCTTTAAGAGGATCTTCCGAAGGTGTTCTCTTTCTTTAGGATCTTCGGCTACGAAGCATACCCCCAACACGAAGCATTGTTTAAGGTGTCTAGCTCTACCTCAGGTTAATCGAGGGAAAGTGGTACCTTGAAGTCACATTCATTGTCATCGCCATACATCATCCATCGCCTCATCACCGAGGGTTGTTGCATAGTACCCATCTTTAGTGGTGTTAGGGAGGAAGAAAAACCCATTCAACTTATCCTCAAGCTTCTTATCACACATGTTGCCACTCGAGAGAGAGAAGTCATTATCGCTCGAGTTGAAGTTGAGATTACTAAGTGTTGAGGACTTGTTCTCAAATGCTAAGAGTTAAGAACAAGGCAACATAAAAAGTGTTAAATGTTAAAGTCCTTCGTCCTTCGAAACATTACGCCCCTTCGGGAAATAATGAGTTTCGGACGAAGGTCATAAGGGACATACCTTCGTAAATATAACAAGTAATGACGAAGGATTCATATAAAGCACGAAATATGATATAAACAACATAAAATCATTTCTATTTTATTAACATGGAAAAATAGAAATGATTTCAAATTACAAATGTACCTTCGGTCCTGAGAGAAGGTAAAAAGTACAAGCGTGACGCAAAAGCAAATGCCAAGTCAGCGTGAACAGTACGGGAGTACTGTTCATCTATTTATAGACGCGGAACGCAGCCCACGTAAAATTACATCCATGTCCATTACATTTGTTAATGACTTATGGAAATCTGTCAAGGCCCACGTAGTCTTTTCATCTTTAAGTCGGTTCCCCTTTCTGCTATCGCGACGAAGCTTCCCTGCGCACAGCTTCGGCTGTGCACCATCCTTCGTAGAGCTTGGTAATCAGCTCGTCCTTCGTCTGGTTCAGGCTTCGTCCTGACCGTGCTTCATGTTCATAATTCTGAGTCCGAAGATACCTGTTCACATAATCCACTTGGAAAACATTGTCAAATCATGTTTTTGAGGACCTTCGGAGGACGAAGGCCCCCAACACTAAGGGAGGCAAGGAAGGAATTCTTAATGTACCTTCTCTTGGGTGCCTTCTTGTTCATCTTTCTTCCCTTGGCTTTGTGATTAGCGCAGGTGTGATCATGCTTGTCCTTGTTATTGCTAGAGTTGGCCTTGCCCTCAAACTTGGGGTAGCTAGTAATGAAGTGATAGGGGCACCGACACCCAAAACACCCATCCTTGTCCACATGTTGTCAGTTCTTGTGGTTGTTGTAAAACCATTGGAAATTTTTAACAATCAATGAAAGCTCCTCATCACTAAAGCGCCTCTATAGCTTCACTTTAAGCAAGATCAAACCTAATAAACAAAAACGAATAGGTGAGGGGTTAGCCAAAGATCTACCTAAACTTGACATGAGAGTCAAGGTTTTTGTGGATGGATTTTTTATTTTGGTTTTGTACTAGGGATCAATCTCGATGAATTTGAGCTTATTAAACATCTAACCAATGATGAGAGTCTCATAACTAGAGGATTCAATGATGGCAAACACTTTTACTTCCCACACCTTTCGGTCTAGGGCTTGTAGAAGTTTGAGATCCCTCTCGTGGTCGTCGTAAGGTGGTTGAGGCTTTTGTCTCTCATTCTATTGACAATTGATTTAAATTAGCTAGATATCAAATCAATAATTTCACCAGAAATTGAAGTTCCAAGGAGTTCTCATACTGCAGTTAGTCTCAAAGATTTTGGTCTTGAATGAGAAGAGCCCTCACAACATTTGTCTGGTGTAGACCAGATCTCATGAGCCGCCGCAAGCTAGACACTTGCTCAAACTCAGGACGAGGATGTCATGCAAACAAAGCATTTTTAGATTTAGTATTGGCATTACATCGATCAATTTGCTCCTAACCAACTTTAACAACCAAAACCATATAATCCTATCCTAAGTAAATATCCCAAACTCGAGACCCAACATTGTGCAAAGTAAGAGGACATGTGAATCTTCTAGTAAAATTAGTTCGTTCCATTGAGCCACAAGGTTTTTTTTGCTAGGACGTCCATTCTCGCTTTTGTGGATCACAGAACAGTTAAAAGTAGACCTTAGAGAATGCGTGGCAAAGCCAAACTATTTGATGAACTCCATTAGCTTAGTTTTTCAAGACATTGCTGTAAATACTAACAATCTTTTCTAAAGCTACAAAGATTAGTTTTCTCATTCCTTTTACTGCAAGAAAACTAGCCTTTCATTACCTTGGGTAGAGTCAGACAAGATCAACATATGATGGACCAAGTGACTCGAAGTTAAGCAGACTAAGGGTGTGTTTAGTTTAGCCTTTTGAACCTGCTTATGCTTTTTTTATAATGCAAAATTTGAACTAAAGGGGTTTAATTTTCCTACTATTACTTTAAAAAACAACTTTTTGTGGTATAAACTTGAAAGCAACTTGGACCATGGCACTATGCTTTTGTTGCTTATCCAAGTTCAATATATTAATAGAGATATGTCAAATAGAAATTAAAATGGATTAAAAAGCATTAAGTGGTATAATAATTGAAATAAACATATATTTGTAATAAAAATATTAAAATAGAATTGTAAAACTAATTTATTAATTCAATATATTAATGAAGACATACGTCATAACGTCAAATAGAAAATAAAATGGGATTTAAAATAGTTAAGTGTTAGAATAAATAAAATAAAAATATTTTATAAGGAAAAATATATAGCAATTGGAGTTAGTTTTATTTGTAAAAATATTAGAAACACAAATGTGAAATTAGTTTTGAATTAGATTCTTCGATTAATAGATATAGTAAAACAAAGTGCATATAAACAATATACATTTTATTCATACTACTTCATTACATGTGCTAACGCTATGGTCCCAGTGAGGGCAAGAAGAGGGGACAGAGGTGGCGGTGCGAGTGAGGGGGAAAGAATTGGCAAAGGCGGCACAAGAGTGGGGCTAGTGGTGACACGAGTGAGGGGCGGGAGCGATTGGGTCGTGAAGGGAGGGGGAGGCAAGGGTTACCGTGCATTTAATGGATGAGGGAGTAAGGATGATACGAACAATATTGGCTATTGAATTATTAGAGTTGTCGGCGTTTCGAGACCGGGGGGTCCCCGAGCCGACGAGTGAGTGTGCCGCGTGCCCCAGCCCAGATGGGTCGAGCGCGTGGGCAAGCGCGAAGGGGGGAGAGCGAGGTGGCCGGAGCCGGGTCGAGAGGGAGGCGGAGATCCCGCGGCCTTCGTGTTTGTCCCGCGCCCATGTCGGGTGCGCTTGCAGTAGGGGGTTACAAGCGTCCGCGCGGGTGAGGGGAGCGAGCGGCCCCAAGAGAGCGCCTGCCCCTGCCCTCGTTCCCGCGAGGCCAACCCTCTCTAAGAAGGCCCTGGTCCTTCCTTTTATAGGCGCAAGGAGAGGATCCAGGTGTACAATGGGGATGCAGCAGAGTGCTACGTGTCTAGCGGGGGAGAGCTAGCGCCCTGGGTACATGCCAATGTGGAAGCCGGAGAGAACTTGGCACCCAGCCGGTGTGGTGTCGTGGCTGTCGGAGGAGGAACGGAGCCTGGTGGAGGGACAGCTGTTGGAACAGTTGGGCTCTTGCTGACGTCCCCCTGCTTCCGTAAGGGAGCCGAGAGCCGCCGTCGTCATGGGTCTAGCGGGGCGCCATCATTGCCTATCTGGCGGAGCTAGCCAGATGGGACGTCGGTCTTGTTCTCTACGGCCCAAGTCGGCTCGGGGCAGGGTGATGATGGCGCTTCCTGTTGACGTGGCGGACTTGTGCCCTAGGTCGGGCGACGTGGAGGCTCCTCCGAGGCCGAGGTCGAGTCTGTCTTCCATGGCCGAGGCCGAGCCCGAGCTCCTGGGTCGGGCGAGGCGGAGGTCGTTCGGCAGAGGCCAGGGCGGAGTCCGAGCCCTGGGTCGGGCGGAGCGGAGTTCGTCGTCTTCCGGGGCCTTAGCCCGAGTCCGAGCCCTGGGTCGGGCAGAGCGGAGTTCGCCGTCTTCCGGGGCCTTAGCCCGAGTCCGAGCCCTGGGTCGGGCGGAGCGGAGTTCGCCGTCTTCCGGGGCCTTAGCCCGAGTCCGAGCCCTGGGTCGGGCGGAGCGGAGTTCGCCGTCTTCCGGGGCCTTAGCCCGAGTCCGAGCCCTGGGTCGGGCGGAGTGGAGTTCGCCGTCTTCCGGGGCCTTAGCCCGAGTTCGAGCCCTGGGTCGGGCGGAGCGGAGTTCGCCGTCTTCCGGGGCCTTAGCCCGAGTCCGAGCCCTGGGTCGGGCGGAGCTTCCTATGGCGCCTTTGGCAAGGCCTGGCTGCCCGTCAGTCTCACTCTTTGCGTTAAATGCCCCTGTGACTTGGTCGGTCGGCGCGGTTATTTTGTCAGGGTTGCTTCTTAACGAAGGCAAGGCCTCGGGCGAGCCGGAGATGCGTCTGCCGTAAAAAAGGGGGCCTCGGGCGAGACGGAAACACCTCGGGGTCGGCTGCCCTTGCCCGAGGCTAGGCTCGGGCGAGGCGTGATCGAGTCGCTCGTACGGACTGATCCCTGACTTAATCAAACCCATCAGGCCTCTACAGCTTTATGCTGATGGGGGTTACCAGCTGAGAATTAGGCGTCTTGAGGGTACCCCTAATTATGGTCCCCGACAGTAGCCCCCGAGCCTCGAAGGGAGTGTTAGCACTCGCTTGGAGGCTTTCGTCGCACTTTTTTGCAAGGGGACCAGCCTTTCTCGGTTGCACTTTGTTCCGGTGGGTGCGCGCGAGCGCACCCGCCGGGTGTAGCCCACGAGGCCTCGGAGGAGTGGTTTCACTCCTTCGAGGTCTTAATGCCTTGCGCAATGCTTCGGCTGGTCTGGCGGTTCCCTCATGCGAACAGGCCGTAGCCCGGGTGCACTGTCGGGGCCCAAGTTCTCGGGCTGGTATGTTGACGCTGTCAACGGTTTGGCCGGAGCCGGGTTTGCGAGAGCAGCCCCCGAGCCTCCGCACAGGGCGAGAGGGCGATCAGGGACAGACTCGGCTTTTTTACATACGCCCCTACGTCGCCTTTCCGCAAGGAGGAGGGGGGAGAGCGCCATGTTACCCTCGATGGGCACCGAACATGGTGTCTCCGGTGAGCTGCAAGCGGGTAATCCGAGTGGACGTCCGTGCCCCGTTCGTTGGGGGTCGGCTAGGGGCCCGGAGGCACGCCCAAAAGTACCTGCGGGTGATCTGCCGGACCCGGTCCCCTGGCGACGGGGTCCGAGGGCTCGTTGCCTCCCTCCGATGGGATTCCGTTACAGGATCGTTCCCGCTGGTCTCGGAAATGTCCTAGGGTACCTCGGGAGCGTAGCCCGAGCCTTGGTTATGTATCGAACGTACCCCTGGTCATCCCTCGCTCGGTGTCTGAGGCGACTGTGAACCCTTCGGGGGGCCAGCCTTCGAACCCCTGATCAGTAATGGGCGCGGAGCCCGAGTAGCCTGAGGCGGTCGTGGAACCTTTCGGGAGGCTGACCTTCGAACCCCTGACCAGTAGTGGGTGTCGGGCCCACGCGATCTGAGGCGGCTGTTGTAACACCCACTTTGTAAATTGCTAGAAATAATACCAATAGAGAAACAATTTCTCTTCATATGAGTTTGAACTTTATGCATCATCACATGTGAACACTCCACTTATACAAATGAATAAATAATAAAAGGCACTCAAACAAATCATGCATCATGCTGGTTTTTTTATTTTTATTTTGTGTGCATTTTGTAACAAGAAAATATTAAAGACCAAAAAAAATAATAATAAAGGAAAATAATTGCTAGAACTTTATAAATTCATAGAAAATTCATACTAACTCCAAATTAATCCATTCCAGTTCCTAAAATTTTGTAATTTTATTCTCTAGCACTTAGTGTCTCTGTTTTATCATGACAACAGTAAGAAATTTAATTCCACACTTAATCTTATTCTAAACACATAAAACCTTTGAAAATTCATATCTTAAAATCTATAACTCCAAAAATTATGATTCCTGTTCCTATGATTTCATTTTAATGTATAGATTTTTACTGTATATTTTATTTACATGTTTGATGTAATGTTAATTTATGCTATACTATGTATGTATTGTGTTGATGCGAGTAGACGAGCAAGCCACTGTGGAAACTGAGGTTCAACAAGTAGAAGTAGCTGAGCAGGAGCTCATTGAAGGCAAGTTGTGCCCTTGACCACTTTTTACCCAATAATGTTCTTTAAATATCACTTATCCATGCATAGGTTAATTTTGATGGGACCCAATAGGTCACCCTAGATTGTTTATCTCATTACCTTGTTTACCCCTGAATCACTTGGGTAGTTTGCTATTGCTTTATATGGTTTTGGGATAATCATTTATTACCTCTATGTTCCAATTCTTTTTGTTATTCTATTTATGTTCATGTTGAGATCATTAATGTTAATTGGAACATAGAGCTTAACTTGAGAACCACGTGCCACCACAAGGGTTTAATGGGACGCCCTTGGCTGACTAATTAGGAAAGCTAGTGGAAGACTACCTTACCCGAAAGGGGCAAGGGCAGTAGGGGAGTGATCAGTGTAGGGAGGTCCCTGGTTGATTTTGCTGCGATGGCGGTCAGCCAGGAACCCTGCATTGGAACTTCCTATAAACTGTAGCGGGTTTTCGGAAGCTAGTGGAACTTTGTAAAGGCCTCGTAGTGTTGCCCTGCCGCGCTTCCTAGGTAGAGGTGTATGGGACTCGCGACCCCTTGGCAGATGGGTAGCATGACTTGTGGGTAAAGGGTACAACTTCTGCAGAGTGTAAAACTGGTATACTAGCCGAGCTCACGGTCATGAGCAGCTCAGGACTCTCTGATGTTTAAATTATGGAACTTAAATTCAATTTTGTCATTTGCATTGCATGGGTTTATTATAAATTGTGTTCTATTACTTTACTTATGGTTTGGTATTTACTTACACTTAGTAATTGCTAATAAAATTTTGACCAACTACTTAAAAGCAATGCTCAGCTTTAACCCCTATCATTGATTAGCCTTACACATCACATGAACTCACACCTTTGTGAGTTTATGTCCACTGGTTCCCCACAACTTGTTGAGCTATGATCATGTGTGAGCTCACCCTTGCTGTCTCACACCCCCCCACAGGAGAAGATCAGGTGGTTCAGGAGGAGCCGCCTAACACTGAGGAGTTCGATCTGATCTAGGTGGCGTTTCCCAGTCGACATTGGCGCCGACGATCCTTAGTTCGTTTTATCTTTATTACTTTATTTTGTAATAAGTCTTCCGCTATGTAATAAATACTCTGATGTTTTATGACATTCATCTCTATACACTCTGTTATTATATATGTTGTCTTCTTGGCGCATGTATGAGATGCACCTGGCTTTGTTCCTTGAAGCCGGGTGTGACAGAAGTGGTATCAGAGGAATGTTGACTGTAGGACGAGACCTAGATAGAAATGGACAAACCCTTTCCTACTTACCTTACTCTGTTTCATTCTATACTTATCTCATCTTGATCTTGTCTCACCTTTTGCTATTCTACTCTGGTTAATCTTATCTTTTCTACTCTAAGACAAGATGGATTTCACACCTTGGAATCCTATGACTATGATCTTTCTAAGAGATAGGGAACCTAAGTCAAATTAAAACTATTTTCTCTATTTAAAATGTTGTTTGATTGTGCTGATGCTAAATGCCTGATTTGCTTCTTTGATTGATTGAACTATGGACATCTTAGTATGTACCACCATAAGGTATTGAATTAGCTAGGATAGGTAAAATATTAATCTGCTTAGCTAATAAAATTCCCCAAAGTAACCTGATTTGTAAATACCTGCCTTGTCTGCTATTCTCTTACCATATGTATCTAACTCAGATGGTCAATACCAGGCGGGGTGGTGGAATTGATTTGCCTCCTAATCGACACACTCGGAGAATATACAGACAACCCCAGCCACAGCCTGCAGAGATGAATCCTCCTAATCCTCCACCAGGCGGAGTTGACCCACTGGTTGCTGCTCAGATGGCGGTGATGCAGCAAATGGCGGACACTATGGCTGATATGTGTGCTCAGATGCAGCAAGAACGCCAGGAGATGCGTCAGGAAAGAGAAGATATACGACAGGAGTTGCGCCAGGAGCGAGATGAGATACGCCAGGAAAGGAGGGCACAACAACAGCAGCTGCAACAACAAATGCAACAGCAGCAACAAGTGCCACTGCCTCCACCACCACCACCAGTTCCACCCCGAGACAAGCATAGAGAGTTCATGAGTCATAAGCCACCTACATTTGCAAGCTCACCTGATCCACTGGACGCGGATGATTGGCTGAAGTCCGTTGAGAAGATGCTGAATATTGCACAGTGCACGGACCGGGAGAAAGTTCTTTATGCTTCTGGACGTCTGACAGGTCCTGCTGCTGACTGGTGGGATTCTTATACTGCTGCCCATGATGCTGCGGATACTATTACTTGGGCAGAGTTCAGTACACAATTCAGGAACTACCATATTCCAGCTGGTATGATAAAGATCAAGAAGAAGGAATTTCTGTCGCTGAAGCAAGGAAGTATGTCAGTCAGCGAGTACCGCGACAAGTTTATTCAGTTATCCAGATATGCCCCTGAAGAAGTTGCTGAAGACGAGAGGAAGCAGGAGCATTTCATTGAAGGACTTAATGGACCACTGCAGTATGCTCTTGTGGCACACACATTTCCATCATTTCAGAGGCTGCTTGATAAGGCACTGGCTATTGAACACAAGCGTGTTCAGCTGGGAGATTTGAAGAGAAAGGCAATATCTCAAGGACAAGGAAGCAGCAGTGTTCGTCCTCGCTACAGTTCACCACAGGGTACATCGACTCGACCAGGAGGACCACGCCCAGTTCAGCAATCACCACTGAGGACTCCACCTCCTCGACAGGCTACCCCTACTGGCACTCCGACGAAGTTTGCAGGACAGAGTCCGGGCACCACATGTTTCAAGTGTGGGAAGACTGGTCATTATGCAAATGTCTGCCCACAGAGGATGGCTACTACTCCAGTTCAGAACAGGCAGCAAACTCCAAGTTCTGGCAAGGGATATTCTATTGCCAAGGTTAATCAAGTCAGCGTTGATGCTACTCCGGATGGAGGGGACCTCGTAATTGGTATGTTTTATGTTAATGTAATTCCTGCAACCATATTATTTGATTCTGGTGCTACACATTCATTCATGTCTGCTAGATATGCCAACACAAATGAAATACCACTGCTAAATATGAGAAAACCCATGATAGTAATTACACCTAAAGGGCCTGTTGAGGCGAATCAAATGACAGGTAGATTGACATTAACCATTATGGGTAGAGAATTTGGAGCTACTGCTATAATATTAGAGTCAAGCAGTATAGATCTGATCCTTGGTATGTCATGGCTAAGAAAGGCAAAGGCAGTTATAGCATGTGGTAGAGGTACCGTAGAACTCACTACCACTAAAGGAGAAAGATTTCAAGTTAATATTGCAGTAACCTCCTCACCCATGCGTGCAATGTTCTTTATACCTGAGGAGTTTGTTGGTGACAACATCCGGGTGGTTAGAGATTTTCCGGATGTCTTTCCAGAGGAGTTACCAGGGATGCCACCTGATAGAGAAGTTGAGTTTGTTATTGACCTCTTACCTGGAACCGCCCCTATTTCTAAACGGCCATATAGGATGTCCGTAGAGGAGTTGAAGGAACTTAAGAAGCAGTTAACTGAGTTACAAGAGGCTGGGTACATTCGTCCGAGTTCCTCACCTTGGGGAGCACCGGTTCTGTTTGTACAGAAGAAGGATGGATCGCAGCGGATGTGTGTGGATTATAGATCTCTTAATGATGTTACGGTGAAGAACAAGTATCCGTTGCCCCGTATTGAGGATTTATTTGATCAGATGAGAGGCGCAAGAGTATTTTCGAAGATTGATCTCCGATCCGGATACCATCAAATGAGGATTAGACCATCAGATATTCCCAAGACGGCTTTCTCGACTCGATATGGATTATATGAGTTTACTGTTATGTCGTTTGGATTGACCAACGCACCAGCTTATTTTATGAACTTGATGAATAAGGTGTTTATGGAGTATTTGGACAGATTCGTCGTGGTATTCATCGACGATATTCTTATTTATTCTCAGAGTGATAGCGATCATGAGGAACATCTGAGATTGGTGCTACAGAAGCTACGAGATAACCAGCTATATGCCAAGTTCAGCAAGTGCGAGTTTTGGATTGGCGAGGTGCCATTTCTTGGGCATATTATTTCTAATGGAGGAATAGCAGTGGATCCTGCTAAAGTTAAGGAGATAATGGAGTGGAGAGTACCCACTACAGTTACTGAGATTCGGAGTTTCTTGGGATTAGCAGGCTACTATCGGAGATTTATTGAAGGATTCTCTAAGATTGCCAAACCTATGACTTCGCTTTTGGAGAAAGGAAGAGAATTTAAGTGGGACGAGAAGTGCCAAGACAGCTTTGAGCAATTGAAGAAAAGATTGATGTCGCCACCAGTATTGGTTATGCCAGACCTACAGAAAGGATTTGATATCTATTGTGATGCATGTGGCCAAGGCTTAGGATGTGTGCTCATGCAGGAAGGACATGTGATTGCTTATGCTTCTCGTCAGTTGCGGAAACATGAATTGAACTACCCCACGCATGACTTGGAATTGGCAGCCGTTGTGCATGCGCTTAAGATTTGGAGACATTATATCATGGGGACCAAGTGTCAAGTGTATACGGATCATAAGAGTCTGAAGTATATATTCACTCAGAAGGATCTCAACCTTAGGCAACGCCGTTGGTTAGAGCTTATTAAGGATTATGATTTGGAGATTCACTATCACCCGGGCAAGGCAAATTTGGTTGCAGATGCCTTGAGTCGCAAGGAGCATGTTCATTCAGCTATTGTTGCCCAGCTACCCGATGAGATTGTTGAGGATTTCAGGAGACTTAACCTGGGGATAGTTGCTCATACTGAGGGAGTTACTATTGATGTGGAACCTACTTTGGAGCAAGAGATCCGCAAAGGACAAATTGGTGATGCTAAAATAAAAGAGATTAAGGATCTGATTACTGAAGGTCGAGTTCCGGAATTTACGGAAGATGAGCAAGGCACTGTATGGTTCAAGGACAGAATGTGTGTTCCTGATATTAAAAGCCTTCGAGAGACTATTTTAAAGGAGGCCCATGACTCGAATTATTCTATTCATCCTGGTAGTACTAAGATGTATCAGGATTTGAAGCGAAAGTATTGGTGGTATGGATTAAAGAGAGATGTGGCTGCACATGTGGCTATGTGCGATGTATGTCAAAGAGTTAAGGCTGAACATCAGAGGCCAGCTGGACTATTGCATCCACTGAAGATACCCGAGTGGAAGTGGGAAGAGATTTGTATGGATTTTATTACTGGTTTGCCTCGCACCCATAAAGGATATGATGCTATATGGGTGATTGTGGATAGATTGACTAAAGTAGCTCACTTTATTCCTGTGAAGACTACTTATAAAGGTTCTCAACTAGCAGAGTTATATATGGCTCGAATTGTGTGTTTACATGGAGTACCAAAGAAGATCGTGTCTGATCGAGGTTCGCAGTTTACCTCAAGGTTTTGGAGAAGCTTTCATGAGAACATGAGTACAAAGTTGAATTTTAGTACAGCTTATCACCCTTAGACGGATGGACATACTGAAAGGACTAATCAAGTATTGGAAGATATGTTGAGAGCATGTGCCCTTCAGCATGGAGGAAGTTGGGATAAAAGTCTACCGTATGCTGAGTTCTCGTATAATAATAGTTACCAGGCCAGTCTGAAGATGTCACCTTTTGAAGCTTTATATGGGAGGAAGTGCAGGACTCCTCTATATTGGGATCAAACTGGAGAGAGACAGTTCTTTGGGCCTGAATTGATTCAAGAAGCAGAAGGACAATTTCGTATAATTCGAGAAAATTTGAGAGTGGCTCAAACCAGGCAAAAGAGTTATGCTGATAATAGACGAAGACCACTGGAATTTGAAGAAGGAGATTATGTGTACCTCAAGGTGTCACCACTTCGTGGAATGAGGAGATTTAAAGTCAAGGGCAAATTGTCCCCTCGTTATATTGGACCATTCTTGATCTTTAGGAGAGTTGGGGAGATGGCATACCAACTCGAGTTACCTGCTAGTCTATCGGATGTGCATAATGTGTTTCACGTATCTCAACTTAAGAAGTGTCTCCGTGTTCCCGAGGAACAGTTACCCATGGAAGAGCTCAGTGTTCAAGGTGATTTGACTTACACGGAGTACCCGATCAAGATTTTGGATACATTGATTCGAGTTACAAGAAATAAGGTGATAAAGATGTGCAAAGTCCAATGGAGTCACCACGGTGAAGATGAAGCAACTTGGGAAAGAGAAGAAGAGCTTCGCATAGATTTTCCCCACCTTTTCCCTCGTTCTTCTTAAATCTCGAGGACGAGATTATTTTTAAGGGGGGTAGGATTTGTAACACCCACTTTGTAAATTGCTAGAAATAATACCAATAGAGAAACAATTTCTCTTCATATGAGTTTGAACTTTATGCATCATCACATGTGAACACTCCACTTATACAAATGAATAAATAATAAAAGGCACTCAAACAAATCATGCATCATGCTGGTTTTTTTATTTTTATTTTGTGTGCATTTTGTAACAAGAAAATATTAAAGACCAAAAAAATAATAATAAAGGAAAATAATTGCTAGAACTTTATAAATTCATAGAAAATTCATACTAACTCCAAATTAATCCATTCCAGTTCCTAAAATTTTGTAATTTTATTCTCTAGCACTTAGTGTCTCTGTTTTATCATGACAACAGTAAGAAATTTAATTCCACACTTAATCTTATTCTAAACACATAAAACCTTTGAAAATTCATATCTTAAAATCTATAACTCCAAAAATTATGATTCCTGTTCCTATGATTTCATTTTAATGTATAGATTTTTACTGTATATTTTATTTACATGTTTGATGTAATGTTAATTTATGCTATACTATGTATGTATTGTGTTGATGCGAGTAGACGAGCAAGCCACTGTGGAAACTGAGGTTCAACAAGTAGAAGTAGCTGAGCAGGAGCTCATTGAAGGCAAGTTGTGCCCTTGACCACTTTTTACCCAATAATGTTCTTTAAATATCACTTATCCATGCATAGGTTAATTTTGATGGGACCCAATAGGTCACCCTAGATTGTTTATCTCATTACCTTGTTTACCCCTGAATCACTTGGGTAGTTTGCTATTGCTTTATATGGTTTTGGGATAATCATTTATTACCTCTATGTTCCAATTCTTTTTGTTATTCTATTTATGTTCATGTTGAGATCATTAATGTTAATTGGAACATAGAGCTTAACTTGAGAACCACGTGCCACCACAAGGGTTTAATGGGACGCCCTTGGCTGACTAATTAGGAAAGCTAGTGGAAGACTACCTTACCCGAAAGGGGCAAGGGCAGTAGGGGAGTGGTCAGTGTAGGGAGGTCCCTGGTTGATTTTGCTGCGATGGCGGTCAGCCAGGAACCCTGCATTGGAACTTCCTATAAACTGTAGCGGGTTTTCGGAAGCTAGTGGAACTTTGTAAAGGCCTCGTAGTGTTGCCCTGCCGCGCTTCCTAGGTAGAGGTGTATGGGACTCGCGACCCCTTGGCAGATGGGTAGCATGACTTGTGGGTAAAGGGTACAACCTCTGCAGAGTGTAAAACTGGTATACTAGCCGAGCTCACGGTCATGAGCAGCTCAGGACTCTCTGATGTTTAAATTATGGAACTTAAATTCAATTTTGTCATTTGCATTGCATGGGTTTATTATAAATTGTGTTCTATTACTTTACTTATGGTTTGGTATTTACTTACACTTAGTAATTGCTAATAAAATTTTGACCAACTACTTAAAAGCAATGCTCAGCTTTAACCCCTATCATTGATTAGCCTTACACATCACATGAACTCACACCTTTGTGAGTTTATGTCCACTGGTTCCCCACAACTTGTTGAGCTATGATCATGTGTGAGCTCACCCTTGCTGTCTCACACCCCCCCCCACAGGAGAAGATCAGGTGGTTCAGGAGGAGCCGCCTAACACTGAGGAGTTCGATCTGATCTAGGTGGCGTTTCCCAGTCGACATTGGCGCCGACGATCCTTAGTTCGTTTTATCTTTATTACTTTATTTTGTAATAAGTCTTCCGCTATGTAATAAATACTCTGATGTTTTATGACATTCATCTCTATACACTCTGTTATTATATATGTTGTCTTCTTGGCGCATGTATGAGATGCACCTGGCTTTGTTCCTTGAAGTCGGGTGTGACAGCTGTTGAACCCTTCGGGGGGCCAGCCTTCGAACCCCTGATCAGTAAGGAGGCTCGGAGCCTAGTTCCTTCACGGGGAAGGATCCCTTTGGGGGTATCCCCTTTCCCGGTCCCTGTTGCAAGAGATAGAGAAAGAGGAAAAAGGGAAAAAAGGATACGAAATTGCACGACGTGGCGTACCTTTTTTGGTGTGGTCGTTTTGGCGAAGGCGAAGCGTCGCCAGCTGCTTCTGCCAGAAGCGCCGCCTGTCCAGCCGCGGAGTTAATGCGCCGGGGCGAGTAGTTGGCGAGGCTGCCGTTGCGCGTGCGCGAGCCGTTCGAGGAACGGGTCACGGGCGCGTCGTCTTCACACCGTGAGAGGGGGTTCTCTCGCTGCCTCCGGATGGGACGTGAGCTTGGCTGACGGCGTGACCGCTGCTCCCGCGCGCCTGCCACCGTTATTACTGCCGGCCCACTTTTGACCGCGTTTGACCGCTGCGTCAGGCTGGCACTGCTGGGTCGCGCGCTGGGTCGCCTCGGGTCGCGGTATTGGTTCCGCAATCGAGGAGGTGCGGTGGTGGCGCAAGTGGTACAGTTGCTTGCATGCAGCATCCGGCGCGCCGGTCGCGCGACGCGTGGGCTTGGGCCTCCATGCTGGCAGGTCAGGAGTCGGAGAGGCGCGTCCACTTGGCGTGGTTGCATGCCGCCTGCAGGGCTGCCCGCCCCTTTCGCCCGTTGGTCTGGGCAAAAGTGGAGGGTCACTTGTATCCGCTGGGTGGTTGCGTGCGCCGCGGCGGTTTGGCTTCTTCTGCTCGGAGCCGGTCTGCATGACATACGGGTCCCAGCCCCCGCGCCGCAGGGGAAGGCTTTGGAGGCGTGTTGGAGAAGACTCAGCCCGTGACGGTTGGGGGCGCAAGCAGGGAGAGTCGCCTTTAAAAGGAGGGCGACCCCTTTCGTAAGGCGACCATGTCTCCTTCCTCCCTGATGCACTGTGCCTTTCCACCTTCCAAGCCCCCGGATGGGGGGAAACCGCCATCTTTTCGCCCCATCGTTGGAGGAACGCAACTCCGTGGGAGTTGGTACCTTTCAGCCATCGTTCGGCTTCAAGGATTTTCATCAGGCAACCCGGTTGCTCTCCTCCGCTGGGGGTCACCCGAGACGGTGACCACCAGCTCCTGGGTGGGGAGGAGCAAACCGGGCTGCGATCTTGGTCCCACCCTCAGCTTCAAGGATGTTCATCATCCTCGCTGGGGTGGGTGCCGGACTGAGCCGGCGCTCTACCTCCTGCACGGGTTCGTGGGTCATCCTCTCCCGTAACATCCGAGGGAGAGGGCGCTTACTGGCCCTGCGGGCGGCCCGGACTTCGACAACGTGGGGTGGATCGACGGCGGGCGTCGTCACCTCCAGCGTGTCGGGTCCGCTGGCTTGGCTCTCGGCGGCCCCTTCTGTTGGGGGGTGGCTGCCGCGCCGTGTACACGGGAGGACCACCCTAGACGCCGCGCGCTGCTAGGGCGGCGTTCGTGTTCTAGGGTGGTCCTGCCTTTGCACCGGGGCGGCGCCTTTACGCGGAGGCCGGTGCCCCGCTCATCTGGGAGGACTTGAGTGGGGATCTGCCGGTAGGCTGATGGCTCCTGCCGTCGGTGCCGAGGCGGAGGCGGCTCGAGAAGTCCCCGTTGCCGACGGGATTACCGCCACCAGCCGTGCTTCGGGCCTCCGGCTCTTTGTACTTGTCCTCGCCCCTCGAGCGTCGGCGTGGGCGAGGGCAAGACTGCAGCGGCGCCTACCCTGAGGCCCGTGCTGCCGTAGTCCGGCCATCCGGAGTGGGGGCCGTCGTCGTCGTGGCCAGAGCGGGCGGCGGCGAGCCGCCCGTCAGTCTTCTGCAGCCCCGCAGGCCCGCCCCTGTCGAGTGGGGTTGCTCGTACCTGCGGGGGGGGAACCAGAGTTCCGTTTGTAAAGGCACTTCGAGTGCCGGGTTTTTTGTTCATTTCGGCTTTCGGGGCCTGAACATGTATGTAACGTCGGCACAGAGCCGTATTTTTTCCTCATTTCCGAGCACTAAGACTCGTCTGCTGATTATCTGAACCGCTTCACCAAGCATGAGTCGCCCCGTGTCAAGGTGACGAGTGAGGTATCCGTATCCCGGAGGCGTAGGAGTCCCTCGGCTCGGTCGGCCCTGCTGTCCGAGGCTCCTCTAGCTTAGTTAAAGAGACCCCTCGGCCGCTCTTCGACGAGCCGAGGCCAGGGGTAGCGATATCAGCATGAGCAGAGGCGGAGTTGGCTCGAAAATGAAACCTGGTTGGCCGGAGCCTAGCCGGGTTGTCCGTTGGCAGGATCGACGCCGGAGTTGATCAGCCGAGGCTTCGGACCGGGCCGGCGCCCTCGGAAGATGGTTGGCCGAGGCCCCGGAGGTGGCCGGCCGAGCCGTCTGCTCGGGCCGGATCCCGGAGAAGTCCCTGACAGTGATTGCTCGGGCGTGGTGATGACGTCGTCCTTCGGAGCGGAGACCCTCGGACCGCGTCGCCGTCCGAGGCTAGGTCGGGCCTCGCCGAAGGTGCCATTGATGCCGAGGGTGTTGCTGCCCCCTTTCCGGTGTCAAGACCCAAGCCTGCAGGATCAGATTGTCTTGTAGCGTGTGCCTTGTGCGGCCGTCGAGGCCAGAACACACACCCTCGCTGCGTTGTAAAGCTGCGTCTCTTTTCCTCTTGTTTCGAGTATCCGGACTTTTTGTCGGTAACAGGGATGTTAGTGCGAGCGAGAGTTGCTTCTCGCGGAAGGTGATAAGTGAGGTATCCGTATCCCAGAGGCGTGGGAGTCCCTCGGCTCGGTCGGCCTTGCCGCTTACGCGTACTTTCACCCGTCCATGAGGCCCCGTCACTGACTTGGTCGAGAAGGCTCGAAGGATCGCTTCGGCAGAAGGGCTTCCGAACGTAAAGACTTGTTCGATCCGTGGAGCCACTTTATCCGATCGCGAGTTACTTATCGCAGAAGGTGATGAGTGAGGTATCCGTATCCCGGAGGCGTAGGAGTCCCTCGGCTCGGTCAGCCTTGACTGCTTACGTGTACCCCGTCGTTTCCAAGACCCACTTTTCGAAGTAGTCAAAAAGCAGGAAAGACATTCTGGTAAAAGAGATTTTTTTTTCGAGGAAAATTTTGACGCAGAGGAGGTTTCCCCCCTTTTAGCCCCCGAGGGAGGGTCGGGCTTTGCCGAGGCGAGGCCGACCCTTCCTTGTTGACTAAACTTTGCGTGGGTGCGAGGTATATGAACAACTTGGAAACATCTTAAGGGTAGAAGCGACGTAGCTGTTGGATGTTCCAAGCGTTGCCGTAGACCTCGCCTTGACTGTTGGCCAGCTTGTACGTTCCGGGCTTCAGAACTTTGGCGATGACGAATGGCCCCTCCCAGGGGGGCGTGAGCTTGTGCCTCCCTCGGGCGTCTTGCCGCAGCCGAAGCACCAGGTCGCCCACCTGGAGGTCTCAGGGTCGGACCCCTCGGGCGTGGTAGCGTCGCAGGGACTGCTGATACCGCGCCGAGTGTAGTAAGGCCTTGTCCCGAGCCTCTTCCAGCTGGTCCAGCGAGTCTTCTCGGCTAGCTTGGTTGCTTTGATCGTCGTAGGCTCTCGTCCTCGGGGAGCCGTATTCCAGGTCCGTGGGCAAGACGGCCTCGGCCCCGTAGACCAGGAAAAATGGCGTGAAACCCGTGGCTCGGCTTGGCGTCGTCCTCAGGCTCCAGACCACCGAGGGGAGTTCCTTCATCCATCGCTTGCCGAACTTGTTGAGGTCATTGTAAATCCGAGGCTTGAGCCCTTGTAGAATCATGCCATTGGCACGCTCTACTTGCCCATTCGACATGGGATGAGCTACGGCAGCCCAGTCCACCCGGATGTTGTGATCCTCGCAAAAATCCAAGAATTTTTTGCCGGTGAACTGGGTGCCGTTGTCGGTGATGATGGAGTTCGGGACCCCGAAGCGATGGATGATGTTGGTGAAGAACGCCACCGCCTGCTCGGACCTGATGCTGTTCAGGGGTCGGACCTCGATCCACTTGGAGAATTTGTCGACGGCGACCAGCAGGTGCGTGTAGCCCCCGGGCGCCTTCTGCAGAGGGCCGACGAGGTCCAGACCCCACACAGCGAAGGGCCAGGTGATGGGTATCGTCTGTAGAGCCTGAGCGGGCAGGTGGGTCTACTTCGCATAGAATTGGCACCCTTCGCAGGTGCGGACAATTCTAGTGGCGTCAGCCACCGCCGTCGGCCAGTAGAAGCCTTGCCGGAAAGCGTTCCCGACGAGGGCTCGAGGCGCTGCATGACGGCCGCAAGCCCCCGAGTGTATCTCCCGCAGGAGTTCCTGACCTTCGGCGACGGAGATGCATCGCTGGAGGATGCCCGAGGGGCTGCGGTGGTAGAGCTCCTTCTCATCGCCCAGCAAGACGAACGACTTAGCGCGTCGCGCTACCCGCCGAGCCTCGGCTCGGTCGAGGGGCAGTTCTCCATGGCGGAGATATTGTAGGTACGGGGTCTGCCAATCTTGATCAGGCGTGACCCCGCTCCGCTCCTCCTCGATGCGCAGTGCCTCGCCCTCGGGGGCCGAGGGTTCCTCGGGCTGAACCGAGGATGGCTCGGGCTGGGCCGAGGTCACCTCGAACGGGGCCGAGGGCGCCTCGGGCGCGGGCGTGTCGCTGATCTTGACGGAGGGTTGGTGCAGATCCCGGGAGAAGACGTCCGGGGGAACCGTCGTTCGCCCCGAGGCTATCTTTGCCAGCTCGTCCGCAGTCTCGTTGTAGCGCCGGGCGATGTGGTTAAGCTCGAGCCCGTAGAACTTGTCTTCCAGGCGTCGAACCTCATCAAAGTAGGCCTCCATCTTCGGGTCGCGGCAGTGGGAGTTCTTCATGACTTGGTCGATGACGAGCTACGAGTCGCCGCGAGCGTCGAGACGTCGGACCCCTAGCTCGATGGCGATTCGCAATCCGTTGATCAAAGCTTCGTACTCAGCCACATTGTTGGACGCCGGGAAATGGAGGTGTAGCACGTAGCGTAGGTGTTTCCCGAGGGGCGAGACGAAGAGCAAGCCCGCGCCGGCTCCCGTCTTCATCAGCGACCCGTCGAAAAACATGGTCCAGAGCTCCGGTTGGATCGGAGCCGTCGGCAACTGGGTGTCGACCCATTCGGCTACGAAGTCCGCCAGTACCTGGGACTTGATGGCTTTCCGAGGGGCGAACGAGATTGTCTCGCCCATGATTTCCACCGCCCACTTTGCGATCCATCCCGAGGCCTCTCGGCACTGGATGATCTCCCCAGGGGGAAGGATGACACCACAGTCACCGGATGAGACTCGAAGTAATGTCGCAGCTTTCGCCTCGTCAGGATCACTGCATACAGCAGCTTCTGGACTTGTGGGTAACGGATCTTGGTTTTGGACAGCACCTCGCTGACGAAGTAAACTGGCCTCTGAATGGGCAAAGCATGCCCCTCTTCTTGCCTTTCGACCACGATCGCGGCGCTGACCACCTGAGTGGTAGCGGCGACGTAGACCAAAAGGGCTTCTCCATCAGCTGGGGGTACCAAGACGGGCGCCTGGGCGAGGAGCGCCTTCAGGTTCCCGAGAGCTTCCTCGGCCTCGGGAGTCCAAGTGAAGCACTCGGCCTTCCTTAAGAGACGGTACAGGGGCAGGCCTCTTTCGCCGAGGCGTGAGATGAAACGGCTCAAGGCCGCGAGACATCCCATGACCCTCTGTACGCCTTTTAAGTCCTTGATGGGCCCCATGCTTGTGATGGCTGCGATCTTCTCCGGGTTGGCTTCGATGCCCCGCTCGGAGATGATGAATCCCAGGAGCATGCCTCGGGGCACCCCAAAGACGCACTTCTCGAGATTGAGCTTGACGCCCTTCGCCTTGAGACACCGGAATGTCACTTCAAGGTCGGAGAGAAGGTCGGAGGCTTTCCTTGTCTTGACTACGATGTCATCGACGTAGGCCTCGACCGTGCGACCGATGTGTTCGCCGAACACATGGTTCATGCACCGCTGGTACGTTGCACCCGCGTTCCTCAAACCAAACGGCATGGTGACATAACAGTACATGCCGAAGGGCGTGATGAAAGAAGTCGCGAGCTGGTCGGACTCTTTCATCTTGATTTGATGATACCCTGAGTAGGCATCGAGGAAAGACAGGGTTTCGCACCCAGCAGTGGAATCCACGATTTGATCGATGCGAGGTAGAGGGTAGGGAACCTTCGGACATGCTTTGTTGAGACCAGTGTAGTCTACACACATCCGCCATTTCCCCCCTTTCTTCCTCACAAGCAAAGGGTTGGCAAGCCATTCGGGATGGAATACCTCTTTGATGAACCCTGCTGCCATCAGCTTGTGGATCTCCTCGCCTATCACCCTGCGCCTTTCCTCGTCGAATCGGCGCAGAGGCTGTCTGACCGGTCGGGCTCCGGCCCGAATATCCAGCGAGTGCTCGGCGACATCCCTCGGTATGCCGGGCATGTCCGAGGGACTCCACGCAAAGACGTCGGCGTTTGCGCGGAGAAAGTCGACGAGCACTGCTTCCTATTTGGGGTCGAGCCCGGAACCGATCCGGATCTGCTTGGAGGTGTCGCCACTGGGGTCGAGAGGGACGGCCTCAACCGTCTCCGCTGGCTCGAAGTTGCCGGCGTGTCGCTTCACGTCCGGCACCTCTCGGGAGAGGTTTTCTAGGTCGGCGATGAGGGCCTCGGACTCGGCGAGGGCCTCGGCGTACTCCACGCACTCCACATCGCATTCGAACGCGTGTTTGTACGTGGGGCCGACGGTGATGACCCCGTTGGGGCCCGGCATCTTGAGCTTCAGGTAGGTGTAGTTGGGGATGGCCATGAACTTCGCATAGCATGGCCTTCCCAATACTGCGTGGTAGGTTCCTTGGAACCCGACCACCTCGAACGTCAAAGTCTCCCTTCGGAAGTTGGAGGGTGTTCCGAAGCAGACAGGAAGGTCGAGTCGTCCGAGGGGCTGGACGCGCTTCCCGGGAATGATCCCGTGGAAGGGCGCAACGCCTGCTCGGACGGAGGACAGATCGACGCGCAGGAGCCTGAGGGTCTCGGCGTAGATGATATTGAGGCAGCTGCCCCCATCCATCAGGACCTTGGTGAGCTTGACGTCGCCGATGATGGGATCGACGACGAGCGGGTACTTCCCCGGGCTCGGCACGTGGTCGGGATGGTCATCTTGGTCGAAGGTGATGGGCTTGTCAGACCAGTCTAGGTAGACTGGTGCCGCCACCTTCACCGAGCAGACCTCCCGGCGCTCTCGCTTGTGATGCCGAGCCGAGGCATTCACCGCATGCCCTCCGCAGATCATGAAGCAGTCGCGGACCTCGGGGAACTCTCCTGCTTGGTGATCTTCCTTTTTGTCGTCGTCGCGGGCCCTGCCACCCTCTGCGGGTGGCCCGGCCTTGTGGAAGTGGCGCCGAAGCATGACGCACTCCTCGAGAGTGTGCTTGACGGGCCCCTGATGGTAAGGGCACGTCTCCTTGAGCATCTTGTCGAAGAGGTTGGCACCTCCGGGGGGCTTCCGAGGGTTCTTGTACTCGGCGGCGGCGACAAGGTCCGTGCTGGCGGCGTCGCGTTTCGCTTGCGACTTCCTCCTGCCTTTCTTCTTGGCGCCAAGCGGAGTAGACGCCTCGGGTGCATCTTCCGACGGGCGGCCCTGGGGCTGCTTGTCCTTTCGGAAGATGGCCTCGACCGCCTCCTGGCCAGAGGCGAACTTGGTGGTGATGTCCATCAGCTCGCTCGCCCTGGTGGGGGTCTTGCGACCCAACTTGCTCACCAGGTCACGGCAGGTGGTGCCGGCAAGGAACGCGCCGATGACATCGGAGTCGGTGATGTTGGGCAGCTCGGTGCGCTGCTTCGAGAATCGCCGGATGTAGTCCCGAAGAGACTCTCCCGGCTGTTGCCGGCAGCTTCGGAGGTCCCAGGAATTCCCGGGGCGCAAGTACGTGCCCTGGAAGTTGCCGGCGAAAGCTTGGACCAGATCCTCCCAGTTGGAAATCTGCCCCGGAGGCAGGTGCTCCAACCAAGCGCGAGCAGTGTCGGAGAGGAACAGGGGGAGGTTGCGGATGATGAGGTTGTCGTCGTCCGTTCCACCCAGTTGACAGGCCAGGCGGTAGTCCGCGAGCCACAATTCCGGTCTCGTTTCCCCCGAGTACTTTGTGATAGTAGTCGGGGGTCGGAATCGGGTCGGAAACGGCGCCCGCCGAATGGCCCGGCTGAAGACCTGCGGACCGGGTGGTTCGGGCGAGGGACTCCGATCCTCCCCGCTGTCGTAGCGTCCCCCACGCCTGGGGTGATAACCTCGGCGCACCCTTTCGTCGAGGCGGGCCCGACGGTCGCGATGAGGGTGCTCGTCGCCGAGGTGGCCCGGGGCCGCAGGCGCGGTGTTGCGCGTGCGCCCGGTGTAGACCGAGGCTTCCCGCATGAGTCGGGAAGTCGCGGCACGAGGTTCCGAGGGGTACCCCTGCCTTCGGGAGGCAGAGCTCTCGGCCCGCCGGGCCGCAGCGCCTTCCAGGAGATGCTTGAGCTCTCCCTGGATTCGCCGACCCTCGGTGGTTGATGACTCCGGCATCGCGCGGAGGAGCATCGCTGCGGCTGCTAGGTCCTGACCGGTTCCGCCGGATGCGGGTGGCGGCCTGTCCCTGGCATCGTTGGCGATGCGGTGCTGGAGACCCTGGGGCAGGTGACGTATTTCTCCGGCCGGGGGCTGGCCCGCCCATACCTACCCGACGTCCCGGCGGATTGCCTCGAGCGCTCCTACCCCCTCATCGAGCCCGGCTTGCGCCCCGCGGACTTGCTCGAGCTGTGGGTCGTGACCCCCCGCCGGAACGGGGACCACAGCTAGCTCCCACGGGATGTCGGCGCGAGGCGCTGGCCTAGGGAGATCACCATCCTCCGGCATGCCGAGACAGCTGCCTCCGGAGGGATCCCCTAGCTCGACGTGGAAACATTCGCGGCTTGGGCCGCAGTCCTTGTCGTCAAGGCTGCGGCTGCCGTCGGAACAGTCGGAGAGGCAGTAGTTGCATGCGGTCATGAAGTCCCGCATGGCACTGGGGTTGCCAGTTCCAGAGAAATCCCAGCAGATGCTGGGGTCGTCGTCTTCCTCGGGCCCAGAGGGCCCGTAGGTCGAGACGCCCGTCAATCGGTCCCAAGGCGACCGCACACGAAACCCGAAAGGGGTTGCACTCGCCTCAACGTGAGCGCCCGCCAGAGCGAGGTCACTAGGCGGGTTGAGGTCGAGTCGAAATGATGAAAGATGGGAAGCAGCCGGTACCTTTTGGTCGACGAGGAGCGACGAAGTCACGTCGGGGGCTGATCGCGCCGTCGTCCTGGGTACGAGGGCGACGTCCTGCAGGCCCTCCGTGAGCGCGCTGGCGTCGTCCACTTGCTCGGGGTTGGCGTGTTGCGGGGGGACGGCGCTCGCCTTCGCCTCAAACGCGAGGGTGACGCCCGACGCGTCCTCCGTTGGGGCGCTGGGGATGTCGATTTGCTCGACAGCCGACTGAGCGCAGCCTCCCGCTCGGCCCTGGTTGCCCCGCCTCCTCCTCCGATGGCGAGGGAGAGGATGGGGCAAGCTCGAATGTTGTTCTTCCCCCACGCGGGAAAGACGTCGTCGATTCCGCCGCCGGCGGGCGGGCTGTCGGCCACCATTGTCGCCGTCGCGCAGCGGTGGAAGGAGTATCATGTCGTAGCTGTCGTCGAAAGACATGAACTCGAGGCTCCCGAAACGGAGCACCGTCCCGGGTTGAAGAGGTCGTTGGAGACTGCCCATCTGGAGCTTGACGGGAAACTGCTCGTCAACACGCGGCGGTCCCCTACCTGGCGCGCCAACTGTCGGCGTTTCGAGACCGGGGGGTCCCCGAGCCGACGAGTGAGTGTGCCGCGTGCCCCAGCCCAGATGGGTCGAGCGCGTGGGCGAGCGCGAAGGGGGGAGAGCGAGGTGGCCGGAGCCGGGTCGTGAGGGAGGCGGAGATCCCGCGGCCTTCGTGTTCGTCCCGCGCCCAGGTCGGGTGCGCTTGCAGTAGGGGGTTACAAGCGTCCGCGCGGGTGAGGGGAGCGAGCGGCCCCAAGAGAGCGCCTGCCCCTGCCCTCGTTCCCGCGAGGCCAACCCTCTCTAAGAAGGCCCTGGTCCTTCCTTTTATAGGCGCAAGGAGAGGATCCAGGTGTACAATGGGGATGCAGCAGAGTGCTACGTGTCTAGCGGGGGAGAGCTAGCGCCCTGGGTACATGCCAATGTGGCAGCCGGAGAGAACTTGGCACCCAGCCGGTGTGGTGTCGTGGCTGTCGGAGGAGTAACGGAGCCTGGTGGAGGGACAGCTGTTGGAACAGGTTGGCTCTTGCTGACGTCCCCCTGCTTCCGTAAGGGAGCCGAGAGCCGCCGTCGTCATGGGTCTAGCGGGGCGCCATCATTGCCTATCTGGCGGAGCTAGCCAGATGGGACGCCGGTCTTGTTCTCTGCGGCCCAAGTCGGCTCGGGGCAGGGTGATGATGGCGCTTCCTGTTGACGTGGCGGACTTGTGCCCTAGGTCGGGCGACGTGGAGGCTCCTCCGAGGCCGAGGTCGAGTCTGTCTTCCATGGCCGAGGCCGAGCCCGAGCTCCTGGGTCGGGCGAGGCGGAGGTCGTTCGGCAGAGGCCAGGGCGGAGTACGAGCCCTGGGTCGGGCGGAGCGGAGTTCGTCGTCTTCCGGGGCCTTAGCCCGAGTCCGAGCCCTGGGTCGGGCGGAGCGGAGTTCGCCGTCTTCCGGGGCCTTAGCCCGAGTCCGAGCCCTGGGTCGGGCGGAGCGGAGTTCGCCGTCTTCCGGGGCCTTAACCCGAGTCCGAGCCCTGGGTCGGGCGGAGCGGAGTTCGCCGTCTTTCGGGGCCTTAGCCCGAGTCCGAGCCCTGGGTCGGGCGGAGCGGAGTTCGCCGTCTTCCGGGGCCTTAGCCCGAGTCCGAGCCCTGGGTCGGGCGGAGTGGAGTTCGCCGTCTTCCGGGGCCTTAGCCCGAGTCCGAGCCCTGGGTCGGGCGGAGCGGAGTTCGCCGTCTTCCGGGGCCTTAGCCCGAGTCCGAGCCCTGGGTCAGGCGGAGCTTCCTATGGCGCCTTTGGCAAGGCCTGGCTGCCCGTCAGTCTCACTCTTTGCGTTAAATGCCCCTGTGACTTGGTCGGTCGGCGCGGTGATTTAGTCAGGGTTGCTTCTTAACGAAGGCAAGGCCTCGGGCGAGCCGGAGATGCGTCTGCCGTAAAAAAGGGGGCCTCGGGCGAGACGGAAACACCTCGGGGTCGGCTGCCCTTGCCCGAGGCTAGGCTCGGGCGAGGCGTGATCGAGTCGCTCGTACGGACTGATCCCTGACTTTATCAAACCCATCAGGCCTCTGCAGCTTTATGCTGATGGGGGTTACCAGCTGAGAATTAGGCGTCTTGAGGGTACCCCTAATTATGGTCCCCGACAAGAGTAGAGTTATCCAGTGATCTGAAACGTTAGATGAAGGTGTGTTGTGTGCGTGGGTGCAATTTATTTCGTGGATTTAGATGTGATTATGAGTGTGAGGGTGATTTAGTTAAGTGCGTTTTGTAAAGTTTAAACTTGCGGGTTATATATATATATATATATATATATATATATATATATATATATATATATATATATATATATATATATATATATATATATATATAGACAACGCATAACAGTTTGAACCAAACTATTTTTATTTTTTTACAGCAAACAACATATATCAGCTTTTTCACAGCAGACATCTCACATCAATTATTTTCACACCCCACAGCTAAATCAAACGCATCCTAAGAGATGACATCAACCTAACACTAACACATGAATTATGGCCGATCAAGGTTAGTTGTGGCAACAAGAGGCTACAATCCAAATACTCATAGGTTCTCAATCTTGTATAAAAGTTGATTAGATATATAAGCGTAGAACAAAATAGTCCAATAATTGGAAGACGACAGACAGCTCATGCTTTACAGTGTTATTAATTGCTTTTAAAACAAGCTTGGTAATGCGAACGTGTTTAAGCATTGGATAATAACCGTCTCTTTCCTGAAACTTTTGAGGCCAAAATGCTTATAATAAGTGCACCCAGCCTAGAGCCTAGTATACCACTGCAGGAAAGAAATAGAATGAAAATAAATTTTAGGGCTAATTTGGTAACTTCATTTTTTAAGGGATTTCTATTTTTGTAACAAAAAATAAACTAATTTTCTTTGGAAAAATAACAATCACTTGAAAAAATAAGTTTGCCAAATTATCTCTTAAGACTAGTTTGGAAGACATAAAACTGGAGGGGATCAGAGAGGTTAAAATCATCCTCTTAGGCTCGTTTGGTGGATATGGAATTGGAGGAGATCCATGTGAGTAATCCCCTCCCTGTTCCCTATCCACGAAATCAGCCCTTAGGGCTACTTTGGCAACCTCAAATCTCCTTCGGGATTGAAGGGAATTGTCGAAATGAACTAATTTTCTTTCCAATCCTGAAGGGAATTTGAGTTTACAAACTAGCCTTTATTTAAAATTAAATAAGAGGAAGATTTTAGTTCCTCCAATCTCATTCGATTTTGTGGCTCTCAAACTAACCCGAGTATATTTTGAATACTAGTAATGTCCAAAGCATTGGGAGAAAGGTCATGTATATCACAGGGCCGACATATTCAAAGATGCGTCCGTAGACAGAGACGTTGCAGGGCTACATGATTGTGGTTCATTGATCTTTCCGCACCTTATGGTTCCCAAAATATGCAAAACAAACTCTGCATAAATATATAGTCCCACCACCAATGTTCAAATCTAGCTCTGTCTTGGCTATATTTTGGGACCAGGCTATGCGTGGTCATGCTAGTGTAATGCAGGACGTGTCTATTTGGTTCCAATGTTTAGGCCATCTGTGTTGGGTTAAAGTCTTTTTGGTTATCTTTTCTTTCGGTCTAGTCTATTTTGAATTTATAATTTTATATGGCAAGACTAGTGGTTCGCAAAGATGTCAAGGACATAAATATAAAATTGACTTCATGATAAATTACTTTAATTAAGACATTAGCAGAAGAAACAAGTTGAAAAGATATTTCGGTTTTTGTGCACAGAAGATTCTGCATTAGCTGAAAATGCTCAAATCTAAAACGTACTAGTAACTTAGCCAGGCTAGCATCCCTTTCTGCAAAGGGAATAAGAATTAGGGTTTAGGTAACCAAAGTAACATTATTGCAACCAGCTGCTAGGTGATAGTCAGGCTACCAAACGGCCTCTATATTTTACTAGGCTTGCAAGGAACCAGCCTAATTAATGACATAAGTACAAATTTGAAAAAAAAAATCTATTTTACTTCTCTCTGCATTGCTGCTTTCAGTCGATCGTTAACATAAACCTTGGCTACCTTATATAACGATCATGACAACAGGGCTTTCAAACTTCGACATGCCCTAGATCATAATGTGTGGAAACTAAAAAGTGGTTGTCATCACTAAATCCCTCGACTACGAGACTTTCACCGTTGACGAGCTTCTCAGCAAATTTAAATTCACCGAGACTAACCTCCAGCGCAAAGCCAAAATAGAAATTTGTGTGTCAAGTCTTCAAAAGTGTTTTTAGAGAGGATTTGCTTGTGCTCGTAGAAACGAGTGTCCGCGCTTGCGTTGTGACTACGTTGTACCAGCGATCCGTGCACGGAATAATCGTCAGTCCCAGCTCCAGCTCGGAGTAGCGATCGCCGATCGCTGGCCCTGGCAAGTGGCAATGGCAACGAGCCCGGCGCCGCCCAGGCGGCCAGGCCCCAGCGCAGCGCCTGCCGTGCGTGCCCCCTTCCGGGCCTCCCCTGTTGAATTGCCCCACGGACCACGGTGTCGCTAGCGCTGGACGGGTGCCCGTGCCAGTGCCACGGTGGCCGGTCCGGACACGCATTTCTGAGGGACTTCTGTACGTGTGCCCCCCTGCCTGCTCGGTGCTCACACGTACCGCCTGCATCTGTAGGCTACAGCGGGGCGTTTCCTTGGATCACGCGTACCTGACAGATTACATCGGACCATCTATCTGACAACTGCTCTATGGTTCATTAAACAAATGGATTCTGCAAGCAACCGTGCAGCATCGAATTACTATCTGAAAGTAAAGTAGAGAGTGAAAATTAGCTTTGGTGTTACCGACAGAGCGCGAGACCTTTGGAAATAGCATCCAATGTCAGGATTAGATACCGGCAGACGGGGCGCTACATGTGCCATTGTTGACACCTTTTTCGGATACCAAACACTAACAAGGATCGGCGGTGGTGCTCTCTGCACAGGTGCGGATGGCCCGTGGCTAGGGGCCGGACGGTCCACGACCTGACGCAGGACTAGGGTTCCCTGCCTGACGTGCCCGGTCCGCGCCCTGGGACCGGACGGTCCGCGCGTGCGCAGTGGCGGCGAAGGTCGCCGGCGGCGCCTGGATCTCGCTCCTGGGAGGGACCCCGTCGGGGAGGAGAGATCCTAGGGGTCGTCTAGGCTCGGTAGGCCGACCTAGACTCCTCTAATCGACGTAGAGTCGAAGAGAAGCGGAGAATTTGGGGATTGGGATACTAATCTAGGGCTAAACTAGAACTACTCCTAACGCATAAAGTAAAAACGAGAAATAGACTTGATTTGATCGATTGTTCGGGGGTTCAATCGGTTGTAGCCCTTTATCTATATAAAGGGAAGGTGTGGATCCGCTTCAAACTGTTTTCCGAGTTAATCCCGCGGTTTTAGGTAACAAATCCCGCGAGAAACTAGGAACCCTAACTGACTCTGCGCACGAGCGGACCGTCCGCGCCACCAACGCGGACCGTCCGCACGGCTCTTTTCCGTGCTCAACATATGTCCCCTGCCTTTTGGTGGAGGTTGACGAACCAAAAGCATATGAACTAAGTCTGATGTAAGTCATCGGCTTTTTAGTATGGAGATTCTTCAATAAAGCACCAATGTATAAAGGCCGTTTTGGATTGTATCTTTCCCGGCCATGACCATTTGATCAATAGATCAAAATGAATAGAATGGAGGTGCCCCCCAGCCCAAATAAGCAAACGGATTGGGCCAGTAATACGAATTCATCACCGTACCACCCCACACATGAGCAGCACAACACATCGGCGATGGATAGAACAGGACACACCATGCTATCCCCGGAGGAGGATGACAAGGCGATCTTGGTTGTGCTACTTTTGGGGTCCATTTAGTCGGCTTTTGCTTTCGCACATACCGCCCTTTTGACTTCGTTTGTTTTATTGGCCGGTTGTGTGGAACGGCCTTCTTCATATATTTGGCAAGCAACTGACCAAAAGTAGGGCCGACTCTATTGAGTCGTCCAGACGTCTTAGTAGTGTTTTGTTTCCTAACACTTGTGTTGGAACGTTGTGGTCCAATGGTCTGAGTTTGCTGCTTCTGACCATCTGCGGACCGTCTGGCCATCATAGCCGGACTGTTCATGCCTATCTCGGACTGTCCGACCATAGTACCTAGATCGTCCGACATACGCAGGATAGGTGACCATGATTGGGTGTCCGATCGTGCTTGCCCCCTGGCACCTCCGGTCTTTCTTTTGTCTGGAGCCTTCCGAGTAACCACTCTGTGTAACATATTTGGTGTGCGGGGCTCACCAATGATGACATTCTTATCTTTGCTTTTATCGGCCGCACAAGGCCAAACTATGACTTTTTTGCTTGTCGACTCTAATGTGGTGGCAGGGACAGGTGGCCTGTCAATCCTCACCTCCTTTTGAAACCTCAACCATCCTTCATTTATAGCCGATTGTATTTGCCGATGAAAGACAACACAATCATTGCTGTTATGAAGAAAGGAGCCATGCCATTTACAATATATACGCCCTTTTAATTCTTCAACCGGAGGAATTATATGTGATAATTTAATATTACCATGCTTAAGTAACTCATCAAATATTTTATCAAACTTAGCAATATTAAAAGTGAACTTAACTTTTTCCTTTTGTGTCGAGTGCGGGTGAGAGCGAACAGAAGGTTTGGCCTTAGTGGGCCAAACAAGCTCGGGGACATGTGACTTTTTTGGTTCTTGGGGCTTGGGTGGCCGGTTATATTTATGTCAGCCTTCCGCACTAGGCGGATCACAGGTGACTTCTGGTGCTCTAGACGGTCCGGCCTACGCAGTCGGACGGTCTACGAGTGGATCAGACGGTCCGGTACTATCCCCGGACTGTCCGGTCACGTCAGGCAACACCCGTGACCCTTGTGGTGGGCTCTGTGTAACTCCGGACTGTCCGGCGTAGGGTGTTGCACGGTGTGACGGAGGGCCGGACGGTCCGCGATTTTGTACAGACGGTCCGGCCGTGCTCAGAGTTGACTCACCATTTAGCGAAGATGGTGGTGACGTCGTCCTGGATATGAGTCCATCGGCATACCAGAATATGGCTGGGAAACCCATTTGTTGCTGATGTGTTTGGCGTAATTATTTTGACGGCTAATTTATGTGATAAAAAATTAGGCATGTGAGTTTTTCCTAATGCATGTGCCATCCTTTCTATATCCCCCATGATAATTTTAATCCAATTATCAAAAGAAATTTTAATAAATAGAATATCATCAGCTGATCTGGCATCACCTATCGTGGGGAGCTGTTGCAGCAGGGCTGACATGTACTCAGCGTTTATCTCCCTCTCTTGGACGACCTTCTAGTGGCAATCTACCCTGAAGTGCGAGAGGAACCACTTATCCGCCACCTTGAGCACCTGATCTGTTTGTCGCTGGACCTCCTCGTCTATTTTCTTCATGTCATCTTTTAATCTTTATGCTCAGCGGCCAATAAATTAGTCAGCCTTGTGTTGCTGTTTGGAGAAGCATCGTTGAGATCTTTAGAATCGGCCATGTAAGCCTGATTTTGTAGATCTGCAACCTCGTTCCCCAGCGGAGTCGCCAAAAGTATGTTGACACCTTTTTCGGGTGCCAAACACTAAAAAGAACCGGCGGCGGTGCTCTCTGCACAGGCGCGAATGGTCCGCGGCCAGGGGCCGGACGGTCCGCGACCTGGTGTAGGGCTAGGGTTCCATGCCTGACGTGCCGGACGGTCCGCGCCTAGGGCCGGACGGTCCGCGCGTGCGCAGGGGTGGTGAAGGTCGCCGGTGGCGCCTGGATCTCGCTCCCGGAAGGGACCCCGTCGGGGAGAAGAGATCCTAGGGGTCGTCTAGGCTCGGTAGGCCGACCTAGACTCCTCTAATCAACGTAGAGTCGAAGAGAAGCAGAGAATTTGGGGATTGGGATACTAAACTAGGACTAAAATAGAACTACTCCTAATGCATAAGGTAAAAAGGAGAAATAGACTTGATTTGATCGATTGTTCGAGGGTTCAATCGGCCGTAGCCCTTCATCTATATAAAGGGGGAGGTCTGGATCCGCTTCAAACTGTTTCCCGAGTTAATCTCGCGGTTTTAGGTAACAAATCCCGCGAGAAACTAGGAACCCTAACTGACTCTGCGCACGCGCAGACCGTCCACGCCACCAACGCGGATCGTCCGAGTTGCGGACCGTCCGGGTTGCGGACTGTCCTAGTTGCGGACCGTCCGCACGGCTCTTTTCCGTGCTCAACAGTCATAAACGCTAGCCTTACATTGCTCCTTCATTTCAAACTAGTTAAGTGTCCGTATGTTACTACGGTTTCTTATCATATAGATAGACATTGTTTAATAAAAGATAGTTATTCAAACGTGTTCCAGTAATGCTACGTGATGTCCTTGAACCTATTGGCGTTTCTACCATTCCACATCATCTGCGAGCTCGTTGTTGTCATGCCACCACTTCTCGTCATTGGGCCCTCCTCGTTGATCGGGTGCAGGTGCTTCTTCGTCATGCCACCCATGAACTTCTACTATAGGAGCTTGGCAATCCTTTGCTCAAACGTCTCCACGTTGCCGCCCAACAGCGTAGACTGTCCTGTAGGAGTTTTGATGGGTGCAACAACAACAAATAAGTTCACACTATATTATCATATAACAAGCACTATAATAGAGTCTTTCAAGCAACTTTGGTACATATAATCCTTCGCAACAGAATATTGTTCTACAATAGTGAGATCGTTTGGTATTTAGTTAGTATAAGGTGAAGATGTGTACCTGTTTTTGTTCATTGCAATGAGAACACCAGAATGCTCCATACTCCTTAGCACCTATAGAGTGCAAATGTCTAGCCAGTGCAATAGAAAATGGAGATGATTTGGTTGTTATCTCCGTTTCATATGGTTCTAACACAAAGTTATCTGTGTTGCACACAATTAATATGAGAATCTTAGAAGTCATTTCCAATGGTACCAAAGAAAAGGAAGCATATAGCAAGTCATACTGTATTAAGCAGAACAACAGCAAAATAGAGCAAAGAAACAAAGCAATTTAAGGAGCAGAATATCTATGACATTAATAAGGATGCATCACCATTTCAATTGATTAGTAAGAGACTTATATGAGTTTGTCAAAGCAAGAGCTATAATGATAGCTACATCTAACTGAATACCAGTGAACTTCTGGATACATTCAAAATAGAAGTCATGGAAGTTCAGTAGTGATCATAGTTACTTAAGTGGACTACATGGTTATCGACTCAAATGAAGAACACACAAGTTTATTAGTAACCACATACCTTTACTCTAATGAAGTGTAGAGTGAATGAGAGAAATGATGACATCAAACAGTATGAACAAGAAATCTGACAAATTTAGTGCTTAGAATATAAAGAAAATAAGCACTCACAGTCGTCGTAGAAGTAGCAATCAGAAGCAATATTAATCTAATGTCGAGTTAATCTAATCTTGGGAGCAAGTCCTTTCCATTTTCTTACTAAGAAAGTGCAGTAACTAAACCATAAGTCACCAAACCAACTAATGGAAGAGGTATCCTTGTAAAATTGTTCATTAAGTACTCCTAGTTCACAAGAAACATTTGGAACTAAAATGCGGGAAAACCATATTGAACCACTACATGAAACTGGTTCAAAAAACATTTTTGGAACTAAAATGCAACTAATTTTGTAAACACAATCCTATATACTGAGGAGAAAAGCACAACAAGATTCTTTATACAAAATTGGTATAATCTCATAAGCATAACACAACATTTTTAGTGCACATTTACCAAATTTACTATTAAGCTGTCAGAGAGATTACCAAAGACGACAGTGTAGTCGATGTTAAGGACATCGCCACAACCTAGATGGAATAAAGGTAAGTTGACATATTTTATAGCAAGCACATGAGAAACACAAAACTAATATTAGGTAAACTGACAAAGCATAATCTGAATGCAAGAACTGAGCTAACTAATAATTCTAGAGAACTACTATAGATCAAGCCATGAGGGCGAAGAAGATTGACCATGTCTAGTCTAACCTAAATATCCACAAGGAAGATTAATCTCAGCAACAGACAAATATGTGCTCTCTTCCCATGACCTCCACACAGATTTGTTCTGAACCTTTGCAGTCTCACCCTTTCAATTAAGTAGTAGCAGATCCATATGAGTTTGTCAAAGAAAGAGCTATAACGATAGCTACTGCTAATTGAATACTAGTGAACTTCTGGATACATTCAAAACTGATGTGAATGCGTTAGGAAGGGATAAATATTCCTAAGCAACGGTTGAGGAAATGAAGCAAAGCAATAGGATTATTGCTAGGCTTCTCTTATGTGCCTTTCCTGCTCTCTCTCTCTCTCTCTCTCTCATGCGCGTCCTCATGGCACCCACTTGTCACTATCAGTTCCATATGACAATCAGAGTGCCTTTAGATAATTATTGAAAGGGAAATAGGGTTAACCATTTCCTATAATTAATTTTGGTGGTTGATAGTCAACACAAACACTGGGACTAACTAGTTTGCTCTAAGATTCATGTATTACAGGGGCATAAGGTTCAACACAAACCAAGAAAGTAATCAAGTTAGAGACTCAATTTGAAACGGAGCAAAAGGACTTGAGTGTGGTGAAGAATGGCGCACCGGACTGTCCGGTGTGCCACCGGAAAATATCCGGTGCACCAGGACCGTACAAAGATCAACCAGCCACTCTCTTTAATTCCAGGCCGCGCTTGGCTATAATTCACCGGACTATCCGGTGTGCCACCGAATTGTCCGGTGAGTCAACGGGCAACGGCTATCCAGCGCTACGGTTGACTCTACAAAGTGCTACAGTGGTGAACAGTGTCGCGCAGAAGTCAGAGCAGTGAAGTCAGAGGGGCGGACCGTCTGGTGTGGCACCGGACTGTCCGATGCCACAAGAGGACAAAGCTCCAACGGTCAACTCCGCTCCGAACCCTAATGGTTAGGTGATCTGGCGGCTCACCAAACAAGGAACAGTGCCTGTCCAGTGGCGCACTGGACTATCCGGTGTGCCCATCGCCAGTAGCCTCCCCAACGGCTACCAAAGTGGTTGGGGGCTATAAATACCCCCCAACCACCACAACCTTTGGCATCCAAGTTTTCTAAAGATCACATTCAATACAAGAGCTAGTGCATTCACTCGAAGACACATTTCCAAAGATCAAACCCTCTCCAAGCCTAGAATTCATCTCAATCATTCAGTGACTTGTGAGAGAGTGTGTTCGTGTTCTCTTGAGCTCTTGTTTCTTGGATTGCCTTTCTTCTTTCTCATTCTTGCTCTCAAGTGACTTCTAATCAAAGCAAGGGACACCTAAGTGTGTGGTGGTCCTTGCGGGGTCTTAGTGACCCAATTGATTAAGGAGAAGGCTCACTCGGTCTAAGTGACCGCTTGAGAGAGGGAAAGGGTTGAAATAGACCCGGTCTTTGTGACCTCCTCAAGGGGGACTAGGTTCTTTGGAACCGAACCTCGGTAAAACAAATCACTATGTTCATTCGCTTGATTCTCATTTGATTTGTTTTCCCCCTCTCTCCTGGACTTGAACTTAACTCTAACGCTAACCCCGACTTATAATGTGTGTTTAAAGTTATAAATTCAGGTTTCGCCTATTCACCCCCCTCTAGGCGATTTTCAATTGGTATCGGAGCCAGTGCTTCATTAAGAGTCTAAACAACTCGAAGTGATGTCTGGAGATCACGCCAAGAGGGAGATGATGACCAGCAACAAGCCTGCAAGCTCGGGGAGGACCCTCTCAAGAGAGTCCAGCAACAAACACAAGGAGGAATCCTCTTCCTCCATCAAGTCCCATCGGAGAGGTGACAAGAAGAAGAAGATGAAAAAGGTGGTCTACTACGAGACCGACTCTTTGTCACCTGCCACATCAAGCCCCGAGTCATCCGTCGCTTCTAAGCGTCATGAGCGCAAGAAGTATAGTAAGATGCCTCTTCGCTATCCCCGTATTTCAAAGCGCGCTCCATTACTTTCCGTACCCCTAGGAAAACCACCATATTTTGATGTTAAGGATTATAGTATGTGGAGTGATAAAATGAGGCATCATCTAACCTCACTCCACGAAAGTATTTGGGATATTGTTGAGTATGGAGCGCAGGTACCTCAAGTCAGGGACAAAGACTATGACTCAAACGAGGCCACCCAGATTAGGCACTTTAACTCCCAAGCCACGACTATACTCCTTGCCTCCTTGTGTCGAGAGGAGTATAACAAGGTGCAAGGGTTGAAGAACGCCAAAGAAATTTAGGACGTCCTCAAAACCGCGCACGAAGGGGATGAGGTGACCAAGATCACCAAGCGCGAAACGATCAAGGAAGAACTCGGTCGATTCGTTCTCAACAAAGGGGAAGAGCCACAAGCCATGTACAACCAGTTCAAGACGATGGTCAATCAAGTGTGCAACCTCGGGAGCACCATGTGGGATGACCATGAAATGGTCAAGGTTATTCTAAGATCTCTCGTATTTCGTAATCCTACTCAAGTTCAATTAATATGTGGAGATCCTAGATACAAACAGATGTCCCCCGAGGAGCTGATTGGCAAGTTTGTGAGCTTTGAACTTATGATCAAAGACTCCAAACACATTGTCAACTTGGAGCAAGGCGCCACCTCCACACCCGAGGTGCAACCCGTCGTATTCAAAGCGACAGAAGAAGAGAAGAAGGAGTCTACACCAAGTAGGCTTCCAATCGACGCCTCCAACCTCGACAACGAGGAGATGGCCCTCATCATCAAGAGCTTCCATCAAATCCTGAAGCAAAGGAGGGGAAGGACTACAAACCCTGCTCCAAAAGGGTGTGCTACAAATGTGGTAAGCCCAGTCATTTCATAGCTAAATGTCCAATGTCAAGTGAAAGTGATAGGGACGATGACAAGAAGGGGAAGAAGAAGGAGAAGAAGAGGTACTACAAGAAGGGTGGTGATGCCCACATATGTCGGGAATGGGACTCCGACGAGAGCTCCACCGACTCCTCATCCAACATGGACGCCGCCAACATCGCCATCAACAAGGGACTCCTCTTCCTCAATGTCGGTCACAAATGTCTCATGGCTAAGGACGGCAAAAAGAAGAAGGTACACTTTAGAGCTACACCCAAATACACTACATCTAGTGATGAAAGTAGCTCTAGTGATGATGAAGATAATTTGATGTCTCTTTTTGCCAACCTTAACATGGAACAAAAGAAAAAATGAATGAACTAATTGAGGCCATTAATGAGAAGGATGATCTTTTGGAAAGCCAAGAGGACTTTCTCTTTAAAGAAAACAAGAAATTTGTTAAATTGAAAAATGCTTATGCTCTAGAAGTAGAGAAGAATGATAATCTGTCTAAAGAGATTAACATTTGTAATGATTCAATTATCTCTTTTAGAAATGAAAATGCTAGTCAAAATGCTAAGATTGATGAATTGAAAGTTTACAATGATTCTATTTCATGTCTTAGAGATGAGAATGCCATGCTAAATGCTAAGATAGAGGAATTAAATGTTTGCAAACCATCTACATCTACTGTCGAGCATGTTTCCATTTGCACTAGATGTAGAGATATAAATGTTGAAGCTATCGATGATCACCTTGCCATGATTAAAAATCAAAATGATCACATAGCTAAATTAACTGCTAAAATTGCCGAGCATGAACTAGAAAATGAAAAATTTTAATTTGCTAGAAGCATGCTCTATAATGGGAGACGCCCTGGCATTAAGGATGGCATTAGTTTCAACCAGGGAAGCAATGTCAAGCTTAATGCCCCTAAGAAATTGTCTAACTTTGTTAAGGGTAAGGCTCCCATGGTTCAGGATAACAAAGGTTTCATTTTATACCCTGCTAACTATCATGAGCAGAAAATTAGGAAAATTCATGCTAGGAAACCTCATTCTATTTCTCACCATGCTTTTATGTATAAGAATGAGGCATCTAGCTCTAGGCATACCACACATGTTAAAATGCCTAGAAAGAAAATTCTTGCTGCATCAAATGAACATAATGTTTCTTTTAAGACTTTTGATGCTTCATATGTTCTAACTAACAAATCAGGCAAAGTAGTTACCAAATATGTTGGGGGCAAACACAAGAGTCCAAAGACTTGTGTTTGGGTACCCAAGGTGCTTGTTTCTAACGTCAAAGGACCCAAGACTATTTGGGTACCTAAGAACAAGGCCTAAACTTGTTTTGTAGGTTTATGCATCCAGTGGTTCAAGTTGGATAATCGATAGCGGGTGCACAAACCACATGACAAGGGAGAAAAGAATGTTCTCCTCCTTTGAGGAAAACGAAGATCCCCAAAGAGCTATCACATTCGGGGATGGAAATCAAGGTTTGGTTAAAGGCTTGGGTAAAATAGCTATATCCCCTGACCATTCTATTTCCAATGTTTTTCTTGTAGATTCTTTAGATTACAACTTGCTTTCAGTTTCTCAATTTTGCAAAATGGGTTACAACTGTCTTTTTACTGATATAGGTGTTACTGTCTTTAGAAGAAGTGATGATTCAATAGCATTTAAGGGAGTGTTAGAGGCTCAGCTATATTTAGTTGATTTTAATGATAACAAAGCTGAACTTGACACTTGCTTAATTGCTAAGACTAATATGGGTTGGCTCTGGCATCGCCGACTTGCCAATGTTGGGATGAAGAATCTTCACAAGCTTCTAAAGGAAGAGCACATTTTAGGACTAACCAATGTTCATTTTGAGAAAGACAGGATTTATAGCGCATGTCAAGCAAGGAAGCAAGTTGGAGTCCATCATCCACACAAGAACATAATGACAACTGACAGGCCGCTCGAGTTACTCCACATGGACCTATTCGGCCCGATCACTTACATAAGCATCGGCAGGAGTAAGTACTATCAGTTATTGTGGATGATTATTCTCGCTTCACTTGGGTGTTCTTTTTGTAGGAAAAATTACAAACCCAAGAGACCTTAAAGGGGTTCTTGAGATGGGCTCAAAATGAGTTCGGATTGAGAATCAAAAAGATAAGAAGTGATAATGGGACAGAGTTCAAGAATTCTCAAATAGAAGGATTTCTTGAGGAGGATGGCATCAAGCATGAGTTTTCCTCTCCCTACACACCTCAACAAAATGGTGTAGTGGAGAGGAAAAATAGAACTCTACTGGACATGGCAAGAACCATGCTTGATGAGTACAAGACTCCAGACCGGTTTTGGGCGGAAGCAATCAACACTGCTTGCTACTTCATCAACCGGCTCTACCTTCACCGAATCCTCAAGAAGACATCATATGAACTACTCACTGGTAAAAAGCCCAATGTTTCATATTTTAAAGTCTTTGGGAGCAAATGTTTTATTCTTATCAAGAAAGGTAGAAAATCTAAATTTGCTCCTAAAGCTGAAGAAGGCTTTTTACTTGGTTATGACTCAAACACAAGGGCATATAGGGTCTTCAACAAATCCACTGGATTGGTTGAGGTTTCTTGTGACATTGTGTTTGATGAGACTAATGTCTCCCAAGAGGAGCAAGTTGATCCTGATGAATTAGATGATGAAGAGGCTCCATGCGTCGCATTAAGGAACATGTCCATTGGGGATGTGTGTCCTAAAGAATCCGAAGAGCCCACACAAGCACAAGATCAACCGTCATCTTCCATTCAAGTATCTCCACCCACCTAAGATGAGGATCAGGCTCAAGATGATGAAGATGAAGATGAAGATCAAGAGGATGAGCCACCTCAAGAGGAGGACAATGATCAAGGGGGAGATAAAGATAATGAAAACAAGGAAGATGATCAAGAAGTTCAGGGTTAAAGACCGCCACACCCAAGAATCCACCAAGCAATTCAATGAGATCACCTCGTCAATTCCATCCTTGGCGATATTCATAAGGGGGTAACTACTAGATCTCGAGTTGCTCATTTCTGTGAACATTATTCTTTTGTGTCCTCTATTAAGCCATACAGGGTAGAGGATGCACTAAGAGATCTAGATTGGGTGATGGCAATGCAAGAGGAGCTCAACAACTTCACGAGGAATGAGGTATGGCATTTAGTTCCACGTCCTAATCAAAATGTTGTAGGTACCAAATGGGTATTCCGCAACAAGCAAGATGAGAATAGTGTGGTGACAAGAAATAAAGCCCGACTTGTAGCCAAAGGTTATTCACAAGTCAAAGGTTTGGACTTTGATGAAACTTATGCACCCGTAGCTAGGCTTGAGTCAATTCGTATATTCCTTGCCTATGCTACTTACCATGGCTTTAAGCTTTATCAAATGGACGTGAAAAGTGCCTTCCTCAATGGACCTATCAAGGAAGAGGTCTATGTTGAGCAACCTCCCGGCTTTGAAGATAGTGAGTATCCTAACCATGTTTATAAACTCTCAAAGGCGCTTTATGGGCTCAAGCAAGCCCCAAGAGCATGGTATGGATGCCTGCGAGATTTTCTTGTTACTAATGGCTTCAAAGTCGGTAAAGCCAATCCTACCCTCTTCACTAAAACTGTTGAAAAAACTTGTTTATATGCCAAATTTATGTTGATGATATCATATTTGGGTCTACTAACAAGTCTACTTGTGAAGAGTTTAGTAGGATCTTGATTCAGAGATTTGAGATGTCTATGATGGGGGAGTTGAGATATTTCCTAGGATTTCAAATCAAGCAACTCCAAGAGAGCACCTTCATCAGCCAAACAAAGTACATTCAAGACATACTTAAGAAGTTTGGAATGAAGGACGGCAAACCCATCAAGACACCTATGGGAACCAATGGGCATCTCGACCTCGACATGGGAGGTAAATTTGTACATCAAAAGGTATATCGGTCGATGATAGGATCTTTACTCTATTTATGTGCATCTCGACCGGATATTATGCTTTCAGTATGCATGTGTGCAAGATTTCAGGCAAATCCTAAGGAAGTTCACCTTAGGGCCATGAAGAGAATCATGAGATACTTAGTTTACACTCCTAAGTTTGGGCTTTGATACCCCAAGGGATCCTCTTTTCGTTTAATAGGATATTCCGATGCCGATTGGGCAGGGTGTAAAATTGATAGAAGAGCACATCAGGGACTTGTCAGTTTCTGGGGAGATCCCTGATGTCATGGGCTTCAAAGAAACAAAACTCCGTAGCTCTTTCCACCGCCAAAGTCGAGTACATTGTCGCAGGTCATTATTGTGCGCAATTACTTTGGATGAGGCAAACCCTTAGGGACTATGGCTACAAATTGAGCAAAGTCCCTCTCCTATGTGATAATGAGAGTGCAATCTGCATGGCGGATAATCCCATTGAACACAGCCGCACTAAGCACATAGACATTCGGTATCACTTTCTGAGGGATCACCAACAAAAGGGAGAAATCGAAATTGCTTATGTTAAAACCCAAAACCAATTAGCCGATATCTTTACCAAACCATTAGATGAGAAAACCTTTAGCAACCGTAGGAATGAGCTAAAAATACTTGATTCTCGGAATTTTGATTGAAACATTGCACACATAGCTTATTTATATACCTTTGATCATGTCTTTTTAATTTGGTGCAAATTCATATGTCTTATTCTTCTTGTGCCAAAGCTAAGGCTAATATACTTTCAAGTATATTTCTATGATTAGTCTTAGATTGAAAGGAAAATGGAGTATTTGGCAAAGGCAAGGCTTCCACTCCAACTCCATTACTCGTATATCTCTCAATTGGTATAACATTTCACTCATATTTCTTTACCAATGTGGGAGAAAGTATTAAAGGGCTCTCAAGGTCTCCATTTTTGGTGCTTAATGCCAAAGGGGGAGAAAATATTAAGCCCAAAGCAAAAGGTCCGCACCACCACCATTTCAAAATTTTTGAAATGAAGTTTTAATTGTTATTTTTCAATTTGGTATCTTTCAAGAACTAGCATTTCAAGTGATGTATTCTCAATTGGTATCTATGTTTCACTTGATTTGTGAAAGTAAAATTTTAAATTGATATCTATCTCAAAACACTCTTGAAAGCTAAGAGGAGAATTTCATTCAGGGGGAGTTTTATTTAGTCAAAGAAAAGCATTTGAAATAGGGGGAGAAATTTCAAATCTTGAAAATGCTTCTTGCAATCTTATTCATATACCTTTGACTATTTGCAAAAGGACTTTGAAAAGTTTTTCCAAAAGAATTTGCAAAAACAAACTTGTGGTGCAAAAGTGGTCCAAAATGTTAAATAGAAGAAAAAGTAATCCATTCATATTCAATAAGATCTTTAATTCGTTTAACTCCAAGTAACTTATGCAAATTCTAAATACAAACTAGTTACATTTCTACAATTTATATTTGCTTTGGTTTGTGTTGGCATCAATCACCAAAAAGGGGGAGATTGAAAGGGAAATAGGGTTAACCATTTCCTATAATTAATTTTGGTGGTTGATAGTCAACACAAACACTTGGACTAACTAGTTTGCTCTAAGATTCATGTATTACAGGTGCATAAGGTTCAAAACAAACCAAGAAAGTGATCAAGTTAGGGACTCAATTTGAAACGGAGCAAAAGGGCTTGAGTGTGCTGAAGAATGGCGCACCAGACAGTGTCCGGTGCACCAGGACCGTACAAAGATCAACCAGCCACTCTCGGGAATTCCAGGTCGTGCTCAGCTATAATTCACCGGACTGTCTGGTGTGCCACCGGACTGTCCGGTGAGTCAGTGGGCAACGGCTATCCAGCGCCAACGGTCGACTCTGCAAAGTGCTACAGTGGTGAATAGTGTCACGCAGAACTCAGAGCAGCGAAGTCAGAGGGGCACCAGGCCGTCCGGTGTGGCACCGGACTGTCCAGTGCCACAAGAGGACAAGGCTCCAACGATCGACTCCGCTCCAAACCCTAATAGTTGGGTGACGTGGTGGCGCACCGGACAAGGAACAGTGCCTGTTCGGTGGCGCACCGGACTGTCTGGTGGCGCACCGGACTGTCCGGTGCGCTCATCGCCAGCAGCCTCCCCAACGGCTACCAAAGTGGTTGGGGGCTATAAATACCCCCCAACCACCACAACCTTTGGCATCCAAGTTTTCTGAAGATCACATTCAATACAAGAGCTAGTGCATTCACTCCAAGACACATTTCCAAATATCAAACCCTCTCCAAGCCTAGAATTCATCTTAATCATTCAGTGACTTGTGAGAGTGTGTGTTCGTGTTCTCTTGAGCTCTTGTTTCTTGGATTGCCTTTCTTATTTCTCATTCTTGCTCTCAAGTGACTTGTAATCAAAGCAAGAGACAACTAAGTGTGTGGTGGTCCTTGCACGGTCTTAGTGAGCCAATTGATTAAGGAGAAGGCTCACTCGGTCTAAGTGACCACTTGAGAGAGGGAAAGGGTTGAAATAGACTCGGTCTTTGTGACCTTCTCAACGGGGACTAGGTTCTTTGGAACCGAACCTCGGTAAAACAAATCACCATGTTCATTCTCTTGATTCTCATTTGATTTGTTTTCCCCCTCTCTCCCGGACTTGAACTTAACTTTAACGCTAACCCCGGCTTATAGTGTGTGTTTAAAGTTATAAATTTCAGGTTTCGCCTATTCACCCTCCTAGGCGACTTTCAATTATGTTATGCCATACCTTGCCTAGGATCCCTAAAGAAACATCATTACTGATGACATGTAGAACTCTATATATATATATAAGAAAATTAATAACTAACAGAACAGAGGTAAAAAATGTGGAAACAATCTTCTGCATCAATACATCATGTCAACTCAACATATGACTCTGCCTTGCCTACACAATAAAGGGCAACTTCTGTCCTAACTACTTATTTAGTTACTTGTTCAAAACACATTTAGAAATCGCTTGAGCTAGGAAAAGTATCAATTATTCATAGCTGAAAAGTAAATGGGCTTAAAACATTTCTCATAATCGATTTTGGTGTTTGACGTCCATCACAAACCACGTGGACTAACTACTTTGCCAAGTCATCATTTATCTCAGGTGCATAAAGTTCAACATAAACCAAGAAAGAAGTTAAGTTGAGGACTCAACACAATTTGGAGCAAAGACTCGAAATGGTGCTGCGAGTGGCGCACCAGACAGTGTCCGGTGTGCACCGGACACTGTCCGGTGCCCAGGCCGAGCACCTCATCGACTGGCCGCTCCCGGGTTTTTGAAAGGGAAATGTGCCCTTGGGCCATTTCTAAAGTGTTTTGGTGATTAAGTGCCCAACACATATTGAGTGAGTAATTATGTGCTAAATGATGGATGAAGTGCAAATCAACAAGAAGGTATGATTCTAGACTTAGTACATTGGTTTTTGTGTACTAATATATTTGTCTAAGTGCTAGAATCAGAGAAAAGAGAAAAAGAAAAAGTCTTGGCTGGAGCAGCCAAGACTCAGCGCAGTCTGGCACACCGGACAGTGTCTGGTGCGCCAGGCCAGCCTCCGGTGAACAGGCCACTCTCGAGAACTGACGGCGGTGTATGGCTACAATTCACCAGACTGTCCGGTGGTGCACCGGACTGTCCGTTGAGCCGTCTGCGGTGAAGTCGTCGCTCTCGGGAATCGTTCAACGACGTACGGCTAAAATTCACCGGATGGTCCGATGAGGCACCGGACTGTCCGGTGAGCCAACGGTCGACTGCGCCAACGGTCGGCAGGGGGCACCGGACTGTCCGGTGTGCACCGAACAGTGTCCGGTGCGCCAACGGCTACAATTCTGCAATGGTCGACTGTGCCATTTTAGGAAGGAGATCTGCACCGGACCATGAACAGTGCCTGTCCGTTGGTGCATCGGACTGTCCGGTGCGCCACCCGACAGAAGGCAAGAGTTGCCTTCCCAGATTACCTCCAACGGCTCCTAGCTGTCTTGGGGCTATAAAAGGGACCCCTAGGCGCATGGAGGAGTCACCCCAAGCATTCTTTGATCATCTCTAAGCACCAAGACTCCATTCTCGCGCATTTGATTCTTTGTGATAGTGACTTGAGCTCTAGTTGAGTAGAGAACTCCTCGCATTGTGTTGTGAGCTCAAGTTGTGGCTTGTGTGCGTGTTTGTGCTCGTGCTTTGAGTGTTGTGTGTGTTGCTCTCCCCTCCTGTACTTCCGTGCTTCTTTGTGATCATCAATTGTAAGGGCGAGAGGCTCCAAGTTGTGGAGATTCCTCGCGAACAGGAGATAGTAAAAGAAAGGAAAACAACATGGTATTCAAGTTGATCATTGGATCACTTGAAAGGGGTTGAGTGCAACCCTCGTCCATTGGGACGCCACAACGTGGAGTAGGCAAGTATTGCACTTGGCCGAACCACGGGATAAATCACCGTGTCTCTTGTGCTTGTTTTCTTCGTGACCATTGTGTTTCACAAGTGCTTGACTCCTAGCCACTTGATTCTATTGAGCTAACACTTAACCAATTTTTGTGGCTACAAGTATTTGATTTCTATAGGATCACCTATTCAGCCCCCCTCTAGGTGCTTTCAATTGGTATCGGAGCCGTTCTCTTCACGCAAGGGACTAATCGCCCAAAGAGATGGATCCTAAGGGAAAGGGGATGGTGGTCAATGACAAGACAAAGGAGTCCATCATCAACGAGCCAAGAGATGATAAGCCCTCGGACTCTAGCTCGAGTCATAAGAAGAAGGACGGGAAGAAGAAGAGGCGCATCAAGAAGATCGTCTACTACAACAGCGATGAGTCTTCTTCTTCCCCAAGAGACGACGAATACGATGAGAAAAAGAAACCAGTTAATTCGAATTTTTCTTTTGATTATTCTCGTATTCCGTTTAATTCCAATGCTCATTTACTTTCAATTCCACTTGGGAAACCTCCGCACTTTGATGGAGAAGACTACCCATTTTGGAGTCACAAAATGCGTAGTCACCTATTCTCTCTCCATCCAAGTATTTGGGAGATTGTTGAAAACATAATGCTTTTTGATAGTATTGACAACCCCGTTTTCATTAATGAGCAAATCCATAAAAATGCACAAGCTACCACTGTTTTGCTAGCATCCTTGTGCAGGGACGAGTACAATAAGGTGAGCGGCTTGGACAACGCCAAGCAAATCTGGGACACCCTCAAGATTTCTCATGAGGGGAACGACGCCACCATGATCACCAAGATGGAGTTGGTGGAAGGCGAACTGGGGAGGTTCGCAATGATCAGGGGAGATGAGCCAACGCAAACGTACAATAGGCTCAAGACCCTGGTCAACAAGATTAGGAGCTATGGAAGCACGAGATGGACGGACCACGACGTCGTCTGACTTATGCTCAGGTCCTTCACTGTTCTTGATCCTCATCTTGTGAACTCAATCCGTGAGAATCCTAGGTACACAAAGATGACGCCCGAGGGAATACTCAGAAAGTTTGTAAGCGGGCGAATGATGATCAAGGAAGCAAGATACGTTGATGAGGCATTGAATGGCCCAATGCCCATCTACGAGCCTCAAACCGTTGCTCTCAAAGCAACAAGCAGCAGGGAGGCGCTACCTAGCAAGGTGGCGCAAGTTGAAGCGGCCGGGCTAAATGAGGATGAAATGGCCCTCATTATCAAGCGGTTCAAGATGGCGCTAAAAGGACGCAAGGAGCATCCCAACAAAAGCAAGACAAAGGGAAAGAGCTCCTGCTTCAAGTGTGGTAAGACTGGTCACTTTATTGCTAACTGTCCGGATAATGATAGTGACCAGGGACAAGAAAAAAGCGGGAAGAAGGAGAAAAAGAAGTCCTACAAGAAGGCGAAGGGCGAGGCGCACCTTGGCAAAGAGTGGGATTCGGATTGCTCTTCGTCCGACTCCGATGACGAAGGACTCGTCGCCTCGGCCTTCAACAAGTCATCTCTCTTCCCCAACGAGTGCCACACCTGCCTCATGGCAAAGGAGAAAAAGGTAAGCGCTCAAGATACTCCTAAATACACTACTTCTAGCGATGAAGATTCTAGTGATGATGAAGTAGACTATTCTAGCTTATTTAAAGGTTTGGATAGAGCCAAGGTAGAAAAAATCAATGAATTGATTGATGCATTAAATGAAAAGAATAGACTCTTAGAAAAGCAAGAGGATATATTGTATGAAGAACATAATAAGTTTATTAGTGTACAAAAATCTCTTGCTTTAGAAACTAAAAGGAATGAGATTTTATCTTCTGAAATTTCTGCTTAACATGAGTCTATTTCTAGTTTGAAGAGTGTTAATGATGATTTAAATGCTAAGTTAGAAGTAGCTAATAAATCTAGTTCAAGTGTGGAACATGTCGTAATTTGTAATAGGTGCAAGGACTTTAATGTTAATGCTTGTAATGAACATCTTGCATCCATTACTAAACTAAATGATGAAGTTGCAAGTCTTAATGCTCAACTTAAGACTTGCAAGGTAGATTTTGACAAACTAAAATTTGCAAGGGATGCCTACACTGTTGGTAGACACCCCTATTAAGGATGGGCTTGGCTTTCGAAGGGAAGCCAAGAACTTAACAAGTCAAAGGGCTTCCATTTCCGCCAAGGAGAAAGGGAAGGCCCCTATGGCTAATAGTGCTCAACGGAATCATGCTTTCATCTATAGTGATAAAAAATTATCTAGAAATGCTCATAGGAGTTATGCTTATGATTCACATGCTATGATTGCTTCAAGTTCTTCTTTTGTGCATGGTAGAAATATGCCTAGGAAAAATGTTGTTCATATGCCTAGAAAAGTACGTAATGAACCTTCTACAATTTACCATGCTTGCAATACTTCTTTTGCAATTTGTTGTAAGAATAAGAAAGTGATTGCTAGGAAGTTGGGGGCCAAACGCAAGGGTGACAAGACTTGCATTTGGGTCCCAAAGACTATTATAACTAACCTTGTAGGACCCAACAAGAGTTGGGTACCTAAAACCCAAGCCTAATTTGCCTTGCAGGTTTATGCATCCGGGGGCTCAAGATAGATTATCGACAGCGGGTGCACAAACCACATGATGGGGGAGAAGAAGATGTTCACCTCCTACGTCAAGAACAAGGATTCCCAAGATACAATCATCTTTGGAGATGGGAATCAAGGCAAGGTCAAAGGTTTAGGCAAGATAGCCATCACAAATGAGCACTCTATCTCTAATGTATTTCTAGTAGAGTCGCTAGGCTATAATCTGCTGCCTGTTAGTCAATTGTGTCACATGGGTTATAATTGTCTATTTACAAATGTAGATGTGTCTGTCTTTAGAAGGAGCGATGGTTCACTAGCTTTTAAGGGTGTACTAGATGACAAACTATATTTAGTGGACTTTTCGAAGGAGGAGGCCGATCTAGATGCATGCTTAATTGCTAAGACTAGCATGGGCTGGCTGTGGCATCGCCGTCTAGCATATGTTGGGATGAAGAACCTTCACAAACTTCTAAAGGTAGAACATGTGTTAGATCTAACAAATGTGGTTTTTGAAAAAGATAGACCTTGTGCAGCTTGTCAAGCAGGCAAACAGGTGGGAAGCGCTCATCACAGCAAGAATGTGATGACCACATCAAGACCTTTGGAGCTACTTCACATGGACCTCTTCGGACCCATCGCCTACCTCAGCATAGGAGGAAATAAGTATGGTCTTGTTGTTGTTGATGATTTTTTCCGCTTCACTTGGGTATTCTTTTTGCAGGATAAATCAGAAACCCAAGGGACCCTCAAGCGCTTTCTAAGGCGAGCTCAAAACAAATTTGAACTCAAAGTGAAAAAGATTAGAAGCGACAACGGGTCTGAGTTCAAGAACCTTCAAGTGGAGGAGTTTCTTAAGGAGGAAGGAATCAAGCATGAGTTCTCCACTCCCTACACACGACAGCAAAACAGTGTGGTAGAGAGGAAGAATAGGACGCTCATAGACATGGCGAGGACGATGCTTATAGAATTCAAGATGCCCGAGCGGTTTTGGTCAGAAGCTATGAACATAGCTTGCCACGCCATAAACCGGGTCTACCTTCATCGCCTCCTCAAGAAGACGTCATATGAACTTCTAACCAGTAACAAACCCAATGTGTCTTATTTTCGTGTATTTGGGAGTAAATGTTACATTCTAGTGAAGAAAGGTAGGAATTCAAAATTTGCTCCCAAAGCTGTAGAAGGGTTTTTGCTAGGTTATGACTCAAATACAAAGGCGTATAGAGTCTTCAACAAATCATCGGGTTTGGTTGAAGTCTCTAGCGACGTTGTATTTGATGAAACTAATGGCTCTCCAAGAGAGCAAGTTGATCTCAATGATATAGATGAAGATGATGTTCCAACGGACGCAATTCACAACATGGCGATTGGAGATGTGCGACCACAGGAACACCAAGTGCAAGGTCAACCTTCTTCCTCAACAATGGTGCACCCCCAACTCAAGATGATGTACATGTTCCTCAAGAGGAGGCGTGTGATCTAGGGGGAGCACAAGAAGACCAAGTTGTGGAGGAAGAAGCACCACGGGCCCCTCCAACTCAAGTTCGAGCGACGATTCAAAGGAATCATCCCGTCGACCAGATCTTGGATGATATAAGCAAGGGAGTAACTACTCGCTCATGTCTAGCTAATTTTTGTGAGCATTACTCTTTTGTCTCTTCTATTGAGCCTTTCAGGGTAGAAGAGGCCTTGCTAGATCCGGATTGGGTGTTGGCCATGCAGGAAGAGCTCAACAACTTCAAGCGAAATGAAGTTTGGACCCTGGTGCCACGTCCCAAGCAAAACGTTGTGGGAACCAAGTGGGTGTTCCGCAACAAACAGGACGAGCACGGGGTGGTGACAAGGAACAAGGCTCGACTTGTGGCAAAAGGTTATGCCCAAGTCGCAGGTTTGGACTTTGAGGATACTTTTGCTCCTGTGGCTAGGCTAGAGTCGATTCGCATTTTGTTAGCCTATGCCGCTCACCATTCTTTTAGGTTGTTCCAAATGGACGTGAAGAGCGCTTTCCTCAACGGGCCAATCAAGGGGAAGGTGTACGTGGAGCAACCCCCTGGCTTTGAGGATGAACGGTACCCCGACCACGTGTGTAAGCTCTCTAAGACGCTCTATGGACTTAAGCAAGCCCCAAGAGCATGGTATGAATGCCTTAGAGATTTTCTAATTGCTAATTCTTTCAAGGTTGGGAAAGCCGATCCAACTCTTTTCACTAAGACTTGTGATGGTGACCTATTTGTGTGCCAAATTTATGTCAATGACATAATATTTGGTTCTACTAACCAAAAGTCTTGTGAAGAGTTTAGCAGGGTGATGACACAGAAATTCGAGATGTCAATGATGGGCGAGTTCAACTACTTCCTTGGATTCCAAGTGAAGCAACTCAAGGACGGCACCTTCATCTCTCAAACGAAGTACACGCAAGACTTGCTCAAGCGGTTTGGGATGAAGGACATCAAGCCCGCAAAGACTCCAATGGGAACCGATGGACATGTCGACCTCAACAAAGGAGGTAAGTCCGTTGATCAAAAGGCATACTGGTCTATGATAGGGTCTTTACTTTATTTATGTGCTAGTAGACCAGATATTATGCTTAGTGTATGCATGTGTGCTAGATTTCAATCCGGCCCAAGGGAGTGTCACCTTGTGGCCGTTAAGCGTATTCTTAGATATTTAGTTGCTACGCCCTGCTTCGGGATCTGGTATCCAAAGGGGTCTACCTTTGACTTAATTGGATATTCAGACTCTGATTATGTCGGGTGCAAGGTTGATAGGAAGAGTACATCAGGGACGTGCCAATTCCTAGGAAGGTCCCTGGTGTCGTGGAGTTCAAAGAAACAAACTTTCGTTGCCCTATCCACTGCTGAGGCCGAGTATGTTGCCGCAGGACAGTGTTGCGCGCAACTACTTTGGATGAGGCAAACCCTCCGGGACTTTGGCTACAATCTGAGCAAAGTCCCACTCCTATGTGACAATGAGAGTGCAATCCGCATGGCGGACAATCCTGTTGAACACAGCCACACAAAGCACATAGACATCTGGCATCACTTTTTGAGAGACCACCAGCAAAAGGGAGATATCGAAGTGTGTTATGTTAGCACCGAGAACCAGCTAGCTGATATCTTTACCAAGCCTTTAGATGAGCTAAATGTCTTATTTTAGCGTAACTTGGATTGATCTATAGCATACATGTGTTTTATGTCTTTGATCATGTTCCTTTATGCATTTTATTTATGGTGCTCAAGTTGTGCAAGGGATCCCTGAACCTCACAAGTCCATGTGTGAATGATGCACATTTTTAGGGGGAGAAATGCTATAACTTGACCCTTTGAGACTAACCGTGTGCTTGAGTTTACTTATTTTAGTCTCAAAGGTGGATTGAAAGGGAAAGGTGAACTTGGACCATGCAAGACTTCCACTGCACTCCGATGAGAGGGTAATTTACTCCAAGTTCATCTCCATGCTCTTATTGCCTTTTTACTCTTAATTAACTATTTTGGTGAGGCAATGGGGTTTAAGGGCCAATAATGTTCCCGTTTTGGTGCTTAATGCCAAAGGGGGAGAAATTAAGGCCAAAGCAAATGGATTAGCTACCACTTGAGAATTTTGAAAATAGTAGAGTTAGCACTTTTGATTTGTCAAAATTCTCTTATGTGCAAAATTTGGGGAGTATGTAGGATTATAGGAAAAGGGGGAGTTTTTGGCTCTTGATCAATTTTTCTCATGGAATACCTCTCTTTATGCCTAAACAAGTGTGTTTGACTTAGAGATAGGAAAATGAGTTTGATTTCAAAAACAAACCAAGTGGTGGCAAAGAATGATCCAAACATGCCAAATTTGAATCAAAAACAATTCTTGTTCTCAATTGCTTTGATGTTGCACTTCTTTTAGATGCTTTTTGATGTGTTGGCATAAATCACCAAAAATGGGGAGATTGAAAGGGAAATATGCCCTTGGGCCATTTCTAAAGTGTTTTGGTGATTAAGTGCCCAACACATATTGAGTGAGTAATTATGTGCTAAATGATGGATGAAGTGCAAATCAACAAGAAGGTATGATTCTAGACTTAGTACATTGGTTTTTGTGTACTAATATATTTGTCTAAGTGCTAGAATCAGAGAAAAGAGAAAAAGGAAAAGTCTTGGCTGGAGCAGCCAAGACTCAGCGCAGTCTGGCACACCGGACTGTCCGGTGGTGCACCGGATAGTGTCCGGTGGTGCACCGGATAGTGTCCGGTGGTGCACCGGACAGTGTCTGGTGCGCCAGGCCAGCCTTCGGTGAATAGGCCACTCTCGGGAACTGACGGCGGTGTACGGCTACAATTCACCGGACTGTCCGGTGGTGCACCGGACTGTCCGGTGAGCCGTCTGCGGCGAAATCGTCGCTCTCGGGAATCGTTCAGCGACGTACGGCTAAAATTCACCGGACGGTCCGGTGAGGCACCGGACTGTCCGGTGAGCCAACGGTCGACTGCGCCAATGGTCGGCCGTGCAATCCGTGCGCGACGCGTGGGCACGCCAACGTTCGGCAGGGGGCACCAGACTGTCCGGTGTGCACCGGACATGTCCGGTGCGCCAACGGCTACAATTCTGCAACGGTCGGCTATGCCATTTTAGGAAGGAGATCTGCACCGGACCATGAACAGTGCCTGTCCGGTGGTGCACCGGACTGTCCGGTGCGCCACCCGACAGAAGGCAAGAGTTGCCTTCCCAGATTGCCTCCAACGGCTCCTAGCTGCCTTAGGGCTATAAAAGGGACCCCTAGGCGCATGGAGGAGTCACCCCAAGCATTCTTTGATCATCTCTAAGCACCAAGACTCCATTCTCGCGCATTTGATTCTTTGTGATAGTGACTTGAGCTCTAGTTGAGTAGAGAACTCCTCGCATTGTGTTGTGAGCTCAAGTTGTGGCTTGTGTGTGTGTTTGTGCTCGTGCTTTGAGTGTGTGTGTTGCTCTCCCCTCCCGTACTTCCATGCTTCTTTGTGATCATCAATTGTAAGGGCGAGAGGCTCCAAGTTGTGGAGATTCCTCGTGAACGGGAGATAGTAAAAGAAAGGAAAACAACGTGGTATTCAAGTTGATCATTGGATCACTTGAAAGGGGTTGAGTGCAACCCTCGTCCATTGGGACGCCACAACGTGGAGTAGGCAAGTATTGCACTTGGCCGAACCACAGGATAAATCACCGTGTCTCTTGTGCTTGTTTTCTTCGTGACCATTGTGTTTCATAAGTGCTTGACTCATAGCCACTTGATTCTATTGAGCTAACACTTAACCAAGTTTTGTGGCTACAAGTATTTGATTTCTACAGGATCACCTATTCACCCCCCCTCTAGGTGCTTTCAGTTTTCACTAGAGTCGCTCCGCTATAATTCACCGGACTGTCTGGTGTGCACTGGACATGTACGGTGAACCAACGGAGCAACGGTCAGATGCGCTAATGGTCAACTGCAAAAGTCAACAGTGTGCAGTCAGAAGTCAGAGCAGCGAAGTTAGAATGCACCGGACATGTCCGGTGTGCCACCGGACATGTCCGGTGCAGCATGAGGACAAAAGACTTCAATGGTCAACCGCTCCAAACCCTAACGTTCTGCTGACGTGGCAGGCACCGGACAGTGAACAGTGCCCTATCTGGTGCACCACTGGACTGTCCGGTGTGCCCATCGACAGCAAAAACAGCCAACGACTAGAAAGTGGTTGAAGGCTATAAATACCCCCCAACCACCACCATTCAAGCCATCCAAGTTTTCTGAACTTCATATTCAATACAAGAGGAAAAGACTACACTCCAAGACACAATCAATAGATCAAATCCTCTCCAAGCCTCTAAATCAACTCAATTGCTTAGTAACTTGAGAGAGGGTGTTTTGTGTTCTTTTGTTGCTCTTGTTGCTTGGATTGTTTTCTCCTTCTCATTCTTATTCTTCTAAGTGCTTTGTAATGCTAGCAAGAGACACCTAAGTGTGTGGTGATCCTTGCGGGGTCTTAGTGGCCCAAGTGATTAAGGAGAAGTCTCGACCGGTCTATGTGACCGATTGAGAGAGGGAAAGGGTTAGAATAGACCCGACCTTTGTGGCCTCCTCAACGGGGACTAGGTTCTTTGGAACCGAACCTCGGTAAACAAATCACCGTGTTCACTTGCGTTGATCTTCACTTGATTTGTTTTCCCTCTTTCCTCTTTCTAAAGTTCTCTTGCTCATATTGATTTGAGTTTGCTCCCAAAGCTATCCGCATTAATTGAGCAACTCATAGCAAGGAGAACTATCTTCCGCACTCTGAATTAATTCTAACACTAACTCTAGCCATATTGCATGTTTAAAGTTTGTAAATTTCAGGTTTCGCCTATTCATCACCCTCTAGGTGACTTTCAATAGCCAGAGGAATCCACACACACAAATAGTAAGTTTAGCATACACAGCACAACTCAAGTTTTAGACATACCAATTCTACAATAAAAAAGTAACCAAAATAGTTATGACAAAAGTATACAAAAAATAACATAATTCAAAAGATACATGACAACATAAAGTAAAATTAGATAACATACAAAATTGTTGAGTCGTGATGATCGGGCCATTACCTTCAATGAGTAGAGAAGTAGATGAGACATGCAATCCATTAAGTCCATAGAAACGACATCATAAAGCCATCGCTGGAAAAAATAAACTTGAAGAATGAATGGTTGGGGAAAGAACCTATTTAAAAAATATAAGACAATACACAAAAAAAATGCACGGCACAGGGCATTAGCAATGCATTGGTAAATCTTGTATGAAAACACCATTCATCTCAGAGGTTGTAGACATACAAGGTTAATATGATCTTACTAAGAAAACTCCATGGATATGACGCAAGCTTAAACACATAAGAAATTTGGTAGATGATCGAGCCATTACCTTGAATGTGGAGGCGGTTTTCAACCTACACAAACAACAGTCAAATAGTTCAGAAATAGGTAGATGGTCATGTTTGCAAAAAATATAGAACTGTAATAAGAAGAGTGGCACTATACCTCTATCTTGTCAAAGTTTATCATAACACCGCCGTTTGTTCCACAAGGAATATCCTTGGCCCGATTTAACATAATGAACAACATAAATATGTCTACCATAAAACTCAAGTTTAGTATGCCAAGTGGACTAATCTATATCTATCATAAACTCATCTTAAATAGAAATACAATAAACTCAGTTTTGCAGCTAGGAAAATCAAACAAGGTGCGATTAAAACAAGAACACACAGTTTTTTATTGACGAAATTGTACCAAAAGATTCCATACGCCTTGGGTGCAATTTCTGTGGTACACTACAACAGCTACAGTCAGAAGCCGCCGAAAATAAGCCATTTGCCGCCGAAAATAAGCTATTTTCGGCGGCAAAAGGTTTATTTTCGGCGACTTCTGGCCACAAAAAAAACTGGCCGAAAATAAGACTTTATTTTCGGCGGCCAGGGCCTGGCCGCCGAAAATAGCTTATTTTCGGCGGCTGGCTCCCTGGCCGCCGAAAATAACAGATTATTTTGGACGGCCAGACAGTCAGCCGCCAGAAATTAAAAATGCCGAAAATAAAATACTTATTTTCGGCGGCCAGGGGGCCGCCGAAAATTACTAATTTCAGAGCAAAAAAAATTGAAAAAAGCGAAAAATAACAGAATTTCATACAAAATTCATACAATAACAGAAATTCCATACAATAACAGAAAATTCATACTTGAGTTCACAACATAAAACTTGAGTCCATACAAATATAAAGTCCACAAATAGTCCACAAATAGTTCATTACAACACAGTGCGGCACAAAGCTAACTTAATCACACATTGGGGTCGTTGGAGTTGTGTCCACTACCTCCAGAAGCCAATAACTGGTCGACGAAGTCGTGTAACGGGTTTGGATCCTAAAAAAAAGATGACATTAATAACGACATTGGTTACATGTATAACGACCATTCAAACAAATTGTTTCTCAAACTAACCTCTCCTGCATAAGCTCCCTCCCCTGCATAAGCTCCTCCTGGTGCTGGTATGACCGGTGGTGGCGTGTTGTGGCCCATGACCCCGGATCCCTACAAAATCAAGTTTAGTAAAGATTTGAAATTAGGTTGATACAAACGACAAGTCTTAACTAAATTGAATAACCTGAGGTGGAGGTGGAGGTGGCGGAGCATGTAATCCCCACTGAGGCATCGACGGCTGAAATTGAGGGAAAACAAATGGTTGCTGCTGTGCCTGCTGTGGAAACCAAGACTGTTGCAAATATAATATATTAGTTATAGAACCAATATCGAGCGTGTTGAGAATAAATAAGACACTCACGTTCATTGCTTGTTGCGCCTGTGCGTTGTAAGCAGCCATGTACTCTGATTGCTGTTGGAGAAATGCCATTTGTTGTTGCCGCATCTCTTCACGAAACTTTTCTTGCTGCTCCCTCATAGCTTCCTCCATGCTAGATACAGAGCGGCGACTACGGCTGCTACTACCACAGCCCGCCTGCGACGAAGAGCCGCCACGAGAACGCAACTCCATCGAATCGATAACACCGGTAAACATAGAATATCTTGAAGAACAAGAAAATTAGCTATTCGGTCGTAGTTCCAATATTATTGAAAACAATTCACAAGTTCATACCGTCCATGCGCCTTGCCTCCAAGTGAATGCACAACCTCAGCGTCGATGGTAGGCGCTCCTCGCCAATCGTAGTCTTCTCCATACTTCTTAACCATCTCCTGCCCGTATGTCTCCTGCAATACAATATGAAGGTTCAGCACACATGTAATTTATAGCTATATGGCAAGAAAACATTAATCATAACAACAACTAACCATACGCTCAACGGCAGCTTGACTACACAGCTCATCGGAGATTTCACTGTTTTTCGCTCGATGCCCTCTCCTATAAACATCGATTGGGCTTGGGACAACTCCAGTTTGAGCCTCCTGCAAATATATGAGTTCAATCCTGTTTCATTTCTGAGTAAAACAGAATACTACATACCCACCATTCGCTTAGCCAACCAAATGTGTCCATCAGCCCCATAGGTATGGTTGACTACGACCTCATCATCGTCCTCGTCCTGCTGATGGCGCTGCCTATGTCGATTTCTGTTTGACTTCTCAATCCACTCGGGCGAAGCCCATATCTCACACAAAGCCTTGTAAGCCTGCGGCCGGTGTTCCATCCATGGAAGAGTTACCTGCATATAAAGCGTTAGCTCAAAATTATATTCACATCTGAATGAGCTGTTAAATTAGATTTTTACCTCCATGTACTGGTCTACAGTCAAGTAGACATCTGAATATTGTCGAAAGTTGTTGATAGAATGACCTCGGCGCTTCATGTACGCGTTCACAACCTGTAGACGAGCATTGGAAAATGCATCCCTGCACACCTTTTTCGCATTTTTCTCTAATACTCGGTCTGCATGCTCTTGAGCCTCAGGTTCCACACGATAGCGTCTCTGTCCAACATCGAAAATAAAATTAGTTCAAAAACAACTAATAAATGTTAGGTTGAAACAACTAATAAATGTTAGTTCAAAAAAATTACCCAAAAGTCGTGCTTGACGGCGCCTTGAGTTGTTCCATATGTAGCATGTGGAGCTAGTGCGAAGTGCGACTAGCTAGTGCAAGGAACCACCACACCTTTCGGGTCGGTGACAATTCCTGGGTTATGTAGACGACAGAGGTTACCTAAGACTTGATTAACCTGTCTATGGTGACCTCGACCGTCAAATGACGTGTCTTCCCATTGGCTGCATGACAAAAAACAAGAAAGTCATGTCATATATATAGTGTAAAATAAACAAATAAGTAAGAACAAAGTGGCCAAACGTGAGTACCTATCACCAACCGGGATGATCAGTACTCGAGCTTCAGATTGTGCAGGCGCTGACGGAGGTAGGACAAAGTGGCCCTTCCGAGTGCCCCTTCGTCGAACGACAGGAGCCTCGGTGGTATCGTCATCCGCCTCAGCATCTATGCCCTCATGGGCCTGCTCGTCCTCCTCGTCATCCTCCTCATGGGCCTGCTCGTCCTCCTCCTCATGGTGTTGCACCTCCTCCTTGTCGTCCTCCTCTTCCTATGCACATGAAATAGAGACACGTAAAAAATTACATAAACATTTACATAAGATCAATTACATAAGTGACTGACAAATAAGATCAATTACATAAACATTTACATCGGTACTCCGTTGTAGAGCGATAGGTGTATCACGTAGTTCTGGCCGAGTGTGTCTCAGCAACGCCTCCTATCTGCTCTGGCTAGAAGAACTCCCTTGGAAAAGGGAACGTGCACCAGGGAGTATCCTGCTAGCCGCATTAAGAAACCCCCTAGCAGTGCGCTTTGGTTTATTCCTACCACTCATCCTGTTCAATAGAAAAACATTACATGTATTAGCTCCATAAAATTAAGTGAACTAATAAAAAATCAAATAATACATCACATAATATGAAATTTTGCATTACACATCAAAATTCATCAGAATCACGATCAAGGAGTCTTCTTCGATCCAAAGCTCGCAATGTGGCTTTTTTGTTCCTTGGATTTCGTTTTCGTTTCGGTGCAACACACTCATCAGTAGTGACATCGTTACGGTCTCCGACTAGTGAGTTCAGTGCAACACCCTCATCGATAGTAAAAGTAGTTGGCAATTCTTCTTCTTGATAAACATCATCGGCCTGTTCGTCTTCGAATTGATAACCAGCAGTGCAAGGAGTATGTAAACGTTCCCTAGGGTTCACCTTATGAACTACCCACCATGCTTCAAACTTCGGATTTGGGTACGACATATAGTAGACCTGCTCGCACTGGTGTGCAAGGATAAAATTATCATGGCCTCGAAGTCGTTCCTTGTGCTTTACTTCAGTTATACCATATTGACTTTGTCTAATCCCATTAGTGCTGTCAAACCAATCACATAGAAAGAATACTAATTTCAAAGGTTTGTTCCCTGCAAAATTAAACTCTAGGATGTTTTGAATGATGCCATAATAATTAGTTTCTCTGCCGAGTGCATCGAGTGCCCTAGTCAGAACTCCAGTGTTACGTGTGGCTGCACGAGGACGAGACTTTTCAAATTGGTCTGAACGAAAACGAAAGCCATTCACATCGTATCGACCAAATGCTCTGCAAGTGACCGTCCCATAAGATAGCTGTCTCAAGTCCTCATGTATGTTAGGAGTCTTTGTGCACTGCAAATAATATACAGTTAAAATGACTACCTCGCGTAAAAGGCTAAATGACATGAAAGTAAGGAATATAGAGAGTTTACATGCTCGCGAAACCAGTCAACAAAATTAGGTCTTCCTTGCCTCCCATGTCGTCGCATAGTATCTAGTTGTTTGCTTGTAGGCTGATGGGAATAAGTCCAATTTTCCTCGTCGAACTTACTGTCCGACAAATAAGTAATTAAATATGGCTCCTTTGGTAAAGAAATTAAGGGGTAAAATAAAGACTTACATGAAATATGGCTCCATCTCTTCCATATTAGAGTACATGTATAGCAATGCGGACATTCTTTCATCCATGCTAAGGTGGTAGAACGTGCCCTTACTAGTACTTGTGCCTCTCCATTGGAAAATGTTGAGATCACTGACAGGAGGTTCCTCATCGACATTGTATCGCATGGTAGCAGCATAGACATTATGTTCCTCTGCGAAATACACACTCGTGAAGTATGAAACCTCCTTTAGCAAAAAAGCTTCAGCGATGCATCCTTCTACTCTAGCCTTATTTTGAACCATGCCTCGCAGGTTTTTGAGTGCACGTTCAATGTGATACATCCACCTATATTGTACAGGTCCACCAACCTTTGCCTCATATGGAATGTGAATAAGTAGATGCTCCATCGTATTGAAGAATCCAGGTGGGAATATTTTTTCTAGCTTGCATAACAACACTGGTATTTGTTTCTCCAACTTCTCCATCATATTTTTACTTATTTCTTTGGCACAGATCTGCCTGTAGAAATAACTTAGCTCAGCTATTGCTTGCCACATGGCGTCGGGCATATAACCATGAAACATGACAGGGATAATCCTCTCCATTAATATATGGAAGTCATGGCTCTTTAACCCAGTTAGTTTTCCCGTTTTCAAATTCACAGCTCTTTTCAAGCCCGCAGCATAACCATCGGGAAATTTAATTTTTTTTCATCCATCCCATTACCTCGATCTTGTCTTTAGAGGTAAGACAGAACAAGGAACATGGCGGCTTACCGTTGTCATGGAGCACTTGGGTTGGTCGGTCACAAAGCATTGCTAGATCTCTTCGAGCTTTCAGATTGTCCTTTGTTTTGTCAAAATGCATGCAGGTGTGTATGAGGGCTTCAGCAACATTACTTTCTTGGTGCATGACATCAATGTTGTGCACAAGAATCAATGACGACATATAAGGGAGCTCCCAGAGACCACATATATGTGTCCAGTTGTGGTCCACTCTGAATCCTTCGTACTTGTCCCCCTTTTCATTTAGGACAAGGTTGTTCAGCTGAGCATATATTTCTGCCGCGTTAAGACGTTTAGGCGGACCTTTGGTGACCACAGTGTTCTTTATAAAGTTTTTCTTATCGCTCCTAAAGGGGTGTTTCCTGGGCAACCAACGTCGATGACAATCGAAGTAAGTGATCTTTCCACCATGAGCAAGACGGAAGCAATCTGTATCTGAACCGCAATATGGACATGTCAATCTACCATGTGTACTCCAACCGGTAAAAATAGCATACGCCATGAAGTCATGCACCGACCACAAATACGCAACTCAAAGTTTGAATATCTGTTTTGTAAAAACATCGTATGCTTCAACACCTTTCCAAAGCTCCTTCAACTCTTCAATCAAGGGTTTTAACATGACATTGAGGTTCTTTCCAGGATAGTCTGGGCCAGGAATGATTAAGCAAAGAAATATAAATTCATATTTCATACAAAGAGAAGGTGGAAGGTTGTATGGAATAACAAAGACGGGCCAACATGAGTATGATGATGCCATTTGACCAAAAGGTGTAAAGCCATCGGTCGCGAGGCCGATTCGAACATTCCTCGGATCAGCTGCAAACTCGGGATCAAACGTGTCGAGAGCCTTCCATGCATCCCCATCTGAAGGGTGCACGATTAGGTCATCGTTATCACGGACACCTTCTTTGTGCCATCGCATGTGCATAGCGGTTTTTTTAGATAGAAACATCCGTTTCACTCGAGGAGTTAGTGGCAAGTAGCGGAGCTGCTTATGTGCAACATCTGTCATCACCTTCTCACCCTCATCATTAACAACTTCCACAAATCTAGATTGTCCACATTTCAGACATTTTTTCTCTTCCGCATGCTCCTTCATGAAAAGCATACAATTATTTTTGCACACATCAATCTTCTCATAATCCATACCGAGACCTTTGATAATTGTCTTTGATTGGTACATGTCTTTAGGCAACTTATTGGGCTTTGGGAGCACATCTCCTAATAACTTTAAAATCTCATTGTAACAATTGTTCGAGAAAAAGTACTTGGACTTAATGGCCATGAGCCGAGTCACAAAAGCGAGTATACTCACATCTGTGTGTTCGTGCAACGGCTCTTCAGAGTCTTTTAGTAGTTTAAAAAATCTGGAAACCTCTGGTGTGGCAGGATCCTCGGAGCTTAGGTTGAATTCTGGACGTAGCGAATCTAGCATCTCATGCATCGCATCATCGCCAGCCCAATCATTGTTCTCCTCCTCTTCTATATTCCAGTTGGGTACTACCTCACCATGATGTTCCCACACCTCATATCCGGGCATAAATCCAAACTAACAAAGATCTAGGCTAACTCTTTCCTTATTAAGAAATATACTGTTTTCGTGCCGCCTACAAGGGCATCTGACAGTGCCGGTTAAGGACAAGGCGAATACGTGGTCCACAAAATCTTTGGTCTTGGCTACCCACTTATCAGAATGACGTCCATTCCTACTCCAGCCATTGTACATCCATGCACGATCGTCAGCCATGCCTGAGACTGTTAAACCGAACCATATCGTGAAAACATTATTCAACTTTGTTAAGGGTTTCGGTCCTATATGTATAGGCAAGGATAGATTCTAAACCCACCGCAAGCTAGCAGGACCAAATAAATTTCGGCAGCATAACCTCGCTGCCACTAAACAACGTATTACGTATATATAAAACACAGAATGATATACTACTAATCAAATCAAATCAAACTAACCACCACATACACTAATAATGGAACAATTAACAATATAATATTCTTGTAAAACTAACAATATAATATTAATATAAAATTAATGCCACAAATTCAATATGCCACTAATACCTAAACCACATATACCACTAATATATTAATGAAATCAAATTAAACAGTAACACTAATCAAACACACAAATCAAACAAACATAATTATAAATATATACTAATCATACACAGAAATTAAACAAACATAATTACAAATATGTAATAATCACACACATAAATCAAACAAATATATATACAAATATGCACTAATTTCGGCGGCAATTAAATAAAGACCGCCGAAAATATGAAATAAAATACGAAAAAATAACCTATGGATGGTGACGCGACGGTGGAGTGGTAGGATCCGGAGGAGTAGAGCTTGGCACCGGACGGTGGCGACGGCAAGCGGCGCTGGCGGCGTCGGACGGCCGGGACTGCCGTGCGGGCAAGGGCAAGGGCGGCTGGGGCTCGTCGGGGCAGCGGCAGCGCGCAGGGGAAGCCGGTCAGGGCGGCGGCCATGGCAGCGCGTAGGGAACTGGGCGGCTGGCGGCGGGACGCGCCGGGGAAGCCGGCGGGGTGGCGGCCGGAGCAGCGCTCGCCGGCGGCGAGCGGGCGGGCTCGCAGGAAGGCCGGCGACGGCTGGGCGCGGCGCGCTGGCGGCTGGCTGCTGGCGGCACGGAAGACAGAGAGCGGCTGCGCGCGTGAGGAGAGAAAGAGAGAGAAGAGAGAAGCGACAGGCCGTTATTATAGCCGTATTTTCGGCGGCCAAGGCTCGGGCCGCCGAAAATAGCCTTATTTTCGGTGGCTGTGTTAGTCGCCGCCGAAAATAAGGCTATTTTCGGCGGCCCGAGCCTTGGCCGCCGAAAATACGGCTATTTTCGGCGGCTTCTCATTGCCGCCGGAAATACGAGCTTATTTTCGGCGGCCGGGTATAGGCCGCCGAAAATAACCATGGCCACCAAAAGTGCCTGTAGCTGTTGTTGTGGTAGAGCTTCACGCCAGGACATGCATGTGAGAGCGCCTCTAGGGGAAATCCTATAACAAATCTACCCCTGTCACACCCGGGTTTCGGGGCACCAAGACCCGGACGCGAACATAATCACCAGGTGTGCTGGGACCAAGTCTCACACATATGATGAATCATGGCACAGGATCGAATGTCACATCTTTACTATATAATAGGAGTTCTGTACAAAATAAATAATTACATTATAAGGAGACAACGGTCCAGCAACCCAAAGTTGACTGGAAGACGACGACCTAGACCTCTCATGAACTCGTCACAGCATCCTCCATGCGCCTCATCCTATGGTACCTGTTCTTGACCTGTGGGGGGTGTGAGACAGCAAGAGTGAGCTCACATACGTTCATAGCTCAACAAGTTGTGGGGAATAATGTGCATGAACTCGCCAAAGGTGGGAGCTCACGTTAAGTGTAAGGCTTACCAAAGAGGATGGTTAGAGCTGAGCGTTGCTTTTAAAGTTGGTCAAAATTTTATTAGCAATTACTAAGTATAAGTAAATACCAACCCAATTAAGTAGTAGAACAAAAGTAGTAACAACTTCACCTGCGATGCAATGCATATGACAAATTAAATTTAGTTCCATAAATTAATCATGTGAGTGTCCGAGCTGCTCATGACCGTGAGCACGGCTAGTATACCAGTTTTACACTCTGCAGAGGTTGCGCATCTTTACCCACAAGTCATGTTACCCATCTGCCAAGAGACGGCCAATCCCATACACCTCTACCGAGGAGGCGAGACAGGGTAACACTACGAGGCCTTTACAAAGTTCCACTAGCTTCAGAAAACCCGCTACAGTTTATAGGAAGCTCCAATGCAGGAATCCCTCGCATGACCGCCATCGCAGCAAAATCATCCCAAGGGCCTCCCTACACTGACCACTCCCCTACTGCCCTTGCCCCTTTCGGGTAAGGTAGTCTTCCACTAGCTTTCCTAGTTAATCAGCCAAGGGCGTCCCATTAAACCCTGGTGGTAGCACTGTTTTCCCGGGTGGTTCTCCATGTTCCAATTAACATAATGATCTTATCATGAACACTGAATAACAACTGATAATAAAAGTATAATCAGGAATAGTAATGTGTATCTCTATACCCAAAACCACATAAAGCAATAGCAGGTACTACCCAAAGATTCAGTGGTAAACAAGGTATAAAGATAGTCAAACTAGGGTAACCTATTGGGTCCCATCAAAATTAACCTATGCAGATCATTATGATTAATCAGAACATGACTGGGTAAAAAGAAGTGATCAAGGGCACAACTTGCCTGGGACTTGAGATTCTAGGTACCAGAATGATCTTCAGGTGGCTCGTGACCTCATTGCTAGTCGTGGCAATACAGACAAACAGTGTATAGGCAAAATTAACATCACACCAATCATTAGAACAAACTGCGTAATAATAATCTACGCGTCTCTATGAGATCGTGGGTTCGAGAATCACCAAAATCGGAGCTACGGTTATCGAGTTATGAATTTCTGAAGTTATTTAATACCTAGAATAGAGTAATCCAATTGAACAATTTTAATTCAAGTTTCATGGTTAAACAAAGGTACTAGGTGATAAAAATATTAAAACAAAATTAATGCAATTGGAATGGATCAATTTGGAGTTACACTCATAAAGTTATGAATTTTCTAAGTTTATCATATTTATTTTTGTCATAAAAATCCTTTTAGATTTTATTTTTTTGAAATTCTCAGACCCGAGGACGGCGGCCACAATTCCAGAGAAGTCCGAGGGGTCACACGCAAACTTCCGGGCCCAGCTGCGATAGTTCTAAGACTTGGTGGGACCGCGGGTTGATTATAGAGAACTTGAGGGGCTCTTTAGCAATATTGCGCAACGAAAGGGTATGGGTCTATATTGGCCGTTGGATTAAAAGCCCACGGCGCGATTTCAATTCAATCAAAGAGGTAACCTGGAGTCAACCAGAGCCGTCCATACTTGATCGGACAGACACCAGAGCCCCAACCGAAACGTTACCCACTCATCAAATCCGGGCCGATCACAAGACGATCAACGGCCCACGCGCGTTTTCTCCCCGTCTCTAATCCTAGCCGCACGGTGCACATCTAACGGCCCGAGCGTCATCTCTTACCCCCAGCCCGAGCCGTGGCGGTGCACTGGTCCATCCACGGCGGCGCGCGCCGGAGAGCACGCGGATTGCCCACCCAGGTGTTCCATTTCGAACGAGTACTGGTCCTACACATGGAGGCGACTTAAGCGAGTACAGTAGAAGTCAACATACCGCGAATCATGCCCACAGGTACCCTGGCCACGACGCAGCACATTTTCGCGACGGAGGATGGCTATTGTCGACGAATTCCCGAGTTCCCAAGCGTCGGTTCCGCACGGCGAAGCCACAGCGCACATCCCCAAGATCAGGCGGAGCTTCTCGGCACGACACAAGGGCTCTGGCGGGTCCGCAGAGCGGTGGCGCAGCCCACCCGGTCGTGCATCCATTCATGGCGGTCACGAATATGCCAGAGGGGAGGGGAACGATTAAATAGGCTTGCACCCGAGGCCAGTTCGCTTCTATCGGTATCCAGGTTGTTACAGGATCCCGGAAATTCCATGGTCGAACCGGTCTCCGAGAATCCCGGGGAAGGGATCAGATATGCATTGAATCAGGTGAAAACTCTCAGTGGAATCCATGGCGGCGTTCTCGGCGTTCGTTCACTGGGTCCGGCAAGGGAGCAGGGTGGTCACGGGCTCAGGATTTATGGTGCCGTGGATTTCGCAAGGGCAAGTGGTGACCGGTAAGCTCGGCCCGGGACCTACGGATCGAGATGAACAGACACCAAGTCTGTTGTGGCGACGTTGAAGATGACCCTGGACAGTGGGGTCCATTTGTTTGTGAAGCACAGGACGTGTGTGGTGGGAAGCGGCTGACGATGTGGGTCATGATGCCAGTGAGTGAGCGCGCGTAGATCCCCAGGTGAGTGACTGGCCCCGTGGCCCCACCCGCCAGTACCCGATGCATGCGTGCAATTGGGACTGGCCGAGCGACCCACGCGGCAAGAGCAGGACGTCAGGTCGTATAGCAGTGTTGGGCCGATTGGGTGGCTTTAGGCCCAAGCATTGTTTTCTCTTTTTTTTACCTTTTTATTTCGTGTTTTCTATTCCCTTTCTTATTTCAATTTCAAATCAAACCAAGTTTTAAATTCTAAATTTCAATTTTATGCACAAGAAAAACTCCACATGATGCACAATTTCTACATAGTATTTCTTTATTTATTTTATTATTATTTTAATTAGGTAATGTTTTCAACATGAAGTACACACACCACATTATAGCAATATATTATTATTTGAGTGTGTAGTCGAATTAAAGGTATATTCAGAAATTCTCCCTTTGTTTTAATAGGAACATTTCTCCAATGTCTAATCTTTATTATGATTTATTTTAACCATCGTTATTTTATTATGATCATTTACCTTTAAAAAGGGTGAATTATAAAGTTTAATTATTTATCAAGGGTACTTTGCTCAGATTTCTTCTACCAATCCCAAATTCAGAATTTGGGTGTTACAACCCCCATGAACCTCTCAATTTCACCTGGTTCCTCAGATCCCCCTTCTTCGAGAATTTTCCCTTCCCGGTCTGTGGGTGCTCTGTGTCTCAACGCTCAATCCTGTACCAGAACTACCTCAGGAGCATGCATCTCAACTTTGCATCCGATACGTTTGAGAACAAGTGTTAACAGAGTATTGTCTTTTTTTTTGGTAAACCTCCTCTAGGGGGAGAGAGGAGAACCTACCAGTAGTTTGCAGTTGACTAGGGTTCTCAAAACAATAGAAAAATGGAACGTATAGGTTGTCATCCGGTGGCTCTCTCACAAAAGTGGAAGACGGAGCATGCGCTGTCATGCCCTCGCTCCCTCTAGGCTTCTACTCGTAGTGGCATGCGTAGTCCTACTAGTCTCGTAGGAAGGAAGCATGCGTGCGTTGCATGTGACGGCACCTCCTTGTCGTGTCTCGGCAAAAATATGCCACATGCCCATGTCCACGGGCAGAAGAGGTCAAATTTGCATCCATTATTCTCCTTGAAACCTTGCTTTGTTGTTTGTAACATTGAGAAACTTTTTCTATCTCCACTAGTACACAGAGACTCTATAGTGACAGTTTTAGAGCTGTTTGCACTGGCGTTTTTCAGTGCCGCCAGTGCTAGGGGTCAGTGGAAATCGTCATTTCCACTGGCGGTTATTCTAGAACCGCCAGTGAAAATATAATTTTCACTGGCAGTTTTCTTAAGCAAACCGCTGTTGGATCTTTTATGGGCTTAGTCTATTTATTGAATAAACTCTATGGTGTGTAATGGTGGGGAATACCAATAGTACCATATTGGAAGTCCAAGTGTCTGTTGGCTTGACTTATATGGTGGGAATTATTCCACCTAACTTGAGAAGTCAAGAAACGGACAAGGGCGTGCCACACGCGCGCGCGCCGCCGCCGCCGGCCGGGCTCGGGCGTGGCGTGGCGTGGCAGGTGTGGTTGTGTTAATTTTTAGCACTCACTAACCGTGTAAACCTTTCAGTTGCCTGTCTCTTCGTCAGCTGCATGCGAGACTCTTGTCCTTCAGCTGCCTGTCCCTTGGCGTGCAGACCCGTCTCCAGAACCCCTGGCACTTGGTACACGAGAGCAGAACCTTCATAATCACAGCCCAGTCGCAATTGAGAGTATTCCCATCTCGTGACCCTGCGCGCACAGAGAAGCAAGAGGGCAGGTGCCTCTGAAGCCCTTGCCGTTCGAGACCTTGCACGGGGGATTGGCAATTAGGTTTTTGGGGAGCGTCTACGCGACTGCCCAACGTCCGTCGTTGTCTTCATCGCTGGTTCCTGGCGTCTTCATCTCTTACAACATGACAAGTAAAGTTGGACAAGGATCTAGATCCTCGGAGCGCATGGGAGGGTATGATCAATTCATCTCCTTACTGTTTTATGTTCTGCATATTATATATGTCTCATATGTTCATACCTGTTGTTTCATATATAGCCATAAATTTATCCAATCTATTTTGTCGTATTATATCATGACATGTTTGATGCCTGTTCATACTAGTAATATGATAAATCTGTTTGTCTTAATTTTACAGTCATGTTGTTTATGTTGCTGTCTATTCATTCTCAATTGTTCTCATTGTTTATATGCTTATTATATTTATATGACTCATATGCTTTATGTTCTCATGATCCATATTGTTATGGATATATTTGAAATCGCGATTTCTATGATTAAATATATTTTATATGTCATCATCATAATGTTAATTTATAGAATTAAAATGATATGGAAAATGCCTATATTTCTAACAATCCAAAAACCTAATGTTAGGCATTTTTCTGTCAGAGGTTTTGCTGCTGTGTTAAAGCCTGATCCTTTTGATGGTAAAAACTTCTTGATATGGAAAGCTAAGATGGAGTTGTGGCTAACTGCAATGTCATGTTATTATGCCGCTGAGGGCAAGCCTGCCAACTTACCTCCTGAGGATGAGGCTAAGTTTAAGGCTGATGACAACCTCTTTCGAGGAGCAGTGATTAGCGCACTTGACACAAAATTCTAGAAAAGTTATATCATCCTTCCTACAGGGAAAGAGCTGTGGGATGCACTTGTTGGAAAGTTTGGAGTTACTGACGCTGGTAGCGAGCTGTATCTCATGGAGCAGCTATATGACTACAAGATGGTTGAGAACCGGTCTATAGTGGAACATGCTCATGAGTTTCAGGCACTAGCTAAGGAACTCAAACTTTTTCCTTGCCCTTTGCCTGACAAGTTTGTGGCTGGCGGTATAATCGCCAAGTTGCCACCTTCTTGGAAGGACTTTGCTACCTCTCTCAAACATAAGAGACAAGAGTTCAATGTGTGTAACACCCACTTTGTAATTGCTAGGAATAATATCAATTGAGAAACATTTTCTCTTTATGTGAGTTTGAACTTTATGCATCATCACATGTGAACACCATGTCCAAAAACAAATAACAAAGAGAGGTGCTACTAAATCATTGCATCATGCTGGATATTTTATTTGTGTGTGTACTTTGTGACAAGAAAAATATTAAATATCCAAATGAGAAATTAAATCCTAAAAGAAATGCTAAAATTTGGAAAGAAAGAAAGAAATAACATGAAATATAATACAAAATTTATAAACATACCAACTCAACTATACTGGTATGATTGAAATTTATCTATAATTTGAGTACAAGTGCAAAGTTATACTTGGAATTCAAATTTTGAAATTGAAAAAAAATAATAAAAAGAAAAGAAAACAGAAAAACAGAAAATAGAAAAAGAAAAGGGGTACTATACCTAACTGGGCCGCAGAACACCATTTCGGCCCAGCTCTGGACGGCACCCGCGCGGCCCACTCCTACTCTTCAGCCGCGCACCCGCCTTTCCCTCACTGCCGGCCGGGCCCATTGGTCAGTGACCCACTCACCGCGCGCTCGCGCTTCAGCTGGCGCCGACAATGCGGGCCCGCTCGTCATTCGCTCAGTCCCGTGCCCACCTACGCAGTCCCACTGGCACGCGGGCCCTTGCCTGTCAGATCGTCCTCCCTCCCTCGCAACGACGCTCGCGCGATCCTCGCCGCGCTGACCGCGCCAACTCGCGTGGGGAACCCTCCGGTGACCTCGGAGTCCGCGTAACGGTCGCGCCGCTACAAGTAGAAAAGACCACGCCCCATCGCCTGGTACCCCGACCACTCTTTCATCCCGCAGAGCACAAAAGTCACCGCCGCCGGGATAGAGCTTCACCCGCCGCCGCGGAACTCCGCCTGTGTTGCCATTCGGGCCTCGGATCGGGACCTGGGAGCTTCGCCTGGTCGTGCCGCTTGCGCGCAACCACCTCGGGAGGGCGGAAGACGTCCGGCCATCCCTTAATTGCTCACCGGAATCTCCTCCTCCACCGTGGAAGCCGTCTGCCGTGGCCAGGAAGCTTCGCGCCGTGCCTGCCGGTACTAATCCTTCCCCTTGTTTCGCCATTCACCTGACATCGTGTAGTGGGGTCTTGATTGAACTTTGGTGAACCGGGGTCGAGGTTTCGGTGCACTCCGGCGATGGCGTCCGCCGTGGGAGCGGGGCGGCGCCGCCTCTATGCGGGTCTTGGGTTGGGGTGATCGTGACCGTCGGATGGCGCGTGGACGGTCCCGATTAGATCGAGCATACCCGTTCGTTCAAACGAACCTCGACCGTAGATGCGAGATCCAGCGGTGCAGAGTAGATCTGTGATTCATTAAATCCGTGCCGTCGATCGTGGATCCCACGGCTCTGGGCGCATACCGGTTCGGGTTATACTAAGTCTAATCCGAGCCGTCCGTGTGTGATCCAACGGCCAGAACGGCCCGATACCCTTTCGCTGTGGCGATTTTGTTAAAGAAACCCTGGAAAACCGAGGAATCAACCCGCCGTCCACAAATCCTGTGCGCTGTGTCTCTGTAGTTTTACCCCGAGCCCCCTGGGTTTCTCCAGAATTGAGGCCCAGTCCAGGACTTTATAAAACCAGGGAAAATGATTATTAAATAGATTTTTAATAGGAAAATAATTGCTAGAACTTTATAAATTCATAGAAAATTCATACTAACTCCAAATTCATCCATTCCAGTTGCTAAAATTTTGTAATTTTATTCTCTAACACCTAGAGCCTCTGTTATGTCATAAAAACAGTAAGGAAATTTATTTATCACTTAATCCTATTTAAAGCACATAAAACCTTTGAAAATGCATAACTTAAAATCTATAGTTCAGAAAATTATGATTTCTGTTCCTAGGATTTTATTTTAATATGTAGAATATCTCTGTGCATTTTGTGTATATGTTTGGTGTAATGTTAATTTCTCTATATGCACTGTGCTTGTTTGTATTGTGGCGAGTAGAAGAGCCCGTTGCTGAGGATCCTGGTGAGCAGCAGGTTGAGGTAGCTGAGCAGGAGCTCATTGCAGGCAAGTTGTGCCCTTGACCACTTTTTACCCAATAATGTTCTTTAATATCACTTATCCATGCATAGGTTAATTTTGATGGGACCCAATAGGATTCCCTAGATTGTTTATCTCATTACCTTGTTCACCCCTGAATCACTTGGGTAGTTTGCTATTGCTTTATATGGTTTTGGGATAATCATTTATTACCTCTATGTTCCAATTCTTGTTGTTATTCTGTTTATGTTCATGTTGTTATCATTAATGTTAATTGGAACATAGAGCTTAACTTGAGAACCACGTGCCACCACAAGGGTGGAATGGGACGCCCTTGGCTGATTAATTAGGAAAGCTAGTGGAAGACTACCTTACCCGAAAGGGGCAAGGGCAGTAGGGGAGAGGTTAGTGCGGGGAGGTCCCTGGTTGATTTTGCTGCGATGGCTATCAGCCAGGAACCCTTTACTGGATCTTCCCATAAACTGTAGCGGGTTTTCGGAAGCTAGTGGAACTTTGTAAAGGCCTCGTAGTGTTGCCCTGCCGTGCCTCCTAGGTAGAGGTATATGGGATTCATGACCCCTTGGCAGATGGGTAACATGACTTGTGGGTAAAGGGTACAACCTCTGCAGAGTGTAAAACTGGTATACTAGCCGAGCTCGCGGTCATGAGCAGCTCAGGACTCTCTGATGTTTAAATTATGGAACTTAAATTCAATTTTGTCATTTGCATTGCATGGGTTTATCATTAATTTTGTTCTATTACTTTACTTATGGTTTGGTATTTACTTACACTTAGTAATTGCTAATAAAATTTTGACCAACTACTTAAAAGCAATGCTCAGCTTTAACCCCTGTCATTGATTAAGCCTTACACATCACATGAACTCACACCTTTGTGAGTTTATGTCCACTGGTTCCCCACAACTTGTTGAGCTATGATCATGTGTGAGCTCACCCTTGCTATCTCACACCCCCCCCACAGGAGATGATCAGGTGGTTCAGGAGGAGCTGCCTAACACTAAGGAGTTCGATCTGATCTAGGTGGCGTTTCCCAGTCGACATTGGCGCCGACGATCCTTAGTTCATTTTATCTTTATTATTTCATTTTGTAATAAGTCTTCCGCTATGTAATAAATACTCTGATGTTTATGACATTTATCTCTATACACTCTGTTATTATATATGTTGTCTTCTTGGCGCATGTATGAGATGCACCCGGCTTTGTTCTTTAAAACCGGGTGTTACAATGTGGAAGAGCTCATTGGTACTCTTGATGTTGAGGAAAGAGCTAGAACAAAGGACAATGGAAAAGGTGTGGAGACCTCTACTGCTAATGTGGTGCAGAAGAGAAACTTCCGCAAGTTTAACAAGAAGAAAAACCAGAACAAACAAGAGAATACAAATAAACCTGTTCAAACAGCACAGTTTAAAAAGAAGAACAACAACAACAACAAGGGAAAGGGAGGATGCTTTGTCTGTGGTAGTGACCAACATTGGGCTAGAAAGTGCCCTGATCGCAAGTTCACACAGGACAAGAAATCAGCTAATGTTGTAACCACTGAAACTGGAGATGGAACATCTGGGTATGGTATTTCTTTACCATTTGTTCTCTCGGTTTGTAATTCACCTGAGTGGTGGATGGACAGTGGTGCAAATATTCATGTGTGCGCTGATGCCTCTATGTTCTCCTCCTACCAGGTCGGGAGGTCTGGCACCTTGTTAATGGGAAATGGGTCACGTGCTCATGTTCTTGGTGTTGGTACGGTCATTCTGAAGTTTACTTCGGGAAAGACGGTGCCATTGAAGAGCGTGCAGCATGTGCCCTCTATCAAGAAGAATCTCGTTAGTGCTTCGTTGCTATGTCGAGATGGATATAAAGTTGTTCTTGAGTCTAATAAATGTGTTGTGTCTAAACATAGTAATTTTGTTGGTAAAGGATATGACTGCGGAGGTTTGTTCCGCTTATCACTGCATGATGTGTGTAATAAAATGGTGAATTCTGTTCATTTTTCTGATGAGTCAGATTTATGGCATTCACGGTTTTGTCATGCAAGCTTTGGCTGTCTTATGCGGTTAGCAAATATAAATCTAATTCCTGAATTTAACTTGGTCAAAAAGTCTAAGTGCCATGTGTGTGTTGAATCAAAACAACCCCGCAAGCCTCACAAGGCTGCTGAGGCGAGGAGTTTGGCACCTCTAGAACTTGTTCATTCTGATCTGTGCGAGATGAATGGAATTTTGACCAAAGGTGGTAAAAGATACTTTCTCACTTTTATAGATGACTCCACTAGATTTTGCTATGTGTATCTCTTAAAAACAAAAGATGAAGCGTTCAATTATTTTAAGGCCTATAAAGCTGAAGTTGAGAACCAACTTGAGAGGAAAATAAAACGGTTAAGGTCCGATCGAGGTGGAGAATATTTCTCTAATGTGTTCGATGAGTTCTGTGTGGAACATGGTATTATTCATGAGAGGACACCGCCATTCTCACCACAATCCAATGGGATTGCTGAAAGGAAAAACCGCACTCTAACAGATTTGGTGAATGCCATGTTGAGTACAGCGGGATTATCCAAAGCATGGTGGGGTGAGGCGATTTTGATAGCGTGTCATGTCCTGAATAGAGTTCCAACAAAGAACAAAGAGATCACATCATTCGAGGAATGGGAAAAGAGAAGATTAAATCTCTCATATTTGCGCACTTGGGGTTGTTTGGCTAAAGTGAATGTGCCAATCAACAAAAAGCGTAAACTTGGGCCTAAAACTGTTGATTGTGTATTCCTCGGGTACTCTTTTCACAGCACTGGGTATAGGTTCTTAATTATAAAATCTGATGTGCCTGATATGTATGTTGATACTATCATGGAATCAAGAGACGCAACATTTTTTGAGAATGAGTTTCCCATGAAGAATACACCTAGTGATATAAGTCATGAGACTATAATTCCCCATGAGCACGAACTGTCTATTCCTATAGATCATGCTGAGGATTCTCATGTGCACATCCCTGAGGAGGATGACACTATAGTCACTTGAAAGAGCAAGAGACAGAGGGTTGCAAAATCCTTTGGTAATGACTTTATAGTGTACCTTGTGGAAGACACACCAACTACCATTAGTGAGGCATATTCCTCTCCTGATGCTGACTTATGGAAGAAAGCAGTAAGGAGTGAGATGGAATCTATTATGTCTAATGGAACTTGGGAGGTCGTTGACCATCCTTATGGTTGTCAACCTATAGGCTGCAAATGGATCTTCAAGAAAAAGCTTAGGCCTGATGGTACAATTGAGAGGTACAAGGCAAGACTTGTGGCCAAAGGATATACCCAAAAAGAGGGTGAAGATTTATTTGACACCTACTCACCAGTGGCTCGATTGACTACAATTCACACATAAATAGCCGTGGCAGCCTCTTATGGTCTTATCATTCATCAGATGGATGTTAAGACAGCTTTCCTAAATGGAGAGTTGGATGAGGAGATCTACATGGATCAGCCAGAAGGGTTCATTGCGGATGGTCTAGAGAACAAGGTGTGCAGGTTGATAAAATCATTGTATGGCCTAAAACAAGCACCTAAGTAATGGCATGAAAAGTTTGATAATACTCTTACAGCTGCTGGTTTTGCTGTAAATGAATCTGACACGTGTGTATATTATCGGTATGGTGGGGGTGAGTCTGTTATGCTGTGCCTTTATGTTGATGACATCTTGATCTTTGGATCAAATCTCAATGTGATTGAGGAAGTTAAAAATCTTCTATCGAGCAATTTCGAGATGAAAGATTTGGGAGAGGCTGATGTCATTCTAAACATCAAGCTTGTTAGAGAAGCTGATGGTGGGGTAACTTTGTTACAATCCCATTATGTGGAAAAGGTATTGAGTCGCTTTGGTTTTAGTGTATGATCCTGCTCCAACACCTTATGATCCTAGCGTGCTATTGAGAAAGAATCGGAGAATAGCAAGGGATCAATTGACATACTCCCAAATAATTGGCTCGCTCATGTACCTTGCAAGTGCAACAAGGCCAGACATTTCTTATGTTGTGAGTAAGCTAAGTCGATTTGTGTCGAAACCAGGACATGATCACTGGCGTGCTCTTGAGAGAGTGTTGCGATATTTGAAAGGTACTATGACATACGGTATTCATTACACTAGAAACCCAAAAGTGCTGGAAGGCTATTGTGATGCCAACTGGATTTCTGATGCTGATGAGCTTTATGCCACAAGCGGATATGTGTTTCTGTTTGGAGGTGGCGTTGTTTCCTAGAAGTCTTGCAAGCAGACTATCTTAACGAAGTCTACAATGGAAGCAGAACTCGCGGCATTAGACACTGCTGGGGCTGAGGCCGAGTGGCTTCGTGATTTCCTATTGGATTTACCGGTAGTTGAAAAACCGATACCGGCTATTTCCATGAACTGTGACAACCAAACGGTGATTACAAAGGTTAACAGTTCTAGGAATAACATGAAGTCTACAAGGCATGTTAGGAGGAGATTGAAATCTGTCAGAAAGCTGAAAAACTCCGGAGTTATAACGGTGGATTATGTCCACACATCTAATAATTTGGCAGATCAATTCACTAAGGGTCTATCACGCAATATGATAGAAAGTGCATCGAGAGAGATGGGTATGAGACCCATGTGAAATCTACTCTAGTGGTAACCTGCTCTATGTGATCGGAGATCCCGTGAAGTAGAGTGGAGAAACAAGCTAGGAGTAGATTGTGAGGAAAGATCCCTTCTTTAACTCATTTCTGATGCACATCTTTCCTATCTGTAAGGCAGGATGGTTTTTACCTTAATGTATTCCAAGAGTCTTATAAAGGTGAGAATTTGTCCTACAGAATATCTTCTGAGGAATACACCTATATGAGTCAGACTGCTAGTCACAGTCTATGGGACTTGGGTAATCCCTAAATACTCATGAAAGGCACTGAAGTGTGACTTATATGCTTCTAAACAGCGGGAATACCCTTTTGCAGCCTAGTATCAGCAAAGGATTTGAGTGAATCTTATTTCGCACAAAACTGTCAATTCAAGGCTTAGTCCATTGTTCAGTTGTGAATGGGTGAAACTCTTATTCTAGATGGATGTTCAACTTAACAGTCTCCATCGAAACACTGGTATATCAAAGGATTGTGATTCTGATACTTCATCATTACAAACCCTAGAGTTTGGTGGGCGTTGTTGGATCTTTTATGGGCTTGGCCCATTTATTGAATAAACTCTATGGTGTGTAATGGTGGGGAATACCAATAGTACCATATTGGAAGTCCAAGGGTCTATTGGCTTGACTTATATGGTGGGAATTATTCCACCTAACTTGAGAAGTCAAGAAATGGACAAGGGCGTGCCACACGCGCGCGCGCGCCGCCGCCGGCCGGGCCGGGCGTGGCGTGGCGAGGCGAGGCGAGGCGAGGCAGGCAGGCAGGCGTGGCGTGGTTGTGTTAATTTTTAGCACTCACTAACCGCGTAAACCTTTCAGTTGCCTGTCTCTTCGTCAGCTGCATGCAAGACTCTTGTCCTTCAGCTGCCTGTCTTTTGGCATGCAGACCCTTCTCCTTCAGCTTCACTCTGCGAGAGGTTAAATAGAGGAGAACCCCTAGCACTTGGTACACGAGAGCAAAACCTTCAGAATCACAGCCCAGCCGCAAGTGAGAGTATTCCCATCTCGTGACCCTGCGCGCACAGAGAAGCGAGAGGGCAGGTGCCTCCGAAGCCCTTGCGGTTCGAGACCTTGCACGAGGGATCGGCAATTAGGTTTTTGGGGAGCGTCTACGCGACTGCCCAACGTTCGTCGTTGTCTTCATCGCTGGTTCCTGGCGTCTTCATCTCGTACAACATGACAAGTGAAGTTGGACAAGGATCTAGATCCTCGGAGCGCATGGGAGGGTATGATCAATTCATCTCCTTACTGTTTTACGTTCTGCAGATTATGTATGTCTCATATGTTCATACCTGTTGTTTCATATATAGCCATAAATTTATCCAATCTGTTTTGTCGTATTATATCATGACATGTCTGATGCCTGTTCATACTAGTAATATGATAAATCTGTTTGTCTTAATTTTACAGTCATGTTGTTTATGTTGCTGTCTATTCATTCTCAATTGTTCTGATTGTTTATATGCTTATTATATTTATATGACTCATATGCTTTATGTTCTCATGATCCATATTGTTATGGATATATTTGAAATCGCGATTTCTATGATTAAATATATTTTATATGTCATCATCATAATGTTAATTTATGGAATTAAAATGATATGGAAAATGCCTATATTTCTAACAACTGCCAGTGGAAATATAGCATTTCCACTGGCGGTTTTTTTTATTTAGCCGCCAGTGGAAGTTTTCCCGCCTTTTTTTAAATTTTCAATCAGTACTGAAATTTATATATATTTACACACACAAACATATATATATATATTAATATTGATAAACATGTAGTATTGATATTAAAAGCAACATGGAATTAAATTCTATCATACATTTATATACATCAAAGTCTTGTTTACAAGCATGTATGCATCACACATTATATACATCAAAATTTTCACTTAAGCTCTAATAACTATCTCGGCTAAGAGATAGTCTACTAATTTCTGTTAGTATTCTAAACTCTGGCAAAGTTAATGTTCTGGAAGCATCGTGATGTTTCCCTTCTGCGGGAATGACCTCTTTCAATATGAATGTGCACAGGTCCTCAACTATGCCATACAATGCACCTTCAGTCAAGTTCTCCGGGCTTCCTTTTTGAAATTGCTGTAAAGGAAGTTTATAAACATAATCTATTTATACTCAATAATAACACATTTGCATCTTTAATGACATAAATACATACGTGACTATTACTAATAATACCTTGCCAGGGTTCGTGATGTATCGTCCGTTCATTCTCATGAACTCGCACATGTAGAACCCACATAGGACCGATCCGGGTGGTTGCTTGTGGCACTACATAACAGAAGATTGGTTATTTAGTTGCAACATTGTCCTATGTACGTACATGTATGATATGTATTCATAAATTCACATACTTACCGGCCAGTTATAATGGATGTCTAGTGGCACGCCTTTTTTGGACATGTCGTACTTTCCACCTCGTAGCTTATAAAACCTAAATGCCCTATGATCTCAAATAGAATCACCATGTTATTCTACAATTCTCATCGATATAAGTATGCATGCATAGAAAAGGCTTACAGCTCTAAGATGTTGAGGAATTTTGAATAGGCCGAAGGCTCGGTGTGCAAGGAGTCGAGCACCAGCACCTTTCCAACCTTAGGATAAATGATGAAGCATATCCAGTGGTCCTTGTACGAATCAAACTTGTGATACATGTGTATTGAAATTATTAATTTTATTTATGCAAAATCACACTTACTTAAAGTTGTACGGGGCCACTATGGATTCCCTGTCTTGAAATTGAAGCATTGCGTGTCCTATGTAGGTGGCGTATCTTGCTTCAAAATCCTTCTTCAGATCCTGGATACGCACCTCAATTTCTTCGTCCGTTAGTCCCTGTAATGCTTCGTTGTCTTTTCCGATTCTAAAATTGTGGCACTAGCATTGGGATTGGTACCCAACCCTTTTACTGGCACTAGCATTGGGATTGGTACCATAAAGGATCTCCTGCTGATCATGTTGCATTCTGCAACGCACACATGCATGTCAGATATTGAAAATTTATACAACTCACTAATAATAACACATATATGTGGAGTATGAGTGACACTTACAATGCAAATATGGTTACAAGTTGCACGTCGAGTCTCTGAAGGTTCATCATTAACCACATGTCCTCGAATGCAACAAAGGCATTTTGATTTGAACCAATAAAAGCATGGGCTGGTATATTGACACTGATGGTGTCGATGCCAACTGAAGATGCCAGCATGTACCAATCATGCAACCTTTTAATATTAGCCGGGACCTTCCTTAGTTTCTCAAAAGTGAGTAGTGGTCTTCCCGACACATATTTTTTAGGCACGTTTTTATAATCTGCCTTAGTTGGCTTCTTTATCTTTGCGGCCATTGCCTCAGCCTTTTTTGCAGACTCCTCGAGATTGGCCAAATCAACAGTGTCTGACGTGAGGCTCTGTCCAATCCCTTTCAAAAGACGAGCTGTGCCAGCAGTGGATTTACTCTTCTTTTTCTTCTCGAACGGGGACACTAATTTTGGTATAGAAACTTTAGATTTCTTTGATGGTTGTGGATCCCTTGATGGCTGTGGAGAAGGTGGATCGCTGAAGGGCGATGTATGTGGCGGAGACGGTGGGCCACCATGAGGATGAGGAGAAGGAGGGTTAGAAAGAGGATGAGGAGCAGCATGTGAAGTTTGAGGAGGTGATGGTGGATGTACAATAGGAATAGCAATTTGAGAAGGCGGAGACAGTTGGGCCTGCAACGACGGCTGTTGTGGTGGTTCAACCAATTCGACATCCCTTCAAGGCCAAAGGATAAAACTCTTGATAGCTTGTCCAAGTGTCTCGATACCTTCGGGCCCAGGGATGTCTAGCATGTCGTCCTCGGATCCTTGGACGACTGTCATCACTTCTACCCTGCAATATTCTTCTGGAATGTCGTTTCCATGGAACTTGCGTCCTAGGATCGCAAGGCCTATGGCTACTTTCTTTGTACGCTGATTGTTAATACCATATCTTATAACTAGTGTGCATGCCACAGGCCTTGTGATGTCATCAACTGGATAGCGGACCTTATTTCTCGTTGACGCGATAGAGCTTGGGATGGTCATACCCTCGATGGAAGCCGCCGGTTGAGCTGCTGGAATTATTTGCATCTGTGGAGTGGTCATCTGTTGAACAGACATCGCACTCGCCATCGCAAATTGCTGCATCAATTCTAGAGGAGGATTCGATAGCATTTCAGACATCAGGCCTTTGAACTCTTTCTTGGCCTCCTCCTTAAAATAATTCGCCATCTCTTCCTTGTATCGATCATGTTTCTTGTATAGACCTTCCCATTGTGGTCCGAATCCTTTCTTCCATCCTTCCTTAGATGAGATTCCTCGTACACGACCAGGATGCTCAGGGTTACCGAGACCAGCCGTTAGAATGTCTCTCTCCCTTTGCGGCTTAAATGTTCCTTGGCTCTGCTTAGCTGCAATTGCATATATGTTTTTTGCCGCTTCTTCGACAGTGGGATCATCAAATGATACACCAGACTCAGTTTCCCTTGGTTTTCTAGCACGAATCCAATTAGCTGTCCTTTCACCAAGTTGCTTGGACAGCGTCGGCAACCCTGCAGCCTTCTTCTCGGCGTCTTCTTGTCTCCATTTAGGAACCTGACGCTTGTAACCACCAGTGCCAAGGTGGTGGTGGTATTTGTTCTTCTTAGATAGTTCCGAATTTGCCTCACTTAGCGATATGAAATCAGGGCTGCTCCTCTACTCTAGAAATACTGCCCACTGACCTGCTGAGATTTTATATTTTTTCGTCGGGTCTAGGTCTTTCTTTGCAAACTTTGTATTCATCTCAGACCTCCAGTTTTGGAAATTGATTGCAAACTGCTTCATTGTGTATTTTTTCACGAGTTCTTATGAACCCCGAGGCAAAACGAACCTCATTATTAGCTTATTCCACATTTGATTCTTGACATCATCTGATACATCTCTCCACTGTCGGATTGTGATGTCAAGATTATCTCTAACTAAGAACCCAAGTGCATTCCGAAACTTAGGCAGTGCCTCTTCTAGAGCTAGGGGCTGACCATTCGGGCTCACGTCTACGATTTTATATGTCTTGTCAGGAAACTTGTTTAGCCCCCTGTCACCTCTATTCCGATCGCTCTGCTTCCTTTTCCTTGACCTCTCGGTGGTTGTCTCGGTCGATTCCGGTGCACCTTGGGTCAGTTCCGGTGCGTCTTGGGTCGGTTCCGGTGCGTCTTGGTATCGTGCCACAGCTTTTTCGAGCATCGCACGAAATTGAGACAAGACCTCCTATTCATGTAATAAAATGCACAAGAAATCATGCATGTGTAATAGACATTGTGAAATCAGCTAATTAATTAGGTACACACATGAAATTAAGGATGTGTAATTTACCTCATGGTCTTGTGGATCATAAGTAGGGTCACGTTGCAACTCACGGCGAGCGGCCCTATCTATGCTAGTGGTAGGAAAAGGGTCGCTATGCGTTTCATATCCTTCACTGCTGGATTGTTCTTGAGCAACACTCTTGTCCATGTGGTCGGGCCCTAATCCTTGGTCCTTGATTGGAGAACTCATTGAGCTATATATATACAAATACATATTAATACATATTAACATAAGCAATAATTAAATTCATATTAACAAATACCCTAACCCTTAACCACTAACACTAACCCTAAGCCCTAACCCTAATCCCTAATATTGTGATACGGATATTATCGAGTTACGTATAGAGAGGGAGAGTCGTATAGGACGTAGAGAGAGATGGAGAGTCGTATAGAACGTATAGAGAGGGAGACAGGGAGAGTCGTATAGAACGTAGAGAGAGATGGAGAGTCGTATAGAACGTATAGAGAGGGAGAGAGGAGGAGTCGTATAGGACGTAGAGAGAGATGGAGAGTCGTATAGAACGTATAGAGAGGGAGAGAGGGAGAGTCGTACGGATATTATCGAGTTGTGTACCCCTTTCATCAGATTGGAACAAAAGATTAGAACATATATATAATATCATACTAAGTTCTTACATAATACGCCATCCATCATACTAAGTTCTTATATATAATATCATACTAACATTAGAACATATATAGTAATTTCTACTTTTCTACTCCTCGTCGTCTATCAGTGTCGTCCAATCGATCTCCTCATCTTCATCGTCGGAGATGTTGGTGATCTACTCCTCTCTTCCCTTTCCCTCCCTCCTCTCCTCTCTCTTCTCCTCCCTCCTCTCTCTTCCCTCTCCCTCCTCTCTTCTCTCTCTCTCCCTCCCTCCTCTCTCTTTCCTCTCTCTTCCCTTTCCCTCTCTCCTCTCCTCTCTCTTCCCTCTCCCTCCTCTCTCTTCCCTCTCCCTCTCTCCTCTCCTCTCCCTCTCTCTCACTCTCTGCAGAGACGCGCGCCCTAGGGTTTTTACACGCGCGCGGCGGTGGCGTGCCCGAGCGCGATCGAAGTCAAAGAAGGGAGAGAGAGAGAGAGAGGGGAACGTACCTACGGCGCGGGGACGACGGCGGGGACGGCGGCGGCGCACGGCGGAGAAAATCATCGGGGCGAAATTTCGGCAGCCTGATGGCGGGAGTGTAAAAGACTGGGCGCCAAAGACTCAGAGAAATTTTTGGCCCCGCGCGCGCTCCTTTATATAGGAGATATTTCTACTGGTGGTTGTCATCGAGAACCGCCAGTAGAAATGGCTTCCACAGACTGTGGAGGCCATTTCTACTAGCGGTTTTCGTTGTGAACCGCCAGTAGTAATATTTTTAGTATATTATCTTTTATGATATATACATATATTAAGTATATAAATTTGTATACATATTAAATATATAAATATATATATTTAGTATATATAATATATATATATATTTATATATTACTTCTCTCTCTCTCCTCTCTCTCTCCTCTCCTCTCTCTCTCTCTCTCCTCTCTCTCCTCTCCCTCCTCTCTCTCCCCTCTCCCTCCTCTCTCCCTCCTCTCTCTTCCCTCTCTCTCCCTCCTCTCTCTCCTCTCTCTTCCCTCTCTCTCCCTCCTCTCTCTCCTCTCTCTCTCCTCTCTCTCTCCTCTCCTCTCTCTCTCCTCTCTCTCTCCTCTCTATCCTCTCTCTCCTCTCCCTCCTCTCTCCCCTCTCCCTCCTCTCTCTCCTCTCTCCCTCCTCTCTCTTCCCTCTCTCTCCCTCCTCTATCTCTCCCTCTCTCTCCTCTCTCTCTCCTCTCTCTCCTTTCTCTCTCCTCTCTCTCCCTCTCCCTCTCCTCTCTAGAAAGTCACTAGAAAGTCGTGTAAAATTACATGCTTCGGTTTGTCGCTAACAATAATCAATTACATGACATGTCCTAACAATAATCAATTACATGACAACTATGTAATCTAGGGAGCTATTGTTCTGCCTTGTCCATCGTGGCGTACCCAGGGCATCGAATTGCATGGGATGCTTCGCTCAACGTTCCTTATCTTGGTTGGATGGTCTATGAAAAGAGACATGTCGTTGAACTGGTTAAAATCCTGTAAATCAGATACACCATCAACTCCTATAGCTTGTTGTTTTCCAGGAAAAACTACATGCTTCGGTTTGTCGGTGCTTTTCTTCTCATTGTTAGAAATGATCTGTTCAGCATAGAAGACTTGTGCAGCACGATTAGCAAGGATCCATTGGTCATCTTTGTAACCTACCTTACTTAGATCAAGAACTCTGACCCCATAGTTGTCTACCGTGACATGTTTGTCTTCAACCCATTGACATCGGAAAACCGAGATCTGAAATGTACCATAGTCTAGTTCCCATATGTCCTCAATAAAGCCAAAATATGTAATAATCTCACTAGTTTCATCATCTATGGCCTCGCATCGAACACCACTGTTTTGTGACATGCTCTTTTTGTCCTTGGACTTGGTACAAAATGTGAATCCACTAATATCATAGGTTTGCCATGTTGTGACCTGGCGTGATGGTCCAAATGCCAACCCCTTGATGGTTTGTTCTTCTATTGTTTCTCCACATGGAATGTCCTTCACCATTAGCCATGTGTTGAACCGCTGCTTATGTTGTTTCATTACCCAATCAGCCGTATGCCTAGGATTTTGCTCGTGAAGCTCATTGATGTGTTGTTGGATAAATGGCTCTATTATCGCTAGCTGATGTAGGATGTTGTGATGTGCCTCAAGTACTGTATTGTAATCTGGTGGGATGAAAGATTTCCGTCCCATCCTCCCGCTTCCATACAATCTACCCTCGTGTCGTGATGGAGGCAAACCTATTGCAACCTGGTCTTTTAGGATACTATTGTAGAATGGACCTCCGGACTCAATGGCCTCTTCGGTACAGTACCCCTCTATCATGGATGCCTCGGGACGAGCACGGGTTGATACATAGCCATTCAGTATTGACATGAAACGCTCGTACGTCCACATTTCATGCAAGTACATAGGACCTAATGCCTCTATTTGTGGCACCATGTGCACCACAAGGTGCACCATAATATCAAAGAACGATGGAGGGAACACATCTCAAACTGTGATATTGTCTCCACTGCGAATTCTTGAAGAGATGCCAACTCATCACGGTCAATTACCTTTTGTGAAATTCTATTGAAAAAGTAGCACAACCATGTGATTGCCATCTTTAAAAACAAAAGATTTATAACCCTGATGGCAATAGGTAGGAATGTAGTCAGCATGACATGACAATCATGTGAGTTGTAGTTGGTGACTATCAGGTCTTTCATTGACACAATACTCCGTATGCTAGAGCAGAATCCGAATGGGACTTTCAAATTCTTAAGCCAAACACACATCACATGTTTCTCATCTACATTGAGATTGTAGCTTGCTGCTGGGAGATGGTACTTCCCATTTTCTTGAAGAACAGGATATAGTTCCTTTTTTATGCCTAAATTTACCAAGTCCATGCGTGAATTGAGCCCTTCTTTTGTTTTGCCCTTTATGTCTAGCAAGGTGCCAATTATGCTTTCAAACACGTTCTTCTGAATGTGCATACCATCGATCGCATGCCGCACATCTAAGTCTTTCCAGTAAGGCAAGTACTCGAAGAAAATAGACTTTTTCTTGAATATAGCCCCCGGAGCTGGTTTGGCATCCTTCCTTGTTTTTCCGTCTTTTGTCTTCTTCCCGAAAACAAACTTGATATTCCTGACTATTTCAAAAACTCTATGACCTCTATTGTTACCCGATGGAGCAGTAGAATGTAGTTCACCATTATTGTCAAAGTACTTATCCATCTTTCGCATGCGGTACCTGTGTCCTTCCAATAAAAAGCGTCTGTGCCTCATGTACACTATCTTCTTAGATGCAGTAAGGGACACGTAAACAGTTCCATCAATGCATACTGTGCAGCCAACCATTCCCTTAAACTGACCTGATAATGTGAAGAGTGCAGGGTAATCGTTGATCGTAACAAAAATAATTGCTCTCAGCGTGAATGAATCTTTATGATACTCATCCAACATTTGAACACCCGTTACCCACAATATTTTCATATCCTTCATTAAGGGCTCTAAAAATACATCCATATGAACTCCAGGTTGTGTAGGTCCAGAAATAAGGATGGTTAGCAAAATGTACTTCCGTTTCTGCATCAACCATGGAGGAAGGTTGTATATGGTGAGGATCACTGGCCATGTGCTATGCTTGCTGCTCCTTTCAGCAAATGGATTCATTCCATCAGTACTCAGTGCGAACCTAACATTTCTTGGTTCATCGGCAAAGTCTCGGTGGTTCTCATTGAAACCTTGCCACTGCTTCCCATCGGCTGGATGTCGAAGCTTCCCATCGTTTTTGTGCTCATCAGAAGCATGCCAGCTCATAAGTTTGGCATCCTCAGGGTTAGCGAACAAACACCTCAATCGATCGACGATGGGGAGGTACCACATCACCAAAGCAGGAATCTTTTTGAGCGCATAATAGTCTACTTCTTCTTTTTCTTTGCTCGTGGATTTTGAAGTCTTCTTTTTGGCTTTCTTTCGCTTCTTCCCTTTAGACACAGATGCAACACACTCTTCCTCTCGATAGTCTTTATTCGTCTTGTACCTACTTGCACCACACTTTGGGCAGCTCTCCAAGTCTTTATAATCATCACCTCGATAAAGGATACAATGATTTCTACACGCGTGGATCTTCTCCACGCCCATAGTGAGTGGACTGATTAGTTTCTTTGCATAGTACGTGTTAGCAGGCACTTTGTTGTCCTTTGGAAGCATGTCTGCGACAATACTCAAGAACAAATCGAAGCCAGCATCAGACAGACCATATCTAGCTTTTAACATCAACAGCTTTAACACAGACCGAAGCATCGTGAACTCTTTGGTACAACCCTTAGACTCGTCGTACAAAGGCTCTTCTGCTACCTTCTTCAGGGACTCCATACCTTTCATGAAGAACATCGATGGATATGTATGACGACGCAACATTGCCTCTAACAACTCCGCATCTTCCTCGTCCATAACATTTGGCAGAACATGGGTTCTTTCACGTTCATTTCCTCCAGCATAACCATGATCAATAACATTTGGCACTACATGTTCGCTCTGTGGAAGAGGTTGTTGTGTCTCGTGAACGAACTGAAAGCTGTCGTCGATGTTCGCAGGGTTTCCAGCTGTATAAGGCAAAGAGCTACCCTCTCCATGCTTTGTCCAAATTATGTAATCCTTCACAAATCCTCGGCATACTAGATGAGATATGATTTGTTCTGTGTCATCAAATACAACAGCATTTTTGCAGTCCATGCATGGACAATATATGTGCTTTGTCTTTGTTCTCCAAGCATGGTTCGTAGCGACAACAATAAACCTATGGACCTCAGATATGTATGATGGATCTAGCCTTGATAAGTTATACATCCAGGATATCCTCTCCATCATCACCTGTAAAAAAAGTAACATAAAACACACAAGAACACAAATTGGCAAGAGAAACATATACCAATATTTCCTAACAACTAAATATATCATGGATAAAGAAAATTGGCAAAAGAAACATGAACAACCTTTCTTAGCGAACTTCTTCCAAAAAATAAAGATCAAAACCTCCCCCTTGTATTTTGTGAAATCTGGCCTTCCAATGAAAGTTGGGCTGCGCGCGAGCTACACAGTTTTTGTCAGGAAGGATGAAGGGGTATTTATACAACAAAGGTCATAGGCGGTTGGATTAGGCAACCTAACTACTTTATATCTAACACATGGTGAAACCCTAGATCCAAAATGTGGCTAAAATGGAGGAAAAATGAACAAAATTTGGCAAAAGAAACATAAGCCAAACTTTCCTAGCAACTAATAAACAAAAATTCTTAATACCCAAACCTATCTCTAACACATGGTGAAAGCCTAGTTTCAAAATGTAGTTAAAATTGAGCAAAAATGAACAATAATTGGCAATTGAAACATAATTAAACCAACCTTTCATAACAATTAATAAAAACAATCTTAATTACCAAACCTATCATCCTCCCTCTCCATACAACACATTCACCATTCATTAAGCAACTAAATATGTGTCATGGATAAACTGATTTGAGAACTAAACATGAAAAAGGAGAGGGAATAGACAAAATCTAACCATCTTAAGCAACCTCATTTGAGGAAATAGAGAAAATAAACTAGCTATACTCTTCTCTCTCACATGTAAAACCCTAGATCCAAAATGTGGCTAAAATTGAGCAAGAATGAACAAAAATTGACAAAGAAACATAAACCAACCTTTCTTATTCACCTTCTTCCAAAAAATAAAGACCAAAACCTCCCCCTTGTATTTTGTGAAATATGGACCTCCAAAATCGCCTCCAATGGAAGTTGGCTGCGAGCTACAGCTCCTGTCGGGGAGGAAGAGTGGTATTTATAACACATAGTTCACTGGCGGTTGGCTTGAAAAACCGCCAGTGAAAATCTAATTTCACTGGCGGTTATCTTAACACAACCGCTAGTGGAAATATGATGGTGTAACAGAACCGCCAGTGGAAATTAGATTTTCACTAGCGGTTCTGTTACACCAACCGCCACTGTAAATATCCTATTTCCACTGGCAGTTGTGTTAAGAGAACCGCCAGTGGAAATAGGTTTCCACTGGCGGTTCCCAAGCCAGGCCCACCTGATTTTTTTACTAGCACGCGGTAATTGAAACCGCCAGTGATAATTTATGGGTGCCGCAGGCTTTGAGCTCTTTTCTACTAGTGCTCTAGCTCTTCAACAATCAAAACATGCCCTTAGGCCTAGTGACAATAAAGCTGGCGTCTGGTGCTTGGCGTTGGAGCTCTAGGTCTTTGGTTTCTTTCTCATTGATGGTCTACCATTCATGATCCTAGACTATCTATGCCTAGAGCCGAGTCCCTAGATCCTTTATTACTCTAACAACCACCATTTATCTTTCCTTAGTGGTTTCTAGTCAGTCTGCCTCCTCTTGATGCTAGTGCCATAACATTTCAAGAATTTATTCGAGGCTCCCTAGGCTTGTGATGCAGTAGTGTTGGTAGCCTCGACCTTCTCCTTCTAAGTGGATTCCTCCTTAATGTTGCCTTCTAGTTGAGCTCGCATTTGGGCGAGGTGGTGTTGCTCCTCCTTGATCTTGTGTTCCTCCAGATCCATGGAAGACTAAACCACTTTGGTGGCTAGCCGGACTAGGTCTAAGGCAACATCAAGGGGCAGAGGCTGCCCTAAAGATGATCCAAGGGCTACAAAAGTGGTGCCACCCTACATAAGCATGCATTAGGGCTAGGATGACGATGGTATGCAATGCATTTAGGGCCGTGACAGAGTATGTCCACTACTTGGCCTTGAATCTTGCTAGCACTTTGGAGAGATTTTGGGGGACAATCAACAAAATTATTTTCTCCCCCTACATTGGTATCTCCCTCGCATCCAGAGCAGTTAGGAGAAGCCATTTTATCTATACTTTCCTCTTTATCTGAGAAGTTGTGTTTGCCTGTGTTGGGAGTCAGTGAAGATGCTTGTTTGTTCAGTGTTGTGAAGAACTCAATACCCTTTTCTTATGCTGCAAGATTTGCAAGATCAGTTCTGATGTGTGATTGCCTTCTGCAGATGTCAGATCATAGGCGCAGAGGAGGGAGACATGCCCAGCAAGAGCAGCAGGCACCACAGGATGAGGCACCCCGGTAGCAGTTGCCACCACCACCCCCAATGACAATAGAGCAGATGTTTCTGATGCACACTCAGGCAGTCCAAGCGATTGGTCAGACTCTGGCCGCCATGCAACAACTGCAGCAACAGCAGCCCTCACCTCAACCTCAACTGCAAGTGCAGATGCCCAGAGATAAGCATGCAGAATTCATGAGAGGTCATCCCCCAGTGTTCGCTCACTCTGCTGACCTCATGGATGCCGAGGATTGGCTGTGTACCACGGAGCATGAGTTGCACACCGCTTAGTGCAACGACAGAGAGAAGGTTCTGTATGGTCCCCGTCTGTTAAGGGGAGCATCTCAGTCTTGGTGGGAGTCCTACCTCACCACCCATGTCGACCCCAAAGCCATTACCTGGGATGAAATCAGATATAATTTTCATCGATATCATGTTCCAGCAGGTCTGATGACAGTGAATAAAGAGGAGTTTCTGGCACTAAAGCAAGGGCTCATGTCAGTCAGTGAGTATAGAGACAAATTTCTGTAGTTGTCTCGCTATGCACCTAAAGATGTCAACACAGATGCCAAGAGGCAGTACCGTTTCCTGAGAGGCTTATTCGATCCCCTACACTATCAGCTGATGAATTATACCTTCTCCACCTTTCAGCACTTGATCGACAGAGCAATCATGATAGAGAAGAAGCGTAAGGAGATGGAGGATCACAAGCACAAGATTGGTGGACCTCAGCTCGGGAGCAGCAATCGCCCCCGTTTCTCAGGTAATCCACCTTAGCAGTTCAAGCAGAATCACTTGGGTATTCTTTTTGCAGGAAAAATCTCAAACCCAAGAAACTTTAAAGTGATTCTTAAGATGGGCTCAAAATGAGTTCGGATTGAGAATCAAAAAGATAAGAAGCGACAATGGGACGGAGTTCAAGAATTCACAAATCGAAGGATTTCTTGAGGAGGGCATCAAGCATGAGTTCTCTTCTCCCTACACACCTCAACAAAATGGTGTAGTGGAAAAGAAAAATAGAAATCCACTGAAAATGGCAAGAACCATGCTTGATGAATACAAGACACCGGACCGGTTTTGGGCAGAGGCGATTAACACCGCCTGTTACTCCATCAACCGGTTATATCTCCACCGAATCCTCAAGAAGACATCTTATGAACTCCTCACTGGTAAAAAGCCTAATGTTTCATATTTTAGAGTCTTTGGGAGCAAATGTTTTATTCTTATTAAAAGAGGTAGAAGCTCTAAATTTGCTCCTAAAGCAGTAGAAGGCTTTTTATTAGGTTATGACTCAAACACAAGGGTATATAGAGTCTTCAACAAATCCACTAGACTAGTTGAAGTTTCTTGTGACATTGTGTTTGATGAGACTAATGGCTCCCAAGTGGAGCAAGTTGATCTTGATGAACTAGATGATGAAGATGCTCCATGCATCGCACTAAGGAACATGTCCATTGGGGATGTGTCCTAAGGAATTCGAAGAGCCTCCACAGACACAAGATCAACCATAATCTTCCATGCAAGCATCTCCACCAACTCAAGATGAGGACCAGGCTCAAATTGATGAAGATGAAGATCAAGAGGATGAGCCAACACAAGAGGAGGACATTGATCAAGGGGGAGATGAAGACAATGAAGACAAGGAAGATGAGGAAGAAATTAGGGATCAAAGACCGCCACACCCAAGAGTCCACCAAGAAATTCAAAGAGATCACCCCGTCAACTCCATACTTGGCGACATTCATAAGGGGGTAACCACTAGATCTCGAGTTGCTCATTTTTGTGAACATTACTCTTTTGTGTCTTCTATTGAGCCATACATGATAGAGGATGCATTAAGAGATCTAGATTGGGTGGTGGCAATGCAAGAGGAGCTCAACAACTTCACAAGGAAATGGCATTTAGTTTCATGTCCTAATCAAAATGTTGTAGCTACCAAATGGGTATTCCGCAACAAACAAGATGAGCATGGTGTGGTGACAAGGAACAAAGCCTGACTTGTGGCAAAGGGATATTCACAAGTTGAAGGTTTGGATTTCGATGAAACCTATGCACCCGTAGCTAGGCTTGAATCAATTCGTATATTACTTGCCTATGCTACTTACCATGGCTTCAAGCTTTATCAAATGGACGTGAAGAGTGCCTTCCTCAATGGACCTGTCAAGGAAGAGGTCTATGTTGAGCAACCTCCCGGCTTTGAAGATAGTGAGTACCCTAACCATGTTTATAAGCTCTCAAAGGCGCTTTATGGGCTCAAGCAAGCCCCAAGAGCATGGTATGAATGCCTGCGAGATTTCCTTATCACTAATGGCTTCAAAGTCGGTAAAGCTGATCCTACTCTCTTCACTAAAACTATTGCAAAAGACTTGTTTATATGCCAAATCTATGTTGATGATATTATATTTTGGTCTACTAACAAGTCATCTTGTGAAGAGTTTAGTAGGATAATGATACAGAAATTCGAGATGTCTATGATGGGAGAGTTGAAGTATTTCCTTGGATTTCAAATCAAGCAACTCCAAGAGGGCACCTTCATCAGCCAAACCAAGTACATTCAAGATGTACTTAAGAAATTTGGAATGAAGAATGGCAAACACATCAAGGCACCCATGGGAACCAATGGGCATCTCGACATTGACACAGGAGGTAAATCTGTAGATTAAAAGGTATACCGGTCGATGATAGGTTCTTTACTCTACTTATGTGCATCTCGACTGGATATTATGCTTTCTGTATGCATGTGTGCAAGGTTCCAGGCAAATCCTAAGGAAGTTCACCTTAGGGCCGTGAAAAGAATCATGCGATATTTAGTTTACACTCCTAAGTTTGTGCTTTGGTACCCCAAGGGATCTACCTTTGATCTAATTAGGTATTCAGATGCTGATTATGCCGAATGTAAAATTGATAGAAAGAGCACATTAAGGACTTGTCAGTTTCTGGGAAGATCTCTGGTGTCATGGGCTTCAAAGAATCAAAACTCTGTAGCTCTTTCCACCGCCGAAGTTGAGTACATTGTTGCAGGCCACTACTGTGCACAATTACTTTGGATGAGGCAAACCCTTCGGGACTATGGCTATAAATTAAGCAAAGTCCCTCTCCTATGTGATAATGAGAGTGCAATCCACATGGCGGATAATCCTGTTGAACACAGCCGCACTAAGCACATAGACATCTGGTATCACTTTCTGAGAGATCACCAACAAAAGGGGGATATCGAAATTGCTTATGTGAGCACCCATAACCAATTAGCCGATATCTTTACCAAGCCACTAAATGAGAAAACTTTTAGCAAACTTAGGAATGAGCTAAATATACTTGATTCTCGGAACTTTGATTGAAACATTGCACACATAGCTCATGTATATACCTTTGATCATGTCTCTTTCATTTGGTACAATGCATATTCCTTATTCTTCTTGTGCCAAGGCTAAGACTAATGTGCTTTCAAGTATATTTCTATCCTTAGTCTTTGATTGAAAGGAAAATGGAGTATACGGCAAAGACAAGGCTTCCACTCCATCTCTGACGGTATCATTTACCCTCTGCCGTTACTCCTACAACTCTCATTGGTATGACCCTTCATTCATATTTACTTTATCATTTGGGAGGAAGTGTTGAAGGGCTCTCAAGTTCTCTGTTTTTGGCGATTAATGCCAAAGGGGGAGAAAGTATTAAGCCCAAAGCAAAAGGACAGCACCTCCATTTCAAAAATTTTACAAATGTTTATTTCAATTGGTATTTGAGTTAGCATCAAAATGAATTTTCAATTGGTATCTCATTAGTATGAAAAAATTTTCAATTGGTTTTTGATGTTCATTTCAAAAAGGGAAAATCATTTCAAAACCCCTCTTGAAAGCTAAGGGGAGAATTCATTTAAGGGGAGCTTTTACTTAGTCAAAGGAAAAACATTTGAAATGGGGGGAGGAAATTCAAATCTTAAAAATGCTCCTTGAAATCGTATTCTTATACCTTTGGCTATTTGCAAAACAATTTGAAAAGACTTTTCTCAAAAGATTTGCAAAAACAATCTGACTGGTGCAAATGTGGTCCAAAATGTTAAATATATCCAATCAAACTTATCTGCTTAGAAATTCTTTCAATTCAAAATAACTTATGCACATCTGTCAAAATGCAAACTAGTTACATTTCTACACTTTGTATTTACTTTGGTTTGTGTTGGCATCAATCACCAAAAACGGAGAGATTGAAAGGGAAATAACCTCAACATTTCCTGTAATCGATTTTGGTGTTTGACGACCATCACAAACCTTATGGACTAACCAGTTTGCCTAGTTAATCATTTCTCAGGTGCATAAGTTCATCTACAACTATTCTAAGTCGACTGTTTGGAAAAACACCTATGCACAGACCGTCCGGGCCCTTGCGGCGGACCGTCCGCGACACCAGGGTGACCCTCGGACAGGAACACTGCAAAAACACACGCTTACACTACGGATCGTCCGATGGAGAAGCAAGCACCGTTCGAGACCAAGCACGGACCGTTCGGCCTCAGGCGCGGACCGTCCGATCGGTGTAAAACTAGAAAAAACCGAAGGTGACATGTTCGGAAAAATGTATTTTTAGCGTCCTCACGGATCGTCCGGGGTGAACGACCAGACCGTCCGCGACTGCTTTATCTGACATCTAACGACGCATTAAATGATCTATAGCCGTTGATATAGCCATTACTGCTGACCATTGCGATTTCAGCTGTTGATGTGCAGGGGCGAACCGTCCGGACCAGGGGCGCGGATCGTCCGTGGTTGGCAGAAAAGGAGCAACGGCTAGGAAGTGGTTGGAGGCTATAAATACAACCCCAACCATCTCCATTCATTTTATTAAAGCACTCCACTCATACACATTCAATACAAGAGCTAGCAATCCATTCCAAGACACAATCAAAGCTTCCAATCTCTCCAAGTTCCATAATTGAGACAAGTGATCATTAGTGATTAGTGACTTGAGAGAGAGTGATTCATGTTTCATTTGTTGCTCTTGTTGCTTGGTTTCCTTAATCGTGCTTTCTTCATCTCTCTCTAAAGTCTCTAAGTGTTTTGTAAAGCTTGCAAGAGACACCTATTTGTGTGGTGATCCTTACGGGGTCTTAGTGACCCGTGAGATTAAGAAGAAGCACTCAACCGGTCTAAGTGATCGATTGAGAGAGGGAAAGGGTTAAAATAGACCCAGTCTTTGTGACCTCCTCAACGGGGACTAGGATCTTTGGAACCGAACCTCAGTAAAACAAATCACCGTGTTCACTCATCAATCTTCACTTGATTTGTTTTCCCTCTCTAAAAGTTCCTTTGCTCATATTGATTTGAGTTTGCTCTGAAAGGTCATCCACATTGATTGAGCAACTCTAAGCAAGGAGAACTATCTTCCGCACTTCAATTTAATTCTAACACTAACCCCAGCCTTAATGCAAGTTTAAGTTAATAAATTTCAGGTTTCACCTATTCACCCCCCCCCCTCTAGGTGACTATCACATGTCTTAATTTTGCCTGATGTGCACAAGCCTTTCTTGGTGTATTGCGATGCTTCCTACACTGGCTTGGGATGTGTATTGATGCAAGAGGGAAGAGTTGTGGCATACTCGTCTCGACAGCTGAAGGTTCATGAGAAGAATTATCCAATCCATGACCTAGAGTTAGCAGTAGTGGTTCATGCACTGAAGACATGGAGGCATTATCTGTACGGGCAGAAGTGCGATGTTTACACAGACCACAAGAGTCTGAAGTACATATTCACCTAGTCGGAGCTAAATATGAGGCAACGAAGATGGTTAGAGTTGATTAAAGACTATGAATTGGAGATTCACTACCATCTAGGCAAAGTGAACGTGGTGGCAGATGCTTTAAGCAGGAAAAGTCAATTCAACATGATGGTCGTCCACTCGATGCCTTATGAGTTGGCCAAAGAATTTGACAGATTCAGCCTCAGATTTTTTAACAACATGAAAGGAGTAATAGTCGAGTTAGAACCCACCTTAGAGCGAGAAATCAAGAAGCACAGAAGAACGATGAAAAGATCAATGAAATCCGGCAGCTAATTCTACAAGGAAGAGGCAAAGATTTTCGGTAAGATGCAGAAGGTGTGGTATGCTTCAAGGATCGCTTGTGTGTTCCCAATGTCCAATCCATTCGGGAGTTGATCCTCAAGTAAGCTCATGAGACTGCCTATTCCATACATCCTAGAAGCGAGAAGATGTATCAGGATCTGAAGAAGAAATTCTAATGGTACGGAATAAGACTGTCTCCAGCAATGTCCCCTAAATTTTATCCCCTAAAGGAATATTCTTTGTCCTTTACAGCACTCTCTAAAAGATTCTGTACTCTATATCTTCTTCATCTACAACAATATCCCCTAAATTCCATCCTCTATATCAACAGTGTACTAGATTTGACATTGTATATTATTTTTTACTACTCGTGTGCAGTGTAAACGTACAGACACAAAAAACTCTGACACGCATGTGCAGTGTATAGAGTACCCTCTACAGGTAGGGGACGCATGCCATCCTCTAAATTTTAGAGGACGCTTTAGAGTTCCTTGCTGGAGGGATAAAGGACCTGACCGTCCTCTATATTTAGAGTACAGGACCCTTTACAGTCTCCTGCTGGAGACAGCCTAAAGAGGGAGATCGCAGAGCATATGGCTACATGTGATAGTTGTCAGGGAATCAAGGCAAAGCATCAGAGGCCCACAGGCCTGTTGCAGCCATTGCAAATTCCTCAGTGGAAATGGGATGAGATCGGAATGGACTTCATAGTCGCTTGCCTCGCACTCGAGCCAGCTACGATTCCATTTGGGTAGTGGTGGACCGCTTGACCAAGTCAGCCCACTTCATACCTATCAAGACTAGCTACAACAGTGCAATACTGGCAGAGCTGTACATGTCTCGGATCGTTTGTCTCCATGGTGTGATAAAGAAGATAGTGTCAGACCGAGGAACACAGTTCACCTCTCATTTCTGGCAGTAGTTGCATGAAACTTTGGGCACACATTTGAATTTCAGTTTAGCTTATCACCCATAGACAAACGGTCAGACTGAAAGAACTAATCAAGTCCTAGAAGATATGTTGAGAGCCTGTGCGTTGCAAGATAAGTCCAGATGGGACAAGAGGCTACCTTATGCAGAATTCTCCTATAACAACAGTTACCATGCCAGTTTGAAGATGTCACCATTCTAGGCACTTTATGGGAGGAGTTGCAGAACTCTGTTGCATTGGGATCAACCTAGGGAAAGCAAGTGTTTAGGCCCGACATTTTGCTCGAAGCTGAAGAGAATATCAAGATGGTTTAGGAGAATCTGAAGATAGCGCAGTCAAGGCAACGAAGGCAGACACAAGAAGAAGAGAGCTAAGTTTTGAAGTCAAAGATTTTGTCTACCTGAAGATTTTGGTCCGTTTCAGATTCTCGCAATGCGTGGAGAAGTGGCCTATCAGCTTAGTTTGCCAGAAGATTTGTCAGCGGTGCATGATGTCTTTCATGTGTCTTAGTTGAAGAAGTGTCTGCGTGTGCTAGAGGAGCAGTTGCCAGTGGAAGGTCTGGAAGTCCAAAAATACTTGACCTATATAGAGAAGCCAACGTAGATTCTGGAGACAGCTGAGAGGATCACCCGGAGGAACACTATCAGGATGTGCAAAGTCAGATGGGGTCACCACTCTGAGGAAGAAGCAACTTGGGAGCGTGAAGATGATCTGATGGCAAAGTATCCTAAGCTCTTTGCTGGTGAACCTTGAATCTTGAGGGCGAGATTCTTTTAAGGGGGATAGTTTTGTAATGCCCTGAATTTGGGGTTATAAATTTTCGTCTCCAATATTCACCAAATTCAGGCGTTACTCTCTTTTTCTCTTCCTGTTTTGCTCCTTCCTCCCATTTTCAAAACAATATAGAGACTGATATCCGTATCGCGTGTAAACAAAATCTAAGTTGATATTGTTGTTGCATTATGCCGAAGCATATTTATTTTGTCTGATGTTGTGCCTATGCATGCATTCGTCTAGTTTCGGTTTTTGATTCGTGGATTAATCTTGATCAGGAGCAAGCGAGATCGAGTAGAGAGTAGTCAGCCCGGTCCGGCCTGTGCGTGGCCCAACCTAGCCCTAGGCACGTGCCCAGGTGCCCCCTCCCCTATGCGCCCCTCCCCCTCAATCTCTCTTTCCCGCGCAGCAACCTCCCTCTCCCTCTCTCTTCCACCTCTCTCCACCTCTCCCCTTGCCCTAGGTTGGATCCTAGTGAGCGGTTGCTGTCGTCCGTTGAGCCCGTGGTGAGATCCCCTCTCCTCCCTCCCCTCTCTCTCCCTCCCCTAGCCGATCCCTTTCCCCGTGTGCGCACGCAGCTCCCCGGTGAGCCCCTGCCCGACACGTAGCCCCATGGACGCGGCTGTCCGGCCCCCACAGCGGCGGACTGCCCCCCGGCGTGGCAGTCCGGCTAGCCGGCACGGGCGTAGCCAGGCGCGCGCAGCCCTGCCCCCATGCACGCTGCCCTAGCACATAGTAACATTTAAATTTAGTGCAATTCATGTGCTGCGTCGTGCGCTTCGTCACGCGACGATTCGTTTTAAATTCAGTTTAATTCACGTGTAGCGTCGCGCGCTTTGTCGCGCGACGATTCATTTTAAATTCAGTTTAATTCGCGTGTGCTGTTGCACGCTTCGTCGTGTGACAATCCGTTTTAATTTCAATTTAGATCGCGTTGTATTGCGCGCTTCGCCGTGTGACAATTCATTTTAATTCCGTTTACATTACGCGTTGTGTCGCGCGCTCCGCCATGCGACAATCCTTTTATATTTACATAGGATCACGTATAATAATTAAAGTACATAGTATAACGACGATTAATCAAATACCGAATTAATTAGGATTTAGTGCTGATTTTGTTTATGCATTACGCGATGGTTAATTATTATGATTATGTTTAGGATGAGTATTTTAATCCATAGCTGCTTAATGTAATTATCTTTCTACCGTAGCCTCGACCATTGTAGTTTCTTTCTCGCATAGTTGTAGATGTGAGTCCTATGCCACGCGTCCGTTTAGTTGTTATATTTTATTACACGGTGTATTATTTCTTTCTATGTTAAGATTGTGGAATATATGTTTGAACTCGTATAGATAACAGTCCATTGGCGAAGTCCGAAAGAGTTGCAGGCGAAGACCCTTAGCAACAGCTGGTTGGTGAAGGCAAGCATCCCCTGACCTATTTATGTCATAATAATTTTATAATTCACTTTTCGCATTTACACAATTTATACCTAAGGATTGACTAGCATTCTGTTTATCCTGTCTTTGTTCACCTATTTGGGTTGGACCATTTTTGGTTTAGCTCTATGCTAGTGCTTCACTTTAATCAATGAACATGATGAGATTATTTATGATATGAGGTTTACTTTTGATTATGATGATGGCATTGTGACATTTATGGGGGCTCGAGCGGTTTCTCGAGTGCCTCTCCGTAAGGACTGGTTCGTTGGATGACCACTCGGGAAAACAGTATATCCATGAGGGTGGTATGGGACGCCCTTAGCTGAATAATTAGAGAAACTGAGGTATAGTTTGCTTCGTTGTCGTGCCATCAATGGGGCTCGGTGTATGCGGCTTGCTCTACCGAGGGTGGTCTACCCCTTGGGGAGGAGTGCGGTACATTTAGGAAACCTAACGGGCAGCTACATCCATAGGGAATCTTTGTAAAGGCTACATAGTGAAACCTTCCCTATTCACCTTGGTAGTGTTTCAGGGTTTGATTGGCCCGAGGCAAAAAGGAATCATGGCTCGTGGGTAAAGTGTGCAACCTCTACAAAGTGTTATGAAACTGATATATCAGTCGTGCTCACGGTTATGAGCGGCCTTGGGAGCTCCATTGATTTGAGATGCTATGATCACGTATGATGGTGAGGATAATTATGGTTTTGATGATTATGATTATGATTATGGTTTCTGATATTCTTTCCATTTGGAAGGAGTACTTTTAGGCTAATAACTTGGGCTTAATGCTAAAACCTGGCTCTCTACTAGTAATAATTACCTAACCAACTAAAAGCAACTACTTGATCTTAACCCCACATAAAGCTAGTCCACTACAGCCAAATGGGACAATTGTTGAGTATGTTGATGTTTACTCACCCTTGCTTTACACACCACCCCCCAGGTTGTCCACATTGCAACCATTGCTTAGGAGAAGATGAAGTCGCAGTGGAGGATTTCAAGGAGTTCCAAGACTATGATGAGTTCTATGCGTGGGTTAGCGGCAAACCCCAGTCGGCTGCCTGTGAAGGCCATGTTTAGCTATGTTTCGTTTTCGCACTTTGATCTATGTTTATGACTATGTGGATGTCTTGGGCATCATGATGTAATCAGACTATTACCTCTTTTATGTTATTATTTGAGCACTCTGTGATGATGTCTGGTTATGTAAATTGTTGTGTACGTGAATTGCTGATCCTGGCATGTACATGGTTCACATTCGGTTTGCCTTCTAAAACCGGGTGTGAAACGTGTGTTCCTAACTCTGGTAGCCCTCACTTCCTCTGCCATCAAGGGATACGAGGTATGCCTCTTCCCACTACTTTGTGCCCATGCATACAAGGATCCTGGTATCCATGCCTTGGCTGACACTAAAGATGTCGCTATGGTGGAGTCATGCTTAGGGCCACTAGTACTATGTACCCCATCGTTTGCTTCTCCCCTAATGCTCTTGGTATATTTCCATGCCATAGAGTTGGTGTCCTCTTGTCACCATGGGTAGAGGATAACCTAGCCTCCCTTAGAGTTAAGCTAGGGACCACCTTCAGGACATCAAGCACTCCATGTCGAGTTTGAAGTCACTGTAGATCTAAAAGTGAGTTCCTAATAATACAAAACTAATAAATGGAGAGAAATATACTCACCTAGGCTAGTTATTATCCCGGTGCCAAGTGCTCGCAAATGGGGCCTTCAGGTCCCGTCAGTGGCGCTTTCATGGGGAAGAGTCCTCACACTAGGACGCTCTCCTCAAAGTGTTGCTTGTGATTTCTTCATCTAGGGTGACCTCCTTCCCTTTATGAGATTCCTCATGGTTGTGGCTCCTTGCCCCCATCAAGGCGCATATGCACCATCGACCACCTGCCCCTAATGAGAGATTTGGACATGTCTTCTATGGCCATTGAACAAGAATCTTTTTGTTGGGCCTCAAGGCCATGAAAATGGTAGAACAATATCATGCACAACCTCACTCCAACAAAAGCCTCACAAAGGTAAGCAAAACTGGAATGAGCAAGGACAACACTAGGCATAAAGTGTCCAACCTAAGGACCATATAGTCAAGAACATAGCAATAAAAGAGGATAGAAGGGGATATACTTGCTAACCTCCTCCTATGTCAGTCATGATGGAAAGGCTATTAGACTAACGTGGTCGGATAGTAGCAGCGAAACCCACCTGAGGATCTCTTAGATCTTGTCTAGGCTTTCATTGTTCAACATGTGTGCTCACAAGTGATGGTCAAGTATGGAAGGATCTGCCATCAAAGATAGATAATATCACAATGGGTATCTCAATAAAGGGAAATAGGAGGAAGATGGCTAGGAAAAACTAAGTCTAGAAGGTTGTGGTTTCATGTTAAAAGAGTCAACTATCAAGTAGAGCCCTTTTTAAAGATTTTTTTTCTCTCTCTCTCTATTCACTAAGCAAAGAAACCAAAGCATCACATGGCCCGCTTAAAAAAGATAGCCATGTGACATGATATGTATATAGGAGTGACGACCTAGGCTCTTGGGTGAATATACCCATGAAGCTTGTTGTACATGATGGAATGACTTTGTTGTATATACTTAGCCATATGATTTTTCTCGGGAATTGCACAAGTTGTCCAATTTACTTCTTTGGTAAGAAATCAATAGGAATCAAGTATCCCCCAATGTAATGATGAGCCTCTTAGACCAAGGATAGTCATGTCTTGTTAAGGGGAACAAACACAAGGTGTGCCTGATGCTGATGCTTTTGGCTTCCAAGCTAGAGTTGGTGATGACCAATAGTTGGCTCCTCATGGCACAATATTAAGGATCAAAGATAGAATCCAATGGATAGGCTAAATCATGGTATGAGTCTGCTCTGCTGTGATGGGCCACTTCTCCCAGACTAGGTGTAACACCCCTGGTGTTACTATAACTAAAACTTGAGCATGGCATCATGAGCATGGGCATTGCATATGTTTGATACACCTAGAGTGCATTCACTAGGCAAAAATTTCAAACAAGTTGTATTGTTTTACTGTTTTACAAATAGGACCCTGGTTTAAGGACTTAACCCTAAATAGTGGTTAAAGGGGTAAAACTTAACCCAAGTTGAGAAAAACCTTAGGACTTTTGAGAAAAGTCATGAAATATCCCCAAACACTAAATTGAATCACATTTATACCCCTGGGATATTAAAAACCCTAATCAGAACTCTGGAAAACCCTAAAACCAAACCCTAGGGGCCTATGTGCAAAATTAACCCACTTTTGGGCTAAAGTGCAAAAACCAAGCCAAATAAGTATTTTAAGTCCTTTGGTTCACAAAAATGTGGACTTGAAAGCAAAACCCTAAGTTTTGGACCTAAATGCAAAATAGACCTCATATGAGTTTATTCTAAGTCTGAAAGTTAGTAAATGGGCTCAACTTTGGAGCCTTGTATCTTTCAGAATATAGAGTTTTTACCCTAGGTCACCACATCAAAGTTGAAGACCCATTATAGGGGAACAACTTTGCTTAAGGTTGTAAGCATAGTTGTTAAGAGTATTTGAGAGATAATGAAGCTCAAAGTCGGGCTGTCAGTCGATCCCTGAACTGAATTTTCAATAGCAGTGTAATGGGATTAACTTTGAGCTCGATTTTGAATGATCTTCGGTAACTATTTGATGGCAAGTCTTGTAGCAAAGTTGATCATGGATGATAGGTGTATAATTTTGATGCAGATGGTTGGCGTGGTCACCACATAAAAATTTGAGAAAATCGACCCCAAATATGGACTGTCAGTCACTCTGAACCGGTGTTCTGATGGTACAGTGCTCGAATACACTGAAGAAGATCCGTTCGTCCTCATCGCCGGTAGCCGCCGCCGTTGATCACGGTTCATCACGATTCATGCTCGGCGGTCACTAGATAAGTCTGTCGCGGTAAGGTCCTCGTCACCGGTGAGCTGGCCATCACTCCGACGATCCCTCCCCCCTGTCTTCCTTCGACTTTGCGGCTGGCGATAAGTTCGCCGTCGACCGCCGCTTCCCGACCGTGCGCCGCGTGGCCTAAACGTTTCACAGCACCACCGTGACTCCTCATGGCTGTCTCATCAATACCGGTGAGCCCGCCACGGCGGTAGACACGAAATAGCGAAGCCGGTAACCTTTCTTATCTCCGGCCGCCGCGTGCCATAGCTTAAATTCGCGGCCACCGCTTGAAGATTCTATAAATTGACCGCGCTCGTAGTTCCGTATGGTAGTTAAGTATCTCGACGTCCAGTATTGCTCCCAGTGGTTCACCGACGAGCCTCAATTTCACGTTTCCCCCAAATCCACCCAAAACACCGCAAGAACTTAGCTCACCGTGGCCAGCTCGTTCTGGTACGTCGCCATTCAATTCAAGTGTTGTTTCCGAACCTCTCCATGCTTGTGTTGCTCACAGTGGCGTCCGTTTGCTTAGTCCGGCCATGGTTGTATGGAAACGTGTGCTCCCGTGCTCGGTTTCCGCCGTGCACGTGGACCGGCCGTTCTCGGGGTGTTCGGGTTGCATTAGTGTGCGTTCCGAAGCCGCCTTAGGTCCGTAGAGACTCTCCGACCGTTAGCTTGAGCAGTCCTCGCCGGCCATGTCCAGTACGGGTCACGCCGGGAAGGATCCAAGGCGCGGCGTGGTCAGGGGCTATCGCGAGGAAGAAATAGAACCTTGAGGGCGTTTCTGCAAATCGTCAGTGACTCGAAACAATAGTGAAAGGACCTTTTTCGGATTAGCCAGAAGCGCGAGGCCCTTTCTGCAAAATCGCCTGGGCGCGGGCGCGCGCGCGCGGGCGCGAGCGCACTGTTCTCCCTGGACCTGGGCTTGTTGGGCCAGATTCGGCCCAGTACTGTTTAGAGTTTTTCTTTTTCTTTTTCAGGGAAGCTTTGGAAAATTGTAGAAAACTGTAGAAAAATCCTAAAAATATGAGACCAATTTTCCTAGGCTTGTTATTTTCCATAGTATTTAATAAAAATAGTTTTATGATTTTTAGTCTGAATAGGGAATTTTAGGATATTTAAAATAGCCTAAACCAATGGTTCTGGATTTTTAGAAAATAAATAATAAGTCCAAAATTCCCCAAACTTTTTATGTGAGCTTATCACATTATTTAGAAGCCATGGGTAGAGTTTGGTTTGATTTGAACCTTGTTTGATCACTAAACCCAAAACCACCCCCCCTGCTCCATGAACTCCTTTACTGACTCCGGAAACCCTAGGTTCTCGGAGTACCGTGAAGGAAAGTTGTACTCAAGACATAAATAATAAGTTTATGTTATCTTTGCATCCTCATGAGCATTCCATGACATCCATTCTTATGCATGTATATGATTATATTAGAGCAAGAAGAAGAAGAAGAAGTTTTTGAAGAGGGGATACCACCCACCTCTGATCCTCAAGCGGATAACTGCTTTTATTTTGATATCTGTGGATCCGAGCAAGACACCTCTGATAACAAAGGCAAGCCCCGGTGCATTTGCCACCTCCCTTGATGTTTTTAAATACTTTTCGCACACTTTAAGTCTAGTGAAATGTGCATTAGGTTTATAGGAGTTACCTGAAACCCTTTGATGCATTGCTTTCCTTGATATCCATACCTGTTTAGATACTTCTGTGAAGTATCAAAAGTATGATTTACAAAAATGCTTAGCCTTGCTTAGATCTTGTGGATAGAGGTTGTCCTCAATTTAACCATGGAGAGGATGGCTTCTACCCGCAAGAATATTTTCATTTGGAGCAATAGTGGGATCTTACTGCAAAGTTCCCTGAGATGCTCTTTCCTCCTAAGGAACAGACACAATCCTAAGGATGGAAATACTTAAATTGAGACTTGGGGGTAGGAACAGGTGATGTTCTACCCAGGTTGGTTAAGGATTAACGCGTATGTAGGCGTGCTGACCGAGGACCCTTTAACTGGTCACATGCCTCGTCATGGGTAAGCCTTGCCTCGGGCAGACTAAGGCCGGAATAAGATAACACGAAATGGGAGTGGAGCGGTGGCGAGAGTAGCGTGTACCCTCCGTGGCAAGAGGCTGGACGGTGGTGTATCTGTGCTCTCGGTTTGCGTGAACCTGATCCGGTCTTAAGAACCCCGGTGGCGGGTTGACATATGCAAGGGTTAAGTGCTACATATGTCGTGTGATTGGAGATCCTCAGCTGAGTATAATCGATTCGGATCGCCGTACCTTCGCGGTTATGAAGACTTGGTCACTTTTCTACAACCTAGAGTTAGGATATGAAAACTATGGGCAAAAATGATGTTGTCTTGATGTGATGTGAAATTAGACTAGATGCTAATGGAGTCTATTAATACTTAATATGGCGTTAAAAGATTGAAAGTAAGGACTTACTTTAGTAAGCTACTTCTGCAAAAGTATAAGTTGATCTTTGGTAAAGCCTCTCCTTGACTCCTAATTATCCAGCATACCCTTGAGAGTCTTTTCCTTAGTCGGGTAAGACTTGCTGAGTAATTCCATACTCAGGGTTTATCCCTTTGTTGTTTTTAGGTGGGGAAGTAGCAGATTTTTGCTGCTTCTGTGCTAAGGTGGTTCCCAACGAGGAAAAACAAGACTGAAGTGCGGGAGGACTCGGTCCTCCACTTAAGATCTTTTGTTTATAGTCTTTCGGGAGAAGGTTGTGTCTCCCTGGTTTGTATAATTATTACTTTTATGCACTCACTTTAGCCTGGTCTGTAAATAAATGACTTAAGCTTGCTCTTTGAAATAAATGTAAGTTTATGTAATTCGCTTCCGCATATCTTCATCTCCGATGATCTGTAATGTCTGCAAGACGGGTGAAACGTTCCTGGTAAGGTAAGGAAAGATACCGAGCTTGTCAAGTAACTTAGGAACATCTACAGGGTGTCTGAGGTCTGCTAGACAAGGACAACTGTAGGCGGGCCCGATTACTTGGGAGGTTCCGTCACAGCTGGTATCGGAGCGTAGCCCTTCTTTGCAGATATTAAGGCATCTTCAAAAAGATTTTCAAAAGTCTTACCTAAAGATTCTTTTCTCTTCTTACCTAAATATTCTGAAGAGTTTATCTTAAAGACCAGATAGGAAGAGTGCAATGTATAGAAGGTTGAATCAACCAAGGTTGATTCTGTACTTACTCATGCATCATGCTAAGAATTATACTAATAAATTTCCCCCTTAGAAAATGCCGCCGCGCACAAGAAAGACCGCGCGTAAGTCGACTGGACCAATCGGAGTACCTCGACATCAACTTGCTCCGCGAGATGTAGATAGTAGTAGCGGGAGCAATGATCCTATAGGGGATCTGGAAGCAGAAGTAAGCAGGCTCCAATTGGAACTCCGCCGCAGGACAGCTATATGGATTGGAGATGGTGACCGTATAAATGAGTTACGAAGAGACGTTCGCCATCTACAAGACCAGCTGGCAGATCGGGATTTGGCACTCGATTGGGTTGTTCAATCTCGTTCATTGGCATGGGCCAAGGAGGCAAGGGCTCAGGCCCGGGTTAAAGAACTCAGCTCAGCTGTCGACAACCTGCAGGTTTACTGCAATACATTGCATGAGGAAGTCCATGTGCTCTACTCGCAACTACACCCTAGTGAGCCTACACCCTCTGCTGAGGCGGAAGCTGGACCTTCTCACGTTGCGGGACGCGCGTTGGGTGGGGAATTAGACCTGTATGAACCCCCTCCTTCTTTGAGGTTGGTTGACGTCTGGACTCCCACACCTGATGATGAAGCCGCCAAAAGCAACGGAAAACAGGACTAGTGGTGTAATAAGAGTAGAGTAGTGTATTGTAGGGTGTACGGTTGTATAATAGGTTAAACTTTTGTAAAATGGGTAATGTATCCTGTTGTGTAATGTCGAGTCTGTACCATTACTCTTTACAGTAATGTAAAACGGAAGGTTTTCTTTGGCACATTATGTTTATTCAAATGTTTTTGCCTCAGATGCCGACCCGGACTCGCGGACAGGATGCAGCCGGAACATCCGGGGGTCGGGATGCTACCCCGAATCCACCTCCCGTTCCACCCACGCTTGCCGAGGCAATCGCTGCCTTGGTAAATGCTACAGCCGACAATACCCGCTTCCTGAGGGAGATGGCGGGTCAGCAACAGCTTCAGCAACAAGCAGGAAGAGGATTTCAACAGGGTCCCCGTGAGACCACTTATCTGGATTTCTCCGAGACTCGTCCGCCTCTCTTCGTCAAAGCAGAAGATCCGCTCGAAGCCGACGAATGGATACGGGTCATAGAACAGAAATTTGGCCTTCTCCGTTGTTCGGAAACCCAGAAGCCATTGTTTGCGGCTCAGCAACTCCGAGGCCCTGCCAGCACTTGGTGGGGGAACTTTGTGGCTATCCAACCGGACAACCATCAAATTACATGGAACGAGTTCAAAGCAGCATTCCGCGAGCATTATATTCCTGAGGGAGTGCTGCACATGAAACAAGAAGAGTTCATGAAACTGAAGCAAGGGGGAGATACTGTGAATCAGTATCTCAACAAGTTCAATCACCTGTCACAATATGCAATTGATCAGGTGAACACAGACTTGAAGAAAAGGAATTGTTTTATGAGAGGTCTGAACGACCGGATGCAGCGAAAAATGGCTGCATGTATTGATCTTACTTATGGAAAGGCTGTCAGCACAGCCTTATCTGTGGAGGCCAAATATGCAAATACTGGGAAAAGTAAGGGATTCAGTGGTGATCGGCCTAATCAGGGCCCGGTAAAGAGGCAACGGTTTATTCTCCGGCCCTCTAACCAGAACCGTTCAAGTGCACCATCTTTCCCTTTCAAGCAGCCCATAATTATTCGTCCCAACAAAGCCCCTACTGCCTCAAGTCAGCCGGGTGCCCCAGGCACTCGATTCCATGCTCTGCCAAGTTCTTCAACTGGATGTTTTAACTGTGGCAAATCTGGGCATTTTATTAAAGATTGTCCCTATCCTCGGCAAAATCAGGCCAATAATCAGCAAGGATCGGGAAATTCAGCTCCAGGCAAGGGAAGTACTTCGGGCAAGAATACCAAGAAAATGGGGCGAGTATATTATACGCAAGTGGCTACCACACCGGAGGGAGAGCCGGTGATGATGGGTACGTTCCCTGTGGCCAGTCACCCTGCAATAATTCTTTTTGATTCTGGTGCTTCGCATACCTTCATTAGCAAAACATTTGTGGAGCAACATCACATTGCATGTCATGAATCAAAAGAGGGATTTAAAATTCATTCACCTGGGGGACATATTTTTACTAAAGAAGTGGCCTATGGAGTGCCAGTAACTATGGCCGGACGGAACTTTCCTGCTAACATGATTGTTCTAAAAGGCCAGGATATAGATGTAATTTTGGGGATGAATTGGTTAACTCAACACAAGGCAATTCTCAACACTGAACTCAGAACCGTCAGGTTGAGTTATAATCAAGAAGAAATTCTCTTGTCTCTCCCCAAAACCAATCCAGCCAAAGCTTCTGGTAGAATATTTGAAGCCATTGTACCGGAGATCAAAAACATTCCGGTAGTATGTGAGTTTCCAGATGTGTTTCCGGAAGATTTGCCTGGACTACCTCCTGAAAGAGATGTAGAATTCGTAATTGAGCTAAAGCCCGGTACGGCTCCCATCTCCCGAAGATCGTACCGTATGCCCCCTAATGAGTTAGCAGAATTGAAGATTCAATTACAAGATCTGCTGAATAAGGGATTTATCCGGCCAAGCTCGTCCCCATGGGGTTGTCCCGCCATCTTTGTGAAGAAGAAGGATCAAACCTTGCGCATGTGCGTGGACTATCGGCCCCTGAATGAGGTCACCATTAAGAATAAGTACCCTCTTCCAAGGATAGACATCTTATTTGATCAACTGACTGGGGCGAGGGTGTTTTCCAAAATTGATCTCAGGTCGGGCTATCATCAAATCCGTATTCGGCCCGAGGATATACCGAAGACCGCATTTACTACGCGGTATGGATTGTTTGAGTACTTGGTAATGTCTTTCGGGCTCACTAATGCTCCTGCCCACTTCACCTATTTGATGAACTCGATGTTTATGCCCGAGTTAGACAAGTTCGTGGTGGTCTTCATCGATGATATTTTGATATACTCTAAAAATGAAGAGGAGCATGCTCAGCACCTACGGATTGTATTGACGCGCCTGAGGGAACATCAGCTGTATGCCAAGTTCAGCAAGTGTGCGTTCTGGCTGGAGGAAATTCAATTTCTGGGGCACGTGCTATCAGCTGAAGGAATTGCGGTAGATCCTAGCAAGGTCAAGGATATTCTGGAATGGAAACCCCCAACAACTGTTCACCAAGTCCGGAGTTTTCTTGGACTAGCGGGATATTATCGCAGATTCATACCTGATTTTTCTAAGCTTGTGAAGCCAATCACAAGTTTGTTGAAGAATGATACTAAGTTCAATTGGTCTTCTAAATGTAATGAAGCCTTTGAGCAACTGAAGACACTATTGACCACTGCTCCGGTATTGGCTCAACCGGACATCACTAAGCCTTTTGATGTATACTGTGATGCGTCAGGCAGTGGACTCGGCTGTGTGCTGATGCAAGAGGGCCGAGTAATTGCGTATGCTTCAAGGCAGTTACGCCGACATGAAGAGCATTATCCAACACATGATCTCGAGCTAGCTGCTGTGGTTCATGCCCTGAAAATATGGCGTCACTATCTGCTGGGAAATATCTGTCATATATATACAGATCATAAGAGTTTGAAGTATATATTTACCCAGTCAGAGTTAAATATGAGGCAAAGAAGATGGCTTGAGCTCATTAAAGATTATGAACTGGAAATCCATTATCACCCAGGCAAGGCCAATGTGGTGGCAGATGCTTTGAGTCGTAAGACTTCCTGCCACTGTCTTATGGCAAAAACCTCCGAGAACACTTTATGTCAAGAAATGGAGAAGCTGAACCTGGGGATAATCCAACAAGGGACTCTAAATCAGCTAAAGCTTGAGTCAACCATTTTGCAAAGGATAATTGATGCTCAAAAGGATAATCGGGGTATGAAGCACATACGAGAGAAGATAAGGGCTGGAGTAGCCAAATGCTTCAAGGAAGATGATCAAGGTGTGTTATGGTTCAACAACCGCATAGTAGTGCCAAAGAATGAAGAACTCCGCCAGCAACTTTTAGATGAAGCGCATCTTAGTCGCTATTCTATTCATCCGGGAAGCACTAAGATGTATCAAGATTTAAAACAACATTACTGGTGGACGAAGATGAAGATTGAAATTGCACGCTATGTGGCTAAGTGTGACACTTGCAGACGTGTCAAGGCCATACACATGAAAACTGCCGGTCCATTGCAGTCATTATCAATACCAACGTGGAAATGGGAAGACATAAGCATGGACTTCATCGTGGGATTGCCCAGGACGGCCAAAGGGTATGATTCTATTTGGGTTATCGTTGATCGACTCACCAAGATTGCCCACTTCTTACCTGTCAAGGTCACATATACAGTAGCCACTTATGCAGCATTATACATTGCCCGTATTCTCAGTCTACATGGTATTCCGAAGACTATAGTGTCGGATCGTGGACCTCCATTCGTATCCAAATTCTGGGAAGAACTTCATAAATCCCTGGGTACTAAGTTGCTCCACAGTTCGGCCTATCATCCTCAAACCAGTGGACAGACTGAGAGAGTAAATCAAATCCTTGAGGATATGCTGCGGGCATGTGTTCTGGACTTCCCGCAAAAATGGGATGAATGTTTGCCCCTAGCAGAGTTCTCATACAATAACAGTTATCAGGAAAGTATCAAGATGGCACCTTTTGAAGCATTATACGGACGTCGGTGTCGAACTCCGCTAAATTGGTCTGAACCTGGAGAAAGATACTTCTTTAGGCCTGATATGGTGAAGGAGGTCGAAGAAAAGGTACAGAAAATTATTCATAATATGAAGAAAGCTCAGACTCGACAAAAGAGTTATGCAGACCGACGACGACAACCCTTATGTTTTCTGATAGGTGATTATGTCTACTTGAAAGTTTCACCAATGAAGGGTGTATCGCGTTTTGGGGTTAAAGGAAAACTTGCACCCAGGTACATTGGTCCATTCCTGGTACTTGAGCAATGTGGACCAGTGGCATACCGACTTCAGCTCCCCGAAACATTGTCTGCCGTGCATAATGTGTTCCATGTGTCACAATTGAAGAAGTGTCTTCGGGTTCCCGATCGAACCGTTGAAGTGACTGATGTTGTCCTGGAACCAGATTTAACATACTCGGAACATCCCATTCGAGTTCTGGATCAAAAGGACAGGGTTACCCGGAGAAAGACTCTTAAGTTTTATAAGATACAGTGGAACCAGCATTCGGAAAATGAGGCTACATGGGAAACCCAAGATTTCTTAGATAAGAATTTCCCAGGCTTTCTAGCCTCTTGTAAGTTGTAAAGTTTGTATAACTGTGTAGTAAAGGAATGAACCCCCACACCACTCCTGCCTTGTACCAGAAATAAGGAAATAAAAATGTGACACATTTCCTTTTCCATTATTCACCCTAGGACTTTAAATCTCGGGACGAGATTCTTTTATGGGGGGAAGGATGTAACACCCCTGGTGTTACTATAACTAAAACTTGAGCATGGCATCATGAGCATGGGCATTGCATATGTTTGATACACCTAGAGTGCATTCACTAGGCAAAAATTTCAAACAAGTTGTATTGTTTTACTGTTTTACAAATAGGACCCTGGTTTAAGGACTTAACCCTAAATAGTGGTTAAAGGGGTAAAACTTAACCCAAGTTGAGAAAAACCTTAGGACTTTTGAGAAAAGTCATGAAATATCCCCAAACACTAAATTGAATCACATTTATACCCCTGGGATATTAAAAACCCTAATCAGAACTCTGGAAAACCCTAAAACCAAACCCTAGGGGCCTATGTGCAAAATTAACCCACTTTTGGGCTAAAGTGCAAAAACCAAGCCAAATAAGTATTTTAAGTCCTTTGGTTCACAAAAATGTGGACTTGAAAGCAAAACCCTAAGTTTTGGACCTAAATGCAAAATAGACCTCATATGAGTTTATTCTAAGTCTGAAAGTTAGTAAATGGGCTCAACTTTGGAGCCTTGTATCTTTCAGAATATAGAGTTTTTACCCTAGGTCACCACATCAAAGTTGAAGACCCATTATAGGGGAACAACTTTGCTTAAGGTTGTAAGCATAGTTGTTAAGAGTATTTGAGAGATAATGAAGCTCAAAGTCGGGCTGTCAGTCGATCCCTGAACTGAATTTTCAATAGCAGTGTAATGGGATTAACTTTGAGCTCGATTTTGAATGATCTTCGGTAACTATTTGATGGCAAGTCTTGTAGCAAAGTTGATCATGGATGATAGGTGTATAATTTTGATGCAGATGGTTGGCGTGGTCACCACATAAAAATTTGAGAAAATCGACCCCAAATATGGACTGTCAGTCACTCTGAACCGGTGTTCTGATGGTACAGTGCTCGAATACACTGAAGAAGATCCGTTCGTCCTCATCGCCGGTAGCCGCCGCCGTTGATCACGGTTCATCACGATTCGTGCTCGGCGGTCACTAGATAAGTCTGTCGCGGTAAGGTCCTCGTCACCGGTGAGCTGGCCATCACTCCGACGATCCCTCCCCCCCTGTCTTCCTTCGACTTTGCGGCTGGCGATAAGTTCGCCGTCGACCGCCGCTTCCCGACCGTGCGCCGCGTGGCCTAAACGTTTCACAGCACCACCGTGACTCCTCATGGCTGTCTCATCAATACCGGTGAGCCCGCCACGGCGGTAGACACGAAATAGCGAAGCCGGTAACCTTTCTTATCTCCGGCCGCCGCGTGCCATAGCTTAAATTCGTGGCCACCGCTTGAAGATTCTATAAATTGACCGCGCTCGTAGTTCCATATGGTAGTTAAGTATCTCGACGTCCAGTATTGCTCCCAGTGGTTCACCGACGAGCCTCAATTTCACGTTTCCCCCAAATCCACCCAAAACACCGCAAGAACTTAGCTCACCGTGGCCAGCTCGTTCTGGTACGTCGCCATTCAATTCAAGTGTTGTTTCCAAACCTCTCCATGCTTGTGTTGCTCACAGTGGCGTCCGTTTGCTTAGTCCGGCCATGGTTGTATGGAAACGTGTGCTCCCGTGCTCGGTTTCCGCCGTGCACGTGGACCGGCCGTTCTCGGGGTGTTCGGGTTGCATTGGTGTGCGTTCCGAAGCCGCCTTAGGTCCGTAGAGACTCTCCGATCGTTAGCTTGAGCAGTCCTCGCCGGCCATGTCCAGTACGGGTCACGCCGGGAAGGATCCAAGGCGTGGTGTGGTCAGGGGCTATCGCGAGGAAGAAATAGAACCTTGAGGGCGTTTCTGCAAATCGTCAGTGACTCGAAACAATAGTGAAAGGACCTTTTTCGGATTAGCCAGAAGCGCGAGGCCCTTTCTGCAAAATCGCCTGGGCGCGGGCGCGCGCGCGCGAGCGCGAGCGCACTGTTCTCCCTGGACCTGGGCTTGTTGGGCCAGATTCGGCCCAGTACTGTTTAGAGTTTTTCTTTTTCTTTTTCAGGGAAGCTTTGGAAAATTGTAGAAAACTGTAGAAAAATCCTAAAAATATGAGACCAATTTTCCTAGGCTTGTTATTTTCCATAGTATTTAATAAAAATAGTTTTATGATTTTTAGTCTGAATAGGGAATTTTAGGATATTTAAAATAGCCTAAACCAATGGTTCTGGATTTTTAGAAAATAAATAATAAGTCCAAAATTCCCCAAACTTTTTATGTGAGCTTATCACATTATTTAGAAGCCATGGGTAGAGTTTGGTTTGATTTGAACCTTGTTTGATCACTAAACCCAAAACCACCCCCCCTGCTCCATGAACTCCTTTACTGACTCCGGAAACCCTAGGTTCTCGGAGTACCGTGAAGGAAAGTTGTACTCAAGACATAAATAATAAGTTTATGTTATCTTTGCATCCTCATGAGCATTCCATGACATCCATTCTTATGCATGTATATGATTATATTAGAGCAAGAAGAAGAAGAAGAAGTTTTTGAAGAGGGGATACCACCCACCTCTGATCCTCAAGCGGATAACTGCTTTTATTTTGATATCTGTGGATCCGAGCAAGACACCTCTGATAACAAAGGCAAGCCCCGGTGCATTTGCCACCTCCCTTGATGTTTTTAAATAATTTTCGCACACTTTAAGTCTAGTGAAATGTGCATTAGGTTTATAGGAGTTACCTGAAACCCTTTGATGCATTGCTTTCCTTGATATCCATACCTGTTTAGATACTTCTGTGAAGTATCAAAAGTATGATTTACAAAAATGCTTAGCCTTGCTTAGATCTTGTGGATAGAGGTTGTCCTCAATTTAACCATGGAGAGGATGGCTTCTACCCGCAAGAATATTTTCATTTGGAGCAATAGTGGGATCTTACTGCAAAGTTCCCTGAGATGCTCTTTCCTCCTAAGGAACAGACACAATCCTAAGGATGGAAATACTTAAATTGAGACTTGGGGGTAGGAACAGGTGATGTTCTACCCAGGTTGGTTAAGGATTAACGCGTATGTAGGCGTGCTGACCGAGGACCCTTTAACTGGTCACATGCCTCGTCATGGGTAAGCCTTGCCTCGGGCAGACTAAGGCTGGAATAAGATAACACGAAATGGGAGTGGAGCGGTGGCGAGAGTAGCGTGTACCCTCCGTGGCAAGAGGCTGGACGGTGGTGTATCTGTGCTCTCGGTTTGCGTGAACCTGATCCGGTCTTAAGAACCCCGGTGGCGGGTTGACATATGCAAGGGTTAAGTGCTACATATGTCGTGTGATTGGAGATCCTCAGCTGAGTATAATCGATTCGGATCGCCGTACCTTCGCGGTTATGAAGACTTGGTCACTTTTCTACAACCTAGAGTCAGGATATGAAAACTATGGGCAAAAATGATGTTGTCTTGATGTGATGTGAAATTAGACTAGATGCTAATGGAGTCTATTAATACTTAATATGGCGTTAAAAGATTGAAAGTAAGGACTTACTTTAGTAAGCTACTTCTGCAAAAGTATAAGTTGATCTTTGGTAAAGCCTCTCCTTGACTCCTAATTATCCAGCATACCCTTGAGAGTCTTTTCCTTAGTCGGGTAAGACTTGCTGAGTAATTCCATACTCAGGGTTTATCCCTTTGTTGTTTTTAGGTGGGGAAGTAGCAGATTTTTGCTGCTTCTGTGCTAAGGTGGTTCCCAACGAGGAAAAACAAGACTGAAGTGCGGGAGGACTCGGTCCTCCACTTAAGATCTTTTGTTTATAGTCTTTCGGGAGAAGGTTGTGTCTCCCTGGTTTGTATAATTATTACTTTTATGCACTCACTTTAGCCTGGTCTGTAAATAAATGACTTAAGCTTGCTCTTTGAAATAAATGTAAGTTTATGTAATTCGCTTCCGCATATCTTCATCTCCGATGATCTGTAATGTCTGCAAGACGGGTGAAACGTTCCTGGTAAGGTAAGGAAAGATACCGAGCTTGTCAAGTAACTTAGGAACATCTACAGGGTGTCTGAGGTCTGCTAGACAAGGACAACTGTAGGCGGGCCCGATTACTTGGGAGGTTCCGTCACACTAGGGTCAATCCTCCCCATATGTGCGGTCACCCTAGGGACTTAGTCGCCATGATGTCTGTAGTCTCCTTGGATGACAAGATGTGCAGCCATGGGCCTAGCATTTTGGGGATCTATTCCATGAGGCATCTAGTTAGAAAAATGGGCCTACTTGTAGGATCACTACAGTAGTGGGCTCGAAGGCCTCTGTTGGCTCCTGAGGATGGCCACACATTAGATATATATAATATTTATAAATATATGCACACATTTACATAGCTGCTTAGGGCCCTTTGTTGGACTCGAGGTTCCTAAAGAGTCATTGGCCTCGTGCTCCAAGGGAGGCCAGAACCTAGCTCTCTAGGACCTAAGCGCCCCAAAGGAGGTAAGGACTTAGGATAGTTAAGTATAACCCTATCACAAAACAAAGATATGATCAGGGCCCACCAAGGATGGTACAGTCTTAGGAAAGAGGCCCCACATCTAAAGGCATGCAAACTATTCCTTATTGGTACCTTAATGGATAAGTCTCGGTTACAACACATTAAATGTGCGACGGGTAACATTACAAGCTTGACAAGTGTGTTGTAGGTACGAGTTGGGTTGCGGGATACTCAAGGCCACTATATGATGCGTTGATCAACCCTGTAGCCTTGCTTGTGTACACGAAGTGTACCATGAAGTATAATAAAGTACAAAAGGCTACACCGGCTACCAACTACATGTACCAAATGGAATGGGGACACGACATCTGTAGACATGACATATCATACCTACCCCTACAACAAGTATGGCAATCACCTTGAAATGGATATGTCTAACACAATGGCATGACCAAGGGATGGGCCCTAGTAAGACCCCAAGAATAAGATAGCATTGGAGTAATTGGGTTTAGCCTGTGGCATTCGAGGTTCATGTAACCTCTGTTGTACTTTAGACTATAAAAGGGTGAAAATGGACAACATTTAAGGGGATTGGACTCCAAGTAAGGGTATTCAATTCAATCTAACAAAAGTAGTTCAAGTTAGAAACAACTAAGCTTACCATGGACACTCTTCGTCTAGAAGGCAAGTATAAAGGGTGATTAGCACTATTAGGCTAGAACTCCCATCATAACCATAAGGTGAGGGGAAGCTAAAAGTCTCGATGTTCACTAGTGTTTGAGCTCATAATAGTTTTCTTCTTTATGTCACCAATGGATGATTAGCTAGAGGATGTACGGTATTGCACACACTACGACATTAACCTCTCTAGCTTCTTGTGTGCTGGCTCCCAATCATGCCCATATTTAGCATGACCACTAACCTATGTTGTGCTCCTTCACGACTCTCTCTCTCGCTTTCTAGTACCCTTGGTACCATGATATTGTTACGTAAGGATATCATACAAGATTTTTTTTCTGGGACGCAAGAGATATAGATATAGGTATATATCACAGATTATCTATCGCTAACATATTTGAAATGAATTAGAGGGATTAATAAAAACCTAGAGGACATTTTCTTTTGTAATTTGGATATCTTAGATGGAAGGTGCTTATACTTACTCTTAGGAATTGAATGACCCATTTCTATCTACAACATTTATTGAACAAATGGTGGATTAAAGTGAGAATATTTTATAAGTCATGCATCTTACTTGGAGACATATATAATTCGTTCTACGGAAGCATAGAGATAAGTATACTTCTCTAACATTTATTAAAGGGATCCATCGAACAAAAAGATGAAAATATCTTTGTAGAACTTGAATATATATGTCGATACGCACACATTTACTTGTGGAGAAAAAATAATAACACATTAGATATATATATATATATAATATTTATTAATATACGCACACATTTACTTAGCTGGTTAGGGCCCTTTGTTGGACTCGGGGTACCTAAAGAGTCATTGGCCTTGTGCTCCAAGGGAGGCCAGAACCTGGCTTTCTAGGACCTAAGCGCCCCAAAGGAGCTAAGGATTTAGGATAGGTAAGTGTAACCCTATCACAAAACAAAGATGTGGTCAGGGCCCACCAAGGATGGTATAGTCTTAGGAAAGAGGCCCCACATCTAAAGGCATGCAAACTATTCCTTATTGGTACCTTAATGGATAAATCTCGGTTACAACACATTAAATGTGCGACAGGCAACATTACAAGCCTGACAAGTGTGTTGTAGGTATGAGTTGGGTTGCAGGATACCCAAGACCACTATATGATGTGTTGATCAACCCTGTAGCCATGCTTGCGTACACGAAGTGTACCATGAAGTATAATAAAGTACAAAAGGCTACACCGGCTACCAACTACATGTACCAAATGGAATGGGGACACGACATTTGTAGACATGATATGTCATACCTACCCTTACAACAAGTATGGCAATCGCCTCGAAATGGATATGTCTAACACAATGGCATGACCAAGGGATGGGCCCTAGTAAGACTCCAAGAATAAGATAACAGTGGAGTAGTTGGGTTTAGCCTGTGGCATTCGAGTTTCATGTAACCTCTGTTGTTCTTTAGACTATAAAAGGGTGAAAATGGACAACATTTAAGGGGACCGGACTCCATGTAAGGGTATTCAATTCAATCTAACAAAAGTAGTTCAAGTTAGAAACAACCAAGCTTACCATGGACACTCTTCATCTAGAAGGCAAGCATAAAGGGTGATTAGCACTATTTGGCTAGAACTCCCATCATAACCATAAGGTGAGGGGAAGCTGAAAGTCTTGATGTTCACTAGTGTTTGAGCTCATAACAATTTTCTTCTTTATGTCACCAATGGATGATTAGCTAGAGGATGTACGGTATTGCGCACACTACGACACTAACCTATCTAGCTTCTTGTGTGCTGAATCCCAATCATGCCCATATTTAGCATGACCACTAACCTATGTTGTGCTCCTTCACGACTCTCTCTCTCTTTCTAGTACCCTTGGTACCATGATATTGTTACGTAAGGATATCATACAATATTTTTTTCTGGGACGCAAGAGATATAGATATAGGTATATATCACACATTATCTATCGCTAACATATTTGAAATGAATTAGAGGGATTAATAAAAACCTAGAGGACATTTTCTTCTGGAATTTGGATATCTTAGATGGAAGGTGGTTATACTTACTCTTGGGAATTGAATGACCCATTTCTGTCCACAACATTTATTGAACAAATGGTGGACTAGAGTGAGAATATTTTATAAGTCATGCATCTTACTTGGAGATAAGTATACTTCTCTAACATTTATTAAAGGGATCCATTGAACAAAAAGATGAAAATATCTTTGTAGAACTTGAATATATATGTTGATACACACACATTTACTTATGGAGAAATAATAAGAACACATTAGATATCTATAATATTTATTAACATATGCACACATTTACTTAGCTGCTTACCGCCCTGTGTTGGACTCAGGGTTCCTAAAGAGTCATTGGCCTCGTGATCCAAGGGGGTCCAGAACCTGGCCCTCAAGGACCTAAGCGCCCCAAAGGAGCTAAGGACTTAGGATAGTTAAGTGTAACCCTATCACAAAAAAAAGATGTGATCAGGGCCCACTAAGGATGGTACAATCTTAGGAAAGAGGCCCCACATCTAAAGGCATGCAAACTATTCCTTATTGGTTTAGGGTTTAGGGTATTCAATTCAATCTAACAAAAGTAGTTCAAGTTAGAAACAACCAAGCTTACCATGGACACTCTTCATCTAGAGGCAAGCATAAAGTGTGAGTAGAATTATTAGGCTAGAACTCCCATCGTAACCATACGGTGAGGGGAAGCTAAAAGTCTTGATGTTCACTGGTGTTTGAGCTCATAATATTTTTCTTCTTTATGTCACCAATCGATAATTAGCTAGAGGATGTACAATATTGCGCACACTACGGCATGAGCTTCTATAGCTTCTGAGTGCTGGCTCCCAATCATACCCATATTTATCATGACCACTAACCTATGTTGTGCTCCTTCATGACTCTCTTTCCGGTACCCTTGGTACTATAATATTGTAACGTAACGATATCATACTAGATTTTTTTACAACGATATCATACAAGAAATTTTTAGGGCACAAGAGATATAGATATAGGTATATATCACATTATCTATCGCTAACCTATTTGAAATGATTTAGAGGGATCGATAAAAACCTAGAGGGCATTTTCTTTTGAAATTTGGATATCTTAGATGGAAGGTGCTTATACTCTTGGGAATTGAATGACCCATTTTTGTCTACAACATTTTTTGAACAAATGATGGACTAAAGTGAGAATATTTTATAAGTCGTGCATCTTACGTGGAGACATATAATTCCTTCTACGAAAGCATAGAGATAATTATACTTTAACATTTATTAAAGGGATCCATTGGACAAAAAATGAAAATATCTTTGTCTTAGAACTTGAATATATATGTCGATACACACACATTTACTTGTGGAGAAATAATAAGAACACATTAGATATCTATAATATTTATTAACATATGCACACATTTACTTAGCTGCTTACCGCCCTTTGTTGGACTCGGGGTTCCTGTTGGGGGCCTTCGTCCTCCGAAGGTCCTCAAAAACATGGTTTGACAATGTTTTCCAAGTGGATTATGTGAACAGGTATCTTCGGACTCAAAATTATGAACATGAAGTACGGTCAGGACGAAGCCTGAACCAGACGAAGGGGGATTAAAATGGAGGACGGGCTGATTACCAAGCTCCACGAAGGATGGTGCATAGCCGAAGCTGTGCGCAGGGAAGCTTCGTCGTGATAGCAGAAAGGGGAACCGACTTAAAGATGAAAAGACTACTTGGGCCTTGACAGATTTCCATAAGTCATTGGCAAATGTAATGGACATGAATGTAATTTTACGTGGGCTGCGTCCCGCGTCTATAAATAGATGAACAGTACTCCCGTACGGTGAACGCTGACTTGGCATTTGCTTTTGCGTCACGCTTGTACTTTTTACCTTCTCTCAGGACCGAAGGTACATTTGTACATTTGTAATTTGAAATCATTTCTATTTTTCCATATTAATAAAATAGAAATGATTCTATAATGATATCTATATTATATTCATGCTTTATATGAATCCTTCGTCATTACCTGTTATATTTACGAAGGTATGTCTCTTATGACCTTCGTCCGAAACTCATTATTTCCCGATGGGGCATAATGTTTCGAAGGACGAAGGACTTTAACACTTTAACACTTTTTATGTTGCCTTGTTCTTAACTCTTAGCATTTGAGAACAAGTCCCCAACATTGGCGCCCACCTCCGGTGAACTCACTTCCACTTCGAGTTTTTTGAACACCTTCGGAAGCTATAGACCTTCGCTATGGCGCCGAAGAAAGCTTCAGCGACTGGGGCTGCAGCACTGCAACCGCTGGATCCCAACCAGGAGACCGTCTCTCTTCGGGAGGCCCGAAGCCAGAAGAGGAAGGCCGTCAGCCCGACGCTTCAGGAGGATGAACTAGACCAAGAGATCAGGGATATGGAGATGCTTCATCAACAGGTGCAGAGGGAAAAGGAAAAGATGGCCAGGCTAGCTGAGCTGCAAAGGCAGATAGACGAAGCTTCTGAAGAAGTTCGTCATCTTACCCACGATGAGCAGAACCGAAGGCCTCAACAAAAAGACCTTCATCAGGATGGCTTCTTCAACGAAGATGACTGGTATGACAATTTCCATCATGGAAATTTTGTTTTCGATGATGCCTCTCCTCTGTCCGCTGAGCTGCAGGCTACACCCTGGCCTCCGTCCTATAAGCCACCTCAGCTTCCCATGTTCGACGGCCACTCAGACCCGAAGCAGTTCTTGATGAGCTACGAAGCAACAGTGTCTTCGTATGGTGGCAATGCTGCAGTCATGGCAAAGTCTTTCGTTATGGCCGTCAGGAGTGTTGCTCAGACCTGGTATTCCTCCCTTCGACCAGGAACGATCACTTCATGGCAGAAGCTGAAGGATATGTTGTTAACCAGCTTTCAAGGATTTCAGACGAAGCCGGTCACTGCTCAAGCCTTGTTCCAATGCATTCAGGATCCTGAAGAATACCTTCAGGCGTATGTCAGAAGGTTCTTGCGTTTGAGGGCGCAGGCACCAACGGTGCCCAATGAAATTGTCATCGAAGCCATGATCAAGGGGCTTCGTCCTGGACCTGCAGCTCAATACTTTGCTAGGAAGCCTCCTCAGACTCTGGAGAAGCTGCTCCAAAAGATGGACGAGTACATTCGTGCCGATAATGACTTTCGCCAAAGAAGGGAGGAGGCCTTCAGATTTTCTGAGATGACCAGGGGCTTCGGAGGAAGATTCTATCCGAGGCATGTCAGGTCCATCCACAACTCCACTCAAAATGATGATAAGGGGAGTCAGCAGAACAGGCCGCAGTGCTCCTCACAGGCTTCGGGGCAACAGCAAACTTTCTTCTGGCCACCAGCTCCAAGAGGCAGAGGCGCCAGGGGCTTCGGCGAAAGATTTGGAGATCAACCAAGGAGGATATTTTGCTTATTCTGTGGTGAAAACAAGGGCCATACCACCAGGATGTGCCATGTCACCATTCAGAAACAAAAGGAGCTAGCAGAAGCTGCAGCGCAATAGGGCCAGCCGAAGCAGGTCATGCATACTGCTTCGTACCATCAGCCTTACATCCCGGAATACGTGGGCAACCACCCTGCAGTTTCCGTAGCTTCGGCGAGTCAACCTCAAGCTTCATGGCAACAGCCCCCGCCTCCACCTCCGTTGCAACAAGGCCAACAGCCAGAAGGGAGCCAATATGTTCCGCACCAAAGGGATCTCAGAGAGCAATCTGAAGCTCGCACAGTCAATAGTACTGTGCCAGAGTCGAAGCACATTTATTGACAAATATCCTACTTTGATAGCAGTCTTTTCCGTTTAAGTTCTATTTTCTGTGTAATAAAGAACATTTCAGTTTTCATATAATAGTTTCGTGGTTGGTTATGAGGAAAACCTATCTTCTCCACAGGCTTAAGTTGCTGAAGCTTAAAAATTTTGCGGTAACAAGGAGGACCTTCGAATTATTAAAAATCCGTCGAAGCAACAAAAAGTCGTTCTAAGGAACGCAGAGTAAGTTGCCGAAGTTACAAAAAGCCGTTCCAAAGGGAGCGCAGTGTAAGTTTTTTGCTCCAAAGACGTTCCTAAGGGAATGCAGAGCATACAGCGAAAAGTCAACGCTGATACCGCCTAAGTAAAAGGCGAAGAAGCTCCAAAGACGTTCCTAAGGGAATGCAGAGCTTATACCGCCTAAGTAAAAGGCGAAGAAGCTCCAAAGACGTTCCTAAGGGAATGCAGAGCTTATACCGTCTAAGTAAAAGGCGAAGAAGCTCCAAAGACGTTCCTAAGGGAATGCAGAGCTTACAAATATATTTTGTGTGTATCTTCGGAACAAATGTCATTTGCATAACATAACATCATCACATCATTTTGCATAGCATAAGCATCATACATCATGTTGCATTTGGCAAAAGAAGGGGACACAGTATCAACCTTCGAAAGGACGCATTGAGAAAGTGAAAATTGTGTAAAGTCACGAGGGAATACAATGATAATCTTCGGAATACAGTTTCGGAAAATGTTTTTACGAAGCATGGACGAGCTTCATCAGAGCAATATCGAAATTGTATAGCTTCGGAGAATGTTTTCACGAAGCGTGGACGTGATTCATCAGAATAGTTTTAACGGAGAATGTCTTCTTCACGAAGCATGAAAAGAAGGGAAGGTGTTTTTTCGCCGAAGGCTCAAAAATGGTATGTATGTAGAATTTCATGCATCGTAAAGAATTGAATAATGAAAAGAGACTTGTATATTACATTCAAATGTACAAAATATTACATAGATCACACTTCAAATGTTTTTTCTAATAACACCTAGTCTTCTCTTAATACTACTTCGGCAGCCTCATTTAGAAGTTGTTTAACAACTTTATCCATGATAGCTTCGGCCATTTGTTTGATTTCGTCATCCTCTTTTGTGTGAGGGACAACAGACGATCCAGCAGGTTCTAAGGGAACAAAATATTTTTGCATTACTATTACAAACCGTGAGCAAAGTTTGAAATAAAAATTACAACACAATAAGAGCGACTAATTAGTACCTATTTGCCCTTCGGCAACTTCTGTTACTTTCCTAGCATCATGGATGCCTTTTTCACTTCTTTGAATAATTTCTTGCGCCATTTCTCGGCCGCCGTTGTCCCAGACATCAGTAAAGAATTTGCCACCAACCATGCTTGCTTCAGCCGAGGGGTCTTTGATGTCTTCGGAGGATAAGGCAGCTTCGGACTGAGCTAAAGATTTTACATGTTCACAACCTTTCTTCTCCAAGACAGTAGCAACTCCCCTGGCGCCCGAAAAAGCACAGATGTCACCGTGGCTACTCAGGATTTCCTCGAAGGCCTCTGCTTCGTGACTGATCCATTCTATTGGACCTTCGGGATTGCCTCTTGAGAAATTCTCTTCACTGGAAAATGCGCCCACGCTGGCGAAGCTGGTTTTAATTTTCTTTACGCATTCCATGGATTTTTCAAAGCATTTTTTCTTAGAAGACCGAAGCTCTTCCACGGTTGCTTCCAAATGATCAGCCCATTGGTCGCTGCATTCCCGTCTTGTTTGTTCAAGTATGCGTTCTTCTTTCGCCCGGGCCAATTGCTTCTGAAGATCTTTAATTTCGCGTTTCTGAGCTTCGGCCTGAATCTTTGCAGCAGCTTCGTCCTTTTTTATCTTGTCTACTAATGTAACCAGAATTTTATCTTTTTCTAGAGCTTCGTTTCTCAGTTTAATAACTTCTGATCGTAAATTGTTGAACGCAATTTCATAGCTCTCATCTTCGGCACTCTTTTGTGCTCTTAGTGCGTTGCTCAGGATTAAACCCTATACAAAAAAGAATCCATATAAGAATAAAGGAATGAATTACGTATTGTAAATTTTTTTCAAAAGTCTAATTCCCATACCTTCAGGCTATTATATGCAAGACTATCCGCGAGATCTTCCTTCGTCATAGCGCATAGTCCAGCTTCAAGCTTCGGGAAACCCATACTTCTAGCCATCTCCCGGCAGACAGATAATTCTTTGTTATCAGGGAGGCAGTATAGGAAGTCATCTTCGTTTGTCCCATTGAACACCATGGCTCCCTTCGGATATTTTAACTCTCTGGCATAGTGATTGGCTTCATAAATCTCTTCTTCAGATAATTTCTTCCCTGAAGCATGTCGCACGATGTAATCACATATGTCGGAAGGAGCTTCGGGGGCGGCAGTGTCAATTTCTTCAACCAAAACTGGTTCTGATATTTTCTCGGATTGTTCCTTGGTGGGCTCTGAAGACCCAGCTTCAGTCTCAGCTTGTTGTTTCGAAGCTTCGGTAGACGCTTCAGCAAGTTCAATAGTCTTCTTTGGAGTTGTGCTTGAAGACTTAATTGTCTCCAAGACATCTAGTACGTTCACCATTCTTTTTCTTTTTGGGGTCACCAATGGGCCCTTTTGGTTTTTTATAGTTTCGACATTTGCTGAAGGACTTAAGATTTCCGATGCTTTTGGCCTTTCAATCTTCGGTTTTTCTACTTTTTCTGCCGAAGGCGCTTCAGTTTTCTCTTCTATCTTCGGCACTGGAGCTGGTTCTGTAGCTTCAGAGGCCAAAGAGACTTCACCAATAAACTCTGGCACTGTGGCCGGCTCAATAAAACGCGCTCGGTGGGTGAGCACCTTCATCTTTTTCCTTTGTGGTGCTGGCTCACTAGTAGCACTCGTGGTAGCTTCTGTCGCAGGAGAAGTATTTTTTCTTTTGCGACCCAATACCGGATAGTGATAGTCAGGGTAGACAAACCCGACTGCGTCAAATACCCGGTTGAGCCTTTTCTTCTTTCGGCCTCCGAAGGCTGCTGATAACGCAGTATTCTCGGCCTTCGAATATGCCCCAAGCAGTTCGTCACTTAATGTTTCAATGCTTTTCAACCAGTCATCATCTGGTTCAACAAACTTATCCGCATATTTGAATGTGTATTTCAGTCTGACCAGTCCGCCTTCGTCGGACTCTTTGATGGTCTCCTTCGGCATTTCCCACTTTCCTGCAAGTGGCCACACTCTGAAGGCAATATGCTCTTGGACCAAGTCCCGTGTCCCAATGAAAGAGCAGATTACGCCGAAGGCTCTTTGGCATTCCTCGGCTGCTTCATCCATTTCAACCTTCGGCCTTCGAAGTCCGAAGCGTTGCCAGATGGGGCGCATAATGATATTCTTGACATCTTCTTGCGCTGCTAAGTCATTCTTTACATAGAACCACTCTGTCATCCAGGCTCCGGGCCACCTCTTCCGAAAAGTTGGCACAGGGCGGCTTGACCCAGAGCGGGCACCGAAGCTGTAACACCCAAAGTTGTTGTGATATTGTTCTTTCCCCCAGGGCTTCGTCTCATATAACAACTCATGAATGTTGCAAAAGCTTTTAGCATTTGGTTCTAAACCTTGGCTTCTTGCAGCCCAGACAAACATCCCCATTCTTATGATAGCTTCAGGAGTAATTTGATGAAGGTAGACTTGAAATGTTTTCAGTACTTCAACAACAAAGTTGCTTAGGGGGAATCGAAGCCCAGCCTTGAGAAAGCTTCGGAAGATTACGACTTCATCTTCTTCGGGGGTGGGAGAAGTCTTTTCTCCAGCATCAGCCCTCACAATAGATATATCTCGAAAATACCGCCCCCTCATATTATCAATATGACTCTGCTTAATAGTAGTTTTCCCGAAAACCGTGTGACTTGGTCGCCATGGTCGATCTTCGGACTCTTCCCCACCACTTTCTACATCGAAACTGTCGCTGTCACCAGTATCTTCGGACAAACCTTCAAGAATCTCTTTGGTGATTTTCTCCGTATTGGTCTCCGCCATCGCTATAAGGAACCCCAAGTTCTTCTCTTCGTCGAGACTCAGCTTCGTCTCAGCAGGGATCTTCTTACCTTCAGACATCTTCGGAAACGCTAAAAAACTGTTTTCAAGGCCGAAGCTTCAAAATCAAAAAGATCAGCAAATCTTAGTGTGCAAGAGCTAAAAATTTAGTGGGCCGATGTCACACCCGGATTTTAGGGGTCCAAAACCCGGGCATAAACATAAACACCAGGTATGCTGGGACCAAGTCTCACACATATGATGTATAGTGGCACAGGATCGAATGTCACATCTTTATATATAACAGGAGTTCTATACAAAATAAATAATTACATTATAAGGAGACAACGGTCCAGCAACCCAAAGTTGACTGGGAGACGACGGCCTAGACCTCTCACGAACACTTCACAGCATCCTCCATGCGCCTCATCCTGCGGTACCTGTTCTTGCCCTGTGGGGGGGGTGTGAGACAGCAAGAGTGAGCTCACATACGTTCATCGCTCAACAAGTTGTGGGGAATAATGTGCATGAACTCGCCAAAGGTGGGAGCTCAAGTGAAGTGTAAGGCTTACCAAAGAAGATGGTTAGAGCTGAGCATTGCTTTTAAAGTTGGTCAAAATTTTATTAGCAGTTACTAAGTATAAGTAAATACCAACCCAGTTAAATAGTAGAACAAAAGTAACAACTTCACCTGCGATGCAATGCATATGACAAATTGAGTTTAAGTTCCATAATTTAATCATGTGAGTGTCCGAGCTGCTCATGACCGTGAGCACGGCTAGTATACCAGTTTTACACTCTGCAGAGGTTGCGCATCTTTACCCACAAGTCATGTTACCCATCTGCCAAGAGACGGCCAATCCCATACACCTCTACCGAGGAGGCGAGGCAGGGTAACACTACGAGGCCTTTACAAAGTTCCACTAGCTTCAGAAAACCCGCTACAGTTTATAGGAAGTTCCAGTGCAGGAATCCCTTGCAGGACCGCCATCGCAGCAAAATCCTCCCGAGGGCCTCCCTACACTGACCACTCCCCTACTGCCCTTGCCCCTTTCGGGTAAGGTAGTCTTCCACTAGCTTTCCTAATTAATCAGCCAAGGGGTCCCATTCCTCCCTTGTGGTAGCACTGTTTTCCCGGGTGGTTCTCCATGTTCCAATTAACATAATGATCTTATCATGAACAATAAATAACAGCTGATAACAAAAGTATGATCATGAATAATGTAATCTTCATACCCAAAACCACAAATAGCACTAGCAAGTACTACCCAGAAAGTTCAGTGGTAAGCAAGGTACAAAGATAGACAAACTAGGGTAACCTATTGGGTCCCATCAAAATTAACCTATGCAGATCATTATGATTAATTAGAACATGAGTGGGTAAAAAGAAGTGTTCAAGGGCACAACTTGCCTGGGCCTTGAGAATCCAGGTACCAGGATGATCTTCAGATTATCGTGACCTCACTGCTAGTCGTAGCAATTCAAACAAACATGGTATAGGCAAAATTAACATTACACCAAACATAAGAATAAAATATACAGTAAAAATCTACACATTAAAATGAAATCATAGGAACTGGAATCACTGAATTTGGAGTTATAGAATTTAAGTTATGAATTTCCTAAGATTTAAGGTGATTATAGTAGGATTAGATGATAAATTAATTTTCTAACAGAGTTCATGTCAAAACAGTGATTCTAAATGATAGAGAATATTATTACAAAATTTTAGAAATTGGAATGGGTCAATTTGGAGCTAAAATGAATTTTCTATGGATTTATCAAGTTCTAGTATTTATTTTCATTTTAAAAATCCATTTATAATTTATTTTCTCTGATTTTAATACAGTTATGGACTGGGCCTCAATTACTGCAAAGCGCAGGGGGCTAACTTGAAATATTTCCCAGACACAGAGCGCAACTATAATGGACGGCGGGTTGATTTCTATAAACTACAGGGTTTCTTATGCAAAAGGCTTCGGCCGAAGGGGTATCGTGATCCGAGGGCCGTTCGATCAAGCACGGACGCGCGAGATTAGACTTCTACCCAAAACAAACCGGTATCTCACAGTCGCCCTCAAATCCGCATCCAACGGCCCACGACCGATCTAAAGCGGTATATGAGATCGACCACCCGATCCAATACCAAGGGTCAAGATTTAAAGTGATGGAGGGGTACTCACATATGATCCTGGTCGTCCATTCAAGATCAACGATCTACATCCCGTTAGAACCCGATCTAATCCTGCCCGTCCCTTAAGGATCCGACGGCGCACGCTCTCTGCCCCAACCAGGCATCCACGTACGGCGGAGCAACTCCCCCACGGCGGTGCGCCATGGCCGGCGATGTTAAATCCCCCTGCTCTCACCCCCATTTCCTAATTAAACTCGGCTACGCAATGCGCGATGCACAACGAAGACAAGGATGGGCTTGTTACCGGTGTTCGATGCCACGGCGACTCTGGCCGCGACGAAGAGCGGACCGCGGCGGAGAATCGAAGTGCGACGAGCGATTGCTCGAGTCTTGGCGGCGTTCGTCTCAAATCGAGGGCACAGACGGCTTCCCCAGGTGAAGACGACACTCCACGACCCGATTTCGAGAGCCGAGACCCCCCAACGACGGCTATCCTCGGCGGCGGCTTCCAAAACTAGAGGGCGAGCACGCGAGTCGTGTGTTCAAGCGCGAGGACGGGGCGAACGAAACCGGGATTCGGTGCGGGTTTATATGCTGGCTGAGCACAGACTCACGAGTTGAGGTCGGGAACGGCCTCCCCGATCATCGCGGCGACTTGGGCGGCGCGAACGTGCCAACACCGGCGAGATCCGTTGAGAAGAACACGCTGACCACGCGGGACCACATGCCAGTGGAGCGAGCGCGAGAGGGCGCGGGGAGGCGAGACCGGCCAGTGGGCCCCACGCGGCAGCGCGCGTGGAAGAGGTTTGGGCCGCGCGGCGAGGGTTTCCTGGGTGGGCCGAAATGCGCGACAGAGGCCCAGGTAAGCCTTTGTTTTATTCTTTTCTTTTATATGTTTTCTGTTTTTTTTTAAATAAACAAATATAGATATTATAGTACATTGGGGAAAATGAGAAAATTAATTTGTAATTGAGTCAACTATTGTTAGAAACAAATATGAGAAGGAGAATAACATAGTAATATTTAAAATGAGGTGGTTTATATTCACATTTGTATTTCAATTGATACATTTGAAAAATCTGAAAACTAAAGTAGAAGTATAAATTTGAATTTGGAATAAGGAATAGAAAATGAATGAGAAGGCAAGAATATATACTTATTAAAAATAAATGAATAATCCAAACAATAAAGTCTAAATTTCCTTCGGGATTATGTTTGATTTTAGGAATCTGAAATTCAAAATAAAATTTGAATTTGGTTTGAATACTTAAAAAATTATACAAATTTTGGGTCTTACAAATCCTACCCCCTTAAAAATAATCTCGTCCTCGAGATTTGTAAGAAAAGGGATGTATACTCATATTGTTCTCGGAACATATGCACAAACAAAGAAATCTCAGCATGAGGTATAATTCTTCAACAAAACATAGGGTCAATAGACCTTATTGTTCCTTCTAAAATAATATCATATCATCTACTAACTAAAGTAATATCTAGATTTTACAAATCATCATAATCTATATTTATGTAGCTTGGTGGAGCTGGTGGTGGTGGTGGAGGTTGTTGTTGTTGTTGTCTCTCCAACCGTGCTTGCCTTATTTCTTGGCGGACCTGACGTATTTCCTCGCGTTCTTGTCTTATCTGATTTTGCATCTTGGTCACCAGGTCTGTTAATTGTTGTATTACCAGTCTTTGGGCAGCAACCACTTGATCGATTTCAACAGGTGGAGGATTTGGAGGATTCATTTCTGTTTGCTGTTACGTGATAATCTTTCCTTTCCTGGTATTGACCATGAAAGTTAGAAGCATATGGTAATAGTTTTTGCAAAGGAAATTATTCAATACGTGGAATGAAATAAGCTAGTAGCTGGTTATAATCTGAAGATTCTTTAGTAGGGATTAATCTTTGTTTTATGTCCAGATTGGGGTAACCAGTCGTATAAGGTGAATATCCAAGGGTAAGATAGAATCTGTCAAGATGAGATATATATATATGGGTGAGATGGACTACAAGATGTAGGTTGAAAGTTTGTTTGTTGTTCGATGGGAATAGAAAGGTTATACCATTCATCATGGTTCTAGGTTAAGTTAATACATGGCTAGTAGGGTTTAATCTCTTCTACCAGTATCACTAATATGTTTAAGTAGACCACATTAGATTAGATCATATTAGATTAGATGGGATCTAGATTAGATCGGTATGACTAGTTTGACTAGGTAAGATCTAATTAATTTGCATTAGATCATGGTTGTTTAAACTAGGGTGGATAAGTATGCTTATTAGGATAAGATGGATCCATAAAGATAAGATAGAATCTTTTGAGATCAGTTAGATCTATTAGGATGAGATACAATCTTTTCAAGATAGAATAAATCTATTAAGATAAGAGAGAATCTTATTAAGATAAGATGGATCTATTAAAATGGATACACTTTAATGGAGGATAATCTAGTTTTTTTTTATCTTATGAATTTTATTTATTTATATTTATGCCTATATGTATATGCAGATGTGATTGTGGACAGTACTCCACAACCCATCACACTCAATTAAAGATCCAAATCAGACAAAATATCATAAGAACAAACATTCAAATGCATAGAGACCTATATAAAAAAAATAGTTTTGTTTTTGTTCCTAAGAGTAGGTATCATATTCCTAAAGGTCACTTTAGGCACAGGACTTCAAAATGTGAAATCCACATTTGTCTTTAGAAGGATAAGGTAAGGATGATCAGAGTGAAGCGGAAATAGATGAGAAAAGATTAAGAAAAGTTTAGGAAAGAATCAGAGTAGCAAAGATAAGGTTAATCAGAGTAGAACAGTAGAAGGTGAGACATGATCAAGATAAGTATAAAAGAATCAGAGTAAGGTAAGTAGGTAATGGTTGTCCAGTTCTATCTAGGTTTCGTCCTACAGTCAACATTCCTCTGATACCACTTCTGTCACACCCGGATTTTAGGGGTCCAAAACCCGGGCGTAAACATAAACACCAGGTATGCTGGGACCAAGTCTCACACATATGATGTATAGTGGCACAGGATCGAATGTCACATCTTTATATATAACAGGAGTTCTATACAAAATAAATAATTACATTATAAGGAGACAACGGTCCAGCAACCCAAAGTTGACTGGGAGACGACGGCCTAGACCTCTCACGAACACTTCACAGCATCCTCCATGCGCCTCATCCTGCGGTACCTGTTCTTGCCCTGTGGGGGGGGGTGTGAGACAGCAAGAGTGAGCTCACATACGTTCATCGCTCAACAAGTTGTGGGGAATAATGTGCATGAACTCGCCAAAGGTGGGAGCTCAAGTGAAGTGTAAGGCTTACCAAAGAAGATGGTTAGAGCTGAGCATTGCTTTTAAAGTTGGTCAAAATTTTATTAGCAGTTACTAAGTATAAGTAAATACCAACCCAGTTAAATAGTAGAACAAAAGTAACAACTTCACCTGCGATGCAATGCATATGACAAATTGAGTTTAAGTTCCATAATTTAATCATGTGAGTGTCCGAGCTGCTCATGACCGTGAGCACGGCTAGTATACCAGTTTTACACTCTGCAGAGGTTACGCATCTTTACCCACAAGTCATGTTACCCATCTGCCAAGAGACGGCCAATCCCATACACCTCTACCGAGGAGGCGAGGCAGGGTAACACTACGAGGCCTTTACAAAGTTCCACTAGCTTCAGAAAACCCGCTACAGTTTATAGGAAGTTCCAGTGCAGGAATCCCTTGCAGGACCGCCATCGCAGCAAAATCCTCCCGAGGGCCTCCCTACACTGACCACTCCCCTACTGCCCTTGCCCCTTTCGGGTAAGGTAGTCTTCCACTAGCTTTCCTAATTAATCAGCCAAGGGGTCCCATTCCTCCCTTGTGGTAGCACTGTTTTCCCGGGTGGTTCTCCATGTTCCAATTAACATAATGATCTTATCATGAACAATAAATAACAGCTGATAACAAAAGTATGATCATGAATAATGTAATCTTCATACCCAAAACCACAAATAGCACTAGCAAGTACTACCCAGAAAGTTCAGTGGTAAGCAAGGTACAAAGATAGACAAACTAGGGTAACCTATTGGGTCCCATCAAAATTAACCTATGCAGATCATTATGATTAATTAGAACATGAGTGGGTAAAAAGAAGTGTTCAAGGGCACAACTTGCCTGGGCCTTGAGAATCCAGGTACCAGGATGATCTTCAGATTCTCGTGACCTCACTGCTAGTCGTAGCAATTCAAACAAACATGGTATAGGCAAAATTAACATTACACCAAACATAAGAATAAAATATACAGTAAAAATCTACACATTAAAATGAAATCATAGGAACTGGAATCACTGAATTTGGAGTTATAGAATTTAAGTTACGAATTTCCTAAGATTTAAGGTGATTATAGTAGGATTAGATGATAAATTAATTTTCTAACAGAGTTCATGTCAAAACAGTGATTCTAAATGATAGAGAATATTATTACAAAATTTTAGAAATTGGAATGGGTCAATTTGGAGCTAAAATGAATTTTCTATGGATTTATCAAGTTCTAGTATTTATTTTCATTTTAAAAATCCATTTATAATTTATTTTCTCTGATTTTAATACAGTTATGGACTGGGCCTCAATTACTGCAAAGCGCAGGGGGCTAACTTGAAATATTTCCCAGACACAGAGCGCAACTATAATGGACGGCGGGTTGATTTCTATAAACTACAGGGTTTCTTATGCAAAAGGCTTCGGCCGAAGGGGTATCGTGATCCGAGGGCCGTTCGATCAAGCACGGACGCGCGAGATTAGACTTCTACCCAAAACAAACCGGTATCTCACAGTCGCCCTCAGATCCGCATCCAACGGCCCACGACCGATCTAAAGCGGTATATGAGATCGACCACCCGATCCAATACCAAGGGTCAAGATTTAAAGTGATGGAGGGGTACTCACATATGATCCTGGTCGTCCATTCAAGATCAACGATCTACATCCCGTTAGAACCCAATCTAATCCTGCCCGTCCCTTAAGGATCCGACGGCGCACGCTCTCTGCCCCAACCAGGCATCCACGTACGGCGGAGCAACTCCCCCACGGCGGTGCGCCATGGCCGGCGATGTTAAATCCCCCTGCTCTCACCCCCATTTCCTAATTAAACTCGGCTACGCAATGCGCGATGCACAACGAAGACAAGGATGGGCTTGTTACCGGTGTTCGATGCCACGGCGACTCTGGCCGCGACGAAGAGCGGACCGCAGCGGAGAATCGAAGTGCGACGAGCGATTGCTCGAGTCTTGGCGGCGTTCGTCTCAAATCGAGGGCACAGACGGCTTCCCCAGGTGAAGACGACACTCCACGACCCGATTTCGAGAGCCGAGACCCCCCAACGACGGCTATCCTCGGCGGCGGCTTCCAAAACTAGAGGGCGAGCATGCGAGTCGTGTGTTCAAGCGCGAGGACGGGGCGAACGAAACCGGGATTCGGTGCGGGTTTATATGCTGGCTGAGCACGGACTCACGAGTTGAGGTCGGGAACGGCCTCCCCGATCATCGCGGCGACTTGGGCGGCGCGAACGTGCCAACACCGGCGAGATCCGTTGAGAAGAACACGCTGACCACGCGGGACCACATGCCAGTGGAGCGAGCGCGAGAGGGCGCGGGGAGGCGAGACCGGCCAGTGGGCCCCACGTGGCAGCGCGCGTGGAAGAGGTTTGGGCCGCGCGGCGAGGGTTTCCTGGGTGGGCCGAAATGCGCGACAGAGGCCCAGGTAAGCCTTTGTTTTATTCTTTTCTTTTATATGTTTTCTGTTTTTTTTTAAATAAACAAATATAGATATTATAGTACATTGGGGAAAATGAGAAAATTAATTTGTAATTGAGTCAACTATTGTTAGAAACAAATATGAGAAGGAGAATAACATAGTAATATTTAAAATGAGGTGGTTTATATTCACATTTGTATTTCAATTGATACATTTGAAAAATCTGAAAACTAAAGTAGAAGTATAAATTTGAATTTGGAATAAGGAATAGAAAATGAATGAGAAGGCAAGAATATATACTTATTAAAAATAAATGAATAATCCAAACAATAAAGTCTAAATTTCCTTCGGGATTATGTTTGATTTTAGGAATCTGAAATTCAAAATAAAATTTGAATTTGGTTTGAATACTTAAAAAATTATACAAATTTTGGGTCTTACAGCCGAAGCAAATGGCAAGTGTGCGTACCAAATAAGTTTGCGGTATGATCTTATTTATACCCCCAGGGCGTTGAAAATTGAAAGACCCCGCTTGTCAGTGAATGTTGCTATTCTAGCAAAGGGAAGGTGTTTTTCGGACCTTCGCTCAAGGCCTTCGTCCATATCGCAATCTGAATTTATCATTAACAAATTAATATTGCGAGGGGCTACTATTGGGGGCCTTCGTCCTCCGAAGGTCCTCAAAAACATGGTTTGACAATGTTTTCCAAGTGGATTATGTGAACAGGTATCTTCGGACTCAAAATTATGAACATGAAGTACGGTCAGGACGAAGCCTGAACCAGACGAAGGGGGATTAAAATGGAGGACGGGCTGATTACCAAGCTCCACGAAGGATGGTGCATAGCCGAAGCTGTGCGCAGGGAAGCTTCGTCGTGATAGCAGAAAGGGGAACCGACTTAAAGATGAAAAGACTACTTGGGCCTTGACAGATTTCCATAAGTCATTGGCAAATGTAATGGACATGAATGTAATTTTACGTGGGCTGCGTCCCGCGTCTATAAATAGATGAACAGTACTCCCGTACGGTGAACGCTGACTTGGCATTTGCTTTTGCGTCACGCTTGTACTTTTTACCTTCTCTCAGGACCGAAGGTACATTTGTACATTTGTAATTTGAAATCATTTCTATTTTTCCATATTAATAAAATAGAAATGATTCTATAATGATATCTATATTATATTCATGCTTTATATGAATCCTTCGTCATTACCTGTTATATTTACGAAGGTATGTCTCTTATGACCTTCGTCCGAAACTCATTATTTCCCGATGGGGCATAATGTTTCGAAGGACGAAGGACTTTAACACTTTAACACTTTTTATGTTGCCTTGTTCTTAACTCTTAGCATTTGAGAACAAGTCCCCAACAGTTCCTAAAGAGTCATTGACCTCGTGCTCCAAGGGAGTCCAGAACCTGGCCCTCTAGGACCTAAGGACCCCAAAGGAGATAAGGACTTAGGATAGTTACATGTAACCCTATCACAAAACAAAGATGTGATCAGGGCCCACTAAGGATGGTACAGTCTTAGGAAAGAGGCCCCACATCTAAAGGCATGCAAACTATTCCTTATTGGTTTAGGGTTTAGGATATTCAATTCAATCTAACAAAAGTAGTTCAAGTTAGAAACAACCAAGCTTATCATGGACATTCTTCATCTAGAAGGCAAGCATAAAGGGTGATTAGCATTATTAGGCTAGAACTCCCATCGTAACCATAAGGTGAGGGGAAGCTAAAAGTCTTGATGTTCACTAGTGTTTGAGCTCATAATATTTTTCATCTTTATGTCACCAATCGATGATTAGCTAGAGGATGTACAATATTGCGCACACTACGACATGAGCCTCTATAGCTTCTGTGTGTTGGCTCCCAATCATGCCCATACTTAGCATGACCACTAACCTATGTTGTGTTCCTTCACGACTTTCTCTTTCTAGTACCCTTGGTACCATGATATTGTTATGTAACGATATCATACAAGATTTTCTTACAACGATATCATACATGTTTTCTTCGGGATGCAAGAGATATAGATATAGCTATATATCGCACATTATCTATCGCTAACATATTTGAAATGAATTAGAGGGATTAATAAAAACCTAGATGACATTTTCTTTTAGAATTTGGATATCTTAGATGGGAGGTGCTTATACTTACTCTTAGGAATTGAATGACCCATTTCTATCTACAACGTTTATTGAACAAATAATGGTGGACTAAAGTGAGAATATTTTATAAGTCGTGCATTCTTACGTGGAGACATATATAGTTCCTTCTACGAATGCATAGAGATAAGTATACTTCTCTAACATTTATTAAAGGTATCCATTGAACAAAAAGATGAAAATATCTTTGTAGAACTTGAATATATATGTTGATACACACACATTTACTTGTGGAGAAATAATAAGAACACATTAGATATCTATAATATTTATTAATATACGCACACATTTACTTAGCTGCTTACCACCCTTTGTTGGACTCGGGGTTCCTAAAGAGTCATTGGCCTCGTGCTCCAAGGGAGTCCAGAACCTGGCCCTCTAGGACCTAAGCACCCCAAAGGAGCTAAGGACTTAGGATAGTTAAGTGTAACCCTATCACAAAACAAAGATGTGATCAGGGCCCACTAAGGATGGTAGAGTCTTAGGAAAGATGCCCCACATCTAAAGGCATGCAAACTATTCTTTATTGGTTTAGGGTTTAGGGTATTCAATTCAATCTAACAAAAGTAGTTCAAGTTAGAAACAACCAAGCTTACCATGGACACTATTCATCTAGAAGGCAAGCATAAAGGGTGATTAGCATTATTAGGCTAGAACTCCCATCGTAACCATAAGGTGAGGGGAAGGTAAAAGTCTTGATGTTCACTGGTGTTTGAGCTTATAATATTTTTCTTCTTTATGTCACCAATCGTTGATTAGCTAGAGGATGTACAATATTGCTCACACTACGACATGAGCCTCTATAGCTTCTGTGTGCTGGCTCCCAATCATGCCCATATTTAGCATGACCACTGGCCTATGTTGTTCTCCTTCGCGACTCTCTCTTTTTGGTACCCTTGGTACCATGATATTGTTACGTAACGATATCATACAAGATTTTTTTACAACGATATCATACAAGATTTTTTATGGGACACAAGAGATATAGATATAGGTATATATCACACATTATCTATCGCTAACATATTTGAAATGAATTAGAGGGATTAATAAAAACCTAGAGGACATTTTCTTTTGGAATTTGGATATCTTAGATGGAAGGTGCTTATACTTACTCTTGGGAATTGAATGACCCATTTCTATCTACAACATTTATTGAACAAATGGTGGACTAAAGTGAGAATATTTTTTATTATGAGTCGTGCATCTTACTTGAGACATATATAATTCCTTCTACGAAAGCATAGAGATAAGTATACTTCTCTAACATTTATTAAAGGGATCCATTGGACAAAATAAACGAAAATATCTTTGTCTTAGAACTTGAATATTTACGTCCGATACGCACAGATTTACTTATGGAGAAATGATAAGAACACATTAGATATCTATAATATTTATCAATATATGCATGAAAAACTAAAATGCATATTTTCCCAAACTTCATAATTGTAGTGATATATACTCACAATAAATCCTATAGCACTAGTGCATATCTAGTGGTTTTACACATGTACCATATCCCAGCAGCAGGCATCAGCCTCCCCCTTTGTAGAGAGAGGTTCTTGGCTTTCTCTGCCTGCCCTTACAGCCCTCCACACTCTTTCGCCCCTTTCCAGTTGTCCATGACCCCATCCCTCCCTTTCACCACTGCCCCTCTTCCTCCTCCCCCTAGCTGCACAGCCCTCTCGCTGCCAATTTCCGTCATAAACCGTCGTCCAGAGGGGCCGTAAGTCTCTCTAATCTTGCTTGTGGCACTCACTCTCTCTGTTCCTAGAAGAGAGACGGGAGGGAAACGGGGACTGAGAGAGATGGCCGGGTGTAGAAGCAAGAATTCTCCCCAATTCTGTGCCTGGGTTGTTTTCCTGGACAATTGTTAGTTGGTAGTACGTAGCTGTAGACCACACGCAGTCCACAGCCAAGAGAGGGACTGTGTGCTAGCTTAGTCGCAGTCGCAGTACCGGTGAAGTGATGCTGCAATTTTCTATTCCCTAGGTCTTGCGAGCTGGTGGATCAACGGAATTTCTTGTTTTGGGCAGGGAACCAAAGGTGGCGGCGGCCATGCTGCACCACCACGGTGGCGCCGGGTCCCCGTACATGGTCCCGGAGACGGCTGGCACGGGCACGGGCACGGCCCCGTTCTCGCCGACGCCGACGGGGCCCGCCGTGGCTGTCACCGCCGCCATCCCAGCCCTGCCGACGATGCAGTTGCAGCCGGCGGGGTCGAGCGCTAATTTCGAGGAATTGGCAGCGGGCGGCTCCGGCGCCGGTGTGGCGGTCAGACTCCAGGACGAAGACATGCAGGCCGACTTGGGCGCCAGCTGCGCGGGAGCGTCCGGCAACCGGTGGCCGCGCGAGGAGACGCTGGCGCTCATCAGGATCCGGACGGAGATGGACGCCGACTTCCGGAGCTCCCCGCTCAAAGCGCCGCTCTGGGAGGACGTCGCCAGGTGAGAAAGCATTAGCAAGCCGTAAGCTTTTCCTCTCTTTTGCTGCGGAATGCGGCTAACGGTTTCACGGAATTTCACCTCTGCTCCGTCCGGCGTCGCCGGTGAAATGATGGCGAGCTATCCTGCCATCTATCTTTTGCCCACTGCCTTTTTTTTTTCCCCGACGCTTTTGGCGTAATGCTCCTCCCCGGTGTCTGTGAGATTGGAGCGTAGTGAAGTGGTAGGTGCAGCCAGCGCAGCCGCAGGCATCACGATAAGGATCTCGGCGCCCGGGCAGCCGTATGCCGCGCCGTGATTGTGCGTACAGGCGCAGGCCGGCCGCACAGACTATGGCAGCAGCTGCCGCCTGTTGCAGGCTATATAGCTGCAATGCTTTTTTTTTTTTCTTCTATTCCCTCTCTTCCTTTTAAAACACACTTGGACTTGGATGGATGCACCAAGTTTTCGATGTCATCGTCACTTGAATTAGTTTATCTTTGTTCCTCGGACACGATGCCATCAACTTGACATCATCACCACATCTCTGTGCTGATTTCTAAAACTGCTGGTGGCTGATGCTTCCGCCATCGTCGCTTTACATGTCTGTCTCCGATCCGCTTCTAAAAATTCCAATTCCTTCAGTGTCCGTCCAGTCCCTTTCAGGGAAAGAGGAAGAATGAAAGATACTCCTCTGAGCACACAACCAAGTCATCACCTCTTCATGACTCCTGCTCGTTGAGACGTGAACGCGAGAAAGAGCTAACAGGCGCGGCCGTGCTGGGGCGCATTCTTTCTGCAGGAAGCTTGCAGGGCTGGGCTACCACCGGAGCGCCAAGAAGTGCAAGGAGAAGTTCGAGAACGTGGACAAGTACTACAGGCGCACCAAGGACGCCCGCGCCGGACGCCAGGACGGCAAGAGCTACCGCTTCTTCTCGCAGCTCGAGGCGCTGCACGCCTCGGCGCCGCCTCCGCCGCCGCAGCCACCGCCCCCGCCCTCGGGCATGACCACGGTGCAAGCTGGCCCTCATCAGCCGATGGAAATGGCATGGACGGTGGGCCCTACGGTGCTGGGCCCTGCCGCCGTCGCCGGCCTGCCGGACCTCAGCTTCTCGTCGTTGTCCGAGTCCGACTCAGAGTACGACTCGGACGACGACGACGACTCTGGTGCGGGGGAGGAGGGCCTCAGCGGGGGCGAGTGCGACAGGGAGATGATGGCCATCTTCGAGGGGATGATGAAGCAGTTCACGGAGAAGCAAGACGCCATGCAGCGCGTGTTCCTGGAGACGCTGGAGCGGTGCGAGGCAGAGCGCACGGCGCGCGAGGAGGCGTGGCGGCGCCAGGAGGTCGCCCGCATGAACCGCGAGCGCGAGCAGCTCGCCAGGGAGCGCGCCGCCGCGGCCTCCCGCGACGCCGCGCTGATTGCGTTCCTCCAGCGTGTCGGCGGGGGGCAGGGCGAGCCCGCGCGGCTCCCTCCGCACGGCGCCGGCGTCGTGCCCGCGCCGCCTATGCCGGACTGCGCCCCTCCGCCGCCTCGGCGCGACGCGGCCGCCGCCTCGCTTCAGCAGCTGGTGCCCGTACCGCCCAAGGCGGTGGAGGCCTTGGCGCGCGCTGGAGGAGAGGGCGGCGGGTCCACGCCGTCGCGGTGGCCCAAGGAGGAAGTGGAGGCGCTGATCCAGATGCGGAACGAGAAGGGCGAGAAGTACCACGACGCGGGGGCCAAGGGGCCCCTTTGGGAGGACATCGCCGCCGCGATGCGGGGGATCGGGTACAGCCGGAGCGCCAAGCGGTGCAAGGAGAAGTGGGAGAACATCAACAAGTACTACAAGAAGGTGAAGGAGAGCAACAAGAGGCGCCCCGAGGACTCCAAGACCTGTCCTTACTTCCACCAGCTCGACGCCATGTACCGCAACAAACACCGCAGCGGCACAGGCGGCAGAACGGCACCCAGAACGAACATGGCCTCCGCCGTCGCCGTCGCAGCAACCGTGCAGGACAATCCGAGCAAGCGCGAGCTCGAGGGAAAGAGCAGCAACGATGCCGACAACCGGAAGAATGACGAACAGGGGAACGTGCTTACTTCTCCCGCTAGCGGCGATACAGCACCAGGTGGCGCCGCCAAAAACAAGGTAAGATCTCACATTCACCGTAAAAGTTTCCGTATTTGGAAACCAATTAATTGCAGAAGCTAACCAAAATTTAGAATTGACGTTGTGCAGACGGCAGAGGGCAATGTGGATGATACAGATGTGCAGCACCAGCAGCGGTTCAGTGCGGACGAGACGGACAGCGACGACGACATGGACATGGCAAGAAACTACACAGTCTACACTGAAGAAGGCAATGACGAAGACAAAATGAAGTACAAGATGGGCGTCCAGGAACGTGATGTGATCGGGAGCAGCGGCAACGTCCTTGTGCCACCACCACCAGCAGCGACGGCTGCGGCACCGACGAGTTCAGCTGCCCCAACGAGCAGCACCTTCCTTGCCGTTCAGTAGAGGGCAACGCTGCAGGAGGAGGCCCGGTGCCAGCCGATCAGCACCAGTGCATCACCACCTTTTGCGGCCCATAATCACCGAGTACACTTGCCCTGCATCTGAACCATCCGAATACCATTTATTGATTTGTTCTGTAATAAGTACCAGATCATGAAAACCTCAAAAGGTAAAAAGAAGACAATGAAGAACAGAGGAGGCAGCAGAGACGCCTAAACAGAAAGTTCTTTTCTTTTTTTCTCATCATAGGTCATGTTATACTTTACCTATTGCTAACAATTGTACATTCATGTCTCAGTCTCAATTTCCTGTAATCTTCTCCGACAGAAATTGACCAGGGTTTTGGAGCGGCGAATCGACATTATTTGTTTCAGCCACAAATGTCTTATTTTTTTTCAATCATTCAGATAACCTTTTGCCCATTCCTGTTATTTCCCTTAGGGCTTGTTCGTTTTGAGGTTAATTCATGTGGATTAAGTGAGATTGAGTCGGTTTAAATTCATAATAAGTCAAAATACATCTCAATCCCACTTAATCCACTCTAATCCATATGAATTGGGAAGAACCGAATAAAGCCTTAGGGCTTGTTCAGTTATTTCTGTTCCATGTGGATTAGAGAGTATTAAACGAGATTGAGATAGATTTTGACTTGTTATGGATTTAAACCGACCCAATATCATCCGATCCGCATAGAATCATGTCAAAACGAATAAACCCTTAGACCCTGTTCAGTAGGTTAGGAACTAAACCAGACTAGTAACCAATCCAACTCATAATCGAGTGGATACTTATTCCTAGTCACCCGTCCATTTCCACATTAGGGATCAATCCAGAAGGTGAATGCCTGTTTTTGTTCTAGGAGAGGGATTGAAGGGTTAACTCGAAATTAGGCGGTTTTAGATCCAAAAATTATGGCAGATACGGAAATTGTTGTGCATGCGAAAAAATTACATATGTACACTGTGTGGGCGCAACCTAGATTTGAGCATAAAAGTCTCAAGTTTAAGTGTAAATAATGTCTGATATAACGTAAATGTTGATTCACTCCTAACAACAGCCCCCGCGTGCATGCAACCACCATAATTCAAGTGATTTGATTGGGAGAGTTGATTAGGGGGTTTAATTAGTTGAGTTGATTAGGAAATTTGATTTTTTATGGTAGCCACGGACACCATAAATCAAGAGATTTTCTTTTGCACTGTGCTCACGAAAAATATGTATATGGTACACTAGTGGACGCACTCCAGGTTAAGTGTAAAATGTTTTAGTGTTTACGTTGACAACTCTGATGCGTTATATTTATTATTGTAAAAATCCTAAAGTTTGAACATAAAATAGTGTTATATACATCGTAAACGTTGATTCAATCCCAGTCAACAGCCACCACGTCCACGCACCCACCATAAATCAAGGGATCTGATTACGGAGTTGATCATGTGATTTAATTAGGGGAGATAATTAAGAGATTTAAATTTTTAGCCGTTACATACACCATAAATTAAGGGGTTTCCTTTTTCAGTGTGCACGCGGGAAATATGCATGCATAACAGTGGTGCGCGCCCCAAATTTATGTAAAATCCTTTAACATTTAGGGTGAAAATCCTCATTTTTTCTTGTAAAACTGAGCCAACATGAGAGTTGTTGATAACTCAGATGTTTTGTATTTATGATCATAAAAATCATAAAGTTTGAGCATAAAATAATGACAGATATAGCGTAATATTATTACCATCAAAAATACCAAACCAAGTGAGATACATCATATTCATCATCATAAAATCCTCGAATGGAATGCTTAAAGTAGTGCAATGGTCGGCATAAAAAGTAATCATGGAGGCATAAACATGGATTTGATGAGGTCGTCGCCGAAGGATGCCCCCAAAGCCGCCGGATCAGAGGAGACAGTCCCCAGAAGATGCCCGAAGCACGCTGGGTCAGAGGATGTCACGCGGCCCACAACGTAGAGGGAGAACCCCGCACGCGCCTCTAGGGAGCCGCCACTTTCGCACCTCCAGATCGAGGAGCCGCTGTCGTCGTGCCTTCGAATCGAAGAACTCCCACCGTCGCACTGGCGGATCGGGTAGCTGCCACCGTCGCGCCACTAGATCAAGGAAACACCGTCGTCGCGCCTCCGAATTGGGGAGCCATCGTCGTCGTGCCTCCAAATTGGGGAGTCGCCGCCCGGTGCTTTCGGATCAGGGAGCTGTCGCCGCCGCGCCACCGGATCAGGGAGCAGCCGCCGGTCGTGCGTCCAGAGGCAGCCACCGCACTTGGCGTCACCGTTGCGCGCGTCTTAGGGCACCGCTGCCACCTTTCGCTCTCGAGCAACCGCTGCCGCACGCGCGTCTAGGTGGGCGTCGTCGCTCATGTATCAGGTGGGGCATCAAAAACAGAACCCTAGCGGTTTGATGCTCCTTTTTTATAGACACCCGGGATTTGGTGCGATTGAATCGGATGGCAGCGTTGGGCTAGGGCTTCTGATGTACAATATATATATATATATATATATATATTATATATAGGGTTGTGGTAATGGAAGCCCTGGGCTTTCATTGCTGGAGAGAGCCCTGGCCAGGGTAGGTCCGTGTGCGCGGGGCGACGTGTTAGGTGGTGGGAGTACCATGCGGTTGCACCAGGTCGTGGTGGGGTTGGGCATGGGGTGTTCCGCGTTTATGCATACGGATTTTGACGGAAACGGCCGCGTAAATGGGCATAGTGGGGTGTCGCGCGGGTGCGTCAGGATCGTGGTGGGGTTAGGCGTGGGTCGCGCGTTTATGCATGCGTATTTTGACGATAGTGGCTGCGTAAATTGGCATAGTTGTGTGGTCGGGACACGGTCGGGGTGTGGTGGGGTCAAGCGTGGGTCGCGCGTTTATGCTTGTTTAAATTGCCGATAGCAACTGCATATCCATCTGAGGCGACGTGTTTGGTGAGGTCGGGTAGTGGGGGTGCCACGCGGGTCAACCGGGATCGTGGTGGGGTCGCGCGTGGGGGTGAGCCATGTTTATGGTGCTGTAACACAATTGGCAGGTAATCGTAACCGTGTCGGCTCACGGAAATCTCGCGACATGCAAATCGCGTGGGATATTTGGAACATGCCATGAATATTGGCCAGGATGGTTTTGGCGAATATAGTAGGATAAATCCAAAACAACTGGGCTACACACCGCCGCCGCTTTTGTTCGATGACCTAGGAGAGGTAGGGCATACACGATGGTGACGGCCAGGGGATCAGTGCAGTGTGGAGAGGCTACAGCGACGACGTTATCCTGTGGGTCAGATGGTCGACATGCTGTAACTCCATCGGCTGTGTTACTAGTGCCTGAATTCCTTGAAGACAGCAACGCAGTTCATCCAAGTTTGGTGGGAGCAACTCACCGGATACCCATGAGGACAATTGGTGATCATGAGCGGGACACACCACACATTCTCCAAAGCCATGTAAGTTCACCGGATACCCATGTATTTGTTATACTGTCCGTGCAAGTTATGAAGTCCTAGAAATTCAGCATGCTGTAAGATTATTTTGTATATGTTCACTGCATGACGACTCCATTAATTGAATAGGATGATAGTATAGATCAACGATTGGTACCGAAGGTCGGTATGACATTTACTAATGTCGACGAGGCGTACCAATTCTATAGCCGATATGCATATGAAGTTGGATTTCCGTTGAAGAGATATAGGGAGAGAAAAAATTGCAAGTGGTTGAATTGTTCAATGGAAGGCAAGCGTGCCGAAAGAGGATCTGGTAATCCAAAAGTGTGTAATACAAGTTCCAAGCGAACACAATGCAAAGCTGGAATGAAACTTAAAAAAATCTATGACGATGCCAAAGAGAATATTATTTTAGTGTAGATTGATCTGATTCATTTGGAACATAATCATGAGTTCTTCAGGAAGGATACAGAAAAGAATCAGTTAGAGTGCAACAAGACACATGATCCCGAATACATGGAGTTCCTTAGTGCGATGCAAGAAAGCAGGATTCTGCAACACTATATTATGGATTTTGTTTCGGAAATGCATGGTGGACCAGAGAATGTCCCATTAACTGCACAAGACATGAGTAACCAGTAAGTCAAATTGTTATTTACACTGATATAATTACATAATGACGCTTTGTACGTATTGACGTATGATATATTGTTTAATGTTGACAGGAAGAAAGCGTGACAAAGAGAAAGAAATACCAATGATGTGTCTAAGCTCCTATCGTTTTTTGCATTGTGTAAAAAAGATAACCCACAGTTTTTCTCTGACTTCCAACTAGACAAAGAAGGAAAGATTTTGAGCATTTTTTGGTCCCATGCTAGCCAGCAAGCGAATTACATTGACTTTGGTGATGCAATTACCTTTGATACAACTCATAAGACAAATCTATATGATAAACCCCTAGGAATGTTTGTTGGTTGTAACCACCATCTGCAGTGCACCGTATTTGGTTTTACATTGTTGGGAGACGAAACTGTAGACACATTCGAGTGGGTTTTCAATGCATTCAAAACGTGCATGGGGCCTGAAGGACCACGAGTAATACTGACAGGTATGATTAATAAGCTTCTCAATTATTACGTTTTACTATCATTGGATTGAATGCAAACATAGTTGGTAATGTGTTGCATAATGTTGTGTAAATTTATGATTACAGATCAAGACCCAGCAATGCCAGTTGCACTAGGCAGGGTATTTCCAAACACAATCCATCGTTTGTGTTTATGGCATGTTCAGAACAGGTATATGCCATATTTAAACGAGTTGTACGCTAGATCTGAGGACAAGGATTTCAAATTAAGGTTCCAATCTATAATACATCATCTTTTGACTGTAACTGAGTTTGAGACTGTCTGGGCAATGCTGCTTGATGATTTCCACCTGCATGATAACATCAGTCTTACCAGAATGTATGAAATTCGTAAGGATTTAATACCCGCTTTTTTCAAACATGATTATTGTGGGTTGATGGTCTCTACACAGCGTAGCGTGAGCATGAACAAGCTCGTAAGGAGTGCTCATGTCGATGCAAACATGCCACTTCATCAATTTGCCAAGCAAATGTTGAAGCTTCTACACAGTAGGAAGATGGAAGAGGCAAAAGAGGCACTAGGATGCATGGTGAGTACGTAGAATATTATTGTGCCATAATATTTAACTTAATGTGGTATAACTATGATTTTGGTATCATGTAGCATCAAAAGGAAACAAATACACTGTATATGTTTGAGATACGTGTAGCGAGGACATACACAAGGGCTGTAATGAATAGGTTCCACGAGTCTTTGAAATATGTTACTGCATACAAGATAGCACATGATCCAGATGGTGGTGTGAATGATTGGGTAGTTCAGCATACTACAAGGTCGAATAAGATTGTGTGGGGGCAACACCAATTCAAAGTAATGGCTGATGCAGATGCTAGAAAGTATGCATGTGAATGCAAGCATTGGGAGCATACATGTATGTTATATTGGGTAATTGTTATATACAACTGTTTATTTGTAAGTGACAATAAGCGGACACATTATTTATTTGTTTTGCTGTAGGTCTGCTTTGTGTGCATCTTTTACGAACATTTATGCATCTTCATATTGATCGTATTCCTATGGAATACATCCTTCAGAGATACACCTACTCTGCTATACAAGATGTGACTTTTTCAAGGGATGATAAGAATTTGAAGGGTAAAGACGATGAGACTAAATCATATAGGCAAAAGATGTTGCTTAAAAAGGCAATGAAAGTAGTACATCATGCAAGTCTTTCAAGGGCGGGGCATGATAGAGCCCTAAAGATGATGGATGAACTACTTTTGCTACTATCGCGTTTGGAGCCAAATTTAGAAGGTGATGATAGTACTAGTGATGGCGAAGGCATCTAGGTATTTTTTGTATTATTTTAAATATCCGTGTATGTTTCATACATGATAATCTAAGATTTTATGCTATGTAAATGGGAAAAATGTGAAACTTGCCTGGTACAGGGCGAGGGGGATGATGTAAGAGACATGCAAGGAGAAAATCTACCGACTAGAAGGGCACATGATGGTGTATGTATATATATTATATATGATGTTTGCTATGTATAATGGTGTGTATTGTTTAGTAGAAAAACAACTATTTATTGTCAAACGTGTGATTTGTCAGGAAATTCAATTGATGCCTAGTATACATGAAGGTGGTGTGTGCGATACCCGATGTGCTATGCCTCTACAAGTACTAGAACATGTAATACATGCTTAGAAAAGAGGAAAAGTTGGTTACAATACACAACAATAACGGTTAGACCTTGATGCTGATTATGATGTTAAGATCAATGGTATGTGTGGGCAGCACGGTGCTGGACAGTTGACCACTGGCATATCACTGAGTGATGAGTGTGCAACAGAACTGGCGATTAAAAAGGTAATGGTATTATTAAAAACACATGTGCATGGGTATTTTTTTTAAAGTTTACGTACAAAGAGATGGATTTATCTACTAATATTTCAACACTGAGAAATTTTTATTTGAAAAATGTAGAAGCTAGATTTTAATGTGAGTGGAGTAAGCTTGAGAAGACCAGATAACGTGAAGCCAAAGGGCAGAACAATCAGTGATACAGAAAAAAGAGTTATTAAGTTGGGCGCAAAAGGAGTTGAAAGCATCTAGGCCCCTGGTTGGTTTTAGTGATTAATGACAACATAATGTTATATGTGACTAACATGTGTTTTCAAGAGACAAATGGTAAGTTAGGTCGCATTACAGGTAGAAGTACTACAACGGTGAAAACAATCCTGGAGATAAGAACTCGAAGCGACGGCTAAAACGACGAAACAAAAAGTGAAGGACTATGTAGTCTGAGTGTCAAGGAGTTGTGGACACTCGTGATTTAGTTAGGTCTTTTATTCTATTTTAGTCGTACTATAAAGAGGGGTTGTCGATGAGTAGTTTGACCAAGAGAGTTCTAGTGTAGTGTTGGTGCATATTCACACTCACATATAGTGCTAGGTGATACTCTAGAACATACACACAAGTTAGAACAAAAACCGATTTGAAAAACAGCAGAAAATAGAAAATAGGGTTTCTGACTTTGGGGCACCGGACTGTCCGGTGCGCCCTCTGCCAGGTGGGGCCAGGCTGGCCCAAGGGAAGGGTTTCCCCACGTAGAAACCCGAGAACGCAAGGTTCCCGAGTGGAATTTTAGAGGCGCACCGGACAGTGCACCGGACTGTCCGGTGTGCACCGGACATTGACTGTTCACTGTCCGGTGTGCCATCAGCCCAACAGCTAGCTGTCAGACCTAGCCGTTGGAGTCGACCGTTGGCGCACCGGTGGCGCACTGGACTGTCCGGTGCGCCCATGCGCAGAACATTGCTTGTAACGGCTAGTTGGTGGGTGAGGGCTATTTATACCCCCTCCACCCACCATATTCAATGTCTTGCTGCCCACATTAATTCCTGCACATTGGAAGAGCATTGCAAGCACCAAAATCCTAGTGAGGAGATTAGAGGATCTTAATCCCGCATTTGGACCTCATTAGCGCTAGCGAGAGCCACCTAGAGCACACACCACTTGCATTAGGCTTCTCTTGGTTAAGCGAAATTCTACGGCTTGTTACTCTTGGTGATCGGCATCACCTAGAGGGCTTGGTGGCGTTGGGAGCTCGGTGATCACCGTGGAGATCTTGTTGGTGACCCGACTCAAGTTTGTAAGCGGTCGTAAGGGATCTACGCGCCGGAGTGGCAAAGGATCATCTCGTAGTGAGCACTTGGTTCTTGTGAGGACCAAGGGGGAGCGATACCCTTGCGCGGGTGCTCCAACGAGGACTAGTGGAGAGTGCCAACTCTTCGATACCTCGGGAAAAAATTGGAGGAGTCTTCTAAACCTTGCTTTACATTCCAAACTTAATTCAAGCATTTTACATTGTGTATTTGTTTAGCAAGTATTTGAAGTATTGTCTTAGCATTGTTGTATTTCTAGTATTATTCTCTTAGTGCTAGTTGTTGGGGTGAAGTTGGGATCTTTCTTAGGGTTTAATTAGTGTTGATTTTTAGAAAAGCCCAATTCACCTCCCCTCTTGGGCATCATGATCCTTTCAATTGGTATCAGAGCCTTGTTGCTCTTAGATTAGCTTAACCGCTAGAGTAACGATGACCGGTGGGGATGGACCTCCTCTCGTTTTTTATGGTGATGATTTTCCATGTTGGAAAATTCATATGGAAGCATATTTAGAGGCTACAGACATTGGTGTCTACAAAGCCACCACACAAGGATTCCCCGAACCTAGAGATCCCACAAATCTTGTAGGTGATGAGTTTAATTATGAGAAATGGAATGCTAAGACCAAAAACACCCTTTTTAGAGGCCTTTGCAAAGATGTGTTTAATAGAGTTAGAAATCATAAAAATGCTCATGATTTGTGGATGGACATTTGTGCTCTACATGAAGGAACTAGAAGTGAGCGTGAGGAGAGATATCACATTGCTATGAGAAAGTTAAATTCTTTTGAAATGCTTGCTAATGAAAATGCCAATGCTATGTACTCACGTCTCAATATTCTTGTAGAGGAAGTAAATGGATTGGGGATTACACAAATTTCACAACCGGATGTTGTGAGGAAGATTCTCAATGTCCTCCCAATTGACAAATATGGACACATTGTCACTGTACTGCATCAAATGGATCTTTCAGTTACCACACCTACACAGATATTGGGAAAGATCAATGCTCATGAGATGTACATGCACATCAATGACAAGGATGAGTCATCTTCCAAGAGAAAGGATTTGTCTCTCAAAGCAAATCAAGAAAGAAAAGGAAAAGCTAAAGTACAAATTAAGGAAGAATCCTCAAGTGATGATGACCTTGATGCTAACATTGCCTTGATGGTGAGGAAGACCACCAAGATGTTAAAGAAGCTCAACAGAGAAGGCACCAAATTTGATTCAAGAAAGAAGAAATTCTTTTCTAGCAAAAGAAAGCCCATTTCTGAGATGGATTGTTACAACTGTGGAGAGCTTGGTCATCTTGCTCATCAATGTAACAAGCCCAAGAAAAACAAGTTCAATTGCAAGAAAGAAGGTGACAGCGATGATGAGAAAAAGGAAAAGAGATTCTTCAAGAGGAAGGATGGGAAGCAGAAGAGGTTCCACAAAAAGAAAAATGGAAAGGCATATATTGTTGGTGACTGGCTCACTGACATTGAGTCATCAAGTGGATCTTCTTCAAGTGAAGAAGAGAATGATGAAAAAGTTGCCGCCATCGCTAGGGACTTCTCTTCACCACCATCATCACCATTATCGACTTCTCACCTATGCCTCATGGCTAGAGGTGAACGGAAGGTACAAAATGATATTGATATTACTGATGATAGTGATAGTGATAGTGATGAGGAATTTGCTTCACCTTCCTATGATGAACTAGCTGACTTGCTTAAAGAATACACTCAAATCACTAGGAAGTCAAAAGCTAAATGTGATAAGTTGAAAAATGAAAATGAATCTTTGAATGCCAAATATGACATAGTTATGAAAGCTAGTGATGAAATGAAAGAAGAAAACAAAACTATGTCATCCACTGTAAATAAGCTCACATCCTCCCTAAAAGATGCTAAGGATAAATGTGACAAGTTAAATGAAGCTAATAGGGAGTTAAAAGATAGACTAGTGAAAATCAAGGAAGACTATACTAAGATTAAATTTGATCATGATAATCTTCTTGTTGAAAATGAACTTTTATCTTGTAATACACATGAGGCTATTAACCCTGTTGTTAAGATTGATGTAGCAACCTCATATGATGATTTGAGTCAAGGAGAGCAAACTAGTCTACATGATGAATTGACCGAAAAAGTTGAAGTCTTGACTTTATACAACCAAAAATTGAAGAGATACTTGACTGATGTAACTACTAGAGGAAAGGTTGCCATTGAGAACAATGATTTCAACAATGAGTTGGCAGTGGATAATGAAAGGCTTAAAAATAAGGTCAAGAAACTTAAGAGTGAAAATGAACATCTTGCAACAAGTGTGCAAAAGTTCAACAAGGGCCAATACCTCCAAAATGAATTGCTCATGAACACTGTCATGAAAAACAACAAGAGTGGTATTGGATACAATGCTTTTGTGCAAAAGAAAGCTACTACTCAATACAAGCCAAAGCAGACTCATAAGCCTATCAAATGCTTTGAATGTGGAAAAGAAGGTCACTTTGCCCACAACTGCATAGCCAAACCACCAACTCCCTTGGCTAAGCACTCAAGACCATTTGCTTTCAATGCTCATTACGTTCTAAGAAAAGTTGCAAATGGAAAGGTCAAAGTTACATTCCTAGGTCCACCAAGCAAGAGTAGACCTAGACAAATTTGGGTTGCAAAGTCCTTGATTGAGAGAGTCACTGGTCCTATGCAATATAGGGCCCTCAAAACTCAAGCTTGATTTGTCTATGGATGTAGGTGAACTACAAGACCGGTGGGAGCCATTGGGTTATTGACAATGGATGCACACAACATATGACAGGCAACCCATGGATGTTCACCTCACTTGATGAGAATGTTGATGGACAAGACAAAATCACATTTGGGGACTATTCAAAAGGGAAAGTTCAAGGACTTGGCAAGGTGGCAATTTCAAATGATTTATCAATTTCAAATGTTCTCTTGGTTGCACCCTTGAGCTTCAATCTATTATCAGTGGGTCAACTCTGTGATCTTGGACTTCAATGCTTATTCACTCCAACAGAGGTTATTGTATCAAAAATGGATGATGAATCAAAGGTGTTCAAAGGATTTAGATACAACAATCTCTACTTAGTGGATTTCACCTCAGAAGATGCAGACTTAAGAACTTGCCTCTTCACCAAAGCTTCACTTGGATGGCTTTGGCATAGGAGGCTTGCACATGTTGGGATAAGCACACTCAAGAAGGTATTAAAGAAGGACATGGTTAGAGGATTAAAGGATGTTGTATTTGAAAAGGACAAGCCTTGTAGTGCATGTCAAGCTGGGAAGCAAGTTGCTAATACACATCCTACAAAAGATTTCATGTCAACATCAAGGCCACTAGAACTACTTCATATGGATTTATTTGGACCTACAAATTATGTAAGTGCTGGTGGCAACCTCTACTGTCAGGTGATTGTTGATGATTTCTCAAGATACACTTGGGTGTTCTTTCTCCATGACAAATCTGAAGTTGCATCTATATTCAAGAAGTTTGCCAATAAAGCTCAAAATGAATTTGATTGCAAGATCAAGAAGATTAGAAGTGATAATGGTAAAGAATTTGACAACACCAACATTCATGAGTACTGTGATGAGATTGGGATCAAGCATGAAGTATCTGCAATATATACACCTCAAGAAAATGGAGTTGTTGAAAGGAAAAACAGGACCTTGATCACACTTGCAAGAACAATGATTGATGAGTATAACACACCGGAGAGGTTTTGGGCCGAAGCTGTCAACACTGCATGTTATGCATCAAACAGGCTATTTCCTCACCGGCTACTTGCGAAGACTCCCTATGAACTGCTAAATGGGAAAAAGCCAAACGTCTCCTTCTTCTGGGTGTTTGGATGCAAATGCTACATCTACAAGAAACACCATCACCTAGGGGAGTTTCAAAGACATTGTGATATTGGTTTTCTATTGGATTATTCATTAAAGTCCAAAGCATATCGAGTATTCAATCATGCCACTGGCGTGGTAGAAGAAACATATGATATGGAATTTGATGAGACTAATGGCTCCCAAGGAGCACTTGAAAATCTTGATGATGTAGGTGATGAGCCACTTAGGGAAGCAATGAAGAACATGCCAATTGGATCTATCAAACCAAAAGAAGATGAAGAAGAGGTGCAAAACATTTACAGGCCTTCTTCATCAAATGTACCACAAGATGATGAAAAAGATGAGAGGCATGCAAATGAAGATACATTTGTCTCTCATGAACAAGCAAGGGTACAAGCCGAAGATGTTGATGCTCCAGGATCCTCTTCCCAAGTGGTTGACAGGAGAAACTCATCACTACTTCAAGCACACCCTCAAAACCAAATCATTGGGAGTCCTTTACAAGGGGTTATTACTCGATCACATAGACATGCTTCTTTTTTTGAACATCACTCCTTTGTTTCTTGTGTTGAGCCTACATGTATAGATGAGGCGCTATAGGATCCGAACTGGGTGAACACCATGCATGAAGAACTTAACAACTTCACCCATAACCAAGTTTGGACCCTGGAGAAGCCCCCACAAGATGCAAGAATCATTGGAACAAAGTGGGTGTTCAGAAACAAACAAGATGATCAAGGCGTGATTGTAAGGAACAAGGCAAGACTTGTTGTAAAGGGATTCTCTCAAGTTGAAGGCTTAGATTTTGGAGAGACCTTTGCACCGGTTGCTCGACTTGAAGCCATCCGTATCCTACTCACATATGCATCATGCTATGGTATAAAGCTTTATCAAATGGATGTAAAAAGTTCATTTTTAAATGGCTTCATAAATGAACTTGTATATGTTGAGCAACCACCTGGATTGAAGACCCTAGATATTCTAACCATGCTTACAGGTTGTCCAAGGCACTATATGGGCTAAAGCAAGCTCCAAGGGCTTGGTATGAGCGTCTTCGCGACTTCCTCATCGAAAAGGGCTTCAAGATCGGGACCGTCGACACAACTCTATTCACAAAGAAACATAACGGTGATATTTTCATTTGTCAAGTATATGTTGATGACATAATCTTTGGCTCAACAAATGACTATCATTGCAAGGAATTTGGTGAGTTGATGTCGAAGGAGTTTGAGATGTCAATGATTGGTGAGCTGACGTACTTCCTCGGCTTTCAAGTCAAGCAAATGAAAGATGGTAACTTTCTCTCACAAGAGAAGTATACCAAAGGCTTGTTGAAAAGGTTCAACATGGAGAAGTGCAAACCAATCAAGACACCTATGCCAACAAATGGACATCTCGACCTAGATGAGGGAGGTAACCCGGTTAATCAAACTCTCTACCGTTCGATGATTGGTAGTTTATTGTATCTTATCGCATCTAGGCCCGATATCATGTTTAGCGTCTGCATGTGTGCTAGATTTCAATCTAATCCTAAGAAAGCTCATCTTCGCGTTGTTAAAAGAATTCTTAGGTATCTCAGACACACCCCAAGCGTTGGTCTGTGGTATCCCAAAGGAGCTACTTTTGACTTAATTGGCTATTCCGATTTGGATTATGCCGATTGCAAAATTGATTGAAAAAGTACTTCTGGTGGGTGCCATTTGCTTGGGAGATCACTAGTATCATGGACATCCAAAAAGCAAAATAGTGTTGCCTTGTCAACCGCCGAAGTGGAATACATTGCCGCGGGTGCTTGTTGCTCACAAATTTTATATATGAAACAAACTCTTCTAGACTATGGTGTAGTTCTAGAAAAGGTACCTTTGTTGTGTGACAATGAGAGTGCTGTTAAAATTGCTAATAGTCCTGTACAACACTCTCGCACCAAGCACATTGATATCCGTTATCACTTCCTTAGAGATCATGTTGCGAAAGGAGATATCATTTTAGAAGGAGTGAGGTCGGAAGATCAATTAGCGGAAATTTTCACTAAGCCACTTGATAAGACCCGCTTTTGCATGTTGAGGAATGAATTAAATATACTTGATCTCAGAAATTTTATTTAAGATGTCAAATGGTGTTGTCAAGCTTGCATTGCATATTTACATTTCTTGTATTGCATCTAGGGCTTGTCTAACCTAGTTGAGATAACCGCCAACAAAGCGAGTGAAAAAGCTTAACTCAGGATCAAACTTGACAAGTCTTAGCTTTAAGATTTTAGTACTAAAATTCTTACTTACTACGCAATTTTTGGTTCTTGAGATATGCATGAGGCACTACACTTAGGGGGAGTATTCAAAACTCAAATATCTCATGAAAACCCCTAGTGCAACGCCAAAATGCAAATCTCACCATTTGCCTATTTTCTCTAAAAATTATCTAGCCTATGGCAAAATATTTTGAAAATTATGAGAAAATATATGAGGGTGCCAATACATGTCCCAACAAGTGTTATTTTGTGTGATTATAAGTTGGGATTTGGTTTGGTTGAAAACTAGATAGAAAATTTCAAAAATTTCAAAATTTCCCTCTGTCTCGGCTCACTGGACAGTCCTGTGTGCACTGTCCGGTGCACCGGCCACGCGCGCGCAAGATCCCCTTCTCCTGTGCGCTGTCCGGTGGTTCACTGGACAGCTATTGTGCGCTGTCCGGTGTGCACCAGACATGCACTATAGACTGTCTGGTGCGCCCATAATCTGTTTTTAAAAATTTCTTCCCAGGCCTGAGCCCGAGGCCAGGCACTCCTTCTCAGCACTCCTCTCTGTCTTTCTGCTCTCTAGGGTCTCTCCAGCGGTCTCCACCCCTCCCTCTCTCATCGGCGGTCGTACTCTGGCGAGGTTGTGCTCCTGCCAGTGCCTACTCTTCCCTCTCGGTGAGCTTCCCCCCACTATTTTCCCTCTCCTTCTCTCTGTCTCTCTATGCAGACATTGCATCTCACCACCCCTTGTGCAAATTCTTCAATCTCTGTCAAATTTGTGAATCCAAGTGCATGAATAGGTTCCTATATGCTTCTTGAATACCCTTGCAGGTTCCTAGCTCCTTAGGGAGGGTTTCACCACCTCAAATAGCCTTTTCACCGAAACCCTAAACCTCTGCACGTCACGTGCTCGGTGAAATGTCCAAACCAGCCAAAAATGCTCCGATTGAACCCAAACTTTTCAGGCACCTTCACAACACCTCCAGTAACATACTCGTGCAATTTCACGCCAATCCAATATACCAAGCTTCAATTTCACACAATTCTCTGTTTCGAGCGATCAATTCCGAGCCGAGTGCCTAAATTTCATTTTCTTTGCCTAAATTCAAACCAAGCACACACTTCACTCATTTTTACCCATATAAACCTATTCATGAAGTATCAGCTCAATTCCACATCATTTCATACCTCAATTCGAATTTCAAACCTCCTATGGCACTATTTCTCGTTCAAACGCCGTTTTCGCGTCGTTTGACATCTCGATCGCCATATCTCTCGTTTTCTGTGTCATAATTCTCTGTGTATGTATTTATTCACATTTCATATACTTATGACTATGTGACTAATACATGCTCACCTCTTCTGTCATTTCAGTGACCTTGCCTGCCCGTGAGCCGTCTCCTGTCCTGCCTGGATTTTCACCTCTCCTGTGAGCTTTCCAGGTAGACATCCACTCTTTTGATATTCTATCATCTGTTATCGACTTGTGCTTAGCTTCTCTCTCTCATTTGCAGTCGTCAGGTCAGGATGCCGCGCACGAAGAATGTGTCAGCGCTAGGGAGAGGAGATGACGAGGACCCTCCTCGCCCCTTCAGGCAGGTCAAGGGGAAGAAAATTTATTTGGAGCAGCAGGAAGGATGCAAGAAGCAGCGTCTGGACAGAGCAGCCCGAGCAGCGATAGCAGCAGCAACAGCAGCCGCAGAGCAGGCAGAGCGAAGATCTCAGTTACAGATTCCTTTCGATCAGATTGCCTATCGAGTTCGTTGTCTCGCCTCTCATCCTCGCTCCTTCGCTCCTACCACTCCCAACATTGCTACCACTCCACCACCTACTTCGCCTGCTCCCGTCACTCCCGTGCCATCCACCACCTCAGCCATACCCACCACATCCACTACTCTAGCTTCCACTGCTCCTCCTCCCGCTTCTGCTCCTCCTATCCCACCTGCTCGCTTCCGGGAGCGCGGTGAGACTGAGGTGCGACCTCTGGCTGTGGATCCCAGGTTGTTTGATCTTCAACGTGCTACAGCGGCACGGGTACGTCGGTTCAGACACGTACCCGTGGAGACTTGGTTACCGGCTTAGAGGGACCCTGCTGTAGTTGACCTCCTCAGCACTCGTATTCAGGAGTCCTTCTTCAGAGCTTAGATGTCTACACAGATTGCTCTGCGAGTGCACCGGCTTCTAGACCTTCCTGCATTTCTGCTTGCTGCCGGTGCTGACTTTGAGGTACACCTCTCCTATCTGCCTGGAATTCTCACTCTTTTGACTACTAGCAGCAGATATATTGACGAATGGGTCCGAGTTTTCTATGCTACTGTATGGATCGACCCTGATCACCACTGGATGAGATTCCGATTAGAGCAAGAGAATATTACCATTCATGCTAGTCAGATTCGTTAGTTGTTTGGATTCAACGAGTCACCGACTCGTCTAAACAACATGTGCTATGGCACCTCTGGCCCTCCTCGTCGCCCTCACGGCGGAGTTGCTCCTGGTACAGCTCACGTCGCGGCTTTGTTCCACCCAACCTTTTCAGATGGGTCGCGACGTTCTCCAGCAGACTTCACCTTAGCGGCCAAGTTTCTTTATCAGCTCATGAGACGGACGCTTCTGCCACGGATGGGGTACAGGGAGGCTGCCACTCATATTCAGCTTTGGCTACTTGGTGCCCTGGTCTCTCACTCCGAGTTTGATTTTGTGGATTTCCTCATTTGTGAGATCGAGGACACCGTACTGGATGGTCTACACTCTCATCGACAGCTGCCTTATGCTCACTATCTGTGTCACATCTTTGCTCAGCTGATTCGGCCACCACAGTTTCAGGGTACTCTTGAGGTCTCTCGCCTCCACTTTGGGTCCTACCGTCCAGCTCTAGAGGATACTGTGCCGGCACCTGCTCTAGTGGTTGACACTCAGGCTGAGGACACCACCTTTCACCAGTTCGAGACTCAGGGTGCAGCAGTCCCTGACAATGATGATGATGATGACTTTGGGGTTCCACCTCCGCCTCTGCCTCCTATGCCTCCCCGCACTCATGATCATGAGGCTGGGAGTTCCAGTGGTGCTGCCCCTCCTGCCATTGACCCTGCTCTTGTGGCGATCCTCCAGACTCTTATTCAGTAGCAGGCTCACTTAGCAGCGGTCTAGCAGCAGATGTCCAAGAGAATGCTCTTGATGTTTCAGACAATTCAGGACAGGCAGGATACTCTACAGCAGCAGCTTCTCCAGGACCGGGCTAAGAACAGGGCATTCATGACTCTCATGCTTCAGCACACCGGTGTGCCGATTACCCCAGTTCACTCAGCACCGCCTCCACCTCTTCAGGCTCCTATTGTGCCAGCTATTTAGCCAGGACCCCCTCTTTAGACTACAGTCGGTCCTTCTTCCTCTCCGCTCCAGCCGGTCACCCTGGTTTTCACGTCGCCGGTCATCAGCTCCGTCAGCCCTCAGCTGCTAGTGCCACCAGCTCCAGCTGTTACCACTGCTGCTGTGGCGGTGTCTGTGACTTCTTCAGCTCCTGCAGCGTAGCCTCTGTCTGAGTCAGTACCAGCTCTAGCTTCTACAGTAGATCCTGGATCCAAGACTGACTCTGACCCCCAGCTGGCGTTCGCTCTACTGCCACGACCGCGACCGGATGCGCCCCCGCCACCACCTCCCTCTTCTGATTTGTAGGTTCGGGTTTCCTTTTGGTGTTTGATGCCAAAGGGGGAGAGATATGAGTTGTGAGAGCTAGGGGGAGTTAGGGAGTTAGTAGAGAGTCATTTTGATGTAATATATGTGCTTGTTACTCTCAGTACTAGCTCCACTTTTGTATGATGCTTTTGGCTCACAAACTCTATTATATACTCTCAATGCTTATGTTGACTGTGTGTGTATTATGTTTTCACCTTATATGTTATCACCAGTCTTCTAGTTCTTGTTCATCGATTTGATTTCACTTCTATATGAACAAGAAACTTACGATGTGTATGCGCTCATTCTTATTATTATGATACACACTATTTCTATCAAAGATTACTGAGTATAACTAACCATCTTCTCTATTGACAGAAATTTCAAAACAAACTACTCTCACAAATCTTGTAGGATTGTCATCAATCACCAAAAAGGGGGAGATTGAAAGCATCTAGGCCCCTGGTTGGTTTTAGTGATTAATGACAACGTAATGTTATATGTGACTAACGTGTGTTTTGCAGAGACAAATGGTAAGTTAGGTCGCATTATAGGTAGAAGTACTACAACGGTGAAAACAATCCTGGAGATAAGAACTCGAAGCGACGGCTAAAACGACAAAACAAAAAGTGAAGGACTACGTAGTCCGAGTGTCAAGGAGTTGTGGACACTCGTGATTTAGTTAGGTCTTTTATTCTGTTTTAGCTGTACTATAAAGAGGGGTTGTCGATGAGTAGTTTGACCAAGAGAGTTCTAGTGTAGTGTTGGTGCATATTCACACTCACATATAGTGCTAGGTGACACTCTAGAACATACACACAAGTTAGAACAAAAACTAATTTGAAAAACAGCAGAAAATAGAAAATAGGGTTTCTGACTTTGGGGCACCGGACTGTCCGGTGTGCACCGGACTGTCCGGTGCACCCTCTGCCAGGTGGGGCCAGGCTGGCCCAGGGGAAGGGTTTCCCCATGTAGAAACCCGAGAACGCAAGGTTCCCGAGTGGAATTTTAGTGGCGCACCGGACAGCGCACCGGATAGTGCACCGAACTGTCCGGTGTGCACTGGACAGTGACTGTTCACTGTCTGGTGTGCCATCAGCCCAATGGCTAGCTGTCAGACCTAGCCGTTGGAGTCGAACGTTGGCGCACCGGTGGCACACCGGACTGTCCGGTGCGTCCATGCGCAGAACATTGCCTGTAACGGCTAGTTTTTGGGTGAGGGTTATTTATACCCCTTTCCACCCACCATATTCAATGTCTTGCTGCCCACATTAATTCCTGCACATTGGAAGAACATTGCAAGCACCAAAAGCCTAGTGAGGAGATTAGAGAATCTTAATCCCGCATTTGGACCTCATTAGCGCTAGCGAGAGCCACCTAGAGCACACACCACTTGCATTAGGATTCTCTTGGTCAAGCGAAAGTCTACGACTTGTTACTCTTGGTGATCGGCATCACCTATACGGCTTGGTGGCGTTGGGAGCTCGGTGATCACTGTGGAGATCTTGTTGGTGACCCGACTCAAGTTTGTAAGCGGTCGTGAGGTATCCACCACGCCAGAGTGGCAAAGGATCATCTCGTAGTGAGCACTTGGTTCTTGCGAGGACCAAGGGGGAGTGATACCCTTGCACGGGTGCTCCAACGAGGACTAGTGGAGAGTGCCGACTCTTCGATACCTCGGGAAAAAATTGGAGGAGTCTTCTAAACCTTGCTTTACATTCCACACTTAATTCAAGCATTTTACATTGTGTGTTTGTTTAGCAAGTATTTGAAGTATTGTCTTAGCATTGTTGTATTTCTATTATTATTATTCTCTTAGTGCTAGTTGTTGGGGTGAAGTTGGGCTCTTGCTTAGGGTTTAATTAGTGTTGATTTTTAGAAAAGCCCAATTCACCCCCCCTCTTGGGCATCGTGATCCTTTCAGGAGTCAAGAAGAAGAACAGAAAGTGCCAAAGGTGTGGCATTGTTGATGGTCACAACAGTCGCACTTGTATATCTGTGGAGGAGAATAGGCTTCGTTTAGCCAGCCTTACTGGTCGGAAGAGAGGGCGGCCCCTAGGTTCTAGGAACAAGGGTTCATTTGATGCTCCAAGTTGGAATGAGACATGCACTTCAGAAAACATCGTGGGGTATCACAGATAATGATTCGTCTAGTGAAGAGTAGATGAAAAGCATTTTAGGACAATTGTAATGTAGTAACATATTTGTTATTACACATATGAACGAATTTGTAAATCTGATACCAGTTGATATTCACAAAGTATAAGTAATAATGTAATACTACCTAAAATGGAAAGTGTTGTAAACTGTATACGAATTTTGCATAATTGTGTTATCAAAATAGCGTAATCCGTCGTTGCAGAAGATTTGGTGGCAAATACTGGTGAATAATCGCTTTGTGAAGAAAACACACAGCAATAATAACTTGTGAGTAAATGTTCGGTACAAATATGAGCTGATAATTGAAGTTTGAACTGAACACAACATTAAACAAGAGTGGCATCATAACTTGTTTAATACACATAGGTCCACGATATACCAACTACCACAAAAGTTGCATTACAGTTCCATAGACATGCAACAGATATTTGGCTTCACAAAAGGTTGTTTCATAACAGACAGTCCATCCAGCGACACTACTTGCGTGCAAACTTGAATCTTTGAATTCCTAGAGGCAACGGGAGGCACTTGTTCTTGCTATGAAATGTGAGGTAATATAGAGCAAGAGATCATAGGTCACGAGAGTCATCCTGCATAAAACACATTTTGTCGAACTGATTAGGTTATAAAATAAAGGTGGAACGTAAAAATAAAAATTGCATAACCAAAAATTCAGTTACTGGTTGTATATATTGCTTGATAGAACCATCCATGTAGTCATAGTACTGGATGTACCTCATGACAAAGAAGCCACAGTCATTAGATCCCACTTTCATGGTGGGACACATAGGTGGCATGCCAATTGGGAAGTTTCCAAATTTAGGAATGCGTGAATTGGGCCGGACTTGTTGCAAAGATTTGTTGAACCTATTCATTATAACCCTAGCCCATGGTAATTTCCTTGAGCCTATGTCCATTTGGGAGTAATGAAACATCTTCCACGTAGTACCACCCAGTTCCGGACCATATGGATTGGAATCTAAAATGTGAATGCACCGAAACTGAATATTGATGACATACAATGTCTAATGGCCCATATGTAGTATAGGGACCATGATCTGTTTATGATCACAAGTTAGAGATATGAAATGATACCATTAGTGTGTAGGTGAGTGATGAATATACTTGCATAGCAGGAAAAAATAAGCTTGAAACAAGATAACGATTTATACCGATTTGTAGTCAACACAGTTGTCCAGCTGAGGCAGTGTCTTGTCCAGGTAATCATCAAGGACGGCTTGGTCATAACTCTGAGGAGACTTGCTATGGCGTTCATGCTCCTCAAAGTTGAGCAGAGCCTAAATAAGCATAATTACTATGTCATAGAAATCTGTAGGCAAAGTATAGTAAAATTAGGTGGATATTAATGAAAGGTTACATACACCAACATGACGTCCAGTACAAGTCTGTTGTTGTTCATGGATGAGCGATGATTTACATCATCATCGTGAAAACATTGAATGAAACACTACATGAAAACATTATCGAGACACATCCCATCTCCAAATGATTGTTGAATATCGAGACAATTTCCAATACATTCACCAAATTCTATGACCTTCCTATATAATAATGTAAAAACAGATATGTTAGTCATTATTTATGTAAGAAACAGCCTACATGTTCTGTTGGTCTTAATATTTGAAGACTAAAACCTGTTTGGGTCGATGATTGAGGAGCACAAAAAATCACGGAGCGACCGAGCACAGTCCATCTCTGTTAACTGTGGCAATGAGTGCACATGTGTAGTGTGCAAGGTGTGTGTTTCCTCTCCAGATGCAACCTGAAAAACAATGCAGGTAGAGAATATACTAGTTTATGAATGACACTATAGGAAACGCATAAATTTTCGTGGGCCAGAATATTTTCATCGGCTGGCCCATGAAAATACGGCAATTATTTTTGTTGGCCTCTTGACCGACGAACATATGGAATGCTCATGTGCAGGAGGGTGAGCAGGAGGCTCCTCAGTAGGATGCTCATGTGCAGGGTGAGGAGGGTGAGCAGGAGGCTCCTCAGCAGGATGCTCATGTGCAGGGTGAGGAGGGTGAGCAAGAGGCTCATGTGCAGGATGAGGAGGTTGACCCTATGGGGGCAGGCGGCACGGGCGACGCGTCGGATGGTTCTTTTTCTACGTCCTTCAGGTATAATTAATTAATGTTGATTTTTATTTCATAATAATTCAACTTACTTATGCATATTAGTTTTTAATCATTTCATCATATTAAATTGACTTGTATACTTAGGTATAAGAAGAGCAATGCGCTTGGTCCGAGACCTGCCGAGAGGAGGCTCATCCGGCCGCATGGAGAATGGTGGGGCTTATTTCTGTTGTGTTAATTTTTTAATGTGAACGTGATTGCACAGGTTTACTTATTTTATTAATGTTTGTAGGTCATGGGAAGACTTGACTTGGGACGGTATAGGCAGACGTTCCAAGGTGAACGCGGTGTTGGGTAGCCTCTGTCGCTTCTACTACCCTGACATGGTGGAGCTCAATGGCGAGAGGTTCGCGGCTATGCAGTGGGCCGACTGGGGTCTGAAGGACTATGTCCAGCCAGGAGAGCTAGGGGAAAGCAGTAGCGGAGGGGGAACTTCGGAACAAAGACGAAGGACTTGTTAGGTGGCTGTGTGGGATGAGTTCTGGGTGAGTTTACTTTCGTATATAAGCAATTCATTGAATTATTGCTTCTCATAATCTTACTTTAACTTAACATCTCCGTTGATATGTAGGAGAGGTTCCAATTGGAGAATGAGGAGGATCAGGCTCAATGGGCACGTGTGAAGAGGCACTTTCAGAAGTGTGCTGATAAGGTCATCAAGGATGCCAAGTACAATGCGCGCATCGCGGCCATCAACTACTACTACAAGAAGATAAAGGGGCAGAACATGAGCAAATCAAAAGGGGCCAATGAGATCTACCTCACAGAGGAGCGGTACCTGGAGAGCGTTGTGGATTGGCTTGCGAAGGACATGGAAGCCTGGAGGTGGTTGGCTAAGAGATGCGCGTCGCCTGAGTGGATTGCAGAGTCCCAGAAGCACCGTGCCAACCGTGGCACTGAAGGACCGGGGCACAGGTACGGCGCCGATGGACACCTTGGTACCGCACGCCACATGGTAAGTATATAAATCAAACTTGTATGTTACATCTATGAAAATTCTATGGTTTAACTCTTCTTTTTCATGCAGGAAGCTAAAAGTGGAGTTGCTCCAGGTTTTATGGAGGTTTACGTCCGTGGTCACCGTGGCCCTGATCCGGCGAACCCTGATGTGCTATGCAGCGAGGCGGCAAGGGAGAAAATGGTAAACAAGTTTGTATTTACGAATTAAATTGCATGTTTTGTGTCTAACTCCAACTCCAACTTTCTTTGCAGAATGCATATGGGGAGGAAATGACTCAACGCCATGGGCTTGACTTTGACTGGATGCATTCGGACTTAGATGCCTCGGCGTTGTACCACAGTGGTCGGGGTAGAAAGCATGGCAGGTGAGGTGTTTGTGTTTGATTCGACAATTTCATTAACAAGAATGTGTCCACTTAATGGCTCAACTATGTGTACCATACAGGTTTGCCTTTGGCACCGGCGTTGTGGAGTATAACAGGACAATAGGTCAAGGGAAGGCATCGTCTTCGGCAGGGAGTTCTCGCTCCTCCAGGTCTGCTCGAGAGGCTCAGCTGGAGGAGGAGACTCAAGCAGCATAGGAGCAGGCTCGAGCAGCGCAGGAGCAGGTCGGACAGCTGATGCAGTATATGGCTTCTTATTTTCACGTAATTCGTCTATCTCATCACGTGTCATTGAATTCAAAGTATAATGTTGCGATTCTAACGTTTCATCCACTTGTAGGAAATGACTTCTGGACTCGGCCCTGATATGAACTTGCCCGCTTTTCGCCCTCCCCAGGTAACACTATCTAAACACTTCAATTCCATAGCAACTCTTTTTTTATTATCAAAAAATGGCTCGCAGGCACAAGGATGGGGACAGTGGCCAGAACAAGCTCCAGAGTTGCAGCCGTTTACGCCACCACCCCAGGGATCTCAGCTAGCTCCAGCGTCGCAGCCACTTTGGACCGGTGTTGGGTGGACGCAGGCACCTCCAGGCACTTGGACAGCTCCACCACCCCATGGATTGTAGCCAGCCCCGGGATGGGTGCCACTGGTCTCCCAGCCACTGCCGGGCTCTCAGCCACTTCAAGCGTGGATGGCACCGCCGGTGCCGGGGTGGGTGCCACCACCTCAGGGGTGGCCAGCACAACACTACCCGTGGATGCATGCACAGCCTCCTCAGCACATTGGATCACAGGTGACGTTCCATGTTTAATTTTATGCAAATAGTGACCAAACATAGCAATGTATAGGTATAGGGATAGCAAAACACAGCCTTATTTGAATGATTGATGAATTGCAGGGTTCAGTGTCACATGCTCAGGGATCGGAGGGTGCTGTCAACGTCCAAGACTACCTCGTCCATGGTTCCGGAGGGAGTGGCCACCTTCCTGGTGGCGGAGGAGGGAGTGGCCAAAACTCCCACAGCCCGCAGGAGTGAGACTTGTCGTGAGTGAGTTTCTTTTTATGTGCAGTTGTTATGGACTATGTATGTACTTTATTATGGATGTGATTATGGTTTGAAACAATTATGGTATTGATTATGGATGTGGTTTGTGAATTCTGTACTGAAACTGTTTATTGTATATGTGTATTTTACTGGTAATTAAAAGGTGCAGAAAAATCTGTTTTGGGGGGTACCATGAATTTTCGTCGGCCTGCACAGAGGCCGACGAAAATAGCTCTGGTCCAGCTATTTTCGTGGGCATGTGGAAGCCGACGAAAATACCCCGCCGGAGCACCTATTTTCGTCGGCCTTGGGGGAAGTCGACGAAAATAAGTAATTTACGTTGGTACCGACGAAAATAGTTGCATATTTTCGTCGAATTTATTTCCGGTGGCTATTTTTGTCGGCATGCTGACGAAAATAGCCTTTTTCGTCGGTTTATGCTTATTTTCATGGGTTTTTGGCCCACGAAAATATATGTGTTTCCTGTAGTGTGAGTTATGTGAAGTTGGGAGGTCATACATCTATATTTGGAGTACTTACATGACCACTAGGTGTCTGATCAAAAGGGGGGACGTGTCAGTTTGAGTGTCATGAGATGCATCAATGTCACCTCCCTGCCCCAAAAATCAATGATATTATGTTTAAACCCTCAGTCATGTGTCAATTACATTTAATCGATAACTGAGATTACAAAGGACAAAACAAATATGAAACATATACATGTTTTTGTGGTGTGGCGTCAAACATCGGCAAGTGGGAAGACGTATATGAGCTCATAATGTTGCAATCTGGTATATGTTGAGGTGGGATGTTTATGTCCCTCGATAGTTTATTGCCAACATTAAAATAGTAATCCTGTTGACATTATTATGGTTTTGTCTAATATTTGGATGCAAAGTGGAAATCAACATATAATGTAACAATGATGAGATTGTATATAATACCTGCTTTTTAGAGTTTGAGTATGTGTTCGTCTCCATGGGTGCAGTAACATCCAAATCATCAGGGCAGCCCTCAAATGCACGACACATTTGTTGTTGCTTTTCATGTATTTCCTCAAACTAGGTGCCTGTCAACTCCGTAGTCGGCTGCGAAGTTGGCATAGTCAGGTCCGGAGTATTTTGGGTACCAAAATGAATGCAAGCCTCTGTAAGGAAAAGGTTTTAGTAATTGAACTGAACAAACTGAAAATGGTGAACTAAAAAACATAAATTGAAAAAATTTACAATGTAGGAAGGTCACCTTACGATAGATGATGAGATATATCTGGAGGTTTAGCTGGTTGAGGCGCTTCCGCAGCATTGTCTGGGTCGACAGACTCCGCGCGAAGGACATCATCGATCATCTCAGCAAATATGTCCACTAATTCATACTGCTTCACAACCATCTTGGTAAGAGTATTTTTGATGGTGGAACAAGCTTTGCCAACTTCAGAATCGTACTCAACCAACTTTTCTATGAATTTCGGCCGGTCACGTGGTTGGAGCTGCTTGATCTTACTTGAAAGCATATCCTTGATCAATGGAAGCTGGATATGAATGGTATGATGACCACAAGGATTAGGACAAGGGACATAAAAAATGTTTGTCCTACCCCTTTGCTGTGAAATAATATATGATAATGCATAAGTCATAATTAATACTTAGAACATATGGATATAATTATACATAAAACATTTGTCATGCCCAATAGTTAGTTGTGCACATGGATGCCATGTCTGTTTTGTCATAAACTAACCTTGGATTGTACATGGACACTAGGGACAGCAGAATAGCAAGTTTCTGAGCTGCTTCAGAACTGAAAAAATTGTAATATAAGTAAATGCATGAAAGATACCCATAAATATATTGAGGGCCCCAACGAAAAAATGAAGTATATGATGTCTATTGCGAGTTTATGCGGACTGGTACAAAAACTAATAGTGATGCGACAGATATACAACATGCCCATAATAAGAGAAAATGCATATTTATGCAGGGTAATAGCTTCATATTTTTTTGTACAGATGGCATACCTCACAATGGCCGAATGGTTCCCCGCTTTGGCGTGGCTTCCTCTTATCAGCTTTTGTCAGTGCTTGGATAATGTTTTTATCGAAGAATTTTATGCGAGGTGTGCCACGTTTGTTGTGGGGGGCTGCAGCGTCATGCAAGTGGTCCAAATAATACAACTACAAAAATCAAAAATGAATTTATACTATCATGGGTGGTAACTGCGTAACTAAAAAAAGTAACACAACATTTTAATGAGTACATCATAAAATAGATTCAATGCGAATTGCCAAAAAATGAACAGTCCAATATTATTTACTTACTAGTATGACAATTGAACATCCATATATCGTCGTAGAAACGTTAGTAGTGCTTCTTGTATGCCACTTATGAGCAGCTTCACAAAGGTCGTTGAAAATTAAGTGGCACCAGTCTGTCTCATGGAAACGATCCATTTCTTCCGTCAGTAACACCTCATGGTTAGATATGCCCTAGCTGGAAGTGGGGAACAACAATCTATTGAATAATATAAAAAAGAAGCATATAATGGAGAGGTCACTGTCGTCTCCTTTTCTCAAACGGTCCTGAAGTGATGCAACAACGAACTCATCTTTAGACAAACCAAGTTCAGCCCTCAGGTTATTGCCCGCCACTGCTTCATCGATGCCTAGTGGCTTACCACCACCGGCATTCGTTAGGCCAAGGATTAGGTGGACAATTTTTTTGTAATATTTAGTTCCTTGCCTTGACCGGGGCGAATTGTCATGTCCTTGTGGTCCAACTTATCCATCAACCACTGAAGATGAGATCGGCTGTCCAGTGCATCAAGGGTCATGTCGAGGATATTGGAAAACCCTTTTTCTCGCAACGGCTTATCGTTGCCTCTCATTCAATATCTTAATGGTTATAATAACATCCTGAGGGTTGCATCTCACATTGAGTTTCTGAAAAAATGTATGAAAAATTGTAATAAATGGTGTATCAGCCATCAAATTAGCACACATAATGTATGAGTTTGCAACTAATATAACATAATAGCTAGATAAATAATACATGCCATGTTTGTATACAATAAAAAATGGTGGCAAAATGTTGAAAACTCAATATGATATTGTAACCGCAGTTCAGCACATGTAACCTATCGTGAAGTTTCGACTACTTTCATCCTTAGTGTATACTAATTAGTATTTAATATGGTGTATCAACGCATGCTTAGTGTATACTAATTAGTATTTAATATATATATATATATATATATATATATATATATATATATATATATATAAATATGTATAACATATAACCTGTCGTGAAGTTTCGACTACTTTCATCCTCTTTGTGCATGTCTTCTGTAAGATTTTGTTAGGAATTCCAGTAGCTTTACGCTTCTTCGTAGGTGTCATAAAATCATCGTCGTCATCACTAGATCCAGTTTGGTCAGTGTTTTCATGAATAACAGATGGTCTCTCGATGGGTGCAGGACGATGAACGGCATGCTTTGTGTTGGGAGGGTCTCTAGTTGACGCCAAATGCGGTATCTCAACACTAAGGAATTCTTGGCTTGACTCGATGGTTATGCGTTTAGGATTAGCCGGAGGACAATCCACAGACTTCATGTTGTGATAGAACACCCTTCGTAAAATAAAAAAACTTCAGGTAAGAATAATATAACAAAAAAGGCATATATACATATACTCTTATGACACTGCTAGGGTATGTATAGTGTGCATAATGTGCAGAACAACAGATGTAGGCTACAGAGATGTGAAAAAGGAATGCATAACAACAGAGATGTGAAAAACACATTTATATATAATAATTTGTACAAAATAAAGCAGTGCATAGTGTGTACCAACAAATTATGCAAAAAAAATCATAAATTTATAAAATTATAGGTAGTATAACTCTCGGAAACAACAATAAGAACACAATAAGATAACATCACTAATCTATTGATTGCTATTATAAAATTATAAAATTCGTTTATAAACAACATTCAATACTATATAAAAAAGCAACAGTATGAAACAATTATGCAATTGTAAAATTGGAAGCCCTTATCGGATCCTACAAAAAAATTACCTGTGTTTCCGAATGCAATTCAATAAATTTCAAAGATCGGTGTGCTTTCACTTGTCAATGAGGTGGTACTACAGACAGTGATAGATATTGCGATACAACCGGTGGATTATGTGAAATTAAAGCGTAAATGGGAGGGATTGGGATGGGGTGTGGCGAACCTGAAGGCGACGGTACTATGCGAAAGAATGTAGGGAAATGGAACGAAGAAGGAGAGGGGAAACGAACCATGGCGGAGAACGGCGAAGGGCAAACGATGATGCACGGCGATTAGGGCAAGTGGGGGCGGTCGTCGATGGCGATCGTAGGAGAGGGTGACGGCGACGGCGAGGAGCGGATTTTTTAGGGTTTTGGTGGGGCCGCGACGAGTGGGTTGATTGTGGTCGGGTGGGTCTCGAACGTTGACCATATTGGCTCGGTCGGCTAGCGGGGAGCGACGCGGGACTGTGGGGACCCGTAGTGTGCGCACGATCAGTTGGTCAGTGTGTGTAGGTCGTGTTCATATGAAGCATAAAGTGTTGTGCAAAAGATCGTAAACAGTTTATAAAAAGCATTAATCCCGAACCACACCCCGCACGTGGTATAAATTGTTGTGTGTACGTCGTGTTCATATGGAGTATAATTTGTTGTGTAAATGATTGTAAACACTGTGCGTCCGATTGATATGCAGTTGTTATCGTCAATTTATACAAGCATAAATCCCGAACCACAACCCCACAGCGACCCAACCACACCGCTATGACGATTTATGTAACCGTTGCCATCAAAATACACATGCATAAACGCGGCACACCCCCACGCGCGACCCCACCACGACCCCGGTGCACCCGCGCGGAACCCCCGCCATGGCACCGCTCGACCCGTTGACCGCGCCAGCGGATCACCCTGGCCGGGGCTCTCTACAGTGATGGAAGCCCAGGGCTCCTAATACATAAATATATATATATGTCATATAATTTTCCCAGCTATTAAAAAAATAATTAGAATTTTTTCATGTGGAGTTACATGTTTGTGTGCAACAGAGTGAGCAGACAATTTCCCTTGCTATTAAAAAAACAAGGGTCGAGGAATGCTGACGATGACCCTGCAAACCTTGTTTAATATATGGTTGTGTTATCTAAAGTTAAACTGAGCCATAGAGGTTGATGACCATGGAACCATTACTACTTAATTATTGGTGAATGAACTCTCCGTTCTGTTGCGTCTCCTATTCTAGTTTGGATTTATGCTTGCCATTCACTCCCTTTAGTCTAAAGTATAAGTTTTTGGAGAGTTAAACCATATAGAGTTTGATCAAAATTGTAAAAAGGATTACAAAAAAAATCGTGACATCAAACAGGCACACCATAAAAATATAGTTAATAAAAGAATCTAGTAAAATTTATTTGATAAAGTCAATATTATCATTTTAGTATATAAATCTGATCCAATTTGAATACTTCAACTCTCTAAAAGAAATATCATGACGACTTGAAAATATATACCGTTGTTTCGGAGCTTGCCATCGACATCACTTTCGTTAATCACTACGAACTCGTCTTCTTATCGAGTGTCCCACACACTCAGCAAACATCATTTTACACTCGACAAAGTCTTTACTGAGTGTTACACTCGGTAAATATTTTATCGGCAAAGGGTTCTCTGCCGAGTACTTTTTTCGGACACTCGACAAAAACTTTGCTGAGTGTTGAAAAACAATCAGCAAATTAAGAATCACAAAGAAACCCAAAAAACAGTAAAACATTTTTAAAATTATGGCAACAACTCTCCACGACCACTATACCATTGCCCTACCTATCGCCCTATTATTTTTTACCATTTTTAATCAAATTTACATGTTTTGTAATTGATGAGATTCGAACTCGCAATCAAATTTACATGTTTTGTAGTTTGTAAGATTCAAACTCATAACCTCTCTCGCGCATAACCTCTTCTACCACTACACTATCAATTGTGTCTATATTACGTTTTCATTCCTCATGTATTATAACAAACCGGGAGTAATTTGATTATTTGAGGCACTAAATAAATTCAATTGAAAATATTGCCAATTACAAAGTTGCATAACCTTTCAAGATCTACAAGTTCTATTTTGATAGTTTCTACATCCGACGGCGTTTACAAAATTTGAATTTTAAATTTGAAAACTTTACACGAATTTTTCAATGATAAGATGATTTCAAATCAAAAAATTGTCAAGGACAAAGTTTCATTACATTTTTCAATACCTACAACTTTTATTTTGGTGGTTTTTCCATCCGAGATAGTTTGAAAAAAAATCAAATTTTAAACTCAAACATATTTTTGCATGAAAAATGATTTCAAACTAAAACATTGGCAACTACAAAGTTTCATAACTTTTCAAGACCTACAACTTTCATGTTGGTGGTTTTTCCATTCGAGGTCATTTTTAAAATTCAAATGTTAAATTTTTAAATTCAGACGTTGTTTTCGTTGACAAGATGACTTCAAATGAAAAAGTTGTCAACTACAAAATTATATAACTTCTCAAGATCTACAAAGTTTATTTTGGTTGTTTGGTCATTTGTTCATATCACATGATAGTTCTAACATTATTTACAAATCTTATATATCTCTCTTGTAATCATAAACTACAAGAGATATATAGGTTTTATGAACAAATTTCTTTTATTTTGTCATATGAATATGAATAAATGATCAAAATATAAATTGTACATCTTGATGAGTTATACAAATTTGTAGTTGAAAACCTTTTCATTTGAATTAATTTACTGCTTCAAAATATGATTTTTAAATTGTCTTTGACTAATGTTGAAAAAAACACTCCGCAAAGTAGCTCTTTGCCGAGTGTCAAAAATAAAACACTCGACTAAACGTTTATTTGCCGAGTGTTTTTTTACCAGGAGTTTTTTGTTTGGCACTCGACAAAGAGCTTCTTTGCCGAGTGCCCAAAAGAAAACACTCGGCAAATCATTTGGCACTAGCCAAACAATCGAATTCTGATAGTGAATAGTTGCCATTTTTAAAGCCATTTCCTCTGTACCAGAATAAATATATTTCTCTGTCAGTGCTGATGAGATGGAAGATGGTGTGGTGGCTGATGTTTCTGTTGGCGGGTCGCGTCCGCCTCGTGTGTATCATCTGAGCAATCGTGTGTATGGGCCGGACCGAAGAAAGTGACATGTTGGGCACCTGCGTGCGCGAGAATAGCTGGGCCTGATTTGGCAGCTTGTAAGCAAGCAGTACTTATGCACTGCCTGATGGAAGGGGCAGGGATTATCGAAAACATGAACAACTATTTTCTCTCTACAGAAGATACTCAATCTTTCTCGTGATCTTCCCTTCCTCTTCTCTTGTATCTTCCTCCACTCCTGCTGTTCTCTTGGTATCAGATTCGTTCGATCCTTGGAGTTTTCTACCTCGATCTGTTTTCCTCAATTTCACCGCATCGACATGTCGCTCGACACGAAGTTCATCCTCGACGCGCGGTGGGCCAAGCGGGACGTCTCGCGGGAGGCATCCAGGCGTGTCCCTGTTCCGACCCAGTCCGCGGCTGTCGGAGCTGACATGGTTGCCGACAACTGGGGCGACCTCTTCGATAGCGGCAACGACTCCGTCGAGCAACACTATAAGGAGCCCATCACCGCCGACAACTAGGGCGGATTCTTTGGTGAAGCGGATGCGTCTGCCAATGCCGAGTTCGCCGGCCACTGGGGCAACCCTTCCTCCAACCCCGACGTCGCTGCCTGCGTCACGCCAGAGGTTGCGGTGGAATCGGTGCACCCGGCCGCACGCGGACGCTTCTTCAACGACGATTCAGGTGCCCCGCTTGACTCGAACGACGACAGCTCTGTCCACGGCAGCCACAGATTCATGATGTCCCATCTCCTGGAGCACGAGGCTGACACCGCCTTCCTTCCCCACTCGGATCAACGGGTTGGAGTCAAGGCATGGCTAATCCTGCGCGGGTGCACTCCCGCCTCCTTCAACGCCGCCTCCACCGACCCCAACAACGAGATCTCAAGCGCCGTCCCCGTGGACGCACTCGCCAAGGCCGCGCCCGCGCTCTTTGCTTCGAGGGCACCCAGACCATCGCTCAAGTACCTACAACTGCTTCTCCCAGCGGAAATCGACTTCGACCACATTGACCTACCGACCGCTGCCACCGCGGGGCACATCGTCGCCCAGGTCATCGGCAGCAATGTGGTGTCCATGGCGGAGGACCAACTCAGGTGCGCCATCTGCACTGGCCAGATCGAGCACCTGCTACTGCAGCACCTCAAGCCTTCACCGACCTCGATTGGTGCCAAGGTGGTGTTCGATGAAATGCAGCAAAGCATCAATTCCGCGACAACGACACCCGCATCCTCAGCTCTGACAACAACAACGACTACACCCGTGGCTGCACCGGCCACCTGGCTGGACGCGCAGCTTGCTGCGTCGACATGCTCATCAGCATCAGTTGCTCAAGAAGCTACACCAACATCACTCCTCTTCCTCCATGGTGGATTGGGTATGATGGATAATGTCTTACCTGCTAATTCTATTTTCCTGTCTACCAACATATCACTCAGCAGCATGGAGTGTTTGAGAGAGTTTATGCTTCACCTTAAGCTCAGCACCACCAGATTCACTATTTGTGATGAAAGTGTAGTGAATCACCGTGATCCGTTCCTCGAACGGCTCGCACACGTGCAACGACTGCCTCGCGAACTACTCGCCCCGTCGCATTAACCCCGCGGCGGGACAGGCGGCGCCTCAGGCGGGAGAAGCAAGCAACGCTTCGCCTTCGCCATAATGACCGCGTCGAAAAAGGTACGCCACGACATTCGATTTTGTATCCTTTTCCTCTTTCTCTCTCTTACTACAGGGACCGGGAAAGGGGGATACCCCGGAAAGGATCCTTCTCCGTGAAGGAAATAGGCCCCGAGCCTCCCTACTGATCAGAGGTTCAAAGGCTGGCCCCTCGGAGGGGTTCAACGGCCGCCTCAGAGCGCTTGGGTTCTGCGCCCACTACTGGTCAGAGGTTCGATGGCCGGCCCCTCGGAAGGGTTCAACAGCCGCCTCAGGCCACTTGGGCTCTGTGCCCACTACTGATCAGGGGTTCGTAGGCTGGCCCTCGAAGGGTTCACAGTCGCCTCAGACGTAGAGCGAGGGATGACCCTGGGTACGTTCGATAAATAACCAAGGCTCGAGCTACGCTCCCGAGGTACCCTAGGACATTTCCGAGACCAGCGGGAACGATCTTGTAACGGAATCCCATCAAAGGGAGGCATCGAGCCCTCGGACCCCGTCAAAAGGGGACCGGGTCTGGCAGATCACCCGCAGGTACTTTTGGAGCGCGCCTCTGGGCCTCTAGCCGACCCCTAACAAATGGGGCACGGGTGCCCGCTCGGATTACCCGCCAGCAGCTCACCAGAGACACCATGTTCGGCACCCTCCGAGGGCAACATGGCGCTTTCCCCCCCTCCTCCTTGCGGAAAGGCGATGCAGGGGCGTATGTAAAAAAGTCGAGTCTGTCCTTGACCGTCCTCTCGCCCTGTGTAGAGGCTCGGGGGCTGCTCTCGCAAACCCGGCTCCGCCCAAACTGTTGACAGCGTCAACATACCAGCCCGAGAACTTGGAACCCGACCGTGCACCCGGGCTACGGCCAGCTCGCATGAGGGAACAACCAGACCAGCCGAGGTGTTGCGAAACACACTAAGACCTCGAAGGAGTTAAACTACTCCTCCGAGGCCTCGGGGGCTACACCCGGCGGGTGCGCTCGCACGCACCCACCGGAACAAAATGCAACCAAAAAAGGCTGGTCCCCTTGCAAAAAAGTGCGGCAAAAGCCTCCAAGCGAGTATTAACACTCCCTTCGAGGCTCGGGGGATACTGTCGAGGACCATAATTAGGGGTACCCTCAAGGCTCCTAAATCTCAGCTGGTAACCCCCATCAGCACGAAGCTGCAAAGGCCTGATGGGTACAATTAAGTCAAGGATCGGTCCATTCGAGGGACGCGATCACGCCTCGCCCGAGCCCAGCCTCAGGCAAGGGCAGCCGACCCCGGAGGATCTGCGTCTCGCCCGAGGACCCCCTCCAGCAACAGACACACCTTCGGCTCACCCGAGGCCCAGTCTTCACCAAGAAGCAACCTTGACCAAATCACCACGCCAACCGACCAAATCGCAGGGGCATTTAATGCAAAGGTGGCCTGACACCTTTATCCTGACGCGCGCCCCCCAGTCGACAGAGCCGAAGTGACCGTAGTCACTTCGCCGCTCCACTGACCGGTCTGACAAGAGGACAGCGCCTCCTGCGCCGCTCCGGCCGCTGAGCCACTCGACAGATTGAGGCTGACAGCAGCCAAGTCCGGCCTCAGGCGTCATCGGAAACTCCGCCTCGCCCGACCCCAGGGCTCGGACTCGGGCTCAGCCCCGGAAGACGATGAACTCCACTCCACCCGACCCCAGGGCTCGGACTCGAGCTCAGCCCCAAAAGACGACGAACTCCGCTTCGCCCGACCTAGGGCTCGGACTCGGGCTCAGCCCTAGAAGACGACGAACTCCACTTCGCGCCGACCCCAGGGCTCGGACTCGGGCTCAGCCCCGAAGGACGATGAAGTCCGCCTCGCCCGACCCTAGGGCTCGGACTCAGCCCTGGCCTCAGCCGACGGTCTCCGCCTCGTCCGACCCGGGGGCTCGGACTCGACCTCGACCTTGGAAGACAGACTCGACTTCGACCTCGGAGGAGCCTCCACCTCGCCCAGCCTAGGGCACGGACCGACCACGTCAACAGGAGGTGCCATCATTACTCTACCCGAGCTGACTCAGGCTACGGGGAACAAGACCGGCGTCCCATCTGGCTCGCTCTACTATACGAGTAATGATGACGCCCCGCATGCCTTGTGACGACGGCGGCTCTCAGCCCCCTTACGGAAGCAAGAGGACGTCAGCAAGGACTCCACAGCCTTGACAGCTGTTCTTCCGCCAGGCTCCAGCGCTCCTCCGACGGCCACGACATCACGCGAACTGGGTGCCAAAACCTCTCCGGCTGCCACGATGGCATGTACTTAGGGCACTAGCTCTCCTCTGCTAGACACATTAGCACTATGCTACACCCCCTGTTGTACACCTGGATCCTCTCCTTACGCCTATAAAAGGGAGGACCAGGGCCCTCTTACGGAAGGTTGGCCGCGCAGGGAAGGACGGGACGGCGCTTGCGCAAGGCCGCTCGCTCCCTCCCGTGTGGACGCTTGTAACCCCCTACTGCAAGCGCACCCGACCTAGGCGTGGGGCTAACACGAAGGCCGCGGGTTCCACCTCCCACGCTTGTCTCTCTCCGGCTGCTCTCTCCCCCCTTCGCGTTCCGCCTCGCACCGACCCATCTGGGCTGGGGCACGCGGCGACGATTTACTCGTCGGTCCAGCGACCCCCCGGGTTTCGAAACACCAACAGTTGGCGCGCCAGGTAGGGGCCTGCTGCGTGTTGACGAACAGCCTCCCGTCAAGCTCCAGATGGGCAGTCTCCAGCAACCTCTCTAACCCGAGACGGTGCTCCGTTTCGGGAGTCTTGAGTTCATGTCCCTCGACGGCAGCTACGACATGATACTCCTTCTCCCGCCGCGCGACAGCGACAATGGCGGTCGACAATCCGCCCACCGGCGGGGAAATCGACGACGCCTTCCCCGCGTGGCAGAAGGACGACATTCGGGCTTGTCCCATCCCCTCCCCCGCCGACGGAGGAGGAGGCGGGGCAACCAAGGCCAAGCAGGAGGCGGCACCTCGTTGGCTATCGAGCGAGTCGACGGCGCCGGCGCCCCAACGGAGAGCGCGTCGGGCATCGGCCTCACGTCTGAGACGAAGACGAGCGTCGTCTCCCCGCAACACACCAACATCAAGCAAACGGACGACGCTAGCACGCTCGCGAAGGACTTGCTGGGCGTCACCCTCGTACCTGAGACGACGGTGCAGTCAGTCCCTGACGCGACTTCGTCACCGCCCGTCGACCAAAACGTACCGACCGATTCCCATCTCGCGCCTTTTGGATTCGGCCTCGACCCGCCAAGCAACTCCGCTTCGGTGGACATTCTCGTAGAGGCGAGTCCAAACCCTCTGGGTATCGTGTGCGGTCACCCTGGGACCGGCTGATGGCCGTCTCGACCTACGGGCCCTCGGGGTCCGAGGAAGATGGCAAGCCCGACCTTTGTTGGGATTTCTCCGGACTTGGCAACCCCAGTGCCGTGCGGGACTTCATGATCGCATGCGACTACTGCCTTTCCGACTGTTTCGACGGTAGCCGCAGCCTCGACGACAAGGACTGCGGCCCAAGTCGTGAATGTTTTCACGTCGATCTAGGGGGTCCCGGCGAAGGCAACCATCTTGGTATACCGGAGAACGGTGATCCCCCTAGGTCCGTGCCTCGCGTCGACATCCTTCGGGAGCTAGCTGTGGTCCCCGTCCCGGTGGGGGGTCATGACCCACAGCTCGAGCAAATCCGCGAGATGCAGGCCAGGCTCGACGAGGGAGCAGGAACGCTTGAGCCGATCCGCCGGAACATCGGGCAGGAATGGGCGGGCCAACCTCCGGCCGGAGAAGCGCGTCATCTCCCCCAGGGCATCCAGCACCGCATCACCGACGACGCCAGGGTAAGGTCGCCACCAGTTTCCAGTGGAGTCGGCCAAAACCTGGCCGCAGCGGCAATACTTCTCCGCGCGATGCCGGAGCCATCAACCACCGAGGGGCGGCGTATCTAAGGAGAGCTCAAGAATCTCCTGGAGGACGCCATGGTCCGACGGGCCGAAAGCTCCGCCTCCCGAAGGCAGGGGTACCCCTCGGAACATCGCGCCGCGACTTCCCGATTCATGCGGGAAGCCTCGGTCCACACCGGGCGCACGCGCAACACTGCGCCTATGGCCCCGGGTCCACCTCGATGAGAGGGTGCACCGAGGCTACCACCCCAGGCGTGGGGGACACTACGACAGCGGGGAGGATCGGAGTCCTTCGCCCGAACCACCCGGTCCGTAGGCTTTCAGCCGCGCCATACGACGGGCGCCGTTCCCGACCCAGTTCCGAACCCCGACTACTATCACAAAGTACTCGGGGGAGACGAGGCCGGAATTCTGGCTCGTGGACTATCGGCTGGCCTGCCAATTGGGCGGAACGGACGATGATAATCTCATCATCTGCAACCTCCCCCTGTTCCTCTCCGACACCGCTCGAGCCTGGCTGGAGCACCTGCCTCCGGGGCAGATCTCCAACTGGGACGACCTGGTCCAAGCCTTCGCCGGCAATTTCCAAGGCACGTACGTGCGCCCTGGAAACTCCTGGGATCTCCGAAGCTGCCGCTAGCAGCCGGGAGAGTCTCTCCGGGACTACATCCGGCGATTCTCGAAGCAGCGCACCGAGCTGCCCAACATCACCGATTCGGATGTCATCGGCGCGTTCCTCGCCGACACCACCTGCCACGACCTGGTGAGCAAGCTGGGCCGCAAGACCCCCACCAGGGCGAGCGAGCTGATGGACATCGCCACCAAGTTCGCCTCTGGCCAGGAGGCGGTTGAGGCCATCTTCCGGAAGGACAAGCAGCCCCAGGGCCGCCCACCGGAAGATGTTCCCGAGGCGTCAACCCAGCGCGGCACCAAGAAGAAGGGCAAGAAGAAGTCGCAAGCGAAACGCGACACCGCCGACGCGGACCTTGTCGCCGCCGCCGAGTACAAGAACCCTCGGAAACCTCCCAGAGGTGCCAACCTCTTCGACAAGATGCTCAAGGAGCCGTGCCCCTATCATCAGGGGCCCGTCAAGCACACCCTTGAGGAGTGTGCCATGCTTCGACGACACTTTCACAAGGCCGGGCCACCCGCGGAGGGTGGCAAGGCTCTCGACGATGCTAAGAAGGACGATCACAAGGCAGGAGAGTTCCCCGAGGTCTGTGACTGCTTCATGATCTACGGTGGGCGAGTGGCAAATGCCTCGGCTCGGCACCGCAAGCAAGAGCGTCGGGAGGTCTACTCGGTGAAGGTGGCGGCGCCAGTCTATCTAGACTGGTCTGACAAGCCCATCACCTTCGACCAGGCCGACCATCCCAACCATGTGCCGAGCCCGGGGAAATACCCGCTCGTCGTCGACCCCATCGTCGGCAACGTCAGGCTCACCAAGGTCCTCATGGACAGAGGCAGCAGCCTCAACATCATCTACGCCAAGACCCTCGGGCTCCTGCAGATTTATCTGTCCTTGGTCCAGACGGGCGCTGCGCCTTTCCACGGGATCATCCCCGGGAAGCGCGTCCAACCCCTCGGGCAACTCGATCTACCCATCTGCTTCGGGACGCCCTCCAACTTTTGAAGGGAGACTCTCACATTCGAAGTGGTTGGGTTTCGAGGAACCTACCACGCAGTGCTGGGGAGGCCATGCTACGCCAAGTTCATGGCCGTCCCCAACTACACCTACCTCAAGCTCAAGATGCCGGGCCCCAATAGGGTCATCACCGTCGGGCCCACGTACCGACACACGTACGAATGCGACGTGGAGTGCGTGGAGCACGCCGAGGCCCTCGCCGAGTCCAAGGCCCTCATCGCCGACCTGGAGAGCCTCTCTAGGGAGGCGCCAGATGTGAAGCGCCACGCTGGCAACTTCGAGCCAGCAGAGACGGTCAAGTCCGTCCCTCTCGGCCCCTGCAACGATGCCTCCAAGCAGATCCGGATCGGCTCCGAGCTCGACCCCAAATAGGAAGCAATGCTCGTCGACTTTCTCTGCGCAAATGCCGACGTTTTCGCGTGGAGTCCCTCGGACATGCCCGGCATACCGAGGGAAGTCGCCGAGCACTCGCTGGATATCCGAGCTGGAGCCCGACCCGTGAAGCAGCCTCTGCGCCGATTCGACGAAGAAAAGCGCAGAGCCATAGGCGAGGAGATCCACAAGCTAATGGCGGCAGGGTTCTTCAAAGAGGTATTCCATCCCGAATGGCTTGCCAACCCTGTGCTTGTGAGAAAGAAAGGGGGGAAATGGTGGATGTGTGTAGACTACACGGGTCTAAACAAAGCATGTCCGAACGTTCCCTACCCTCTGCCTCGCATCGATCAAATCGTGGATTCCACTGCTGGGTGTGAGACCCTATCTTTCCTCGATGCCTACTCAGGGTATCACCAGATTAGGATGAAAGAGTCCGACCAGCTCGCGACTTTTTTCATCACACCCTTCGGCATGTACTGCTATGTTACCATGCCGTTTGGTTTGAGGAATGCGGGTGCGACGTACCAGCGATGCATGAACCATGTGTTCGGCGAACACATCAGCCGAACGGTCGAGGCCTACGTCGATGACATCGTAGTCAAGACGAGGAAAGCCTCCAACCTCCTTTCTGACCTTGAAGTGACATTCCGATGTCTCAAGGCGAAAGGAGTGAAGCTCAATCCCGAAAAGTGTGTCTTCGGGGTCCCCCGAGGCATGCTCTTGGGGTTCATCGTCTCCGAGCGAGGCATCGAGGCCAACTCGGAGAAGATCGTAGCCATCACCAGCATGGGGCCTATCAAGGACTTGAAAGGCGTACAAAGGGTCATGGGATGCCTCGCGGCTCTGAGCCGTTTCATCTCGTGCCTCGGCGAAAGAGGCCTACCTCTGTACCGCCTCTTAAGGAAGGCCGAGTGCTTCGCTTGGACCCCTGAGGCCGAGGAAGCCCTCGGGAACCTGAAGGCGCTCCTCACGAACGCGCCCATCTTGGTGCCCCCCGCTGCCGGAGAAGCCCTCTTGATCTACGTCGCCGCGACCACTCAGGTGGTTAGCACCACGATTGTGGTTGAGAGACGAGAAGAGGGGCATGCATTGCCCGTCCAGAGGCCAGTCTACTTCATCAGTGAGGTACTGTCCGAGACCAAGATCCGCTACCCACAAATCCAGAAGTTGTTGTACGCGGTGATCCTGACGCGGCAGAAGTTGCAACACTACTTCGAGTCTCATCCAGTGACTGTGGTGTCGTCCTTCCCCCTGGGGGAGATCATCCAGTCCCGAGAGGCCTCGGGTAGAATCGCAAAGTGGGCGGTGGAGATCATGGGCGAGACGATCTCGTTCGCCCCCCGGAAGGCCATCAAGTCCCAGGTCTTGGCGGACTTCGTGGCTGAATGGGTCGACACCCAGCTCCCGACAACTCCGATCCAACTAGAGCTCTGGACCATGTTTTTCGATGGGTCGCTGATGAAGACGGGGGCCGGCGCGGGCCTGCTCTTCATCTCGCCCCTCAGGAAGCACCTACACTACGTGCTACGCCTCCACTTCCCGGCGTCCAACAACGTGGCTGAGTACGAGGCTCTGGTAAACGAGTTGCGAATCACCATCGAGCTAGGGGTCCGACGCCTCGACGCTCGCGGTGACTCGCAGCTCGTCATCGACCAAGTCATGAAGAACTCCCACTGCCGTGACCCGAAGATGGAAGCCTACTGCGATGAGGTTCGGCGCCTGGAAGACAAGTTCTACGGGCTCGAGCTCAACCACATCGCCCGATGCTACAACGAGACTGCGGACGAGCTGGCTAAAATAGCCTCGGGGCAAACAACGGTTCCCCCGGACGTATTCTCCCGAGACCTGCATCAACCTTCCGTCAAGACCGACGACACGCCCGAGCCTGAGAAGGCCTCGGCTCGGCCTGAGGCACCCTCGGCTCGGCCTGAGGCACCCTCGGCTTGGCCTGAGGCACCCTCGGCACAGTCAGAGGTACCCTCGGCTCGGCCCAAGGTACCCTCGGCCCCCGAGGGTGAGGCACTGCGCGTCGAGGGAGAGCAAAGCGAGGTCACGCCTAATCAAAACTGGCAGACCCCGTACCTGCAATATCTCCACCGAGGAGAGCTACCCCTCGACCAAGCCGAAGCTCGACGGTTGGCGCGGTGCACCAAGTCTTTCGTCCTGCTGGGAGATGGGAAGGAGCTTTACCACCGCAGCCCCTCGGGCATCCTCCAGCGATGCATTTCCATCACCGAAGGTCAGGAGCTCTTACAAGAGATACACTTGGGGGCTTGCGGCCATCACGCAGCACCTCAAACCCTTGTTGGAAATGCCTTCCGACAAGGTTTCTACTGGCCGACGGCGGTGGCCGATGCCACTAGAATTGTCCGCACCTGCGAAGGGTGTCAGTTCTACGCAAGGCAGACCCACCTGCCCGCTCAGGCTCTACAGACCATACCCGTCACCTGGCCGTTTGCTGTGTGGGGTCTGGACCTAGTCAGCCCCTTGCAGAAGGCACCCGGGGGCTACACGCACCTGTTGGTTGCCATCGACAAATTCTCCAAGTGGATCGAGGTCCGACCCATAAACAGCATCAGGTCCAAACAGGCGGTGGCGTTCTTCACCAGCATCATCCATCGCTTTGGGGTCCCGAACTCCATCATCACCGACAACGGCACCCAGTTCACCGGCAGAAAGTTCCTGGACTTCTGCGAGGATCACCACATCCGGGTGGACTGGGCCGCCGTGGCTCACCCCATGACGAATGGGCAGGTAGAACGTGCAAACGGCATGATTCTACAAGGGCTCAAGCCTCGGATCTACAAAGACCTCAACAAGTTCGGCAAGTGATTGATGAAGGAGCTCCCCTCGGTGGTCTGGAGTCTAAGGACAATGCCGAGCCGAGCCACGGGCTTCACACCATTCTTTCTAGTCTATGGGGCCGAGGCCATCTTGCCCACAGACTTAGAATACGGTTCCTCGAGGACGAGGGCCTATGCCGACCAAAGCAATCGGGCCAATCGAGAAGACTCACTGGACCAGCTGGAAGAGGCTCAGGACATGGCCTTACTACACTCGGCACGGTACCTGCAGTCCCTGCGACGCTACCACGCCCGAGGGGTTCGGTCCCGAGACCTCCAGGTGGGCGACCTGGTGCTTCGACTGCGACAAGACGCCCGAGGGCGGCACAAACTCACGCCTCCCTGGGAAGGGCCGTTCGTCGTCGCCAAAATTCTGAAGCCCAGAACATACAAGCTGGCCAACAGTCAAGGCGAGGTCTACAGCAACGCTTGGAACATCGAACAGCTATGTCGCTTCTACCCTTAAGATGCTTCCAAGTTATTCGTACACCCCGTTTACACACACAGTCTGGTCGTCAAGGAAGGGTCAGCCTTGCCTTGGCAAAGCCTGACCCTCCCTCGGGGGCTAGAAAGGGGGGAACCCCCTCTGCGTCAAAATTTTCCTCGAAAAAAGAAAAAAAATCTTTCCTGCCAGAATGCCTTTCGTGCTTTTCGACTACTTCGAAAGTGGATCCTGAAAACGACGGAGTACACGTAAGCAGCCAAGGCTGACCGAGCCGAGGGACTCCTACGCCTCCGGGATACGGATACCTCACTCATCACCTTCTGCGACAAGTAACTCGCGCTCGGATAAGTGATTCCGCGAACCGAACAAGTCTTCACGCTCGAAAGCTCCTCTGCCGGAACGGTTTTTCGGGCCTTCCCGACTGCGTCGGTGACAGCACCCTATGGATGAGTAAGAGTGCGCGTAAGCGGCAAGGCCGACCGAGCCGAGGGATTCCTACGCCTCCGGGATACGGATACCTCACTCATCACCTTCCGTGAAAAGCAACTCTCACCCGCACAAACAATTCTGTTACCGACAAATAAGTCCGGATACTCGAAACAAGAGGAAAAGGGACACAGCTTCACAACACGACGACAATGTGTTTGGGCCTCGGCGGCCGCAGAAAACATACACACACTACAAGACAACCCGATCCTGCAGGCTCGGACGTCGACAGATGAAGGGGGCAGCAGCACCCTCGGCGTCAACTACACCTTCGGCGGGGTCTGACCTAGTCTCGGACGGTGACGCAGTTGGAGGATCTCCACTCTGAAGGACGACATCAGCACCACACCCGGGCCATCGCCGCTAGGGTCTTCTCCAGGAATCCGGCTCGAGCGGATAGCTCGGTCGGCCACCCGAGGCCTCGGCCAGCTGTCCCCCGAAGACATCAGCCCGGCTTGTGGCCTCGGCAGCTCAACCCCGGCGTCGGTCCCGCTAGTGGATGACCCAGTCAGGCTCCGGCCGACCACATCTTCTTTTTGAAGCCAACTCTGCTTCTGTCCGTGCTGACACCGCTACCTCCGACTTCGGCTCATCACAGAGCGATCGAGGGGTTCCTCTAACCAAGTAAGAGAAGCCTCGGACAGCAAGGCCGACCGAGCCGAGGGACTCCTACGCCTCCGGGATACGGATACCTCACTCGTCACCTTTGCACGAGGAGACTCACGCTTGGTGAAGCGGTTCAGATAGTCGACAGGCGAGTCTTGGTGCTCGAAATGAAGGAAAAACACGGCTCCGTGCCGAAGATACACACATGTTCAGGCCTCGACAGCCGCAATGAACAAGACACCGGCACTCAAAGCGCCATTACAAACGGAACTCTGGTTCCGTCCCCACAGCAGCAGCGATGGCCCCAGGGCGGACGCCGCTGCAACCTTGCCCTCGCCCACGCCGAAGCTCGAGGGGCGAGGACAAGTACAAAGAGCCGGAGGCCAGGAGCACGGATGGTGGCGGTGATCCCGTCGGCGACGGGGACTTCTCGAGCCGCATCCACCTCGCCACCGACGACCGGAGCCGTTAGCCCATCGGCAGATCCCCACTCGGATCTCCCCAGACGAGCGGGGTACCGACCTCCACACAAAGGCGTCGTACCGGTGCAGAGGCAGGACAGCCCTAGAACACGAACGCCGCCCTAGCGGCGTGCGATGTCTTGGGCGGTCCACCCGTGCGCACGGCGCGACAACCGCCCTTGCGGCGGGAGGGGGCACCGGGAGCCAAGCCGGCGAGCCCAACGTGCTGAAGCTGGCGACGCCCGTCGTCGACCAGCCCCGCGTTGTCGAAGTCCGCCCCACCCGCAGGGCCAGTGAGCGCCCTCTCCCTTGAATGCTGAAGGGGAGGCTGACCCACGAACCTGCGCGGGAGGTAGAGCTCCGGCTCAGCCCGGCCTCCACCCCAGCAAGGATGATGAACATCCTTGAAGCTGAGGGCGGGACCAAGATCGCAGCCCGGCTTGCTTCTCCCCACCCAGGGGCTGGTGGTCACCGTCTTGGGTGACCACCGGCAAGGGGATGCAGCCAGGCTGCATGATGAAAATCCTTGAAGCCAAACGATGGCCAAAAGGTACCAACTTCCACGAAGTTGCGTCCCTCCGACGACAAGACGTGAGGATTGCGGGAGTCCCCCATCCAGGGGCTCGGAAGGTGGAAAGACACGGTGCTTAAGGGAGCGCGAAGACATGGTCGCCTTTCAAAGGGGTCACCCTCTTTTTAAAGGCGACTCTCCCTGCTTGCATCCTCAGCCATCGCGGGCTGAGTCTTCTCCAACACGCTCCAAGGTCCTCCCCCTACGGCACGGGGGCTGGGCCCCACGCGTCAGGCAAGCTGGTCCAGGGCAGAAGGAGCCAAACCGCCGCGCGCAGGGCGTGCAACTGTCCAGCGGTCACAAGCATTCCTCCACTTTCGCCCAGACCAGCGGGTGAAAGGGTGGATAGCCATGCAGTCGGCATGCAACCGCGCCAGGTGGGCCCGCCCCTTCGACTTCCAACGCACCCAGCATGGAGGCCTAGGCCCACACGTCGTGCAACCGGCACGCTGGTTGCTACGTGCGAGCAACTGCACCGCCCCTCGCGCCACTGCCGCGCCTCCTCGACTGCGGGACCAGTACCGCGACTCGAGGCAACCCTGCGTATGACCCAGCAGTGCCAGCCAGGCGCGACGGTCAAATACGGTCAAAAATGGGCCGGCAGTAATGGCGGTGGCATGCGGGCAGGAGCAGCGGTCACGTCGTCAGCCAAGCTTACGTCCCATCCAGGGGCAGCGAGGGAACCCTCTCTCACGGCGTGAAGACGGCGCGCCCGTGATCTGTTCCTCGAACAGCTCGCACACGTGCAACGACCGCCTCGCGAACCACTCGCCCTGTCGCATTAACCCCGCGGCGGGACAGGCGGCGCCTCAGGCGGGAGAAGCAAGCGATGCTTCGCCTTCGCCATAATGACCGCGTCGAAAAAGGTACGTCACGTCATTCGATTTCGTATCCTTTTCCTTTTCCTCTTTCTCTCTCTTACTACAGGGACCGGGAAAGGGGGATACCCCAGAAAAGGATCCTTCTCCGTGAAGGAAACAGGCCCCGAGCCTCCCTACTGATCAGAGGTTCAAAGGCTGGCCCCTCGGAGGGGTTCAACGGCCGCCTCAGAGCGCTTGGATTCTGCGCCCCTACTGGTCAGAGGTTCGATGGCTGGCCCCTCGGAAGGGTTCAACGGCCGCCTCAGGCCACTTGGGCTCCGCGCCCACTACTGATCAGGGGTTGGTAGGCTGGCCCTCGAAGGGTTCACAGTCGCCTCAGACGCAGAGCGAGGGATGACCCTAGGTACGTTCGATACATAACCAAGGCTCGGGCTACGCTCCCGAGGTACCCTAGGACATTTCCGAAACCAGCGGGAACGATCTTGTAACGGAATCCCATCAGAGGGAGGCATCGAGCCCTCGGACCCCGTCAAAAGGGGACCGGGTCCGGCAGATCACCCGCAGGTACTTTTGGAGCGTGCCTCCGGGCCTCTAGCTGACCCCTAACAAATGGGGCACGGGCGCCCGCTCGGATTACCCGCCAGCAGCTCACCGGAGACACCATGTTCGGCGCCCTCCGAGGGCAACATGGCGCTTCCCCCCTCCTCCTTGCAGAAAGGCGACGCAGGGGCGTATGTAAAAAAGTCAGAGTCTGTCCTTGACCGTCCTCTCGCCCTGTGCAGAGGCTTGGGGGCTGCTCTCGCAAACCCGGCTCCGGCCAAACTGTTGACAGCGTCAACATACCAGCCCGAGAACTTGGAACCCGACCGTGCACCCGGGCTACGGCCAGCTCGCATGAGGGAACAACTAGACTAGCCGAAGTGTTGTGAAACACACTAAGACCTCGAAGGAGTTAAACTACTCCTCCGAGGCCTCGGGGGCTACACCCGGCGGGTGCGCTCGCGCGCACCCACCGGAACAAAATGCAACCAAAAAAGGCTGGTCCCCTTGCAAAAAAGTGCGGCAAAAGCCTCCAAGCGAGTATTAACACTCCCTTCGAGGCTCGGGGGCTACTGTCGGGGACCATAATTAGGGGTACCCTCAAGGCTCCTAAATCTCAGCTGGTAACCCCCATCAGCACGAAGCTGCAAAGGCCTGATGGGTGCAATTAAGTCAAGGATCGGTCCATTCGAGGGACGCGATCACGCCTCGCCCGAGCCCAGCCTCAGGCAAGGGCAACCGACCATGGAGGATCTGCGTCTCGCCCAAGGACCCCCTCCAGCAACGGACACACCTTCGGCTCGCCCGAGGTGTGTCTTCACCAAGAAGCAACCTTGACCAAATCGCCACGCCAACCGACCAAATCGCAGGGGCATTTAATGCAAAGGTGGCCTGACACCTTTATCCTGACGCGTGCCCCCCAATCGATAGAGCTGAAGTGACCGCAGTCACTTCGCCGCTCCACTGACCGGTCTGACAAGAGGACATCGCCACCTGCGCCGCTCCGGCCGCTGAGCCACTCGACAGATTGAGGCTGACAGCAGCCAAGTCCGGCCTCAGGCGTCATAGGAAACTCCGCCTCGCCCGACCCTAGGGCTCGGACTCAAGACGATGAACTCCGCTCCGCCCGACCCCAGGGCTCGGACTCGGGCTAAGCCCCAGAAGACGACGAACTCCGCTTCGCCCGACCCAGGGCTCGGACTCGGGCTCAGCCCCGGAAGACGACGAACTCCACTTCGCCCGACCCTAGGGCTCGGACTCGGGCTCAGCCCCGAAGGACGACGAAGTCCGCCTCGCCCGACCCCAGGGCTCGGACTCAGCCCTAGCCTCAGCCGACGGTCTCCGCCTCGTCTGACCCGGGGGCTCGGACTCGACCTCGACCTTGACCTTGGAAGACAGACTTGACCTCGACCTCGGAGGAGCCTCCACCTCGCCCAGCCTAGGGCACGGACCGACCACGTCAACAGGAGGCGCCATCATTACTCTACCCCGAGCTGACTCAGGCTACGGGGAACAAGATCGGCGTCCCATCTGGCTCGCTCTACTATACGAGTAATGATGACGCCCCGCATGCCCTGTGACGACGGCGGCTCTCAGCCCCCTTACGGAAGCAAGAGGACGTCAGCAAGGTCTCCATAGCCCCGACAGCTGTCCTTCCGTCAGGCTCCAGCGCTCCTCCGACGGCCATGACATCACGCGAACTGGGTGCCAAAACCTCTCCGGCTGCCATGATGGCATGTACTTAGGGCACTAGCTCTCCTCCGCTAGACACGTTAGCACTATGCTACACCCCCCATTGTACACCTGGATCCTCTCCTTACGCCTATAAAAGGGAGGACCAGGACCCTCTTACGGAAGGTTGGCCGCGCGGAGAAGGACGGGACGGCGCTTGCGCAAGGCCGCTCGCTCCCTCCCGCGTGGACGCTTGTGACCCTCTACTGCAAGAGCATCCGACCTGGGCGCGGGGCTAACACGAAGGCCGCGGGTTCCACCTCCCACGCTTGTCTCCCTCCGGCTGCTCTCTCCCCCCTTCGCGTTCCGCCTCGCACCGACCCATCTAGGCTGGGGCACGCGGCGACGATTTACTCGTCGGTCCAGGGACCCCCGGGTTTCGAAACACCGACACTATTACTCGTGTTTTTAGATAGTTCGTTGAATTTATTTTTATAAAAATATGTTTGAAGATACAAATCGTACTAATACTTTTTATAACATAGTTAAGCTTAATAAAAATTTGGCACCTGCAGCGGTCATGGCGCACAGGCACAGGGACAGGCACAGTCAACATCTGAATCCGAAGCGCGTCTGCATATTGGGCTTGGGCGTGGCGTGGTCTCTGAATCCTCCTCCTCCTTGTTCCTCACCAGCAGAGCAGGACAGGTACAGCTTGCCGTGCCGAATTCCCGCGTGTGAATGTGATCTCCGCTTCTATACATGTGCTGCGTATACTTAAAGGAACCACTAATCCTCATGCTACCAGCTAGCGCGGAATCTCAGTGTGGGGATGTGGCCAGCCAGCCAAGCCACACTCACAGTCACCAATGCTCCACGGTGTTTTTTCACTACCGTGCCACGGTAATAAGCGAGCAGAGCACGCCGGGCCGTTGAAAAAGTGGGACGCCTGTCGCTGGACATTTCCGCTTGGGACGTTACTCGCCATCGGATTCCGTCCAGTCCTCCACTGGAGACGTTTACTATGAACATGGCCATGACTTGCAGGAAAAGGGCGCTCTGACAGCAGCGGAAAGGGAGGCCTCGAACTGGTGCCGGTAGCACGTCGCGCTCCATGGCCGATCCGGCGCGCCCCCACCTGCTGACTCGGAGAAAATACTAGCCAGATCAAGTGATCAACGTTCCGGCCTCGGACAGCCAGCAGAACGCATTCTTGCTGATGATGGTTTTATTTGTACCGGCGAAAAAGAAAAACACATGTCGAACCTATGAAGGCGTGACGCTCCGGCGGAATAAAATTGTGGGCGACGCCACCTGTTGGATCTTTTATGGGCTTGCCTATTTATTTAATAAACTCTATGGTGTGTAATAGTGGGGAATATCAATAATACCATATTGAAAGTCTAAGGGTCTGTTGGCTTGACTTATATGGTGGAAATTATTCCACCTAATTTGAGAAGTCAAGAAATGGTCAAGGGCGTGCCACACACGCGCGCCGCCGCCGGCCGGGCCGGGTAGGCAGCGAGCGGGCGAGCGAGCGAGGCGTGATGTGGCACTCATTAACCGCGGGAGTTTTCACTCCGGGTTGACCTTTCAGTTGCCCGTCTCTTCGTCTGCCGCATGCGTCGGCGAGCCGACTCATGGCGTGACTCGACTCTTCCCCTTCAGTTGGCCGACTCATGGCGTGACTCGGCGAGACCCTTCTCCTTCAGCTGACCGAGTCTTGGCGTGACTCGGCGAGACTTTAAATAGAGGAGCACCCCTGTCACTCGGTATACACACAAACAGAACCTTTTCAGAGTCACAAAGTCCAGCCGCAAGTGAGGGTGTTTCCATCTTGTTGCTCTGCGCGCACAGAGAGCTCGGGGGATCGGCAATTAGGTTTTTGGAGAGTGTCTACGTGACTGCCCAACGTCTGTCGTTGTCTTCATCGGCTGATTCCTGGCATCTTCATCTAGTACGACATGACAAGTGAAGTTGGACAAGGATCTAGATCCTCGGAGCGCATGGGAGGGTATGATCAATTCATCTCCTTACTGATTTACATTCTGCAAATTATATATGTTCATACCTGCTGTTTTATATATAGCCATAAATTTATCCAATCTGTTTTGTCGTATTATATCATGACATGTCTAATGCCTGTTCATACTAGTAATATGATAAATCTGTTTGTCTTAATTTTACAGTCATGCTGTTTATGTTGCTATCTGTTTATTTTCAGTTGTTCCATAATAATACATGTTCCATGTTTATATGCTTATTGTATTTATATGATTCATATGCTTTATGTTCTCTTGATCCATATTGTTATGGATATGTTTGAGGTCGTGATTTCTATGATTAAACATATTTTATATGTCATCATCATAATGTTAATTTATGAAATTAAAATGATACGGAAAACGCCTATATTTCTAACAATCCAAAAACCTAATGTTAGGCATTTTTCTGTCAGAGGTTTTGCTGCTGTGCTAAAGCCTGATCCTTTTGATGGTAAAAACTTCTTGATATAGAAAGCTAAGATGGAGTTGTGGCTAACTGCAATGTCATGTTATTATGCCGCTGAGGGCAAGCCTGTCAACTTACCTCCTGAGGATGAAGCTAAATTTAAGGCTGATGACAACCTCTTTCGAGGAGCAGTGATTAGCGCACTTGACACAAAATTCCAGAAAAGCTATATCATCCTTCCTACAGGGAAAGAGCTGTGGGATGCACTTGTTGGAAAGTTTGGAGTTACTGACGCTGGTAGCGAGCTGTATCTCATGAAGCAGCTGTATGACTACAAGATGGTTGAGAACCGATCTGTAGTGGAACAGGCTCATGAGTTTCAGGCACTAGCTAAGGAACTCGAACTTTTTCCTTGTCCTTTGCCTGACAAGTTTGTGGCTGGCGGTATAATCGCCAAGTTGCCACCTTCTTGGAAGGACTTTGCTACCTCTCTCAAACATAAGAGACAAGAGTTCAATATGGAAGAGCTCATTGGTACTCTTGATGTTGAGGAAAGGGCTAGAACAAAGGACAATGGAAAAGGTGTGGAGACCTCTACTGCTAATGTGGTGCAGAAGAGAAACTTCCGCAAGTTTAACAAGAAGAAAAACCAGAACAAACCAGAGAACGCAAATAAACCTGTTCAAACAACACAGTTTAAAAAGAAGAACAACAACAACAAGGGAAAGGGAGGATGCTTTGTCTGTGGCAGTGATCAACATTGGGCTAGAGAGTGCCCTGATCGCAAGTTCACACAGGACAAGAAATCAGCTAATGTTGTAACTACTGAAACTGGAGATGGAACATCTGGGTATGGTAATTCTTTACCATTTGTTCTCTCAGTTTGTAATTCACCTGAGTGGTGGATGGACAGTGGTGCAAACATTCATGTGTGTGCTGATGCCTCTATGTTCTCCTCCTACCAGGTCGGGAGGTCTGGCGCCTTGTTAATGGGAAATGGGTCGCGTGCTCATGTTCTTGGTGTTAGTACGGTCATTCTGAAGTTTACTTCGGGAAAGACGGTGCCATTGAAGAGCGTGCAGCATGTGCCCTCTATCAAGAAGAATCTCGTTAGCGCTTCTATGCTATGTCGAGATGGATACAAAGTTGTTCTTGAGTCTAATAAATGTGTTGTGTCTAAACATGGTATTTTTGTTGGTAAAGGATATGACTGCGGAGGCTTGTTCCGCTTATCACTACATGATGTGTGTAATAAACTAGTGAATTCTGTTAATTTTTCTGATGAGTTAGATTTATGGCATTCACGTTTTTGTCATGCAAGCTTTGGCTGTCTTATGCGGTTAGCAAATATAAATCTAATTCCTAAATTTAACTTGGTCAAAAAGTCTAAGTGCCATGTGTGTGTTGAATCAAAACAACCCCGCAAGCCTCACAAGGCTGCTGAGGCGAGGAGTTTGGCACCTCTAGAACTTGTTCATTCTGATCTGTGTGAGATGAATGGAATTTTGACCAAAGGTGGTAAAAGATACTTTCTCACCTTTATAGATGACTCCACTAGATTTTGCTATGTGTATCTGATAGTCGCCTAGAGGGGGGGGGGTGAATAGGGCGAAACTGAAATTTACAAAAATAATCACAACTACAAGCCGGGTTAGCGTTAGTAATAACGAAACGAGTCCGCGAGAGAGGGCGCAAAACAAATCGCAAGCAAATAAGAGTGTGACACAAGGATTTGTTTTACCGAGGTTCGGTTCTCGCAAACCTACTCCCCGTTGAGGAGGCCACAAAGGCCGGGTCTCTTTCAACCCTTCCCTCTCTCAAACGATCCCACGGATCGAGTGAGCTTTCTCTTCTTCTCAATCAAACGGGAACAAAGCTTCCCCGCAAGGGCCACCACACAATTGGTGCCTCTTGCCTTGGTTACAATTGAGTGATGATCTCAAGAACAAATGAGAAAGAAAGAAAGCAATCCAAGCGCAAGAGCTCAAAAGAACACGGCAAATCTCTCTCGCTAGTCACTAAGGGTTTGAGTGGAATTGGAGAGGATTTGATCTCTTTGTATGTGTCTAGAATTGAATGCCTAGCTCTTGTAAGTGGTTGAGAGTTGGAAAACTTGGATGGCAATGAATGTGGGGTGGTTGGGGTATTTATAGCCCCAACCACCAAAAGTGACCGTTGCTGGAACTCCTCTGTTCGATGGCGCACCGGACAGTCCGGTGCACACCGGACAGTCCGGTGCCCCTGCCACGTCACCATTGCCGTTGGATTCTGACCGTTGGAGCTTCTGACTTGTGGGCCCTCCTGGGTGTCCGGTGCACACCGGACACGTACTGTTTGATGTCCGGTGCACCGGTATGGGCGATCCTGGCGTCTGCGCGCGCTGCGCGCGCATTAAATGCACCGCAGGGAGCCGTTGGCGCCGCAGGGAGCCGTTGCTCCGCTGGCACACCGGACAGTCCGGTGCACACCGGACAGTCCGGTGAATTTTAGCGGAGCGGCTGCCGAGCAAACCCGAGGCTGGCGAGTTCCGAAGGCCGCGTTCCCTTGGAGCACCGGACATGTCCGGTGCACACCGGACAGTCCGGTGAATTATAGCGCGCCGGCTTCCGAGAAATCCCGAGGGCGAAGAGTTTGAAGTCGAAGTCCTCTGGCCGCACCGGACAGTCCGGTGCACACCGGACAGTCCGGTGCCTCCGGCCAGAGGAGCCCTCGGTTGCCTTGCTGCTCCTTTGTTGAATCCAACACTTGGTCTTTTTATTGGCTGATTGTGAACCTTTTGCACCTGTATAACTTATGCGCTAGAGTAAACTAGTTAGTCCAATGTTTGTGTTGGGCAATTCAACCACCAAAATTTAGGAACTAGGTCTAAGCCTAATTCCCTTTCAATCTCCCCCTTTTTGGTGATTGATGCCAACACAAACCAAAGCAAATATAGAAGTGCATAATTGAACTAGTTTACATAATGTAAGTGCAAAGGTTGCTTGGAATTGAGCCAATATAAACTTATATGATGCGCATGGATGATTTCTTTGTTTTTGACATATTGGACCATATTTGCACCACGAGTTTTGTTTTTGCAAATTCTTTTGTAAATTCTTTTCAAAGTACTTTTGCAAGATAGTCAAAGGTAAATGAAAAAGATTTTGCAAAGCATTTTCAAGATATGGAATTTTCTCCCCCTATTTCCAATGCTTTTCCTTTGACTAAGCAAAACTCCCCCTCAAATAAGGTCTCCTCTTAGTGTTCAAGAGGGTTTTAAGACATCAATTTTGAAAATACTCGTTACTCCCCTCTTAGAACACAAAGAGATACCAATTTTGAAATTTACCAATATAAAATTATCAAATTTATGAAATTAGGTGGTGGTGCGGTCCTTTTGCTTTGGGCTCATATTTTCTCCCCCTTTGGCATGAATCGCCAAAAAACGGAATCATTAGAGCCCAATGAAGTACATTCTCCCCCTTTGGTCATGAAATAAATGAGTGAAGGTTATACCAACGTTGGAGAGATGATGCGGAGCGACGGCGAAGGATGAGTAGTAGAACGGAGTGGAAGCCTTTGTCTTCGCCGAAGACTCAAATTCCCTTTCAATACACCTATGACTTGGTTGAAATACACTTGAAAACACATTAGTCATAGCATATATAAAAGAGACATGATCAAAGGTATATTCATGTGCTATGCGTGCAAGACTTAGCAAAAGAAATTCCTAGAATCAAGAATATTAAGCTCATGCCTAAGTCGGGTAAAAGATTGTTCATCAAGTGGTTTGGTAAAGATATCGGCTAATTGATCTTTAGTATTAATATAAGAAATCTCGATATCCCCCTTTTGTTGGTGATCCCGAAGAAAATGATACCGAATGGCTATGTGCTTAGTGCGGCTGTGCTCGACGGGATTGTCGGCCATTTTGATTGCACTCTCATTGTCACATAGCAAAGGGACTTTGGTTAATTTGTAACCGTAGTCCCGCAGGGTTTGCCTCATCCAAAGCAATTGCGCGCAACAATGACCTGCGGCAATATACTCGGCTTCGGCGGTAGAAAGAGCGACCGAATTTTGCTTCTTTGAAGCCCATGACACCAAGGATCTTCCCAAGAACTGGCAAGTCCCCGATGTGCTCTTTCTATTAATCCTACACCCCGCCCAATCGGCATCCGAATATCCAATCAAATCAAAGGTGGATCCCCGAGGGTACCAAAGCCCAAACTTAGGAGTAAAAGCCAAATATCTCAAGATTCGTTTTACGGCCGTAAGGTGTGATTCCTTAGGGTCAGCTTGAAATCTTGCACACATGCAAACGGAAAGCATAATGTCCGGTCGAGATGCACATAAGTAAAGCAATGAACCAATCATCGACTGGTATACCTTTTGATCCACGGACTTACCTCCCGTGTCGAGGTCGAGATGTCCATTAGTTCCCATGGGTGTCTTGATGGGCTTGGCATCCTTCATTCCAAATTTGCTTAGAATGTCTTGAGTATACTTCGTTTGGCTAATGAAGGTGCCCTCTTGGAGTTGCTTGACTTGAAATCCTAAGAAATATTTCAACTCCCCCATCATCGACATCTCGAATTTCTGTGTCATGATCCTACTAAATTCTTCACATGTAGATTTGTTAGTAGACCCAAATATAATATCATCAACATAAATTTGGCATACGAACAAATCGTTGTCAAGAGTTTTAGTGAATAAAGTAGGATCGGCCTTGCCGACTTTGAAGCCATTTGCAATAAGGAAATCTCTAAGGCATTCATACCATGCTCTTGGGGCTTGCTTGAGCCCATAAAGCGCCTTAGAGAGCCTATAAACATGATTAGGGTACTCACTGTCTTCAAAGCCGGGAGGTTGCTCAACATAGACCTCCTCCTTGATTGGTCCATTAAGGAAGGCACTCTTTACGTCCATTTGATAGAGCTTGAAGCCATGGTAAGTAGCATAGGCTAATAATATGCGAATTGACTCAAGCCTAGCTACGGGTGCATAGGTTTCACCAAAATCCAAACCTTCGACTTGTGAATACCCCTTGGCCACGAGTCGAGCTTTGTTCCTAGTCACCACACCATGCTCGTCTTGCTTGTTGCGGAAGACCCACTTGGTTCCTACAACATTTTGATTAGGACGTGGAACTAAGTGCCATACCTCATTCCTTGTGAAATTGTTGAGCTCCTCTTGCATCGCCATCACCCAATCCGAATCTTGTAGTGCTTCCTCTACCCTGGTTGGCTCAATAGAGGAAACAAACGAGTAATGTTCACAAAAATGAGCAACACGAGATCGAGTAGTTACCCCCTTATGAATATCGCCAAGGATAGTGTCGATGGGGTGATCTCGTTGTATCGCTTGGTGGACTCTTGGGTGTGGCGGCCTTGGTTGTTCATCCTCCTTGTCTTCATCATTTGAATCTCCCCCTTGATCGTTGCCGTCATTTTGAGGTGGCTCATCTTCTTGATTTTCTTGTTCAACATCTTGAGCCTCATCCTCAACTTGAGTTGGTGGAGATGCTTGCATGGAGGAGGATGGTTGATCTTGTGCATTTGGAGGCCCTTCGGATTCTTTAGGACACACATCCCCGATGAACATGTTCCTTAGCGCTATGCATGGAGCCTGTTCTTCACCTACATCATCAAGATCAACTTGCTCTACTTGAGAGCCGTTAGTCTCATCAAACACAACGTCACAAGAAACTTCAACAAGTCCTGAGGACTTGTTAAAGACTCTATATGCCCTTGTGTTTGAGTCATATCCTAGTAAAAAGCCTTCTACAGTTTTAGGAGCAAATTTAGATTTTCTACCTCTTTTAACAAGTATAAAACATTTGCTACCAAAAACTCTAAAATATGAAATATTGGGCTTTTTACCGGTTAGGAGTTCATAAGATGTCTTCTTGAGGATTCGATGAAGATATAATCGGTTGATGGCGTAGCAGGCGGTGTTGACCGCCTCGGCCCAAAACCGATCCGGTGTCTTGTACTCATCAAGCATGGTTCTTGCCATGTCCAATAGAGTTCGATTCTTCCTCTCCACTACACCATTTTGTTGTGGAGTGTAGGGAGAAGAGAACTCATGCTTGATGCCCTCCTCCTCAAGAAAGTCTTCAATTTGGGAATTTTTGAACTCCGTCCCATTGTCGCTTCTAATTTTCTTGATCCTTAAGCCGAACTCATTTTGAGCCCGTCTCAAGAATCCCTTTAAGGTCTCTTGGGTTTGTGATTTTTCCTGCAAAAAGAATACCCAAGTGAAGCGAGAATAATCATCCACAACTACAAGACAATACTTACTACCGCCGATGCTTATGTAAGCGATCGGGCCGAATAGATCCATATGTAGGAGCTCCAGTGGCCTGTCGGTAGTCATGATATTTTTGTGTGGATGATGTATCCCAACTTGCTTCCCAGCTTGGCATGCGCTACAAATCCTGTCTTTCTCAAAATGAACATCGGTTAGTCCCAAAATGTGTTCTCCCTTTAGAAGCTTGTGAAGATTCTTCATTCCAACATGGGCTAGTCGGCGGTGCCAGAGCCAACCCAAGTTAGTCTTAGCAATCAAGCAAGTGTCGAGTTCAGCTTTATTAAAATCTACTAAGTATAGCTGACCCTCTAACACTCCCTTAAAAGCTATTGAATCATCACTTCTTCTAAAGACAGTTACACCTATATCAGTAAAAAGACAGTTGTAGCCCATTTGACATAATTGGGATACGGAAAGCAAATTGTAATCTAAAGAATCTACAAGAAAAACATTGGAAATGGAATGGTCAGGAGATATAGCAATTTTACCCAAACCTTTGACCAAACCTTGATTTCCATCCCCGAATGTGATAGCTCGTTGGGGATCTTGGTTTTTCTCATAGGAGGAGAACATCCTTTTCTCCCCTGTCATATGGTTTGTGCACCCGCTGTCGAGTATCCAACTTGAACCCCCGGATGCATAAACCTACAAAACAAGTTTAGTTCTTTGTTTTAGGTACCCAAACGGTTTTGGGTCCTTTGGCATTAGATACAAGAACTTTGGGTACCCAAACACAAGTCTTGGAGCCCTTGTGTTTGCCCCCAACAATTTTGGCAACTACCTTGCCGGATTTGCTAGTCAAAACATAAGATGCATCAAAAGTTTTAAATGAAATGGCATGATCATTTGATGCATTAGTAGTTTTCTTTCTAGGCAACTTGGCATGGGTTGGTTGCCTAGATCTAGATGTCTCACCCTTATACATAAAAGCATAATTAGGGCCAGAGTGAGACTTCCTAGAATGAATTTTCTTAATTTTACTCTCAGGATACCCGGCAGGGTACAAATTGTAACCCTCGTTATCCTGAGGCATGGGAGCCTTGCCCTTAACAAAGTTAGACAAGTTCTTAGGAGGGGCATTAATTTTGACATTGTCTCCCCTTTGGAAGCCAATGCCGTCCTTAATGCCCGGGCGTCTCCCATTATAGAGCATGCTTCTAGCAAGTTTAAATTTTTCATTTTCTAAGTCATGCTCTCTAATCTTAGCATTAAGTTGTGCTATGTGATCATTTTGTTTCTTAATTAAAGCTAGGTGATCATGGATAGCATCAACATTAATATCTCTACATCTAGTACAAATGGAAATATGCTCAACATTAGATGTAGAGGGTTTGCAAGATTTTAGTTCAACAACCTTAGCATGCAACAAATCATTTTTAGCTCTAAGGTCGGAAATAGTAGCATTGCAAACATCAAAATCCTTAGCCTTAGCAATTAATTTCTCATTCTCATTTCTAAGGCTAGCAATGGAAGCATTCAATTCATCAATCCTAGCAAGCAAATCAACATCATCATTTCTAGGATCAATGCAAACATGAGAATCAACCTTAGCAATTAAATTGGCATTTTCATTTCTAAGGTTGTCTAAAGTCTCATGGCAAATACTTAGCTCACTAGACAATTTTTCACATTTTTCTCTTTCTAGAGCATAAGCATTTTTAACCTTAACATGTTTCTTGTTTTCCTTGATTAGGAAGTCCTCTTGGGAGTCCAAGAGATCATCCTTTTCATGGATGGCACTAATTAGCTCATTTAATTTTTCTTTTTGTTCCATGTTAAGGTTGGCAAAAAGAATACGCAAATTATCTTCCTCATTTTTATCATTATCCTCATCACTAGATGTTTCATATTTAGTGGAGGACCTTGATTTTACCTTCTTTTTGCCGTCCTTGGCCATAAGACACTTGTGGCCGACGTTGGGGAAGAGAAGGCCCTTGGTGACGGCGATGTTGGCGGCGTCCTCGTCGTCGGAGGAGTCGCTTGAGCTTTCATCGGAGTCCCACTCCCGACAAACATGGGCATCGCCGCCCTTCTTCTTGTAGTATTTCTTCTTCTCCTTCCTCTTGCCCTTCTTGTCGTCGCCCCTGTCACTATCACTAGACATAGGACATTTTGCAATAAAATGACCGGGCTTACCACACTTGTAGCAAACCTTCTTGGAACGGGATTTGTAGTCTTTCCCTTTCCGTTGCTTGAGGATTTGCCGGAAGCTTTTGATGATTAGGGCCATCTCCTCATTGTCGAGCTTGGAGGCGTCAATTGGTTGTCTACTTGGTGTAGACTCCTCCTTCTTCTCCTCCATTGCTTTGAAGGCCACGGGTTGTGCCTCGGATGTGGAGGGTTCATCAAGCTCGTTGATCTTCTTGGAGCCCTTAATCATGCATTCAAAACTCACAAAATTCCCGATAACTTCCTCGGGGGTCATTTGTGTATATCTAGGATTGCCACGAATTAATTGAACTTGTGTGGGGTTAAGGAAAATAAGGGCTCTTAGAATAACCTTAACCACTTCGTGGTCATCCCATTTTGCGCTCCCGAGGTTGCGCACTTGGTTCACCAAGGTCTTGAGCCGGTTGTACATGTCTTGTGGCTCCTCCCCTTGGCGAAGACGGAAGCGACCGAGCTCCCCCTCGATCGTTTCCCGCTTGGTGATCTTTGTGAGTTCATCACCCTCGTGCGCCGTCTTGAGTAGGTCCCAAATCTCCTTGGCGTTCTTCAACCCTTGTACTTTGTTGTATTCCTCCTTGCTTAGTGAGGCAAGGAGAATGGTTGTGGCTTGGGAGTTGAAGTGCTCGATTTGGGCCACTTCGTCCGTGTCGTAGTCTTCATCCCCTACGGATGGTACCTGTACACCATACTCAACAACATCCCATAATCTTTTGTGGAGAGAGGTTAGATGAAATCGCATCAAATTACTCCACATAGCATAATCTTCACCATTAAAAGTTGGTGGTTTGCCTAATGGGACGGAAAGTAAAGGTGTATGTTTAGGAATGCGAGGGTAGCGTAGGGGGATCTTACTATACTTCTTACGCTCTTGGCGTTTAGAAGTGACGGACGCCGCGTCGGAGCCGGAGGTAGATGTCGATGAAGTGTCGGTCTCGTAGTAGACTACCTTCCTCATCCTTTTGTGCTTGTCCCCACTCCGATGCGGCTTGTGAGAAGAAGATTTTTCCTTCTTCTCTTTGTGGTGAGAAGAGGAAGATCTTTTCTCCTTCCGCTTGGAGGATTTCTTCTTCTTCTCTCTTCTCTTGGTGCGGGACTCTTCCGATGAAGATGAAGTGCTCCCTTGACTTGTAGTGGGCTTGTCATCGCCGGTCTCCATCTCCCTCTTGGTGTGATCTCCCGACATCACTTCGAGCGGTTAGGCTCTAATGAAGTACCGGGCTTTGATACCAATTGATAGTCGCCTAGAGGGGGGGGGTGAATAGGGCGAAACTGAAATTTACAAAAATAATCACAACTACAAGCCGGGTTAGCGTTAGTAATAACGAAACGAGTCCGCGAGAGAGGGCGCAAAACAAATCGCAAGCAAATAAGAGTGTGACACAAGGATTTGTTTTACCGAGGTTCGGTTCTCGCAAACCTACTCCCCGTTGAGGAGGCCACAAAGGCCGGGTCTCTTTCAACCCTTCCCTCTCTCAAACGATCCCACGGATCGAGTGAGCTTTCTCTTCTTCTCAATCAAACGGGAACAAAGCTTCCCCGCAAGGGCCACCACACAATTGGTGCCTCTTGCCTTGGTTACAATTGAGTGATGATCTCAAGAACAAATGAGAAAGAAAGAAAGCAATCCAAGCGCAAGAGCTCAAAAGAACACGGCAAATCTCTCTCGCTAGTCACTAAGGGTTTGAGTGGAATTGGAGAGGATTTGATCTCTTTGTATGTGTCTAGAATTGAATGCCTAGCTCTTGTAAGTGGTTGAGAGTTGGAAAACTTGGATGGCAATGAATGTGGGGTGGTTGGGGTATTTATAGCCCCAACCACCAAAAGTGACCGTTGCTGGAACTCCTCTGTTCGATGGCGCACCGGACAGTCCGGTGCACACCGGACAGTCCGGTGCCCCTGCCACGTCACCATTGCCGTTGGATTCTGACCGTTGGAGCTTCTGACTTGTGGGCCCTCCTGGGTGTCCGGTGCACACCGGACACGTACTGTTTGATGTCCGGTGCACCGGTATGGGCGATCCTGGCGTCTGCGCGCGCTGCGCGCGCATTAAATGCACCGCAGGGAGCCGTTGGCGCCGCAGGGAGCCGTTGCTCCGCTGGCACACCGGACAGTCCGGTGCACACCGGACAGTCCGGTGAATTTTAGCGGAGCGGCTGCCGAGCAAACCCGAGGCTGGCGAGTTCCGAAGGCCGCGTTCCCTTGGAGCACCGGACATGTCCGGTGCACACCGGACAGTCCTGTGAATTATAGCGCGCCGGCTTCCGAGAAATCCCGAGGGCGAAGAGTTTGAAGTCGAAGTCCTCTGGCCGCACCGGACAGTTCGGTGCACACCGGACAGTCCGGTGCACACCGGACAGTCCGGTGCCTCCGGCCAGAGGAGCCCTCGGTTGCCTTGCTGCTCCTTTGTTGAATCCAACACTTGGTCTTTTTATTGGCTGATTGTGAACCTTTTGCACCTGTATAACTTATGCACTAGAGTAAACTAGTTAGTCCAATGTTTGTGTTGGGCAATTCAACCACCAAAATTTAGGAACTAGGTCTAAGCCTAATTCCCTTTCAGTATCTCTTAAAAACAAAAGATGAAGCGTTTAATTATTTTAAGACCTATAAAGCTGAAGTTGAGAACCAACTTGAGAGGAAAATAAAACGGTTAAGGTCCGATCGAGGTGGAGAATATTTCTCTAATGTGTTCGATGAGTTCTGCGTGGAACATGGTATTATTCATGAGAGGACACCGCCATTCTCACCATAATCCAATGGGATTGCTGAAAGGAAAAACCGCACTCTAACAGATTTGGTAAATGCCATGTTGAATACAGTGGGATTATCCAAGGCATGGTGGGGTGAGGTGATTTTGACAGCATGTCATGTCCTGAATAGAGTTCCAACAAAGAACAAAGAGATCACACCATTCGAGGAATGGAAAAAGAGAAGATTAAATCTCTCATATTTGCGCACTTGGGGTTGCTTGGCTAAAGTGAATGTGCCAATCAACAAAAAGCATAAACTTGGGCCTAAAACTGTTGATTGTATATTCCTTGGGTACTCTTTTCACAGCACAGGGTATAGGTTCTTAATTATAAAATCTGATGTGCCTGATATGTATGTTGATACAATCATGGAATCAAGAGACGCAACATTTTTTGAGAATGAGTTTCCCATGAAGAATACACCTAGTGATACAAGTCATGAGACTATAATTCCCCATGAACACGAACTGTCGATTCCTATAGATCATGCTGAGGATTCTCACGTGCACATCCCTGAGGAGGATGACACTATAGTCACTCGAAAGAGCAAGAGACAGAGGGTTGCAAAATCATTTGGTAATGACTTTATAGTGTACCTTGTGGAAGACACACCAACTACCATTAGTGAGGCATATTCCTCTCCTGATGCTGACTTACAGAAGGAAGCAGTAAGGAGTGAGATGGAATCAATTATGTCTAATGGAACTTGGGAGGTCGTTGACCGTCCTTATGGTTGTCAACCTATAGGCTACAAATGGATCTTCAAGAAAAAGCTTAGGCCTGATGGTACAATTGAGAGGTACAAGGCAAGGCTTGTGGCCAAAGGATATACCCAAAAAGAGGGTGAAGATTTCTTTGATACCTACTCACCGGTGGCTCGATTGACTACAATTCGCACATTAATAGCCGTGGCAGCCTCTTATGGTCTTATCATTCATCAGATGGATGTTAAGACAGCTTTCCTAAATGGAGATCGGATAAGGAGATCTATATGGATCAGCCAGAAGGGTTCATTGTGGATGGTCAAGAGAGCAAGGTGTGCAGGTTGATAAAATCATTGTATGGCCTAAAACAAGCACCTAAGAAATGGCATGAAAAGTTTGATAATACTCTTACAGCTGCTGGTTTTGCTGTAAATGAATATGACACGTGTGTATATTATCGGTATGGTGGGGGTGAGTCTGTTATGTTGTGCCTTTATGTTGATGACATTTTGATCTTTGGATCAAATCTCAATGTGATTGAGGAAGTTAAAAATCTTCTATCGAGCAATTTCGAGATGAAAGATTTGGGAGAGGCTGATGTCATTCTAAACATCAAGCTTGTTAGAGAAGCTTGTGGTGGGGTAACTTTGTTACAATCCCATTATGTGGAAAAGGTATTGAGTCACTTTGGTTTTAGTGACTGTGATCCTGCTCCAACACCTTATGATCCTAGTGTGCTATTGAGAAAGAATCGGAGAATAGCAAGGGATCAATTGACATACTCCCAGATCATTGGCTCGCTCATGTACCTTGCAAGCGCAACAAGGCCAAACATCTCATATGTTGTGAGTAAGCTAAGTCGGTTTGTGTCAAAACCAGGAGATGATCACTAGCGTGCTCTTGAGAGAGTGTTGCGGTATTTGAAAGGTACTATGACATACGGTATTCATTATACTGGAAACCCAAAAGTGCTGGAAGGCTATTGTGATGCCAACTGGATTTCTGATGCTGATGAGCTTTATGCCACAAGCGGATATGTGTTTCTGTTTGGAGGTGGTGCTGTTTCCTAGAAGTCTTGCAAGCAGACTATCCTAACGAAGTCTACAATGGAAGCAGAACTCGCAGCATTAGACACTGCTGGGGCTGAGGCCGAGTGGCTTCGTGATTTCCTATTGGATTTACCGGTAGTTGAAAAACCGATACCGGCTATTTCTATGAACTGTGACAACCAAACGGTGATTACAAAGGTTAATAGTTCTAGGAATAACATGAAGTCTACAAGGCATGTCAAGAGGAGATTGAAATCTGTCAGAAAGCTGAAAAACTCCGGAGTTATTACAGTGGATTATGTCCACACATCTAATAATCTGGCAAATCAATTCACTAAGGGTCTATCACGCAATGTGATAGAAAGTGCATTGAGAGAAATGGGTATGAGACCCATGTGAAATGTACTCTAGTGGTAACCTGCTCTATGTGATCGGAGATCCCGTGAAGTAGAGTGGAGAAACAAGCTAGGAGTAGATTGTGAGGAAAGATCCCTTCTTTAACTCATTTCTGATGCACATCTTTCCTATCTGTAAGGCAGGATGGTATTTTACCTTAATGTATTCCAAGAGTCTTATAAAGGTGAGATGTTGTCCTACAGAACATCTTTTGAGGGATACACCTATATGAGTCAGACTGCTGGTCACAGTCTATGGGACTTGGATAATCCCTAAATACTCATGAAAGGCACTGAAGTGTGACTTATATGCTTCTAAACAGCGGGAATACCCTTTTGCAGCCTAGTATCAGCAAAGGATTTGAGTGAATCTTATTTCGCACAAAACTGTCAATTCAAGGCTTAGTCCATTGTTCAGTTGTGAATGAGTGAAACTCTTATTCTAGATGGATGTTCAACTTAACAGTCTCCATCGAAACACTGGTATATCAAAGGATTGTGATTCTGATACTTCATCATTACAAACCCTAGAGTTTGGTGGGGATTGTTGGATTTTTTATGGGCTTGGCCCATTTATTGAATAAACTCTATGGTGTGTAATGGTGGGGAATACCAATAGTACCATATTGGAAGTCCAAGGGTCTGTTGGCTTGACTTATATGGTGGGAATTATTCCACCTAATTTGAGAAGTCAAGAAATGGTCAAGGGCGTGCCACACGCGCGCGCGCGCCGCCGCCGCCGCCGGTCGGGCCGGGCGGGGCGTGGCAGGCAGGCAGGCAGGCGGCGAGCGGGCGAGGCGTGGTGTGGTTGTGTTAATTTTTAGCACTCATTAACCGCAGGAGTTTTCACTCCGGGTTGACCTTTCAGTTGCCCGTCTCTTCGTCTGCCGCATGCGTCGGCGAGCCGACTCATGGCGTGACTCGGCTCTTCCCCTTCAGCTGGCCGACTCATGGCATGACTCGGCGAGACCCTTCTCCTTCAGCTGACCGAGTCTTGGCGTGACTCGGCGAGACTTTAAATAGAGGAGCACCCCTGTCACTCGGTACACACACAAACAGAACCTTTTCAGAGTCACAAAGTCCAGCCGCAAGTGAGGGTGTTTCCATCTTGTTGCTCTGCGCGCACAGAGAGGCGAGAGGGCAGGTGCCTCCGGAGCCCTTGCCGTTCGAGACCCTGCTCGGGGGATCGGCAATTAGGTTTTTGGGGAGCGTCTACGTGACTGCCCAACGTCCGTCGTTGTCTTCATCGGCTGGTTCCTGGCATCTTCATCTAGTACGACATGACAAGTGAAGTTGGACAAGGATCTAGATCCTCGGAGCGCATGGGAGGGTATGATCAATTCATCTCCTTACTGATTTACATTCTGCAAATTATATATGTTCATACCTGCTGTTTTATATATAGCCATAAATTTATCCAATCTGTTTTGTCGTATTATATCATGACATGTCTGATGCCTGTTCATACTAGTAATATGATAAATCTGTTTGTCTTAATTTTATAGTCATGCTGTTTATGTTGCTATCTGTTTATTTTCAGTTGTTCCATAATAATACATGTTCCATGTTTATATGCTTATTGTATTTATATGATTCATATGCTTTATGTTCTCTTGATCCATATTGTTATGGATATGTTTGAGGTCGTGATTTCTATGATTAAACATATTTTATATGTCATCGTCATAATGTTAATTTATGGAATTAAAATGATACGGAAAACGCCTATATTTCTAACACCACCAAACACTAAAACGAACGGGGTCAGACGGTCCGTGACCTGGGCATAGGAGCGGAGCCTCCTCCGCACGTTCGGACGGTCCATGTCTGAGACCGGACGGTTCACAATAAGCGCAGAGATCTTCTTCTCCACGAAGAATCCTAGAACTCGTCCTAGGAGAGATCCCGTCGAGGGGGAGAGTTCCAAGGCATTGCTCCGGGTTGGCAATCCACTCGATTCTCCTCTCATCAGTGTAGAGTCGAAGAGAGACTATTGTGGAAGGCTAAACTAGATCTAAACCTAAGGTTAAATTACTCATACTCCTAGAAATTAGAAGAACGATGCAAATAAGGTAAAATTAATAAATAGATTTGATTGAATCGATTGTGGGGGGTTCAATCGGCTGTATGCCTTCATCTATATAAAGGGAGGAGGTCTGGACCCGTTATAAGTCAGTCCATGAGTTAATCCTGCAGGTTTAGCTAACAAATCCTGCAAGAAATCCGGAACCATAACTGATTCTGCGCACGCGCGGACGATCTGCGTCGCTATGTTGGATCGTCCGGCCTCAGGGCCGGACCATCCGCCTGCCTATTTTGGTTCTCAACATATGCCCCCTGTCTTTTGGTGGAGGTTGACGAACCAAAAGCATATGTACCACTAGCATCCTTCAGGAAACAATAGATCACACAAGTCATCTTGTTTCCAAAGTAAGAACTAAGCCTAATGCAAGTCACCGACTTTTTAATTTGATAGGATGGTCGTTCAATCGAGCTCCAATGCATAAAGGCCGTTTCTGATTGCATCTTTCTCGGCCTTGACCATCCGATCGATGGATCAAAGGGTATAGAACTGAGGTGCCCCAATCCTGAATAGGCAAAGGGACTATGCACATACCATGGGTTCACCGTCATACTATTCCACATCTAAACAAGATAATGCGTCGACGATGAATACGTGGGTGGAATGTATGATGGCATTATTGGATGAATAGGCGATGCATGTTGCGTCACCTTTCGGGTCGTTTTATTCGACCGTTTTGTTTTAGCGGGTGACCGGGGTTTCTTTGTTGGTCGATCACATAGAACGGCCTTCTTGCTAGCATATTTGGAGAGTAACTGGTCAAAAGTATGACCGGCTTTGACCAGTTGACCATGTGTGCTTTGTCACTATGTCTCCTTTTTCACTTTGTGGGGAGGCCGATGCCTCTGGCCATGGGCGGACTGTCCGGCCGAGTCAGCCGGACAGTCTGCTTGAGCATCGAACTGTCTGTGTGCAGGTGCCGGACAGTCCACGATGCTCAAGTCAGGGACCTTTGCTCGATTGCTCAATTGAGCATGCCCCCCGGCGCCTCCAGACTTGTTAATCTTTCTGTCTGGAGCTTTCCGAGCAATCCCTCCCTGTGATATATTCGACGTGCGAGGATCACCAATGATGATGCTTTTTCCTTTGCTTTTATTGGCCACTTCAGGCGAACCAAAACCTTTTTGCTTGCTAGCTCTATTATATTGATAGGAAATGATTGTATGTCCACTTGTATCTCCTGAAAACTCAACCGGCCTCATTTATGGCCGATTGTATCTGTCGACGAAAACATTACAATTATTAGTGGTATGGAAAAAAGAATTATGTCATTTGCAGTAAGCACGTTTTTCAATTCATCTGGAGGAGGAATAATATGTGTTAATTTAATATTGCCCATTTTTAATAGCTCATCAAATATTTTATCGCATTTGCCAACATTAAACTAAATTTAACTTCATCTTACTGATTCTTTTGAACCGACTTTAAAGAAGAACATGAAGAAGGTTTAGGCTGCGCTGGCCAAACAAGTTCGGCGGTATATACATCTGTGGATTCATCATCCGAATTATCGCACCCCACTAGATGCATCTTATGGCTAGCCAATTTTTATGCTTCTTTACTTCGGCTTTCACATGCCAAAGCTCGCTGGTGCAAGTGCACTAACGAAAAGAACTGGGTGCCATCTAATTTCTCTTTTAAGTAAGGTCGCAACCCTTTAAAAGCCAAACATGCTAGCTGTTTTTCCGCGAAATGGATCTGAAAGCATCGGTTTCTAGTGTTCCAGAACCTCCAGATATAGTCATTAACCGATTCTTTGGGCATTTGTCGGACTGAAGCTAACCTAGCTAATTCTATTTCACGCTCTCCTGAAAAAAGTGTATCTGAAATTTCCACTCTAATTCTTCCCAAGAGTTAATAGAGTTAGGTGGCAGAGCTACGTACCACGCGAATGCGGTATCGTTAAGGGACAACGAGAATAAACAAACACGGTAGGCTTCCCTATTAGCCAATTCTCCCAAGTGTGCTAAGAATTGGCTTATATGTTTGTGCGTACTTTTCCTGCCTTCACCGGAAAATTTAGAGAAGTCCGGTATCCTAGTCCCCTGTGGATATGGCACGACGTCGTATCGGTGGCTATAAGGCTTCCGATACGATTGCCCTGTACCTGACACACTAACATCGAGTTTGTCTCTGAACATCCCGGCCACCTCGTCTCTGATTTTTTCTGTCACGTCTGGTGACCATCCATTAAGCTTGGGGGTGAAAATCTCAGGTGGCCTAACATTATTTTGTCGTCTTTCCTCCCAGGGATGTTTCAAATGTGTGTTAGATGTCCTATTAGTGACACCCCCTCTTGCCCTATATCTCTCAAGCTCTCTGTTGGCCAAAGGATATTCGGTCATGTGCATGTGAGAGGGCATGACATGATTATAATATACCGCTGGTGGGGTAGCGTGGTGTTGTTGCGATGGGTGTCAAAATGTGCATATTGTGTAGCCCCTAGTTCTGTGTACGCATACCCGGACAGTCCAGCGTTAGGGGCCAGACGGTCCGCGACCGGATCGAATGGTCCGATGGTATATCCGAACTGTTCGGCCGTATATGGTACTACCTGGGTAGTTTCGTACCCGGAAAGTCCGTCGTAAGGGGCCGGACAGTTCGCGATCGGGTTGAATGGTCCGGGGTTGTACCCAAATGATCCGACCATGTATGGCGCGACTTGGACGGTCTGCGCATGGACTCGTGTAGAGTCGGATGGTCCGACGAAATACACCGGTCGGTCAGTGTCATATCCAAACGGTCCGCGTAAGGTGCCGGACGATCCGCGGCCAGCCCAATTGCCCCGGGTTGTACCCGGACGATCCGGCCATGTATCGCGCGACCTGAGTGACCCGTGCGCGGACCTGTGTAGGGTCAAACGGTCCGGCGAAATAGCCAGACGGTTCGCGACGTAGCTGTACTATCCAAGAAGACTCTCGGATGGTCCGACTATGTCCAGGGCCTGACGCGTGCCTAGTGGCGGCTGTGATGGTGACACGAACGTGTGCATCGGCATACCATATGATGGCTGGGCTCCTGGGCCAAGAGTGACCCATTTGTAGCCGATGTGTTTGGCGTGGGTGGCTCCGCATTAGACTCATGCAAAGGAAAATTAGGGCAGTCGATTTCTCGTATGAACGCATACACCTTTTAATAGATTCGACTACATATTACTTTAACTGATCTCCTCGCTATTCCATGAAAGCCATAAGAGATAGATCAGGAGTATTTACAGCAGGAGCCTGAAGCGGAGATAGGAGAGATTTCATATCGATCTCCCCTTGACAGATGATCCTCTGGTGGCGGTCCACCGTGAAGTGTGATAGGTACTTTTCTGTCGCCTTTCGCCGTTCGGCGAGTTGTCGCAACAGTTCCGCCTCCTCCTTGTCACGCTGTTCGGTCCATTGTCGCATCACCTCCTTCTCCTCGCGCCCTATGAGGTCCTTAAAGGGCTGCTGGTCATCAGCGGTGAGTGCCTACATGGCCGGCTTGATGATGTTGGTGGTGGAGACGTTGATGTGATCCTTGGAACTGACCATCTATAGGCCAACTTTTAGCAGATCTAGACACCCTTGTCCCTAGCGGAGTCACCAAAAAGTATGTTGGCGTAGATCTGGGCGCCAAACACTAAAACGAACCACCTGGCGGTGCTCTCTGCGAGGCGCGTCCGATCCACGGCACATGGCCGGATGGTCTGCGACAGGGGCGCAGGAGCGGATCCTCCTCTGCACGCTTCCGAACGGTTCGTCTCTGGGGCCGGACGGTCCATGATAACATAGAAGGTCTTCTTCGCGAAGAAACCTAGAACTCGTTCCAGGAGAGATCCCGTCGAGGGGGAGAGTTCCAAGGCGTTGCTCCAGGTCAGTAGGTCGCCCGGTACTCCTCTAATCGGCGTGGAATCGAAGAGAGACTGTTATGAAAGACTAAACTAGATTTAAATCTAAAACTAAATTACTCATACTCCTAGGAATTAGAAGAACGATGCATATAAGGTAAAATTGATAAATAGATTTGATTGGATCAATTGTGGGACGTTCACTCGGCCGTAGCCCTTTATCTATATAAAGGGAGGAGGTTTGGACCCGTTACAAGTGTGTGTTTAGTTGTGGGTCAACTAGGATAGGGACGTCCCCTGACGTCCCCTCTCGTCCCTCCAATTTTGAGGGACAACAGGGGACAACATTGGGATAGTTCTGTCCCAACCCTTGACCCAGAACCAAACAACTTAATTTGAGGGATCGTCCATGTTCGAACCATAATTGAGCCTGCGGACGGTCCGGCCCTGAGGCCGGACGGTCCGCGGTCCGGACAGTCCGCGCCTGGGGGCCGGACGGTCCGTGTGTGCGCAGAACAGGTTAGGGTTCCGAGTTTTGTGCCACGGTTGTTAGCTAAAATCATGGGATAAGCTCGGAAATTAGTTTGTAAAGGGTCCAGCCCCCCTGCTCTATAAATAGAGAGGTATACGGCCGATTTGTAATAATCAATCGAATCAATACAACTTCTATTTCGCATTTTATCTTAGGAGTAGTTCTAGTCTAGTTTAGGTTTAGTCTTCCAATCCCCAAATTCTCCGCCTCTCCTCGACTCTACGTCGATTAGAGGAGTCTAGGTCGGTCTACCCGAGCCTAGACACCACCTAGGATCTCTACTCCCCGACGGGGTCCCTCCCGGGAGCGAGATCCAGGCGCTGTCGGCGATCTTCCGCCGTCCCTGCGTACGCGCGGACCGTCCGGCCCCAGGGCGTGGACCGTCCGGCCGTCAGGCAGGAGCCCTAGCCGCGCACCAGGCCGCGGACCGTCCGGCCCCAGGCCGCGGACAGTCCGCCCCTGCGCAGAGAGCACCACTGCGCCTCGCACCAGGCCGCGGACCGTCCGGCCCCTGCGCGCGGACCGTCCGCCCCTGTGCAGAGGGCACCGCCACGGTTCTTGTTGAGTGTTTGGCGCTCCGAAAAAGGCGTCAACATACTTTTTGGCGACTCCGCTGGGGACAACACATCTAAGCTCATCAGATCGGCCCTCAATGGCCGGTTCAAAGGATAGCTCTGATATTTCTCTAAGCAACATCATAGAGCCGACTTGGGAAACCTTGCCGGCTGACGAGCAGCTCCAGTTTGAGGAGCACAAGGAGCGGATGATCCAGGAGGCGAAAGCAAAGTTCTTGGCTAACTTCAAAGTGGACAGGAACAACAAGGTCGTCCGACATCGGGCGACGGATCCGGCTTTGCTCCAACCCACGCCAGATATCCCCAATGTAAGTAATACCAACGATCTGCAATCTCCTAGAAATTATGTAGAAGATCAGCGTGAACAAATGCAGAACATCATAGGGGGTATGCAAAGCGATCTTAAGAGACTAGTACGTGCATTCGATAAATCTAGTACCGCAAATTTTCCTTCGCACGAGGTTGAGTTAGGAGATAACGCGCGTAACACATCGGCTACAGGTTGTCACGACCAGTCACAACCCCTTTATGGGATGCCGATGGACACATACCCTAAGCAACCGCAAATCGGCAGCAAATCAGCCGATCTGCACATGCCCGGACCGTCCGCACGTGAGCGCGGACCGTCCGGGCCAACAGCAGTTGGGCCTATTTTTAATGAGTTACCTAGATATGTGCCCGAGCCACCACATATGACACAGAACCCAAACTACCCAGCCGGACGGTCCGCATACAATGACGGACGGTCCGCATATGACCACGGACGGTCCGGGTACGTATCCGGACAGTCCGCGCATAAGTCTTTTGAGGAGAATTATTACATGAATCCTCGCCCGTCCCAGCAACACTTCCCATCACACTATGCAATGCACCAGCCCACTAATTCAGGATCCAAAGCCCAGGAAAGCTTTCCGGCCCCACCTGGAAGGCCGGAAAGAAACGATCAAACGTATGAGCCATATAGAGCAAATGGAAATGCACCACGTAACTCAAACCAATGGGGGGAAAGACAACATGCTAATATCCAGCCAACCCCACCTATGTTTGACCAGAGAGCCGGTGGTCTCGCACCGGCTGCCATTGATATAGTAAGGGAAGAAATAGCCGGGGCGTTCCGAGATAAGCTCGGAGTAAGCATGGTCCCTGGGGGGCAATCATATCGGAAACCTTATGACAACCGATTTGATCACCACCCATACCCACAGGGAACCAGGATACCCGAATTCACAAAATTTTTGGGTGATCAAGGAAAGAACACACGTGAACACATAGGCCAATTTTTAGCACAATTAGGAGAGTTGGCCGACACAGAGGCATTTCGTGTACGTTTGTTTTCATTATCTTTAACAGGAACTGCGTTTGCATGGTACGCCACTTTACCTCCTAATTCCATTTCATCATGGGGGGATTTAGAACAAAAATTTCATGATCATTTTTTCTCCGGTGACTATGAATTAGATTTGGTAGATTTAGCGTCGTTGCGACAGACAAAAGATGAATCGGTTAATGATTACATCCGGAGATTCCGAGATACAAGAAACCGGTGCTTTCAAATTCATTTAGCAGAGAAACAGCTAGTAGGATTAGCTGTTAATGGTCTGCGATATTATTTAAAAGAAAGATTAGAAGGCATCCAATTCTTTACACTAGCACAATTACACCAGAGAGCTTCGGCTTGTGAAAGCCGAAGCAAAGAAACTACTAAAACAATTCGTCACAACATACGTGTAGTAGAATGCGACGAAAGTAGCTCAGAAGACGAATCAGCAGAAGTGTATGCTGCTGAAATGGTTTGGCCAAAGCAGGCCAAATCTTCGGCTTGTGCCTCCTTACAGCCGGTTCAAAAGAAACGGCAAGAGGAGGTTAAGTTTACATTTAATGTTGGTAAGTGTGATAGAATATTTGATGAATTACTCAAAAATGGCAACATTAAAATAAATCACACTGTTCCATCCGCCGACGAGCTAAAACGTCGTGCATATTGCAAGTGGCATAACTCATTTTCTCATGCCACTAATGATTGTAATGTATTCCGTCGACAGATTCAATCGGCCATTAACGAAGGACGATTGAAATTTCAGGAAATGCAGGTGGACACGGAGCCCTTTCCAATGAACATGATCGACTTTGAGGGCAAGAAAGTCCTGACTCGGCCAAACACAGCCGATGAAGGCAAAGGCAAAGAAATAGTCATCGGCAATGCAAAAAAGGCCGATGAGGATCATAAAGTTTCTTGCAGGAAAGTGGTAGCCGAGAAGACTCCCGATGGAGGGGAGACCCTAAAGGTGACCATCACAGCCTCCAGTACTGGGGGGCAAGCGCAGACAGGGAGACAGATACAGGAACCTGTGCTGCGTATCCCGGACGGTCCGGCACGTAGGCGCGGACGGTCCGGGACCCCACCGGACGGTCCGGAGAGCTCTCGCGGACGGTCCGGCTATGCTCAGGACTCGCAGCGACCACGTACTTTCAAACCACGACGACCAGAGATAGGTACGTGGAAAACAAATACATTTAAAGCAGCTGGTCGGCTGATCAAGCCTGGCCCGACTTTCGATCAATTGTTGACTAAATATGTGAAAAAGAAGGCCGGCCCCAGTGACCGGCCACCGAAGCGACCCCGCTCACCCATTCATGAGCAACGTCAGGTCAGGCCGATTGGACCACCTCACCAATTGGAAGAAATGAAAGGTCCTATTGTACAATTGAGACCTAACATGCCGACATGGACCCCTCCACCTCCTTATCCATCTATGCCATATCCATACACATACTTACCTCCACCATATGTCCCAAATCAAATGTGGGGCATGCCACCATATCCATTTGGGATGCCACAGTACCCCGCCTGGGGGGCACCCCAAACATCCGTTTTTGATAGGTTGGCACCGCCAGTGCAAGACCGATTGAGCACTGCTGAATCCGGTCACCAGGCACAGGCCCCACAAGGTTGCCGGACTACTCGGCCTCCTAGGCCGACCAATCCGGCAGGGGGGCATATGCCTGCAGCAACTCAAAAAACAACAAAAAGGGACACCATCAAAATAGGCACCGCAGATGTTGTCATACAGGGAGACAATAAAGGGCCGATGATTTTCGGCGAATCGGCTAACACAACCGAAAAGGATACGGCTACCATCAAAATAGCCGATCCAAAATACTCCATGCTTCGATGGTGCCCAGCGGGATTGACACGATCTCAAAAGAGAAAATTACAGCGCCTAAGAGCAAAGGAGAGCCAGGAGAAGGAGGCGGAAAAGACATTTAATGACACACATCCGCTATACCCACCACCGCAAAAGAAATGGAGACCGAAGGCCGTTGAGAAAAAACAAACGGCCACAGAAATAGAAAGTCAACCTGCACCAGGTGCGGACCGTCCGGCCCCCACACACGGACCTTCCGCCGTTCACCAGGAAGGTTCTGAACAACCTGCACCAGGCGCGGACCGTCCGGCCCCCGCGTGCGGACCGTCCGCCGTTCATCAGGAAGCCTCCAATGACACGACAACATCAATGGAAGAGGACGACCTACTAGGAGAAGACCTAGTCGACTACGAGGCTTCTCCAGAACGCCCAGGTATGGATGTAAATATTATTACATTTTCTTCCGATTGCACTATCATTGGCGACGATGAACCTATTGCTGCCCAGTTTGATTTTGGTCCTAAAGAAGCCGCCTTTACTAAACCAAAGGAATCGGTAAATCATTTAAAGCCGCTCTTCGTGCGCGGTCACATTGATGGAATACCGATTGCTAAGATGTTGGTGGATGGAGGGGCGGCTGTAAATCTAATGCCTTATTCATTATACAGAAAATTAGGAAAACAAGATGACGAACTTGTCAAAACCAACATGACCCTCAGCGGTGTTGGGGATAGTTCGATTAAAGCTAGGGGAGTCACGTCCGTTGAATTAACCATCGGGACTAAGACCCTTGCTGCTGCATTCTTCGTCGCTGATGTAGAAGGAAATTACAGTTTAATTCTAGGCAGAGATTGGATTCATGCCAATCAATGTATACCTTCTACATTACATCAAATGTTAATACAATGGATAGGCGATGATATAGAACAAGTACATGCTGATGTATCGGCCTGCATCGCTGTGGCCGATGCTCCTGTACTCTGGACTTATGAGACTGCTACATGTCTCACAGGGGTAGATTTTTCTGATTATCAGTTCATAAGTATAGATAGGAAAGGTTTCATTCCTGTAATGCTAGAGCCGATGGAGAATCGGCTGAATCCTAAATAGAGTTTAAACGATGAATACACACAAAGTTCATGAGTCTTTGATCATGGTCAATTCGGCCCTCAAAGCCGGATGGTCTGGTTTATCACAGAACAGTTCGGACTTTAAGACCGAACATCTACCACAGCGAAAAAATAGTGTTGCGGATGATCCGGTCCCCGAGACCGGAAAGTCCGCCATCACACAAAGATCATCTGATTCCTCTGTGGGGGACATGATAGAGGAATTCAGAGATCTTGATAAACTAGGACAGGGGTTTACATCGGTTGATCCTTTGGAGGAGATTGACATAGGAAATGGTAAAACTCCAAGGCCAACTTTTGTAAACAAGACCCTGGAGACCGATTCTAGAAATGAGATGATCGGTCTATTGAAGGAATATTCAGATTGTTTTGCTTGGAATTACACTGAAATGCCTGGACTAAGCCGAGAGATTGTCGAACATCGGCTGCCCATTAAGTCTGGTTTCAGACCTTTCAAGCAGAAAGCTAGAACGTTTCGTCCAGATCTTCTCCCACGAATCAAGGACGAAATCCACCGGCTGCTAGAAGCTAATTTTATTAGACCTTGCAGATACGCAGAGTGGGTCTCCAATATTGTGCCGGTGGAGAAGAAGGAGTCAGGTAAACTTAGGGTATGCATTGATTTTCGTAATTTAAATAAAGCGACTCCTAAAGATGAATATCCCATGCCCATAGCCGACACATTAATCAATAATGCATCAGGAAATAGAATTATTAGCTTTCTTGATGGTAATGCCGGATATAATCAGATTTTCATGGCCGAAGAAGATGCGTCTAAAACGGCCTTTATATGTCCAGGCTTCATTGGTTTATTTGAATGGGTTGTCATGACATTCGGTCTTAAAAATGCTGGTGCTACTTATCAGAGGGCTATGAATCTGATTTTCCATGAGTTGTTAGGAAACACTGTGGAAGTCTACATTGATGATATTGTAGTCAAATCGGCTAAGTTTAGTTCTCATATAGCCGATTTGCGCAAAGCCTTTGATAAAATGCGTCGGTATGGTTTAAAAATGAACCCACGTAAATGTGCTTTTGGAGTGTCGGCTGGTAAGTTTTTAGGATTTGTCATCCATGAACATGGTATAGAAATAGACCCTGACCGAATCAAGTCTATTCGGAATGTGGGGCCTCCGACTTGTAAGGTCGAAGTGCAGAGGTTTCTCGGCAAGGTGAATTATTTACGAAGGTTTATTTCTAACCTAGCCGGGAAGATTGATGCCTTCACCCCTATCCTTCGGCTTAAGAATGATGCTGAATTCACTTGGGGGGCAGAGCAGCAGGAAGCATTTGATCTCATTAAAAAATACTTGTCTTCGGCTCCCGTATTAAAAGCACCACAAGTAGGAGCGCCATTCAGATTATACATTGCAGCTGAAGACAAGGTTATTGGGGCTGTTCTGACACAAGAAACTGAGGGGAAGGAGCATGTGGTGACATATCTAAGCCGAAGGTTGGTGGATGCTAAAACAAGGTACACTTTTATTGAAAAGTTATGTTTATGCTTGTTTTATGCATGCACCAAATGTAGATGTTATTTACTGTCTAGTCATTGCACTGTTTCTGGTCAAGCCGATGTAATCAAATACATGTTGCATAACCCAATTATGAGTGGTAGAATTGGTAAGTGGGCTTATGCACTCATAGAATATGACTTGGCCTATGAACCATTGAAATCTATGAAAGGCCAAGTCGTAGCGGATTTTATTGTAGAACATCGGGTTAATGATATTCATGAACTAGACATGTCATACCTCACTATTACTCCTTGCACTTTATATTTTGATGGATCGGTTTGCAATGAAGGGCAAGGAATTGGCATTGTGCTTGTTTCACCAAGTAATGTCTCCTTTGACTTCTCTAGCCGATTGAAAACTTATTGCACTAATAATCAAGCCGAATATGAGGCCCTCCTATTCGGTTTAGAACTTTTAAATGGTATGGGAGTAAAACATGTGGAGGTATTTGGTGATTCTCAGCTGGTTGTCCAACAAGTGTTAGAAGAATATCAATGTTTTGATAGTACTCTAAATAGTTACCTTGAGAAATGTTGGAGCATAATCCATTCTTTTGACGAATTCAGTATTCGACATATCTCTAGAGTTGAGAATCATAGAGCTAACGATTTGGCACAAGATGCATCAGGTTATCGGATAAAGAGAGGGAAATTTCACAAAACTGAAATTCCGATAACCAGTGCAGAGCCAAATTCCCAGGTCGCGGACCGTCCGCGTGACGACGCCGGACCGTCCGGGGTTTCCAGAAATGTTCTCTTAATCGATTCGGCTGACAATGAAGCCGATGTAAGTGATTGGAGGACACCTATACTTAATTATTTACGAAATCCCAATATTAGGACAGATAAGAACATTCGGCGAACAGCTTTCAAGTATGTTTTGATGAGTGATGAACTTTACCGTCGAACAGTCAGTGACGTCCTGCTGAAGTGCTTGGGCCCAGATGATGTTATATTAGCCATGGCCGAAGTACATGAAGGAATTTGTGGTACTCATCAATCGGCTCCAAAGATGAAGTGGTTGTTGCGAAGGTCTGGTTTTTATTGGCCTAGTATGATAGCTGATTGTTTCAAGTACTACAAGGGATGCCAAGTGTGTCAAAAATTCGGCGACTTACAGTTGGTCCCTGCAGCCGAATTGCATCCTATCATCAAGCCTTGGCCATTCAGAGGATGGGGATTAGACTTTATTGGAGAAATTCATCCTTCATCATCAAAGGGGCATCGGTTTGTGTTAGTTGCCACTGACTATTTCACCAAATGGACTGAAGCCGTTGCTCTGAAAAACATGACGCACAAGGAGGTAATTGAGTTCATAACTGAGCATATTATTCATAGATTCGGCATTCCCCAGACCTTGACTACAGATCAAGGGACTTCTTTTATGTCAAAGGAGGTACGTGAATTTGCTGAATTATATAGAATTAAGTTGCTTAATTCATCTCCATATTATGCTCAGGCCAATGGACAGGCCGAGTCTAGTAATAGGACATTGATTAATTTGATAAAAAAGAAGATATCTGATAATCCTAAACATTGGCATAAGATTTTGTCCGAAGCTTTATGGGCTCATAAAATATCTAAACATAGTGCTACTAAAGTATCTCCTTTTGAGCTTGTCTATGGGCAGGAAGCAGTATTGCCTGTGGAAATAAGTTTGAATGCTGTCAGGTTCGCCAGACAAAATGATTTAACTGTCACTGATTATTATAATTCAATGATGGATAATATTGATGAGGTGACCGACAAGAGGGTGATAGCTTTGGGAGCAATAGAAAAGGACAAGATTATGGTAGCCAGGGCCTACAACAAGAAGGTCAAAGCAAAGTCATTTCAAGTAGGAGATCTGGTGTGGAAGACCATCTTACCTCTAAGGAATAAAGACCGGAAGTTTGGAAAATGGTCGCCAAGCTGGGAGGGTCCTTATAAAGTAAAACAGGTGATGTCTGGCAACGCCTATTTGCTACAAACATTACAAGGCAAGGATTTGCCTAAGGCTTTGAATGGGCGTTTCCTCAAACAGTACCATCCTAGTATGTGGCAAGACGCCTAAGAGAACCGATGTGAGCATATCGAGTTAGTTGCTTTTGGTTCGCCCAGCTCCACCAAAAGGCAGGGGGGCATATGTTCGAACCATAATTGAGCCTGCGGACGGTCTGGCCCTGAGGCCGGACGGTCCGCGGTCCGGACAGTCCGCGCCTGGGGGCCGGACGGTCCGCGTGTGCGCAGAACAGGTTAGGGTTCCGAGTTTTGTGCCACGGTTGTTAGCTAAAATCATGGGATAAGCTCGGAAATTAGTTTGTAAAGGGTCCAGCCCCCTCCTCTATAAATAGAGAGGTATACGGCCGATTTGTAATAATCAATCGAATCAATACAACTTCTATTTCGCATTTTATCTTAGGAGTAGTTCTAGTCTAGTTTAGGTTTAGTCTTCCAATCCCCAAATTCTCCGCCTCTCCTCGACTCTACGTCGATTAGAGGAGTCTAGGTCGGTCTACCCGAGCCTAGACACCACCTAGGATCTCTACTCCCCGACGGGGTCCCTCCCGGGAGCGAGATCCAGGCGCCGTCGGCGATCTTCCGCCGTCCCTGCGTACGCGCGGACCGTCCGGCCCCAGGGCGCGGACCGTCCGGCCGTCAGGCAGGAGCCCTAGCCGCGCACCAGGCCGCGGACCGTCAGGCCCCAGGCCGCGGACAGTCCGCCCCTGCGCAGAGAGCACCACCGCGCCTCGCACCAGGCCGCGCACCGTCCGGCCCCTGCGCGCGGACCGTCCGCCCCTGTGCAGAGGGCACCGCCACGGTTCTTGTTGAGTGTTTGGCGCTCCGAAAAAGGCGTCAACAGTCCCATTCCATCCCGTCCTGTCATTGTAACCAAACGCACCCTAAATTAATTTAGTAGGTTTTGCTAATAAATCCGACAAAAAAAAACTGTACACGCGTCCGTCACCCTGTCTATTTCAGGTCTCAACACGTGCGTGAGTGCGTGACGGCAGCACGCAGAAGCATCACACATCTCAACGGGAGGACCTCAGCCCGGTGCCTTTTCTTTATGCGCGCGCCACTGGTTAGTTGAGGAGGTCCACTCGGGCACTCGGCGGTCCAGTCCCCCGCGTCGAGCGTCGTATATAAACGACGGGTGCCAGAAAGCGGTTCGGTGCCACGCGAGCACGGCCAAAAAGTTGCTCGCCCAGCAGCCAGCGGCCAGCGCCTTCACCAGATCGAGCAAAACAGCTCAGCTCAGCTCGACCTACCACTACCTCCCGCTTGGCGCCTGGGACTGGCAGCCGGCGTGCGCAGAATGCTGCCCACCGGGTGCAGCCTCCTCTCCTGCCTCCGCCGCGACAAGGGCGAGGCGGGCCGAACCGACCCCCGCGTCGCGGACGAGCCCACCGCGTCGTCGTCGTCGCTCGGCAAGGGCAGCGGCGCGGCTCGGCGGTTCGCGTGGGCCGACATCGAGTCCGTCACGGCGGGGTTCTCGTCCAGGGTCATCGGCCAGGGCGGCTTCAGCACCGTGTACCTGGCCTGCCTCTCCTCCTCCCGCCTCGGCGCCGTCAAGGTGCAGCGCAGCAGCGAGCGCCTCCACCGCGCCTTCCGCCAGGAGCGCGACGTGCTCCTCGCGCTCCGACATCCGCACATCGTTCGCCTGCTCGGATACTGCGACGAACGAGGTAACAACACACATCCATCGTCATCAACTGATCAGCTAGCTCCACACTGGAGCTAGCTACGAGAGGACGGGAGCTTCAAATCCATAGACTGAGGAGCTAGCTAACACAAGCGAGTTTCTCTTCTCTTCGTCTCGATCTCCCTGCGTGCGTACGTGCAGAGGAAGGCGTGTTGGTGTTCGAGTACGCCCCGAACGGCGACCTCCACGGGAGGCTCCACGGCAGCGGCGGCAAGGCGATGCTGCCGTGGGCGCGCCGCCTGGCGGTCGCGTTCCCGGTGGCCATGGCGCTGGAGCACCTGCACGAGAGCCGCGACCCGGCGGTGGTCCACGGCGACGTCAAGGCCTCCAACGTGCTGCTCGACGCCAGCCTCGACGCCAAGCTCTGCGACTTCGGCTCCGCGCACGTCGGTTTCTCGGCCGCGCTGCAGCCGCCGGAGGCCGCGGCGGCGTCCAGGGCGTCGTCGGCACGCGCACGCCCCGACCCCGTCGTGGGCTCCCCGGGCTACGTCGACCCACTCTTCCTCCGCTCCGGCGTCGCCACCAGGAAGAGCGACGTGTACAGCTTCGGCGTGCTGCTGCTCGAGCTCCTCACGGGGCGGGAGGCCATATGCGCCGACACGGGGTGCCGCCTCGCCGCCGCGGTGGGTCCTACTCTCAGCGAAGGAGAAGTGGCCGACGTGGTGGACCGGAGGCTCGGAGACGAGTACGATGCCCATGAGGCCGCGACCGTGGCGGCGCTTGCGCTGCGGTGCGTCAGCGAGGGCTCCGGGATGCGCCCCTCCATGACGGAGGTGGTTCGCGTGCTCCAGGAGAAGACGACCGCGCTGATCTCAGCCGCGGGATGCAGGCCAGCCGGCAAGATGGATTCTTGAGCTGTATTGTTAGACGAAGACTGTAAATACTAGCTTTGTTTAGAGAGAGTATAAGGTGAAGATAATGGCTCTTTTCTTTTTTACTCAAAGTGGATTATTAGTTGTTGAATTGGATTACGTTGAAAAACTGATGTCAGAGTTCGTTGTAGATGGTCTGTAGTGTCTCGTTAATCAAATCGCCAAGTTAATCTTCTCCAATCCGTTGAAGATTGATGTGATGTGATTTAACTCTACGACATGTGACGCGATCTTGCGCGTACTTTGAGATGGGTTCGTTGATTGCCAGTTAAGTTGTTGCTCCTCAACAATAAGGAATTGATCTTGATAGGTAGGAGTATGTAACATGCAAGTGGGTTTCCACGAAGCTAAGCCATCTAGTATGCAAAAGGCGATTAGTTTTAGAAGCTCTTTTTTCTTATGCTGTCTGTAGCAGCTTACTTATCACATCTCTGTTACATCTGTATCTTACACTCTAAAAATAATATATATTTTAATAGATCACTTTGTTTGATTTGTTTTTTTAACGAGTGTGATAAGTTGTAGAGTAATATCCGCAATTACATCTGCATTATATTTAGGTATAAAAATATATTTTCTAGATAACTAATAAAACTTAGATTATCCCCATAAAAAAATGAATGAAGACTAATCAATTAAGAAGGTAACATATCTTAATAGATCACTTTATCCTAATAGATTCATCTTATCCTAATAGATAAAAGATTCTATCTTACCTCATCTTATCCTAACCACTTTGCTTATCTTATCCTAATGTAACAATTATGATCTAATCTAAATTAATTAGATCTTATCTAGACTAAACTAGTCATATTAATATATTCTAGATCCGATCTAGTCTAATAGGTTAATTTAACCTAATCCAGTCTAACCTTAAGTTGAGCTAATCTAAAGTAAGTTACTTAACATGTTAATTAATCCTAGTAAAATAGATTAGACCCTACTCCTATAAACATGTTTTAACCTATATTAATGCCTTAGACCAACTTGGCCATGCACCACTGCCTGGCCTAATTGATAGGTCGTCTATCCATCTATCCCAACATAAAAACACAAGTAAACCCTGTTTGATCTATCTTATGATTCCCAAACATCTACCTATCTAAACTGCCTAAACCGTAGTGGGAGACACCAAGACCGAAGGAGGTCAACCTTGACAACAAAGGATATGAGTAGAACTAGATCTTTACATGATTCAAGATTCACCATTCGAGATAGAGTCTTTCCTTTTTTGTCAGAACCTACCCTTACTCTAACCATATATTACCTATAAAATACTCATGCTTTCTTAAAAGCACCTGTTAATTGGTACTTAAAAGAAGAAGAAAATTCGATTTTTGAAATAATTAAGAAACTAAAAGGTAAACCACAAACCAAAGTCATTGCATCCTTTTCTTACTAATCTCGAGGACGAGATTATTTTTAAGGGGGTAAAATTTGTAACACTCCAAAATCGCATTTTGAATAAAAAGAAACTCATTTCGTTATTTAAATAAATGTGTTTTCAAATAATAGATTACCTAAAAGATTCTTATATGAACTATCTTTTGCGTTAATGATCTATTCTCTAAAAAATAATTAAGTTAAATTATCTCTTAATATAGAGTTTACATAAGAAATTATATTATTTTAAATATATATATGAATATTATAGATTTATTTTATTGTACTTCTAAAATGTGGCTATGTGTTTGAATTATTTTCTTCAATAATTATTATTGTAAAACATCTTACATGAATTGTTCCTACTAATTTTCATTTGCTTAAATGGATAAATTAATTAATAAAAATGTTTTGCATTCATGTTAAGTTTTTGTTTGTTTTAATTTATGCATGAAATAGAAAATTTAACTTAGCTGTAAATTAGACTTGAATTTTAAATTTAAAATAGAAAGCAGAATTAGAAATATAAGCTAATATAATGGATCGATGTATGTTTGGTTGGTTTGTTTGTACACGATGTTCTTTAGGTAAAGTCAATACAGATTAGGATATCATAATAAGATATTTAATAAAATACTTCTTTCCGCTCGCGTATAACACCTAAAAATTTAATTTAAAATTTTAAATAAAAATATATTCTAAGATGGGAACATATCGGGTGTAAACCAACCCTTCCGTGCAACCGTGTAAACTTCTAATTTGGGCCACATGATGTTGATCCAAGGGACACATGGGCATGGATAATTTTACATTTAACCACCCTCTGCTAATCACACTTTTTCAAATCCCCTCTCCCACTCTCCCCGCACGCCCCCTTGGATCAACATCATGTGGTTCAGATTAAAAGTTTACACGGTTGCACGGAGGGATTGGTTTCACCAGATACGTTTCCTTCTAAGATTTATTAAAATTGAAGGTCTAATATGATTAGTACAAGTTAACAACAATATTATTGGAATAAAAGAGATAAGTTGGAGTTCCTAACAGATATGATATGATTGTAACAAAATACCAGATTAGATCTATCATGTAACCACTCACCTAGGATAGAATTGTAACAGATAAGTAACGAATTAGATCTATCATGTAACAGACTTGGTTTCGAGTTTGTTAGAGTTCCTAACATATAGGATACGATTGTAACAGATAAGTACCAGATTAGATCTATCATGTAACCACCCACCCCAACCTATATAAATATATGCCACCATAACACCTCAAGCCATCAATTATAGACTCATCTCATCTATATCCTCGCAGCACCGCTGTCATCCAAGCCACCGCAACCTACCGCCAGCTAAGCTCGCAGTCGTAAGCCTCCATGACCAGCTCGTCGAAGTTTGACTCCCATCCAAACTCTAGCGACAACTCCGGCGAGAAGTTCTCTCTGACCGTTCATCGTCCGGGGTAACCCAGAACATCGTCGTGACCAGCTCGACGACAGCTTCATCACAGCGCTTCCGGTTCATTGTAAAAAATCGAGATGACCAGTATCAATGTGAGATTGAAGGGCTTGATTGTAAGGTAAGTTAGTGGTAGGTTAGAAGTATTTCAGACAAAATAGGCTTGATGCTTCCTGCCTAATAAATAACCACCACCATATTCCCTTTTCCATGCAAGACTATCATGCAACATGAATTTAATAGTAGGTACAATCATGATAAGTTGGCAACAACTGAGTCATGTATTTATAAACAAACCCTTTGCACCTTTAACAAACCTATCTAACCAATCAGATCGTGTCATGTCACTTATGTCTGTGCAACCCTACTAATTTATTAAAAATACGATATCTTTTGGGTCAAATTATTGGTTTTAATTTGTTCAAGTTGTGTTAGGTTCATATTAATTTTTGCGTATGTAGCAATAACATTATTTTAATCATGCCACATGGTTTAATTAAATATTAAATATTAATTACTTGTTTAATTAATGTTAATTAGCTAGATAATCTAGTTAATCTAATTTATAGTTCTAACCTACGCATTTTATAAATAATTGTTAATGATTAATATCAACTCAATTATTTTAATTTAATACATACTTAGTTTAAATGCAATATCTGTTAGATCGCATCAATTAGATTTATTACGTCTAAAATACTGTTTTATCCATAAATTCTTCGTTTAACTCCAATTTTAATGGTTCTTAAACCTACGATTTCGTAGCGACGCGTAGGATATTCTTACGATGTTTGTTCACATACTTTGGTGTAATGTTACCATATCTATTATTTGTTTGATTGTATGTATTGCTACGAGTAGATATGAGGCGACGAGGAATCAGAAGCCTAACTTTTGGGTCACCATTTGGACAACAGGTTATCATGAGTATAAGGCAAGTTGTGGCCTTGATCATTTTTCTTTATCTAATAATGTTCCTGTTAATTACTCTGACATGCTCAGGTTAATTTGATGGGACCCAATAGGTTTCCCTAGTATTATTTATCCCACACCTTGCAAACAAAAAAATTATTTGGTAGATTTGCTATTGCTCTACCTAGTTTTGGGAAATTAATGTTATATTATGATCATGTTCTAATTTTGTTGTTGGTTTATTATTGTTCATGACAAGATCATTGTGTTAATTGGAATATGGAGCGACCACCCGGGAAAATAGTGCTACCACAAGGGTGGTATAGGATGCTCTTGGCTGACTAATTAGAAAAGCTAGTGGAGGACTACCTTACCCAAAAGGGGCAAGGGCAGTAGAGGAGCTATGGTATAGGGAGGTTCTTGGGTCAATCATGCTGCGATGGCTTTTCGGACAAGGGATTCCTATATCACCCTTCTCAGAAACCGTAGCGGGTTTTCTGAAGCTAGTGGAACTTTGTAAAGGCCTTGTAGTGCTACTTTGCCTCGCCTCCTCGGTAGAGGTGTATGAGATTCATGAACTCGTGGCAGATGGGTAACATGTCTTGTGGGTAAAGATGTGCAACCTCTGCAGAGTGTAAAACTGGTATATCAGTCGTGCTCACGGTCATGAGCGGCTCGGACCCTCACATGAGTAACTTATGGAACTAAACTTAGTCTGTCATATGCATTACATTGTGGGTGTTTATTATTAATTGTGATCTCTTATTTATTTGGGTTGGTATCTACTTATACTTAGTAACTGCTAATAAAACTTTGACCAACTTTAAAAGCAATGCTCAGCTTTAACCATCTCCTTTGGTAAGCCTTACACTTCACATGAGCTCCACTGTAAGTGAGCTCATGCACATTATTCCCCATAACTTGTTGAGAGATGAACATATGTGAGCTCACCCTTGCTGTACTCACACCCCTAGGTCAAGAACGGGTACCATCAAGATAAGGAGCATGAAGGATGCTGTAATGAGTTCGTGAGAGGTCTAGACCGTCGTCTCCCAGACAACTATGGTTACTGGATCGTTGTCTTCGTATGATGTAATTATTTAACTATTTTGTATAGAACTCGGTTATATATTAAATATGTGGCATTCGTTCCTAGCACACATTTGATTCGCGCCTAGATTTGCCCTTAAATCCGGGTGTGACAGCTTGACCAACCTTGACTTCTTGCAAGCCATCTTCTTCACCCCTAGCTTTAGGTACCTTGGTCTTCTTAACCTTCTCTCATGCACTAGGTTCCTTGATGTCCTTTCCTTCGTCCTCAGTTCGATCAGCTATATCCAAGTCATGCACATTGATTCCCACTTAATCAATATCCATCCTTCAACTTTTTGATGTCCACAACCATAGTTGTTGGGGACTTGTTCTCAAATGCTTCGGATTAAGAACAAGGCAACATAAAAAGTGTTAAATGATAAAGTCCTTCGTCCCTTAAAACATTATTTCCCTTCGGGATATAATGTGTTCCGGACGAAGGTCACAAACAACATATCTTCGTAAGCACGATAAATTATGACGAAGAACTTACATGCAACATAAAAAGTGATATAAACATTTAAATATTATCACAACGTCATTTCTATTTTATTATCATATAAAAATAGAAATGATTTCAGATTACAAGTGTACCTTCGGATTGCAGGAAGGCAAAAGTACAAGGATGACGGAAAGCAAATGCCAAGTCAGCGTGAATAGTACGGGAGTACTGTTCATCTATTTATAGGCGTGGGACGTAGCCCATGCAAAATTACATTCATGTCCATTACATTTGCTAATGACTTATGGGAATCTATCAAGGCCTAAGTAGTCTTTTCATCTTTGAGTCGGTTCCCCTTTCTGCTATCGTGACGAAGCTTTCTGCGCATAGCTTCGGCTGTGCACCATCCTTCGTACAGCTTGGTAATCAGCCCGTCCTTTATCTCAATCCCCCTTCGTCTGGCTTGGGCTTCGTTCTGACCGTACTCCATGTTTATGATCTGAGTCCGAAGATACCTGTTCATATAATTTACTTGGAAAATATTGTCAAATTATGTTTTTGAGGACCTTCGGAGGACGAAGGCTCCCAACAGTAGCCCCTCGCAATATTAATTTGTTAGTGATAAATTCAGATTGCGATATGGACGAAGGCCTTAAGCCGAAGGTCCGAAAAAACACCTTCCCTTTGCTAGAATAGCAAAAGTCACTGACACCTGGGACCACACAGTTTCCGTCATATCGAGTGTATAAATAGGAGCCCGCCACATTTGATTTGGCATGCTCTCTTTGCCATCTGTTTTTCCTGCTTATAAAGCTTTCTGCCCAAAAATATTTGTTTTCTTTCCTAGTTTTAAGCTTCGGAAGCGAGAAGTAAGATTTCCGAAGGGATGTCTGAGGAGAAGAAGGCTGGTGTCGAGATGAAGCTAAGTCTCTCTGAAGAGAAGAACCTGGGCTTTCTTGAGGCAATGTCGAAGACCAATACAGAAAAGATCACCAAAGAGATTTTAGAAGGTTTATCTGAAGATACTGGTGACAGCGACAGTTATGATGTAGAAAGCGGCGGGGGAGAGTCCGAAGATCGACCATGGCGGCCAAGTCACTCGGTTTTCGGGAAAACCACTATTAAGCAGAGTCATATTGACAATATGAGGGGGAGATATTTTCGAGATATATCTATTGTGAGGGCTGATGCTGGAGAAAAAACTTCTCCTACCCCCGAAGAAGATGAGGTCATGGTCTTCCGAAGCTTTCTCAAGGCTGGGCTTCGGTTCCCCCTAAGCAGCTTTGTTGTCGAAGTCCTGAAGACATTTCAAATCTACCTTCATCAAATTACTCCCGAAGCTATCATAAGAATGGGAATCTTTGTCTGGGCTATGAGAAGCCAAGGTTTAGAACCAAATGCTAAAAGCTTTTGCAAAATTCATGAGTTGGTATATGAGACGAAGCCCTGGGGGAAAGAACAATATCACAACAACTTTGGTTGTTATAGCTTCGGTGCCCACTCCGGGTCAAGCTGCCCCGTGCCAACCTTTCGGAAGAGGTGGCCCGGTGCCTGGATGACAGAATGGTTCTATGTAAAGAATGACTTGACAGCGCAGGAAGATGTTAAAAATATCATTATGCGCCCTATCTGGCAACGCTTCGGACTCCGAAAGCCGAAGGTTGAAATGGATGAAGCGGCCGAAGAATGCCAAAGAGCCTTCGGCGTAATCTGCTCTTTTATTGGGACAAGGGATCTGGTCCAAGAGCATATTGCCTTCAGGGTGTGGCCACTTGCAGGAAAGTGGGAAATGCCGAAGGAGACCATCAAAGAGTCTGACGAAGGTGGACTGGTCAGACTAAAATACACATTCAAATACGGGGATAAGTTTGTTGAACCTGATGACGACTGGTTAAAAAGCATTGAAACCTTAAGTGACGAACTGCTTGGGGTATATTCGAAGGCCGAGAATACTGCATTATCGGCAGCCTTCGGAGGCCGAAAGAAGAAGAGGCTCAACCGGGTATTTGATGCAATCGGGTTTGTCTACCCTGACTATCATTATCCGGTGCCAGGCCGCAAAAGAAAAAATACGTCTCCTGCAACAGAAGTTGCCACAGGTGCTTCTAGTGAGCCAGCGCCGCAAAGAAAAAAGATGAAGGTGCTCACCCACCGGGCACGTTTTATTGAGCCGGCCACAGTGCCTGAATTTATCGGTGAAGTCTCTTTGGCCACTGAAACTACAGAGCCAGCTCCAGTGCCGAAGATCGAAGAAAAAACTGAAGCACCTTCAGCAGAGAAGGCAGAAAAACCGAGAATTGAAGGACCAAAAATATTGGAAATCTTAAGTCCTTCAGCAAGTGTTGAGACAATAAAAAATCAAAAGGGTCCATCGGTGACCCCGAAAAGAAAGAGAATGGTGAACGTGCTAGATGTTTTGGAGACAATTAAGTCTTCAAGCATAACTCCAAAGAAGACTGTTGAACTTTCTGAAGTGTCTACTGAAGCTTTAGTTGCTGAAGCTTCGAAGCAACAACTTGAAGCTGAAGCTGGGCCTTCAGAGCCCACCAAGGAACAACCTTTGGAAACCGAAGAAAAAATAAAAATGTCAGAGCCAATTTTGTTTGAAGAAATAGACACTGCTGCCCCCGAAGCACCTTCCAACATATGCGATTACATTGTGCGACATGCTTCGGGGAAGAAATTATCTGAAGAAGAGATTTATGAAGCCAATCACTATGCCAGAGAATTAAAATATCCGAAGGGGGCGCTAGTGTTCAATGGGACAAACGAAGATGACTTCCTATACTGCCTCCCTGACAACAAAGAATTATCTGTCTGCCGGGAGATGGCTAGGAGTATGGGATTTCCGAAGCTTGAAGCTGGACTATGCGCTATGACGAAGGAGGATCTTGCGGATAGCCTTGCATATAATAGTCTGAAGGTGCGAGAATTGCGCATTTTTGAAAATTTATGATTCGAAATCTATTGTTTAATTCTTATACTAACTTTTTACATATAGGGCTTAATACTAAGCAACGCGCTGAGAGCGCAAAAGAATGTCGAAGACGAAAGCTATGAAATTGCTTTCAACAACCTTCGGACAGAGGTTATCAAACTAAGGAACGAAGCCCTAGAAAAGGACAAAATTCTAGTTACATTGGTGGATAAAATAAAGGAGAACGAAGCTGCATTTAAAGCACAAGTTGCAGCTCAAAAGCACGAGATTGACGATCTTCGGAAGCAATTGGCCCGGGCGAAAGAAGAACACATACTTGAAGAAACGAGGCGGGAATGTAGCGACCAATGGGCTAATCATTTGGAAGGAACCGTTGAAGAGCTTCGGTCTTATAAGAAAAGGTGCTACGAAAAATCCATGGAATGTGTAAAGAAAATAAAAACCAGCTTCGCCAGCGTTGGCGCATTTTCGAGTGAGGAAGATTTTGTGAGAGGTAACCTAGAAGGACCGATCGAATGGATCAGCCATGAGGCTGAAGCCTTCGAAGAAATTCTAAACAGTCGCGGAGACATTTGTGCCTTCTCGGGTGCCAGGGGGATTGCTACTATGCTGGAGAAAAAAGGCTGCGATCATGTTAAGGCTCTTGCACAATCCGAAGCCAGCTTATCTCCTGAAGATATTAAAGATCCCTCGGCCGAAGCTAGCCAGGCCGGTGGAAAATTTTTCACCGACGTCTGGGACAATGGTGGCCGAGAAATTATTCAGAAGAGTGAGAAGGGCATTCACGACGCTAGAGAAGTAGCTAAGGCCGCTGACAAAAGCTCAGAGCCCGAAGGGCAAATAGGTATTAGCTAATGGTTTTTATTGTGTTGTAATTTTTGATTTTAAACTTTCGTTCGCAATTTGTAATAGCAATGTGGCCGTATTATGTCCTCCTTCAGATCCTACTAAAGCGTCTCTGGGCCCTTACCCGAAAGGAGACGAAGAAATTAAAAAGATGGCTGAAGCTATCATGGATGAAGTTGTTAACCGACTCCTGAACGAAGCTGCCGAAGTTGTTTTAAGAGAAGATTAAGCACTATTGTAAAGACTTCTGAAATGAAATATGTGTGACATTTTGTAACCCTATGATATATTTGCTTTTAATGATTCGATTCTTTACGATGCATGAAACTTTACATACGTACTGTTTTTGAGCCTTCGGCGAAAAAACACCTTCCCTTCTTTTCATGCTTCGTGAAGATAGAAAAACTTATGCATCACGACAATGTTCATAGTGCTCTGATGAAGGATATCCAAGCTTCGTGAAAATATTCTCCGAAGCTATATTCCGAAGATCAATATTGTATCCCCTTGTGACTTAGCACGATTTTCACTTTCTCAAAGCATCCTTTCGAAGGTTGATACTGTGTCCCCTTCTTTTGCCATATGCAACATGATGTATGATGCTTATGCTATGCAAAATGATGTGATAGTGTTATGTTATGTAGATGACATTTGTTCGAAGATACACACATATCCCCGTAAAACACACAATATTTTTGTATCAGCGCTGACTTTTCGCTGTAAGTTCTGCATTCCCTTAGGAACGACTTTGGAGCTTCTTCGCCTTTTACTTAGGCGGTATCAGCGTTGACTTTTCGCTGTAAGCTCTGCATTCCCTTAGGAACGACTTTGGAGCTTCTTCGCCTTTTACTTAGGCGGTATCAGCGTTGACTTTTCGCTGTATGCTCTGCATTCCCTTTGGAACGACTTTGGAGCAGAAAACTTACACTACGTTCCCTTTGGAACGGCTTTTTGTGACTTCAGCAAACTTACTCTGCGCTCCTTAGAACGACTTTTTGTTGCTTCGAAGGATTTTTGATAATTCGAAAGGTCCTCCTTGTTATCGCAAATCTTAAAGCTTCAGCAACTTAAGCCTGAGAAAACAAATTTTCCTTGTGGCAAACAACGAAACTATTACATGAAAACTGAAAAATGTTCTTTATTACACAGAAAATAGATCTGAATGGAAAAGACTGCTATCAAGGTAGGATATTTGTCAATAGATGTGCTTCGACTCTGGCACAGTGCTATTGACTGTGCGAGCTTCGGATTGTTCTCTGAGATTCCTTTGGTGTGGAGCATATTGGCTCCCTTCCGGCTGTTGGCCCTGTTGCAGCGGTGGTGGAGGCGGAGGCTGTTGCCAGGAAGCTTGAGGTTGACTCGTCGAAGCAACAGAAACTGCAGGGTGGTTGCCTACGTATTCTGGGATGTAAGGCGGATGGTACGAAGCAGTATGCATGACCTGCTTCGGCTGAACTTGTTGCGCTGCAGCTTCGGCTATCTCCTTTTGCTTCTGGATGGTAACATGGCACATCCTGGTGGTATGGCCCTTGTTTTCACCACAGAACAAGCAAAACATTCTCCTTGGTTGATCTCCAAATCTTCCGCCGAAGCCCCTGGCGCCTCTGCCTCTTGGAGCTGGTGGCCGGAAGAAACTTTGCTGTTGCCCCGAAGCCTGTGAGGAGCACTGCGGCCTGTGCTGCTGACTTCCCTTATCATCATTTTGAGTATTGTGGATGGACCTGACATGCCTCGGATAGAATCTTCCTCCGAAGCCCCTGGTCATTTCAGAAAACCTGAAAGCCTCCTCCCTTCTTTGGCGAAAATCGTTGTCGGCACGAATATACTCGTCCATCTTCTGGAGCAGCTTCTCCAAAGTTTGAGGAGGCTTCCTAGCAAAGTATTGAGCTGAAGGTCCAGGCCGAAGTCCCTTGATCATGGCCTCAATGACAATTTCGTTGGGCACCGTTGGTGCCTGCGCCCTCAAACGCAAGAACCTTCTGACATACGCCTGAAGGTATTCTTCATGATCCTGAGTGCACTGGAACAAGGCTTGAGCAGTGACCGGCTTCGTCTGAAACCCTTGAAAGCTGGTTAACAACATGTCCTTCAGTTTTTGCCATGAAGTGATCGTTCCTGGTCGAAGGGAGGAATACCAGGTTTGAGCAACACTCCTGACAGCCATAACAAAAGACTTTGCCATGACTGCAGCATTGCCACCATACGAAGATACTGTTGCTTCGTAGCTCATCAAAAACTGCTTCGGGTCTGAATGACCATCGAATATGGGAAGCTGGGGCGGCTTGTAGGACGGAGGCCAAGGTGTAGCCTGCAGCTCAGCGGACAGGGGAGAAGCATCATCGAAAACAAAATTTCCATGATGGAAATTGTCATACCAGTCATCTTCGTTGAAGAAACCCTCCTGATGAAGGTCTTTTTGTTGAGGCCTTCGGTTCTGCTCATCGTGAGTAAGATGGCGAACTTCTTCAGAAGCTTCGTCTATCTGCCTTTGCAGTTCAGCTAGCCTGGCCATCTTTTCCTTCTTCCTCTGCACCTGTTGATGAAGCATCTCCATATCTCTGATCTCTTGATCTAGCTCATCCTCTTGAGGCGTTGGGCTGACAGCCTTCCTCTTCTGGTTTCGGGCCTCCCGAAGAGAGAGAGTCTCCTGATTGGGGTCCAGCGGTTGCAGGGCTGTAGCCCCAGTCGCTGAAGCTTTCTTCGGCGCCATAGCGAAGGTTTATGGCTTCTGAAGGTGTTCAAAAACTCAAAGTGGAAGTGAGTTCACCGGAGGTGGGCGCCAATGTTGGGGACTTGTTCTCAAATGCTTCGGATTAAGAACAAGGCAACATAAAAAGTGTTAAATGATAAAGTCCTTCGTCCCTTAAAACATTATATCCCGCCAATGTTGGGGACTTGTTCTCAAATGCTTCGGATTAAGAACAAGGCAACATAAAAAGTGTTAAATGATAAAGTCCTTCGTCCCTTAAAACATTATTTCCCTTCGGGATATAATGTGTTCCGGACGAAGGTCACAAACAACATATCTTCGTAAGCACGATAAATTATGACGAAGAACTTACATGCAACATAAAAAGTGATATAAACATTTAAATATTATCACAACGTCATTTCTATTTTATTATCATATAAAAATAGAAATGATTTCAGATTACAAGTGTACCTTCGGATTGCAGGAAGGCAAAAGTACAAGGATGACGGAAAGCAAATGCCAAGTCAGCGTGAATAGTATGGGAGTACTGTTCATCTATTTATAGGCGTGGGACGTAGCCCATGCAAAATTACATTCATGTCCATTACATTTGCTAATGACTTATGGGAATCTATCAAGGCCTAAGTAGTCTTTTCATCTTTGAGTTGGTTCCCCTTTCTGCTATCGTGACGAAGCTTTCTGCGCATAGCTTCGGCTGTGCACCATCCTTCGTACAGCTTAGTAATCAGCCCGTCCTTTATCTCAATCCCCCTTCGTCTGGCTTGGGCTTCGTTCTGACCGTACTCCATGTTTATGATCTGAGTCCGAAGATACCTGTTCATATAATTTACTTGGAAAATATTGTCAAATTATGTTTTTGAGGACCTTCGGAGGACGAAGGCTCCCAACAATAGTCAACTCAGCATATTGGACCATCACACCTATCTCCATGTGTTGAACCTTTTAGGCTTTTCACTTAACACATGTTCAACAGTTAACACCCTGGTTAGACCTTTAATTATGTTGTCATCCAAAACACCAAAACCCACAAGGGACCATTCAATTTTATAATTCACCGGACCATCTATAGTAAGGGTTCGATGGTTCAGCAGACCACCTAGTAACAGCTAGTTTAAGGCATGTTGGCTGGCCTAATGGCTAGCTGGCATGGACCTCAGTCTGGTGGTGCACCAGACCGATCCAATGACCACCAAAAGGGGAAACTACCAATTAGGATCTTGGACTTGGGGCTAATGGACCCGATTCGGTGGTGTACAGGACCGGTTTGATGCCCCTACACAGACTAGTTCCCTAGTTTAGTTTCCAAAGGCTACAAGGGGCTTAGGGCTATATAAAGGAGCCCCCACGGCCCTAAGGAGAACATCAAGGCCACAAGCAAGTGTAGTACTATTGCATAGTCATTCTCTATCCCTCTCTTGTGTATTTCTCTCTAGATCAAGTATTGGCGTGTGTTCTAGCCAAAAGAGAGAGTCAAAGTGCTGCTACAAGAAAGAGCTAACGAGTGTGATCTTGAGCAAGGCTTTCGTGTTACGTTCTTCTACCGTCGAGTTATCGAGTTGTGATAGTCGCAGTTTTGCTGTACTGCAACACCATCGATATAACAGAACTTTCGGTTTATCAATAAACCTGAGCAAACGGAGGAAGGAGTTGAAATAGACTCCAAGCCAGGTTGGTTAACTCCAACGTGGATGTAGGCAAGCATTCTAGGTTTGGCCGAACCACAGAAAAATTGGTGTGTCCCTTAGTATCTTTGTTCTATTTCTATTTATGCTTCTTCTATTCTTTTCTATGGCATAGTCTTTTTTGAAGTGCAGGTTCTATTTGAGACAGGGACCCTATTCCGCTGCTACTACTCTACTTGCCTAGATTTCGCTGCATACAACGCTTCAAGTAGAGTAAGAAAAAGTTATAGTTTTTGGTTTAAAATTTTAATCGCCTATTCACCCCCTCTAGACGACATCCAGATCTTGTGTACCGCCAAAGGGTACTTTTAGCCTTCCTCCCTATGCTTACCCATGGTGAAGCATGAGGTGCAAGAGAAGAAGGTAAGATAGATATGGTTTAAAGGGGAACAAAGCAGATAGTCCAATATACATCATGAAGTGTATTTTCCATCTTTACAGTACCATCTTCATAATCACAAACTATTACACAATTTTATATTCGAAGAGGCACTCGTTGTGTCTAAAGGCAAGAAAGTTGAAATAGCTTCAGACGCGAGCTATTCAAAGCAGTGAGGTTACGAGAGCCGCCAAAAAATAGTGTTCTATGCATCAGCACTGTACACCTATTTATAGGGCCGGGATGACGTATAACTTCGTATAAAATTATATCGATACCACTAAGTGCTACATGATCTACAAAGTCTATTGAGGTCATTATTATATTTTCGTCTATAGGACGTGTCGCACAAGCGTATTCAATTCTTCATTTTTGTGGCGCTATCGACACCCTTCATCTCTTTTGGGACACCTCATCCAAGCATTATTGTCGAAGCTACTCCCACCATTCATAAATATATGATGACGTTGAGTTTAAAAAAACTTTAACCATTCGTCTTATTCAAAATATTTATTCAAAAATGTAAAATTTCATGTCAAACTGAAACAACTTTAAGTGATAAAGCAATTCACAATAAAATAAATGATAACTCGCATTTTTTTTAAATAAGACGAGTGGTTAAAGTTTTGGAAAAAAGTCAACAACGACATGTATTTTAGAACAGAGGCGGTACTTTTTTCTTCAAAGTATGAAGGTTTCTAAGACGAAGCTATTAAGTTGCATGCACTAACCAGTTCAACATAAAAGATTAAACTGATAGGAAGAGGCGGGCAATTCATTTATATTATATTCCAACACTCCCCTCACATTGAGTCTCTTTTGGGTCTCAGACATATTAAAGTGCGGCAATCGAAATGTACACAGGATCAGAAACTGAATGCGAACCAGGATTCGAACTCGTGACTTCTGACTTTGACACCATGTTAAATTGCATGCATCAACCAATCCAACTATCACACTTGGTTTTGGAAGGCAAACCGAATGCGAACCATGTACGTGCCAGGATCAAAAACTCAAGTACACAGCGACTACATAGTTGGACATCATCACACATTGCTCAAAATAAATAGCGGAAAAAGTACTTTATTACATCAATATGTCCAAGACATACACAGAGTCATTAACTTAACATAGTCATAATCATAATCAAAATGCGAAAAACGAAACGTAGAGGATAAGACCTTCACAGGCAGCTGACTGGAGGTTTGCCACTAAACACAACTAGAACTCATCGTAGTCCTAAAACTCTTCAAATTCCTCCATGTTGCCTTCATCTCCTCCTGAGCACTGATTGCAGTGGGGACAACCTGGGGTTCATGGGTTTTTAAAGCAAGGGTGAGTACACATCAACGTACTCAACAAATGTCCTGTTTGGCTAAAGTGGACTAGCTGTATGTGGGGTTAAGGTTAAAGTGGTTGCTTTTAGTTAGTAAGGTATTTATTACTAGTAGTAGAGCAAAGTTTTAGTAATAAACCCAGTTATTACCCAAAAGTACTCCCTCCAAGAGGAAAATACCAGAAACCATAGTTATAATCATCACCATTAATCATCATCATAAAGTATCCAAAGTTATTCTAATCAAAGAGGATCCCAAGGCTGCTCTCAACCATGAGCACGACTGATATACTAGTTTCTAACACTCTGCAGAGGTTGCACACTTTACCCACGAGTCGTGATCCCTTTCCAGCCTGGGTTGTACAGACCCGATCTTCACTACCGAGGTGAATGGTCAGGGATTCACTACGTAGCCTTTACAAATATTTCCCTGGTGTGCAGTTGCTCGTTAGGTTTTGCCAGTCGTACAAAAACAATACTCCTCCCTATGATGGGTGACTAACAAAACCAAATCGAATGAACCTCGGCACCCACCCTTAGCATAGCGAGCACTATGCCCCAGCCCCCATTGACGGCCCTCCGGCAAAGCCAACTACACCCCAAGTTCATCTAATTAATCAGCTAAGGGTGTCCCATTACACCCTCATGGTTGTACTGTTATCCTGGGTGGTCTCTCAACCAACAAGTCCTTACGAAGAGATACTCAGGAAACGGCCTGAGTCCCCTAAAGAATCACATGTTCATCATCATAATCAAGATAACATCATCGTATCATAAATATTCACATCATGTTCGTTGATTAAAGTGGAGCAATAGCATGAAGCTAACCATAATAACCCAAAAGGTAATCAAGGGCAAGATAAATATTGACTAGTCAATCCTTAGGTTTCAATTAAGTAATGCATGATAGTGAATTATAAAGTAAGTAGGATATAATGGGTCAGAGGACACTTGCCTTCACCAGGTTGCTGCTTAGGAAGGTCTTTGACAACACACTCAGGAACCACAGACTGCTCGTTGTCTATGCAAAGCGATCATGCATTCAACACATTTGGATAATGACAAATAAATAGTACACCAAGCATGTACAATCAAGTGAACATAAGCTCGAAAGAACAGTAAAAACACAAGAGGGAAATCTAGGTTTTAGGGTGGGCAATTACACCTAAAGGTTTGTGGTTCTCTAAGTACTGCTTATCTCAATAGATTACATAACATAACTTCATTTATCTTAATGAGTCACAAAAATTATACCAGTGATGGGTTCATACTTTACATGATATTACTTTCACAAGGTTGATTACCTTATTACCATTAGGGTTTTCTTTTTAATAAATAAACCATCACTTAAACTAATCTATAGTCTAGACATAAAATTAATACATGCAGACAGTGAAAGACTATAATTTAAACAGATGGAGAATAATCTCATGAACATTTTGTAATTTGAACCACTCAATTTAGAGTTCATATGAAAAAGATATGAAATACATAAGTTTTGGAATTCAAAATACAAAATTAAGTCCATTCCTATGATAAATTAAAAGGTCAGGGGCTTCTCTGCAAAATTCAAGGGGTCTGCGCGCAAAACGCGGGGACGACGGGTTGATATGTAGAAAGCCGAGGGGGGTTTTTAACAAGTTTTCTAGGCGAACGAATATCGGATGATCTCGACCGCACGATCGCAGATCAACGGTAAGGATTAGATCTGAATGCGAGCGCGCGTGGACGTGCGGGCGAGCGCTGACAAGCGGGCCAGGGGTGTCAGCGACTGGGGAGGGAAGACGGGCTGACCGGCTAGGCCTAGGGGCAGAGCGCGCGGACGCGGACCGATGTCCGCAGATCCGAACCGTTGGATTGGGGTGGTCGGTTGCGATGGGTGCGCAGAGGTTTACGACTCGGTGACCAATGTTGCGCCATCCGCGGCGGCGACATCGCCGGAGTCAGGGCAAACGGCTTCCGAGGGGGTCTAGGGTCGCCGGTGAAGGCTAGAACTGGTGAAGAAGGTTTGGCAAACTCATTGGCAGGGCTCCGGCCGTGAGAACGGGACTAGAGGCGGGAGAACGGTGGCGGAGGTGCTCTGGGCGGGCCGGGTAACTCTAGCGAGGAATCCTGGCCGCTGGGAGGGGAATCGGGCGCGAAGGCCTAGACTATCTTCAACGAGGTAAGGGGGACGCTATGGACCAACACAAGGGCACAGGGCATGGCTAAATCGGCTAGTCACCGCGCGAGCGCGACGAACCGGCGCGGACGTACTCCGGTGAGGCTGAATTGGTTAAGACAAAGCGGAATTGAGAGAAACCGAGCATGGGAGCGAGTTCCTCACCTCAGGACGATGCTCGGGACAGCTCGGTGTGGCTTCTGGCAGGCTAGACGGCCGGCACGGTGGGCGTGGATCTCCGGTGAGCACGGGCGTCGGCGGCAGAGCGCGAGAGTGGGAGAAATGAGGCAGGGGAGAGAGAGCGGGTGCGGGCGAGGCTCAAAAAGGAGCTGGGGCAGGCGGTCTCCACGGCGTGTGCGTGGATGTGGGCCAGCGGCGGTTGCAGGAAAGACGAAACTGACAAGGGGGCCCACGGCGCAGCGAGAGAGAGCGAGCGCGCGGGCGAACGGTTTATGGCGCAGACGAGGCAGGCCCGCAATGCAGAGAGAATGGGCGCACATGGGAAGTTGGTGCCGATAGGTCGGCCCAACCGGGCAGAGGGAGAGAGGGAGCGAGAGTGTGCGGGCGCGGGCGGTCGCTGGCAGGTGGGACCCACCTGTCAGGCAGAGCGGGTGCGCGCGGCCTAGCTGGGCTGGGCTGAAATTGCTTTTTCTATTTTTCTGGAATTTCCAAATTCTTTTCTTTTTATTTTCTCTAGAGAATTCAAATCAAATTCAAACACAATTCATAATTCAAATAATTCAAACATGTGCATCAAACAAAAGAATAATTTAGGCTTAGCATGTTGCAACATTTCATGACTCATATAGGTTTTGATATAGTAAAGAAATAGTTAATCCCCTACAAACTAGACCTAGCTCTAATAAAAAGGAGAGAGAAGAAATCTAGAGAGAGAAACAAGATGTAACACCTGAATTTGGTAGGTATTAGAGAAGAAATTTTATGCCCCAAATTCAGGGCGTTAAACCAACCCAAAAGCTTAAGCACATAGGAGAGGAGGATAATTCACTTATATTATATTACATAAGAAGCTTACGTCGTTAAGCTTTACACAAACTTGGAAATGGCTAGAACACATCGATTTGAGTACCTTCGCCCAAGACACTCCCAACAACACAGGATGCACGCCAAAATTTGTAAAGATGGATTTTTCAGTGTATATATAAAACCATGTTTTGGCTCATTATTGTCGCCATAGTCGCAAGAAACGGGTTACTGGTAGCGACCCTCCATCAGAAAACGTTGTCCTAACCCAAATATATAGGGTCATTTTCGTTACCACTATTGTTGACGCCTTTTTGGAGGCGTCAATTACTCAAGAGAACCAGCGGCGGTGCTCTCTGCACAGGGGCGGACGGTCCGCGCGCGGGGCCGGACGGTCCGCGCGCGGGGCCGGACGGTCCGCGGCCTGGTGCGAGGCGGCGGTGCTCTCTGGTCAGGCGCGGACGGTCCGCGGCACAGGGCCGGACGGTCCGCGACCTGGTGCAGGAGCCTGGGTTCCTTGCCTGACGGCCGGACGGTCCGCGCCCTAGGGCCGGACGGTCCGCGCGTACGCAGGGGCGGCGGAAGATCGCCGATGGCGCCTGGACCTCGCTCCCGGGAGGGACCCCGTCGGGGAGTAGAGATCCTAGGTGGTGTCTAGGCTCGGGCCGGCCGACCTAGACTCCTCTAATCGACGTAGAGTCGAAGAGAGACGAAGAATTTGGGGATCGAGAGGCTAAACCTAAACTAGACTAGAACTACTCCTAGGATAAAATGCGAAATAGAAGTTGTATTGATTCAATTGATGATTACAAATCGGCCGTATACCTCTCTATTTATAGAGGAGGGGGGCTGGACCCTTTACAAACTAATTCCCGAGCTTATCCCGCGATTTTAGCTAACAACCGTAGCACAAAACTCGGAACCCTAATCTGCCCTGCGCACGCGCGGACCGTCCGGCCCACAGGCGCGGACCGTCCGGACCGCGGACCGTCCGGCCTCAGGGCCGGACAGTCCGCCGGCTCATTTTGGTGTCAAACATATGCCCCCCTGCCTTTTGGTAGAGCTGAGCGAACCAAAAGCAACTAACTCGATGTGATCACATCAGTTTTCTTAGGCATCTTGACACCTGCTAGGATGATACGTAGTGGCCTTAGTCCCGATGGTTGACTCAACGGACGTGACTCTTTTAGCTTTGATCGAACTGTCAGTCCCAACACCGTCGAGCGTCATAGCGATCCTGACCAATCCGTCACCTTACTTTTTCTAATTTTCCAAGTGTTCTGGCGTAGCTTCGTAGTCGACCAGGTCTTCCCCTTGTAGGTCATCTTCGTCCATGGGTGTCGGTACATCGTTGGTGGTGTCTTGGTGTAGTGCGGATGGTTCGGCCTCAGGGGTCGGATGGTCCGCATCCTATACGGTCGGTCTGGTCTTTATAGCCGGACTGTCTACTATACCTGCAAAGAGCTGCACAGTTGCTGTTTTATTTTCTGTCTTTATGGCCGTTTGATTTTCCTCAACGGCCTTTGGTCTCCATCTCTTTTGTGGTGGCGGATACTGCGGTTGTGTGTCATTGAATATTTTTTCCGCCTCCTTCTCCTGATTCTCCTTTGCTCTAAGGCGTTGTAATTTTCGCTTTTGCGATCGTGTCAATCCCGATGGGCACCATCGGGGCATGGAGTATTTTGGATCAGCTATTTTATTGACAGTCGTACTTTCTTTTTTGTTTGTGTTGGTCGATTCACCAAAAATTATCGGCCCTTCGTTATTTTGTTGTACGACGACATCTGTCGTTCCTATTTTAATGACGTCTCCCTTTTTCGTACTGTTGGAGGTTGTAGCTGTATGCCCCCCTGCCGGATTAATCAGCCTTTGGGGCCAAATTGTTCGGCAATCTTGCTGGGCCTGTGCTTGTGGACCAGATTGAGGGGCTCTCAATCGGTCTTGTACTGGAGGTGTCAACCTATTGAATACAGATGTTTGGGGTGCCCCCCAAGCGGGGTACTGTGGCATCCTAAATGGGTATGGTGGCATGCCCCACATTTGATTTGGGACGTATGGTGGAGGTATGTATGTGTATGAATATGGCATATGTAGATATGGTGGTGGAGGTGTCCATGCAGGTACGTTAGGTCTTAGTTGAACATTATGACCTCCTGTCCTTTCCGATTGGTGTGGTGGTCCAATCGGCCTAACCTGCCGTCGCACCTGGGTGGGTAAGCGAGGTCCCTTTGGTGGCCGATCGCTGGAGCCAGCCTTCTTTTTCACATATTTAGACAATAATTGATCAAAGGTCGGGCTAGATTTTACCAACCGACCAGTTGCCTTGAACGTGTTAGTTTTCCACGTACCTATTTCTGGTCGTCGTGGTTTGAAGGTACGTGGTCGCCGCGGCTCTTCGACGTTGCCGGACCGTCCGCCGGAACGCTTCGGACCGTCCGGTGATGTTACGGACTGTCCGTGCCTAGACACCGGACCGTCCGCGATGCGTAGTATGGGTTCTCGCACATATCCCTTTGTCTGTGCTTGCCCCCCAGCGCTGGAGTTTGTGATGGTTACCTTCAGTGTCTCCCCTCCATCAGGAGTCTTCTCGGCCATCACTTTCCTGCAAGAAATTTTGTTGTTTCCATCGGCCTCCCGTGCGTTGCCGATGATGACTTCTTTGTCTTTGCCCTTATCGGCTGTGTTGGGCCGAATTAGGACCTTTTTGCCATTAAAGTCGATCACATTCATTGGGAAGGGCTCCGTGTCCTCCTGAAATTTCAATCGTCCCTCATTAATGGCCGATTGAATTTGTCGTCGGAACACATTACAATCATTAGTGGCATGGGAAAATGAGTTGTGCCACTTGCAGTATGCGCGACGCTTTAGTTCGTCGGCAGGTGGAAGGATATAATCAATTTTAATGTTACCATTTTTTAGTAATTCATCGAATATCTTATCACATTTACCGACATTAAATGTAAACTTAACCTCCTCCTGTCGTTCCTTTTGAACTGACTGCAAGGAGGAGCAAGCCGAAGATTTGGCCTGCTCGGGCCAAACTATTTCGGCAGTGTAAACTTTCTTTGGTTCATCGTCCGAACTACTTTGATTGTGTTCTACTATAGGGACATTATGATGAACCGTTCTGACTAGTTCTTTGCTTCGGCTTTCACAAGCCGAAGCTCTCTGATGTAATTGTGCTAGAGTAAAGAACTGGATGCCTTCTAATCTCTCTTTTAAATAATAGCGCAATCCATCAAAGGGTATTCCCGCCAGTTGTTTATCTGTTAAATGAATTTGAAAGCATCGGTTTCTCGTATCCTGGAATCTCCGGATATAATCACTAACCGATTCATCCTTTTCTTGTCGTAGGGTCACTAAGTCTACTAAATCTAGCTCATAATCACCAGAGAAGAAATGTTCGTGAAATTTTTGCTCTAAGTCTCCCCATGACAAAATGGAATTAGGAGGGAGCGTGGCATACCATGTGAATGCAGTCCCTGTTAAGGATAATGAAAATAAACGCACACGGGATGCTTCGGTGTCGGCCAATTCTCCTAATTGTGCTAGGAACTGGCCTATGTGCTCACGCGTGCTCTTTCCTTGGTCACCCGAAAACTTTTCAAACTCGGGTATCCTGGTTCCCTGTGGGTATGGGTGGTGATCAAATCGGCTGCCATAAGGCTTCCGATATGATTGCCCCCTAGGGATCATGCTTACTCCAAGCTTATCTCGGAATGCCCCGACTATTTCTTCCCTCACTATACCAATGGCAGCCGGTGCAAGACCACCGGCTCTCTGGTCAAACATAGGTGGGGTTGGTTGCATGTTAGTATGTTGTCATTCCCCCCATTGGTTTGAGCTACGTGGTGCATTTCCATTTGCCCTATATGGCTCATATGTTTGATCGTTTCTTTCCGGCCTTCTAGGTGGGGCCGGAAAGCTTTCCTGGGCTCTGGATCCTGAATTAATGGGCTGGTGCATTGCATAATGTGATGGGAAGTGTTGTTGGGACGGGCGAGGATTCAGGTAATAATCCCCCTCAAAAGACTCATGCGCGGACTGTCCGGATACGTACCCGGACCGTCCGTGATTATTTTCGGACCGTCCGTCGTTGTATGCGGACCGTCCGACTGGATAGTTTAAATTCGGTGCCCTATGTGGTGGCTCGGGTGCGTGTCTAGGTAACTCATTAAAAATGGGCCCGGCTGTGGCTGACCCGGACGGTCCGCGCTCGCGAGCGGACAGTCCGGACATGTGTAGATCGGCTGGTTTACTGCTGATTTGCATTTGTTCAGGGTACGTGTCCATCGGCATCCCATAAGGGGGTTGTGACTGGTCGTGACAACCTTTAACCGATGTATTACGTGTATTATCTCCTAATTCAACCTCGTGTGAAGGAAAATTTGCTATACTAGATTTATCAAATGCACGTACTAGTCTCCTACAATCGGTTTGCACAACCCCTATGATATTTTGCATCTGTTCTCGCTGTTCGTCTATGTAAGCTTTAAGAGATTGGAGTTCGTTGGTGCTACTTACACTTGGGGTAATCGTAGTAGGTCGGAGCGAAGCCAGATCTGTCGCCCGTTGCCGAACGACTTTGTTGTTCCTGTCCACTTTGAAGTCAGCCAGGAACTTCGCCTTTGCTTCTTGGATCAGCTGCTCCTGGCGCTCCTCGAACAGGAGCTATTCTTCAGCCGGCAAGGCTTACCATGTCGGTGTGATGATATTGCTGGTCGAAACCTCAGAGCTATCTTTTAAACCGGCCATTTAGGGCCGATTTGATAGGTCTATATGTGTTTTTCCCCAGCGGAGTCGCCAAAAAGTATGTTGACGCCTTTTTGGAGGCGTCAATTACTCAAGAGAACCAGCGGCGGTGCTCTCTGCACAGGGGCGGACGGTCCGCGGCCTGGTGCGAGGCGGCGGTGCTCTCTGGTCAGGCACGGACGGTCCGCGGCACAGGGCCGGACGGTCCGCGACCTGGTGCAGGAGCCCGGGTTCCCTGCTTGACGGCTGGACGGTCCGCGCCCTAGGGCCGGACGGTCCGCGCGTACGCAGGGGCGGCGGAAGATCGCCGACGGCGCCTGGACCTCGCTCCCGGGAGGGACCCCGTCGGGGAGTAGAGATCCTAGGTGGTGTCTAGGCTCGGGCCGGCCGACCTAGACTCCTCTAATCGACGTAGAGTCGAAGAGAGACGAAGAATTTGGGGATCGAGAGGCTAAACCTAAACTAGACTAGAACTACTCCTAGGATAAAATGCGAAATAGAAGTTGTATTGATTCGATTGATGATTACAAATCGGCCGTATACCTCTCTATTTATAGAGGAGGGGGGCTGGACCCTTTACAAACTAATTCCCGAGCTTATCCCGCGATTTTAGCTAACAACCGTAGCACAAAACTCGGAACCCTAATCTGCTCTGCGCACGCGCGGACCGTCCGGCCCACAGGCGCGGACCGTCCGGACCGCGGACCGTCCGGCCTCAGGGCCGGACAGTCCGCCGGCTCATTTTGGTGTCAAACATATGCCCCCTGCCTTTTGGTGGAGCTGAGCGAACCAAAAGCAACTAACTCGATGTGATCACATCAGTTTTCTTAGGCATCTTGACACCTGCTAGGATGATACGTAGTGGCCTTAGTCCCGATGGTTGACTCAACGGACGTGACTCTTTTAGCTTTGATCGAACTGTCAGTCCCAACACCGTCGAGCGTCATAGCGATCCTGACCAATCCGTCACCTTACTTTTTCTAATTTTCCAAGTGTTCTGGCGTAGCTTCGTAGTCGACCAGGTCTTCCCCTTGTAGGTCATCTTCGTCCATGGGTGTCGGTACATCGTTGGTGGTGTCTTGGTGTAGTGCGGATGGTTCGGCCTCAGGGGTCGGATGGTCCGCGTCCTGTACGTTCGGTCTGGTCTTTATAGCCGGACTGTCTGCTATACCTTCAAAGAGCTGCACAGTTGCTGTTTTATTTTCTGTCTTTATGGCTGTTTGATTTTCCTCAACGGCCTTTGGTCTCCATCTCTTTTGTGGTGGCGGATACTGCGGATGTGTGTCATTGAATATTTTTTCCGCCTCCTTCTCCGGATTCTCCTTTGCTCTAAGGCGTTGTAATTTTCGCTTTTGCGATCGTGTCAATCCCGATGGGCACCATCGGGGCATGGAGTATTTTGGATCGGCTATTTTATTGACAGTCGTACTTTCTTTTTTGTATGTGTTGGCCGATTCACCAAAAATTATCGGCCCTTCGTTATTTTGTTGTACGACGACATCTGTCGTTCCTATTTTAATGACGTCTCCCTTTTTCGTACTGTTGGAGGTTGTAGCTGTATGCCCCCCTGCCGGATTAGTCAGCCTTTGGGGCCAAATTGTTCGGCAATCTTGCTGGGCCTGTGCTTGTGGACCAGATTGAGGGGCTCTCAATCGGTCTTGTACTGGAGGTGTCAACCTATTGAATACAGATGTTTGGGGTGCCCCCCAAGCGGGGTACTGTGGCATCCTAAATGGGTATGGTGGCATGCCCCACATTTGATTTGGGACGTATGGTGGAGGTATGTATGTGTATGAATATGGCATATGTAGATATGGTGGTGGAGGTGTCCATGCAGGTACGTTAGGTCTTAGTTGAACATTATGACCTCCCGTCCTTTCCGATTGGTGTGGTGGTCCAATCGGCCTAACCTGCCGTCGCACCTGGGTGGGTAAGCGAGGTCCCTTTGGTGGCCGGTCGCTGGAGCCAGCCTTCTTTTTCACATATTTAGACAATAATTGATCAAAGGTCGGGCTAGATTTTACCAACCGACCAGTTGCCTTGAACGTGTTAGTTTTCCACGTACCTATTTCTGGTCGTCGTGGTTTGAAGGTACGTGGTCGCCGCGGCTCTTCGACGTTGCCGGACCGTCCGCCGGAACGCTTCGGACCGTCCGGTGATGTTACGGACTGTCCGTGCCTAGACACCGGACCGTCCGCGATGCGTAGTATGGGTTCTCGCGCATATCCCTTTGTCTGTGCTTGCCCCCCAGCGCTGGAGTTTGTGATGGTTACCTTCAGTGTCTCCCCTCCATCAGGAGTCTTCTCGGCCATCACTTTCCTGCAAGAAATTTTGTTGTTTCCATCGGCCTCCCGTGCGTTGCCGATGATGACTTCTTTGTCTTTGCCCTTATCAGCTGTGTTGGGCCGAATTAGGACCTTTTTGCCATTAAAGTCGATCACATTCATTGGGAAGGGCTCCGTGTCCTCCTGAAATTTCAATCGTCCCTCATTAATGGCCGATTGAATTTGTCGTCGGAACACATTACAATCATTAGTGGCATGGGAAAATGAGTTGTGCCACTTGCAGTATGCGCGACGCTTTAGTTCGTCGGCAGGTGGAAGGATATAATCAATTTTAATGTTACCATTTTTTAGTAATTCATCGAATATCTTATCACATTTACCGACATTAAATGTAAACTTAACCTCCTCCTGTCGTTCCTTTTGAACTGACTGCAAGGAGGAGCAAGCCGAAGATTTGGCCTGCTCGGGCCAAACTATTTCGGCAGTGTAAACTTTCTTTGGTTCATCGTCCGAACTACTTTGATTGTGTTCTACTATAGGGACATTATGATGAACCGTTCTGACTAGTTCTTTGCTTCGGCTTTCACAAGCCGAAGCTCTCTGATGTAATTGTGCTAGAGTAAAGAACTGGATGCCTTCTAATCTCTCTTTTAAATAATAGCGCAATCCATCAAAGGCTATTCCCGCCAGTTGTTTATCTGTTAAATGAATTTGAAAGCATCGGTTTCTCGTATCCTAGAATCTCCGGATATAATCACTAACCGATTCATCCTTTTCTTGTCGTAGGGTCACTAAGTCTACTAAATCTAGCTCATAATCACCAGAGAAGAAATGTTCGTGAAATTTTTGCTATAAGTCTCCCCATGACAAAATGGAATTAGGAGGGAGCGTGGCATACCATGTGAATGCAGTCCCTGTTAAGGATAATGAAAATAAACGCACACGGAATGCTTCGGTGTCGGCCAATTCTCCTAATTGTGCTAGGAATTGGCCTATGTGCTCACGCGTGCTATTTCCTTGGTCACCCGAAAACTTTGCAAACTCGGGTATCCTGGTTCCCTGTGGGTATGGGTGGTGATCAAATCGGCTGCCATAAGGCTTCCGATATGATTTCCCCCCAGGGATCATGCTTACTCCAAGCTTATCTCGGAACGCCCTGGCTATTTCTTCCCTCACTATACCAATGGCAGCCGGTGCAAGACCACCGGCTCTCTGGTCAAACATAGGTGGGGTTGGTTGCATGTTAGTATGTTGTCGTTCCCTCCATTGGTTTGAGCTACGTGGTGCATTTCCATTTGCCCTATATGGCTCATATGTTTGATCGTTTCTTTCCGGCCTTCTAGGTGGGGCCGGAAAGCTTTCCTGGGCTCTGGATCCTGAATTAATGGGCTGGTGCATTGCATAATGTGATGGGAAGTGTTGTTGGGACGGGCAAGGATTCAGGTAATAATCCCCCTCAAAAGACTCATGCGCGGACTGTCCGGATACGTACCCGGACCGTCCGTGATTATATGCGGACCGTCCGTCGTTGTATGCGGATCGTCCGACTGGATAGTTTAAATTCGGTGCCCTATGTGGTGGCTCGGGTGCGTGTCTAGGTAACTCATTAAAAATGGGCCCGGCTGTGGCTGACCCGGACGGTCCGCGCTCGCGAGCGGACGGTCCGGACATGTGTAGATCGGCTGGTTTACTGCCGATTTGCATTTGTTCAGGGTACGTGTCCATCGGCATCCCATAAGGGGGTTGTGACTGGTCGTGACAACCTTTAACCGATGTATTACGTGTATTATCTCCTAATTCAACCTCGTGTGAAGGAAAATTTGCTATACTAGATTTATCAAATGCACGTACTAGTCTCCTACAATCGGTTTGCAGAACCCCTATGATATTTTGCATCTGTTCTCGCTGTTCGTCTATGTAAGCTTTAAGAGAGTGGAGTTCGTTGGTGCTACTTACACTTGGGGTAATCGTAGTAGGTCGGAGCGAAGCCAGATCTGTCGCCCGTTGCCGAACGACTTTGTTGTTCCTGTCCACTTTGAAGTCAGCCAGGAACTTCGCCTTTGCTTCTTGGATCAGCTGCTCCTGGCGCTCCTCGAACAGGAGCTGTTCTTCAGCCGGCAAGGCTTACCATGTCGGTGTGATGATATTGCTGGTCGAAACCTCAGAGCTATCTTTTGAACCGGCCATTTAGGGCTGATTTGATAGGTCTATATGTGTTTTTCCCCAGCGGAGTCGCCAAAAAGTATGTTGACGCCTTTTTGGAGGCGTCAATTACTCAAGAGAACCAGCGGCGGTGCTCTCTACACAAGGGCGGACGGTCCGCGGCCTGGTGCGAGGCGGCGGTGCTCTCTGGTCAGGCGCGGACGGTCCGCGGCACAGGGCCGGACGGTCCGCGACCTGGTGCAGGAGCCCGGGTTCCCTGCCTGACGGCCGGACGGTCCGCGCCCTAGGACCGGACGGTCCGCGCGTACGCAGGGGCGGCGGAAGATCGCCGACGGCGCCTGGACCTCGCTCTCGGGAGGGACCCCGTCGGGGAGTAGAGATCCTAGGTGGTGTCTAGGCTCGGGCCGGCCGACCTAGACTCCTCTAATCGACGTAGAGTCGAAGAGAGACGAAGAATTTGGGGATCGAGAGGCTAAACCTAAACTAGACTAGAACTACTCCTAGGATAAAATGCGAAATAGAAGTTGTATTGATTCGATTGATGATTATAAATCGGCCGTATACCTCTCTATTTATAGAGGAGGGGGGCTGGACCCTTTACAAACTAATTCCCGAGCTTATCCCGCGATTTTAGCTAACAACCGTAGCACAAAACTCGGAACCCTAATCTGCTCTGCGCACGCGCGGACCGTCCGGCCTCAGGGCCGGACAGTCCGCCGGCTCATTTTGGTGTCAAACAACTATATAAAAATCTCTTACATGTACCACACCATGTTTTTCGAATCCGTTGCCTCGACACTGCCGATCTAGGAACTTTGGGGCTGATTGGTTGCCGGTCTGTCGTGCCCCTGCCTCATGCGAGCCTTTTACTACATGCGCGCATACCGTCCGGGGCGTGGGGCGCGGCAACCAAACACCCGTTCGGGCCTGCTCAATGCATGGCACCAGTGTGGCGGGTAGGACGCGACGACCAATCACGTGATTTGTGACTATGATTGCCGGCAAGCCGTTTTTTCTTGGACCTCGTCACATACTCCTTAGTTAACTTTGCATGCACCCTAATATACTGGATGAACACTTGCATAAAAACAATTTATTGAATGCTGCAGCCTGCAGCGTGTGCTTTTATATGCTCCACATGTGGTGTCCATCGCGTGGGCTCCCATGCGTGCTGGATCATTGAGGATTTGAAAACGGGGTCGTGTGGTCAGCCAGGCACGAAAACTGACCAAGTCACGGCAAAGGAAAACCCGCGAAAATAGCGCAGCAGCCAGCAGACTTCAGACCGACTTGCTGTTGCTGGTGGTACACCCCAACTAAGGCTGTCTCCTGCAGCGTCTCTTAAATTCCATCCCCTAAAAGAATATTCTCTGTCCTTTACAGAACACTCTAAAAGATTCTGTTCTCTATATATTCTCAGTCTCCAGCAGCGTCCCCTAAATTCGGTCCCCTAAAGCTACAGTATTAACAGATTCCCTTTTTCAATTTCTTTTTCTGTTTTCTTTGTTTTCTTCCCAATTCACGCTATACAAATGATGTGCAAAAAAGTGTATTTATTAATTTTTGAATTAATAAATTCGAATTGTCAACATTAATTACCATTGGCTGTTATGTTGTGTGCAATTGTTGTCGATAAAACGTCGCATAGTATTTTATCGATACGAAAATATGTTTTCAAATTGACAAGCTTCCACCGTAAGCCACAACTCTTCTTCGAGAAGCCATCGACTAGCTTCCTCTGCACGGCAAGCAGATGGCTTGTCTTCGAAGCTTACTTCTTTTATAAATAGCGAGTGAGGCTTGCATACTTCACTCAACCTTGCCTTTACAAACTCCACAACAATGAACCCCTACTTAGAATCGAATTTTCTTGTTAGGTTGATGGAAAAAATGGAAGAGGAAGAAGAGTTGGAGTTGGCGAGGCACATGCTCATTAGGAGGCGGCGTGCACGCAACGAGCATCGTCATGGTGGTTCCATTCCAGGGCGTGTTCGGATTCATCGTGATCACATGAGCGGCGATGCAAGAATCCGAGCGGACTACTTTGGAGCGCAACCGGTGTACATGGATGCTCAATTTCGTAGGAGGTATTTCAAATGCCCACATTCATTTTGCCATGTACATAACTACATGACCCCTATTATGACACATTAATTTTATGGTAGGTTTCGTATGCGTCGCCATGTGTTTGAGCGCCTGGTTGATGTTGTGCAACAAGTGGATCCATACTTTATTCAGCGCCCAAACTGTGCGGGTGAGATTGGTCTTTCTGCTCTACAGAAAGTTGTTGCTGCTATTCGAATCCTTGCTTACGGTATTCCGGCTGATGCCGTCGACGAATACGTATGCACTGGTGAATCCACGGCTCATGAGGCATTGAAACACTTTTGCACGGCCATCTAAACCGCGTTTGGTCCGTACTATCTCCGTGCACCCAATGCGGAAGATATCGCACGCCTCCTCCAAGTTGGCGAGTCATGTGGGTTTCCTGGTATGCTTGGTAGTGTTGATTGCATGCATTGGGAGTGGCGTAACTGCCCAAGTTCATGGAAGGGCATGTTTACAGGGCATGGTAAACATCCTACCATGATCTTGGAAGCTGTTGTGTCATATGACCTTTGGATATGGCATGCATATTTTGGACTGCCAGGTAGCTGCAACGACATAAACGTTCTCCACCGTTCAAACCTTTTCGAAAGGCATCTGAGCGGTGACACACCTCCTGTTTCATTCACTGTGAATGGTCACACGTACAATATGGGATATTACCTAGCAGACGGGATTTACCGTGACTGGCCCGCATTTGTAAAGACAATCCGTAATCCGTACGACGTTAGAACGCAACACTTTGCCACAATTCAAGAGTCTGCTCGAAAAGATATTGAACGAGCTTTCGGTGTACTCCAGAAGCGATGGGGTGTGGTCCGTGGCCCTGCTTACGGTTGGAGTCCTGAACACATTGGGGATATCATGAAAACTTGCATAATATTGCACAACATGATAGGAGAAGACGAAGGTCCATTGGCGTTGAACACAACTTTTGAAAACATCGGAGTGGTGGCTGACACAAGTCAAGGTTCAATGGAAGAGCGCAACGAGTTCGTCAATCAAAGGTACAACCAACTCAAAGACCGCAACAAATATACTCAGCTTTAGGTTGATCTTATCCACCATCACTGGGCGCGTCTTGGATTCGGAGTTGCATAGGAGGCAATCAACGGAGCTGTGTCATGTCTGTTATGTGTCATGTTTGTTAGTTTATCTTGTTTTAGTGTCAGTCGTACTGTCTGCTGTCTTAGTGTCTGTCTTAGTGTCTCATGTAACTGCTCCTTCAATTCAATAACATGAAGTAGTATTGTCATGCATGCACATGTGTGTAAAATTGTTCAAATAAAAAGTTCATCATGCTCACAGTAAGTAGTATTCAAAACAAATAGTTCAAACAAATAACATGACACAAAGCATCCTAATGACAGCAACCAAGTAGGAAAAACATTCTGGTACAAACCAGAATCCGGTCTGATAACAACATCCTCACACAAAGTAGTCAGAGTACGCCTCATTCAGAAACGATAAAAAAATAAACTGATCATCACTTGGTCGATGAGGATGACCCAGTAACCCTAGACAATATCTCTTGTTGCTTGGCTTCATAGTACTTGCGGAGAAGAGGGTTACATTTACTGAGATCCATGCTTAAGATCATGATCTCCTCTTCCTTGTCCTCCTTCAGTTTCTGCCTTTCCAGCCTTAATTTCTCTAGGTTCAACTTCTTCTTTTTTAGGAGCAGTTTTTGCCTCTCGTTTTTGTTCATTGACTCCAACTTCTTTTCCTTAGTTGTAACAGCTGTTTTGTACACAGAAAGGCGCTCCAAAGAAAGATCTCTCATCCATGTCATGAACTCCGAATCTGATGAAGATGTGTCCACAGATTTAGTTCGCTTTGCCTTTTCCTTCGAAGAATCTCGACCCAGTGGCCTCTTGGATGTGAAGCTAGTTGGTACAGATTCTTCTGCATCCACATCGACAATGTTATATTGGGTGGGATTAGCGTTGCCATGCTGATTTTGTTGACCCATGTGGTTGTCCATCCATTTTGGTTGGTCCTTAAGTATGGCCCAACAATGTAAAAAGTGGAAAGGCTTCTTCTCAATAGCTGCAAACCTAGAGGCTGCAAGTGAAGTCTGGGAGATAAAAAGCTGGTTAGAGCAGGAACATATTTACAAATACCTACAATACTTATGTAATGTTTCATAGTAAACTTGTACCTTGTCTGCGTCAGTGAGTCCACTAGGATTCTATCGGAGGACTGTCATCATGTAACCAGCAAAAGTGGAACATTGTGTTTTGATAGTATCCCATCTACTCATCAAAGATTTTGTCGACCTTTCGGGCAATGTTCCTCGTCTTGAGTTGTATGCTTCAGTAATTCGACTCCAAAATCCTTGATGCTTCTGCCCTGTGTTAATAATGGGATCGCAACTGACAGCAAGCCAAGCATGGCAAACCCTAGTGTCCTCATCAGCAGTGAAGTTTGCTAGCTTTGTTCTTTGAGTAGGCTTTTTAGGTACAGCTGGTGTCCTTGATCCCTCGGCGTGGGCATCCATTGGAATTTCATAATGTTGAGTTCTCATAGGCTGCTCGTCAATCTGGCTAAGGAAGCTACCATATTGAGACATCACCTGGTTCCAATCACTTCCCATTCTATGCAACAGAAGCAGAACAAACATGACATAAATCAACAGAACAATTGGTAATGAATTCATGCAAACAAACTGAAACATAACTGAATAATAATTGTACTAACTGAAACGATTTGAGTTTACAATGACCAGAACACTCAAAACCCACAAAAGCATGATCATACAAACCCTAGCACCTTTTCAAGTTTTCGTCATACAGACGTGGGTACCGTACATACTACATTAGTTATACTGAAGTGAAACCTAGAGACTAGTAGGGATATGTGTCGTCGGTTGAGTAGTCACGACCATCGTCGTAGCCGACAAGTTCGTCATAGTTAATTGGTGACTCTTCGTCTATCAGAAGCTCGTCTTCTGAAGCATCTTCTATCAGAAGGTCCTCTACTAGTTCCTCTTCTCGTCGATTTTTGTTTACTTCACAGTTAGACATATTTTCTACCTCCCACTGGGTTTGCACTGCTATGTCTTCAAGATCCTTGGCGAGGTCGTCAATCTCAACTAATGCTCGGTTCATTTCATCCACCAAAGGTGAGTTGAAAGGCTGGAAGGCTGATTTGACGACATCAACGATGTCACAACTACGCTTTTGAACAACTCTGAGCAAAGTAGCCAGTGCTTTACGGAGCTTTTCGTTCTCCGATTCCATGGCTACATCAAACACAGTCTTCTATTAGTTAACACCGCCTACAAATTAACGATCTTAATAAAACTTGTGCATATACCCTATGACTACACAGTTTTGATGAACCCTAAACCATGAATGTACATTCCAACTCGCAGTACAATAAACACAACACAAATCATGGAGAACACAGTGTGGCCACATCAAATTTCTATGTATTTGTGTGCACACAATTATCTAAAATGTCCAGCTGTTTTGAAATACAAGTTATAGACCGTGTTGACATAAAAAGGCCTCATGATCTGGGAGACCGGACAAAACAATTAGGTTTTCATGGATCAAGTTCATGTTCATGACAAGGAATGCTCCGGATCTGGGAGAACATACCCCACAAACCCTAAATGCCTTGGCCCAAATCCGGTACAATAAAGACATCACAATACAAATTACGGTCATCAATCGGTAGTATACGCAATGGATTTGTGTAGATCGAACCTCGTTCTTCGCGGATCTGGTTCGGTGGAGCGAATGGAAGAGGAAGACGACGGCGGCGACGAGCTTCGCTTCCTTTTGCCGGCAACCTTGGATGAACTCGGCGGACGACGAAGCCGTTTGCCGATGGCGACTCTCCGGCGACGAGCTGGGGGAACCTCGCTTCCAACTTGAGTTGCGGTGGGTCGCGACTCGTCGGTTGCAAGGGCCGTGACCTCTACGCCGCAAGACCCACCCGCGCAAGCCCTCTTCTCTCCCACCTGCCTCGATGCCGGCGGCGAAGCACGCCGGATCGAGGGCTCGGCCCTGGGAGATGCAGTCGCCAGCGCGCGGTAGGAGGAGTGGAAGTTTCCTCGCGGCGGCTGGTGGATCCATCGCGCGGATAGCGCACGCTGGGATGCCTCCACATTTAGGGTCTCTGCCACATCCTTTATAATTTAGGGGACGCTTTAGAGGACCTTGTTGGAGGCGTAGGGGACCTGACCGTCCTCTACGTTTACCGGACAGGAGCCTTTACAGGTCCTTGTTGGAGGCAGCCTAACGTTGTATTCGGTGTCCCTATAAAATAGGGGACGCTGCGAGCTGCTAAATACAGTCTAACATCACCAACTAACGCTATCCTTGGTGGAGAGTAATAGGTTTACAGAGTAAATTTTAAAATATAGAATGAGATAGGGAAGTTGCTGAAAACAGCCTACTCGGTTCGTAACCGGAGAGGAGAGCGGACGAGGTATATAGAATGAGATAGGGAAGTTGTTGAAGACAGCCTACTCGATTCGTAACCGGAGAGCAGACGAAGTACAATAAAGAGATTTTTTTAATTTATTCAAGCCAGAAAATTCACCTGGATGGAAATCGAACTCGGGCTTTATAGGTGCTATTGGAAAGCCTTAGGCTGCCCGCAGTGGCAAGCTCCAAAGCGAACGCTACCGAGATAGCGTAAAGAAAGGTGCCGCAGCGGAGCACTCTATGTGCGACGCTATTTTAGCGTAGGGCTGCAGGAACGGCAGATTGAGCGCAGTACGGAAACAACGCTATGCACTGTGGAAGATTGCAGGAACGGCAGATCGAGCAGAGCACTGCATGTGCGGCCACATGCGTTGAGATATAATTGGAAAGAAATGATATAATATGTGGTAGTAGGTATAGAGTTGAGATATAGAGTAAATATGACTGCGGAAGATTGCAGGATAGAGTAGAGAATCTCGCTGACCAGGATAGAATATTTCTTTTAGGGTAAAAAATTAGGGTTGTATGAGTGTGGACAGCCTTAGCCAGTAGGCTATAGACCCTCTCGCACAGCCTTGTGTATCTAGATGAGACGTCCTGAAAACCCAACTAAACAAACAAATCGCTAATCCCTAAACGGCGTGGAGAGCGAGCAGCCTGTAGTGCTACTACGTCCAATGCGAAACGGATGTGCCGCATAATTGTAACCGTTAGGGCTTGTTCGTTTGTGCTGGGTTTCACCAGAAATTGTTTTAGGTAATCAAACCTTATATAAATTAAACAAGCAATCTGCATATGAATTGTTCCGAGTGTTTAATCCTCTGGAACCGAACAAGCCCTTAACATATCGCTGGAGAAGTTGGTTAGGCAGCAGGCAGCCTGCAGGTGCTTGCAAGTTGCAGGCAGAGGGCGGCGCGCGCCTTTAATTTGTTGGTTGTAGACTGCTATTGCAAGGCATGGAATGCATTGCGTCTCTCTGCTTGTGTGGTGCAGTGGACGGAGTGAAATGCAGCGGCCCACCTGCAACTGCAACTAATATTTGCTGGCAGGCATGCATTGCTGCTGGCTCATGCTTAGCTCGTAAGCTTGGTGCGGTAGATGCAGGCTCGTGTGCCTGGTTCTAGGAACAATTCACAGGGCTTAATGCTTTGATCTCCAGTATTGGAGAAGGGTGACAGTCTGAGAGATACTTCTATACTGTCTGGTTAGCAGGAACACTACAGAGCAGCAGGTGTGTGTGTGTAGGATACAGATACAGCGCGGGACACGGAGATGTGCACCGCGGTACTTCGGACTGCTGCGTCCAATGTCTTCGGCTGCCGTGCTGTGAACGGCAGATTGGAGGCTGGCAGGACGAGGGCTGCAGGCTACTGAATTGAATACCACAGCGACAGCGAGCGGCAAAGCTGGTGAGCGTTCCACTAAGGGGGTGTTTGGTTGCTCCTGCTAAAGTTTAGCCCGGGTCACATCAAGCGTTTGACTTTTAAATAGGAGTATGAAATATAGACCCAACCAACTGGACTAGATTCGTCTCGTCTTTTAATCTTCGGCTGACAAATTAGTTTTATAATCCGACTACATTTAATACCCGGAACGGAGGTTCAAACATTCGATGGGACAGGGGCTAAATTTTAGCGGGGTGTAACCAAACACCCCCTAAGAAAGTATTTAGTTCTCGAGTACGGTGAGACTGAGTCGCTCCACTCTCAATTCATTATCGTTTAGATTAGTTACATATAGAACATAGTGATTTAAAAAAAAGAGAAATTATACTAAATATTGAACTATCCGGCTCTCGCTCCCCAGAATCTCTCGTACGAATCCACTCTCTGCTATGGCGCCGTTCCATCCCAACGAGCTCCTCCGGAACGAAGCACTGCCTAACTGCATCGCCAATCACATGCGACTATGCGAGCCAGATCTCGTCGCGCGAACAGCTATTGTGAATAGTCTGAAAACTAGTACTAATGCTCCAGACGTGATTTGGAGATACTAGGGTGTCGCTGTGTTCCTACTTTATAGGCTGCTTGATTTGCCCGGTGACACTAGCTAACAGGCTGGTTTAGCGTGGAAGCCCCATTTGTTTAGCCTCCCGCTCTGTTCACGGCACATGGGGGAATTTGTCGAGTCTCTGTCAGGCATCTCTCGTACTTGTGTGGCCATGGCCATGGCCATGGATGGCGTGTTACATTATCTGCTTTATTTAATTATTATTTATTCCGAAAAGAGAATTACAGTACAGTTTCGTTTCATCGTACGTAGCCCCATTTGTTTAGCCTCCCGCTCTCTGTTCACGGCACATGGGGAATTTGTCGAGTCTCTGCCATCCCCAGTAAAAATGCGATTGGGCCAGCAAAGAAGCCCAGAAGATGATGGGCTACGACGGAAGGGAAGCCGCTGAGAAAACAAAACGTCTCATTTGCACAAAGGCTACTTGAGTAGAGTAGGCCTCTCAAACGGGAAACCTTTTGTTATTTGTTTTATTTCTAGTTGTTTGTCAAGATCTCAAAAAAAATTGTCAAGAGAGATTCCTTCTCTCCTAAATGTCGAAATTTCTAGACTTCTTCTAAAGAAAAGGAAGCAGTTTCTAGAATTCAAGCCAAACTCTATCTGACTTGTGAGAGATATAAACTAATTAAGCACCTTTGTGCTTCTACTAAATGGCAAACAGATTTCTTGATCTGCACTTTCAGTGGACCGAAATGTTTATCACTCTGTCGACTTGCAATCTAAATAACAACCCACAAAATCCACATCGGAATACCCACACAAAGGTAGGGCTGAAGAACAGGAAAACCTAAGTCCTACTCATGAGTAAAACGAATGTACCTCATGATTCTTTGGACTACCTGCTTGTGGGATGTGCGTGAGGAATCCTGAAACCACACATATACACAACAAAGTGTATTTCCGATCTCGTTGTCATCAAGTATAAAAAGCGAGCCAATCATGCTCCTGTAATTCTTCAAGTCCATAGGTTCACTGTCCTCATCAGCATCCAATGTCGTCGTAGTGACATGTGCGTCAAAAGAGGCTTAGCCTCACCCATGTCAAACTTCTTTAGGACATCCTTGGTATACTTGCCTTGATTCACAAATGTCTCATCTTGGGTTTGCTTGATTTGCAACCAAAATAGAAGTTGAGCTCTCCTATCATGCCCATCTGAAACTTCGTACTCATAGTATCTGAAAACTTAGAAACATACGCATGAGAAGAACCAAAGATAATATCATCCTATAGATGTAAACCAACAAAGTGTCATTGTCTTGCTTGTGGAAAATAAGAGTTTTATCAATTGATTCGATTTTAAAACCTTTAGTAAGCAAAAAGGTTTTCAAACACTCATATTAGGCTTTAGGGGCTTGTTTTAAACTATACAAAGATTTTTGAAGTTTAAACACATGGTTTGGAAACAGAATTTTCAAAACTAGTGAATTGTCTAACATAACCTCTTCTTCTATTTACCTTTTTAGGAAAGCCCACTTAACTTCCATTTGAAAAATTTTAAAATCCTTTAAAGCAGCAAAAGCTAGAAGGATTGTAATAGTTTCTAAATGGGCTACAGGAGCAACGGATTCCTCAGTCTATCCCCCTCTTTTTCGAAAATCGTTAGGTTACCAATCTAGCTTTGTTTCTAACTACCGTGTCAACCTCACCCTATTTGTTTTTAGAAACTCATTTGGTACCTATGGGATGGAAGTCTTGTGGAGGTGGTACCAAAAGGCAAACTTGGTTTCTTTGAAAATTTTCAAGCTCCTCATGCATTAACCCAATTAGGATCAAATAAAGCTAGTCAAACATCCTAGGCTCAAAAGAAGCAACAAATGTTGAATCAGCATGTGAGATATGTGTTGTGACATGGATCAAGTGACTTACTCCTGTAGCTCGTTGGTCAATTGTTGAGGTGGATGGTGGCATTGAATGTGTCGTGGTGCCTCCCTTGAGGAAGTCAGCTCCCCCAATAGTAGCTTGATCGCCTCCAGGTTCAGCAAGCATGAGCTCAACATAGACCCAAGTGGTAGACGTGACATTGGGTCTGTCAACCGAAGTAGTAAAACAGGCTCAACTGAGGTTGTCGGTGGACATGACTTAGGATCACACCAATCAACATCATCTTGCTCATTCTCCACAAAGACGGTCTTGCCCATCTCTCTATGATATGCATGTTCAAATACAGGGGTTGTACATGACATAGTCTCATCAAATATGACCTCACAGATCTCCACAATATTGTTAGTATTAAGGTTAAGTATACAATAAGATCGAGAATGCAATGCATAAGCAAAAAAGTCCAATATAAAGACCACGACACAAATTTGTCCAAGTTACCCTATTTGAGCACAACGAATTTGCATCCAAAGACCCTAAAATGGCTTACCTTGGGTGGTCATCCAAATCACAACTCATAAGAAGTTTTGTTCAAGAAAGCTCAAAGAAACAAATGTGATTGGACACATGGCAAAATGTGTTGATTGCTTCAGTCCAAAAATTCCTAGAAGACATGTGTTCATCGAGCATCGTCCTAGCCATCTCAACAAGGGTTCGATTCTTGCATTCAACAGTGCCATTCTGCCAAGGTATATACAAAGAGGAAAATTTATGCTAAAGACCCAAAGAAACATAAAATGTCTCAAAACAGGTGCTTTTGATTTTGTGCCATTGTCGCTACGAATAGCTCTAATGGCACTATTTGGAAACTCATTTTGCAGTCAAAGAATCAAATATCAAGCATGATAGAAAGCCTCATCCTTCACCTCCATGAAAACCTATTGTGTCCATGTGTAGAACCTCGTCAGGTTGCTTGATCATTACCTTAGTGACTCGGGGTATGAGGTGGCAACCATCTTTCCATGATGACAATGGTGGCAAACAAGATATTTTCATATTTCAATTTAGGCAATTCTTGGATGAGATCAAGTGAGCTATATTGAGCTAAAAGATCAAATCTCAAATAGCCTAGCCTTCTATGCCACTTTAAATCTGAGAAGAAGATCATGCTACAAGGCATCAAGAAGGGCTAAAAGAATGGGGAAATCAACTCAAAGCTCGTCCAAATGTAGAAATTTGACAAACAAAATATCACTTACCATCCAAAATAATAGAAATGCCCTTCTTAAAGTGCACCTCAAAGCCGTCATCAAGGAGTTGTGAAACAAAAAGTAAATTAAAATACAAAATTGAGACTAATGCAACATCCTTAAGAACAAAGAATTTGTTCACACGAATGGTGTCATTAGAAACAACCTTACATCTAAAATCGTCCTTAGAAGTAATGTACTCCTTCCCAATCATGGGGTCAAAGTTGGAGAACAATCTAGTGTTTCTGGTCATATAGCAAGAATACCCGGAATCCATCAGTCATATGTTCTCCTAACTCCATCCTGCATCAATAAAGAACATAGGATGAGCAAATGGCATAATACTAAAGTTAGTGTTGTGAAATGTACAGGTGTTGTGGCATTTGCCCTGAAAAGCATTAGGATAATACCAAACATCACTGATCCCACAGGGGGTAGCGAGCTTCACTAGACAAAAATCATGGTCTGCTAGAACTACGGGAACCAAACTGTGTACCACAAGATCTTTGGTCATATGGTTCATGACCAATACCCCACCAGGCTCAACCTCCACATGGTCTTGTTGCTCTAGGACTAAAAACCTAAGGCAATGCACCTCGGCCTAGCAGAACACCTCTGAACAAGAGAACCATGTACATCATGAGAATTGCAGTACATGTTTCTACTGCTCTCCTCAAACCCGTGTCGCTCATCTATCTTCCTCCTAAAGCAAAACCTAACTAGGCAACCATCCCTCTTGTAGCACTCGCAAATGGTACCTCACCTCATACGTGGTGTCTGTTTTTGGACATGGCTCACTTTGTGTGGTTATGGTGCTCTATGAAGGTGATCACTAGAGTTGTTGGGCAAAGTATCAAGTGGGTTCTTAACATGGTTAAGCTTTTGAATCCGCTCTTTCTTTAGAGGTGGGTGAAAGGGAAATGGCCTCAACCATCTCCTATAATCGATTTTGGTGTTTGACGACCATCACAAAACTTATGGACTAACTAGTTTTCCTAGTTGATCTTTCTGAGGTGCATAAAGTTTATATACATCTGTAAAGAAAATGGACCCCAGGCCATTTAGCTAAAGGGATTTTTGTGTTTGATGATCAACACAGCCTATGGACTAATATGATTGCTAGTGTTTATGTTTATAGTTCACATGATGCGAAGAGGATTGGACTAAGGCAATGAGGATGCAACACCTCAAAAGAAGACATAAATAGAGCTTAGAAGTCCAAGACTTAAGAACAAAAGAATCCCAAAAGAAACACCAAAGAAATCCAAGAAAAAGGGCAGTCAGCCAGCGTCTGGTGGCGCACTGGACAGTGAACAGTAACTGTCCAATGTGCATCGGACTGTCCAGTGGGACAACCGAACAGTCTACATAGGGTGGCCCGCAGACAGGCGCACTTGGGCTGTAGCACCAGATTGTCCGGTGTGCACCGGACAGTCTGGGTAACGACCGGATCCAACAATCGACTGCTACAGACCCCAACGGTCGGTTAGCGTGGCAGGCACCGGATAGTGAACAGTGCCCTGTCCGGTGAGCACCGGACTGTCCGGTGCGCCCGTCGACAAAAAGTTGCTGCTTTCTGTCCAATGGCTAGAAATGGGGTTGGGCCCTACAAAACCCCCAACCACCTCCATTCAATGCATCCAAGCCTTCCACTCTCACACATTCAATACAAGAGCAAAGAATCAATTCCAGGACACATTCAAAGCATCCAATCTCCTCAAGTGCCACAATTATGACAAGTGATCATTAGTGATTAGTGACTTGAGAGAGGGTGATTCATGTTTCATTTGTTGCTCTTGTCGCTTGGTTTTCTTAATCGTGCTTTCTTCATCTCCTTCTAAACTCTCTAAGTGACTTGTAAAGCTAGCAAGAGACACCAAAGTGTGTGGTGATCCTTGCGGGATCTTAGTGATCCTTGAGATTAAGAATAAGCACTCAACTGGTCTAAGTGATCGATTGAGAGAGGGAAAGGGTTGAAAAAGACCTGGCCTTCGGTGGCCTCCTCAACGGGGAGTAAGTTCATTGGAACTGAACCTCGGGAAACAAATCGTTGTGTTCATTTGTGTTGATCATCACCGTTCGATTTGATTCTTCCCCTCCCCTCTCTCTAAGTTCTCTTGCTCACAATATTTTGAGTTAGCTCCCAAAGTCATCCACATTGATTGAGCAACTCATAGGAAGAAGAACTCTCTTCCGCACTCCACATTCATTATAATTTGTTTCTACTCCTAACCTCGGGTGAAGTTCATGTTCAAAGTTTATAATTTACAGGTTTCGCCTATTCACACCCCCTCTATGCGACTTTCAGTGGGGCTCTTGGAGGCTCCTCAAGCACTCTATCTATCACAACTAGGGTAACATATTTGGGTGGAGTTAGTTTAATGGGCTAGGGAATGGTATAGGTTTTTTTAAAGGTGACAAGCTACTACACTCACCAACCTTGTCGTCACAAGCATCACTCTCATCCATACTAGTAAAGCCTAAGTTCAGTCTATGAATTGCCCTCCTGAACTAGTTTTTTTAAAGATATGTTGGCATATAGATCTTGTAGTATGAGTAATTTGACTCAACGAAGAATGGTGGTTTTCCAACACCATGTTTCATATTGTCTTCTTTGATCAAGAACCAACTAAGGTGGATTGATCAGCATAAACCCAGTCTATCAGCACAAACCCACATGACCTTCATCTTCATTGTCTACTACTGCCTTCAAACTTCACACCTGCACACCACAAGCCAAGAGACATGTTGCACAAACTCACTTACGCCCCTGTTTAGTACACATGAGGGAATAACAATATAAAACAAATATTAAAGGGCTAAAAATATTTGTCATGCAATAACCACCTTTGATATTGTATTAATTAATTTTCACATTAGCTCGAACTAGTTGTTGCTACTATTGCCAAGGAAATACTGATTTTTGATGAAATAGGAGGGGTGGAGATCCCCTACTGGAATATATTAAAATGAAAAGTACGTATAGAGACTAGAATTGAAAAATAAAAAGTAAAATCCAAATATCTAAATTACATCGTAATATATGGCAATAGACTTCTCCAAATTTGAATGGTAAGGTAAAGTTTTTTGTCCTATAGAGGAGCAAATCAATAGGCTCTTAAAAATGATTATAGTACCTATCAAACGAAGGTGCTAAGTCGTGGAAGAACATATTATTTCTCTACCACCAAATAGCCCATGAAATAAGCATGATGATGTATATTTCAAATGGGACATTTAGCTTGTCTTTGATTGTTGTTATGGCTTGAATATGGTTGATATGTGTAGAGTAGAATATACCGGTCTTGCAAAGTTGTATGTGAAAAATAGATGATACACTGGTTCAGCTTTGTGTAAAATGCAGAGTTCGCAGTCATATGAACCTAGAGAGGAGCTTTTCCTTTGAAGAAGCTTTCTAGTGTTTAATCTATTATTAATACGTAGCCAAAAGAAAACTTTGTGTTTCAATTGTGCTGAGGTACCCATGAGGCAAATGTAAGCCCTTCTCGAGGGGTATAGTGTTGAGTTCCAAATATATGACCACGCATCCCCATCAAAATATTGATGTGTTGAACTTTGACAAATCAGTTATAGCTGATGGAATTGCGAGAAGGCTTGCTTAGATAGTGGCTGATGAAAAAGGTCACAAGGTTCCTGCAACAATTTTAATTGCTTCAAAGTGATGTCTTGGTCCCTAGCAAAGGAAAATAACTCTACAAATTGGTCACTCAAGATCTAAGTACTCCATAGGTCCTTCCATAGCAGAATTGTCCTTCTATCTCTAGGTCTCACATGAGCAAGCCCCTTAAATGATTGTGTCAGACCCTGAACTCTCCTTCACCAAAATAAACATTTCCTTATATTCATTGTGAGGTAACCATTAGGGTAATATTTCTCCCAAACTAAGTTGAACCATGGGATTTATACTTATTATAGAAGTTATGGAGATGCTTCATAAGGAGAACATCATTTTGGGTGCTCAAATTAATTATCCCTAATCAACCCAAATATTTTGGTTTTTGAACCATTCTCCATGATGCCAAAGGAAGCTTGCTACCATTTATGTCAGATTCCCTCCATAAACAATACCTCATGAATTTGTCATCTGTGTGATAACCCCAATAGACAGTTTTAGAGTGCCCATGTAATAAGTAGGCAAAGAAGAGGGACCGAGTTAACTAATTAAGGCTTCCCTCCTTAGCTTAGGAACTTTGAAGTGCTGCTTAGCCTACTCTATATTATATTAATAATTAAGAGGCAAAAAATGTTGAACCTTGGGTTGCAAAACAAATGGTATATTTATCTATCTTGTTGCACATTGTTGGGATTTCTTGCAAGCGTCATGATATGCTTTAAAATACTTGTCTTGAAAATATCAAGAAAGCACTTGAGTGTGTTGAGCTTGAATTGGGTAGTGTATTAAATTAAGAGATGGCTTTGCCTAGGACCATTTGAAAAGTAAATAGCCTTAACCATTTTATCTAATTGATTTTGATGCTTGATGACCATCACAACTTTGTGGACTAATTAGTTTGCCTAGTAGTTGATCCACAGGTGCATAAGTCCACTCAACTCAGTTCTAAGTCAGAAACAACTCGATAACCAACCACAAAGGAGTAAAACTTGGAAAATATGAAGAACACCTAGTTTCACACATTGGATAAGTTACATACACCCCTATGAACCTATTTGGTACATCTAAGGAGATTGGAAAGCTTAGATTTACAAAATCACTCCTATTGGAGCAAGTTTGAGCTAAAACATGTTTCTAAGCTTAAGAGATCAAAAAGTTCAAAATCCATGACTTAGACTAGTTGGATTGCCACCACGTATGGTTGTCTAAGTCATAGGAACACCCTCAAACATAGCCAAAAGAATTTGAAGAAGATTTAAAGAAAAGATACAAAAATGAGCAGCTGGACAGAAGCTCTTGGGGCTCACCGAACTGTCTGGTGGCTCACCGGACCGTCTGGTGGCGCGCCGAAACGTCCAATCAAAGGACAAAAATCTTAGCATAATTAATAATTTCAACTCAGCTCTGAGTGGTGCACCATACATGTATTGTTCATGGTGTAGTGCACGGACCTAGTCCGATGTGATTTATAGCGAACCAGCCAGCCTCAGAAATTCTTCGGCAAAGAGCACTGGACCGTCAAGTGGCACATCGAACAGTCTAACAGGGCTCCAACTGTCACCTGCAAATTCAGAATGGATACTGTGCGGCCACTGTTCACGGTCCGGTGCACCACCCGACTGTGTAGTTTTTGCAACTTTTCTCCAACGTCCCTTTTGGTTCATAGGGGCTATAAATACCCCCAACCAGCACATTGAAGATACAATACCTCTCACGACCTTCCATACATTAAGTGCAACATCTCCACGCATTATGTCACACCCAGTTTTAGAAGGCAAACCGAATGCCAACCATATACGTGCCATGATCAGAAACTCATGTACATAGCGACTACATAATTGGACATCATCACACATTGCTCAAAGTAAATAGCGGAAAGGTACTTTATTACATCAAAATGTCCAAGACATCCACAGAGTCATTGATTAACATAGTAATTAACAATATCAAAGTGCGGAAAAGCGAACGTAGCAGATATGGCCTTCACAGGCAGCTGACTAGGGTTTGCCACTAAGATAACAAAAACTCGTCGTAGTCCTAGAACTCCTCAAAGTTCTGCATGTTGCCTAAATCTCCTCCAGAGCACTGATTACAGTGGGGACAACCTAGGGTTGGGTGGTTTTTAAAGCAAGGGTGAGTGCACATCAACGTACTTAGCAAATGTCCTGTTTGGCTAAAGTGGACTAGCTGTATGTGGAGTTAAGGTTAAGCAGTTGCTTTTAGTTGGTCAAGTATTTATTACTAATAGTATAGTCAAGTTTTATTAATAAACCAAGTTATTACCCAAAAGTACTCCCTCCAAGAGGGAATACCAGAGATCGTAATTATAATCATCACCATTAATCATCATCATAAAGTATCCAAAGTCCTTCTAATTAAAGAGGATCCCAAGGCTGCTCTTAACCGTGAGCATGACTGATATACCAGTTTCTAACACTCTGCAGAGGTTGCACACTTTATCCACGAGTCGTGATCCCTTTCTAACCTGGGTTTTACAGACCCGATCTTCACTACCGAGGTGAATGGCCAGGGATACACTACGTAGCCTTTACAAAGACTCCCCTGGTGCATAGATGCTCGTTAGGTTTCGCCAGTCGTACAAACACAGTACTCCTCCCTAAGGTAGGTGTTGGGGACTTGCTCTTAAATGCTATGAATTGAGACCAAGGCAACGCAAATGTTAATGGTTAAAGACCTCTGTCCTTCGAAGCATTATCTCCCTTTGGATATAACGATCTTTAGACAAAGGTCATGAAGAACATACCTTCTTCATCTCAATACATAATGAAAAGCAGGATCATACGACACATATGTATAAGACATGAATAATCATATGAAATCATTTGATTATTTTTATACTCATTATATAGTCATGAATAAACATCAACAATATTGAATTACATTTATACTTTCGGCTCGACAAAAGGTGAAAATCCAAGTGTGACGTGCGAGTGAATACAAGTCAGCGTGAACAGTACGGTGCTACTGTTCATCTATTTATAGGCGCAGGACGCAGCCTGTGTAAAATTACGTCCAAGCCCTTGACATTTGCTATTGACTTAAGGATAATCTATCGAGGACTAGATAGCATTTTCCCCTTTAAGTCGGTTTCATTTTCCACCGCTAAGCCAAAGCTTCTCCACACGTAGCTTCGGAACTGGTTCATCCTTCTCCCAGTCCACGCTTTTCATATCGTGTATAGCTTCATCCCAAGGACGAAGGTCCCTGTGAATGTATTATACTTGAAAAACATGTCAGTCGTATTTTTAAGGACCTCCGGGAGACGAAGGCCCCCAACAGTAGCCCCTCACAGTATTAATTTGTTGTAACAACAAATTCAGACTGCGACGTGAACGAAGGCCTTAAGCCGAAGGTCCAAAAAAAACACCTTCCCTTCGCTAGAATAGCGAAAGTCAACGACAAACGGGGCCCGCCAAGTTGCAAAGCGCTAGGCGTATAAATAGGAACCCACAGTGGCAGCATTTGATACGCCATTTCTGCTGTTTGCGTTATTTTCTCAAAAATTTTAACTCTTGCTTATCAGCCCTCGCCTGATTTTTGAGCTTCGGTTTAAAGACGTGCTTGTTCCATGTCTGAGGAGAATAAGATGACTGAGGAGAAGAAGCTGTATGAAGAGAAGAAAGTTGCGGATCCTTTTATTGCTAGGTTTTATGAATCTATGGCAAAAACGAATACAGAGAAAATTACCAAGGAGATAATGGAGGGTTTGTCTGAAGATTCTGATGATAGTGATGATTATGATGTGGAAAGTGGAGATGAAGATTCTGAGGACCGGCCCTGGCGACCAAGCCATACCATCTTCGGAAAGTCGACCATTAAACAAAGTCATATTGACACTATGAGAGGAAGATACTTTCGCGACATGTCTATTGTGAGGGTTGGAGGAGACAGCACTGCCCCTGCTCCTAAGGAAAATGAAGTTGTTGTTTACCGAAGCTTTTTGAAGGTAGGCCTTCGGTTCCCGTTGAGCAAATTTGTGGTTGAAGTGCTGAAGATATTCCAGATCTTTCTTCATCAACTTACCCCCGAAGCTATAATTAGGATGGGCTTGTTTGTTTGGGATGTAAGAAGCCAAGGTCTGGAACCGAGCGCGAAGTGTTTTTGCAGTATGCATGAACTTTTGTACGAGACGAAGGCCACCGGCAAAGAACAGTATCACAACAACTTCAGTTATTACGGATTCATTGCTCGCTCTAATGCAAGCTACCCGGTGCCAACATACCGAAAAAGATGGCCCGGGGCCTGGATGGAGGAATGGTTTTATGTTAAAAATAATCTGATTGAAAGGGAGGATATTAAGGAAATTTTCCAGCGCCCCATCTGGTCTCGCTTTGGCCTCCGAAGGTGGCTATTGAAAGTGACATCGAAGCATGTCAGAAGGCTTTTAGAAATGTTTGTGCTTTCATTGGCACAAGGGACATAATTCAAGAGCACATAGCCTACAGAGTGTGGCCACTTGTGGATAGCTGGGAAATGCCGAAGGAGACTACTGCTGAATCCAGCGAAGGTGGATTAATTCGATTGAAATATACCTTCAGATACAGAGAGAAGTTCGACGAACCAAATGATGACTGGTTGAAATGCATTGAAGCTACTAGCGATGAGCTGCTTGGGACATATTCCAAGGCCGGAGATGATGCCTTGTCCGCAGCCTTCGGGGGTCAGGGCAAGAAAAGATTGAACAGGGTTTTTGATGCAATTGGCTTCATATATCCTGATTACTACTACCCCTTGAGGAAAGGAAAAAAGAGGAAAACTGCCGCTTCGGCCACCACCGTTGTGCCGAAGGGCAAGAAAATGAAGGTTTTGACGCATCGGCCTCGATATATTGAAACGACTGTAGTGCCTTAATTTGGTGAGGGGACCTCCTCCACTACCGAAGCAGAACAAGCCGCTCCCACCGCCCGGAGCGCTGAAGGGTCTATTGTAGTGCCAAAGGTGCCTACAGTCGGGCCAGCCGAAGCCAAAGATGATGCGGCCAAAGAGCCAAAATTGGAAAAAAACAGTGATGATGCCAAAAAATTTTGAGCCCACCAGCAGAGGCAGAATTGCCGAAGGTGACAAAGGCTCCTGCCACAACTCCCAAGAGAAGGAGGATGGCCAGCATGCTAGATGCTGTCATAGAGACCACAAAAGCCTTAACCCCTGCTCCTACGAAGAAAGATGCCGAAGCTGTCATAGTTCAGGCCGAAGCCGAAGCTGGGCCTTCAGTGCCCATTGAGACGAAGCCTGTCGCACCTAAGGATAAAACTGAGCAATAAACTCTGGATACCGATATGGCAGCGGGGCAGGACATGGTAGAAAAAGCTAAATCTCCTGCCCCCGAAGCTCCGTCCGAAGATGTTGATTACATTATTCGACATGCTTCGTGGAAAAGATTATCCGAAGAAGAAATCTTAGAAGCCAGACACTATGCCTAGAAACTAAAATATCCGAAGGGGGCCTTAATGTTCAATGGCTCGGACGAAGATGATTTCCTGTACTATCTCTCGGACAACAAAGAAATATCTGCTTTCCGAGAGATAGCCAAAAGTATGGGATTTCCGAAGCTTGAAACTGGCCTCGCCGCCATGTCGAAGGATGACCTTGCGGATAGCCTTGCATACAACAGCCTGAAGGTACAGGAATTGTAAACTTAAAGTTTATGAATTTGGGAATAAAGCTTTTATTCTTATGCTAAACATTTATCTTTCTTTTTCACAGGGCTTAATTTTGAGTAACGCTCTGAGGGCTCAAAAGAATTTTGAGGATGAAAGTTGTACAATAGCTCTTGGCAACCTTCGATTGGAGGTAATCCAGCTGAGAAACGAAGCCCTGGAGAAGGAAAAAATTCTAATTTCATTGGTGAATAAAGTAAAGGAAGATGAAGCGAAATACAATGCCCAGGCCGAAGCTCATAAAGCCGAGGTTGAAGACCTTCGGAAACTTGCCGAAGCCAATGAAAATTGTGCGGTCGCAAAGGCTAGCCAAGAGATTAGTGAATGGTGGAAGACGAAGCTAGAGAAAAATATTGAGGAGCTTTACGAATCCAAGGAAAGATGTTTTGAAAAATCCTTGGATTGCATGAAGAAACTAAAAACTAGCTTTTCCAAAGTGGGAGCTTACTCCTCTGAGGAAAATTTTATCCGAGGCAACCCCGAGGGTGTCATTGAATGGATAAGTGGGGAGGTCGAAGCTTTCGAGGAAATCCTGAGTGATTGCGAGGATATTTGTGCTTTGTCCGGCGCTTAGGGAATCGCAGCTATTCTGGAGAAGGCTGGATGTGATCACGTCAAAGCTACAGCTCAAGCCGAGGCCGCCTTCTCCATAGACGACACAAAAGACCCTTCATCCGAAGCAACTTTGGTGGGTGGAAAGTTTTATTCTGATGTCTGGGTGCACGGTGGCCGAGAATTGGCCAATGAAATTATAAAGAAGAATGAAAAAGACACCCACGACGCCCGAAAAGAAGCTAGGCTAGCTGAAGAAGCTGCTGAGCGTGAAGGGCGCATAGGTATTGTTTTTGAATTTTAGCTTCGGTACTTACTTTGTTGCTTCGAACTAATAGTTTACCTACTACAGCTGAACTGTCGCCACTGCCGGAGCCGTACAATCCCCTGGCTAATCCGGAGATGAAGGAAGCATTGGATATAATAGGCATTGCTAACTCCATTATTGATGAAGTCGTCAATAAACTATTGAACGATGCCACAGAAAAAATCCTTAGAGAAGAGTAGACTTTATTGTAATAATACTTTGTAATATTTGATATGTGGAACAATTGATGAGACATGTAAATTACTGTAATATATTTTTTTACGATGCATGAAATTTACATACATACCGTTTTTTAGCCTTCGGCAAAAAAACATCTTCCCTTCTTTTCATGCTTCGTAAAGAAAGAAGCCCCTTTTATGGCAAGTCGGATAAAACTGTATTTCTCGAAGCTTACTTCATGCCTGAGCATATTTCCCTTCTTTTTGCCGAAGATTAGCTTCGTATCCAATCTTTGTGCTGTTGATGTGATATGATGTATGATGTAATGTTATGCGAAATGATATGATGACATGATGCAAAATGATGGCAATGTCGAAGACACACACACACGCCCACACCGGAATACACAAGACTCTGCATCCCCTTAGGAACGTCTTTTGAGTCTTTAAGCTCTGCATCCCCTTAGAAACGACTTTTGAGCTTCTTCACCTTCTATTTTGGTGGCATTTAAGCTCTGCATCCCCTTGGGAACGACTTTTGAGCTTCTTCACCTTATATTTCGGTGGTATTTGGCTCTGCATTCCTTTAGGAACGACTTTTGAGCAGAAAACTTACACTACGCTCCCTTAGGAACGACTTTTTTACCTTCAGATCATAATTTTTGGCTCTACATTCCTTTTAGGAACGACTTTTGAGCAGAAAACTTACGTTGCGCTCCCTTAGGAACGACTTTTGCAACTTCGAATTATAATTTTTGGCTCTGTATTCCTTTAGGAATGACTTTTGAGCTTCGGAATCTACTCCGCTTTCTTAGAAACGTGTTTCGAGCTTCGGAAGTCCATGAGAAATATTTTACTCTGATACAGGCACAATTATTACAAGAATTTGAAATTAAGTTCTTCATTACTTGTTTCTCGTAGAAGAATTAAAATGGCATAAAAGATAAAGGTACATCAAAAGTAGGATATTCCTTAGTATATATGCTTCGATTCTGGTACAGTGCTATTGACTGTACGAGCTTTGGACTCCTCCCTGAAGTCGCGCTTCTATTGGGCGTGTTGGTGTCCTTCTGGCTTCTGGCTTCGAGTGTGAGTAGGTGGCAATGGTGGTGGTAATGGGAGCTAGGGCCAAGAGGCTTGTGAATGACTTGCTGAAGCAACAGAAGCTGCAGGTTGATTACCCACATATTCTGGTATATAGGGAGAGTAGCACGAAGCAGTATGTAAGACCTGCTTCGGCTGATTCTGCCGCGTCTCTGCTTCGGCAATCTCCTTCTGCTTCTGAATGGTGACCTAGCATGTTCTTGTAGTGTGGCCCTTGTCTTCACCACAGAATAAACAATAGAGCCTTCTGGGCTAATCCCCATACCTTCCTCCGAAGCCCCTGCTGCCTCTGCCCCTTGGGGCTGGTGGCCTGAAACAGCTTTGCTGCTGCCCTGAGGATTATGAGCTATGCTGTGGCCTTTGAAGCTGACTTCCTGTCATCAGTCTGGCTGGAGTTGTGGATTGATCTGACATGCCTAGGGTGGATTCTTCCTCCGAAGCCCCTAGTCATCTCAGAAAACCTATAAGCTTCTTCCCTTCTCTGGCGAAAATCATTATCAGCCCGAATGTACTCATCCATCTTCTGAAGAAGCTTCTCTAGGGTATGAAGGGGTTTCCTGGCGAAGTATTGAGCCGTAGGTCCTGCCCGAAGCCCTTTGATCATGGCCTTAATGACAATTTCATTGAGCACTCTGGGAGCTTGTGCTCTCAGACGCAAGAACCTTCGGACATACGCCTGGAGGTATTCTTCGTGGTTTTGCGTGCACTGGAACAAAGCTTGAGTAGTAACCGGCTTTGTCTAGAACCCTTGGAAACTAGTGATCAGCATGTCCTTCAGCTTCTGCTAGGATGTGATTGTTCCTGGCAAGAGAGAGGAGTACCAGGTTTGTGCGACATTCTTGACCGCCATGATGAAAGATTTTGCCATGACTGCAGTGTTGCCCCCATATGAAGATATGGTTGCTTCGTAGCTCATCAGAAACTGTTTCGGATCTGAGTGCCCATCATACATGGGGAGCTAGGTGGCTTGTATGATGGGGGTCATGGGGTAGCCTGCAGTTCTACTGACAGAGGAGAAGGATCATCAAAAGCAAAATTTCCATGATGGAAATCATCATACCATTCATCATCATCGTAGGAATTGTCCTGACAAAGCTCTCTGCGTTAAGGTCTTCGGTCCTGGTCATCTTGAGTGAGATGACGCATTTCCTCAGCAGCCTCATCGATCTTCTTCTGTAGATCAGAGAGACGAAGCATCTTCTCCTTCTTCCTCTGGACCTGTTGATGGATGGCTTCGAGGTCCCTTATTTCATGGTCCAACTCTCCTCCTGAGGCATTGGACTTGTAGCATTCCTTTTTTTGGCTTCTGGCTTCGCGTAGTGTTTCTTGGTTGACGTCCAGTGACTGCAGTGCAGCCCCTAGCCCTGAAGACTTCTTCGGTGGCATGACGAAGGTCATAGCTTTGCCGAAGGTGGTCGAATGAGTTCACCAGAGGTGGATGCCAATGTTGGGGACTTGCTCTTAAATGTTATGAATTAAGAACAAGGCAACACAAATGTTAATGGTTAAAGACCTTCATCCTTCGAAGCATTATCTCCCTTAGGATATAATGATCTTCAGATGAAGGTCATGAAGGACATACCTTCTTCATCTCAATACATAATGAAAAGAAGGATCATATGACACATATGTATAAGACATGAATAATCATACGAAATCATTAGATTATTTTTATCCTCATTATATAGTCATGAATAAACATCAACAATATTGAATTACATTTATACCTTCGGCTCGACAGAAGGTGAAAATCCAAGTGTGACGTGCGAGTGAATACAAGTCAACGTGAATAGTACGATGCTACTGTTCATCTATTTATAGGCGCAGGACGCAGCCTGTGTAAAATTACATCCAAGCCCTTGACATTTGCTATTGACTTAAGGATAATCTATCGAGGACTAGATAGCCTTTTCCCCTTTAAGTCAGTTTCATTTTTCACCGCTAAGCCGAAGCTTCTCCACACGTAGCTTCGGAACTGGTTCATCCTTCTCTCAGACCGCACTTTTCATATCGTGTACAGCTTCATCCCAAGGCCGAAGGTCCCTGTGAATGTATTATACTTGGAAAACATGTTATTCGTGTTTTTGAGGACCTCCGGAAGACGAAGGCCCCCAATAGTAGGTGACTAACAAAACCAAATCGAATGAACCTTGGCACCCACCCTTAGCAGAGCGAGCACTATGCCCGGCCCCCATTGACGGCCCTCCAGCAAAGCCAACTACACCCTAGGTTCATCTAGTTATTTAGCTAAGGGCGTCTCATTCCACTCTCATGGTTGCACTTTTATCCCGGGTGGTCACTCAACTAACAGGTCCTTACAGAGAGGTACTTAGGAAACAGCCTGAGTCCCCTAAAGCATCACAAGATCATCATCGGGACAACACCATCGTATCATATATGTTCACATCATGTTCTTTGATTAAAGTAAAACAATAGCATAAAGCTAACCATAATAAGCCAAAAAGGTAACAAGGACAAGATGAATACATACTAGTCAATCCTTAGGTTTCAATAAAGTAATGTGGGACGATAAATTATAAAGTAAGTAGGACATAATAGGTCAGAGGACACTTTCCTTCACCAGGTTGTTGCTCAGGAAGATCTTCGGCAACACACTCGGTAACCACAGGCTCCTCATTGTCTAAATAAAGCGATCATGCATTCAATACATTTGGGTAAAGGCAAATGAAAAATACACCAAACATGAATAAACAAGTGAACACATCCCAAAAGAATAGTATAAACTCAAGAGGTAACTTGGGTTCTAGGGTGAACTAGCACATTAGAAGTTTGTGATTCTCTAAATATTATTCATCTATCTCCATGGATTACATAATTTAATTCCATTTATTTTAATGAGACACAAAAATTATACCAGGGATACATTCATGTGTTACATATTATTAATCTCACAAAGTTAAACATCTAATTATCATTGGGGTTTTCCTTTTTATTTTTCCTATTTAATAAATAAACCATTACCTAAACTAATCTATAGTCTAGGCATAAAATTAGAATGTGCATACAGTGAATGATCATAATTTTAAAATATAGAGAATAATCCCATGAACATTTTGCAATTTGAATCACTCAATTTGGAGTTCATATGCAAAAGATATGAAATAAAAAGTTTTGGAATTTAAAACCCTAAAATTAGGTCTAATTCTATGATTAAATAAAAGTCTAGGGTTCTATCTACAAGAATACAGGGGCCTGCACACGAAAACCAGGGACGGCGGGTTAATTTCCAGAAAACCAGGGGTCTCTTTAACAAAACTACACGTGAAGGGGTATTAGGCTATATCGGCCGCACGATCACGAACGAAGGGCCGAGATCAGATCCCTAGGGCGAGCGCGCACGCGGATGGGCGAGCGCGGCTGACAGGTGGGACAGGGCGGGCGGTGGCCTAGGGTTAATGGGGCTAACAGGTCGAGCCCAGCGGTAGGGGCGCGGGTGAGGGGGAAATCCGAGCGGTCGGATCTCAAGCGAGCGTCGAGATTAGGTTTGGTCTGATGAGATCCGGGCCATCCGATCTCAGACGGACACCTGGGATCTAACGGCCAACACGGGCAAGGTCTCCTGGCCACCAGTAGTGGCGCTGCTCGCGTCCACGCAGAGGCCCACCGAAGACTAGAGCGTGAGCGCGCTGGGGCCCTGGGGCGCCGGGAAGGGCTCAGGGAGGTTCCGAGGGAACGTGGCGAACACGGTCATGGGCATAGCAACGACGCAAAGGCGTCGGAGGACACCTGTCCACAGCAGGGCGGCTCAGCGGCGGTGTGACTTTACTCCAGCGAGCAATCGTGCCCAGCCGAGAACAGAGAAAGGACAAATTAGGGGTACGGAAGGTTGGTTATCTTGAGAGGAGATTCCGGGACCCTTGAATGGCGACAGGGACACGACGAGGGCTTGGGTCGACGACGGTGGCTCTCTGGCTACGCAGGGAAGCTCCGACAAGCACGGGCAAAGAGAACCAGAGGGAGAGATGGTAAATTAAGGCGCGTCTCGAGTTGCAGACACCGAGGCAGAACTCACCGAGGCAATGGGCACGGTGAGGCCTCAACGGTGGCGGCAGAACGGGCGCGCAGACACGGTGAACGACGACGGTCCTCCGAGCTCGGGGAAGTGACAACGCACGAGCGAGGGTGAGCTGGGAGCTTTCTGCGAGTGGAGGAAATGGCAGAGCGGGTGGGACTGGGGTTTGAGTATGAAAGGGAAATGTGCCCTTGGGCTATTTCTATATTGTTTTGGTGATTAGATGCACAACACACTATGTGTGAACTAATATAATGTTGAGCAAAGGATTATCAAGATGGATCAAGTGTGAAGGTAAGTTCTAGACACTTAGTCAATTGTTTTATGTGCTAAACATGCTTGTCTAAGTGTCAGGAACTCAATTAAGCCAAGTCCAAAAGGAGCAAAATGAGTTTAGCTGAAACAACCAGTATAGCACCAGCTGTGGGTGCATCGGACACTGCCCGGTGTGCACCGGACACTGTCCGATGCCCAGGCTGGCTCAGCGACGAACTCGCTGTTCTCAGGAATCACCGAGCACGGCGCGACTAAAATTCACCGGACTGTCCGGTGGGCACCGAACTATCAGGTGAGCCAACAGTGTCCAAGCCAACGGTCGGCAGCGCGATTGGCGCGCAATCAACGGGCGACGTGTGGCTAGAGCCAACGGTCACTAGGCAACATCGAACTGTTCGGTGTGCACCGAACAGTGTTTGGTGTGCCAAGGGGACCGAGGGTTCAACGGTTAGCTTTGCCAGACAAGGAAAGAAATCGTGCACTGTTCATGTCCGATGGTGCACCGAACTGTCCTGTGCGCCAACGGACAGAAGGCAAGAATTGCCTACCAAATGGAGCTCCAACAGCTCCTAGCTGCCTTGGGGCTATAAAATGGGCCTCTAGGCGCCTGGAGCAAAATATCAAGCTTCCATTGAACATCCTAATACGCATAGACTTCGCAAGCCCGCATCTAGATCATTGTGTTTGAGATTTGAGCACTTGTTGAGTTGTGAACTCATTGCGCTGTGTTTGTGTGCTCGTTTCTTGACTTGTGTGTGTCGTTGCTGCGACTATCTCTTGTGTGTGTTTCTATTCCCTCCCTTACTCTTGTGGTTTTCACTGTGATCAATATCGTAAGGGTGAGAGGCTCTAACTTGTGGAGATTCTTCACAAGGGAAACATTTGCTATAAGGAAGAAAACTGTGGTATTCAAGTGGATCATTGGATCGCTTGAAAGGGGTTGAGTGCAACCCTCGTCCGTTGGGACGCCACAACGTGGAAGTAGGCAAGTGTTCTACTTGGCCGAACCACGGGATAAAATCGTTGTGTCATCTATTGTTATTCGTGTGCGATACTCTCTGCTTCTACTCACTTGATAATTGCTCTAAGTTTAATACTCACCTTGTGAAGAGCAATTAAGTGAAGAAGTCATCTCTCTCTCTAGACATAGCACCTTGGTTTTGATTCCACTAACATTTCATAAACCAAGTTTGTACCATTTAGTGTTTATTTTTACAGGATCACCTATTCACCCCCTCTCTAGGTGCTCTCACATAGCAACGATGCAGAGGAGCCGGAGGACACCTGTCCACAGCGGGGCGGCTCGGCGGCGACGCGACTTTACTCCAGTGAGCAATCGCGCCCAGTCGAGAATAGAGAAATGACAAATTAGGGGCAGGGAAGGTTGGTTACCTTGAGAGAAGATTTCAGGACCCTTGAATGGCGACAGGGACACGGCGAAGGCTTGGGTCGACGGCGGTGGCTCTCCGGCTGCGCAGGGAAGCTCTGGTGAGCACGGGCAGAGAGAACTAGAGGGAGAGATGGTAAATTGAGGCATGTCTCAAGTTGCAGACACCGAGGCAGAACTAACCGAGGCAATGGGCATGGTGAGGCCTCAACGGTGGCGGCAGAACGAGCGGGCGGACACAGTGAACGGTGGGGGTCCTCCGAGCTCAGGGAAGTGACAGCGCACGAGCGAGGGTGAGATCGGAGTTGTCTACGAGGGGAGGAAATGGCAGAGCGGGCGGGAGGGGGGGTTTTGGGTAGGGGTCGGGCGCGTGGGTAGTGTCTGGGAATCGCGCGGACGTGAGCGCGATCATGGCGGGCGCGCGGACTGGAGGTTAGAGGAGGGAGGGGGAGCTGACAAGCGGGGCCCGTAATACGGTGACACAGGCACACGATTGCTGTAACGGGCAGAGGCGTCGATAGTTGGGGCCCACTGAGCAGAGAGCACGCAGGCGCGTGAGGGATGGCGCTGACACACATGGCCCAGATGGCAGAGGGAGGATGAGAGAGCACGCGACCGCGAGAACTGCCTCCGACAGGTGGAGCCCACCTATCAGGCGGTGCGGGCGCACGCGCGGCCCCGCTAGGCTGGGTTGGGCTGAACTGGGCCGAATTCAGTTTTCTCTTTTTCTCAGAATTTCTAATTGCTTTTCTTTTTATTTTCTCTAGTGAACTCAATTCAAATTCAAACACAAATTCAAATTCAAATATTTTAAACCTGTGCATCAAATCAAAGAATAATTTAGGCTTAGCATGATGCAACAAGTCATGACTCACCTAGTTTTGACAAAATAAATAATTAATCCCTAACCTAATTAACTTAACTCTAAACAAAAGGAGGAGAGAGGAAGTCTAGGGAGAGAGAGACAAAGGGTAACACCTGAATTTCGTAGGCATTTAGAGAAGAAATTTTACACCCCCAAATTTAGGGTGTTACACATTCAAAGCCATTTCTGCGTCGCATTTGATCAATTTATGTTTGACAGACATAGCGGCTAGCGCAATTGAGTGTTGCAAGGTCTTATGATCATTTAAGCTTTCATATTCTCACTCCCATTCTCATTCTCTTGATTGTAAAGCGAGGCAAGAGACTCCGAATACCTTGTGTGGAGATCCTTGCGGGACTTAGTGTCCCTATGATAGTGAAGCAAGCTCAACTGGTCTCTGTGACCATTTGAGAGAGGGGAAGGGCTGAAAGAGACCCGTCCTTTATGGACTCCTCAATGGGGATGTAAACTCTTTGGAGTTGAACCTCAGGAAACAAATCGTCGTATCTTTATGTTGATCACTCTTTGCGATTTGATTCTTCCTCTCCCCTCTTTCTCTAAGTTCTCTTGCTTGCAGTCATTTTGAGTTGGCCCAAAATTATCTGCATTGATTGAGCAACACATAACAAGAAGAACTTATCTTCCGCACTCTGATTAGTACTCGTTCTAACCCTAACCTCATGAAAAGTTTGTGTCCAAAGTTTGTAATTTTCAGGTTTCACCTATTCACCCCACCTAGGTGACTTTCACCATTGATGCTAGGTGGGACCCTCATTACAATACTATATTTAGCATTATCACTATGTATTCCTCAATCCATGTTGTGCTTATTGGTCTTGGTGATGATATTTCACATTCACACAAGGATGACTGGACAAAGATACATTTTATGCTTGGAGAATTTAAAACCTTTGAATTTATTTTGTTTGTGCACTTAATGTATGCTATAACTAGATACATAAATGAGTTCTCTAAGTGTTTGCAAAGAAGGGATCAATATATTCTTAATGCAATCTAACTTGTTAATGTGGCAAAAAATAGAATGCAACAATTAAGGTCTACGAGTTTGTATCATTTTATTGATAGGATCACTTTTTGCATTAAACATGATTTTTATGTTCTTGTAATTGTAGTGATTATATGCCTTATGAAAAATCAGCAAGGTATGCCTATGGTCAAAACCAAACACATCACGACCATTTTAGAAGATAAATGTATATTGGTGTCATTGATCAAATTAATTAAGAGCTTGATAATCAATCTTATGGGATCCATATGGAGGTACCCTATTGTATGGCGGCCTTAAGTCTTTCCATCTCATTTGCTTCTTTTGATGCATGCAAGCCTAGATTGGCTGAATTTTATTGTAAAAGTAGTTCTCCAACAATGATTTGTTAAAACTTGAACTACCAATTGATAATTATATGATAATGTGGGATGATAGTATTAAATGTCTAGCCAATATTGTTGATCTCTCTATTAAGCCTGTTGAAACACATAGGCACAAAGTATATAATATGATTTACGTGCTTCTCAAATTGATATTACTTCTGTTGATGGCAATAAAAGAGTGTTGAAACCGTTTTTTTTTTTGCATTGGTTATAGTGGAAACAAAGTAAAGGAATAAGATAGATAACAGTGTTTTGGATGACTGTCTAGTCACTTTCATCGAGCGAAGTATTTTCTTTCAAGTAAATAAAGATAATGTAATTGAGACATTCGTATCATTAGAAAAATACCGAAAAAAACAAGTTAAACAAGTAATATTGTAAGTCTACTATATTTTAAACTATGGTTTTACAGAATGCATGCGGTACACCCGTACAAGAATGCAGTTGAACACATTCAATTGATAGGCAGCTTCTACTTTGCTGTTTTGGTACACCCGTACAAGAATGCATACTACGGGGGTGTTTGGTTTGCCCCTGCTAAAATTTAGCCCCTATCACATCGAATGTTTGAACCTCCGTTCGGGGTATTAAATGTAGTCGGATTATAAAACTAATTTCTCAGCCGAAGATTAAAAAGTGAGACAAATCTAATACAGCTGGTTGGGTCTATATTTCATACTCCTATTTGAAAGTCAAACGCTTAATGTGACCCGGGCTAAACTTTAGTCCACCGAACCAAACACCCCAGACATAGTTTTATTTTTGTCAAAGCTTCTAGTACTAGCTCAGAATGTACAATCAGGGCATGCGCAGCAGAATGTCCTGACGACGGATCGAAGTATCGCACTTGGGACACGTGGCGTGGTCCTTCTGCGGGGCCCCTTGGCAGAAGAAGAACTTGTGTGGACACCTCGGCAGGCAGTTGTCCGCCAAGCTCACCACTGCGCTGCCCTCCTTGATCTGCCTCAACTGCCTCGGCAGGGCTCCGCACAGATAGTTGCCTTGCAGCATCAGCCTGACGAACGGCACCCACTGTTCCATGGATTCCTCGGCCGCGGCACGGACGGCGTACCGTTCGGGAATGCCGCCGGTGAACCGGTTCCTGTCGAGCGCGACCGCCGCGAGCCGCGGCATTGCGCCAAGGCAGGCTGGCAGCCGCCCAGCGAGCCTGTTGCCGCTCAGATCCAGCTCCACAAGCTGGCTCGAAGATCCACCGTCGGGAGCCTCCTGGACCGCGTCGAGCCGGTTGGAACCCAGGCGCAGCTGCTGCAGCGCCGGGTGCGCGAACGCGGCGCCCGGGACCGCGCCGGACACCGCGTTGCCAGTGAGGTCCAGCACCCGCAGTGCGGGGAGCGCGGCCAGAGCCGCGGCGCTGAGCGGCCCTGAGAAGGAGTTGTTCCGGGCCGCGACGGACCAGAGCGACGGCGGCAGCGTCCCTGGCGCGCGGAGCGGCGACCCCGACAGCGCGTTGCCGCTCACGTCGAGGTGGACCAGCGAGCGCATCGCGCCCAGGCTCGGCAGGGTCCCCGTGAGCGCGTTGTGCTGCAAGTCGAGCCGCGTCAGGGCGCCCAGGAGCGCCAGCTGCGGCGGTATCCCTCCGGAGAGGGCGTTGCGGGAGAGGTAGAGCTCCTGCAGCGCGGAGGAGGCGGTGAACAGAGACGCCGGTATGGCGCCGGAGAAGGCGTTGTCGGAGAGGTCGAGGATGCGGAGGGTCGGCGGCAGCGGGACCCCCGCCGGGAGCGCGCCGTGGAACCGGTTGTCGGCGAGGGACAAGGACGCGAGGAAGGGGAGCGAGGACAGAAGCGCCGCTGGGAGCGCGCCGGAGTAGCCCGCGGGGTCGAGCGCGACGGCGGTGACGCGGAGGTAGGAGGAGTTGGCGGCGGGAGGAGCGTAGCAGCGGACGCCGCACGGGAACGCCGCGCAGGGGTCGCGGGAGAAGTCCCACGACGAGAGGCAGGAGTGGGGCGGGACCGAGGACGCTGCCACGGCGGACCTCAGCGCCGCGAGCGCCGCCTTGTCGCCCGGGAATGTGGCCCCGGGAGCGGACAGCGCCGCGTGCCGGAGCGCGAGCAGGAGAAGGGACAGCAGCGCTAGCAGGACGCGACGACTAACCGAAGCCATTGTTGCATCGATCGAGGACTGCTTTGGCGCGGCCTTGATATCGGCGCTAAAGTCGTGGAGGGGCAGTTTTGCTTTGAGCGAGCGAGTGGAGTGTGAGCTGTGCTGTGCCGCTGCCGGCCAGGGCGATGCGTTTTGCTGGCACCTGCACACCTGTGGCGTGTCACTGTTAGCCGGGAAACCCGGGAGCAAGGAGACAAACGAAACGAGGCCGTTTCTTTTGTGCCTTTGTTTAGACGACGACGGTGCTATTCCAGTATTCGGTGCGCATGGCGATGGCAGCTTTTTTGGGTGCAATTTCATGAGTGCGTCGTTTCCATGATTAAGCAGGAGGCGATGGAGTCTCATTTACTTCATCCGTCTCGTACTATTTAGTTTATTCGATTTTTTAATAATAAAATGAACAAATTATCGTTAGAGTAACGATAAAATAAGTTTTAATAAAATAAATAATATGCACACATAAAAATTTGATCAGAAGAATAGCAAGATAAGATGTCTAAAAGTTAAAAAACAACATATATTTAAGAACGAAAGGGCTACTTTAGATTCGTCTCAGAGGAGACGGCGGAGACTGTTATGCGGTGGCGGTGCTTGGATTCAGCGACTCTGTGTTTTTTATTACTATTTCGGTCTAAGAATTAATACAATGCTAGTTTTTTTTAATCATATTAGGTTTGATTAAAAAATTATAGAAAATATCATCACTTATAACGCTAGCTAATAGGTAGTCATGCTCTCAACTAAGATAAAGCAGGGGCTACGACTGAACAGCAAGACTCTTTAAGTTGCAAGTTTGAGAGATAAAGAACATGATAGTCAGAGATAAAGGACATGATAGTGTCGGTAGAACATACTTTAAGACTTTTCTATTATTAAATTTAGTAACATAGGCTTATAATCCTTAAAATGTAACTATATGAGTTAGAGAAGCGCTAAGGCCGTCTCTGGCGATTCTCCTATCTCAGCATATGTTTCAAACTTTATTCTGCAAACAGTACCAAACAGTATCATCTAAAGTGCCGCATCCCCATTTTACATGATACACTAAAGACAATCTAACATGAGATGCTAAAATTATGCATAATTGCAGTTCAAACACACATCCACACCCAACTAACCCAAAATTCACATGTTTTTATATTTTATACTTTATACTCAAGTATAACATAGATATTTTTGTGAAAAAATTTGGATAACATAAAACTAGGTCGTGCCGGGCCAGACACGGGCCTAGTGGACAATGGGTCGAACCATGCTCCTCTAAGGCTGTCTGCAGCATACCTTGTGAAATAAGGGATTTACTCTATAGATTACACTGTTTATAGAGTGAAGTTTGAAAAAGAATGAGATAGGATAGCTGCTAGAGACAGCCAAAATCATGCTGGGCCAGAGCCGTCGAGCAGAACCAACCCATTTAGACATGTAATACCCCGTACACTAGTGATGTGTCCGTGCGGGCAGGCTGTTGGGGGCCTTATTCTTACGAAGGTCCTCGAAACACCAAGGTAATGGTCTTTCTGGTATATTTCTAAGTATTACAGGTACCTTCGCCCGGAGTACCTTCAGATGGATACCTCAAAGGGAAAGAAGCATGCTTTGTAATATTACCGTGAAGAAACAATGGACAAAATATAAAGTACGACGAAGCTAAAGTTCTTACAAAAGTAACGAAGGGAAAAGACAATTTCACCCTCGTTGTGCAGTATAGCTCAAATGTATAGGCTTGAGGGTGCGAATTGTAATTTTCACCAAAGTTGTACACCGTGACTATAAATAAATGAACAGTTCCACGTATAAATTCACCTTTTGGAGGGTCTTAGGATTCACTTCGCTTAACCTCTATAGTACCTTCGAACTATCTTGTACAAAAAAACCGAAGGTATATTTCTGAACTTATGTAGCACGAAGGAAGATGAAATAAATAATGCTAAGGCTCACGAGATGAGTTTCATACTTTATTGTTCTTTATTATCTTGTTTAGTATCACTTTGTTCATATTTCCTTCTAAAGATCCTCGTTCTTAAGCTAACACTTCAGAGAATTGATAACCTAAGGATAAAGATCCATATGTCTTAATTTGTGTTGCCTTGTTTGAATGCTATATAGCAATTGAAAACAAGATCACAATATTGACGTCGGTGAACACACTTCTTCGTCATGGCACCAAAGAAGTCAGCAACGACTGACTCTGTCCTCACATCATTGGACATGAACAGGGAGAAGGGCAGCCGCGCGCATTCTGAACGAGAAGCATTTCCAGAGGCCGAGTGGCTTCCTGGCGGAACGCCGAACACAGGGTGGCGTCCACGGCAGACACCTGAACCCCGAGACGCTGCAAGCTAGCACCGAAGCACTCATCGCCATGCCCAAGGATCCCCGTTGTGCAGGAGCATCGAACCCACACTTCTGCTGAATCCTCCGCTGCTCTCGACCATCACGGTGCGCGTGAACGTCAGCTCACGCGCATTCCTGGTTGAATCTAATTAGATACTACTACCTCTGCGGCAGATGAGGAGCCAATGCATCATCTGTGTTTCCAGGTGAAGAAGATCCAAGACCGCAGCATCAAAGCCGGCCGCTGGCGATCTACGCCTTCGCCAGGAACGAGAGCAGCTGAAGCAGACGTCGTCGGGCATCGAGCGTCACGTTTAGCGACGCCATCGTGCAGGCGCGCAACACTAATCACTCACTCCAGCCCGTGACTGTCTGACTGACTGACACTAACCTGCACCCTCTGCAGCTGCTGAAATAACTGCACGCCGTTTCTCATTTGAGATGCGGCTCAGGAACAACACACAAGAAGGCGGTGCTCAAGATCATCGGGTTCATGTTCCGGTACCCGCCGTGGGGCGTACGAGAGCAACATCGGAATGCTCAGGCGCATCTACCCTCTCGCTCTTCCTCGCGCTCATCGGCCGTAGGAGATAATGGAGCAACATCAGAAAGCTGCCTGGCTAGGCAGCAATCCCATGTGTCCAATTTTCAGTTACCAGTGGCAAGATGTTGCTGTCAACAACCAAACAACCTATACATGACCGTCTTATTCCTTTCAATTCCTTAATTATTGTCCTTTAGACAAGGGTGGGATAAAACTTTTAAGCTTTGACTATCAATAGCTAGCAGATGACACCAATATGGATCCAAGGATATGATGTTAGACATGTATTAAAAAACATAAAAGGGGTAAGACAATGGGTTCCGATGGTATCTTAATTAAGACTAGAGATGTCTCGAGGACATAGCTATAGTATGGCTAACCAAATTTCTTAATCACATCTTCCGGGCGAGTAAGATATCTCATGAGTGGAACAAAAGTATTTAGTACGATCAAAACAAGAATAAGAAAGATATTTAAAGTTGTACTAAATCTGAGGGAATTAATTTGATAAGCCATATGCAAAGTTACGGTATAGGGAGCAAAAAAAGGACATATACACACGAAGGGATCATAACGCGTAAGATTTTGGTGAGCTAGACGGCTTAAAAATACTTCTAACTACAACCTCTAATTTTTATCCAGTCAAAACATATGCAAGAAGATAATCTATCTAGATGTGCAACTGCGATTTTGGTATATGTTATCTCTACATCAAAATAGTTGTAACCTATTTGTCGGCGTTTCGGACCCGCAAGGACCCTCAACCAACTAGTGAATTTGTCGCTGCGTGTCCCTGCCCAGATAGGTTGATGCAAGATAGAACATAAGAGGGAGGATGAGGCTTATATTATCTTGCACCGGGGTGCTCGTAGTAGGGGTTACAAGCGTCGCGAGAGAGAGAGAGAGAGGGAGAGGGTTCGCCCTTGAGGTGAGTTGTCTGAGTTAGCCTTCTCTGCGTTTTCTCTCCTCCGCCTGCCTCCCTTAGGAAGGCCCTGGACATCCCCTTTTATAGATACAAGGAGATGGTCCAGCTGTACAATGGGGGTGTAGCTATGTGCTAACGTGGCCGGCGGAGAAGTACTTGAGCCCTGTAGAAGCGCAGTTGGCGTTGCGGCCCGGGGTCCTGCTGACGTTTCTTTGCCTTCGTAGGGAGTTGAGAACAATCGACGTCATGGACGCATGCAGGGAACCATCATTACCTGTGGCCGGAGTAATCTAGATGGGACACCGATCTTGTTCCTTCGTAGCCTGAGGCAGCTAGCTAGGGGTAGGGTAATGATGTATCCCCTGTGGCGCAGTCGGTCCGAGGGCAAGGTCGGGCGAGGCGGAGATTTCTCTTGAGGCCGAGGATGAGGCCGAGGCCCGAGGTCGAGCGAGGCGGAGACCTTCTCCCGAGGCCGAGGCCTGAGGTCAGGCGAGGCGGAGCTCCCTGTTGCGCCCGAGGCTGAATTCGGGGGAGGTCGTGACTTACTGTCGTTAGTTTTACCCTGGTGGTTGGCACAGTAGTCGGAACGAGGTGAATAGTGTTGTTTTCTTGTCAGAACGATCAGTAAAGGGGCGAAGTGACTGCGGTCATTTTGACCTTGCCGACTGAGGCGCGCGTGTCAGGATAAGGTGTCAGGCGATCCCCGTATTAAATGCGCATGCGATAGGGTCGGTTGGTAAGGTGATTTGGCCGAGGTCGCTATACGACAAAGTTTGCCCGAGCTTAGCCTCGGGCGAGCCGGGGAAAGGGAAATGTGCCCTTGGGCCATTTCTAAGTATTTTGGTGATTTAGTGCCCAACACAAGTGCCTAATTGTAAAATGGTGGACAAAATACAAATCAAGGATAAAGGTATGTTTCTCAGACTTAATACATTGTTTTATGGACTAATGTATTGTGTCTAAGTGCTGGAAACAGAAAAAATCGATTTGGAGAAGAAATGGCTCGAGCAGCCAAAGTCTGCCCAGTCTGGGTACACCGGACTGTCCGGTGTGCACCGGACATGTCCGGTGCGCCAGGCTGGCTCGGCGCGAAAGTGGCTGCTCTCGGGAATTCGTCGACGGCGTACGGCTAAAATTCACCGGACTGTCCGGTGTGCACCGGACTGTCCGGTGAGCCAACGGTCGGCCGGGCCAACGGTCGGCCGCGCAATCTGCGCGGGACACGTGGCCGAGCCAACGGTCGGAAGGGGGCACCGGACTGTCCGGTGTGCACCGGACATGTCCGGTGCGCCAACGGCTCCCAGATCTGCAACAGTCTACAACGGTCGGCAGTGCTGTTTAAGGAAAGAAATCGGGCACCGGACAGTGTCCGGTGTGCACCGGACTGTCCGGTGCCCCCGACGACAGAAGGCAAGGATAGCCTTCCAGATTTGCTCTCAACGGCTCCTAGCTGCCTTGGGGCTATAAAAGGGGCCCCTAGGCGCATGGAGGAGACATCCAAGCAACCTTAGAGCATTCTTGATCATCCACACTCATTCTTTGCGCATTCGTTTGTGTTTCTAAGTGATTCGAGCTCCGTTCTAGTGAGAACTTTGAGATAGTCATTCGAGCTCGATTCTTGGCCGTTTGTGTGCGCATTTCGCTGTGGATTTGTGTGTGTTGCTTCCCTCCCTTACTCTGTGCTTCTTTGTGATCATATACTTGTAAGGGCAAGAGACTCCAATTTGTGGAGATTCCTTGCAAACGGGATATTGAAAGGCAAAGCAAAACACCGTGGTATTCAAGTTGGTCTTTGGACCGCTTGAGAGGGGTTGATTGCAACCCTCGTCCGTTGGGACGCCACAACATGGAGTAGGCAAGCGTTGGTCTTGGCCGAACCACGGGATAAACCACTGTGTCATCTCTGTGTTTGATCTCTTGTGGTATTGTGTTTTGTTGAAGACTCCTCTCTAGCCACTTGGTGATTATTGTACTAACACTTAACAAGTTTTTGTGGCTTAAGTTTTAAAGTTTCACAGGATCACCTATTCACCCCCCCCTCTAGGTGCTCTCAATTGGTATCAGAGCCGTTCTCTTCACAAAGGGACTTACCGCCCGAAGAGATGGATCCTAAGGGCAAGGGAATCGTGATCAACGACAAAGAGAAGGAATCCTTCGTCAACGAGCCGAAGGACGACAAGCCTACCGACTCCGGCTCGGGGCATAGACGGAAGGAAGGGAAGAAGAAGAAGACAAGGCGCATCAAGGAGATCATCTACTACGACAATAGTGATGAGTCTACTTCTTCCCAAAAGGATGACGACAACGACTACAAAAAGATGGTCAATTCGAACTTTTCATTTGATTATTCTCGTATTCAACATAGTTCGAATTCGCATTTGCTTTCCATTCCTCTTGGCAAACCTCCACACTTCGATGGGGAGGACTACGGATTTTGGAGTCACAAAATGCGTAGTCACTTATTCTCTCTCCATCCAAGCATATGGGAGATTGTGGAGAATGGAATGAAATTTGATAGCTCGGATAGCCCTATGCTTATAAATGAACAAATTCATAGAAATGCACAAGCTACTACTGTTCTCTTAGCATCTTTGTGCAGGGAAGAGTACAATAAGGTGAGCGGCTTGGACAATGCCAAGCAGATATGGGACACCCTCAAGATCTCTCACGAGGGGAACGACATCACCATGCTCACCAAGATGGAGTTGGTGGAGGGCGAGCTTGGACGATTCGCCATGATAAGGGGAGAGGAGCCAACTCAAACTTACAACCGGCTCAAGACCCTTATCAACAAAATAAGGAGCTACGGAAGCACGCGTTGGACGGATCACGACGTCGTCCGCCTAATGCTCAGGTCTTTTACCGTTCTTGATCCTCATCTCGTGAACAATATTCGTGAGAATCCCAGGTACACGATGATGACGCCCGAGGAAGTACTTGGAAAATTCGTGAGCGGGCGGATGATGATCAAGGAGGCAAGATACGTCGACGACGCGTTGAACGGTCCACTCCACGAGCCTCAACCCATTGCTCTAAAGGCAACGAGGAGCAAGGAGTCGCTACCTAGCAAGGTGGCGCAAGTTGAGGCGGCCGGGCTTAATGATGAAGAGATGGCTCTCATCATCAAGAGATTCAAGACGGCGCTAAATGGTCGCAAGGGGCAGCCAAGCAAGATCAAGACAAAGGGGAAGCGCTCATGCTTCAAATGTGGTAAGGTTGGTCATTTTATTGCTAACTGTCCCGAAAATGATAGTGACCAGGAGCAAGGGAAAAATGGGAAGAGAGAGAACAAGAAGGTTTACAAGAAGGCCAAAGGCGAAGCACACCTTGGAAAGGAGTGGGATTTGGATTGCTCTTCGTCCGACTCCGACGACGAAGGACTCGCCGCCACTGCCTTCAACAAATCGGCTCTCTTCCCCAACGAGCATCACACTTGCCTCATGGCAAGGGAAAAGAAGGTAATCACTCGTAATGCTAATACTTATGATTCTTCTAGTGATGATGAATCTAGTGAGGATGAAATTGATTACTCTAGTTTATTCAAGGGATTGGATAGAACTAAGATAGCTAAGATTAATGAGTTGATTGATGCCTTAAATGAAAAGGATAGAATCTTAGAGAAACAAGAAGACCTTTTATATGAAGAACATGATAAATTTGTTAGTGCACAAAATTCACTTGCTCTAGAAGTTAAAAGAAATGGAATGCTTTCTTGTGAACTTTCTACTTGTAATGAAACCATTTCTTCTTTAAAAGGTGAAATTAATGTTTTAACTGCTAAACTAGAAGTAGCAAGTAACTCTTGTGTTGAAAATATTACAATTTGCACTAGGTGTAAGGATTTTGATGTTAATGCTTGTAGTGAACACTTAGTTTCAATTTCAAAACTAAATGATGAAGTGGCTAGTCTTAATGCTCAACTTAAGACTAGCAAGAGTGAAGTTAATAAAATAAAATTTGCAAGGGATGCCTACACGGTTGGTAGACACCCCTCAATTAAGGATGGTCTTGGCTTCAAGAGAGAGGCCAAGAACTTAACAAGCCATAAGGCTCCCATCTTCGTCAAGGAGAAAGGGAAGGCCCCTATGGCTAGTAGTGCTAAAAAGAACCATGCTTTCTTGTACCATGATAGGAGACATGCTAGAAATGCTTATAATGATTTTGATTCACATGTTTATGATTCTCATGCTATGTCTGCTTCTAGTTCTTCCTATAAGCATGATAGAGATATGTGTAGGAGAAATGTTGTGCATATGCCTAGGAGAAATTTTGCTCATGTTCCTAGAAAAGTTGTGAACAAACCTTCTACCATTTATTATGCTTGCAATGCTCCCTTTGCTATTTGTAGAAAGGGTAAGAAGGTAATTGCTAGGAAGTTAGGGGCAAGATGCAAGGGAGATAAAACTTGCATTTGGGTCCCTAAGGATATATGTGCTAACCTTGTAGGACCCAACATGAGTTGGGTACCTAAGACCCAAGCCTAAATTTGCCTTGCAGGTTTATGCATCCGGGGGTTCAAGCTGGATTATCGACAGCGGATGCACAAACCATATGACGGGGGAGAAGAAGATGTTCACCTCCTACGTCAAAAATAAGGATTCCCAAGATTCAATTATATTCGGTGATGGGAATCAAGGCAAGGTAAAAGGGTTAGGTAAAATTGCAATTTCTAATGAACACTCAATCTCCAATGTGTTTTTAGTTGAGTCTCTTGGTTATAATTTGCTATCTGTTAGTCAACTATGCAATATGGGATATAACTGCTTATTTACAAATGTAGATGTGCCTGTCTTTAGAAGAAGTGATGGTTCACTAGCCTTTAAGGGTGTACTAGACGGCAAGCTTTACTTAGTTGATTTTGCAAAAGAAGAGGCCGGTCTAGATGCATGCTTAATGGCTAAGACTTGCATGGGCTGGCTGTGGCATCGCCGCTTAGCACATGTGGGGATGAAGAACCTCCACAAGCTTCTAAAGGGAGAACACGTGATAGGTCTAACAAATGTTTATTTCGAAAAAGATAGACCTTGTGCAGCTTGTCAAGCAGGTAAACAAGTGGGAGGAGCACATCACAGCAAGAATGTGATGACCACGTCAAGACCTCTAGAGCTGCTGCATATGGACCTCTTCGGACCCGTCGCCTATCTGAGCATAGGAGGAAGTAAGTATGGTCTAGTTATTGTTGATGACTTTTCCCGCTTCACTTGGGTGTTCTTTTTGCAGGATAAGTCTGAAACCCAAGGGACCCTCAAGTGCTTCCTTAGGAGAGCTCAAAATGAGTTTGAGCTCAAAGTGAAGAAGATAAGGAGCGACAACGGGTCCGAGTTCAAGAATCTTCAAGTGGAGGAGTTCCTTGAGGAGGAAGGGATCAAGCACGAGTTCTCCGCTCCCTACACACCTCAGCAAAACGGTGTGGTAGAGAGGAAGAACAAGACGCTAATTGATATGGCAAGGACGATGCTTGGAGAGTTCAAGACCCCCGAGTGCTTTTGGTCGGAAGCCGTGAACACGGCTTGCCACGCCATCAACAGGGTCTACCTTCACCGCCTCCTCAAGAAGACGTCGTATGAACTACTAACCGGTAACAAACCCAATGTATCTTACTTTCGTGTATTTGGGAGCAAGTGCTACATTCTAGTGAAGAAGGGTAGAAATTCTAAGTTTGCTCCCAAAGCTGTAGAAGGGTTTTTATTAGGTTATGATTCAAATAAAAGGCGTATAGGGTCTTCAACAAATCATCGGGTTTGGTTGAAGTCTCTAGCGACGTTGTATTTGATGAGACTAATGGCTCTCCAAGAGAGCAAGTTGTTGATTGTGATGATGTAGATGAAGAAGATGTTCCGACGGCCGCTATACGAACCATGGCGATTGGAGAAGTGCGGCCACAGGAACAAGATGAACGAGATCAACCTTCTTCCTCAACAACGATGCATCCCCCAACTCAAGACGATGAACAGGTTCATCAAAAGGAGGTGTGTGATCAAGGGGGAGCACAAGATGATCACGTGATGGAGGAAGAAGCGCAACCGACACCTCCAACCCAAGTTCGAGCGATGATTCAAAGGGATCATCCCGTCGACCAAATTCTGGGTGACATTAGCAAGGGAGTAACTACTCGGTCTCGACTAGTTAATTTTTGTGAGCATTACTCTTTTGTCTCTTCTATTGAGCCTTTCAGGGTAGAAGAGGCCTTGCTAGATCCGGACTGGGTGTTGGCCATGCAGGAGGAACTTAACAACTTCAAGCGCAATGAAGTTTGGACGCTGGTGCCTCGTCCCAAGCAAAATGTTGTGGGAACCAAGTGGGTGTTCCGCAACAAACAAGACGAGCACGGAGTGGTGACAAGAAACAAGGCTCGACTTGTGGCAAAAGGTTATGCCCAAGTCGCAGGTTTGGATTTTGAGGAGACTTTTGCTCCTGTGGCTAGGCTAGAATCAATTCGTATCTTGCTAGCATATGCCGCTCACCATTCTTTCAGGTTGTACAAAATGGATGTGAAGAGCGTTTTCCTCAACGGGCCGATCAAGGAGGAGGTGTACGTGGAGCAGCCCCCTGGCTTCGAGGATGAACGGTACCCCGACCACGTGTGTAAGCTCTCTAAGGCGCTCTATGGACTTAAACAAGCCCCAAGAGCATGGTATGAATGCCTTAGAGACTTTTTAATTGCTAATGCTTTCAAGGTTGGGAAAGCCGTTCCAACTCTTTTTACTAAGACTTGTGATGGTGATCTTTTTGTGTGCCAAATTTATGTCGACGACATAATATTTGGTTCTACTAACCAAAAGTCTTGTGAAGAGTTTAGCAGGGTAATGACGCAGAAATTCGAGATGTCGATGATGGGCGAGTTGACCTACTTCCTTGGGTTCCAAGTGAAGCAACTCAAGGACGGCACCTTCATCTCCCAAACGAAGTACACGCAAGATTTGCTAAAGAGGTTTGGGATGAAGGACGCAAAGCCCGCAAAGACACCGATGGGAACCGACGGACACACCGACCTCAACAAAGGAGGTAAGTCCGTTGATCAAAAAGCATACCGGTCCATGATAGGTTCTTTGCTTTATTTGTGTGCTAGTAGACCGGATATTATGCTTAGCGTATGCATGTGTGCTCGATTTCAATCCGATCCGAAGGAGTGTCACTTAGTGGCTGTGAAGCGAATTCTTAGATATTTAGTCGCTACGCCTTGCTTCGGGATCTGGTATCCAAAGGGGTCTAACTTTGACTTGATTGGGTACTCAGATTCCGACTATGCTGGATGTAAGGTCGATAGGAAGAGTACATCGGGGACGTGCCAATTCTTAGGAAGGTCCCTGGTGTCATGGAACTCTAAGAAACAAACCTCCGTTGCCCTATCCACCGCTGAGGCCGAGTACGTTGCCGCAGGACAGTGTTGTGCGCAACTACTTTGGATGAGGCAAACCCTCAGGGACTTTGGCTACAATCTGAGCAAAGTCCCACTCCTATGTAACAATGAGAGTGCTATCCGAATAGCGGAAAATCCTGTTGAGCACAGCCGCACAAAGCACATTGACATCCGGCATCACTTTTTGAGAGACCACCAGCAAAAGGGGGATATCGAAGTGTTTCATGTTAGCACCGAGAACCAGCTAGCCGATATCTTTACCAAGCCTCTAGATGAGAAGACCTTTTGCAGGCTGCGTAGTGAGCTCAATATCTTAGATTCGCGGAACTTGGATTGAAAAGTAGCATACATGTGTTTATGCCTTTGATCATGTTCATTCTGCATCTTGTTGCTTATTGTGGTGCTCAAGTTGTACAAACACTCCCTGGACCTCACAAGTCCGTTGCAAAGTGATGCACAGTTTTAGGGGGAGGTGTGTTACAACTTGACCCTTTGAGACTAACCATATGCTTGAGTGTGCTTGTTTTAGTCTCAAAGGAGAATTGAAAGGGAAAAGGTGGACTTGGACCATGAAAGACTTCCACTGCACTCCGATAAGAGGGTAACTTATTCCAAGTTCATCTCATGAACTCTTATTGCCATTTGCTCTTAATTGAAGATTTTGGTGAGGCAATGGGGTTATAGGGCCAAGATTGATCCCGTTTTGGTGCTTGATGCCAAAGGGGGAGAAAATACAGGCCAAAGCAATAAATGGATCAGCTACCACTTGAGAGATTTTGAAAATAGTAGAATAGAGTTTTTGGTATTTTGAAAATAGTAGAATAGAGTTTTTGGTTTGGTTTGTCAAAACTCTTTTGTTGTCTCTCTTATCAAAAGTTGGCTTCTTGTGGGGAGAAGTATTGATTATGGGAAAAAGGGGGAGTTTTTTGAAATCTTTGATCAATCTCTTTTGGAATGACTCTCTTTATGTTTCAACATGTATGGTTGACTTAGAGATAGAGATTTGAGTTTAATTTGCAAAAACAAACCAAGTGGTGGCATAGAGTGATCCATATATGTCAAAAATGAATCAAAACAATTTTGAGTTCTTATTTGATTTGATTTTGTACTTGTTCTACTTGCTTTATGTTGTGTTGGCATAAATCACCAAAAAGGGGGAGATTGAAAGGGAAATGTGCCCTTGGGCCATTTCTAAGTATTTTGGTGATTTAGTGCCCAACATAAGTGCCTAATTGTAAAATGGTGGACAAAGTACAAATCAAGGATAAAGGTATGTTTCTCAGACTTAGTACATTGTTTTATGGACTAATGTATTGTGTCTAAGTGCTGGAAACAGAAAAAATCGATTTGGAGAAGAAATGGCTCGAGCAGCCAAAGTCTGCCCAGTCTGGGTACACCGGACTGTCCGGTGTGCACCGGACATGTCCGCTGCGCCAGGCTGGCTCGGCGCGAAAGTGGCTGCTCTCGGGAATTCGCCGACGGCGTATGGCTAAAATTCACCGGACTGTCCGGTGTGCACCGGACTGTCCGGTGAGCCAACGGTCGGCCGGGCCAACGGTCGGCCGCGCAATCTGCGCGGGACACGTGGCCGAGCCAACGGTCGGAAGGGGGCACCGGACTGTCCGGTGTGCACCGGACATGTCCGGTGCGCCAACGGCTCCCAGATCTGCAACAGTCTACAACGGTCGGCAGTGCTGTTTAAGGAAAGAAATCGGGCACCGGACAGTGTCCGGTGTGCACCGGACTGTCCGGTGCCCCCGACGACAGAAGGCAAGGATAGCCTTCCAGATTTGCTCTCAACGGCTCCTAGCTGCCTTGGGGCTATAAAAGGGGCCCCTAGGCGCATGGAGGAGACATCCAAGCAACCTTAGAGCATTCTTGATCATCCACACTCATTCTTTGCGCATTCGTTTGTGTTTCTAAGTGATTCGAGCTCCGTTCTAGTGAGAACTTTGAGATAGTCATTCGAGCTCGATTCTTGGCCGTTTGTGTGCGCATTTCGCTGTGGATTTGTGTGTGTTGCTTCCCTCCCTTACTCTGTGCTTCTTTGTGATCATATACTTGTAAGGGCAAGAGACTCCAATTTGTGGAGATTCCTTGCAAACGGGATATTGAAAGGCAAAGCAAAACACCGTGGTATTCAAGTTGGTCTTTGGACCGCTTGAGAGGGGTTGATTGCAACCCTCGTCCGTTGGGACGCCACAACGTGGAGTAGGCAAGCGTTGGTCTTGGCCGAACCACGGGATAAACCACTGTGTCATCTCTGTGTTTGATCTCTTGTGGTATTGTGTTTTGTTGAAGACTCCTCTCTAGCCACTTGGTGATTATTGTACTAACACTTAACAAGTTTTTGTGGCTTAAGTTTTAAAGTTTCACAGGATCACCTATTCACCCCCCCCTCTAGGTGCTCTCAGGTGCGCCCGTTGCCTGAGGAGGTCCTCGGGCGAGGCGTGAATCCGTCCGGGACTACTGTTCTTGCCCGAGGCCAGGCTCGGGCGAGACGAGATCGCGTCCCTGAGGCTCCAACTTTGAACCGCGCTTACCGGTCTTTATGGTCTGTTTTGAGGATGTTTTCCAGCCATGTTAAGGAGTATTAGGGGTACCCCTAATTACGGTACCCGACAGTAGCCCCCGAGCCTCAAAGGGAGTGTAGGTACTCGCTTGGAGGTTCTGTCGGATTTTTTGCAAGGGGACCAGCCTTTCTCGGTCATATTTTGTTCCGATGGGTGCGAGCGAGCGCACCCGTCGGGTGTAGCCCCCAAGGCCTCGGAGGAGTGGTTTGACTCCTCTGAGGTCTTAATTCTTTTTGTGATTCCTCGGTCAGCCTTGTTGTTCCCTCACGCGACCTGGCCGCAGCCCGGGTGCATGGTCAGGCTCCGAGTTTTTAAGCTGGTATGTTGACGTGGTCAACAATTTGGCCGTAGCCTGGTGCGAGAGCAGCCTCCGAGCCTCTGTACGGAGCGAGAGGACGATCGAGGACCGTCTCGGCTTTTTATTGTACGCCCCTTCATCGCTTTTCCGCAAGGAGGAGGGGGAGGAAGGCGCCATGTTACCCTCGGTGGGCGCTGAACATGGTGTTTCCAGTGAGTTGCTAGCGGGTAATCCGAGTGGACGCCCGAGCCCCGTTCGATAAGGGTCGGCTAGTGGCCCAGAGGCATGCTCCAAAAGTACCTGCAGGTGATTCGCTGGACCCGGACCCATTTGATAGGGTCCGAGGGCTCGGTGCCTCCCTCCGGTGGGATTCCATTACAAATCGTTCCCGCTGGTCTCGGAAATGTCCTAGGGTACCTCGGGAGAGTAGCCCGAGCCTCGGCCATGTAACGGACGTACTCAGGGTCATCCCTGACTCTGCATGCTCTGGGGCGGCTGTCGAACCCTTCCGAGGGGCCAGCCTTTGATCCCCTGATCAGTAGAGGGCTCGGAGCCCGAGTGCTCTGGGGCGGTTGCCGAACCCCGCATGGCGCAACCTTCAAACCCCTGATCAGTAGGAGGGCTTGGGGCCCGTTTCATTCGCTGAGAAGGATCCTTTCGAAATATCCCCTTTCCCGATCCCTGTGGCAAGAGAGAGAGAGAGAGAGAGAGAGAGAGAGAGAGAGAGAGAGAGGAGGGAAAAGGAAAACAGGATATAAATTTAAACAATGTGGCGCACCTTTTTTAAGGCAGTCATCATGACGGAGGCGAAACGGCGCCCGCTTCGCCTGCTAGAGGTGTCGCGTGCCCTGCCAGGGAGTTAATGCGACGGGACGAGCGATTCGCGGGGCATCTGTTGCGCGTGTGCGAGTCGTTCGAGGAACGGAACACGAGTGCGTCGTCTTTATGCTGTGGGAGAGGGCTCTGAGGCTCTCCTGCCGCTTCAGGGGAGGATGCAAGCCTGGAGGTGGGACCAGGGCCTGGTTGGTGGTTGGACCGCTGCCTCCGTCCGTCCGTTGCTGCAATTACTGTCGGTTCGCCTATGGTCATACCAACTGTCACGTCTATCCCTGCGGCTGATCGACCTGTGACCGTCGCACTTAATTGGCACTGTTGGGTCATGCGCGGGGCTGCCTCGAGTCGTTGCACTGGTTCTGTAGTCCCGAGAAGACGCAGCATTGGCGCAAGTGGTGGTGCGGTTTCTTTGCACGTAGTAACCGGTGCGCCGGTTACATGACATGTGGGCCCGAGCCTCCATGCTGGACCGCCGGATGTGACGAAGCTGAAAGGGTGCACAACCGTGGTGCAGTTGTATGCTTCTTGCGTGGCGGTCCACCCTTTCGACTGCTGGTTTCGGTGAGGGTGAGAGAGTGCTTACCCGCGGGGTAGTTGCATGCTTTGTGTGCGGCGGTTCGCCCTCCTCGCGTTTCGGGTCGGTTTGTATGGCATGTGGGACCTAGCCCCTGTGTCGTAGGGTGGAAACCCTGGAGCGCGTCGGGGGGGGGGGGGACTTTGCCCGTGATGCTTTGGGGCGCGAGTGGGGAGATCCGCCTTTAAAAAGGGATCGATCCCCCGGGCAGTAGCCATGCCTTCGCACCCCTCGCATTCATCGCATCTTTCCACCTTCCGAGCCCCCAGATGGGGCGCACCTGTGTTGCCTTCTTCTTGCTGCTGTTGGAGGAGCGCGACCTCGTTGGGGTTGGCGCTCTTCAGTCATCGCTCGGCTTCAAGGATTTTCATCATGCAGCCCGGCTGCAGTCCCCCACCGGCGGTCAGCGTTGTGGTGGGGAAGAGCGAGCCGGGCTGTGTCCTCTCCCTTGCCCTCAGCTTCAAGGATGTTCATCATCCGTGCTGGGGAGGAGGGCGAGCCGAGTTGGGGCCCTACCTTCCGCATGGGCTGGTGACCCGCTTCTTCCTCCAGCATTCGGGGGAGAAGGGTGTTCACCAGCCTTACGGAGGAGACGAACTGCCACCTGCTGCCTGGTCGGGATGTGGCTATCCATCCACCGCATGGGCGACAGTCGCGCCGTACGCAGGTCGGCCACGTCCATGGCCCTTCCCGCGCCACTGGCCGCACCAGGGGGTCGCACAACACGTCGTACGCCGCGAGGGCGGTGTTCGTGTTCTTGGATAGTCTTGTCCTCGCTCCTGTGGCAAGGACGGGAGTGAGGACCTACCGGTGCGCACTAGGGCAGCCGCCATTCTCCGGTGTGGCATTGACGCGCAGGTGACCGCTGTCGTCGGTGCTAAGGTGGTGGCCGCTAGAGGAGGTTGTCTCCGCCGACGAGACCGTCAGTGCCACCTACGACCGGACCTTCGGCTCTTTGGCTTTAATGGCTCGTCCTCTCCCCTTGTGTGGGGGACGGTGGCGAGGGCCTTTTCACAGTAGCGTTTGCCCTGAGGCAATCGCTATTGTTGTCTAGCCACCCGAGGCGGAGGTCGTTGTCGCTGCTGGTGCAGTGGTCGTCGGCAAGCCACTTAGAGTTTGTTATCTCGCAGCCCCTCTGGTGTGGAGGTAGTTCATTCCTACGGGAATGGAGCTGGAGTCCCGTTTGTAAGGGAATGTAACGGTATTTGCATGAGAGCAAAATGTAACTGCTTCAAGTACTAAGACATCTGCCGCAGGTCGGGAAAACCGCCGAGGGTGCTGCCGATGTCTAAGTCTAGGTACCATAGTTACCCTAAGTATGAGTGTTTGTTCGCATGGCTGTTGAGGCCTGAACATTTGGGTATTTTGAGTATAAAGCCGTGCTTCATTCCTCTTATTTCGAGCATTAGGACATATTCGTCGGTAGCAGAATCACTTATCCGAGCGCGAGTTACTTTTCGCGGAAGGTGATGAGTGAGGTATCCGTATCCCGGAGGCATAGGAGTCCCTCGGCTCGGTCGACCTTGCCGTTCAATGTCCCTCTCGCTCGTCTTTAGGATTCCGTTACCGATATAGTCGAAAGGCACGAAAGTCGTTTTGGTAGAAAAACTTTTCCGAGGAAAGTTTTGACGCAGAGGGAGTTCCCTCCCCTTCTAGACCCGAGGCGACCGCTTGGGCCGGGACCCTTGCGGAGGGCCTGACCGTGGCCGCCGGGTCTGCCCGGTCCGCCCAAGCCATGGCCTCACAACAGCGTGCCCAGGCCGAAGGTATGTTTTGTCTGCTTCGTGATTTCATTTTTGCTTCATTCTTCTCCTCGCGTCTGAAGGATATTGTTCGGCTATCTTCAGGGTTCGAGACGGCTCTTAACGAGTCCGTCAAGAACTGCGAGGCGCTTGCCCAAGCGGCTGAGCAGAAGGAGGCCGACCGCGTGGCCATGTCCGAGGCCATCTCGGCCTTCTGCCAGACCTTTGGCCTCGGCGACGTCCCCTCGGGCAGCTCCCCCTAGAGTCGCCTGTGGGCCTTGGGCAGCCACGTGCGCAGCAGACTCCGCGGAGCGCTGCACCTCGGCGTTAGGCGGGCCTTCGCCGTCCTTGCTTCCCACTACGACGTGGATTTGGAGTGGGTCAGCGAGGGGTATTGCTTACCCGACGAAGAGGAGGCCGCCCTATCCGAGGTCCAAAGGCTTGACGCGGCTACCGAGGGCCTAGGCGTGGCGTTGGCTTCCTTCTTCGAGGTGGAGATCCTCCCACCGGCGTCGCCATTCGAGGCCGGGCCAGATTCCGCCGCGGGCGGGAACGATGCCGAGGGTGCTGCTCCTCCCCCTGCCGACACCTGATCATGAGGGGAAAAGTTTGTTTTTAAGTATGCGTACGTTTCTTGCGGCCGCTGAGGCCTAAACTTTTTAATGTCAAAGTATAAAGCTACGTTTTCTTTCCTCTTGTTTTGAGCGTTAGGACTTGTTCGGTAGCAGAATCACTTATCCGAGCGTGAGTTATTTTTCGCGGAAGGTGATGAGTGAGGTATCCGTATCCCGGAGGCGTAGGAGTCCCTCGGCTCGGTCGGCCTTGCTGTTCAAGGTTTATCTAGCTCATTTTTAGGATTCCGTTATCGATATAGTCGAAGGCACGAAAGTCGTTTTGGTGGAAAACTTTTTCGAGGAAAATTTTGACACAGAGGGGGTTCCCCCTTCTAGCCCCCGAGGGAGGTTCGGTTTTTGCTAAGGCAATGCCGAACCTCCCTTGACAGTTAGACTTTTTATTTATGCATGTAAAGGGATCGAGGTACATGAACGACTTGAAACACTTTAAGGGTAAAAGCGATGTAGCTGTTCGATGTTCCAAGCGTTGCTGTAGACCTCGCCTTGATCGTTGGCCAGCTTGTATGTCCCGGGCTTCAGAACTTTGGCGATGATGAACGGCCCTTGCTAGGGAGGAGTAAGCTTGTGGCACCCTCGGGCGTCTTGTCGCAGCCGAAGTACCAAGTCTCCCACTTGGAAGCTTCGGGGCCGAACCCTTCGGGCGTGGTAGCGTTGCAGAGACTGCTGGTACTGCGCCGAGTGTAGTAAGGCTACGTCCCGAGCCTCTTCCAGCTGGTCCAGTGAATCTTCTCGGCTGGCCTAGTTGCTTCGATCGTCGTAAGCCTTTGTCCTCGGGGAACCGTATTCCAAGTCCGTGGGTAAGATGGCCTCGGCCCCATAGACTAGGAAAAATGGCGAGAAGCCCGTGGCCCGGCTCGGCATCGTCCTCAAACTCCAAACCACCAAGGGCAGTTCTTTTATCCACGTTGCCAAACTTGTTGAGGTCATTGTAGATCCTCGGCTTTAGTCCCTGCAAAATCATGCCATTGGCGCGCTCCACCTGCCCGTTTGTCATGGGGTGAGCCACGGCGGCCTAGTCCACTCGGATGTGGTGGCCTTCACAGAAGTCTAGGAACTTTTTCCCAGTGAACTGTGTGCCGTTGTCGGTGATGATGGAGTTTGGGACCCCAAAGCGGTGGATGATATTTGTGAAAAACGTCACCGCCTGCTCGGACCCGATGCTGGTTAAGGGTCGGACCTCGATCCACTTGGAGAATTTGTCGATGGCAACCAGCAGGTGCGTGAAGCCCCCGGGTGCCTTCTGCAAGGGACCGACGAGGTCCAGACCCCACACGGCGAACGACCAAGTGATAGGTATCGTCTGGAGGGCCTGAGCGGGTAGGTGCGTCTGTCTTGCGTAGAATTGACACCCTCGGCAGGAGCGTACAATCCTAGTGGCGTCGGCCACTGCGGTCGGCCAGTAGAAACCTTGCCGGAAAGCGTTACCCACGAGGGCTCAAGGTGCTGCATGGTGACCGCAAGCCCCCAAGTGTATTTCCTGTAACAGCTCTTGTCCTTGGGCGACGGATATGCATCATTGGAGAATGCCTGAGGGGCTGCGGTGGTACATCTCTTTTTCATCACCCAGTAAAACGAACGATTTGGCGTGCCGAGCCAGTCGCCGAGCTTCAGCCTTGTCGAGGGGCAGCTCTCCTCGGAGGAGATATTCCAGGTACGGGGTCTGCTAGTTTAGGTTTGGCGTAACCCCATTCTGGTCTCCCTCGACGCGCAGGGCCTCACCCTCGGCGGCCGAGGATACCTCGGGCTGGACCGAGGTCTCCTCGGGCTCGGGTGCATCGTTGAGTTTGACGGATGGTTGATATATGTCCTTGGAGAAGACATTCGGGGGAACCGTCGTTCCCCGAGGCTATTTTCGCCAGCTCATCCGCGGTCTCGTTGTACCGTCGAGCAACATGGTTGAGCTCCAGCCCATTGAACTTATCTTCCAAGCGCTGAACTTCGTCGCAGTAGGCCTCCATTTTTCGATCGCGGCAGTGAGAGTTCTTCATGACTTGGTCAATAACGAGTTGCGAGTCGCCACGAGCGTCGAGGCGCCGAACCCCTAGCTCGACGGCGATGTGCAATCCATTAACCAAAGCCTCGTACTCGGCCACGTTGTTTGATGCCGGAAAATGGAGGCGTAGTACGTAGCGCACATGTTTCCTGAGGGGTGAGATGAAGAGCAAGCCAGCACCTGCTCCGGTTTTGATAAGCGACCCATCGAAGTACATGGTCCAAAGTTCGGGCTGGATTGGAGCTGTTGGCAATTGGGTGTCGACCCATTCAGCCAGGAAATCTACCAAGACTTGGGATTTTATGGCCTTCCGAGGAGCGAATGAGAGTGTTTCTCCCATGAGTTCCACTGCCCATTTTGCTATCCTACCCGAGGCCTCTCGGCACTGGATGATCTCCCCCAGGGGGAAGGATGACACCACAGTCACTGGATGAGACTCGAAGTAGTGTCGCAGCTTTCGCCGTGTTAGAATCACTGCGTACAGTAGCTTCTGGATTTGTGGGTAGCGGATTTTGGTCTCGGATAGCACCTTGCTGATGAAGTAGACTGGCCTCTAGATGAGCAGTGCATGCCCCTCTTCTCGTCTTTCGACTACGACCGTGACGCTGACCACCATAGTGGTTGCAGCTACGTAAATCAAGAGGGCTTCTTCCGCAGCGGGGGCACCAAGATGGGCGCATTAGTAAGGAGTGCCTTTAAGTTTTCGAGGGCTTCTTCGGCCTCGGGGGTCCAAGTGAAGCGCTCGGCCTTCCTTAAGAGGCGGTACATGGGCAATCCTTTCTCGCCGAGGCGCGAGATGAAGCGGCTTAGAGCCGCAAGGCATCCCATGACCCTTTGTACTCCTTTTAAATCTTTGATGGGTCCCATGTTGGTGATGGTCGCGATTTTCTCCGGGTTGGCCTTGATGCCTCGTTCGGAGACGATGAACCCCAGGATCATGCCTCGGGGGACTCCGAAGACACACTTCTCGAGATTGAGTTTCACGCTCTTCACTTTTAGGCACCTGAATGTCACTTCAAGGTCGGAGATGAGGTCGGAGGCTTTCCTTGTTTTGACAACGATGTCATCGACGTAAGCCTCGACCGTTCTGCCGATGTGTTCTCCGAACACATGGTTCATGCACCTTTGGTATGTTGCACCTACATTCCTCAAGCCAAATGGCATAGTAGTATAACAATACATGCCAAAAGGTGTGATAAAAGAAGTCGCGAGCTGGTCGGATTCTTTCATTTTGATTTGGTGATAGCCTGAATAGGCATCGAGGAATGACAGGGTTTCGCACCCAGCGGTGGAGTCCACAATTTGATCGATGCAGGGCAGAGGGTAGGGAACCTTTGGACATGCTTTGTTTAACCCATTGTAGTCTACACACATCCTCCATTTCCCACCTTTTTTCCTTATAAGTACAGGGTTAGCTAACCATTCTGGATGGAATACCTCTTTGATGAACCCTGCAGCCATTAGCTTGTGGACCTCCTCGCCTAGTACCCTGCGCTTTTCTTCATCAAAACGGCGCATGTGCTGTTGTTGGGGACTTGTTCTCAAATACTATGAATCAAGAACAAGGCAACGTACGATGTTAAATATTAAAGCCCTTCGTCCTTCGAAACATTATTTCCCTTTGGGTATAATGAATTTCGGACGAAGGTTATGAAGGTCATACCTTCATAATCATCATAAAAGATAAGAAAAGATTTATGTATAAAATACAGAAAATAACATAATTACTTTAAACATTATTACTAATTTATTTCTATTCGTTTTTCTTATATAAATGATGATAGATTACAAATGTACCTTCGGCTTGAAGGAAAGTAAGGGTACAAGCGAGATGCCAATGCCAGATCAGCGTGAACAGTACAGGAGTACTGTTCATCTATTTATAGGCATGGGACGTAGCCCGTATAAAATTACATTAATGCCCTTTATTTTTATCAATAACTCTATAGTAATTCTTCGAGGGCTGACTTGGCTTTTCATCTTTAAGTCGGTTTCCCCTTTCTGCTGTCATGCCGAAGCTCCTCTGCATATAGCTTCGTGATCGTTTCATCCTTCGTCATGATCGTTTTCCATTTCAGTCAAACTTCGTCTTGACCATGCTTCTGTATACCCGCAACCTGATTCCGAAGATACCTGCTCGCATACTTAGAAAACATTGTCAAATCACGTTTTTGAGGACCTTCGAAAGCCGAAGGCCCCCAACAGTAGCCCCTCGCGATATTAATTTGCTGTAATGACAAATTCATATTGCAATATGGACGAAGGCCTTAAGCCGAAGGTCCAAAAAAACACCTTCTCTTTGCTAGAATAGCAACAGTCTTTGACAAGCGGGACCCTCCAGTTTTCAACGCTCTGGGCATATAAATAAGAGCTCATCCCGAGTTTATTTGGCACGCTCTCTTGCCAACTGCTTTTAGTCACCCAACTTTTAGCCTGCGCGCAACAACACTTGCTTGGCCTTTTAGATTTTAAAGCTTCGGTTTCGAGAGCACTTTCTCAGCGTTTGCAAGGATGTCTGAAGATAAAAAAGCTGTTGGTGATTCGAAGCTAAGTCTTTCTGAGGAGATGCATCTGGGTTTTCTTCAATCAATGTCGAAGACTAATACAGAGAAGATTACTAAAGAAATTTTGGAGGGTTTATCTGAAGATACTGGTGACAGTGACATCTATGATGTGGATAGTGGTGGTGAAGACTCCGAAGATCGACCTTGGCGACCAAGCCATGCGGTTTTTGGCAAATCAAGTATTAAAGAAAATCATCTTGTCAACATGAGGGGCAGATATTTCCGGGACTTATCCGTTGTGAGGGCTGATGAAGGAGAGAAGACTTGTCCAACTCCTGAGGAAAATGAAGTTGTGGTATTCCGAAGCTTCTTGAAAGCTGGACTACGATTTCCTTTAAGCAGCTTTGTTGTAGAGGTGCTGAAGATATTTGAAATCTACCTTCACCAACTTACCCCCGAAGCAATCATAAGGATGAATATCTTCATGTGGGCCGTGAGAAGCCAAGGCTTGGAACCTGATGCGAAAAGCTTCTACAACATACATGAATTGTTGTATGAAACAAAACCCTGGGGTAAGGAACAATATCACAACAATTTTGGCTGCTACAGCTTCGGCTCCCGGTCTGGGTCAAGCTGCCCCGTGCCGACCTTTCGAAAGAGGTGGCCTGGCGACTGGATGACGGAATGGTTTTACGTGAAGAATGACTTAAAATCACGAGAAGATATAAAGAAGATCATTATGCATCCCATCTGGCAACGCTTTGGCCTGCGGAGGCCGAAGGTGGAAATGAATGAAGCAGCCGAAGAATGCCAGAGAGCCTTCGGTGTTGTTTGCTCTTTTATTGGGACGAGAGATTTGGTCCAAGAGCACATTGCCTTCAGAGTATGGCCACTTGTGGAAAAATGGGAAATGCCGCAGGAGACCATTAAAGAGACTGACGAAGGTGGACTAGTCAGGTTGAAATACACATTCAAGTACGGAGATAAATTCGTTGAGCCAGATGATGACTGGCTAAAAAGCATTGAAACTGTAAGTGATGAACTGCTTGGGGCATATTCAAAGGCCGAAGATACTGCATTGTCAGCAGCCTTCGGAGGCCGAAAGAAGAAGAGGCTGAACCGAGTATTTGACGCGATTGGGTTCGTGTACCCCGACTACCATTATCCAGTGCGGGGTCAAAAAAGAAAGAATACTTCCTCTGTGAAGGAGACTACTTCAGCCGCTCCTAGTGAGCCAGCGCCGAAGAGGAAAAGGGTAAAGGTTCTCACACACCGGCCACGTTATATTGAACTGGCCACAGTGCCTGAGTTCGCCGGTGAGACCTCTTCGGCCACCGAAGCTAAAGAATCAACTCTGCTGCCAGAAATCGAAGAGTTGGCCGAAGTGCCAGCAACAGAAAAGATGGAAGAACCAAGGATTGAAGAAGCAAAAACATCAGAAGTTTTAAGTCCTTCAGCAAAGATTGAGACAGGAAAAAGCCAGAAGGGTCCAACAGTGACCCCGAAAAGAAGAAGGATGGTTAATGTGTTAGATGTTTTGGAGACAATTAAATCTTCAAGCACAACTCCAAAGAAAACTGTTGAAACTTCTGAAGTGTCTTCTGAAGCCTTTGTTGCTGAAGCTTCGAAGCAACAATTTGAAACTAAAGCTGGGCCTTCAGAGTCCACCAAGGTAAAACCTTTGGAAACCGAAGAAACGAAAATTGCAAAGGCAGCCAAAAAAATAAAAATGTCAGAGCCAATTTTGGTTGAAGAAATTGACACTGCTGCCCCCGAAGCACCTTCCAAAATATACGATTACATTGTGCGACACGCTTCGGGGAAGAAATTATCCGAAGAAGAGATTTTTGAAGCTAATCACTATGCCATAGAATTGAAATATCCGAAGGGGGCACTAGTGTTCAATGGGACAGACGAAGATGACTTCCTATACTGCCTCCCAGACAATAAAGAATTATCCGTCTGCCGGGAGATGGCTAGAAGCATGGGGTTTCCGAAGCTTGAAGCTGGACACTGCGCTATGACGAAGGACAATCTTGCGGATAGCCTTGCATATAATAGTCTGAAGGTGTGAGAATTGTATATTTGGAAATTTACAATTTTTGAATCATTCTTTTATTCTTATAGTAATTCTTTTTTCATATAGGGTTTAATACTAAGCAACGCTTTGAGAGCGCAAAAGAATGCTGAAGACGAAAGTTATAATATTGCTTTCAACAACCTACGAGCAGAGATTATCAAGCTGAGGAACGCAGCTTTGGAAAAAGATAAAATTCTGCTTACATTAGTAGATAAAATAAAGGAAGACGAAGCTACCTCTAAGGCTCAAGCTGAAACCCAAAAGCGCGAAATTCAGGATCTTCAGAAACAACTGGCCAGGGCTAAAGAAGAACGCATACTAGAAGAAACAAAACGAGAACTAAGTGATCAATGGGCAAATCATTTGGAAATAAGTGTTGAAGAGCTTCATGCTTCCAAGAAAAGATACTATGATAAATCCATAGAGTGTGTTAAGAAGATAAAATCCAGCTTCGCCAGCGTTGGCGCATTCTCTAGCGAAGAGAATTTCACAAGGGGGAATCCAGAAGGCCCGATTGAATGGATCAGTTCCGAAGCTGAGGCCTTCGAAGAAATCTTGAATAGCCGCGGAGACATATGTGCTTTTTCAGGCGCCAGGGGGATTGCTACTATGTTGGAAAGAAAAGGCTGTAATCATGTGAAATCTTTAGCACAAATCGAAACTGCCCTGTCCCCCGAAGATATAAAGGACCCCTCGGCCGAATCAAGCCTGGTTGGTGGAAAGTTTTTCACCGACATCTAGGACAATGGCGGCCGAGAAATGGCTCAAGAGATCATTCAAAGAAGCGAAAAAGGCATCCATGATGCTAGGAAGATAGCAGAGGCTGCTGAGAAAGGCGCAGAGCCCGAAGGGCAAATAGGTATTAACTAGTGGTTTTTATTTTGTTGTAATTTTTGATTCCAGACTTTGTTTGCGGTTTGTAATAGTAATATAGCCGTATCTTCTCCTCCCTCAGAACCTGCTGAGGCATCTCCGAGCCCCCACCCGAAGGGGGACGATGAAATTAGAAAAATGGTCGAAGCCATCATGGACAAGGTTGTCGATCAGCTACTGAACGAAGCTGCAGAAATAGTTCTTAAGGAGGATTAGATGCTATTGTAAAAATATTTGGAATGTAACATGTGTAATACATTGTAACTTTGAATGTAATATATAATCTGTTTATAGTTCAATTCTTTACGATGCATGAAATTTTGCATACATACCATTTTTTGAGCCTTCGGCGAAAAAACACCTTCCCTTCTTTTCATGCTTCGTGAAGAAAATCTTTTATATATCACAAGAATTTCCATACTTCTTTGATGAAGAATATCCAAGCTTCGTAAAGTATTCTCCGAAGCTATAAAAAAGTTTTATGTTGCCTCTCTAATGAAGCTACACTTCTTTTCACTTTATCTTGTGCCTTAGCACGATTTTCTCTTTTTCAAAAGATTCTCCGAAGATCAATACTGTATCCCCTTCTTGTTCCACATGCAATATGCTGTATGATGCTTATGTTATGCAAAATGATGTGATGATGTTATGTTATGCAAAATGATATTTGTGCCGGAAATACACACATCCCTGCAATAAAGTACACAATCTTTTTATATCAGCACTGACTTTTCGCTGTAAGCCTCCCTTAGGAGCTTCTTCGCCTTTTACTTTCAGCGGAATCAGCGTTTATTTTACGCTGTAAGCCTCCCTTAGGAGCTTCTTCGCCTTTTACTTTCAGCGGAATCAGCGTTTATTTTTCGCTGTAAGTCTCCCTTAGGAGCTTCTTCGCCTTTTACTTTCGGCGGAATCAGCGCTGACTTTTCGCTGTAAGCTCAGAAAACTTACACTGCGCTCCCTTAGGAACGACTTTTTACTGCTTCGAATAAATTGCACTGTGTCCCTTAGAACAAATTTTTGATAATACAAAGGTCCTTCATGCCACCATAAATTCGTATGCTTCGGCAACTCAAGCCTATGGAAAAGACATATTTTTATTATGGTAAAAGACGAAACTGTTACAAGAAATTGAAGAACGATAAAAAACACTTAGACTTCCCATAATTGTTCCTTATTAACAAAAAAGTAATACTAAATGTAAAAATGCGAAAAAACTGCTGTCGAGGTAGGATATTTGTCAGTTAATGTGCTTCGACTCTAGCACAGTGCTATTGACTGTGCGAGCTTCGGACTCCTCTCTGAAGTCCCTCTGAAGGTGAGTGTGCTGACTCCCTTCTAGCTGCTGTCCTCGCTGCGTTGGTGGTGGCGGTGGAGGCTGTTGCCAAGATGCTTGGGGTTGACTTGCCGAAGCAACAGAAGCTGCAGAGTGATTGCCTACATATTCTGGGATAGAGATGGCAATGGGTACCCGAAACCCGAAACCCGATGGGTTTTTACCCCATTAGGGTACGGGTTTGGGTCAATTTTCATACCCATGGGTTTGTTAATGGGCATAAATGTATACCCGACGGGTTCATGGGTATGGGTTTGTTCCTATAGTACCCAAACCCATGAACCCGTGGGTTTTTTAAACCCGACCAAACTTAGTGCATATTGTCATTTTATTTATAAACAAACAACAAACTTGTTATCTACCTATTTACTTCCTAATTTTTGTCAAATAATGAATGTATAAGTAGTTGGTGATAGTGTTGCTTGCTTGCTATTATAGTTATTACTAGCGTTATATATGTGGTGGATGTATAACTTAGTGCTAGGTAACTTGATTATACAACTTATTATTTATATTTAATTCTCTCTACTAATATTATTTATACCAAATCATGAACTCGTTGTTCATTACATAAATTTTGGACCATGATCTCATTAATCATTACGGTACTTATTGATTATAAAAAGAATAAGCATATTGGAGATAAAAACCCGTGGGTACCCGCAAACCCGATGGGTACGGGTTTGGGCAAAATTTCAAACCCGTCATGGGTACAGGTTTTTAATGGGTGTAAATATTTTTCACGGGTACGGGTTTGGGATAGCAAAACCTGACGGGTTTGGACCCGTTGCCATCTCTATTCTGGGATGTAAGGCGAATGGTACGAAGCAGTGTGCATGACCTGCTTCGGCTGACTCTGTTGTACTGCAGCTTCTGCTATCTCCTTTTGCTTCTGGATGGTGACGTGGCACATCCTGGTGGTATGGCCCTTGTCTTCACCACAGAATAGATAGTAAATTCTTCTTGGCTGATCCCCAAATCTTCCCCCGAAGCCCCTGGCGCCTCTGCCCCTTGGCGCTAGCGGCCGAACAGAGCTTTGTTGTTGTCCCAAAGCTTGTGAAGAGTATTGTGGCCTTTGCTGTTGGCTCCCTCTATCATCACTTTGAGTGGAGTTATGAATTGACCTGACATGCCTCGTATGAAATCTTCCTCCGAAGCCCCTGGTCATTTCAGAGAACCTAAATGCCTCCTCCCTTCTTTGGCGGAAGTCATTGTCGGCCCGGATGTACTCGTCCATCTTCTGGAGCAGCTTCTCCAAAGTCTGTGGTGGCTTCCTGGCAAAGTATTGCGCTGAAGGTCCCGGCCGAAGCCCCTTAATCATGGCCTCAATGACAATTTCATTGGGCACTGTTGGCGCTTGTGCCCTCAGACGCAGAAACCTTCGGACATACGCCTAGAGGTATTCTTCGTGGTCCTGGGTACACTGGAATAAAGCTTGAGCAGTAACTGGTTTCGTCTGAAACCCTTGGAAGCTGGTTATCAACATATCCTTCAGCTTCTGCCAAGAGGTGATTGTCCCTGGTCGGAGAGAGGAGTACCAGGTCTGAGCGACACTCTTGACGGCCATGACAAAAGACTTTGCCATGACTGCAGTATTGCCACCATACGAAGATATGGTTGCTTCATAGCTCATCAAGAATTGCTTCGGGTTTGTATGACCGTCGTACATGGGGAGCTGGGGTGGCATGTAAAACTGGGGCCATGGTGTAGCCTGCAATTCTGTTGATAGAGGAGAAGCATCATCGAAAGCAAAATTTCCATGATGGAAATCTTCATACCAGTCGCCCTCATTGTAGAAGCCTTCCTGATGGAGCTCTCTGCATGGAGGCCTTTGGTTCTGGTCATCTTGAACAAGATGATGAACCTCTTCGGAAGCTTCATCTATCTGTCTCTGAAGGTCAGCTAAACGAGCCATCTTCTCCTTTCGTTGCACCTGTTACTGAAGGATCTCTAGGTTTTGGATCTCCTGATCCAAGTCATCTTCCGGAGGCATTGGACTAGCAGCCTTCCTCTTCTTGCTTCGGCCCTTCCTAAGAGAAAGGACGTCCTGATTGGGATCCAACGGCTGCAGAGTAGCAGCCCCTGTCGCTGAAGCTTTTTTCGGTGGCATGACGAAGGTGATGCTTGCCGAAGGTGTTCAGAGCTCAAGAAATGGAAGTGAGTTCACCGGAGGTGGGCGCCAATGTTGGGGACTTGTTCTCAAATACTATGAATCAAGAACAAGGCAACATACGATGTTAAATATTAAAGCCCTTCGTCCTTCAAAACATTATTTCCGTTTGGGTATAATGAATTTCGGACGAAGGTTATGAGGGTCATACCTTCATAATCATCATAAAAGATAAGAAAAGATTTATGTATAAAATACGGAAAATAACATAATTACTTTAAACATTATTACTAATTTATTTCTATTCATTTTTCTTATATAAATGATGATATATTACAAATGTACCTTCGGCTTGAAGGAAAGTAAGGGTACAAGCGAGATGCCAATGCCAGATCAGCGTGAACAGTACATCTATTTATAGGCACGGGACGTAGCCCGTATAAAATTACATTAATGCCCTTTATTTTTATCAATAACTCTATAGTAATTCTTCGAGGGCTGACTTGGCTTTTCATCTTTAAGTCGGTTTCCCCTTTCTGCTGTCATGCCGAAGCTCCTCTGCATATAGCTTCGTGATCATTTCATCCTTCGTCATGATCGTTTTCCATTTCAGTCAAACTTCGTCTTGACCATGCTTCTGTATACCCGCAACCTGATTCCGAAGATACCTGCTCGCATACTTAGAAAACATTGTCAAATCACGTTTTTGAGGACCTTCGGAAGCCGAAGGCCCCCAACAGCTGTTTCACGGGTCGGGCACCGGCTCGGATGTCCAGTGAGTGCTCGGCGACATCCCTCGGTATGTCTGGCATGTCCGAGGGACTCCACGCAAAAATTTTGGCATTTGCACGGAGAAAGTCGACGAGCACTGCTTCCTATTTGGGGTCGAGCTCGGAGCCGATCCTGACTTTCTTGTCGGCGTCATTGCTGGGGTCAAGAGAGACGGACTTAACCGCCTCGGCAGGTTCGAAGTTGCCGGCGTGCCGCTTCGCGTCGGGCGCCTCTTTGGAGAGGCAATCCAGGTCGGCGATGAGGGCTTCGGACTCGGCGAGGGCTTCGACATACTCCACGCATTCCACGTCGCACTCGTAAGTGTGGTGGTATGTGGATCCGACGGTGATGGTTTCCTTGGGGCCTGGCATCTTGAGCTTGAGGTGCGTGTAGTTGGGGACGGCCATGAACTTAGCGTAGCACGGTCTTCCCAACACCGCGTGATAGGTCCCTCGGAACCCGACTACCTCGAAAGTGAGGGTTTCCTTTCGGAAGTTGGAGGGAGTTCCAAAGCAGACGGGCAAATCAAGTTGCCCAAGGGGCAGGACACGCTTGCCTGGGACGATCCCGTGGAAAGGTGCTGCACCGGGCCGGATCGTGGACAGATCGACCCCCAAGAGCCCTAGGGTCTCGGCGTAGATGATGTTGAGGCTGCTGCCTCCGTTCATGAGGACCTTGGAGAGCCTAGCGTTGCCGATGATAGGGTCGACGACGAGCGGGTACCTTCCTGGGCTCGGTACACAGTCGGGGTGGTCGCCTTGGTCGAAGGTAATGGGTTTGTTAGACCAGTCTAGGTAGACTGGCATCGCTACCTTTGCTGAGCAGACCTCCCGGCGTTCCTGCTTGCGGTGTCGAGCCGAAGCATTCGCTACTTGCCCACCGTAGATCATGAAGCAGTTGTGGACCTCCGAGAACTCCTCTTCCTTGTCGCCCCCCTTCTTGTTGTTGCCTTGATCCTTGCCACCTTCTGCCGAGGGTCCAGTCTTATTGAAGTAATGCCGGAGCATGTCGCACTCTTCAAGGGTGTGCTTGACGGGACCCCTATGATAGGGGCACGACTCCTTGAGCATCTTGTCGAACATGTTGGCCCCTCCGGGAGGCTTCCGAGGATTCCTGTGTTCGGCAGCAGCGACGAGATCCGCGTCAACGGCGTCGCGTTTTTCTTGCTCCTTCTTCCTGGTCTCCTTCTTCGTGCCACGCTGGATGGACGCCTCGGGGACGTCTTCCTTCTGTCTTCCCTGAGGTTGCTTGTCCTTCTGGAAGATGGCTTCGACCGCCTCCTGACTAGATGCGAACTTGGTGGCTATGTCCATCAATTCGCTCGCCTTGGTGGGAGTCTTGCGTCCCAGTTTGCTCACCAGGTCCCGGCAAGTGGTGCCGGCGAGGAATGCCCCGATGACGTCCAAGTCGGTGATGTTGGGCAACTCGGTGCACTGCTTTGAAAACCGCCGGATGTACTCTCGCAGGGATTCCCCTGGCTGCTGGCGGCAGCTCCTGAGATCCCACGAGTTCCCAGGGTGCACATACCTACCTTGGAAATTTCCAGTGAAGGCCTCGACTACGTCATCCCAGCCGAAGATCTGCGCAGGAGGCAGATGCTCCAGCCAGGCCCGGGCAGCGTCGGAGAGGAAAAGGGGGAGGTTGCGGATGATGAGGTTGTCATCGTCCGTCCCTCCCAACTGGCATGCCAGCCGATAGTCCGTGAGCCACAACTCCGGCCTTGTCTCCCCTGAGTACTTGGTAATGGTAGTTGGGGCTCGGAACTGGGTCGGGAACGGCGCCCGTCGTATGGCCCGGCTGAAGACTCGCGGACCTAGTGGTACGGGCGAGGGGCTCCGATCCTCCTCACTGTCGTAGCATCCCCCGCACCTGGGGTGGTAGCCTCGGCGCACCTTCTCCTCGAGGCAGGCTCGACGGTCGCGGCGGTGTTGCTCGTCGCCGAGGCGATCCCGGGCGGCAGGTGTCCTGTCTCCTGTGTGCTCGGTGTGGATCGAGGCCTCGCACATGCGTCGAGAGGACACTACATGATGCTCCGAGGGGCCTCCTCGCCTTCGGGAGGCAGAGCTCTCGGCTCATCGGACAGCGGCATTTTCCAGGAGGTCCTTGAGTTCGCCCTGGATACGTCGCCCCTCGGTGGTGGATGGCTCTAGCATTGTTCGAAGTAACATCGCCGCTGCAGCTAGGTTCTGGCCGGCCCCGCTGAAGGCCGGGGGCAGCCCTGCCCTGGCATCGTCAATGATACGGCGCTGGACGTCCCGGGCCCGATGACGCGCTCCTCCGGCGAGTGCTCGGCCTGCCCACTCCTGCTCGATGTTTTGTTGGAGCTGCACAAGTCGCCCCGTTTCTTCGTTGAGCTTGGCTTGCATCTCACGGAGTTGCTCGAGCTGTGTGCCCTAACCCCCCGCAGGGACTCGGACCACAGCTAGCTCCCGTGGGATCTCAACGCGAGACGCATACACAGGGGCGTCGTCATTTTCCGGCATGCCGAGGTGGTTGTCTTCGTCGTGATCCTCCTGATCGATGTGGAAGCACTCGCGAGTTGGGTCGTAACCCTCATCGTCAAGGCTGTGGTCATCATCAGAGCAGCCGGAGAGGCAGTAGTCACATGCGGACATGAAGTCTCTCATGGCACTGGGATCACGGAGTCCGGAGAAATCCCAGCCGAAGACGGGGTCATCCTCTTCCTCGGAACCCGCGGGTCCGGAGGTTGAGGCGGCCATCAACAGGTTCCAAGTTGACCACATATGATACCTAGGAAGGTCAGGATATGCCCTTGCGAAAGCACCCGCCGAAGCGGGGTCGCTTGGTGGATCGAAGCTGAATCTAAAAGGAATAGGATGGAAAACAGATGGTACCTCCTAGTTGATGGACGGTGGTGAAGTCGCATCGGGGATGGAATGCGCCGTTATCTCAGGTGCGAGACTAATCTCCGACAAGTCCCTTGCAAGGGTGCCGGCGTCATCAGCCCGCTTGTGGTTGGCACGTTGCTGGGAAGCGACACCCGTCGTTGTCTCAGGTGCGAGGACAACACCCGACATGTCCCCCGCAGGGGTGCCGGCGTCATCGGCTCGCTCTGGTCCGACAGCCGACGAGGCGCCGCCTCTTGCCTGGCCACGGTTGCTCCGTCTTCTCCTCCTTCGGCGAGGAGGGTGGTGGGGCAAACCCGGATGCTCCTCTTCTACCGCGGGGAGATGCCGTCATCGAGTTCGCCTCCGTCGGGTGAGCCGACGACTGTCATTGTTGTCGTGCTGCGAGGGGAGGAGTACCATGTCATAGTTGCCGTCGTGGGACATGAACTCGAGACTCCCAAAGCGGAGCACCGTCCCGGGCTGAAGAGGCTGCCGAAGATTGTCCATCTGGAACTCAGCGGGAAAGTATTTGTCAACATGCAGCAGGCCCCAACCTGGCGCGCCAACTGTCGGCGTTTCGGACCCGTGAGGACCCTCAACCGACTAGTGAATTTGTCGCTGTGTGTCCCTGCCCAGATGGGTTGATGCAAGATGGAACACAAGAGGGAGGATGAGGCTTATATTATCTTGCACCGGGGTGCTCGTAGTAGGGGTTACAAGCGTCGCGCGCGAGAGAGAGGGAGAGGGTTCGCCCTTGAGGTGAGTTGTCTGAGTTAGCCTTCTCTACGTTTTCTCTCCTTCTCCGCCTGTCTCCTTTAGGAAGGCCCTGGACATCCCCTTTTATAGATACAAGGAGATGGTCCATCTGTACAATGGGGGTGTAGCTATGTGCTAACGTGGCCGGCGGAGAAGTACTTGAGCCCTGTAGAAGCGCAGCTGGCGTTGTGGCCCGGGGTCCTGCTGACGTTTCTTTGCCTTCGTAGGGAGTTGAGAACAATCAACGTCATGGACGCATGCAGGGAACCATCATTACCTGTGGCCGGAGTAATCTAGATGGGACACCGGCTTGTTCCTTCATAGCCTGAGGCAGCTAGCTAGGGGTAGGGTAATGATGTCTCCCCTGTGGCGCAGTCGGTCCGAGGCCGAAGTCGGTCGAGGCGGAGATTTCTCTTGAGGTCGAGGATGAGGTCGAGGCGCGAGGTCGGGCGAGGCAGATACCTTCTCCCGAGGCCGAGGCTGAGGCCGAGGCCTGAGGTCGGGCGAGGCGGAGTTCCCTGTTGCGCCCGAGGCTAAATTCGGGGGAGGTCGTGACTTACTGTCGTTAGTTTTACCCTAGTGGTTGGCATAGTAGTCGGAATGGGGTGAATAGTGCTGTTTTCCTGTCAGAACGATTAGTAAAGGGGCGAAGTGACTGCGGTCATTTCGACCTTGCCGACTGAGGCGCGCATGTCAGGATAAGGTGTCAGGCGATCCCCGTATTAAATGCGCATGCGATACGGTCGGTTGGTAAGGCGATTTGGCCGAGTTCGCTGTACGACAAAGTTTGCCCGAGCTTAGTCTCGGGCGAGCCGGGGGTGCGCCCGTTGCCTGAGGAGGTCCTCGGGCGAGGCGTGAATCCGTCCGGGACTACTGTTCTTGCCCGAGGCCGGGCTCGGGCGAGACGAGATCGCGTCCCTGAGGCTTCAACTTTGAACCGCGCTTACCGGTCTTTATGGTCTGTTTTGAGGATGTTTTCCAGCCATGTTAAGGAGTATTAGGGGTACCCCTAATTACGGTACCCGACACTATTCCAATCATTGCATTAGCCTAGCAATCTAAACTTGTAAAGTAAGCATACAACCTAGGTAAGCAATAAACAAAGTATGAAAGATTAATAGAGATAGAGATGCAAACCCCTGTCGATGACTCGGTATTTTTTACCAAGGTGTCAAGAAGCCCATGCTTCCCTCTAGTCCTTGTTGGAGCCCGACACAAGGACCAAGCTCATAGTTGAGTAACTCCATGGATAGTTCACATGCCTTCCCTATGTGTAAGTGGGTCCCTAGAATAGCATCTCGGAGATCACTCCTTGTCGTTCATTATTGAGCTTTTTAAAATGACACTAGCCTCGTTCCTTCGATACAAGTTGATAACCACACCACAAACATGGTTGATGCAATCTCGCAATACTACAAGACCCTCTGGTATATAATAATGGTGAAACTTTACTAAACACTCAGTCTAAACCTAGAACAAGTAAAATTAAGCGGGTCTAATTAGCTTAAGGGCATTGCAAAGCACTACTCTAATCATCTAATCTTCTCTTAAGCATATATGGTGGTTACAACATTTGATGAAGTATCTCAAGACTTCTACATTCTTATAGCACTCCAACATACTTGTTTTGGTCGATTGGAGGGGAGTATAGCCATTATACCTCGGCTAGGACCTTCTATACACTACTGATCATCGACGAGTATCCTTTCGACCCTTTTGTCAGGGTCCAATGGCTAACAACAACTACTATCTTAGAGCTAGCCGTTAGCAACCATTGGGGCACACTTATGTAATGTATAGTCTGACACGCTTCATCCAACCAGTCCAACGCCCCTATTTTCCTTTTAGAACCTTTCTACCAACCTCAATACTCCAATAGATGGTTCAACACTCCTTCTAAGCATGAACAGTGTCATCGCATGGTTTGACACCCTGCTCTTTTCTTAGTATGATTCCCATCTTGATGCCTCTATGAATACTCTTACTAGGGTTTGCCCTAGTTTAGGTCCAACTCCCCTTAGAGTTACTCTAACACCACCTTGAAAACTTATTTCTTTGTTATCTTCTTGTTGAAGTTTTTCTATAGTAATTATATGGGGTAGGTCACATGGTCGAAACTTGAAGGTAAAGGCATGGAGACATGCAGATTTATGCAAATTTGGGCTCTCGATATGAGATAATACCCTACGTCCTGTTTTGGGTGGTGGTTGTATTCTCTGATATCAAATGTCTTTTGGTGTGATATTTCCCTAGGAGGATCCCCAACCATCATTTTATATGCAAAGGAGGCGCAGTGGATTACAAGAGAGGCATCGAGTCAGTTACCTATTTGGAGTTTTGACTGAGTTGGTCCTTAGTTGTATGTGAGTCAAACTCTATCTTTACATGTGTATTCTTCCTTATCTACTAGTGTCTTTCCATATCTGTTAGGATCTTGATCATATCCTCAATTTTGATAAGATATCTTCCATATGTGTGCTTCTAGAATCCTACGAGTTGTAGGCCTCCTTCTGTTCTTGGTTGCCAAATCCCTGGGCACTCGACCGAGCCCATGAACCCATTCTGCACATGTCCTTCTTATTGAAGCTTGGTATTGGTACCCATGGTACATATTATTGACTATAGCCCCTATGTCTTGTTTGGTCGAGTCATTGATTTAGGCAGACAAGACTCTTCTTTTGAATCTTCTTGAATGTCTTGAATTCACTTTGTTCGAGTTGTTCTAACTTCTTGTAATACCCAAATTTGTACATCATATAATAGGAGTGTTTTGCCTCTATTTAATTGAGCATGAGAATAATCCCATTCAAAGATTATAAGTAACTAATGACACTTAAATGAAATATGCATCATATTGAGGTTTCATTTTGTGTGCATTTTGTGACAATATAAAAATAATATAAAAAGAAATATATTAATACCCAAATTGGAATTTAAAATCTAAAGAAAATTCTAGGATTTGAGAAAAGGGAAGAAAGAAAATACTATGTGAATAAAAATAAGTATATAAAAAATATATTATTCCTACACAAGGATTTGAATTTGTACATTTGACTCAAAGGTGAAACTCATAACAGGATTCAAATTCAAATTGGAGATTCAAATAAGAAAATAAAAAAGAAAAGGGAAAATACAAAAGAAAAAGGAAAAACAGCTATTTGGGCCGCTCAGTCTTATTTCGGCCCATTCTCTCTTTCTTCCCCCGCGCAGCCCAACTCACTATGAGCTCCTGGCGCCGACCGCATGGGCCCACGAGTAGTCTCTCATGCCACGCTCGCTTCTCCTTTTTCTTCCACTGGCACACGGGCCCGCCTTGTCATCCGCCCATACGTGTTGTTGCACGTTCTTCCTCCCTGCGCGCTAACGACCCGGAGCTATCACCGCGGATCGTGCCTGCGCTAGCAGCTCGCCCTCAACCACCCTGCCCACTCCCTAGGTATAAAGCTGACGGCCGTAACCCCCCTCTGTTTCCTCGCCTCATCAAGCCCTGCATAGTGGTCGTCGTGTGAGGAAAATTTGCCATACGCGAGGGAGGGTCGGCCGCCACCGTCGGATCGCGACTTCATCGCCGTTGGGGTCTGGGAATCGGGCCGAGAGGCTTCGTCGGACCATCGGGCGTGCGCTCGTGTGCGCGACGGGGGAAATCGTCCTCACACCGACGGCAGTTTCTTGTCGGAGCTCCGCGACCGCGCCAATCCGCACTTCACCGCAGACCGGTGTCCTGTGCGCGCCATCTCCGGTTAGTACTCCTTGCGCCATGTTCACTAGCCCCCTTCGATTGTGTAGGACCCCGTAGAGTGGAGGATAGTGCGCTAGATCGCGGGATTCGGAAGTCCGGCGATGGCGTCCACCACGTCTAGGTTTGCGCGGAGGCGCCGCCGGTCAGGATGGCTGAGGTAGGCGATGAGTTTCTGGTCGTCGATCTTGAGATCTGCGACGCAGATTAGATCCGAGGGTAGCGTTTCGTCCGGATAGCTTGGTCCGTCCGATTCTGATCTCACGCTTGTGGATCGATCGCGATTACTTGATAGTCTAGGCCGTCGAATCAGTATCCGACGACTACGAGCGAGTACCGGTTCGGGCCCGGGGCCGATCTAATCCACACCGCTGGTGTGCGATCCTGCGACCCAAAGTTCACAATACCCTTTCACCAAGCCACACTTGCATAAGAGTCCCTGGGTTTATTGAGATTCAACCTGCAGTCCTGTTAATGGAAATATGAGTCTTAGGGTTATTTGTGCACTGAACCCTAGCTTTCGTTTAAATCATGTGCGCAATCCAGAAGTCAGTAAAAAGGAATAAATGATTAAGGAAATTGATTTTTAGTATGAAATTTATTGCAGAAACTTGTAAAATTCCTAGAAAATTCATATTAAGTCCAAATTGACCCATTACAGTTCCTGTAATTTTGTAATATTACTGTTCATCACATAGTGTCTCTGTTTTGACATGAAAACCATATTAAAATTTATCTCTTAATTAATCTTGTACCAAACACATAAAACCTTTGGAAATCCATAACTTAAAATCCACAACTCCAAAATTAATGATTCTTGTTCCTATGATCTTATTTTAATATGTAGATTATTAATATGTATTTTGTATACATGTTTGGTGTGATGTTGATTTCTCCTTTATACAATGCATGTTTGTATTGTGGCGAGTAGAAGAGCCTGTGGCTGAGGATCCTGGTGTTCAGCAGATAGAAGTTGCTAAGTAGGAGCTCATTGAAGGCAAGTTTTGCCCTTGACCACTTTTTACCCAATAATGTTCTTTGTTATCACTTATCAATGCATAGGTTTAATTTTGATAGGACCCAATAGGTCACCCTAGACTGGTTATCCTTTTACCTTGTTTTTCCCTGAATCATTTGGGTAGTTATGCTATTGCTTTACATGATTTTGGGTTAATATTTCATTATATCCATGTTCCAATTATTCTATTATTTTATTTATGTTCATGTAAAGATCATTATTTTTAATTGGAACATGGAGCTTAACTTGAGAAACACGTGCCACCACAAGGGTCGAATGGGATGCCCTTGGCTGACTAATTAGGAAAGCTAGTGGAAGACTACCTTACCCGAAAGGGGCAAGGGCAGTAGGGGAGTAGGCTTGTAGGGAGGTTCTCAGGTTGATTTTGCTGCGATGGCGGTCGGACGAGGGATTCCTGCATTGCTCTTCCCAGAAAATGTAGCGGGTTTTCGGAAGCTAGTGGAACTTTGTGAAGGCCTCGTAGTGTTACCCTGCCTCGCTTCCTTGGTAGAGGTGTATGGGGCCTGAACAACCCCGTGGCAGATGGGTAACATGACTTGTGGGTACAGGGTACAACCTCTACAGAGTGTAAAACTGGTATACTAGTCAAGCTCACGATCATGAGCAGCTCAGGACTCTCGCATGATTAAATTATGGAACTTAAATTCAATTTGTCATTTGCATTGCATGGGAGTTATTATTAATTTTGTTCTATTACTCTTATTATGGTTTGGTATTTACTTACACTTAGTAACTACTAATAAAATTTGACCAACTTATTAAAAGCAATGCTCAGCTATAACCCCTATTGTTGATCGCCATACACTTCACATGAACTCCCACCTTTGGTGAGTTCATGCACATTATTCCCCACAACTTGTTGAGCTATGAATGTATGTGAGCTCACCCTTGCTGTCTCACACCCCCACAGGAGAAGAACAGGTGGTTCAAGAGGAGCCACACAACGAGGAGTTTGACTTGATCTTGGTGGCGTCTCCCAGTCGACTTTATGGCGCCAAGGATGGACTTTAGTTCGATTTATATTTATCTTTTATTTTGTAAGACTTCTTGAAAGGGAAATGTGCCCTTGGGCCATTTCTAAGTATTTTGGTGATTTAGTGTCCAACACAAGTGCTTAAGTGATAAACTATGTCAAATGATGGAGAAGGTGCAAATCAATACAAAGGTATGATTCTAGACTTAGTACATTGGTTTTTGTGTACTAACATGTTTGTCTAAAGTGTTAGAATCAGAGAAAATGCAATTGAAAAAGAGTGGCTCGAAGCAGCCAAGAGTCTGCTCAGTCTGGGTGCACCGGACAGTGTCCGGTGCGCCAGGCTGGCATCTGCGAAATTGCTGCTCTCGGGACTTCGTCGGCGGCGTACGGCTAAAAATCACCGGATTGTCCGGTGGTGCACCAGACTGTCCGGTGAGCCAACAGTCGACCGGGCCAACGGTCGGCCGGGGAATCCGCGCGCGACGCGTGGCAAGTGCCAACGGTCGGATGGGGCACCGGACTGTCCGGTGTGCACCGGACAGTGTCCGGTGCGCCAACGGCTCCAAGACTGCAACGGTCGGCTTCGACAAATAAGGAAAGAGATCCGCACCGGACTGTCCGGTGCGCCAGGCGATAGAAGGCAAGAATTGCCTTCCTGGAATGCTCTCAACGGCTCCTAGCTGCCTTGGGGCTATAAAAGGGACCCCTAGGCGCATGGAGGAGTACACCAAGCATTCTCTAAGCATTCCTAAGCACCAAGACTTTGATTCCACGCATTTGATTCTTTGTGATAGCAACTAGAGCTCCATTTGAGTTGTGAACTCGCCGGGTTGTGTTGTGAGCTCTTGTTGTGACTTGTGTGCGTGTTGGTACTCTGATTTCGTGTCTTGTGTGCGTTGCTCATCCCTCCCTTACTCCATGCTTCTTTGTGAACATCAAAGTGTAAGGGCGAGAGGCTCCAAGTTGTGGAGATTCCTCACAAGTGGGATATAGTAAAGTGAAAGCAAAACACTATGGTATTCAAGTGGGTCTTTGGACCGCTTGAAAGGGGTTGATTGCAACCCTCGTCCATTAGGACGCCACAACGTGGAGTAGGCAAGTGTTGGACTTGGCCGAACCACGGGATAAACCACTATGCCATCTCTGTGTTGATCTCTTTGTGGTTATCGTGTTATGCAATCTCTCCTCTCTAACCACTTGGCTTAATTGTGCTAACCTCTAATCAAGTTTTTGTGGCATTAAGTTTCAAGTTTACAGGATCACCTATTCACCCCCCTCTAGGTGCTCTCAATTGGTATCAGAGCCGTTCTCTTCAAGAAAGGGACTAATCGCCCGAAGAGATGGATCCTAAGGGCAAGGGGATTGTGATCAATGATAAGGAGGAGTCCTTCGTCAACGAGCCGAAAGATGACAAGCCTACCGACTCGGGCTCGGGCCACAAATGAAAAGATGGGAAGAAGAAGAAGACGAGGCGCATCAAGGAGATCGTCTACTATGACGACAGCGACGAGTCCTCTTCTTCCCAAAAGGACGACGACTACAACGACTACGAGAAAAGAAAGACGGTTAATTCAAACTTCTCTTTCGATTATTCTCGTATTCCGCATAGTTCAAATGCACATTTGCTTTCCATTCCTCTTGGCAAACCTCCACACTTTGATGGGGAGGACTACGGATTTTGGAGTCACAAAATGCGTAGTCACTTGTTCTCTCTCCATCCAAGCATATGGGAGATAGTAGAGAGTGGAATGAAATTTGATAGTACTGATAGTCCCATGTTCATTAATGAGCAAATTCACAAAAATGCACAAGCTACTACTGTTCTTCTAGCTTCATTGTGCAGGGACGAATACCATAAGATGAGCGGCTTGGATAACGCCAAGCAGATTTGGGACACCCTCAAGATCTCACATGAGGGGAACGATGTCACCATGCTCACCAAAATGGAGTTGGTGGAGGGCGAACTTGGGAGATTCGCTATGATCAGGGGCGAGGAGCCAACCCAAACGTACAACCGGCTCAAGACCCTCGTCAACAAAATAAGGAGCTACGGAAGCACGAGATGGACGGACCACGACGTCGTCCGCCTAATGCTACGGTCCTTTACTGTACTTGATCCACATCTGGTAAACAATATTCGTGAAAATCCCAGGTACACCAAGATGTCGCCCGAATAAATCCTTGGGAAATTTGTAAGCGGGCGGATGATGATCAAGGAGGCGAGATACGTGGATGATGCATTGAATGGCCCAATCCACGAGCCTCAAACCGTTGCTCTCAAAGCAACAAGAAGCAAGGAGGCACTACCTAGCAAGGTGGCACAAGTTGAGTCGGCCGGGCTTAATGATGAAGAGATGGCCCTCATCATCAAGAGATTCAAGACGGCGCTAAAGGGTCACAAGGAGCACCCCAACATAAACAAAATGAAGGGGAAGCGCTTGTGGCAGAACCACCCGAATTATTCCAGCTTAAGTGCCTAAGTCATGCCTCAAGGGCCGTGACACACTTAAATCGGAATAACCCGTCAGTCCTTCAGATCTAGTCTGATAGAGCCACTTAACCAGGATCAAATTCCACAATCTCACTCGAGGGTGAGTCACAGAAGAAATACAATAAAACAGGAATCCACAAATTAAGTACTGAGTTATTACATAATCGGAGTTCTGGAGTAGCAAATAAAGTTCATAAAATAAGGTGCAGCGGATAATCGATGTCGTCGGAAATGAGGAAATGGGCAAGGCCTAGCCCACTACTCCTCATGCTCCTCTCCTGCTGGAGCAACATCCCACTCGACCGTCCAACCCGGTGGCAGGGTGGTAGGCCAAGTCACACCATCAACCAGATCCTGCATGGTACCTGCAAAAATGGTGCCACAAGCAAGGCTGAGTATACTAATACTCAGCTAGACTTACCCGGTGTGAGGAGTCTACTCCTCTACCTCTAGACTATGCAGCTGTTTGGCTGAGGGGTTTGGTTTGCCAAAAGCACTAGCCGAGTCTAAAAACAAGTTTTAGCTTTTCCAATTCTAGCATCATTAATTCAGCTAAGTTTGCTCTTTCTAAGCATACATGGTAACAATCAATTAGTTCAAACAACAAGTTATCTCATATAACCACATTTCACTTCTTACTCGATGCAGTACAAGGAATCAAGCAGTCTCATTAGCTGCGAGAAGCAGACGATTCGAATCGAGTTTTAAACCTTGCAAGGTAAACCTAAACACACGGCATGTCAGGGTACTCCGACCCCACACATGACAACCGTCCCCATCGATTCCCCGTTCGCGTCCAGGCCTCACCGCCTTGGCATACAATGCTCCACTGACCCCGGCTGCCGCCGTGCAGTGACCGCACTTGTACCCACCATAGCTAGCATGGGAGAACCAGTCTCAGGTCGCATGAGGGATAAAGTCCGCGCCCGGCTTCACTCAGGTACTAGGTTTACCGGTTACCATTTTTCCCGGCATGTGTTTAGTACGTTCAAAAGCTTGACTCAGGTATCCACACATTAATCCTTAATTCATTTTCCCGTCTTATGGACAAGGCATCCTCCCTGGATCCAAGTCCATAGACCAACATATATCCTATTATCAAGATGAATACAATCAATTCCTGACCTCGCGCGAGTGCTAGAAAAATCACTCGACTTCTACCGAGATCCTGATTAGCAAGCAGCTACTCGACCTAGCATACTAGTATCCATCTCAAAAAGGAGTCCTAAGTTCATGCAACTAGAGGTTTCAAGCAACTCCTACACTTAAGTGCACATTACAAACCTACAAGCATTAAGTGTAGTAAAGTAGCATATAATAACATGGTTATGCATAAGACCGGGGCTTGCCTTCGATTGCTGGGGCTGCGGGGAGATCCTCAATGGCAGCCTCTGAAGTCTGCTCCTGGTCCTCCTCTTGGACAGGTCCTTGCTCGGGGATGAGCACGTACTCTCCGTCGGCAAGATTACAATCTAATGAATGCCATGCGTAAGATATATGCATGATATGATATGTGCTTTTAGAAATCACAACTTAAAAGGTGTATGATCTTCTTGAGTGAAACAAGGTTACTTTACTTATGTAAGACCCTTGGGTGGTATACTTGGTAAATTAAGTTAAACTTTAGCTAAGGCAAGTGGTAGGTTTTACTCTTAGGGGTTCCACTGAATTCCTTTAAGTCTTAGGGATAAATGATAAGTACTCAAGTTAGACTTATTGAGGTGGGGTTTATTTCCTCTTTCCTTTTTCTTTATTCTCTTTAATGTTTTGGAGTAGGTTTGAACTACAAGTTGCTTTTATAAAATTCTAAAAATTCTGTAAAAATTACAGTGGCTTGCTACTGGTGTGTGTTTCTCTGTCTTAAAATTTGGGGATCAGAAAGTGAATAGTTTTCTCTGCACAAAATTGTTAAATTCTAGGGTAAAAGAGGTGCTTTGAACTACAACTACCATTTAACAGTGGGTAATTCTTCAAAACTTATTTTTGCTGACTTTTAGGTGTTATAACATGACTTGATACAAATTTCTAGTCATTAATACCTTTTAATTATTTTTCTATGGTTTTCTAAATTTTCTAGCCAAATGGGTGCTTTCTACTACCACTATATTTGAAAAATATCAAACAACAGAATTCTTATTTTTCTTAGTCATTGTTTTGTGCAAGAGCAATCATTCTGAAGTTTGGCATCTTTTTGCTTAAGGGAAGGGGGTGGGGTGCCTTATTTGAATTAAATGGCCTTTCCCTTGAATTATTAACAAATGGTATGAGTTTGCTTCCTTTTCATGGGTTTGCATTTTTCTCTGGTAGTTTACCTCATCATGGACTTAGCTAATTTTTGGTTGCCCATTATCTCATTATTTGAGGTTGTTCATGATTTAGTTTGGAAAATGCCTTATTATCACTTTGTATTTATTTCCCTTACTTAAAAAGTTGGACTGAGGTGCTCCATATTTTTGTAGTGGGGCTCTGGTGGTTATAAGTTCACTGGATTTTTGTTAAGCATTTTGGTTATAGTTTTGCCTCTTTAATAATTGATTTTCAGTCTCATTTAGGCTAAACAAATCACTTTAATTTAAAACTAATCCAAACTAATAGTCTCTGTATTTTTCCTAGGTTCTTTGTTTCATAAATAAACTAGGAAAAATAATATTAGTCACTGTTCATTAGTTTCTAACACCCTTATGATTTTCTCTAAGTTTTGGTCAAAACATCTTCAAATGAGAAACTACATCATAATGTCTAATGCTGGGGTTCCTACTATTTTTAAACAGTGTCTAAAAGAGGTCTGAATACCCACAAATTTCCTTAAGTCTAGTACAGAAGAAAAACTAATTTTCCTTGATTAAATAAGGTTTAGGGGGTTTCTGTTTTTAATTTTAAACTCTAAAAGGTTGAACAGAAAGCATAGGGTTTACTATTTTTAAATGATAGATTGTAATATACAGAGGCTAGCAAAATTGGTTTGACATTTTTTTAGTAAGAATTCATCAAGTTATGAATTTTACAAGTTCTCTGGTTATTAAAAAGGATTTCAGAATCGATTTAAATGAAAACTACTTTGCACTGGGGTCCCTGGACGTTTTCTAAGTTTTTCCTCGCGAATCAGTCCTCAGGTTACTATTCACCCGAGTCGCTGACATTACAGAAAACCCCTCGGGTTCTAAAAAAACTAACCCGAGGTCCTTCTTCTACCCTGAACAGTAGCCGCGGCGGAGAAAAGGGCGGAGGGGCTTACCGGCGGCGAGACTGTTCCGGCGAAGTGGTCGAGGATGAAGGGGAGGTCCTGGGGATCACAACGGTGTGCGGAACGCCGTCGGAGATGGCCGGAGTCGGTCGGTCCACGCGCGCAGGCGGGGATGCTCGTCGGCGGCGAGGAGACCGGCCTGGTCACGGCGAGATAGTCCAATCAAACGGGTCAGGGAGGTCTACGGGATGCCAGAGAAGACATGAGCGAGAGGAATTGGGCGGAGACTCACCGGATAACTCGGTCCACGCGCGGCGGCGGAAGACCGAAGTCCGGCGACGTCAATCTCGGGCCTCCGGTGAAGTCCGGCTGGGTCCGAGGGCTTGGCTAGCTTCACGGGCTACTGGTGGAGCTGGCCGAAGCACTGGCTTGGCTTGAGGGTGGCTGGAGGGAGCTGGCCACGGTGGCCGAAGCTCGGGCGGCAATGGCGGGCGGAAATCAAGCTCGCCGGAGCTAAGGGAAGTGGCTGGCCGGTGAGGGTGAGTGCGGGGTGAAGTGAGGCGCGCCTGGGGAGGCTTTATAGGCACGGCGCGGTGTACGGGCGGTCGTGGACCGACGAGTGCGCGCGGGCGTGCACTGGGAAGGCGCGGTGCGCGAACGGGCGTGAACCGGGGTGTCAGCCACGGTCGAACACGTGTTCCCGTTGCTTCTGCCCCTGCTCAAGCGCCGATTGGGAGCAAATCTTCGCGAATTTGGGCAAGATCACTGCAAGGGATTTGTTCATCAGACCAAGCTTTGTCTTTTGTGTGTGGACGACGCGCGGTTTTAGGCTAGGGACAGGGAGTTGTAGCGTCACCAAGGTGCCAGTGTCAGAATGCCTGGTCCCGAGGTTAAGCCACGCCAAAATCGGGTCAAACAGATTTGGTTCGAATTCAAACTTTCCCAGAATGTGTTCAAGGTAATTTGGCACGACTTTGATATTTGGATCTTCTGGCTTTGAGTTTTGAAAAGCAGAGAACACAGATGATCTTTGGAAGGAGGTCTGAAATTCAGAGATTCAGAAATCTGAATTTCCCAAGGGTTCATAGATCAAGGGCTGATTTGGGGATTTTCTTGAATTATTTTGGCTAAGCCTTCTCAATCTTTCTTGTTGCTTAATAAACACACTTTAACTTATATAATTGGCTCAACTCAAAATTTTAAACTTTTCACTCTCTTTTTCTTATTTTCTTGAATTTTGCTCATGGGGTTCACTTAGGGTTTTTAATTAGGGTTGCACAATCTTATCTTTTAAAGGACTCAATTGCTTTGATCATGACACTTTTAAGTATATACTTGGTGAATTCTTTCTCACTTAAATTGTTTTGTTGCTCATGCTTACTTTGGTTCACATAAAATGATGGTTCTTGGTTTGGCTTTTGAAAGAAAACCCTGGGTGACACTGGGGTGTCACAGCCTTCCCCCCTTAAAGGAATCTCGTCCCGAGATTCGGGCCAGAGTCCTCCCGGGGTAAAGCGAAGGGTGAGACTGATAGAAAAAGGGTGATGATTGCCATTATTAGGATAAACTGCTCTTCGAATGTCATTCTCTTTGCAACTTCAGAAGGAAGTCCTTTTAAGTTTTTCTTTATAGTTACTTCATTCTGAATTAAGATCATATTTTTGGAAATTAGATTCGAAAGGCAGGAGGAGAGGTTGGGGGTGATTACGTACCAACTTCCTTAGGTAGGCAATCGGGAAAGTTGGATCTCGGGAATTCCTCGGTTTCCCAAGTAGCTTCCTCCTCTGAGTGATTACTCCACTGGACCTTGAACATCTTGATCGATTTAGCCCGAGTTGATCTTTCCTTGCAATCCAGAATCTTGGAGGGGTACTCTTGGTACGAGAGATCTGGCTCTATCTCCAATTCTGGCTCTGCTAAGATTTCAGTCGGCAATCGAACACACTTCTTCAGCTGAGACACATGGAAAACATTGTGAATGGCAGACATCTTTGAAGGTAACTTCAGCTTGTATGCCACGGGTCCACATGCTTCTATGATCTCATAAGGTCCAATGTAACGAGGGGCTAGCTTGCCTTTGATCCCAAATCTCTGCATTCCCTTGGTGGGTGATACCTTGAGGTATACAAAACTTCCCACCTCGAACTGGAGAGGTTTCCTTCTTCTATCATGATAACTCTTCTGCCTGGCCTGAGCAGCTTCTAGATTCTTCCTGATTAGCTTGACCTTCCTTTCGGCTTCAGTCACTAAATCAGGTCCAAAAACTTCTCTTTCACCAGACTGAGACCAATTGAGTGGTGTCCTGCACCTTCTTCCATAGAGAGCTTCAAAAGGTGCCATCTTTAGGCTGGATTGATAACTATTGTTATAAGCAAACTCTGCCAAGGAGAGGTGCTTATCCCAGTTCTTGCCACAATCGATTGCACAAGCTCTCAGCATATCTTCCAGAATCTGGTTTACCCTTTCCGTCTGACCATCAGTCTGTGGGTGGTAAGCTGAACTTCTGATTAGCTTAGTTCCCAAAGACTTTTGCAATTGTTCCCAAAATCTGGCAACAAATTGGGCTCCTCGGTCAGAAACAATGGTCCGTGGTAATCCGTGCAAACACACGATCCGGTCAATATACAATTCTGCATACTTCTGAGCCTTATCAGTGGTGTGCACAGGAAGAAAATGTGCCACTTTTGTCAATCGGTCCACAATAACCCAAATTGAATCATGATGACGGGAGGTGTTAGGCAGACCCACAATGAAATCCATGCTGATGTCGTCCCACTTCCACGAAGGTACGGGTAGTGGTTGCAAAGCTCCAGCGGACTTCAAGTGGCTTGCCTTTACCCTCTGACAGGTGTCACATTCTGATACATACTGGGCTATCTCCCTCTTCATTCTGGTCCACCAGTACAAAGGCTTCAAATCATGGTACATCTTGGTGCTTCCCGGATGCATAGAGAATCTGGAGAGATGAGCTTCATCCAAAATTCTCCTCTTGAGATCCTGGTCTTTAGGAATCACCAATCTGCTTTTGAACCATAACACACCCTTCTCATCCTGGCGGAAACAATTATACTTCTCAATCTTCTGATGGAGATTCTTCTTGATAATCTGCACTCCCTTGTCACTGAGCTGGGCCGTGATGATCTGGTCTTGCAAAGCTGGCTCAACAGAAACGTGAGACAAAGAACCAGAAGAAATCACTTCAATTCGCATCTTGCTCAACTCATCACACAAGGTGTTAATGCGAGAATCCATCAGAACACAGTTGCACTGCAACTTCCGACTCAAAGCGTCAGCTACCACATTAGCCTTTCCTGGGTGATAATGCACCTCCAGGTCATAATCCTTGATCAGCTCTAGCCATCTTCTCTGCCTCATGTTAAGATCAGCCTGAGTAAAAATGTACTTAAGGCTCTTATGATCAGTGAAGATGTTGCAGTGGGCTCCCATTAGATAGTGCCTCCACATCTTCAATGCATGAACCACTGCTGCTAACTCAAGGTCATGAGTGGGATAATTCTGCTCATGAGGCCTGAGTGCTCTTGAAGCATAAGCAATGACTCGGTTGTCTTGCATCAAGACACAACCTAGCCCGGTGCCCGAGGCATCACAATATACATCAAAAGGCTTGCTGCTGTCGGGTTGCGCCAATACTGGTGCTGTGGTCAGATGCTGCCTTAATGCATGGAAGGCATCTTCGCACTTCTGACTCCACACAAATTTGACTTCTTTCTTTAGCAATTCAGTTATAGGCTTCGCAATTCGAGAGAAGTCCGGAATAAATCTTCGGTAATAACCAGCTAATCCCAGAAAACTCCGAATCTGACGAACAGTTGTTGGTGGCTTCCAGTTTATCACCTCTTGCACTTTATCAGGATCAACAGCTATTCCAGCCTGAGAGATAGTGTGACCCAAGAATTTGATTTCCTTTAGCCAAAAATCACACTTGGATAACTTGGCATAAAGGTGGTGCTCTCGCAGACGTTGAAGCACTACATGCAAATGCCCGGCATGTTCTTCCTCGTTCTTTGAGTACACCAGAATGTCATCGATGAAAACCACCACGAACTTATCCAATTCCGGCATAAAAACAGAATTCATCAGATACATGAAATATGCTGGTGCATTTGTCAGCCCAAATGACATCACCAAGAATTCATATAGCCCATATCTGGTTGAGAATGCCGTCTTCGGAATATCACTTGCTCGTATTTTGATCTGATGGTAGCCAGAGCGAAGGTCTATCTTGGAAAACACCTTGGCTCCGACCAACTGGTCAAAGAGAACATCAATACGAGGCAAAGGATACTTGTTCTTGATAGTTACCGCATTAAGAGGGCGGTAATCTATACACAGCCTCAAGCTTTCATCCTTTTTCTTCACAAACAGTGCTGGGCATCCCCAAGGCGAAGTGCTTGGGCGAATGAAACCCTTATCCAGCAACTCTTGCAATTGCTTCTTCAATTCCGCCAACTCAGCGGGTGGCATTCGGTAGGGCCTCTTGGAAATTGGGGCCGTTCCCGGTTGCAACTCGATGGCGAATTCAATATCCCGGTCCGGTGGCATTCCTGGCAATTCATCAGGAAAGACATCTGCATACTCACAGACCACTGGGATCTTCTTCAGAGGTAGCTCCGTCATAGAGAAAGCACATGACTGAGAAGAACCCTGACTAGGCAAAATCAAGGTGAAATTCCCGCAGGAAGGGGAATTAACCTCCACGGTACGGTTGGCTACATCAAGCACAACTTGGTGCAAGGTCATCCAATTTGCTCCTAGAATAATATCCACATTCTCCAATCCCAACACAAGAAGAGTGGTTTTGATAATGTGGCTTCCCAGTTGAATAGGCACACTTTGGTTTAATTGATTAGTTGCAATTTTACCCCCAGGTGTGACTATCATGAATGACCCTTTTGAATGAGAGAATGGCAGTTTGCATTTAGCACTGAACTTTTGGCTAATGAAACTATGAGATGCACCAGAATCAAACAGAATTAAAGCAGGTTGATTATAAACTGAAAAGATACCAGTCATGATAGGAGCTCCTTCTGGCACTTCCTCAAGAGCAGTGAAGTTGAGCTTCCCTTGCCTGACTTGCACCTTCTGCTTTCTTCCCTTGTCTTGATTTGGTGCTGGCATCTGCCTCTGCTGGTTCCTGGGGCAATTCTTGGCATAGTGGCCCACATTGCCACAAGTGAAACACTTGTTTCCATTGCCCTGGCGGAACTGCTGCTGCTGCGGAGGCTGATTGTTCCTTGGGGTGGGAGCTGGGTAGCGGTTGGGTGTCGGCTGCTGCTGCTGCTGAGGTGGCCTGATCACCCATCTGCCTGCCTGCTGCTGGAAACCCCTGCTCTGGTTGTGAGAAACAATCCGGAACCTCTGAGCTTGAGCGGATGGTGCTGCCATTGGTGCCTTTCTCTTCTTCTCTGCCCGGTGAGCAACAATGCAATCCTCCTGAGAAATGGCCAGGTTGACCAACTCATTGAAGCTATCGGCCCGGACAGTGTTGAGTCGTTCCCGCAGCTTGGTATTGAGACCCCTGCGGAAGCGATCCCTCTTCTTCTCATCAGAATCAGCATGATACCCTGCATACTGGCATAAGTCGTTGAAGGCTTGCGCATACTGCAGTACCGTGCGGGTTCCTTGAGTGAGGGCCAGAAATTCATTCAACTTCCGATCAAGAATGCCAGCTGGAATGTGGTGTCCTCTGAAGGCAGTCTTGAATTCCTCCCAAGATACCTCACGATCAGCGGGGAGCATAGCACGAAAGTGATCCCACCAAGTCCGAGCAGATCCGCGAAGCTGCTGCGCGGCGAAGCGGGTCTTGGTAGCATCAGGGCAGTCTCCCGTGAGGAGGGGAAACTTGGACTCGACGACGCGAAGCCATACGTCGGCGTCCAACGGATCCTCTGCCTTGGTGAACAAGGGCGGCTGCGTGCTCAGAAACTCCTGGTATGTTGCCATAGCCGGAGGTCGCTGAGGCTGGCCTCCACCATGCTGCTGGGGGTGGGGCTGCCGCTGCAAGAGCTGTCGCAGAATCTCATTCTGCTGGGCCATCAGCTCCTGCACTGTGGGAGCTGGAGGAGGTGGCGGGGGAACCTGCTCGTTCTGCCCGCGACGCTGCCTAGCTGCCATCTGAAAACAGAGATTGTCGCCATTGTTATCCCAACTCACAGTTTCGAACGGCAAGATATCATCTCATATGGGGAAAAAAAAATGCCATAATCATAATATTAGGTTCGAAATGAAGATAACATGGTGACAAAGATCCCACAGATTCCAAAAGTTCACAGGGTTACATTAATCAGGGGAAAGTACCCACAAGCCTAGTCCAAAATATGATACTACTAAGCTCGCATAGGTTTCTATCCACCTAAAATGTCAAAGCGACTGCTTAACCCTGAGCGGTGGAAGCGACACTGGATGCGGGTGAAGGGGGCATCGCGGAGGTAGTCCCATTGGCACCAGGGGCTGGTCCTAGCTCCTCGGGAGCCTCTTCTCCCTCGCTTCCTGCTTCATTGGCCTCCATTTCCAGGTGGTGCATGTCCAGGTGGTCATTTGCTTCCTCGAGTTCCCTCTGCACATCGTGAAGCTGGTTCTCCAAGACATCAATAGTGTTGTCTCGGATCTCCACCTGCTGTTCCAGGGTAGCGATACGCTGGTTCAGCCTTTCCACCTGCAGATCCTTTTCCACCAACTCTGTGGATAGGTCGACCACAAAATCTTCCCGACTGTCGAGAGTGAGCTTGGCAGTCCGAGCGGTGTTAGCAAGAAGTGTCATAGCATCGCTCTGAAGGGCCTGAAGGCGGTACAGCGCACTCATGCACTGAACAGTGACCCTCCCAACCAAGTCAGGATACATGGCCCACACATCCTTCACATGGCTCACGCGGTTACACCACATGGGATCATCCTTCCTCTCAGCAGGGAAGAGTCCCAAGGGGTGCATCACCATCTCCAGGGGGTGGTAGCCACAGAAAGTCGTCAGAGCCTTCATGGCTGCTGCCTCAACGGTGTCGTCCGTCCTGAGTCCGATCGTCTCAGAGTCAAGAGAACGCCAACCCGGCTGAAGGGGATGAGCCTCCAAAGTCAGCCAGACCCGACAACGAGGTACCCGATGCTCCTCATACAACTGCACCGTGTACAAAGGGGGCGTAGGGTAACCGGCGGAGCTAAGCACTTCCCACAAGATGGAGGGAAAGCCATCACGAGAAAGGAAGTCAGAACTGAAACGAGAGTCTCCTCCACTAGCGGGGGTGGGTGAATTCATCTGCGGAAGGGGATCAAAGATAAAGATTATGGTGGAGGGAAAAGAAAAAGAGAGCCCGAATGATTTTAAAGAGAAAGGGGTTAGCTCAGTTTTAATTCCTCTTTGTGTTTTATAATGCATGCATGCTGGAAGAAACGTTACCTCTCAAAAGAAAATAGGGTGCCTTTTTAGGGCATCCTAAAATATAAGTATCGGCCCACGGGGCCTAATTAATTAGCCACCTATTTCCCTCTATGCCTAAGGCCTTTCGTCCTAGGTCTAGCGGTCTAGTCCTGACGATCTATAGCAGTTTCTAAGCAAGTTTTAGATTTTGAAAAAAAAATTGGTATTCATGGTTTATTGTTCTTCTCTGTGGTGGAATTTGCTCCGATACCAGCTGTGGCAGAACCACCCGAATTATTCCAGCTTAAGTGCCTAAGTCATGCCTCAAGGGCCGTGACACACTTAAATCGGAATAACCCGTCAGTCCTTCAGATCTAGTCTGATAGAGCCACTTAACCAGGATCAAATTCCACAATCTCACTCGAGGGTGAGTCACAGAAGAAATACAATAAAACAGGAATCCACAAATTAAGTACTGAGTTATTACATAATCGGAGTTCTGGAGTAGCAAATAAAGTTCATAAAATAAGGTGCAGCGGATAATCGATGTCGTCGGAAATGAGGAAATGGGCAAGGCCTAGCCCACTACTCCTCATGCTCCTCTCCTGCTGGAGCAACATCCCACTCGACCGTCCAACCCGGTGGCAGGGTGGTAGGCCAAGTCACACCATCAACCAGATCCTGCATGGTACCTGCAAAAATGGTGCCACAAGCAAGGCTGAGTATACTAATACTCAGCTAGACTTACCCGGTGTGAGGAGTCTACTCCTCTACCTCTAGACTATGCAGCTGTTTGGCTGAGGGGTTTGGTTTGCCAAAAGCACTAGCCGAGTCTAAAAACAAGTTTTAGCTTTTCCAATTCTAGCATCATTAATTCAGCTAAGTTTGCTCTTTCTAAGCATACATGGTAACAATCAATTAGTTCAAACAACAAGTTATCTCATATAACCACATTTCACTTCTTACTCGATGCAGTACAAGGAATCAAGCAGTCTCATTAGCTGCGAGAAGCAGACGATTCGAATCGAGTTTTAAACCTTGCAAGGTAAACCTAAACACACGGCATGTCAGGGTACTCCGACCCCACACATGACAACCGTCCCCATCGATTCCCCGTTCGCGTCCAGGCCTCACCGCCTTGGCATACAATGCTCCACTGACCCCGGCTGCCGCCGTGCAGTGACCGCACTTGTACCCACCATAGCTAGCATGGGAGAACCAGTCTCAGGTCGCATGAGGGATAAAGTCCGCGCCCGGCTTCACTCAGGTACTAGGTTTACCGGTTACCATTTTTCCCGGCATGTGTTTAGTACGTTCAAAAGCTTGACTCAGGTATCCACACATTAATCCTTAATTCATTTTCCCGTCTTATGGACAAGGCATCCTCCCTGGATCCAAGTCCATAGACCAACATATATCCTATTATCAAGATGAATACAATCAATTCCTGACCTCGCGCGAGTGCTAGAAAAATCACTCGACTTCTACCGAGATCCTGATTAGCAAGCAGCTACTCGACCTAGCATACTAGTATCCATCTCAAAAAGGAGTCCTAAGTTCATGCAACTAGAGGTTTCAAGCAACTCCTACACTTAAGTGCACATTACAAACCTACAAGCATTAAGTGTAGTAAAGTAGCATATAATAACATGGTTATGCATAAGACCGGGGCTTGCCTTCGATTGCTGGGGCTGCGGGGAGATCCTCAATGGCAGCCTCTGAAGTCTGCTCCTGGTCCTCCTCTTGGACAGGTCCTTGCTCGGGGATGAGCACGTACTCTCCGTCGGCAAGATTACAATCTAATGAATGCCATGCGTAAGATATATGCATGATATGATATGTGCTTTTAGAAATCACAACTTAAAAGGTGTATGATCTTCTTGAGTGAAACAAGGTTACTTTACTTATGTAAGACCCTTGGGTGGTATACTTGGTAAATTAAGTTAAACTTTAGCTAAGGCAAGTGGTAGGTTTTACTCTTAGGGGTTCCACTGAATTCCTTTAAGTCTTAGGGATAAATGATAAGTACTCAAGTTAGACTTATTGAGGTGGGGTTTATTTCCTCTTTCCTTTTTCTTTATTCTCTTTAATGTTTTGGAGTAGGTTTGAACTACAAGTTGCTTTTATAAAATTCTAAAAATTCTGTAAAAATTACAGTGGCTTGCTACTGGTGTGTGTTTCTCTGTCTTAAAATTTGGGGATCAGAAAGTGAATAGTTTTCTCTGCACAAAATTGTTAAATTCTAGGGTAAAAGAGGTGCTTTGAACTACAACTACCATTTAACAGTGGGTAATTCTTCAAAACTTATTTTTGCTGACTTTTAGGTGTTATAACATGACTTGATACAAATTTCTAGTCATTAATACCTTTTAATTATTTTTCTATGGTTTTCTAAATTTTCTAGCCAAATGGGTGCTTTCTACTACCACTATATTTGAAAAATATCAAACAACAGAATTCTTATTTTTCTTAGTCATTGTTTTGTGCAAGAGCAATCATTCTGAAGTTTGGCATCTTTTTGCTTAAGGGAAGGGGGTGGGGTGCCTTATTTGAATTAAATGGCCTTTCCCTTGAATTATTAACAAATGGTATGAGTTTGCTTCCTTTTCATGGGTTTGCATTTTTCTCTGGTAGTTTACCTCATCATGGACTTAGCTAATTTTTGGTTGCCCATTATCTCATTATTTGAGGTTGTTCATGATTTAGTTTGGAAAATGCCTTATTATCACTTTGTATTTATTTCCCTTACTTAAAAAGTTGGACTGAGGTGCTCCATATTTTTGTAGTGGGGCTCTGGTGGTTATAAGTTCACTGGATTTTTGTTAAGCATTTTGGTTATAGTTTTGCCTCTTTAATAATTGATTTTCAGTCTCATTTAGGCTAAACAAATCACTTTAATTTAAAACTAATCCAAACTAATAGTCTCTGTATTTTTCCTAGGTTCTTTGTTTCATAAATAAACTAGGAAAAATAATATTAGTCACTGTTCATTAGTTTCTAACACCCTTATGATTTTCTCTAAGTTTTGGTCAAAACATCTTCAAATGAGAAACTACATCATAATGTCTAATGCTGGGGTTCCTACTATTTTTAAACAGTGTCTAAAAGAGGTCTGAATACCCACAAATTTCCTTAAGTCTAGTACAGAAGAAAAACTAATTTTCCTTGATTAAATAAGGTTTAGGGGGTTTCTGTTTTTAATTTTAAACTCTAAAAGGTTGAACAGAAAGCATAGGGTTTACTATTTTTAAATGATAGATTGTAATATACAGAGGCTAGCAAAATTGGTTTGACATTTTTTTAGTAAGAATTCATCAAGTTATGAATTTTACAAGTTCTCTGGTTATTAAAAAGGATTTCAGAATCGATTTAAATGAAAACTACTTTGCACTGGGGTCCCTGGACGTTTTCTAAGTTTTTCCTCGCGAATCAGTCCTCAGGTTACTATTCACCCGAGTCGCTGACATTACAGAAAACCCCTCGGGTTCTAAAAAAACTAACCCGAGGTCCTTCTTCTACCCTGAACAGTAGCCGCGGCGGAGAAAAGGGCGGAGGGGCTTACCGGCGGCGAGACTGTTCCGGCGAAGTGGTCGAGGATGAAGGGGAGGTCCTGGGGATCACAACGGTGTGCGGAACGCCGTCGGAGATGGCCGGAGTCGGTCGGTCCACGCGCGCAGGCGGGGATGCTCGTCGGCGGCGAGGAGACCGGCCTGGTCACGGCGAGATAGTCCAATCAAACGGGTCAGGGAGGTCTACGGGATGCCAGAGAAGACATGAGCGAGAGGAATTGGGCGGAGACTCACCGGATAACTCGGTCCACGCGCGGCGGCGGAAGACCGAAGTCCGGCGACGTCAATCTCGGGCCTCCGGTGAAGTCCGGCTGGGTCCGAGGGCTTGGCTAGCTTCACGGGCTACTGGTGGAGCTGGCCGAAGCACTGGCTTGGCTTGAGGGTGGCTGGAGGGAGCTGGCCACGGTGGCCGAAGCTCGGGCGGCAATGGCGGGCGGAAATCAAGCTCGCCGGAGCTAAGGGAAGTGGCTGGCCGGTGAGGGTGAGTGCGGGGTGAAGTGAGGCGCGCCTGGGGAGGCTTTATAGGCACGGCACGGTGTACGGGCGGTCGTGGACCGACGAGTGCGCGCGGGCGTGCACTGGGAAGGCGCGGTGCGCGAACGGGCGTGAACCGGGGTGTCAGCCACGGTCGAACACGTGTTCCCGTTGCTTCTGCCCCTGCTCAAGCGCCGATTGGGAGCAAATCTTCGCGAATTTGGGCAAGATCACTGCAAGGGATTTGTTCATCAGACCAAGCTTTGTCTTTTGTGTGTGGACGACGCGCGGTTTTAGGCTAGGGACAGGGAGTTGTAGCGTCACCAAGGTGCCAGTGTCAGAATGCCTGGTCCCGAGGTTAAGCCACGCCAAAATCGGGTCAAACAGATTTGGTTCGAATTCAAACTTTCCCAGAATGTGTTCAAGGTAATTTGGCACGACTTTGATATTTGGATCTTCTGGCTTTGAGTTTTGAAAAGCAGAGAACACAGATGATCTTTGGAAGGAGGTCTGAAATTCAGAGATTCAGAAATCTGAATTTCCCAAGGGTTCATAGATCAAGGGCTGATTTGGGGATTTTCTTGAATTATTTTGGCTAAGCCTTCTCAATCTTTCTTGTTGCTTAATAAACACACTTTAACTTATATAATTGGCTCAACTCAAAATTTTAAACTTTTCACTCTCTTTTTCTTATTTTCTTGAATTTTGCTCATGGGGTTCACTTAGGGTTTTTAATTAGGGTTGCACAATCTTATCTTTTAAAGGACTCAATTGCTTTGATCATGACACTTTTAAGTATATACTTGGTGAATTCTTTCTCACTTAAATTGTTTTGTTGCTCATGCTTACTTTGGTTCACATAAAATGATGGTTCTTGGTTTGGCTTTTGAAAGAAAACCCTGGGTGACACTGGGGTGTCACAGCGCTCCTGCTTCAAATGTGGTAAGATTGGTCATTTTATAGCTAATTGTCCCGATAATGATAGTGACCAGGAAAAGAAGAGTGGAAAGTGGGAAAAGAAGAAGAACTACAAGAAGGCAAAGGGCGAGGCACATCTTGGAAAGGAGTGGGACTCGGATTGCTCCTCGTCCGACTCCGACAATGAAGGACTCGCCGCCACCGCCTTCAACAAGTCATCCCTCTTCCCCAACGAGCATCACACATGCCTCATGGCAAAGGAGAAGAAGGTATGTACTCGAAGCAATACTACTTATGCTTCTTCAAGCGAGGATGAGTCTAGTGATGATGATGAAATAGACTATTCATGCTTATTCAAGGGACTAGATAGAACCAAAGTTGATAAAATCAATGAATTAATTGATGCCTTGAATGATAAGAATAGGTTATTAGAAAAACAAGAGGACCTTTTATATGAAGAGCACAATAAGTTTGTTAGTGCACAAAATTCTCTTGCTCTAGAAGTTAAAAGGAATGAAATGCTTTCTTATGAACTATCTACTTGTCATGAAACCATTTCTACTTTAAAAAGTGCTAATAATGATTTAAATGCTAAACTAGAAGTATCAAGTAAACCTAACTCTTGTGTAGAACATATTATGATTTGCAATAGGTGCAAAGATTTTAATGTTGATGCTTGTAGTGAACACCTAGTTTGCATTTCAAAATTAAATGATGAAGTGGCTAGTCTTAATGCCCAACTTAAGACTAGCAAGAGTGAATTTGACAAGCTAAAATTTGCTAGGGATGCCTACACAATTGGTAGACACCCCTCAATTAAGGATGGTCTTGGCTTCAAGAGGGAAGTCAAGAACTTAACAAGCCATAAGGCTTCCATCTCCACCAAGGAGAAAGGGAAGGCCTCTATGGCTAGTAGTGCTCAAAAGAACCATGCCTTCATGTATCATGATAGGAGACATTCTAGAAATGGGTATAGAAGTTATATACTTTTTCTCATGCCATGGTTGCTTCTAGTTCTTCTATTATACATGATAGAAATTTAGCTAGGAGAAATGTTATTAATCACATGCCTAGAAGAAATGTTGCTCATGTGCCTAGGAAAACAAATAGTGAACCTTCTACAATTTATCATGCCTTAAATGCTTCCTTTGCTATTTGTAGAAAGGATAGGAAGATAGTTGCTAGAAAATTAGGGGCAAAATGCAAGGGAGATAAAACTTTCATTTGGGTCCCTAAGGATATTGTCACTAACCTTGTAGGACCCCACAAGAGTTGGGTACCTAAGACCCAAGCCTAAATTTGCCTTGCAGGTTTATGCATCCGGGGGATCAAGCTGGATTATCGACAGCGGATGCACAAACCACATGACGGGGGAAAAGAAGATGTTCACCTCCTACGTCAAGAACAAAGATTCCCAAGACTCAATCATATTCGGTGACGAGAATCAAGGCAAGGTTAAAGGCTTAGGCAAGATTGCAATCTCAAATGAGCACTCTATTTCTAATGTATTCTTAGTTGAGTCGCTTGGATATAATTTGTTATCCGTAAGTCAATTATGTAATATGGGGTATAATTGTCTATTCACAAATGTAGATGTGTCTGTCTTTAGGAGAAGTGATGGTTCATTAGCTTTTAAGGGTGTATTAGACGGCAAACTCTATTTAGTTGATTTTGCAAAAGAGGAGGCCGGTCTAGATGCATGCTTAATTGCTAAGACTAGCATGGGCTGGCTGTGGTATCGCCGCTTAGCACATGTGGGGATGAAGAACCTTCACAAGCTTCTAAAGGGAGAACACGTGATAGGTCTAACTAAAGTTACTTTCGAAAAAGATAGACCTTGTGCAGCTTGTCAAGCAGGGAAACAGGTGGGAAGCTCACATCATGCCAAAAATGTGATGACAACATCAAGACCCCTGGAGTTACTTCACATGGACCTCTTCGGACCCGTCGCCTATCTAAGCATAGGAGGAAGTAAGTATGGTCTTGTTATAGTTGATGATTTTTCCCGCTTCACTTGGGTATTCTTTTTGCAGGATAAATCTGAAACCCAAGGGACCCTCAAGCGCTTCCTAAGGAGAGCTCAAAACGAGTTTGAGCTCAAGGTGAAGAAGATAAGGAGCGACAATGGGTCCGAGTTCAAGAATCTTCAAGTGGAGGAGTACCTTGAGGAGGAAGGGATCAAGCACGAGTTCTCCGCTCCCTACACTCCACAGCAAAATGGTGTGGTAGAGAGGAAGAATAGGACGCTCATAGACATGGCGAGGACGATGCTTGGAGAGTTCAAGACCCCCGAGCGGTTTTGGTCGGAAGCCGTGAACACGGCTTGCCACGCCATCAACCGGGTCTACCTTCACCGACTCCTCAAGAAGACTTCGTATGAGCTTCTAACCGGTAACAAATTCAATGTTTCGTATTTCCGAGTTTTTGGGAGTAAATGCTACATTCAAGTAAAGAAGGGTAGAAATTCAAAGTTTGCACCCAAAGCTGTAGAAGGGTTTTTGTTAGGTTATGACTCAAATACAAAGGCATATAGAGTCTTCAACAAATCATTGGGTTTGGTTGAAGTCTCTAGCGACGTTGTATTTGATGAGACTAATGGCTCTCCAAGAGAGCAAGTTCTTGATCTTGATGATGTAGATGAAGAAGACATTCCAACGGTCGCAATACGCACCATGGCGATTGGAGATGTGAGGCCACTGGAACAAAAGGAGCAAGATCAACCTTCTTCCTCAACAATGGTGCATCCCCCAACTCAAGAAGATAAACAGGTTCATCAAGAGGAGGCATGTGATCAAGGGGGAGCACAAGATGATCATTTAATGGAGGAAGAAGCACAACCGGCACCTCCAACCCAAGTTCGAGCGACGATTCAAAGGAATCATCCCGTCGACCAAATATTGGGTGACATTAGCAAGGGAGTAACTACTCGGTCTCGATTAGTCAATTTTTGTGAGCATTACTCTTTTGTCTCTTCTATTGAGCCTTTCAGGGTAGAAGAGGCCTTGCTAGATCCGGACTGGGTGTTGGCCATGCAAGAGGAGCTCAACAACTTCAAGAGAAATGAAGTTTGGACACTGGTGCCTCGTCCCAAGCAAAATGTTGTGGGAACCAAGTGGGTATTCCGCAACAAACAAGATGAGCACGGGGTGGTGACAGGGAACAAGGCTAGACTTGTGGCAAAAGGTTATGCCCAAGTCGCAGGTTTTGGACTTTGAGGAGACCTTTGCTCCTGTGGCTAGGCTAGAGTCCATTCGTATTTTGCTAGTATATGCCGCTCACCATTCCTTTAGGTTGTTCCAAATGGATGTGAAGAGCGCTTTCCTCAACGGGCCAATCAAGGAGGAGGTGTATGTGGAGCAACCCCCTGGCTTTGAGGATGAACGGTACCCCGACCACGTGTGTAAGCTCTCTAAGGCGCTCTATGGACTTAAGCAAGCCCCAAGAGCATGGTATGAATGCCTTAGAGACTTTTTAATTGCTAATGCTTTCAAGGTTGGGAAAGCTGATCCAACTCTTTTTACTAAGACATGTGATGGTGATCTTTTTGTGTGCCAAATTTATGTCGATGACATAATATTTGGTTCTACTAACCAAAAGTCTTGTGAAGAGTTTAGCAGGGTAATGACTCAAAAGTTTGAGATGTCGATGATGGGCGAGTTAAGCTATTTCCTTGGATTCCAAGTGAAGCAACTCAAGGATGGAACCTTCATCTCCCAAACGAAGTACATGCAAGACTTGATCAAGCGGTTTGGGACGAAGGATGCCAAGCCCGCAAAGACTCCAATGGGAACCGACGGACACACCGACCTCAACAAAGGAGGTAAGTCCGTTGATAAAAAAACATACCGGTCTATGATAGGGTCTTTACTTTATTTATGTGCTAGTAGACCAGATATTATGCTTAGCGTATGCATGTGTGCTAGATTTCAATCCGATCCAAGGGAATGTCACTTAGTGGCAGTGAAGCGAATTCTTAGATATTTAGTCGCTACGCCTTGCTTCGAGATCTGGTATCCAAAGGGATCTACCTTTGACTTGATTGGATATTCAGACTCCGACTATGCTGGATGTAAGGTCGATAGGAAGAGTACATCGGGGACATGCCAATTCTTAGGAAGGTCCCTGGTGTCATGGAGTTCTAAGAAACAAACCTCCGTTGCCCTATCCACCGCTGAGGCCGAGTATGTTGCCGCAGGACAGTGTTGCGTGCAACTACTTTGGATGAGGCAAACCCTCAGGGACTTTGGCTACAATCTGAGCAAAGTCCCACTCCTATGTGATAATGAGAGTGCTATCCGCATAGCGGATAATCCTGTTGAACACAGCCGCACAAAGCACATAGACATCCGGCATCACTTTTTGAGAGACCACCAGCAAAAGGGGGATATCGAAGTGTTTCATGTTAGCACCGAGAACCAGCTAGCCGATATCTTTACCAAGCCTCTAGATGAGAAGACCTTTTGCAGGCTACGTAGTGAGCTAAATGTCTTAGATTCGTGGAACTTGGATTGATTTATAGAATACATGTGTTTTATGCCTTGATCATGTTCCTTAATGCATTTCGTTGTTTATGTATGGTGCTCAAGTTGTACAAGCACTCCCCGGACCTCACAAGTCCAATTGCAAGTGATGCACATATTTAGGGGGAGATGTGCTACAACTTGACCCTTTGAGACTAACTGTGTACTTGAGTTTGCTTACTTTAGTCTCAAAGGAGGTTTGAAAGGGAAAGGTGGACTTGGACCATGAAAGTCTTCCACTGCACTCCGATGAAAGAGTAACTAATTCCAAGTTCATCTTTGCACTCTTATTGCCTTTTTACTCTTAGTTGAAGATTTTGGTGAGGCAATGGGGTTTAAGGGCCAAGATTGATCCCGTTTTGGTGCTTGATGCCAAAGGGGGAGAAAATAAGGCCAAAGCAAGAAATGGATCAGCTACCACTTGAGAATTTTGAAAATAGTAGAATAGAGTTTTTTGTTTTGTCAAAATACTCTTATTGGATCTCTTATTTGTCAAAAATTGGTCTCTTGTGGGGAGAAGGCTTAATTATGGGAAAAGGGGGAGTTTTTGAAATCTTTGATCAATTTCTCTTGGAACAACTTTTGTTATGTCTCAACAAGTGTGTTTGACTTAGAGATAGGAAATTGAGGTTGATTTGCAAAAACAAACCAAGTGGTGGCAAAGAATGATCCATATATGCCAAATTTGATTCAAAACAAATTTGTGTTCTCATTTGAATTGATGTTTCACTTCTTTTAGTTGCTTTATGTTGTGTTGGCATAAATCACCAAAAAGGGGAAGATTGAAAGGGAAATGTGCCCTTGGGCCATTTCTAAGTATTTTGGTGATTTAGTGTCCAACACAAGTGCTTAAGTGATAAACTATGTCAAATGGTGGAGAAGGTGCAAATCAATACAAAGGTATGATTCTGGACTTAGTACATTGGTTTTTGTGTACTAACATGTTTGTCTAAAGTGTTAGAATCAGAGAAAATGCAATTGAAAAAGAGTGGCTCGAAGCAGCCAAGAGTCTGCTCAGTCTGGGTGCACCGGACTGTCCGGTGGTGCACCGGACAGTGTCCGGTGCGCCAGGCTTGCATCTGTGAAATTGCTGCTCTCGGGACTTCGTCGGCGGCGTACGACTAAAAATCACCGGCGGACTGTCCGGTGGTGCACCGGACTGTCCGGTGAGCCAACAGTCGGCCGGCCAACGGTCGGTTGCGGAATCCGCGCGCGACGCGTGGCAAGTGCCAACGGTCGGATGGGGCACCGGACTGTCCGGTGTGCACCGGACAGTGTCCGGTGCGCCAACGGCTCCAAGACTGCAACGGTCGGATTCGCCAAATAAGGAAAGAGATCCGCACCGGACAGTGTCCGGTGGTGCACCGGACTGTCTTGTGCGCCAGGCGACAGAAGGCAAGAATTGCCTTCCTGGAATGCTCTCAACGGCTCCTAGCTGCCTTGGGGCTATAAAAGGGACCCCTAGGCGCATGGAGGAGTACACCAAGCATTCTCTAAGCATTCCTAAGCACCAAGACTTCGATTCCACGCATTTGATTCTTTGTGATAGCAACTACAGCTCCATTTGAGTTGTGAACTCGCCGGGTTGTGTTGTGAGCTCTTGTTGTGACTTGTGTGCGTGTTGGTACTCTGATTTCGTGTCTTGTGTGCGTTTCTCATCCCTCCCTTACTCCGTGCTTCTTTGTGAACATCAAAGTGTAAGGGCGAGAGGCTCCAAGTTGTGGAGATTCCTCGCAAGTGGGATATAGTAAAGTGAAAGCAAAACACCGTGGTATTCAAGTGGGTCTTTGGACCGCTTGAAAGGGGTTGATTGCAACCCTCGTCCATTGGGACGCCACAACGTGGAGTAGGCAAGTGTTGGACTTGGCCGAACCACGGGATAAACCACTGTGCCATCTCTGTGTTGATCTGTTTGTGGTTATCGTGTTATGCAATCTCTCCTCTCTAACCACTTGGCTTAATTGTGCTAACCTCTAATCAAGTTTTTGTGTCAATAAGTTTCAAGTTTACAGGATCACCTATTCACCCCCCCTCTAGGTGCTCTCACTTCTGCTATGTAATAAGTACTCTGATGATATTATGACATTTATCTCTATACACTCTGTTTTTATATGTGTTGTCTTCTTTGGCGCATATATGAGATGCACCCGACTTTATCCCTTAAATCTGGGTGTGACAGAAGTGGTATCAGAGGAAATGTTGACAGTAGGACGAAACCTAGATAGAAATGGACAATACCCTTACCTACTTACCGTACTCTGATTCTTTCTACACTTATCTTGATCATGTCTCACCTTTTGTTGTTATACTCTGATTACTCTTATCTTTTCTACTCTAAGACAAGATGGATTTCACACCTTGGAATCCTACATTTATGACCTTTCTAAGAGATAGGAAACCTAAGACAAAATTAAAACTATTTTCTCTATTTAAAAATGTTGGATGATTGTTATGATGATAAATGCCTAATTGGGCATCTTAGCATGTACCACCATAAGGTAATGTATTAGCTTTAGTAGGTAACACGCTAATCTACTTAGCTAATAAATCCCCCAAAGTAACATGCTTCGTAATTACTTGCCTTGTCTACAATTCTTTCTTACCATATGTTTCTAACTCAGATGGTCAATACCAGGAAGGGTGGTGGAGTTGATCTACCCCCCAATCAACACAATCAGAGGATACTTAAACAACAACAACAACAAGCAGAGATGGACCCTCCAAATCCTCCACTAGCCGGGGCTGATCCAACAGTTGTAGCCTAGATGCGAATAATGCAACAGATGGTTGATACTATGGCGGATATGCACGCGCAGATGCGACAGGAACGCCAAGAGATGTGCCAAGAGAGGGAGCAAATGCGCCAAGAGCGAAGGGTGCAGCAGCAGCAAGAACCACTGCCACCACCACCAGTTCCACCTCGGGACAAGCACTGGGAGTTCATGAGCCACAAGCCACCGACGTTCGCCACCTCTCTAGATCCTCTGCACGCTGATGATTGGCTGAAGTCTGTGGAGAAGATGTTAATCATTGCACAATGCTTTGACCGGGAGAAGGTTCTCTATGCTTCTGGTCGACTTACTAGTCCTGCTGCTGATTGGTGGGATTCTTACACTGCTGCCCACGATGCTGCTGATACTATCACTTGGGCAAAGTTCGCTACATAGTTCAAGAACTATCACATACCAGCTGGACTGATGAAGATAAAGAAGAAAGAGTTTCTGTCACTGAAGCAGAGAAGCATGTCAGTCAGCGAGTACCACGACAGATTCATTCAGCTCTCAGGATATGCACCTGATGAAGTAGCTGAAGATGAGAGGAAGCAAGAGCACTTCATTGAAGGACTCAATAGACCTCTACAGTATGGTCCAGTGGCTCACACATTTCCGTCATTCCAAAGGCTGCTTGACAAGGCCCTAGCTATTGAACACAAGCGTGTTCAGCTGGGAGATTTGAAGAGGAAGGTGATATCCCAGGGTCAGGGAAGCAGCAGCGTTCACCCTCGCTATGTTCCACCCTAGGGTACACCAGTTCGCACTGGAGGAGGCCAGCGTCCAGCTCAGTACACACCACAGGGGACTCCACCGACTCGTCAAGCTGCCCCCACTAGCACCCCGACGAAATTCTCAGGACAGAGTGTTGGTACCACATGCTACAAGTGTGGTAAGACTGGGCATTATGCTAATGTTTGTCCACAGAGGATTGCTACTACACCCGTTTAGAACAAGCAGCAGACTCCAAGATCTGGCAAGGGATTCACTATTTCCAGGGTTAATCAAGTCAGCGCTAATGCTACTGCTGAAGGGGCTGACATTGCACTTGGTATGTTTTATATTAATGCAATTCCCGCAACAATATTATTTGATTCTGGTGCTACACATTCATTTATGTCTGCTCGATATGCCAACACAAATGAGTTACCACTGCGAAATATGAAAACACCAATGATAGTAATTACACCTAAAGGGCCTGTTGAGGCAAACTATATGACACATAGATTGACATTGACAATTATGGGAAGAGAATTCTGGGCTACCCCTATAATATTAGAGGAAAGCCGTATAGACTGATCCTAGGTATGTCATGGTTAAGAAAGGCAAAGGTCGTTATACAATGTGGTAGGGGTACTGTCGAACTCACCAGCCCTAAAGGAGAAATATTTGAAGTTGAAATTACAGTAACTACCTCTACCAGACGTGCGATATTCTTAGTAGATGGGAAGTTTGTTGGTGACAACATCCGTGTGGTTAGGGATTTTCCATATGTCTTTCCAGAGGAGTTACTAGGGATGCCACCAGATAGGGAAGTCGAGTTTATCATTGATCTCTTACCTGGGATTGCTCCTATTTCTAAACGGCCATACATGATGTTCATAGAAGAGTTAAAAGAACTTAAGAAGCAGTTAACGGAGTTATAGGAGGCTGGGTACATTCGTCCGAGTTCCTAACCTTGGGGAGCACCGGTTCTTTTTGTACAGAAGAAAGATGGATCACAAAGGATGTGTGTGGATTATAGATCCCTTAATGATGTTACTGTGAAGAACAAGTATCCGTTACCCTGCATTGAGGATTTATTTGATCAGATGAGAGGTGCAAGGGTATTCCCAAAGATTGATCTCTGATCGGGTTATCACCAAATGAAGATTAGGCCATCTGATATTCCCAAGACGGCTTTCTCAACCCGATATGGTTTATATGAATTCACAGTTATGTCATTTGGACTAACTAATGCACCCGCCTATTTTATGAATATGATGAATAAGGTGTTCATGGAGTATCTTGACAGATTCGTCGTGGTGTTCATCGACGATATTCTTATTTATTCCAAGAATGACAGTGATCATGAGGAACATCTGAGATTGGTGCTACAAAAGCTACGGGATAATCAACTCTACGCCAAATACAGTAAATGCGAGTTCTGGATTGACGAAGTGCCATTCCTTGGACATATCATTTCTAATGGTGGGATATCAGTGGATCCTGCTAAAGTCAAGGAGATAGTGGAGTGCAGTATACCCAGTACAATTACTGAAGTCTGGAGTTTCTTGGGACTTGCAGGCTATTATCGGCGATTTATTGAAGGATTTTCTAAGCTAGCTAAGCCATTGACCTCACTGCTTGTCGGTGTTTGGAGCCCGACCGCACACCCGGGGTTACCCCTCGTGGTGCTTTTGGGTAGGACGGTGTTATTGACTATAACTCAATGGTTCATGCGAGATGCACAAGGGACGACAGGTGATTTTATACAGGTTCGGGCCGCTTGGAGAGGCGTAATACCCTACTTCCTGGTGTGGATCTTTATGTGGTGGGTTACAAGAGGAGTCTCCGGTACAGAGAGAAACTAGTGAGATGAGTTGGTGATTGACCTTTTTATGATAGGGTACCCCCTAGGCCTTATATATTCGACCGTGGGGCACTACATGCATATGTGATGATGATATGTTCCTAATCAATAGTGAACCGACTGAACTGATCTTCCTATAATCTTGGGACTTATCCCTAGTTCGCTCCGATATTCAAGGTCGCTGCACGCGGGAAAGTCGGGTCAGCGTTGTGGATAGCGCTTAAGTCTAACGAGCCACTTGGGCCTAAGTCTACTTCTTTCTCGCGTCAGCTCATTCCACCATTAGTTTTCTCCTGGCCCTCGAAGGAATGGTCTAGCAAGATAGCAAGCCTAAAGCCTCTCGCGGGGCCTTCTTACCTTCTAGTGGACCCGGGGGATATCTGTCCCCCACAAGCCCCCAATCTTTGAGTTGATTTTGAAATAATCAGCCCAAAGATTCTAGGTCTAGCTTGCGAGTTTGGGTCCGACTACGCACCCAGGGTTGCCCCTTGAGGTGCTTTTTTGGAGTAGGACGGTGTTACCGACTTTAGCTCGATGGTTCGTGTCAGATGCATGAGAGATAGTAGACAATCTTGTACAGGTTCATGCCGCTTTGAAATGTGTAACACCCTACGTCCTGATGTGAATCTTTTGTGTGGTAGGTTACAAGGGGATTCTCTAGTATGAGAAATGCTAGAGAGCTGAGTAGATGGCTAAGTAGTGAGATGTTTTTGAGGGGATGCCCCCTAGGCCTTATATACTCGACCGTGGGGCGTTACATGCGGATGTGATAACAACGTGAGCCTAAGTAATAATGAATCGACTGAGCCTATCTTCCTATAATTCCGCCGACTTATCGTCATTCGGTTCTGGCGCCTGAGGATGCCACGCGGGAAAGTCGTGTCATTGCTGTGGATGTTGTTCAAATCCATTGGACCATTCAGGCTTGAGTTGATCCAATCTTGCATCAATCCGCTTTGCTAGACGTTCCTCCCCAGGCCCACGAAGGGATGGCCTTGCGAAATATTGGGCCCAAGGCCCTTCGCGAGGTCTTCTAGCCTTCTAGTGGACCCGGGGGATATCTGTCCCCCACAAGCCCCCAATCTTTGAGTTGATTTTGAAATAATCGGCCCAAAGATTCTAGGTCCAGCCTGCGGTTCTTGATTTTGACAAGGAATACCTTAAAAAATGGGCCTATCAAGTTGTTGCTTCTGAACTCTGAGTAACATGGTAAAAATGGTCTTCGCTTTATTTTTCAGAGATCGGTGTTCTGCCTTGGGCTTATGCCTTAGGGGTCAGCATTCTGCTCTCTGGGGTTCAGGCTTCATTGGGTGCACCGAAGGTGCACCCAATGGGTGTAGCCCCGAGCTTCGAGTGGATTACTGAAAATAATCCACTCGAAGGTCTTTATCTCAAGATTTTTTAGAAATCCTTTTCATCTTCATCTCATGCTTTAGAAATTAGCATTGTCTTGTCTTCATCTCATGCTTTAGAAATCAGCATTTCATCATTAGTTCATGCTTTAGAGATCAACATTCTGTCTTTTGGGGTTGATGATTCATTGGGTGCACAGGAGGTGCACCAATGGGTGTAGCCCCCGAGCTTTGAGTGGATTACTGAAAATAATCCACTCAAAGGTCTTCATCTCATGCTTTTTTAGAAATCTGCCTTTTATCTTCGTCGGATGCCTTAGAATTCAGCATTATATCATCAGCCTTATGCTTTAGAGATCAGCACACGGTTTTGCCTTTGAGATCAACAATGCGGTCTACCCATGTCTTGTTAGGTTTGGAATTTATTTGATCTGCGACAGATTTGACATCCGGTAGATGGCCCTTGGCTAGTCTTCATTTCGCTTCGTGCTTCAATGCTCCTGTTGATTAGACTTGTACTTCATCAGCTATTTTTGGCTTTCCTCTGATCTCCATCGATATCTTCCTTCTGTCTTGATACATTCATTGCGTATACTGTATGGATGTGACTGCTTGAAAAAATCTATTGAAAATTCCTGGACGTCCCCCCAATGGGTGTAGGCAAGGGACGGCTTGGTGCGCTGAGCGTTTAGCAAACTGCCCCTGAGTAGTAACTTGACGTGACCGCGGGTGTAATCATATCGTCCAAGCAGTTGACTTGAGTACCAATGGGTGTCGTGTTACGTGAAACGGCGTCAGCCGCCTGACTTGTTTCCAGACGATTTGAATTGCTTATTGAATATTTGCGACTGTTCTGTGACCGTGGTAGGAGATGAGCGGTTGCCTTCTTCTTCTATAAATAAAGCGCTTGCTTCACTGGCGTCTTCACATATCTCTCTACCGCTTGTTGCTTACTCTCCTCCTTTTTCTTCTCTTCTACTCCACCATGGGCAAGAGCAAGAAAGGCGGAAGTTCGTTGCACCATTCTGGCAACAAGCGGAAGCGCGAGCCAACTCCTCCCTTGGAGGACTTTGGCGATTCCGAGTACTCGGAGGAGGAGTTCTGCTCCGAGTCCGAGGGGTCGCCAGTCCACGCCTCTCCCCCGGTGTCGTCCGATGACTCGGACGATTCCCAGGGGATCGTCGCCGAGGTGTGAACATACATCCGGACCGTCGAGCGCTCCGGGCTTGAGGGCTCGGATGAGTCAGAGGTCTCCTCAGACAAGGAGAACTCCTTTGACTTGTCCGAGGAGGGGAGCGGTTGTGACGACGACGACGAGGGCGACAGCGTCGACGGAGGCGACAGCGATGGTGACGGCGACGGCGGCAAGGGCGACGGCAAGGGCGACGGCATGGGCGACGGCAAACTGAACCCAATGGTTGTGGTCCTGCTTATGCTGATCCTAATGGTGTGACCCTGTCAGAGATGATCCCAGTGGGTGTGACCCTACCAGAGCTGATCCTAATGGGTGTGACCCTGTGCCGTTTATTGTCCGTATTGTTGACGAGGACGAGGAAGAAGAAGAGGAAGTCCCCTTAATTCGGAAGAACAGTTGGCATCACAGAGTCAGTGGGGGAGTAGCGATATTCCTTCTCCAGCTTTGTCTGCTCTTGTTGGTCTGCAAGAATTATCCATAGCCAATTTTGATCAGGCTCTCGAGGATGTCGTTCCTGAGGATATGCTGTCCGAGCCAACTGACAGTGATATGATGGACGTTTGTTCTGATATTCTAGACGTGGGATTAGAGTTATCCCGAGTAGCGTCTTGTGCCTCATTGACCTTGGAAGGCGGTCTTCGGAGCCAAGAGGTTGGTCAAGGTTGTTCAATTCCTATGGAGGTGACTGAGAGTCCTTCAGCCTTAGAGGTGGCTGTTGCAGAGAACCCAGTCATCAAGGATGGTGCCAGCGGTTGCCCAGCCCTCGAGGGTGTTGCTGGTAATGATCCGGCTCGGGTGGGTAGCATGAGCTGCAACCCAGCCCCCGAGGGTGTTGCAGGTGGTGATCTGGCTCCGATGGGCAGTGCGGGCTGCAACCCAGCCCCCAAGGGTGTTCAAGCGGGCTCCCCTTCTCATACCTCCATGGATGTCCACGTTGGGTCTTCTCCTCCACATTCTGAGGGCATGGTAATAGCGCATGCTTCAAATGAGGAAGTCGCCTTAGAGGTCGGCGCACCAGATGCTAGAGTTCTGATGCCTGCTGGTGGTGCTGAGTTGATCTCTAGTGATGTTCTTCAAATTGCCCCGGTTGATATTCCTTCGTCGAGCCACCACCTGGCTTCTCGTGATTTGGGATTTCCTTTATTCTTCTCTAATCTTCAGGTAATTTGGCTTTTCCTGTTCTAGCTATACTCCAGGCAAATTACTGTCTTTGTACTCATTTGTTTTCAATATCAGGCTTTGGTCGATGGGATGGCTGGTCAATTAAGATCACAAGGTGCCTCCGTCCCAGAAGGAGCTCTGTCTCTGACGCATTGGAATCGGATGCTACTTCAGAGGCAGATATCTGATTTGAAAATGACAAATGCTGGTTAGCGTCTTTGTTTCTTCCTTGGCTACTTGATTAGTCTGTTTTGAACTGAGTAACCTTTTTCAACTGTTTTTTGTTAGATATGGCCTGGCGGTACTCTGAACTCGAGGAGAAGTGTTCTCAAGGTCAGATGGACCTGACTCGGGCTTCTGCTTCCTTAGATGATGCCAATTCATTGAATTCCTCTCTCTGTGCCCAGCTTGACTCTAAAAGGGCGGCTAATGAAGTAAGCTTACTTGACTTTCTCTGCTGTGCTTTTACTGCTTACTGGGTGTTTGAGAGCTGATTCTTGTCTGTAGGAGGAAAACATGTACTTGCGGCTTCTCGCGATAATCTTGATAGGCTGTATCGTGACGCCAACAATTCTTTGACTATCTTGGAGAGGAGCCATCGTTTTACCATGGCAGATTTGGAGCACCACCGTCACGAGCTACAAGTGTCCCAGGATGAGGTCCTTCGTCTTAGGCAATTGGTGTCGAGCAAAGATTCCGTCATCAAGGATCTGCGCGCCTCCAGAAGATCAGTCGTCCAGGAGCTAGAAGCTGCTTGACTGGCTACCAAGGTTGCCGAAGACAATTCCACCATTCTGAAGGCTCAACGTGACAAGGCTATGGATAAAGCTATTCATGCGGGATGGATCTTGATGAGGAGACCGGGCGTGATTGTTCCTGATGATATAGTTGCCGATGTCAAAGCTGCTCCTGACTCCTCAAGTCGCCCTTCTTCATCGGTTGCTCCTGAGAAAAACATTGCCAAGTAGAAATACTGAATACATTCATGAACCATATGTGTATGTGATCAATGTGCCCGAATAATATGTTAGGACGTGTTCTTGGTACTGAATGCTATTTTTGTTTTTCTGTTGTTTGAATTCAATAGTTGTTACGAATGCAGAAGTAAATGCAGTATGCTAGTTTCGAATCTTCTTCCTATTTTTGTGAGGCATAGAGATCGCCCTAAGATGAGTGATCGTAAGCATGTTTATACTAGGTTGAGTAGACGTGAGCATGTTGCATCGCCTTAAGTCACTGCCGACTTAAGCCGATTGCTCCGTTAGTAGGGTATAGTGGTCACCCTAAGTTAAGTAAGCGTGAGCATGTTGCACCGTCTTAAGTCACTGCCAACTTTAAGCCGATTGCTCCGTTAGTAGGGTATAGTGGTCACCCTAAGTTAAGTAAGCGTGAGCATGTTGCACCGTCTTAAGTCACCGCCGACTTAAGTCGATTGCTCTGTTAGTAGGGTACAGTGGTCATTCTATGTTAAGTAAGCGTGAGCATGTTGCACCATCTTAAGTCATCGCCGACTTAAGCCGATTGCTTCGTTAGTAGGGTATAGTGGTCACCCTAAGTTAAGTAAGCGTGAGCAGATTGATAATAAATAGTTCGAGTGCCTTTGAGAATGAAGTCTTTTTATTGATGATGTATTTTCTGATTACAGAATACAATGCTGCCCCGATAGCCTTCGAAATCTTGCTAGGGGTAAAACTTCCTGAGATGCTCTATATTCCATGAATTCCCTATTTCTGTGCCATCCATTTGAGTAAGTCGATATGATCCTGGCCGAGTGACTTCTGCTACCATGAATGGCCCTTCCCATAGTGGCGATAATTTGTGCCGTCCTTCCCCGTTAGAATTCGGCGAAGGACCAAGTCTTCCACTGCGAAGGATCGATGTCGTATGGCCTTATCATGATAGCGCCTCAGGGTTTGCTGGTACCTAGCTGACTGAATTACTGTATTCAATCGTTCTTCCTCCAGTATATCAATATCTCCAGTCTAGTAGCTTCTGCCTCAGCTATGTTTTCAAAGATCAGCCTTGGTGCCCCAAACCTGAGATCAGTAGGTAGTACTTCCTCCGAACCATAGACCATGAAGAAGGGAGTGTTTCCATGCAAAGCTCGGTTAGGTTGAGTTCTTAAGCTCCAAACCACATACGGCAACTCTCTGATCCACTTCCCTGCGAACTTTTCATTCTTGTCGAAGACTTTCTTCCTGACTGTTGGCTCTTGGGTGTGCTACTGATGCATATTTGATCTGGATGCTTCTTTGTTCGCAAAAATCAAAGAATTGCGAACTAGTGAAATTGGATCCCAGGTCAGTTATAATGCTATTTGGTATTCCAAACCTGAATATTATATCTTGTATGAATTCCACTGCCTTAGGTGAAGTCAGAGAAGCGATGGGTTTGTACTCTATCCATTTAGTGAATTTGTCAATGGCAACCAGCAAGTGAGTGTATCCTCCTTGAGCTTTCTTGAATGGTCCAATCATGTCCAGTCCCCAGCACGCAAATGGCCATGTTACGGGTATGGTTTGCAGTTGCTGTGCTGGTAGATGCTGCTGTTTTGATAAGTATTGGCAACCTCTGGACTAACTCGGCTGCATCATTTTTTGCTGTTGGCCAGTAGAAACCAGACCTGAAGACCTTGCCAACCAGAGTCATGGATGCTGCGTGTATCCCGCATTGCCCGGCGTGGATCTCATCTAGTAGTTGCTTCCCAGTAGCTAAAAGAATGCATTTCATGAGTACTCCTATTGCGCCCCTTCTGTACAGTGCTTCCCCAATGAGAGTGTAGTGAGCTGACTACCTTGCGATGCGTTCTGCTGCAGTTTTGTCATTCGGCTCCTCTTCATTCTTTATATATCTGATGATTGGCTCCCTCCAGTCATCAGAATCTAACTCTGGCTGGCTCAGAACATTGCACTCTTCTGCCCGATCTAAGGAAATACTTTGGCGTGGTACTTCTTGGACGAAAACCCCAGGTGGTACCTGGGTCCGACTGGATCCTAGTTTTGACAACGCGTCTGCTGCCGCGTTGCGATCTCTCTCCACATGATGAAATTCCAGCCCTTCAAATTTGTCTTCCAGCATTCGGACAGTTGTGCAGTACTTGCCCATAGAGTCATTCGAGCAATCCCATTCTTTATTTATCTGACTTATGACCACCAGTGAATCTCCATATACCATCAGTCTGTTAATGCCTAGTGATACGGCAATGTTCAGTCCATGAATCAAAGCTTCATATTCTGCCGCATTATTGAACGCTGAGAATAACAATTGAAGAGCATATTTGAGTTGTTCACCTCTAGGTGCAATAAAGAGGATCCCCACGCCTGCTCCATGCAGCTTCAACGAGCCATCGAAATACATCCGCCATGCTTTTGTAATCTCCGGGTTATCTGGCACTTGTTGCTCGGTCCATTCTGATACGAAGTCAACTAGTGCTTGAGTCTTTATTGCAGTGCGAGGTCGAAACTTGATGTTGTGAGCTCCCAGCTCGCAGGCCCACTTGGCTATTCTTCCGATGGCTTCTTTGTTGTGGAGAATATCCCCTATTGGAAATCCAATGACTACTATGACTTTGTGGTCGTCAAAGTAGTGACAGAGCTTGCGTGCAGTTAGAAATACTGCATACAATAGTTTTTGAACTTGAGGATATTTCTTCTTTGAGGGTCCCAGAACTTCATTGATAAAATAGACGGGATGTTGTATTGGATACGCATGTCCTTCCTCTGCTTGCTCGACTACGAACGCAGTGCTCACCACGTGAGTCGTGCAAGAGATATATAACAGCAGATATTCGACCGGCTGACTCGGCGTGGCTCAGTGCGGCGGCTTTGATATCGGCGGTGTTGTTAGGAATTTCTTTAGTGCATCAAGAGCTTCCTGGGCTTCTGAAGTCCACTGGAACTTGTCCACCTTCTTGAGCAACTTGTAGAACGGTAGGCCTTTTTCTCCCAACCTTGATATGAACCTGCTTAAAGCTGCCATGCATCCAGTAAGTCTTTGTACTTTCTTCTGTGACCGTGGTGCTTCCATCCTCATGATAGCTTCGATCTTTTCTGGGTTAGCATCAATTCCTTGGTGGCTGACAATGAATCCGAGTAATTTTCCTGCTGGTATTCGAAAGACACATTTTTCTGGATTAAGCTTCCACCGATATCGCCGCAGACTATTGAAGACCAGCTACAAATCTTCAATGAATTTTTCTGAGTTTTCTGTCTTGATCACCACATCATCCACGTAAGCTTCTACACGCTTGCCCTAGTGGTCGGCTAAGCATGTCTGAATGGCTCTCTGGTAAGTCGCTCCAGCGTTTTTGTGGCCAAACGACATGGAGGTATAACAGAAAGCTCCAAACGGGGTGATGAATGTTGTTTTTTCCTCGTCTTCTTTTGCCAAGCTGATCTGATGATACCCGGAGTAGCAATCTAAGAAGGACAACACAGAACACCCGACGGTCGAGTCTACCACCTGGTCTATTCTAGGAAGTCCAAAGGGATCCTTCGAACAGTGTTTGTTGAGATCCGTATAGTCGACACACATGTGCCAATCCACTTTATTCTTTTTGTGTACAAGAATAGGATTTCCTAACCACTCAGGATTAAGTACTTCTCTAATGAATCCTGCCGTGACTAAGCGAGCCAGCTCAGCACGGATGGCTTCTCTCTTGTCAGGCGTGAAACGACGCAACTTCTGTCGGATCGGCCTCGCCTGGGGATAGACCTTCAGTTTGTGCTCGGCCAGCTCTCTCGGGACTCCCGACATATCCACAGGTTGCCATGCGGATACGTCTCGGTTATCTTGCAGAAACTGGACGAGCGCGCTTTCCTATTTGTCATCTATGCTGGAGCTGATGATGGCAGTCTTGCATTTATCAGCGAATCTGAGGTTGATTCTATTGGTTTCTTCAGTCGGCCGCATAGAGGTCACAGCTTGAGCTTCATTCATAGGTACTGTGAGATCCTCCTCATGCCTTGAGTTCGCCTGCGCAGAAGAAGTCACCGATGGTTTGGTGGTGAGGGCCGCCTAAATGGCCACTCAGAAGCATTCTGCGGCGCCTTGGAAGTCAGCGCGCACAGTGATGATTCCTTGTGGTCCCGACATCTTCAATATCATGTACGTATAATGCGGAATAGCCATGAACTTTGCCAATCCAGGCCTGCCGATGATGGAGTTGTATCCACAGTCGAAGTTCGCCACCTCGAACCTTAGGAACTCGGTTCTGTAGTTTTCCGGAGTTCCGAAGGTGACCGACATGTAGATGTGTCCGAGTGGATATTCTCCTTCAGTCGGCACAATGCCGAAGAAAGGAGTGTCTGACTCGTGGAGCTCTTTGAGTGCGACTCCCAAGCCTTGCAGCGTCTGGGGGAAGGTGACGTTGATGCTGCTTCCCCCATCCACTAACACCTTCTTTACCCTGCTCTCTCGGATCACCGGATCGACGAGGAGCGGGTACTTGCCTGGGAGATCAAAGTTGAGCCACTAATCCGCCTGAGTGAAAGTGATCGGGTGTTCGGACCATCGATACGGGGCAGGAGGACCGGTGGCCGCCACCAGTATCTGACGGTCGTCGAGCTTCTGTTGCCTCTTGCTTTCTTGTGACCCATGTCCGCCGAAGATGACGTTGACTTCTCCATCGACGCGCGGGAATGCTCCGCCTCCTCCTCCTTCCTGTTGTTGAGGCTGTCAAGGTTCTCCGGGTGCTCCTCGAGGTGGGGGAGGTGGTAGAGGTTGGAAGGGTCGGCCGTTCCCAACAAAGTGATTAAAGTCTCTGCAGTTCCGGAGGGTGTGGTGCATGTCCTTGTGGTACGGGCACTGGGCGTCGAGGATGTTGTCCAATGTACGTTCACCTCCACGAGGTGCTCCTCGGGCGCGAGAGGCGGGTGGTCCGGCGGCGTGGACTTCTTCACGAGGCCTCTTCTCACAACGCTTGTCGGGTTGTTGGTTCGTGTCACGTCGCGGTACCGCCAGTGCAGAATTCGCTTCTCCGATGAGGTCCTGAGCTCGTTCGTCGGTGGTGATGTAGAGGTCCGCTTCCCAGAATAGCTGCTCGGAGGTAGTCGGCGCCTTTTGCAGTATGGCTCGGACAAAGGCCGAGTCACTAGATCCCCGGTAGAAGTCCTCGATTACTACTGCTTCCGCAACCTCGGGGATACGATTCCTTATGGTCTGAAATCTTTTGAGGTACGACTGGAGAGTCTCATCCCCTCGGCGCTTGATGGATTTGAGGTCCCATGGCTGTGCTGGTTTGTCGGAGAGGGATTGGAAGTTGGCAATAAAGCGCCGACTAAAGTCGCTCCAGTCGTCGATGCAGTGTCGGGGTAGGTGTCGTAGCCATTGTAACGCATCCTGCCCGAGGAAGATGGGCAAGTACGCGGTCATCACATCTTCAGTTGCCCCAGCGGCTCGGGCAGCGGTGGTGTAGACAGCCAACCAGCCTCTCGGGTCCTGCTTAGGCTCGTACTTGTCGACGTTGGAGACTTTGAAGTTAGGGGGCCATTGAATGGCCCTGAGACATGGAGTGAGCGCTGATACCCCACATGTGTCCTCCTATCGACGATGACGATGTTGATCCCGGGGAGGGGAGTTGTTGACGTGGTGCTTCGACCGTCCCCAGGTCATGCCGCCGGTCGAAGCCATTGCCGACTCAACTCTGGTGGCCTGACTTCGCGCAGGGATGCCGTGATCCCGATCATATTGTTCTCGGCGCCCAATCTTGTTCTCGTGTCGTCGTTCGCATGAAGCGTTGATGGAGCTCTGTGCGTCCCGCCGACTGTTGATGGCGTGTCGTAGATCACTCGGTGGATGGGCGAGAGGTAGGAGATGATTAGCTGCCTGAGTGAGCAGCTGCCGATAGCCCTCGGCGTCCGGAGTCCAGGGGAGGCCATCGGCTATCCGAGCCAACACTCCAGCGACCTCACTCGGTGTGTTCATGGCTCAGGCGAAGTCGTGGTTCAGGTTCCGTCTGAGAAGAGGGTTCTCTTGGCGTTGTCTCGCCTCCTGTTCGGCCTGCTCTTGAGCTTGCCGATGATCACGACGTCGGGAATTCCTTCTTTCCCTGAAGACCCGTTCTTCTGAGGTTTCTCCCATCTCCGAGATCTCATCTCGTGATATAGGCTGCGCCAGATCCCGCTCTCCGGCTTCATGATGTCGCCGAATATTTCGGCGTCGATTCCTTCGTCGGTGAGATTCCTGTTGAAGGTGTTCTTCTCCCGGCGCGGTTGGTTCATCGTCGGAGACGGGGGTTGATTCCACTCTTCCCCCGATAAAGAGGACGTCGGGATAGAATGGAACCGTCGTAGTGACAAGCTTCTTCCTGTTTTCTTTTGAGGGCGGAGTTACCAGAAGAGCAGCTTGACGAGCCTTTACCTTGTTTGCTTCCTTTTTCCTTGTGATCCGTGTCCATTTTTCCTTAGAAGAGGTGGACAGCAAAGTTCTCCGGGTAGACGGATCCTCTGCTCCCGGCTTGCAGGAGGTAGTTTTCGCTCGGAGCACTGGAGGTTGCGCTTTATCCTGCTTCGCTCCGACTTTCCCGGAGACTATTGAGGAAGGCTTTCTCTCCGGTGGATCCGCGATGCGATGTAGAGTTCCTTCTTCGTCTGCCACTGATGAAATAGTTCCGAAGTAGAACATGGATCCAGGGCGGAGGATGATCTTGTGCTGGAAAGTGATAGCCATTGAGCTAGCTTGGATTAGTGACACACCCCCTACTTGGCGCGCCAGTTGTCGGTGTTTTGGGTCCGACTGCGCACCCAAGGTTGCCCCTTGAGGTGCTTTTTTGGAGTAGGACGGTGTTACCAACTGTAGCTCGATGGTTCATGCCAGATGCACAAGAGATAGTAGACAATCTTGTACAGGTTCGGGCCGCTTTGAGATGCGTAACACCCTACGTCCTGATGTGAATCTTTTGTGTGGTAGGTTACAAGGGGATTCTCTAGTATGAGAAATGCTAGAGAGCTGAGTAGATGGCTAAGTAGTGAGATGTTTTTGAGGGGATGCCCCCTAGGCCTTATATACTCGACCGTGGTGCGTTACATGCGGATGTGATAACAACGTGTGCCTAAGTAATAGTGAACCGATTGAGCCTATCTTCCTATAATTATGCCGACTTATCGTCATTCGGTTCTGGCGCCTGAGGATGCAGCGCGGGAAAGTCGTGTCATTGCTGTGGACGTTGTTCAAATCCATTGGACCGTCCGGGCTTGAGTTGATCCAATCTTGCGTCAATCCTCTTTGCTAGACGTTCCTCCCCAGGCCCACGAAGGGATGGCCTTGCGAAATATTGGGCCCAAGGCCCTTCGGGAGGTCTTCTAGCCTTCCAGTGGACCCGGGGGATATCTGTCCCCCACACATACCTTGTTAGGTCTAAAATTTATTTGATCGGTGATAGATTTGACGTTTGATAGATGGCTCTTGGCTGGTCTTCACCTCGCTCTACGCTTCAATTCCTCTGCTGATTAGACTTGCGGTTCAGTAGCTATATTTGGATTTCCTTCTATCTCTACCAATCTCTTCCTTCTGTCTCAGTATATTCATTGCGTATACTGTATCGATATGACTTCTTCAGAAAATCTATTGAAAATTCCTGGCTGCCCCCAATGGGTGTGACCAAGGGGCGTCTTGGTACGCAGAGCGTTTAGCACACTGTCCTAGAGTAGTAACTTGATGTGACCGTGGGGTGTAATCATATCACCTGAGGAGTTGACCTTGGTCCAAATGGTGTCGTGTTACGCGAAGCGACGTCTGTTGCCTGACTCATTTTCAGGCGGCTTGAATTCTTTATTGAATACTTGCGACTGTTCGGCGAGCGTGGTAGGAAGTGGACGGTCACTCCCGGCCTCTATAAATAGCCTGCTTGCACCGTTGTTCTCTTCACTCATCCTTCGATCATCTATTACATTCTTCTCCCTTTCTCCTCTTCTCCATCCGACCATGGGCAAAGGCAAGAGAAGTCAAGGCTCGCCCCATCATGCTGGCGACAAGTAGAAGCACGATCCAAGTCCTCCCTCGGAGGATTTCGACGATTCGGAGTATTTGGGGGAGGAGGTTTCCTCCGAGTACGAGGGATCGCTGGCACTCGCTTCCCCCCCCCCCCCCCCCCCCCCCGACGTCGTCCGATGACTCGGACGACTCCCAGGGGATAGCCGCAGAGGTCTGGATGTACATCCGTTCCGTCGAGCACGCCAGGCTCGAGGGGTCGGATGAGTCGAAGGTCTGCTCGGATGAGAACTCCTTCAGCTCGTCCAAGGAGCGGAGCGACGATGACAACGATAATGAGGGCGGTGACAGCGGTGACGGTGACGGCAACGGCGGCGAAGGTGATGGCGACGACGGCAAGGGTGGTGAAGGCAACGATGGTGGCGATGGCGACGGTGGCGACGGTGGCGGCGTCGGCAGTGGCGACGACAAGGCCAGTGGCAAAGCGCCACTGGTCTGAATATTAGTATAGATAATTAGTAGTAGTAGTAGTAGTAGTAGTAGAATAATGTAGTAGTAGTTAGTAGTATAGTGTAGTGTAAGTAGTGAAGTAATGTAATGTAATGTAGTAAAAAAGGGAGAAAAAAGGGCCGACTCATAATAATGAGTCAGCTTTTGAGTTTGTGTAACCCCTTCCGATATTAATGAAGAACTTTTAGTTGCTCAAGTAATTGCTGTCTTTTGCTGCTTTGGAGGTAACCGTCGAGTGATGCCTGATACTGCTAGCATTTTATAGGTAACCGCCAAGTGATGCCTAATACTGTCGGCGTTTTAGAGGTAACCGCCGAGTGATGCCTGGTACTTTGCTTTCCCGAGTAATGACTTGGCACTTTAGAAATAGTGCCCGACCCAGGAAACCCCATTTATACTCGCGCCAACGTGCCTTTTTTATTTCTGAGCCCTAATTTCACTTTCTCTCTTCGAACCACTCCTCTGCTTCCCTAAAATTTCGATCCTGCTCGCTCCGCCAGAAAGATCACGATGGCGCCAAAGCGGAAGAGGCAGAGCACCATTGTTGCAATCATCCCGCCTATCGACCCCAACAGCCACCTGCCATTCGCTGTTAACCATATGTCTATCATTTCTGAATTCGACCTCCTTCATCTCGTTGAAATTGGGGTTTTGCTTCCAAAAGAGCTTTGCTCTTGGCGGATTTGCTGCGGCGTCACCGTTCCGATAGAGGATACCCATGAATCTATCATTTACGTTCCTTTTCTTATTCGTGGGTTTGCTCTTCCCATCTCCCCCTTTTTCCGCGGTCTCCTTGATTTCTATGAGCTGAACTTGATGCATCTGAACCCTAATTCCATTCTGCAAATTTCCATTTTCATACATCTATGCGAGGCCTTTCTCGGGATTCTCCCCCACTTCGGTCTCTGGAAATACCTTTATCATTGTCGGCCTGGGATGGCTGGGGGACAACACCAGCTTGTTGACGGCGCAAGTCTGGAGCTTCGCCGGGGGAGGAAAGCAGAGTATCTTGACATCCCTCTCAAGGAGAGCATCAAGGAGTGGCGCCTTGAGTGGTTCATTATGGAGGACCACTGCAAATCTCTCCCCCTCAGCCAGGGAGGCAGCCAGATGTTCGCACACCTAGCTGGATAGAATCTCTGACCCCTTCAATAATAACAGAAGCCAAAGTGCTGCTTGCCGAGATCTGCTCACTGAAGGATGGGGGTCTAACTGCTGAAGCTGTAGTTGCTGACTTTGTATTCAAGAACATTCAACCCTTAAAGGATAGGGCCTACCCTGCTTACTTGTATAGCGGTGTCAACGATTCTACCTGGGTCACGAACAGAATAATTCCCACTAAAGATCTGCTGAGTCGACTGGAAATGATCCTGAGGGGCAGGGTTTCAAATGCAGGTGCTCGTGTGGCCTATTCTGCATGGAACCTGCCACCACTTAGGCCATTATCTAAGTTTGTGTCCAACCCTCCTGCTCGTGACGGTAGCCTGGGTCTTAGAGTGCGACCCTCTTCTGAGGACATTGAGGCTTTGATTGCTCCACTTCGGAGTCTTCCCGAGGATGAAAGACAGACTCACTTTGAGATGCCAGCTTGCACTGATGACGCTGAGATAGATGTTGTTCTTAGCCTGCTGGCTGGGGAATCATCCGACTCTACCCGCACCGAGCCAATGGCCATCACAACTGGGCAAGCATTTGATGAAGAGGTGGAAATTTGGAAACCCAAAGGTGCCCGCCCAAAGCGTCCACGCCGAGTGAACCGCCCGACTGCACTTGTCAAGGAGAAAAGGAAGAAGAGGCGACTTCAGCGACTGTCGTGCTTGGATCAGGATGCAGGCCCTTCTGTACCGGTTCCCGATGATGTCCCGGCAGAGGCCATTCCTGAGGTTGGTGCTAAGGGTTGTGATCGTGCACAGGCTACTGGCTGCATGTTTAACGAAGACGAAGGGGAAGAAGAAGAAGCAGTCCCACTGATCCGCAAGAACAGCCGACACTATAGAGGCAGCGAGGGGGGTAGAGATATTCCTTCTCTAGCTTTGTCGGCACTTGTCAGTCTTTAGGGGCTTTTAATATCAGATTTTGATCAAGTACTGGAGGAGGTCGTCCCCGAAGACATGCTATCAGAGCCTCCTGAAGATGATATCCCAGCCATATATTCAGAGGTCCTAGATGGCAGGCTTTTGTTGCTTGATTCCGCTGGGCAAGAGGTAACCCAAGTGGTGTCTTGTGCATCGTCGACCTTAGAGGGCAGTCTTCCATGCAGAGACGCTGACCTAAGTTGTCCAACTCCCTTGGAGGTAGCTGAGGGGCCTTCAGCCTTAGAGGTGGCTACTGCAGAAGACCCAACCCCTGAGGGTGGTGCTGGCAGCTAACCAGCCCTCGAGGGTGTTGCTGGTAGCGATCCAGCTCTTATGGGTAGTTCAAACTAAGACCCAGCCCCCGAGGTTGTTCAGGTGTGCTCTCTTTCCAATGCCTCAATGGATATTCATGTTGGGTCATCCCCGCCTCGGTCTGATGGAGCGACGGTAGCACGTGCTTCCACAGCTTTAACTGGACAAGTCACCTTAGAGGTCGGCAAGCTAGATGCAAGGAGCCTGCTGTCTGCTGGTGGGGCTGAGGTCACCCCGGATAGTGCTCTTCAGATTGTTCCTGCTGACCCTCCCTTGTCAAGCCATGCCTCAGCTCCTCCTTCCCTGGGTTTACCGTTGTTCCTTTCCAAACTTCAGGTGAGTTGGTCTCTTGATCTATGTTGTACATGTTAGCGAATTATCCTTCTTCTACTCATCTGTCTATGATCATAGGATTTTGTTGATGGAATATCCGCCCAGTTGAAATCCTGCGGTGCCACTGTTCCTGAACAAGCTCTATCTCTGATGCAGTGGAATCCACTATTGCTCCAGAAACAGATCGATGACCTAAAGGCGTCGAATGCTGGTTAGTGAGCTTACAGCTTCCCTAGCTGCTTTTATTGATCAACATGTTCTTAGTCATGCCTTCCCTTTCAGCTGTGTTGTCGGATATGGCCCAACGATGCTCTGACCTTGAGGAGAAGTATACTCAAAGTCTGGCCGACTTGGCCCAGACTTCTGCTTTTCTGGACGGTGCACGTTCTTTGAATTCCTCTCTTAATGCCCAGCTTGACTCTGATAAGATGGCACATGAGGTAAACTTCCTTGGCTGACCCTGCCATGTTATTGTTGCCTTGGTGCTGAATGTTGCTTTCTGTTTGTAGGAGGAGAAGCGAGCACTCGTTGCCTCTCGTGACAATCTTGACAGGCTGTACCGTGACGCCAGCAACTCATTGACCATCTTGGAGAGGAGCCACCGCTTCACCATGTCCGACCAAGATCATCACCGCCATGAGCTGCAAGTATCCCAAGATGAAGTTCTGCGACTTGGACAACTGTTATCGATCAAGGATTCCACCATTAAGGATCTGCGCGCTTCCAAGAAGCTTATCGCGCAAGAGCTAGAGGCCGCTCGATTGGCTGTTAAACCTTTAGAGGACAGCTGCACCATCTTGAAGGCTCAGCGTGACAAGGCTATGGATATAGCCATTCACGCTGGATGGATCCTGATGAGGAGGCCCGGCGTCGTGGTGCCTGACGATATTGTTGTCGATGTCAAGGCCGCGCTCGATGCTGCAAGTTGTCCTTCTTCTTCTGTTGCATCTATGAAAGAATTGCCAGCAAAGATGTTTCGATGCAGTGATGTCCTGCAAAGCACTCTTTTTTATCGAGTCAGCATCTTTTTTAGAGGATGTTATATGAATTCTTATGTGCATGTGACAGTTGTGTTAGAACTCAAATATTTTGTGAACAGGGTGCTAGAACATGCCCCTGGTGCCAGCAAATAAAACGTTCTTTTTTCCTGAAGAGCTAATTATTTCGATGTTAGGGTATAGTGGTCACCCTAAACAACGCGAAAGCAAATGTGCCATGCTGGTTTTGAAGGAGTTTTCTGACTTAATCTGATTGCTCCGTTAGTAGGGTATAGTGGTCACCCTAAGTCGAGTAAGCGTGAGCATGTCACACCGACTTAAGTCATCGCCGATGTAACACCCCACTGATCCCACACAATGGATGATACCAAAAAAAAAACCTTTCTACAAAACTTATGCAACACATAGAGAAAGAAAGTATTGCAAAAATCCGGCAGCACCTCCCTTGAAAGTAGCATAACAAGGGAAGCATATAGTTTATACAGGATATAAAAGAAAGATAATTGCCATAGTATAATCAAAATGCAACTGTAGAAAAGAACATTCAGGACTAGACAAAAATAGACATCTCAGCCCACCAGACAAAACAGTTCAACTACCATGAAAGATTAGAATGTAATAATTCCCTAGACTTGACCCTTCCTGTTTAACATCATTAATAAACAGTTATTCCTTTATTTAAAAGTGTGGTGGCCGTGCTGCTACATCCCTTCTTTCCCAAAGCAAAGATCAGGTGCCTGCATCAGACAATGCAAGAGTGAGATGACACATCTCAGCAAGTAAAAAAAAAACAAACTACAGTTGGACAATGCAAGCCAACCGTGCATAAGCAACCACATGGTTCCCAACTTCTTCCTTAAATATTAATTTGCAGCAAGTAAGCAAGTAATCAATTACTCAATGCCAAGATGAATTACAAAGTAAAGATCCACCTTATCCACATCACCAAAATAGGTTCCACACTTCACCCATGAATGCACATGGCTACAGATGCAACATGACTTCTGCCTTCATACCTCTAAGGATATGAAGCTGCATCATACCCCTTCTCGGGAAACATATGATGCTCAATGTACCGGTACGGTCGGACCATAAGATCGCGACGAAACTTCAATGCAATGGATGATGAGTGCAATATGCATGACAACATCATAAGTTCTTCCCAAGTAAGAAAATGTGCTAGTCATATACTTCCACTCATTCCTCAAAATAACCACTTGAGTAACATGATCAAACCCTCAAACTTAACATATGAAATCCATGAAACATGAACATTCTCAAATGATAGTACTCAAATAACAAACAACATATGAATATGAACATAATAGCACAACATATTCAAGAACAAAACTCCTCATTAGCCAGACGGAATAACCATCACAAGTTTACTTGCCTTCACCGGAGTTTGGGCAAAAATCTCTAAGAGCGATCCGGAAGTCCACCACCTGTTTTTGACACCCAACTTAGTGCACCAAATCCATATAAAAACTCAAAGACAACACCGCACCTACGCACAATCTCAACCCCCCCGCCGTGGATAACAATTTTCTCCACACCAACCAAACTGCAGCGGCGCTGCTTAGCAATTCCATAACTTTTAAAATCAAGACAGCCATGGTGTCAAACAAAACTCCAGAGGCAACTACATAAAATTCCCCACAAGTTTTGTATACAATTTACGGTTAAATTCTAACATCTAATTACTCCTAAACAGTCCACAACATAACCCCTGCAATCTGTTTTTTTCTGTTTTGAGCAGCGACATACGCGGATTCAAACAGCGATAACTTTTAAAATATAATTCCGATTTGAGCGCATAAGTACTTGTTGGAAAGATAAGATAAAGCCCTACATGATTCTCATACTGATTAACACTAATTACTCCCGAAACATCCCCAGAAACTGCTAACACTGCTGCTGTTCATCACTCTGAAAAATCTGTTTTCTGGACAGCCACATACCCGGATTCAAACGATGATAACTTTTAATTTATAACTCCAAATTGAGCGCATAAATACTCGTTGGAAAGATAAAACAAAGTTCTACAAGATTCTCATACTGATTAACACTAATTACTCCCGAAACATCCCCAGAAACTGCTAACACTGCTGCTGTTCATCACTCTGAAAAATCTGTTTTCTGGACAGCCACATACCCGGATTCAAACGATGATAACTTTTAATTTATAACTCCAAATTGAGCGCATAAATACTCGTTGGAAAGATAAAACAAAGTTCTACAAGATTCCCAAATTGATCCCCATTAAATCTTCACGAAAAAAAACTAAAAACTGCTGGAACTACCGCTGTTCATCCACCACGCAAAATTCTGGACAGCCCCCCTCTATCTAATCGCAAACGCAACTTCTAATCAATTGAATCGCAGCGCAAATGAACAAGGGATGAACACAAAAGAAAAATCACCTTGGGTTCTCCCCTTTTCCTTCCTCCCTTCTTCCTTCCACCAAAACGATTAGAGATTCGCACCAAAAGACGATGATCCGAGCGGCACGGAGTAGCACCTAGGGAGGAGGGGATTGGGGGGGGGGGTGGCTAGGGTTTTGGTGGCTGCAACAATGGAGGGAGGAGGAGGTGGGCAGGGGGGGGGCGGCGGCCAAGGGGGAAGGGAGGAGTGGGGGGGGGGGGCGGCTGCACATGGGGGGGGTAATTAAGTGGGTGGCGGCTAGGGTTTGGGAGGCCTAATGGGCCGAAACACCAATTGCGGCCCAAATAACCCCCCGCGACAGCACTCGACCGCAACGCAACGTCAAACCAAATAAATTCTACTGCCCTAGTTGTGAATGTTTCCCACAAAATCCCAAATCCCCAAAACAACAACCGGGTGAAGGGAAAAGAAAAAAAAACAAAAGGAGCAACCCCCAACTTCTCTTCTTTGCAAACCGGGTATTACACTCTACCCCTCTTAAAAAGAATTCGACCTCGAATTCTGTCGTTTCTATCGGAATGACAAAAGAAAAGATTAACGAATCAACCACACTTACCCACAACGAAAAGTTCCGGGTACTTCTGCCGCATCAGCTCCTCTAGTTCCCACGTAGCCTCGCGCTCCGACTGATTAGACCACAAGACCTTGACATACTTAATTGATCTCCTCCTCAACACACGCTCCGAGAATTCCAATATACGCACCGGACGACACTCCAGTGTCAGATCCTGCTGCACCGCAATTGGTTCCATCTCAATCTGATGGTCCGGATCCCGCAAGAACTTCCTCAACATAGAGACATGAAAAACCGGGTGTACCCCTGCCATGGAATCCGGCAGCAGCAAGCGATAAGCCAGGCTGCCCACTCGGGCCAAGATAGTGAACGGTCCAATGTATCTTGGGCTGAGCTTCCCAGAGACACCGAACCGAACAACTCCCTTAGTGGGTGATACCCTGAGAAGGACTTGGTCACCCACAGCAAATTCCAGATCCCGCCTCCTCACATCAGCATAACTCTTCTGACGACTCTGAGCTGCCAAAATATTCTGACGAATTTCCCGAACCTTTTCAGAAGTTTGCTGAACCCAATCAGGACCAACCAGGGATCTCTCTCCCAAAGTCTCCCAGCACAGAGGAGAGATACACCGCCTGCCATACAAAGCCTCAAATGGTGCCATCTTGATGCTGGCTTGGTAGCTGTTGTTATACGCAAACTCTGCCAGAGCAAGATGATCTTCCCAGCTACCCTTCCAAGACAGAACACAAGCACGCAACATGTCTTCCAAGGTTTGGATTGTTCGCTCGGACTGACCATCCGTCTGAGGGTGAAAAGCGACACTAAGCGAAAGCTTGGTGCCCAAAGCACTATGGAGACTCTCCCAGAATTTGGATACAAATTTGGAGTCTCGATCAGAAACAATAGACTTAGGTACCCCATGAAGCCTGACTATCTCCTTCATATATAAGGGAACCAAATCTGAAGCTGAATTTGTGGTCTTCATGGGAATAAAATGCGCAGACTTAGTCAAGCGATCCACTACCACCCAAATAGCATCCCTGCCACGAGGGGAACGAGGTAGACCCACCACAAAATCCATGGTGATATGCTCCCATTTCCACTCTGGAATTTCTAATGGCTTCAGCAAACCTGCAGGCCGCTTATGTTCGGCCTTCACGCGCTGACATACTTCACAGGCGGCCACATATTTAGAAATGTCAACCTTCATCCGCTTCCACCAGAAATTTTGTTTCAAATCCCGGTACATTTTGGTTTCGCCAGGATGGACGGTGTACGGCGTTTTATGAGCTTCTCGCAGGATATCCAGCTTCACCTCTGATTTCTGAGGCACACAAAGACGGCCCCTGAAACGAACCAAATCATTCTCATCAATGGTGAACTCCCGCGGTTTACCATCACCAACCCTCCTTCGGGCTTCCTGCAAAAGACGATCCTGCTGCTGAGCCGCACGCACTCTCTCCATAAGAGATGATTGAATAAGCATCTGAGTCTCCTCGCTAGCGGTGCCGACATAACACAAAGCGATCCCCAAACGGTCCAGATCAGCGATCAACGGCAAGGCCACCATTGGAACCCCGGACCTGCTAAGGGCATCCGCCACCACATTAGCCTTCCCCGGGTGATAATGAATGGACAAATCATAATCTTTAATCAATTCCAGCCACCGACGCTGCCTCAAATTCAGCTCCTTCTGAGTAAAAATATACTTGAGACTTTTGTGATCAGTGAAAATGTCACAAGCCTCGCCATAAAGGTAATGCCTCCATGACTTTAGAGCAAAAACCACCGCAGCCAATTCCAGATCATGAGTTGGATAATTTCCCTCATGCTTCCTCAACTGCCTTGAGCCATAAGCAATCACCCTGCCTTCCTGCATCAGCACACAGCCAAGACCAATACGCGAAGCATCCGTATAAACTGTGAAACGCTTACCGCTCTCAGGCAAAGCTAGGATAGGGGCGTCCACCAACTTGCTCTTCAATGACTGATAACTGATCTCACAATCGCTGGACCAGACGAAGGGAACACCCTTCCCCAAGAGCCTAGTCAAAGGCTTAGCAATGCTGGAAAAATTTGGTACGAAACGCCGATAATACCCAGCAAGCCCCAAGAAACTTCGGATTTCAGAGACACTAGAAGGTCTCTTCCACTCCACTACAGCCGCAACATTCTTGGGGTCAACCGCAATACCCTGCTGATTAATCACGTGCCCCAGGAAAGCCACTTCAGATAGCCAAAAGGCACACTTCTTCAACTTGCCATAGAATTGATTCTTCCTTAGGGCACCCAGAACGAGACGGAGATGCTGATCATGCTCGGCCTCGGTCTTTGAATAAATCAAAATATCATCTAGGAATACGACCACAAAATCGTCCAAGAATTCATGCAGCATCCTATTCATTGCTTCCATAAACGCAGCAGGGGCATTAGTTAAGCCAAAGGACATGACTATGAACTCATAATGCCCATACCTGGTGCAGAAGGCAGTCTTCTCAATATCCTCCTCACGAATCCTCAATTGATGATAACCAGAGTTCAAATCAATTTTGGAGAACACCTGGGCACCCCTCAACTGCTCAAAGAGGACCTCAATTCGGGGAAGCGGATATTTATTCTTGATTGTCACTTGATTCAAAGCGCGATAATCCACACACAGCCGCTTGCTTTTATCCTTCTTCTCAACAAACAATACTGGGGAAGCCCATGGAGACCTGCTAGGCCTAATGAAGCCCTTAGCCAGCAGATCATCCAATTGCCGCTTTAATTCAATCTGCTCCTTTGGAGCCATTCGATACGGGGCCTTATGAATAGGCTGCGTACCCGGAATCAGCTTAATCTCAAAAGCTGCATCGCGCTCCGGAGGAATGCCTGGAAGCTCAGCCGGAAACACGTCAGCAAAGTCACACACCACCCGGATGTCCTGCACCCGCAAGGCAGCCTCACCCTCCACCACCATAGAGAAAAAGATCCCCGACTTCCTTGACCGGCGATCAGGGATCAATTGCGCCAACAAGGATAATGTGAACTTCGGGGAACTTCCCAAGAATACCACCTCCTTACCCGACGGCGCCTGCAATAATACTGTCTTCCAGAAGCAGGATATAACCGCGCGATACTGGGATAACCAATCCATACCCAAGATAACATCAAATGCCCCCAAGGAAATCACCACCAAATTGGCCGAAAAAACCTCATCAGCAAGAATGATGGAACACCCCTGACACACTGAACAGCTACTAATGGAGCCATTAGCAGAACTAACCAAAATTGGGTGACCCAACCTCTGCACCGAAAGACCAGCCCGCGACACAAAATCCTCCGAAACAAACGAATAGCTAGCGCCAGAGTCAAAAAGAGCATGGGCTGCAAATGAATCAACTGAAATCGTACCTGTCACCACGTCTCCTTGCTCCCTGCCATCCGCAGCGGGTAGCACATAAGCTCCAGAAATACCCGCAGAAGAGGAAGCTCCCGGAGTAAAATTAACAGAAGAACCCCACTGAGCCACCGGAGGAGGCTGGCGCGGAGCTCCAATCTGAGTCAGCATAGGGGCAGACGGTGCAGGAGTAGGCGCGACCTGATACTGGGGAAAACCCTGCATCGGCACAAACTGAGAAGTCCCAGGCACATAAAGCTGCTGTGGAGGAAGAGGAACTGAAAACTGCTGCTCAGCACTTGACATCATGTTGATAGTGCCCTGAGAAGAGGAGGAAGTCACCGGCTCCCATCTGAGCTTCCCATTGGGATTCCTCCTACACACCACATCCTTGTGGTCCTGACTGCAGATCGAACACCTGCCACTCCACTGGCACTCTGCACGGCGATGCGCATCTCCACAGCGGAAGCACACCAGCCCCAACCCGGGCTTAGGAACGGCCCGAAACCTCTGAGTACTCCCTCCCGAAGTACCCGAGTCAGAAGATTTGCCACGGTAAGGATGGTGGCGCTGATGCTGAGACTTGCCCCTCTTGTGAGCTGGACCTCCAGTGCTGCCCCTCCTCGAGTCCTGGCTACGAGGCTGATCAACAGCCGCAGACTTCTGCGACTCCATGGTGTACTGGTGTTGCATTTCCACACCCAGCGCCTGCTCCACCGTGGTACGGAAGTCCACCAACGGAAAGGCCCCCAGTGCATGCCTGATAGAAGGCTTCAGACCCTGACGGAACTGGCTCGCCTTCTCCATCTCATTATAAGCCACATGAGGGACAAAGCGGACCATCTTGTTGAAGCCCACCTCATACTCCGTGACAGACTTCTTCTCCTGCTTGTAGGACTGCAAGTCAATCTTCATCTTCTCCAGAAAGGTGACCGGGTAGAATCTCCTTTCGAACTGCCTGATAAAAACATCCCAAGACAGGACTCCTGGTGTGGAGGAGTGCGCTGCCTGCACGCCTCTCCACCAAATTTGTGCCTCTCCCTTCAGCAACTGAGTGCCAAAGCGAACCCGATCTCCATACGCAATCTCGAAGACATTCATCTTATCCTCCACATAAGCCAACCAATCTGCCGCCTCGACCGGAGTACCACTGCCATCAAAAGAATCCAACTTCATGCCCATCCACTGCATCAGAGTAAGACCACTGACTGGAAGAGGCACCCCGGCCCCGCCACCAGGAACAGCACCCGCAGGGACAGCGCCCCCGGGCACTTCTCCACCTCCAGCTCCCTGAGCAGCACCTGCAGGGGCGACAGGAATGGCTTGCCTCAGAAGGGCCAATTCCTGCTGCATGGCCTGCATCGCGGCTAACATTGCCGCCGGACTCATCGAGTCCCCACTAGGAGCTTGCGGACTACCCCGAGCTCTACGAGGCGGCATAGCTGTATCCACAAGGATGAGAATAATAAGTATATGAGATAAGCATAGCATCTCTCTAGATAATGTCAAAACTAGCACAGAGAATAACATAATCATATCAATAGCAAGACCGAAAACCCATCCTACATGTGCAGTGTGTCAATTTATTACTACTCCACTTGCTAGGACCTACAGCCTATGCTTTGATACCAACTGTAACACCCCACTGATCCCACACAATGGATGATACCAAAAAAAAAACCTTTCTACAAAACTTATGCAACACATAGAGAAAGAAAGTATTGCAAAAATCCGGCAGCACCTCCCTTGAAAGTAGCATAACAAGGGAAGCATATAGTTTATACAGGATATAAAAGAAAGATAATTGCCATAGTATAATCAAAATGCAACTGTAGAAAAGAACATTCAGGACTAGACAAAAATAGACATCTCAGCCCACCAGACAAAACAGTTCAACTACCATGAAAGATTAGAATGTAATAATTCCCTAGACTTGACCCTTCCTGTTTAACATCATTAATAAACAGTTATTCCTTTATTTAAAAGTGTGGTGGCCGTGCTGCTACATCCCTTCTTTCCCAAAGCAAAGATCAGGTGCCTGCATCAGACAATGCAAGAGTGAGATGACACATCTCAGCAAGTAAAAAAAAAACAAACTACAGTTGGACAATGCAAGCCAACCGTGCATAAGCAACCACATGGTTCCCAACTTCTTCCTTAAATATTAATTTGCAGCAAGTAAGCAAGTAATCAATTACTCAATGCCAAGATGAATTACAAAGTAAAGATCCACCTTATCCACATCACCAAAATAGGTTCCACACTTCACCCATGAATGCACATGGCTACAGATGCAACATGACTTCTGCCTTCATACCTCTAAGGATATGAAGCTGCATCATACCCCTTCTCGGGAAACATATGATGCTCAATGTACCGGTACGGTCGGACCATAAGATCGCGACGAAACTTCAATGCAATGGATGATGAGTGCAATATGCATGACAACATCATAAGTTCTTCCCAAGTAAGAAAATGTGCTAGTCATATACTTCCACTCATTCCTCAAAATAACCACTTGAGTAACATGATCAAACCCTCAAACTTAACATATGAAATCCATGAAACATGAACATTCTCAAATGATAGTACTCAAATAACAAACAACATATGAATATGAACATAATAGCACAACATATTCAAGAACAAAACTCCTCATTAGCCAGACGGAATAACCATCACAAGTTTACTTGCCTTCACCGGAGTTTGGGCAAAAATCTCTAAGAGCGATCCGGAAGTCCACCACCTGTTTTTGACACCCAACTTAGTGCACCAAATCCATATAAAAACTCAAAGACAACACCGCACCTACGCACAATCTCAACCCCCCCGCCGTGGATAACAATTTTCTCCACACCAACCAAACTGCAGCGGCGCTGCTTAGCAATTCCATAACTTTTAAAATCAAGACAGCCATGGTGTCAAACAAAACTCCAGAGGCAACTACATAAAATTCCCCACAAGTTTTGTATACAATTTACGGTTAAATTCTAACATCTAATTACTCCTAAACAGTCCACAACATAACCCCTGCAATCTGTTTTTTTCTGTTTTGAGCAGCGACATACGCGGATTCAAACAGCGATAACTTTTAAAATATAATTCCGATTTGAGCGCATAAGTACTTGTTGGAAAGATAAGATAAAGCCCTACATGATTCTCATACTGATTAACACTAATTACTCCCGAAACATCCCCAGAAACTGCTAACACTGCTGCTGTTCATCACTCTGAAAAATCTGTTTTCTGGACAGCCACATACCCGGATTCAAACGATGATAACTTTTAATTTATAACTCCAAATTGAGCGCATAAATACTCGTTGGAAAGATAAAACAAAGTTCTACAAGATTCTCATACTGATTAACACTAATTACTCCCGAAACATCCCCAGAAACTGCTAACACTGCTGCTGTTCATCACTCTGAAAAATCTGTTTTCTGGACAGCCACATACCCGGATTCAAACGATGATAACTTTTAATTTATAACTCCAAATTGAGCGCATAAATACTCGTTGGAAAGATAAAACAAAGTTCTACAAGATTCCCAAATTGATCCCCATTAAATCTTCACGAAAAAAAACTAAAAACTGCTGGAACTACCGCTGTTCATCCACCACGCAAAATTCTGGACAGCCCCCCTCTATCTAATCGCAAACGCAACTTCTAATCAATTGAATCGCAGCGCAAATGAACAAGGGATGAACACAAAAGAAAAATCACCTTGGGTTCTCCCCTTTTCCTTCCTCCCTTCTTCCTTCCACCAAAACGATTAGAGATTCGCACCAAAAGACGATGATCCGAGCGGCACGGAGTAGCACCTAGGGAGGAGGGGATTGGGGGGGGGGGGGTGGCTAGGGTTTTGGTGGCTGCAACAATGGAGGGAGGAGGAGGTGGGCAGGGGGGGGGCGGCGGCCAAGGGGGAAGGGAGGAGTGGGGGGGGGGGCGGCTGCACATGGGGGGGGGGTAATTAAGTGGGTGGCGGCTAGGGTTTGGGAGGCCTAATGGGCCGAAACACCAATTGCGGCCCAAATAACCCCCCGCGACAGCACTCGACCGCAACGCAACGTCAAACCAAATAAATTCTACTGCCCTAGTTGTGAATGTTTCCCACAAAATCCCAAATCCCCAAAACAACAACCGGGTGAAGGGAAAAGAAAAAAAAACAAAAGGAGCAACCCCCAACTTCTCTTCTTTGCAAACCGGGTATTACAGCCGACTTAAGCCGATTGCTCCATTAGTAGGGTATAGTGGTCACCCTAAGTCGAGTAAGCGCGAGCATGTCACACCGACTTAAGTCGTCACCGACTTAAGCCGATTGCTCCCTTAGTAGGGTATAGTGGTCACCCTAAGTCGAGTAACGCGAGCATGTCACACCGACTTAAGTCATCGCCGACTTAAGTCGATTGCTCCGTTAGTAGGGTATAGTGGTCACCCTAAGTCGAGTAAGCGGCTGATTTCAAGCCCAGCCCAATCGAAATCAGTTGTAAGTCAAGAGTCTGAATGCCTTTGAAAACAAAAACTTTATTGATGATGAAGTCCCTAGATTACAGGGTATAATGTTTCTTCGAGAATTTTTGAGGCCTGGCTAGGGATAAAACTTTCTGAGGTGCTCTATGTTCCATGCATTCCCCACTTCCGTGCCATCCATTTGAGTAAGTCGGTATGATCCCGGCCAAGTGATCTCTGATACGATGAATGGCCCGTCCCATAGTGGTGACAGCTTGTGCCGTCCTTCCCCTGTTAGAATTCCGCGAAGGATCAAATCTCCCACTGCAAAGGACTGGTGTCGCACAGCTTTGTCATGATAACGCATCAAGGTCTGCTGGTACCTAGCCGACTAAATTACTGTGTTCAATCATTCTTCCTCCAGCACATCGATATCTTCTAGCCTGGTAGCTTCTGCTTCGGCTATGCTTTCGAAAGTCAACCTCGGTGCCCCGAATATTAGGTTGGCGGGTAGCACTTAGAGATGGCAATGGGTACCCGAAACCCGAATACCCAACGGGTTTTACCCGATATGAAGGCGGGTACAGGATGATTTCTCTACCCGCGGGTATGTTAATGGGTAAAAACCTCTACCCGTTGGGTAGATAGGTACGAGTATGGGTTGGTACTACCCATACCCGTCTACCCGTGAGTAAAATATACCCGCATCGATAGCACTATAAACATCTAATAGAGTCCAACTTAACTAAAATAAAACCCTTCTCTAGTTATCATTTGTCTAGATACCAAGTTATGTAATCATATGATTTGTTATATGTGAAATTGAAGTTGTTTTTATATGTTTATTTAATATTTTGAGTGATTGGTATATTGGAATTTAACTAGATCTGAAAGCCTTCCCGACCAGAGTTCTGGACGCTGCATGTACTCCGCACTGCCCGGCATGGATTTCATCTAACAGTTGCTTCCCAATAGCCGAGTGAATGCACTTCATGAGGACTCCTGTCACACCTCTTCTGTACAATGTGCCCCCTACGAGGGTGTAGTGGGCTGACTGTCTTGTGATGCGTTCTGCTACTGCCTTGTTATCCGGTTGTTGGGGCGAAGGCAAAGACGCCACCCTTCGCTCGAGGCCTTCGCTGTAGTCGCCGGTCCGACGGAGACAAAACGGTCAGGGACACCCTTCGCTTGATACGGCATCAGACGAAGGCCCGCTACGAGGTCTTCCCACCGAGCGGCCTCATCCAGCTCGGAGGCCCACGTATGCTCCGGCCCATCGCAACGGGCCCTGCGTGGCCGCTGTGCGTTACGGGCCTAATTTGTAAAGGCGTTCCTGTAATTACAGTCTGTAACCCTGCTTTATGGGAATATTCTGGGGATAACCTAGGTAGCTGAGGGCACATGCGTCCTTAACACAAGGCGCTGGCCGCTCAGGTACCTATAAATACCCCCGCACAGTGCCCGTGAGAGGCCAGATTAACAGAGCTATTGCCATCTAGCACGAGAACCCTATTGACGTCACTGTTCACCCTTGTTGGATCCCCTTGCAACTGAGAGCAAGTTCCAACATTTGGCGCCCACCGTTCGTGCTACGAGAAAACCACCCGCGATGGCACCCAAAAGAGCTAACCCGAAGGCTGACGAGGCTGCGAAGGCAGCGCTGCTCGCCGCAAGAAAGGGCAAGGCCCTCGCCCTCACCCAATCCACCCACCAAGAGGCCACCGAAGACGAGGTTCCCCGCACCTGCGAAGACGACACTCTCCGCACCTGCAGCCCTGAGGGACAACCGCAGCCACCCTCAGGCTTCGCACCTCTGGAGGGCACGGACCTCACCGAGGACGGTGAAGTCCTCGGCGTCTCAGCAGAAGAACAGCTACAGTTGCGCGCCCTGCGCCTCAAGAACCGCAATCTCCAGAGGCAGAAGGAGATACTGGAGGCCAAGCGCCAGCACGTGTCCGCACTAGCCAAAGTGCGGCAAATGATACGCGACGAAGAGCAGAAGGCCCAGGAACTCGAGCGGGAGATTGCGCTGATGCAGCGCGAAGGCCACCTCGGTCTGCAGCGCGAGCCACCCCTCCAGCAGCGCGCACAACTCGAAGACACACACGAAGGCCACCTCGGCCTGCAGCATGGGCCGCCCCTGCAACACCGCGCGCTACCGGAGGACCCGCGTTTCCCCCAGCGCGACCACACCTTCCCGCACGCCGCGCCATTCCAAGGGGTCAACTATCTCGACGAGCGAAGTCCCCTGGCGCCACACCTGCAAGTGACGCCTTGGCCAGCTAACTTCCGGGTAGGGACCTATCCCAAGTACAACGGCAGCACTGACCCAACACAATACATAATGAGTTATCAGGTCGCCATTGCATCTTCCGGAGGGGATGACGCCACAATGGCGAAGTCTTTCATCATCGCCCTCGAGGGCCCAGCACCACCTGGTTCACCAGGTTGCCTCCGCTGTCCATTGATTCCTGGAGAAGTCTCCGGGACAAGTTCCTGCTCAACTTCCAAGGGTACCGCCCAGACACCGACGCCCTGGCCGAACTCTCGCTCTGCAAGCAGCTGGAAAAGGAGACTCTGAGGGAGTATTACCGCAAATTTTTAACACTCAAGTCACAGCTGCCCTCAGTTGATGACCAGATCGCCATCCACTACTCTATCAGTGGCCTTCGCGCCGGCGTCCTTTACAGCCACTGCATCAGAGATCCACCAAAGAACCTCCAGGAGTTATATCAGCTGTTTGAAAAGTACGCCAAATCCGAAGAGCTCCACCAGCGCAAGATTGAGTCCCAAAGGAAGCCAAAAGACGCTCCACAGTCCAGCCGCACGTGGACAAGGACTCCGCAGTCGGATTCCGGTCGCGACGGTCGCAGTCAACAGCAAGTACACAACATCGCCAACCAGCATCCCGCTGCTGACCCCCCTCGTCGCCAGGAATATCCCCCCAGGGCCGCGGAAATGGAACTCGTGGTAGGGGTCGAGGGCGTGCGCAGCAGCCGCGCCGTTTCTACTGCCTCTTCCATGGCGAAGATTGCGCCCACCAAACCAAAGACTGCCTCGAAACGAAGGCCACCAGAGACAGAATGGCATGGGCGCAGCCAGCCGACAACCCTAGAATTGTCGCGCACAATTACCAGCAACCCCCTCCACCATATATCCACGCTCCCGCCCTGCATCCACCGCACCACGCTTACCAACACCATCAGGAAGTACAAATCGTACCTCCTCCACCCCCACCACCACACCAGCAACACCAAAACATCCCCCATGCCCCAAAGCAGGAAGACTTCGCCGATCAACCATATCGCGGAGTCATCCACATGATAACTGGTGGGTCCAGCACTGACTTCGACACCAAGCGGCAGAAGCGGGACCACTACCGCAGCATCAACCATGTCGCCGTCACTGGCCCAGTCGTGCAGACAAAGTGGTCCCACATACCGCTAACCTTCTACGCACGAGACGTCGACCTGCGCAACGCCCCCCACTGCGACGCCATGGTTATCAATTGCAGCGTGGCAGGCTGGGACCTGCACAAAGTCCTAGTTGACAACGGCAGTCAGGCGGACATCATCTTCCTCCACGCCTTCAATCGCATGGGCATAAGCCACAGCCTGCTTAAGCCTTCGGACAACCCGTTGTATGGCTTCGGCGGCAAGGGCACCTTCGCCGTCGGCAAAATAGAGCTGCCTCTCTCCTTCGGTGTAGCACCCAATGCCCGAAGTGAGCAAATAACCTTTGACATTGTGGACATGGTATATCCTTACAATGCCATCATGGGACGGGGCTCCATCAATAAGTTCGAAGCAGCCATTCACGGACTGTACCTATGCATGAAGATACCAGGTCCGTTAGGCGTCATCACAGTCTTCGGCAATCAACAGACTACGCGCAACATAGAGCGGGACTTCGTGCCCGGTCAAAGAAACGTGCACTGCCTCACGGCCCAACGCGAGGTCCCCGCGCCCGCCAGCCCAGCCAATAAGCAGCATGACAAGGCACAGCTGCAGAGCAACGACGGGACCAAGACTGTCCCCCTCGACCAGGCCACGCCCAGGCAGACAGTCATTATCAGCGAGACCTTACTTCGCATGAAGAAGAGAAGCTCCTCTGCTGCCTGTCCAAGAACAAAGATGTCTTCGCCTGGTCGGCCCTTGATCTTGTCGGGGTTAGCCGTTCAATAATTGAACACAGTCTGGGAATCGACCCTTCGGTAAGGCCGAAAAAGCAGCGGCTTCGCAAGATGTCCGACGAGAAGACGGAGGCCGCCAAGGCAGAAGTGCACCGCCTCCTGGAAGCCAAATTCATCGAGCCGGTGGCTTACCCCACATGGCTCCCAATGTCGTGATGGTGCAGAAAAAGAGCGGGAAGTGGCGAATGTGCATCGACTTCACCAGTCTCAATAAAGCCTGCCCAAAGGACAATTTCCCGTTGCCGCGGATCGACAAAATAGTCGATAGCGCGGCCGGATGCGAAGTCATGTCCCTCCTCGACTGCTTCTTCGGTTACCACCAGATATACATGAAGGAAGAAGACAAGGCTAGCACCAGCTTTATAACACCCTTCGGCACATATTGCTTCATCAGAATGCCGGAGGGACTCAAGAACGCCGGGTCCACCTTCTCCAGGCTTACCAAAACAGTGCTCGAAGGGCAAGTTGGCAGAAACATATTCACATATGTGGACGACATTGTCGTCGCCAGCAAGAGCAAGGAGGACCACCTCGCCGACCTCGCCGAAACATTCGCGAACATGCGAGACACACAACTCCGCCTAAACCTAGAAAAGTGCGTCTTCGGCGTTCGCCAAGGCAAAATATTGGGCTACCTGGTATCACACCGCGGCATCGAGGCCAACCCAACCAAGATTCAGGCCATCATAGACATGACGCCTCCGCAGTCCGTCAAGGACGTCCAGCGCCTGACAGGCAGATTGGCCGCTCTCAACAGATTCATCTCCAGGTCCGCCGAGCGAAGTCTCCCCTTCCTCAAGACACTCCGTGGTGCAAAAGACTTCGCCTGGGGACCAGAGCAGGCGGCGGCCTTCGCCTCATTAAAACAGTACCTGACAGAGTTGGCCGTCCTTACCAGCCCCGACCCCTCGCTCCCCCTGCTACTCTACGTCGTGGCTTCGCCACATGTGGTCAGCGCGGCACTAGTGCAGGAGCAGACTGTCGAGGGCGTGGTCCGGCAGTGCCCCGTGTACTATGTCTCCGAAGTGCTGACACCCTCCAAGTGCAACATGACAGAGCTGGAGAAGATTGCCTACGCAGTCGTCATGTCGTCGCGCAAACTGCGCCATTACTTCGAAGCATTCAAGGTCCGAGTCACCTCAAACAGGGGACTCGGCGAATTATTCAGAAACCCGGAGGCATCGGTGAGGATTGCCAAGTGGGCGGCCGAACTCTCCGGCTACCACATCTGCTTCGAGCCCAGGACAGCCATCAAGTCTCAAGTCCTGGCAGACTTCGTCGTCGACTGGACTGGGCCAACAACACAGCCAGACCCGTCCGCAGAGAAGATTTGGACGATCCATTGCGACGGCGCATGGTGCCATGCGGGGGCAGGCGTCGCTGCAGTCATCACCTCACCAGTCGGGGTCAAGCACAGATATGCAGCATGCCTCAGCTTCAATCTGGAATCCGACAGATGCACAAATAATATAGCAGAATAGGAAGCAGTCATCCTCGGCCTTCGCAAGCTAAGGGCCCTCGGAGTCACCACCTGCATCATCAAAACAGACTCCAAGGTGGTTGCCGGCCAAGTCGAGAAAGACTATGCAGCAAAGGACCCCGCGCTCATGTAGTACCTCGTGGCCATCCGAAGTCTCGAGAGGCAATTCAAAGGGTTCACCTTGCAGCATGTGGATCGGACCAAGAATGAAGAGGCCGACGCATTGGCCAAGGCTGCCGCCAGGGGCGAAACTCTGCCCTCCGACGTGTTCTTTCATGTCATCGGCACGCCAGCCGTCCGGAGCCCCGAAGGGCTCCAAATAACCAATGACAGCGAGGGCCACCGCATAGTCAACCTTATCATGACCGAAGACTGGTGGGCACCAATAACCCTGTTCCTACAGGGGTATTATCATCCAGCCGACATCAGTGAGGCCAAGCGCCTCAGACATCAAAGCCGAGACTTCGCACTGATTGAAGGCCAACTCTACAAAAAAGGGGTCAGTCAGCCAATGCTTAAGTGCGTCACCGAAGCCGAAGGCATCCAGATCCTACGTGAAGTCCACAGTGGCACGTGCGGCTCGCACGCAGGTCCAAGGGCCCTGGCTGCCAAGGTGATCCGCCAAGGCTTTTACTGGCCCGCAATAATCTGCGCCGCAAATCGGGTCACAAGGTCCTGCGAAGCCTGCCAGAAGTTTTCTCCTCGGTCAGGCAGCCCCTCGCAGTATACAAAGCTGATCGCCCACACGTGGCCTCTCCAACGCTGGGGCCTGGACATCGTCGGGCCCCTGCCCACCGCTCAAGGGAACCTTAAGTTCGCCTTCGTCGCTGTCGAGTACTTCACCAAATGGATCGAGGCAAGGGCTGTTTCTACAATAACATCAAAGACTGCCCAAAAATTCTTCTGGCAGAACATTGTTTGCCGCTTCGGAGTACCGTCCGAACTAACAGTTGACAACGGCAAGCAGTTCGACAACCAAGACTTCAAGGATTTTTGTTTCTCCATTGGCACCAAGCTTGCCTTCGCCTCAGTCTATCATCCGCAGTCCAACGGGGTCGTGGAACGCGCCAACGGGAAAATCTTCACAGCTGTCAAGAAGATGCTCCTTGATGAAAAAAAGGGCAGATGGACCGATTTGTTACCTGAGGCAGTCTGGGCACTAAACACGACTGAGTGCAGGGCGACCGGGTTTACTCCCTTCCGCCTTCTATACGGATCGGAGGCCATGACCCCGCAAGAAATAAAGCACGGGTCCCCGCGAACAGTTCCGTCAGCCGTCCCCGACGTGGACGAGCCAACTTCAAAGGATCTCATTGACAGAGACCGAGTCTTCGCCCTACAGGCCCTAAACAAATACCAAGCCCAGACCAAAGCATGGCGCGACCACAGTGTCATCCCAAGGGAGTTCAGCGAGGGGGACCTCGTACTCGTCCGAACAGCTCGGACGGAGTCCAAGGGCAAGCTGGAGCCCAAGTGGGAGGGCCCCTTTATAGTCAAGACAAAAGCTTCCCCCAGCGCTTACAGGCTCACAACGCCAAACGGCGAGGACCTGGAGCACTCCTAGAACATCGACAACCTCCGCAAATTTTTTGTTTAACTCTTCAGGGCTGATTTCGCCCTTGTAATTCGCAAAAACAATCTTGTACCGGCCCGCACTCTTTTCCTCCCGGGGGGTGAGGTTTTTAACGAGGCGGAGCCATGTAATATATGTGTGAAAATCCCCCGCAAAAACATGCGTCGAAAAAAGACCGCGACGACGGTCTTCGACATTCGACCAATACGAGGTCACCGCGAGGCTAAGCGCTAGCCACCCTCTCGTGCGACAAGTCCGCGCAGAAGTTGCCTAAGGGTGCAGCCGGACTAGCACAACAAGTGCGAAAAAACCAAAGTCTACCGCGAAGACTATCCACGCAGAAGTCGCCTAAGGGTGCAGCCGGACTAGCACAACAAGTGTGAAAAAACCGAAGTCTACCGCGAAGACTATCCGCGCAGAAGTCGCCTAAGGGTGCAGCCGGACTAGCACAACAAGTGCGAAAAAACCGAAGTCTACCGCGAAGACTATCCGCGCAGAAGTCGCCTAAGGGTGCAGCCGGACTAGCACAAGAAGTGCGAAAAAACCGAAGTCTACCGCGAAGACTATCCGCGCAGAAGTCGCCTAAGGGTGCAGCCGGACTAGCACAACAAGTGCGAAAAAACCGAAGCCTACCACAAAGACTGTCCGTGCAGAAGACACCTAAGTGTGCAACCGGACTAGCAAAACAAAAGCAGAAACGACAACATCAAACCGTCCGCGCCAAGACCAACTATAATCGCACCAGCACAGCACAACAAAACACACCAGACAAAGTACACAACACCTTCGCAGGCATAGACAAGCGAGGGCACACAACTTCATCATACAAGCCTTTACACATACACAAGCGAGGGCACCACACTCTACATCGGCTCAACCTTAGGAATAATTCCCATCTCCCTATAATTAAATAACATTATCCTAAGCTCCTCACCCGCAAAAAGACTTCGCAGTTCCCCTTCACCTGTATTCACGGCGGCCGGCAAAGACAACAATTCCTGCCGGCCAGCCCTACTCACACGAAGCCGAGCCCCCTCCGCCCCACTAACTCTACGCTTCGCAACCGCCCTTCGTCGTCGTCGCCCGGTGCTAGGACCTGGCACATCTCCTGCGTCCGTGGCGTGCGGCGAAGCCCCGCCGCAGCCACATCCAAGGCCGCAAAGTAGTCCAAATCCTCCGACGACGACTCCTCAGTCCACTCAACCGAGCTCCTAGAGTCAGCAAAATCAAAAAACTCAGATGCAGATCCACCACATTCATTACCATCTCCCGCGGTCGAAGCCGCCAAAAATTTAGTAGTAGCGGTTGCATGCGCAGGCCCAAAATCTTGAACCTGCGCAGCAACCAAAATTCAGCAACATATACAAATTTCCCCAACCCTCTACACCCACTACGCCACCTGCGAAGGCCCTGACGTTGCGGGAGCCTCCGCCGTTGGCTCCGCCGTTGCTTCCGCCGTTGTTTCCACCGCCACCGCTGCTGGATCTTCAGCACTCGGCGCAGCAGCTGCGGGGGCATCAGGCGCGCCTTCGGCGACCTCTGGGGGCAGGTCTTCGCCGGCCACAGCGGATGCGGGGGCATCCGATGCGTCTTCCGCAGTCTCCGGGGTCGGCTCCAGGGCGACCCCAGACACGGCCCCCGTCGGGGTCGGCTCCGGGTCAGGCAGCACGCTGTTCAACGCCCCGAAGTCGTCCACCCTCTCGCCACGCGCCGCCTAAGACAAAACACACAAAATTCAGCACACATACACAGCCTACATCCAACAAACACCAAACGAACGAAAACGTTACCTGAGCCCTCGCCGTCTCGGCCCGCTCCCTGACCACCTCGCGACCGTGCGGACCCCACATCCGGTCGTAGATGGCTCCGGCGGATTCCTTCACTACTGGGTCCTCAACCTTAAAGATATCTCGCTCAAAATCTTCATCGGCTTGGTCGAAGACCTCGAAGTGCCGGCACCCTTCACGGGAAAGCGCGTTCATCGCCCCCTCGCAAGTGACCAGGGAGGCATACGCCATAAACCCCTCCACGACAGTGGGGAGTGCCTGCAACTCCTCCTGCACCCACTCCAGGCAGCAAAGTCCGGGCTCTCGGTCCGGCACTTCGAAATCACCGGTCCCCGCGCCCAGCCCACGGTATGTATCTATAAGCAGCTGGCGCGTCCGCTCTGCCTCCGCGCGTGACATGGCCTCGGCCCTCTCCACGCGGCTCTGCAGGGCGGTGAGCCGCTCCTGCAGCTGCTCGGCGCGCTCCCTAGCAAGATTGCCCTCCGCCCGTGCCAGGTTAGCCTCCGCCTGCGCAGCCTGCGCCTTGACAAGGGCCTCGTTGGTCTCCCTCCTCTCCCCCGCCAACTGGCGCCGGAGGTCAGCTTTCTCTCCCTCCAGCGTGGCCACCTTGTCCGCCAGCTTGCGACACTTACTGTCGGCAGCCGATTTTTCACGGACGGCGTCAGCGTGTTGTGTCCGAAGTCTCTCGACTTCGGCAGCCACAGCTGCCGTGAGGGCCCCCGACGCTGTGCGGCTGGCGAAGTCAGCCACCTGCAGAGCAGTCGTAAGACCGCGACCCCAGTAAGCCGATATATATATATATATAAAAAACGAAGTCCAGCTCAGCGGACCTGATTTAGCGCCTCCGTCACCTCCTTCAGCCGGCGGGACGCAGCGCCCGCCTCATCCCTGACAACCGCGAGGGCCGACACCTCGCCTCCGGCGCTAAGAGCCCCGCCCTTCGCCTTCGGCACTGCGGCAACCGTCGTGGTCGCCGCGGCAGGCGCAACCATAGCAAGTTGGCCTTCGCCCGACCCTGCGACGTACCAATGAATAAATTTAAAAAAAAAGCCAACGACTTACCACCAAGATAGTCGTCCACAGTAATATCGATGGCGAAGTCGGCGACACGTTTGCCCGACAACGGCAACGCTCGGGCCGCCTTCGCGACCTCCGCCACTCCGCTGGACGGCGGCACCGCCTTCGCCGATTTGGAGCCTCCGGCGCCTGCCGTTGCCTCCGGCGCCTTGCTAGATGCAGGGACGCCCGACTTCGCCGCCAGCGGCGGCCTGCCTCCGCCGGGGGCCGTAGCCTTCGCAGCCCCCCGCTGCCTCTTCGGCCTGGCTTCAACGAGCCTGACAGCCGCCTGGCGCTTTTGTGCAGCTCCCTGGCGATCCTTGTCCATCACTGCCGACACAACAGCAGCAATATTCCGCCCGTAAGGAAAAACCCTCCATTCACGAACCATGCGAGATGTAAAATAGTCCTCGCCAGCCGCGTGGGGGATAGGAACATTTCTAGGCCAACAACCCCCGGTCACCATCAGCATCCGAGCCGAAGACTCCCGGAGCTCGGGCGAAGACATCCTTCCCCCCGGGGCCGCGCACGTCCTCATCAACTCTCTAGCAAAACCATCAGAAACCCCAAGTCCTCCCATAACAGTACCTAATTTTCTCTTTTTAGAGGATGGGGCGGCCGCCGGCGAAGGGTCGTCTCCAATCTCTACCACTGGCTTCTTCCCACGGCGGTCCACATCGTCTTGACCAGGATAGCCGTCATACGGCAATTGATTTAATTCAAAAACCCTGTTCAAGCAGTCATTCGACCCGCGGATATCAAAGCTACGCTGGCCCTCTATCCTCGGCACATAACGTCCAACGAGCCGCACCGCCCCATCCTCCGCCTCACGCACAAAGGCGGCCGGATCGCGGTTTTGCAGATTCAGCGCGAAGGCGGGACTCCACACCACCTTTCCGCCATGGAAAGGCATCTGGCGACGGCATACTTCGCCCAACGCCCAGCCATGCACCAAGGGCCATACCCCGTACGCCACAAATTCTTCAACCAAGTCGCGCCCACTGCTCAGGCCGGCGGCGCACTGTAGGGCCCCTTCGTCCGCATCCTCCTCCGCCACTTCAAAGGGCGGGTACGCAGAGTAAAAATGAGAACACATCTCGGACACGGGGAGTCCCTCATGGCCTTCGACGACACCCTCAGCAACGTAAAACCAAAACTCATTCCAGTTGCCCCACTTGTTGTGGGCGCAAGGAACCAACTCGACTACCTGCATCGTGGTCTTGCCGGTCTTCGGCGTGAACGTGTAGGACCCAAACTGAGCAACTTCGTCTCCAATCATCCTCTTCTGCCAGTGCAGACAATAATACTTCGCAAAAACTTTGACCGATGGCCGTCCGCCGTACGAAGTCGTCGCCCAGACATACTTCGACAGAGCCACCACGGCATTCGGTGTCAGCTGATGTATCTGAACGTTGAACCTGCGCAGGACTTCGCCAACAAATCGGTGCGCAGGCAGGCGGAGACCGGCGGCGAAGAACGCCTCGAACACAACCAACTCGCCCTCCGGCTCGGGGACTTCCTCCGTCCCCGGCACACGAGCAACTCCGCCGCCGAAGTAACCCAACCGCTGCATATCTTGCACGCGGACCGACGACATCCGCGACACGCCAAAATCAACAGAATCGCCGGCGCGCAACTCCTCCACCATCAAGCTACTCAGCGTCTCCTCAGACGAGGTGTCGGCCGTCGGCGAGGCGTCGGCCGGTGGCGAAGCGGCAGCGGAAGAAGAGGAGGTCGGCATCGCTACGTACCGTCGGCGGCGGCGGGCGGTCTGCTTCACTCGAGCCAGATCTCTGGCGAACAAGAGCGCGGCGGGCAGACGAGCAACAGGACGGTGAAAAGAGGTGGCTAGGGTTTTCACGGAGCGCGGAAAGTGAAGTTCAAAAAGCACCGACCCCCGCCCCCTTTTATAGGCAGGGCGCGGCTCTTCGGGGAACCCGCACTCTAACAGGGCGCGGCGCGTCGGGAAACCCGCAATCCAACAGTACGCTGTCAATCAACAGTCACGTCAAAAACCCCCGCGGAACCACTTCGAGCGAGGGCAGCGTCTCCGCCATCTAGCGACGTCTTCGGCACCAGGTGACTTTGTCGAACTGGTCCCTCGGAGGGCAAATGTTGGGGCGAAGGCAAAGACGCCACCCTTCGCTCGAGGCCTTCGCTGTAGTCGCCGGTCCGACGGAGACAAAACGGTAAGGACACCCTTCGCTTGATACGGCATCAGACGAAGGCCTGCTACGAGGTCTTCCCACCGAGCGGCCTCATCCAGCTCGGAGGCCCACGTATGCTCCGGCCCATCGCAACGGGCCCTGCGTGGCCGCTGTGCGTTACGGGCCTAATTTGTAAAGGCGTTCCTGTAATTACAGTCTGTAACCCTTCTTTATGGGAATATTCTGGGGATAACCTAGGTAGCTGAGGGCACATGCGTCCTTAACACAAGGCGCTGGGCGCTCAGGTACCTATAAATACCCCCGCACAGTGCCCGTGAGAGGCCAGATTAACAGAGCTATTGCCATCTAGCGCGAGAACCCTGTTGACGTCACTGTTCACCCTTGTTGGATCCCCTTGCAACTGAGAGCAAGTTCCAACACCGGTTCTTCTTCATTTTTTATGTACCTGATAATAGGCTCTCTCCATTCATTGGGGTCCGACTCTGGTTGGCTCAAGGTGTTGCACTCTTCCATCTGATCTGAGAGGATACTTGGTTGTGATATTTCTTGGACGAAGATCCTGAGTGGAGCCTAGGCCCGACTGGATCCCAGCTTCGATAACGCGTCTTCTGCCGCGTTGCGGTCTCTTTCCATGTGATGGAACTCCAATCCTTCGAATTTGTCCTCCCATTTTCGGACGGCTGCACAGTACTTGCCCATGGAATCAGTCGAGCAATCCCAGTCTTCGTTTATCTAGCTTATGACCACTAGCTAATCTCCATATACCATCAACTTCTTGATGCTGAGTGATACAGCGATGTTTAATCCATGGACCAGTGCTTCATATTCTGCTACATTATTTGATGCCGAAAACGATAGCTAGAGTGCATACTTGAGTTGTTCACCTCCAGGAGCAATGAAGAGAATCCCTGCACCTGCTCCCTACAACTTCAGTGAGCCATCAAAGTACATTCTCCATACTTCGGTAGTCTTTGGGTTGTCTGGGACCTGATGTTCAGTCCACTCAGATACGAAGTCAACCAGTGCCTGAGTTTTGATTGTCATGCGGGGCCGGAACTCTATGTCGTGAGCTCCCAGCTCGCATGCCCACTTGGCTATCCTTTTGATAGCTTCTTTATTATGGAGAATGTCTCCTATTGGAAATCTTGTGACTACTATGACTTTGTGGTCATCAAAGTAGTGACGGAGCTTGCGAGCGGTTAGAAGTACCGTGTATAGCAACTTCTGGACTTGGGGATACTTCATTTTTGAGGGCCCAAGAACTTCGCTGATGAAGTAGACTGGATGCTACACCGGGTATGTATGTCCTTCCTCCACCCGCTCGACTACTAACGTGGTGCTCACCACGTGAGTCGTGCAGGAGATGTATAACAATAGCTCTTCTGCTGGCTGATTCGGCATGGCTCGGCGTGGTGGCTTGAGTACTGGTGGTGTAGTCAGGAACTTTTTCAGTGCCTCTAGAGCTTCCTGTGCCTCTGTGGTCCACTAAAACTTGTCCACCTTTTTGAGCAATTTGTAGAATGGAATGTCTTTCTCACCTAGCCTTGATATGAACCTGCTCAGGGCTGCCATGCATCCAGTATGCCTCTATACCTTTTTCTGCGATTGTGGCGCTTCCATTCTCATGATGGCCTCGATTTTTTCTGGGTTAGCTTCAATTCCTCGGTGGCTGACAATGAATCCGAGTAACTTCCCTGCCGGTACTTCGAAGACACACTTTTCTGGATTAAGCTTCCACCGGTATCGCTGCAAGCTGTTGAAGACCAGCTGCAAATCTTCGATGAAGTTTTCTGAGTTTTCTGTTTTGATCACCACATCATCGACATAGGCTTCCACCCACTTTCCCCAGTGATCGGCTAAGCATGTTTGAATTGGTCTCTGGTAGGTCGCTCCTGCGTTCTTGAGGCCGAACGACATGGAGGTACAACAGAAAGCTCCAAATGGGGTGATGAATGTAGTTTTCTCCTCATCTTCTTTTGCCAAGCTGATCTAATGGTATCTAGAATAACAGTCTAGGAAGGGCAACATAGAACAGCCAGCGGTCGAATCAACCACCTGGGGTGCCCGAAGGGATCCTTCGGACAGTGCTTGTTGAGATCAGTATAGTCGACGCACATGCGCCAATCTACTTTATTCTTTTTTAGTACAAGAACAAGATTTGCTAGCCACTCAAGATGTAGCACTTCTATAATGAACCCTGCAGCCAATAAGCGAGCTAACTCGGCGCGAATAGCTTCTCTCTTGTCAGGCATGAAACGACGCAGCTTCTGTCGAATTGGCCTTGCTTGAGGATAGACCTTCAATTTGCGCTCGGCCAGTTCTCTCGGGACTCCCGGCATATCCGCAGGTTGCCATGCAAATACGTCTTGGTTATCTTGCAGGAACCGGATGAGCGCGCTTTCCTATTTGCCATCAAGGCTGGAACTGATGATGGTAGTCTTGCGCTCATCGGCAAATCCCAAGATGATTCTTTTGGTCTCCTCAATTGGCCGTATAGAGGTCACGGCTTGAGCTTCGTTCGTGGGTATTGCGAGGTCTTCCTTAGGCTTTGCGTCCGCCTGTGTGGAGGAAGTCGTCGGAGGTCTAGTAGTAAGAGCCGCCTGGATGGCTCCCTGAAAGCATTCCACGGTGCCTTGGAAGTCAGCGTGCACGGCGATGATTCCTTGCGGTCCTGGCATCTTCAATATCATGTATGAAAAGTGCGGAATGGCCATGAATTTCGCCAATCCCGGCCTGCCGATGATGGCGTTGTACCCGCAGTCGAAATGCGCCACCTCGAACCTCAGGAACTCGGTTATGTAGTTTTCTGGAGTTCCAAAGGTGACGGGCATGTAGATGTGCCCGAGCGGGTACTCTCCTTCGGTCGGCACAATGCCGAAGAAAGGGGTGTCTGACTCGGTGAGGTCTTGGAGTGCGACCCCAAGCCTAGGAGCGTCTGAGGGAAGGTAACGTTGATGCTACTTCCCCCGTTCACTAGTACTTTCTTTACCCTGCTCTCTCAGATCACCGGATCGACAAGGAGCGAGTACTTGCCGGGATGGTCGAAGTTGAGCCATTGATCCGCTCGGCTAAAAGTGATTGCATGCTCCGACCACCGATAAGGAGCTGGGGCATTGGTGGTTGCCACCAGGACCTGCCAGTCGTTGAGCTTATGCTGCCTTCTGTTCTCCTGCGACCCACGTCCCCCGAAGATGACGTTGACTTCCCTATCAACGCGCGGGAATGCTCCACCCCCTCCCCCTTCTGGTTGCTGAGGCTGCCTGGGCTCGCCAGGCCCTCCTCGTGGTGGGGGAGGTGGTAGAGGCTGGAACGGTCGGCCATTTCCGATGGAGTGCTTGAAGTCCCTGCAGTTTTGTAAGGTGTGGCACATGTCCTTGTGGTACGGGCACTGGGCATCGAGGATGTCATCCAGTGTCCGCTCGCCTCCACGGGGTGCCGCTCGGGCACGAGCGACGGGTGGTCCGGCGATGTGGACCACCTCACGAGGCCTCTTCTCCCAACGCCTGTCGGGTTGCTAGTTCATGTCATGCCATGGTAACCTCAGCCTCTTCTCCCTCACGAGTCACCCTTGCAGTTGAGCGCACTCTGGCCATTTTTGATGGATTTTCCACTATTTGACAAAGCTAACGTATTTTTTGTAGTTTGACGAAGTCAGTCTGTTTGACGAAGCTAATTTCAGATGACGAAGCGCTCGCTCGAGAGAGCAATGAAAAAGCTTCGGTTGTGGTTAAATTTTTTAACAGCACAACAGTGCGATGGCAATGAATGTTGTGGTAACTCTCCACCAACCCGTCTGTTTATATAGTGCTGCAAGTCAGAGGGTGAACCTCTAGACCGCCTCTATACGTTGAGCGGTGGACCACCTGGCGCTCGGAAGGCGAACCCTCAAATCGCCTGCATTCGCTGAATGGTGGACCATCTGGCGACTGGAGTATTTTAATCGTTTCTCGGCAACGAGCTCAGGGAAGGTGTTTTTCGGACCTTCGGCATTCCGAAGCCTTCGTGTTTTTCGCGGATCGAGCTCGTTACAAAAAACGATCTAGCACCACGAAGGGGCTACTGTTGGGGGCCTTCTTCCTCGCCGAAGGTCCTCTGAGCAAAAACACCTTCTGCAAGACGATATGCCGAAGCTATCATCAACAAAGCTTTGGCACAATGATGTGCTTGAGACGAAGAACAACACCGACTTAAAGAGGAAAAGACCATCTAGTCCCTAGCATTTTGTATCATGGGTATGATTAGATGTCAAGGACACAAATGTAATTTTGTCCGGGCTGTGCCCCATGCTTATAAATAGGTGAACAGTACCCCTGTACTGTTCATGCTGACTTGTATTCACTCGCACGACACTCTTGGATTTTCACCTTCTGTCAAACCAAAGGTATAAATGTAATTCGATATTGTTCATATTCATTTATGATAATATAATATAATAAAAATGTTCTGATAATATCATATGATTATTCATGTTACTTTCCATGTTTCATATGCTTCCACTTCCATTATTATATACTGAGTTGATGAAGGTATGTCCTTCATAACCTTAGTCTGAAGATCATTATATCCTAAGGGAGATAATGCTTCGAAGGACGATGGTCTTTAACTATTAACATTTTGTGTTGCCTTGTTCTTAACTCATAGCATTTGAGAACAAGTGACCAACACTAGGCTTTATCAAAACCCGAGATTCAAGTGGAAGCTCTAGTGGTGGTCCAACAAAATGCAGCTTCCTCGTTCTCCTAACTTGAGAAGTTCCAGACCCAGCTGCGGAATCTCCACCAGCACCAGAATCCACGCCTGCAGAATACCCACCAGCATCGTCTCCAGCATCATCTCCCACATCATCTCCACCATCATCTTCATCATCATCTCTCGCATGATCTCAGCATTCTATGAAACAAGTAGGTTACATCATACAACATTAAGTAACTCAAATAATGTAATTTAACAACTAACTTACATCGTGTGGAGGCAAATGTTCTGCCAGCGCTCTGTGTCTGCTCATGGTAGAACCTGTGCCCTGAAAAACCGAATCCTCACTCCTCGAGCTGCTCCTCGTCCCAAGCAAACTACGAGCAAAAGACCTCATTTTCTTTGACATCCTGATTTAACAAAAACAAGTTAGTACATAAATCGACAATAAAATAATGAAAAAATTAAAAAAATATAAAATATACAATAAAATAATGATCCATACTCATCAATCGTAATCGTAATCAAAATCAGGATCTAGTTGCTTTCGTCGATTCGATGGACGCCAAGTAGCTTTCTTCTTTCTCGTCACTCATTTTCTTTTTGAAGGAACCTCTACATCATTTTGATCGCCTAATAAAGATTCTTCCAACATTTCAGTTTGTACATTAAACATGCTGGTAAGTTCATCGTCTTGGAAAATCTCAGTAGCCCCCAGTTTCTGCTCGATTTGACTTTCAACCTAACTAGCATCACCAGGAGCATATAGTCGTTCACGAGGATTAACTTTGTACACTACCCTCCAATCAACCAAACCCTTTTTCTTAGATGGATATGTCATATAATACACCTGCTCGCATTGGTGGGCAAGGATTATATTGTTGTGGCCTTTTAATTGATCGTAGTGTTTGACTTCCACCATGCCATATTGGTTTTCTCGCGTTGTATTTGGAGAAAACCAATCACAATCGAAGAACACCACTTTGAGTTGTTTATCTCCAAAAAACTTGTACTCGAGTATATCATTAATGACTCCATAATAATTAGTCACCTTCCCATCATCATCGACAGCTCTAGTTACAACTCTGGAATTTGTCGTGGCTGCTAGAGGATGATCATCTTCGAACCTTGTAGAACGGAATCTAAAACCATTGACATCATACCGACCATAACGTCTGGCAGTTACTGCACCTAGGGACAATTATCGAAGGTCCGGGTGTATATTGTCATTTATATCTACATAATCTCGAAACAAACACAAGAAATTAGGTCCCCCATCTTTTCCCTCTCGATGAATCTGGTCACGTTCACAGCCAGACATCCAATTTTGAGAATCAAATTCACTATTAGTACAAGGAAACAAACCTTTTATTATAACAAAAAAAATTGTAGTGGCAATGACTAAAAATTAAGTTTACACTTACAGTAGAAACTGACTCATCTCTTCCATGTTGTTATACATGTAGAGCAGTCTTCCATTCGTCATTGGTGAAACAGTATGTTGTGATGGGTCCTACAGTTTTGCCCCACCATTGAAAAATTTCAAGATCACTGATAGGGGGCTCGTCGACATGATACCCCAATGCAGGGGCACTGACATTGTGTTCCTCTGCAAAGTACAGGCCCATGAACGATGCTATCTCTTTGTATTTGAATTCTTCAGCGATGGACCCTTCAACTCGTCTCTTATTACCAACCATTGCACGTAGCTTCTTTAGTTTCCTTTCGATGTGATACATCCATCTATACTGCACAGGACCTCCTACCTTAGCTTCGTATGGTAGGTGAACAAGTAGATGTTGCATCGGATTGAAGAAACCTGGTAGAAATATTTTTTCAAGTTTGCAAACCAAAATCGATATTTGTTGCTCAAGCTTCTCCATCATCTCTTTCTTTATTTATTTAGCACAAAGATGTCTATAAAAGTAGCTTAGTTCCGCTAATGCTTTCCAGACATCATTTTTTACAAAACCACGAAACATAACAGGAAGGAGTCTTTCCATTATTATGTGGTAGTCATGACTCTTCAAGCCGGAAAACTTGCCCGTCTTCAAATTCATAGACCTTTTAAAGCCCGTGGCGTAACCATCTGGGAACTTTAAGTTTTTAACCATTTCATCAATTGTTTCTTCCTTTTAGGTTTAAGACTGAAAGGAGCACGTGGCTTCTTCTGGTTCTCTCCTATCTCCATAGTTGGTCTTTTACAGATTAAGGCCAAGTCTTTTCTAGCCTTAGGGTTGACTTTTGTTTTGTTAGTGATATTCATGCAAGTGCTGATAATGCTTTCACCCATATTTCGTTCCTGGTGCATCACATCAATGTTATGCATTAGAATCAAGGCTTTCATATAAGGGAGTTCCCATAGACCACATTTGTGAGTCCAATTATGCTCGGTTCCATAACATTCAAAACGATTTCCATGTTCGTTTAGTTTCAAATCATTAAGTCTCGCGAGAATCTCTGGATCACTAAGACGCTTGGGTGGTCCCCTCATCACAATCGTGTCCTTTTTAAAAACGTTCCTATCGAACTTGAACGGATGATCCTCTAGCAAAAAACATCTATGGCAATCGAAGTAATATATCTTTCCACCAAACTTTAGTCGAAAGCATAAAGTGTCTTCAATGCATATCGGACATGTCAAAATCCCATGACAACTCCATCCAGCAAAGATACCATAAGCCATAAAATCATGAATAGACCACAAAAACGCAGCTCTTAGGTTGAACTTCTGTTTCTTGTAACAATAGTATGCCTTGACTCCTTCCCACAAAATTTTAAATTCTTCAATCAGGGGTCTCAACATCACATCGATCTTTGTTCCAGGATGATCCAGACCAGGTATTACAAGACAAAAGAAAATAAATTCATATTTCATGCATAGAGATGGTGGAAGGTTGTATGGAACAGCAAAGACGGGCCAACATGAGTAGGACATTGCAGTTAGATTGAAAGGCGAGAAACCATCTGTTGCCAAACCGAGACAGACATTCCGCAATTCATCAGCAAAGCTGGAATCAAAAGCATCTAGCCCCTGTTTGGTTGAGATTCTGGGCGGATTCTGGCCGCTAGAAGCAGAAGCCGCGACCAAACGCCTACTTCTGGGCCAGCATTTGACTGCCGCGCTTCCCACAGAAGCTGCCCGCGTATAGGAAACGAAAAGCTGCCCGACCCACGTGTCCTTCGGAAGCCGGGCTATTCGCGATAGGGTTTCCATCGTGCCCGCGCCTCAGCTCTCTCCCCTCACAACGATCGCCGCCGCCTCCTCTGCCGCAGCGGGTCAGGGGCCTCGACCACACTCCCCTCTGCTCATCCGCCGCATTCGTCGCTCGTCTTCTCAGGTACGCGGTTCATTTCCTCCATTCCATTCTGTATCCACTCGTCGTCCTCCCCCGGCTGCCTCGTTTCGAAAAGGTCCCTGACCGTTGACGTCGCCAGGGTTTTGCCCGCGCCGCCGCAACTCCGTCCGCAAGGTTGGACTCCACCCGTATCCCAACTCCTCGTCTTCGCAGGTACATTCGTAACTTCCATTTCCACCCTGTCTCCCCCCATGTGCTGTTACGGATCTGGTCATCCCCCATGTACTGATTAGGGTTTAGGTTGCATCGACGTCCGTGGTTAATACTTCCCCCTGTAATCAAGACAATTTCACAACTGCTTACTAACGATTATCATGTGACATTTGATGTTCAGATTTCGTGGAGTGAGCGGTTTTTCCCTGTTGCATCAGAAGCTCCACTCCTATGAAGGTGATGTTCACATCATTTTCTTTGTCCCTTTTACTGCTTTACATGGTGTGTATGTATTCAAAGATCGAGTTGCAAATATGTTCACGTTTTTGGGTAATCCATTCATAGTGTGTTAGCACTTTTATTAGTACACACGTTCCTAGTTAATTTTAGGTACTTCTACCCTAGTTTGTTAGCAGCCGAGCCACAGGACATGTCACTACGCCAAATTTTTGTAGATAGTCCCCATGTCTGGTATACTAACGACCTAATAAATCCACATCAGATGGATTAAGCAGACTCCATAGCCGACAAGGCAATTGGAAGGATGCAAGAGATTGCGGACAAGATTTTTTCCGTAGCGAGGGAAACAATCCGTCCTGGACGTGGGTTGACCTCATTTGACGCTACCAAACTTCATGTAGCATTGGAGGACATAGCTTGCATGCTGGAGCAAGACTCTCTGGTGTTGCAAGAGAATTTGGACAACGTGAACAATGTAAACAACCCGGGTGACAGCAGCTACGAACCGTCAGCCTTGTCCTCACCACCCCCTGCTGACGACGACCTTACTCTAGACTGGGACTTTGCGGTGCACTTCGAAAACTTCTGGGGTCTTGAATATGACTCCGATCAGATGCCTTCGTTTAGTGACAATGAGGTTTAAGTTAGAACATGGTGAACCTTTGAGTCAGGTGTTAGGGTAATAGGGATAGATCAGCCTTTTGCTTAATGCGTAGTTGTAAAGTGTTCCCTGTGCTTTTGTGTCCACCAGCACATGAATTCCTTAAGTCTATATATGTAATTATGGCAAACCGAATGTGACTCCTTATGGTACTACCTTATGTTATTATGGTCCCTTACGTGTTCATTTTGTTTTCTTAGTAAGTGCACTTCAATACATATTTTCAATCGTGTACACTTGTTTTGCACTAGATGGACAAGTCTGGCAAAGTGATTGCAAAGTGGGATAGTAGAGCAACAAAAAATTACACAGAAATTTGTGTAGAAGAGGTCAATGCACGGAACAGGCCACAACAATTTCTAAATGCCGAAGGGTATGCTAACCTCATAAGGAAGTTTAAGGAACGCACTGGTTGCACTTACACCAGGGATCAAATGAAGAATAGGTGGGACTCCTTAAAGAGAATGTTCACCCAGTGGAAAACTCTTAATGAAAGGGCTATAGGTCTTGGTCGAGACCCTCATACTGGTTCAATCAGTGCTCCAGATGAGTGGTGGGCTAAGAAAAATGAAGTAAGTAGACTTTATTTTTTATTTTTTAGATTAACAATAGTAATGGCCATCTGAAAGTAGGAAATACCATGTTGCTGCAGGCAATGCCAGGGTGTATTATGTTCAAAACAGCCCCCCTTGAGAATGAGGACGAGCTAAATGTTATGTTTGGACCCATAGTCTGCACAAATGAAACAACCCTTGTTCCGGGAGTCGAGGATGCAAATTCATCATCTGATGATCATGTCGAAGCCAATTTAGGTGGGGGTGAAAACAACACACCTGACCCATGCTCAAATGCGACTGGGAAGCGTAAGGTGCGGCATGATTCTCCTAAACCTAAGAAGAAAAAAGATACGAGGGAAGAGTACATGAAACGCCTAGTGGAGGCTTTTGAGTCGCGTTCCATGACCACTAACAAGTCCATCACCTCTGCTGAGACCGACCCTGTTCGTGTTGAGGTTGCTGCTCAGTTGCAACAAGTGATCGAAGATGGTTCACCAGAAGGCAGCGACCTACATTTCTTTGCCACTCATTTGTTGATGGAGAAAAAGTATAGAGATGTATTTGCAACACTGAAGGCCAAAGAAGGAAGGAACGTTTGGCTGCGCCGTGCTTTCGAGATGAATGTTAAGTCCAGTTAGATGGTGGTCGTCCGACAACAAAGCCTAGTGGTCTGAACTATGTTGTTGTTCATGTTATAGTGTAAAATTGTCGTCACTATTATGAGTCTTGTCGTGTTGGAGTCGTGTTACAAAATAAACATGTCGTACGCATCTTTTCCGCATCGCACAATTTTCCAATTATTCGAGTTGAACATGTATTTCAATAATCAGAGTTGTATGTTTGTGAACAATGTCAATCTGTGAACTTTCTTTGAGCTATGATACATGAATATGTGTCTTATATATTGTGCTTATTCAAGAAATGTGGTTGTTGTTTGTGTGCATGCAGATGTGTGACCCTGTTGCACACACATATGATGATGACAGGGATGACAGGGATGGACAATTGCTTGTTGCCCTATATGCTGTAGACATTTGGGGGAGGTCGTCCAGTGAGGTTTCTAGAAGAACAATGGTTGAAACAGGTATTCAATGGGTTGAGCAAACTTTGGTGAATAGTAACGACTGCTTTGACATGTTTCGCATGCGGCGTACTGTTTTTAGACGATTGCATGATACGTTTGTGGAAAGTTATGGTCTGGTTCCAAGCCGCGGTGTTAGTACTACGGAAGCTCTAGGTATTTTCTTGTGGGCATGTGGGGGTCCACAATCATTTAGGCAGATAAGGAATAAGTTTGGTCACTCCTTGGAAACTATTAGTCGCAAGTATAGTGAAGTCCTTAATGCACTATATAAGATGTCTTCAGACGTAATCAAGCCAAAGGACCCAAATTTCATAGAGATTCACCCTAGGTTGCGAGAAACAAGATTTTGGCCCCATTTCAAGGATTGCATAGGAGCAATTGATGGAAGTAATTTTCCCGCGTCTGTCCTGGCCACGGAGCAAGCGAAATATATTGGTCGGCACAGGTACACATCACAGAATGTAATGGCCGTTTGTGACTTCGATATGAGGTTCACATTTGTTGTCACGGGTTGGCCAGGTTCAGTGCATGACACTAGAGTATTACAAGATACTTTGATAACTTATGGAGACAGGTTCCCGCATCCACCGGAAGGTATATCAATATGTTGTACTTTTGTATCATTCGTTATTAATTGATGTCATATGTATTTAAGTTCATATTTGTTTTGTGCAGGTAAATACTATCTTGTGGATTCTGGTTATCCAAATAGAAAGGGGTACCTTGCACCTTATAAGGGTCAGAAGTACCACATTTCAGAATGGCAAAATGTGAGGCAACCTATTGGTAGTAAAGAAGTATTTAACTATGCACACTCTTCGCTACGCAACGTTATAGAGCGATCGTTTGGGGTGCTCAAAATGAAGTGGAGAATTCTTCTAAGTCTCCCTTCTTTTTCGCTTAAGAAACAATCGAAGATCATTATTGCTTGTATGGCATTGCATAACTTCATTAGGGACAGTGCTCTACACGATAGAGACTTTGATCAACTTGTACAAAATAGCCTTGGTCATGATGTACCCGTAGGTGAGAGTAGTAGTGTCGGGGACCATAATTAGGGGTACCCTCAAGACGCCTAATTCTCAGCTGGTAACCCCCATCAGCATAAAGCTGCAGAGGCCTGATGGGTGCGATTAAGTCAGGGATCAGTCCATACGAGCGACTCGATCACGCCTCGCCCGAGCCTAGCCTCGGGCAAGGGCAGCCGACCCTGAGGTGTTTCCGTCTCGCCCGAGGCCCCCTTTTTACGGCAGACGCATCTCCGGCTCGCCCGAGGCCTTGCCTTCGCTAAGAAGCAACCCTGACTAAATCGCCGCACCAACCGACCGAGTCGCAGGGGCATTTAACGCAAAGGTAGCCTGACACCTTTATCCCGACGCGCGCCCCCTGGCAGAGCCGAAGTGACCGCCGTCACTTCGCCGCCCCACTGACCGGTCTGACAAAAGGACAGCGCCGCCTGCGCCATCCCGACTGCAGTGCCACTTGACAGAGTAAGACTGGCAGGCAGCCAGGCCTTGCCAAAGGCGCCATAGGAAGCTCCGCCCGACCCAGGGCTCGGACTCGGGCTAAGGCCCCGAAAGACGGCGAACTCCGCTCCGCCGGACCCAGGGCTCGGACTCGGGCTAAGGCCCCAGAAGACGGTGAACTCCGCTCCGCCCGACCCAGGGCTCGGACTTAGGCTAAGGCCCCAGAAGACGACGAACTCCGCTTCGCCCGACCCCAGGGGTCGGACTCCGCCCTGGCCTCTGCCGAACGACCTCCGCCTCGCCCGACCTAGGAGCTCGGGCTCGGCCTCGGCCATGGAAGAAAGACTCGACCTCGGCCTCGGAGGAGCCTCCACGTCGCCCGACCTAGGGCACAAGTCCGCCACGTCAACAGGAAGCGCCATCATCACCCTACCCCGAGCCGACTCGGGCCGCAGAGAACAAGACCGACGTCCCATCTGGCTAGCTCCGCCAGATAGGCAATGATGGCGCCCCGCTAGACCCATGACGACGGCGGCTCTCAGCTCCCTTACGGAAGCAGGGGGACGTCAGCAAGGGCCCAACCGCTCCGACAGCTGTCCCTCTGCCAGGCTCCGTTTCTCCTCCGACAGCCACGACACCACACCAGCTGGGTGCCAAGATCTCTCCGGCTGCCACATTGGCATGTACCTAGGGCGCTAGCTCACCCCCGCTAGACACGTAGCACCTTGCTACACCCCCATTGTACACCTGGATCCTCTCCTTACGCCTATAAAAGGAAGGACCAGGGCCTTCTTAGAGAGGGTTGGCCGCGCGGGAACGAGGACGGGGCAGGCGCTCTCTTGGGGCCGCTCGCTTCCCTCACCCGCGTGGACGCTTGTAACCCCCTACTGCAAGCGCACTCGACCTGGGCGCGGGACGAACACGAAGGCCGCGGGATCTCCGCCTCCCTCACGACTCGGCTCCGGCCACCTCGCTTTCCCCCCTTCGCGCTCGCCCACGCGCTCGACCCATCTGGGCTGGGGCACGCGGCACACTCACTCGTCGGCTTAGGGACCCCCCGGTCTCGAAACGCTGACAGTTGGCGCGCTAGGTAGGGGCCTGCTGCGTGTTGACGAGCAGTTTCCCGTCAAGCTCCAGATGGGCAGTCTCCAACGACCTCTCCAACCCGGGACAGTGCTCCGTTTCGGGAGTCTCGAGTTCATGTCTCTCGACGGCAGCTACGACGTGATACTCCTTCCACCGCCGCGCGACGACGACAATGGCGGCCGACAGCCCGCCCACCGGCGGCGGAATCGACGACGTCTTCCTCGCGTGGTGGAAGAACAACATTCGAGCTCGCCCCGTCCTCTCCCCCGCCCTCGGAGGAGGAGGCGGGGCAACCAGGGCCAAGCGGGAGGCCGCGCTCCGTCGGCTGTCGAGCGAATCGACATCCCCAGCGCCCCAACGGAGGACGCGTCGGGCGTCGACCTCGCATTTGAGACGAAGGCGGGCGCCGTCCCCCCGCGACACGCCAATCCCGAGCAAGTGGACGACGCCAGCACGCTCGCGGAGGGCCTGCAGGACGTCGCCCTCATACCCAAGACGACGGCGCAATCAGTCCCCGATGTGACTACGTCGCTCCTCGTCGACCAAAAGGTACCGACTGATTCCCATCCTACGTCCTTTCGACTCGACCTCAACCTGCCTAGCGACCTCGCTTTGGCGGGCGCTCACGTTGAGGCGAGTGCAACCCCTCTGGGGTTTCGTGTGCGGTCGCCTTGGGACCGATTGACGGACGTCTCGACCTACGGGCCCTCTGGGTCCGAGGAAGATGACGATCCCAGCATCTGCTGGGATTTCTCTGGATCTGGCAACCCCAGTGCCATGCGGGACTTCATGACCGCATGTGACTACTGCCTCTCCGACTGTTCTGACGGCAGCCGCAGCCTTGACGACAAGGACTGTGGCCCGAGCCGCGAATGTTTCCACGTCGAGCTAGGGGATCCCTCCGAAGGCAACCGTCTCGGCATGCCGGAGGATGGTGATCTCCCTAGGCCAGTGCCTCGCGCCGACATCCCGCGGGAGCTAGCTGTGGTCCCCGTTCCGGTGGGGGGTCACGACCCACAGCTCGAGCAAGTCCGCGAGACGCAGGCCAGGCTCGACGAGGGAGCAGGAGCGCTCGAGTCGATCCGCCGGGACGTCGGGCAGGTATGGGCGGGCCAGCCCCCGGCCGGAGAAATACGTCACCTGCCCCAGGGTTTCCAGCACCACGTCGCCAACGATGCTAGGGACAGGCCGCCACCCGCATCCAGCGGGATCGGTCAGAACCTGGCAGCCGCAGCGATGCTCCTCCGCGCGATGCCGGAGCCATCAACCACCGAGGGTCGGCAAATCCAGGGAGAGCTCAGGAATCTCCTGGAAGGCGCTGCGGCCCGGCGGGCCGAGAGCTCTGCCTCCCGAAGGCAGGGGTACCCCTCGGAACCTCATGCCGCGACTTCCCGACTCATGCGGGAAGCCTCGGTCTACACCGGGCGCACGCGCAACACCGCGCCTGCGGCCCCGGGCCACCTCGGCAACGAGCACCATCGTCGCGACCGTCGGGCCCGCCTCGACGAAAGGGTGCGCCGAGGCTATCACCCCAGGCGTGGGGGACACTACCACAGTGGGGAGGATCGGAGTCCCTCGCCCAAACCACCTGGTCCGCAGGCCTTCAGCCGGGCCATCCGGCGGGCGCCGTTTCCGGCCCGATTCCGACCCCCGACTACTATCACAAAGTACTCGGGGGAAACGAGACCGGAATTGTGGCTCGCGGACTACCGCCTGGCCTGTCAACTGGGTGGAACGGACGACGACAACCTCATCATCCGCAACCTCCCCCTGTTCCTCTCCGACACTGCTCGCGCCTGGTTGGAGCACCTGCCTCCGGGGCAGATCTCCAACTGGGAGGATTTGGTCCAAGCCTTCGCCGGCAATTTCCAGGGCACGTACGTGCGCCCTGGGAATTCCTGGGACCTCCGAAGCTGCCAGCAACAGCCGGGAGAGTCTCTTCGGGACTACATCCGGCGATTCTCGAAGCAGCGCACCGAGCTGCCCAACATCACCGACTCCGATGTCATCGGCGCGTTCCTTGCCGGCACCACCTGCCGTGACCTGGTAAGCAAGTTGGGTCGCAAGACCCCCACCAGGGTGAGCGAGTTGATGGACATCGCCACCAAGTTCGCCTCTGGCCAAGAGGCGGTCGAGGCCATCTTCCGAAAGGACAAGCAGCCCCAGGGCCGCCTGTTGGAAGATGCTCCTGAGGCGTCTACTCCGCGCGGCGCCAAGAAGAGAGGCAAGAAGAAGTCGCAAGCGAAACGCGACGCCGCCGACGCAGACCTTGTCGCCGCCGCCGAGTACAAGAACCCTCGGAAGCCCCCCGGAGGTGCTAACCTCTTCGACAAGATGCTCAAGGAGACGTGCCCTTACCATCAGGGGCCCGTCAAGCACACCCTCGAGGAGTGCGTCATGCTTCGGCGCCACTTCCACCGGGCCGGGCCACCCGCAGAGGGTGGCAGGGCCCGCGACGACGACAAAAAGGAAGATCACCAAGCAGGAGAGTTCCCCGAGGTCCACGACTGCTTCATGATCTACGGAGGGCATGCGGCGAATGCCTCGGCTCGGCATCGCAAGCGAGAGCGTCGGGAGGTCTGCTCGGTGAAGGTGGCGGCGCCAGTCTATCTAGACTGGTCCGACAAGCCCATCACCTTCGACCAAACTGACCACCCCGACCACGTGCCGAGCCCGGGGAAATACCCGCTCGTTGTCGATCCCATCATCGGCGACGTCAGGCTCACCAAGGTCCTGATGGATGGGGGCAGCTGACTCAACATCATCTACACCGAGACCCTCAGGCTCCTGCGCGTCGATCTGTCCTCCGTCCGAGCAGGAGCTGCGCCCTTCCACGGGATCATTCCTGGGAAGCGCGTCCAGCCCCTCGGACGGCTTCAGAACGCCCTCCAACTTCCGAAGGGAGATCCTGACGTTCGAGGTGGTCGGGTTCCGAGGGACCTACCACGCGGTATTGGGGAGGCCATGCTACGCGAAGTTCATGGCCGTCCCCAACTACGCCTACCTGAAGCTCAAGATGCCGGGCCCCAACGGGGTCATCACCGTCGGCCCCACGTACAAACACGCGTTCGAATGCGACGTGGAGTGCGTGGAGTACGCCGAGGCCCTCGCCGAGTCCGAGGCCCTCATCGCCGACCTGGAAAACCTCTCCCGAGAGGTGCCAGACGTGAAGCGACACGCCGGCAACTTCGAGCCAGCGGAGACGGTTAAGGCCGTCCCTCTCGACCCCAGTGGCGACACCTCCAAGCAGATCCCGACCGGTCCCGGGCTCGACCCCAAATAGGAAGCAGTGCTCGTCGACTTTCTCCGCGCAAACGCCGACATCTTTGCGTGGGGACCCTCGGACATGCCCGGCATACCGAGGGATGTCACCGAGCACTCGCCGGATATTCGGACAGGAGCCCGACTCGTCAAATGGCCTCTGCACGGATGACGCCCGGGAGCTGCGCCCCCCCCCCCCCCCCCCCCCCGCTCACACACGTGTATCAGTCGTCAAGGAAGGGTCGGCCTCACCTTGGTGGAGCCCGACCCTCCCTCGGGGGCTAAAAAGGGGGAACCCCTCCGCGTCGAGATTGGGTGCACTTTTTTGCATCAAAAATTTTCGATCAAGAAGGGGCTTTTGCGTTCTCCCGGATGTGTCAGAAGCAGGGTGAAAGTCGCCTAGAGGGGGGGTGAATAGGGCGAAACTGAAAATCTCAAAAATAATCACAACTACAAGCCGGGTTAGCGTTAGAAATATAATAGAGTCCGCAAGAGAGGGCGCAAAACAAATCGCAAGCGAATAATAAAGTGAGACACGCGGATTTGTTTTACCGAGGTTCGGTTCTCTCAAACCTACTCCCCGTTGAGGAGGCCACAAAGGCCGGGTCTCTTTCAACCCTTCCCTCTCTCAAACGGTCCCTCGGACCGAGTGAGCTTCTCTTTCTCAAATCACTTGGGAACCAAACTTCCCGCAAGGACCACCACACAATTGGTGTCTCTTGCCTCAATTACAAGTGAGTGTTTGGTCACAAGAAAGAATGCCAAAGAAAAAGAAGCGATCCAAGCGCAAGAGCTCAAATGAACACTACAAATCACTCTCTCTAGTCACTGGGGCTTTGTGTGGAGTTGGGAGAGGATTTGATCTCTTTTGGTGTGCTTTGCAATGAATGCTAGCTCTTGTATAGTGGTTGGTAGTTGGAAAACTTGGATACAATGAATGGTGGGGTGGTTGGGGTATTTATAGCCCCAACCACCAAACTTGACCGTTGGTGGAGGCTGTCTGTCGATGGCGCACCGGACAGTCCGGTGCACACCGGACATGTCCGGTGCCCCCGCCACGTCATCAATGCCATTGGATTCTGACCGTTGGAGCTTCTGACTTCTGGGCCCGCCTGGATGTCCGGTGCACACCGGACATCACTGTTCATTGTCCGGTGTGCCAGTATGGGCGCGCCTGACTTCTGCGCGCGCAGAGCGCGCATTAAATGCTCCTGCAGGTGACCGTTGGCGCGAAGTAGCCGTTGCCCCGAGGATGCACCGGACAGTCCGGTGCACACCGGACATGTCCGGTGAATTATAGCGGAGCGGCTGCTATGCGATCCCGAGGCTGGCGAGTTGAGGAGGCCGCGCTTCCTTGGAGCACCGGACACTGTCCGGTGTACACCGGACAGTCCAGTGAATTATAGTGGAGCGGCCTGAGAAATTCCCGAAGGTGGCGAGTTCGAGTTGGAGTCCTCTGGTGGCGCACCGGACACTGTCCGGTGTACACCGGACAGTCTGGTGCCTCCAGACCAGAGGTGCCTTCGGTTGCCTCTTTGCTCCTTTGTTGAATCCAAAACTTGATCTTTTTATTTGCTGAGTGTGAACCTTTTGCACCTGTATAACTTATACACTAGAGCAAACTAGTTAGTCCAATATTTGTGTTGGGCAATTCAACCACCAAAATTATTTAGGAACTAGGTGTAAGCCTAATTCCCTTTCAATCTCCCCCTTTTTGGTGATTGATGCCAACACAAACCAAAGCAAATATAGAAGTGCATAATTGAACTAGTTTGCATGATGTAAGTGCAAAGGTTGCTTGGAATTAAGCCAATATAAATGCTTACATGATGCGCATGGATAGTTTTCTTTGTTTTTGACATATTGGACCACATTTGCACCAAAGGTTTTGTTTTTGTAAATTCTTTTGTAAATTCTTTTCAAAGTCCTTTTGCGAGATAGTCAAAGGTAAATGAATAAGATTTTGCAAAGCATTTTCAAGTTTTGAAATTTTCTTCCTTTGTTCAAAATGCTTTTCTTTTGACTAAACAAAACTCCCCCTCAAATAAAGTCTCCTCTTAGTGTTCAAGAGGGTTTTAAGATATCAAGTTTTAAAAATCCTACTTGCTCCCCCTTTAGAACACAAAGAGATACCAATTTTGAAATTTACTAATTGAAAATCATCAATTTTAAAATTAGGGTGGTGGTGCGGTCCTTTTGCTTTGGGCTCATACTTTCTCCCCCTTTAGCATGAATCGCCAAAAACGGAATCATTAGAGCCCAATGAAGTATTTTCTCCTCCTTTGGTCATAGAATAAATGAGTAAAGATTATACCAAAGATGGAGAGTGTTGCGGAGTGACGGCGAAGAATGAGTAGTAGAGCGGAGTGGAAGCCTTTGTCTTCGCCGAAGACTCCAATTCCCTTTCAATATACCTATGACTTGGTTTGGAATATACTTGAAAACACATTAGTCATAGCATATAAAAGAGACATGATCAAAGGTATTCTTATAAGCTATGTGTGCAAGTTTAGCAAAAGAAATTCCTAGAATCAAGAATATTAAGCTCATGCCTAAGTCTGGTAAAAGATTGTTCATCAAGTGGCTTGGTAAAGATATCGGCTAATTGTTGGTTAATGTATGAAACCGAATCAAGTGTTAATGTATGAAATCTCGATATCCCCCTTTTGTTGGTGATCCCGAAGAAAATGATACCGAATGGCTATGTGTTTAGTGCGGCTATGCTCAACGGGATTATCCGCCATGCGGATTGCACTCTCATTATCACATAGAAGAGGAACTTTGGTTAATTTGTAACCGTAGTCCTGCAGGGTTTGCCTCATCCAAAGCAATTGCACGCAACAATGGCCTGCGGCAATATACTCGGCTTCGGCGGTAGAAAGAGCGACCGAATTTTGCTTCTTTGAAGCCCATGACACCAAGGATCTTCCCAAGAACTGGCAAGTCCCCGATGTGCTCTTCCTATTAATTTTACACCCTGCCCAATCGGCATCCGAATAACCAATCAAATCAAAAGTGGATCCCCGAGGGTACCAAAGCCCAAACTTAGGAGTATAAGCCAAATATCTCAAGATTCGTTTTACGGCCGTAAGGTGTGATTCCTTAGGGTCGGCTTGGAATCTTGCACACATGCATACGGAAAGCATAATGTCCGGTCGAGATGCACATAAATAAAGCAATGAACCAATCATCGACCGGTATACCTTTTGATCCACGGACTTACCTCCCGTGTCAAGGTCGAGATGCCCATTTGTTCCCATGGGAGTCTTGATGGGCTTGGCATCCTTCATTCCAAACTTGCTTAGAATGTCTTGAGTATACTTTGTTTGGCAAATGAATGTGCCCTCTTGGAGTTGTTTGACTTGAAATCCTAGAAAATACTTCAACTCCCCCATCATAGACATCTCGAATTTCTGTGTCATGATCCTACTAAATTCTTCACATGTAGATTTGTTAGTAGACCCAAATATAATATCATCAACATAAATTTGGCATACAAACAAATCATTATCAAGTGTTTTGGTGAATAAAGTAGGATCGGCTTTGCCAACTTTGAAGCCATTGGCAATAAGGAAATCTCTAAGGCATTCATACCATGCTCTTGGGGCTTGCTTGAGCCCATAAAGCGCCTTAGAGAGCCTATAAACATGGTTAGGGTACTCACTGTCTTCAAAGCCGGGAGGTTGCTCAACATAGACCTCCTCCTTGATTGGTCCGTTGAGGAAGGCACTCTTCACGTCCATTTGATAAAGCTTGAAGCCATGGTAAGTAGCATAGGCCAATAATATGCGAATTGACTCAAGCCTAGCTACGGGTGCATAGGTTTCACCAAAATCCAAACCTTCGACTTGTGAATACCCCTTGGCCACGAGTCGAGCTTTGTTCCTTGTCACCACACCATGCTCGTCTTGCTTGTTGCGGAAGACCCACTTGGTTCCTACAACATTTTGATTAGGACGTGGAACTAAATGCCATACCTCATTCCTTGTGAAATTGTTGAGCTCCTCTTGCATCGCCATCACCCAATCCGAATCTTGAAGTGCTTCCTCTACCCTGTGTGGCTCAATAGAGGAAACAAAAGAGTAATGTTCACAAAAATGTGCAACACGAGATCGAGTAGTTACCCCCTTATGAATGTCGCCGAGGATGGTGTCGACGGGGTGATCTCGTTGTATTGCTTGGTGGACTCTTGGGTGTGGCGGCCTTGGTTGTTCATCCTCCTTGTCTTCATCATTTGCATCTCCCCCTTGATCGTTGCCGTCGTTTTGAGGTGGCTCATCTTCTTGATCTTCTTGTTCAACATTTTGAGCCTCATCCTCAATTTGAGTTGGTGGAGATGCTTGCATGGAGGAAGATGGTTGATCTTGTGCATGTGGAGGCTCTTCGGATTCCTTAGGACACACATCCCCAATGGACATGTTCCTTAGCGCTATGCATGGAGCCTGTTCTTCACCTATCTCATCAAGATCAACTTGCTCTACTTGAGAGCCGTTAGTCTCATCAAACACAACGTCACAAGAAACTTCAACAAGTCCTGAGGACTTATTAAAGACTCTATATGCCCTTGTGTTTGAGTCATATCCTAGTAAAAAGCCTTCTACAGTTTTAGGAGCAAATTTAGATTTTCTACCTCTTTTGACAAGAATAAAACATTTGCTACCAAAAACTCTAAAATATGAAATATTGGGCTTTTTACCGGTTAGGAGTTCATAGGATGTCTTCTTGAGGATTCGGTGAAGATATAACCGGTTGATGGCGTAGCAAGCGGTGTTGACCGCTTCGGCCCAAAACCGATCTGGTGTCTTGTACTCATCAAGCATGGTTCTTGCCATGTCCAATAGAGTTCGATTCTTTCTCTCCACTACACCATTTTGTTGTGGAGTGTAGGGAGAAGAGAACTCATGCTTGATGCCCTCCTCCTCAAGGAAGCCTTCAATTTGAGAATTCTTGAACTCCGTCCCATTGTCGCTTCTAATTTTCTTGATCCTTAAGCCGAACTCATTTTGAGCCCGTCTCAAGAATCCCTTTAAGGTCTCTTGGGTATGAGATTTATCCTGCAAAAAGAACACCCAAGTGAAGCGAGAATAATCATCCACAATAACTAGACAGTACTTACTCCCGCCGATGCTTATGTAAGCGATCGGGCCGAATAGGTCCATGTGTAGGAGCTCCAGTGGCCTGTCACTAGTCATGATGTTCTTGTGTGGATGATGAGTGCCAACTTGCTTCCCGGCTTGGCATGCGCTACAAATCCTGTCTTTCTCAAAATGAACATTGGTTAGTCCTAAAATGTGTTCTCCCTTTAGAAGCTTGTGAAGATTCATCATTCCAACATGGGCTAGTCGGCGGTGCCAGAGCCAACCCAAGTTAGTCTTAGCAATCAAGCAAGTGTCGAGTTCAACTCTATCAAAATCTACCAAGTATAGCTGACCCTCTAACACTCCCTTGAATGCTATTGAATCATCACTTCTTCTAAAGACAGTAACACCTATATCAGTAAATAGACAGTTGTAGCCCATTTGACATAATTGGGATACGGAAAGCAAATTGTAATCTAAAGAATCTACAAGAAAAACATTGGAAATAGTGTGGTCAGGTGATATAGCAATTTTACCCAATCCTTTGACCAAACCTTGATTTCCATCCCCGAATGTGATAGCTCGTTGGGGATCTTGGTTTTTCTCATATGAGGAGAACATCTTTTTCTCCCCTGTCATGTGGTTTGTGCACCCGCTGTCGAGTATCCAACTTGAGCCCCCAGATGCATAAACCTACAAAACAATTTTAGTTCTTGACTTTAGGTACCCAAACGGTTTTGGGTCCTTTGGCATTAGAAACAAGAACTTTGGGTACCCAAACACAAGTCTTGGAGCCCTTGTGTTTTCCCCCAACAATCTTGGCAACTACTTTGCCGGATTTGCTAGTAAGCACATAAGAAGCATCAAAAGTTTTAAATGAAATAGCATGATCATTTAATGCATTAGGAGTTTTCTTTCTAGGCAACTTGGCACGGGTTGGTTGCCTAGAGCTAGATGTCTCACCCTTATACATAAAAGCATGATTAGGGCCAGAGTGAGACTTCCTAGAATGAGTTCTCCTAATTTTGCTCTCAGGATAGCCGGCAGGGTACAAAATGTAACCCTCGTTATCCTGAGGCAAGGGAGCCTTGCCCTTGACAAAGTTAGATAAATTCTTTGGAGGGGCATTAAGTTTGACATTGTCTCCCCTTTGGAAGCCAATGCCATTCTTGATGCCAGGGCGCCTCCCATTATAGAGCATACTTCTAGCAAATTTAAACTTTTCATTTTCTAAGTTATGCTCGGCAATTTTAGCATCTAATAATGCTATATGATCATTTTGTTGTTTAATTAAAGCCATGTGATCATGAATAGCATTGATATCAACATCTCTACATCTAGTACAAATGGAAACATGCTCAACATTAGAAGTAGAGGGTTTGCAAGATTTTAGTTCTACAACCTTAGCATGCAACATATCATTCTTAGTTCTAAGGTCGGAAATTGTAACATTGCAAACATCTAATTCTTTAGCCTTAGCAATTAATTTCTCATTCTCATTTCTAAGGCTAGCAACAGAAACATTCAACTCATCAATCCTAGCAAGCAAATCATCATTTCTAAGATTGGGAATTGAATCAATACAAACATGAGAATCAACCTTAGCAATTAATTTGGCATTTTCATTTCTAAGGTTGGCAATAGTGTCATGGCAGGTGCTTAGCTCACTAGATAATTTGTTACATTTTTCTACCTCTAGAGCATAAGCATTTTTAACCTTAACATGTTTCTTATTTTCCTTGATTAGGAAGTCCTCTTGGGAGTCCAAGAGATCGTCCTTTTCATGGATGGCACTAATTAGCTCATTTAATTTTTCTTTTTGTTCCATGTTAAGGTTGGCAAAAAGGATACGCAAATTATCTTCCTCACCACTAGCATTATCATCACTAGAAGATTCATATTTAGTGGAGGAGTTAGATTTAACCTTCTTCCTTTTGCCGTCTTTTGCCATGAGGCACTTGTGGCCGACGTTGGGGAAGAGGAGTCCCTTGGTGACGGCGATGTTGGCGGCGTCCTCGTCGGAGGAGGACTCGGTGGAGCTCTCGTCGGAGTCCCATTCCCGACAAACATGGGCATCGCCGCCCTTCTTCTTGTAATACTTCTTCTTTTCTCTCCTCTTTCCCTTCTTGTTGTCGCCCCTGTCACTGTCACTAGACATAGGACATTTTGCAATAAAATGACCGGGCTTACCACATTTGTAGCAAACCTTCTTGGAACGGGATTTGTAGTCCTTCCCCTTCCGTTGCTTGAGGATTTGCCGAAAGCTTTTGATGATTAGGGCCATCTCCTCATTGTCGAGCTTGGAGGCGTCAATTGGTTGTCTACTTGGTGTAGACTCCTCCTTCTTCTCCTCCGTTGCCTTGAAGGCCACCGGTTGCGCCTCGGATGTGGAAGGTTCGTCAAGCTCGTTGATCTTCTTTGAGCCCTTAATCATGCATTCAAAACTCACAAAATTCCCGATAACTTCCTCGGGGGTCATTAGTGGATATCTAGGATTACCACGAATTAATTGGACTTGAGTAGGGTTAAGGAAAATAAGAGCTCTTAAAATAACCTTAACCACCTCGTGGTCATCCCACTTTTTGCTCCCGAGGTTGCGCACTTGGTTCACCAAGGTTTTGAGCCGGTTGTACATATCTTGTGGCTCCTCCCCTTGGCGAAGACGAAAGCGACCGAGCTCCCCCTCGATCGTTTCCCGCTTGGTGATCTTGGTGAGCTCATCACCCTCGTGCGCCGTCTTGAGTAGGTCCCAAATCTCCTTTGCATTCTTCAACCCTTGTACTTTGTTGTATTCCTCCTTGCTTAGAGAAGCGAGGAGAATGGTTGTGGCTTGGGAGTTGAAGTGCTCGATTTGGGCCACTTCGTCCGTATCATAATCCTCATCCCCTATTGATGGTACCTGTGCTCCAAACTCAACAACATTCCATATACTTTTGTGGAGTGAGGTTAGATGAAATTTCATTAAATCACTCCACCTAGCATAATCTTCGCCATCAAAAGTTGGCGGTTTGCCTAATGGAACGGAAAGTAATGGAGTATGTCTAGATGTACGGGGATAGTGTAAGGGGATCTTACTAAACTTCTTGCGCTCTTGGCGCTTAGAAGTTACGGACGGTGCATCGGAGTCGGAGGTGGATGTTGATGAAGTGTCGGTCTCATAGTAGACCACCTTCCTCATCCTCTTGTGCTTGTCCCCACTCCGATGCGGCTTGTGAGAGGAAGATTTTTCCTTCTTCTCCTTGTGGTGAGAAGAGGAAGATCTTTTCTCCTTCTGTTTGGAGGAGTCCTTCTTTTTCTCCCTCCTCTTTGTGCGGGACTCTTCCGATGAAGTGCTCCCTTGGCTTGTAGTGGGCTTGTCGCCGGTCTCCATCTCCCTCTTGGTGTGATCTCCCGACATCACTTCGAGCGGTTAGGCTCTAATGAAGCACCGGGCTCTGATACCAATTGAAAGTCGCCTAGAGGGGGGGTGAATAGGGCGAAACTGAAAATCTCAAAAATAATCACAACTACAAGCCGGGTTAGCGTTAGAAATATAATAGAGTCCGCAAGAGAGGGCGCAAAACAAATCGCAAGCGAATAATAAAGTGAGACACGCGGATTTGTTTTACCGAGGTTCGGTTCTCTCAAACCTACTCCCCGTTGAGGAGGCCACAAAGGCCGGGTCTCTTTCAACCCTTCCCTCTCTCAAACGGTCCCTCGGACCGAGTGAGCTTCTCTTTCTCAAATCACTTGGGAACCAAACTTCCCGCAAGGACCACCACACAATTGGTGTCTCTTGCCTCAATTACAAGTGAGTGTTTGATCACAAGAAAGAATGCCAAAGAAAAAGAAGCGATCCAAGCGCAAGAGCTCAAATGAACACTACAAATCACTCTCTCTAGTCACTGGGGCTTTGTGTGGAGTTGGGAGAGGATTTGATCTCTTTTGGTGTGCTTTGCAATGAATGCTAGCTCTTGTATAGTGGTTGGTAGTTGGAAAACTTGGATACAATGAATGGTGGGGTGGTTGGGGTATTTATAGCCCCAACCACCAAACTTGACCGTTGGTGGAGGCTGTCTGTCGATGGCGCACCGGACAGTCCGGTGCACACCGGACATGTCCGGTGCCCCCGCCACGTCATCAATGCCGTTGGATTCTGACCGTTGGAGCTTCTGACTTCTGGGCCCGCCTGGATGTCCGGTGCACACCGGACATCACTGTTCATTGTCCGGTGTGCCAGTATGGGCGCGCCTGACTTCTGCGTGCGCAGAGCGCGCATTAAATGCTCCTGCAGGTGACCGTTGGCGCGAAGTAGCCGTTGCCCCGAGGATGCACCGGACAGTCCGGTGCACACCGGACATGTCCGGTGAATTATAGCGGAGCGGCTGCTGTGCGATCCCGAGGCTGGCGAGTTGAGGAGGCCGCGCTTCCTTGGAGCACCGGACACTGTCCGGTGTACACCGGACAGTCCGGTGAATTATAGTGGAGCGGCCTGAGAAATTCCCGAAGGTGGCGAGTTCGAGTTGGAGTCCTCTGGTGGCGCACCGGACACTGTCCGGTGTACACCGGACAGTCTGGTGCCTCCAGACCAGAGGTGCCTTCGGTTGCCTCTTTGCTCCTTTGTTGAATCCAAAACTTGATCTTTTTATTTGCTGAGTGTGAACCTTTTGCACCTGTATAACTTATACACTAGAGCAAACTAGTTAGTCCAATATTTGTGTTGGGCAATTCAACCACCAAAATTATTTAGGAACTAGGTGTAAGCCTAATTCCCTTTCACAGGGTCCCGAGGAGCGAACGTGGGTACGAATAAGTGGCGAGGCCGACTGAGCCGAGGAACCCCTATGCCTCCGGGTTAGGGACACCTCACTCATCACCTGCCACGAAAAAGGACCCAACTCGGGAAATCACCCTATTGTTGACGAGCCAGGCCAGACGCGCAAATTGAAAGAGAAGAGAGTACGACTTCATGTAAGAAAAGCAAAGTGTTCAGGCCTCGGCGGCCGCGGTAAAGCGCACATCCAACAGAAACTGTTCCAACAAAAGTCAGGCGCCGCCTTGGGAAGGAGCCGCGCCCTCAGTTCCGCCCCCGCCGTCGGTAAGGTCCACCTCCGCTTCCAGCGGCGGCGCAGGAGGAAGGATCTCCGCCTCAAAGGTGGTCGCCAGCGCCACGCTCGGACCCGCGGCGACCGCGTCAAGCCGCTGAACTTCTGCCAGGGCGGCTTCGTCTTCGTCAGGAAGACAATACCCCTCACTGACCCGTTCCAGGTCCACAACGTAATGGGAAGCAAGCACGGCGAAGGCCCGCCTGACGCCGTGGTGTAGCGCCTCGCGGACTTTACCGCGCGCGTAATCACCCAAGGCTTGAAGACGGCTTTGAGGGGAGCTTCCTGAAGGGACGTCGCCGGGGCCAAGGATCCGATAAACGTCCGAGACGGCCTCGGACATGGCCGCGAGGTCGGCCTCCCTCTGCTCGGCAGCTCCAGCAAGCGCCTCGGCGAGCGCCTTGGCAGACTCGTCAAGGGCGGACTCGAGCTCTGCGAACAACCAGAAGAAAGACCTCAAGCACAAGCAGAAGAAACAGACAAGAACAAGAACCGGGGACGGCCAAGGCATACCTCCGGCTCGGACACGCTGCTCCGAGGCCGCGACTTGGGCTGCGGCTAGGTCGGCCGCAAGGGTCTCGGCCCGGCTTTCGGCCTCGGCAGCCCGGCCTCGAGATTGGTCCCGCTCCTCGGCGACCTGGACGAACTCCGATCGCTGCCGTTGCGCCTCCGCGCGCGCTGCCGCCGCCTCGGCTCTCAGGTCAGCGCAGAGCAACTGGAGGTCCGCTATCTTAGCGTCCTGCTGAGAAAGGCGCGCGGTAGCCCCGGCGAGCGAGGTCCTCAGGGATCGCAGCGAGCCCCAGACATCGGCCTCGCGGTGAATGAATGACGACTTCGCGGCGCTCCGATCCGTCAGATCCTGGGGAAGGGAAACAAGGCGTCACGACGAACGCCTCGCTCACAGAAAGGAAAAGGTATGCCTGAAACCGTTACCTGGAGGATTTTGGGGACGTCCCTGCAGAGAACCTCCAGCGACGACCGGAGCGACCCCACCGTTGCTTCAGCACGCTCGCGGAGCTCGTCCCAGGACTGGTCCTCCTGTTCATCGTCAAGAACGAAGACAGGGTCCGAGGCCTCGTGGGTCCGGAATCGGAGCAACTGGCACTGGGCCTCGGGGCTCCGCCGCACAGCGACGAGGCTGCCACCCGCCTGGATGAACTGTGCGTCCATGCCCACCTCTTCCGAGGCACTGGGCACCGACGCAGCAGCCATCCCAACGCTGGCAGCAGCCAGTCGCTCTCCGACTGGGACGGCGGCGACTTCGGTGGCGGCAGGCGCCGGCATGGCCGGCACGACAGGCGGGCTCGGGACCACGTCGGCGCCGGCCGCCTCCCCTATCACGATGGCCGCCTCGGCAGAAGAGCCCGCCTCGGGAACCTGCTCCCCAGAGACATGCGACACCCGAGCCCCCTGCGGCGAAACGCCCTGCGAAAGGGTCGGCTGAACGACAGGGCCCGGGGCGGCGCTGGCCGCCCGGACTGACGCCGTCTTAAGGGCTTTCCGGGGCGCCAGGTCGGTCTGGCCATGGCTTCGCTTGCTGGATAAAGAAAAAAAAAGAGAAAGGGAAAATCACGGCCGGGACATGTGAATGAAGCGCCAGGACGAAGACATTCCAAGATACTTACCCGCTCCGGGCCATGATCAACCGCGCCTGGGGGGAGGTCTCTTGGATCCCGCTCCCCGGAACCGCCACCGAGGTCCGCTTCGCCGACAGCTTTGGCACCACCCTCGCTTTGGGCGCCCCTGACGCCCGGGAGGCGGACTGCCCAGGCGCCGCCACGGCGACCTGAGGGTCGCTCCCCCGCGCTGCCGGCGCGGGTGGCGGCTCTCGAGGAACGGATGCCTCAGCCTGGCTCCCTGGGGTCGCCTCAGCTCCTCCAGCCGAGGGGTCAAGTACCCTCTCGGGTTGCCCCCGCCCCTCGGGTCGGGGACCCGGCGTCTCGGCTCCGGGAATTGACGGCATCAGCCCGCTTGGGGGCTGGCTCGACGGCTCCTGACCACACCCCAAGCTGGGGCTGAGGCCGAGACGGGCGGCCATGTCGTCCTCCTCCTCATCACCGTCGTCATCATCATCATCGGATGTCTCCGGCGACGGCTCCCTTGGGAGTCCTTCCCTCTCCTGCTGGCGACGGCGCTTCTCCAAGGCGTCCCGAGCCCGCCTCCGCTTGCGGGCCCGGGCCTTCTCCGCATCCTTCTTCTTCTTCTCCTCCTCCGCGGTGACCCGCCGCGCTGCCCGATCCACCGCGTCCTCCGGGACCCGCGGCAGGGAGGGCTTGTGCCACCCCACCTCCTAAAGAAGGGGGGAAAGAAACCTAGTCGTAAGAACCAGGAGCAACCCGGTGTATGAAGAAGGAAGGAGCGAACACTCACCAGAGTCACGCACCCCTGGTCGGGGCGCATCCGAGGCTGGGAGAAGGCGTGGGGGTCCGGCTTCCCCATCGCGGCCGACACCCGCCATTGGAGGGCGTCGAAGGGAAGAGAATCAAAGGACATTCGTGACCCCTCCCAGTCAGCCTCCAGGGTCATCTCCCAAAGCGGCAGTCGCCGCTTCGCCAGGGGGAGCACTCTCCGACGGTGGATGGCGGCAACCACTCCCGCAGCGGTGAGTCCTCCCTCCCGCAACGCCTTCAGGGCCTGGAGAAGGGGTTCGAGGTTCTTCTGTCTCTCGTGTGGAGTCCCGTGGCGCCAGGCGTCGGTGGCGGCGGTGACAACCCGCTGAGAGAACGGCGGGAGCAACTCTCCGTCATTCCGGAGGTAGAACCACCGGCGCTGCCACCCCTTGTTCGAGGACGCGAGGACGGCAGGGATGTACTGCGACGCCCGCGACTGCCTCAACAAGAGGGTGCAGCCGACGGCCCGCACCGCTGCACGGACCTTCCTCTCCCCCGTCGGCAAGGCAAAAAGCTCGGCGAAGAAGAGATGAGTCCACAAATCCCAATGGGGGCGATCCCCAAATACCCTTCGCACACCGCTACGAAGATAGCGGCCTGCGAGATGGAGTTGGGAGTGAGGTTATGCAACTCCACCCCATAGTGGAACAGGATAGCCCGCATAAAGTGGCTCGTCGGCACACCGAATCCCCGCTCGTGGAAGGAGACGAAGCTCACGACGTACCCCGGCGGTGGGGATGGAGCGACTTCGCCCATGGGAGGAATCCATTCCGGCCGCTGCTCATCGGTGAGAGGGCGGAGCAAACCCTCGCCGACGAGATCCTCCAGATCACTCGCCGTCACCGTGGAGAAGGGCCATGGGTCGCGCGGCGAGATGATGGTCACCCGGTCAGCCATCGCCGAGCGGAAGGGGTGGCGGCGCAAAGGACAGGGAGGGTGGTTTCCTTTTCCCTGGCTAAATCTCTCAGGCTGCAAAAAACCTAAGAGGGAAACAAGAAGCGGAGTAAAGAACCGTCACCGGACCCTCTCCGGGGTATATAAAGACCAAGGCGAAGACGGTTCCAACGTTCCGCCCAGACCGGACGCGGGGTTCAAAAAACGCGAAGCGAAACGGCCGTTCCTCGAACGGCTCGCGCACGCGCAACGGCAGCCCCGCCAACTACTCTCCCCGCCGCATTAACTCTGCGGCTAGACAGGCGGCGCTTCTGGCAGGAGCAGCGGGCGACGTTTCGCCTTCGCCGAAACAACCGCGCCAAAAAAGGTACGCCGCGTCTTTCGGCTTCGTATCCTTTTTTCTTTTTTTTCCTCTTTCTCTATCTCTTGCAACAGGGATCGGGAAAGGGGGATACCCCGAAAGGAATCCTTCCCCGTGAAGGAACTAGGCTCCGAGCCTCCTTACTGATCAGGGGTTCGAAGGCTGGCCCCCCGAAGGGTTCAACAGCCGCCTCAGATCGCGTGGGCCCTACACCCACTACTGGTCAGAGGTTCGAAAGCCGGCCCCCCGAAGGGTTACACGGTCGCCTCAGGCTCCTCGGGCTCTGCGCCCATTACTGATCAGGGGTTCGAAGGCTGGCCCCCCGAAGGGTTCACAGTCGCCTCAGACACCGAGCGAGGGATGACCTGGGGTACGTTCGATACATAACCGAGGCTCGGGCTGCGCTCCCGAGGTACCCTAGGACATTTCCGAGACCAGCGGGAGCGATCCTGTAACGGAATCCCATCGGAGGGAGGCATTGAGCCCTCGGACCCCGTCGCCAGGGGACCGGGTCCGGTAGATCACCCGCAGGTACTTTTGGGCGTGCCTCTGGGCCCCTAGCCGACCCCCAACGAACGGGGCACGGACGTCCACTCGGATTACCCGCTTGCAGCTCACCGGAGACACCATGTTCGGTGCCCATCGAGGGTAACATGGCGCTCTCCCCCCCCTCCTCCTTGTGGAAAGGCGACGTAGGGGTGTATGTAAAAAAGCCGAGTCTGTCCCTGATCGCCCTCTCGCCTTGTGCGGAGGCTCGGGGGCTGCTCTCGCAAACCCGGCTCCGGCCAAACCGTTGACAGCGTCAACATACCAGCCTGAGAACTTGGGCCCCGACCGTGCACCCGGGCTACGGCCAGTTCGCATGAGGGAACCACCAGACCAGCCGAAGCATTACGCAAGGCATTAAGACCTCGAAGGAGTGAAACCACTCCTCCGAGGCCTCGGGGGCTACACCCGGCGGGTGCGCTCGCGCGCACCCACCGGAACAAAATGCAACCGAGAAAGGCTGGTCCCCTTGCAAAAAAGTGCGACGAAAGCCTCCAAGCGAGTGCTAACACTCCCTTCGAGGCTCGGGGGCTACTGTCGGGGACCATAATTAGGGGTACCCTCAAGACGCCTAATTCTCAGCTGGTAACCCCCATCAGCATAAAGCTGCAGAGGCCTGATGGGTGCGATTAAGTCAGCGATCAGTCCATACGAGCGACTCGATCACGCCTCGCCCGAGCCTAGCCTCGGGCAAGGGCAGCCGACCCTGAGGTGTTTCCGTCTCTCCCGAGGCCCCCTTTTTACGGCAGACGCATCTCCGGCTCGCCTGAGGCCTTGCCTTTGCTAAGAAGCAACCCTGACTAAATCGCCGCACCAACCGACCGAGTCGCAGGGGCATTTAACGCAAAGGTAGCCTGACACCTTTATCCCGACGCGCGCCCCCTGGCAGAGCCGAAGTGACCGCCGTCACTTCGCCGCCCCACTGACCGGTCTGACAAAAGGACAGCGCCGCCTGCGCCATCCCGACTGCAGTGCCACTTGACAGAGTAAGACTGGCAGGCAGCCAGGCCTTGCCAAAGGTGCCATAGGAAGCTCCGCCCGACCCAGGGCTCGGACTCGGGCTAAGGCCTCGGAAGACGGCGAACTCCGCTCCGCCCGACCCAGGGCTCGGACTCGGGCTAAGGCCCCGGAAGACGGCGAACTCCGCTCCGCCCGACCCAGGGCTCGGACTCAGGCTAAGGCCCCGGAAGACGACGAACTCCGCTTCGCCCGACCCTAGGGGTCGGACTCCGCCCTGGCCTCTGCCGAACGACCTCCGCCTCGCCCGACCCAGGAGCTCGGGCTCGGCCTCGGCCATGGAAGACAGACTCGATCTCGGCCTCGGAGGAGCCTCCACGTCGCCCGACCTAGGGCACAAGTCCGCCACGTCAACAGGAAGCGCCATCATCACCCTACCCCGAGCCGACTCGGGCCGCAGAGAACAAGACCGACGTCCCATCTGGCTAGCTCCGCCAGATAGGCAATGATGGCGCCCCGCTAGACCCATGACGACGGTGGCTCTCAGCTCCCTTACGGAAGCAGGGGGACGTCAGCAAGGGCCCAACTGCGCCGACAGCTGTCCCTCTGTCAGGCTCCGTTTCTCCTCCGACAGCCACGACACCACACCAGCTGGGTGCCAAGATCTCTCCGGCTGCCACATTGGCATGTACCTAGGGCGCTAGCTCACCCCCGCTAGACACGTAGCACCTTGCTACACCCCCATTGTACACCTGGATCCTCACCTTACGCCTATAAAAGGAAGGACCAGGGCCTTCTTAGAGAGGGTTGGCCGCGCGGGAACGAGGACGGGGCAGGCGCTCTCTTGGGGCCGCTCGCTTCCCTCACCCGCGTGGACGCTTGTAACCCCCTACTGCAAGCGCACCCGACCTGGGCGCGGGACGAACACGAAGGCCGCGGGATCTCCGCCTCCCTCACGACTCGGCTCCGGCCACCTCGCTTTCCCCCCTTCACGCTCGCCCACGCGCTCGACCCATCTGGGCTGGGGCACGCGGCACACTCACTCGTCGGCTTAGGGACCCCCCGGTCTCGAAACGCCGACAAGTAGTACCACATCTGATGAGTTAGACATGAGTGCATTTCGAGATGCACTGGCTAATGCATTAGTGTCGTAATTTTATATGTGCATGTAACGGTAGTTATGTTGTAATGAACTCTACTAATTATAATGTAATGACCTTTTGTTGGTTCGGTGTTTATGTGTATCGTTTGTTGAAATAGAATCTGCAATCTGAGAATCTGCGTATCCGAACACCTAGATTCCCACCAACAGCTTTTCTCCACATCAGACCAACCAAACACGTAAATTCTAACCACCAGCTTTTCCCCACAACCAGCTTTTCAGAAAAGCTATTCAGAAAAAAGCCGAACCAAACACGCCCCTAGTGCCTTCCATGCATCTGTATCAGCTGGATGCGCCATGCCATTTGGATTCTCACGTACCCCTTCTTTGTGCCACCTCGTGTGTCTGGCTGTATTCTTGGAGATGAACAAACGTTTCAACCGAGGTATAAGAGGCATGTAACGAAGCTGCTTACGTGCAATCTTCGTCGTCACGGTCAAACCATCGTCGTTTTCAACCTCTAGGAATCTACGCTCACTACATACAGTACACTTCTTCTCATCGCGGTCTCCTTCCAGAAAAGCATACAGTTATTGTCACAGACATCGATTTTTTTGTAGTCCATACTGAACCCAGAGAGCAACTTTTTGGACTGATACATGTCCTTTGGCATCTTGTGATTCTCCGGAAGTACATCACTAATCAAGAAGCTCCTTGTAGCAGTTGTTTGAGAATGCAAACTTAGACTTAATAGCCATAAGTCGAGTCACAAATACAAGGACGGCCACTTTCGTGTGCTCATGCGACGGCTCTTCGGTAGCTTTAAGGAGCTCGAAGAACTTCTGAACCTCAGGTGTAGCTGGATCCTCATAATCAGTGGGTTGACCAGGGTTCTCCGAATCGACGGTTAGAAGCTCATGGCGTACATCGTCAAGCATCTCTTCCATCCTATCATAGTCCCCCTTTTCATGTGACTGAACTTCCGATACAATACGAGGACGTGGGTCCTCACCGTGGTGCATCCACACCTCATAGCCGGGCATATAACCGTTCTTACAAAGATCTATTGATATAGTCCTCCTATCAAGGAAACATATGTTCCAACACTTGCTACAAGGGCACCTAACATCGGTTCCAGTCTCTGACCGAGCAAAAGCACGGTCGAGAAATGCGTCAGTCTTGGCAACCCACTCATTTGATAGAGCACCTCTTTTCTTCCAACCTTCATACATCCATCGACGATCCTCCTCCATGAGGTAACTTGATTACGTTTACTTGATTAGTTAAGTAAATCACACCATATATCTACAGGAAAGGATAAGTAAATTACGTAGTTCAACTAATAAACTACCACTAAGTAAACTAAGACAATGTCACGAGTTCAACTAATAAACTACCACAATAATATATACGAAATAACATATAATATATATGAAATAACATTGTCACGAGTGCCAAATTATATAAAATAACCTTATTTCCGAGGGTATAATAAAAACCCTCAAAAGATTAAAAGTTTAAATTATCTAAACACCACTAAGTAAACTAAAATAAATTAAATTTATTACATAATCAAATTCCGGCCGTCGGACATAACAAGCTGAACAATATTAAACATACAAGAATTATAATACTGAAAAAAGACAATTAGAAAACAATACATACATTGACAAAATTAAAAATACTCACTTATCGGCTTGACGGTGGGACGGTAGTCGGCGTGGGCGGGGGATGAGTCGGGGCCGCCGGCGTCGGGACGGGTGCTGGGGCGGCGATGGTGACCGCCGGCGGTGGTGGGCGCCTGGGTGGGCGCGCGGCGGGCACGGGCTGTGCGAAGGCGATGGCGGCGGCGGCGGGCACGAGCGTTGGTGGCGGCGGCGGATTAAGCAGGCGACGGCGGCAGCGCGGCAGCGACGGTGGCAACGCGGCAGAGAAGAGAAGGAGAGGATGTGGAAATGAAACGGCGCGCGGTGTCTGGTTCGCGTTAAAATATCTTATGTCCGACGGCTATCAGTTCGGCCGTCGAATGTAAGCTTATGTCTGACGGCTTCTCTGGCAGCCGTCGGACATAAGACACTATTTCCGAGGGCCAGGAGACCGTCGGACATAAGCTTATGTCCGACGGCGTCGTAGGCAGTCGTCGGGGGTTAAGTGGTCATCGGATGTGCGTCGTTTTACTGTAGTAGGTGGATTGTGGTGATTTAAACTAATTTACACTCAAATCCACCTCAACACACGTGGATTATGGTCAATACTAGAGTATACAAACAAAGCCTAAAGAGTTTTTTTTCCTCTTATTCAACAGCGGCGAGTTTTGAGAAGGTCCTTAAGTTGGATTTTGACACAAAAAATGGCTTACGATTATAACTAAAAGGATACTACAAGATATACATGCTAAATATACAAAATGCTTGTAGGAAGCATATTCACCAAAAAACAAAAAAAATGCATTCTTGTATTTACTCTTTTTCTAATAAATACAGATTGCAAATCGATATACCAAACATATAGGCTTCGTATGCTGCAATAAAAACATGAAAATGGCATATGAATATTAAAACCTTGTGGACCATGGTGTATGATGCCTAATGTATTTCAGACCACAAAATAGGAACAAACCAATCTTAGGCTGTCACGAAAACTAAGTCAGAAACAGACACTACTTCACATGTAACCATGGTGTGCGTGTCTAGGTAGGACCATCCAAGTCAGTTCAAATCCAAATCCCCACTCTGCATGTTGGTTTGTGAACAAAATAGTTGGTCCACATGATACAATAGTACACACAGTTATAATTCACATGATGTGCTGATCCGCAACAGTGTGATCTGAACCTATAGCCTATATCCTAATATTTTACTCCTAATAGAGTGTAGACCAGCATCTTGTGCCATAAAATAGAGCACCGTAATCTGCAGGACGAAGCAATCTCACGGTGTTATACTGTTCTTACAGATTCATCGAACATGAACCAGGCTCCTCGTTTGGATCTTTCAGTTTTAGCAGCTCAACTGCTCGATCTGCACCGCAGCAACCACATCCGCTGTACCACTGAACGAACCCTACCAATTCTCCACATCTTGGTGCTCAATTGCACGGGAATTGTCCACCCTACCTCTAGGTTGAGTATGCTCGGATTTTCGGATGCAACACGGGGGCTATTCGCATGCATTATAGAAAATTATCTAATAGTGATTAGATAACGACTATGGAAAATTTTTAGAAAAAACTTTGTACTCTCTCCATTCTTTTTTATTTGTCGTGTTTTAGTTTAAAAATGAACTAAAGGACATTCTCGATATTGTGTCATGACCAAGGGCATTCATATGCACATGACTCCATGACAAGGATAAGATCGGGGTTGGCGGGTATTTTCTAGCTCGGACCATCATACACTGACATATAAACTATCTCCTATTGCTCTATAAAGGGGGCATGGTAACGATTAACAAGATCTTTTTTCATACTCTCATAGGGCATTTGGATTGGTTTGAAGACACACATGACATCTAAGAACAGGCATAAACGTGATTTAGGGACCCATAGGCCAAAAGTTCGTCTAGGTCCAAGCCGTAACAGGGAGTTAGGAGCTTATGATGCTTAGTTGAATTATGAGCTTATGATCTTTTTCACCTTTGTGTTCATCAAACATAGCAAAAATATATATATAGTTTGTATATTTGGAGCCCTGGGCTTCCAATAACTAGAGGAAGCCCTGGCTCAATGGTGCCATCCGGTTCAGCCGCACCAGGTTCGGGCGGCTATAAAAACATCCCCAAGCCGCCAGGGATTAGCTTTTAGCTAGGGTGGCATTCCCCTAGGCGAGCGAGCAGCGGCGGCGGTTTCCTCGGGCGTATAAGCGGCGGCGATCCTAGGGGCCAGCGGCGGCGCTCCCCAGGATCGAGCGACGGCAACGCTCATGAGGCGGGCAGGCAAGCGCCGACAGCGCTCTCGAACCGGATGAGCGGCGGTGGTGCACCCTAGGCCCAGTGGTGACGGCGGTTGCACGAGGCGCGGTAAGCTTCGGCAGCATCGGTGGTGGCCCTGAGGGAGTGTGGCGGCGGCAGATCTTGGAGGAGCGCACGCGGCGGCGGATCCCAGAGGCACGCGCACGATGTCGGCTCCTAGGAGGCGCGTGCCCCGGAGTGGCGTCCGTTGGCGTCCCACTTCTCGCGATGACGCCGACCTTCCTTAGGCGCGAGCGACGACGATGGACTTCCCTAGGCGGCGAGCGGTGGCAGATCGATGGCCCTGTTTTTATACTATTTTGTATACATATTTATGCCAACATTAATAGGTTTTATGATACATTGTCAGTTTATAGCTCTCCTTCCATTAATTGTATGTTTATGATATTTCTATTCATATTCTATGTAAAGGTTTCTTAATTTTTACGTAGTGTACCACAATACATAAATACATTCGACATGTAGCATAATTAGTATCGATATATATTATAAACTTGTTAATTTTATGGACGAAATAAAGCATTGAAAAATCATATTTTAGTTTCCATGCATGCCAATCTATTTCCTTTCAACTCACATTCTTGACATCCTAAATTTGTGCACATGCAATAGAAAATAAATTTCGTACACAGTGTACCGTAGTGCATAAATACCTTCGACGTTTGCATAATTAGTCTCAGTGTATATCATAAACTGGTTCTAACGAGCCTATATGCATGGCTGTTGGAGAGATCCTATATTTGTGGAGTAAATTAAGCATTTAAATTAGATTTTTTGTTTCCATGAATGTCAATCCATTTCCTTTCAACTCACATTCTTAGCATCTTAAATTTGTGTGCATGCAGCAGGAAACAGATTTTTTATGCGTGTACCGCAGTGCATAAATATCTAAACCGTGTAGCATAAATAGTATCAGTATATGTCATAAACTGGTTCCAACGATCCTAACTGCATGGTTGTTGTCAAGATCCTACTTTTATCGACGAAATAAAGCATTAAAATCAGATTTTTTTTGTTTCCATGCATGCCAATCTATTTCCTTTCAAAGCACATTATTGTTATCCTAAATTTGTACGCATGCAGCAGGAAACAGATTTTTTACGTGGTATACCACACTGCGTAAATATCTACACAGTGTAGCATAATTAGTATCAATATATGTCATAAACTGGTTGCAACGAGCCTTTCTGCATTGCTGTTGTAGAGATCCTATTTTATGGACGAAATAAATCATTAAAATCAATTTTTTGTTTCCATGCATGTCAATCCATTTTTCTCTCAACACACATTTTTGTCATCCTAAATTTGTGCACATGCAACAAGAAACTGATTTCTTACACAGTATGTCGTATTGCATAAATACATATACTATGTAGTATAGTTAGTAGTAGTATATTTCATAAAATGTTTCTAACGAGTCTAGCTGCATGGTTGTTATAAATATTCTATATTTATGGATGGAATAAATCATTCAAATCTGATTCTTTTTGTTTCCATACATGCAACAGTTAATGGATACATTTCCTAATTTCTCGCGCATGTAAATGAAAACAAAGTGTGTGCATGCAAGAAATGGACGCATGCGGGAGGTGGGCCGGTGCTTATGGAAGTTCAGGGTTCTCAATAGCCTCACCCTATATATATATATATATATATATATATATATATATATATATATATATATATATAGTTTGTATATTTGGAGCCTCGAGCTTCTAATAACTAGAGGAAGCCCTGACCCAATGGTGCCATCCGGTTCAATCACACCGGGTGCAAACGGCTATAAAAAGACACACAGGACGCCAGGGATTAGGTTTTAACGAGGTGGCGGTTCCCTCGGGCGAGCGAGCGGCGGCGGCGGTTTCCTCGGGTATGCGAGCGGTGGTGATCTTTGGGGCCAGCGGATGTGTCGCGCCGAGGCGGGCGACCGGCAGCGACGCATCTATGGCGGACGGGCAAGCACCGACGGCGCTCCCGAACCAGACGAGCGGCGGCAGCGGCGGTTTCCTCGGTCGTGCGAGCAGCGACGATCCCGGGGGCTAGCGGCTATGGTGCACCGAGGCAGGCGACCAGCGGCGACGCTCCTATGGCAGGCGGGCAAGCACCGACGGCGCTCCCGAACCGGATGAGCAGCGGCGGCGCAACCTAGGCCCGGTGGTGACGGTGGTAGCACGAGGCGTGGTAGGCGTCGGCAGCAGTGGCGGCGGATTTTGGAGGATCGCACATGACAGCGAATCGCCTAGAGGCGCGCGCTGCAGAGTGGCGCTCGCTGGCGTCCCCCTTCCACGACAACGTCGACCTTCCCTAGGTGCGAGCGACGACGACGAACTTCCCTAGGCGACGAGCGGTGATGGATCGACGGCTCTATTTTTATGCTATTTTGTATACATAGTTATGCCAACGTCAATATATTTTTATGATATTTCTATTCATATTTTATGTAAATATTTGTTGATTTTTTGCGTAGTGTACCGCAATGCATAAATACCTTCGACATGTAGCATAATTAGTATCAGTATATATCATAAATCGGTTTCAACGATCCTACTTGCATGGTTGTTGTCAAGATCCTACTTTTATGGTCGAAATAACGCATTTAAATCATATGTTTTTGTTTCCATGTATGCCAATATATTCCTTTCAACTCGTATTCTTATCATCCTAAATTTGTGCGCATGCAGCAGGAAACATATTTTTACACGGTATACCACACTACATAAATATCTACACAATGTAGCATAATTAGTATAAGTATACGTCATAAACTGGTTTCAACGAGCCTAACTGCATTGATGTTGTAGAGATCCATATATGGACAAAATAAAGTATTAAAATCAGAATTTTTTGTTTTCATGCATGTCAATCCATTTTCCTCTCAACACACATTATTGACATCCTAAATTTGTGCACATGCAGCAGGAAACTGATTTTTTACGCAGCGTACCGTATTGCATAAATACCAACACTATGTAGCATAGTTAGTAGCAGTATATTTCATAAAATGTTTCCAACGGGTCTAGTTGCATGGTTGTTATTTATGGAAGGAATAAAGCATTCAAATCGGTTTTTTTGTTTCCATACATGCAGCAGTTAACGGATATACTTCCTATTTTCTCGCGCATGCAATTGGAAACAAACTGCGTGCATGCAAGGAATGGACACATGCAGGAGATGGTCTAGCGGGCACGCTACGGTGGTGCATGGCTAGCTGGTTGGGGCTTCCTGTATGCTATGGAAGCACAGGGCTCCTAATAGCCATATATATACTAGGTGAGTGCCCATGTGTTGCGACGGGAGTAAAAAAAATTGTATGAAACATAGAAACAGAACGACAACAATCACTATGATAATGCAAAATCCATTAGAAATAATTTGTGTGATATTGATAATATTTACCACACGGATTATACATATCATATATGGCTAGTAGTTTCGCCTTCTACAGATTTCATGATTAGTTAAGTGATGTACATCAATCACTCTACATCTCATATTTAAATCCTATTGAAATAAAAGCACAATCAATGAAATTGTGTTTCAATAATAATCTGAAACACCAAATGTGTGTTCCATGACAGTGCAGAATACTTGAATGCAAATGGTTAAAATGCTCTGGGTTCCACCTTTCATTCATGACCTATGGGTTCCTAGGTCTATGACCCACTCATGACCTATCGAGTCTAGACCTAAGTGCGCTGGCCACCTATAGGCCCCGCAAGACGACGCCCCGTGTCGAGACCTGAAGAAATTAAGCACATCTGTGACTTGATAAGCGAGATCAGCAACAGATGGCACCAGCACATCTGACGACATTGGAGCTGCTCCCATCTGTAGGACTCTTAAAAAAAGCCACACAGCAAAGATCATGTAAGTAACCAACTTGAAATACAGACGCAGCACACCTTGTCATAGGGATTGAACCAGCATCACTGACCTCATGCCCCTGGGGATTGATGTGGTAGACGCAGAAGTTGTGTAGCAGCAAAGGCGCCACTTCTGGGCAGAAGAAAAATCCTTGGAAACAGGACATGTCTGCCCAAGCCAATAAGAAGCAGCGAGATATAAACAATGTTAAGTCTTGGCAGTGAATCAGAAAAAAAATCTTCGATCGACAGCACTTACAGTTCAGAGCTACATCCGGGTACGTTATAAGCGCTGGCTTGTCCTCGTCTCCGTACACAGCAACGGTCACAGAACCACATCTCTGTAAGTAAGCAAGATGAAAAAGCATGATGTTCATGCTTGTTGGGGGTGTGCTTCGTAGCCGAAGATCCTAAAGAAAGAGAACACCTTCGGCAGACACTCTCAGGAGCGAGCGCCGAAGCTATTACTTAAAAAGCTTCGGCACAATGATAAATCTTAAGACGAAGGGCTGAACCGACTTAAAGATGGATTGACTCAAAGACCCATGATGTTTGTGTCATTATTGTAATCAATTGTAAAGGGTTTAAATGTAATTTTACGCAGGTTGCGTCCTGTGTCTATAAATAGGTGAATAGTACGCCGGCACTGTTCACGCGATCTTGTAATCACTGGCTCATTACGCTTAAATTGTTGCTTTCCGCCAAGACGAAGGTATAATCGTATTCAAACATTATGTTTTGATACTCATATGGTCATATAATAAAACATGTGAATATATTTTATACTTTATATTTCATTTCTCATTATTTGTTTTTTTACGAGTATGATTACGAAGGTGAAATCTTCGTAATATTTTACTCTTGACCTTCGTCCGAAGCTCATTAAATCCTTGGGGAGATAATGCTTCAGCGGACGAAGGGCATTTATACTTAACATTTTCGTGTTGCCTTGTTCTTAATTCATAGCATTTGAGAACAAGTCCCCAACAATGCTGTTACCCAATACATAAGTAGATGTTAATATTCATTTACACTCTAAACTCTTAAGTAACTTGCCCTTGCAGAGTTTTCCTCACGGGATTTTTCACTATATATCCAATCACCAGAACAGATGAGTCACATAGTTCCTACATCAAAGAGGGAGACACTCCAAATCAATGTACTCTGTAATTACAATAAGTGTTTAAGAAGAAAGCAAGGGCAAACTTACCCTTTTTATTAGAGTAGCCAAGGTGAGAAGCAACTGCTGAAGCCTTTGAACATTTAAAACATCAGGAACCTCTATGCTACATTCATTAGCTGGACCAGTGAAGTGTATTAGTTCCCATCATCCCTCACAAGGACAAATGTTCCATTATGTAATACGGAAATTGCCACATTCTATCTTGAGGAAAGTTCTAATACAAAAATGACTTGCTAAAAATAGCCTAAAAATAAAACCTGGCTTTTCAGTCCTAGTGTATAGGCTTACCTACAGAAAGAACTCTCCAGTTCTGATTCTGGAGCTCAGAAATTAAACCTTTGCCAACTCTTGAAGTTGCATAAAAACAAAAACTTGTTCGGCTCCATTCTAACATTAATTCAGTTAGAGAAAGATTCCCACTTTTTGTAAGAAGTGCTATAGAGCCAAACAAGTGTGAGCTTGCGACCTTTTCAAGAAAGCCTGACTAATAAAAGGAAATAGGGGGAACTTGTAAGCATATTTATTTATTTATTTATTTTGTGAGTGCCTGTTATGATCTTTTTTTACTAAAATATACAGCTGTTAAATATTAGAACAACATTATTTTCACAGCAATTTCATAAGGGTGCATAGGGTTGGTATGGAAGTTTTGATAGTTAAGAAATCTTTTGTGCTGAAGCAAGAAGCTTCGACAGTTAAGAAATCTGTTGTACTCAAGCAAATAGCCAACAAGTGTCTTAAATGTTCAAAACTCAAAGGCAGTGACAAAAAAACCATTATTTCTGATATGAAGGATAACAATTACATAAGATCAATTAAAAATTCAATGGTCCCATATTTCATGATGAACTTGACATGGGTTAACATGCACTTGATTATATGAGGACATAAGATAGAAACATTTGACCATGCCTAAAGATTATTGAAACATATGCTAGTAAGCAGAAGTTTAAGAGGAAAATGCCACCAGATCAGCAGTAAGAAACTGCCTTTCCATTAGAAATGACTGATTTCTCATTCATTTTTGTTAACATGATGCCATTCTTTGAAGACGGCATGATAAGATAGACATCCCATGGGCCATGATGGGTATGTATGGCAAGAGGAAGCAAATACTGTCGATGTGAACTTCTGAAGATACAACTTCAAAGGGATGTAATAATAATGTAGATAAGTAGAGCACCACATTAGTTGGCATGCCCTGTGCATAGCAGATTGCCTGAAAAAGGATAGAAGAGGATATAATCACTTGCTCAATTTATGAACTCTTGTAAGCTCTACTGATCCAGTAGCAGCAAGCATTTGAACTATTTATTGGGCTAAAACTTGAATATAGGGAACCTGTCAACAACAAGATGATGTAGCCCTAAACGGGATCCTAAATGCAGATATCAAGGATTACTGCAAATTTGAGCTTTTAGCCAAGTTCCTAAAAAGACATCAAGGATCCTAAACATTCAAGCATATGACATTAATCAACAGGAGAGAAAATGAAAAGGTTGAGCTTTTAGCCAAGTTCATGGGACAATCTATCAGCGAGAGCATTTCCTTGAACAGTACGACACTATTAAACAGTAGGATCTCAGCCAACTCATCTAGCAAAACAATGACGAATCACGCCAATAGACACAAAACCAAGCCACTAATACCACGATCAGGTTGGAGTAGCGCAACCGCCGCAGTAGCTCCTCTACCCCGGGCCACAGCGCCACCGCCGCCGCCTCCCTGGTGGAGGAGGGGTCGAGGAGGAGGGAGGCATCCAGCATGAGTCGTGTGGGCCGCCCGGTGGCCATGGCTTAGGGGAGGGAGATGCCAATCGCCAACGCCTGAGTTCTGTTGCTGGCTTTCTCCTCGGCGATGGGACTTGGGGGCTGCCGAGACGGACGCTTGCTGAACCTGGTCACCTGCAGCCGGGCATAGGAAAGGGACCTTAGTGTGGTCAGTGCCGGCGATGTCCACGGCTGTGGGATCCTCGTCACCGGCTTGCCTCCATCATGTCGCCTAGAAGCCTTCGTGTGTCCGCTTGCGCAGGTCGACACGGCCAAAGACACCATTAGCCTTTGTGCGTCCGCTTGCCCAGGTCGCCAGACATGGCCTCGCATCGACCAGATCCCTGCCTCCCCCGTTCACGAGCGCATGTCCATTGCCCTGCTGCTGCCCCCACAGCCCATGAGGCAACAGGCCACATCACTGGAGCGTGGATAAGCCAGCAGCTGCATACAGAAACCGGTCGGTGTCCACCTCATCATAGTCGCCTTCATCCTCACCACCCCCATCAACGCATGCATCCATGCTTCCATTCCCTATGGAGCCATCCGATGCTACCTTCTAGATCTATGATCCCAGCAAGATTAGCTACGGAGTGGGTGGGATCGAGGGGTGGGCGATGGAGAGACTACTAGCTAGGAGGAGGAGTCAGATCTCGTGGAGCTTGGGGAGTTAGCGGTGATTTGGGAGGCGTGGGTTGGGCATGCACGGGCGATATGCGGCTAGTAGTGCGGCGATTTGGAAGGCGCAGGGACTGTGGGCCTCGTGTGGATTAGGCGTGGGGGAGCGAAAGGCGCGGTCCTGGGTGGAGATTTTGGAAGGCCGACGCTCTGCTCTTCATGGAAAGCATCGAGCCGGGATTGCACGGTCGTGAGGAGGGAGGAGAGCCGGGGCCTGAGCGTGGGCGAGGAGAGTCGAGCGGAGGCGTGGTGAAGCCTGGTGGACGCCCTCGTTGCGTCCTTATAGAGTGGTAGTAGATATATATATATATATATATATATGATCGAGGTAATGGAGGCCCTGGGCTTCGATTAGTAGGGGAAGCCTCAGCCAGGACGCGGATAGGCCACCACCCCGTGTGATTTGCGTCAGCATTTATGCTGGTAAAACCGAATTATAGAATTTGCATATACCATGCAACGAATCTAGGAAGACAGTTCACCTATGCATGCGTCACCATTTATACCGGGATAAAATAGATTGAATAATGTGCATAAACCATGCAAAAAGAATTGTTGACGCGCAAATCACGTGGGACGACTTTACAAGTTTGTTCAGTGTTTATGAATGCATAAGGACATGAAATGTAATAGCATAAACCATGCAATATCGCGACGTCAGACCATTTATGCTATTGTATATAGATTTGGGTTGGTTTGATATTAGGAAAGTAGTGTTGTAAATTCATGATAAATGTGGGACGGTTACCGCATAAATCGTCGATTTGTTTCGTAACGACGAATAAGGCCCAAATTACGGTGTGAAAATCACGCGCTCCGATCGTGCTAGGGTTCTGGCTCGGGTGGATTTAAGCATAAAACGTGAACCGAAATAGCGTAAATGAATACGAAATTTAAATAAATTATCGATCTATTTTGTAACGGCGAATGTGGCACTTGCTTTTTAGTGGAAGCGTAAAACACAACAAGACGTATCATAAAATTTTGTTTGAAAATGTATAAATCACGATGATCATAAAAGGCATTTGTTTTTGTGCATAGTATGCCAAAATATAAAGTACATCATACACAACCACATCAAATTCTAGATATTAATTAATCCTTCTAGTTGAGAAACGTTTAGGAGTTCCTGAAGAGCTAAGCTAAACAGATTGACTCCATTCTAGTTAAAACTTCAAGCTCCTCACCAATAACCTGTCACATGGAAACACATATATACGTTAGTACAAGAGGCGATTTCAGACAATATGACAAAATAAGCGTAAACTTGTGTACAACAAAGCATAAAAGTCTATTGATGTCATATTGAATGGATCAGATGGTGCGTCTTAGAATCTTGTTGGCTGGTCGGGTGAGGGTCAGGGCTTTCTCTAGTTTGCTTTATAGTTTATTACTAGAATTGCTCTAGTCTGTTTGCTTTATACTTGATACAATTTCTTTTGGAGGTAAGAAGATCAAGGCCATGAAGGAAGATAGGTGTACACAAATTATTTTAGCACCACATCAAACTGTTCCACGATAGGAAAACAAATTAGCAGAAAAATTGGATTGGTAGCAGATGGACACTGTTCCAACTGCCACCTAGATGGTATAATTGATTAGTCTTGTAGGCTTGTAGCAGAGAGGGAGCACGCAAGGCACTCCCTGCTTAGCTTTAACTGTTCAACGATGCTACCCAAATTTTCATTCAGAATTATAGATAATCCTGTGCAAACAAACAAAGGCTACACAACATTTCTGGCACTACAATTCATAACTTTGTAAGTTGTGTAGCCCTCTTTTCCCATTCGTTAGGATTTAGGAAATTACAAGAATAAGATTATGTGCTTCTTATAGTAAGTTGGGCAATAATATTTGGTGATAGTATTGGTGCTTTGTCGGCAACACTATCTAGTTGTTCCTAACATCATAAATCATAATAAGTGAATGAAGACAGTAGGATACATGTTCTTATTTTTTTTCTTTTCTTTGAAAAATATAGCTATTTGTTGCTCTGACCTCTGCATAATCCCATAGAGGGCGACGACCATTGCACAGCGGTGTTGAAAGGGAAATGTGCCCTTGGGCCATTTCTATAATTGTTTTGGTGATTAGATGCCCAATACACTGTTTTGAACTCTTATGTGCTAAATGAGCAATAAGTGCAAACCAAAGGAAAAGGTATGTTTCTAGACTTAGTGAATTGTTTTTGAGTACTAACATGTTTATCTAAGTGCTAGAAACAGTGCCAAGTAAAGAAGAAAGTCATTGGAAAAGAGTGGCTCACCGGACTGTTCGGTGCCCCAAGCTAGCCGACGGTGAACCGGCTGCTCTCGGGAAACGACGGAGTGACACGACTATAAATCACCGGACTGTCCGATGGTGCACCGGACTGTCCGATGAGTCGTCAGTGACGAACTCATCGCTCTTGGGAAAAGAAAAAAGGTGATGTGGCTATAATTCACCGGACTGTCCGGTGGTGCATTGGACTGTCCGGTGAGTCAACGGCGCCTGCGGCCAACGGTCGTCCGCGATCAACGCGCGACACGTGGCCCACACCAACGGTCGGTTGGGCACACCTGACTGTCCGGTGTGCACCGGACAGTGTCCGATGCGCCAACTAGCCTAGAGGACCAACGGTCGGCTATGCCCGGTATGGAAGGAAATCGAGCACCGGACTGCTACAGTGGTTGTTTGGTGGTGCACCGGACTGTCCGGTGCACCACTCGACAGAAGGCAGGAATTGCCTTCCAAGTTGGCCTCTAATGGCTCCTAGCTGCCTTGGGGCTATAAAAGGGACCCCTAGGCGCATGGAGCAAAACACCAAGTCTTTTCTAAGCATTCTAAGACTCCCAGACTCTGCCTCCACGCATTTTATTGATTGTGTTAGTGATTTTAGCTCTGTTTGAGTTGCGAACTCTCTGTGTTGTGTTTCGAGCTCAAGTCTTGGCTTGTGTGCGTGTGTGAGTGCTGCGGACTTGAGTCTTGCGTGTGTTGCTCTCCCATCCTTACTCTTGTGCTTTCTTTGTGATCTATATTGTAAGGACGAGAGGCTCCAACTTGTGGAGATTCCTCGCAAACGAGAAGAATACTCAAAAGAGAAAAAACCGTGGTATTCAAGTTGATCATTGGATCACTTGAAAGGGGTTGAGTGCATCCCTCATCCATTGGAACGCCACAACGTGGAAGTAGGTAAGTGTTACTTGGCTGAACCACGGGATAAAAATCGCGTGTCTCTTGTGTTGCTCTTCTGTGATTGTTTTGTTCGCAAGAGATCGCTTCATAACAACTTGATTAACTCGCACTAACATTTCTATAATCTAGTTTGTGGCTATTTAGTGTTGAATTTTATAGGATCACCTATTCACCCCCCTCTAGGTGCTCTTAATTGGTATTAGAGTCGTACTCTTCATTTAAGGGACTAACCACCCGAAGAGATGGATCCTAAGGGCAAGGGGGATGGTGGTCAACGACAAGGAGAAGGAATCCCTCTTCAACGAGCCAAGAGACGACAAGCCCACTGACTTAGGCTCGAGTCACAAGAAGAGGGACAGGAAGAAGAGGTGCATCAAGAAGATCATCTACTACGACAGCGATGCCTCATCTTCTTCACCAAGGGACGACGACGATGACTCCTCGTCAAAGAAAAAGACGATCAATCAAAATTATTCTTTTGATTACTCTCGCATTCCCTATAATTCAAATGCGCATTTACTATCAATTCCCCTTGGAAAACCTCTACACTTTGATGGAGAGGACTATTCGTTTTGGAGTCATGAAATGCATAGTCATTTATTCTCTCTCCATCCTAGCATATGAAAAATTGTAGAAAATGTGATGCATTTTGACAGCACTGATAATCCTGTCTTTATAAATGAACAAATTCATAAAAATGCCCAAGATACTACTATTTTGCTAGCATCTCTCTGCAGGGATGAATACAATAAAGTGAGTGGCTTGGACAACGCCAAACAAATCTAGGATACTCTCAAGATATCCCATGAGGGCAACGACGCCACCATGATCACCAAGATGGAATTGGTGGAAGGCGAACTGGGGAGGTTCGCGATGATCAGGGGAGGAGCCAACATAGACGTACAACAGGCTCAAAACCTTGGTCAACAAAATCCGAAGCTATGGAAGCACAAGATGGACGGATCATGACGTCGTCCGACTCATGCTTAGGTCATTTACTATTATTGACCCCCATCTTATTAACCTTATTCGTGAAAATCCTAGGTACACCAAAATGACGCCCGAGGAGATCCTCGGAAAATTTGTGAGCAGGCGCATGATGGTGAAGGAGGCGCGATATGTGGACGATGCGCTAAATGGTCCACTGCCCATCTACGAGTCGCAGCTCGTTGCTCTCAAAGCAACTAGCAGCAAGGAGGCGCTACCAAGCAAGGTAGCACAAGTGGAGGCTACCGGGCTCAATGAGGATGAAATGGCGCTTATCATCAAGCGTTTCAAGACCGCGCTCAAAGGACGCAAAGAGTACCCCAACAAGAATAAAATAAGGGGAAAGCGCTCCTGCTTCAAATGCAGTAAGACTGGTCATTTTATTGCTCAATGTCCCAATAATGAAAATGACCAGGGACAAGAAAGACATGGGAAGAAGGAGAAGAAGAAGAATTACAGGAAGGCAAAGGGCGAGGCGCATCTTGGAAAAAAAATGGGGCTCTAACTGCTCTTCATCCGACTCCGACGATGAAGGACTGGCTGCCTCGGCCTTCGACAAGTCTTTGCTCTTCCCCAACGAGCGCCTTACTTGCCTTATGGCTAAGGAGAAGAAGGTACATATTCGAGGTACCCCCAAGTACTCTTCTTCTAGCGATGAGGAATCTTTCAATGATGAAGTAGATTACTCTGATCTGTTTAAGGGGTTAGATAGAGCCAAAGTAGAGAAAATTAATGAATTAATCGATGCTCTTAATGAGAAGGATAGACTTCTAGAAAAGCAAGAGGACATTTTGTATGAAGAACATGATAAATTTGTTAGTGTTTGTTGAGGACTTGTTCTCAAATGCTATGAATTAAGAACAAGGCAACACAAAGTGTTAAATGTTAATGCCCTTCGTCCAATGAAGCATTATTCCTTTAAGGATTAATGGTCTTTGGACGAAGGTTGAAAGCAATAAAATTACGAAGGTCAAAGGTGAATAAATTACAAATGAACAACTTTACTTTCACGTTAAATTGATTTAATATGTTTAAGCATTGAATACAATTATACCTTTGCCTTGACAAAGATTGATTCCCAAATGATGCGATTGCAATTACAGGAATCCGTGAACAGTAAAGGAATACTGTTCACTATTTATAGGCACGGGACACAGCCTGTGAGGGATTACAATTATGCCCCTCATAAGGGATTACAACAGCGACTCAAACATTTATGGACTAAAAGGTCATTCTACTCCTAAGTCGGTTTGTAATACCGAAGCTTCATGAAGAGAAACCTTCGGTCATCACATGCGGACAGCTTCAGCCGAAGCTGTTTCTCCCTATAAGACCTTCAGCGACGAAGCATAGTCCCAACAGTGTTCAAAAATCCCTTGCTTTAGAAATTAAGAAGAATGAACTGCAATCTTCTGAAATGTCTACCTGTCATGAATCTATATCTAGCTTAAAGAATTTAAATGATGAATTAGATACTAAACTAGAGAAAGTTAATGAAACTAGTTCATGTGTAGAACATGTAGTTATTTGCAATAGGTGTAAAGATGTTAATTTTGATGAACATGATGCCACTGTTGCTAAATTAAACAATGAGGTGGCAAGTCTTAATGCTCAACTTAAGACTTGCAAAGATGATTTTGATAAATAAAAATTTGCTAGGGATGCCTACACTGTTGGTAGACACCCCTCAATAAGGATGGACTTGGTTTTTGAAAGGAAACCAAGAACTTAACAAGTCAAAGGACTCCCGTTCTCAACAAGGAGAAAGGGAAGGCCCCTATGCCTGGTAGTCCTCAAAGGAGCCATGCCTATATTTATGATAGGAAATTTACTAGTCGTGCTCATAATAATAGATGTCATGATCATGCTGCTTATAATGATTCACATGCTATGTTTGCATCTAGTTCCACTTTTATTCATGGTAGAAGTAGGACTAGGAGAAATCATGTTGTGTCTCATGCGCCTAGGAGAGTTTGCAATGGTCCTACTACTGTTTTCCATACTTGCAAAGCTTCCTTTGTACTTCTATATAAGAATGCAAAAGTAGTTGCTAGGAAGTTGGGATCCAAATGCAAGGGAGACAAAACTTGCATATGGGTTCCAAAAACTGTTGTGACTAACTTTGCAGGACCCAACAAGAGTTGGGTACCAAAAATCCAAGCTTAAATTACCTTGCAGGTTTATGCATCCGGGGGCTCAAGCTGGATTATCGACAGCGGATGCACAAACCACATGACGGGGGAGAAGAAGATGTTCACCTCCTACGTCAAGAACAAGGATTCCCAGGATACAATCATCTTTGGAGATGGGAATCAAGGCAAGGTCAAAGATTTGGGAAAGATAGCCATCACAAACGAGCACTCCATATCAAATGTATTTTTAGTAGAGTCGCTCGGGTACAACTATCTGTAAGTCAATTGTGTCACATGGGTTACAATTGTCAGTTTACAAATGTTGATGTATCTGTCTTTAGAAGGAGTGATGGTTCATTAGCTTTTAAGGGTGTATTAGACGGCAAACTCTACTTAGTTGATTTTTCGAAAGAGAATGCTGATCTAAATGCATGCTTAATAGCTAAGACTAATATGGGCTGGTTGTGGCATCGCCGTCTAGCACATGTTGGGATGAAGAACCTTCATAAGCTTCTAAAGGGAGATCATGTGTTAGGACTAACCGATGTCTGTTTTGAGAAAGATAGACCTTGTGCAGCATGTTAGGCAGGGAAACAGGTGGGAAGCACTCATCACAGCAAGAATGTGATGATGACATCAAGACCACTGGAGCTTCTTCACATGGATCTTTTCGGACCTGTTGCCTACCTTAGCATCGGGGGAAGTAAGTATGGTCTTGTAATTGTTGATGACTTTTCCCGCTTCACTTGGGTATTCTTTTTGTAGGGTACATCAGAAACCCAAGGGACCCTAAAGCGCTTCTTGAGGAGAGCTCAAAATGAATTTGAGCTAAAGGTGAAGAAGATAAGAAGCGACAATAGGACCGAGTTCAAGAACCTAAACGTTGAAAAGTTTCTTGAGGAAGAAGGCATCAAGCACGAGTTCTCTACTCTCTACACACCACAGCAAAATGGTGTAGTAGAGAGGAAGAACAAGATGCTAATAGACATGGCGAGAACGATGCTTGGAGAGTACTGTCACACCCGGGTTTTAGGGGCACCAAGACCCGGGCGCGAACATAAACACCAGGTATGCTGGGACCAAGTCTCACACATATGATGTATAGTGGCACAGGATCGAATGTCACAACTTTATATATAACAGGAGTTCTATACAAAATAAATAATTACATTATAAGGAGACAACGGTCCAGCAACCCAAAGTTGACTGGGAGACGACGGCCTAGACCTCTCATGAACACATCGCAGCATCCTCCAAGCGCCTCATCCTGTGGTACCTGTTCTTGACCTGTGGGGGGGGGTGTGAGACAGCAAGAGTGAGCTCACATACGTTCATCGCTCAACAAGTTGTGGGGAATAATGTGCATGAACTCGCCAAAGGTGGGAGCTCACGTGGAGTGTAAGGCTTACCAATGAGGATGGTTAGAGCTGAGCATTGCTTTTAAAGTTAGTCAAAATTTTATTAGCAATTACTAAGTATAAGTAAATACCGACCCAATTAAGTAGTAGAACAAAAGTAACAACCTCACCTGCAATGCAATGCATATGACAAATTGAATTTAGTTCCATAATTTAATCATGTGAGTGTCTGAGCTGCTCATGACCGTGAGCACGGCTAGTATACCAGTTTTACACTCTGCAGAGGTTGCGCATCTTTACCCACAAGTCGTGTTACCCATCTGCCAAGAGACGGCCAATCCCATACACCTCTACCGAGGAGATGAGGCAAGGTAACACTACGAGGCCTTTACAAAGTTCCACTAGCTTCAGAAAACCCGCTACAGTTTATAGGAAGTTCCAATGCAGGAATCCCTTGCAGGACCGCCATCGCAGCAAAATCCTCCCGAGGGCCTCCCTAGCAGGAATCCCTTGCAGGACTGCCATCGCAGCAAAATCCTCCCGAGGGCCTCCCTACACTGACCACTCCCCTACTGCCCTTGCCCCTTTCGGGTAAGGTAGTCTTCCACTAGCTTTCCTAATTAATCAGCCAAGGGTGTCCCATTAAACCCTTGTGGTAGCACTGTTTTCCCGGGTGGTTCTCCATGTTCCAATTAACATAATGATCTTAACATGAACAGTAAATAACAACTGACAATAAAAGTATAATCATGAATAGTAATGTGTATCTCTATACCCAAAACCACATATAGCACTAGCAAGTACTACCCAGAAAGTTCAGTGGTAAACAAGGTATAAAGATAGACAGACTAGGGTATCCTATTGGGTCCCATCAAAATTAACCTATGCAGATCATTATGATTAATTAGAACATGAGTGGGTAAAAAGAAGTGATCAAGGGCACAACTTGCCTGGGACTTGAGATTCCAGGTACCAACTTGCTCTTCAGGTGACTCGTGACCTCACTGCTAGTCGTAGCAATACAACAAACATGGTATAGGAAAAATTAACATTACATCAAACATGTACACAAAATACACAGTAATAATCTACACATTAAAATAAAATCCTAGGAACAGGAATCATAATTTTTGGAGTTATAGAATTTAAGTTAGGAATTTCCAAAGGTTTTATGTGTTTAAAATAGGATTAAGTGTGGGATTAATTTTCTTACTGTTGTTATGATAAAACAGAGACTCTAAGTGGTAGAGAATAAAATTACAAAAGTTTAGGAAGTGGAATGGAGTAATTTGGGGTTCAAATGAATTTTCTATGAATTTTATAAGTTCTAGCCATTATTTTCCTATTAAAAATCCCTTTTCCAATTTATTTACTCAATTTCACACAGCTCTGGACCGGGCCTCAAATCCTAGAAAGCGCAGGGGCTGGCGCGCAAGAAATCTGAGACCCAGAGCACAGTCACACAGGATGGCGGGTTGTTTTCTGCATAGTTCAGGGTCTCTTTAGTAAAAAGTCACGGCCGAAGGGGTATCGAGAGGTCCTGGCCGCCCGATCTGAAACGGACGCACCAGATTAGATCGCACATTTGTATCCAACCGGTATACTACCAGAGTCGTTGATCATGAGATCGACGGCCGTGATTTAATGAAGCCGCGCGCGATCGGCACCGACGGGTCTATGATGTACGGCACGGATCGAATCTTGCGCAAACGATGGGTGTGCCCGATCACAGCCATTGATTCCCCAATCTACGGCCGACGCACAGTCTTCCCATTCTCTCAATACCGAGCGACGGCCGACGGCCAGGGCGGCGGCGCCATCACCGGTGAACTCCCGGGCACGCCAGGAAGGCTCTATGTCTAACGTGATTCGATGCGAAACGAAGAGGGGAAGGTGGCGAGCACAGAGGTGGGAACTTTACCGGGGATTAGGTCACCAGGAGGCTCGCCCACGGCGCACGGCGGAAGTCTGCGGGTTAACGACGACGGTGAGCAATTCGGGCCGCTTCCCCGACCGACACCACTTGGCTCACCCGCGGAAAGCTCCACCGCGAACCCGCGACGATCACCGACCCAAACTTCAGCTCACACGCGGCCCGGACGCCAAGATGGTCGTGCGGCCGCCTCTCTTCTCCTTTTTTTCTCTGCGCTCGGTAATGGCGGACGCCACGGATGCAAAAGGGGATGGCTCGGTTTTATACGGCTACGAGGTTCCGAGTCCAGGGGGAACCTGCCCGGTCGGACTCCGCTGGACGCCTGGTCCGGCGGCGAAGATTTCGCAACGGCCATGCCCGCCGTGCGCGATACTCCGTTGGAAGGGAAGGTCCCGACACGCCGGGCCCACAGATCGGCGAGACACTCACGCGTGCGTGTGTGAGTGATAAGCGGCTGACAGTGGGGACGCCATGTCGGTTAGTCATGCGCGCTTCGATTGGGCTGGGAGCGCGCGAGGGAAAAGGGGTAGTGGGCCGATTTGAAGGCAGTCGGCCCAGGGTTCCTTTATCTTTTTTTTATTATTTTTCCTGATTTCTTTTTCTCTCTTATTTTCAAGTTCCATTTGAATTTCGAATTAGAATTCAAACTTGTATCAAGTTTATTCTCAATTTATATTGTGACTTTAAAAGTATAAATTTTGGAAATATATAAATTTCCTTTATATTATATATATATCTTCTCTTTTTCTCTTCTACATAATATTTCCAAAACCCTAAAGTGCAACTTTGGGTTAACTTCAAATTCTCAATTCCATTATTATATTTTATTATTATTTTAAATGCACATACAATTAAAACTCCAACATGAGTGCCAAATATGGTTCTATTTATTATTTTATTCACTTAAGCAAATGCTTTTAAATAGGGAGATGAGTCTTCAAATGTTATGAGAGTTCTAAAGAGAGAGAAAAAGAAAAATTCTAATGCGAGATCTTTGAGAAATTGTGCTATATTCTCAAAATGAGATTTAGGGTGTTACAAATCCTACCCCCCTTAAAAATAATCTCGTCCTCGAGATTAGTAATAAAAGGGATGTATGCTTATATTGTTCTCAGAACATATGCACAAACAAAGAGATCTCGGCATGATGCATAATTCTTTAACAAAACATAGGGTTAATAGACCTTTATTATTATCACTAAAATAGTAAAATACTAACTAGTAGCTAAACTAATATTTAGGTCTTACAAATAGCGAAATATATATATATGTATCTATATTTATGTTTATCTCTATTCTTGTTGTTCGTTGACTTCTTCCCCAACTACTTCATCTTCAACTGGCTCTTCTTCTTGAATTTCAAGTTCGCCTGGTTCATTTTCTACTTCTGCATGATGGGCATGTCCCCGGTTGATAGATAGAGGCTGACTCTTTCCTGCCGAGACTTGTCCTTGCTTCATCGGAGCCGGTGTAGTGTAGGCAGCTCTGTTGGGACAGTAGTTGGCGTAGTGTCCCGGTTGTCCACACTTGAAGCATGCCCTGTTGGCGGTTGTGTTAGGAGCAACGGGTCCTGCTGGGGTGCTTGCTTTTGGAGGAGCAGTTGGTGCCTGTTGAGTTTCTTGTCCAGAACTGCCACTAGCTGGTGTACTTGGAGTGGTAGTATAGCAAGGACGGGAACTACTTCCAGCCTGCCCTTGGTTGGCAGCCTTTCTTTTCTCTCCAAATATACTCCTCTTGTTTTCTACAGCAATAGCTTTGTCAAGTAGCCTTTGGAAGGATGGGAATGTGTGCGATACCAGTTGATATTGCAAGGGTCCAATCAAACCGTCCAGAAAAAGCTCCTGCTTTTGCTCATCATCCTCTACATCTCTAGGAGCATATCGAGATAACTGGATGAATTTGTCCCTTTATTCACTCACGGACATACTTCCTTGCTTAAGGGAGAGAAACTCCTTTCTCTTAATCTTCATGAGTCTAGCGGGAATATGGTAATTCCTGAATTGTGTGGAGAATTCTGCCCAGGTAATTGTATCGACAGCAGCATGAGCAGCGCAGTACGCATCCCACCAATCTGCAGCAGGACCAGCAAGACGACCTGATGTGTAGAGTACTTTCTCTCGGTCCGAGCACTGAGCTATGTTGAGCATCTTCTCTATAGACTTTAGCCAGTCATCAGCTTGTAGTGGATCCGTGGAGTTGGAGAAGGTTGGGGGTTTGTGGCTCATGAATTCCCGATGCTTATCTCGGGGTGGAACTGGTGGTGGAGGTGGAGGCAATGGCACCTGTTGCTGTTGCTGCTGTTGTTGAAGTTGTTGTTGCAGCTGCTGTTGTTGCACCCTTCTCTCCTGGCGTATCTCTTCCCGCTCTTGGCGCATTTCCCGACGTGCATCCTCTCTTTCCTGGTGCATTTCCTGGCGTTCTTGCTGCATTTGGGTGCGCATATCTGCCATAGTGTCAGCCATTTGCTGCATCATCCTCATTTGAGCTGCAATTAGTGGATCGACTCCGCCTGGTGGGGGATTAGGAGGATTCATCTCTGCTGGCTGTGGTTGGGGTTGTCGATATATCCACCGAGTGTGTCGATTAGGAGGTAAATCAATTCCACCACCCCGCCTGGTATTGACCATCTAAGTTAGAAGCATATGGTAAGATAGCTTTGCAAGGGAATCATTTAGTAGACAGAATGAATAAGCTAATAGTTGGTTATGTACTGAAACTTCTTTGGCAGGGCTGGGCTAGATATTCTATGTCAAGACTAGGGTAATTAGTTGTACGAGGTGAATGTCCAAAGGTAAGATAGAATATGTCAAGATGAGATAGATACGGAATACTATATATATATATTTCTAAGGGGATAATCTAGATTGTCTAGTTATCTTTCAAATGCTATCCTTTACACCTAGATGTATATGCAGATGTAATTGTGGACATTACTCCACCACTCATCACACTCAATCAAAGATCCAAATCAAACAAGTATCATAAGAACAAACATTCAAGTGCATAGATAACCATAAAAATAGTTTTGTTTTTGTTCCTGAGAGTAGGTCTCCTATTCCTAAAGGTCACTTTAGGCACAGGATTTCAAAGTGTGAAATCCACATTTGTCTTTAGAAGGAAAAAGGTAAGAATAATCAGAGTAAAGCGGAATTAGATGAGAAAAGATTAAGAAAAGTTTAGAAAAGAATCGGAGTAGCAAAGGTAAGTAGATAATGGTTATCTAGTTCTATCTAGGTTTCGTCCTACAGTCAACATTCCTCTGATACCACTTCTGTCACACCCGGGTTTTAGGGGCACCAAGACCCGGGCGCGAACATAAACACCAGGTATGCTGGGACCAAGTCTCACACATATGATGTATAGTGGCACAGGATCGAATGTCACAACTTTATATATAACAGGAGTTCTATACAAAATAAATAATTACATTATAAGGAGACAACGGTCCAGCAACCCAAAGTTGACTGGGAGACGACGGCCTAGACCTCTCATGAACACATCGCAGCATCCTCCAAGCGCCTCATCCTGTGGTACCTGTTCTTGACCTGTGGGGGGGGTGTGAGACAGCAAGAGTGAGCTCACATATGTTCATCGCTCAACAAGTTGTGGGGAATAATGTGCATGAACTCGCCAAAGGTGGGAGCTCACGTGGAGTGTAAGGCTTACCAATGAGGATGGTTAGAGCTGAGCATTGCTTTTAAAGTTAGTCAAAATTTTATTAGCAATTACTAAGTATAAGTAAATACCGACCCAATTAAGTAGTAGAACAAAAGTAACAACCTCACCTGCAATGCAATGCATATGACAAATTGAATTTAGTTCCATAATTTAATCATGTGAGTGTCCGAGCTGCTCATGACCGTGAGCACGGCTAGTATACCAGTTTTACACTCTGCAGAGGTTGCGCATCTTTACCCACAAGTCGTGTTACCCATCTGCCAAGAGACGGCCAATCCCATACACCTCTACCGAGGAGGCGAGGCAAAGTAACACTACGAGGCCTTTACAAAGTTCCACTAGCTTCAGAAAACCCGCTACAGTTTATAGGAAGTTCCAATGCAGGAATCCCTTGCAGGACCGCCATCGCGGCAAAATCCTCCCGAGGGCCTCCCTAGCAGGAATCCCTTGCAGGACTGCCATCGCAGCAAAATCCTCCCGAGGGCCTCCCTACACTGACCACTCCCCTACTGCCCTTGCCCCTTTCGGGTAAGGTAGTCTTCCACTAGCTTTCCTAATTAATCAGCCAAGGGCGTCCCATTAAACCCTTGTGGTAGCACTGTTTTCCCGGGTGGTTCTCCATGTTCCAATTAACATAATGATCTTAACATGAACAGTAAATAACAACTGACAATAAAAGTATAATCATGAATAGTAATGTGTATCTCTATACCCAAAACCACATATAGCACTAGCAAGTACTACCCAGAAAGTTCAGTGGTAAACAAGGTATAAAGATAGACAGACTAGGGTATCCTATTGGGTCCCATCAAAATTAACCTATGCAGATCATTATGATTAATTAGAACATGAGTGGGTAAAAAGAAGTGATAAAGGGCACAACTTGCCTGGGACTTGAGATTCCAGGTACCAACTTGCTCTTCAGGTGACTCGTGACCTCACTGCTAGTCGTAGCAATACAACAAACATGGTATAGGAAAAATTAACATTACATCAAACATGTACACAAAATACACAATAATAATCTACACATTAAAATAAAATCCTAGGAACAGGAATCATAATTTTTGGAGTTATAGAATTTAAGTTAGGAATTTCCAAAGGTTTTATGTGTTTAAAATAGGATTAAGTGTGGGATTAATTTTCTTACTGTTGTTATGATAAAACAGAGACTCTAAGTGGTAGAGAATAAAATTACAAAAGTTTAGGAAGTGGAATGGAGTAATTTGGGGTTCAAATGAATTTTCTATGAATTTTATAAGTTCTAGCCATTATTTTCCTATTAAAAATCCCTTTTCCAATTTATTTACTCAATTTCACACAGCTCTGGACCGGGCCTCAAATCCTAGAAAGCGCAGGGGCTGGCGCGCAAGAAATCTGAGACCCAGAGCACAGTCACACAGGATGGCGGGTTGTTTTCTGCATAGTTCAGGGTCTCTTTAGTAAAAAGTCACGGCCGAAGGGGTATCGAGAGGTCCTGGCCGCCCGATCTGAAACGGACGCACCAGATTAGATCGCACATTTGTATCCAACCGGTATACTACCAGAGTCGTTGATCATGAGATCGACGGCCGTGATTTAATGAAGCCGCGCGCGATCGGCACCGACGGGTCTAAGATGTACGGCACGGATCGAATCTTGCGCAAACGATGGGTGTGCCCGATCACAGCCATTGATTCCCCAATCTACGGCCGACGCACAGTCTTCCCATTCTCTCAATACCGAGCGACGGCCGACGGCCAGGGCGGCGGCGCCATCACCGGTGAACTCCCGGGCACGCCAGGAAGGCTCTATGTCTAACGCGATTCGATGCGAAACGAAGAGGGGAAGGTGGCGAGCACAGAGGTGGGAACTTTACCGGGGATTAGGTCACCAGGAGGCTCGCCCACGGCGCACGGCGGAAGTCTGTGGGTTAACGACGACGGTGAGCAATTCGGGCCGCTTCCCCGACCGACACCACTTGGCTCACCCGCGGAAAGCTCCACCGCGAACCCGCGACGATCACCGACCCAAACTTCAGCTCACACGCGGCCCGGACGCCAAGATGGTCGTGCGACCGCCTCTCTTCTCCTTTTTTTCTCTGCGCTCGGTAATGGCGGACGCCACGGATGCAAAAGGGGACGGCTCGGTTTTATACGGCTACGAGGTTCCGAGTCCAGGGGGAACCTGCCCGGTCGGACTCCGCTGGACGCCTGGTCCGGCGGCGAAGATTTCGCAACGGCCATGCCCGCCGTGCGCGATACTCCGTTGGAAGGGAAGGTCCCGACATGCCGGGCCCACAGATCGGCGAGACACTCACGCGTGCGTGTGTGAGTGATAAGCGGCTGACAGTGGGGACGCCATGTCGGTTAGTCATGCGCGCTTCGATTGGGCTGGGAGCGCGCGAGGGAAAAGGGGTAGTGGGCCGATTTGAAGGCAGTCGGCCTAGGGTTCCTTTATCTTTTTTTTTATTTTTCCTGATTTCCTTTTCTCTCTTATTTTCAAGTTCCATTTGAATTTCGAATTAGAATTCAAACTTGTATCAAGTTTATTCTCAATTTATATTGTGACTTTAAAAGTATAAATTTTGGAAATATATAAATTTCCTTTATATTATATATATATCTTCTCTTTTTCTCTTCTACATAATATTTCCAAAACCCTAAAGTGCAACTTTGGGTTAACTTCAAATTCTCAATTCCATTATTATATTTTATTATTATTTTAAATGCACATACAATTAAAACTCCAACATGAGTGCCAAATATGGTTCTATTTATTATTTTATTCACTTAAGCAAATGCTTTTAAATAGGGAGATGAGTCTTCAAATGTTATGAGAGTTCTAAAGAGAGAGAAAAATAAAAATTCTAATGCGAGATCTTTGAGAAATTGTGCTATATTCTCAAAATGAGATTTAGGGTGTTACAAGTATAAGACGCCTGAGCGGTTTTGGTCGGAAGCTGTGAACATAGCTTGCCATGCCATTAATCGGCTCTACCTGCACCGTCTCCTCAAGAAGACCTCCTACGAACTTCTTACCGGTAATAAACCCAATGTCTCTTACTTTCTTGTATTTGGGAGCAAATGTTACATTCTGGTGAAGAAAGGTAGACATTCTAAATTTACTCCCAAGGCAGTAGAAGGGTTTTTACTAGGGTATGACTCAAATACAAAGGCGTATAGGGTCTTCAACAAATCATCGGGATTAGTTGAAGTCTCTAGCGACGTTGTATTTGATGAGACTAATGGCTCTCCAAGAGAGCAAGTTGATCTTGATGATATAGATGAAGAAGTTCTGACGGCCGCAATGCGCACGATGGCGATAAGTGATGTGCGACCACAAGAACTACAGGAGCAAGATCAACCATCTTCCTCAATAATGGTGCAACCCCCAACCCAAGACGATGTACAGGTACTTCAAGAAGAGGGGTAGGATCAAAGGGGAGCACAGGAAGAACAAGTAATGGAGGAAAAAGCACCACAAGCCCCTCCAACCCAAGTCCGAGCAACGATCCAAAGACATCACCCCGTCGATCAGATTCTGGGTGACATCAGCAAGGGAGTAACTACTCATTCACGATTAGCTAATTTCTGTGAGCATTACTCGTTTGTCTCTTCTATTGAGCCTTTTAGGGTAGAAGAGGCCTTGTAGGATCCGGACTGGGTGTTGGCCATGTAGGAAGAGCTCAACAACTTCAAACGGAATGAAGTCTGGAGCCTGGTGCCACGTGCAAAGCAAAACGTTGTGGGAACTAAGTGGGTGTTCCGCAACAAGCAAGACAAGCACGGAGTGGTGACAAGAAACAAGGTTCGACTTTGGCAAAAGGTTATGCCCAAATCGCAGGTTTGGACTTTGAGGAGACTTTTGCTCCTGTTGCTAGGCTAGAGTCAATTCGGATATTGTTAGCCTATGCTGCTCACCATTCTTTTAGGCTGTTCCAAATGGACGTGAAGAGCGCTTTCCTCAATGGACCAATCAAGGAGGAGGTATACATGGAGCAACCCCTTGGCTTTGAGGATGATAGGTATCCCGACCATGTGTATAAGCTCTCTAAGGCACTCTATGGACTTAAGCAAGCCCCACGAGCATGGTATGAATGCCTTAGAGATTTCCTTATTTCTAATGATTTCAAGGTTGGGAAAGCCGATCCCACTCTCTTCACAAAGACATGTAATGGTGATCCTTTTGTTTGCCAAATTTATGTTGATGACATAATATTTGGTTCTACTAACCAAAAGTCTTGTGAGGAGTTTAGCAGGGTGATGATGCAAAAGTTCAAAATGTCGATGATGGGAGAGTTGACCTACTTCCTTGGATTCTAAGTGAAGCAACTCAAGGACAACACTTTCATCTCCCAAACGAAGTACACTCAAGGTCTTCTCAAGAGGTTTGGGATGAAGGGTGCTAAGCTCGCGAAGACACCGATGGGAACTGACGGGCATCTTGACCTCAACAAAGGAGGTAAGTTCGTTGATCAAAAGGCATACCTATCAATGATAGGTTCATTACTTTACCTTTGTGCTAGTAGACCAAACATTATGCTTAGTGTATGCATGTGTGCTAGATTTCAATCCGACCCCAAGGAATGTCACCTTGTGGCCGTTAAGCGAATTCTTAGGTATTTAGTTTCTACACCTTGCTTCGGGATCTGGTATCCAAAGGGGTCTACCTTTGACTTGATTGGATACTCAGACTCCAACTATGTCGGGTGCAAGGTTGATAGGAAGAGCACATCAGGGACGTGCCAATTTCTAGGAAGGTCCCTGGTGTCCTAGAGTTCCAAGAAACAAACATTCATTGCCCTATCCACCACTGAGGCCAAGTATGTTGCCGCATGACAGTGTTACGCGCAACTACTTTGGATGAGGCAAACCCTCCGGGACTTTGGCTACAATCTGAGCAAAGTCCCACTCCTATGTGATAATGAGAGTGCAATCCGCTTGGCGGATAATCCTGTTGAGCACAGCCGCACTAAGCACATAGACATCCGGCATCACTTCCTGAGAGACCACCAGCAAAAGAGAGATATCAATGTGTACCACATTAGCACCGAGAACCAGCTAGCCGATATCTTCACTAAGCCTTTAGATGAGAAAAGGTTTTGCAGGTTGCGTAGTGAGCTAAATGTCTTAGATTCGTGTAACTTGGATTGATCTATAGCATACATCTATTCTATGCCTTTGATCATGTTAATTTATGCATTTACTTCATTTGTTGTTTATTAGTGGTGCTCAAGTTGTACAAGTTATCCCCGGACCTCATAAGTCCATATGCAAATGATGCACATGTTAAGGGGGAGATGAACTATAACTTGACCTTTTCGAGACTAACTTGGTTGTTTGAGTATACTTGAAGTAGTCTTGAAGGAACATTGAAAGGGAATATGAACTTGGACGACGACAAGACTTCCAATACACTCTGGTATTAGTGTATTTAATTCCAAGTTCATACTAATGCTCTAGTTGCCTTTTTGCTCTTATTTGACATTTTGGTGAGGCAATGGGGTTGAAGGGCCAAAAATGATCCCGTTTTGGTGCTTAATGTCAAAGGTGGAGAAATTAAGGCCAAAGCAAATGGATCAGCCAACCACTTGTGAGTTTTGAAAATAGTAGAGTTAGAATTTGTGTTTTGTCCAAAATCCTCTTATTGCAAAATTTGCTCTCATGGGGGAGAATTTTGATTATGGAAAAAAGGGGGAGTTTTTGGCCCAAACAAGCGTTTTTGACTTAGAGATAGGAAAAAGAATTTGATTTGCAAAAACAAACCAAGTGGTGGCAAAAAGTGATCCAAATATGCCAAATCCTAAGTAAAAAGAATTTGGTCTTCATTTGCATTGATGTTGCACTTCTTTTGTTGCCTTTTGATGGTTTGGCATAAATCACCAAAAAGGGGGAGATTGAAAGGGAAATGTGCCCTTGGGCCATTTCTATAATTATTTTGGTGATTAGATGCCCAATACACTGTTTTGAACTCTTATGTGCTAAATGCGCAAGAAGTGCAAATCAAAGGACAAGGTATGTTTCAAGACTTAGTGAATTATTTTTTAGTACTAACATGTTTATCTAAGTATTAGAAACAGTGCCAATTAAAGAAGAAAGTCATTAGAAAAGAGTAGCTCACCGAACTGTCCGATGGAGCACCAGATAGGCTAGCCGACGGTGAACCGGCTGCTCTCGGGAAACGACGGAGTGACGCAGCTATAAATCACCAGACTATCCGGTGGTGCACCGGACTGTCCGGTGAGTCGTCAGCGACGAACTCGTCGCTCTCTCGAAAAGAAAAAGGCGACGTGGCTATAATTCACCGGACTGTTTAGTTGTGCACCGGACTGTCCGGTAAGTCAATGGCGCCTACGGCCAATGGTCGTCCGCGCGATCAACGTGCGACACATGGCCTGCACCAACGGTCGGTTGGGCACACCGGACTGTCCAGTGTGCAGCGGACACTGGCCCGAAGGACCAACGGTCGGCTGTGCCCGGTATGGAAGGAAATCGAGCACCGGACTGCTACAGTGGTTGTCCGGTGGTGCACCGGACTGTTCGGTGCACCACTCGACAGAAGGCAGGAATTGCCTTCCAAGTTGGTCTCCAACGGCTCCTAGCTGCCTTGAGGCTATAAAAGGGACCCTTAGGCGCATGGAGCAAAACACCAAGTCTTCTCTAAGCATTCTAAGACTCCCAGACTCCGCCTCCACGCATTTGATCGATTGTGTTAGTAATTTGAGCTCCGTTTGAGTTGTGAACTCTCTGTGCTGTGTTTCGAGCTCAAGTATTGGCTTGTGTGCGTGTGTGAGTGCTGCGGATTTGAGTCTTGCATGTGTTTCTCTCCCATCCTTACTCTTGTGCTTTCTTTGTGATCTATATTGTAAGAGCGAGAGGCTCCAACTTATGGAGATTCCTCGCAAACGGGAAGAATACTCAAAAGAGAAAAAAAACGTGGTATTCAAGTTGGTCATTGGATCACTTGAAAGGGGTTGAGTGCAACCCTCGTCCATTGGGACGCCACAACGTGGAAGTAGGCAAGTGTTACTTGGCCGAACCACGGGATAAAAATCGCGTGTCTCTTGTGTTGCTCTTCTGTGATTGTTTTGTTTGCAAGAGATCGCTTCATAACAACTTGATTAACTCGCACTAACATGTCTATAATCAAGTTTGTGGCTATTTAGTGTTGAATTTTACAGGATCACCTATTCACCCCCCCTCTAGGTGCTCTCAGGTGTCTTGTAGCGTTATCAGACTATTGCTCGTGTCAGTAAGTCGAGCCCAAGTTACCTACAAGAAAAGGTGAATGCTTTATGACAAGGAGACTGACAAGATGGTTCTTCAAGTGTATTTCTTCCACTTTGGTGGCACCAGTCGCCAATCGCCTGCTACCTTGAGTAATCTAGAAAGATCCCTTTATGCTCACTGCAACCAAGCACCATTCAGCTTAGCACAAAATAAGAATAGAAGCATAGAAAGGAAACAATTATAAAATCATTTGACTCATGAAGCTAGAAGGTGTGATGAGCCCAATCCCTCGATACATGTAAGTTGAGCCCAAGTTATTGTAGCAAAGGGAGCACTATGCATAATTTGGATCTAATAATCAATGCTACAACAATACATAATTAACGCAAGAACATTTTATATAAACTATTCTCCACAAATAAAGCATTGCATATTGTTACATGCAAAAATCTGACAATAGAAAGTCATATTGGAGATAAACTGTAAACACAAACTGCGGAAAAATTGGGCCTAAAAACGAAAATAAACAACAGCGGCTTGACATGTTAGCCTACATACAAAAAAACTAATCTGTTAATAGTCCTCTGGGTCAATGAATACTGTTGGGTCAAATGAAAATACAAACTTGCTTTGAAAACAACATAAAATAGATGTAAACAAGAAACGACAGTGAACCAATTTGGCACGAAAAAATGGAAGCAATTCATATATCAGCTACTAATTTGCTTCATTGTACAAATAAAGTGGAAGCAATTCATAAATCAACTATTAAACAACCATGGCACAAAAAAAGGTACAAATTACCTCTATTTTTAGAATACGAATAAGTACAATTGGCAAATCGATGCTTCTTATTGCCGATGAGGCGGTACCCCAGAAACTAGTATAGTATGTGGATATTGATTTAAACAAAAGGATGTTGAATTATGCGAGATTGTAAACAAACGGGACCAAATAAATTGATGGTGTTACTAACCATATGGGGGCGAGGATATGAGCCCAGAGTTGGGGATGCTATACGGTCAAAACGGGGAATAGTTACAAAACCATTGCTGAATTATGCACGAGATTGAAGATAACTTGGACAGAAAACGAGGTAGTTGGATGAACCAGTTACAAAGACGGATCCGGCGTCGTGGATGCAATGTAGCTGTGCTCGGAGTTCGGCGAAGGTGAAGGTAAGTTACGTAGACTGGCGCGTGGGGAGGGGGGTACTCGCTGGTGACGAACATTATGGGAGCAGACGACGGCGATAGTGGGAGCAGGCGGCGACGGTCGTGGGGATTAAATTAGGGTTGGTTCGGTCGTGCAGTCGTTTGCTGGGGAACGAGACAAGGGGTGGGGACTATCCGACTAGGTGGGCCGATTCGTGTTCCTTTGCTATTTGTTTACGATAAATTCAATATGCATAACTGCCTATGTAAATAACCGTCAACGCAATGTGTAATCCGACTGGGTCGCCCACTTGACTTGGACGACTGGTCGGAGGTCGGGTGGCTAGGGCTTTCGCTTGTTAGAGAGAGCATAGCGCTCCTAATACATATACTATATACTAGGTGAATGTCCGTGCGTTGCAACGGTAACATATAATACTATGATAATTATGAGAAAATAGTTCTTTTAAAAGAGCAACTTCGGGATCCACACATTTAGTTGCTTCCCAAATTTTTAGCAGCAAAAGTACTTTTCAGCAAATTATTCGAACCATTCGGACCCGCTCAACATTATTTTATTGGCCACTTCATGTGCATATTAATCGCTCAATTATTCGGACCCGCACATCACACAAAAGTTTGGAAGCTCTATTTATATTTGCTTTCAATATAATCAAAATGAGCCAGAAGAATGATATAGATCTAAATCCAATGTAGTCGAACATTGGGAGCAAATGAACATTGGGAGCTAATGAGCAAGACAGGCATGATAACCAACGTCTTCTAACTTTTGACTATCTAGTGTACAATGTACAATTTGAAATGCGAGAAAATATACTTCCTCCACCTCAAAGTAGTGTTGCTCTAAATTTTTCCAAGCACATTCTTGCGCAGCTTGAATGCCCTACATTATGTCACCAGAATAAGAGTTATGACTGAATATAGTAGTCACAGTGCTAAGGAAACATTTACATGTTGAATCCTGTTGGGATCAATAGAACTCGTTGTCTAAAATTGAGAATAATTTAATTCCTGTATAAAAGTTTAAGCTGTATAAAAATTTAAATATCACACATTTTATTATATAATAACACCTAACACCAAAAGAAGAAAAATAAAGAGCAAAGTCAAATTTCCAGAAATTGCAACTAAGAAGATGGTAAACTAAGAGACAACAACTCAATACATATAACTGATATATCCATTTAAGAGAACTGTAGAGATAAATTCAAGCTGGATTTAAAGGCAGATAAGTTAGAATTCATAGAAAAAAAATCTAAAGTTCCTCTAATTAGCATCTTATCAATTTTTCCCATATATTCGAAGACTTCCCAATCCATTTGTTTGTATGATGCATCATTATGCAAAAGAAGAAAGAAGAAATAAAAAACTTAGTACTCAAGCTGCAGATAACCACAACATCTTAGCAACTAAAAAGAATGATAATGAACCAAAAACACTCCATGTTAGGCATGAGCGCATGTCATATTTGTTTCCAATAAACTATTGCGGCATAATTGAATCAATGGCTCAATGTCCATTCGCATTATCATGAGAATTGACAAGGCATGAATATCATAAGCGTAGTATGTTGGGGAACAAGATAACAAGGCAGACGCATATTTGATCGCTCGGTAAATCAATAGGGCATGACCAGAATTGGTCGCAACCAGTTGTAGTCAAAACTGAAGTGAAACTGAGGCCCTGTTTGTTTGTCTATAGGATTAGATAATCTATCTTATGGATTATACAAGCACCTAATGAGCTGTTTAGAAATTATTATAATCTAGGTATCTAAATTATATAATTCACCTAATAAGACGTGTTGTTTGTTTATCTTTCAACTTATTTAAGTTAGATTATATAATCTAGTGGGTAAACAAACAGGCATGAGTGTGGAAACACAAGTTTTCCTCTACATAGTGTAATGTACTACGTAGATCTGCCATTCACTTGACAGACTCCCTCAAACAAGTGAGCAATTGTCCAGGTTACAGCCCTGCCATCCGAATTTCCGAACAGCAGATTATTGTTTTGAGTGGCACTCAGCAACTAAAAAAACAAGCCATTGATCACAAAACTGAACTGAATTGAAAAGCGTCTTTCTGTGAATGTGAACGTAGACGTCGCGATCGTAACCATCGATCCTTAGGATCTAACATCTATGATTAATGTCAAAGACAATCAGGAGAACGACCACTGCAGCAACAGCTAATTGAATGACGGATAAATTCTCTTTTGAGCAGTGACACAAGAGAAACACAGAATAAGATACTGGAGTTGTTGACGTTGATCGCTACAGTGGACTGATTCCAAGCTGCTCAAAATATCCTGACCCATTGCCCTAGATTGTAGGCAAATAGATTTGGTGTTGGGTTCATTTCAGTCATTAACGCTAATCCAAGGAAGAAAATTGTTTTAGTAACGAAAAAAATCACACTAATCGCTCGCTCCACTTAGCAATGGCACTATTGTAATTCAAGGTCAATTCAATCTCTCCATGCTTTAACTGCACAAGAACACTGCAAACTATAACAGTCTAGAGAAAAATTACCATCACCGCTAGTATACATAGTAGGATGGAGGTACCTGTGTGGTGAGGACGATGAGGAGGGCGCCTGCGAAGCTGAGCGTCTGCTTGTAGTAGGCCTTCATGACGGTGATAGCGCCGATGGAGTAAGCGTCGCCGCCGCCGTAGGAGACGCCGCAGTTGGCGAAGATGGTGATGATGACGTGCTCCTTGACGTTGAAGGGCCCGGGTTAAGGTTGAAGCTACCGAGCCTGCTGACGAGGAGCCTGACCTCGCGGTTGGGCAGCACGGCGACCATGAAGCGCCCTGCGGGGAGCAGGGGGATCTACGCCAGGATCCCCAAGATGGTGAGCGGCTGGGTGCGGTACGTGAAGAAGGTTTGAGGAAGATGAGGTCGATGCAGGAGCCGAGCCACAGCGCCCACGCCCGGAATGTCATCACGGGCAGCGACGGGTCGTCCGTCTCCGGCACCACCAACGCCACCTCCTCCACCACGCACCGCTCCCCCTTCCCCTCCCCTGTCCCCGCCCGCTCCTCCGCTGCCACCAGCGACTTCCGCGACGCCATCGTCCCGGTCCCCTCGCTCCTCCCGCCCACTGAATGGACCATCTTGCTACCCGCTAGCTATCTATCTACCCACCCTCCCTCCACCGACTCGACCGGCTCGCAGGCCTCTGAAGCCGACACTTCGCTGCTGCCCGTCGCGCCGTGGACTGGAGCGGCGCCTTTTAGAGATTCTCGTCTCCTGGATGGTAGCGCTTGAACCCCTGCTCCTGGATGGTCGCCGGTGTTAGCTCTTCCAGCGTAGATCAGCAGCGAGAAGCCATCACCGCGCTGCATCTCGGCCACCATGGGGCTGGCCCAGTCCATCACCGTGGAGCCACTGGCCCACTAGGCCGTGGAGGATGCCACGGACGCCGCCGCCGATGAGCCCTCCTGTACGCCGGTCCACCCTCTGCCCTTCCTCCTCTCACCGTTGCTGCCCGTCTCGCTCTCGTCCCGTTGCCCCCACCGCGCGAGGTAGCCTTCCCAAACGCCCATGTTCCTCCTTGCGGACTTGCTGATTGCGGCGACCGCTATGGATGGAAGGGCGCGGTGGGGGAGGCGTGGATTGCGGCTCTGGCGCGGTGGGGGAGGCAATTGAGAGCGGCTGTGGTGTGGTGGCCGTGCGATGAGGAATGGATGGAGAGGATTGCGCGGCAGAACCATGGTGCACGGGTTGTGAACGTCTACACTACACTCTTATAGAGTAGTATAGATATATGAGCTCCATATATATATATATATATATATAGATGAGCTAATGGAGGCCTAGGGCTTCTATTAGTACGGGAAGCTCCAGCCAATTATACTCTGATGCCTGTACATGTGCGGGTTCTGACTCGAACGTATTTCAACGTAAAACGTGAACTAAAATAACATAAATGAGTACGAATTGAAGTGTAAATCGAAGAGTTGTTTCGTAACTGTGATGGGCCCTGAAATTATGGCATGAAAATCGTGCACGTCCATTTATGCGCGGGTTCTGGCTCGAGCGGATTTCAACATAAAACATGAACCACAATAGCGTAAATGGGTACTGATTTTAGTATAAATTGTCGATTTGTTTCGTAACGACTTGGGTTGGCTCGAATTACGGCGTGAAAATCGTGTGTATCAGATCGTGCACGGGTTCTGTCCCGGGCAAATGTGAACCAAAACACCGTAAATGAGTACGAATTTTAGCGTAAATCGTCGATTTGTTTTGTAACGACGAATGGTGCCTAAAATTACGGCATGAAAATCGTAAGCAGGTTACGACTCGAGCGAATTTCAGCTTAACGTGTACCAAAACATCATAAATATATACGAATTTTATTGTAAATCATCGATTTGTTTCATAACAACTGTTGGTACCCTGAAACTAAAGTACCCCTTACTGTTGTATAAAAACGCAGTACCCACGCGGCTATTTTTAGTCGCGTGGTAAAAGAGTTGTATGTGGGACCAGGCCATGACTCACCCAAGCCTCGGGCGACTACTCTGGGCCAGCAACACCACCTGACCCCACCACATGGGCGGGTTCGGTGCCGCCATGTGTCCAGAGAAAGTGACATACTCTGAGGCATCACCAGTGAGTCCAGACCCCATGGGAAGGTGCCGGACCCCTGTATATACGGTCCGGGCCTCCAAGTTTGGTCCAGGACCTCCACGTGTGCGAACTGGACCCCTGGAATGGGATCTAGACCCCCTGTATGGGGTCCAGGCCGCCCACAGTGGGGTCCCACGGTTCTAGGACAGAACATACCCGGGCCTTAATCAGGACCCAGGTAGGGGTCCGGTGCCGGCACGTGTCCAGACCTGATCTGGTGGGATCCAGACCTTATCACATACACTCCTGCTCCCCGCCTAGGCAGAGACCTGATGCTGCCACATGGCCTACTGCGTGCGGCGTAAGCCAACGGGCGGAACCTGGCATGAAGCCTCTGGGCTACGCGCGTCTTTGCATTCATTACGGATAAGACGTGCGCCTGTCCATTCCAGTGACAGGCGACGTGCCCAGTCCACGCTGCGTGGTTCCTGCTATTACTCACACGTTACCATAGCAAGGACAATGATTCACCATTACTCGCGTGATTCCAAGAAAAGGGTCACTGCCTATCAATGTTGCATGCACTGCAGTCATCATGACTCCCGTTGATTACTCATGTGTTACTACGGCGGAGGGAATCTGAACGGCTCCGCCTATACGCCTCTATGCACAACAGGCGTACCAGGCTACTCCGTATTCTACTGCAACAAGCCATCACCCACCTGCGGACACGGCAAGACGTGGCAGTAGCCAGTTAGAGAAGCAACACAGCGTCCAGCAAAGATCTTTGTGTGCTGTCAGCATTAATTATTCACATAATGTATTCCTTCCATTATGCTCCTGGGCCCGCATGTCGGAGCTTAGCATCCTTGTATGTACCTCCCTTAAACTATAAAAGGGAGGGTACACAGCGTTACAAGGGACATGGTCAATACAACTTACGGACAGTGGATGTAGGGTATTATGCTCCAGCGGCCTGAACCACTATAAACCCTCGAGTGTTCTTGTGTTCGTCCAAAATTCACCAATCAGGCAAGCGCTTAGGCCCCCTCCTCATCTTAGGATTAGGGCGGGTGCATTTCGCCACCCGGCCGGAGGATTTTCCCACCGACATTTGGTGCGCTAGGTAGGGGGGTCTGGCCTTGGGTTTTTCGCCTATTTTCTTGCTCGACATGATGGTTCAGATCGTCGAGCACCGCAACTTGTCTTCCGAGGACTTCTCGATGGAGGAAGGGGCAACATCTTCCGTGCCATGAGGCTCTAACCACCCTACGCCTGGTGCTGCTTCTATGCACACTGCGCAGCAGCACACGCCCGCTCAGACATCTAGGACTCCATCGAGGGCTGCTCCTGGTGGGGCATTGTCTGCAGCCAGGGAGTTGCTACGTAACCTTCCAAGTTCCACGGCCTCGCCTGGGACCATAAGGCAGTGGCACGATGATGTCGACCGTCTCCTCGGCATGGCCCATCCTGGCTCGGCCAAGTCCAGACCTCGATCATTCTGGCGTCAACGCGAGGTGTCGGCATCTATGCGCTCACCCTTAGTGAGGGGTGCACGGACTGACGACCTACGGGCAGAGCTCAATCGCAGGCGTGCGGGCGAGTATGCTCGAGTCTCTCTGGAGAGGACGCGTGAGCGCCGACAAAACTTCGAGGGTCGCAACCTCGACCAAGACTTTGCTATAGTTGCACCACAAACTCCAAGGGGCGCCCGAATCCAGGTGGGTGTCCCATTGGCCGGCGTGGGCTATGCCACACTAGCGGATCATCTCCGCGCAGCGACTTGGCCACCCAAGTTTCGGCCACACCTACTGGAGAAGTACGACAGTACGTCAAACCCGTCGGAATTCTTACAGGTCTACATCGCTGCCATTACGGCAGCTGGTGGAAACACTGCCGTAATGGCAAGCTACTTCCATGTAGCCTTGACCGGGCCGGCCCGGACCTGGCTCATGAACCTCACCCTAGGGTCGATCTACTCCTAGGAAGAGCTCTGTGCATAGTTCATAGCAAACTTCGTCATTGCTTATCAGCCGCATGGTGTGGAGGCTCATCTCCATGCAGTAAGGCAGGAACCCGGGGAGACTCTCTGGGCTTTCATCTCCCGCTTCACCAAGGTACGAGGGACTATACCTTGCGTCTCCGATGCCTCCATTATCACTGCTTTTCGACAGGGGGTGCGTGATGAGAAGATGTTGGAGAAAATAGCGACGCATGACGTAGAAACCGTCACTACGCTCTTTGCTCTGTCTAACAAATATGCTAGAGCTGTCGAGGGCCGTGCATGGCACTCGACACCGCAGACCGGAGTTACACAGCGGGGCGGCTCAGGTGCCACCACCCAGGGCGGTGGCAAGAAGAAGAAGAATCGTGGTCACGATAAGCCACAGTCTAGTGCTCCGGTCGCCGCAGCTGCGGCTGGGGCCGGGACGAGCGCGGCAAGCACCCATGGCAACAAGGAAGTAACAGTGGGTCATGCCCTATCCATCCCAACAGTCGCCATAGCTCCTCGGAATGCCGAGAGATCCTCAAGCTCGTGAAGCGCATCAGCGAGCGGCGTGAGCAAGCCTCCAAGGATGGCTCACCGCCTCATCGCTATCCTGGCAAGGAGAAGGTCGATGAAGGTGACGCGGCCATGGGAGAACGGGACCTCAGGTATCAGTCCCCCGAGCAAGTCCTCAAGTACATCCTCACTGGAGACTCTGACTCTGGTGATGACAACGACCGCCACAAGAAGTTGTACGTGATATATGGCGGAAGCTGGGAGCTCACCTCCCGTAGGAACATGAAGTCCCTGCGTCACGAGGTCCTTTCGGTGATCCCAAGGGTCCCGAAGGTAGCCCCACATCAACGGTGGCGGAGCACCACTATCTCCTTTGGGGCATCCGACTGCCCCCCCCCCCCCCCCCCCCCCGAAAATATGGCAGGGGCTGGCATACTACCACTCATCACCGCCCCTGTCATCGCCAAAATGATGCTACACCATGTCCTAATTGATGGTGGGGCTAGGCTCAACGTCATCAGTCATGCTGTGTTCAAGCAGCTATAGATCTCAGGATCCCGACCGGGACCCTCTCGCCCATTCTCCGAAGTGGGCCCTCAACCGGTGTATCCCCTTGGGAGCATCGCACTCCCGATTACATTCGGGACTGAGGAGAACTTCCGCACTGAGAACGTCTAGTTTGACGTTGTGGAGGTTAACCTCCCTTTCAATGCCATCATTGGCAGGCCAGCCTTATACCGGTTCATGGCCATTGCCCATTATGGGTACTTGGTCCTCAAGATGCCATCCCCTGCTGGGGTCCTCACCGTGAGGGGCGATCGCGCTGCGGCGCTTGCAGCTGTCGAGAAGTTGCACGCCCTGGCAGCAGAAACCACTCGCCCAGATGACGAGGGGAGGGACCCCTTAACTTTCTGTACCAAGGCGCCTACCAAGGTGCCTAAGGTGCAACCATCTAGAGTAGACGGCAGTCCCATCAAGACCATCTAGGTCGGCGTGGATTCCTCCTAGACCACTCGCATCGCGAGCAATCTGGAGGAGAAATAGGAAATTGCGCTCGTTGCCTTCCTCCAAGCAAATACCGACGTATTCGCATGGGAACCATCGCAGATGCCTGGGATCCCCAGGGAGGTGATCGAGCACCATCTGAAGATCCACCCTGATGCCAAACCGGTGAGTCAGAAGCCTTAGAGACAGTCCATTGAGCGGCAGGATTTCATCCGTGAGGAGGTCCGGAAGCTGCTGCGCGCTGGCATCGAAGAGGTCTGTCACCCAGTATGGCTGGCCAATCCAGTCATCGTTCCTAAGGCTAACGAGAAGCTTTGGATGTGCATCGACTACACCAACCTCAATAAGGCCTGTCCCAAGGACCCATATCCACTACCACAAATAGATCAAATCGTGGATTCTACCTCTGGGTGCGACCTCCTGTCCTTCCTAGATGCTTACTCTGGTTTCCATCAGATCCAGATGTCTAGGCAAAATAGGAAGCATACCACTTTTGTAACTATGGATGGGCTTTGCTGTTATGTTGTAATGGCTTACGGTCTAAAAAACGCCTTGCCGACATTTGTACGGGCGATGAGTAAGACCTTTGGTGACCTGATTAGGGATAGGGTAGAGGTATACATTGATGACATCATGGTCAAGACTAAGAGAAGGTCGACCCTAGTGGAAGACTTAACCCTGGTCTTTGACAAGCTGCGGGCAACACGCATGAGGCTGAACCCGGAAAAGTGCATCTTTGGTGTCTCCGCAGGGAAGTTGCTGGGATTCCTGGTTTTGCACCGGGGCATTGAAGCAAACCCAGAGAAGATCAAAGCAATTGAGACAATTAGGCCTCCGGCCCGAATCAAGGACGTCCAGAAGCTTACGGGGTCACTGGCCGCCCTTAGCCGCTTCATCTCAAGACTGGCCGAGAGGGCGCTACCTTTCTTCAAGCTATTTTGGAAGTCTGGTCCATTCTCTTGGACCGTGGAGGCAGAACGAGCCTTTCAAGAGTTGAAGCAGCACCTTGTGTCCCTACCAATATTGGTAGCTCTAGAGCCAGGGGAGTCGTTGTACTTATACATTGTAGCGGCTACAGAGGTGGTGAGCATGGTGCTAGTCGTCGAAAGGACGGCACAACATCCCTAGGGGAGTCAAAAAGTTCCCCTAGGAAGAAGGTGGTGGTCCGACCACCACGATGGTGATAGAAGGTCAAGAGTTTGAGGGCTCGGGACCAACCGCAGGGGTCCGAACCATCCAGAAGCCAGTCTACTACGTCAGCGAAGTCCTCCATGAGGCAAAGACCAGGTACCTTGAGACGCACAAGCTTATCTATGCTATACTTGTTGTGTCCAGAAAGTTGCGCCACTATTTTTAGGCACATAGGGTCGTGGTGGTGACCTCCTTCCCGTTAAGGGCCATTCTCCACAACTCTAACGCCACAGGCAACATCGCCAAGTGGGCCGTGGAGCTTGCTGAGTTCCAACTAGACTTCCAGCCTCACCACACTGTCAAGAGCCAGGTTCTAAGTGACTTCATTGTGGAATGGACCCCTTCCCCGAGCGCTCCTGGGGGTCTGGATCCTGATTCGAACCCCACACCTGCGCAGCCTGGGGCTCTGATCTTCACCGAGCCCCACTGGACGCTCTTCTTTGACGGATCTACCCGCCAGCAGGGTGGCAGTGCTGGAGTGGTCGTTGTTGACCCAAGCGGAGATCAAGTGAAGTACATGGTGCACCTTGAGTTCAAGGCCACCAACAACATGGCAGAGTATGAAGCACTGATCTTCGGCTTGTCTACGGCCCTATTCCAAGGGATCCGCCAGCTCCTTGTGAAGGGGGACTCCCAATTGATTATCAAGCAGGTCCGCGGAGAATGTAGCTGCAACGAGCCCAGGCTCGCAGCTTACCTCCGCCACGTAAGGAAGCTGGAAAATGATTTCATTGCCCTGGAACTGCAACATGTTCCTCGGGCTAACAACTCAGTAGCAGATGAACTCTCCATGAGGGCATCAACTTGGGCACCCATGCCCAAGGGCATCTTCGAAAGACGGTTGCTGAAACTTACTACCCAGCCTGTCGAGCTGGGAAAAGGGGGTGAGCCCACCACCTCGAAGCTAGCGGTACCGGTGGCGTTCCATCTGCAGAACCCACCAAGGATTGTGTGTGCTACAGGGGGTCCTACCAACCTCTTAGCACCACAGCTAGTAGCTTAGAGTGGTCCCGATGCATGGATCTCTGAGATCCGGGACTACCTGAAAGAAAATATCCTTCCTGAAGATCATATGTCCGCAGAACGCATAGTGCGGTTGGCTAAACGATACGCTGTGGTAGAAGGGGATCTATACCGCCATGGCGCCAACGGCATTGTCATGCGGTGCATCACCCAGGAGGAGGGCCGTGAGCTGCTCGCGGAGATCCATGGAGGTGAGTGCGGAAGTCAGTCGTCATCCCGCACACTGGTTGGTAAGGCCTTCCAGCACGGCTTCTATTGGCCAACCGCTCTCCAGGATGCAGCTGAGTTGGTAAAATCTTGCAAAGCATGTAAGTTCCATGCAAAGCAGATACACACACTGGCTCAGGCTCTGCAAATGATTCCACCCTCCTGGCCATTCGCTGTATGGGGGTGGATATCCTAGGACCATTCCCCAGGGCTGTCGGCGGGTACCGTTTCCTCTTTGTCGCTATTGACAAATTCACAAAGTGGCCAAAGGCCACCCCTATGGTCAGTATCACCCAGGGTGATGTTGTTTCCTTCCTCAAGTCGATTGTCTCTAGATTTGGGGTCCCGAGCTGTATCATTACGGACAACAGGACCCAGTTCAAAAGTCGGCTCTTCCAAGAGTATTGCAAGGGCATCGGCACCCAGCTCTGCTTTGCGTTTGTCGCTCATCCCATGAGCAACGGGCAGGCTGAGAGGGCAAACACAGAAATCCTCAGGGGACTCAAGACACACACCTATGACTGCTTAAAAAAGCATGGTGCAAATTGGGTCAACGAGCTTCCGAGCGTACTATGGGGGAACCGGACCACACCCAGCCGAGCTACCGGGGAGACCCCGTTCTTCCTGGTCTACGGTGCTGAAGCATGTCTTCCCCGGAAATCATTATGGGCTCGCCACGAGTCCAGTCTTTCGATGAATCTATGCAGGAACAACTACGGCGTGAGAACATGGACTTCATCGACGAACGTAGATGGCGAGCGGCGATCCGAAATGCACGGTACAACCAAGCGCTCAGGCGCTACCACCAGCGGTTTGTGCATAGTAGGGAGCTCAGGGTCGGGGACCTAGTCCTAAGGCGAGTACTGAACCGAGAAGGGCTCCACAAACTCTCCCTCAGTTGGGAAGGACCCTTCAAGGTGACAGAAATGTGCCGACCCGGGTGTGTCCGCCTTGCCACAACAGAAGGAGTACCTCTTCCCAATCCCTGGAATATAGAGCATCTCCATAAGTTCTATCCATAAAAGCAAAACTGGGAGGTTGAGTTTTCTTCCTTTGTAACTAGGTTGTGCATATATCTACGTCAATCTGGTGAGGCACGCCCTCATAAGCCCGACCTGTTGGTCTGCACCCATGTATATCAGGTTATAAGGAAAAGATTTACCCCCAGATGTGCTTTTGTGATGGTTTTATTCTACTTCAGTTTACAAGCATTATTTTTTATCTAACCCACCCATACAGTTTCCCACCCTTGCTGGTATGATGACATCCGAATTAAGTAGCCAGGCTTGCAGTTCAAGACCCCTCTACTGCTGCAGAGGGTCCGGCAACCTGGGGTCCAGCTCTAGAGAATGGGTGCTTGTTCCCTGGAGTGGTCCGGAGCTATGTAGCTGCATAGCATGGTTGCGTACCCTAAGCTTGCACGCTCCACCACTCTGCAACGGGTACCCTAGTATTTGGAACTGTGATCCTGTGGGTCCTGGCATACGGTTTGGCTTCCTAGGTGTTGGGGCGAAGGCGAAGACGCTACCCTCCGCTCCAGCCTTCGTCTATCTCGCTGCACCGACAGGAAGCAGAACGACCGGCGAGGTCCACCCTTCGTCTTCTACACTACAAGACAAAGGCCTACGGCAATGTCGCCCCGTCCCACGTCCTCACTCCACCTAGAGGCCCACGTGGGATTCGGCCCATTATAACGGACCCCGCTCGGATAAGTGTGTTACGGGCCCAATTTGTAATAGCTTTTCTGTAATGACAGTCTGTAACCCTCCTTTACAAGAATATTCCGGGGATAGACTGGGTGCCTGGAGGCACATGCGTCCTTTCATTGAGACGTTGGGCACTCAGGCACCTATAAATACCCCCGTACAGTGCCCTTGAGAGGTGGGATTAACAGAGCAATTGCCGCCTCAAGTTAAACCGTGTTCACATCTCTCTCACACCCCTGTTGGAATCAACCTGCCCGGGAACGCAAGTTCCAACATTGGCGCCCACCGTTCGTGCTACGAGAAAGCTGTGACACCCCAGTGTCACTCAGGGTTTTTCTCAAAAAGCCAAACCAAGAGCCATCATTTTATGTGAACCAAAGTAAGCATGAGCATCAAAATAACTTAAGTAATAATGAAGTCACCAAGTATATACTTAAAAGTATCATGATCCAAACAATTGAGTCTTTTAAAAGAAGATAAGAATGTACAACCCTAATGAAAACCCTAAGTGAGCCCCATGAGCTAAATTCAAGAAAGTAAGAGAAAGGGGATGAGAAGTTTAAAATTTTGACTTGAGCCAATTATAAAAATTGAAGTATATTTAATGAGCAACAAGAAAGGTTGAGAAAGCTTAGCCAAAATAACTCAATTAAAACCCCAAATCAAGCTTCTCATGTGGGGACTTAATGGGAATTCTGAATTTCAGAATTCTGAAATTCAGACCTTGAGCCAAAGATCAGGGATGTTCACCTTGATCCCCAACTCGAATCCTAATGGCCCCATTGACAAAATTGTGTCTAACTAACCCCTCTGTCATGTGCCAGAAGATGGCATTGGGACACGAGCCCTAGACACGACTAAACCTTGGATTTGCCTCGGGTTTGAGCAAGGAGACAGACCGGATTTCCTGGCTCCATATCTCTGCAACCAGTAGGCAAAATCCTTTGACCCCCACACAAGAATGGTAGCTTGTAGGGAGGAGAAGAGGTTTTGTGCACTGACCAAGGCAAGAGCAGGCTCGGATGAGCGACTACACGCGCCAGAACTTGGGCAGAACGCACGGGCACACGTGTTCGACCCTGGTCGGCACGCCAGAGCTCGCCCAACCCGCGCGCGCGCTCGCCCCGGCGTCCGGTCAAGTCCGCCGCGCGCCCTCGCCCTCGGCCGTGCCCGCCCGTGCCTATAAAGCCTCCCCAGGCGCACCTCACTTCGCCCCGCACTCACCCTCACCGGCCAGCCACTTTTCCTTAGCTCCGGCGAGCCCAATTCCGCCCGCCATTGCCGCCAGAGCTTCGGCCATCGTGGCCAGCCCACCCCAGCCATCCTCCGGGCAAGCCAGCGCTTCGGCTAGCTCCGCCAGTAGCCCGTGAAGCTTGCCAAGCCCTCGGACCCGGCCGGATTCCACCGGAGGCCCGAGATTGACTTCACCGGACTTCGGTCTTCCGCCGTCGCGCGTGGACCGAGCTGTCCAGTGAGTCTCCGCCCAATTCCTCTCGCTCATGCCTTCTCTGGCATCCCGTAAACCTCCCTGACCCATTTGATTGAACTATCTCGCCGTGACCAGGCCGGTCTCCTCGCCGCCGACGAGCATCCCCGCCTGCGCGCGTGGACCGACCGACTCCGGCCATCTCCGACGGCGTTCCGCACACTGTTGTGATCCCCGATACCTCCCCTTCATCCTTGACCTCTTCACCGGAACAGTCTCGCCGCCGGTAAGCCCCTCCGCCCTTTTCCACGCCGCGGCTACTGTTTAAGGTAGAAGAAGGACCTCGGGTTAGGTTTCTGTAGAACTCGAGGGGTTTTCTGTAATGTCAGAGACTCAGGTGAATAGTAGCCTGAGGACTGATTTGCGAAGAAAACTTAGAAAACCGCCAGGGACCCCAGTGCAAAGTAGATTTTCATTTAAATCGATTCTGTTATTCTTTTTAAATAACCAGAGAACTTGTAAAATTCATAACTTGATAAATTCTTAATCAAAAAATGTCAAACCAATTTTGCTAGCCTCTGTATATTATAATCTATCATTTAAAAATAGTAGACCCTATGCTTTCTGTTCAAAATTTTAGAGTTTAAAATTAAAAACAGAAACCCACTAAACCTTATTTAATCAAGGAAAATTTGTTTTTCTTCTGTGCTAGACTTAAGAAAATTTGTGGGTATTCAAACCTCTTTTAGACACTGTTTAAAAATAGTAGGAACCCCAGCATTAGAAATTATGATGTAGTTTCTCATTTAAAGATGTTTTGTCCAAAACTTAGAGAAAATCAGAAAGATATTAAAAATTAATGAACAGTGACTAATATTATTTTTCCTAGTTTACTTATGTAACAGAGGACTTAGGAAAAATACAGAGACCATTAATTTGGACCGGTTTTAAATTAAAATGATTTGTTTAGCCTAAATAAGACTGAAAATCAATTATTAAAGAGGCAAAACTATAACCAAAATGCTTAACAAAAATCCAGTGAACTTATAACCACCAGAGCCCCACTACAAAAATACAGAGCACCTCAGTCCAACTTTTTAAGTAAGGGAAATAAATACAAGGTGATAATAAGGCATTTTCCAACTAAATCATGAACAACCTCAAATATTGTGATAATGGGCAACCAAAAATTAGCTAAGTCCATGATAGAGTAAACTACCATAGAAAAATGCAAACCCATGAAAAAGAGGCAAACTCTTGCCAATTACTAATGATTTAAGAGAAAAGCCATGTAATTCAAATAATGCATACCACCCCTTCCCTTAAGCAAAAAGATGCCAAACTTCAGAATGATTGCTCTTGCACAAAATAATAACCAAGAAAAATAAGAACTCTGTTGTTTGATATTTTTCAAGTATAGTGATAGTAGAAAGCACCCATGTGGCTAGAAACTTGAGAAAACCATAGAAAAATAATTAAAAGGTATTAATGACTAGAAATTTGTATCAAGTCATGTTATAACACCTAAAAGCCAGCAAAAATAAGTTCTGAAGAATTACCCACTGTTAAATAGTAGTTGTAGTTCAAAGCACCCCTTCTACCCTAGAGTTTAATAATTTTGTGCAGAGAAAACTATTCACTTTCTGATCCCCAAATGTTAAGACAAAGAAACATACACCAGTAGCAAGCCACTGTAATTTTTACAGAATTTTTAGAATTTTATAAAAGCAACTTGTAATTCAAACCTACTCCAAAACATTAAAGAGAATAAAGGAAAAGGAAAGAAGAAATAAACCCCACCTCAATAAGTCTAACTTGAGTACTTATCATTTATCCATAAGACTTAAAAAGAATTCAGAGGAACCCCAAAATTAAACCTACCTTTTACCTTAGCTAAAATTTGAACCAGTTTACCAAGTATACCACCCAAGGGTCTTGCATAAGTAAAGTTAACTTTGTTTAACTCAAGAAAGATCATACACCTTTTAAGTTGTGATTTCTAAAAAGCACATATCATATCATGCATATATCTTACGCATTGCATTCATTAGATTGTAATCTTGCCGACGGAGAGTACGTGCTCATCCCCGAGCAAGGACCTGTCCAAGAGGAGGACCAGGAGCAGGCTTCAGAGGCTGCTATCGAGGATCTCCCCGCAGCCCCAGCAATTGAAGGCAAGCCCCGGTTTTATGCATAACCTATTAATTATGCTATTTTACTACACTTAATGCTTGTAGGATTGCAATGTGCACTTAAGTGTAGGAGTTGCTTGAAACCTCTAGTTGCATGAACTTAGGACTCCTTTTTGAGATGAATACTAGCATACTAGGTCGAGTAGCTGCTTGCTAATCAGGATCTCGGTAGAAGTCGAGTGATTTTTCTAGCACTCGCGCGAGGTCAGGAATTGATTGTATTCATCTTGATAACGGGGTATATGTTGGTCTATGGACTTGGATCCAGGGAGGATGCCTTGTCCATGAGACGGGAAAATGAATTAAGGATTAATGTGTGGATACCTGAGTCAAGCTTTTGAACGTACTAAGCACATGCCGGGAAATATGGTGACCGGTAAACCTAGTACCTGAGTGAAGCCGGGCGCGGACTTTATCCCTCATACGACCTGAGACTGGGTCTCCCATGCTAGCTATGGTGGGTACAAGTGCGGTCACTGCACGGCGGCAGCCGGGGTCAGTGGAGCTTTGTATGCCAAGGCGGTGAGGCCTGGACGCGAACGGGGAATCGATGGGGACGGTTGTCATGTGCAGGGTCGGGTACCCTGACATGCCGTGTGTTTAGGTTTACCTTGCAAGGTTAAAACTCGATTCGAATCGTCTGCTTCTCGCAGCTAATGAGACTGCTTGATTCCTTGTACTGCATTGAGTAAGAAGTGAAATGTGGTTACATGAGATAACTTGTTGTTTGAATTAAATGATTGTTACCATGTATGCTTAGAAGGAGCAAATCTAGCTAAGTTAATGATGGTAAAATTTGGAAAAGCTAAAAATTGATTTTAGAAACAGCTAGTGCTTTTGGCAAACCAAACCCCTCAGCCAAACAGCTGCATAGTCTAGAGGTAGAGGAGTAGACTCCTCACACCGGGTAAGTCTAGCTGAGTATTAGTATACTCAGCCTTGCTTGTGGCACCCTTTTTGCAGGTACCATGCAGGAATTGGTTGATGGTGTGACTTGGCCTACCACCCTGCCACCGCGTTGGACGGTCGAGTGGGATGTTGCTCCGGCAGGAGAGGAGCATGAGGAGTAGTGGGCTAGGCCTTGCCCATTTCCTCATTACCGACGACATCGATTATCCGCTGCATTTTACTTTATGAACTTTATTTGCTACTCCAGAACTCCGATTTATGTAATAATTCAGTACTTAATTTGAGGTTTCCTGTTTTATTGTATTTCTTCTGTGACTCACCTTCGAGTGAGAATGTGGAATTTGATCCTGGTTAAGTGGCTCTATCAGACTAGATCTGAAGGACTGACGGGTTATTCCGATTTAAGTGTGTCACGACCCTTGAGGCATGACTTAGGCACTTAAGCTGGAATAATTCGGGTGGTTCTGCCACAGCTGGTATCAGAGCAAATTCCACCACAGAGAAGGACAATAAACCATGAATACCAATTTTCAAAACCTAAAACTTGCTTAGAAACTGCTAAGGAATCGTCAGGACTAGACCGCTAGACCTAGAACGAAAGGCCTTAGGCATAGAGGGAAATAGGTGGCTAATTAATTAGGCCCCGTGGGCCAATTCTTATATTTTAGGATGCCCTAAAAAGGCACCCTATTTTCTTTTTGAGAGGTAACGTTTCTTCCAGCATGCATGCATTATAAAACATAAAGAGGAATTAAAATTTGAGCTAACCCCTTTTTCTTTAAAACCATCCGGGCTCTCTTTTTCTTTTTCCTTCCACCATAATCTTTATCTTTGATTCCCTTCCGCAGATGAATTCACCCACCCCCGCCAGTGGAGGAGACTCTCGTTTCAGTTCTGACTTCCTTTCTCGCGATGGCTTTCCTTCCATCTTGTGGGAAGTGCTTAACTCCGCCGGTTACCCTACGCCCCCTTTGTACACGGTGCAGTTGTATGAGGAGCATCGGGTACCTCGTTGTCGGGTCTGGCTGACTTTGGAAGCTCATCCACTTCAGCCGGGTTGGCGTTCTCTTGACTCTGAGACGATTGGACTCAGGACGGACGACACCGTTGAGGCAGCAGCCATGAAGGCTCTGACGACTTTCTGTGGCTACCATCCCCTGGAGATGGTGATGCACCCCTTGGGACTCTTCCCTGCTGAGAAGAAGGATGATCCCATGTGGTGTAACCGCGTGAGCCACGTGAAGGATATGTGGGCCATGTATCCTGACTTGGTTGGGAGGGTCACTGTTCAGTGCATGAGTGCGCTGTACCGCCTTCAGGCCCTTCAGAGCGATGCTATGACACTTCTTGCTAACACCGCTCGGACTGCCAAGCTCACTCTCGACAGTCGGGAAGACTTTGTGGTCGACCTATCCACAGAGTTGGTGGAGAAGGATCTGCAGGTGGAGAGGCTGAGCCAGCGTATCACTACCCTGGAGCAGCAAGTGGAGATCCGAGACAACACTATTGATGTCTTGGAGAACCAGCTTCACGATGTGCAGAGGGAACTCGAGGAAGCAAATGACCACTTAGACATGCACCACCTGGAGATGGAGGCCAATGAAGTAGGAAGCGAGGGAGAAGAGGCTCCCGAGGAGCTAGGACCAGCCCCTGGTGCCAATGGGACTACCTCCGCGATGCCCCCTTCACCCGTATCCAGTGTCGCTTCCACCGCTCAGGGTTAAGCAGTCGCTTCGACATTTTTAGGTGGATAGAAACCTATGCGAGCTTAGTAGTATCACATTTTGGACTAGGCTTGTGGGTACTTTCCCCTGATTAATGTAACCCTGTGAACTTTTGGAATCTGTGGGATCTTTGTCACCATGTTACCTTCATTTCGAACCTAATATTATGATTATGGCATTTTTTTCCATATGAAATGATATCTTGCTGTTCGAAACTGTGAGTTGGGATAACAATGGCGACAATCTCTGTTTTCAGATGGCAGCTAGGCAGCGTCGCGGGCAGAACGAGCAAGTTCCCCCGCCACCTCCTCCAGCTCCCACAGTGCAAGAGCTGATGGCCCAGCAGAATGAGATTCTGCGACAGCTCTTGCAGCGCCAGCCCCACCCCCAGCAGCATGGTGGAGGCCAGCCTCAGCGACCTCCGGCTATGGCAACATACCAGGAGTTTCTGAGCACGCAGCCGCCCTTGTTCGCCAAGGCAGAGGATCCGTTGGACGCCGACGTATGGCTTCGCGTCGTCGAGTCCAAGTTTCCCCTCCTCACGGGAGACTGCCCTGATGCTACCAAGACCCGCTTCGCCACGCAGCAGCTTCGCGGATCTGCTCGGACTTGGTGGGATCACTTCCGTGCTATGCTCCCTGATGATCGTGAGGTATCTTGGGAGGAATTCAAGACTGCCTTCAGAGGACACCACATTCCAGCTGGCATTCTTGATCGGAAGTTGAATGAATTTCTGGCCCTCAATCAAGGAACCCGCACGGTACTGCAGTATGCGCAAGCCTTCAACGACTTATGCCAGTATGCAGGGTATCATGCTGATTCTGATGAGAAAAAGAGGGATCGCTTCCGCAGGGGTCTCAATACCAAGCTGCGGGAACGACTCAACACTGTCCGGGCTGATAGCTTCAATGAGTTGGTCAATATGGCCATCTCCCAGGAGGATTGCATTGTTGCTCACCGGGCAGAGAAGAAGAGAAAGGCACCAATGGCAGCACCATCCGCTCAGGCTCAGAGGTTCCGGATTGTTTCCCACAATCAGAGCAGGGGTTTTCAGCAGCAGGCAGGCAGATGGGTGATCAGGCCACCTCAGCAGCAGCAGCAGCAGCCGGCACCCAACCGCTTCCCAGCTCCCGCCCCAAGGAACAATCAGCCTCCGCAGCAGCAGCAGTTCTGCCAGGGCAATGGGAACAAGTGTTTCACTTGTGGCAATGTGGGCCACTATGCCAAGAATTGTCCCAGGAACCAGCAGAAGCAGATGCCAGCACTGAATCAAGACAAGGGAAGAAAGTAGAAGGTGCAAGTCAGGCAAGGGAAGCTCAACTTCACTGCTCTAGAGGAAGTGCCAGAAGGAGCTCCTATCATGACTGGTATCTTTTCAGTTTATAATCAACCTGCTTTAATTCTGTTTGATTCTGGTGCATCTCATAGTTTCATTAGCCAAAAGTTCAGTGCTAAATGCAAACTGCCATTCTCTCACTCAAAAGGGTCATTCATGATAGTCACACCTGGGGGTAAAATTGCAACTAATCAATTAAACCAAAGTGTGCCTATTCAACTGGGAAGCCACATTATCAAAACCACTCTTCTTGTGTTGGGATTAGAGAATGTGGACATTATTCTAGGAGCAAATTGGATGACCTTGCACCAAGTTGTGCTTGATGTAGCCAGTCGTACCGTGGAAGTTAATTCTCCTTTCTGCGGGAATTTCACTTTGATTCTGCCCAGTCAAGGTTCTACTCAGTCATGTGCTTTCTCTATGACGGAGTTACCTTTGAGGAAAATCCCAGTGGTCTGTGAGTATGCAGATGTCTTTCCTGATGAATTGCCAGGAATGCCACCGGACCGGGATATTGAATTCGCCATCGAGTTGCAACCGGGAACGGCCCCAATTTCCAAGAGGCCCTACCGAATGCCACCCGCTGAGTTGGCAGAGTTGAAGAAGCAATTGCAAGAGTTGCTGGATAAGGGTTTCATTCGCCCAAGCACTTCGCCTTGGGGATGTCCAGCACTGTTTGTGAAGAAGAAGGATGAAAGCTTGAGGCTGTGTATAGATTACCGCCCTCTTAATGCAGTAACTATCAAGAACAAGTATCCTTTGCCTCGTATTGATGTTCTCTTTGACCAGTTGGTCGGAGCCAAGGTGTTTTCCAAGATAGACCTTCGCTCTGGCTACCATCAGATCAAAATACGAGCAAGTGATATTCCGAAGACGGCATTCTCAACCAGATATGGGCTATATGAATTCTTGGTGATGTCATTCGGGCTGACAAATGCACCAGCATATTTCATGTATCTGATGAATTCTGTTTTTATGCCGGAATTGGACAAGTTCGTGGTGGTTTTCATCGATGATATTCTGGTATACTCAAAGAACGAAGAAGAACATACCGGGCATTTGCATGTAGTGCTTCAACGTCTGCGAGAGCACCACCTTTATGCCAAGTTATCCAAGTGTGATTTTTGGCTAAAGGAAATCAAATTCTTGGGTCACAGTATCTCTTAAGCTGGAATAATTCGGGTGGTTCTGCCACAAAAACCACCCGCGATGGCACCCAAAAGAGCTAACTCGAAGGTAGCCCCATCCATTGACGAAGCAGCGAAGGCAGCCCTGCTAGCTGAGAAAAAGGGCAAGGCCCTCACCGACAACACCCACCAAGGATCTGGCGAAGATGAAGCACAGAGTAAGAGACAGCGCAACGATCAACACACTCTAGAAGGCACCCTTCGCACCTACAGCTCCGAAGGGCAGCCACAAGTGCCACCCCCAGGCTTCGCACCACCAGAGGGCGAGGACGCAACAGAGGACGGTGAGGTCCTCGGTGTCTCCGCAGAAGAACAGCTACAGCTACGGGCCCTGCGCCTCAAAAACCGCAACCTCCGGAAGCAGAAGGAAATCCTCGAGGCCAAGCGCCAACGCGTCTCTGCGCAGGCCAAGGTGCGCCAAGAGGATTTGACTTATGCTGAGTACCCCATCAAGATTTTGGATACTTTGACTCGGGTTACAAGGAATAAGGTTATAAAGATGTGCAAAGTTCAATGGAGTCACCACAGAGAAGATGAAGCAACTTGGGAAAGAGAAGAAGAGCTTCGCATAGATTTTCCCCACCTTTTCCCTAGATCTTCTTAAATCTCAAGGACGAGATTATTTTTAAGGGGGGTAGGATTTGTAATACTCAAAATTGTGTACAAGGAATATATAGTGTTTTCCCTATTTGATGTGCCTCATTTGCATCATAAAAAGAGCATACACAAAATTTAGAGTTTAATTCAAACAAATGACACTAAAATAAAAGGAAGCACATCTTGTTGGAGTTTTATGTTTGTGCATTAAATAAAAATAATAATAATATAAAAAAACTAGAAATTAGATTAAACCCTAAATTGAAAATTAGGGTTTGAAAGTAAGCAGAGAAAGGATATGAAAATATAAATAATATAAATATATTCCAAAAATTTGTATTTTACATTCCATAATATGATTTGATAACAAATTTGCACAAGGTTTGAAAACTAAATTCAAATTCAAATTTAAACCTAGAAGAGAAGAAGAAAGAAAACAGAAAAAATAAAAAGAAAAAGAATAAAAAGCTTACCTGGGCCGACTGCTTCATTTCTGGCCCATGGTGCATTCTCCTTCTACGCGGCCCAGTATCAACCGCGGTGCGCGCGCTCGACCAGATGCCTCGCGGGGCCCACTGGTCAGCCTCCCCCCCCCCCTCGCGCCAGTCACCACCGTGCGGGCCACCTTCGTCAGATCTCCATCTCTTACCGCGCGACTTACATGTGGGACCGACCTGTCATCACCCTCATGCAGCACGAACCACTTCCCCGCAAGGATCGCGCTGACCACGACAGAATCTCCCATCTCGGCGCGGACTCTCGGATCCATAAAGTGTGGGCGCGGACTCTGCTCGACTGCCTAACCCCCACATCGTGCTGCGCCCCAACACCAGTAGCAGCGCCATGCCGCGAAAAGCCCAACCGAGTGAAGGTGTCGTCCGCCGAGAATCTCTGCCGGTACTGGCGAACTACCTTCGGCGTTTCGGCTCGGAGCTTCGTCGTGGTGCGTGGGACGTTGGGATAGCGGCATCGGGCTCGGTGCGTCGCCGGAGTCAGCTTAATTGCTCATCGAGGTTGCAAGCCGCCGTGGATCCGCCCTTCGCCGCGGGCAGCCTTGCATCTGCCACCATATCCGGTAATAATTGCATTCCCAGGTTCACCCATTTATCCGCTTCGCATAGGATCTATCTGAGCCGAGAATCGCACATCGGGGCTTGGGCAAGGGGATCACCGGCATGGCGCTCCGCCGCGGTGGGCTGCGCCGTCGTGCGTCTGCCCTGGGGGTGAAGAAATGCTCTGGTTCGTTGGATCAATTACCAGTGGACAGGATTAGAGCCGAGGATAGCGCTTCGGTTCATTAAATCCGGAGCATTCAGAACTGATCGGGTGGATGAGATTTAGTAAAATGTGTGGACGTCCCGTGTGCCATGGATCTCTGATCCAAAGGCCTAGATGGGATACCGGTTCGGAATAAAACGATCTAATCCGCACCGTCGGCGTGTGATCCAGCGGCCGGTATTGGCCCGTACCCCTTCGTGGGTACGTTTTACAAAAGAAACCCTGCCAAACTTCAAAACCAACCCGCCGTCCAGTGGAACTATTCCCTGAGTCTGGGTTATCTTGCGCAGAGACCCCCGCGCTTTCTGAAAATCGAGGCCTAGTCCAGAGCCTGTTGTAAATCGAATAAAATAATTAGAAAATAGATTTTAATATGAAAATAAGTGTTAAAACTTGTTTATTGCATAGAAAATTCATTTTAGCTCCAAATTGAACCATTCCAATTTCTAAAATTTTGTAATAATATTATCTATCACTTAGAGTCTTTGTTTGGACATAAAAACAGTAAGAAAATTAATTTAGAATTTAATCTTGTTTTAACTACATTAAACCTTAGGAAATTCATAACTTGAAATCTATAACTCCAAATTTAATGATCCCAGTTCCTATGATCTTATTTTAATATGTAGATTTTTATTGTGTATTTCATTCACATGTTTGGTGCAATGTTAATTTTTGCTATACTATGTATGTATTGTGTTGATGCGAGTAGACGGGCAAGCCACTGTGGAAACTGAGGTTCAACAAGTAGAAGTAGCTGAGCAGGAGCTCATTGAAGGCAAGTTGTGCTCTTGATCACTTACTTTTCCCAGCCATGTTCTTATTAATTTTAATGATCTGCATAGGTTAATTTTGATGGGAGCCTTTATGTTACCCCAGTTTTGATTACCTCTATACCTTGTTCACCCCTGAAATATTTTTGGGTAGTACTTGCTATTGCTTTATGTGGATTGGGTATGGAGATACACTATTCATGATTATTCTGTTATTATCTTGTTATTATTATTGTTCATGTTAAGATCATTAAATTAATGGGAACATGGAGCGACCACCCGGGAAAACAGTGCTACCACAAGGGTTTAATGGGACGCCCTTGGCTGATTAACTAGGAAAGCTAGTGGAGGGCTACCTTACCCGAAAGGGGCAAGGGCAGTAGGGGAGTGGTCAGTGTAGGGAGGTCCTTGTTTGATTTTGCTGCGATGGCGGTCAGGCAAGAACCCTGCACTGGAGCTTCCTATAAACTGTAGCGGGTAGTCTGAAGCTAGTGGAACTTTGTAAAGGCCTCGTAGTGTTACCCTGCCTCGCTTCCTTGGTAGAGGTGTATGGGATTCATGACCCCTTGGCAGATGGGTAACACGGCTTGTGGGTAAAGATGCGCAACCTCTGCAGAGTGTAAAACTAGTATACTAGCCGTGCTCACGGTCATGAGCGGCTCGGACCCTCACATGATTAATTTATGGAACTTAAATTTAATTTGACATTTGCATCGCATTTGGGGATTATTTTATTATTATTGTTCTTTATTATTATTAAGGTTTGGTATTTACTTACACTTAGTAACTGCTAATAAAAGTTTGACCAACTTATAAAAGCAATGCTCAGCCTTCAGCCTCTATTTCATTGATCAGCCTTACACTTCATGAACTCCCACCTTTGGTGAGTTCATGCCACATTATTCCCCACGACTTGTTGAGCTATGAACGTATGTGAGCTCACTCTTGCTGTCTCACACCCCCCCCCCCACAGGAGAAGAACAGGTGGTCGAAGAGGAGCCGCCTAACACTGAGGCATTCGACTTGATCTAGGTGGCGTTTCTCAGTCGACATTGGCGCCGACGATCCTTAGTTCGTTTACTTTTATCTTTTATTTTGTAATAAGTCTTCCGCTATGTAATAAATACTCTGATGTTTTATGACATTTATCTCTATACACTCTGTTATTATATATGTTGTCTTCTTGGCGCATGTATGAGATGCACCCGGCTTTGTCCTTTAAAACCGGGTGTTACAGAAGTGGTATCAGAGGGAATGTTGACTGTAGGACGAAACCTAGATAGAAATGGACAAAACCCTTACCTACTTATCTTATTCTGATTCATTCTACACTTACCTCACACTGATTCTTTCTACACTTATCTTGATCCTGTTTCACCTTCTACTGTTCTACTCTGATCATGCTTACCTTTTCTACTCTTAGTCAAGATGGATTTCACACCTTGGAATCCCTACCCCTATGACATTTTTAAGAGATAGGAAGCCTAAGACAAAATTAAAAAAAAATATTTTCTCTATTAAAAATGTTGGTTGATTGTTCTGATGATCAATGTCTGATTTGCTTCTTTGATTGATTGAAATATTATATGGACATCTTAGCATGTGCCAGCATAAGGTAATAGATTAGCTATGGTAGGTAAAACATTAAACTGCTTAGCTAATAAATTCCCTAAAGTAACATGATTCGTAATTACTGTCTTGTCTACTGCTCCTTCTTACCATAAGTATCTAACTCAGATGGTCAATACTAGGAGGGGTGGTGGAATTGATTTGCCTTCTAATCAACACACTCGAAGGATTTATAGACAACCTCAGCCACAGCCAGCAGGGATGAATCCTCCTAATCTTCCACCAGGGGGAGTCGACCCACTAGTTGCTGCTCAGATGGCGATGATGTAGCAAATGGCGGACACTATGGCTGATATGCATGCCCAGATGCAGCAAGAACGCCAGGAAATGCGTCAGGAAAGAGAAGATATACGCCAGGAGTTGCGCCAGGAGAGAGATGAGATACACCAAGAAAGGAGGGCGCAACAACAGCAGCTGCAACAACAACTTCAACAACAGCAACAACAGCAGCAAGTGCCATTGCCTCCACAACCACCGCCAATTCCACCTCGTGATAAGCACCGGGAGTTTATGAGTCATAAGCCACCAACCTTCGCCAGCTCGCCAGATCCACTTGATGCAGATGATTGGCTGAAAGCAATTGAGAAGATGCTCAACATTGCCCAATGCTCAGACAGAGAGAAAGTTCTTTATGCCTCGGGTCATCTGACTGGTCCTGCTGCTGACTGGTGGGATTCTTATACTGCTGCCCACGATGCTGCTGATACTATCACTTGGGCGGAGTTCAGTACCCAATTCAGGAACTACCATATTCCAGCTGGTATGATAAAGATCAAGAAGAAGGAGTTTCTGTCATTAAAGCAAGGCAACATGTCGGTCAGCGAGTACAGGGACAAATTTATTCAGTTGTCGAGGTATGCTCCGGAGGAAGTTGCTGAGGATGAAAGAAAGCAGGAGCATTTTATTGAAGGACTTAATGGACCCTTGTAGTATGCACTGGTTGCACACACCTTTCCATCATTTCAGAGGCTACTGGATAAGGCTCTTGCTATTGAACACAAGCGTGTTCAACTAGGTGATTTGAAGAGGAAGGCTATCTCACAAGGACAGGGTAGCAGCAGTGTTCGTCCCCGCTATGTCTCACCACAGGGTACACCGACTCGACCGGGAGGACCACGCCCAGTTCAGCAATCACCACTGAGGACTCCACCTCCTCGACAGGCCACTCCCACTGGCACCCCGACGAAGTTTTCAGGACAGAGTCTAGGCACTAATTGTTTCAAGTGTGGGAAGACTGGTCATTATGCAAATGTCTGCCCACAGAGGATTGCTACTACTCCAGTTCAGAACAAACAACAGACTCCTGGCAAGGGATATTCTATAGCCAGGGTGAATCAAGTCAGCGTTGATGATACTCCTGATGGTGGTGACCTCGTACTTGGTATGTTTTATGTTAATGCAATTCCTGCAACCATATTATTTGATTCTGGTGCTACACATTCATTCATGTCTGCTAGATATGCCAACACAAATGAAATACCACTGCTAAATATGAGAAAACCCATGATAGTAATTACACCTAAAGGGCCTATTGAGGCGAATCAAATGACACGTAGATTGACATTGACCATTATGGGTAGAGAATTTGGAGCTACTGCTATAATATTAGAGTCAAGCAGTATAGATCTGATACTTGGTATGTCATGGCTAAGAAAGGCAAAGGCCGTTATAGCATGTGGTAGAGGTACCGTAGAACTCACTACCACTAAAGGAGAAAGATTTCAAGTTAATATTGCAGTAACCTCCTCATCCATGCGTGCAATGTTCTTTATGCCTGAGGAGTTTGTTGGTGACAACATCCGGGTGGTTAGAGATTTTCCGGATGTCTTTCCAGAGGAGATACCAGGGATGCCACCTGATAGAGAAGTTGAGTTTGTTATTGATCACTTACCTGGAACCGCCCCTATTTCTAAGCGACCATACAGGATGGTCGTAGAAGAACTGAAGGAGCTTAAGAAGCAGTTAACTGAGTTACAAGAAGCGGGGTATATTCGTTCGAGTTCCTCACCTTGGGGAGCACCGGTTCTATTTGTACAGAAGAAGGATGGATCCCAGAGGATGTGTGTGGACTATAGATCACTTAATGATGTCACGGTGAAGAACAAGTATCCATTACCCCATATTGAGGATTTGTTTGATCAGATGAGAGGGGCCAGGGTATTCTCGAAGATTGATCTCCGATCGGGATACCATCAGATGAGGATTAGACCATCGGATATTCCCAAGACGGCTTTCTCGACTCGATATGGATTATATGAGTTTACTGTTATGTCGTTTGGATTGACCAATGCACCAGCCTACTTCATGAATTTGATGAATAAGGTGTTTATGGAGTATTTGGACAGATTCGTCGTGGTGTTCATCGACGATATTCTTATCTATTCTAAGAATGAAAGTGATCATGAACAACATCTAAGGTTGGTGCTACAGAAGTTACGAGATAATCAACTCTACGCTAAGTTCAGCAAGTGCGAGTTTTGGATTGACAAGGTGCCATTCCTTGGTCATATTATTTCTAATGGAGGAATAGCAGTGGATCCTGCTAAAGTGAAGGAGATAATGGAGTGGAGAGTGCCCACTACAGTTACTGAGATTCGGAGTTTCTTGGGACTCGCAGGATATTATCGGAGATTTATTGAAGGGTTCTCTAAAATTGCTAAGCCTATGACATCGCTTTTGGAAAAAGAAGAGAATTTAAGTGGGATGAGAAGTGCCAAGAAAGCTTTGATCAATTGAAGGAGAGATTGATGTCACCCCCAGTATTGATTATGCCAGATCTGCAGAAGGGATTTGACATTTATTGTGATGCATGTGGCCAAGGACTTGGATGTGTGCTTATGCAAGATGGTCATGTGATTGTCTATGCATCTCGTCAGTTGCGGAAGCATGAATTGAACTACCCCACTCATGACTTGGAATTGGCAGCGGTTGTGCATGCACTTAAGATTTGGAGACACTACATTATGGGAACTAAGTGCCAAGTATACACGGATCATAAGAGTTTGAAGTACATATTCACTCAGAAGGATCTCAATCTTAGGCAACGCCGTTGGTTGGAGCTCATTAAGGATTATGACTTGGAGATTCACTATCACCTAGGCAAGGCGAATTTGGTTGAAGATGACTTGAGTTGGAAGGAGCATGTTCACTCCGCTTTCGTTGTCCAGCTACCTGATGAATTAGCAAAAGATTTTGAGAGGCTCAACCTGGGAATCGTTACACATACGGAAGGAGTCACCATTGAATTGGAACCTACCTTGGAACAAGAGATTCGTAAAGGTCAGATTGGTGATGCTAAGATTCAGGAGATCAGGATCTGATAACAGAGGGTAGAGGCCCGGAGTTCACAGAGGATGAGCAAGGCACGATATGGTTCAAGAATCGGATCTGTGTTCCCGATATTGATAGTCTTCGGAAAACCATATTGGAGGACGCACATGACTCAGTTTATTCTATCCACCCTGGAAGTACTAAGATGTATCAGGATTTGAAGCAAAAGTATTGGTGGTATGGTTTGAAGAGAGATGTGGCCGCACATGTGGCTATGTGCGATGTATGCCAAAGAGTTAAGGCTGAACACCAGAGGCCAGCCGGACTATTGCACCCACTGAAGATACCTGAGTGGAAATGGGAAGAGATTGGCATGGACTTCATTGTTGGATTACCCCGCACGTCTGCTGGATATGATTCTATATGGGTAATTGTGGACAGGCTAACTAAGGTAGCCCACCTTATTCCAGTGAAGACCACGTATTCAGGAGCCAAGTTGGCAGAGTTATACATGGCACGGATTGTATGCCTACATGGTGTGCCAAAGAAAATTGTGTCAGACCGGGGATCACAGTTTACATCTCGGTATTGGAAGAAGTTACACGAGTCATTGGATACAAGATTGAATTTTAGTTCGGCTTACCATCCACAGACTGATGGGCAGACAGAGAGGACTAACCAAGTGTTAGAAGATATGTTAAGAGCTTGTGCTCTTAAACATGGTGGAAGTTGGGATAAGAGTTTGCCGTATGTGGAGTTCTCTTATAATAATAGTTATCAGGCCAGTTTGAAGATGTCACCGTTTGAGGCTTTGTATGGCAGAAAGTGCAGGACTCCATTGTATTGGGATCAAACTGGTGAAAGACAGTTGTTTGGGCCTGAGATTATACAAGAAGCAGAGGAGCAAGTTCAGCAAATAAGGGAGAATTTGAGGACTGCACAGTCCAGGCAGAAAAGCTATGCTGACACCCGGAGAAGACTGCTTGAGTTTAAGGAGGGAGATTATGTCTATTTGAAGGTGTCACCACTCCGGGGCATGAGAAGATTTAAAGTCAAAGGAAAGTTGTCCCCTCGCTTTATTGGACCCTTCTTAATCTTAAAGCGAGTGGGAGAGGTTGCATATCAATTGGAGTTACCGGATCATCTTGCGGATGCTCATAATGTATTTCATGTATCTCAACTGAAGAAATGTCTCAGGGTACCTGAGGAACAATTACCAATGGAGGACCTTAGTGTTCAAGAGGATTTAACTTATGCTGAGTACCCCATCAAGATTTTGGATACTTTGACTCGGGTTACAAGGAATAAGGTTATAAAGATGTGCAAAGTTCAATGGAGTCACCACGGAGAAGATGAAGCAACTTGGGAAAGAGAAGAAGAGCTTCGCATAGATTTTCCCTACCTTTTCCCTAGATCTTCTTAAATCTCGAGGACGAGATTATTTTTAAGGGGGGTAGGATTTGTAATACTCAAAATTGTGTACAAGGAATATATAGTGTTTTCCCTATTTGATGTGCCTCATTTGCATCATAAAAAGAGCATACACAAAATTTAGAGTTTAATTCAAACAAATGACACTAAAATAAAAGGAAGCACATCTTGTTGGAGTTTTATGTTTGTGCATTAAATAAAAATAATAATAATATAAAAAACTAGAAATTGGATTAAACCCTAAATTGAAAATTAGGGTTTGAAAGTAAGCAGAGAAAGGATATGAAAATATAAATAATATAAATATATTCCAAAAAATTGTATTTTACATTCCATAATATGATTTGATAACAAATTTGCACAAGGTTTGAAAACTAAATTCAAATTCAAATTTAAACCTAGAAGAGAAGAAGAAAGAAAACAGAAAAAATAAAAAGAAAAAGAATAAAAAGCTTACCTGGGCCGACTGCTTCATTTCTGGCCCATGGTGCATTCTCCTTCTATGCGGCCCAGTATCAACCGCGGTGCGCGCGCTCGACCAGATGCCTCGCGGGGCCCACTGGTCAGCCTCCCCCCCCCCTCGCGCCAGTCACCACCGTGCGGGCCACCTTCGTCAGATCTCCATCTCTTACCGCGCGACTTACATGTGGGACCGACCTGTCATCACCCTCATGCAGCACGAACCACTTCCGCAAGGATCGCGCTGACCACGACGGAATCTCCCATCTCGGCGTGGACTCTCGGATCCATAAAGTGTGGGCGCGGACTCTGCTCGACTGCCTAACCCCCACATCGTGCTGCGCCCCAACACCAGTAGCAGCGCCACGCCGCGAAAAGCGCAACCGAGTGAAGGTGTCGTCCGCCGGGAATCTCTGCCGGTACTGGCGAACTACCTTCGACGTTTCGGCCTGGAGCTTCGTCGTGGTGCGTGGGACGTTGGGATAGCGGCATCGGGCTCGGTGCGTCGCCGGAGTCAGCTTAATTGCTCATCGGGGTTGCAAGCCGCCGTGGATCCGCCCTTCGCCGCGGGCAGCCTTGCATCTGCCACCATATCCGGTAATAATTGCATTCCCAGGTTCACCCATTTATCCGCTTCGCATAGGATCTATCTGAGCCGAGAATCGCACATCGGGGCTTGGGCAAGGGGATCACCGGCATGGCGCTCCGCCGCGGTGGGCTGCGCCGTCGTGCGTCTGCCCTGGGGGGGGAAGAAATGCTCTGGTTCGTTGGATCAATTACCAGTGGACAGGATTAGAGCCGAGGATAGCGCTTCAGTTCATTAAATCCGGAGCATTCAGAACTGATCGGGTGGATGAGATTTAGTAAAACGCGTGGATGTCCCGTGTGCCATGGATCTCTGATCCAAAGGCCTAGATGGGATACCGGTTCGGAATAAAACGATCTAATCCGCACCATCGGCGTATGATCCAGCGGCCGGTATTGGCCCGTACCCCTTCGTGGGTACGTTTTACAAAAGAAACCCTGCCAAACTTCGAAACCAACCCGCCGTCCAGTGGAACTATTCCCTGAGTCTGGGTTATCTTGCGCAGAGACCCCCGCGCTTTCTGAAAATCGAGGCCTAGTCCAGAGCCTGTTGTAAATCGAATAAAATAATTAGAAAATAGATTTTAATATGAAAATAAGTGTTAAAACTTGTTTATTGCATAGAAAATTCATTTTAGCTCCAAATTGAACCATTCCAATTTCTAAAATTTTGTAATAATATTATCTATCACTTAGAGTCTCTGTTTGGACATAAAAACAGTAAGAAAATTAATTTAGCATTTAATCTTGTTTTAAGTACATTACACCTTAGGAAATTCATAACTTGAAATCTATAACTCCAAATTTAATGATCCCAGTTCCTATGATCTTATTTTAATATGTAGATTTTTATTGTGTATTTCATTCACATGTTTGGTGCAGTGTTAATTTTTGCTATACTATGTATGTATTGTGTTGATGCGAGTAGACGGGCAAGCCACTGTGGAAACTGAGGTTCAACAAGTAGAAGTAGCTGAGCAGGAGCTCATTGAAGGCAAGTTGTGCCCTTGATCACTTACTTTTCCCAGCCATGTTCTTATTAATTTTAATGATCTGCATAGGTTAATTTTGATGGGAGCCTTTATGTTACCCCAGTTTTGATTACCTCTATACCTTGTTCACCCCTGAAATATTTTTGGGTAGTACTTGCTATTGCTTTATGTGGATTGGGTATGGAGATACACTATTCATGATTATTCTGTTATTATCTTGTTATTATTATTGTTCATGTTAAGATCATTAAATTAATGGGAACATGGAGCGACCACCCGGGAAAACAGTGCTACCACAAGGGTTTAATGGGACGCCCTTGGCTGATTAACTAGGAAAGCTAGTGGAGGGCTACCTTACCCGAAAGGGGCAAGGGCAGTAGGGGAGTGGTCAGTGTAGGGAGGTCCTTGTTTGATTTTGCTGCGATGGCGGTCAGGCAAGAACCCTGCACTGGAGCTTCCTATAAACTGTAGCGGGTAGTCTGAAGCTAGTGGAACTTTGTAAAGGCCTCGTAGTGTTACCCTGCCTCGCTTCCTTGGTAGAGGTGTATGGGATTCATGACCCCTTGGCAGATGGGTAACACGGCTTGTGGGTAAAGATGCGCAACCTCTGCAGAGTGTAAAACTAGTATACTAGCCGTGCTCACGGTCATGAGCGGCTCGGACCCTCACATGATTAATTTATGGAACTTAAATTTAATTTGACATTTGCATCGCATTTGGGGATTATTTTATTATTACTGTTCTTTATTATTATTAAGGTTTGGTATTTACTTAAACTTAGTAACTGCTAATAAAAGTTTGACCAACTTATAAAAGCAATGCTCAGCCTTCAGCCTCTATTTCATTGATCAGCCTTACACTTCATGAACTCCCACCTTTGGTGAGTTCATGCCACATTATTCCCCACGACTTGTTGAGCTATGAACGTATGTGAGCTCACTCTTGCTGTCTCACACCCCCTACAGGAGAAGAACAGGTGGTCGAAGAGGAGCCGCCTAACACTGAGGCATTCGACTTGATCTAGGTGGCGTTTCTCAGTCGACATTGGCGCCGACGATCCTTAGTTCGTTTACTTTTATCTTTTATTTTGTAATAAGTCTTCCGCTATGTAATAAATACTCTAATGTTTTATGACATTTATCTCTATACACTCTGTTATTATATATGTTGTCTTCTTGGCGCATGTATGAGATGCACCCGGCTTTGTCCTTTAAAACCGGGTGTTACATCTGCAGCACGGCCCGCCCCTCCAGCAGCGCGCGCCAGTCGGAGACCTATTCGTCCCTCAGCGCGGACCCTTCATCCCGCACGCTGCAGCTTTTTAAGGCATCAATTACCTTGACGAGCGAAGCCCCCTGGCGCCACAACTGCAAGTGTCACCATGGCCTGCCAACTTCAGGGCAGGGACCTACCCCAAGTACAACGGCAGCACTAACCCAGCACAGTATATCATGAGCTATCAAGTCGCCGTTGCATCATCCGGAGGGGACGACGCCACGATGGCCAAGTCATTCATCATCGCCCTCGAAGGCCCGCTCTCACCTGGTACACCAGGTTGCCCCCATTGTCCATTGACTCCTGGAGAAGTCTCTAGGACAAATTTCTGCTCAACTTCCAAGGGTACCGCCCAGACACCGATGCCTTGGCCGAATTGTCACTCTGCAAGCAACTGGAGAGAGAAACTCTGTGGGAGTACTACCGCAAGTTTCTGACCCTCAAGTCACAACTGCCTTCGGTTGATGACCAAATTTCCATTCACTACGCTATTAGTGGCCTTCGGGCTGGCGTCCTTTATAGCCACTGCATCAGGAATCCACCCAAGAACCTCTAGGAGATGTATCAGCTGTTCGAAAAATACGCCAGATCCGAAGAGCTCCACCAGCGCAAGGTCGAGTCCCAGAGGAAACCCAAGGACCCTCCGCAGTCTAGCCGAACGTGGACGAGACCTTCGCAGTCAGACACCGGTCGGGACGGCCGCAGTCAGCAGCAGGTACATAACATCGCCAACCAGCACCCATTGGTGACACCCCTCGCCGCCAAGATTATCCCCCCTAGGGCCGCGGCAATGGAACTCGTGGTCGGGGCCGAGGACGAGCGCAACAGCCACGCCGATTTTACTGCTTGTTTCACGGCGAAGACTGTGCGCACCCAACAAGGGACTGCCCGGAAACGAAGGCCACCAGGGACAGGATGTCTCAGGCGCAACCAGCCGACAACCCAAGAGTTGTCGCGCACACATATCAACAACTCCCACAACCATTCAACCATGGCCCCGCACAACATCCACCTAACCACGCATACCAACACCACCAGGAGGAACAAATCGTACCTCCCCCACTCCCACCTCCACCCCCGCAACAGCCAAACATCCACCACTCAAACCACCCCCAAGCACCAAAACAAGAAGACTTCGCTGATCAGCCGTATCGCGGAGTCATTCACATGATCACTAGGGGGTCCAGCGTCGACTTCGACACGAAGCGATAGAAGAGGGACCATTAACGCAGCGTCAACCACGTCGCCATCACAGGTCCAGTCATGCAGACAAAGTGGTCCCATGTGCCATTGACCTTCGACGCCAGAGATGTCGACCTGCGCAGCGCACCCCACATCGACGCCATGGTCATCTACTGCAGCGTGGCAGGCTGGGACCTACACAAAGTCTTAGTTGACAAAGGCAGCCAGGAGGACATCATTTTCCTCCACGCCTTCGACCGCATGGGCATCAGCCATAGCTTGCTAAAACCTTCGGACAACCCCTTATATGGCTTCGGCGGCAAGGGCACCTTCCCTGTGGGCAAGATAGAGCTACCCCTGTCCTTCGGTGTAGCACCCAATGCACAAAGTGAGCAGGTCACTTTCGACATCGTCGACATGGTGTACCCGTACAATGCCATAATGGGTCGAGGCTCCATCAACAAGTTTGAGGCAGCCATTCACGGACTTTACTTGTGCATGAAAATCCCGGGCCCGCAAGGCGTGATCACAGTCCATGGCAACCAGCAGGCCGCGCGCAACATAGAAAGATACTTCATTCAAGGGCAAAGGAACATACACTGCCTCACGGTGCAGTGCGAGGTCCCCGAGGCTACCCGCCCAACCGCCAACGGGCATGAAAAGGCACAGCTGCAAAGCAACGATGGGACGAAGACAGTTCCCCTTGACCAGGCAACACCCAAGCAAACGGTCATCATAAGCGAGGACCTTACTTCGCATGACGAGGAGAGACTCATCTCCTGTCTTTCCAAAAATAAGGACGTCTTCGCCTAGTCCGCCCTCGACCTAGTCGGAGTCAGTCGCTTCATTATTTAGCACAGCTTGGGCATCGACCCTTCGGTGAGGCTGAAGAAGCAGAGGCTGCACAAAATGTTAGATGAGAAGACAGAAGCCGCCAAGGCCGAGGTACACCTCCTGCTTGAGGCCAATTTCATCGAACCAGTCGCCTACCCTACGTGGCTCTCCAACGTAGTCATGATGCAAAAGAAGAGCGGCAAGTGGCGAATGTGCATTGATTTCACCAGCCTCAATAAGGCCTGCCCTAAGGACAATTTCCCCTGCCTCGGATCGACAAGATCGTGGATAGCGCGACCAGGTGCGAAGTCATGTCACTCCTTGACTGCTTCTCTGGCTATCACCAGATATATATATGAAGGAGGAAGACAAGGCCAGCACCAGTTTCATAACACCCTTCAGCACGTAGTGCTTCATCAGAATGCCGGAGGGACTAAAGAACGTTGGGTCCACGTTCTCTCGCCTCACCAAGACAGTGCTCGAGAGCCAAGTCGGCAGAAACATATTTACATATGTTGACGACATTGTCGTCGCCAGCAAAAGCAAAGAGGATCACCTGACTGACCTCACAGAAACATTCACGAACATGCGGGACGCACGACTTCGCCTAAACCCTAAAAAGTGTGTCTTCGGCGTTGGCCCGGGGAAGATAATGGGCTACCTGGTGTCACACCGCAGGATCGAAGCCAACTCGAGCAAGATCCAGGCCATCATCAACATGACACCCCCGAAGTCAGCCAGAGACGTCCAACGACTGATAGGCAGATTGGCCGCCCTCAACGGATTCATTTCCAAGTTCGCCGAGCGAAGCCTACCTTTCCTCAAAACGCTACGCGGTGCAAAGGACTTTGCATGGGGACCAGAGCAAGCGGCGGCCTTCACATCACTAAAGCAGCACCTGTCAGAGCTGGCAATTCTTACAAGCCCCAACCCCTCGCTACCCCTGTTGCTCTACGTCGTAGCTTCACCGCACGCGGTCAGCGCAGCGCTGGTTCAAGAGTAGGATAGAGAGGGCACAGCCAGGCAGTGTCCAGTTTATTACGTCTCCGAAGTACTCACGACATCCAAATGCAACATGACAGAACTGGAAAAAATCGCCTACGCAGTCGTTATGGCTTCGCGCAAATTGCGCCACTATTTTGAAGTGTTCAAGGTGCGGGTCACCTCGGATAGGGGACTCGGCGAATTATTCAGAAATTCGGAGGCATCTGTCCGGATCGCTAAATGGGTAGCCAAGCTTTTCGACTACCATATCACCTTCGAACCCAGGACAGCCATCAAGTCACAAGTCCTGGCAGACTTCATCGTCGACTAGACTGGGCCAATAACGCAGCCGGACACGTCTGCAAAAAAGGTGTGGACCATCCACTACGACGGCACATGGTTCCATGCGGGGGCAGGCGCAGCGGCAGTCATTACTTCACCCACAGGGGTCAAGCATAGATATGCAGCACGTCTCAGCTTTGCTTTGGAGTCCGAAATATGCACCAACAACGTAGCAGAGTACGAAGCTATCATCCTTGGCCTTCGCAAGCTACGGGCACTTGGTGTCACTACCTGCATAATCAGAATAGACTCCAAAGTAGTTGCTGGCCAAGTCGAGAAAGATTACGCAGCAAAGGACCCCGCACTTATGCAGTACCTCGCAGCTGTCCGCAGTCTCGAGAGACAGTTCAAAGGCTTTACCTTGCAGCACGTGGACCGAGCCAAGAACGAGGAGGCCGACGCATTGGCCAAGGCAGCCACCAGAGGCGAGGCCCTGCCCTCCGACGTATTCTACCATGTCATCGACACGCCAGCCGTTCGCAGCCCAGAAGGCCTCCAAATAACCAACGACACCGAGGGCCACCGCATAGTCAACCTCATCAAGATCGAAGACTGGCAGGCACCGATAACCATGTTCCTGCAAGGATATTACCATCCAAGCGATATCAATGAGGCCAAGCGCCTCAAACACCGAAGCCGGGACTTCGCTCTCATTGAGGGACAGCTTTACAAGAAGGGGTCAGTCAACCCATGCTTAAATGCGTCACCGAGACCGAAGGCGTCCAGATCCTGCGCGAAGTCCACAGCAGAACATGCCGCTCTCACGCGGGGCCTAGGGCCCTAGTTGCCAAGTTGATCCGTCAAGGCTTCTACTGGCCTGCTATGATCTGCAGCGTGAATCGGGTCACAAGGTCGTGCGAAGCCTGCCAAAAGTTTTCTCCACGCTCGGGAAGCCCTTCGCAGTTCACAAAGCTAATCGCCCACACGTGGCCCCTTCAGCGCTGGGGCCTGGACATTGTCAGGCCACTACCCACGGCCCAAGGGAACCTCAAGTTCACCTTTGTCGTCGTCGAGTATTTCACCAAGTGGATCGAGGCAAGAGCAGTATCAACGATAACATTGAAGACTGCCTAGAAATTCTTCTGGCAAAACATTGTTTGCCAATTCAGAGTCCCGTCCGAGCTCACAGTTGATAATGGCAAACAATTTGACAGCCAAGACTTTAGGGACTACTGCTTCTCCATTGGCACCAAGCTTGCCTTCGCCTTAGTATATCACCCACAATCCAACGGCGTCATGGAGCGTGCCAACGGCAAGATTTTCACGGCGGTCAAGAAAATGCTTCTCGATGACAAGAAGGGTAAATGGGTCGACTTGCTACCTGAAGCAGTCTGGGCGCTGAACACGGCCGAGTGTCGGGCGACCGGATTCACTCCCTTTCGCCTGCTATACGGCTCGGAGGCCATGACCCTATAGGAAATCAAGCATGGGTCCCCAAGGACAAGCGCTTCAGCCTCACCCGACGTAGACGAGCTAACCTCCAAAGATCTCATCGATGGAGACCGCGTCTTCGCGCTGCAGGCCCTCAATAAATATCAAGCCCAAACAAAGACCTAGCGCGACCACGCAGTCGTCCCGAGAGAATTCAATGAAGGGGACCTCGTACTCATCCGAACAACCCGGACAGAGTCGCGAGGTAAGCTAGAGCCGAAGTGGGAAGGACCATTCATCGTCAAATCGAAGTCGTCTCCCAGCGCGTACAGGCTAACAACACAATCTAGCGAAGACCTGGAGCATTCCTGGAACATAGATAATCTCCGCAAATTTTTTGTTTGACTCCTCAGGGCCATCACGCCCTTGTAATTAACCAGACATTATCATTATGGCCCGTACTCTTTTCCTCCCGGGGGGTGAGGTTTTAATAAGGTGGAGCCATGCAATATACCCACAAAAATCCCCCGCAAAAATTAAGACATGTCAAAAAAGACCGCATCGACGGTCTTCGGCATTCGACCACACCAATGTCACCGCGAGGGGCAGCGCTTACTACCCTCGCGTGCGACACTCCACGCAAAAGTCGCCTACGGGTGCAGCCGGAATAGCACAATAAGTACGAAAATTCGAAGTCTTTTCCAAAAGACTATCCACGCAAAAGTCGCCTACGGGTGCAGCCGGAATAGCACAATAAGTGCGAAAAATCGAAGTCTTTTCCAAAAGACTATCCGTGCAAAAAGTTGCCTACAGGTGCAGCCGGAACAGCACAATAAGTGCGCGAATTCGAAGTCTTTTCCAAAAGACTATCCGCGCAAAAGTCACCTACGGGTGCAGCCGGAATAGCGCAATAAGTACAAAAATTCAAAGTCTTTTCCAAAAGACTATCCGTGCAAAAAGTCGCCTACGGGTGCAGCCGGAACAGCACAATAAGTGCGCGAAATCAAAATCTTTTCCAAAAGATTATCCGTGCAAAAGTCGCCTACGGGTGCAGCCGGAATAACACAAGTGCGCAAAATCGAGGTCTTCTCCAAAAGACTCCACGCAAAATACACCTACAGGTGCAGCCGGACTAACTCAACAAATGCGCAAAATCAAAGACTTCCCCAAAAGCACCCAAACACAAGCTGCCTACGGGCGCGGCCGGATCAACGAAGGCACGCAGCCTCATCATACAAATCATAGTTACACACACACAGCGAGGGCATCACACATTACAACGGCTCAACCTTCGGGACGATACTCATCTCCCTATAGTTGAACAACATTATCCTCAATTCCTCACCCTCAAAAAGATTTCGTAGCTCACCCTCACCTACACTCGCCCCAGCCGGCAAAGACAACAATTCCTGTTTGGCAGTCCCGTCCACACGAAGACGACCACCCTCCACCTCACCATGATGACGCCTGTCACTTCGTGACAACTCACTCAATCTTCGCTTCGCCACCGCCCTTCGCCGCCTACGCCTAGCACTCACACCCGGAACATCCTCACCCGTCACAAGCAGAGAAGTCTCCGCTGCAGCCACATCCAATGCTGCAAAATAGTCTAAGTCCTCATCCGAAGACCCCTCTATCCACACAATCGAACTCCCAGAATCATCAGACTCAGAAAACTTAGACACAGAATCATCAGAATCATCTTCAGCAACCACGGTCGAAGCCACAAAATTAGCATTGTCAGTAGCGGTTGCGTGCGCAGGCCTAAAACCCTGAACCTACGCAACAACCGAAGTTCAGTAACACTCAGACAAGTTTTACAACCCCCCCCCACCTATTTAGCCACCTGCAAAGGCGTGGCCGCGGCCGTGGGGTCTTCGACTGCCGGCTCAGCCACCACCTTCAAGGCATCTTCGACCGTCGGCGCAGGGGCCGACACAGGGTCTTCGCCAGCCACAGTAGGCACGGGCACAGCCGAGAGGCCTTCACCAGCATTCGAGGGCAGCACCGGGTTGACCTCCGCAGCCTCAGGTGGCGCGCCGGCCAGAGCTCCAAAGTCCTCGACGTCCTCAGCACGCTCCATTTGCAGCAACATCATAGTCACTCAGCAAAAACCACGCATACCCACACACACAATCACACAAAAAATGACCTTCACCTGCTCTCTCGCCCGGTCGGATCGCTCCCTGACCGCCTCCCGACCATGCGGACCCCACATCCTATCGAAAAGTGCCCCCGCTGACTGCTTCACCACAGGGTCGTCGGCCTTTAAGATCTCGCGTTCAAAGTTCTCGTCTGATTGGTTGAAGACCTCGTAGTGCCTGTAGCCCTCGTGGGACAACGCATTCACGGCCCCTCACAGGTGATGAGGGAGGCAAAGGACATGAAACCCTCCACAATGGTCGGGAGCACTAGTAGCTCCTCCTGCAACCATTCGAGGAAGCGAAGGCCTGCTTCTTGGTCGGGTACCTCGAAGTCAGCAGTCCGCCCACCCAGCTCGCGGTACGAATCCACGAACTATGCGCACGTCCGCTCAACTTCCGAGCGCATAGAGGCCTCAACCTTGTCCACGCGGCCGCACAAGGCGTTGAACCTTACCTCCAGCTCTTCGGTGCGTTGACTGGCGAGACTGCTCTCCGCTCGCGCCACTTTGGCCTCCGCTTGCGTAGCCTGCGCCTCAGCGATGGCCTAGTTCGCCTCCCTCCTCTCCTCCGCTAGCTAGCGCCGGAGGTCCGTCTTCTTGGCCTCCAAGGCGGCCACTTTCTCCGCCAGCCTGCGGTTCTTGCTTTCCGCCGCCGACTTCTCCCGGACGGCATCCGCGTGCTGAGCCCGAAGTCTCTCGACTTTGGTAGCCACGTCCGCAGTCAGGACACCCGACGCCACGCGGTCGGTGAAGTCGGCCGCCTAACAAAAGCACATGAGACCCAAAACCTCATGTAAACAACAAACGTCGAAGTCCAGCACAACTTACTTGCTTCAACTGCTGTGACAGCTGCTGCGACGCCTCCCTTAGCCGCTGGGACATGGAGCCCGCCACGTCCTTGGCGGCAGCGGCTGACGGAATCTCGCCGCTCGCGCAGAAAGCGGCCCACGGGTCTCGCGCGACACCTTTCACCCCAGCCACCGCCGTTGGCAACACGGTTGCTGCCGAAGGCAGGACAACAATCAACTGCCCTTCACCCGATCCTGCGACATATCACCGGTCAAACAACAAGTTAAAAAAACTTACCAACAAAATAATCCTCGACACTGATGTTCGTGTTGAAGTCTCCAACACGTCTCCCCGGCGAAGGCAGCTCCCGTCCTTTCGCGGATCCGCCCGGGGGAGGCTTGGTTCCGCCAGAGGCGGCAGTCTTCGCGCTCGCCGACGCCTTGCTGGATCCGGGCGCTGCCGGTTTCGCAGTCAGCATCGGCTGGCTACTACCGGAGGCGGCAGCCTTCGCGCTCCCCCGCGCCCTCTTCGCCTCATGCCTAGGATCTACGATCCTGACGACTGCCCAGTGCTTCTGCGCAGCGTCTTGACAGTCCTTGTTCATCACTGCCGACACAAAAGCAGCAATATTCCGTCCATAAGGAAACACCTTCAAGTCACGGGCCATGCGAGACAAAAAGAATTCTTCGCCAGCCGCGCGGGGGATCGGAACATTCTTGGGCCATCGACCCCCGGTAACCTCCAGCATTCGCGCCGAAGACTCGCGGAGCTCGGGCGAAGACATCCTTCCCCCGAGGGCTGCGCACGTCCCCATCAACTCCATAGCAGAACTATCGGAAACCCCCAGTTCCCCCACTACAGTACCTAATTTCCTCTTCTTAGCGGCTAGGGCGGCCTCCTGCGAGGGGTCTTCTTCAGTCACGGCCACTGGCCTTTTCCTGCAGCGGTCGACGGCGTCTTCCCCGGGATAACCACCATATGGCAAGCCATTCAATTCGAAGACCCGATTCAATCTATCGTTGGCCCCACGGATATCCCAGCTCCGCACACCCTCTGTCTTCGACACATAGCGCCCCACGATCCTCGCCGCACCATCTTCCGCTTCGCACACGAATGCGGCGGGATCCCGACCATGCAAATCCAATGTGAAGGCTGGACTTCGCACCCGCTGCCTGCCCCGGGAAGGCATCTCGCGAGGGCATACTTCGCCCAACGCCCAGCCACGCGCTAAGGGCCATACCCCATACCCGATAAATTCCTCCACTAAATCGCGCTCGCTACTCGTGCGGGCAGCGCACCGAAGGGCCCCCTCGTCTTCATCATCCTCCGCCACCTCAAAATGCGGGTACGCCACATAATAATGGGAACACATGACGGCCACGGGCAGTCCTGGGTGGTCTTCAACTGCGCCTTTGAAAACGTAAAACCAGAAATCCCACCAGTTGCCCCACCTATTGCGGGCGCAAGGAACCAACTCCACGACTTCCATCGAAGTCTTGCCGGTCCTAGGCGTAAACGTGCACAATCCAAACTGTGCGATCTCATGTCCAATTTTCTTCTTTTGCCAATGCAGACAGTAATGCTTCGCGAAGACCTCCACAAAGGGCTGACCACCATACGAAGTCACCGCCCAAACATACTTTTCCAGGGCCACCACGACATTCGGCGTCAGCTGGTGGACCTGGACCTCGAATCTCCGCAGCACCTCCACCACGAATCGATGTGCAGGCAGACGAAGGCCAGCGATGAAAAACGCTTCAAACACGACCAACTCGCCTTCCGGCTCGGGGACCTCCTCCGCCCCGGGGACACGCCCCACTCCGCTGCTAAAATATCCAAGCTACTGTATATCCTGGACGTGGACCGAGGAAATCCGCGACACGCCAAACTCAACTGTATCACCAGGACGGAGCTCCTCCGCCGCCATGTCGCTCAAAGTGTCCTCAGACGATGCGTCGGCCGATGGTGTATTTGCAGCAGACGAGGAAGAGGACGACATGGCAACGTACCGTCGACGGCGGCGGGCGGTCTGCTTGACGCGGGCCAGATCTCCGATGAGCAGGAGCAAGGAGGGCAGGCGAGCGGACGAACGGTTTTAGAAGGAGGCTAGGGTTTTGCGGCGCGCAGAAAGAGAGCCTGACCCGCGCCGCCCCGCCCCCCCCCCCCCCCCCCTCTTTTATACACAGGACGTGGCACTTCAGGAAACCTGCAGTCCAACAGTGGCGCGTCCGTCAACGGTCACATTAAAAACCCCCGCAGAACCATTTCGAGCGAGGGCAGCGTCTCCACCATCTAGCAACGTCTTCGGCACCAGATGACTTAGTCGAACTAGTACCTCGGAGGGCAAATGTTGGGGCGAAGGCGAAGACGCTACCCTCCGCTCCAGCCTTCGTCTATCTCGCTGCACCGACAGGAAGCAGAACGACCGGTGAGGTCCACCCTTCATCTTCTACACTACAAGACAAAGGCCTACGGCGATGTCGCCTCGTCCCACGTCCTCACTCCACCTAGAGGCCCACGTGGGATTCGGCCCATTGTAACGGGCCCCGCTCGGATAAGTGTGTTACGGGCCCGATTTGTAATAGCTTTTCTGTAATGATAGTCTGTAACCCTCCTTTACAGGAATATTCCAGGGATAGACCGGGTGCCTGGGGGCACATGCGTCCTTACATTGAGACGTTGGGCACTTAGGCACCTATAAATACCCCCGTATAGTGCCCTTGAGAGGTGGGATTAACAGAGCAATTGCCGCCTCAAGTTAAACCGTGTTCACATCTCTCTCACTCCCCTGCTGGAATCAACCTGCCCGGGAACGCAAGTTCCAACACCAGGCTAAATCCTGTAGGTCCTGTTGCATGAATCAAAGGATGACAGATACCAGACGATGGGTCCTATGGGTGTGCTCCTAACACTTCAAAACCGAAGCTGTGTGTAGGTCCAGGTCCCAGTCAAGAGGTAGGTAGTCTCAAACTGTAGAGACTACCTCCTAGGGACCGGACCACCAATTTTTTCTTTGGTATACTTATATCCAGCTTCGACACATCGAGCCTACCTCCTAGGGGGGCCAAGTACCAGGTGAAAGTTGATGACGCTATACATAACAAAGGCAAATAACATATAGATAAGTTCCAGTGCTACTTGATTAACGGATCTTAAAATATGTTGCATGGCCAAAAGTTATTACAGCCGCCCCCAGCGGAACCCTTGCCTTATCTCTACAGGTCGTCAGCAGATCGTGCTGAAATTGTGCGACCACCATCTCCACAGCATCTTGTACACTCTCTCGGGCGGCATCTTCTGTGGCGGCTACCGGACCATCGATCACCGGCGCCAAGGATATGGCAGGGTTGTGACTCCGGAAGCACGTCAGGACGTAGTCTACCACTGCCCGGCAGAGCTTGCTGCCCTCTGCCTCCAGGCGGGCACCGAGGATCTGATCCAGGCGCCGGAGGCGATCGACAGTAGAGTCTAGCACCGGGAGGGCATCGAAGATCGACATTGGTGGCTTCGACACTAGGATGGGGCTCATCCCTAGTGGCACCAGTGTCGTGCTTGCCTCGCCGGCCCACTCAGCAATGCGCTGGACCCCAGCACGGTGTTCTGCCTAGAGATCCTCGAGGGCCTTTCTAGTGGCCTCCATGGCCTGGGGGTCTGGCGCCACCTGTGCCACATTAAACTGGCGAATCTGCTCCTCCGGCTTCCTCTCTTTTTCCTCTGCTTCGAGCTCGTGCTCGGCCAGCAACTCGCCTCGCCGGGTGAGCATTTCTTCCCTAAAGGTGAGATTCGTCTCTCGCCTAGTGAGGTCCGTCTCTCGCCTGTCCAAGGACTGTTCCTTCGCCTTAAGGCTTTCCTCGGCGAGGGTGACGTTGCTGGCCTTGCCCTCGAGCTCTTGCTGCCATTTCTGCAGCCTTTCTATGACCTTTGCCTGCTAGGCCCATTGGGCTTCCAGAGTCTTGTCCAGGGCACTCAGCTTGTCCTAGTATTCCGTCGTAAGGGCCTCCCTCTGGGTCACGGCTTCCTCCCTCCGGGATGCCTCCAGCTCCCTGGCACACACCCTCTAGAGGTCTTTCTTGTACTCCTTGCGGTCCCGCTCGAGTTGGGACCGCTCGGAGATGAACTGTCGGGACGTCGTCCTGGTGCGCTCCTCTAGTTGGGTGCGCCAGTCACTAAGGCGTTGGTGCTCAGCTTCAAGCGCCTCCCACTCCCGCAAGATTGCTGCCTCAGTTTCACTAAGAACCTGGTGGGCGTGGGACAACATGCGGGGCAGGGGGACCGGCACCACTTCTCGCTCGGTACCTGACCGGAGGCGCCGCCCAAATATCACCTCCATCTCCTCTGGAGCAGGCGGGGGTATGGAGTTGGACGCGCCTTTGTGGCACCCCTAGTGGTGGGAGTGGGCGCAGATCCCCTAGCTGGGACCTTCTCCGCCGATGCGATGTCGCCTGACGCTGGCGCCGGATCCCCAGCTAGGGCATGGGAGGCCGGTGGCGCTGTCCTGGCAGCAGCTGGGGGCGGACCACCGACACCATTTTCATTGGGTCCCAGCTACTGAGAGCCAGACCCATCGGAGGGCCTGGTATCTAGTGGAGGAGGTGTGGCCTTGGGAGTAGCGGAGGAAGAAGCCCTGGCAAACAGATGATGGATTAAGACTTGTTGGCATGATGATTAGACACATGGAAAAAGGGACTACACTTACTTGGGGCCCTAGACTTTCCAACGACCCTGGAAGTGGGGCGATTGCCGCTCCTACTGCTGTTGTGGCTGCTGCTACTGAGGTCGTTGCTGCTGCCCCTCCTGCTATTGTTGCTCCTGGGGGTGGTCACCCCAGATGGTGGTGGTGGCGGGATCGGGGGACTGACGCGCCCCTACATGTCGCGGGCCTAGGAGCTGGCCTCCTCGGTCCCACCTGTAGCCCTCTGGCGCTTCTGGGGGGCTCCGAAACGAGCGACCCATCAGCGTGACGCAGCCTGCGTCGTCTCTCCTCCTTCGACCCCCCGAAGCTGCCTGGGGCAGAGGCGCTGCTTGCAGCCCCTTTGCCCTTGTCCAAGGGGCTGGGGGCCATGGCGGGATTGGCGCTGGGAGCCACACCGATGGGCTGGGGACCCCCAGCCGGTACGCCAGGAATCCAGATCCTGCGGAGGGGGTCTCGGCCACCGATCTGACGAACTGCCACGCCGCTGTCACCAAGGGTCAGCAACGTGGCCAGGATCGCCGTCATCAGGCCTGGGTCATCACAGAACGTTGTAATGTCCTGGGGGAGTATCAGGGATTCAGGGACAAAAGTCTCCCCAGTAATCCCCCCACCAGGAGTTCCAGCTCGTCCCAGGATAGATCGGTACCCGACCCACGCTGGATCCTGCAGATGTCGTTTGGGCCGGTGAACCAGCAGCACAGGCGTGGCATGATCCGGCGCTTCAGGAGATCGTCGACCACGTGCATTGATGTCAGGCCGCTCGTGGCCAAGACCTTGATCATGTCCAATATGGGCAGGAACTCTGGCGAGAGGGATGGCTTGGTCCTCCATTGCTTGTGGTCGAGGGATGGCCCATTGCTCGGCAGGATGAGGCGGTCGTTGGCCTCAGTGCTGGCAATCACCCAGTCGCTACGCCAATTTTCCCACCTCACACCACCAAAGGTGGGGATGTATACTATGGCCAGATCTGGCCTCGTCTAAAAGTAGTAGGCACTAATGTGGTCCCTAGTTTTCTCAGACCTGACCAGCACAAAGAAATAGCGGAAGAGGGAAGTGCAGGGGGCCACACCTACGAACATCTCGCAGAGGTGGATGAAGATTGCTGCCTGGAAGATGGAGTGGGGCGTGAGGTGTTGAAGATGAAGCCTGAACTCCTCCAGTAGTAGCAGGAAGAAGGGCGAAATCGATAGCGCCAACCCGCAAGAGATGTACGAGGTGAACAGCACAATCTCCCCGGCGGCGAGATCGCCAAGGGAGGCAGCGCCGGCACGGATCCTTCCGGTGAGCCCTGGCGCGCTCCACCCAAACAGGCCACGCAACAGATTGAGCTCCTCCTCAACCTAGAAGCGATCAGGATGACTGAGCGAAGCCATGGCGTGTGCGGCGACGCGGGCATAGAGCAGAGGAGCATGAAGGCAAAGGGGCACAACCGATTGGGAGAGAATGCGAAAAGGTAACTGTTGCACGCGGGGTGAATCCTTTTTCAAGGAAACCTGAATCCTTTTCAGGGAAACTCTCTCGTGCGCCCCTAAATCGCCATAGGAAATCCTGTTCGACGAGCACCTAGGACACAGGCAGCCCAGTCCGTGACACAAGGACCCGGGTCCACACGTCATACAGTTTGGGTGCTAGATTTTGGGTGCGGAAACCGCCGCACGCAATAGCGCGCCTCCTTGGGACCGTCGCAGAAGGCAAAAAATTATTTTTAACCAATGCAGCGGCAACGAGGCGCCCCGCGCGTGGCCTGACGAAACCACTAGGCGTGGGGGTCGTGGGTCAATCAGCCGCGGGGACAGATATGACAGTTGACGTGACCGAAGGCAGATTGATATTGGGCGCATCAACAAACATGCTAAAACAGCACGCCAATCACCAATCAAGCCATGGTGAGTCAAAGTACAATCTTTGGCCCCACTTGCAGGCTCGCATCCTCCCCTAAGGTGGGCCCGGGGACCACTGTTGGTACCCTGAAACTAGGGTACCCTTACTACTGTATAAAGACGCAGTACCCATGCGGCTATTTTAGTCGCGTGGTAAAAGAGTTGTATGTGGGACCAGGCCATGGCTCGCCCCAGCCTCGGGCGATAACTCTGGGCCAGCAACAGCACCTGACCCCACCACATGGATGGGTCCGGTATCGCCACGTGTCTAGAGAAAGTGATATACTCTAAGGCATCACCAGTGAGTTCGAACCCCATGGGAAAGTACCGGACCCCTGTATATACGGTCCGAGCCCCCAAGTTTGGTCCACGTGTGCGAACCGGACCCCTGGAATGGATCTGGACCTCCCTGTATGGGGTCCGGGCCACCCATAGTGTGGTCCTAGGGTTCTAGGATAGAACATACCCGGGCCTTAATCAGGACCCAGGCGGGGGTCCGGTCCCGACACGTGTCCAGGGATCCGGACCTTATCACATACACTCCTGCTCCCCGCCCAGGCGGAGACCCGATGTTGCCACGTGGCGTACTGCGCACGGCGTAAGCCAACGGGCGGAGCCTGGCATGAAGCCTCTAGGCTACGCGTGTCTTTGCATTTTTTACGGATAAGACGTGCGCCTGTCCATTCTAGTGACAGACGGCGTGCCCAGTCCACGCTGCATGGGCCGTGCAGTTACTCACATGTTACCATATCAAGGATAATGACACACCATTACTCGCGTGTTTCCAAGAAAAGGGTTACTACCTATCAATGCTGCATGGACTACAATCATCATAGCTCCCGCTGATTGCTCATGCGTTACTAAGGCAGAGGGAATCTGAACGACTCCCTTGTTTAGGGTTTAGTCAGCATTAATTACTCACATAATATATTCCTTCCAATATGTTCCTGGGCCCGCATGTCGGAGCTCAGCATCCTTGTATGTACCCCCTTAAACTATAAAAGGGAGGGGACACAGCGTTACAAGGGACACACTCAATACAACTCATAGACAGTGGAGGTAGGGTATTACGCTCCTGTGGCCTAAACCACTATAAACCTTCGAGTGTTCTTGTGTTCATCGACAATTCACCAAACAGGCAACCGCTTAGGCCCCCTCCTCATCTTAGGATTAGGGCGGGTGCATTCCGCCACCCGGCCGGAGGATTTTCCCTCCGATAGAGGCCTTTTCTTTCTTGAAGACGGAGGTCTCGATGGTGAAGAGACCTTTGCATTCATGGCGTGACAACGGCCCACAGAGGCAGGAAGAAGGCATGGGTCTGTATGGCGGGGTAGGAGACGGAGACGACGGCGATGCAAGCGACTGCAGGCGATGCACGGAGATAGCACGGCGGAGGGGGCGGAGATGGCAACCTTGGCTCAGGCGGCGGCGAGTACAAATTAGATTAGGGTTGGAGCAGTTCAGAGTGCCTGGGATTCCTTGGAGGTCCACTAGCAGGGAGCGGGCGTGGGACAGGTCATCTACACATGTATACAACAGAAGCGTAAATGTTTGCATACGAATCATAAAATCTGCTAACATCGTGTTGGTTGGATCGATGGCGCGTATAGAGATCACCTGGTCGGCAGGTCAAGCGGGGTGGCCAGGGCTTCTCCGATTAGATAGAGGCTAGGGCTCTTAATATATATATATATATAGATTGTATATTAGGAGCCCTAGGCTTCCAATAACTAGAGGAAGCCCAGGCCAGACAGTGCAATCCGGTCGAGCCGGACCAGGTCCAGACGTATATAAAAGAAAATCTGTAGTGCTAGGGATCAGTTTTTCACGCCCCATCTCGATTCATTAGCGACGGCGATTGCCCGATAGCACGCGCGACGATAAACTCCCGGCTAGTGGCTGCGGTGGCCATGGCTCCCCGACCTCAACATGCGGTGGCTCCTGATCCAGAGGCGAGCGACGGCAGTGCCCTTATGCGGTGGCGGCGGTTCCCAGGCCGGTGGCCGCAACTCCATTACCTCGACGCGCGGTGGCGGAGGTTCCTCGATCCGGAGTAGTGGTGGTGGTTCCTAGGTCGGTGGCGGCGGCTCCCTGATCCAGAGGGCGAGCGACAGCGGGGCCCTTGTGCGGGCAAGCGGTGGCGTCCCCGAAGCCCCGAGGATGCGAAAATTCCAAGGCCGACGAGTAAGCGACGCCCGTCGACGTGCGAGTAGCGACGGCGACGCATGAGGCACGATGTTCGAGCGAGCGGCGTCACGAAAGGCGCGAGATGCGTGCAGCGATGAGCGCGCGTGACATCCTCTGATCTGGCGCAGTTTTCTTTTCGATTATTGTGTTTTATGCCTACTACATGTATTATTTACGCTAAAAACTGTACGATTTTATGCTTGAACATGGAGTTCGTATATCGGTTTACTGCATGCATATTGGAAAGTCAATTCCTTGATTTATGTTGTTCGTAATTTGCGCGCATGCAATAGAAACTCCCACGATTTTGTCATAATTTTTGGATCTGTATAAAAATAGAAACAGCATACATGCGACTGCCATGTTTTTCGGATCTGCCATAAAAATAGGATCGTAATAACAACCTACTAGAGCTATCAACCTCTGATTGACTCGGTATTTACGCTTATAATTGAGAGATTTTATGCTCAAAACTTAAAGTTTTTACGCTTCCCGGAGATGCGTCCACCAGTGAACAATATGCCAGATTTTTTACGTAGTGTAAGGAATTGCATAAATACCTACACCGTGTAGTATAATTTGTTTCAGTATACATCATAAACTAGTTTTAATGTGTTTAGCTACATGGCTGTTGGAGGGATCTTATATTTATGAAGGAAATATAACATTAAATATGATTTTTTTGTTTCTATGCGTGCAATTCATTTCCTTTCATTGCACATTATTTTCATCATAAATTCGTGTGCATGCAGCTGGTAACAGATTTTTACGCAGTATACTGAATTGCATAATTATCTACACAGGGTAGCATATTTAGTAGCAGCATATATCATAAAATGATTCTTACGAGTCTAGCTGCATGACTGTTGCAGCGATCCTAAATTTATGGAGAAAATAAAGCATTTAAAAATAGAAACTGCCACACATATCTTTCCTAAATTTATGTGCATGCAAGAGAACGTGTTTGACTCATGCATGCATTTTCTTTTTTGCGCGCACAGGCGTGGGCACGGGTGGTGCAACCGACAGCCTGGTCCAGTCGGTGCGCTGGATTGAACCAGGTTGCAGAGGTAATCGACCTGGACTTTATTTAACAATATATATATATATATATATATATATATATATATATATATATATATATATATATATATATATATATATATATATATATATATATATATATATATCGCTCTAAATTGCACGCGGTTGGTTCGGGTCGACTTATCCGAGAGAGGCATTCAAACTCTATGCCCTTTTTTTGTGTACATATGTTTTACCACTAGGTGGAGCGCCAGGTTCGTCGATCTGGTAGTTCACATTTTAGATCTTGTAGATATGGAGCTCATATAAACATTTTTTTTTCTTCAGAAGAAACGCATATGAAACATATGACAGTGTGGATGCTGCTACGGTACGGTCGCTTTCGCTTAGCTTTAATCTATGCTAGCTTCTACATCTTTTATATTATTTTGTTTTTATAGATTATAACTACATCAGTTCAAAGAGATAACTTTAGTCTGAAGTGAACAGCCTCTAGACCGACCGTGCTGAGTGACCGTCATATTCTGTTGTTCAACGTATTAATTGCTCGCGGCACTCGTCAACTCTGGGTTTTTGACAAGTTGGCACCAAACTCCAATCAAATTCGAGACCACCCAATTCCACGGCACGACGAAGGCTTCCAGAAATTGCGGCTCCCGCACGTGCTTCTTAATTCGGTGATAGACAGACAGGGACAGGATTTTAAGTTGCATCGAGCAAAAAGCGAGATTACAAAGGCGCGGCAGTATTCATCCCCGTTCTCTAGCGCCCCAGAAAAAGTGCTGCAAACGCTCCCAGCCATAGGCTGATCGTCATCGTCCCACGTGAACGAGGACGCCGGCCCGACCGACCGGGAGCGGAAAAAAAAGCGCACTGCTAATTGAGCACGAAACAGACCTCGCGGTTACAGTAGTCATCAAGTAGCGGTAGCAATAATGCACCAGCCGAGGCATAGACAGACGGCGACCGTCGGCGAGTCTGACACGGGGTCGTCTTCCGTCGAGCCGTTCACCAGTAAGGAAACGAGGACGCGGCGGACGTGGCTCGGGACCTCTTATTGGTGCCGGCCACGGCCACGGCCACGGCCAGCCCCGGGCCGCTGTACGTGGCCATCTGCGGCACCCACCGCTCCCTGCTGCCCCGCGCGCCGCCGCCGCCCTCGCAGAGGAGTCGCTCCTGCGCCGCCATCCACGCGGGGTAGCCGTCCTGCAGGCCGCCGATCAAATAATGCGGCGGGAAGGAAATCTCCCAGGTTAATCATCGGATCACGCATGCAGTCCTGTCTTTTTCATGAAAAGGCGACGAAGCAGATCGCGGTAGATTTGCACTCTCTACTATAAAGTACTCTATATATACTACTCCTATATTCTAATGGTAACAGTCCTGGCCCCGCCCATAATTAAAATATTAAATGATGTTGTTCCTGGAGATATTATGGCCGGGCAGGCCATCACACAGCCTGGAGGACCAGGGAACACAGCTCGCCCATAATGGATGGCTACTGGTTGGATTGGAAGCAGCGCACTAATGCCGACGCCGACGTGCTCGGGATATGCTTTGGGTGCGCGCAGGCCCGCTCGGCTCAGGAACGGAAAGGGTTCGTGGATGGATCGCTATGGTAGTACGCGCACTGCGGCACCAACCTGATACGACGCGTCTGCTGCGGAGACGCCGATGTCAGTCGCGGCGGCGGCGGCCGCCTCGTCCACCAGGAAGTCCTCGACGTGCCACCCGGGCAGCGTCTTGGTGAGGTACTCGGAGATGCTGCTGCTGTCGCTCCCGTGGCTGGTGGCGGGCGCCGACGACGGAAGAGGAGGAGGATGTGCGGCTGCGTCGCCGGCGCTGCAGCAGAAGCTGCCGCTGCTGTTCTCGTCGCCCTCCTCCTCCTCATCCTCCGGCGCCGGGCACGCGGCGGCGGGCTCGGCGGAGAGGCGCACGCCCGTGAGCAGGAACCGGGCGTGGCGCATGGTCAGGTCGCTGGCCGTGTGCACCGACACGTCGCAGTCGCGGCACAGGATGGCGCGGTCCTCCTTGCAGAACAGGAGCCCCCGCTTGTCCTGCATGCATATCGATCAGAGGCAGGCAGGACGCAGGAGGCAGGAGCAGGACACACCTCGCAGGCTGAACAATCGGAAAGAACCCCGTCCGAAGAGATTTATTTTGCACGGGGATGGATGATCGAGTGAACCTGGCAGATGTCGCAGAGCGGCGGCGGCGGCGGTGGCGCCGGGCTGAGCAGCGAGAAGCGGCGGTGCTTGCCGGCGAGCTTGTTGGCGCGGTGCACGCGGCGGTCGCACGCGTCGCACAGCGCCGCCTCGTCGGCGCAGCAGAACACCGAGGCCGCCTCGGCCGCGCACACGTCGCACTGCACCTTCATCTCGGCCACTCCACTCTGCTTTTCCCTCAAGCGATGATCGCGCTCTCTCTCTCTCTCGCTCGCTCTGGCGGCTCAGCTCAGGGCTTGAGCTCCGGGCAATCGTATGGACGAAAGCGAGTCGTAGCCGCGCGGAGGATGGTAATGGTATGCTACTTACTAGTCCTAGCTAGACCGGACGGGCTTAGTAGTGCGGAGACATATGTGTGTGGGGGCTATTGCACTTTTATATGCCGCGACGAGATGGCACGAGGCGACTTGTGGGTTAAGCTTAAGCAGAAGCGATTAGGTGCCGTCGCATCGCTTGTAATAAAGGGAGGAGGATCCGCACTGAAAGCCAGGTCAAGACGACGGAGAAGGCAGGAGCCGAGGAGGCTTTCCTGTGCATGTCATCAGCATCTGCATCTGTCTGGGGACTGTGCTGTGCCGACCTGACGTGTGTTAGGTCCGGTGTTTACGTCCGGCGGCCGGGCCATGCATCTCAGAGACGGACCTCCTTGTCCGTGTCAACCGTCTCTTCTGTGTGCCCCCCCCCCCCCCCCCCCCCCCCGGTTTGACCTCATTTCGTGACGGTTCCGGCGGTACGGACGCGGACTTTTGAAGAGCGCGGCGCGGTAGTGTCAAATTACTCCGACGGAGGAGAGAGGAAAGGAAACACCGTCGTCTGCGGCGGGCTGGCGGGCGGTAGCGTCACGCCGCCTATTTCTTCTTCATGGTTCTGCTGTTGACCACCGGGATTCTGACGTGTCTATCTATCGTTCTATTATTATGTTACTAGTATTCGCGTGTGTGTATACATATAAATATATAGGAGTCGGGAATCGTATAGTAGGCTACTAGCTAGCTACCGTGTAAGTGAGATCCTGGCGATCCGGAACAGGGTTATGGCTTGGTCAATGGAAGCGCACCCGTGTATTGACCTTTTAGATTAACAGTAAATCGCTCAATTTGACTTGTAAGAATTTGGTAGCACGGTAAAAAAAAACACAGAACAATGGGCAGATTCCTCGGTGCCTTCTGGATTTATGCTTATCTTTTCTTCCTCTCGTGCTGGACTGGACTTGATGGGCATGAAATGGGATGGGCGGGTCATGGTCGGAGGGAGGGCGCAGGCATGGATGGATGGGCGCTATGAGCTTTGGATCATAAAAGGCAGCAGCTAAGGTAGCCTCTCCCTTCTCTTATCCTGTCGCTCTCCCGCCCACTTGCACTTTATGATCCAAAGCTCATAGCGACTCTTAGAAGCGCAGCTAGCTACAGGCTACAGCCTACTGTGGAGCACCCGGAAATCCGAAGTTGAGTTGCTCCATCCAGGAGCAAGCGGCCAACGGCAGAAAGCAACGCAATTCGCGGCTTGTTGCAGTATACAACCACAACTAGATAAGGACTAGTCCTTTTTTCTGGAAAAAAACACATGACATTTTCAAAGAGAGATTGAGAGAGAGAGATAACATACCTTTTTTTTAATGGTAAGCTTTAGTCTTTGATTGAAACGAACATGACCGAGGACATCCCACGTTCCCGAATTTTTTGTTTTTTAGCCCCTTTTGTGACACAAATTTACTTTTGGACCCCCAGAAATTTTATTTGCACGTTTGGACCCTATGCTCGGCGCCATGAGTTGTGGCGCCGAGGTAACACAGCTCGGCGCCATAGGCTGTGGCGCCGAGCTGTGACGTGGCAGCAACTGCTGGAGCTGACCTGGCACCGACGTGGGCGACGCGGCCTCGTAGCTCGGCGCCACAGATCTTGGCGCCGAGCTACGAAAGCTCGGCGCCACAGATCTTGGCGTCGAGCTACGTATGCCTATAAAAACGCCCGCGCGGCTGGCCGAGAGCAGCGCATTTCATCTCATGTCCAAACTTCGTCAAAATTTGCTGGATTCAAAGATTTGAGTTGGTTCACTTCGTAGACCAAGGTATGGTGCCCAACTTGATTCGTTTTGTATATTGGGTTGTTAGTTTCATAGTTGCTCATAGTTTCATATTTTAATAGTTTGTATAAACCTATTATATTATCATTTCGATTATTAGTTTGTGTAAACTTATTATAAAGCATATTAGGTACAAGTGATAATTATAATCGTTTATTAGATGAAAGACATGTACCGAGAGGCGTTGTGGCAGAAGAGAGGTCGTCCTCGGGAGTTATATCCGGACGTATCTAGTAAGGATGCTCCTGTTCCTCCTGAATTCCCCGTGCCTAACTGTGACTGTGGCAGACTGGCTTGGGTACATCAATCACAACATCCAGACACGGCTGCTCGCTGCTACTACCTTTGTGGCGGTTTGGACGTACGTAGCTTATGACTTGTCACTTAATTTTGTTCGCATTCATTATTTTGTAGATGTGTAATAGTGCTTCTTTCCATTATTTTAGGGGCATCAGAGGTGTTTCTTTTTCCAGTGGATCGACGGTCCTGATAAATTTGACCCTCGATATCTTCTTTTCGTTAATTGGTTGAGTGGAAGGACTAGTCATGAGCGTTTTAAGCGTTGGGTACCTCCTCCCCCGAATCCTCCACCAATGACGGATGCGGAGAAGGAGGTAGCAACAGAAAGACGGATGGACTCACCGCCTCGATGCGATTGTGGAGACCGTGCTGTCATCGACGAAGACACTGAGAAGCAGTTCGTGTGTCCGAACATTGATTATGTGAGCCCATCGATACGCTAAATATATGAACTAGTTATTATTTACAATAAATTACTAATTTTTCTCCTGCAGCCATACGGGTGGCGTAAGTGTCGTTTCAGAGAGTGGTTGTATGGTCCTTTGTCCCATTGGCCAGAGCCAGAGGTAAAGGAAAAGAGATACAACGGGTGGGCGGAAGAAGAGATCAAATTTGATCCAGTACTCTGCAAATATGGTATTGAAGCTAAGTATGGATTAGTTCCTTCCGAGCTTGGTGTTGGATATTTTTGTGGACATATGGTCGATTACGATGAGTTTGGTATTTTTTTTGCACCAGATGTAATGTTATAGCGGTACTTACTATTTTTTTGTAGGAGACGAGGAAATGCAGTTGGGAGAGTTACGACGACAAAGGAGAGGTGATGCGCACAATAGAGTCCAAGAGAATAATGGGACAGAAGATGCGTTGTGGATCTCAGCTCGTCGATTCGTACATTAACAATCGCATACGTGACATGCGTAGGGAAGCAAAATCTGCCTTTTATGATAGCCCGAAGCGTGCAGAGTATAGGAGGTTGAAGGCGGCAGATGAGAAGAGAGCACAGGATGCAAGGGAATGGAAAGCGGCTCAAGCCGAGAAACAGATGTGTGGAGATCCTGCATCGGGTCGAAGCAAGAAAAACCACATTACAAAGTCTAATCAAACGAAATAACGATGGATACGAACAACGTGTCAAAGACACTTACTAGGATGATCGTGAACTGGATCCTGGGTCAATGGGATCTCTTGGGGGGTACCACCGGATTAGAAACCCCACAAACGCCAGGAAGAGGACGAGAAATCCCATACTCGTGCGGCCCAGATTGAGCATCGGGCACAACAACCACTTCTTCATGATGCTCTACCAAAGGAGCTTCAATACGAGATGTATTTGGCATTTGTGGAGACAACCCGACTGGACCATCGCAATGACTAACAGGTAACTTTTGAACAACCACATCCAAACATGGTGGAACCATCGTCTTCACAATTCTTAAATATATCACCCAATCATCTTCTGATGTAATGGAGATCAATCGTCGGACAACTGTTCCATATGTAATATGGGACAACAAACCCTGAATTGATATTCTAGGGTCGTTTATGTCGCAACTAATCTCCTCACAAGCTCGAGCGAAAATCTTGTCAAAAGATGGTCTTTCATCGAACAACATGGTCACGATCTTCATACCATCAAAAGTTACATTACCATAAGCATCTATCTCCACCCGTCCTCCATGGTATAGTGTTACTAGGCTCTCCATCTATTGCAAAAATGGATTACTAACTCAATAATGGCTATATACTTAAGCCTAAAAACTTACTAAGTAATAAATATATATTACCTAATAACTATATAGTAAATATTAAATGAACACATCAAACGAAATTACATAATCTATGAATAATGTACGAAAACAATGTATACCTGAGATCGCGTACGAGTCCAGCTAACGGTGGAGAAGGTCAAGTCGGACGAACACCTACGTAAAAAAAACTATTGTCAATAAAAAATTTGGCAGCACCTCCCCTGTAAAGTAATGTTTATAGAACCTGCAAATAAACGACAACACGATGGTTGCCAACAAAATGCTAACGAAATGGTTAACACGATGGTTAACACGATGGTGCCAACGATGGTTGCCAACGAAAACATGTAATATCAATGCGCTAAACAAAATGCTAACTATATAATCACTAAGAATTTACTAAACACTAACAATATGCTAAGCAAGACACTAGCTAACTATTTTACTAAACACTAACAAGAAAATATCTAACTATTTACTAAACACTAAACAAGTGGATAGTTAACTAATTACTAAACACTAACAATAGCTAACAATATGCTAACAATTTAGTAACTTAGAAACTAACAAAAATAAAAAAATACCTACTGACGAAGGAGCTCGGACGGGCGCGGTGGAGCTCGGGCGGCGCGGAGGAGCTCGGACGGCGGCGCGCAGGAAGCTCGGACTCGGACGGCGAGGCGGCAGGCTGCGCGCGCGGGGCAACCGGGGGGCTGCGCGCGCGGGGCGCGCGGCGGCGGGGGCGCGCAGCGCGCAGCGGCGGCGGGGGGCGCAACGACGGCGGGCTGCGCGCGCGGGGCAACCGGGGGGCTGCGCGCGGGGCGCGCGGCGGCGGGGGAGCGACGGCGTGCGCGCGCGCGGTGGAGCAAAGCAGGAGCGCGAAACAGAGGACAGACAGACGCGCGGAGAAGGACGCGCACGTGCGGTTAAGTCCTAGCTCGGCGCTAAGATCTGTGGCGCCGAGCTAGGTGCCACGCCCGCAGTCACGTCAGTGCCCGCGGCCATGGCCACGTCACACCTCGGCGCCACAGGCTGTGGCGCCGAGCTGTGTTACCTCGGCGCCACAGCCTATGGCGCCGAGCATCGGGTCCAAACGTGCAAATAAAATTTTTGAGGGTCCAAACATAAATTTTTGTCACGAAAAGGGTTAAAATACAAAAAATCCGGCCCACGTTCGGAGGAGAGTTCACAACTCACAAGCAAACCTTGAAGCGGGGGGGTCTTTTGGTCCAGCCTTGCGAAGATCAGTAGTAGTACTAGGCTGGTTTGCGTCGTTTGGCCCAAATAAATGGCCACTAAACAAATGCGCGGTTTTCCAACCATGCAATGCAAATGCAAGCCATTGGAGTGGGGGGTGCGGCAGGGTCAGAGTGCGAATAGGGCCGGGGATCCGCCGAATCGCGTCAGGGGATCCGCGTGCGCGCGAGATCGAGGAGAGAAAGTGGACCAAAAAGGCCAGTTTTGGACGCATCCGCCCCACCCCGCTGGTGGCATGGGCACGGGCACCGCAGTCCGATCCGGGCAGGCGGCAGCGCCGCGTGGGGCTGCGGATCGGGGCACGCACGCGGAGTCGCGGACGCGGGACGCGGGAGCTGGACCCAAGCGAGCGGACGCGCATGGACGTCGTCCAGCTCGGTTCCACGGAAGGCGAGGCGAGGCGAGCCACCAGTGGCCAGCGACTCGGCCACTTGGGGAGCCCTTGATTGGCCCGTTTCAGCAGCTCAACCACCCAGCTGCTTGTGTTGAGGAAAGGTCAGAGTTCCGACGTCCAAGCAATCTTCTGCTCGTCTAGTTTGCAGAGAGCTCGGAGCGTTTATTGCGTGCTTAGTAGGCACCAAGTCGCACTAGCAGAGGAATTGATGTCCACGTTCGTACTGGGGCTAGGTTGGATCTATGGTTACTAATGGGATCACCGTTCAAACGTTTTCTTCACGACTTGGTTGAGCTCTTAATTAATCTTAGTTTAAAAACAATTAGAATTAGGGTACGATCCTAATATGATCGATCCGATCTTTCAATTCTACAATGTAAAAAAAATTTAGAGCACATTGTCATCTCTAATTGGGTCCCTCCTATAGGCTTGTACTTGCTCACGAGCACGTCAATTGATTGTTGGTGTTGTGTGTCAATTTTATTTTGTTTTTTTTTGCCATGTATGCGTGGATTAGAGCATATTATCATCTCTAATTGGATCCCTCCCATAGGCTTGTACTTGCTCACGAGCATGTCGATTGATTGTTGGTGTTGTGTGTGAATTTTTTTTTCCATGTATGCACGGATCCAAGTGGATGGGGCTTGAGCCCCCTTGGCGCTGCTCATAGCATTGAGAACCCTAGGTTTTTTTGACAAAAGTTTAGGTATCATAAGCGGTCTATCTAAACATTTTTCTCACTCTCTATTGATAAGTAAATTGATCATAAATCAAAATACAAAAATACACACTCTTACGCAACATCATAGTGACCCAGTAGATGACAAGAGAGAGGGTGAATGAGAGCCCATAAAAAAATTCAAAAGGATCCTATCTCTTATACCGATTTGGTCTCCAAGCGCTCCAAACTCCAACGGTGGTTAAAACCTCAAAATAAACTCACTCCATCCAACCATCGATCGGATGCCATCAAAATAGTTTCAGACATGTAGCGACTACATGGAAAAGCAAAAAAAAACAAAGGATGCAAAAAAGCATAGCCAAATCGTATGTTGTTTGGCAAAATTGGCATGACTGGTTTGGAACCCGTGGATTCGGTTTTCCTAGTTGGGCAACCGTGCAACCGACTTAGCTGGTTGACAACCGGCCTGGGCGGGTTCCTCGGCCAAAATTCAACGAGGCCCAAAAAATTCATGCAACCTTCTCAAGTCAAATCCAAGTGATTCCAAACTTTGCACATTGATCATTGGGGTATTAAGGGGATATGTTCAAAACATCAACACCCAGAATAAATTAAATCCATGTAGATAAAAGATTCAAAACACTGGAACATGGTTTCTCCAAAAACAATCAAAAACTCAAAACATGGTGCTCGCAAGGAGTTTGCCGAAACGTATCATCAAAGTCATTTCTTAAGGATCGTAGCACACAGAGAACACTCCTAAACAAACCTAAAGAGCTCAGATTCACAAAATCAAAGACAAGCTCCAAAAACGAACATTGAAAAGAGGGAAGATAACATAACCAAGTAGAGAGTTATATTTTATAGGACAACTTAGCTTTATTTACACAAGATCTAGTTCTTAAAAGGTCTAGTCTTCTCAAATTAAGAAAGAAGCAAAGACATAAGCACTCACCCTCTCGACTACATATCTCCAAACAACAGTATAGACTATGGCTAGACTTAAGGAAGAAAAACCTAGAGACCGAGAAACAAACACACTGAAAGATGTATAGTCGTTAAGAACTCAACATGTCGTCGTATTCATGCTAGAGACCTAGAGTGTTCTCTAAATAATGGTAGGTACTTTTATAGCTCTTAGCATAAATATGACTGGCCTATACATCGCCCTTAGATGTTGGGTAACTGATGAGTTGAATATCATCGCTATTTAGTGTATTTATATTTTCAGGTTCATGCATTATTCATATAAAAACTGGGGCATATGTTGACATGCTAAAATGTTCGGTATGGAATTGTGCAACATAGGGAAGAGTCAGCCATGCGGGTAGCCAAACCCGGTCAAGCTAGATCTCTAAAGTAGTGGTTGTAGTAGTTTACTTCCGTGAAACCTGGCCTAGCTGACTTTTGAAGTCAGATAGACCGAATTTTGCTAGATTTTGAACTGACTCATTTTTAAATCGATTTTTTGATATGGAAACTTGGAAGCATATTGTGAAGTTGTTTCCTACTAAGTTAAGACTAAATCGATTGAGGTATCTAACATCCAATCAATAAAAATACATCTACTATCTATTTTTCTCTCTATCTTTGTTGTTCATATGCCTCTGTGCAAGATTTGACAACATTCCAGGTGGCCTTACTGATTCAAGGACAACCTACATATGCTCCTACTCCACATGTCTTTTTAAGAGGGATTCGAAAGTCTACCCGACGAATAATATGACTAATATCAGTCTGCTACGCTCCTTGTTGTGTTCAAGGTCGTGTGTCGAGGCGAATGTGCTAGTCCTTATTGTTGTATGATCTAGATCTCTTTTGGCGTTAATAGTATGTCGGACTTCTCGGAAAACTAGAATGACAGTTAAAAATGAACGAAGAGAATATGTCTACTAGGATTTTATTCTATTCAACAACATGAATTAATAGATTAATCCTATCATTTTTTATAGGACGCAATGTGACATGACACGGTTAGTAGGTTACACTTTATTTATTTATACTATTTATATTTATAAGCTTACAATAGTTGGTACATTCAAGTACAAATCTAACTATCGGGTACCTAGTAAAGGGGTACCCAAGGCAAGGCCTATAAACCTCTCTCTATCCCATTTATAGACTAAGTCCCCATCGAGCAAGTCTGTGAGGCGAAGCGACCGTCCAAATCCTCGCCGAGCAAGTCTGCGAGGCGGGGCGACCGACCAAGTCCCCGCCGAGCAAGTCTGTGAAGTGGAGCAAATGACCAAATAGATCGTCAAGGAGGGAGCCCAGAAAAACCTTATGGGTCCATGGTGGTCGTAACAGGACGCGATGCTAAAAGGGAAATGTGCCCCTCTAGGTGCTCTCAAGCGCCACCAAACCATGTCCACATCATGTGTACAACACCAATAGGGGGCACGTCATCGAAGTCTCCACCCACGTACCAGGAAGGACAGGATGACACACCTAGTCCACTTCATGACGTAAGGGAGTTGACTGAAGATGAAGCCATACTGAACACGAACTTCAACTTTACCGAGAGCATGTTCTATGGGACCAATTTGGCACGACGACATGGGTATAGAGCAAGCTATAGGGTCTTGCACGATAGATGGATGGAATATAGCGCCATGCGAGGAATACGGAAGCACACGACCTATCAGAAGGGGATATCGTGCGCAGGCACACCCCAAGATTGACCCTAGAGGGGTCCACGGCGCACTGTAGCTGAGGACGTTAGCTGAAGAACTCTCTCTCTCTCACACACTTGTAAGGACCGTCCCTTGAAGTATAAAAGGGAGTCCCACTCCCCTCGTACGCACGCAAACACATCGGATGTAACACGCCTCAAAGCAATACTATGATCAGCACCATACTGGACTAGGACAGAAGGCTGAACCAGTATAAACCTGAAAGTCGCCTAGAAGGGGGTGAATAGGCGAAACATGAAATTTATAAACTTAAACACACTGAAAGTCGCCTAGAGGGGGGGTGAATAGGGCGAAACTGAAATTTAAAAAATAATCACAACTACAAGCCGGGTTAGCGTTAGAAATATAATCGAGTCCGCGAGAGAAGGCGCAAAACAAATCGCAAGCGAATAAGGAGTGTGACACGTGGATTTGTTTTACCGAGGTTCGGTTCTCACAAACCTACTCCCCGTTGAGGAGGCCATGAAGGTCGGGTCTTTTTCAACCCTTTCCCTCTCTCAAACGATCCCTCGGACCGAGTGAGCTTCTCTTCTCAAATCAACCCGGGAATAAAACTTCCCCGCAAGAACCACCACACAATTGGTGTCTCTTGCCTTGGTTACAAATGAGTTTATGATCACAAGAACAAATGAGAAAGAAAGAAGCAATCCAAGCGCAAGAGCTCAAAAGAACACGACAAATCTCTCTCGCTAATCACTAAAGCCTTGTGTGGAATTGGAGAGGATTTGATCACTTGAGTGTGTCTAGAATTGAATGCCTAGCTCTTGTAAGTGGTTGAGAAGTGGAAAACTTGGATGACTTGAATGTGGGGTGGTTGGGGGTATTTATAGCCCCAACCACCAAACTAGCCGTTTGGTGGAGGCTGTCTGTCGTATGGTGCACCGGACAGTCCGGTGCGCCAGCCACGTCACCAAAGCCGTTGGGTTCCGACCGTTGGAGCTCTATCTTCTGGGCCCGCCTGGATGTCCGGTGGCGCACCGGACATATACTGTAGAGTGTCCGGTGCGCCAGTATGGGCGTTCCTGACTTCTGCGCTCGCTGGCGCGCAATAAATGCGCTGCAGGTAGCCGTTGGCGCCGTCGTAGCCGTTGCCCCGCAGTTACACCGGACAGTCCAGTGCACACCGGACATGTCCGGTGAATTATAGCGGAGCAGCCGTTGCAGTTTCCCGAAGCTGGCGAGTTCCTGAGGCCGCTCTTCCTTGGAGCATCGGACAGTCCGGTGAATTATAGTGGAGTTGCCTCTGGATTTTCCCGAAGACGACGAGTTTGCACTGGAGTCCTTTGGTGCACCGGACATGTCCCGTGGCACACCGGACAGTCCGGTGCGCCATACCAGAGGTGCCTTCGGTTGTCCCTTTGCTCTTTTGTTGAACCCAATACTTGGTCTTTTTATTGGCTAAGTGTGAACCTTTGGCACCTGTATAACTTATACACTGGAGCAAACTAGTTAGTCCAATTATTTGTGTTGGGCAATTCAACCACCAAAATTAATTAGGGACTAGGTGTAAGCCTAATTCCCTTTCAATCTCCCCCTTTTTGGTGATTGATGCCAACACAAACCAAAGCAAATATAAAAGTGCATAATTGAACTAGTTTGCATAATGTAAGTGCAAAGGTTGCTTGGAATTGAGCCAATAAATGTTACTTACTAGATATGCATGGATTGTTTCTTTATTATTAACATTTTGGACCACGCTTGCACTACATGTTTTGTTTTTGCAAATTCTTTTTAAAATCCTTTTGCAAAATGGTCAAAGGTAAATGAATAAGATTTTGAGAAGCATTTATAAGATTTGAAAATTTTCTCCCCTTGTTTCAAATGCTTTTTCCTTTGACTAAAAACAAAACTCCCCCTCAATCAATTCTCCTCTTAGTGTTCAAGAGGGTTTTAAGATATCAAGTTTGAAAGTACTACTTTCTCCCCCTTTAGAACACAAAGAGATACTAATTTGAAATTTATCAATTTGAAAATCATTTTAAAATTAGGGTGGTGGTGCGGTCCTTTTGCTTTGGGCTCATACTTTCTCCCCCTTTGGCATGAATCGCCAAAAACGGATACTATGAGTGAAATATAAGCCCTTGTTAACTACTTTCTCCCCCTTTGGCAAATAAAACATAAGAGTGAAGATTATACCAAAGACGGAGAGCGATGCGGAGCGACGGCGAAGGATGAGTAATAGAATGGAGTGGAAGCCTTTGTCTTCGCCGAAGACTCCAATTCCCTTTCAATATACCTATGACTTGGTTTGAAATACACTTGAAAACACATTAGTCATAGCATATATAAAAGAGACATGATCAAAGGTATACTTATGAGCTATGTGTGCAAATTTAGCAAAAGAAATTCCTAGAATCAAGAATATTGAGCTCATGCCTAAGTTTGGTAAAAGTTTGTTCATCAAGTGGCTTGGTAAATATATCGGCTAATTGATCTTTAGTATTGATATATGCAATCTCGATATCCCCCTTTTGTTGGTGATCCCTATAGATGTCCAATAAGCACGAGGCCCGCGAGCCCGGCACGAAGCCCGCTGTTTGGGCCCGGTCCGAGCCCGGCACGGCCCGGTTATATGCGGGCCCGGGCCGGCCCGGCATGAATAAGCGGGCCGGGCTCGGATAGGAAATTAGGCACGGTGGGCTAGCCCGGCACGGCCCGTTTAGCTCTAAGCCCGTTAAGCCCGCTTTTTTTACACTAAAACGTGTTTTTTGGCCCGCATAGCCCGCTTTTCGGCCCGCTTTTTTCGTGCTAAACGGGCCGGCCCGGCCCGTTTAGGCCCGTTGCGGGCCGGGCTCGGACAAGAATTTGAGCCCGCGTGCTTACCCGGCCCGGCCCGGTTTTCTAATCGTGCCTGGCGGGCCGGGCCCAAAATGGGCCGGGCTTCACCGGGCCCGGGCCGGACCGGGCCCGGGCCGGACCAGGCCGGGCGGCCCGTTTGGACATCTCTAGTGATCCCTAAGAAAATGATACCGAATGGCTATGTGTTTAGTGCGGCTATGCTCAACGGGATTATCCGCCATGCGGATTGCACTCTCATTATCACATAGAAGAGGAACTTTGGTTAATTTGTAACCATAGTCCCGCAGGGTTTGCCTCATCCAAAGCAATTGCGCGCAACAATGGCCTGCGGCAATATACTCGGCTTCGGCGGTAGAAAGAGCGACCGAATTTTGCTTCTTTGAAGCCCAAGACACCAAGGATCTTCCCAAGAACTGGCAAGTCCCCGATGTGCTCTTTCTATTAATTTTGCACCCTGCCCAATCGGCATCCAAATAACCAATCAAATCAAATGTGGATCCCCGAGGGTACCAAAGCCCAAACTTAGGAGTATAAGCCAAATATCTCAAGATTTGTTTTACGGCCGTAAGGTGTGATTCCTTAGGGTCAGCTTGAAATCTTGCACACATGCATACGGAAAGCATAATGTCCGGTCGAGATGCACATAAATAGAGTAATGAACCAATCATCGACCGGTATACCTTTTGATCGACGGATTTACCTCCCGTGTCGAGGTCGAGATGCCCATTGGTTCCCATGGGTGTCTTGATGGGCTTGGCATCCTTCATTCCAAACTTGGTTAGAATGTCTTGAGTGTACTTCGTTTAACTAATGAAGGTGCCCTCTTGGAGTTGCTTCACTTGAAATCCTAAGAAATACTTCAACTCCCCCATCATAGACATCTCGAATTTCTTTGTCATGATCCTACTAAATTCTTCACATGTAGATTCGTTAGTAGACCTAAATATAATATCATCAACATAAATTTGGCATACGAACAAATCATTGTCAAGAGTTTTAGTGAATAAAGTAGGATCGGCTTTGCCGACTTTGAAGCCATTAGCAATAAGGAAATCTCTTAGGCATTCATACCACGCTCTTGGGGCTTGCTTGAGCCCATAAAGCGCCTTAGAGAGCCTATAGACATGGTTAGGGTACTCACTATCTTCAAAGCCGGGAGGTTGCTCAACATAGACCTCCTCCTTGATTGGTCCATTGAGGAAGGCACTCTTCACGTCCATTTGATAAAGCTTGAAGCCATGGTAAGTAGCATAGGCCAATAATATGCGAATGGACTCAAGCCTAGCTACGGGTGCATAGGTTTCACCAAAATCCAAACCTTCGACTTGTGAATACCCCTTGGCCACGAGTCGAGCTTTGTTCCTTGTCACCACACCATGCTCGTCTTGCTTGTTGCGGAAGACCCACTTGGTTCCCCCTTATGAATGTCGCCGAGGATGGTGTCGACGGGGTGATCTCGTTGTATTGCTTGGTGGACTCTTGGGTGTGGCGGCCTTGGTTCTTCATCCTCCTTGTCTTCATCATTTGCATCTCCCCCTTGATCATTGCCGTCATCTTGAGGTGGCTCATCTCTTTGATCTTGTCCTTCATCAACTTGAGCTTCGTCCTCATTTTGAGTCGGTGGAGATGCTTGCGTGGAGGAGGATGGTTGATCTTGTGCATGTGGAGGCTCTTCGGATTCCTTAGGACACACATCCCCAATGGACATGTTCCTTAGCGCGATGCACAGAGCCTCTTCTTCACCTATCTCATCAAGATCAACTTGCTCTACTTGAGAGCCATTAGTCTCATCAAACACAACGTCACAAGAAACTTCAACAAGTCCTGAGGACTTGTTAAAGACTCTATATGCCCTTGTGTTTGAGTCATATCCTAGTAAAAAGCCTTCTACAGTTTTAGGAGCAAATTTAGATTTTCTACCTCTTTTGACAAGAATAAAACATTTGCTACCAAAAACTCTAAAATATGAAATATTTGGCTTTTTACCGGTTAGGAGTTCATAGGATGTCTTCTTGAGGATTCGGTGCAGATATAACCGGTTGATGGCGTAGCAGGCGGTGTTGACCGCCTCGGCCCAAAACCGATCCGGTGTCTTGTACTCATCAAGCATGGTTCTTGCCATGTCCAATAGAGTTCGATTCTTCCTCTCCACTACACCATTTTGTTGTGGGGTGTAGGGAGAAGAGAACTCATGCTTGATGCCCTCCTCCTCAAGGAAGCCTTCTATTTGTGAGTTCTTGAACTCCGTCCCGTTGTTGCTTCTAATTTTCTTGATCCTTAAGCCGAACTCATTTTGAGCCCGTCTCAAGAATCCCTTTAAGGTCTCTTGGGTGTGGGATTTTTCCTGCAAAAAGAACACCCAAGTGAAGCGAGAATAATCATCCACAATAACTAGACAATACTTACTCCCGCCAATGCTTATGTAAGCGATCGGGCCGAATAAATCCATGTGTAGGAGCTCCAGTGGCCTGTCACTTGTCATGATGTTCTTGTGTGGATGATGAGTGCCAACTTGCTTCCTGGCTTGGCATGTGCTACAAATCCTGTCTTTCTCAAAATGAACATTTGTTAGTCCTAAAATGTGTTCTCCCTTTAGAAGCTTATGAAGATTCTTCATTCCAACATGGGCTAGTCGGCGGTGCCAGAGCCAACCCATGTTAGTCTTAGCAATTAAGCAAGTGTCGAGTTCAGCTCTATCAAAATCTACCAAGTATAGCTGACCCTCCAACACTCCTTTAAATGCTATTGAATCATCACTTCTTCTAAAGACAGTGACACCTACATCAGTAAAGAGACAGTTGTAGCCCATTTGACATAATTGCGAAACCGAAAGCAAATTGTAATCTAAAGAATCTACAAGAAAAACATTTGAAATGAAATGGTCAGGAGATATAGCTATTTTACCCAAACCTTTGACCAAACCTTGGTTTCCATCCCTGAATGTGGTAGCTCTTTGGGGATCTTGGTTTTTCTCGTAGGAGGAGAACATCTTCTTCTCCCCCGTCATGTGGTTTGTGCACCCGCTATCGATGATCCAACTTGAGCCCCCGGATGCATAAACCTACAAAACAAGTTTAGTTCTTGACTTTAGGTACCCAAATGGTTTTGGGTCCTTTGGCATTAGAAACAAGAACTTTGGGTACCCAAACACAAGTTTTGGAGCCCTTGTGTTTGCCCCCAACAAACTTGGCAACTACCTTGCCGGATTTGTTAGTCAAAACATAGGATGCATCAAACGTTTTGAATGAAATGTCATGATCATTTGATGCATTAGGAGTTTTCCTTTTAGGCAACTTGGCATGGGTTGGTTGCCTAGAGCTAGATGTCTCACCCTTATATATAAAAGCATGATTAGGGCCAGAGTGAGACTTTCTAGAATGAGTTCTCCTAATTTTGCTCTCGGGATAACCAGCAGGGTACAAAATGTAACCCTCGTTATCCTGAGGCATGGGAGCCTTGCCCTTAACAAAATTAGACAATCTTTTAGGAGGGGCACTAAGTTTGACATTGTCTCCCCTTTGGTAGCCAATGCCATCCTTGATGCCAGGGCATCTCCCATCATAGAGCATACTTCTAGCAAATTTAAACTTTTCATTTTCTAAGTTATGCTCGGCAATTTTAGCATCTAATTTTGCTATATGATCATTTTGTTGTTTAATTAATACCATGTGATCATGAATAGCATTGATATCAACATCTCTACATCTATCACAAATAGACACATGCTCAATAGTAGATGTAGAGGGTTTGCAAGAATTAAGTTCAACAATCTTAGCACGCAAAATATCATTGTTATCTCTAAGATTGGAAATTGTAACATTGCAAACATCTAATTCTTTAGCCTTAGCAATCAATTTCTCATTCTCATTTCTAAGGCTAGCAATAGAGACATTCAACTCATCAATCCTAGCAAGTAAATCAACATTATCATCTCTAGGATTGGAAGTTGAAATAGTACAAACATGTGAATCAACCTTAGCTAACAATTTAGCATTCTCATTTCTAAGGTTGTCAATGGTCTCATGGCAAATGCTTAGCTCACTAGATAATTTTTCACATTTTTCAACTTGTAGAGCATAAGCATTTTTAACCTTAACATGCTTTTTGTTTTCCTTAATAAGGAAGTCCTCTTGAGAGTCCAAGAGATCATCCTTCTCATGAATAGCACTAATCAACTCATTTAATTTTTCCTTTTGTTGCATGTTTAGGTCGGCAAAAAGGGTACGCAAATTATTTTCCTCATCACTAGCATTATCATCACTAGAGGACTCATATTTAGTGAAGGATTTAGATTTAACCTTCTTCCTTTTGCCGTCCTTTGCCATGAGGCACTTGTGGCCGACGTTGGGGAAGAGAAGTCCCTTGGTGACGGCGATGTTGGCGGCGTCCTCGTCGGAGGAAGACTCGGTGGAGCTGTCACACCCGGTTTTAGAAGGCAAACCGAATGCGAACCATGTACGTGCCAGGATCAGTTATTCACGTACACAGCAGTTACATAACATGGACATCATCACACAGTGCTCAAATAGTATTAAAAGGGGAAATAATAGTCGATTACATCATACGTCTGAGACGTCCATATAGTTCTTACAATAAATCAAAGTGCGGAAAAGAAACGTAGATAACCGCGGCCTTCACAGGCAGCCGACTGGGGGTTGCCGCTAACCCACACCTAGAACTCGTCGTAGTCTTGAAACTCCTGGAAGTCTCCTTCCACAGCTTCATCTTCTCCTGAGCAGTGGTTGCAATGCTGACAACCTGGGGGGGGGGGGATTTGGTGTGTAGAGCAAGGGTGAGTACACATCAACATACTCAGCAAGCATCCCGTTTGGCTGTAGTGGACTAGCTTTATGTGGGGATAAGTCAAGCAGTTGCTTTTAGTTGGTCAGGTTATTACTTACTAGTAGAGAGCCAGGTTTTAACATTAACCCAAGTTATTAGCCCAATGTATCCTTTCCAAACGGAAAGAATACCACTTACCATTACCATAATCATAATCAGAACCATCAATCTCATTACCACCTGTACCAAAGTATCTCTGATCAAGTACCACTAATCTCTGGAGCTCCCTTGGCCGCTCATAACCGTGAGCACGGCTGATATATCAGTTTCATAACACTCTGCAGAGGTTGCGCACTTTACCCACAAGCCGTGATTCCCTCTCTAGCCCGGGCTTGCAAGACCCTTATTCACTCCCAAGGTGAATGGCTAGGGACTCACTACGAAGCCTTTACAAAGATTCCCCGGGGCTGTAGCCACCCGTTAGGTTTCCTAAATGTACCGCACTCCTCCCCAAGGGACAAATCAACCTTGGCAGAGCGAGCCGCATACACCGAGCCCCATTGACGGCACGACGGCTAAGCGATCTACACCCCGGTTCCTCTAATTATTCAGCTAAGGGCGTCCCATTCCACCCTCATGGTTGCACTGTTTTCCCGGGCGGTCATCCATTGAACAGGTCCTTACGGAGAGGCACTCGAGAAACCGCTCGAGTCCCCTTGAAGGTCACAAATATGATCATAAATAAGAAGGGAAAACAGCGTATCATAGATAATCACATCATGTTCATTGATTAGAGTTGAGCAATAGCATCAGACTAAGCAGTAATAATCCGACCCAAATAGGTAAACAAGGACATGGATAACAAAAGCTAGTCAATCCTTAGGTATAAATGTGTAATGCGGGAGGTGAATTAGAGAATGAATAGGACAGAGATGGGTCAAAGGACACTTGCCTCCACCAACCGACTGCTGCTCAGGGGCTTCTCCTGCGAATTCCTCGGGCTCTTCGACCGGATCGTTCTCTATGCGAGCGCAAACATACATACATCCACATATTTAATACAAAAGAACAGTACACCATACAAGGGAACAAATAAAGCGAGTATGCATCAAGTATGACATTCGATATCGCATTCATTAAGGTTAGAAAGAAACGGGAAAGGGTCTCGCAGGGGGTTAAAGTTTATGCACTAATGATTAGTTACAATTGGTTCTTAACAAAAGAATTCTGTTATATACACTAATGGAAACCTAGTCATTTTAAGTTGATCAACATTGCACGAGATAAACAATTAACTAAATGAATCAACTAGCGCAACGAAATTCTAAATCAAGTTTCCTATTTCAATAACATGAACAATGATTAGCCTTCCTAAAATAAAATAGCTAAGATAACAGAAAGTAAAACAAAATAAATAAAATAATATAAAAAAAATAAATAAAAAAGGGGGGGGGGGGCGGTTGAACCGGCGGCTGGGCCGGCCGAGCAGGGGCGGCCGAGCGCGGGGGGGGGGGGGGGGGGGAACGGCTGAGCCGAGGCGGTTGAACCGGCCCTGGGGGGCGGTTGAACCAGCGGCCGAGCGAGCGGCTGGGCCGGCCAGGGGCGCGGCCGAACCGGCAGGCAGGGGGCGGCTGGGCGGGCGGCCGAGCCAGGCGGGCGGCCGAGGGCGCGGCCAGGGCCGGCCGGGGGCGCGGCTGGGGCGCGGCTGGGCGCGGCCGGGGCGCGGCTGGGCGCGGCCGGGGCGCGGCTGGGCGGGGCTGGGGCGGCCGGGGGCGGCCGGGCGCGGCCAGGGCGCGGCCGGGCGGGGCTGGGGCGCGGCCGGGCGGGCTGGGGCGCGGCCGGGCGGGCTGAGGGAAGAAGAGGGGAGAGGGGAGAGGGAGAGGGAGAGGGAGAAGGGGGGCTCACCGGCGTCGGGCGGCCGAGCAGGGGGCGGCGCTAGGGCAGGGGCGGCGCTAGGGCAGGGGGCGGCGCTAGGGAGAGAATGGGAGAGAGGGAAAATGGGAGGGAGAGAGAGAGGGAGTTGGGCGAAAAGGGGAGGGGGTGGGGGCGGTTGGGCCACTTGGGCCCAAAAGGGGGGCGCGGGGGGGGGGGGGCTGCTGGGCCGGCCAAGGGGCGGCTGGGCCAGGCCAAGGGGCCCACGGCGCGGGAGAGAGAGAAGGGAGGAGGGAGAGAGAAAGAAAGAAAAAGAAAAAGAAAAAGGAAAAGAAAAAGGTTATCTCCTTTTCGAAATTCGATCTTCCTAGATGAATGCATTTGCACTTTCAAACAATCAAAAAAAAATGCATGGTTCGGCATGGTGCATCAAACAACATAAAGTATTTTAGAGTTTTTCTTACACGGGAGTTCCAAACCGAATCCCGCTAAAACTTTGGAAAAAGGTCAAGGTCTAGCGAGGGGAAAAAGAAAAAGAAAAGGTAACGCCCGAATTTGGCGAGTGAAGAAAAGAAAAAATTCAACTGCAAAATTCGGGGCGTTACAAACCTATCCCCCTTAAAAGAATCTCGCCCTCGAGATTCAGGGTTGGCTAGCAAAGAGCTCTGGGTACTTAGCCACTAGATCATCTTCACGCTCCCAGGTTGCTTCTTCCTCAGAGTGGTGATTCCATCTGACTTTGCACATTCTGATGGTCTTCCTTCGGGTGACTCTATCTGCAATCTCAAGGGTCTGAGCTGGCTTCTCAACATAGGTCAAGTCCTCCTGGACTTCCAGACCTTCCACTGGCAACTGCTCTTCTGGCACACGCAAACACTTCTTCAACTGAGACACATGAAAGACATCATGCACAGCAGACAAATTCTCTGGCAGACTGAGCTGATAAGCCACTTCTCCATGCTTTGAGAGGATCTGGTACGGACCAATGTAGCGGGGTGCTAGCTTGCCTTTGATTCCGAACCTTCTGACTCCTCTGATCGGTGACACTTTCAGATAGACAAAGTCTCCGACTTCGAAACTCAGCTCTCTTCTTCTTGTGTCTGCATAGCTTCGCTGCCTTGATTGCGCTATCTTCAGATTCTCTCGGACCATCCTCAAATGATTTGCATGCTCTTCTTCACTTTGAGAATAAATCAGAATGTCATCAATGAATACCACCACAAACTTATCGAGATAATCCATGAATACACTGTTCACCAAATTCATGAAGAACGCTGGTGCATTGGTCAAACCAAAAGACATCACTGTGAACTCATACAAACCATACTTGGTAATGAATGCCGTCTTCGGAATGTCCGAAGGTCGGATCCTGAGCTGATGATAACCTGACCTCAGATCTATCTTGGAGAACACTCTGGCTCCTCTCAACTGGTCGAACAGATCTTCTATTCTGGGCAAGGGATACTTGTTCTTGATCGTGACTTCATTCAAAGCTCGATAATCGATGCACATCCTCTTGGTGCCATCTTTCTTTTCCACAAACAAGACAGGGGCGGCCCAAGGCGAGGTGCTTGGCCGGATGTAACCTTTCTCTGATAGCTCATCAATCTGCTTCTTAAGCTCAACCAACTCTGGTCCAGATATTCTGTAAGCTCTCTTAAAGATAGGGGCGGTTCCAGGAAGAAGCTCTATGGCAAACTCAACTTTCCGCTCTGGTGGCATACCCGGTAAGTCCTTTGGAAACACATCTGGGAACTCGGACACCACCTTGATACTCTCAATTGGGTCTGCTTCACTGCTATCGACAGCCATCTGATAACAACTTCCTTTCTTTGGCTCAGGCGGGACTAACTCGGTCACCACTTCCTCTCCTTGTGGGGACACCAACTTGATTGTCCCTTTATCACAACTGATAACTGCCTGATACTTATCTAGCCAATTCATCCCTAGGATGACATCTATTCCCTGAGTACCCATTACTATAAGGTTAGCGGGAAACGCTATCCCCCTTATTTCCACACTTACATTCAAACAAATGCTATCGGCTCGAATTCTACCACCGGCTGAGTCAATTTGAATGGGGGTTGACATGGTAGTTATTGGAAGATTATGTGCTTTCACCCATGAAGCAGTAATAAAAGAATGCGTTGCTCCAGTATCAAATAACACTTCTGCAATATGGGAGTCGACTGGGAACGTACCTACTGCCATGCCGGGGGTCTCCTGAACTGCTTCAGCCTCCAAGTGGTTCAATCTTCCATGATTATAGCGCGGTTGAGAGCGGTTGCCTGCTCCAGGCTGGGACACATTCTGCTTCGCTGGGGCATTGGGGCCTGACTGCTGCTGGGCTGCCTTCTTCGGACATTGCATCACCCAATGGCCTTGCTCTCCACAGTGGAAACACGCTCTGTTTCCAACCTGAGCTGGTGCTGCCTGATTGTTCTGCTGGTTTGCTGGGGCAGGAAGACGAGGTGTCTGCTGATTCTGCCTCTGAAACTGACCTCCTCCTGACTGATTGCTCTGACGATTCTGGTACTGATGCTGAGGATACTGCCTTTGGAACTGCTGATACTGCTGACGCTGCTGATGCTGCTGAGGTGGACGCTGGTTCTGTCTGAACTGCTGAGGTTGATTGCCTGAGAAACGAGGGCGGCTGCTGCTTCCAGGCTGGGGTCCACTGATCTTGCGCTTACGATCCTCCATCTCCTTACGCTTCCTTTCTGTCATGATTGCTCTATCAATCAAGTGCTGGAATGTTGGGAAGGTGTGATTCATCAACTGATACTGCAGGGGGTCAACCAAGCCTCTCAGAAAACGGTACTGTCGCTTGGCGTCGGTGTTGACATCTTCGGGAGCGTAGCGGGACAACTGCAGAAACCTGTCTCGATACTCACTGACAGATGATGACCCTTGCTTAAGGGCCAGGAACTCCTCCTTCTTCACTGTCATCAGACCTGCAGGCACATGGTACTGACGAAAGCTACCTCTGAACTCTTCCCAAGTGATGGTGTCGGGGTTGGCATGAGTGGCGAGATAAGACTCCCACCATGATTGGGCTGCTCCTCTCAACAGACGGGGACCATACAAGACTTTCTCCCTGTCATCACACTGAGCGGTATGCAACTCCCGCTCCACAGTGCGCAGCCAATCTTCAGCATCCATGGGGTCAGAAGAGTGAGCGAACGTTGGGGGATGACCTCTCATGAATTCAGCACGCTTGTCTCTGGGCATCTGAGGCATCTGAGGCTGGGGTGGAGCCTGCTGCTGCTGCTGAATGGCGGCCAGAGTCTGACCGATGGCCTGAACTGCCTGAGTCTGCATCAGAAACATCTGCTCGATCGACATCGGCGGCGGGGGCGGCAGCTGCTGCTGCTGGGGCGCCTCATCCTGCGGAGCGGCTTGCTCCTGCTGAGCACGCCTTCCTCCTCTGCGCCTGTTCTCTGACATCTGCAGAACGCAACCACACATCAGAACTGATCTGGCAAATCTTGCAGCATAAGAAAAGAGTATAGAATTCTTCAACAGCACTGAACAGATGAGCATCTTCACTGATCTCCAACACAGACCACACAGCTTCTCAGATAAAGAGGAAAGTGGAATAAAGGTTTTCCCAACTATATAACTAACTTCATTAACATAATAGGTAAACCAAAATGCAGGGGATACCCACACTCTGGTGACAATCATTACAAAGATCCAAACCAAACATAGTTCATCATGACAAACATAAATGCACAGGATATAGCAAACTACCCTGTCTAACTAAGACTAACTAAGACCGAGACTAACGCTAAGACTGAAGCTTCTATGTATATATATTTCGTATTAATTACAAGATCCAACTCTAACGAGCTATGGTTCTAGATTTATCCTGGTCTTGCAGTCGGGATTGCCATAAGACTGGAGTCCACGCCGAGGTGAGCGATACGGGTGCTGAGTCCCAACGGGAGCGGGGGAACCATCATCCAAGTGACGACGTTCCGCGCGCTCAGCCCGCAGCAGGGCGATCTCAGCACGAGCCCTACTCAGCTCGTCTAATGCATGGTCCAGCTCCGTGTTTAGCACGGCGGCTAGGTTGACTGTGCTGCTCAACCTAGGATTGTCCTCACCAGCAGGTGAAACAATCACGCCTCCTGTGCTGCCAGATGGACGGCGAGGGTAATACTTCAGGTCGAGACCGTCAGCTACCCCACCGAGAACCGAGCAGTAGTGCGAAAGCGCACGCCGTGCAGCATCCTGCATGGCTGCCTCAGCTGAGTCCCGCTCAGAGATAGAATAGTGCTCTGAGCAAGCCTCCGCGCCCTGGAGACTGTTCTCCGGACGGCGCACCAAACAGGTCGCCTCCCAGCGGTCCGGGTAGACCCCGCGACTATGCTGGTAGACCACACAGCGATACTCGATGGACCAAGTACGCCGGTCAAGTGCCCGACGTAGCAGGGTGTCGAGCGCATCGTGGAAGTGACACCCGCGAGCAGCGTCGCGAGTGATGGGTCGAGCAACCCATCCTTCCGGCTCATGGTTAGCAGAGTGGTCGATGTCGTGGCTCAAGCTGTCGTCGCCACCTCCGTCGTCTGGATCTCCTCCAACAGCTACTCCAGAAGCTGGGACGCCCAGTGGTGGTGCAGGGGGCGCCTCCAGGGGAAGCACAGGAGAGCAGCTCCTCACAGACTCTATCTCCTGCTGGAGCGAGAAAGAAGAGCCCTGCTGCTCCTGTCGTCGACGTTCCTGCTCCTCATGCAGGCGGTGGTGCAGTCTCTCCAAGTGGCTGGACTGTCCGGCCACGGGACGGCGAAGCGGACGCTCAGCAAGGCGGGAGGGTAAGAAGGGGATGACGGACTTTCGTGCAGTGTGTCTAAGTCGAGCCATCTACAAAAGACATCGCAAGCAAAAGGGTGAGAACAGAATTAATATGACCAGCAAATAATGAATCATAAATAAATGAAGGATCAGAATAAAACAAAATTTTCAGCAAGGTATAATATATAGTAGAACATAGGTTCGGTCGATATGACCAACTTTTGAAGGGATATCAAAGTCAAGGCAGGGACAGAGGTTTATAATCCTTAGAACGACCATTCTACTCTAGGTTAGCGGTCCTACAGTCAGCACGGCTTTGATACCACTTATGTCACACCCGGTTTTAGAAGGCAAACCGAATGCGAACCATGTACGTGCCAGGATCAGTTATTCACGTACACAGCAGTTACATAACATGGACATCATCACACAGTGCTCAAATAGTATTAAAAGGGGAAATAATAGTCGATTACATCATACGTCTGAGACGTCCATATAGTTCTTACAATAAATCAAAGTGCGGAAAAGAAACGTAGATAACCGCGGCCTTCACAGGCAGCCGACTGGGGGTTGCCGCTAACCCACACCTAGAACTCGTCGTAGTCTTGAAACTCCTGGAAGTCTCCTTCCACAGCTTCATCTTCTCCTGAGCAGTGGTTGCAATGCTGACAACCTGGGGGGGGGATTTGGTGTGTAGAGCAAGGGTGAGTACACATCAACATACTCAGCAAGCATCCCGTTTGGCTGTAGTGGACTAGCTTTATGTGGGGATAAGTCAAGCAGTTGCTTTTAGTTGGTCAGGTTATTACTTACTAGTAGAGAGCCAGGTTTTAACATTAACCCAAGTTATTAGCCCAATGTATCCTTTCCAAACGGAAAGAATACCACTTACCATTACCATAATCATAATCAGAACCATCAATCTCATTGCCACCTGTACCAAAGTATCTCTGATCAAGTACCACTAATCTCTGGAGCTCCCTTGGCCGCTCATAACCGTGAGCACGGCTGATATATCAGTTTCATAACACTCTGCAGAGGTTGCGCACTTTACCCACAAGCCGTGATTCCCTCTCTAGCCCGGGCTTGCAAGACCCTTATTCACTCCCAAGGTGAATGGCTAGGGACTCACTACGAAGCCTTTACAAAGATTCCCCGGGGCTGTAGCCACCCGTTAGGTTTCCTAAATGTACCGCACTCCTCCCCAAGGGACAAATCAACCTTGGCAGAGCGAGCCGCATACACCGAGCCCCATTGACGGCACGACGGCTAAGCGATCTACACCCCGGTTCCTCTAATTATTCAGCTAAGGGCGTCCCATTCCACCCTCATGGTTGCACTGTTTTCCCGGGCGGTCATCCATTGAACAGGTCCTTACGGAGAGGCACTCGAGAAACCGCTCGAGTCCCCTTGAAGGTCACAAATATGATCATAAATAAGAAGGGAAAACAGCGTATCATAGATAATCACATCATGTTCATTGATTAGAGTTGAGCAATAGCATCAGACTAAGCAGTAATAATCCGACCCAAATAGGTAAACAAGGACATGGATAACAAAAGCTAGTCAATCCTTAGGTATAAATGTGTAATGCGGGAGGTGAATTAGAGAATGAATAGGACAGAGATGGGTCAAAGGACACTTGCCTCCACCAACCGACTGCTGCTCAGGGGCTTCTCCTGCGAATTCCTCGGGCTCTTCGACCGGATCGTTCTCTATGCGAGCGCAAACATACATACATCCACATATTTAATACAAAAGAACAGTACACCATACAAGGGAACAAATAAAGCGAGTATGCATCAAGTATGACATTCGATATCGCATTCATTAAGGTTAGAAAGAAACGGGAAAGGGTCTCGCAGGGGGTTAAAGTTTATGCACTAATGATTAGTTACAATTGGTTCTTAACAAAAGAATTCTGTTATATACACTAATGGAAACCTAGTCATTTTAAGTTGATCAACATTGCACGAGATAAACAATTAACTAAATGAATCAACTAGCGCAACGAAATTCTAAATCAAGTTTCCTATTTCAATAACATGAACAATGATTAGCCTTCCTAAAATAAAATAGCTAAGATAACAGAAAGTAAAACAAAATAAATAAAATAATATAAAAAAAATAAATAAAAAAAAGGGGGGGGGGGCGGTTGAACCGGCCCTGGGGCGGTTGAACCGGCGGCTGGGCCGGCCGAGCAGGGGCGGCCGAGCGCGGGGGGGGGGGGGGGGAACGGCTGAGCCGGGGCGGTTGAACCGGCGGCTGGGCCGGCCAGGGGCGCGGCCGAACCGGTGGGCAGGGGGCGGCTGGGCGGGCGGCCGAGCTAGGCGGGCGGCCGAGTGCGCGGCCAGGGCCGGCCGGGGGCGCGGCTGGGCGCGGCCGGGGCGCGGCTGGGCGGGGCTGGGGCGGCCGGGGGCGGCCGGGCGGGGCTGGGGCGCGGCCGGGCGGGCTGGGGCGCGGCCGGGCGGGCTGAGGGAAGAAGAGGGGAGAGGGGAGAGGGAGAGGGAGAGGGAGAAGGGGGGCTCACCGGCGTCGGGCGGCCGAGCAGGGGGCGGCGCTAGGGCAGGGGCGGCGCTAGGGCAGGGGGCGGCGCTAGGGAGAGAATGGGACAGAGGGAAAATGGGAGGGAGAGAGAGAGGGAGTTGGGGGAAAGGGGAGGGGGTGGGGGCGGTTGGGCCACTTGGGCCCAAAAGGGGGGCGCGGGGGGGCTGCTGGGCCGGCCAAGGGGCGGCTGGGCCGGCCAAGGGGCCCACGGCGCGGGAGAGAGAGAAGGGAGGAGGGAGAGAGAAAGAAAGAAAAAGAAAAAGAAAAAGGAAAAGAAAAAGGTTATCTCCTTTTCGAAATTCGATCTTCCTAGATGAATGCATTTGCACTTTCAAACAATCAAAAAAAAATGCATGGTTCGGCATGGTGCATCAAACAACATAAAGTATTTTAGAGTTTTTCTTACACGGGAGTTCCAAACCGAATCCCGCTAAAACTTTGGAAAAAGGTCAAGGTCTAGCGAGGGGAAAAAGAAAAAGAAAAGGTAACGCCCGAATTTGGCGAGTGAAGAAAAGAAAAAATTCAACTGCAAAATTCGGGGCGTTACAGGAGCTCTCGTCGGAGTCCCACTCCCGGCAAACATGGGCATCGCCGCCCTTCTTCTTGTAGTACCTCTTCTTTTCTCTCCTCTTTCCCTTCTTGTCGTTGCCCCTGTCACTAGATATAGGACATTTTGCAATAAAATGACCGGGCTTACCACATTTGTAGCACACTTTCTTGGAGCGGGGTTTATAGTCCTTCCCCCTCCTTTGTTTGAGGATTTGGCGGAAGCTCTTGATGACGAGCGCCATTTCCTCATTGTCGAGCTTTGAGGCGTCGATTGGTTGTCTACTTGGTGTAGACTCCTCCTCCTTCTCCTCCGTCGCCTTGAATGCGACCGGTTGTGCCGCGGATGTGGAGGGATCATCTAGCTCGTTGATTTTCTTCGAGCCCTTGATCATATACTCAAAGCTCACAAAATTCCCGATTACTTCCTCGGGAGTCATTAGTGTGTATCTAGGATTACCATGAATTAATTGAACTTGAGTGGGGTTAAGGAAAATGAGAGATCTTAGAATAACCTTAACCACCTCGTGGTCGTCCCACTTCTTGCTCCCGAGGTTGCGCACTTGGTTCACCAAGGTTTTGAGCCGGTTGTACATATCTTGTGGCTCCTCCCCTTGGCGAAGACGAAAACGACCGAGCTCCCCCTCGATTGTTTCCCGCTTGGTGATCTTGGTGAGTTCATCACCCTCGTGCGCGGTCTTGAGTAGGTCCCAAATCTCCTTTGCACTCTTCAACCCTTGCACCTTGTTATATTCCTCTCTACTTAGAGAGGCGAGGAGTATGGTTGTGGCTTGGGAGTTGAAGTGCTCGATTTGGGCCACTTCGTCCGTATCATAGTCTTCATCCCCTACGGATGGTACCTGTACACCAAACTCAACAACATCCCATATACTTTTGTGGAGTGAGGTTAGGTGATATCGCATCATATCACTCCACCTAGCATAATCTTCACCATCAAATGTTGGTGGTTTGCCTAAAGGGACGGAAAGTAAAGGTGTATGTTTAGAAATGCGGGGGTAGCGTAGGGGAATCTTACTATACTTCTTGCGCTCTTGGCGCTTAGAAGTTACGGACGGCACATCAGAGCCAGAGGTCGACGTTGATGAAGTGTCGGTCTCGTAGTAGACCACCTTCCTCATCCTCTTGTGCTTGTCGCCTTTCCGATGCGACTTGTGGGAAGAAGATTTCTCCTTCTTTTCTTTGTGGTGTGAAGAAGACTTCTTCCCTTTGGAGGAGTCCTTCTTCTTCTCCTTCCTCTTGGTGCGGGACTCTTCCGATGAAGTGCTCCCGTGACTCGTAGTGGGCTTGTCGCCGGTCTCCATCTCCCTCTTGGTGTGATCTCCCGACATCACTTCGAGCGGTTAGACTCTAATGAAGTACCGGGCTTTGATACCAATTGAAAGTCGCCTAGAGGGGGGGTGAATAGGGCGAAACTGAAATTTACAAAATAATCACAACTACAAGCCGGGTTAGCGTTAGAAATATAATCGAGTCCGCGAGAGAGGGCGCAAAACAAATCGCAAGCGAATAAGGAGTGTGACACGTGGATTTGTTTTACCGAGGTTCGGTTCTCGCAAACCTACTCCCCGTTGAGGAGGCCACGAAGGTCGGGTCTTTTTCAACCCTTTCCCTCTCTCAAACGATCCCTCGGACCGAGTGAGCTTCTCTTCTCAAATCAACCCGGGAATAAAACTTCCCCGCAAGAACCACCACACAATTGGTGTCTCTTGCCTTGGTTACAAATGAGTTTATGATCACAAGAACAAATGAGAAAGAAAGAAGCAATCCAAGCGCAAGAGCTCAAAAGAACACGACAAATCTCTCTCGCTAATCACTAAAGCCTTGTGTGGAATTGGAGAGGATTTGATCACTTGAATGTGTCTAGAATTGAATGCCTAGCTCTTGTAAGTGGTTGAGAAGTGGAAAACTTGGATGACTTGAATGTGGGGTGGTTGGGGGTATTTATAGCCCCAACCACCAAACTAGCCGTTTGGTGGAGGCTGTCTGTCGTATGGTGCACCGGACATATCCGGTGCGCCAGCCACGTCACCAAAGCCGTTGGGTTCCGACCGTTGGAGCTCTGTCTTCTGGGCCCGCCTGGATGTCCGGTGGCGCACCAGACATGTACTGTAGAGTGTCCGGTGCGCCAGTATGGCGTTCCTGACTTCTGCGCCCGCTGGCGCGCAATAAATGCGCTGCAGGTAGCCGTTGGCGCCGTCGTAGCCGTTGCCCCGCAGTTACACCGGACAGTCCGGTGCACACCGGACATGTCCGGTGAATTATAGCGGAGCAGCCGTTGCAGTTTCCCGAAGCTGGCGAGTTCCTGAGGCCGCTCTTCCTTGGAGCACCGGACACTGTCCGGTGTACACCGGACAGTCCGGTGAATTATAGTGGAGTTGCCTCTGGATTTTCCCGAAGACGATGAGTTTGCACTGGAGTCCTTTGGTGCACCGGACATGTCCGGTGGCACACCGGACAGTCCGGTGCGCCATACCAGAGGTGCCTTCGGTTGTCCCTTTGCTCTTTTGTTGAACCCAATACTTGGTCTTTTTATTGGCTAAGTGTGAACCTTTGGCACCTGTATAACTTATACACTGGAGCAAACTAGTTAGTCCAATTATTTGTGTTGGGCAATTCAACCACCAAAATTAATTAGGGACTAGGTGTAAGCCTAATTCCCTTTCACACACACTAAAGGTCGGGGTTAGCGTTAGAATTAAATCCGAGGCGGAAGATTGTTTCTCTTGCTAGGAGTTGCTCAAAGGATGCGGATGACGTATGGAAGCGAACTCAAATCAATACTAGCAAGGAAACGTTAGAGAGAGGAAAGAGTGCAAAACAAATCAAGTGAGAATCAAAGCGAGTAGACACAGTGATTTGTTTTACCGAGGTTCGGTTTCAAAGAACCTATTCCCCATTGAGGAGGCCACAAAGGCCGGGTCTATTCCAACCCTTTCCCTCTCTCAAACGGTCACTTAGACCGAGTGAGCCTTTTCCTTAATCTCACGAGTCACTTAGACCCCGCAAGGACCACCACACACTTGGTGTCTCTTGCCTCGCTTACAAGTCTCTTGAGAATACGAAGGGAAAAAGAAAAGGTCAATCCAAGCAACAAGAGCAACAAAAGAACACAAAACACCCTCTCTCAAGTCCCTAATGGAATTGAGTTGATTTGGAGGCTTGGAGGGGATTTGATCTATTGGATGTGTCTTGGAGTGAAGTCTTTTGCTCTTACAATGAATGTGATGTTCAGAAAACTTGGATGGATATGAATGAGGTGGTTCGAGGTATTTATAGGCCTCAACCACTTCCATAGCCGTTGGTGAAGGCTGCTGGCGATGGACGCATCGGATAGTCCGGTGCGCCACCGGACAATCACTATGCACTATCCGGTGCGCGCCACGTCAGCGCGTCCGTTAGGGTTTGGAGCAGTTGACTGTTGAAGAGCCTTGTCGTCTTGCTGCATCGGACAGTCCGGTGCCACATCGGACAGTCCGGTGCCTTCTGACTTCTATGCTCTGACTTCTGCCACGACACTGTTCACAACTGTAGCTCTACACAGTCGACCGTTGGCGTGCAGGGAGCCGTTGCTCTGTTGGCTCACCGGACAGTCCGGTGGCACACCGGATAGTCCGGTGAATTATAGCGGAGCGCGCCTCTGAATTACCGAGAGTAGCTTGTTTGGAAGTGTACGGGCCTGGTGCACCGGACAGTGTCCGATGCGCCAAAATTCAGCACCGGACAGTGTCCTTTGCTCCAAATTTGATTGCGTCACTAACTGAATTTCTTTCTTGGTTTGTGTTGAACCTTATGCACCTGTGATAAGTGATATCTAGACATACTAGTTAGTCCATTTGGTTTGTGTTGTACGTCAACCACCAAAATCGATTATAGAAAATGATTAACCCTATTTCCTTTTCAAAACCCAATGTCTCAGTTCCTTGCTCGGGTCTCTGAGATCCACTATTCGGAGTGAGTCCGCACTTGCATCCCAATTGAACACAAATCTATTGTCCTCTATTTACAAAACCACGACACTAACCATATCAAATTGATATTATAATAACTACAAGTTATTAGTCAAATTATTGGTTATTTATTTTAAAGTTTCAGTCTTTATATGCAATTATGCATGTGCGCCTTATAATGAAGAATGGTGAAAATATTAGGACCAGAAGCACGGAACCAATTTTATGATCTAATCCAGTTAAACCTATAGCATACATTTAACACGATGTTGATTAATATCACATATGATCGATCGAGGTTATATTTCTCAATAAAGTGAGACCACTCTACTATTAGTGTCTACTATCTAAGCATCTGGGTCTAAGCGTGCCCTGAATGCACCACTAAGACCTCGCAGAAAAATCAGGGTTCCATTGTGCCTAGTTTGAATACTTTAGTAATGAAAGGGACTAAAGTGGATTAAGATACTACTAGAAAAGAACTCAAATCCTGCGCTAGGATAAAATTTTTACAGGCAGTTTCGATTATTAACCGCTAGTGCTCTTTGTAGTGGCGGTTCCTTAAAAAACCGCTACTAGAAATCATATTTATACAGACGGTTCGTTAAAAAACCGTCCCTATGATTCTAATGGCGGTATTCTTAAGGAACCGCCACTAGAAATCATTTTTATCCTTAATTTTTTTTACTTTTTCAAATGACCTTGTATGATAAAACTAACAAAATAAAATTTGTAGATCTCAAAAATTGCATCCGAGTTTGTCAAATTTAGTTGACAACTTTTTTATTTGAAATCTTCTCGGTTCTTAAAAATTGCATCCGAGTTTGTCAAATTTGAAATACAAATTTTGCAAACGACCTCGGATGAAAAAGATATTAAAATAAAAGTTATAGAACTACAAAAAATATTCAACTTTATAGTTGATAACTTTTTTTGTTTGAGTTAATTTACTACCTTAAATAGTTAATTTACATTCAGTTAGTTATAATATGTGGACAACAAAATTGTACTTTAAACATAAGGCATGTTATAGGTGGAGTGGTGGAGTAGCCTTCGCGTGTGGGTAAGGTCATGGGTTTAATTCCTAGTCGCCCGCCCCATAGCATGTGTGACAAATGACGCGGCTTGCGGACTTACAACTTCGACGGAGATGGGCTTCGTTAGGCCAGTTTGGCGAGTCCTCCCTAGACTTACGACTTCGACGGAGATGGGCTTCGTCAAGTCAGTTTGGCGAGTCCTCCCTAATTAAAATATTTTTCTATTTCTAAATCATTTTTATATTTCCTTAAAAAGTTTTTCACTAGTTGTTTTATTAGCTCGACCACTAGTGGAAATCGATTTTCACCGCCAGCGAAAATCGATTTCCACTAGTGATCCTCAGTTACTCGCCTGAAAAAAAAAATATTTATACTAGCCCTCTAACACTAGCGGTTCTAAAAAAACGCCACTATAAATAGGTTGAATCGTCACTATAGAGCTTCTGTGTACTAGTGAGATGTATTGTGAGAGTTTTTGATCTATTAGGACTTGTTCGGTTAGGCTTTGTTTAGGTGCTCTAGTATTGACCCAAATCCAAATGTGTTGAGATGGATTGAGGTGTAAATTAGTTTAAGTTACACCCCAATCTACCTCAATACATGTGGATTGAGGTCAATATTAGACTAACCAAACTAGGTCTTAGGGCTAGTTTGGAAACTCAAACCCCCTTCGGGATCGAAGGGGATTGGAGAGGAAATTAGTTCATTTTCACCTCAATCCCCTTCAATCCCGAAGGGGTTTGAGGTTGCCAAAGTAGCCCTCCTATTCAAATTTGAATAGAAGAGAATTTAATCTACTCTAATTCCCCTCCATTCAGCTCTAACCAAACAGGCACTTAGAGATTTATACACTGTTTAATCCCTCTAAACCACTTTAATAGTACCCAAAATAGATCTCAAGAGTTAATTTGTCATATCACGGCAAAAAGTTCATACGTATTGGTCCCGTCAGACAGTCTAGTCGTGACATACAATTTAAATTTATCATTTCAGGATTTTATTCAATTTCTAATTTTCCGTGGTCATGTTTTAATCGTGGGACGGCTGCTTTCAACTTCAACCGTACAGCTGCGAATTGATGCACACCTGTTACCTTTTTTCCTTCGGAAGGAAGCAAAAGGACAACGCGCGGATGTTGATTCCAACAATCTTGGGGAAACGCTGCTCTACATGTACTTTGTCCTAATCTTCGGGAAATGCTACTCTACATGTACTTTGTCCTTTTAAAGGCTAGTTTGAGAACCCCGTTTGAGTGGATTTCCATTTTCATAGGGCCCGTTTGAATCCTTGGAATTGAATTTCATTCTAATAACGGGGCGTTTGAATATCTTCATTTTAGAGGAATTGAAATTCACTAAATAAAGTAACTTATTTAGTTTGGAATATGATATTCCACCACTTTCCAAAGTTCAGATATAAGTCTATCTCAAATTCATAGGATGAGAAGATGGGAAATGATTTTATACATTATTAGTAGAATTTGTTTCTACTCTGTAACTTACATGACACTCTTCGTCTCACACTTCTATAGTAAAAATGTAGCACATAAATATCTCCGATATCTTGCTAATAATAGTATACAAATATATTTTACATAAAATCGAATTAGCTTAATTGATATATGCCTAAATTACTATTATTAGAATGGAAGTCAATTCCAATGATCCAAACGAGGCATAATAGTAATTTAGGCACATATCAATTAAACTAATATGGTTTTATGCAAAAATATATCTATATACTATTATTAGCAAGATGTCAGAGATATTTATGTGCAATATTTTTACTATACAGTAGTGAGCCGAAGAACGTCCTATATGTTGCAGAGTAGAAATACATTCTACCGATATATAAAACCATTTCCCATTCTCACCCCATAAATTTGAGATAGACTTATATCTAAACTTTGGAAAGTGGTGGAATATTAAATTCTAAGGCAAATAAGTTACTTTATTAAGTAAAATTCAATTCCTCCAAAATGAATGGATCTAAACACCCCGAAGGAAAATTAGTTCATTTCCCTTGATAAAATAGGAATCTCTTAGGAAAATGTAGTTCTCAATCCCAGAAATGGATAAATCTGAGAAAAATGATTACCTCAATTAGGGTTGAAAACAGATGGGTAAAATCCTGTCCCGACCCGTACAATTTTTTACATTTGACCCGACCGTTTCCGTATTTATGGAAAAATATGGAAACGGGACGAAAACGGGACATGGTTTATTCCATCCGTTTTTGCGGGATCTCGTTTTTATCCTGATTGAACCTGTATTTATTTTGTATTTACGAGACCAGCCTAATATGTATTAGTATATAAACTAAAACCTCGTGTCTTTAGGTGAAAAATTATAGCACAAGTGACCATTATAACCACTGGCTCTTTTCAATGACAAGCGGTCTAAAGTCTTAAACAACACCAGATGTAACTATATGTACACCATTAGCAACCAAACAACAATAGAATGTTGTCTCTCTGTATCTATTTGTTTTATATTATTGTCCTTCCAATCAATCACTAGTAAACCATCAATACCGTTTGTGTTTGTATTAAATTACGAGTTTTCGTTTGTATTTTTGTTTCCGTTCGTTTTCGTAATTCTCTTTATTCCGCTCCCGTTTCCGTTCCCGACTAATCATGTTTCCAATGATAAAATGCGGATATGGAAACGAGAGAGAGGGTTTTCCGTCCGTTTTCATCCCTAACCCCGATATCCAAAATCGGTATTTTTTAGCACGAGCAAAATGTTAATTTAGTTTGCTAGATTCGAATAGCACGACTATATGTTTGGCATGACTTAGAGCAACTCTAAGAGGCTTTCTATATTCTTCCTAATCTATATAAACATAGAGCTTTTTTTTTAGAAAAAAACCCTCCAACAACTTATCTAAATGTCTATCAAATATAGTTATCTTCTATTTCGGGTTTCTCACTAGGCAAATATAGAAAAATGAATGGCTCTCTAGAGTGTAAATAAGATATAGAAAGACTATTGGAAATTGTTGGAAAGATATAGAATACGGTTTTTATACAAATGACTCTCTAAATAATAATTTAGAGAGTGAAATTAAAAAGACGCTATTAGCCGATTCACTAAAAGTGGTTAATAATAGCTGAACAATTAGCTGAGCCATTTGGATGTCTGCAAGCTAATTTAGCAATTAACTATTGACTCTAATATATTCAAACGAGGCATTAGTTTGTTGCAAGTGTGTGTATATATATCACGGGTGAGTAGCGTTTTATCCACACGCAACATGGGCAAAAATAAGAAGAAAAGGAACAAGGCAACCCCTTCGGGATGTGACATTTGTCAAGCCTAGCTGTCCGGAGGGAACTGTTTTCATGAAATGGAACTGTTTCGAAGACAGTTACCGGAAGAACGAACCCATGGCAATGATGGCATGAACAGCAACGAAAGACACGAAAGCCACCCATTGATCAAGTCAAAGCCAATTAGATAATACGGTAGCTTTCCTAAGCACTTTTGTGCCTGCCACAGCATGGGCACGCATTGCGCTTTATCATTATTGAGGGTCAGGACCTGGAGAAGTTCTGGACTCCTGGTAATCGGCTACAGTGACAGAGCTGACGAATTTTCGCCAAAGCATCACTGTTGCAACCATTGGATTTGCCAAGCAGTTACCCAAGCGGCTGGCTGGCCTCTACCTTTTGGTCAGGTGCTTGTCCTGTGCTACACCACTCGAAGTTACTGTAGATTCAAAGCTAACATAGTTTACTCTATTAATTACCTCCCTTCTTGAATATTTGTGGCCCGCTAGTTAATTTTTGAACTAAACCGCGGCAAGTAAAAAAACGTCAGTAAAATCAAATGATGATGATGCAGACCGTCTAAGTCCATCTAAATGATGTAGACGGCCTAAAGCTATCTCCACCGAGCCGTGCAAAGGGTCGTGTAAAACATTGTTTTGTACTATAAATTATACTGTTTATAAAATAGATTTTAAAATAAAGAGTGAGATAAGATTGTGATATAGAATATGCTGGAGATAGTCTAAAAGCTAGTTTGGAAGTCATAAAACCGAAAAGAATTAAAAGGAATAGAATCTGCTTCTTATTTAAATTAATAAGAAAAGGATTCTAGCTCCTTAAATCCTCTCAATTTTATGTCAAACTAGACCTACCTGTAAATCTCTCATCTCACTGGTAGCATGTGCTCCATTTCCCTCTAGCTGTCGTACGCCAAAAGCTAGCCTTTGTCCTGTTCCTCTGACGCGCGTGGCTTTGTTTAACATATCCCGCGATCTCCCTGTCCACTGGAAGAGATATTGTTCTGCTGGCCTGCTGCGGGCGGCATGTCCTCGCTGCCTTTCTCAGACCACTAATCAAGCTGACGCCCAAACAGGGGCGAGTTTACTCTCGTGCATTAAAGAAAGCTTTCGTCAGGCATGCATCACTAGCTATGCGCTAGCTCATGGCATGTCGCTGGCTTGCAGCATGGACGGGTACCAGATACGATCACAACAGCAAGCAAGCAAGCCATTTGCAAGCCATTAAAGATACGTTTTGTTGCAATGACAGCACGGACGGGATGAGACGATCCCTTAAATAAGGTTGTTTAGTTTAGAGTCAAGAGTTGGGACAGGACTATCCCAGTGTTGTTCAAGTTATCCCTCAAAATTTAAGGGACGAGAGAGGACGCTAGGAGACGTTACTGTCCTGCCTGTCCCGCAACCAAATGCAATACAAGTGTCCGGGAAAGAATTTGGCAAGAAAACAAATGCGTTTCAAGAAAAAATAAACGCAAAATGGGACCTTTTTAACTTCATAATAGACGAAGGTCGTCCCTAGAGATGGCAACAGTCCCTAGATATGAGGAAGTTTTCTTCCCTCACCGGATGTAAACGGAAAAAATTCTTCCCTCGATGGATAAACGAAGACGAGGGTAGAGAAACATTCTCTATCTCCATTCCCTGCAGAGACCCATTAAACTTACTGTTGACACCTTTTTGGAGGCGCCAATTACTCAAGAGAACCAGCGGCGGTGCTCTCTGGTCAGGCGCGGACGGTCCGCGGCACAGGGCCGGACGGTCCGCGACCTGGCGTGAGGCGGCGGTGCTCTCTGGTCAGGCGCGGACGGTCCGCGGCACAGGGCCGGACGGTCCGCGACCTGGTGCAGGAGCCCAGGTTCCCTGCCTGACGGCCGGACGGTCCGCGCCCTAGGGCCGGACGGTCCGCGCGTACGCAGGGGCGGCGGATGATCGCCGGCAGCGCCTAGATCTCGCTCCCGGGAGGGACCCCGTCGGGGAGGAGAGATCCTAGGAGTTGTCTAGGCTCGGGCAGGCCGACCTAGACTCCTCTAATCGACGTAGAGTCGAGGAGAGGCGGAGAATTTGGGGATTGGAAGGCTAAACTAGGGCTAAACTAGAACTACTCCTAAGATAAAATGCGAAATAGAAGTTGTATTGATTCGATTGTTGATTCCAAATCGGCTGTATACCTCTCTATTTATAGAGGAGGGGGGCTGGACCCTTTACAAACTAATTTCCGAGCTTATCCCATGATTTTAGCTAACAACCGTAGCACAAAACTCGGAACCCTAATCTGTTCTGCGCACGCGCGGACCGTCCGGCCCACAGGCGCGGACCGTCCGGACCGCGGACCGTCCGGCCTCAGGGCCGGACCGTCCGCGCGCTCAATTTGGTGCTCAACATATGCCCCCCTGCCTTTTGGTGGAGCTGAGCGAACCAAAAGCAACTAACTCGATGTTATCACATCGGTTTTCTTAGGCATCTTGCCACTTACTAGGATGGTACGCAGTGGCCTTGGTCTCGATGGTTGACTCAACGGACGTGATCCCTTTAGATTTGATCGAACTGTCAGTCCCAACATCGCCGAGCGTCATACTGGTCCTGACCAATTCGTCACCTTGCCTTCCTAATTCTCTAAGTGTTCTGGCGTAGCTCCGTAGTCGACCAGGTCTTCTCCTTGCAGGTCGTCTTCCTCCATGGGCGTCGGTACGTCGTCGGAGGTGTCATGGTTTATTGCGGATGAGTCGGCCTCAGGGGTCGGACGATCCACGCCCTGTACGGTTGGTCCGGTCTTTATAGTCGGACTGTCTGCTATACCTGCAAAGAGCTGCACAGTTGCTGTTTCATTTTCTGTCTTTATGGCCGTTTGATTTTCCTCAACGGCCTTTGGTCTCCATCTCTTTTGTGGTGGCGGATACTGCGGATGTGTGTTATTGAATATTTTTTCCGCCTCCTTCTCCTGATTCTCCTTTGCCCTAAGGCGCTGTAATTTTCGCTTTTGCGATCGTGTCAATCCCGATGGGCACCATCGGGGCATGGAGTATTTTGGATCGGCTATTTTATTGACAGTCGTACTTTCTTTTTTGTTTGTGTTGGCCGATTCACCAAAAATCATCGGCCCTTCGTTATTTTGTTGTACGACGACATCTGTCGTTCCTATTTTAATGACATCTTCCTTTTTTGTACTGTTGGAGGTTGTAGCTGTATGCCCCCCTGCCGGATTAGTCAGCCTTTGGGGCCGAGTTGTTCGGCAATCTTGCTGGGCATGTGCTCGTGGACCGGATTGAGGGGCTCTCAATCGGTCTTGTACTGGAGGTGTCAACCTATTGAATACAGATGTTTGGGGTGCCCCCCAAGCGGGGTACTGTGGCATCCCAAATGAGTATGGTGGTATGCCCCACATTTGATTTGGGACATATGGTGGAGGTATGTATGTGTATGGATATGGCATAGGTGGATATGGTGGTGGAGGTGTCCATGCAGGTACGTTAGGTCTTAATTGAACATTATGACCTCCTGTCCTTTCCGATTGGTGTGGTGGTCCAATCGGCCTAACCTGTCGTCGCACCTGGGTGGGTAAGCGAGGTCCCTTTGGTGGCCGGTCGCTGGGGCCAGCCTTCTTTTTCACATATTTAGACAATAATTGATCAAAGGTCGGGCTAGATTTTACCAACCGACCAGTTGCCTTGAACGTGTTAGTTTTCCACGTACCTATTTCTGGTCGTCGTGGTTTGAAGGTACGTGGTCGCCGCGGCTCTTCGGCGTTGCCGGACCGTCCGCTGGAACGCTCCGGACTGTCCGGTGATGTTACGGACCGTCCGCGCCTGGACACCAGACCGTCCGCGATGCGTAGTATGGGTTCTCGCGCATATCCCCTGGTCTGCGCTTGCCCCCCAGTGCCGGAGTTTGTTATGGTTACTTTCAGTGTCTCTCCTCCATCAGGAGTCTTCTCGGCCACCACTTTCCTGCAAGAAATTTTGTTGTCTCCATCGGCCTCCCGTGAGTTGCCGATGATGACTTCTTTGTCTTTGCCCTTATCGGCTGTGCTGGGCCGAATAAGGACCCTTTTGCCCTTGAAGTCGATCATATTCATTGGAAAGGGCTCTGTGTCCTCCTGAAATTTCAATCGTCCTTCGTTAATGGCCGATTGGATTTGTCGTCGGAACACATTACAATCATTAGTGGCATGGGAAAATGAGTTGTGCCACTTGCAGTATGCGCGACGCTTTAGTTCGTCGGCAGGTGGAACGATATAATCAATTTTAATGTTACCATTTTTTAGTAATTCATTGAATATATTATCACATTTGCCGACATTAAATGTAAACTTAACCTCCTCCTGCCGTTCATTCCGAACTGACTGCAAGGAGGAGCAAGCTGAAGATTTGGCCTGCTCGGGCCAAACTATTTCGGCAGTGTAAACTTTCTTTGGTTCATCGTCCGAACTACTTTGATTGTGTTCTACTATATGGACATTATGATGAACCGTTTTGACTAGTTCTTTGCTTCGGCTTTCACAAGCCGAAGCTCTCTGATGTAATTGTGCTAGAGTAAAGAACTGGGTGCCTTCTAATCTCTCTTCTAAATAATAGCGCAATCCATCAAAGGCTATTTCCGCCAGTTGTTTATCTGTTAAATGAATTTGAAAGCATCAGTTTCTCGTATCCCGGAATCTCCGGATATAATTACTAACCGATTCATCCTTTTCTTGTCGCAGAGCCACTAAGTCTACTAAATCTAGCTCATAATCGCCAGAGAAGAAATGTTCATGAAATTTTTGTTCCAAATCTCCCCACGACAAAATGGAATTAGGAGGGAGCGTGGCATACCATGTGAATGCAGTCCCTGTTAAAGATAATGAAAATAAACGCACACGGAATGCTTCGGTGTTGGCCAATTCTCCTAACTATGCTAAGAACTGGTCTATGTGCTCACGCGTGCTCTTTTCTTGGTCACCCGAAAACTTTACGAATTCGGGTATTTTGGTCCCCTGTGGGTATGGGAGTCGGTCAAACTTGCTATCATAAGGTCTCTGATATGACTGCCCCCCGGGGACTATACTAACTCCGAGCTTATCTCGGAACGTCCCAGCTATTTCCTCTCTTACTATATCGATGGCAGCCGGTGGGAGACCACCGGCTCTTTGATCCAATATGGGTGAGTTTGTTTGGATGTTGGTGTGTTGTTTTCCTCCCCATTGGTTTGGGTTTTGCGGCGCGTTAATGCATGCCCTATGAGGCTCATAGGACTGGCCATTCCTTTCTGGCCTTCTAGGGGCCGGAAAGTTCTCACTCTCACGGGTTTGATAGATTATATTATGATGCTGTTGCGTCGTATGGTGAGATGGGGAGTCTAGCTGGGACAAATACAGGGTTAGATATCCATCCTCCTTAAAAAACTCTGTGCCGGACCGTCCGGTTAAATACGCGGACCGTCCGACTCCGTGCGCGGACTGTCCGGCCATGTGGCCGGACCGTCCGACATTATATTCGGGTTGTCTGGCGTCATACGCAGACGGTCCGAATGGGTTATCTAGGGTTTGTACGGCATGTGGTGGCTTGGGTGCAGGTCTCGGTAATTCGCTTCTAAAAATAGGATCAGCCGCCGCTGGTCCGGACGGTCCGCGCCCATGTGCAGACGGTCCAGACATGCGCAGATCGGCAAATTTATCGCCGATGTGCGTGGGAGGCTGTCGTTGCCTAGGGTACATGTCCATCGGCATCCCATAAAGGGGCTGTGACTGGTCGTGCCAACCTGTAGCCGATGAATTATGTGTGTATTCCCTCCATTTAAACTCGTGCGAAGAAAGATTTGCCGTAGTAGACTTATCAAGCGCACGCACTAGACGTTTATGATCATTTTGTATATCCCCTACGATACGTTGCAACCGTTCTCGCTGTTCGTCTATGTAAGCTTTAAGAGATTGGAGTTCGTTGGTGCTACTTACATTGGGGATATCTGGTGTGGGTCGGAACGAAGCCGGATCCGTCGCCCGATGTCGTACGACCTTGTTGTTCCTGTCCACTTTGAAGTTGGTCAAGAACTTTGCTTTTGCTTCTTGGATCAGCTGCTCCTGGCGCTCCTCGAACTGGATCTGCTCGTCAGCCGACAAGGTTTCCCAAGTCGGCTCTATGATATTGCTTGGAGAAATATCAGAGCTATCCCTTGAACCGGCCATTGAGGGCCGATTTGATGAGCTTAGATGTGTTGTCCCCAGCGGAGTCGCCAAAAAGTATGTTGACACCTTTTTGGAGGCGCCAATTACTCAAGAGAACCAGCGGCGGTGCTCTCTGGTCAGGCGCGGACGGTCCGCGACACAGGGCCGGACGGTCCGCGACCTGGCGTGAGGCGGCGGTGCTCTCTGGTCAGGCGCGGACGGTCCGCGGCACAGGGCCGGACGGTCCGCGGCCTGGTGCGTGGCTGGGGCTCCTGCCTGACGGCCGGATGGTCTGCACCCTGGGGCCGGACGGTCCACGCGTACGCAGGGACGGCGGAAGATCGCCGACGGCGCCTGGATCTCGCTCCCGGGAGGGACCCCGTCGGGGAGTAGAGGTCCTAGGTTGTGTCTAGGCTCGGGCTGGCCGACCTAAACTCCTCTAATCGACGTAGAGCCGAAGAGAGACGAAGAATTTGGGGATTGGAAGGCTAAACTAGGGCTAAACTAGAACTACTCCTAAGATAAAATGCGAAATAGAAGTTGTATTGATTCGATTGTTGATTCCAAATCGGCCGTATACCTCTCTATTTATAGAGGAGGGGGGCTGGACCCTTTACAAACTAATTTCCGAGCTTATCCCATGATTTTAGCTAACAACCGTAGCACAAAACTCGGAACCCTAATCTGTTCTGCGCACGCGCGGACCGTCCGACCCACAGGCGCGGATCGTCCGGACCGCGGACCGTCCGGCCTCAGGGCCGGACCGTCCGCGCGCTCAATTTGGTGCTCAACACTTACATTAGATGATGTGTAATAATTAATGATACAAATAAATAATTACCTTTTCACATTGTAAAAATGTGTTATTCTAATGTACTGTTGTCACCGTAATTTAACCGAACCAGAAGTGAGCCGTGATCGAAATGAGCTTCAAGGAGCAATTGAGGAGAGTTCGAAAACCGGTCCCTGCGCGGGTATTGTGACAGAACCTCCTAAGTCACTAGGCCCACCTACAGTTGTCCTTGTCCAACGGACCTCAGACAACCCTGCAGGTGCCCCTGATCACTTGACAAGTTCGGTATCTAGATTCCTTACCTTTCCCAAGAGCCTTTCACCCGTCATGCAGATATTACAATACATTGGAGGTACGAAAACGCGGAAGCAGTTACAATAACTTACTTTATTTAAAACAGAAAAGAGTAATATTATTACAGACCAGAGTTAAAATATAGGAGTGCTGAAGTATTATTATTACATCACTGGGAGGCAAAACCCCCTCCCGATAAACATTAAACAAAAGTCTTTAACGGAGGACCCTTCCTCCCAAAGCTTCACTCCTGGTTTTCTTCTTTGGGCACCACCTTTGAACAAAAGCAGCAAAAGTTTGCCGCTTCCTCACCTAAAATAACATGGGACAAAGCCCTGAGTACGAAGTGTACTTTCGCAAGTCTTACCCGTCAACATAAAAGACTCTCAAGGATATGCTAGCCTTTGGGAATCAAGGTATGGCTTGTCAAGAATCAATGACTCTGTTTGCAGAAATGCTTACTAATAGTGGATCCTTAAAAATCCGGTTTTACTTGTCAGGTTAAGTAAAGTTACCTGCATCTAGAGTTCTTTCTACCCTAGTTCAATCACTTGACCTATACTAGCCAATTTCTTAACAACCCTTCATCTTCACTGGATTGCTATGTGTAAGTTAGTGACCAAGTCTTCATGTCCGCGAAGTTACGGCAATCCGAATCGATTATACTTAGCTGAGGATCCCCAATCACATGACATATGTAGCACTTAACCCTTGCATATGTCAACTCGCCACCGGGGTTCTTAAGACCAGATCAGGTTCACGCCAACCGAGAGCACAGATACACCACCGTCTAGCCTCTTGCCACGGAGGGTACACGCTACTCTCACCATCTCTCCACTCTCATTGCGTGTTATCTTATTCTGGTATTAGTCTGCCCGAGGCAAAGCTTACCCATGACGAGGCATGTGACCAGTTAAAGGGTCCTCGGTCAGCAGGATTACATCGAGACGGTCCTTAATCGACTCAGACGGAGACACTACACCGAGACTCTCTTCTCGTGCAAGTCACCCGCCCGGTCTCAGCTTTATTATTTCAACCCAAAGTTTGGTACCTGACAGAGGTACATCTTTTTCGATGTTGAACCCATCATGGCCATGATGGATCCACCATCAAGTTTTGTTTTTGAAAACATCCCACCCACTTTGAAGCATCATCTTTTGTTAAAACAAAACATTTTGTTTTTCTAGAGCAAAGCTAAGCATAACAAAAACCTTTTTATAAAACATGGGATTAAAGTAATCGATTCCAAGGAAGGAAATGCAGCAATTGGTTTAGCACACAACTCCTATCACCTAATGCATCAAGTAAGTGAGAAATATTTCAAAATTCAAGGAGGTGGCAAATGCACCGGGGCTTGCCTTGTGTTACTGGTGAGTCAGGTTCTGCTCCACAAATATTAAAGTAAAAGCAGTTTCCTGCCTGAGGTTCTTCAGGTGGTGGTCGTGTAGTCCTGGCTTCTTTAACCTCTATTTCCTCTTCATTCTCTAGATATAACCATATATAATCATGAATGCTCATGTAATGCTCATGAAAATGCTAAGATAATAAAAGTTTATTATCTAATGTCTTGAATATAACTTTCCTTTATGGATCTCCGAGAACTTTGGGTTTTCGGAGTCTATAGTGAAGTTCATAGGGCAGGGGGCTAGGGTTTTGGGTTCTAAGTACCAAACATGGTTCAAATGATACCAAACTTTACCCAAGGCTTCTAAATAATATTTAAAGACTATCTAAAAAGTTTGATGAATTTTGGGATTATTAATTATTCTCTAAAATTCCAGAAGTATGGATTTTGGTTATTTTAAATGCCCCAAAATTCCCTATTGGAACTAAAAATCATGAAACTATTTTTATTAAATACTATAGAAAATTAGAAGCCTAGCAAAATTGGTTTGGTATTTTTAGCATTTTTCTGTAATTTTCTAGAATTTCTTTAGCTCTGGCCCAAGTCGGCCCATCAATAGGCAGAAGCGCGCTCGCGCGTGCCCGCGCTGCTGGTTTTGTAAAAAATGCCCTTCTCAGTTTGAATAACTGGAAAAGGGTCACAACACTATTCTTATGTCTCACTGACATTTGCAGGAACACCCCACCGCATTTATTTCTTCGCAACTCGAAGTCCACGACACGGCCCGGCGGAGAACCAAGCTCCGGCGAGCCCACGCCGGCCGGATCCCGCAACGGCTGGTGCTCTCGTGCGATAGACACCAGATTAGACCCCTCCTAACCATTTCCCCTCAATCAATTTCACCAACGGAGCTTTGAATCAACCGGTCCACGGAGACAGCGCGGACAAACAGATAAGTAACCACGTTCCCGGTGATCTATGATAGCTTAACTCAATCGAACTGGTCGAGGAGCATCCAGAGAACCTAAGGATGCTAAAACAAGAGAGCAGGGGGTATGAACATACCTGGAACTAGCTAGCCACAGCGAGGTGTTTCTATGGTGGCGGAAATCGATTTGGGGGAAATCCCAAATTGGCAGACTCTAGTGGATGATTCGAGGCACGGGTTGCTAGATGAGGTGCTTGATTACTTAACGGAGCCGAGGCATGCGCAATTTATAGCGGGCTTGAGCGGTGGCCGGGGAATTGGACGAAGACGCGCGGCGGTCAGAGAAAGAGGAGGTCACTGGCGCACACGATTGGTGTCAATTACCGTGGCAAGCTCTCCAGCGATCACCAGATACGCTTAACGCAACTAACTGCGACGTGGTAAGATGCCCAGGCATGTGGCGAATGGTCGGTAAACGACCAGCGCCGGCGAGGACCAATCCGATCGACCGCAATCCGAGTGGGTGCGGTGAACTCCCTGTCGATCGGGTCCGAGTTTATCCGTCGCCAGGATCTTTTACCTAGGAGCGTTATCCGGGCACTGGCGAGCACGAATCATAACGGCGGCATGAATCCAACCACGGAGATCGCCGGCGGCGACATTCAATGCACAGGGAATATGTTCAGGGCACTATACCATGGGAATTCTTATTCAGAGCATCTGACCGATAGGTTTCAGTGCCCTGATCTCGAATTTTTGTGCAAACACTCACCAATCCGTCTGTGGCAATTTTGTAGCCCTTTATACCAGCTATAATTCTGCTATAGCAATCACTCATAAATTCTTACTAGATCATGCTCGAATCCCAGCTCAAAGATTGCTTAATTACACTATCAGTCTGAATTCAGACATATGGCAGTCTGACAGCCCATCTTTGGGTCCAATTTTCTCAAAAATTTTCATAGTACCAGGGCTTAATATCTATAGCGAAGTTGTTCCCCTTTTATAGCTCTACAAACTTGATGTGTTGACATAGGGCAAAATCCTCATAATTTGGAAGATACAAGCTTCTAAAGTTGGCCCAAATGCACTGAAAATCAGATTTAACTCTATAGGGTTTGAGTGGTACTTTTTGCAAATAAGTCCAATTCCCATCTTTTGACTTGGAAATCCTTAAATATGTGAACCATATGACTTAGGGTACCCTAATGCCTTGATTTTTACACTTTAGTCCAAAAGTGCACTAGTTTTGCACCTAGCCCCCTAGGGGTTCAGTCCAGGGTTTCTCAGGGGCCTATTTAGGGTTTCTGGTACTTCTAGGGTTTGGATGCCACTTAAGTCTATTCATGATGACATTTTATGACTATTTCTAATGAGTTTTGAAGTTTTCTCTTATTAGGCTTTGTTTACTCTTCGGAATCCAGTTTAGGGTTAAATACCCTACTCTAGGGTTTCACCCATGAAATGTCACATCAATACAACTTGTTTAAAGTTTTTGTCTAGTGAATGCATTCTAGGTGTGACAAACACATGATATGCCAATGCTTATGATGTTATGCTCTAGTTTTAGTGACAGTAACACCAGGGGTGTTACATCCTTCACCCCATAAAAGAATCTCGTCCCGAGATTTAGAAGTCCTAGGGCAAGTAACAAAAAAGGAAACACGTCATAATTTTATTTCCTTATTTGTTGTACAAGGTAGGGGTGGTACAGGATTCATTCCTTTATTACAACAAGTGCACACACCTTACAATTTACACGAAGCTAAAAAGCTTGGGAAATTCTTATATAAAAAGTCTTGAGTTTCCCAAGTAGCTTCATCTTCCGTATGTTGGTTCCACTATATCTTGTAAAATTTGAGAGTTTTCCTTTGGGTAACCCTATTCTTTTTATCCAAGACTCGAATGGGATGTTCAGAATATGTCAAGTCTGGTTTTAGGGCAACATCTGTTACTTCAATGGTTCGATCGGGAACCCGAAGACACTTCTTCAATTGAGACACGTGGAACACATTATGTACATTAGACAATGTTTTGGGTAACTGGAGTCGGTATGCCACTGATCCATATCTTTCAAGGATATGAAAAGGACCAATGTATCGAGGTGCAAACTTCCCCTTTACCCCGAAACATGATATACCCTTTATTGGTGAAACCTTCAGGTAGACATAATCTTCAATTTGAAAGTGTAAGGGTTGACGTCGTTTGTCTGTGTAACTCTTCTGTCGAGCTTGAGCTTCTTTCAAATTATGAATTATTCGCCGAACTTTCTCTTCGGTCTCCTTTACCATATCAGGCCTGAAGAATCTTCTTTCACCTGGTTTAGACCAGTTGAGCGGAGTACGACACCGTCGCCCATACAAAGCTTCAAAGGGTGCCAATTTAATGCTCTCTTGATAGCTATTATTGTACGAGAACTCCGTTAATTGTAAACAATCATCCCATTTTTGTGGGAATTCCAGAACACATGCTCGCAACATATCTTCAAGTATCTGATTTACCCTCTCAGTCTGCCCACTGGTTTGGGGATGGTAGGCCGAACTGTGAAGCAACTTGGTACCCAGGGATTTATGAAGTGCTTCCCAAAACTTGGTTACAAATTGCGGTCCACGATCTGACACTATAGTCTTTGGAACCCCATGCAGACTAAGAATACGAGCAATGTATAATTGGGCATAGACAGCAACCGGTTGATTTGTCTTGACTGGCAGAAAATGGGCTATCTTAGTAAGTCGATCAACTATAACCCAAATAGAATCATATCCTTTTGTTGTCCTAGGCAATCCCACAATAAAGTCCATGCTAATATCTTCCCATTTCCATGTAGGGATAGGTAAAGATTGTAAGGGACCAACAGCTTTCATGTGGATGGCCTTGACACGTCTACAAGTGTCACATCTTGCCACATAGCGTGCAATTTCAATCTTCATCTTTGTCCACCAATAATGTTGTTTTAGATCATGATACATCTTAGTGCTTCCGGGATGAATAGAATAGCGACTAAGATGTGCTTCATCTAGAATTTGTTGGCGGATCTCTTCATTCTTAGGCACAACTATGCGCTTATTAAACCATACAACACCTTGATCATCTTTCCTGAAGCAATTGGCTTTACCGGCCTCCATTTTCTCATGAATGTGTTTCATACCCTCATCACTTCTTTGTGCATCAATTATCCTCTGTAGGAGGACTGACTCAAGCTTCAAGTGATTCAAAGTTCCATGTTGAATCATTCCTAGGTTCAACTTCTCCATTTCTTGGCATAGTGTAATGTCAGAAGTCTTCATCGTCAGACAATGGCAGGAAGCCTTGCGACTTAGCGTATCTGCCACTACATTGGCCTTGCCTGGGTGATAGTGAATCTCCCGTTCATAATCCTTAATAAGCTCAAGCTATCTCCTTTGTCTCATATTAAGCTCTGACTGGGTGAAGATGTATTTCAAGCTTTTATGATCTGTATAAATGTGACAAATGTTCCCCAGTAGATAATGACACCATATTTTTAGGGCATGAACCACAACGGCTAATTCCAAGTCATGAGTTGGATAATTCTCTTCATGCCGACGCAACTGCCTTGAAGCGTAGGCTATCACTCGGCCTTCTTGCATCAGAACACAGCCTAGACCACTGCCTGATGCATCACAATACACATCAAAGGGCTTTTCAATGTCCGGTTGAGCTAATACCGGAGCAGTGGTCAATAATACTTTTAGCTGCTCAAAGGCTTCATTACAGTTTGAAGACCAATTAAATTTAGTATCATTCTTCAATAAACTTGTGATTGGTTTCACAAGCTTAGAAAAATCTGGAATGAATCAGCGGTAATAACCAGCCAGTCCAAGGAAACTTTGGACTTGATGTACAGTGGTTGGGGGTTTCCACTCCAAAATATCCTTGACTTTGCTGGGATCCACCGCAATCCCCTTGGCAGATAATACATGTCCCAGAAATTGGATCTCCTCCAGCCAGAACGCGCACTTACTGAATTTAGCATATAATTGGCGCTCCCTTAAGCGCGTTAATACGATCCGTAAATACCGAGCATGCTCCTCTTCATTCTTAGAATATGTCAAGATATCATCAATGAATACCACCACGAATTTATCTAGCTCGGGCATGAATACCGAGTTCATAAGATATGTGAAGTGGGCAGGAGCATTTGTTAGTCCAAAAGACATAACCAGATATTCAAATAATCCATACCGCGTAGTGAATGCGGTCTTGGGTATATCTTTGGGTCGGGATACGGATCTGATGATAACCCGACCTGAGGTCAATCTTGGAAAATACTCGAGCTCCGGTAAGTTGATCAAATAGAATGTCAATATGGGGAAGAAGGTACTTATTCTTGATTGTGACCTCATTAAGGGGTCTATAATCCACGCACATCCGAAGTGTTTGGTCCTTCTTTTTGACAAAGATGGCTGGACAACCCCATGGCGATGAGCTTGGCCGGATGAATCCCTTTTCTAGTAGATCTTGTAATTGGGTCTTGAGTTCTGCCAATTCATTTGGAGGCATTCGGTACGACCTTCTAGAAATAGGAGCTGTACCAGGCTTCAACTCAATCACAAATTCTACATCTCTTTCTGGAGGCAACCCAGGCAAATCTTCTGGAAATACGTCTAGGAACTCACATACTACTGGAATATCTTGGATCTTCGGTATGATAGCTTCATATACTCTGCCAATTGGTTTAGCTGGAATAGCTACAGGGATAGACAAGAGAACCTCTTCTTGGTCATAACTCAACCTGATGGTTCTTAGATCAGTGTTGAGGATAACTTTATGTTGGGCTAACCAATTCATGCCCAAAATTACATCTATATCTTGGCCTTTTAGAACAATCATGTTTGTGGGAAAGTCTCGTTCAGCCAATGTTATAGGCACATGGAAGGCCACTTCTTTAGTGAATATTTGTCCCCCAGGCAAATGAATTATAAACCCTTCCCTTGATTCATTGTATGGAATGCAATGTTGCTCCACAAACTTCTTGCTTATGAATGTATGTGAAGCGCCAAAATCAAAAAGAATAACTGCAGGGTGATTGGCCACGAGAAACATACCCATCATAACCGGTTCTCCTTCCGGTGTCGTGGCCACTTGCGTATAATAAATCCGCCCAATTTTCTTCATATTTTTGCCCGCGGTATTGTTCGCTGCATTCCCCTTGCTTTGAGCGGAACTCCCTGAACTCTGTTGATTATTTGATATGTTCTGCTTTGGATATGGGCAGTCCTTGATAAAATGTCCGGACTTTCCATAATTAAAGTAGCCTGTTGAAGAGCTTGGGAGAGCGGGGAAACGAGTACCAGGGGCACTCGGCTGATTTGTTGCGGTGGGGGCAGTGGTAGGACGGATGAAGACCGGTTGTTTGAAAGGGTAGGAGGGTGGACGTGGTGAAGAGCGATTCAGATTAAAAGGTCGAATCACCAACCTTTGTCTTTTCTCAGGCCCCTGATTGGGCCGGTCACCTCCATAGCCCTTTGATTTTCCTGGGCCTGCATATTTGGCTTCGACTGACAGTGTCGTGCTGACAGCCCGGCTATAAGTGAGGTCGAGACAAGTGGCCATTTTCCGCTGCAACCGGTCACTGAGGCCCCTCATAAAACAATTCTTCTTCTTTAGATCAGTGTTGACCTGATCGATGGTATACTGGGACAATTTGTTGAATTTGTTGAGATACTGAGTGACAGTATCTCCACCCTGTTTGAGCTTCATAAATTCTTCATGTTTCATGTGGAGCACCCCTTCAGGAATATAGTGCTCCTAGAAAGCCAGTTTGAATTCGTCCCAAGTAACTTGATGACCAGCAGGCCGGATAGCCACATAATTTCCCCACCAGGTACTGGCAGGGCCTCGCAACTACTTTGCCGCAAATAAGGGCTTTTGAGTCTTCGTGCATCGGAGAAGCCCGAACTTTTGTTCGATAACCCGGATCCACTCATCCGCTTCAAGAGGATCTTCAGCCTTGACAAATAGCGGAGGACGTGTCTCAGAGAAATCCAAATATGAAGTTTCGCGAGGTCCTTGCGGATATGCCCGCCCGCCTTGCTGTTGCATTTGTTGTCCCGCCATTTCCCACAGAAAACGGGTGTTGTCGGCCGTGGCATTAACTAAGGCAGCGATGGCTTCAGCTAATGTTGGAGGTACTGGGGGTGGATTAGGAGTTGCTTCCCTCCCACGGGAGGTTCCTGCGCTATCCTATGCATGAGTCTTGGACGGCATCTGAGGCAAAGAACATTTGGAAAAATATAATATGCCAAAGCAAACCATCCATTTTACATTACTAAAAAGGGTAATGATATAGACTCGAATTTACAACTGGATTACATTACCTATTATACATTAACACTATGTATATACTACACTACTCTAGCTTCTTATCACTTTTGGTAGCTTCACTGTCGGGCGTAGGAGACCATTCATCAACCAGCTTCATAGAGGGAGGAGGCCTGAAAAGGTCCAATTCACCACCAAGTGCTTCTCCCGCTATTCTAGAAGGTTCGGCTCCCATTCCGACAGGATCCGCAGGTATGTTAGGGTGCAGTTGTGAATACAACACATGAACTTCCTCATGTAGTGTATTACAATAAACCAGCAAGTGGTCTACGGCTGTGCTAAGCTCCTCCACGTGGGCTCGAGCTTTGGCTTCCTTGGCCCAAGCAAGTGAACACGAGTTAACAGCCCAATCGAGCGCTAAATCTCATTCAGCAAGTTGGTCTTGCAAGTGTCGGATGTTAGTTCTCAACTCGTTTATTCGCTGACCATCCTCGACCCACACATTGTTCCTGCGGCGGAGCTCCGATCGAAGCCATTCAACCTGAGCTTCCAGATCTCCGATGGGATCATTGCTACCACTACTACTATCCTCCTGCCTTGGGGCTAGTTGATGGCGAGGCACGCCAATTGGTCCGGTAGACTTGCACGCAGTTTTCCTTGTGCGCGGCGGTATATCTCCATGAGGGGAAAAATCTTATTAATACAGTTTTTAGCATGATGCATGTGTAATTACAGAATCGACCTTAGTTGATTCACAACCTTCTGTACATTGCACTCTACTATCTGGTCTTTAAGTACAGAAGGTAGTTAGATAAGAAGGAAAGAAATTTTCTAGATAAGTCTTTGAAAATTCTTTTTGAAAATGTCTCATAACATCTACAGAGATGGGCTTCGCTCCGATACCAGCTGTGACAGAACCTCCCAAGTCACTAGGCCCACCTACAGTTGTCCTTGTCCAACGGACCTTAGACAACCCTGCAGGTGCCCCTGATCACTTAACAAGTTCGATATCTGGATTCCTTACCTTTCCCAAGAGCGTTTCACCCGTCATGCAGACATTACAATACATCGGAGGTATGAAAACGCAAAAGCAGTTACAATAACTTACTTTATTTAAAACAGAAAAGAGTAATATTATTACAGACCATAGTTAAAATATAGGAGTGCTGAGGTATTATTATTACATCACTAGGAGGCAAAAACCCCTCCTGATAAACATTAAACAAAAGTCTTTAACGGAGGACCCTTCCTCCCGAAGCTTCACTCCTGGTTTTCTTCTTTGGGCACCACCTTTGAACAAAAGCAGCAAAAGTTTGCTGCTTCCTCACCTAAAACAACATGGGACAAAGCCCTGAGTACAAAGTGTACTTTCACAAGTCTTACCCGTCAACATAAAAGACTCTCAAGGATATGCTGGCCTTTGGGAATCAAGGTATGGCTTGTCAAGAATCAATGACTCTGTTTGCAGAAATGCTTACTAATAGTGGATCCTTAAAAATCCGGTTTTACTTGTTAGGTTAAGTAAAGTTACCTGCATCTAGAGTTCTTTCTACCCTAGTTCAATCACTTGACCTATACTAGCCAATTTCTTAACAACCCTTCATCTTCACTGGATTGCTACGTGTAAGTCAGTGACCAAGTCTTCATGTCCGCGAAGTTACGGCGATCCGAATCGATTATACTCAGCTTAGGATCTCTAATCACACGACATATGTAGCACTTAACCCTTGCATATGTCAACTCGCCACCGGGGTTCTTAAGACCAGATCAGGTTCACGCCAACCGAGAGCACAGATACACCACCATCCAGCCTCTTGCCACGGAGGGTACACGCTACTCTCGCTATCTCTCCACTCCCATTGCGTGTTATCTTATTCTGGTATTAGTCTGCCCGAGGCAAAGCTTACCCATGACGAGGCATGTGACCAGTTAAAGGGTCCTCGGTCAGCAGGCCTACATCGAGACGGTCCTTAATCGACTCAAACGGAGACACTACACCGAGACTCTCTTCTCGTGCAAGTCACCCGCCTGGTCTTAGCTTTATTATTTCAACCCAAAGTTTGGTACCTGACAGAGGTACATCTTTTCCGATGTTGAACCCATCATGGCCATGATGGATCCACCATCAAGTTTTGTTTTTGAAAACATCCCACCCACTTTGAAGCATCATATTTTGTTAAAACAAAACATTTTGTTTTTCTAGAGCAAAGCTAAGCATAACAAAAACCTTTTTGTAAAACAGGGGATTAATGTAATCGATTCCAAGGAAGGAAATGCAGCAATTGGTTTAGCACACAACTCCTATCACCTAATGCATCAAGTAAGTGAGAAAGGTTTCAAAATAACAAGGAGGTGGCAAATGCACTGGGGCTTGCCTTGTGTTACTGGTGAGTCAGGTTCTACTCCACAAATATCAAAGTAAAAGCAGTTTCCTGCTTGAGGTTCTTCAGGTGGTGGTGGTGTAGTCTTGGCTTCTTCAACCTCTATTTCCTCTTCGTTCTCTAGATATAACCATATATAATCATGAATGCTCATGTAATGCTAAGATAATAAAAGTTTATTATCTAATGTCTTGAATATAACTTTCCTTCACGGATCTCCGAGAACTTAAGGTTTCCGGAGTCTATAGAGAAGTTCATAGGGCAGGGGGCTAGGGTTTTGGGTTCTAAGTACCAAACATGGTTCAAATGATACCAAACTTTACCCAAGGCTTCTAAATAATATTTAAAGCCTATCTAAAAAGTTTGATGAATTTTGGGATTATTAAATATTCTCTAAAATTTCAGAAGTATGGATTTTGGTTATTTTAAATGCCCCAAAATTCCCTATTGGAACTAAAAATCATGAAACTATTTTTATTAGATACTGTAGAAAATTAGAAGCCTAGCAAAATAGGTATGGTATTTTAGCATTTTTCTGTAATTTTCTAGAATTTCTTTAGCTCTGGCAGAAAAGGAAAAAGAAAAACAATGAACAGTTCTAGACTGTAACTGGCCCAAGTCAGCCCATCAATAGGTAGAAGCGCGCCCGCGTGTGCCCGCGCTGCTGGTTTTGCAAAAATGCCCTTCTCGATTTGAATAACTGGAAAAGGGTCACAACACTATTCTTATGTCTCACTGACATTTGCAGGAACACACCCCCCGCATTTATTTCTTCGCAACTCGAAGTCCACGACACGGCCCAGCGGAGAACCGAGCTCCGGCGAGCCTACGCCGGCCGGATCCTGCAACGGCTGGTGCTCTCGTGTGGCAGACACCATATTAGACCCCTCCTGACCATTGCCCCTCAATCAATTTCACCAACGGAGCTTTGAATCAACCGGTCCATGGAGATAGCGCGGACAAATGGATGGGTAACCGCGTTCCCAATGATCTATGATAGCTTAACTCAATTGAACTGGTCGAGGAGCATCTAGAGAACCTAAGGATGCTAAAACAAGAGAGCAGGGGGTATGAACATACATGGAACAAGCTAGCCACGGCGAGGTGTTTCTATAGTGGCGGAAATCGATTTGGGGGAATCCAAAATTGGCGGACTCTAGTGGATGATTCGAGCCACGGGTTGCTAGATGAGGTGTTTGATTACTTAACGGAGCCAAGGCATGCGCAATTTATAGCGGGCTTGAGCGGTGGCCGAGGAATTGGACGAAGACGCGTGGCGGTCAGAGAAAGAGGAGGTCACTGGCGCGCGCGATTGGTGTCAATTACCGTGGCAAGCTCTCCGGCGATCACCGGATACGCTTAATGTGACTAACTGCGACGTGGTAAGATGCTCGGGCATGTGGCGCATGGTATACAAACTTGATGTGTTGACATAGGGCAAAATCCTCATAATTTGGAAGATACAAGCTTCTAAAGTTGGCCCAAATGCACTGAAAATCAGATTTAACTCTATAGGGTTTGAGTGGTACTTTTTGCAAATAAGTCCAATTCCCATCTTTTGACTTGGAAATCCTTAAATATGTGAACCATATGACTTAGGGTACCCTAATGCCTTGATTTTTACACTTTAGTCCAAAAGTGCACTAGTTTTGCACCTAGCCCCCTAGGGGTTCAGTCCAGGGTTTCTCAGGGGCCTATTTAGGGTTTCTGGTACTTCTAGGGTTTGGATGCCACTTAAATATATTCATGATGACATTTTATGACTATTTCTAATGAGTTTTGAAGTTTTCTCTTATTAGGCTTTGTTTACTCTTCGGAATCCAGTTTAGGGTTAAATACCCTACTCTAGGGTTTCACCCATGAAATGTCACATCAATACAACTTGTTTAAACTTTTGCCTAGTGAATGCATTCTAGGTGTGACAAACACATGATATGCTAATGCTTATGATGTTATGCTCAAGTTTTAGTGACAGTAACACCAGGGGTGTTACAGGTATCTCCCCGGCCAGATCGGTTATATATCTAGCAGGTTGGTTTAAGAGATACGCTTAGAGCTAGGAAGATAGCGTCTAACCTAGACACATTGGGGTTAGTGGAGAGTGCGAGTCTCCAACTATAAAAGTGTATCCTAGCTCACTCATTAGAGGAATCGTAAATCTTCACACATTTGTGACCACAAGCTTTGGAGCACCGTCGCCCCTGTTCTCAGGGTTTTCTACAGGTATGAGCCATGCCACCATGATCGTGTCTCATGATCAAGATGTTGTTCTTATTCATTTACCTTTTATGTTTTTCTCGTAATGAAGCACTTTTCATGGCGAGAAAGCACTAGGTATCATAGGCGTTTATGGAGTATTATCGACAGTTTCATCACATATGTTCGTTGTTTGTTGACTATGAATGCCTAGCCCTTGTCGTATTTGCTTTGTTCTTTCCATGCATTAGGAGTAGGAGTAATGTAGCCCTAGTTTAGCCGTCATCTACCTTAAATCTTCACCTATCTTCGACTTGACGTCGTCTAGAGACGTCTTGGGTGGCATGTTGACCCCAGGACACACCTAGGATCTCTCCTTCCTAACGGTGTCCCTCCTGGGAGCCAAGATCTAGGTTCCTGCAGAAGACCTTGTGCCATAGACGACCGTTCGGGTTCCAGATGTGGACCGTATCGAAGCACGTAGAGAAGGAGCCGCTCCCGCGCAAGGTCGTGGACCATCCGGCCCTAAGCCATGGACCATCTATGCTCCCGCAGAGAGCACCGCTAGGTGGTTCATTTAAGTGTTTGGTACAAGATCGGTGCCTACAGGCACAAACATAAATTCTAAAGGACATGAGCAAAGATACAAACAATTTCTGAAGGACTTGAACAGGAGACCATCACAGGTAGCGTGGATGGCGAATGGGTCATCACTCACTGAGCAATCGTAGTCGTCGAAGGTGAAGCCAAATGACAAAACTCTACCAGCTCCGTACTCTCCACCGAAATACCGCCTGAGTCGTCGTCGATCCCACTGCAGGCGCTCCGATCGGACCCGCTGTGCTAGGCGCCGCGAGGCCGGCTCCTCGTCTAGTTGGGCGTACGACGCCTGCTGCAGCGTCGAAGTGCATCCACTTCCGATTGCTTATGCCCGACGACGCTCGCATCCAAGGAGGCGGCTCCATATGCAAACACGGAGATGGAGGGGAAACAAAGCTCTTGCGTGCAAAAGAGATAGGAGATAAAACGTGGAGGAAAAAAGGAAAGGACAAATAGTTTCTTATGTAATGGATGGCAATGGTGGGTAATTACTCCTCAACTTCACAAGGTTATTGAAAAAGATTTTTTGTGAAGCATCCCTTTTTATGCTTTGTGAAAAACTTGAAATTAACCCCAACTTTATCATTTTTTGGTGAAGCAGAGTTCTTGAAGCTGAGGTGTTTGGTTGTCGTTTTTGAAGCTGAGTAAAGTTTTGTGAAGTGAAGCAACACCCTCTAAAACCCGCACGGATGACCTCGCTGCATGTTTGTCTCAGTGCTTCTAATTTTTATGCTTATTTAGGTTAAATACATTTAAAAAATATATAGTAAATTATAAAAATATTATAAAAAAATAAAATATAATTTTGTTGAACATATGATATATTATGCTTTAGTATAAAGTTTTTGTTAATTTATAGATATATGCTTTCTATAACTCGGTCATACATGATTTAGTGAGTATGATATTTGTATTGAACTTCACATGAGTTATAGGGTATGCTTTATTATGAAGTTTTTTTTGTAGCTTTGACTCTACATTTTGTAAATGATTTGTAACTATAATTCCTATAGTCCAGTTGTGCTAAAAAATTATGGTGCGCTAGTCACTGTATGTTTGAGTTGTAGTGAAATTTTCATATTTATTATGTTGTGTATTACTAAGTTATATATCTATTTATTTTTACTACATCTTAACAAAAAATCACATTAATTGGACCATAGAAACTCTAACTATAAATTAATTATAGAACAGCATATATCTAAATCTATAGTATTTTTTTTACTAAATCATACAGTATCATATGTTCTCTGTATAGACCTACTCATGTGAAGTTCAATAAAATTGATTTTAAATTTTATGATTTTCTGCTATTTGCTATAGTTTTTTCAACAACAAAAACAACAACCAAAGTTAGCATAAAAGAAAAGGGGTGAAATCATCGAGACATACAAATAGGAAGATCATATGTTTGATTTTAAGTGATGAAAGAGGAGCTATATCTGATTTTATAGTTGATACAGAAAATTCTATCTTTCTAATCGTTTGAGGAGAGGCAAATGGGTCGAGCCATTGGCCCAATCACGTGAACTGGTCTGAAACTTTTACCCACCCAAACAAGGCACTAATGGGTTTCGCTATTCTTGACCAAATACTCTCTCTGTACTCCATGGGCTTGCATGTGGCAGCCCAGACACCTGATTCTACTTTGGTCCATTCGTCGACCTGTTAACATTAACTAGTGTATTGCGCACGCCCATGCGCGCGTGGAGCAGAGTGATTTGCGTGTGTATAGTGTAGCGCGATGGTGATTAAATAGAAAACTTAGTTGTACAGTAGATAAATGTTGTGGTATATATTGTAATGCAAATTTAGACTGGTTAGACATGTCATACATGCAGTTTGTTTGTGAGGTAAACAAACAACATAATATTCATTAAAAAAGGAGTTGGAGGTGGCCTCGAATTAGTTGCCAGGAAATGGAAAGATATGCATTTGCTCCTACGGCACGCACCAACACACATAAAACAAGACAACTTGTAGGAGGTTGGTCGTATGCACACAAAAATAGATAAGTAAATGGCAATGATATTAAAGAACAAAGATAACAGAAAGAGAATTTTCAATTTTAGCAAATGGCAACAAAAAGAGGACCACAAATACTCGGTAAACAATTGAAAGGAGGCATACAAGAAGACAGAGGCAGACATGAGATGTGAGGAATATGGCACCTTGATAGCTAGATAAGTGTCTCTGGACTCTGCTGCAATTTATACACAAATAATCATTACATACATCCCTACAACACAAGGGCAGTCATCAGTCAGTGCAAACAAAAAAGTAAGAAAACAACCTACCATTTATAGAACACAAACGTAATACTCCCTGGACCAAATTATAGTTAGCTTTGTCTTACTTTAATTTTTTTTATCTTTGATGAAATGTATAGGAGAATGCACCAAACCAACAACATCGACAACATCAAATTAGTTTTATTAAACTCTCCACAAAATATGTCTTTGATAATGCATTTATTTGAACCTGTAGATGCTAATACATTTTCTTAATAACTCGGTCAGTTTTAGAATATTGATTTAGGACAAAAATAAAGTGTCATGTAATTTATTGCAAAAAAATGTGCCATGTATTTAGAACGGAGGGAATAACATCTATGCATATAGTCACGCTGCAAGACAATTAAGAATAATAGAATCATAGAACATAATTGAATAATATTGTGTGTTGTTTAAAAATATCCCTTTTTTTGTCTCATGCCAAAGGACAAGCTCAAAACCAGCCTAAATCTCTTGTGGTTAACTATCGGCGTGTTTGGTTAGGGGATTGACTCTACCCGGAACCAATTCATCCAGAATGGATTCATTCCTCACAGGATCGGATGGTTCTTTCTTTGTGTTTGGTTAGCGAAATGGAGTGAATCCATTTTTTGTTTGTTTTGAGGAACCAGGTCATCAGACATCACTCCCAAGCGATCTTGTGCGTACGCTCACTGGCATGGCATTTTTATCTGATAGTGCGTACACTCACAACTCCCAAGCGATATGATCACCGGTTTGCCTATCTCGACTATTTTGTTGACTTTTCTACACTCACAACTCCCAAGTGATCCTCTAGAGGACTATACAAAAAAGGTTACATTTTTATCCCGGCATTATCCAGCATATACATTAAAAATTGAGAAGTTTTTTATCCAGCATAAAAATATTGATCGACTCTGATCATACAATTGATATCCAACCCGTTTTTAGCTCAGCATTATAATAATATTGAAAGTTATCCCATAGATATTATATAATTTTATCAAACATTATCCAGCATACATTAAAAACTGATAAGTTATCCAACATACATATTCAGCATTATCCAGCTTACAAATAAAACTGAGAAGTTATCCAACATACATATCAATGTTCAAAGAGAAGTTTTAGAGACTCCATCAATCATAGAAATACTGAGAAGTTTCAGATACAAGTTTTAGGCTAAATATTCAGCATTATCCAGCATACAAATAAAACTGAGAAGTTATCCAACATACATATCAATGTTCAAAGAGAAGTTTCAGAGACTCCATCCATCATAGAAATACTGAGAAGTTTCAGATGCATCAATCAGAAAGATGAGTCTTGATGTACCTAGAGACCCATACTGTAATACCCAAATTTGTAAAAGCATAAGAACTAAGATTATTCTCCCTATATGTGTTGCCTTTACTCATTGGTACATGTGAATAACCACATTGAAAAGTGAATAATTAACAAGTGGCACATAAACAACTTATGCATCATGCTGAGTCTTATATGTTTGTGCATTAAATAAAATAATAAGGGCGATGATAATAAAATAATAATTCTAAAGGTTGGAGTAAACCCTAAATTAAAAGTAGGGTTTTTGAAAATGAGAAGAGGAGGAATGATATGAAATATAAATAATATAGTTATATCTCCAAAGTTGGTATTCTTAATTTCACAATATGATTGAGTATAAATTTGGAACAACTTTGAATTTAAAATTCGGATTCAAATTAAACTTAGAAATAGAGAAGAAAAGAAATAGAAAGGAAAAGAATAAAACAACAACCGGCTTAGGTGGGCTCACGAGGCGATTTTCGGCCCACTTCCGATTTCACTCGTCTCGGCCCAACCCCGACCGGGCGCAGCGCGCCGACAAAAGGGCCCCACCGGGCAGCCTCCCGCGCGCGCTGCCTGCCCTCCCCTTTTCGCCGACACCGCGGGGCCACTAGTCATCCTATCTCTCGCGCGCGCCTGTGTCACGCTATCACCGGCGGGTGGGCCCCCTTGGTCAGGTCATTCGTTCCCAACGGAACGCGACTCGCGGGCGGAAATCTCTCGCCGAGATCGGCGGACGGCGGATTCCGCGCGGGGGAGGTTGCTGGCGCCATGGTCGGACTCCCCGGGGCTATAAAGCCGTTGGTCTAGGACCGGTCCTCCCCTCCTCTTGTATAGCTCACGAGTTCAAGTCGGGCGCAAAGTTCTAGCCACCACCGCTGCTCGGAAAGAGGAACCTGTAGATTGCCGCCGCGCCGGAATCGAGCTCAACGCAACCGTACTCACGTTGAGTGTTCAATTGGGTTCGCCCGGCCCTAGGATACGTGGTCAACGGCTTGCCTTGGGCGAATCGCGCTCCAGCACCTCGGGTTTTCACACCGGACTTCGGTCTCCGCGACCGTCCGCCTCACGCCGTGGCCGGTACTCCTCGCGACCTACTCAACAGGTAATACCTTCCCCAATCGATCCGCTTCATCGCTCCGTAAGAATTGTCGTCGTTAGTGCGCGATTTAGGGCTTCTAGTAGGGAGGCGGGACCCTGAACTCCGGCCGTCGCTGCGGTTGGCCGGCCGCGCCGCCGTGCCCATATGGCGGGGGAAGGAGATGAGGATCGTACCGTTGGATTCTTATCCAACGGTGGAGATTAGACAGAGAGATAACCTTTCGATGGATTGGATCTGGACCATCCATCTTGATCTGACGAGCATGGTGCGGTCTTTGATTACTTGAAATCTCTGCCGTCCCTCGTCGATCCTGCGGCCACCAGAGTATACCGGCTCCTATGAAGATTAGATCTAATCGTAGTCGTCCACTGTTGATCCAACGGCCATGGGCGAGCGATACCCCTTCGCGAGCTCGTTTTTCACAAGACACCCTAGCTTTAACTATAATCAACCCGCGGTCCACTGGAACAGTCCACAGAGTCCTAGAAATTCTTTTGCGCCGGCCCCTGCACTTTTTGTATTTGTGGCCCCGTCCAGAGAGTTATAAAATCAGGAAAATGAATTAGAAAATGAGTTTTTAATATAAAAATAATTCCTAGAATTTGTATAATTCATAGAAAATGCATATGAACTCCAAATTACTCCATTCCAGTTCCTAAAATTTTGTAATTTTATTCTCTACCACCTAGAGCCTCTGTTTTGTCATGAAAACAATTAGAAATTTAATCTCTCACTTAATCCATTTTAAACACATAAAACCTTTGAAAATTCATAACTTAAAATCTATAACTCCAAAATTAATGATTCCTGTTCCTAGAATCTTATTTTAATATGTAGATTATTAACATGTATTTTGTTCTTATGTCTGGTGTGATGTTAATTTTGCCTGTACACTATTTGTTTGTATTGCTACGTTTAGCAGTGAGGACACGAGTCATCTGAAAAGCAAGTTGGTACCTGGAATCTCAAGTCCCAGGCAAGTTGTGCCCTTGATCACTTCTTTTTACCCACTCATGTTCTAATTAATCATAATGATCTGCATAGGTTAATTTTGATGGGACCCAATAGGTTACCCTAGTTTGTCTATCTTTATACCTTGTTTACCACTGAACTTTCTGGGTAGTACTCGCTAGTGCTATATGTGGTTTTGGGTATGGAGATACACTATTCATGATTACACTTTTGTTATCAGTTGTTATTTATTGTTCATGATAAGATCATTATGTTAATTGGAACATGGAGAACCACCCGGGAAAACAGTGCTACCACAAGGGAGGAATGGGACCCCTTGGCTGATTAATTAGGAAAGCTAGTGGAAGACTACCTTACCCGAAAGGGGCAAGGGCAGTAGGGGAGTGGTCAGTGTAGGGAGGCCCTCGGGAGGATTTTGCTGCGATGGCGGTCCTGCAAGGGATTCCTGCATTGGAACTTCCTATAAACTGTAGCGGGTTTTCTGAAGCTAGTGGAACTTTGTAAAGGCCTCGTAGTGTTACCCTGCCTCGCCTCCTCGGTAGAGGTGTATGGGAAGTCGCGATCCCTTGGCAGATGGGTAACATGACTTGTGGGTAAAGATGCGCAACCTCTGCAGAGTGTAAAACTGGTATACTAGCCGTGCTCACGGTCAAGAGCAGCTCGGACACTCACATGATTAATTTATGGAACTAAATTCAATTTGTCATATGCATTGCTTCACAGGTGATGTTGTTATTTTTGTTCTACTACTTAATTGGGTTTGGTATTTACTTATACTTAGTAATTGCTAATAAAATTTTGACCAACATTAAAAGCAATGCTCAGCTCTAACCATCCTCTTTGGTAAGCCTTACACTTCACGTGAGCTCCCACCTTTGGCGAGTTCATGCACATTATTCCCCACAACTTGTTGAGCGATGAACGTATGTGAGCTCACTCTTGCTGTCTCACACCCCCCCACAGGCCAAGATCAGGTACCACAGGATGAGGCGCTTGGAGGATGCTACGATGTGTTCATGAGAGGTCTAGGCCGTCGTCTCCCAGTCAACTTTGGGTTGCTGGACCGTTGTCTCCTTATAATGTAATTATTTATTTTGTATAGAACTCCTGTTATATATAAAGATGTGACATTCAATCCTGTGCCATGATTCATCATATGTGTGAGACTTGGTCCCAGCATACCTGGTGTTTATGTTCGCGCCCGGGTCTTGGTGCCCCTGAAACCCGGGTGTGACAGAAGTGGTATCAGAGGAATGTTGACTGTAGGACGAAACCTAGATTGAACTGGACAACCAATACTTACTTACCTCTGCTACTCTGATTCTTTTTAAACTTATTTTAATCTTTTCTCATCTATTTCCGCTTTACTCTGATTATTCTCACCTTTTCATTCTAAAGACAAATGTGGATTTCACACTTTGAAATCCAGTGCCTAAAATAACCTTTAGGAATACGAGACCCACTCTTAGGAACAAAATCAAAAGTATTTTTGTAAATATTTGTATGCTTGAAAGTTTGTTCTTATGATACATGTCTGATTTGGATCTTTGATTGAGTGTGATGAGTGGTGGAGTAATATCCACAATTACATCTGCATATACGTATAGGCATAAATAGAATTCATAAGAAAACTAAGCCACTTAGATTATCCTCCATTAAAATGTATCTATCTCATAGAGATCCCTCTAATCTTAAAAGACTCTCCCATATCTTAATAGATTCATCGTATCCTATAAGGTTCTCTCTTATCTTACTAGATCCACCTCATCTCAAAAGATTCTTCTTACCTTAATAAATTCACCTTGTCTTGAAGAGATTCTATCTTATCATAACATATCTAACTAATCTCAAAAGATTCTAACATATCTTAATAATACATATTCTACCCTGTTAGACCTATCTAACCTAAACCAGTCTAATCTAGTCATATCCAATCTAATCTAGATCTTTTCTTACCTAATGCGATCTGATCTAGTGTGATCTAACGTAATCTAACCTAATGTGGTCCACTTAAACATACTAATGACACTAGTAGAAGAGATTAGACCCTACTAGCCATGTATTAACTTAACTTAGCACATTGGATCAACTCAACTATGAGCTAACCCAACCCATGATGAATGGTATAACCTTTCTATTCCCACCTACCAACCAACAAACTTTTAACCTACATCATGTAGTCTATCTCACCCATATATATCTCTCACCTTGACAGATTCTATCTTACCCTTGGATATTCACCTTATCCGACTGGTTACCCCAATCTGGACATAAAACAAAGATTAAGCCCTACTAAAGAATCTTCAGATTTAAACCAGCTACTAGCTTATTCATTCCGCTTATTGAATAATTTCCTTTGCAAAACTATTACCATATGCTTCTAACTTTCATGGTCAATACCAGGAAAGGAAAGATTATCACGTAACAGTAAACAGAAATGAATCCTCCAAATCCTCCACCTGTTGAAATCAATCAAGTGGTTGCTACCCAAAGACTGGTAATACAACAATTAACAGACCTGGTGACCGAGATGCAAAATCAGATAAGACAAGAACGCGAGGAAATACGTCAGGTCTGCCAAGAAATAAGGCAAGCGCGGTTGGAGAGACAACAACAACAACAACCTCCACCACCACCACCAGCTCCACCAAGCTACATAAACATATATATAAATTATTTGTAAGATCTAGATGTTACTTTAGTTAGTAGATGATATGATATTATTTTAGAAGGAGTAATAAGGTCTATTGACCCTATGTTTTGTTAAAGAATTATGCCTCATGCCGAGATTTCTTTGTTTGTGCATATGTTCCGAGAACAATATGAGTATACATCCCTTTTCTTACAAATCTCGAGGACGAGATTTCTCTTAAGGGGGGTAGGATTTGTAATACCCAAATTTGTAAAAGCATAAGAACTAAGATTATTCTCCCTATATGTGTTGCCTTTACTCATTGGTACATGTGAATAACCACATTGAAAAGTGAATAATTAACAAGTGGCACATAAACAACTTATGCATCATGCTGAGTCTTATATGTTTGTGCATTAAATAAAATAATAAGGGCGATGATAATAAAATAATAATTCTAAAGGTTGGAGTAAACCCTAAATTAAAAGTAGGGTTTTTGAAAATGAGAAGAGGAGGAATGATATGAAATATAAATAATATAGTTATATCTCCAAAGTTGGTATTCTTAATTTCACAATATGATTGAGTATAAATTTGGAACAACTTTGAATTTAAAATTCGGATTCAAATTAAACTTAGAAATAGAGAAGAAAAGAAATAGAAAGGAAAAGAATAAAACAACAACCGGCTTAGGTGGGCTCACGAGGCGATTTTCGGCCCACTTCCGATTTCACTCGTCTCGGCCCAACCCCGACCGGGCGCAGCGCGCCGACAAAAGGGCCCCACCGGGCAGCCTCCCGCGCGCGCTGCCTGCCCTCCCCTTTTCGCCGACACCGCGGGGCCACTAGTCATCCTATCTCTCGCGCGCGCCTGTGTCACGCTATCACCGGCGGGTGGGCCCCCTTGGTCAGGTCATTCGTTCCCAACGGAACGCGACTCGCGGGCGGAAATCTCTCGCCGAGATCGGCGGACGGCGGATTCCGCGCGGGGGAGGTTGCTGGCGCCATGGTCGGACTCCCCGGGGCTATAAAGCCGTTGGTCTAGGACCGGTCCTCCCCTCCTCTTGTATAGCTCACGAGTTCAAGTCGGGCGCAAAGTTCTAGCCACCACCGCTGCTCGGAAAGAGGAACCTGTAGATTGCCGCCGCGCCGGAATCGAGCTCAACGCAACCGTACTCACGTTGAGTGTTCAATTGGGTTCGCCCGGCCCTAGGATACGTGGTCAACGGCTTGCCTTGGGCGAATCGCGCTCCAGCACCTCGGGTTTTCACACCGGACTTCGGTCTCCGCGACCGTCCGCCTCACGCCGTGGCCGGTACTCCTCGCGACCTACTCAACAGGTAATACCTTCCCCAATCGATCCGCTTCATCGCTCCGTAAGAATTGTCGTCGTTAGTGCGCGATTTAGGGCTTCTAGTAGGGAGGCGGGACCCTGAACTCCGGCCGTCGCTGCGGTTGGCCGGCCGCGCCGCCGTGCCCATATGGCGGGGGAAGGAGATGAGGATCGTACCGTTGGATTCTTATCCAACGGTGGAGATTAGACAGAGAGATAACCTTTCGATGGATTGGATCTGGACCATCCATCTTGATCTGACGAGCATGGTGCGGTCTTTGATTACTTGAAATCTCTGCCGTCCCTCGTCGATCCTGCGGCCACCAGAGTATACCGGCTCCTGTGAAGATTAGATCTAATCGTAGTCGTCCACTATTGATCCAACGGCCATGGGCGAGCGATACCCCTTCGCGAGCTCGTTTTTCACAAGACACCCTAGCTTTAACTATAATCAACCCGCGGTCCACTGGAACAGTCCACAGAGTCCTAGAAATTCTTTTGCGCCGGCCCCTGCACTTTTTGTATTTGTGGCCCCGTCCAGAGAGTTATAAAATCAGGAAAATGAATTAGAAAATGAGTTTTTAATATAAAAATAATTCCTAGAATTTGTATAATTCATAGAAAATGCATATGAACTCCAAATTACTCCATTCCAGTTCCTAAAATTTTGTAATTTTATTCTCTACCACCTAGAGCCTCTGTTTTGTCATGAAAACAATTAGAAATTTAATCTCTCACTTAATCCATTTTAAACACATAAAACCTTTGAAAATTCATAACTTAAAATCTATAACTCCAAAATTAATGATTCCTGTTCCTAGAATCTTATTTTAATATGTAGATTATTAACATGTATTTTGTTCTTATGTCTGGTGTGATGTTAATTTTGCCTGTACACTATTTGTTTGTATTGCTACGTTTAGCAGTGAGGACACGAGTCATCTGAAAAGCAAGTTGGTACCTGGAATCTCAAGTCCCAGGCAAGTTGTGCCCTTGATCACTTCTTTTTACCCACTCATGTTCTAATTAATCATAATGATCTGCATAGGTTAATTTTGATGGGACCCAATAGGTTACCCTAGTTTGTCTATCTTTATACCTTGTTTACCACTGAACTTTCTGGGTAGTACTCGCTAGTGCTATATGTGGTTTTGGGTATGGAGATACACTATTCATGATTACACTTTTGTTATCAGTTGTTATTTATTGTTCATGATAAGATCATTATGTTAATTGGAACATGGAGAACCACCCGGGAAAACAGTGCTACCACAAGGGAGGAATGGGACCCCTTGGCTGATTAATTAGGAAAGCTAGTGGAAGACTACCTTACCTGAAAGGGGCAAGGGCAGTAGGGGAGTGGTCAGTGTAGGGAGGCCCTCGGGAGGATTTTGCTGCGATGGCGGTCCTGCAAGGGATTCCTGCATTGGAGCTTCCTATAAACTGTAGCGGGTTTTCTAAAGCTAGTGGAACTTTGTAAAGGCCTCGTAGTGTTACCCTGCCTCGCCTCCTCGGTAGAGGTGTATGGGAAGTCGCGATCCCTTGGCAGATGGGTAACATGACTTGTGGGTAAAGATGCGCAACCTCTGCAGAGTGTAAAACTGGTATACTAGCCGTGCTCACGGTCAAGAGCAGCTTGGACACTCACATGATTAATTTATGGAACTAAATTCAATTTGTCATATGCATTGCTTCACAGGTGATGTTGTTATTTTTGTTCTACTACTTAATTGGGTTTGGTATTTACTTATACTTAGTAATTGCTAATAAAATTTTGACCAACATTAAAAGCAATGCTCAGCTCTAACCATCCTCTTTGGTAAGCCTTACACTTCACGTGAGCTCCCACCTTTGGCGAGTTCATGCACATTATTCCCCACAACTTGTTGAGCGATGAACGTATGTGAGCTCACTCTTGCTGTCTCACACCCCCCCCCACAGGTCAAGATCAGGTACCACAGGATGAGGCGCTTGGAGGATGCTGCGATGTGTTCGTGAGAGGTCTAGGCCGTCGTCTCCCAGTCAACTTTGGGTTGCTGGACCGTTGTCTCCTTATAATGTAATTATTTATTTTGTATAGAACTCCTGTTATATATAAAGATGTGACATTCAATCCTGTGCCATGATTCATCATATGTGTGAGACTTGGTCCCAGCATACCTGGTGTTTATGTTCGCGCCCGGGTCTTGGTGCCCCTGAAACCCGGGTGTGACAGAAGTGGTATCAGAGGAATGTTGACTGTAGGACGAAACCTAGATAGAACTGGACAACCAATACTTACTTACCTCTGCTACTCTGATTCTTTTTAAACTTATTTTAATCTTTTCTCATCTATTTCCGCTTTACTCTGATTATTCTCACCTTTTCATTCTAAAGACAAATGTGGATTTCACACTTTGAAATCCAGTGCCTAAAATAACCTTTAGGAATACGAGACCCACTCTTAGGAACAAAATCAAAAGTATTTTTGTAAATATTTGTATGCTTGAAAGTTTGTTCTTATGATACATGTCTGATTTGGATCTTTGATTGAGTGTGATGAGTGGTGGAGTAATATCCACAATTACATCTGCATATACGTATAGGCATAAATAGAATTCATAAGAAAACTAAGCCACTTAGATTATCCTCCATTAAAATGTATCTATCTCATAGAGATCCCTCTAATCTTAAAAGACTCTCCCATATCTTAATAGATTCATCGTATCCTATAAGATTCTCTCTTATCTTACTAGATCCACCTCATCTCAAAAGATTCTTCTTACCTTAATAAATTCACCTTGTCTTGAAGAGATTCTATCTTATCATAACATATCTAACTAATCTCAAAAGATTCTAACATATCTTAATAATACATATTCTACCCTGTTAGACCTATCTAACCTAAACCAGTCTAATCTAGTCATATCCAATCTAATCTAGATCTTTTCTTACCTAATGCGATCTGATCTAGTGTGGTATAACGTAATCTAACCTAATGTGGTCCACTTAAACATACTAATGACACTAGTAGAAGAGATTAGACCCTACTAGCCATGTATTAACTTAACTTAGCACATTGGATCAACTCAACTATGAGCTAACCCAACCCATGATGAATGGTATAACCTTTCTATTCCCTACCTACCAACCAACAAACTTTTAACCTACATCATGTAGTCTATCTCACCCATATATATCTCTCACCTTGACAGATTCTATCTTACCCTTGGATATTCACCTTATCCGACTGGTTACCCCAATCTGGACATAAAACAAAGATTAAGCCCTACTAAAGAATCTTCAGATTTAAACCAGCTACTAGCTTATTCATTCCGCTTATTGAATAATTTCCTTTGCAAAACTATTACCATATGCTTCTAACTTTCATGGTCAATACCAGGAAAGGAAAGATTATCACGTAACAGCAAACAGAAATGAATCCTCCAAATCCTCCACCTGTTGAAATCAATCAAGTGGTTGCTACCCAAAGACTGGTAATACAACAATTAACAGACCTGGTGACCGAGATGCAAAATCAGATAAGACAAGAACGCGAGGAAATACGTCAGGTCCGCCAAGAAATAAGGCAAGCGCGGTTGGAGAGACAACAACAACAACAACCTCCACCACCACCACCAGCTCCACCAAGCTACATAAACATATATATAAATTATTTGTAAGATCTAGATGTTACTTTAGTTAGTAGATGATATGATATTATTTTAGAAGGAGTAATAAGGTCTATTGACCCTATGTTTTGTTAAAGAATTATGCCTCATGCCGAGATTTCTTTGTTTGTGCATATGTTCCGAGAACAATATGAGTATACATCCCTTTTCTTACAAATCTCGAGGACGAGATTTCTCTTAAGGGGGGTAGGATTTGTAATACCCAAATTTGTAAAAGCATAAGAACTAAGATTATTCTCCCTATATGTGTTGCCTTTACTCATTGGTACATGTGAATAACCACATTGAAAAGTGAATAATTAACAAGTGGCACATAAACAACTTATGCATCATGCTGAGTCTTATATGTTTGTGCATTAAATAAAATAATAAGGGCGATGATAATAAAATAATAATTCTAAAGGTTGGAGTAAACCCTAAATTAAAAGTAGGGTTTTTGAAAATGAGAAGAGGAGGAATGATATGAAATATAAATAATATAGTTATATCTCCAAAGTTGGTATTCTTAATTTCACAATATGATTGAGTATAAATTTGGAACAACTTTGAATTTAAAATTCGGATTCAAATTAAACTTAGAAATAGAGAAGAAAAGAAATAGAAAGGAAAAGAATAAAACAACAACCGGCTTAGGTGGGCTCACGAGGCGATTTTCGGCCCACTTCCGATTTCACTCGTCTCGGCCCAACCCCGACCGGGCGCAGCGCGCCGACAAAAGGGCCCCACCGGGCAGCCTCCCGCGCGCGCTGCCTGCCCTCCCCTTTTCGCCGACACCGCGGGGCCACTAGTCATCCTATCTCTCGCGCGCGCCTGTGTCACGCTATCACCGGCGGGTGGGCCCCCTTGGTCAGGTCATTCGTTCCCAACGGAACGCGACTCACGGGCGGAAACCTCTCGCAGAGATCGGCGGACGGCGGATTCCGCGCGGGGGAGGTTGCTGGCGCCATGGTCGGACTCCCCGGGGCTATAAAGCCGTTGGTCTAGGACCGGTCCTCCCCTCCTCTTGTATAGCTCACGAGTTCAAGTCGGGCGCAAAGTTCTAGCCACCACCGCTGCTCGGAAAGAGGAACCTGTAGATTGCCGCCGCGCCGGAATCGAGCTCAACGCAACCGTACTCACGTTGAGTGTTCAATTGGGTTCGCCCGGCCCTAGGATACGTGATCAACGGCTTGCCTTGGGCGAATCGCGCTCCAGCACCTCGGGTTTTCACACCGGACTTCGGTCTCCGCGACCGTCCGCCTCACGCCGTGGCCGGTACTCCTCGCGACCTACTCAACAGGTAATACCTTCCCCAATCGATCCGCTTCATCGCTCCGTAAGAATTGTCGTCGTTAGTGCGCGATTTAGGGCTTCTAGTAGGGAGGCGGGACCCTGAACTCCGGCCGTCGCCGCGGTTGGCCGGCCGCGCCGCCGTGCCCATATGGCGGGGGAAGGAGATGAGGGTCGTACCGTTGGATTCTTATCCAACGGTGGAGATTAGACAGAGAGATAACCTTTCGATGGATTGGATCTAGACCATCCATCTTGATCTGACGAGCATGGTGCGGTCTTTGATTACTTAAAATCTCTGCCGTCCCTCGTCGATCCTGCGGCCACCAGAGTATACCGGCTCCTGTGAAGATTAGATCTAATCGTAGTCGTCCACTGTTGATCCAACGGCCATGGGCGAGCGATACCCCTTCGCGAGCTCGTTTTTCACAAGACACCCTAGCTTTAACTATAATCAACCTGCGGTCCACTGGAACAGTCCACAGAGTCCTAGAAATTCTTTTGCGCCGGCCCCTGCACTTTTCTGTATTTGTGGCCCCGTCCAGAGAGTTATAAAATCAGGAAAATGAATTAGAAAATGAGTTTTTAATATAAAAATAATTCCTAGAATTTGTATAATTCATAGAAAATGCATATGAACTCCAAATTACTCCATTCCAGTTCCTAAAATTTTGTAATTTTATTCTCTACCACCTAGAGCCTCTGTTTTGTCATGAAAACAATTAGAAATTTAATCTCTCACTTAATCCATTTTAAACACATAAAACCTTTGAAAATTCATAACTTAAAATCTATAACTCCAAAATTAATGATTCCTGTTCCTAGAATCTTATTTTAATATGTAGATTATTAACATGTATTTTGTTCTTATGTCTGGTGTGATGTTAATTTTGCCTGTACACTATTTGTTTGTATTGCTACGTTTAGCAGTGAGGACACGAGTCATCTGAAAAGCAAGTTGGTACCTGGAATCTCAAGTCCCAGGCAAGTTGTGCCCTTGATCACTTCTTTTTACCCACTCATGTTCTAATTAATCATAATGATCTGCATAGGTTAATTTTGATGGGACCCAATAGGTTACCCTAGTTTGTCTATCTTTATACCTTGTTTACCACTGAACTTTCTGGGTAGTACTCGCTAGTGCTATATGTGGTTTTGGGTATGGAGATACACTATTCATGATTACACTTTTGTTATCAGTTGTTATTTATTGTTCATGATAAGATCATTATGTTAATTGGAACATGGAGAACCACCCGGGAAAATAGTGCTACCACAAGGGAGGAATGGGACCCCTTGGCTGATTAATTAGGAAAGCTAGTGGAAGACTACCTTACCCGAAAGGGGCAAGGGCAGTAGGGGAGTGGTCAGTTTAGGGAGGCCCTCGGGAGGATTTTGCTGCGATGGCGGTCCTGCAAGGGATTCCTGCATTAGAACTTCCTATAAACTGTAGCGGGTTTTCTGAAGCTAGTGGAACTTTGTAAAGGCCTCGTAGTGTTACCCTGCCTCGCCTCCTCGGTAGAGGTGTATGGGAAGTCGCGATCCCTTGGCAGATGGGTAACATGACTTGTGGGTAAAGATGCGCAACCTCTGCAGAGTGTAAAACTGGTATACTAGCCGTGCTCACGGTCAAGAGCAGCTCGGACACTCACATGATTAATTTATGGAACTAAATTCAATTTGTCATATGCATTGCTTCACAGGTGATGTTGTTATTTTTGTTCTACTACTTAATTAGGTTTGGTATTTACTTATACTTAGTAATTGCTAATAAAATTTTGACCAACATTAAAAGCAATGCTCAGCTCTAACCATCCTCTTTGGTAAGCCTTACACTTCACGTGAGCTCCCACCTTTGGCGAGTTCATGCACATTATTCCCCACAACTTGTTGAGCGATGAACGTATGTGAGCTCACTCTTGCTGTCTCACACCCCCCCACAGGTCAAGATCAGGTACCACAGGATGAGGCGCTTGGAGGATGCTGCGATGTGTTCGTGAGAGGTCTAGGCCGTCGTCTCCCAGTCAACTTTGGGTTGTTGGACCGTTGTCTCCTTATAATGTAATTATTTATTTTGTATAGAACTCCTGTTATATATAAAGATGTGACATTCGATCCTGTGCCATGATTCATCATATGTGTGAGACTTGGTCCCAGCATACCTGGTGTTTATGTTCGCGCCCGGGTCTTGGTGCCCCTGAAACCCGGGTGTGACACATACCATCTGATCATCTAGTCCCATCTCTAGAAAGGCATAAGCAAGGACTGGATTCTCACACAATTAGCCATAATAGTGTGCTATATGCTCTCTTTGAAAGACATGAATTTCTTTCATCACAGTCCATAGGTTGGTTGGGATTACCGGACGTGGTTGTGGTGCTGACTGCTTGATTGCATCTGAAAGAGTCTTAAAAGCTTCAGTGACAGTGCATATCAATGGATCCTCATCTTCCAACATCATGCGCCCTCTCTTCCTTCTTGCACCACTTCGAGTAGATGAGCCTCCACCATCACGAACTTGACCACTTGGGTTCAATGATTCTCCACTATCACGAGTCGGACTTGCATTGTTACTCTCATGACCAGCCAAGTCTCTAGAATAACCCACACCATATGTATCCACACTTTCAGATGTGTCGAAACCTAGGGGATCATCGGTGCATTTTGCAAACAGTCCAGTTGCTTGCTGATTCCCAAATATGACAGCCATGTAATGGTAGTTCTCAAGTGGCTTGTTGAAAAATTTAGCTTCAGATGGTTTTTTCTGAAATAATATATAGATTCAAATTAAGCAATGCATACAAAAAACACAGATAACACATCTAGCATTTTACTTAAGAAACAGTAGAATTGTTAAACAACCAAAATAGAGTTTTCTGTAGTATTCGACAGAGTCAAAAACAGAGACTTGATAAATTTTTAAACCAAAAATAGAATAGTTAAACCAATACTCTAGCTGTACCAAACATGTGTCAAAAAATTAATAAACTACAGCCATCAAGTTTGTTACACTCGGAAGCATACTTTAGCACATTGGTAGACCTACAACGATTGGAATTGAAGTCAAAGCAGCAAGAAAGCAAAGCGTAGGGCGCAAGGGACGCTGACTGAGAATTGAATTCATAACTATTTGATAGACCTACAGCAACTGGGCCAAAAGAGCTAAAAATATTCATAACTATTTGATTACTTGATTACTGCTACTTGATTACAGCAACTGGGCCAAAAGAGATTAAAAGTTCTAAACAGATCATACACACCTGCACCCGTTCCAAGTAGTTCTTCTTGTTGACTCGTGAAACCCTAACCCTAACAGGGTTGGGTGATGTATTAATAGATGTGGGTAAACTGGGCCAGACCCATTACAGAGGGGTGAGATAGTAATTACACGGGAAAACCCCAAACCCTAAACGGGTATTCTAACACCCCCCCCCCCCCGCAGTCACAACTCTATCCTGTACAGATGTTGAGACTAGAGCGAAAGTCTAAAAATACACTCGACGGTAACCCCTTGGTGAAGATGTCGGCGAACTGCAGCGTGGTGGGGACGCTGAGAACCCAAACGTCACCGGCGGTGACACGCTCGCGGACGAAGTGCAGATCGATCTCTACGTGTTTCGTGCGCTGATGTTGCACGGGGTTGGTGGAGAGGTAGACTGCGCTGATGTTGTCGAAGTAGACGAGGGTGGCACACCGGAGGGGATTGTGGAGCTCGTGGAGGAGCTGTCGCAGCTAGGAGGCCTCTGCCACGCCGTTGGCCATGGCGCGGTACTCGGCCTCAGCACTGGAGCGAGAGACGACGGGCTACCGCTTGGCGGCCCAGGAGACGAGGTTGGCGCCCAGGAACACGGCGTAACCGAAGGTGGATCAACGCGTGTCTGGACAGCCAGCCTAGTCAACGTCGGTGTAGACCACGAGCTCCAACATCGGGGATGGTTGCAGTAGGAGGCCGTAGTCGAGGGAGCCACGGAGGTAGCGTAGTATCTGCTTGAGCGCAGTGAGATGGGGCTCCCGCGGAGTGTGTATATGCAGGCACACCTGCTGGACGGCGTATGCGATGTCGGGCCTAGAGAAAGTGAGGTACTGGAGCGCGCCGGTCAGGCTCCGGTATGACGTCGCGTCGACGACCAGAGGCCCGTCGTCCTCAGAGAGCTTCGCTTGAGTGTCGATAGGCGTGGAGCAGGGCTTGCAGTCAGAAATGCCAGCCTGCTCCAGGATGTCGATGGCATACTGGCGCTGGTGGAGGAAGAGACACTAAGGCCGGCGCTCGGCGGTGATGCCGAGGAAGTGGTGTAGGGGCCCAGGTCCTTCATCGCGAACTCCCACTGAAGGGTGACGATCGTGTGGTGTAGAAGGTCGGCGGTGGATGCCGTGAGCACAATGTCGTCGACGTAGAGCAGAAGGTAGACAGTGTCATCGCTGCGCCGGTAGATGAACAGGGACGTGTCCGACTTGGCCTCGATGAAGCCGATGGAGGCCAGGTAGGAGGCAAAGCGACTGTACCATGCCCGTGGCGCCTGCTTGAGGTCGTACAGGGACCGGTTCAGCCAGCAGACCAGATCCGGACGGTCAGCGTCGATGAAGCCGGTGGGCTGGCTGTAGTAGACAGTCTCCATCAGAGTGCCATGGAGGAAGGCATTCTTGACATCGAGCTGATGGATCGCTCAGTTGCGGGAGAGGGTGAGGGAGAGGACGGCGCAAACAGTGGTGAACTTGATGACAGGCTGAAGGTCTCGTCATAGTCCACTCTGGGACGCTGGGTGAAGCCCCGAAGGACCCAACGGGCCTTGTAGCGGTCGAGGGAGCCATCCGAGGTCAGCTTGTGGCAAAATAGCCACTTGTCGGTGACCACGTTGGTGCCTGGTGGACACGGCACCAGGTCCCAGGTGTGGTTGGCCAAGAGGGCCGCGTACTCCTCCTCCATAGCATAACGCCAATGTGGGTCGACAAGGGCAGTGCGAACGGAGTAGGGTACCGGGGATGCGTCCGGTGGAGTGCATGTCGTATCAGCTGCTAGGATCAGCCGGTCGACGGGGCGAAGAACACCAGCGGCGCGCCGAGTCACCAACGGGTGGACGTGCCCGGGGTCGCGGTGGATGGCGACCGGGTGGTACACTGAAGGCTCGGAGAGGGCCGCTAGAACGTCGGGAGCGGCGGGTATGGCCGACTCGCGGCGGTGATAGACGACAACGAGGTCGGCAAAGCGGACCGTGCTCGTCGACAGGCCCGAGTCGGCAGGCGCCGAGGTATCGACGTGGCCGCGACAGTGGTAGACGAGCACGGGGTTGGCGAAGCAAGTCGGGGTCGATGGGACCGCGCATAGCATGGGCGGAGTCGTTGAGGCCGCGCGTGGCGCAGGCGTGATCGACGGGGCCGCACGAGACGCAAGCATGATTGGCGAGGCCGCGCGTGGCGCAGGCATGATCGACGGGGCCACGCGTGGCGCAAGCGTGATCGACGGGGCCGCGCGTGGCGCAGGCGGGGTCGTCGGGGCCGTGCGTGACGTAGGCATGATCGACGGGGCCGGACGAGGCGCAGGCGTGGCCGATTTGGCCACGTGGGGCATAGGCAGGGTCGACGGGGCCACGTGAGGCACGGGAATGGGCACGAGCAGTGGCGTCGTGGCCGCACGAGGTACAGGTAATGGCGCAAGGCGGGGCGCCGGGGGTGGGGGAACCAGATCAGACTCGAGGAGTGAGTCAAGATCGATGGGTGGGGTGGAGCCTACAAGGGGAAACACATCTTCGTCGAAGACAATGTGACGAGGGATGATGATGCGGTGGGAGGTGGGGTCTAGACACCGATACCCCTTGTGGTCAGGGGAGTAGCCGAGGAAGAGGCAGCGAGTGGAGCAAGGAGAAAGCTTGTTAGGGGCGGTAGCGGAAGTGTTAGGTAGCAAGCACAGCCGAACACGCGCAGGTGGTCGTAGGAAGGGGCTGTGCCGTACAGGGCGAAGTGAGGTGTAGTGTGGCTCACCGCCTTTGAGGGAAGACGGTTGAGGAGATGCATGGCGGTATTAAGGGCCTCTGCCCAGTAGGTGGCAGGGAGAGACACCTGAAATAGAAGGCAACAGATCATATTGGTGCTGGTGCGAATCATGCGCTCGACCCAGCCGTTCTAAGCAGAGGTGTAGGGACACGAGAGACACAACTAGACGCCATGAGTGAGGAAGAAAGAACGGGAGGCGTTGTTGTCAAACTCGCGGCCATTATCGCACTGCAGGGCACGGACCGGGCACCGGAACTGGGTGGATACCCAGGCGAAGAAGTGAGTGAGGGTGGTAAACGTGTCGGACTTCAGCCGAAGGGGGAAAGTCCAAAGGAAATGGGAGTAGTCGTCCAGAATGACCAGGTAGTATCTGTAGCCAGAGAGGCTAAGGACAGGAGACGTCTAGAGGTCACAGTGGACAAGATCAAAGGCCTGAACAGCCCTAGACGTGGAAGTGGAAAAAGGAAGACGAAAGTGACAGCCAAGCTGACAAGCATGATAGAGGCGCTCAGAAGAGCCCCGAGTATAGGATATGTCAGAGTGGCCAGCAAGCTGGGACATGACGTCAGATCCAGGGTGCCCAAGGCGACGGTGCCAAATGGCAGAGGAGGTGGTGGTAGTAGCAAGGGAAGGAGATGAGGATACTCTGGTGTGGGGAGTGGAGGGCAAGTGAAGAGAATAGAGGGGGTCAGAGCTGTCACAGCGAGCGAGCACAGCATGTGTGGGAAGGTGGCGTATGGTGAGACCCCAGGGGTCGAACTCCATAGAGCACTGGTTGTCACTAGTGAAGCGACGAACTGAGAGGAGGGGATGAGTCAGTCCGGGAGCAACAAGGACATCGTTAAGGCAGAATGGTCCTAGAAGAACTGATGCACCTACTGAGGTGACCGGGAGGGTGGAACCGTTGCCAACGACGATGGAGGAAGGATGTGAGGGGTGTGGTGGATGGGAGTGGAATAACGAACTAGTTGTGGGGGTAGTGTGGAAGGAGGCCCCGGAGTCAACCACCCAATCGGTGGTGGGAGGGGGAGGTGGTGGTGGCGAAGGTACGGTGTGAGTGGAGAGGGCTAAAGAAGGTGCCCCAATAGAGGCGCTAGGGAGGGAGGGAGATGACACGGGCTCAACCGCTAGGGAGGCGATCGCAGCACATGGGAAGACAAGCGGTCCAGACACGTGACGACCCGCCTGAGGGTGGATCTCGACGCAGTCCTGGAGAATAGGGTTCCAGGTTGGATCGAAGGTCACGAACATGCCCCGGATGAGCTGGCCGTCATGGAGGAGGGCATGCACAGTCACGAGAGCAGCGGGTGAGGTAAAGCTCATGTATGGTGGGGGTGACGCCATGGAACCGGTGTGGGTGGAGACAACACTGGTAGGAGTAGCGCAACTGCGCGAGTAGCGAGGAGGGCCGTCAAGAAGGGAGCACACAGCCGCTAGGATCGAGTCGGGCGGCATGGCTGGGAACAGAGGCCGACAGCGCCCGACAACAGGGGAAGAGGAGGACGCGGCAGGGAGCGCACGCGGCAGGGAGAAGGGTGGCTGGGGACCAGCGGCCGGAGGGAACAGGGGAGGAGGTCGTGTAGCGCCTGAAGCCTAGCAGTAGTAGCAGAGCGCCGCCACGTCGTCGACGAGGTGGTCCGCGGCGGTGCAGGCAGAGGAGAGCTGGAGGAGGAGGAGAGAAAGGCAAGCACGTAGGGTCACCGGCCGGTGTGCACAGGACCGGGGGCGAGGGCGCGCGGTGACTGGCGAGAGGCTGGAGGGGAACACACCGCCGGTGGCGCGGCAGGAGATTGTAGAAACGGCGGCGGCTCTGCCCTCGATGGAGCAGTGAAAAGGAAGGAGCAGAGGGATAGGGGGCACGTGCTCCGTCGGAGCAGGGGAGCGGTGGGCGTTGCGGGCGAGGATCTCCCCCAGCACGCGCTCCTACACGGCGTCCACGTTGGAGGTCGCACCTTGGCGCAGAAGGTGGCGCGGGACGGTGCGGGGGATGCGGCCGGTGACACGGACACAGAGGGACGGGGTGTGCGCGCTCCGACGGCGTAGGGGCGTGGTGGAGTCGGTCGGTGGCACAGGGGCGTGGCCCAGGCAGAGCCGGCGGCGTGGGCGCGACTGGAGGGTCCACCGGGCGGCACGCGGAAGCAGAGGGGTAGGGGGCGGCGGCCGGGGAAGGGGAAGGGCCGGTGGCGGCTTGAGGGAGGAGAGGGCTAGGCTGGTGGCGGCTGGAGGGAGGAAAAAAAGAATTAACTTGGCTCTGGTACCATGTTGACTGGTGAAACCCTAACCCTAATAGGGTTGGGTGATGAATTAATAGACATGGGTAAACTGGGCCGGGCCCATTACAGAGGAGTGAGATAGTAATTACACGGGGAAAACCCCAAACCCTAAACGGGTATTCTAACACTTCTCATCAAGTAATATTTTTCCAGTTTGCTCACCAAAATGGGCTGAGCTAATCTTCTTATAATTGCAGATGTTTGACCAGCGGGTTCTCCATGTCTTAAGATGATTGGTAACTTGAGAACCAAAAACTTGAACCTAAAATCTTTCCTTCACCACTTTAGCACATTGATTATAGTGCGAGCTTTTGAAACCTTTTCTACTCGAATTCCATCAGCAACCAACTGAGCCAAGTATTTCAAAGCACATGCAGACATGTCTTGTGTCCAAAAAATTTGTGGCTGGGACCTTTGTTCAATTTCTTGGACATCATCCATCTTCCTACAATATTAGAACATTTTAGAATATAGATCACATCTAAGCAAATGAGCAAATAGGCAAAACAACAAAATATCTCACATCCAAAGAATGATGCCACTTTGCAATTTATGCTCTAGTTTTCTTGTACATGGGAAGCTGCTCTAGTTTCCCACATCCAATTTGCAAGTTGCTGCCTCCACTGAACCCATTGTCTGTTTTCTTGTACTTGCTCTTGATGGGAACTTGTTGAACTAGAAGGTTGGTTTGTTGTCCATGCTTCCTCAGGTGGGAGAAAACAATCTGCCCCATGCGATAATATCCAATTGTGGAGGATGCAACATGCAAGAACAACATCTACTTGTGTTTTGAAAGGAAAGAAAGGTCGAGCATCATCAAGAAACTTAAAACGGTTCTTCAGGGATCCAAAGGCACGCTCAACAGTAACCCATAGTTGTGAATGCCTTAAATTAAATAATTCCTTCTCATTTTCTGGCCTGTTATCATTACCCCACCCTTTTAAGTGGTATCAGACACCATGAAAAGGTGGTAAGAACCCTGGCTTTGCATCATAACCGCAGTCAACTAGGTAATATTTTCCTACAATACCATGACATTCATTAGAGAATGATCTATCTTTTGGTGGGTGCATATTGTAGACATTCATTAGAGAAGATTACCTTCAGGTACAACGAGACCATTCTGCCTTTGTAAGGCATCAGCTAGAACGACGACATCATGTGCCGAACCCTCCCAACCAGCTAGCACATATGTGAAGCGAAGGTCAAAGTCTACCGCAGCCATCACATTTAGGGCTGTGAAACTCTTTCTACCTTGAAAAGCTGCCTCACGAGACTTGGGGACACTAGCTCGTATGTGTGTACCATTGAGAGCACCTAGAGGGGGGGGTGAATAGGTGATCCTGTGAAACTTAAACTTATAGCCACAAAAACTTGTTAAGTGTTAGCACAATAATCGCCAAGTGGCTAGAGAAGAGTCTCAACAAAACACAATACCACAAGAGATCAAACACAGAGATGACACAGTGGTTTATCCCGTGGTTCGGCCAAGACCAACGCTTGCCTACTCCACATTGTGGCGTCCCAACGGACGAGGGTTGCAATCAACCCCTCTCAAGCGGTCCAAAGACCCACTTGAATACCACAGTGTTTTGCTTTCTTTTCTTTATCCCGTTTGCAAGGAATCTCCACAAATTGGAGTCTCTTTCCCTTACAAGTATATGATCACAAAGAAGCACAGAGTAAGGGAGGGAAGCAACACACACAAATCCATAGCAAAATGCGCACACACACGGCCAAGAATCGAGCTCAAAAGACTATCTCAAAGTTCTCACTAGAACGGAGCTCGAATCACTGAGAATGACAAACGAATGCGTAAAGACTGAGTGTGGATGATCAAGAATGCTCTAAGGTTGCTTGGATATCTCCTCCATGCGCCTAGGGGTCCCTTTATAGCCCCAAGGCAGCTAGGAGCCGTTGGGAGCAAATCTGGAAGGCCATCCTTGCCTTCTGTCGTCGGGGGCACCGGACAGTCCGGTGCACACCGGACACTGTCCGGTGCCCGATTTCTTTCCTTAACCAGCGCTGCCGACCGTTGCAGACCGTTGCAGATCTGGGAGCCGTTGGCGCACCGGACATGTCCGGTGCACACCGGACAGTCCGGTGCCGTCTTCTAGCCGTTGGCTCGGCCACGTGTCCCGCGCAGATTGCGCGGCCGACCGTTGGCTCACCGGACAGTCCGGTGCACACCGGACAGTCCGGTGAATTTTAGCCGTACGCCGTCGGCGAATTCCCGAGAACGGCTACTTCACGCCGAGCCAGCCTGGCGCACCGGACACTGTCCGGTGCATCACCGGACAGTCCGGTGTGCCAGACCGAGCTGAGTCTTGGCTGTACACAGCCAAGTCTTTTTCACCTCTTTTCTTTTCTTCTTCTTTCTGTTTCTAACACTTAGACAAGTATATTAGTACACAAAACCAATGTACTAAGGCCTAGAAACATACCTTTACTCTTGATTTGCACTTTGTCCATCCATGAGCATAAATTCACATTTAAGCACTTGTGTTGGCACTCAATCACCAAAATACTTAGAAATGGCCCAAGGGCACATTTCCCTTTCAACCATCAACTGCGCCAATACAATTCTACATTATAATTTTGACTTGATGAGAAATAAGAATACCATTATGTGTAGGTCAAAAATAATTTTAGTGTGCCTAGACCATACCTCAAAGTAAGGATACCATCGAGGATTTCCAAGGATTTTGACTGAAGTTTCAAGAGATGGAGGCCTAATAAGGTCATCACGAAGTTCACCAATAGCACAAAGTACTAACTTAAAGTAGTGAAAGGGAAATGTGCCCTTGGGCCATTTCTAAGTATTTTGGTGATTGAGTGCCAACACAAGTGCTTAAGTGAAAATCTATGCCAATTGATGGACAAAGTGCAAATCAAGTCTAAAGGTATGTTTCTAGACTTAGTACATTGTTTTGAGAACTAATGTATTGTGTCTAAGTGCTGGAAACAGGAGAAATCAATTTGGAGATGACTTGGCTCGTTCAGCCAAAGTCTGCTCAATCTGGGTGCACCGGACAGTGTCCGGTGGTGCACCGGACAGTGTCCGGTGCGCCAGGCTGGCTCTAGCGAACTTGCTGCTCTCGGGACTTCGACGGCGGTGTACGGCTATAAATCACCGTACTGTCCGGTGGTGCACCGGACTGTCCGATGAGCCATTCACAGGCAAAGTCGTCGCTCTCGGGAAGTGATTAACGGCGTACGGCTATAAATCACCGGACTGTCCGGTGGTGCACCGGACTGTCCGGTGAGCCAACAGTCGGCCGGGCCAACGGTCGGCCGCGCGATCCGCGCGGGACACATGGCCGAGCCAACGGCTAGGAGGGGGCACCAGACTGTCCGGTGTGCACCGGACAGTGTCCGGTGCGCCAACGGCTCTCAATCTACAACGGTCGGCTTCGCCAAATAAGGAAAGAAATCTGCACCGGACAGTGTCCGGTGGTGCACCGGACTGTCCGGTGCGCCAGGTGACTGAAGGCAAGAATTGCCTTCCTGGAATGCGCTCAACGGCTCCTAGCTGCCTTGGGGCTATAAAAGGGACCCCTAGGTGCATGGAGGAGATAACCAAGCATCCTTTGAGCATTGTTGATCACTCACACTTCATTCTTGCGCACTTGTTCAACATTCTTAGTGACTTGAGCTCCGTTCTAGTGAGAACCTCGTGATATTCTTTTGAGCTCAAGTCTGGGTCTTGTGTGTGCGTATTTGCTGTGATTTTGTGTCTCGTGTGCGTTGCTCATCCCTTCCTTACTCCATGCTTCTTTGTGAACATCAAAGTGTAAGGGCGAGAGACTCCAAGTTGTGGAGATTCCTCGCGAGCAGGATATAGTAAACAAAGCAAAACACCATGGTATTCAAGTGGGTCTTTGGACCGCTTGAGAGGGGTTGATTGCAACCCTCGTCCGTTGGGACGCCACAACGTGGAGTAGACAAGTTTTGTACTTGGCCGAACCACGGGATAAACCACTGTGCCATCTCTGTGTTGATCTCTTTGTGGTTACTGTGTTTTGCTAAGACTCCTCTCTAGCCACTTGGAATTATTGTGCTAACTCCTAATCAAGTTTTATGGCATTAAGTTTTCAAGTTTCACAGGATCACTTATTCACCCCCCCTCTAGGTGCTCTCAATTGGTATCGGAGCCGTTCTCTTCAAGAAAGGGACTAATCACCCGAAGAGATGGATCCTAAGGGAAAGGGGATTGTGAACAATATTCGTGAGAATCCTAGGTACACGAAGATGATGCCCGAGGAGATCCTTGGAAAGTTTGTAAGCGGGCGGATGATGATCAAGGAGGCAAGATATGTCGACGATGCATTGAATGGCCCAATCCAAGAGCCTCAAACTATTGCTCTCAAGGCAACGAGGAGCAAGGAGGCGCTACCTAGCAAGGTGGCACAAGTTGAGGCGGCCGGGCTTAATGATGAAGAGATGGCCCTCATCATCAAGCGCTTCAAGATGGCGCTAAAGGGTCGCAAGGGGCAGCCTAACAAGAACAAGACGAAGGGGAAGCGCTCATGCTTCAAATGTGGTAAGATTGGTCATTTTATCGCTAATTGTCCCGATAATGATAGTGACCAGGAACTAGGGAACAAGAGGGAAAAGAAGAAGTCTTACAAGAAGGCTAAGGGCGAGGCACACCTTGCACTACAAGAAACTGATAAATGTTCGTGGGTAAAATTAAGAACGTGGGTACCCACGTTCTTACTTGAGTTAAGTTCATGGGTTATGTTAAGAACGTGGGTACCCACGTTCTTAAGTTAAGTTCGTGGGCCCTAAAAAAACCGTCGAACTTAACGTGTTAGGAACGTGGGTACCCACGTTCTTAACTTAAGTACGTCGGGCTTGTGCACACCGTCGAACTTAATTCTGAAAACCAAAATCCAAAAATCCCACGCGCGCCGCTCTCTCTCTCATCCCATGTCTCATCCCACCCACACACACACACGCTCCTCTCACCTAGCGCCAGGCCGAGCCGCCATGGGGAATGTGCACGGCGTCGATGCGGACGGCGGCGGCGTGGAGGCGACCACCATCATGGTCTCGGCGGCGGGCGGGCCGGAGGATGCGGCGTCGGTATGGGGAGGGCGAGGAGGAGGAGGGAGGCGGAGTGCGCGGCCGTCGCCGGCCGGGACGCCGCGTGGGGGCAGGACCGGGGCGACTCCCCGACGACATCGCGCTATCGCCCGCGACCTCGGCTTCCACGCCGCGTCGGTTCTTCCGCTGCCCCTTCCCACCGCCTTCCCCGGCCAAGCACATCAAGGCGTCCCTCGCGCGTCGGCTCGGCCATCGCTCGCCGGTCTCCGCGTCGCAGGTGCCTAGGCCGCCCGTCGAGGTCCCGATCCTGGAGCAAGGGGACGGCGGTGCTGGGGAGGTGGAGCGGGAGCTTGACAAGAGCTTCGGCTACGACCGCCACTTCGCCGCCAAGTACGAGCTGGGGAAGGAGGTGGGTCGTGGCCATTTCGGCCACACCTGCCTCACATGCGCCCGCAAGGGAGACATGAGAGGCCAGGTCATGGCTGTCAAGGTCATCTCCAAAGCCAAGGTCTTGCTATTCGTGATCTCACAGTGCTCTTTTACTGGACGCACGGCACGATCTTACCTGTTTCAATCGGCTCGGTTCCTCCACCGGATCATGAACAAACTATGTGGGATGACATAGTTGCCATCCTGTTGTGATCTTTTTTAACTCTCATTTAGTAGACCAGTATCTCTAAAGTGCCACTACCACAGGTGTTGCAATCATAAGTTCATGATTTGCTTCTTGGCTGATTTGCAGGGTGATCAGTTTTTTTTTCCGGTGGTATTGGCATTGGCATTTCCCCGCAGGGTTAGAAGTACATTGTAGAGATCTTGTTTCAGCAATGCCACATTTAATAATGTGCCCATTTTTATGATATGAGTGTTCAACTGTTCATCCATTTATCACCTGTTTCTTGCTTTTTTGTTCTTTCTGTAAGCTATCATGGCATAGTAGTTTATGCAGCTGTAGATCACTAGCTTGGCAGCAACAGAGTTCCTTGTGAGACCTCAGAGAACCTGTTCCCGAGTATCTCCATCATATTGTTGTTCCTGCCATGAGTTTAGGTGTCCCTTGGTCCATTCTGCGTCATTTTATTATATGATCATGTAATACCCAACTTTATAAACTATATTAAGGAGAGAATTTTCTTACGTATTTTTGCCTCTGTTCAACTAAATATGAGAACACCACATCGAAAAGCAAGCAAACAATTAATAATACTGAGAATAACCATGCATCATGTTGGTTTTGTTGTATGTGCATCTAGTAAAAATAATAGCCACAATAAGAAAATAAATTAATGTCACAAATTGAAGATTTAATATCTATTTGGAATATTTAAGAGTGGGAAAGTAACAAAGAAAAGAAGAGAAGAGAGGAAGAAATACTATAAGGTATAAAGTAAATTCTTAAATAAATAAAACATAACATAATGGCCTGATCAAAGATTACATTCAAATATGAGTACATGTTCACTACAATGAGCAAATTCAAATTTGCATTTTGAATAAATAGAAAAGAAAAGAAAGAGGAAATACAAAAGGATAAAAAAGAAAAGATACTGTACATGGATGGGCCAACGAACTTGATTTCGGCCCAAACCAGTGCTGAGCGCACGCCTGTCTCCCTGCCGAGTCACTGCCTGTGGACCCCTCTTGCAGTCGGTCTCTTTCTTCCCCGTGGATCTCGCTTGCGCTGCCCTGAGCTCCACCATGGCCATGCGCTCCAGCCTGCCGCACGGATCCAACGCCCGTGCCACGAATCTCGCCAGCGCGCTATTAGCGGATCCTCAACCACCTGTCGCCGCCCTCGCTGGGAGGATAAGAACCCACCGGGTCAGCACGTTCTTCTTCCCTCGCGCGCCTGCTTCTGCACGGGCCGCGCAGCTTTTCCGCAGTGGAGCTCGCCGGTCGATTCGCTCGCCTGGTACTCGGTCGCGCACGCAGAGAATCGCAACAACCTCCGAGCTGAACTCCACGCCGTGAATCCTCGGGTGTGACCTGGTCATCTCCCCTACGCTGCTGCCGTCGAATTGGGTGGGGCGTGGGTTGTGGAGAAGTTTCCACCGGCTGGCCGAGTCCATCGCGTCGTGGGATTAGACCCCCCTGCGCTCTCTGCTGCGTTTCCAATCCACCCACGTACTGAGTTCCGCGCCACATTGACCACCCATGGCCGACCTCGCCATCAGGAAAGGGTGGGCCGCCACCCATCAACCCACTGTGAGACGTCGCTGCAGCCATGGGAAGTTCTCGGGAATCATCACAGGGTTGCAGTGGAGGCTTCCGTGAACCCATACTGGCGAATTAGTAGCTCGGGTCCTCGGAATTTCTCACCGGCGATAGGGCTCCGCCGTGGCCCCTCCATGTCGTGTGAGCAGACTTCCTCGCGGCGTCATTCCTGGTGAGTTCTCTGCCAAAACTATTGTCATGACGTTGGGATTGCGTAGCACCATGTATAGCAGCGAGTAGGGGCGGGACCACCCGTATTGGACTACTCCGGCGATGGTCCGCCGTGCGTTCCCTGGGCAGTGCCGCCGTGAATTGGGCGTGGGGTTGATGATGCGCGCGCACCGTCGGATCAGTGTGGACGGCTCAGATTAGGCTAGCGTACCCATTCAGACAGACATGATCCAAACCGTTGATCCATCGGCGGGCGACTAGGATTCAAGTTTCCATTCATTAAATCCGGACCGTATGATTTAAATCGGGCGTGTTGGAGCAGGCCCGTGGGACACCCTCTCAGATCGATTTCTGGCCGTGGATTTTTGATCCTAGGGTCACGATCGTGTACCGGTTCGTGCGGGGGAAAGAATTAATCTGCGCCCTAGGTTTCTAATCGGACGGCCCGAACTTCTCCATACCCCTTCGGTCTGGCCATCTTGCTAAAGAGCCCCTGGGAAATCTGTAAATGGAACCCGCCGTCCAGGGGGTATTGTACACTGAGTCTAGGAATAATTACCCGCGAGCCCCTGCACTTCTCAGTAAATGACGCCCAATCCAGAGCTCATGAAAATCAAATAAATAAATTCAGAAATGGATTTTTAATATAAAAACAATTCCTAGAAACTTATTTAATCCATAGAAAATCCATTTTTAGTCCAAATCACTCCATTCCAGTTGCTAAAATTTTGTAATATTGTTCTCTATCACTTAGTGCCTCTGTTTTGGCATGAAAACAGTAAGAGAATTAATTTCTCATCTAATCCTATTTTAATCACATTAAATCTTAGGAAATTCATAACTTGAAATCTATAACTCCAAATTTAGTGATTCCAGTTCCTATGATCTCATTTTAATGTGTAGATTTTTACTGTATATTTTATTTACATGTTTGATGTGATGTTAATTTATGCTATACTATGTATGTATTGTGTTGATGCGAGTAGACGAGCAAGCCACTGTGGATTCTGAGGTTCAACAAGTAGAGATAGTTGAGCAGGAGCTCATTGAAGGCAAGTTGTGCCCTTGATCACTTACTTTTCCCAGCCATGTTCTTATTAATTTTAATGATCTGCATAGGTTAATTTTGATGGGATCCTTTAGGTTACCCCAGTTTTGGTTATCTTGATACCTTGTTCACCACTGAAACATTTTTGGGTAGTACTTGCTATTGCTTTATGTGGATTGGGTTTGGAGATACACTACTCATGATTATCCTGTTATTATCTTGTTATTATTACTATTCATGTTAAGATCATTAAATTAATGGGAACATGGAGCGACCACCCGGGAAAACAGTGCTACCACAAGGGTTTAATGGGACGCCCTTGGCTGATTAACTAGGAAAGCTAGTGGAGGTCTTCCTTACCCGAAAGGGGAAAGGGCAGTAGGGGAGTGGTCAGTGTAGGGAGGTCCTTGGTTGATTTTGCTGCGATGGCGGTCAGGCAAGAACCCTGCACTGGAGCTTCCTATAAACTGTAGCGGGATTTCTGAAGCTAGTGGAACTTTGTAAAGGCCTCGTAGTGTTGCCCTGCCTCGCCTCCTTGGTAGAGGTGTATGGGATTGGCCGTCTCTTGGCAGATGGGTAACATGACTTGTGGGTAAAGATGCGCAACCTCTGCAGAGTGTAAAACTAGTATACTAGCCGTGCTCACGGTCATGAGCGGCTCGGACCCTCACATGATTAATGATGGAACTTAAATTTAATTGGACATTTGCATCGCATTTGGGATTATTTTACTATTACTTTTCTTTATTATTATTAAGGTTTGGTATTTACTTACACTTAGTAATTGCTAATAAAATTTTGACCAACTTATAAAAGCAATGCTCAGCCTCAGCCTTTATTTCATTGATCAGCCTTACACTACATGAACTCCCATCTTTGGTGAGTTCATGCCACATTATTCCCCACGACTTGTTGAGCTATGAACGTATGTGAGCTCACTCTTGCTGTCTCACACCCCCCCACAGGAGAAGAACAGGTGGTCGAAGAGGAGCCGCCTAACACTGAGGCATTCGACTTGATCTAGGTGGCGTTTCTCAGTCGACATTGGCGCCGATGATCCTTAGTTCGTTTTATATTTATTCTTTTACTTTGTAATAAGTCTTCCGCTATGTAATAATACTCTGATGTTTTGTGACATTTATCTCTATACACTCTGTTATTATATATGTTGTCTTCTTGGCGCATGTATGAGATGCACCCGGCTTTGTTCCTTAAAGCCCGGGTGTGACAAATCATAAGTAGTATAAACATAGGGAAAAGTGTAGGAACTAAAGAAATGTCTCTTAGATTCTTGGTGCCAAAGCTGAGGACATGTTGATATTGGGGACTGCTTTCCACTGACATTGTTCTGATTGTTGAATGATTTAATTTTGATCTCAGTTTTACTTGGCATCTAAAATGTTTGTGCAACAAGTTGTCGAGAAAACCTAGTGTACGATAGGCGGCATAGAAGAATTCTACGTGCATGGGTGCATTGATGTTTTCATGCATGTATATTGTCGTTTTTTGAGTGATACAACATTAATTAATTAATGACTATTTTGGCCTGCTATAATTTTCGCTTGTGCTACTGAAATTATTTGAGCAGGAGATGTATTTATTGAATCTATTGTGTTTCTTCCTTCTATATAGTTCTTTATTTGAATTGCGTGCAATTTTGTTCCTTGTTACAACATACACACATACATGGTATATACTTTTTGAGGCTAGAAGCTAACAGATGCTCAAGGGATCCTTTCAATTAAGATTAAGGTTTCTCTTAGACAATCCATCAGTTAGCGCTAAATTCACTTTCCTAGCACCTAGCTCACTGCACCAGGGGGAAAATATATCTTGATCTAGATTTTATATTTAGTTTGCAAAATTCACCTCATTCCTTTGTTTTTCTCTTGCAGATGACAACGACAATATCTATTGAGGATGTGCGCAGAGAGGTGAAAATTTTGAAGGCATTATCTGGACATTCCAATCTTGTCAAGTTTTATGATGCTTGTGAGGACGCCCTTAATGTCTACATAATTATGGAGTATGTTTTTCTTCCTTGCCTTTGCATAATATTGATCTATGTAAAAACTGTGAATATTGCATGTGCTGTTTATCTTGAAACAGCATGTATGATAGTGCTCAAAAGTCACATTGTCTACCTTAGGGTTGATGTTCTCTTGCAACACATTAACATTATATACGGAAAGACTTGCTAACTGTTACTATAGTCCTTCTCTTTCTAGCTAGATTAATGGGAAGTTACATGATAACTGATGTTTTCCTTCACCTCTATTGATCAGGCTTTGTGAAGGTGGAGAACTATTGGATAGAATCTTGTCCAGGTATTACATTTTTTTGAGAAATCATTTTGCGAACACCACTACAAGGTGTAGCTTTGGTACAGTACTATCTGTTTTTGCAGAGGTGGAAGATACAATGAAGGGGATGCAAAAATTATTGTTGAACAGATATTAAAAGTAGTTGCCTTTTGCCATCTTCAGGGTGTTGTTCACCGTAATCTGAAGCCAGAGGTATGTGATCTTCAGGGTGTTGCTGCACCTGCTGCTGTCTCAGTTCCAGAGGGGAAATCTGCAAAGAAGGGTAAGGCTTTTCATAGCTCTATTGTTGCAATGGAATAATTGTTGATTATGTTGTCTTGTTGATTTGTATATACCACACTTATCATAGTGTCACAAGAGTTTTTTTAATCATAATGAGCAGGGAAGAGAAATGCAGAAGATAAGATTGAGAAGGCCGTGAGTGCAAAGAAGCAAAAGACTGTACCTGAAAAAGTTGTGCCGGTTAAGAAGCAGCCCCCTCCAAAGAAAGTTGAGAGCAGCAGCTCTGAGGAGGATTCTTCAGATTCTGAAGTGGAGGTGATATCACATTCTTCTCTTTTGGCTCATGTTTCTCCTTTAGTTAAAAATTATAAGCTATATGCTTGAACTCTGGAGATTGATTTGATTTACTATGTCACAAACCCACAATTGATTGTATGACAGTATTTTCATTGTTACTATATTCTGTGTGTTAGAAGAATCATCAATGATGTTCCTGTTTCGCCATTAGAAACTCATTGTTTAAGTTTGTGATTTGTAGCAGGTTCAGTAGTTGTGGTATGATTCCTTAAGACCATGACTAAATGAAATTGTTTCCATATTTGTCTGTCCTTGCAGCTATGTTGCCCGGGCCATCTATTCCAGTGTTGTCACAGGTAATACATCTACATATGCCACTGGGTCACTTCTGATTACTTCATACCTAATTGTGGGAGGCGTGAATCATGTATTGCTTACAACTTTACATATAACCCTGTAAATGCTTGTCAAATGGATGTTGTTCTCGCAATTTCTGTTTTTTACTTAGCATTTCTCGTTAGGTTGTTTTTTCATCCTAAGTACTTACATTAGATCGACACAGAGATGATTTTTGTAGCTATGATGATGTGTTTCCACATGCTTGCTTGTGTATTGTTTTCACTAATATATTAAATCATCATCATTATTATATAACAATTGTATAAGTTACAATTAACTTTTCCACCTTTGCTAGTGACATACAATCTTTCTAGGATGTAGTTATTTTTTGTATACATCCGTTGGATTCACCCACCTTCATGACTACTTTTCACGTGACCTTCCTATTAATTGTCTAACATGCTTGTCATCTTTGTGTAGTCCTTTCTGGTTTGGCAACTTATCTTATCTGCCCTCATCTTGGGAAGGAAATATAGAGCAAATCAAATCCTTGGCTGCTTGCTTGTTACAACTGGAGTAATTCTAGCAGTGGTCGGGTGTGTATCGGAATAGTTGTTCTTATTTTGCTTACTCTTCTGATGCACTTCCGTAACAATCTCTAAATAATAATGAGTTGTTATCTATTATATTGTACACCATGTTTTTTTTTAAAATCTAGCATGCTCATGTAAAGATGATGCTGATTATCAAAGCTCCTGGTTCATTCTAGATACCGCTGATTGCATCTTAGGATCGACATACAATATAAGAGAATTTGCATATGCCATTCTAGATTTTGAGTTTCTCTTAGTCATCCTATTTTCTTGATGAACACAGTGGAGCCAGTAATGGTCCGATTCTCTTTGAAGTCAAATTCTTTTGGCCAGCAGTAATGATGATTTCAGCTGCATTTCAAGCTGCTGCTTCCATTATCAAGGTTGAGTGTTCATAGTAGGTTGTGGTGGGATTTTCATGTTAATCCAGCTATATAGTTTTTTTTTACTATTATAGGAGTTTGTTTTCATTAATGGTGCAAAACACCTTGAGGTTCGTTTAAACCTCAGTTTTTTGTTGTCATTAATTTTCTGATATTGAAAGCATGAACTATAATTTGGTATCTTCTGTTTATATAGGGAAAGAGGCCTGATATATTTGTAGTCAACTCTTTTGGTTCTGGTTTCCAGGTAAGACAATAGAGATTCACTTCTTTCAATAATTGTTCCTTTTGCTCACTGAAAATCTTTGTTGTTGCACCATACAGGCACTTTTTATTTTCCTACTCCTTCCATTTCTCTCTAACTTGAAAGGGATTCCTTTTGCTGAACTCCCTTCATACCTAACCCATGGTGCTGCATGCTTTCTGAATGTTGGAGGGAATCTGAAGGGTGAGTATTGTTTCTCATATCACATTCAGGTGGTAAATAAGTGGAGCTTCTCATATTATATAATTTCAAATCTATGGTTAATTAGAGAAAAAAGTGTTGTTCTCATATCGTGCAGTGGCAAAGGTTATTTTCAGGGGGCAAAACTGATGGTTATAATTTTTTTCCATAGTTGGTAGGTGTATTTTAGTGGTGGAGCTAACTTTGCGGATAGATGTCTCAATTCTAGTGGTGGAGCTACGAACAACAATCCGATGTCCTGATCGAGAGCGATGGAGCTAATGTTTGAACTTGTGTATTTGAACTTGTGAACTACAAATGTGAACTATGGATGTGAACTTATGTGAATTTGTGAACTTATGTATTTGGACTTAATTATGTGAATTTGTGAACTTATGTATTTGGACTTGTGTGAATTTGTGATATGAACATATATCCATGTGCTTGAAATCTGTATTGTATGTGATATTCTGTGTTGCATGTGATATTATGTGTGTCTAATTTTTCATTTCTATATTTTTTATTTTTTTCTGGAAAAGAGTTAAGAACGTGGGTATCGTCGAACTTAATGGGCAGCCCTCACCGACCCACGCAGGACCCATAAGTTCGACGGCCACGTGGCCCCGTCGAACTTAACTGTAAGAACGTGGGTGCCGTCGAACTTATGGGAAAAATTCGATGGCCCCCGTCGAACTTAAAAACCCACGTTCTTAACCTTAAGTTCGACGGTACCCACGTTCTTACATTTAAGTTTGACGGTACCCACGTTCTTAACCGTAAGAACGTGGGGGCCGTTGAACTTACTTCTTTAAGTTCGTCCAAAAATCGCCGTCGGCTATATTCGTCGGTAAACCCATGTTCTTATGGTAAGTTCGACGGCCTATTACATTAAGTTCGATGGTTTTTCACCCACGTTCTTTAACCAGTTTCTTGTAGTGTTGGCAAGGAGTGGGACTCGGATTGTTAGTCGTCCGACTCCGACAACGAAGGACTCGCCGCCACCGCCTTCAACAAGTCATCCCTCTTCCCCAACGAGCGTCACACATGCCTCATGGCGAAGGAGAAGAAGGTATGTACTCGAGATACTACTTATGCTTCTTCAAGTGATGATGAGTCTAGTGATGATGATGAAATAGACTATTCTAGTTTATTTAAAGGCTTAGATAGAAATAAAATTGATAAGATCAATGAATTGATTGATGCTTTAAATGATAAGAATAGGTTATTAGAAAAGCAAGAGGATCTTTTGTATGAAGAACATGATAAGTTTGTTGAGGCACAAAAATCCCTTGCTTTAGAAATTAAAAGGAATGAAATGCTTTCTTATGAATTGTCTACATGCCATGACTCTATTTCTAGCTTAAAGAGCATAAATGATGATTTGAATGCTAAGTTAGAAATAGCAAATAAATCAACATCTTGTGTAGAACATGTTACAATTTGCAATAGGTGTAAAGATTTTGATGTTGATGCTTGTAGTGAACACCTAGTTTCAATTTCTAAATTGAATGATGAAGTGGCTAGTCTTAATGCCCAACTTAAGACTAGCAAGAGTGAAATTGATAAAATAAAATTTGCAAGGGATGCCTACACGATTGGTAGACACCCCTCAATTAAGGATGGTCTTGGCTTCAAGAGGGAAGTCAAGAACTTAACAAGCCATAAGGCTTCCATCTCCACCAAGGAGAAAGGGAAGGCCCCTATGGCTAATAGTACTCAAAAGAACCATGCTTTCATGTATCATGATAGGAGACAATCTAGGAATGTTAATAGAAGTTGTGATGCTTTTAATTCTCATGCCATGATTGCTTCTAGTTCTTCTATTATGCATAATAGAAATTTGGCTAAGAAAAATGCTATGCCTAGAAGAAATGTTGTTCATGTTCCTAGGAAAGTAAACAATGAACCTTCTACAATTTTTCATACTTGTAATGCTTCCTTTGCTATTTGTAGAAAGGATAAGAAGGTGATTGCTAGGAAGTTAGGGGCAAGATGCAAGGGAGATAAAACTTGCATCTGGGTCCCTAAGACTATTGTAACTAACCTTGTAGGACCCAACATGAGTTGGGTACCTAAGACCCAAGCCTAAATTTGCCTTGCAGGTTTATGCATCCGGGGGTACAAGCTGGATTATCGACAGCGGATGCACAAACCACATGACAGGGGAGAAGAAGATGTTCACCTCCTACGTCAAGAACAAGGATTCCCAAGATTCAATCATATTCGGTGATGGGAACCAAGGCAAGGTGAAAGGGTTAGGAAAGATTGCTATTTCATCCGAGCACTCCATTTCTAATGTATTCTTAGTTGAGTCGCTTGGATATAATTTGTTATCCGTTAGTCAATTATGCAATATGGGATATAATTGTTTATTCACAAATGTAGATGTGTCTGTCTTTAGAAGAAGTGATGGTTCATTAGCTTTTAAGGGTGTATTAGACAGCAAACTCTATTTAGTTGATTTTGCAAAAGAGGAGGCCGGTCTAGATACATGCTTAATTGCTAAGACTAGCATGGGCTGGCTGTGGCATCGCCGTTTAGCTCATGTGGGGATGAAGAACCTTCACAAGCTTCTAAAGGGAGAACACGTGATAGGTCTAACTAATGTAACTTTCGAAAAAGATAGACCTTGTGCAGCTTGTCAAGCAGGTAAACAGGTGGGAAGCTCTCATCATACCAAAAATGTGATGACCACATCAAGACCTTTGGAGATGCTTCATATGGACCTCTTCGGACCCGTCGCCTATCTAAGCATAGGAGGAAGTAAGTATGGTCTTGTTATAGTTGATGATTTTTCCAGCTTCACTTGGGTATTCTTTTTGCAGGATAAATCTGAAACCCAAGGGACCCTCAAGCGCTTTCTAAGGAGAGCTCAAAATGAGTTTGAGCTCAAGGTGAAGAAGATAAGGAGCGACAATGGGTCCGAGTTCAAGAACCTACAAGTGGAGGAGTACCTTGAGGAGGAAGGGATCAAGCACGAGTTCTCCGCTCCCTACACACCACAGCAAAATGGTGTGGTAGAGAGGAAGAACAGGACGCTCATAGACATGGCGAGGACGATGCTTGGAGAGTTCAAGACCCCCAAGCGGTTTTGGTCGGAAGCCGTGAACACGGCTTGCCATGCCATCAACCGGGTCTACCTTCACCGCCTCCTCAAGAAGACTTCGTATGAGCTTCTAACCGGTAACAAACCCAATGTGTCTTACTTTCGTGTATTTGGGAGCAAATGCTATATTCTAGTGAAGAAAGGTAGAAATTCTAAGTTTGCTCCCAAAGTTGTAGAAGGGTTTTTGTTAGGTTATGACTCAAATACAAAGGCGTATAAGGTCTTCAACAAATCATCGGGTTTGGTTGAAGTCTCTAGCGACGTTGTATTTGATGAGACTAATGGCTCTCCAAGAGAGCAAATTGTTGATCTTGATGATGTAGATGAAGGAGACGTTCCAACGGCCGCAATACGCACCATGGCGATTGGCGATGTGCGACCACAGGAACTCGAGGAGCAAGATCAACCTTCTTCCTCAACGATGGTGCATCCCCCAACTCAAGACGATGAACAGGTTCATCAAGAAGAGGCGTGTGATCAAGGGGGAGCACAAGATGATCAAGTGATGGAGGAAGAAGCACAACCGGCACCTCCAACCCAAGTGCAAGCAACGATTCAAAGGAATCATCCCGTCGACCAAATTTTGGGTGACATTAGCAAGGGAGTAACTACTCGTTCTAGATTAGTTAATTTTTGTGAGCATTACTCCTTTATCTCTTCTATTGAGCCTTTCAGGGTAGAAGAGGCCTTGCTAGATCCGGACTGGGTGTTGGCCATGCAGGAAGAGCTCAATAATTTCAAGAGGAACGAAATTTGGACACTGGTGCCTCATCCCAAGCAAAACGTTGTGGGAACCAAGTGGGTGTTCCGCAACAAACAAGACGAGCACGGGGTGGTGACAAGGAACAAGGCTCGACTTGTGGCAAAAGGTTATGCCCAAGTCGCAGGTTTGGACTTTGAGGAGACTTTTGCTCCTGTGGCTAGGCTAGAATCTATTCGTATTTTGCTAGCATATGCCGCTCACCATTCTTTCAGGTTGTTCCAAATGGATGTGAAGAGCGCTTTCCTCAACGGGCTAATCAAGGAGGAGGTGTACGTGGAGCAACCCCCTGTCTTCGAGGATGAACGGTACCCCAACCACGTATGTAAGCTCTCTAAGGCGCTCTATGGACTTAAGCAAGCCCTAAGAGCATGGTATGAATGCCTTAGAGACTTTTTAATTGCTAATGCTTTCAAGGTTGGGAAAGCTGATCCAACTCTTTTCACTAAGACTTGCGATGGTGATCTTTTTGTGTGCCAAATTTATGTCGATGACATAATATTTGGTTCTACTAATCAAAAGTCTTGTGAAGAGTTTAGCAGGGTGATGACGCAGAAATTCAAGATGTCGATGATGGGCGAGTTGAACTACTTTCTTGGGTTCCAAGTAAAGCAACTCAAGGATGGCACTTTCATCTCCCAAACAAAGTACACACAAGACTTACTAAAGCGGTTTGGGATGAAGGACGCGAAGCCCGCAAAGACTCCGATGGGAACTGACGGACACACCGACCTCAACAAAGGAGGTAAGTCTGTTGATCAAAAAGCATACCGGTCCATGATAGGTTCTTTGCTTTATTTATGTGCTAGTAGACCAAATATTATGCTTAGTGTATGCATGTGTGCTAGATTTCAATCCGATCCAAGGGAGTGTCACTTAGTGGCAGTGAAGCGAATTCTTAGATATTTAGTCGCTACGCCTTGCTTCGGGATCTGGTATCCAAAGGGGTCTACCTTTGATTTGATTGGATATTCAGATTCCGACTATGATGTATGTAAGGTCGATAGGAAGAGTACATCGGGGACGTGCCAATTCTTAGGAAGGTCCCTGGTGTCATGGAATTCTAAGAAACAAACTTCCGTTGCCCTATCCACCGCTGAAGCCGAGTATGTTGCCGCAGGACAGTGTTGCGCGCAACTACTTTGGATGAGACAAACCCTCTGGGACTTTGGCTACAATCTGAGCAAAGTCCCACTCCTATGTGACAATGAGAGTGCTATCCGCATAGCGGACAATCATGTTGAGCAGAGCCGCACAAAGCACATTGACATCCGGCATCACTTTTTGAGAGACCACCAGCAAAAGGGAGATATCGAAGTGTTCTATATTAGCACCGAGAACCAGCTAGTCGATATCTTTACCAAGCCTCTAGATGAGAAGACCTTTTGCAGGCTGCGTAGTGAGCTAAATGTCATAGATTCGCGAAACTTGGATTGATTTATAGCATACATGTGTTTATGCCTTTGATCATGTTCCCTTATGCATATTGTTGTTTATTTATGGTGCTCAAGTTGTACAAACACTCCCCGGACCTCAAAAGTCCATGTATGAGTGATGCACATATTTAGGGGGAGATGTGCTACAACTTGACCCTTTGAGACTAACTGTGTGCTTGAGTTTGCTTGATTTAGTCTCAAAGGTGGATTGAAAGGGAAAGGTGGACTTGGACCATAAAAGACTTCCACTGCACTCCGATGAGAGGGTAACTCATTCCAAGTTCATTTCAATCTCCTTATTGCTTTTGTACTCTTATGTGAAGATTTTGGTGAGGCAATGAGGTTTAAGGGCCAAAATTGATCCCGTTTTGGTGCTTGATGCCAAAGGGGGAGAAAATAAGGCCAAAGCAATAAATGGATCAGCTACCACTTGAGAAATTTTGAAAATAGTAGAATAGAGCTTTTGGTTTGTCAAAACTCTCTTATTGTCTCTCTTGTCAAAAGTTGGCCTCTTGTGGGGAGAATGGTTGATTATGGGAAAAGGGGGGCTTTTGGTTTGTCAAAACTCTCTTATTGTCTCTCTTGTCAAAAGTTGGCCTCTTGTGGGGAGAATGGTTGATTATGGGAAAAAGGGGGAGTTTTTTAAATCTTTGATCAATTTCTCTTGGAACAACTCTATTTATGTCTCTACAATTGTGTTTGAATTAGAGATAGGCGATTGAGGTTGATTTGCAAAAACAAAACCAAGTGGTGGCAAAGAGTGATCCATATATGCCAAATTTGAATCAAAACAATTTTGAGTTCTCATTTGTATTGATGTTGCACTTCTTTTAGTTGCTTTTTGTTGTGTTGGCATAAATCACCAAAAAGGGGGAGATTGAAAGGGAAATGTGCCCTTGGGCCATTTCTAAGTATTTTGGTGATTGAGTGCCAACACAAGTGCTTAAGTGAAAATCTATGCCAATTGATGGACAAAGTGCAAATCAAGTCTAAAGGTATGTTTCTAGACTTAGTACATTGTTTTGAGAACTAATGTATTGTGTCTAAGTGCTGAAAACAGGAGAAATCAATTTGGAGATGACTTGGCTCGTTCAGCCAAAGTCTGCTCAGTCTGGGTGCACCGGACAGTGTCCGGTGCGCCAGGCTGGCTCTGGCGAACTTGCTGCTCTCGGGACTTCGACGGCGGTGTACGGCTATGGCTCACCGGACTGTCCGGTGGTGCACCGGACTGTCCGGTGAGCCATTCACAGGCAAAGTCGTCGCTCTCGGGAAGTGATTAACGGCGTACGGCTATAAATCACCGGACTGTCCGGTGGTGCACCGGACTGTCCGGTGAGCCAACAGTCGGCCGGGCCAACGGTCGGCCGCACGATCCGCGCGGGACACGTGGTCGAGCCAACGACTAGAAGGGGGCACCGGACTGTCCGGTGCGCCAACGGCTCTCAATCTGCAACGGTCGGCTTCGCCAAATAAGGAAAGAAATCCGCACCGGACAGTGTCCAGTGGTGCACCGGACTGTCCGGTGCGCCAGGCAACTGAAGGCAAGAATTGCCTTCCTGGAATGCTCTCAACGGCTCCTAGCTGCCTTGGGGCTATAAAAGGGACCCCTAGGCGCATGGAGGAGATAACCAAGCATCCTTTGAGCATTGTTGATCACTCACACTTCATTCTTGCGCACTTGTTTGACATTCTTAGTGACTTGAGCTCCGTTCTAATGAGAACCTCGTGATATTCTTTTGAGCTCAAGTATGGGTCTTGTGTGTGCGTATTTGCTGTGATTTTGTGTCTCGTGTGCGTTGCTCATCCCTCCCTTACTCCGTGCTTCTTTGTGAACATCAAAGTGTAAGGGCGAGAGACTCCAAGTTGTGGAGATTCCTCGCGAGCGGGATATAGTAAACAAAGCAAAACACCGTGGTATTCAAGTGGGTCTTTGGACCGCTTGAGAGGGGTTGATTGCAACCCTCGTCCGTTGGGACGCCACAACGTGGAGTAGACAAGTTTGTACTTGGCCGAACCACGAGATAAACCACTGTGCCATCTCTGTGTTGATCTCTTTGTGGTTATTGTGTTTTGCTAAGACTCCTCTCTAGCCACTTGGCATTATTGTGCTAACTCCTAATCAAGTTTTGTGGCATTAAGTTTTCAAGTTTCACAGGGTCACCTATTCACCCCCCCCCCTCTAGGTGCTCTCAAGTAGCGACTGACAGTTTCCCCTGATCTCTTGAAATTTTTTCCTACAACAACATTCCTCTCGTTGTGACCAATTGTGTGAAGGAACATTGCTACTTGTTCCTCAACACAACAATGGATACTATCAGAAAGAAGGCTTCTTTGTTTCAGTGTATCACACAACAAAAAGAATGGTGCTCTCCTCAATCTTAGCATGCACAAACAACTCGTATCATCTTTATGGTAAATACTAGAAAGGTAGTCATTTCGTTTCATTTCCATATCAATCATTGGGGCATATGAAATCAGTTTCCTTTTCATCTTCCTCCTCACAATCAGAATATAATAAAATGTAGCGGCGGCTAGAGCAACAACTTTAATAATTAAAGATCTTCTTATTTCATTAGCATCCATGTACATGAAGTTCAGAGAGCTTTAATACATAAAAATACATACACATGATTACATATGCATAATTTATAGTCTAGCTAAAAAATACAGAATAGACCCAACCCAATACAGAATAGATAAGAAACAATACAGAAAAAAGATGAAAATAAACATAACAGATTAGATTGTTACCTTACGCTGGTGATGAGAGAATTAAAGACCAAGATATGTGTAAAGAGAGAATTAAAGACCTGCAAGAGAAACAAGAAGAGAAGATTGGTAAGAAACTGAATAAGTTATGAATCAAGTTAATGTGCAGATTTCTTTAAGTCATGAGAAATTGAATAAGGTAAACTGAACTATGTAGTATGACATAAGGAAGTATCGCCACACGATGGCTAGCAAATACAGATTCAACCTGTATAAATTCAATCTTGCTACATCTACTATAGTTTTTTTCAGGGTATGGCTGGTGGAGAACTGGTGGTAGTTCCTGTAGACAAAACAGGATTTGTTCCTAAGGATGCTACTATAGTTGGAAACACTTGTCTGTATGGAGCTACAGGAGGTCAGGTATTTGTGAGAGGAGAGGCAGGAGAAAGATTTGCTGTTAGAAACTCTCTATGTCAGGCAGTGGTTGAGGGCACCGGAGATCATTGTTGTGAGTACATGACTGGTGGCTGCGTAGTCTTAATTTGTAGAGCTAGGAGGAATGTTGCAGCTGGAATGACTGGTGGTCTTGCCTACATTCTAGATGAGGATGATACACTTGTCCCAAAGGTTCATAAGCTCCGAATTTTAAGTTTACCTCATGTAATTCTTTTGATGTATTATTTGCCGTTGACAGGACACCACATGATGTGATTTTGGTTGGTGTTTTTATAACTTTCTACTTTCTTAATAATAAGTCAACAAGGAAATCGTCAAAATGCAGAGAGTGAATGCTCTAGCTGGGCAGATGCAGCTAAAGGGCTTGATTGAGGCCTATATTGTAAGCTGCTTTTTGTTGCAAGTATCTTTTTGAAGTTTACCACAAGTATCTATGGAGCGCGTCCCAGTTGCTGGGTAGGCGCGTGATCTCCTCGGCGTACTCGTGCAGGTCACTCAGGTCCTGGAGCAAGGCGCGCAGGGCGTGCGCTGGTGGTGGGGGCGACACTAGAGTGCAGCAAGACCTAAGGCGCTGCAGCTCCTGCTCGGCTTTGAGGATGAGGGAGTGGGGCCTTGTGGGCAAACTGATGAATCGCGGATGGGCGGCCATGGATCGGCCGGTGAGACGAAGAGAGATGTGAAGAGCGACGCCTAGATCTGGTAGTGTGAGGAGCGGCAGTTGGGTGAGTACCTCGAGCGGGGATGGAGGGTCGCTGTCGCCGCCACCGAGAGATCGCCTCAGAGCTGCCCTGCCGCCGCCCCTGTGCGAGATGCGAACGGGAGCGCGGTCATCCGATTGATTTGGAGGAATGAGTCGTTGCTAGGGTTACGTTGTATTTTGGAATGAGTGGATGACGAATGGGTGGGCTCCGTGACGCTATCTAAACGATTTAGTAGGCTTGGATACAGGTTCGGATCACTCTGGACCATGCCGTGCTGCTAACCAAACACACTGTATGTTGCTATGTATGGGAGTTTTATTCACATGTGTTTCTTCTATATGCACGGAGGCTGTCTTACACATGCGGGTGTTGAGTTTTTTATTAAATTCAATACTATTTCTACAATGTGAGAGCGATGCAAACATAAAGCAAGATCAAAAGAACCATTTAGAGCCAACATACCTGGCCGCCAGAATCGTCTCTCTACTTATTTTGGCACGACGAAAAGGTCAATGACACGGGACCTATCATTTCCTCAAGGGTCGTCCGCCAGCTTTGTTGTAGACTTGTAGTTTGCTGACAGGCAGCATCACACCCTGCAAATCCTCAGGCTACAACAAACCAAAAATGGACAAAACGCAGGTGGGGGAGAAAGGAGAAAGATGAGATTAATTTGGGACCTAGACCCAGGTGCACTGGAAGTGGATGTCGGAGAGCATCTACGTGGCGAAATGGGAGCCAAAGATCTTCAGCGCAGACACCTTCTACTATGGCCCTCCCTCGTCCACTACCATGTGCCCCATTCCATGGACGATGAGTGTCTCCAATCTCCGGCATGCCACCACTGCCATTGTCTGTTGTGCTCCGACTACGGCTGTGACGACGCCTTCTACTTTGGCCATCTCACCTCAACGTCTGTGCGTCCCACTCCATTGTGTACCTATCCTGCTCCTCAATTCATCCAATCCTGCTTCGAGCCGGCCATGCACTGGCGCGCCGGCACCGCCGTGCCCAGGGAGTTGTAGGAGGGTGGAATAAATGTTCAAGCATCTGCTCGCCTCCACGAGCTGGGCGAGGCAGGGAGCTCGAGGGCGCAGAGTTAGCGCGGGCGGGGCAGGGAGTTAGGGGCGGAGGGTTGGTGTGAGCAGGGCAGGGAGGTGGTGGTGGAGGGTTGGTGCGGGCGGCAGAAGGAGGAAGGGGCCGGCCCCGTACGAGGGATGGGTCGCGGCCTCACGGGCGAGAGAAGCACCGAGAAGGTTCTGGGGCAAGACTGTGGAGGGGGAGTGCTCGACGAGGGGTGGAGGCTGGTGCCCCGTTGATTAGAAATCGAACGCGTCGGAACATTCTGGGCGACATGGACACCGCGAGAGAGCTGAGTTTGAACCGACTTTCATATATAGGAAACTTAGCAATCTGAAGTTACATTACAAAAATTTCGTGGTAGGGAATTTTATATTTTTATTTTTAAAATATTTTTTATAAATAATTCTATCGTAAATTTATTTCCAAATCTAACTTGTTTGGCCATGCTAATTTTTTTAGCACAACCACACTGTCGTATTACGCCAGACCGGTTAGCACGATAGGCTGCATCTGCAACGTGATACTTCTGCCTAATTTTTGAAGTAAAATCTAACTTGGACATATAAGCAAAGTAGTTTAGGTGGATCGATTATGTTTTACAAACTTGTTTCAAGAGTCCACCTTTATTTTATGTGCACATCTACTAGCTGCATGTGACATATTTTTAGGTTACAATAACTGTCAGAAATTTTAGCTAGTAATTTTAGCTGTAAGTTATATTTAGTTTTTTAGATTATATGCATGTGTTAACTATCTATGTTATGTTTAGGTATTTTTTAGGTTTTATGTAGTAACTATGTTTAGGTTATATTTAGTTGGGTAGTTAGTTTAGATTATATTTCTTAGAATAATTTTGAAGAATTGATGTAGTTTGCTCAAATGCTTTTGTAGATGGATATTTTAGTCCATCTGTTTCATGGTGGAAGAGTTAAACAAGATGGGAAATTTGAGAATATGTAATATGCGGTGGAAATGTTTGAGATATTGTCTAGCTTTCATGATCTTTGTAGGTTAAGGAGAAGTTTGTTGGTGATTTTAAATTGAGGGGGAGGTTTGGTTGTGGGAAGAGTAGGGCACACTTTGTGTTAATGCCTTTGTGCAACAAGGCTCATTGGTCGCACTACAAAATGGTAGTCCAAGAAGCAAATGTGGTGTTGCTTGAGGTAGCGGTGGAGAATGGACATAAGAAGGGGGGATTTGTCATCCTTTGATGGTGTTGGTGGTAATGAACACCAATTGAGGGTCCATGTCAAGGAACCATCAAGCAACATGGTTTTTGGATAGTCAATTGATACATGAGCCACTTTAGTCTACTCTGTTGGCAGCCAATGAATCTACATGGCATTTAGATGTAGTTGTGAATAACATCTTCGATGTGGGTTCATTCACGTAAAATGAGTGGGACCAATAGGAGTATAACACGCTTCATAATGATGATACCACTGAATCAGAATACTCAGACAAGGAGGAGTAGGGTTGTGTTCAAAGAAGGGATGGTGATGAAGGAGAAATTACCTCAAAATATAAATGTAATTGTGACCTGGGACCAATTGACAATAGAAGGTTCAAAGATGTTTGTAACCTAGGACCAATAAATAGAGGAAGCTCTGGCCCAACGGTGTCATCCGGTTCAGCCACACTAGGTTCGAGCGGCTATAAAAACACTCCCAGGCCGCTAAGGATTAGGTTTTAGCGGCGGTGGCGGTTCCCTCGAGTGTGAGCGGTGGCGATCCCGGGGGCCAGCGGCGGCGGCGCCCCTCTAGGATCGAGCGATGGCGACGCTCACGAGGCGGGCAAGCAAGCGGTGATGGCGCTCCCGAAGCAGACGAGCGACGGCGGTGGCGGTTCCCTCGGGCGTGAGCGGTGGCGATCCCAGGGGCCAGCAGCGGCGGCGCTGTGATATCCTGGCCCCTGGGATGGTGATATCGTGACCCAAGGCTTAATAGAATTAATAGAGTATTCATATCAAAAAGGTGCATCTTTTTTTCGGAAGCCTATCTCGAAGGAACCTCCAAGTTAAGCGTCCTTGTCTTGGAGCAATTTGAGTTGGGTAACCGACCGGAAAGTTTTCTTGGGTGCGCATGAGTGAGGACAAAGTGCGCACAAAAGGCTCGTGTTGGTCCGTGTTGACGATATATGATCCTGGAGAGCTGCCAGGAGTAAGTACCGCTGGTCTAGGGATTGGACGGGGTGTTACAAGTGGTATCAGAGCCGATCCTCGCGGTTTCACGGGCGTGTGTGGGTTAGGGGTTCGGGTATATGGCGCATGGCAAATGTGGGTCTGGAGTGGTCATATGACATGGCATATGACGACACTAGACACACAGACGTGGCTAAGAGGGAGGGTCCTGGATTGGGGTTGACCGACGACGAAGTCGGTCTTCTAAGGGGGGTGGATTGTGATATCCTGGCGCCTGGGATGGTGATATCCTGACCCAAGGCTTAATAGAATTAATAGAGTACTCATATCAATAAGGTGCATCTTATTTTTCGGAAGCCTATCTCGAAGGAACCTCCAAGTTAAACGTGCTTGTCTTGGAGCAATTTGAGATGGGTGACCGACCGGGAAGTTTTCTCGAGTGCGCATGAGTGAGGACAAAGTGCGCACAAAAGGCTCGTGTTGTTTCATGAGGACGATATATGACCCTAGAGAGTTGCTAGAAGTAAGTACCGTTGGTCCAGGGATTGGACAGGGTGTTACAGGTGCTCCTCCAGGATCGAGCGACGACGACGCTCACGAGACGGGCAAGCCATATTGCCTGGTACTGTGACCGGCAGCTAAATTGTTCGTTCTTGACTGACCACTGGGCCCCAGTGTCTACTCCATTCCAGCTGGACGTATGGATAGTTGTGCTGTTGAAAAGATCTAGCGTATGGTTGTGTAGTTAAACTACATACACCAGCCAAAAGTACAGATGACTACTCTATTTGCATGCCTCTCTTTGGAGTGAGCCTGCATTTGTGTGGATAGCGTGCGCGAGAGACGAGGCAGCTGGCCAGAATTGCGAGGTCTAGTCCGAGAGCCTGGCTGGTTTCGATTTCGAAATTTCGAAGTGAAAGTGATCACTCCCCGCCCGCCCAAGTGCCATGCCCTCGTACACCAGACTGACACAAAGAGAGCTCAGGCAGGTTGCCCATAACACAGATTACCTATGGGCTTGTTCGGCTGGCTTGTAGCCGACACTGTTGCAGCTGTTTGGACTGCTGCAGCTGCAATCCATAGAGAGAAAAATACTGTAGAAGCCGCAGCCGCAGCCGGATTGCAGCCGCAGCAAGCCGCAGCGAACAGCCAATCCTCGGTGCGAACAGCAAGCCGCAGCAAGCCGCAGCCGCAGCAAGCCGCAGCGAATAGATTTATTAGCGGCACGGCAAATCTAGCACAGATTTTTTTTTCACAACTCTACCTCACCTCCAATCCTCGGTGCAATTTCGTCAATCAACATAGAATAGGGATGAAAACAGGTCGAATATACCCGTCGGGTATCGGATACGGATAGTGCAAATACTCGTTTTTACGGATACGGATTCGGGTATTTTTATATTCGGGACGGATACGGGTAATACTCGGATACTGTAGCTTCGGATTCGAGTCGAATACGAAACGAGGACTACCCGGTAAATACCCGGATATTCGGGTCGGATACGGGTACCCGGAATTCGGATACCCGTTTTTTTCTTTTTCTGTATAATAATATAGTTATAAAATCATAACTTTTACATATGAAATTAGATGAAGAAAAAGTTTATATGAAAATTATAGAGCTCGAAGAGATCTATAACTTTGTAGCACATTAACTTTTTGTTTAAACATATATTTAGGCCAAAATCATTAAAATTATGTCCAAATTTATATCAAATTAATATACTTTATCATTTTTATGTGGCGGGCTTAAGGTTATCTCCACGTGGGAACTTAAGGTTATCTTTGTATAAACTAGTTATTAGTATTGGTAACTTGTTTGCAATTTTCGGTTGACGCTACGTTATTTGATAGATTTAATTGTATTTTGATGATTTTCTACGACAAGAAATTAATAATATTTAAATAACATCATAAAATCATGAAATTTTACGGAGGCACAACATATGTTCATATATAACCATAAAAAACGTTTGGATCATAAGATCTATAAGATGCCCACGTTTCTTCCATTTCATGTTCACTTATTTGTATGAGTTACATGTAAAATCACTATAAGTATCCAAGTTTCAACATAATCAGTACTTAACTTTATCATTTTCATATGAGGACTTGAGTTATCTTCATATAAAATGTTTATTTGTTTCTTTAACATATTTGTAATTTTTGAGTGAAACTAGAATGTTTTATGAATTTTTAATATTGCGGTGTTGGTTCTACAATGTCCTTGTAATTAGTAACTTTGAACTGCATGATGTCGATTTTATCGATTTCCTTTCCTACATTTGATCTATCATATACATGATTATGTATTGCTTAATTTATGTATTTGTTGGGTGGTTAGACAATTAACATCATCGGGACGAACTACCCGACAATTATTCGGTACCTACCCGAGTAGTATCTGTTATTCGTTTCTTACCCGTCCGGATTATTATCCGATCCCATCCTGTATCCGTCCTGAATCTTAACTACCCGTATCCGGTCCCGTATCCGAGAGAAATACATTAGGGTAGGATACGGGATGACCCTATATCCGACTGTATTCGTCCCGTTTTCATCCCTAACATAGAACGTGTCTATTTGCATACCAGAATCCGTTTTGATTATTATGTCTAAAATCACTAGAAACGCTTCTATATGGTAAAAGAGTACTAAACATAAGTAAATAATATTTTTAGTGATTCTATTTTTTGCTATATATTAGGTTCAATTGTAGAGTAGTTTTGAGTGTTTAGTTTATGGTTTCCTGTATATAATAGTGATTAGTTTTTTTTATATTTATCCTTTTTTACCGTAACAAGTTAAAACATGTTATATTTAGGTTATTAAAACATGTTATATTTAGGTTGTTATCCCCCCAAGTATGTAGCTACCAGCCGTCTATTCTGCGTGATCTAGCTTGCCGGCCTAACCTATCCCGTCGCTCGGCTCGCTGCCCTTGGTCGCACCTGCCAGAGATGCGCCCGGTCGTGGCCGCGTGCGCCTGAGCCACACCTGCACGCCCACCGGGAGTAAAGAAGCGCTAGGGAGGAAGCAGCACACAGAAAGAAGAGGACAGAAAGAAGGGGAAATAGAGGACAAAAAGCTGAGACATGGACCTATGTGGCAGTCAGAGGGAAACTAATTCTGAGCTGAACCTGGTGGCACTGAGGTGGAGAGAAGCGAAAGATAAAGTTGGTGGTAGTGATAGAGAAGAGAACTTAGGATTAACGTTACCAAATACTTTTGAATGAAAATCAGATCATTTGAAGAAAAATCACATCCACGGTGGGTTCTGGGAGCTTCCAAAGCTCTGCCAAATAGGCTACAAGTGTATAGCAGAAGTTACGTTGGAATGGAGGGAGTATTTTTTTAGATAATGGAACCTTTAAAAGTCTATGCCTTTGCGAGTCCGCACACAACATAGAATGAGTACATAAAACATGATAAACCTCCACATGCCGGAGGAAAAAGAGAAATCAAATATAGCCAAGCCTATTATTGAACTTCCAACCAAAACTATAGAACAGCTCCAATGTTGTGACCTCCAATGCCGAGCTAACAGATCGGAACATGGCCCTTTTCTCCTCAGATTGCAACAACACCCAGTACCTCAACCAATATGTCCCTCTAAAAACCGCCTGCAAAAATGAATTATATTTTATGTCATTAAGACAAATTTCATTGCAACTTCTCTATATTGACCAGCACAAAGCTGGAGCCCCCACTAGAATTAGATTTCTCCCCTTTGAGTTGACTCGGGATAACCAACTCCTCGACATATGAGATATCAATCTTATGCTTTAAAGCTCTGTTGTTATGGATACAACCCTCCAAATATTTCAGGCATGGTGGCAATCAAAGAAAAGGTGTTGAATAGTTTCATTACTATTATAGAAAACACATGTTTTGCTCCCTTTCCAGTTTCTACGTAATAAGTTATCTTTAGTTAAGATTACTCTTTGTTGGAGATACCAAAGAAATATTTTTATTTTCAATGGCACTTACAATTCCACATCGATTTGTGATTGAAAGGTGCCCCTCGGTCTATCAATATGTTATACATTAACCTTACCGAAAACACCATCTTTAGTTAAGTTCCAAGAGAAAATATCTCTCTCATTGCTCAAGTTTACCTGTGCCACCTTAAGTTGCACCTCATGCCATGCAGTGAGCTTATCCCCAACCAAAGTTCGACGAAAAGAGATATTCAACGGAGTGTGTGACAACACATATTGCATTCTATCATGCGGTCTCCATACTATCTAATGTGGGGTTGGATATAACTCCCTCAACGGTTCCAATTGTCTTCCCAAAATCTAGTTTGAGATCCATCCTTACTCTAAAGGTACCATAGGACAAGTGGTCCTTTACCTGTATCAATCCTTTCCAAAATTGAGTCATGTGGTTTGATACCCACTTGCGATAAGGACTTTGTTCTTAAGTACTTATTCCTAGGGCTGGACAAAATGCTTGTGGCTCATCGGCTCACTGGATTCATGGTCAGCTTGGTTCAACTCGAATGGGCTCGTTGAATTTTTTCATGAGCTGAGCTGACATCCTAGCTCGGTTCGTTAACGAGCCAGCTCGGTTTGTTAATGAGCCAGCTTAGTTTGTTAACGAGCTAACTCGCGAGCTAAACAAGCTATCACATTTCAGCAAAACGAAACTATATGCATATCATTTACGTAACAATTGATGAACATGTTATATATATGTGTGGTCTCTATAGCCTATGAGTTAAACTAATGATTGATGAATTGTGTCTATGTATTAAATTGGTCTAGACGAATATAACTGTGGGTTAAACTGATGAACATGTGTGTGAATTGTGAATTAATGAGTGATGAGTTGTGTTAATTTTGTTTTACATTGATGTGGTCTATGAAACTATGAGTATAATTACTATTTTCTATTGTTAAATTAGTTTGGAATGAACTAGACATTGATTATTACATATATATCGTTTTTCTGCTCTAGCTCACGAGCTAAACAAGCCGAGTCGAGCTGATTCTGTGGCTACTTAGCTTAACGAGTTGAGACGAGCTGGCTTGATATACAACTCTACTTATTCCTAAGGAGACTTTGCCACAAACCATCTTCGTTAAGCAACTTGAACAACCATTTGCTTAGTAAACATTTATTTTTTGTCTCTAAGTCAATAATGCCAACAACACCCTGATCCTTCGGACGACATAAGATTTCCCATTTGGTGAGGTGATATTTCTTCGTATTTTACCCCCTTGCCAGTAGAATATGTATCTGAAAAATTCTAATATCTTAATGACTCCTTTGGGTATTTCAAAGAAAGACATCATGAACATTAGGAGGCTTCTCAGAACTGAATTTTTCATTATGAGCCTACCACCATAGGATAGATATTTTGCCTTCCAACAATTTAGTTTCTTTTCAAATCCTTCTTCTACCATTTTTGAATCAAAATTAAAGAGTTTTCTATGGTGCATGTGAATCCCTAAGTATTTAAAAGGATAAGATTCGATGTTGCATCCAAAAAGCTCTGCATATTGCTCTTAATGATCCTTAGCCTTACCATAACAGAAAATCTCGCTCTTATGAAAATTTATCTTTAACCTAGATAGCAACTAAAAAACAGTCAACAATAGTTTCATGTTTATGGCCTGACTTAAATTATGGTCCAAAAGGATGATCGTGTCATCCACATATTGCAGGATTGAGAGACCATCTCCAACAAGGTGTGGATTTATTCCACTCACGAGTCCACTCGCCTTTGCTCTTTTAATAAGCACTACCAACATGTCTACCACAATATTGAACATAACTATAGACATAAACCTTTATGGGTCTACAAATAATGCTCGACGTCATCATTAACTTTTATGCCAACACCACCCCTCTAGATAAATTTATCAATACATCTACACCATATGGGTGAGAAACCTTTCATTCTTAGCTTTGTTGGAGTAAATCTCATTTTACCTTATCATAAGCCTTTTCAAAGTCTATTTTGAAAGAAACACCATTAAGCTTCTTATTGTGCAATTCGTGAATCGTCTCATGAAGTATGACAATTCCCTCCATAATATTTCTTCCTAGGATAAAAGCTATTTGAGATGGACTCACTATTGTTTTGGTTACTATATTAATTCTGTTTGTGCCAACTTTAGTAAATATTTTAAAGCTGACATTTAACACACATATAGGTCGAAAATGTTGAATCTACACGGCCTCATTAATGGCATTTATCATCAGGAAATTCTTGGAACAAAGCAAGCAGATCATCTTTTATAATTTGATAGAGAACTTGATAAAATTAAGGTAGAAACCCATCAGATCTAGGAGCATTATTATGCTCCATTTGGAAGACGGCCTCATTTGGAATGGAGGTAGTATGTAGGTGAACTCTTGCGTGAGATTGCAATCCTCTGAACAGTAGAAGCACTGGCACGAAGATATGGCAGCATCAACACAAGAAACACCGCGAAGTGATGATGATGCAGCAGGACATGGCAAGGCACAACCAGCACTTTACTCGTCTGTCGCTGACGATTACAAGGCAGTGCACGACTTCCTTGTCACTTCTGCATCTTCATAGCAACGCCTCAACATCATTCCAGGATCCCCATCATTCCTCATAGTCATATAGATCAGGCCAAACACAACTTTTCTATGGAGAGCCTCACCAAGTTCTTAACTACTGTCACAAGTACTATGGCCATACATACCCTAACAAACCTAATCCACCACAGAAATCTTAAACCCTACACCAAACTCGACCTAACAGAGCTTCTAAACAATACAGTAGAACTACTAAAATATGGAGAAGGTGTAAGAAAAAAATCCAATTACGACAGTACATCATGCTAATAATTCCACCGGGGGAGGGGGATGTATAGCGCCGGCTAGAACGACGCAACGACCGGCCCAAGAAGCGGGCCAAGGACGTGGCACACCTCCAACATGCACCTTGCGGTGGGAGTTGGAATGGATGCTGCTCACGAAGGTGGGGTTGCACGCAGACCGGAACTCCGGGAGCAACCGCCCGGACTTGTAAAGGACCCCGCACGCGTTGCACAGTGTCTTGGCGCCCTCGGGGCCCACTCGCCATTGGGGCGTCCTCTGCACGCCGCAATGGCTGCAGCGTCGATCCTCCTTATCGGTGGGTAGCAGGCAAACCGAGGCGGCTTGGTGTTTTTCCTTTTATTATTAAAAAAATTGAGACCAGCTGGACTGGGCCACCTCAAGGCCCAACAGGCCAGGCAGCCCAGCCGGCTGGTGGCTGTAACTAGGGCACCAGGTGCCGTGCTCCAGGAGAGAGGCAGCAGAGAAAGGAGTGGAGGCGACGGTAGTTGAAGGAGCCGAAATTTGTGTGGCTCGTTTCGATCTCCTGCGAAATCAGTTGGTCTCCTCTCCTTCTCTCATCTCCATATAAGCATGGCCGGAAAATCGCTGGTATACAGTACTCAGCTTCTCTACTTTGCTGGCAAATCATCACCTCCATTCAATCGGTCTCTAGCGTTCCAATATTCATCTCGCCGGTGGTTGGAAGTGCTGGTAGAGGTAGTGCTGCTCTTGTACAGCGAGGTTCTTCTGTGCTCCTTGCCTCACTTGTGTGCCTGTGTGGTGCTGTGTTCATCTGATTATTGTCCACCGTGGTCTGGTGCTTGGGCTCCCTGCTGCGCGGTGTTCGTCTTCTCGGGCTGATGCCGTGGACGTCTCACACGGCCTCAGCAGCGGCTCTAGTACCTCCGTCAACTTCCCGCTGTGCAGGCCCGGACGTGGGCGGCAAAATTGGTTTTCTGGGACAGAACTTCGTGTTCGCTGAGCTGATCTTCCCACGTAGACAATCTACGTGCTGTGAGTTGCTCGTTGCCTCACTTTATTTACTGTTTAATTTTGTGCAATCTGTTAGTATTAAATACTTGGGTGTGATTGCACTATTGTGGGTGGATTTGTTTGCTCGATGATGATAGCGGTGTAGTGAGATAACGTGACAGTCTGAGTTTTAGTGTATTGTTATTTTCAACAGTAATATTATTTATGCCTAGTAATTTCTTTCACTATTGTGCAAGCTGATTAATTAAGTTCATTATTGTTCCTTAATTCCTGTGTACACTGTTTTGATCTTGATATTCATGCTTGATTTCTAGGCTCATAATATTTGATCTAAAACCCTGATTTGGTAAGATTGGACTGTCACGTTAGTCGAGGATCTTTGATCACCCTTTAGCGTTGGAGGGTTGTCTAGCGCGGCAACCCGCTATTTTGAGAGCAACATTTTAAGATAAACAATCATGTTTATTTGTTTAATCTGTCTTCTTCATCTACAAGCTATGTTTAATTTACAAATGGACCTGATTAGCTATGTTTCATGGTTTCAATTAATGGAATTGCTACTGTTCATTGCTGCTATTATTACATATGGCATTTATCTGAGTTATATGCCTGTTTTATTCGGAATTAGAATATTTAATTTATTTAAATATGTAGAAAGCATGTCACTTATTTCTATAAATTTAGAACAATCCAGAAAACCAATTCGTATAATGGCCTCCAGTTCTGATGTCATTAAGCCTGAAGCATTCGATGGCGCAAACTTTAAGCGCTGGTAGATTAAGACTCGCATGTGGCTCACTGACCTAAAATTATTTTGGGTAGTGACGTCGGCTGTTCCCGAGGCTGCATCAGATAATGCTGGATGATGCAGCGAAGGCTGCCGCACTAGCGGAGAAGACCAAGTGGGACGAAGCCAATGAGGCATGCTTGTCTCGTCTACTGAACGTCTTGTCGAACCGCTTATTTGACGTATACTCTGGTTTTACCTCCGCTAAGGGTCTATGGACTGAACTTGAGAACGAGTTCTCTGAAGTGGACAATGGCAATGAGTCATTCACAACGGAAAACTACCTCAACTATAAAATGGTTGATGGAAGGTCTGTTATGGAGCAGCTATAGGAGATTCAACTCCTTGTTAGGGACTTGATCTAATATGGCTGCGTCCTACCAGACAGTTTTCAGGTGAATGCAATACTGGCAAAGCTCCCATCTTCTTGGCGAGACTTTGTGACTTCACGCCACCACATGAAGAAGCAAATGACTCTCACTGAGTTGTCAGCTACAATAAATGTGGAAGAGCGTGCAAGGTCCAGTAACAAGTCATCTCAGCAACTCCAGGCTCACGTTGTTGAGAAGGGTGGAGATAGAAAATTCCAGAACAAGAAAAAGAACTCTCCACAGAAGAATCTGAACCAACCTAAATCCAAAAAGATAAAGAAGAAAAAGGAGGACTTTATCTGCTATGTTTGTGGTGTCTCCGGGCATACAGCTCGGAGGTGCAAACTTAGGAAGGGAAAAGGTCCTCCACCTCAGCGCAAAGAAGGGAACGTGGTGGTTAACTCCACCCTAGGGTATGCACTTCAGGCCTTTATGGCAAGTCCATCAGATGACTGGTGGATGGATTCCGGTGCTACTGTTCATATTTGTGCTGATCGATCCATGTTCTCTTCATTCCAGGGATACAGCAGCGCACCAGTCTTGATAGGAAATGGTGTTCCGGCAGCAGTTCGAGGTACTGGACAGGTCTACCTGAAGTTAACTTCAGGAAAGACGCTCGTGCTGAAGGACGTACTCTATGTGCCATCGATGAGCCGGAACCTCATATCAGTGTCGCTGCTATATCGATAGGGTCTCAAATTAGTGTTTGAGTCTAATAAAGTGGTCCTGTTTAAGTTTGGTACTTTTGTTGGAAAGTCATATGAGTCAGGCGGTTTGTTCCGTCTTTCTGTTTTGAACAATCATTCTTCTTACCATGTTAATGTGGTCTGTAATAACGATTCCATTAATAATATATGGCATTCCCGTTTGTGTCATGTGAATTTTGAGGCCATTAAGTGACATGTCTTTAATTCCTGAATATAAACATGTTAAAGGTGTAAAATGTGGTATTTGTGTGCAAGCTAAGCAGCCTAGAAAACCGTTTCATACGGTTGAAGGCAGAAGTACCACTCCTTTAGAACTAATTCACTCAGATATCTGTGAGATGAATGGTATAATCACAAAAGGTGGTAAAAGATACTTTCTTACCTTGTTAGATGATGCTACCAAGTTCTGTTATATTTACTTACTCAGAACTAAAGATGAGGCACTAGAACACTTTAAGATCTGTAAGACTGAAGTTGAAAACCAGCTAGACAAGAAAATTAAAAGGCTACGGTCTGATAGAGGAGGTGAATACCTTTCCAACCTTTTTTATGAGTACTGCAAAGAGTGTGGAATCATTCATGAAACCACCGCCCCATATTCACCTCAGTCAAATGGGGTAGCTGAAAGGAAGAACCGAACAGTGTGTGACTTAGCTAATGCTTTGTTGCAAAGTTTGGGGATGCCTGACATCTGGTGGGGCGAGGCAGTACTCACGGTGTGCTATGTCCTGAATAGGGTGCCGCCTTGCAACCGTGAGGCCACGCCCTATGAAGGATTTAAAGGAAGGAAGCCAGATCTTTCGCATCTTCGAACTTGGGGCTGCCTTGCAAAGGTGAATGTCCCGTTGCCGAAGAAGAGAAAGCTAGGCCCTAAGACCGTAGACTGTGTCTTCCTGGGTTATGCACATAACAGTGCAGCTTATAGATTTCTAGTGGTCCATTCCGAGACAAGCGAAATCGCTGTAAATGTAATAATGGAGTCTCAGGATGTGACATTCTTTAAGAGCATCTTCCCTATGCGGGATAAGGAAGTAGTAGCCCCAGATGGTCCATCTCGGACATATTCTCTGCCCTCGAGCGTCCATGACCAGACTCCAGATTTGTAGTTAAGGAGGAGCAAGAGACAAAGGACTGAAAAGTCTCTGGGTGATGATTATAGTATTTATCTAGTGGATGAAGAACCACGCTCCCTCATAGAGGCATATACATCTCCGGATGCAGAGTACTTGAGGGAGGCTGTCCGTAGCGAGATGGATTCAATCATCTTGAACGGAACTTGGGAGATAACTAATCTCCCAGCTGGTTGCAAGCCTGTGGGCTGCAAATGGATCTTTAGGAGGAAGAGGAGACCCGATGGTACTATTAAAAAGTACAAGGCCCGTCTTGTGGCTAAGGGTTTTACTCAAAAGAAAGAGGAGGATTATTTTGATACTTATTCTCCGGTGGCTCGATTGCCCATAATCCGTGTACTTTTAGCGCTGGCAGCTGCTTATAAACTTCTTGTCCATCAAATGGACGTAAAGACAGCATTCCTAAATGGAGAGCTAGAAGAGGAAATTTATATGCAGCAACCAGAAGGATTTGTGGTTAAAGGACAAGAGAGCAAAGTGTGTCACTTGATTAAATCCTTATATGGTCTGAAGCAAGCTCCCAAACAATGGCATGAGATGTTTAATAATACTCTAACCACTGCCGGGTTTAGTGTAAACGAAGCCGACAAGTGTGTGTATTATCGCTTCTCTGGGGGCAAAGGTGTCATCATGTGTTTATACGTTGATGACATATTGATATTTGGGACCGATTTGGAGGCTATCATGGAGACAAAAGTATTCCTCTCCAAGAACTTTGATATGAAGGACTTGGGTGAAGCTGATGTTATACTGAACATCAAGCTGATAAAGGGTGAGGATGGGATTACTTTGTCACAATCCCATTATGTGGAAAAAGTTCTGACTCACTTTGGACATATGGACTGTAAACCAGTCACCACGCCCTATGATCCATCCTACACGCTCAGTAAACATGAAGGCGAGCCTGTGAACCAGCTACTATATTCGCAAATCATCGGATCTCTCATGTACCTGAGCAGTGCAACTAGACCAGATATCTCATATGCAGTATGCAGACTGGCTCGTTATTCGGTCAGTCCAGGAGATAGACACTGGGTAGCCTTGTACAGAGTGCTTCGGTATTTGAAGGGAGCGATGAATCTTGGTATTAAATGTACCGGATTTCCGTCAGTACTTGAAGGATTCAGTGATGCAAACTGGATCTCTGACTCGGATCAAATGAAGTCTACAAGTGGCTATGTGTTCACTTTAGCTGGTGGGGGCGTGTCATGGAGATCGTCTAAACAATCAGTGTCGACACGTTCCACCAAGGAGGCTGAATTAGTTGCACTTGATTCAGCAGCATTGGAGGCTGAATGGTTGAGAGACCTATTGTCAGACCTTCCAATGCTAGCAAAGACGATACCGGCTGTCCTAGTATACTGTGACAACACTTCTGTGTTACTGAAAGTGAGCAATAGAAAGGACAACCAAAAATCCTCGAGGCATATCAGAAGACGACTTGATTCATGTTGGCATGCTAGAGAGACGGGTGTAATAACCGTAGATTACATCAAGTCTGAAAGGAACCTTGTTGATCCTTTCACTAAAGGACTGGCTCAAAAGCCAATACAAGCAGTGTGCATGGGAATGGGACTCGTACCCTGTTAGCGGTTTCAACTGCGGATAACTGTCCTGTGTGACCGGAGATCTCAAGATCCAGGCTCCAGGAAGCGAAGCACTGTGGAACCAAGAGCACAAAAGACAAAGAGTCTCATTAGCTGTTGTGCTCTGTCTGTATGGCAGGTTGAGCGATATGCTCTTAATGAAGTCAATGCTATAAGCAGGGAAATTGTCCTACAAAATTTCCTTAATGATTTCACCTATATGAGCTGACTGTGGGGTCACAGTCCGGGAGAGAATGGGGTTTTCTCTCTAGTGAGTTCATGAATAGATATTAAAGGGCATGACCGTAACGCCCTGCCCCATAAGAGAAGCAGATAATCTGCCTAGTACTATGTGCCTTTTGTGCAAAGATTCTCACACTAGGGTTTGTGGATCAAGGCGTAGTCCTCCGCTTACTCGTGCAGGGTTGGAGTACACTGGGATAGGCTTTGGTTCAAACCTAACAAGTACCTCTGCCAAAAAGTAGTATATAAACAGTATGGGAGCTCAATGACATTGATCAGAAAATAAAAGTGAAAATGGTGGGGATTGCTGTAATTTGGGGTTTTCCCATTTATTATTAAAAAATTAAGACCAGCCGGACTGGGCCACCTCAAGGCCCAACAAGCCAGGCAGCCTAGCCGGTTGGTGGCTGCAACTAGGGCACCAGGTGCCGTGTTCCAAGAGAGAGGCAGCAGAGAAAGGAGTGGAGGCGGCGACAGTTGAAGGAGCCGAAATTTGCGTGGCTCGTTCCGATCTCCTGCGAAATCAGTTGGTCTCCTCTCCTTCTCTCATCTCCATATAAGCATGGCCGGAAAATCACTGGTATGCAGTACTCAGCTTCTCTACTTTGCTGGCAAATCATCACCTTCATTCAATCGGTCTCTAGCATTCCAATATTCATCTCGCCGGTGGTTGGAATTGCTGGTAGAGGTAGTGCTGCTCTTGTACAACGAGGTTCTTCTGTGCTCCTTGCCTCACTTGTGTGCCTGTGTGGTGCTGTGTTCATCTGATTATTGTCCACCGTGGCCTGGTGCTTGGGCTCCCTGCTGCGCGGTGTTCGTCTTCTCGGGCTGGTGCCGTGGACGTCTCACACGGCCTCAGCAGCGGCTCTAGTATCTCCATCAACTTCCCGCCGTGCAGGCCCGGACGTGGGCGGCGGAATTGGTTTTCTAGGACAGAACTTCGTGTTCGCTGAGCTGATCTTCTCACGTAGACAATCTACGTGCTGTGAGTTTTCGTTGCCTCACTTTATTTACTGTTTAATTTTGTGCAATCTGCTAGTATTAAATACTTGGGTGTGATTGCACTGTTGTAGGTGGATTTGTTTGCTCGATGATGATAGCGGTGTAGTGAGACAACGTGACAGTCTGGGTTTTAGTGTATTGTTATTTTCAATAGTAATATTATTTATGCCTAGTAATTTATTTCACTATTGTGCAAGCTGATTAATTAAGTTCATTATTGTTCCTTAATTTCTATGCACACTGTTTTGATCTTGATATTCATGCTTGATTTCTAGGTTCATAATATTTGATCTAAAACCCTGATTTGGTAAGATTGGACTATCACGTTAGTTGAGGATCTTTGATCACCCTTTAGCGTTGGAGGGCTGTCTAGCGCGGCAACCCGCTATTTTGAGAGCAACATTTTAAGATAAACAATCATGTTTATTTGTTTAATATGTCTTCTTCATCTACAAGCCATGTTTAATTTACAAATGGACCTGAGTAGCTATGTTTCATGGTTTCAATTAATGGAATTGCTATTGTTCATTGCTGTTATTATTACATATGGCATTTATCTGAGTTATATGCCTATTTTATTCGGAATTAGAATATTTAATTTATTTAAATATGTAGAAAGCATGTCACTTATTTTTATAAATTTACAACAGAGGCACTCCACAAGACAGCAGCGACCACCCGGACGCCTGCTAGCGCTTGTTGCGCCTCGCCTTCATGGGCACTGGCGCCTCAGTCGATAGCATGCATATGGTCGGCGTCAGGCTCCACACGGGGTCGGCCTCCGCTGACACCGCGCCTTCCAGTAGCCACTGTGCAACTGCCAATGGTGCCACGGGTAGTAGCTTCGGCGGCTATTGTAACACCCGGCTTTAAGGAACAAAGCCGGGTGCATCTCATACATGCGCCAAAGAAGACAACATATATAATAACAGAGTGTATAGAGATAAATGTCATAAAACATCAGAGTATTTATTACATAGCGGAAGACTTAATACAAAATAAAAGAATAAACATAAAACGAACTAAGGATCATTGGCGCCAATGTCAACTGAGAAACGCCACCTAGATCAGATCAAACTCCTCGCCTTGTGGCTCCTCCTGAACCACCTGCTCTTCTCCTGTGGGGGGTGTGAGACAGCAAGAGTGAGCTCACATACGTTCATAGCTCAACAAGTCATGGGGAATAATGTGACATGAACTCACCAAAGGTGGGAGTTCATAAAGTGTAAGGCTGATTAATGAAATAAAGGTTGAAGCTGAGCATTGCTTTTATAAGTTGGTCAAAATTTTATTAGCAGTTACTAAGTGTAAGTAAATACCAAACCATAGAAATAATATGTAAAAGTAATAATAAAATAATCCCAAATGCAATGGTATGACAAATTAAGTTTAAGTTCCATAAATTAATCATGTGAGTGTCCGAGCCGCTCATGACCGTGAGCACGGCTAGTATACTAGTTTTACACTCTGCAGAGGTTGCGCATCTTTACCCACAAGTCGTGTTACCCATTTGCCACGGAGTTGATCAGACTCCATACACCTCTACCAAGGAAGCGAGGCAGGGTACCACTACGAGGCCTTTACAAAGTTCCACTAGCTTCAGACTACCCGCTACAGTTTATAGGAAGCTCCAGTGCAGGGTTCTTGCCTGACCGCCATCGCAGCAAAATCAACCAAGGACCTCCCTACACTGACCACTCCCCTACTGCCCTTGCCCCTTTCGAGTAAGGTAGCCCTCCACTAGTTTTCCTAGTTAATCAGCCAAGGGCGTCCCATTAAACCCTTGTGGTAGCACTGTTTTCCCGGGTGGTTCTCCATGTTCCGATTAACATAATGATCTTATCATGAACAGAAAATAATGAACAGATAATAACAAGTATAAAAATGAGTGACGAATATCTCTATACCCAAAGCCATATAAAGCAATAGCATGTACTACCCAAAAGTTTAGTAGTAAAACCAGTGGTGAGACAAGGTATAAAGATAGTCAAATCTAGGGTATCCTATTGGGTCCCAGTAAAAGTAACCTATGCAGATCATTATGATTAATAAGAACATGAATGGGTAAAAGAAGTGATCAAGGGCACAACTTGCCTTCCACAAGCTCCTGCTCAGCAGACTATACCAGCTGAACCTCAGAATCCCCAGTAGCTTGCTCGTCTACTCGCATCAACACAATACATACATAGTATAGCAAAAATTAACATTACACCAAACATATAAATAAAATACACAGTAATAATCTAGATACTAAAATGAGATCATATGAACTGGAATTATTAATTTTGGAGTTACAGATTTTAAGATATGAATTTCTCAAGCTTTTATGTACTTAATACAAGATTAAGTAATAGATAAATTTTAATGTGTATTTCATGCCAAAACAGAGGCACTAGATGATAAACAATAATCTTACAAAATTATATAAACTGGAATGGTTAAATTTGGACTCAATATAAATTTTCTATGAATTAAATGAGTTTCTGGAATTATTTATATACTAGAAATTATTTTCTATAGTTATTTATTTATTTTTACTGCTCCCTGGACCTCGCGCAGAAAAATAGAGAACAACAGGGGCCTAAATCACAATTTCTCTAAGACTTAGGGCTAACACAGCGTGGACGGGGGGTTATTTATGTGAAAGGCGAGGGGTTCATTAGTAAAACGTACCCACGAAGGGGTATCGACGTATCAGGGCCGTCTAGATCAGATCATACAGCCCGGATTAGATCGCGGTGGCAAGAGAACTAGCATGCGCTCCTGCTGGCTGGATCAAAGATCAACGATCCACGCATAAAATAGCAGAGACTGATTCTGATTCGCAGGATCCAAATCGGACGAACCAGATTGAGTAGTCGATTTGGTACACTAAGCCCCATCACAGCCATCCGAAATGTTATCTACGGTTGTGATTCAATCGACCAGGGATGTGCCAAGTCATCTAATCGTGGCCGCAAGTTAGAGAATCAACAGTGCACGTGCTGTCTTCATCCTTACGACCCCAAGCTACTATCCTCAACCTCCTGCCACATCCGGCCAACAGCTACAGGCGGCCGGGACACAGGTGAGTGTGCCGGTGGAGATATGCTCCATGCCCCGCAACGCCACTCCGAGCACTAACGACCCCAACACGCAGAGAAGGAAAGGGCGCATGACAGCGAGGGTCTTACCAATGGTTAGGGACGATGGTGCAAGATGGCCACAGCGTGCAGTAGATCCACAGCGACGTTGATCTTCGGTGAGCAATCAGCATCGACCCAAGGTTCCCCATGCATGCCGATGCCCCGGATAAACGCAGCCCTCCCAGGCGCTTCATCATAGTCACCCGCGGAGGTCCTGGTGGTGGTTCACCGCAACCCCGACGGTGGCAGCAGCCCGATCTTGTCTCACGACTCTCACCATCGCCGGTCCAGCCGAACGACGGCGCCCAGGTCCGCCCAACATTCTGGCGATGATTTCCCCGTCTGCCAGCGCACAGGTGCAGGGTGGCGGTGCTTCCATGCGGAGCAGCGGCGCACACGACGAACTTCCGATGTGTGCGGAGGACGAGGGCGCCGGTCTTCCTTTCCGCCCAGCAGGTCCCTCGGCATCCCGAGGTCTCTGTGTTTGCCCCGAACGGACACAACGGCGAGTGGACCCGTTGGCGTCCCTTGCCTCTCTCTCTCTCTCCTATCTCTCCCAATCTCTATTTCTCTCTCCCTGCACGTACCATGGTGGCGCCATCTCTAGATATCAGCGGCCATGGTGCCTTCTTCCTCACCAAACTCTCTCACCCACAAGGGAACCACGGTTGAGGCGCTCAAGTTCGACTCCCAGGGAACATGCGGATACCGAGTTTTTTTAGAGGTTGGCAAGGCTTCGGACTCCGCCTGAGTCCCGAAGCTTCCGGCGGCCGTTGAGCAGCACGTAGTTGCATCCCTGGTCCATAACTCCAAGCGGTTCAGAGTACAGAGCAATACCCGGCCCAGTCGTCAGTGGTGCAGGCGCCCATAGAGATGAGGTCACTACTGATGTCGGCATGACCTCACCACCCATGAATACATTAAACAATTCCGGCAGCTCTCCAAGTGTGTACGTGAGCATGTGGTTTCCGGCCCAGGCCGTTGGGTGAGCCGAGCCAAAGCTTCATGGCCCAGGTAACGTGTTTCCCTTTTTTTCTTTTGTCATTTTCCTTTTTACTTTTATAATTTTGTTTTCTATTGGTTTTAAATATTTTGAACTTAAATGAATTACAAATTCAAATGTCGATGCAACAGCAAGGAAATCCAGAATGTAACTCAACTTATTCATGTTATTACTATCCCATTAGATAGGTATTAAATATGTAATGCGCACACACACACAATACCTATGTTAATAGTTAATTCAAAATTTAGTATTTACTATGTATTTTCCTCAATATAAAATAATTTTACCCCTTTTTTAGAATTTTAATTCCTAAGGAATAGTCTTATCCCTTAGTTAGTTTGAGAACATTTGTAATTATATAATTAGGTTTCAAATTAAGTCTCGATCTTTGGTGGGAAACATATTCATTCTTTGAGATGTGATTTCGAAGATGAGAAAGTTAGTATTATTTTATTAAAATTCTTTGGGAAATTTTCCTAAATTCTGAAAATAGAATTTTGGGTCTTACAAATCCTACCCCCCTTAACAAGAATCTCGTCCTCGAGATTTAGGAAGGACTATGGAAAAGATGGGGAAAATCTATGCGAAACTCTTCTTCTCTCTCTCAAGTAGCTTCATCTTCGCCGTGGTGACTCCATTGAACTTTGCACATTTTTATCACCTTATTTCTTGTAACGCGAGTCAAAGTGTCAAGAATCTTGATAGGATACTCCGCATAGGTCAGATCATCTTGAACACTAAGGTCCTCCATTGGTAGTTGCTCCTCAGGTACCCTGAGGCACTTCTTTAGCTGAGACACATGAAATACATCATGTACATCTGACAGATGATCGGGTAACTTCTGTTGATATGCAACTTCTCCCACTCGCTTTAAGATCAAGAAAGGTCCAATGAAGCGAGGGGACAACTTTCCTTTGACTTTAAATCTCCTCATACCACGAAGTGGTGACACCTTCAAATAGACATGATCTCCCTCCTTAAACTCCAGTAATCTTCTCCTATTATCAGCATAGCTCTTTTGCCTGGATTGTGCAATTCTCAAATTTTCTCTTATCATTCGAACTTGTTCTTCTGCCTCTTGTATAAGTTCAGGCCCAAAGAACTGTCTTTCTCCGGTTTGATCCCAATACAGGGGAGTCCTGCATTTCCTGCCATACAAAGCCTCAAATGGTGACATCTTCAAACTGGCCTGGTAGCTATTATTATAAGAAAACTCAGCATAGGGTAAGCTCTTCTCCCAACTTCCACCATGTTTAAGGGCACAAGCTCTTAGCATATCTTCTAGCACTTGATTAGTCCTCTCTGTCTGTCCATCAGTCTGGGGATGGTAGGCTGAACTAAAATTCAACTTTGTATCCAAGCTCTCATGCAACTTCTTCCAAAATCGAGAAGTAAACTGCGATCCTCGATCTGACACAATCTTCTTAGGCACTCCATGTAGACAAACTATCCGAGTCATATACAATTCTGCTAGCTTGGCTCCCGTGTAATTAGTCCTCACTGGTATGAAATGAGCCACTTTTGTCAATCTGTCCACAATTACACAAATAGAGTCATATCCTGCTGGAGTGCGGGGTAGTCCAACAATGAAATCCATACCAATTTCTTCCCATTTCCACTTGGGTATCTTCAATGGGTGCAATAATCCAGTGGGTCTTTGATGTTCGGCCTTGACTCTTTGACACACATCACACTTAGCCACATGAGCAGCCACATCTCTTTTCAGTCCATACCACCAATACTTTTGCTTCAAATCCTGATACATCTTAGTGCTTCCAGGGTGGATGGAGTAATCAGAATCATGAGCTTCTTTCAATATAGCCTCGCGGAGGCTATCGATCTCTGGAACACATATCCGATCTTTGAACCATATGGTGCCTTGCTCATCCTCCGTGAATTCTGGAACTCGACCTTCAGTAATAAGATCCTTAATCTCTTGAATTTTAGCATCACCCACTTGGCCTTTACGAATTTCTTGCTCCAAGGTAGGTTCCAATTCAATGGTGACTCCTTCAGTGTGAGTAACAATTCCCAGGTCGAGTCTCTCAAAATCTTTTGCTAATTCATCGGGTAGCTGGACAACAAAAGCGGAGTGAACATGTTCTTTCCGACTCAAGGCATCTACGACCAAATTTGCCTTGCCCGGGTGATAGTGAATCTCCAAATCATAATCCTTAATAAGCTCCAACCAACGACGTTGTCTAAGGTTGAGATCCTTCTGAGTGAATATATACTTCAAACTCTTATGATCCGTGTATACATGGCACTTAGTTCCCATAATGTAGTGTCTCCAAATCTTAAGTGCATGCACAACTGCTGCCAGCTCTAAATCATGAGTGGGGTAGTTCAATTCGTGTTTCCGCAACTGACGAGACACATAAGCGATCACATGTCCTTCTTGCATGAGCACACATCCCAATCCTTGGCCACATGCATCACAATAAATATCAAATCCTTTCTGTAAGTCTGGCATAACCAACACTGGAGGTGACATCAGTCTCTCCTTCAATTGATCAAAGCTTTCTTGGCACTTCTCATCCCACTTAAATTCTCTTCCTTTCTCCAGAAGCGATGTCATAGGCTTGGCAATCTTAGAGAATCCCTCAATAAATCTCCGATAATACCCTGCAAGCCCCAAGAAACTCCGAATCTCAGTAACTGTAGTGGGCACTCTCCACTCCATAATCTCCTTGACTTTACCAGGATCCACTGATATTCCTCCATTAGAAATGATATGTCCAAGAAAGGGCACCTCGCCAATCCAAAACTCGCATTTGCTCGTAGCTTCTGTAGCACCAATCTCAGATATTTCTCATGATCACTATCACTCTTGGAATAAATAAGAGTATCGTCGATGAAAACCACGACGAATCTGTCCAAATCATGAACACCTCATTCATCAAATTCATGAAATAAGCCGGTGCATTGGTTAATCCAAACGACATAACAGTAAACTCATATAATCCATATCGGGTTGAGAAAGTCGTCTTAGGAATATCCGAGGGTCTAATCTTCATCTGATGGTATCCCGATCGGAGATCAATCTTCGAGAATACCCTGGCTCCTCTCATCTGATCAAACAAATCCTCAATACGGGGTAATGGATACTTGTTTTTCACCGCGACATCATTAAGTGATCTATAGTCCACACACATCCGTTGCGATCCATCCTTCTTCTGCACAAATAACACCGGTGCTCCCCAAGGTGAGGAACTCGGACGAATGTACCCAGCATCTTGTAACCCTGTTAACTGCTTCTTAAGTTCCTTTAGTTCTTCTATGAACATCCTGTATAACTGTTTAGAAATAGGAGCAGTCCCAGGTAAGAGATCAATGACCAACTCGACTTCAAATCTTTGTCCTTTGGAACTGGTGAGTTCTACGGTTCCCTTAGCACAGTGTATATACTGCCTTTGCCTTTCTTAACCATGACATACCAAGGATTACATCTATAGTGCTCTCTTCTAACACTATAGGGGTAGCCCATCTGGGTTAGGAGCACAGGGTACGAAAGAAAGGATTGTAGACAAGGCATGTAATTACAAAGCATGTTACTTTGGGGGATTTATTAGCTAAGTGTGTCGCCTAATAAAGCTAATACATTACCTTATAGTGGTACATGCTAAGATGGCCGACTATAATGTTTCAATCAATCAAAGAAGCAAATCAAGCATTTATCATCAGAACAATCAATCAACATTTTTAAATAGAGAAAATAGTTTTAATTTCGTCTTAGGTTCCCTATCTCTTAAGAAGTTCATAAATGTAGGAATCCAAGGTGTGAAATCCATCGTGTCTTAGAGTAGAAAAGATAAGAGTAATCAGAGTATGACAGCAAAAGGTGAGACAGGATCAAGGTAAGATAAGTATAGAATGAATTAGAGTAAGGTAAGTAGGTAAGAGTTTGTCCATTTCTATCTAGGTCTCGTCCTACAGTCAACATTTCCTCTGATACCACTTCTGTAACACCCGGCTTTAAGGAACAAAGCCGGGTGCATCTCATACATGCGCCAAAGAAGACAACATATATAATTACAGAGTGTATAGAGATAAATGTCATAAAACATCGGAGTATTTATTACATAGCGGAAGACTTAATACAAAATAAAAGAATAAACATAAAACGAACTAAGGATCGTCGGCGCCAATGTCAACTGAGAAACGCCACCTAGATCAGATCAAACTCCTCGCCTTGTGGCTCCTCCTGAACCACCTGCTCTTCTCCTGTGGGGGTGTGAGACAGCAAGAGTGAGCTCACACATGTTCATCGCTCAACAAGTTGTGGGGAATAATGTGACATGAACTCACCAAAGGTGGGAGTTCATGAAGTGTAAGGCTGATCAATGAAATAAAGGTTGAAGCTGAGCATTGCTTTTATAAGTTGGTCAAAATTTTATTAGCAGTTACTAAGTGTAAGTAAATACAAAACCTTAGAAATAATAAGTAAAAGTAATAATAAAATAATCCCAAATGCAATGGTATGACAAATTAAGTTTAAGTTCCATAAATTAATCATGTGAGTGTCCGAGCCGCTCATGACCGTGAGCACGGCTAGTATACCAGTTTTACACTCTGCAGAGGTTGCGCATCTTTACCCACAAGTCGTGTTACCCATTTGCCACGGAGTTGATCAGACTCCATACACCTCTACCAAGGATGCGAGGCAGGGTACCACTACGAGGCCTTTACAAAGTTCCACTAGCTTCAGACTACCCGCTACAGTTTATAGGAAGCTCCAGTGCAGGGTTCTTGCCTGACCGCCATCGCAGCAAAATCAACCAAGGACCTCCCTACACTGACCACTCCCCTACTGCCCTTGCCCCTTTCGGGTAAGGTAGCCCTCCACTAGTTTTCCTAGTTAATCAGCCAAGGGCGTCCCATTAAACCCTTGTGGTAGCACTGTTTTCCCGGGTGGTTCTCCATGTTCCCATTAACATAATGATCTTATCATGAACAGAAAATAATGAACAGATAATAACAAGTATAAATATGAGTGATGAATATCTCTATACCCAAAGCCACATAAAGCAATAGCATGTACTACCCAAAAGTTTAGTAGTAAAACCAGTGGTGAGACAAGGTATAAAGATAGTCAAATCTAGGGTATCCTATTGGGTCCCAGTAAAAGTAACCTATGCAGATCATTATGATTAATAAGAACATGAATGGGTAAAAGAAGTGATCAAGGGCACAACTTGCCTTCCACGAGCTCCTGCTCAGCAGACTATACCAGCTGAACCTCAGAATCCCCAGTAGCTTGCTCGTCTACTCGCATCAACACAATACATACATAGTATAGCAAAAATTAACATTACACCAAACATATAAATAAAATACACAGTAATAATCTAGATACTAAAATGAGATCATAGGAACTGGAATTATTAATTTTGGAGTTACAGATTTTAAGATATGAATTTCTAAAGCTTTTATGTACTTAATACAAGATTAAGTAATAGATAAATTTTAATGTGTATTTCATGCCAAAACAGAGGCACTAGATGATAGACAATAATCTTACAAAATTATATAAACTGGAATGGTTAAATTTGGACTCAATATAAATTTTCTATGAATTAAATGAGTTTCTGGAATTATTTATATACTAGAAATTATTTTCTATAGTTATTTATTTATTTTTACTGCTCCCTGGACCTCGCGCAGAAAAATAGAGAACAGCAGGGGCCTAAATCACAATTTCTCTAAGACTTAGGGCTAACACAGCGTGGACGGGGGGTTATTTATGTGAAAGGCGAGGGGTTCATTAGTAAAACGTACCCACGAAGGGGTATCGACGTATCAGGGCCGTCTAGATCAGATCGTACAGCCCGGATTAGATCGCGGTGGCAAGAGAACTAGCATGCGCTCCTGCTGGCTGGATCAAAGATCAACGATCCACGCATAAAATAGCAGAGACTGATTCTGATTCGCAGGATCCAATTCGGACGAACCAGATTGAGTAGTCGATTTGGTACACTAAGCCCCATCACAGCCATCTGAAATGTTATCTACGGTTGTGATTCAATCGACCAGGGATGTGCCAAGTCATCTAATCGTGGCCGCAAGTTAGAGAATCAACGGTGCACGCGCTGTCTTCATCCTTACGACCCCAAGCTACTATCCTCAACCTCCTGCCACATCCGGCCAACAGCTACAGGCGGCCGGGACACAGGTGAGTGTGCCGGTGGAGATATGCTCCACGCCCCGCAACGCCACTCCGAGCACTAACGACCCGAACACGCAGAGAAGGAAAGGGCGCATGACAGCGAGGGTCTTACCAATGGTTAGGGACGATGGTGCAAGATGGCCACGGCGTGCAGTAGATCCACAGCGACGTTGATCTTCGGTGAGCAATCGGCATCGACCCAAGGTTCCCCATGCATGTCGATGCCCCGGATAAACGCAGCCCTCCCAAGCGCTTCATCATAGTCACTCGCGGAGGTCCTGGTGGTGGTTCACCACAACCCCGACGGTGGCAGCAGCCCAATCTTGTCTCACGACTCTCACCATCGCCGGTCCAGCCGAACGACGGCGCCCAGGTCCGCCCAACATTCTGGCGATGATTTCCCCGTCCGCCAGCGCACAGGTGCAGGGCGGTGGTCCTTCCATGCGGAGCAGCGGCGCACACGACGAACTTCCGATGTGCGCGGAGGATGAGGGCGCCGGTCTTCCTTTCCGCCCAGCAGGTCCCTCGGCATCCCGAGGTCTCTGTGTTTGCCTCGAACGGACACAACGGCGAGCGGACCCGTTGGCGGCCCTTGCCTCTCTCTCTCTCCTATCTCTCCCAATCTCTATTTCTCTCAGGGAACATGCGGATACCGAGTTTTTTTAGAGGTTGGCAAGGCTTCGGACTCCGCCTGAGTCCCGAAGCTTTCGGCGGCCGTTGAGCAGCACGTAGTTGCATCCCTGGTCCATAACTCCAAGCGGTTCAGAGTACAGAGCAATACCCGGCCCAATCGTCAATGGTGCAGGCGCCCATAGAGATGAGGTCACTACTGACGTCGACATGACCTCACCACCCATGAATACATTAAACAATTCCGGCAGCTCTCCAAGTGTGTACGTGAGCATGTGGTTTCCGGCCCAGGCCGTTGGGTGAGCCGAGCCAAAGCTTCATGGCCCAGGTAATGTGTTTCCCTTTTTTTCTTTTGTCATTTTCCTTTTTACTTTTATAATTTTGTTTTCTATTGGTTTTAAATATTTTGAACTTAAATGAATTACAAATTCAAATGTCGATGCAACAGCAAGGAAATCCAGAATGTAACTCAACTTATTCATGTTATTACTATCCCATTAGATAGGTATTAAATATGTAATGCGCACACACACACAATACCTATGTTAATAGTTAATTCAAAATTTAGTATTTACTATGTATTTTCCTCAATATAAAATAATTTTACCCCTTTTTTAGAATTTTAATTCCTAAGGAATAGTCTTATCCCTTAGTTAGTTTGAGAACATTTGTAATTATATAATTAGGTTTCAAATTAAGTCTCGATCTTTGGTGGGAAACATATCCATTCCTTGAGATGTGATTTCGAAGATGAGAAAGTTAGTATTATTTTATTAAAATTCTTTGGGAAATTTTCCTAAATTCTGAAAATAGAATTTTGGGTCTTACAGCTATGGGGGACAGATATCCCCTAGGTCCACTAGAAGGCGAAAACCCTGCTTGGGACCATGTGCCAGTCGCCTCGTAGTGATGTCGTGCCATGGGCCGGGCAAAGATCCACCCGAGAAGAGACCCTCCTCGAGAATTCAGCGAGAAGTTGAAGCGAGTTAGCGAGCCATGCCTCCGCTCACTGCTCGAAAGGGCATGGCCCCGCACAAGGCAGAGCTCAAAGGCTCCTGGAGGATGCAAGGCCAACCAGCCGAGGCCTCTCTAGCCCAGAGAACTCTGTTGTCCACCTCGCCCACTAAGGAGTGGACACGGATCACTCGAAGAAAGGAAGTGAATATCCCATACCGGGGAAGGAAAACACAACGAGCTATCCTCCCGGCACCTCCGCCCTCAAAGGAGGATGGCAAGAAGCATACCTCCACACTTGCTCCTTTCGACCCTGACGTCATCTTCTTTCAGGGGAGATTGGAGTCATCACCCATCTCCTACGATGAACCTACCATGCAGGGAGAGGAACCTCCAGCGTGATGCCCGGCGACGGAGAAACAGACGCCGGAATGTGCGGCGACAACACGAAGCCGGAGAACAGGACCCAGTGCAACCCGTATCTTGGGACGAAGCCTCAGAAATGGGAGAAACTCCTAATGAACGAGCACACCGAGAAAGACGCAACTCCCGCCACCGCGATCGCCGACAGGCTCAAGAACGAGAGCGGGAACTAGCTAAACAAGATGCTAGACTCCAGCGGGAGAATCCTCTTCTCGCTCGAAACCTATACCCCAACTTCGCCCAAGCATTGAACATGTCGAGTGAAGTCGAAGGAGTACTGGCACATATAGCCGGCGGCCTCCTGCGGACCCCAGACGCGGAGGGTTATCGGCGACTACTTACTCAAGTAGCTAACCACCATCTACTCGCATCAAAATTATCGGCGGCCAACCTATTTGGTCCCATCAAAATTAACCTATGCAGATCATTATGATTAATAAGAACATGACTGGGTAAAAAGAGGTGATCAAGGGCACAACTTGCCTTCAATGAGCTCCTGCTCAGCAGTCTCCACCTACTGAACCCCAGGCTCCTCTATGGCTTGCTCGTCTACTCGCAACAATACAAACAACATAGTATAGCAAAAATTAAGATCACATCAAACATCAAAACATAATGCATGATAATATTCTACGCTGCGTAACGAGATCGTAAGAACAAGAGTCACTAAATTCGGATTTACGGTTATTTAGTTATGAATTTCCAAAGTTATTTAGTACCTAGAATAGAGTAATTCAAGTGCATAATTTTAATTCAAGTTTCATGATTAAACAGAGCTACTAATTGATATACAATATTATTACAAAATTAATACCACTGGAATGGGTCAATTTGGAGCTAAAATAAATTAAATATGATTTATACAAGTTTCTGGAATTATTTTTGTATTAAAATCAATTTCTATAATTAATTATCTAATTCTCTATTCTCTAGGTCACGCATACTATTACAGAAGAACTCAAGGTCTAATTTACAACATTCGCTCAGACTCAGATTAACTCGGGATGGATGGCGGGTTTTATTTATATGAAAGCAGGGAACTCATATGTAAAACTGCCCCCACGAAGGGGTATTCCAGAATCTCGGCCGCTGGATCATAACCTACGGTCAGGATTAAATCGGATCCCTGAAGACTTGGCCTCCAGCCACATCCCCACCATCTAAAATCTATGGTTTACATTAAAACTGATTGAGAAGGGTCTTTATGTGTACGATGCGCATCCAACGGTGTAGGTTCCTAGGGTCGAATCGTCCACGCGAGATCAGATCATGAACGTTCACCTATCGATCGATGGCTAGCACATGACCCTAGCCCCAGGGTCATCCCCAATCGCGACTGCGCGCTCAACGCGGCGGAGCGCCATAACCGGAACTCCCACCCTAGCCCCCAAGGTGCGATTCCTAGATGCGCTAAGCCCTAATTGAAACCGAGACGATTGTGGAGCAGAGGGTGGGCTCATACCGCAATTGAAATGGCACAAAATCTCAATGCCGTGCACCAAGGGTTCACGGCGAAATGTAGTACTCCGGTGGGAAATTCGTTAGTGTCGGACGCACCCAAATCGACGCTGATGCCGCGGACACGGTCGCCGAGGTGTAGCAATTCTCCCCAACCTTCCTGGTTTGAGCAGCACACCAATCCCGGCGAAGTCCCTCCCTTGCTCACACTCGCCAACAATGGCGGTGGAAATTCTCTGCTGGGGAGTTGGCCTACGGACGCAAGGATAGGGAGGAGTGGTTGGTTGGCTATATAGGCGTGGGGGAAGTTCCCGCGTGTGACCCTCAGCCGCGTAACAACCAGCTCGTGCTGCGTGGATTCTGGATTCCGCGGAGCAGATTGGCGCAAGGAAAACGGAAGTCTGACAACCCGGGCCCACGGTTAGTGAGCCGGTGCGTCACCGGAGTCGTGGCCGCGCGGTCTACCATCCAGGCCCACAGGTCAGTCGACCGCTCGCGGCGCAGGTAGTTGGGCCGCGCGAGAGAGAGGGCAGAATGGGCCGCGACGACGGTTTGGGCCCAAGTGAGCTTTTTCCAATTTTCTTTTCCTTTGCTTTTTATTTTATATTTTCTTTTCTTCCCATCCAAATACAAACTTCAATTCCACTTTAAATTCAAAGTGTGTGGCAAATTCATCTTAACATTAAATGTTCAGTTTGAACATCATATGGTATTTATTTATAAATTTATTTTGTTTTGTATAGTATTTCTCTCTTTCTATATTATTTTCAATTTTCCCTAATTTGCACTTTTGGGGTTAAATCCAAATTCTCAACTCATTATTATCTTTATATCCATGTTACTATTTTATTAAATACACAAACAAACTAAACTCCAGCATGATGCACATTTTATTGAGGAATTATCCACATTATCTATGTCTCCTAATAATTCTCATGAATGAAAAGGTACTACACATGAAGATTTATTTCTCTCTATTATATTCCAAAGTTGAGTATTACAGTACGGGCAGAGTCAGACGACTCGCCCGCCAGCATACTGAGAACAGCATTCACCTTAGCCTCATCAGCAGTCGTTTGCATCTGGAGATGGGTCTGTCTTTCTTCTTCAGGGAAATTTCAGTATGGAGCAATGAAGGCCTCAATATCTTCCGGAGAGGGTCGCACTCTATGGCACAGACTGCCGTCTTGCACAGGCGGGTTGGATACGAACTTGGAAAAGGGTATCTGTGGGGGAAGATTCCAGGCAGAATACGAAAAGGGAGCACCAGCATTCGAAATCTTGCCTCTCAGCATCGAATCAACTCGACTTAACACGTCCTCCTCAGGAATCCGTTTGTTGGTAATTCGAGTAGGATCATTAACCCTAGTGTACATGTAGGAAGGGTAGACTCTATCCTTCAAAGGCTGAATATTCTAGAAAACAAAATCAACAACAACTGCTTCAGCCGTCAAGCCTTTATCCTTCAATGCACATATCTCTACAAGCAACACCTTGGACTCAGCAAGCTCTGAAACTGAAGGGACTTCTATCCAGCTAGGCATTCGGACGTTAGGCTGCCTCCCTGATCGAGCAGGAAGGGACTTGTTATGATTTTCCATAGTAAACCACTCGAAGCGCCATCCCTTAATACTGTCTTTCAAGGGAATGTCGAGATACTCAGCTTTCCTGCCTTGGCGAAGTTCCAGGCTAGCACCGCCGACAAGCTGATGCTGCCCTCCAGCCATCCTGGGCCAACAATGGTAGAGGTACTTCCAAAGCCCGAAGTGTGGAAAAATTCCAAGGAAAGCTTCACAAAGATGAACAAACACAGCAAATGGAAGCACAGAATTGGGGTTTAGATGAGTGTGGTTCATTGAATAAAAATCGAGAAGACCGCGAAAGAAGGGATAAACTGGCAGGGCTAGTCCCCGGATGAGAAAAGACATGAAGATAACCGCCTCATGAGTATCCTCTGTCAGGACAGTAAATCCACGCTAGATCCGCCAAGAACATAATTCTTTTGGCGATAGAACACCAATCTCAACGAGGTGCAGAAGGTCAGCTTCCGAAACAACGGAAACATGGTTACCAGCAAAGGGGAGTTGATTGTTGGGATCGATTGGAGGGATGACCGGGACAGCAGCAGTCTGTTTTCTTTTCTTGGGCGCCATCATGATTCCTCAGACGATGCGAACGGATTCGAGAACTCAGAAACCTAGAGAGCGGTGGGAGAAAAAGCAAGAACTAGGGTTCAGAACTCAAGGGGATGTCAGCAGAAGTATGGGTTGGCGTGTTAAGTCGGGCCAATAGTTCGGAAGAAAATTGGATCGTAGAAAAGCAAGCATCACTCGGGCATTACCTCTAAAATGTTAGTGAACCATTAGATGCAAAAACAGAGTGTGCAACAACAGATTATAAAGAAAGCATGCCTTCATTCACAGGGGGAGATCATTACAAAATTGAGACCGACTCATCCTGAGTCGGCCTCCCACCCCTCGACCATTAAATTACATTACATTACTACTTAGACTACAGTACACTACTAACTAAACTGCATTATTCTACTACTAACTACTCCTGTTGCTACTACACTATACGAATATTTACGCCGACAACATTATGCCACCGGCCTTGCCGTCGCCGCCATCACCGTCGCCGCCGTCGCCCTTGTCGTCGCCATTGCCGCCTTTGTCATCGCCCTTGCCGTCGCCGCCTTTGCCGCCGTCGTCGTTGCTGCTGCCGCCGGTCTTGCCACCATCGTCGTTGTCGCTGCCCTTGCCACCATGGCTGCTGCTGCCCTCGCCACCGTCGTCGTTGCTGCTACCATCGCCCTCACCGTCTCTCTGCTCCTTAGAGTTTGAGGAGTCCTCCACCTCCTCCAAGTCATCCGAGCCACCGAGCCCGACGCACTCGATGGATTGCCAGTACGCCCGTGCCACAACGAACAGCCCTAAGGAATCGTCCGAGTCCTTGGATGACACCATGGGGGACGCTGGAGCAGGCGACTGATCATACTCGGAGGAAACCTCCTCCGAGTACTCCGAGTCCCCGAAATCCTCCAAGGGAGGACTCAGAGGATGCTTGCGCTTCCTGTCAGCACGGTGGGGCCATCCTCTACCCCTCTTGCCTCTACCCATGGTCGTGCAGAAGGGGGAGAAGTGAAGAGGAAGGAGAAGGCAAGTGATCAAGGGCGAGTGAAGAAAGCAGCCGAGGCAGACGAACTGTTTAAAGTGGCTGAGGGATGATCGTCCACTTCCTACCCCGCTCACCGAACAGTCACAAGAATTCAATAAGCAATTCAAACCGCCTGAAACTGAGTCAGTCTTCTGGCGCCGTTTTGCGTAGCACGACACCGGTTGGATTCAAGTCAACCGCTCAGGCAAATGATTACTCCTCTCTATGATGTCAAGTTACTACTTCAGGACAACACGATAAACACCTTTTTGCGGGGCAGAACCTTTGGGCACACCCATTGGGTGTACCGCCCGGATTCTTCAAGATTTTCTGAAGTGGCGATACCTACAAAATATACGCAATGAATATACCGCGACAAAAAGGGAAGACCGACTGAAATGGGAGGAAGTCCAAATGCGGTTACCAAAGCGCAAGTCCAATTAGCAGAAGCATTAAAGTACAGGGCTGAGTGATGTCTAGCCAAGGGCTCCCTGTTTCAACCGGCTGGATTTCTAACTCATCACCGATCAAATTGATTCTAGACCAAACAAGATATGGACAGATGTCATCACCAGGTTATTCCGAAAAATCATTTTGAAAGCAGCATAATATGAAGACCTTTGAATTGATTATTTCAAAGTCAACTCAAAGCTCGGGGGCTACACCCATTGGGTGCACCTTTGGTGCACCCAACAGATTCACACTACTTTGAAGTCAAGTGCTGATTTCAAAAGCATAAGGTGAAGACCTTTGAATTGATTATTTTAAAATCAACTCAAAGCTCAGGGGCTACACCCGATTCACAACACTTTGAAGCCAAGTGCTGATTTCAAAAGCATAGGGTGAAGAACTTTGAATTGATTATTTCAAAATCAACTCAAAGCTCGGGGGCTACACCAAATGGGTGCACCTTAGGGTGGGCGTTCGGGTTACCCGAAAATTTCGGGTCGGGTAATTTGGGTATTTAAAATTTCGGGTTTTGAGAATTGATACTCGAAATTACAACGGGTTTTACAATACCCGCAAATTTGGGTACCCAGAATTTCGGGTTCGGGTATTCCCGAACTGTTGTGTTGGCTTCATAAAAACACATACACCATATTAAATTAGTATAAAAATATACTTTGAATAATGATATACATGGACATATAAAACACAAGCAATCTACAATCACAAGTTATGCACACTTACACATAATTATAGATGTACAAATTAATAATTAAGCATGACATGAGTACATGACACATGAAAGTTCGGGTAATTTGGGTATTTCAGGTACCCAATTGTGATACCCGAATTACCCGAAATAAATTCGGATTTTGCATGTTGCTACCCGATATTCCCGAACAAAATTCGGGTTTCGGGTATTTCGGGTTTGGGTCGGGTTTCGGGTTACGAGATTTTTGCCCAGCCCTAGGTGCACTTTGGTGCACCCAACGGAAGTATAAATATTTCAAGTCATACTACGAGCCCATAAGCAAGGACCAAGAACCTTTGAATCGATTATTTCAAAATCAACTCAAAGATTAGGGGCTTGTGGGGGACAGATATCCCCCGGGTCCACTAGGAGGCGAAAACCCTGCTTGGGGCCACGTGCCAGTCGTCCCGCAGTGATGCCACGCCGTGGGCTGGGCAAAGATAATGGTGGAAATGGGCCGACCCAGGAAGGCAATGGGCTCACGTCTAGATTATTCATGGCTTGGGCGTGATCTCGTTGAAGCTATTTGCTTTTCCAGCGCCCGACATCCTTGAATACCGGGGATAGCTCGGAACGATTGCGCTGGGTTTTCCTCGATATAAGCGAAGCCTGTTCACTATTAGCTAGGATATAAGCTGGAAGAGTGTGATCACCGTGTATGCGGGAAGTACCCTACTGTCGTGTATATAAGGCCAAAGGGGGTCCCCATCAATTTCATCTCATTAGCCCCTCACCACTTAGTAGACACCACTTGTAAACACCTCCCACATACAAAGTCATCCCAGGAAGTAGGGTATTACGCTCCTCAAGCGGCCCGAACCTGCTGAAACTCGCTCGACTCTTTCTCTTCTCGTGCCTTGGGCACGAACCATCGAGTTACAATCTACGACACTGTCCTACCCAAAAGCACCACGAGGGTACCCCGGGTGTGCGGTCGGATACCAAACCCCGACAGCGGCAGCGACGGGAGCTCGACGAGCAAGTCGTCCATGATATGAGACACCCCACTCCAGCTCCTCGACATCATGGGCCTACACACACGTGTGCACATACTGACACACACAGCAAGCACCGAACCTCAATAAGTGGAAATGGAACCTTGAGCGGAAAAAAGAAAAAGAAAGAAGCCACCTTACCAGCAAAGGATGAGATGTCAAAAGTTGTTTTGGTCTTATCAACAATGGGAGGTGTCAGCATAGCTGATGAGGCACATACAGAAGAGCAGGGAACCAAGACTAAAGCCGGAGGAGGAAAGAGCCGCCGCGCATGAAGGCCGAATTCCAGGGTCGTGGGTCGCGACTGGATCAATTGATGGGCCAGGGGCCATGTAACAGAATACTTAAACATCATGTCTGCTGAGAACCGGTGTCAAGAATTGTGAACCCTAATACTATTGTTCTTCTTCCCCCTCCACTTCCCTTCTCTGGTTCCTGGAACTTGCTACAGCGGCTCGGTGATCTGGGTTGCTAACAAATCGGTATCAAAGACACCGGTCTCTAGGCTAGAGAAATCCTACTTCACACGTCGTGCCAAGCACTTGGGGGCCATGGAGCTGAACCTCAAGCTCGCCATCGACGAGCAGTCCAAGCTCCTTCACGAAATCAGCGAGCGCCTAGCTACGCAGGATGCACGCTGGCGGTCGCTGGATGCGTCCGTCACTCGGAACACCTCATCGATCCAGCAATTGGAGACTACCGTGTCCAATTCCATTACTGCTACACTGCGGTTGGAGATCGATTCCCATGTCGCTGTGACCGTCGAGCGCCTCGATGCTATGGAGGCGGTGGCCGCATCTCGGGTGGGGGCGTTAAAGTCTGCCACTGCGGCGTTCGATTCCTGACACCCATGAATGGAAGCATCAGTGGACGACCTCAAGTACACCATGAATCTGGTGCGGTAGGACCTCGCCAAGCAACGTGCTCCACTGCCTTCGTCCATGACACCTTCGTTCGTCCACGCGGCCGGCGTGCTGGGGTCCTACCAATCGGTCGGGGGACGTCCACCACCTACTACTGGCAAGGTTGATGGCCCAATGGGGCACCGTGTCGAACACCAACGTCGAGAGGTTGGCTTTGGGCGTTTCTACGCCCAAACCCACCTCCCGCACAATCGGTACACCCGAATTCTTGTTGCACCCCCCATTTCAGCACATAGACCCAAATTTCGTTAGCAGTGGTCAGCAATCTCATGGTTTTCATCCTAGTTCAGAGTTGGGTCAGCTGCCCCGTGTGTCTTTTCCTCCCTTCGATGGCTATAACGCCAAACTTTGGCAAACCCACTGTGAGAATTATTTTGCTATGTATGAGGTCCACACTAGAGTCTGGATTAAGGTAGCTACGATGCATTTTTCTGGCGCCACATCTCGGTGGCTTCAATCTATTGAACATAAGCTACCCCACATATCATGGTTAGAGTTTGGGTTTTTGCTCCGAGAGCGTTTCAGGAAAGACCAGCATGCCATCTTGATCAGACAGCTATTTCACATCAAACAGCTTGGATCGATGGCTGAGTATATAGACCAATTCGCTCAATTGGTAGACAAGTTAAATAGTTACCAACCAATGTTAGACCCATTATATTATACTATGCGTTTCTTAGATGGTCTACGCCATGATATTAAGTCGATTGTTATGATTCAACGTCCCAAAGATCTGGATACTGCCTATGTTCTTGCCTAATTGCAGGATGAAATTGGGGCGACAACCAAGCCAAGGGAATTCAACAAATTCGACTCCAGATCATTTTCCAAGACATCACAGAGGGTACCCATGCCATTGCCTCCTCCACCAACAGGGATTCCACCCACTCATCATGACATTAAGACTCCAGCAATTGCTCAACCCGGCTGTTTGTCTTCAGTGTATGCTTACAGGAAGGCTAAGGGTGTTTGTTACAAATGTGGCTTGGCATATTCTCGAGGTCACCAATGTCTAGACACAGTGCAGTTACACATGGTAGAAGAACTGTGGCAACAATTCTAGCCACCACATGAAGACAACATGTCGGAAGCTGGTTAGTCAAAAACTCTTAATTGCCTACATTTATGTTAGTCCATGTCTAGGGATGATTGTCAGTCCAAGTCTATGATGTTCGTGGGAGAGATCAGGGAGCTCTCTGTCCTTATATTATTGGACTAAGGCAGTTCCATTTCATTTATCAGCTCGTCCATAGTACCTCATGTACCAATGTTGCCGGTCAACTGTCAGCCGTTATTGGTCCAAGTTGCAAATGGGTCTAAGCTATCTTGTTGTGCTGAACTAACCAACGCCGAATGGTCCATTCAAGGTCACCGACCCTAAATATTCTCGACCTTCAACCATTTGACATGATCATTGGCATGGATTGGTTATCAGAACATAGCCCGATGTGGGTCCATTGGGCAGATAAATGGTTGTCTCTAACCGTGGGTTCTTCTCCAGTCAAATTATATGGCGTACAAGCTTCAGATGGACAGGGTGCTCTAGTTCAATTATGCATCCTTTCACAGCTTCCAGACACTGACCAACATATCATCCAATCGCTTCCACCAGAACTACAAGCCTTGTTGGATCGCTATTCATCAGTGTTTGATTCTCAACCTTGGATCTTCGAGCAGGGTTTCACCAAATCCAGATGGACCCTCGAGATCAGCACAAAATAGCATTCCAGACACATCATGGACACTTTGAGTTTTGTGTGATGGCATTTGGTCTTACTGGTGCGCCTGCTACCTTTCAGGGCGCAATGAATAGCACTCTGAAACCCCTTCTAAGGAAATGTGCGTTGGTGTTCTTCGACAATATTCTAGTGTACAGTGATACATGGGACAACCACCTTCTACACCTAGATTGGGTACTGCAGCTGTTACGCCAGGACCATTGGCAGGTTAAATTATCTAAGTGCTCCTTTGCAAAACAGAAAATCGCATACTTGGGTCATGTGATCAGCAAGGATGGAGTATCTACGGACCCAACCAAAGTGGAGGCAGTATCTTCTTGGCCAACACCTCATAATGCAAAGGAATTACGTGGGTTCCTAGGTTTGGCAGGATACTAATGTAAGTTTGTCAAGAACTTCAGTATAATTGCCAAACCCCTTACCAATTTATTGAAGAAACATACTATCTGAGAGCACCTAGAGGGGGGTGAATAGGTGATCTTGTAAAATCAAACACTAAATAGCCACAAAACTTAGTTATAGAAGTGCTAGTGCGACTAAGTAGTTTTGAGGCTAGTTCTTGTGGATAAAACAATCACAGAGAAAGCAACACAAGAGACACGCGATTTTATCCCGTGGTTCGGCCAAGTAACACTTGCCTACTTCCACGTTGTGGCGTCCCAATGGACGAGGGTTGCACTCAACCCCTTCCAAGTGATCCGATGATCAACTTGAATACCACGGTTTTTTCCTTTAGTGTATTTTACCGTTTGCGAGGAATCTCCACAACTTGAAGTCTCTTGCCCTTACAATAGAGATCACAAAGAAGGCACAGACTAAGGTTGGGAAGAGCAACACACACAAAATCCGCAGCACAGCCACGCACACAAGTCACGACTTGAACTCAAAACATAACACACGGAGTTCGCAACTCAAATGGAGCTCAAATCACTAACACAATGAAGCGAATGTGCGGGAGCGAAGTCTGGATGCTTTAGAATACTTAGAGAATGCTTGGTATGCTCCTCCATGCGCCTAGGGGTCCCTTTTATAGCCCTAAGGCAGCTAGGAGCTGTTGAAGACCAACTTGGAAGGCCAATCTTGCCTTCTGTCGAGTGGTGCACCGGACAGTCCGGTGCACCACCAGACAAACTGTTCATGTCCGGTGCTTGATTTCTTTTCATACGGAGAGCAGCCGACGGTTGGACCCCGGGATTGGTTGGCGCACCAAACACTGTCCGGTGCGCACCGAACAGTCTAGTGTGCCCAACCTACAGTTGGCGCGACCACGTGTCGCGCGAAGATTGCGTGGTCGACCGTTGGCGCAGGCGACCGTTGGCTCACCGGACAGTCCGGTGCACCACCGGACAGTCCGGTGAATTTTAGCCGTACGCCGCTGATCCTTTTCCTGAGAGCGACGAGTTCGCCACAGATGACTCACCGGACAGTCCGGTGCACCACCGGACAGTCCGGTAAATTATAGTCGTACACCGCCATCGATTCCCGAGAGCAGCACTTTCACCGGAGACCAGCCTTGCGCACCGGACACTGTCTGGTGCACCACCGGACAGTCCGGTGTGCCAGACCGAGCTGAAGTTTGGCTGCACAGAGCCAAGTCCTTTCCATTTCGATTCTTTTCTTCTTAGCACTGTTTCTAGCACTTAGATAACCACATTAGTATTCAAAAACAATGTACAAAGTCTAGAAACATACCTTGTGCCTTGATTTGTACTTCTCACTTTATTTGGCACATAAGAACTTAATCAAACGTGTTGGACAATTAATCACCAAAACATTATAGAAATGGCCCAAAGGCACATTTCCCTTTCAATCTCCCCCTTTTTGGTGATTTATGCCAACACATCAAAAAAGCAACCAAAATAAGTGCAACATCAATGCAAATGAGGACCAAATCACTTTTGCACAAGATTTGACATATTTGGATCATTCTTTGCCACCACTTGTTTTGTTTTTGTAAATCAAATTCATTTTCCTATTTCTAAGTCAAACACGCTTGTTTGGGCACAAAGAGAGATATTTCAAGAGTGAAATTGATCAAGTGTTAAAACCTCCCCCACAAGAGACCAAATTTTGTAATAAGAGCATTTTGAACAAATCAAAAATTCTAACTCTATTATTTTTGAAATTCACAAGTGGTAGCTGATCCATTTGCTTTGGCCTTAATTTCTCCCCCTTTGGCATTAAGCACCAAAACAGGATCATTTTTGGCCCTTTAACCCCATTGCCTCACCAAAAATGTCAATTAAGAGCAAAAGGCAATGAGATTGCAAGTATGAACTTGGAAGTAAGTACACTAATACCAAAGTGCAGTGGAAGTATTTTCATCGTCCAAGTTCATTTTTCCCTTTCAATGCACCTTTGAGACTACATCAAATGTACTCAAACAAACAGGTTAGTCTCAAAGGGTCAAGTTGTAGCACATCTCCCCCTTAATATGTGCATCATTCGCATATGGACTTGTGAGGTCCGGGGATCACTTGTACAACTTGAGCACCATAAATAACAATAATTGATTAAAATGCCTAAAGTAACATGATCAAAGGCATAGAACACATGTATGCTATAGATCAATCCAAGTTACGAGAATCTAAGACATTTAGCTCACTACGCAACCTGCAAAACCTTTTCTCATCTAAAGGCTTAGTGAAGATATAGGCTAGCTGGTTCTCGGTGTTAATATGATACACCTTGATATCTCCCTTTTGCTGGTGGTCTCTCAGGAAGTGATGTCGGATGTCTGTGTGCTTAGTGCGGCTGTGTTCAACAGGATTATCCGCCATGCGGATTGCACTCTCATTGTCACATAGGAGTGGGACTTTGCTCAGATTGTAGCCAAAGTCCCAGAGGGTTTGCCTCATCCAAAGTAGTTGCACGCAACACTGTCCTGCGGCAACATACTCGGCCTCAGTGGTGGATAGGGCAACGGATGTCTGTTTCTTTGAACTCCAGGACACCAGGGACCTTCCTAGAAATTGGCACGTCCCCGATGTGCTCTTCCTATCAACCTTGCACCCGGCATAATCGGAGTCTGAGTATCCAATCAAGTCAAAGGTAGACCCCTTTGGATGCCATATCCCAAAGCAAGGCGTAGAAACTAAATATCTAAGAATTCGCTTAACGGTCACAAGGTGACATTCCTTGGGGTCGGATTGATATCTAGCACACATGCATACACTTAGCATAATGTCCGGTCTACTAGCACATAAATAAAGCAATGAACTATCGTAGACCGGTATGCCTTTTGATCAACGGACTTACCTCCTTTGTTGAGGTCAACATGCCCGTCGGTTCCCATAGGTATCTTTGCGGGCTTGGCGTCCTTCATCCCAAACCGCTTGAGAAGATCTTGTGTGTACTTCGTTTGGGAGATGAAGGTGCCGTCCTTGAGTTGCTTCACATGGAACCCAAGGAAGTAGGTCAACTCGCCCATCATCGACATCTCAAACTTTTGTGTCATCACCCAGCTAAATTCCTCATAAGACTTTTGATTAGTAGAACCAAATATTATGTCATCGACATAAATTTGGCACACGAAGAGATCACCATCACAAGTTTTTGTAAAAAGAGTGGGATCGTCTTTCCCAACCTTGAAAGCATTAGCAATTAAGAAATCTCTAAGGCATTCATACCATGCTCTTGGGGCTTGCTTAAGTCCATAGAGCGCCTTAGAGAGCTTAAACACGTGGTCGGGATACCTATCATCCTCAAAGCCAGGGGGTTGTTCCACGTATACCACATGCTTGATTGGCCCGTTGAGGAAAGTGCTCTTCACATCCATTTGGAACAGCCTAAAAGAGTGGTGAGTGGCATAGACTAATAATATTCGAATAGACTCTAGCCTAGCCACAGGAGCAAAAGTCTCCTCAAAATCCAAACCTACGACTTGGGCATAACCTTTTGCCACAAGTCGAACCTTGTTTCTTGTCACCACTTCGTGCTCGTCTTGCTTGTTGCGGAACACCCACTTGGTTCCCACAACATTTTGCTTTGGACGTGGCACCAGGCTTCAAACTTTATTTCTTTTGAAGCTGTTTAGCTCTTCCTGCATGGCCAACACCCAGTCTGGATCCTGCAAGGCCTCTTCTACCCTGAAAGGCTCAATAGAAAAGACAAACGAGTAATGCTCACAAAAATTAGCTAAGCGTGAGCGAGTAGTTACTCTCTTGCTGATGTCACCTAGAATCTGATCGACGGGGTGATTTCTTTGATTCGTAGCTCGGACTTGGGTTGGAGGGGCCCGAGGTGCTTCTTCCTCCACCACTTGTTCTTCCTATGCTCCTCCTTGATCCTGTTCCTCTTCTTGAGGTACCTGTTCACCGTCTTGAGTTGGGGGATGCACCATCGTGGAGGAAGATGGTTGATCTTGCTCCTGTTGTTCCTGTGGTCGCACATCACCGATCGCCATTGTGTGCATTGCGGCCGTCGGAACATCATCTTCATCTATATCATCAAGATCAACTTGCTCTCTTGGAGAGCCATTAGTCTCATCAAATACAACATCGCTAGAGACTTCAACTAATCCTGATGATTTGTTGAAGACCCTATACGCCTTTGTATTTGAGTCATACCCTAGTAAAAACCCTTCTACTGCCTTGGGAGCAAATTTTGAATGTCTACCTCTCTTCACTAGAATGTAGCATTTGCTCCCAAATACGCGAAAGTAGGAAACATTGGGTTTGTTACCGGTAAGAAGTTCGTAGGAGGTCTTTTTGAGGAGGCGATGCAGATAGAGCCGGTTTATGGCGTGGCAAGCTGTGTTCACAGCTTCCTACCAAAACCGCTCAGGCGTCTTAAACTCTCCAAGCATCGTTCTTGCCATGTCGATTAGCGTCCTATTCTTCCTCTCTACTACACCATTTTGCTGTGGTGTATAGGGAGCGGAGAACTCATGCTTGATGCCTTCCTCCTCAAGATACTCCTCCACTTGCAGATTCTTGAACTCGGACTCGTTGTCGCTTCTTATCTTTTTCACCTTGAGCTCAAATTCATTTTGAGCCCTTCTTAGAAAGCGCTTAAGGGTCCCTTGGGTTTCTAATTTGTCCTACAAAAAGAACACCCAAGTGAAGCGGGAAAAATCATCAAGAATCACAAGACCATACTTACTTCCCCCAATGCTAAGGTAGGCAACGGGTCCAAAGAGGTCCATGTGAAGAAGCTCCAGTGGTCTTTATGTTGTCATCACATTCTTGCTGTGATGAGTGCTTCCCACCTGTTTCCCTGCCTGACATGCTGCACGAGGTATGTCTTTCTCGAAACAAACATTGGTTAGTCCTAACACATGTTCTCCCTTTAGAAGTTTATGAAGGTTCTTCATCCCAACATGTGCTAGGCGATGATGCCAAAGCCAGCCCATACTAGTCTTACCTATTAAGCATGCATCTAGATCGGCCCCCTCTTTCAAAAAATCAACTAAGTAGAGTTTGCCGTCTAATACACCCTTAAAAGCTAATGAACCATCACTCCTTCTAAAGACAGATACATCAATATTTGTAAACAAACAATCGTAGCCCATGTGGCACAATTGTCTTACAGATAGGAGGTTGTATCCTAATGACTCTACTAAAAATACATTTGAAATAGAGTGCTCGCTTGTGATGGCTATCTTTCCCAAACCTTTGACCTTGCCTTGATTCCCATCTCCAAATATGATTGTATCCTGGGAATCCTTGTTCTTGACGTAGGAGGTGAACATCTTCTTCTCCCTCGTCATGTGGTTTGTGCATCCGCTGTCGATAATCCAGCTTGAGCCCCCGGATGCATAAACCTGCAAGGCAATTTAAGCTTGGGTTTTAGGTACCCAACTCTTGTTGGGTCCTACCAGGTTAGTCACAATAGTTTTTGGAACCCATATGCAAGTTTTATCACCCTTGCATTTGGATCCCAACTTCTTGGCAACTACTTTTGCATTCTTACATGAAAGAACAAAAGAATTATTACAAGCATGGTAAATGGTAGAAGGTCCATTGCACATTTTCCTAGGCACAACATGATCTTTCCTAGGTCTACGATGAACAAAAGTAGAACTGGATGCAAACATAGCATGTGAATCATTATAAGCAATATGAACATTACTTTTATTATAATGAGGATGACTAGCAATTTTCCTATCATAAATAAAAGTATGGTTCCTTTGAGAACTACTAGCCATAGGGGCCTTCCCTTTCTCCTTGTTGAGATCGAAGGTCTTTTGGCTTGTTAAGTTCTTGGCTTCTTTTCGAAAACCAAGTCCATCCTTAATTGAGGGGTGTCTACCAACAGTATAGGCATCCCTAGCAAATTTTAATTTATCAAACTCAATTTTGCAAGTCTTAAGTTGAGCATTAAGACTTGCCACCTCATCGGTTAATTTAGTAATAGAAATAAGATGTTCATTACATGCATCAATATTAAAGTCTTTACATCTATTACAAATACTAACATGCTCTACACATGAACTAGTTTTATTTACTTCCTCTAGCTTAGCATTCAATTCATCATTTAAACTCTTTAAACTAGAGATAGATTCATGGCAAGCAGATAACTCAGAAGATAGCATTTCATTTCTCTTAGTTTCTAAAGCAAGGGTTTTTTGCACACTAACAAATTTGTCATGTTCCTCATACAATATGTCCTCTTGCTTTTCTAGCAATCTATCCTTTTCATTTAGAGCATCAATTAATTCATTAATTTTCTCTACTTTGGCTCTATCTAAACCTTTAAATAAACTAGAGTAATCTACTTCATCATCGAAGGATTCTTCATCACTAGATGAAGTGTACTTGGGTGTGTCCTGAACACGTACCTTTTTCTCCTTGGCCATAAGACATGTATGGCGTTTGTTGGGGAAGAGTGAGGATTTGTTGAAGGCCGAGGCAGCGAGTCATTCGTCGTCGGAGTCGGAAGAAGAGCAGTCCGAGTCCCATTCCTTTCCAAGGTGCGCCTCGCCCTTTGCCTTCCGGTAGTTCTTCTTTTTCTCCTTCTTCCCGCTCTTTTCTTGTCCCTGGTCACTATCATTATCGGGACAATTTGCAATAAAGTGACCAGTCTTACTGCATTTGAAGCAGGAGTGTTTTCCCTTTGTTTTATTCCTGTTGGGGTACTCCTTGCGTCCTTTGAGTGCGGTCTTGAAGCGCTTGATGATAAGCGTCATCTCATCTTCATTGAGTCAGGCAGCCTCCACTTGAGCTACCTTGCTTGGTAGCGCCTTCTTGCTGCTTGTTGCTTTGAGAGCAACGGGCTGTGGCTCGTAGATAGGTAGTGGACCGTTCAAGGCATCATCCACGTATCGTGCCTCCTTTACCATCATGCGCCCGCTCACGAATTTTCCGAGAATCTCCTCGGGCGTCATCTTGGTGTACCTAGGGTTTTCATGAATAAGATTGACAAGATGGGGGTCAATTACAGAAAATGACCTTAGCATGAGTCGGATGACATCATGATCCATCCATCTTGTGCTTCCATAGCTTCAGATTTTGTTGACCAGGGTCTTGAGCCTGTTGTAAGTCTGAGTTAGCTCCTCTCCCCTGATCATCGCAAATCTTCCCAGCTCTCCTTCCACCAGCTCCATTTTGGTGATCATGGTGGCGTCATTTCCCTCATGAGATATCTTGAGGGTGTCCTAGATTTGCTTTGCGTTGTCCAAGCTGCTCACCTTATTATATTCATCCCTGCAGAGAGATGCTAGCAAAACAGTAGTGGCTTGGGCATTTTTGTGAATTTGTTCATTTATAAACACAGGTTATCAGTACTATCAAAATGCATCCCATTCTCTACGATTTCCCAAATACTAGGATGGAGTGAGAATAGATGACTACACATTTTATGACTCCAAAATGAATAGTCTTCTCCATCAAAGTGTGGAGGTTTGCCAAGGGGAATTGATAGTAAATGCGCATTTGTATTGTATGGCATACGAGAATAGTCAAAAGAGTAGTTCTGATTAACCGTTTTCTTTTTCGACGAAGAGTCATCATCATTGTCGTCTCTTGGTGAAGATGAAGAGGCATCGCTGTCGTAGTAGATAATTTTCTTGATACGCCTCTTCTTCTTCCCGTCCCTCTTCTTGAGACTTGAGCCTGAGTCGGTAGGCTTGTCGTCTCTTGGCTCGTTGAGGAGGGACTCCTTCTCCTTATCGTTAATCACCGTCCCCTTACCCTTAGGATCCATCTCTTCGGGCGGTTAGTCCCTTAAGTGAAGAGTACGGCTCTGATACCAATTGAGAGCACCTAGAGGGGGGTGAATAGGTGATCCTGTAAAATCAAACACTAAATAGCCACAAAACTTAGTTATAGAAGTGTTAGTGCGACTAAGTAGTTTTGAGGCAGTTCTTGTGGACAAAACAATCACAGAGAAAGTAACACAAGAGACACGCGATTCTATCTCGTGGTTCGGCCAAGTAACACTTGCCTACTTCTACGTTGTGGCGTCCCAATGGATGAGGGTTGCACTCGACTCCTTTCAAGTGATCCGATGATCAACTTGAATACCACGGTTTTTTCCTTAAGTTTATTTTCCCGTTTGCGAGGAATCTCCACAACTTGGAGTCTCTCGCCCTTACAATAGAGATCACAAAGAAGGCACAGAGTAAGGTTAGGAAGAGCAACACACACAAAATCCACAGCACAACCACGCATACAAGTCACGACTTGAGCTCGAAACACAACACACGGAGTTCACAACTCAAATGGAGCTCAAATCACTAACACAATGAAGCGAATGTGCGAGAGCGAAGTCTAGATGCTTTAGAATACTTAGAGAATGCTTGGTGTGCTCCTCCATGCGCCTAGGGGTCCCTTTTATAGCCCCAAGGCAGCTAGGAGCCGTTGAAGACCAACTTGGAAGGCTAATCTTGCCTTCTGTCGAGTGGTGCACCGGACAGTCCGGTGCACCACTGGACAGCTACAGTTCATGTCCAGTGCTTGATTTCTTTCCATACGGAGAGTAGCCGACCGTTGGACCCTGGGACTGGTTGGCACACCGGACACTGTCCGGTGCGCACCGGACAATCCGGTGTGCCCAACCGACCGTTGGTGCGACCACGTGTCGCGTGAAGATTGCGCGGCCGACCGTTGGCGCAGGCCACCGTTGGCTCAACGGATAGTCCGGTGCACCATCGGGCAGTCCGGTGAATTTTAGCCGTACGTCGCTGATCCTTTTCCCGAGAGCGATGAGTTCGCCGCGGATGACTCACTGGACAGTCTAGTGCACCACCGGACAGTCCGGTGAATTATAGCCGTACACCGCCGTTGATTCCCGAGAGTAGCACTTTCATCGGAGACCAGCCTGGCGCACCGGACACTGTCCGGTGTGCCAGACCGAGCTGAAGTTTGGCTGCACAGAGCCAAGTCCTTTCCATTTCGATTCTTTTCTTCTCAACACTGTTTCTAGCACTTAGATAACCACATTAGTATTCAAAAACAATGTACTAAGTCTAGAAACATACCTTGTGCCTTGATTTGTACTTCTCACTTTATTTGGCACATAAGAACTTAATCAAACGTGTTGGACAATTAATCACCAAAACATTATAGAAATGGCCCAAAGGCACATTTCCCTTTCACTATCTTTGTATGGACTGAGGAACACACTTTGGCGTTTTCTCTGTTGAAAACTGCCCTTTCATTGGCACCAATTTTAGCACTGCCAAATTTTACTCATCCTTTCGCCATTGAGACCGATGCATCCGGGTCGGGTGTTGGAGCCGTCCTGTTGCAAGACGGACACCCTCTAGCTTACGTCAGTAAACCATTAGGCATCAAAACATGGGCCTGTCGGCATATGAGAAGGAGTACCTTGCAATTTTACTAGCAGTCAACCACTGGAGGTCTTACCTGCAACATGGCATATTTCAGATTTTTACAGACCAAAAAAGTCTGATACACCTCAATGAACAACATCTGAAGACACCCTGGCAACAGAAGGTATTTACCAAACTGTTAGGTCTTCAATACCAAATAGTTTACAAGCAAGGATCGACCAACCGAGTGGCCGACGCGCTATCTCGTCGTCCTCACACTTCCCTGGACTGCAATGCCATTTCAGTTAGCACACCACAGTGGTTATCAGACATTATTTCCAGTTACAATTAGGATAAAAAAGCCATGCACTTGCTTACCGAGTTATCTGCTGGTTCATCTGATACCGGTCACTACACTCTTTCAAACGGCATTCCGATATAAGGACCGCATTTGATTGGGTCACAGTCCATTCCTTCAGACCAAGAACCTCGCTTGCACGCTTGCACCTAAGACCTGATTGCATATTAGTTGTTGCCCTCAAATCCTCCTAGAGCATGTATAGTGAAGATACACCAAAACGGTTCTCCAAGCATAAAATACAACTAAAAGATTCTATTATACAATGGAGTGTCTATAAATATAGTCTATTACTTACTCCGTTCCAGAATATAAGGCGTAATCACTTTTTGTTCTTGTCTCACAATATAAGGCGTGTTCTCTCTATGCACACACGTACATCGATACAACGATATAGAGAGAATTAAATGTATTTCTTGGTATTTGAATCAGTGGTGGTTACGCCTTATATAATGGGATGGAGGGAGTAATAAATACATAAGTAAATGTGTTTGTACAATATTGGATCGATAGAACGGATCGATAGAACAGACAACAAATTCGTACAGTAGGAAGTAAAGTGTATGTTGCTACTTGGGTTACGAGCCAGATGTGTCTCTTTACGGAGAGACGACTCCACGATTTTTTTCAAATACCCCCTTTAAACACCTCAAGGGCCTCTACATTAAACACCACTGTACATGCCCTTAGAGCAAGTATAATATCTCATGGCCATTTCATAACACTATTTCCAACACTGCCACATCAACAAGAGTGTCATGAAACAAAAAAAATAAAACAATGTCTCCCAACGCAAAATTTACTTCACTATTTCATAGACTAACGTACTAATTAGGGTATCTCCAATGGCTAGCTATCTCACTAGCTAGATTCACTCTCTTTCCTACGTGGATAGAAAATGTGGGGGAAAACGAGAATAGCTAGCGACGAGCAAATAGATAGGAGATTTCACGTATTCCAAGAAACTAAGTGTATTACGTGTGGGACCAAGTACTAGTGGTGAGATAAACCATTGCAAAATTCACTTCACTATTACTATTTTTATTCTTCTCTTAGCTCCACATCAGCTAGCTATTTAAGACAACCATTGGGGGCGCCCTTAAATGTTGCAACTAAATAGTCAATAGAAATCAGTAAAATATGTGAAAATGAAATAAATCACTCTCAACGGAGATTTCACACGATTTTCAAGATCTTGGAAACGAGTTGACATGATTTCATCCCCATGAAACTCATTTATCTAAAATGGTATGACATGTCATCTAAAATAATGATGTGTCATATTATTAAATGTGTATAAAACCATCATGAAACTATTATTGTGAATAGCCTAAACTTATAGCCAGCTTCGACACAAGCACTTAGAAGCTTTATTAGAGAGACAAGTGAGGGTTCTGTATTAATACCGAAGAGTTAACCACTATACAGATAGGATATATGTAACCTTACAGTCAGTCATTGGCTCTATTATTGAACTTGCTCTTAGGAGGTTTCTATCAACTTACCAATCTTATCTCTTATCACATCTTCTATCACATTTTCTATTTTAAACTAAAGCCATCAAACTAGTAACTGTTACGAAAGCTTGATTGAGCTATGGCAGGGAAGACGATTGTGAACCCTTTCCCTCGGCAGCTCTCGATTCTTTCCTCCCATCCGGCTCTCCCTCGACGGCTGCCATCACCGATGCAGACAGTGCACCGACAACCATCCTGGGGAGTGACACATGCAGCAGCAGATTTCTTTTTCCATTTTTTTTGAAAAAAAAAATAGTGGCAGCAGGTTTCACAAAAAAAACAACGAAACTTTTAAGCTTGGACTCGAGACTGCACGCATTGACGCTGCGGTGGAAAAGCTCGTCTACCGTTGTCCTTTGGCTGGTGGCGGCTGAAGGAATCAGCAGGGTTCATGAAATCGGTTGTGTTTTCAAATTTAGTTTCGGTAGAAAGTCTTAAAATGATTCATAGTATTTATAGAAAAATTAGCATCAATTTTTTTTCAAAATTTATAAAATATCTTAGATTTAAATTAGTAAATCGGTGAATCGGTGGAGCCGGCCACCACCAATAACTAGCTAGCCAACCATCTAGCCATGTTTATCGACCTGCTCTGTGACCCCTGGGAATCACCAATTTTACCGAGCCGCGAGGTGAAGTTACCAAAACGCCAGTAGACATAAAAATGATAGGAAACCCTAGACCCGACACAGCACGACAGTACCGCGGCGCTGTCGCCCCACGTTCACCCTCGAGGAAAGATCCGCGCGGTGGGCACAGTCGCGGTTCTCCGGTCGCCTCGAGGGCAGTTTCGCCCGGTTCACAGTTGCGCCTACACTCTTGAGTGAGCAAGACGACGTCGTCTCCGTCGAGCATAACGGTGACATGCTTGGAGGCACTATGACCTTTCGCTTCACGCCAGGAGAACAACGAGGCTCGTGGATAGAAATGGTAATGGGCCCAATCCCCGATTTCCTGTGAGGAATTCCTCCATTAGATCTAGTCTGGATACCTTTGGGATTGTAGTGTTTCGAAGAGATCGAAAAGTGTTTAAATCCATAATAGATCAAATACATCTTAATCCACTCCAATCTCACTCATTACTAGGGTACCCAAACTAGGCCTTAGGGGATGAGAATGGAGAAGTTTCTTCCCCCACGTGGATGTGAACGGAGAAAATTCTTCCCTCGATTGGTAAACGAGGATGTGGAGCTAGGGACGAGGAAGCATTCTCCGTCCTCGTTCCTCGCAAGAACCCGTTAAACTTGCACATGACGATGTTTTTGTGTACTAGTTAATGATAAAAATAAATAATTACCTTGTCAAGATATCACTCATTGTACAAATGTGTTCATTTTGATGTACACATAATGATTTCTTACATTTGGTAATTTGTACGAGTAAAATATGTCGCATTAATAACAAAAGGTATGTGTCTTAATTATAGTTTTGTCAGGAAAATGGACCCGGGGCCATTTGTCTCAAAATTGTTTGGTGTTTGATGATCAACATAACATGTGGACTAATGTGTTTGATAGTGTCTGTATTTATATTTCACAGGATGCGAAGAGGATTGGACTAAGGCACTTAGGATGCAACACCTCAAAAGAAGACATAAAAGAAGCATAGAAGTCCAAGACTCAAGAACAAAAGAAGCCCAAGGAATCAACGAAGAAACCCATGAAGTGGGGAGTCAGACAGCGCACTGGTGATGCACCGGACAGTGAACAGTAACATGTCTGGTATGCACCGGACAGTCTGCGTAGAGGGGCCCGCAACCAGGCGCCCTCAGGCTATGCACCGGACTGTCCGGTGTGCACCGGATAGTCTGGCAACAATCGGATCGAACGATCGACTACTACAGACCCCAACGGTCGGCTGACATGGCAGGGCACCGGACAGTGAACAGTGCATGTCCGGTGCGCACCGGACTGTCCGGTGCGCACTGGACTGTCCGGTGCGCCCGTCGATAGAAAGTTGCTGCTTCTGTCCAACGGCTATAATTGTGAGGGGAGGCTATAAATACCCTCAATCGGCTATTTCAAGGTGTGGGAGCCCAAGCAACATACCAATGCATATTGTAGACATTTTCAAGTGCTCAAACACCCAAGTGCTTAATAGAATCACTCGGTGATTAGCATAGATGCTTTTGCGAAGTGCTTAGGTTAGACCACTTATGTGCTTGCTCTAGGTGAATCCTAGTTAGTTGAGTGGGTATAGAAAAACCACACAACCACTCGGCTCTTACGTGAGCCGTTGTATTTGTACCAAGTGGGGTGAGAGTCTTGCGAGACCGTGACAACCAAGTTCTTGTCACGGCTGCCATGGTGTACTGGAGGGAACGAGGCCCGCAGCGTTTCGGTCAGAAGTTCGATAGTGGAGACGGCGGGGAGCGTCTGAGAGGAGCCAGAAGCGGAGCACCACTTGCGTGTGGAGAAGGCCCACGGCTCTCTACGGAGTTACTCGACCGTGGTGCTTGTCCCTCGCGTGGGCTTCCCTTTGCGTAGGGGCACCAATGTGGATTAGTCGGGACCTTGCGTGGTTCCGGATACCTCGACAAAAATATCAGCATCATCCACAAGAGTTTGTATCTCTACCTTGCCCTTTACCTTCTGCATTTATATTAAGTAGTTAAGTTTCAATCTTGTCTTTCTAGTTAGATTATTTAGATTGAAACTTAGCCTTTACGGTAGATTGTTTGTTTGCATAGATTTTGCTCTAAGGATTTATTTGTGGCCTAGTTTAAAATAGTTTTTAGAAGTCCTAATTCATCACCCTCTTAAGCGTTACCGTTTCCTACAAGTTTAAACAGGGACATGAATCCCTGTCGGGAATTTATCCCGCGGGGAATGGGGATGAAAAAGAAATGTTCATTATAAGAGTTCGTGGGATCCCTGTGGGATTTTTTTGTTGTGAAGATGAATATGAGAAACTATTTCCCGACGTAAAATTCCATGTTGACATCCTTGCTTGCATCTGGGAGGCCCTAGACACTTGGACCCCAACAGCCCATCGTGTGAGCGAGAGGGCTCACATCAATTGAAATGGAGATGACTAGATGAAAATTGAGAACGACTAAGGTCAACCTCGGATAATGACAGTTTCTAATGTTTAGAGCTGATTAAGGCTATGTTTCAATTTCACAGGATAAATTTTAGCTTTCTGCTAAACTTTAGTCATACAAATTGAAGTGCTAAAGTTTAGCTCCTTAGAGAGTTTTGACTACTCTAATAAAGTTTAGCACATTAGAATAAAAAGACACTTATGCCCCTAATGCGGAGAGAGAGAGGGAATGAGGTTGGAGGGTATGGGTGGAAAATAGGGTTTCCTAGCCCACGTTTAGCTCCTTTTAGCACCCCTTGAGCAGCTTATGAGATAATAGGTGCTAAATTTTATCACACCACCATTAGCTCTTCTGTTTAGATCACTAAATAACAAAAAGTAGCTAAAAAGCTGCTAAAATTTATTTAGTGGGATTGAAACAGGGCCTAATAATCGTCATTTTTTATTCAACCATTTATTTTCAAGGTTAATTTCATTCTAAAAGAAAAGCAACAAGAAAAAAATAAGATAAATATCTCAATTGGCCTAAGCATGAAGACTAGAACAAAGATCGAGGTATCACTTCCGTCTTGCGTTCAAAGGACGAAGATGGTTGAATCATTTCTACGAAGACCGAAGGTGAGGCGAGAAATCACTTTATTCATTTTTTTTAAATAAAAGGCAAACGAAGCTTCGATACTTGAAGCCTTTGACTTTCTTTCACAAGTCCGAAATCATCGGATAAACACTTCGTAAGCACGGAGAAGGCTCGTACAGAATTAACGAAGGATTCATCTATAAAGACGGACCATGAATTGACAAAAACTAAAACCTAAGAGAGAGGACAAAAAAACCAAATTGCTCTTACTCGTACAAACAATTATAATGTAACAAGTTAGGAGTATTTTAGGGCGTGATTGATTTCATCTATCGTCAAATTCAGTTCTCTTCCATCATCGAAAGTAGAGACGTTCTGTTGGTCATTTATTTTTAAATGCTATGAGTTAAGAATAAAGCAACACAAATGTTAATGGTTAAAGACCTTCGATCTTCGAAACATCATTTCTCTTAGAATATAATGATTTTCAGACGAAGGTTATGAAGGGCATACCTTCATAAACTCAATATACAATGAAAAGCAGGAACATATGATACACGTAAAGAATATGAATAATCATATCAAATCATTAGATCATCCATATTCTCATTATATAATCATGAATAAACGTTAACAATATTAAATTACATTTATACCTTCAGGCTTCAGCTGGACAGAAGATAAGAATCTAGGAATGACGTGCGAGTGAATACAAGTCAGCGTAAACAGTACGGTGTTACTGTTCATCTATTTATAGGCACAAGACGCAGCCTGTTTAAAATTACATCCAAGTCCTTGACATTTTCTATTGACTAAGGAATAATCTGTCGAGGACTAAGCAGTCTTTTCCCCCCTTAGTTCGGTTTCATTCTCTATCAGTCTTTGCGCTAAGCGAAAGCTTCATCACCCATAGCTTCGGAACTAATTTATCTTTCTTTCAGACTGCTCCTTTCATACCGCGCGCATCTTCATCTCAAAGTCGAAGGTTCCTATAACAGTATATTGCACTTGAGAAACATGTTAGTAGTGTTTTTGAAGATCTTCGGAAGACCAAGTACCCCAACACGTCCTAAAAGTGAAAAAAAATGTAAAAGATCGATAATCCAATGAAAAGAGAAAGCGAGCGTTGGAGACTGATCTTCACTTTAACCTCTGAAACATCGAGACACGAAATTAACCAGCCTCTCCCTGAGACACACGTAGCAAGTAGCCAAGTACGAGGCCGGTCTTCACATGTGCAAGAAATGGAAATGGTATCAATAAAAAAACTAGTAGTAAAAGGATGCGTCAACATAGCATAGTATGGCAATAATATGGTAGGCTGCAGGCACTCTGGTGCTGGTCACATAGCATAGCTGCACGAGGCCGGAGTGACGTTGTTCCAAGGAGAGGGAAGTGGGAAACCTAGCCGTGCCTTGCCTGTGCGCTTCCGTTTCGTTCGCAGAGAGACATGCATAGTACACACAGGTATACTACACGATCTGTGGCGTGGAAAGCATGCGTGCACAAGCTAGGCGTCTAGTTTATGCGAGGTCCGGGAATGGCCAGATGGGATGGGGCTGAAAGCCGCTCAGGCTCAGCTTTGCCCCTCTCTTTTTTTTCCCCATCTCGTGTCCCGCGCGGGGTCACGTCGCTTGCAAGGCACATCTTCTTGGCTTGCTACTTTGCTAGTTGCTACGCCTGCGATTGCCCCAACAGCGCAGGCATCTCCCAGCACTCTAGCCGGCTCCACCAAAGAAAGAAGCTTGCCAAATGCCAAGAGCATACAATGCCTGGGCAGTGGCAGTTGCAGCAAACCCAGCCCGATTGGCCCAGCTCAGTCACTTGAACGGCCCAACAATTCCAACAGTGCTTTGCGTCCTTATTAATTTGAAAGCCGAGCAAAAGGTTCCCAAACTCCAACAGCCAGTGAGGGGGGCTTACGTTGGTTGACCAGATCAAGGCATGAGCCGACTATATATATATATATAAAACTATACTCACCGCTGGATACACGTAGACATATAAAATATTGTTCTAACACGGTAGTTATACTGTAGATAAATAAATGTCTGAAATAGTATTGTTCTAGCACGATAGATATATACTATAAACCTTCTGGTGCAGCGAGGCCGCGTTATTGGTTTTTGCAGCGCGTCGTTTTGATTTTTTTTGCAGGTCACATAGGTCGGGTTATCCGCGTCTTCTATGTCTAGTCGTCCGTTCTTAAATACACTTCACCCATCCATAGTGCTAGTTTAGAAACTCGTTTTTTCAAGTGATTTCTATTTTTTAAAAGAAAAATTAGTTCATTTTCACTTTGAAAAAATATAAATCCATTAGAAAAAGTAAGTTTCCAAACTAGCTCTAAAAGATTATAATTCTTTGTTTTTCTCAAATTCAAATAGTCTAAATCTAATACTATCCATTATAATCTCAAGATGTTATAATTTAATGAATGTTTTTTAAAGTCGTTGCTTACATACTAATCATCCAAATTAAATTCTGATTACATCATTATATTTCGTATAAAAAATCTTTAAAACAAGCCCTCATATGAATATATTGTGATAAAATCTTGTTAATAAACACTTATTTTGTAAAGCAGAGAACATTTTTATTGAGTAGAAGTACGATTCTATACAGTTGCATTGTATGGTTTGACTTGAACTCTCTGGCCTGTCTATAATCAACACACTCAACTCATGGATATGATGCTCTGTTGTTAACACGGTTTGATGATTAGTTTCACTTAGGCTGACTACATGGAGGTGTTAGACTAGTCATCTATGGTCCAACCATCGTGAAACTCATGGTCTGGCGCCTTGAAAATCCTTCTAACTTGCCCAAAAATAGAAACAATGTAAATGTGTTTTGATCTATACTTCTTTTGGGCCTCTTCTAAGCCACATAGAGGTAAAGACAACTAGAATGCTCCATACCAAGCTCAATAGACTTATCTAGGTTAAGGTACTAGTCTGTTCCCCATTTATAGTACGGTTAAATAAAAAATATCATAAAATATTTTAAGTGTTGCTCGACTCCAAATGACACTTGAATTGGTGTATTCTTAACCTTGTCTTTCGGCCTTTTAAGAACCAAAACAAATATATAATTAGGGGGTATGAAACCATAGATTGTCGAAACAATCTTCATCATTATGACCTAACTTTAATTTACCTTTGCAAAACATATGTTATGCACAATAAATTCAGTTTACCCTAAACCCTAAAACCATCTTGATGCTTTCGCTAACCAGTTACTAAATTAATGCACTAGATATACTAAGGAATAAAATCATTGAGTCTAGATGCCTCTAGGGTGGGGGTACTACCATTCTAGGTATCAGTGGCGAACACACACACACATGAGTGAGCACAAGCAGGGTCACCCGCTAGGCTTGGGGTGTACGCGGGGCAAGGGAGACAACAGGGTGGCCTGTGGTCGTGAGGGAGGGGACGCGACATGATGTCTATCGAGGTAGGAAACGTAGCAGGAGAGGCTACAACGACATCCTTCAAAAGTGAAATACGTATGTGCCGAATATAGTGTAAGAGCTCGACGTCATGAGTAGTTGTAGTCTTAAGATCTACGACACCGAGTGAGCCGCTATGCTGGCACCAAGTCGTAACACGAGATCTTAGGGTCTCGGTGTTTGGTGTTTTATGTCATAACATCGAGTCATGTTATTTTGGTGTATGACCAATAACATCAATCCTAAAATTAGAAAAAAAAACAATATTAAGACACTAAATAGTTTAAATGTAAGTTTTAAAATAAATAAAAAGATAGGTTCTGACGAACTGTCGACCTGATGCACTTCCACGGGAAACCACCGCCACGTAGATCAAGTATAATAAGAGGCTATAAGCTATCTAAATCCTGAGGTGGAGAGAGAAGGGGAGAGAGAGAGCAGAAGTGGTTGTAAACTTACAACTAGCTTTGACACAAGAACAAAGAAGCTTTGTGAGTGAGATAAGCAGTGTCTTGCATTAATACTGAAGAGCTAATCACTATATAGATGGGCTAAATAGTGTTATCTCCATTCTTAAATATTTGACGTTGCATAGTTCATTTTTAAATAAAAATGTCAAATAAAAAACAGAGGGAGCAGGCTACAAGAATTCTGCTATGGTTTTCGAAAAACATGGGACAGTAAGATTTGTGTTCGGCGAGGATGCTAGCGCGGACTCACTCCGAATGGTGAATCGTTGGGACTCGAGCGATGTATTTGATACGATGGATTATACTGGTTTAGGCTTGTGCCCTAGTTCAGTGTACTATTGATCGCAGTATTACTATAGGGTGTGTTACAACCAACCGGTGTGCTCATGTGTCGCTTGAAGGGTGCACTTCTTCCTTTTATATATATCAAGAGAAGCCTTATGTTGACACCTTTTTGGGGCGCCAATCACTCAACAAGAACCAGCGGCGATGCTCTCTGGTCAGTCGCGGACGGTCCGCGGCGCAGGGCCGGACGGTCCGCGACCTGGCGCGAGGCTAGGGTTCCCTGCCTAACGGCCGGACGGTCCGCGCCCTAGGGTCGGACGGTCCGCGACCTGGCGACAGGGTCGTCTTCCTCCTTCTTGCTGGAATCTAGATCTCGTCCCCTAGGGGGAAAAGATCTTAAGGTGCTCTGGGTCGACAGATCACCCAGGGCGTCCCCAGACGACGTGGAGTCGCCTAGGAATTAAGAGATCAATTCGAGGAAGAGGTCTTGGATGGACAACTAGATCTTGCCCCCTGGGAGGGGTGAGATCCTAGGGTCGTCTTGGGATCGGCAGGCCACCCAAGACAGATCTAGACGACGTAGAGTCGAATAGGGGTGGAAGTAGATATGTGGAAGACTACAACTAGAACTACGCTACATCTACTCCTAGGGCAGGAAAAGTAAATAAGGTAATTGGTTCGATTGGAATGTGTTCGGGGGTTCTCAATCGGTCGTACCCCTTTATATTTATAGGGGAGGAGGTCTGGACCTTTTCCTAAGAGATAGCCAACAAACTCCCATGTGATTAGATGGATAACCACGCACGAGATAAGGATAAACATCTGAGTTAATCTAATCTCGGGACACGCGGACCGTCCAGGCCCAAGGGCCGGACCGTCCGCTCATTTTGGTGCCCAACATATGCCCCCTGCCTTTTGGTGGAGCTTGGCGAACCAAAAGCATCAGTGAAAACTTCGGAAATAATTGACCTCATGAGCTTTTGTTCCCGATGTAAGGACTCAGCTCGATGCAAGTCATCGGCTCTTGCGATTAGATAATATAAATAATTGATGGAACTTTAATGCACAGAGGCCATTTCGGATCGCATCCTCTTCGGCCATGTCTACCTGATCAACCTGTCAATAAGCAAAAACTTGTGGTGCCCCCCAGCCCAAATAAGCAAACGGATTGGGCCAGTAATACGAATTCATCGCCGTACCACCCCACACATGAGCAGGACAACACATCGGCGATGGATAGAACGGGACGTACCATGCTATCCCTGGAGGAGGATGACAAGGCGATCTTGGTTGTGCTACCTTTTGGGTCCATTTAGTCGGCTTTTGCTTTCGCACAGACCGCCCTTTTGACTTCGTCTGGTTTATTGGCCGGTTGTGTGGAACGGCCTTCTTCGTATATTTGGCAAGCAACTGACTAAAAGTAGGGCCAACTCTACTGAGTCGTCCAGACGTCTTAGTAGTATTTTGTTTCCTAACACTTGTTTTGGAACCTTGTGGTCCGGTGGTCTGAGGTTGCTGCTTTTGACTGTCTGCGGACTGTCCGACCATTATAGCCGGATCGTCCGCTCATGTCTCGGACTGTTCGGCCTTAGTATCCGGATCGTCTGGCGTACGCAGGACAGGTGACCGTGATCGGGTGTCTGATCGTGCTTGCCTCCCGATGCCTCCGGTCTTTCTTTTGTCCGGAGTCTTCCGAGTAACCATTATGCGTGACATATTTGGTGTACGGGGATCACCAATGACGATATTTTTATCTTTGCTTTTATCGGCCGCACAGGGCCGAACTATGACTTTTTTGCTTGTCGGCTCTAATGTGGTGGCAGGGACAGGTGGCCTGTCAATCCTCACCTCCTTTTGAAACCTCAACCGGCCTTCGTTTATAGCTGATTGTATTTGCCGACGAAAGACAACACAATCATTGGTGTTATGAAGAAAGGAGCCATGCTATTTACAATATATACGCCCTTTTAATTCTTCAACCGGAGGAATTATATGTGATAATTTAATATTACCATGTTTAAGCAACTCATCAAATATTTTATCACACTTAGTAATATTAAATGTGAACTTAACCTTTTCCTTTTGTGTCGAGTGCGGGTGAGAGCGAACAGAAGGTTTGGCCTTAGTGGGCCAAACAAGCTCAGGTACATGTGACTTTTTTGGTTCTTGGGGCTTGGGTGGCCGGTTATATGTACGCCGGCCTTCCACACTAGACGGATCACAGGTGACTTCTGGTGCTCCGGACGGTCCGACCTGCACAGTCAGACGGTCTGCGGGTGGATCGGACGGTCCGATACTATCCTCGGACTGTCCGGTCACGTCAGGCAACACCTGTGACCCTTGCGGTGGGCTCTGTGTAACTCTGGACTGTCCGGCGTAGGGTGCCGGACGGTCTGACGGAGGACCGGACGGTCCGCGACTGTGTGCGGACGGTCCGGCCGTGCTCAGGGTTGACTCAGCATTTAGCGAAGATGGTGGTGACGGTCGTCCTGGATATGAGTCCATCGGCATACCAGAATATGGCTGGGGAAACCCATTTGTCGCCGATGTGTTTGGTGCAATTGTTTCAGCGCCTAATTTATGTGATAAAAAATTAGGCATGTGAGTTTTTCCTAATGCATGTGTCATCCTCTCTATATCCTCCATGATACTTTTAATCCTATTATCAAAAGAAATTTTAATAGATGGAATATCATCGGCTGACCTGGCATCACCTATCGTGGGGAGCTGTTGCAGCACGGCTAACATATACTCGGCGTTTATCTCCCTCTCTTGGACGGTCTTCTGGTGGCAGTCTACCTTGAAGTGCGAGAGGTACCACTTATCCGCCACCTTGAGCACCTGATCCTTTTGTCGGTGGGCCTCCTCGTCTATTTTCTTCATGTCATCTTCTAATCTTTTATGCTCAGCGGCCGATAAATTAGTCAGCCTTGTGTTGCTGTTTGGAGAAGCACCGTTGAGATCTTTAGAATCGGCCATGTAAGCCTGATTTTGTAGATCTGCAACTTCTTCCCCAGCGGAGTCGCCAAAAAGTATGTTGACACCTTTTTAGGGCGCCAATCACTCAACAAGAACCAGCGGCGGTGCTCTCTGGTCAGGCACGGACGGTCCGCGGCACAGGGTCGGACGGTCCGCGACCTGGCGCGAGGCTAGGGTTCCCTGCCTGACGGCCGGACGATCCGCGCCCTAGGGCCAGACGGTCCGCGACCTGGCGACAGGGTCGTCTTCCTCCTCCTTGCTGGAATCTAGATCTCGTCCCCTAGGGGGAAAAGATCTTAAGGTGCTCTGGGTCGACAGATCACCCAGAGCGTCCCCAGACGACGTGGAGTTGCCTAGGAATTAAGAGATCAATTCGAGGAAGAGGTCTTGGATGGACAACTAGATCTTGCCCCCCGGGAGGGGTGAGATCCTAGGGTCGTCTTGGGATCGGCAGGCCACCCAAGACGGATCTAGACGACGTATAGTCGAATAGGGGTGGAAGTGGATATGTGGAAGACTACAACTAGAACTACGCTACATCTACTCCTAGGGCAGGAAAAGTAAATAAGGTAATTGGTTCGATTGGAATGTGTTCAGGGGTTCCCAATCGGTCGTACCCCTTTATATTTATAGGGAAGGAGGTCTGGACCTTTTCCTAAGAGATAGCCAACAAACTTCCACATGATTAGATGGATAACCACGCACGAGATAAGGATAAATATCTGAGTTAATCTAATCTCGGGACACGCGGACCGTCCGGGCCCAAGGGCTGGACCGTCCGCTCATTTTGGTGCCCAACACTTTACAGTGGGGACCCTTCTGTGCCGAAGAGAAAGAGAGGTCGAGAGGGTAGAGAGGGGGGCTTGTCTGCCTGGGTCAACGAATTGAGCCCCCTTTTCTGTGCGTGGTCGTTCTCTTGACACAGCTTCGTTCTCCACGCTGAGTCCTGTAGCGAGTCCATCACTAATGTCCTGGTGGAAGTGTGTGGTGGGTCCCACGATTCTGTCCCTGGACGCGGTTGTACGCGACGTAGCTCCGTCCACCACACGCCTTGTGTCTCCTTCCATCCTTCACGATACACACGCACAGTATGGTGTGTTGTTCCGTCCTTTGTGACGTGCGCGCTACTCTTAGGACTCGTATGCTGAGGTCTCCCCCGGGGCTTGTCTTGTGCAGTGTGCGCATGTTTAGGCGTGGCGCGACGATGACGCGTCTTGTCGTGGTAGATGTGGGCCCGTATCATTGGGTGCAGGTTTTCAACGTCGTGGGCGCTGAGACTTGGTCGGCATCTTGGCGTGGACTTGGTCGGTCGCTCTGCCTCGTTGGCTTGCTCGTTGGGAACTTGGTCGGCCGCTCTGTCTCACTGGCTTGCTTGACGGGAACTTAATCGACCGCTCTGCCTCGCTAGCTTGCTCAGTAGGAACTTGGTCGGTCGCTCCGCCTCGCTGGCTTGCTCATTGGGAACTTGGTCGGCCGCTCTGCCTCGCTAGCTTGCTTGACGGGAACTTAATCGACCGCTCTGCCTCGTTGGCTTACTCGGTAGGAACTTGGTCGGCTAGAAGGCGCTTTATATTGGGTACGCCGTTCCTATGTACCATTGTACCTGACAAATTCTTAGAGCCAATAGTTGTTGGACCTATTATTAAACTTGTGAAGACGCACGAACGAGTGGACCCCACATGTTGTCACAGGATGCGGATGTTCCCTGCTCTGCTCAGCCGAGTCCAGCTCGTTTCGGTAAGGATGATCGTCGGTGCCCAAATTATCCGTGCTGTGCTGTGCTGGTCCCCCGACGCCCGGCTTCGGCCCAGTGTTGAATTTGTCGGACCGACAGTAATGGGTCACGAGAGCGCGTGCGTCGGATGTTTATTGCGCTCCGTCCCAAGACGTGCGCGCGTGTGTGGTGGCCTGTGGCCTGTGGGGGCACGCGTATTTAATCTGCGGTGCAGCATTGCAGGTTCAAAAATAAAAAATAAAAATACGTGTCCCGACACACACGACTTTGCGGAATTGCGGTGGCTGGGTCCGGAGACTTTTTCCCCTGGAAAGAAACTTCCGGCTGGAGAAAATGCCGGAACAACTACTCCCTCTGCTCCACAGCCTCCACCAGACGAAGGGAGGGAAGGGAAAAAAAAAGATTTATGGCTAAGCTAATCTTTTGTTTTAAGAAAAATGTTCTTCGAAATCTTGATTTGACCGGGGGGTCAGTTGACTTCGATTTTAAAAAGGCAAGAGGAGACAAGGCGCAGGCTAAAATATATTCACAGCAGCAGAGCAGCTGCGGCAGATTATAGCCGTTGGCAGGGTGTTGTCGGGAGGAGGTCAGGGTGCCCCACGAAAGCAGCGTGTTTTGAAAACGCGAGTCGCGCGAGTACTATATATCAGTATCAATTTTTAATATAGCGTCTAATTAGGGTTGAATTTAAATAAATATAGTTTAATATTAACGGTCTATTACGTTGTAAATACGTGAATCAAACGGCACATATGTGTTTACCGAAAGAGATTAGACGGCTTACGAGGAATTTGGCAAGCAGGCCCGCCTCGATCGAGTGACTCTTTTCCTATACGGTTTGGTGTACTCTTGCCCGTCTTGTGAGTTATGCGTCGTCATCGTACCAATTCGACGCATCGAATGAATCTGACTGCGGAGGAGGTGCCGCGGTCTGCCTTTACTTCAGCGGCCGGCACCCAACGTTCTTCTTGCGCGGTACTAGTAGTACAGCTGTAGTACGGAATGCCGCACTGCGTTTTCGTTTTCCTCCCGGTTTCTTGTGCATGCATCGCCATCGCCATCGCCACCGAATCAATTCCCAAGCCAAGCCGTCGTCCTCACCTCACACAGCCCCACCACACACACACGGACGTACATACGTACCTCGCCGGTGGTGGTGGTGGCACATCGTTATCGTATTAAATTAAAAAAAAACTCGACCGTATGTATGTATGTATGTAGATGTATCTATCTACAGACACGCAGAAAATTGCAAACGCCAAATCATCCGAGTTTGGACAAACCTGGATGCTATCATCGCGTGCGTGCGTGCGTGCGTGCCAGATGTGTGTCTGTCCTAACGCGCAAGCATCGTCATGTGCTTCTTCTCTAAACACGTCCTCCCTTCTCGTCCCATCGTCCAATATTTGTTTCCTTCCTCTCGCACAGTTTCGCTAGCTAGGAACGCAGCCAACGTTGGCGACGATCCTTTTTTATATCATCATCATCATTGCGTGCTAGGATCCTAATAAATGAAGGTACAGATTTATTGGTTCTGTACTGTGTTTTTTTCTTCTTTGACAGTTAAATGGTGTACTGTACTGACAGTACTCTAGAGGTAGATCTGATCCGTCTGAATTGCAGAATCCATTGATTCGCCGTAACGGGGGAGGAATCTACCGTTTTCTAACCCATAAACCATATAGATCCTTTTATCCTCCTGCAGACGTAAGCCACATGATATCCAGATTCTCAGTAAAAAGCTTTTCGGTATATATATATATATATATATATATACCGGCTTTATATTGACCAACGTCTTGCCTCGACGAGCAAGAAATCAAAGAAGAAACCAACTATTTAGATCGCGAACAATTTGCATTGGAAATCTGTGTCAACGACAACGTTTTTGCTCTAGTCCTGAGCGAGAGGTAAATCAGCCTCACATGATTTTAAGAGTCATAATGCTACAAGTCATGTATAGTTTGTATGCATATTAAATTATGCAGGCATTACACGTAGAAATCAAACTTTTAATAGAAAACTTTTTTAAAATATTTTTATCTATGTTTATATATCTTTTTATCAATTATCTATCTATCTATCTATTACATCTCTTCATAATTTATTTCTTGTGTAAACATAGTTTCGTATATACGAAGCCATTGTCTCTCTTCTGTAGGTATAATAACATATCACCACTTGACTTAGTTATATCTTAATTAATGATGATGTGAGCTATTCTAGTTCTTAGGGGTGTTTAGGTTGCCTCCAAGTTTCAGCTCCAGTGTGGAGTTATAGTTTATAATATAAATTTAAATAATTTTAAAAATATTTTTAATCTAAATAATAAATGAAATGACTTATCTAAATACTTACCGCTCCAGCTACATGATTTTTTGAGTATTTAATGACATCCTCCACCAACTTCACCAAATTTTCTGGAGCGGGAGCTATCCCAAATAGGGCCTTAGATTAAGAGTGTATTCATGTATGTATATCCTGAATCTATAAATCAGTTTTTCAAATACAATAGATATATAATAAACTGAATAAGACAATGAAGTGTCTTTAAAATCAGTTATTGTAGTTAAGGGATAACATATACGAAGAGTGGTATAACTATTCGTGAAGAAACCGTCTTTTATAATTTTATATTTAATTATTTAGAGATTTATAAAAAGATAGAATATTAAATAAGGTTGTATATATCATTAACAAGGCTAACCTTCTATATATGATTAGTCAAGTGGTCGTATATTGCTACGATTTCTATATATCATATAGATAAATCTTATTTAATTGGATTAATTATAGAAACACGTACGTTTCAAACCTTTACAATCACTACCGGAATCAGCTCCTTTGCCGTGTGTCTGAGATACACGGCAAAGGCTATTTTACACTCGGCAAAGGCTTTGCCGAGTGTAACACTTGGCAAAGAACGCTCGGCGAACTGTACATCGGCAACAGCCTCTTTGCCGAGTACTTTTTGTCGGGCACTCGGCAAAGACTTTGCCGAGTGCCAAGAAAAGTCACCGTCACGGCGCCAAGTGACGGTGACGGATCCTTTGCCGAGTGCCTTCTGTGGCACTCGGCAAAGAGGCCAATTTTGCCGAGTGTTTGCTCGAGAGGCCCTCGGCAAAGACTGGTCCAGTGGGCCCCACCGCCAGTCCCTATGCCGAGAGCTCTAATAGGCACTCGGCAAAGAAGGCTTCTTTGCCGAGTGTCTGGTGGACTGGCACTCGGCAAAGAACCCTCAAGTGGGCCCCTTTGCCAGTATCTTTGCCGAGTGCCTTGGCAACAGCACTCGGCAAAGATGTCTTTGCCGGTTCCCAGGTTTCCTTCTTTGCCGAGTGCCATTGTCAGCACTCGGCAAAGATGACTTTACCGGTTCCCAGGTTTCCTTCTTTGCCGAGTGCCACGGTCATAGCACTCGGCAAAGCGACCCTTTGCCGAGTGTTACACTCGGCAAAATGACAAGAATGTCCCTTTTTTATTTGCTTTTGTTGTTCCATCCAAACAAACAAAAGATATATATCATTCACATCACATTATATATCAAGCACATCACAGAATGAACACATTTATCATCAACACCATATATATCACAAAGTCTCACTAAAGTCTCACAAATATAAGTCAGGATCATCACAAAACAGATACAAGTCTGCATCATCACTAACATCACCAAGTATCTCACAAGATAAAGTCTAACTAACATCACCAACACTCATAAAGGTAAGTCTGGATCATCACAAAACAAATCATCAACGAGGTGGGTGAAAGGGAATTAGGCTTTCACCTAGTTCCTAAGTAATTTTGGTGGTTGAATTGCCCAACACAAATATTGGACTAACTAGTTTGCTCTAGTACTTAAGTTATACAGGTGCAAAAGGTTCACACTTAGCCAATAAAAAGACCAAGTTTTGGATTCGACAAAGGAGCAACGAGGCAACCGAAGGCACCTCTGGCTGGAGGCACCGGACTGTCCGGTGTGCACCGGACAGTGTCCGGTGCGCCCAGAGGACTCCAACTCAAACTCTTCGCCCTCGGGAATTCTCGGAAGCCGGCGCGCTATAATTCACCGGACTGTCCGGTGTGCACCGGACATGTCCGGTGCTCCAAGGAAGCGCGGTCTCCGGAACTCGCCAGCCTCGGGTTCGCGCGGCAGCCGCTCCGCTAAAATTCACCGGACTGTCCGGTGTGCACCGGACTGTCCGGTGTACCAGCGGGGCAACGGCTCTTTTCGGCGCCAACGGCTCCCTGCGGTGCATTTAATGCGCGCGCAGCGCGCGCAGACGTCAGACGTGCCCATACCGGTGCACCGGACATCAAACAGTACATGTCCGGTGTGCACCGGACACCCAGGAGGGCCCAGAAGTCAGAAGCTCCAACGGTCAGAATCCAACGGCAGTGATGACGTGGCAGGGGCACCGGACTGTCCGGTGTGCACCGGACTGTCCGGTGCGCCATCGAACAGAAGCCTCCAGCCAACGGTCAAGTTTGGTGGTTGGGGCTATAAATACCCCAACCACCCCACCATTCATTGCATCCAAGTTTTCCAACTTCCAACCACTTACAAGAGCTCGGCATTCAATTCTAGACACACCAAAGAGATCAAATCCTCTCCAATTCCACTCAAGCCTTTAGTGACTAGCGAGAGAGATTTGCCGTGTTCTTTTGAGCTCTTGCGCTTGGATCGCTTTCTTTCTTTCTCACTTGCTCTTGTGATCAACACTCAATTGTAACCAAGGCAAGAGGCACCAACAAGTGTGGTGGCCCTTGCGGGGAAGTTTTGTTCCCGTTTGATTGAGAAGAAGAAAAGCTCACTCGGTCCGTGGGACCGTTAGAGAGAGGGAAGGGTTGAAAGAGACCCGGCCTTTGTGGCCTCCTCAACGGGGAGTAGGTTTGCGAGAACCGAACCTCGGTAAAACAAATCCGCGTGTCACACTCTTCATTTGCTTGTGATTTGTTTTGCGCCCTCTCTCGCGGACTCGTTTATATTTCTAACGCTAACCCGGTTTGTAGTTGTGATTATTTTTGTTTCGCCCTATTCACCCCCCCCCTCTAGGCGACTTTCAATTGGTATCAGAGCCCGGTGCTTCATTAGAGCCTAACCGCTCGAAGTGATGTCGGGAGATCACACCAAGAGGGAGATGGAGACCGGCGATAACAAGCCCACTACAAGCCAAGGGAGCACATCATCGGAAGAGTCCCGCACCAAGAGAAGGGAGAAGAAGAAGAACTCCTCCAAGCAGAAGGAGAAAAGATCTTCCTCTTCTCACCACAAGGAGAAGAAGGAAAAATCTTCTTCTCACAAGCCGCATCGGAGTGGGGACAAGCACAAGAGGATGAGGAAGGTGGTCTACTACGAGACCGACACTTCATCGACATCTACCTCCGGCTCCGACGCGGCATCCGTTACTTCTAAACGCCAAGAGCGTAAGAAGTATAGTAAGATTCCCCTACGCTACCCTCGCATTCCTAAACATACACCTTTACTTTCCGTCCCATTAGGCAAACCACCAACTTTTAATGGTGAAGATTATGCTATGTGGAGTAATTTAATGCGATTTCATCTAACCTCTCTCCACAAAAGTATATGGGATGTTGTTGAGTATGGTGTACAGGTGCCATCTATAGGGGATGAGGACTACGACACGGACGAAGTGGCCCAAATCGAGCACTTCAACTCCCAAGCCGCAACCATTCTCCTTGTCTCACTAAGCAAGGAGGAATACAACAAAGTACAAGGGTTGAAGAACGCAAAGGAGATTTGGGACCTACTCAAGACGGCACACGAGGGTGATGAACTCACCAAGATCACCAAGCGGGAAACGATCGAGGGGGAGCTCGGTCGCTTCCGTCTTCGCCAAGGGGAGGAGCCTCAAGATATGTACAACCGGCTCAAGACCTTGGTGAACCAAGTGCGCAACCTCGGGAGCGCAAAATGGGATGACCACGAGGTGGTTAAGGTTATTTTAAGAGCACTTATTTTCCTTAACCCCACTCAAGTACAATTAATTCGTGGCAATCCTAGATATCCACTAATGACCCCCGAGGAAGTTATCGGGAATTTTGTAAGCTTTGAATGCATGATTAAGGGCTCAAAGAAGATCAACGAGCTTGACGAGCCTTCCACATCCGAGGCGCAACCGGTGGCCTTCAAGGCAACAGAGGAAAAGAAGGAGGAGTCTACACCAAGTAGACAACCAATTGACGCCTCCAAGCTCGACAACGAGGAGATGGCCCTAATCATCAAAAGTTTTCGGCAAATCCTCAAGCAACGGAAGGGGAAGGATTACAAATCCCGTTCCAAGAAGGTTTGCTACAAGTGTGGTAAGCCCGGTCATTTTATTGCAAAATGTCCTATGTCTAGTGACAGTGACAGGGGCGACGACAAGAAGGGAAAGAGGAAAGAAAAGAAGAAGTACTACAAGAAGAAGGGCGGCGATGCCCATGTTTGTCGGGAGTGGGACTCCGACGAAAGCTCAAGCGACTCCTCCGACGACGAGGACGCCGCCAACATCGCCGTCACCAAGGGCCTCCTCTTCCCCAACGTCGGCCACAAGTGTCTCATGGCCAAGGACGGCAAAAAGAAGGTAAAATCAAGGTCCTCCACTAAATATGAAACATCTAGTGATGAGGATGATGATAAAAATGAGGAGGATAATTTGCGTATTCTTTTTGCCAACCTTAACATGGAACAAAAGGAAAAATTAAATGAGCTAATTAGTGCCATCCATGAAAAGGATGATCTCTTGGACTCCCAAGAGGACTTCCTAATCAAGGAAAACAAGAAACATGTTAAGGTTAAAAATGCTTATGCTCTAGAGGTAGAAAAATGTAACAAATTATCTAGTGAGCTAAGCACATGCCATGACACTATTGCCAACCTTAGAAATGAAAATGTTAAATTAATTGCTAAGGTTGATTCTCATGTTTGCATTGATCCTAGAAATGATAATGTTGATTTGCTTGCTAGGATTGATGAGTTGAATGTTTCTATCACTAGCCTTAGAAATGAGAATGAGAAACTAATTGCTAAGGCTAAGGATTTTGATGTTTGCAATGCTACTATTTCCGACCTTAGAACTAAAAATGATTTGTTGCATGCTAAGGTCATTGAATTAAAATCTTGCAAACCCTCTACATCTACTGAGCATATTTCCATTTGTACTAGGTGTAGAGATATTAATGTTGATGCTATCCATGATCACCTAGCTTTAATTAAAAAAACAAAATGATCACATAGCACAACTTAATGCTAAGATTAGTGAGCATGACTTAGAAAATGAAAAATTTAAATTTGCTAGAAGCATGCTCTTTAATGGGAGACGCCCTGGCATTAAGGACGACATTGGCTTCCAAAGGGGAGACAATGTCAAAATTAATGCCCCTCCAAAGAACTCATCTAACTTTGTTAAGGGCAAGGCTCCCATGCCTCAGGATAACGAGGGTTACATTTTGTACCCTGCCGGCTATCCTGAGAGCAAGATTAGGAAAATTCATTCTAGGAAGTCTCACTCTGGTCCTAATCATGCTTTCATGTATAAGGGTGAGACATCTAGTTCTAGGCAACCAACCCGTGCCAAGTTGCCTAGAAAGAAAATTCCTAATGCATCAAATGATAATGCCATTTCATTTAAAACTTTTGATGCATCTTATGTTTTAACTAACAAATCTGGCAAGGTAGTTGCCAAAATTGTTGGGGGCAAACACAAGGGCTCCAAGACTTGTGTTTGGGTACCCAAAGTTCTTGTATCTAATGCCAAAGGACCCAAAACCGTTTGGGTACCTAAAACAAAGAACTAAACTTGTTTTGTAGGTTTATGCATCCGGGGGCTCAAGTTGGATACTCGACAGCGGGTGCACAAACCACATGACAGGGGAGAAAAAGATGTTCTCCTCATATGAGAAAAACCAAAATCCCCAACGAGCTATCACATTCGGGGATGGAAATCAAGGTTTGGTCAAAGGTTTGGGTAAAATTGCTATATCTCCTGACCATACTATTTCCAATGTTTTTCTTGTAGATTCTTTAGATTACAATTTGCTTTCCGTATCCCAATTATGTCAAATGGGCTACAACTGTCTTTTTACTGATATAGGTGTTACTGTCTTTAGAAGAAGTGATGATTCAATAGCATTTAAGGGAGTGTTAGAGGGTCAGCTATACTTGGTAGATTTTGATAGAGCTGAACTCGACACTTGCTTAATTGCTAAGACTAACTTGGGTTGGCTCTGGCACCGCCGACTAGCCCATGTTGGAATGAAGAATCTTCATAAGCTTCTAAAGGGGGAACACATTTTAGGACTAACAAATGTTCATTTTGAGAAAGACAGGATTTGTAGCGCATGCCAAGCCGGGAAGCAAGTTGGCACTCATCATCCACACAAGAACATCATGACTAGTGACAGGCCACTGGAGCTCCTACACATGGACCTATTCGGCCCGATCGCTTTCATAAGCATCGGCGGGAGTAAGTACTGTCTAGTTATTGTGGATGATTATTCTCGCTTCACTTGGGTGTTCTTTTTGCAGGACAAATCTCATACCCAAGAAACCTTAAAGGGATTCTTGAGACGGGCTCAAAATGAGTTCGGCTTAAGGATCAAGAAAATTAGAAGCGACAATGGGACGGAGTTCAAGAACTCTCAAATCGAAGGCTTTCTTGAGGAGGAGGGCATCAAGCATGAGTTCTCTTCTCCCTACACTCCACAACAAAATGGTGTAGTGGAGAGGAAGAATCGAACTCTATTAGACATGGCAAGAACCATGCTTGATGAATACAAGACACCGGATCGGTTTTGGGCCGAAGCGGTCAACACCGCTTGCTACGCCATCAACCGGTTATATCTTCACCGAATCCTCAAGAAGACATCATATGAACTCCTAACCGGTAAAAAGCCCAATATTTCATATTTTAGAGTTTTTGGTAGCAAATGCTTTATTCTTGTTAAGAGAGGTAGAAAATCTAAATTTGCTCCTAAAACTGTAGAAGGCTTTTTACTAGGATATGACTCAAACACAAGGGCATATAGAGTCTTTAACAAGTCCTCAGGACTTGTTGAAGTTTCTTGTGACGTTGTGTTTGATGAGACTAACGGCTCTCATGTAGAGCAAGTTGATCTTGATGATATAGGTGAAGAACAGGCTCCATGCATAGCGCTAAGGAACATGTCCATTGGGGATGTGTGTCCTAAGGAATCCGAAGAGCCTCCACATGCACAAGATCAACCATCCTCCTCCATGCAAGCATCTCCACCAACTCAAGTTGAGGATGAGGCTCAAGATATTGAACAAGAAGATCAAGAAGATGAGCCACCTCAAAATAACGGCAACGATCAAGGGGGAGATGCAAATGATGAAGACAAGGAGGATGAACAACCAAGGCCGCCACACCCAAGAGTCCACCAAGCAATACAACGAGATCACCCCGTCGACACCATCCTCGGCGACATTCATAAGGGGGTAACTACTCGATCTCGTGTTGCACATTTTTGTGAACATTACTCCTTTGTTTCCTCTATTGAGCCACACAGGGTAGAGGAAGCACTTCAAGATTCGGATTGGGTGATGGCGATGCAAGAGGAGCTCAACAATTTCACAAGGAATGAAGTATGGCACTTAGTTCCACGTCCTAATCAAAATGTTGTAGGAACCAAGTGGGTCTTCCGCAACAAGCAAGATGAGCATGGTGTGGTGACAAGGAACAAAGCTCGACTCGTGGCCACGGGGTATTCACAAGTCGAAGGTTTGGATTTTGGTGAAACCTATGCACCCGTAGCTAGGCTTGAGTCAATTCGTATATTATTGGCCTATGCTACTTACCATGGCTTCAAGCTTTATCAAATGGACGTGAAGAGTGCCTTCCTCATTGGACCAATCAAGGAGGAGGTCTATGTTGAGCAACCTCCCGGCTTTGAAGACAGTGAGTACCCTAACCATGTTTATAGGCTCTCTAAGGCGCTTTATGGGCTCAAGCAAGCCCCAAGAGCATGGTATGAATGCCTTAGAGATTTCCTTATTACAAATGGCTTCAAAGTCGGCAAGGCCGATCCTACTCTATTCACTAAAACTCTTGACAATGATTTGTTTGTATGCCAAATTTATGTTGATAATATTATATTTGGGTCTACTAACAAATCTACATGTGAAGAATTTAGTAGGATCATGACACAAAAATTCGAGATGTCTATGATGGGGGAGTTGAAATATTTCTTAGGATTTCAAGTCAAGCAACTCCAAGAGGGCACTTTCATTAGCCAAACGAAGTATACTCAAGACATTCTAAGCAAGTTTGGAATGAAGGATGCCAAGCCCATCAAGACACCCATGGGAACTAATGGGCATCTCGACCTCGACACGGGAGGTAAGTCCGTGGATCAAAAGGTATACCGGTCGATGATTGGTTCATTGCTTTACTTATGTGCATCTCGACCGGACATTATGCTTTCCGTTTGCATGTGTGCAAGATTCCAAGCCGACCCTAAGGAATCACACCTTACGGCCGTAAAACAAATCTTGAGATATTTGGCTTATACTCCTAAGTTTGGGCTTTGGTACCCTCGGGGATCCACTTTTGATTTGATTGGTTATTCGGATGCCGATTGGGCGGGGTGTAAGATTAACAGGAAGAGCACATCGGGGACTTGCCAGTTCTTGGGAAGATCCTTGGTGTCATGGGCTTCAAAGAAGCAAAATTCGGTCGCTCTTTCCACCGCCGAAGCCGAGTATATTGCCGCAGGCCATTGTTGCGCGCAATTGCTTTGGATGAGGCAAACCCTGCGGGACTACGGTTACAAATTAACCAAAGTCCCTTTGCTATGTGACAATGAGAGTGCAATCAAAATGGCCGACAATCCCGTTGAGCATAGCCGCACTAAGCACATAGCCATTCGGTATCACTTTCTTCGGGATCACCAACAAAAGGGGGATATCGAGATTTCATACATTAATACTAAAGATCAATTAGCCGATATCTTTACCAAGCCACTTGATGAGCAATCTTTTACTAGACTTAGGCATGAGCTCAATATTCTTGATTCTAGGAATTTCTTTTGCTAGTCTTGCACACATAGCTCATAATAATACCTTTGATCATGTCTCTTTTATATGCTATGACTAATGTTTTTTCAAGTGTATTCCAAACCAAGTCATAGGTATATTGAAAGGGAATTGGAGTCTTCGGCGAAGACAAGGCTTCCACTCCACTCTACTACTCATCCTTCGCCGTCGCTCCGCATCACTCTCCCACTTTGGTATAATCCTCACTCATTCATTTTATGACCAAAGGGGGAGAAAAGGACTTCATTGGGCTCTAATGATTCCGTTTTTGGCGATTCATGCCAAAGGGGGAGAAAATATTAGCCCAAAGCAAAAGGACCGCACCACCACCCTAATTTTAAATTTGATGATTTTCAATGGTAAATTTCAAAATTGGTATCTCTTTGTGTTCTAAAAGGGGGAGCAAGTAGTATTTTCAAAATTGATGGAAAACCCTCTTGAACACTAAGAGGAGACCTTATTTGAGGGGGAGTTTTGTTTAGTCAAAGGAAGAAAACTTCAAAACTTGAAAATGCTTTGCAAATCTTATTCATTTACCTTTGACTATCTTACAAAAAGACTTTGAAAAGAATTTACAAAAGAATTTGCAAAAACAAAACTCATGGTGCAAATATGGTCCAATATGTCAAAAACAAAGAAAACAATCCATGCGCATCATATAAGTATATATTGGCTCAATTCCAAGCAACCTTTGCACTTACATTATGTAAACTAGTTCAATTATGCACTTCTATATTTGCTTTGGTTTGTGTTGGCATCAATCACCAAAAAGGGGGAGATTGAAAGGGAATTAGGCTTTCACCTAGTTCCTAAGTAATTTTGGTGGTTGAATTGCCCAACACAAATATTGGACTAACTAGTTTGCTCTAGTACTTAAGTTATACAGGTGCAAAAGGTTCACACTTAGCCAATAAAAAGACCAAGTTTTGGATTCGACAAAGGAGCAACGAGGCAACCGAAGGCACCTCTGGCTCGAGGCACCGGACTGTCCGGTGTGCACCGGACAGTGTCCGGTGCGCCCAGAGGACTCCAACTCAAACTCTTCGCCCTCGGAAATTCTCGGAAGCCGGCGCGCTATAATTCACCGGACTGTCCGGTGTGCACCGGACATGTCCGGTGCTCCAAGGAAGCGCGGTCTCCGGAACTCGCCAGCCTCGGGTTCGCGCGGCAGCCGCTCCGCTAAAATTCACCGGACTGTCCGGTGTGCACCGGACTGTCCGGTGTACCAGCGGGGCAACGGCTCTTTTCGGCGCCAACGGCTCCCTGCGGTGCATTTAATGCGCGCGCAGCGCGCGCAGACGTCAGACGTGCCCATACCGGTGCACCGGACATCAAACAGTACATGTCCGGTGTGCACCGGACACCTAGGAGGGCCCAGAAGTCAGAAGCTCCAACGGTTAGAATCCAACGGCAGTGATGACGTGGCAGGGGCACCGGACTGTCCGGTGTGCACCGGACTGTCCGGTGCGCCATCGAACAGAAGCCTCCAGCCAACGGTCAAGTTTGGTGGTTGGGGCTATAAATACCCCAACCACCCCACCATTCATTGCATCCAAGTTTTCCAACTTCCAACCACTTACAAGAGCTAGGCATTCAATTCTAGACACACCAAAGAGATCAAATCCTCTCCAATTCCACTCAAGCCTTTAGTGACTAGCGAGAGAGATTTGCCGTGTTCTTTTGAGCTCTTGCGCTTGGATCGCTTTCTTTCTTTCTCACTTGCTCTTGTGATCAACACTCAATTGTAACCAAGGCAAGAGGCACCAACAAGTGTGGTGGCCCTTGCGGGGAAGTTTTGTTCCCGTTTGATTGAGAAGAAGAAAAGCTCACTCGGTCCGTGGGACCGTTTGAGAGAGGGAAGGGTTGAAAGAGACCCGGCCTTTGTGGCCTCCTCAACGGAGAGTAGGTTTGCGAGAACCGAACCTCGGTAAAACAAATCCGCGTGTCACACTCTTCATTTGCTTGTGATTTGTTTTGCGCCCTCTCTCGCGGACTCGTTTATATTTCTAACGCTAACCCGGTTTGTAGTTGTGATTATTTTTGTTTCGCCCTATTCACCCCCCCCTCTAGGCGACTTTCAGTGGGCATCTGGACTGGTTCGACGAAGGGCTGGATGAAGCATGAGGGTTGTTCGACGCCGCTGATTGACCCTGCACAGAGAAGAGATTGTATGTGTGAGAACATATGAATATATATCATGCAGTACTAAAATTTTGATACTCACAGGAGTAGTGAACTCTGTAGGGTCAGCTGCAGGGAACAACGGAGGTGGTGGAGCATGACCCTGTGCGGCGCCAAGGCTCTGCATGTACGCGAACATCTCCGCCATCCTCTTCTCCAGCTCCTCACGTTGCCTCCTCTCATCATCTAGCTGAGTCTGTAATATTTCGCCCTAATGTTACAATAATGCAAAGAGAAGATATATAAAAATCAATGAACGATGAATAGATAAGGAATAACCTGGAGTTGCTGGATACGATGCTGTGAGGTGTCCTGCCGAGGTCGTATGGCTGGGCTCGCGCTCGTGCTCCTTGCTCGCACCTGAGAGAGAGTGGGAGTGGAGGACGAGTCGATTGCCCCGTCGGCAATCCAGTACCGCCCATGCCTCTTGCCTCCTCCGACCCTCATGAGGACATCTCCGTCGATGTCCTCGGTCCTCGGATCGTAATCTGGCCCATGGACCTCCTTGGCCATGGCGGTGTACTCACTGAGTCGGCTGTGGATGGCGGGGTTGGTGTACGCCTCGGGCCCGTCATCCAGGTTGTAGGTGACGTCGGACGTCGCCTTCCCCTTGTGGGCCATGGCATATGCCGAGAACGTGGAGCAAGGCGCGCCACCATGTGCCGCCGACTGCGAGAAAACCAATGAGATGGTTAGAAATCATGTCTAATCGAAAGTTATATACCTAAATAAAAAACAGCGCGTACCCATGCTTCCGCGTATTTGCCAAGGCTGCGGCTGCCTTGATGGTGGGAGGGACCTTGCATCAGCAAACGTCGTTCCCGGCTAGCGTTGTGCGCCTCATCCCACTCAGCCGAGCACCACCTCTGCACCATCTGCTCCCAGCACTCAGGATGCGCGGCGCACCAATGAGGAATCATCTAAAAAAATATAAGTACACCGCATATCAGAAGATAAAAATAAGCATATTTAGTACCAATAATAAAGTTTTGTATTTACCTGCAAGTACTGGTCCGGAGTCAACGACATGGTTCGGGCGTCCTTCTTGTTCACCTTCTCCCCAAGGACGGAGCCGTGGTAAGTGACGATGGCCTGGATGCGCGCCTCGTAGTGCATGTCCACGACGAGCTTCTTACAGCACGTCGTAGACACCGCATCCGCCCTGGCCTCGTATCCAGCATCGCACCTGAAGAAATCCTACATACAAAGACGATGTATCCATACATTATTTCAAGAATATGCAACAAATGCGACTTATTAAACAATATAGTGCGAGGAAGACTTACCCACAGCTCTTGCTTCACCCGCTCCGCCTTGTTGTTGAATTGTCTGCCGTCCCGATCTACTGCATCGGGGGCGACGGCGTAGTGGTCGAAGGTGTATGCTGGGCTCGTCACTCCGGCGTACTCGACAAGTCCAGGGAAGTGTTCCCGGCATAGAAGGCCGAGGATGCCATTGGGGTTGCGGCTGTGACCCCCTGCAGTCTCCAAAACCATCCAAGACATGTCCAAGTGATTAAGATGAAGTATTAGTTTCTATTATTAATTTGAACATATAATATGAAAAAGCAGCAACAACATCTAAAGTTACTTACCTCTCTCCATCGGGTCGTATCAGCGGACGTCTGTCATGAAGTATGGGTCGCTTAGGGAGGCTCGCGGGACCTCGCAGGTAGATACTCCTCGAACCTGAGGAGCCAGAACCTGAGACGTCCTGCTGAGCGGCGTCGTCGTCATCGTCGTTCTGCTGCGCCGCATCGTCGTCGTCCTGTTGTGCCGCATCGACAGCGGCTTGCTGCTCCACCTGCTGCTGTACGGCGTCGGCCTCCTCCTCCGTCCTACGGGTGCTCCTCCTCCCCCTCCCCCCTCCCCCTCCTCGTCCTCGTCCCACCGCCCACCATCTTTGTCCAACAACCTGCAATTAAGAGTAAACAATTAAGCACAGATAAAAAATATGTATTTAGAAACATATGCAAAATAAATGAAATATAGCATTACATCGATTAAAAATAATCTTCATATGTGTCCGGGTTAGCCGGATCATAAGTGTCATCATCACTATCAACCATTTCATAGTCAACACCATCTGAAGGCGCAATTTCGTAATTGGCATTGCCTTCAAGTATTTCTAAGTCATTCTCATTTTGCACCTCATCATCCTCTTCATCAACAACCATTTCAATATCTACTTCCATTCCGATCGCTTCGGTTAAGTCTATCTCAAATCGCCCTTCGAGCCCATCTTCTTGGAAGAACTCTCCGTCATATGTGTCCGGGTCTAAGTTATAATCTTCATCGTTTGGAACAGGTAATTTAGCGTGCGGTGATACCTTATACACAACATCCCAACCCTTAAGATGTTGTTTCGTTTGGCACGCATATGGAAGATAATACACTTGTGTGGCCTGTTGGGCCACAATATAGACACTGTCTCCTGGTAAGGTGGAATCCTGTCGAATTTCGACTAGCCCAAGATTAGAATGTGTCCGTCTCGTAACTTCAGGGTCAAACCAATGACATTTGAATATCACTGGAGTAAGAGGTTTGGAACCATAAAAATTGAGTTCATATATTTCTTCAATTCTTCCATAATACTCGACCTCGTCAAGCCCGGGCGTAAAGACTCCAGAACACGTGGTTTTTCGATTGGGCCGACTTTGGTCGTAGCTTGTTGTGCGAAAACGGTATCCATTGACGTCATACCCAGAAAATTTCCTGACCCTATAGGCAAAGCCATTGGCTACTTGTCTCAACTCGGCACTCATAGACGGCTCTCTTTGGCCCTGCAAGTTCAAACACGCTAGATTGTTATATTATTCGCACGTAAGAGCAACTTCAAATAAATGACAAACTAAGCACGTACCTTACGTTTAAACCAGGAAATGAAATCGGGCAATCAATTTCCCGCACCCTTTCGAAGAAGGGTATCATATTCCTGTGGAGTTGGGTCCCTTGATCGACGCCAGAATTCATGAAGAAATTGCTCCATGTATGGCGTCACCTCTTCAAGGTTGGTCAATACATATAGCATGATATGGCGCCACTCTTCATGTCTCAGGGTCTTGGTGGTCGAACCACTTGCGCTTCCGAGTTGCCCTCGAAAAATGCTGAGGTTCGATTCATTGTCGCCATCATTGTAACGAGGGGGTGGATTATGCACGCTCGGCAGTTTGTCACCATAGTAAGTTGTTGTGAAGTTTGACACCTCCTCCAGTATGTATGCCTCTGCAATGGAAGCCTCGATTTTGCATTTATTTCTACATTTCTTTCGGATAGTCTTTAGACATCTCTCGATTGGATAGCACCAACGTCCTTGCACGGGCCCCCCCATTCGTGCCTCATATGGGAGATGAATAATCAAATGCTACATCGGATTGAAGAAGCCGGGTGGAAAGATCTTCTCCAGCTTACACAGTAACACGGGTGCCATCCTTTCCAAGTCTGCAATCATGGTGAAAGGGAATTAGGCTTACACCTAGTTCCTAAATAATTTTGGTGGTTGAATTGCCCGACACAAATATTGGACTAACTAGTTTGCTCTAGTGCATAAGTTATACAGGTGCAAAAGGTTCACATTCAGTCAATAAAAAGACCAAGTGTTGGATTCAACAAAGGAGCAGCAAGGCAACCGAGGGCACCTCTGGCTGGAGGCACCGGACTGTCCGGTGTGCACCGGACTGTCCGGTGCGGCCAGAGGACTCCGACTTCAAACTCTTCGCTCTCGGGATTTCTCCGAAGACGGCGCGCTATAATTCACCGGACTGTCCGGTGTGCACCGGACATGTCCGGTGCTCCAAGGAATCACCGTCTCCGGAACTCGCCAGCCTCGGGTTCGCGCGGCAGCCGCTCCGCTAAAATTCACCGGACTGTCCGGTGTTCACCGGACTGTCCGGTGTGCCAGCGGAGCAACGGCTCCCTGCGGCGCCAACGGCTCCCTGCGGTGCATTTAATGCGCGCGCAGCGCGCGCAGACGTCAGGATCGCCCATACCGGTGCACCGGACATCAAACAGCACGTGTCCGGTGTGCACCGGACACCCAGGAGGGCCCAGAAGTCAGGAGCTCCAACGGTCAGAATCCAACGGCAATGGTGACGTGGCAGGGGCACCGGACTGTCCGGTGTGCACCGGACTGTCCGGTGCGCCATCGAACAGACAGCTTCCAGCAACGGTCACTTTTGGTGGTTGGGGCTATAAATACCCCAACCACCCCACATTCATTGCCATCCAAGTTTTCCACTTCTCAACTACTACAAGAGCTCTAACATTCAATTCTAGACACACCAAATAGATCAAGTCCTCTCCAAATTCCACACAACACCATAGTGACTAGAGAGAGTGATTTGCTTGTGTTCTTTCGAGCTCTTGCGCTTGGATCGCATTCTTTTCTTTCTCACTTGTTCTTGTGATCAATCTCAATTGTAACCAAGGCAAGAGGCACCAATTGTGTGGTGGCCCTTGCGGGGAAGCCTTGTTCCCGTTTGATTGAGAAGAAGAGAAAGCTCACTCGATCCGTGGGATCGTTTGAGAGAGGGAAGGGTTGAAAGAGACCCGGCCTTTGTGGCCTCCTCAACGGGGAGTAGGTTTGAGAGAACCGAACCTCGGTAAAACAAATCCTCGTGTCACACTCTTATTCGCTTGCGATTTGTTTTGCACCCTCTCTCGCGGACTCGTTTATATTTCTAACGCTAACCCCGGCTTGTAGTTGTGTTTATTTTTGTAAATTTCAGTTTCGCCCTATTCACCCCCCCTCTAGGCGACTATCAATTGGTATCAGAGCCCGGTACTTCATTAGAGCCTAACCGCTCGAAGTGATGTCGGGAGATCCCGCCAAGAAGGAGATGGAGACCGGCGACAAGCCTACTACAAGCCAAGGGAGCACTTCATCGGAAGAGTCCCGCACCAAGAGAAGGGAGAAGAAGAAAAGCTCCTCCAAGCGGAAGGAGAAAAGATCTTCCTCTTCTCACCACAAGGAGAAGAAAGAAAAATCCTCTTCTCACAAACCGCATCGGAGTGGGGACAAACACAAAAGGATGAGGAAGGTGGTCTACTACGAGACCGACACTTCATCGACATCTACCTCCGGCTCCGACGCGGCGTCCGTCACTTCTAAACGCCAAGAGCGTAAGAAGTATAGTAAGATTCCCCTACGCTACCCTCGCATTCCTAGACATACACCTTTACTTTCCGTCCCATTAGGCAAACCACCAACTTTTAATGGTGAAGATTATGCTATGTGGAGTAATTTGATGCGATTTCATCTAACCTCTCTCCACAAAAGATTATGGGATGTTGTTGAGTATGGTGTACAGGTACCATCCGTAGGGGATGAGGACTACAACACGGACGAAGTGGCCCAAATCGAGCACTTCAACTCCCAAGCCGCAACCATCCTCCTTGCCTCTCTAAGCAAGGAGGAATACAACAAAGTGCAAGGGTTGAAGAACGCCAAGGAGATTTGGGACCTACTCAAGACGGCGCACGAAGGTGACGAACTCACCAAAATCACCAAGCGGGAAACGATCGAGGGGGAGCTCGGTCGCTTCCGTCTTCGCCAAGGGGAGGAGCCACAAGACATGTACAACCGGCTCAAGACCTTGGTGAACCAAGTGCGCAACCTCGGGAGCGCAAAATGGGATGACCACGAAGTGGTTAAGGTTATTCTAAGAGCCCTTATTTTCCTTAACCCCACACAAGTTCAATTAATTCGTGGTAATCCTAGATATCCACTAATGACCCCCGAGGAAGTCATCGGGAATTTTGTTAGTTTTGAATGCATGATTAAGGGCTCCAAGAAGATAAATGAGCTTGATGAACCTTCCACATCCGAGGCGCAACCCGTGGTTTTCAAAGCAACGGAGGAGAAAAAGGAAGAGTCTACACCAAGTAGACAACCGATTGACGCCTCCAAGCTCGACAACGAGGAGATGGCCCTAATCATCAAGAGCTTCCGGCAAATCCTCAAGCAACGGAAGGGGAAGGACTACAAATCCCGTTCCAAGAAGGTTTGCTACAAATGTGGTAAGCCCGGTCACTTTATTGCAAAATGTCCTATGTCTAGTGACAGTGACAGGGGCGACGACAAGAAGGGCAAGAGGAAGGAGAAGAAGAGATACTACAAGAAGAAGGGCGGCGATGCCCATGTTTGTCGGGAGTGGGACTCCGACGAAAGCTCAAGCGACTCCTTCGACGACGAGGACGCCGCCAACATCGCCGTCACCAAGGGCCTCCTCTTCCCCAACGTCGGCCACAAGTGTCTCATGGCCAAGGACAGCAAAAAGAAGGTAAAATCAAGGTCCTCCACTAAATATGAAACATCTAGTGATGAGGATGATGATAAAAATGAAGAGGATAATTTGCGTATTCTTTTTGCTAACCTCAACATGCAACAAAAGGAGAAATTAAATGAATTAATTAGTGCTATACATGAGAAGGATGAACTCTTGGATTCTCAAGAGGACTTCCTTATTAAAGAAAATAAGAAGCATGTTAAGGTTAAAAATGCTTATGCTCTAGAAAGAGAAAAATGTGAAAAATTGTCTAGTGAGCTAAGCACTTGTCATGAGACTTTAGACAATCTTAGAAATGAAAATGCTAATTTGTTAGCTAAGATTGATTCTCATGTTTGCATTGATCCTAGAAATAATAATGTTGATTTGCTTGCTAGGATTGATGAGTTAAATGTTTCCATTGCTAGCCTTAGAAATGAGAATGAGAAATTATTTGCTAAGGCTAAGGATTTTGATGTTTGCAATGCTACCATTTCCGACCTTAGAGCTAAAAATAATATGTTGCATGCTAAGGTTGTTGAACTAAAATCTTGCAAACCCTCTACATCTAATGTTGAGCATATTTCCATTTGTACTAGATGTAGAGATATTAATGTTGATGCTATCCATGATCACCTAGCCTTAATTAAAAAACAAAATGATCACATAGCTCAACTTAATGCTAAGATTAGAGAGCATGACTTAGAAAATGAAAAATTTAAACTTGCTAGAAGCATGCTCTACAATGGGAGACGCCCTGGCATTAAGGACGGCATTGGCTTCCAAAAGGGAGACAATGTCAAAATTAATGCCCCTCCAAAGAACTTATCCAACTTTGTTAAGGGCAAGGCTCCTATGCCTCAGGATAACGAGGGTTACATTTTGTACCCTGCCGGTTATCCTGAGAGCAAGATTAGGAAAATTCATTCTAGGAAGTCTCACTCTGGCCCTAATCATGCTTTTATGTATAAGGGTGAGACATCTAGATCTAGGCAACTAACCCAGGCCAAGTTGCCTAGAAAGAAAACTACTAATGCATCAAATCATCATAGCATTTCATTCAAAACTTTTGATGCATCTTATGTTTTGACTAGCAAATCCGGCAAGGTAGTTGCCAAGATTGTTGGGGGCAAACACAAGGGCTCCAAGACTTGTGTTTGGGTACCCAAAGTTCTTGTATCTAATGCTAAAGGACCCAAAACCGTTTGGGTACCTAAAACAAAGAACTAAAGTTGTTTTGTAGGTTTATGCATCCGGGGGCTCAAGTTGGATACTCGACAGCGGGTGCACAAACCATATGACGGGGGAGAAAAGGATGTTCTCCTCATATGAGAAAAACAAAGATCCCCAACGAGCTATCACATTCGGGGATGGAAATCAAGGTTTGGTCAAAGGTTTGGGTAAAATTGCTATATCTCCTGACCATTCTATTTCCAATGTTTTTCTTGTAGATTCTTTAGATTACAATTTGCTTTCCGTATCCCAATTATGTCAAATGGGCTACAACTGTCTTTTTACTGATACTGGTGTTACTGTCTTTAGAAGAAGTGATGATTCAATAGCTTTTAAGGGAGTGTTAGAGGGTCAGCTATACTTGGTAGATTTTGATAGAGCTGAACTCGACACCTGCTTGATTGCTAAGACTAACTTGGGTTGGCTTTGGCACCGCCGACTAGCCCATGTTGGAATGAAGAATCTTCACAAACTTCTAAAGGGAGAACACATTTTAGGACTAACCGATGTTCATTTTGAGAAAGACAGGATTTGTAGCGCATGTCAAGCCGGGAAGCAAGTTGGTATCCATCATCCACACAAAAACATCATGACTACCGACAGGCCACTGGAGCTCCTACACATGGATCTATTCGGCCCGATCGCCTACATAAGCATCGGCGGTAGTAAGTATTGTCTTGTAATTGTGGATGATTATTCTCGCTTCACTTGGGTATTCTTTTTGCAGGAAAAATCACAAACCCAAGAGACCTTAAAGGGATTCTTGAGACGGGCTCAAAATGAGTTCGGCTTAAGGATCAAGAAAATTAGAAGCGACAATGGAACGGAGTTCAAGAATTCTCAAATCGAAGGCTTCCTTGAGGAGGAGGGCATCAAGCATGAGTTCTCTTCTCCCTACACTCCACAACAAAATGGTGTAGTGGAGAGGAAGAATCGAACTCTATTGGACATGGCAAGAACCATGCTTGATGAGTACAAGACACCGGATCGGTTTTGGGCCGAGGCGGTCAACACCGCCTGTTACGCCATCAACCGGTTATATCTTCACCGAATCCTCAAGAAGACATCTTATGAACTCCTAACCGGTAAAAAGCCCAATATTTCATATTTTAGAGTTTTTGGTAGCAAATGTTTTATTCTTGTCAAAAGAGGTAGAAAATCAAAATTTGCTCCTAAAACTGTAGAAGGCTTTTTACTAGGATATGACTCAAACACAAGGGCATATAGAGTCTTTAATAAGTCCTCAGGACTTGTTGAAGTTTCTTGTGACGTTGTGTTTGATGAGACTAACGGCTCTCAAGTAGAGCAAGTTGATCTTGATGAAACAGGTGAAGAACAGGCTCCATGCATAGCACTAAGGAACATGTCCATTGGGGATGTGTGTCCTAAGGAATCCGAGGAGCCTTCAAATGCACAAGATCAACCATCCTCCTCCACGCAAGCATCTCCACCAACTCAAATTGAGGATGAAGCTCAAGATGTTGAACAGGAAGATCAAGAAGATGAGCCATCTCAAAATGACGGCAACGATCAAGGGGGAGATGCAAATGATGAGGACAAGGAGGATGAAGAACCAAGGCCGCCACACCCAAGAGTCCACCAAGCAATACAACGAGATCACCCCGTCGACACCATCCTCGGCGATATTCATAAGGGGGTAACTACTCGATCTCGTGTTGCTCATTTTTGTGAACATTACTCGTTTGTTTCCTCTATTGAGCCAACCAGGGTAGAGGAAGCACTACAAGATTCGGATTGGGTAGTGGCGATGCAAGAGGAGCTCAACAATTTCACAAGGAATGAGGTATGACATTTAGTTCCACGTCCTAACCAAAATGTTGTAGGAACCAAGTGGGTCTTCCGCAACAAGCAAGACGAGCATGGTGTGGTGACAAGGAACAAAACTCGACTCGTGGCCAAGGGATATTCACAAGTCGAAGGTTTGGATTTTGGTGAAACCTATGCACCTGTAGCTAGGCTTGAGTCAATTCGCATATTATTAGCCTATGCTACTTACCATGGCTTCAAGCTTTATCAAATGGACGTGAAGAGTGCCTTCCTCAATGGACCAATCAAGGAGGAGGTCTATGTTGAGCAACCTCCCGGCTTTGAAGACAGTGAGTATCCTAACCATGTTTATAGGCTCTCTAAGGCACTTTATGGGCTCAAGCAAGCCCCAAGAGCATGGTATGAATGCCTTAGAGATTTCCTTATTGCAAATGGCTTCAAAGTCGGCAAAGCCGATCCTACTTTATGCACTAAAACTCTTGACAATGATTTGTTCGTATGCCAAATTTATGTTGATGATATTATATTTGGGTCTACTAACAAATCTACATGTGAGGAATTTAGTAGGATCATGACACAGAAATTCGAGATGTCAATGATGGGGGAGTTGAAGTATTTCCTAGGATTTCAAGTCAAGCAACTCCAAGAGGGCACCTTCATAAGCCAAACAAAGTATACTCAAGATATCCTAACTAAGTTTGGAATGAAGGATGCCAAGCCCATCAAGACACCCATGGGAACAAATGGGCATCTCGACCTCGACACGGGAGGTAAGTCCGTGGATCAAAAGGTATACCGGTCGATGATTGGTTCATTGCTTTACTTATGTGCATCTCGACCGGACATTATGCTTTCCGTATGCATGTGTGCAAGATTCCAAGCCGACCCTAAGGAATCACACCTTACGGCCGTAAAACGAATCTTGAGATATTTAGCTTATACTCCTAAGTTTGGGCTTTGGTACCCTCGGGGATCCACTTTTGATTTGATTGGTTATTCGGATGCCGATTGGGCGGGGTGTAAGATTAACAGGAAGAGCACATCGGGGACTTGCCAGTTCTTGGGAAGATCCTTGGTGTCATGGGCTTCAAAGAAGCAAAATTCGGTCGCTCTTTCTACCGCCGAAGCCGAGTATATTGCCGCAGGCCATTGTTGCGCGCAATTGCTTTGGATGAGGCAAACCCTGCGGGACTACGGTTACAAATTAACCAAAGTCCCTTTGCTATGTGATAATGAGAGTGCAATCAAAATGGCCGACAATCCCATCGAGCACAGCCGCACTAAGCACATAGCCATTCGGTATCACTTTCTTCGGGATCACCAACAAAAGGGGGATATCGAGATTTCTTACATTAATACTAAAGATCAATTAGCCGATATCTTTACCAAGCCACTTGATGAACAATCTTTTACCCGACTTAGACATGAGCTCAATATTCTTGATTCTAGGAATTTCCTTTGCTAGTCTTGCACACATAGCTCATAAATATACCTTTGATCATGTCTCTTCTATATATGCTATGACTAATGTGTTTTCAAGTGTATTTCAAACCAAGTCATAGGTATATTGAAAGGGAATTGGAGTCTTCGGCGAAGACAAGGCTTCCACTCCACTCTACTACTCATCCTTCGCCGTCGCTCCACATCACTCTCCAACTTTGGTATAATCCTCACTCATTCATTTCTTGACCAAAGGGAGAGAAAATACTTTATTGGGCTCTAATGACTCCGTTTTTGGCGATTCATGCCAAAGGGGGAGAAAGTATTAGCCCAAAGCAAAAGGACCGCACCACCACCCTAATTTTAAAATTTGATGTTTTTCAATGATAAATTTCAAAAATTGGTATCTCTTTGTGTTCTAAAGGGGGAGCAAGTAGTATTTTCAAAATTGATGGAAAACCCTCTTGAACACTAAGAGGAGACCTTATTTGAGGGGGAGTTTTGTTTAGTCAAAGGAAAAGCATTTTGGATCAAAGGAAGAAAATTTCAAAACTTAAAAATGCTTTGCAAATCTTATCCATTTACCTTTGACTATCTTGCAAAAGGACTTTTGAAAAGAATTTACAAATGAATTTGCAAAAACAAAACTCTCGGTGCAAATGTGGTCCAATATGTCAAAAACAAAGAAAACAATCCATGCGCATCATATAAATATTTATTGACTCAATTCCAAGCAACCTTTGCACTTACATTATGCAAACTAGTTCAATTATGCACTTCTATATTTGCTTTGGTTTGTGTTGGCATCAATCACCAAAAAGGGGGAGATTGAAAGGGAATTAGGCTTACACCTAGTTCCTAAATAATTTTGGTGGTTGAATTGCCCGACACAAATATTGGACTAACTAGTTTGCTCTAGTGCATAAGTTATACAGGTGCAAAAGGTTCACATTCAGTCAATAAAAAGACCAAGTGTTGGATTCAACAAAGGAGCAGCAAGGCAACCGAGGGCACCTCTGGCTGGAGGCACCGGACTGTCCGGTGTGCACCGGACTGTCCGGTGCGGCCAGAGGACTCCGACTTCAAACTCTTCGCTCTCGGGATTTCTCCGAAGACGGCGCGCTATAATTCACCGGACTGTCCGGTGTGCACCGGACATGTCCGGTGCTCCAAGGAATCACCGTCTCCGGAACTCGCCAGCCTCGGGTTCGCGCGGCAGCCGCTCCGCTAAAATTCACCGGACTGTCCGGTGTTCACCGGACTGTCCGGTGTGCCAGCGGAGCAACGGCTCCCTGCGGCGCCAACGGCTCCCTGCGGTGCATTTAATGCGCGCGCAGCGCGCGCAGACGTCAGGATCGCCCATACCGGTGCACCGGACATCAAACAGCACGTGTCCGGTGTGCACCGGACACCCAGGAGGGCCCAGAAGTCAGGAGCTCCAACGGTCAGAATCCAACGGCAATGGTGACGTGGCAGGGGCACCGGACTGTCCGGTGTGCACCGGACTGTCCGGTGCGCCATCGAACAGACAGCTTCCAGCAACGGTCACTTTTGGTGGTTGGGGCTATAAATACCCCAACCACCCCACATTCATTGCCATCCAAGTTTTCCACTTCTCAACTACTACAAGAGCTCTAACATTCAATTCTAGACACACCAAATAGATCAAGTCCTCTCCAAATTCCACACAACACCATAGTGACTAGAGAGAGTGATTTGCTTGTGTTCTTTCGAGCTCTTGCGCTTGGATCGCATTCTTTTCTTTCTCACTTGTTCTTGTGATCAATCTCAATTGTAACCAAGGCAAGAGGCACCAATTGTGTGGTGGCCCTTGCGGGGAAGCCTTGTTCCCGTTTGATTGAGAAGAAGAGAAAGCTCACTCGATCCGTGGGATCGTTTGAGAGAGGGAAGGGTTGAAAGAGACCCGGCCTTTGTGGCCTCCTCAACGGGGAGTAGGTTTGAGAGAACCGAACCTCGGTAAAACAAATCCTCGTGTCACACTCTTATTCGCTTGCGATTTGTTTTGCACCCTCTCTCGCGGACTCGTTTATATTTCTAACGCTAACCCCGGCTTGTAGTTGTGTTTATTTTTGTAAATTTCAGTTTCGCCCTATTCACCCCCCCCTCTAGGCGACTATCACATGGTCCGAGCTAACTCTTTTGCACAAAGCTGGCGGAAGAAATAGCTCAACTCTGCAAGCGCTAGCCAGACATGCTCAGGGACATAGCCTCGAACCATCGCCGGAAGAATTCGTTCAATCCATATGTGGAAGTCATGACTCTTCATCCCTAAGGCTCGCAGAGTAGATAAGTTCACCCCCTACTAAGGTTAGCTGCATACGCATCAGGGAACATTAACATCTTGATCCACTGTAGTACTTCCTTCCTCCTGGCCCTGCTCAGGACGAAATCGGCATTTTGAAGAAGTCATGCATGGAGTACTGGTACCAAACATGCATTTTAAAGTTTGTCTTCGTAGCTCGGTCGTACGTCCATACCCCTTCCTCCCAAGCATGGACCAATTCATCAATCAAAGGCTCCATGTACACGCCCATTTTATTCCCCGGGTGTCCAGGAATTATCAACGACACGAATATGTTCTGTCTTTGAAAGCATACGCCGGGGGGAGATTGATGGGGATAACGAACACGGGCCAACATGTGTATGGGGCAGCGGTCATTCCATAGGGATTGAACCCATCTGTGGCCAGCGCAACACGAACATTACGAGCCTCTTTGGCTTTCTCATGGTGAATGGCATCAAAGTGGGTCCATGCTTCACCATCGGATGCGTGAACCATCTTGTCAGGATTGTATCGTTTGCCTTTTTTGTGCCATGTCATCTATTTCGCGGATTCCTCTGTCATGTATAGACGCTGGATCCTCGGTATGAACGGAAGGTGGCGTAGGATTGTCATGGGGATGTCGAGCTGCCTCTTCTGTCCATCACCAGAGTCTACCTCCATGAACCTAGACGATTTACACTTCGGACAGTACTTTGCCTCAGTGTGTTCTTTCCTAAATAGGACGCAGCCCTTCGGACAAGCATGTATCTGCTCATACGTCATCTTGAGTGCACGAAGGAGTTTCTATGCCTCGTACATGCTCGTTGGCAGAACGTGATCCTCCGGAAGCAGGCTGCCAATAACTGTCAACAAACCATCGAAGGCGTCTCGACTCATGCTATACTGCGACTTGAACGCCATTATACGCCCAATGGCATCCAGTTGAGAAACCTTTGTCTTGCCGTGAAGGGGTTTCTGTGCCGCGTCAAACATGTCGTAGAATGCCTTTGCGGTCGCCTCTGGCTCGTCCTCCGTACGTCCTTCGGCGAACTGTGCCTCGTGATAGTCGTTCAACATGTCCGCTACCCCGGCATCAGCATCGTAATCCTCGACGCGTTGTCTCACCACCTCCTCTCTCATGCGATGCGCTTCACCATATGGAAGATCCACCGAGTATAGTCCGGCGTAAATCCATTCTTCCAAATATGTTCTACCATGACTTTCTTTGGTTTTCTTTTCCGGTTGTCACATTTGCTGCACGGACAAGGGACTAGGCTAGCTCCTTTAGCAGCTTCGCCATATGCCCGTTCCATGAAAGCATCGGTCTTCCTAATCCATTCTGGGGTGACATCATTACGTCGAACGCGGCCCGTGTACATCCACTCACGGTCCTCCATCCTCTAACATATATAACCGAGTATAGTTTAATATAGACATGTAATGCATGTACACTACGTTCCTACCTTCTAATAGGTGATGATATGTCCTAATCCCACCCGCGGTTGCGTAGATGAAGTTAGTTTCCATGCTCTACTCCGATCCGAGATAGAATTTTGGCAGCACCTCCCCGCTGTTCTCCGGATACACGTCCTGACAGGGAGAGTGTACTGTCCGGAGAACAACAGGAAGGTGACGCCGAAACTCTGTCTCGGACCGGAGTAGAGCATGGAAACTAACACCATCTAGGCAACCGCGGGCTGTCCAAAAAACGTGGACAATTCGAAACTGATACATTTGTAGATATGCAAAGATCTGCATATCTACACCGTATCTCTTTCGAACAGGAGACGCCTAACTGGGTTACGTGATCTACGACCATGATGTGGAAATTGAGGTTATACCTAGGGTGACGGTGGAATCAGGCTAGCGGGGCTGTGGCGGGTCGGTGCAGTGGCGACGCGACGCGGTGCAGGCAGACCCGCAGTGGCTAGGAAGACAAGTATCTTCTCTGTAAAAAATAAACAAGCATGTCAAAAAAATCGGCAGCACTTCCCCTGTACGGGGAGGTTTCCAAAACCTGCAAATAGATCTAACAACACGATGGCTGACACGCACATATACAAACGACACGATGAATGCAAGTCACATCTAAGTCCAAAGGTAGGTTACCAAAAAAAACATCAAAGACAAAGCACTTTGAAGGTAGTGACAGTACGTGAATCGCCGAAAGGTGTCCTATGCATGTGCATTGCTCATATATTTATAAGGATTATACTCTATACAACTCTATATTGTGAGTTGTCATAATTAGATTTGGATCTCAAAACTAGAAGTTAAAACATACTCTAAAATTAGAAGTTAATAAACATAAAGATTTTCAAATGTTGATATGAGTGAATTGCTTTGTTTCTCCTTTCTCTCATGAATTAAGCATTAGTATGTGAAATTTGAATTTATAATTTGAAATAAAAAAGAAATAAAAACAGAAAATAAAATAGAACAAGAAACAAAGGGGAATATACCAGCTGGGAGGCCGGCGGCGCGACGACGGCGGCGGCGGTCGCCACGGGCGCGCGACGACGACGGTGGGCGCGGCGGTGCTCGCCGTGCGCGACGACGGCGGTGGGCGCGGCGGGCGCGACGGCCGTGGGCCGGTGGGCGCGGCGGGCGCGAGCGGCTGGCGGTGCTCGCCGCGGGCGCGACGGCGGGTGGCGGTGCTCGCCGCGGGCGCGACGGCGGGGCGGCACGACGGCGGCGAGCGAGCGAGCGTGAGAGAGATAGTGAGAGTGAGAGAGAGACAGTGAGTGAGGGCGCCGTAACAGCTATTAAAACGTTCTTTGCCGAGTGCCCGCGATCCGGCACTCGGCAAAGATTTTTTAAAAATTAAAAAATAAACTTTGCCGAGTGCCGGATCTCGGGCACTCGGCAAAGGCGTCTTTGCCGAGTGCTAGCTGTAGAGCACTCGGCAAAGATGTGTTCTTTATACTTTGCCGAGCGCCAACAGCCAGACACTCGGCAAAGCCGCCTTTGCCGAGTGCTAACTGGACAGCACTCGGCAAAGTATATTTTATTTTTTTTATTTTTGGCAACCAAATTTTTTGTGGTGTGTTCTTACACTATGTAGACCTACAAGTACCATTTTGGTATAATTATAAAAGTGTTTTTTATAACTATTAGATTTAGTTCGTTTATTTGAATTTCTTCGGAAAATTTAGATTTGAACTGCAGGTCACTCGAAACTTAGAAAACCGTGCATGCAAAAATGATATTCATGTTACTTAGCATAAGTTACGACCGATTCCAGGAGCGGACCGGAAACTTCGAGCAACATGCTCACTAAACATGGTCGTGAACTTGCCATCCACATGTTTAAAAATTGTATAAAACACAAACAAAGTCAGAAAATCCTGAAACTTGTCCACGTGTCATGATATCATATGTACAGGCTGCGATAAAAATTTTAGAATGTTTGGAGAAAGTTGTGGGACACTATGTGTAGAAACCTAGGAGAACTACATTGAAACTCTATGATTTCATGTGTAGTTCTCTTAGGTTTCTACACATAGTGTCCCACAACTTTCTCCAAACATTCAAAAAATTTTATCGCAGCCTGTACATATGATATCATGACACATGGACAAGTTTCAGGATTTTCTGACTTTGTTTGTGTTTTATACAATTTTTAAACATGTGGATGGCAAGTTCACGGCCATGTTTAGTGAGCATGTTGCTCGAAGTTTCCGGTCCGCTCCTGGAATCGGTCGTAACTTATGCTAAGTAACATGAATATCATTTTTGAATGCACGGTTTTCCAAGTTTCGAGTGACCTACAGTTCAAATCTAAATTTTCCGAAGAAATTCAAATAAACGAACTAAATCTACTAACGATTGAAAACTTTGTTAAAATTGTGCACAAATGATACATGTAGGTCTACACAGTGTAGGAACATACCACAAAAAATTTGGGAGACAAAATAAAAAAAATAAAAATATACTTTGCCGAGTGTCTAGAGATGACACTCGGCAAAGACTTCTTTGCCGAGTGCCCCTAGGGTGGCACTCGGCAAAGAATCCTCTTTGCCGAGTGCCAGCCGTAGGCTCTCGGCAACGACTAACGGCCGTCAGCTTTGGGACGGCCGTTGACAGCCCTTTGCCGAGAGCCCCCTTTGCTGAGAGCCCCCTGTGCCGAGTGTTCAGCACTCGGTAAAGGGGCTCTTTGCCGAGTTCCTAACTTTACCGAGTGCGGCACTCGGCAAAGCCTTCTTTGCCGAGTGCCCGACAAAAGGCACTCGGCAAAGAGTACTGCACTCGGCAAAGCCTGCGATTCCGGTAGTGAATAATACATGGTGGTTTGAGCTAACACAAAAAATGGCTACACATCACAAATGAAGCGAAACAACATGTTTAGAGACTAATGGTTTCTTGGTGGGCATCCGAGCTAGCCTCTTGTGTACTCGCTAGTGAGTTACTTTTCCACAAAGATTTAAAGAAAAAAAGGAAGACAACATCATAAGGCTGTCTCCAGCAATGTTCTCTAAATTTCATCCTCTAAAGGAATATTTTATGTTCTTTACAGTTTTCTCTAAAATATTTCGTCATCTATATCTTCACCGTCTCCAACAGTGTACTCTAAAGTTAATCCTCTGTAACATACCAATTATATAAATAGAATATTTTTTAGCCAATAGTACTACTCCTTACCCATGACAATGTATGGATTGTACTGCTGCATGGCTGGCAGGTGCTTTTGGACGGTCAAGCTACTGATAGCGGACCAACAGAAGGACTCCAGAGATAGCGGATGCTCGGGTGCTCCTGTATTTTAGAGCACGCTTTACAGGCTGCCATTGAACACGAAAAGAAGCCTGTGAATCACTATATTTGGAGTCCAGGAACATATCTAGACCCTTGCTGGAGGTAGTTTAAGTCTCTCAACAAAGGCAAAACTAATGGTACAACGTGACATTTAAATAAGCTCGATCAACATATGTTCAAAGGTAAGACAAATTTAGAAAAATGTTTAGCAAAGAATAGTAATAATATTTTGCATAATGATATGTGAAACCTCCTGTTGTGTGCAGTTTGTAGGTAAGCCCTCAATATAAATAGTGCTTGATGCATCCGACGGAAGAGGAGGCTTAGGTCTACAACCATACGTAATCCCTATGTTGTCTATACCAACAACACTCATCATACGCCAGCCATCAACACCGTTAGACATCCATACCAGCACCCATCCCTACATCCAATCAGACACCTATCCCTACAACCCTAGTGTCATTAGCACCAACAGAGGCCATCTATGAATTTATCACACAAATAAAACGCAAGTCAATAACTCTGTGCCCTGGCAAAAAACCGGTAGCACAATAAGAAAATTGTTTGTACCCCATTGTGCAATCCTGACCTATCAGTTTCGTGTGGATAGTATCATGTCATGTCTTGCACACCAGACAAAACTGAAAAAATGGAAGAAGAAATCAAAGATTAGCACCAAGTCTCACCTCCAACTATCGCATGCAATGCGTAGACAAAATGATAGTCAATACCTCATCAAAGAATAGAGTGTCAACAAATGCATTTTTACTTAAGTTACTTACACAAGAAAGCTAATTATGTTGCGACTCCCAACTATCAGACTCGAATTTCCGAACTACCAAGTGGACAAATTTGTTTCTAGAATTTCAATTTGAACGAATAAGACATTATACTCTAGATATGTCGGATGCTACGGGTATAGAGTCGAGCCAGCACAAGAAATCGCAGACCCGAATTTTAATGCAATTGAACTTTAGTCATTCCTGTGTGTCTCCCTTCGCACCCCTCCCATCTTTGATATGGGAGATCTACCATCTTTGGTAGAGGAGATCTATCATCTGCTGCACCTCCGAGTTTTTTGAAGGATTTGATGCCCAACAATTGAAAAATTAAGTTGGTCAGTGTTTAATAGACATGTTTTGATAATTACACAACAATGTTAAGATCTAATCAAAACATTGATATATAAGTTCTGTTGACTGTGTTTTTTTCAATAATCAATACTTTTAAGACCTAGATACTTTGGTCTTAACGTTAAAGATAAGTACATATTACAACAGCTTAGATAGTCATGTGATTAGCTGTCGTCAGTTAGGAAAACAACATGAACTCAACACAAAAGAGCTAGCATTGTGATCAACTAATCATCCTGTAACTCCACATATGTTCTGCCACAAACAAGCAGCTATAACAATACAATCTAGTACACATCTACATTGATTTATAATTTTGCGCAATAAACAACATGTGGTGTTGCAAAGGCGTAAATACATGTTGGGGTACAGAATCAGAACCAAGATCTTAGAACTTGTAAAGAAACATTCATCACCATGCCTTAGCTTGTTAAATCAATTTTAAATTAGGAATATCAAGGGATTGTTTATATAAATTACCTTGTGCCAAAACAGAGTAACACCCTAATAATTACCAAGATAATAGAACCCAGAGATGTCAAATAACAAAGATCAAAAGACAAACCTTGGGAACATAGGTAAACAAGACAAAATTTGAACTTTAGAAGAGTAATATTTGCATGCCGTAAAAAACTTTCAAACTTAGATACAACCTCCTGCAATGTCAAAATCTGCTCAACAACATTTTTACCTGGAGGGGGTTTCACTTCAAGCAGTTGCAACAATTTTCCGTCCCCAACATACTAACGCCAAAGCATGATAATAGCAAAAGTTAAGAAAAGAAAGGGTGTGTTGTAACTGACAAAACCCCTATGAAACAAAAAAGGGAAAAGTTGAATTAATGTTTACAAGCAAACTTGACAAGATCTGACAATAACAATGAAATTACCTTTGAATAACATACAACATAAAAGCTAAGAATAAAAGTGATTTCAAAGGATCTTCCCATTAGGTGAAGAGAGTAAACAATCTTGCATACTTGAATGAAAAGGGAGGACTAACTTCTGTAATGTAAGGCAATCCATCAGAATGCAAGTCACCTTGCTACTAAAGTATCATTTGAGAAATAGGCTTGGGTAATATGAAAAGCCAAGAAACTCCACTAAAGAACTAATATGAAGCATGATTGCATAAAATATTGCATGCATCCAAGTCAACATGTTTTATAATTAAATCATTGGCGACAAAGAAGCTTATTTACTTCATGTTGCATGTAACAAAAAAGGAAGATCCGAACAAACCTGCATGAGGGCAAGATTTGCATCAATGCTTTCCACCTTTACTTAATTAATTGTACCTCATGCTGACTCTATTCTCTCAGATGAAATCTCTTTTAAAGTGGTTGTTTTTGGCAGACGGACAAACGTGGCACACAGTTTGCTAAGCCAGAGCCGTATTATTTCTATAATCTTTATTTCCCCACCTCGTTTTCCCATTGACCAGTCATACCATTACATTTTGTTTCGGTGACTGTATTATTATACTACTAATTTAACCATAAAGAAGCAATGATTATTGTTATTTATATAAAATCAGAACCATGCTAATAATCTACTCCCACCATTTTACTGCGGAATGGATACATATTTACAACTATTTATCCCTTCAACACAGCTTTCTATTGGAGGATTCGTGGTGTGGATAACAACTAAATTTAAATTAAAGTAGAACACTGAAAGACACACCATTAAATTATGATTCATGAACTAAGTAAAATTGTGTGGAAGCACATTTAAGGCACTTGACGTATTTCCGGGACATCAAAATGTGAGGCGCTAATGGACTCACCAGGAGATAGTAATGTCATTTCTTGTAGTGGTAGTAAATCCAACGGAGTGGAACAAATGTGACATACAACAGGTAGTACACATATGGAACATCCTGTGGTCCTGCAAGCAACACCAGAGCATTGAGAGCATTACAAAGTGGAACCAACAAGAACCTTATGATGTACAATATGCAACACTCAGCAAAATAGATCAATGCTGCAGTAGCATGCTGTCACCCAAGAGATAGCAAAATCCCCAAATTCAAGAACACCCAACAATTGTGTGATCTGAACATTTAAAACGGGTAGCAACATATGAGAACATTACCTACTCCCAATCTAGTAAATCCAATTATTACCACAATCTCTATAGTATAGTACGAGCAATAAAAGTGCAGGTATTTATATATTTATGCTAAAATGCTTGATAAAAAACCATCGCCAATATTTTCCTATACTCATGGAACATTTACTTCACAATATCACACAATGCCCTCCAAAACTGGTTGCGGACTAAGTGGTTATGGCAATCGTAGGACAATGATTCCCTTAGATTCCAATAAAGAAAAGGAACATGGGAGTGGCAAACTTTGTGGACATCAATTGCACAATAAAGGCTGTAGTAAATGGATTAAATGGAGGAAGCGTAGAGAAAATGACCTTAAAGGTGAAGCATTCGCGCCGCTTGGCCTTGGTGGCGATCTTGACTGCCTCCTTGGGCAGAATCGCCTTCGCCTAGTCCCTCTGCGTACAACAGAACCCACCGGACAAGATGAGCACTCATAAGAGTATCCAAAGCAAATCCAGGAAAGAAAGAAAAATGAAAATCAAACGACAAGACAACAGAGATCAGACAACATGACGAAAAAGGGATATTATTTAATTACATGCTCATAGCTATGTTGAGAAAAAAATATTTAGAGCCCCCTCAATGCTTTGATATGTGCTCTGCTTTTATTCCACAACATAGTTTATATGTTTGGGAACAATCATTAATAGAAAAGTAGGAAAAGGAGAACAAAACATGGCAGTAACAAAAGAAAAGGTATGAAATGTGTTTGATTCAGGTAAATTGATTCTCTCTCACACTTGGTGATGCCAAGTCATAAAACTCAATAGAAAACCATAAATAAACAATATCCTGACACGAAGACAAATGGATTTTATCCATTTTAATCTACTATACCAAGTACCAATCAAATCTTGTTGTATCAAATTAATCCATTAGTTCTGCAGTCAAACATAGTACTATGAAAGCCTAAATAAACATAACCTAAGGAATCAAGCTAATTCAACATCTAATGAAGATGAAGGAAAATATAATACAATTTCAATATTGGACTCACTCAACATATACTAAATGTAGAATTTCAAAACCGAGAAAACAAAAGGCATACATACTAAGATAATTCAGAAACAAATTTCTCTAGGGATCCATAAAAACAAAGAAAAAGAATTCAGAATGGAAGAGATACCCCCTAGTTGTACAAGTGTTATATCTGACCATGGAAATAATCATAGATTGATTGTTCGGTTTCCAAATTCTGGTCATAGTCATGCTAGAAGTGTAAGTGGAGGATCTTTCGAGGACCCATCTGTTACTGGTGGTAGAGCTTTGTGTACTGTGGTTACAGATAGACATGAATAGACTGATCCTAGAGTGAAAATGAAGACTAAATTCTAGCCTCATTTAACTTCTGATGTTAATGCAGAATCTTGGCATAGCAATGATATTAAAGGAATATCTAGTCCAGAGGAAGGTGACAATCACCATGTTCGTTGCGGCGCAACCCTTCTCCTTGACCTTGTGGAGGAGCGCCTTGACCTAGTCATGCAGGAGCGTCTCCCCAAGCGGGGGCATGCGGTGCGGGGACTTGCGGCGGGTCTTGGCGGTGTTGGAGGCTGGGTGGTGTCGTTGGCGTGGAGGACGCCTGTCGCGAAACCGATGATGGGATGGGGGAGTCGTTCGTGATGTTGTGTAGTGTCAGGCCCGCGGCGACGCAGCCCTGCTCCTCCTCGACCTCGTGGAGGAGCGCCTTGACCTGGCCGCGCAGGAGCGCCTCCCCGCAGCTAGGCGTGCGGCAGGTCTCATTGGTGATGTCGTGTATGACGACGCGAGGCTGAGTCTCCCCAGCGGCGGCGTTCTTGGCACAGGAGAGGAGGGTGACAGAGTCTAGGTGTCAGGCCCGGTGGAGGCGCTCTTCTCTGCGGCTGGGTGTTGGCTATTGGAGACAGCGGCTTTGTGTAACGCAGGCGGCAGATGGGCAGGGAACCAGAGCTAAGGTTTACGAGACAACGAGGCAGATGTTGTGATGGGGATGGACTACGAAATAGACGCCCGAGGATCCAGCTCCGCGTCGTGTAGAGTAATACGGGTTGGTTTAACTAAAGTTGAGGGAGTTTTTTTGCAAAAAATTGATGTACTATCGAAATTGATACATTAATATAATAGAGAATAGAGATAAGATGGGAACAGTGTTAAACACAACCCTCAATTTACAAATGTGAGGGCTCTTGAAACAAGCAAGGACGATAGAAAGAAAAAAAAACAGCCACCGAACGCGGAATGGCTAAAACAATTTATTACTCGTCCACATGCGAAGCCGAAGGTAACACTATCGCAACGGTCTGTTTGGGGCTGGTGGCAAAACAAAAGGAACAAAAGAAAAGAGAAAAAAGAATCGGCACCGTCTCCTGCACTCCAGAGTCATCAGAAGACCCTCCCCAAGTCACCGAACAAGATCGTCGTGGGCAGCACTCGCCACTCGCTCTCGCAGGCGGTGAGGCGGCGCTATCAGAGCGGACTTCGCCCTCCCCTCACCCCCACCCCACGTCCCCCTACAGGTAGTCCTGCAACCATGGCCGCGGCGGCCGGGCTCAGCCGCCGGTGCACCGTCCGCTGACAAGTCGACCTTTCTCCTACGACAGCAACCGTCTTCGTCCGGTCCTGGTAATCGCCTACCCCTGCCCCTTTGCTGGCATGCTGCTAGTGCTTGAGCGTCTCTGGTTTACCGGAGAGAGGTCGACATGTTTCCTAGTGCTTACTGATGTGGTCCTGGTGGCCATATTGGTTGTTAGGTTTGGGGATGTGGTTTGGCTTTGCACGACACAGATCTGTTAACTAGGAATTCCCGGGTAGGCGGATGGTTACGAGCATTGCAATTTGCAGTGACCAGCTGTGGGCTCCGGGTGGTGATAGATTTGGACTAATCGGTTGTTCTCCAGTAGTATCGACGTGCTAACCACTGCCCTAATTACGTTTGTAATTGATTGTCCACTGGAGTTCATGCCTTGCCTTCTCCTCCACCACCTGCTGCCTGCTCCCTGCACAGCCTTGCCCTGCACTCAAACTCAAGGAGACAGGACTGATTCGTGCGTTTCAGCTGTCTAGCTTCTCTGGTCGCTCTTCGTCTGGGTTTTATATGCTTTGCTTGCTACTTGTGTCTTATGATGTCGTGATTTTGGCAGGCTGTTTAAAAGGAGAGGAAAGGCAGGAGGGGGGGAGGAGTTAGTGTTAAGCCAATGGGGGCTATTGGAGGCAATGAGTCGGTGCAGTGGGATAAAGTGGCTGGAGCTGATGCTGTTAATGGCGGCGGAGCAAGTGTGGGCAGGATGGACAGGATACAGGTGCTGGTCAGGCTGAGGCCACTGAGCGAGAAGGAGGTTGCGAGGGGAGAGCCTGCAGAATGGGAGTGCATCAATGACACCACTGTCATGTTCCGGAGCACGTTCCCTGATCGACCCACCGCTCCGACGGCATACACATTTGGTCTGTGCATCTTTCCCTCCTCTAATGATGTTAGACATCCTTATTTTGTGCTTCTGTATGCTTAACTAGTCTGTACCATATTTCAGGAATTTTTCAGTCCCTTTTACTGTAACCCAGTTGTAGGAACAACACCCAAAGCCTAATAATAATAATAAAGTATAATTCCCTTCAAGAATCTTATGTTTTATATTACATTTGAGGTCCTTAGAGCTGATGTTGATTATCACCAGATAACAGGTACTAGACCACCACTGCATTTTTGTCCACTCAATTCTATGAGAGTAACTTCAGAGGCTCAGATGATTTATCAATGACTTTGGTAGCTCCAGTGGATTAATTTGTTAGTCAATTGTATAATATTAAAGTATTGAAGATGGTTGTCTGCCCAAGCCACCCTGCAATATTATCGGGTCATGACTATAAATTTCATGTGACGGCACCATCCTACACCTCAGATTCTTTCATTGGAGCATCATCAAGTCTGACAGCACCCCACCAAATCCTCATATACACATGATAAATCCTTGCATCTTTTCTTTTTCTGAATGGATAAGCTCACATATATCACTGTTAATAAAAATGCTGTAATTGCACATTTCCTATCATAACTGTAAATATTATAATTTGACAGCACATTACCCATTTCTTTTTGCTCACATGTATCACTGTTAACAGAAATGCTCTAATTGCAGATCGGGTTTTTCATTCTGACTGTAGTACAAAAGAAGTCTACGAGGAAGGGGTTAGGGAAGTTGCCCTCTCTGTAGTTAGTGGCATTAACTGTGAGCATAGGCCATTCAACAAACAAATTTCTATTTCTGAAATGACAAAGTCTTTTCCCTAAATTAGAGCTTTTTTTCTCTGACAGCAAGTGTTTTTGCATATGGACAAACGAGTAGTGGAAAGACTTATACCATGAATGGAGTAACAGAATATACAGTAGCAGACATATATGATTACATTAATAAGGTATGCACAGCCATTCTCAGGTCCCATGGTCTTCTTTTCTCTTCTTTAGTTCTTTTTATTTTTCTTTAGTTGCGGTTGTAACTAATCTAAAAATACTTCTTTTGGAAACACTGCCCAATATGTGTGCATTTTCTTTTTCAGCATGAAGAGAGAGCATTTGTTCTGAAATTCTCAGCAATTGAAATATACAATGAAGCTGTAAGGGATCTTCTGAGTGCAGAAAACACTCCTCTTAGACTCTGGGACGATGCAGAGGTGAAAAATATGGTTCCTTTTTAAGCACTGTAAAATGTAATTCTGCTAGATTTGCATCTGTTGATGGTCTGGTGTTATTCTTTATACAGAAGGGCACCTATGTGGAGAACCTTACAGAGGTTGTGTTAAGGGACTGGAACCACCTCAAGGGGCTTATTTCTGTATGTGAAGGTGCAGTATTGATCTTGTGGTGTCTTACATTATTTGTAGCTGGTGCTTGTTCTTAGATGTAGTCTCATGTGTGCATTATGTGACTGCAACAGCTCAAAGAAGGACAGGGGAGACCTTCTTGAATGAAAAAAGCTCCAGATCTCATCAGATACTGAGATTGGTTTGTCCTTGTTTACATTAAGAAATTGCTTGGAACTATGCTTTTTTCCCTGAAATCTTTGTGTATTTTATTAATGCAGACAATTGAAAGTTCTGCACGGGAGTTCCTAGGGAAGGACAAGTCAACTACACTTGTCGCTAGTGCTGTAAGTACACCCAGCAAATATGTGATGGGTTTTTCTATATCTATACATATGCGGAAACAAATTGTAAGCTCTAATTTTCCCATGCAGAACTTTGTTGATCTAGCAGGAAGTGAGCGTGCATCTCAGGCGTTGTCTGCTGGCACGAGGCTAAAAGAAGGCTGCCATATTAACAGAAGTTTGCTTGCCCTTGGCACTGTGATTAGGAAACTAAGGTTATTACCTTAACTTACAGTACATTTATTTAATTCACATGCTAATAGGAAACACTTTATTCTGGTATTAGTTTTTTTAGTTGAAAAAACTTAACTTTGTCATTTTATGTATGCAGCATGGGGAGTAATGCACACATACCATACAGAGATTCAAAGCTCACACGCATATTACAACCATCTTTAGGAGGTAATGCAAGAACGGCTATTATCTGTACACTGAGCCCTGCCACTAGCCATATTGAGCATTCAAGAAATACTTTATTATTTGGAAGTTGTGCAAAGGAAGTAGTTACAAATGCTCAGGTAAATGTGGTCATGTCTGATAAAGCACTAGTAAAGCATTTGCAAAAGGAAGTTGCTAGGTTGGAGAGTGAGTTGCGGCAACCAGCTTCAAATTCCAGTCTTGAAGCATTAGTAAAGGAAAAGGATAACCAAATTAGAAAGGTACATCTTCTTCCAACCTTTTGTCAATACATTTATGCTCTTATGTCACAATTGATGCATTGAAATTTACTTAAAACTGTTGTTTCTGTGCATGAATTGTGTTTCTATTTCTATTGAGTCGCTTTCTTTGCTTCTTCCGTACCTATGATGTATGATATATTCTTGCAATCAGCACGGTTACGTTTTTTATTGAAAACCCACTTTCTTTTCATATCAATGATGTGTGTGTCCTTTAACATGCAGATGGAGAAAGAAATTAAAGAACTCAAGTCACAGCGTGATTTGGCTCAGTCTAGATTGCAGAATCTGCTGGAGACTGTTGGGGACCAAGTGAAGCACTCGGTAAACTTCTCATAAGGCGCTCTTCATCTTCTTGTTTCTTCACAGGTACATTTACTTTGGTTATGCATGTAGGGCTCAGGGAAGCGTTCAGCCCGCAGTCCTCCATCAATTGGAATATCCCCAGGCATCAGCAGGGATGATAGTTCTCAGATCTGTCACGATGATTCAGATCTTTTCAAGGACGTGCGATGCATTGGGACCAGTGGAACAGGAGGAAATGAACAGTTGGACCTGTCAGCTGGTGAAAGCAGTAGCCTTCAAGGTTTAAACATGAATTCTAGTTTGCATGGAAGCGGTTCAAATGCATCAGTGAATTCTAGGCGCTCAAGGCTCCTTAGTGAATCTCCTATCACATTGGAGCAGCATTTGGAGAATATCAAAAGGCCTTTTGTTAGTCTTGGCAGAGATCTAGGATCGTCGACACATAACTCATCAGGCTCCAGAATACTTGGTAGAAGCAGGAGCTGTAGATCACTTATGGGTTCTACCATGTTTGATGGCATGGAGATGGATGATGGCACCCCTCTGCATAGAAGTTTGGTTGGTTTCCCTGGAAGGCCTGAAGGGAACCATAGAAGGGGATCAACACCGAACCATGACGCAGAAAGTGAAACTCTTTCAAGAGCAGGATCCGTAGTTTCAACCAGGACAAATGCTGCATGCGATGCAGAGTTTACTGGTATAGGTGAATTTGTTGCTGAACTGAAAGAGATGGCTCAGGTTCATTACCAGAAACAGTTAGGCAATCAGGTACAAACTGAGTATCATATGACGTTTATGCTTGTCACTGAAGCTCACTGAAATAGAATGTGTATGGCGAAGTTCTGTTGCATGCTAAGGTTTTATTCAAATGCACATTATGCCCAGTTGGCCATTATAGGAGTAGAAAAACCGCATGTTACACCAGTTTTGACCATGTGAAGAGTTGCTTGCAGATGTTCTGTTTGTAGACTGATTGCTTGTGTTTTCAACTATACTGTAAAGTCTAGTCTAATTTGAAACTAGTACTAATCTGCTGATTTTTCTTCCTCTATCAACTTACCATAATAATATTTGTCAATCCTTGTTTCAGATTACAAATGGAGAATTTGTAGACATAAAGAACATTGGTTTGGACCCGATTGCTGATGCTTCGCAATCACCTTCTCGCTGGCCATTAGAATTCGAGAAGAAACAGCAAGAGATCATCGGGCTTTGGCACGCATGCTGTATTTCCTTAGTCCACAGGACCTACTTTTTCTTGCTATTCAAGGGAGAACAAGCTGATTCAATCTACATGGAAGTGGAGCTCCGGAGGCTATCATTCCTCAGAGATACCTACTCTCGGGGAAACACCCCTAGCAATGCGGTGGTAGGCAGCTTGAACTCTTCCCCCGCTGCGAGGTAAGTGAATATATATATGCTTACACTTTCCTGTATCATAACTTGATGACAATTGTCGCAACGTCTTCTCTTAGAATGAGAAATAATTATCCAATGACCCGCTTCATGCAGCGCCAAGAAGCTGCAGCGTGAACGGGAGATGCTTGCGAGGCAGATGCAGAAGCGGCTCACGGCAGAGGAAAGGGAGCGCCTGTACACCAAATGGGGCATTTCGCTGGACTCCAAGAAGAGGAAGCTCCAGGTCGCTCGCCGCCTCTGGACCGAGGCCGAGGACCTGGAACATGTCAGGGAGAGCGCCTCCCTTGTCGCCAAGCTGATCGGGCTCCAGGAGCCAGGGCAAGTCCTCAGGGAGATGTTCGGGCTCAGCTTTGCGCCGCAGCAGCAGCCGCCCCCTCGCCGGCGATCCTCCAACGGCTGGAGATACGGGATCCCTTCGTTCGGCTGATCGGATCTGATGAACGGTGCGAGCGACTGACCAAAGAGATGTAACTACCCTCCCCCCACTTTTTTTTTTAATCTTGGTGTGGTGTACGGTACCTACTGATTTCTGTAGTTTTTTAGTAGGAAACCTACCGGGGCCATCATTTGTTTGTGCGGCTGGCTTCGTGCATGCTTTTCTGCCTAGCCGCCGCCGATCAGGCCTCAATTGCTGACGACATCGTCCTATCCTACGACCGTAATTGTAATTCCTAACTCTTCTGTGTTATCGTGTTGACGTGCGCTGCAATAGCGCAATAGTAACGTGATGTTCCATGCCATCAGGGAAAAAAATCACTGGGACTGGTCCCTATAGCTAATCATGGTCATCTACCGTGAACTCATGATATTATGGGCGTGTTCGGCTGGCTTGTAGCCGATACTGTTGCAGCTGTTTGGACTGCTGCAGCTGCAATCCATAGAGAGAAAAATACTGTAGAAGCCGCAGCCGCAGCCGGATTGCAGCCGCAGCGAACAGCCTGTTTGTCTATCTGCATATTGAATTACTGAATAAATTTAGAAGTAAATAGTTGGAAACTATATCTTTTTATGAGTTTGGTGTAGGTGATTCGTGATATTAGCCGGATGTATGGTCCGTATTTGTCATGATATATAGTCCGTATTTGTCACGATATATGGTCGGTATTTGCCGCACTCTCCCGTATATGGCCCATATTTATTGCACAAGCTGCCAATACGAAAGATAGTAGAAAACAAATATAGGTAGGTACTCATCCTATCCCACACATATAAGGGTCCACCAGTGGCGAGTATGAATTGTTGACAGTGCTCACGAAATGTAGCACAAAGGCCGCATTGGGCGTCTCGGTTTACATTCAGAATTAGTGATTGAGCCATGAATGAAGCATGGAACATTGTACGCACAAGCATCATATGTTGTACAGGAATTTGGAGTATTACTGTTTGTAAAACAAAGTTTATATTTGCTTTATTTTAAAACTTTAATATTTTAGCTTTACCAAATTCAGATCCACTAAAAAATTGAATATAAGATACAGATCCAAGATTTTTTTTCCAGAGTATCCGAAGGATGCTAAAAAACTTGTAGATTTCTAGTGTTGACTAAAATTATTCGTCATCGCATTGAGTGAAAGAACACACACACACAAAAAAACCCCGATAGACCTCTAGAGTTAGACAAAAAATACTCATCATCGCAATGATTAAAAAGATAACGATTACCTCGTCTCTTTCCTTTACTCCGACGCCGCGCCTTCCTCTCCTCGCCCGCTCCACCCGCTGGCCGCACGCGACCTCCTCGACGGTGGCAACACGTGTGTCCTCCTCCGGTCACGCGCATCCTCCCCGGCCCATACGTTCCAAACTGCAAGCTCTAGTAGGAGGAGGATGAGCCTAACCTTAATATGATTCCAATTTAGTTTCTCAGCTTGTGTTTTTTTTAGCTACTACTCACTAGCTAGCGTCCATCCGTTTCACTTTCGTTCCAAAAGTCCATGGCGGGTACACGCTCTTTTCCTATAGACAGACAAGCAAGCACTTCCGCCGTCTTGCGATTCTTCACACGCCAAAGCAAGCGCAGCCGCCACCCGCGGACAACGATGCCTTTTTTCCCTCTCTCTCTCGGTGCACTCCCTTGAAGCATCCTTCCTCTCATCCCGGCAAAACCAAGTCCAAGATCACAATTCACAAACAAACGTAGTACTACGTGCACGACAGTGCATCCACAGGCGCCGACCGCCGATCATCATTTACATGTTCCAGCGACCAACAATTTTTTTTAAGACTCGAAGCCCCTAGCAATTCACCGACCCACCCGAAACAGAAGCGTCCTCACAAATCGGGGAAACCACGCGCAGTCCCGCGACGCGATCGCAGTGGTTGTTGGGTCCGCCGTCCGCGACAGCGAAGCTACAAATCCCCCGCCGCTAGTTGCTACACACCAAATCATTCGAAACGCCAAAATAAATAAATTCGTGCTTCAGTGACGGCACCAACAGCGACCCGTTCGATAGCCGGATTCAAAACCGGAGAGGAATCCATCCCCAATTCCCTTCCTCCCCCCACCCCGTCGCCTAAAGGCCTAACAGATCTGGTTCTCCTTCCCAAACAGTTCGAATTCGATCGCGCCACGGTCCGTCACCCGCGCCGGCCAGATTTATGCAGCCATGCAGAGCGGCGGGGCCCGGTGCAGTTTGACTACTGCCGCTGCTACGGGGCTGAGGAGGGACCACTTTCGGGATCCGCAATGGCGAGCCTGTCGGACTCGGCGGGCGCAGGCGGCGGCCGCGCCGGCGCGGAGCTGATGGTGCCACAGTTCCTACTCAAGGCGCTGCACGCCATCCTCGCCGTGCGGTCGCCGCGCCCGCACGCGCCGCCGCCCCCGGCGGCGTCGGCGTTCCGGAGGCGGGACCGGTGGTTCCACCTGCCGATCCACGCGCCGCCGCCGCCGCCCGCGGCGGAGCACCTGCCGGACCCGTCCCCCGGGGAGCCGCTCGTGGTGGACGTGTACCTGGCCCCATCGGGCGGCGGGCCAGAGGAGGTGCTCGAGAGGTGGACCGTGGCGTGCGAGCCCTGGCCGTCGCCCGCCGCGGCCGCCGCCGTCGGGGAGGGGCTGGCGGTCAACAGGGCGTACAAGCGCTGCATCACGCTGCTCAGGTCGCTCTACGCCGCGCTCCGCTTCCTCCCGGCGTACCGCGCCTTCCGCAGGCTCTGCGCGTCTGGCCAGGTGTACAACTACGGCATGGGCCACCGCGTCGGCTCCTTCGCCGCGCCCTTCTCCCGCGCCGAGGAGGCGGCCATGCGCACCAAACGCCTCGCCCCCGTCGAGACCCAGCTCGGCCGCCTCGTCGTCTCCGTCCAGTACCTCCCCAGCCTCGCCGCCTTCAACTTCGAGGTCACTTCCCTCGCGTCCGCCGCGATCATCACGGATTACGTCGGCAGCCCCGCGGCCGAGCCTATGCGTGCCTTCCCACCTTCGCTCACGGAGGCCACCGGCTCGCCCTTTCCGCAGCCCTCGCGGCGCCCCAACAGCTGGGCGTCGCCAGCGCCCTGGCCGCACACGCTTGGGCAACCGGCTAAATTCTCGCCTCCGCCGGCCCATTACGCGTCGCCCACGCCCTCGCCACCGACGTTTGGCTATCTGCACTCGCGGTTTAGCGGTGAGACTGCACCAATGACCATACCGCAGGCCGGCGGTGGCAGGGGCACTGTGCACCATCGGAACATGTCGGAACCCACTAGAGCCTTCATGTTTCCTCCACCTTCGCCAAAGAATGTGCGAGGGGAGGCAGGGATGCGGGAGTCACCTACAGAGATCAATCGGTCCTTCAAGAGGGCGGATGGCATCCGCATGGGAGATCTCTATGCAAACTTGCCGTCTGGTTCTAAGGTGATTTTACTTCCTTTTGTCCTTATAAACCAGTTGATGATGTTTGTGTTCATAGGGTTATGCAGAAACATCATATCCGAACAACTTAGTAAGACCTTCACTTTATATGATAGTTCATTGAGTAGCGAAAGATAAATGTTTCTTTGTCCTCAGTGAAAGACTCGTGGATAAAATACTTGTGTTAAACAACCTGGCATACTGTTCATTCTGTTCTCTCTATCAGCTTATTTGGGAATTATGACCTTAAGATTTACTTAGTATTTTTATTTACCTGGAAAGGTTGACAGGGTTTTCTGATTTGTTTTAGATGAAAAAAAGAATTCAATAGTCACTGCTAATTTTAGAAATGAAAGAGACACAAGCCCACTGAAACAGCATAGAAACAGCTGAGCCTGACTACTGTTGCCAAAACGGCAATAGGTCAAAGATAGTGAGCGCTAAACTTGTAGCAGCATCTAGGTGCCTAACAACTGAAGTATACTCATTATGGAAAATCTTTTCATTTCTTCCTCTCCAAATGTTCCGCCAAGCGTAGATGATAGCCCCGCTAAATTCTTGCAATCCTTTTTTTAGATATTTAGCTCACCATGAACTAGCAGTCTTTCAGCCTGTAGAACTCTGAGAGAGTGGCTGATATGTTTGAACAAGAACAGACCCAGTGCTGGAAGCTCCCACATGAGTGGAGTCTGGGGAAGCGATAAACCGACGCAAACTTCGCCCCGCAAATGTGGAGAGACTGCTTTATCCCTTCCGCTGATATGCTTGAAACCAAGCTAATTTCCTGTATATTCAAATCTGTGTTGTTACATGTCAACACAGTATACAGGATAATTTGGCCATCATCCCTTGGTTATGAGACTGTCCAAAGTTACTGTCCTGTTAGCTGTTATGCAGTTTGATTCATGCAAGGGTTTGTTCAAACAAACCCTTCCCCATGGGGATTGGATGGTGTTCTCCCCCCTAGAGTTCACCATATTCACCGTCCACAGATCTGTAGTATTTGCATTAGTGTAGTAGGATAACCTAGATACACCAATCTTACTGTGTACTGGGCTACTGGCTATTCCCTGTCTCTCTAACTCCGCCGAAGTTGCTCTTTTGTTGATTTACACTACCTGTCTAACTTATCTTCAGCATATATAACATATATTATATATAGCCATGAATTTCTAAAATGGTGTGGCCACATATTGTGCATTGTTTTTATTAATATGTTGTGAGGGCATCTATTATCACACATCATAGCTTGGTCTCTCGTTGTGAATAATTTGAGCACTTTATTCTTTAAATGTCTTGTGGAACTATCTTTTAAAATAAGTGCCAATTGTTGTGAAGTTTAGCTGGCAATTTGGTGTGCTGAACATTTAGTATGATATTCATGTCTCATACTGGAAGCCAGTTTTTTTTTTTTCTCGAACGCACAGAAAAACTTTACATAATTATATTAACAAGAAAAAGGAGGTCCCAAATGTACATGAAAAAAAGGAAAAAAGCCACCTTACAGTGGCCAGAAGCGAAAATACATAAAAGATCCATTACAGCTAATAAAACTACAAAAGAGCCTATGGCCCTGGGATTGGGGCTGTTAGGAGGGAGAAGTTCTTGGCCCCTTCCATCTCCCACAGCTCTCCCTCTTCTTCAGCTCTTCTAAGAGCAATACTCAGACTAGAAGTGATCCTCTCAAAAACCATTTTCTATGGTTCCAAAGGATACAGATTCCAAGAATAATTAACGAGTTAAGTCCCTTTGCATAAAATGTCTTGCACCTGCTGTCCTGCTCAGTCGCCCTTTTCCACCATTATGGCTGAGTTTCACCTGGCTGAGTTTCTCCATCAAGCCCATGATTCATAATTAAGTACACCCTATCATGGTCATAATCGATTGCTTGGACCATCAGCATGTGTTGTGTTGGCTAGCGCAGTGTTATTGTTTTCCTTTTAAGGTCTCTTTTTCTGTCACATGTAAATGGGCTGCAGTTTGTTTTTCTCTAGCTGATGGTGAGGTTAAAGAGTTAGTGCCATGTTTCAGACACACCCAGGAATAAAGTGAAATCGACTATTTTCAATTCAGCAAGTTTGTTATCTATGCATTTTATTTAGGAGTATCTTAAACTCAACAGACAGCTATGGACAAGATGCATTTGCATAGTTTGACCTTAGCCAGGATTCCCTTTGGCTTGTAAGGTATGGAGACTGGAGAGACAATGGATTTGAACTGTCATATTGTCATTTGACAAAGTGGCAGTATTCTTTTGCAATTGGATGTTTCATTTGCCATGTACTTTGCTACTCCCTTAGACTCCAAATAGAAGTCCAGTTGTACTCATGGACAGGAATTATAATGTTGTACATAGTATTGCCTAATCAATCAACATTACGAGATAGGTGATTTGCATGTGAGCCTATGGATCAGGCGAAGGGATATTAAGGAAAGTTTGGTGCACTTGTATTCAGGAATAGTGATTACAAGGCTGCACAGATATTAGAAACAGTTTGAAATTGTTGCCAAGCTAAGCTGATGCTATCCTTCACTGCTTCAAAGATGCCACACAAGAAACAATAAGTTGAGTGTGTGTCTTTCTCTCCATAACCTTTGCTTTTCCATACATTTGTCTTTCCTTGGTAGTGTGGTACCTGAATACCTTTTGTGACTGGTTGCCAAATTTGCATCCTAAAAGTATCTTTAGATTATCAGCCTATGGATCAAGCAAAGGGATATTAAGGAAAGTTTGGTGCACTTGTATTCAGGAATAGTGATTACAAAGCTGCACAGTTATTAGAAACAGTTTGAAATTGTTGCCAAGCTAAGCTGATGCTATCCTTCACTGCTTCAAAGATGCCACACAAGAAACAATAAGTTGAGTGTGTGTCTTTCTCTCCATAACCTTTGCTTTTCCATACATTTGTCTTTCCTTGGTAGTTTGGTACCTGAATACCTTTTGTGACAGGTTGCCAAATTTGCATCCTAAAAGTATCTTTAGATTATTCATAATAAATACTTCTGAAAGGTTCTACAAAGCTTGATGATTTTTAGTGTGGGGATGTCATCATCGGAAAGAGATCTGCAGTTGATCCATGCTCAAATTTGCCGTATCTATGAATCAATTGGGAGTGGTAGGGTGAGGAATTGACAGGCTTGGGTAAATTAAAAATCCTGGATCCTTTCCTTCTGCACAAACAGAGGAAGCTCGAAGCAACGAAAACCTATAGGGATTATAAAAGGGAAAGGTTCCTGGCTCGTTCATAGGAGCCTACTAAGGAAACCTTTCCTGTTGAATGAAGTTCCTGTGTACTATTCAATTCCTGTGCGAAGTGTGGGAATAAATGAATTTCACAAACTCCTGGTTTTTCTTGCAGTCGTGCTTCACAACCTGCCCTTGTGCTTGTGTGTATGTGTAACCCAGTTTCCTCTTCCGACTCTGGTTTGGCATATCTATGGGTTTTACACTTTGCTCCATATTTTTTTGTATCAGGCAATCGTTCTTTGCATTTTATTACAAAGCAAGGCTGATCGCCTGAATTTGCAATGTATTACATTTTTACTGAGTTTTTTTAACCTTTCTTGGTATATTTGTGCAGATTAAGGACACTAAGGATGAATCTGGCAGGTTCTCTGGTGTCTTCTCTTCTAGTGGTTCACCAAGACATGGTTTCTCAAGAAGTTCAAGCAGATTGTCCATGCAGGATGATACTGATGATGCAGATTTTCCTTTTGCTGTGGATGATGTTTATCCAGATTCACGACCAGGGTATATCTTCTGCTCCTACTTCACCTTTGGTTGATCATGCTGTGCAATAGTTCTGCATATATTAACTGATCTTTATTTATTTTTTTGACTTGGTTGGTTAATTTGTTAAGCGACATTGACAGTCTCATAGCTTGGAAACTGCTACGCTCATTAGTAGATCTTTGCTGATTAAACCATGCAACTTTACAGGAGTAGTGGTGGAAAGGACACAGGGGATCAGGCTGGTTCGTCATCCCATAAATCCCAAGATGCTGCTGTTGGGTATCTCGTCCACCTGCTGAAATCTGCACGTCCACTGAGAGATTCTACCTACTCATCTCATACATCAAGGGGTGAATCTACCGAAGCAGGAAGCACCAGCTCTTTCTTGTCCCGCAGGACATCCGACGCACTTGAGGAGTTTGAATCTTTCAAGGAAACAAGGGAGAACCTGCTAGCACGTAGTAGATCTCGGCTGCAAGATTCATTGGATAAGCCCTAGTGTTGATGCAGTCTGTGGTTCCATTCCTCAACAGGTGAAGGGTCCAAACTGTAGAGTAAGATCATATGGCGAGCCTGGGTAAACTCTTTATTTCAGACTAGTCCGTGTGTAAATAGCTAATTAACTGGCGCTTGATTCCGAAAGTGAATACACAGGTCGCCGTTGATTCTATTGTTGGAAACTTGTCATTCTTAAACTCAAAGCAGGAATATCGTGTGCCTTTGTTCATAGTGTTTGTTTACAAGTGAAATCAACTTGATAATCCATCTTTATCAAAATAGAATTTGTTTTGCTTATTTAGTAGAATTATACAATAGTTGGTGTTTTATTCCATATATGTGTCTACAGTGGTTGTTGTCGTCATCATCTAGTTGAATCATCTAGTTGAATATGGACATAAAAATCAAGAACTAAAATGAATATTATTTTGGAACAGAGGGTGGGTCCCTTTGGTATCCTATTAAGTTGTTGTTTTGGACAAGATTTAAGTTAAACTTAGAGAATTTTGACTATAAATAACTATTTTGTTATTTAGTTTTGAAACTTAATATTTAATATGCACCAATTTATCATAAAAAATACTTTTATAAAAGTATAAATATATTGAGAGTTCATTTGTATTTTAACAAAAAAATATTAGTTAAAGTTATATTTTAGAGACAGTATCTTTATTCTAAACGATAATTAATAGGAAACTGGAGAGAGTACATATTACTGAGTGTTTATGAGGCTGTGACAACAATTATGTAACTTTACTAAACTGTTTATTTAGGTCCTATTTGTTTACCCTCTAGATTATATAATCTAATTTAAATAAGTTAAAAGGTAAACAAACAACACAAATTATTACATGAATTATATAATATAGATAACTAGATTATAATAATTCATAAGCAAGTCGATAGATGCTTATATAATCTATAAACTGGATTATATAAGTTGAGTTTTGTCTCATGGGTATGAGTTGTTATATTCGCCCGATTGCCATCCTTATGTAGGGATGACAATTTAATCCACGGATTCGGATATCCATCGGATATTCGACCCGACGGATCCGGATACGAATATGTTTTTTGACCCGCGGGTTAGATCCATATCCGACCCGAGGTAAAGTGAGCATGGATTTAGATATTAAATCTCACCCTGGGTTATCCGTTGATATCCAAAATTAACTAATACTTCATTTTTTCCCATATAGGTAGACAACCCAGCCGGTTTATTGTTGACAGATACCCTATGGCAGTGTACCTGCTCCGTGCTTCCCTCTCTAGCTCTCCTAGCGCCAGCTCAAGTGCTCAACACTACACTAGGATCAGATCATCAAAACTTTAGAAGGCAGAAGGCCGAAGGCCAAAAGTAGAGGAGACATGCATGTGACATTATAAAAATCTAATGATATTTATGGTAATAAATTCTTCATTGAAGTGTTTATTATTTATTTCATTTGGAATAATTTTTAATTACGCATGATTGATTTTCGGATATTTAATAGCATTTCATCTTAAATAAAAATCCTAGTAAATAATATTAGTCCAAAAATAAATATTTTATTTAAAAATACTTTTGATTTAATTATTATAATTTTTAGGGTTATTTAAAAATGTATTTCGAATTAAAAAAAAGGGAATAGAAAAAAAAGAAAACCTAACCTAATCGGCCCAGTTGGCCCATGAAGAGCTGCCGCCCTCTCCCCATCCTGCTTCCCTAGCCACCGCCAGGGGGAAATCCCCTTCTTCCCTGCCACGTGGGCCCCACCCGACCTTTCCCTCTCCCCTCTCCTTTCCAGCTGCAGCACGTGCCGCCAGGGCCACCCGACGCCGCGCCAAGCCGCCTCCCTGCCGAGCAGCCGACCCGCAGCCACCACATGACGCCGCTCGTCTGCCCTGCACCGCCGGCCACCTCACGCCCGCGCCTAGGCCGACCTTGGCCGTGCCCCATGTGCAGCGCCCCGAGCCGCCTTGCGACCCCGCCGATGCCTAGCACCCGAGCTCCCTGCCCCACGCCGCGTCGAGCGCCCGAGCACCGCGCCAGGCCGCCGAGCCGCCAAGCCCTGCGACGCCCTTGCCCCGCGCTAGGAGCCACTCGTCGCGCCCAGCGCACCGCGCCCAAGGACATCGCCGTCCCCTCCCCATCATTAACTTCCCTCCCCGCCATTAACTGTCGTGGACGACCTTTCCCTTCATCTCCCCACTTGAATCCGGTCGTTTCTTCTTCACAAGTGTGCGCGTACGGTGCTTAAGTGTCATCAACGGTGATTCAATTCCTCCGTTACTCAGATTCATTGGACACATCAATTCGTGGTCTGTGATTGCCTCTTTCCCTGGCTATAAAATGCCACACTCGCTCTTGTCCCCCACAATCCCTCTCCTGTTCACAGCATCTCGCCGACGCTCCCTGCTACTCACACTTCTCGCCGGAATTCACTGCTGTGTCTTGTCACCTCGTCACGCCGCATTTACTGTGCCGACTATCGTGCCCTCGACACAAAGCCCCTCACCCTACTCTATCGGTCGTTGATGCGCCTCTGCACGCCGCTCTACATAGCAGCGATGTTGCTGCTCTGCGTCTCACCCTCACCATTTCACTGCGCCTGATTCGAAGCTCCCTCCCCTGCGCTATCGAGATCTTCATGCGTTGAACTCTGTTCACGCAGCTGCCCCATTGGAGTTCTGCCCCACTGTACTGTGATTTGGAACTCTGTTCTACGCATCGACCTCGTTGGAGTTTGCCACCGCGACACCAACATTCTGCTCTGCACACACAACCTCCTCGCCTTCGTCCCCGTCGAAGCTATCGCCCTCATCGTCATTCGTCACTCGCTCGCCTGTTATCCACACCGTCATCATGTTCGCCTCCTAGCTGTTATCAATATAGCTCGTCGAAGTTCTCCTCGAGCACCACCGATCCATCGCCGAAACCCCCTGCTCCTTGTTGCTGTGCGCCGAGCGCTTGTTCGTGTCGTCGTCGTGCTGCACTCTGCTCCTGCCGCATCATCGCCAGAGCTTGAGCCGTTGTCACACCACACCTCGCCGAGTGCCCTGTCGTTGCCGTGTCGTACTCGCCACTGCTGCTGTTGCACTAGTCATTGTTCTATGCCACGACGACATCTGTCCATGTTCGGCGGTCTTCGTCTGTTTGTTGCCATCGACCTCGATGAAGCCTCATCGCCGGTGCCCAACCGTCTCTGCTCTGTGCCGACCAAAGGTAGAAGAAAGCCCATCTTTCGTACTACCCCTATATTATGCAAATAATTGTGATCTAGCCATTGCGCTAATTTTTGTTATATATAAAAAAGTAATACTTAGTGTTCCAATAAATTAATTATAGATTTGCTAACTTTATAAAAATATGATTAAGCATTTTAATTATTGTTTTTTGATCAATTTTTAAGTTCACGAAATTTATTTGAATCATAGTATATTTATACACAGTTTTCTAAGTATGAAGTTAAAAAGAATTTTAGACCACGTTTTCATAACAAAAACATTAGATTTATAATAAAAGTGTTATATGCATAAACATTGTTTATTCCCACTAAGAAAAATATGATTTTCTAATAATGTTAGACTGGCTTAATTGTGTGCTCATATTTTCATAATGATAAAAAAGGATAGTTTATATACTGTTGAAACATAATTTCTTTAGTAATGAACTAGATCATTTGATCGTAATTTGAAACTAAAAATAAATAAATAATTAGTTAGCCTTTCTCATAATTTAATAATTAAGCTTATATCTCGATTTGTTCATAACTAGTAATATAGGCTTGATTAAACTTTTCTATCAAATTGAGTTCATATGATATATATATATACCACTTAGTTTTCCGAGAAAGATAAAATAAAGAAATTAGTGTTCAGGTTCTTATTATAATTAAAATGTTAGTTTATATCTTGACCTTGAATATAGCTTTCTTAATGATAATATAGGCTATGTGTTCTTTTAATAAAAGTAAAGATAATATTTGGTTTAACCATCTTTTCACATAAAATTTGGTTAGGTTTATATCTTAAGTTCTTTATAAATAAATATTCTATTATATGTTTCATAATGCTTCATAAATTAGTAATGTGTTTCGTAAATCATCAACCTTAGATATATAACATATATCTTTTCTAAAAAGGTTTAATAATGTTGAATAATATATTTTGTAATGCTTCATAAATAAATGTTTTGTATAATCGTTAGCCCATAGCCTTATTTATTTTATAGAACTTCTCTAAAAAGATTAAAATGGTTTACCAAACATTCATAAAATTATAGTTAAGTTGTTTTCATGCTTACATCTTGTTTTATAAAATATAGACCAAACCTTTTTGAAAAAGATTGTCTTTTCATTAGAACCGTCGCCTGTGATGTTTTTGAAATGCGAATGCTCTTTTCGTTAAGCTTTCTTTAGCTTTACGTATGGTGAATGTTGTATGTTATTGAGTGGTGTTTGTTCTTCTTGTTGGTTTGTGTGATATTCAGTGGTTGATCTAGTAGTTAAGAATCAATATCTATTCTGATCCATGGAAGAAACTCAAGTTTACAATAAGCAAGGCAGGTGGACTTCTCCCTCTGCATACTTTGTTTGATCCCAAACAATACATTTAATAAAGTTCATTCTTGGATATATATGCATAATTTGATGGGTTACCTATTCAGATACACCTAACCTTTCCAATCTTATTCCTTGTTTAACCTGGGTTTATGATTTAATCTAGTAGCTATGCTATTGCTACAACTTTAACTTTATGACGTTACTCCAACTGATGATATCAATGTTCCAAATGGTAAGTTTATATTATTGTTGTTAATCTGATGATTAAACAAGATCATATTGTGATAATTGGAACATAGAGTGACCACCCGGGAAAACAGTGCAACCACGAGTGCTATCATGGCTCTGGCTTTGGTAATTAGCTTTATATGCTTAGTGCCTAGCAACCTTACCTGAAATATGGGCAAGAGGGGGAGCGGTTGTGGTGGCAGCCCACGTTAAAATGGGGACGTATTCTTGGCTAAGGTACCTCACTCAGGGGGCCTCCACCATCGACTTAGAAACCTTAGCGGGTTGCTTAGTATTAAGAGTATTCTGTGAAAGCCTCATAGTGGATCCCTAGCCACTCACCTCGGAAGTGTTTACGGGTTTTGGCCGACCCATGCTAGAGGGGATACACGACTTGTGGGTAAAGTTGTACCACCTCTGTAGAGTGTAAAACTGATATATCAGCCGTGCTCATGGTTATGAGCAGCCTGGACTCCTCACATGATAATTGAACTTGAAGATGGAAATAAATCGAGATTCGATGATATGCCAATGGTTTGCTTAAGTGATTTCTCTTAAGTGTTTTTGATATACTCTTATACCTTTGTTTAATGAGAATACTTGGGATTCACACTTATTAGTAAGACAGGTGTTGTTAATAAAATGTTGACCAACTAAAATGCTTACTGCTCAACCTTAGCCTCACCTTGTTAAACCTGCATTAGTTTTTCCCCCACTTACTGAGCCCCGACCATAAGTGAGCTCACCCTTGCTTAATTTTGATCAAAAGTTGCAGATGAAGATATGATGCTGAACTCCATGGATGCTAGTCTAGTGATACCCCCGGTCATCTTCCTGTGGATGGATGTCCTTGTTTCGCTGTACTTTGATGAATAAAGGTTAAGACATTATGTCTGTTAGAAGTGTAATATGTTAATATAATCATTATTTACGCTTTTATGCATTGTTCTTTTGATATATTACACTTGTGACGTCAACATATGTGTGGAAATAGATCCTGGCACACATATGCGATGCACCCGGCTCTGTCCTTAGAACCTGGTGTGACAGAAGTGGTATCAAAGCAATATGACCGTAGGTCGCTAGATTAGTTAGAAATGGAAATCCCAGTCAGTATTTCAAAACATGGTCTAATTTCTTCCATTAAAGCTTACTTTATATCAAAACTCGTCTCTTTTATCTTCAACTCTTCTAGTCTGATTTTTAGTCTGTCAGAAGGATCTGGTCCGAAGCACTGCAAGACACTCAAGCTAGATTGTAGAATTTGAAGCGAAGCTTGCCAGAAGAACCTTTGCGAAGCTGTTGAAGATGCCTCATTCTCTGTCTTATCCCCACCCCGCAAGAAGTTTTCGTTATAGATCTCTTGGATCTATTACCATTCTTCTTGGTTAGGTTGATAGGATAGTTCTATAGTGTTAAGTTTTCAACTAGATCGGTAAGGACGATGTTATATTGTTATAGTGGTTTTCTAATCCATAATGTTGATATACAACCCTTGACTTCTACTCTTGTTTTCTTGCTATTGAATTGCCATCCTTGGGCAATATCTACCTTGAGATATTGAACTCTTTGTCTCTCTACTTCTCTCCTTGATAATGCCTTTGTATTTTGTATCCTTAAATAAAACTTTCTCATATCCTTGGTTGTATAATTTATCCTCGCTTCACCAGTTAGTGGTTATCTTATTTCACTCTTGGTCATTAACAATAATGTTTTGATCTTGTCTACCTCCTTGTTATTTCTGATTTGACTCCTATATTTTATAATCTCTTTCTTATTCCTAACCTTGTCCTGCCTTTCAAAAAAACTTAAGAAATTGTTTTCCCTAGGCAAGATTGCCTTTTGATTGAATGAATGACATCGAGTTATGTTGTGCTGATACGTTTGAGTTCATGTTAGTTATCTTTGTGACTATGTTTGATTTGCTTCTTTGTAATGATTGTTGTTGTATTGTGTGACTTTTGTCCACAATGACAACAGTTAGCTAGGTTAAACCTTAGATAGTTGGGTTCTCTCTACTCTTTATAGTCTGTCGTAGCTTAATCTTTTCGTCCCTTCTTTCCTTACTATATCCATACAGATGTCAGACATTGGAATGTTAACTACAAGTGATGTCACTAAGTGCAAAGAATACATTGTGTTGGCAACTCCTCCAGCTAAGGATCAGATGGAACAGTTCAAGAAGGCGCATGCTCAGTTTCTGCAAGCAACATCTCAAGTGGTAGCTAGACTCCAACAAGTTGATTTAGCAGAATTTATAGCACCTGAGCAGACTACCGATAACCATATGACATCAATCACAACATCACCCTCAATAGTTGACTTAGAAAAGTTGTTACATGCACAAGCTCTGATAATATAGAAAGCATCTCAACTCACCTCCTCATACCAGCAAGTGTTGGCAAGTCGAAACGTCACTAGAAATGAAACAACTGATGAACAGACACAAAAGAATGCATACCAACAGACAAATGATCTTGGAACATGTTGTTGTTGTGAGTACTATGGAATTCCTTGTCGCTAGATCAGTACAAACGAAAGTGAAATTACAAAACAGAAGAACCAAATTTTGTTTTCTGGCATAAAAAGTCAATGGTCTCCCCAAGAACAACTAATAGCAGATTCTCGAATACCTAATGCACTGTCAGACGATGAATTGCCAGGTTTTCCAAAAAGGAAACATCACAAGGATGCCCAGCTCCAAAAAGAAGCACATGAGTGTTACATTGATGGATGGACTATCACTTGCACACAGTTTCAGCCCCGTCGCCGCATCAGGTCCAAGAAACAAAAATGGAAACATGGAAAAAGTCAAGAAATAACTTCGAGAAAAGATTGCTATCTATGTGGATGTGAAGATCATTACCTTCGTAACTGTCCTGAGAAGATTTCAGTACCAAACACCCCCGAGATAAAGCTATCTCAGTCTTCAGACATGAAATATGAACAAAAATGCACAGAAACTTCTATCAACATCGTGAAGAACAACAAAAGGAATAGGAAAATGTTTGGATACATGAGTAGTCCACCTCAACCACTAGTAAAAGCCCCGAAAAATATGGATACCCAAACAGAAGAATCAAGCCAGACTCAGCTATATGAGATACAGACACCCAATCGTCCCTCATCACCTGTTGGTCAAGTAAAGTTGACTCGCAAAGAACTCAAAGCAAAAGGTGCTTGCTACTACTGCAAAAATGAAGAACATATTATTCGCGAATGCCCCAAGGAACGTCTAGACCAACTAAAGAAGAAGACGGTGAAGCAAGACCCAAACAATAATCCAGAAGACCAACCAGTTATAAGTACGATGATGAAGATCGCTTGATTAGCATTCAATGCGGAGCGAAGAAACAATAAGTCCCTTATATTTAGAAGAGTTAAAGGGTGAACCAAGAACCTACGAGTAACCATATATCACCATAGTTTTCTTGCAAGCCTTCCCTAATCTCGAGGACGAGATTCTTTTTAAGAGGGGTAGATTTTTGACATTATAAAAATTATTAAATAAAAATAATGCAGTTAGTTTATTAATGATATTTATGGTAATAAATTCTTCATTGAAGTGTTTATTATTTATTTCATTTGGAATAATTTTTAATTGCGCATGATTGATTTTTGGATATTTAATAGCATTTCATCTTAAATAAAAATCTTAGTAAATAATATTAGTCCAAAAATAAATATTTTATTAAAAAAATACTTTTGGTTTAATTATTATGATTTTTAGGGTATTTAAAAATGTATTTCGAATTTAAAAAAGGAATAGAAAAAAATAAAAAAAGAAAACCTAACCTAATCGGCCAGTTGGCCCATGAAGAGCCGCCGCCCACTCCCCATCCTGCTTCCCTAGCCACCGCCAGGGGGAAATCCCCTTCTTCCCTGCCGCGTGGGCCCCATCTGGCCTTTCCCTCTCCCCTCCCCTTCCCAGCTGTAGCGCGCACTGCCAAGGCCACCCCGACGCCGCGCCAAGCCGCCTCCCTGCTAAGCAGCCGACTCGCAGCCACCACGCGACGTCGCTCGTCTACCCTGCACCGCCGGCCACCTCACGCCCGTGCCCAGGACGACCTCGGTCGTGCCCCGCACGCAGCGCCCCGAGCCGCCTCGCGACCTCGCCCGATGCCTAGCACCCGAGCGCCCTGCCCCGCGCCGCGCCGAGCGCCCGAGCACCGCGCCGCGTCGAGCGCCCGAGCACCGTGCCAGGCCACCGAGCCGCCAAGCCCCACGACGCCCCTGCCCCACGCTAGGAGCGACCCGTCGCGCCCAGCGCACCGCGCCTAAGGACGTTGCCGTCCCCTCCCCGTCATTAACTTCCCTCCCCGCTATTAACTGTCGTGGACGACCTTTCCCTTCATCTCTCCACTTGAATCCGGTTGTTTCTTCTTCACAGGTGTGCACGTACGGTGCTTAAGCGTCATCAACGGCGATTCAATTCCTCCGTTACTTAGATTCATTGGACGCATCAATTCATTGTCTGTGATTGCCTCTTTCTCTGGCTATAAAATGCCACACTCGCTCTTGTCCCCCACATTCCCTCTCCTGTTCACAGCATCTCGCTGACGCTCCCTGCTACTCACACTGCTCGCCGGAATTCACTGCTGTGTGTCGTCACCTCGTCGGCGCCGCATGTACTGTGCCGACTGTCGTGCCCTCGACCCCAAGCCCCTCACCCTGCTCTGTCGGTCGTCGATGCGCCTCTGCACGCCGCTCGGCATAGCAGCGATGCTGCTGCTCTGCGCCTTGCCCTCGCAATTTCACTGTGCCATGATTCGAAGCTCCCTTCCCTACGCTATCGAGATCTTCCTGCGTTGAACTTTGTTCACGCAGCTGCCCCATTGGAGTTCTGCCCCACTGTACCGTGATTTGGAACTCTGTTCTACGCATCGACCTCACTGGAGTTCGCCACCGCGACACCAATATTCTGCTCTGCACACACAGCCTCCTTGCCTTCGTCCCCGTCGAAGCTGTCGCCCTCATCGTCATTCGTCACTCGCTCGCCTATTATCCACACCATTGTCGTGTTTGCCTCCTAGCTGTTATCAATACAGCTCGTCAAAGTTCACCTCGAGCACCACCGATCCGTCGCCGAAGCCCCCTGCTCCTTGTTGCTGCGCGCCGAGCGCTTGTTCGTGTCGTTGTCGTGCTGCACTCTACTCCTGCCGCACCATCGCCAGAGCTTGAGCCGTTGTCACACCACACCTCGCCGAGTGCCCCGTCGTTGCCGTGTCGTACTCGCCACTGCTGCTGTCGCACTTGTCGTTGTTCTATGCCACAACGTCATCTGTCCATGTTCACAGGTCGTCGTCTGTTTGTTGCCATCGACCTCGATGAAGCCCCGTCGCCGGTGCCTAGCCGTCTCTGCTCTGTGCCAACCAAAGGTAGAAGAAAGCCCATCTTTTGTACTACCCCTAACTATGCAAATAATTGTGACCTAGCCATTGTGCTAATTTTCGTTATATATAAAAAGTTAATACTTAGTGTTCCAATAAATTAATTATAGATTTGCTAACTTTATAAAAATATGATTAAGCTTTTTATTTATTGTTTTTCATCAATTTTTAAGTTCACGAAATTTATTTGAATCATAGTATATTTATACGTAGTTTTCTAAGTATGAAGTTAAAACGAATTTTAGACCACGTTTTCATAACAAAAACGTTAGATAAATAATTATATGACTATCTTTACTCATAAAATGTTATTCAGATTTATAATAAAAGTGTTATATGCATAAACATTGTTTATTCCCACTAAGAAAAATAGGATTTTCTAATAATGTTAGACTGGCTTAATTGTGTGCTCATATTTTCATAATGATAAAGAAAAGGATAGTTTATATACTGTTGAAACATAATTTCTTTAGTAATGAATTGGATCATTTGATCCTAATTTGAAACTAAAAATAAATAAATAATTAGTTAGCCTTTCTCATAATTTAATAATTAAGCTTATATCTCGATTTGTTCGTAACTTGTAATATAGGCTTGATTAAACTTTTCTATCAAATTGAGTTCATATGATATATATATATATATATCACTTAGTTTTTCCGAGAAAGATAAAATAAAGAAATTAGTGTTCAGGTTCTTATTATAATTAAAATGTTAGTTTATATCTTGACCTTGAATATAGCTTTCTTAATGATAATATAGGCTATGTGTTCTATTAATAAAAGTAAAGATAATATTTGGTTTAACCATCTTTTGACATAAAATTTGGTTAGGTTTATATCTTAAGTTCTTTATAAATAAATATTCTATTATATGTTTCATAATGCTTCATAAATTAGTAATGTGTTTCATAAATCATCAACCTTAGATATATAACATATATCTTTTCTAAAAAGGTTTAATAATGTTGAATAATATGTTTTGTAATAATTCATAAATAAATGTTTTGTATAATCGTTAGCCCATAGCCTTAGTTATTTTATAGAACTTCTCTAAAAAGATTAAAATGGTTTACCAAACATTCGTAAATATATAGTTAAGTTGTTTTCATGCTTACATCTTGTTTTATAAAATATAGACCAAACCTTTTTGAAAAAGATTGTCTTTTCATTAGAACCGTCGCCTGCGATGTTTTTGAAATGCGAATGCTCTTTTCGTTAAGCTTTTTTTAGCTTTACGTATGGTGAATGTTGTATGTTATTGAATGGTGTTTGTTCTTCTTGTTGGTTTGTGTGATATTCAGTGGTTGATCTAGTAGTTAAGAATCAAGATCTATTCTGATCCGTGGAAGAAACTCAAGTTTTCAATAAGCAAGGTGTCGGGGACCATAATTAGGGGTACCCCCAAGACTCCTAATCTCAGCTGGTAATCCCCATCAGCACAAAGCTGCAAAGGCCTGATGGGCGCAATCCCGGTCAAGGCTCCGTCCACTCAAGGGACACGATCTCGCCTCGCCCGAGCCCAGCCTCGGGCTGGAACGTTAGACCAAGGTAGATTCACGCCTCGCCCGAAGGTCTCCTCAAGCAACGGGCGCACCTTCGACTCGCCCGAGGCCCAGCTCGGGTAGGCTTCGCGGAGAAGCAACCTTAGCCGGATCGCCACGCCAACCGACCGGATCGCAGGAGCATTCAATGCAAGGATCGCCTGACACCTTATCCTGACGCGCGCTTTCCAGTCGACAAGGCCGAAGTGACCACAGTCACTTCGCCCCTCCACTGACTGACCTGACAGGAAAACAGCACCGCCTGTGCTGCTCCGACTGCTGTGCCACCCGCTAGGGTGAGGCTGACAGCAGCCAAGTCCAGCCTCGGGCGCCATAGGAATCTCCGCCTCGCCCGACCCCAGGGCTCGGACTCTACCTCGACCTCGAAAGACGGTCTCCGCCTCGCCCGACCCTAGGGCTCGGACTCAACCTCGACTCCGGAAGACGGTCTCCGCCTCGCTCGACCCTAGGGCTCGGACTCCACCTCGACTCCGGAAGACGGTCTCCGCCTCGCCCGACCCCAGGGCTTGGACTCTACCTCGACCTCAGAAGACGGTCTCCGCCTCGCCCGACCTCAGGGCTCGGACTCAATCTCGACTCCGGAAGACGGTCTTCGCCTCGCCCGACCCCAGGGCTCGGACTCCACCTCGACTCCGGAAGACGGTCTCCACCTCGCCCGACCCCCGGGCTCGGACTCAGCCTCGACCTCGGAGGAATCACCGCCTCGCCCGATCCCCGGGCTTGGACCGACCACGCTATAAGGGGGGGGGCATCATTACCCTACCCCTAGCTAGCCCAGGCTACGGGGAACAAGACCGGCGTCCCATCTGGCTCGCCCCGGTAAAACAAGTAATGATGGCACCCCGCGTGCTCCATGACGATGGTGGTTCTCAGCCCCCTACGGAAGCAAGGATACGTCAGCAAGGATCCGACAGCCCTGACAGCTGTGCTTCTACAGGGCTCAAGCGCTCCTCCAACGGCCACGATGCCACATGAATAGGGCTCCAACACCTCTCCGACAGCCACGTCGGCATGTACATGGGGCTCTAGCTCCCCTCTGCTAGACACGTTAGCACACTGCTACACCCTCCGTTGTACACTTGGACCCTCTCCTTACGTCTATAAAAGGAAGGTCCAGGGCCCTCGTACGAAGAGGTGGCCACGCGGGAGAACGGGCTGACGCGCAGTCTCACGCCCTCTCTCTCTCTCTCTCCCTCACGAACGCTTGTAACCCCCTACTGCAAGCGCATCCACCCTAGGCGCAGGACAACACGAGGCCGCGGTTTCCCCTTACTGGTTTTCCCCCTTGTGCTCCGTCTCACGCCGACCCATTTGGGCTGGAACACGCAGCGACAATTTACTCGTCGGTCCAGGGACCCCTCGGGGTCGAAACACCGACAGTTGGCGCGCCAGGTAGGGGCCTGCTGCGTGTTGACGAACAACTTCCCATCAAGCTCCAGATGGGGAGTCTCCAGCAACCTCTCCAACCCGGGACGAAGCTCCGTTTTGGGAATCTCGAGTTCATGTCTCTCGACGGCAGCTACGACATGATACTCCTTCCTCCACCGCGCGACAACGATAATGGCGGCCATCAGCCCGCCCGCCGACGGCGGAATCGACGACGTCTTCCCCGCATGGCGGAAGAACAGCATCCCGATCTGTCCCGTCACCTTCCCCGTCGACGGAGGAGGCGGGGCAATCATGGCCAAGTAGGAGGCGACACCTTGTCGGCTGTCGAGCAAGTCGACGACGCCGGCGCCCCAGCGGGGGAGACGTCGGGCGTTGACCTCGCGTCTGAGACAAAGATGAGCGTCGTTTCCCCGCAACACGCTAACCCCAAGCAGATGAACGATGCCAGCATGCTCGCGAAGGACTTGCTGAGCGTTAGCCTCGTACCTTAGATAACGGTGCAGTCCGTCCCCGACGCGACTTCGTCACCATCCGTCGATCAAGAGGTACCGTCCGTTTCCCATCCTGTGCCTTTTAGATTCAGCTTCGACCCACCAAGAAACCGCGCTCATAAAAGCATATCCAAACCTTCCAGGGTACCATATGTGGTCAACCTGGGACCGATTGATGGCCATCTCGACCTACGGGCCCCCGGGTTCCGAGGAAGACAACGAGCCCGACTCTGGTTGGGACTTCTCCGGGCTCGGGAACTCCAGTGTCATGCGGGACTTCATGACCGCATGTGACTACTGCCTCTCTGATTGCTCTGATGATAGCCACAGCCTTGGCAACGAGGACTGTGGCCCAAGTCGTGAATGTTTCCACGTCGATCTAGGGGGTCTCGACGAAGGCAACCACCTTGGTATGCTGGAGGACGGCGATCCCCCTAGGCCTGCGCCTCGCGTTGACATCCTTCGGGAGCTAGCTGTGGTCCCAGTCCCTACGGGGGGTCAGGACACACAGCTCGAGGAAATTTGCAAGATGCAGGCCAGGCTCGACGAGAAAGCAGGACAACTTGTGCAGCTCCGGCAGAACATCGGGCAGGAGCGGGTAGGCCGAGCACCGGCCGGAGAAGCGCGTCATCTGGCCCAGGACATCCAGCACCGCATCGCCAATGATGCCAGGGCAAGGCTGCCCCCGGCTTCCAGTGGGGTCGGCAAGAACCTAGCTGCAGCAGCAATACTGCTCCGAGCGATGCCGGAACCATCCACCACCGAGGGGCGGCGTATCCAGGGAGAGCTCAAGAATCTCCTGGAGGATGCCACGGTCCGACGGGCCGAAAGATCTGCCTCCCGAAGGCAGGGATACCCCCCGGAGCATCGCGCCGTGACTTCCCGATTTATGCGGGAAGCCTCGGTCCACACCGGGCGCACGCGGGACACAGCGCCTGTGGCCCCGAGCCGCCTCGGCAACGAGCACCATCGCTGCGACCGTCGAGCCCACCTCGACGAGAGGGTGCGCTGAGGCTACCACCCCAGGCGTGGGGGACGCTACGACAGTGGGGAGGATCGGAGCCCCTCGCCCGAACCACCCGGTCCGCAAGCTTTCAGCCGGGCCATACGACGGGCGCCATTCCCGACCTGGTTCCGGGCCCCGACTACCATCACCAAGTACTCGGGGGAGACAAGGCCGGAACTATGGCTCACGGACTACTGGCTGACCTGCCAGCTGGGTGGAACGGACGATGACAACCTCATCATCCGCAACCTCCCCCTGTTCCTCTCCGACGCCGCTCGAGCCTGGCTAGAGCATCTGCCTCCTGCGCAGATCTCCAACTGGGACGACCTAGTCAAAGCCTTCGCCGGCAACTTCCAGGGCACATACGTGCGCCCTAGGAACTCCTGGGATCTCCGAAGCTGCCGCCAGCAGCTGGGAGAATCCCTGCGGGATTACATCCGGCGATTCTCGAAGCAGCGCACCGAGCTGCCCAACATCACCGACTCAGATGTCATCGGTGCATTCCTCGTCGGCACCACTTGCCGCGACCTGGTGAGCAAGCTAGGTCGCAAGACTCCCACCAGGGTGAGCGAGCTGATGGACATTGCCACCAAGTTCGCCTCTGGCCTGGAGGCGGTCGAGGCCATCTTTCGGAAGGACAAGCAGCCTCAGGGGCGCCAGCCGGATGACGTCCCCGAGGCGTCCGCTCAACGCGGCGCAAAGAAGAAGGGCAAGAAGAAGTCGCAAGCAAAACGCAATGCCATCGACGCAGACCTTGTCGCCACCGCCGAGCACAAGAACCCTCGGAAGCCTCTTGGAGGCGCCAACTTGTTTGACAAGATGCTCAAGGAGTCGTGCCCCTATCATCAAGGTCCCGTCAAGCACACCCTTGAGGAGTGCGTCATGCTTCGGCGCTACTTCCACAAGGCCGGTCCACCAGCGGAAGGTGGCAAAGCCCACGACAACGACAAGAAGGAAGCCCACAAGGCAGAGGAGTTCCCCGAGGTCCATGACTGCTTCATGATCTACGGTGGGCAAGTGGCGAACGCCTCAGCTCGGCACCGCAAGCAAGAGCGCCGGGAGGTCTACTCGATGAAGGTGGCGGCGCCAGTCTACCTAGACTGGTCCGACAAGCCCATCACCTTCGACCAAGGCGACCACCCTGACCGCGTGCCGAGCCCGAGGAAGTACCCGCTCATTGTTGATCCCGTCATCGGCAACGTCAGGCTTACCAAGGTCCTCATGGACGGAGGCAGCAGCCTCAACATCATCTACGCCAACACCCTCGGGCTCTTGTAGATCGATCTGTCCTTGATCCGGGCCGGTGCGGCGCCCTTTCACGGGATCATTCCCGGGAAGCGCGTCCAGCCCCTTGGACAACTCGATCTGCCCGTCTACTTTGGGACTCCCTCCAACTTCCGAAAGGAAACCCCCACGTTCGAGGTGGTCGGGTTCTGAGGAACCTACCATGCAGTGCTAGGGAGACCATGCTATGCCAAGTTCATGGCCGTCCCCAACTACACCTACCTCAAGCTCAAGATGTCGGGCCCCAACGGGGTCATCACCATCGGCCCCACGTATCGACACGCGTACGAATGTGACGTGGAGTGCGTGGAGTACGCCGAGGCCCTCGTCGAAACCGAGACCCTCATCGCCGACCCGGAAAACCTCTCCAAGGAGGTGCCAGATGCGAAACGCCATGCCGGCAACTTCGAACCAGTAGAGGCGGTTAAGTCCGTCCCTCTCGACCCCAGCAACGACACCTCCAAGCAGATCCAGATTGGCTCCGAGCTCGACCCCAAATAGAAAGCAGTGCTCGTCGACTTTCTCCGCGCAAATGCCGAGGTTTTTGCGTGGAGTCCCTCGGACATTCCTGGCATACCGAGGGATGTCGCCGAGCACTCACTGGATATCCGAGCTAGAGCCCGACCCGTGAAGCAGCCTCCGCGCCGATTCGATGAAGAAAAGCGCAGAGTCATAGGCGAGGAGATCCACAAGCTGATGGCTGCAGGGTTCATCAAAGAGGTATTCCATCCCGAATGGATAGACAACCCTGTGCTTGTGAGAAAGAAAGGTGGGAAATGGCGGATGTGTGTAGACTACACTGGTCTAAACAAAGCATGTCCGAAGGTTCCCTACCATCTGCCTCGTATCGATCAAATCGTGAATTCCACTGCTGGGTGCGAAACCCTATCGTTCCTCGATGCCTACTCAGGGTATCACCAAATTAGGATGAAAGAGTCCGACCAGCTCGTGACTTCTTTCATCACACCTTTTGGCATGTACTGCTACATTACTATGCCATTCGGTTTGAGGAATGCGGGTGCGACATACCAAAGGTGCATGAACCGCATGTTTGGATAGCACATTGGCCAAACGGTCGAGGCTTACATCGATGACATCATAGTCAAGACGAGGAAAGCCTCCGACCTCCTCTCCGACCTTGAAACGACATTCAAGTGTCTCAAAGCGAAAGGCGTAAAACTCAATCCCGAGAAGTGTGTCTTCGGAGTCCCCCGAGGCATGCTCCTATGGTTCATCGTCTCCAAGCGGGGCATCGAGGCCAACCTGGAGAAAATCGCGGCCATCACCAACATGGGGCCTATCAAGGACTTGAAAGGAGTACAGAGGGTCATGGGATGCCTTGCGGCTCTGAGCCGCTTCATCTCGCGCCTCGACGAAAGAGGCCTGCCCCTGTATCGCCTCTTAAGGAAGACCGATCGCTTCACTTGGACCCTCGAGGCCGAGGAAGCCCTCGGGAACTTGAAGGCGCTCCTTACAAGCGCGCCCATCCTAGTGCCCCCCGCTGCCGGAGAAGCCCTCTTGGTCTACATCGCCGCTACCACTCAGGTGTTCAGCGCCGCGATTATGGTCGAGAGACGAGAAGAAGGGCACGCATTGCCCGTCCAGAGGCCGGTCTACTTCATCAGTGAGGTACTGTCCGAGACCAAAATCCGCTACCCGCAAATTCAAAAACTACTATACGCGGTAATTCTGATACGGCGAAAGTTGCGACACTACTTCGAGTCTCATCCGGTGACTGTGGTGTCACCCTTCCCCCTAGGGGAGATCATCCAGTGCCGAGAGGCCTCGGGTAGGATTGCAAAGTGGGCGGTGGAGATCATGGGCGAGACAATCTCGTTCGCCCCTCGGAAGGCCATCAAGTCCCAAGTCTTGGCGGACTTTGTGGCTGAATGGGTCAACACCCAGCCTCCAGCAGCTCCGATCCAACCGGAACTCTGGACCATGTTTTTCGACGGGTCGCTGATGAAAACAGGAGCGGGCATGGGCCTGCTCTTCATCTCACCCCTCGGGAAGCACCTCCACTACGTGCTGCGCCTCCATTTCCAGCGTCCAACAACGTGGCCGAGTATGAGGCTCTGGTTAACGGGTTGTGCATCGCCATCGAGCTAGGGGTTCGGTGCCTCAACGCTCGTGGCAACTCGCAGCTTGTCATCAACCAAGTCGTGAAGAACTCCCACTGCCGCGACCCGAAGATGGAAGCCTACTGCGATGAGGTTCGGCGCCTGGAGGACAAGTTATACGGGCTCGAGCTCAACCACGTCGCTCGACGGTACAACGAGACTGCAGACGAGCTGGCTAAGATAGCCTCGGGGCGGACAACAGTTCCTCTGGACGTCTTCTCCCGAGACCTACATCAACCCTCCGTCAAGACCGACGACACGCCCGAGCCCGAGAAAGCCTCGGCTCTGCCCGAGGCGCCCTCGGCTCAGCCCGAGGCAGCCTCGGCCCTGCCCGAGGCACCCTCGGCCCCCGAGGGTGAGGCACTGTGCATCGAGGAAGAGCGGAATGGGGTCACGCCTGATCGAAACTGGCATACCCCATACCTGCAATATCTCCACCGAGGAGAGTGTAGGAAACGGGTGACGCCTAAGAGGGGGGGGGGGTCAATTAGGACTTCTAAAACTTTTACTAAACTAGGCCACAATTAAATCCCTAGAGCAAAACCTATGCAAGTAATCAAACTAGAATGTGCAAACTAGGTTTTGTCTAAGTGTTGCTATTTCTACCGCAAAGGCTAAGTTTCAATCTACACTAAATAAGTATGAATACAAGATTGAAACTTAAATGCTTAATATAAATGCGGAAACTTAAAGAGCAAAGTAGAGAAGCAAACTCTCGTGGATGACGCCGGTATTTTTACCGAGGTATCCGGAACCGCGCAAGGTCCCGACTAATCCTCGTTGGTGCCCCTACGCAAAGGGAAGCCCACGAGAGGGCCAAGCACCACAGTCGAGTAACTCCGTAGAGAGCCGCGGGCCTTCTCCATGCGCAAGTGGTGCTCCGCTTCCGGCTCCTCTCGAACGTTCCCCGCCGTGTCCACTATCGAGCTTTCGGCCGAAACGCCGCGGGCCTCGTTCCCTCCAGCACACGGTGGCGGCCGTGACACAAACGTGGTTGTCACGGTCTCGCAAGACTCTCGCCCCACTCGGTACAATTACAACAGCTCGCGCAAGAGCCGAGGGGTTGTGTGGTTTTACAAAACTCACTCAACTAACTAGGGTTCACCTAGAGCAAGCGCTAAAGCGGTCTAACTAACCTAAGCACTTCGCAAAGCACCTACGCTAATCACCGAGTGATTCTATTAAGCACTTGGGTGTTTGAGCTCTTGGAAATGTGCACTATATGCCTTGGTATGTTGCTTGGGCTCCCACACTTGAGAATGGCCGGTTGGAGTGGTATTTATAGCCTCCAATCCCCAAACTAGCCGTTGGACAGAAAGCAGCAGCTTTCTGTCGTCGGGTGCACCGGACAGTCCGGTGCACCACCGGACAGCCACTGTGCAGTGTCCGGTGCATGCCACGTCAGCCGACCATTGGCGCCTGTAGCAGTCGACCATTGGATCCGACCGTTGCCGTCTGTCCGGTGCACACCGGACAGTCCGGTGCCGACTGTCCGGTGCTCCACCGGACAGACCGGTGCTACAGCCAGAGAGCGCCTGTCTGTGGCCTCTCTGCGCAGACTGTCTGGTTGTCCCACCGGACACTACTGTCCGGTGCGCCACCAGGCGCTGGCTGACAGCCCGCTTCTTGGGTTCCTTTGCTGATTTCTTTGGGCTTCTTTTGTTCTTGAGTATTGGACTCCTATGCATCTTTTTATGTCTTCTTTTGAGGTGTTGCATCCTCATTGCCTTGGTCCAATTCTCTTCGCATCCTGTGAACTACACACAAACACTAGAAAACTTATTAGTTCACGGATTGTGTTGTTCATCAAACACCAAAACTCAATTAGCCAAATGGCCCGAGGTCCATTTTCCTTACAATCTCCCCCTTTTTGGTGATTGATGACAACACAACCAAAGCAAGCAAATAATACAAGTAATCGAATGAAAATATGCAATCTACTTGCTAGGATGCATGATTGTCCCCACAATGTGATATTATGGACTTAAGCCTCCCTCTAACTCCATAATTCACTTACTTCCTATTTTAGGACCAAATAACCAAAACCACTTGAAAACCCATTTGGAGATATGAAATTTTAAATTGGTGGTGTTTGGTGTTTGATATAGTTTTCATTGCTTTGGTCCCTAAACTTCTCCCCCTTTGGCATCAACCACCGAAAAGGAAGACATTAAAAGCATGTAGGAAGTAAATAAAAGCTTGCCCTCATCAAGAATTTTATCAAATGATACCACTAGAAGGATATTAAATTAAACCACATGAATGATACCAGTTTAAAGGTTTACTCCCCCTAAATGAGTGTTCTCTTTAGAAAGAAGTTTCTCCCCCCTTTTTAGAGATGAAGAAATACTCCCCCTGATAGAGATTCTCTACTTAGGAAAAAGCATGTGAAAATTAGAGGTGCAAGACATGATTTGAAAAGACTGACTTCCCTTATGCATAGGTAACAAAATATGAGTTAACTACTTATGCATTTTTAGCAACATGGAAGCATATGATATGAGATATAGTCTAATCAAATGTTGGAGAAGACATGTAAATGATACTAGATATAGTCTCAAAAGATACCAATTGAAAGTCAATGGCGAGCTTGAGAGACATGAGAGTTCTTGGAGATTTTGCAGTGGAAGATTGTTGTCTTTCTCCTGGGACATTATTTTCCTTACAATAAGACTATCACATGAAATAGACTTGAAAAGATGTTAGTCTCAAGGTATTGGATTATAGATTAACCTCCCCCTAAAGATGTGCATACAAGTTTTGAATACTTGTAGGAGACTTGCACTTTGATTTGATATCAAGAGGGGCAAATTATCTACAGTCCTAACTTTGGCACATATAAGTTAAATGATACAACTTGTAGAAATCAAAATTTTCAATTGATGCATCACTTACTATGGAGTGATATAGAAGCTATGTGCCGTGCTTAAATAAACATTTTAAGCCATGTAGGTTTGCTTAAGTATATGAATGAAAACAAGCAATCCTACCATATGATTTACCTAGTATGAATGATTTTAAACAAAAGTACATAACAAATGTAATACTAGGCAAGAAAGGTAAACTAGATACAAGGTAAGTAGATACGCATATCTAAAAACAAGAAATACAATAAATCTAGTTACCTTAGTCATGGGTGGGGAAATTTGGGTCCAAAATATTCACTAACCCACTTGGCAATAAACTTGATCCAACATGATGTATCCCATGATATACATCCCAAATTTGCCAAGTCTCCAAATTTCCCATAGACCTTCGGTCCACTCACTTCCCTTTCGGGATCCAAACCTTCTTGGTGCTTTTCATGGTTGAAATTATTCCCTTTGGCACCCAGATGTGTTTGGCCCCTTTTGCTCCGTTGGCTTGCTTGTTTGCCTTGATTGCTATCACCTTTCCATTCTTTTTCTTCTTGATCAAATATGGTGTAGCATCCTTTTTGTTCACCTTTTTATGTAGGTGTTGGAGATTTTGCTTGACGACTTTTGCTTGAGCTTTTGCCTTTGTTTATCCCCGGTCATCGCCTTGCATTGGAAAGACTTGTGGCCTTCCATGTGGCATAGCCTACAAATCACAGTTTCTCCCTCCATAGTCTTGTTCACTCCCGCAGTGGTGTTATCCTGTGGAGGTTGGATTTGTTTGGCTTTGCCTTTCTTATCATACAAAGCCTTGCCAAGGCGAGCCACTTCTTGCTTTAATTGTTCATTTTCCTTTGCAACCTCATCCAAACATGTCTCTACAACAATATTCTCAACAACGACTTGGTTGCAGGGGTTAGAATCATCAATTAAATCAAAGCAAGAAGTAGAAGCATCTTTCTTAATTATTTCAGGTATTTCAACTAAAGATGCTGCTGGGGTGCTACCAATGTTTTCTAGCTTAGTAGTTAGCTCATTATTATGTATGCTAAGAATTTCCATTTTCTCTAGCAAATTTTCAATAGCTTCTTGGGAGCTAGCTAACTTAGCCTTAAGTTTTTCATTCTTTTTAATAAGGCTATCATTGGTAGCAGTGGATGGAGCACTAGATTCTAATAGCTCAATTTTAGTTGATAGCTCACTATTTAGGTTTGCAAAAGTTTCAAATTTTTCTAGCAAACCTTTGTAATCATTTTGAGAGCTAACCAACTTATTTTTCAAAGTTTTAAGTTGAGCTTTTTGCTTAGTGCAAACATCCTGGAAAAATTCTACGGCTTCCGCAAGCTCATCTAGAGAGGGCTTTCCCTCACCTTCATCATCACTACTACTTTCATCACTAGAGGATGGAATGCTTTTGTTACCTCTTGCCATAAGGCATTTGTGTGATGACTGTGATGAGCATGACGAGGACCGGTGGCTGCGCGTCCTTGGAGGTTCATCTTCACTTGAAGAATCATCCCAAGTTCTAACACTTGTTAGCGCCTTGCCTTTGCTCCTCTCCTTTTTGGGTTTGGCCATATTTGGACAGTTGTCCCTGAAGTGGCCCTTCTCCCCACATGCGAAGCATCCTCTCTTCCTTTGCTTTTTTCTGTCAATGTTAAAGAGAAGATCCTCGACCTACAGGGGCACACCCATTAGATTAATCTTGCGGATCATCCTCATTACCTTTCCGACGCGTCGGATTGTTTCTTTGTCCTCAGAGGATGATGTGCATGGTTGATTATCTTCATCCTCATCACTTTCTTCTTCTTCCTCTTCTTCACTTGAGGAACTTGGAGTGGGAGCCTTCTTTTTTCCCTTCCTTTCATCACATGCAAAAGCATATGGTCTTGAGGAAGTTGGCTCCTCTCCCCGACTCATTTTTCGCGACATCTCAAAAGCCACGATTTTCCCAATCACAATGGTCGGGGTCATGTTGCTCAAGTCCTCCATGTTGTGCAGGATGGTGATGATGCTCCCATATCTTTGTTGTGGTAGCAGGGAGATAATCTTTCTCACAATGTCCGCATCACCTAGCTTATTAATGCCAATAGAGTTGAGCTCATTGATAATTAGATTCAAACGAGAATACATGTCTCTAACAAGCTCATCATCTTTCATAGCAAAAGAATTATACTCATTTAAGACTAGGCAATGTTTTTGCTCACGAACATTGGATGTGCCGTCATGGAGCTCATGCAATTTTAGCCAAATCTCATTTGCAGTTTTCAAGGTAAATACTTGATTAAAAATATCTATGCTAAGAGATTCATACAAGCAATTTTTGGCTCTAGCATTTAAATGAATTTCTTTTTCCTCACTCGTGGTGGGTTTCTCGGGATTCTTGAGGGGTTTCATCCCGTCACGAGTGTCTCTCCAAACACCTAGATCAACGGCCTCTAGGTAACAAGCCATTCTAGCACTATAATATGGGAAGTTAGTGCCGTCGAAATGTGGTGGCCTATGGGTATCCATCCCTTCCTCTAAAAAGCGTCGGCTCTTTTAGCGGTGAAGCTAAAAACGTTTCAAATGAGCCAAACCAGGCTCTGATACCACTTGTAGGAAACGGGTGACGCCTAAGAGGGGGGTGAATTAGGACTTCTAAAACTTTTACTAAACTAGGCCACAATTAAATCCCTAGAGCAAAACCTATGCAAGTAATCAAACTAGAATGTGCAAACTAGGTTTTGTCTAAGTGTTGCTATTTCTACCGCAAAGGCTAAGTTTCAATCTACACTAAATAAGTATGAATACAAGATTGATACTTAAATGCTTAATATAAATGCGGAAACTTAAAGAGCAAAGTAGAGAAGCAAACTCTCGTGGATGACGCCGGTATTTTTACCGAGGTATCCGGAACCGCGCAAGGTCCCGACTAATCCTCGTTGGTGCCCCTACGCAAAGGGAAGCCCACGCGAGGGCCAAGCACCACGGTCGAGTAACTCCGTAGAGAGCCGCAGGCCTTCTCCACGCGCAAGTGGTGCTCCGCTTCCGGCTCCTCTCGAACGTTCCCCGCCATCTCCACTATCGAGCTTCCGGCCGAAACGCCGCGGGCCTCGTTCCCTCCGGTACACAGTGGCGGCCGTGACACAAACGCGGTTGTCACGGTCTCGCAAGACTCTCGCCCCACTCAGTACAATTACAACGGCTCACGCAAGAGCCGAGGGGTTGTGTGGTTTTACAAAACTCACTCAACTAACTAGGGTTCACCTAGAGCAAGCGCTAAAGCGGTCTAACTAACCTAAGCACTTAGCAAAGCACCTACGCTAATCACCGAGTGATTCTATTAAGCACTTGAGTGTTTGAGCTCTTGGAAATGTGCACTATATGCCTTGGTATGTTGCTTGGGCTCCCACACTTGAGAATGGCCGGTTGGAGTGGTATTTATAGCCTCCAATCCCCAAACTAGCCGTTGGACAGAAAGCATCAGCTTTCTGTCGTCGGGTGCACCGGACAGTCCGGTGCACCACCGGACAGCCACTATGCAGTGTCCGGTGCACGCCACGTCAGCCGACCGTTGGCGCCTGTAGCAGTCGACCGTTGGATCCGACCGTTGCCGACAGTCCAAAGCTCGGCGACTGGCGCGGCGCGCCAAGTCGTTCATCTTGCTGGGTGACGGAAAGGAGCTCTACCACCACAGCCCCTCAGGCATCCTCCAGCGATGCATATCCATCGCCGAAGGATAGGAGCTATTGCAAGAAATACACTCGGGGCTTGCGGTCACCACGCAGCACCTCGAGCCCTCGTGGGAAATGCCTTCCGATAGGGTTTCTACTGGCCAACCGCAGTGGCCGACGCCACTAGGATTGTACGCACCTGCCAAGGGTGTCAATTCTATGCAAGGCAGACGCACCTGCCCGCTCAGGCGTTGCAAACAATACCCATCACCTGGCCGTTTGCTGTGTGGGGTCTGGACCTCGTCGGTCCCTTGCAGAAGGCACCCGGGGGCTTCACGCACCTGCTGGTCGCCATCGATAAATTCTCCAAGTGGATCGAGGTCCGACCCCTAAACAGCATCAGGTCCGAACAGGTGGTGGCATTCTTCACCAACATCATCCATCGCTTCAGGGTCCCGAACTCCATCATCACCGACAATGGCACCCAGTTCACCGGCAGGAAGTTCCTGGACTTCTGCGAGGACCACCACATCCGGGTGGACTGGGCCGCCGTAGCTCACCCCATGACGAATGGTCAGGTAGAGCGTGCCAACGGCATGATTCTACAGGGACTCAAGTCGAGGATCTACAACGACCTCAACAAGTTTGGTAGGTGGTGGATGAAGGAACTCCCCTCGGTGGTCTGGAGTCTGAGGACGACGCCAAGCCGAGCCACGGGCTTCACGCCGTTTTTTCTAGTCTATGGGGCCGAGGCTATCTTGCCCACAGACTTAGAATACGGCTCCTCGAGGACGAGGGCATACGACGCCCGAAGCAACCAGACAAACCAAGAAGACTCACTGGACCAGTTGGAAGAGGCTCGAGACATGGCCTTACTACACTCGGCGCGGTATCAGCAGTCCCTGCGACGCTACCACGCCCGAGGGGTTCGGTCCCGAGACCTCCAGGTGGGCGACTTGGTGCTTCGGCTACGACAAGACGCCCGAGGGCGCCATAAGCTCACGCCTCCCTGGGAAGGGCCGTTCATCATCGCCAAGATTCTGAAGCCCGGAACATACAAGCTGGCCAACAGTCAAGGCAAGGTCTACAACAATGCTTGGAACATCCGACAGCTACGTCGCTTCTACCCTTAAGATATTTTCAAGTCGTTCATATACCTCGTTCACTTACGCAAATAAAGTCTAACCATCAAGGAAGGGTCAACCTTGCCTCGGCAAAGCCCGACCCTCCCTTGGGGGCTAGAAGGGGGAACCCCCTCTGCGTCAAAATTTTCCTCGGAAAAAGTCTTTCTGCCAGAACATCTTTCGTGCTTTTCGACTACTTCGATAGTGGAATCCTGACAACGATGGAGTACACGTAAGCAGGCAAGGCCGACCGAGCCGAGGGACTCCTACGCCTCCGGGATACGGATACCTCACTCATCACCTTCTGTGATAAGTAACTCACGCTCGGATAAGCGATTCCGCTGACCGAACAAGTCTTAACGCTCGAAAACCTTTTCTGCCGAAACGATTTTTCGTGCCTTCTCGACTATATCGATAACAGAATCCTACGGACGAGTAAGAGTACACGTAAGCGGCAAGGCCGACCGAGCCGAGGGACTCCTTGTAATACCCAAATTTGTAAACCATGGTAATGGAGATAATTCTCCTATTTGATTTGTTTCAATTTAACTAAGCATGTGAACAACCCCATTTAAAAGGATTAAATGACTAATGTTAACTAGACAACATGTGCATCATATTTAGAGTTTTTGTTTGTTGTGCATATAATAATAATAGCAACACTATTAATCAAAATATACTAATAATAAAATTGAATTGGAACTCAAAAGGAGGTTAGGGTTTGAAAATGGAAATGGGAAAAAGGAGGAGAAAAGGGAAACAATATGCACTAAAGAAATATATGTATATATATATATACATATATATATATAAAATATATCACTTTAAGCTAGTAATCTTTTTATTTGTGCACTTGATCCCTGTGTGCAATTCATAAACAAATTTGAATTCAAAACATAAATTTGAACAAAACAGGAAAAAAAAAGGAAAGAAAGAACCTTACCCGCGTGGGCCGAATGTGCCTGGGCGGCCCAACTACTCACCTCACCTCCCACGCGCGCGGCCCACTCATTGTCCAGCCTTTTCTTCTGTTTATCACACTTGCGTATGGGCCCCTCTGACCAGTCCTACAGTCCACGCGCCTGAGCCGGTTTAGCCGCTGGCAGGTGGGCCACCTGGGCGGGTCTTCTTCTCCCCCAACCGAAGCAGCGACCGCGGCGGCTGTATTCCTCTACGCAAATCCGAAGGGAGCGCCAACGAACTCAACCGAGAATGCCGCCAGCTACGGGATCCTTTCGGAATCCGCACGCTCCCGGTTGCTCGCCCGTAACCGCTTGCATGTGGGTCTCGGCCCCCTGCTCCTCCTCCCAACTGACTCGCCGTGCATGGCGATGGCACGCCGTGATCTGCGGGTTTCGGTTGGTACGGGCTATCCGGATCGCCAGCCTCGCCGGGTGCCTATAAAACCATGCCCGTGCTCAGGTTATCTTCCCCACCCCCCCTACGCCTTCGTCGCGTGTGCGTGCGAGACACAGTGGGGATTGTAAGAAAGACAAGAAGGCACCGCCACGGATTTCCGTCGACGTCGGGAGCTGGGTTCCTGCAAGGTTATCCGAGGGTTGGTTGGGTCTCGCCGTAGCCAGGGAAGACTACAATCGGTGGGAGTCGGCTGGAGTCCTCGGCAATTGCTCGCCGTCGCTTAGCCCCGCCGTGGACCCGCCTCAAGCCGTGGGCAGGACTGCAGCCACCACCATGCGCGGTAAGAAGACCCCCGTCGTGTTCGCTTTTAACCCTTCTTCGAATTAGCGCTTGGGAATCAAAGCTGGGGCACCTTGGCGCTGGGTCGATGGGCGCCGGTGTGTTCACCGCCGTTGGGCACTCGGTGCCGCCTCACGCGGCCATTGGGGGGAAGAAGACGACCCCTGGACCGTTGGATCCGAGCCACTGATCAATTATGGACGAGCGGGATCGGGTCAGGGATGTTTTAGATCTGGGTCGTCGATCAGACCACGAACGTGTGAGATTAGATCGAGGTGTACCGTTTCAGGCATTTGATCGGGACCGTGTGATGTTGATCCAACGGATCTGTGGGCACACTCGCGTGGGTTAATGTCGGCCGTTGGATCGGGATCCGATGCTCCTGGTCGCGTACCGGTTTGTCCTGGGCGCGATTTAATCTGGACCACCAGATTTCAATCGGACGGCTAGGATCGTCCTGTACCCCTTCGGCCTCAACAATATGCATAAGAGACCCTGCGGTTTTCGGAAAATAACCCGCCGTCCACGCCTAGGACTTTCTGAGTCTTAGGAATGTTTGCACCGTAGCCCCTGGCCTTTTATGAATTTGAGGCCCAGTCCAGAACTCATTTAATTTGAATAAATTAAATAGAAAATGGATTTTTAATATGAAAATAATTACTAGAACTTGATAAATTCATAGAAAATTCATACTTGCTCCAAATTAATTCATTCCACTTTCTAAATTTTTATAATTTAATTCTCTATCACTTAGAGCCTCTGTTTTGTCATGAAAACAATTAGAAATTTAATCTCTCACTTAATCCATTTTAAACACATAAAACCTTTGAAAATTCATAACTTAAAATCTATAACTCCAAAATTAATGGTTCCTGTTCCTATGATCTTATTTTAATATGTATATTATTAATGTGTATTTTGTACTTATGTTTGGTGTAATGTTAATTTTGCCTATCACATGTTTGCTTGTATTGCTACGACTAGCGTGAGGTCACGAGTCATCTGAAGATCATCCTGGTACCTGGATTCTCAAAGCCCAGGCAAGTTGTGCCCTTGATCACTTCTTTTTACCCACTCATGTTCTAATTAATCATAATGATCTGCATAGGTTAATCTTGATGGGACCCAATAGGATACCCTAGTTTGTCTATCTTTATACCTTGTTTACCACTGAACTTTCTGGGTAGTACTTGCTAGTGCTATATGTGGTTTTGGGTATGGAGATACATTATTCATGATTACACTTTTGTTATCATTTGTTATTTACTGTTCATGTTAAGATCATTATGTTAATTGGAACATGGAGAACCACCCGGGAAAACAGTGCTACCACAAGGGTGGAATGGGACGCCCTTGGCTGATTAATTAGGAAAGCTAGTGGAAGACTACCTTACCCGAAAGGGGCAAGGGCAGTAGGGGAGTGGTCAGTGTAGGGAGGCCCTCGGGAGGATTTTGCTGCGATGGCGGTCCTGCAAGGGATTCCTGCATTGGAACTTCCTATAAACTGTAGCGGGTTTTCGGAAGCTAGTGGAACTTTGTAAAGGCCTCGTAGTGGATCCCTAGCCATTCACCTCGGAAGTGTCTAAGGGCCTTGCAAACCCTGGCGACATGGGATACACGACTTGTGGGTAAAGATGCGCAACCTCTGCAGAGTGTAAAACTGGTATACTAGCCGTGCTCACGGTCAAGAGCAGCTCGGACACTCACATGATTAATTTATGGAACTAAATTCAATTTGTCATATGCATTGCATCGCAGGTGATGTTGTTACTTTTGTTCTATTACTTAATTGGGTTTGGTATTTACTTATACTTAGTAATTGCTAATAAAATTTTGACCAACTTTAAAAGCAATGCTCAGCTCTAACCATCTTCTTTGGTAAGCCTTACACTTCACGTGAGCTCCCACCTTTGGCGAGTTCATGCACATTATTCCCCACAACTTGTTGAGCGATGAACGTATGTGAGCTCACTCTTGCTGTCTCACACACCCCACAGGTCAAGAACAGGTACCGCAGGATGAGGCGCTTGGAGGATGCTGCGATGTGTTCGTGAGAGGTCTAGGCCGTCGTCTCCCAGTCAACTTTGGGTTGCTGGACCATTGTCTCCTTATAATGTAATTATTTATTTTGTATAGAACTCCTGTTATATATAAAGATGTGACATTCGATCCTGTGCCATGAATCATCATATGTGTGAGACTTGGTCCCAGCACACCTGGTGATTATGTTAGCACCCGGGTTTTGGACCCCTAAAATCCGGGTGTTACAGAAGTGGTATCAGAGGAATGTTGACTGTAGGACGAAACCTAGATAGAACTGGACAACCAATACTTACTTACCTCTGCTACTCTGATTCTTTTCTAAACTCACCTTGATCTGTTCTCGTCTATTTCCGCTTTACTCTGATTATTCTTACCTTTCCCTTCTAAAGACAAATGTGGATTTCACACTTTGAAATCCTGTGCCTAAAGTGACTTTTAGGAATAGGAGACCTACTCCTAGGAACAAAAACAAAACTAATTTTTATATAGTTATCTATGCACTTGAATGTTTGTTCTTATGATACTTGTTTGATTTGGATCTTTGATTGAGTGAGATGAGTTGTGGAGTGATGTCCACAATTACATCTGCATATGCATATAGGAAAAAAATGCTTATAAAAATGATAAACAGACAAACTAGATTATGCCCCATTAATGCAGCTAGCCTAATAAAATCTATCTCATCTTAAAAGATTCTATCCTACACTCATAGATCCATCTCCTCTCAAAAAGATCCTAACTTATCCTAATCTAGCTTAATAGATTTACCTTGTCGTATGAGATACTCTACTGCCTTAATAGAATCATCCTATCTTGAAAAAGATTTCATGTCATTTTAATAGATCTAACTAATCTCAAAAAAAAAATCTATTTCATCTTATCCTAATAAGCATACTTATCCACCCTAATTTAACAACCATGATCTAATGCAAATTAATTAGATCTTATCTAGTCAAACTAGTCACACCAATCTAACCTAGATCTGATCTAATCTAAAGTGACTTATCAAACATGTTAGATAATACTGATGAAATAGATTAGACTCTACTCCTATAGAACAGGTCTTAACTTAGTTCACCCTGCACTAAATAAAGAATGATAGATCGACTTGGCCATATGCAACTACCTTAACCATCCGATAGTTGCATAACCCCTAAATTTTAACCTAGCAAGAGATTCTAACCTACCTACACCATATAATCCATCCTACCCACATGTATCCTAACCATATGTCCTTAACTCGGATGGCAACTCCAAGAAGAAAGGCCAAAGGAGACCAACGACATCAAAGAAGGATAAGCATCAACTCAAGACTTCAAAGATCAAGTTGAATCACCAACGGAGTCAAGATCTACAATCTTGGATGGAGTCTTTCCTCACCCTACCCTTTCTTAACCAAACTTCTCTATACTTTAAAGACATCTTTTACCATACACAATAGAGTGGATATACATACCCAAGCTTTTATAACCACTATCTAAATAATATGAAACTTCTTAATTCCTAAACTAACTAAAAGTTAAAGGCTAAACTATAAATAAAGCTTTTTACATCCCTGTCCTTACAAATCTCGAGGACGAGATTATTTTTAAGGGGGGTAGGATTTGTAATACCCAAATTTGTAAACCATGGTAATGGAGATAATTCTCCTATTTGATTTGTTTCAATTTAACTAAGCATGTGAACAACCCCATTTAAAAGGATTAAATGACTAATGTTAACTAGACAACATGTGCATCATATTTAGAGTTTTTGTTTGTTGTGCATATAATAATAATAGCAACACTATTAATCAAAATATACTAATAATAAAATTGAATTGGAACTCAAAAGGAGGTTAGGGTTTGAAAATGGAAATGGGAAAAAGGAGGAGAAAAGGGAAACAATATGCACTAAAGAAATATATGTATATATATATATACATATATATATAAAATATATCACTTTAAGCTAGTAATCTTTTTATTTGTGCACTTGATCCCTGTGTGCAATTCATAAACAAATTTGAATTCAAAACATAAATTTGAACAAAACAGGAAAAAAAAGGAAAGAAAGAACCTTACCCGCGTGGGCCGAATGTGCCTGGGCGGCCCAACTACTCACCTCACCTCCCACGCGCGCGGCCCACTCATTGTCCAGCCTTTTCTTCTGTTTATCACACTTGCGTATGGGCCCCTCTGACCAGTCCTACAGTCCACGCGCCTGAGCCGGTTTAGCCGCTGGCAGGTGGGCCACCTGGGCGGGTCTTCTTCTCCCCCAACCGAAGCAGCGACCGCGGCGGCTGTATTCCTCTACGCAAATCCGAAGGGAGCGCCAACGAACTCAACCGAGAATGCCGCCAGCTACGGGATCCTTTCGGAATCCGCACGCTCCCGGTTGCTCGCCTGTAACCGCTTGCATGTGGGTCTCGGCCCCCTGCTCCTCCTCCCAACTGACTCGCCGTGCATGGCGATGGCACGCCGTGATCTGCGGGTTTCGGTTGGTACGGGCTATCCGGATCGCCAGCCTCGCCGGGTGCCTATAAAACCATGCCCGTGCTCAGGTTATCTTCCCCACCCCCCTACGCCTTCGTCGCGTGTGCGTGCGAGACACAGTGGGGATTGTAAGAAAGACAAGAAGGCACCGCCACGGATTTCCGTCGACGTCGGGAGCTGGGTTCCTGCAAGGTTATCCGAGGGTTGGTTGGGTCTCGCCGTAGCCAGGGAAGACTACAATCGGTGGGAGTCGGCTGGAGTCCTCGGCAATTGCTCGCCGTCGCTTAGCCCCGCCGTGGACCCGCCTCAAGCCGTGGGCAGGACTGCAGCCACCACCATGCGCGGTAAGAAGACCCCCGTCGTGTTCGCTTTTAACCCTTCTTCGAATTAGCGCTTGGGAATCAAAGCTGGGGCACCTTGGCGCTGGGTCGATGGGCGCCGGTGTGTTCACCGCCGTTGGGCACTCGGTGCCGCCTCACGCGGCCATTGGGGGGAAGAAGACGGCCCCTGGACCGTTGGATCCGAGCCACTGATCAATTATGGACGAGCGGGATCGGGTCAGGGATGTTTTAGATCTGGGTCGTCGATCAGACCACGAACGTGTGAGATTAGATCGAGGTGTACCGTTTCAGGCATTTGATCGGGACCGTGTGATGTTGATCCAACGGATCTGTGGGCACACTCGCGTGGGTTAATGTCGGCCGTTGGATCGGGATCCGATGCTCCTGGTCGCGTACCGGTTTGTCCTGGGCGCGATTTAATCTGGACCACCAGATTTCAATCGGACGGCTAGGATCGTCCTGTACCCCTTCGGCCTCAACAATATGCATAAGAGACCCTGCGGTTTTCGGAAAATAACCCGCCGTCCACGCCTAGGACTTTCTGAGTCTTAGGAATGTTTGCACCGTAGTCCCTGGCCTTTTATGAATTTGAGGCCCAGTCCAGAACTCATTTAATTTGAATAAATTAAATAGAAAATGGATTTTTAATATGAAAATAATTACTAGAACTTGATAAATTCATAGAAAATTCATACTTGCTCCAAATTAATTCATTCCACTTTCTAAATTTTTATAATTTAATTCTCTATCACTTAGAGCCTCTGTTTTGTCATGAAAACAATTAGAAATTTAATCTCTCACTTAATCCATTTTAAACACATAAAACCTTTGAAAATTCATAACTTAAAATCTATAACTCCAAAATTAATGGTTCCTGTTCCTATGATCTTATTTTAATATGTATATTATTAATGTGTATTTTGTACTTATGTTTGGTGTAATGTTAATTTTGCCTATCACATGTTTGCTTGTATTGCTACGACTAGCGTGAGGTCACGAGTCATCTGAAGATCATCCTGGTACCTGGATTCTCAAAGCCCAGGCAAGTTGTGCCCTTGATCACTTCTTTTTACCCACTCATGTTCTAATTAATCATAATGATCTGCATAGGTTAATCTTGATGGGACCCAATAGGATACCCTAGTTTGTCTATCTTTATACCTTGTTTACCACTGAACTTTCTGGGTAGTACTTGCTAGTGCTATATGTGGTTTTGGGTATGGAGATACATTATTCATGATTACACTTTTGTTATCATTTGTTATTTACTGTTCATGTTAAGATCATTATGTTAATTGGAACATGGAGAACCACCCGGGAAAACAGTGCTACCACAAGGGTGGAATGGGACGCCCTTGGCTGATTAATTAGGAAAGCTAGTGGAAGACTACCTTACCCGAAAGGGGCAAGGGCAGTAGGGGAGTGGTCAGTGTAGGGAGGCCCTCGGGAGGATTTTGCTGCGATGGCGGTCCTGCAAGGGATTCCTGCATTGGAACTTCCTATAAACTGTAGCGGGTTTTCGGAAGCTAGTGGAACTTTGTAAAGGCCTCGTAGTGGATCCCTAGCCATTCACCTCGGAAGTGTCTAAGGGCCTTGCAAACCCTGGCGACATGGGATACACGACTTGTGGGTAAAGATGCGCAACCTCTGCAGAGTGTAAAACTGGTACACTAGCCGTGCTCACGGTCAAGAGCAGCTCGGACACTCACATGATTAATTTATGGAACTAAATTCAATTTGTCATATGCATTGCATCGCAGGTGATGTTGTTACTTTTGTTCTATTACTTAATTGGGTTTGGTATTTACTTATACTTAGTAATTGCTAATAAAATTTTGACCAACTTTAAAAGCAATGCTCAGCTCTAACCATCTTCTTTGGTAAGCCTTACACTTCACGTGAGCTCCCACCTTTGGCGAGTTCATGCACATTATTCCCCACAACTTGTTGAGCGATGAACGTATGTGAGCTCACTCTTGCTGTCTCACACACCCCACAGGTCAAGAACAGGTACCGCAGGATGAGGCGCTTGGAGGATGCTGCGATGTGTTCGTGAGAGGTCTAGGCCGTCGTCTCCCAGTCAACTTTGGGTTGCTGGACCATTGTCTCCTTATAATGTAATTATTTATTTTGTATAGAACTCCTGTTATATATAAAGATGTGACATTCGATCCTGTGCCATGAATCGTCATATGTGTGAGACTTGGTCCCAGCACACCTGGTGATTATGTTAGCACCCGGGTTTTGGACCCCTAAAATCCGGGTGTTACACTCCTACGCCTCCAGGATACAAACACCTCACTCATCACCTTCTGCGATATGTAACTCTCGCTCGGATAAACGATTCTGTTACTGACGAACAAGTCCTGATACTCGAAACAAGGGGAAAAGAAACGCAGCTTTACAACACGACGACAGTATGTTTGGGCCTCGGCGGCCGCAAAAAACATACGCACACTACAAACAAACTGTTCCTACAGGTTCAGACGTCAGTAGGGGGAGCAGCAGCACCCTCGGCATCGACTCCACCTTCAGCGGAATCCGACCTGGCCTCGGACAGCAACATGGTCAGAGGATCTCCACCTCGAAGGAAGATGTCTGTGATGGAACCTCCCAAGTCATTAGGCCCACCTACAGTTGTCCTTATCCAACAGACATCAGACAACCCTGTAGATGTTCCTGAATCACTTGACAAGTTCGGTATCTTCTTTCTTACCTTTCTAGGAACGTTTCACTTGTCTTGCAGACATTACAGAACATCGGAGATATAGAAATGCGAAAGCGATTACATAAACTTACATTTATTTAGAAAGTAAGATTAAGTTACTTATTACAGACCAGAGTTATAAAATGAGTGCTGAGTAGTATTATTACAATACCAGGGAGGCAAGAACTCCTCCCGATAAGTTCTTACATAAAAGTTTCTTATGGAGGACCATGTCCTCCCGCAGCTTCACTCTTGGTTTTCTTCATTTGGAACCACCTTGGTATAAAAGCAACAAAAATTTACTGCTTCCTCACCTAAAAAGAATGAGGGAATAAACCCTGAGTATGAAATTACTCAACAAGTCTTACCCGACTAAAGAAAAGACTCTCAAGGGTATGCTGGCTAGAGGGATTGGAGTGGCTTATCAAGAATCAAAGACTCTGTTTTGCAGAAAAGCTTACTATGAGTGGATCCTTAAAATCTGTTTTTAATTGTCAGGTTAAGTAAAGTTACCTGCATCTAGAGTTCTTTCTACCCTAGTTCAAACACTTGTCCTGTACTAGCCAATTTCTTAACAATCCTTCATCTTCACTGGATTGCTACGTGTAAGTTAGTGGCCAAGTCTCGACAACCGCGGAGGTACGGCGATCCAAATCGATTATACTCAGCTGAGGATCTCTGATCAGACGACATATGTAGCACTTAACCCTTACATATGTCAACCCGCCACCGGGGTTCTTAAGACCAGATCAGGTTCACACAAACCGAGAGCACAGATACACCACTGTCCAACCTCTTGCCATGGAGGGTTCACGCTACTCCCGCCACCGCTCCACGCCCATTTCGTGTTATCTTATTCTGGCCTTAGTCTGCCCGAGGCAAGGCTTACCCATGACGAGGCATGTGACCAGTTAAAGGGTCCTCGGTCATCAGGCCTACATCGAGACGATCCTTAATCGACTCAGACGGAGACACTACACCGAGACTCTCTTCTCGTGCAGGTCACCCGCTCGGTCTCAACTTAATCATTTAAACCCAAAAACTTGGTACCTAGCAGAGGTACATCTTTTCCGATGTTGAATCCATCACGGCCGTGATGGATTCACCATCAAGTTTTATTTTCAAAAACATTCCACCCACTTTGCCAATCATCTTTTGTAAAACAAAAGCCTTTTGTTTTGCTAGAGCAATACTAAGCATAATAAAAACCTTTTGTAAAACAGGGTATCAAGGAAGGTAATCATGATCAAGGAAGATAATGCAGGAATTGTTTAACAACCAACTCCTATTACTTAATGCAACAAGCAAGTGAGAAAGATTTTAAAAATATCAAGGAACGTGGCAAATGCACCAGGGCTTGCCTTCATTAGTAGGTGAGTCAGGCTCAGGCCCGCAGATGTCAAAGTAGAGACAAGACCCTGCCTGAGATTCCAAAGGTGGTGGTGTCTTCTCTTCGGTCACTTCGATCTCTTCTTCATTTTCTAAACATAACCATATATATGTATATAAGAATGAATGCCATGTAATGCTCATGAGAGTGCAAAGATAATAAGGATTTATTATCTAAGGTCTTGAATACAATTTTCCTTCACGGAACTCCAAGAACTTAGGGTTTCCGGAGTCAGTAAAGGAGTTCACAAGGCAGGGGTGGGGGTTTTGGGTTCTAGTTATCAAACAAGGTCCAAATCATACCAAATTCTACCCAAGGCTTCTAAATAATGTATAGAACTCATATAAAAAGTTTGATCATTTTTGGAATTACCATTTATCTTCTAAAAATCCAGAACTAATGGTTGAAACTAGTTTAAATGCCTTAAAATTCCTTATTTAATCTAAAAATCATGAAACTATTTTTATTAAATACTATGGAAAATAAAAAGTCTAGGAAAATTGGTTTCACAATTTTAGGATTTTTCTACAATTTATAACAGATTTCCAAAGCTCTAGTGAAAAAGAAAAAGAAAAAAGATCAAATGGTACTGGGCCGGTTCTAGCCCAGTCGGCCCAACACCAGAGGGAACGCGCGCGTGCCCGCGCGCTCTGGCGACTTTGCACAGAGGCCCTCGGGTTTCTGGCTAACCAAAAACAGGTTCTTTCACTGTTACGCTGAGTCGCTGACTGTTTGCAGAAAAGCCCTCCATGTTCTAATCCTTCGCGAGGTGGGGTCCCCGACGGCATCACGCGCAACCGAACTCCGGCGAGCTCCTGGACTGGCCGATTGGGGCAACGACTAGGGTCTCCAAGCGACTGACACGAAATTGGATCCATCCCAAACCTTTCCCCCAACCCAATTTCATCTATGGCCAAGTGGTTTGCTATGGTCACGGTGACCGTGAGCATTACGGCTATACCGTCGTGTTCCCGGCGACCAGAGGACTCCTAGCGCAATTGCGTGGGTCGGCGAGCATCGTAAGCACATGAGAGTACTTAAACAGAGAAGAAGATGGTATGAGTGGACCTGAACGGTGCTGGCCACGACGAGGTTAGCTTCACGGTGGCGGAGAACTGATTTGGGGCGAATTCAAAATTCGCGAGCTCTGGTGAACGGTTGCTAGCGATTCACGGTGGCTGGGTGAGTGATGACCCTGCGGGGCTGGTGGGGGCTTCAATTTATAGGGCTCAACGGTGGTGGTCGGGAATTCAGATGATAATGCGCGGCGGTCGGAAGGATAGGGAGGTACTGGCGCGCATAAATTCGTGTTCACCGTCGTGGCGACCTCACCGGTGAAGATGGGACGGCCACAGAGAGTCACGGCGACGTGGTGGAAAGGCAGAGCCACGCGGCGCAAAGCCGGGAGGCGGTGGTTCACCGGCGAGCATATCTGCTGAAGCCGCAGGGTAGAGGGGAAGTACGGGGGGGGGGGGGGGGGGGGTCACCGGAGTGGAGTCCAGCTCACCGGCAGCGAAGATTCACTCAGCCTGCGATGTTATCCATCTGCCCCAAGCGCGAATCCTTACGCCGGCGACATGAATCGCGGTGGAGGAGCGATTGTCGATGGTGAATCGCTTTGAACCTGAACGGTTACTGTACCATGGACTATTTCATTCAGTCAGCCTGACAGTCACAATTCAGGCTTGATTTGCTCACAAATCCCTATGGTAACATACTCCATGCTCTGCAGCAAAGCTGGAGAGCTATATACCATCTATATTTCGACTATAGGGATTGAACTCATTTGATCACTAGATCAAGGTTAAATTCAAACCCAAAGATGGCTCTGTTACACTGAAATTCTGAATTTCAGAGTTCCATTAGCCTGCCAGTCCAACTTTAGGCTTATTTATCTCCCAAATTCTCTTAACAACTATGCTTACATTCTTAAGCAAAGTTGTTCTCCTTTGTTTGGTTAACAAGTTTGATGTGGAAATTTAGGGCAAAAACCCTATACTTTGAAAGTTACAAGGCTCCAAAGTTGAGCTAACAAATCTGAAATTCAGACTTAGAGTGAAATCTCAATTAGGGTCCTTTTTGCAAATGAATCCAAAACTTAGGATTTAGCTTGTAAACCTTCCCAAATGTGAACCATGTGACTTTATATGCTTTAACATAGTAGTTTTTACACTTTAGTCCAAATGTGCACAATTTTTGCACATAGGCCCCTAGGGTTTGGACTTAGGGTTTTCCAGGGTTCAAATGGGGTTTTTGGGTATCTCAGGGGTATAAATGTGATTCAAGTTCATTTTTGGGAACATTTTATGACCATTCCCCTAAACCTTTTAGGTTTTCTCAACTTGGGCTAGGTTTTACCCCTTTAATCCCTATTTAGGGTTAAGTTCCCTATCCAGGGTTCTATTTGCAAAATGCTATAACAATACAACTTGTTTGAAATTTTTACCTAGTAAATGCACTCTAGGTGTGTCAACCATATGCAATGCCAATGTTTATGATGCCATGCTCAAATTTTAGTTGCAGTAACACCAGGGGTGTTACATCCTTCCCCCCATAAAAGAATCTCGTCCCGAGATTAAAAGTCCTAGGGTAAGTAATGGAAAAGGAAATGTGTCACATTCTTATTTCCTTATTTTTGATACAAGGCAGGGGTGGTGTGGGGTTCACTCTTTTATTACAACAACTATACACACTTTACAAATTACATGAGGCTAAAAAGCCTAGGAAATTCTTATCTAAAAAGTCTAGAGTTTTCCATGTAGCCTCTTCTTCAGAATGTTGGTTCCACTGTATCTTATAGAACTTGAGAGTTTTTCTCTGGGTAACCCTATCCTTTTGATCCAGGACTCGAATGGGATGTTCGGAATATGTCAAGTCTGGTTCAAGGACAACATCTGTCACTTCAACGGTTCGATCAGGAACCCAAAGACATTTCTTCAATTGTGACACATGGAACACATTGTGTATAGCAGACAAGGTTTCGGGTAGTTGAAGTCGATACGCCACTGGCCCATATCTTTCAAGTATAGGAAATGGACCAATGTACCTGGGTGCAAGCTTTCCTTTTATCCCGAAACGCGATACACCCTTCATTGGTGAAACCTTCAGGTAGACATAGTCCCCTTCAAGAAAATACAAGGGCATTCGCCGTTTGTCTGCATAACTCTTTTGACGAGCTTGGGCTTTCTTCATATTATGAATTATTTTCTAAACCTTTTCTTCAGTCTCTTTCACTATATCAGGCTTAAAGAAGTACCTTTCACCAGGTTCAGACCAATTTAGCGGAGTACGACATCGTCGTCCATATAAAGCTTCGAAAGGTTCCATCTTGATACTTTCTTGATAGCTATTATTATATGAAAACTCTGCTAAGGGCAAACATTCATCCCATTTCTGTGAGAAGTCCAAAACACATGCCCGCAGCATATCTTCAAGTATTTGATTAACCCTCTCAGTCTGTCCACTTGTTTGAGGATGATAGGCCGAACTATGGAGCAGTTTAGTACCCAGGGATCTATGAAGTTCTTCCCAAAATTTGGATACAAATTGTGGTCCACGATCCGACACTATAGTCTTTGGAACACCGTGCAAACTGAGAATACGGGCAATGTATAATTCCGCATAGGTAAGAACCGGGTAAGATGTCTTGACTGGTAGAAAATGAGCAATTTTCGTGAGCCGATCAACAATAACCCAGATAGAGTCATACCCTTTTGCAGTCCTGGGCAATCCCACAATAAAGTCCACACTAATGTCTTCCCATTTCCATGTCGGTATTGGTAGAGACTGTAATGGACCGGCAACTTTCAAGTGTATGGCCTTGACACGTCTGCAGGTGTCACATCTAGCCACATAGCGTGCAATCTCGATCTTCATTTTCGTCCACCAATAATGTTGTTTCAGATCTTGGTACATCTTAGTGCTTCCGGGATGAATAGAATAGCGACTAAGATGTGCTTCATCAAGAATTTGCTGGCGGACCTCTTCATTCTTTGGCACCACTTTGCGGTCATTAAACCATACAATGCCTTGATCATCTTCTTTGAAACATTTGGCTTTTCCAGCCCTTATCTTCTCACGAATGTGTTTCATACCCTCATTATCTCTTTGAGCATCAATTATCCTTTGCAAGAGAACTGACTCTAGCTTTAGCTGACTTAAGGTTCCTTGTTGGACCATTCCCAGGTTTAGCTTCTCCATCTCCTGACATAATGTATTGTCAGAGGTCTTCATCGTAAGACAGTGACAGGAAACTTTGCGGCTAAGTGCATCTGCTACTACATTAGCTTTGCCTGGGTGGTAATGAATTTCCAGTTCATAATCCTTAATAAGCTCAAATGAAGATATACTTCAAGCTTTTGTGATCTGTATAAATGTGACAGATATTACCCAGCAGATAATGACGCCAAATATTCAGGGCATGAACCACAGTAGCTAGCTCCAGATCATGAGTTGGATAATGCTCCTCATGTCGACGCAACTGCCTTGAAGCATACACAATTACTCGGCCTTCTTGCATTAACACACAGCCGAGTCCACTGCCTGATGCATCACAATACACGTCAAAGGGCTTGGTGATGTCCGGTTGAGCCAATACCGGAGCAGTGGTCAATAATGTCTTCAATTGTTCAAAAGCTTCATTACACTTGGAAGACCAATTGAATTTAATATCATTCTTCAATAAACTTGTGATTGGCTTCACAAGCTTAGAAAAATCTAGTATAAATCGACGGTAATATCCAGCCAGTCCAAGGAAACTTCAGACTTGATGAACAGTGGTTGGGGGTTTCCACTCCAAAATGTCCTTGACTTTGCTGGGATCTACCGCAATCCCCCTAGCAGATAGAACATGTCCCAAAAACTGAATTTCCTCTAGCCAAAACGCGCATTTGCTGAACTTGGCATACAACTGATGTTCTCTCAGGCGCGTTAACACGATCCGTAAATGTTGAGCATGATCCTCTTCATTTTTAGAATATATTAGAATATCGTCAATGAAGACCACCACAAACTTGTCTAACTCGGGCATGAACACCGAGTTCATCAAATACGTGAAGTGGGCAGGAGCATTTGTCAATCCGAAAGACATTACCAAATATTCAAATAATCCATACCGCGTAGTGAACGCGGTCTTTGGTATATCCTCAGGCCGAATACAGATCTGATGGCAGCCCGATCTGAGATCAATCTTGGAGAATACCCTTGCCTCGATCAGTTGGTCAAATAAAATGTCAATCCTCAGAAGAGGGTACTTGTTCTTGATAGTGACCTCATTCAGGGGTCGATAATCCACACACATCCGTAAAGTTTGATCCTTCTTCTTGACGAATATGGCTGGACAACCCCATGGTGACGAGCTTGGCCGGATGAATCCTTTCTCAAGTAGATCCTGTAATTGAATCTTCAATTCTGCCAACTCATTTGGAGGCATTTGGTACGATCTTCGAGAAATGGGAGCCGTACCGGGCTTCAACTCAATTACAAACTCTACATCCCTTTTAGGTGGCAATCCAGGCAAATCCTCTGGAAAGACATTGGGAAACTCGCATACTACCGGAATATCCTTGATTTCTGGTATAGTGGCTTCATAAACTCTGCCAGTAGCTTTGGTTGGAATGGGGATAGACAAGAGAATTTCTTCTTGATCATGACTCAACCTGATGGTTCTCTGATCAGTGTTGAGAGTTGCTTTATGTTTGGCCAACCAATTCATACCCAAAATGACATCTATGTCTTGGCCTTTCAGAACGATCATATTAGTAGGAAAGTCCTGTCTGGCCAATGTTACGGGCACTTGATAGGCCACTTCTCTAGTAAAGATTTGTCCCCCAAGTGAGTGAATTTTAAACCCTTCTTTTGATTCATGGCATGAAATGCAATGTTGCTCCACAAATTTCTTGCTGATGAATGTATGCGAAGCACCAGAATCAAAGAGAATAACTGCGGGATGATTGGCCACAAGGAACGTACCCATCATTACCGGCTCTCCGTCCGGTGTAGTGGCCACTTGTGTATAATATATGCGTCCCGTCTTCTTGGTGTTTTTGCCCGAAGTATTTCCCTTGACTTGAGATGAATTCCCAGATCCTTGCTGATTATTTGACTGGTTCTGCTTTAGATAAGGGCAATCCTTGATGAAATGCCCAGATTTGCCACAATTGAAACATCCAGTCGATGAACTGGGCAGAGCAGGGAATCGAGTGCCTGGGGCACCCGGCTGACTTGGGGCAGTGGGGGCATTATTGGGACGAATAAATATTGGTTGCTTAAAAGGGAAGGAGGGTGCACGAGAGCGATTCTGGTTGGAAGGCCGGAGAACAAACGGTTGCCTTTTTACCGGGCCCTGACTAGGCCTATCACCTCTAAATCCCTTGGATTTTCTGACCCCTGCATACTTTGCTTCTACTGCCAATGCTGTACTAACAGCTCTTCCATAAGTAAGATCTATGCAGGTTGCCATCTTTCTTTGCAGTCGATCATTTAAACCTCTCATAAAACAATTCTTCTTCTTCAGATCAGTGTTCACTTGATCGATTGCATACTGTGACAGATGATTGAACTTATTAAGATACTGATTAACAGTATCCCCTCCTTGCTTCAGTTTCATAAATTCTTCTTGCTTCATGTGAAGAACACCTTCTGGTATATAATGTTCGCAGAAGGCCACCTTGAATTCTTCCCATGTTATCTGATGATTGGCCGGTTGAACGGCCACGAAATTTCCCCACCAGGTGCTGGTAGGGCCACGCAGTTGCTAGGCTGCGAATAAAGGCTTCTAGGTTTCAGAACAACGCAGAAGTCCGAATTTTTGCTCGATAACCCGAATCCATTCATCGGCTTCTAACGGGTCTTCGACTTTAACAAATAGGGGTGGACGTGTCTCTGAGAAGTCCAAGTAAGAAGTTTTGCGGGGCCCTGTTGATAACCCCGCCCACCTTGTTGCTGAAACTGTTGACCCCTCATCTCTCTCAGAAAACGGGTATTGTCCGTGGTTGCATTTACCAAGGCGGCAATCGCCTCGGCAAGTGTGGGAGGGACAGGAGGTGGATTTGGGGTAGACTCCCTCCCACTGGAGGTTCCCACTGCATCCTGTGATTGGGTCTTGGACGGCATCTGTGGCAACAAACATTTGAAAGCAAATATAATATGCCAAAGACAAAACCATCCAATTTACATTACCAAAAAGAGTAATGTTACAGACTCGATTTTATACAACAGGAGTACAGTACCCATTATACAATAGCACTACCTATTATACAATAGCACAACCTACAATACACTACTTCTATTCCTACTACTACACCACTATTCCTGCTTTTGGTTGCTCCTGGCAGCCTCGTCGTCAGGTGTGGGAGACCATTCATCGACCAGCCTCATAGAAGGAGGAGGCTTAAAAAGGTCTAGCTCACCACCAAGCGCTTCTCCCGCAACGTGCGAGGGTCCGGCTTCTGACCCGATAGGATTCGTAGGTGCACTAGGGTGTAGTTGCGAATACAGTACATGGACTTCCTCATGTAGTGTATTACAATACGCCTGCAGATTGTCAATGGCAGCGCTAAGTTCTTCGACTCGAGCTCGAGCCTTTGCTTCCTTAGCCCAAGCCATTGAACGAGACTGTACCGCCCAGTCAAGCGCTAAGTCCCGATCAGCAAGCTGATCCTGCAGACGGCGGATGTGACTTCTTAATTCGTTTATTTTGTCGCCATCCGCGACCCATATGTTCATCCTGCGTTGAAGCTCCGCTTGAAGCTGATTTACTCGGGCTTCAAGATCCCCAATCGGATCGTTGCTTCTGCTACTACTATCCTCGTGCCGTGGAGCAAGTTGGTGACGAGGTACACCAATTGGGCCAGTTGACTTACGCATGGTTTTCCTCGTGCGCGGTGGCATTTCTCTAGGGGGAAAATTTTATTAGTATAATTCTTAGCATGATGCATGTATAATTACAGAACCAACCTTAGTTGATTCATACCTTCTATACATTGCACTCCTCCTATCTGGTCTTTCATATAGATTCTTCAGATATAAGGGATAAGAATGGAAGAAATCTCTCTAGGTAAGTTTTTAGAAAATTCTTTTGAAGATGCCTCATAATATCTGCAAAGAAGGGCTTCGCTCCGATACCAGCTGTGACGGAACCTCCCAAGTCATTAGGCCCACCTATAGTTGTCCTTGTCCAACAGACATCAGACAACCCTGTAGATGTTCCTGAATCACTTGACAAGTTCGGTATCTTCTTTCTTACCTTTCCAGGAACGTTTCACCCGTCTTGCAAACATTACAGAACATCGGAGATATAGAAATGCGAAAGCGATTATATAAACTTATATTTATTTAGAAAGTAAGATTAAGTTACTTATTACAAACCAGAGTTATAAAACGAGTGTTGAGTAGTATTATTACAATAACCAGGGAGGCAAAAACTCCTCCCGATAAGTTCTTACATAAAAGTTTCTTATGGAGGACCATGTCCTCCCGCAGCTTCACTCTTGGTTTTCTTCATTTGGAACCACCTTGGTACAAAAGCAACAAAAATTTGCTACTTCCTCACCTAAAAACAATGAGGGAATAAACCCTGAGTATGGAATTACTCAGCAAGTCTTACCCGACTAAAGAAAAGACTCTCAAGGGTATGCTGGCTAGAGGGATTCAAGGAGTGGCTTATCAAGAATCAAAGACTCTGTTTTGCAGAAAAGCTTACTATGAGTGGATCCTTAAAATCCGTTTTTAATTGTCAGGTTAAGTAAAGTTACCTGCATCTAGAGTTCTTTCTACCCTAGTTCAAACACTTGTCCTGTACTAGCCAATTTCTTAACAATCCTTCATCTTCACTGGATTGCTACGTGTAAGTCAGTGGCCAAGTCTCCATAACCGCGGAGGTACGGCGATCCGAATCGATTATACTCAGCTGAGGATCTCCGATCACACGACATATGTAGCACTTAACCCTTGCATATGTCAACCCGCCACCGGGGTTCTTAAGACCAGATCAGGTTCACGCAAACCGAGAGCACAGATACACCACCGTCCAGCCTCTTGCCATGGAGGGTTCACGCTACTCTCACCACCGCTCCACGCCCATTTCGTGTTATCTTATTTTGGCCTTAGTCTGCCCGAGGCAAGGCTTACCCATGACGAGGCATGTGACCAGTTAAAGGGTCCTCGGTCATCAGGCCTACATCGAGATGGTCCTTAATTGACTCAGACAGAGACACTACACCGAGACTCTCTTCTCGTGCAAGTCACCCGCCCGATCTCAACTTAATCATTTAAACCCAAAAACTTGGTACCTGGCAGAGGTACATCTTTTCCGATGTTGAATCCATCACAGCCGTGATGGATTCACCATCAAGTTTTATTTTCAAAAACATTCCACCCACTTTGCCAATCATCTTTTGTAAAAGAAAAGCCTTTTGTTTTGCTAGAGCAATACTAAGCATAATAAACACCTTTTGTAAAATAGGGTATCAAGGAAGGTAATCAAGATCAAGGAAGATAATACAGGAATTGTTTAACAACCAACTCCTATTACTTAATGCAACAAGCAAGTGAGAAAGATTTTAAAAACATCAAGGAAGGTGGCAAATGCACCCGGGCTTGCCTTCGTTAGTAGGTGAGTCAGGCTCAGGCCCGCAGATGTCAAAGTAGAGACAAGACCCTACCTGAGATTCCAAAGGTGGTGGTGTCTTCTCTTCGGTCACTTCGATCTCTTCTTCGTTTTCTAAACATAACCATATATATGTATATAAGAATGAATGCCATGTAATGCTCATGAGAGTGCAAAGATAATAAGGATTTATTATCTAAGGTCTTGAATACAATTTTCCTTCACGGAACTCCAAGAACTTAGGGTTTCCGGAGTCAGTAAAGGAGTTCACAAGGCAGGGGTGGGGGTTTTGGGTTCTAGTTATCAAACAAGGTCCAAATCATACCAAATTCTACCCAAGGCTTCTAAATAATGTATAGAACTCATATAAAAAGTTTGATCATTTTTGGAATTACCATTTATCATCTAAAAATCCAGAACTAATGGTTTAAACTAGTTTAAATGCCTTAAAATTCCTTATTTAATCTAAAAATCATGAAACTATTTTTATTAAATACTATGGAAAATAAGAAATCTAGGAAAATTGGTTTCACAATTTTAGGATTTTTCTACAATTTATAACAGATTTCCAAAGCTCTAGTGAAAAAGAAAAAGAAAAAAGATCAAATAGTACTGGGCCGGTTCTAGCCCAGTCGGCCCAACACCAGAGGGAACACGCGCGCGTGCCCGCGTGCTCTGGCGACTTTGCACAGAGGCCCTCGGGTTTCTGGCTAACCAAAAACAGGTTCTTTCACTGTTACGCTGAGTCGCTGATTGTTTGCAGAAAAGCCGTCCATGTTCTAATCCTTCGCGAGGTGGGGTCCCCGACGGCATCGCGCGCAACCGAACTCTGGCGAGCTCCTGGACCGGCCGATTGGGGCAACGACTAGGGTCTCCGAGCGACTGACACGAAATTGGATCCATCCCAAACCTTTCCCCCAACCCAATTTCATCTATGGCCAAGTGGTTTGCTCTGGTCACGGTGACCGCGAGCATTACGGCTATACCGTCGTGTTCCCGGTGACCAGAGGACTCCTAGCGCAATTGCGTGGGTCGGCGAGCATTGTAAGCACATGAGAGTACTTAAACGAGGAAGAAGATGGTATGAGTGGACCTGAACGGTGCTGGCCACAGCGAGGTTAGCTTCATGGTGGCGAAGAACTGATTTGGGGCAAATTCAAAATTCGCGAGCTCTAGCGAACAGTTGCTAGCGATTCACAGTGGCTGGGTGAGTGATGACCCTGCGGGGCTGGTGGGGCTTCAATTTATAGGGCTCAACGGCGGTGGCCGGGAATTCGGATGATAATGCGCAGCGGTCGGAAGGATAGGGAGGTACTGGCGCGCATAAATTCGTGTTCACTGGGACGACCACAGAGAGTCACAGCGACGTGGTGGAAAGGCTGAGCCATGCGACGCAAAGCCGAGAGGCGGTGGTTCATCGGCGAGCATATCTGCTCAAGCCGCAGGGTAGAGGGGAAGTACGGGGGGGGGGGGAGTCACCGGAGTGGAGTCCAGCTCACCGGCGGCGAAGATTCACTCACCCCGCGATGTTATCCATCTGCCCCGAGCGCGAATCCTTATGCCGGCGACATGAATCGCGACGGAGGAGCGATCGTCGACGGTGAATCGCTCTGAACCTGAACGGTTACTGTACCATGGACTATTTCATTCAGTCAGCCTGACAGTCACAATTCAGGCTTGATTTGCTCAGAAATCCCTATGGTAACATACTCCATGCTCTGCAGCAAAGCTGGAGAGCTATATACCATCTATATTTCAACTATAGGGATTGAACTCATTTTATCACTAGATCAAGGTTAAATTCAAACCCAAAGATGGCTCTGTTACACTGAAATTCTGAATTTCAGAGTTCCATTAGCCTGCCAGTCCAACTTTAGGCTTATTTATCTCCCAAATTCTCTTAACAACTATGCTTACATTCTTAAGCAAAGTTGTTCTCCTTTGTTTGGTTAACAAGTTTGATGTGGAAATTTAGGGCAAAAACCCTATACTTTGAAAGTTACAAGGCTCCAAAGTTGAGCTCACAAATCTGAAATTCAGACTTAGAGTGAAATCTCAATTAGGGTCCTTTTTGCAACTGAATCCAAAACTTAGGATTTAGCTTGTAAACCTTCCCAAATGTGAACCACGTGACTTTATATGCTTTAACATAGTAGTTTTTACACTTTAGTCCAAATGTGCACAATTTTTGCACATAGGCCCCTAGGGTTTGGACTTAGGGTTTTCCAGGGTTCAAATGGGGTTTTTGGGTATCTCAGGGGTATAAATGTGATTCAAGTTCATTTTTGGGAACATTTTATGACCATTCTCCTAAAGCTTTTAGGTTTTCTCAACTTGGGCTAGGTTTTACCCCTTTAATCCCTATTTAGGGTTAAGTTCCCTATCCAGGGTTCTATTTGCAAAATGCTATAACAATACAACTTGTTTGAAATTTTTACCTAGTAAATGCACTCTAGGTGTGTCAACCATATGCAATGCCAATGTTTATGATGCCATGCTCAAATTTTAGTTGCAGTAACACCAGGGGTTACAATGTCAGCACCGCGCCTGGGCCATCGCCGCCAGGGTCTCCTCCGGGAACCCGACCCAAGCAGACGGCCGGACCGGCCGCTCCGTAGCCTCAGCCAGCTATCCCCCGAGGACACTAGCCCGGCTCATGGCCTCGGCAGCCCGACTCCAGGGTTGGTCCTGCCAGTGGACGACCTGGCCAGGTCCCAGCCGCCACTGCAACGCCTCCTCGGCCTGGGAAGTCCCCTACTCCTGAGCCGACAAAGTTTCTTCTCCAGCCAACTCCGCCTCTGTCCATGCTGACACCGCTGCCTCCGGCTTCGGCTCATCGTAGAGCAGCCGAGGGTTCCTTCACTAAGCAAGAGAAGCCTTGAGCGGCAAGGCCGACCGAGCCGAGGGACTCCTACGCCTCCGGGATACGGATACCTCACTCATCACCTTCCGCATAGGGCAACTCACACTTGGTTAAGCGGTCCAGCTAGCCGATAGGCGAGTCCTGGAGCTCGAAATGGGGAAGAAACACGACTTTACACCCAAATAGACAGATGTTCAGGCCCCGACAGTTGCAATGAACATACGCCAACACTCAAGGTGCCATTACAAACGGGACTGCGGTTCCGTTCCCGTAGGTATGAACAACCTCCATACCAGGAGGCCCGTGGGACGACGAACTCCAAGCGGCTCACCGCCGCCCGCTCCGACAGCAGCAACAACGACCTCCGTCCCGGGCGGCAAGACAGCTGCAGCAACGGCTTCAGGGCAAACGCTGCAGCGGAAAAGCTCTCGCCCACAAAGGACAAGAACCAGCCATTCAAGCCAGGGAGACGGAGGTCCAGGGGTGCAGGCGGAGTTGGCGATCTCATCGGCAGAGAAACCTTCTCCGGCTGCTGCCACCATAGCACCGACGGCGGCATCCACCTGTCCGCCAACACCGCACCAGCGGGCGCCGGCCGCCCCGAAGCGCACCGGCAGGTCCTCACTCTCGCCCTCGCCGAGGCCACCCCAGAACATGAGCACCGCCCTCGCAGCGTACGACGTGCTGGGCAACCCTCTGGCACGGCTATCGGCGCGAGGAAGACCTGGACGTGGCCAGCCCGTACGCGGCGCGACCATCGCCCGGACAAAGGACGGAACGCTGCACCCTGTCCAGGAAGCAGCAGTCCGCCTTCCCCCGCATGGCTGAAGGAAGCCTCCGCGGAGCTGGAGGATGCCTTTCTCCCCCAAACGCTGGGGGAAGAAAAGGGTTACCGGCCCACGCGGAGGCAACCCCCCACTCGGTGCGCTCCTCCGCCTCAGCCTAGATGACAAAAATCCTTGAAGCTGAGGGCGAGGCGGAGGCCGCAGCCTGGCTCACTTCTCTCCACCAAACTGCCCATTGGTGGGGGAACGCAGCCGGGCTGCACGATGAAAATCCTTGAAGCCGAGCAATGGCTGAAAGGTAACAACCTCCACAAGGTTGCGCTCTTTCCACAACGAGACGAAGACAACGCGGGCGCTCCCCATCCGGGGGCTCGGAAGACGAAAGGGTGTGACACATGAGGAAAGTGCGAAGGCATGGCTACCAGCCAGGAGGTCGATCCCTTTTTAAAGGCGACTCTCCCCGCTCGCGTCCTCAGCCGTCGCGGACTAAGTCTTCACCAACACGCTCCAAGGTCCTCCCCCTACGACACGGGGGCTAGGTCCCATGCGTCATGCGAGCTAGCCCAGGACAGAAGAAGCCAAACTGCCGCACGCGGAATGTATAACCGCCCAGCGGTTATAAGCACTTCTCCACTTTCGGACAGACCAGCGTGGGGGCGCACCCTTTCGACTTCGACGCGTTCAGCATGGAGGCCCAGGCCCACACGTCATGTAACTGGCGTGCCGGTTACTACGTGTGAGAAACTGCAGCGCCACTTGCGCCAGCGCCATGCCTTCTCGACTGCGGAACCGGTGCCGCAATTCAAGGCAACCCTGCGCGTGGCCCAACAGTGCCAACCAGTCATGCCGGTCATGGGTCAGTCAGCCGCGGGAGAAGGCGCGACAGTCAACATGGCCAGAAGTGGGCCGACAGTAATGGCGGCAGTAGGCGAGCGGTCAAATCGTCTGCAGGCTCACGTCCTCTCCTAGAACAGCGAGAGAGCCCTCTCCCACGGCGTGAAGACGACACGCCCGTGTTCCATTCCTCGAACGGCTCACGCATGCACAACGGCTGGCCCACGAACCACTCGTCCCGTCGCATTAACTCTGCGGCAGGGCAGGCGACACCTTTGGCAGGTGAAGCGGGCGACGCTTCACCTCTGCCATAATGACCGCGTCAAAAAAGGTATGCCACGTCGTTCAATTTCGTATCCTTTTCTTCTTCCCCTTTCTCTCTCTTGCTACAGGGACCGAGAAAGGGGGATACTCCGAAAGGGATCCTTCTCCATGAAGGAAGCGGGCCCTGAGCCCTCCTACTGATAAGAGGTTCGAAGGCTGGCCCCCCGGAAGGGTTTGACAGCCGCCTCAGAGCACTCGGGCTCCGCGCCCACTACTGGTCAGAGGTTCGAAGGCTGGCCCCTCGGAAGGGTTCGACAGCCGCCTCAGGCCACTCGGGCTCCGCGCCCACAACTGATCAGGGGTTCGTAGGCTGGCCCCCCGACGGGTTCGACAGTCGCCCCAGAGCACGCAGAGTGAGGGATGACTCTGGTTACGTTCGATACATAACCAAGGCTCGAGCTGCGCTCCCGAGGTACCCTAGGACATTTCTGAGACCAGCAGGAGCGATTCTGTAACGGAATCCCTTCAGAGGGAGGCATCGAGCCCTCGGACCCTATCGAACGGGACCAGGTCCGGCAAATCACCTGCAGGTACTTTTGGAGCGCGCCTCTGGGCCACTAGCCGACCCCTATCGAACGGGGCACGGGCGTCCACTCGGATCACCCGTTAGCAACTCACCGGAGACACCATGTTCGGCGCCCTCCGAGGGTAACATGGCGCTTTCCCCCCTCCTCATTGCGGAAAGGCGACAAAGGAGAGTATGAAAAAAGCCGAGTCAGTCCTTGACCGTCCTCTCACCCTGTGCAGAGGCTCGAGGGCTGCTCTCGCAAACTCGGCTCCGGCCAAACCGTTGACAGCGTCAACATACCAGCCCGAGAACTCGGAACCTGACTATGCACCCGGGCAACGACCAGTTCGCATGAGGGAACAACCAGACCGGCCAAGGCATCACGAAAGGCATTAAGACCTCGAAGGAGTCAAACCACTCCTCCGAGGCCTCGGGGGCTACACCCGGCGGGTGCGCTCGCGCGCACCCATCGGAACAAAATGCAACCGAGAAAGGCCGGTCCCCTTGCAAAAAAGTGCGACAAAGCCTCCAAGCGAGTACCCACACTCCCTTTGAGGCTCGGGGACTACTGTCGGGGACCGTAATTAGGGGTACCCCCAAGACTCCTAATCTCAGCTAGTAACCCCCATCAGCACAAAGCTGCAAAGGCCTGATGGGCGCAATCCCGGTCAAGGCTCCGTCCACTCAAGGGACACGATCTCGCCTCACCCGAGCCCAGCCTCGGGCAGGAACGGTAGACCAAGGCAGATTCACGCCTCGCCCAGAGGTCTCCTCAAGCAACGGGCGCACCTTCGACTCGCCCGAGGCCTAGCTCGGGCAGGCTTCGCAAAGAAGCAACCTTGGCCAGATCGCCACGCTAACCGATCGGATCGCAGGAGCATTCAATGCAAGGATCGCCTGACACCTTATCGTGACGCGCGCTTTCCAGTCGATAAGGCCGAAGTGACCGCAGTCACTTCGTCCCTCCACTGGCTGACCTGACAGGAAAACAGCGCCGCCTGTGCTGCTCCGACTGCTATGCCACCCGCCAGGGTGAGGCTGACAGCAGCCAAGTCCAGCCTTGGGCGCCATAGGAATCTCCGCCTCGCTCGACCCTAGGGCTCGGACTCTACCTCGACCTCGGAAGACGGTCTCCGCCTCGCCCGACCCCAGGGCTCAGACTCAACCTCGACTCCGGAAGACGGTCTCCGCCTCGTCTGACCCCAGGGCTCGGACTCCACCTCGACTCCGGAAGACGGTCTCCGCCTCGCCCGACCCAAGGGCTCGGACTCTACCTCGACCTCGGAAGACGGTCTCCGCCTTGCTCGACCCTAGGGCTCGGACTCAACCTCGACTCCGGAAGACGGTCTCCACCTCGCCCGACCCCAGGACTCGGACTCCACCTCGACTCCGGAAGACGGTCTCCACCTCGCCCGACCCCTAGGCTCGGACTCAGCCTCGACCTCGGAGGAATCACCGCCTCGCCCGACCCCCGGGCTCGGACCGACCACGCCACAAGGGGGGCCATCATTACCCTACCCTAGCTAGCCCAGGCTACGGGGAACAAGACCGGCGTCCCATCTGGCTCGCCCCGGTAAAACAAGTAATGATGGCACCCCGCGTGCTCCATGACGACGGCGGTTCTCAGCCCCCTACGGAAGCAAGGATACGTCACCAGGATTCGATAGCCCCGACAGCTGTGCTTCTACAGGGCTCAAGCGCTCCTCCGACGGCAACGACGCCACATGAACAGGGCTCCAACACCTCTCCGACAGCCACATCGGCATGTACATGGGGCTCTGGCTCCCCTCTGCTAGACACGTTAGCACACTGCTACACCCCCCATTGTACACCTGGACCCTCTCCTTACGTCTATAAAAGGAAGGTCCAGGGCCCTCGTACGAAGAGGTGGCCGCGCGGGACAATGGGCTGACGCGCAGTCTCACGCCCTCTCTCTCTCTCCCTCGCGAACGCTTGTAACCCCCTACTGCAAGCGCATACACCCTAGGCGCAGGACAACACGAGGCTGCGGTTTCCCCTCACTAGTTTCCCCCCCTTGTGCTCCGTCTCGCGCCGACCCATCTGGGCTGGGACACACAGCGACAATTTACTCGTCGGTCCAGGGACCCCTCGGGGTCGAAACGCCGACACAAGGCAAGTGGACTTCTCCCTCTGCATACTCTGTTTAATCCCAAACAATACATTTAATAAAGTTTAGTCTTTGATATATATGCATAATTTGATGGGTTACCTATTCAGATACACCTAACCTTTCCAACCTTATTCCTTATTTAACCTGGGTTTATGATTTAATCTAGTAGCTATGCTATTACTACAACTTTAACTTTATGATGTTACTCCGACTGATGATATCAATGTTCCAAATGGTAAGTTTATATTATTGTTGTTAATCCAATGATTAAACAAGATCATATTGTGATAATTGGAACATGGAGTGACCACCCGGGAAAATAGTGCAACCACGAGTGCTATCATGGCTCTGGCTTTGGTAATTAGCTTTATATGCTTAGTGCCTAGCAACCTTACCTGAAATATGGGCAAGAGAGGGAGCGGTGGTGGTGGCAGCCCATGTTAACATGGGGACGTATTCTTGGCTAAGGTACCTCACCCAGGGTGCCTCCACCATCGACTTAGAAACCTTAGCAGGTTGCTTAGTATTAAGAGTATTTTGTGAAAGCCTCATAGTGGATCCCTAGCCACTCACCTCGGAAGTGTTTATAGGTTTTGGCCGACCCAGGCTAGAGGGGATACACGGCTTGTGGGTAAAGTTGTACCACCTCTGCAGAGTGTAAAACTGATATATCAGTCGTGCTCACGGTTATGAGCAACCTGGATTCCTCACATGATAATTAAACTTGAAGATGGAAATAAATCGAGATCCGATGATCTGTCAATGGTTTGCTTAAGTGGTTTCACTTAAGTGTTTTTTATATACTCTTATACCTTTGTTTAATGGGAATACTTGGGATTCACACTTATTAGTAAGACATGTGTTGTTAATAAAATGTTGACCAACTAAAATGCTCACTGCTCAATCTTAGCCTCACCTTGTTAAACCTGCATTAGTTTTTCCCTCACTTGCTGAGCCCCGACCATAAGTGAGCTCACCTTTGCTTAATTTTGATCAAAAGTTGCAGATGAAGATATGATGCTGAACTTCATGGATGCTAGTCTAGTGATACCCCCGGTCATCTTCCTGTGGATGAATGTCCTTGTTTCGCTGTACTTTGATGAATAAAGGTTAAGACATTATGTCTGTTCGAAGTGTAATATGTTAATATAATCATTATTTACGCTTTTATGCATTGTTCTTTTGATATATTACACTTGTGACGTCAACATATGTGTGGAAATAGATCCTGGCACATATATACGATGCACCCGGCTCTGTCCTTAGAACCGGGTGTGACAATGTAGACTTGCATTTGTTGTCATTTGAGAATGTATTTGTTGACATGCAAACATGTAATTAAACTATTTATTTGTCATGCAGACATGTATTTGTTGATAACTAGCCAATCGTGCAGGTATGTGCAATTTTCTGTTCTGAATTTATTATTGCAATTCAAGACATGTATTTTTTTGTCATGTTTAGAATATTGCTTGTTGAAGGACATGTATATTTGCTTAATTTTTATTAAGTTTTTAGCTATGCATGTGGTGAATTGGGAAGAAATTTGATTAATTATGTTATTAAATTGTTGAAAATGGTTCTTTATCATATCCGATGGATATCCGATGAATATCCAAAACCCGATGGCCATGGGCATAGATATGAATTTTTATCCCGCGGGTATAGCAGCAAGCAGATATTATCTGTGACCGTGGATATGGTTGTGGGCGGATATTTGCAATTTCCGACCCGAACTCGACCCGTTGCCATCCCTATCCTTATGCAACCAGGAGGTCCAGGATATCACTCCTCATCTTACTTGTATTCTCTTTAGTTAGAATAAAGCGACGCTATACGGATTGGGATCCTCTCCCACGTGCAGTGATACAACTGCACAAATGCACAAATTCAGAGGTCCGGCGTCCTCATCTTACTTGTGTTCTCTTCGGTTAGAATAAAGCGACGCCATGCACCTTTTACGATGCATATCCCGAAATTTTCTATCCTGTTTGCTTGTTATGGCTTTGCTACGATAGAACAGATCGTTCCTGAGAAAAGCAGTGCGATCAATTCCCATATGTTTCACGATCGTACCTGAATGAGAGGCGAGAGTAACTAGTAACAACTTGCATTGCGGATCCAGGCGGACCAGGCAACGAGGTGCCAAACTGCCAACTGTGTGTTGGCATCACTACTATCTGTTATGGCCAAGGCCAATCGTGTTAACGGAATTCAAACATCGGCACGGAACTGCTGACGTGACATGTGATGCGCATGAAGTGATATGGCCTACAAGGTTTTATAAAAGGGGACGTATCTAACCACGCACGTTAGTGCAACCATGCAATAAGACATTAGACAGAAATAAACGTGAGAGGATTTTTTTAAAAGTATCTAGTAAAAGGTGTAAAAGTTATTTTGAAAAGTAATATTTAAAAAGATCCTCTCATCTCTATGTTTGTGTTTTGCTTGCCCGATTACGTCAATGTATATGATTGGAACAGATAGTTTTCCTTTGCAAAATCTCTACTACTTATTAAGGCTCTAAGGGTAGCCTGCCACTTTTGGTTCTGCCACCCGAACTCCCGCCCAGCGCCCTGCGAAATCTCCAAAATTCCCGCCCAACGCGCCCTGCGAAAATCTCCGAAATTCCCGCCCAACGCCCCTGCGAATTCCCGCCCAGCAAAAAAATAAGCGGGGCCGCGAGGATCAAACCCGGGCCATTTCAGCCACCACGCGCAACACAATGCAACAACCAACCTCTTGCTCAACCTTAGGAATAATTCCCATCTCCCTATAATTAAATAACATTATCCTGAGCTCCTCACCCGCAAAAAGCCTTCGCAGTTCCCCTTCACCTACACCCTCGGCGGTCGGCAGGGACAACAGTTCCTGCCGACCAGCCCCACTCACACGGAGCAGAGCCCGCTCCTCCGCGCTAACCCTACGTTTTGCAACCGCCCTTCGTCAACGGCGCCCGGTGCTAGGGCCTGGCACGTCCGACGCGTCCGCGGCGTGTGGCGAGGCCTCCGCCGCAGCCACGTCCAAGGCCGCAAAATAATCCAAATTCTCCTCCGACGACTCCTCAGTCCACTCAACCGAGCTCCCGGAGTCGGCAAAATCAAAAAACTCAGATGCAGACCCACTATATTCATTACCACCTTCCGCGGTCGAAGCCGCCAAAAACCCAGTAGCAGCGGTTGCGTGCGCAGGCCCAAAATCTTGAACCTGCGCAGCAACCAAAATTCAGTACAACATCCAAAATTCCCCAACCCTAAACAACCACTACGCCACCTGCGAGGGCCCTGACGCTGCGGGGGCCTCCGCCGTTGGCTCCGCAGCCACTTCCGCCACTGTTCCCACCGCCTCCGCCGCCGGATCTTCGACGGCCGGCGCAGCTGCTGCGAGGGCATCGGGAGCGCCTTCGGCCACCTTCAGCGGCAGGTCTTCAACTGTCGCAGCAGATGTGGGGGCGCCTGGTGCGTCTTCCGTGGTCTCCGGGGTCGGCCCCGGGTCGGGCAGGGCGTCGTTCAGTGCTCCGAAGTCGTCCACCCGCTCGCCTCGCTCCGCCTAAAACAATACATACAAAAAGTCAGCAAACACACGCACAGACCACATCCAGCAAACGCCGAACAAACGACAACGTTACCTGAGCCCTCGCAGCCTCGGCCCGCTCCCTGACCACTTCACCACCATACAGACCCCACATCCGGTCATAGAGGGCGCCGACGGACTCCTTCACCACGGGGTCTTCGACCTTATAGATGTCTCGCCCAAAATCTTCATCTGCCTGGTCGAAGGCCTCATAGTGCCGGCACCCTTCGCGAGAGAGTGCGTTCATCGCCCCCTCGCAGGTGACCAGGGAGGCGAACGACATTAATCCCCCCAGGACAGTGGGGAGCTCCTGCAGCTCCTCTTGCACCCATTCCAAACAGCGAAGCCCGGCCTCTCGCTCCGGCACCACGAAGTCACCGGTCCGCGCACCCAGCTCGCGATATGTGGCCATAAGCTGTGTGCGCGTCCGTTCGGCCTCCGTTCGCACTGCGGCTTTGGCCCCCTTCGCGCGGCTCTCCAGAGCGGTGAGCCGCCCCCGCAGGTCTTCGGCAAGATCCTTGGCAAGATTGGCCTCCGCCCGTGCCAGCCTAGCCTCCGCCTGCGCGGCCTGCTCCTTGGCGATGGCCTCGTTGGTTTCCCTCCTCTCCCCCGCCAGCTGGCGCCGGAGGTCAGCCTTTTCCTCCTCCAGGGCGGCCACCTTGTCCGCCAGTTTACGACACTTGCTGTCGGAGGCAGACTTCTCACGGACAGCGTCAGCATGTTGCGTCCGAAGTCTCTCGACTTCGGCAGATAAGGCTGCCGTAAGTGCCCCCGACGCAGTACGGCTGGTGAAGTCAGCCACCTGCAGAGCACACGTAAGGCCATGGCCGTAAAAAAAAAAGAGCTCGGCGGACCTGACTCAGCGCCTCCGTCGCCTGACTCAGCACCTCCGTCACTCCTTTCAGCCGGCGGGTCGCCGCGCCAGCCTCGTCTCTGACCAACGCGAGGGCCGACACCTCGCCTCCGGCGCCAAGGGTCCCGCCCCTCGCCTTCGACGACAGCGCAGCCGTCGCGATTGCCCCGGCAGGCACAGCTATAGCAAGCCGGCCCTCGTCCGACCCTGCAGTGCATCAACGATTTAAAAAAAAAAAGGCGACCGGGTAACTTACCCCCAAGATAATCGTCCACACTAATGTCGGTGCCGAAGTCGGCAACGCGTTTGCCCGGCGGCGGCAACGTTCGGGCCGCCTTCGAAGCCTCCGCCACCCCGCTGGCCGGCGGCACCACCTTCGTCAGCTTGGAGACTCCGGCGCCCGCCGTTGTCTCCGGCGCCTTGCTGGGTGCAGAGGCGCCCGCCTTCGCCGCCAGCGGCGGCTTGCCTCCGCTGGAGGCCGCAGCCTTCGCCGTTCCCCGCTGCCTTTTCGGCCGGGGATCGTGAATTGATTTAATTCGAAGACCCTGTTCAAACGTTCATTTGACCCGCGAATATCAAAGCTGCGCTGGCCTTCCGTCCTCGCCACGTACCGCCCCACGAGCCGCACCGCCAAGTCCTCCGCATCACGCACAAAGGCGGCCGGATCACGGTTTCGCAAATTCAGTGCAAAGGTAGGACTTCGCACCACCCTTCCTCCGTGAAAAGGCATCTGGCGAGGGCACACTTCGCCCAGCGCCCAGCCGTGCGCCAAGGGCCAGACCCCGTACGCCACGAATTCTTCAACTAAATCACGACCACTGCTCTGGCCGGCAGCGCATCGAAGGGCCCCTTCGTTTGCATCCTCTTCTGCCACTTCAAAAGGCGGATACGCAGAGTAATAGTGAGAGCACATCTCAGACACGGGAAGTCCTTCGTGGCCTTCGACAGTAGCCTCAGCAACGTAAAACCAAAATTCATTCCAATTGCCCCACTTGTTGCGGGCGCACGGAACCAACTCCACTACTGGCATTGTGGTCTTGCCGGTCTTCGGCGTGAATGTGCACGACCCAAACTGGGCAACTCCGCCCTCAACCACCCTCTTCTGCCAATGCAAGCAGTAATTCTTCGCAAAAACTTCAACCGACGGCTGTCCGCCGTACGAAGTCGTCGCCCAGACATACTTCGCCAGCGCCACCACGACGTTCGGTGTCAGCTGATGAATTTGAACGTTGAATCTACGCAGGACTTCGCCAACAAACCGGTGCGCAGGCAAGCGGAGACCGGCGATGAAGAACGCCTCGAAAACAACCAATTCACCCTCCGGATCGGGGACTTCCTCCGTCCCCGGAGCACGAGCGACTCCGCCGCCCACAGAGCGCGACGCTTCGGAAAACCCGCAGTCCAACAGTACGATGTCCATCAGCGGTCACATCAAATACCCCCGCGGAACCACTTCGAGCGAGGGCAGCGTCTCCGCCATCTAGCGACGTCTTCGGCACCAGGTGACTTTGTCGAACTGGTCCCTCGGAGGGCAAATGTTGGAGCGAAGGCAGAAACGCCACCCTTCGCCCGAAGTCTCCACCGCTTAGCCCCTGCCCTGACAGACAAAGCAGGCAGGGACACCCTCCGCTTGTCGGCACCAGAGACAACACGGAGACCCTTCGCTCGATTCGGCACCAGACGAAGGCCTGCGGCGACGCCTCCCACGGCGCGGCCTCGGTCAGTTCCGAGGCCCACATGAGATCTGGCCCATTGTAACGGGCCCTGCGTGGCCGCCTTTGTGTTACGGGCCTAATTTGTAAAGGCGTACTTGTAATTACAGCTTGTAACCCCGCTTTATGGGAATATTCTGGGGATAAACTAGGTACCTGAGGGCACATGCGTCCTTGACGCAAGGCGCCGTGCACTCGGTTACCTATAAATACCCCCGCACAGTGCCCGTGAGAGGCTAGATTAACAGAGCTTTTGCCATCACATGCGAGTGCCCTGTTGCCATCACCATTCACTCGTGTTGGATCTCCTAGCTGTCGAGAGACAGTTCCAACACCATGAAGGTATAATGATGTGGCCATTTTAGCATATGATTTTGCAGGATGCACAAATTTTCTTCCCTATAACCGTTGATTTATTGCTAATGTTGTCGCTTTGTGAGATCAGCAGAAATGCTTGAGAACACAGAATTTTGGTCAAAGTCAAACTACTCCCATGTGGAGCATTTGGAGTGCCATATGGAAGTTAACATGGAGCTGAATGAAGGAGAACAAATGATTGATCACGCAGAAGCTAGCCGATATGAATTGTTTAGCAACGATGAGATATACAAAGGCGGTTGTAGATGAAACTGAATTGTTGTTAGCAAGTAGTAGGTGGTTGTAGCAGCCAGCCTGTTTTCTTTGCAAGATTATCTTGTTTATGTGGGTGCACAGACCCCAAAAAAAACTGAAAGGAGACTACTGAGGCTGCATCAATTCTGTTTTTATCTGTATGCTACTTTTAGCTAGAGAGAGTTGAACATGTTAGTATCATGGTAATTTCTCAAAATTGGAAGACTGATACAAAGATGCAGCTACCGACTTAGAAAATCCTATCAGCTTCTGTCAAGCACTGTAAGTTGATCACACATGTTTCTCACTCTTTGATATCATCTGAAACAAAAATAACTTGATTGCTCATTTCATTTATCTTTCTGCTGTTGAAATGTTAAGTCATCTAAAATAATAAAAAAAGAACTGACTTTGTTTACATCTATGATGTGCATCCCTATCTCCATGAGCCACGCCATCAGCATGACTTAAAAAGGGCCAGGGGAGCTGGAGGTCGGTTTCTCAATTCAAAGTCAGATGACAAGGAAGAGAACTCCGAAACAAGTCACAAAGAGAAACAGATCTGAGTTGCGCCCCACAAGAGTGGCCAACTGTCAACCCCACCGTCTCCCAACAGTGCATCGTCAGCTAATCAGGCAGACAGGGTGATTCAAAACTCACAGCTGAAGAGATTTTAGCCCCTGAGCTAGATGTGGCAACAGTTCTGTACAGAAAGCGCTAGCGGGCAGCAGAAACATGGTGTTGGTCGGTCGGTTGTTGTAGGACATGTTCCATAGAAAAGCATAGATGAGTCTACAGGTTTTGGAGTCTTGGTTTAGTCCTCTGTGTATTCACCTTTCTGTACGATTTTAGTAGCATTGTGTCCCTTCCCCTGGATCCGAATCAGCATGATTGGTAGCCTGTCTAAGCGGACGCATGCATTCCCGCATGCAGCAGTTTTTTACTTTACGGTTGTTTGGTTGTCCGCACATACATGTGCTGCATCTACGTATCCAAAGTACGTCTGTTTGGTTGGTGGGTAAGTGTGCTGGTTTGGCTCGAGAGATGCAGCAGAACGCTCCGAGCCAGACCCGCGGGAAACATGATTTGTTTCCGTCTCTGGGCGGCTAGGCTCAACGGAAGCTGGCCCGAGCGGCCAGGCTGCTTCGAGAAAGCAACCAATCACGCCGAATGTTAAGTGTGTAGCATATTGACTTATTGTTTGCTTTGCTTGGACTTGGAGATTTGGGAGTGGAGTTCATAACCCTACTGTCCTGCATCATCATCCTTGGGGCAAAGAATAAATACTCTTAGCTGGCTATGTGTATGTTGAAGACGATATAATCCCAAATGTAGTACATGTGACCACCTCAACTGAATCTATCTTTGTTTCCTCTACGATACCCTCACAATTGGCCACAGATTCAGAGATCATCTCACACTGTCCTGCAATGCACGTTTTGGTTTGTCTTTGGATTGGCCTTCTGGCATGCATGTACGATGTCTTTGTTTATCCGTTGTCCAGTGAATTGTGTGATGATTGTCGGAATCCATGAGCATTTTTTGAACGAGAGATGCAATGTGCATGGACTCAAGAACACTTGGGTTTGGTTTGGCAACTGCATCATTCTGTCGTCGGCCTGGCCATCACATGAACGTTTTTACACGCTTTTCTCGAGGGCATTGAAATACTGCCAACGATTACCAACAAGAGTGTACTTTATGGAGTCTTGTGCTTTCAAACAATGTCCCTGCACCTAGACCTTGTCAGAAACTCGCCGGAGAGACAGACTCCACCAGGTCGCCGGCGATCACTCAGATGAACGGGCACGCATGCACGCACGCGAAGCTAGAGAGCAGGACACGAGTTGGTGCTGCTCCAATTGGTAGAAATGTTTTCTGAATAGATTAACTGACTGTAAAAATGCAGGCCCAAGGTTACATAAGCGTGTTTCTATTTCACATACACACAACACCACACATGCACACCAACCTTCTCATTAAACACGATCAGGTCTTGCTTACACTATCAGTCAACAGGTTTTGACCACGAAACTGACAACAGCGACACACAGGCTAAAATGAGCGGCCAAACGCCTACAACAGACTGAAACTGGACAAACACACTGACTGAAACTGGACAGACTGACTGACTGAAGACTGAACAAGTGTGCTCAAGGATTATTCTGACAGACCTGAACTTGGAACTTTCATCATTGATCAATGACTGAACGACCTACATCTCTACAGTCTGCACAGACAGACAGCATTGAGGAAAAATGATTTCTTTTGAAGAACGATCTTTGCTCGGTTCTGCACGAGGTATAGCACCTTTCTAGCAAAAAATCGTATCTTTGGTACGTATTGTCTGTTGTTAGCAATCCTCTAATTGGTAAAACGCCTCCGAACAACCTAAAAATGGATTTTTTTTAAAAAAAAGGATTTTGAAAACTGAATCTCTAGCATAAGGTTCTTGAAGAACGTGTACCAAGCATGAATTCTTTTCGGCAATCCATGCTTCAAGAGGTGTGTGTAACTTCTCTGAAAACCAACCATTAGAGCTAACCGCGTCTCTAGGACATGGTTTCATAAAACCACACCTCTGATCAATTGAGCAAAGTTCAATTGCAAGAGGTGAAACTGTTGATAAATGGTTCTAAGGTCTCGGTGCCATAGATTCAGAATATCTATGGCACAACGTATCTTAGATACAGTGGTCACTAAATCACTCACAATACATATACTAGGTAGGTGCCCGTGCGATGCCACGGAACATAAATTGCGAACCTCCAATGGACTTCATTTGAGACAAGTGATGCCCAAAAAAATGGGGGTAAACTGACACAGCTATCACTTGCATTACTTGCCCTATGCACGGAAGAATCTGACACAACTATCACCCATGAAGATTTCCGGTTAACTTGTGGAACCGGACTTCATTTGAGACAAGACAACAATACCAGTGTTGAGCTTGCCACTCGGCCATGGCACACGCGAGAACACGGGATGATCAAGTAAGAACTGAACAGAATGCACTAATACAAAAGGCTGGCTTGCGTTCGCTTCCTTGCTCCACAGGAAGCATAGCTGATATACAAATCGAGAAGCAATTTATGTTCCGTGGCATCGCACGGGCACCTACCTAGTTGTAACTGAAGGACAGTACGATAGAGCGAGAAATTATCAGGTGTTTTTTTGTAATTAGTACTAATACAAGGATTGAAGTCCTTCCATCTGTTGGGCCAATCACTAGGTGGTATACCGCCTAGCGGTGCCCTCTGTGGCGGCACAGACGGTCCGCGGCCCTGGGCCGGACGGTCCGCGACTGCATCACACCGGACGGTCCGCAGATCTGGGTCGGACGGTCCGCGACCTGGCGACAGGGTCGTCATCCTTCTCCTTGCTGGAATCTAGATCTTGTTCCCTGGGGGAAGAGATATTAGGGTGCTCCGGGTCGACAGGTCACCCGGGGCGTCCCCAGGAAATGTGGAGTCACCTAGGAATTAAGAGATTAATTCGAGGAAGAGGTCTTGAGTGGACAATTAGATCTTGCTCCCCGGGAGGGGTAAGATCCTAGGGTCGTCTTGGGATCGACAGGCCACCCAAGACAGATCTAGATGACGTAGAGTCGAATAGGGATGGAGGTGGATATGCGGAAGGCTACAACTAGAACTACACTACATCTACTCCTAGAGTAGGAAAAGTAAATAAAGTAATTAGTTCGATTGGAATGTGTTCGGGGTTTTTCAATCGGCCGTACCCCTTTATATTTATAAGGGAGGAGGTCTGGACCTGTTCCTAAGAGATAGCCAACAACTCTCACGTGATTAGGTGGATAACCACGCACGAGATAAGGATAATCACCCAAGTTAATATAATCTCGGGGCACGCGGACTGTCCGGGCCCAAGGGCCAGACCGTCTGCTCATTTTGGTGCTCAATATATGCCCCCTGCCTTTTGGTGGAGCTTGGCAAACCAAAAGCATTAGCGAAAACTTCGAAAACAATTGACTTCATGAGCTACTTTATTCCCGAAGTAAGGACTCAGCCCGATGCAAGTCATCAGCTCTTGCAATCAGATAATATAAATACTTGATGAAACTTTAATGCACAGAGGCCGTTTCGGATTGCATCCTCTTCGGCCATATCTGCCTGATCAACCTGTCAATAGGCAAAAACTTGTGGTGCCCCCAGCCCAAATAAGCAAACGGATTGGGCCAGTAATACGGATTCATCATCGTACCACCCCACATATGAGTAGGACAACACATCGGATGCATAGAACGGGAAACACCACGCTATCCCTGGAGGAGGATGACTAGGTGATCTTGATTGTGCTACCTTTTGGGCCGTTTTAGTCGGCTTTCGCTTTCATATAGATCACCTTTTGACCTCGTTGGTTTTATTGGCCGGTTGCGTGGAACGACTTTCTTCATATATTTGGCAAGCAGCTGATCAAAAGTAGGGCCGACTCTACTGAGTCGTCCAGACGTCTTAGTAGTGTTTTGCTTCCTAACACTTGTTTTGGAACGTTGTAGTCCGATGGTCTGAGGTTGCTGCTTCTGACCATCTGCGGACCGTCCGGCCATCATAGCCGGACTGTCCGCGCCTGTCTTGGACTGTCCGACTTTAGTACCTGGACCGTCTGGCGTACACAGGACATGTGACCATGATCGGGTGTCCGATCATGCTTGCCCCCGGTGCCTCTGGTCTTTCTTTTGTCCGGAGCCTTTCGAGTAACCACTTTGTGTAACATATTTGGTGTGCGGGGATCACCAATGACGATATTTTTATCTTTGCTTTTATTAGCCGTACAAGGCCGAACTATGACTTTTTTGCTCGTCGGCTCTAATGTGGTGGCAGGGACAGGTGGCCTATCAATCCTCACCTCCTTTGAAACCTCAACCGGCCTTTGTTTATAGACGATTGTATTTGCCGGCGAAAGACAGCGCAATCATTGGTGTTATGAAGAAAGGAGCCATACCATTTACAATATATACGTTCTTTTAATTCTTCAACCGGAGGAATTATATGTGATAATCTAATATTACCATGCTTAAGTAACTCATCAAATATTTTATCACACTTAGCAATATTAAATGTGAACTCAACTTTCTCCTTTTGTGTCGAGTGCGGGTGAGAGCAAATAGAAGAATTGGCCTTGGCAGGCCAAACAAGCTTAGCGATAGGTGACTTTTTCGGCTCTTGGGGATTGGGTGTCCGACTATCGTTATATCGGCCTTCCACACTAGGGGGATCACGGGTGATTTCAGGTGCTCTGGACGGTCCGACATGTGCAGTCGGACAGTCTGCGAGTGTACCAGACGGTCCGATACTATTCCCGGACTGTCCGGCCGCATCGGGCAACGCCTGTGACCCTTGCGGTGGCTCTGTGTGATTCCGGACTGTCCGACATAGGGTGCCGGACGGTCTAATGGAGGGCCGGACGGTCTAACGGAGGGCCGGACGGTCCGAGATCGTTGGCGGACGGTCCGGCCATGCTCAGAGTTGACCTACCATTTAGCGAAGATGGCAGTGAAGGTCGTCCTGGATATGAGTCCATCGGCATACCAGAATATGGCTGGGGAAATCCATTTATTGCCGATGTGTCTGGCGCAATTGTTTCAGTGTCTAATTTATGTGATAAAAAAATTAGGCATGTGAGTTTTTCCTAATGCATGTGCCATCCTCTCTATATCCTTTGTGATACTTTTAATTCGATTATCAAAAGAAATTTTAATAGATGAAATATCATCGGCCGACCTGGCATCACCTATCGTGGGGAGCTATTGCAGCACAGCTAACATATACTTGGCGTTTATCTCCCTCTCTTGGACGGTCTTCTGGTGGCAATCTACCTTGAAGTGCGAGAGGAACCACTTATCCGCCACCTTGAGCACCTAATCTTTTTGTCGCTGGACCTCCTTGTCTATTTTCTTCATGTTATCTTCTAATCTTTTATGCTCAGCGGCCGATAAATTAGTCAGCCTTGTGTTGCTATTTGGAGAAGCACCATTGAGATCTTTAGAATCGGCCATGTAAGCCTGATTTTTTAGATATGCAACCTCCACCCTAGTAGAGTCGCCAAAAATATGTTGGCATTGATCTAGGCAGCGCCAATCTCTAGGTGGTGTACCGCCTGGCGGTGCCCTCTACGGCGGCACAGATGATCCGAGACCTGGGCGCAGGAGCGGTGTCTTCCCTGCGTCACATCAGACGGTCCGCAGATCTAGGCCGGATGGTCCCGACCTGGCAACAGGGTCGTCTTCCTCCTCCTTGCTGGAATCTAGATCTTGTTCTCTCGGGAAGAGATCTTAGGGCGCTCCGGGTTGACAGGTCACCCAGGGCGTCCCTAGATGACGTGGAGTCGCCTAGGAATTAAGAGATCAATATAAGGAAGAGGTCTTGAGTGGACAATTAGATCTTGCCCCTCGGGAGGGGTGAGATCCTAGGGTCGTCTTTGGATCGGCAGGCCACCCAAGACGGATCTAGACGACGTAGAGTCGAATAGGGGTGGAGGTGGATATGTGGAAGGCTACAACTAGAACTACACTACATCTACTCCTAGGGCAGGAAAAGTAAATAAAGTAATTGGTTCGATTGGAATCTGTTTGGGGGTTCTCAATCGGCCATGCCCCTTTATATTTATAGGGGAGGAGGTATGGACCTGTACCTAAGAGATAGCCAACAACTCCCACATGATTAGGTGGATAACCACGCACGAGATAAGGATAATCACCCAAGTTAATCTAATCTCAGGGCACGCGCACTATCTAGGCCCAAGGGCCGGACCGTCTGCTCATTTTGGTGCTCGACACCATCAAACTTGAGAGATTCCTCAAACTAAATATCTCATATTTTTAGGGAGAGAAAAAAGAGATTTATTTATTACTCACAAAATAAAGCAATATATGGTAGAGAGTACTTTCTCATGTGCTGGAGCCTTATTTTAGAAAATTGTAAGCAGAAACAAGAAATGGCATTAGTTATTGGATTAATGTAAATGTACTATGGGCGACAAGGGCTTGGGTGCCCGCAATTCCAGGGAGAGAGGCGACGGCAGATTGGATGTCTCTCTCAACTGTAGCACACCGACTTCTTTGTATATATAGACCACTGCTAATGAATCTTTACCCTAAAGGCTTATTAGCATTTGCATGGATCATGATTGCCTTTTAGGTATAAATCAATAATCTCCCACTTATACTAGAGTCAATCATCTATATAACTATGCCAACCCCTTTCGTGTATGACACTCTGTTTATGTGTAGATGGTCATGATCGAAAACTATTTTTGAGTCATTAGTTAATAGCAGTCTACCAGCACATAATGAATATCGTACACACATAAAGATCATATTACTTGAACCTTGATATATACAAGTCTTAATCCTTTTGCCATAAGAAACTTTTCAAACATAAAGAAGAGATTTGTACCATCCTTGTAATACCTTGACACTTCACTCAACCTTGTAGTGGATTATAACTTATGATTAACTCTTTAGTCACATCATGATTAACTCTTTAATAACATTGGCATGGTCATACACTTTGTTAATCTGACCCTATTGAGGCCTAAAGGCACGTCTCTCATTATGTAGGAGGAACAAATTACATCTTGATCTACTTACATTCCAACCTATGTTTTATGGTACATCCAAAAGCTAGTTTTATAGTTATCCAATTATGGAGTAGTGCTTGACAACCCTAAAATATATCACTACACATGGTGAGAAACAATGATAATATTAGATCTCAATATCCAATAGGTATATGCCTCTATAATGCTTGATGACATATATTAAACATAACAATCCCAACAACGTCTCAAAATAGGCCAATCTAACACCATGAACTTTATTATATGTCCACATTATTGATATAATATCTCTATATCAATTGTGATGGAACCTCCCAAGTCATTAGGCCCACCTACAGTTGTCCTTGTCCAACGGACTTTGGGCAACCCTGTAGATGCATATAACTACTTGACAAGTTCGGTATCTGTATCCTTTTCCTCGCCCAAGAGCATTTCACCCGTCACGCAGATATTATAACACATCGGAGGAACGAATAAGCGGAAGTGAATTACAATAACTTAATTTACATTCAAAGTACAGAAAGAGGGTTATAGTTATTATAGACCAGTGGTATATGAGTGCATAAGTATTATTATTACAAACTCGGGAGGCAAAACCCCTCCCGCATAAAAGTATATTGTTTTTCAAAGGGAGGCCAACATCCTCCCGCGAGCACTTCATTGTTGAGATTCTTCTTTTGGCACCACCTTAGAACAAACAACAAAAGTTTGCTACTTCCTCACCTACAACAACATGGGTTCGAAAACGCTGAGTACGAAGTGTACTTTCGCAAGTCTTACCCGTCAAAAGAAAAGACTCTCAAGGATATGCTGGCTTACGGGATTCAAGGTAAGACTTAATCAAGAATCAAGACTCTGTTTGCAAAAATGCTTACTAATAGTGTATCCTTAAAAATCCAGTTTTATTAGCAAGTTAAGTCATTACCTGTCACTAGAGTTCTTTCTACCCTAGTTCAAGCACTTGGCCTATACTAGCCATCCTTTTATCAACCCTTTTTCACACCCGGTTTTGGAAGGCAAACCGAATGCGAACCATGTACGTGCCAGGATCAGAAACTCACGTACACAGTGATTACATAATTGGACATCATCACACAATGCTCGAAATAATAGCGAAAATGTACTTTATTACATCAAGATGTCCAAGACATCCATAGAGTCTAATACATAACCATTGTTCAACATAAATATCAAAGTGCGGAATTACGAAACGTAGATGCTAAGCCTACACAGGTAGCTGACAGGGGGTTTGCCACTAAGAAAGAACTAGAACTCGTCGTAGTCCTGAAACTCCTCGAAATCTTCCATGTTGCCAGCATCACCTCCCGAGTACTGAGTACAGTGGGGACAACCAGGGGTGGGGTGGTGTGTAAAGCAGGGGTGAGTACACATCAACGTACTCAGCAAATGTCCCGTTTGGCTAAAGTGGACTAGCTGTATATGGGGTTGGGGTCAAGCAGTTGCTTTAAGTTAGTCAAGTATTTATTATTATTAGTAGAGCCAACTTTTAGTAATAAACCCAGTTATTACCCAAAAGTACTTCCTCAATCGAGGAAATACCAAAGATCAGATTTTTAACATCATTGTTAATCATCATCATAAAAGTATCCAAAGTTCTTCTAATCAAAGAGGATCCCAAGGCTACTCTTAACTGTGAGCTCGGCTGATATACCAGTTTTTAACACTCTGCAGAGGTTGTATTAGGACTAGGCAAAAACCCGTTACCCGTTACCCGAACCCGGAATACCCGAACCCGAACCCGTAATGCCGGGTACCTGAAATTTGTTTGGGAAATTCGGTTACTAAATTGTGAAACCTGAAATTATTCTGGGCAATTCAGGTAACACCAACCGGTACCCGAACAACCCATACCCGAATTTTACAACGGCTGCCCATGGCCCACTATTCACAATCACATGAAACACAATGGCTGGCCACAGCCCAGGCCCACCTAGGCACACAGCCGCACACCGCACAGCGGCACAGGCACTCCACTGGCATGGCCCTAGCAGCATAGCATAGGCGCACAGCGGCGCCGCACGCGACATCTACAGGGCTCAGGCGGTGCCGCGACATCTCCAGGCGGTAGCCAAGCACAGCGCCCAAGCCTCCAACATCCATGCCGACATCTCCAGCCGCCGAGCCAAGTGCCCAAGCCTCCTCCAATGTCCACGCCGGACGCCGCGACATCTCCAGGCGGCGCCACGACATCTCCAGCCGCCGAGCCAGGCAGCCAGGCGCGGAGGCGCCCAGGCCGTAGCCGTACCCGTACAGCGGTACAGGGCTCGCATCGCAAGGATCCCGGGACGCCACAACCATGCCATCCTGCTCCTGCCATCCAGGTTAGGGTCACTGATCTGCTCATCACTAATTCCCTACTGAGCCCTGCCCAAGGAATCGAGCAGACAGCAGAGCACATCCCTAACCCTAATCCGACCTCGCAGGCTCGCAGGCTCGCATCAGGCAGCACGGCAGCAGAGCACACATACCTCATCGCCGACACGACGACACCGACCGAGGAATCGAGCAACGTATATAATTTTTAGCATCAGTATATGTTGTCTAATTATCACTAACTTAGTAAGCTAGTATAAGGTTTGAGGTTTTTGCAGATGCCTAATAGTATCGATGATATAGTAGACATGGAATTGGAAAGAGAATCTATGGGTACTGCTACTCAATTTGAGCAAGCAACTGTGGAAATAACAGGTGATCAGTCACAAACTATACGAGGTAAATCTAGTGGAACTGAAGGCCAAGGGGATGCTAATTTTGTAGACCTTGAGAATGAAACTGAGAAAAAGGAGGCAAGGAAGGAGATTGTGCCAAGGTCAAGTATGTGGGATCATTTCATTAAGATCAAAGATGACAAGGGTAGGCTAAAATCTGCTAAGTGCAAATATTGTTATTGTATCCTTAAGGCTGATTCCAATCAGCATGGTACATCTTCATTGAATAAACATTTTAATGTCTGCAAGCGCAACCCCAATAAATTTGATAAAGACCCAAAGCAAGGTACTTTGCAAGCAACCGGAGGGGAAGCTCCTAGCACTTGGAGGTTTGATCAAAATTCATTAAGGGATGCATTTGCTGAAATGCTCATAGAAGATGAGTTGCCCTTTGCTTTTAGTGAGAAGTCGGGTTTCAAAAAATTTATGTCAAAAGCTTGCCCACGGTTCCAAGTGCCATCTAGAAGAACTTGTACTAGGGACATTTGTTGGGAATAGTCCCACATTGTCTAGTGAGAGTGAGAAAGCAAGGTTTATATGGTTGAGGGTGCAACCCCCTAAGAGGCTAGCTTTTTGGGGGGAGTGTTGGCCCAATAGACCTAAAAGCCCGTTGCTATACGTGCGGGCGCGTGTGTCGCGGCCCGATAGCCTGGGCGGACGCGCGCCGTGTGTGCGGGCGGCCCCGACGAACACGCCGTGTGTCGGCGGTCCGGTTCCAACAATTGGTATCAGAGCCAGTTTGGCCCAGTGCATTCTCAAGACAAATCTTGGCTCACAATGTGTGAGGGGGAGATTGTTGGGAATAGTCCCACATTTTCTAGTGAGAGTGAGAAAGCAAGGTTTATATGGTTGAGGGTGCAACTCCCTAAGAGGCTAGCTTTTTGGGGGGAGTGTTGGCCCAATAGACCTAAAAGCCCGCTGCTATACGTGCGGGCGCGTGTGTCGCGGCCCGACAGCCTGGGCGGGCGCGCGCCGTGTGTGCAGGCGGCCCCGACGGACACGCCGTGTGTCGGCGGTCCGGTACCAACAACATTGTGCATACATACTTCCAAGAGAGGGCCAAGCTAAAGAAGTTCTTCAAAGACTCTTGTCAAAGATTAGTGTAACAACATATTGTTGGACTTCCTAACAACAAGACGGGTATATGACTGTGACAGCAAGTTTTATTGATGAGAATTGGATTTTGCAGAAGAAAGTCATTAGCTTTTTCAAGATAAAGGGACATAAGGGGGATGATATTAGGAAAAGCTTGATCAAAAGTTTGGTGGACTGGGGTTTGGATATAATTATGACTATAACAGTTGATAATGCAAGTGCCAATGATAGTGCTATTGGTTATTTGAGAAGACAATTACAGAAAACAACAATAGCAGATGGCAAGTATCTCCACATGAGGTGTGCTGCACATATAGTGAACCTCATTGTGCGAGATGGCTTGAAAGATGTGGACCTCTCAGTGCAGCGTGTTAGGGATGTAGTTCGTTACATAAAAAATGGAACTTCAAGGTTGGTAAAGTTCAAAGAAATTGCAGAGGAAGAGAAGGTGGACATCAAGGCCTTTTTGAGGCTTGATGTCCCAACAAGATGGAATTCAACATATCTAATGTTGAAGGCTGCCATTGTGCATGAGAAGGTATTTTTAAAGTTGGCTGAAGACGACATTAGCTATGTTTTGGAGCTATCTAAGGTGAGAGGAGGACATGGTCACCCAAATGAGGATGATTGGGAGGATGCCAAGAAGATGGCTGAATTTCTAGAGCATTTCTATGATCTCACTATTCGCATCTCCTCTAGTCTTCATGTGACTAGTAACACCTTATTTCATGAGATTGGAGAGATCCACTTGTTGATTCAGTCATGGATTGACAGTGTGGATCCTTTGTGAGTTTCAATGGGCTTGAGAATGAAAGAGAAATATGACAAGTATTGGGGAGTTTGGAATGAGCCACAACCACAACCAGAGAAGGATAGAGGGAAAGGAAAGGGTAAGGAAAAGGAGAACATTAATCTATTGATTTTTGTGGCTGCATTTCTTGATCCAAGATACAAGTTATATTTGTACCATAAGATTACCATTGAAGAGATCTTTGGTGAGGACAGAGGACAACTAGTATGGTCTGCTATTAAGACATGTATCCGAGAACTGTTTAAAGAATATAGAAATATTTATGCACCAATTGAAGAAACAACAGATGAAACAGATTCAACTCAAGCAAAAGGTGCTCCAGGAGGGAAGCTTAAACAAGTTATTGCCAAGAAAATGAAGCTGACTAATAGTAGTAACAACACCACCAAATCAGAACTTGACAAATATCTATCTGAAGATTGTGAAGGCACGGAAAAAAGATCGATGTTCTCATTTGGTGGAAGGACAATGCACATAGATTGCCGATTTTGGCTCACATGGCCCAAGATATCCTTGCTATACCAATATCAACAGTAGCTTCAGAGTCCGTTTTCAGCACAAGTGGGTGTATCTTGGATGATTTTTGTACTTCCCTTACTCCTTTCATGTTGGAGGCCCTTGTATGTACCCAAGATTGGCTAAGAAGGTCTACTCCCATTAACATACAAGAGAATATCGAGGAATTGACTATTATATAAAAAGGTATATTCCATCATTTTTTGTATGTATTTGATGTTTAACCATTTCTAATTGATATCTACATGCTTGCACTCCTTTAATTGTAGAGCTAATTGAAGAATTTGGTAATGGTGGCAAAGGAAAAAGAACCGAGGCTACTTCCACTTCCAAGTCTCAAGCAACACATCAGTGAGCTGCTAATCTGCTACGAATTGTTTACTGTTTAAATAACTTTATACTCTTTTTATTAATGCTATGAAATGTTAATATATATATTGCTTGGACTCGTGTACAGAATGGCTGCTGGTGCCGTGGTGCGCAGTGAGCAGTGACCTGGTGCGCAGTGAGCAGTGACCTGGTGCGTAGTGAGCAGTGAGCACTGAGCAGTGACCTGGTGCGCAGTGTTGTGGGCTAAAGCTGAATGGTGAGCACTGAGCAGTGAGCTGGTGGGCTGGTGGCTGTGTTCTGTGGCTGCTGGTGCAGGCGTGCACCTGGCTGGGCGGTGGCCGACTGGCACTGGCTGGTGTGCTTGTGTAGTTGTGTTTGTGTGTGCAGTGCAGCTGGCTCTGGCTGGAGCAGACGTGCTTGTGTTTTTATTTTATTCCTATCTTGATTCTTGAGAACTTGATGTATCTTCTCTTTATCATGTGTGACTGTGTGATTACGAGTATCCTAAATAGCTATTATTATTGTGGCTGTGTTGCTCTGGTTCCTATTTTTTTAAATTTGGTTACTTCGGGAGTACCCGATACCCGAACCTGAAGTATCGGGTACCCGAACTGTCGGGTACTATAATACCCACTGTAAATTCGGGTAACACTTTGTAAAACCCAAAATTTTAATTACCCGGATTACCCGACCCGAAAATTTCGGGTAACCCGAACGCCCAGGCCTAGGTTGTATACTTTACCCACAAGTCGTGATCCCTTTCTAGCCTGGGTTGTACAAACCTGATCTTCACTACCAAGGTGAATGGCTAGGGATACACTACGTAGCCTTTACAAAGATTCCCCTGGTGCATAGTTGCTCGTTAGGTTTTGTCAGTCGTACAAACGCAGTACACCTCCCCAAGGTGGGTGACTAACAACACCAAATCGAAACAACCTCTGCACCCCAACCTTGGTAGAGCGAGCACTACGCCCCGGCCCCCATTGATGGCCCTCCGGCAAAGCCAACTACACCCCCAGGATCATCTAATTAATCGGCTAAGGGTGTCCCATTCCACCCTCATGGTTGTACTTAGGACTAGGCAAAAAACCCGTTACCCAAACCCGAACCCGTAATGCCGGGTACCCGAAATTTGTTTGGAAAATTTGGGTACTAAATTGTGAAACCTGAAATTATTCTGGGTAATTCGGGTAGCACCAACCGGTACCCGAACAACCCATACCCGAATTTTACAATGGCTGCCCGTGACCCACTGTTCACAATCACATGAAACACAACTGCTGGCCATGGCCCAGGCCCACCTAGGCACACAGTCGCACACCGCACAGCAGCACAGGCACTCCACTGGCATAGCCCTAGCCGCATAGCACAGGCGCACAGCGGCGCCGCACGCGACATCTCCAGGGCTCAGGCAGCGCCGCGACATCTCCAGGCGGTAGCCAAGCGCAGCGCCCAAGCCTCCAACGTCCACGCGGACATCTCCAGCCACCGAGCCAAGCGCCCAAGCCCAAGCGCCCAAGCCTCCTCCAATGTCCTCGTCGGACGCCGCGACATCTCCAGGCCACGCCGCGACATCTCCAGCCGCCGAGCGAGGCAGCCAGGCGCAAGGCGCCCAGGTCATAGCCATACCCAAACAGCGGTACAGGGCTCGCATCGCAAGGATCCTAGGACGCCACGGCCACGCCATCCTGCTCCTGCCATCCAGGTTAGGGTCACTGATCTGCTCATCACTAATTCCCTACTGAGCCCTGCCCAAGGAATCGAGCAGACAACACAGCACATCCCTAACCCTAATCCGACCTCGCAGGCTCGCAGGCTCGCATCAGGCAGCACGGCAGCAGAGCACGCATACCTCATCGGTCAACACGACGACACCGACCGAGGAATCAAGCTACGTATGCAATTTTTAGCATCAGTATATGTTGTCTAATTATCACTAACTTAGTAAGCTAGTATAAGGTAAGAGGTTTTTGCAGATGCCTAATAGTATCGATGATATAGTAGACATGGAATTGGAAAGAGAATCTATGGGTACTGCTACTCAATTTGAGCAAGCAACTGTGGAAACAACAGGTGATCAGTCACAAACTATACGAGGTAAATCTAGTGGAACTGAAGGCCAAGGGGATGCTAATTTTGTAGACCTTGAGAACGAAACTGAGAAAAGGAGGCAAGGAAGGAGATTGTGCCAAGGTCAAGTATGTGGGATCATTTCATTAAGATCAAAGATGACAAGGGTAGGCTAAAGTCTGCTAGGTGTAAATATTGTTAGCGTATCCTTAAGGCTGATTCCAATCAGCATGGTACATCTTCATTGAATAAACATTTAAATGTCTGCAAGCGCTACCCCAATAAATTTGATAAAGACCCAAAGCAAGGTACTTTGCAAGCAACCGGAGGGGAAGCTCCTAGCACTTGGAGGTTTGATCAAAATTCATTAAGGGGTGCATTTGCTGAAATGCTCATAGAAGATGAGTTGCCCTTTGCTTTTGGTGAGAAGTCGGGTTTTAGAAAATTTATGTCAAAAGCTTGCCCACAGTTCCAAGTGCCATCTAGAAGAACTTGTACTAGGGACATTGTGCGTACATACTTCCAAGAGAGGGCCAAGCTAAAGAACTTCTTCAAAGACTCTTGTTAAAGAGTTAGTGTAACAATAGATTGTTGGACTTCCCAACAACAAGATGGGTATATGACTGTGACAACAAGTTTTATTGATGAGAATTGGATTTTGCAGAAGAAAGTCATTAGCTTTTTCAAGATAAAGGGACATAAGGGGGATGATATTGGGAAAAGCTTGATCAAAAGTTTGGTGGACTAGGGTTTGGATATAATTATGACTATAACAGTTGATAATGCAAGTGCCAATGATAGTGCTATTGGTTGTTTGAGAAGACAATTACAGAAAACAACAATAGCAGATGGCAAGTATCTCCACATGAGGTGTGCTGCACATATAGTGAACCTCATTGTGCGAGATGGCTTGAAAGATGTGGACCTCACAGTGCAGCGTATTAGGGATGCTGTTCGTTACATAAAAAATGGAACTTCAAGGTTGGTAAAGTTCAAGGAAATTGCAGAGGAAGAGAAGGTGTACATCAAGGCCTTTTTGAGGCTTGCTGTCCCAACAAGATGGAATTCAACATATCTAATGTTGAAGGCTGCAATTGTGTATGAGAAGGTATTTTTAAAGTTGGCTGAAGACAACATTAGCTATGTTTTGGAGCTATCTAAGGTGAGAGGAGGACATGGTCACCCAAATTAGGATGATTGGGAGGATGCCAAGAAGATGGCTGAATTTCTAGAGCATTTCTATGATCTCACTATTCGCATCTCCTCTAGTCTTCATGTGACTAGTAACACCTTATTTCATGAGATTGGAGAGATCCACTTGTTGATTCAGTCATGGATTGACAGTGTGGATCCTTTGCAAGTTTCAATGGGCTTGAGAATGAAAGAGAAATATGACAAGTATTGGGGAGTTTGGAATGAGCCACAACCACAACCAGAGAAGGATATATGGAAAGGAAAGGGTAAGGAAAAGGAGAACATTAATCTATTGATTTTTGTGGCTGCATTTCTTGATCCAAGATACAAGTTATCTTTGTACCATAAGATTACCATTGAAGAGATCTTTGGTGAGGACAGAGGACAACTAGTATGGTCTGCTATTAAGACATGTATCCAAGAACTGATTAAAGAATATAGAAATATTTATGCACCAATTGAAGAAACAACAGATGAAACAGATTCAACTCAAGCAAAAGGTGCTCCAGGAGGGAAGCTTAAACAAGTTATTGCCAAGAAAATGAAGCTGACTAATAGTAGTAACAACACTACCAAATCAGAACTTGACAAATATCTATCTGAAGATTGTGAAGACACAGAAAAAAGATCGATGTTCTCATTTGGTGGAAGGGCAATGCACATAGATTGCCGGTTTTGGCTCACATGGCCCAAGATATCCTTGCTATACCAATATCAACAGTAGCTTCAGAGTCTGTTTCAAGCACAAGTGGGCGTATCTTGGATGATTTTTGTACTTCCCTTACTCCTTTCATGTTGGAGGCCCTTGTATGTACCCAAGATTGGCTAAGAAGGTCTACTCCCATTAACATACAAGAGAATATCGAGGAATTGACTATTATAGAAAAAGGTATATTCCATCATTTTTTGTATGTATTTGATGTTTAACCATTTCTAATTGATAGCTACATGCTTGCACTCCTTTAATTGTAGAGCTAATTGAAGAATTTGGTAATGGTGGCAAAGGAAAAAGAACCAAGGCTACTTCCACTTCCAAGTCTCAAGCAACACATCAGTGAGCTGCTAATCTGCTACGAATTGTTTACTGTTTAAATAACTTTATACTCTTTTTTATTAATGCTATGAAATGTTAACATATATATATATTGCTTGGACTCGTGTACAGAATGGCTGCTGGTGCCGTGGTGCGCAGTGAGCACTGAGCAGTGACCTGGTACGCAGTGTTGTGGGCTGAAGCTGAATGGTGAGCACTGAGCTGGTGGGCTGGTGGCTGTGTTCTGTGGCTGCTGGTGCAGGCGTGCACCTGGCTGGGCAGTGGCCGACTGGCACTGGCCGGTGTGCTTGTGTAGTTGTGTGTGTGTGTGCAGTGCAGCTGGCTCTGGCTGGTGCAGACGTGCTTGTGTTTTTATTTTATTCCTATCTTGATTCTTGAGAACTTGATGTATCTTCTCTTTATCATGTGTGACTGTGTGATTGTGAGTATCCTATATAACTATTATTATTGTGGCTGTGTTGCTCTGGTTCCTATTTTTTAAATTTGGTTACTTCGGGAGTACGCAATACCCGAACCTGAAGTATCGGGTACCCAAACTATCGGGTACTATAATACCCACTGTAAATTCAGGTAACACTTTCTAAAACCCGAAATTTTAATTACCCGGATTATCCGACCCGAACCGGGTAACCTGAACGCCCAGGCCTAGTTGTACTGTTATCCCGGGTGGTCACTCCACGAACAGGTCCTTACAGAGAGGTACTCAGGAAAAAGGCCTGAGTCCCCTAAGGTATCACAAGATCATCCTCATAATCAGGATAATAGTATCGTATCATAAATGTTCACATCATGTTCATTGATTAAGTTAAGGCAATAGCAACATGCTAACCATGATAACCCAAAAGGTAAACAAGGATAAGTGAATACAGACTAGTCAATCCTTAGGTTTCATAAAGTAATGCGGGACAGTGAATCATAAAGTATGTAGGACATAATAGGTCAGAGGACACTTGCCTTCACTAGGTGGTTGCTTAGGGAGGTCTCCAACAACACACTCAGGAACCTTAGACTGCTCGTTGTCTAAATAAAGCGAACATGCATTCAATACATTTGGAAAGTACAAATGAACAACACACCACACATGTACAAACATTGGATCACATCTTAAAAGGACACAATACTACATAGGGGACACTGAATTCAAAGTATAACATAAACTATGGTATACATTAACTTTATTTGAAAATAGATTATTATTTCCCTAGGTGTTATTTACAAGTACGTAATCATAGATCAATTTATTTTATTGTGACCTACAATTTAGAACAGAGATGAACTCATGCAATACCTATCATTAATTTCACAAGCTTAAACATGTTTAAATCTCTAAGGTTCTCCTTTATTTATTAATTAAATAAATAAAACATACACCTACATTAGTTGATATTCAATCCTAAAAGTTAGATTGTGCAGACAGTAAGTGAAACCATTTTATTTAAATAGAGAATAATTCTATGAATATTTTGCAATTTGAATCACTAAATTTGGAGTTCATGTGCAAAAGTTATGAAATAAACAAGTTTGGGAATTCAAAATATGAAATTAGGGCCAATTTTGTGAATATTTAAAAGTCCAGGGCTAAATCTGCAAGATTACAGGGGCCAGCACGCGAAAACCAGGGATGGCGGGTTGATTTCCAATAAACCGAGGGTCTCTTTAATAAAACAGCCACGCAAAGGGGTATGGGGTGAATCTAACCGTCAGTTCTAAAACCAACGGTTGAGATTAGATCTGCGGCCAAGGGCGCGCGCGGGCGTGCGAGCGCTGATAGGCGGGCCAGGGAGTGTCAGCGACAGAGGGGGAGAGCGCGCTGATCGAGCGGGCCTAGCGCCAGAGGGCGTGTGCGCGAAGCGGTATCCTGCGTTCCGGGCCGTTCGATCTGAATCAGACGGAGGGGACCAGACCAGGGGGATGAGCGGTCCGGGTCATGCGATCAAGATCGGACGGGGGAAATCAGACCGGGAAGGATGAGCGGTCCGGGCCGTGCGATCAAGATCGGACGGGGGAAATCAGACCGGGAAGGATGAGCGGTCCGGGCCATGTGATCAAGATCGAACGGGGGAAATCAGACCGGGAAGGATGAGCGACTGCGGGTGGCGCCGCTCCTCTCCGCGGCGGTGAGGTCACCGGAGTTGAGGCTGGCACGAGCTAGGGTGGCTCCGGGGTCGCTGGAGTTGGGCAGAGAGGGAGAGGGCACCACGGCGAACTTAATGGCGGGGAAGAGGCCATGAATCCATAGGCAGAGAAGGGAGAACGACAGTGAGAAAGCCTTGGGCGGGCCGGAGAAACTCTGGTGAGCCATTCCGGCCACGGGGAGGGGACTTAAGGCGCGCTAAGGCCTGGGCTAGCTTCAGCAGAGGCAAGGGTGACATAGATACCTACTCTGGGGAACTAGACTGGGCTAAATCGGCCGGCCACCATGCGAGCACGGCGGACCACCATGGCCGAGCACCGGCGAAGGCGAAATTGGCCGAGCACAGGACGCAATAAGGGAAATTGGGCACGAGGATGGGTGTCTCACCTCGGGGTGGAGCTCGGGGAGGCTTGGAGCGGTCTCTGGCGAGCTGGATGGCCGGGAACGCGGGCGCGGGTCTCCGGCGGCGGCTGGCGACGTGGGCAGAGCGCAAGAGAGGGCGAAGCTACTCGAAATGAGGTGAGGGGTGTGCGTGGGGCACTTGCGAGGCTCTATGAAGGGAGCTGGGCGTGTGGGCGGGCGTCGTGGCCGAGAAATCCGGCGACGTGCGCGAGTGCACACACACTGGTCCACGGCGAGCGCGGAGGGGGCGGAACTGACAGGTAGGGTCCATGGCGCAGAGAGAGGAGAAAGGGGTGTGCGGGGCAATGACTCGGCGACTGGCGGACCGGGCCTACGAGACAGAGAGAGAGAGGGAGCACGCGGGGAAGAAAACTGGCGCCGACAGGCTGGCCCCACTGGGCAGCGAGCAAGGGAGGGAGGGCGCGCGTGAGGGAGAACTGCCGCTGACCGGCGGGACCCGCCTGTCAGACGACGCGGGCGCGCGGCCTGGCTGGGCCGACTGGGCTGGTTTGGGCTACTTTCTCCTTTTCTTTTTCTCTGAATTTTCTAATTCCTTTTCCATTTCTTTTTCTATAGGGTTTTTCAAATCCAAATTCAAACTAGGTTTCAAATTCAAATAAATTCAAACTTGTGCAACACTTCAAAGAATATTTTAAACTCAGCATGATGCAACATGTCATTGCTCATAAGGTTTTGGCAAAAATAAATAATTAACCTCCACTAGTTTAGGCTATCTCTAATCAAAAAAGGAAAAAGGGAGAATGAATCTAGAGAGAGAGAGAAAACCTAGAGTGAGAAAAGGAAGAGTAACACATGATTTTGGGTGATAATTAGAAAGAAATTTTATACGCCCAAAATCAGGGTGTTACAGACCTATCCCCCTTAAAAGAATCTCGCCCTCGAGATTCAGGGCTGGCTAGAAAAGAGCTCAGGGTACTTGGCTTTTAAATCATTTTCTCTTTCCCAGGTTGCTTCTTCTTCTGAGTGATGACCCCATTTGACTTTGCACATCCTAATGGTACTTCTCCGGGTGACCCGATCTGCTGTCTCTAGAATTTGAGTTGGCTTCTCAATATACGTCAGATCTTCTTGAACTTCAAGATCCTCTGCTGACAACTGCTCTTCTGGCACTCTCAAGCATTTCTTCAACTGAGATACATGGAAGACATCGTGCACAGCGGACAGATTCTCCGGTAAGCTGAGTTGATAAGCCACTGCTCCACGTCTTGCTTGAATCTGATACGACCCAATATATCGGGGTGCTAGCTTGCCTTTGACTCCAAACCTTTTGGTTCTTCTGATGGGTGACACCTTCAAGTAGACATAATCTCCCACTTCAAAACTGAGTTCTCTTCTTCTGGTGTCAGCATAGCTTCATTGTCTGGACTGTGCTGCCTTCAAATTCTCCCAAACCATTCTGATGTTCTCTTCGGCTTCAAGCAGAATATCTGGTCCGAACACCTGTCTTTCACTAGGTTGGTCCCAATGCAGTGGAGTTCTGCAATTCCTTCCATAAAGCGCTTCAAACGGTGACATCTTTAGGCTGGCTTGGTAGCTGTTGTTGTAAGAGAATTCTGCATATGGTAATCTCTTGTCCCAACCTATCTTGTCTTGTAAGGCACAAGCCCTCAACATATCCTCCAAAATCTGATTAGTTCTCTCTGTTTGACCATTTGTCTATGCGTGGTAAGCTGAGCTGAACTTCAAATGTGTGCCCAAAGCTTCATGCAATTGCTGCAAAAAATGAGAGGTGAACTGGGTGCCTCTATCTGATACTATCTTCTTCGGAACGCCATGCAAGCACATAATCCGAGCCATGTATAGTTCGGCCAACACCACACTATTGTAAGTGGTCTTGACTGGTATGAAATGAGCCGCCTTTATCAAACTGTCCACTACTACCCAGATGGAGTCATAACCAGTACGAGTGCGGGGCAAACCGACTATAAAATCCATTCCGATCTCATCCCATTTCCACTGAGGAATCTGCAACAGTTGCAACAAACCTGCAGGTCTCTGATGTTTTGCTTTAATCCTCTGACAACTGTCACACACATCCACATACTTTGCTATCTCCCTTTTTATACCGTACCACCAGAATCTTTTCTTCAGGTCTTGGTACATCTTCTCACTACCGGGGTGTATAGAGTATGCTGTCTCATGGGTTTCTTTGAGAATCAGTTTCCGGATCAATTTGATGTCGAGAACACACAGTCTGTCCTTGAACCATACTACTCCTTCTGCATCCTCACGGAAATTCTCGCCTTTTCCATCTTTGATTAGCTGCCGGATCTCGTTGATTTTCTCATCATCCTTCTGACCTTTCCTAATGTCTTGCTCTAGAGTGGGCTCCAACTCAATTGTCACCCCTTGGATGTTGTTCAGAAATCCGAGACTTAATTTGTCGAACTCCTTTGCTAGCTCATATGGCATCGGGTGAGCGGCCAACATATTGACTTGACTCTTCCTGCTAAGAGCATCTGCAACTACATTTGCTTTTTCCTGGGTGATAATGAATCTCCAGCTCATAATCTTTGGTCAACTCTAGCCATCTTCGCTGCCTCATGTTTAACTCTGACTGAATGAATATGTACTTGAGGCTCTTGTGGTCCATGTAGATATCACACTTCTGCCCATAAAGATAATGCCTCCAGGTCTTCAATGCATGAACCACGGCTGCTAATTCCAGATCATGAGTAGGATAGTTCTTCTCATGACTCTTCAACTGTCAGGACGAGTATGCCACTACTCTCCCTTCCTGCATCAACACACATCCCAGTCCGGTGTACGAAGCATCGCAATACACTGAGAATGGCTTGTGAACATCTGGCAGAATCAGTACTGGTGCTGTTGTTAACTTCTCCTTCAATGTCTCAAAGGACTTCTGGCATGCTAGGGTCCACTTGAACTCAACCTTCTTTGCCAGCAAGGCTGTCATTGGCCTGGCAACCTTGGAGAAACCTTCAATAAAACACCGATAATAATCGACCATTCTAATGAACTCAGACATCTTTTGGTGCTTTCCAGTCCAAGATAGCTGTTACCTTCCTCAGATCTACAGCCAATCCCTCTCAGTTTATAATGTGACCCAAGAATAGGACTTCACTGATCCAAAACTCACACTTGCTAAGCTTGGCATACAGCTGACAATCTCGTAGCTTCTGAAGTACCTTCCTCAAATGCTCTTCATGCTCTTGCTCATTCTAGGAATATACAAGAATATCATCAATGAACACTACTACGAACTTATCGAGGTAGTCCATGAACACACTGTTCATCAAGTACATGAAGTAAGCTAGCGCATTCATCAAACCGAATGACATGACCGTGAACTCATATAGTTCGTACTTAGTGATGAATGCTGTCTTTGGTATATCCGAAGGTCGGATTCGAAGCTGATGGTAACCTGATCTCAGATCTATCTTCGAGAACACACTGGCTCTTCTCAACTAATCGAATAAGTCTTCAATTCTGGGCAGGGGGTACTTGTTCTTGATAGTAACTTCATTCAAGGCTCGGTAATCGATGCACATCCTCTTTGTGCCATCCTTCTTCTCCACAAACAACACTAGGGCTGCCCAAGGCAAAGTACTTGGTCTGATGTAGCCTTTCTCTAACAACTCATCAATCTGCTTCTTGAGTTCCACCAACTCTGGTCTAGACATTCGATAAGCTCTCTTGGAAATAGGGGCGGTGCCTAGAATAAGCTCTATGGCAAATTCAACCTTCCTCTTAGGTGGCATACCTGGTAACTCTTCGGGAAACACATCTGGGAAATCTGATACTACACTGATAGCCTATGATGGTTTAATCTCCTCCATATGGGCGGTGACTTGGTGACAACTTCCTTTTCTTGGTTCTGGCAAGACCAACTCTACTAACACTTCTTCTCCTGATGGGGACACTAACTTCACTGTTCTCTTATCGCAACTAAGACTGGCCTGATACTTGGTTAGCCAATTCATCCAAGAATGACATCTATAGTTGTATTCTGGTTACCCATAACTATCAAATCGGTGAGGAACTCTATCCCCCTTATTTGGACTCTTGCACTAGGGCAAAATCTATCTATTTGGGTTCTTCCACCAACTGAACTAACCCTCATAGGTGGATACATGGGTGCTACTGGTATTTTATGTGATTCTACCCATGATGCAGTCACAAAAGAATGCATTGCTCCAGTATCAAATAACACATTTGCAGAATGGTACTCGACTGGGAACGTACCTAGTGCCACTCCTGGAGTCTCCTGGACTGTGTCGGCCTCCAAGTGGTTCACCTTTCCATATTGGGCATGAGGTTGCCCACGGTTGTTGCTTCCTTGCTGCATTGCATTCTGCCTAACTAGGGCATTGGGAGCTGGCTGCTGCTGAGCTGCTTTCTTTGGGCAATGATTCACCCAATGGCCTTGTTCCCCACAGTGGAAACATACACGGCCTCCTCCTTGCGCTGGCGCTGTTTGGTTGCTCTGGTTGGTTGCTGGGGCAGGAAGACGGGCTGCCTGGTTGCTCTGACGCTGGTATTGACTTCCTCCTTGCTGGTTATTCTGATGGTACTGCTGCTGCTACTGAGGAAACTGCCTCTGGTACTGCTACTGCTAGTTCTGACGCTGATGCTGATGCTGGTGACCTGACTTGAATTGCTGAGGTGGTTGCCTAAGTAGTGAGGACGGCTGCTACTCCCAACCTGAGGTCCACCAATCTTGCGTTTCCTGTCCTCCATCTCCCGATGCTTCCTTTCAGTCATGATTGCTCTGTCGATCAAATGTTGGAAGGTAGGGAAGGTGTGGTTCATTAGCTGATAATGGAGGGGATCAACCAATCCTCTCAGAAAGCGGTACTACCGCTTGGATTCTGTGTTGACGTCTTCTGGGGAATAACGCGACAGCTACAGAAACTTATCCCTGTACTCGCTGACGGACAGGGGACCTTGTTTCAGGGCGAGAAACTCCTCCTTCCTCACTATCATCAGTCCCTTGGGCACATGGTAGCGACAGAAATTATCCCTGAACTCTTCCCAAGTGATGGCTTTAGGGTTGGCATGGTTGGCGAGGTAAGACTCCAACCAAGACTGTGTTGCTCCCCTCAGCTATCGGGGACCATACAACACCTTCTCTCAATCGTTGCACTGGGCAGTGTGCAACTCACGCTCCACGGTACGCAGCCAATCTTCGGCGTCCATGGGATCAGCAGGGTGGGCAAAAACTAGGGGATGGCCCCTCATGAATTCTGCCCGCTTGTCTCTAGACACTTGTGGCATCTAGACTTGCACTGGAGGCCGAGGTGGTGGTGGCTGCTACTGAACTTGTTGCATCACTGCTAATGTCTGACCAATTGCCTGAACTGCCTGGGTCTGCATCAAGAACATTTGCTCAATGGTCATCGGGGGTGGTGGTGGCAAATGCTGCTGCGGGGCTGCCTCCTCTTGGGGTGCCTACTGTTCTGGCTGAGCATGCCACACACCTTTGCACCTGTTCTCAGACATCTGTAGGAATCGCACACATATCAGATCTGACTCTGCAATCTTCTCAGATAAAGAGGAAAGGGGAAATAAAGGGATTACCCAACTAAATAATTGACTTTATTAATAATGTCGGTGTTTCGACCCCCGGGGGGTCCCTGGGCCGACGAGTAAATTGTCGCTACGTGTCCCTGCCCAGATGGGTTGGCGCGGGATGGAACACAAGATGTGGGACAAGCCTTGTCTCATCCTGCACCAGGGGTGCCGCTCGCAGTAGGGGTTACAAGCGCGTCGCGTGAGGGAGAGAGAGAGAGGGCTCGTCCGCCGCTTCCCTCTCGCGAACCTCCCTCAGGGTGGCCCTGGACTCCCCTTTTATAGAGGCAAGGAGAGAGTCCAGGTGTACAACAGGAGGTGTAGCTATGCGCTAACGTGTCCGGCAGTGGAGTGCCTAAGCCCTACGTACATGCCAACATGCCCGTCGGGGGAGAGCATGGGCGCTGTACATGTGATGGCGTGGCCGCTGGAGGAGCGCTTGAGTCCTGTAGGAGCACAGCTGGCAGCGCGGCGAGGACCCTGCTGATGTCTCCTTGCTGTCGTAAGGGGCTTGAGAGCCACTGGCGTCATGGCGCACGCGGGGCACCATCATTACCCGTCGGCGGGGTAAGCCAGATGGGACGCCGGTCTTGTTCCTCGTAGCCTGAGCAGGCTAGGAATAGGGGAATGATGCGTCCCCTATCAGCACGGTCAGTCCGAGTCCAGGGTCGGTCGAGGCGGAGACTTCTCTTGAGGCCGAGGGCGGGGTCGGGCGAGGGCGCGATCCCCCCGAGGCCGGGGTCGAGGCCGAGTCCAAAGGTCGGGCGAGGCGGAGACCTCCTCCCGAGGCCGGAGCGTGAGGTCGGGCGAGGCGGAGACCTCCTCCTGAGGCCGGAGCGTGAGGTCGGGCGAGGCGGAGCTTCCTGTTGCGCCCGATGCTTGAGCTTGGTGGTTGATCGTGACCTATTGTCAGTCGTTGCCGGGGTGGCTGACACGGCAGTCGGAGCGGAGCGAGCGGTGCTGTTTTCCTGTCATATCGGACAATAAAGAGGAGGGGCAAAGTGACTGCGGTCACTTCGGCCTGGCCGACTGAGGCACGTGTGTCAGGATACGTCGTCAGGCATCCCCCGCATTTAATGCGCCTGCGAAGCGGTCGGTTGGTAAGGCGGTATGGCCAAGGTTGCTTCACAACGAAGCCTGCCCGAGCCGGGCCTCGGGAGAGCTGAGGGGGCGCCTGCCGTCTGAGGAGGCCCTCGGGCGAGGCATGAACTCGTCTGGGACCACTGTTCCAACCCGAGGCTGGGCTCGGGTAAGATCGCGTCCTTCGGGTAGACGAAGTCTTTGCTTGAACCGCACCCGTCAGTCGGTCTGAGGGTGTTAACCAGCCGTGATTAGGAGCGTTGGGGGTACCCCTAATTATGGTACCCGACAGTAGCCCCTGAGCCTCGAAGGGAGTGATGGTACTCGCTTGGAGGCTTTTGCCACGTTTTCGGTGAGGGGACCGACCTTTCTTGGTTTTTTGCCTTGTTCTTGTGGGTGCACGCGAGCGCACCCACCGGGTGTAGCCCCCGAGGCCTCGGAGGAGTGGTTTGACTCCTCTGAGGTCTGAATGCTTTTCGTGGTGCTTCGGTTGGTCTGATCATTCCCTCTTGCGGCCCGGCAGTAGCCCGGGTGCGTGGTCGGGTTCCAAGTTATTAGGCTGGTTTGTTGACGCTGTCAACAGTTTTGGTCGTAGCCGGGTGCGAGAGCAGCCCCCGAGCCTCTGCATGGAGCGAGAGGACGATCAAGGACTTTCTCGACTTTTATTATATGCCCCTGCGTCGGCTTTCTGCAAGGAGGAGGGGGGAAAGCGCCATGTTGCCCTCGGAGGGCGCCAAACATGGTGTTTCTAGTGAGCTGCTAATGGGTGATCCGAGTGGACGCCCGTGCCCCATTCGTTAGGGGTCGGCTGTGGCCCAGAGGCGTGCTCCAAAAGTACTTGCGGGTGATTCGCCGGACCCAGACCCCTTCGACAGGGTCCAAGGGCTCGATGCCTCCCTCCGGTGGGATTTTGTTACAAATCGTTCCCGCCGGTCTCGGAAATGTCCTAGGGTATCTTGGGAGCGTAGCCCGAGCCTTGGTTATGTATCGAACATACCCAGAGTCATCCCTCACTCTGCATGCTCTCGGGCGATTGTCGAACCCTTCCGAGGGGCCAGCCTACGAACCCCTGATCAGTAGTGGGCACGGAGCCTGGGCGCTCTAGGGGCTACTGTCGAACCCTTCTGAGGGGCCGGCCTTCGAACCCCTGATCAGTAATGGGCTTGAAGTCTGAGTGCTCTGGGGTGGCTATTGAAACCCTTCCGAGGGTCCAACGTTCGAACCCTTGATCAGTAGGAGGGCTCGGGGCCCGCTTCCTTCGCCGGGAAGGATCCTTTCCACAACGTCCCCTTTCTCGGTCCCTGTGGCAAGAGAGAGAGAGGAGGAGGAGGGGAAGGATATGAATTTTAAATAAAGTGGCACACCTTTTTTGACGCGGTCATTATGGCGAAGACGAAGCGACGCCCGCCTCGCCTGCCAGAGGTGTTGCCTGCTCCGTCGGGGAGTTGATGCGACGGAACGGGTGATTCTTGTGGCGCCCGTTGCGCGTGTGAGCCGTTCAAGGAATGGGGAACGGGCGCGTCATCTTCACACCGTGAGGGAGGGATCTCCCGTCGCTTTAGGAGGGGACGCGAGCCTGCAGGCGACTTGACTGCTGCCTCCGTTCGTCTGCCGCTGCAGTTACTCGAGTCGCGATTCTAGTCCTGCAGTCGAGGAGGCGCAGCATTGGCGTGAGTGGCGGTGGATCTTCTTGCACGTCGTAACCGACGCGCCGGTTACATGACATGCGGGCCCGCTTCCTCTAAGCTGGTCCACTGGATGTGGACGGAGCCGAAGGGGCGCACAGTTGCGATGCAGTTGGATGCTTGTCGCGTGGCAGTCCACCCTTTCGACCACCGGTTTCTGTGAAGATGGGACAGCGCTTGTAACCGTGGGACGGTTACATGCCTCGCGCGTGGCAGTTCGCCTTCTTTGTGCTTCAGATCAGCTCGTATGACGTGTGGGTCCCAGCCCCGTGTCGTGGGGGGAGAACCCTGGAGGATGTCAGTGGGGACTTCGCCCGTGACGCTAAGGGGTGCAAGCAAGGAGGTCTGCCTATAAAAGGGGGATCGATCCCCTAGGTAGTGGCCATGCCTTCGTCCTCCCCTCATGCCTTGCGTCCTTCCGCCTTTTGAGCCCCCAGATGGGGTGCCCCAGCGTCGCCTTGCTCTTGCTGTCATTGGAGGAGCGTGGCCTCGTGGAGATTGGTCCCTTTCAGCCATCGTTCGGCTTCAAGGATTTTCGTCGTGCAGCCCGGCTGCATTCCCTCACCAATGGGCAGTTTGGTGGGGAGAAGCAAGCCAGGCTGCGGCCTCTGCCCCGCCCTCAGCTTCAAGGATCTTCATCATCCTTGCTGAGGCAGAGGGAGAGCTAAGCCGGGGCCTGCCTCTGCGTGGGCAGCGGCCCGCTCCTTCCCTCAGTGATCTGGGGAGAAGGGCGTTCGCCGCCTGTGGCGTTCGCGCTTGGTTCCCAGGCACGAGCAGCTCTGGTGCTGCTTCCGGTGTTGCCCCCCACTACCGATCCTTGCTGCGTCGCCGGCTGTTAGGGGGGTCATCCAACACGTCGTATGCCGCGAGGGCGGCGTTCATGTTCTAGGACGGTCCCGTTCTTGTGGCCAGGGCAGGAGCGAGGACCTGCCGATGCACTTTCAGAGCAGACGCCGTACGCCTGTGCGGCGTTGGTGAGCAGGTGGCCGTCGGCGCTAAGGTGGTGACAGCCGGAGAAGGTTGTCTCTGCCGACGAGACCGCCAGCGCCGCCCGCACCTCGGACCTCCGTCTCTTTGGCCTGAATGGCTGGTTCTCGTCCTTCGTGGGCGAGGGCCTTTCCGCCGCAGCGTTTGCCCAGAAGCCGTTGCTGTAGCTGTCTTGCCGCCCGAGATAGAGGTCGTTGTCGCTGCTGCTAGAGTGGTTTCCGGTGAGCCGCTCGGAGTTCGTCATCCCGCGGGCCCCCTGGTATGGAGGTTGTTCATACCCGCGGGAGCGGAACCGGAGTTCTGTTCGTAATGGCACCTTGAGTGCCAGTGTATGTTCATTGTGGCTGTCGAGGCCTGAACATTCAGGTATTCGAGAACGAAGCTGTGTGTCTTCCTCATTCCGAGCGCTGGGACTTGTTTGTTGGCTGGTCGAACCACTTAACCGAGCGTCGGTCGCCTTTCACGGAAGGTGACGAGTGAGGTGTCCATATCTCGGAGGCATAGGAGTCCCTTGGCTCTATCGGCCTTGCCGCTCTAGGCTTCCCTTGCTCAGTTTTCGGAACCCTCGGCTGCTCTGCGATGAGCCGGAGCCGGAGGCAGCGGTGTTAGCGCGGACAGACGCGGAGTCAGCTTGGAACGAGACTTCGTCGGCTCGGGAGATGGCGGCTTCCCGGGCCGAAGAAGGTGTGGCAGCAGCCGCTGGAGCTTGGCCAAATCGTCTGCTGGCACGGTGCTGGCGCCCTCCCTCAAGCGGAGGTCCTTTTGCCCAGGTCACCGTCCGAGGCCGGGCCTGGTTCTGCCAAGGGTGGAATCAACGCCGAGGGTGCCGCTGGTCCCCTTGCCGATGCCAAAACCTGCAGGAACAGTTTGTTTGTAGCATGCACATGCTTTTTTTACGGCCGGCGAGGCCTAAACACTTTATCGTCGTGTTTAAAAAGTTGCGTATTCTCTCCTCTTGTTTCGAGCATCACGACTTGTCTGTCAATAGCAGAATCGTTTATCTGAACGAGAGTTACTTTTCGCGGAAGGTGATGAGTGAGGCATCCGTATCCCGGAGGCGTAGGAGTCCTTCGGCTCGGTCGGCCTTGCCGCTTATGTGCGCTCTCATTTGGTCGAACGATTCCATTATTGGGACAGTCGAGAAGGCACGATAGTCGTTTTCTACCAGAGTGTTAGGACTTGTTCGGTAGCAGGATCGCTTATCCGAGCGTGAGTTACTTCTCGCGGAAGGTGATGAGTGAGGTATCCGTATCCCGGAGGCGTAGGAGTTCCTCAGCTCGGTCGGCCTTGCCGCTTACGTGTACTCTCGTCGTTCTCAGGATCCCGCTATCAATACAGAAGTCAAAAGCACAAAGGTTGTTTTGGTAGAAAATTTTTCTGAGGAAAATTTTGACGCAGAGGGGGTTCCCCCCTTCTAGCCCCCGAGGGAGGGTCGGGCTTTGCCAAGGCAAGGCCGACCCTTCCTTGACGGTTAGACTGTGTGTACGTAAACGAGGTACATGAACGACTTAAAACATCTTAAGGGTAGAAGCGACGTAGCTATTGGATGTTCCAAGCGTTGCTGTAGACCTTGCCTTGGTCGTTGGCCAGCTTGTATGTTCCGGGCTTCAAGATCTTGGTGATGATGAAGGGCCCTTCCCAGGGAGGAGTGAGCTTGTGGCGCCCTCGGGCGTCCTGTCAAAGGCGAAGCACCAAGTCTCCCACTTGGAAGCCTCGGGCCCGAACGCTTCGGGCGTGGTAGCGCCACAGCGACTGCTGGTACCGTGCCGAATGTAGTAAGGCGACGTCTCGAGCCTCCTCGAGTTGGTCCAGCGCGTCTTCTCGGCTAGTCTGGTTGCTTCGGTCGTCGTACGCCTTGGTCCTCAGGGAGCCATATTCTAAGTCCGTGGGGAGGACGACCTCGGCCCCATAGACTAGAAAGAACGGTGTAAAACCCGTGGCGCGGCTCGGCGTCGTCCTCAGACTCCAGACTACCGAGGGTAGCTCTTTTATCCACCGCTTGCCGAACTTGTTGAGGTCGTTGTGGATCCTTGGTTTGAGCCCCTGCAGAATCATACCGTTGGCACGCTCCACCTGCCCATTCGTCATGGGGTGAGCATCGGCGGCCCAGTCCACACGGATGTGGTGGTCGTCGCAGAAGTACAGGAACTTTTTTCCGGTGAACTGCGTGCCATTGTTGGTGATGATTGAGTTTGGGACCCTGAACCGGTGAATAATGTTAGTGAAGAATGCCACCGCCTACTCGGACCTGATGCTGTTTAGGGGTCGGACCCCGATCCACTTGGAGAATTTGTCGATAGCGACCAGCAGGTGCGTGAAGCCCCCGGGTGCCTTCTGCAAGGGTCTGACAAGGTCCAGACCCCACACAGCAAATGGCCAGGTGATGGGTATCGTCTGCAAGGCCTGAGCGGCAGATGCATCTGCTTTGCGTAGAATTGACACCCCCGGCAGGAGCGCACAATCCTAGTGGCGTCGGCCACCGCGGTTGGCCAGTAGAAACCTTGTCGAAAGGCATTCCCCACGAGGGCTCGAGGCGCTGCATGGTGGCCACAAGCCCCTGAGTGTATTTCTTGCAACAGCTCTTGTCCTTGGGCGATAGATATGCATCGTTGAAGGATGCCCGAGGGGCTGTGGTGGTAGAGCTCTTTTTCATCACCTAGCAGGACAAACGACTTGGCGCGCCGAGCCAGCCGCCGAGCTTTGGTCTTGTCGATGGGAAGCTCTCCTCAGGAAAGATATTCCAGGTACGGGGCCTGCCAGTTCGGATCTGGCATGACCCCATTCTGTTCCTCTTCGACGGGCAAGGCCTCTTCCTCGACGGCCGAGGGTGCCTCAGGTGCCGCCGAGGGTACCTCGGGCTCGGCTGAGGGTGCCTCGGGATGGGCCGAGGCTTCCTCAGGTTGGGCCGAGGCTTCCTCAGGCTCGGGCGCGTCATCGATCTTGACGAATGGTTGATGTAGGTCTCTAGAGAAGACGTCGGGGGGAACTGTCGCTCGCCTCGAGGCTATTTTCTCCAGCTCGTCTGCAGTCTCGTTGTACCGTCGGGCGATGTGGTTGAGCTCCAGTCTGTAGAACTTGTTCTCCAGGCGCTAGACTTTGTCGCAGTAGGCTTCCATCCTCCGGTCATGGCAGTGGGAGTTCTTCATGACTTGGTCAATGACAAGCCGCGAGTCGCCTCGAGCGTCGAGGCGTCGGACCCCTAGCTCGACGGCGATGCGTAGCCCGTTAACCAGTGCTTCGTACTCGGCCACATTGTTCGACGCCGGGAAATGGAGGCGAATGACGTTGCAGACATGCTTTCCGAGGGGTGAAACGAAGAGCAGGCCAGCACCCACTCCCGTTTTCATGAGTGACCCATCGAAGTACATGGTCTAGAGCTCGGGCTGGATTGGAGTTGTCGGTAACTGGGTGTCAGTCCACTCAGCCAGGAAGTCTGCCAAGACCTGGGATTTTATGGCCTTCCGAGGAGCGAATGATAGTGTTTTGCCCATAAGCTCCATCGCCCACTTTGCTATCCTACCCGAGGCCTCGCGGCACTGGATGATCTCCCCCAGGGGAAGGATGACACCACAGTTACTGGATGAGACTCGAAGTAGTGTTGCAACTTTCGTCATGTCAGGACCACTGCGTAGAGCAGCTTCTGGATCTGTGGGTAGCGAGCTTTGGTCTCGGAAAGTACTTCACCGATGAAGTAGACTGGCCTCTAGACGGGCAGTGCATGCCCCTCTTCTCGTCTCTCAACTACGATCGCGACGCTGACCACCTGAGTAGTCGCGGCTACGTAGATCAAGAGGGCTTCTCCTGCGGCGGGGGGCACCAGGATGGGTGTTTTAGTAAGGAGCGCCTTAAGGTTTTCAAGAGCTTCCTCGGCCTCGGGGGTCCAAGTGAAGCACTCGGCCTTCCTTAAGAGGCGGTACAGAGGCAAGCCTTTCTCGCCAAGGCGTGAGATGAAGCGGCTTAGAGCCGCAAGGCATTCCATGACCCTCTGTACTCCTTTCAAATCTTTGATCGGTCCCATGCTGGTGATGGCCGTGATTTTCTCCCGGTTGGCCTCGATGCCCCGCTCGGAGACGATGAACCCAAGGAGCATGCCTCGGGGGACTCCGAAGACACACTTCTTAGGATTGAGTTTCACACCTTTCGCTCTCAGACACTTGAATGTCGTTTCAAGGTCGGAGAGGAGGTCGGAGGCTCTCTTCGTCTTGACAACGATGTCGTCGACGTAGGCCTCGACCGTTCTGCCGATGTGTTCTCCGAACATGTGGTTCATGCACCTTTGGTAAGTGGCACCTACATTCCTCAACCCAAATGGCATTGTGGTGTAACAGTACATGCCAAAAGGTGTGATGAAAGAAGTCACGAGCTGGTCGGACTCTTTCATCTTGATTTGGTGATAGCCTGAGTAGGCATCGAGGAATGACAGGGTTTCACACCTAGCTGTGGAGTCCACGATTTGATCGATGCGAGGTAGAGGGTAGGGAACTTTCGGACATGCTTTGTTTAGACCAGTATAGTCTACACACATCCTCCATTTCCCATCCTTCTTCCTTATAAGAACAGGGTTAGCCAACCATTCGGGATGGAATACCTCTTTGATGAACCCTGCTGCGAGTAGCTTGTGGATCTCCTCGCCTATGGCCCTGCGCTTTTCCTCGTCGAAACGGCGTAGGGTTTGCTTCACGGGTCGGGCTCCAGCTCTGATGTCCAGTGAGTGCTCGGCGACATCCCTCGGTATGCCGAGCATGTCCGAGGGACTCCACGCAAAGACTTTGGTGTTTGCATGGAGAAAGTCGACGAGCACTGCTTCCTATTTCGGGTCGAGCTCGGAGCCGATCCGAACTTGCTTGCTGGCGTCGTTGCTAGGGTCGAGAGAGACGGACTTGACCGCCTCAACTGGTTTGAAGTTGCCGGTGTGCCGCTTCGCGTCGGGCGCCTCCTTGGAGAGGCGTTCAAGGTCGGCGATGAGGGCCTCGGACTCGGCAATAGCCTCGGCATACTCCACGCACTCCACGTCGCATTTGTACGAGTGGCGGTATGTGGATCCGACAGTGATGATCCCATTCGGGCCCGACATCTTGAGCTTGAGGCAGGTGTAGTTGGGGACGGCCATAAACTTGGCGTAGCATGGTCTTCCCAACAGCGCGTGGTAGGTTCCTTGGAACTCGACGACCTCAAAGGTGAGAGCTTCCCTTCAGAAGTTTGAGGGAGTTCCAAAGCAGACGGGTAAGTCAATCCGTCCGAGGGGTTGGATTCGCCTCCCGGGCGCGATCCCGTGGAAGGGTGCCGCACCGGCCCAGACTTCGGATCGATCAACCCCTAAGAGTTCCAGGGTCTTGGCGTAGATGATGTTAAGGCTGCTGCCCCCGTCCATGAGGACCTTGGAGAGCCTAACGTTGCCGATGATCGGATCGACGACGAGCGGGTACCTTCTCGGGCTCGGCACAAAGTCGGGGTGGTCGCCTTTGTCGAAGGTGATAGGCTTGTCAGACCAGTCTAGGTAGACTGGCGCCGCCACCTTCACCAAGCAGACTTCCCGGCGCTCCTGCTTGCGGTGCTGAGCTGAGGCGTTCGCCGCCTACCCGCCATAGATCATGAAGCAGTTATGGACTTCCGGGAATCCCTCTTCCTTGCCGCCCTCCTTCTTGTCGTTGTCATGGCCCTTGCCATCCTCCGCCGGGGGCCCGGTCTTATGGAAGTGGCGTTGGAGCATGATACATTCTTCGAGGGTGTGCTTGACGGGCCCCTGGCGATAGGGGCACAGCTCTTTGAGCATCTTGTCGAACGCGCCAGCCCCTCCAGGTGGTTTCCGAGGGTTCCTGTGCTCGGCCGTAGCGACGAGATTTGTGTCTGCGGCGTCGCGCTTCGCTCGCGACTTGTTTTTGGCCTTCTTCTTCGTGCCCCACTGGGCGGACAGCTCAGGGGCGTCTGTCTTCGGTTCGACCTGAGGCTGCTTGTCCTTTCGGAAGATGGCTTCGACCGCCTCTTGACCCGAGGCGAACTTGGTGGTGACATCCATCAGTTCGCTCACGCGGGTGGGAGTCTTGCGCCCCAGTTTGCTCACCAGGTCCCAGCAAGTGGTGCCAGCAAGGAAAGCCCCTATGACATCCGAGTCGGTAACATTGGGCAGCTCGGTACGCTGCTTCGAAAACCGCCGGATGTACTCTCGGAGGGACTCCCCTGGCTGCTGGCGGCAGCTTCGGAAGTCCCACGAGTTCCCAGGGCGCACATACGTGCCTTGGAAGTTCCCCGCGAAAGCTTTGACCAGATCATCCCAGTTGGAGATCTGCGCAGGAGGCAGATGCTCCAGCCAGGCTCGGGCGGCGTCGGGGAGGAAAAGGGGTAGATTACAGATGATGAGGTTGTCATCATCCGCCCCACCCAACTGGCAGGCTAGTCGGTAGTCCGCGAGCCACAGCTCCGGCCTCGTCTCCCTCGAGTACTTGGTGATAGTAGTCGGGGCTCGGAAACGGGCAGGGAACGGTGCTCGTCGTATGGCCCTACTGAAGACTCGCGGGCTGGGTGGTTCGGGTGAAGGACCGCGGTCCTCCTCGCTGTTGTAGCGTCCCCCGCGCCTAGGATGGTAGCCTCGGTGCACCTTCTCGTCGAGGCGGGCTCAATGGTCGAGGTGGTGGTGCTCGTTGCTGAGGCGTTCCCGGGCGGTGGGCGCCTCGTCCATGTACGCTCGGGATGGTCCGAGGCTTCCCGAATGCGCCGAGAGGACACCGCGTGATGCTTCGAGGGGTCAGCTCGCCTATGGGAGGCAGAGCTTTCGGCTCATCGAACCGTGGCGCCCTCTAGAAGATTCTTGAGTTCGCCCTGGATGCGCCGTCCCTCGGTGGTGGATGGCTCTGGCATGGCCCAAAGCAGCATCGCCGCTGCAGCTAGGTCCTGGCCGGACCCGCTGACAGCCGGAGGCAGCGCTGCCCTGGCATTGTCAACGATGCGGTGCCGGATGTCTTGGGCCCGGTGATAGGCTTCTCCGGTGAGTGATCGGCCTGCCCACTCCTGTTCGATGTTCTGTCGGAGTTGTACAAGCCGGCCTGCTTCCCCGTCGACCCGGGTCTGCATCTCACGGATTTGGTCGAGTTGTATGTCCTGACCCCCCGTAGGGACTAGGACGACAGCTAGCTCCCGCAGGATGTCAACGTGAGATGAGGGCCCAGGGGGGATCGTCAACCTCTGGCATACCAAGGTGGTTGCCTTCGTTGTGATCTCCCAGATCGACATGGAAGCATTCGCAGCTTGGGCCGTAACCCTCGTCATCAAGGTCATGGCCATCGTCAGAACAACCAGAGAGGCAGTGGTCACATGCGGACATGAAGCCCCGCATGGCACCGGGGTCATTGAGGGCAGAGAAATCCCAACTGGAGTCGGGGATGTCCTCTTCCTCAGAACCTGCCGGTCCGAAGGTCGAGACGGCTGTCAGTCGGTCCTAGGTCGACCACATGTGGTACCCCGGAAGGTTTGGATATGCCTTTACGAAGGCGCTCACCATTGCGAGGTCGCTGGGTGGATCGAAGCTGAACCAAAAAGGTATGGGATGGAAAACGGACGGTACCTCTTGGTCGTTGGACGGTGGTGAAGTCGCGTCGGGGGCGGTGCACACCGTCATATCATGTACGAGGGTAACGCCCAGCAGGTCCTTCGCGAGGGTGCTGGCATCATCAGTCCGCTTGGGGCTGACACGTCGCGGGGAAGTGACACCCGCCGTCGCCCTAGGTGCGAGGGCAATGTCTGACATATCCCGCGGGGGAGTGCCGGCGTCGTCGACTCGCTCTGGTGCGATAGCCGACAAGGTGCCGCCTCCTGCATGGCCATGGTTGCCCCGTCTCCGCCTCCTCCGACGAGGAGGGTGGCGGGGACGACCGGAGTGCTCCTCTTATGCCGTGGGGAGATGCTGTCGTAGGGCTCACCGCCGCCGTGCGAGTCGAAGACCGTTGTTGTCGTCACGCCGCGGGGGGAGGAGTTCCATGTCGTAGCTGCCGTCAAGGGACATGAACTCAAGGCTCCCGAAGCGGAGCACTGTCCCAGGCTGGAGAGGTTGCTGAAGACTCCCCATCTGGATCTCAATGGGAAGGTGTTCGTTAACACGCAGCAGGCCCCTACCTAGCGCGCCAACTGTCGGCGTTTCGACCCCGGGGGGGGGGGGGGGGGGTCCCTAGGCCGACGAGTAAATTGTCGCTGCGTGTCCCTGCCCAGATGGATTGGCGCGGGATGGAACACAAGATGTAGGACAAGCCTTGTATCATCCTGCACCAGGGGTGCCGCTCGCAGTAGGGGTTACAAGCGCATCGCGTGAGGGAGAGAGAGAGGGCTCGTCCACCACTTTCCTCGCGCGAACCTCCCTCAGGGTGGCCCTGGACTTCCCTTTTATAGAGGCAAGGAGAGAGTCCAGGTGTACAACGAGGGGCGTAGCTATGCGCTAACGTGTCCGGTAATGGAGTGCCTAAGCCCGGCGTACATGCCAATGTGGCCGTCGGGGGAGAGCTTGGGTGTTGTACATGTGATGGCGTGGCCGCTGGAGGAGCGCCTGAGTCCTGTAGGAGCACAGCTGGCAGCGCGGCGAGGACCCTGCTGACGTCTCCTTGCTATCGTAAGGGGCTTGAGAGCCACCGGCGTCATGGCGCACGCGGGGCACCATCATTACCCGTCGCCGGGGTAAGCCAGATGGGACGCCGATCTTGTTCCTCGTAGCCTGAGCAGGCTAGGAATAGGGGAATGATGCGTCCCCTATCAGCACGGTCAGTCTGAGCCTAGGGTCGGTCGAGGCAGAGACTTCTCTTGAGGCCGAGGCCGGGGTCGGGCGAGGACGCGATTCCCCCCGAGACCGGGGTCGAGGCCGAGTCTGGGGATCGGGCGAGGCAGAGACTTCCTCCCAAGGCCGAAGCCTGAGGTCGGGCAAGGCAGAGACCTCCTCCTGAGGCTGGAGCGTGAGGTCAGGCGAGACGGAGCTTCCTGTTGCACCCGAGGCTTGAGCTCGGTGGTTGATCGTGACCTGTTGTCAGTCGTTGCCGGGGTGGCTAACACGGCAGTCAGAGCAGAGCGAGCGGCGCTGTTTTCTTGTCATATCAGACAGTAAAGAGGAGGGGCGAAGTGACTGCGGTCACTTCGGCCTGGCCGACTGAGGCGCGTGTGTCAGGATACGTCGTCAGGCATCCCCCGCATTTAATGCGCCTGTGAAGCGATTGGTTGGTGAGGCGGTATGGTCAAGGTTGCTTCACAACGAAGCCTACCCGAGCCGGGCCTCGGGAGAGCCGAGGGGGCGCCTGCCGTCTGAGGAGGCCCTCAGGCGAGGCGTGAACTCGTCTGGGACCACTGTTCCAACCCGAGGCTGGGCTCGGGTAAGATCGCGTCCTTCGGGTAGACGAAGTCTTGGCTTGAACCATGCCCGTCAGTCGGTCTGAGGGTGTTAACCAGCCATGATTAGGAGCGTTGGGGGTACCCCTAATTATGGTACCCGACAAATAACTACACCAAGTTGCAGGGGACACCCACACCTTGGTGACAATCATTACAAAGATCCAACTTTAGTACATGTCCATCATAACAAGCATCCAACATAAGATAAGCAAACTAACTCTAACTAAAACTGACTTCGGCTAAAACACTGAACTAAGCATTATTACAGACTCTGACTCTGTCGATCTAAGGATCCAAATCTATGAGGGTCCTACAGTCTGGAGTACCATAGTCAAAGCGACCACGGGGCGGTGAACGGTAAGGGTGCTGAATCCCGACAGGGGCGGGAGAACCACCATCCAGATAGTGGCGTGCCATGCATTCAGCACGCAATTCTGTAACCTCCGCCCAAACCTTGCCCAACTCGTCAAGGGTGTGGTCCAACTCTGTGTTGAGCACAGCGACCAAGTTGACCATGCTGTTCAGCCTAGGATTGCCCTCACCCACTGGCGAGACAATCACACCTCCAGCACTGTCGGTCGAACGACGAGGGTAGTACCTCAGGCCAAGGCCATCAGCTACCCCGCTGAACAACGAACAATACTGAGAAAGTGCCTATCGTGCCGCATCTTGCATGGCTGCCTCGACAGTATCCCTCTCAGTAATAGAATAGTACTCTGAGAAGGCCTCTGCACCCCGCAGATCATCGTCCGGACGGCGCACCAAGCAAGTAGCCTCCCACTGGTCTAGGTATAGCCTGCGACGATGCTGGTAGACTACGCAACGGTATTCGATAGACCAAGTGTGTCGGTCGAAGGCCCGACGCAACAGGGTATCGAGAGCATCGTGGAAGTGACACCCGCGAGCAGCGTCACGAGTGATGGGTCTAGCGATCCATCCCTCCGGCTCCGGCTCCTCTGAGAGCTCCGTGTCATGGCTCGAACTGCCACCGGCGTCGTCGTCGTCTCCGTCAGGGTCTCCTCCAGCGACCGAGATGCCCTATGGTGGTGCATGGGGCATCTCTAACTGAGGTGCAGGGGAAGGCGGCCTCTCAGACTCCACCTCCTGCTGAGGCAAGGGGGAAGAGTCCTGCTACACCTGCTCCTGCTCCTGATGTCGGCGCTCCTGCTCCTCGTGCAGGCGACGATGCAGTCTCTTTAGGTGAATGGACTGACCTGACACCCTGTGACGCAGTGGACGCTCCGCCAGGCGAGAAGGCAAAAAGGGGATCACAGACTTACGTGCAGTGCACCTAAGACGAGCCATCTACAAAAGACATCGTAAGCACAAGAGTTAGAGTAGAACTATGAGACCAGAAAGTAAGCAGAAATAAAAGTGAGACGAAACGTTGAGATAAGTAAATAACATAGAGTTGGTCAAGATGACCATCTTTTGAAAAGACACTGAGGTCAAGGTAAGAGTAGGGGTCTATAGTCCTTAGGGCGACCATTCTAGTCTAGGTTAGCGGTCCTACAGTCAGCAAGAGCTTTGATACCACTTATGTCACACCCGGTTTTGGAAGGCAAACCGAATGCGAACCATGTACGTGCCAGGATCAGAAACTCACATACACAGAGATTACATAATTGGGCATCATCACACTATGCTTGAAATAATAGCAGAAAGGTACTTTATTACATCAAGATGTCCAAGACATCCACAGAGTCTAATACATAACCATTGTTCAATATAAATATCAAAGTGCGGAATTACGAAACATAGATGCTAAGCCTACACAGGCAGCTGACTGGGGGTTTGCCACTAAGAAAGAACTAGAACTCGTCGTAGTCCTAAAACTCCTCGAAATCTTCCATGTTGCCAGCATCACCTCCTGAGTACTGAGTACAGTGGGGACAACCAAGGGTGGGTTGGTGTGTAAAGCAGGGGTGAGTACACATGAAAGCTCTCTTGTGTGTTTTGGTGTTTAGATGACAACCCAATTAAAGGACTAACAAGTGTGCTAAGTGTTGAACAGGTGCTTAATGAAAAGGTAACAGGGTTCAACACAAGTAAACAAGTATGATGGTCCAAAGACTAGATTGTCTATAGATAATGGACATCACAAGCAAAATGGACATTGCTTAAGTGAGACTCGATGTGCGTAACTCAGAGATAACTGATCAAGCCAAGGATGGAAGCAAGTAGAGCTTCGAGGTACCGAGTGCACGGGAGAAAGTCAAGGAGACCAGGAACCCAAAGCCAGGGGTGAAGAAGAAGACTTGCAAAGTCAAGGTTGATCTTGTTAAGAGTTATGGTGCATCAAGGAACACTACATAAGGACATGACTTACAACCAATGAGGTAACATCTACAATTATGTGATGTAACTCATAAGGCTCAAGATCAAGCTCAAGAAGTGAACAAGGTCACTAGAAGGAGTAGCTGTGTCAAAACCAGAACTGGAAGCAGCCCAAAAAGCTAAGTGCACCTTGATCTTTAGTTTGGGTTTTTCCTATGTTTGGAGATATCCTATGTGACCTTTGCAGGATGTTGGAGCTCAGAAATAATAAATCTAGATCAAGTCAAGTTGACTTGATGGTTTATGAGTCCAACATCAATCTCAATCATGCCAAATGCTAAAGGAGTGCAAAACAAGAACAAGGTGTGTTTCTAGACTTAGTGAATTATTTTTGAGTACTAACATATTCTGTCTAAGTGCTAGAAACAGCGAGAAAAGAATTGCAAAATGTCTTGGCTCGGCGCAGCCAAAACTCTGCTCAGTCTGGCACACCAGACTGTCCGGTGGTGCACCGGACAGTGTCCGGTGCGCCAGACTGAGCTCCGGTGAACAGGCCACTCTCGGGAAAAGTTTGGTGGCGTACGGCTATAATTCACCGGACTATCCGGTGGTGCACCGGACTGTCCGGTGAGCCAACAGTCGACTGCGCCAACATCGGCAGCGCGATCAGCGGGCGACGCGTGGCCTAAGCCAACGGTTAGTTGGCGCACCGGATTGTTCGGTGTGCACCGGACAGTGTCCGGTGAGCCAAGACGACCGTTGCTCCAACGGTCAGCTGAGCCCAATATGGAAGGAGATCGCGCACCAACAAGCAATAGGACCTGTCCGGTGGTGCACCGGACTGTCCGGTGGTGCACAGGACTGTCCGGTGCGCCACCCGACAGAAAGCAAATATTGCCTTCCAAAATTAATTCCAACGGCACCTAGGCCCCTTGGGTCTATAAAAGGGACTCCTAGGTGTCTCCAATAGTGAACAAGAGCAGCCAACAATTGTATACCTCACTCGGATCGATTTTCTCTCTCCCTCTCGTGTATATCTCTCTAGATTGTGTAGAGCCAAAGCTATAAGCCTTCAGAGAGTGGAGAAGTGCTGCTAAGAGCTAGAGCAAAGTCTTGAGCGCACTGTTACTCTGCCGGAGTGCTGTCAAGAAGACTGTAAGTAGCCGCGGCGTTGTTGTAACCAATATCAAAATAGTGGAAGGCTCTATCTGTCATACTGACAGATCTGAGCAAACAAAGGAAGGAGTTGAAATAGACTCCAAGCCAAGGTGTGGCTAACTCCAACAAGGACTAGGCAAGCATTTCAGGCTTGGCTGAACCTCGGGATAAATCTCTGCGTTTGTGTGCTTTGCTCTGTACTGTGTGTTGATTCTCTGTCTTACTTACTCTTTTATCTGCACTTCAATACTTATCTGTGGTACAAGTTATATTTGAAGTGCAGGGCATTTTATGACAGGATCTTCTATTCCACTGCAGCCTACTCGAAGGATTCTTCATTCCACAGTGATCCAGCCTTCGAGTAGAGTAAGAATTTAAGTTGTAAAAGTCATAATTATTATTCGCCTATTCACCCCCTCTAGGTGACATCCAGATCCTGTTCCCAGGCAAAGGGAACTTTCAATTGGTATCAGAGCTAGGCCTCTCCAGTGTGGGCTTAGCCATCCGGAGATGACGATGTCATCACAAGAGGTAACTATAGAACTTCTTCTAGGCGATGGTTCTAATTATAAATCCTGGTCTGTCTCTATTTATAATGCTTTCATGCATATTGATCCTGATTTGAGACATATCTTCAGTAGAAGTATTTTCCCTCTAATCTTAGTAGAGAACCTTCTAATGCTGAACTAAGATGTCTGTCTCTTAATCACCATGCTTGCAACATCTTAGTTGACTCTCTTTCTAGAAGTGCCTATTTTGCCTTCATGAGTAGTGATAGTGATTTATTTGTTGATGCTCATGATCTATGGACTAAAATTAAGTTGAAATTTTTTAAGTCCATATGCACTGCTTCTGCTCCCTCTATTGCTGGTAGTACTAACTTGTCCAAGGGAGAAGAACAAGAACGATGGACACCAAGCGGTGGATCCACCTCACCAACAGGTTCATCTCCCACTAGTTATACATGTCTTGTTGCTACCAATGAGAGTGGAGATGAAGGCAATGATAAGGAGGAATATGCGGATGATAGCGAGGATGAGTCTACATCACCACAATGTACATTTTCCTGTTTTGATTCGACTGATAATAATGACAGGGAAAATGAAACCGACGATGTGGAAGAAGAGGAGATTCGTCGTTTCTACACCCATCTCAACAAAGAAGACAAAGTGCTCTTGGTTAAGCTATTGAGAAGGAACAAGGAACAAGGCGAGATGCTTCTCAGGCTAGAGGAGACTCTCATCAAAACCAACGACAGCCTGGAGAAGATGACCAAAGAACATGAGGAGCTAAAGTTCTCTCATGATGATTTGGTCCAACGGTATGATTCAGTTTTAATTGAGCAAAGAAATAATGATGATGTTTTATCTTGTGTTGCTCAACTTAAAATGGAAAATGCCATGCTTGAGAGGCAAGTAGAATTGCTAAGTCATGATAAACTTGCTCTTACTGAAAAATATGATTTATTGTCTTATTATCATGATAATCTCTTGGATAGACATATCATGCTTGATGTTGCTCATGAGGTTGTAATCGCAAACCTAAATTCATGTGAACCTCATTCTTGCACACGTGCGCATTTAGATAATATATCACCATGTGCTAACCCCTGTTGCTCAAAAGAAAGCCAACTCTTGAATGAGCATCAAGCTGCAGGATCAAAGGAAAAAGTGCTCATCAATAAAGAAAGGAACAAGAACACAAAGCAACTAAGGAGAAGACGCATTGCTCAACCTTCTCAAGATATCCACAGGTGTGTGGTGAAGAAGCTTGAGACGGGAGAAAATGCAGCAAGTGTTAAGCTCCATAAGAAGGATGTTCCTAAAGCAAAAAATGAAGAAATCAACATGAACAAGGAAAGAGGTAAAAATTCAATCAGCCATGTTGTTTGCACTGACCATCTCTCTATGTCATCCAAGAACAAAAAGAGAAAAGGAAAAAGGAGGTGCTTTAAGTGCGATAAGTCAGGACATCTCATTGTGTCGTGTCCATACAACGACAAGGATGAAGGGATGAGGAGATGCTTTGGATGCAATAACAAGAACCATATGATCACTTCTTGTCCGCTCATGAAAAATCAAGCACGTGCACTCTCCGGGATGACCCCCACTAATAAAGAAAACAAACAACAAGCGTCATGTCAGGTTAAGCGACGCTTCTGCTACATGTGTGGTGAGCATGGTCATCTATCCAAGGTATGTAAAAAGGGTAAGGTTCCTAAGCAAGGAAATTTATCTCAATCTTATTCGCTTAGGAGACCCAAACCATACACTTGTGCTAGATTAGTAATGAGATCACCTAGAACTAGCACAATTGCTATTTGGGTACCAAAGGCGCTTTTGGATAATCATTATGGACCCATCCTGAGATGGGTATCAAACTGTGCCAACTAGACCATGTAGGTGCCTCGAGATGGACTAGAGACCATGGGAGAGCTTAAGATGGTTAAATTCAAATTATATGCTTAAGCTATCAATTTTTATTGTCTATTTATTTACCCAAGGTTAAATTATTGTGCAATACTAATCCCATGTTCATCTCGAGTTAAATAAGTTGTAGAGGTCCTTAATCATTATTGGTGAATCAAGCAAAGGACTTTGATGAGAATCTGCAACTTGCTCTCCAAAAGGACGCTACCCGTGTATCTTAAGAACATTATTGCTAATCAGTATTGCTGTTAAGTTGGATTGTTGTGCTACCTATCCTTGGAGTAGTTATGCTTTTGAAATTGCCTGTGTTGAATACCTTTCAATCAATGGTTCATGATTTCAAAGATCATAATGATGCTTGCTTAATCATGATTGTGTATTCTATATGCTATATCTTTTGAATCATTCAATGGGTAGCTTTTCATTTGATATATTCACCATGATCAACTCTTTTTGTGTTCGTGGATAAACCTGTATCTTTTTGTAAGTCATGTTATATGGTTTTTAATGATTAACCTATGTGCAAGCATGACATTTTGTTTAGTCCATGTTCACATGATTACCCTATTTTGGTATTGTGTGTATACCAAATCCATGTTGTGCCTCTAATGCACCTTCTTGAGCTATGAGGTGCATGAGCAAAAGGAGCCCTAAATTGGTGACAACGAGTGCTCTCAGGGCAATTCAGGAAAAGGCAAAGGTATGGAGAATGAAACTATGCAATTTCATTGAAAATCTTGAAATTTCGTTGATTGTGATCATCGCTATGTTCTTGCCTCTCAATTGGTAGTATCTTTGCTTAGGCGCCTTATGCCTTAAAATGTTGTTTCCTTTGGTGTACCTAAGAAAATACTTCTTAATCATGGTGTGCTTAAACATTGTGCTTTATATGCATGATCTTGTCATTTTTCATTTGGTATATGTGTTGCAATGATCATCATGTGTGAAGCATGCCCAGGTCGCTTTTAAAATGTTATATATCTCGAGGCATGCATTGTTTCCATTAGTCATAAAGTGTATTATGTCATCTATTCAATTGGTATCTTTTTTGATATTATGCCTTGACCAAGGTATGCCGTGATCCCCTCTAGTTCTGATGACGCTAGAATGTGCAAAGTGCAAGTCATTCAAATACTTGATGCACAACTTTAGGGGGAGCACACATAACTTGTGTCTTTTTGAGACTAACTACTTCTTGAGTGATCCTATATAGTCTCAAGGTGGAAAAGGGAAGATAAGCATGAAGTGGAGCAATCAGGACTTGGGTACCTCCACAAGTCGAGCAATTGGTATCTAAAGTTATGGGTAATTGCATATTTAAAGATTGCTTGTAATCTATAATAGTTGGTGATCCAAGATGCTTATCTTCAAATATCATGGAGCTATGACAGTAATGATTTTTCGATTGATAATCTTGGTAGTGTGCTTCAATTGATATCTTTTGGTAATCACTAGAATAGAAGCTTCATCTTGTGCCACAATACTATAACTTGTTCTAAGTCTGGTGTCTTAGCAATAAGAAAAAGTCAGGATAAAGGATCAGGCACAAGTATGAAGGAGCTCCCTAGAGATTAAACTACATCACAACATGGTAAAGGTACAAAAGAAAGTATTGACTTTTGCGTATTTGTATCTTAGTTTTCCTCCAATGCTTGTGTTGCATATGTTTAATGTGTAAGGGGGAGCAATGTTAGTGTGTTGTATTTTACCTACTAAATACCCTGCTATCCCTTGACATCATCCTATGTTCTTGCTCGAATATGGTTTTGGTGTTTGATGTCAAAGGGGGAGAATTTGTGCATTAAAGCTTACCTCAACCTGAGAGGAAAGCTTATCTTAAAGGGGTTTCCTTGAGTTCCCTTGGTCTTAAGGAAGAATGTGTTAGTTTGTGTTAGTTTTATTGATAATTCTTATCATATGCTTCTTGTTGTATTATATGGTGATAATGCAAAATTAGTGCTTCCGTTGATATGTATCAATTAGTATCTACTGTGTTTATCCTGTTATAGATATTCATATGGTTCTGGTGCTTTAAAATTGTTTTAAATTGGTATCTTAATGGTGAATAGTGGTAGGTTTATATCCATTCAATTGGTGTTTAACTCGCTTTATAAATTGCTTTAAATTGGTATCTTAATGGTGAATAGTGGTAGGTTTATATCCATTCAATTGGTGTTTAACTCTGATTCTATGCATTTGTGTGTGATACGCACCATGGTTTAAATATTGACACTATGCATCCCACAGGTGCTAATGTGTAGTAATGCTTCGAATTCGCCTAAGTATGTGCAATTTGGCATATAAGGCCAAAGTTAAGATTTTAATGTGAGCACATATTTAGGGGGAGCATTCTATAAACTTAGAATTCAGAATTTGTGCTTTAAATCTTATTCTTGTGTAAGCTTTAATTGTGTTGCCATCAATTACCAAAAAGGGGGAGATTGAAAGCTCTCTTGTGGGTTTCGGTGTTTAGATGACAACCCAATTAAAGAACTAACAAGTGTACTAAGTGTTGAATAGGTGCTTAATGAAAAGGTAACAGGGTTCAACACAAGTAAACAAGTATGATGGTCCAAAGACTAGATTGTCTATAGATAATGGACATCACAAGAAAAATGGACATTGCTTAAGTGAGACTCGATGTGCGTAACTCAGAGACAACCGATCATGCCAAGGATGGAAGCAAGTAGAGCTTCGAGGTACCGAGTGCATGGGAGAAAGTCAAGGAGACCAGGAACCCAAAGCCAGGGGTGAAGAAGAAGACTTGCAAAGTCAAGGTTGATCTTGTTAAGAGTTATGGTGCATCAAGGAACACTACATAAGGACATGACTTACAACCAATGAGGTAACATCTACAATTATGTGGTGTAACTCATAAGGCTCAAGATCAAGCTCAAGAAGTGAACAAGGTCACTAGAAGGAGTAGCTGTGTCAAAACCATAACTGGAAGCAGCCCAAAAAGCTAAGTGCACCTTGATCTTTAGTTTGGGTTGTTCCTATGTTTGGAGATATCCTATGTGACCTTTGCAGGATGTTGGAGCTCAGAAATAACAAATCTAGATCAAGTCAAGTTGACTTGATGGTTTATGAGTCCAACATCAATCTCAATCATGCCAAATGCTAAAGGAGTGCAAAACAAGAACAAGGTGTGTTTCTAGACTTAGTGAATTATTTTTGAGTACTAACATATTCTGTCTAAGTGCTGGAAACAGCGAGAAAAGAATTGCAAAATGTCTTGGCTTGGCGCAGCCAAAACTCTGCTCAGTCTGGCACACCGAACTGTCCGGTGGTGCACCGGACAGTGTCCGATGCGCCAGGCTGAGCTCCGGTGAACAGGCCACTCTCGGGAAAAGTTTGGTGGCGTACGACTATAATTCACCGGACTGTCCGGTGGTGCACTGGACTGTCCGGTGAGCCAACGATCGACTGTGCCAACGGTCGACAGCGCGATCAGCAGGCGACGCGTGGCCTGAGCTAACGATTAGTTGGCGCACCGGACAGTCCGGTGTGCACCGGACAGTGTCCAGTGAGCCAAGACGATCGTTGCTCCAATGGTCAGCTGAGCCTAATATGGAAGGAGATCACGCACCGGACAAGCAACAGGACCTGTCCGGTGGTGCACCGAACTGTCCGGTGTGCCACCCGATAGAAAGCAAATATTGCCTTCCAAATTGAATTCCAATGGCTCCTAGGCCCCTTGGGTCTATAAAAGGGGCTCCTAGGCGTCTCCAACAGTGAACAAGAGCAGCCAACAATTGTATACATCACTCAGATCGATTTTCTCTCTCCCTCTCATGTATATCTCTCTAGTGTAGAGCCAAAGCTATAAGCCTTCAGAGAGTGGAGAAGTGCTGCTAAGAGCTAGAGTAAAGTCTTGAGCGCACTGTTACTCTGCCGGAGTGCTGTGAAGAAGAATGTAAGCAGCCACGGCGTTGTTGTAACCAATATCAAAATAGTGGAAGGCTCTATCTGTCATACTGACAGATCTGAGCAAACGGAGGAAGGAGTTGAAATAGACTCCAAGCCCAGGTGTGGCTAACTCCAACGACGACTAGGCAAGCATTTCAGGCTTGGCCGAACCTCGGGATAAATCTCTGCGTCTGTGTGCTCTGCTCTGTACTATGTGTTGATTCTCTGTCTTACTTACTCTTTATATTTGCACTTCAATACTTATCTATGGTACAAGTTATATTTGAAGTGTAGGGCATTTTAAGACAGGATCTTCTATTCCGCTGCAGCCTACTCGAAGGATTCTTCATTCCACTGTGATCCAGCCTTTGAGTAGAGTAAGAATTTAAGTTGTAAAAGTGATAATTATTATTCGCCTATTCACCCCCCTCTAGGCGATATCTAGATCCTGTTCCCGAGCAAAGGGAACTTTCTGTACACATCAACGTACTCAGCAAATGTCCTGTTTGGCTAAAGTGGACTAGCTGTATATGGGGTTGGGGTCAAGCAGTTGCTTTTAAGTTAGTCAAGTATTTATTATTATTAGTAGAGCCAACTTTTGGTAATAAACCCAGTTATTACCCAAAACTACTTCCTCAAACGAGGAAATACCAAAGATCAGATTTTATAGCATCATTGTTAATCATCATCATAAAAGTATCCAAAGTTCTTCTAATCAAAGAGGATCCCAAGGCTACTCTTAACCGTGAGCTCGGCTGATATACCAGTTTTTAACACTCTGCAGAGGTTGTACACTTGACCCACAAGTCATGATCCCATTCCAGCCTGGGTTGTACAGACCCGATCTTCATTACCAAGGTGAATGGCCAGGGATACACTATGTAGCCTTTACAAAGATTCCCCTGGTGCATAGCTGCTCGTTAGGTTTTGCCAATCGTACAAACGCAGTACACCTCCCCAAGGTGGGTGACTAACAACACCAAATGGAAAGAACCTCTACACCCCATCCTTGGCAGAGCGAGCACTATGCCCCGGCCCCCATTGATGGCCCTCCGGCAAAGCCAACTACACCCCAGGTTCATCTAATTAATCAGCTAAGGGCGTCCCATTCCACCCTCATGTTGTACTGTTATCCCGGGTGGTCACTCCATGAATAGGTCCTTACGGAGAGATACTCAGGAAAAAGGCCTAAGTCCCCTAAGGTATCACAAGATCATCCACATAATCAGGATAACAGTATCGTATCATAAATGTTCACATCATGTTCATTGATTAAGTTAAGGCAATAGCAACATGCTAACCATGATAACCCAAAAGGTAAACAAGGATAAGTGAATACAGACTAGTCAATTCTTAGGTTTCATAAAGTAATGCGGGACAGTGAATCATAAAGTATGTAGGACATAATAGGTCAGAGGACACTTGCCTTCACCAGGTGGTTGCTCAGGGAGGTCTCCAACAACACACTCAGGAACCTCGGACTGCTCGTTGTCTAAATAAAGCGAGCATGCATTCAATACATTTGGAGAGTACAAATGAACAACACACCACACATGTACAAACATTGGATCACATCTTAAAAGGACACAATACTACGTAGAGGACACTGAATTCAAAGTATAACATAAACTATGGCATACATTAACTTTATTTGAAAATAGATTATTATTTCCCTAAGTGTTATTTACAAGTACATAATCATAGATCAATTTATTTTATTGTGACCTACAATTTAGAACAGAGATGAACTCATGCAATACCTATCATTAGTTTCACAAGCTTAAACAGGTTTAAATCTCTAAGGTTCTCCTTTATTTATTTATTAAATAAATAAAACATACACCTACATTAGTTCATATTCAATCCTAAAAATTAGAGTGTGTAGACAGTAAGTGAAACAATTTTATTTAAACAGAGAATAATTCTATGAACATTTTGCAATTTGAATCATTAAATTTGGAGTTCATGTGCAAAAGTTATGAAATAAACAATACCTACCAGTTTTTAACACTCTGCAAAGGTTGTACACTTTACCCACAAGTCGTGATCCCTTTCCAGCCTAGGTTGTACAGACCCGATCTTCACTACCGAGGTGAATGGCCAGGGATACACTACGTAGCCTTTACAAAGATTCCCCTGGTGCATAGCTGCTCGTTAGGTTTCGCCAGTCGTACAAACGCAGTACACCTCTCCAAGGTGGGTGACTAACAACACCAAATCGAAAGAACCTCTACACCCCAACATTGGCAGAGCGAGCACTACGCCCCGGCTATGACGGAACCTCCCAAGTCATTAGGCCCACCTACAGTTGTCCTTGTCCAACGAACTTCAGACAACCCTGCAGGTGCCCCTGATCACTTGACAAGTTCGGTATCTGTATTCCTTACCTTTTCTAGGAGCGTTTCACCCGTCACACAGACATTACAATACATCGGAGGTACAAAAATGCGGAAGCAGTTACAGTAACTTACTTTATTTAAAAGTAAGAAAGAGTAGTATTTATTACAGACCAGAACAAATATAAGAGTGCTGAGTATTATTATTACATAACCTGGGAGGCAAAAACCCCTTCCGATAAACAATAAAAAGTTTTTCTTAACAAAGGACCTTTCCTCCCGCAGCTTCAGTCTTGAGTTTCTTCTTTCGGTACCACCTTGGAACAGAAACAACAAAAATTTACTGCTTCTTCACCTAAAACAACATGGGACAAAGCCCTGAGTACGAATTGTACTTTCGCAAGTCTTACCCGTCAAAATAAAAGACTCTTGGGGATCAAGGTATGGCTTTTCAATAATCAATGACTCTTGTTTGCAGAAATGCTTACTAATAATGGATTCTTAAAAGTCCAGTTTTATTAGCAAGTTAAGTCATTACCTGTGTTCTAGGGTTCTTTCTACCCTAGTAAAAGCACTTGATCTATACTAGCCAATTTCTTTTCAACCCTTCTTGTTCACTGGAATGCTACGTGTAAGTCAGTGACCAAGTCTTCATGTTCACTGGAATGCTATGTGTAAGTCAGTGACCAACCCTTCTATAGCAAAGCTAAGCATAAGAAAAACCTTTTTGTAAATCAGGGGATTAAGGTAATCAATTTCAAGGAAGGAAATGCAGCAACTGGTTTAGCACACAACTCCTAACACCTAATGCATCAAGTAAGTGAGAGATTTTAAAATAGCAAGGAGGTGGCAAATGCACCGGGGCTTGCCTTGTGTGATAGGTGAATTAGGCTTTGTTCCACAGATGTCAAAGTAAAAGTAGTTTCCTGCCTGAGGTTCTTTAGGTGGTGGTGGTGGTGAAGTCCTTGCTTCTTCAACTTCTATCTCCTCCTCGTTTTCTAGATATAGCAATGTATAATCATGAATGCTCATGTAATGCTCATGAAGATGCAAAGATAATAAAAGTTTATTATCTAATGTCTTGAATATAACTTTCCTTCACGAATCTCCGGGAAACTAGGGTTTTCGGAGTCTATAGTGAAATTCATAGGGCAGGGGGGTTAGGGTTTTGGGCTCTAGGTACCAAACATGGTCCAAATCATGCCAAATTTTGCCCAAGGCTTCTAAATAATATTAAAAGCTTATTCTAAAAAGTTTAGTGATTTTGGGTTTATTAATTACTCTCTAAAATTTCAGAAGTATGGATCTGGGCTATTTTAAATACCCTATAATTCCCAATTTGAACTAAAAATTATGAAACTATTTTTATTAAATACTATAAAAAATTAGGTGTCTTGCAAAATTGGTCTGGTATTTTTAGCATTTTTTTACAATTTTCCAGGAATTTCTAAAGCTTCTTGGAAAAAAGGAAAAGAAAATCGTTTAACAGCGTTGGGCCAGAACTGGCCCATCCGGCCCAGCGCCAACAGAATTCGGGGGCACGCCCGCGACAGCGCAATAGATTTTGCACAAAAGCCCCTGCTAGAGCTAAATTTAGGAACGAAGTCCTCAAGTCCATAACCCAATCCCACGAGTCACTGACACTTTACTCCTAGCCCCCTCCCACGTTCTTCGTCTTTTAAAATTGGGTCCCTGACACCGTCAGGCGGTGCAGACGCATTTTCCTCGCGATACTACGGTGGAGAAGAGCTCGGGCAGCCATTGAATAGTGACCGAATCAAACCTTAACCTAACCCGCGCAGTTTTGGGGCATGAATTTGGCTTATGAACACACAGAGCGGCCGGACCGTATCCACGGCAGAACTCTAGCACCGCGGTCCTTGCTCAGCCGATTTGAGAACCGGACCCATCAAATCAAGGGCACAGGGAGCACGAGTGAGACACGGGCAGCACGATGCTCACATCAATTGACACCGGATTAATAAGGTTCTGGTGGGTCGACACCAGGGCAGTGCCTGCGGTGTCGAGCTCGCGTTCTGTCCAAGCTAAGACCGTAAGGATCAAACGGACCCCTGGCTGAGCTTCATCAGCCTATAAGGATGCTAGAACATAAACTTGTAGGGGTTAAGCCATACCACAATTGCCTAGCCACGTGAAGCCGAGGTGCAGGCAAGGTTGTCACCAGTCACGCTCAGTGGCTTGATCAATGAAACTGGGTGCGTCCAGGGTATAATTTGGAGAAGCAGTGCTGCTAATAGAAGCTGCTCACTATGGTTAATGGTCGAAACACGGATCGCTGAACTGGCTCCTGCCTTCTTCCCTCCCCCGGTTGGTCTTTATATAGCCAGTGAAAAGATCAAGGGGGCTGGATTTTTAAACTGGCAGCAGGGATAACTATGAGCAGGAGGGGTAGTCTTGGCTCACATAGTGTTGGGGGCCTTCGTCCTCCGAAGGTCCTCAAAAACATGATTTGACAATGTTTTCCGAGTGGATTATATGAACAGGTATCTTCGGACTCAGAATTATGAACATGGAGTACGGTCAGGACGAAGCCTAAGCCAGACGAAGGGGGATTGAGATGAAGGACGGGCTGATTACCAAGCTGTACGAAGGATGGTGCACAGCCGAAGCTGTGCGCAGGAAAGCTTCGTCGCGATAGCAGAAAGGGGAACCGACTTAAAGATGAAAAGACTACTTAGGCCTTGACAGATTCCCATAAGTCATTAACAAATGTAATGGGCATGAATGTAATTTTACATGGGCTGCGTCCCACGTCTATAAATAGATGAACAGTACTCCCGTACTGTTCACGCTGACTTGGCATTTGCTTTTGCGTCATCCTTGTACTTTTGTCTTCCTGCAATCCGAAGGTACACTTGTAATCTAAAATCATTTCTATTGTTATGCAATAATAAAATATAAATGATATTATGAGATTTAAATGTTTATATTACTTTTGATGCCGCGCGTAAGTCTTTCGTCATAGCTTATTATGCTTACGAAGATATATTATTTGTAACCTTCGTCCGGAGCACATTATATCCCGAAGGGAAATAATGTTTCAAAGGACGAAGGACCTTATCATTTAACACTTTTTATGTTGCCTTGTTCTTAATCCGAAGCATTTGAGAACAAGTCACCAACATTGGCGCCCACCTCCGGTGAACTCATTTCCACTTTTGAGTTTTTTGAACACCTTCGGAAGTCAGAGACCCTCGCTATGGCGCCGAAGAAAGCTTCAGCGACTGGGGCTGCAGCCTTGCAACCGCTGGACCCCAACCAGGAGACTGTCTCTCTTCGGGAGGCCCGAAGCCAGAAGAGGAAGGCCGTCAGCCCGACGCTTCAGGAGGATGAGCTAGACCAAGAGATCAGGGATATGGAGATGCTTCATCAACAGGTGCAGAGGAAGAAGGAAAAGATGGCTAGGCTAGCTGAGTTGCAAAGGCAGATAGACGAAGCTTCTGAAGAAGTTCGCCATCTTACTCACGATGAGCAGAACAGAAGGCCTCAACAAAAAGACCTTCATCAGGAGGGCTTCTTCAACGAAGATGACTGGTATGACAATTTCCATCATGGAAATTTTGTTTTCGATGATGCTTCTCCCCTGTCCGCTGAGCTGCAGGCTACACCTTGGCTTCCGTCCTACAAGCCGCCCCAGCTTCCCATGTTCGATGGCCATTCAGACCCGAAGCAGTTTTTGATGAGCTACGAAGCAACAGTATCTTCGTATGGTGGCAATGCTGCAGTCATGGCAAAGTCTTTTGTTATGGCTGTCAGGAGTGTTGCTCAGACCTGGTATTCCTCCCTTCGACCAGGAACGATCACTTCATGGCAGAAGCTGAAGGACATGTTGTTAACCAGCTTTCAAGGGTTTCAGACGAAGCCGGTCACTGCTCAAGCCTTGTTCCAGTGCACTCAGGATCATGAAGAATACCTTCAGGCGTATGTCAGAAGGTTCTTGCGTTTGAGGGCGCAGGCACCAACGGTGCCCAATGAAATTGTCATCGAAGCCATGATCAAGGGGCTTCGTCCTGGACCTTCAGCTCAATACTTTGCTAGGAAGCCTCCTCAGACTTTGGAGAAACTGCTCCAGAAGATGGACGAGTACATTCGTGCTGACAATGATTTTCGCCAAAGAAGGGAGGAGGCTTTCAGATTTTCTGAAATGACCAGGGGCTTCGGAGGAAGATTCTATCCGAGGCATGTCAGGTCCATCCACAACTCTACTCAAAATGATGATAAGGGGAGTCAGCAGAACAGGCCGCAGTGCTCCTCACAGGCTTCGGGGCAACAGCAAAACTTCTTCCGGCCACCAGCTCCAAGAGGCAGAGGCGCCAGGGGCTTCGGCGGAAGATTTGGAGATCAACCAAGGAGAGTATTTTGCTTATTCTGTGGTGAAAACAAGGGCCATACCACCAGGATGTGCCATGTTACCATCCAGAAGCAAAAGGAGATAGCCGAAGCTGCAGCGCAACAAGTTCAGCCGAAGCAGGTCATGCATACTGCTTCGTACCATCAGCCTTACATCCCAGAATACGTGGGCAACCACCCTGCAGTTTCTGTAGCTTCGGCGAGTCAACCTCAAGCTTCATGGCAGCAGCCCCCGCCTCCACCACCGCTGCAACAAGGCCAACAGCCGGAAGGGAGCCAATATGTTCCACACCAAAGGGATCTCAGAGAACAATCTGAAGCTCGCACAGTCAATAGCACTGTGCCAGAGTCGAAGCACATTTATTGACAAATATCCTACCTTGATAGCAGTCTTTTCCATTTAGTTCTATTTTCTGTGTAATAAAGAACATTTCAGTTTTCATGTAATAGTTTCATTGTTGGTCACAAGGAAAACTTATTTTCTCCACAGGCTTAAGTTGCTGAAGCTTAAAAATTTGCGATAACAAGGAGGACCTTCGAATTATTAAAAATCCTTCGAAGCAACAAAAAGTCGTTCTAAGGAACGCAGAGTAAGTTGCTGAAGTCACAAAAAAGCCGTTCCAAAGGGAGCGCAGTGTAAGTTTTCTGCTCCAAAGTCGTTCCTAAGGGAATGCAGAGCATACAGCGAAAAGTCAACGCTGATACCGCCTAAGTAAAAGGCGAAGAAGCTCCAAAGACGTTCCTAAGGGAATGCAGAGCTTACAGCGAAAAGTCAACGCTGATGCCGCCTAAGTAAAAGGCGAAGAAGCTCCAAAGACGTTCCTAAGGGAATGCAGAGCTTACAGCGAAAAGTCAGCGCTGATACAGAGATATTTTGTGTTTTACGGGGATATGTGTGTATCTTCGGAACAAATGTCATCTACATAACATAGCATCATCACATCATTTTGCATAGCATAAGCATCATACATCATGTTGCACAAGCAAAAGAAGGGGACGCAGTATCAACCTTCAAAAGGACGCTTTGAAAAAGTGAAAATCGTGCAAAGTCACGAGGGAATACAATGCTGATCTTCGGAATACAGCTTCGGAGAATATTTTCACGAAGCGTGGACGTGCTTCATCAGAGTAATATTGAAATTGTACACCTTCGGAGAATATTTTCACGAAGCGTGGAAGTGCTTCATCAGAATAGTATTAAAGGAGAAGGTTTTCTTTACGAAGCATGAAAAGAAGGGAAGGTGTTTTTTCGCCGAAGGCTCAAAAACGGTACGTATGTAAAGTTTCATGCATCGTAAAGAGTTGAATAATGAAAAGAAACTTGTATATTACATTCAAATGTACAAAATATTACATAGATCACATTTCAAATGTTTTTTCTAATAACATCTAGTCTTCTCTTAGTACTACTTCGGCAGCCTCATTTAGAAGTTGTTCAATAACTTTATCCATGATAGCTTCGACCATTTGTTTAATTTCGTCATCCCCTTTCGTGTGAGGGTCTGCAGACGATCCAGCAGGTTCTGAGGGAAGAGAATATATCTACATTACTATCACAGACCGCGAACAAAGTTTGAAATTAAAAATTACAACACAATAAGAGCGACTAATTAAATACCTATTTGCCCTTCGGGCTCTATACTTTTTTCGGCAACTTCTGTCACTTTCCTAGCATCATGGATGCCTTTTTCACTCTTTTGAATAATTTCTTGCGCCATTTCTCGGCCGCCGTTGTCCCAGATATCAGTAAAGAATTTTCCGGCAACCATGCTTGCTTCAGCCGAGGGGTCTTTGATGTCTTCAGAGGACAAGGCAGCTTCGGACTGAGCTAAGGATTTTACATGCTCGCAACCTTTCCTCTCCAAAACGGTAGCAACTCCTCTGGCGCCCGAGAAAGCACAGATGTCACCGTGGCTACTCAGGATTTCCTCGAAGGCCTCTGCTTCGTGGCTGATCCATTCCATTGGACCTTCGGGATTGCCTCTTGAGAAATTCTCTTCACTAGAAAATGCGCCAACGCTGGCGAAGCTGGATTTTATCTTTTTGATGCATTCTATAGATTTAACATAGCATTTCCTCTGGGATGCACGAAGCTCCTTAACACTTAACTCTAAATGATTGACCAACTGATCACTAAGCTCTCGTTTTGTTTCTTCAAGCACACGTTCCTCTTTAGCTCTAGCTAGCTGTTTCTGAAGATCTTTAATCTCACGTTTTTGGGCTTCGGCCTGGACCTTTGAGGCAGCTTCGTCCTTTTTTACCTTGTCTACCAATGTAAGCAGAATTTTATCCTTTTCTAGAGCTTCGTTTCTCAGTTTAATAACTTCTGACCGTAGGTTGTTGAACGCAATTTCATAGCTCTCATCTTCGGCACTCTTTTGTGCTCTTAATGCGTTGCTTAGGATTAAACCCTATATGTAAAAAAGTTGGTATAAGAATAAAAGAATGAGTTACGAATTAAAAAATTTTCAAGCGCCTAATTCCCATACCTTTAGGCTATTGTACGCAAGACTGTCCGCGAGATCCTCCTTCGTCATAGCACATAATCCAGCTTCGAGCTTCGGGAACCCCATACTTCTAGCCATCTCCCGGCAGACAGATAATTCTTTGTTGTCAGGAAGGCAGTATAGGAAGTCATCTTCATTTGTCCCATTGAACACTACTGCCCCCTTCGAATATTTTAACTCTCTGGCATAGTGATTGGCTTCATAAGTCTCTTCTTCAGATAATTTCTTCCCCGAAGCATGTCGCACGATGTAATCGCGTATGTTGGAAGGAGCTTCGGGGGCGGCAGTGTCAATTTCTTCAACCAAAACTGGTTCTGATATTTTTATTTTTTCGGTTTCCAAAGATTGTTCCTTGGTGGGTTCTGAAGGCCCAGCTTCAGCTTCAAGATGTTGCTTTGAAGCTTCAGTAGACGCTTCAGCAAGTTCAACAGTCTTCTTTGGAGTTGTGCTTGAAGACTTAATTGTCTCCAAGACATCTAGCACGTTCACCATTCTTTTTCTTTTTGGGGTCACCGATGGGCCCTTTTGATTTTTTATTGTTTCAACATTTGCTGAAGGACTTAAGATTTCCAATATTTTTTGTCCTTCAATCATCGGTTTTTCTGCCTTCTCTGCTGAAGGCGCTTCAGTTCTTTCTTCTATCTTCGGCGCTGGAGCTGGTTCTGTAGTTTCAGAGGTCAGAGAGACTTCACCAATAAATTCAGGCACTATGGCCGGCTCAATAAAACGCGCCCGGTGGGTGAGCACCTTCATCTTTTTTCTTTGCGGCGCTGGCTCGCTAGAGGCACTTGTGGCAACTTCTGTTGCAGGAGAAGTATTTTTTCTTTTACGGCCCAGCACCGGATAATGATAGTCAGGGTAGACAAACCCGATTGCATCAAATACCCGGTTGAGCCTCTTCTTCTTTCGGCCTCCGAAGGTTGCCGATAATGCAGTATTCTCGGCCTTCGAGTATGCCCCAAGCAGTTCGTCACTTAATGTTTCAATGCTTTTTAACCAGTCGTCATCAGGTTCAACAAATTTATCCCCGTATTTGAATGAGTATTTTAGTCTGACTAGTCCACCTTCGTCAGACTCTTTGATGGTCTCCTTCGGCATTTCCCACTTTCCTGCAAGTGGCCATACCCTGAAGGCAATATGCTCTTGGACCAGATCCCTTGTCCCAATAAAAGAGCAGACTACGCCGAAGGCTCTTTGGCATTCTTCGGCTGCTTCATCCATTTCAACCTTCGGCTTTCGTAGTCCAAAGCGTTGCCAAATGGGGCGCATAATGATACTCTTAACATCTTCCTGCGCTGTCAAGTCATTCTTTACATAGAACCATTCTGTCATCCAGGTGCCGGGCCACCTCTTCCGAAAGGTTGGCGCAGGGCAGCTTGACCCGGCGCGGGCACCGAAGCTGTAACAACCGAAGTTGTTGTGATATTGTTCTTTCCCCCAGGGCTTCGTCTCATATAACAACTCGTGAATGTTGCAAAAGCTTTTAGCATTTGGTTCTAAACCTTGGCTTCTTACAGCCCAGACAAAGATCCCCATTCTAATGATAGCTTCGGGAGTAATTTGATGAAGGTAGATTTGAAATGTCTTCAGGACTTCGACAACAAAGCTGCTTAGGGGGAATCGAAGCCCAGCCTTGAGAAAGCTTCGGAAGATTACGACTTCATCTTCTTCGGGGGTGGGGGAAGTTTTTTCTCCAGCATCAGCCCTCACAATAGATATATCTCGAAAATATCTCCCCCTCATATTGTCAATATGACTTTGCTTAACAGTGGTTTTCCCGAAAACCGTGTGACTTGGCCGCCATGGTCGATCTTCGGACTCTCCCCCACAGCTTTCTGCATCATAACTGTCGCTGTCACCAGTATCTTCAGACAAACCTTCCAGAATCTCCTTGGTGATTTTTTCCGTATTGGTCTCCGCCATCGCTATAAGGAACCCCAAGTTCTTCTCTTCGTCGAGACTTAGCTTCATCTCAGCAGTGACCTTCTTATCTTCAGACATCTTCGGAAACACTAAAAAACTGTTTTCAAGGCCGAAGCTTCAAAACCAAAAGAACAGCAAATCTTAGTGCGCAAGAGCTAAAAATTTAGCAAGCGGGAGCAGATGGCAAGAAAGCGTACCAAACAAATTGTGGCGGGCCTCTATTTATACACTCGATATAACGGAAACTGTGTGGTCCCGCGTGTCAGTGACTTTTGCTATTCTAGCAAAGGGAAGGTGTTTTTTCGGACCTTCGGCTTAAGGCCTTCGTCCATATCGCAATCTGAATTTATCATTAACAAATTAATATTGCGAGGGGCTACTGTTGGGGGCCTTCGTCCTCCGAAGGTCCTCAAAAACATGATTTGACAATGTTTTCCGAGTGGATTATATGAACAGGTATCTTCGGACTCAGAATTATGAACATGGAGTACGGTCAGGACGAAGCCTAAGCCAGACGAAGGGGGATTGAGATGAAGGACGGGCTGATTACCAAGCTGTACGAAGGATGGTGCACAGCCGAAGCTGTGCGCAGGAAAGCTTCGTCGCGATAGCAGAAAGGGGAACCGACTTAAAGATGAAAAGACTACTTAGGCCTTGACAGATTCCCATAAGTCATTAACAAATGTAATGGGCATGAATGTAATTTTACATGGGCTGCGTCCCACGTCTATAAATAGATGAACAGTACTCCCGTACTGTTCACGCTGACTTGGCATTTGCTTTTGCGTCATCCTTGTACTTTTGTCTTCCTGCAATCCGAAGGTACACTTGTAATCTAAAATCATTTCTATTGTTATGCAATAATAAAATAGAAATGATATTATGAGATTTAAATGTTTATATTACTTTTGATGCCGCGCGTAAGTCTTTCGTCATAGCTTATTATGCTTACGAAGATATATTATTTGTAACCTTCGTCCGGAGCACATTATATCCCGAAGGGAAATAATGTTTCAAAGGACGAAGGACCTTATCATTTAACACTTTTTATGTTGCCTTGTTCTTAATCCGAAGCATTTGAGAACAAGTCACCAACACATAGGAAGATCCACGCTGGTTCACGGAGCATGGTCATGCAGGGTGAAGGTTATCTATGGCCAAGGGACGGGGTAAGGATAGGAGAGCACTGTAGTGGATATTTCTACCAGTGATATTTCTACTGATGGCCTGATTTTGAATATCTCTGCCCTCCCTTATCTCTACCATCTCCCATACCCAAATAGGACACGGCAAGGAAAACAAAAAGATCAAAGTTAGATATTTCTACATTTGGAATGTACAGCTCTTGACTGATCCACCCATCTTCAGTTAGCTTTTTGTCTTAATTTTGATTAAGAACAGGGCAATCATCATTAACAGAACTTGGTCATTAGTCCAAGGTCTACCAAGTGTTTATAGATTTCATAGACCCAAACCTCCTAGATTAGAAGTTATGGCATCCAAAAGTTGACTGCAAGATCTAGTTACCATTTCTTTTTGCCTGAACCAATCTTCAGTTCAGTTGGCCTTCCCCTTTCGACAGAGTCCTTTTTGGGCGCCTATATCTTCCAAGTTTACATAATGTCAAGCTAGGGTCCCTTAATAAACTTTGCTCATGGATACTACCTCTCCAACTTTGCTTCAATTCTTCTAGCATAAAGCCACACATGATACTTTTTACAAGGCCTCAAAGTGCAGCAGACAGGCAATATTCAGAATAGGTTGTTCTGATTGATAGCCTGAAACTGCTAGTCTAACAGCTCGACTTTGAGCAGCTTTTTCTTTAATACTTATATAGGATCAAGCCTACTTGTCTTAGGAACACTTAATCACCTTCTAATGGTCTCTAATTTATCTACACAGCTCATAGACTTTAACCCACTAGATTGGTCACAAAAGACTCCAAACCTAGCTCAATTCACTGCCTTATAAGTTTCAGATTACTGTGTTCAGTCTAAAAATTCAGAGTTCTGTTAGCTCTGTTTTGGGGTGTGTTTTCATGAGATTTCATAGGGTTTTAGGGTTGGGTTTCTCAAAAGAACTTGTTGGGACCATGCTTCGTCGCCGAAGGTCCTGCAGGAAGAAACATTTTCGGTTGAAGCTGTCTGTACGTAATGCCGAAGGGTGCCGTCCATGAAGCTTCGGAGTTACAAATCGACTTAAAGATAGAATGACCTTTTAGTCCATAAGAGTTTGAGTCAATGTTGTAAACTTTTATGAGGGGTATGATCGTAATTGTTCACAGGCTGTGTCCTGTGCCTATAAATAGTGAACAGTATTCCTTTACTGCTCACGGATTCCTGTAATTGCAATCGCATTACCCGGAAATTATCATTTGTCAAGGCAGAGGTATAAACGTATTGTTTAAACATTTAAGATTTATATAACGTAATAAATGATGTCATTTATTTCCAATTTAACTATCTCTAATACTTTATGTCCTGCGATTATTCCGCATTACCTTCGAGAACAAAATTACGAAGGTGATACTTTCGTAATTTTGTTATTATAACCTTCGTCCGAAGTTCATCGAACCCTCGGGGAAATAATGTTTCAGCGGATGAAGGACATCGATATTTAACATTTTATGTTGCCTTGTTCTTAATTCATAGCATTTGAGAACAAGTCCCCAACATTGGCACCCACCTCCGGTCAACACACTTCCACTTTTTTGAGCTGATGGCTTCGTTCAATGATCAAGCTGGAGCTTCTTCGGCCCCGAAGCTGGTACTCCCGATAACAGGTGGTTCATGCTCAGAGCCAGCCAACAAAAAGCAGAAGAAGGAAGCACAGAGAAGGGTACAGCATGTTGGGGTGCAAGGACCCTTCATCAAGTCAAGATGGTCTCACATTCCAATTACCTTCTCCCAAGAGGATCTTCAACTCAAGGATTACCCACACAATGATGTTATGGTTATCTCTTGTGTGATCAAAGGATTTCTGGTCCATAATGTTTTGGTTGACACAGGCAGCGCAGCTGATATCATATTTGCTAAAGCTTTCAGACAAATGCAAGAGCCCGAAGACAAGATCCATGATGCTACGCACCCTCTTTGTGGCTTCGGAGGACGGCAAATTGTAGCACTTGGGAAGATTACCATGCCAGTAACCTTCGGATTTGTTAACAACACAAGGACTGAGCAAATTGTGTTTGATATTGTTGACATGGAGTATCCTTACAATGCTAGCATTGGTCGCGGTACTCTCAATGCCTTCGAAGCAATTCTTCACCCAGCTTACCTCTGCATGAAGATACCTTTGGACCAAGGGCCTATTGCTATTCATGGAAGTCAGGAAGCTGCCAGAAGGGCCGAAGGAAATTGGACAGATTCAAAAGCAATCCATAACATAGATGGAGCTGAGGCCTGTGAGCAATACAAGTTCAGAAGGGAAAAAGCTGCTTCAGCTGACCAGCCGAAGCCCATGCTCTTATGTGAGGATATAGCAGATCAGAGGGTGCTATTGGGATCTCAATTGTCTGAAGAGCAGGAAAAAACCTTGATAAGGTTTCTGTTCAACAATAAAGATGTTTTTGCTTGGTCAGCTAATGATCTTTGTGGAGTTAACAGGGATGTTATTGAGCATTCGCTCAATGTCGATCCATCCTTTAGACCCAGAAAGCAGAGGCTACGGAAGATGTCTGATGACAAGGCCGAAGGTGCTCGGAATGAAGTGAAAAGACTTCTCAGTGCCGGAGTTATTAGAGAAGTAAAATACCCAGAATGGTTGGCTAACACTGTTATGGTGAAGAAGGCCAATGGTAAATGGAGAATGTGTATTGATTTTACTGACCTCAATAAGGCTTGTCCGAAGGACGAGTTTCCATTGCCAAGGATAGATTCCTTAGTCGATGCAGCAGTTTCATCAGAGCTTATGAGTTTGCTGGATTGCTATTCAGGCTATCATCAAATCTAGATGAAGAAGGAGGATGAACCGAAAACCAGCTTCATAACCCCTAGTGGGACATATTGCTACCTTCGGATGCCTGAGGGGCTTAAAATGCTGGAGGAAGCTTCAGCAGAATGACACCGAAGGTTCTCCATTCTCAGATAGGCAGGAATGTACTAACTTATGTTGATGACATCATTGTAAAAAGCACGAAGCAAGATAACCACATTGCTGATTTACAGGAGACCTTCGCTAATTTTAGACAGGCTGGTTTAAAGCTGAATCCAGAAAAATGTGTCTTCGGAGTAAAGAAGGGGAAATTTCTTGGTTGCCTAGTTTCAACAAAGGGAATTGAGGCTAATCCAAGTAAAATCGAAGCTATACTTCGAATGGAACCACCAAGTACAAAAAAGGGGGCTCAAAGATTGACGGGAAGGCTGGCATCTCTCAACAGATTCATATCCAGATCAGCAGAGAGAAACTTACCATTCTTCAAAGTGCTGACGTCAGCCGAAGTCTTTCAATGGGGACCAATCTAGCAGAAAGCCTTCGAAGAGCTGAAGCAATATTTGATAGATCTAACAACATTAACTCCACCAACGCCAGGGGCTCCTTTGTTATTATATGTGGCAGCTTCGCACTCAGCGGTAAGTGCAGCACTTGTCCAGGAGAAGCTTGAAGGCCAAGTTAAGAGGCAAGCCCCAATATATTTCGTATCCGAGGTTCTTAGTTTATCGAAGAAAAATTATACAGAATTAGAGAAGGTATTGTATGCTGTTTTGATGGCCTCTAGGAAGCTTCGGCATTACTTTCAAGCTTACAACATAATTGTTCCTTCTTCGCAACCTCTGAAGGATATTATGAGAAACCGAGAAGCTACTGGAAGGATTGGAAAATGGGCTGCAGAGCTCAATGATTTTTGTATTGATTATGTTCATAGATCCTCGATTCAGTCCCAGGCGTTAGCAGACTTCATTGCTGACTGGACGCCAGGGGCTCAGGAGGAAGAAACAAATAAAGATGCCGAAGCATGGACAGTGTTTTGCGATGGGTCTTGGGGAACCTTCGGAGCAGGAGCGGCTGCTGTGTTGGTTTCACCTTCCAAAGTTAAAACTTGTTATGCGGCAAGACTTGATTTTAGTTGCACAAATAATATCGCTGAATATGAAGCTCTGCTCTTGGGTCTTCAGAAGTTAAAGGCAATGGGAATCAGAAGGGCCATTCTTAAAACTGATTCTCAAGTTATTTCTGGTCATGTTGACAAGAGCTATAAAGCAAGAGACCCAAAGCTTGAAAAGTATCTAGATACAGTCCGAAGGATTGAGGATTCCTTCGAAGGTTTCTCTGTCAAAAATATTCCTCGTGGAGAAAATGAATACGCTGATCTATTGTCCAAGTCAGCAGCCCAGGCGCTGCCTATACCTTCGGAAGTATTTTTCGAAACAATAAAAGCACCTTCGGTCGAGCTTCTTGAAAGAGCAATCCTTAATATATCCCCTGTTTATAGCGAGGATTGGAGAACTGAGATCGTCTCTTTCCTTCAGGGTAATTTTCTTTCAGACGACGAAGCTTATAACAGGAGAATAGAAGCAAGAGCTCGACCATATGTCATAATAGAGGGGGAGTTATACAAGCATGGGGTTTGTTCCTCATTGCTCAAGTGTTTATCCAGATCCGAAGGTATAAAATTAATGAAGGAAATACATGCAGGCCTGTGTGGATCTCACATTGGATCTAGGCCCTTGCTCGGGAAAGTTTTTCGCCAAGGATTTTATTGGCCAAAGGCAGCTTCGGATGCAGCGGACATAGTCCAAAAGTGCGAAGGTTGTCAGAAATGTGCAAGAGATCAAAAACAACCTTCGTCTTTAACTTAATTAATACAACCCACTTGGCCGTTGCAGAGGTGGGGCCTTGATTTGCTAGGCCCATTACCACCAGCACAGGGGAACTTAAGATATGTGGTAGTGGCAGTGGAGTATTTTTCCAAATGGATTGAGGCAAAGCCCTTAGCCACAATAACTTCATTTACTATTCAAAAGTTTTTTTGGCAGAATATTGTTTGTCGCTTCGGAGTGCCAAAGGCCATTACTGTGGACAATGGGACACAGTTTGATTCTGAAGCCTTCAGAGAATTTTGTGATCAAATTGGCACGAAGATCCATTTTGCATCAGTTCGACACCCAGAGTCAAATGGACTTGTCGAAAGAGCTAATGGGATCATAATGACAGGAATAATGAAGTCAATCTTCAACCAGCCCAGGGGAAAATGGCCTGACGAACTAATCAAAGTGGTATGGAGCCATAATACAACCATGTCAAGGTCAACAGGTTTTACGCCCTTTAAACTATTGTTCGGTGATGAAGCAATAACCCCCAGAAGAGGCCAAAGCAGTATCAATAAGGATAGTAGCTTCGGCAGAAGGCAAAGACGAAGCTGATTGCTCTGTAGAAAAAGATGCTATTGAGGGGATCAGACTTCAAGCTATGGAAAACATCAATAAATATCAAGCTGAAACAATAAAATGGCGTGACAGAAAAGTCAAGCTGAAGAACATTGAACCAGGACACTTGGTACTTCGAAGAGTAGCCAACCCTGAAACAGCAGACAAATTACAGCTGAAGTGGGAAGGCCCCTTTTTGGTAGTATCTTCGTCAAGACCCGGCTCCTACAAATTGAAGGATATGGACGACAACGACATTCCTAGATCATGGAATGCGGATGAGCTTCGACGATATTATGTTTAGCTTGATGTAATTTTTTATATTCTTTTTCGTGGCACCCTTTTCCTTTCCAAAGGGGGGGAAAGGTTTTTAATGGGGCCACAACATGTAATTTTCCTTATTTCAATTTTATGAGAGTGATATCCCCCAAAAAATGTAAATGTAAATGCAAAAGGAAAAAGAAAAGGAAACAGGGAGAAGCTCAAAAGTCGTTCCTAAGGGAATGCAGGGCTTACAGCGAAAAATAAGCGCTGATTCCGCTGAAAGTAAAAGGAGAAGAAGCTCCTAAGGGAGGCTTACAGCGAAAAATAAGCGCTGATTCCGCTGAAAGTAAAAGGCGAAGAAGCTCCTAAGGGAGGCTTACAGCGAAAAGTCAACGCTGAAGGGATATGATTATGTATTTTGATATTCATTTGCACAATACATCTCATCATGTCATTTGCATTCATAAACATGCATTTAGACATATATAGAATCATCATTATACCGCACAAAACACAGATGCTTCGGTGATGAGGAAAAACTCGAAGGAAAATTTTTTATGCTTCGTTGTGTACGAAAAGAAGGGAAGGTGTTTTTCGCCTTCGGCTTAAAAGAGAAGTTTCGTCCATAGCAAAGCAGCTTGTACGCAGATAGCAGAAATAAAATATATTACAAGGTATGTACAAATTTACATAAGTTGTTCCATAACTATATTACAAAAGTTTCTCCAGAATTTTTGCAGGAAAGTATATTGTAAACAACTATCAAGCTTCAGGCTAGGCGTCGTCAAACTTCAACTTTGTCATTCTCCAGCTTCGTCATCCTGCGTATATCAAACAACAAAATAAGAAAGGTGCAAATTTCAAGGAGAAGGTAAAAGTAACAAAAATAAGTTTCTTACCGGCTTAAGATGACTTCGAGCTTCGTCACCCGCCATTTTTCGCCCGCCATTTACCCAGATCTGGGTCATGAATCTATTTCCAATGCTTCGGGCTAGGCTTGGGATATGTATCAGATCTGATGTTGATAAGCTGAAGTTTGGTCTGTTCACAATATTTCCATGTGTGCAGCCAGCCTTCAGAAAAGCGGTGGCCGTGCCCCGAGAAGCTACCAGGGCGCAGAAGTCGGCATGCCCACCAATAACTTCGTCAAGGGCATCAACCTCGCCTTCAATATATTCTAACGTGCTGGGCAGATTATCAGCTGAAGGTGTAAATTTTGCAGAGCTGGCTCCGACAGAATGAAACACATCCTTCAGCCGTTGCACGCATCGGCTGCCGAAGCTTAGGCATTTCCCTTGAAGTTCTTTAAAGGATTTCTGCAAATTTGAATTTTTATCCACCTCAGTTTTCAGGCTTGCTTCGAGATATTTCTTTTCTTGCTCAAATTTTTCTGACTGTTGGAGCAATTCATTCTTTAAGCTGTTATTCTCAGTTTGGACTTCAGCCAAAGAACCCTCCATAGTCTGAATAATAAAATCTTTCTTTTCTAATGCACCTTCGTGCTCTTTGACCATCATTTCAAGATCTTGGATGGTGAAATCCTTCTTTTTCAAATCAGCTTCGTTGTTTTCAACTTTTTCAGCCAAATTTTGGATGACGGCTTTGTTTTTCTCTTCTTCGAGATCTTGTTGCATTTTTAGAACCTTACTTAACAGTATGCTCTGTCGAAAAGATCTTCGTTAGAAAATGACCTAAAAGATAATAATAATAATAATAATAATAATAAAATAACAAAAATATTTGTTACCTTGAAGTTAGCATAAAGCAAACTTCCAGCGATATGGTGTCGTTGGTAACGCAGAGGTCCACTTCCAACTTCGGCAAGCCAATGTTTTTGCAGAGAGTTCTAACAATTTTAGCTTCGCTGTGGTTTCGAAGGCACCTCAGTTTTCCTTCGTTAACCCCACCAAACAGTGTAGCCCCTGGCTTATATTCGCAGACTATGGCACATCTTTTAAGCTCTGCTTTTTCAGCGTCTGTCAGCTCTTGCCCAAGTAAATCTTGAAATTCAAAATCTTCCTCCTCCAAAATGTCTTCAGCTTGTTTTTCCCCTTTTCAGTGCCTGTGCTCGCCGCGGCCACAGCAGATTCTTCCTTAGTCATTTTTAAGAGTATGTTATCAATAACTTCAAGTGTCTCGTCCAGGTTCAGATCTTCTGTGGCCCCAGTTTCAACTCCGACAGCTTCGGCTGCGCCAGTTTCAGCTTCGAAGGTTTCCGCTCTTGTGGTTTCGGCTGTGGCGCCTTTAGCTTCGGCAGTTTCGGCAGTTTGGTCAATAGCAATTCTTGATGCCGGTGTCGGTAATGGTGTCCCATGAATTACATCTGCTATTTGAATAATACTTCGTTTTTTCGGCAGTGCAGGACCTTCTTCTGCCGAAGCTGCCTTGTCCTTCTGAAAAAACTTCGTCAGTTCCAACGCCAGCGGACTTAGCTTGACAGGCAAGGGTTCAGTCATTACCTTCATAATCTCTTCTACTTCAACAGCAGAAGGCGTTGCAGGAGTATCTTCTTCTTGAACCAACGTTCTTGGTTCTGGAGATGCAGTTTTCCTCTTTCCTGCAGTGGCCACCTTCGGCTCAGGATTTAACTCTTCAGGGCTAAGTTTTTCAGAATCTCCCCTTTTCTTTTTGGTTACCTTGGCGACCTCTTCGTCAGCAGCGCTGGAAATTCTTTTTCGCTTTAGGCCTCCAGCATCTCCGCCCAGGCGATCATAATTAGCATATTCAAAGCCTATGGCATCAAGCACCCTATTCAGCCTTCGCTTCGGCCGAGTGCCGAAGGCTGCTGTCATCAGCTGGTCCTCTTTTTTGGAGTAATTTCCAAGGATTTCATTACTCATTACTTCAATTGTATCGAGCCATTCTTGATAGGGTGCTTTAAAATATTTCTTAAACTTATAATAATAGGGTAGTCGGACAAGCTCCCCTTCTTTCTTTTCTCCTTTAAGCTTCGGCATAGTCCACTCCTTCATAGTCGGAAATACTCTGAAGGCCAGAAATTCCTGCACTAAATCTCTAGCGCCAACGTGTTCTGCAATAATTTTGAATTCAGCCAGTGCGGCCCAAGTTGGACCTTGAGTTGCCATTCTACAATGGGGTCTTGTTTCTCCGAAGATCAGTTCAAGAGGGCTCTGTACTAGCTTCTCTCTATCTTCGTTAACTTTAACATAAAACCATTCTGACTTCCAGCCTGCCGGCCATTTGCTTCGGTAGCTAATTACAGGAAATTTTGTGGTCCTCCGATAGGCAAAATTGTAGCAACCAAAATTTTCGTGCAACCCATCCTTTCTGGACTTAGTCTGTTAAAGCAGCTCATGTACTCGACAGAAGCTGTCGGCAAACGGCTCCACCGCCTGGCTTCGGAGAGCCCAGATATAAACGCTAAGCCTGACAATAGCGTTAGGGGTCAGTTGGTGAAAATAGACCCCAAATCTTTGCAGCACATCAGAAATCATTCTATTCAAAGGAAATCTCAACCCAGCCTTTAAAAACTCTTGAAAATAACTATTTCATCCTTTTTCTGGCTTCGGGGTAGTCTCCTCTCCCCCGAAGCGAAGTAGCTTCTTCTCATCTTCTCTGGAATAGCCCGCCTTTACCATTTTGGAGAAATCCGCCTTGGAGATAGTCGACTTCCCGAAGTCCAAATGGCTAGGCTTGCTCGGTACTGCGATATGGTAATCATCGTCAGAATCAGCTTCCTCAATATCTCCTCGTTCTGCTTCGGCAGCAGCCTGTTCTGTTTCGGCAGTAGGGATTCTTTCCGAAGTCACCAATCCGGATCGCTGCATTGCTTCGGAGATAGGAACAGTCTCTGCATCTTCGACTTCGTCTCTCTCACGCTCAACTCTAGCAGTAGAGCGCAATCTGGCCATTCAATTTTGAATTTCTTGAAAGATTTCTCGGGAACTAAATAACCTCTTCTCCCGAAGCTTTTCTTCTGACGAAGTAGATACCAAATTGGAGCTTCGTCTGAATCCGAGAGTCGAGCTTCGGCTATGGTTAAAATTTTTGGCAGCAAAACAGTGCAATAGCAATGAATGCTGTGGTAACTTCACACCTACCTGACTGTTTATATAGCGCTGCAGGTAAGAAGGTGAATCGTCAGGATTTTTACACCAGGCAAACAGCTGCTCGCACCCGCTGTGTGGTGGGCCGCAAAGACCAAAATAGCGAACCTGCATGGTGGGACCGCTACGCGCTCGGAAACTGTATCGTTTCTCGACAACGAGCTCCGGGAAGGTGTTTTTCGGACCTTCGGCTTCCTGAAGCCTAGGAGACTTTTTTCACGGATCAAGCTCATTATGAAAAACGATCTAGCACCGCGAAGGGGCTACTGTTGGGACCATGCTTCATCGCCGAAGGTCCTACAGGAAGAAACAGTTTCGGTTGAAGCTGTCTGTATGTAATGCCGAAGGGTGCCGTCCATGAAGCTTCGGAGTTACAAACCGACTTAAAGATAGAATGACCTTTTAGTCCATAAGAGTTTGAGTCGATGTTGTAAACTTTTATGAGGGGTATGATCGTAATTGTTCACAGGCTGTGTCCTGTGCCTATAAATAGTGAACAGTATTCCTTTACTGCTCACGGATTCCTGTAATTGCAATCGCATTACCCGGAAATTATCATTTGTCAAGGCAGAGGTATAAACGTATTGTTTAAACATTTAAGATTTATATAACGTAATAAATGATGTCATTTATTTCCAATTTAACTATCTTTAATACTTTATGTCCTGCGATTATTCTGCATTACCTTCGAGAACAAAATTACGAAGGTGATACTTTCGTAATTTTGTTATTATAACCTTCGTCCGAAGTTCATCGAACCCTCGGGGAAATAATGTTTCAGCGGACGAAGGACATCGATATTTAACATTTTATGTTGCCTTGTTCTTAATTCATAGCATTTGAGAACAAGTCCCCAACAGAACTTATACCCCTATAGTAGATCTACAAATTTGATGTGTTGACCTAGGGCAAAATCCTCATAATTTGGAAGATATAGGGCTTCAAAGTTGTACCAATTCACTGAAATTCAGACTTAGCCTATTGGAGCACAAACGTGGTCTTTTTGCAAATAAGCCCATAACTTATGGTTTCATTTGCAAATCTCCAAATATGTGAACCATATGACTTAAGATAACCTATTTCCATGATTTTTTGCACTTAGGTCCAAAAATGTGCACACTTTTATAGATAACTCCCTAGGGTTTCAGTCCAGGGTTTTCCAGGGGTCTATTAGGGTTTTTGGTACTTCTAGGGTTTGGATGTTATCGATTCCTATTAGGGTTGATGACCCATGACCATTTCTAATAAGTTTTGAGAATTTAACTTATTTAGGTTTTTATTAACACTCAAAGCTCGAATTAGGTTTAAGTATCCTACCTTAGGGTTTTGCCCATGACATGTCACCTCAATACAATTTATTTAAAATCTTTGCCTAGTGAATGCACTCTAGGTGTGACAAACACATGATATGCTCATGCCTATGATGTCATGCTCAAGTTTTAGTGATAGTAACACCAGGGGTGTTACATCCTTCCTCCCATAAAAGAATCTCGTCCCGAGATTATAAGTCCTAGGGCAAGTAATGGAAAAGGAAACATGTCATACTTTTATTTCCTTATTTTTGGTAAAAGGTAGGGGTGGTATGGGGTTCATTCCTTTATTATAACAGGTGTACACATCTTATAAATTACACGAAGCTAAAAAGCCTGGGAAATTCTTATCTAAAAGTCTTGAGTTTCCCAAGTAGCTTCATCTTCCATGTGTTGGTGCCACTGTATCTTGTAAAACTTGAGAGTTTTCCTTCGAGTAATCCTGTCCTTTTGATCCAAGACTCGAATAGGATGTTCTAAATATGTCAAGTCTGGTTTTAAGGCAACATCCGTTACTTGAATGGTTCGATCGGGAACCCGAAGACACTTCTTCAATTGAGACACATGGAACACATTATGTACTACAAACAGGGTTTCAGGTAACTGGAGTCGGTATGCCACTGGTCCATATCTTTCAAGGATAGTGTTGGGGACTTGTTCTCAAATACTATGAATTAAGAACAAGGCAACACAGAAAAGATTAACGGTTAATGCCCTTCGTCCTTCGAAGCATTATTTCCCTCAGGATATAATGATCTTCAGACGAAGGTCATGAAGGATGTACCTTCATCATCACAATATGTACTAATTGAAAGGAAAAGCATATGAAACATGAAAGATAACATAGATAATTATATGACATTATATGACATTATAATATATACCTCTTATTATATAATCATGAATAGATAGGAACAATATCAAATTACATTTATACCTTCGTTTTTGACAGAAGATGAGAGTACAAGCGTGACGCACAAGCGGGTACAAATCAGCGTGAACAGTACGAGAGTACTATTCACCTATTTATAGGCACGGGACGCAGCCCATGAGAAATTACAATTATACCCTTTACATTTACTATTGGCTTATAGAAAAATCTATGAGGACTGAACAACCTTTCCCCCTTAAGTCGGTTCCCTTTTCTGCAATTTAGCCGAAGCTCCCTTCTATGCAGCTTCGGAGCGACGGCAACCTTCGTCACGATCATGCTCCTCATCGTGTATGCTTTTATCATAATCCGAAGATACCTGTCCATGAATCATACTTGGAAGACATTGTTAAATTATGTTTTTGAGGACCTTTGGAGGACGAAGGCCCCCAACAGTAGCCCCTCGCAGTATTAATTTGTTTAAGATAACGAATTCAGACTGCGACATGGACGAAGGCCTTAAGCCAAAGGTCCGAAAAAACACCTTCCCTTTGCTAGAGTAGCAACAGTCAATGACAGACGGGACCCTCCATTTTGGAGCGTGTCGATCGTATAAATAAGAACTCACCCTGACCACATTTGGTACGCTACTTGTCGCTTGCTTTGTTTGCCCTATTTTCAAGCTCTTGCTTACCAACACTTGCTTAGTTTCTCAAATTCCCTAAGCTTCGGTTTTAAGGATGCATTTTCACCATTCTCGAAGAAAAGATGTCTCAGGACAAAAAGGTTGCCACTGAGACGAAGCTGACCGAGGAGGAGAAGCTCCTTGAAGAGAAGACTGCTGGATTTGTTGAATCAATAGAAAAGACAAATACAGAGAAGATTACTAAAGAAATACTAGAAGGCTTGTCTGAAGATACCGATGATAGAGACAACTATGATATGGAGAGTGGAGGCAAAGACTCTGAAGATCGGCCCTGGCGACCAAGTCATACAGTCTTCGAGAAATCAACTATCAAATAGAGTCATCTTGATAATATGAGAGGAAGGTACTTTCGAGATATGTCTATTGTGAGGGCTGACATAGACAGGGCCATTCCTGCTCCTGAAGAAAATGAAGTTGTGATCTTCCGAAGCTTCTTCAAAGCTGGACTTCAGTTCCCGTTGAGTAGATTTGTGGTTGAAGTTTTGAAGACATACCAGATCTACCTTCATCAGATTACTCCCGAAGCGATTATTATGATGGGGATTTTCGTCTGGGCTGTGAGAAGTCAAGGTCTGGAGCCAAGCGCAAGATGTTTTTGCAGTATGCACGAGCTCTCGTATGAGACGAAGGCCTAGGGTAAAGAACAATATCACAACAATTTCGGCTGCTACAGCTTTATTGCCCGCTCCGGCGCAAGTTATCTAGTGCCAACATTCCGGAAGAGGTGGCCCGGAGACTGGATGAAAGTATGGTTCTATGTAAAGAATGATTTAAAGGCGAGAGAAGATATTAAAGAGATCATCATGCGCCCCATTTGGTCCCGCTTCGGCCTTCAGAAGCTGAAGGTTGAAATTGACGAGGCAGCCGAAGCATGCCGAAGGGCTTTCAGCACAGTTTGCTCTTTTGTTGGGACAAGGGACTTGCTTCAAGAGCATATAGCCTTCAGAATATGGCCACTTGTAGAAATGCTGAAGGACACCATTACTAATCCTAGCGAAGGCGGCCTAGTTCGACTGAAGTACACCTTCAGGTTTGGGGACAAATTTGTCGAACCAGATGATGACTGGCTGAAGTGTATTGAAAATACTAGTGATGAATTACTTGGAGCATATTCCAAGTCCGAAGATAATGCACTATCTGCAGCCTTCGGGAGCCGAAAAAAGAAAAGATTAAATAGGGTTTTTGATGCTATTGGATTTGTGTACCCTGACTATCGCTACTCACCATGGGGGTAGAAAAGAAAGGGTGTATCCTCTAAAAAGGTTGCTGCTTCGGCTGCTCCAAGCGAGCCTGCGCCGAAGGGTCAAAAATTGAAGGTCCTTACCCACCGACCACGTTACATTGAACCGGCCGTAGTGCCTGAATTTGGCGGGGAGACATCTTCAGCTACTGAGCCGAAAGAACCTGTTCCTCCCACGCAGAAGATTGAAAAGCCGGCTGTAGCGCCGAAGGCTCCTTCGATTAGGTTGATTGAAACAAAAGCTATCGAAGATAAGACTGAAAGGTAAAAAAATTGAAAAAACAACAAGTGCGTCAGGGATTCTAAGTCCTTCGACAGAAGCAACAGTGCTGATGGCAGAGAAAAGTTTTGCCGTAACTCCTAGAAGGAGAAGGATGGCGAATGTATTGGATATTTTAGAAACACCGGATTCCAAACGCCCCTCTTCCTCAAAGAAGACTGCCGAAGCTGTCAAAACGCAAGACAAAGCTGATCCTAAGCAAATAGAAGCCGAAGCTATAACGACCCAGGATGAAACTGGGGCAGGGCCCAAAGTGCCTGCTGAGACGAGGCTTGCCACACCCGAGCAGGAGGCCGAAGAAATACCTTCAGATATTAATATAGCTTTTGAAAAAATTGTGGCCAAAGAAACCAAATCCCTTATCCCCAAAGCATCCTCTGAAGATCTTGATTACATCGTTCGACACGCTACGGGAAAGAAATTATCTAAAGAAGAAAATTTTGAAGCCAATCACTATGCCCGGGAACTGAAGTATCCGAAGGGGGCCTTAGTGTTTAACGGTACGAATGAAGATGATTTCTTGTATTGTCTCCTGGACAACAAAGAATTATCCGTCTGCCGGGAGATGGCCAGAAGCATGGGTTTCCCGAAGCTCGAGGCTGGGCTTTGCGCCATGACGAAGGAAGATCTAGCAGATAGCCTTGCATACAACAGTCTGAAGGTACAAAAGTTGTAAATTTTGAAGCTTATGGATTATGTAATAAAGCCTTTTACTCTCATGTTAATTCATTCATTCTTTCTTGTAGGGCTTAATACTTAGCAATGCCTTAAGCGCGCAAAAGAATGCTGAAGATGAGAGCTGCACTATTGCTCTTAACAACCTTCGAACAGAGGTTATCAAGCTGAGAAATGAAGCCATGGAAAAAGACAAAATTCTACTTACATTGGTGGACAAAGTAAAGGGGGATGAAGCTAACTTCAAGGCTCAATCTGAAATTCAAAAGAATGAGATTGAAGACCTTTGAAAACAACTGGCTGAGGCCAAATTAAAATGCGTTGTTGCTGAAGCTGACCGAGATGCCAGTGAGTACTGGAAAAATTATTTTGAAAAAATAGTTGCAGAGCTTCGCGCATCAAAAGAAAGATGTTTTGAAAAATCTGTGGAATGCGTAAAAAAGATAGAGACTAGCTTTGCCAACGTGGGCGCATATTCAAGCGAAAACAACTTCATACGAGGCGACCCTGAGGGCATCATTGAGTGGATCAGTAATGAAGCCGAAGCTTTTGAAGAGATTTTGAGTGACCGTGGGGACGTCTGTGCATTCTCTGGTGCGAGGGGGTTGGAGCCATTTTGGAGAAGGCAGGTTGTGAACATGTTAAAACCTTGGCTCAGACCGAAGCTGCTTTCTCCGTCGACGATACGAAGGACCCTTCAGCCAAACCGAGTTTAATAGGTGGAAAATTTTTCACTGATATATGGGAAAACGGTGGCCGAGGGATGGCTCATGAAATAATGAAGAAGAGCGAAAATGATATTCATGACTCTCGAGAAGCAGCAAAAGAAGCTGAAAGAGCAGCGGAACTCGAAAGACGAATAGGTATTACTTAATGGCTTTTAGCTTTGTTATTTTTGACTTCGAGCTAACTGATGTTTTCTACTGCAGCTGAACTTCCTCCTCCACTAGAGCCATTCGACCCACTGGCCGACCCAGAAATGAAGGCAATAGAAATCATTAATGTGGCCGAAGCTATTGTAGATGAAGTTGTTACCAAACTGCTAACCGAAGCTGTAGAAAAAGTTCTGAACGAAGAAGAGTAGCTATTGTAAAAACATTTTCTAGAATATTAATGTAACACTTGCTGAACTATGTTTATAATATTTGGTGCTTACAAGATCTGAATGTAATATATGAATTGCTTGTAATTCAGTTCTTTGTGATGCATGAAACTTTTTGTACATATCGTTTTTGAGCCTTCGGCGAAAAAACACCTTCCCTTCTTTTCATGCTTCGTAAATAAGAGTTTTTATGCTTCGTAAGAATCATCCACCCTTTGTAAAGAACATCCAAGCTTCGTAAAAACATTAATGCTTCGTAAAAAATAGATTTCTTCTTCCATATCAGAGCTGATGAAGTTGTACTTCTTCAAAACTTATTTTGTGCCTTAGCACAACTTCACTTCTTCGAAACATTCTCCGAAGATTAACATTGTATCCCCTTCTTGTGCCATTGATGCAATATGATGTATGATGTTATGTTATGCGAAATGATGTGATGATGTTATGTTATGTGAAATGATGTTTATGTCGAAGACACACTCGCACCGCATAGTGGAATACACAATCTGTTTGCCGCTTATTTTTCGGCTTCACCGCTTATTTTTTGGGGTATCAGCGCTGACTTTTCGCTGTAAGTTCTGCATCCCCTTAGGAACGTCTTTTAAACTTCTTCGCCTTCTATTTTGGCGGTAGTCGCGTTGACTTTTCGTGTTTCGCCTTATATTTCGGTGGTATTTGGCTCTGCATTCCCTTTGGAACGACTTTTGAGTAGAAAACTTAACCTGCGCTCCCTAAGGAACGACTTTTTGTAGCTTCGGCAAACTTACGCTGCGTTCCTTAGGAATGACTTTTGGTAGCTTCGGTAAAACATGCAATGTGATTTTTAGCCCCACATTCTCTTAGGAACGACTTTTGAGCTTCAGTAATTTTTGAACTTCGTGGGTCTATGGAGGAGATATATTTCACTATGGCAAGAACGAAGCTATTACAAGAAATTTGAAATGGCAAGAAAACTAAGTTTACAATAATTGTTTCTTATTAAAGATGAAAATGACAATGAATGTAAAACTGTTTCAATGGTAGGATATCTCTCAATAGATGTGTTTCGACTCTGGCACAGTACTGTTGACTGTGTAAGCTTCGGACTCCTCCCTGAAATCTCGCTGTTGATGGGTCTGTTGGCTCCCTTCTGGCTATTGGCCTCGTGAATATGCATGTTGTAGTGGTGGCGGAGGCGGAGGCTGTGGCCAGGACGCCTGTAGCTGGCTAGCCGAAGCAACAGAAGCTGCAGGATGGTTACCCACATACTCTGGTATGTAGGGTGAGTGATACGAAGCGGTGTGCATGACCTACTTTGGCTGGTTCTGCTGAGCTGCAGCTTCTGCTATTTCCTTTTGTTTCTGAATGGTGACATGGCACATCCTTGTAGTATGGCCCTTGTCCTTACCACAGAATAAGCAATGAATTTTTCTGGGCTGATCCCCAAACCTTCCTTCGAAGCCCCTAGCGCCTCTGCCTCTTGGGGCTGATGGCCGAAAAGAGCTTTGTTACTGCCCCGAAGATTGTGAAGTATATTGTGACTTCTGCAGCTGACTTCCTCTGTCATCACTCTGGGTGGAGTGAATTGACCTGACATGCCTTGGGTGGATTCTTCCTCCGAAGCCCCTGGTCATCTCAGAGAACCTGTAGGCTTCCTCCCTTCTTTGGTGCAAGTCATTGTCAGCCCGGATGTATTCATCCATCTTTTGGAGCAACTTCTCCAGGGTCTGAGGGGGCTTCCTGGCGAAGTATTGGGTCGTAGGTCCTGGCCGAAGCCCTTTGATCATGGCCTGCCCTTAAACACAAGAACCTTCGGACATACACCTGGAGGTATTCTTTGTGGTCTTGCGTTCACTGGAACAAAGCTTGAGCAGTAACCGGCTTCGTCTGAAACCCTTGGAAACTGGTGATCAACATGTCCTTCAGCTTCTGCCATGATGTGATTGTTCCTGGCCGAAGAGAGGAGTACTAGGTTAGCGCAACATTCTTGACTGCCATGACGAAAGATTTTGCCATGACTGCGGTATTGCCCCCATATGAAGATATGGTTGCTTCGTAGCTCATCAAAAACTGCTTCAGATCTGAGTGTCGATCATACATGGGGAGCTGGGGTGACTTGTATGATGGGGGGCATGGGGTAGCCTGCAGTTCTGCTGACAGAGGAGAAGCATTATCAAAAGCAAAATTTCCATGATGGAAATCATCATACCATCCATCCTCGTTGAAGAAGCCTTCTTGATGAAGATCCCTATGTTGGGGCCTTCGTTCTTGTTCGTCTTGAGCAAGATGGCGTACTTCTTCAGTGGCTTCGTCAATCTGCCTTTGAAGATCAGCTAGTCAGGCCATCTTCTCCTTCTTCCTTTGTATTTGCTGATGAAGTATCTCCATGTTTCTGATTTCTTGGTCCAACTCTTCCTCCTGGAGTCTTGGGCTAGTGGCCTTCCTCTTCTGGCTTCGAGCCTCTCGGAGAGAAAGGTTCTCCTGATTTGGGTCCAGTGGCTGTAATGCAGTAGTCCCTGCCGCTGAAGCTTTCTTCGGCGGCATGACGAGGGTCAGTGCTTGCCGAAGGTGGTCGAAAAAGGGTTCACCGAAGGTGGGCACCAATGTTGGGGACTTGTTCTCAAATGCTATGAATTAAGAACAAGGCAACACAAAAGATTAATGGTTAATGCCCTTCGTCCTTCAAAGCATTATTTCCCTCAGGATATAATGATCTTCAGACGAAGGTCATGAAGGACGTACCTTCATCATCACAATATGTACTAATTGAAAGGAGAAGCATATGAAACATGAAAGATAACATAGATAATTATATGACATTATAATATATACCTCTTATTATATAATCATGAATAGATAGGAACAATATCGAATTAGATTTGTACCTTCGTTTTTGACAGAAGATGAGAGTACAAGCGTAACGCACAAGCGGGTACAAATCAGCGTGAACAGTATGAGAGTACTGTTCACCTATTTATAGGCACGGGACGCAGCCCATGAGAAATTACAATTATGCCCTTTACATTTACTATTGGCTTATAGAAAAATCTATGAGGACTGAACAACCTTTTCCCCCTTAAGTCGGTTCCCTTTTCTGCAATTTAGCCGAAGCTCCCTTCCGCGCAGCTTCGGAGCGACGGCAACCTTCGTCACGATCAAGCTCCTCATCGTGTATGCTTTTATCTTAATCCGAAGATACCTGTCCATGAATCATACTTGGAAGACATTGTTAAATTATGTTTTTGAGGACCTTCGGAGGACGAAGGCCCCCAACATATAGGAAAAGGACCAATGTACCGGGGTGCAAGCTTCCCCTTTACCCCGAAACGTGATACACCCTTCATTGGTGAAACTTTCAGGTAGACATAATATTCAACTTGAAAGTGCAAGGGTTGAAGTCGCTTGTCTGCATAACTCTTCTATCGAGCTTGGGCTTCTTTCAAATTATGAATTATTCGTTGAACCTTTTCTTCTATCTCCTTTACCATATCAGGCCTGAAGAAACATCTTTCACCTAGTTCAGACCAGTTTAATGGAGTACGACACCGTCGCCCATACAAAGCTTCAAAGGGTGCCATTTTGATGCTCTCTTGATAGCTATTATTGTAAGAGAACTCCGCTAATGGTAAGCAATCATCCCATTTCTGTGGGAATTCCAGAACACATGCTTGCAACATATCTTCAAGTATCTGATTTACCCTCTCAATCTGCCCATTGGTTTGGGGATGGTAGGCCGAACTGTGAAGCAACTTGGTACCCAAGGATTTATGAAGTGCTTCCCAAAACTTGGCTACAAATTGCGGTCCATGATCCGACACTATAGTCTTTGGAACCCCATGCAGACTAAGAATACGAGCAATGTATAATTGGGCATAGACAGCAACCGGGTGATCTGTCTTGACTGGCAGAAAATGGGCTATCTTGGTAAGTCGATCAACTATAACCCAAATAGAATCATATCCCATTGCTATCCTAGGCAATCCCACAATAAAGTCCATGCTAATATCTTCCCATTTCCATGTTGGTATAGGTAAAGATTGCAATGGACCAGCAGTCTTCATATGTATGGCCTTAACACGTCTGCAAGTGTCACATCTTGCCACATAGCGTGCGATTTCAATCTTCATCTTTGTACACCAATAATGTTGTTTTAGATCATGATACATCTTAGTGCTTCCAGGATCAATAGAATAACGACTAAGATGTGCTTCATCTAGAATTTGCTGGTGGATCTCATCATTCTTGGGCACAACTATGTGGTTGTTAAACCATACAACGCCTTGATCATCTCTTCTGAAGTAGTTGGCTTTACCGGCCTCTATTTTCTCATGAATGTGTTTCATACCCGCATCATTTCTTTGGGCATCAATTATCTTCTGCAGGAGGACTGACTCAAGCTTTAAGTAATTCGAAGTTCCATGTTGAATCATTCCCAGGTTCAGCTTCTCCATTTCTTGGCATAACATAATGTCAGAAGTCTTCATTGTAAGACAATGAGAGAAAGCCTTACGACTTCACGCATCTGCCACTACATTAGCTTTGCCTGGGTGATAATGAATCTCCAATTCATAATCTTTAATCAGCTCAAGCCATCTCCTCTGCCTCATATTCAACTCTGACTGGGTAAAGATGTACTTCAAACTTTTATGATCTGTATAAATATGACAGATATTCCTTAGCAGATAATGACGCCATATTTTTAGGGCATGAACCACAGCAGCTAATTCTAGGTCATGGGTTGGATAATGTTCCTCATGGCGGCGCAACAAGCATAAGCTATCACTCGACCTTCTTGCATTAGAACACAGCCTAGACCACTGCCTGATGCGTCACAATACACATCAAAGGGCTTTTCAATGTCTGGTTGAGCTAATACTGGAGCAGTGGTCAATAACATTTTTAGCTGCTCAAAGGCTTCATTACATTTTGAAGACCAATTAAATTTGGTATCATTCTTTAATAAACTTGTGATTGGTTTCACAAGCTTGGAAAAATCTGGAATGAATCGGCAGTAATAACCAGCCAGTCCAAGGAAACTTCGGACTTGATGTACAGTGGTTGGGGGTTTCCACTCCAAAATATCCTTGACTTTGCTGGGATCCACCGCAATCCCCTTGGCAGATAATACATGTCCTAGAAATTGGATCTCCTCCAGCCAAAATGCGCACTTACTGAACTTAGCATATAATTGGTGCTCTCTTAAGTGTGTTAGTACGATCCGCAAATGCCGAGCATGCTCCTCTTTATTCTTAGAATATATCAAGATATCATCAATGAATACCACCACAAATTTATCCAACTTGGGCATGAACACTGAGTTCATAAGATATGTGAAATAGGCAGGAGCATTTGTTAGTCCGAAAGACATAACCAAATATTCAAATAATCCATACCATGTAGTGAATGCAGTCTTAGGTATATCTTCGGGTCAGATACGGATCTGATGGTAACCCGACCTGAGGTCAATTTTGGAAAATACCCGAGCTCCGGTAAGTTGATCAAATAGAATGTCAATCCAGGGAAGAGGGTACTTATTCTTGATTGTGACCTCATTAAGGGGTCTATAATCCACGCACATCCGAAGGGTTTGGTCCTTCTTCTTGACAAAGATGGCTGGACAACCCCAAGGTGATGAATTTGGTCGGATGAATCCTTTTTCTAGTAGATCTTGTAATTGGGTCTTGAGTTCTGCTAATTCATTCGGAGGCATTCGGTACGACCTTCTAGAAATAGGAGCCGTACCAGGCTTCAACTCAACCACAAATTCTACATCTCTTTCGGGAGGCAATCCAGGCAGATCTTCTAGAAAGACATCCGGGAATTCACATACTACCGGAATATCTTGGATCTCTGGTATGATGGCTTCATATACTCTACCAGTTTGTTTAGCTAGAATAGCTACAGGGATGGACAAGAGAACCTCTTCTTGGCCATAACTCAACCTGATGGTTCTCAGATCAGTGTTGAGGATAGCTTTATATTGGGCTAACCAATTCATGCCCAATATTACATCTATATCTTGGCCTTTTAGAACAATCATGTTTGTAAGAAAGTCTCGTTCAGCCAATGTTACGGGCACATGGAAGGCCACTTCCTTAGTGAATATTTGTCCCCCAGGCGAATGAATTATAAACCCTTCCCTTGATTCATTGTATGGAATGCAATGTTGCTCCACAAACTTCTTGCTTATGAATTTATGTGAAGCGCCAGAATCAAAAAGAATAACTGTAGGGTGATTGGCCACGAGAAACGTACCCATCATAACCGGTTCTCATTCCGGTGTCATGGCCACTTGCGTATAATAAATCCACCCAGTTTTCTTCATATTTTTGCCTGTTGCATTATTCACCGCATTTCCCCTGCCTTGAGTGGAACTCCCTGAACTCTGCTAATTATTTGATCTATTCTGCTTCGGGTATGGACAGTCCTTGATAAAATGTCCGGACTTTCCATAATTAAAGCAGCCTGTTGAAGAGCTTGGGAGGGCAGGGAAACGAGTACCAGGGGCACTCGGCTGATTTGTTGAGGTTGTTTAAAGGGATAGGAGGGTGGACGTGGTGAAGAACGGTTTGGATTAAAAGGTCGATTACCAACCTTTATCTTTTCTCAGGCCTCTGATTGGGCCTATCACTTCCATAGCCCTTTGATTTTTCTGGGCCTGCATATTTGGCTTCGACTGCCAGTGCCGTACTGACAGCCCTGCTGTATGAGAGGTCGAGGCAGGTGGCCATTTTCCGTTGTAGCCGGTCACTAAGGCCCCTCATAAAACAATTTTTCTTTTTCAGGTCAGTGTTGACCTGATCAATAGCATATTGGGACAAATGGTTGAACTTGTTGAGATATTGTGTGACAGTATCTCCACCTTGTTTGAGCTTCATAAATTCTTCTTGTTTCATATGGAGCACTCCTTCTGGAATATAGTGCTCCCGAAATGCCAGTTTGAATTCGTCCCAAGTAACTTGATGGCCAGCCGGCTGAATAGCCACATAATTTCCCCACCAGGTGCTGGCAGGTCCACACAACTGTTGCACCGCAAATAAGGGCTTTTGAGTATTTTGAGTCTCCATACATCGGAGAAGCCCAAACTTTTGTTCGATAACCCGGATCCATTCCTCCGCTTCAAGAGGATCTTCAGCCTTGACAAATAGCGGGGGACACATTTCTGAGAAATCCAAATATGAAGTTTCACGGGGTCCTTGCAGATAGGCTCGCCCGCCTTGCTGTTGCATTTGCTGACCCACCATTTCCCACAGAAAGCGGGTATTATCGGCTGTTGCAGTGACTAAGGCAGCGATAGCCTCAGCCAAGGTTGGGGTTACTGGTGGCGGGTTAGGAGTAGCTTCCCTCCCACGGGAGGTTCCCGCACCATCCTGTCCATGAGTCCTGGACGGCATCTGAGGCAAAGAACATTTGGAAAATATAATATGCCAAAGCAAACAATCCATTTTACATTACTTAAAAGGGTAATGATACAGACTCGAATTTACAACAGGATTACATTACCTATTACACATTATCACTATTTCTATACTACACTACTCTAGCTTCTTATCACTTTCGGTAGCTTCGCTGTCAGGTGTAGGAGACCATTCGTCAACCAGATTCATTGAAGGAGGAGGCCTGAAAAGGTCTAGTTCCCCTCCAAGGGCTTCACCCATTGTTCTAGACGATCTGGCTCCCATTCCGATAGGATCCGCAGGTATGCTAGGGTGCAGTTGCGAATACAATACATGAACTTCTTCATGTAGTGTATTACAATACACCTGCAAGTTGTCCACGGCTGTGCTAAGCTCCTCCACGCGGGCTCGAGCTTTGGCTTCCTTGGCCCAAGCAAGTGAACGTGAGTTAACAGCCCAATCGAGCGCTAAATCTCGTTCAGCAAGTTGGTCTTGCAGGTGGCGGATGTCAGTTCTTAACTCATTTATTTGCTGACCATCCTCAACCAATACCTCGTTCCTGTGACGAAGCTCTGTTCGAAGCTGTTCTACTTGAGCTTCCAGATCTCCGATAGGATCATTGCTGCCACTACTACTGTCCTCATGCCTTGGAGCTAGTTGATGGCGAGGTACGCCAATTGGCCCGGTAGACTTGCACGCAGTTTTTCTTGTGCGCGGTGGCATATCTCCATGAGGGGGAAAATCTTATTAGCATAGTTTTTAGTATGATGCATGTATAATTACAGAATCAATCTTAGTTGATTCACAACCTTCTATACATTGCACTCTTCTATCTAGTCTTTAAGTACAGAAGGTAGTTAGACAAGAAGGAAAGAAATTTTCTAGATAAATCTTTGAAAATTCTTTTTGAAAATGTCTCATAACATCTGCAGAGATGGGTTTTGCTCCGATACCAGCTGTGACGGAACCTCCTAAGTCATTAGGCCCACCTACAGTTGTCCTTGTCCAACGGACTTCAGACAACCCTGCAGGTGCCCCTGATCACTTGACAAGTTCGGTATCTGTATTCTTTACCTTTTCCAGGAGCGTTTCACCCGTCACGCAGACATTACAATATATCGGAGGTACGAAAATGCCGAAGCAGTTACAATAACTTACTTTATTTAAAAGTAAGAAAGAGTAGTATTTATTACAGACCAGAACAAATATAAGAGTGCTGAGTATTATTACTACATAACCTGGGAGGCAAAAACCCCTCCCGATAAATAGTAAAAAGTTTTTCTTAACGGAGGACCTTTCCTCCCGTAGCTTCAGTCTTGAGTTTCTTCTTTCGGTACCACCTTGGAACAAAAACAACAAAAATTTGTTGCTTCTTCACCTAAAACAACATGGGACAAAGCCCTGAGTATGAATTGTACTTTTGCAAGTCTTACCTGTCAAAATAAAAGACTCTCAAGGATATGCTAGCCTTTGGGGATCAAGGTATGGCTTTTCAATAATCAATGACTCTTGTTTGCAGAAATGCTTACCAATAATGGATCCTTAAAAGTCCAGTTTTATTAGCAAGTTAAGTCATTACCTGTGTTCTAGGGTTCCTTCTACCCTAGTTTAAGCACTTGATCTATACTAGCCAATTTCTTTTCAACCCTTCTTGTTCACTAGAATGCTACGTGTAAGTCAGTGACAAAGTCTTCATGTCTGCGAAGTTACGGCGATCCGAATCGATTATACTCAGCTGAGAATCTCCAATCACATGACATATGTAGCACTTAACCCTTGCATATGTAAACTCGCCACCAGGGTTCTTAGGACCAGATCAGGTTCACGCCAACCGAGAGCACAAATACACCACCGTCCAGCCTCTTGCCACGGAGGGTACACGCTGCTCTCACCATCTCTCCATTCCCATTACATGTTATCTTATTCTGGTATTAGTCTGCCCAAGGCAAAGCTTACCCATGACGAGGCATGTGACCAGTTAAAGGGTCCTCGGTCAGCAGGCCTACATCGAGATGGTCCTTAATCGACTCAGACAGAGACACTACACTGAGACTCTCTTCTCGTGCAAGTCACCCTCCTGGTCTTAGCTTTATCATTTCAAACCCAAAGTTTGGTACCTGGCAGAGGTACATCTTTTTCGATGTTGAATCCATCATGGCCATGATGGATCCACCATCAAGTTTTATTTTTGAAAACATCCCACCCACTTTGAAGCATAATCTTTGTCAAAACAAAACACTTTGTTTTTCTAGAGCAAAGCTAAGCATAAGAAAAACCTTTTTGTAAATCAGGGGATTAAGGTAATCAATTTCAAGGAAGGAAATGCAGCAACTGGTTTAGCACACAACTCCTATCACCTAATGCATCAAGTGAGAAAGATTTTAAAATAGCAAGGAGGTGGCAAATGCACCGGGGCTTGCCTTGTGTGATAGGTGAGTCAGGCTCTGCTCCACAGATATCAAAGTAAAACAGTTTCCTGCCTGAGGTTCTTCAGGTGGTGGTGGTGGTGAAGTCCTTGCTTCTTCAACTTCTATCTCCTCCTCGTTTTCTAGATATAGCCATGTATAATCATGAATGCTCATGTAATGCTCATGAAGATGCAAAGATAATGAAAGTTTATTATCTAATGTCTTCAATATAACTTTCCTTCACGGATCTCTAGGAAACTAGGGTTTTCGGAGTCTATAGTGAAGTTCATAGGGCGGGGGGGTTAGGGTTTTGGGCTCTAGGTACCAAACATGGTCCAAATCATGCCAAATTTTACCCAAGGCTTCTAAATAATATTAAAAGCTTATTCTAAAAAGTTTGGTGATTTTTGGGTTTATTAATTACTCTCTAAAATTCTAGAAGTATGGATCTGGGCTAGTTTAAATACCCTATAATTCCCAATTTGAACTAAAAATTATGAAACTATTTTTATCAAATACTATAAAAAATTAGGAGTCTTGCAAAATTGGTCTGGTATTTTTAGCATTTTTACAATTTTCCAGGAATTTCTATAGCTTCTTGGAAAAAAGAAAAAGAAAATCGTTTAACAGCGTTGGGCCAGAACTGGCCCATCCGGCCCTACGCCAACAGAATTCAGGGGCGCGCTCGCGACAGCGCAATAGATTTTGCACAAAAGCCCCCGCCAGAGCTAAAATTAGGAACGAAGTCCATAACCCAATCCCACGAGTCACTAGTACTTTACTCCCAGCCCCCTCCCACGTTCTTCGTCTTTTAAAATTGGGTCCCTAACACCGTCCGGCGGCGCGGACGTGTTTTCCTCGCAATACTACGGTGGAGAAGAGCCTAACCCGCGCAGTTTGGGGGCACGAATTTGGCTTATGAACACATAGAGCGGCCGGACCGTATCCATGGCGGAACTCTAGCACCGCGGTCCTTGCTCGGCCGATTTGAGAACCGGACCCATCAAATCAAGGGCACATGGAGCACGAGTGAGACATGGGCAGCACGATGCTCACAGCAATTGACACCGGATTAATAAGGTTCTGGTGGGTCGACACCAGGACAGTCTCTGCGGTGTCGAGCTCGCGTTCTGTCCAAGCTAGGACCGTAAAGATCAAATGGACCCCTGGGTGAGCTTCATTAGCCTATAAGGATGCTAGAACATAAACTTGTAGGGGTTAAGCCATACCACAATTGCCTGGCCACGTGAAGCCAAGGTGTAGGCAAGGTGGTCACCAGTCATGCTTAGTGGCTTAATCAATGAAACTAGGCGTGTCTAGGGTATAATTTGGAGAAGCAGTGCTGCTAATAGAAGGTGCTCACTATGGTTAATGGTCGAAACACGGATCACTGAACTGGCTCCTGCCTTCTTCCCTCCCCCGGTTGGTCTTTATATAGCCAGTGAAAAGATCAAGGGGGCTAGATTTTTAAACTGGCAGCAGGGATAACTATGAGCAGGAGGGGTAGTCGTGGCTCACACAGGAAGATCCACGCTGGTTCACAGAGCATGGTCATGCAGGGTGAAGGTTATCCACGGCCAAGGGAGGGGGTAAGGATAGGAGAGCACTGTAGTAGATATTTCTACCAGTGATATTTCTATTGATGGCCTGATTTTGAATATCTCTGCCCTCCCTTATCTCTACCATCTCCCATACCCAAGTAGGACACGGCAAGGAAAACAAAAAGATCAAAGTTAGATATTTCTGCATTTGGAATCTACAGCTCTTGACTGATCCACCCATCTTCAGTTAGCTTTTCCTCTTAATTTTGATTAAGAACAGGGCAATCATCATTAACAGAACTTGGTCATTAGTCCAAGGTCTACCGAGTCTCTACAGATTTCATAGACCCAAACCTCCTAGTTTAGAAGTTATGGCATCCAAAAGTTGACTGCAAAATCTAGTTACCATTTCTTTTTACCTGAACCAATCTTCAGTTTAGTTGGCCTTCCCCTTTCGATAGAGGCCTTTTTGGGCGCCTATATCTTCCAAGTTTACATAATGTCAAACCAGGGTCTCTTAATAAACTTTGCTCATGGATACTACCTTTCCAACTTTGCTTCAATTCTTCTAGCATAAAGCCACACAGGATACTTTTTACAAGGCCTCAAAGTGGAGCAGACAGGCAATATTCAGAACAGGTTGTTCTAATTGATAGTCTAAAACTGCTAGTCTGATAGCTTGACTTTGAGCAGCTTTTTCTTCAATACTCATACAGGATCAAGCCTACTTGTATTAGGAACACTTAATCACCTTCTAATGGTCTCTAATTTATCTACACAGCTCATAGACTTTAACCCACTAGATTGGTCACAAAAAGACTCCAAACCTAGCTCGATTCACTGCCTTATAAGTTTCAAATTACTGTGTTCAGTCTGAAAATTCAGAGTTCTGTTAGCTCTGTTTTGGGGTGTGTTTTCATGAGATTTCATAGGGTTTTAGGGTTGGGTTTCTCAATTGAACTTATACCCCTATAGTAGCTCTACAAATTTGATGTGTTGACCTAGGGCAAAATCCTCATAATTTGGAAGATATAGGGCTTCAAAGTTGAGCCAATTCATTGAAATTTAGACTTAGCCTATTGGAGCACAAACGTGGTCTTTTTGCAAATAAGCCCATAACTTATGGTTTCATTTGCAAATCTCCAAATATGTGAACCATATGACTTAAGATAACCTATTTCCATGATTTTTTGCACTTAGGTCCAAAAATGTGCACACTTTTATAGATACTAGGGTTTCAGTCCAGGGTTTTCTAGGGGTCTATTAGGGTTTTTGGTACTTTTAGGGTTTGGATGTTATCGATTCCTATTAGGGTTGATGTCTCATGACCATTTCTAATAAGTTTTGAGAATTTAACTTATTTAGGTTTTTATTAACACCCAAAGATCGAATTAGGTTTAAGTATCCTACCCTAGGGTTTTGCCCTTGACATGTCACCTCAATACAATTTATTTAAAATCTTTGCCTAGTGAATGCACTCTAGGTGTGACAAACACATGATATGCTCATGCCTATGATGTCATGCTCAAGTTTTAGTGACAGTAACACCAGGGGTGTTACACCGGCCCCCATTAACGGCCCTCCGGCAAAGCCAACTACACCCCCAGGTTCATATAATTAATCAGCTAAGGGCGTCCCATTCCACCCTCATGGTTGTATTGTTATCCCGGGTGGTCACTCCATGAACAGGTCCTTACGGAGAGGTACTCAGGAAAAAGGCCTGAGTCCCCTAAGGTATCACAAGATCATCCACATAATTAGGATAACAGTATCGTATCGTAAATGTTCACATCATGTTCATTGATTAAGTTTAGGCAATAGCAACATGCTAACCATGATAACCCAAAAGGTAAACAAGGATAAGTGAATACAGACAGTCAATCCTTAGGTTTCATAAAGTAATGCAGGACAGTGAATCATAAAGTATGTAGGACATAATAGGTCAGAGGACACTTGCCTTCACCAGGTGGTTGCTCAGGGAGGTCTCCAACAACACACTCAGGAACCTCGGACTGCTCATTGTCTAAATAAAGCGAGCATGCATTCAATACATTTGGAAAGTACAAATGAACAACACACCACACATGTACAAACATTGGATCACATCTTAAAAGGACACAATACTATATACTGGACACTGAATTGAAAGTATAACATAAACTATGGCATACATTAACTTTATTTGAAAATAGATTATTATTTCCCTAAGTGTTATTTACAAGTACATAATCATAGATCAATTTATTTTATTGTGACCTATAATTTAGAACGGAGATGAACTCATGCAATACCTATCATTAATTTCACAAGCTTAAACAGGTTTAAATCTCTAAGGTTCTCCTTTATTTATTTATTAAATATATAAAACATACACCTACATTAGTTCATATTCAATCCTAAAAATTAGAGTGTGCCGACAGTAAGTGAAACCATTTTATTTAAACAGATAATAATTTTGTGAATATTTAAAAGTCCAGGGCTAAATCTGAAAGATTACAGGGGCCGGCTGTAAGTCGCCTAGAGGGGGGGTGAATAGGCGGAATCTGAAAATTATAAACTTAAGCACAACTACAAACCGGGGTTAGCGTTAGAAATATAAGCGAGTCCAAAAGAGAGGGCGAAAATAAATCACAAGCAAATAAGAATGGATAACACGGTGATTTGTTTTATCGAGGTTCGGTTCTTGCAAACCTACTCCCCGTTGAGGTGGTCACAAAGACCGGGTCTCTTTCAACCCTTTCCCTCTCTTAAACGGTCACTTAGACCGAGTGAGCTTCCTTCCTTGATTTCACGGGTCACTTAGACCCCGCAAGGACCACCACACAATTGGTGTCTCTTGCTTCGCTTACAAGGTTTTGAGAGTAAGAATGAGAGAAAGAAGAAGGCAAACCAAGCAACAAGAGAAACAAAAGAACACAAGTCGATCTCCTCACAAGTCCTAAGAACTAGAGTTGAATTGTGGACTTTGATTTGATCGGAGGCTTTGATTTGTGTCTTGGAGTGTTGTGTATTGCTCTTGTATTGAATGAGGTGTAGTGAATGCTTGGATACCATGAAGAGTGGGGGTGGTTGGGGTATTTATAGCCCCAACCACCAAAAATGGATGTTGGGATGGCTTCTGTCGTATGGCGCACCGGACAGTCCGGTGCGCCACCGGACACTGTCCGGTGCGCCAGCCACGTCACCCAACCGTTAGGGTTCGACCGTTGGAGCTTCTGACAACTGGGTCACTGGACAGTCCGGTGGAGCACCAGACAGGTCGTGTAGACTGGCCGGTGCGCCTTCTGGTGCCTGCTCTAACTTCTGCGCGCGCAGGCGCGCACTGTAGCGCATTTATTGTTCTCTACAGACGACCGTTGGCGTGAAGTAGCCGTTGCTCCGCTGGCACACCGGACAGTCCAGTGATACACCGGACAGTTCGATGAATTATAGCGGAGCGGCCTCACACCGGACAGTTCGATGAATTATAGCGGAGCGGCCTCCCAAATTCCCAAAGCTGGCAAGTTCAGAGTTGATCTCTCTGGTGCACCGGACACTGTCCGGTGGCACACAGGATAGTCCAGTGCACCAGACCAGGGCTGCCTTCGGTATACTTTGCTCCTTTGTTTTGAACCCTTTCTTTTATCTTTGTATTGGTTTGTTGTGAACCTTTGGCACCTGTAGAACATATTTTCTAGAACAAACTAGTTAGTTCAATAATTTGTATTGGGCAATTCAACCACCAAAATTCATATTGGAAAAGGTTTGACCCAATTTCCCTTTCAATCTCCCCCTTTTTGGTGATTGATGCCAACACAAACCAAAGCAAATATAAAAGTGCAGAATTGAACTAGCTTGCATAATGTAAGTGCAAAGGTTGCTTGGAATTGAAACCAATATACTTATTTCAATAGATGTGCATGGATGGTTTTCTTCTTATTTAAAATTTTGGACCTCATTTGCACCACGGGTTTTGTTTTTGCAAATCCTTTGTAAAATTCTTTTCAATAAATCCTTTTGCAAATAGTCAAAGGTACATGAATAAGATTGAAAGAAGCATTTTCAAGATTTGAAGTTTTCTCCCCCTGTTTCAAATGCTTTTCCTTTGACTTAAACAAAACTCCCCCATAATAAAATTCTCCTCTTAGTGTTTAAGAGGGTTTTGCAATTTTTGACGATACTACTTTCTCCCCCTTTTGAACACAATAAGATATCAATTTGAAAAACTTCATTTTTTAAAAAAATTCGGTGGTGGTGCGGTCCTTTTTGCTTTGGGCTCATACTTTTTTCCCCTTTGGCATGAATCGCCAAAAATGGATACTTGTGAGTGAAATATAAGCCCTTATACTTTCTCCCAATAGTAAACAATTAAATATGAGTGAAGATTATACCAAAGTGGAGAATAATGCGGAATACCGGCAAATAACAATGGAGTTGAGTGGAAGCGCCTTCTTTGCCGAATACTCCATTTCCCTTTCAATATCTATGACTAAGCATAATAATACACTTGAAAACACATTAGTCATAGACATAAAAGAGATATGATCAAAGGTATATAAATGAGCTATGTGTGCAAAGTATCAATCATAATTCCGAGAATCAAGAATATTTAGCTCATTCCTAAGTTTGGTAAAGGTTTTCTCATCTAAAGGCTTGGTAAAGATATCGGCCAATTGATCTTTGGTGTTTATATAGGCTATCTCGATATCCCCCTTTTGTTGGTGATCTCTCAGAAAGTGATACGGAATGGCTATGTGCTTAGTGCGGCTGTGTTCAACGGGATTATCCGCCATGCGGATTGCACACTCATTATCACATAGGAGAGGGAGTTTGCTAAATTTGTAGCCATAGTCCCTAAGGGTTTGCCTCATCCAAAGCAATTGCGCGCAACAATGGCATGCGGCAATGTACTCGGCTTCGGCGGTAGAAAGAGCTACTGAGTTTTGTTTCTTTGAAGCCCAAGACACCAGGGAATTCCCCAGAAACTGACAAGTCCCTGATGTGCTCTTCCTATCAATCTTACACCCTACCCAATCAGCATCGAAATATCCTAATAAATCAAACGAGGATCCCTTGGGGTACCAAAGACCAAACTTAGGTGTTTGAACTAAATATCTCAAGATTCGCTTCACGACCCTAAGGTGAACCTCCTTAGGGTCGGCTTGGAACCTTGCACACATGCATATGGAAAGCATAATATCCGATCGAGATGCACATAAATAGAGTAAGGATCCTATCATCGACCGGTATACCTTTTGATCTACAGATTTACCTCCCGTGTCGAGGTCGAGATGCCCATTGGTTCCCATGGGTGTCTTGATGGGCTTGGCATCCTTCATTCCAAACTTGGTGAGTATATCTTGAATGTACTTCGTTTGGCTGATGAAGGTGCCCTCTTGGAGTTGCTTCACTTGAAATCTTAGAAAATACTTCAACTCCCCCATCATAGACATCTCGAATTTTTGTATCATGATCCTACTAAACTCTTCACAAATAGATTTGTTAGTAGACCCAAATATGATATCATCAACATAAATTTTGCATACAAACAAATCATTTTCAATGGTTTTAGTGAATAGAGTAGGATCGGCTTTACCGACTTTGAAGCCATTAGTGATAAGAAAATCTCTTAAGGCATTCATACCATGCTCTTGGGGCTTGCTTGAGCCCATAAAGCGCCTTAGAGAGTTTGTAAACATGGTTAGGGTACTCACTATCTTCAAAGCCAGGAGGTTGCTCAACATAGACCTTTTCCTTGATAGGTCCGTTGAGGAAAGCACTCTTCACGTCCATTTGATAAAGCTTAAAGCCATGGTAAGTAGCATAGGCAAGTAATATACGAATTGGCTCAAGCCTAGCTATGGGTGCATAGGTTTCACCAAAATCCAAACCTTCGACTTGTGAATACCCCTTGGCCACAAGTCGTGTCTTGTTCCTTGTCACCACACCACACTCATCTTGTTTGTTGCAGAAGACCCACTTGGTTCCTACAACATTTTGGTTAGGACGTGGAACTAAATGCCATACCTCATTCCTTGTGAAATTCTTGAACTCCTCTTGCATCGCCAACACCCAATCTGAACCTTGTAGTGCTTCCTCTACCCTGTGTGGCTCAATAGAGGAAACAAAAGAGTAATGTTCACAAAAATGAGCAACACGAGATCAAGTGGTTACCCCCTTATGAATGTCTCCTAGGATGGTGTTCACGGGGTGATCTCGTTGGATTGCTTGGTGGACTCTTGGGTGTGGCGGTCTTGGATCTTGTTCATCCTCCTTGTCTTGATCATTGGCATCTCCCCCTTGATCATTGCCATCCTCTTGAGGTGGCTCATCCTCTTGATCTTCTCCTTCATCATCTTGAGCCTCATCCTCATCTTGAGTTGGTGGAGATGCTTGCATGGAGGAAGACGGTTGATCTTGTGCTTGTAGAGGCTCTTTGGATTCCTTAGGGTACACATCCCCAATGGACATGTTCCTTAGCGCGACGCATGGAGCCTCTTCATCATCTAATTCATCAAGATCAACTTGCTCTACTTGAGAGCCGTTAGTCTCATCAAACACAATGTCACAAGAAACTTCAACTAGTCCAGTGGACTTGTTGAAGACTCTATATGCCCTTGTGTTTGAATCATATCCTAGTAAAAAGCCTTCTACAGCCTTAGGAGCAAATTTAGATTTTCTACCTCTTTTAACAAGAATAAAGCATTTGCTACCAAAGACTCTAAAATATGAAACATTGGGCTTTTTACCGGTGAGGAGTTCATAAGATGTCTTCTTGAGGATTCGGTGTAGATATAACCGGTTGATGGCGTAGCAAGCGGTGTTCACCGCCTCGACCCAAAACCGATCCAAAGTCTTGTACTCGTCAAGCATGGTCCTTGCCATGTCCAATAGAGTTCTATTATTCCTCTCCACTACACCATTTTGTTGTGGCGTGTAGGGAGAAGATAACTCATGCTTGATGCCCTCCTCCTCAAGGAAGCCTTCTATTTGTGAGTTCTTGAACTCTGTTCCATTGTCGCTTCTTATCTTCTTGATCCTCAAGCTGAACTCATTTTGAGCCCGTCTCAAGAATCCTTTCAAAGTCTCTTGGGTTTGAGATTTGTCCTGTAAAAATAATACCCAACTGAAGCGAGAATAATCATCCACAATAACTAGACAGTACTTACTCCCGCCGATGCTTATGTAAGCTATCGGGTCGAATAAATCCATGTGGAGTAGCTCCAGTGGCCTGTCAGTCGTCATGATGTTCTTATGTGGATGATGAACACCAACTTGCTTCCCTGCTTGGCATGCGCTACAAATTATGTCTTTCTCAAAATGAACATTGGTTAGTCCCAAAATGTGGTCTCCCTTTAGAAGCTTGTGAAGATTCTTCATTCCAACGTGGGCTAGTCGGCGATGCCAGAGCCAACCCATGTTAGTCTTAGCAATCAAGCAAGTGTCGAGTTCAGCTCTATTGAAATCAACTAAGTATAGCTGACCTCTAACACTCCCTTAAAGGCTACTGAATCATCACTTCTTCTAAAGACAGTAACACCTGTATCCATAAAAAGACAGTTGTAACCCATTTTGCATAATTGAGAAACAGAAAGCAAGTTGTAATCTAATGAATCTACAAGAAAAACATTGGAAATGGAATGGTTAGGTGATATAGCAATTTTACCCAATCCTTTGACTAAACCTTGATTTCCATCCCCGAATGTGATCGCTCTTTGGGGATCTTGGTTTTTCTCATAGGAGGAGAACATCCTTTTCTCCCCGGTCATATGGTTTGTGCACCCACTATCGATGATCCAACTTGAGCCCCTGGATGCATAAACCTACAAAACAAATTTAGTTCTTGATTTTAGGTACCCAAACAGTTTTGGGTCCTTTGACATTAGATACAAGACTTTTGGGTACCCAAACACAAGTCTTTGACCCCTTGTGTTTGCCCCCAACATATTTGGCAACTACCTTGACTGATTTGTTAGTAAGCACATAAGAAGCATCAAAAGTCTTGAATGAAACATTATGATCATTTGATGCTTTAGGGGTTTTCTTCTTAGGCAATTTAGCATGAGTGGATTGCCTAGAACTAGATGTCTCACTCTTATACATAAAAGCATGATGAGATCCAGAGTGAGACTTCCTAGAATGAATTCTCCTAATTTTGTGTTCGGGGTAGCTGGCAGGGTACAAAATGTAACCCTCGTTATCCTGAACCATGGGAGCTTTGCCCTTAACAAAGTTAGACAATCTTTTAGGAGGGGCATTAAGCTTGACATTGTCTCCCTTTTGGAAGCCAATGCCATCCTTAATGCCAGGGCGTCTCCCACTATAAAGCATACTACGAGCAAATTTAAATTTTTCATTTTCCAACTCATGCTCGACAATTTTAGCATCTAATTTTGCTATATGATCATTTTGTTGTTTAATCATAGCAATGTGATCATGAATAGCATCAACATTAATATCTCTACATCTAGTGCAAATAGAAATATGCTCACGGTAGATGTAGAGGGTTTACAATCATTTAATTCAACAATCTTAGCATGTAGAATGTCATTCTCATCTCTAAGATTGGAAATGGAAATGTTGCAAATATCTAAGTCTTTAGCCTTAGCAATTAATTTTTCATTCTCATCCCTAAGGCTAGCAAGAGAGGCTTTCAATTGATCAATCTTAGCAATTAAACTAGCATTATCATTTCTAAGATTGACAATTGAATCATCACAAATATTTGACTTTTCAACCTTAGCAATCAAATTAGCATTCTCAATTATAAGGTTGGAAATAGTGTCATGGCAACTACTTAGCTCACTAGTTAATTTTTCATTTTTCTCTACCTCCTGAGCATAAGCATTTTTAGTCTTAACATGCTTTTTATTTTCTTTGATAAGGAAGTCCTCTTGGCTATCCAAGATATCATCCTTCTCATGAATGGCACTAATCAATTCATTTAATTTCTCTTTTTGTTGCATGTTAAGATTGGCAAAAAGAGTAAGCAAGTTATCTTCATTATCACTAGAATTTTCCTCATCACTAGAAGTGGCATACTTAGTGGAGGATCTTGATTTTACCTTCTTCTTCTTCTTGCCATCCTTCGCCATAAGACACTTGTGGCCGACGTTGGGGAAGAGAAGTCCCTTGTTGACAGCGATGTTGGCGGCATCCTCGTCGTCGGAGGAGTCGGTGGAGCTCTCGTCGGAGTCCCACTCCCGGCAAACATGGGCAGCGCCTCCCTTCTTCTTGTAGTACTTCTTCTTTTCCTTCCTCCTTCCCCTCTTGTTGTTTTCCCTGTCACTATCACTAGATAATGGACATTTAGCGATAAAATGACCAGGCTTACCACATTTGTAGCAAACCTTCTTGGAACGGGGCTTGTAATCTTTCCCCTTCCTTTGCTTGAGGATTTGGCGGAAGCTCTTGATGATGAGCGCCATCTCCTCATTGTCGAGCTTGGAGGCGTCGATGGGGACCCTACTCAGTGTAGAGTCGTCTTTCTTCTCCTCCGTTGCCTTGAATGCAACGGGTTGTGCCTCGGGTACGGAGGAGGAGGCGCCTTGCTTGATGATCTTCTTGGAGCCTTTGATCATCAATTCAAAGCTCACAAATTTGCTTATCACTTCCTTGGGAGACATTAGTTTATATCTTGGATCACCATGAATTAATTAAACTTGAGTGGGGTTAAGAAATACGAGTGATCTAAGAATAACCTTGACCATTTCATGGTCATCCCACTTAGTGCTCCCGAGGTTGCGCACTTGGTTCACCAAGGTTTTTAGTCGGTTGTACATGGATTGGGGGTCTTCTCCTTGGTTGAGCATGAAGCTACCGAGCTCCCCCTCGATCGTCTCCCTCTTGATGATCTTGGTCACCTTGTCTCCTTCGTGTTATGTCTTGAGCACGTCCCAAATCTCCTTGGTGTTCTTCAATCCTTGCACCTTGTTATACTCCTCTCGACTTAGAGAGGTGAGGAGTATTGTGGTGGCTTGTGAGTTGAAGTGCCGGATTTGGGCAACTTCGTGCGAATCATAGTCCTCATCCCCTACGGATGGTACCTGTACACTAAACTCAACAACGTTCCAAATACTAGTGTGGAGTGAGGTTAGGTGATGCCTTATTTTATCACTCCACATGTTATAATCTTCACCGTCAAAAACCGGTGGTTTGTCTAATGGAACGGAAAGTAATGGAGTACGTTTAGAAATGCGAGGGGTAGTGTAGGGGAATCTTACTAAACTTCGTGCGCTCATGGCGCTTAGAAGTTACAGATGGCGCGTCAGAGCCGGAGGTGGATGGCGACGAAGAGTCGGTCTCGTAGTAGACAACCTTCCTCATCTTCTTTTTCTTTTCGCTGCTCCAATGCGACTTGTGAGGAGGTGATTCCTCCTTCTTCTTGTTGCAGGACTCTCCTGATGGAGCCTTCCCGTGGCTTGTGGCGGGCTCCTCGCCGGTCACCAACTCCTTCTTGGCGTGTTCTCCCGACATCATTTCGAGCAGTTAAGCTCTAATGAAGCACCGGGCTCTGATACAAATTGTAAGTCGCCTAGAGGGGGGTGAATAGGCGGAATCTGGAAATTATAAACATAAGCACAACTACAAGACGGGGTTAGCGTTAGAAATATAAGCGAGTCCAAAAGAGAGGGCGAAAATAAATCACAAGCAAATAAGAATGGATGACACAGTGATTTGTTTTACCGAGGTTCGGTTCTTGCAAACCTACTCCCCATTGAGGTGGTCACAAAGACCGGGTCTCTTTCAACCCTTTCCCTCTCTCAAACGGTCACTTAGACCGAGTGAGCTTCCTTCCTTGATTTCACGGGTCACTTAGACCCCGCAAGGACCACCACGTAATTGGTGTCTCTTGCTTCGCTTACAAGGTTTTGAGATTAAGAATGAGAGAAAGAAGAAGGCAAACCAAGCAACAAGAGCAACAAAAGAACACAAGTCGATCTCCTCACAAGTCCTAAAAACTAGAGGAGTTGAATTGTGGACTTTGATTTGATCGGAGGCTTCGATTTGTGTCTTGGAGTGTTGTGTATTGCTCTTGTATTGAATGAGGTGTAGTGAATGCTTGGATACCATGAAGAGTGGGGGTGGTTGGGGTATTTATATCCCCAACCACCAAAAATGGCCGTTGGGGATGGCTTCTGCCGTATGGCCCACCGGACACTGTCCGGTGCGTCAGCCACGTCACCCAACCGTTAGGGTTCGACCGTTGGAGCTTCTGACAACTAGGCCACCGGACAGTCTGGTGGTGCACCGGATAGGTCCTGTAGAATGTCTGGTGCGCCTTCTGGTGCCTGCTCTGACTTCTGCACGCACAGGCGCGCACTGTAGCGCATTTATTGTTCTCTGTAGATGACCATTGGCGCGAAGTAGCCGTTGCTCCGCTGGCACACCGGACAGTCTGGTGATACACTGGACAGTCCGGTGAATTATAGCGGAGCGGCCTCCCAAATTCCCGAAGCTGGCAAGTTCAGAGTTGATCTCCCTGGTGCACCAGACACTGTCCGGTGGTGCACCGGACAGTCCGGTGAGCCAGACCAGGGCTGCCCTCGGTATGCATTGCTCCTTTGTTTTGAACCCTTTCTTTTATCTTTGTATTGGTTTGTTGTGAACCTTTGGCACCTGTAGAACATACTTTCTAGAACAAACTAGTTAGTTCAATAAGTTGTGTTGGGCAATTCAACCACCAAAATTTATATTGGAAAAGGTTTGACCCTATTTCCCTTTCATCGGCGCGCAAAAACCTGGGACGGTGGGTTGATTTCCAATAAACCAAGGGTCTCTTTAATAAAATAGCCACGCGAAGGGGTATCGGGTGAATCTAACCATCAGTTCTAAAACCAACGGTTGAGATTAGATCTGTGGCCGAGGGTGCACGCGGGTGGGCGAGCGCTGACAAGCGAGCCAAGGAGTGTCAGCGACAGAGGGGGATAGCGCGCTGACCGAGCTGTCCCAGCGCTAGGGGGCGTGTGCGCGAAGCGGTATCCTGCGGTTCAGGCCGTTCAATCTGAATCGGACGGAGTGGACCAGACCAGGGGGATGAGCGGTCCGGGCTGTGTGATCAAGATCGGATGGGGGAAATCAGACCGGGAAGGATGTGCGGTCCAGGCCGTGCGATCAAGATCGGACGGGGAAAATCAGACCGAGAAGGATGAGCGGTCCGGGCCGTGCGATCAAGATCGGACGGGGGAAATCAGACCAGAAAGGATGAGCGGCTGCGGGCGGCGCCGCTCCTCTCCACAGCGGTGAGGTCACCGGAGTTGAGGCTGGCACGATCTAGGGTGGCTCCGGGGTCACCGGAGTTGGGCAGAGAGGGAGAGGGCACCACGGCGAACTCAATGGCGGGGAAGAGGCCATGAATCCACGGGCAGAGATGGGAGAACGACGGTGAGAAAACCTTGGGCGGGCCGGAGAAACTCTGTGAGCCATTCTAGCCACAGGGAGGGGACTTAAGGCGTGCTATGTCCTAGGCTAGCTTCAGCAGAGGCAGGGTTGACATAGAGACCTACTCCAGGGAACTAGACCGGGCTAAATCGGCTAGCCACCACGCGAGCACGGCGGACCACCGCGGCCGAGCTCCGGCGAAGGTGAAATTGGCTGAGCGCAGGGTGCAATAAGGGAAATTGGGCACGGGGACGAGTGTCTCACCTTGGGGCGGAGCTCGAGGAGGCTTGGAGCGGTCTCCGGCGAGCTGGATGGCCGGGAACGCGAGCGCGGGTCTCCGGCGGTGGCTGGCGGCGTGGGCAGAGCTTGAGATTGGGCAAAGCTGCGCGAAATGAGGTGAGGGGTGTGCGCGGGGCACTGGCGGGGCTCTATGAAGGGAGCTGGGAGCGTGGGCGGGCATCATGGCCGAGAAATCCGGCGACATGCGCGAGTGCGCACGCGCCGGTCCACGGCGAGCGCGAAGGGGGGGCCGAACTGACAGGTGGGGTCCATGGTGCAGAGAGAGGAGAAAGGGGCGTGCGGGGCAACGGCTCGGCGACTAGCGGACCAAGGCCGTGAGGCAGAGAGAGAGAGAGGGAGCGCACGGGGAAGAAAACTAGCGCCAACAGGCTGGCCCCACTGGGCAGCGAGCGAGGGGAAGAGAGCGCGCATGAGGGAGAACTGCCGCTGACAGGCGGGATCCGCCTGTCAGACGGCGCGGGCGCGCAGGCACGCGGCCTGGCTAGGCCAACTGGGCTGGTTTGGGCTGCTTTCTCCTTTTCTTTTTCTCTAAATTTTCTAATTCCTTTTCCATTTATTTTTCTATAGGGTTTTTCAAATCCAAATTCAAACTAGGTTTCAAATTCAAATAAATTCAAACTTGTGCAACACTTCAAAGAATATTTTAAACTCAGCATGATGCAACATGTCATGACTCATAAGGTTTTGGCAAAAATAAATAATTAACCTCCACTAGTTTAGGCTATCTCTAATCAAAAAAGGAAAAAGGGAGAATGAATCTAGAGAGAGAGAAAACCTAGAGTGAGAAAAGGAAGAGTAACACATGATTTTGGGTGATAATTAGAAAGAAATTTTATACCCCCAAAATCAGGGTGTTACACCCTTCGTGTTCACTGGAATGCTACGTGTAGGGCAGTGACCAAGTCTTCATGTCCGAGAAGTAACGGCGATCCGAATCGATTAATACCCAGCTAGGGATCTCTAATCACATGACATATGTAGCACTTAACCCTTGCATATGTCAACTCGCCACCGGGTTTCTTAAGACCAGACCGGGTTCACACCAACGGAGAGCATAGATACACCACCGTCCAACCTCTCGCCATCTCTCCACTCCCATTGCCTGTTGTCCTTTTCTGGTATTAGTCTGCTCGAGGCAAAGCTTACCCATGACGAGGCATGTGACCAGTTAAAAGGTCCTCAATCATCAAGCCTACATCGACACGGTCCTTAAGCGACGCAGACGGAGACACTACACCGAGACTCTCTTCTCGTGCAAGTCACCCGCCCGGTCTCAGCTTTATCATTTCCAACCGAAAAGCTTGGTACCTGACAGAGGTACATCTTATCCGATGTTGAACCCATCATGGCCATGATGGATCCACCATCAAGTTTTATTTTTAAAACATCCCCTTCCCTTTGAAGCATCACCTTTGGTTTAAAGCAAATCCTTTTTGTTTTCTAAAGCAGGACTAAGCATCAGAAAACCTTGTAATAAAACAGGTAATCAAGGAATGGTAAACAGTTCCAAGGAAGGAAATGCAGCAATTGGTTTAACACCCAACTCCTATCACCTAATGCATCATTTAAGTGATAAAGAGTTTAAAATAGCAAGGAGGTGGCAAATGCACTGGGGCTTGCCTTGTTTTGTAGGAGAGTCGGGCTCTGCTCCACAAATATCAAAGTAAAAACAGTTCCTGGAAGGTGGGTCTTCAGGTGGTGGTGTAGCTTCTTTTTCTTCAACCACTACTTCTTCCTCGTTCTCTATATATAACCATATATAACCATGAATGCTTATGTGATGTTTATGAAATGCAATGACAATAAGGGTATATCAAGTTATGTCTTTAATACAATTTTCCTTCATGGTGCACTAGGGACACTATGGTTTTCTAGGTCAATACCTTAGTGGAGTTGCACAGTTTTACCCTAAGAAGCTAGGGTTTTGGGTTTAGGAATCAAACAATGTCCAAAGCAAGTCAAACTTCACTCATAGGATCTAAATATCATATTAGGCTTATCTAAAAAGTTTGGTGATTTTTGGAGTCACCAAATATTTTCTAAAATTCTAAAGGTATAGGTTTAAGCTCTTTTAAATACTACATAATTCCTTGTTTAGGCCAAAAATCTTGGAACCATTTTTGTTAAATACTACAGAAATTTAGGAGTCCAAAAAATTGGTCTCATATTTTTTAGAATTTTTCTACACTTTTCTATAGATTTCCTAAGTCTGGCAGAAAAAGAAAAAGAAAAAGGATACACAGTAATGGACTCAATCTGGCCCGAGCCAGCCCACGACAGGGAAAAATGCGCGCGCGCCCGCGGTGACGGGTTTACACAGAAGACCCTGGCGATTTGAAAACCCCGTAAAGAGTCCTCTCCACTGTTTCTCTGTCTCACTGACATCTGCACAGAGGTCCTTCCCCTTTCTATTCTTTACATCCCGAGATCCCCGACTGTGGACGGTGACAGGCCGAGCTCCAGCGAGCCTGTACCGGCCAAGATACGCAATGGCTAGTGCTCTAGCTTGGCTGACACTAAATTCATCTCCTAACAATTGTTTCTCCTCGATCAATTGCAAGGTTCTATCCCCTAATCTCTCTGCTCACGGTGACGACGCAAACCGAGGATGATCCCAAGTGTTCCCGGTGATCTAGTTCAATTGACCGGGCTGCTAAGCATCTATAGCACACAGAGATGTTGAAACGAGAGCGAGAACGACATGAATGAACCTGTAACGAGCTAGCCACGGTGGGTACACTCACAGCGGAGTTTTAACCGATTTGGGGGAAATCCCAAATTGGAGCTCTCTGGTGGACGATCTGAGGCATGGGCTAGTGTCCTGGATGCTTGACTACCTAGCAGAGCTGGTGGCACGCTCAATTTATAGGATCTTAGGGCGGTGGCTCGTGAATTTGAGATGGCGCACTTGTGGCCGGAGAGGAAGAAGGTTACTGGCGCAAATGATTCGTGGCCCGCACCGTGGCATGACCACCGGCGATGAACAAATAGGTTAAGGTGATTCACTGCAACGCGGTAGAGCACCTGGGCACGTGGCATGCGAACGGCAGGTGGCCAACTACGGCGAGGTGATCAAGATCGGTCGTGAGGCAAGTGGGTACGGCGGTCAGGGTGGAATAGTGTTCCAAGCTCATCCCCAGCGCCCGATTTTTCACCAAGGATCGTTATCCGTGTTCAACCAAGCGTGAATAGTGACGCTGGCACAAATCCAAGCGCGAGATCATCGGCGGTGAGGGGGGCTGAACTTGTGATATGATTAAGTTACTGTACCATCGAAACCGCACATTAGCGCGCCTGACAGAGCAGATTAAAGGCCTTAGTTCTCCAATTTTTGTGTGGCAACGTGATCATCCATCTGCATCAAATTTGTTGGCCTATAATCCATCTTCAAATTTGCTATAGCATCCCTGGTCAAACAATTACTGTCTTATACTCAAATCGGACTCCAAAGTTCATCTGACTTCACTGTTAGTCCAGATTTAGTTTTAGGGTAGTCTGACAGCCAGACTTTAGGTCTATTTATCTCCAACTTTTCTATGACACCAATGCTTAATCACTTAAGGAAATTTGTTCTCCTAACATAGCTCTATAAATTTGGTGTGTTGACCTAGGGCAAATTCCTTATGAATTGGGAGATATAAAGCTCCAAAGTTAACCCATTTGAACTGTATTCAGACTTAAGCATATGAATGTATGGAGTGTCCTTTTTGCAAATAAGCCCAAATCCCATAAATTGACTTGCAAGTCCTCAAATGTGAGAAACACATAGTTTGTGGTGTTGTATTACTTTGGCATTTGCACTTTGGTCCAAAAGTGCACAAAATTTACACTTAGCCCCCTAGGGTTTTAATTTAGGGTTTTTCGAGGGGTCTTTTTAGGGTTTTTAGCACTTTAAGGTTTTGGGGTTACTAAAGTCTATCAAAGATGATATCTTATGATCATTTCTCATATCTTTTGAAGTTTTCACGGGCTTGGGCTTCCCTTATATCCATAAGCCCAAATCTAGGGTTAAGCACTTCATCCTAGGGTTAACCACACATCAAGCCATATTAGTACAACTTATTTGAAAGTTTTACCTAGTGAATGCACTATAGGTGTAACAAACATATGATATGCCCATGCATATGATGTTATGCTCAAGTTTTAGTGACATTAACACCAGGGGTGTTACATCAATGATCCGTAAAGCATGATCATCAATCAATACACAAGCTAGTCTAGAAAAAATCATTATTGTCCCACATAATAATATGAGACTAGGGTTATTTTAAATAATATTACAAAACATAGAGTTTCACGAACAAGTCATTACTCATCAATCAATGTAATATTGATAATTCAATTGGGATACATGGAACACATTGTGCACTGTAGACAATGTTTCGGGTAGTTGGAGTCGATATGCCACTGGCCCACATTGTTCAAGAATCAGGAACAGACCAATGTTTCGAGGGGCAAGCTTTCCTTTTACACTGAAACGGGTGACACCCTTCATTGGCGATACCTTCAGGTACACATAATCTTTGACTTGAAAGTACAAGGGTTGGCGCCGTTTGTCTGCATAACTCTTTTGTCGAGCTTGTGCCTTCTTCAAGTTATGTATGATTCGTTGAACCTTTTCTTCCATTTCTTTAACCAGGTCAGGCTTGAAAAACCACCTTTCTCCTGGTTCAGACCAATTTAATGGGGTATGGCACCGTTGTCCATATAATGCTTCAAATGGTGCCATCTTAATACTTTCTTGATAACTATTGTTATATGAAAATTCCGCCAGTGGTAAACAGTCATCCCATTTCTAAAGAAACTCTAGAACACATGCCTATAACATGTCCTCAAGTATTTGATTCACTCTCTCAGTCCGCCCACTGGTTTGAGGATGATAGGCTAAACTGTGGAGCAACTTAGTACCCAAAGTTTTGTGGATCTCTTCCCAGAATTTGGATACAAATTGCGATCCACGATCCGACACTATTGTCTTCGAAACTCCGTGCAAACTAAGAATACGGGCAATATATAATTCTGCATATGTGATCACCGGATACTTTACTTTTACTGGAAGAAAGTGAGCGATCTTTGTAAGTCGATCAATTATAACCCAGATAGAATCAAATCCTTTTGCTGTCCTGGGTAAGCCCACAATGAAGTCCATGCTAATGTCCTCCCATTTCCATGTTGGGATGGGTAAAGATTGCAGTGGACCAGCAGTTTTCATATGTATGGCTTTGACACGTCTACAGGTGTCACATCTCGCCACATAGCGTGCAATTTCGATCTTCATCTTCGTCCACCAAAAATGTTGTTTTAAATCTTGATACATCTTAGTGCTCCTAGGGTGAATAGAATATTGACTAAGATGAGCTTCGTCTAAAATTTGCTGGCAGACCTCATCATTCTTGGGCACAACTATGCGGTTATTAAACCATACTATGCCTTAATCATCCTTTCTAAAACAATTGGCTTTACCGGCCTTTCATTTCTCATGAATATGTTTCAGACCCTTATCACTCCTTTGTGCATTAATAATTCTTTGCAGAAGAATTGACTCAAGCTTCAATTGGTTCAAGGTTCCATGTTGAATCATTCCTAGGTTTAATTTCTCCATTTCTTGGCATAATGTGATGTCAGAAGTCTTTACTGTAAGACAATGGCAGGAAACCTTGCGACTCAGTGCATCTGCCACCACGTTGGCCTTGCCTGGGTGATAGTGAATTTCTAATTCATAATCCTTAATCAGCTCAAGTCATCTCCTCTGCCTCATGTTTAGTTCTGACTGGGTAAAAATATAATTCAAACTTTTATGATCTGTATATATATGGCAAATATTTCCCAGCAGATAGTGACACCATATTTTAAGGGCATGAACCACAGCAGCTAATTCCAAGTCATGAGTTGGATAATGTTCCTCATGCCAGCGCAACTGTCTTGAAGCATATGCTATAACTCGGCCCTCTTGCATTAAGACACATCTGATACCACTGCCCAATGCATCACAGTACACATCAAAAGGTTTTTCAATGTCCGGTTGAGCTAATACCGGAGCAGTGGTCAATAATACCTTCAACTGCTCGAAGGCTTTGTTGCATCTAGAGGACCAATGAAATTTGATATCATTCTTCAATAGGCTTATGATTGGCTTCACAATCTTGGAGAAATCCGGGATAAACCTGCGGTAATAGCCAGCCAGCCCAAGGAAACTTCAAACTTGATGTACAGTGGTTGGGGGTTTCCACTCTAGAATATCCTTGACCTTGCTGGGATCAACCGCAATCCCATTTGCAGACAAAACATGTCCCAAAAATTGGATTTCCTCCAGTCAAAATGTGCACTTGCTGAATTTAGCATATAATTGATGTTCCCATAAGCGCGTTAATATGATCCATAGATGCTGAGTATGCTCCTCTTCATTCTTGGAATAAATCAAGATATCATCAATGAAGACCACCACAAATTTGTCCAACTCGGTCATAAATACCGAGTTCATTAGATATGTGAAGTGGGCAGGAGCATTCGTTAATCCGAAGGACATAACCAAATATTCAAATAATCTGTACCGTGTAGTAAATGCGGTCTTGGATATATCTTCGAGTCGAATACGGATCTGATGATAGCCCGACCTAAGGTCAATTTTAGAGAATACCCGTGCTCCAGTAAGTTGATCGAACAAGATATTGATCCGGGGAAGAGGGTACTTGTTCTTGATCGTGACCTCATTAAGGGGTCTGTAGTCCACGCACATTCGAAGTGTTTGATCCTTCTTTTTGACAAAACTTGCGGGACATCCCCAAGGTGATGAACTAGGCCGAATGAATCCCTTCTCAAGCAAGTCTTGTAATTGTGTCTTGAGCTCCGCCAATTCATTTGGTGGCATCCGGTACGATCTTCTAGAGATAGGAGTTGTACCGGGCTTCAGTTCTATTACAAATTCTACATCCCGTTCTAGAGGTAATCTAGGCAGATCTTTAGGAAATACATCCAGAAATTCATATACTACCAGAATATCCTGAATTTCTGGTATGATGGCTTCATAGACCCGTCCAAATGGTTTGGCTGGGGCAGCTATAGGGATGGACAAAAGAACCTCTTCATGGCCATGGCTCAACTTGATAGTCCTAAAGTCAGTGTTGAGGATAGCTTTATGCTAGGCTAACCAATTCATGCCCAGAATGACATCTATGTCCTGGCCCTTTAAGATAATCATGTTGGTGGGAAAATCCCGTTCAGCCAATGTTACTGTCACATGGAAGGCTATTTCCTTAGTAAAGATTTGTCCCCCGGGCGAATGAATAATAAACCCTTCCCTTGATTTAGTGCAAGGAATGCAATATTTTTCCACAAAGTTCTTGCTTATGAATGTATGCGAAGCACCAGAATCAAAGAGAATAATGGCTGGGTGATTGGCCACAAGGAACGTACCCATCATTACCGGCTCTCCTTCTGGTGTAGTGGCCACTTGAGTATAATAGATTCGTCCCGTCTTCTTGACATTTTTGCCCGCTGAGTTATTAGCCATGTTCCCTTTGCCCTGATTGGAGCTCCCAGAGTTCTGCTGATTGTTGGATTTATTCTGCCTTGGATATGGACAGTCTTTGATAAAATGACCAGACTTCCCACAGTTGAAGCAGCCAGTTGAAGAACTAGGGAGGATGGGGAAACAAGCACCATGGGCACTCGGCTGATTGGTGGAAGTGGGGGCAGTGGTGGGTGAATGAAACAGACTGTTTGAACGGATAGGAGGGTGGACGAGGCGAAGAACAACTCTGATTAATTGGTCGGATTACCAACCTAGTTCGGTCCTTGATTGGGCCTTTCACCTCCAAATCCCTTGGATTTTCCTTGGCCTGTATTCTTGGCTTCTACTGCCAGCGTTGTGCTGACAGCTCTGCTATAAGTAAGATCTAGGCCTAGAGTGGGATCTGCAATACAATAATGTGAATGTTACTAGTCTTACTAGATCTTTTTCTGATCATGTGCCTTTATGCCTCAAAACTGATTTTACTTCTCCTGCTAAAAGAGACTTTAGATATGAACTTTGTTGGAGGTTGAGACCTGAGTTTAAGTCTTTAGTTGTTAACAATTGGTCTCTACCTGTTAGAAGTAAAAAAAAGTATTGATATTTGGAAAGAAAAAAACTAAAAGGTTGAAGAAAATGTTGAAAGGTTGGAATATTAATGTTGAAGGTAGATATTTAAAATTAAAAAAGATTTGATGGAGAAAATTGACATTTTAGATAAAAATGCGAAATTATGGGTATTTCGGACTCTGAGAGAATCGAAAAGCTTGATATGGAGTGGAATCTGAAAAAGATCATGGAAGAAGAAATTTGTAAAAAAACAAACTGCTAGAGAAAAATTCATCAATGAGGGTGATGAAAATACTAAATTCTTTCATCTTCTGGCAAAAGGTCGGAAGCGGAGGGTTAAAATTCCCTTCTTGAATCATGATGGAGTCTCTGTTAGTGACGCTGAAAGTATAAATAAAATTGCTACTTCTTATTATAAAGAGCTTTTTGGTCCTTCGGTGTTATCTAGTATTAATATGGCTCATTTCAATATGAACCAGTTGTCAGATTCTGATAGGTCTTTCCTGACGGTTCCTTTCTCAGTTGATGAGATTAAGAAAGTGATTTTTGAGATGAAACATAATAGTGCCCCTGGTCCCGATGGTTTCCCTGCTGAATTCTTTCAAAATTTTTGGGATACCATTCATTTAGATATTGTTCATTTATTCAATGACTTTTATAATGGAAATCTTAAGATAGAAAGTTTGAATTATGGGATGGTTACTTTATTACCAAAAGTGGATAATGCGGCTGACATGAAGAATTTTAGACCTATCTGTCTTCTGAATGTGTGTTACAAGATTATTTCCAAAGTTCTGAATAATAGGCTTGCGGGTTGTATCACAAATGTGATAAGTGATTCTCAATATGGTTTCATTAAAAACAGATACATTATGGATGGGGTCATCTCTCTTAATGAAATTCTTCATGAAGTTAAGAGGAAAAATCAAAGTGGAGTGGTTTTAAAAATTGATTTTGAAAAAGCTTATGACAAAGTAAATTGGCATTTCCTCTATACTATGATGGAGAAAAAGGCTTTGGAAATACTTGGTGTGATTGGGTCATGAGGATTGTGAGAGGTGGCAAAGTAGCCATCAAAACTAATGATATCCTGGGTCCTTATTTCATTACTCACAAAGGAGTTAGACAAGGGGATCCCTTTTCTCCTCTTCTGTTTAATTTGGTTGTTGATGGTTTAGCTTGTATGATTAAGAAAGCTCAAGATGAGGGTCTGATCGAAGGTCTGATCCCTCATATCATTCACAATGGTTGTTGTTGTTTGCAGTACGCTGATGACACCATTTTTCTTATTCAAGATTGTTTGGAGGCGGCCAGAAATCTTAAATACATTTTATGTTTGTTTGAAAACATGTCAGGTTTGAAAATTAATTTTCACAAAAGTGAAATTTTGTGCTTTGGTAATGCTAAAGAGATAGACTATTTGTATGCTGATATCTTTACTTGTCCTATAGGAAATCTTCCTATGAAATACTTAGGGGTGCCAATTGATAAGAAGAAGATTAATAAAAATCTTTGGATCCCCAAGATTGAGAATCTGGAAAAAAGACTTGCTGGGTGGCAGGGTAGATTCTTGAGTCTTGGTGGTAGACTTACTCTTCTAAATAGTTGTCTTTCTAATGTTCCTTTATATATGCTCTCGATTTATCCTGCCCCTAAGTCAGCTATCAAAAAGATTGATATTCTTAGGAGGAGGCTTCTGTGGCAGGGGGGTCGTCAGTCCAAAAAATTTCATTTAGCTGATTGGGAGTCAGTTTGCTCTCCCAAAAATCAGGGTGGATTGGGTGTCTTGAATCTGGAGTTTATGAATGATTCCTTACTATCTAAATGGCTTTGGAATATTGAAAATTTGAAAGGCTTATGGCAAAAAATTATTGCCAGTAAATACATTAAGGGAAAACCCCTTATTTTAGTTAAGCAAAAACAAAGTGATTCTCATTTCTGGAAAAAAATTCTGAGTTTATGAGACAATTTTTACAAATACTGTAAAACTGAAGTTGGTAATGGCTTGAAGACTAGTTTTTGGAAAAGTAATTGGATTGGCAATCAACCTCTGTCTTACCAGTTTCCTGTTCTTTTTGACTTGACCTATGACAAAGATGTTTCTGTTAATGATGTTTTCACATTGAATTTTGAGTCTCTTACTTTTTCAGAAGAAGGATTGTGGGAAATTTGAGGATGTTATTCGATGAAATGATAAGTTGCTGTAATCAGGTAACATTATCGGACCAAGAGGATAAAATTGTGTGGAATCTGGGGAAAAAAGGCTTCTCAGTTAATTCTTTGTACAAAAAGAAAATGGAAGATCAAATTTTGATTTCGTATAAGTTCTTGTGGAAATCTAAATTGCCTCATAAAATCAAGGTTTTCTTCTGGTTAGTGGTAAGAAAAAAAATTCTTACTAAGGACAACCTGAAGAAAAGGAACTGGTTTGGTTCTTTGAATTGTTGTTTCTGTGGGGTGTGGATGAATCTATCGATCACCTGTTCTTTCAGTGCCCCATTGCTAAATATATGTGGAGAGTGATTCAAGTAGCCTTGAATTTAAGGCTGATTCCGAATAGTATCAACAACCTTTATGACAATTGGTTATGTAAACCAAAAGACAAAATGGCTCAATTGGTGTTATTTGGTTGTGGTGCTTTATTCTGGGCTATTTGGCGCACTAGAAATGATTGGTGCTTTGGAAAAAGTCATTTACTTGATCCTTCTAACATCATTTTTCTTTGCTGCTTCTGGCTGGATTCTTGGGCTACTCGTCAGAAAAAGAAGGAGCAAAGAATGGTGGTGCTAGGAAGCAAGCTAATCCGAAAGACGGCAAGTGAAGCTTTTGGCAGGGGTATTGGGGTGGTGTACTCTTGACAGGCACATTTCAGGTTGATCTGGAAGATGGAACTTGGAAGATGATGTTGATAGTTGTCTGTCTTTTGTTGGCTAGATTGTTCAGTTCCTTTTGTGGCTTCTGCCTGTTTGGCTGGGTTGTAAATAAGAAAGTCTTATGTAGTTCATCGTAGGCCAAAACTTATTCTGCTATCTTAGGCTCTTCACTGATCTAGCTTGATAGTGGTTAGAGTCTAGATAGGGTCCTGGCCGTGTACGATCTTTTGGGATGTTGTGCCGCGGGGTGGCGGTTGTTTCAAACTTTCCTATTTCCTAATGAAATAGGGGGCTTCGCCCCTTCGTAAAAAAATAAGTAAGATCTAGGCAGGTGGCCATCTTTCATTGGAGCCGGTCGTTGAGTCCTCCAATGAAGCAATTCTTCTTTTTCAGGTCAATGTTTACTTGATCAATTGCACATTGGGATAAATGATTAAACTTGTTGAGATACTGCATCACAATATCCCCTCCTTGTTTTAGTCGAATGAATTCCTCTTATTTCATGTGAAGCACTCCTCTGGAATATAGTGCTCACGGAATGCCAATTTAAATTCATCCCAAGTGACCTGATGTCCGGCTTGTTGAATCGCCACAAAATTTCCCCACTAGGTACTAGCAGGGCCTCTTAGTTGTTGGGCAGCAAATAACGGCTTCTGTGTTTCCGTGCAACAAATCAAGCCGAACTTCTGCTCTATTACCCTTATCCACTCGTCAGCTTCAAGAGGATCTTCAGCTTTAATAAAGAGTGGGGGATGTGTTTCAGAGAAATCTAGATATGTGGTTTCACGCGGTCCCGGTGGAGGAGCCCTTCCGCCTTGCTGCTGGAATTGGTTACCCGCCATTTCACGTAGGAAGCGGGTATTATTAGCGGTCACATTGACCAAGGCAGCGATAGCCTCGACCAGTGTTGGTGGTACTGGTAGCGGGTTAGGAGTACCTTCCCGTCCTCGGGAAGTCCCCGCACCGTCGTGCGCGCGAGTCCGTGATGGCATCTGAGGCAAAGAGACATTTGGAAAAAATATAACATGCCAACATATACCATCATATTACATTACCAAATGTAATTATACAGACTCAAGCGTATAACATACCTACAGTACTTATTTTACATTGGTACAATATCTAAGCTATACTACTCTAGTCTTCATTGTCTTGGGTCGCTTCACTATCTGCTGCAGGAGACCGCTCGTCAGCCAGGTTCATAGTAGGAGGAGGCTTCAAAAGGTCCAACTCCCCACCAAGTCCTTCATTTGTTGTTCCCAAGGGTCCAGCTTCCATTGCAGCAGCGCCAGTGGGCACGTCCAGGTGCAGTCGACCATATAGTACATGTACTTCCTCATGTAGAGTATTATAGTATACTTGCAGGTTATCGAGGGCCGTGTTGAGCTCATCCACACGAGCCCGAGCCTTTGCTTCACGATGCCAAGCGATCGAGCGCGAGTTAATGGCCTAATCAATGGCTGAGTCTCGTTCGGAGATCTCAAACCGCAAGCGACGGACTTCGGTTGTCAGCTCAGCTATACGCTGACTATCCTGCTCCTGTGCCATGTTCTGATGGCGTAGCTTCGATCGCAGTTGCTCCACCTTAGCTTCTAGATCTCCAATGGGGTCGTTGGAGCCGCTACTGCTCCCTTCATGTCTGGGGGCTAACTGATGGCGAGGCAAACCAAAGGGTCCCGTAGATTTGCGTGTAGTTTTCCTCATGCGTGCCATATCTCCATAAGAGGGGAAATTTATTAGTAGATTCTTAACATGATGCATGCATAACCCTATGATTATAGAACCAACCTTTGTTGATCCCACTTCTTATATATTGCACTCTATTACCTGGTCTTGCAGGATGAAAACTTCCATAAAATGGCAAGGTAAGAATGAAAGAAATTTTCCTTGGATAAGTATTTGAAACTTCTTTTTGAAATGCTTCATAATATCTGAAGAGATGGGCTTCGCTCCGATACCAGCTGTGACGGAACCTCCCAAGTCATTAGGCCCACCTACAGTTGTCCTTGTCCAACGGACTTTGGGCAACCCTGTAGATGCATATAACTACTTGACAAGTTCTGTATCTGTATCCTTTTCCTCGCCCAAGAGCGTTTCACCCATCACATAGATATTATAACACATCGGAGGAACGAATAAGCGGAAGCGAATTACAATAACTTAATTTACATTCAAAGTACATAAAGAGGGTTATAGTTATTACAGACCAGTGGTATATGAGTGCATAAGTATTATTATTACAAACTCAGGAGGCAAAAACCCCTCCCACATCAAAGTATATTGTTTTTCAAAGGGAGGCCAACATCCTCCCGCGAGCACTTCACTGTTGAGATTCTTCTTTTGGCACCACCTTAGAACAAAAACAGCAAAAGTTTGCTGCTTCCTCACCTACAACAACATGGGTTCAAAAACCCTAAGTATGAAGTGTACTTTCGCAAGTCTTACCCGTCAAAAGAAAAGACTCTCAAGGATATGCTGGCTTAAGAGAGTCAAGGTAAGGCTTAATCAAGAATCAAGACTCTGTTTGCAAAAATGCTTACTAATAGTGTATCCTTAAAAATCTAGTTTTATTAGCAAGTTAAGTCATTACCTGTCACTAGAGTTATTTCTACCCTAGTTCAAGCACTTGGCCTATACTAGCCATCCTTTTATCAACCCTTCGTGTTCACTGGAATGCTACGTGTAGGGCAGTGACCAAGTCTTCATGTCCGAGAAGTAACGGCGATCCGAATCGATTAATACCCAGCTGGGGATCTCAAATCACACGACATATGTAGCACTTAACCCTTGCATATGTCAACTCGCCACCGGGTTTCTTAAGACCAGACCGGGTTCACGCCAACCGAGAGCACAAATACACCACCGTACAGCCTCTTGCCACGGAGGGTACACGCTACTCTCGCCATCTCTCCACTCCCATTGCGTGTTGTCCTTTTCTGGTATTAGTCTGCTCGAGGCAAAGCTTACCCATGACGAGGCATGTGACCAGTTAAAAGGTCCTCAATCATCAAGCCTACATCGACACGATCCTTAAGCGACGCAGATGGAGACACTACACCGAGACTCTCTTCTCGTGCAAGTCACCCGCCTGGTCTCAGCTTTATCATTTCCAACCGAAAAGCTTGGTACCTAACAGAGGTACATCTTATCCGATGTTGAACCCATCATGGCCATGATGGATCCACCATCAAGTTTTATTTTTAAAACATCCCCTTCCCTTTGAAGCATCACCTTTGGTTTAAAACAAACCCTTTTTGTTTTCTAAAGCAGGACTAAGCATCAGAAAACCTTGTAATAAAACAGGTAATCAAGGAATGGTAAATAGTTCCAAGGAAGGAAATGCAGCAATAGGTTCAACACCCAACTCCTATCACCTAATGCATCATTCAAGTGATAAAGAGTTTAAAATAGCAAGGAGGTGGCAAATGGACTGGGGCTTGCCTTGTTTTGTATAAGAGTCGGGCTCTGCTCCATAAATATCGAAGTAAAAACAGTTCCAGGAAGGTGGGTCTTCAGGTGGTGGTGTAGCTTCTTTTTCTTCAACCACTACTTCTTCCTCGTTCTCTATATACAACCATATATAACCATGAATGCTTATGTGATGTTTATGAAATGCAATGACAATAAGGGTATATCAAGTTATGTCTTGAATACAATTTTCCTTCTTGGTGCACTAGGGACACTATGGTATTCTAGGTCAATACCTTAGTGGAGTTGCACAGTTTTACCCTAAGAAGCTAGGGTTTTGGGTTTAGGAATCAAACAATGTCCAAAGCAAGTCAAACTTCACTCATAGGATCTAAATATCATATTAGGCTTATCTAAAAAGTTTGGTGATTTTTGGAGTCACCAAGTATTTTCTAAAATTCTAAAGGTATAGGTTTAAGCTCTTTTAAATACTACATAATTCCTTATTTAGGCTAAAAATCTTAGAACTATTTTTGTTAAATACTATAGAAATTTAGGAGTCCAACAAAATTGGTCTCATATTTTTAGCATTTTTCTACACTTTTCTATAGATTTCCTAAGTCTGGCAAAAAAAGAAAAAGAAAAAGGATACACACTAATGGACTCAATATGGCCCGAGCCGGCCCACGACAGGCAAAAATGCGCCTGCACGCGCCCGCGGTGATGGGTTTACACATAAGACCCTGGCGATTTGAAAAACCCGTAAAGAGTCCTCTTCATTGTTTCTCTGTCTCCCTAACATCTACACAGAGGTCCTTCCCCTTTCTATTCTTTACAACCCGAAATCCCCGACCGTGGACGGCGACAGGCCGAGCTCCGGCGAGCCTGTACTGGCCAAGATACGCAATGGTTGGTGCTCTAGCTTGGCTGACACTATATTCATCTCCTAACAATCGTTTCCCCTCGATCAATTGCAAGGTTCTAGCCCCTAATCTCTCTGCTCACGATGACGACGCAAACCGAGGATGATCCCAAGTGTTCCCGGTGATCTAGTGTGATCTAGTTCAATTGACCGGACTGCTAAGCATCTATAGCACACAGAGATGTTGAAACGAGAGCGAGAACGACATGAACAAACCTGTAACGAGCTAGCCACGGTGGGTACACTCACGGTGGAGTTTTGACCGATTTGGGGGAAATTCCAAATTAGAGCTCTCTAGTGGACGATCTGAGGCACGGGCTGGTGTGCTGGATGCTTGACTACCTAGCAGAGCTGGTTTCATGCTCAATTTATAGGATCCGGGGGCGGTGGCTTGTGAATTTGAGATGGCGCGCTGGTGGCCGGAGAGGAAGAAGGTTACTGGCGCAAATGATTCATGGCCTGCACCGTGGCATGACCACCGACGATGAACAAACAGGTTAAGGGATTCACTGCAACGCGGTAGAGCACCTGGGCACGTGGCATGTGAACGGCAGGCGGCCAACTCCAGCAAGGTGATCAGGATCAGTCGTGAGGAAAGTGGGTACGACGGTCAGGGCAGAATAGTGTTCCAAGATCATCCCCAGCGCCCGATTTTTCACCAAGGATCGTTATCCGTGTTCAACCGAGCGTGAATCGCAACGCCGGCGCAAATCCGGGCACGAGATCACCGGCTGTGAGGGGGGTTGAACCTGTGATCTGATTCAGTTATTGTACCATCGAAACCGCTCATCAGCGCTCTTGACAGAGCAGATTAAAGGCCTTAGTTCTCCCATTTTCGTGTGGCAACGTGATCATCCATCTGCATCAAATTTGTTGGCCTATAATCCATCTTCAAATTTGCTATAGCATCCCTAGTCAAACAATTACTGGCTTATACTCAAATCGGACTCCAAAGTTCATCTGACTTCACTGTTAGTCTAGATTCAGTTTCAGGGTAGTCTGACAGCCAGACTTTAGGTCTATTTATCTCCAACTTTTGTATGACACCAATGCTTAATCAATTAAGGAAAATTGTTCTCCTAACATAGCTCTATAAATTTGATGTGTTGACCTAGGGAAAATTCCTTATGAATTGGGAGATATAAAGCTCCAAAGTTAACTCGTTTCAACTGTATTCAGACTTAAGCATATGTATGTATGGAGCGTCCTTTTTGCAAATAAGCCCAAATCCCATAAATTGACTTGCAAGTCCTGCAATGTGAGAAACACATAGTTTGTGGTGTTGTATTACTTTGGCATTTGCACTTTGGTCCAAAAGTGCACAAAATTTACACTTAGCCCCCTAGGGTTTTAATTTAGGGTTTTTCCAGGGGTCTTTTTAGGGTTTTTAGCACTTTAGGGTTTTGGGGTTACTAAAGTCTATCAAAGATGATATCTTATGATCATTTCTCATATCTTTTGAAGTTTTCACAGGCTTGGGCTTCCCTTATATCCATAAACCCAAATCTAGGGTTAAGCACTTCACCCTAGGGTTAACCACACATCAAGCCATATCAGTACAACGTATTTGAAAGTTTTACCTAGTGAATGCACTCTAGGTGTAACAAACATATGATATGCCCATGCACATGATGTTATGCTCAAATTTTAGTGACAGTAACACCAGGGGTGTTACATCAATGATCCGTAAAGCATGATCATCAATCAATACACAAGCTAGTCTAGAAAAATCATTATTGTCCCACATAATAATATGAGACTAGGGTTATTTTAAATAATATTATAAAACATAGAGTTTCACGAACAAGTCATACTCATCAATCAATGTAATATTGATAATTCAAGGTATTGAGTAACATTTTATTCAACACTCATCATGTGGCTTGTCCTTGACCCTCCTCTCGAACTCGTCGTTGTTCGATGAAAGAAGTGTGATCTGAGTCGTTGTCAAGATTGCTGAGGGAGGCAAGAAGTCACACTCCTTGAGCTTGATCTTATGTAGGTACTTCTATTTGAGTGTCTCCTTGTCAAACCTCCTCTTAGAATTGTGCTTGTCAGAGGTGTACTCATGATTGTCCTTGGGCTGTCCGGAGTCATAGTCACACTTGCCCGCCTCTAGCTTGCCTATCACACCCGGATTTAAGGGGTAAAGCCGTGTGCGTCTCATATGTGTGCCAAAGAAGAACATCACATATAATGACAAAGTGTATAGAGATAAATGTCACAAATATCATTATTACATAGCGGAAGTCTTACAAAAATAAATAAGAATAATAAAGCGAACTAAGTATTATTCCATGGCGCCATAAAGCAGACTGAGAGAGACCACCTATATAAGCTCGTACTATTTGTTGTATGTCTCCTCCTGGACTACCTGCTCTTCACCCTTTGGGGGTTATATATCGCAAGGGCGAGCTCACAAAAGATCATAGCTCAACAAGATGTGGGGAATAATGTGCATGAACTCACCAAAGGTGGGAGCTCATATGAAGTGTAAAGCTGATCAACAAATAGGGTTAAAGCTGAGCATTGCTTTTAATAAGTTGATCAAATTTTATTAGCAGTTACTAAATGTTAGTAGATACCAAACCAGAGTAATAATAGATCAAAATTAATAATAAACCATAATGCGATGCAAATGACAAATTGAATTTAATTCCATAAATTAATCATGCGAGAGTCCTGAGCTGCTCATGACCGCGAGCACGGCTAGTATACCAGTTTTACACTCTGTAGAGGTTGTAACCCTTTACCCACAAGTCATGTCACTCGGTTGCCAAGGGGTCTAGAAGTCCCATTCATCTCTACCGAGGAGACGAGGCAAGGTAACACTACGAGGCCTTTACAAAGTTCCACTAGCTTCAGAAAACCCGCTACAATTTCTAGGGAGCGCAATGTAGGAATCCCCTGTCTGACCGCCATCGCAACAAAATCAACCCGAGAACGTCCCTACATGCCACTCCCCTACTGCTCTTGCCCCTTTCGGGTAAGGTAGACCTCCACTAGCTTTCCTAATTAGTCAGCCAAGGGCGTCCCATTCCACCCTTGTGGTGGCACATGTTTCTCAAGTTAAGCTCCATGTTCCAATTAACATAATAGTCTTATCACGAACAGAAATAGAACAATAATAATAAAAATGACCATGTGTAGTAGTAATCTCAACACCCAAGATCTTATATAGCAATAGCAAAGTCTATCCAAAAGTTCAGGGGTAAACACGGTGTAAAGATGACCAAACTAGGGTGACCTATTGGGTCCCATTAAAATTAAGCCTATGCATGCCAAAATGATTATAGAGAACACTATTGGGTAAATAAAAGTGGTCAAGGGCACAACTTGCCTTCAATGAGCTCCTGCTCAGCACTTTCCACCTGCTGAACACCTAGGGCCTCGATCACTTGCTCGTCTACTCGAAGCAATACAAACAACCATAGTATAGGAGAAATTATCATCACACCAAATAGAGGGATATAATGCATAATAATAATCTACACATCATAACGAGATCGTAGGTTCGAGAATCACTAAATTCGGAGTTATGGATAACAAGTTATGATTTTCCAAAGGTTTTATGTGTTTGGTACAGAATAGACTAAGTGATAAATTTTAATCTATGTTTCATGATAAAAACAGAGTTATTAAATGATAGACAATATTAAAACAAAATTATTGCAACTGGAATGGATTAAAAAGGAGTTAAAACGAATTTTCTAGGAATTAAACAAGATTCTAGAATTATTTTTACACTAAAAATCATCTTCTATAATTCTTTTATCTTTTTTTGTAGCTTTTTGTACTGCGTGCATAAATCTCAAGAAGTTCAGGGTGGATTCTATAAGTTTCTGGGCTTCGGCGTAATTACTTTATACAAGACCAGGACCACGGCTTGTTTTATAAAAACTCTAGGGTTTCATCTGCATAACTACACATCCGAAAGGGTATGGCGGCTTTTCGACCGCACGATCAAGCATGGATTGCACAGATTAGGTCTAGCGCTACCCGAACTGGTATGCAACACAGGCGCTCGGATCAAGATCCAATGGTTTAGATTTAAAACACTTGCGACCTCTCGCACACGTCCGATCAAGACCCCACGGTCCGCATAGATCCCGACTGAACGGGTGTGTAACATCTAATCTAAGCCGCTCATCTCTCGATCAATGGCCCTAACTGATCACGGCGAAAGGGTATGCTATCGTCTAATCTGAGCTGCACGACGTAAGATCGACGGCCCACCTGTCATCTTCCCAACCCGCGCCCTAGTTTTGGCCCTCCCTCACAGATTCGTGTGCAACCAACGGTCACAGCTGGGAAAAGGGGAAACAGGTGACTAGCGCATGGTTTTATTAATCGGGAAAGGCGGTGGTTGAGGCCATAGCTAGATCTGCGCGCATGGTACCGTGGTCTTCGGCTCACCCCTGCCATGCTCGGATTCCGTTGTGAGGAAGACGACTGACAGCCTGGGCCCAATGGACAGAGGAAGCGGGAACTCGACAGAGATAGCGGCTGACGCATCGGTCCCATACGCAGCGGTGCCCGGCGCGTCAGGCTGACAAGGGGGTCAGGGTGTTGGTGCACAGGCCCAGTTGGGCTACACGGTGGAGACGCAGATGGGTCGGCGCCGGTGGATTTAGCCCAAAGCGCCTATTTCCTTTTTTCTTTTATTTTCTGTTTTCTTTTCTCTTTATTTTTGAATTTCAAATTTTAAATCCAAGTTTTGTTGTGAATTTCTATACTTAGATTAAATGTAAAATTCAAAAGTATCAGTATAGACAGGGGTACATATTTATATATTTTTCTTCACATTATAAATAGGGTTTTCCTTCCTCTCCTCCTTTCTTTTCTAATTTATTTCCAAATTCTAGATTTCATATTAGGTTTAATCCCCATTTCAATATTAATATATTTTTATTACTATTATTATTATTATTTATAAATGCACAAACAAATAAACTCCAACATGATGCATAGATTATTTTAGGTTCCATTAGTTAATTATTCACTTTAAATATGGTTATTCACATGTTAAAATAATTGGAGGACATTACATGTAAGAAGATCAACCTTCTCTTATTATTTACAAGTTGGGTATTACAAATCCTACCCCCTTAAAATAATCTTGACCTCGAGATTAAGAGGAACTAGGGAAGAGGTGGGGAAATTTTATTCGTAGCTCTTCTTCTCTCTCCCAAGTAGCCTCACCTTCACCATGGTGACTCTATTGCACTTTACACATTTTGATCACTTTATTCCTTATAACCCGAGTCAAAGTGTTGATGATCTTGATAGGATACTCCCTGTAAGTTAGATCACCTTGCACATTAAGTTCTTCCATTGGTAACTATTCCTCTTGGACATGGAGGCACTTCTTGAGTTGAGACACGTGGAATACATCGTGTACATCAGACAGATGATCTGGTAATTCAAGCTAGTAGGCCATCTCCCCGACTCGCCTAAAGATTCTGAAGGGTCCAATAAAGCGAGGGGATAACTTGCCTTTAACTATAAATCTTCTCATCCCATGAATTGGTGACACCTTTAGGTACACGTGGTCACCCTCTTCAAATTCAAGTGGTCCTCTTTGCTTATCGGCATAACTCTTTTGCCAAGTCTGTGCTATCCTCAAGTTTTCTCGGATCATACGGACTTGTTCTTCTACCTCCTGAATAATTTTAGGCCTAAAGAACTGTCTTTCACCAGTCTGATCCCAATAAAGAGGAGTTATGCACTTCCAGCTGCCATATAAAGCTTCAAATGGTGACATTTTCAGACTGGCTTGATAGCTATTATTGTAAGAGAACTCTGCATATGGCAGACTCTTATCCCAACTGCCTCCATACTTAAGGGCACAAGCTCTTAACATATCCTCAAGTACTTGGTTGGTTCTCTCAGTCTGGCCATCAGTTTGGGGATGATAGGTCGAACTGAAGTTCAACTTTGTATCCATGTTCTCATGAAGACTCTTCCAAAATCTTGAGGTAAACTGAGATCCCTGATCCGAAACAATCTTCTTCGGCACACCATGTAGGCACACAATTCGAACCATATATAACTCTGCCAACTGAGAACCCTTGTAAGTGGTCTTGACCAGAATGAAGTGAGCCACTTTGGTTAGTCTATCCATGATCACCCATATGGAATCATAACCCTTCGGGGTTCTGACAATTAAATCCATACCAATTTCTTCCCACTTCCATTTGGACACTTTTAAAGGGTGTAGTAATCCTGCTGGCCTCTGATGTTCAGCTTTGACTCTTTGACATACATCACACACATCCACATGTGTAGCTACATCTCTTTTCAGCCCATACCACCAGAACTTTTGCTTCAGATCCTCATACATCTTGGAGCTACCAGGATGAATAGAATAGTCTGAGTCATGGGCTTCCTTCAGTATGGTCTCACAGAGGCTGTCAATCTTAGGAACACATATCCGGTTCTTGAACCATATTATGCCTTGCTCATGCTCCGTGAAGTCTGGATCTCTACCTTCAGCCATCCGATCTGAACCTTTCATATTTCTTGCTCCAAGGTAGGTTCCACTTCGATAGTGACCCCTTCAGTATGTGCAACTATTCCCAGGTTGAGTCTTTTAAAATCTTCTATTAACTCATCGGTTAACTGGGCGACAATAGCTACATGAACATGCTCCTTTTGACTCAAGGCATCCACAACCAGATTTGCCTTGCCCAGATGATAGTGAATCTCCAAGTCATAATAATTAATGAGCTCCAACCAACAGCGTTGCCTAAGGTTGAGATCTTTCTGAGTGAATATATACTTAAAGCTCTTATGATCAGTGTAGACTTGGCACTTAGTTCCCATTATGTAATGCCTCCAAATTTGCATGCACTACGGCTGCCAGTTCTAAGTCATGAGTGGGGTAGTTCGACTCATGTTTTCGCAACTGGTGAGACGCATAGGCAATGGCATGTCCTTCTTGCATAAGAACACATCCCAAGACCTAGCGGCACGTATCACAATATATGTCAAATCCCTTCTGCAGATCTGGCATAACCAACACTGGGGGTGATATCAATCTTAACTTCAACTGATTGAAACTATCTTGACATTCACGAGACCACTTAAACTCCTTTCCCTTCTCCAATAGTGAGGTCATAGGCTTCTATATCTTTGAGAACTCTTCAGTAAAATGTCGATAATATCCGGTGAGCCCCAAGAAACTCCAAATCTCAGTAACCGAACTCAGTATCTTCCATCCTACTATCTCTCTCACTATAGCAGGATCCACTAATATTCCACCATTAGAAATGATGTGCCCAAGGAATGGTACTTCGTCAAGCCAAAACTCGCACTTGCTATCCTTGGCATAGAGTTGATTATCTGTTAACTTCTGTAGCACCATTCGTAGATGTTCCTCATGATCACTATCATTCTTGGAATAGATCAGAATGTCGTCGATGAATACCATGACAAACTTATCAAGGTACTCCATGAACACCTTGTTCATCAAATTCATGAAGTAGGCTGGTGCATTAGTTAAGCCAAATGACATGACTGTGAATTCATATAGACCATATCGGGTAGAGAAAGCCGTCTTGGGAATATCATAAGGTCTATTCTTCATTTGATAATAACCCAATCTAAGATCAATCTTAGAGAATACCCTGGCACCTCTCATCTGATCAAACAAATATTCAATACGAGGTAAAGGATACTTATTCTTAATTGTGACATCATTAAGTGATCTATAATCAACACACATCCTTTGTGAACCATCCTTCTTCTGTACAAACAGAACCTATGCTCCCCAAGGTGAGGAACTCGGACAAATGTACCCCGCCTCCTGTAACTCTGTTAGTTGCTTCTTAAGTTGTTTTAATTCTTCCACCGACATCCTATACGGCCTTTTAGAAATAGGGGTGGTTCCAGGTAAGAGATCAATAACAAATTCAACTTCCCTATCTGGTGGCATCCCGGGTAACTCCTCTAGAAAGACATCTGGGAAGTCTCTAACCACACGGATGTTTCTGCCCACAAATTTTCCATCTACTAGATATATGGTGGGTCTGGTAGAGGGGGTTACGGTAATCGATACTTCAAATCTTTCTCCTTTTGGACTGGTGAGTTCTACAGTTCCCCTAGCACAATGTATATGCCTTTGCTTTCCTTAACCATGACATACCAAGTATCAGATCTATACTGCTTTCCTCTAATACTATAGGCATAGACCAGAATTCCCTTCCCATGATTGTCAGTGTTAATCTATTGGTCATATAATTTGCTTCAATAGGCCCTTTAGGGGTAATTATTATTAGAGGTTTTTGCATAGTTTGTAGTGGTAACTCATTTGTATGGACATAGCGAGCAGAAATGAATGAATGTGTTGCTCTAGAATCAAATAATATAGTTGTAGGAACTGAATTAATATTAAACATACCGATAGCAATATCAGCACCATCAACAGTAGCATCAGCACTGTCTTGGTTGACTCTGGCAATATTGAATCCCTTGCCAGAAGCTGGAGTTTGTTGCTTGCCTTGGACATTGCTTCGAGCAGGAGTTTTGGGGATTCTCTTTGAACAAGCATTAGCGTAGTGCCCAACCTCAGCACACTTGAAGCAAGTGGTGGCTATACCCTATCCTGCAGGTCTCACCGGGATGCCAGTGGGGCCAGCCTGACAAGTGTGTGCAATCAGTGGAGTCCCCTGTGGTGTTTACTGAGCTGGTCGTGGCCCTCCTCCAGGATGAGCTGGTGTACCCTAGGGTGGAACATAGCAAGGACGGATGCTACTGCTCCCCTGCCCGTGGGTGATAGCCCTCCTCTTCATCTCATCCAGCTGAACACGTTTGTGTTTGATAGCTATAGCCTTAACTAGAAGCCTCTAGAAAGATGGAAAGGTGTGAGCAACTAGCTGATACTGAAGTGGCCCAACAAGTCCCTCCATGAAAAGCCCATGCTTCCTCTCATCATCAGCAACCTCATCAGAAGCATACCTCGACACCTGAAAAAATTTATCACGATATTCACTGACTGACATGTTGCCTTGCTTCAGTGATAGGAATTCCTTCTCCTTGATTTTCATCATGCCAGCAGGAATATGGTAGTTTCTGAACTGTGTAGCAAATTCTACCCAGGTAATAGTTTTAGCAGCATCATGGGCAGCAGTGTAGGAGTCCTACCAATCAGCAGCGGGGCTAGTAAGATGACCCGAAGCGTAGAGCAGCTTCTCCCTATTAGAGCATTGAGTGATATTAAGCATCTTCTCCACTAATTTTGGCCAATCATCAGCATGTAAAGGATCTGGAGAGCTGGAGAATGTAGGTGGCTTGTGACTCATGAATTCCTAGTGCTTGTCCCTGGGAGGAGCTGGTGGTGGTGGTGGAGGTAGTGATGGTTGTTGCTGTCGCTCCAATCGTTCTTGCCTCATCTCCTGACGCATTTCCTGCCTTTCCTGCCGCATCTCCTGGCGTTCTTGTCTCATTTGAGCTTGCATTTCATTCATCGTGTTTGCCATCTGCTGCAGCATTTGCAACTCAGTGGCAACCACTGGATCTGTCCCAGCCGGTGGAGGGTTCGGTGGAGAACTCATCTCTGGTTGCGGTTGTCTAACAATCCTCCTAATGTGGTGGTTGGCAGGTAGATCGATTCCGCCTCCCTTTTTGGTATTGACCATCAGGGTTAGAAACACATGGTAAGATAGAATTGTAGATAGGACGAGTAATTACGAGACATGATCTTTTGGGGGTTTTATTAGCTCAGTATATTAGTGTGTCAACTACTAATACTAATACATTACCTTATGGTGGTACATGCTAGAATGCCCTGCTATACCATTTCAGTCAATCAAAGAAGCAAATCAAGCATCTATCATCAGAACAAACATCCAAACACTTTAGATAGAGAAAATATTTTTTGTCTTAGGTCTCCTATCTCTTTAGAGGGTCATAAATGTAGGATTCCAAGGTGTGAAATCCTTCTTGTCTTTCTAGAGTAGAAAAGATAAGAATAGTTAGAGTAGAATAGCAAAAGATGAGACAGGATCAAGATAAGTATAGAAAGAATCAGAGTAAAGGTAAGTAGGTAAGGGTTTTATCTAGTTCTATCTAGGTTTTGTCCTACAATCAACATTTCCTTTGATACCACTTCTGTCACACTCGGATTTAAGCGTTAAAGTTGGGTGCGTATCATATGTGCACCAAAGTAGAACATCACATATAATAACAAAGTGTATAGAGATAAATGTCACAAATATCATTATTATATAGCGGAAGTCTTACAAAAATAAATGAGAACAATAAAGCGAACTAAGTATTATTCCTTGGCGCCATAAAGCTAACTGGGAGACATCACCTAGATAAGCTCGTACTCTTCGTTGTAGGTCTCCTCCTGGACTACCTGCTCTTCACCTGTGGGGGATTTATATATTGCAAGGGTGAGCTCACAAAAGATCATAGCTCAACAAGTTGTGGGAAATAATGTGAATGAACTCACCAAAGGTAGTAGCTCATGTGAAGTGTAAGGCTGATTAACAAATAGGGTTAAAGCTGAGCATTGCTTTTAATAAGTTGATCAAATTTTATTAGAAGTTACTAAATGTAAGTAGATACCAAACCAGAGTAATAATAGATCAAAATTAATAATAAACCACAATACGATGCAAATGACAAATTGAATTTAATTCTATAAATTAATCATGCAAGAGTCCTAAGCTGCTTATGACCGCGAGCACGACTAGTATACCAGTTTTACACTCTGCAGAGGTTGTACCCTTTACCCACAAGTCATGTCACCCGGTTGCCAAGGGGTCTAGAAGTCCCATTCATCTCTACCGAGGAGATAAGGCAGGGTAACACTACAAGGCCTTTACAAAGTTCCACTAGCTTCAAAAAACCCGCTATAGTTTCTAGGGAGCGCAATGCAGGAATCCCCCATCTGACCGTCATCACAGCAAAATCAACCCGAGAACCTCCCTACATGCCAACTCCCCTACTGCCCTTGCCCTTTCGGGTAAGGTAGACCTCCACTAGCATTCCTAATTAGTCAGCCAAGGGCGTCCCATTCCACCCTTGTGGTGGCACGTGTTTCTCAAGTTAAGCTCCATGTTCCAATTAACATAATAGTTTTATCATGAGCAGAAATAGAATAATAATAATAAAGAATGACCATGTGTAATAGTTATATCAACACCCGAAACCATATATAGCAATAGCAAAGACTACCCAAAAGTTCAGGGGTAAACAAGGTGTAAAGATGACCAAACTAGGGTGACCTATTGGGTCCCATCAAAATAAGCCTATGCATGCCAAAATGATTATAGAGAGCATTATTGTGTAAATAAAAGTATTCAAGGGCTCAACTTGCCTTCAATGAGCTCCTGCTTAGCACTTTCCACCTGCTGAACACCTGGGTCCTTGATCACTTGCTCGTCTACTCGAAGCAATACAAACAACCATAGTATAGGAGAAATTATCATCACATATAATGCATGTTAGTAATCTACACATCGTAACGAGATCGTAGGTTCAAGAATCACTAAATTCGGAGTTACAGATAACAAGTTATGATTTTCCAAAGGGTTTACCTGTTTGGTACAAATAGACTAAGTTATAAATTTAATCTATGTTTTATGATAAAACAGAGTTATTAAATTATAGACAATATTAAAACAAAATTATTGCAACTAGAATGGATAAAAAAGGAGTTAAAATGAATTTTCTTGGAATTAAACAAGATTCTGGAATTATTTTTACACTAAAAATCATCTTCTATAATTCTTTTATCCTGTTTTCTAGCTTTCTGTACTACGCGCATAAATCTCAAGAAGTTCAGGGTGGATTTTGTACGTTTCTAGGCTTCGGCGTAATTGCTTTATACAAGACCAGGACCGCGGGTTGTTTTATAAAAACTCTAGGGCTTCATCTGCAAAACTACACAGCAGAAAGGGTATGGCGGGTTCTCGGTCGCACGATCAAGCATGGACGGTATGGATTAGGTCTAGCGCTACCTAAACCGGTATGCAACACAGGCGCTCGCATCAAGATCCAATGGTTTGGATTTAAAACACTCACGACCCCTCGCACACGTCCGATCAAGACCCAACGGTCCGCATAGATCCCGGTTGAACGGGTGTGTAACATCTAATCTAAGCCGATCATCTCTAGATCAACGGCCCTAACTGATCACGGTGAAAGGGTATGCTACCGTCTAATCTGAGCTGCACGACGTAAGATCGATGGCCCACCTCTCATCTTCCCAACCCGTGCCCAGACGCGGCGGCGCTGTTAGGCCACGCGGCGGCGCCGTGGCCGGGTATGGCGATCCTGCTCCCCAACGGCCTAAACTGAATGATACTAGCCTAACACGATGTCGTGTGCAAGGTAAAACTAGTCATGGGTCGCTTACCGGAGATGGAGGGACAGTTGAGGTTGTCCACAGTGTGGTGCGGTCAACGGTGGCGTGCCCACACCGCCGAGAAATTGTCGACGATATAGTGGAGGTCTCCCCAGTCCGAACTCGACAGCACACTTCCCACTCTTAGACGATGCTCCGGCATGAACCCAAGGGACAGAGCTAGCAAGGATGCAGATTTGTGGTGTTCTCTGCTTCGCCCTGGTTTTGGCCCTACCTCACGGATTCATGTGCAACCGACGGTCACAGCTGGGAAAGGGGAAATAGGTGACTAGCGCATGGTTTTATTAATCGACAAAGGAGGTGGTTGAGGCTGTAGCTAGATCTGCACGCATGGAACCATGGTCTTCGGCTTGCACCGGCCATGCTCGGATTCCGTTGTGAGGAAGATGACTGACAGCCTGGGCCCAATGGACAGAGGAAGCGGGAACGCGGCAGAGATAGCGGTTGACGCGTGGGTCCCATACGCAACGGCGCCCGGCGCATCAGGCTAACAAGGGGGGCCGAGGTGTCGACGCACTGAGAGCACCTAGAGGTGGGGTGAATAGGTGATACTGTAAAAATCAACACTAAATGGCACAAACCTGGTTTATGAAATGTTAGTGGAATCAAAACCAAGGTGCTATGTCTAGAGAGAAATAGATGACTTCTTCACTTAATTGCTCTTCACAAGGTGAGTATCAAACTTAGAGCAATTATCAAGTAAGTAGAAGCAGAGAGAATCGCACACGAATAACAACAGATGACACAACGATTTTATCCCGTGGTTCAGCCAAGTAGAACACTTGCCTACTTCCACGTTGTGGCGTCCCAATGGACAAGGGTTGCACTCAACCCCTTTCAAGTGATCAAATGATCCACTTGAATACCACAGTTTTCTTCCTTATAGCAGATGTTCCCTTTGTGAGGAATCTCCACAAGTTGGAGCCTCTCACCCTTACAATATTGATCACAATGAAAACCACAAGAGTAAGGGAGGGAATAGAAACACACGCAAGAGCTAGAGTCACAGCAGTGACACGCACACAAGTCAAGAAACAAGCACGCAAACACAGCGCAGCGAGTTCACAACTCAACAAGTGCTCAAATCTCAAACACAATGATCCAGATGCGTCTTAGGATGTTCAGTTGAGGCTTGGTGTTCTGCTCCATGCGCCTAGGGGTCTCTTTTATAGCCCGAAGGCAGCTAGGAGCCGTTGGAGCTCCATTTGGTAGGCAATTCTTGCCTTCTGTCCGTGGGCGCACCGGACTGTTCGGTGCACACTGGACAGTGAACAGTACGTGCACACAACACGACAGAGAATCGCCTGATTGGATGGTTTCCTTTTTTATGGGGCACCGGACAGTCTGGTGCGCCATATGACTGTTGGCCCTTGGTCGACGTGGCAGGTAGCCGTTGCACGGTTGGTACACTTGACTGTCCGGTGCCTCGCGTGGACTGTCCAGAGAATTATAGCCGACGTAGCCAGGAAAACCTGAGAGCAGAGAGTTGGGCGGACCGTCTGGTGCTACGCAGTCGAGAACCTTTTCTACGTTCCTTCCTTTGTCTTCCTTTGATTATTTTGGACTTCACTTAGCTGAGTCCCTAGCACTTAGACAAGTATGTTTAGCACATAAAACAATTGACTAAGCGTCTAGAACTTACCTTCATACTTGATCCATCTAGATATACCTTTGCTCAGCATTTGTTAGTTCTCACCTGGTGTGTTGTACATCTAATCACCAAAACAATGTAGAAATGGCCAAGGGCCCATTTCCCTTTCACGCACAGGCCCAGATGGGTTCCGCGGTGGAGGCGTAGATGGGCCGGCGCCGGTGGATTTAGCCCAAAGCGCCTATTTCTTTTTTCCTTTTGTTTTCTTTTCTCTTTATTTTTGAATCTCAAATTTTAAATCCAAGTTTTGTTGTGAATTTCTATACCTAGATTAAATGTACATTTCAATAGTATCAGTATGGATAGGGGTACCTATTTATACATTTTTCTTTTCATTATAAATAGGGTTTTCCTTCCTCTCCTCCTTTCTTTTCTAATTTATTTCCAAATTCTAGATTTCAAATTAGGTTTAATCCTCATTTCAACATTAATATATTTTTATTACTATTATTATTATGTATAAATGCACAAACAAATAAACTCCAACATGGTGCAGAGATTATTTTAGGTGTCATTAGTTAATTATTCACTTTAAATATGGTTATTTACATGTTATAATAATTGGAAGACATTACATGTAAGAAGATCAACCTTCTCTTTTTATTTACATATTGGGTATTACATTGCCCTTCATTTTGGGATAGTTGGAAATGAAGTGGCCGAAATCTCCACAATTAAAGCAGCCATCCTTGCTCCCATCACATCGTTGGTTCATAAGGTTGTTGTGAAACCGCACAAACCGACTAGCAACAAGTGTCAACTCCTCATCTCCAATAGACTAAACCTACTCCTCTGTGATAGACATCAAAGAGGACAAAGCAAACAAAATAAGTGAAGGGTTAGTTAAAGAAGAATCACCTTCTGAGACAAGTGTTATGGTGGGTGCACTAGGATTTTCGATCTTGGTTCGAGTCTAATGGCTAATTTCTATGGATTTGAGCTTGCTAAAAAGTTAATCCATATTGAAGTTCTCATAGTTAGGTGACTCAATGATCGATGAGACCTTCACCTCTCAAACCCTCCAATCTAGGGCATGTAGTAACTGAGAGCCCTCTCATGATCTTCTTAGGATAGTTGTGCCTTGTTTGTGTGCATCTTGTTCACAATTGACTAGAAGCGTGAAAACATGAAATCAATAGACTCTCTAGTCATCTAAACAAAATTATCATACTCTCATCGGTATGTATCAAAGAGTCTAGTCTTAATATGGTCATCACCTTCATGGAATCTTTTAAAGTACACCATATCTCATGATTCATACCAAGGTGTTCAACTCGATCAAACTTAGAAAGAGAGAGACATAAGAACAAAGCACACCATAGTGATTCTAGAAGTGTCTCATACATCTCATACCAGCCCAAACTTTCTTCCCAACTCATGTTCAAGAAAACACCAAAAAATTCAAATAAAAGGGCATGGGAGAGAAGAAGAACAATAAGAACTCAAAACATTCAAATTGACACATGGATTAACCTTAGAGAAACCATCATGGTTAGGATCACACTTCCCGAATTCAAAAGCAATAGATGCAAAATATTTCACAAAAACAAATTTTGATCTCCATAGTGGATTGTGAAGGACTAAGTGAAAACCAAAACTTGAGACTAAGAGAGATGGTTGATACCTTCTTTTATTTATAGATAGTTTTTTATATTCCTAACATATGCTTGGATATTTAGAGCTAAACCCCTAAGCTACAGGTGTAACGGTCGTACTCCTAATCCATTGATCTGATGACCACACTCACTTCATGGATTTCCTTCATCTTGACACAACCTTCATGATGGCTCCATGTTCAATCTCTAATTCCCTCAGAAATCGTGCCATCAGAAAACAATTGACTAAGCGTCTAGAACTTACCTTCATACTCGATTCATCTAGATATACCTTTGCTCAACATTTGTTAGTTCTCGCCTGGTGTGTTGTGCATCTAATCACCAAAACAATATAGAAATGGCCTAAGGGCCCATTTCCCTTTCAATCTCCCCTTTTTTAGTGATTTATGCCAACGCACAAAAGACAACTCATTTTGAACTAACATAACTAAAAGAGCTAAAGAATACGGCTTTATGTCAAATTGAAGACCAATAAGATTTTCGAGGAATGTGGCATATTTGGATCACTTTTGCCACCACTTGGTTTATTTTCACAAAACAAATTATTTTTCTTATCTCTAATGTCAAACACACTTGTTTTGGTAAATCAAGAAATCTTTTAAGAGTAAATTTGATCAAATACCCAAAACTCCCCCTTTTTCCCATAATCGAAATTCTCCCCCATAAGAGAACAATTTTTGTAATAAGAGGGTTTTGATCAAACATAAAGATTCTAACTCTAGAATTTTTGAAATTCACAAGTGGTTGGCTGATCCATTTGCTCTGGCCTTAATTTCTCCCCCTTTGGCATTAAGCACCAAAACCGGTGAACTTTTGGCCCTTTAACCCCATTGCTTCACCAAAATGTCAAATAAGAGCAAAAAGGCAATGAGAGCACAATGAAGAACTTAGGATAAGATACATTGATACAGGAATGCAGTGGAAGCCCTTTCTTTCTCCAAGTTCACTTTTCCCTTTCATGCAACTTTGAGACTGTATATCGAGTACTCAACAAACAAGCTAGTCTCAACGGAGTCAAGTTGTAGCACATCCTCCCCCTAAACATGTGCACCATTTGCATAGGGACTTGAGAGGTTTGGGGATGACTTGTACAACTTGAGCACCAAAAATAAGCAATTAAATACATTAATGCTTAAAGTAACATGATCAAAGGCATAGAACACATGTATGCTATAGATCAATCCAAGTTACGCGAATCTAAGACATTTAGCTCACTACGCAACCTGAAAACCTTTTCTCATCTAAAGGCTTGGTGAAGATATCTGCTAGCTGGTTCTCGGTGCTAATATGATAAATATCAATATCTCCCCTTTGCTGGTGTTCTCTCAAGAAGTGATGTCGGATGTCTATGTGCTTAGTGAGGCTGTGTTCACAGGATTATCCGCTAAGCGAATTGCACTCTCATTATCACATAGGAGTGGGACTTTGCTCAGATTGTAGCCAAAGCCCCGGAGGGTTTGCCTCATCCAAAGCAGTTGCGCGCAACGCTGTCCTGTGGCAACATACTCGGCCTCAGCGGTGGATAGGGCAACGGAACTTTGTTTCTTAGAGCTCCAGGACACCAGGGACCTTCCCAGAAACTGACAAGTCCCTGATGTGCTCTTCCACCAACCTTGCACCCGGCATAGTCAGAATCTGGGTATCCGATTAAGTCAAAGGTAGACCCCTTTGGATACCAGATCCCGAAGCAGGGCGTAGAGACCAAATATCTAAGAATTCGCTTAACTGCCACAAGGTGACACTCCTTAGAGTCAGATTGAAATCTAGCACACATGCATACACTTAGCATAATATCAGGTCTACTAGCGCAAAGATAAAGCAAAGATCCTATCATAGACCGGTATGCTTTTTGATCAATGGACTTACCTCCTTTGTTGAGGTCTAGATGTTTGTCTGTTCCCATCGGTGTCTTCGCGGGCTTTGCATCCTTCATCCCAAACATCTTGAGCAAATCTTGAGTATACTTTGTTTGGGAGATGAAGGTTCCTTCCTTGAGTTGCTTCACTTGAAATCCAAGGAAGTAGTTCAACTCGCCCATCATTGACATCTCAAATTTATGCATCATCACCCTACTAAACTCGCAAGACTTTTGATTAGTAGAACCAAATATAATGTCATCAACATATATTTGGCATACGAAAAGATCACCGTTACAAGTCTTAGTAAAGAGGGTAGGATCAGCTTTCCCAACCTTGAAAGCATTAGAAATAAGGAAATCTCTAAGGCATTCATACTAAGCTCTTGGGGCTTTCTTAAGTCCATAGAGCGCCTTAGAGAGCTTATAGACATGGTCGGGATAACTGTCATCCTCAAATCCAGGGGTTGTTCCACATACACTTACTCCTTGATTGGTCCATTAAGGAAGGCGCTCTTTACGTACATTTGAAACAACTTAAAAGAGTGGTGAGCAGCATAGGTCAATAATATTCGAATTGATTCTAGCCTAGCTACAGGAGCAAAAGTCTCCTCAAAATCCAAACCTGCGACTTGGGCATAACCTTTTGCCATAAGTCAAGCCTTGTTTCTTGTCACCACACCGTGTTCATCTTGCTTCTTGCGGAACACCCAATTGGTTCCCACAATATTTTGCTTCGAACGTTGCACTAGGATCCGAACTTCATTTCTCTTGAAATTGTTGAGCTCTTCCTGCATGGCCAACACCCAGTCCGGATCCTGCAAGGCTTTTTCTATCCCGAAAGGCTCAATAGAAGAAACAAACGAGTAATGCTCACAAAAATTAGCTAGACGTGAGCGAGTGGTTACTCCCTTGCTGATATTACCCAGAATCTGATCCACTATATGATTTCTTTGAATAGTTGACCAGACTTGAGTTGGAGGAACTTGTGATGCTTCTTCCTCCTTATCATGTTCTTCATGTGCTCCCCTTGATCCAGCCCTTCATCTTGAGGTACATGTTCCTCATCTTGAGTTGGGGGATGCACCAATGTAGAGGAAGAGGGTTGATCTTGCTCTTGTTGTTCCTGCGGTCGCACATCACCTATTGCCATTGTTCGCATTGCGGCCGTCAGAACCTCATCCTCATCTACATCATTAAGATCAACTTGCTCTCTAGGAGAGCCATTAGTTTCATCAAATACAACGTCGCTAGAGACTTCAACTAACCCTGATGACTTGTTGAAGACCCTATACGCCTTTGTATTTGAGTCATAACCTCGTAAAAACCCTTCTACAGCTTTAGGAGTGAACTTCGAATGCCTACCTTTCTTTATCAAGATGTACCATTTGCTCCCAAATACACGAAAATAGGAAACATTGGGTTTGTTATCGGTTAAGAGTTCATATGATGTCTTCTTGAGGAGGCAATGGAGATAGAGCCGGTTTATGGTACGGCAGGCTATATTCACAGCTTTTGACCAAAACCGCTCAGGCGTCTTGTATTCTCCAAGCATTGTCCTTGCCATGTCGATTAGTATCCTGTTCTTCCTCTCTACCACACCATTTTGTTGTGGTGTGTAGGGAGCGGAGAACTCGTGATTGATGCCTTCCTCCTCAAGATATTCTTTGAATTGAAGGTTCTTGAACTCAGATCCATTATCGCTCCTTATCTTTTTCACCTTTAGCTCAAATTCATTTTGAGTTGTCCTTAAGAAGCGCTTTAGAGTTCCTTGAGTTTTAGATTTGTCCTACAAAAGAAAACCCAAGTGAAGCGGGAAAATCATCAACAATGACAAGACCATACTTACTTCCCCCGATGCTAAGATAAGCAACGGGCCCGAAGAGATCCATATGTAGGAGTTCTAGTGGTCTTGATGTTGACATCACGTTCTTGCTTTGATGATTACTTCCCACCTGCTTCCCTGTCTGGCATGCTGCACAAGGTTTGTCTTTCTCAAAACAAACATCGATTAGTCCTAACACATGTTCTCCCTTTAAAAGTTCATGAAGGTTCTTCATCCCAACATGTGCTAGACGGCGGTGCCAGAGCCAGCCCATATTAGTCTTAGTGATTAAGCATGCATCTAGATTGGCATTCTCTTTTGAGAAATAAACTAAGTAGAGCTTGTCGTCTAATACACCCTTAAAAGCTAATGAACCATCACTTCTTCTAAAGACAGATACATCAATATTTGTGAATAAGCAATTATAACCCATATGACATAATTGGCTTACAGACAATAAATTGTACCTGAGCAATTCTACTAGAAACACATTTGAAATTGAATGCTCGGTTGTGATGGCTATTTTGCCTAAGCCCTTAACCTTGCCTTGGTTCCAATCTCTAAAGATGATAGTGTCTTAGGAATCCCTGTTCTTGACGTAGGAGGTGAACATTTTCTTCTCCCCCGTCATGTGGTTTGTGCATGCGCTATCAATAATATAGCTTGAGCCCCCGGATGCATAAACCTGCAAGGTAATTAAGCTTGGGTTTTAGGTACCCAACTCTTGTTGGGTCCTACAAGGTTAGTCACAACAGACTTTGGAACCCAAATGCAAGTTTTGTTTCTCTTGCACTTAGGTCCCAACCTTCTAGCAACTACTTTATTATTTTTGCATAACAGTACAAATGAAGCATTACATGTTTGATAAAGAGTAGTTGGTCCAGTTAATGTCTTCCTAGGTGCATGATGGCACCTAGGTCTATTCCTACCATGAGCATATGAAGAGCTAGATGCAAACATGGCATGAGAACTAAATGCAGGACCATGACATATAGGAGAAACAACATGATTATGACACCTATCATGATGAGCAATACTAGTAACTTTCTTATCATAAAGATAGGCATGGTTCTTTTGAGAGCTACTAGCCATGGGATCCTTCTCTTTCTCTTTGTTGAGATTAGAAGTCCTTTGGCTTGTTAAGTTCTTGGTTCCCTTTTGGAAACCAAGTCCATCCTTAATAGAGGGGTGTCTACCAATGGTGTAGGCGTCCCTAACAAATTTTAATTTGTCATAATTATCCTTGCAAGTCTTAAGTTGAGCATTAAGACTTGTGACATCAATATTTAAATTGAGAATGGTAGACACATGTTCATTGCAAGCATCAATATTAAAATCTTTACACCTATTGCAGATTACAACATGCTCTACACATGAACTAGCCATATTAACTTTTCTAGCTTAGTATTTAAATCATCATTCAAATTTTTGAGACTAGAAATAGAATCATGGCAGGTAGACAGCTCAGAAGACAATAGTTCATTTTTCTTAATTTCTAGAGCAAGAGATTTTTGAACATTAATAAACTTATCATGTTCCTCATAGAGAATATCTTCTTGCTTTTCTAGTAGCTTATCTTTTTCATTAAGAGCATCAATCAATTCATTTATTTTATCTACCTTAGATCTATCTAAACCTTTAAATAGATCACTATAATCTACTTCACAGATGATTCTTTATCACTAAAAGAAGTATATTTAGGTGTATCTCGTGTACGTACCTTCTTCTCCTTAGCCATGAGGCACGTGTGTCGTTCGTTGGGGAAGAGAGAGGACTTGTTGAAGGCCGAGGCAGCTAGTCCTTCATCATCGGAGTCGGATGAAGAACAGTCGGAGTCCCATTCTTTTCCAATATGCGCCTCACCCTTCGCCTTCCTATAGTTCTTCTTCCTTTCCTTCTTCCCTTTCTTTTCTTGTGCCTAGTCATTGTCATTATCGAGACATTGTGTTATGAAATGACCAGACTTACCGCACTTGAAGTAGGAGCGCTTTCCCCTTGATTTGTTCTTGTTGGGATACTCCTTGCGTCCCTTTAAGGTGGTCTTGAAGCGCTTGATTATAAGCGCCATTTTGTCCTCGTTGAGCTCGGCAGCCTCCACTTATGCTACCTTGCTAGGTAGCGCCTCCTTGCTGCTGGTTGCTTCGAGAGCAACAGGTTGCGGCTCGTAGAGAGGAAGCGGTGCCTTTGCAGCATCGTCCACGTATCTCGTTTCCTTCACCATCATGCGCTCGCTTACAAATTTTCTGAGAATTTCATCAGGCGTCATCTTGGTGTACCTAGGATTCTCATGAATAAGATTCATAAGATGAGGATCAATAAAAGTAAAGGATCTTAGCATGAGTCAGACGACATCATGATCCGTCCATCTTGTACTCCCATAGCTTCGAATCTTGTTGACTAGGGTCTTGAGCCTGTTGTACGTTTGATATGGCTCCTCTCCCCTTATCATGGCGAACCTCCCCAGTTCACCTTCCACCAGTTCCATCTTGGTAATCATGGTGGCGTCATTACCCATGTGAGAGATCTTGAGGATCCCATATTTGCTTGGCATTGTCCAAGCCACTCGCTTTGTTGTATTCATCCCTGCATAGAGATGCTAACAACACAGTAGTAGCTTGGGCATTTTTATGTATTTGCTCATTGATAAATACAGGATTGTCAGTGCTATTGAAATGCATTCCATTTTCAACAATTTCCCAAAAACTAGGATGGAGGGAAAATAAGTGACTGCGCATTTTATGACTCCAAAATGAATAGTCCTCTCCATCAAAGTGTGGGGGTTTTCCAGTGGAATAGATAGTAAATGGGCATTCAAATTTTAAGGGATGCGAGAATAATCAAAAGAATAGTTTTAATTGACCGTTTTCTTTTTCGATGAAGAGTCTACGTCGTCATCATCGCTTGGTGAAGAGGAGGCGTCGCTGTCGTAGTAGATGATCTTCTTTATGCGCCTCTTCTTCTTCCCATCCCTCTTCTTATGACTTGAGCCTGAGTTAGTGGGCTTGTCGCCTTTTCGCTCGTCGACGTAGAGGGTCTCCTCCTTGTCGTTGATCACCATCTCCTTACCTTTAGGATCCATCTCTTCGGGCGGTTAGTCCCTAGAAGAAGAGTAGAGCTCTGATACCAATTCAGAGCACCTAGAGGGGGTGAACAGGTGATCATGTAAAAATCAACACTAAATGGCACAAACTTAGTTTATGAAATGTTAGTGGAATCAAAAACCAAGGTGCTATGTCTAGAGAGAAAGAGATGACTTCTTCACTTAATTGCTCTTCACAAGGTGAGTATTAAACTTAGAGCAATTATTAAGTAAGTAGAAGCTGAGAGAATCGCACACGAATAACAACAGATGACACAACGATTTTATCCCATGGTTCGGCCAAGTAGAACACTTGCCTACTTCCACCTTGTGGCGTCCTAATGGACGAGGGTTGCACTCAACCCCTTTCAAGCGATCCAATGATCCACTTGAATACCACAGTTTTTTCCTTATAGCAGATGCTCCCTTTGTGAGGAATCTCCACAAGTTGGAGCCTCTCACCCTTACAATATTGATCACAATGAAAACCACAAGAGTAAGGGAGGGAATAGAAACACACGCAAGAGCTAGAGTCATAGCAGCGACATGCACACAAGTCAAGAAACGAGCACGCAAACACAGCGCAGTGAGTTCACAACTTAGCAAGTGCTCAAATCTCAAATACAATGATCTGGATGCATGCTTGCGGAGTCTAGGTGTCTTAGGTTGTTCAATGGAGGCTTGGTGTTCTGCTCCATGTGCCTAGGAATCTCTTTTATAGCCCCAAGGCAGCTAGGAGCTATTGGAGCTCTATTTCGTAGGCAATTCTTGCCTTCTGTCCGTGGGCGCACCAGACTGTCCGGTACACATCGGACAGTGAACAGTGCGTGCACAGGACGCGGCAGAGAATTACCTGATTGGATGGTTTCTTTTTTGTGGGGCACCGGACGGTCCGATGTGGGGCACCGGACAGTTTGGTGCGCCATATGATCGTTGGCCCTTGGTCAACGTGGCAGGTAGTCGTTGCACGGCTGGTACACCGGACTGTCTGGTGCCTCATGCTGACTGTCCGGTGAATTATAGCCGACGTAGCCAGAAAAACCCGAGAGCAGAGAGTTGGACGGACCGTGCACCGAACTGTCCGGTGGGTGGCACCGGACCGTCCGGTGCTACGCAGTCCAGCACCTTTTCTACGTTCCTTCCTTTGCCTTCCTTTTATTCTTTTGGACTTCACTTAGCTGAGTCCCTAGCACTTAGACAAGTATGTTTAGCACATAAAACAATTGACTAAGCGTCTAGAACTTACCTTCATACTTGATCCATCTAGATATACCTTTTCTCAACATTTGTTAGTTCTCACCTAGTGTGTTGTAGATCTAATCACCAAAACAATATAGAAATGGCCTAAGGGCCCATTTCCCTTTCACGCACAGGCCCAGATGGGTTGCGCGGTGGAGGCACAGATGGGCCGGCACCGGTGGATTTAGCCCAAAGCGCCTATTTCCTTTTTTCTTTTGTTTTCTTTTCTCTTTATTTTTGAATCTCAAATTTTGAATCCAAGTTTTGTTGTGAATTTCTATACCTAGACTAAATGTACACTTCAAAAGTATCAGTATGGATAGGGGTACCTATTTATATATTTTTCTTTACATTATAAATAGGGTTTTCCTTCCTCTCCTCCTTTTCTAATTTATTTCCAAATTCTAGATTTCAAATTAGGTTTACTCCTCATTTCAACATTAATATATTTTTATTACTATTATTATTATGTATAAATGCACAAACAAATAAACTCCAACATGGTGTAGAAATTATTTTAGGTGTCATTAGTTAATTATTCACTTTAAATATGGTTATTCACATGTTATAATAATTGGAAGACATTACATGTAAGAAGATCAACCTTCTCTTTTTATTTACAAGTTGGGTATTACATTGCCCTTCATTTTGGGAAATTTGGCATTGAAGTGGTCGAAATCTCCACAATTAAAGCAGCCATCCTTGCTCCCATCACATCGTTGGTTCATAAGGTTGTTGTGAAACCGCACAAACCGACGAGCAACAAGTGCCAACTCCTCATCTCCAATAGACTAAACCTACTCCTCTGTGATAGACATCAAAGAGGTCAAAGCAAACAAAATAAGTGAAGGGTTAGTTAAAGAAGAATCACCTTCTGAAACAAGTGATATGGTGGGTGCACCAGGATTTTCGATCTTGGTTTGAGTCTAATGGCTAATTTCTATGGATTTGAGCTTGCTAAAAAGTTAATCCATATTGAAGTTCTCATAGTTAGGTGACTCAATGATCGCTGAGACATTCACCTCTCAAACCCTCCAATCTAGGGCATGTAGTAACTGAGAGCCCTCTCATGATTGTCTTAGGATAGTTGTGCCTTGTTTGTGTGCATCTTGTTCACAATTGACTAGAAGCGTGAAAACATGAAATCAATAGACTCTCTAGTCATCTGAACAAAATTATCATACTCTCATCGGTATGTATCAAAGAGTCTAATCTTAATATGGTCATCACCTTCATGGAATCTTTTAAAGTACACCATATCTCATGATTCATACCAAGGTGTTCAACTCGATCAAACTTAGAAAGCGAGAGACATAAGAACAAAGCACACCATAGTGATTCTAGAAGTGTCTCATACATCTCATACCAGCCCAAAATTTCTTCCGAACTCATGTTCAAGAAAACACCAAAAAATTCAAATAAAAGGGCATCGGAGAGAAGAAGAACAATAAGAACTCAAAACATTCAAATTGACACATGGAATAACCTTGGAGGAACCATCATGGTTAGGATCACGCTTCCCGAATTCAAAAGCAATAGATGCAAAATATTTTACAAAAACAAATTTTGATCTCCATAGTGGAATGTGAAGGACTAAGTGAAAACCAAAACTTGAGACTAAGAGAGATGGTTGATCCCTTCGTTTATTTATAGATAGTTTTTTATATTCCTAACATATGCTTGGATATTTAGAGCTAAACCCCTAAGCTACAGGTGTAACGATTGAACTCCTAATCCATTGATCTGATGACCACACTCACTTCACGGATTTCCTTCGTCTTGACACAACCTTCATGATGGCTCCATGTTCAATCTCTAATTCCCTCAGAAATCGTGCCATCAGAAATTAAGGCCAAAACCACAAAATCGTTGATAGATGGTTTTGAGGCTTAATCACCAAATCATCATAGGTAGCGTACTCCATTTACATCCCCCATGTCTAGGCACATGTCCCACAAATCCTCAACCATACTGGCAACATGTTACACTCCATCATGTCCTCGCGCTTGTCGGTTCCCTAGATGTAAGCCACCATAGCTAGTTGCCTAGCTTCTTCAGTCCCTTACTCAAGTCTAAGTGTTGGTCCTTCACCACTCTTGGTTCATCACCATAAACCCACATGACCACCTTTATCGTTGACCACTGCCTCAAACTCTAAACCTGTGCACCACAAGCAAAGAGATAGTTTGCACAAACTCACGCCCTAATTAGTCCACACTATAGTTTGCACAAACTCGCACCCTAATTAGTCCACACGACTCAACCCAAGATGCTACTCCATTGACAATTACTCATCACAAACTCGAACAAGAGTGGAAGGGAAATGGCCTTTACCATTTTCTCTAAATTGATTTTGATGATTGATGACCATCACAACCTAATGGACTAACTAGTTTGCCTAGTTGATTAATTCTCAAGTGCATAAGTCCAACCATCTCAATTCTAAGTCGATTGTGCGGAATACCGTGGATTATTCCGGACAGAAGAAGCTCTTTGGAGAATTCATTTCTGGCAGGCCATCCACGACACCTCGGTGAGTCTCGGACAGGAACTACGAAAACTCACATTTCTACTACGGACTATCCAAAGGAGAGAAGAACACCGTCCGAGAACAAGCTTGGACCGTCCGACCTCAGGCACAGACCGTCCAGTCGTTGGAGACCAGAGAAACCCGAAGGTGCCGAGTTCGGTAAAAAAGAATTATAGCGTCCTCACGGACCATTCGGGGTGCATGGTCGGTCCGTCCGTGGCTGCTTTATCTAACATCTGACGACGCATTTAATGCACTTATAGCCATTGATATAGTTGTTACTACTGACCATCGATTTTAGCGGTTGATGTGCAGGGACAGAGAGCGGACTGTCCGTAGTTGGCAGAAAGTGGGCAACAACTAGGAAGTGGTTGCTGGCTATAAATACAACCCCAACCACCTCTATTCACTCCATCCAAGCATTCCATTCATCCTCATTCAATACAAGAGCAAGCATTTCATTCCAAGACACATTCAAAGCTCCCAAGCTCTTTCAAGTGCCATAATTGTGACTAGTGGTCATTAGTGATTAGTGCCCTGGAAAAGTTTAGAGAGAGTGTGATCTTGTGTTTTTCTTGTTGCTCTTGTTGCTTAGCTTTCTTAATTATGCTTTGTTTGTCTCCTTCTAAACTCTTAAGAGCTAGCAAGAGACACCTAATTATGTGATGATCCTTGTGGGGTCTAAGTGACCCTCGAGATTAAGGCTCCGTTTGGTTTGGGTGACTAAAGTTTAGTCACTTTTAGTCCCTAAAGAAGCAAAGATGGTGACTAAAGTGGGGTGACTAAACTTTAGTTCTTTAGTCACCAAAGGGGTGACTAAAAGGGACTAAAGTAGGATTTTTACCTTATTTATTCTCTATCCTTTCTTCTTGCAGCAAACATCCACTAATTAATAGGGGTAATATTGTCATTATTCACAGCAATTAATGCTCTTTAGTTCGGTTCAGTCACTGAGACTAAACGGGGTACTCTAGTTACTATAAGAACCAAACAGGGCCTAAGAATAAGCATTCAACTGGTCTAAGTGACCGTTTGAGAGAGGACAACCTACATGTCCTCCTCAACGAGGAGTAGGTTCTTTAAAATCGAACATCGGGAAACAAATCGCTCATGTCTTTGTGCTAATCTTGTATTGTGATTTCATTCTTTCTCTCCTCTCTCTAAAGTTCTCTTGCTTGCAATCTCTTTGAGTTAGCTCCCAAAGTTATCTATATTAATTGAGCAACTCATAGCAAGAACTCTCTTCCGCACTCCGATTTCATTATTACCGATTCTAACTATAACTGCAAGCAACAAAGTTTATAATTTTCAGGTTTCGCTTATCCACCCCCCTCTAGGTGACTTTCAGTGCACAAACAAGCAAGCAACAAAGAAGTAGCAGACCCCGCCCATGAACCTGATTCCCAGCAAAGGCTCTAAGGCCACAATCAAAATTCAAAAGCTCAAAATGTAGAATGTCTGAAGTCTGAACCCAAGCATCATAAAAAATTCAGAATTTAGACAACATAAAATTTTACATTCTCATTATGTGTCAACAAGACTGTACCACTAGACTAGACTAAAGACAACTAATGTACATTCTGTTCCTAGGTGAGTAAGAGTTTAGCCACTTTTACATGCACTTTCCTACCATGAAAACGAAACAACTAGAACTAGTCGTAGTCAACCACCAAAAGGCTAGCACTACTGCTCTAGCAGCACAAGTGCACCAATCACTACTACAGCATACCTCTGTACAGGCGGTTTGGTTCGCCTCTACACAGGCGGTTCCAGGAACCGCTTGTGGTGCACCGCCTGTGATGTAAAACAACATCACAGGCGGTCAATCAAAAACCGCCTGTGAAAAACACAGATTACAGGCGGTCCAGTTCAAAGGAACTGCCTCTGATAGACACACATCACAGGCGGTTTCTTATCCTAGCCGCTTGTGTAGCCACACATAACAGGCGGTTTTTTATATAAGTCCGACTGCATACAATATAAATCACAGACGGTTTTCATTATACAGATTCATATATACAGAATTTTCAAACACAGAATATACACAGATTTCATACACAGATTATACACAGATTCACACAGATTGCATACACAGATTTCATACACATATTACAAGTTCCATAACAGGTATAATACACAGATTCATCCACATATCAAGTTCCATCGTCATACACAGATTTATACACATATCAAGTTCCATATACAACTAAACATCTCAAAGTTCCATAGACAACTAAATATCTAAAGTTCCTAACTAAAGACCTAAACACTGTGTGATATTGTGTACAAACTTAGTTCTGGGAATTTTTGCAAATTTCCATTTGTATTGTAGAATAGCCCTTGTTGATGAAGAACTTCACGGCGCATAAAGTAAAGCAAGTCTCTTACAACCTTAGCAACGCCGACGGAAACCATATCTCTTTCTAACCATTCAGCATTGATCTTGGATTTAGGAACCTGCAATGAAAGCAAAAAGCAAGTGGTGCTAAGAGTAATGTGATGAGCAACAATATAACATAAAAATTGCAACATAGACAATGATAGCGAACTTACATCCTCACGATTGACCATGTAATGGAAGGTGACACGACACCATTCGCATACATAATAACCGCACAGGACAGTACCCGGAGGTTGTTTGTCACCATATGGAAATAATGATATTGACAAATTAGGCTTGTCCTCTGGATGTTCGCCGCCAAGATCTTTCCAATAAAAACGGTATGCGCTGCATATAAGAATAGCATTGTGAGATTAAGAATACATTTGTTAAGTTGTAATAAGTACAAGTGTGCAATAATAATCATACTTCTCTAAAATCTTCAAGAAGTCATTATACGTAGCCTTTTCCATTCTCAGTGAGTCGAAGACCACGACTTTACCATCCTTTGGAAAGATCATGATACAAATGTAGTGGTCACTATATAGACATAGACGAAAACACATGTTAAGATCACGATTGCCATAATTTATAGTTCAAAATTAAACCATGTCGATAACTTACTTAAAGTGGTGCGGAGCTATTATTAAGTCCTTGCCATGTTGTACATGATTATACATGGCTCGTCCAATGTATGCCGCCATTACCTTCATTTTCTGTCTCTGCTTCTGTTTGACGGCTTTCTCAAATTCAGCATCCTCCAAGTCTTTGTATTCTTCTCCATGCCTCCGAGCAACTCCTTTGTAGCGAGCTTGGGATATCATCAACGGGTCAAGAAACCCTGTCTTAAGTTGTTTCTTCTTATCATCCATGTATTGCATCCTACGTGTAATAGTGTTAATCGTTAGACTCTCGTTTATGTGTGCGTGTACAAAACTAACAAATATGAAAGTTTAGAAGTACTTACAAGCAAAAGAGGGTTAAGTAGTTGGTTTCCATCCTTTGTCGGTGATACAACGACCAGAGATCGTCAAATAATAAATGCCGCACAGGATCTATATGATCATTGCTCCAAAATGCATCTTCTGGCACAACAAATGTGAAGTCCTCGAGTTTGTATTTGTTGCTAGCCACCATGTACCACTCATGCATTCTAATCTCCGGAGTCGACAACTTAGAAAGTTGCACCGTCGTCAAGAACGGCCTCCCATTCACAAATTTTGGAGGAACATCCTCCTTCTTGTATACCGAGATATTGGTTTTAAGACGTAATGATTCTTGAGTATGAATCATTCCATCTTCTTCCCATACTTCGAAATTGTCTATTTGGGACCGTGTGCCTACTCCATGAGATACTGATTCCGCTTTTGATTGATTTGTCATAACTCTCTGCAATTTATGCAGGTAGCGTGCCACTGATTCTGACGGTTTCTTGACATCGTCAGTGGCGATTCGCTTATGAATTTTCTTTGAAATAGTTGGCCCTTCAACATTGGTGCCAACCTTTGGTTCCTTTTTGATGTTGACGTCGACATTCTGAGGAACAATTTTGTCTACGTCCCCCTCGTCGAGTTCCTTCGCAAGAGGCGATATGATTGTTTCAACGATTTTTTTGGAGGTCGGTGTCATATTTTCCTGCACCATGGGGTGTGGAATGATCAAACTATCTTTTTGTTGCATTGGTGTTGAATTCGGCTCATCACCCAACTTGATGTCGCGTCGATGCCAAAGGACCAACTCGTTCATTGCCTCCTGCAAAGTTATGATCCCCTCAATTGGAAAATCTATCTCCCAATCTTCACAACCACTATCTGTGATTTCTAGAACTTGGACCACAGCATAGTGTGGCGGGACAGGATTATCCTTGTAGTTAACAAGTCCTGGTTTTACCAAAACAGTAGCAGCTTGCTTTGTTTTTGTCCCAGATCGATTGATTGGAATATGAAGAAAGCAAGGCTTGTCCTCAACAATATCGTCTATAGGGTACTTGGTCAAGTCTTGCACAGATCCTACGCTGCTAGGGACTATAGGTGGACTCATGTGGCTTGGCTTGAGTTCAAATGATATGCATTCTATTTTCTTCATTTTGTTCATCACGTCATTAATAGCCTTTTGTACCCTTTCATCAATAGTCTCTTCAAGGGTCCTTTTTGACTTCTCGTGTTTCCTATATGACGACGCATACTCTGGAAACGCCTCTCTCCAGGAAATCTTAGAAGAGATTCCCCGAGCCCGTCCAGTGTGTTCAGGATTGCCTAGTGCTGCAGTTAGTATGTCATTCTCCCTCCGAGGCTTAAATTCTCCTTTTTTCTCTTATCTGCATATTCTTGAATTTTTGTCGAAACTTCGCCTACCAATTCTAGATGCAAAAGTTTGCCATCCTCACTCAAACCTGCCCGACCTAAGATCCAACGAATAGCTCGCTCATCGATATCTTTTAATATTGGGTCCAAAGTGCCGTTAGCTATAGCTTCATCGATTATCCTGTTCCACTTCACAACTTTATGGTGATATCCGGTTGACCCCAGGCGATGGGGGTGTTTGTTCATCTTTGCTCTCTGAGAATTAGTTTCGCCCAGTTCTTTGGCCTTCAGTTCGGTCTTCTGACGAACAAATTCCTCCCACTGAGCTTGAGTGATTTTCCCCATTTTCTTGGGCGGAGGAACCTTATTCTTCTTAACAAATTCCCTATTCATCTCGGCCTTCCACCCACGAAACATCTTGGCCATAGCAGAGAGCATCGACTTCCTTACTGCATCCTCTGTGCCTTTTGGGAACTTGAATGACTCAGACAACTTAGCCCATAGCTTATTGCGGGTGTCTTCATCTAAATCCTTCCATTTTTGAAGTGTGATTGGCACTATATCTCTAACAGTAGACCCGCAGGAATTTCGAAACTTTGTAACCACGTCAAGTGGTTCTTCAGGAAACCCCTCTGCATTTAGTTTTGTTACGTACATAACTGCACCTTCTTTCATCTGATTCGGACCTCGTCGCCCTCGTTTCCGCTTATGTGAAACGGATGATTCAGGCATCGGAGCATCCTCCGTGTTTCGTGTAGAACATACATCCTCTTTCTTCTCTTCATTTGAAATCTATATAGTGAAACAATTAATGGCCTTTCATATATGAACATTATTTTAGAATATAGTCGGCATATTTCTATTTACCTCTTCATCGTTGGGAATATAGTCGGCATCAAGCTCATCTGATGTTTTTTTCTTCCTTGGAGGTATAGGAGTACAAGGATTGTCGTCACTAGAACTATCCTCCCCGCTCCCTTCACCGAAGCTGCTCGTTGTCTGCCATTCAAGTTTGGTCGCGTCTTCATCAACTTTGTTAGACGCACCGGTGCAGACCACATCCATACTAGGCTGCTCGTTGTCTACCATTCAAGCTGGTTCCATCGATAAAGGGATATACTGTTAGTCTGATATACTGGTTCCATTAATAAGGGAACTTAGAGAAAAGGTGATTCAAAATAAATCGAGCCCAAACCCGCCTCTGGGGCAGGATCGGGTCGGGAAGCAACCTCGCAGATAGAAGTGCACTTTCCAATGCAGTTAGACAGAGAAGGCATGTTGTGATGTTATAATGCTGAAGGACCCCAAGAAGAGATTATGCCCTGTAGTCTACTACCTCCCGTTATTTGTGGGCTTCACCGAGGGCGGGAAACATTTGGTGACATCAAACGACCTTCAAGGTGGGGACGTCTGCGAGCTTGTTAAGGGGCCAGACGATGGTGAGCCGGTGTACTCTGTCCGGATGTGTGGTCACAAAATTTAAAGCCGCCCCGGCTTCATCTGTGCGCTTCTCTTCTCTTATGTCGGCTACTAAGATCACTTAGCACCCCACCTAAGAGAAGAGAAGCACACACATGCAGCCGGGGCGGCTTTAAATTTTGTGACCACACATCCGGACATAGTACACCGGCTCACCATCGTCTGGCCCCTTAACAAGCTCGCAGACGTCTTCAGCCTGAAGGTCGTTTGCTATCACCAAATGTTTCCAGCCATCGGTGAAGCCCACAAATAACGGGAGGTGGTAGACTACAGGGCTTAATCTCTTCTTGGGGTCCTTCAGCATTATAACATCACAGCCATGCCTTCTCTGTCTAACTGCATTGGAAAGTGCACTTCTATCTGCGAGCTTGCTTCCCGACCCGATTCAGGCATTCCGCTGATGCCATTCTCCATATAAGTCCCAAACAGAGAATAGGGATGAGGTAGTTAAGATTGTAGGCGCTAGTGCTCAACTACTAGCATCTATAGATATGGACACAAGTCCAAATTTGGTGCTACTCGGCACCATCGATATCACTAGAAAAAAAATACATCAAAGAGATCCACTTCCCAATAGTACTCGAAGATAGTTCATTGACTTGACACTCTCTAAGAGGTTCATACAAAATACATTATCTCTAAGAGTGAAACCTACGATACACATATCGTGTTGTTTAGGACTAAACATCAACAACCCCTTGACTGGTCGCTATCATACTCAATTCCAAAATATTTTTCCAATATGTCGGCTTGAGTAAGGAGATCTGGGCTTGGGAGTTCCTCCAAATCATCTGCACTTCATCATCTTCAGCATATTGCAGGGCTTCATCTTGAATAATTTTAGCCCTCTTGGAGTCAGCATACTTTTTGATGGATAGAGCACACTTCTCAAGCATGTCGCATACATCTCCAATTTGAAACAAAGTGGTCTTAAGTGTGTACACTGATTCCGGTTCACTAGTATCCACAACCCCATCAGTCACTACACTGCGAATGATGTCAACATGTGTCTCGATGACTCGAACTGAGCTCTCAACCATGTCAAGTGGCTCTTTTTCCATCTCTAAAACTGAAAATGGCCAAGTCTCACAATCAAAATTGAGATCGCAACAAAGGCAGGGATCAGAGGGAAAACAAGGATGTGGCTTATAGGGCAAAAAGAGGGGTCCAAATAACATTGTCATGGCTATGAACAAGTCAAAGATGGGAGATAAGAACAAGTCTTATAACATAGGGTTAGGAAGCAAAGATAGGTAGTCAAAAAACTAAGAAGGGAGATAAGAACAAGTCTTATAACATAGGGAGATAATAACATTGTCATGGCTATGTACTTCCATGATGTATGTGGCCATAAGCACATTTGCCCTAATGATTATCAAACAAAGATAGGTAGTCAAAAAACACTAAAAATAGACTTGTTGCCCCAATCACTATGGAGATTTTCTTATAACTGAATATGTAAGTGAAAAAACATTTAATCAGAAGGGATAAAAATAGATCCCAATCGATGGAGGGACACAAAATTCTTCATTCGAAGGATACTAACACCTTAATGGTATACAAACATTTAATCAGAAGGGATAAAAGAAATAAAAAAATTGATACATGAGAAGTAATTGACAACCAAGCAATAAGCATATGATTCAGGGATAGCCAAACAAGTAATTGACAACCAAGCAATAAGCAATAAGCATATTGACAACCAAACAAAATATGTAAGTGAAAACACCAACAGTAATTAATCTAAGAACTAATAATCAGGGATAGCCATTGATTAACACCTTAATGTGTTTGAACCATTGATTAACCTAAGCATTTGATTAACCTAACCATTTGATTAACCTAAGCTATGATTCAAACACATATATATCCAGCTGTGTATTCAAACACATATATGATTCAAACACAAGTAATCTGCCATCAATTAACATATATGATTCAAACACATATATGATTCAAACACATATAGGAAATTTGAGCCATGAACTTAGAAGAAATGAACCTGAACTTTGACCTTACTACAAGAGGAAGAAGAAAGAGCTTGGGGACGGCGGCGCTTCGGGCTCGGGGACCGTGACGGCGGCCCTTGGGCTCGGGGACGAGGACGGCGGGGCTCGAGCTCGGGCTCGGGGACGGCGGGCGCTCGGGCTCGGTGAAGGGGACGGCGGCGCTCGGGCTTGGTCTCGGGGACGGCGTTGCTCGGGCGCTCGGGGACGGCGGCGCTCGGGCTCGGGGACAAGGACGGCGTGGCTCGAGCTCGGTGAAGGGGACGGCGGCGCTCGGGCTCGGTGAAGGGGACGGCGTTGCTCGGGCGCTCGGGGACGGCAGCGCTCGGGCTCGGGGACGGGGACAGCGGCGCTCGGGCTCGGGGACGGGGACGGCGGCGCTCGATCTCGGGGACGGGGACGGCAGCGCTCGGGTTCGTGCTCGGGGACGGGGACACGGCGGCAGCCTGGCGGCGCTCGGGTTCGTGCTCGGGCGGGAAAAGTTAGGGTTCTTGCCGACCAACGAGCCTTTTATATTGTAAAGAATCCCAGGCGGATATTTAGCAAAACCGCCTGTGATAGACAACATCACAGGCGGTTGTTAATTCCGACCGCCTGTGATAAATTAACTTCACAGGCGGTCGACGTAAAAAACCGCCTGTGATGTTATCTATCACAAGCGGTTTTGCTAAATATCCGCCTGTGATGTGTGTACACTATAAAAGGGCTAGCCCCCGACGGGTTCCAGAACCCTAACTCGCAGAACCCTAATTCACAGCACTAGCGGCGGCGGGTTTTTTTTTAGATCTACAGGGAGAAGGTTTTGTTTTTGAGGTTATTGATTGATTTCAATAGTTTATGCATATATATGATCTCCATTTGTTTTCTTTCTCATTTTGATGCGATTTTTTGCCTCAATTTTGTAATATAGAACGGATTTGAAGAAAAGCTTTGGAATTCAAGATTTGGACTTATAATTGTTGATCTAGTTTAAAGATTCTTTAAAAACACAATTGTCTCACCTCAAGGTATCTATTGTTGCAATGTTTGTTTTATTTTTATACATATCAATTCGTTTCATGTTTTATGGATGAATTCAATTAATTAATGATTTTATTGATGTTAATCAATATAAGGATAGGTAATGGACCGAGGTTGGATCTACAATGTGTCAAGACCACATCCGTTGTATATTCGAAATTTGAGAAACTTTATTGAAGCGGCCAAAAAGCACGCGAATTTGCGAAAGAGCAAGGAGATATTATGTCCGTGCATCGACTGTGATAATAAGATAGCTTGGAGAGATATAGGAGTAATCCAATCACATCTGCTAAAAAGAGGGTTTAAAAACAATTACACGATATGGTCAGAACATGGTGAGTTGGATCCATGTGAAGTGTCTGGTAATGACGAGAGAGTTGTCGGAATTTTAGATCTTAAAGTTGATGGTAAAGTGGATAATGTGGATGCTAATCAAGATTTTGAAGAATTTGATTGCGAAGAGATGTTGTGCCATATGGAACCAGAAATGTTGAGTTCTGTGGGATCGCAGAAAGGGCTATCTAAAATGGAGGGACTAGAAAGTGCTTCAAAAGAACCTTTATATGATGAATCAAAGGGTTGTGACAAAGAGTTTACTACACTGCGTACAGTTCTAGAACATCTGAAGTTGAAGGCTAGCGCCGGATGGTCTGATACTAGCTTCACAGATCTTTTGAATTTTCTGTCCCAATTACTACCAAAACCCAACAAACTACCAACAAGCACTTATAAAGCGAAGAAGCTTATATCTCCCATAGCTCTGGGTGTGCAAAAAATTCATGCATGTCCGAACCATTGTATTCTGTATCGTGGCGATTTTGAGAACGCATCAAGATGCCCAGTTTGCAATGTCAGTCGATACAAGAAGAGCTACAATCAAGACTGTGTAAAAAAATTCCCGAAGAAAAATAAAAACAAGAAATCCACTATTGGACCTGAAAGTGACGATGACACTTTTGATGACATGGATGGGAAAAAGAAGTCAAAGAACCCAACTTTGGTGATGTGGTATCTTCCAGTAATTGATCGCTTAAAACGTTTGTTCTCAAATCCTAGGGAGGCTGAGCTTATGCGTTGGCATGCTGAAAATCGCAAGCAGAATAACAAACAGATTCGACACCCTGCTGATGCATCACAATGGAAAAATTTCGATCTTATGTATCCTGAGTTTGCCAAAGAAACCAGAAATGTAAGATTTGCTTTGGGTACAGACGGAATGAATCCATTTGGTGAAAAAAGAAGTGTACATAGCACCTGGCCCGTGACTTTAACGATGTACAACCTTCCATCATGGCTGTGTCACAAAAGAAAGTACATTATGTTGACTATTCTTATTCAAGGTCCGAAATCAGCTGGTGTTGATATTGATGTGTTCCTAGAACCTCTTATGGAAGATATGACAAAGCTCTGGAATGAAGGAGTTAGAATATGGGATGAGTATTGCCATGAGTATTTCAACTTAAGAGCAATTATATTTGTTACCATCCAGGATTCTTCTGGTGGCGCCACACTATCAGGGCAAAAGACTAAAGGAAAGAATGGTTGTGTAGTGTGCGTCGATGGAACTGCTTCTATGTACCTTAAATCATCCAAGAAGTTGGTGTTCATGGGACACAGACGGTTCTTGATGAAGCAGCATAAGTACCGAAAGATGAAAGCGGAATTTAACAATCAACTGGAAAGTGAAGGTGCACCAAAGCTTTATAGTGGGAAACTTGTTTTTGAAATTGTAAAGAACATTCATGTTGTATTCGGAAAGGGAAAAAAACAAAGGAGAAAAGAGAAAGAGAACTGACCCTTCAACTTACACAACTTTCAAGAAGCAATCAATTTTTTTCAAGTACCTCCCATACTGGAAGGATATGGAAATTTGCCACAGCATTGATTTGATGCATGTAACAAAAAATGTTTTTGACAGCATCATTGGAACCTTGCTGGGCATGCCGAGTAAGACAAAAGACGGACTCAAATCACGTAATGATCTAGTAGATCTTCAAATCAGACCAGAACTTCATCCAGTGGATAGTGGCAAAGGGAAGCCTTACCTCCCCCCAGCTAGCTACAACTTGTCAGTTGAGGAGAGAATAAAGATTTGCAAATGTTTGCGTGGGGTCAAAGTGCCCACAGGTTTCTCATCTAATATCAGCAGACTAGTCAGGATGAAGGACTTGTCTCTATTTGGCTACAACTCTCATGACTGCCATGTGATGATGACGGTGTTCCTCCCAATTGTGGTAAGAGCCCTCGAAACAGAGCTTGTCAAAGTTGTCATCACACGCTTGTGTTACTTTTTCAATGCGGTTTCACAAAAAGTAATAGCTTTAGAAGACTTGGACTATCTAAAGGCATACATCATCGAGACTATGTGCAAGCTTGAAATGTGTTTTCCTCCATCATTTTTTGATATGCAAGTACACCTAATCATACATCTCGTGGATCAGATAAAAATATTAGGGCCACTATATTTACATCATATGTTTCAGTTGGAGCGATACCTGGGAGTATTAAAAGGTTATGTGCGAAATCGCGCTCACCCAGAGGGTTCAATCATGGAGGGATACACTACAGAAGAAGTGATTGAGAGCTGTATAGATTACATCAGTGACGGAACAATGATAGGTGTGCCTGTACCTAAACATGAGGGTAAACTATGTGGGAGAGGGAGAATGGGCAAGAAAACTTTTCACGTTGAGGATTACAAGCTAGTACATTGTGCTCATGGTAGTGTACTACAACATCTCACGATAGCCGAGCCTTACATAGAGGAACACCTGGATGAGCTTCGTAAAGAAAATCAGAACCGCACAGAGGACTGGATCATGAGGGAGCACAAGCATCGTTTCAGCGAATGGTTAATGGACAAAAACATCCCATTCGGAGACTCTTTGGAAGAGAAAACAATGAAGAATTTGGCTTCTGGGCCATCGTGTTTTGTGACATCATGGCAAGCATATGACATCAATGGGTACACATTCTACACTAAATCAAAAGACATGAAAAGTGTTGCACAAAATAGCGGTGTTCGTATCGATGCTTTTGACCTACATGGACAGAAGACCACATATTTTGGATTCATAGAGGAAATATGGGAACTTGATTATGGTCCAAGCATGAAAATACCCTTATTTAAGTGCCAATGGGTATAACATCCCGTGGGGGTGATAGTGGATAACTACGGACTCACACTGGTAGACTTAAAGAAAGTAGGATATAAAGATGACTCGTGGGTTCTCGCCGAATGTGTTGCACAAGTGTTCTATGTACTCGATCCAGCAGATGAGAAGATGCATGTAGTTATTTCTAGAAAGCAAAAAATTGTTGGAGTTGAGAATGTTGGAGACCAAGATGAGGAATACAATAAGTATGAAGATATGTTCGTCTTTAACGGTCCAGAGAGAATCAAGCGTGTGGAAAAGAAAATTGATAAGAACTTAAAGCCATACATGCGGAAAAATGGTAGTTCATGAAAAATTGTATGAATCAAATTGTATTTGTTATCATGTATGATCGACTATGAATTGTGGTTGCCAATTAATTTAAAATCTCTCTAGTTATCTATGTGTGCTATTATAATTCATTTAAATTGTATTTGCATTTTATTATTAAAAATTAAATATTAATTCATTTAAATTATATTTGCATATTTCTGTTAAAAAATAAATATTAATTCATTTAAATTGTATTTGCATATTTCTATTAAAAATTTAAATTGTAATTTCATATTTTTACAATCACAGGCGGTTTTTTCTTAGGGTCCGTTTGTGAAAAGGATAGAGCACCACAGGCGGTCCTAAACAAAAACCGCTTGTGATACTATTAGAGCATCTCCAACAATGCCTCAAACTAGTGCCTCAAATTGAAATATAGGGCTCTACATAAGAAAAACCACTCCAACAGTGCCTCAATTCAACAAATTTTGTCAAAAAACTATAGGGCACCTTCTCAAGTGCCTCAAATATACTACACCGTAGTGGGCTGCCCTATAATCTAGATTTAGGGCTTTACTGTTGGAGTGAAGTGTTTTGTTGGTGCCTTAAATTTTATAAAATTTACTTATTTTTAAATTATAAGGCATTTTTATAGGTCACGTTGTTGGAGATGCTCTTACATCACAGGCGTACTGAACCGCCTGGGACATCACAGGCGGTTTTCTAACCGAACCGCCTGTGATGTAAAAAGCCTACCGCTTGTATAGAGCCAAATTGTACTAGTGAATGCAGCATGTCAACATGCCAACAAAAGGCTAGCAGCATCCAAAAGGCTACAACTGCTATCTCGCTTAGAAGTTCTAAGTTAGAACCTGCCAACATCCAAAAGGCTAGCAGCATGCCACCAACACCAAAAGGCTAGCACATGTTCCTTCAACCTGTACAAAAAATTGTAAATCAATATAGTTTATAAATCAATACATCACTATTGATTTTGATAGCTAATATACATATACTTGCTAATTGCTTACCACCACACCTTTAGGGAACTCCACAAACTTGATATCACCATCATCTCCCTCCTGAACAGTCCACACATGACACATCAGCATTACATAGAATAAAAGTTAAAAGAAATATTAAATATAGTTGCTATGTTGCAACCTATAATAGGATTACCTACCACAAGAATTGGTGCAGTTTTCAAATGTTGAGAGCCTCTTATCCAACTAGATGCACAAATTAGTGCTTGAACTGTTGAAGGCTTTAAAGAAAACTGATAATCTCTTTCTCAAGTACAAAAAGTGAACTCTGATAATCATTAACTGGATGCACAAATTATACTCGTCGGCTTACCCATATCTACTCGTGGGTGTAGAATTTTACTCATATTCATACTCACGCGGGTGATTTTATCCATTGGGTAACCGTACCCGCTAGTGAAGTCTTAAATTCTAATATGTCAATCACTCAAAATGCTAAACAAACACATAAAAATAAATTCAACTTAAAATATGACAAACCATAATGATTACATAACTTGATAGTTAAATAAACAATAGCGAATATAGATAGGACCCGTACGCATATACACGTTTATCCAGTGGGTAGATTTTTGTCGGCGTTTCGACCCCGGGGGGTCCCTGGACCGACGAGTAAATTGTCGCCGCGTGTCCCAGCCTAGATGGGTCGGCGCGAGGCGGAGCACGAAGGGGGGTAGAAGAGAGGGAGAAAAGGGGAAAACCCGCGGCCTCCGTGTTGTCCCGCGCCCAGGTCGGGTGCGCTTGCAGTAGGGGGTTACAAGCGTCCGCGTGGGGGGAGAGCGAGGGACTCTACGCGTCGTCCGTCCTCCCGCGCGGCCAACCTTCCTCGTAAGAGAGCCCTGGACCTTCCTTTTATAGGCGTAAGGAGAGGGTCCAGGTGTACAATGGGGGGTGTAGCAGTGCGCTATCGTGTCTAGCAAAGAGGAGCTAGTGCCCTAAGTACATGCCGTCGTGGCAGCCAGAGAGGTTTTGGCACCCTGTTCATGTGATGTCGTGGCCGTCGGAGGAGCGTTGGAGCCTTGCGGAAGGACAGCTGTCGGGGCTGTCGAGTCCTTGCTGACGCCTCTTTGCTTCCGTAAGGGGCTGAGAGCCGCCGTTGTCATGGAGCACGTGGGGCGCCATCATTATCTGTTTACCGGGGCGAGCCAGATGGGACGTCGGTCCTGTTACCCGTAGCTTGAGCTAGCTAGGGATAGGGTAATGATGGCCCCCCTGTGGCGTGGTCGGTCCGAGCCCCTGGTCGGGCGAGGCGGAGGCTCCTCCGAGGTCGGGGTCGAGTCGGTCTTCCGAGGTCGAGGTCGTGTCCGAGCCCCGGGTCGGGCGAGGTGGGGTTCGTCGTCTTCCGGGGCCAAGCCCGAGTCCGAGCCCTGGGGTCGGGCGAGGCGGAGTTCGTCGTCTTCCGGGGCCGAGCCCGAGTCCGAGCCCTGGGGTCGGGCGAGGCAGAGTTCGTCGTCTTTTAGGGCCGAGCCCGAGTCCGAGCCCTGGGGTCGGGCAAAGCGGAGTTCGTCGTCTTCCGGGGCCGAGCCCGAGTTCGAGCCCTGGGGTCGGGCGAAGCGGAGTTTGTCATCTTCCGGGGCCGAGCCCGAGTCCGAGCCCTGGGGTCGGGCGAAGCGGAGTTCGTCGTCTTCCGGGGCCGAGCCCGAGTCCGAGCCCTGGGGTCGGGCAAGGCGAAGTTCGTCGTCTTCCGGGGCCGATCCCGAGTCTGAGCCTTGGGGTCGGGCGAGGCGGAGTTCGTCGTCTTTCGGGGCCGAGCCCGAGTCCGAGCCTTGGGGTCGAGCGAAGCGGAGTTCGTCGTCTTCTAGGGCCGAGCCCAAGTCCGAGCCCTGGGGTCAGGCGAAGCGGAGTTCATCGTCTTCTGGGGCCGAGCCCGAGTCCGAGCCCTGGGGTCGGGCGAAGCGGAGTTCGTCGTCTTCCGGGGCCGAGCCCGAGTCCGAGCCCTGGGGTCGGGCGAGGCGGAGTTTCCTATGGCGCCCGAGGCCGGACTTGGCTGCTGTCAGCCTCACTCTATCGAGTGGCACAGCAGTCGGAGCGACGCAGGCGGTGCTGTCTTCTTGTCAGGCCGGTCAGTGGAGCGGCGAAGTGACTGCGGTTACTTTCGGCTCTGTCGACTGAAGGGTGCGTGACAGGATAAGATGTCAGGCCATCCTTGCATTAAATGCTCCTGCGATTCGGTCGGTTGGTGTGGCGATCTGGCCAAGGTTGCTTCTTAGCGAAGACTGAGCCTCGGGCGAGCCAAAGGTGTGTACGTCGCTTGAGGGGGTCCTTGGGCGAGACATGAATCTTTCGGGGTCGGCTGCCCTTGCCCGAGGCTGGGCTCGGGTGAGGCGAGGTCGTGTCCCTTGAGTGGACCGAGCCTTGGCTTAATCGCACCCATCAGGCCTTTGCAGCTTAGTGCTGATGGGGGTTACCAGCTGAGATTAGGAGTCTTGGGGGTACCCCTAATTATGGTCCCCGACAGTAGCCCCCGAGCCTCGAAGGGAGTGTTGATACTCGCTTGGAGGCTTTTGTCGCACTTCTTTGCAAGGGGACCGACCTTCCTCGGTTGCCTTTTGTTCCGGTGGGTGCGCGCGAGTGCACCCGCCGGGTGTAGCCCCCGAGGCCTCGGAGGAGTAGTTTGACTCCTTCTAGGTCTTAGTACGTTTCGTAATGCTTCGGCCGGTCTAGCTGCTCCCTCATGCGAACTGGCCGTAGCCCGGGTGAACAGTCGAGTCCCAAATTCTCGGGCTGGTATGTTGACGCTGTCAACGGTTTGGCCGGAGCCGGGTTTGCGAGAGCAGCCCCTGAGCCTCCGCACAGAGCGAGAGGACGGTCAGGGACAGACTCGGCTTTTTACATACGCCCCTGCGTCGCCTTTCCGCAAGGAGGAGGGGGGAAAGCGCCATGTTGCCCTCGGAGGGCGCCGAACATGGTGTCTCCAGTGAGTTGCTAACGGGTAATCCGAGTGGACGCCCGTGCCCCATTTGTTAGGGGTCGGCTAGTGGACCGGAGGCGCGCTCCAAAAGTACCTGCGGGTGACTTGCCGGACCCGGTCCCCTTTTGACGGGGTCCGAGGGCTCGATGCCTCCATCTGGTGGGATTCCGTTACAAAATCGTTCCCGTTGGTCTCGGAAATGTCCTAGGGTACCTCGGGAGCGCAGCCCAAGCCTCGGTTATGTATCGAACATACCCAGGGTCATCCCTCGCTCTGCGTCTGAGGCGGCTGTCGAACCCTTCGGGGGCCAGCCTTCGAACCCCTGATCAGTAGTGGGCGCGGAGCCCAAGTGGCCTGAGGCGGCCGTTGAACCCTTTCGAGGGGCTGGCCTTCGAACCTCTGACTAGTAGTGGGTGCGGAGCCCGAGCGCTCTGAGGCGGCTGTTGAACCCTTCCGAGGGGCCAGCTTTTGAACCTCTGATCAGTAGGGGGCTCGGGGCCCGCTTCCTTCACAGAGAAGGATCCCTTTCGGAGTATCCCCTTTTCCGACCCCTGAGGCAAGAGAGAGAAAGAGGAAGTGAAAAGGATACGAAATCGAATGACGTGGCGCACCTTTTTTGACGCGGTCATTATGGTGGAGGTGAAGCGTCGCCTGCTTCACCTGCCAAAGGTGCCGCCTGTCCTGCCGCAGAGTTAATGTGACGGGACGAGTGGTTCACGGGGCGGCCGTTGCGCGTGCGCGAGCCGTTCGAGCAACAGAACGCGGACGTGTCGTCTTCCGCTGTGGGAGAAGGTCCTTTCGCTATCCTAGGAGGGAATGTGAGCTTGCTGACGACTCGACTGTCGCTTCCGCCCGCCTGCCACCGCCATTACTGCCGGCCCATTTCTGGCCATATCGACCGTCGCGCCCTCTCCCGCGGCTGACCGGCCCGTGACCGATGTGCTCGGTTGGCACTATCGGGTCATGCGCAGGGTCGCCTCGAATCGCGGTACTGGTTCCGCAGTCGAGAAGGCATGGTACTGGCGCGAGTGGCGGTGCAGTTTCTTGCACGTAGTAACCAGCGTGCCGGTTATATGACGTGTGGGCCTGGGCCTCCATGCTGGATGCGTCGAAGTCGAAAGGGTGCGTCCCCCTGGGTGCGGTTGCACGCCGCCTGCATGGCGGCCTGCCATTTCACCCGATGGCCTGGGCGAAAGTGGAGGAGTGCTCGTAACCGCTGGGCAGTTGCGCGCACCGTGGGCAGCGGTTTGGCCCTGTCTGCCCTGCGCCAGCTTGCATGACGCGCGGGGCCCAGCCCCCGTGTCGTAGGGGGAGGACCTTGGAGCGTATTGGAGAAGACTCAGCCCGCGACGGCTGAGGACGCAAGTGGGGAGAGTTGCCTTTAAAAGGAGGGTGACCCCCTCGAAAGGCAACCATGTCTTCGCGCTCTCCTCATGCGTTGTGTCTTTCCACCTTTCGAGCCCCCAGACGGGTGGCGCCCGTGGTTCTTCCGCCTTGTCGTCGTTGGGGGAACGCAACTTCGTGGAAATTGGTACCTTTCAGCCATCGTTCGGCTTCAAGGATTTTCGTTAGGCAGCCCGGCCGCCTTCCCCCACCAATGGGCAATTTGGTGGAGAGAAGTGAGCCGGGCTGCGGCCTCCGCCCCGCCCTCAGCTTCAAGGATTTTCGTCATCCAGGCTGAGGCGGAGGAGCGCACCGAGTGGGGGGTTCCACCCGCGTGGGTCGTAACCCTTTTCTTCCCCCGGCATTTGGGGGGGAAAGGCATCCTCCAGCCCCGCGGGGGCTTCCTTCAGCCATGCAGGGGAAGGCGAACTGTTGCTGCCCAGCCAGGGTGCAGCATTCCGTCCTCTATCCGGGCGATGGTCGCGCCGCGTACAGGCCGGCCATGTCCAGGTCTTCCTCGCGCCAACAGTCGCGCCAGAGGGTTGCCCAGCACGTCGTGCGCTGCGAGGGCGGTGCTCATGTTCTGGGGTGGCCTCTGCGAGGGCGGGAGCGAGGACCTGCCGGTGCGCTTTGGGGCGGCCGGCACCCGCTGTTGCGGTGTTGAGGTGGTAGCAGCCGGAGAAGGTTTCTCTGCCGACGAGATTGCCAACTCCGCCTGCACTCCTGGACCTCCGTCCCCCTGGCTTGAATGGCTGGTTCTCGCCCTTTATGGGCGAGAGCCTTTCTGCCGCAGCGTCTGCCCGGAAGCCGTTGCTGCAGCTGTCTTGCCGCCCGGGATGGAGGTCGCTGCCGCTGCTGTCAGAGCGGGCGGCGGTGACCCGCTTGGAGTTCGTCGTCCCGCGGGCCTCCTGGTATGGAGGTTGTTCATACCCGCGGGGGCAGAACCGGAGTTCCGTTTGTAATGGCACCTTGAGTGTTGGCATATGTTTATTGTGGCTGTCGGGGCCTGAACATGTATGTATCTTTTGGCGTGAAGCCGTGTTTTTCCCTCATTCCGAGCACTAGGACTCGCCTGTCAGCTAATCGAACCGCTTCACCAAGTGTGAGTTGCCTCGTGCGAAGGCGATGAGTGAGGTATCCATATCCCGGAGGCGTAGGAGTCCCTCGGCTCAGTCGGCCTTGCCGCCCAAGGCTTCTCTTTCTTAGTTAAAGGAAACCCTCGGTCGCTCTTCAATAAGTCGGAGTCGGAGGCAGCGGTATCAGCGTGGACAGAGGCAGAGTTGGCTCGGAAAGAAGACTTCGTCGGCCGGAGCCTGACCGGGCCGTCCACTAGCGGGACCGGCGCCGGAGTCGAGTTGCCGAGGCCATGGGCCGGGCTGATGTCCTTGGGGGACAGCTGGCTGAGGCTTCGGGGCGACCGGCCGAGCCGTCTGCTCGAGCCGGACTCCTGGAGGAGACCCTGGCGGCGATGGCCCGGGCGTGGTGCTGACATCGTCCTTCGGAGCGGAGATCCTCCGACTATGTCGCCATTCGAGGCTCGATCGGACTTCGCCGAAGGTGGTGTTGACGTCGTCCTTCGGAGCGGAGATCCTCCGACTGTGTTGTCGTTCGAGGCTTGGTCGGACTTCGCCGAAGGTGGTGTTGACGTCGAGGGTGCTGCTGCTCCCCCTCCATCGAGGTCCGAACCTGCAGGATCGATTTACCTTGTAGTATGCGTATGTTTTCTGCAGCCGTCGAGGCCCAAACATACTGTTGCTGTGTTGTAAAGTTGTGTCTTTTTTTTCCTCTGTTTCGGGTATCAAGACTTGTTCGTCGATAACAGAATTGTTTGTTCGAGCGAGAGTTACTTTTCACGGAAGGTGATGAGTGAGGTATCCGTATCCCGGAGGCGTAGGAGTCCCTCGGCTCGATCGGTCTTGCCGCTTACGTGTACTCTTACTCGTCTGTAGGATTTTGCTAACGATGTAGTCAAGAAGACCCGAAAAAACCGTTTCGGCAGAAAGATCTCGAGCATTAAGACTTGTTCGATCGGCGGAATCGCTTATCCGAGCGTGAGTTACTTATCACAGAAGGTGATGAGTGAGGTATCCGTATCCTGGAGGCGTAGGAGTCCCTCGGCTCGGTCGGCCTTGGCTGCTTACGTGTACTCCATCGTTTTCAGGACCCCACTTTTGAAGTAGTCAAAAAGCACGAAAGACGTTCTGGAAGAAAGACTTTTTCCAAGGAAAATTTTGACGCAGAGGGGGTTCCCCCCTTTCTAGCCCCCGAGGGAGGGTCGGGCTTTGCCGAGGCAAGGCTGACCCTTCCTTGATGGTTAGACTTTGAACGTGAACGAGGTGTACGAACGACTGGAAAGCATCTTAAGGGTAGAAGCAACGTAGCTGTCGGATGTTCCAAATGTTGCTGTAGACCTCGCCTCGGTTGTTGGCCAGCTTGTATGTCCCGGGCTTCAGAACCTTGGCGATGACGAACGGCCCTTCCCAGGGAGGCGTGAGCTTGTGCCGCCCTCGGGCGTCTTGTCGCAGCCGAAGCACCAGGTCGCCCGCTTGGAGGTCTCGGGACCGAACCCCTCGGGTGTGGTAGCGTCGTAGGGACTGCTGGTACCACGCCGAGTGTAGTAAGACCATGTCCCGAGCCTCTTCGAGCTGGTCCAGTGAGTCTTCTCGGTCGGTCTGGTTTCTTCGGTCGTCGTACACCCTCGTCCTCGGGGAACCGTATTCTAAGTCCGTGGGCAAGACGGCCTCGGCCCCATAGACTAGAAAGAACGGTGTGAAGCCCGTGGCTTGGCTCGGCGTTGTCCTCAGACTCCAGACCACCGAGGGGAGTTCCTTCATCCATCACCTGCCGAACTTGTGGAGGTCGTTGTAGATCCTCGGCTTGAGTCCTTGCAGAATCATGCCGTTGGCACGTTCCACCTGCCCATTCGTCATGGGGTGAGCCACGGTGGCCCAGTCCACCCGGATGTGGTGATCCTCGCAGAAGTCCAGGAACTTTCTGCCGGTGAACTAGGTGCCGTTGTCGGTGATGATGGAGTTCGGGACCCCAAAGCGATGGATGATGTTGGTGAAGAATGTCACCACCTGTTCGAACCTGATGTTGTTCAGGGGTCGGACCTCGAGCCACTTGGAGAATTTGTCGATGGCGACCAGTATGTGCGTGTAGCCCCCGGGTGCCTTCTGCAAGGGACCGACGAGGTCCAGTCCCCACACAGCAAACGGCCAGGTGATGGGTATTGTCTGCAGAGCCTGAGCGGGTAGGTGGGTCTGCCTTGCGTAGAATTGACACCCTTGGCAGGCACGGACAATCCTAGTGGCGTCGGCCACCGCGGTCGGCCAGTAGAAACCTTGTCGGAAGGCGTTTCCAACAAGGTCTTGGGGCGCTGCGTGATGACCTCAAGCCCCCGAGTGTATTTCTCGTAAGAGCTCCTAGCCTTCGGCGATGGATATGCACCGCTGGAGGATGCCGGATGGGCTGCGGTGGTAGAGCTCCTTTCCGTCACCCAGTAAGATGAACGACTTGGCGCGTCGCGCCAGTCGCCGAGCCTCGGCTCGGTCGAGCGGCAGCTCTCCTTGGTGGAGATATTGCAAGTATGGGGTTTGCCAGTTTCGATTAGGCTGGACCCCACTCCACCCTTCCTCGACGCGCAGTGCCTCACCCTCGGGGGCCGAGGGTGCCTCGGGCCGAGCCGAGGGTGCCTCGGGCTGTGCTGAGGGTGCCTCGAGCTGGGTCGAGGCCTTCTCGGGCTCGGGCGTGTCGTCGGTCTTGACTGAGGGTTGATGTAGGTCTCGGGAGAAGACGTCCGGGGGAACTGTTGTCCGCCCCGAGGCTATCTTAGCCAGCTCGTCCGCAGTCTCGTTGTGTCGTCGAGCGATGTGGTTGAGCTCGAGCCCGTAGAAGTGTCCTCCAGGCGCTGAACCTCATCGCAGTAGGCTTCCATATTCGGGTCGCGGTAGTGGGAGTTCTTCATAACTTGATCGATGACGAGCTGCGAGTCGCCGCGAGCATCGAGGCGTCGGACCCCTAGCTCAATGGCGATGCGCAACCCGTTGACCAGAGCTTCGTACTCAGCCACGTTGTTGGACGCCAGGAAATGGAGGCGCAGTACGTAGCGTAGGTGTTTCCCGAGGGGCGAGATGAAGAGCAGGCCCGCGCCTGCCCCTGTTTTCATCAGCGACCCATCGAAAAACATGGTCCAGAGTTCCGGCTGGATCGGAGCCGCCGGGAGCTAGGTGTCGGCCCATTCAGCCACAAAGTCCGCCAAAACTTGGGACTTGATGGGCTTCCGAGGGGCGAACGAGATCGTCTCGCCCATGATTTCCACCGCCCACTTTGCAATCCTACCTGAGGCCTCTCGGCACTGGATGATCTCCCCCAAGGGGAAGGATTACACCACAGTCACCGGATGAGACTCGAAGTAGTGTCGCAACTTCCGCCGCGTCAGGATCACCGCGTACAGCAGCTTCTGAATTTGTAGGTAGCAGATCTTGGTCTTGGATAGTACCTCACTGATGAAGTAAATCGGCCTCTGGACGGGCAATGCATGCCCTTCTTCTTGTCTCTCAACCACGATCCCGGCGCTGACCACCTGAGTGGTAGCGGCGACGTAGAACAAAAGGGCTTCTCCGGCGGTGGGGGCACCAAGATGGGCGCGTTCGTAAGGAATGCCTTCAGGTTCCCGAGGGCTTCCTCGGCCTCGGAGGTCCAAGTGAAGCACTCGGTCTTTCTTAAGAGGCGGTACAGAGGTAGGCCTCTTTCGCCGAGGCGCGAGATGAAACGGCTCAGAGCCGCAAGGCAACCCATGACCCTCTGTATGCCTTTCAAGTCCTTGATGGGCCCCATGTTGGTGATGGTCGCGATTTTCTCCGGGTTGGCCTCGATGCCCCGCTCGGAGACGATGAACCCCAAGAGCATGCCTCGGGGGACTCCAAAGACACACTTCTCAGGATTGAGTTTTATGCCCTTTGCCTTGAGACACCGGAATGTCGTTTCAAGGTTGGAAAGGAGGTCGGAGGCTTTCCTCGTCTTGACTACGATGTCATTGACAAAAGCCTCGACCGTTCGACCAATGTGTTCGCCGAACACGTGGTTCATGCACCTTTGGTACATCGCACCTGCATTCCTCAAACCAAATGGCATAGTAACATAGCAGTACATGCCAAAAGGTGTGATGAAAGAAGTCGCGAGCTGGTCGGACTCTTTCATCCTGATTTGGTGATACCCTAAGTAGGCATCGAGGAAAGACAGGGTTTCGCATCCCGCAGTGGAATCCACGATTTGATCGATGCGAGGCAGAGGATAGGGAACTTTTGGGCATGCTTTGTTTAGACCAGTGTAGTCTACACACATCCGTCATTTCCCTCCTTTCTTTCTCACAAGCACGGGGTTGGCAAGCCATTCGGGATGGAATACCTCTTTGATGAACCCTGCGGCCATCAGCTTGTGGATCTCCTCGCCTATGGCTCTGCGCTTTTCTTCGTCGAATCGGTGCAGAGGTTGCTTCACGGGTCGGGCTCCAGCTCGGATATCCAGCGAGTGCTCGGCGACATCCCTCGGTATGCCAGGCATGTCCGAGGGACTCCACGCGAAAACTTCGGCGTTTGCGCGGAGAAAGTCGACGAGCACTGCTTCCTATTTGGGGTCGAGCTCGGAGCCGATCTGGATCTGCTTGGAGGCGTCGTTGCTGGGGTCGAGAGGGACGGACTTAACCGTCTCCGCTGGCTCAAAGTTGTCGGCATGGCGCTTCACGTCTGGCGCCTCCTTGGGGAGGCTCTCCAGGTCGGCGATGAGGGCCTCGGATTTGGCGAGGGCCTCGGCGTACTCCATGCACTCTACGTCGCATTCGTACGCGTGTCGGTACGTGGGGCCGACGGTGATGACCCCGTTGGGGCCCGGCATCTTGAGCTTGAGGTAGCTGTAGTTGGGGATGGCCATGAACTTGGCGTAGCATGGCCTCCCCAGTACCGCGTGGTAGGTTCCTCGAAACCCGACCACTTCGAACGTGAGGGTTTCCCTTCTGAAGTTGGAGGGAGTCCCGAAGCAGACGGGCAGATCGAGTCGTCCGAGGGGTTGGACGCGTTTCCCGGGGATGATCCCGTGAAAAGGCGCCGCACCGACCCAGACTGAGGACAGATCGATCTGCAGGAGCTCGAGGGTCTCGGCGTAGATGATGTTGAGGTTGCTGCCTCCGTCCATGAGGACCTTGGTGAGCCTGACGTTGCCGATGACGGGGTCGACAACGAGCAAATATTTCCCCGGGCTCGGCACGCGGTCGGGGTGATCGCCCTGGTTGAAGGTGATGGGCTTGTCGGACCAGTCTAGGTAGACTGGCGCCACCACCTTTACCGAGCAGACCTCCCGACGCTTTTGCTTGCGGTGCCGAGCCGAGGCGTTCGCCACTAGCCCACCGTAGATCATGAAGCAGTCGCAGACCTCGGGGAACTCCTCTACCTAGTGATCCTCCTTCTTGTCATCGTGGGGGGCCCTGCCACCCTCCGCAGGTGGCCCGGCCCTGTGAAAGTGACGTCGAAGCATGGCGCATTCCTCAAGGGTGTGCTTGACGGGTCCCTGATGATAGGGGCACGGCTCCTTGAGCATCTTGTCGAATAGATTGGCGCCTCCGGGAGGTTTCCGAGGGTTCTTGTACTAAGCGGCGGCGACAAGGTCCGCATCGGCGGCGTCGCGTTTCGCTTGCGACTTCTTCTTGCCTTTCTTCTTGGTGCCGTGCTGAGCGGACGCCTCGGGAACATCTTCCGGCTGGCGGCCCTGGGGCTGCTTGTCCTTCTGGAAGATGGCCTCAACCGCCTCCTAGCTAGAAGCGAACTTGGTGGCGATGTCCATCAGCTCGCTCGCCCTGGTGGGGGTCTTGCGACCCAGCTTGCTCACCAGGTCGCGGCAGGTGGTGCCTGCGAGGAACGCGCTGATGACATCCGAGCCGGTGACGTTGGGCAGCTCGGTGCGCTGCTTTGAGAATCGTCGGATGTAGTCCCGGAAAGACTCTCCCGGCTGCTGGCGGTAGCTTTGGAGATCCCAGGAGTTCCCAGGGCGCACATACGTGCCCTAGAAATTACCGACGAAGGTTTGGACCAGGTCGTCCCAGTTGGAGATCTGCCCCGGAGGCACATGCTCCAGCCAGGCCCGAGCGGAGTCAGAGAGGAACAGGGGGAGGTTGCGGATGACGAGGTTGTCATCGTCCGTTCCACCCAGTTGGCAGGCCAGCTGGTAGTCTGCGAGCCACAGTTCCGGCCTTGTCTCCCCGAGTACTTCGTGATGGTAGTCGGGGTTCGGAACCGGGTTAGGAACGGCGCCCATCGTATGGCTCGGCTGAAAGCCTGTGGGCCGGGTGGTTTGGGTGAGGGGCTCCGATCCTCCCCATTGTCATAGTGTCCCCCACGCCTGGGGTGGTAGCCTCAGCGCACCCTCTCGTCGAGGCGGGCTCGATGGTTGCGGTGGTGGTGCTCGTTGCCGAGGCGTCCCGGGGCTGCAGGCGCTGTGTTGCGCGTGCACCCGGTGTGGACCGAGGCTTCCCGCACGAATCGGGAAGTCACGGCGCGGTGCTCCGAGGGGTATCCCTGCCTTCGGGAGGCAGAGCTCTCGGCCCATCGGACCGCGGCATCCTCCAGGAGATTCTTGAGCTCTCCCTGGATCCACTGCCCTTCGGTGGTTGATGGTTCCGGCATTGCACGGAGAAGTATCGCTGCCGCAGCCAGGTTCTGGCCGACCCCACTAGAAGCCGGTGGTGGCCTTGCCCTGACGTCGTCGGCGATGCGGAGCTGGATGCCCTGGGGTAGATGACGCGCTTCTCCGGCCGGAGCTTGGTCTACCCATTCCTGCCCGATGTTCCGGTGAAGCGGCTCAAGTGTTCCTGCCCCCTCGTCGAGCCTGGCCTGCATCTCGCGGATTTGCTCAAGCTGTGCGTCCTGACCCCCCGCAGGGACTGGGACCACAGCTAGCTCCCGAAGGATGTCAACGCAAGGCGCAGGCCTAGGGGGATCACCGTTTCCGGTATACCAAGATGGTTGCCTTCATCGGGACCCCCTAGATCGACGTGGAAACATTCACGACTTGGGCCGCTGTCTCCGTCGCCGAAGCTGTGGCTACCGTCAGAACAATCGGAAAGGCAGTAGTCGCATGCGGTCATGAAGTCCCGCATGGCACTGGGGTTACCGAGCCCGGAGAAATCCCAACCAAAGTCAGGCTCGTCATCTTCCTCGGAACTCGAGGGTCCGTAGGTCGAGACGGCCGTCAGCCAGTCCCAGGGTGACCGCATATGATACCCCGGAGGGTTGGTGCATGCCTCTATGAAGGCTTCCACCAAAGCGGGGTCGCTTGGTGGGTCGAGGCCGAATCCAAAAGGCATGAGACGGGAGTCGGTCGGTACCTCTTGGTCGATAAGTGGTGAGGTTGTCACGTCAGGGGCGGACTGCACCGTCGTCTCAGGTACGAGGGTGACGCCTAGCAAGTCCTTCGCGAGCGTGCTGGCATCGTCCGTCCGCTTGGAGTTGGCGTGTTGCGGGGAAACGGCACTCGTCTTCGTCTCAGACGCGAGGTTGACGCCCGGCGTGTCCCCCGTCGGGGCGCCGGCACCGTCGACTCGCTCGACAGCCAATGAGGTGCCGCCTCCTGCTTGGCCATGGTTGCCCCGCCTCCTCCTCCTCCGGTGGGGGAGGTGACGGGACAAACTCGAACATCGTTTTTCCGCCTCGTGGGGAAGACGTCGTCGATTCCGCCGCCGGCGGCGGGTTGTCGGCCGCCATTATCGCCGTCGCGCGGCGGAGGAAGGAGTATCATGTCGTAGCTGCCGTCGAGGGACATGAACTCAAGACTCTCAAAACGGAGCACCGTCCCGGGTTGGAAAGGTTGCTGGAGACTACCCATCTAGAGCTTGACGGGGAGCTGTTCGTCAACACGCAGCAAGCCCCTACCTGGCGCGCCAACTGTCGGCGTTTCGACCCCGGGGGGTCCCTGGACCGACAAGTAAATTGTCGTCGCGTGTCCCAGCCCAGATGGGTCGGCGCGAGGCGGAGCACGAAGGGGGGTAGAAGAGAGGGAGAAAAGGGGAAAACCCGCGGCCTCCGTGTTGTCCCGCGCCCAGGTCGGGTGCGCTTGCAGTAGGGGGTTACAAGCGTCCGCGTGGGGGGAGAGCGAGGGACTCTACGCGTCGTCTCGTCCTCCCGCGCGGCCAACCTTCCTCGTAAGAGAGACCTGGACCTTCCTTTTATAGGCGTAAGAAGAGGGTCCAGGTGTACAATGGGGGGTGTAGCAGTGTGTTATCGTGTCTAGCAGAGAGGAGCTAGTGCCCTAAGTACATGCCGTCGTGGCAGCCAGAGAGGTTTTGGCACCCTGTTCATGTGATGTCGTGGCCGTCGGAGGAGCGTTGGAGCCTTGCGGAAGGACAGTTGTCGGGGCTGTCGAGTCCTTGCTGACGTCTCTTTGCTTCTGTAAGGGGCTGAGAGCCGCCATCGTCATGGAGCATGTGGGGCGCCATCATTATCTGTTTACCGGGGCAAGCCAGATGGGACGCTGGTCCTGTTACCCGTAGCCTGAGCTAGCTAGGGATAGGGTAATGATGGCCCCCCCTGTGGCGTGGTCGGTCCGAGCCCCTAGTCGGGCGAGGCGGAGGCTCCTCCGAGGTCGGGGTCGAGTCGGTCTTCCGAGGTCGAGGTCGTGTCCGAGCCCCGGGTCGGGCGAGGCGGAGTTCGTCGTCTTCCGGGGCCGAGCCCGAGTCCGAGCCCTGGGGTCGGGCGAGGCGGAGTTCGTCGTCTTCCGGGGCCGAGCCCGAGTCCGAGCCTTGGGGTCAGGCGAGGCGGAGTTCGTCGTCTTCTGGGGCCGAGCCCGAGTCCGAGCCCTGGGGTCGCGCGAAGCGGAGTTCGTCGTATTCCGGGGCCGAGCCCGAGTCCGAGCCCTGGGGTCGGGCGAAGCGGTGTTCATCGTCTTCCGGGGCCGAGCCCGAGTCCGAGCCCTGGGGTCGGGCGAAGCGGAGTTCGTCGTCTTCCGGGGTCGAGCCCGAGTCCGAGCCCTGGGGTCAGGCGAGGCGGAGTTTGTCGTCTTCCGGGGCCGAGCCCGAGTCCGAGCCCTGGGGTTGGGCGAAGCAGAGTTCGTCGTCTTCCGGGGCCGAGCCCGAGTCCGAGCCTTGGGGTCGGGCGAGGCGGAGTTCGTCGTGTTCCGGGGCCGAGCCCGAGTCCGAGCCCTAGGGTCGGGCGAAGCGGAGTTCGTCGTCTTCCGGGGCCGAGCCCGAGTCCGAGCCCTGGGGTCGGGCAAGGCGGAGTTTCCTATGGCGCCCGAGGCCGGACTTGGCTGCTGTCAGCCTCACTCTATCGAGTGGCACAGCAGTCGGAGCGACGCAGGCGGCGCTATCTTCTTGTCAGGCCGGTCAGTGGAGCGGCGAAGTGACTGCGGTTACTTTCGGCTCTGTCGACTGAAGGGCGCGTGACAGGATAAGATGTTAGGTCATCCTTGCATTAAATGCTCCTGCGATTCGGTCGGTTGGTATGGCGATCTGGCCAAGGTTGCTTATTGGCGAAGACTGGGCCTCGGGCGAGCCGAAGGTGTGTACGTCGCTTGAGAGGGTCCTTGGACGAGACGTGAATCTTGCTAGGCTCGGGTGAGGCGAGGTCGTGTCCCTTGAGTGGACCGAGCCTTGGCTTAATCGCACCCATCGGGCCTTTGCAGTTTAGTGCTGATGGGGGGTTATCAGCTGAGATTAGGAGTCTTGGGATACCCCTAATTATGGTCCCCGACAATTTTCTTGTCCGTTAACATATCTACATGTAAAATACTTGTTTTCATATCGAATAAAACCAGTCATACATTCACGTACGTAACACGAGATGAGCTCGGTTCCCTACCATTCAGAGCCCTTCGATTTTCAGCAACCAGTTCGTTAGAGCAAGAAGATAAATCCAATAGCTAATGACATGTTTAGCCGTGGAGCAAGAACAGCAATTTAACAGCTAAAAAGAAACAATAGTTTAGGTCTTCTTTAAAATACAGGAATTTGACAAAAATATTATAGAAATTTTACATGAATTGGTTAAAAAACATAGAAGAAAAGAGCAGGATTCAGAAAATAATCCTTCAATCGAGCTTTCAGTAGCCAAGGGTCTATTTAGAAAGTAGAAATTTTATAAAATAAAGCAGAAATTTCATAGGAATAAGACGCGCCCTCGACAGTCGACCACCCTAGATTCCAATGAAATTTATGTATGCTTCTTCGAAAATGCCTACATTCTAAAGAGGCCTTTGTCATTTTACATTCCACATTGCCGGCTGAAGGCCCTCGGTGGCATTTTGGTTCTAAAAACACTGTACCTGCACTTGCTGAACACGGTAGTGCAGACAGATCCAATGCAAGTAGTGCTGAAACATCTAATCTAAGCTCCTTTGGATTGAAAAATTGACGGACGGAGAAGTAGCAGTTTTTACCGCCAAAGGAACAGTTTTTACCAGATTGACTGGAGGAGCACGTAGACCAGTTTGACTGGAGGGAGGTGTGGCTTTAACCAAGTCCTCAAACCTCAAATCAAACGGGTAACGAGCAGTGAGGCAGCCCTATTTTCAGAAAATCCGATGATCAGTTGATGGCGTGCGCACATCTCAAAGATTAGAAAGTAGCGTATACTCGAAACTCAGTGCCACAAACATGAATTATCCAATGTCAATGCACTTACAATCCAAATGGGATAAGATTAGCCCCCCGAACATGTTCATTCTTATGCCGCTGCTGCTTGTTAAAACATATGTATGGCCAGGGTGCACGTGAACGAACAAAGCCAATCGCATCGCTCGATCATCTCATCTGGACTATCCCAGCACTTACAAGCTTCTGAATCTTCTGCATAACCCCGGGGTTCTTCAGGTGCTCCTGGGCCGCCCTTGGGTTCTCCTGGAAATCTATTAGAACCTGCAAAACATGACATCATTACTTCATTAGCCGGCCTGTATAATGACCTTTATACACAAGATACCATTCGAATGCAGGGACTCGATGCTACCTGTCGCATGATAGGGTCGGTAAGAATGTTCTGGATCTCTGGGTCTTGCATAGCTTTGTTCTGCACAAACAGCACGAAGAACAATTTAACTCAAACTGAACTTTTGAAGCTGCAAACCACAGAACACAGATTCACAGAAGCATAACCTAGTATGGTTACCTGTCTTTCTTGCAATTCGTCCTGGCTTATTTCACCTCTGTTGGCCTTGTTGATCTGTTCAACACACCTGCAAATGTTACAAAACAAAAGGTTGGCATGCTGTTTATGCAATATAAACTGAACAATCTGATTACTGGATTGCATAAGCTTTAATACCTCTTAACACCATCAAGCAGTTCCTGGTTGTTCGGGTCATGCTTCAAGCCAGCCTGGTAGGTTTCCACGGCCTTGTCATATTCTTTCATGAAGAACTGAATTGCACCTTTCCTCGTATACCCTTTGGTGAAGGTGGGGTCAAGTTCAAGGCACTTTTCTGCGTCTTTAAGACCTTCAGGCATGGCTCCTAACTTGGTGTAGCAGGCGGCCCTATTGCTATAAACCTGTAGATAAATAAACATTTGAAAGTCAATTAAAGGCTGCAAGTAAAGCATGTAAGCTTATACAGAGACACAGCTACAGAGTGCAACAACATTAAGAAGCTCAATTTATAACAGCAGAAAGAAAAGATGTCAATTAAGAAACATGGAACAATTACTGCATAGATCAGCTAATATTTTCTTAAATCAGAATCAATTAAATAGCAAAATAGCACAAGCACACAAGACACCAATAACAAGCTCCAACAAGTTAGAGACACCTGCTAGTTCTAAGGTCTAGTCATCACATCCACTTCAATAAAAGCTAGCTTAAAAGATTAATGCTCCAATCATCTAGCTTTTACCCAATGCTCAAAGCTGATGTGGTTCTCAAAGCAAAAAAAGACAACTGGGTGAGATGTACTGCATGCTTAGTTCATGTTTGGTTTCTGGACTAGCTTGCCTCGCTTCCCTGGATTTCCAGCTTTTCCTTGCTCAAAGCCGGAGAGCCAATTCAGCTCACCTCCACTGGCAAGATTGTCTTGCCCAGCAAGGCTATCGGGGGAAGCATCCAAGCAGGCCCATCAAGAGAAATTTGAAAGATAGTAGGTCATCACAAAGAGCTAACCCTTCCCCCTCCCTCCAAAAAATGAGGGTATGAATTCTATGAGCTAGAAGAGCTGAGTTGGCAATTGGCATTGTTGGAGGTATGCACACCCACCATTGTTACAACCAAATAATTCAAAATAACCTAGAATAAACAGAGAGGGAAGTACCTGAATTTCTAGAGTTAATGTGATACGACCGGTATTTTTGGATATTAGGTTGGAATGGGAAAGGGATATGGGTGTGGCTTATCTGTGGGTTTTGGTTTGTGAAATCAACATCATTTCACATTCCCTTGTTTGGCACCTACCTATGGGCATGGGTTGGGGATATAGAGGGGAAATTACAAAAGCATACTTATGTGGAAGCTATCCTTTTCAATAGAGGTACTTTTTAGCCATTTTAGAGAAGTGGTGAGAGCTGTCTCACTGAGTCACCGGGTCACAGATTCGAAGCAGCCTCTCTGCCACCCTTTTTTAAACCCAATTCCACCCTTACAAACAAGCCCTCATGGTGAGATATAAACATTTGAGATATGAGGAGCACATATCCCTCTATCATTGCTGATTTGGTGACCAGGAAATGGAGGGGATCCATGGGGGAAGAATCCCCTTGCTATCCAAATTGCTATTCAATTTTGAATAGCAAGGGGATTCCTCCCCAATGCATCTCCTCCATTTCCTAGTCACCAAACTAGCCCTCACAGACCAATATCTATTCCCAATTTCCCATAACCATAATCCAAACATAGGAATAAATCTACCCTATCCATCATTTCCCTTTCCCAACCCTCATAACCCAGTTGCCAAACACCACCTAATGTTCAAATAAAGTGCAATAGCAATACTATTTAGTTATTGCAGCAGACACCCTTTGTGTCTAGCCAGTCACCAACAATGGATGGTTCATGTGGAAATGTTGAATCAAGGATTCAAATCATAGTTTATCAGGAAAGCGAATTGTGGAAAGCTACAATTTAGAAGAGAACAGGAATCAATTGCATTTTCCAAGTTGAAGACCGAATGCTGAGTTAAGTAGCTTCATATAAGAGCAAGAATCCTTTTCAAGTCAACCAAGAAATACATCTCTTATCTTCTAGTGACCATTCTTATCTCAATCAGCAGTGTTCTCCTTATACCTATCGCCTTCTCTGATATGTAAACCAAGGCACTAGGCGAACCACTCAGCACAGCATAAATCCCACCCTTTAGCAACCCATTGCCCAAGGAAAACACAGCCATAACAAGCCATATAAGGATGTGGAAAAACAGAAAATGAATGATTTAGTCTTTTTTCCTTTTTTGGTGAAACTTGTATTGCACAAACAACGAAGTCATGTAATTCAATATCAATAACCAAGTTTCCCAAATATTTCATATGTTATACTCTAACAAAGGCAGACTGTGTAAAATAGAGGTAGAATGACTACCCTAGGATCCTTCGGGTTTCTCTTGAGAGCCTCCGTGTAGTGTTTTATTGCTTCTGGGTATTTTTGCTCCTTGAAGAACTCGTTGCCTACAAATCATAAGACAAATTACAAAACTATAGTAGAGAAACAACCATCACATGTCCTAGAGATGACATTATAAACTTATACATACCTTTCTCTCTCTCCTCATCTGCCAATTTTGGATCATAATACTCTTGTTGCTCCAACTCTTTCTTTGCTTTCTCAGCCTCATTTAACTTTTTAAGAGTGTCTGGGTTCCGATGCTCAGTCAGAGCCTTCTGGAAGGTCTCGATAGCAATATCAAAATCCTTAGAGGTCTTAGCAAGTTTGACCAGAGCTGTTCCTTTTCTTGTCAGTGCCCTTGAAATCATCTTGAAATCAGCACGAAGTTCTCTTCCCCTCTCCACAGCCTTATCACAGTCCTTGATGCATTCATCGTACTGCAGTAAAATATAATATTAATGCAATACAGCAACAACTTTGGCTACCAAAAGTAAAAGAAGGCTATAGACTATCTAGCAAAAAAGAATGCCATATTTCGGGCACAAGACACAGTTAAATCATGTAATATATTGTGCTCTTACTCCTAGACTAAGCTCTATGCAAGAATACATTGCTTCTCAACTAAGCACTTCTCACTACTAGTCACTATTAGCATTCGCACGTGACAAACAAGTAATACAAATCCTCATAATGGCTACTCAATAGTATACCTAATTCCTGTACATCTCAATTTAGTCTACTACTGATTTGTGTGTTGCATAAACCAAGTCAAATGAACATCAACAATCAAACAATGTGAGAGCTCACTGGATGGAACCAGCAAAATAGAATAGCCTCACCTTTCCCATCTCAATGTAGACTGCTGCTCGGTTAGTCAGATAGGAAATATCCTCGTCGTCAAGTTCCAAGGCTTTGGTGTAATGCTGGATTGCCACCTCGAAGTCCTTCTTCTTGTAAGCTGCGTTACCTAACTCCTTCTCTTTCTGAGCAGCAGCTTTCGTCTCCTTACGGTCCTTTTCCTCATCAGTCAAATCCATCGGCTCTGCCTCGGGCTCGGGCTCCACATCCCTGGCCTTCGTCTCAGAAGGCGGCGTCTGCTGCTGCTGCTGCTTCGGCGGCGGCGGGGTAGACTGCGACGGCTCGGAGGCCTCGGGTCTCTGGATCTTGACATTAAGCATGAGGCTGAGAACCTGCATCATGCGGGGATCGGAGAGATACATACTGATGCTGCTGGGGTTCCTCTGCACTTCGCGCAACATATGCATAAAATCGGGCTCGTTAAGGTAGGCGCGCGTGGAGGGGTCGGACGCGATCTTGCTCCACAGCTCGGGGCCCTGGAACATCTGGCCGATGGCGTCGGGGCCGGACGACCCGCGGCGCGGCGGGGCGGCGGCGGCTTTCTTGGCGTCCTGGAGCCCCGCCTTGAGGCCCTCGTTGCTGGGGTCGAGCTCGAGGCCCTTCTCGTAGGCGGCGACGGCGCTGGCCGCGTCGCCGAGGCCGAGGTGCGCCGCGCCGAGGCGGGAGTAGCCCTTGGCCCAGTCGGGCTTGAGCTCGACGGTCTTCTGCGCGTCGGCGAGAGCATCAGAGTAGCGGTGGAGCGAGGCGAGCGCCGCCGACCGGTTGGAGTAGAGGACGTGGTTGTCTGGGGCAAGCGCGATGGCGTCCGTGAAGTGCCGCGCCGCCTCCTCGAAGCGGCCGGCCGAGAACGCCGCATTACCCTTCGCCTTCGCCTCGTCGGCCATGGCAAGGGTTCCGATCGAATCGAGCTCTTGAAGGTTCTAGAAGGCTTGCGGCTGGAAAGGCCAGAAGATGGGTTCGTGCTTGGGGTTTGATGGGGATTAAGGCGAAGAGGCGAAACCCTGTTGAGATTTTTATAAAACAGAGAGGAGCCCAGCTGCGTTGGATCCCAGTTCTCAAGAGTTCTGGAAGGTTCCTGTACGAAGTAGCTGATCAGGGATGAGGGATCACGGTCACGGAAGGCAACGGAAGGACGATCCGATGATCACGGCCTGCCACTGTGTGTAGATGGAAACCAACCATTACTGCAATTCGTGCAAACGAACCTTTTAAAAAAATACTATGTGACTGCCCGTGCGTTGCAACGGGAACATATAATATCATGATAATTTATGTACCCGGTCGCACGATTGATTGACCCACCTGCCCCGAGCGCTCCTCGATCCTCATCAGTGCTCGCCAAGCACGAAACCCAAGACGGCAACGTCATAGCCCATAGCACACCGGCGGCCACACCAAAGCCAAGCAAGCAGCTTAAGAACCCACGTGCCTGGCGCCTTGGCCTTGCTGGGCGTGCGACGGTTCGTTAGTGGCAGGATTTTTCCTTGCATTTCCTTGCCGCCGTCTTGGCCCCTTTGCCCCTCGGCGCCGTACCAACGCCGCAGGAGCTATAGCCCTCGATTTAAAGTTCAGTTCGTGGGGGGGTGATCGACATATCCTGCCGATTGCCCAGACGCAGCACGCTCTCCACCCAAAATTCGCCTGCAACCCCGAGCGACGACGATGTGGGAGGGGTCGAAGGCGATGCTGGCCAAGCCCATCTAGCTCGCGGACCAGGTGGCGCAGCAGGCGGGCTGGCAGTGCCTCAAGGCAGACTGCATGGAGCTACGGTCCCGCGCCATGAAGCTCGCCGAGCTCCTGCGGCAGGTGGCGCGGGTCGAGCTGTACAAGCGCCCCGCCGCGCGTCATGGCCGACACGGACACAGCCTGACCCATATAGCTTACACGGCCCACTCTGGCCCATATCGCTTACATGTTCGTCTTTGTCTTGCTGGCTCCGTTTGCCTAGAGCTTCTTTTGTCAGCGTCTGTTCGTCTTGTGGTTTGGTGCTGACCCCACCGCTTAAAATGCAGCTTGTCCCCAAGCTGAACCAACAAGGCCAGCGTCAACGCCACTGCGACCCTCTTCCATGCCCAGAAACCATTAAATGGATAGTGTCCTCAATCATGTTAGATAGTCCAGGAACTGCAGGCAGGCTTCCTGCAATGGCCTTTTTGGCGTACTAAATTTTTGGCTTTGGCTCAGCAAGTACCACCACCACAACAAAATTGCAAGTGATGTCTTCAGACAGTTGAAATTTAATACATATGACACCGAAGATCCTTGATAACTGCAAGCAATAACTTGACTACTTGCTACTTGCACTGTGATCAGTGTCACCAATGGTCTCACCAACACGGATCTCATTTTACCATTGATAAAAGTATGTGAAGATCCGAAGTCAAGGAGCGCCACAATATCGTGTTGGTGTATCTGTCCATGCAGTCGCAATGTGGTGACAGCATCTGTTCCTGACCATGCTGCTGCCGACAGCGCCATCATGAGTTTCTTCATGGTTTCTGGCATCACATGTGCACCTTCATCCAAAGACAACAAATCCCAGCCCTCTTCGATGGCGTGTAGGAATTTAGCCTTCAACGCATTGGTCAGGTTGCGAACAAACTCCAGTTGACAACAATTCACTAAGGAAGTATCCAGCCTGGCCCAGATGTTGCTGTCGGGAAAATGGTCTCGATGGGAGGTTGCCGAGAGTAACAACAGTTCCACTACTGGCACGGTAAGAAATTTAAACTTTGTTAAAAACTGGCATCCCGATATATTCCAGGTGGTTACTGGTAACTGATGTCGGCATGAGAGTGTTTTCATAGTGGCCACCCTGACGGACAACGCTGGCTCCAATGGTTGAACGTTGGTCAAGACTGATTGCAAGGATCTAGAGTCGACCAACATCAAGAGTGCATGTTGCTTAAGTTGGCCCTTGAGATAAAGGGTAGTTCCTGCAGCATAACCAGTCCAAGCAGTAACAACAATTGACATCCATAGATGTTCAGAAGGCTTGGGCACCACTTTTGTCAGCTCTTCCTCAATCAGGAGGTCCCAAACTTCTTCAATGGCATGAAGCTGAATGGTACCAGCACATTTGTGACCATGGAAAATGATTGTATACTGTGGACTGCAATAATTCCAATAGACAAGCCCTTCCACTCGCCATCTGTGACCCAACTTGAAGCTCAATGGATCAGTAATCTTCATTGACATCCAGAATTCCCAAACAGGTGGAGGCCATGGTGGAAGCCTTCGAGTGGGTACGGTGTTAAGACCCTCGTCGTCGTCCTCGGGCACCCAGACCCCGCACGCTCTGTCAATGTCACCCCATTCTTTCTCCAGCCCCCACTCTTGGAACCTGTGCGCCATCTGCTGGTACGGCGTGTCTGGGTGCTGCTCGGAGACGCACCCCTGAGCGAGGATAAATCCGGGCAACTCAAGATCCAGCGGGCAACTCAACCCAGAAAACACGAGATAAATCCGGGCAACTCAAAGCAGTGAGAAAGAGATCGAGCGAGAGACCTCTCATGGAATCGGCGCGACGGGGAGTGGGGTGGCTGCAGATCCAGCGGGGAGGGCGGCGCCCATGCACAGACAACAGCGCGCGTCCGTTACAGCTAGCACGGAGAAGCTACGGGACGCGCTTCCACTTCCGCTCGCTTCCACCCCGTCCATACCACCGCCCTGCCCGCACCTCGCCGCGCACCGCCTGTCCTCGTGCCCGCTGCGCTTCCCTCCGCCGCTGCCTGCGCGTGCGCCCGCTCGGCCGCCTCGAGATCCGGCAGGTCTGGCGACCGAGGCCGAGGTCGCCGCGCCGGAGGTGTGCCTGGCCCGGCAGATGCCCGCGGAGGCTAGTGGGGCTGGCGACCAAGGCCGAGGTTGCCACGCCGGATGTGCGCCTGGCCCGACACACGCCCGTGGAGAACTCCATGACGAAGCTGGTGAATGCTGCTGGACCACCACCTTATTGTCCTCCTTGCGACGAGGGGCGAGGGGGGAGCGAGGCGAGGCGGGCCCCTGGCGGCGCCTACAGGTAGGGGGAAGGGAGGCAGGGGAGCGCTCGGCACTGAGGGCTGATAGAACTCACCGGCGGGTGGATTGTGGAGTGCGGGTGGAGATTGCGGCGTTCGTGGCGGGGATCGCGGCGGGCGGGCGTAGTGAGGCGGGGGCGGCGTTCGTTGTCGGGCGGCGGGGAATCGCGGCTGGCGCCCGCGAATCGCGGTGTTGGGTGGTCGGGCGACGGGATGCTCGGCTGGGAATCGTGGCTGAGTGGGGGCGGGCGGGCGGGCGTTGGGATACTCGGCGGCGGTTGTTTGCCGGGCGGCGGGATCCTCGGCGGGGTAGTTAGGCGTGTGCGCGTGGGAGCCGCGGGAGTCAGGGGAGAGCGGGGGCAGTCTACAGATGAGTCTTAATAGTTGTAGAGATATACAAGAAAGATGTAAGGATTAATTTGAAATATTATATGTTCCGATATGAATAGATTGATTTGCATTTGACATATTCCCATATAAACGGGCCGTTTTCCAAACTCTTACATCTTTTTATATATTTTGGAGATGGTAAAGAAAATAGGATCATTTGAATAACTGACTTTGGTGTTTAATGCTTAACATGATCATTTGGATTAACATATTTGTTTATATTTATGTTATTAGTTCAAAGAATACAACGTATACTTAGACAAGGCAACGAGGTGATTAAGAAGATCAATACCTCAAAGAAAACATTTGAAGACTTATTGAAAGACTTGTCAAGATCAAGTGAGAATCCAATAACCCAACAAAAAAAGCTAAAGAGAAGAAACACAAAGACAAAAAAAGTCATAATGCACCTTACAGGTGTGCTGCATGAGCTGAGGATTGGTCTAAAGAACCGAGTGCAACAGACCCTTAGTGTACATCGGACAGGTCTGCAGCAGGGTGTGGGTGGCTACAACACATTGGAGATTGGACGTGTCCGGTGGTGCACCTGACACAACACTCAGAGAGGTTGCAAAATATAAGTGAGTCGAGTACAAGACACCAGACATGTCTGGTATATCACCAAAGGTGCAGTGCCGTAGTGGATACCTAAAGGACTCAATGGTCAATAACGGCTAGTCCACGTGAAATGCAGCGAACATGTCTAGTGGTACGCAGAAAAATATACTGATTACCAACGCTGTTTTGAATGTGGGGGTTATAAATACCATATCAATCAGCTATCCTCAAGTGTGGGAGCTCAGAAACATTGCAAAGAAGAGGCTTCATCCAAGTGTTTAATAGCATCACTCGACGATTAGCATAGGTACTTTGTGAAGTGCTTAAGTTTAGAGATGGCAATGGGTACATGAAACTCAGTACCCGATGGGTAAAAACCCCATCAGGGTATGTGTACAGAGAATTTTGATACCCATTGTATTTTATTGGGTCATTTACTATACCCAACGGGTATGATGGGCATGGATATGTTCTCCATTGCTCCATACCGCTATTCTATGACATGTGGGGCTAGATTATTAGAAATGTTACTTATAAAATAAAATGTTAAACTTGTGATAGAATTATGTTAGGTTTGATAAATTTATCATGCTAAACACAAACATAATATGCTATTTTAGCATCTTTCATTATTGATGAGGTATGCGGCTTCAATATTTTGTATTTGATACTTACTTTGGTATTAAAATGATCATGTCTACTCAAATGTTGGTGGATATAGGTGAGAGCACCTAGAGGGGTGAATAGGTGAACCTACAAAACTTGCTCCAAAACAACACAAACTTGGTCTATAATATGAGTTAGAGAGAATAAAACTAAGTTTGAGAGTAGAGAGAAAGAGAGAAGTTCCTTTCACTTGATTGCTCTACCAAGATATATTTTAGACTTAGAGCAATATCACAAGTGAGAATTTGGAACTTGGAAGAGATAAAAATTGCAATAAAGTAGATGGCACAAGAGACACGACAAATTTTATCCCATGGTTCGGCCAAGCGTAATATGCTTGCCTACTCCACGTTGCGGCGTCCCAATGGACGAGGGTTGCAGTCAATCCCCCTCAAGTGATCCAGAGATCAAACTTGAGTACTACGGTTCTTCCTTATACACCATATCCTGTTTGTGAGGAATCTCCACAAGTTCGACTCTATCATGCCTTACACAATATGATCACAATCGTAACGGGGTAAGGGAGGGAGTAAGATCACGCACACAAGAGAACAATCGCAGCAACAACAGGCACATAAGCAAAGAAGAGAGCGTGAGAATCAAATCGACATAGTAACAGCTCAGAAAAGAGCTCAAATCTCTCTCAAACACTTCGAAGGCGTGGTCGCGAAGTCTTGAAGTTGTAGTGTGCTCTTAGAATGCTTTGTGTACTGGTAGAGGCACCTAGGGGCCTCTTATAGCCCAAGGGGCCAAGGAACCGTTGTTTCTTCATTTGAAAACTAAAGATTGTCTTCTGTCCGCGGGTGCACCTAGGGATGGCAATCGGGGCGGTTAGTACATGGATATATAGTTCACGAATCCATACCCGTGAGACAAAATTCAACCCATACCCGTACCCATAAACGTTCGTGGGTATGGGTCTGTATCCATACCCGTACCCTCCGGGTATCTGCTATTCAGTGGATACCCGTTACCCGTTCGCCCACTACAATTTTAGCATTCAACACCAAACAACAATTTTATCACATTTCGAAATAATTATCATTACAGTAGCATCAAATGATAATTTCAGCACCAAACAACATGTTATGGATAAAAATTAAAAAAAATAAGAATTTATGATAATATATAAATCTGGATGCCCCACATGTTAGATATCCATTGGGTAACGGGTATGGATACTGGATATCCATACCTGCGAAAAAAATATCCGCGGATACCTTATTATATCCATAATCGTACCCGCGGATACCAAATTCCACCATACCCATATCCAATGGATAATTATCCGCGGTTATTTACCATACCCGTACCCATTGCCATCACTAGGTGCACCGGACAGTCCGATCTGCAACGATCACATGATCAGTTGATTGGTCGCCTTCCTTTTCGGGTGGGCACCGGACTGTCCGGTGACCCCTCCTGACCATTAGCGTACTGACATGGTCAACATCGATCGCGCTACCAATCATTGCCACCGCTAGAGAGCCATTGGCCGTTTGGCCCACCGGACATGTCCGGTGCACACCAGACTGTCCGATGAATTTTAGCCAGCGAGCCAAGCAGAAACCCGAGAGTAGGTAATTGTGGCCAGATAACCAGACCAGCATCGGACATGTCCGGTGCACACTGGACTGTCTAGTGAATTTTAGCCAACAAGACCAAGCAGAAACCCAAGAGCAGGCAATTGCAGCTAGATGATCAGGCCAGCACCGGACATGTCCGATGCACACCGGACTGTCTGGTGAAGCACAGTCTGGCCCAAATTTGGCTCTTTTGAGCCAAACTCCTTCACTTCTTTTTGACTCTCTTTGTGATGATTCCTAACACTTAGACAAACATAGTTAGCAACAAAAAAATTGACTAAGAGCTAGAAACATACCTTTATCACTTCATTTCAAAATAGTTTGCAATAAGCTCAAGCTAAGTCCAAATGTCACTTTACTTGCACAAAGAAGTTAGTAGCCAAATAAAGGTGCAAGAAACATAGTATAGTGTAAGTGCAACTTATTCAAATACTTAAACCTCCTGTTTTTTAGTTTTACCCAAGGTTGCACTTTTTGGTCTTCCAATCCAACTCATTTGGACTTCGCATCTTCAATTTGCTTGATTTAAACCTGAGCTCATGCTCATATGAAGAAGGTTAGTTCAAAGTGGTGTGTTGGGCAGTTAATCACCAAAACAACTAGATATGGCCTAAGGTCACATTTCCCTTTCAATCTCCCCATTTTTGGTGATTCATGCCAACACACCTAAAGCAACTCAAACATACTAACTTAACCAAATATGAGCCAACTTTTGCAAATTGAAGTCAAACTAAAAACCAATAGAATATTCATAGTGAAATCTCTCTTGTGGGTTTTGGTGGTTTGGATGACAACTCAGTTAAAGGACTAATGAGTGTGCTAAGTGTTGAACAGGTGCTTAATGAAAAGCTTACAAGGGTCAACACAAGTTAACAAATGTAATGGTCCAAAGGTTGAGTGGATCATGATTGTGGACATCACAACTGAAGGAGAACATTGCTTAAGTGAGTCTTTGTAGGGCCCAAAATGTGTATAAAAATAATAAAATAAATATATGAAGAGATAAAATAGCAAATTCAGAAATCTCGAATTAAACTTGAGTACTGAGAATCGAGAACTGAAAACTTTGAAACCAAGAATCATATTAGAAAAGAAGAAATAGAAAAGTTTTCTATTCAACTAAATGATTATGCATATCATTAAAGGATGCACCATAAGCACTTATTTACATGAATATTTACTTTTAAAGTAACTTTTACTTCTTATCCCACAGCCAAAATACTAGTTTTCTAAAAAGAAAGAAAGCAATATGAGTGTGTGTCGGGGACCATAATTAGGGGTACCCTCAAGACGCCTAATTCTCAGCTGGTAACCCCCATCAGCATAAAGCTGCAGAGGCCTGATGGGTTTGATTAAGTCAGGGATCAGTCCATACGAGCGACTCGATCACGCCACGCCCGAGCCTAGCCTCGGGCAAGGGCAGCCGACCCTGAGGTGTTTCCGTCTCGCCCGAGGCCCCCTTTTTACGGCAGACGCATCTCCGGCTCGCCCGAGGCCTTGCCTTCGTTGAGAAGCAACCCTGACTGAATCACCGCGCCGACCGACCAAGTCACTCGGGCATTTGACGCAAAGAGTGGGACTGCCGGGCGGCCAGGCTTGGCCAGAAGCGCCATAGGAAGCTCCGCCCGACCCAGGGCTCGGACTCGGGCTGAGGCTCCGGAAGACGGCGAACTCCGCTCCGCCCGACCCAGGGCTCGGACTCGGGCTGAGGCCCCGGAAGACGGCGAACTCCGCTCCGCCCGACCCAGGGCTCGGACTCGGGCTAAGGCCCCGGAAGACGGCGAACTCCGCTCCGCCCGACCCAGGGCTCGGACTCGGGCTAAGGCCCCGCAAGACGGCGAACACCGCTCCGCCCGACCCAGGGCTCGGACTCGGGCTAAGGCCCCGGAAGACGACGAACTCCGCCTCGCCCGACCCAGGGCTCGGACTCCGCCCTGGCCTCTGCCAAACGACCTCCGCCTCGCCCGACCCAGGAGCTCGGGCTCGGCCTCGGCCATGCAGGACAGACTCGACCTCGGCTTCGGAGGAGCCTCCATGTCGCCCGACCTAGGGCACGAGTCCGCCACGTCAACAGGGAGCGCCATCATCACCCTACCCCGAGCTGACTCAGGCCGCAGGGAACAGGACCGACGTCCCATCTGGCTAGCTCCGCCAGATAGGCAATGATGGCACCCCGCTGGACCCATGACGACGGCGGCTCCCAGCTCTCTTACGAAAGCAGGAGGACGTCAGCAAGAGCCCAACCACTCCGACAGCTGTCCCTCCGCCAAGCTCCATTGCTTCTCCGACAGCCACGACGCCACACTAGCCGGGTGCCAAGATCTCTCCGGCTGCCACCTTGGCATATACTTAGGGCACTAGCTCTCCCCCGCTAGACACGTAGCACCTTGCTACACCCCCATTTGTACACCTGGATCCTCTCCTTACGCCTATAAAAGGAAGGACCAGGGCCTTCTTAGAAAAGGTTGGCCTCGCGGGGACGAAGGGCAGGGGCAGGCGCTCTCTCGGGGCCGCTCGCTCCCCTCACCCGCGCGGACGCTTGTAACCCCCTACTGCAAGCGCACCCGACCTCGGCGCGGGACGAACACGAAGGCCGCGGGATCTCCGACTCCCTCACGACCCGGCTCCGGCCACCTCGCTCTCGCTCTCTTCCCCCCTTCGCGCTCGCCCACGCGCTCGACCCATCTGGGCTGGGGCACGCGGCACACTCACTCGTCGGCTCGGGGACCCCCCGGTCCCGAAACGCCGACAGTTGGCGCGCCAGGTAGGGGCCTGCTGCGTGTTGACGAGTAGTTTCCCGTCAAGCTCCAGATGGGCAGTCTCCAACGACCTCTTCAACCCGGGACGGTGCTCCGTCTCGGGAGCCTCGAGTTCATGTCTTTCGATGGCAGCTACGACATGATACTCCTTCCACCGCCGCGCGACAGCGACAATGGTGGCGGACAGCCCGCCCGCCGGCGGCGGAACCGACGACGTCTTTCCCGCGTGGGGGAAGGACGACTTTCGAGCTCGCCCCATCCTCTCCCTCGCCATCGAAGGAGGAGGCGGGGCAACCGGGGCCAAGCGGGAGGTTGCGCTCAGTCGGCTGTCGAGCAAATCGACATCCCCAGCGCCCCAACGGAGGACGCGTTGGGCATCACCCGCGCGTTTGAGGCGAAGGCGAGCGCCGTCCCCCCGCAACACGCCGACCCCGAGCAAGTGGACGACGCCAGCGCGCTCACGGAAGGCCTGCAGGACGTCGCCCTCGCACCCAGGACGACAGCACGATCAGCCCCCGATGCGACTTCGTCGATCCTCGTCGACCAAAAGGTACCGGCTGATTCCCATCCTTTGTCATTTCGACTCGGCCTCAACCCGCCTAGCGACCTCGCTTTGGCGGGCGCTCACATTGAGGCGAATGCAACCTCTCTGGGGTTTCGTGTGCGGTCGCCTTGGGACCAATTGACGGACGTCTCGACCTACGGGCCCTCTGGGTCCGAGGAAGATGACGACCCCAGCATCTACTGGGATTTCTCTGGATCTGGCAACCCCAGTGCCATGCGGGATTTCATGACCGCATGCAACTACTGCCTCTCCGACTGTTCTGACGGCAGCCGCAGCCTTGACGACAAGGACTGCGGCCCGAGCCGCGAATGTTTCCACGTCGAGCTAGGGGATCCCTCCGGAGGCAGCTGTCTCGGCATGCCGGAGGATGGTGATCCCCCTAGGCCAGCGCCTCGCGCCGACATCCCGCGGGAGCTAGCTGTGGTCCCCGTTCCGGCGGGGGGTCACGACCCACAGCTCGAGCAAGTCCGCGGGGCGCGGGCCGGGCTCGATGAGGGAGCAGGAGCGCTCGAGGCAATCCGCCGGGACGTCGGACAGGTATGGGCGGGTCAGCCCCCGGCCGGAGAAATACGTCACCTGCCCCAAGGTCTCCAGCACCGCATCGCTAACGATGCCAGGGATAGACCGCGACCCGCATCCGGCGGGACCGGTCAGGACCTGGCCGCCGCAGCGATGCTCCTCCGCGCGATGCCGGAGTCATCAACCACCGAGGGTCGGCGAATCTAGGGAGAGCTCAAGCATCTCCTGGAAGGCGCTGCGGCCCGGTGGGCCGAGAGCTCTGCCTCCCAAAGGCAGGGGTACCCCTCGGAACCTCGCGTCGCGACTTCCCGACTTATGCGGGAAGCCTCGGTCTACACCGGGCGCACGCGCAACACCGCGCCGGCGGCCCCGGGCCACCTCGGCGACGAGCACCCTCATCGCGACCGTCGGGCCCGCCTCGACGAAAGGGTGCGCCGAGGTTATCACCCCAGGCGTGGGGGACGCTACGACAGCGGGGAGGATCGGAGTCCCTCGCCCGAACCACCCGGTCCGCAGGTCTTCAGCCGGGCCATTCGGCGGGCGCCGTTTCCGCCCCGATTCCGACCCCCGACTACCATCACAAAGTACTCGGGGGAAACGAGACCAGAATTGTGGCTCGCGGACTACCGCCTGGCCTGTCAACTAGGTGGGACGGATGACGACAACCTCATCATCCGCAACCTCCCCCTGTTCCTCTCCGACACTGCTCGCGCTTGGTTGGAGCACCTGCCTCCAGGGCAGATTTCCAACTGGGAGGATCTGGTCCAAGCCTTCGCCGGCAACTTCCAGGGCACGTACGTGCGCCCCGGGAATTCCTGGGACCTCAGAAGCTGCCGGCAACAGCCGGGAGAGTCCCTTCGGGACTACATCCGGCGATTCTCGAAGCAGCGCACCGAGCTGCCCAACATCACCGACTCCGATGTCATCGGCGCGTTCCTTGCCGGCACCACCTGCCGTGACCTGGTGAGCAAGTTAGGTCGCAAGACCCCCACCAGGGCGAGCGAGCTGATGGACATCGCCACCAAGTTCGCCTCTGGTCAGGAGGCGGTCGAAGCCATCTTCCGAAAGGACAAGCAGCCCCAGGGCCGCCTGTCGGAAGATGCTCCCGAGGCGTCTACTCCGCTCGGCGCCAAGAAGAAAGGCAGGAGGAAGTCGCAAGCGAAACGCGACGCCGCCAGCACGGACCTTGTCGCCGCCGCCGAGTACAAGAACCCTCGAAAGCCCCCCGGAGGCGCCAACCTCTTCGACAAGGCACTAAAGGAGACGTGCCCCTACCATCAGGGGCCCGTCAAGCACACCCTCGAGGAGTGCGTCATGCTTCGGCGCCACTTCCACCGGGCCGGGCCACCCGCGGAGGGTGGCAGGGCCCGCGACGACGGCAAGAAGGAAGATTACCAAGCAGGAGAGTTCCCCGAGGTCCGCGACTGCTTCATGATCTTCGGAGGGCATGCGGCGAATGCCTCGGCTCGGCATCGTAAGCAGGAGCGTCGGGAGGTCTACTCGGTGAAGGTGGCGGCGCCAGTCTACCTAGACTGGTCCGACAAGCCCATCACCTTCAACCAGGATGACCACCCCGACCACGTGCCGAGCCCAGGGAAGTACCCGCTCGTCGTCGATCCCGTCATCGGCGACGTCAGGCTCACCAAGGTCCTGATGGATGGGGGCAGCTGCCTCAATATCATCTACGCCGAGACCCTCAGGCTCCTGCGCGTCGATCTGTCATCTGTCCGAGCAGGCGCTGCGCCCTTCCACGGGATCATCCCTGGGAAGCGCGTCCAGCCCCTCGGACAGCTCGACCTTCCTGTCTGCTTCGGAACACCCTCCAACTTCCGAAGGGAGACTTTGACGTTCGAGATGGTCGGGTTCCGAGGAACCTACCACGCAGTGTTGGGAAGGCCATGCTACGCGAAGTTCATGGCCATCCCCAACTACACCTACCTGAAGCTCAAGATGCCGGGCCCCAACGGGGTCATCACCGTCGGCACCACGTACAAACACGCGTTCGAATGCGATGTGGAGTGCGTGGAGTACGCCGAGGCCCTCGCCGAGTCCGAGGCCCTCATCGCCGACCTGGAAGACCTCTCCCGGGAAGTGCCGGACGTGAAGCGACATGCCGGCAACTTCGAGCCAGCGGAGACGGTTAGGGCCGTCCCTCTCGACCCTAGTGGCGACATCTCCAAGCAGATCCGGAACAGTTCCGGGCTCGACCCCAAATAGGAAGCAGTACTCGTCGACTTTCCCCGCGCAAATGCCGACATTTTTGCGTGGGGTCCCTCGGACATGCCTGGCATACCGAGGGGTGTCACCGAGCACTCGCCGGATATTCGGGCAGGAGCCTGACTCGTCAAAACGGCCTCTGCACGGACGACGCTCGGGGGCTACGCCTTTCCCCCACTCACACACGAGAATCAGTCATCGAGGAAGGGTCGGCCTCGCCCCGGCGGAGCCCGACCCTCCCTCGGGGGCTAAAAAGGGGGAACCCCTCTCGTCGAGTTTGGATGCGCCTCTCCGCGTCAAAAGAAAAATTCTTTTTTCAATCAAGAAGGGGTTTTTTTTGCGTTCTCCCGGATGCGTCAGAAGCAGGGTCCCGAGGAGCAAACTTGGCTACAAATAAGTGGCAAGACCGACTGAGCCGAGGAACACCTGTGCCTCCGGGCTAGGGACACCTCACTCATCGCCTGCCACGAAAAAGGATCCAGCTCGGGAAATCACCCTGTTGTTGACAAGACGGGCCAGGCGCGCAAATTGAAACAGAAAAAAGTATGACTTCACGCAAGAGAAGTAAAGTGTCCAGGCCTCGGTGGCCGCGGCAAATCGCACATCCAACAGAAATTGTCCCAACAAAAATCAGGCGTCGCCTTGGGAAGGCGCCGCGCCCTTAGCTCCACCCCCGCCGTCGGTAAGGTCCACTTCCGCTTCCGGCGGCGGCACAGGAGGAAGAATCTCCGCTTCGAAGATGGTCGCCAGCGCTGCGCTCGGACTCGCAGCGACCGCGTCGAGCCGCTGAACTTCCGCCAGGGCCGCCTCGTCTTTGTCAGGAAGGCAATACCCCTCGCTGACCCGCTCCAGGTCCACGACGTAATGGGAAGCGAGCACGGCGAAGGCCCGCCTGACGCCGTGGTGTAGCGCCACGCGGACTTTACCGCGCGCGTAACCACCTAGGGCTTGAAGACGGCTTTGGGGGGAGCTTCCTGAAGGGACGTCGCCGGGACCAAGGGTCCGATAGACATCCGAGACGGCCTCGGACATGGCCGCGAGATCGGCCTCCCTCTGCTCAGCAGCCCCGGCGAGCGCCTCGGCGAGCGCTTTGGCAGACTCGTCGAGGGCAGACTCAAGCTCTGCGAACAACCAGAAGAAAGACCTCAAACGCGAGCGGAAGAAACGAACAAGAACGAGAACCGAGGACGGTCGAAGCATACCCCCGGCTCGGACGCGCTGCTCCGAGGCCGCGACTTGGGCTGCGGCCAGGTCGGCCGCGAGGGTCTTGGCTCGGCTTTCGGCCTCGGCGGCCTGACCCCGGGATTGGTCCCGCTCCTCGGCAACCTGGACGAGCTCGGACCGCTGCCGTAGCGCCTCCGTGCGCGCCGCCGCCGCCTCGGCCCTCAGGTCAGCGCAGAGCAACTGGAGGTCCGCTGTCTTAGCATCCTGCTGAGAAAGGCGCGCGGTAGCCTCGGCGAGCGAAGTCCTCAGGGACCGCGGCGAGCCCCAGACGTCGGCCTCGCGGCGGATGAACGACGACTTGGCGGCGCTCCGGTCCGTCAAATCCTGGAAAGGAAAACAAGGCATCACGACGGACGCCTCGCTCGCAGAAGGGAGAAGGTATGCCTGAAACCATTACCTGGAGGATTTTGGGGACGTCCCCGCAGAGAACCTCCAGCGACGATCGGAGCGACCCCACAGTTGCTTCCGCACGCTTGCGGAGCTCATCCCAGGACTGGTCCTCCTGTTCGTCGTCAAGAACGAAGATAGGGTCCGAAGCCTCGCGGGTCCGGAATCGGAGCAACTGGCCTCGGGCCTCGGGGCTCCGCCGCACGGCGACAAGGCTGCCGCCCGCCTGGATGAGCTGCGCGTCCACGCCCACCTCTTCCGAGGCCCTGGGCGCCGATGCTGTGGCCGACTCAACGTCGGCAGCAACCATGTGCTCTCCGACTGGGACGGTGCCAACTGCGGTGGCGGCAGGCGCCGGCATGGCCGACACGGCAGGTAGGCTCGGAACCGCGTCGGCACCGGCCGCCTCCCCGATCACGATGGCCGCCTCGGCAGAGGAGCCCGCCTCGGGGACCTGCTCCCCCGGGACATGCGACGCCTGAGCCCCATGCGGCAAAGCGCCCTGCGAAAGGGTCGGCTGAGCGGCAGGGCCCGGGATGGCGCCAGGCGCCTGGACCGACGCCGTCTTAAGGGCCTTCCGGGGCGCCAGGTCAGTAGGGCCATGGCTCCGCTTGCTGGAAAAAAGAAGAAAGGGAAAATCACGGCCAAGACGTATGAATGAAACACCGAGACGGAGACATTCCAAGGTACTTACCCGCTCCGGGCCATGATCCACTGTGCCTGGGGGAGGTCTCTTGGCTCCCGCTCCCTGGAACCACCGCCGAGGTCCGCCTCGCCGACAGCCCTGGCACCGCCCTCGCCTTGGGCGCCCCCGACGCCCGGGAGGCGGACTGCCCAGGCGCCGCCATGGCAACCCAAGGACCGCTCCCCCGCGCTGCCGGCGCGGGGGACGGCTCTAGAGAGACGAACCCCTTGGCCCGGCTCCCTGGAGTCGCGTCAGCTCCTCCAGCCGAGGGGTCAAGTACCCTCTCGGGTTGCCCCCGCCCCTCAGGTCGGGGATCCGGCGTCTCGGCCCCAGGAACCGACGACATCGGCCCGCTCGGGGGCTGACTCGACAGCTCCCGGCCACACCCCAAGCTGGGGCTGAGGCCGAGACGGGCGGCCATGTCGTCCTCCTCCTCTTCATCATCGTCGTCGTCGTCGTCGGATGTCTCCGGCGACAGCTCCCTGGGGAGTCCTTCCCTCTCCTGCTGGCGACGGTGTTTTTCCAGGGCGTCCCGAGCCCGCCTCCGCTTGCGGGCCCGGGCCTTCTCCGCGTCCTTTTTCTTTTTCTCCTCCTCCGCGGCGACCCGCCGCGCTGCCCGACCCACCGCGTCCTCCGGGACCCGCGGCAAGGAGGGTTTGTGCCGCCCCACCTCCTAAAAAAGGGGGGAGGGGGAAAGGAACCCAATCATGAGAACCAGGAGCAACCCGGTATATGAGGGAGGAAGGAGCGAACACTCACCAGAGCGACGCACCCCTGGTCGGGGCGCATTCGAGGCTGGGAGAAGGCGTGGGGGTCCGGCTTCCCCATCGCGGCCGACACCCGCCATTGGAGGGCGTCATGGGGAAGGGGTTCAGGGGACATCCGTGACCCCTCCCAGTCGGCCTCCAGGGTCATCTCCCAAAACGACAGCCGCCGTTCCGCCAGGGGGAGCACCCTCCGACGGTGGATGGCGGCAACCACTCCCGCGGCGGTGAGACCTTCCTCCCGCAACGCCTTCAGGGCCTGGAGAAGAGGTTCGAGGTTCTTCTGCCTCTCGTGTGGAGTCCCGTGGCGCCAGGCGTCGGGAGCGGCGGTGACAACCCGCTGAGAGAACGGCGGGAGCGACTCTCCGTCATTCCAGAGGTAGAACCACCGGCGCTGCCAACCCTTGTTTGAGGATGCGAGGACGGCGGGGATATACTGCGACGACCGCGACTGCCTCAACAAAAGGGTGCAGCCGCCGGCCCGCACCGCTGCGCGGACCTTCCTCTCCCCCGTCGGCGAGGCAAAAAGCTCGGCGAAGAAGAGATGGGTCCACAAATCCCAATGGGGGGCAATCCCCAAATACCCCTCGCACACCGCTACGAAAATAGCGGCCTGCACGATGGAGTTGGGGGTGAGGTTGTGCAACTCCACCCCGTAATGGAACAGGATGGCCCGCATAAAGCGGCTCGCCGGCACACCAAATCCCCGCTCATGGAAGGAGATGAAGCTCACGACGTACCCCGGCGGAGGGGATGGAGTGACTCCACCCGCGAGAGGAATCCATTCCGGCCGCTGCTCATCGGTGAGAGGGCGGAGCAAACCCTCGCCGACGAGGTCCTCCAAATCACCCGCCGTCACCGTGGAGAAAGGCCACGGGTCGCGCGGTGGGATGATGGTCACCCGGTCGGCCATCGCCGAAGCAGAAAGGGTGGCGGCGCGAAGGACAGGGGAGGGCGGTTTTCTTTTCCTGGCTAGATCTCCCAGACTGCGAAAAACCTAAGAAGAAGGCAAGAAGTGGAGTCGAGAACCGTCACCGGACCCACTCCGGGGTATATAAAGACCAAGGTGACGACGGTTCCAACGTACCGCCCGAACTGGACGCGGGGTTCAAAAGACGCAAATCAAAACAGCCGTTCCTCGAACGGCTCGCGTACGCAACGGCAGCCTCGCTGACCGCCCGCCCCGGCGCATTAACTCCACGGCTCAACGGGCAGCGCTTCTGGCGGAAGCAGCTGGCGACGTTTCGCCTTCGCCAAAACGGCCACACCAAAAAAGGTACGCCACGTCGTTCAATTTCGTATCCTTTTTTTTCCCTTTTCCTTCTTTCTCTATCTCTTGCAACAGGGACCGGGAAAGGGGATACCCCCAAAGGGATCCTTCCCCGTGAAGGAACTAGGCTCCGAGCCTCCTTACTGATCAGGGGTTCGAAGGCTGGCCCCCCGAAGGGTTCAACAGCCGCTTCAGATCGCGTGGGCCCGACACCCACTACTGGTCAGGGGTTCGAAGGTCGGCCCCCGAAAGGTCCCACGACCGCCTCAGGCTACTCGGGCTCCGCGCCCCTTACTGATCAGGGGTTCGAAGGCTGGCCCCCCGAAGGGTTCACAGTCGCCTCAGACACCGAGCGAGGGATGACCAGGGGTACGTTCGATACATAACCAAGGCTCGGGCTGCGCTCCCGAGGTACCCTAGGACATTTCCGAGACCAGCGGGAACGACTCTGTAACGAAATCCCATCGGAGGGAGGCAACGAGCCCTCGGACCCCGTCGCCAGGGGACCGGGTCCGGCAGATCACCCGCAGGTACTTTTGGGCGTGCCTCCGGGCCCCTAGCCGACCCCCAACGAACGGGGCACGGACGTCCACTCGGATTACCCGATTGCAGCTCACCGGAGACACCATGTTCGGTGCCCATCGAGGGTAACATGGCGCTCTCCCCCCTCCTCCTTGCGGAAAGGCGACGTAGGGGCGTATGTAAAAAAGCCGAGTCTGTCCCTGATCGTCCTCTCGCTCCGTGCGGAGGCTCGGGGGCTGCTCTCGCAAACCCGGCTCCGGCCGAACCGTTGACAGCGTCAACATACCAGCCCGAGAACTTGGGCCCCGACAGTGCACCCGGGCTACGGCCTGTACGCATGAGGGAACCACCAGACCGGCCGAAGCACTACGCAAGGCATTAAGACCTCGAAGGAGTGAAACCACTCCTCCGAGGCCTCGGGGGCTACACCCGGCGGGTGCGCTCGCGCGCACCCACCGGAACAAAGAGCAACCGAGAAAGGCTGGTCCCCTTGCAAAAAAGTGCGACGAAAGCCTCCAAGCGAGTGTTAACACTCCCTTCGAGGCTCGGGGGCTACTGTCGGGGACCAAAATTAGGGGTACCCTCAAGACGCCTAATTCTCAGCTGGTAACCCCCATCAGCATAAAGCTGCAGAGGCCTGATGGGTTTGATTAAGTCAGGGATCAGTCCATACGAGCGACTCGATCACGCCACGCCCGAGCCTAGCCTCGGGCAAGGGCAGCCGACCCTGAGGTGTTTCCGTCTCGCCCGAGGCCCCCTTTTTACGGCAGACGCATCTCCGGCTCGCCCGAGGCCTTGCCTTCGTTGAGAAGCAACCCTGACTGAATCACCGCGCCGACCGACCAAGTCACTGGGGCATTTGACGCAAAGAGTGGGACTGCCGGGCGGCCAGGCTTGGCCAGAAGCGCCATAGGAAGCTCCGCCCGACCCAAGGCTCGGACTCGGGCTGAGGCCCCGGAAGACGGCGAACTCCGCTCCGCCCGACCCAGGGCTCGGACTCGGGCTGAGGCCCCGGAAGACGGCGAACTCCGCTCCGCCCGATCCAGGGCTCGGACTCGGGCTAAGGCCCCGGAAGACGGCAAACTCCGCTCCGCCCGACCCAGGGCTCGGACTCGGGCTAAGGCCCCGGAAGACGGCGAACTCCGCTCCGCCCGACCTAGGGCTCGGACTCAGGCTAAGGCCCCGCAAGACGGCGAACACCGCTCCGCCCGACCCAGGGCTCGGACTCGGGCTAAGGCCCCGGAAGACGACGAACTCTGCCTCGCCCGACCCAGGGCTCGGACTTCGCCCTGGCCTCTGCCAAACGACCTCCGCCTCGCCCGACCCAGGAGCTCGGGCTCGGCCTCGGCCATGCAGGACAGACTCGACCTCGGCTTCGGAGGAGCCTCCACGTCGCCCGACCTAGGGCACGAGTCCGCCACGTCAACAGGGAGCGTCATCATCACCCTACCCCGAGCTGACTCGGGCCGCAGGGAACAGGACCGACGTCCCATCTGGCTAGCTTCGCCAGATAGGAAATGATGGCACCCCGCTGGACCCATGACGACGGCGGCTCCCAGCTCTCTTACGAAAGCAGGAGGACGTCAGCAAGGGCCCAACCACTCCGACAGCTGTCCCTCCGCCAAGCTCCATTGCTTCTCCGACAGCCACGACGCCACACTAGCCGGGTGCCAAGATCTCTCCGGCTGCCACCTTGGCATGTACTTAGGGCACTAGCTCTCCCCCGCTAGACACGTAGCACCTTGCTAGACCCCCATTTGTACACCTGGATCCTCTCCTTACGCCTATAAAAGGAAGGACCAGGGCCTTCTTAGAAAAGGTTGGCCTCGCGGGGACGAAGGGCAGGGGCAGGCGCTCTCTCGGGGCCGCTCGCTCCCCTCACCCGCGCGGACGCTTGTAACCCCCTACTGCAAGCGCACCCGACCTGGGCGCGGGACGAACACGAAGGCCGCGGGATCTCCGACTCCCTCACGACCCGGCTCCGGCCACCTCGCTCTCGCTCTCTTCCCCCCTTCGCGCTCGCCCACGCGCTCGACCCATCTGGGCTGGGGCACGCGGCACACTCACTCGTCGGCTCGGGGACCCCCCGGTCCCGAAACGCCGACAGTGTGTTTCATATTTTAAACATTTAATCAATTAAAATAAATATATATCTATGGCTTCATAATTGAGTTAGAGTATGTATTAAAAATTTGAATTCCTAAACTTTATCTTAGATTGTAATTAGAATTTTGTAATGTCAAGAAGGAATGACAGGAGAATACAATAAAGAGATGAAGATTTGGTTTAAAGCCTAAATTTGGATTTGGAATTCAAGAGAGAAATACTATGAAAGACAAGATAGAATTTATAAATATATAAATTCACCCCACTGATTTGTTCAAACTGAATACTTAAAATGAGTACAAATTCTTCTACGAACTTTGAATTCAAAATTTGGATCTGAAATGGAAAGGAAAGGAATAGGAAAAATAGAAAAGGAAAAGAATAAAGGCAAAACCGTATTCAACCGCGTGGGCTGAATTTTGGGTGTCGGCCCACCTAGCCTTTCGCCTGCGCGGCCCAACTAGGCGCTGCCGCTATCCTATGCGCGCTAGCCCCAAAACCCTAGCCGCCACATGCTTTGGCGCGATGCTCCCAGGCATGCTGCGCAGACTGCTTGGCGGGACCCAGTCGACGGCCATTATGCCTCTACCTCCCAACGAGCGCCGTGCATGGCGGAGTTGCGCTAATGTCGCGTGGTCCGATTACTGCGCACGATCCAACCTCCTCGCAGGGATTAGCTCACCGGTAACCTAGGGGTCAGTTTGGATTTTCCCGTGACCTCGAGGTATGCTTGTCTGATTCATCCGCTTGCCCAGCGCTCATGGCTCCCTTCTCCAACTTAATTCCGTGGAGATCTCAAAGGAATCCCGATGGGTGGCAATGCGTCCGCTCATCTCGTGCTTCTAGAATCTGGGCATGCACAACTTCTTCCCCCAACAACCCTCAGTCATCCGTGCTTCGTGGGTAGCTAAACAAATCCGGCCGAAGACCCTGGCGGGGCGCGCGCGCCGCTCCCCTGGCCATATGAACTTCGTCCCTCGCGCCACAGAAGAGATGAGCGGGTTGGAGTCTTTGTCGCCGAGTCCTCTTATCTCTCCTCCCTCTCCTCTCCATTTCTCTCCCCTCGACCGAGCTCCTCTCCTGCCCATCCATGGCGCTCGGCACCTGGTATCCCTGCTCCTCTTCCTTGGCGGCCGAGCGGGGCTCCCTCTGACGACTCCGCCGCTCCCTCTAGCCATCTACTCCCTCACAGCTCCCTGTAGGTCGGACCCCAGTACCTTCCTCGGCTAGCCGTGCCCCACCTCCAGGGCAAACTCCCTTGCGCCCTCTACCTCTTCACCGATGCCAGGGCGGGCTGCAGCCCCGGCCACCAACTCCACCAGCCGCTTCCTTCCCTGAGCGCATAATGTTGCTCTGTGTCGCACTCGTCGATTCGGGCCGCGCGTTGTCGGTCTACAAGCCCGGGTCGCGACGTCGCAAATCCCGCCCAGGCCGCGCGAAGAACTGACCACGCGTGTCTTGCGTCGTCCTGATTTCTCGTCACCACCGCTGCAAACCGAGGTAACACCGCCTTCCACACCTTCGCTCAATTCCCTGGGAGGTTTAGCACCGATCAATTTTGTGTTTGGTCTAGTTGGGCGTGATGGGCGCGTTCGCCGGCGAAGCGCCGCCGCTCGGATGCAGCGCCGTCGTCTCTGGCAGAACTGGGGGGAAGAACGCTGCGGGGCCGTTGGATGCACCTTGTACGGTTGCGATTAGATCGTACTGATACCCCTTCATGGGGTGTGATCAGAGGCGTAGATCTAGCGATAGACTGCTTTGATCGTGTCCATGGTCGCGGTTGTTGTGGACCATTGATCCGCGATCTGATGATTCTCGTGGCATACCGCTTCGTCACACCTACAGATTGATCTGAGCCACCCACGTGGGATCGGACGATCGAAGCATCCACATAATCTTAACACTCGCTGCTTTAATCGTGGCCGTCTACTCGCGATCTGGCGGCCAGAACACCCCGATAGCCTTCGCGGAGTATATTTTCCATAAGAAACCCTGCAGTTTTAGGTAACTAACCCGCAGTACACGCCAGGCGCTCTGTGTCTTGGATTATTTTACGCATAGCCCCTGCACTCTCTATATATTATGCGCCCAGTCCAGGAGATTGAAAATCCAGGGAAAATGACATATAAATCCATTTTTAATATAAAAATAATTGCTAGAATTTGTTAGATTTATATAAAATTCATATGATGTCCAAATTAGTCCATTCCAATTCCTATAATTTTGTAATATTATTGTTCATCACATAGTGCCACTGTTTTGACATGAAAATTGTATTAAAATTAATCTCTTGGTTAATCTTGTATGGAATGCACATAAAACCTTTGGAAAATCATAACTCCTTCGTTTTAATTCTGAATTGACTCGTTCCAGTTGCGTTAGTTTCGTATAAGTATTTACTACGCTGTAACAACACTAATTATACCATATTACATAATTTTGTAGTTAGATATATATATTTATCCTACGTCTACTAGATTAGCTCCGCTAAATCAAAACTAACCCAACCATAACCATAATGTGGTTAAAAATGATCTCTAGTCAAGTATAATCTAGATTAAGGTTGAATTGATTATTTAGAGTATATTTTCTCATATGATGTACAATAATCAATTCATAATTTAATGTTGCAACCACATAAATCTCTCATAGATCATAACTCCTTAACCATAACTCCGATCTTAGTAGTTCTCGATTCCGCGATCTCGTAGTAACGCGTAGATCATTATTATGCAATGTGTTATTATGTTTGGTGTGATGTTAAATTTTGTCTATACCATGTTTGTTTGTATTGCCACGACTAGCAGTGAGGTCATGAGGATCTAAAGAATCACCCTGGTAACTGGAATCTCAAGTGCCAGGCAAGTTGTGCCCTTGATCACTTACTTTTCCCAGCCATGTCCTTATTAATTTTAATGATCTGCATAGGTTAATTTTGATGGCAGCCTTTATGTTACCCCAGTTTTGATTACCTCTATACCTTGTTCACCCCTGAAATATTTTTTGGGTAGTACTTGCTATTGCTTTATGTGGATTGGGTATGGAGATACACTATTCATGATTATTCTGTTATTATCTTGTTATTATTACTGTTCATGTTAAGATCATTAAATTAATGGGAACATGGAGCGACCACCCGGGAAAACAGTGCTACCACAAGGGTTTAATGGGACGCCCTTGGCTGATTAACTAGGAAAGCTAGTGGAGGGCTACCTTACCCGAAAGGGGCAAGGGCAGTAGGGGAGTGGTCAGTGTAGGGAGGTCCTTGTTTGATTTTGCTGCGATGGCGGTCGGCAAGAACCCTGCACTGGAGCTTCCTATAAACTGTAGCGGGTAGTCTGAATCTAGTGGAACTTTGTAAAGGCCTCGTAGTGTTACCCTGCCTCGCTTCCTTGGTAGAGGTGTATGGGATTCATGACCCCTTGGCAGATGGGTAACACGGCTTGTGGGTAAAGATGCGCAACCTCTGCAGAGTGTAAAACTAGTATACTAGCCGTGCTCACGGTCATGAGCGGCTCGGACCCTCACATGATTAAATTATGGAACCTAAATTCAATTTGTCATTTGCATCTGCATGGGATTATTTATTAATTTTGTTCTATTATCTATTATGGTTTGGTATTTACTTACACCTAGTAATTGCTAATAAAATTTTGACCAACTTTAAAAGCAATGCTCAGCTTTAACCATTCTCATTGGTAAGCCTTACACTTCATGAACTCCCACCTTTGGTGAGTTCATGCCACATTATTCCCCACAACTTGTTGAGCGATGAACATGTGTGAGCTCACCCTTGCTGTCTCACACCCCCCCACAGGAGAAGAACAGGTGGTTCAAGAGGAGACACAACGAGGAGTTCGATTCAATCTAGGTGGCGTCTCCCAGTTGACTTTCTGGCGCCAAGGATGGATTTTAGATCCTGCTATATTTATCTTTTATTTTGTAAGACTTCCGCTATGTAATAAGTACTCTGATTATTGTGACATTTATCTCTATACACTCTGTGATTATATATGTTGTCTTCTTTGGCGCATGTATGAGATGCACCCGGCTTTGTCCCTTAAAGCCCGGGGTGTTACAGAAGTGGTATCAGAGGAATGTTGACTGTAGGACGAAACCTAGATAGAACTGGACAACCCTTACTTACTTACCTTACTCTGATTAACCTTACCTTTTGCTACTCTGATTCTTTTCTAAACTTCTCTTAATCTTTCTCATCTATTTCCGCTTTACTCTGATTATTCTTACCTTTTCCTTCTAAAGACAAATATGGATTTCACACTTTGAAATCCTGTGCCTAAAGTGACTTTAGGAATAGGAGACCTACTCTTAAAAAACTATTTTTTGTATATATAGGTATCTATACGCTTGAGTGTTTGTTCTTATGATACTTGCCTGATTTGGATCTTTGATTGAGTGTGCTTAGTCGTGGAGTAATGTCCACAATTACCTCTACATAAACGTATAGATATAAATAAATAAAACTCATGAGATAACTAAACAACTTAGATTATCATCCCTTAAAGTGTATCTATTTTAAATGGGTTCTTCTTACCTTAAAATATTCTTTCTCACTTTAATGGATCTCTCTTAACTCAAAGGAATATATCTTATTTCATATAGATCCCTCTTATCTTAAAAGACTCTCTCTTATCTTAAATAAATCTATTTTATCTTAAAAGATTCTCTTTGATCTTAAAAGATTCTTTCTTATCTTAATAGACGCATCTCACCTCGAAATGATTTTCATCTTATCCTAATCGATCTAACCAGTATCAAAAGATTCTATCTTATTCTTAGAGACTCATCTTGTTCTAATAAGCATACTTATCCTCACCACTTTGCTTATCTCATAATAGTGTAACAAACATGATCTACTCCAAAATAAATCTAGTAGATCTTATCTAGTCTAATCTGAATACATCAATTTAATTCTGATCCCATCTAATCTGATCAGATCTAACCAAATGGACAAACATGTTAGATAATACTGGTAAAATAAGATTAGATCCTACTCCTATAAACCTTGTTCTCCTCTCATGCACTAAACCAAAATTGGTGTCTTAAACCAACTCGTTCATGAAACCACGACCCAACCTATATTATAGGTTGCCCAACCCATTTATCTTACAAGCAAAAAAAAACTCGGTTCAATCTACCTACCCCATGTACCCACACCTATCTCAACTATGTCCCTAGTTATGGTAACACTGATACCCATTATCCTTGATGATAACACCAAACTTGACCGATATAACAGGTTACATAACTTATCCAACCAATCTAGAAGTAAAACAACAAGACAGACTCTGCTTAAACTTATTTAACTCATAACCACCTATTAACCTATTTTGTTTACCTAAGAATCTACCTTCACTGCATGTCCCAAATTCGGATGACAACTTCAAGAACGAAGATTGAAGATGATCGACCTCATCAAATCAAGGAAGGATAAGATTCAAGCCAGATTTTTAAAGGAATCAAGATCCACAATATTGGATGGAGTATTTCCGTACCCTATCCTTTCTTGCCCAAACCTATCTATGCTTTAAAGGCATCTTCTATTCTACATAATAAAGCGGACATACATATATACACCCATGCTTTCCTAACCACCAGCTCCACTGAGCTACATAAACATATATATAAATTACTACTATTTGTAAGATCTAAATGTTACTTTAGTTAGTGATTGGTATGATACTATTCTAGGAGGAATAATAAGGTCTATTTGACCCCATGTGCTACTAATAAATTATGCATCATGTTGAGATTTTTGTTTGTGCATATGTGTTGAGACAATATGAGTATACACCTTTTCCTTACAAATCTCGAGGACGAGATTTCTGTTAAGGGGGGTAGGATTTGTAGGGCCCAAAATGTGTATAAAAAAATAATAAAATAAATATATGAAGAGATAAAATAGCAAATTCAGAAATCTCGAATTAAACTTGAGTACTGAGAATCGAGAACTGAAAACTTTGAAACCAAGAATCATATTAGAAAAGAAGAAATAGAAAAGTTTTCTATTCAACTAAATGATTATGCATATCATTAAAGGATGCACCATAAGCACTTATTTACATGAATATTTACTTTTAAAGTAACTTTTACTTCTTATCCCACAGCCAAAATACTAGTTTTCTAAAAAGAAAGAAAGCAATATGAGTGTGTTTCATATTTTAAACATTTAATCAATTAAAATAAATATATATCTATGGCTTCATAATTGAGTTAGAGTATGTATTAAAAATTTGAATTCCTAAACTTTATCTTAGATTGTAATTAGAATTTTGTAATGTCAAGAAGGAATGACAGGAGAATACAATAAAGAGATGAAGATTTGGTTTAAAGCCTAAATTTGGATTTGGAATTCAAGAGAGAAATACTATGAAAGACAAGATAGAATTTATAAATATATAAATTCACCCCACTGATTTGTTCAAACTGAATACTTAAAATGAGTACAAATTCTTCTACGAACTTTGAATTCAAAATTTGGATCTGAAATGGAAAGGAAAGGAATAGGAAAAATAGAAAAGGAAAAGAATAAAGGCAAAACCGTATTCAACCGCGTGGGCTGAATTTTGGGTGTCGGCCCACCTAGCCTTTCGCCTGCGCGGCCCAACTAGGCGCTGCCGCTATCCTATGCGCGCTAGCCCCAAAACCCTAGCCGCCACATGCTTTGGCGCGATGCTCCCAGGCATGCTGCGCAGACTGCTTGGCGGGACCCAGTCGACGGCCATTATGCCTCTACCTCCCAACGAGCGCCGTGCATGGCGGAGTTGCGCTAATGTCGCGTGGTCCGATTACTGCGCACGATCCAACCTCCTCGCAGGGATTAGCTCACCGGTAACCTAGGGGTCAGTTTGGATTTTCCCGTGACCTCGAGGTATGCTTGTCTGATTCATCCGCTTGCCCAGCGCTCATGGCTCCCTTCTCCAACTTAATTCCGTGGAGATCTCAAAGGAATCCCGATGGGTGGCAATGCGTCCGCTCATCTCGTGCTTCTAGAATCTGGGCATGCACAACTTCTTCCCCCAACAACCCTCAGTCATCCGTGCTTCGTGGGTAGCTAAACAAATCCGGCCGAAGACCCTGGCGGGGCGCGCGCGCCGCTCCCCTGGCCATATGAACTTCGTCCCTCGCGCCACAGAAGAGATGAGCGGGTTGGAGTCTTTGTCGCCGAGTCCTCTTATCTCTCCTCCCTCTCCTCTCCATTTCTCTCCCCTCGACCGAGCTCCTCTCCTGCCCATCCATGGCGCTCGGCACCTGGTATCCCTGCTCCTCTTCCTTGGCGGCCGAGCAGGGCTCCCTCTGACGACTCCGCCGCTCCCTCTAGCCATCTACTCCCTCACAGCTCCCTGTAGGTCGGACCCCAGTACCTTCCTCGGCTAGCCGTGCCCCACCTCCAGGGCGAACTCCCTTGCGCCCTCTACCTCTTCACCGATGCCAGGGCGGGCTGCAGCCCCGGCCACCAACTCCACCAGCCGCTTCCTTCCCTGAGCGCATAATGTTGCTCTGTGTCGCACTCGTCGATTCGGGCCGCGCGTTGTCGGTCTACAAGCCCGGGTCGCGACGTCGCAAATCCCGCCCAGGCCGCGCGAAGAACTGACCACGCGTGTCTTGCGTCGTCCTGATTTCTCGTCACCACCGCTGCAAACCGAGGTAACACCGCCTTCCACACCTTCGCTCAATTCCCTGGGAGGTTTAGCACCGATCAATTTTGTGTTTGGTCTAGTTGGGCGTGATGGGCGCGTTCGCCGGCGAAGCGCCGCCGCTCGGATGCAGCGCCGTCGTCTCTGGCAGAACTGGGGGGAAGAACGCTGCGGGGCCGTTGGATGCACCTTGTACGGTTGCGATTAGATCGTACTGATACCCCTTCATGGGGTGTGATCAGAGGCGTAGATCTAGCGATAGACTGCTTTGATCGTGTCCATGGTCGCGGTTGTTGTGGACCATTGATCCGCGATCTGATGATTCTCGTGGCATACCGCTTCGTCACACCTACAGATTGATCTGAGCCACCCACGTGGGATCGGACGATTGAAGCATCCACATAATCTTAACACTCGCTGCTTTAATCGTGGCCGTCTACTCGCGATCTGGCGGCCAGAACACCCCGATAGCCTTCGCGGAGTATATTTTCCATAAGAAACCCTGCAGTTTTAGGTAACTAACCCGCAGTACACGCCAGGCGCTCTGTGTCTTGGATTATTTTACGCATAGCCCCTGCACTCTCTATATATTATGCGCCCAGTCCAGGAGATTGAAAATCCAGGGAAAATGACATATAAATCCATTTTTAATATAAAAATAATTGCTAGAATTTGTTAGATTTATATAAAATTCATATGATGTCCAAATTAGTCCATTCCAATTCCTATAATTTTGTAATATTATTGTTCATCACATAGTGCCACTGTTTTGACATGAAAATTGTATTAAAATTAATCTCTTGGTTAATCTTGTATGGAATGCACGTAAAACCTTTGGAAAATCATAACTCCTTCGTTTTAATTCTGAATTGACTCGTTCCAGTTGCGTTAGTTTCGTATAAGTATTTACTATGCTGTAACAACACTAATTATACCATATTACATAATTTTGTAGTTAGATATATATATTTATCCTACGTCTACTAGATTAGCTCCGCTAAATCAAAACTAACCCAACCATAACCATAATGTGGTTAAAAATGATCTCTAGTCAAGTATAATCTAGATTAAGGTTGAATTGATTATTTAGAGTATATTTTCTCATATGATGTACAATAATAAATTCATAATTTAATATTGCAACCACATAAATCTCTCATAGATCATAACTCCTTAACCGTAACTCCGATCTTAGTAGTTCTCGATTCCGCGATCTCGTAGTAACGCGTAGATCATTATTATGCAATGTGTTATTATGTTTGGTGTGATGTTAAATTTTGTCTATACCATGTTTGTTTGTATTGCCACGACTAGCAGTGAGGTCATGAGGATCTAAAGAATCACCCTGGTAACTGGAATCTCAAGTGCCAGGCAAGTTGTGCCCTTGATCACTTACTTTTCCCAGCCATGTCCTTATTAATTTTAATGATCTGCATAGGTTAATTTTGATGGGAGCCTTTATGTTACCCAAGTTTTGATTACCTCTATACCTTGTTCACCCCTGAAATATTTTTTGGGTAGTACTTGCTATTGCTTTATGTGGATTGGGTATGGAGATACACTATTCATGATTATTCTGTTATTATCTTGTTATTATTACTGTTCATGTTAAGATCATTAAATTAATGGGAACATGGAGCGACCACCCTGGAAAACAGTGCTACCACAAGGGTTTAATGGGACGCCCTTGGCTGATTAACTAGGAAAGCTAGTGGAGGGCTACCTTACCCGAAAGGGGCAAGGGCAGTAGGGGAGTGGTCAGTGTAGGGAGGTCCTTGTTTGATTTTGCTGCGATGGCGGTCGGCAAGAACCCTGCACTGGAGCTTCCTATAAACTGTAGCGGGTAGTCTGAAGCTAGTGGAACTTTGTAAAGGCCTCGTAGTGTTACCCTGCCTCGCTTCCTTGGTAGAGGTGTATGGGATTCATGACCCCTTGGCAGATGGGTAACACGGCTTGTGGGTAAAGATGCGCAACCTCTGCAGAGTGTAAAACTAGTATACTAGCCGTGCTCACGGTCATGAGCGGCTCGGACCCTCACATGATTAAATTATGGAACCTAAATTCAATTTGTCATTTGCATCTGCATGGGATTATTTATTAATTTTGTTCTATTATCTATTATGGTTTGGTATTTACTTACACCTAGTAATTGCTAATAAAATTTTGACCAACTTTAAAAGCAATGCTCAGCTTTAACCATTCTCATTGGTAAGCCTTACACTTCATGAACTCCCACCTTTGGTGAGTTCATGCCACATTATTCCCCACAACTTGTTGAGCGATGAACATGTGTGAGCTCACCCTTGCTGTCTCACACCCCCCCACAGGAGAAGAACAGGTGGTTCAAGAGGAGCCACAACGAGGAGTTCGATTCAATCTAGGTGGCGTCTCCCAGTTGACTTTCTGGCGCCAAGGATGGATTTTAGATCCTACTATATTTATCTTTTATTTTGTAAGACTTCCGCTATGTAATAAGTACTCTGATTATTGTGACATTTATCTCTATACACTCTGTGATTATATATGTTGTCTTCTTTGGCGCATGTATGAGATGCACCCGGCTTTGTCCCTTAAAGCCCGGGGTGTTACATTCTTAGTGTTCATATCTTAGAGACAGCTAATCAAGCCAAGGATGGAAGCAAGAAAAGATTTGAGGTACCAAGTGCACGAGAGAGAGTCAAGGAGGCCGAGGAACCCAAAGCTAGGGGTGAAGAAGAAAACTTGCAAAGTCAAGGTTGATCGAGTTGAAAAGAGCTATGGTGCATCAAAGATCACTACTTAAGGACGTGACTTACAACCAACGAGGTAACATCTATAGTTATGAGGTGTAAGTCATAAGGCTCAAGATCAAGATATAGAGCAAGGTCACTAGAAGGAGGAGTAGTGTCAAAGTGAGAACCTGGAAGCAGCCCAAAAGAGCTAAGTTCATTCTAGTTGGTGAGACGTAGTTATGTGTCTCTCTAGTTGGTATAGAGGCGCAGTTATAAGTCTTTAGAGAGAGGGGAAGTGCTGATAAGAACAAGAGCAAGATCTTGAGCATTGTTACTATGGCGGAGCGCTATCGAGAAGATTGTAAGTAGTCGCGGTGTCATTGTAGCCAACAAGCGACATAGTGGAAGGCTCTCTGTCGTATTGACAGATCTAAGTAAATAGAGGAAGGAGTTGAAATAGACTCCAATCCAAGGTGTGGCTAACTCCAACGAGGACTAGGCAAGAATTTTAAGCTTGGCCGAACCTCGGGATAAATCACCATGTCTGTGTGCTCTGCTCTGTGCTGTGTGTTGTCTTTTTGTTTTTATTGCTTTTATACTTGCACTTCGATACTTATTTGTTGTATAAGTTGTCTATGAAATGCGGGGTATTTTGAGACAAGAACTTCAATTCCCCTACGATCTACTCGAAGTGTCTTTCATTCCATTGTGATCCAGTCTTCGAGTAGAGTAAGAATTTCTAGTTTTTAACGGATAGATTGGGGTGTCGAAGGCTTGATCATCCTAATAAATGTGTTCTATGTGACCAACAAGATGAGACAATTCAACACATATTGGTGGCTTATGTCTTTGTGAAAGGGAAATGTGCCCTTGGGCCATTTCTATAATGTTTTGGTGATTAAGTGCCCAACACGTTTGAATAAGTTCTTATGGGCCAAATAAAGTGAGAAGTGAAAATCAAGGCACAAGGTATGTTTCTAGACTTAGTACATTGTTTTTTGAACGCTAATGTGTTTCTCTAAGTGCTAGAAACAGTGAGAAAAGAGAAGAAAAGGATTGCAAAAGAGTTGGCTATGTGCAGCAAACTCCAGTTCGGCCTGGCACACCGGACTATCCGGTGGTTCACCGGACAGTGTCCGGTGCGCCAGGCTAGTCCGCGGTGAACTCGCCACTCTCGGGATTCGACGGTGCCGTACGGCTAAAAATCACCAGATTGTCCGGTGGTGCACTGGACTGTCCGGTGAGTCATCCGTGGCGAACTCTTCGCTCTCGGGAAAAGCAACGGGGCGACGTGGCTATAATTCACCGGACTGTCCAGTGGTGCACTGGACTGTCCGGTGAGCCAACGGTCGGCCGCGTAATCTGCGGGTGACACGTGGACTGCTCCAATGGTCAGCTGGTGCACCGGACTGTCCGGTGTGCACCGGACAGTGTCCGGTGCGCCAATCAGCCTAGAGGAGCAACGGTCATATATGCCAAATTTGGAAGGAGATCACGCACCGGACAGTCTACAGGACCTGTCCGGTGGCACACCGGACTGTCCGGAGTGCCACTCGACAGAAGGCAAGATTGGCCTTCCAAGTTGGTCTCCAACGGCTCCTAGCTGCCTTGGGGCTATAAAAGGGACCCCTAGGCGCATGGAGGAGCACACCAAGCATTCTCTAAGTATTCTAAGGCATCCAGACTCCGCTCCCGCGCATTTGCTTCATTGTGTTAGTGATTTGAGCTCCATTTGAGTTGCGAACTCTGTGTGTTGTGTTTCGAGCTCAATTCTAGACTTGTGTGCATGGTTGTGCTGCAGGATTTGAGTCTTGCGTGTGTTGCTCTCCCCACCCTTACTCTGTGCTTTCTTTGTGATCTCTATTATAAGGGCGAGAGACTCCAAGTTGTGGAGATTCCTCGCAAACGGGAAAATACACTAAAGGAAAAGACCGTGGTATTCAAGTTGATCACCGGATCACTTGAAAGGGGTTGAGTGCAACCCTCGTCCATTGGGATGCCACAACGTGGAAGTAGTCAAGTGTTACTTGGCCGAACCACGGGATAAAATCGTGTGTCTCTTGTGCTGCTTTCTCTGTGATTGTTTTCGTTCGCAAGAACTCGCCTCAAAACTACTTAGTCGCACTAACACTTCTATAACTAAGTTTTATGGCTATTTAGTGTTTGATTTTACAGGATCACCTATTCACCCCCCCTCTAGATGCTCTCAATTGGTATCGGAGCCGTACTCTTAATCTAAGGGACTAACTGCCCGAAGAGATGGATCCTAAGGGAAAGGGGATGGTGGTCAACGACAAGGAGAGGAGTCCCTCTTCAACGAGCCAAGGGACAACAAGCCCACTGACTCAGGATCGAGTCACAAGAAGAGGGACGGGAAGAAGAAGAGGCGCATCAAGAAGATTATCTACTACGACAGCGATGCCTCCTCTTCTTCACCAAGAGACGACGACTCTTCGTCTAAAAAGAAAACGGTTAATCAGAATTATTCTTTTGATTACTCTCGCATTCCCTATAATTCAAATGCGTATCTTCTTTCAATTCCCCTTAGAAAACCTCCACACTTTGATGGAGAGGACTATTCATTTTGGAGCCATAAAATGTGTAGTCATTTACTCTCTCTCCATCCTAGCATATGGGAAATTGTAGAAAATGGGATGCATTTTGATAGTTCGGATAACTCTGTGCATATCAATGAACAAATCCATAAGAATGCCCAAGCTACTACTGTGTTGTTAGCATCTCTTTGCAGGGACGAGTATAATAAAGTGAGTGGCTTGGATAATGCCAAACAAATCTGGGATACCCTCAAGATATCACATGAGGGAAATGATGCCACTATGATCACAAAAATGGAACTAGTGGAAGGTGAGCTGGGGAGGTTCGCAATGATCAGGGGAGAGGAGCCAACTCAAACCTACAACAGGCTAAAGACCCTGGTCAACAAGATCCGAAGCTATGGAAGCACAAGATGGACGGATCATGATGTCGTCCGACTCATGCTAAGGTCATTTACTGTAATTGACCCCCATCTTGTCAATCTTATTCGTGAAAACCCCAGGTACACCAAGATGACGCCCGAGGAGATCCTTGGAAAATTTGTGAGCAAACACATGATGGTGAAGGAGGCTTGATATGTGGACGATGCTCTAAACTGTCCACTACCCGTCTACGAGCCTCAACCTGTTGCTCTTAAGGCAACCAGTAGCAGGGAAGCGCTACCAAGAAAAGTGGCTCAAGTGGAGGCTGCTAGCCTCAACGAAGATGAGATGGCACTCATCATCAAATGTTTCAAGATCGCACTCAAGGGACGCAAAGAATACCCCAACAAGAATAAAACAAGGGGAAAGCGCTTCTGCTTCAAATGCGGTAAGACTGGTCACTTTATTGCTCAATGTCCCGATAATGATAATGACCAGGGACAAGAAAAGAGCGGGAAGAAGGAGAAAAAGAAGAACTACAAGAAGGCAAAGGGTGAGGCGCACCTTGGAAAGGAATGGGACTCGGACTGCTCCTCTTCCGACTCCGATGACGAAGGACTCGCTGCCTCGGCCTTCAACAAATCCTCACTCTTCCCCAACGAACGCCATACATGTCTTATGGCCAAGGAGAAAAAGGTACGTGTTCAGGACACACCCAAGTACACTTCATCTAGTGATGAAGAATCCTCCGATGAAGAAGTAGATTACTCTAGTCTATTTAAAGGTTTAGATAGAGCCAAAGTAGAGAAAATTAATGAATTAATTGATGCTCTAAATGAAAAAGATAGACTACTAGAAAAGCAAGAGGACATATTGTATGAGGAACATGACAAATTTGTTAGTGTGCAAAAATCTCTTGCTTTAGAAACTAAGAGAAATGAAATGCTATCTTCTGAGTTATGTGCTTGCCATGAATCTATCTCTAGTTTAAAGAGTTTAAATGATGAATTAAATGCTAAGCTAGAGGAAGTAAATAAAACTAGTTCATGTGTAGAGCATGTTAGTATTTGTAATAGATGTAAAGACTTTAATGTTGATGCATGTAATGAACATCTTATTTCTATTACTAAATTAACCGATGAGGTGGCAAGTCTTAATGCTCAACTTAAGACTTGCAAAATTGAGTTTGATAAATTAAAATTTGCTAGGGATGCCTATACTGTTGGTAGACACACCTCAATTAAAGATGGACTTGGTTTTCGAAAGGAAGCCAAGAACTTAACAATCCAAAAGACCTCCGTTCTCAACAAGAAAGGGAAGGCCCCTATGGCTAGTAGTTCTCAAAGGAACCATGCTTTTATCTATGATAGGAAAATTGCTACTCATTCTCATTATAATAAAAGTTATGTTCAGGTTGTTTATAATGATTCACATGCTATGTTTGCATCTAGTTCTACTTTTGTTCATCATAGGCCTAGGAAAGATCATGTTGTGCCTAGGAAAATGTGCAATGGACCTTCTACCATTTACCATGCTTGTAATGATTCTTTTGTTCTTTCACATAAAAATGCAAAAGTAGTTGCTAGGAAATTGGGATCAAAATGCAAGGGAGATAAGACTTGCATATGGGTTCCAAAAACTGTTATAACTAACCTTGTAGGACCCAACAAGAGTTGGGTACCTAAAACCCAAGATTAAATTACCTTGCAGGTTTATGCATCCGGGGGCTCAAGCTGGACCATCGATAGCGGATGCACAAAACATATGACAGGGGAGAAGAAAATGTTCACCTCCTACGTCAAGAACAAGGATTCTCAGGATACGATTATCTTTGGAGATGGGAATCAAGGCAAGGTCAAAGGTTTGGGAAAGATAGCCATCACAAGAGAGCACTCCATATCAAATGTATTTCTAGTAGAGTCGCTTGGGTACAACCTTCTGTCTGTAAGTCAATTGTGTCACATGGGTTACAGTTGTCTTTTTACAAACGTTGATGTATCTGTCTTTAGAAGGAGTGATGGTTCATTAGCTTTTAAGGGTGTATTAGACGGCAAACTCTACTTAGTTGATTTTTTTCAAAAGAGGAGGCCGATCTAGATCCATGCTTAATAGCTAAGACTAGTATGGGATGGCTGTGGCATCGCCGTCTTGCACATGTTGGGATGAAGAACCTTCATAAACGTCTAAAGAGAGAACATGTGTTAGGACTAACCAATGTTTGTTTCGAGAAAAATAGACCTTGTGTAGTATGTCAGGCAGGGAAACAGGTGGGAAGCACTCATCACAGCAAGAATGTGATGACAACATCAAGACCACTGGAGCTTCTTCACATGGACCTCTTTGGACCCGTTGCCTACCTTAGCATCGGGGGAAGTAAGTATGGTCTTGTAATTATTGATGATTTTTCCCGCTTCACTTGGTTGTTCTTTTTGCAGGATAAATCAGAAACCCAAGGGACCCTAAAGCGCTTTCTAAGGAAGGCTCAAAATGAATTTGAGCTAAAGGTGAAAAAGATTAGGAGCAACAATGGGTCCGAGTTCAAGAATCTGCAAGTTGAGGAGTATCTTGAGGAGGAAGGCGTCAAGCACGAGTTCTCCACTCCCTACATGCCACAGCAAAACGGTGTAGTAGAGAGGAAGAACAGGACGTTAATCGACATGGCGAGAACGATGCTTGGCGAGTTCAAGACACCCGAGCGATTTTGGTCGGAAGCTATGAATACAGCATGTCACACCATAAACCGGCTCTACCTGCATCGCCTTCTCAAGAAGACCTCCTACGAACTCCTTACCGGTAACAAACCCAACGTCTCTTACTTTCGTGTGTTTGGGAGCAAATGTTACATTCTAGTGAAGAAAGGTAGACATTCTAAATTTGCTCCCAAGGTAGTAGAAGGGTTTTTACTAGGGTATGAATCAAATACAAAGGCGTATAGGGTCTTCAACAAATCATTGGGTTTGGTTGAAGTCTCTAGCAACGTTGTATTTGATGAGACTAATGGCTCTCCAAGAGAGCAAGTTGATCTTGATGATATAGATGAAGATGATGTTCCAACGGCCGCAATACGCACGATGGCGATTGGTGATGTGCGACCATAGGAACAACAGGAGCAAGATCAGCCATCTTCCTCCACAATGGTGCATTCCCCAACTCAAGATGATGAACAGGTATCGCAAGAAGAAGGGCATGATCAAGAGGGAGCATAAGAAGATCAAGCAATGGAGGAAGAAGCACCATGGGTCCCTCCAACCCAAGTCCGAGCTACGATCCAACGAAATCACCCTGTCGATCAGATTCTAGGTGACATCAATAAGGGAGTAACTACTCGCTCACGCTTAGCCAATTTTTGTGAGCATTACTCGTTTGTCTCTTCTATTGAGCCTTTCAGGATAGAAGAGGCCTTGCTGGATCCGGACTGCGTGTTGGCCATGTAGGAAGAGCTCAACAACTTTAAGAGAAATAAAGTTTGGAGCCTGGTGCCATGTCCAAAGCAAAATGTTGTGTGAACCAAGTGGGTGTTCTGCAACAAGCAAGACGAGCACGGGGTGGTGACAAGAAACAAGGCTCGACTTGTGGCAAAAGGTTATGCCCAAGTCGCAGGTTTGGATTTTGAGGAGACTTTTGCTCCTGTGGCTAGGCTAGAGTCTATTCAAATATTATTAGCCTATGCCGCTCACCACTCTTTCAGACTGTTTCAAATGGACATAAAGAGCACTTTCCTCAACAGGCCAATCAAGGAGGAGGTATACATGAAACAACCCCTGGCTTTGAGGATGACAGGTATCCCGACCACGTGTATAAGCTCTCTAAGGCGCTCTATGGACTTAAATAAGCCCCAAGAGCATGGTATGAATGCCTTAGAGATTTCTTAATTGCTAATGCTTTCAAGGTTGGGAAAGCTGATCCCACTCTTTTTACAAAGACTTGTGATGGAGATCTCTTCGTGTGCCAAATTTATGTCGACGACATAATATTTGGTTCTACTAATCAAAAGTCTTATGAGGAGTTTAGCAGGGTGATGACACAAAAGTTCAAGATGTTGATGATGGGCGAGTTGACCTACTTCCTTGGGTTCCAAGTGAAGCAACTCAAGGACAGCACCTTCATCTCTCAAACGAAGTACACACAAGATCTTCTCAAGCGGTTTGGGATGAAGGATGCCAAGCCCGCGAAGACACCGATGGGAACCGATGGGCATGTTGACCTCAACAAAGGAGGTAAGTCCATTGATCAAAAGGCATACCGGTCCATGATAGGTTCATTGCTTTATTTATGTGCTAGTAGACTTGTCGGCGTTTCGGGACCGGGGGGTCCCCGAGCCGACGAGTGAGTGTGCCGCGTGCCCCAGCCCAGATGGGTCGAGCGCGTGGGCGAGCGCGAAGGGGGGAAGAGAGCGAGAGCGAGGTGGCCGGAGCCGGGTCGTGAGGGAGTCGGAGATCCCGCGGCCTTCGTGTTCGTCCCGCGCCCAGGTCGGGTGCGCTTGCAGTAGGGGGTTACAAGCGTCCGCGCGGGTGAGGGGAGCGAGCGGCCCCGAGAGAGCGCCTGCCCCTGCCCTTCGTCCCCGCGAGGCCAACCTTTTCTAAGAAGGCCCTGGTCCTTCCTTTTATAGGCGTAAGGAGAGGATCCAGGTGTACAAATGGGGGTGTAGCAAGGTGCTACGTGTCTAGCGGGGGAGAGCTAGTGCCCTAAGTACATGCCAAGGTGGCAGCCGGAGAGATCTTGGCACCCGGCTAGTGTGGCGTCGTGGCTGTCGGAGAAGCAATGGAGCTTGGCGGAGGGACAGCTGTCGGAGTGGTTGGGCCCTTGCTGACGTCCTCCTGCTTTCGTAAGAGAGCTGGGAGCCGCCGTCGTCATGGGTCCAGCGGGGTGCCATCATTGCCTATCTGGCGGAGCTAGCCAGATGGGACGTCGGTCCTGTTCCCCACGGCCCGAGTCAGCTCGGGGTAGGGTGATGATGGCGCTCCCTGTTGACGTGGCGGACTCGTGCCCTAGGTCGGGCGACGTGGAGGCTCCTCCGAAGCCGAGGTCGAGTCTGTCCTGCATGGCCGAGGCCGAGCCCGAGCTCCTGGGTCGGGCGAGGCGGAGGTCGTTCGGCAGGGGCCAGGGCGGAGTCCGAGCCCTGGGTCGGGTGAGGCGGAGTTCGTCGTCTTCCGGGGCCTTAGCCCGAGTCCGAGCCCTGGGTCGGGCGGAGCGGAGTTCGCCGTCTTCCGGGGCCTTAGCCCGAGTCCGAGCCCTGGGTCGGGCGGAGCGGAGTTCGCCGTCTTCCGGGTCCTCAGCCCGAGTCCGAGCCCTGGGTTGGGCGGAGCGGAGTTCGCCGTCTTCCGGGGCCTCAGCCCGAGTCCGAGCCCTGGGTCGGGCGGAGCTTCCTATGGCGCTTTTGGCCAAGCCTGGCCGCCCGGCAGTCCCACTCTTTGCGTCAAATGCCCCAGTGACTTGGTCGGTCGGCGCGGTGATTCAGTCAGGGTTGCTTCTCAACGAAGGCAAGGCCTCGGGCGAGCCGGAGATGCGTCTGCCGTGAAAGAGGAGGCCTCGGGCGAGACGGAAACATCTCAGGGTCGGTTGCCCTTGCCCGAGGCTAGGCTCGGGCGTGGCGTGATCGAGTCGCTCGTATGGACTGATCCCTGACTTAATCAAACCCATCAGGCCTCTGCAGCTTTATGCTGATGGGGGTTACCAGCTGAGAATTAGGCGTCTTGAGGGTACCCCTAATTATGGTCCCCGACAGTAGCCCCCGAGCCTCGAAGGGAGTGTTAACACTCGCTTGGAGGCTTTCGTCGCACTTTTTTGCAAGGGGACCAGCCTTTCTCGGTTGCACTTTGTTCCGGTGGGTGCGCGCGAGCGCACCCGCCGGGTGTAGCCCCCGAGGCCTCGGAGGAGTGGTTTCACTCCTTCGAGGTCTTAATGCCTTGCGTAATGCTTCGGCCGGTCTGGCGGTTCCCTCATGCGTACAGGCCGTAGCCCGGGTGCACTGTCGGGGCCCAAGTTCTCAGGCTGGTATGTTGATGCTGTCAACAGTTCGGCCGGAGCCGGGTTTGCGAGAGCAGCCCCTGAGCCTCCGCACGGAGCGAGAGGACGATCAGGGACAGACTCGGCTTTTTTACATACGCCCCTACGTCGCCTTTCCGCAAGGAGGAGGGGGGGAGAGCGCCATGTTACCCTCGATGGGCACCGAACATGGTGTCTCCGGTGAGCTGCAATCGGGTAATCCGAGTGGACGTCCGTGCCCCGTTCGTTGGGGGTCGGCTAGGGGCCCGGAGGCACGCCCAAAAGTACCTGCGGGTGATCTGCCGGACCCGGTCCCCTGGCGACGGGGTCCGAGGGCTCGTTGCCTCCCTCCGATGGGATTCCGTTACAGAGTCGTTCCCGTTGGTCTCGGAAATGTCCTAGGGTACCTCGGGAGCGCAGCCCGAGCCTTGGTTATGTATCGAACGTACCCCTGGTCATCCCTCGCTCGGTGTCTGAGGCGACTGTGAACCCTTCGGGGGGCCAGCCTTCGAACCCCTGATCAGTAAGGGGCGCGGAGCCCGAGTAGCCTGAGGCGGTCGTGGGACCTTTCGGGGGCCGACCTTCGAACCCCTGACCAGTAGTGGGTGTCGGGCCCACGCGATCTGAGGCGGCTGTTGAACCCTTCGGGGGGCCAGCCTTCGAACCCCTGATCAGTAAGGAGGCTTGGAGCCTAGTTCCTTCACGGGGAAGGATCCCTTTGGGGGTATCCCCTTTCCCGGTCCCTGTTGCAAGAGATAGAGAAAGAAGGAAAAGGGAAAAAAGGATACGAAATTGAACGACGTGGCGTACCTTTTTTGGTGTGGCCGTTTTGGCGAAGGCGAAACGTCGCCAGTTGCTCCCGCCAGTAGCGCTGCCCGTCGAGCCGTGGAGTTAATGCGCCGGGGCGGGCGGTCAGCGAGGCTGCCGTTGCGTACGCGAGCCATTCGAGGAACGGGTCACGGGCGTGTCGTCTTCACACCGTGAGAGAGGGGGTTCTCTTGCTGCCTCTGGATGGGACGTGAGCTTGGCTGATGGCGTGACCGCTGCTCTCGCGCGCCTGCCACTGTCATTACTGCCGGCCCACTTTTGACTGCGTTTGACCGCTGCGCCCGGCTGGCACTGCTGGGCCGCGCGCTGGTCCGCCTCGGGTCGCGGTATTGGTTCCGCAACCGAGGAGGTGCCGTGGTGGCGCAAGTGGCATAGTGGCTTACATGCAGCATCCGGCGCGCTGGTTGCGCGACGCGTGGGCTTGAGCCTCCGTGCTGGCCTGTATGACAGGCGGGTCCCAGCCCCCGCGCCGCAGGGGAGGACTTTGGAGGCGTGTTGGAGAAGACTCAGCCCGTGACGGTTGGGGGCGTAAGCAGGGAGAGTTGCCTTTAAAAGGAGGGCGACCCCTTTCGTAAGGCGACCATGTCTTCTTCCTCCCTTATGCATCGTGTCTTTCCACCTTTCAAGCCCCCAGATGGGGGAAACCGCCGTCTCCGTGCCTCATCGTCGGAGGACACTACTTCGTGGGAGTGGGTACCTTTCAGCCATCATTCGGCTTCAAGGATTTTCATCACGCAGCCCGGCTGCACCCCTCCACCGGCGGTCACCCAAGATGGTGACCTCCGGCTTGATGGTGGGGGAAAGCGAGCCGGGGTGCGGCCTCTGCCCCTTCCTCAGCCTCAAGGACTTTCATCACCAGGCCAAGAGGGAGGACGAGGCGAGTCAGGGGGCTGCCTCCGTGTGGGTCGGTTGCCCTCTTCTTCCCCGTGCGTCCGGGGGAGAACGGCATCCTCCAGCTTCACGGAGACTTCCTCCAGTCATGCCGGAAGAGGCGGGTCGTCGTCGCACAGCCAGGGCGCCATGCCGCGTCCTCCGGCCGGACGACGATTGCGCCGCGCACCGCGAGGGCAGTGCCCACGCCCTGGACGGCCCCGGCATGGGCGAAGACCTGCCGGCGTGTTCCGAGGCGTCGGCGGACGGAGGTGGCTTCTCTACCGATGAGATTACCAACTCCGTCAATAGCCCTGGGTCTCCGTCTCCTGGCCTGAATGGCTGCCTCTCGTCCTCGGGGGGTGAGAGTTCTTCTGCCGCCCCGCAGGCCCGCTCCTATCGAGTGGGGTTGTTCGTACCTGCGGGGGGTGGACCGGAGTTCCGTTTGTAATGGCACTTCGAGTGCCGGGTTTTTTGTTCATTTTGGCTTTCGGGGCCTGAACATGTATGTAATTGCGGCACGGAGCCGTGTTTTTTCCTCATTTCCGAGCACTAAGTCTCGTCTGCTGATTGTCTGAACCGCTTCACCAAGCATGAGTCGCCCCGTGTCAAGGTGACGAGTGAGGTATCCGTATCCCGGAGGCGTAGGAGTCCCTCGGCTCGGTCGGCCCTGTTGTCCGAGGCTCCTCTAGCTTAGTTAAAGAGACCCCTCGGCCGCTCTTCGACGAGCCGAGGCCGGGGGTAGCGATATCAGTATGAGCAGAGGCGGAGTTGGCTCGGAAATGAAACCTGGTTGGCCGGAGCCTAGCCGAGTTGTCCGTTGGCAGGATCGATGCCGGAGTTGGTCAGCCGAGGCTTCGGACCGGGCTCGTGCCCTCGGAAGGTGGTCGGCCGAGGCCCCGGAGGTGGCTGGCCGAGCCGCCTGCTCGGGCCGGATTCCCGGAGAAGTCCCTGACAACGATCGCCCGGGCGCGGTGATGACGCCGTCCTTCGGAGCGGAGGCCCTCGGACCATGTCGCCGTCCGAGGCTAGGTCGGGCCTTACCGAAGGTGCTGTCGATGCCGAGGGTGTCGCCGTCCCCTTCCAGCGCCAAGACCTGAGCCTGCAGGATCAGCTTGTCTTGTAGTGTGTGCTTTGTGCGGCCGTCGAGGCCAGAACACACACCCTTGCTGTGTTGTAAAGCTGCGTCTCTTTTCCTCTTGTTTCGGGCATCTGGACTTTTTGTCGGTAACAGGGATGTTAGGTTGAGCGAAGGTTGCTTCTCGCGGAAGGTGAGGAGTGAGGTATCCGTATCCCGGAGGCGTAGGAGTCCCTCGGCTCGGTCGGCCTTGCCGCTTACGCGCACTTTTACTCGTCCATGAGGCCCTATCACCGACTTGGTCGAGGAAACTCGAAGAATCGCTTCGACAGAAGGGCTTCCGGACGTAGAGACTTGTTCGATCCGCGGAGTCACCTTATCCGAACGCGAGTTACTTATCGCAGAAGGTGATGAGTGAGGTATCCGTATCCCGGAGGCGTAGGAGTCCCTCGGCTCGGTCAGCCTTGACTGCTTACGTGTACCCCGTCGCTTCCAGGACCCACTTTTCGAAGTAGTCAAAAAGCACGGAAGATATTCTGGTAAAAGAGATTTTCTGTTTGAGGAAAATTTTGACGCAGAGGGGGTTTCCCCCTTTTAGCCCCCGAGGGAGGGTCGGGTTTGGCCGAGGCGAGGCCGACCCTTCCTTGTTGACTAAACTTTGCGTGGGTGTGAGGTATATGAACAAATTGGAAACATCTTAAGGGTAGAAGCGACGTAGCTGTTGGATGTTCCAAGCGTTGCCGTAGACCTCGCCCTGACTGTTGGCTAGCTTGTACGTTCCGGGCTTCAGAACTTTGGTGATGACGAACGGCCCCTCCCAGGGGGGCGTGAGCTTGTGCCTCCCTCGGGTGTCTTGCCGCAGCCGAAGCACCAGGTCGCCCACCTGAAGGTCTCGGGGTCGGACCCCTCGGGCGTGGTAGCGTCGCAGGGACTGCTGGTACCGCGCCGAGTGTAGTAAGGCCCTGTCCCGAGCCTCGTCCAGCTGGTCCAGCGAGTCTTCTCGGCTAGCTTGGTTGCTTTCTTCGTTGTAGGCCCTCGCCCTTGGGGAGCCGTATTCCAGGTCAGTGGGCAAGACGGCCTCGGCCCCGTAGACCAGGAAGAATGGCGTGAAGCCCGTGGCTCGGCTCGGCGTCGTCCTCAGGCTCCAGACCACTGAGGGGAGTTCCTTCATCCATCGCTTGCCGAACTTGTTGAGATCATTGTAAATCCGAGGCTTGAGCCCTTGTAGAATCATGCCATTGGCACGTTCTACTTGCCCATTCGACATGGGATGAGCTACGGCGGCCCAGTCTACCCGGATGTTGTGGTCCTCGCAAAAATCCAAGAATTTTTTGCCGGTGAACTGGGTGCCATTGTCGGTGATGATGGAGTTCGGGACCCCGAAGCGATGGATGATGTTGGTGAAGAACGCCACTGCCTGCTCGGATCTGATGCTGTTCAGGGGTCGGACCTCGATCCACTTGGAGAATTTGTCGACGGCGACCAGCAGGTGCGTGTAGCCCCCGGGCGCCTTCTGCAGAGGGCCGACGAGGTCCAGACCCCACACAGCGAAGGGCCAGGTGATGGGTATCGTCTGCAGAGCCTGAGCGGGCAGGTGGGTCTGCTTCGCATAGAATTGGCACCCTTCGCAGGCGCGGACAATTCTAGTGGCGTCAGCCACCGCCGTCGGCCAATAGAAGCCTTGGCGGAAAGCGTTCCCGACGAGGGTTCGAGGTGCTGCATGATGGCCGCAAGCCCCCGAGTGTATTTCCTGCAGGAGTTCCTGACCCTCGGCGATGGAGATGCATCGCTGGAGGATGCCCGAGGGGCTACGGTGGTAGAGCTCCTTCTCATCGCCCAGCAAGACGAACGACTTGGCGCGTCGCGCTACCCGCCGAGCCTCGGCTCGGTCGAGGGGCAGTTCTCCTTAGCGGAGATATTGCAGGTACGGGGTCTGCCAATCTTGATCTGGCATGACCCCGCTCTGCTCCTCCTCAATGCGCAGTGCTTCGCCCTCGGGGGCCGAGGGTTCCTCGGGTTGAACCGAGGATGGCTCGGGCTGGGCCGAGGTCACCTCGGACGGGGCCGAGGGCACCTCAGGCTCGGACGTGTCGCCTATCTTGACGGAGGGTTGGTGCAGATCCCGGGAGAAGACGTCCGGGGGAACCGTCGTTCGCCCCGAAGCTATCTTCGCCAGCTCGTCCGCAGTCTCGTTGTAGCGTCGGGCGATGTGGTTAAGCTCGAGCCCATAGAACTTGTCTTCCAGGCGTCGAACCTCATCACAGTAGGCCTCCATCTTCGGGTCGCGACAGTGGGAGTTCTTCATGACTTGGTCGATGACGAGCTGCGAGTCGCCGCGTGCATCGAGGCGTCGGACCCCTAGTTCGATGGCGATTCGCAATCCGTTGATCAGAGCCTCGTACTCAGCCACATTGTTGGACGCCGGGAAATGGAGGCGGAGCACGTAGCGCAGGTGTTTCCCGAGGGGCGAGACGAAGAGCAGGCCCGCGCCGGCTCCCGTCTTCATCAGCGACCCGTCGAAAAACATGGTCCAGAGCTCCGGTTGGATCGGAGCCGTCGGCAACTGGGTGTCGACCCATTCGGCTACGAAGTCCGCCAGTACCTGGGACTTGATGGCCTTCCGAGGGGCGAACGAGATTGTCTCGCCCATGATTTCCACCGCCCACTTTGCGATCCGTCCCGAGGCTTCTCGGCACTGGATGATCTCTCCCAGGGGGAAAGATGACACCACAGTCACCGGATGAGACTCGAAGTAATGTCGCAGCTTTCGCCTCGTCAGGATCACTGCGTACAGCAGCTTCTGGACTTGTGGGTAGCGGATCTTGGTCTCGGACAGCACCTCGCTGACGAAGTAAACTGGCCTCTGAATGGGCAAGGCATGCCCCTCTTCCCGCCTTTCGACCACGATCGCGGCGCTGACCACCTGAGTGGTAGCGGCGACGTAGACCAGGAGGGCTTCTCCATCAGCTGGGGGTACCAAGACGGGCGCCTGGGTGAGGAGCGCCTTCAGGTTCCCGAGAGCTTCCTCGGCCTCGGGAGTCCAGGTGAAGCACTCGGCCTTCCTTAAGAGACGGTACAGGGGCAGGCCTCTTTCGCCGAGGCGCGAGATGAAACGGCTCAAGGCCGCGAGACATCCCATGACCCTCTGTACGCCTTTTAAGTCCTTGATGGGCCCCATGTTTGTGATGGCTGCGATCTTCTCCGGGTTGGCTTCGATGCCCCGCTCGGAGACGATGAATCCCAAGAGCATGCCTCGGGGCACCCCGAAGACGCACTTCTCGGGATTGAGCTTGACGCCCTTCGCCTTGAGACACCGGAATGTTAGTTCAAGGTCGGAGAGAAGGTCGGAGGCCTTCCTCGTCTTGACTACGATGTCATCGACGTAGGCCTCGACCGTGCGACCGATGTGTTCGCCGAACACATGGTTCATGCACCGCTGGTACGTTGCACCCGCGTTCCTCAAACCGAAAGGCATTGTGACATAACAGTACATGCCGAAGGGCGTGATGAAAGAAGTCGCGAGCTGGTCGGACTCTTTCATCTTGATTTGATGATACCCTGAGTAGGCATCGAGGAAAGACAGGGTTTCGCACCCTGCAGTGGAGTCCACGATTTGATCGATGCGAGGTAGAGGGTAGGGAACTTTCGGACATGCTTTGTTGAGACCAGTGTAGTCTACACACATCCGCCATTTCCCCCCTTTCTTCCTCACAAGTACAGGGTTGGCAAGCCATTCGGGATGGAATACCTCTTTGATGAACCCTGCTGCCATCAGCTTGTGGATCTCCTCGCCTATCACCCTGCGCCTTTCCTCGTCGAATCGGCGCAGAGGCTGTCTGACCGGTCGGGCTCCTGCCCGAATATCCAGCGAGTGCTCGGCGACATCCCTCGGTATGCTGGGCATGTACGAGGGACTCCACGCAAAGACGTCGGCGTTTGCGCGGAGAAAGTCGACGAGCACTGCTTCCTATTTGGGGTCGAGCCCGGAACCGATCCGGATCTGCTTGGAGGTATCGCCGCTGGGGTCGAGAGGGACGGCCTTAACCGTCTCCGCTGGCTCGAAGTTGCCGGCATGTCGCTTCACGTCCGGCACCTCTCGGGAGAGGTTTTCCAGATCGGCGATGAGGGCCTCGGACTCGGCGAGGGCCTCGGCGTACTCCACGCACTCCACATCGCATTCGAACGCGTGTTTGTACGTGGGGCCGACGGTGATGACCCCGTTGGGGCCCGGCATCTTGAGCTTCAGGTAGGTGTAGTTGGGGATGGCCTTCCCAACACTGCATGGTAGGTCCCGCGGAACCCGACCACCTCGAACGTCAAAGTCTCCCTTCGGAAGTTGGAGGGTGTTCCGAAGCAGACAGGAAGGTCGAGCTGTCCGAGGGGCTGGACGCGCTTCCCAGGGATGATCCCGTGGAAGGGCGCAGCGCCCGCTCGGACAGATGACAGATCGACGCGCAGGAGCCTGAGGGTCTCGGCGTAGATGATATTGAGGCAGCTGCCCCCATCCATCAGGACCTTGGTGAGCCTGACGTTGCCGATGATGGGATCGACGACGAGCGGGTACTTCCCCGGGCTCGGCACGTGGTCGGGGTGGTCGTCCTGGTCGAAGGTGATGGGCTTGTCGGACCAGTCTAGGTAGACTGGCGCCGCCACCTTCACCGAGCAGACCTCCCGACGCTCTTGCTTACGATGCCGAGCCGAGGCATTCGCCGCATGCCCTCCGTAGATCATGAAGCAGTCGCGGACCTCGGGGAACTCTCCTGCTTGGTGATCTTCCTTCTTGTCGTCGTCGCGGGCCCTGCCGCCCTCCGCGGGTGGCCCGGCCCGGTGGAAGTGGCGCCGAAGCATGACGCACTCCTCGAGGGTGTGCTTGACGGGCCCCTGATGGTAGGGGCACGTCTCCTTTAGTGCCTTGTCGAAGAGGTTGGCGCCTCCGGGGGGCTTCCGAGGGTTCTTGTACTCGGCGGCGGCGACAAGGTCCGTGCTGGCGGCGTCGCGTTTCGCTTGCGACTTCCTCCTGCCTTTCTTCTTGGCGCCGAGCGGAGTAGACGCCTCGGGAGCATCTTCCGACGGGCGACCCTGGGGCTGCTTGTCCTTTCGGAAGATGGCTTCGACCGCCTCCTGACCAGAGGCGAACTTGGTGGCGATGTCCATCAGCTCGCTCGCCCTGGTGGGGGTCTTGCGACCTAACTTGCTCACCAGGTCATGGCAGGTGGTGCCGGCAAGGAACGCGCCGATGACATCGGAGTCGGTGATGTTGGGCAGCTCGGTGCGCTGCTTCAAGAATCGCAGGATGTAGTCCCGAAGGGACTCTCCCGGCTGTTGCCGGCAGCTTCTGAGGTCCCAGGAATTCCCGGGGCGCACGTACGTGCCCTGGAGGTTGCCGGCGAAGGCTTGGACCAGATCCTCCCAGTTGGAAATCTGCCCCGGAGGCAGGTGCTCCAACCAAGCGCGAGCAGTGTCGGAGAGGAACAGGGGGAGGTTGCGGATGATGAGGTTGTCGTCATCCGTCCCACCTAGTTGACAGGCCAGGCGGTAGTCCGCGAGCCACAATTCCGATCTCGTTTCCCCCGAGTACTTTGTGATGGTAGTCGGGGGTCGGAATCGGGGCGGAAACGGCGCCCGCCGAATGGCCCGGCTGAAGACCTACGGACCGGGTGGTTCGGGCGAGGGACTCTGATCCTCCCCGCTGTCGTAGCGTCCCCCACGCCTGGGGTGATAACCTCGGCGCACCCTTTCGTCGAGGCGGGCCCGACGGTCGCGATGAGGGTGCTCGTCGCCGAGGTGGCCCGGGGCCGCCGGCGCGGTGTTGCGCGTGCGCCCGGTGTAGACCGAGGCTTCCCGCATAAGTCGGGAAGTCGCGGCGCGAGGTTCCGAGGGGTACCCCTGCCTTCGGGAGGCAGAGCTCTCGGCCCGCCGGGCCGCAGCGCCTTCCAGGAGATGCTTGAGCTCTCCCTGGATTCGCCGACCCTCGGTGGTTGATGACTCCGGCATCGCACGGAGGAGCATCGCTGCGGCGGCCAGGTCCTGACCGGTCCCGCCGGATGCGGGTGGCGGTCTATCCCTGGCATCGTTAGCGATGCGGTGCTGGAGACCTTGGGGCAGGTGACGTATTTCTCCGGCCGGGGGCTGACCCGCCCATACCTGCTCGACGTGCCGGCGGATTGCCTCGAGCGCTCCTGCTCCCTCATCGAGCCCGGCCCGCGCCCCGCGGACTTGCTCGAGCTGTGGGTCGTGACCCCCCGCCGGAACGGGGACCACAGCTAGCTCCCGCGGGATGTCGGCGCGAGGCGCTGGCCTAGGGGGATCACCATCCTCCGGCATGCCGAGACAGCTGCCTCCGGAGGGATCCCCTAGCTCGACGTGGAAACATTCGTGGCTCGGGCCGCAGTCCTTGTCGTCAAGGCTGCGGCTGCCGTCAGAACAGTCGGAGAGGCAGTAGTTGCATGCGGTCATGAAATCCCGCATGGCACTGGGGTTGCCAGATCCAGAGAAATCCCAGTAGATGCTGGGATCGTCATCTTCCTCGGACCCAGAGGGCCCGTAGGTCGAGACGTCCGTCAATCGGTCCCAAGGCGACCGCACACGAAACCCCAGAGAGGTTGCATTCGCCTCAATGTGAGCGCCCGCCAAAGCGAGGTCGCTAGGCGGGTTGAGGCCGAGTCGAAATGACAAAGGATGGGAATCAGCCGGTACCTTTTGGTCGACGAGGATCGACGAAGTCGCATCGGGGGCTGATCGTGCTGTCGTCCTGGGTGCGAGGGCGACGTCCTGCAGGCCCTCCGTGAGCGCGCTGGCGTCGTCCACTTGCTCAGGGTCGGCGTGTCGCGGGGGGGGCGGCGCTCGCCTTCGCCTCAAACGCGTGGGTGATGCCCGACGCGTCCTCCGTTGGGGCGCTGGGGATGTCGATTTGCTCGACAGCCGACTGAGCGCAACCTCCCGCTTGGCCCCGGTTGCCCCGCCTCCTCCTTCGATGGCGAGGGAGAGGATGGGGCGAGCTCGAAAGTGGTCCTTCCCCCACGCGGGAAAGACGTCGTCGGTTCCGCCGCCGGCGGGCGGGCTGTCCGCCACCATTGTCGCTGTCGCGCGGCGGTGGAAGGAGTATCATGTCGTAGCTGCCATCGAAAGACATGAACTCGAGGCTCCCGAGACGGAGCACCGTCCCGGGTTGAAGAGGTCGTTGGAGACTGCCCATCTGGAGCTTGACGGGAAACTACTCGTCAACACGCAGCAGGCCCCTACCTGGCGCGCCAACTGTCGGCGTTTCGGGACCGGGGGGTCCCCGAGCCGACGAGTGAGTGTGCCGCATGCCCCAGCCCAGATGGGTCGAGCGCGTGGGTGAGCGCGAAGGGGGGAAGAGAGCGAGAGCGAGGTGGCCGGAGCCGGGTCGTGAGGGAGTCGGAGATCCCGCGGCCTTCGTGTTCGTCCCGCGCCCAGGTCGGGTGCGCTTGCAGTAGGGGGTTACAAGCGTCCGCGCGGGTGAGGGGAGCGAGCGGCCCCGAGAGAGCGCCTGCCCCTGCCCTTCGTCCCCGCGAGGCCAACCTTTTCTAAGAAGGCCCTGGTCCTTCCTTTTATAGGCGTAAGGAGAGGATCCAGGTGTACAAATGGGGGTGTAGCAAGGTGCTACGTGTCTAGCGGGGGAGAGCTAGTGCCCTAAGTACATGCCAAGGTGGCAGCCGGAGAGATCTTGGCACCCGGCTAGTGTGGCGTCGTGGCTGTCGGAGAAGCAATGGAGCTTGGCGGAGGGACAGCTGTCGGAGTGGTTGGGCCCTTGCTGACGTCCTCCTGCTTTCGTAAGAGAGCTGGGAGCCGCCGTCGTCATGGGTCCAGCGGGGTGCCATCATTGCCTATCTGGCGGAGCTAGCCAGATGGGACGTCGGTCCTGTTCCCCGCGGCCCGAGTCAGCTCGGGGTAGGGTGATGATGGCGCTCCCTGTTGACGTGGCGGACTCGTGCCCTAGGTCGGGCGACGTGGAGGCTCCTCTGAAGCCGAGGTCGAGTCTGTCCTGCATGGCCGAGGCCGAGCCCGAGCTCCTGGGTCGGGCGAGGCGGAGGTCGTTCGGCAGGGGCCAGGGCGGAGTCCGAGCCCTGGGTCGGGCGAGGCGGAGTTCGTCGTCTTCCGGGGCCTTAGCCCGAGTCCGAGCCCTGGGTCGGGCGGAGCGGAGTTCGCCGTCTTCCGGGGCCTTAGCCCGAGTCCGAGCCCTGGGTCGGGCGGAGCGGAGTTCGCCGTCTTCTGGGGCCTCAGCCCGAGTCCGAGCCCTGGGTCGGGCGGAGCGGAGTTCGCCGTCTTCCGGGGCCTCAGCCCGAGTCCGAGCCCTGGGTCGGGCGGAGCTTCCTATGGCGCTTTTGGCCAAGCCTGGCCGCCCGGCAGTCCCACTCTTTGCGTCAAATGCCCCAGTGACTTGGTCGGTCGGCGCGGTGATTCAGTCAGGGTTGCTTCTCAACGAAGGCAAGGCCTCGGGCGAGCCGGAGATGCGTCTGCCGTGAAAGAGGAGGCCTCGGGCGAGACGGAAACATCTCAGGGTCGGCTACCCTTGCCCGAGGCTAGGCTCGGGCGTGGCGTGATCGAGTCGCTCGTATGGACTGATCCCTGACTTAATCAAACCCATCAGGCCTCTGCAGCTTTATGCTGATGGGGGTTACCAGCTGAGAATTAGGCGTCTTGAGGGTACCCCTAATTATGGTCCCCGACAAGACTGGACATCATGCTTAGTGTATGCATGTGTGCTAGATATCAATCTGACCCCAAGGAATGTCACCTTGTGGTCGTTAAGCGAATTCTTAGATACTTAGTTTCTACGCCTTGCTTCGGGATCTGGTATCCAAAGGGGTCTACCTTTGACTTGATTGGATACTCAGACTCCGATTATGCTGGGTGCAAGGTTGATAGGAAGAGCACATCGGGGACGTGCCAATTTCTAGGAAGGTCCCTGGTGTCCTGGAGTTCAAGGAAACAGACATCTGTTGCCCTATCCACCGCTGAGGCCGAGTTTGTTGCCGCAGGACAGTGTTGCGCGCAACTACTTTGGATGAGGCAAACCCTCCGAGACTTTGGCTACAATCTGAGCAAAGTCCTACTCCTATGTGACAATGAGAGTGCTATCCGCATGGCGAATAATCCTGTTGAACACAGCCGCACTAAGCACACAGACATCCGGCATCACTTCCTGAGAGACCACCAACAAAAGGGAGATATCGAGGTGTACCATATTAACACCGAGAACCAGCTAGCCGATATCTTCACTAAGCCTTTAGATGAGAAAAGGTTTTATAGGTTGCGTAGTGAGCTAAATGTCTTAGGTTCGCGTAACTTGGATTGATCTATAGCATACATGTGTTCTATGCCTTTGATCAAGTTACTTTGTGCATTTCAATCAATTATTGTTATTTATGGTGCTCAAGTTGTACAAGTGATCCCCGGACCTCACAAGTCCATATGCGAATGATGCACATATTAAGGGGAGATGTGCTACAACTTGACCCTTTAAGACTAACCTGTTTGTTGAGTACTCTTGATGTAGTCTCAAAGGTGCATTGAAAGGGAAAATGGACTTGGACGATGCAAAGACTTCCACTGCACTCTGGTATTGGTGTATTTAATTCCAAGTTCATCCTTATGCTCTATTTGCCTTTTGCTCTTAATTGACATTTTTGCTGAGGCAATGGGGTTAAGGGCCAAAAATGATCCCGTTTTGGTGCTTAATGCCAAAGGGGGAGAAACTAAGGCCAAAGCAACTAGATCAGCCAACCACTTGAGAATTTTGAAAATAATAGAATTAGAATTTGTGATTTGTCCAAAATGCTCTTATTGCAAAATTTGGTCACTTGCGAGGGAGAATTTTGATTATGGGAAAAAGGGGGAGTTTTTGGCACTTGATCAATTTTACTCTTGGAATAACTCTCTTTGTGCCCAAACAAGTGTGTTTGACTTAGAGATAGGAAAATGAATTTGATTTGCAAAAACAAACCAAGTGGTGGCAAAGAGCGATCCAAATATGCCAAATTATAGTCGAAAACAATTTAGTCTTCAATTGCATTGATTTTGCACTTCTTTTGTTGCTTTTTGATGTGTTGGCATAAATCACCAAAAAGGGGGAGATTGAAAGGAAAAATGTGCCCTTGGGCCATTTCTATAATGTTTTGGTGATTAAGTGCTCAACACGTTGGAATAAGTTCTTATGGGCCAAATAAAGTGAGAAGTGAAAATCAAGGCACAAGGTATGTTTCTAGACTTAGTACATTGTCTTTTGAACGCTAATGTGTTTCTCTAAGTGCTAGAAACAGTGAGAAAGAGAAGAAAAGGATTGCAAAAGAGTTGGCTATGTGCAGCAAACTCCAGTTCGGCCTGGCACAACGAACTATCCGGTGGTGCACTGGACAGCGTCCGGTGGTTCACCGGACAGTGTCCGGTGCGCCAGGCTGGTCCGCGGTGAACTCGCCGCTCTCGGGATTCGATGGCGGCGTATGGCTAAAAATCACTGGACTGTCCGGTGGTGCACCGGACTGTCCGATGAGTCATCCGTGGCGAACTCGTTGCTCTCGGGAAAAGCAACGGGGCGATGTGGCTATAATTCACCGGACTGTCCGGTGGTGCACCGGACTGTCCGGTGAGCCAACGGTCGCCATCGTCAATGGTTGGTCACGCAATCTGCGGGCGACACGTGGACTGCTCCAACGGTCAGCTGGTGCACCGGACTGTCCAGTGCGCCAATCAGCCTAGAGGAGCAACGGTCAGATATGCCAAATTTGGAAGGAGATCACGCACTGGATAGTCTACAGGACCTGTCCGGTGGCACACTGGACTGTCCGGTGCGCCACTCGATAGAAGGCAAGATTGGCCTTCCAAGTTGGTCTCCAACGGCTCCTAGCTGCCTTGGGGCTATAAAAGGAACCCCTAGGCGCATGGAGGAGCACACCAAGCATTCTCTAAGTATTCTAAGGCATCCAGACTCCGCTCCTGCGCATTTTCTTCATTGTGTTAGTGATTTGAGCTCCATTTGAGTTGTGAACTCCGTGTGTTGTGTTTTGAGCTCAATTCTAGACTTGTGTGCGTGGTTGTGCTGCAGGATTTGAGTCTTGCATGTGTTGCTCTCCCCACCCTTACTCTGTGCTTTCTTTGTGATCACTATTGTATGGGTGAGAGACTCCAAGTTGTGGAGATTCCTCGCAAACGGGAAAATACACTAAAGGAAAAGACTGTGGTATTCAAGTTGATCATCGGATCACTTGAAAGGGGTTGAGTGCAACCCTCGTCCATTGGGACGCCACAACGTGGAAGTAGGCAAGTGTTACTTGGCCGAACCACGAGATAAAATCGCGTTTCTCTTGTGCTGCTTTCTCTGTGATTGTTTTCGTTCGCAAGAACTCGCCTCAAAACTACTTAGTCGCACTAACACTTCTATAACTAAGTTTTATGGCTATTTAGTGTTTGATTTTACAGGATCACCTATTCACCCTCCTCTAGGTGCTCTCACTTCGGTAGGAAAACTTGGCTCAAGGTTCTATCTCACTTTGGTCTGCAACATCTTGCTCCTGGGAACGAAGATTTGAATTTCCAAGGCTAGTAGTGTGATACTGAATTGAAAGGTCCAGGGCAATTTCAGAAAGGTTTTAATACCCTTGTTTTTGTGGGTTTGGGGCTGTGAGCATGTGAAAATATAGGGTGTGTTTAGTTTGACTTTTGACTTTGGCTTTTGTCCTCTAAAAACCAAATGCGAAACCAAAGGAGTGGATCTATAAAGAAGCTTTTGCTAAAAGCTAACTTTCTCGTAGTGCAAAACTGAAAGCACCTCTGAACATGATTTTTAACAGCTTTTGGATGAAGCTATAAAAATATATATGGAAACTTTTAGCGGATTTTAGTGGTTTCCACAAAATGGCTTTTAATATTTTAACAGTTCATAGCCCATAATAACTTTTTTCATAGCTCACAACCTACATTAGTTTTTTTCATAGCCACAGTCCAACCAAATAGACCCATAGGAACACGTGTGTTGATGGAGCTGCTCTGAAAGAGAAATTGGGCTAACCATTTCCTACAATTAATTTTGGTGGTGACGACCAACGCAAACCTATGGACTAACTAGTTTGTCTAGAATTCATGTATTATAGGTGCATAAGGTTCAACACAAACCAAAAAAGAAATCAAGTTAGGGTCACAATTTTATTGGAGCAAAAAGACTTGAGTGTGCTAAAGAATGGCACACCGGGCTGTCCGGTGTGCCACCGGACAGTGTCTGGAGCACCAGACCGTACAACTCCAAACCAGCCACTCTCGGGAATTCTAGGGCGTGCTCTGCTATAATTCATCGGACTGTCTGGTGAACCAGCGGAGCAACGGCTCCATGCGCCAACGGTCGACTCTGCAAAGTGCTACAATGATGAACAATGTCGCACAGAAGTCAGAGCAGCAAAGTCAGAGGGGCACCGGACAGCGCACAGTACCCGTCCAATGGCGTACCAGACTGTCGAGTGCGCCCATCACCAGCAGCCTTGGCCAACAGCTACCAAGTGGTTGGGGGGCTATAAATACCCCAACCACCACATCTTTGGCATCCAAGTTTTTTAGAGATCACATTCAATACAAGAACTAGTGCATTCACTCCAAGACACATTTCCGAAGATCAAACTCTCTCCAAGTCTAGAATTCATCTCCAACACTTAGTGACTTATGAGAGAGTGTGTTCATGTTCTTTTGCGCTCTTGTTTCTTGGATTGCCTTTCTTCCTTTCTCATTCTTGCTCTCAAGTGACTTGTAATCAAAGCAAGAGACACCTAAGTGTGTGGTGGTCCTTGCGGGGTCTTAGTGACTCGATTGATTAAGGAGAAGGCTCACTCGGTCTAAGTGACCGTTTGAGAGAGGGAATGAGTTGAAATAGACCCAGTCTTTGTGACCTCCTCAACGGGGACTAGGTTCTTTGGAACCGAACCTCGGTAAAACAAATCATCGTGTCCACATGCTTATTTCTTGGTTGATTTGTTTTTCCTCTCTTCGGACTTGAATTTAATTTTAACGCTAACCCCGACTTGTAGTGTGTGTTTTAAGTTATAAATTTCAGGTTTCACCTATCCACCCCCCTCTAAGCAACTTTCAATTGGTATCAGAGCCAGTGCTTCATTACGAGCCTAACCAACTCGAAGTGATGTCTAGAGATCACGCCAAGAGAGAGATCATGATCGGCGACAAGCCCGCAAGCTCGAGGAGGACTATCTCAAGGGAGTCCGGCAACAAACACAAGGAGGAATCATCTTCCTCCATCAAGTCCCATCGGAGAGGTGACAAGAAGAAGAAGATGAAGAAGGTGGTCTACTACGAGACCAACTCTTCGTCACCCTCCACATTGAGCTCCGAGTCGACCACTACTTATAAGCGCCATGAGCACAAGAAGTACAGTAAGATGCCCCTATGCTATCCCTGCATTTCAAAGCATGCTCCATTACATTCCGTACCCCTAGGCAACCCACCATATTTTGATGGTGAAGATTATTGTATGTGGAGTGATAAAATGAGGCACCATCTAACCTCACTCAACGAAAGTATTTGGGATATTGCTGAGTTTGGAGCGCAGGCACCAAAGGTGGAGGACAAGGACTACGACTCGGACGAGGCCGCCCAAATTAGGAACTTTAACTCCCAAGCCACTTCTATACTCCTCGCCTCCTTGTGTCGAGAGGAGTATAATAAGGTGCAAGGGTTAAAGAACACCAAAGAAATTTGGGACGTCCTCAAAACAGCGCACGAATGGGATGAGGTGACCAAGATCACCAAACAGAAAACGATCGAGGGCAAGCTCTGTCGATTCGTCCTCAACAAAGGAGAAAAGCCACAAGAAATGTACAACCGGCTCAAGACAATGGTGAACCAAGTGCGCAACCTCGGGAGCACCAAGTGGGATGACCATGAAATGGTCAATGTTATTCTTAGATCACATGTTTTTCGTAATCCCACTCAAGTGCAACTAATCCATGGAGACCCTAGATATAAACAGATGTCTCCTGAGGAGGTGACTGGTAAGTTTGTGAGCTTTAAACTTATGATCAAAGACTCCAAACATATTGTCAACTTGGAGCAAGGCGCCACCTCCACACCCGAGGTGCAACCCGTCGCATTCAAAGCGATGGAAGGAGAGAAGGAGTCTACATCAAGTAGGCTTCCAATCGACACCTCCAAGCTCGATAACGAGGAAATGGCACTCATCATCAAGAGCTTTCGCCAAATCCTCAAACAAAGGAGGGGGAAGGACTACAAATCCCGCTTCAAGAGGGTGTGCTACCGGTGTGGTAAGTCCGGTCACTTTATTGCTAAATGTCCAGTTTCTAGTGAAAGTGACAGGGACGAAGACAAGAAGGGGAAGAAGAAGGAGAAGAGGTACTACAAGAAGAAGGGCGGCGATGCGCACATGTGTCGGGAATGGAACTCCGACGAGAGCTCCACCGACTCCTCCTCCGACGAGGACGCCGCCAACATCGCCATCAACAAGGGCCTCCTCTTCCCAACATCGGCCACAAATGTCTCATGGCTAAGGACGACAAAAACAAGAAGGTACACTCTAGAGCCACCCCCAAATATACAACATCTAGTGATGAGGGTAGCTCTAGTGATAATGAAGATGATTTAATTGCTCTTTTTACCAACCTTAACATGGAACAAAAGAAGAAATTAAATGAATTAATAGAAGCCATTAATGAGAAAGATGAACTCTTGGAAAGCCAAGAGGACTTCCTCATTAAAGAAAACAAAAAAATTGTTAAGTTGAAAAATGCTTATACTCAGGAAGTAGAAAAAAGTGAAAACTTGTTTAAAGAGCTTAGCATTTGTCAAGATTCAATTTCTAGTCTTAGAACTGAAAATACTAGTTTAGTTTCTAAGATCGAAAATTTGAATGTTTGCAATGATTCTATTTCTTGTCTTAGAGATGAGAATGTCATTTTGAATGATAAGATAGAAGAATTAAATGCTTGCAAACCCTCTACATCTACTATTGAGCATGTTTCCATTTGCACTAGATGTAGAGATGTTAATATTGAAGCTATGGATGATCACCTTGCCATGATTAAACAATAAAATGATCACATAGCTAAATTAAGTGCTAAAATTGCCGAGCATGAACTTAAAAATGAAAATTTTAAATTTGCTAGAAGCATGCTCTATAATGGGAGACGCCCTGGCATTAAGGATGGCATTGGTTTTCAATAGGGGAGCAATGTCAAGCTTAATGCTTAATGCCCCTAAGAAACTGTCTAATTTTGTTAAGGGCAAAGGTCCCATAGTTCAGGATAGTGAGGGTTACATTTTGTATCCTGCAAACTATCCTGAACATAAGATTAGGAAAATTCATGCTAAGAAACCTCATACTGCTTCTCATCATGCATTCATGTATAAAAAGGAGGTTTCTAGCTCTAGGCATTCAACTCATGTTAAAATGCCTAAAAAATTCCTGCTACATCAAATGAGCATAATGTTTCATTTAAAACTTTTGATGCTTCCTATGTGCTTACTAACAAATCAGGCAAAGTAGTTGCCAAATATGTTGGGGGCAAACACAAGAGTTCAAAGACTTGTGTTTGGGTACCCAAGGTGCTTGTTTCTAACGTCAAAGGACCCAAGACTGTTTGGGTACCTAAGAACAAGTCCTAAATTGTTTTGCAGGTTTATGCATTCGGGGGCTCAAGTTGGATAATTGATAGCGGATGCACAAACCACATGACAGGGGAGAAAAGAATGTTCTCCTCCTATGAGAAAAATGAAGATCCCCAACGAGCTATCATATTCAGGGATGGAAATCAAGGATTGGTCAAAGGTTTGGGTAAAATTGCTATATCTCTTGACCATTCTATTTTCAATGTTTTTCTTGTAGATTCTTTATATTACAATTTGCTTTCTGTTTCTCAATTATGCAAAATGGACTACAACTGTCTTTTTACCGATATAGGTGTTACTGTCTTTAAAAGAAGTGATGATTCAATAGCATTTAAGGGAGTGTTAGAGGGTCAGCTATATTTAGTTAATTTTAATGATAACAAAGCTAAACTTGATACTTGCTTAATTGCTAATACTAATATGGGTTGGCTCTGGCATCGCCGACTTGCCCATGTTGGAATGAAGAATCTTCACAAACTTCTAAAGGGAGAACACATTTTAAGACTAACAAATGTTCATTTTGAGAAAGACAAGATTTATAGCGCATGCCAAGCAGGGAAGCAAGTTGGAGTCTATCATCCACACAAAAACATAATGACGACGGACATGCCACTCGAGCTACTTCACATGGACCTATTCGGCCCAATCGCTTACATAAGCATCGGCAGGAGTAAGTACTGTCTAGTTATTGTGGATGATTATTCTCACTTCACTTGGGTGTTCTTTTTGCAGGAAAAATCACAAACCCAAGAGACATTAAAAGGATTCTTGAGAGGGGCTCAAAATGAGTTTGGATTGAGAATCAAGAAGATAAGAAGCGATAATGGGACAGAGTTCAAGAATTCTCAAATTGAAGGATTTCTTGAGGACGAGGGCATCAAGCATGAGTTCTCTTCTCCCTATACGCCACAACAAAATGGTGTAGTGGAGAGGAAGAATAGAACTCTACTTGACATGGCGAGGACCATGCTTGATGAGTACAAGACTTCAGATCGATTTTGGGCCGAGGCGGTCAACACCGCTTGCTACGCCATCAACCGATTATATCTTCACTGAATCCTCAAGAAGACATCCTATGAACTCCTCACTGGTAAAAAGCCCAATGTTTGATATTTTAGAGTCTTTGGTAGCAAATGCTTTATTCTTGTTAAAAGAGGTAGAAAATCTAAATTTGCTCCTAAGGCTGTAGAAGGCTTTTTACTTGGTTATGACTCAAACATAAGGGCATATAGAGTCTTTAACAAGTCCACTGGACTAGTTGAAGTTTCTTGTAACATTGTGTTTGATGAGACTAACGGCTCTCAAGTAGAGCAAGTTGATCTTGATGAGCTAGATGATGAAGAGGCTCCATGCGTCGCACTAAGGAACATGTCCATTGGGGATGTGTGTCCTAAGGAATCCGAAGAGCCTCCATAAGCACAAGATCAACCATCTTCCTCCATGCAAGCATCTCCACCAACTCAAGATGAGGATCAAGCTCAAGATGATGAAAATGAAGATCAAGACGATGAGCCACCTCAAGAGGAGGACAATGGTCAAGGGGGAGATGCTAATAATCAAGACAAGGAAGATGAACAAGGTCCAAGACCGCCACACTCAAGAGTCCACCAGGCGATTCAAAGAGATCACCCCGTGAACACCATCCTTGGCGATATCCATAAGGGGGTAACTACTCGATCTCGAGTCACTCATTTTTTGAGCATTACTGTTTTGTTTCCTCTATTGAACCACACAGGGTAGAAGACGTACTCAAAGATTCGGATTGGGTGCTGGCGATGCAAGAGGAGCTCAACAACTTCACGAGGAATGAGGTATGGCATTTAGTTCCACGTCCTAATCAAAATGTTGTAGGAACCAAGTGGGTCTTCCGCAACAAGCAAGATGAGCATGGTGTGGTGACAAGGAACAAAGCACGACTTGTGGCCAAGGGTTATTCACAAGTCGAAGGTTTGGATTTTGGTGAAACCTATGCACCCGTAGCTAGGCTTGAGTCAATTCGTATATTACTTGCCTATGCTACTTACCATGGCTTTAACCTCTATCAAATGGACGTGAAGAGTGCCTTCCTCAATGGACCAATCAAGAAAGAGGTCTATGTTGAGCAACCTCTAGGCTTTGAAGATAGTGAGTATCCTAACCATATATATAAACTCTCTAAGGCGCTTTATGGGCTCAAGCAAGCCCCAAGAGCATGGTATGAATGCCTAAGAGATTTTCTTATCACTAATGGCTTCAAAGTCGGCAAGGCTGATCCTACTCTCTTTACTAAAACTATTGCAAATGATTTGTTTGTATGCCAAATTTATGTTGATGATATCATATTTGGGTCTACTAACAAATCTACTTGTGAAGAGTTTAGTAGGATCATGGTACAAAAATTCGAGATGTCTATGATGGGGGAGTTAAAGTATTTTCTAGGATTTCAAGTCAAGCAACTCCAAGAGGGCACCTTCATTAGCCAAACGAAGTACATTCAAGACATACTCACTAAGTTTGGAATGAAGGATGCCAAGCCCATCAAGACACCCATGGGAACCAATGGGCATCTCGACCTCAACACGGGAGGTAAATCCGTAGATCAAAAGGTATACCGGTCGATGATAGGATCTTTACTCTATTTATGTGCATCTCGACCGGATATTATGCTTTCCGTATGCATGTGTGCAAGGTTCCAAGCCGATCCTAAGGAAGTTCACCTTAGGGCCGTGAAGAGAATCTTGAGTTATTTAGTTCATACACCTAAGTTTGGTCTTTGGTATCCCAAGGGATCCTCTTTTGATTTATTAGGATATTCTGATGCTGATTGGGCAGGGTGTAAAATTGATAGGAAGAGCACATCAGGGACTTGTCAGTTTCTGGGGAGATCCCTGGTGTCTTGGGGTTCAAAGAAACAAAACTCAGTAGTTCTTTCTACCGCCGAAGCCGAGTATATTGCCGCAGGCCATTGTTGCACGCAATTGCTTTGGATGAGGCAAACCCTTAGGGACTATGGCTACAAATTTAGCAAAGTCCCTCTCCTATGTGATAATGAGAGTGCAATCCGCATGGCGGATAATCCCGTTGAACACAGCCGCACTAAACACATAGCCATTCGGTATCACTTTTTGAGAGATCACCAACAAAGGGGGGATATCGAGATAGCCTATATTAACACCAAAGATCAATTGGCCGATATCTTTACCAAGCCTTTAGATGAGAAAACCTTTACCAAACTTAGGAATGAGCTCATTTATATACCTTTGATCATATCTCTTTTATGTCTATGACTAATGTGTTTTCAAGTGTAATCTTATGCTTAGTCATAGAATTGAAAGGGAAATGGAGTATTCGGCAAAGACGGCGCTTCCACTCAACTCCATCAGTATTATTTACACCTTGCCGATATTCCGCATCGTTCTCCACTATGGTATAATCTTCACTCATATCTATTTGTTTGCCATTGGGGAGAAAGTAAAAGGGCTTATATTTCACTCACAAGTATCCGTTTTTGGCGATTCATGCCAAAGGGGGAGAAAGTATTAGCCCAAAGCAAAAGGACCGCACCACCACCAAAGTTTAAAATAAAGTTTTCAAATTGATATCTTTATGTGTTTTCAAAAGGGGAGAAAGTATCTTCAAAAATTTGTAAAGCCCTCTTGAACACTAAGAGGAGAATTTCATTGAGGGGGAGTTTTGTTTAAGTCAAAGGAAAAGCATTTGAAACAAGGGGAGAAAATTTCAAATTTTGAAAATGCTTCTTTCAATCTTATTCATATACCTTTGACTATTTGCAAAAAGTTTTGAAAAGAATTTTACAAAGAATTTGCAAAACAAAACTAGTGGTGCAAGTGTGGTCCAAAATTTTAAATAAGAAGAAAACCATCCATGCATATCTAGTAGAAATAATTATTGGTTTCATTCCAAGCAACCTTTGCACTTACCTTATGCAAACTAGTTCAATTCTGTACTTTTATATTTGCTTTGGTTTGTGTTGGCATCAATCACCAAAAAGGGGGAGATTGAAAGGGAAATAGGATCAAACCTTTTTCCTAAATGATTTTGGTGGTTGAATTGCCCAACACAAATTATTGGACTAACTAGTTTGCTCTAGATTATAAGTTCTACAGGTGCCAAAGGTTCAACACAAACCAATAAAAAGTCCAAGAAAGGGTTCAAATAAAAAGAGCAAAAGACAACCGAAGGCTGCCCTGGTCTGGCGCATCGGACTGTCCGGTGCACCACCGGACAGTGTCCGGTGCACCACCGGACAGTGTCCGGTGCACCAGGGTGGACCAACTCTGAACTGCTCAGCTTCGAGAATTTGGGGAGCCACTCCGCTATAATTCATCGGATTGTCCGGTGTAGCACCGGACTATCCGGTGTGCCAGCGGAGCAACGACTAACTGCGCCAACGGTCGTCTGCAAAAGTCTACAGTAAATGTGAACAGTGCAACTGCACGCGCAGAAGTCAGAGCAGGCGCCAGAAGGCGCACCGGACTATCCGGTGGCCCCACATGTCAGAGCTCCAACGGTCGAACCCTAACGGTTGGGTGACGTGGCTGGCGCACCGGACTGTCCGGTGCGCCATACGACAGCAGCCATCCCCAATGGCCACTTTGGTGGTTGGGGCTATAAATACCCCCCAACCACCACACTTCAAGGCATCCAAGTTTTCAGCCAACACATTCAATACAAGAGCTATAGAATTCAATACAAGACACAATTAGAGTGAATCAAAATCTCTCCAAGTCCCAATTCCACTCAAAGCAATAGTGACTAGAAGAGAGAGTTTTGCCTGTTCATTTGAGCTCTTGCGCTTGGATCGCTTTTCTTCTTCCTTCTTTCTTGTTCTCAAGTCAATTGTAATCAAGGCAAGAGACACCAATTGTGTTGTGGTCCTTGTGGGGACTAAGTGTCCCGATTGTTTGAGAAGAGAAGCTCACTCGGTCTAAGTGACCGTTTGAGATAGGGAAAGGGTTGAAAGAGACCCGGTCTTTGTGACCACCTCAACGGGGGGTAGGTTTGCAAGAACCGAACCTCGGTAAAACAAATCACTGTGTCATCCGTTCTTATTTTCTTGTGATTTATTTTCGCCCTCTTTTTCGGACTCGATTATATTACTAACGCTAACCCCGACTTGTAGTTATGCTTAAAGTTTATAAATTTCAGATTCCACCTATTCACCCCCCTCTAGGCGACTTTCACCTATGCTACTTACCATGGCTTTAAGCTTTATCAAATGGACATGAAAAGTGCCTTCCTCAATGGACCCATCAAGGAAGAGGTCTATGTTGAACAACCTCCCGACTTTGAAGATAGTGAGTACCCTAACCATGTGTATAAACTCTCAAAGGCGCTTTATAGGCTCAATCAAGCCCCAAGAGCATGGTATGAATGCCTGCGAGATTTTCTTATCACTAATGGCTTCAAAGTCGGCAAAGCCGATCCTACTCTCTTTACTAAAACTGTTGCAAAAGACTTGTTTATATGCCAAATTATGTTGATGATATTATATTTGGGTCTACTAACAAATCAACTTGGGAAAAGTTTAGTAGGATTATGATTCAAAAATTCGAGATGTTTATGATGGGGGAGTTAAAGTATATCCTAGGATTTCAAATCAAGCAACTCCAAGAGGGCACCTTCATCAGCCAAACAAAGTACATTCAAGACATACTTAAGAAGTTTGGAATGAAGGATGGCACCCATCAAGACACCCATGGGAACCAATGGGCATCTCGACCTCGATACGGGAGGTAAATCCGTAGATCAAAAGGTATACCGATCGATGATAGGTTATTTACTGAACTTATGTGCATCTCGACCGGATATCATGCTTTCTGTATGCATGTGTGCATGGTTCCAGGCAAATCCTAAGGAAGTTCACCTTAGGGCCATGAAGAGAATCATGAGATACTTAGTTTACACTCCTAAGTTTGGGCTTTGGTATCCCAGGGGATCCACATTTGATTTAATAGGATATTCTGATGCTGATTGGGCAGGGTGCAAAATTGATAGGAAGAGCACATTAGGGACTTGTCAACTTTTGGGGAGATCCCTAGTGTTGTGGGCATCAAAGAAACAAAACTCTGTAGCTCTTTCCACCGCCGAAGCCGAGTACATTGCCGCAGGTCATTGTTGTGCGCAATTGCTTTGGATGAGGCAAACCCTTAGGGACTATGGCTACAAGTTGAGCAAAGTCCCTCTCCTATGTGATAATGAGAGTGCAATCCGCATGGCGGATAATCCTGTTGAACATAGCCGCACTAAGCACATAGATATTCAGTATCACTTTCTGAGGGATCACCAACAAAAGGGGATATCGAAATTGCCTATGTTAATACCCAAAACCAATTAGCCGATATCTTTACCAAGCCACTAGATGAGAAAACCTTTAGCAAACTTAGGAATGAGCTAAATATTCTTGATTCTCGGAATTTCGATTGAGACATTGCACACATAGCTTATTAATATACATTTGATCATATCTCTTTCTTTGGGTACAATTGCATATTCTTCATGTGCCAAGGCTAAGACTAATGTGTTATCGAGTGTATTTCTATACTTAGTCTTAGTTTGAAAGAAAATTGGAGGATACGGCAAAGACAAAGCTTCCACTCCAAACTCTGACGGTATCATTTACCCTTTGTAGTTACTCCACAATCTCTCAAATTGGTATAATCTTTCACTCATATTTCTTTTAACAATGGGGGAGAAAGTATTAAAGGGCTCTCAAGTTCTCCGTTTTTGGCGATTAATGCCAAAGGGGGAGAAAGTATTAAGCCCAAAGCAAAAGGACCGCACCACCATTTCCATTTCAAATTCCAAATTTTTTTCACAGATGTTTGTCTTTCAATTGGTATTCAAGGCAATTTTAAATTAGTATGAACTTTCAATTGGTATCTTCAAAAGTAAAATTTCAATTAATTCTCAATTGGTATCCTTGTTTCACTTGATTTGTGAAAGTAAAAATTTCAAATTGGTATCTACTTCAAAACCCTCTTGAAAGCTAAGAGGAAAATTTCATTCAGGGGGAGCTTTTATTTAGTCATAGGAAAAGCATTTGAAACAGGGGGAGAAATTTCAAATCTTTAAAATGCTTCTTGCAATCTTATTCATATACCTTTGACTATTTGCAAAAGGACTTTGAAAAGATTTTCCTTTTTTTTTGCAAAAACAAACATGTGGTGCAAATATGGTCCAAAATGTTAAATAAAAGAAAGCCAATCCATTCATACTTAGTAAGACTTTCAATTGGTTTAATTCCAAGTAACATATGCACTGTCATCTCAATTGCAAACTGATTACATTTCTGCACTTTATATTTGTTTTGGTTTGTGTTGGCATCAATCACCAAAAAGGGGAGATTGAAAGGGAAATTGGCTAACCATTTCCTACAATTAATTTTGGTGGTTGACGACCAACGCAAACCTATGGACTAACTAGTTTGTCTAGAATTCATGTATTACAGGTGCATAAGGTTCAACACAAACAAGAAATCAAGTTAGGGTCACAATTTTATTAGAGAAAAAAGACTTGAGTGTGCTGAAGAATGGCGCACCGGACTGTCCGGTGCACCAGGCCGTACAACTCCAAACCAGCCACTCTCGGGAATTCTAGGGCACGCTCCGCTATAATTCACTGGACTGTCCGGTATACCACCAGACTGTCCAGTGAACCAGCGGAGCAACGACTCCATGCACCAACGGTCGACTCTGCAAAGTGCTATAGTGATGAACAATGCCGCGCAGAAGTCAGAGCAGCGAAGTCAGAGGGGCACCGGTCTGTCCGGTGTGGCACCGGACTGTCTGGTGCCGCAAGAGGACAAAGCCTTCAACGGTCGACCAGCTCCAGACCCTAACGGTTGGCTGACGTGGCGGCGCACTGGACAACGCACAATACCTGTCCGGTGGCGCACTAGACTGTCGGTGCGTCCATCGCCAGCAGCCTTGGCCAACGGCTACCAAGTGGTTGGGGGCTATAAATACCCCCCAACCACCACAACCTTTGGCATCCAAGTTTTTCAGAGATCACATTCAATACAAGAGCTAGTGCACTCACTCCAAGACACATTTCCAAAGATCAAACCCTCTCCAATTCTAGAATTCATCTCCAACACTTAGTGACTTGTGAGAGAGTGTGTTCGTGTTCTTTTGCGCTCTTGTTTCTTGGATTGCCTTTCTTCCTTTCTCATTCTTGCTCTCAAGTGACTTGTAATAAAAGCAAGAGACACCTAAGTGTGTGGTGGTCCTTGCGGGGTCTTAGTGATCCGATTGATTAAGGAGAAGACTCACTTGGTTTAAGTGACCGTTTGAGAGAGGGAAAGAGTTGAAATAGACCCGGTCTTTGTGACCTCCTCAACGGGACTAGGTTCTTTGGAACCGAACCTCGGTAAAACAAATCATCATGTCCACGTGCTTATTTCTTGGTTGATTTGTTTTTCCTCTCTTCGGACTTGAATTTTATTCTAACGCTAACTCCGGCTTATAGTGTGTATTTTAAGTTATAAATTTCAGGTTTCGCCTATTCACCCTCCTCTAGGCGACTTTCATGCTCCGAATGCCACAAGGTGCTGCAAAACACTTAAGATATGGCTAAATTATGGGATATTGTGGGGGCATTAGGTCTAATAAATTTGTGGTCTTAAGTGCATTTTTATGCAGTTAAGATTTTTTCCCTCACTTTGTACGTGTGTTTTAGTATGTCACTCATATGGTCACCCAAAATATTGTTCTGTACTGTAGACTATACTGTTCGCAGAGTAGAGAGTAGAGTTTGAATATGAATATAAATATGGGTAAATTGTTGGAGATAAACTAACGGCTTTTTATTTGACCTTTTCATCCCCTTGCACATTTCCTTTTTAAATTTTTTTTAGAAAAAAATAAAACCACATTTTTATATAACTAGATTTGTATAAACTAAAGCTAATCTTAAAAAATTAAACAAATATAAATAAACTTATTTTATTTAGTATTTTTTATTTACAACCTAAAATTAATTTTTTTTTGGAGCGTGGCATTTCTCCCTTCTCGGGCCAATAGAACTATACCTGAGCTGGCTATCCCATCCCCGTTTGCGACGCCTCACCCAAGGGCCAGGGCAGTAGTTCATAATCAACCCACACGGCCATATCAAACAGATGAAACAGAAAGAGTAAAATACATTATCAGTTTTTAAATTTGTGAAGTTATATTATCACGGTCCCTAAACTCTCAACATATAGATTCTGATCATTATATTTCTATGGTTGTGTCATATGAGTCCATTTTTTATGACACTAAAAATAAGTTTAGAGATTTAAATGACAACCATACAGGTATAAAAGAAGAAATGTGTATATTAAAAATTTAGATACCAAGATAATACGACTTCATAAGTTTAAGGATCTAAATATATACTTTAAGAGTTTAGAGACTAAGATAATACAACACTACAAATTTAAAGACCGATAATGTACTTTACCAAACAGACACCGCTGCTCAGCCAGCTTAAAGAGCCCAAGCAGGTAGTGAATCTCTAATTCTCTATCACCCGGCAAAATGAATGTGACGATAGCTGTAGTTACGGTACGAGCTCGACGGCCGTCGTGCTTTTCACGAAGACGATAAAATTTGTCAGCGACTGCTGCGCGCGATCGGTGCGAGCCCTTCTTCATCTCTGCCTTGCGGGGGTAGCTAGCTTGAGCCTGCGAAGAAATGAAGCGCAGGCAGATCAGATACTCCTTCCGTCTCCTTGACTCGAAAGAAGAAACAGGGTGTGGGAGAGCTAGAATGTGCCTCACATGCTTTTCTCAGGAAAGAGATGAACACCACGAGTGCTGCTACCCCGGCCGAGATACCAATTGCTATTGCCAGTGTCCTCCCAGCGTCATCCTCCGGATTATCTGACACCAAACGACGCAGAATTTATAATCAAAAGAAAACTGGACTAGCGCAGGGCTGTATACAACGGCACTATATATACAGAGCTCTAATTAGGTCTGGTTTGGTAATAAGGAAATTAAAGGGATTCAATGAGAGGAAACCCTTGAACCATTAGCTCCACGAAAACTATATATCTAGAGCTAAATATACATTTAGAGTATTTAGATGATTTCTTTCTATAGTTTAGATTAAATATAAATATTTAAACCACTTCAGCTTAATTTATAAACTATAGATTCAACATGGGTCTCAGAAATAAATTGTCTTGACTAGGGCATTGCATCCTGTTTACGCTTCTGCTTCTCGAGTGACCGATAGCACTCGTCAGGAAATGGATATGATCCTCTACATTTTGAAATGGATGAAGTATCTCGCCACTGAACTAAGGAGGAGGTGTTTAGTTTTAGTAATCAATCCATCTAAGATAAGATGGTACATCATTAGTCCATTCATCCAGTTTAGTAGAATGATCTTATTTCTCATGTTACTAGTAACTAACTATAAGAAATAAAGTGGTGATTAATCAACTCATTCCATTGTACTGACCAAATAAAAAATGATGAATATGAAGATGATTGACTAGCTTATTTCCCAAACAAACACCCTAAAAATATCCTAACCTCTGCATCAAGAGAATAAGTTTTGGACTGAAATTTTAGGCCAATATACATGAAGGATCACCAAAATAAAATATTTGCAACTTGTGGGATTATCTCTGGAAGTTTCCAAAATTTCGATTAAGCTATAGCAAAATGACAAAATATCAACCAATGAAGAAAATTTCTAAAATGTTCTAGTCGATGTTACTTACTTGAACAAAAATATGAGATGCAACACACAATAATTCTAGTTATATATATTCATGTTGGTTGCATCTTATGTTTTTCACCGTGGAAATTGGAATGTTTCAAACCATCTTTAGACACTAATTACAATTCTTTATGAATTCCTTTATTTTTGATGTTTCCCCTTTTCAAAGCTAAACATAATTTTTGGAAGCTTACGGAAAAAAATTAATGAGTTTAAAATTTTTTATTTGGGTTTCTCTTGTCCTAATATATCTCTAGAGTTCTTATCGGACATTTTTAAAGTTTGAAGATTTCTTTCGTAGTTTAAACACATCATCTAGTGTTTACCAAATTTGTTTTTAACTAAAAATGACAACATAACTAAAAACTATGTTTTAGCTACCGTAGGGAGTGAATTCAACTCCAACCAAGACCCCAATTTTTTGATTTGTGAGCATGGCTGTGAAACTCTGACGAGTTCACAAGGGTCAAATGAATCTCACTCCTCTTTTCAGTATAGTATAATAAATATAGCTTTATTTCAGTACTCCCTTCATCCAAAAAAGGAAAATATCTCTTTTTGACGTGTTAATCAATCCATGTTTTGTTACATTTATAAAAATACTATCAACACTTATATATATCTAAATATGTTCATTATTAAAATATATTTCATGATTAATCTAGTGGTGCATATTATCCATCGTGAATATTAGTGTTTTTTATATTTGGGCACAGTTATATTACTAATTGACTCCTCAAAAAAATAAGATCTACATTTACCTTTTGGAATGGATGAATTATTTCAGCACTCAACTAAGATTCCTGAACAAGAGAATAAGATCTACATTTACCTTTTGGTGCATCAAGAGAATAAGCTTGTGAGCTGAAATTTCAGGCCAATATTGGCTTGTTCGTTTTCTCTCGATCCATATAAATTGAATAAAATTAAGTATGTTTAAATTCTAAATAAGTCATATATATATATATATATATATATTTTCAATCTCATCAAATCTATGTGAGATAGAAATAACCGAACAAATCCATATATGGAGGAGGATCACGGAGAGACATAGGCAAACAACGTGTGTTACTATTTGTAACAAGCAGTGCCAACTCTTGGGCATTCTAGTGGCTAATAATAAGGGCAACAACTAATATGCAATCAGATCTTATATGCAATCGTGCAAGCGAGGTTCCTGATTCGTAGATTATGATCCAACCATGTATCATATTTAACATTTAAACCCTTCCCCACCAGATTGTGTTGATTTATAAAAAAGCCTCTAACAAACCACGATCATGTCTATAGTTAGATTATAATCTAACGGTTTAAGAGGCTCGCTTGCGTATAAAATCTGACTGTATATTAGTTGTTACAAATAATAAGCTAGTTAAGCTGGGCAGTGACGGTGTGCTTTACCGTAACATCGATCCAAAAGGCCGCGAAATTTATGCCGGGGCATATATTCCCTCTGTCCTCTTTATCAGCTTTGGAATCTTACCAATTCGGAATCTATTCTATTCCCGGTTCCATTCCATACCAACCAGTCACACTCACACTGGTTGCAACCAAGCGACTGATTCGCACAATATATCGCACACCCTCGGCTCTTTCTGCTTTTTCTTAAGGTCTGGACTTTGGATAATAAAAGTGTTTTTCTTTCAGTCCTACAGATTCTTCGAGCTCGTGCTAATCAAAAACTCATTAACCATTGGACTGCAAAATACAGTAGCATATTTTATATAGTGTAAGAGGATCAAAGAACGTTAAAATAGCCAAACCCTTGTCCTTTTTCAGGTTATACATACATAGAAATGCGCTAATGGTCATTAATTAGGATAGGACGTGACGGTGTGTGGCCGTGCAACCACGTACCTTGCGACGACCGGAGCTGGTTGGCGCCGTCGGTCCAGTACCTCACGGAGCACTGCACCAGGTACACGTCGGCGGCGATCGCGGCGCCGCACGTGCCGCGGAGCTGCGCGGCCGCCTGCGCCAGGCACGCGGCGCAGTCGCCCGCCGCGATGCCGCCGAGGCACTGCGCGACGCCCCGCACGGGGCCCGAGGAGCTCACCTTGTACCCGCCCGAGCCCGAGGCCGCGGTGGCGTCCACGCCCTGCAGCTCCGACAGGACGGCGTCGCGGGACCTCAGGAACCAGGGGTCCCCGCTGGTGCCGGCGCCGCAGCTGTGGTACGCCGCGGAGGCGCCGGCGCCGCCGTAGCGCACGTAGCACCCGTCCGACTGCAGCGACGCCGCGGCCGCGCCGGCGCACACCGCGCCGATCCGCGCCACCGTGTCGCGCACGCACGCCACGCACTCGCCGGGGCGCAGGCCGCCGCGGCACTGGTACAGGCCGTAGGCGGCGGGGGACTCGGCCTCCGCCAGGCCGGCGCCAGGGGCGGTGAAGGTGCTGTAGGTGGCGCCGGAGGACGCGGTGGGAGCCATGGAGGACAGGAGGGAGTTGAGGTTGCTCTCGAAGGCCGTGTTGGGCGCGTACCTGGACGGCGAGCACCCTGCGTACACGAACGTGCCCGGCGCGGCGTCGACGTGGAGGAAGAGCGCGGCCGCGACGAGGCCGCTGATGAGCAGGTGCATAGTTGAAGACTTGAGACTGTGTTTGAGGCTTTGAGCTTAGACACAACAGTGCTAGCTGCTAGGCTAGTAGCAAACTGGGCGGCGATTTTGATTCGCTTTATACGGGCTTAACTTAGTTCTCTGGAAGCTTCTGAAATCTGAACCGCGGTTGCATGCTTCATTGCTTTGGATACAGATCGATCGATCGATCTTAAGGACGCTTGGTTCTGTGCTGCTCGCATCAGAGATTCTTGTGCAGTTGTGTTGTGCGGCATCACGACCAAAAGCAATTCCTATTTGGGATGGGCAGCAATGGCAATGTCAACTTTGGTATGAGCCCAGCGTCAGCGACGGTTGCTGCCGTGTCGACGAGTTCGCGTCCGTGTGCGTTGAAGTTCAGCACGGCGCGGATGTGTCCGACACTCCCACGGCTCACGTCGCGGCAGTGGCATAGTGGACACGACGTCGCCCGCGCCCGTTACCTGGCGAGGACGTTTGCGATTCCATCGCCGTGAGCATGTGGCTCGGGGCACGCCGGCGGTCAGTTTATCCTCTCGCCTTTCATGCACGGCAGGCCAGCGCGGGCGGACCCGTTGGACTCGTCTGCTCTACGTACGGGACTACGGCGGCCGGCAGAATCATGGTATGGCAAGTTTGGGGAAAGGATAGTGTGTGATTAGATTTCTTGTGTATAACTATCGTTATCGTATCGTACAATTAAATTACTAAAAATTATAAAAGATTTTATTTGAAATATAAATATATTTTATCATTTATTCTATGAATATATTAAATTTCAGTTTCTAATTTATTATATATTTAAATATATAAAAATTTATTGTTTTTTACTTCTTCATATTAATATTTTTTCTTATTTATGTAAGTTTAATATTTACTCGTACAATTATATTTTTTAATATATATATATATATATATATAGTTTTTATAGTTTAATTATATAATATCTATACGAAAATTTTGATTGTATACCAGTTTTTATCGATAAATCAGTAACTGAACAGTTTTTTTTTCCTTTTTAAGAAGGATTGAAGGAGAATAGGGATGGCCAGAAAGAGCCAGGAAGCCGGGAATGATTCTTGAGAAGCCGAATGGGCTATATGGATAGGTTACCTACTAATGATGCCACTTGTATCTGGGCCTAACAGGCTTGGTGATCATAGGCGATGACTCTGGGCTGTGCTGGGCTTTTTTATGCTTTAAATCTGCAAACAAAAAAGGCGTTTGTAAGTTGTAACTCTCGCTTTTGTGTTGTCTTCCAAATCCCCTGCTGCTGAGGTACATGATGTCAGCAGTCACGTACTCAACCTCATATAAAATTTGACGATATATCTCTACTTCTCTACTATATTTAAAGCATCAGTTTCAACAGTCGTCCTACGTCATATTTTTATAAATAACCCCTCACATCTATCTCAAATTAACATGCATCTCTTCATGCACACAACCTCCACGTCCGGCCCGTTAGCCAGTCGGGTGGTTAAATTAGCGGAGGTGGGGTTCGAACCTAAGCCCTGATAGAAAAAGGGCGGGAGACACTAAGTGAAGTTGTCTAACCAGTAGAACATCATGGTCAATTATTTTTAATATTGAATATAAATTGTACATATTTATATACGAGTTTTGTAAAATAAAAAAAATATAATCGTGTCGGGCCGGATCAGCACTACGGGCCGAGGCTACGACCCAAACACGACACGACGATCGTGTTGGGCTGGCCCAGACACTATTAAATGGACCATGCCCCGGACCAGCCCTCCAGACACGACCCATTTAGCCATTTATACCCCGCACGATAATGATGGTCCTCGTCTCAGTTGCCGCCACCTCGTTCGTCATCCTGCTTCTTTTCTCTCTCCCATGCCGTAGAGGGTGTGGGAGCAGGCGCCTCCTCCCCGTATTCGTCCAACACCAGCTCTGACACCGACCCATGCAGTGGCTATTGCACATCAACGAGGGTGTTTCACAGTATGCATGCACCATCGTTTTCGCCATCATCGGACGTCCCGTTCGTCTTCCCGGCTTTCGCCCTGTTCTTCTTCCCCAACCTGCTGCCCCTGCCCACGGTCGCAGCCATGAGCCGACCAACGCTCATCGACGCGGGTACGGGCGAGTCGATCTTGCTCATGGCTTTTCTTCATGCGTGTCACCGAGGAGGACACGATGGTGCCTGTCACGCTTAGATTATCTTGGCGATGACGAGTCCAGATATGAGATATTGGATAACCAAAGCCTGTAGCGCGGCAGCAGTTGGCATATGCTACAGAGTTGGTGGTGGTGTTGTGTCGCCTTGGCAGGTCCAGGGCTGGAAGGCACTCGCATTTTCTCGCCCTTTTCAGACTAACGCCTGGTGCGGGTGCCTCTCGGTTTGGAGCTGCTCTGGCTGAGCTTCTTTCTCCGCTTGTGTGCTCTCTCCCTATATATATATCTAGCGGTATACTACCTATGTCGCCTCCAGATATCCATGTCTTCGTCGTGTCCTTCTCTGGCAACAAACAGGTATGATTGCCTCTTCCCTTCCCTTCCTGGTCTACGAAACCTTGGAAGTGGGGGGCGAGGGATGGGGTCCCTGATTTGCTGCCTATGGTACCCATTCGATGGCTCGACATCGCCTGTCTACATGGCCTTTCCTTTACCACGATGTCGATTCGCTTAGTCAAATCAAAAAAAATATGCGAAGAGCAGAGACAATCAATAAAAAATCTTGAGATCTTTTTGGTAGATAGTTTACGTGGGTATTGTTTAGAGCTGTCACAACGCATGTGCAACCGAATAGTAAAGCAAAAAGAGACGGTAAACCGGTTAAGCGAAAGAGGTTGTTGTTTTAACGACCGTCTCATAAGCTAAAATTTAGAACTATAAAACAATAATTAAATAATTGTGCATATTATTTTATTATACAACTCACAATTTTACGAACAGTCCAGATATAACTCCGAACCATCATGTCCTTCCACGGACTATCCGACACTATGAGCCGGACAGTTTGGAGCCACACTGAAAGTCGCCTAGAGGGGGGTGAATAGGCGAAACCTGAAATTTATAAACTTAAACACCCACTAGGGCCAGGGTTAGCGTTAGAATTAAATTCAAGTCTGAAAGAATGTTTCTCTCTTGCTAAGAGTTGCTCAAATGATGCGGATGACGTATAGGAGGAAACTCAAATTAGTACTAGCAAGGAAACATTAGAGAGAGGAAAGAGGGCAAACAAATCCAGCGAGAATTAAAGCGAGTAGACACGTTGATTTGTTTTATCGAGGTTCAGTTCTAAAGAACCTAATCCCCATTGAGGAGGCCACAAAGGCCGAGTCTATTTCAACCCTTTCCCTCTCTCCCAAACAATCACTTAGACCGAGTGAGCCTTCCCTTAATCACACGGGTCACTTAAGACCCCGCAAGGACCACCACACACTTAGGTGTCTCTTGCTTAGCTTTACAAAGCACTTGAGAAATGAATGAGAAAGGAAGAAGGCAATCCAAGCGACAAGAGCAACAAAAGAACACAAGGCACCTCTCTCAAGTCCTTAATGTGATTGAATTGATTTGGAGGCTTGGAGAGAATTTGATCTATTGAATATGTCTTGGAGTGAAGTCTTTTGCTCTTGCAATGAATGAGATGTTCAGAAAACTTGGATGTCAATAAATGAGGTGGTTGGGTGGTATTTATAGCCCCCAACCACTTCCTAGCCGTTGGCACTATGCACTGTCCGGTGCGTGCCACGTCAGCGCAACTGTTAGGGCGGAGCAGTTGACCGTTGGAGATGTTTGTCTTCTATCCGCACCGGACAGTCCGGTGCCCTCTGATTTCTGCGCTCTAACTTCTGCCGCGGCACTGTTCAGCACTATAGCTCTGTACAATCGACCATTGGCGCGCAGGGAGTCGTTGCTCCGCTGGCTCACCGGATTGTCCGGTGGCACACCGGACAATCCGGTGAAATATAGTGGAGCGCGCCTGGCAGAAACCTGAGAGTGGCTTGTTTGAAGTTGTACGGGCCTGGTGCACCGGACAGTGTCCGGTGCGCCAGAGGCAGCACACTCTAAGTCCTTTTTGCTCCAAATAAATTATGTCCCCTAACTGAATTTTTTACTTGGTTTGTGTTGAATCTTATGCACCTGAGATAAATCACATCTAGCCAAACTAGTTAGTCCACGTGGTTTGTGTTGGACGTCAACCACCAAAATCTATTTAGGAAATGGTTAATCCTATTTCCCTTTCAATCTCCCCTTTTTGGTAATTGATGCCAACACTAACCAAAGCAAATATAAAGTGTAGAAATGTAACTAGTTTGCAATTGAGATAGATGTGCATAGGTTACTTAGAATTAAACCAATTGAAAGACTTTAAACATATGACTAAGAATGAATGGATTGCTTTTCCTTTATTTGACATTTTGGACCATATTTGCACCACTTGTTTATTTTTGCAAATCCTTTTGGAAAATCCTTTCAAAATCTTTTGCAAATAGTCAAAGGTGTAGAAATACGATTGCAAGAAGCATTTTTTAAGATTTAATTCCTCCCCCTATTTCAAATGCTTTTACTTTGACTAAATAAAAGCTCCCCCTAAATGAATTATCCCCTTAGCTTTCAAGAGGGTTTCGAAATAGATACCAATTTGAAAAACAATTTTGAAATACCAAAAGAGATACCAATTGAAAAGTTTACTTCATATACAAATTGAAAATTCATTTTGAGGCTATCTCAAATACCAATTGAAATACTCATTTGTGAAATTTGAAATTTTGAAATGATGGTGGTGCGGTCCTTTTGCTTTGGGCTTAATACTTTCTCCCCCTTTGGCATTAATCGCAAAAAACGGAGAACTTGAGAGCCCCTTTTCAATTTCTCCCCCTTTGGGGCCTAATACTTTCTCCCAAATGGTAATATAAATACGAGTGAAGGGTCATACCATTGAGAGTGACATGAGTAACGACAAAGAGTAAGTGATACCATCAGAGTTGGAGTGGAAGCCTTGTCTTTGACGAATACTCCATTTCTCTTTCAATCTAATACTAATCATAGAGATATATTTGAAAGCACATTAGTCTTAGCCTTGGCACAAGAAGAATAAGAAATATGCATTTGTACCAAATGAAAGAGATATGATCAAAGGTATATACATGACCTATGTGTGCAATGTTTCAATCAAAATTCCAAGAGTCAAGTATGTTTAGCTCATTCTTAAGTTTGCTAAAGGTTTTATCATCTAGTGGCTTGGTAAAGATATCAGCCAATTGGTTGTGGGTGCTCACATAAGCTATTTCGATATCCCCCTTTTGTTGGCGATCTCTTAAAAAGTGATACCAGATGTCTATGTGCTTAGTGCGGCTGTGTTCAATGGGATTATCCGCCATGCGGATTGCACTCTCATTATCACATAGGAGAGGGACTTTGCTCAATTTGTAGCCATAGTCCCTAAGGGTTTGCTGTCACACCCGGGTTTCAGGGCACCAAGACCCGGGCGCGAACATAAACACCAGGTGTGCTGGGACCAAGTCTCACACATATGATGAATCATGGCACAGGATCGAATGTCACATCTTTACTATATAATAGGAGTTCTTTACAAAAATAAATAAATAATTACATTATAAGGAGACAACGGTCCAGCAACCCAAAGTTGACTGGGAGACGACGGCCTAGACCTCTCACGAACACGTCGCAGCATCCTCCATGTGCCTCATCCTATGGTACCTGTTCTTGACCTGTGGGGGGGTGTGAGACATCAAGAGTGAGCTCACATACGTTTATAGCTCAACAAGTTGTGGGGGAATAGTGTGCATGAACTCGCCAAAGGTGGGAGCTCATGTGAAGTGTAAGGCTTACCAAAGAGGATGGTTGAAGCTGAGCATTGCTTTTAAAGTTGGTCAAAATTTTTATTAGCAGTTACTAAGTATAAGTAAATACCAACCCAATTAAGTAGTAGAACAAAAGTAACAACATCACCTGCGATGTAATGCATATGACAAATTGAATTTAGTTCCATAAATTAATCATGTGAGTGTTCGAGCTACTCATGACCGTGAGCACGGCTAGTATACCAGTTTTACACTCTGCAGAGGTTGCGCATATTTACCCACAAGTCATATTACCCATCTGCCAAGAGACGGCCAATCCCATACACCTCTACCGAGGAGGCGAGGCAGGGTAACACTATGAGGCCTTTACAAAGTTCCACTAGCTTCAGAAAACCCGCTACAGTTTATAGGAAGCTCCAATGCAGGATTTCCTCGTCTGACCGCCATCGCAGCATAATCAACCCGAGGACCTCCCTACACTGACCACTCCCCTACTGCCCTTGCCCCTTTTGGGTAAGGTAGTCCTCCACTAGCTTTCCTAGTTAGTCAGCCAAGGGCGTCCCATTCCACCCTTGTGGTAGCACTGTTTTCCCGGGTGGTTCTCCATGTTCCAATTAACATAATGATCTTAACATGAATAGTAAATAACAACCGATAATAAAATATAATCATGAATAAAATGTATCTCTATACCCAAAACCACATAAAGCAATAGCAGGTACTACCCAAGAATTCAGTGATGAACAAGGTATAAAGATATTCAAACTAGGGTAACCTATTGGGTCCCATCAAAATTAACCTATGTAGATCATTATGATTAATCACAACATGACTGGGTAAAAAGAAGTGATCAAGGGCACAACTTGCCTGGCACTTGAGATTCCAGGTACTAGGATGATCTTCAGATGACACATGTCCTCACTACTAAACGTAGCAATACAGACAAACATGGCACAGGAAAAATTAACATCACACCAAACATGAGAATAAACTGCATAATAGTATTCTACGTGAAACTACGAGATCGTGGGATCGAGAATCGCTAAATTCGGAGCTACAGTTAAGAAGTTATAGTTTTCCGAAGATCCACGTGGTTAAGTATATAATAGACTAAGTGCAACATGTTAACCTATATCTCATGACAAAACAAAGTTACCAGATGATAATAAATATTATTGTGAGACTAATGCAACTAGAATGGATTAAAATGGAGTTACGGATATTGAGTTATGAATTTCTAAAATCATTTAGCACCTAGAATAGATTAATTCAATTGAGCAATTTTAATTCAAGTTTCATGGTTAAACAAAGGTACTAGGTGATAAATAATATTAATACAAAATTATAATGAATGGGTCAATTAGGAGTTAGAATGAAATAAATACGAATTAAACAAGTTTATGGATTTATTTTTATACTAAAAACCTATTTCTTTATTAATTTCTGAATATCCTAAGTGTTCTGGACCGAGGACACTAATATCAGAGAGCCTAGGGTTAAATTTGCAAATCTCTACCAGACTTAGACTACTCCCGCGAGGACGGCGGGTTTTATTTTCAAGAAAGCCAGGGGCTCTTATGCATAATAGGCGGGCGAAGGGGTATCGGTGAATGGTGACCGCGCGATCTGGTTTCAACGGCTCAGATTAGAAGCCAAACATCACGAATCGGTACGCAACTACGGTCATCCGATCAATGGCCAACGCCTGGGATTTAAAACGCTCAGATTGATTCATGCGCGCTTGATCTAGATCGAACGGTCCCGATTGTATCTATCCACTTGGCACCAGGATACGATCCTGACCGCCAAATGAATATCCTACGGTGGAGCCTTCTCTCACTGCTTCATTTAATCCTAGTCATTCAAAGCAGGATCAGTGGTCCGTAGCCCTCCTTCCTCATGACAACCCTGTGCACGGCGACATACACCCACGACGGCGCCATGGCCGGTGCCTCACCCCACCGAGAACCCAAGCGCGGAACTCAAACACAAGGGACGATACATGGAGCAGAGACAAAGGCAAGAAATAAGGAAGCACTCTCACCAGGAAGGATTGCGCCGAGGCAGCCGGTCACGTAGCATAGTGGTACAACGGTGAATCCATTGCTCCGACGAGCAATTCCACAGCCTTGCCTGGCCGACCGCGCCTACAAAAGCCGCACCCAGTATCCACTAGCCCTAGCGGTTCCCCGAGGCCCCACCTAGAGGTGTTAGCGACGGTGATACATGAGCTAGGTCGCGGCGGCTTCCTATTTCTCTCTGCGCTCCCTCATCTCCCACACGGTTCGATAATGGTGGCCCAACCCCTTTCTTGCGTGGCGAGATGGACCGAGAGCGCAACGTCCCAAGTACTTATACTCGCCACGAGGAGAGTCCACGAGGTCGAGGTAGGTGCGAGCTTTCTGGCGAGGTTGGTGCGTTACGCATTTCTGTTTCGATTTGGTGGAGACAAGTCTTCGGTACGGGGCTACAGGCAGCGATAATACGCCAAAGCGCATGCGCGGAACAGAAAGGGAGGGAGGTTAGAGTAGGGACGGTGAGCAATTTCGTCTGGGTTCCACGCGCGCCGTTCGACGGAGTTTGTTGTCAGCCGCAAATCCGAGTCGCAGCCAGGAGGTAGAAGACGCCCGCGGCCCAAGGTCCACACGTCATTGGCACGCCGGCCCGGCGCGAGCGATGGGAAGTGAGGCTGAGTTATGGGCCCCACAAGGCAGCCATAGAGATAAGGAAAACATGGGGAGGGTATGTGGGCTGCGCGAGGGAAGCATATGGGCCAAAATACAGTCTAGTGGCCCAATATAATTGGTTCTCTCTTTTCTTTTCTTTTTTCCCTTCCTTCTCCAAATTTGAAAATTCCAATTTAAATTTTGTTTTGAACTTCAGTTATCCAATAAAAATCCCAATATAGAGATAACACTTATTATTTCTTTACTTATAATATATTCTTTTTCTTTATAGTGTATATTCTTTTCTTTTCCTTCTTTTCACCTTAATTTTCATATCCTAATTTTTCAAACTTAAATTTGTCTCACAAATTTGAATACCAATGCTAAAATACAAAAGCTTCGGCATGAGATGCATATTTCTTTATTCATTTATTTGTTAGTTGGATAATTTAATGTCATTAATTGAGTATGCACAAAGAAAAGGAAATCAAATAATTCTCAGAACACTAACATATAAATATACTTATTTATTTATCTTATTATTTTTCTTTTATACCTATTTTAGGCTTTACAAATCCTACCCCCTTAACAGAAATCTCGTCCTCGAGATTTGTAAGAAGAAGGGATACAAATGAATTGGTTTGTGATTTTAGCTTTTAATTTTTCTAATTAGATCAATAATGAAGGGTATTTTCTTTCATAATCATTGGTGGGTGATTAGGAGAGCATGGGTATACGTAGGTACAATCATATATTAGGTAGGATAAAATATGGGTAGGTCAGGGCAAGAATAGCCTGGGGCAAGACAATTTATGGTGAGAAAGGACTCCTTGTTGGGTGGTAATGCATCTGAAGATCGAGTTTGACTTCTCTCCTTCCTTGATGAGGTTGATCTTGTTCTTTTCTGGTCTTAGTCTCATTAAGTAGGGGTCAGTGTATATCATCGGAGTTATTGGAGTATGGTTAAGATAGATATGGTTGAGATAGACTACATGATATGGGTTAAAAGTTTTTTGAGGTTAGGTGGAGACAGATAGATTATGCAATCCATCAAGACTCTATTGGTTGGGCTAGCTGTTATGCTCACGGTTGAGTTGGTCTAATGCACTAATTTAGGTTTAAGTGCATGAGGGGAGAACAAGGTTTATAGGAGTAGGATCTAGTTTATTTCACTAGTGTTAACTTGTTAAGTGGCTGTCCTTAGGTTAGCTCAACTTAAGGTTAGACTTCGTTAGGTTAAATTAACCTATTAGGTTGGATTAGATCTAGAATAAATTGATATGACTATTTTGGACTAGATAAGACCTAAACAAATTTTGGATTAGCTCATGGTCGTTATTCTAGAGTGGGATAAATATAATAATTAGGGCATGATGAATCCATAAGGATAAGGTAGAATCTTTTGAGGTCAGGTAGATCTATTAGGATGACACAAAATCTTTTCAAGATAAGATAAATTCACTAAGGTAATAGAGTATCTTTTAAGATAAGATGGATCTATGAGTGTAGGATAGAATCTTTTAAGATGAGATGGATATTGTTAGGCTAGATACTTTAATGAGGGATAATCTAGTTTTTCTAGTTATTTTTATAAGTTTTTTTATTCATGTATGTATATGTAGATGCAATTGTGGATATTACTCCACAACTCATCACACTCAATCAAAAATCCAAATCAGACGTAAATCACAAGAACAAACATTCAAGCATACAAATATTGACAAAAATAGTTTTGATTTTGTTTCTAAGTGTAGGTATCCTATTCCTAAAGGTCACTTTAGGTGCAGGATTTCAAAGTGTGAAATCCACATTTGTCTTTATAAAGAAAAGGTAAGAATAATCAGAGTAAGCAGCAATAGATGAGAAAAGATTAAGAAAAGTTTAGAAAAGAATCAGAGTAGCAAAGGTAAGTAGATAAGGGTTATCCATTTCTATCTAGGTTTCGTCCTACAGTCAACATTCCTCTGATACCACTTCTGTCACACCCGGGTTTCAGGGCACCAAGACCCGGGCGCGAACATAAACACTAGGTATGCTAGGACCAAGTCTCACACATATGATGAATCATGGCACAGGATCGAATGTCACATCTTTACTATATAATAGGAGTTCTGTACAAAAATAAATAAATAATTACATTATAAGGAGACAACGGTCCAGCAACCAAAGTTGACTGGGAGACGACGGCCTAGACCTCTCACGAACACGTCGCAACATCCTCCATGCGCCTCATCCAGTGGTACCATTTCTTGACCTGTGGGGGGTGTGAGACAGCAAGAGTGAGCTCACATACGTTCATAGCTCAACAAGTTGTCAGGAATAGTGTGCATGAACTCACCAAAGGTGGGTGCTCACGTGAAGTGTAAGGCTTACCAAAGAGGATGGTTGAAGCTGAGCATTGCTTTTAAAGTTGGTCAAAATTTTTATTAGCAGTTACTAAGTATAAGTAAATACCAACCCAATTAAGTAGTAGAACAAAAGTAACAACATCACCTGCGATGCAATGCATATGACAAATTGAATTTAGTTCCATAAATTAATCATGTGAGTGTCCGAGCTGCTCATGACCGTGAGCATGGCTAGTATACCAGTTTTACACTCTGTAGAGGTTGCACATCTTTACCCACAAGTTATGTTACCCATTTGCGAAGAGATGGCCAATCCCATACACCTCTACCGATGAGGCGAGGCAGGGTAACACTTCGAGGCCTTTACAAAGTTCCACTAGCTTCAGAAAACCCGCTATAGTTTATAGGAAGCTCCAATGCAGGAATCCCTCGTCTGACCGCCATCGCAGTAAAATCAACCCGAGGACCTCCCTACACTGACCACTCCCCTACTGCCCTTGACCCTTTTGGGTAAGGTAGTCCTCCACTAGCTTTTCTAGTTAGTCAGCTAAGGGCGTCCCATTCCACCCTTGTGGTAGCACTGTTTTCCTAGGTGGTTCTCCATGTTCCAATTAACATAATGATCTTAACATGAACAGTAAATAACAACTGATAACAAAATATAATCATGAATAATATGTATCTCTATACCCAAAACCACATAAAGCAATAGTAGGTCCTACCCAAGAATTCAGTGGTGAACAAGGTATAAAGATAGTCAAACTAGGGTAACCTATTGGGTCCCATCAAAATTAACCTATGCAGATCATTATGATTAATTAGAACATGACTGGGTAAAAATAAGTGATCAAGGGCACAACTTGCCTGGCACTTGAGATTCCAGGTACCAGGATGATCTTCAGATGACACATGTCCTCACTGCTAAACGTAGCAATACAGACAAACATGGTATAGGCAAAATTAACATCACACCAAACATGAGAATAAACTACATAATAATATTCTACGTGAAGCTATGAGATCGTGGGATCGAGAATTGCTAAATTTGGAGCTACGGTTAAGAAGTTATAGTTTTCCGAAGATCCACGTGGTTAAGTATATAATAGACTAAGTGCAACATTTTAACCTATATCTCATGACAAAAGAAAGTCACCAGATGATAATAAATATTATTGTGAGACTAATGCAACTAGAACGGATTAAAACGGAGTTACGGATATTGAGTTATGAATTTTGATTATTTAGCACCTAGAATAGATTAATTCAATTGAGCAATTTTAATTCAAGTTTCATGGTTAAACAATGGTACTAGGTGATAAACAATATTAATACAAAATTATAGAAACTAGAATGGGTCAATTCGGAGTTAGAATGAACTAAATACGAATTAAACAAGTTTATGGATTTATTTTTATACTAAAAACCTATTTCTTTATTAATTTCTGAATATCCTAAGTGTTCTGGACCGAGGACACTAATATCAGAGAGCCCAGGGTTAAATTTGCAAAACTCTACCAGACTCAGACTACTCCCTTGAGGATGGTGGGTTTTATTTTCAAGAAAGCCAGGGGCTCTTATGCATAATAGGCGGGCGAAGGGGTATCGGTGAATGGTGGCCGCGCGATCTGGTTTCAACGGCTCAGATTAGAAGCCAAACATCACGAATTGGTACGCAACTACGGTCGTCCACACGTCATTGGCACGCCGGCCCGGCGTGAGCGATGGGAAAGTGAAGCTGAGTTGTGGGCCCCACAAGGCAGCCGCAGAGATAAGGAAAACGTGGGGAGGGTAAGTGGGCTGCGCGGGGGAAGCAGATGGGCCAAAATACAGTCTGGTGGCCCAATATAATTGGTTCTCTCTTTTCTTTTCTTTTTTCCCCTTCCTTCTCCAAGTTTGAAAATTCCAATTTAAATTTTGTTTTGAACTTCAGTTATCTAATAAAAATCCCAATATAGAGATAACACTTATTATTTATTTACTTATAATATATTCTTTTTCTTTATAGTGTATATTATTTTCTTTCCCTTCTTTTCACCTTAATTTTCATATCCTAATTTTTCAAACTTAAATTTGTCTCACAAATTTGAATACCAATGCTAAAATACAAAAGCTTCGGCATGAGATGCATATTTCTTTATTCATTTATTTGTTAGTTGGATAATTTAATGTCATTAATTGAGTATGCACAAAGAAAAGGATATCAAATAATTCCTAGAACACTAACATATAAGTATACTTATTTATTTATCTTATTATTTTTCTTTTATACCTATTTTGGGCTTTACATTTGCCTTATCCAAAGTAATTGCGCACAACAATGTCCTGCAGCAATGTATTTGGCTTCGGCGGTGGAAAGAGCTATGGAGTTTTGTTTCTTTGAAGCCCATGACACTAAGGATCTTCCCAGAAACTAACAACTCCCTGATGTGCTCTTTCGATCAATTTTACATCTGGTATAATCGACATCAGAATACCCAATTAGATCAAAGGTAGATCCCTTGGGGTACCAAAGCCTAAACTTAGGAGTGTAAACTAAATATCTCATGATTCTCTTCATGGCCCTAAGGTGAACTTCCTTAGGATTTGCCTGGAACCTTGCACATATGCATACAGAAAGCATAATATCTGGTCAAGATGCACATAAGTAGAGTAAAGATCCTATCATCGACCGGTATACCTTTTGATCCACGGATTTACGTCCCGTGTCGAGGTTGAGATGCCCATTGGTTCCCATGGGTGTCTTGATGGGTTTGCCATTCTTCATCCCAAACTTCTTAAGTATTTCTTGAATGTACTTGGTTTGGCTAATGAAGGTGCCCTCTTAGAGTTGCTTGATTTGAAATCCAAGGAAATACTTCAACTCCCCCATCATAGACATCTCGAATTTATGTATCATGATCCTACTAAACTCTTCACAAGATGACTTGTTAGTAGACCCAAATATAATATCATCAACATAAATTTGGCATATAAACAAGTCTTTTGCAATAGTTTTAGTGAAGAGAGTAGGATCGGCTTTTCCGACTTTGAAGCCATTAGTGATAAGAAAGTCTCGTAGGCATTCATAACATGCTCTTGGGGCTTGCTTGAGCCCATAAAGCACCTTTGAGAGTTTATACACATGGTTAGGGTACTCACTATCTTCAAAGCCAGAAGGTTGCTCAACATAGACCTCTTCCTTGATAGGGCCATTGAGGAAGACACTTTTCACGTCCATTTGATAGAGCTTAAAGCCATGGTAAGTAGCATAGCAAGTAATATACGAATTGACTCCAGCCTAGCTATGGGTGCATAAGTTTCATCGAAATCCAGACCTTCGACTTGTGAATATCCCTTTGCCACAAGTCGGGCTTTGTTCCTTGTCACCACACCATGCTCATCTTGCTTGTTGCGGAAAACCCATTTTGTACCTACAACATTTTGATTAGAACGTGGAACTAAATGTCATACCTCATTCCTCGTGAAGTTGTTGAGCTCCTCTTGCATTGTCACCACCCAATCCGGATCTCTTAATGCATCATCTATCGTGTATGGCTCAATAGAAGACACAAAAGAGTAATGTTCATAGAAATGAGCAACTCGAGATCTAGTGGTTACCCCCTTGTGAATGTCACCAAGAATGGAGTTGACATGGTGATCTCTTTGAATTGCTTGGTGGACTCTTGGGTGTGGCGGTCTTTGATCTCTAATTTCTTGATCATCTTCCTTGTCTTCATTATCATCTCCCCCTTGATCAATGTCCTCCTCTTGAGGTGGCTCATTGTCTTGATCTTTATCCTCTTCTTCCTGAGCCTCGTCCTCATCTTGAGTTGGTGGAGATGCTTGCCTTGAAGATGATGGTTGATCTTGTGCTTGTGTGGGCTCTTCGGATTCCTTAGGACACACATCCCTAATGGACATGTTCCTTAGAGCGACGCATGGAACCTCTTCATCATCTAATTCATCAAGATCAACTTGCTCCACTTGGGAGCCATTAGTCTCATCAAACACAATGTCACAAGAAACTTCGACTAATCTAGTGGATTTGTTGAACACTCTATATGCCCTTGTGTTTGAGTCATAACCTAATAAACAGCCTTCTACTGCTTTAGGAGCAAATTTAGAACTTCTACCTCTTTTAATAAGAATAAAGCATTTGCTCCCGAAGACTCTAAAATATGAAACATTGGGCTTTTTACCAGTGAGGAGTTCGTATGATGTCTTCTTGAGGATTCAGTGAAGATATAACCGGTTGATGGAGTAGCAGGCGGTGTTAATCGCCTCCGCCCAAAACCGGTCCGGTGTCTTGTACTCATCAAGCATGGTTCTTGCCATGTCCAGTAGAGTTCTATTCTTCCTCTCTACAACACCATTTTGTTAAGGTGTGTAGGGAGAAGAGAACTCATGCTTGATGCCCTCTTCCTAAAAAAACCTTCAATTTGTGAATTCTTGAACTCCATCCCATTGTCGCTTCTTATCTTTTTTATTCTCAATTCGAACTCATTTTGAGCCTATCTTAAGAATCTCTTTAAAGTCTCTTGGGTTTGTGATTTTTCTTACAAAAAGAACACCCAAGTGAAGCGAGAATAGTCATTCACAATAACTAGACAGTACTTACTCCCGCCGATGCTTATGTAAGCAATTGGGCCAAATAGATCCATGTGGAGTAGCTCGAGCGCCCTGTCAGTCGTCATTATGTTCTTGTGTGGATGATGGACTCCAACCTGCTTTCCTTCTTGACATGCGCTACAAATCCTGTCTTTCTCAAAATGAACATTTGTTAGTCCTAAAATGTGCTCTCCCTTTAGAAGCTTATGAAGATTCTTCATCCCAACATGGGCAAGTCGGCGATGCCAGAGCCAACCCATGTTAGTCTTAGCAATTAAGCAAGTGTCAAGTTCAGCTTTGTTGTCATTAAAATCAACTAAGATAGCTGACCATCTAACACTCCCTTAAATGCTATTGAATAATCACTTCTTCTAAAGACAGTAACACCTACATCAGTAAATAGACAGTTGTAGCCCATTTTGCATAATTGAGAAACAGAAAGCAAATTGTAGTCTATTGAATCTACAAGAAAAAAATGGAAATGGAATGGTCAGGGGATATAGCAATTTTACCCAAACCTTTGACCAAACCTTGATTTCCATTCCCGAATGTGATAGCTCTTTGGGGATCTTCATTTTTCTCGTATGAGGAGAACATCCTTTTCTCCCCTGTCATGTGGTTTGTGCACCCACTATCGATTATCCAACTTGAACCACCAGATGCATAAACCTACAAAACAAGTTTAGGCCTTGTTCTTAGGTACCCAAACGGTCTTGAGTCCTTTCACATTAGAAACAAGCACCTTGGGTACCTGAACACAAGTCTTGGGACTCTTGTGTTTGCCCCTAAAATATTTGGCAACTACTTTGCCTGATTTGTTAGTGAGCACATAGGAAGCATCAAAAGTTTTAAAGGAAATGTTATGCTCATTTGATTTTTCAATCTTAGAAACTGAACTAGCGTTTTCATCTCTAAGACAGGAAATTGAATTATTGCAAATGCTAAGCTCCTTAGACAAGTTTTCACATTTCTCTACTTCTAGACCATAAGCATTCTTCAATTTAACAAATTTTTTATTTTCCTTAACGAGCATGTCCTCTTGGTATTCCAAGAGATCATCCTTCTCGTTAATGGTCTCAATTAATTCATTTAATTTTTTCTTTTGTTCCATGTTAAGGTTGGCAAAGAGAGAAATTAAATCATCTTCATTTTCACTAGAGATACCCTCATCACTAGATGTGGTATATTTGGGAGTGGCTCTAGAGTGTACCTTCTTCTTCTTACCGTCCTTAGCCATGAGACACTTGTGGCCTATGTTGGGGAAGAGAAGTCCCTTGTTGATGGTGATGTTGGCGGCATCCTCGTTAGAGGAGTCGGTGGAGCTCTCATCGGAGTCCCATTCCTGCCCCATGTGCACCTTGCCGCCCTTATTCTTATATTATCTCTTCTTTTCCTTCTTCCCCTTCTTGTCTTCGTCCTTGTCACTTTCACTAGAATATGGACATTTAGCAATAAAGTGACCGGACTTACCACACCGGTAGCACACCGTTTGGAGCGGGGTTTGTAGTCCTTCCCCCTCCTTTGCTTGAGGATTTGGTGAAAGCTCTTGATGATGAGCACCATCTCCTCGTTGTCGAGCTTGGAGGCGTCGATTGGAAGCCTACTTGGTGTAGACTCCTCCTTCTTTTCTTCCGTCGCTTTGAATGCGACGGGTTGCACCTCGGGTGTAGAGGTGGCGCCTTGCTCCAAGTTGACAATGTGTTTGGAGTCTTTGATCATAAGTTCAAAGCTCACAAACTAGCCAATCACCTCCTCGGGAGACATCTTCTTGTATCTAGGATCCCCACGTATTAATTGAACTTGAGTAGGGTTACGAAAAACAAGGGATCTTAGAATAACCTTGATCATTTCATGGTCATCCCATTTGGTGCTCCCGAGGTTGCGCACTTGGTTGACCATCGTCTTGAGCCGGTTGTACATGGCTTGCGGCTCTTCTCCTTTGTTGAGGACGAATCGACCAAGTTCTCCCTCGATCGTTTCGCGCTTGGTGATCTTGGTCACCTCGTCCCCTTCGTGCGTGGCTTTGAGAACGTCCCAAATTTCTTTGGCGTTCTTGAACCCTTGCACCTTGTTATACTCCTCTCGACACAAGGAGGCGAGGAGTATAGAAGTTGCTTGGGAGTTGAAGTGCCTAATTTGGGCGGCCTCGTCCGAGTCGTAATCCTTGTCCCCCACCTTTTGTGCCTGCGCTCCAAATTCAACAATATCCCAAATATTTTTGTGGAGTGAGGTTAGATGGTGCCTCATTTTATCACTCCACATGCAATAGTCTTGACCATCAAAATATGGTGGTTTGCCTAGGGGTACGGAAAGTAATGGAGCACACTTTGAAATACGAGGATAGCATAGGGGCATCTTACTATACTTCTTGCGCTCATGGCGTTTAGAAGTAGTGGATGACTCGATGCCGGACGTGGAGGGTGACAAAGAGTCGGTCTCGTAGTAGACCACCTTATTCATTTTCTTCTTCTTGTCACCTTTCCAATGTGACTTGATGGACGAAGAGGATTCCTCCTTATACTTGTTGCCGGACTCCCTTGAGAGAGTCCTCCCCGAGCCTGCGGGCTTGTCGCCGGTCATGATCTCCCTCTTGGCGTGATCTCCAGACATCACTTCAAGTTGGTTAGGCTCTTAATGAAGCACTGGCTCCGATACCAATTGAAAGTCGCCTAGAGGGGGGCTAAATAGGCGAAACCTAAAATTTATAAACTTAAACACCCACTAGGGCCGGGGTTAGCGTTATAATTAAATTCAAGTCCAAAAGAATGTTTCTCTTGCTAAGAGTTGCTCAAATGATGTGGATGACGTATGAGGGCAAACTGAAATTAATACTAGCAAGGAAACATTAGAGAGAGGAAAGAGGGGAAACAAATCAAGCGAGAATTAAAGCGAGTAGACACAGTGATTTGTTTTACTGAGGTTCGGTTCCAAAGAACCTAATCCCCATTGAGGAGGCCACAAAGGCCGGATCTATTTCAACCCTTTCTCTCTCTGTCTCAAACGAACACTTAGACCGAGTGAGCCCTCCCTTAATCACACGGGTCACTTAAGATCCCGCAAGGACCACCACACACTTAGGTGTCTCTTGCTTAGCTTTACAAAGCACTTGAGAAATGAATGAGAAAGGAAGAAGGCAATCCAAGCAACAAGAGCAACAAAAGAACACAAGGCACCCTCTCTCAAGTCCCAAATGTGATTGAATTGATTTGGAGGCTTGGAGAGGATTTGATCTATTGAATGTGTCTTGGAGTGAAGTCTTTTGCTCTTGTAATGAATGGGATGTTCAGAATGTAGGATTATGGGGAGGCTACGCTAGCGAAAAACAAAATTTTCGACCCCATAACACCAAAAACTACTGCAGTTATAGGTCATGGAATTACCACTAGACGCGTAGGGCAGCGAAAGACGTCTCGATGTAGACAAAACATGTCAACTCCTATGCGCACGTAAAGATCATATCAGACGAACCATTGTAACATTACGTATATGTTGTTCCCTTTGTCTCACGATATTTGGTTTGGCTCTAAGCTGACCTCTCTTTCTCGATACTATGAATTGGAATCCTTTCAATGGTTAACTCTTAACCCTAGCACAGCCATGCATCTCTTGATCCAATCACTCGAGGGCCCTAGAGATATCTCCCTCTAGAAGAGAGGGACAAATTCCATCTGCTGGTCATCGACTCTGACCAGGGACATCATTTAGAATAACCATACAAGTAAAGAATCTCACAAACAATTCACATTGCTAATCAATACAAGGTGCCTTTCATGGATATTCAATTAAGCAATATATATATCATGGATACAAAGAAATATGCTCATCTCTATGATTATCTCTAGGGCATATTTCTAACAGTCTCCCACTTGCACTAGAGTTAATCTAGAAGATATCTAATACCCATAGATCTCATGTGTGCCTCATGCTACGGTTGTGGAAGAGGTTTTGTCAAAGGATCAGCAACATTCAAATCTGTATGTATCTTGCATATCTTTATCTCACCCCGTCTAACGAATTCCCGTATGAGGTGAAATTTCCGCAGTACATGTTTGCTTTTCTGGTGGTTCCTTGGCTCCTTTGCTTGCGAAATTGTCCCATTGTTGTCACAGTAGAGGTTCAATGGACCAGAGGCATTAGAAAACACACCAAGCTCGATGAGGAACTTCCTTAACAAAACACCTTCCTTCGCAGATTTAGAAGCTGCAATGTACTCGGCTTCTGTTGTAGAATTAGTCACAGTCTCCTGTTTGGAACTCTTCCAACTAACAACACCACCATTTATTGTGACCACAAAACCTGATTGAGATTTTAACTCGTCTGGGTCGGTTTAGAAGCTAGCATCAGTGTAACCAGTTACAACAAGCTCCTCCTTACCCCCATATACTAGGAACATATCTTTAGTCCTTCTCAAGTACTTAAGAATGCCTTTTACCGCTGTCTAGTGACCCTCATCTAGATCAGCCTGTTACCTACTCGTAGCACTTATAGCATATGAAACATCTGGGCGTGTACTTATCATGGCATACATGATTGATCCAATTGGTGAGGCGTATGGTACCTTACTCATGCGCTCCCACTCATTTGCCGTCGCAGGACATTGCTTCTGGCTAAGGTGTGTACCATGTGACACAGGTAAGAACCCTTTCTTAGACTGTTCCATGTTGAACCGTTTCAACACCTTGTCAATGTACGTATCTTGACTTAATCCTATAAGCCTCTTTGACCTATCTCTATAGATCCTTATGCCCAAAATATATGCTGCTTCCCCTAAGTCCTTCATAGAAAAACTCTTTTTCAGTGAAGCTGCCAGTACCCTGAAACTAGGGTACCCCCTGCTACTATGCAAAGACACAGAACCCGCGCGGCTATCCCTTAGTCGCGTGGTAGAAGTGCTGCGTGTGGGACCACGCCATGGCTCGCCCCAATCACGGACGACTACTTTGGGCCCACAGCAGCGCCCGACTCCACCACATGGGCGGGTCCGAAGCCATCACGTGTCCAGAGAAGGTGATATACTCCAAGGCGTCAACAGTGGTCCGGACCCCCGCGGGAGAGCGCCAGACCTCCGGATATACAGTCTGAACCCCCAAGGGTGGTCCTGGACCTCCACGTGTGCAAGCCGGACCCATGGAATGGGATCTGGATCCCTCTGTATGGGGTCCGGGTCGCCCATAGTGGCGTCCCAAGGCCCCATGACAGAACGTACACGGGCCTTGAACAGGACCCAGGCGGGGGTCCGGTGCCGACACATGTCTAGGCCCAGTCTGGTGCGGACCTGTCTGCATACGCCTCTGCTACTCGCCCAGCCGGAGACTCGATGCTGCCATGTGGCGTATTGCGCGTGACGTAAGCCAGCGGGCGGAGCCTGACGTAAGGCCTCTGTCTTACGCGGCCCCTACATTTATTGCGGATAAGGCACGCCGCCTGCCCACTCCGCTGACAGACGATGTGCCGCCTCGGCATTTAATGAGCCCTGTCCATTCCGCTGGCAGGCGGCGACCTATCCATTCCACTGGTAAGCAGTGTGCCGCCTCAGCATTTAATGAGACCTGTCCACTCCGCTGGCAGGTGGCATGCCTGTCCATTCCATTGGCAGGTGGCACGCCCATGCTGCCGCATGCACTATACTCATCATCACTCGTACGTTACCAAGGAAGCTATCACTGCATGTCAACGCTGCGCGTGCTGCGGACAACAGGGGCCTGGAGATTGCACAGACGTCTCCTGCATTAGTTGCTCTAGGTATTCCTTCCATTATGTTCCTGGGCACACATGTCGGGGCTCAGCATCCTTGTAAGTGCCACCCTTGAGCTATAAAAGGGAAGGCACACATCGTTACAAGGCAAGTCACTCAGACTCACTTAGACCCTTGGGAAGTTCTCCAAGCTCTCGAGCATCAGCAATACAATACACAGTGGAGTAGGGGTTTACGCTCCAGCGACCTGAACCACTCTAAAAACCCTTGTGTGCTCTCGCGAGTTCTTCGACCATCTAGCAGACAGGCAAAATGCTTAGGACCCTCCTCATCTTAGGATTTAGGGCGGGTGCATTCCGCTACCCTGCTGGAGAATTTCTTCTCCGACATTTGGCTCGCCAGGTAGGGGGGTTGACATTAGGTTTTTGCTTGTTTTCCTGCTCGACACCATGGTCCACATTGTTGAGCACCACGACTTCGTTCCCGAGGACTTCCCGATGGAGGAAGAAGCTGCCTCCTCCACGCCACGGGCCTCCAGCCGCCCTGCGCCCGGTGCAGCTGTTGTGCGCTCCACTCGGTAGCACACTCCTGCGCAGACATCCAGGGTGTCAAGGGCTGCGCCTGGGGCCTTGTCAGCAGCTAGGGAGTTGCTGCGCCACCCTCCTAGCTCCATGGCCTCACCGGGGGCCATGAAGCAGTGGTGTGACGACGTCGACCGACTGCTCGGCATGGCGCACTCTGGCTTAGTCAGGCCCAGGCCTCGGTCATCCCGGCATCAACATGAGGCATCGGCGTCGGTGTGCTCACCTTCAGTGAGGGCTGCGCCGACTGAGGACCTGCGGGCGGAGCTCAATCGCAGGCGTGCGGTAGAGGACGCCTTGGTCTCTCTTGAGAGGCCTGATGACCTACGGGCAGAACTCAACCGCAAGCGTGCGAGCGAGGATGCCCGTGTCTCTCTGGAGAGGGCACGTGAGCATCGACAGAACATCGAGGGTCGCAACCTCGACCAAGACTTCGCTTCGGTCATGCCGCAAACTCTAAGGGGCGCCTGGATTCAGGCGGGTGTCCCATTGGCTAGCGTCGGCTGCGCCGCTCTGGCGGATCATCTCCGTGCGGCGACATGGCCATCCAAGTTTCGGCCGCACCTGCTAGAGAAGTACGATGGTACGTCAAACCTGTCGGAATTTTTGTAGGTATATGTCACCGCCATTACGGCAGCAGGTGGAGACACTACTGTGATGACAACATACTTCCATGTAGCCTTGTATGGGCCTGCCCGAACCTGGCTCATGAACCTCGCCCCAGGATCAATCTACTCCTGGGAAGAGCTCTGTGCGCGGTTCACAGTGAACTTCACCAGCGCTTATCAGCAGCATGGCGTGGAGGCTCACCTCCATGCAGTGAGGCAGGAACCCGGGGAAACCCTCCGGGCTTTCATCTCCCGCTTCACCAAGGTACGGGGCACCATACCTCGTATCTCTAATGCTTCCATCATCACCGCTTTCCGCCAGGGGGTGCGTGATGAAAAGATGTTGGAGAAGTTGGCCACGCATGACGTGGAGACTGTTACCATGCTCTTCGCTCTGGCCGACAAGTGTGCCAGAGCCGTCGAGGGCCACGCATGGCACTCGGCACCATAGACCGGGGTTGCCCAGACGGGTGGCTCCGGTGCTGTCGCCTAGGACGGCAAAAAGAAGAAGAAGAAGAACCATGACCACGAGATGCCGCAGGCTGCTGCTCCGGTCGTTGCAGCTGCGGCTGGGGGCTGGAGCGAGCGCAACAAGCGCCGACGACCACAAGGGGGCAACAGCAGCTCATGCCCTATGCACCCCAACAGTCGCCACAACGCCACGGAGTGCCACGAGATCATCAAGCTCACGAAGCGCGTCAGTGAGTGGTGTGAGCAGACCTCCAAGGATGGCTCCCCACCTCATCGCCAGCCTGGCAAGGAGAGGGCCGACGACGGTGACGTGGCCGCCGAAAAGCGGGACCTCGGGTATCAGTCACCCGAGGGGGTCCTGAAGAATGTCTTCACCGGGGACTCCGACTCCAGTGGCGAGAGCGACCACCGCAAGAAGCTGTACGTCATGTACGGCGGGAGCTGGGAGCTCACCTCCCGCAGGAACGTCAAGTCTCTACGCCGCGAGGTCCTATTGGCGACCCCAGGGGTCCCGAAGGCTGCTCCACACCAGCGGTGGAGGAGCACTATCATCTCATTCGGGGCATCCGACTGCCCCGACAACATGGAGGGGGCCGGTATACTACCGCTCATCACCACCCCTGTCATTGCCAACATGCGGCTGCACCATGTGCTGATCGACGGTGGGGCTGGGCTCAACATCATCAGCCATGCTACATTCAAGCAGCTACAGATCCCAAGGTCCCATTTGGGACCCTCACGCCCATTCTCCAGAGTGGGCCCACAGTCGGTGTATCCCCTAGGGAGCATCGCACTCCCGGTAACATTTGGGACTAAGGAAAACTTCTGCACCGAGAACGTCCAGTTCGACGTTGTGGAGGTTAGCCTCCCCTTCAATGCCATCATTGGCTGGCCAGCCCTGTACCGGTTCATGGCCATTGCCCATTATGGGTATTTGGTCCTCAAGATGCCATCCCCAGCTGGGGTCCTTACCGCGCCGGGAGACCGCGCCGCTGCAGTGGCCGCTGTCGAGAAGCTGAACGCCCTGGCGGCAGACGCTGCTCGACCGGACGACAGAGGGAAGGACCCCTCGACCTCTGGTACCAAGGCGCCTGCCAAGGTGCCAAAGGTGCAGCCGTCCAGAGCAGACGGCGGACCTGTGAAGACCATCTAGGTCGACGTGGGCTCCTCCCAGACCACCCGCATCGCGGGCAATCTGAGAGAGAAATAGGAACTCGCGCTCATCGCCTTCCTCCGGGCAACTGTTGACGTTTTCTCTTAGGGAACCGTCACAGATGCCTAGGATCCCTAGGGAGGTGATCGAGCACCATATGAAGATCCACCCCGACGCTGAGACGGTGAGCTAGAAGCCTCGGAGACAGTCCATTGAGCGGCAGGACTTCATTCGCCAAGAGGTCTGGAAGCTACTTAACGCTGGCTTCATCAAAGAGGTTCATCACCCAGTGTGGCTGGCCAACCCAATCATCGTTCCAAAGGCGAACAGGAAGCTTCGGATGTGCATCGACTACACCAGCCTAAACAAGGCTTGTCCCAAGGACCCATAGCCACTTCCACGCATAGATCAAATCGTGGACTCTACCTCCGGGTGCGACCTCTTGTCCTTTCTAGATGCCTACTCTGGTTTCCATCAAATCCGGATGGCTAAGGAGGATAGGAAGCATACCGCTTTTGTAACAGTGGATGGGCACTACTGCTATGTTGTGATGCCCTACGGTCTGAAAAACGCCTTGCCAACATTTGTATGGGTGATGAGTAAGACCTTCCGGGACCTGATTAGGGACAAGGTGGAGATATACGTCGATGACATCATGGTCAAGACTAGGAGGGGGTCGACCCTAGTGGAAGGCTTAACCCTGGTCTTTGACAAGCTGTGGGTGACACGCACGAAGCTGAACCCCGACAAGTGAGTCTTTGGCGTCTCCACTGGGAAGTTGCTAGGATTCCTGGTTTCACACCGGGGCATTGAAGCAAACCTAGAGAAGATCAAGGCAATCGAGGCGATGAGGCCTCCGGCCTGTATCAAGGACGTCCAGAAGCTTACAGGGTCATTAGCCGCCCTTAGCCACTTCATCTCACGGCTGGCTGAGAGGGCGCTACCTGAAAGTCGCCTAGAGGGGGGTGAATAGGGCGAAACTAAAATTTACAAAGTTAATCACAACTACAATCCGGGTTAGCGTTAGAAATATAATGCAAGTCCGAGAGAGGGCGTAAAAACAAATCGCAAGCGAATAAAGAAGTGAGACACAAGGATTTGTTTTACCGAGGTTCGGTTCTCTCAAACCTACTCCCCGTTGAGGTGGTCACAAAGACCGGATCTCTTTAAACCCTTTCCCTTTCTCAAACGGTCCCTCGGACCGAGTGAGCTTCTCTTCTCAATCAACCGGGAACCAAACTTCCCCGCAAGGACCACCACACAATTGGTGTCTCTTGCCTTGATTACAATTGAGATGATCGCAAGAAAGAATGAGAAAAAGAAGCAATCCAAGCGCAAGAGCTCAAATGAACACAACAATCACTCTCTCTAATCACTAAAGCTTTGAGTGGAATTTGGAGAGGATTTGATCTCTTTGGTGTTTCTAGAATTGAATGCTAGAGCTCTTGTAAGTAGTTGGAAGGTGGAAAACTTGGATGACTTGAATGTGGGGGTGGTTGGGGTATTTATAGCCCCAACCACCAAACTTGACCGTTGGTGGAGGCTTCTGTCGCATGGCGCACCGGACAGTCCGGTGCGCCACCGGACACCGTCCGGTGTGCCAGCCACGTCACCAGGCCGTTGGGTTCCGACCGTTAGAGCTCTGAACTGTGGGCCCGCCTGGCTGTCCGGTGGTGCACCGGACAGGCCCTGTAGGCTGTCCGGTGTGCCACCCGCGCAAGCTCTGCTCCTCTGTGTGCGCTGGCGCGCATTTAATGCGTTGAAGACAACCATTGCGCTCGAAGTAGCCGTTGCCCCGCTGTTACACCGGACACTGTTCAGTGACTCACCGGACAGTCCGGTGAATTATAGCGGAGCGGATTCCCGAAGCTGGCGAGTTCAGAGTTGCTCTCCCCTGGAGCACCGGACACTGTCCGGTGGTGCACCGGACAGTCCGGTGAATTATAGCGAAGCTCCTCTGAAATTTCCCGAAGGTGAAGAGTTGGACGTAGGGTTCCCTGGTGCACCGGACACTGTCCGGTGGCACACCGGACAGTCCGGTGCGCCAGACCAGGGTGCCTTCCAGGAAATCCTTTGCTCTCTTGATTGAACCCTTTTCTTGGTCTTTTTATTGGCTTATTGTGAACTTTTTGCACCTGTAGAACTTATAGACTAGAGCAAACTAGTTAGTCCAATTATTTGTGTTGGGCAATTCAACCACCAAAATCATTTAGGAAAGAGGTGGAAGCCTAATTCCCTTTCAATCTCCCCCTTTTTGGTGATTGATGCCAACACAAACCAAAGCAAGTATAGAAGTGCATAATTGAACTAGTTTGCAAAATGTAAGTGCAAAGGTTACTTAGAATTGAGCCAATATAAATTCTCATAAGATATGCATGGATTGTTTCTTTATATTCTCAACATTTTGGACCACGCTTGCACCACATATTTTGTTTTTGCAAATACTTTTGTAAATTCTTTTTCAAAGTTCTTTTGCAAATAGTCAAAGGTAAATGAGTAAGATTTTGAGAAGCATTTTCAAGATTTGAAATTTTCTCCCCTTGTTTCAAATGCTTTTTCCTTTGACTAAACAAAACTCCCCTTCAATAAAATTCTCCTCTTAGTGTTCAAGAGGGTTTTAAGATACCAATTTTTGAAGTTGCTACTTTCTCCCCCTTTAGAACACAATGAGATATCAATTTGAAAATCATTAAGTTTTAAAATTTGGTGGTGGTGCGGTCCTTTTGCTTTGGGCTTAATACTCTACTTTCTCCCCCTTTAGAACACAATGAGATATCAATTTGAAAATCATAAGTTTTAAAATTTGGTGGTGGTGCGGTCCTTTTGCTTTGGGCTTAATACTCTCCCCCTTTGGCATGAATCGCCAAAAACGGATGTTTGAGTGAAATATAAGCCCTTGTCTAACTACTTTCTCCCCTGTGGCAAGTAAAACATATGAGTGAAGATTATACCAAAGATGGAGAGTGATGCGGAGCGACGGCGAAGGATGAGTAATAGAGTGGAGTGGAAGCCTTTGTCTTCGCCGAAGACTCCAATTCCCTTTCAATACACCTATGACTTGGTTTGAAAATCACTTGAAAACACATTAGTCATAGCATATATAAAAGAGACATGATCAAGGGTATATTTATGAGTTATGTGTGCAAGACATCAAAACAAATTGCTAGAATCAAGAATATTTAGCTCATGTCTAAGTTTGGTAAAGGTTTGTTCATCTAGTGGCTTGGTAAAGATATCGGCTAGTTGATCTTTAGTGTTAATATATGCAATCTCGATATCCCCCTTTTGTTGGTGATCCCTTAAGAAATGATACCGAATGGCTATGTGTTTAGTGCGGCTATGCTCAACGGGATTATCCGCCATGCGGATTGCACTCTCATTATCACATAGAAGAGGAACTTTGGTTAATTTGTAACCATAGTCCCTAAGGGTTTGCCTCATCCAAAGCAATTGCGCGCAACAATGGCCTGCGGCAATATACTCGGCCTCGGCGGTAGAAAGAGCTACAGAATTTTGCTTCTTTGAAGCCCAAGACACCAAGGACCTTCCCAAGAACTGGCAAGTCCCCGATGTGCTCTTTCTATTAATTTTACATCCTGCCCAATCGTCATTGGAATAACCAATTAAATCAAATGTGGATCCCCGAGGGTACCAAAGCCCAAACTTAGGAGTATAAGCCAAATATCTCAAGATTCGTTTTACGGCCGTAAGGTGAGGATTTGGCGGAAGCTTTTGATGATAAGCGCCATTTCCTCATTGTCGAGCTTGGAGGCGTCGATTGGTTGTCTACTTGATGTAGACTCCTCCTTCTCCTCCGTCGCCTTGAATGCCACCGGTTGTGCTTCGGGCATGGAGGAGATGCCTTGCTCGATGATTTTCTTTGAGCCTTTAATCGTTAGCTCAAAGCTCACAAATTTTCCTATAACCTCTTCGGGAGACATTAGCTTATATCTAGGATCACCTCGAATTAATTGAACTTGCGTAGGGTTAAGAAAGACGAGGGATCTAAGAATAACCTTGACCATCTCATGGTCATCCCATTTTTCGCTCCCGAGGTTGCGCACTTGGTTCACCAAGGTCTTCAAGCGGTTGTACATAGCTTGTGGATCCTCCCCTTGGTGAAGCATGAAGCGACCGAGTTCCCCCTCGATCGTCTCCCGCTTGGTGATCTTTGTCACCTCGTCTCCTTCGTGCGCGGTCTTGAGTACGTCCCAAATTTCCTTCGCACTCTTTAACCCTTGCACCTTATTATACTCCTCTCGACTTAGAGAGGCGAGGAGTATAGTGGTGGCTTGGGAGTTAAAGTGGTGAATTTGGGCTACTTCGTCCGAGTCGTAGTCTTCATCCCCTACGGATTGTACCTGTACACCAAACTCAACAACATTCCATATGCTTGTGTGGAGTGAGGTTAGATGATGCCTCATTTTGTCACTCCACATATTATAATCTTCACTGTAAAAAACTGGTGGTTTGCCTAATGGAACGGAGAGTAAAGGAGTACGTTTTGAAATACGAGGATAATGTAGGGGAATCTTACTATACTTCTTGCGCTCATGGTGCTTAGAAATTACGGACGGCGCATCGGAGCCGAAGGTCGATGGTGATGAAGAGTCGGTCTCGTAGTAGACCACTTTCCTCATCTTCTTGTGCTTGTCGCCTCTCCGATGCGACTTGTGGGAGGAGGATTTCTTTTCCTTCCCCTTCCCCTTGTTGCGGGACTCTTCCGATGAAGCCTTCCCGTGGCTTGTAGTGGGCTTGTCGCCGGTCTCCATCTCCCTCTTGGCATGATCTCCCGACATCACATCGAGCGGTTAGGCTCTAATGAAGCACCGGGCTCCGATACCAATTGAAAGTAGCCTAGAGGGGGGTGAATAGGGCGAAACTGAAATTTACAAAGTTAATCACAACTACAATCCGGGTTACCGTTAGAAATATAATGCGAGTCCGAGAGAGGGCGTAAAAACAAATCGCAAGCGAATAAAGAAGTGAGACACAAGGATTTGTTTTACCGAGGTTCGGTTCTCTCAAACCTACTCCCCGTTGAGGTGGTCACAAAGACCGGGTCTCTTTCAACCCTTTCCCTCTCTCAAACGGTCCCTCGGACCGAGTGAGCTTCTCTTCTCAATCAACCGGGAACCAAACTTCCCCACAAGGACCACCACACAATTGGTGTCTCTTGCCTTGATTACAATTGAGATGATCGCAAGAAAGAATGAGAAAAAGAAGCAATCCAAGCGCAAGAGCTCAAATGAACACAACAATCACTCTCTCTAATCACTAAAGCTTTGAGTGGAATTTGGAGAGGATTTGATCTCTTTGGTGTTTCTAGAATTGAATGCTAGAGCTCTTGTAAGTAGTTGGAAGGTGGAAAACTTGGATGACTTGAATGTGGGGGTGGTTGGGGTATTTATAGCCCCAACCACCAAACTTGACCGTTGGTGGAGGCTTCTGTCGCATGGCGCACCGGACAGTCCGGTGCGCCACCGGACAGTCCGGTGCGCCACCGGACACCGTCCGGTGTGCCAGCCACGTCACCAGGCCGTTGGGTTCCGACCGTTAGAGCTCTGAACTGTGGGCCCGCCTGGCTGTCCGGTGGTGCACCGGACAGGCCCTGTAGGCTGTCCGGTGTGCCACCCGCGCAAGCTCTACTCCTCTGTGTGCGCTGGCGCGCATTTAATGCGTTGAAGACAACCATTGCGCTCGAAGTAGCCGTTGCCCCGCTGTTACACCGGACACTGTTCAGTGACTCACCGGACAGTCCGGTGAATTATAGCGGAGCGGATTCCCGAAGCTGGCGAGTTCAGAGTTGCTCTCCCCTGGAGCACCGGACACTGTCCGGTGGTGCACCGGACAGTCCGGTGAATTATAGCGAAGCTCCTCTGAAATTTCCCGAAGGTGAAGAGTTGGACGTAGGGTTCCCTGGTGCACCGGACACTGTCCGGTGGCACACCGGACAGTCCGGTGCGCCAGACCAGGGTGCCTTCCAGGAAATCCTTTGCTCTCTTGATTGAACCCTTTTCTTGGTCTTTTTATTGGCTTATTGTGAACTTTTTGCACCTGTAGAACTTATAGACTAGAGCAAACTAGTTAGTCCAATTATTTGTGTTGGGCAATTCAACCACCAAAATCATTTAGGAAAGAGGTGGAAGCCTAATTCCCTTTCAATCTCCCCCTTTTTGGTGATTGATGCCAACACAAACCAAAGCAAGTATAGAAGTGCATAATTGAACTAGTTTGCAAAATGTAAGTGCAAAGGTTACTTAGAATTGAGCCAATATAAATTCTCATAAGATATGCATGGATTGTTTCTTTATATTCTCAACATTTTGGACCACGCTTGCACCACATATTTTGTTTTTGCAAATACTTTTGTAAATTCTTTTTCAAAGTTCTTTTGCAAATAGTCAAAGGTAAATGAGTAAGATTTTGAGAAGCATTTTCAAGATTTGAAATTTTCTCCCCTTGTTTCAAATGCTTTTTCCTTTGACTAAACAAAACTCCCCTTCAATAAAATTCTCCTCTTAGTGTTCAAGAGGGTTTTAAGATACCAATTTTTGAAGTTGCTACTTTCTCCCCCTTTAGAACACAATGAGATATCAATTTGAAAATCATAAGTTTTAAAATTTGGTGGTGGTGCGGTCCTTTTGCTTTGGGCTTAATACTCTACTTTCTCCCCCTTTAGAACACAATGAGATATCAATTTGAAAATCATAAGTTTTAAAATTTGGTGGTGGTGCGGTCCTTTTGCTTTGGGCTTAATACTCTCCCCCTTTGGCATGAATCGCCAAAAACGGATGTTTGAGTGAAATATAAGCCCTTGTCTAACTACTTTCTCCCCTGTGGCAAGTAAAACATATGAGTGAAGATTATACCAAAGATGGAGAGTGATGCGGAGCGACGGCGAAGGATGAGTAATAGAGTGGAGTGGAAGCCTTTGTCTTCGCCGAAGACTCCAATTCCCTTTCAATACACCTATGACTTGGTTTGAAAATCACTTGAAAACACATTAGTCATAGCATATATAAAAGAGACATGATCAAGGGTATATTTATGAGTTATGTGTGCAAGACATCAAAACAAATTGCTAGAATCAAGAATATTTAGCTCATGTCTAAGTTTGGTAAAGGTTTGTTCATCTAGTGGCTTGGTAAAGATATCGGCTAGTTGATCTTTAGTGTTAATATATGCAATCTCGATATCCCCCTTTTGTTGGTGATCCCTTAAAAAATGATACCGAATGGCTATGTGTCCAATGCGGCTATGCTCAACGGGATTATCCGCCATGCGGATTGCACTCTCATTATCACATAGAAGAGGAACTTTGGTTAATTTGTAACCATAGTCCCTAAGGGTTTGCCTCATCCAAAGCAATTGCGCGCAACAATGGCCTGCGGCAATATACTCGGCCTCGGCGGTAGAAAGAGCTACAGAATTTTGCTTCTTTGAAGCCCAAGACACCAAGGACCTTCCCAAGAACTGGCAAGTCCCCGATGTGCTCTTTCTATTAATTTTACATCCTGCCCAATCGTCATCGGAATAACCAATTAAATCAAATGTGGATCCCCGAGGGTACCAAAGCCCAAACTTAGGAGTATAAGCCAAATATCTCAAGATTCGTTTTACGGCCGTAAGGTGAGATTCCTTAGGGTCGGCTTGGAATCTTGCACACATGCATACGGAAAGCATAATGTCCGGTCGAGAAGCACATAAATAGAGTAAAGAACCTATCATCGACCGGTATACCTTTTGATCTACGGATTTACCTTCCATGTCGAGGTCGAGATGCCCATTGGTTCCCATGGGAGTCTTGATGGGCTTGGCATCCTTCATTCCAAATTTGTTTAGAATGTCTTGAGTATACTTCGTTTGGCTAATGAAGGTGCCCTCTTGGAGTTGCTTTACTTGAAATCCCAAGAAATACTTCAACTCCCCCATTATTGACATCTCAAATTTCTGTGTCATGATCCTACTAAATTCTTCACATGTAGATTCGTTAGTAGACCCAAATATAATATCATTAACATAAATTTGGCATACAAACAAATCATTGTCAAGAGTTTTAGTAAATAAAGTAGGATCGACCTTGCCGACTTTGAAGCCATTAGCTATAAGGAAATCTCTTAGGCATTCATACCATGCTCTTGGGGCTTGCTTGAGCCCATAAAGCGCCTTAGAGAGCCTATAGACATGGTTAGGATACTCACTATCTTCAAAGTCGGGAGGTTGCTCAACATAGACCTCTTCCTTGATTGGTCCATTGAGGAAGGCACTCTTCACGTCCATTTGGTAAAGCTTGAAGCCATGGTAAGTAGCATAGGCTAATAATATATGAATGGACTCAAGCCTAGCTACAGGTGCATAGGTTTCACCAAAATCCAAACCTTCGACTTGGGAGTATCCCTTGGCCACAAGTCGAGCTTTGTTCCTTGTCACCACACCATGCTCATCTTGCTTGTTGCGGAAGACCTATTTGGTTCCTACAACATTTTGATTAGGACGTGGAACTAAATGTCATACCTCGTTTCTAGTGAAATTGTTGAGCTCCTCTTGCATCGCCATCACCCAATCCGAATCTTGGAGTGCTTCCTCTACCCTGTGTGGCTCAATAGAGGAAACAAAAGAGTAATGCTCACAAAAATGTGCAACACGAGATCTAGTGGTTACCCCCTTATGAATGTCGCCGAGAATGGTGTCGACGGGGTGATCTCGTTGGATTGCTTGGTGGACTCTTGGGTGTGGTGGCCTTGGTTCTTCATCCTCCTTGTCTTGATCATTTGCATCTCCCCCTTGATCATTACCGTCATCTTGAGGTGGCTCATCATTTTGATTTTCTCCTTCATCAACTTGAGCCTCGTCCACATTTTGAGTTGGTGGAGATGCTTGCGTGGAGGAGGATGGTTGATCTTGTGCTTGAGTGGACTCTTCGGATTCCTTAGGACACACATCCCCAATGGACATGTTCCTTAGCGCGATGCATGGAGCCTCTTCATTACCTATCTCATCAAGATCAACTTGCTCTACTTGGGAGCCGTTAGTTTCATCAAACACAACGTCACAAGAAACTTCCACTAGTCCTGAGGACTTGTTAAAGACTCTATATGCCCTTGTGTTTGAATCATATCCTAGTAAAAAGCCTTCTACTGTCTTAGGAGCAAATTTAGATTTTCTACCTCTTTTAATAAGAATAAAGCATTTGCTACCAAAGACTCTAAAATATGAAATGTTGGGCTTTTTATCGATTAGGAGTTTGTATGATGTCTTCTTGAGGATTCAGTGTAGATACAACCGATTGATGGCGTAGCAAGCGGTGTTGACCGCCTCGGCCCAAAACTGATCCGGCGTCTTGTACTCATCAAGCATGGTTCTTGCCATGTCCAATAGAGTTCTATTCTTTCTCTCCACTACACCATTTTGTTGTGGCGTGTAGGGAGAGGAGAACTCATGCTTGATGCCCTCCTCCTCAAGGAAGCCTTCAATTTGAGAGTTCTTGAACTCTGTTCCGTTGTTGCTTCTTATTTTCTTGATCCTTAAGCCGAACTCATTTTGAGCTCGTCTCAAGAATCCCTTTAAGGTTTCTTGGGTTTGAGATTTTTCCTGCAAAAAGAACACCCAAGTGAAGCGAGAATAATCATCCACAATAACTAGACAGTACTTACTCCCGCCGATGCTTATGTAAGCTATCGGGCCGAATAGGTCCATGTGTAGGAGCTCCAGTGGCCTGTCAGTCGTCATGAAGTTGTTGTGTGGATGATGAGTGCCAACTTGCTTCCCTGCTTGGCATGCGCTACAGATCCTGTCTTTCTCAAAATGAACATTTGTTAATCCTAAAATGTGCTCTCCCTTTAGAATTTTATGAAGATTCTTCATCCCGACATGGGCTAGTCGGCGATGCCAGAGCCAACCCATGTTAGTCTTAGCTATTAAGCAAGTGTCGAGTTCAGCTCTATCAAAATCTACCTAGTATAGCTGACCCTCTAACACTCCCTTAAATGCTATTGAATCATCACTTCTTCTAAAGACAGTGACACCTACATCAGTAAAAAAACATTTGTAGCCCATTTGACATAATTGGGAAACAGAAAGCAAGTTATAATCTAAAGAATCTACAAGAAAAACATTGGAAATGGAATGGTTAGGAGATATAGCAATTTTACCCAAACCTTTGACCAAACCTTGGTTTCCATCCCCGAATGTGATAGCTCGTTGGGGATCTTGGTTTTTCTCGTAGGAGGAGAACATCTTCTTCTCCCCTGTCATGTGGTTTGTGCACCCGCTATCGATGATCCAACTTGAGCCCCCGGATGCATAGACCTACAAAACAATTTTAGTTCTTGACTTTAGGTACCCAAACGGTTTTGAGTCCTTTGGCATTAGACACAAGAACTTTGGGTACCCAAACACAAGTCTTGGAGCCCTTGTGTTTGCCCCCAACAAACTTGGCAACTACCTTGCCGGATTTGTTAGTCAAAACATAAGATGCATCAAAAATTTTAAATGAAATGTCATGATCATTTGATGCACTAGGAGTTTTCTTCTTAGGCAACTTAGCATGGGTTGGTTGCCTAGAGCTAGATGTCTCACCCTTATACATAAAAGCATGATTAGGGCCAGAGTGGGACTTCCTAGAATGAATTCTCCTAATTTTGCTCTCAGGATAACCGGCAGGGTATAAAATGTAACCCTCGTTATCCTGAGGCATGGTAGTCTTGCCCTTTACAAAGTTGGATAATTTCTTAGGAGGGGCATTAAGTTTGACATTGTCCCCTTTTTGGAAGCCAATGCCATCCTTGATGCCAGGGCGTCTCCCACTATAGAGCATACTACGAGCAAATTTAAAATTTTCATTTTCAAGTTCATGCTCGGCAATTTTAGCATCTAATATTGCTATATGATCATTTTGTTGTTTAATTAAAGTCATATGATCAAGAATAGCATCAATATCAACATCTCTACATCTAGCACAAATAGACACATGCTCAACGGTAGATGTAGATGGTTTGCAAGAATTAAGTTCAACAATCTTAGCACGCAAAATGTCATTGTTATCTCTAAGATCGAAAATGAAAGCATTGCAAACATCTAATTCTTTAGCCTTAGCAAGCAACTTTTCATTTTCAATCCTAAGGCTAACAAGAGAATCATTCAATTCTTCAATCTTAGCAAGTAAATCAACATTATCATCTCTAAGGTTGGGAATTGAAACATTACAAACATGAGAATCAACTTTAGCATTTAGACTAGCATTTTCATTTCTAAGGTTGGCAATTAAATCATGGCAAGTGCTTAGCTCACTAGTTAATTTCTCACATTTTTCAACTTCTAGAGCATAAGCATTTTTAACCTTAACATGTTTTTTGTTTTCCTTGATTAGGAAGTCCTCTTGAGAGTCCAAGAGATCATCCTTCTCATGAATAGCACTAATTAATTCATTTAATTTTTCTTTTTGTTGCATGTTTAGGTTGGCAAAAAGGGTACGCAAATTATCCTCCTCATCACTAGCATTATCATCACTAGAGGACTCATATTTAGTGGAGGATTTGGATTTAACCTTCTTCTTTTTGCCGTCCTTTGCCATGAGGCACTTGTGGCCGATGTTGGGGAAGAGAAGTCCCTTGGTGACGGCGATGTTGGTGGCGTCCTCGTCGGAGGAGGAGTTGGAGGAGCTCTCCTCGGAGTCCCACTCGCGGCACACATGGGCATCGCCGCCCCTCTTCTTGTAGTGCCTCTTCTTCTCCTTTCTTCTCCCCTTCTTGTCGTCGCCCCTGTCACTATCACTAGATAATGGACATTTAGCAATGAAGTGACTGGGCTTACCACATTTGTAGCACACTTTCTTGGAGCGGGGCTTGTAATCTTTCCCTCTCCTTTGCTTGAGGATTTGGCGGAAGCTTTTGATGATAAGCGCCATTTCCTCATTGTCGAGCTTGGAGGCGTCGATTGGTTGTCTACTTGATGTAGACTCCTCCTTCTCTTCCGTCGCCTTGAATGCCACCGGTTGTGCTTCGAGCGTGGAGGAGATGCCTTGCTCGATGATTTTCTTTGAGCCTTTAATCGTTAGCTCAAAGCTCACAAATTTTCCTATAACCTCTTCGGGAGACATTAGCTTATATCTAGGATCACCTTGAATTAATTGAACTTGCGTAGGGTTAAGAAAGACGAGGGATCTAAGAATAACCTTGACCATCTCATGGTCATCCCATTTTTCGCTCCCGAGGTTGCGCACTTGGTTCACCAAGGTCTTCAAGCGGTTGTACATAGCTTGTGGATCCTCCCCTTGGTGAAGCATGAAGCGACCGAGTTCCCCCTCGATCGTCTCCCGCTTGGTGATCTTTGTCACCTCGTCTCCTTCGTGCGCGGTCTTGAGTACGTCCCAAATTTCCTTCGCACTCTTTAACCCTTGCACCTTATTATACTCCTCTCGACTTAGAGAGGCGAGGAGTATAGTGGTGGCTTGGGAGTTAAAGTGGTGAATTTGGGCTACTTCATCCGAGTCGTAGTCTTCATCCCCTACGGATGGTACCTGTACACCAAACTCAACAACATTCCATATGCTTGTGTGGAGTGAGGTTAGATGATGCCTCATTTTGTCACTCCACATATTATAATCTTCACTGTAAAAAACCGGTGGTTTGCCTAATGGAACGGAGAGTAAAGGAGTACGTTTTGAAATACGAGGATAGTGTAGGGGAATCTTACAATACTTCTTGCGCTCATGGTGCTTAGAAGTTACGGACGGCGCATCGGAGCCGAAGGTCGATGGTGATGAAGAGTCGGTCTCGTAGTAGACCACTTTCCTCATCTTCTTGTGCTTGTCGCCTCTCCGATGCGACTTGTGGGAGGAGGATTTCTTTTCCTTCCCCTTCCCCTTGTTGCGGGACTCTTCTGATGAAGCCTTCCCGTGGCTTGTAGTGGGCTTGTCGACGGTCTCCATCTCCCTCTTGGCATGATCTCCCGACATCACATCGAGCGGTTAGGCTCTAATGAAGCACCGGGCTCTGATACCAATTGAAAGTCGCCTAGAGGGGGGGTGAATAGGGCGAAACTGAAATTTACAAAGTTAATCACAACTACAATCCGGGTTACCGTTAGAAATATAATGCGAGTCCGAGAGAGGGCGTAAAAACAAATCGCAAGCGAATAAAGAAGTGAGACACAAGGATTTGTTTTACCGAGGTTCGGTTCTCTCAAACCAACTCCCCGTTGAGGTGGTCACAAAGACGGGGTCTCTTTCAACCCTTTCCCTCTCTCAAACGGTCCCTCGGACCGAGTGAGCTTCTCTTCTCAATCAATCGGGAACCAAACTTCCCCGCATGGACCACCACACAATTGGTGTCTCTTGCCTTGATTACAATTGAGATGATCGCAAGAAAGAATGAGAAAAAGAAGCAATCCAAGCGCAAGAGCTCAAATGAACACAACAATCACTCTCTCTAATCACTAAAGCTTTGAGTGGAATTTGGAGAGGATTTGATCTCTTTGGTGTGTCTAGAATTAAATGCTAGAGCTCTTGTAAGTAGTTGGAAGGTGGAAAACTTGGATGACTTGAATGTGGGGGTGGTTGGGGTATTTATAGCCCCAACCACCAAACTTGACCGTTGGTGGAGGCTTCTGTCGCATGGCGCACCGAACAGTCCGGTGCACCACCGGACACTGTCCGGTGTGCCAGCCACGTCACCAGGCCGTTGGGTTCCGACCGTTGGAGCTCTGACCTGTGGGCCCGCCTGGCTGTCCGGTGGTGCACCGGACAGGCCCTGTAGGTTGTTCGGTGTGCCACCTGCGCGTGCTCTACTCCTCTGCGCGCGCTGGCGCGCATTTAATGCGTTGCAGACGACTGTTGCGCTCGAAGTAGCCGTTGCCCCGCTGTTACACCGGACAGTCCGGTGTGCACCGGACATTGTCCGGTGACTCACCGGACAGTCCGGTGAATTATAGCGGAGCGGATTCCCGAAGCTGGCGAGTTCAGAGTTGCTCTCCCCTGGAGCACCGAACACTGTCCGGTGGTGCACCGGACAGTCCGGTGGTGCACCGGACAGTCCGGTGAATCATAGCGAAGCTCCTCTGAAATTTCCCAAAGGTGAAGAGTTGGACGTAGGGTTCCCTGGTGCACCGGACACTGTCCTGTGGCACACCGGACACTGTCCGGTGGCACACCGGACAGTCCGGTGCGCCAGACCAGGGTGCCTTCCGGGAAATCCTTTGCTCTCTTGATTGAACACTTTTCTTGGTCTTTTTATTGGCTTATTGTGAACTTTTTGCACCTGTAGAACTTATAGACTAGAGCAAACTAGTTAGTCCAATTATTTGTGTTGGGCAATTCAACCACCAAAATCATTTAGGAAAGAAGTGGAAGCCTAATTCCCTTTCACTACCCTTCTTCAAGCTCCTGCGGAAGTCCGGTCCATTCTCTTGGACCGAAGAGGCGGAATAAGCCTTTCAAGAGTTGAAGCAGCACCTGGTGTCCCTACCAGTACTGGTAGCTCCAAACCCTGGGGAGCCGTTGTATTTATACATCGCGGTGGCCGCAAAAGTAGTGAGCATGGTGCTGGTTGTGGAAAGGATGGCGCAAGAAGGCCAGGAGCCTGAGGGTTCGGGACCAGCTATAGGGGTCCGGACCATTCAGAGGCCGATCTACTACGTCAGCGAGGTCCTCCATGAGGCAAAGACCAGGACCATGCTCACTACTTCTGCGGCTGCCGCGATGTATAAATACAACGGCTCCCCAAGCTCCTCTATGCTGTACTTGTTGCGTCCAGGAAGCTGCGCCACTACTTCTAGGCACACAGGGTTGTGGGGGTAACCTCCTTTCCGTTAAGGGCCATCCTCCATAACTCTAACGCCACAGGCAACATCACCAAGTGGGCGGTGGAGCTCGCTGAGTTCCAGCTAGACTTCCAGCCTCGCCACGCTGTCAAGAGCCAGGTCCTGGCTGACTTCATCGTGCAGTTGACACCTCCACCAAACACACCTGGGGGTCCAGATCCTGATTCGGACCCCACACCTACGGAGCCCAGGGGTCCGGTCTTCACCGAGCCCCATTGGACGCTCTTCTTTGATGGATCCACCCGTCAGCAAGTTGGCATGGCCGGGGTGGTCCTCGTTGATCCAAGCGGAGATCAAGTGAAGTACATGGTGCACCTCGAGTCCAAGGCCACCAACAACATGGCAGAGTACGAGGCACTTATATTCGACTTGTCTGTGGCCCTATCCCTAGGATCCGTCAGCTTCTCGTGAAGGAGGACTCCCAGTTGATCATCAAGCAAGTCCGCCAGGAATGTAGCTGCAACGAGCCCAGGCTTGCAGCTTACCTCCTCCACGTAAGGAAGCTGGAAAAGACTTCACGGCCCTAGAACTGCAACACGTTCCTCGGGCTGACAACTCGGCAGCAGATGAACTCTCCGTGAGGGCATCAACTTGGGCACCCGTGCCCGAGGGTGTCTTCGAAAGGCGGCTGCTGAGACCCACCGCCCAGCCTGCCGAGCTGGGCGAAGGGGGCGAGACTAGCACCTTGAAGCTAGCGGTCCCGGTGGCGTTACATCTACAGAACCCACCGAAGGCTGTGTGTGCTATAGGGGGTCTTGCCTATCCCTTAGCGCCAGAGCCAGTATCTCAGAGTGGTCCTGATGCATGGATCTCCGAGATCCAGGACTACCTGAAGGAAAATATCCTTCCTGAAGATCATGTGTCCATAGAGCGCATAGTGTGGTTGGCTAAGCGATACACGGTGGTGGAAGGGGATCTCTACCACCGTGGCGCCAACGACATTCTCATGCAGTGCATTACCCAGGAGGAGGGCCGTGAGTTGCTCACGGAGATCCATGGAGGAGAGTGCGGAAGTCATTCCTCATCCTGCACGCTGGTCGGTAAGGCCTTTCGGCATGTCTTTTATTGGCCAACCGCCCTCCAGGATGTAGCTAAGATGGTAAAGTCCTGCAAGGCGTGTCAATTCCACGCAAAGCAGATACACACACCAGCTCAGGCTCTATAGATGATTCTGCCCTCCTGGCCATTCGCCGTATGGGAGGTGGATATCCTGGGACCATTCCCCAGGGCCGTTGGCGGGTACCAGTACCTCTTTGTCGCCATCGACAAGTTCACCAAGTGGTCAGAGGCTACCCCTGTGGTCAACATCACCCAGGGTGCTGCTGTTGCTTTCCTCAACTCGATTGTCTATAGATTTGGGGTCCCAAGCCGTATCATTACGGACAACGGGACCCAGTTTACAAGTCGGCTTTTCCAGGAGTATTGCGAGGGCATCGGCACCCAGCTCTGCTTCACGTCTGTGGCTCATCCCAGGAGCAATGGCCAAGTGGAGAGGGCAAACACAGAGATCCTCAGGGGACTCAAGACACGCACCTACGACTGCTTGAAAAAGCACGATGCAAATTGGGTCAGTGAGCTTCCGTCCGTGCTGCGGGGGAACCGGACTACACCCAGCCGAGCCACCGGGGAGACCCCGTTCTTCCTGGTCTACGGTGCCGAAGCCTGCCTTCCCATGGAAATCATTATAGGCTCCCCACGGGTCCAAGCTTTCGATGAGTCTATGCAGGAACAACTACGACATGAAGACATGGACTTCATCGACGAGCGCAGATGGCGAGCGGCGATCCAAAATGCACGGTACAACCAGGTGCTCAGGCGCTACCACCAACGGTTCGTGCATAGTAGGGAGCTCAGGGTCGGGGACCTAGTCCTAAGGCGAGTACTGAACCGAGAGGGGCTCCACAAACTCTCCCCCAGCTGGAAAGGACCCTTCAAGGTGACGGAAATATGCCGACCCGGGTGTGTCCGCCTTGCTACAACTAAAGGAGAGCCTCTAACCAATCCCTAGAACATAGAGCATCTCCGTAAGTTTTTTCCATAAAAACAAACCTGGGGATTCAGTTTTCTTCCTTTGTAACAAGGTTGCGCATATATGTACACCAGCCCGATGAGGTCCGCCCTCGTAAACCTGGTCTGTTGGCCTACACTCATGTATATCAAGTTATAAAGAAAAGGTTCACCTCTAGATTTTTTTGTGATGGTCTTATTTTGCTTCAATTTACGAGCATCATTTTTTATCTAACCCACCCATGCAGTTCCCACCCTTGCTGGTATAATGACATCCGAATTGAGTAGCCAGGCTTGCAGTTCAGGACCCCTTGGTAGGGGGGTCCGGCAGCCTGGGGGCCAGTTCTAGAGAACGGGTACTTGTCTCCTAGGGTGGTCTGGAGCCGTGTAGCCGCTTAGCTTGGTTCCGTACCCTAAGCCTTCACGCTCCACCACTTTGTGATGGGTACCCTAGTATTTGGAACTATAGTCCTGTGGGGCTGGCAACCTGTGGTCCGGTTCTAAAGAATGGACACTTGTCTCCTGAGGTGGTCCGGAGCTGTGTAGCCGCTTAGCCTGGTCCTGTACCCTAAGCCTACACGCTCCACCACTCTGCGATGGGTGTCCTAGTATTTGGAGCCGCGATCCAAGGGGGATCAGACACACGGATTGGCTTCCCAGTCTAAATCCTGCAGGTCCTGTTGCGTGAATCAAAGGATAAAAGATACCAGTTAGTGGGACCTATAGGTGTGCTACTAAAACTTCCTAGCCAAGGCTGTGTGCAGGTCTAGATCCCAGTCGAGACTACCTCCTAGGGGCCAGGTCACTAATTATTCCTTAGATATACTGGCATCCAGCCTCGACACGTCGAGCCTACATCCTAGGGGGGCCAAGTACCAGGGAGAAGTTGGTAACGACGCACACAACAAAGACAAATAGCATACAGATAAGTTCTATCACTGATAGATTAATACTTCTTAAGAGTATCTTACAAAATCAAAAGTTGTTACAAGCCACACCCCAGCGGAACCCTTGTTCTGTCTCTATAGAATGGACTACTCATCGGTCGGATCCCGCTGGAAGCGCTCGACCACCACCTCCACAGTATCTTGTACGCCCTCCCGAGCGGCGTCTTCGGTGTCGGCCACCGGACCAGTGATCACCGGCTCCAAGGAGATGGTCGGGTCGTGGCTCCGGAAGCAAGTCAGGATGTACTCTATGACCACCAGGCAGAGCCTGCCACTCTCGGCCTCCAAGTGGGCGCCAAGGATTTGGTCCAGGCGTCAGAGGTTGTCGGCGACGGAATCTAGCCCCGGGAGCGCGTTGGAGATGGACGTCGGCAGCTCCGACACCGGGATGGGGCTCACCCCTAGCGGCACCAGTGTTGTGCTCGCCTCACCGGCCCATGCGGCGATGCGCTGGACCCCAGCGCGCTGCTCCACCCGGAGATCTTCAAGTGTTTTCTTCATCGCCTCCACCACCTGGGGGCCCGGAGCTGCCTGCGCCGCCTGGAACCGGTGGACCCGCTCCTCTAGCTCCTCCTTCTGCTCCGCCTCGAGCTCATGCTCGGCCAACAACTTTTCACGCCTTTCAAACATTTCCTCCCTGAAGGCGAGGTCCTTCTCCCGCTAGGCGAGATCCGTCGCCCGCTTATCCAGGGAGGCATCCTTCGCCTTGAGGTTCTCCTCGGCCAGGGCAATGTTGCTGGCCTTGTCATCTAGCTGCCGCTCCCATTTCTGGATCCTCTCCACAGCCGTGGTCTGCTGGGTCCGCTGCTCGTCCAAGATCTTGTTCATGGCACTCAGCTTGGCACTCAGCTCTGTGAGAACCTCCTCCCTCTGGCTCAAGTGCTCCTCCTTCTTGGCCAGCCTCTTCTCCTTCCGGCTTGCCTCCAGCTCCCTGGCATACACCTTCTAGAGGTCCTTCTTGTAGTCTTTGTGGTCCCATGCCAGTTCGAACCGCTCAAAAGCGAACTAGTGGGACGCTGTCTTGGTGCGCTCCTCCAGCTGGGTATGCCAGTCGCTGAGGCGCTGGTGCTCAGACTCCAGCGCCTCCCATTCCCATCGGATCACCGCCTCGGTCTCTTGAAGAGCCTGATGGGCGCGAGACAGCACCCGGGGGAGGGGAATCGGCACTGCTTCTGGCTCGGAGCCGGATCGGAGCCACCGCCCAAGAACCACCTCTGGCTCCTCCAGAGTGGGCGATGGGATAGAGCTGGACGTGCCCCCTACGTCACCCCCATGGCAGGGGCAAGCGTAGCTAGGACCTCCTTGGCTACTGTCGACGGTGTACTCGACAGCGTCGCTGTCGTTGAGGCTGTGGTAGCCGCAGGCGGTTCGCCGGCACCACTCCCAGCAGATGCCTGCTGCTGAGAGCCAGACCCGCCGGTGGGCATGGTATCTGGCAAAGGAGGTGCGCCCTTGGGAGCAAAGGGGGAGGAAGCCCTAGAAAACAAGGATGGGTTGAGATCCATCGGCAAGATAACTACACTCGCAAAAACAAGGATGGTGCTACACTTACTCGGGGCCCTAGACCTTCCAGCGACCCTGGAAGCGGGATGTCCGCTGCTGTCATTGCTACTGCTGCTGCTGTGGCTGCTGCTACTGGTGCCCCTGGGGGAGATCACCCCCAGATGGTGGTGCTGGCGGTGGGGCTGACGGTGGTGGTGGCGGCGATGGCGGTGGATCCGATGGTGGTGGTGGCGGAGGACTGACGCGCCTCTATGTGCCTTGGGCCTAGGAGCCAGTCTCCTCGGCCCTGCCAGTAGTCCTTTGGCGCTTCTGGGGCGGGTCCGAATCAAGGGGTGGATCCATGACAAGCGACATGTCAGCGCGACGCAGCCGGCGTCGCCTCTCTTCCTTCGACCCCCCTGTGCCACTTGGGGCGGAGGAGCTACTTGTAGCCCCTTTGCCCTTGTCCAAGGGGCTGGCGGCCGTGGGGGAGCTCTGGAACTCGCACAGGCAGGCTGGGAACCTCCGACTGGTACACCGGGGATCTGGATGCCGCGGTGGGGGTCCCGGCCGCTGGTCTGGTGAACCGCCACGCCGCTCTCGTCGAGGGTCGGCAGCTAGGCCAAGATCGCTGTCCTCAACCCTGGGTCGTCGTAGAGCGCAGGGATGCCCTGGGGAGGGATTAGGGACTCACGGACGAAGGACTCATCAGTGATCCCCTTCACCAGGAGTTCCAATTCCTCCTAGGACAGGTTGGTGCCTGGCCCACACTGGATCCGGCCGATGTCGTTCGAGCCGGTGAACCAGCAACACAGACGCGCCCTCCTCTACAGCGGCGCGATCCGGTGCTTCAGGAAGTCGCCGACCACGTGCATCGACGTTAGACCACCGGTTGCCAGAGTCTTGATCCTGTCCTGTATGGGCTCGAACTCTGGCGCCAGCGACGGCTTGGCCCTCCATTGCTTCTGGTCGAGCGCTGGTCCATCGCTCGGCAGGACGAGGCAGTCGTTGGCCTCAGCGCTGGCGATCACCCAGTCGGCGCGCCAGTTTTCCCACCTCGCGCCGCCGAGGGAGGGGATGTAGGCGCCTGCCGAATCCAGCCTCGTCTGGAAGTAGTAGGCGCCGAGGTGGTCCTTCGCCTTCCCAGACTTCACCAACACGAAGAAATGGCGGAAGACGAAGGTGCAGGGGGCCACCCCCACGAACATCTCGCAGAGGTGGGCGAAGATGGCCGCCTAGAGGATGGAGTGGGCGTGAGGTGCTGAAGCTGGAGCCCGAGCTCCTCCAGCAGTAGCAGGAGGAAGGGTGAGATCGGCAGCGCCAACCCGCAGGAGAGGTAGGAGACGAACAAGACGAACTCCCCGGTGGCCAGGCGCGCTCCATCCGAGCAGGTTGCGCACCAGATTGAGCGCCACCTCAGACTGGAAGCTGTCGAGACGAGCTAGCGATGCCATGGCGTCGGCGGCAGCGTGGGTGTGCAGCAGGAAAGTGCGAATGCAAAGGGGCGCAGAGAGCTTGGAGGCAAAAGGGCACAGCAGCTCGAGAGAATGCAAAAGCGTAACTGCTGCACGTGGGGTGAATCCCTTTTCAAGGAAGACTCTCTCGCTCGCACCCCGGGAAATCCCATCCGACACGCACCTAGTGCCCATGCGGCCCAGTCTCTGACATGGGGGCCCGGGCCCACCAGTCATGCAGCTGGTGTGCCGGTCTCCGAGTGCGGAAGAAGCGAACCGTCATGTGGGAAGCGAACCGCCGCGCACGATCGCGCACCACCTCGGGGCTGCTGCGGAGAGAGATATTTATTAGCCAAGGCGGCGGCAACGAGGCGCCCTGCGCGTGGCCCGATGGAACCGACAGACGTGGGGCCGTGGGTCACTCAGCCGCGGGGACAGATGTGGCAGTTGACGTGACCGAGGGCGGACTGACAGCGTGTACGTCACCAGATGCGCTGAGTTAATGCGACGCGCGCTAAGGTGGCGCCCCAGTCACCGGTCATGCCATGTTGACACGAAGTACAAGATTTGGCCCCACCTACAGGCTCGCATCCTCCCCTGAGGTGGGCCCGGGGGCCACTGTCGGTACCCTGAAACTAGGGTACCCCCTGCTACTATGCAAAGACATAGAACCCGCGCGGCTATCCCTTAGTCGCGTTGTAGAAGTGTTGCGTGTGGGACCATGCCATGGCTCGCCCCAGTCACGGACGACTACTCTGGGCCCACAACAGCGCCCGACTCCACCACATGGGCGGGTCCAAAGCCGTCACGTATCCAGAGAAGGTGATATACTCCAAGGCGTCAACAGTGGTCCGGACCCCCGCGGGAGAGCGCCGGACCTCTGGATATACAGTCCGGACCCCCAAGGGTGGTCCTGGACCTCCACGTGTGCAAGCTGGACCCTTGGAATGGGATCCGGATCCCTCCGTATGGGGTCCGGGTCACCCACAGTGGGGTCCCAAGGCCCCAGGACAGAACGTACACAGGCCTTGAACAGGACCCAGGCTGGGGTCCGGTGCCGACACGTGTCCAGGCCCAGTCTGGTGCGGACCTGTACACATACGCCTCTGATCCCTACCCAGGTGGAGACCCGATGCTACCACGTGGCCTACTGCGCGTGACATAAGCTAGCGGGCGGAGCCTGACGTAAGGCCTCCGGCTTACGCGGCCCCTACATTTATTGCGGATAAGGCGCGCCGCCTGCCCACTCCACTGACAGGCGATGTGCCGCCTCGGCATTTAATGAGCCCTGTCCATTCCACTGGCAGGTGACGACCTGTTCGCTGGCAGGCGGTGACCTATCCATTTCATTGGTAAGTAGTGTGTCGCCTCAGCATTTAATGAGACCGGTCCACTCCGCTGGTAGGCGGCATGTCTGTCCATTCCATTGGCAGGCGGCACGCCCATGCTGCTGCATACACTATACTCATCATCACTCGTACGTTACCAAGGAAGCTACCGCTGCATGTCAACGTTGCGCTTGCTGCAAACAATAGGGGCCTGGAGATTGCACAGACGTCTCCTGCATTAGTTGCTCTAGGTATTCCTTCCATTATGTTTCTGGGCCCACATGTCGGGGCTCAACATCCTTGTATGTGCCACCCTTGAGCTATAAAAGGGAAGGCACACAACGTTACAAGGCAAGTCACTTAGACTCACTTAGACTCTCGGGAAGTTCTCCAAGCTCTCGAGCATCAGCAATACAATACACAGTGGAGTAGGGTTTTACGCTCCGGCGGCCTGAACCGCTCTAAAAACCCTTGTGTGCTCTCGCGAGTTCTTCGACCATCTAGCAGACAGGCAAAACGCTTAGGCCCCTCCTCATCTTAGGATTTAGGGCGGGTGCGTTCCACCACCCAGCTAGAGAATTTCCTCTCCGACAGAAGCCTTAACGGACTCCAGCATAGGAATGTCATTCCCAATCAATAATATGTCATCCACATACAAGACCAGAAATACAATACCGCTCCCACTTTCCTTCTTGTAAACACAAGCTTCTTCTTCATTCTGATGAAAACCAAACCCTTTGACCACTTCATCAAAACGAATGTTCCAACTCCAAGATGCTTGCTTCAACCCATAAATGGATTTTTGAAGTTTGCATATATTTCTAGCATTGATCGGATCGACAAAACCCTTGGGTTGTATCATATACACGTCCTCTTCAAGGTTTCCATTAAGGAAAGCTGTTTTGACATCCATATGCCAAATCTCATAATCGAAATATGTAGCAATAGCTAGAATGATCCAAATAGATTTAAGCAATGCTACTGGCGAGAATGTCTCATCATAGTCAACTCCTTGAACTTGTCGAAAACCCTTTACAACAAGTCGAGCCTTATAGATGTTAACATTTCCATCCATGTCTTTCTTCTTCTTATAGATCCATTTGCACTCTATTGGTCTAACATCATCAGGTGGGTCCACCAATTTCCAAACTTGATTTTCTCCCATGGAATCTTTCTCGGATCTCATGGCGACTTGCCATTTCTCGGAATCTGGGTCCATCATTGCTTCTGCATATGTTGCAGGTTCGTCGTTGTCTAACAACAACACTTCCTTGTTGCCCAACAATAGCACTTCTCTACGTGCTTCGCGAAGCCTTGCTGACCTTCGTGGTTGTGGTGGTGTTTCTCTTGCCACAGATGTCTCAACTTGTTCTGCTACATTAGCATCACTTGTTGGATCATGTGACACTGGCTCATCCTGAACTTCTTCAAGATACACCTTTTGTTTACTTTTCTCTCTTTTGTGAAACTCTTTCTCTAAGAACACACAATTCCGGGCAACAAACGCTTTTCCCTCTGACTGGTTGTAAAAGTAATATCCCAAAGTTTCCTTTGGATATCCCACAAACATGCACTTGTCCGATTTTAGAGTGAGTTTATCCGACTGAAGTCGCTTGACATAAACCTCACAACCCCAAATCTTCAGAAAAGACAAACTGGGAGTCTTCCTAGTCCACATCTCATATGGTGTCTTAACTACGGACTTAGACGGTACCCTATTTAGTGTGAAAGCTGTTGTTTCTAGAGTGTATCCCCAAAACGACAAAGGTAGGTCCAACTGGCTCATCATTGATCGAACCATATCCAATAAAGTCCAATTACGTCGCTCAGACACGCCATTCCTCTGAGGCGTTCAGGCGGCGTAAGCTGCGGAACAATTCCACAACTCTTTAGATGATTGCTAAACTCATGGCTCAAATATTCGCCTCCACGATCAGATTGCAGTGCTTTAATTTTCTTTCCATGTTGATTTTCCACTTCATTCTGAAACTCTTTGAACTTTTCTAAAGATTCAGACTTGTGTTTCATTAAGTAGACATACCCATATCTACTAAAATCATCAGTGAAGGTTATGAAGTATTGGAATCCTCCCCTAGTTGTCGTACTCATTGGCCCACACACATCAGTATGTATGAGTTCCAACAAATCTAATGCCCTCTCAGGTAAACCCGTGAAGGGTGCCTTGGTCATCTTGCCAAGTAAGCATGCTTCACATGTCTCGTATGATTCAAAATCAAACAAATTTAAAAGCCCATCAGAATGAAGCTTCTTCATGCGATTCTCACTTATATGACCCAAACGACAGTGCCACATGTAGGTAGGACTTAAATCATTAGGCCGAGGCCTTTTAGCACTAATATTACAGATAGTTGCATCATCAAGATTTAAAATGAACAACCCATTCATAATGGATGCAAAAGCCACAAACATGTCATTCTTAGAGATCACACAACCATTGTTTTCACTCATAAATGAATAACCATCCTTCATCAAACATGAAGGAGACATAATGTTTCGACTCATACTAGGAACTAGATAACAATTATTTAACTCCAAAATAAATCATGATGGGAGGTGGAGTTGCATCGTCCCGACAGTCAACGCAACAACTCTTGCATTGTTGCCTACCCGAAAATCAACTTCTCCTCTTTTCACGCTTCTACTTCTTATCATTCCTTGCATCAAATTGCAAATATGGGCAACCGATCTGGTATCAAATACCCAAGAATTAATATAAGAATCAACGAGAAAAATTTCTGTAATGTGAATAGCAAGTGTACCTGCTGCGGTTGTACCCTTACCGCTGCGATCCTTAATAGAGGCCAAGTACTGCTTGCAATTCCTATTCTAGTGACCAAGTTCTTTGTAATAAAAGCACTCTACATCAGCAGCTGGTCCAGCCTTGGGTGTTTGGTTTGGCTTGGATACTGTATCCTTTGCCTTGCCCTTCTTCTTTTGAGATTTACCCTTCTTCTTAAAGTTGGGTTTGTTTTGGACCACCATCACATGGTCGCTGCTGCCAGCGCTTTTCTTTATGTCACCCTCTGCTGTTTTCAACATGCCACATAGTTCATTGAGGCCCTTCTCTGCCCCATGCATATGGTAGTTCGTAATGAAGTTTCCATAGCTGGGCGGAAGAGATGCCAAAATGAAGTCAGTGGCCAACTCTTGGCTTATTGGAAAGCCTAGCTTCTCCAACCTGTGACTGTAACCAACCATCTTGATTACATGTGGCCCAACTGCTGCGCTTTCTGCTAGCTTGCATTCCAGAAAGGCTTTGGACACATTGAACCTTTCAGTCCTAGCCTGAATCTGGAACATATCCTTGAGTGCCACGATCATATCGTGCGCCTCATGGTTTGTCTCAAACTGCACCTGCAACTCAGGCTCCATGCAAGCAAGCATCAGGCAACTCACTTCAAGATTAGCATCCATTTCCTTTTTGTAAGCGGTTTTAGTTGCAGCAGTTGCATCTTCACCAGGATCCTCTAGCATTAGGGTGTCAAGAATGTCTTCCTTTTTTCAGCCCTGAGAACAATTCTCAGGTTACGGATCCAATCCATATAGTTTGTTCCATTTAACTTATCCTTTTCAAGAATTGCTCGCAAAGTAAATGTTGGTGTGCTAGGTGCCATTTATCTACAACAAAATAATGCAAAATACTAAGACAAAAATATCCATGACATAGTAAATCATATTAAACATTTAATAGAGTCTACTCCCACTAAAATCAATATCCCTCGGTTGATACTTAGTGATTCAGAACCCGCAACTAACAAATCTACTAGTGAGCTTTAGCAGACCGCTAGAAGACAAGGTAGATCGGTAAGCAACTCCTTGCTAATCATATCGTATATATGACTTCTGTTGTTGGGTGACATCTCTATGTCTTGGCTCCCAACCTTATGCCCCAAAGTCCTTAACCATTAAGCTGACTTTGTTTAAGTTAACGAACCCTTTCTGTAGTTCGTATCTGATACAAACCTATCTAGTCAAGGAAAACTGGTGGCACCCTAATTTCATAGACCCACCACCAATTGTACAAGACTTATGATAGTGCAAGGTTTGGAGAGGCATTTAAGCTTAAACATTTATGAGGGATCGTCCTACTTATTTCATCACACGCAATGACATATATGCACATAAACAAGTAGAACATTAAGAATGACATTCACACAACAGTTGTGATTCAGTATGGCTTTCTGTCACATGGTGATCCCCATCTCCAATAATATGTCCATCACGATGATCTCCATCTCCATGATATAGGTATGCCATCCTTCAGGTGATGAGTCCTTCAAGACCTATCTAACGTATGCTGGTAAACAAATTACATATACGCTTTGGATCATCACATGCTGACACGCGTGTCATTACATTAAACTTGGACAATACATATGGCTCCATCCGTATTTGCCCTGGTCACGACACGCAGGTCATGAACAATTCATTAATATGCATCATATACACATAATAGCCATACCGATCACAAGATGTCCTGCAAAAACAGGTTAGACAAACACGTTTCTATATGTTCGCCACTACATCAGATAGCCACGGTGGAGGGTCAAGGGGGGAGCCGCCCCCGCGGGTCTCAGGGCAGCGCCCTGAAAACCTCACATGATTCCATGCATCATATGTATGAAAATTCCACTAAAAATCTCATGCGATTGATCAAATCAACCCAAATCCGAGACTTTCGACCCGAAGTATATTACACTCATGACATCGATCTGTTACGTCCATCTGCTGGTTGTGTATGCAGTTAGTCCCGATGGTGATTCCAGCTGGTAGGGGCAAGTAGCACACATAGCAGAGAAGGACGAACTAATATCTTTAGTCATATAAGATGTAATCTACTCCAACCCCTTAGAACCAAATGATCTAATCACACCGTGCATCAAGTAGATCCATCTCATGAACCTAGATCTAGACCTAAAACTACGCAGAACCTGGCTCCAATACCACTGTAGGATTATGGGGAGGCACTACCGGAATCAATCGCTTTGCCGAGTGCCTGAAGCACTCGGCGAAGCGTTCAAAACACTCGGCAAAGGCTTTGCCGAGTGTTACACTCGGCAAAGAAGGCTCGGCGAACAGTGCATCGGCAAAGCCTTCTTTGCCGAGGCTACCCTAGCGAAAAACAAAATTTTTGATCCCATAACACCAAGAACTACTGCAGTAATAGGTCATGGAATTACCACTAGATGCGTAGGGTAGCGGAAGACGTCTCGATGTAGACAAACGCGTCGAGCAGTGTCGTGCAGTCGCCGGCGTCCTTCACGTCCTCGCGTGGTTCGTCCTAGTGCTCCAGATGCAGCACCTCTGAGGTATCCACACGTATAGGAAGGAAGCGCCGCGTACCAAACTGCTAGGTTCGCGATGGCGGCTATGCAAGGGCGAGAGGCGAGCGGCTGCTCGTTTGCTGGTTGCGAATTAGGGTTAACCTAACCATGCCCCCGGCCCTCAATATATAGGCGTTATGGTGGGCTTCTGACTCCGAGGCCCATCAGTAACCCTAAAGCCCAGTCTAATTTCGGATCTAATCCGAATTAGGCTTCCTTCCCCTTAAGTGTGTGACCCTATAGGTTCATGTACAAATAGACATGGCCCAAGTACTCTTACTTGGCCCAATAATTGACAGCAGCCTCTATCAAAACATGTCAACTCCTATGCGCATGTAAAGATCATATCATACAAACCATTGCAACATTACGTATATGTTGTTCCCTTTGTCTCACGATATTTGGTCTGGCTCTAAGCTGACCTCTCTTTCTCGATACTGTGAATTGGAATCCTTTCAATGATTAACTCTTAACCCTAGCACGGCCATGCATTTCTTGATCCAATCACTCGAGGGGCCCAGAGATATCTCTCTCAAGAAGAGAGGGACAAATTCCATCTTGACTGACCATGCCTCACAGCATGCTTCCTGACAAACCCAAAACTACCTTTATAACTACCCAGCTACGGAGTAGCGTTTGATAGTACCTAAGTAGGTCAATCCTCATCTTGAGAACATGCGACAATCTCAGGTCTAAGGACACATTATACATGTTGCAAAAAGAGAACTATATTACAATATCTCACATTGGGTCGGTCCAGCCTCATGTCATACATGCGCCCACATTATTAGTTCGACATCTCCATGTCCATGACTTGTGAAATGTAGTCATCAACTAATATATGTGCTGGTCATCGACTCTGACCAGGGACATCATTATAATAACCATGCAAGTAAAGAATCTCACAAACAATTTACATAATTGCTAATCAATACAAGGTGCCTTTCATGGATATTCAATTAAGCAATATATATATCATGGATACAAAGAAATATGCTCATCTCTATGATTATCTCTAGGGCATATTTCTAACACAGAAAACTCGGATGCCAATGAATGAGGTGGTTGGGGTTATTTATAGCCCCCAACCACTTCCTAGCCGTTTGCAAGGGCTGCTAGCGATGGGCGCACCGGATAGTCCGGTGCGCCACTGGACAGCCACTGTGCACTGTCTGGTGCGCGCCAAGTCAGTGCAACCGTTAGGGTTCGAAGTAGTTGACTGTTGGAGACGTTTGTCTTCTAGCCACACCGGACAGTCCGGTGCTACACCGGACAGTCCGGTGCCCTCTAACTTCTGTGCTCTGACTTCTGCCGCGGCACTGTTCAGCACTGTAGCTCTGCACAGTCGACCTTTGGTGCGAAGGGAGTCGTTGCTCCGCTGGCTCACCGGACAATCCGGTGGCACACCAGACAGTCTGATGAATTATAGTGGAGTGCGCCTGGCAGAAACCCGAGAGTGGCTTGTTTGAAGTTGTATGAGCCTGGTGCACCGGACAGTGTCCGGTGCGCCAGAGGCAACACACTCTAAGTCCTTTTTGCTCCAAATAAATTATATCCCCTAACTGAATTTCTTTCTTGGTTTATGTTGAACCTTATGCACCTGAGATAAATCACATCTAGCCAAACTAGTTAGTCCACGTGATTTGTGTTGGATGTCAACCACCAAAATCTATTTAGGAAATGGTTAATCCTATTTCCCTTTCAGACACCGAGCCCGCCACATGGATCATAGGTGATGCCGGTCACAACCAGACAACCCGGGTATGACCTCGAACCGTTCACTCCTCCTCACATACCGTTCGACACCCTATGTCGGACAGTCCAGAACCATACCGAGCCCGCCACGTGGCTCCCAGGCGATGCCAGCATGACCGGAGAGTCTGGGTATAATCTCGATGTATATGGTCTATTCGCATACCACCCTAGGCTAGACTTTTTTGGTTATGTCTACGCAGAACAGGGTACTGCTTACAACACTGTTTTTTCACCCATCTCATCAACACTACTTTCCCCCACCTAAGACACATCAAAGCCACAACATGTCACCGCTCGTGCATAAAGCCGAATATTTTTTGGCCACCGGGGAGACAGAGAGAATCAACTAGACGGTGCGATACGGTACCTGTATGCCTCATAGACCCATACCGGATGCCACCTTTGATTGTCATGGGGTAGAAGGTCAGCGTAACAATGAATAGCCACTCGAGCCCCACGTCCCGAGGGCCAGTGGGTTACCATTGGCCGCTATGGATGAAGTTTGGGAGGAAATAATAGGACTATTCTAGGATAAATTAGGAGTTAGTGTGTCCGGCCCATGATAGTCCTATCAGAGGCCATACAACCCTTGATGGGATGATGTCCTGTACCCTTTGGGAACCAGTGTGATGAATGTCTCCAAATTCTCAGGCAAAAGCAGTAGGAGTACACACGAACACTGGGCCAATTCTTAGCACAATTGAGAGAATTGACCGACAACAAAGCCTTTCATGTCCGCTTGTTTTCATTATCTCTTACTGGCATTTCATTCGCTTGGTATGCTGCATTGCCCCCTAATTCGATTAATTCTTGAAATGACTTAGAGCATAAGTTTCATGAGTACTTCTTTTCTAGGGATTACGAGTCAGATTTAGCAGATCTGGCATCACTCCAGCAAGGGACGAGGAATCAGTTAATGATTATCTCTGGAGGTTCCGAGACACTAAAAGTCGATGCTTTCAGGCCCACGTCATAGATAGGTAGCTAGCAGGGTTAACTCTCAATGGGTTACGCTGATACTTAAAAGAAAAGCTAGATGGCACCCAGTTCTTTTCACAAACTCAGTGGGCTTTGGCTTGTGAAAGCCGAAGGAAAGAGTCGTCTCGATGAGCATCATGATAGTAGTAGCTCAAGAGGGGCAACATTAATTTATCTCACATAATTCCCTTAGTAGAAGAATTGAGGAGGCGGGCTTATTGTAAATGGCATGACTCATTTTCTCATGCCACCAATAATTGCAATGCATCCTGTCGTTTGATACAATCAGTTATAAATGAAGGCTGATTGGTTTTCCAAAATGTACAAATTGGTAGTCAATCGTTCCCTATCAATACACTTGAGATGAATGACAAGAAGGTCCTAATTTTGTCAGAGATGGTCGATAATAGCAAGGGCAAGAGCATTGTCATTGGTGATCATCACGCGCTCGAAAGGCTCCATACAAGAAAGGGGTTAATAAGGTTGGACGCCTCAAGGGGCAAGCACGATCAGGTATTCGATCATGATCGCTTGTCTAGCGTGCACCAGACGGTCCGATCACTAAGGTTGGGTGGTTCGGACCATACACAGATAGTCCAAGCACTAAGATCAGATGGTCCATGAATAACCAGAAGCACAGGTGACCCTGAACCGTGAAACCACGACATCCTAAAATAGGTACATGGAAGCAAAACCCATCCAGACATATGGCCAACTAAGTAGTGTCGGCATTACTTTTGATCAACTTCTTGCTAAATATATGAAGAATAAGGCCCTTCCACACAACCGGCTAATAAAACAATCAAAGTCAAAAAGGAGATCTGTGCAAATTCAAAGATCAACTAAACTGGCCCAAAAAGTGGTGCAACCAATGTTGCCTGCTCATCCGCCTCTAGGGATGTCGTGGTATTTTCCTGTCTACACGTCGTCGATGTGTTCTCCTACTCAAGCGTGGGGTAGTATGACGATGAATCTGTATTACTTGTCCAATCTGTTTACTTATTCGGGCTAGGGGACACCGCAAGTTTTTACCTTTTGACATGTTGATCAAGTAGCCATGGCTGAAGAGGATGTAATCCCAAACGACCTCTGTGCATTAGAGTTCTATCAAACAGTCACATTGTTTGATCACAATAGCCGGTGACTTGCATCGGTCTAGAATTCATATTTTGGGAACAAGGAAAGTTGTGGAATCTATTGTTTCCCGAAAGAGGTTGGTAGTACAAGGTGTGTTTGGTTTGCCAAGCTCCACCAAAAGGCAGGACATGCGTTGAGCACCATATTTGGCACTTGATCACAACCGGATGGTCCACGAGTTAGCTTGGACGGTTCGTGATCAGATTAACTTAGGCGAGAGTACTTATCCCGTGCATGGTTATCCTAATCTATCCGCAGAATATGTTGGATCTCACCTAGGAACGGGTTTAGACCCCCTATAAATATAAAGTGGTACGACCGATTGAGAACCCCCAATACAATCCAATCGAACCAATCCATTTACTTTATTTATCATTCATGTCTTAGGCGTAGGCGTAGCATAGCTTTAGTTGTAGTTTCCACATCAATCTTCACCCTATTTGACTCTACATCGTCTAGAGATGTCTTGGGTGTCCTGTCTACCCCAAGATGACCCTAGGCTCTTTCCTGACAAGGTCTCCCTAAGGGGGCGAGATCTAGGTTCTGTAGAAACTCATCGCTATCTCTGCGTATATCACGGACGGTCTCGCATAGCCAAACCCAAGATTCTGCACATCATGTGAAGGCCCCGGGGTTCGTTGCTATTTAGCCTTAGAAGATGCCAACATAGAGGTGGAGTTAAAGATTGCATTGAAGATAGTGTTATTTATCACGGACAGTATGGTGACCTATCGTGGATCATCCGGTGCCTCAGAGAGATTCCCAAAGGTCTCATTCATAAGAATACAACAAGCTTGGAGGAAGTAGAGTACTAGGTCTCCAACGGAGATACATCAAGCTTGGTGAAAGTAGAGACAACCTTTCATCTTCTGTTTGAGTGCCTATCAGCTCAGGTTGTTGGCAATATGCAGGCATCTAGTGGACTTTGACCTTGACTTCTTCAACATGTTTGAGGAAAGGAAGAATATTTTTGGCAGGCATTTTTTCATGAAAATTGTTACAGTGGTGGCCTCTTTGAAAACAACGCAATAACTGCATCTTTAGAAATGTCGTGCCCTCCTTCACTTCATGGAGGATCTGTTTCAACGACACGTTGAAACTGCAGATGTTTAGATTTAGCCTTGCTCTTAAGCTTGATGTATCTCAATGGCTAAACTCTAGTTGACTACTCCCCCCACACCCCTTCTCCATCCTCTGTCTCTCATTCTTTGTTGGTCTAACCGATTGTTTAAACATTTCTTTTAATAAAATTTATCTGTTGTTGGGGGCCTTCGTCTTCCGAAGGTCCTCAAAAATACGACTAAGATGTTTTCCAGAATAGTATACTACCACAGGAGGCTTTGGCTTCGAGATGAAGGTGTACATGGTATGAAAGGCGCGATCTGGAAGAAGGATGAACCAGTTCCGAAGCTGTGGATGGAGAAGCTTCGGCTTAGCACAAGGATAGTGATGGAGAATGAAATAGACCTAAAGGGGAAAAGACTGCTTAGTCCTCGATAGCTTATCCAATGGTCAATAGTAAATGTCAAGGACATGAATCTAATTTCATCCAGGCTGCGTCCTGTGCCTATAAATAGATGAACAGTAACACCGTACTGTTCATGCTGACTTGTAATCACTCGCACGTCACTCTCAGGCTTTTCCCTTCTGTCAAGCCGAAGGTACATATGTAATTTACTATCATTAATGTTCGTTCATGATTATATAAGGACAATATGAATAATCTAAAGATTTAATATAACCATTCATGCTCTTTCTATGTTTCATATGTCCCTGTTTATATTTTTTCATATTAAAATGATGAAGGTATGTCCTTCATGACCTTCGTCTAAAGATCATTATTTCCCAAGGGAAATAACGCTTCGAAGGATGAAGGTCTTTAACCATTAGCACTTGTGTTGCCTTGTTCTTAACTCATAGTATTTGAGAACAAGTGACCAACATTGGCGCCCACCTCCGGTGAACTCATTTGACCACCTTCGGCAAGCATCGACCTTCGTCATGCCGCCGAAGAAGACAGCAGCGCTAGGGGCTACATTGCAGCCACTGGACGTTAATCAGGAGATGCTGCGCAAAGCAAGGAGCCAGAAGAGAAAGGCTACTAGTCCAACACTTCAGGAGGAGGAGCTAGACCAGGAGATCAGGGACCTGGAAATCATTCACCAGCAAGTACAAAGGAAGAAGGAGAAGATGGCCCATTTGGCCGATTTACAGAAGAAGATTGATGAAGCTGCTGAGGAAATGCGTCACCTTATTCAAGATGACTAGGACCGAAGGCACCAGCACAGGGAGCTTCGTCAAGAGAGTTCACTCAACGATGATGAATGGTATGATGACTTTCGTCATACAATTTTGCTTTAGATGATGCTTCTCCTTTGGCAGCAGAATTGCAGGCTACTCCATAGCCCCCATCATAGAAGCCACCTCAGCTTCCTATGTATGATGGACACTCAGATCCTAAGCAGTTTCTGATGAACTATGAAGCAACCATATCTTCATATGGGGGCAATACTGCAGTCATGGCGAAATCCTTCGTCATGGCAGTCCGAAGTGTGGCCTAGACCTGGTACTCTTCTCTCTGACCAAGGACAATCACATCATGGCAAAAGCTCAAGGATATGCTAATCACTAGTTTCCAAGGCTTTCAGACGAAGCCAGTCACTGCTTAGGCTTTGTTTCAGTGCACGCAAGACCATGAGGAGTACCTTCAGGCGTCGAAGGTTCCTGTGTCTAAGAGCACAAGCGCCTACAGTGCCTAATGAAATTGTCATTGAAGCCATGATCAAAGGGCTTCGGCCAGGACACATGGCTCAGTATTTTGCCAGAAAACCCCCACGAACCCTGGAGAAGCTTCTTCAGAAAATGGATGAGTACATCCGCGCTGATAATGATTTCCGCCAAAGAAGGGAAGAAGCATACAGGTTTTCTGAGATGACCAGGGGCTTCGAAGGAAGGATGCACCCTAGACATGTTAGATCAATCTATAATTCCAACCCAAGTGATGACAGAGGAAGTCAACCTCAAAGGCAGCAACACAACTCCTAGTCTTCGGGGTCGCAACAAAGCTCCTTCAGGCCACCAGCACCAAGGGACAAAGGCGGCAGGGGCTTCGGGGGAAGATACGGAGATCAGCCCAGAAGACTGTATTGCTTATTCTGTAGTGAAGACAAGGGCCATACCACAAGAACATGCCAAATCACAATTTAGAAGTAAAAAGAGATTGTCGAAGCTGAGACACGACAGAATCAGCCGAAGCAGGTCCTACATACTGCTTCATGTTATTCTCCCTACATCCCAGAGTACGTAGGCAATCAACAACCTATGGCTTCTGTCGCTTCGGCAAGTCACTCTCAAGCTTCATGGGCCCGGCTCCCACCACCACCACCACTACCACCTTCTCTAGCCCGAAGTCAGCAGCCAGAAGGGCACCAACAGCAGCGCAACTTTCGGGAAGAGTCTGAAGCTCACACAGTCAATAGCACTGTGCCTGAATCCAAGCATATTTACTGAAGAATATCCTACATCTGGTGTACCTTTATCTTTTTTGCAATCTTATTTTTCTTGTATGGAAAACACTTCACGAAGGACTGAATTCTGATATGTAATAACTCATACCGTCGAGTGGAATGCTTCTTTTTAACAAAGTTACGAAGCTACAAAAGTCGTTCCTAAGGGAACGCAGAGTAAGTTCCGAAGCTACAAAAGTTGTTCCTAAGGGAGCGTAGAGTAAGTTCCGAAGCTCAAAAGTCGTTCCTAAGGGAATGCAGAGCCAAAATACCACCAAAATAGAAGGTGAAGAAGCTCCAAAGTCGTTCCTAAGGGGATGCAGAGCTTAGATACCACCAAAATAGAAGGTGAAGAAGCTCCAAAGTTGTTCCTAAGGGGATGCGGAGCTTAGATACCACCAAAATATAAGGCAAAGAAGCTCCAAAGTCGTTCCTAAGGGGATACAGAGCTTAAAGACTCCAAGGTTGTCCTCAAGGGGATGCAGAGTCTTGGGTGTTTCAGAGTGGGTGTGTGGCCTCGGCATAAACATCATGTTGCATCATATCATCGCATCATTTCGCATAGCATTACATCATACATCATATTGCATTAACAGCAAAAGGTCGAGCATGAAGCAGACCTTCAGCAACAACTTGAATGAAAATGTGCTGAGGCATGAATCAAACCTTCGACCGATTTGATTCTATCAGGGAAATCTATTAATAGTATCACAACAGATTTGCCATAAGAAAGAGGTTTCTTCCTTTACGAAGCATGAAAAGAAGGGAAGGTGTTTTTTCGCCGAAGGCTCAAAAAACGGTATGTGTGTAAATTTCATGCATCGCAAAGAAATATATTACATCAACATACACAAATGTTACATTGTTCCACAATTGTTTTATACACAAATGTTACATTGCTGTTGCATATGTAAAATATTACATTGTATTATCACAACAAAAGCTTAGTCTTCTTTAAGAATTTTCTCTGCAGCTTTATTCAGCAGTCTATCGACAACTTCGTCGATAACGGAATTAGCGACACTCATTACATCCAGCGCCTCCTTCATAACGGGATCGGCCTGGGGGTCGTATGGCTCCAACAGCGGAGAGAGTTCAGCTGTAGTAAAAAAATCGTTAGCCCGAAGCTAGAAAGTAAACACCGAAGCTAAAAATTCAATAATAATACCTATACGCCTTGCGTGCTCGGCAGCCTCTTTGGCTTGCCTAGCTTCTTCTTGAGCATCATGGGTTTCTTTTTCATTTTTCTTTATCATTTTGTTGGCCAATTCTCGCCCACCGTTCACCCAAACATCGGAGTAAAACTTTCCACCCACTAAAGTAGCTTCGGCCGTAGGGTCTCTCGTCTCGTCTGTAGAGAAGGCGGCTTCACTCTAAGCCACAGCTTTAACATGGTCGCAACCGACCTTCTCCAGAATTGCCGCAATCCCTCGAGCACCGGTGAAAGCACAAATATCCTCGCGATCACTGAGGATCTCTTCAAAAGCTTCGGCTTCCCTGCTAATCCAATCAATAACACCCTCGGGGTCGCCTCGAATGAAGTTCTTGAAAGTCACCTAGAGGGGCAGGTGAATAGGTAGAATCTAAAAATTATAAACTTAAGCACAACTACAAGTCGGGGTTAGCGTTAGAAATATAACCGAGTCCGAAAGAGAGGGCGAAAAACAAATCACAAGCAAATGGAGAGTGAGACGCGGTGATTTGTTTTACCGAGGTTTAGTTCTTGCAAACCTACTCCCCGTTGAGGTGGTCACAAAGACCAGGTCTCTTTCAACCCTTTCCCTCTCTCAAACGGTCACTTAGACCGAGTGAGCTTCTCTTCTCAATCAAATGGGACACTAAGTCCACTACAAGGACCACCACACAATTAGTGTCTCTTGTTTTGATTACAAGTGTTATGGAAACAAGAATGAGGAAGAAGAAAAGCAATCCAAGCGCAAGAGCTCAAAAGAACACAAAAGTCTCTCTCTCTAGTCACTAATTTGTTTGGAGTGATTCCGGACTTGGGAGAGGATTTGATCTCTTTGTTTGTGTCTTGTATTGAATTCTATAGCTCTTGTATGAGGTTTGAAGGTTGAAAACTTGGATGCCATGAATGTGGGGTGGTTGGGGGTATTTATAGCCCCAACCACCAAAATGGCCGTTGGGGATGGCTTCTGTCGACGGGCGCACTGGACAGTCCGGTGCGCCACCGGACACTGTCCGGTGCGCCAGCCACGTCACCCAACTATTAGGGTTCGACCGTTGGAGCTCTGACTTGTGGGGCCACCGGACAGTCCGGTGGTGCACCGGACAGGTCCTGTAGACTGTCCGATGCGCCTTCTGGCGCCTGCTCTGACTTCTGCGCGCAGGCGCGCACTGTAGCGTATTTAATGGCTTCTGCAGACGACCGTTGGCGCGAAGTAGCCGTTGCTTCGCTAGCACACCGGACAGTCCGGTGTTACACCAGACAGTTTGGTGAATTATAGCGGAGCGGCCTCCCAAATTCCCGAAGCTGGCAAGTTCAGCGTCGATCTCCCTGGTGCACCGGACACTGTCCGGTGGTGCATCGGACCGGTGCGCTAGACTAGGGCTGCCTTCGGTATGCTTTGCTCCTTTGTTTTGAACCCTTTATTTTATCTTTGTATTGGTTTGTTGTGAACCTTTGGCACCTGTAGAACTTATTTTCTAGAGCAAACTAGTTAGTCCAATAATTTGTGTTGGGCAATTCAACCACCAAAATTCATATTGGAAAAGGTTTGACCCTATTTCCCTTTCAATCTCCCCCTTTTTGGTGATTGATGCCAACACAAACCAAAGCAAATATAAAAGTGCAGAATTTGAACTAGTTTGCATAATGTAAGTTCAAAGGTTGCTTGGAATTGAAACCAATATACTTATTTCAATAGATGTGCATGGATGGTTTTCTTCTTATTTAAAATTTTGGACCACATTTGCACCACGGTTTTTGTTTTTGCAAATCCTTTGTAAAATTCTTTTCAAAACATTTTGCAAATAGTCAAAGGTACATGAATAAGATTGAAAGAATCATTTTCAAGATTTGAAATTTTCTCCCCCTGTCTCAAATGCTTTTCCTTTGACTAAAACAAAACTCCCCATAGATAAAATTCTCCTCTTAGTGTTCAAGAGGGTTTTGTAAGTTTTGAAGATACTACTTTCTCCCCCTTTTACACAATAAGATATCAATTTGAAAAACTTCATTTTTAAAATTTGGTGGTGGTGCGGTCCTTTTGCTTTGGGCTCATACTTTCTCCCCCTTTGGCATGAATCGCCAAAAACGGATACTTATGAGTGAAATATAAGCCCTTTTTCAAACTTTCTCCCCCTTCGGCAAACACAAAAATATGAGTGAAGATTATACCAAAGTGGAGAACGATGCGAAGTATCGGCAAATACCAATGGAGTTGAGTGGAAGCGTCGTTGTTGCCAGATACTCCATTTCCCTTTCAATGCTATGACTAAGCATAATAGTACACTTGAAAACACATTAGTCATAAACATAAAAGAGATTTGATCAAAGGTATATAAATGAGCTATGTGTGCAAAAAATCAATCAAAATTCCTAGAATCAAGAATATTCAGCTCATTCCTAAGTTTGGTAATGGTTTTCTCATCTAGTGGCTTGGTAAAGATATCGGCTAATTGTTCTTTGGTGCTCACATAAGAAATCTTGATATCCCCCTTTTGTTGGTGATCCCTCAAAAAGTGATACCGAATGGCTATGTGCTTAGTGCGGCTGTGCTCAACGGGATTTTCCGCCATGCGGATTGCACTCTCATTATCACATAGGAGAGGGGCTTTGCTAAATTTGTAGCCATAGTCCCTAAGGGTTTGCCTCATCCAAAGCAATTGCGCGCAACAATGGCATGCGGCAATGTACTCGGCTTCGGCGGTAGAAAGAGCGACCGAATTTTGCTTCTTTGAAGCCCAAGACACCAGAGATCTTCCCAAGAACTGACAAGTCCCTGATGTGCTCTTCCTATCAAGTTTACACCCTGCCCAATCAGCATCAGAATAACCAATTAAATCAAATATGGATCCCTTGGGGTACCAAAGACCAAACTTAGGAGTTTGAACTAAATATCTCAAGATTCGCTTCACGGCCCTAAGGTGAACTTCCTTAGGGTCGGATTGGAACCTTGCACACATGCATACAAAAAGCATAATGTTCGGTCGAGATGCACATAAATAGAGTAAAGAACCTATCATCAACTAGTATACCTTTTGATCTACGGATTTACCTCCCGTATCGAGGTCGAGATGCCCATTTGTTCCCATGGGTGTCTTGATGGGTTTGGCATCCTTCATTCCAAACTTGGTGAGAATATCTTGAATATACTTCGTTTGGCTGATGAAGGTGCCCTCTTGGAGTTGCTTGACTTGAAATCCTAAGAAATACTTCAACTCCCCCATCATAGACATCTCAAATTTTTGAATCATGATCCTACTAAACTCTTCACAAATAGATTTGTTAGTAGACCAAAATATGATATCATCAACATAAATTTGGCATACAAACAAATCATTTTCAATGGTTTTAGTGAATAAAGTAGGATCGGCTTTACCGACTGAATTCATTAGTGATAAAAAAATCTCTTAGGCATTCATACCATGCTCTTGGGGCTTGCTTGAGCCCATAAAGCGCCATAGAGAGTTTATACACGTGATTAGGATACTCACTATCTTCAAAGCCGGGAGGTTGCTCAACATAGACCTCTTCCTTGATAGGTCCATTGAGAAAGGCACTCTTCACGTCCATTTGGTAAAGCTTAAATCCATGGTGAGTAGCATAAGCAAGTAATATTCGAATTGACTCAAGCCTAGCTACGGGTGCATAGGTTTCACCAAAATCCAAACCTTCGACTTGTGAGTACCCTTTGGCCATAAGTCTTGCCTTGTTCCTTGTCACCACACCATGCTCATCTTTCTTGTTGCGGAAGACCCACTTGGTTCCAACAACATTTTGATTAGGACGTGGAACTAAATGCCATACCTCATTCCTTGTGAAATTGTTGAGCTCCTCTTGCATTGCCAGCACCCAATCCGAATCTTGAAGTGCTTCCTCTACCCTGTGTGGCTCAATAGAGGAAACTAATAAGTAATGTTCACAAAAATGAGCAACACGAGATCGAGTAGTTACCCCCTTATGAATGTCTCCTAGGATGGTGTTCACGGGGTGATCTCGTTGGATTGTTTGGTGGACTCTTGGGTGTGGCGGCCTTGGATTTTGTTCATCCTCCTTGTCTTGATCATTTGCATCTCCCCCTTGATCATTGTCGTCTTCTAGCGGTGGCTCATCTTCTTGATCTTCTCCTTCATCATCTTGAGCCTCATCCTCATCTTGAGTTGGTGGAGATGCTTGCATGGAGGAAGATGGTTGATCTTGTTCTTATGGAGGCTCTTCAAATTCCTTAGGACACACATCCCTAATGGACATGTTCCTTAACGCGACGCACGGAGCCTCTTCATCATCTAGCTCATCAACATCAACTTGCTCCACTTAGGAGCCGTTAGTCTCATCAAACACAATGTCACAAGAAACTTCAACTAGTCCAGTGGACTTGTCAAAGACTCTATATGCCCTTGTGTTTGAATCATGTCCTAGTAAAAAGCCTTCTACAGCCTTAGGAGCAAATTTTGATTTTCTACCTCTTTTAACAAGAATAAAGCATTTGCTACCAAAGACTCTAAAATATGAAACATTGGGCTTTTTACCGGTGAGGAGTTTGTATGATGTCTTCTTGAGGATTCGGTGTAGATATAACCGGTTGATGGCGTAGCAAGCGGTGTTGACCGTCTCGGCCCAAAACCGATCTGAAGTCTTGTATTCATCAAGCATGGTCCTTGCCATATCCAATAGAGTCCTATTCTTCCTCTCCACTACACCATTTTGTTGTGGCGTGTAGGGAGAAGAGAACTCATGCTTGATGCCCTCTTCCTCAAGAAAGCCTTCTATTTGTGAGTTCTTGAACTCCGTCCCATTGTCGCTTCTTATTTTCTTGATCCTTAAGCCGAACTCATTTTGAGCCCGTCTCAAGAATCCCTTCAAAGTTTCTTGGGTTTGAGATTTATCCTACAAAAAGAATACCCAAGTGAAGCGAGAATAATCATCCACAATAACTAGACAGTACTTACTCCCACCGATGCTTATGTAAGTTATCGGGCCGAATAGGTCCATGTGGAGGAGCTCGAGTGGCCTGTCAGTCGTCAGAATGTTCTTGTGTGGATGATGAACAACAACTTGCTTCCCTGCTTGGCATGCGCTACAAATCCTGTCTTTCTCAAAATGAACATTTGTTAGTCCCAAAATGTGCTCTCCCTTTAGAAGCTTGTGAAGATTATTCATCCCAACATGGGCTAGTCGGTGGTGCCAGAGCCACCCCATGTTAGTCTTAGCAATTAAGCAAGTATCGAGTTCAGCTCTATTGAAATCAACTAAGTATAGCTGACCCTCTAATACTCCCTTAAAAGCTACTGAATCATCATTTCTTCTAAAGACAGTAACACCTCTATCCGTAAAAAGACAGTTGTAACCCATTTTGCATAATTGAGAAACAGAAAGCAAGTTGTAATCTAAAGAATCTACAAGAAAAACATTGGAAATGGAATGGTCAGGTGATATAGCAATTTTACCCAATCCTTTGACCAAACCTTGATTTCCATCCCCGAATGTGATAGCTCGTTGGGGATCTTGGTTTTTCTCGTAGGAGGAGAACATCTTTTTCTCCCCAGTCATATGGTTTGTGCACCCGCTGTCGATGGTCCAACTTGAGCCCCCGGATGCATAAACCTACAAAACAAATTTAGTTCTTGATTTTAGGTACCCAAACAGTTTTGGGTCCTTTGACATTAGATACAAGAACTTTGGGTACCCAAACACAAGTCTTTGATCCCTTGTGTTTGCCCCCAACATATTTGGCAACTACCTTGCCTGATTTGTTAGTTAGCACATAGGAAGCATCAAAAGTTTTGAATGGAACATTATGATCATTTGATGCTTTAGGAGTTTTCTTTTTAGGCAATTTAGCATGGGTTGATTGCCTAGAACTAGATTCCTCACTCTTATACATAAAAGCATGATTAGGGCTAGAGTGAGACTTCCTAGAATGAATTCTCCTAATTTTGTGTTTGGGATAACCGGCAGGGTATAAAATGTAACCCTCGTTATCCTGAACCATAGGAGCTTTGCCCTTAACAAAGTTAGACAATCTTTTAGGAGGGGCATTAAGCTTGACATTGTCCCCCTGTTGGAAGCCAATGCCATCCTTGATACCAGGGCGTCTCCCACAATAGAGCATGCTTCTAGCAAATTTAAATTTCTCATTTTCTAAGTCATGCTCATTAATTTTGGCACTAAGTTGAGTTATGTGATCATTTTGTTGTTTAATTAAAGCTAGGTGATCATGAATAGCATCAACATTAATATCTCTACATCTAGTGCAAATAGTAACATGCTCAACGGAAGATGTAGAGGATTTGCAAGTATCTAATTCAACAATCTTAGCATGTAAAATATCATTTTCATTTCTAAAATTGGAAATGGAAACATTGCAAACATCTAATTCTCTAGCCTTAGCAATTAATTTTTCATTCTCATTCTTAAGGCTAGCAAGAGAAGCATTCAATTTGTCAATCTTAGTAATTAAATTGGTATTATCATTTCTAAGACTAACAATTTAATCATCACAAACATCAAGCTTCCCAACCTTAGCAATTAAATTGGCATTCTCATTTCTAAGGTTGGAAACAATGTCATGGCAAGTGCTTAGCTCACTAGTTAATTTTTCATTTTTCTCTACCTCCTGAGCATAAGCATTTTTAGTCTTAACATGCTTTTTGTTTTCTTTGATAAGGAAGTCCTCTTGGCTATCCAAGAGATCATCCTTTTCATGAATGGCACTAGAATTATCCTCCTCATCCTTTTCTTTAATAAGCATTTAACTTCTCTTTTTGTTTCATGTTAAGGTTGGCAAAAAGGGTAAGCAAGTTATCCTCCTCATCACTAGAATTATCCTCATCACTAGAGGTTGCATATTTAGTGGAGGACTTTGATTTTACCTTCTTCTTTTTGCCGTCCTTCGCCATAAGACACTTGTGGCCGATGTTGGGGAAGAGGAGCCCTTTGTTGACGACGATGTTGGCGGCGTCCTCGTCGGAGGAGGAGTCGATGGAGCTCTCGTCGGAGTCCCACTCCCGGCAAACATGGGCATCGCCGCCCTTCTTCTTGTAATACCTCTTCTTTTCACTCCTCTTTCCCTTCTTGTCGTCGCCCCTGTCACTATCACTAGATAATGGACATTTAGCAATGAAATGACCGGGCTTACCACACTTGTAGCGAACCTTCTTGGAACGGGGCTTGTAATCTTTCCCCTTCCTTTGTTTGAGGATTTGGCGGAAGCTCTTGATGATGAGCGCCATCTCCTCATTGTCGAGCTTGGAGGCGTCGATGGGGACCCTACTCGATGTAGAGTCTTCTTTCTTCTCCTCCATTGCCTTGAATGCAACGGGTTGTGCTTCGGGTACGAAGGAGGAGGCGCCTTGCTCGATGATCTTCTTGGAGCCTTTGATCATCAACTCAAAGCTCACAAATTTTCCTATTACTTCCTCAGGAGATATTAGTTTGTATCTAGGATCACCACGAATTAATTGTACTTGAGTAGGATTAAGAAAAACGAGTGATCTAAGAATAACCTTGACCATTTCATGGTAATCCCACTTGGTGCTCCCGAGGTTGCGCACTTGGTTCACCAAGGTTTTTAGCCAGTTGTACATGGCTTGGGGGTCTTCTCCTTGGTTGAGCATGAAGCGACCGAGCTCCCCCTCGATTGTTTCCCTCTTGGTGATCTTCGTCACCTCGTCTCCTTCGTGCGCCGTTTTGAGTACGTCCCAAATCTCCTTGGCGCTCTTCAATCCTTGCACCTTGTTATACTCCTCTCGACTTAGAGAGGCGAGGAATATTGTGGTGGCTTGTGAGTTGAAGTGCCGGATTTGGGCAACTTCGTCCGAATCATAGTCCTCATCCCCTACGGATGGTTCCTGTACACCAAACTCAACAACGTTCCAAATACTAGTGTGGAGTGAGGTTAGGTGATGCCTTATTTTATCACTCCACATGTTATAATCTTTACCGTCAAAAACCGGTGGTTTGCCTAATGGAACAGAAAGTAATGGAGTACGTTTAGAAATGCAAGGGTAGTGTAGGGGAATCTTACTAAACTTCTTGCGCTCATGGCGCTTAGAAGTTACGGACGGCGCGTCGGAGCCGGAGGTGGATGGCGATGAAGAGTCGGTCTTGTAGTAGACCACCTTCCTCATCTTCTTTTTTTCGCCACTCCGATGCGACTTGTGTGAAGGGGATTCCTTCTCCTTCCCCTTGTTGCGGGACTCTCCCGATGGAGCCTTCCCATGGCTTGTAACGGGCTTCTCGCCGGTCACATCTCCTTCTTGGCGTGATCTCCCAACATCACTTTGAGCGGTTAGGCTCTAATGAAACACCGGGCTCTGATACTAAATGAAAGTCGCCTAGAGGGGGGTGAATAGGCAGAATCTGAAAATTATAAACTTAAGCACAACTAAAAGTCGGGGTTAGCATTAGAAAGATAACCGAGTCCGAAAGAGAGGGCGAAAAACAAATCACAAGCAAATGAAGAGTGAGACACGGTGATTTGTTTTACCGAGGTTCGGTTCTTGCAAACCTACTCCCCGTTGAGGTGGTCACAAAGACCGGGTCTCTTTCAACCCTTTCCCTCTCTCAAACGGTCACTTAGACCGAGTGAGCTTCTCTTCTCAATCAAATGGGACACTAAGTCCACTACAAGGACCACCACACAATTGGTGTCTCTTGCTTTGATTACAAGTGTTATGGAAACAAGAATGAGGAAGAAGAAAAGCAATCCAAGGGCAAGAGCTCAAAAGAACACAAAAGTCTCTCTCTCTCTAGTCACTAATTTGTTTGGAGTGATTCCGGACTTGGGAGAGGATTTGATCTCTTTGTTTGTGTCTTGTATTGAATGCTATAGCTCTTGTATGAGGTTTGAAGGCTGAAAACTTGGATGCCATGAATGTGGGGTGGTTGGGGGTATTTATAGCCCCAACCACCAAAATGGCCGTTGGGGATGGCTTCTGTCGACGGGCGCACCGGACAGTCCGGTGCGCCACCGGACACTGTCCGGTGTGCCAGCCATGTCACCCAACTGTTAGGGTTCGACCGTTGGAGCTCTGACTTGTGGGGCCACCGGACAGTTCGGTGGTGCACCGGACAGGTCCTATAGACTGTTCAGTGCGCCTTCTGGCGCCTGCTCTGACTTCTGTGCGCGTAGGCGCGCACTATAGCGCATTTAATGCCTTCTGCAGACGACCGTTGGCGCGAAGTAGCCGTTGCTCTGCTGACACATCGGACAGTCCCGTGTTACACTGGACAGTCCGGTGAATTATAGCGGAGCGGCCTCCCAAATTCCCGAAGCTAGCAAGTTCAGCGTCGATCTCCCTGGTGCACCGGACACTGTCCGGTGGCACACCGGACAGTCCGGTGCGCCAGACCTGGGCTGCCTTCGGTATACTTTGCTCTTTTGTTTTGAACCCTTTCTTTTATCTTTGTATTGGTTTGTTGTGAACCTTTGGCACCTGTAGAACTTATTTTCTAGAGCAAACTAGTTAGTACAATAATTTGTGTTGGGCAATTCAACCACCAAAATTCATATTAGAAAAGGTTTGACCCTATTTCCCTTTCAGTTCTCTTCGGAAGAATAACCACCAACCTTAGCAAAGCTGGTTTTCAATTTTCTTACGCAATCCAAGGATTTTTCGAAGCACCACTCCTTGGATTCGTGAAGCTCCTCAACATTTTTCTTCAGCCTAGTGTTCGACCATTCACTTATTTCTCGATTAGCTTTTGCAACTTCAAAATTTTCATTTGCTTCGACAAGCTTTTTCCGAAGGTCTTCAACTTTGGCTTTATGAGCTTCAGATTGAGCGTTAAATTTTGCTTCACCTTCCTACACTTTATCCACCAATGAAAGTATAATTTTATCCTTTTCCAAGGCTTCATTTCTTAGCTTGATAACTTCTGATCGAAGGTTGCTGAGGGCTATCACGCAGCTTTCATCTTCAGCATTCTTTTGCGCCCTCAAAGCATTGCTAAGAATCAAGCCCTGCAAAAAGATAGGATCAGCACGAGAATACAAGACAAGATAATCTATTTTTAAGTTCATCACTTCTGTACCTTCAGACTGTTGTATGCAAGGCTATCTGCAAGATCATCTTTTGACATGGCAGAGAGGCCAGCTTCAAGCTTCGGAAAACCCATATTTCTGGCCATCTCCCGGCAGACGGATATCTCCTTGCTATCTGGTAGACAGTATAGGAAATCATCTTCGTTTGTGCCATTGTACACCAAAGCCCCCTTCGGGTATTTCAGTTCCTGGGCGTAGTGCTTGGCTTCCATAATTTCTTCTTCTGATAGCTTTTTTCCCGAGGCATGTCGAATAATAAAGTCAGGATCTTCGGACAGCGCTTCGGGAATAGGAGATCTAGCTTTTTCAGGTGCATCCTTCTTCTCCAGAGTCATGCCAGTATCTGGAGATTCTTGCTCATCTCTCTGTTCAGTGGCAGCAGGCTCTGTCCTTGTGGGCATTGAGGGTCCAGCTTGGGTTTCAGCACGAGTCATAGCAGCTTCGACAACCTTTTTCACAGGGGCAGGAGTCAGTTCCCTTGTTGTCTCCATGACAGCGTCTAGTACGCTAGCCATTCTTCTCCTCTTGGGAGTTGTTGCGGGAGCCTTTGCAACCTTTGGCAAATCCGCCTCTGTTGACGGGCTCAAGGTTTTTTGCAGCTTTGGCTCTGGCTCTTTGATTGTCTTCTCTTTGGCTTCGGCGTCTTGTTCTATTGTTTCGGCTGGACCGACTTCAGGAACCTTCGGCAAATTAGTTAGGTTTTCCCCAGACATGGTGGGAGCAGGTTGCTCTGCTTTGGCAGCACCAAAGGATGTCCCTTCACCAAGCTTCGGCACTATGGTCGTCTCAATGTATGTAACACCCTGAATTTGGGGGTATAAAATTTCTTTCCTAATATCCACCAAATTCAGGTGTTACCCTCTTCTTTACCTGCTTTTCTTCTCTTTTTATAAATAAGGGAATGTCATTTTATTATATATATATATGAGTCTTTGGCGTAGTAAAATAAAATCATGTAGAAGCTTTGATTGTTGCATTCATGTTGTTGCATAGTGTTTATGAGTGCAAAGGTTTTTTTTAACTATATCGAATTATCTTGATCTTGTTTCCGGAAGCTTTTGGTAACCTTCGAAACGTTTCTTCACATACTAAAATATGAATTTTAGTTTTTCTAATATTAATTAAATACCTAAAATTCAGTATTTACGAAAACTACAAGATCTTGGAAACTCGATAATATATATATTTCTTCCTCTCATCAAACATGTTCCAGATCTCGTGCCTTTGTTCGCGAGATCACCGAACCACGTATTCTCGCGAACGGTGTGCTGCTCGTGTCGACGATCCTCATATATCCCCATCTATCCCTTTCGACGTCCACCTCATCATCTTGGGCCCATGGGCCAACTCCGAATATTTTCGTCTAATTTTATCTAACCTTGTCTACCACCCGCCTAACTCGGTCTCCGGTTTATACTGTCTCGCACAATTTATCGCGCAACAGTCTCTCTCGCTCGGCCAGAACGCGATCTGCGGCGAATTTGGCAACCACCTCTCATGTCCTCTTTTTATATATGCGTACCCCTATCGTCGTATAGCCCCCCACGTCCTCCTAGATCTCACAGCACAGACGTCCCTTTCGGACGGTTCTCCTCCCCTGCAGTGCATCACCATCAACGCAGGTGAGTCCTCTCCTCCCCTTTTTCTATCCATCCTTCTTCCTCCTCGCTGCACAGGCACGCAACGAGCAGTTTTCTGCCCATGGCTGAGGCCCCCCCGACGAACTCCCCAGGCACAGCCAGGAAGCCACTGTTGGCGCGCGAGCCTGGCCCCTCCCCGTGCGTAGCTTCCTGCCCCGGCAAGCGCCCCGGCGAGCACCCCTGCGGCCCGTGCTGGGCGCGGCCGACCGAGCTCGCCCGTGCTGGGCGCGGCTTGCGGCGCGTGGCCGGCGCGGCTCACTCCCCTGGCCGATCCCCTTTCCTTCTTTCTCCCCCCATGCCGTTCTCTGCTCTTTTTCCTGAGGTTGAAGACGGCAGGAGAAACCGATCCCTGTTTGTGCGGTTCGTGCGTCAAACAGGAAGAAAAAAACTGACCACACCCACATTTAATCCCATCCGTCAAGATCTTTTGTGATTGTGCTCCTTGTGACCCTTTGTGTGGTAAATGGTCGGCCATTAGGACTACGCCACGTCGTCGTTAATCTGCGATTAATAAATATATATTAACTTTCGCGTTAAATATTTGTTCTATTCTGTTTCGGCTGCATTAACTTAGTAAGGATGTCGGGCACACGTTAAGAAATATCATTATGTCACGACACATGTTTTATGCATTTAATTAATTGCTAATTTGTCCATTTGTTTTTAAAATATAGTCAAAACCAATCTATAGTTTTAAGTCATACTTTTATAAAATTGCGATAACGTTAGTAATACCAAATTAAATATCTTGATTCCATACCTGCCTAGTGTAATAGCGATGTGTGTTTAGCAGATCACGTATATGATGCTGTTTATAGTCTACAAATTGTCGATTATTCAATGGGTTATGCGTCATAAATCCATTTTGATTCGTTCCAGTCGCGTCATCTTCGTATCAACATCAATTTAGTGCTAGTAATATTGCTTGGTCGCGACGCGTGTTGTAACTAATTAGTTAGTTTGTCGCGGCACTGGATGTTAGTTAGTTATTCTTGCGTGTCAAGCGTGCCGATTTCGCGCGTGTCGCGCATGCCGTTTTCGAGCGCGTGCGCCATTCACGTGTGTCGTTTGCGTCTGTGCGTAATAATAAATTGTTTTCGCTTATAAACACTCATGCTAATACGTTAATTCGCCAGGTCGCATATTTTAGATAGTTAATTTAAGTTTGCTCGACTAATAATTATTAGATTGATATTCTAATTAGAGTAAATGTGTAGTGTTCAACTTGCGCTTTTATGATAAACATTAACATGGCTAATATTAACCGAACTACTTATTTAATAATTGTTTAGTATAAACGCGTCACCTATTTAGTCTTTCTCGCCTGTCGCGCGAGTTGTTCCGCACGTGGTGTCGTGCTGGTTCGTGCGTCGTTCGCGCTGACCGCGCGCACTATTTTCGTGCATCGTCAGCGTGCCATACCGCGTGTGTCCGCGCGTTGTTCCACACGCTGTCGTACTGTTTCGCGCGTAATATACTCGTTGTCGTGTTGTTCGCGTACGTAGATCGCGCGCTGTCGCGTGCGTTGTTTCATGTGTCGTCCGCACGCTGTTCCGCAGTGTCGTGTGTCGTCGCGCGTCATTCGTGTGTTTCACGTGCACCGCTTTTGCGTGTCACGCGCATGGCCACGCATACCACGTGCTGTCTGTTCGTGATATTAAACTGCTCGCTTATAATCACTCATGCCAGTTGATTAACTATGCATTCAGTCATCCACTATTAAAATATTAAGATTGGTCGAAACTAAGTGGTAGCTTTAGTTTACATTTGATATCGGTGAATTAAGATTGTTATGTCGAATTGAATGTTTTAATTAATACCTATTTAGCGTAAACGCGATAGCCCCTCGACCGTAGCTTCGACTATCGTGGTTCTTTTCCTCGCATAACCGTAGATGCGCTCTCTATTTTATATTGCTAGTTTTTATAACATTTTATCTTGTATGGTGTGATGTTCTTATGCATATATATATGTTTGGTTGTTTGTTCCTGTTTGTATTCGCTGCGCGTTGCGAATAGATTGAGATCCGTTCCTGGGCTTCGAGGGATCGAAGACCAAGAGTTGGCGACCAAGTGATCTGGTCCTTCGAGTTCTATGAGGCTGAAGATCCTGAGCATCTGTTTGGTGAAGGCAAGTGTCCTCTGACCCATTATGTCCCATTTACTTTATAATACACTGTCCCGCATACTATGAACAACCTAAGGATTTACTAGCTTTCTATTTACCTTGTCCTTGATTTACCTTTTGGGTTACTATGGTTAGCTACATGCTAGCGCTTTACTTTACTCAATGAACATGATGAGATACAGTGATGATACTACGATTTTATTCTGGATATGATGATATACTTGTGGCATTTAAGGGGACTCGGGTTGTTTCCCGAGTACCTCTCCGTAAGGACCTGTTTGTTGAGAGACCACCCAGGATAATAGTGCAACCATGAGGGTGAAATGGGGCACCCTTAGCTAATTAATTAGAGGAACTAGAGGTATAGTTGCTTCGCCGTCGAGCCGTCAATGGAGTCTAGGCACAGTGCTTGCTCTGCCAAGGCTGGGTGCCGATGTTCTTTTGTTTTGCTTTTGTTAGTCACCCTTCTGCGGGGAGAGGTACTGTGTTTATCAAACTGGAGAAACCTAACGGGCGGCTATGACCTCTAGGGAATCTTTGTAAAAGCTACGTAGTGATACCCTGCCGGACCACCTAGGAAGTGATCAATGGGGAGTCATAATCCCTGGGCAAAATGGGAATCACGGCTCATGGGTAAAGTGTGCGACCTCTGCAGAGGGTAATGAAACTGATATATCAGCCGTGCTCACGGTTAAGAGCAGCCTTGGGATCCTCTTTGATTAGATATACTCCGGATACACCTCAGATGATGACTTTAATGATGATGGTTAATGATGGTGACTTCAATTATGTATTCTAGTATTTCCTCTCTGAGGAGGTACTTTTGGGATTTTAACTTGGGTTTTGTGATAAAATCTGGCTTCCACTAACAATAAATACCTGATCAACTAAAAGCAACTGCTTGAGCCTAACCCCACATAAAAGCTAGTCCACTTCAGCCAAACGAGGCATTTGCTGAGTACGTTGATGTGTACTCATCCTTGCTTTACCACAAAACACCAGGTTGTCCACATTGCAACCACTGCTCAGGAGAAGATGAAGCCGTGGAAGGAGACTTTGTAACGCCCCGAATTTTGCAGTTGAATTTTTTCTTTTCTTTACTCGCCAAAATTCGGGCGTTACCTTTTCTTTTTCTTTTCCCCTCGCTAAACCTTGACCTTTTCCAAAGTTTTAGCGGGATTCGGTTTGGAATTCCCGTGTAAAGAAAAACCCTAAATACTTTATGTTGTCTGATGCACCATGCCGAACTATGCATTCTTTGATTGTTTGAAAGTGCAAATGCATTCATCTAGGAAGATCGGATTTCGAAAACAGGGAAATAATCTTTTCTTTTTCTTTCTCTTTCTTTCCCTCTCCCTCTTCCCCTTTCTCTCTCTCCTGCGCCATGGGCTCCTTGGCCGGCCCAGCCGCCCCTTGGCCGGCCCAAGCCCCCTGCGCGCCCCCCTCTTGGGCTTTGGAAGGCCCAGCCGCCCCCCCCCCCCCATCTCCCTTTTCCCCCCTCCTCCCTCTCTCCCTCCTCTCTCCCTCTCCCCTCTCCCCTCCTCTCTCCTCGGCAGCCCGCGCCCGGCCGCGCCGTGGCCGCTGGCCGCCCTGGCCGCGCCCCCAGCCGGCCGCTGCCGCGCCGCCCTGGCCCCCGGCCGCCCCCAGCCCGCGCCCCGGCCGCGCGCCTGGCCGCGCGCCTGGCCGGCTCGGCCGCCTGCCAGCCCGACCCCCCCCCCCCCCCGCGCGCCCGCCTGGCCGGCCGGTTCAACCGGGCCAGCTCGGCCGCCCCGGCCCCCAGCTCGGCCGCCCGCGCCCGCGCCAGCCCCCAGCTCGGCCGCCCAGCCTAGGGCCGGTTCAACCGCCCTAGGGCCGGTTCAACCGCCCCCCCCCCCTCTGTTTTTTTATTTATTTTTATTTTATTTTATTTACTTTCTGTGATCATAATTACTTTATTTTAGGTAGACTGATCATTGTTCATGCTATGGAAATAGGAAGTTTAATTTAAAATTCCGTTATGCCAGTTGATTCACGCAGTTAATTGTTTATCTCATTCAATGTTGATCAACTAAAAATGATTAGGTTTCCATTAGTGCATATAACAGAATTCTTTTGTTAAAGAACCAATTGTAACTAATCATTAGTGCATAAGATTTAACCCCCTGCGAGACCCTTTGCCCGTTTCTTTCTAACCATAACAAATGCGATATCGAATGTCATACTTGATGCATATTCACTTTACTTGTTCTCTTGTATGGTGTACTATTCTTTTGTATTAAATATGTGGATGGATGTATGTATGTTTGCAATCGCATAGAGAACGATCCGGTCGAAGAGCCTGAGGAATTCGCAGGAGAAGCCCCTGAGCAGCAGTCGGTTGGTGGAGGCAAGTGTCCTTTGACCTATCTCTGTCCTATTCATTCTTTAATTCACCTCCCGCATTACACATTTATACCTAAGGATTGACTAGCTTTTGTTATCCATGTCCTTGTTTACCTATTTGGGTCGGATTATTACTGCTTAGTTTGATGCTATTGCTCAACTCAAATCAATGAACATGATGTGATTATCTATGATACGCTGTTTTCCCTTCTTATTTATGATTATATTTGTGACCTTCAAGGGGACTCGAGCGGTTTCTCGAGTGCCTCTCCGTAAGGACCTGTTCAATGGATGACCGCCCGGGAAAACAGTGCAACCATGAGGGTGGAATGGGACGCCCTTAGCTGAATAATTAGAGGAACCGGGGTGTAGTTCGCTTAGCCGTTGTGCCGTCAATGGGGCTCGGTGTATGCGGCTCGCTCTGCCAAGGTTGATTTGTCCCTTGGGGAGGAGTGCGGTACATTTAGGAAACCTAACGGGTGGCTACAGCCCCGGGGAATCTTTGTAAAGGCTACGTAGTGAGACCCTGCCTATTCACCTTGGTAGTGTTTAAGGGTTTGATCAGCCCGAGGCAAGAGGGAATCACGGCTTGTGGGTAAAGTGCGCAACCTATGCAGAGTGTTATGAAACTGATATATCAGCCGTGCTCGCGGTTATGAGCGGCCAAGGGAGCTCCAGAGATTAGTGATACTTGATCAGAGACATTTTGGTACAGGTGGCAATGAGATTGATGGTTCTGATTACGATTATGGTATTGGTAAGTGGTATTCTTTCCGTTTGGAAAGGATACATTGGGCTAATAACTTGGGTTAATGTTAAAACCTGGCTCTCTACTAGTAAGTAATAACCTGACCAACTAAAAGCAACTGCTTGACTTATCCCCACATAAAGCTAGTCCACTACAGCCAAACGGGATGCTTGCTGAGTATGTTGATGTGTACTCACCCTTGCTCTACACACCAAATCCCCCCCCCAGGTTGTCAGCATTGCAACCACTGCTCAGGAGAAGATGAAGCTGTGGAAGGAGACTTCCAGGAGTTCCAAGACTATGACGAGTTCTAGGCGTGGGTTAGCGGCAACCCCCAGTCGGCTGCCTGTGAAGGCCGCGGTTATCTACGTTTCGTTTTCGCACTTTGATTTATTGTAAGAACTATATGGACGTCTCAGACGTATGATGTAATCGACTATTATTTCCCTTTTAATGCTATTTGAGCACTGTGTGATGATGTCCATGTTATGTAACTGCTGTGTACGTGAATAACTGATCCTGGCACGTACATGGTTCGCATTCGGTTTACCTTCTAAAAACCGGGTGTGACATAAGTGGTATCAAAGCCGTGCTGACTGTAGGACCGCTAACCTAGAGTAGAATGGTCGTTCTAAGGATTATAGACCTCTGTCCCTGCCTTGACTTTGATATCCCTTCAAAAGTTGGTCCTACTGACCAAACCTATGTTCTACTATATATTATACCTTGCTGAAAATTTTGTTTTATCCTGATCCTTCATTTATTTATGATTCGTTATTTGCTGGTCATATTAATTCTGTTCTCACCCTTTTGCTTGCGATGTCTTTTGTAGATGGCTCGTCTTAGACACACTGCACGAAAGTCCGTCATCCCCTTCTTACCCTCCCGCCTTGCTGAGCGTCCGCTTCGCCGTCCCGTGGCCGGACAGTCCAGCCACTTGGAGAGACTGCACCACCGCCTGCATGAGGAGCAGGAACGTCGACGACAGGAGCAGCAGGGCTCTTCTTTCTCGCTCCAACAGGAGATAGAGTCTGTGAGGAGCTGCTCTCCTGTGCTTCCTCTGGAGGCGCCCCCTGCACCACCACTGGGCGCCCCAGCTTCTGGAGTAGCTGTTGGAGGAGATCCAGACAACGGAGGTGGCGACGACAGCTTGAGCCACGACCTCGACCTCTCTAACCATGAGCCGGAAGGATGGGTTGCTCGACCCATCACTCGCGACGCTGCTCGCGGGTGTCACTTCCACGACGCGCTCGACACCCTGCTACGTCGGGCACTTGACCGGCGTACTTGGTCCATCGAGTATCGCTGTGTGGTCTACCAGCATAGTCGCGGGGTCTACCCGGATCGCTGGGAGGCGACCTGTTTGGTGCGCCGTCCGGAGAACAGTCTCCAGGGCGCGGAGGCTTGCTCAGAGCACTATTCTATCTCTGAGCGGGACTCAGCTGAGGCAGCCATGCAGGATGCTGCACGGCGTGCGCTTTCGCACTACTGCTCGGTTCTCGGTGGGGTAGCTGATGGTCTCGACCTCAAGTATTACCCCCGCCGTCCATCTGGCAGCACAGGAGGCGTGATTGTTTCACCTGCTGGTGAGGACAATCCTAGGTTGAGCAGCACAGTCAACCTAGCCGCCGTGCTAAACACGGAGCTGGACCATGCATTAGACGAGCTGAGTAGGGCTCGTGCTGAGATCGCCCTGCTGCGGGCTGAGCGCGCGGAGCGTCGTCACTTGGATGATGGTTCCCCCGCCCCCGTTGGGACTCAGCACCCGTACCGCTCACCTCGGCGTGGACGCCAGTCTTATGGCAATCCCGACTGCAAGACCAAGATAAATCTAGAACCATAGATCGTTAGAGTTGGATCTTGTAATTAATACAAAATATATGCATAGAAGCTTCAGTCTTAGCGTTAGTCTCAGTCTTAGTTAGTCTTAGTTAGACAGGGTAGTTTGCTATATCCTGTGCATTTATGTTTGTCATGATGAACTATGTTTGGTTTGGATCTTTGTAATGATTGTCACCGGAGTGTGGGTATCCCCTGCATTCTGGCTTACCCATTATGTTAATGGAGTTAGTTATATAGTTGGGAAACCCTTTATTCTACTTTCCTCTTTATCTGAGAAGCTGTGTGGTCTGTGTTGGAGATCAGTGAAGATGCTCATCTGTTCAGTGCTGTTGGAGAATTCTATACTCTTTTCTTATGCTGCAAGATTTGCCAGATCAGTTCTGATGTGTGGTTGCGTTCTGCAGATGTCAGAGAACAGGCGCAGAGGAGGAAGGCATGCTCAGCAGGAGCAAGCCGGTCAGCAAGATGAGGCGCCCCAGCAGCAGCAGCTGCCGCCCCCGCCCCCGATGTCGATCGAGCAGATGTTTCTGATGCAGACTCAGGCAGTTCAGGCCATCGGTCAGACTCTGGCCGCCATTCAGCAGCAGCAGCAGCAGCAAGCACCACCCCAGCCTCAGATGCCTCAGATGCCCAGAGACAAGCGTGCTGAATTCATGAGAGGTCATCCCCCAACGTTCGCTCACTCTTCTGACCCCATGGATGCTGAAGATTGGCTGCGCACTGTGGAGCGGGAGTTGCATACCGCTCAGTGTGATGACAGGGAGAAAGTCTTGTATGGTCCCTGTCTGTTGAGAGGAGCAGCCCAATCCTGGTGGGAGTCTTACCTCGCCACCCATGCCGACCCCGACACCATCACTTGGGAAGAATTCAGAGGTAGCTTTCGTCAGTACCATGTGCCTGCAGGTCTGATGACAGTGAAGAAGGAGGAGTTCCTGGCCCTTAAGCAAGGGTCATCATCTGTCAGTGAGTATCGAGACAGGTTTCTGCAGTTGTCTCGCTATGCTCCCGAAGATGTCAACACTGACGCCAAGCGACAGTACCGTTTTTTGAGAGGCTTGGTTGACCCTCTGCAGTACCAACTGATGAATCATACCTTCCCGACATTCCAGCACCTGATTGACAGAGCAATCATGACAGAAAGGAAGCGTAAGGAGATGGAGGATCGTAAGCGCAAGATCAGTGGACCCCAGCCTGGAAGCAGCAGCCGTCCTCGTTTTTCAGGCAATCAACCTCAGCAGTTCAGGCAGAACCAGCGTCCACCTCAGCAGCATCAGCAGCGTCAGCAGTATCAGCAGTTCCAAAGGCAGTATCCTCAGCACCAGTACCAGAACCGTCAGAGCAATCAATCAGGAGGTCAGTTTCAGAGGCAGAATCAGCAGACACCTCGTCTTCCTGCCCCAGCAAACCAGCAGAACAATCAGGCAGCACCAGCTCAGGTTGGAAACAGAGCATGTTTCCACTGTGGAGAGCAAGGCCACTGGGTGATGCAATGTCCGAAGAAGGCAGCCCAGCAGCAGTCAGGCCCCAATGCCCCAGCGAAGCAGAATGCGTCTCAGTCTGGAGCAGGCAACCGCCCTCAGCAGCGCTATAATCATGGGAGACTGAACCACTTGGAAGCTGAAGCAGTTCAGGAGACCCCCGGCATGACCGTAGGTATGTTTCCAGTCGATTCCCATATTGCAGAAGTATTATTTGATACTGGAGCAACGCATTCTTTTATTACTGCATCATGGGTAGAAGCACATAATCTTCCAATTACTGCCATGTCAACCCCCATTCAAATTGACTCAGCTGGTGGTAGAATTCGAGCTGATAGCATATGTTTGAATACAAGTGTGGAAATAAGGGGGATAGCGTCTCCCGCCAACCTTATAGTAATGGGTACTTAGGGAATAGATGTCATCCTAGGGATGAATTGGCTAGATAAGTATCAGGCAGTTATCAGTTGTGATAAAAGGACAATCAAGTTGGTGTCCCCACTAGGAGAGGAAGTGGTGACCGAGTTAGTCCCGCCTGAGCCAAAGAAAGGAGGTTGTTATCAGATGGTCGTCGATAGCAGTGAAGCAGACCCAATTGAGAGTATCAAGGTTGTGTCTGAATTCCCAGATGTGTTTCCAAAGGACTTACCGGGTATGCCACCAGAGCGGAAAGTTGAGTTTGCCATAGAGCTTTTTCCTGGAACCGCCCCTATCTTTAAGAGAGCTTACAGAATATCTGGACCAGAGTTGGTTGAGCTTAAGAAGCAGATTGATGAGCTGTCAGAGAAAGGTTACATCCGGCCAAGCACCTCGCCTTGGGCCGCCCCTGTCCTATTTGTGGAAAAGAAAGATGGCACAAAGAGGATGTGTATCGATTATCGAGCTTTGAATGAAGTCACGATCAAGAACAAGTATCCCTTGCCCAGAATAGAAGATCTGTTTGACCAGTTGAGAGGAGCCAGTGTGTTCTCCAAGATTGATCTGAGGTCAGGTTATCATCAGCTCAGGATCCAACCTTCGGACATTCCGAAGACGGCATTCATTACCAAGTATGGGTTATATGAGTTCACAGTGATGTCTTTTGGTTTGACCAATGCACCAGCGTTCTTCATGAATCTGATGAATAGTGTATTCATGGATTATCTCGATAAGTTTGTGGTGGTATTCATTGATGACATTCTGGTTTATTCTCAAAGTGAAGAAGAGCATGCAGATCATTTGAGGATGGTATTGCAGAGATTGCGAGAGCACCAGTTGTATGCAAAGTTGAGCAAGTGTGAGTTCTGGATCAGTAAAGTCTTATTCTTGGGTCACATAATCAACAAAGAAGGATTGGCTGTGGATCCGAAGAAAGTGGCAGACATTCTGAACTGGAAAGCGCCAACGGATGCTCGAGGAATCAAGAGCTTCATTGGAATGGCCGGATATTATCGGCGATTCATTGAAGGGTTTTCGAAGATTGCGAAACCAATGACAGCGTTGCTAGGCAACAAAGTTGAGTTCAAGTGGACCCAGAAATGCCAAGAAGCCTTTGAAGCGCTGAAAGAGAAGTTGACGATAGCGCCTGTCCTAGTCTTGCCTGATGTGCACAAGCCCTTCTCTGTGTACTGTGATGCTTGTTACACAGGTTTGGGATGCGTGTTGATGCAAGAGGGAAGAGTTGTGGCTTACTCGTCCCGACAGCTGAAGGTTCATGAGAAGAATTACCCAATCCATGATCTAGAGTTGGCAGCAGTGGTTCACGCACTGAAGACATGGAGGCACTATCTGTATGGACAGAAATGCGATGTTTACACAGATCACAAGAGTCTGAAGTACATATTCACTCAGACAGAGCTGAACATGAGGCAACGAAGATGGTTAGAATTGATCAAAGACTATGAGTTGGAAATCCATTACCATCCAGGCAAAGCAAACGTAGTGGCAGATGCTTTGAGCAGGAAGAGTCAAGTCAATCTGATGGTCGCTCATCCGATGCCATATGAGTTGGCCAAGGAGTTCGACAGGTTGAGTCTCAGATTTCTGAACAATTCGCGAGGAGTCACGGTTGAATTAGAACCTACCTTGGAGCGAGAAATCAAAGAAGCGCAGAAGAACGATGAAAAGATCAGTGAGATTCGGCGACTGATTCTAGATGGCAGAGGCAAAGATTTTCGAGAAGATGCAGAAGGCGTGGTATGGTTCAAAGACCGCTTGTGTGTTCCCAATGTCCAGTCTATTCGGGAGTTGATTCTCAAGGAAGCTCATGAGACAGCTTATTCGATTCACCCTGGCAGTGAGAAGATGTATCAGGATCTGAAGAAGAAATTCTGGTGGTACGGAATGAAGAGGGAAATCGCAGAGCATGTGGCTAAGTGCGATAGTTGTCGGCGAATCAAGGCAGAGCACCAGAGACCTGCTGGATTGTTGCAACCGTTGCAGATCCCTCAGTGGAAATGGGATGAAATCGGTATGGATTTCATAGTCGGATTGCCTCGCACTCGAGCCGGCTACGATTCCATTTGGGTAGTAGTGGACCGTTTGACCAAGTCAGCCCACTTCATACCTGTCAAGACCACCTACAGCAGTGCAGTATTGGCAGAACTGTATATGTCTCGGATCGTTTGCCTTCATGGTGTGCCAAAGAAGATAGTGTCAGACAGAGGAACGCAGTTCACCTCTCATTTCTGGCAGCAATTGCATGAAGCCTTGGGCACGCATCTGAATTTCAGTTCAGCTTATCACCCGCAGACAGATGGTCAGACTGAAAGAACCAATCAAATTCTCGAAGATATGTTGAGAGCTTGTGCGCTGCAAGATCAGTCCGGATGGGACAAGCGATTGCCTTATGCAGAGTTTTCCTATAACAACAGTTACCAGGCCAGTTTGAAGATGTCACCATTTCAAGCGCTCTATGGAAGGAGTTGTAGAACTCCGTTGCAATGGGATCAGCCTGGAGAAAAGCAAGTGTTTGGGCCAGATATTTTGCTTGAAGCCGAAGAGAACATCAAGATGGTCCGAGAGAATCTGAAGATAGCGCAATCGAGGCAGCGAAGCTATGCAGACACAAGAAGAAGAGAGCTGAGTTTTGAAGTCGGAGACTTTGTCTATCTGAAAGTGTCACCGATCAGGGGAGTCAGAAGGTTCGGAATCAAAGGCAAGCTAGCACCCCGCTACATTGGTCCGTATCAAATTCTCTCAAAGCGTGGAGAAGTGGCCTATCAGCTCAGTCTGCCAGAGAATTTGTCAGCTGTGCATGATGTCTTTCATGTGTCTCAGTTGAAGAAGTGCTTGCGTGTGCCAGAAGAGCAGTTGCCAGTGGAAGGTCTGGAAGTCCAGGAGGACTTGACCTATGTTGAGAAGCCAGCTCAGATCCTTGAGGTTGCAGACAGAGTCACCCGAAGGAAGACCATCAGAATGTGCAAAGTCAGATGGAGTCACCACTCTGAGGAAGAAGCAACCTGGGAGCGTGAAGATGATTTGATGGCCAAGTACCCAGAGCTCTTTGCTAGCCAGCCCTGAATCTCGAGGGCGAGATTCTTTTAAGGGGGATAGGTTTGTAACGCCCCGAATTTTGCAGTTGAATTTTTTCTTTTCTTTACTCGCCAAAATTCGGGCGTTACCTTTTCTTTTTCTTTTCCCCTCGCTAAACCTTGACCTTTTCCAAAGTTTTAGCGGGATTCGGTTTGGAATTCCCGTGTAAAGAAAAACCCTAAATACTTTATGTTGTCTGATGCACCATGCCGAACTATGCATTCTTTGATTGTTTGAAAGTGCAAATGCATTCATCTAGGAAGATCGGATTTCGAAAACAGGGAAATAATCTTTTCTTTTTCTTTCTCTTTCTTTCCCTCTCCCTCTTCCCCTTTCTCTCTCTCCCACGCCATGGGCTCCTTGGCCGGCCCAGCCGCCCCTTGGCCGGCCCAAGCCCCCTGCGCGCCCCCCTCTTGGGCTTTGGAAGGCCCAGCCGCCCCCCCCCCATCTCCCTTTTTCCCCCCTCCTCCCTCTCTCCCTCCTCTCTCCCTCTCCCCTCTCCCCTCCTCTCTCCTCGGCAGCCCGCGCCCGGCCGCGCCGTGGCCGCTGGCCGCCCTGGCCGCGCCCCCAGCCGGCCGCTGCCGCGCCGCCCTAGCCCCCGGCCGCCCCCAGCCCGCGCCCCGGCCGCGCGCCTGGCCGCGCGCCTGGCCGGCTCGGCCGCCTGCCAGCCCGACCCCCCCCCCCCCGCGCGCCCGCCTGGCCGGCCGGTTCAACCGGGCCAGCTCGGCCGCCCCGGCCCCCAGCTCGGCCGCCCGCGCCCGCGCCAGCCCCCAGCTCGGCCGCCCAGCCTAGGGCCGGTTCAACCGCCCTAGGGCCGGTTCAACCGCCCCCCCCCCTCTGTTTTTTTATTTATTTTTATTTTATTTTATTTACTTTCTGTGATCATAATTACTTTATTTTAGGTAGACTGATCATTGTTCATGCTATGGAAATAGGAAGTTTAATTTAAAATTCCGTTATGCCAGTTGATTCACGCAGTTAATTGTTTATCTCATTCAATGTTGATCAACTAAAAATGATTAGGTTTCCATTAGTGCATATAACAGAATTCTTTTGTTAAAGAACCAATTGTAACTAATCATTAGTGCATAAGATTTAACCCCCTGCGAGACCCTTTGCCCGTTTCTTTCTAACCATAACAAATGCGATATCGAATGTCATACTTGATGCATATTCACTTTACTTGTTCTCTTGTATGGTGTACTGTTCTTTTGTATTAAATATGTGGATGGATGTATGTATGTTTGCAATCGCATAGAGAACGATCCGGTCGAAGAGCCTGAGGAATTCGCAGGAGAAGCCCCTGAGCAGCAGTCGGTTGGTGGAGGCAAGTGTCCTTTGACCTATCTCTGTCCTATTCATTCTTTAATTCACCTCCCGCATTACACATTTATACCTAAGGATTGACTAGCTTTTGTTATCCATGTCCTTGTTTACCTATTTGGGTCGGATTATTACTGCTTAGTTTGATGCTATTGCTCAACTCAAATCAATGAACATGATGTGATTATCTATGATACGCTGTTTTCCCTTCTTATTTATGATTATATTTGTGACCTTCAAGGGGACTCGAGCGGTTTCTCGAGTGCCTCTCCGTAAGGACCTGTTCAATGGATGACCGCCCGGGAAAACAGTGCAACCATGAGGGTGGAATGGGACGCCCTTAGCTGAATAATTAGAGGAACCGGGGTGTAGTTCGCTTAGCCGTTGTGCCGTCAATGGGGCTCGGTGTATGCGGCTCGCTCTGCCAAGGTTGATTTGTCCCTTGGGGAGGAGTGCGGTACATTTAGGAAACCTAACGGGTGGCTACAGCCCCGGGGAATCTTTGTAAAGGCTACGTAGTGAGACCCTGCCTATTCACCTTGGTAGTGTTTAAGGGTTTGATCAGCCCGAGGCAAGAGGGAATCACGGCTTGTGGGTAAAGTGCGCAACCTCTGCAGAGTGTTATGAAACTGATATATCAGCCGTGCTCGCGGTTATGAGCGGCCAAGGGAGCTCCAGAGATTAGTGATACTTGATCAGAGACATTTTGGTACAGGTGGCAATGAGATTGATGGTTCTGATTACGATTATGGTATTGGTAAGTGGTATTCTTTCCGTTTGGAAAGGATACATTGGGCTAATAACTTGGGTTAATGTTAAAACCTGGCTCTCTACTAGTAAGTAATAACCTGACCAACTAAAAGCAACTGCTTGACTTATCCCCACATAAAGCTAGTCCACTACAGCCAAACGGGATGCTTGCTGAGTATGTTGATGTGTACTCACCCTTGCTCTACACACCAAATCCCCCCCCCCCAGGTTGTTAGCATTGCAACCACTGCTCAGGAGAAGATGAAGCTGTGGAAGGAGACTTCCAGGAGTTCCAAGACTATGACGAGTTCTAGGCGTGGGTTAGCGGCAACCCCCAGTCGGCTGCCTGTGAAGGCCGCGGTTATCTACGTTTCGTTTTCGCACTTTGATTTATTGTAAGAACTATATGGACGTCTCAGACGTATGATGTAATCGACTATTATTTCCCTTTTAATGCTATTTGAGCACTGTGTGATGATGTCCATGTTATGTAACTGCTGTGTACGTGAATAACTGATCCTGGCACGTACATGGTTCGCATTCGGTTTACCTTCTAAAAACCGGGTGTGACAGACTTCCAGGAGTTCCAAGACTACGACGAGTTCTAGGTGTGGGTTGGCGGCAACCCCCAATCAGCTGCCTGTGAAGGCGCTATCTTTACTGCGTTTCGCTTAGCACTTTGATTTACCCGTGGAGTTGATGACTATGTGGATGTCTTTGACATCGTTATGTAATAAGTTAATACTCTTTTATGTTATTATTTGAGCACTATGCGATGATGTTCATTTATGTAATCGCTGTGTACGTGAATTCTGATCCTGGCACGTACATGGTTCGCATTCGGTTTACCTTCCAAAAACCGGGTGTGACATAAGTGGTATCAAAGCCGTGCTGACTGTAGGACCGCTGACCTAGAGTAGCATTGGCCGTTTTAAGGACTTATTGACTATTACTTCACCTCATCCTCGATTCTGCTTCAAAATATTAGTCACCTCGACTAATTCTATGTTGTGCTCCTATATGCCCCCTTGCCAAAAGTATTTTATTCTAGTATGGTCTCTACTTCTCTCAATCTATTAGATCTGATCTCATTCTTATGCTTGCGACATCTTTTTAGATGCCCCTTGACCATAACCTTCTTGTCCTTTTGGGATTCTTTCCTCTTTCGTTATTAAATTGCTACCATTTGGCGAACTCTAGTACTTTGGTATTGACATGCTTGTATCCCTTTAATACTCTTGTTTCAAGTACTTACCTCTGAATTTCTACTGCCTACTTAAACATTTCAGTTTATATGTCCATGATCATCTTGTCTTTTGAGACCCTTTCTTATTCTGTTGTTAAGTCGCTATCTTTTCGGCAATTCGTACTCCCCTGGTCTTGGTATGCTTGCACCTTCGTAATCTTGCATACTTTTACTTTGTATATAAATGCTTACCTTTGCACTCCAATGTCTATTTAAAACATTTCAGTTTACATACTCTTGACCACCTTTGTTTCTCCATGATCCATGAGCGATCGTTCTATTCCTCACATCCTTAATGATCTCATCATGTCCATATAACTTTTCTCGGTAATAATTTCTTTTACTTCAACCATTCTGTTGGAACCTTACCTACCTTACCCGTGATTGTTTTCTCCATTTCGCCATTTTGTGAGTCTTGCCTTAACTCCATCCTTTCCTATGCTCTTTGTTATTATCACCTTTACCCTTAACACTTCTATATCTTGCATTGATGTTCATCTTATACCTTACCTTCAAGGTCTCCCCTCTCCCATCTCAATCTGAGAGCTGTATGTTTTACCTATTTTTCTTTTGAGGTGTATCATCTTCTTTATCCCTTGCGAGTTTTTAACTCCATCCTTTGCCCACTTTTGTTTGCTATTACATTAACCTTTGTCATCCCTCGATCTTTACCTTGATCCTTATCATGTACCCATACTTTAAAGCTTGCTCCCCCATTCCAGTTCAAGAGTATTGTCCTGCCCCTCCTTGCTCTTGTTCGTTCCCTATTCCCCTATCGCGTTGCAAATCTTGTCTCAACTCGACCGTTTGGTGTGCTTTTGTCTGTTACCTCCTTTACCTTTGTCATCACTAGATCTTTCCATTATGCCTACCTTTTGAAATATCATCCTTCCCATCTCGATTTGAGAATGATGTTTTACCTATCTTGACCTTGGTTGCATTCTCTCCCTTGTCGGTTACAATCCTCACTTTAGCTCCATCCTTTATTATGCTCATGCCCCTATCCTGCATGTCTTATCATTCCCCTTGCCTTTCGATGGCCTTAGAATAGTTTCCCCTTGGTAAGGAAAGACCGCCATTTAATTAAAAGTAATGTATAGCAACGAGATGTTGGTTGTCGTATCCTTGTGTTGTTTGTCTTTGTGTGATGATTGATTTGCTTCTTTGTGATGAGTGTTGATGCGTTGTGGCCCTCGGTCCGCAATGACATCAGTTTAGTAGCTGAGTGCCATAGAGTTAGGTAGCTGGATGATCTCCCCTTTCTCTCTTCAATCCATCTATGCTTACCCTTTTCTATCTATACTTTTTTCTCTTGCACCTGTCCGATTGGCATTCTACAACCTCTTTTAATCAGTCAAGATCAGAGTCGGTATCACCTTCACCAAGTGCGTATCAACGCTCCTGTTAAGGGGGTTAGTCGCTAACCCCAATGAAGACAATGCGATCAACATCAACCAACAAGATTGAAGTGGCGTAGCGGAAGCGTGTGTGGGTCCTAACTCACAAGTCCAAGAGATCCTCAAGAACTGCATCGATCGGTCTCAAACATCTAAAGGTCAAAGCAACCAGTCCGCAAGTTAAGCTTGTAGAGTCAAAGTCAGCTCAAGAAAGCTGTGAACAACCTATGAACCAACCTTGTTTCCTTGCTAGCTTCTTTCTTGAATCTCGGGGGCGAGATTCCTGTTAAGGGGGTTAGATTTGTAACACCCTGAATTTGGGGGTATAAAATTTCTTTCCTAATATCCACCAAATTCAGGTGTTACCCTCTTCTTTACCTGCTTTTCTTCTCTTTTTATAAATAAGGGAATGTCATTTTATTATATATATATGAGTCTTTGGCGTAGTAAAATAAAATCATGTAGAAGCTTTGATTGTTGCATTCATGTCGTTGCATAGTGTTTATGAGTGCAAAGGTTTTTTTAACTATATCGAATTATCTTGATCTTGTTTCCGGAAGCTTTTGGTAACCTTCGAAACGTTTCTTCACGTACTAAAATATGAATTTTAGTTTTTCTAATATTAATTAAATACGTAAAATTCAGTATTTACGAAAACTACAAGATCTTGGAAACTCGATAATATATATATTTCTTCCTCTCATCAAACATGTTCCAGATCTCGTGCCTTTGTTCGCGAGATCACCGAACCGCGTATTCTCGCGAACGGTGTGCTGCTCGCATCGACGATCCTCATATATCCCCGTCTATCCCTTTCGACGTCCACCTCGTCATCTTGGGCCCACGGGCCAACTCCAAATATTTTCATCAAATTTTATCTAACCTTGTCTACCACCCGCCTAACTCGGTCTCCGGTTTATACTGTCTCGCACAATTCATCGCGCAACAGTCTCTCTCGCTCGGCCAGAACGTGATCTGTGGCGAATTTGGCAACCACCTCTCATGTCCTCTTTTTATATATGCGTACCCCTATCGTCGTATAGCCCCCCACGTCCTCCTAGATCTCACAGCACAGACGTCCCTTTCGGACGGTTCTCCTCCCCTGCAGTGCATCACCGTCAACGCAGGTGAGTCCTCTCCTCCCCTTTTTTTATCCATCCTTCTTCCTCCTCGCTGCGCAGGCACGCAACGAGCAGTTTTCTGCCCATGGCTGAGGCCCCCCCGACGAACTCCCCAGGCACGGCCAGGAAGCCACTGTTGGCGCGCGAGCCTGGCCCCTCCCCATGCGTAGCTTCCTGCCCTGGCAAGCGTCCCGGTGAGCACCCCTGCGGCTCGTGCTGGGCGCGGCCGGCCGAGCTCGCCCGTGCTGGGCGCGGCTTGCGGCGTGTGGCCGGCGCGGCTCACTCCCCTGGCCGATCCCCTTTCCTTCTTTCTCCCCCATGCCGTTCTCTGCTCTTTTTCCTGAGGTTGAAGACGGCAGGAGAAACCGATCCCTATTTGTGCGGTTCGTGCGTCAAACAGGAAGAAAAAAAATGACCACACCCACATTTAGTCCCATCCGTCAAGATCTTTTGTGATTGTGCTCCTTGTGACCCTTTGTGTGGTAAATGGTCGGCCATTAGGACTACGCCACGTCGTCGTTAATCTGCGATTAATAAACATATATTAACTTTCGCGTTAAATATTTGTTCTATTCTGTTTTTGCTGCATTAACTTAGTAAGGATGTCGGGCACACCTTAAGAAATATCATTATGTCACGACACATGTTTTATGCATTTAATTAATTGCTAATTTGTCCATTTGTTTTTAAATTATAGTCAAAACATATCTATAGTTTTAAGTCATACTTTTATAAAATTACGATAACCTGAGTAATACCAAATTAAATATCTTGATTCCATACTTGCCTAGTGTAATAGCGATGTGTGTTTAGCAGATCGCGTATATGATGCTGTTTATAGTCTACAAATTGTCGATTATTCAATGGGTTATGCGTCATAAATCCATTTTGATTCGTTCCAGTCGCGTCATCTTCGTATCAACATCAATTTAGTGCTAGTAATATTGCTTGGTCGCGACGCGTGTTGTAACTAATTAGTTAGTTTGTCGCGGCACTGGATGTTAGTTAGTTATTCTTGCGTGTCAAGCGTGCCGATTTCGCGCGTGTCGCGCATGCCGTTTTCAAGCGCGCGCCATTCATGTGTGTCGTTTGCGTCTGTGCGTAATAATAAATCGTTTTCGCTTATAAACACTCATGCTAATACGTTAATTCGCCAGGTCGCATATTTTAGATAGTTAATTTAAGTTTGCTCGACTAATAATTATTAGATTGATATTCTAATTAGAGTAAATGTGTAGTGTTCAACTTGCGCTTTTATGATAAACATTAACATAGCTAATATTAACCGAACTACTTATTTAATAATTGTTTAGTATAAACGTGTCACCTATTTAGTCTTTCTCGCCTGTCGCGCGAGTTGTTCCGCACGTGGTGTCGTGCTGGTTCGTGCGTCGTTCGCGCTGACCGTGCGCACTGTTTTCGTGCATCGTCAGCGTGCCATACCGCGCGTGTCCGCGCGTTGTTCCGCACGCTGTCGTACTGTTTCGCGCGTAATATACTCGTTGTCATGCTGTTCGCGTACGTAGATCGCGCTGTCGCGTGCGTTGTTTCACGTGTCGTCCGCACGCTGTTCCGCAGTGTCGTGTGTCATCGCGTGTCATTCGTGTGTTTCGCGCGCACCGCTTTTGCATGTCGCGCGCATGGCCGCGCATACCACGTGCTGTCTGTGCGTGATATTAAACTGCTCGCTTATAATCACTCATGCCAGTTGATTAACTATCCATTCAGTCGTCCACTATTAAAATATTAAGATTGGTCGAAACTAAGTGGTAGTTTTAGTTTACATTTGATATCGGTGAATTAAGATTGTTATCGAATTGAATGTTCTAATTAATACCTATTTAGCGTAAACGCGATAGCCCCTCGACCGTAGCTTCGACTATCGTGGTTCTTTTCCTCGCGTAACCGTAGATGCGCTCTCTATTTTATATTGATAGTTTTCATAACATTTTATCTTGTATGGTGTGATGTTCTTATGCGTATATATATGTTTGGTTGTTTGTTCCTGTTTGTATTCGCTGCGCGTTGCGAATAGATTGCGATCCGTTCCTGGGCTTCGAGGGATCGAAGACCAAGAGTTGGCGACCAAGTGATCTGGTCCTTCGAGTTCTATGAGGCTGAAGATCCTGAGCATCTGTTTGGTGAAGGCAAGTGTCCTCTGATCCATTATGTCCCATTTACTTTGTAATAAACTGTCCCGCATACTATGAACAACCTAAGGATTTACTAGCTTTCTATTTACCTTGTCCTTGATTTACCTTTTGGGTTACTATGGTTAGCTACATGCTAGCACTTTACTTTAATCAATGAACATGATGAGATACAGTGATGATACTACGATTTTATTCTGGATATGATGATATACTTGTGGCATTTAAGGGGACTCGGGCTATTTCCCAAGTACCTCTCCGTAAGGACCTGTTCGTTGAGAGACCACCCGGGATAACAGTGCAACCATGAGGGTGAAATGGGGCACCCTTAGCTAATTAATTAGAGGAACTAGAGGTATTGTTGCTTCGCCGTCGAGCCGTCAATGGGGTCCAGGCACAGTGCTTGCTCTGCCGAGGTTGGTTGCCGAGGTTCTTTTGTTTTGCTTTTGTTAGTCACCCTCCTGCGGGGAGAGGTACTGTGTTTATCAAACTGGAGAAACCTAACGGGCGGCTATGACCTCTAGGGAATCTTTGTAAAAGCTACGTAGTGATACCCTGCCGGACCACCTAGGAAGTGATCAATGGGGAGTCATGATCCCCGGGCAAAATGGGAATCACGGCTCATGGGTAAAGTGTGCGACCTCTGCAGAGGGTAATGAAACTGATATATCAGCCGTGCTCACGGTTAAGAGCAGCCTTGGGATCCTCTTTGATTAGATATACTCCGGATACACCTCAGATGATGACTTTAATGATGATGGTTAATGATGGTGACTTTAATTATGTATTCTAGTATTTACTCTCTGAGGAGGTACTTTTTGGGATTTTAACTTGGGTTTTGTGATAAAATCTGGCTTCCACTAACAATAAATACCTGATCAACTAAAAGCAACTGCTTGAGCCTAACCCTACATAAAAGCTAGTCCACTTCAGCCAAACGGGGCATTTGCTGAGTACGTTGATGTGTACTCATCCTTGCTTTACCACAAAACACCAGGTTGTCCACATTGCAACCACTGCTCAGGAGAAGATGAAGCCGTGGAAGGAGACTTCTAGGAGTTCCAAGACTACGACGAGTTCTAGGTGTGGGTTGGCGGCAACCCCTAGTCAGCTGCCTGTGAAGGCCCTATCTTTACTGCGTTTCGCTTAGCACTTTGATTTACCCATGGAGTTGATGACTATGTGGATGTCTTTAACATCGTGATGTAATAAGTTAATACTCTTTCATGTTATTATTCGAGCACTATGCGATGATGTTCATTTATGTAATCGCTGTGTACGTGAATTCTGATCCTGGCACGTACATGGTTCGCATTCGGTTTACCTTCCAAAAACCGGGTGTGACAATGTATCTCGGCTGATGAGTCAAGACCTTAATCTTTTTGCCCTTTGGCAAAGCAGAGATGGCCAATGCGGCAGTTTTCCTTTTATTTCCCTACTTTCGTGAGGGATAACAATAATCAGGGTATACGAAACCTATGACATTAAAAACTCTATTCAATCTTTTCTTGCCTCGGCCTTCGAAGGCCAATGCCATTGCATCATCTTCGGCCCTTGTGTAGGCCCCAAGCAATTCATCACTAGTTGCCTCAATACTACTTAACCATTCATCATTTGGCTCATCAAATTCGCCTCTATATCTGAAAGTATATTTTAAATAGACCAAGCCACCCTGACTAGACCCGGTAGCAGCCTCCTTCGGCATCTCCCATTCATTCACAAGCGGCCATACTCTGTAGGCGATATGTTCTTGAACCAGGTCTCGTGTACCAATAAAAGTACACACAGTGTTGAAGCTTCTCTGGCATGTCTCGATATCGTTCCCAAGAGCGGTGGCTGGCCTCCTGATGTCGAAGCGAGACTAGATGGGGCATTGGATAATCCCCTTTATGTCTTCTCTTTCGATCAGATTATTCTTAACATAAAACCATTCCTCCACCCAGGCCCTGAGCCACCTTTTTCGAAAGGTTGGGATGGGATAGCTCACATCGGAGTGAGGAACGAAGCCATAACAACCGAAGTTGTTGTGATATTGCTCTTTACTAGTGGCCTTTGTCTCGTATAGTAGTTCATGCATATTGCAGAAGCACTTCGTGCTCGGCTCCAGCCCTTGGCTCCTCACGACCCAAATAAAAACCCACATTCTAATGATGGCTTCGGGGGTAATTTGATGTAGGAAAATTTCGAAGGTCTTCAGCACTTCGACCAGGAATCTACTTAATGGGAAACGAAGCCCTGCCTTCATAAAACTCCTGTAAGCAACCACCTCATCCTCTTCGGGAGCAGGTGCAGTGCTATCTCCTCCAGTTCTCACAATTGAAATATCTCGGAAATACGTCCCTTTCATAGCATCAATTTGACTTTGCTTAATGGATGATTTTCTGAAGATAGTGTGGCTTGGTCGCCAGGGACGATTTTCCGCATCTTCATCTTCACTTTCCATATCAAAGCTTCCACTATCATCAGAATCTTCAGACAAATTAGCTAGTATCTCGTTTGTAATCTTCTCTGTGTTTGTTTTTTCGATAGCCTCGTAAAAACCAGCCAAGACAGGATCAGCAACCTTCTTCTCGTCAGCCATTTGGTTGAAAATTGAGCAAATGCCGAAGCTCACAAAACAAGTAAAATCTGGCAGCAAGGAAATTAAAACTCGAGAAAATAGCACAAGCAATTGAAATGGCGCAGCAGATGCTGTCGCTGTGGATTTCTATTTATATGCCTAGTGCATTGCAACTTGGCGGGACCCATCTGTCAGTGACTTTCGCTATTCTAGCGAAGGGAAGGTGTTTTTTTGGACCTTCGGCTAAAAGCCTTCGTCCACGTCGCAGTTTGAATTTGTTAGATGCAAGAACAAATTAACACTGCGAGAGGCTAATGTTGGGGGCCTTCGTCTTCCGAAGGTCCTCAAAAACACGACTAACATGTTTTTCAGAATAGTATACTGTCACAGGAGGATTTGGCTTCGAGATGAAGGTGTACATGGTATGAAAGGCGCGATCTGGAAGAAGGATGAACCAGTTCCGAAGATGTGGATGGAGAAGCTTCGACTTAGCACAAGGATGGTGATGGAGAATGAAACCGACCTAAAGGGAAAAAGACTGCTTAGTCCTCGATAGCTTATCCAATGGTCAACAGTAAATGTCAAGGAAATGAATGTAATTTCATCCAGGTTGCGTCCTGTGCCTATAAATAGATGAACAGTAACACCGTACTGTTTACGCTGACTTATTCACTCGCCCGTCACTCTCAGGCTTTTACCTTCTGTCAAGCCGAAGGTACATATATAGTTTACTATCATTAATGTTCGTTCATGATTATATAAGGACAATATAAATAATCTAGAGATTCAATATAACCATTCATGCTCTTTCTATGTTTCATATGTCCCTGTTTATATTTTTTCATATTAAAATTATGAAGGTATATCTTTCATGACTTTCGTGTAAAGATCATTACATCCAAGAAAAATAATGCTTTGAAAGACGAAAGTCTTTAACCATTAACACTTGTGTTGTCTTGTTCTTAACTCATAGTATTAACAAGTGACCAACATCTATAGAGGCTTTTCCTACTGTATTTCTTTAAAAAAAACGGAGGACTACTGGAGGCATAATTAATAGTAACCACGAGATCATTCCATAAGCTCAATTGCTCCTTTTTTCAGCGCTTTTCCACAAACTAGCATCACTACAACATTAGAGCTGGATCGATGGGTTAGTTGCAAAGACATTGAGACAATCAGAACACACCTGCCGTACGCATTTGCACATGTAGACGCTTTCTAACATGGAGAGATAATCAGAACATGTTCTTGCTGACCCTAGAATAGCCTTGTTCATCTCTGATCTCTCAAAATACAACTATGCCTGCCTCCTCGCATCTCATGCACATGGTCAATCGACCGTCGACACAAGGAAACGGAGCAAGGGGGCAAAAAAAAAAAGTCAAACTAATGAGAAAGAAAAGGTAGGATCGTTCCCCATGGGAATCGGGATCCTCCTGCCGAGGGAGTGAGGGCTGAGGCTGAGGGGGAGAGGGTCAGGGGCATGCACGTGTGGTATGTACAGCGGCCACTGTGTGGCCACATGCTGCTAGCCTGCTACCACTACCACCAGCCAGCGGGCACCTTCTTTGCGGCGCTGCCGCCCGCGGCGGCCACGGCGGCGGCGCGCTCGAAGCGCGAGGCCGCGCACGGGATGGTGATCCCGCCGGGGTGCTGGAAGCCGAACTCCTCCTCGGCCTCGCGCAGCAGCTCCCCGAACAGCGGGTGGTTGAAGTACACCACGGGGACCACGTACCGCATCGACTCTGCCCCGGGCTCGGCGCCGCCCACGTACACGGCCACCTGCCCCTTGGGCGTGGTGGCCTCCGCGGCGGCGGCGGCGTCCTCGTCCTCCAGCAGCCGGCCCTTCCCTCTCGCACGCCGGCGCAGGAGGCTCATCCGCCGCGCCAGCGACCGCCCCCACGTGAGCATCCGAGGCGAGTCGGCAGAGTTATCCCGCTCCTGCTGCTGCCGCTGCTTCTTCTTCGTGGCGCACACTGCTGCTGCACCCGCCTGGAGGGGCGGGGATCTGTCGCTGCCTCCTCCTTGTTGGCGCGGGTGCAGGCGGAGGTACCCGCGGCCGCGGCGGCGTCGGCGGTGGCAGAGCGCCGCCCAGCGCCAGACGCCGAGCAGCTTCGAGCCGAGCCGGAACCCTCCGTGCCGTCTCCTCGGCATGCCGCTGCGGCGCTGCTGCTGCTGCTGGAGGTAGAACGAGAGCGCACTCGCGCAAAGGTCTCCGCTTTCTCCGCTGTGCTTTGGAAAACACCGTTGGAGTAGGAGTAAAGGAGGCGTGGAAGCAGCGACGTCCTAGTGGCTGGTGGCAACTGGCAAGGGAGCGCGACAGCGCGGGTTATCTTATAGGAGGAGGAGCTGTGCCTGTGCTATGGTGTGCGGCTGTGCGCGGAGGAATGGCGTGTGGGCGGGGCGCGACGCGGGCGGCAGGACAGGAGCGCCGGCCTCTGTGCGTGTGGGTGCGAGCTGACTCGAGCTTATTGGAACCAAGATATCACCAACACAGGACTTCTAAAAATTGGTATCCCGAACGTCGGTATTGAAATTTTAGTATTATAATCCTTTCAAATTCGGAATTTTGCTATTTGGGTGTGATTTAGCCAATCCGCAGTCGCTGTTACGGCAGTCCATCTCACTGTCCGTAGCTTAGAACGGATCTTTGCTCCAGCTTGAGTTCGTCTTCTCCCCGAGGAGCTCCTCCCCGAGCGGTCCTCTCCGTGGCGCTCCTCTCCTCTCCCCGAGCGCTCCTCTCCTCGACGGCGCTCCTCCTCTCCTCGATGACGCTGGAGCTCTCCTCGACGACCCTGGCGAAGCTGGCCATGTGCTGCGTGGTGTTCGACTTCGCGGACCCGACCAACGGACCAAGGACGTGCGGGAGAAGGAGGTCAAGAGGCAGACGCTGCTCGAGCTGGTGGACTACATCACCTCCGCCACCAGCAAGTTCCCGGAGCCCGTCGTGCAGGAGGTCGTCAGGATGGTGTCTGTGAATCTGTTCATGGTGCCCAGCCCTGCCCCGAGAGAGAACAAGGCGCTCGAGTCGTTCGACATGGAGGAGGAGGAGCCCGTCATGGACCCTGCGTGGTCGCACTTGCAGATCGTGTATGAGCTGTTCTTGAGGTTTATTCAGTCGCCCGAGACGGACGCGAAGCTGGCCAAGAGATACATTGACCACGGCTTCATTATCAGGCTTCTTGATCTCTTTGACTCGGAGGATCCTAGGGAGGATCCTAGGGAGAGGGAGTACCTGAAGACGATCCTTCACAGGATATACGGCAAGTTCATCAGGAAGGCAAGCAACAATATATTCTACAGGTTTATATTCGAGACGGAGAAGCATAATGGTATCGCAGAGCTGTTAGAGATTCTGGGGAGTATAATTAATGGCTTTGCTTTGCCGCTCAAGGAAGAGCACAAATTGTTTCTAGTCTGCCACTTCCACATGAGTAGTCGGATTGACCATTCTAGGCTGCCACTTCCACATGATGGAATGTTAGTACTGTGGGAACTTCGTCCGGTGCCCATTTCATTTGTTTTATTTTCATCGACTCCAGAATACGACAGTTATTTTTTCTTCTAATAAAATCGTGGTTGGAACTGTTTATTTGTTCTGTTTGTTTCTTGTAGAGTTAGGCTTTAATTCTAACTGGTATCTAAATTTTCCTTTCTACTTGTTTGTATTCGATGCCATAGTCACAAAATTAGTCTTTCTTCAAGTATCTTGAGAATTATACTTATTTGATTTGAAGAAACTTGGGAGATGGTTGATGAGAAAATACTGTAAATAAAAAAATGGGTCCTGCTGAAACAAGTCCAGTTTGCTATATGATAACTAATCTTCTTGCTAAGTCATAATTTAATTTATACCATTACGTCACATCTCTTTTAGACTGTTAGTGTCAAACAATTTGCTCTGCTATTTTAAATGATGGCTAACATGTTTCTCATTCGGACTGTTCAGTAGCATTGTATGCTTTCTAGGTAGGATGCCAAAACACAGAACACAAAACTTGGTTCCATTCCGTATGTTCTTAGACCTTAGTGCACTGAATTTGTTAGATTGATGAAACTGTGTGGCTATTGTGGAGCATGCCAATTCTCGCCTTCCTAATAAATGACTTCTCTGGCCTGAGTGAGGCAGTTAAGGAATAAGTAGCCATGGCCCAGTTTCCTTGTCTCAAGAGTTTCCAGAAGGCACGAGCAGAGTTTCTAGAGCATTAGTTTCCCATGGTTGAGAACGACTATCTGTTCCATGGTCTTTCCCAGAACCAGTCATAAAACAAGATGTCTTGTGATTTCCATCCAACTGTTTTCCACAGTAGCTAGCTCCCGAGCTTATTGGACATGGTTCTGGGAGAGGAGGAGCGTCCCCAGGGTCGTCGAGGAGAGCTCCAGCGTCGTCGAGGAGAGGAGGAGCGCCGTCGAGGAGAGGAGGAGCGCTCGGGGAGAGGAGAGGAGCGCCCAAGGAGAGGACCGCTCGGGGAGGAGCTCCTCGGGGAGAAGACGAACTCAAGCTGGAGCTCCTCGGGGAGAAGATGAACTCAAGCTGGAGCAAAGATCCGTTCTAAGCTACGGGACATTGAGATGAACTGCCGTAACAACGACTGTGGATCAGCTAAATCAAGCTCCGATAGCAAAATTCCGAATTTGAAAGAATTATGATACTAAAATTCCAATACCGGCGTTCGGGATACCAATTTTTAGAAGCCCTGTGTTGGTGATATCTTGGTTTCAATAAGCTCAGCTGACTCCGCCTTCGGCGGCTCCCGTGGGGCAGTGGGAATACACGGTGCGCCGTACTATGCGGGACGCGACGGCGCGACGCGACGGCTCAACCTTATTCGGTTGGCTAGCTTTGTTTTCTTTCGTCCCCAGGGGCCTGGGCATGTGGGTAAAGTCTCCCTCTCTCTCATCTTTGTCACATAACAAATCAGTGCTAACGTGGCCCAATGAACATTTGCCAAATCTCTCATGCGTACTAAACAAACGTCGGGCGTCTCTTCTTTTTCTTTGATTTGACATATTTTTGTTTCTCCGAACTTGACATTACCTTGCGCGCTCTATCAAATTTTCTATCACGGATGATACCTACTGTCACAAGCACACCATCGACACAAGATGAAGATGTTACCAAGGATAAGGGAGTTTCTGATCTGGAAACTGAGGACGCCGTGCTGGAAGCTGAGGTTGGGCCGACAAAGGAAAAGCGCAACCGGAGGCCCAATGTTCGCCTGTGTGGCCCAGAGTGGAGAGCGTGAGTTGCTGCCTGGAAGATAAATAGTGTGTCGTCGCTGTGTTCTTGTAAGAAGAATTTGGTGAACAAACTCCTACCTAAATAATATTCCCTGCCGCCTCCTATCTTCTTCTGCCTTCCTCCTCTCTACCCCTTCTCCACGCTTACTGTTACATTTGGTATCAGAGGTCGTCGATTCCTTGGGCACGCCGATCTGGAACTGCAAGCCGACCACGGCTACTTCACCAGGCTCCAGCGGCGTCGTGGTGTCATGGATCTGTCCTCCAAGCTTTTGCTTGATGAGATCGAGAAGAAGCTGACGGCGATGGACCTCAAGTGGGATCAGCGCTTCGTCGACTTCAAGCGCTCCACGAATGAGCGTCTCGTCGTGCTGGAACAGACATGTTCCGACGTCGAGAAATGGCGGCCGTCTGTGGATGCGGCTCTGAACGACGTCAAACTCGAGCTTCGCAAGATGAACAAGCAGTGGGATCAGGCGCTGCTGGAACACTCCGGCTCTGATCAGGGTCTGCTTCGTCGTCCTGATCCGCATTCCGATCAGTCGCCGCCGATGCTCCACCCTGATGGCCCAGTTGGGCACCGCGAGGATTTACACAACCGGGAGCAGGGTTTTGGGTCGGTCACGACCCTTATCCCTGGCCCGGTCAAGGGTACGCACAATATCCCTCCTCCACCCCCAATCACCCCACGCTATCATGGATCATTGTTGGATCAGTTTGGCAGTCGTGCGCGTCCTTCTGAGTCTCTCGGTCGTTCGTTAGGGAAATTGTCGAAACTGTCGTTTTTGAGTTTTGATGGCACTAACCCAAGGCTATGGATCTCTCATTGTGAAAACTACTTTGATATGTATGATGTTGAACCTACGGCGTGGATCCGTGTGGCATCGATGTACATGACACCTCAGGTGGCTTGCTGGTTCCAAGCAGTCGAGCTCAAAAATCCACATATGTCCTGGCCTATGCTATGTCGTATGTTGCATGATAGGTTTGGGCGTGATCAGCTTCAGTCATTGTTGCGACATCTCTTCCGTATACACCAGACTGATAGTGTCACTGAATATCAGGAGCGTTTTGTGACTTTGGTAGATCAACTTGCTGTATATCAGTCAGTTCCAGACCCGCTGTTTTTCGCTACACGTTTTGTAGACGGTTTACATAGTGACATTCGTGTTGTAGTCATGCTTCAAAGGCCTTTGGATTTGGATACTGCTTGTTCCTTGGCATTGTTGCAGGAAGAGGTGGCCCCTCCAGTGGGACATCAAGATCATCGCAAGTTGGACTTTCGCTCCTGGTCCAAGCAATCTGCGTCGAATCCCTTACCACTACCTCCTCCACCTCAAGCAACAGTTCCTAAATCTGAACCAATTCCGAAGCATTTTGATCATTCCACTGCTGCCGATAGTAAACTGGGGGCTCTCAAGGCCTATCGCAGGGCTCGTGGTCTGTGTGAGAAGTGTGCAGAAAAATGGCACCGTGGTCATACGTGTAGTGCAACGGTACAGCTGCACGTATTGCAAGAAGTGTGGGATTTATTGTCTGATACACCGGTGTCTGATGTTGCGGGTGCCACAAATTCTACTGAAGAGTCAATTCTTATGTCACTTTCTCCTGAAGCTGTGTCAGGGTCATCTACTAAGAGATCCATGCAGTTTATTGGTCACATGTGTAAACAGGATATTCTGATTCTGGTGGATTCAGGCAACACTAATTCCTTCATCAATCAAACAACTGTCTTAAAACTAGGTTTAGCCACAGTTGCCTCTGTTCCTATTCAGGTTCAGGTGGCCAATGGTGGGATGTTGGTGTGCTCCACAATGGTTCCTCAGGCCTCTTGGAGTATTCAGGATTGTTCTTTTCTTCAAGACTTACAAGTGTTAACACTGCCTAATTTTGATCTCATTCTAGGCATGGACTGGCTGGAACATTTTAGCCCTATGAGGATTCGTTGGCAGCACAAGTGGATCAGCATTCCTTATTCAGGGAAACAAGTGGTTCTATATGGTTATTCAGATCGACAACCAACTGATATTTTACTGCACATTACTGTTGTCCATCTTTCTGATGCCAGTTCCTCGGGTGAGATATTGCACCCCGCTATATCCAACCTAGTTATCTCAGTTTTCTCCAGTCTTCTCCACTCCTAGTACTCTACCTCCTGTTCGCACTTGTGATCATTCTATTCCTTTGATCCAAGGTGCCACTCCGGTTAACATACGACCATATCGTTATCCTCCATCATTGAAAGATGAAATTGAGCGACAAGTTACTGAAATGCTCAAAGCTGGCATTATCAGACCGAGTGCTTCTGAATTTTGTTCTCCAGTGTTATTGGTACGAAAAAAGATGGTAGTTTCCGATTCTGTGTTGATTACAGATATCTCAACGCCTTGACATTGAAGTGGAAATTTCCTATACCAGTTTTTGACTAGTTGATGGATGAGTTAGCCGGTGCTTCTTGGTTTTCTACCTTAGACTTACTATCGGGCTATCACCAAGTGAGACTGAAGACTGGAGAAGAATACAAAACTACATTTCAGACTCATCACGGCCAGTTTGAATTCTTGGTTATGGCATTTGGATTATGTGGAGCTCCAGGAACTTTTCAAAGTGCGATGAACACCACTTTGGCGCCATTATTGTGCAAGTGTGTCATTGTCTTCTTTGATGACATTTTAATATACAGTGCTTCTTGGGATGATCATCTTGTTCATCTCCAACAGGTGCTATCTCTCTTGCAGCAGGATTCTTGGTTTGTGAAGCTCTCTAAATGCAGTTTTGCTCGGCGAGAAATTAAGTACCTGGGTCACATAATCAGTGAAAAGGGTGTTGCTACTGATAGTGCCAAGGTGGAAGCAGTTCTTTCATGGCCAATCCCTGCTAGTGTCAAAGAGCTACGTAGTTTCCTCGGTCTCGCTGGCTATTATAGGAAATTTGTCAAACATTTTGCCATCATCGCTAAGCCCTTGCATCAGCTATTAAAGAAGGGAGTCTTATATGTGTGGACGTCTAAACATGCTGCTGCTTTCAGCACTCTGAAACAGGTTTTGAGCTCAGCCCCAGTTCTTGCTCTCCCTAATTTTTCCCTGCCTTTCAGCATAGAAACAGACGCCTGTAAGAATGGAGTGGGAGCAGTCTTGTTGCAGGAGGGACATCCTCTCGCTTTTATTAGCAAGCCGTTGGGGATTAAGACACAGGGGTTATCGACCTACGAGAAAGAATATTTGGCAATTTTGGTAGCTGTTGAACAATGGCGCCATTACCTCCTACATGCTGAATTTATCATCTTCACTGACCAGAAGAGTCTCATCCACTTGAACGAGCAAAGATTACATACCCCCTGGCAACAGAAAGTATTTTCCAAACTTCTGGGAATGCAATACAAAGTTGTGTATAAGCAAGGTACCGAAAATAGGGTGGCTGATGCTCTATCTCGACGCGCTCATATGCCGTCTCACATTTTTGCCATATCCACTTCATCTCCACAGTGGTGTCAGCAGGTCATCGATGGGTACATGCTTGATGAGGAGGCTAAGCAGTTACTGTCCAAACTGACGCTGAATGGGGATGTTGTTCCTGGTTTTTCCCTACATGAGGGCTTGATCAAGTTTAACAATAGAATATGGATTGGCAATAATACATCATTACGACACACAATTTTGGATGCTCTCCATAGCTCAGCAGTGGGTGGTCATTCTGGTTTCCCTGTTACTTACCACAAAATCAAGCAGTTATTTGCGTGGCCGGGCATGAGAAAATTTACCAAGCAGTTTGTAGCAGCGTGTACTATCTGTCAACAAGCTAAGCCTGAGAGAGTCAAGTATCCAGGCTTGCTGCAGCCCTTACCGGTTCCTTCCGGCGCGTGGCAAACAGTGACTATGGATTTTGTGGAGGGTTTGCCCTTGTCTGGCGCAAAGAACTGTGTCATGGTGGTGGTTGACAAGTTCTCGAAATTTAGTCATTTCATTGCACTTCAGCACCCATTCACTGCTATGACCGTGGCCAAAGCCTTTATGCAGAATGTGTACAAGTTACATGGTATGCCAGTCGCCATTGTGTCTGATCGTGATCGTGTCTTTACCAGTCAACTATGGAAGACACTTTTCAAACTAGCCAACGTGAAATTACAGATGAGTTCAGCTTATCACCCCCAAAGTGATGGTCAGACAGAACGAGTCAATCAGTGTTTAGAAACTTTTCTGAGGTGTTTTGTCAATGCTTGTCCTAGCAAATGGTTTGATTGGCTCTATCTGGCAGAATTCTGGTATAATTCAAGTAAGCATGAAGCTCTAGGGTTCTCACCATTTGAGGTGTTATACGGCTATACTCCTAAACCATTTGGTTTGGAGGTAGTCTCAGACTCTTCAGTGCCTCTGTTAGAGGACTGGCTCCAAGACAAAATCGTGATGACTGATCTTATCCGTCAGCATTTGGCTCGAGCTAAGCTCCGCATGAAATCGCAGGCTGATAAACACAGGACTGAGCGGTCATTCGCAGTGGGAGACATGGTCTATGTTCGCCTACAACCTTACATTCAGTCTTCTCTTGCTCCCCGATCCAATCAGAAGCTGTCTTTCCGTTTCTTTGGACCATTTCAGGTGGTGTCCAAGATTGGGGCGGTCGCGTATGAGCTGCTGTTACCGCCAGCTTCTAAAATTCATCCCATTTTCCATGTGTCACAACTTAAAAAGGTCATTTTGTCCTCTACGCCTGTATCCCCACTGCCTCACCATCTGGATGGTTTTTAGGTACCTGAAAAAGTGTTGCAGCATCGTCTGAATGCAGCAGGTGCCAAACAACTTCTCATTCAGTGGTCAGGGCTACCTGTTTCGTTGGCTACTTGGGAGGATGAACTGTATCTGCGTCAACGTTTTCCAGTGGCACCTGCTTGGGGGCAAGCAGGCTCTCATCGCCGGGGGATTGTCACAAGCACACCATCGACACAAGATGAAGATGTTACCAAGGATAAGGGAGTTTCTGATCTGGAAATTGAGGACGCCATGCTGGAAGCTGAGGTTGGGCCGACAAAGGAAAAGCGCAACCGGAGGCCCAATGTTCGCCTATGTGGCCCAGAGTGGAGAGCGTGAGTTGCTGCCTGGAAGATAAATAGTGTGTCGTCGCTGTGTTCTTGTAAGAAGAATTTGGTGAACAAACTCCTACCTAAATAATATTCCCTACCGCCTCCTATCTTCTTCTGCCTTCCTCCTCTCTACCCCTTCTCCACGCTTACTGTTACACCTACCCCCTCGCCTAGGGTGGTAGCTACCGCATACCCGTATCATAGATGCCCGACGCGTGTACTACCGACCGGTGTGTGGCTCTAGCCAGCCAAAAGGAGCAAAAGCGTGTGGCACGAAGGACACGGTCTGGCCGGATGTGGTATACTGGTACTGAAGCCACCAGGCAGGCAGGATTAGGATGACAATGATGTCTAAACTTTACATTATATATAAGATTTATGTACAGAATTAGATTATAATGGAACCGTTTTTATAACTTAAATTTATTTAGGGTCATATCATTTTATTAAAAAGCATTTGAATCACGATCCATTATCATCTAGCAAGGATCGGTTGTCAGGGTTGCACCAAACAATATCAAGGCTACGGACGAGAAGTGTTTGCAAAGTGTGCAATCTGGTCGCCATGAAAAAACACTTTACATCCATTTTTAGCCCTCTTTTGCCTCGGCGGTTCTTAGGATATGTTTGGTTGCGGGACAGACAGGACAAGGACGTCCCTTGGCGTCCTCTCTCATCCCTCAAATTTTAAGGATAACTGGAGACAACACTGAGATAGTCCTGTTCCAACCCTTGACCCTGAACCAAACAACTTTATTTGCCTAGTCTCAGCCTTTTGTTACGGAGCTGAGCCGTAATAAGCGATTACCAAATACTAATTATGGCCACGATGCTGCAAGTCAGAGGCATGGCACACATACGTGTAAGTGTCATTCAAGGCTTATATGTAGGTGGGAGTAGCAGCGAATCCCCATGAAAACTAGGGCTAGATAATGAGCCAACTCGGTTCGTTTTGGCTCGACTCGTTCTAGCTCGTTATTGTAACGAGTCAGCTTGGCTCGGCTCATTATAACAACGAGCTAAAATCTAGCTCAGCTCGGCTCGTTAGCCAGCTCGAGCTGGCTCGATAAGCTCGTGAGCCATACTTACAAAAAACACGAATCCATGAACATACAAACATAGAAATGTATAAACATGTATATAACAATAGCATACATTGTAAAATAAGAAAATAAATATTTAAGCCACTTCCATAGTTCATAGTTTAATACTTCCATTTCATATCTCCATGTCTAATATAGGCAACATTCCATCAAATCCAAAATATTAATATGAAATACAAGTATGGAGCCACATGTGACATGCCCACATATCGACTTACACATCAAATACAAAAATCCATCATAGGCTCATAGTCTATGGACTTAAACACATCAATATCCACTCTCTAGTTAAAAAAGGTCACCAATAGATAATTTTGAAGTGCATGAAAATAGACACAAAGGCAAAATCTACTTGTCCTCCACTCTAGGTATCCAATGGCACGCTTTCTTAAACCTGTTAGGTAAGCACCAACATCAAATGAGGACCTCTTTGATTGAAATTCAATGTACAGTTCTATAATAAACAAGTTAAATGTTGAATACCTACTAGCTACTTGCCATCACACATTGTTTCAACGATGATTTGTTAGGGCCCGGGACTCAAGAGCCAGGTGGTCAAAGACTCGCAGCGCAGTTGCTGTCACCGACCGTAGAGTCATGCTCAGCGGACTCACAGTTTTGTAGGATGAAAATGATTTGTCCATCTAGATCTCTTAGGGTTTCTTCTTGGGCTTTCTAAGTTGTGTGGGCTATTAGGTTATTGGCTTAGCTCGTCTAGCTCGCGAGCTGCTCACAAGCTAGCTTGTTAACGAACCGAGCTAAAACGTTGGCTCAGCTCGTTACAAAATATAAACAAGCCGAGTCAAGCCAAGCCACTAACGAGCCGAGTTATGCGAGTTATCGAGCTTCGAGTTTTTTTTCCAGCCCTAGTGAAAACCGTGTTGAAAAGCTCTATAAGGCTAGCTAGAGGACGACTCAATTAAAATCGTTTGAGCAATTCAACAAGTTATTGGATCGCGCCGCCGTTGACGAGGCTGATGACACAAAAGAACCTATAAGGGCTACTTTGGGAACCTCAAATCCCCTTCGGGATTGGAGAGGATTGAGTTAGAAATGAACTAATTTTCTCTCAAATCCCCTTCAATCTCGAATCCCCTTCAGAATTTGAGTTTTGCAAACTAGCCCTAAGTTGGCTCTAAAAAAAGGTAACCAATCAATTAAAACTAGATGATCATGAAGAGGCAGAAGGGGTGGAAGAGAAAAGGGTGACAGAGAAGAGACGTAGCGTATCAGTTATTTTTATGAACTATATTTTTTTATTTCCATGTAATTAGTTTTACCCTAGCTAGGTCGTCCCACGAAGAGTAGTACGTTCATGTTACAATCTTAATGATATACTAGATATGTGCTCGTGTGTTGCCATGAGAGTTAAAAATTCGTATAAAACATAGATATAGAACGACAACCGTCACTATGATATGCAAAATCCATATAGTAAAATATCACCTTAACACTAATATTATACTCTAAGTATAGACTAAATGCTCTGGTATCTATTCAGAGTCGAAGATTTAACTGCGAAAACTTGATTAATCATTCACTGAACACAACAAGAACCCAATTTGGAAGGACGAGAAAGAACCAAATGCACACGGTTCAACTCATCCTTTCGAATTGAACGTTCATCAAAGCTAGCATAGCATAGCTACATGCATTGATAAGTAGGTTAAAATAGCTCAAGCAACCTGGGAGATAAATAATGTACTCCTGTGAGTAGCTAACACGACATTTGGTATAAGTTTCATATCCTTACTTTTCACATATGAGCATTCATATCTGCTAGTTATAAGCAGCATGTTGTAAAAGTGTTGTGGAAATGATTGAGTAAATTTGATGCTAATTGATAGTTAGTCATCATTTTCTATATATTGTGCACAAAGAGAAGTATGCCTAAGAAACTGGGTATATCTATTAAAAAACTTGACCAAGGTTTTTAATTAAGAACATGTGCAAAAATTTGCCTCGACAAGGACTTGGACTTGAGGGGTCTCCAAATTTTCATTTTCTAGGAGTACATATGCAAAAATGTGTGTGTTAATGTTTCAAGGAAGGGATTCCTAGAATCGCATCATTAAATCAAATGAGCTCCACACAATCCTTGTTTCATAAATATTAATGTCAGCAATAAATAGTTAAATTTCTAGCATGTCTTGTGTTGCACAAGCTGAAGCACGTATTCATGCACAAATCATATATCGTTTTATCGCCAGTCGTACCTTCAGCCTTCGGCTCCATCCAGTTGATAGCCGAACAAGCAAATAGACGCAAACATATTGGCCACTCGTGAGACAAAAGTATGAAGACCGCAAGATGAGAGTCGACGGCGGGTGGTCAGAATTTGTCGGAAGGAGTCGGTAGATCAGATGTGACGGTATAATATTTACGCCACTCGATCAGGGATTGGTGGCACTGACTGATCTGATCAGGTCTAGATCTCTCCCAAACCGAACAGCGGAGCGAGTCGCCTCACCGGCCCTCTCGCCAACCAACGTCCCGTCCACCGCTCACGCCACTGTATCCATAAACCCAATCCCTAGGGCATGCTACGTGCGGGCCTCCCTTCCACACTCACCAGCGTTGCCTGCCCCTACCGCTCCTACACCGAGCGACCAACCCGTGTCGCCGCCAATGGAAGCCACCGGCTAGGGCCTATTCCCGAACAAGCGCACCCTCCTGGCGAGGCTGAGGAAGCGATGCTCACTCCTCCCGGGCGTGGCCCTGTTGTCGTCTCCCTCCTCGCTCTTGCTCCACCTCACCGTGGCCCCCACGCCACGTCGATCGCACCAGACGTCGCCGCCGCCACACTCTTTCCTCTCCCCCACTGCGCAGGCGCTCGTGCTCGCCATCTCCTTGCACCCACTCCCCACGCTTGTGCCCTTCCTCGACTCATGCCGCGACGAGCTCATCCACGCGGACATCACGACGCCGATGCTGAGGGGATGGGGGGCGTCAGGCGGGGACAACGGGGCAGGGAACGGGGGCGAGCGTTATGCGGGGGCACGATATTATGATGTCCTTTTGTTAGTGAAGCGCTTGGCGCGTTGCAGATCCTTCTAGAACGCGCGCGTGACGCGGGCCAGTTTGCTCACACGCCATGGAGAAGAGATGTGTCGTATGGCCTTATGGCGCGTGGTCCCAGGCTGTGGCTGGGTTCACACGTCATTAGACATAGCGTTCCTTAGTGCATAGTGGCCGATAGCAGTTGTTGGGTAAGTCGGCTTCGATGTTTGCGTGTAGCAGCGTGAGTGGAGGGAGCCACGAGGACCGACTTCGGCGGCTTGCATGTAGCATGAGTGGATGAGGGGGACACCCGTCGCTTGCATAGTTGCATGTTTGCATGCAACATGAGTGGGAGGGAAGCTGCATGCAGCGTGCGATAAGGGGAGGCGGGGGCACGTCGTGGTCTACATTAGCTTCTTAATAGTTAGTAGAGATGTGTTGAGCACCAGAAATATCCTCGCGGACGATCCGGCCCTGAGGCCGGACGGTCCGCGGTGGTAGCACGGACAATCCGCGCGTGCGCAGAGTCAGTTAGGGTTCCGAGTTTCGTGCGGGATTTGTTACCTAAAACCGCGAGATTAGCTCGGGAAACAAATTGTAACGGATCTAGACCCCCTCTTTATGTAGATAAAGGGCTATGGCCGATTGAACCCCCAACAATCGATCAAATCAAGTTTATTTCTCGTTTTTACCTTATGCATTAGGAGTAGCCCTAGTTTAGTTCTAGTTTAGTATCCCAGTCCTCAAATTCTCCGCTTCTCTTCGACTCTACATCGATTAGAGGAGTCTAGTTCTGCCTGCCGAGCCTAGACAACACCTAGGATCTCTCCTCCCCGACGGGATCCCTCCCAGGAGTGAGAACTAGCCGTCGCCGGCGACCTTCGCCGCCACTGCGTACGCGCGGACCGTCCGGCTCTTCAGGAAGGGAACCCAAGCCCAGGTCACGGACCGTTCGGCCTCTTGCCGCGGACCGTCCGCGCCTCTGCAGAGGGCACCGCCGCCGGTTCTCGTTATAGTGATTGGCGTCCGAAAAGGTGTCAACAATATGTAAGGCAATACTATGGATAGACTTGACTCCATGTCGATGTGTGATCAATTGAAATCTGACTCTGATCATATGATCCACGTGACAAAAAATGGTCTGCATATCTGAGTCAGCAACCAAAAAAAAAATCGGACGAAGAGCCAATTAAAGTCGCTTTAGATCTCTAGCCCTCTCATCAATTTGGTCTTGGTAGAGTGAGACCGACTTTTGTTGTGCACCACAAACGTGCCGGTAAACGAGTGGCTGCTGGGCTGGGCCTGGGAGTGGTACTAGACCGGCAGGAAGCGGTACGGTACCGTACGGACGTCGGAGTTCCGTGGTTCGCTTTGCCTTCCCCATGCCCAGCCTAAGCTAAGCAAAGCAACCGTTGACGACGAACCTGCCGTGCCCGTGTGGTACGTACGTACCCCGAACACCACACAGGCATATACAGGGGCGAAACCAGAATTTAAGTTTGAGGGAGGTAAATCAGATTGAGGGGAGCTGTTAAGAGGTATTTTATATTATTTACATGGTGGTTAGCTAAAAATTAGTAGCTCCTATAGAATTTGGAGAGGATTAGGGAGACGTTGCCCCCCTCTGCCCCTCCCTAGAATCACCCCTGGGCATATACGTAGGATTTTTTGTTTTGTTTTGTACTACACTGCTTTTATCTCGACCTGGCCGGAATGGTATAGACGCACGCATGCATGTCTTGGTCAAAATCGTGTCACCGAGGCAGCACGAACCGTACGGTTTAGAAGGTCAGCTCTCTCTCTCTCTCCTTCCAGTCGAGCAGCCCCAGACAAAGCGGCAGCTCGCCTAGCCAAAACCACCTCATCAGAGTAGCCAATATAAAACCTCTCCCCCTCGGCTCTCGAGCCAGCCTGTGATCTGAATCTCCGAGCCCAGTTTCCCAGATCGAATAGAAAACCTCCCGCCTTTTTGCATCAGCTGACGAGCGCGGCGGCGAGAAGTGGTCTTGGTGAGGTCTGTTGTCTGAGGTTCAGGTGGGTGGCGGCGAAGCGATGGTGGCGCCACGACGCCGAGCTCTCCCGGTAACTTTAGATCCCGTACCATGACCGTACTTACCCAGAAAAAGCGCAAAAGGATGAGTCGCGGGTACCACGAAAACAAAAGCGCCACTTGTGTCTGTGTGATCGAAGCGTACAAGGCCCGGCATGCAAATGGCTCGCGCGCGTCACGGCTAGGGCTAGCTGGCTAGGCTTTATTTCTAGGAGTACTCTACTAGTACTAGCTTATCCTAATAGTCGTCGGTTGGAGCTGAGCTGACGAGGATCGCGAGCGAAGGAGTGATTTCACCAGGTTGACGGGTCCCACGCAATTAGTCCCTTCTTGAAAGTTAATTATTACACGTCCAGTTTTTTTTCCCTCTTCGAGAGTCCCTAAAGTGGCCAGCTGCACTACACCAAAAAATATAAACTTAATACGGCTTCTTAACTTCCTACACCTTTTATGATAAATCGTAGGAAATGACCAACTTCCGAGATGCTACTGATAGTCCTAGTAAATAACCGTAACTCTTCATACGATTTATTATAAAAGTCGTGGGAAGTTAGATTTCAGCTCTTTGACCAACTAGCGCGGTCAAACGAGCGGCTAACTTCCGACAGCCACATCTAGAAAGTTACTTAATTTTCTAGAGTTTTCGTACAACCTCTAAGAAGTTAGCAGCCACCTCTGTTAACTTCCTACGATCTCTAGGAAGTTAGCCGCCACTGCTAACTTCCTACGGGCCTCTTCTAGGAAGTTAAGTAACTTCTTACAGCATTTGTAAAGCCTCTAGAAAGTCACAGCTCGTGCCGATGTCACAGCCATGGGTGGAGAAATAATAAGTCCTCACCCCTCCGTCTCTTCACCCATAATTTGCCTCCTGGATTTTGAAATGGAGCACTCACGGTTCTCTCTAACCGCACTTGTTCTTGCTGGGGTTGCAGCCGGCCGAGGCAGGTCAAGGATGTGGCTCTCCAGGAGGAGGTGATTCGGGTGCTCACCAACACCCTCCAGACTGCCGACGTGAGCAAGCACTAAACCCTAATCCCTCTTCCGCACACAAGAACTTCTTCCTTTTATTCGCGAAAAACCTTTGAGTTTTTCTCATTTGCTGTTTGGTCCATTTGCGGTTGCCACACATGCTGTTCTACGACCCGCTAGAGACAGGAAAGACCACCACTGCACTCGCCATTGCCTACCAGCTCTATGGGTATATCCGCGTGCTGGACCTTTTCTTTTGGTGTATGCTTTGTTAATTTGGTTGCGCTAGTATGAGTTGTGTGCTATGTAATCTTGGATTACCTGAGACTTGCCAGTTGCTACTGTAACGGGACAATGGAGCAATTGATGTCTATGATGCAGCTTGCTATAGTTGATCCTTGATGTTACAAATGATTATACTCTTCAATGCCAAACAAAATACTCTTTTTTCTTTTAATAAAATGGTCAAAAGAACAACAATGTATGTGTCGATCCCAAATTTACTTGCATTTCAGCCCATTCTAAGGTTCCATAGCCATTTTTAGCTTGAATTAAATTTGTTGGAAGTTCTTTAGAGGCCCTACATGTGTGTGAAAATTGTTTTTTAAGGTTGATTATTTCCACCAAGGATGGACCATCAAATAATTCGAAATTTATAATATTGGGTTTTTCGTGACGAAGATTGGAATGTCTGTTTGTACAATCTCTAATCTCTACTACACCTTACATTCCTACCGTGGGCGTCCACCACCTTCCCCACGGCTCTGCCCTCACCCTCCCCCACCCTCGCTAATCTCGCCAGCGGGGTCATCTGTGGCGTGGCGTCGCAGGATCCACGCCTCCGGCCTCCCCCTCCCCCTGCTAATCTCACCAGGTCGATCCGCGCCCGCCCCATCCCCGCATCCCCGCAGCCGTCACCAACGGAGTCATCCATGGCACCGCCCTCGCCCTCCCCCCGCCAATCTCGCGGCCCAGCCGCGCCCCGGCCGATCTGCGCATCTCGCAGCCGCGCCCCTTAAACATCGGACACCAAAGACGTCGCCCTTCCCACCGGATACGCGATGGGGGATCCATGGCGCCTACCGGAGACATCGCCCTTGCCCCCTTCGCCACCGCATCCCTCCGCGCATCACGCCCAACCCGCATCCGGGACGGAAACTTTCAATCACCTTCCCCACCGGATGTGCTAACCAACCATCGATGTCGAGGATGCCGGGGCTTTAAGATGTCCAAACACATGCCTCCACCTCATTCCAAATCCTCCCCAGACAGCAACTGCGGTGGGCAACTTCGACGCGGCCGCTGGTAAATCTTCTCTACTACTCATACCTGTTAGTATCTACTACTCAGTTAGTTCGTGCACATGTCCATAATTTCATAGTCTGGGTAATCAATTTCGAATTCACCACTGTGCAAAATTAAATCCTAGGCTGCCTGTGTCTGTAACCTGCTGAACTTCTTTGATAAGGAGTTAACAAACCTTCGAGAACAATTTGTTTAATCTCAAGATCAACACACATGTGTATGTAACTGGTTTGCCTAACGATGTCACAGTGAAGGAAATAAATTGCTTGTATCATGGCGCCGCTGGTAGCCTCGTTTTATGTCCCTGTTATCATCTATGGAAGCCATTCTTTTGAATCACCATTCAAGTGTGGAATAAACCTGTTTTATGTCCATGTCATCATTTGACAGGAGCTAACTAACCTGTTTTATGTCTCTGTTAGTTGCTTCTAATATTGGGATTCTTCTGCAGGCTGTGGAGGTATTTTCTAAGTGTGGAATAATAAAGGAGGTATGCTTTTATAATGTTATGTTGTCGAGGAAAAATTGTTGTGTCTGACCATCTGTTACTCTTAGTGTTATTTTTGTTTTTTTCACATGTCACACCATCTGTTAAATTAGCTAAAATAGGCATGGTTTTGATATTATCGAGATGTTTTGATAACCCTAAAACCCTATGTAAGTAACCAGTCCTGACAGGTATGCTTTTAGAATGTTACTCTTGGTGTTATTTTCATTTTTTTCACGTGTCACACCTGTGAAATGGCTGAGTTTCATTGCTTGTATCAACTAAGTTGGAGTCCTCGTTTTATGTCCCTATTATCACCTATGAAAGCCATTCCTTTGAATCACCATTTGACACATTCTTAATTAGTTGGTTATTTTTTAAAAAAATGCTTGCTCTCAACTTCTTAATTTGATTGTATCCAGATGTTTTGATAACCCTAAAACCCTATGTGAGTAACCGTCCTACACAGTGGTTTAGTTCCTTTTAGTGTGAATAAGTTGCTAGTGTGGAAGATCATTTCATTACATTTTGAAATTGGTTCCCTATTTTCAGTTCCTACTCGTATCATTTCATCTGGATGTTTAAAAGATAGGTGCTGGTGCGGCAGATCATATCATTACATGACTGTTTCTACAGTTGTGTCCACAGTCTAGATAAAAATTAGGTGTAGATACTACTGTGATGGTAGCAGGGACGATAAAATATAAAGAGTTTAGTTCCTTTTTGTCACAGCTATAGGAATTATCCTACCATGTCACTAGGATAGGTCTCTTTGTAGATTGTGGCTGAAATGTATTGAGTATGATTGCGTAGAGGCGAGCATGTGCCACATATGAGTGTGAATACATGCAAATTTTGCTTATTGCTTCATGTTTCTTGATTTTATTTTTGGAAGGTCTTGGAAATCAGCGGCAAGTGCAGCCTCATTCAGTGGCGGATCCAGGATTGATCAAAGAGGGGGGCTACTAAGCTAAGGCTATAAATTTTTTTAAACCAAACAAAAAAGGCCTACTCGAATTGGCTACTAAGCTAAGGTGGAGCCTTCGCCGATCCTAGGAGCTGATGATCCAATTTCTGAATTAAAGTAGGACACCCTAGAACTAAAGGCCTACTCGAAATGTGATTGTAAAGAAAATGAGCCCATTCGAACAACCCACACCGGAAGGCTCGCTAATTGTAGCATGCAAGGAAGGGGAAATCAACACAAATCGATGGGTTTTCTGCATCCACACAAACATACGAACTCGCCCTTGATCGTCTCGAGGGAAGAAAGTAAAAAATGTAGAGAGGGCAAGGCAGCAGGAGCGAAGCTTGCTAGCTCACCGAGCGTCGCACACTAGGTGATGACGGCGACCTCCTCTCACGGGACCTCAAATCACAAACGCTTTGCTGGTGCTGCTCTGGACCTCTCGGGCCGCGGCTGCAGCAGTGCTCTGCTGGTGCTGCTCTGGGCCTCCGGCGCCGGCGGTCCGGCTCGGCGGGCGGCGGCTCGGACCTCCTGCCTCCAGGCGACTAGGCGAGCAGCGCTGCGCCGCTGCGTGCTGCGGCGGCGGTGGTCCGGGGCTCGGGCCGTCGAGGCGTGGCCGCATGGTGCCGTGGGCGGTGCCGCGGTGGGTGCCTGTGCCTGGGTCTGGGCGGGGGTGGCTCCTCCTGTCCTCCACGGCTGGCGGCCTGGCGGATGGCGGGCAGCGGCTGGTTTAGGGTAGACGCGGACGCAGGAGTGGGCATGGAATCACGGCACGAGGGCAGAGCTTCGCGCGCGCGATGGGCTTATTCCTCGTGTTACTGGGTCGCGACCGGGGCTGCAGCCTAGGCAGCCCCGGTCGTAAATCCGCTCCTGGCCTCATTGACAACTTCTTCGCCTGCTACCACGTGTAATAATCAAGGTACACAATTTACAAAGAGATATGCTTTGTGTGAATCACAGTTGGAGTAGCTCCTGAGTTTGTGCACAAATCTGGTTTGCACACATACATGTGTGTGGTTTAGTTACACAACTGTGTGAATAAGGGTTTAGGGTTTGTAAGTTTGTGTAATGCTTTTACTATAATCCTCACGAAATAGGAAGTTCAACTATGCACAATGCTGATTTGCTACTATTTATAGAGATATGACATGTTTACAGATATGCTCTTTTACCCCTTTTTTTATTTAATTTACAAAATATCTTCATCCTTGTGTGATACTTTTTCATATTGCAAATATACATATAGATTTGCTTGTGCCTTATCTTTTTGCCATTGGAAGTCGATTATCCTCATACTATAGGAAAAGTACAACAATGAAACCCTATGAATTAATCAGAAGAATAATTAGTACAACATGAAGATATTAATGAAATGAAATGCATGTGATATCTCAGTCGAATAAGAAGGGTAAAAGGACTGTTTATTCCAAATAAAGTATAGCAAACCAGCACAACTGTGTGAATCTTAAACATGCTAGATTATTTTCGACATTTATAATACACGGTCATCTTATACAATTTGTTTGCTTTCTTATCAGTTGCTTATGTCACGTGCTTGTAGTGGTCAGCATTTCGAAACTTGTTGTTGTTAATTGTTAGCTGTTCACGTGCATCTTCAATAACATTTTTTTTCTGATTACTTCCCGTTAAGGTGTTCACATGCATCTGTTCCTTGTACATCATGATACGTGTCGAGGAGATCGTGAAGGTCTTCACTGTGTCGCCGAATGCTTCCTCGTCGACAACTTCTTCTGCTACCCTGCGGAAATCTAGGTACACAATATTCATCATATTAATATTCTATAATTTACTTTGGATGTATGTTCCTTTTTTGTTTGCCCTCAACATTATTGTACATGAACATTTTTTGTAACTTGATTGCCCTCAACATGATTGTGATATGCTATTTAATCCTTTTCATATATTTTGTGTATCTATATAATGAACCTATGATCATACTAGAAGATTAATGGCACCATCTGCACTTAACCAAAATAGAACGATTGTAGTCCTACATCACGTCCCTACAGAGTCTCCGTAAGTACAAATATCACTTGTCACATCTGTATGCGTGGACAACATAGTCTAAACTCACTTTTATTGTAGTTTCGTGTTATTTGATGACGTTGAAAACATTGGCTTACCAAAATTAAAGAGTATCGTAGCGAGAATAGTTGTTAAGTTCCCTAGACGTCATGACAGCCAACATTTCATTCTACAGGACATCATTGTAAATCACTTCATCAAACATTCAAACTAAGTGAATTGACGTCAACGCAATTCTCTTACTCATACGACATGCATTCTGAAATGACTAGGGATAAAAAAGAAGCAATTTCATACCACGACAATGTCCAACGATTTGACATCTTACTCCAACAAGGATCTACATATACATTATATGGAGTGGCGTTTTGTGTAAACTGGGGGGTGTATCAATTTCAGAAATTTGGACTTAGGCTAGAATTGACCTTGGCAACTCATACTGTTGTGGAGCCATTCCACTTGCCAATTTAGTTCTCGCCATATCCAAAACATCTTATTCCATTTCATGAGGTCCTCCAACAACCTCATAAGAGGTTTATAGGTAACGACCGGTCTTTCTATATGGATTATACTTATGCCGCACTAAACCATATAAATTATTCTCGAAATTTAACCCCTCACATGTGAATGGCTCAGATGTAATAGGAATAGTTATTCATTTGACGCCATTAGAGTACATCGGTGGAAGGTCGTATAGAGAGGCCATACAAATGGATTCCAGGTCATTAATTTATAGATACATTCTTTTTTAAACTGCAGATGTGTTAGGTTTTATTCATACAATAAAAGCTTTATTTATAGGTGGGAGATAATCGTCGTGGGTATATGGCCTGAACTGTTGCAAAGAAATGCTCTATGATGGGTGTTAGCTAGAGATAACAAGAGCATAATTATCGGAACTATGCTGCGTCGTAACAAGTTACATAGTAAATTCTCTTGTACTTATAATATTTCGACTTGAACTCAATGACCTTCTGTTGATTATAATAATTCTAAGTCTACTATATAACAATAGGATGCCTGCAAACTTCAGACCAATTGTTGATGCTAAGGAACGTAAGAGGCAAAGAGATAAAGAAAGATATTCCACGATGTTTGTTGAACAGAAAAACGAGAAAAATAAAAAGCGTCGAGAAGCACATCTACGAAATAAAGGACTACCGATCAAGACTGAGTCATCCAGAGGTGACGAAAAGTTACTTTCCTAATTGATATACCTCCATGCCCCTACTACACAAAGCTGACATGTAGCATTTTTTTGTATATGGGTAATATATGAAGAAGACATTAATGCGAACCAGACATGTGAGGCGATTAAATTTCAAATAAGTGGAAATATGCATCTTGGTTTAGGTAGACGATCATTTTACCACTAATTTCAATAGACCCTCTTGTGAATGGATGAGCATCTATTAATCCTATTGTCACACCCGATTTTCAGGGGCACCAAAACCCGGGCGCGAAACAAAAACCCAAGTGTGCTAGGACCAAGTCTCACATATATAATGAGTCATGGTACAGAAACGAATGTCACATCATTTATATATAACAGAGTTCTATACAAAATAGTTAAATAATTACATCATGCGAAGACAACGACCCAGCCAGTGGTGGCCCTGAGGGTGGGGCAGAGGGGCGGTTGCCTGGGCCCCCGAATTCATAGGGCCCAATTCTTGTCATGATCCAATAGCCCATGAACAAAGTAATGAATATTTAAACATGTTAGAAGAAAATTTCAAGGTGATACTATAATATATATCCTTTTATTTACATATTATTTGATATAAATATTTTTAGATGTATTTTGAGCGTTTAATTAGTAACATTTATATATTAAAAACAATTTGAAGGACATCTATTTGAAACCTTGTCCCAGGCCCCTAAAATGTTAGGACCGCCGCTGGACCCAGCAACATAAAGTTGACTGGGAGACGACGACCTAGACCACTCATGAACTCATCACAACATCCTTCATGCACCTCATCCAGTGGTACCTGTTCTTGACCTAGGGGATGTGAGTACAACAAGGATGAGCTCACATAGTTCATCGCTCAACAAGTTGTGGGGAATAATGTGCATGAACTCACCAAAGGTGGGAGCTCATGTGAAGTGTAAGACTTACCAAAGGAGATGGTTGAAGCTGAGCATTGCTTTTAGACTTGGTCAAAATTTTATTAGCAGTTACTAAGTATAAGTAGATACCAACCCAATTAAATAAGATCAAATTTGATAATAACACCCGCGATGCAAAGCATATGACAAATTAAATTTAGTTCCATAAATTAATCATATGAGAGTCCTGAGCTGCTCATGTCTGCGAGCACGACTAATATACCACTTTTACACTCTGCAGAGGTTGCACACTTTACCTACAAGTCGTGTATCTCATCTAGCCAGGGTTAGCTAGACCCTTAGACACTTTCGAGGTGAATGGCTAGGGATCCACTACGAGGCCTTTACAAAGTTTCACTAGCTTCAGAAAACCCGCTACAGTTTCTAGGAAGGGCAATATAGGAATCCCTCGTTCAAAAAGCCATCGCAGCATGATCTACTCGAGAACCTCCCTATACGCAACTCCCCTACTGCCCTTGCCCCTTTCGGGTAAGGTAGTCCTCCACTAGCTTTCCTATTTAGTCAGCCAAGGGTGTCCCATTCCACCCTTGTGGTAGCTCATGTTTCTCAAGTTAAGCTCTGTCACATCCGTTTCTAAGGGCAGAGCCGGGTGCATAGCATATGTGTGCTAGGATCTATTTCCACACATATGTTGACGTCACAAGTGTAATATATCAAAAGAACAATGCATAAAAGCATAAATAATGATTATATTAACATATTACACTTCAAACAGACATAATGTCTTAACCTTTATTCATCAAAGTACAGCGAAACATGGACATCCATCCACAGGAAGATGACCGGGGGTATCACTAGACTAGCATCCATGGAGCTCAGCATCATAACTTCATCTGCAAACTTCTGATAAAAAATTAAGCAAGGGTGAGCTCACTTATGGTTGAGGCTCAGCAAGTGGGGGAAAAACTAATGCAAGTTTAACAAGGTGAGGCTAAGGTTGAGCAGTAAGCATTTTAGTTGGTCAACATTTTATTAACAACACCTATCTTACTAATAAGTGTGAATCCCAAGCATTCCCATTTAAACAAAGGTATAAGAGTATATCAAAAACACTTAAGTGAAACCATTTAAGCAAACCATTGGCAGACCATTGGATCTCGATTTATTTCCATCTTCAAGTTCAGTTATCATGTGAGGAGTCCAGGCTGCTCATAACCTTGAGCATGACTGATATATCAGTTTTACACTCTGCAGAGGTGGTACAACTTTACCCATGAGTCGCGATTCCCTTCTAGCCCGGGTTAGCTAGACCCGTATTCACTTCTGAGGTGAATGGCTAGGGTCTCACTGGAGGCTTCTCCCTAGAGTCCTCATTACACAAATGCTGGAAATGGTCAAACTGCATAAAGCACACCTAACGTAACCAACCTATAGTCCAGACATCAGGGTAAAGCTTTGGGAACTATGCCCGTATCCAATCTGCCTAAGCCGGAACTATAAGCGCTTGCCAGATACCCCCGTTCCGGTCGACCATGACCATCACCCAACATAAGACTTCCCTAGTTATTTAGCCAAGACCAGAGCCATGATAGTTCTCATGGTATCACTGTTTTCCCGGATGGTCACTCCATGTTCCAATTAATATGCAATAATATTATTTAACCATCGGGTTAACAACAATAACATAAACTTACCATTTGGGACATTAATATCATAAACAGGAGTGACTGCATAAAGTTAAGTTGTAGCAATAGCATAGCTACTTGATTAGATCATAATCCCAGGTTAAACAAGGAGTAAGGTTGGAAAGGTTATCTAAATAGGTAACCCGTCAAATTATGCATATATATATCCAAAAGAATAAACTTTATTAAATGTATTGTTTGGGATCAAACAGAGTATGCAGAGGGAGAAGTCCACTTGCCTTGCTTAAATAAAACTTGAGGTTCTTCCACGGATAGGAACGGATCTTGATTCTTAACTACTAGATCAACCACTGAATATCACACAAACAAACAAGAAGAACAAACACCACTCAATAACATACCACATTCACCATACGTAAAGCTAAAAGAAAGCCTAACGAAAAGAGCGTTCACTTTTTAAAAATGTCGCAAGTCATGGTTATAATAAGAGGGTATTCTTTTCAAAAATGTGTGATCTATACTTTATAAAACAAGACATAAGCTTAAAATATCTTAATCTTAATTAAAATATACAACTATTAGCTTCACCAAATTAATCTTTTATAAAATATCATATGTGATATGTCTAATATTAAGGGTTTATAAGACAATAAAACATGTTATAACGATATTAAACCTTTTTAACCTTTTAGAAAAGATATATGTTATATCTAAGGTTAATGGGCTATGAAACACGTTATTAATCTTAGAAGCGTTATGGAACATATTATAAATCATTGTTAAATATTCACTTATGATAAACTAAGATATAAGTCTAAATAGGTTTTATGTGAAAAGATCATTATTATTAAACACCTATTTTATGAAAACCTAGGTTATAGGCCTTAAGTGGATTTTCATGTAAAAGGCAATAGACAAACAACTATATTTTATTTTTATTAGGAAACACATAGCCTATATTATTATATTTGAATTCAATATATAAAGTAACATTTTAAGTTCTAAAAGAACTTAAACTCTTATTACTTTATTTTATTCCTTTAGGAAAAACTAAGTGACTCGTATATAATATGGACTAAATTCTATGAAATCATTAATCATGCCATAAATCTAGTTAATAATAAATTGACTATAGATTTGATTAATAAATTATGATAGAGGATAATTAATCTATTAATTATCTTTAATTCTATTGTAGGAACAAATGATCTAAATGATCTAATTCATTAGAAAGGAAATTATGTATAAACTATCATTTCAGTTTATAAAAGCAATGACCCTTGTTATCTTTTAATTAAGAAAATATAAATAATCTATTGATTATATTTAGTTTCAATTTAGGGGCATATGACCTAAAGCATTTGAAATGAATACTATATTCATTGGTATACTATTAACTATCATTTTAGTTATGACGGTGTGAGCACTTAATTAAGCCATTATATCATTATTAGAAAAGTTATATGACATATTACTATTGTAAAGCATATAATTATGGATACTTAAATATGAGACTAAATGAGTTTTATGTGAAGGGATAATAAATGATTATCATTCTATTAGAAAAACACTAATTCTATATTTGTTGAGAAAACTACAATCAAACCGATAGATCAACATTTTAAAGATATGAACACCAATTCTATTATTTTAGTATCTTTAGAAAACTCTTATTCTTTCTGTTTTCTCCTTTCTTTCCTAGATAGAAATTATACGTATCGTTACACTGTTTATTTCTAAATCACCTTCATTAATATTCTAAGAATTAATGTAGATTACTAAATGGGACTTTTAATAACATATTCATGGTTATTATGACATAAACAAATATCTTACTAATTCTCAGAAATTAAGTGCTATACTTATGAATACATTTATCATGACTAGTAACTTCTATATTTTCATTTGACCGGAAATACGTGGCTCAATAGTTCTTCTATTTTTCTTGTATAAAATTATACAATACCAATACTAACCAATATCGTTCTACACACTAAAGCGAATTTAAATCTGTAAACGTTTTCTAGTAAGAAAAATCACCGCGGTAGTGAATAGTGACATACTCATTTTTAAAATTATAAAATCATACGCATATTCAAAGTATTGTCGCGGGGTTCGATTTTGGCTACACGTATACATCGCAATCTCTAAAATCATACACGTAAATCGCCAAATCGCATCAATATTACAACAATAATTCACAAGATCCATAAAGTAATTCAAAACATGATTTAGAAAATACATTAACGGGTTGGGGTTGTCTTCAACCTTGGGTTCTTGTTCATGTGCAGGGATGGACGTCGACGAGGGAGGGCTCGACGGGCAAGGAACGGCGAGGTACAAGCTCCGGCGAGGCTCCACGGACTCCAACGACGGCGTGGGCAAACGGTTTGGTCGATGGAGAGCTCGAGAATGGGGAGAGCGCATGAGAGAGAGGGAGATCTCGGGGAGGAGAAGGGAAGGGAGTTCGGCCGTATTTATAGGGAGAGGGCGGCCGGGAAGGGAATGGAAACGGCGGGTGGCTTCATGGCTGCCATTGATGGCGGGAGGGGATCATGGGAGGAAGAAATAGTTGTCTTGAAGCTCCATTAACTCGAAGGCGAACGGTCACAGTAAACTCCATTAATGCACAAACCGCGCGGGGTGGCTCTGCGTGGGTCGGTTTGGCTGCTCGGTCAATCAGCTTTGGGGTTGGGCCTGCTTAGGCTCTGCTGCGTAGGCGCGGGTGCTAGCGCGCGGTCGGACTGTGCAGGGGCACGACGTGTAGGGCGTCGGGGCGACCGGGGTTGGTCGCAGGCGGGTGCGCAGGCTAGAGCGCTGCTCGATCGGGTCACGCGGTGCACAGGCTTGGCTTGCTCGACGCGTCCCTGGTGGCTGGAAAGAGCAAGGGGAGAAGGGAGAAGGAGGAATGGGGCTAGGTGGGGCCCGCGTGGCAGGGAAGAAGATGACTTTCCCCCTGGTGGCAGCGTCTAGCAGGGGAGGGAGGCATAGGAGCGGCTAGGGTTAGGGGCGGCTGCTCCTAGCTAGGCCTAATGGGCTGATTAGGTTAGGTTCTGTTGTTTTTTTCTTTTTTTCTAATTTCGAAATACCTACTCAAATAATCATAAAATTCATAATAATCAAACTAAAATTATTTATAAACAAAATATTAATTCTTGGACTAATATTTATTATATTATTTATGTGAATTTTCATTTAAGAAGAAATGATATTCAATATTCAAAATCAATCACGAGCATTCAAAAATCATTCCAAAGGCAAATAAATAACGAACACTTAAGAGAAAATTAATTACCATAAATATCATTATTAAATAAATGTATTATTTTTATTTAATGATTTTCATAGTGTCACAAGCTCCATGTTCCAATTAACACAATGATCTTGTCATGAACAATAATTAAAACAACAGTATAATTGGAACATGATCATAATGTAATATTAATCCCAAAACCAGATAGATCAATAGCATAACTACCCAAAAGTTTAGTGGTAAACAAGGTATGAGATAAACAAGTCTAGGCAAACCTATTAGGTCCCTTCAGATTAACCTGAGCATGTCACAGTGGTTAACAGTAACATTATTGGGTAAAGAAAAGTGATCAAGGGCACAACTTGCCTTAGACTCAAGTTTTCCAGGTACCAAGTTGGTCTTCAAATTCTCGTGACCTCACTGCTAATCATAGCAATACAAACAAACATAGTATGGGAAAAATTAACATTACACCAAACATAAGAACATACTGTATAAAAATATTCTACGCGATGTAACGAGATCCTAGCTTCGAGAACCACTAAAATCAGATTTACAATTAAAAAGATATGGCTTTCATATGTTTTATGTGACCAAATATGAAAACTATGTCTATGTTGGTTAATGAATCATGTGAGAAAGATATACCTAAGAAACCATTAATTTAATTTTAATCCAAGTTATAACTTGAGTAGAAAACATATTTTAGTCCAATCATAATTAGGGACTAAAAATATTACTTTAATTTTAATTAGAGAAGTTAATCCGATGAATATAGGGTAAACAAATTAATTATTTAAAAACATGTTACATGATAAAATAAGGTTACCAAAGTGTAGATAATTTTATTACCAAGCTAACTCAACCAAAGCGGACTAAAACAGAGTTAGATCGCAAAAGTTATGGATTTTCTAAGTTTATTGAATCACTTTATACCCTAAAACAATTTCCTGATTTAATTTATTAATAATCCATAATTAATGGACTGTGGTGCCTATTGTTTAAAAGCTCAAGGTCAAATCCGCAAAGTTTTGGACTGATCTGCAATTACTTTTCAATGTGTTTGATGGCGGGTTTATTCTACAGAACTGAAGGGGTTCTTTTGCAATTAAATGGGTCTCGGACGAAGGGGTACGCTTGATCGTCAGCCATCCGATCCCAATCTGAAGGCCCAGATTAGATCGTGAAGCGGTACGCGATAGGCACAACAGGATCCAAGATCCACGGTCAGGAATCTTTCTCCTGCTTCAAACTACTCTAGCCCTTGGTTCCAATACCCATGGACCAGATCTAATACCTGAAACGACCATCCCCGATCTAATCGTGACCCTCTATTCTCGATCCAAAGGCTAGGGCAGCCCTTCTCCCCCCACGCCGGAGTTAGGCGGCACACCCTGCACCATGGTGGCTGAGCACAGCGGAGATGAGTGGTGCCGCACCCCCATGTACCAAAACTTAACGAAAACGGTGCTACATGAAGTATTGATGATTGCGAGCACAAAGAATGGAGTCTCCCCGGTTGTCGCGGCGTGGAGAGCACCTGGCCACGAGCAGCGCGGCCCGCGGCGGAGGATAGAACTCCGTCAAGAAATTCCCCATTCCCTGGACTCTGCCCATACATGACAAGGACCTGGAAGCCTTCGGTATGCACCAGCGAGCGCCCCTGATCTCGCACAAGGACCCGAAGAGCATGGTCTGTGGGTTCCTAGCGCGACGGCTCCCGTTTCTCTTCCCTGTTTCACAGTTTGGCGCCTGGGCCCTCTGCTTAAGTCGATCCCTGGACGAGAGGTGGCTGGGTTTTATAGGCAGTCCTGCGAGGATCTCGGCCGGTGGGTTTGAAGGTCAAGTCGTGGATTCCGTTGGCTACCTGCGTGATCTCCGCACGGACTCCATGGCGACGCCCTCGGCGTTTTGGTAGATGGGATGGGCCTGACCTGATAGCCCCACATGCTAGAGACTAGGCAACTAGAGCACGCGATGTAGACGAGGACGGGAAACTGGCGGGCGGGCCCCGCACGTCGGTGTGGATTTTCTGGCGCAAGGTGGAGGTGGGCTGCGGTTCTAGGGTGAGCTGGGCCGAGAGGGGAGGGTTTGGGCCCAAGAGTGGTAGAGGTCTTCTTTTCTTTTTGTTTTTCTTTCTATTTAAATCTCCAAATTCCAAATTCCATTCAAACCTCAAGTGTAATTCAAAAAATTGCTTTAAATGTTCAACCTAATTTAAATGCACACTTAAAGGTCTCAACATGAATGCACATTTGCTTTTATTTTGTTATATTGCTTATGAAAATGTTTCTATAATTTATCCACATACACAGGAAATATTTTTAGAGGAATACTTTCTAATGTGTAATATTTATTTAAAGGTATTTTAACCCAGATCTATTTAGAGAATATTTCCCAAATATTTTATTCAAATGAGTAATTTGGCTCATATAAATATCTTTTCATTTAGTCTCTTCAATCCTCTAACATATGAACTTTAAATCTCTTAAATTCCCCAAAATATGATTTTAGGGTGTTACACCTATTTTTGGTTTTCACCATGTTTCACAGTTAGCTTTTCATATGGCTATACCACCATTGATTCCACAAACTTTGCAACACAAGACGTTGCAGGTAAAACAATCGCAATTATTTTCAATTGTATTGTTCTATTGGACTGTTGTTGCCTTTGTCTAACTGCATTTCTAGCCATGAAAATCATTTTACCACTGCTGATTTGTCTAATGCCTAGGATGCTATCGTGGCAGGTCCTAAAAATAACACAAAACCGGATGATTGTTTGATTGAATGAAAGACGCAAAAGCAAAGGGAAAGATGTGCAAGATTGTCGGTTGAAAAAAGGAACAAGATGAATATGAACCGTCGTGAAGCGCGTCAACGAAAAATGGCCAAAAGTTGATGCCCAACGCGCCAAGAGGTGATGAAATATGTCAATTTTAAAGTAACTTTAAAGTAATGTTTCTATGCATAAACCTACTACTGAAAGTAATATGTTCATATTTTGTAGGTGGAGACGAAAAAGTAAACGTTGATACAGATGATGATTCCGTTTGGTTGCATATCAATTATACATTCCAGTCAAACTACATTGTCGCAACTACAGAAGTTCTGACACCAGGTACATGACTGTTCATTAGACTAAACATGCAAAAAACATTTAGGTTTCATACGGTTTAACGTAGTATGCCTTATTCCAAGCAGTGTGCATGAAAATGTTGGTCACACACCTAAGAACACTAGGCAAAGGACCGCCTACTTTAGCGAGCGGTATAAAAACTTAACTCTCGTCAAGAGGGAGCTTAGGCGTGAACGCCATAGGTTGTATAATAGAACACCAAGGCGAAAAGAGGCAAAGGAAGATTACAAGATCCAACTCTAACGATCTATGGTTCTAGATTTATCTTGGTCTTGCAGTCGGGATTGCCGTAAGACTGGAGTCCACGCCGAGGTGAGCGGTACGGGTGCTGAGTCCCGACGGGAGCGGGGGAACCATCATCCAAGTGACGACGCTCCGCGCGCTCAGCCCGCAGCAGGACGATCTCAGCACGAGCCCTACTCAGCTCGTCTAATGCATGGTCCAGCTCCGTGTTTAGCACGACGGCTAGGTTGACTGTGCTGCTCAACCTAGGATTGTCCTCACCAGCAGGCGAAACAATCACGCCTCCTGTGCTGCCAGATGGACGGTGGGGGTAATACTTCAGGTCGAGACCGTCAGCTACCCCACCGAGAACCGAGCAGTAGTGCGAAAGCGCACGCCGTGCAGCATCCTGCATGGCTGCCTCAGCTGAGTCCCGCTCAGAGATAGAATAGTGCTCTGAGCAAGCCTCCGCGCCCTGGAGACTGTTCTCCGGACGGCGCACCAAGCAGGTCGCCTCCCAGCGGTCCGGGTAGACCCCGCGACTATGCTGGTAGACCACACAGCGATACTCGATGGACCAAGTATGCCGGTCAAGTGCCCGACGCAGCAGGGTGTCAAGCGCGTCGTGGAAGTGACACCCGCGAGCAGCGTCGCGAGTGATGGGTCGAGCAACCCATCCTTCCGGCTCATGGTCAGCAGAGAAGTCGATGTCGTGGCTCAAGCTGTCGTCGCCACCTCCGTTGTCTGGATCTCCTCCAACAGCTACTCCAGAAGCTGGGGCGCCCAGTGGTGGTGCAGGGGGCGCCTCCAGGGGAAGCACAGGAGAGCAGCTCCTCACAGACTCTATCTCCTGCTGGAGCGAGAAGGAAGAGCCCTGCTGCTCCTGTCGTCGACGTTCCTGCTCCTCATGCAGGCGGTGGTGCAGTCTCTCCAAGTGGCTGGACTGTCCGGCCACGGGACGGCGAAGCGGACGCTCAGCAAGGCGGGAGGGTAAGAAGGGGATGACGGACTTTCGTGCAGTGTGTCTAAGTCGAGCCATCTACAAAAGACATCGCAAGCAAAAGGGTGAGAACAGAATTAATATGACCAGCAAGTAATGAATCATAAATAATTGAAGGATCAGAATAAAACAAAATTTTCAGCAAGGTATAATATATAGTAGAACATAGGTTTGGTCAGTAGGACCAACTTTTGAAGGGATATCAAAGTCAAGGCAGTGACAGAGGTCTATAATCCTTAGAACGACCATTCTACTCTAGGTTAGCGGTCCTACAGTCAGCACGGCTTTGATACCACTTATGTCACACCCGGTTTTTAGAAGGCAAACCGAATGCGAACCATGTACGTGCTAGGATCAGTTATTCACGTACACAGCAGTTACATAACATGGACATCATCACACAATGCTCAAATAGTATTAAAAGGGGAAATAATAGTCGATTACATCATACGTCTGAGACGTCCATATAGTTCTTACAATAAATCAAAGTGCGGAAAAGAAACGTAGATAACACGGCCTTCACAGGCAGCCGACTGGGGGTTGCCGCTAACCCACACCTAGAACTCGTCGTAGTCTTGGAACTCCTGGAAGTCTCCTTCCACAGCTTCATCTTCTCCTGAGCAGTGGTTGCAATGCTGACAACCTGGGGGGGGGGGGGGTTTGGTGTGTAGAGCAAGAGTGAGTACACATCAACATACTCAGCAAGCATCCCGTTTGGCTGTAGTGGACTAGCTTTATGTGGGGATAAGTCAAGCAGTTGCTTTTAGTTGGTCAGGTTATTACTTACTAGTAGAGAGCCAGGTTTTAACATTAACCCAAGTTATTAGCCCAATGTATCCTTTCCAAACGGAAAGAATACCACTTACCATTACCATAATCATAATCAGAACCATCAATCTCATTGCCACCTGTACCAAAGTATCTCTGATCAAGTATCACTAATCTGTGGAGCTCCCTTGGCCGCTCATGACCGCGAGCACGGCTGATATATCAGTTTCATAACACTCTGCAGAGGTTGCGCACTTTACCCATAAGCCGTGATTCCCTCTCTAGCCCGGGCTTGCAAGACCCTTATTCACTCCCGAGGTGAATGGCTAGGGATTCACTACGAAGCCTTTACAAAGATTCCCCGGGGCTGTAGCCACCCGTTAGGTTTCCTAAATGTACCGCACTCCTCCCCAAGGGACAAATCAACCTTGGCAGAGCGAGCCGCATACACCGAGCCCCATTGACGGCACAACGGCTAAGCGATCTACACCCCGGTTCCTCTAATTATTCAGCTAAGGGCGTCCCATTCCACCCTCATGGTTGCACTGTTTTCCCGGGCGGTCATCCATTGAACAGGTCCTTACGGAGAGGCACTCGAGAAACCGCTCGAGTCCCCTTGAAGGTCACAAATATGATCATAAATAAGAAGGGAAAACAGCGTATCATAGATAATCACATCATGTTCATTGATTAGAGTTGAGCAATAGCATCAGACTAAGCAGTAATAATCCGACCCAAACAGGTAAACAAGGATATGGATAACAAAAGCTAGTCAATCCTTAGGTATAAATGTGTAATGCGGGAGGTGAATTAAAGAATGAATAGGACAGAGATAGGTCAAAGGACACTTGCCTCCACCAACCGACTGCTGCTCAGGGGCTTCTCCTGCGAATTCCTCGGGCTCTTCGACCGGATCGTTCTCTATGCGAGCGCAAACATACATACATCCACATATTTAATACAAAAGAACAGTACACCATACAAGGGAACAAGTAAAGTGAGTATGCATCAAGTATGACATTCGATATCGCATTTGTTAAGGTTAGAAAGAAACGGGAAAGGGTCTCGCAGGGGGGGGGGGTTAAAGCTTATGCACTAATGATTAGTTACAATTGGTTCTTAACAAAAGAATTCTGTTATATGCACTAATGGAAACCTAGTCATTTTAAGTTGATCAACATTGAATGAAATAAACAATTAATTACGTGAATCAACTAGCGCAGCGAAGTTCTAAATTAAACTTCCTATTTCAATAGCCTGAACAATGATTAGCCTACCTAAAATAAAATAACTATGATCACAGAAAGTAAAATAAAATAAAATAAAATAAAAAAAATAAAAAAAACAGGGGGGGGGGTTGAACCGGCCCTAGGGCGGTTGAACCGGCCGGGGGCAGGGCGGCCGAGCTGGGCGCGGGCGCGGGCGCGGGCGGCCGAGCTGGGCGGCTGGGGCGGCCGAACCGGCGGCCAGGGCCGGCCGAGGCGGGGACGCGGCCAGGGGGCTGGGCGGCCAAGGGCCAGGCGGGGCCGGGGGCCAGGCGCGGCCGGGCGCGGCTGGGGGCTGGCTGGGGCCGGCTGGGGGCTGGCCGGGGCCGGCTGGGGGCTGGCCGGGCGGGGCTGGGGCCAGGGCGGCGCGGCCAGGGCGGCTAGGCCAGGGCGGCCAGGCGGCCGCGCTGCCGAGGAGAGAGGAGGGGAGAGGGGAGAGGGAGGGAGGAGGGGAGAGGGGGGGGGGGCTCACCGGGGTCGGGCGGCCGACGGCGAGGGGCGGCGGGGCGACCGAGCTTGGCAGGGGCGGCGACTAGGGCAGGGGGTAGGGGCGGCGGCTAGGGGGAGAATGGGAGAGAGGGAGGGAGAGGGAGAGGGGGTTTGGGGAAAAGGGGAGGGGGTGGGGGGCGGTTGAGCCTATTGGGCCCAAAGGGGGGCGCGGGGGGCGGCTGGGCCGGCCAGGGGCCCACGGCGCGGGAGAGAAAAAAAAGGAAGAGGGAGAGAGAAAGAAAGAAAAAGAAAAAGATTATCTCCTTTTCAAAATTCGTTTTTTCCTAGATGAATGCATCCACGTTCTCAATCAATCCAAAAGAATGCACGGTTCGGCATGGTGCATCAAACAGCATAAAACAGTTTTATGGTTTTTCTTTACACGGGAATTCCAAACCGAATCCCGCTAACTTTGGAAAAGGTCAAGGTCTAGCGAGGGGAAAAAGAAAAAGAAAAGGTAACGCCCGAATTTTGGCGAGTGAAGAAAAGAAAAATTCAACTGCAAAAATTCGGGGCGTTACAAACCTATCCCCCTTAAAAGAATCTCGCCCTCGAGATTCAGGGTTGGCTAGCAAAGAGCTCTGGGTACTTGGCCATTAGATCATCTTCACGCTCCCAGGTTGCTTCTTCCTCAGAGTGGTGATTCCATCTAACTTTGCACATTCTGATGGTCTTCCTTCGGGTGACTCTATCTGCAACCTCAAGGATCTGAGCTGGCTTCTCAACATAGGTCAAGTCTTCCTGGACTTCCAGACCTTCCACTGGCAACTGCTCTTCTGGCACACGCAAACACTTCTTCAACTGAGACACATGAAAGACATCATGCACAGCGGACAAATTCTCTGGCAGGCTGAGCTGATAAGCTACTTCTCCACGCTTTGAGAGAATTTGGTACGGACCAATGTAGCGGGGTGCTAGCTTGCCTTTCACTCCGAATCTTCTGACTCCTCTGATCGGTGACACTTTCAGATAGACAAAGTCTCCGACTTCAAAACTCAGCTCTCTTCTTCTTGTGTCTGCATAGCTTCGCTGCCTCGATTGCGCTATCTTCAGATTCTCTCGGACCATCTTGATGTTCTCTTCGGCTTCAAGCAGAATGTCTGGCCCAAACACTTGCTTCTCTCCAGGCTGATCCCATTGCAATGGAGTTCTACAACTCCTTCCATAGAGCGCTTGAAATGGTGACATCTTCAAACTGGCCTGATAACTGTTGTTATAGGAAAACTCTGCATAAGGCAATCGCTTATCCCATCCGGACTGATCTTGCAACGCACAGGCTCTCAACATGTCTTCGAGAATTTGGTTGGTTCTTTCAGTCTGACCATCTGTCTGCGGGTGATAAGCTGAACTGAAATTCAGATGTGTGCCCAAGGCTTCATGCAACTGCTGCCAGAAATGAGAGGTGAACTGCGTTCCTTTGTCTGACACTATCTTCTTTGGCACACCATGAAGACAAACGATCCGAGACATATACAGCTCTGCCAGTACTGCACTGTTGTAGCTGGTCTTGACAGGTATGAAGTGGGCTGACTTGGTCAAATGGTCCACTACTACCCAAATGGAATCGTAGCCGGCTCGAGTGCGAGGCAATCCGACTATGAAATCCATACCGATTTCATCCCATTTCCACTGAGGGATCTGCAACGGTTGCAACAATCCAGCAGGTCTCTGGTGCTCTGCCTTAATTCTTCGACAACTATCGCACATAGCCACATGCTCTGCGATTTCCCTCTTCATTCCGTACCACCAGAATTTCTTCTTCAGATCCTGATACATCTTCTCACTGCCAGGGTGAATCGAATAGGCTGTCTCATGAGCTTCCTTGAGAATCAACTCCCGAATGGACTGGACATTGGGAACACACAAGCGGTCTTTGAACCATACCACGCCTTCTGCATCTTCTCGAAAATCTTTGCCTCTGCCATCTAGAATCAGTCGCCGGATCTCACTGATCTTCTCATCATTCTTCTGCGCTTCTTTGATTTCGCGCTCCAAGGTAGGTTCCAATTCAACTGTGACTCCTCGCGAATTGTTCAAAAATCCGAGACTCAACTTGTCGAACTCTTTGGCCAACTCATAAGGCATCGGACGAGCGACCATCAGATTGACTTGACTCTTTCTGCTCAAAGCATCTGCCACTACGTTCGCTTTGCCTGGATGGTAATGGATCTCCAACTCATAGTCTTTGATCAACTCTAACCATCTTCGCTGCATCATGTTCAATTCTGACTGAGTGAATATGTACTTAAGACTCTTGTGGTCTGTGTAAACATCGCATTTCTGTCCATACAGGTAGTGCCTCCATGTCTTCAGTGCGTGAACCACTACTGCCAACTCTAGGTCATGGATTGGGTAATTCTTCTCATGAACCTTCAGCTGTCGGGACGAGTAAGCCACAACTCTTCCCTCTTGCATCAACACGCATCCCAAACCTGTGTAACAAGCATCACAGTACACAGAGAAGGGCTTGTGCACATCAGGCAAGACTAGGACAGGCGCTGTTGTCAACTTCTCTTTCAGCGCTTCGAAGGCCTCTTGACATTTCTGGGTCCACTTGAACTCAACTTTGTTGCCTAGCAACGCTGTCATTGGTTTCGCAATCTTCGAAAACCCTTCAATGAATCGCCGATAATATCCGGCCATTCCAATGAAGCTCTTGATTCCTCGAGCATCCGTTGGCACTTTCCAGTTCAGAATATCTGCCACTTTCTTCGGATCCACAGCCAATCCTTCTTTGTTGATTATGTGACCCAAGAACAGGACTTCATTGATCCAGAACTCACACTTGCTCAACTTTGCATACAACTGGTGCTCTCGCAATCTCTGCAATACCATCCTTAGATGATCTGCATGCTCTTCTTCACTTTGAGAATAAACCAGAATGTCATCAATGAATACCACCACAAACTTATCAAGATAATCCATGAATACACTGTTCATCAGATTCATAAAGAACGCTGGTGCATTGGTCAAACCAAAAGACATCACTGTGAACTCATACAAACCATACTTGGTAATGAACGCTGTCTTCGGAATGTCCGAAGGTAGGATCCTGAGCTGATGATAACCTGACCTCAGATCAATCTTGGAGAACACACTGGCTCCTCTGAACTGGTCGAACAGATCTTCTATTCTGGGCAAGGGATACTTGTTCTTGATCGTGACTTCATTCAAAGCTCGATAATCGATACACATCCTCTTGGTGCCATCTTTCTTCTCCACAAACAGGACAGGGGCGGCCCAAGGCGAGGTGCTTGGCCGGATGTAACCTTTCTCTGACAGCTCATCAATCTGCTTCTTAAGCTCAACCAACTCTGGTCCAGATATTCTGTAAGCTCTCTTAAAGATAGGGGCGGTTCCAGGAAGAAGCTCTATGGCGAATTCAACTTTTCGCTCTGGTGGCATACCCGGTAAGTCCTTTGGAAACACATCTGGGAATTCAGACACAACCTTGATACTCTCAATTGGGTCTGCTTCACTGCTATCGACAGCCATCTGATAACAACTTCCTCTCTTCGGCTCAGGCGGGACTAACTCGGTCACCACTTCCTCTCCTAGTGGGGACACCAACTTGATTGTCCTTTTATCACAACTGATAACTGCCTGATACTTATCTAGCCAATTCATCCCTAGGATGACATCTATTCCCTGAGTACCCATTACTATAAGGTTAGCGGGAAACGCTATCCCCCTTATTTCCACACTTACATTCAAACATATGCTATCAGCTCGAATTCTACCACCGGCTGAGTCAATTTGAATGGGGGCTGACATGGTAGTAATTGGAAGATTATGTGCTTCTACCCATGATGCAGTAATAAAAGAATGCGTTGCTCCAATATCAAATAGCACCTCTGCAATATGGGAATCGACTGGGAACATACCTACTGTCATGTCGGGGGTCTCCTGAACTGCTTCAGCCTCCAAGTGGTTCAGTCTCCCATGATTATAGCGCTGCTGAGGGCGGTTGCCTGCTCCAGACTGAGACGCATTCTGCTTTGCTGGGGCATTGGGGCCTGACTGCTGCTGGGCTGCCTTCTTCGGACATTGCATCACCCAGTGGCCTTGCTCTCCACAGTGGAAACATGCTCTGTTTCCAACCTGAGCTGGTGCTGCCTGACTGTTCTGCTGGTTTGCTGGGGCAGGAAGACGAGGTGTCTGCTGATTCTGCCTCTGAAATTGACCTCCTCCTGACTGATTGCTCTGACAATTTTGGTACTGATGCTGAGGATACTGCCTTTGGAACTGCTGATACTGCTGACGCTGCTGATGCTGCTGAGGTGGACGCTGATTCTGCCTGAACTGCTGAGGTTGATTGCCTGAGAAACAAGGGCGGCTGCTGCTTCCAGGCTGGGGTCCACTGATCTTGCGCTTACGATCTTCCATCTCCTTACGCTTCCTTTCTGTCATGATTGCTCTGTCAATCAGGTGCTGGAATGTCGGGAAGGTATAATTCATCAGTTGATACTGCAGAGGGTCAACCAAGCCTCTCAGAAAACGGTACTGTCGCTTGGCGTCGGTGTTGACATCCTCAGGAGCATAGCGAGACAACTGCAGAAACCTGTCTCGATACTCACTGACAGATGATGACCCTTGCTTAAGGGCCAGGAACTCCTCCTTCTTCACTGTCATCAGACCTGTAGGCACATGGTACTGACGAAAGCTACCTCTGAACTCTTCCCAGGTGATGGTGTCAGGGTCGGCATGGGTGGCGAGGTAAGACTCCCACCATGATTGGGCTGCTCCTCTCAACAGACGGGGACCATACAAGACTTTCTCCCTGTCATCACACTGAGCGGTATGCAACTCCCGCTCCACAGTGCGCAGCCAATCTTCAGCATCCATGGGGTCAGAAGAGTGAGCGAACGTTGGGGGATGACCTCTCATGAATTCAGCACGCTTGTCTCTAGGCATCTGAGGCATCTGAGGCTGGGGTGGTGCTTGCTGCTGCTGCTGCTGAATGGCGGCCAGAGTCTGACCGATGGCCTGAACTGCCTGAGTCTGCATCAGAAACATCTGCTCGATCGACATCGGGGGCGGGGGCGGCAGCTGCTGCTGCTAGGGCGCCTCATCTTGCTGACCGGCTTGCTCCTGCTGAGCACGCCTTCCTCCTCTGCGCCTGTTCTCTGACATCTGCAGAACGCAACCACACATCAGAACTGATCTGGCAAATCTTGCAGCATAAGAAAAGAGCATAGATTTCTCCAACAGCACTGAACAGATGAGCATCTTCACTGATCTCCAACACAGACCACACAGCTTCTCAGATAAAGAGGAAAGTGGAATAAAGGTTTTTCCCAACTATATAACTAACTCCATTAACATAATAGGTAAACCAAAATGCAGGGGATACCCACACTCTGGTGACAATCATTACAAAGATCCAAACCAAACATAGTTCATCATGACAAACATAAATGCACAGGATATAGCAAACTACCCTGTCTAACTAAGACTAACTAAGACCGAGACTAACGCTAAGACTGAAGCTTCTATGTATATATATTTCGTATTAATTACAAGATCCAACTCTAACGATCTATGGTTCTAGATTTATCTTGGTCTTGCAGTCGGGATTGCCATAAGACTGGAGTCCATGCCGAGGTGAGCGGTACGGGTGCTGAGTCCCGACGGGAGCGGGGGAACCATCATCCAAGTGACGACGCTCCGCGCGCTCAGCCCGCAGCAGGACGATCTCAGCACGAGCCCTACTCAGCTCGTCTAATGCATGGTCCAGCTCCGTGTTTAGCACGGCGGCTAGGTTGACTGTGCTGCTCAACCTAGGATTGTCCTCACCAGCAGGCGAAACAATCACGCCTCCTGTGCTGCCAGATGGACGGCGGGGGTAATACTTCAGGTCGAGACCGTCAGCTACCCCACCGAGAACCGAGCAGTAGTGCGAAAGCGCACGCCGTGCAGCATCCTGCATGGCTGCCTCAGCTGAGTCCCGCTCAGAGATAGAATAGTGCTCTGAGCAAGCCTCCGCGCCCTGGAGACTGTTCTCCGGACGGCGCACCAAGCAGGTCGCCTCCCAGCGGTCCGGGTAGACCCCGCGACTATGCTGGTAGACCACACAGCGATACTCGATGGACCAAGTATGCCGGTCAAGTGCCCGACGCAGCAGGGTGTCGAGCGCGTCGTGGAAGTGACACCCGCGAGCAGCGTCGCGAGTGATGGGTCGAGCAACCCATCCTTCCGGCTCATGGTCAGCAGAGAAGTCGATGTCGTGGCTCAAGCTGTCGTCGCCACCTCCGTTGTCTGGATCTCCTCCAACAGCTACTCCAGAAGCTAGGGCGCCCAGTGGTGGTGCAGGGGGCGCCTCCAGGGGAAGCACAGGAGAGCAGCTCCTCACAGACTCTATCTCCTGCTGGAGCGAGAAGGAAGAGCCCTGCTGCTCCTGTCGTCGACGTTCCTGCTCCTCATGCAGGCGGTGGTGCAGTCTCTCCAAGTGGCTGGACTGTCCGGCCACGGGACGGCGAAGCGGACGCTCAGCAAGGCGGGAGGGTAAGAAGGGGATGACGGACTTTCGTGCAGTGTGTCTAAGTCGAGCCATCTACAAAAGACATCGCAAGCAAAAGGGTGAGAACAGAATTAATATGACCAGCAAGTAATGAATCATAAATAATTGAAGGATCAGAATAAAACAAAATTTTCAGCAAGGTATAATATATAGTAGAACATAGGTTTGGTCAGTAGGACCAACTTTTGAAGGGATATCAAAGTCAAGGCAGTGACAGAGGTCTATAATCCTTAGAACGACCATTCTACTCTAGGTTAGCGGTCCTACAGTCAGCACGGCTTTGATACCACTTATGTCACACCCGGTTTTTAGAAGGCAAACCGAATGCGAACCATGTACGTGCCAGGATCAGTTATTCACGTACACAGCAGTTACATAACATGGACATCATCACACAGTGCTCAAATAGTATTAAAAGGGGAAATAATAGTCGATTACATCATACGTCTGAGACGTCCATATAGTTCTTACAATAAATCAAAGTGCGGAAAAGAAACGTAGATAACACGGCCTTCACAGGCAGCCGACTGGGGGTTGCCGCTAACCCACACCTAGAACTCGTCGTAGTCTTGGAACTCCTGGAAGTCTCCTTCCACAGCTTCATCTTCTCCTGAGCAGTGGTTGCAATGCTGACAACCTGGGGGGGGGTTGGTGTGTAGAGCAAGAGTGAGTACACATCAACATACTCAGCAAGCATCCCGTTTGGCTGTAGTGGACTAGCTTTATGTGGGGATAAGTCAAGCAGTTGCCTTTAGTTGGTCAGGTTATTACTTACTAGTAGAGAGCCAGGTTTTAACATTAACCCAAGTTATTAGCCCAATGTATCCTTTCCAAACGGAAAGAATACCACTTACCATTACCATAATCATAATCAGAACCATCAATCTCATTGCCACCTGTACCAAAGTATCTCTGATCAAGTATCACTAATCTGTGGAGCTCCCTTGGCCGCTCATGACCGCGAGCACGGCTGATATATCAGTTTCATAACACTCTGCAGAGGTTGCGCACTTTACCCATAAGCCGTGATTCCCTCTCTAGCCCGGGCTTGCAAGACCCTTATTCACTCCCGAGGTGAATGGCTAGGGATTCACTACGAAGCCTTTACAAAGATTCCCCGGGGCTGTAGCCACCCGTTAGGTTTCCTAAATGTACCGCACTCCTCCCCAAGGGACAAATCAACCTTGGCAGAGCGAGCCGCATACACCGAGCCCCATTGACGGCACAACGGCTAAGCGATCTACACCCCGGTTCCTCTAATTATTCAGCTAAGGGCGTCCCATTCCACCCTCATGGTTGCACTGTTTTCCCGGGCGGTCATCCATTGAACAGGTCCTTACGGAGAGGCACTCGAGAAACCGCTCAAGTCCCCTTGAAGGTCACAAATATGATCATAAATAAGAAGGGAAAACAGCGTATCATAGATAATCACATCATGTTCATTGATTAGAGTTGAGCAATAGCATCAGACTAAGCAGTAATAATCCGACCCAAATAGGTAAACAAGGATATGGATAACAAAAGCTAGTCAATCCTTAGGTATAAATGTGTAATGCGGGAGGTGAATTAAAGAATGAATAGGACAGAGATAGGTCAAAGGACACTTGCCTCCACCAACCGACTGCTGCTCAGGGGCTTCTCCTGCGAATTCCTCGGGCTCTTCGACCGGATCGTTCTCTATGCGAGCGCAAACATACATACATCCACATATTTAATACAAAAGAACAGTACACCATGTAAGGGAACAAGTAAAGTGAGTATGCATCAAGTATGACATTCGATATCGTATTTGTTAAGGTTAGAAAGAAACGGGAAAGGGTCTCGCAGGGGGGGGGGTTAAAGCTTATGCACTAATGATTAGTTACAATTGGTTCTTAACAAAAGAATTCTGTTATATGCACTAATGGAAACCTAGTCATTTTAAGTTGATCAACATTGAATGAAATAAACAATTAATTACATGAATCAACTAGCGCAGCGAAGTTCTAAATTAAACTTCCTATTTCAATAGCCTGAACAATGATTAGCCTACCTAAAATAAAATAACTATGATCACAGAAAGTAAAATAAAATAAAATAAAATAAAAAAAATAAAAAAAACTGGGGGGGGGGGGGCGGTTGAACCGGCCCTAGGGCGGTTGAACCGGCCGGGGGCAGGGCGGCCGAGCTGGGCGCGGGCGCGGGCGCGGGCGGCCAAGCTGGGCGGCTAGGGCGGCCGAACCGGCGGCCAGGGCCGGCCGAGCTGGCGGCCAGGGCCGGCCGAGGCGGGGACGCGGCCAGGGGGCTGGGCGGCCAAGGGCCAGGCGGGGCCGGGGGCCAGGCGCGGCCGGGGCCAGCTGGGGGCGCGGCCGGGGCCAGCTGGGGGCGCGGCTGGGGGCTGGCTGGGGCCGGCTGGGGGCTGGCCGGGGCCGGCTGGGGGCTGGCCGGGCGGGGCTGGGGCCAGGGCGGCGCGGCCAGGGCGGCTAGGCCAGGGCGGCCAGGCGGCCGGGCTGCCGAGGAGAGAGGAGGGGAGAGGGGAGAGGGAGGGAGGAGGGGAGAGGGGGGGGGGGGCTCACCGGGGTCGGGCGGCCGACGGCGAGGGGCGGCGGGGCGGCCGAGCTTGGCAGGGGCGGCGGCTAGGGCAGGGGGTAGGGGCGGCGGCTAGGGGGAGAATGGGAGAGAGGGAGGGAGAGGGAGAGGGGGTTTGGGGAAAAGGGGAGGGGGTGGGGGCGGTTGAGCCTATTGGGCCCAAAGGGGGGCGCGGGGGGCGGCTGGGCCGGCCAGGGGCCCACGGCGTGGGAGAGAAAAAAAGGAAGAGGGAGAGAGAAAGAAAGAAAAAGAAAAAGAAAAAGATTATCTCCTTTTCGAAATTCGTTTTTTCCTAGATGAATGCATCCACGTTCTCAATCAATCCAAAAGAATGCACGGTTCGGCATGGTGCATCAAACAGCATAAAACAGTTTTATGGTTTTTCTTTACACGGGAATTCCAAACCGAATCCCGCTAACTTTGGAAAAGGTCAAGGTCTAGCGAGGGGAAAAAGAAAAAGAAAAGGTAACGCCCGAATTTTGGCGAGTGAAGAAAAGAAAAAATTCAACTGCAAAAATTCGGGGCGTTACAGAGACCTACTCTTAGGAACAAAAAACAATTTTTTTAGGTATCTATACGCTTGAGTGTTTGTTTTTATGATACTTGTCTGATTTGGATCTTTGATTGAGTGTGATGAGTTGTGGAGTAATGTCCACAATTATATCTGCCTATACATATAGGTATAAATAGAATTCATAAGATAAGTAAACAACCTAGATTATCCTCCATTAAAGTGTATCTATTTCACATAGAATCCTTTAAGTTCAAAAAATATATAATCTATCTTATCCTAATAGGTTCATCTTGTGTTAAAAAATTATCTTATCCTCTTAAATTGTTTATAAGATAAACTAGACCAACTAAAAGTACCCCACTAGAATATATCAAATAGATCCATCTTATCTTGAAAGGTTCTCCCTTATCTTAATATATCCATCTTATCTTACAAGATTCTCCATTATCTTAATAGATCCATCTTATCCCGAAAAGATTTTATCTTAGCCTAATAGATCTAACTAATCTTAAAAGATTCTATCTTATTCTTAGAGACTCATCTTGTCCTAATGAGCATACTTATCCCCACCACTTTGCTTATCTCATAACAGTGTAACAAACATGATCTATTCCAAAATAAAATAAGTAGATTTTATCCCATCTAATGTGATTACACCAATTTAATTCTGATCCCATCTAATCTGATAAGATCTAACCTAATGGACAAACATGTTAGATAATACTGGTAAAATAAGATTGGATCCTACTCTTATAAATATGTTTTAATCTAAATTGAAGTCTTAGTCCAACCTAGCCATATGCAACTACCCTAACCACCCGATAGTTGCATAACCCCTCTGTTTTAACCTAACATAGATTCTGATCTATCTACACTATATAATCCATCCTATCTCAAAAGGATTCTAACATATCCTAATAATATATATCCTACCCTAGTAGATCTATCTAACTTTAACTAGCCTAATCTAGTTATATCCAGTCTAATCTAGACCCTACCTAATCTGATATGATCTAATCTAAAGGAAGTTACTTAAACAAGTAGGTAATACTAGTACCATAGATTGGATCATATTCTTATAAATGGGGTTTAAACCTAAACGAGTGTCTTAGACCAACTCGTCCGTGAAATCACAACCTAGCCTATGTTACAGGTTGCCCAACTCATTTATCCAAAAAGCAAAGTAAAATTATGTTTAATCTACCTACCCCATGTACCCACAAATGTTATCCCAACTCAGATAAGGGCATCCAACACCACGACAGATGGTCCCTAAATCAGACCCAAGAAGAAGGTTAACCTCGACAATGAAGAATATGAGTAGAAACAGATCTTAAGATGAATCAAGATCCACCACCCAGAATAAAAAAATCTCTCCTACCAAACTTTCTTCTGCCCCCAAATTTTCTCTACACTCACCCAATAGCTAAAACATGATGTACCCTTGTTTTCTATGCCATAGCTGTCAATGGCATGAAAATTTTAGGTGTATACAAAAATATACTAATTGGAAGTTCCACTTAAAAAACACTAGAACCTCGTAAAGATAAAGTCAGCTTGTGTTGGGGGCTTGTTCTCAAGTGCTAAGAGTTAAGAACAAGGCAACACAGAAAATGTTAAATATTAAGGTCCTTCGTCCTTCATCACATTATATCCTTTCGGAATATAAGGGACTTCGGACGAAGGTTACGAAGGACGTACCTTCGTAAACATAATAATGAAGGATGAAGTATTCGTATAAATCATGATGTATAAAATAGACATTTAAATGTTAACATAGAATCATTTCCATTTCTACTAACATGAACGAATATAAATGATTTCAAATTACAAATGTACCTTTGGTCCTGAGGAAAGCGAGAGTACAAGTGTGATGCGAAGGCAAATAACAGGTTCGCGTGAACAGTACAGAGGTACTGTTCATCTATTTATAGGCACAGGTCGCAGCCTGTGACAAATTACAATTATGCCCCTTACAAAAGTTTACAATATTGACTCAGACCTATATGTATAAAAAGGTCATTCTATCTCTATGTCGGTTTGAAACGCCGAAGCTCCATGAAAAGGAGCCTTCGGCCATCTCTTGGAGACGACTTCAGCCGAAGCTGCTTCTTCGTGTGAGACCTTCGGCGCACCGAAGCACGACCCCAACAGTAGCCCCTTTCGCGGTGCTAGATCGTTCTTCGTAACGAGCTTGACCCGTGAAAAAAGCCTCTTCAGCTTCGGGAAGCCGAAGGTCCAAAAAACACCTTCCCTGAGCTCGTTGCGGAGAAACGATCCGGCTTCCGAGCGTGTGCCAGGCCCACCTTGCAGAGTTACTGTTTGACCTTTGCGGTCCACTGCACAGCGAGTACAAGTGACTGCCCGCGTGGTGCAAAAATCCTGCCGCTTCGCCTTCTTACCTGCAGCACTATATAAACAAACGGGTAGGTGTGAAGTTACCACAGCATTCATTGCTATTTGCACTGTTTTGCTGCCAAAATTTTCCACCATAGCCGAAGCTTGAGTCTCAGAATCGAACGAAGGTCCATCTCGACGTCTGCTTCGTCAGAAAAAAGAGCTTCGGAGAAAAGAAAAAGGAAAAAAGTTTCTGACTTCCCCAAACTCAGAATCAAATGGCGAGAGTACGATCTACTGCCAATGTTGTACGTGAAGGAAACGAAGCCGAAGGTTCGGACACTGTGCCCATCTCCAAAGCGATGCAGCGTTCCGGTCTAGTGACTGCGGAAGAAATGCCTGCTGCTGAAGCAAACCCGACAACTGCCGAAGGAGAAGAAGAAAACATTGAAGGGACTGACCCCGAAGATGACTACCACATTGCTATGCCCAGCAAGCCCAGTCACCTGGATTTTGGGAAATCAACTGTTTCAAAAGCTGATCTTTCGAAGATGGTGAAAGCAGGCTATTTCAATGAAGATCAGAAGAAGCTACTTCGCTTTGGGGGAGAAGAAACCACCCCGAAGCCAGGGAAGGATGAGATTGTTATCTTCAAGAGCTTTTTAAAGGCTGGGCTGAGATTCCCTCTTCACAAGATTATTGCGGAGATACTGAAGAAGTTTGGTATCTACTTTCATCAATTGACTCCTAACGCCATCGTTAGGCTCAATGTTTATATCTGGGCCCTCCGAAGCCAAGCTGTGGAACCGTTTGCCGACAGCTTCTGCCGAGTTCACGAATTACATTACCAAACAAAGGCCAGAAAAGATGGGCTACATGATAATTTCGGTTGCTATAATTTTGCCTACCGGAAGACAACAAAGTGTCCTGTCATCAGCTACCGAAGCAAATGGCCAGCAGGCTGGAAATCTGAGTGGTTTTATGTAAAAGTTGACGAAGACAAAGAAAAATTGGTACAAAGCCCTCTGGATTTAATCTTCGGAGAGACGAGGCCACGATGCCGCATCGGCGATCTAGAAGGTCCCACCTGGGCTGCTCTGGGTGAATTTGAAATTATTTCAGAACATATTGGCACCAGGGATCTAGTTCAGGAATTTTTGGCATTCAGAGTTTTCCCTACCCTAAAAGAGTGGGAAATGCCGAAGCTGGAGGGAGAGAAGAAGAAGGGGGAGCTTGTCCGGCTTCCTTATCACTTCAAGTTTAAGAAGTACTTCAAAAAACCCTGCAAAGAGTGGTTAGACACAGTTGAGGTGATGTGCAATGAAATCCTGGGGAACTACTCCAAAAAAGAGGATCAACTAATGACAGCGGCCTTCGGTGCCCGACCGAAGCGAAGGCTGAACCGAGTGCTTGATGCCCTGGGCTTCGAGTACCCTGACTATGAGCAGTTGAACAAGGGTGCCGAGGGCCATAAAAGAAAAAGAGTAGCCGAAACTCTGATCAGGGATGAAGAAAGACCAGCAAAGGAGAAGAAAATTCCCAAGAAAAGAAAAATATCTACTCCGAAGCGCAAATCACCCGAAGAAGAGGGGTCCCCCACACCGCCTTCTACCAGCGACGTGGAGGAAATTTTAAAGGTAATGACTGAACCCATGCCCACGAAGCTAAGTCCATTAGGGCTCCAACTGACGAAGCTTTTTCAAAAGGTGGACGAGCCGGATCAAATGAAGATAAACAAACCCAAGCGGCAAAGAATTATTGCGGTAACTGAAGTTATCGACAAGACGCCGCCTAGGGCGTCAATTCAGAAAACAGCAGCTGCTGAAGGTACAGCAATCGTCGAAGGCGCACCTTCGGAGGTCGCGGCTACCGAAGCCGCTACAGCCGAAGATACAAACTTAGAAACTACCATTGAGGACATTAACAAGATTTTGGAAGACATAGCTGCAGAAGAAGCTGGTGCTACTACTGAAAAAACCATGGCCACAGTGCCTGAGAAAGGAAAAGAAATAGCCGAAGACACTTCGGACGACGAAGCCTACTCTTTCCAGGAGCCCTTCTATTTGGAGGGAGCCCTTCTATTTGGAGGCATTGATGACGAAAAATTGGGCTGCATTCGAGACCAAACTGGAGCTAAGGTAATCGGTACTCTATCAAAGAGTATCGGTTTTCCGAAGCTAGAGACAGACATCAGCCGCTACCGACGACAACATATCGTCGGCAGCTTATTTTACTCCAACTTCAAGGTAAACAACCTTTTCTCTGGTTTTTATTGCTGTTAATAATGAAAATACTACTAACGTAAGTTGTTTCTGTACAGAGCATGCTACTGAGCAAAGCTCTGAAGATGCAACAAGAGTTGGAGGACAAAAAACACGAAGCTATAATCGAAAATTTAGAGAGCAAGATAAAAGAACAATCAACTATCATTGAAAAGAAAGACTTCGAGCTCCAATCCGCCGAAGGCCTGCTGGCAGAGACTGAGGCTAAGGTATCAGAATTGAATTCGAAGCTTATCAGTCAATCAGAACAATTCAATCAGGAGAAGCTGGAGCTTAATTCGAAACTTAAAGCCGAAGTCCAGACCAGTTCAGAGTTGAAGAAATCGTTAGCAAGCCTTCAAGACAAATGCTTAAAATTTAGCAACAATTGTATTGGACGATTAAAAAAGATATTTTACTCTGTTGGAGCCAGCAGCGGGAAATTTAACCCTTCAGCGGAAAATTTACCACAGGCCTTCGATCATATCGAAGCCGAAATCGAAGAACTTGACGAAGTTATAGCCGGGCACGGCGACTTCTGTGCCTGGGTAGCTTCTCGGGGTACCGCTGCTGCATTCCTGAGGGCCGGTTGCGAGCATGGAAAGATTGTCAACAGGCCCAACTTCACCCTATCTCCATCAATCCTAGATGATATACCTGACCTCGCCCGAAGCATCTCAAATAGATTTATAAAAATGATATGGACAAAAGGCGGGCGGGAGAAGGCTGGAGACGAAGCACGAAGTCATCTTGAACCAGTAAGAAATGATACTTCGTACTTACCTTTTCCTTTGCACTTGATTTTTACTTACGATTCCTTGATTTATGTAGGATGACGAAGGTGAAGATGATGCTTAAGTTATATCGCCGAAGCTGTCGCCGAAGCTGAAGCTTAATGAAGATCAGTAGAAATGTACTATACAATAAAAACTTAGGATACTTTTGTAACAACTTTTGTAAATACATTTAAACTGTTCTCAAGGAACTTTGTACATACCTTGTAATATATTCTTACCCTTCGCTTGAGGCGCTTTGATGTGGACGAAATCAGTATTTTGAGCCGAAGGCGAAAAAACACCTTCCCTTCTTTTCGTACACAACGAAGCATAAAAGCAATTCTTCTTTTTGCCGAGCAACGAAGCTTTTCTCTTTTGTATACAACAAAGCATAAAAGCAATTCTTCTTTTTACCGAAGCCTCTCTTTTTTGTACACAACATAGCATAACGAATCATAAAAAACCACTTCTCCGAAGCTTTTCTTTTTGCCGAAGCAACCACTTAGGAACACAAATGCTATGAATGAATGCTTATGCATGCAAATGCCATGATGTAATGTAATGTGCGAATGAATGTCCGAAGCGTATGTCCGAAGCCACATTCTCAACCATTACTTTTTTAGAACCAACCACACATCAGCTCTGCATTCCCTTAGGAACGACTTTGGAGCATCTTTGCCTTTTACTTAGGCAGTATCAGCGTTGACTTTTCGCTGTGAGCTCTGCATCCCCTTAGGGACGTCTTCGGAGCTTTTTCTCTTTTTCAGTTTCGGCACTCGATGGTGCGCTCTCAGCTTTTACATTTACATTCTTTGGGGGATTTTGCTCTTATAAATCTAAAAAGGAAAATTACATATGATGGCCCCATTAAAAACCTTTCTCCCCCTTTAGAAAGGAAAAGGGTGGCATGAAAAAGAAAAGAAAGAACATAAAAAATTACATCGAATTATACATAAAATCGCCGAAGCTCATCCGCATTCCAAGATCTTGGAATTTCATTGCCATCCATGTCCTTCAGTCTGTACGAACCAGGCCTTGACGAAGATGCTACTAAGAAAGGCCCTTCCCATTTCAATTGTAACTTGCCCACTGTGTCTGGGTTGGCCACTCTTCGAAGCACCAAGTGTCCCGGCTCAATATTTTTTAGCCGGACCTTTCTATCTCGCCATTTGACTGTTTCAGCTTGATATTTACTGATATTCTCCACGGCCTGAAGCCTGATCCCTTCTAGGGCATCTTTTTCCACAAGACAAGTATCTTCGGCACCTGGTTCTGCCGAAGCTACCACTCTTATTGATCCAGCTTTAGCTTCTTCTGGAGTTATTGCTTCGTCACTGAATAATAACTTGAATGGGGTAAAGCCTGTAGACCTTGATGTTGTTGTATTGTGGCTCCACACCACTTTGGTCAACTGATCTGGCCACTTTCCCCTTGGTTGGTTAAAGATTAGCTTCATTATTGCTGTCATTATGATGCCGTTGGCCCTTTCAACAAGCCCATTCGACTCCGGATGCCTGACTGATGCAAAATGGATCTTCGTTCCAATTTGATCACAGAAATTTCTGAAATCTTCGGAGTCGAACTGTGTTCCATTATCTACAGTGATGGCCTTCGGTACTCCGAAGCGACAGACAATGTTCTGCCAGAAAAATTTTTGGACAGTGGCTGAAGTTATTGTGGCTAATGGCTTCGCCTCAATCCACTTGGAAAAATACTCCACAGCTACTATAACATATTTCAGATTGCCTTGAGCCGGTGGTAATGGACCCAGCAAGTCGAGGCCCCACCTTTGCAATGGCCAGATGGGCTGTATCAGCTGTGTCAAAGACGAAGGTTGCTTTTGATCTCTTGCACATTTCTGACAACCTTCGCACTTTTGAACCAACTCCGCTGCATCCGAAGCTGCCTTCGGCCAATAAAACCCTTGGCGAAAAACTTTTCCAAGCAAGGGCCTGGATCCGATGTGGGATCCACACAGGCCTGCATGTATCTCTTTCATCAATTCTATACCTTCGGCTCTAGATAAGCACTTGAGCAGCGGGGCACAAACTCCATGCTTGTATAACTCCCCTTCTATCATGATATACGGACGAGCTCTTGCCTCTATTCTTTTATTATAAGCTTCGTCATCTGATAGGAAGTTACCCTGAAGATAAGAGATTATTTCAGTTCTCCAATCTTCACTATACACAGGAGAAATGTTAAGGACTGCTCTTTCAAGTAGCTCCACTGAAGGTGCCTTTATTGTTTCGAAGAACACATCCGAAGGTAGCGGCAGCCCCTGTGCTGCAGACTTGGCCAACAAATCAGCATGCTCATTTTGTCCTCGAGGGATATTCTTAACAGAAAATCCTTCGAAGGAAGCTTCGATCCTTCGGACCGTGTCTAGGTATTTTTCAAGCTTCGGGTCTTTAGCCTTGCAACTTTTGTCAATATGACCCGAAACAACCTGGGAATCAGTTTTAAGAATCGCCCTTCTGATCCCCATTGCCTTTAGTTTCCGAAGACCCAGGAGTAGGGCTTCGTACTCAGTTATATTATTTGTGCAGCTGAAATCAAGTCTTGCTGCATAGCAAGTTTTAACCTTGGACGGTGAGACCAACACAGCAGCTGCACCTGCTCCGAAGGTTCCCCAAGAGCCATCACAAAACACCGTCCATACTTCGGCGTCTTTATTCGCTTCTTCGTCCTGAGCCCCTGGCGTCCAGTCGGCAATGAAATCTGCCAATGCTTGAGACTGGATTGAGGATCTATGCACATAATCAATGTAAAATTCATTGAGCTCCGCAGCCCATTTTCCAATCCGGCCAGTAGCTTCTCTATTTCTCATGATATCCTTCAACGGCTGCGAAGAAGGAACAATAATATTGTATGCCTGAAAATAATGCCGAAGCTTCCTGGATGCCATTAAAACGGCATACAACACCTTCTCCAGCTCTGTATAATTTTTCTTTGAGACACTGAGGATCTCAGATACAAAATATATTGGGACCTGCTTCTTGACCTGACCATCAAACTTCTCCTGGATAAGTGCCGCACTTACTGCTGAGTGCGAAGCTGCCACATATAACAACAGAGGAGCCCCTGGCGTTGGTGGAGTTAATGTTGTGAGATCTATTAAGTATTGCTTCAGCTCTTCGAAGGCTTTTTGTTGACTTGGGCCCCATTGAAAGACTTCGGCTGACTTCAGCACTTCGAAGAATGGTAAGTTTCTTTCTGCTGATCTGGATATAAATCTGTTAAGAGATGCCAGCCTTCCTGTCAATCTTTGGGCCCCTTTTCTTGTGGTTGGTGGCTCCATTCGAAGTATAGCTTCGATTTTATTTGGATTAGCTTCGATCCCCTTTGTTGAAACCAAGCATCCAAGAAATTTGCCCTTCTTCACTCCGAAGACACATTTTTCTGGATTCAGCTTCAGACCAGCTTGTCTGAAGCTGGCGAAGGTCTCCTGCAGATCAGCAATATGATTTTCTTGCTTCGTGCTTTTTACAATGATGTCATCGACATAAGTCAGCACATTTCTGCCTATCTGAGATTGGAGAACCTTCGCAGTCATTCTGCTGAAACTCCCTCCAGCATTCTTGAGCCCCTCAGGCATCCGAAGATAGCAATATGTACCACTTGGGGTTATGAAGCTAGTCTTCGGCTCATCTTCCTTCTTCATCCAGATTTGATGATAGCCTGAGTAGCAGTCCAGGAGACTCATGAGCTCCGAAGAAGCTGCTGCATCAACTAAAGAGTCTATCCTTGGCAGCGGGAATTCATCCTTCGGACAAGCCTTGTTGAGATCTGTGAAATCAATACACATTCTCCACTTGCCATTGGCCTTCTTCACCATAACAGTGTTAGCTAGCCACTCTGGATACTTCACTTCTCTGATAACTCCTGCACTGAGAAGTCTTTTTACTTCATTGCGAGCCCCTTCGGCCTTGTCATCAGACATTTTCCGAAGCCTCTGCTTTCGGGGTCTGAAGGATGGGTCAACATTGAGCGAATGTTCAATAACATCCCGATTCACTCCACAGAGATCATTGGCTGACCATGCAAAAACATCTTTGTTGTTGAATAAAAACCTTATCAAGGTTTTCTCCTGGTCTTCAGATAATTGCGAGCCCAAGAGCACCTTCTGCTCTGCTATGTCTTCACACAATAACATGGGCTTCGGCTGATCCGCTGAAGCTGCCTTCTCCCTCCTGAATTTGTACTGTTCACAAGCTTCAGCTCCATCTATATTATGGATTGCTTTGGAGTCAATCCAGCTTCCTTCGGCCCTTCTAGCAGCTTCCTGGCTTCCATGAATAGCAATAGGTCCTTGGTCCGAAGGTATCTTCATGCAGAGATAAGCTGGGTGAAGAATTGCTTCGAAGGCATTAAGAGTACCACGGCCAATGATAGCATTGTAAGGATACTCCATGTCAACAATATCAAACACAATTTGCTCAGTCCTTGTGTTGTTAACAAACCCGAAGGTTACCGGCATGGTAATCTTCCCAAGTGCTACAATCTGCCGCCCTCCGAAGCCACAAAGAGGGTGCGTAGCATCATGAATCTTGTCTTCGGGCTCTTGCATTTGTCTGAAGGCTTTAGCAAATATAATGTCAGCTGCACTGCCTGTATCAACTAGGACATTGTGGACCAGAAATCCTTTGATCACGCAAGAGATAACCATGGCATCATTGTGAGGATAATCCTTAAGCTGAAGGTCTTCCTGAGAGAAAGTAATTGGAATGTGGGACCATTTTGACTTGATGAAGGGTCCCTGCACTCCAACATGCTGCACCCTTCTCTGAGCCTCCTTCTTCTGCTTCTTGTTAGCCGGCTCTGAGCAAGAACCGCCTGTTATCGGGAGCACCAGCTTCGAAGCCGAAGCAGCTCCAGCTTGATTGTTGAACGAAGCCATCAGCTCAGAAAAGTGGAAGTGAGTTCACCGGAGGTGGGCGCCAATGTTGGGGGCTTGTTCTCAAGTGCTAAGAGTTAAGAACAAGGCAACACAGAAAATGTTAAATATTAAGGTCCTTCGTCCTTCATCACATTATATCCTTTCGGAATATAAGGGACTTCGGACGAAGGTTACGAAGGACGTACCTTCGTAAACATAATAATGAAGGATGAAGTATTCGTATAAATCATGATGTATAAAATAGACATTTAAATGTTAACATAGAATCATTTCCATTTCTACTAACATGAACGAATATAAATGATTTCAAATTACAAATGTACCTTTGGTCCTGAGGAAAGCGAGAGTACAAGTGTGATGCGAAGGCAAATAACAGGTTCGCGTGAACAGTACAGAGGTACTGTTCATCTATTTATAGGCACAGGTCGCAGCCTGTGACAAATTACAATTATGCCCCTTACAAAAGTTTACAATATTGATTCAGACCTATATGTATAAAAAGGTCATTCTATCTCTATGTCGGTTTGAAACGCCGAAGCTCCATGAAAAGGAGCCTTCGGCCATCTCTTGGAGACGACTTCAGCCGAAGCTGCTTCTTCGTGTGAGACCTTCGGCGCACCGAAGCACGACCCCAACAGCTTGTTATGCTCAACTAAATGGTATTCTTAAATAAGATTATATAATCTAATGTGATCTAATCTAGTGTGGTCTACTCAAACAGATTGGTGATACTGGTAGAAGAGATTAGACCCTACTAGCCAGGTGTTAACTTAACTTAGCACATTAGACCAACTCAACCATGAGCATAAGAGCTAACCCAACCCATAGAGTCATGGTGAATGGTATAATCTATCTATCCCCACCTAACATCAAACAAACTTTTTTGACCTACACCATGTAGACTATCTCATCTTGACAAAATTCTATCCTACCTTTAGATATTCACCTTATACGACTAGTTACCCCAATATGGACATAAAACAAAGAGTAAGCCCTGCTAAAAAAATATTTAGACCATAAACAACTACTAACCTATTCATTCTGCTTACCAAATACTTTCCATTGCAAAACTATCCTACCATATGCTTCTAACTTTCATGGTCAATACCAGGAAGGGAAGATTATCAGGCAACAACAAACAAAAACGAATCCTCCAAATCCTCCACCGGCTGGAACCGATCTAGTGGTTGCCACCCAAATGCTGGTACTACAACAAATGACAAACATGGTTAACGAAATACAAAATCAGATAAGGCAAGAACGCCAGGAAATACGTCAGGACCGGTTGGAAATACGTCAAGAAATGAGGCAAGCACGGTTGGAAAGACAACAACAACAACACCCACTACCTCCACCACCACCACTAGCTCCACCAAGCTATATATATATATATATATATATATATACTATTTGTAAGACCTAGATGTTGCTTTAGTTAGTAGTTAGTATTTTTACTATTTTAGGAATAATATTAAGGTATATTTGACCCTATGTGTTGTTAATAAGTTATGCATCATGCTGAGATTTTTGTTTGTGCATATGTGTTGAGACAATATGGGTATACATCTTTTTCTTACAAATCTCGAGGACAAGATTTCTGTTAAGGGGGTAGGATTTGTAACACCTCAAAATCTCATTTTGAGAATTAGGTAAAAATTTAAAAGATTTTGAGCTAGAATATTTTTAAAGGAAACTTTTGAAGTCATATCCCTTAAACTAAATATCCCTCCTAATAAAGAGTTAATTAAAAGGTACCCATATGAAGTACCACTTAAATGAGAATTGTGTTTAATATTTGGTAATTTGAAGTTCAAACTTGAATTTAGTTTAGAATCCATTAGGACTTTTCCTCTTCATAATCAATTGAGAATACTAAAATTAATTAAGTGACCAATAAATAGATAAGGAAAGGTTGATCTCTTGCTGATAATTTTGTGTGATGCCTTTTATTGAAAATATAATTTAAATTTGAACTCAACTTATAAATGAAACATAAAACGGAAAATGAGAAAGGAAATCTTAATAAAGCCATTTATTACCTCCATAATTAAATAATAGGGAGAAAATTTCATAATAATGAAAAGAGGATTTACCTTTACATTAGAGTTATCCTTGAGAGTTGAAATTAGAAAATTCAAATAGGGATTCAAATTTGAATTGGATATTTGAAATCTGAAATAAGAAAACTAAAAGAATAGAAAAAGGGAGAAATTATTGCGCCTGGGCCTAATCTCTTCCATCTCGACCCAATTTCCCCTTCTGCGCGGTCCATTTCTTTCCCTGACCCTCGGCCCAGCCAAACCCCTGGGTGTGACGGCGCTTGACCCATGAGTGGGTTCACCATGGTATTACACTTACTTGTGGGCCCATGGAGCCAGTGCCTTGCTCCCCGAGAACACATGTGTCGTGCCACTGCTTCCTTGGCGCATGGGACCCAGTTGGCGGAGGCTTCTTCCTGAAGTTGTTGCAACCACCCGCATGCATCGGATCTCAGCTAAACCTTTTCTCCACAGCCTCCTAGCCTCAATCGCCATTACACGCATGACAGCCAGGGCTCCCTGCACATAAGTTTGCCCTAGCTCCTAGCCAGGGTGGACGCCATCTCCCTCAGCAATTCGCATGTAGTCCCTGCCCCTTCTTCCTTGCTCGTCCATGCACCCATCCGTGAGCAGCATATGCGTCCAGTGGCGCACAGTCATCTCCTCCTCCTTGGTGGTCGACAAGGACCTATGCAAGTTCATGAGGAAGATAGCAGTGGTGCCATGGCCTCCTGCACATAGCCCCATCCATGGAGGTCGCATCCCTGCGCTAGGGCCACGCTCGGCCTCATCCCGAGTCGAGTTGCGTCTCCGATTCTGCAGAGGACGCACAACAACACACGCCGTCCACCGCCCTCCAGGCCTCGCGACCTTCTCCCATGGCGCTCGGCCCCGTGCTCCTTGAGCAAATCTCCGCCTACTTCCGTAGGCCCTCATTGTTGTGCCACTCCCTGTCCCTGGGGTCGCGGCGGCGCTTGCCAATCAAGGTGGGCAGGAGGGAGCCACTGCCAGGGGACTCCGACTCGCTGTCCTCTAAGCCTCTTCCGTGGTCTGGGTAGTAACCTGGGCGTGCCTAGTATCCTTTTGGTGCTAACGTGCGTACAGGGAGACGGTGCTACGAAACCCCTCACCGGTGCCGTGTCGACCGCGCTAGCTGCCCATCCATCGTGACCGGGAACTCTCCGTTCGTCCCCTGGTAAGAAAGCCCCCAGTTCCACCCCTCGCATTGTCTGGTCGCATAGAAGTCGTGATACTAAGCTTGGGAGTCTCTGGGGTGGCGTGCGACACCTGCCAGTGTGCGCCATGGGCATTCCTGACCGCCGTGAGTTTGGCCCTAGGGGGAAGAAACGTAGGGGTCGTTCGATCCACATCTAGCGGCTATGAATTAATCAGAGGATAACTCTTCATGTGGCTAATCCGGTCCATGAGATCTGGATCGGGTGGCTAGGAGTGGGTGTAGGTATTCCAAAAAAATCACCACGTGGATTGTAAATCGGACGGTTCTGTTTTGATGCAGGTATTCAATATATAGGTTTTAATCCCAGCCATTGGACTCTGATCCTGTGGCCTGGATTCACCGATACCCCTTCGTTCAACGTATTTGTTAAAGAGTCCCTGAATTCTCGCGGAATCAACCCGCGGTCCATCCTCGGGGTTTTCTGTGTCTGGGGAAATCTTTCGAGAAAGCCCTGGTCTTTTAGGTATCAATGCGTGCAGTCCCGAGGGTAATAAAAATAGAGAATTACTTAGGGAAATTGATTTTTAATACATAAATAAATCTAGAAACTTATTTAATCCTTAGAAAATTCATATTTTGTCCAAATTGACCCATTTCAGTTCCTATAATTTTGTAATATTATTGTTTATCAATTAGTGCCACTGTTTTGACATGAAAGCCACATTAAAATTAATATCCTAATTAATCTTTTATCTAACACTTAAAACTTTATAAATTCATAACTTATTCGTTTTAATTCTGATTTGACCCGTTCCAGTTGCGTTAGCTTCATATGAATATTTACTATGCAATAACAATATTTATTATACCATGTCTTATTCTTTTCTAATTAGATCTTTATTTAACTTATGTTGGTTAGTCTTGTTAATCTGCTTATCATTATAGTCTACTAAAATATGATCTATGGTCAATTTATAATTTAGATTAAAGTTGAATTAATTACTACTATATGTTATCTTTTCTCTGGGTTTATAAAATAAACATAGAACCTAGTTAATCATTTAATCACATCATAACTTGATGACCATAACTCCGATTTTAATGGTTCTTGAACCCGCGATCTTGTAGCTTCGCGTAGATCATTATTATTCAGTTTGTACTTATGTTCCAATTATTTTGTTATTTTATTTATGTTCATGTCAAGATCATTATATTATGTTAATTAGAACATGGAGCTTAACTTGAGAAACATGTGTCACCACAAGGGTGGAATGGGACGCCCTTGGCTGACTAATTAGGAAAGATAGTGGAAGACTACCTTACCCGAAAGGGGCAAGGGCAGTAGGGGAGTTGCATGCAGGGAGGTTCTCGAGTTGATTTTGCTGCGATGGCGGTCAGACGAGGGATTCTTGCAAGTGCTCTTCCCATAAACTGTAGCGGGTTTTCGGAAGCTAGTGGAACTTTGTAAAGGCCTCGTAGTGTTACCCTGCCTCGCTTCCTTGGTAGAGGTGTATGGGATTCATGACCCCTTGACAGATGGGTAACATGATTTGTGGGTACAGGGTACAACCTCTGCAGAGTATAAAACTGGTATACTAGCCGAGCTCACGGTCAAGAGCAGCTCAGGACTCTCACATGGTTAAATTATGGAACTTAAATTCAATTTGTCATTTGTATTGCATGGGATTATTTAATAATTTTGTTCTACTATTATTATTATGGTTTGGTATCTACTTACATTTAGTAACTGCTAATAAAATTTGACCAACTTATTAAAAGCAATGCTCAGCTTTAACCTCTATTGTTGATCAGCCTTACACATCACATGAACTCCCACCTTTGATGAGTTCATGCACATTATTCCCCACAACTTGTTGAGCGATGAACATGTGTGAGCTCACCCTTGCTGCCTCACACCCCCCACAGGAGAAGAACATGTGGTTCAAGGGGAGCCACACAACGAGGAGTTTGACTTGATCTAGGTGGCGTCTCCCAGTTGACTTTTTAGCGCCAAGGATGGACTTTAGTTTGATCTATATTTTAATTTGTAAATACTTCCGCTATGTAATAAGTACTCTGATTATATTGTGACATTTATCTCTATACACTCTATTATTATATATGTTGTCTTCTTTGGCGCATGTATGAGATGCACCCGACTTTATCCCTTAAAACCGGGTGTGACAATGGGAAGGACAGTTCAAGCCACTGCATCCGCTCATACCATAGATACTACGATGCACTATCTTATCCACTATTCTTCCCTAGAGGCGAACTTGGATGGCATGCAAATATCCCAAAGGTTGGAGTATCCACGGACGAAGTGGATGCATACCGTGCGACGCATAGGGTAAGTAATGCAAATGATGAAGATGCAGGTTCATTGTTAATTTGGATATTTGCACATTATTAACTATGCTTTCGGCTTCACTCACTTTTCAATCCTTGCATATGCAGAATCTCCTAGCCATTTATGTGTGTCTGTACATGACTACTACTGCTACAAATTCTAGATTTGTCCCGGGGTATTCAATCCAATACTTCATGGAAAGCGGCTTTTCCAACAGTTTGCGGTCGACACGTACATAAAGATTGAGAGCTCTTGTTTAGATTTCATACATAATAATCAAGATCAGTTAAGGGCAGACCTATACCGGGGCTTGGTGGATAGCATGCTAGATGAAGATATTAGAGCAGAGAAGGTTGGGAAGCGAACTGTGCTGTCGACATCGTTTATTGGCGGTCCTCGTGACATGAGATGTCGGTATATGGATGCTATGGCTCTAGTGCAGAAGTTTGGTAAACCAGACATCTTTCTTACCATGACATGTAACCCTAACTAGGATGAGATAAGGAGGGAGCTTCTCCCTAGGCAGACACCGCAAGATTGTTCGGATCTTTTAGTTAGTGTCTTTCATGCAAAGCTACAAGAGTTCAAGCATAGGCTGACTAAACAGGATATTCTTGGTAAGGTCCGAGCCTACGTCTATGTCATGGAGTTTCAGAAGCGGGGTTTGCTGCATGCCCATTTTCTACTCATAATGTTAAGGAGGTACAAGCTCACATGCCCTGAGTAGTATGACCTTTTGATCTCAGCCGAGATCCCAAGCAACAAGTACCCCAAACTACGAAAGATGGTTATTAAGCATATGATGCATGGCCCATGTGGGTCATTAAACCCTAACTGCCCATGCACTAAGTGTCGTAAATCGTGCAAGAATCATTACCCTCGGCCTTTCAGTGACACAACCTTGCAAGGGAAGGATTCGTACCATATTTATAGGCGTCGTGACGATGGCCGTAACGAAAAGGTTCGAGGGCGCGAATTGGACAATAGATGGGTTGTCCCTTACAACCCATACCTCCTTCGTCTCTTCAACTATCACATCAATGTTGAGGCATGTGGGAGCATCAAGGCTGTTAAATACCTATTCAAGTACATATACAAAGGCCATGATCGTGCGTCTATTGTTATGAGAGATGCGAGCAAGGCAGATGATGATGTAGATGAGATCAAGCAATATAGAGATGCAAGGTGGGTGACTCCTCTAGAAGCCTTATGGAGGATATACGACTTTGAGCTTAGTAAGATATCTCCACCTGTGATGTAGCTGCAACTCCATCTTCCAAACATGCACATGGTGGCGTTTCACGAGCGGCAAATGGTCGAGCAAATCATCAACCATCCAGGTGTTTATAGGTCAATGCTCACAGCATATTTTGAGGCGAATAGGCTACACGAGGAGGCTCTTGGCATCCTATATTGTGACTTCCCTGAATGGTACACTTGGCAGAGTGGTAAGGGCAAAGTATGGCAATAGAGGAAACGAGATAGAGTGGACAAGTCAGTAGAATAGTCTCTGCTCATCCGTCCGAGGGGGAGCGCTACTATCTTCGTGTTCTCCTAAACCATGTGACTGGCGCCACCTCCTATGTGGACCTAAGGACAATAGATGGTGTCACACTACCGACTTTTCATGAGGCAGCAGAGAAAAGGGGACTGCTTGAGTCGAACAACACATTGGATGAGTGTCTCACTGAACGTGCTCTTTTCCAAATGCCACCGGCGCTGCGACGACTTTTTGCCACAAAACTGGTGTACTGTGGGCCAAGCGATGTGGCTGTACTCTAGAAAAACACCTAGATTCTATGTCTGAGGACTATCAACACATGAGTCAGTGCAAAACTCATGTTGAGCAGATGGTATTGATTGACATTAGGAACATGCTGCAGTTAATGGGAAAGGACATAAAGACATTCCCACTTCCTCCTACCATGGACGTAAGATGATGCTATTGGTACTGCTAGGGAGGTTTACGAGGAGGAAATTATCGAACCGGCAGCAAGAGATGTGGCTCTCAAAGACTCTCTTAACAAGGAACAGAGGGCCGCCTATGATAAGATTTTGTCTGCCGTTGACACTAATCAGGGCAGATTGTTCATTGTGGATGGACCTGGTGGCACCGGAAAGACTTATCTATATAGAGTGCCGCTCGTGATGCTACGCATCCAGGGCAAGTTTGTAGTGGCAACAACTACATCTGGCGTTGCGGCTTCCATAATGCCTAGAGGAAGAATCGCCCATTCATGCTTCAAGATACCTCTCACTATTGATGATGGTGTTGTATGTAGCTTCACGAAGCAAAGTGGAACCGCAAAGTTGCTACGAAAAGCATCTCTCATTATCTAGGACAAGGCTTTTATGACTAAGAGACAAGCCGTGGAGGCACTGGACAATAGCATGCGCGATATAATGGGTCGACCTAGACTGCCATTCGGTGGTAAAACCATTGTCTTCTATGGGGATTCAGATAGGTCTTGCCTGTTGTTCGTAATGGGTCATGGGCTCAAGTGGTCGCTTCTTTGCTACGGATGTCTTACTATGGGAGTCCATGTCCCACTTAAAGCTTGTTAACAATATGAGGGCAAATTTGTTTGCGGAGTATTTGCTGCGCGTAGGCGGTGGAACTGAGGACACAAATAGTGACGATGGCATCCATCTTCCTGACGAGGTATGTGTGCCTTATAGTGGGAGTGACAGGGATCTTGACAACCTAATAGACTTTGTTTTCCCAAATCTCAACAAAAATATGTCCGATTTTACCTACATCACTTCAAGGGCGATACTGTCAACGCGGAATGACTGGGTGGATATGATAAATGTTAAGATGATTGATCATTTTCAAGGGGAGCACATGGTGTACCGTAGTTTCGATAGCGCCATGGATGATCCCCATAACTACTACCCACTCGAGTTCCTAAACACACTGATGCCTAATGGGCTGCCACCACATGTTTTGAAGCTCAAGATTGGGTGCCCTGTTATATTGCTTTGGAATATAGACCCTACGAATGAACTTTGCAATGGCACCAGGTTGGTCGTTCGTGGTTTCCAAAGAAATAGCATTGATGCAGAAATTGTACTGGGTCAATACGCTGAAAAATAGATTTTCCTGCCGTGTATACCTCTGTGTCCCTCCGATGAAGAGATGTTCCCTTTCCAGTTCAAAGAAAGCAGATTCTTGTACGACTTAGCTTTGCAATGACGGTTAACAAAGCATAGGGTCAGACTATTCCTAATGTTGGTGTATACTTGATCGAACTAGTGTTCTCTCATGGCCAACTATATGTTGCTATATCTAGAGCGATAGCCCGATCAAACATAAAGATTCTTGCCATCCCAGGTGTCAATGGGAAGAAAACATCGAGGGAGGGTGTTAGAAAGAACCCCACAGTAGATTGTGGGACATATACTAAGAACATCCTCTACAAGGAGGTCCTAACAATCTAGACCTACGGTAAGTCTATCAAAACTCAATTGTTTGTTGCAATAAAAAGACACCAACACAAGACTAACACTCAAATGTAATCCAAAAAATTTACAGGATGAGGAGATGTTAAGGAGCTTTATAAAATAATATTGATCTGTTTGTAATTGTTTTGTTTGATAGGTTGGGTTATTCATGCTTCACTTCTTAAGCTTGGTATATTGCTTCCAGATGCTACGATCTCCTGTGCTTGGTATGTCTTCTTTGCTTCATGATGCTACGATCTGTTGTGCTTGGTATATTGCTCTCCTCATTTGGGATCGCGCCTGCCATGGCCTTCCATGGAGAGCCAAGGGGCGGGTCGTCGAGGCTGAGGAGAGGATGAGTTGATTGCGGGAGCGGTGGTTCGCGAGGATGGAGAGCCGGGCTGGGAGAGCGCATTGATTGCGGGGGCTAGGAGAGTGGATCACGGTGGAGAGCCGGGGCGTCTCTATGCTACTTTAACTCTGCAGCGTTTCTATTATTGTTTTTGTGGATATATGATCTGTGCATTTATATAATATTTTGCTCATTGGGGAATAAGTTCGGTATCTTATGTAAAGCGTGCTATCTGATACAGTACTGTAGATGGGTTCTCTATGTTCAGATCAGTGCACTGTCATTCAATTTTTTTGGCTAGTTGTTTGTAGTATTTGGTTATAGCTCTGGATGTGTGAACTTACAGCAACCCAACGAGAAAATGTTCTTTCTGCTTTCAATTTGCTCCTTTTAAGTGTCATATTAGCTTAGACCCATGAAATTACTTGATTGCTTGCTCCTGTTGGCTTTGAACCATACTTGAATTGTATTTCATTTAGTTAATGAAATCTTAGTTTGCCTATTCTAGCAACTATGTTTCCTTGACCATGCTAATCTCAGAGCAATTATTTCGGATTAATCATCACCGTCAATTGGCATTAGGTTAGTTGAAATTTAGTTCATATAGTATTAGGTAATGCATAGTTGAAGAAAAATCTTCCCTTATAGGAACAGGCGTGGGCTATAATGATTTTTTGTTTATGTTTTCATTTCTTTATATACTTATTTAAGCTCTTTGCATTATGTAGGTGGGACTCTGGCAGCACAATTGGTGAATTTGATGGGCACTCAAAGAGGGTTCCATGCTGTGACTTCAAGCCAACACGTCCATTTCGCATTGTGATATGTGGTGAAGCTATTCTAGCTAACTTTTATGAAGGACCACCATTTAAATTCAAGCATTCCATAAGGTCAGCCTTGTTTGATCTTGGCAGAGAGGGGCGGGGGCATGTTGTATAAAAAATGATCAAATATTTATGGTATTGATGGGGGCTGACATTAACTGTTCTTACCCTTGTGTATCCTGATCTTAATTATAGCACAGGAAACCTAAGTTGCACTATAGATAATTACTAGAGCAAATTAGATTGGGAAAGATCATTTTAGCTTAAGCAAAAGGTTCTCTGATGACTTCTTGTCAGACATCATCAACAATTTTCCTATCTTGTTTCTGCATTGGCAATTACACAGAGATCACTGCTCTGTTACCTGTATTCAGGTGCCCAAAAGCTGAATAGAGTTGAGCTTGAAGTCGCTTGTGAAGATTTTAGCAACATCGTCAACACTTTTCCTACCTGTATCGTGTTCAAGGGCATATTATCAGGCGGGGTCGAGATCAGCGTTGTCTCCACTATCCTATCGTCAAGCAAAGACCAGTCCAGGATCGCAGAAACATGCTTCAAGAAAAAGGTTTATGGCTAACATCTTGTTTCTCTACACAAACTACCTGAGAATAAAAAGATCCTTCAGTACTAATTCTTCGTCGATGATCCTCCTCCCTCCATGTAGATAGATACACTGTCAAGGGTCAACCACAAGAACTTCATCAACCTCCTTGTCTACTTGTGAAAATTATTTACTGATTACTATACCAGACTTGATTGGATGTTTAATCTCAGATTGGTTGCAAGGTCCTTTGCTTTTAGATGCCTAGAAAAGATAGTTCCTCCTCCAAAGTATCAGTATACTAATCAGGTGTCTCCAGCTTGGCCTTAGAGCATACAAAGCATCCGGTTTTTTAGCATCACCAGTCCAGCACCATAATGCTATAGAGTGTCATCGTGTCTACTTGCATTCTGAAAAAAATAGAAAGCACCTTTTAGTCTTCACAATTGTTTAACAAATATTTCGTCAACCAAACTAAGAGGATGCAATTTAGTCACATCTGTAAAGTTTGTGCTCTTCTTTTATTGTGGATTTGTTTGAAATCTGGTATATCATTTTGTTTTGGATTGGTTCAGGCAATAAGGATGCCAAATCTGCAGCTTTGCCAACATGAGCACTTTATACTCGCTTCCCTGCACCCAACACTTCCTCATCATCGTGCTGATTCCAGATCAAGGGGTAGTGATCCGAAAAATGGCTATGGTTTTTGTGAGTACGTGGCTCAAGATCTTATTCAAGGAAGGTGGCTATGGTACTTTTGATCCTCTGTTCCTCAACTTGATTGCATCTATGCAGCGCTACAACCAGTTTGAAGCCCAGTCTACTGCTAGCATGGCACCTATGTGGACCCTTTGCAATCTGTGTATGATAGGATGTATCATACATGAGTTGATATATATTAACTGAATTGGCAAAACACTCCATTGATATATGTTAAAGTATGTTGACCCCAATGATCCTACCAAGGTCGAAATATGCCCTTGGGCAATTTCTATAAGTATTTTGGTGATTAGATGCCCAACACATATTAATTGACTCCTTGTGTGCTAAATGTGGGAAAAGTGCAAGTCAAGGCACGAGGTATGTTTCTAGACTTACTACATTGTTTTTGTATACTAATGTGTTTATCTAAGTGCTAGAAACAGAGCCAAGAAGAGAAAAGTTGAATTGAAGAAGACTTGGTCGTGTACAGCCAACTCTAACTCGGCCTGGCACACCGGACTGTCCGGTGGCGCACCGAACAGTGTCTGGTGCCCATGCTGGCCTTCGATGAACTATCTGCTCTCGGGAATCGATAGAGTCGTACGGCTCTAATTCACCGGACTGTCCGGTGGAGCACCGGACTGTCTGATGAGTCATCCGCGATGAACTCGTCGCTCTCGGGAAAAGGAACGGGGCGACGTGGCTATAATTCACCTGACTGACCAGTGGTGCACCGGACTGTCTGGTGAGCCAACGGCGCCCGCGCCAACGGTCGTCCGCGCGATCAACGCGCGACATGTGGCTGCTCCAACAGTCGGCTGGGTGCACCGGACTGTCCGGTGTGCACCGGATAGTGTCCGGTGCACCAACCGGTTCCGAGGAGCAACGGTCGACTGTGCCCGATTTGGAAGGAAATCGCGCACCGGACATGCTACAGTGGCTGTCCGGTGGCACACCGGACTGTCCGGTGCGCCACTCGACAGAAGGCAAGGATAGCCTTCCATGTTGATCTCCAATGGCTCCTAGCTGCCTTGGGGCTATAAAAGGGACCCCTAGGCGCATGGAGCAGGACACCAAGCATTCTCCAAGCATACTAAAAACATCCAGACTCCGCTCCCACGCATTTGATTTATTGTGATAATGATTTAAGCTTCATTTTGAGTTGTGAACTCCCTGTGTTGTCCTTTGAGCTCAAGTCTTGACTTGTGTGCGTGTGTGTGCTGCGGATTGAATCTTGTGTGTGTTGCTTCTCCCAACCTTACTCTGTGCTTTCTTTGTAATCTCTATTGTAAGGGCGAGAGACTCCAAATTGTGGAGATTCCTCGCAAACAGGAAGATACTCTAAACGAAAAGATCGTGGTATTCAAGTTGATCATTGGATCACTTGAAAGGGGTTGAGTGCAACCCTCGTCCATTGGGACGCCACAACGTGGAAGTAGGCAAGTGTTACTTGGCCGAACCACGGGATAAAATCGCGTGTCTCTTGTGTTGGATTCTCTGTGATTGTTGTGTTCACAAGAACTCGCTTCAAAGCTACTTAGTCACGCTAACACTTTAATATCTAAGTTTTGTGGCTATTTAGCTCTTGATTTACAGGATCACCTATTCACCCCCCTCTAGGTGCTCTCAATTGGTATTAGAGCCGTACTCTTCATTCAAGGGACTAACCGCCCGAAGAGATGGATCCTAAGGGAAAGGGGATGGTGGTCAACGACAAGGAAAAGGAGTCCGTCTTCAACGAGCCAAGAGACGACAAGCCTACCGATTTAGGCTCGAGTCACAAGAAGAGGGACGGGAAGAAGAAGAAGAGACGCATCAAGAAGATCATCTACTACGACAGCGATGCATCTTCTTCTTCACCAAGGGACGACGACGACTCCTCGTCAAAGAAGAAAACGACCAATCAAAATTATTCGTTTGATTACTCTCGCATTCCCTATAATTCAAATGCGCATCTTCTTTCAATTCCTCTTGGAAAACCTCCACACTTTGATGGAGAGGACTATTCATTTTGGAGCCATAAAATGCGTAGTCATTTATTCTCTCTTCATCCGAGCATATGGGAAATTATAGAAAATGGAATGCATTTTGATAGCACTGATAATCCTGTTTTTATAAATGAGCAAATCCATAAAAATGTCCAAGCTACTGCTGTCTTGTTAGCTTCATTTTGTAGGGATGAATATAATATGGTGAGTGGCTTGGACAACGCTAAGAAAATCTAGGACACCCTCAAGATATCTCATGAGGGAAACGACGCCACTATGATCACAAAGATGGAACTAGTGGAAGGCGAGCTAGGGAGGTTCGTGATGATCATGGGAGAGGAGCCAACTCAGACCTACAAAAGGCTCAAGACCTAGTCAACAAGATTCGAAGCTATGGTAGCACAAGATGGACGGATCATGATGTCGTCCGACTCATGCTAAGGTCATTTACTGTAATTGATCCCCATCTTGTGAATCTTATTCGTGAAAACCCCAGGTACACCAAAATGACGCCCGAGGAGATCCTCGGAAAATTCGTAAGCGGGCGCATGATGGTTAAGGAGGCAAGTGTAAGGCCCAAAATGTGTATAAAAAAAATAAATATATGAAGAGATAAAATAGCAAATTCGGAAATATCAAATTAAACTTGAATACTGAGACTTGAAAACTGAAAACTTTGAAACCAAGAATCATATTTGAAAAGAGGTAATAGAAAAGTTTTCTATTCAACAAAACGATTATTCATTTCATTGAATGATACGCTATAAGCATTTATTTACATATTTACATAAATATTAAACTTAGATGACCCAAGTCGGGACTAGATTTTTCTTTTAAGTCTAACACATAAAATTCAAGTCTCAGAAAAAAATAAATAAATAATAGGGAGCCTTCCTATTTAATTTAATAAATGTTTCCTTCACCAATGTTACATATAGAAGCATAAACAACAAAATAAGATAATGAATAAATATTCTACTTTTGCATTCATACTGGGAATTCTTTGAATGATTTCATATGGTCTAGAAATCAAATTTGAATAAAGTTTGAACTTGTAGTTTGCAATAAAACAGAAAATAGAAACAGGAAATAAATAACAAAAGAAAATAGGAAAATGAAAAGAAAAAAAAAGATAAAAGGAAAACTGATAGTGGGCCGCGAAACCCGCTTTTGGCCCATTCGAAACGATCACTCCGCGTGCCCATCTCCCTTCACCTGCCCCGCGCCTAGGTTTCCTCTCGCCGCCGGGTGGACCCACCATGCGGCTGGGTCTTCTACCTCGCGGCCACAACGGGCGCGGACTCTGCGCTTCAAGCGAATCCTGGGATCTCGGGCGCTTGTGCCGAATCAGACGTCGGTCAGTTGGGATCCGCCATAACAATCGGAGCTGGAGCATGCGTCGGACTAATCCTCTCCGCTGGATGCTCGCGCGCATGGCGCGCTCCGTTAACCAACTCCCCCCCAAAATCGGACTCAGTTCCGGGTATAAGAACCGTGGGCACCGTCGCTGTGAAGACCCGGCGCATTCCCTCTCCTCTCCAGATTTCTGAAGCGGCCTTTTTCCCTCGCCAAAGCTCCTTCCTTACTGATCGTTGTGCCATCTTCGACGCACACCACTCGTCATCGACGTCTAGCCGGGCCAGGGTTGTGGCCACACGCTGCACAGTTCCTCGTCGCCGCCGCTCAGGGGCTAGCTCGGTCCATCGTCATCAATCGTTGAGTGCGCAGCTGCGCTCGCCGTACTCCAACTCGCCAGGGGGACTCGCCACCATCTGAGAGTTCCGCGTCTGGTGTTCGGGGCGCGCGGCGAACTGCTCGTCGGATCTTCAAGGCCGCGTCTCACTGTGGGCAGGGAATCCCACTGCTCCGATCTTGGTGAGAATTACTTCTTTAGATTCGCTATGTTCCCCGATTCGATTTGCGCTAGTCGGTCGGCGAGTGGGGGTCTTGGGTCACGGGAACGCTATCGCCGGCAATGGCCTCCGCCGTGGGGTCTGGCGGTGAGGCCGTCGGGTCGGCCGGAGACTGGAGGCAAGGCTGTTGGCCGTCTGATCTTAGCGGACGGATGCGATTAGAGGAGAGAGAAGAAGGGCCCCCTGGCCGTCCGATCGCCAGTGGGTGGTTTAGATTGAATTGGAGTATCCCTGTGCGCCAAATAAAATCCGAGCCCTTGGATCGGTGGCGTGCGTCCGGGATCAATTGTGTACGTGGACATCCTACCGACCCTCCGATCTGGATCTAGCGGTCAGTGTGCGTACCGATTCAGAGGATTGCATAATTTAATCTGGACCGTTCACTTCATATCCTGCGGCCACGATCGGCCCATACCTCTTCGGCGGTGGCTTTTCACAATAGTCCCTGGGTTTTCTCTGTTTAAACCCGCAGTACAGGACCGTAGTAAGTCCATTACAGAGAGGTCCGAAATTTTGTAGAAGTAACCCTAGGTTTCTGTCTAATCATGCGCTCAGTCCAGATATTGGTTATAACAGGGAAACTAATTGAGAAATTGATTTTTAATATAAAAACAAATCCCTAGAACTTGTTTAATTCATAGAAAATTCATGTGATGTCCAAATTAATCCATTCCAATTTCTACAGTTTTATAATATTATTGTTTATCAACTAGTGCCACTGTTTTTACATGAAAGTCAGATTAAATTTATTTCCTAACTAATCTTATATCAAATACATAAAATCTTAGGAAAATCATAACTCTTTCGTTTTAACTCCGATTTGATCCGTTCAAGTTGCGTTAGTCTCGTAGAAATGCGTAGATCATTATTATGTAGTTTATTCTTATGTTTGGTGTGATGTTAATTTTGCCTATACATGTTTGTTTGTATTGCTACGACTAGCAGTGAGGTCACGAGTCACCTGAAGATCATCCTGGTATCTGGAATCTCAAGTCCTAGGCAAGTTGTGCCCTTGATCACTTCTTTTACCCACTCATGTTCTAATTAATCATAATGATCTGCATAGGTTAATTTGATGGAACCCAACAGGTTACCTAGTTTGATTATCTTTATACCTTGTTCACCACTAAATTTCTGGGTAGTACTTGCTAGTGCTTTATGTGGTTTTGGGTATGAAGATACATTATTCATGATCATATTTTTATTATCTGTTTATTATTACTGTTCATGATAAGATCATTATGTTAATTGGAACATGGAGCGACCACCCGGGAAAACAGTGCTACCACAAGGGAGGAATGGGACCCCTTGGCTGATTAATTAGGAAAGCTAGTGGAAGACTACCTTACCCGAAAGGGGCAAGGGCAGTAGGGGAGTGGTCAGTGTAGGGAGGCCCTCGGGAGGATTTTGCTGCGATGGCGGTCCTGCAAGGGATTCCTGCATTGGAGCTTCCTATAAACTGTAGCGGGTTTTCTGAAGCTAGTGGAACTTTGTAAAGGCCTCGTAGTGTTACCCTGCCTCGCCTCCTCGGTAGAGGTGTATGGGAAGTCGCGATCCCTTGGCAGATGGGTAACATGACTTGTGGGTAAAGATGCGCAACCTCTGCAGAGTGTAAAACTGGTATACTAGCCGTGCTCACGGTCATGAGCAGCTCGGACCCTCACATGATTAATTTATGGAACTAAATTCAACTTGTCATATGCATTGCATCGCAGGTGATGTTGTTACTTTTGTTCTACTACTTAATTGGGTTTGGTTTTTACTTATACTTAGTAATTGCTAATAAAATTTTGACCAACTCTAAAAGCAATGCTCAGCTTCAACCATCCTCTTTGGTAAGCCTTACACTTCACGTGAGCTCCCACCTTTGGCGAGTTCATGCACATTATTCCCCACAACTTGTTGAGCTATGAACGTATGTGAGCTCACTCTTGCTGTCTCACACCCCCCCCACAGGTCAAGAACAGGTACCACAGGATGAGGCGCATGGAGGATGCTGCGATGTGTTCGCGAGAGGTCTAGGCCGTCGTCTCGCAGTCAACTTTGGGTTGCTGGACCGTTGTCTCCTTATAATGTAATTATTTATTTTGTATAGAACTCCTGTTATATATAAAGATGTGACATTCGATCCTGTGCCACTATACATCATATGTGTGAGACTTGGTCCCAGCATACCTGGTGTTTATGTTCGCGCCCGGGTCTTGGTGCCCCGAAACCCGGGTGTGACAGAAGTGGTATCAGAGGAATGTTGACTGTACGACGAAACCTAGATAGAACTGGACAACCCATATTTACCTATCTTTGCTACTCTGATTCTTTCTAAAACTTTTCTTAATCTTTTCTCATCTATTTCCGCTTACTCTGATTATTCTTACCTTTTCATTCTAAGGACAAATGTGGATTTCACACTTTGAAGTCCTGTGCCTAAAAGTGACCTTTAGGAATAGGAGACCTACTCTTAGGAAAAAAAAACAAAACTATTTTTTTTATCTATATGCTTGAAATGCTTGTTCTTATGATACTTGTTTGATTTGGATCTTTGATTGAGTGTGATGAGTTGTGGAGTAATGTCCACAATTACATCTGCATATACACATATAAAAAAATGTGTATAAAAATAACTAGATAAACTAGATTATTCCCCTAAAAAATAATAATAAAATATCTAGTATTCCGTATCTATCTCATCTTATCAGATTCTATCTTACCTTTGGACATTCACCTCATACAACTAGTTACCCTAGTCTTGACATAAAATATCTGGTCAAGCCCCACCAAAGAATCTTCAGTACATAACCAACTATTAGCTTATTCATTCTGCCTACCAAATGATTCCCTTGCAAAACTATCTTACGATATGCTTCTAACTTAGATGGTCAATACCAGGAGGGGTGGTGGAATTGATTTACCTCCTAATCGACACACTCGGCGGATATATAGACAACCCCAGCCACAGCCAGCAGAGATGAATCCTCCTAATCCTCCACCAGGCGGAGTTGACCCACTGATTGCAGCTCAAATGAGGATGATGCAGCAAATGGCTGACACTATGGCAGATATGCGCGCCCAAATGCAGCAAGAACGCCAGGAAATGCGCCAGGAAAGAGAGGATGCACGTCGGGAGATGCACCAAGAGCGGGAAGAGATACGCCAGGAGAGAAGGGTGCAGCAACAGCAGCTGCAACAACAACTTCAACAACAGCAGCAACAGCAACAGGTGCCATTGCCTCCACCTCCACCACCAGTTCCACCCCGAGATAAGCATCGGGAATTCATGAGCCACAAACCACCAACCTTCTCCAACTCCATGGATCCACTACAAGCTGATGACTGGCTAAAGTCTATAGAGAAGATGCTCAACATAGCTCAGTGCTCGGACCGAGAGAAAGTACTCTACGCATCAGGTCGTCTCGCTGGTCCTGCTGCAGATTGGTGGGATGCGTACTGCGCTGCTCATGCTGCTGTCGATACAATTACCTGGGCAGAATTCTCCACACAATTCAGGAATTACCATATTCCTGCTGGACTCATGAAGATTAAGAGAAAGGAGTTTCTCTCCCTCAAGCAAGGAAGTATGTCCGTGAGTGAATATAGGGACAAATTCATCCAGTTATCTCGATATGCTCCTAGAGATGTTGAGGATGATGAGCAAAAGCAGGAGCTTTTCTGGACGGTTTGATTGGACCCTTGCAATATCAACTGGTATCGCACACATTCCCATCCTTCCAAAGGCTACTTGACAAAGCTATTGCTGTAGAAAACAAGAGGAGTATATTTGGAGAGAAAAGAAAGGCTGCTAGCCAAGGGCAGGCTGGAAGTAGTTCCCGTCCTCGCTATACTACCACTCCAAGTACACCAGCTAGTGGCAGTTCTGGACAACAAACTCAACAGGCACCAACTGCTCCTCCAAAAGCAAGCACCCCAGCAGGACCTGTTGCTCCCAACACATCCACCTACAGGGCATGCTTCAAGTGTGGACAACCGGGACACTACGCCAACTACTGTCCCAACAGAGCTGCCTACACTACACCGGCTCCGATGAAGCAAGGACAAGCCTCGGCAGGAAAGAGTCAGCCCCTATCTGTCAACCGGGGACAAGCTCATCATACAGAAGTAGAAGCTGAACCAGGTGAACTGGAAATTCAAGAAGAAGAGCTGGTTGAAGATGAAGTAGTCGGTGAAGAAGTCAACGAACAACAAGAATAGAGATAAACATAAACATAGATACATATATACATATTTTACTATTTGTAAGACCTAAATATTAGTTTAGCTAGTAGTAGTATTTTACTATTTTAGTAATAATAATAAGGTCTACTTGACCCTGTGTTTTGCTAATAAATTGTGCATCATGCTGAGGTTTTGTTTGTGCATATGTGTTTTGAGATAACATGGTTATATACCCTTTCCTTACAAATCTCGAGGACGAGATTTCTGTTAAGGGGGGTAGGATTTGTAAGGCCCAAAATGTGTATAAAAAAATAAATATATGAAGAGATAAAATAGCAAATTCAAAAATATCAAATTAAACTTGAATACTGAGACTTGAAAACTGAAAACTTTGAAACCAAGAATCATATTTGAAAAGAGGTAATAGAAAAGTTTTCTATTCAACAAAACGATTATTCATTTCATTGAATGATACGCTATAAGCATTTATTTACATATTTACATAAATATTAAACTTAGATGACCCAAGTCGGGACTAGATTTTTCTTTTAAGTCTAACACATAAAATTCAAGTCTCAGAAAAAAATAAATAAATAATAGGGAGCCTTCCTATTTAATTTAATAAATGTTTCCTTCACCAATGTTACATATAGAAGCATAAACAACAAAATAAGATAATGAATAAATATTCTACTTTTGCATTCATACTGGGAATTCTTTGAATGATTTCATATGGTCTAGAAATCAAATTTGAATAAAGTTTGAACTTGTAGTTTGCAATAAAACAGAAAATAGAAACAGGAAATAAATAACAAAAGAAAATAGGAAAATGAAAAGAAAAAAAAAGATAAAAGGAAAACTGATAGTGGGCCGCGAAACCCGCTTTTGGCCCATTCGAAACGATCACTCCGCGTGCCCATCTCCCTTCACCTGCCCCGCGCCTAGGTTTCCTCTCGCCGTCGGGTGGACCCACCATGCGGCTGGGTCTTCTACCTCGCGGCCACAACGGGCGCGGACTCTGCGCTTCAAGCGAATCCTGGGATCTCGGGCGCTTGTGCCGAATCAGACGCCGGTCAGTTGGGATCCGCCATAACAATCGGAGCTGGAGCATGCGTCGGACTAATCCTCTCCGCTGGATGCTCGCGCGCATGGCGCGCTCCGTTGACCAACTCCCCCCCAAAATCGGACTCAGTTCCGGGTATAAGAACCGTGGGCACCGTCGCTGTGAAGACCCGGCGCATTCCCTCTCCTCTCCAGATTTCTGAAGCGGCCTTTTTCCCTCGCCAAAGCTCCTTCCTTACTGCTCGTCGTGCCATCTTCGACGCACACCACTCGTCATCGACGTCTAGCCGGGCCAGGGTTGTGGCCACACGCTGCACAGTTCCTCGTCGCCGCCGCTCAGGGGCTAGCTCGGTCCATCGTCATCAATCGTTGAGTGCGCAGCTGCGCTCGCCGTACTCCAACTCGCCAGGGGGACTCGCCACCATCTGAGAGTTCCACGTCTGGTGTTCGGGGCGCGCGGCGAACTGCTCGTCGGATCTTCAAGGCCGCGTCTCACTGTGGGCAGGGAATCCCACTGCTCCGATCTCGGTGAGAATTACTTCTTTAGATTCGCTATGTTCCCCGATTCGATTTGCGCTAGTCGGTCGGCGAGTGGGGGTCTTGGGTCACGGGAACGCTATCGCCGGCAATGGCCTCCGCCGTGGGGTCTGGCGGTGAGGCCGTCGGGTCGGCCGGAGACTGGAGGCAAGGCTGTTGGCCGTCTGATCTTAGCGGACGGATGCGATTAGAGGAGAGAGAAGAAGGGCCCCCTGGCCGTCCGATCGCCAGTGGGTGGTTTAGATTGAATTGGAGTATCCCTGTGCGCCAAATAAAATCCGAGCCCTTGGATCGGTGGCGTGCGTCCGGGATCAATTGTGTACGTGGACATCCTACCGACCCTCCGATCTGGATCTAGCGGTCAGTGTGCGTACCGATTCAGAGGATTGCATAATTTAATCTGGACCGTTCACTTCATATCCTGCGGCCACGATCGGCCCATACCTCTTCGGCGGTGGCTTTTCACAATAGTCCCTGGGTTTTCTCTGTTTAAACCCGCAGTACAGGACCGTAGTAAGTCCATTACAGAGAGGTCCGAAATTTTGTAGAAGTAACCCTAGGTTTCTGTCTAATCATGCGCTCAGTCCAGATATTGGTTATAACAGGGAAACTAATTGAGAAATTGATTTTTAATATAAAAACAAATCCCTAGAACTTGTTTAATTCATAGAAAATTCATGTGATGTCCAAATTAATCCATTCCAATTTCTACAGTTTTATAATATTATTGTTTATCAACTAGTGCCACTGTTTTTACATGAAAGTCAGATTAAATTTATTTCCTAACTAATCTTATATCAAATACATAAAATCTTAGGAAAATCATAACTCTTTCGTTTTAACTCCGATTTGATCCGTTCAAGTTGCGTTAGTCTCGTAGAAATGCGTAGATCATTATTATGTAGTTTATTCTTATGTTTGGTGTGATGTTAATTTTGCCTATACATGTTTGTTTGTATTGCTACGACTAGCAGTGAGGTCACGAGTCACCTGAAGATCATCCTGGTATCTGGAATCTCAAGTCCTAGGCAAGTTGTGCCCTTGATCACTTCTTTTACCCACTCATGTTCTAATTAATCATAATGATCTGCATAGGTTAATTTGATGGAACCCAACAGGTTACCTAGTTTGATTATCTTTATACCTTGTTCACCACTAAATTTCTGGGTAGTACTTGCTAGTGCTTTATGTGGTTTTGGGTATGAAGATACATTATTCATGATCATATTTTTATTATCTGTTTATTATTACTGTTCATGATAAGATCATTATGTTAATTGGAACATGGAGCGACCACCCGGGAAAACAGTGCTACCACAAGGGAGGAATGGGACCCCTTGGCTGATTAATTAGGAAAGCTAGTGGAAGACTACCTTACCCGAAAGGGGCAAGGGCAGTAGGGGAGTGGTCAGTGTAGGGAGGCCCTCGGGAGGATTTTGCTGCGATGGCGGTCCTGCAAGGGATTCCTGCATTGGAGCTTCCTATAAACTGTAGCGGGTTTTCTGAAGCTAGTGGAACTTTGTAAAGGCCTCGTAGTGTTACCCTGCCTCGCCTCCTCGGTAGAGGTGTATGGGAAGTCGTGATCCCTTGGCAGATGGGTAACATGACTTGTGGGTAAAGATGCGCAACCTCTGCAGAGTGTAAAACTGGTATACTAGCCGTGCTCACGGTCATGAGCAGCTCGGACCCTCACATGATTAATTTATGGAACTAAATTCAACTTGTCATATGCATTGCATCGCAGGTGATGTTGTTACTTTTGTTCTACTACTTAATTGGGTTTGGTTTTTACTTATACTTAGTAATTGCTAATAAAATTTTGACCAACTCTAAAAGCAATGCTCAGCTTCAACCATCCTCTTTGGTAAGCCTTACACTTCACGTGAGCTCCCACCTTTGGCGAGTTCATGCACATTATTCCCCACAACTTGTTGAGCTATGAACGTATGTGAGCTCACTCTTGCTGTCTCACACCCCCCCCACAGGTCAAGAACAGGTACCACAGGATGAGGCGCATGAAGGATGCTGCGATGTGTTCGCGAGAGGTCTAGGCCGTCGTCTCCCAGTCAACTTTGGGTTGCTGGACCGTTGTCTCCTTATAATGTAATTATTTATTTTGTATAGAACTCCTGTTATATATAAAGATGTGACATTCGATCCTGTGCCACTATACATCATATGTGTGAGACTTGGTCCCAGCATACCTGGTGTTTATGTTCGCGCCCGGGTCTTGGTGCCCCGAAACCCTGGTGTGACAGCAAGATATGTAGATGACGTCTTGAATGGTCCACTGCCCGTCTACGAGCCACAACCCATTGCTCTCAAGGCAACAAACATCAAGGAGACGCTACCAAGCAAGGTAGCACAAGTGGAGGCTGCCAGGCTCAACGAGGATGAAATGACACTTATCATCAAGCGCTTCAAAACCACGCTTAAAGGGCGTAAGGAGTACCCCCAACAAGAACAAAACAAGGGGAAAGCGCTCCTGCTTCAAATGCAGTAAGACTGGTCACTTTATTGCTCAATGTCCCGATAATGAAAACGACCAGGCACAAGAAAGACACGGGAAGAAGGAGAAGAAGAAGAATTACAGGAAGGCAAAGGCAAGGTGCATCTAGGAAAGGAATGGGATTCTGACTGCTATTCATCAGACTCTGACGACGAAGGACTTGCTGCCTTGGCATTCGACAAGTCCTCACTCTTCCCCAACGAACGCCATACATGCCTTATGGCCAACAAAAAGAAGGTACACATTCGAGATACCCCCAAGTACACTTCTTCTAGCAATGAGGAATCTTCTGACGATGAGATAGATTACTCAGATTTATTTAAGGGGTTAGATCGAGCTAAAGTAGAGAAAATTAATGAATTAATCGATGCTCTCAATGAAAAAGATAGACTACTAGAAAAGCAAGAGGATATTTTATATGAGGAACATGACAAATTTGTTAGTGTGCAAAAATCTCTTGCTTTAGAAATTAAGAGAAATGAAATGCTATCCTCTGAGTTATCTGCTTGCCATGAATCTATGTCTAGTTTAAGGAGTTTAAATGATGAATTAAATGCTAAGCTAGAGGAAGTCAACAAAACTAGTTCATGTGTAGAGCATGCTGTTATTTGTAATAGATGTAAGGATTTTGATGTTGATACTTATGATGAACATCTTGCTTCTATTACTAAATTGAATAATGAGGTGGCAAGTCTTAATGCTCAAATTAAGACTTGCAAAGTTGATTTTGATATATTGAAATTTGCTAGGGATGCCTACACCGTTGGTAGACACCCCTCAATTAAGGATGGACTTAGTTTTCAAAAGAAAACCAAGAACTTAACAAGCCAAAGGACTCCTATTCTCAACAAGGAGAAAGGGAAGGCCCCTGCGGCTAGTAGTCCTCAAAGGAATCATGCATTTATTTATGATAGGAAAATTGCTAGTCATTCTCATAGGAGTTATGATCATGCTTCTTATTATGATTCAAATGCTATGTTTGCTTCTAGCTCCACTCATGATTATGGTAGAAGTAGATCTAGAAGAAATCATGTTGTGTCTCATGCTCCTAGAAAAATGTGCAATAAACCCTCTACTATTTATCATGCTTGCAATACTTCTTTTGTACTTACTTGCAAAAATACAAAAGTAGTGTCTAGAAAATTGGGATCCAAATGCAAGGGAGACAAGACTTGTATTTGGGTTCCAAAAGTTATTGTGACTAACTGTTGGGGACTTGTTCTCAAGTGCTATGAATTAAGAACAAGGCAACACAAAATGTTAAATGTTAATGTCCTTCGTCCTTCGAACCATTATTTCCTTTAGGATATAATGATCTTCAGACGAAGGTCATGAAGGACATACCTTCATCATCATAGTGTATATTGATGAAAGAAGAAGCATATGAAATATGTAAGACAACATGAATAATCATATGACATTATTAATATATCTTCTTTTTATTAACATAGATAAATAGGAACAATATTGAATTACATTTGTACCTTCGGCTTGACAGAAGGTAAAAGTCCAAGCGTGACGCACGAGCAAATACAAGTCAGCGTGAACAGTACAAGGGAACTGTTCATCTATTTATAGGCATAGGACGCAGCCTGTGAGAAATTACATTCATGCCCTTTACATTCATTGTTAACTAATAGTCAACTCTATGAGGACTAGATAGTCTTTTCCTCTTTAAGTCGGTTCCTTTATCCGCCATTTAGTCGAAGCTCCCTCGCGCGTAGCTTCGTAGCAACTCCAACCTTCGTCACGATCATGCTAGCCTGAGTCCGAAGGTACCTGTTCATATGCTACACTTGGAAGGTTTTTGTTAGATCTCATTTTTGAGGACCTTCGGAGGACGAAGGCCCCCAACACTAACCTTGTAGGACCCAACAAGAGTTGGGTACCTAAAACCCAAGCTTAAATTGCCTTGCAGGTTTATGCATCCAGGGGCTCAAGCTAGATTATAGATAGCGGATGCACAAACCACATGACGGGGGAGAAGAAGATGTTCACCTCCTACGTCAAGAACAAGGATTCCCAGGATATAATCATATTTGGAGATGGGAATCAAGGCAAGGTCAAAGGTTTGGGAAAGATAGCCATCACAAGCGAGCACTCCATTTCAAATGTATTTTTAGTAGAGTCGCTAGGATACAACCTTCTGTCTGTAAGTCAATTGTGCCACATGGGTTACAATTGTTTGTTTACAAATGTTGATGTATCTGTCTTTAGAAGGAGTGTTGGTTCATTAGCTTTTAAGGGTGCATTAGACGGCAAGCTCTATTTAGTTGATTTTTCAAAAGAGAATGCTGATCTAGATGCATGCTTAATGGCTAAGACTAGTATGGGCTGGCTTTGGCATCGCCGTCTAGCACATGCTGGGATGAAGAACTTTCATAAACTTATAAAGGGAGAACATGTGTTAGGACTAACCAATGTCTGTTTTGAGAAAGACAGACCCTGTGCAGCATGTCAGGCAGGGAAACAGGTGGGAAGCACTCATCACAGCAAGAACGTGATGACAACATCAAGACCACCGGAGCTTCTTCACACGGACATCTTTGGACCCGTTGCCTACCTCAGCATCCGGGGAAGTAAGTATGGTCTTGTAATTGTTGATGACTTTTCCCGCTTCACTTGGGTGTTCTTTTTGCAGGACAAATCAGAAACCCAATGGACTCTAAAGCGCTTTCTAAGGAGGGCTCAAAACGAATTTGAGCTAAAGGTGAAAAAGATAAGGAGCAACAACGGGTCCGAGTTCAAGAATCTGCAAGTTGAGGAGTATCTTGAGGAGGAAGGCATCAAGCATGAGTTCTCCGCTCCCTACACACTACAGCAAAACGGTGTAGTAGAGAGAAAGAACAGGACGCTAATCGACATAGCGAGAACGATGCTTGGAGAGTTCAAGACGCCCGAGCGGTTTTGGTCGGAAGCTGTGAACACAGCCTGCCACGCCATAAACCGGCTCTACCTGCATCGCCTCCTAAAGAAGACCTCCTACGAACTCCTTACCGGTAACAAACCCAATGTCTCTTACTTTCGTGTATTTGGGAGCAAATGCTACATTCTGGTGAAGAAAGGTAGACATTCTAAATTTGCTCCCAAGGCAGTAGAAGGGTTTTTACTAGGGTATGACTCAAATACAAAGGCATACAGGGTCTTCAATAAATCATCAGGATTGGTTGAAGTCTCTAGCGATGTTGTATTTGATGAGACTAATGGCTCTCCAAGAGAGCAAGTTGATCTTGATGACATAGATGAAGATGAAGTTCCGACGGCCGCAATGCGCACGATGGCGATAGGTGATGTGCGACCACAGGAACAACAGGAGCAAGATCAGCCATCTTCCTCCATGATGGTGCATCCCCCAACTCAAGACGATGAACAGGTACCGCAAGAAGAAGGGCATGATCAAGGGGGAGCACAAGAAGATCAAGCAATGGAGGAAGAAGCACCACGAGTCCCTCCAACTCAAGTCCGAGCAACGATCTAAAGACATCACCCCATCGATCAGATTCTGGGTGATATCAGTGTTGGGGACTTGTTTTCAAATGCTATGAATTAAGAACAAGACAACATAAAAAATGTTAAATGTTAAACTCCTTCGTCCTCAAAAACACTATATCCCTTCGGATATACTGTATCTCGAACGAAGGTTATCAAAGGAAAGATTTCCGTAGGGTTGACAAATGGTAAAACATAGCATCCATATATAATACGCAAGTACTAATTAATGTATTTCCATCATTAAATTCATAGAATAGAATTACAAATGTACCTTCAGATCGATGTAAAGTAAAGGTACAGACGTGATGTGAAAAAACGTATGCCAAGTCAGCGTGAACAGTACGGGAGTACTGTTCACCTACTTATAGGCACGGGACGCAGCCCGTGTAAAATTACATTGATGCCCTTTACATTTATCAATAACTCTACAGTAATTCTTCAAGGTCCAATCTGGCTTTTCATCTTTAAGTCGGTTCCTCTTTTCTGTCGTTATGCCGAAGCTTTTCTGCACATAGCTTCGTGATCGTCTTATCCTTCGTCATGATCGTTTTTTACTCCAGTCCAGCTTCGTCTTAACCGTGCTCTTGTATATCCACGACCTGACTCCGAAGGTGCCTGTTCACATATTACACTTGGAAAAACATTGTTAAACTAAGTTTTTGAGGACCTTCGGGAGCCGAAGGCCCCCAACAGTAGCCCCTCGCAATATTAATTTACTGTAATGATAAATTCATATTGCGAAATGGACGAAGGCTTTATGCCGAAGGTCCGAAAAAACACCTTCCTTTTGCTAGAATAGCAATAGTCATTGACAAGCGGGGCCCTCCAGTTTTCGACACACTGGGTGTATAAATACGAGCTCACCACGAGTTTATTTAGCACGCTCTTTTGCCATCTGCTCTTTACTCACCCAGCTTTTCAGCCTGCACGCGACAGCATTTGCTCGGTTTTAAATTTTGAAGCTTTGGTTTCAAGTTTGGTTTGCCAGCATTCGCGAAGATGTCTGAGGATAAGAAAGTTGTTGGTGCTTCGAAGCTAAGTCTTTCTGAGGAAATGCACCTGGGTTTTCTTGAATCAATGTCGAAGACCAATACGGAGAAGATTGTCAGGGAGACTTTGGAGGGTTTATCTGAAGATACTGGCGACAGTGACAGTTATGATGTGGATAGTGGTGGGGAGGATTCCGAAGATCGCCCGTGGCGGCCTAGTCACTCAAATTTCGGAAAATCAACTATAAAGCAGAGTCATCTTGAAAATATGAGGGGGAGATATTTCCGAGATATATCCATTGTGAGGGTAGATGACGGAGAGAAAACTACACAGACTCCCGAAGATAATGAAGTCGTAATCTTCCGAAGCTTTTTCAAAGCTGGGCTACGATTCCCACTAAGCAGATTTGTGGTAGAAGTTCTGAAAATATATCAGGTTTATCTTCATCAACTTACCCCTGAAGCAGTGATAAGATTGGGAGTCTTCGTCTGGGCCGTGAGGAGCCAGGGCCTGGAGCCAAGTGCAAAAAGCTTTTGCAATATACATGAGCTAGTATATGAGACGAAGCCCTGGGGTAAGGAGCAATATCATAATAATTTTGGTTGTTATAGCTTCGGTGCCCGCTCTGGGTCAAGCTGTCCCGTGCCAACTTTTCGGAAGAGATGGCCCGGGGAATGGATGAAGGAATGGTTCTATGTGAAGAACGATTTGAAGGTTCGAGAAGATATTAAAGATATCATCATGCGCCCTATCTGGCAGCGCTTCGGACTCCGGAAACCGAAGGTAGAAATGGACGAAGCAGCTGAAGAATGTCAGAGAGCCTTCGGCGTAGTCTGCTCTTTTATTGGGACCAGGGATTTAATGCAAGAGCACATTGCCTTCAGAGTGTGGCCACTTGCGAATAACTATGAAATGCCGAAGGAGACCGTTAAAGAAACTGACGAGGGTGGACTAATCAGGCTGAAATATACATTCAAGTATGGAGATAAGTTCGTTGAACCAGATGATGATTGGTTAAAAAGCATTGAGAATGTAAGTGATGAATTGCTTGGGGCATACACAAAGGCCGAAAATATTGCATTATCAGCGGCTTTCAGAGGCCGAAAGAAGAAGAGACTGAATCGAGTATTTGATGCAATTGGGTTTATCTACCCCGACTACTATTATCCAATGTGAGGCCAAAAAAGGAAAAATACTTCTCCTGCGAAGGAAATTGCTTCGGCTGCTCCTAGGGAGCCAGCGCCGAAGAGGAAGAAGGTAAAAGTGCTCACACACCCTCCACGCTGTATTGAGCCGGCCACAGTGCCTGAGTTTATTGGTGAGGTTTCTTCGGCTACCGAAGTCATAGAACCAACTCTAGTGCCAAAATCCGAAGAAATGGCCGAAGCACCAGGAATAGAGAAAACGGAAGAACTAAGAACTGAAGAAGGAAAAACATTGGACATTTTAAATCTTTCATCAAAAGTTGAGGCAGCTATAAGCCAAAAGGGGCCAGCAGCAACCCCGAAAAGAAAAAGGATGGTTAATGTGCTGGATGTTTTGGAGACAGTTAAATCTTCAAGCATAACTCCAAAGAAAACTGTTGAAACTTCTGAAGTGCCTACTGAAGCCTTTGTTGCTGAAACTTCGAAGCAACAATTTGAAACTGAAGCTGGGCCTTCAGAACCCACCAAGATACGACCTTTGGAAGCCGAAGAAAAAATGTCAGAGGCAAGTTTAGAAGCTGAAAAAAACAAAAACATCAGAGCCGATTTTGATTGAGGAAATCGACACTGCCATCCCCGAAGCATCTTCCAAAATACGTGATTATATTGTGCGACATGCTTCAGGGAAGAAACTATCTGAAGAAGAGATTTTTGAAGCCAATCATTATGCCCGAGAACTGAAGTACCCGAGGGGGGCCGTAGTGTTCAATGGGACAAACGAAGATGATTTCCTATACTGTCTCCCAGACAATAAAGAATTATCCGTGTGCCGGGAGATGGCTAGAAGCATGGGGTTCCCGAAACTCGAAGCTGGCCTTTGCGCCATGACGAAGGACGATCTTGCGGATAGCCTGGCATACAATAGTCTGAAGGTACAAAAAATTGTGAATTTTGAAGTTTATGAATTTTGAATTAGTCTTTTGTTCTTATGTTAACTCATTCATTCTTTTAAATAGGGCTTAATACTCAGCAATGCCTTAAGGGCACAGAAGAATGCCGAAGATGAGAGCTGCACCATGGCTCTTAACAACCTTCGAACGGAGGTTATCAAGCTAAGAAACGAAGCCTTGGAGAAGGACAAAATTCTGCTTACGTTGGTGGAAAAAATGAAGGAAGACGAAGCTAACTCTAAATCTCAAGCCGAAGCTCAGAAGCGCGAAATCGAAGATCTTCGGAAACAACTAGCCCGAACTAAAGAAGAACGCATTCTTGAAGAAACAAAACGAGAATTAAGTGATCAATGGGCAAATCATTTGGAAGTAAATGTCGAAGAGCTTCGTGCTTCGAAGAAAAGGTGTTATGATAAATCCATAGAGTGCGTTAAAAAGATAAAATCTAGCTTCGCCGGCGTCGGCGCCTTTTCTAGTGAAGAAAATTTCACAAGAGGGAATCCAGAAGGCGCGATTGAATGGATCAGTCGCGAAGCTGAGGCCTTTGAGGAAATCTTGAATAGTCGCGGGGACATTTGTGCTTTTTCAGGCGCCAGAGGAATTGTTACTATTTTGGAAAAGAAAGAATGTGAACATGTGAAATCTTTAGCACAGTCTGGAACTGCTTTATCCTCTGAAGATATCAAAGACCCTTCAGCTGAAGCAAGCCAGATCGGTGGAAAATTTTTTACAGACATTTGGGACAATGGCGGCCGAGAAATGGCTCAAGAAATTATTCAGAGAAGCGAAAAAGGCATCCATGATGCTAGAAGGGTAACAGAGGCTGCTGAAGAAGGCACAGGGCCTGAAGGGCAAATAGGTATTAGTTAGTGGTTTTTATTCTGTTGTGATTTTTGATTTTAAACTTTGCTCACGATTCTGTAATAATAATATAGTCGTATCCTCTCCTCCCTCAGAATCTGCTGGGGCAGCTCCAGACCCCCCCCCCCCCCCCCCCGAAGGGGGACGACGAAATTAGACGAATGGCCGAAGCCATTATGGACAAAGTTGTCAACCAGCTATTAAACGAAGCTGCAGAAGTAGTTCTTAGGGAAGATTAAGTGTTAATGTAAAAAATACTTGAAACATGACATGTGTAAATCTTTGCAATTTTAAATGTAATATATAATCTACTTACGGCTCAATTCTTTACGATGCATGAAATTTTACATACATACCGCTTTTGAGCATTCGGCGAAAAAAAACACCTTCCCTTCTTTTCATGCTTCGTGAAGAAAAATCTTTCTATATATCATAATAATTTTCATACTTCTCTTGATGAAGAATATCCAAGTTTCGTGCAAGCATTCTTCGAAGCTATAAAAAAGTTTTATGTTGCCTCTCTGATGAAGCTATACTTCCTCTTAATACATTCCCCGAAACATTCTTCGAAGATTAATACTGTGCCCCCTTCTCGTTTTCACGCAATATGATGTATGATGCTTATGTTATGCAAAATGGTGAGATGATGTTATGCTATGCAAAATGATATTTATGCTGAAGATACACACATCTCTGCAATAGAGCACATAATCTTTTTATCTCAGCGCTGACTTTTCGCTGTAAGCCTCCCTTAGGAGCTTCTTCGCCTTTTACTTTCAGCGGAATCAGCGTTTATTTTTCGCTGTAAGCCTCCCTTAGGAGCTTCTTCGCCTTTTACTTTCAGCGGAATCAGCGTTTATTTTTCGCTGTAAGCTCTGCATTCCCTTCGGAACGACTTTTGAGCAGAAAACTTACACTGCGCTCCCTTAGGAACGACTTTTTTTACTTACTTTGAAGAAATTGCACTGCGTTTCTTAGAACAATTTTTGGATAATTTGAAGGCTCTCCGTGCCACCATAGATTCTTATGCTTCAGCAACTCAAGCCTATGGAGAAGACATTTTCATTATGATAACAAGCTAAACTGTTACAAGAATTTGAAAATGACAAAAAACACTTAAACTTCCCATAATTGTTCTTTACTACGAAGAAAGTAAAACTGAACGCAAAAGTGCAAAAAGATGGAATCGAGATAAGATATTTTGTCAGTAAATGTGCTTCGACTATGGCACAGTGCTATTGACTGTGCGAGCTTCGGATTCTTCTCTGAAGTCCCTTTGGGGGTGAGAGTGCTGGCTCCCTTCTGGCTGCGGAGCTCGTTGTATTGGTGGTGGTGGTGGAAGCTGTTGCCAGGAAGCTTGGGGTTGGCTTGCCGAAGCAACAGAGGCTGCAGGGTGATTGCCTACATATTCTGGAATGTAAGGCGAATGGTACGAAGCAGTATGCATAACCTGCTTCGGCTGGCTCTGTTGCGCTGCAGCCTCTGCTAGTTCCTTTTGCTTTTGAATGGTAATATGGCACATTCTGGTGGTATGGCCCTTGCCTTCACCGCAAAATAAGCAGTAAATTTTTCTTGGTTGATCTCCAAATCTTCCTCCGAAGCCCCTGGCGCCTCTGCCTCTTGGCGCTGGCGGCTGAAAAGAGCTTTGCTGTTGCCCCGAAGCTTGCGAGGAACACTGTGACCTTTGCTGCTGACTCCCTTTGTCATTATTTTGAGTAGAATTGTGAATTGACCTGACATGCCTCGGATAAAATCTTCCTCTGAAGCCCCTGGTCATTTCAGAGAACCTGAGAGCCTCCTCCCTTCTTTGGCGAAAATCATTGTCAGCTCGAATATACTCGTCCATCTTCTGGAGCAGCTTCTCCAAAGTTTGAGGAGGCTTCCTGGCGAAGTACTGAGCCGAAGGTCCTGGCCGAAGCCCCTTGATCATGGCCTCAATGACAATTTCATTGGGCACTGTTGGTGCCTGTGCCCTCAGACGTAGGAACCTTCGGACATATGCCTAAAGATATTCTTCGTGATCCTGGGTGCACTGGAATAAGGCTTGAGCAGTGACTGGCTTCGTTTGAAAGCCTTGGAAGCTGGTTATCAACATATCCTTCAGCTTTTGCCATGAAGTGATTGTTCCTGGCCTAAGGGAAGAATACCAGGTTTGTGCCACGCTCCTGACAGCCATGACAAAGGACTTTGCCATGACCGCTGTGTTGCCACCATACGAAGATATAGTTGCCTCATAGCTCATCAAGAATTGCTTTGGGTCTAAATGACCGTCGTACATGGGGAGCTGAGGTGGCTTATAAGACTGTGGCCAAGGTGTAGCCTGCAGTTCTGTTGACAGAGGAGAAGTATCATCAAAAGCAAAATTTCCATGATGGAAATCTTCATACCAGTCGTCCTCGTTGTAGAAACCCTCTTGATGAAGCTCTCTACGCGAGGGCCTTTGATTCTGGTCATCTTGAGCGAGGTGTCGAAGCTCTTCAGAGGCTTCATCTATCTGCCTTTGAAGATCAGCTAGACGAGCCATCTTCTCCTTCTTCCGTTGGACCTGTTGATGGAGCACCTCCATTTTTTGGATTTCTTGGTCCAAGTCGTCTTCCGGAGGCGTTGGACTGGTGGCTTTCCTCTTCTGGCTTCAGGCCTCCCTAAGAGAAACGACATCCTGATTGGGGTGCAGCGGCTGCAGAGTGGCAGGCCCTGTCGCTGAAGCTTTTTTCGGCGGCATGACGAAGGTGATGCTTGCCGAAGATTTTCAAAACTCAAAAAGTGGAAGTGAGTTCACCGGAGGTGGGCGCCAATGTTGGGGACTTGTTCTCAAATGCTATGAATTAAGAACAAGACAACATAAAAATTGTTAAATGTTAAACTCATTCGTCCTCAAAAACAGTATATCCCTTCGGATATACTGTATCTCGGACGAAGGTTATCAAAGGAAAGATTTCCGTAGGGTTGACAAATGGTAAAACATAGCATCCATATATAATACGCAAGTACTAATTAATGTATTTCCATCATTAAATTCATAGAATAGAATTACAAATGTACCTTCAGATCGATGTAAAGTAAAGGTACAGACGTGATGTGAAAAAACGTATGCCAAGTCAGCGTGAACAGTACGGGAGTACTGTTCACCTACTTATAGGCACGGGACGCAGCCCGTGTAAAATTACATTGATGCCCTTTACATTTATCAATAACTCTACAGTAATTCTTCAAGGTCCAATCTGGCTTTTCATCTTTAAGTCGGTTCCTCTTTTCTGTCGTTATGTCGAAGCTTTTCTGCACATAGCTTCGTGATCGTCTTATCCTTCGTCATGATCGTTTTTTACTCCAGTCCAGCTTCGTCTTAACCGTGCTCTTGTATATCCACGACCTGACTCCGAAGGTGTCTGTTCACATATTACACTTGGAAAAACATTGTTAAACTAAGTTTTTGAGGACCTTCGGGAGCCGAAGGCCCCCAACAATCAGCAAGGGAGTAACTACTCGCTCACGCTTAGCTAATTTTTGTGAGCACTACTCGTTTGTCTCTTCTATTGAACCCTTCAGGGTAGAAGAGGCCTTACAGGATCCAGGCTGGGTGTTGGCCATGTAGGAAGAACTCAACAACTTCAAGAGAAATGAAGTTTGGAGCCTGGTGCCACGTCCAAAGCAAAACGTTGTGGGAACCAAGTGGGTGTTCCGCAATAAGCAAGACGAGCACGGGGTGGTGACAAGAAACAAGGCTCGACTTGTGGCAAAAGGTTATGCCCAAGTCGCAGGTTTGGATTTCGAGGAGACTTTTGCTCCTGTGGCTAATCTAGAGTCTATTCGAATATTATTAGCCTATGCCGCTCACCACTCCTTTAGGCTGTTTCAAATGGACGTAAAGAGCGCTTTCCTCAACGGGCCAATCAAGGAGGAGGTATATGTAGAACAACCCTCTGGCTTTGAGGATGACAGGTATCCCGACCACGTGTATAAGCTCTCTAAGGCGCTCTATGGACTTAAGCAAGCCCCAAGAGCATGGTATGAATGCCTTAGAGATATCTTAATTGCTAATGCTTTCAAGGTTGGGAAAGCTGATCCCACTCTTTTTACAAAGACTTGTGATGGTGATCTCTTCGTGTGCCAAATTTATGTCGACGACATAATATTTGGTTCTACTAATCAAAAGTCTTGTGAGGAGTTTATCAGGGTGATGACACAAAAGTTTGAGATGTCGATGATGGGCGAGTTGACCTACTTCCTTGGGTTCCAAGTGAAGCAACTCAAGGACGGCACCTTCATCTCCCAAACAAAGTATACTCAAGATCTTCTCAAGAGGTTTGGGATGAAGGACGCCAAGCCCGCAAAGACACCGATGGGAACTGACGGGCATGTTGACCTCAACAAAGGAGGTAAGTCCATTGATCAAAAGGCATACCAGTCCATGATAGGTTCATTGCTTTATTTATGTGCTAGTAGACCGGACATTATGCTTAGTGTATGCATGTGTGCTAGATATCAATCTGACCCCAAGAATGTCACCTTGTGGCCGTTAAGCGAATTCTTAGGTATTTAGTTTCTACGCCTTGCTTTGGGATCTAGTATCCAAAGGGGTCTACCTTTGACTTAATTGGATACTCAGACTCCGATTATGCCGGGTGCAAGGTTGATAGGAAGAGCACATCGGGGACGTGCCAATTTCTAGGAAGGTACCTGGTGTCCTGGAGTTCAAAGAAACAAACATCTGTTGCCCTATCCACCGTTGAGGCCGAGTATGTTGCCGTAGGATAGTGTTGCGCACAACTACTTTGGATGAGGCAAACCCTCCGGGACTTTGGCTACAATTTGAGCAAAGTCCCACTCCTATGTGACAATGAGAGTGCAATCCGCTTGGCGGATAATCCTGTTGAACACAGCCACACTAAGCACATAGACATCCGACATCACTTCCTGAGAGACCACCAGCAAAAGGGAGATATCAAGGTGTACCATATTAGCACCGAGAACCAGCTAGCCGATATCTTCGCTAAGCCTTTAGATGAGAAAAGGTTTTGCAGGTTGCTTAGTGAGCTAAATGTCTTAGATTCACGTAACTTGGATTGATCTATAGCATCCATGTGTTATATGCCTTTGATCATGTCACTTTATGCATTTAAATCCATTATTGTTTATTTGTGGTGCTCAAGTTGTACACGTCATCCCCGGACCTCACAAGTCCATATGCAAATGGTGCACATATTAAGGGGGAGATATGCTACAACTTGACCCTTTGAGACTTACCTGTTTGGTTGAGTACCCTTGATGCAGTCTCAAAGGTGCATTGAAAGGGAAAATGGACTTGGATGATGCAAAGACTTCCACTGCACTCCGGTATTAGTGTATTTAATTCCAAGTTCATTCTTATGCTCTATTTGCCTTTTGCTCTGAATTCACATTTTTGGTGAGGCAATGGGGTTAAAGGGCCAAAAATGATCCCATTTTGGTGCTTAATGCCAAAGGGGGAGAAATTAAGGCCAAAGCAAATGGATCAGCCAACCACTTGTGAATTTTGAAAATAATAGAGTTAGAATTTTTGATTTGTCCAAAACGCTCTTATTGCAAAATTTGGTCTCTTGTGGGGGAGAATTTTGATTGTGGGAAAAAGGGGGAGTTTTCGGGCACTTGAATCAATTTTACTCTTGAAATATCTCTCTATGTGCCCAAACAAGCGTGTTTGACTTAGAGATAGGCAAATGAATTTGATTTGCAAAAACAAACCAAGTGGTGGCAAAGAGCGATCCAAATATGCCAAATCATAAGCTAAAACAATTTGGTCTTAAATTGTTTTGATGTTGCACTTTTTAGTTGCTTTTTGATGTGTTGGCATAAATCACCAAAAAGGGGGAGATTGAAAGGGAAATATGCCCTTGGGCAATTTCTATAAGTATTTTGGTGATAAGATGCCCAACACATATTAATTGAATCCTTGTGTGCTAAATGTGGGAAAATGCAAATCAAGGCACGAGGTATGTTTCTAGACTTAGTACATTATTTTTGTATACTAATGTGTTTATCTAAGTGCTAGAAACAAAGCCAAGAAGAGAAAAGTTGAATTGGAGAAGAGTTGGCCGTGTACAGCCAACTCCAACTCGACCTGGCACACCGGACTGTCCGGTGGCGCACCGGACAGTGTCCGGTGCCCCAAGCTGGCCTCCGGTGAACTATCTGCTCTCGGGAATCGACGGAGTCGTACGACTATAATTCATCGGACTGCCCGGTGAGTCATCCACGGCGAACTCGTCGCTCTCGAGAAAAGGAATGGGGCGACATGGCTATAATTCACCGGACTGACCGGTGGTGCACCGGACTGTCCGGTGAGCCAACGGCGCCCGTGCCAACGGCCGTCCGCGCGATCAACGTGCGACACGTGGCTGCTCCAACGGTAGGCTGGGTGCACCAGACTGTCCGATGTGCACCGGACAGTGTCCGGTGTGCCAACCGGTTCCGAGGAGCAACGGTCGACTGTACCCGATTTGGAAGGAAATCGCGCACCGGACATGCTACAATGGCTGTCTGGTGGTGCACCAGACTGTCCGGTGCGCCACTCGAGAGAAGGCAAGGATAGCCTTCCATGTTGATCTCCAACGACTCCTAGCTGCCTTGGGGCTATAAAAGGGACCCCTAGGCGCATGGAGCAGGACACCAAGCATTCTCCAAGCATACTAAGACATCCAGACTCCGCTCCCACGCATTTGATTCATTGTGATAGTGATTTGAGCTTCATTTCGAGTTGTGAACTCCCTGTGTTGTCCTTTGAGCTCAAGTCTTGACTTGTGTGCGTGTGTGTGCTACGGATTGAATCTTGTGTGTGTTGCTTCTCCCAACCTTACTTTGTGCTTTCTTTGTGGTCTCTATTGTAAGGGCGAGAGACTCCAAATTGTGGAGATTCCTCAAAACGGGAAGATACTCTAAATGAAAAGACCGTGGTATTCAAGTTGATCATTGGATCACTTGAAAGGGGTTGAGTGCAACCCTCGTCCATTGGGACACCACAACGTGGAAGTAGGCAAGTGTTACTTGGCCGAACCATGGGATAAAAATCGCGTGTCTCTTGTGTTGGATTCTCTGTGATTGTTGTGTTCAAAAGAACTCGCTTCAAAGCTACTTAGTCACGCTAACACTTTAATATCTAAGTTTTATGGCTATTTAGCTCTTGATTATACAGGATCATCTATTCACCCCCCTCTAGGTGCTCTCAAGGTGGATATGGTACTTTTGATCCTCTGTTCCTCAACTTGATTGCATCTATGCAGCGCTACAACCAGTTCGAAGCCCAGTCTGCTGCTAGCATGGCACCTATGTGGACCCTTTGCAATCTGTGTATGATAGGATGTATCATGCGTGAGTTGATATATATTAACTGAATTGGCAAAACACTCCATTGATATATGTTAAAGTATGTTGACCCCAATGATCCTACCATGGTCTTCCTTCACATTGTGTAGACGAGTTTCCATCCACACGTTATTTCTTACCTTATTTACCTCCGTGCTATAATTGGTTTTTGACCGAGGTGGATCCCTTCCTATATTTTCCTCTGCTCTATTTCCTTGAATGTGTGGATCTCTTTCCTTCCCAAATTTCTCCATTGATGGAAGGTGGAAATCGGCAGTGCCCTCACCGGCTATAAATGGAGCCACACCCCCCAGTTTCTATCTGCTCTCCCTCTTTTTGCGCCTCCAGAATTTGTCACCTATCACAACAACTTCTCAGGTAATTGTGTTGAATTTGTGATCTATTTGATGTTTCTTGTGATTTTTATTCCCTTGACTATGCGAGGCACCGTTTTTATTCCCTTAACTATTCGCTGGATGATAGGCAACGCGGCGACTTTAATTTGTTCATGCACGTACAACTGCACGCAACAAGAAAAAGTAGGTTCCGACGACGTACATGCACGTACGCGTACATAGCACTATACTACCTACCTCGGATCTCTCAATGCAACTGTCATCGTGCATCATGTGTCATTTTTTATTTGTCCACTCTGTTAGTTCAGAGATGGCTCCATGATTTATTTATTGATTTATTATGCATCTAACAATTTGTTATGCATGTTGGCTTACTCTTTAAATCGTCATTTATTTTTTTCACGAACATGGCGAAGCACGGACACTGACCTATCTTACCTTATGAATGTAGGTTTTTGTCCCGTGAGAATGGAATCTCTATTTGTAGGCTTGTGTCATAACATGCCAAAAAAATCGGTGGCAACCGCAATAGTTCCGGAAGGCATTATAATTTTTGTAGTGTTGTATGGATCAATTTGTATTTTTATGATAACTAATTTTAGTTTTATCTCACGACTGTTTGCTCCTAGACTATATTTGCACGTAGGGTGATCTTGCCCTCATCGATTTTATTAAGGAAATTCTTTGTGAACTAAGGGTAGAAGTCGTGCTTATTAATGATGCCTTTGTTGAAAGGAAGTCGATGGAATGTTTATTTCAGCCGAATGCATATCTAGGTGGCGAGGTAGTCCATGCTTAGTTTTTAAATTTGGCAACCTTGTTATGTATAAGTTTTTTTACTCACCCTAGTATTTTTAATCACAAATTACACACTTGCAGGTTATAGACTGTTACATAAATTTAATAAAAGCTCAAAAGCATCTAAAGTGCCGATCTGGAGGTCGTGTCCACATTGAAAATGCTTTCCAGTTCAATTTTCTGAAGCGAGATGGTGATGTTGAAATTAAAATAGAGGATCTATATCCAATTAAAGACATATCATAAATATGTAGCGCTGAACGAAGGGTTTTACTTTACCTAGACCATGACATGGTACATATGAGTTTGCAATCTAAACAAAACAGTTAGTGTTTACATGTATTTTATTCTTATGCAGTATTTATAATTGTTTTGTAGGTGTTTATTTTGATAAACATCCGAGAGACGCACTGGTATCTTGCCGTGATCAATGCAAGAAATATAGAAATACAAGTGCTCGATTCACTTGATACTTCACAAGACCGCAAAGACCTCACTGACTCTATGAGTATGCACAAACTAATTACTAATTCACTATTAACTTATCCCAATTTCTAATTTTGTTTTACAATATATAAAGATTAAAGGACTCCTTAGACAAATTGGTATGATATCTCAACGTAAGGAGTTAAAAGACCACAGGTGGCCAGACCTCCAAGTTGCTTCTTGGCCGCTCAGAGAAATAGAAATGGCATATGCGAAGCAGATAGATAGCCACGCCCTTAAATCTTCTTTACCAATTTCTTCAATCATACTAATCTTGATGTTTTTTTAATGTATATTATAGCTCTTTATGTGGCCTCTTTCTTTTGAACTATATCGAATACTAGACAGGGGATGAATTGTCTGACAATTTTACCCAGGTATATTATTACTACTATGACATATATGCACATCTACAGTCAATGTTACATATACAATGCTAAATTAATTGTTTCTTATTATTTGTAGGATGACATGTCACACTTTAGGAAAACAATGGCTGCTATATTACTATATTCAGACCTGAACAAGAGAAAGGGGTGTCCATTATACAATTATGAAAAAGAAGTTGACATTGGAAACCCATCTGATGTTGAGATATTAGACATCCCAACAAATCCTAAGAAGAGAAAACTACCCACGTGCTTGATGACAGCGAAGTAGTGTTTGAAGATGAGGAATGACCTATTACTCAAGCAGACTTACAAAGGTGGTTTGTTGATGTTTGGGATAAAAGAACTCCTGTTAAAGTCTCGACAGATGGGTGCACCAATGACTTTTTAATGGGTGGTCTTTCCACAAAGGACATGCTAGTGACCAAAGTCGATCTAATAGATGTTCTATATGATTATATCATGGCAATCCAAGACAATACGACACTAGAGTAAGTGCTCATTGATTTATCTATTTTATGTATACCAACTACTTAGATTATTGATATAGACTTTTGTCATGCTACATTATAGGATGACATGGGTGCAAAGTTTCAACCCTTTTAAGATAGAAATGTCTGTCAAAGACCTGCAAAGCATATTAATGATAAATCAAGATATGACTCTAAGATGTTTTGACATGGTCGTTCGGCTACTAGCCAATAAAGAGTCATGTAGACTGAAAGGAGAAATCATAAAGAATATAAAACATTATATGGACTTACGTTTCTAGGTAAGTTTGTTTCCAATCAATAATGTATTAAGATATAGTATCTACATTTAATCCTCATGTGAAAATGTATATATACTTATCCACAGAATGGTTGGTTTTGGTAAACTTCCAAAGTACCATCAAGACCCTACAACAGAAGAGTTAGCCAAAACACTCGATTGTTGGCCATCAATGAATTATTATATCACGGGATGTAGATATGTAAGTATGTGTTCATTTCGAATGTATTTATTGTAAGGAAAATGGACCCCGAGCCATTTGGCTAATTGAGTTTTGGTGTTTGATGAACAACACAATCCGTGAACTAATAAGTTTTCTAGTGTTTGTGTTTGTAGTTCACAGGATGCGAAGAGAATTGGACCAAGGCAATGAGGATGCAACACCTCAAAAGAAGACATAAAAAGATGCATAGGAGTCCAATACTCAAGAACAAAGAAGCCCGAAGAAATCAGCGAAGAAATCCAGGATGAGGGCTGTCAGCCAGCGCCTGGTGGCGCACCGGACATTAGTGTCCGGTGTGCACCGGACTGTCCGGTGAGGCACCGGACAGTCTGCGCAGAGAGGCCACAGACAGGCGCTCTCTGGCTGTAGCACCGAACTGTCCGGTGTGCACCGGACTGTCCGGTGTGGCAACGGGCAGAAGGCAACGGTCGGATCCAACGGTCGACTGCTACAGGCGCCAACGGTCGGCTGACGTGGCGTGCACCGGACACTGAACAGTAGATGTCCGGTGGTGCACCGGACTGTCCGGTGCACCCGACGACAGAAAGCTGCTGCTTTCTGTCCAACGGCTAGTTTGGGGTGTGGAGGCTATAAATACCACCCCAACCGGCCATTCTCAAGTGTGAGAGCCCAAGCAACATACCAAGGCATATAGTGCACATTTCTAAGAGCTCAAACACCCAAGTGCTTAATAGAATCACTCGGTGATTAGCGTAGGTGCTTTGCGAAGTGCTTAGGTTAGTTAGACCGCTTTAGCGCTTGCTCTAGGTGAATCCTAGTTAGTTGAGTGAGTTTTGTAAAACCACACAACCCCTCGGCTCTTGCGTGAGTCGTTGTAATTGTACCGAGTGGGGCGAGAGTCTTGCGAGACCGTGACAACCGCGTTTGTGTCACGGCCGCCACCGTGTACCGGAGGGAACGAGGCCCGCGGCGTTTCGGCCGGAAGCTCGATAGTGGAGACGGCGGGGAGCGTCCGAGAGGAGCCGGAAGCGGAGCACCACTTGCGCGTGGAGAAGGCCCGCGGCTCTCTACGGAGTTACTCGACCGTGGTGCTTGGCCCTCGCGTGGGCTTCCCTTTGCGTAGGGGCACCAACGAGGATTAGTCGGGACCTTGCGTGGTTCCGGATACCTCGGTAAAAATACCGGCGTCATCCACGAGAGTTTGCTTCTCTACTTAGCTCTTTACATTCTGCATTTATATTAAGCATTTAAGTTTCAATCTTGTAGTCATACTTATTTAGTATAGATTGAAACTTAGCCTTTTGCGGTAGAGATAGCAACACTTAGACAAAACCTAGTTTGCACATTCTAGTTTTGATTATTTGCATAGGTTTTGCTCTAGGGATTTAATTGTGGCCTAGTTTAGTAAAAGTTTTAGAAGTCCTAATTCACCCCCCCCCCTCTTAGGCGTCACCCGTTTCCTACAAGTGGTATCAGAGCCCGGTTTGGCTCATTTGAAACGCTTTAGCTTCACCGCTAAAAGAGCCGACGCTTTTTAGAGGAAGGGATGGATACCCATAGGCCACCACACTTTGACGGCACTAACTTCCCATATTATAGTGCTAGAATGGCTTGTTACCTAGAGGCCGTTGATCTAGTTGTTTGGAGAGTCACTCGTGACGGGATGAAACCCCTCAAGAATCCCGAGAAACCCACCACGAGTGAGGAAAAAGAAATCCATTTAAATGCTAGAGCCAAAAATTGCTTGTATGAATCTCTTAGCATGGATATTTTCAATCAAGTATTTACCCTGAAAACTGCTAAAGAGATTTGGCTAAAATTGCATGAGCTCCATGACGGCACATCCAATGTCCGTGAGCAAAAACATTGCCTAGTCTTAAATGAGTATAATTCTTTTGCTATGAAAGATGATGAGCTTGTTAGAGACATGTATTCTCGTTTGAATCTAATTATCAATGAGCTCAATTCGATTGGCATTAATAAGCTAGGTGATGCGGACATTGTGAGGAAGATTATCTCCCTGCTACCACAACAAAGATATGGGAGCATCATCACCATCCTTCACAACATGGAGGACTTGAGCAACATGACCCCGACCATCGTGATTGGGAAAATCGCGGCTTTTGAGATGTCGCGAAAAATGAGTCGGGGAGATGAGCCAACTTCCTCAAGACCATATGCTTTTACATGTGATGAAAGGAAGGGCAAAAAGAAGGCTCCCACTCCAAGTTCCTCAAGCGAAGAAGAGGAAGAAGAAGAAGAAAGTGATGATGATGAAGATAATCAACCATGCACATCATCCTCCGAGGACGAAGAAACAATCCGACGCGTCGGAAAGGTAATGAGGATGATCCGCAAGATTAATCTAATGGGTGTGCCCCTGCAGGTCGAGGATCTTCTCTTTAACATTGACAGGAAAAAGCAAAGGAAGAGAGGATGCTTCGTATGTGGGGAGAAGGGCCACTTCAGGGACAACTGTCCAAATATGGCCAAGCCCAAAAAGGAGAGGAGCAAAGGCAAGGCGCTAACAAGTGTTAGAACTTGGGATGATTCTTCAAGTGAAGATGAACCTCCAAGGACGCGCAGCCACCGGTCCTCGTCACGATCATCACGGTCATCACACAAATGCCTTATGGCAAGAGGTAACAAAAGCATTCCATCCTCTAGTGATGAAAGTAGTAGTGATGATGAAGGTGAGGGAAAGCCCTCTCTAGATGAGCTTGCGGAAGCCGTAAAATTTTTCCAGGATGTTTGCACTAAGCAAAAAGCTCAACTTAAAACTTTGAAAAATAAGTTGGTTAGCTCTCAAAATGATTACAAAGGTTTGCTAGAAAAATTTGAAACTTTTGCAAACTTAAATAGTGAGCTGTCAACTAAAATTGAGCTATTAGAATCTAGTGCTCCATCCACTGCTACCGATAATAGCCTTATTAAAAAGAATGAAAAACTTAAGGCTAAGTTAGCTAGCTCCCAAGAAGCTATTGAAAATTTGCTAGAGAAAATGGAAATTCTTAGCATACACAATAATGAGCTAACTACTAAGCTAGAAAACATTGGTAGCACCCCAGCAGCATCTTTAGTTGAAATACCTAAAATAATTAAGAAAGATGCTTCTACTTCCTGCTTTGATTTAATTGATGATTCTAACCCCTGCAACCAAGTCGTTGTTGAGAATATTGTTGTAGAGACATGTTCGGATGAGGTTGTAAAGGAAAATGAACAATTAAAGCAAGAAGTGGCTCGCCTTGGCAAGGCTTTGTATGACAAGAAAGGCAAAGCCAAACAAATCCGACCTCCACAGGATAACACCACTGCGGGAGTGAACAAGCCTGTAGAGGGAGAAACTGTGATTTGTAGGCTATGCCACAAGGAAGGCCACAAGTCTTTCCAATGCAAGGCGATGACCGAGGATAAACAAAGGCAAAAGCTCAAGCAAAAGCCATCAAGCAAAATCTCCAACACCTACATCAAAAAGGTGAACAAAAAGGATGCTACACCATATTTGATCAAGAAGAAAAAGAACGGAAAGGTGATAGCAATCAAGGCCAACAAGCAAGCCAACAAAGGAAAGGAGACCAAACGCATCTGGGTGCCAAAGGAAATAATTTCAACCATGAAAAGCACCAAGAAGGTTTGGATCCCGAAAGGGAAGTGAGTGGACCAAAGGTCATCGGGAAATTTGGAGACTTGGCAAAATTGGGATGTATATCATGGGATGCATCATATTGGATCAAGTTTATTGCCAAGTGGGTTATTGAAAATTTCGGACCCAAATTTCCCACCCATGACAAAAGTAACTAGTTTTATTGCATTTCTCGTTTTTAGATATGCGTATCTATTTATCTTTTATCTAGTTTACCTTTCTTGCCTAGTATTACATTTGTTATGTACTTTTGTTCAAAATCATGCATACTAGGTAAATCATATGGTAGGATTGCTAGTTTTTAAATTCATATACTTAAGCAAACCTACATGGCTTAAAATGTTTAGTTAAAGCACGGCACATAGCTTTTATATCACTCCATAGTAAATGATGCATCAATTGAAAATTTTGATTTCTACAAAGTGTATCATTTAACTTATATGTGCCAAAGTTTGGATTATGGATAATTTGCCCCTCTTGATATCAAATCAAAGTGCATGTCTCCTACAAGTATTCAAAACTTGTATGCACACCTTTAGGGGGAGGTTACTCTATAATCTAACACTTTGAGACTAACACCTTTTCAAGTCTATTTCATGTGATAGTCTCATTGTAAGGAAAATGAAGTCCCCGGAGAAAGACAACAATCTTCCACTGCAAAATCTCCAAGAACTCTCATGTCTCTCAAGCTCGCCATTGATCTTCAATTGGTATCTTTTGAGACTACATTCAGTATCATTTACATGTCTTCTCCAATATTTGATTAGACTATATTTCATATCATATGCTTCCATGTTGCTAAAAATGCATAAGTAGTTAACTCATATTCTGTTACCTATGCATAAGGGAAGTCAGTCTTTTCAAATCATGTCTTGCACCTCTAATTTTCACATGCTTTTTCCTAAGTAGAGGATCTCTGTCAAGGGGAGTATTTCTTCATCTCTAAAGGGGGAGAAAAACTCTTTCTAAAGGAGAATACTCAGTTAGGGGGAGTAATCTTTTGAGGAACTCCTACAAGTGGTATCATTCATGGCTTAATTTAATATCCTTCTAGTGATATCATTTGATACAATTCTTGTTGAGGGCAAGCTTTCATTTACTTCCTACATGCTGTTAATGTCTTCCTTTTCGGTGGTTGATGCCAAAGGGGGAGAAGTTTAGGGACCAAAGCAATGAAAACTATATCAAACACCAAACACCACCAATTTAAAATTTTATATCTCCAAATGATTTTTCAAGTGGTTTTGGTTATTTGGTCCAAAAATAGGAAGTAAGTGAATTATGGAGTTAGGGGGAGGCTTAAGTCCATAATATCACATTATGGGGACAATCATGCATCTTAGCAAGTAAATTGCATATTTTCACTCAAATACTTGTATTATTTGCTTGCTTTGGTTGTGTTGTCATCAATCACCAAAAAGGGGGAGATTGTAAGGAAAATGGACCCCGGGCCATTTGGCTAATTGAGTTTTGGTGTTTGATGAACAACACAATCCGTGAACTAATAAGTTTTCTAGTGTTTGTGTTTGTAGTTCACAGGATGCGAAGAGAATTGGACCAAGGCAATGAGGATGCAACACCTCAAAAGAAGACATAAAAAGATGCATAGGAGTCCAATACTCAAGAACAAAGAAGCCCGAAGAAATCAGCGAAGAAATCCAGGATGAGGGCTGTCAGCCAGCGCCTGGTGGCGCACCGGACATTGGTGTCCGGTGTGCACCGGACAGTCTGCGCAGAGAGGCCACAGACAGGCGCTCTCTGGCTGTAGCACCGGACTGTCCGGTGTGCACCGGACTGTCCGGTGTGCCAACGGGCAGAAGGCAACGGTCGGATCCAACGGTCGACTGCTACAGGCGCCAACGGTCGGCTGACGTGGCGTGCACCGGACACTGAACAGTAGATGTCCGGTGGTGCACCGGACTGTCCGGTGCACCCGACGACAGAAAGCTGCTGCTTTCTGTCCAACGGCTAGTTTGGGGTGTGGAGGCTATAAATACCACCCCAACCGGCCATTCTCAAGTGTGAGAGCCCAAGCAACATACCAAGGCATATAGTGCACATTTCTAAGAGCTCAAACACCCAAGTGCTTAATAGAATCACTCGGTGATTAGCGTAGGTGCTTTGCGAAGTGCTTAGGTTAGTTAGACCGCTTTAGCGCTTGCTCTAGGTGAATCCTAGTTAGTTGAGTGAGTTTTGTAAAACCACACAACCCCTCGGCTCTTGCGTGAGTCGTTGTAATTGTACCGAGTGGGGCGAGAGTCTTGCGAGACCGTGACAACCGCGTTTGTGTCACGGCCGCCACCGTGTACCGGAGGGAACGAGGCCCGCGGCGTTTCGGCCGGAAGCTCGATAGTGGAGACGGCGGGGAGCGTCCGAGAGGAGCCGGAAGCGGAGCACCACTTGCGCGTGGAGAAGGCCCGCGGCTCTCTACGGAGTTACTCGACCATGGTGCTTGGCCCTCGCGTGGGCTTCCCTTTGCGTAGGGGCACCAACGAGGATTAGTCGGGACCTTGCGTGGTTCCGGATACCTCGGTAAAAATACCGGCGTCATCCATCAGAGTTTGCTTCTCTACTTAGCTCTTTACATTCCGCATTTATATTAAGCATTTAAGTTTCAATCTTGTAGTCATACTTATTTAGTATAGATTGAAACTTAGCCTTTTGCGGTAGAGATAGCAACACTTAGACAAAACCTAGTTTGCACATTCTAGTTTTGATTATTTGCATAGGTTTTGCTCTAGGGATTTAATTGTGGCCTAGTTTAGTAAAAGTTTTAGAAGTCCTAATTCACCCCCCCCCCCTCTTAGGCGTCACCCGTTTCCTACATTTATAAAGGGCACTTCTTTGTATTCCTAATGACTGATATTTTGCAGGTTCTTATGCCATAAAAATTCAACAGATGTTACACCCTTTTCGTAATAGATCATGTTAAAAAGCACGTGACTTTTATCGACTTTACACCGACTCAAGATTGGTATAAGCACATGCCAACAAGAGGTTCGCGGAAGCGATTATCATGGCCTCAAAGAAATATAAGATTGCCTACAGTAAGAAACGTTCTGGATGGGCAGAGGATATTTTTAAGTGGGAACATACAATTCGGACTGGTGTTCTAATTGACTTAAGGGGGTATTTTCTTCATACCACCTTCTCAGCAGTTTAAATTTTTTCTATGATAATCATTGTATATAACATAGTTGGCCAAACATTATTCTATAGGCTTAATACCAGCTACCTCATTCTACAAGCTATGATCATGTGGGGGGATGACAGACGAATGGAATTTATTAGGGTGAGTGTAGTACGTTAGTTTCATGTTCAAACATACATTCCGGTTACATAATACAAATTTGATGTTTTGTTCTCTGATGTCTTTGTGTGTAGGATGCAATGATTCTTCGAAGAAACTTTCTGATTGATCTGTTAAGTTATGAGGACAATTTGTGCCAATATGTCATCCCTACAAACATACAATAGCGACTTATCGATATCGCTAAAAAAGATTAGATTAGTGTATGGTTGTCGACACATTTGTCTGGCATTACAAAATTCTAAATTGACTCTTTAGAAATAATTTGTGTGATATTGATAATGTTTACCACACGAATTTTACATATCATAGTGATATTTATCCTTCCGTTTATATATTTCATACAAACTATATACACTACTTCTTAAGACTCTACTGTAGGCGTTCACAGTCCGTGCGCCATGTTCTGCCTCCTCCCACCGCGCGTCCGCAGCTCCCGTTGCCGCAAGCCCGCAATCCGCGCCTCCGCCGCCGCAATCCGCACCCGCAATCCCCTCCCGTCGCCATAGCAACCCACGCTAGCTCTCCTGCCCCGCCACCGCCCCATCGCTCTCCAGCCCTAGCCCCCGCGTGCCCACCATGGCACGCACGGAGAGCGAGCCGCAACAGCCCTCGCTACCTCTCTTGCCCTCGCCACCGCCTCCCGCTCTCCAGCCCATGCCCCCTGCGCGCACGACGGAAGGAGGCCTTCCATGGTAGGCGGGATCTCCGGCCATGGTAAGCGGGATTCCTTCCATATTTGTCGTGTGTGCGGGATCTGTGGCAGCCATGGCCCTAAACCGTGCCCCCTTGTCCACCCCCTTTCCAAAATCGACATTGGTGGGCGAGATCCGGGGCAGCCATCACCCCCAACCGTGTACCCTTGTCCACCCCCATTCCAAAATCGGTCAGCCACTCCTATTAAAAGGAGCCGAGACCTCCAACCAACCACCAAGGGCAGGATGGCAGTGGCGCTAAAGCAAAGGGGATGCACCACTGATCTCGTCCGTACCTCCTGCTCCAGGTAACGACGGCGGTCGAGTTTATTTGGTAGTAACATCCTGTTAGTTTTCACCCCTTCTCGTGATTTGTTGTTAGAAGCTGCTTATGGCTGAGGTTAAGCGCAGCCATGGAGGAGGGATGCGATGTGACGAGGTATGGAATGGGAGCAACCGAAGCAGAGATTGGATCAAAGAGGGTTGGGATATGAATTTCTGTATTGTTCTGTGCTCTAGGTTGTATCCTTTTTAATGCAATCTAGGTATGTATCCTTATCTTTTGTTAACCAAATGACCAGCTTGCTTTAACCTATAACGAAATATGGTATCTATTCTTGACAGAAATCTGGTGGGAATTAAATATGGTGTTTTCACCCTCATATATTGTGATTTTCCCATTTTATGGTTATTTAACTATTTTAAAACTTCATATGCTCCTTGCAGTGATTGGATAATTTCCCCAAATTGGCTAAAAGAAAGCGTTAGAGGAGGGCAATTTGTAGGTTAGTTCAAAGTCAACTATATAGATAAATATCATTGCGAATTTTTTGTACATTGAAGAGAAAATATGAATGATGTTGTTTCTGTTCTTCGTTAGCCCCTGGGTTTTTGTTGGAGCAAACTATTGTACTATGTCCTCGTTGGTTTCTTGTATGAGAACATTGGCTCTTAAAATGGACAACAAAACACAATGGACCCCGTGCCTTCTCTTAGCCTTTTCTGCTGTTTTGCAGAAGAAGCACAATATGTTCTGGAAGATGATGAATATAGGATGCAATATAAGTCTGAACTTAGAGATGCAGTTATGAGAGCTAAAGAAAGGCCTAACTCCTTATTTGCTGGTTATAAGCACATCCAACCCACTTTTGATGTTCTCTTAGCCATTATTAAATCTACCAGAGGCAAGTAAGCACATTTATATTAATTGACTTGTTCTACTATAGCATCTTAAATACGTGCACATGTCTGGTACGAATCAACAACTTATCCAGAATTCCAGATGACTTGCGGGGTCGGACCTTGCTCCATTCAATTCCTAATATGTGAGACATGTGAGGCAATGTCAATTTTTTATTGGAGTTGTTAACTTGACGCTCATTCACCTTCTGGACTGAAAACCAAGACAGTACTGCATCTATTTAGTTAAACATATATTACTTGGCTGCTAACACAACTAAGAGAAATACTGAAAATCAATCCTTCGGTCTATCCTTTCATAGGATTTTAATTTGTACATGACAGAGAGTTTTACATGTCAGAAATTTATAGATGTCGGAGAGTTCATTGCAGTTCATCTCCTTCACTGCATCTTGCATATTTTTTCTCTCTATCAGCTGGTTACAGTAACAAGGGACCACCATTTTGATGCAAAGATAAGCATCTGCATTTTACTCGAGTTACATGTCACTGCTACCCCTTAATCCTGAGAGAATAACTATCTATCATGAATAACTATCTGCAAAAAATTAACTAACAATCTCCTTTTGGTTATCTAAGTATTTGGTGATGCTTTCTTTTTTTAAGGGTTAGCAACTGACGATGGTTTCGTATATCTTCATCTATCATGCAATGTTTTATAGTAGCATGTTTGGATATAATCTGAGTTCTTTCAAAATCTTTTAATTTCCAATCATATATATGGTGGCGGTTCCAAAGCAGATTGTTGCATTGAAAACAATAAACATCATATGTGGTTGCTGATCAGATGCGGGCAGTGTAATTTTTTTATTGTAGTTGTTAACTTGACACTCATTCACCTTCTGGACTTAAAACCAAGACAGTACTGCATCTATAATTGTACCAAACTTTATTTCCGTGTCTACATTGCTAACCAAAATTTAGAGTTAAACTTTGTCAAACTATTATATTACTTGGCTGCTAACACAACTAAGAGAAATACTGAAAATCAAACCTTCAGTCCATCATTTCATAGGATTTAGCTAATAGTGGCATGTGGGGATGTGTTTTATTCTTTATTGGAACGTGGTGGGTTTTCTGCAGTGGTGATGTTTTCCTTTGGTTTGATAGCTACAAATTTTAATACATAATCCTTGGTGCTCTGCATGAGTTTCATTCAAGCTGAGCAGGGCGTAGCTGCTGCCAAGGTTCCCCGTTCAACGCTTGCAGCTGCATCCCTCTGCCAGCCTGGTAGTGGTGGGGAGGGAGATTGGGATGGAGCATGTGCCGATGTGGCTGCATGCGTTCCCGGATCTGCACACCTATGTCACCATGTAGGTGTGGGTTGAGCCGTCGGTGACTAATAGACAAGGTGGAGCAGGTGCGGCAACGGAGGAAGGCCAAGAAGTCCCTGCTCAGCTTACAATGAAGATTGGCTATGGCAAGCGTGGAAGATTAACGAATAATGGTTGTCAGGAGACATATTAAGGTGGAGTAGGTGCGGCAACGGAGTAAGGAAGAATTTCCCTTTCTTTTCCTCACATGCAGTTGTTTGGTCGGATTTTCTTGATCTCGCGGTGGCGCACCTAGAAATCCGATTTTAATCGGTTCCAAACAGTATATAATAAAATGATATATTTAGAAAAGTTGAATCGCAAATCTTGCGTGAGCATATCAAGAAAGAGAGGGAGGCAGCAAAGGCTAGAAAACGACCATACTATCTGAAGAAATGTGAGTTCCTCAATCCCAATACCTCCTTCCTCTCCTCACTGTGTCTATCTTCTAATCAAATGGTTACTATATGTTCCTCAACCTTATGGTGATCAGCGAGATCGCGCGTGCCTTTCTGTGTTTGTGCAGCTGGTGATCAGCGAGATCGACTCGTCAGCCGCTACCTCGCTACAGGTCGTGAAGATGCTCGCTCTATACCTCACTGGACACAAGGTTAGTGCGCTGGATCTGAACTATGTCGCCTCTGATGTAGCTGTAATCGCTGTTGGTCTGGATATGGGTCATTGGTATGGGAGTCGTTGTGGTAGTAGGGTTAGATCTGTTACTGCTTAACTAAGTATTATGGTCTGGGTTAGATCCCGTGCATCCTGTGCATTGCTAGATGTTATGGAGTGACATGTTGATGGTCGGTTGCTACCACCATTTTAATTGAAAGCATGAACTCGTTTGCACCATGGATACTATGATCTTGTGTTTTCTGTTTTGAATAGGTTTCCATAAAACTAACAATCATTCGAGGGCATAGGGTTGATGATGTGATTACTACAATGTAGCATTGGAAGTACACAACTATTTAAACCTCCTTATGATCAGCCTAGCAGGTTTGTTGGACATGTGTTGGATAAATCACTGTCACAAACATGTGTATGCCTATGGCCTATGCATATGACCTCTCTATCAATGATATGTGCTTGTGCTGTTTATAAGTTTTTATAGCGTGAAATCCACTTATATGAATCCCAGGGTGACACTCTCTGGGTGGGTGGGTGGAGATCTAACTTCACAAAGTTATAAATTTTATACCTGTTTTTTCTTATAGTAAATGTTCATAATTACTTATTTAGCTTGCAGTATATATAACAGTTTCTAAAGGTGGTAAAATGCTACCAAAAAGAAGCATCTGGAAGTATTGCTGTTTGCGAAACACATATTGCTCGTATTTGTATACGAACTAAATCATAGATTTGACCATATGATGTTCCTTGAGTGAGTTAGTATCATTGACTAATTACTTTGACTACACCAGAAGTAAAGACTTGTGGTAAACTTACATCTGGTGATTACTCATTTGAGGCACCAGTGAACCAGATTATATGTGATTGTTTATCTTTCATATAATTTGATTATAGTAACGAGACAGTAGTTCATGAGGCTGACATACCTAATTTCTGCGCATGTTTGTGTGTGTGTTTGCACTTTAAAGGCATTTATGATGTTTAAACTTTTAGTATTTTTCATTTCCATCGAGATATTCTAAAATGTATTTTACGTTAGTTTTTGTCCAATCCTGAAGGAAGGTGCTATCTCCAGTCTCAAGGAATGGTTGAGTGATTCAGCAACTGGAAGCAATCTTGTTCTGCGATTGATTGCCGGAATTATATTTATGCATGAGTAGGACTACAATGAGGCTCTCAAGCACACACACTCTGGAGGAACTCTAGATTTGTATGTTTACCTTTTCCCTCGATCTTTGGGTCGTGTATAATTTCAGTATTGAACCATATGTCCATATGGATGAAATTGGACAACTGCAAATGTTCTATGGATTTTAATTGCCATACAGAAAATGTACATGTTTATTTCTTGTGTGGTATAACAACTGAAAATCTTACTGCTGAAAAAGTAACTTCAAATACACAATGCTTTGGAGCTGGGCTATATATAAATGCTCATTTTTTTGTAGGATCAATGGCAGATACATGCTCATTTTTTGTATGTTTAAGTACTGATACATGCCATTGTGTTGTTGAAACTTTAATGCTCTATTAGAATATGTTTTTCTTGATAGTTGGTTTCTATACCTGGTATATAATATCATGTGCTCTCAAATCTTGTCTGGTGATTGCATTCTGATTTGCTTTCTAAAATTATCCTATAGGGAAGCGATAATTGATCCTGCAGAAATTTTTGAACAGTTAGAAAAGAAAAAAATGATCCCCCAAGCATTAGCAGCAAAAAGGTTTCTGGAACAAAAAATTATAGTATTGATGCTAAGGATGCTAAATAGAGAATTCTGAAGACGACTTCACCGGAAGTGCGGAAACTAGAGACTAAAGAGATCAGACCCAACAAAGGTACAGATTCACACAATTGTGCATCTCTACTCTACTCGATGCAAATATTTTTTTTGAATGAAGTTGTGTGCTTTTTTGTTTCTCTATGCAAATTTCTGAACTGGGGTGCATTTCTTCACCTTAATGTAAGTTTCTATATTTATTGAGTAAATTCTTTTCTTGTTTTTGGTAAATAATAGTGGTTCTGAAGTCAACATAGGTCTAAGTTGCTGGCAAGCGTTCCTTCTATATAAATTTAAGTTTTTGCCCGCTGCACGAGGATGACAATTTTTCACTCCTCATTTCTACAGAAAAAATCGACACTGCAAGGAGGCCAAAGCCTGCGCTGTGACCCCCTGGAGCACCCTGCTATGGTGCTGCCAGCGCAGCCGCCTCGTAGGTGAGTGCACGTGCGTTGCATGTGGTCTGGTGGTAACGCATGTGCTCCTAACCATATAGGTGACCTTGCTCTTCCTTGCCTCAACGACTCGATCACTTCTATATAAATTTAAGTTTTTGCCCACTGCACGAGGATGACGATTTTTCACTCCCCGTTTCTACAGAAAAAATTGACACTGCAAGGAGGCCAAAGCCTGCGCCGGTGACCCCCTCGAGCACCCTACTACGGTGCTACAAGCGCAGCCGCCTCGCAAGTTGACGTTCCGGCGGGGCAAAGTACTGAAGCCTGAAGAGAGCAGTGGCAGCACCCCAAAATGGCTCCGGTTCAGGCCTTCCATAGCCGTGGCAGACGTGACATCCAGGAGCAGATGCGACAGGATCATAAGTAGGAGGAGCGGCGACGATGCTGTAGCGAGAGACGCGGGTGCCGAGGTCGTCGTGCTACGATGGTGGTAGGACTGGAAGGAGACGAAAAAGTAGGAGTCAGGGCTGTTCAACAACGTGATCGAGTCGCTGAGGCGAGGAAGAGCAAGGTGAAGGCACCCGTTGGTGCCTTTGAGACCGACAGACCGGCATCTCGCTGCAGAAACGAGCAAGCCTGTTGCTGCTCCAGCTATGGCAGCAGGTGTCATGCAATGAGCGCTTCTAGACATGCAATGTGCATGATCACATTTCTTGGAATTTTGGACCTTTTTGTTGTTAGTGACCGTAAAAGTGGTGCTTGTTGAGGTTTGCTCGTTCCCATGTAAATGAGTTTTCTCATGGGAGTTTCCATGCTTTCGTAGTGCTTCCAAAAACCGAAAGTTCGTATAGGTTTTGTGTCTGTGCAAGGCTGTATAGGTTTTGTGTCTGTGCAAGGCTTGCCAAGTTGGTATTGTACTGATAAGTGATAAGTAAGCAAGTTACTATAATGATTTAAACTAGATTGTTTTGAAAGGAAATGGAAAGGATAAAGCAAATTAAACTTTGTATTAAGTTACGTGATTCATGAAAAATGGTACTAACCTTCTTCCAATGTTTTCTATGTTTCTCATTTCACTCGCTGTATTTTCAGTTACAACTACACTGCATATGCTGGCAGATTTGTTCATATATTACTCCTGCTGACATTTTCACTATCGCAGCAGCATCTCTAAAAAACCATGTGTTTTTATGCATATAAATGTATTTTATTATATTGATTCCGTAGCAACGCACGGACATATTCCTAGTATATATATATGCCTTTAAAATAGACATTCTTGAGGAACTCTGACTGGTACAAAAATAGCAGATTATGATTTTCTCTTCAACTCACATTTTTTAACTTGTTGAGAATGACTGTCAGACAAGCAGCGTTGTCTCTCTTATCTGTTTTATGCACGTGGATGTGGACCATGTGGTGGTTAATTTTTCAGATTTATTTATTAAATTTACATATTTTCTAGTAATTATTGAAATTACATTAAAAACTATCTTGTTTTTTAAACACACGACACTACTCTCAGATGATTTGAGGACTCAGTTTTCTTCTCCTCTTTGGATAATGCAGTCAAGAGCTGTACAAGTCAAGAGTTTTGGAGCTCAATGCTAGTGATGATCGTGGAATTAATGTGGTGAGGACAAAAATCAAGGACTTCGCTGCTGTTGGTACTGCATGGAAGTGTAAGCCCATCAAAACTGGCAAGCTTTTCATTCTCATCTGATTTTTGTATTCCTTAAGGTGATCTTCGTCGTGTAAAAACCGGCAATAACCTATTTCTGTATTCCTGGTAAAAACTAGTAAGCTTCCATTTCATGGGTTGTGATACTTGAAACTTTTATGTCTTATGACTATGAATGAGATATTGTGACATTGTCTTTTATTATTGGATGAGATGTTGTGTCTTATGATTATGGACGAGACTTTTCTGATATAATTGATGAGGCTATGGATTTAATTGTTGTTATGTGATTGTGTGTGAGATGTTTTATGTAAAAATATGTTGTGCTATAGTTATTAATATATTTGTTATGTTGTGTAATGACGTGTAAAATGAAAATAAACAACATTTGTAATGCTGGTCAAATTAACCTCCTATAGGCTTATTGGGCCTCTAGGAAGTTAGCTAACTTCTTAGAGACTACAACAAGCCGTAGGGAGTTATTGGGCTGACGGCGCTATGTGCCTTAACGGTGTGACCTAGAGGGGCCGTTGGCTCTAGAAAGTTAGCTAACTTACTAGAGAGCTGTAGAAAGTTAAACTAACTTCAGATAAATTTTTTTCGAGAGTCTAACTTCCGACAGGATAGACTTAGTTTCGAGAGTTTATGTAATTTTATAGAGTTTAAAGCTAACTTTCTAGAGTTTAAGCTCTAGTCCAGCCATACATACGATACGGCAAGCCGATGCGATGAGTGAAACTGACAGACACCCCTCCCCCAGAGCCCTGCCAATGTCAATGGTCGTCATGCGTGCACTCCGTCGTCCAGTTTGGTTCGGATCCATGCTGTGCTGATGACGCTGATCGGCCTCTCTTGTTTCGAAGTCCAAGAGACCTCGAGAGTACGATCAATGTATCACGAGTACCAGAGAAACTTTTTCTAGTATTACCCTTTTTAAGTTGGTGACCTTGGTTTTGTTGGTATGCTCATTTTTATCTTTAGTCATATTTTTTTTCTTAGTTTTGTCCTTTCAGTGCTATAAAATAGAAAGGTAAAACTGAGAAAAAAATACGATTAAGGATAAAATAAACACACCAGCAAAATCGAAGGCACTAGCTTAAAAAACCCTAAAAACAATGACGGAACCGCCCCCGCTCAACTAGGAGAAGTAGACGTTCGCAATATACAAAGTCAGAGCTGCAGCCTCCAGCCCCTGAGCGAAACCGGCAGGAACGTCTAGTAGAAATTAATGGGGAACGGAGGAGCGCTGGTCGTCAGCAGCTTCGCTGATAGTCTCATCTCTTCATGGATAAATTAATGAGCTCTCTGATGGTACTCCATAGTAGTAGCCAAGCTGACGAGCGAACGCAAAAAAAAAAAAAAACAAAGCCCACTTTCTACTGAACGGACGAGTACACTGCTTCCGTGTGCTTGCGTTACTGAACGGCGGACCTGGACACACTGCTACAGTTTGACCGTTGCAAAGTCTGCGGTCTGTACAACGCCTCTTCCTGTTCCCAACACAAAAACAGAAAAAGAACAGAGAATGGTTGTATTGATAATGATACAAAATACTAGAAAGAACAGAGAATGGCTATATATATATATATATATATATATATATATATATATATATATATATATATATTCATTCAGAAACAGTACGCAACTTAGGTCTGGTCTTAAACCAAGCGCAATGGTCCATCCGGTTATGGGAGAATACTATTTTATTGGGCTGCACTGACAGGGTATTGGTATTTGGTTAGAGCAACTCCAACAGATGGTGTAAAACAACCCCAATAACGTTTATAGGAGAAAAAACTCATTTTTGTCGCTCCAACAATTCCTCTATCTTCGTTGATGCTAAATTGCTCTACAGTTCAGCTGTTGATGCTTGCTGTACACCAGCTGTTGGACGAGCTAACGCAAGCCTTCGTTGGGGAGAAAGATCCATAAAAAAAAGATACGTTTGCGAGGATGTTATAGGGTCGATATGACCATCAAGAAGGTCGTCGTCCGTCGTTGGGTCTCGCGGAGTAATACAACAAACTACGTACAGGACATCAGAAAAGTAATTAAGCCACAAAAGACTAATAATACATAAAAAAAAGCTGATTGGATGCTGGATTTCTCAAGCGACCATGATTCTCTTGTTTATATAGAAGAGAGTTTTACTCTAGCAGAAAGTACAGTCCTGTAATACAATATCTAAGTTTCCCACGTCAAAAATAGATTCAAAGGAAATAAATCAGTTCGGAAGAAGAAGAAAAAAAAACACACACACAAAAACTGTCGGGCTCGTATTTTGGCTGTTGTAGAGAGATAAATGGGCCTCGACCAAACTAAGTGGGCTTTAGGATGCTGTAGGCCCACGAAGACGAATCGTTGGTCCTCTTTCTCATCGCTACGAGCCTGCCGCGGCACTTGGTATGTTTTTGAAACACTCACTGTACTCGGTCGTATGTCTCTATATTTTCTCCATAAAATTGAATGGATTTTTTTTTACGAAATTCCTGTGTTCCAAATAACCCAGTTGACTTCCCGTCATAGTCGACTGGTCGTCCACAACATTCGCTGGTGGTAGCTTGCAGTTCACAGGCATGTCAGCTCTAATCGATCATCGGCTATTCCCAATTTTATTATTGTTGAGTGAGGCAAAACAGGTCCTCTTATTCCTACCCCTTTGTGTGCTTAGGTGATGCCTAATACCTAAAAAGGAGAAGAAGAAGAAGAAAAAAAAAAGGGCCAGCTGATTAGCTCAAGTTATAACTTCATCACTATAGCAGATGCTATAGATAGATCGGTGTATACAAGGTTGTTGCTACAAATTAATTAAAGCGGTCCCAGCTGTTTCTAATCATCAAGCTAGCTTTGCATGCAGATTTCACCGGCCGGCTGCTTCTAACAATGATTTTGACAGCGACACAAACAATCATGGTTCCTTTCTTTTTAATCCTCTCGGCCCCGTAGCTTATCGACAGCTATAGTTTTTTTTTTTTTTGCAATAATGAAAATGTCAACGTTTTACACTTATTACCAACTCGCCTTTTACAATGAAGACGACAAGGCCGCCTCTCCATCCGTATACTAGTAGTAGTGTACACATCCTATCTAGCAGTAGGTAGCTCCACGTCACTGTCCCAGAGGCAAACATCAGTCACCTGCTGGGTTTGACAGCCAAATTAAAGCCACGTTTGATTACAGACACTAATCTTTAGTCTCTGATTTTTAGTCTTGTTTAGTCCTTTTTGCCAAACGGAAGAACTAAAGCATGGACTGATTGACTTTAGTCTCTAGCTACTCCTTGACATGGGGTGCTAAAAGAGACTAAAGAGCAGTATTTACTTCAATTGCCCCTGTCTAGAGAACCGGTGTCGTACATGAGTATTTCCGTCTTTGTGTATTTCATTAATGTGTTTTAGATTTTGCTTAGTCTGTAGAACCAAACATGGTAGGGACTAAAATTTAGTCCCGGAACTAAATTTGAGCCCTAAGACTAATGGAACCAAACGGTCCTTAAACCAACTCTCGTGCAGCGTACGTGCTCTAGTAGATACTTAGGCATAACGCAAACACCTCGTGTCTAGTCCTAGAAAGAATATAGCAATTAGTTAAACTATAAGTACTAAATTTAACTAAGATGGAGAAGGTGGGACGGATTATTAGCTAAAAGTCAGACCTGAATTCCGGTTGGAAGAAGACACAAGTATACCTAGACGTATACACACACCCTGGCATGGCATGGCTAGATGATCAGACAAATCTTACACCAAACGTCCTAGCTTTCCGTTTGCCTTTTGCAGGCTCTTTTCCATGCGATGACCAATGGTAATAACCACACATGCATGCATGCAGCAGCAGCAGCGTATAGCAGGTAAAAGAAAATATACCTAGCTGGCTCGACCTGTGCAGACGTTTATTACTACGTACTACTCCAGTAGTAGTATTTGAAAGTCTGTGTCTGTGCAAGCTGTACAAATACACTCGCGACGCAAGAAAAAGCTGGGGAGGTACACCAGAAAGAAATCAGAACCCACGCATGAGCACGCACGCTGCTCGATCTCTGCCTGCAGGCGCATACTCCTGTCCCCTGATCTCTGCTGTGCACTCTCTCTTTCTCTCTCGATGACATGCGGGGGGGTCTGACACCATGAAGATGATCAGATTTTGCTGACACTTATCTTTTGAAGCTTGAAATAGGTAATTGAATATGGGATTAGATAGATAGGCAAGCTCCGGAGACGGCCGTATTGCATGGTGGGACCGGAAATATAGATCTGTACTGTAAATATCTGCGGTTACGTACGCAGCCTTTCGCGCGCGCATTCTCTCTCGACACGGCTACCCTGGCAAAGTATAACTGGCAGTACTGTACGCTCTACGCGGTACTATGTAGTATATGTATAATAGTTTGGTGGCGTAGATCCAGCACGTACAGGTACAGCCGTCGGCCACCATGATGGTGTGTACACTGAGCAGGTGGGTGGGTCGTGGGTGCAGCTGGTGGGGCCCGACGAGGATTGGCCGGCCCGCAACGTCCCCTTCCCATTGGTGTGATTGGTCGGCCCCAGGCGCGACCAACCCAGGAGCCCCACGTCGGACTCCCGCCATCGCCAATGCCATGCAGATGGCTCATCAACAGTTATGCTGGTGGAATGGCGGCGGCCCGCGCCTGGCCAGGGGTGATTATTTGCCATTCGCCTCGGGTAAATCACTTCCTCAGCCTGCTTTTGGGGTTAGGTTAGGTTACCATGATGCTTAGCATCACTTACGACGACGAAAGTTACAGCCATCGTCGATGGGCCGCACTACCGGAATCAATCGCTTTGCCGAGTGCCTGAAGCACTCGGCGAAGCGTTCAAAACACTCGGCAAAAGCTTTGCTGAGTGTTACACTCGGCAAAGAAGGCTCGGTGAACAGTGCATCGGCAAAGCCTTCTTTGCCGAGAGCTTTTTATCGGGCACTCGACAAAGATCTTTGCCGAGTGCCAGAGAGCACTCGGCAAAGAAAAGCAGCCGTTACGGCGTCGAGTGACGGAGACGGCGGCTTTGCCGAGTGTCCCCTGTGACACTCGGCAAAGAAGTTAATTTTGCCGAGTGTCTTCCGTGCAGCACTCGGCAAAGAATCCATCTTTGCCGAGTGCCACTTGGGACACTCGGCAAAAAACCCGCCAGGGAGGGTCCCCATGTCAGGTTCTTTGCCGAGTGTCCCGAGTGGCACTCGGCAAAGCCGACCTCTTTGCCGAGTGTCAGGGACGTAACACTCGGCAAAGAACCTAAGCCGGTGCCCAGGTCTGTGCTCTTTGCCGAGTGTTATGACCCGGACACTCGGCAAAGAGCCTCTTTGCCGAGTGTAACACTCGGCAAAGTGACCAGTATATACTTTTTTTATTTGTTTTTTGTATTCCATCCACACAAACAGAAGATATCACATATATATCACATATATACATCACAAATATCATCACAGACATAAATAGCCAACACAAACATAAAACCGTCACCACAAACATAAATATCCATCACAAACATAAGTGTTCAACATAAGTATCAAACACAAACATAAGTCTCTAACGTCGCAAGCTCTCACATAAGTATCAAACACAGACATAAGTATTATACACAAGTACAGAAGTCTAAAACAATGAAAACACAACACTCATGGAGGTGGGCGGCTTGACCGGGGCTGCGTTGGGCTGAACCCTTCCGGAGGGTTGTTGGATGCCGCCCCAGATTGGCCCTGCACAGAGAAGAGATTGCATGTGTTATACCAGATGCATTACAAACATCTAACTACAATTTTGATACTCACAGGAGTGTGGAAGAGAGCAGGGTCAACTGGAGGGAACAATGGAGGTGGCGGAGCGATGCCCTGTGCGGCGCCAAGGCTCTGCATGTACTGGAACATCTCCGCCATCCTCTGATGATCTGCCCGGCGCTCCGCCTCCCGCTCCGCCATCATCCTCGCCTCCATCTCGCGACGTTCCCTCCTCTCTTCTTCTAGTTGGGTCTGTAATATTACAAGCCAACGTTATAGTAACTCAAAGAGTAGGTATATAACTCAAGGAAGGACGAGTTACACTAACCTCGAGTTGCTGTATGCGATGCTGTGAGCTGTCGTGCCGAGGTCGTATGGCTGGACTCGAGCCCGTGCTCCTTGCTCTCACCTGAGACAGAGTGGGAGTGGAGGACGAGTCGATTGCCCCGTCGGCAATCCAGTACCGCCCATGTCTCTTGCCTCCTCCGACCCTCATGAGCACATCGGTGTCGATCGGCTGGGTGCTCGGATCATAGTCTGGGCCATGGACCTCCTGCGCCATGGCGGTGTAGTCATGGAGGCGGCTGTAGACGGCGGGGTTGGTGTAGGCCTCGGGCCCGTCATCCGGGTTGTAGGTGACGTCGGACGTCGCCTTACCCTTATGGGCCATAGCATAGGCCGAGAAGGTGGAGCAAGGCCTTCCACCATGTGACGCCGACTGCAACGAAAACCAACGAGATAGTTAGAAATAATATCTAACTTAGTGCTATATATCTAAATAAAAAAGGTGGCGTACCCATGCTTCGGCATATTGGCCCAGGCTCCGGCTGCCTTGGTGGTGGGAGGGGCCTTGCATCATCAAACGCCGTTCCCGGCTAGCTGTGTGCGCCTCGTCCCACTCAGCCGAACACCACCTATCCACCATCTGCTCCCAGCACAGAGGATGTGCGGCGCACCAATGTGGAATCATCTGCAAAGTAAACACGTAAAGTGCATATCAGAAGATAAAATAAAATTCATGTATGGAGTACTGGTACCAAACATGCATGACTTTACCTGCAGGTACTGCTCCCTGGTCAACGACATGGTTCGGGCTTGAGTTTTGGTCACCTTCTCCCCAAGGACGAAGCCGTGGTAGGTGATGATGGCCTGGATGCGGGCCTCATAGTGCATGTCCACGACGAGCTTCTTACAGCTCGTGGTGGCCACCACATCTGCCCTAGCCTCGTATCCAGCATCGCATCTGAAGAAATCCTGCATACAAAAACGATGTATCCATACATTATTTCAAGAATTTGCAACGAATGCGACATATTTTACATTATACTAAGACTTACCCACAGCTCTTGCTTCACCCGCTCCACCTTGTTATTGAATTCCCTGCCGTCCCGGTCTACTGCATCGGGGGCGACGGCGTAGTGGTCAAAGGTGAAGGCTGGGCCCGTCACTCCGGCGTACTCCACAAGTCCAGGGAAGTGTTCCCTGCACAGCAGGCCGAGGATGCCATTGGGGGGCGACGATGACCCCCAGCATAATCCAAAACCGTCCAAGACCTGTCCAAGTGATAAATAAAAAGTATTAGTTTATATTATGATTTTGAACACATAATATGAACAAGAATGAAGAACATAAAGTTACATACCTCTCCCCTTCCGGCCGAATCAGCGGCCGTCTGTCCCGAAGTATGGGACGCTGAGGGAGACTCGCGGGGCCTCGCAGGTAGATGCTCCTCGAACTAGAGCTGCCTGAACCTGAGGCGTCCTGCTGCTGGTCGTCGTCGTCCTGCTGCTGGTCGTCGTCGTCCTGAGGCGCCGCCTGCTGCTGCGCTGCCTGCTCTGCATCGTCCGCCATCCTACTCCTCCTCCCCCTCCTCCTCCTCAGGAAACCGCCCACCATATTTGTCCAACAACCTGCAATTAAGAGTAAACAAATAAGCACATATAAAAAGATGTATTTAAAAACAGGTGCGAAATAAAAAGTCATATAGCATTACATCGATTAAAAATAATCTTCATATGTGTCGGGGTTAGCCGGATCATAACTCTCATCATCACTATCAAGCATTTCAATCTCCACACCATCGGAAGACGCAAGTTCGTCAGTAATGTCATTGCCTTCAAGGATTACTAAGTCATTATCATTTTGCACCTCATCCTCCTCCTCATCAACAACCATTTCAATATCTACGTCCATTCCGATAGCTTCGGTTAAGTCTATCTCAAATCGCCCTTCTAGCCCATCTTCTTGGAAGAACTCTCCATCATATGTGTCCGGGTCTAAGTTGTAATCTTCATCGTTAGGAACAGGTAACCTCCCGTGCGGCGATACCTTATACACAACATCCCAACCCTTAAGATGTTCTTTCGTTTGACACGCATATGGGAGATAATACACTTGTGTGGCCTGTTGGGCAACGATATAGACATCGTCTCCTGCTAAGGTGGAATCTTGTCGAATTTCGACTATCCCAAGATTAGAATGTGTCCGTCTCGTCACTTGAGGGTCAAACCAATGACATTTGAATATCACTGGAGTAAGAGGTTTGGAACCATAAAAATTGAGCTCATATATTTCTTCGATTCGTCCAAAATAATCGACATTGTCAAGGCCCGGCGTAAAGACCCCAGAACACGTTGTTTTCCGATTGGGCCGACTTTTGTCGTAGTGTGTTGTGCGAAAACGGTATCCATTGACGTCATACCCAGAATATTTCTTGACCCTATAAGCAAAGCCGTTGGCTACTTGTCTCAATTCGGCACTCATAGACGGATCTCTTTGGCCCTGCAAGTATTCGCAAGTTAAAAGACGCTAAATTGAGTTTAAAGACGTATCTCTTTTACAAACTAAGCACGTACCTTATGTTTGAACCAGGAAATGAAATCGGGCAACCCATTTCTCGCACCCTTTCTAAGAAGAGCGTCATATTCCTGTGGAGTGGGGTCCCTTGATCGACGCCAGAATTCATGAAGAAATTGTTCCATGTATAGCGTCACCTCTTCAAGGTTGGTCAATACGTATAGCATGATATGCCGCCACTCTTCATGTGTCAGGGTCTTGGTGGTCGAGCCACTTGCGCTTCCGAGTTGGCCTCAAAATATGCTAAGGTTCGATTCATTGTCGCCATCATTGTAACGAGGGGGTGGATTATGCACGCTCGGCAGTTTGTCACCATAATAAGTTGTTGTGAAGTTTGAGACCTCCTCTAGAATGTATGCCTCTGCAATGGAAGCCTCGATTTTGCATTTATTTCTACATTTCTTTCGAATAGTCTTTAGACATCTCTCGATTGGATAGCACCAACGTCCCTGCACGGGGCCCCCCATTCGTGCCTCATAGGGGAGATGAAGAATCAAATGCTGCATTGGATTGAAGAAGCCAGGTGGTAATATCTTCTCAAGCTTACACAGTAACACGGGGGCCAATCTTTCCAAGTCTGCAACCACGGTCCGAGATAACTCTTTTGCACAAAGCTGACGGAAGAAATAGCTCAACTCTGAAAGCGCTAGCCAGACATGCTCAGGGACATAGCCTCGAACCATCGCAGGAAGAATCCGTTCAATCCATATATGGAAGTCATGACTCTTCATCCCTAAGACTCGCATAGTAGATAAGTTCACCTCCCTACTCAGGTTAGCTGCATATCCATCAGGGAACATCAACATCTTTATCCACTGAAGTACTTCCTTCCTCTGGGCCCTGCTTAGGACGAAATCGGCCTTAGGCCTTCTCCACGTCTTTTCGCCACTTGGCGGCTTCATCTCTAGTTTTGGTCTATCACATAACGCTGCCAGATCCACTCTTGCCTTCACATTATCCTTTGACTTATCAGGAATGTCCATAATTGTTGCCCACAGTGCCTCGGCAACATTCTTTTCAGTGTGCATCACGTCAATGTTGTGTGGAAGGAGCAGGTCATCATAATAGGGGAGCCGAGTCAAGCCAGACTTATGTGTCCACATATGCTGCTCACCATATCCCACAAAACCACCTTCTGTATTGGCCACGAGCCCATCTATCTGTTGACGAATTTCGGCACCAGTCATCGTTGCAGGTGGGCGGTCTGTCACTACGACACCTTTCGTAAAGTTCTTGATGTCTAGGCGGAATGGATGGTCAGCAGGAAGAAATTGTCGATGTTTATCGAAGGACGAATATTTGCCACCCTTTTTCAACCAAATGAACCTGAGAGCTTCCTTGCAAACTGGGCATGGGAATTTACCGTGAACACACCAGGCACAGAATAGCCCATACGCCGGTAAGTCATGCATGGAGTACTGGTACCAAACATGCATTCTGAAGTTTGTCTTCGTAGCTCGGTCATATGTCCATACCCCTTCCTCCCAGGCACGTACCAATTCATCGATCAAAGGCTCCATGTACACGCCCATTTTGTTCCCCGGGTGTCCGGGAATTATCAACGACACGAATATATTCTGCCTTTGAAAGCACACACCAGGGGGGAGATTGATTGGGATAACAAACACGGGCCAACATGTGTACGGGGCAGCGCTCATTCCATAGGGATTGAACCCATCTGTGGCCAACGCAACACGTACATTACGAGCCTCTTCGGCTTTCTCACGGTGAATGTCATCAAAGTGTTTCCATGCTTCACCATCTGACGCGTGCACCATCTTGTCAGGATTGTATCGTTTTCCATTTTTGTGCCATGTCATCTGTTTCGCGGATTCCTCTGTCATGTAAAGACGCTGGAACCTCGGTATGAACGGAAGGTGTCGTAGGATTGTCAAGGGGATGTCGAGCTGCCTCTTCTGTCCATCACCAGAGTCTACCTCCATAAACCTAGACGAATTACACTTGGGACAGTACTTTGCCTCCGCGTATTCTTTCCTAAATAGCACGCAGCCCTTCGGACAAGCATGAATCTGCTCATACGTCATCTTAAGTGCACGAAGTAGTTTCTGTGCCTCGTACATGCTCTTTGGCAGAACGTGATCATCCGGAAGCAGACTCCCAATAACTGTCAACAAGCCATCGAATGCATCTCTACTGATGCTGTACTGCGACTTGAACGCCATTACACGCCCAATGGCATCCAGTTGAGAAACCTTTGTCTGGCCGTGAAGGGGCTTCTGTGCCGCGTCGAACATGTCGTAGAACGCCTTTGCAGTCGGCTCTGGCTCGTCATCCATACATCCTCCCGTGTACTGTGCCTCCTGATAGTCGTTCAACATATCCGCTACCCCCGCATCCGCGTCATAATCCTCGACACGTTGTCTCAGCACCTCTTCTCTCGTACGATGCGCTTCACCATGAAATATCCACCGAGTATAGCCCGGCGTAAATCCATTCTTCCAAATATGTTCTACCATGGTCTTCTTTGGTTTTCTTTTCCGGTTGTCACATTTGCTGCACGGGCATGGGACTAGACTCGCTCCTTTAGCAGCTTCGCCATATGCCCGTTCCACGAAATCATCGGTCTTTCTAATCCATTCAGTGGTGACATCGTTCCTTCCTCTACGGCCCTGTACATCCACTCACGGTCCTCCATCCTCTAACATATATAACCGAGTATAGTTTAATATAGACATGTAATGCATGTACACTACGTTCCTACCTTCTAATAGGTGACGATAGGTCCTAATCCCACCCGCGGTTGCGTAGATGGAGTTAGTTTTCATGCTCTACTCCGATCCGAGATAGAATTTCGGCAGCACCTCCCCGCTGTTCTCCGGATACACGTCCTGGCAGGGAGAGTGTACTATCCGGAGAACAACAGGGAGGTGACGCCGAAACTCTATCTCAGACCGGAGTAGAGCATGAAACTAACACCATCTACGCAACCGCGGGCTGTCCAAAAAACGTGGACAATTCGAAACTGATACATTTGTAGATATGCAAAGATCTGCATATCTACACCGTATCACTTTCGAACGGGAGACGCCTAACTGGGTTAGGTGATCTATGACCATGATGCGGATGTAGAGGTTATACCTAGGGTGGCGGTGGAGTCAGGCTAGTGGGGCTGTGGCGGGTCGGTGCAGTGGCGACGGGACGCGGTGCAGGGAGACCCGCAGCGGCTAGGAAGACAAGTATCTTCTCTGTAAAAAAGAAACACAAGTCTGTTAATACAAAAGCCTAGCAACAGAAAATTTCGGCAGCACCTCCCCTGCACGGGGAGGTTTCAAAATCCTGCAAATAAAACTATCAGCATGATGGCTGACATCCACGCATAATTCAACGGCACGATGGCCGGCAATCCACAATACTACATATTAACCTAATCATGCACGTATATAATTAACTTAATATTAAAACTAATCATTTCATATAAATCATACACGTATAACATAAATCAAGTAATCACCTTAGAGGTTTCGGCACGGGCGAGGCGACGGGGCGCGGGCGAGACGACGGGGCGCGGGCGAGACGACGGGTCGCGGGCGAGGCGCCTGGCGGGCGAGGGCATGGCGGGGAAACGGCGGGGTCACGACGAGGAGTGCGGCGGGGGCACGGGCGGGGGCGGTGGGCGAGGAAACGGCGGGGGCACGGGCGAGGGCGAGGGGTTAGGCGAGGGGCACGACGACGGGCGAGGGCGCGACACGACGAGGGGCACGGCACGGCGAGCGCGAGGGCGAGCGCGGGCACAACACGACGAGCGCGGACACGGCACGGCGAGCGTAGTCACGGCTCGGCGAGCGCGGGCACGGCACGGCGAGCGCGAGGGCGCGACACGACGAGGGGCACGGCACGGCGAGCGCGAGGGCGAGCGCGGGCACAACACGACGAGCGCGGACACGGCACGGCGAGCGTAGGCACGGCACGGCGAGCGCGGGCAACGGCACGGCGAGCGCGGGCACGGCGGGCGCGGCTTCGGCGAGCGCGAGGGCGAGCGCGGGCGCGCGGCGGCGGCACGGGAGCGCGCGCGGGCGAGGGCGCGCGGCGGCGGGCACGGGAGCGCGCTCGGGCGAGGGCGCGCGGAGGCGGCGCGGGCACGGGCGCGCGGCGGCGCGGGAACGCGCACGGCGGCGCGGGAGCGCGCACGGGCGCGCGGCGGCGGCGAGGGAGCGCGCACGGGCGCGCGGCGGTGGCGCAGGCGAGGGGGCACGGCGGCGGCGCGGCGCGGGCGCGGCGACGGTGAGGGCGTGGCGTCGGCGGCGGCGTTGAGTGAGTGAGAGAGAGAGTGAGGAAGATGCCCGCTGGCCGTTGTATGTAGGGCGCTTTGCCGAGTGCCCGTGATCTGGCACTCGGCAAAGTTTTTTTTTAATTTTAAAATAAGCTTTGCCGAGTGCCAGATCGCTGGCACTCGGCAAAGCCGTCTTTGCCGAGTGTCCCTTGGGCGACACTCGGCAAAGACTCTTTCCCTATTCTTTGCCGAGTGCCACGCAACTGGCACTCGGCAAAGGAAGCTTTGCCGAGTGTCTTATCCAGACACTCGGCAAAGTATATTTTTATTTTTTTGATTTTGTCTCCCAAACTTTTTGTGGTATGTTCCTACACTATGTAGACCTACATGTATCATTTGTGGACAATTATAACATAGTTTTCAATCGTTAGTAGATTTAGTTCGTTTTTTGAAATTCTTCGGAAAATTCAAATTTGAACTGCAGGTCACTCGAAACTTGGAAAACCGTGCATGAAAAAATGATATTCATGTTACTTAGCATAAGTTACGACCGATTTCAGAAGCGTACCGGAAACTTCGAGCAACATGCTCACTAAACATGGCCGTCAACTTGGCATGCACATGTTTAAAAATTGTATAAAACACAAACAAAGTCAGAAAATCATGAAACTTGTCCACGTGTCATGATATCATATGTAGAGGCTGTGATAAAAAATTTAGAATGTTTGGACAAAGTTGTGAGACACTATGTGTAGAAACCTAAGAGGACTACACATGAAATCATAGAGTTTCAATGTGAATCTAGAAGGTTTCTACACATAGTGTCTCACAACTTTCTCCAAACATTCTAAATTTTTTATCACAGCCTCTACATATGATATCATGACACGTGGACAAGTTTCATGATTTTCTGACTTTATTTGTGTTTTATACAATTTTTAAACATGTGCATGCCAAGTTGACGGCCATGTTTAATGAGCATGTTGCTCGAAGTTTCCGGTACGCTTCTGAAATCGGTCGTAACTTATGCTAAGTAACATGAATATCATTTTTTCATGCACGGTTTTCCAAGTTTCGAGTGACCTGCAGTTCAAATTTGAATTTTCCGAAGAATTTCAAAAACGAACTAAATCTACTAACGATTGAAAACTATGTTATAATTGTCCACAAATGATACATGTAGGTCTACATAGTGTAGGAACATACCACAAAAAGTTTGGGAGACAAAATCAAAAAAATAAAAATATACTTTGCCGAGTGTCTGGATAAGACACTCGGTAAAGCTTTCTTTGTCGAGTGCCAGCTGCGCGGCACTCGGCAAAGAAGCATCTTTGCCGAGAGCCGACGGTTGGCACTCGGCAAAGACTGACGGCCGTCAGCTTTGGGACGGCCGCTGACGGCCCTTTGCCGAGAGCCCCCTTTGCCGAGTGTTTGACATGTATTTGCCGAGTGTGGACCTGTACCGAGTGTCCTACGCTCGGTAAAGACGCTCGTTACCGAGAGCCGAGCTTTGCCGAGTGCGGCTCTCGGCAAAGCCATCGTTGCCGAGTGCCCGAGAAAAGGCACTCGGCAAAGCGTCCGGCACTCGGCAAAGGCTCGGATTCCGGTAGTGCCGGGGAGTAGATCGAGGCCGGAAAGGAAGCAAAAGTTACAGCTCGATCGCTTCGATCTCCATGTGTGGACGGCCGGCCTGCCTTTCCATAATTTTTCATGCAAGTGGATAAGATGTTGTGTCTGTCGGGCCCCACGTCTCCAGGATGCATGGGAAAGGGGAAAAAAGAAGAAGCAGCCAGGCGTTCAATCGATGGATCGGACGATAATGCGGTCTATATATCGTGCCATTGCATCGAGCAATGTGATGTGATGTGATGTGCGCAAGATCGATCAGTAGTAGTAGATCGTCCGCATGAAATTGAGAGGCCCCTCCTCCACTCAAGTCATGCATGGTAAAGGCCTGCTAATGGCAAAAAAATCCAATCCACTCCCACTCATAACTAAATATAATAACTTTGATATCCATCCCACACCCACCCTAAAATATAAGAAAGAAATTAAATCTAACCCATCCAATAATATTATTGAACACAAACCAACCCGTAATTGGGTGGAAACCCTGTAGATTCAGCTTATTGTTTCACATCAAGCCAACTGCATACACATACACCGATATACGCTGACAATTTTATAGGTAGTTTCAATGACGTACAAAAAAACATAGTCCACAACATAAAAAACAGTGACAATAATATTATACACTGATACAAAAAAAAACAAGGTTGGTCGATGAACATTTAGGTCTGGAGAAAATAACAAAAAACATATGTTAAAGATCCTTAATAAACAATTATCTTTTTGGCAAGGAATACAAACTAGCAGCTGACCCATCTGAGTATATTGTATAATTTAACAAAAAAAATATGTAGCTATAGGGGCTTGAACACACACCCACGTATATGAGAGACTTAAACAAACCAACCTAGCCAACGTAGTTGCAATTTTATTGTGTTATATATTGAATTATTATACTTAATATATATAAACTATTATCTTTAAAATTAAAAATGTAACTGTGTCGTGCCTGTGCCAGCACTATGGTTCGAGATGGCGGCCCAGGCACGACATTATACTAGCCAGGCCGAGTCGTGCCTGGACCGTGCTTTTTTGTATCGTGCCTAGACTGGTCCATCGTGTTAGTGCCAATTGGCAATCTATAGCGCCAGGGGACAGGGGATAGGGGGCGTCAGCGTCTAAGTGTGAAAGTGTCTAATTAGCGTTGGGCGTCAGCAGGAGCCAGGGAGCTCCGTCCGCCGAGGCGAAGACTTGGGGAGAGAGGAGACCCCGGTCGCCGGGGCAGGGAGCAGGATGCGATCGTTGGTGCACAGGTGAAGACATGAGGAGTTAGGGTTGAGTTCGGTATATTGGGACTTAGGGACTAAGTTGGGAGTCGACTCAAATACAGTCCTATGGTCTACGGATAGGTGAAGACCCATAGAAGCCCACGCGACCCATAGAAGCCCACGCCTATGCAAAACCATCTACACCCATGCGTATCAACCATTTTGACCCACAATACAAAATAAACCCACCTAAACCAACCCATTCACAATTAAAATTCATCACAACCCACCAAAATAAATCCATTTTTTAAACCCATCTAAAATACCGGCTTACATCCACTCGGTTCGCAGAACAACGGTAATACATCGGCACATGAAGAAATTTGCTGTGTACAAATTATTCTTGGCAGGCCGGGGCGCCGCCTCACGCTTGCGGGCTGCGGCTATAGCTGCCACCCTCTTGCATTGTGCACTGCATGCACACCTGCCGTTCGTTGCTGGTTGGCGGCGCTTTCCAAGTCTGACAGCACACTGCTGTCACGCCGCATGTGGTCGGGGGACGCAGCAGCCGCGCGCAAATGTACATCGTATTCATTTCGTGGAAGGCACGAATGCTAAAACATAAAACCAACATCCAATAGTACGTACGCCCCCGGCCCGGCCGGCTAGCTAGGCTACAGAGTTGCGAGATCATATCCAGCGCAAATCACACGCGAGTGCATGTGTGCAAGAAATCAAAGGGGTCGGGCCCGCTACACTACACACGCACGGGCGCGTGCGATGCGAGTGCGACCGTACGTGTGACTGCGCGCGCGCAAGTGTGGATCAAATGATCTATTCTAAACAGACAAACAGCTGCACTGCATAGGCAGCAGCATACACGCGTGCGGCGCTGACGTACGTGCAGGATGGAGACTGACACGATTCGACCCTTTTGCTTCACTTCTCTCAAGAGATCCACACTCGACAGATATATACTGCACTGCATAAATAAGATCTACTACCAGTTGCTAGCTAGCGCCGTCGACAAAAATGCACCCGAAAATTAACACAACCTCTCTCTCTCTCTCTCTCTCTCTCTATATATATATATATAGGGCAGGTATAACGGGAGCCCTGGGCTTCCAATAGTTAAAGGAAGCCCAGGCCGACCACCCCTGCAAACTGGTTCAACCAGCGCGCCCAAACAGGCTGTCGGGTGCGCCACCTGTCCCACGTCTGTTAGCGCAAAAAAAAGGAATGCATGCATGAGTCAAACACGATCCAATGCATGCGCATAAATTTAGGAAAGATATGTGCGGCAGTTTCTGTTTTTAAAATCCTTTATTTCCTCCATAAATTTAGGATCGCTGCAACAGCCATGCAGCTAGACGCGTAAGGACCATTTTATGATATATACTGAGACTAAATATGCTACACTGTGTTAATAATTATGCAATTCGATATACTGCGTAAAAATCTGTTACCAGCTGCATGCACACGAATTTATGATAAAAATAATATGCAATGAAAGGAAATGAATTACACGCATAGAAACAAAAAATCGTATTTAATGTTTTATTTCCTTCATAAATATAAGATCCCTCCAACAGCCATGCAGCTAAAACACATTAAATCTAGTTTATGATATATACTGATACAAATTATACTACATGGTGTAGGTATTTATGCAATTCGTTACACTGCATAAAAAATCTGGCATGTTGTTCACTGGTGGACGCACCTCCGGGTTGGAGCGTAATAACCTTAAGTTTTGAGCATAAAATCCCTCAATTATAAGCGTATATACCGAGCCAATATGAGAGGTTGATAGCTCTAATAGGTTGTTATTACGATCCTATTTTTATGGCAGATCCGAAAAACATGGCAGTCGCATGCATGCGGTTATACAGATCCTAAAATTATGGCAAAATGCATGCATGAGTCAAACACGTTCCCTTGCATGCGCGTAAATTTAGGAAAGATATGTGTGGCGGTTTCTATTTTAAATGCTTTATTTCCTCCATAAATTTAGGATCGCTGCAACAGACATGCAACTAAAACTCGTAATGACCATTTTATGCTATATACTGATACTAAATATGCTACACTGTGTAGATAATTATGCAATTCGGTATACTGCGTAAAAATCTGCTACAGGCTGCATGCACACGAATTTATGATGGAAAGAATGTGCAATGAAAGGAAATGAATTGCATGCATAGAAACAAAAAATCACATTTAATGTTTTATTTCCTTCATAAATATAGGATCCCTCCAACAGCCATGCACCTAAACGCATTAGAACTAGTTTATGATGTATACTGAAACAAATTATACTACACGGTGTAGGTATTTATGCAATTCCTTACACTGCGTAAAAAATCTGGCATGTTGTTCACTGGTGGACGCATCTCCGGGTGGAGCGTAAAAAACTTAAGTTTTGAGCATAAAATCCCTCAATTATAAGCGTAAATACCGAGTCAATTAGAGGTTGATAGCTTTAGTAGGTTGTTATTACGATTCTATTTTTATGACAGATCCGAAAAATATGGCAGCCGCATGCATGCAGTTTCTATTTTTATACAGATCCAAAAATTATGGCAAAATCGTGGGAGTTTCCATTGCATGCGCGCAAATTAAGAACAGCATAAATCAAGGAATTGCCTTTCCAATGTGCATGCAGTAAACTGATATACGAAATCTGTGTTAAAGCATAAAATCATACAGTTTTTAGCGTAAATAATACATGTGGTAGGCATAAAACACAATAAACGAAAAGAAAAAATGCGCCGGATCAGAGGATGTCACGCGCGATCATCGCTGCGCGCATCTCGCCCCTTCCGTGACGTCGCTCGCTCGAACATCGCGCCTCATGCGTCGCCGTCGCTACTCGCACGTCGACGGGCGTCGCTTGCTCGCCGGCCTTGGAAGTGCCGCCTCCTCGGGGCTTCGGGGACGCCGCCGCTTGCCTGCACAAGGGCCTCGCTGCGGATCGAGAAACCTCCGCCACCGCGCGTCGAGGTAATGGAGTTGCGGCCACTGGCCTGGGATCCGCCGCCGCTCGCCCTCTAGATCGGGGGCCGCTACCGCCGGCCTGGGAACCGCCGCCACCGCATGTCGAGGTCGGGGAACCACGGCCACCGCCGCGCGCGCTATCGGGCAACCGTCGTCGCTAATGAATCGAGATGGGGCGTGAAAAACTGAACCCTAGCACTCCGGGTCCTGTTTTATAGACGTCCGGATGTGGTCCGGCTCGACCGGATTGCACTGTCTGGCCCGGGCTTCCTTTAGTTATTGGAAGCCCAGGGCTCCTAATATACAATCTATATATATATATATATGACATTCAATAGGATATATGAAGCCCCAGCCACCCACCACTGGACCAGCCTGCCCGCTAGCCCACTTCCCGCATGCGTATCATTCCTTGCATGCGCACAATTTATTTCTATTTGTATGCACGAGAAATTAGAAAACGTATCCGTTAACTGTTGCATTCATGGAAACAAAAAAATCCTGATATGAATGCTTTATTCAGTCCATAAATATAAGATCTCTATAATAACCAAGCAACTAGGCTCATTAAAAACATTTTATGATATATACTAATACTAATTATGTTAAATGGTGTAGGTATTTATGGAATACGGTACGCTGTTGTGATATCCTGGCCCTGGGATGGTGATATCCTGACCCAATGCTTAATAGAATTAATAGAGTATCCATACCAACAAGGTCCATCTTCTTTTTCGGAATCGAAGCCTATCTCAAAAAAAGAACCTCCAAGTTAAGTGTGCTTGGCTTGGAGCAATTTGGGATGGGTGACCGGCTGCGAAGTATTCTCGGGTGCACATGAATGAGGACAAAGTGCACACTAAAGACTCGTGTTGGTCTGTGGGGGGCAATATATGATCCTAGAGAGCTGCTAGGAGTAAGAACCGCCGATCCAGGGATTGGACGGGGTGTTACAAATGATATCAGAGCCGACTCTCGCGGTTTCACGGGCGTGTGTGGGTTAGGGGTTCGGGTATATGGCGCATGTGGGCCCAGAGTGGTCACATGGCATGGCATATGACAACACTAGACACACAGACATGGCTAAGAGGGGAGGTTTCTGGATTAGGGTTGAGCGACGAGGACGTCGGTCTTCTAAGAGAGTGGATTATGATATCCTGGCCCCTGGGATGGTGATATCCTAGCCTAAGGCTTAATAAAATTAATAGAATATCCATACCAACAAGGTGCATCTTTTTTTGGAAGCCTATCTCAAAAAAAACCTCCAAGTTAAGCGTGCTTGGCTTAGAGCAATTTAGGATAGGTGACCGACCGGGAAGTTTTTTCGGGTACGCATGAGTGAGGACAAAGTGCGTACAAAAGACTCGTGTTGGTCTGTGGGGATAATATATGATCCTAGAGAGCTGCTAGGAGTAAGTACCGCCGATCTAGGGATTGGACGGGGTGTTACAACTGCTTAGAAAATCAGTTTACTGCTGCATGTGCACAAATTTAGGATGACAAGAATGTGCGTTGAGAGGAAATGGATTGACATGTATGGAAACAAAAAAATCTGATTTAAATACTTTATTTCCTCTATAAATACAGGATCTCTCCAACAGCAATGCAGCTAGGCTCGTTGGAACCAGTTTATGACATATACTAATACTAATTATGCTACACGGTATAGATAGTTATGCATTATAGTACACCGCGTAAAAAATCTTTCCTACTGCATGTGCACAAATTTAGGATGACAAGAATGTGCGTTCAAAGAAATAGATTGCCATGCATGGAAACAATAAATCTGTTTTAAATGCTTTATTTCGTCCATAAATGTAGGATCTCTACAACAGCCATGTAACTAGGATCGTTGGAACCAGTTTATAACATATGCTGATATTAATTATGCTACATGGTATAGATATTTATGCAGTGTGGCACACCGCGTAAAAATCTGTTTCCTGCTGCATGCGCACAAATTTTTAGATGACAAAAATGTGCGTTGAAAGGAAATAGATTGACATGCATGGAAACAAAAATCTGATTTTCAATGCTTTATTTCGTCCATAAATATAGGATCTCTCCAACAGCCATGCAGTTAGGCTCGTTAGAACTAGTTTATGATATATACTGTTATTAATTATACTACATGTGGAAGTTATTTATGCATTGTGGTACACTATGTAAAAATCAACAAACGTTTACATAAAATGTGAATAGAAATATCATAAACATACAAAATATGTAAGGAGAGCCATGAACTGACAATGTATCATAAAAACCTATTGACGTTGGCATAAATATATAATGTCACATAAAAACAGGACCGTCGATCCACCACCGCTCACGCTTGGGGAATTCTATCATCGCCACTCGCGCCTAGGGAAGGCTGGCGTCGTCGCCGGAGGTGGGACGCCAACGGGTGCCACTTCGAGGCACGTGCCTCCGAGGAGCCGATGTCACGCGTGTACCTCTGTGATCCACTGCCTCGTGCGTGTCTCCCAGATCTGCCGCGGTCGCGCTCCCTCAGGGCCACCACCGCCGCTGCTGAAGCCTACTGCGCCTCGCGCAACCATCGTTGCCACCGGGCCTGTGGTGCGTCGCCATCGCTCAATCCTAGGGGAGCGTCGCCGCTAGTCGCCCTCCTCGTGATGCCACCGCCGGTAGCCCCCGAGATCGTCGCCGCTCGCACGCCCAAGGAAACTGCTGCTGCTGCCACTCGCTCACCCGAGGTGATAGGAACGGGGTGCCCGATCTTCCGTCAGGTGTAGGTAACTATCGATTTGGTGGAGATGTCACGCAGATGATCTGGCTTCCAATCAACACGACTAGAACCCCGCAATCGCAGCACCACTTCTCCTCTGGTTATCAACCGTGCGCTACGCGATTGACCTCGCCACGAGGGCTAATCCTTGCCTGCGAATTGAAGACACAAGCAAGAACAAGAAAGAACACAATCTGGAATATTGCGGATGAATGATTAAGCTCACAAGTTGGGGTCTTACAAACCGATCTACGGCGGTTGTTCTCGACAGATCTAACTTAAGCAAAACCCACCTCTAACAAGGATGTGGCGGCTATTAATAAAGACTCTAGGGCTATGCAAACCCTGGACGCGCCCCTAATAGGCTCAACGAAGATACATGGCCCAAAAAGCCCAAAAGACGGTGTCCCAGCGCCGGAACAGATTCTGAACGTCAACTTGGGCCTCCATCTTGATCCCGACGTCCTAGCTAGTCCTCCCCTTCATTCCTAAGTACAATTAAATCATTAGGTAGCATAATACTCTCAAATGCACAAGAATAATTACTTAGGAACGAGATCACCTATAAATTCAATTGTCGAGCGCGTGCGCGAGTAATTGGGTAGTCAACTTGAAAAGTGTTGTTTGTATCCATGGGAGTGATGTCCTCATCATCCTCCCCCTCTTGAAGTGGAGTCGCCCTCGACTCAAGCTCATCTTCTTCTCCCAAATATGGCTTTAAATCTGAAATATTAAAGGTGGGACTAATCCCAAACTCGGGGGGCAACTCAAGTTTATATGCATTGTCATTAATCTTCTCCAAAATTTTAAATGGTCCAACAGCACGATTGGGCAAGCTCGCTCTAGGAATCAAATCAATCTGGTGCTCAATCCCACGGATGGGAGGAAGTCCTGGAGGTAACTCAGAGGAAAAAACATCTCGGAACTGCTGCAAAAGGTTAGTCACAAATGCAGGCAAAGTGCTAGCAATATCATCAATAGAAAAGAAAGCATCTTTGCAAACCAAGGCATAGCAACAAGCATCGGTAGCACGAGTTTCAAGAAGATCAGGTTTAGTAGCAAGCATGATAGGAGCTTTCAATTTAATTTGTTGCTGAATTTCTGTCACATTAGTTGGTTCCTTATGGGTACTTGTAGCTCTATCGTTATCAGCTTGTACAATTTCAGCAAGAGTCAAAGGTAGAAAAGTAATGTTTTTATCTTTATGCCTAAAAGTGTATGTATTACTCCTACCATGGTGACGTGCATCAGTATCATATTCCCATGGTCTACCCAACAAAAGAGAACAAGCTTCCAAAGGTACAACATCGCAATCCGCATAATCAGAACTCACCAAATTGATCCACTGAATGTGGTATGGATGTGGCCGTGGACGTGTGGTCAGGTCAAGCTTCTTCTTGACCAAATCTGAACTCACCAAATTATTGCAGCTTCCACCATCAATAATAACACGTGCACGCCGATTCTCGATGGAGAAGAAAGTCTGGAACAAATTATGGCGTTGCTGCTTGTCTGATGATTCAGGCTGAGAACTAAGAACACGCTGCACCATGATGCTTCAAAGGTTCACCGTAGCATCAGCACCAAGCATGGTATCATCATTAGCAGCAACATCACTAGAGTCATCATCGTCACCCTCATCATCGGAAGCACTAATGTAGCCATCATCCGTAGCAATGTATGTTCGCTGACTCGGGCAATCCTTCTTCACGTGACCAATCCCATGACAGCAGTGGCAAACAATACCCGAAGAATGACCACTAGAAGGTGCTGCAGGTGCTGGTGAATTCTGTTTCTTGGCGGGTACCTGCAAAGGAAGGTTACCAACATGTGCAGCAGGTGTCGAGGGAGTATGACTCGAGGCAGGTGTGTGCATCCGTGATGCAAAGGAGGCACCAAAAGTAGCCCTCGGTCGATGTTGGCGTCCCTGCAATTCCTTCTCTGCAAGCATAGCAAACTGGAACAACTTGTTGACAGTGTTAAATTCTTTGTAATCCACAATGTCCTAAATGTCACGCCGCAAACCTGAATAAAAACGACAAAGAGCGTCCTCATGTCCCTCTACTATCCCACAACGCTGCAATCCCTTCTGAAGCTCAGCATAATAATCTTGAACAGATTTATCCCCTTGCTCTAAACGCATCATTTTCTTACGCAATTCTCTATGATAAGATGGGGGAACAAATCTATCGCGCATAGCTACCTTAAGATCTTCCCAAGTCGTAGGTGCTCTACCATCCCCAACTAGACTAGTCCACCAGACAATAGCAAAATCTTTAAATTCACTAGTGGCTTGTCTAACTTGATGTCGTTCAGGTACAAGGTGGGCAGCAAATTTCTATTCTATCGTCATCTCCCAATCAAGATATCCCTCAGCATCATAATGACCCAAAAAAGATGGTATAGAAAATTTAATCTTAGCATAAGGGTCGTCAGGAGCACGATTGTTATTACCTTGCTGGCGGTGTGGCATACCTTCTGTGTTTTGATGAAGACGACGACGGAGGCACAAATCTCTGGTGGCCGCTTCATCATAATTACCTTCTTCATCAAACACCGCATCATCGGGAAGACGTGGACGAGGAGGTGGTGGTGGCGGTGCTTGTTGTCGCGTCTCCAACACAGCAAGTCTGTCGACGATCTGGGACAATCGTCGATCCAGCCTCTCGTAAGTCTTGCCAAGGTTCATGTCAATGAAGGCATCATGCACTGACTTGTGGACCGTCTCCTCCATTTGCTCCTTCAGGAGCTTGTTGTTTGCCTCAAGATCTTGGCGGCTAACACATTCATCGAAGTCTGTATGGATCCTTGCTTCTTCGTCATCACCTGCCATCGAAACACAAAAACAGGAAACAAACAGTGACGGTTATCCCTAATAATTTCACTACACGCTCCTCTCAGGTGGAACACAGGAACACACTCTAATGTATCTTACCAAGCTCTTATAAGTGTCTGACGAAATACAAGCAAAGGATGGTACAATCGGAGGATGGTTCGTGATACTTACCAAGAGGTAGTGAAACCATGATTGCAAGGTCAAATCTGTATTGATCAGAAGATATAGTATGGGGAGCTGTAGGACAGGCACAATATGTATGTGAATGTGGAACAAAATCAAGTGCAGATGAGCGAAGTTCAATAAATATCCAAAGCACAAGTCACAATTGCTGGCTAAGAGATGTATCCGAGGCATAGCGCAACAAGTTGGAACAAAGAACAATGGAACTAGCAGAATGGCAGTACCGTAAATATTGTACTAGCGAGGCCAAAAAGGCACTAGTAGGAATCACATGTGATTTTGTTTTTCTTTTTTGTATGATTTTTTGATATTTTTCTCAGCACAAGAAGCAATAAAATAGGAGCTACACCAAGTTTCACCTAAAACAAAGATCAGATGTGGTCTACAGAAAATCAACAAGTTCTCTGAAAAGCGTGCAAGAGCTTTGACAATTTTTTCTTTATTTTCCTAATTTTTTGACAATTTTATCGAAACCGAACAGGCCGAAGGCGAGTTTGGCTGGCCTCAGAATCACATCACCAAGCTCCTGTAAAAAATTTAGATTTTTTTGGACACCCGAGCGGAAAGTTATGCCCGATTTAAGGAAGGTACCTCAAGTTATGTTTTTGGAAAGCACGACTAGAAGGCGGCGGTTAGGACAAAAATTCCCTATCTACAATCACAGCGATTAATGGGGTGGATCGACTTGTGATCTGGGTAATGGTGGATGGAATAGCGGCGTATCTGCAATCTATCTAGGGCTGGCGCGGCGACGGCTAGCGAGGGCAAGTCGATTAATGGATGGATCGACTTGTGATCTGGGTAATGGTGGATGGGATAGCGACTAGCGAGGGCAGTTGATCTACGACGAAGATACACCCTAAACCAGAAACACGACTCGACCACGGACACGAATTGAACAAAGACAAACTGAAAACGAAATTGCAAAGGCTAAACAAGGGTTCTAGGACAGTGGAATTTTTTATATGGCAATTATCAGGAGTTATATGATGAAAAACCTAAACTAAACTAGGGTAAGCCTGACGGTAACACCTGAATCTTTGAATACCACTTGATAGGAACGGGGTGCTCGATCTTCCGTCAGGTGTAGGTAACTATCGATTTGGTGGAGATGTCACACAGACGATCCGGCTTCCAATCAACACGACTAGAACCCCGCAATCGTAGCACCACTTCTCCTCTGGTTATCAACCGTGCGCTAGGATATTGTAGATGAATGATTAAGCTATCGAATCAATCGTAGCACCACTTCTCCTTAGGTAACTATCAAATTGAAGACACAAGCAAGAACAAGAAAGAACACAATCTGGAATATTGCGGATGAATGATTAAGCTCACAAGTTGGGGTCTTACAAACCAATCTACGCTGTTCTCGATAGATCTAACTTAAGCAAAACCAACCTCTAACAAGGATGTGGCGGCTATTAATAAAGACTCTAGGGTTATGCAAACCCTGGACGCGCCCCTAATGGGCTCAACGAAGATACACGGCCCAAAAAGCCCAAAAGACGGCGTCACAGCACCGGAACAGATTCTGAACGTCAACTTGGGCCTCCATCTTGATCCCGACGTCCTAGCTGGTCCTCCCCTTAATTCCTAAGTACAATTAAATCATTAGGTAGCATAATACTCTCAAATGCACAAGAATAATTACTTAGGAACGAGATCACCTGTAAATTCAATTGTCGAGCACGTGCGTGAGTAATTGGGTAGTCAACTTGAGGAGTGTTGTTTGTATCCATGGGAGTGATGTCCTCATCACGAGGGAACCGTCGCCCCCACTAAAACCTAATCCCTGGTGGCCCGGGGGTGTTTTTGTAGCCACCCGAACCTAGTGCGGCTGAACTAGATGTCACGTTGAGCCAGGGCTTCCTCTAGTTATTAAAAACCCATGGCTCGAAATATACAAACTATATATATACACACTGTAGTGGTTTATATATATGTCGTGCCGTTTTGATCGGTCGATGGATCGGTCCATCACCATCTGAGATTGACCATCCTCAGCTTCAAGGCGTGTGTTGGTCACTTGTTCTCAAATGCTGTGAATCAAAAACAAGGCAACACAATTGTTAAGTATTAAGGACCTTCGTCCTCCGAAACATTATCTCCCCAAGGATTTAATGATCATCAGATGAAGGTCATAAAAAATATGTCTTCATCATCTTATAGATAAACAAGTATACAAGGAAATGAAGATAGTGAATGTAACTCATTAACTCATTCATATTTTCATTCCATAGAACATAAGTACTAACAAAATCTGTATTACAATGATACCTTCGGCTTGCTCGAAGGTATTGACATGAGAGCGATTACAATCCAACGTGAATAGTACGGTGCTACTGTTTATCTATTTATAGGCACACGACATGGCCGGGTAAAATTACATTGTGACCTTCAACATTTGCTTATAATCGTGACATAAATCGCTAAGGACTAAATAGTATTTTCATCCTTTGTTTGGTTGTAACACTCGGGCTTTAAGGAACAAAGCCGAATGCATCTCATACATGTGCCAAAAGACAACATATATAATAACAGAGTGTATAGAGATAAATGTCACTGTCGAAGAGAAAATCCTCCGGCCAGGTGGCGGAATGCACCCGCCCTAATCCTAGGATGAGGAGGGGGCCTAAGCGTTTTGCCTGTTAGGTGGATTCGGGACAAACACAAGAGGACTCGAGGGATTATAGTGGTTCAAGCCGCTGGAGTGTAACACCCTACCTCCACTGTGTGTAAGTTGTATTGAGTCTGTGAGTATTGAGTCTTTGTAACACTGTGTGCCTTCCCTTTTATAGCTTAAGGGAGGCACATACAAGGATGCTGAGCCTCGACATGCGGGCCCAGGAGCATAATGGTAGGAGTAAATTATGTGAATAGTAAATGCTGACAGTACACAAAGATCCTCCGCCTTAGTAACGCATGAGTAATCAGCGAGGATCATGATGACTGCAGTCCATGTAGCATTGATAGTCAGTAACGTGCGAGTAATGGCACAGCCCGCGTATCATGGACTGGGCACGTCGCCTATCAGTGGAATGGATAGGCGGACATCTTATCCGTAATGAATGCAAAGGCGCACATAGCCTAGAGGCGTCATGCCAGGTTCCGCCCGTTGGCTTATGTCGTGCGCAGTAGGCCACGTGGCAGCATCGGGTCTCCGCCTGAGCGGGGAGCAGGAATGTATGTGGATAGGTCCGGATCCCACCAGACCAGGTCTGGACATGTGTAGGCACCGGACCCCCGCTTGGGCCCTGATTAAGGCCTGGGCGTGCTCTTGTCCTAGAACCCTAGGACCCAACTGTGGGTGGCCCAGACCCCATTCGGGGGGGGGGGGGGTCCGGATCCCATTCCAGGGGTCTGGTCCGTATATGTGGGGGTCCTAGACCAATCTTGGAGGTCTGGACTGTATATCTAGGGGTCCGGCACTTTCCTATGGGGGTCTGGGTTCACTGTTGATACCTTGGAGTATAACACTTTCTCTAGATACGTGGTGGCTCCGAACCCGCCCATGTGCTGGGGTTAGGCGCTGTTGCTGGCCCAGAGTAGTCGCTCGAGGCTGGGGCGAGTCATGGTCTGGTCCCACATACAGCTCTTTTACCACATGACTAAAGATAGCCGTGTGGGTACTGCGTCTTTATACAGTAGCAAGGGGTACCCTAGTTTCAGGGTACCGACAGTGGCCCTCGGGCCCACCTCAGGGGAGGATGCGAGCCTGCAGGTGGGGCCAAAGCTTGCACTTTGCCTCAACATGACCTGATTGGAGATTGGCACGTCGTTTCAGCATGTCTGCTGATGCACCCTTTGTCAATCACCTTCGGTCACGCCAACTGCCATATCTGTCCCCACGGCTGACTGACCCACGGCCCCCACGTCTGGTGGTTTCGTCGGGCCACGCGCGGGGCGCCTCGTTACCACTGCAATGGTTTGAAATATTACCTTTTGTCTTCTGCAGCAACCCCAAGGAGGCGCACTATCGGTGCGTGCGGCGGTTCGCCCTTTCTGCACCCGAAATCCGACGCCCAAACTGTATGACTTGTGGACCCAGGCCCCCGTGTCATAGACTGGGCTGCCTAAATCCTAGGTGCCCGTCGAGCGTGATTTCCATGGCGATTGAGGGTCACGCGGAAGGGTTTCCCTGAACAAGGACTCTGGTTTCCTTGAGAAAGGATTCACCCCGCGTGTAGCAGTTACCCTTTCGCATTCTCTTCCAATTGTTGCGTCCCTTTGTCTTCGTGCTCTCCAGCTCCTTGCCTATGCCGCCGCACACGCCATGGCTTCGCTTGGTCATCCCGACCGCTTTCAGTCTGAGGAAGCGCTTAACCTGGTGCGCGGCCTGCTTGGGTGGAGCGCGCTGGGGCTCACCGGAAGAATCCGTGCCGGCGCCTACCCCTCAGTGATCTCGTCGCCGGGGAGTTCATGATGTTCACCTCCTACATCTCTTGCGGGTTGGCGCTGCCGATCTCGCCCTTCTTCCTGCTACTGCTGGAGGAGTTTGGGCTTCAGCTCCAACACCTCACGCCCCACTCCATCCTCCAGGCGGCCATCTTCGTCCACCTCTGCGAGATGTTCGTAGGTGTGGCCCCCTGTACTTCCCTCTTCCGCTACTTCTTTGTGCTTGTCAAGTCTAGGAAGACTAGGGACCACATCGGTGCCTACTACTTCTAGACGAGGCTAGATCTGGCCGTCGTCTACATCCCCACCCTTGGTGGAGCGAGGTGGGAGAACTGGCGAAGCGACTGGGTGATCGCCAGTGCCAAGGCCAACGATCGCCTCGTCCTACCGTCCGATGGGTCGGCCCTCGACCGCAAGCAGTGGAGGACCAAGTCGTCCCTATCGCCAGAGCTCCTACCCATATTGGACAGGATCAAGGTCTTGGCCACGGACGGCCTGACGTCAATGCACGTGGTCGGCGACCTCCTTAAGCACCGGATCATGCCGCTGCAGAGGAGGCCACGCTTGTGCTGCTGGTTCACCGGCCCGAACGACATCGGCAGGATCCAGCGTGGGCCAGGGACCGATTTGTCCTGGGTCGAGCTAGCTATCCTGGTGGGAGGGATTACCAGGGAGACTTTTGTCCCTGAGTCTCTGATACTCCCCCAGGCCACCCCAGCGCTCTGCGATGACCCATGCTTGAGGACGGCGATCTTGGCCACGCTACCGACCCTCGACGACAGCGGCGTGGCAGTTCGCCAGACCTGCGGCCGGGACCCCCTCCACGGGATCCGGATCTCCGATGCACCGGCTGGAGGTCCCCAGCCCGCCGGTGCGGCCCCAAGCGCTAACCCCGCCGTGGCCCCCTGCCCCTTGGACAAGGGGCAAAGTAGCTGCAAGCAGTGCCTCTGCCCCAGGTAGCTCTGGGGTCAAAGGAGGAGAGGCGACGCAGGCTGCATCGCGCTGACGGGTCGCTTGTTTCGGACCCCCCAGAAGCACCAGAGGACTGCTGGTGGGGCCGAGGAGGTCAGCACCCAGGCCCACGGCGCACAGAGGCGCGTCAGCCCTCCGGTCCCGCCGGCACCACCACCTTCTGGGGTGATCACCCCTAGGGGCACCAGCAATAGCAACAACAGCAGCAGCAGCAACAGCAGCGGTCGCCCCGCTTCTAGGGTCGCTCGAAAGTCCAGGGCCCCAAGTAAGTGTAGCCCTTTTTCCATGAGTCTAATTATCATACCGACAAGTTTTAACCCATCTTCTGATCGCCAGGGCTTCCTCCTCCGCCGCTCCCAAGGCCATGCCTCCTCCGTAAGGTACCAAGCCCATTGATGGGTCTGGCTCTCAGCAGCAGGAATCTGCTGGGAGTGGTGCTGGCGGTCTGCCTCCAGCTGCTGCCAAGACAGCGCCAACAGCTTCCCATGCCCCAGCCGGGGGTTCGGCGGCAGCAGCGCCAGCATCAGGCGGCATGGCAGTGACAGAGGAGGTCCCAGCTGGGGGATCGGCGCCCACTCCTAATATTGTGCCCACTCCCAACACTAGGGGTGACACTGTAGGCGTGTACAGCTCCAACCCCCCGCCTGCACTAGAGGAGATGGAGGTGGTGTTCGGGCGACGGCTCCGGTCGGGTGCCAAAGAAGAAGCCACACCAGTCCCCCTCCCCCGCATGCTGTCCCACGCCCACCAGGTCCTTAGTGACACTGGGGCAGCAATCTTGCGGGAGTGGGAGGCGCTGGAGGCCGAGCACCAGCGCCTCAGCGACTGGTGTACCCAACTGGAGGAGCGCACCAAGTTGGTGTCCCGACAGTTCGCCTCCGAGCGGTCCCAACTCGAGCGGGACCACAAGGAGTATAAGAAGGACCTCCAGAAGGTGTATGCTAGGGAGCTGGAGGCGCATCGGAGGGAAAAGAAGGTGGCCAGGAGAGAGGAGGCCGTCACCCAGAGGGAGGCCCTCACAATGGAATACCAGGCCAAGCTGAGCGCCCTGGACCAAACTCTAAAAGCGCAGCGGGCCCAGCAGGTCAAGGCTGTGGAGAGGGAGAGGCTGCAAAAGTGGCAGCAGGAGCTCGAGGGCAAGGCCAACGACGCTACCCTCGCCGAGGAGAACCTTAAGGCGAAGGAGCAATCCCTGGACAGGCAGGATATGGACCTCGCCAGGCGAGAGACGGATCTCTCCTTCAGATAAGAAATGCTCACCCGATGAGGCGAGTTGCTGGTCGAGCATGAGCTCGAGGCAGAGAAAAAGGAAAGGGAGCTAGAGGAGCAGATCCACCAGTTCAATGCGGCGCAGGCGGCACCGGGTCCCCAGGCGGTGGAGGCCACCAAGAAGGCCCTTGAAGATCTCCAAGCGGAGCACCGTGCCAGGGTCTAGCGCATTGTCACGTGGGCTGACGAGGCAAGCACTTCACTGGTGCCGCTAGGGGTGAGCCCCATCCCAGTGTTGGAGCTACCAGCATCGATCTCTGATGCGCTCCCAGTGCTGGACTTCGCCGCCGATCGCCTCCGGCGCCTAGACTAGATCCTCAGCGCCCGCCTAGAGGCAGAGGGCAGCAAGCTCTGCCGGGCGGTGATTGAATATGTCCTGACATGCTTCCGGAGCCATGACCTCACCATATCCTTGGCGCCGGTGATCGCTGGTCCAGTGGCCACCACAGAAGACGCCGCCCGGGAGAGCGTACAAGACGACGTGGAGCTGGTGGCCGAGCGCTTCCAGCGTGATCCTGCTGACGACGAGTAGTTGTACCTATATAGACAAGGCAAGGGTCCCGCTGGGGAGCGGCTTGTAATAATTTTTGGCCATGAAACATACTTTAAGTACCATTAATCAAACAACAATGAAACTTATCTTGTATGTTATTTATCCTTACTGTGTGTAGCGTTACCAACTCCCCCCTGGTACTTGGCCCCCCTGGGAGGTAGGCTCGACTTGTCGAGGCTGGATACCAGTATACCTAAGAGAAAATTGGTCGCCCGGTCCCTAGGAGGTAGTCTCTACGGTTTGAGACTACCTGCGTCTAGATTAGGACCTGGACCTGCACATAGCTTCGGCTTTGAAGTGTTAGGAGCACACCCATAGTACCCATCGTCTGGTATCTGCCATCCTTTGATTCATACAACAGGATCTGCAAGATTTAGCCTGGGAAGCCAAGCCGTATACCTGGACCCACGGAATCATAGCTCCAAATACTAGGGTACCCCTTGCAGAGTAGTGGAGGTGCAGGCTTAGGGTACGGAACCAGGCTAAGCGGCTACACAGCTCCAGACCACTCCAGGAAACGAGCGCCCATTCTCTAGAACCGGACCCGCAGGTTACCGGACCCCCTGAAGCAGTAGAGGGGTCCTGAACTGCAAGCCTGGCTACTCAATTCGGATGTCATCATACCAGCAAGGGTGGGAACTGTATGGGTGGGTTAGATAAAAAATAATGCTTGAAAACTGTAGCAGAATAAAACCATCACAAAAGCACATCTGGGGGGGGGGGTAAATTTCTTCCTTATAACTTGATATACATGGGTGTAGGCCAACAGGTCGGGCTTACGAGGGCGGACCTCACCGGATTGACGTACACATATGCGCAACCCAGCTACAAAGGAAGAAAACTCAATCCCCCAGTTTTGCTTCTATGGATAGAACTTACAGAGATGCTCTATATTCTAGGGATTGGGAAGAGGTACTCCTTCTGTTGTGGCAAGGCGGACGCACCCGGGTTGGCATATTTCCGTCACCTTGAAGGGTCCTTCCCAACTGGGGGAGAGTTTGTGGAGCCCTTCTCGGTTCAGTACTCACCTCAGGACTATGCACAAACCGTTGGTGGTAGCACTTGAGCGCTTGGTTGTACCGTGCATTTCGGGTCGCCGCTTGCCATCTGCTTTTGTCGATGAAGTCCATGTCCTCACGCCGTAGCTGTTCCTGCATAGACTCATCAAAAGACTGGACCCATGGGGAGCCCATAATAATTTCTAGGGGCAGATAGGCTTCGGCCCCATAGACCAGGAAGAACAGGGTCTCCCCGGTAGCTCGGCTGGGTGTGGTCCGGTTCCCCCACAGTACACACGGAAGCTCGTTGGCCCAATTTGCATCGTGCTTTTTCAAGCAGTCATAGGTACGTGTCTTGAGTCCCCTGAGGATTTCTGCGTTTGCCCTCTCTGCTTGGCCGTTGCTCCTGGGATGCACCACAGATGCAAAGCAGAGCTGGGTGCCGACGCCCTTGCAATACTCCTAGAAGAGCCAACTTGTAAACTGGGTCCCGTTGTCCGTAATGATACGACTTGGGACCCCAAATCTATAGACAATCGACTTGAGGAAGGCAACAGTAGCACCCTAGGTGATACTGACCATAGGGGTGGCCTCTGGCCACTTTGTGAACTTATCAATAGCGATGAAGAGGAAACGGTACCTGCCGACGGCCCTGGGGAATGGTCCCAGGATATCCACCCCCCATACGGCGAATGGCCAGGATGGTGGAATGATTTGCAGAGCCTGAGTTGGTGTGTGTATCTGTTTTGCATGGAACTGGCATGCTTTGCAGGACTTTACCAACTCAGCTACATCCTGGAGAGCGGTTGGCCAGTAGAAGCCGTGCCAGAAGGCCTTACCGACCAGTGTGCGAGATGATGAATGACTTCCGCACTCACCTCCATGGATCTCCGCGAGCAACTCATGGCCCTCCTCCTGGGTGATCCACCTCATGAGAATGCCATTGGTGCCACGACGATATAGATCCCCTTCTACCACCGTGTATCGTTTAGCCAACCGCACTATGCGCTCTGCAGACACATGATCTTCAGGAAGGATATTTTCCTTCAGGTAGTCCTGGATCTCGGAGATCCATGCATCGGGACCACTCTGAGCTACTGGATGTGGCGCTAAGAGGTTGGTAGGACCCCCTGTAGCACACACAATCCTTGGTGGGTTCTGTAGATGTAACACCACCAGGACCGCTAGCTTCGAGGTGCTAGGCTCACCCCCTTCGCCCGGCTTGGCAGGCTGGGCTGTAGGTCTCAGCAGCCGTCTTTCGAAGATGCCCTCGGGCACGGGTGCCCAAGTTGATGCCCTCGTGGAGAGTTCATCTGCCGCTGAGTTGTTAGCCCGAGGGACATGTTGCAGTTCCAGGGCAATGAAGTCCTTTTCCAGCTTCCTTATGTGGAGGAGGTAAGCTGCGAGCTTGGGCTCGTTGTAGCTACATTCTCCACGGACCTGCTTGATGATCAGCTGGGAGTCCCCCTTCACGAGGAGCTGGCGGATCCCTAAGAATAGGACCGTAGATAAGCCGAAGATCAGTGCCTCGTACTCTGCCATGTTGTTGGTGGCCTTGAACTCAAGGTGCACCATGTACTTCACTTGATCTCCGCTTGGGTCGACGAGGACCACCCTAGCACCACCACCTTGCTGGCGAGCGGACCCATTGAAGAAAAGCGTCCAGTGGGGCTCGGTGAAGACCGGGCCCTGGGCTCCGCAGGTGTGGGGTTTGAATCGGGATCCGGACCCCAGGAGCGCTCAGGGGAGGGGTCCATTCCACGATGAAGTCAGCCAGGACCTGGCTCTTGACAGCGTGGCGAGGCTGGAAGTCCAGTTGGAACTCAACAAGCTCCACGACCCACTTGGCGATGTTTCCTGTGGCGTTAGAGTTGTGGAGGATAGCCCTTAACAGGAAGGAGGTCACCACCATGACCCTGTGTGCCTAGAAATAGTGGCGCAACTTCCTGGACGCAACAAGCACAACATAGATAAGCTTGTGCATCTCAAGGTACATAGCCTTTACCACATGGAGGACCTCGCTGGCGTAGTAGACTGGCTTCTGATGGTCCGAACCCCTGCGGTTGGGCCCGAGTCCTCAAGCTCCATGGTGGTCGGACCACCACCTTCTCCTAGGGGAACTTTCTGACTCCCCTGGGGATGTTGCGCCGTCCTTTTGATGACCAGCACCATGCTCACTGCCTCTATAACTGCTACAATGTACAAGTACAGTGGCTCCCCTTGCTCTGGAGCTACCAGTATTAGTAGGGACACAAGGTGCTGCTTCAACTCTTGGAAGGCTTGCTCTGCCTCCTTGGTCCAAGAGAATGGGCTGGACTTCTGTAAGAGCTTGAAGAAGGGTAGCACCCTCTTAGCTAGTCTTGAGATGAAGTGGCTAAGGGTAGCCAGTGACCTTGTAAGCTTCTGGACGTCCTTGATCCGGGTCGGAGGCCTCATTGCCTCAATTTCCTTGATCTTCTCCGGGTTTGCTTCAATGCCCCGGTGTGAAACCAGGAATCCCAGCAACTTCCCTGCGGAGACACCAAAGACGCACTTCTCTGGGTTCAGCTTCGTACGTGTTGCCCGTAGCTTGTCAAAGACCAGAGTCAAGTCTTCTACTAGGGTTGATCCTCTCTTAGTCTTGACCACGATGTCATTGACGTATATCTCTATCCTGTCCCTAATGAGGTCCCCAAAGGTCTTACTCATCGCCCGTACAAATGTCGGCAAGGCATTTTTTAGACCGTAAGGCATTACAGCATAATAGTAAAGCCCATCCACGGTTACAAAAGTGGTATGCTTCCTATCTTCCCTAGCCATCTAGATCTGATGGAAACCAGAGTAAGCATCTAGAAAGGACAGAAGGTCGCACCCGGAGGTAGAATCCATGATTTGATCTATTCATGGAAGTGGATATGGGTCCTTGGGACAAGCCTTATTAAGGCTGGTGTAGTCGATGCTCATCCGAAGCTTCCCGTTTGCCTTTGGAACGATGACTGGGTTGGCCAGCCATATGGGGTGATGGACCTCTTCGATGAAGCCAGCGTGTAGCAACTTCTGGACCTCCTCACGGATGAAATCCTGCCGCTCAACGGACTGTCTCCGAGGCTTCTGACTCACCGGTTTGGCGTTAGGGTGGATCTTCAGATGGTGCTCAATCACCTCCCTAGGGATCACAGACATCTGCGACGGTTCCCATGCGAACGCGTCGGCATTTGCCTGGAGGAAGGCGACGAGCGCGAGTTCCTATTTCTCCTCCAGATTTCCCGTGATGCGGGTGGTCTAGGAGGAATCCGCACCGATCTGGATGGTCTTAATAGGACCACCGTCTACTCCGGATGGCTGCACCTTTGGCACCTTGGTAGGCGCCTTGGTACCGGAAGTCGAGGAGTCCCTACCTTTGTCATCTGGGCGAGCAGTTTCTGCCGCCAAGGCGTGCAGCTTCTCGACAGCTACAAGCGCAGCGGCGCGATCGCCCTGCACGATGAGGACCCCAGCAGGGGACGACATCTTGAGGACCAAGTACCCATAATGGGCAATGGCCATGAACCGGTACGAGGCCGGTCTGCCAATGATGGCATTGAAAGGGAGGTTAACCTCCGCAACGTCGAACTGGACGTTCTCTGTGCGGAAGTTCTCCTCAGTCCCGAATGTAACCGGGAGTGCGATGCTTCCAAGGGGATACACCGGTTGAGGGCCCACTCCGAAGAATGGACGAGAGGGTCCCAGTCGGGACCCTGGGATCTGCAGCTGCTTGAATGCAGTGTGGCTGATGACGTTGAGTCCAACCCCACCGTCAATCAGGACATGATGCAGTCGCATGTTGGCGATGAAAGGTGCGGTGATGAGCGGTAGTATACCAGCCCCCGCCATGTTTTCGGGGCAGTCGGATTCCCCGAAGAAGATAGTGGTGCTCCTCCACTGCTGATGTGGAGCAGCCTTCGAGACCCCTGGGGTTGCCGAAAGGACCTCTCGGCACAGGGACTTCCGTTTCTACGGGAGGTGAGCTCCCAGCTCCCGCCGTACATCACGTACAGCTTCTTGCGGCGGTCGTTGTCGTCATCAGAGTCAGAGTCTCCAGTGAAGACGTCCTTAAGGACCCCCTCAGGAGACTGATACCTGAGGTCCCATTCTCCTGCGGCTGCATCACCTTCGTCGACCTTCTCCATGCTAGGCCGGCGACGAGGCGGCGAGCCATCCTTGGAGGTTTGCTCGCGCTGCTCCCTGACGCGCTTCGCGAGCTTGATGATCTCGTGGCATTCCGAGGCACTGTGGCGACTGTTAGGGTGGACAGGGCATGACCCACTGTTGCCTCCCTGTTGCCGTGGGTGCTTGTTGCGCTCGTTCTGGCCCCCAGCCGTGGCTGCGGCGACCGTAGCAGCAGACTGCAGCCTATCATGGCCGCGGTTCTTCTTCTTCTTGTTGCCACCCTAGGTGGCGGCACCCAAGCCACTCGTCTGGGTAACTCCGGTCTACGGTGCCGAGTGCCATGCACGGCCCTCGGTAGCTCTGGCACATTTGTCGGCCAGAGCGAAGAGCGTGGTGACGGTTTCCACGTCATGCGTCGCCAACTTCTCCAACATCTTTTCATCACGCACCCCTTGTCGGAAAGTAGTGATAATGGAGGCATCGGAGATGCGAGGTATGGTCCCGCGTACCTTGGTAAAGCGGGAGATGAAAGCCCGAAGAGTTTCTCTAGGTTCCTACCTTACGACATGGAGATGAGCCTCCACACCATGCTGCTGGTAAGCACTGGCGAAGTTTGCTGTAAACCGCGCGCAGAGCTCTTCCCAGGAGTATATGGACCCTGGGGTAAGGTTCATGAGCCAGGTCCGGGCCGGCCCGGTCAAGGCTACATGGAAGTAGCTTGCCATTACAACAGTGTTTCCACCAGCTGCCATAATGGCGGTGACGTAGACCTGCAGTAATTCCGACGGGTTTGACGTACCATCATACTTCTCCAGTAGGTGTGGCCGGAACTTGGGTGGCCAAGTTGCCGCGCGGAGGTGATCCGCTAGCGCGGCACAGCCCACGCCGACCAATGGGACACCCATGTGGATTCAGGCACCCCTTGGAGTTTGTGGCACAAGTGGGGCGAAGTCTTGGTCGAGGTTGCGACCCTCGACGTTTTGCCGGCGCTCATGCGCCCTCTCTAGGGAGACGCGAGCATCCTTGCCCACATGCCTACGGTCGAGCTATGTCTGCAGGTTGTCAGCCCTCTCCAGAGAGACGTGAGCATCCTCGCCCGCACGACTGCGGTTGAGTTTCGCCCGCAGGTCATCAGTCCGTGCACCCCTCACTGAGGGTGAGCACACAGATGCCGACACCTCGTGTTGACGCCAGAATGACCGTGGCCTAGGCCTGGCCGAGGCAGAATGTGCCATGCCGAGGAGACGGTCGACATCTTCACGCCACTGCCTCATGGCTCCCGGTGAGGCCATGGAACTTGAGGGGTGGCATAGTAACTCCCTGGCCGCTGACAACGCCCCAGGAGCAGCCCTTGATGGAGCCCTGGATGTCTGCATGGGCGTGTGCTGCTGCGCAGCATGCACAACAGCTGCACCAGGCGCAGGGCAGTTGGAGCCCCGTGGCATGGAAGATGTAGCCTCCTCCTCCATCAGGAAATCCTCGGGAGACAAGACGCGGTGCTCGATGATCTGAACCATCATGCCGAGCAAGGAAACAGGCAAAAAAACCTAAAGCCAAAGCGCCCTACCTGGCGCGCCAAATGTCGGAGAGAAAATCCTCCGGCCGGGTGGCAAAATGCATCCACCCTAATCCTAAGATGAGGAGGGGGCCTAAGCGTTTTGCCTGTTAGGTGGATTCGGGACAAACACAAGAGGACTCGAGGGATTATAGTGGTTCAGGCCGCCGAAGCGTAACACCCTACCTCCACTGTGTGTAAGTTGTGTTGAGTCTGTGAGTATGAGCTTGTGTGTAAAACCTGTCTTTGTAACGCTGTGTGCCTTCCCTTTTATAGCTTAAGGGAGGCACATACAAGGATGCTGAGCCCTGACATGCGGGCCCAGGAACATAATGGTAGGAGTACATTATGTGAATAGTAAATGCTGACGGTACATAAAGATCCTCCGCCTTAGTAACGCATGAGTAATCAGTGGGGGTCATGATGACCGCAGTCCATGCAGCATTGATAGTCAGTAACGTGCGAGTAATGGCACGGCCCGCGTATCATGGACTGGGCACGCCGCCTGTCAGTGGAATGGACAGGCGCACGTCTTATCCGTAATGAATGCAAAGGCGCACATAGCCCAGAGGCGTCATGCCAGGTTCCGCCCGTTGGCTTATGCCGCTAGTAGGCCATGTGGCAGCATCGGGTCTCCGCCTGAGCGGGGAGCAGGAATGTATGTGGATAGGTCCGGATCCCACCAGACCAGGTCTAGACACGTGTCGGCACTTGACCCCCGCCTGGGCCCTGATTAAGGCCTGGGCGTGCTCTTGTCCTGGAACCCTGGGACCCTACTGTGGGCGGCCCGGACCCCATTCGGGGGGGGGGTACAGATCCCATTCCAGGGGTCCGGTCCATACACGTGGGGGTCCTGGACCAATCTTGGAGGTCCGGACTGTATATCCAGGGGTCTAGCACTTTCCCATGGGGGTCCGGGTTCACTGTTGATACCTTGGAGTATAACACTTTCTCTGGACACGTGGCGGCTCCGGACCCGCCCATGTGGTGGGGTCAGGAACTGTTGCTGACCCAGAGTAGTCGCCCAAGGCTGGGGCGAGTCATGGTCTGGTCCCACATACATCTCTTTTACCACGCGACTAAAGATAGTCGCGTGGGTACTGTGTCTTTATACAGTAGCAAGGGGTACCCCAGTTTCAGGGTACCGACAGTCACAAAAAAATTAGAGTATTTATTACATAGCGGAAGTCTTATTGCAAAATAAAAGATAAATATAAAACGAGCTAGGATCATCCTTGGCGCCAAAGTCAACTGGGAAACGCCACCTAGATCAGATCAAACTCCTCCTTGTGTGGCTCCTCCTGAACCACCTGGTCTTCTCCTGTGGGGGGTGTGAGACAGCAAGGGTAAGCTCACACATGATCATAGCTCAACAAGTTGTGGGGAAACCAATGGGCGTGAACTCACCAAAAGTGGGAGTTCATGTGATGTGTAAGGCTAATCAACAGGAGGGGTTAAAGCTGAGCATTGCTTTTAATTAGTTGGTCAAAATTTTATTAGTAGTTACTAGATGTAAGTAAATACCAAACCTTAATAAAAGTAATAGAACAAAATTAATAAATAATTCCATGCAATGCAAATGACAAATTGAATTTAAGTTACATAGATTAATCATGCGAGAGTCCTGAGCTCCTCATGACCATGAGCTCGGCTAGTATACCAGTTTTACACTCTGCAGAGGCTGTACCCTTTATCCACAAGTCATGTTACCCATCTACCACGGGGCTGTATGGGCCCCATACACCTCTATCAAGGAAGCGAGGCAGGGCAATACTATGAGGACTTTACAAAGTTCCACTAGCTTCCAAAAACCCGCTACAGTTTATGGGAAGAGCACTTGCAAGAATCCCCTGTCTGACCGCCATCGCAGCAAAATCAACCTGAGAACCTCCCTGCATGCAACTCCCCTACTGCCCTTGCCCCTTTCGGGTAAGGTAGCCTTCCACTAGCTTTCCTAATTAGTTAGCCAAGGGGTCTCATTCCTCCCTTGTGGTGCCACGTGTTTCTCAAGTCAAGCTCCATGTTCCAATTAACATTAATGATCTTGACATGAACATAAATAGAATAACAAAATAATTGGAACATGGATATAATGAAATATTATCCCAAAAACCATGTAAAGAAATAGCAAAACTACCCAAGTGATTCAGGGGTAACAAGGTAAAAAGGGATAAACAGACTAGGGTGACCTATTGGGTCCCATCAGAATTAAACCTATGCATGAACAAGTGATATTAAAGAACATTATTGGGTAAAAAGTGATCAAGGGCACAACTTGCCTTCAATGAGCTCCTGCTCAGCTACTTTTATCTACTGGGCACCAGGATCCTCAGTCACAAGTTCTTCTACTCGCCACAATACAAACAAGCACAGTATATAGAGAAAATTAACATCACACCATACATGTACACAAAATACATAATAATAATCTACACATTAAAATAAAATCCTAGGAACAGGAATCATAATTTTTGGAGTTATATATTTTAAGATATGAATTTCCAAAGGTTTTATGTGCTTAAAATAGGATTAAGTGGGAAATTAATTTTCTTACTGTTTTCATGTCAGAACAGAGACTCTAAGTGATAGAGAATAATATTACAAAATTTTAGAAACTGGAATGGATTAATTTGGAGTTTATATGAATTTTCTATGAATTATACAATTCGTAGCATTTATTTTCATATTAAATATTCAATTTCTAATTCATTCATACAATTTAAATAGGCTTTGGACTGGGCCTCATTTCCTAGAAAGTCCAAGGGTTAATACAGAAGAGTACCAAGACACAACGCACTGTGTAATAGGACAGCGGGTTGCTTTTCACTATCTCCGAGGGCTCTTAAGTAAAACATCCAGGCCGAAGGGGTATTGATCTGTCTCCACCGTCGGATTAGGAACCGGTGGATCCGATTAGATCTACGGCTCACGCGACTCCATACCCGACATCGACCGTTCAATCACAAGCCTACGCTCCGGATTCGAAATAACCTAAATCAACCCATCGCCCGTGCGATCAGAATCCTACGGTCTAGATCCTACAGAGCGAACCGGTACACCCACGAACTAATCGTGGCCATCAATGGAAGATCCAACGCCACGAGGGCAAATGCCATCCCCCTAGCAGAGCCGTGCGGCGGCGCCATCACCGGAGATGGCGGCTCCCGAGCCCCAGTGTCCGAAACCCCAATCCTCCAAGTGCTACACTATCACCGGACCAGAGTGAGTATAGCGCAGGGCCTACTCACCAGAGATGGACGACGGAAGAGAGCAGTCGCGGCGCACGGCAGAGACACGGCGGAGACGCAACCCCGGCGAGAAATTCACCCACCTCCGTGGCTTCCCCCGGCCCTAATCCGCCACGGAAACGTTCCACGTGCCCAGGCGAATTCCCCAAACAACTTGTCGACACCAGAACGGTAGCGAAGGGCCGAATCAGCGGTGGCGGTGAGCTGACCCCGCGCGGCGGGGCACTGAGAGCCAAACGGCGGTGCGGATGTGGTTGGGTGGGGTGAAGTATGGTCACGACAACGAGCACACGCATTTATATGGTCAACCCCCAACGGTTCGAGCGAGCCCTACGCCGGTTGTGGCGGCGAGATCCGCCCGTGCCACGCGACATATGCGGAGAAGAAGGTAGCCACGACACAGAGACTGGTCAAACAGCCCCACCAGTCAGTGCATCAGAGGAGTCCGGTCTTCGCGCACGGTGTCATATGACTGACAGCCTTGCCCCATGTGCCAAAGATTGCGGAGAGCGAGGAGACGAGCGTGTGAATGACCGGGCGGTCCCACCTGTCGGCGCGCCGCGCCCAGGTCGGGATTGGGCCGCACGGAGATGTCTGGTGGGCTGGCAGCATGGGGATTAGGCCCATTGCCATTTAATCTTTTTCTTTTCTTTTTATCTCCCATTTTCTTTTCTCTATTTCTAAACTCAATTTGAATTTGAATTTAACTTCAAACCTTGTGCAAATTTTATCCTCAAATTATATGGTGACTTCTAAAAATACTAATTTTGGAAATATATAAATTTCCTTCATATTTATATTCTTTCTCCTTCCCATTTTCATTTCCAAATCATAATTACCATTTGGGTTTCAATCCTATTTCTTTCTCATTATGTTTTGATTTGTAGTGTTGCTATTGTTATGAATATTTAAATGCACAAGCAAACAAAAACTCCAACATGATGCCATGGTTTATTTGTGTCTTAGTAAAGTTTTACTCATGTTCAAACATGATCAGTCACATGTGATGATAGGTAATGGTCACCAACATTGGGATCAACTCTATTTCCCTGGTTTACATATTTGGGTATTACATTAGTAGCAGCTTTGGTGCTCGCCATCGCTGCTTCCAAACGAGATCTTCGTATTGAGGAGCTTCGACATAAATAGAAGGAAATCCTCAGTGTCGCTTTGCTGATGGTCTATGTCTTGAGGACCTTCGGCGGAGAAGAAGACCCCAATAGTAGCCCCTTCGTGGTGCTAGATCGTTTTTCATAACGAGCTTAATCCGCGAATAATACGAAGGCTTCAGAATGCTGAAGGTTCGAAAAACACCTTCCCTGAGCTTGTTATCAAAAAACAAATAAAATATTCCAAGCGCTTGCCGGTCCACCAATCAGCCAGTATGCGTGTTTAGGCAGTTCGCCTTCTTCTCCTGCAGGGCTATATAAACAGACAGGTTGGTGAGAAATTACCACAACATTCATTGCTATTGCACCGTTGTGCTATTGAAAATTTTCACCGGAACCGAAGCTCTCTGCATTGTACTTTCGAATAAGCATTTCATCGCTTAAGAACAACTTTGTCTGAGAGAAGCTAAACAACAAAATGGCCAGAGTATGATCCACTGCAAGGGTGTCCCGTGAGGGAGATGAAACTGAAATGACTGAGATAGCACCGATCTCAGAAATGATGAGGCAGTCGGGGCTGGTTGTGCAGGAAGGAGTTATTGCCGAAGGTACCTCTACTGCCGAAGCTGAACAAGCCATGACTAAAGTTGAGAGTAATAATGAAAGTGAAGATGACGATATCATTCTGTGTCCAACTAAGCCTAGTCATGTTAAATTTGGGAGGTCTACAGTTAAGGCTGAAGATCTGATTGTGATGAAAAACTAGGATATTTTGGAGAAAATGGTGATGAATTGGTTCACTTTGCTGGAGAGGAAATGATTCCAGAGCCGAAGGAAGATGAAGTTGTGGTATTTAAGAGCTTCTTCAGGGCAGGGCTTCGGTTCCCCCTTTACGGGATGAGAGGTGAAGTTTTAAAGAAGTTTGAGATCTATCTCCATGAGCTGACCCTGAACGCTATTGTCAGGCTCAGCGTTTACATCTAGGCTCTCCAAAGCTAAGGAAAGAGCGCTAATGCCGAAGGGTTCTGCCGGGTACATGAGCTTCATTACCAAACGAAGGCAAGGGTTGACGGCCTACACAAAAACTTCGGATGCTACAACTTTGCATACCGAAAGGATACAAAGGCCCCCGTGATAGGCTATCACACCAAGTGGCCAACTTGATGGACGAACGAATGGTTTTACGTGAAAGCAGATGAGAAGAAGAGGGAAAAGCTTATGAGCATGGCGATGAGTCTGCTGTGATTAAACTTCAGCATGACTCGACCCCTGTGCAATATGCAGTTGCGGTCTCCTTGTCAGCTAGCTAAAGTGGAATTCAGGGTCGTGGCTAAGCATATCAGCATGAGAGATTTGGTGCAAGAATATCTAGCGAACCGGACATTCCCAACGTCTGGCGGCTGGGGGATGCTGAAGAAGAGAGAAGAGGGGAAGAAGTATGAGCTTGTCCGTCTGCCTTACCATTTCAAATTTCAGAAAAGATTTAAAGAACCATGCACTGAATGGTTAGAATTGATAGAAACCATGTGTAATGAAATTCTTGGAAATTATACAAAGAAAGAAGATCACTTAATGACTGCTGCCTTCGGCACCCACCCAAAGCGAAGGCTAAACCATGTGATGGATGCTCTGAACTTTGAGTATCCTGATTACGAAAGGTTTGATGAAGGGGCAGGAGGAGTCAAGAGGAGAATTGTTAGTATTCTGAATAGGCAGGCTATCCGGTCAGTTAAAGAGGACCAAAAGGTTTTGAAAAAGCAGAAAACTGTATCAGAGCCGAAGGAATCGACTCCCAAGAAACGGAAGCTTGTCAAGATATCCTCTGAGGAGACGAAGGTACAAGATTAGCCGAAGCAGACTTTGAGCCCTTCTTCATCTTCTGCCGCTGAGGTCTCCGAGATTTTGAAGGTAATGACTAAACCTTTCCCATTTGCACTGCTAAGTCCTCTTAGGTTGGATCTGACTAGCCTCTTGCAGTCAAGGGAGATCGCTTCGGTTGCTGAGGGGAAAAATGGGGGGGGGGCAAAAGAAGAGGCGTATGATGAATATAATGGAAGCTATTGAACAGACACTACCCTCTGCTTCAGCGGACAAAGCTGCTGGACCTGCTGATGCCGAAGTTACCGCCGCAGCCGAAGCCAAGAATCTCGCAACCACCCTATTGGAAATCGACAGACTTATATCAGACGTGGCTATGGAGAATGTGTAGCCACAGTGCCTTCTGATAAGGGGAAAAGAATTGAAGAAACCTCTTCAGAAAGTATGAATTTTGACCTTCGTCACCTAGGCGGTCAACAGCTTTCCGAAGAGGACATATCAGAACTAAAGGAATTTGCCATATCCTGTGGCTACCAGCCTGGATCAATGCTTTTCGGCGGGGTTGATGAAAAAATTGTGGGATGCATTCGCGACCGTGCTGGGGCCAAAATTATAAGCACTCAATCTAAAAGCATTAGATTCCCAAAGCTTGAAAAAGATATCAGCTGCTATAGATGTCAGCACAACATCAGTAGCTTATTTTACTCGAACTTCAAAGTAAGTGTCACACCCGGGCTGGGCGTTAAATAAACACCAGGTGTGCTGGGACCAAGTCTCACACATATGATGAATAGCAATACAGAAACAGATGTCACATCTTTACTATATAATAGGAGTTTTGTACAAAATAAATAAATAATTACATCATATGGAGTCAATGGTCCAGCAACCCAAAGTTAACTAGGAGACGACGGCCTAGACCTCTCACAAACTCGTCATGTCATCCTCCATGCGCCTCATCCTGTGGTACCTGTTCTTGACCTGTGGGGGGTGTGAGACAGCAAGGGTGAGCTCACATACGTTCATCGCTCAACAAGTTGTGGGGAATAATGTGCATGAACTCGCCAAAGGTGGGAGCTCATGTGAAGTGTAAGGCTTACCAAAGGGGATGGTTGAAGCTGAGCATTGCTTTTAAAGTTGGTCAAAATTTTATTAGCAATTACTAAGTATAAGTAAATACCAACCCAATTAAGTAGTAGAACAACAGTAATAACAACACCTGCGATGCAATGCATATGACAAATTGAATTTAGTTCCATAAATTAATCATGTGAGGGTCCGAGCCGCTTATGACCATGAGCACGGCTGATATACCAGTTTTACACTCTGCAGAGGTTGCACATCTTTACCCACAAGTCATGTTACCCATCTGCCACGGGGTTGTATGGGCCCCATACACCTCCACCAAGGAAGCGAAGCAGGGTAACACTACGAGGCCTTCACAAAGTTCCACTAGCTTCAGAAAACCCGCTACAGTTTATAGGAAGCTCCAATGCAGGGAACCCTCGCCTGACCGCCATCGCAGCAAAATCAACCCAAAGACCCCCCTACACTGACCACTCCCATACTGCCCTTGCCCCTTTCGGGTAAGGTAGTCATCCACTAGCTTTCTTAATTAATCAGCCAAGGGGTCCCATTCCTCCCTTGTGGTAGAACTGTTTTTCCGGGTGGTCGCTCCATGTTCCAATTAACATAATGATCTTATCATAGACAGTAAATAACAACTGATAATAAAAGTATAATCATGAATAATGTGTATCTCCATACCCAAAACCACATAAAGCAATAGCAGGTACTACCCAAAAATTCAGTGGTAAACAAGGTATAAAGATAGTCAAACTAGGGTACCTATTGGGTCCCATCAAAATTAACCTATGTAGATCATTATGATTAATCAGAACATGACTGGGTAAAAGAAGTGATCAAGGGCACAACTTGCCTGGGACTTGAGATTCCAGGTACCAACTTGCTCTTTAGGTGACTCGTGACCTCACTGCTAAACGTAGCAATACAAACAAACATGGTACAGGCAAAATTATCATCACACCAAACATAAGAACAAAATACATATTAATAATCAACACATTAAAATAAGATCATAGGAACAGGAATCATTAATTTTGGAGTTATAGATTTTAAGTTATGAATTTCCAAAAGTTCTAAGTGTTAGATACAAGATTATTTAGGAGATTAATTTTAATATGGTTTTCATGTCAAAACAGAGACACTAGTTGATAAACAATATTATTACAAAATTTCAGGAATTGGAATGGGCTACAAAGGAGTTAAAATCAATTTTATATCAATTAAACTAGGTTTTGAAATTGTTTTTATACTAAATATCTATTTTCTATATTTATTTACTTATTTTCTCTGTTTCGTGGACTGCGCGCATAATACAGAGAAGTTCGGGGGCTGATGTATAAAAATACCTCAGACTCAGATTATACCCATGGTGGACGGCAGGTTAATTCATCAAAACCCGAGGGGCTCTTTTAAAAAATGACCGCGGCGAAGGGGTAAGATGGAATTTGAGCCGCCCGATCCAGAACCGAGGGCCCAGATTAAAAGCCGGTTGTGACGAATCGGTATGCGATGATGTCCGTAGGATCAAAGATCCATAGTGGTAACCCCCCTTGGGCGAAACACTATGCCTAGTTTGATCCAGCCCGATCATCAGTCGATCAACGACCCACGGTGACTCTCACCCAGATCTAATCCCATCCATCCTACATAGATCCAATGGTCCTACGCATACCACTCCTTCATCCAACCGAAGCCGTTGATCCCAAGATCAACGCCTCGATGCTATCTTCTTCCCCCCTGCTACCATGGTGGCGCCGACCGAGCTACGGCGGCAGTCCCCGCCGGTGAGCGGCGCCAATTCACGCTCAACAACCAATACCCAATTCGAGATGCGCAATACGGTTAGAGGGACACGGAGAGCGCAGGGGAGACATTCGTACCGATGATGGCACGTCGTAGAGCACTGCGTGCGGGGGAGCTGGAATCCGCGGCACACCGATGAGCAATTCCGCCACTGCCCATGGTTCACAAGCTCGAAAATCCGAACGCGCGAAATCCCCGTATGCTGGAGGAACCCCGCACCCTTCCTGAGCCCCCCACTGGTGGCGACGGCGAGAACTCAAGTGCAGCGGAGATTTTTTTCTTTTCCTACTAGCTTCGGAGCTCCCTTATTATGTCTTCTCTCCCCACCAAATATGTGATGGCGGTGACCGACTTGATAGCTGATGACAGGAGGGTTTGGTCCCCTTTTATCCACTAGCGCGAGGGAATCCCGGCCGGTGGTTGGGACGGCCTTGCGACCACCGCGCAGAAATCCCCAGGTTCTATTCATGCGAACGCGAGGGGGAAGGGACGATTCCGACCGCTGGGCCCCACGAGGCAGAGGTCGAACATGCGTGCGGAAGTGGAGCTGGGTCGTGGAGGCTGAGGAAGCAAGTGGGCCACGGATGGAGAGAACCGGCCCAAGTCAGGATCTGGTGTTTTACTATTTTTTATTTTTTTGTTTTTCATTTCTATTTTCTATTTAAACTTCAAATTTGTTTCTAGTTCCAAGTTCAAATCCAAATTCAAATTCAACTCCTATTTTTGAACTTTAAATTTCCTAGTGAATATAACTTCTACTATTTACAACACTATTATTTATTATTTTCTTGTTATTCATTTAGGGAAGGAATAAATGGTTTCATAAACATTTTCTTTCTCATTTTTCTACTTTATGTTTTTATTTAGAATTGGAGGTCAAGTTTAAATTATGATTACTTCTTTCAATAAAAGGTATTCCCCCCAAATTCATAAGTGTGAGATGCCCACCTTCTCATATGACCATTTTAATGTCTTTAATTGATTATGAACACGAATTGTCCTACTAAATTCCTAGGTTTCTAAAATTCTAGAAATATTATCCTAGATATTCTTATTTCTTTATTTTATTACTTTATGATATATATTTTTTCTATCAATTTTAGGTCTAACAAATCCTACCCCCCTTAACAGAAATCTTGTCCTCGAGATTTGTAAGAAATGGGATGTATACTCATGTTGTCTCAGAACATATACACAAACAAAGAAATCTCGGCATGATGCATAACTCATTTAGCAAAACATAGGGTCAATAGACCTCATGATTATTTCTAAAATAGTAAAATACTAACTACTAGCCAAAATAATATTTAGGTCTTACAAATAGTAATATATATATCTATATTTATTTTTATTTCAATATATGTTCTACTCTTGTTGCTCGTTGACTTCTTCACCGACTACTTCGTCTTCAACTAGCACTTCTTCTTGGATTTCAAGTTCACCTGGCTTAGCTTCTACTTCTGTGTGGTTGTCTTGCCCTCGGTTGACCAATAAGGGCTGACTCTTTCCTGCCAAAGCCTGACCTTGCTTCATTGGAGCCGGTGTAGTGTAGGCAGCCCTGTTGGGACAATAGTTTGCATAGTGTCCCGATTGTCCACACTTGAAGCATGCCCTGTTGGTGGATGTGTTAGGAGCAACGGGTCCTGCTGGGGTGCTTGCTTGAGGAGGAGCAGTTTGTGTCTATTGAGTTTGCTGCCCAGAACCGCCACGAGATGGTGCACTTGGAGTAGTAGTATAGCGGGACGGGAACTACTTCTAGCCCGTCCATGATTAGCAGCCCTTATTTTCTCTCCAAACTCACACCTCTTGTTTTCCACAGCAATCGCCTTGTCAAGTAGTCGTTGAAAGGACAAAAATGTGTGCGATATCAGTTGGTATTGTAGTGGTCCAATCAAACCATCCAGAAAGAGCTCCTGCTTATTCTCATCATCCTTAACATCCCTAGGAGCATATCGAGATAGCTGAATGAATTTGTCCCTATATTCACTCACGGATATACTTCCTTGTTTGAGGGATAGAAACTCTTTTCTTTTAATCTTCATGAGTCCAGCAGGAATATGGTAATTCCTGAATTGAGTGGAGAATTTTGCCCAGGTGATTGTGTTGATGGCAACATGAGCAGCGCAATACGCATCCCACCAATCAGCAGCGAGACCAGTAAGACGACCCGATGCGTAGAGCACTTTCTCTCTGTCCGAGCACTGAGCTATGTTGAGCATCTTCTCTACAGACTTTAACCAGTCATCTCCTTGCAGTGGGTCCATGTAGTTGGAGAAGGTTGGTTGTTTGTGACTCATAAACTCTCGGTGCTTATCCCTGGGTGGAGCTGGTGGTGGTGGTGGAGGTAGTGGTGGTTGCTGCTGTTGCACCCTTCGTTCCTGGCGCATCTCCTCCCTTTCTTGGCGCATCTCCTAACACTCTTGTCGCATCTGAGCGTGCATGTCTGCCATAGTGTCCGCCATTTGCTGCATTATTCGCATCTGGGCTAAAACAGTTGGATCATTTCTAGCCGGTGGAGGATTTAGAGGATTCATCTCTTCTTCTTGTTGTGGTTGTCTAAATATCCTCCGACTATGTGATTGGGGGGTAGATCAATTCCTCCGCCCTTTCAGGTATTGACCATCTGAGTTAGAAGCATATGGTAAGATAGTTTTGCAAGGGAAATCATTTGGTAGGCAGAATGAATAGGCTAATAACTGGTTATGTACTGAAGATTCTTTGGCATGGCTTAATCTGATGTTTTATGTCAAAATTGGGGTAACTAGTTGTATAAGGTGAATGTCCAAAGGTAAGATAGAATCTGTCAAGATGAGATAGATACAGAATACTAGATATATTTTAATGGGGATAATCTAGATTGTCTAGTCATTTTATAAATATTATCCTTTATACCTAGACATATATGCAGATGCAATTGTGGACATTAATCCACAACCCATCACACTCAATCAAAGATCCAAATCAGACAAGTATCATAAGAACAAACATTCAAGTTCATAGATATCTATATATATAAAAATAATTTTGTTTTTATTCCTATGAGTAGGTCTTCTATTCCTAAAGGTCACTTTAGGCACAGGATTTCAAAGTGTGAAATCCACTTTTGTCTTTAGAAGTGAAAAGGTAAGAGTAATCAGAGTAAAGCAGCAGTGGATGAGAAAAGATTAAGGAAAGTTTAGAAAAGAATAAGAGTAGCAAAGTTATGTAGACAATAGTTGTCCAGTTCTATCTGGGTTTCGTCCTACAGTCAACATCGCTCTGATACAACTTCTGTCACACCTGGGTTTTAGGGGTCCAAAACCCGGGCGCGAAATAAACACCAGGTGTGCTGGGACCAAGTCTCACACACATGATGAATAGCGGTACATAAACGGATGTCACATCTTTACTATATAATAGGAGTTCTGTACAAAATAAATAATTAATTACATCATATGAAGTCAACGGTCCAGCAACCTAAAGTTGACTGGGAGACGATGACCTAGACCTCTCACGAACTCGTTACGGTATCCTCCATGTGCCTCATCCTACGGTATCTGTTCTTGACCTGTGGGGGTGAGACAGCAAGAGTGAGCTCACATACATTCATCGCTCAACAAGTTGTGGGGAATAATGTGCATGAACTCACCAAATGTTGGAGCTCATGTGAAGTGTAAGGCTTACCAAAGGAGATGGTTGATGTTGAGCATTGCTTTTTAAAGTTGATCAAAATTTTATTAGCAATTACTAAGTACAAGTAAATACCAACCCAATTAAGTAGTAGAACAACAGTAATAACAACACCAGCGATGCAATGCATATGACAAATTGAATTTAGTTCCATAAATTAATCATGTGAGGTTCCGAGCCGCTCATGACCATGAACACGGCTGATATACCAGTTTTACACTCTGTAGAGGTTGCACATCTTTACCCACAAGTCATGTTACCCATCTGCCATGGGGTTGTTCGGGCCCCATACACCTCTACCAAGGAAGCGAGGCAGGGTAACACTACGAGGCCTTTACAAAGTTCCACTAGCTTCAGGAAACCCGCTACAGTTTATAGGAAGCTCCAATGCAGGGATCCCTCGCCTGACTGCGTTCACAACAAAATCAACCCAAGGACCTCCCTACACTGACCACTCCCCTACTGCCCTTGCCCTTTCGGGTAAGGTATTCATCCACTAGCTGTCCTAATTAATCAGCCAAGGGGTCCCATTCCTCCCTTGTGGTAGCACTGTTTTCCCGGGTTGTCGCTCCATGTTCCAATTAACATAATGATCTTATTATGAACAACAAATAACAACTAATAATAAAAGCATAATCATGAATAATGTGTATCTCCATACCCAAAACCACATAAAGCAATAGCAGGTACTACCCAAAAATTCAGTGGTAAACATGGTATAAAGATAGTGTCACACCCGGTTTTGGAAGATAAACCGAATGCGAACCATATACGTGCCAGGATTAGAAATTCACGTACACGACGATTACATAATTGGACATCATCACACAATGCTCGAATTAAATAGCGGAAAGGTACTTTATTACATCAAGATGTCCAAGACATCCACAAAGTCTAATACATAACCATAGTGTTTAACATTAACATCAAAGTGCGGAGTAACGAAACATAGAAGATAAGCCTACACAGGCAGCTGACTGGGGGTTTGTCACTAAGAAAGAACTAGAATTCGTCGTAGTGCTGAAACTCCTCGAAACCTTCCATGTTGCTAGCATCACCTCCTGAGCACTAAGTACAGTGGGGAGAACCTGGGGTGGGGTTGTGTGTAAAGCAAGGGTGAGTACACATCAACGTACTCAGCAAATGTCCCGTTTGGCTAAAGTGGACTAGCTGTATATGGGGTTGAGGTCAAGCAGTTGCTTTTAGATTAGTCAAGTATTTATTATCATTAGTAGAGCCAACTTTTAGTAAAAACCCCAGTTATTACCCAAAAGTACTTCCTCAAATGAGGAAATACCAAAGATCAGATTTTATAGCATCATTGTTAATCATCGTCATAAAAGTATCCATAGTTCTTCTAATAAAAGAGGATCCCAAGGCTGCTCTTAACCGTGAGCTCGACTGATATACCAGTTTTTAACACTCTGCAGAGGTTGTACACTTTACCCACAAGTCATGATCCCTTTCTAGCCTAGGTTGTACAGACCCGATCTTCACTACCAAGGTGAATGGCCAGGGACATGTGGCGGAACTGCCCGAATTATTCCAACCTAAGTGCCTAAGCCCTGCCTTAGAGGCTAGACCACACTTAAATGGGAATAACCCGTCAATCCCTCGGATCTAGTCCGACACGGCCACTGACAGGATCAAGTACCACAATCTCACTCGATGGTGAGTCACAGAGCAAATACAATAAAGCATAAAACCATGCATGTGAGAGTATTAGATTATTACATCATCATCATCGGAGTTTTTGCAAAAGTAACCATCATTGTTCGAAGTGCAGCGGAATAAACTATGGTAAATAAACAGAGAGATGGGGAAGCCTGTCCCATCACTCCTCATGCTCCTCCTCAGCCGAGGCGGGGTCCCACTCAACAGTCCAACCCGGTGGTAAGGTGGACGGCCAAGTCACTCCAGCAACCATGTCCTCCAGAGAACCTGTAAAATTATGCCACAAGCAAGGCTGAGTATACTAATACTCAGCTAGACTTACCCGGTGTGAGGAGTCTACTCCTCTACCTCTAGACATGCAGCTGTTTGGCTGTGGGGTATAGTTTGCCAAAAGCACTAGCTGAGTTTCTAAATCAAGTTTTAACTTTGTCAAATTTAAGTGTGACTCTCTTAAGGCTAAATGTGTACTATCTATTCATACATAGTAGCAAACATTATTAGCAATCAACATCTTATATCAACTCATCATATTTCCACTTGTTACTCAATGCAGTACAATGGATCAAGCAGTCTCATTAGCTGCGAGAAGCAGACGATTCGAATTGAGTTTTTATCCTTGCAAGGTAAACCTAAACACACGACGTGGCGAGGCACTCCGTCCCCACACACATCAACCGTCCCCATTGATTCCCTGGCAACAGATCAGGGCTCACCGCCTTGGCGTACAATGCCTCACTGACCCCGACTGCCGTCGTGCAGTGACCGCACTTGTACCCACCATAACCGGAATGGGAGACCTCGTCTCAGGTCGCGTGAGGGGATATGTCTGCGGGCAGGTTCACTCAGGTACTAGGCTTACCGATTTACCATATTTCTCGGAATGTGTTTAGTACGTTCAAACGCTTGACACAGGTATCCGCACGTTAATCCTTATTTCATTTTCCTCCCATAGACCACGCATCCCCATGGATCCGTGTCCACCAACCAACTATCAATGTGATAAGAAAAGTGGGTACAACCAATTCCTGATCTCACGCGAGTGCTAGAAAAATCACTCGTCTTCTACCGAGATCCTAATTAAATAAAGCAGCTACTCGACCTAGCATACTAGTATCCATCTCAACAAGGAATCCTGAGTTCATGCAACTAGGGTTTCAGTCAACTCCTACACTTAAGTGCATAGTACAAGCCTACAAACAATAAGTATAGTAAAATAGCATAAATAACAGGTTATGCATAAACCGGGGCTTGCCTTCCAAGGCTGTGGTAGGCAGATCCTCTGGTGCAGACTTGGGTGCTGGATCTGGGGCTACCTCCTGAGCAGCTCCTTGCTCCGGCACGAGGACGTACTCTCCGTCAGCAAGGTTACAGTCTATCGAATGCAATGAACATGAATGTCATGATGATGCAGGATTTAATAACATTATGCTAAGAAGAAAACTAAGTTAAGGAGTAACTTAGGGTTTCTTGGTCATGCGGGGATTTTAGAGGGTTGTGCTTATCACTTTTAGGTTTGGGTTTTTGTTGAGGATAAACATAGTGGATTTGCATTGTCCTTACATATTTCAGTGGGCAATGTTACAAGGGTTTTTGGATGACACTAATTACCAGTATTTATTTTCCTTTCTTTGATTTCTACTTATGGTTTCTAGTGTAGGTTTGAACTACGACAGTGGGTTAATAATTTCCAAAAATTCTGTAAAAATTACAGTGGGTTGCCATTTGCTATTCTAGCTTGTTTTAAGAATTTGAGGCTTAAAATATAAAGGCTATGTTTTAGACAAAAATAACAAGAGTGGTGTAAAATGGGCCACTTTACACTACATCTCCCCATTAGAGTTAAGTTCCTTCCTAAGGGTTATTTTTGTTGGAATCTAACAGTAATACTAAACCTCTGTGCCAAAATTCACAGAAAGTTAATTGGTGATTATTTAGTTGTGATTTTCTAAAGTTTTATGCCAAAAAGGTGCTTATAACTAACTTGTCATTTGAAAAATATCAAACAACAGATTTTATATTTTTTCTATGTTCATAATAACCAATCATTAGTTATCCCAAGGTTTGAGGTGTTTTCACCTTAGGGTTATTTTTGTAGGGTTTTTCTAAGTCATCCTTGTTTTATTCAATTAAAAAATATCCTACTTATTTCATACTAAACCAGGGTAGGGTAGATTTTTCTAGTGAACTATATTGAATAAGTACCCTAACAAAAATAGGGGTGCCCTCTGGTTCACTATTTAAATCACATTTTCTATTTTCCTTAACCTCAAGCATATTGTAAAATAAGTGGTAAAAACTAACTTAATGGGGTGGACAGAGGGATTCAACATTTTTAATTTGGGTCAGTAGGTAGATATAAACTTCTCCAAATTTTTCTAACCCTAGTCAAATAGTGCAACTAATTTTTGCCCTATTATTTAGCTTATGGCCAAAACAATAATTAAATTAGAACCCTAAAGTTTTCTGTAGTACATAGGGGTTTTATATTTTTCTTGAGTAGGTTACATTATTTAGAGTCTGACAAAATTTGTTTGACCAAATTGGGATAATTTAAATAGAAGTTATGGATTTTCAAAGTTTCTGTTCAATTTAAAAATAGATTTAATAAGAGTTTCCTGGAAAAACAGTTTACACCGAGGTCCCTGGGTTTAAACTAAATCAAACCGCACAGATCTACCCCTGCGCCACTATTCCCCCGGGTCACTGACTACTCAAAAAGCCCCCTGACTTTCCTCTCTTCTTCCCCGAGGTCCTTCCCCCAATGTAAACAGTACCCGCGGGAAAGAAAAGGATGGCGCGGCTTACCGGCGGCGAGGTAGGTCCGGCGAAGGGCAGGGTTGGCTCGGGGAGGCTCTAGCGGTCACAGCGAGGTGCGGCTCGACGGCGGGGATGGCCGGAATCGCTCGGTCCACGTGCGCAAGCGGGTGTTCTCATCGGCGGCGAGTGTACCGGCCAAACCACGGTGAGCTGGTTCAATCCAAGGGCACGGTGAGCTTCACGGGGTCACGTAGTGACTGTGTACACCATGAATTGAAAAATGGTTGGGCGGATTACCCGGTCCACGTACTCCGGCGAGGGTGTGAGCTCCGGCGACCGTGGACTGGCCTCTCCGGTGAAGCAGACTTCGATTCCTCGCTCGGGGAGCTTCACGGGGGTGTACTTAGTCGTCTCCGAGGGTTGGACGGGGCTGGGAAAAGCTGGGCTGGCCGGTCTACGGCGGCAGTGGGTCGGGTGGCCGTGAACACGTCGCGCACGGGCAAACGGCGGCGAGCTAAGCTCCGGTGAGGCTTGAGGGTGCGCGGAGGAGTGTGCTCGATGCCTCTGTGGGTTTTATAGGCGCGGGCGCACACAGGGGACACGGGCGCGGCTCGGCGCGGCGCGGGGTCGGGCGCGGGCGTGCTCTGGCGCGGCAGAGCGCGTCGAACACGTGTAAGTTTTCTTCTGCCCTTGTTCCACAGCTCACCCAAGTCGCAAACCTGCGAATCTTGGCAAAAATCCGGCATGGGTCTACTCATGGCACCTAGGGCTATCACTTACTTGTGAGACGCCATGGCAGATATGGCCTAGGGAGGGAGATCTCCGGTCGCCAAATCGGGTGTGTCACACTGCCCACCTCGCGACAAAAACCATGCCAAGGCATGTCAAACGTCCAAGTCTCGGGCTTAGCTTTTTCCAGTGGGTGCCCTAGGTGGTATGCCACATTTTTGGTATAGAACATAGGTGGATTTGGTGCCAGCTTCGAGGTGAACACGAATGATCTTTAGTGTAGGTGTAGTTTTTAACTTAGAGAGAAATAGAGAGCTCTAGCTCTCTCTCCACTTGGAGATTGGATTTGGGGTTTCTCTAGGGGTCTTTTTGCAATATTTCCCTCCCCTAATTGCTGGTTATAAGGTTACTTAAGGTTTGGTTAAAAATTACCCATGTTTTGCACATTTGCTCACTCTCTTTCCCCTCTTAACCATGGTTTTGCGAGATAGGGTTTAAGAGAGGTCTAGGGTTCTTCCCCCCTCTCCCTTCCAAGGTAGTAAGGGTTCAAAGATTTGAGTAATGCTTCTTAGGTCATTAACAACTTTGAGTAACACATGATCTCCAAGTTCTTATGTGATTCCCTAAGCCTTTAACACATGTGATCACAGTCCTGAGTGTCAAGGTGTGCTCTAGCCATAGTAACACCTGAGGTGTTACAGCCCTCCCCCCTTAAGGGAATCTCGTCCCGAGATTTTTAGGTAGAGTCCTTAGGAGGGGTGCTTGAAGGTGTGCTGGTGCTACTCTTTCTTTACTCAAGTTTCTCTTATTAACTGCTCTTCGAATGTCATTCTCTTTGCAACTTCAGAAGGAAGTCCTTTTTAAGTTAAATCCACCACTTAGACTATCCTTGCTATCTAAGTTTTTCTTAAAATTATTTTCAAAGGGCAGGTGGGGGTGGGGTTTTGAGGTTACGTACCGACTCCTTTGGGCAGAAAGTCGGGGAAGCGGGAGCGTAGAAAATCCTCAGTCTCCCACGTAGCTTCCTCTGCTGAATGGTGACTCCACTGAACTTTATACATTTTAATTGATTTTGCCCGCGTTGATCTCTCCTTCTGATCCAGTATCTTGACGGGGTACTCTTGATAGGACAAGTATGGTTCTATTCCAATGTCTGGTTCCAGCAGTACTTCAGTGGGTAGGCGAACACATTTCCGCAGCTGAGATACATGGAACACATTGTGAACTGTTGACATGTGGGGTGGCAATTCCAATTGATAAGCCACAGGTCCACAACTTGCTTTTATCTCATAGGGTCCAATGTATCGAGGAGTTAACTTGCCCTTAATTCCGAATCTCTGGACACCCTTGGTGGGTGACACCTTAAGATAAACATGGTCTCCCACTGCAAACTGGAGAGGTTTCCACCTCTTATCATGATAGCTCTTTTGCCTGGCCTGAGCAGCTTCTAAGTTCTTTTTGATGACTCTGACCTTTTCTTCTGCATCAAGTACCAAATCTGGCCCAAATATTTCCCTTTCTCCTGCTTGAGACCAATTTAGCGGGGTCCTACATCTTCTCCCATATAAGGCCTCAAAAGGTGCCATCTTCAAACTGGACTAATAGCTGTTATTATAAGAAAACTCTGCCAAAGAAAGACACTTATCCCAATCCTTTCCGTAGTGCAGTGCACATGCTCGCAACATGTCCTCCAAAATCTGGTTCACCCTTTCTGTCTAGCCATCTGTTTGAGGATGGTATGCTGAGCTTCGTATGACATGGGTCCCAAGTGATTCTTGGAGTTGCTCCCAAAAGCGCGCCACAAACAGTGCTCCTCTGTCAGATACAATGGTCTTTGGAATACCATGCAATCGCACTATTTAATCAACATAAATTTCCGCATACTTCTCTGTCTTGTGGGTGGTATGCACTGGCAAGAAATGTGCAGTCTTGGTCAGCCTGTCCACAATAACCCAAATGGAATCATGGTGCCTAGAGGTATTGGGCAATCCTACGATAAAGTCCATACAAATGTCCTCCCATTTCCACGATGGTATGGGAAGGGGTTGCAAAGGGCCTGCCGCCTTCAAATGACTGGCTTTGATTCTCTGGCAGGTGTCACACTCGGATATATACTTGGCAATTTCCCTCTTCATTCTGGTCCACCAATATAAAGATCTGAGATCATGGTACATCTTGTTGCTACCAGGGTGCATGGAGAATTTGGAAAGGTGAGCTTCATCCAGTATCTTCTTTCTAAGCTCAGGGTCCTTGGGAACAACCAATCGATCTCCAAACCACAAAATTCCCTTGCTGTCCTGACGGAAACACTTGTACTTTTTCGCTTTCTGCTTGAGCATGTCTTTGATAACCTGCACACCCTTATCCCCAATCTGTGCCTGGATTATTTGTTCTTGCAATGTGGGCTCTACCGAGATATAACTTAATTCACCGGAAGGAACAACTTCCAGGTTCAGCTTACACAGCTCATCGCACAGGGTGGTGATTCTTGCATCCATGTTGATACAATTGCACTGGGCCTTTCTGCTCAAGGCATCTGCCACAACGTTGGCCTTGCCCGGATGGTAATGTACTTCCAAATCATAATCCTTGATTAACTCTAACCATCTCCTTTGCCTCATGTTCAGATCTGCCTGAGTGAAGATGTATTTGAGACTCTTGTGATCCGTGTAGATGTTACAGTGAGCTCCCATCAGGTAGTGTCTCCATATCTTGAGAGCATGAACCACAGCTGCCAACTCCAGATCATGTGTAGGGTAGTTCTGCTCATGGGGTCTAAGTGCTCGGGAGGCATAAGCAATCACTCTGTTCTCTTGCATCAAGACACAACCCAAACCTGTACCAGAATCATCGCAATAAACTTCAAATGGCTTGGTGTTGTCAGGTTGAGCCAGCACTGGGGCTATTGTCAAATGCTGCCTCAAAGTATGAAAGGCATCTTCACACTTTTGGTTCCAATCATACTTGACTCCCTTCTTCAACAGTTCAGTCATTGGTTTGGCAATTCTGGAGAAATCCGGAATAAATCGTCGATAATACCCTGCCAATCCCAAAAAACTTTGAATCTGCCTCACTGTAGTCGGGGGTTTCCAGTCCATCACCTCTTGTACCTTCTCAGGATCAACTGATATTCCTTCCTGAGAAATCGTGTGACCCAAGAATTTAATCTCCTTCAGCCAAAATTCACATTTAGACAACTTGGCATACAACCGATGGTCACGCAGTCTCTGAAGTACAGTATGCAAATGCTTAGTGTGCTCGGCTTCACTCTTGGAATAGACTAGGATATCATCGATGAAAACGACCACGAACTTGTCTAACTCTGGCATGAATACCAGGTTCATCAAGTACATGAAATAAGCTGGGGCATTGGTCAGCCCAAAAGACATCACCAAAAACTCGTAAAGCCCATATCTGGTTGAGAAGGCCGTCTTGGGAATATCGCTGGCACGGATCTTGATCTGATGGTAACCTGAGCGAAGGTCTATCTTGGAGAATACCTTGGCTCCTACCAACTGATCAAACAGAACATCAATGCGGGGCAGTGGGTATTTGTTCTTGACGGTCACCGCATTGAGAGGGCGGTAGTCAACACACATCCTCAAACTTTCATCCTTTTTCTTCACAAATAATGTTGGACATCCCCATGGTGAAGTACTTGGGCGAATAAACCCCATCTCCAACAATTCTTGCAGTTGCTTCTTCAGTTCTGCCAGTTCCGCGGGAGGCATCTTATAGGGTCTCTTGGAGATAGGAGCAGTCCCGGGTTGCAATTCAATTGCAAACTCAATGTCTCTGTCAGGTGGCATTCCTGGCAATTCATCCGGAAAAACATCGGGGTAGTCACAGACTACTGGGATCTTTCTTACTGGGGATTCTGTCATGATATAGGCACAAGAACGGGTACAACCCTGATCGGGCAAATATAATGTGGTTTCACCACAGGTTGGTGATGAAAGGGAAATGTGCCCTTAGGCAATTTCTAAGTGTTTTGGTGATTTAGTGTCCAACACAAGTGCCTAAGTGTAAAGAGGTGGACAAAGTACAAATCAAGGATAAAGGTATGTTTCTCAGGCTTTGTACATTGTTTTATGGACTAATATATTGTGTCTAAGTGCTAGAAACAGGAAAAATCCAATTGGAAATGTCTTGGCTCGAGCAGCCAAGAATCTGCTGAGTCTGGGAGCACCGGGCTGTCCGGTGGTGCACCGGACAGTGTCCGGTGGTGCACCGGACACTGTCCGGTGCGCCAGGCTGGTTCGAGCGAACTGGCCGCTCTCGGGAATTCACCGGTGACGTACGGCTATAATTCACCGGACTGTCCGGTGAGCCAACGGTCGGCCGGGCCAACGGTCGGCCGCGCAATCTGCACGGGACACGTGGCCGAGCCAACGGCTAGAAGATGGCACCGGACTGTCCGGTGTACACCGGACATGTCCGGTGCGCCAACGGCTCCAGGTCTGCCAACGGTCGGCTTCGCCATTTAAGGAAAGAAATCTGGCACCGGACAGTGTCCGGTGTGCACCGGACTGTTCGGTGCGCCAGACGACAGAAGGAAAGAATTGCCTTCCCAGATTGCTCCCAACGGCTCCTAGCTGCCTTGGGGCTATAAAAGGGACCCCTAGGCGCATGGAGGAGTACACAAAGCAATTCCTACAACATTCTTAAGCACCAAGACATCGATTCCACGCATTCGTTTCATTGTGATAGCATATAGAGCTCTAGTGGAGTTGTGAACTCATTGAGTTGTGTTGCGAGCTCTTGTTGCGACTTGTGTGCGTATTGACATTCTGATTCGTGTGTCTTGTGTGCGTTGCTAATCCCTCCCTTGCTCCGTGTTCTTTGTGAATTTCAAGTGTAAGGGCGAGAGGCTCCAAGTTGTGGAGATTCCTCGCAAACGGGATTGAGATAAAGCAAGCAAAACACCGTGGTATTCAAGTGGGTCTTTGGACCGCTTGAGAGCGGTTGATTGCAACCCTCGTCCGTTGGGACGCCACAACGTGGAGTAGGCAAGCGTTGGTCTTGGCCGAACCACGGGATAACCACCGTGCCATCTCTGTGATTGATCTTTGTTGGTTATTGTGTTTTGTTGAGGATTCCTCTTTAAGCCACTTGGCAATTATTGTGCTAACACTTAACCAAGTTTTGTGGCTTAAGTTTTTGAAGTTTTACAGGATCACCTATTCACCCCCCCTCTAGGTGCTCTCAATTGGTATCAGAGCCGTTCTCTTCACAAAGGGACTAACCGCCCGAAGAGATGGATCCTAAGGGGAAGGGTATCGTGATCAACGACAAAGAGAAGGAATCCTTCGTCAACGAGCCGATTGATGACAGGCCCACCGACTCAGGCTCGGGCCACAAAAGAAAAGACGGGAGGAAGAAGAAGACAAGGCGCATCAAGGAAATTGTCTACTACGACAGCGACGAATCTTCCTCCTCCCAAAAGGACAACGACGACTACGACAGACGAAAGACGGTTAACTCAAACTTTTCTTTCGATTATTCGCGCGTTCCGCATAGCTCAAATGCCCAATTGCTCCCCATTCCACTTGGCAAGCCCCCTCACTTTGATGGAGAGGACTACGGATTTTGGAGCCACAAAATGCGTACTCACCTGTTTTCTCTCCATCCAAGCATTTGGGAGATTGTGGAAAGTGGAATGAAATTTGATAGCTCGGATAGCCCTGTGTTTATTAATGAACAGATTCATAAGAATGCACAAGCCACTACTGTGTTGCTAGCCTCCTTGTGCAGGGACGAGTATCACAAGGTGAGCGGCTTGGACAATGCCAAGCAGATCTGGGATACCCTCAAGATCTCTCATGAGGGGAACGACGTCACCTTGCTCACCAAAATGGAGTTGGTGGAGGGCGAGCTTGGAAGGTTCGCGATGATAAGGGGCGAGGAGCCAACTCAAACATACAACCGGCTCAAGACCCTTATCAACAAAATAAGGAGCTACGGAAGCACGCGATGGACGGACCACGACGTCGTCCGACTGATGCTAAGGTCCTTTACCGTTCTTGATCCTCATTTGGTGAATAATATTCGTGAGAATCCTAGGTACACCAAAATGTCGCCCGAAGAAGTCCTCAGAAAATTTGTTAGCGGGCGAATGATGATCAAGGAGGCAAGGTACGTGGACGATGCCTTGAATGGTCCGATCAACGAGCCGCAACCCCTTGCTCTCAAGGCAACAAGAAGCAAGGAGGCGCTACCTAGCAAGGTGGCACAGATTGAGGCGGCCGGACTTAATGATGAGGAGATGGCCCTCATCATTAAGCGCTTCAAGACGGCGCTTAAAGGACGCAAGGGACAGCCAAGCAAGACCAAAGCCAAGGGGAAGCGCTCATGCATCAAATGCGGTAAGCTTGGTCATTTTATTGCTAACTGTCCCGACAATGATAGTGATCAGGAACAAGGCAACAAGAGGGAGAAAAAGAAGAACTATAAGAAGGCAAAGGGCGAGGCTCATCTTGGCAAGGAGTGGGATTCGGACTGCTCCTCGTCCGACTCCGACAATGAAGGACTCACCGCCACCGCCTTCAACAAGTCATCCCTCTTCCCTAATGAGCGTCACACTTGCCTCATGGCAAGGGAAAAGAAAGTAAGCACTCATAATACTAGTACTTATGCTTCTTCAAGTGAGGATGAGTCTAGTGATGATGATGAGATAGATTACTCATGCTTATTCAAGGGATTAGATAGAACCAAGGTAGACAAAATTAATGAATTGATTGATGCCTTGAATGATAAGAATATGCTTTTAGAAAAGCAAGAGGATTTGTTGTATCAAGAGCATGATAAATTTGTAGAAGCACAGGAATCTCTTGTTCTAGAAATTAAGAGGAATGAAATGCTCTCTAGTGAATTATCTTCTTGTCATGAAACTATTGCTAAGTTAAAAAGTTTTAATGATGATTTAAATGCTAAACTAGAAGTAGCTAGTAAATCTGATTCTTGTGTAGAAATTGTTGAAACTTGTAATAGGTGTAAGGATTTTGACATTGATGCTTGTAGTGATCATTTAGTCTCAATTTCCAAATTAAATGAGGAATTAGCTAGTCTTAATGCCCAACTTAAGACTAGCAAGAATGAATTTGACAAGCTAAAATTTGCAAGGGATGCCTACACGATTGGTAGACACCCCTCAATTAAGGATGGACTTGGCTACAAGAGGGAAGCCAAGAACTTGACAAGCCATAAGGCTCCCATCTCCGCCAAGGAGAAAGGGAAGGCCCCTATGACTAGTAGTGTGCAAAAGAACCATGCCTTTATGTACCATGATAGGAGACAATCTAGAAATGCTTATAGGAATTGTAATGCATATAATGCCTTTGATTCTCATGCCATGTTTGCTTCTAGTTCTACTTATGTGCATGATAGAAATGTTGGTAGGAGAAATGTTGTTCATAATATGCCTAGGAGAAATGTTGTTAATGTTCCTAGGAAAGTAAATGAACCTTCTACAATATATCATGCTTTAAATGCTTCTTTTGCTATTTGTAGAAAGGATAGTAAGATAGTTGCTAGAAAATTAGGGGTAAGATGCAAGGGAGACAAAACTTGCATTTGGGTCCCTAAGGATATTTGTGCTAACCTTACAGGACCCAACATGAGTTGGGTACCTGTTGGGGACTTGTTCTCAAATGCTTCGGATTAAGAACAAGGCAACATAAAAAGTGTTAAATGATAAAGTCCTTCGTCCTTTGAAACATTACTTCCCTTCGGGATATAATGTATTCCGGACGAAGGTCACAAACAACATATCTTCGTAAACACAATAAACGATGATGAAGAACTTATATATAACATAAGAAGTAATATAAACATTTAAATGTTATCACAACGTCATTTCTATTTTATTATCATAGAAAAATATAAATGATTTCAGATTACAAGTGTACCTTCGGATTGCAGGAAGGTAAAGGTATAAGGATGACGCAAAAGCAAATACCAAGTCAGCGTGAACAGTACGGGAGTACTGTTCATCTATTTATAGGCGTGGGACGCAGCCCATGTAAAATTACATTCATGCCCATTACATTTGCTAATGACTTATGGGAGTCTATCAAGGCCTAAGTAGTCTTTTCATCTTTAGGTCGGTTCCCCTTTCTGCTATCGCGACGAAGCTTTCCTGCGCATAGCTTCGGCTGTGCACCATCCTTCGTACAGCATGGTAATCAGCCCGTCCTTCATCTCAATCCCCCTTCGTCTGGCTTAGCCTGACCGTACTCCATGTTCATAATCTGAGTCCGAAAATACCTGTTCATATAATTCACTTGGAAAACATTGTCAAATCTTGTTTTTGAGGACCTTCGGAGGACGAAGGCCCCCAATAGTAGCCCCTCGCAATATTAATTTGTTAGTGATAAATTCAGATTGCGATATGGACGAAGGCCTTAAGCCGAAGGTCCGAAAAAACACCTTCCCTTTGCTAGAATAGCAACAATCACTGACAAGCGGGGTCTTTTCAATTTTCAACGCACTGGGCGTATAAATAAGATCATACCGCAAACTCATTTGGTACGCTCTCTTGCCATCTGCTCCCGCTCACTGAATTTTTAGCTCTTGCGCACTAAGATTTGCTGATCTTTTAGTTTTAAAGCTTCGGCTTTGAAAACAGTTTTTTAGTGTTTCCGAAGATGTCTGAAGATAAGAAGGCTGCTGCTGAGATGAGGCTGAGTCTCGACGAAGAGAAGAACTTGGGGTTTCTTATAGCGATGGCGAAGACCAATACGGAAAAAATCACCAAGGAGATTCTGGAAGGTTTGTCTGAAGATACTGGTGACAGCGACAGTTATGATATGGACAGTTGTGGTGAAGACTCCGAAGATCGCCCCTGGCGACCAAGCCATTCAGTCTTTGGCAAGTCAGGTATCAAAGAAAATCATCTTGTCAACATGAGGGGAAGATACTTCCGGGATTTATCCATTGTGAGGGTCGACGAAGGAGAGAAAACTTGCCCGACTCCTGAAGAAAATGAAGTTGTAGTGTTCCGAAGCTTTTTGAAAGCTGGACTGCGATTTCCCCTGAGCAGCTTTGTCGTAGAAGTGCTGAAAATGTTTGAAATCTATCTTCATCAACTTACCCCCGAAGCAATTATAAGGCTGAATATCTTCGTGTGGGCCGTAAGAAGCCAAGGTCTGGAACCTGATGCGAAAAGTTTCTGCAACATACACGAGTTATCATACGAGACAAAACCCTGGCCCCTGGGGTAAGGAACAGTATCACAATAATTTTGGCTGCTACAGTTTCGTTTCTCGGTCTGGGTCAAGCTGTCCCGTGCCAACATTTCGGAAGAGATGGCCCGACGACTGGATGACAGAATGGTTCTATGTGAAAAATGACCTGAAAGCACGGGAAGATATTAAAGGTATAATTATGCGCCCTATTTGGCAAAGTTTCGGCCTGCGAAAGCCGAAGGTTGAGATGAATGAAGCTGCCGAAGAATGCCAGAGAGCCTTCGGAGTTATTTGTTCTTTTATTGGTACGAGAGATTTGGTACAAGAACATATTGCCTTCAGAGTATGGCCGCTCGCGGAGAAATGGGAAATGCCGCAAGAAACCATGAAGGAAGCCGACGAAGGTGGACTTATCAGGCTGAAGTATACTTTCAAGTTCGGAGATAAATTCATTGAGCCAGATGATGATTGGTTAAAGAGTATTGAAAATTTAAGTGATGAACTGCTTGGGGCTTATTCGAAGGCCGAAGATACTGCACTGTCAGCAGCCTTCGGAGGCCGAAAAAAGAAAAGGCTGAACCGGGTGTTTGATGCAATCGGGTTCGTCTACCCTGACTATCGTTATCCCATTCGAGGGCAGAAAAGAAAAAACACAACCTCTGCGAAAGAAGAAGCTGCAACTGCTCCTAGCAAACCAGAACCGAAAAGAAAGAGGATAAAGGTCCTCACACATCGGCCACGCTATATTGAACCAGCTTCGGTGCCTGAGTTCGCCGGAGAAACTTCTACAGCCACCGAAGCTGAAAAGCCAACCAAACCAACCTTGCTGCCAGAAGTGGCAGAAATGGCCGAAGCGCCAACAAAGATGGAATTGGAAGAACCGAAGATTTTGTTATCAGAAACCAAAGAGATGGCCGAAGCGCCATCCACAGAAAAAATGGAAGAAGCGAAAAAAACCAACTGAGGAAGAAACATCAGAAGTTTTGAGTCCTGCAGCAAATGTTGAGACAGTAAAAAATCAAAAGGTGTCAGCAGTCACTCCGAAAAGAAAGAGAATGACTAATGTGCTAGATGTTCTGGAAACAATTAAGTCCTCAAGCACAACTCCGGGGAAAACTGTTGAAACCTCCGAAGCGAAAACTGAGATTTTTGACACTAAAGCTCCAGAGCAAGAAACTGAAGCTGAAGCTGGGCCTTCGGAGCCCACGAAGGTAAAATCCTTGGAAACCGAAGAAGAAAAAATGATAGAGCCAATTCTTGTTGAAGAAATCAGTGCTGTTGCCCCCGAAGCATCCCCCAAAGTCCTTGATTATATTGTTCGACATGCTTCGGGGAAAAAGTTATCAGAAGAAGAAATTTTTGAAGCTAATCATTATGCTAAAGAATTGAAATATCCGAAGGGGGCACTAGTGTTCAATGGTACAAATGAAGAAGATTTCCTATACTGCCTCCCGGATAACAAAGAACTACTTGTCTGCCGGGAAATGGCCCGAAGCATGGGGTTTCCGAAGCTAGAGGCTGGCCTCTGCGCGATGACAAAGGACGATCTTGCGGACAGCCTTGCGTATAATAGTCTGAAGGTACGAGAACTGCGCATTTGGAAACTTTATGATTTGAAATCTATTGTTTTATTCTTATACTAACTTTTTACATATAGGGTTTAATACTAAGCAACGCGCTGAGAGCGCAAAAGAATGCCGAAGACGAGAGCTATGAAATTGCCTTCAACAACCTTCGATCAGAGGTTATCAAACTGAGGAACGAAGCCATGGAAAAGGACAAAATTCTAGTTACATTGGTGGATAAAATAAAGGAGGACGAAGCTGCCTTTAAAGCACAAGCTGCAGCTCAAAAACACAAGGTTGCCGACCTTCGGAAGCAATTAGCCCGAGCTAAAGAAGAACGCATACTTGAAGAAACGAGGCGGGAATGCAGCGACCAATGGGCCAATCATTTGGAAGGAACCGTTGAAGAGCTTCGGTCTTCTAAGAAAAGGTGCTACGAAAAATCCATGGAATGTGTAAAGAAGATAAAAACCAGCTTCGCCAGTGTTGGCGCATTTTCGAGTGAAGAAGATTTCGTGAGAGGTAACCCAGAAGGACCGATCGAATGGATCAGCCACGAAGCTGAAGCCTTCGAAGAAATTCTAAACAGTCGTGGAGACATTTGCGCCTTCTCGGGTGCCAGGGGGATTGCTACTATGCTGGAGAAAAAAGGCTGCGATCATGTTAAGGCTCTTGCACAATCTGAAGCCAGCTTATCCCCTGAAGATATTAAAGACCCCTCGGCCGAAGCTAGCCAGGCTGGTGGAAAATTTTTCACCGACGTCTGGGACAATGGTGGCCGAGAAATGGCCCGAGAAATTATTCAGAAAAGTGAGAAGGGCATTCACGACGCTAGAGAAATAGCTAAGGCCGCTGACAAAAGCTCAGAGCCCGAAGGGCAAATAGGTATTAGCTAATGGTTTTTATTGTGTTGTAATTTTTGATTTTAAACTTCGTTCGCAATTTGTAATAGCAATGTGGCCGTATCCTGTCCTCCTTCAGATCCTACTAAAGCGTCTCCGGGCCCTCACCCGAAAGGAGACGAGGAAATTAAAAAGATGGCTGAAGCTATCATGGATGAAGTTGTTAACCGACTCCTGAACGAAGCTGCAGAAGTTGTTTTGAGAGAAGAGTAAGCACTATTGTAAAAACTTCTGAAATGAAATATGTGTAACATTTTGTAACCCTGTAATATATTTGCTTTTAATGATTCGATTCTTTACGATGCATGAAACTTTACATACGTACCGTTTTTGAGCCTTCGGCGAAAAAACACCTTCCCTTCTTTTCATGCTTCGTGAAGATAGAAAAACTTTTATGCATCACAACGTCCATAGCGCTCTTATGAAGAATATCCAAACTTCGTGAAAACATTCTCCGAAGCTATATTCCGAAGATCACTATTGTATCCCCTTGTGACTTAGCACGATTTTCACTTTCTCAAAGCATCCTTCCGAAGGTCGATACTGTGTTCCCTTCTTTTGCCATATGCAACATGATGTATGATGCTTATGCTATGCAAAATGATGTGATGATGTTATGTTATGTAGATGACATTTGTTCCGAAGATACACACATATCCCCGTAAAACACAAAATCTTTTTGTATCAGCGCTGACTTTTCGCTGTAAGCCTCCCTTAGGAGCTTCTTCGCCTTTTACTTAGGCTGTATCAGCGTTGACTTTTCGCTGTAAGCTCTGCATTCCCTTAGGAACGACTTTGGAGCTTCTTCGCCTTTTACTTAGGCGGTATCAGCGTTGACTTTTCACTGTATGCTCTGCATTCCCTTTGATACAACTTTGGAGCAGAAAACTTACACTGCGCTCCCTTTGGAACGGCTTTTTGTGACTTCAACAAACTTACTCTGCGTTCCTTAGAACGACTTTTTGTTGCTTCGAAGGATTTTTGATAATTCGAAGGTCCTCCTTGTTATCGCAAATCTTTAAGCTTCAGCAACTTAAGCCTGTGGAGAAAATACATTTTCCTTGTGGCAAACAACAAAACTATTACATGAAAACTAAAAAATGTCCTTTATTACACAGAAAATAAAACTGAATGGAAAAGACTGCTATCAAGGTAGGATATTTGTCAATAGATGGGCTTCGACTCTGGCACAGTGCTATTGACTGTGCGAGCTTCGGATTGTTCTCTGAAGTCCCTTTGGTGTGGAGCATATTGGCTCCCTTCTGGCTGTTGGCCTTGTTGCAGCGGTGGTGGAGGCGGAGGCTGTTGCCAGGAAGCTTGAGGTTGACTCGCCGAAGCAACAGAAACTGCAGGGTGGTTGCCTACGTATTCTGGGATGTAAGGCGGATGGTACGAAGCAGTATGCATGACCTGCTTCGGCTGAGCTTGTTGTGCTGCAGCTTCGGCTATCTCCTTTTGCTTCTGGATGGTAACATGGCACATCCTGGTGGTATGGCCCTTGTTTTCACCACAGAATAAGCAAAATATTCTCCTTGGTTGATCTCCAAATCTTCCGTCGAAGCCCCTGGCGCCTCTGCCTCTTGGAGCTGGTGGCCGAAAGAAGCTTTGCTGTTGCCCCGAAGCCTGTGAGGAGCACTGCGGCCTGTGCTGCTAACTCCCCTTATCATCATTTTGAGTAGAGTTGTGGATTGACCTGACATGCCTCGGATAGAATCTTCCTCCGAAGCCCCTGGTCATTTCAGAAAACCTGAAAGCCTCCTCCCTTCTTTGGCGAAAATCATTGTCGGCACGAATATACTCGTCCATCTTCTAGAGCAGCTTCTCCAAAGTTTGAGGAGGCTTCCTAGCAAAGTACTGAGCTGAAGGTCCAGGCCGAAGTCCCTTGATCATGGCCTCAATGACAATTTCGTTGGGCACCGTTGGTGCCTGCGCCCTCAAACGCAAGAACCTTCTGACATACGCCTGAAGGTATTCTTCGTGATCCTGAGTGCACTGGAACAGGGCCTGAGCAGTGACCGGCTTCGTCTGAAACCCTTGGAAGCTAGTTAACAACATGTCCTTCAGTTTTTGCCATGAAGTGATCGTTCCTGGTCGAAGGGAGGAATACCAGGTTTGAGCAACACTCCTGACAGCCATAACAAAAGACTTTGCCATGACTGCAGCATTGCCACCATACGAAGATACTGTTGCTTCGTAGCTCATCAAAAACTGCTTCGGGTCTGAATGGCCATCGAATATCGGAAGCTAGGGCGGCTTGTAGGACGGAGGCCAAGGTGTAGCCTGCAGCTCAGCGGACAGAGGAGAAGCATCATCGAAAACAAAATTTCCATGATGGAAATTGTCATACCAGTCATCTTCGTTGAAGAAACCCTCCTGATGAAGGTCTTTTTATTGAGGCCTTCGGTTCTGCTCATCGTGAGTAAGATGGCGAACTTCTTCAGAAGCTTCGTCTATCTGCCTTTGCAGTTCAGCTAGCCTGGCCATCTTTTCCTTCTTCCTTTGCACCTGTTGATGAAGCATCTCCATGTCTCTGATTTCTTGGTCTATCTCATCCTCTAGCTGTGTCGGGCTAACAGCCTTCCTTTTCTGGCTTCGGGCTTCCCGAAGAGAGACAGTCTCCTGATTGTGGTCCAGCGGTTGGAGAGCTGCAGTGCCAGTTGCTGAAGCTTTCTTCGGCGCCATAGCGAAGGTTTGTGATCGCCGAAGGTATTCAAAAACTCAGAGAGTGGAAGTGAGTTCACCGGAGGTGGGCGCCAATGTTGGGGACTTGTTCTCAAATGCTTCGGATTAAGAACAAGGCAACATAAAAAGTGTTAAATGATAAAGTCCTTCGTCCTTTGAAACATTACTTCCCTTCGGGATATAATGTATTCCGGACGAAGGTCACAAACAACATATCTTCGTAAACACAATAAACGATGATGAAGAACTTATATATAACATAAGAAGTAATATAAATATTTAAATGTTATCACAACGTCATTTCTATTTTATTATCATAGAAAAATATAAATGATTTCAGATTACAAGTGTACCTTCGGATTGCAGGAAGGTAAAGGTATAAGGATGACGCAAAAGCAAATGCCAAGTCAGCGTGAAAAGTACGGGAGTACTGTTCATCTATTTATAGGCGTGGGACGCAGCCCATGTAAAATTACATTCATGCCCATTACATTTGCTAATGACTTATGGGAGTCTATCAAGGCCTAAGTAGTCTTTTCATCTTTAGGTCGGTTCCCCTTTCTGCTATCGCGACGAAGCTTTCCTGCGCATAGCTTCGGCTGTGCACCATCCTTCGTACAGCATGGTAATCAGCCCGTCCTTCATCTCAATCCCCCTTCGTCTGGCTTAGCCTGACCGTACTCCATGTTCATAATCTGAGTCCGAAAATACCTGTTCATATAATTCACTTGGAAAACATTGTCAAATCTTGTTTTTGAGGACCTTCGGAGGACGAAGGCCCCCAACAGTACCTAAGACCCAAGCCTAAATTTGCCTTGCAGGTTTATGCATCCGGGGGTTCAAGCTGGATTATTGACAGCGGATGCACAAACCATATGACGGGGGAGAAGAAGATGTTCACCTCCTACGTCAAGAATAAAGATTCCCAAGATTCAATAATATTCGGTGATGGGAATCAAGGCAAGGTAAAAGGGTTAGGTAAAATTGCAATCTCAAATGAGCACTCTATCTCTAATGTGTTTTTAGTAGAGTCTCTTGGATATAATTTGCTATCTGTTAGTCAATTGTGCAATATGGGATATAACTGTCTATTTACAAATGTAGATGTGTCTGTCTTTAGAAGATGTGATGGTTCACTAGCTTTTAAGGGTGTACTAGACGGCAAACTTTACTTAGTTGATTTTGCAAAAGAAGAGGCCGGTCTAGATGCATGCTTAATGGCTAAGACTTGCATGGGCTGGTTGTGGCATCGCCGCTTAGCACATGTGGGGATGAAGAACCTCCACAAGCTTCTAAAGGGAGAACACGTGATAGGTCTAACCAATGTACATTTCGAAAAAGATAGACCTTGTGCAGCTTGTCAAGCAGGGAAACAGGTGGGAGGCTCTCATCACACCAAGAATGTGATGACCCCTGGAGCTGCTACATATGGACCTCTTCGGACCCGTCGCCTATCTGAGCATAGGAGGAAGTAAGTATGGTCTAGTTATTGTTGATGACTTTTCCCGCTTCACTTGGGTGTTCTTTTTGCAGGATAAGTCTGAAACCCAAGGGACCCTCAAGCGCTTCCTCAGGAGAGCTCAAAATGAGTTTGAGCTCAAGGTGAAGAAGATAAGGAGCGACAACGGGTCCGAATTCAAGAATCTTCAAGTGGAGGAATTTCTTGAGGAGGAGGGGATCAAGCACGAGTTCTCCGCCCCCTACACACCTCAGCAAAACGGTGTGGTAGAGAGGAAGAACAGGACACTCATAGATATGGCGAGGACTATGCATGGAGAGTTCAAGACCCCCGAGTGCTTTTGGTCGGAAGCCGTGAACACGGCTTGCCACGCCATCAACAGGGTCTACCTTCACCGCCTCCTCAAGAAGACTTCATATGAGCTACTGACTGGTAACAAACCCAATGTATCGTATTTTCGTGTATTTGGGAGTAAATGCTACATTCTAGTGAAGAAGGGTAGGAATTCCAAATTTGCTCCCAAAGCCGTAGAAGGGTTTTTATTAGGTTATGATTCAAATACAAAGGCGTATAGGGTCTTCAACAAATCATCGGGTTTGGTTGAAGTCTCTAGCGACGTTGTATTTGATGAGACTAATGGCTCTCCAAGAGAGCAAGTTGTTGATCTTGATGATGTAGATGAAGAAGACGTTCCAACGGCCGCGATACGCACCATGGCGATTGGAGATGTACGGCCTCAGGAACATTTGGAGCAAGATCAACCGTCTTCCTCAACTATGGTGCATCCCCCAACCCAGGATGACGAACAGGTACCTCAAGTGGAGGCGCATGATCAAGGGGGAGCACATGATGTTCAAATTGAAGAGGAAGAAGCACCTCAGGCACCTCCAACCCAAGTTCGAGCGACGATCCAAAGGGATCATCCCGTCGACCAAATTTTGGGTGATATTAGCAAGGGAGTAACTACTCGTTCAAGATTAGTTAATTTTTGTGAGCATTACTCTTTTGTCTCTTCTATTGACCCTTTCAGGGTAGAAGAGGCCTTGCTAGATCCGGACTGGGTGTTGGCCATGCAGGAGGAACTCAACAATTTCAAGCGCAATGAAGTTTGGACACTGGTGCCTCGCCCCAAGCAAAATGTTGTGGGAACCAAGTGGGTGTTCCGCAACAAACAGGACGAGCATGGGGTGGTGACAAGGAACAAGGCTCGGCTTGTGGCAAAAGGTTATGCCCAAGTCGCAGGTTTGGACTTTGAGGAGACTTTCGCTCCTGTGGCTAGGCTAGAATCAATTCGTATCTTGCTAGCATATGCCGCTCACCATTCTTTCAGGTTGTACCAAATGGATGTGAAGAGCGCTTTCCTCAACGGGTCGATCAAAGAGGAGGTGTACGTGGAGCAACCCCCTGGCTTCGAGGATGAACGGTACCCCAACCACGTATGTAAGCTCTCTAAGGCGCTCTATGGACTTAAGCAAGCCCCAAGAGCATGGTATGAATGCCTTAAAGACTTTTTAATTGCTAATGCTTTCAAGGTTGGGAAAGCCGATCCAACTCTTTTTACTAAGACTTGCGATGGTGATCTTTTTGTGTGCCAAATTTATGTCGATGACATAATATTTGGTTCTACTAATCAAAAGTCTTGTGAAGAGTTTAGCAGGGTGATGACGCAGAAATTCGAGATGTCGATGATGGGCGAGTTGAACTACTTCCTTGGGTTCCAAGTGAAGCAACTCAAGGACGGCACTTTCATCTCCCAAACGAAGTACACGCAAGACTTGCTAAAGCGGTTTGGGATGAAGGACGCCAAGCCCGCAAAGACGCCGATGGGAACTGACGGACACACCGACCTCAACAAAGGTGGTAAGTCCGTTGATCAAAAAGCATACCGGTCCATGATAGGTTCTTTGCTTTATTTATGTGCTAGTACACCGGATATTATGCTTAGCGTATGCATGTGTGCTAGATTTCAATCCGATCCTAAGGAGTGTCACTTAGTGGCGGTGAAGCGAATTCTTCGATATTTAGTCGCTACGCCTTGCTTCGGGATCTGGTATCCAAAAGGGTCTAACTTTGACTTGATTGGGTACTCAGATTCTGACTATGCTGGATGTAAGGTCGATAGGAAGAGTACATCGGGGACGTGCCAATTCTTAGGAAGGTCCCTGGTGTCATGGAACTCTAAGAAACAAACCTCCGTTGCCCTATCCACCGCTGAGGCCGAGTACGTTGCCGCAGGACAGTGTTGCGCGCAACTGCTTTGGATGAGGCAAACCCTCCGGGACTTTGGCTACAATCTGAGCAAAGTCCCACTCCTATGTGACAATGAGAGTGCTATCCGAATAGGGGAAAATCCTGTTGAGCACAGCCGCACAAAGCACATTGACATCCGACATCACTTTTTGAGAGACCACCAGCAAAAGGGAGATATCGAAGAGTTTCATGTTAGAACCGAGAACCAGCTAGCCGATATCTTTACCAAGCCTCTAGATGAGAAGACCTTTTGCAGGCTGCGTAGTGAGCTCAATATCTTAGATTCGCGGAACTTGGATTGAATTGTAGCATATATGTGTTTATGCCTTTGATCATGTTCATTCTGCATTCTGTTGTTTATTGTGGTGCTCAAGTTGTACAAACACTCCCTGGACCTCACAAGTCCTTTTTGCAAGTGATGCACGTATTTAGGGGGAGCTGTGCTACAACTTGACCCTTTGAGACTAACCATGCACTTGAGTTTGGTTGTTTTAGTCTCCAAGAAGAATTGAAAGGGAAAAGGTGGACTTGGACCATGCAAGACTTCCACTGCACTCCGATGAGAAAGAGTAACTTTTCCAAGTTCATCTTTATACTCCTATTGTCTTTGTGTTCTTATTTGAAAATTTTGGTGAGGCAATGGGGTTAAAGGGCCAAGATTGATCCCGTTTTGGTGCTTGATGCCAAAGAGGGAGAAAATAAAGGCCAAAGCAATAAATGGATCAGCTACCACTTGAGAAAATTTTGAAAATAGTAGATTAGAGCGTTTGGTTTGTCAAAACTCTTTTATTGTCTCTTATGTCAAAAGTTGGTCTCTTGTGGGGAGAAGTGTTGATTATGGGAAAAAGGGGGAGTTTTTGAAATCCTTGATCAAATTTCTTTGGAAAACCTCTCTTTATGTCTCTACAAGTGGTTTTGACTTAGAGATAGGAATTTGAGTTTGATTTGCAAAAACAAACCAAGTGGTGGCATAGAGTGATCCATATATATCAAATTGAATCAAAACAATTTTGAGTTCTAATTTGAACTGTTTTTGTACTAGTTCTACTTGCTTTATGTTGTGTTGGCATAAATCACCAAAAAGGGGGAGATTGAAAGGGAAATGTGCCCTTGGGCAATTTCTAAGTGTTTTGGTGATTTAGTGTCCAACACAAGTGCCTAAGTGTAAAGAGGTGGACAAAGTACAAATCAAGGATAAAGGTATGTTTCTCAGACTTTGTACATTGTTTTATGGACTAATATATTGTGTCTAAGTGCTGGAAACAGGAAAAATCCAATTGGAAATGTCTTGGCTCGAGCAGCCAAGAATCTGCTGAGTCTGGGTGCACCGGACACTGTCCGGTGCGCCAGGCTGGTTCGAGCGAACTGGCCGCTCTCGGGAATTCACCGGCGACGTACGGCTATAATTCACCGGACTGTCCGGTGTGCACCGGACTGTCCGGTGAGCCAACGGTCGGCCGGGCCAACGGTCGGCCGCGCAATCTGCGCGGGACACGTGGCCGAGCCAACGGCTAGAAGATGGCACCGGACTGTCCGGTGTACACCGGACATGTCCGGTGCGCCAACGGCTCCAGGTCTGCCAACGGTCGGCTTCGCCATTTAAGGAAAGAAATCTGGCACCGGACAGTGTCTGGTGCGCCAGACGACAGAAGGCAAGAATTGCCTTCCCAGATTGCTCCCAACGGCTCCTAGCTGCCTTGGGGCTATAAAAGGGACCCCTAGGCGCATGGAGGAGTACACAAAGCAATTCCTACAACATTCTTAAGCACCAAGACATCGATTCCACGCATTCGTTTCATTGTGATAGCATATAGAGCTCTAGTGGAGTTGTGAACTCATTGAGTTGTGTTGCGAGCTCTTGTTGCGACTTGTGTGCGTATTGACATTCTAATTCGTGTGTCTTGTGTGCGTTGCTAATCCCTCCCTTGCTCCGTGTTCTTTGTGAATTTCAAGTGTAAGGGCGAGAGGCTCCAAGTTGTGGAGATTCCTCGCAAACGGGATTGAGATAAAGCAAGCAAAACACCATGGTATTCAAGTGGGTCTTTGGATCGCTTGAGAGCGGTTGATTGCAACCCTCGTCCGTTGGGACGCCACAACGTGGAGTAGGCAAGCGTTGGTCTTGGCCGAACCACGGGATAACCACCGTGCCATCTCTGTGATTGATCTTTGTTGGTTATTGTGTTTTGTTGAGGATTCCTCTTTAAGCCACTTGGCAATTATTGTGCTAACACTTAACCAAGTTTTGTGGCTTAAGTTTTTGAAGTTTTACAGGATCACCTATTCACCCCCCCTCTAGGTGCTCTCAGGTGAGTGCACTTCGATGGCCCTAGCTGCTATGTCAATCACTGCCTGATGTTTGGTCAACCAATCAGTTCCCAATATGATATCCACACTATCCAGTCCCAAGATAAGAAGGTTGGTTTTAATTATCAAACTACCAAACTTTATAGGCACATTCTTGTTGATTTGATTGGTGGCAATCCTGCCTCCTGGTGTTGAAATTGTGATACCCCCGTGGGTGTGATGAAAAGGCAATTGACACTTGGCACTAAATTTGGCACTAATAAAGCTATGTGATGCACCAGAATCAAAAAGAGTGATAGCAGAATAATTTAAAACTGTAAAGATACCAGTCATGACGGGTGCTCCCTCGGGAATATCAGCCATGGTGGTGAAGTTTAGCCTGCCCTGCCTCACTTGCACCTTCTGCCTCTTGCCCTGGTTCTGGTTGACATTCTGCCCCTGCCTTTGCTGATTCCTGGGGCAATTCTTGGCATAATGCCCAGTGTTGCCACAGGTGAAACACCTGTTGTCATTTGTCTGGCGATATTGCTGCTGCTACTGATTGTTCCTCTGGGCTGGAAAATGGGTGCGGTTGGGTGCCTGCTGCTGCTGCGGTGGTCGGATCACCCATCTCCCTTGCTGCTGTTGGGGTCCCCTGTTATGTGTGTCGGACACAATCCTGAAGCGCTGTGGCTGAGCTAAGGGTCCTGCCATAGGGGTCTTCCTCTTCTTTTCTGCCTATCGAGCTGTAATGCAGTCCTCCTGGGAGATAGCCATGTTGACCAACTCATTGTAGCTGTTGGCCCTGACAGTGTTGAGACAATCACGGAGCTTAGTGCTGAGCCCCCGTCTGAACCTGTCCCTCTTCTTCTCGTCCGTGTCTGCGTGATATCCAGCATACTGGCACAAGTCATTAAAAGCCTAGGCATACTGCAACACTGTCCTGTTGCCCTGAGTGAGTGCCAGAAACTCGTTGAGCTTTCGGTCCATGATGCCTGCGGGTATGTGATGCCCCCTGAAAGCTGCCTTAAACTCCCTCCATTCCACCTCTCGATCCTCTGGCTGCATGGCAAGAAAATGGTCCCACCAAGTCCGTGCGGGTCCGCGAAGCTGCTGGGTGGCGAACCTGACTTTAGTGACTTCTGAGCAAGCTCCATGGAGTAGCGGGAATTTGGATTCCACTACTCGCAACCATACATCTGCATCAAGTGGATCCTCTGCCCTCATGAACAACGGTGGCTGGGTACTATGGAACTCCTGGTAGGTAGCTGCCGCGGGGTGACGCTGATGGTCCCCACCACCATAGTGCTGAGGTGGTGGCTGACGCTGAGCTAACTGCCTCAAAATCTCGTTCTGCTGAGCCATCAGCTCCTGCAGAGTGGGGGGGTGGTGGCGGTGGTGGAGGAACGCGCTCATTCTGGCCACGACGCTGCCTCCCGGCCATCTGAAAAATCCACATAAATACTCAACACCATATCTCCAAGTTCAAGATTTAATCGCAGCGAAAAGAGTCAACAGCAAAATGATAGACTCTAACTTCAACCAAAGGATTTATAAAGGCATAACTTTTTCCTTCCAAATTTAAAACTGACAACAGCATCCATCCAACATGCTTCCAAAAGAGTTTATCACGATTACATCATTGTCTCAAAAAGACTCAACTCTACCCAGCCTAGTACCCCAAGGGTGCAAAAGCTAAGCCAGCTGCGAGGAGTCCTACATTACCGATCTTTATTCCTACTCTGGCAACTAATGAGCGAAAGAGGCAACACTCGACTCGGGGGAAGGTGGCCTCCCTGAGCCAGCAGTGTCTACGCTGGAAGCAGGCTCCTCCCCTCCCTCAATGTCGACGTCCTCATCAGCCTCCCCATCATGGATCTCCTGATGATGCATATCTAGGTGCTCATTAGCCTCTGCGAGCTGCTGCTGGGTGTTGAGGAGCTGATCTTCGAGAACCTCGATGGTGTTCTCCCTCGTCCCCACCAATTCCTCCAGCTCATGGATCTCATCAGACAGCTGCTCCACTTGTAAATCTTTTTCTACCAGCTCCTAGGACAAGTCAACCACGAGCTCCTCCCTGTTGTCCAGGGTGATCTTGGTTGCCTCTAATAAGGCCATCAGATGAGACATTGCCTCCCCATGCATCACTTGCAGACGGTACAGGGCGTTCATGCACCGTACCGACAAGTGAGCCGTGTGGCCTGGGTAGAGAGCCCAGATATCCTTGGCATGCTCCACCCGATCCTTCCACATTGGGTCGTCTTCCTTCTCAGCGGGAAACAAGCCAATGGGGTGGGTGGAAAGCTCCAAGGGGTGAAATCCGCAGAAAGTCGTCAACCCGTGCAGAACAATCGCCTCGATCGTGTCCTCCGCCCGGTATCCGAAAGACTCGGAGTCCAGTGAGTGCCAGCCTGGCTGCAGGGGATGAGGCTCCAAGGTCATCCTCACCCTACAGCGGGGCACCCGGTGCTTCTCGAACTGCTGCACCGTGTATTGAGGGGGTGTTAGGTACCCGGCTCCCTGGAGTACCTCCCACAAAATACGGGGGAAGCCCTCTCGTGCAAGCCCGTCAGTGTGGGTTAGTGCATTTCCGTCCTCTGAGGATTCGTGGGAAGTCATCTGTGTATGGTTGAGAGTAAGTAAAAGAAAAAGAATTATAAAAAGAACAAGAGAAACAAAACTTAACCTTTCTTTTAGTTAAATAAAAAGGTACTGGAGACTTAGTTGGTCATCACCTTGTTTTTAAGTCTTTACTCAATTTTTTTTTAATTTAGCAATGCATGCAGGCTCGTCCTGAACGACCTCACCAACATAAGGGGATAGGGAAGGACTCCCATCCCTTAAAGTGGCCTGTAGGGCCTAAGTATTTAGCCACCTAGTTACCCTTCTATCATCCTAAGGCTTCACGTCCTAGGTCTATCCTGCTCGTCCTACGATCTATCCAACAATGTTTCTATCAAGTTTTATTTTGAAAAGGGATGGTATTCATATTTTATTGATTCCTCTGTGGTGGTACAAGCTCCGATACCAGCTGTGGCGGAACTGCCCGAATTATTCCAACTTAAGTGTCTAAGCCCTGCCTTAGAGGCTAGACCACACTTAAATGGGAATAACCCGTCAATCCCTCGGATCTAGTCCAACACGGCCACTGACAGGATCAAGTACCACAATCTCACTCGATGGTGAGTCATAGAGCAAATACAATAAAGCATAAAACCATGCATGTGAGAGTATTAGATTATTACATCATCATCATCGGAGTTTTTGCAAAAGTAACCATCATTGTTCGAAGTGCAGCGGAATAAACTACGGTAAATAAACAGAGAGATGGGGAAGCCTGTCCCATCACTCCTCATGCTCCTCCTCAGCCGAGGCGTGGTCCCACTCAACAGTCCAACCCGGTGGTAAGGTGGACGGCCAAGTCACTCCAGCAACCATGTCCTCCAGAGAACCTGTAAAATTATGCCACAAGCAAGGCTGAGTATACTAATACTCAGCTAGACTTACCCGGTGTGAGGAGTCTACTCCTCTACCTCTAGACATGCAGCTGTTTGGCTGTGGGTTTTAGTTTGCCAAAAGCACTAGCTGAGTTTCTAAATCAAGTTTTAACTTTGTCGAATTTAAGTGTGACTCTCTTAAGGCTAAATGTGTACTATTTATTCATACATAGTAGCAAACATTATTAGCAATCAACATCTTATATCAACTCATCATATTTCCACTTGTTACTCAATGCAGTACAATGGATCAAGCAGTCTCATTAGCTGCGAGAAGCAGACGATTCGAATCGAGTTTTTATCCTTGCAAGGTAAACCTAAACACTCGACGTGGCGAGGCACTCCGTCCCCACACACATCAACCGTCCCCATTGATTCCCTGGCAACAGATCAGGGCTCACCGCCTTGGCATACAATGCCTCACTGACCCCGACTGCCGTCGTGCAGTGACCGCACTTGTACCCACCATAACCGGAATGGGAGACCTCGTCTCAGGTCGCATGAGGGGATATGTCTGCGGGCAGGTTCACTCAGGTACTAGGCTTACCGATTTACCATATTTCTCGGTATGTGTTTAGTACGTTCAAACGCTTGACACAGGTATCCGCACGTTAATCCTTATTTCATTTTCCTCCCATAGACCACGCATCCCCATGGATCCGTGTCCACCAACCAACTATCAATGTGATAAGAAAAGTGGGTAAAACCAATTCCTCATCTCGCGCGAGTGCTAGAAAAATCACTCGTCTTCTACCGAGATCCTAATTAAATAAAGCAGCTACTCGACCTAGCATACTAGTATCCATCTCAACAAGGAATCCTGAGTTCATGCAACTAGGGTTTCAGTCAACTCCTACACTTAAGTGCATAGTACAAGCCTACAAACAATAAGTATAGTAAAATAGCATAAATAACAGGTTATGCATAAACCGGGGTTTGCCTTCCAAGGCTGTGGTAGGCAGATCCTTTGGTGCAGACTCGGGTGCTGGATCTGGGGCTACCTCCTGAGCAGCTCCTTGCTCCGGCACGAGGACGTACTCTCCGTCAGCAAGGTTACAGTCTATCGAATGCAATGAACATGAATGTCATGATGATGCAGGATTTAATAACATTATGCTAAGAAGAAAACTAAGTTAAGGAGTAACTTAGGGTTTCTTGGTCATGCAGGGATTTTAGAGGGTTGTGCTTATCACTTTTAGGTTTGGGTTTTTGTTGAGGATAAACATAGTGGATTTGCATTGTCCTTACACATTTCAGTGGGCAATGTTACAAGGGTTTTAGGATGACACTAATTACCAGTATTTATTTTCCTTTCTTTGATTTCTACTTATGGTTTCTAGTGTAGGTTTGAACTACGACAGTGGGTTAATAATTTCCAAAAATTCTGTAAAAATTACAGTGGGTTGCCATTTGCTATTCTAGCTTGTTTTAAGAATTTGAGGCTTAAAATATAAAGGCTATGTTTTAGACAAAAATAACAAGAGTGGTGTAAAATGGGCCACTTTACACTACATCTCCCCATTAGATTTAAGTTCCTTCCTAAGGGTTATTTTTGTTGGAATCTAACAGTAATACTAAACCTCTGTGCCAAAATTCACAGAAAGTTAATTGGTGATTATTTAGTTGTGATTTTCTAAAGTTTTATGCCAAAAAGGTGCTTATAACTAACTTGTCATTTGAAAAATATCAAACAACAGATTTTATATTTTTCCTATGTTCATAATAACCAAACATTAGTTATCCCAAGGTTTGAGGTGTTTTCACCTTAGGGTTATTTTTGTAGGGTTTTTCTAAGTCATCCTTGTTTTATTCAATTAAAAGGTATCCTACTTATTTCATACTAAACTAGGGTAGGGTAGATTTTTCTAGTGAACTATATTGAATAAGTACCCTAACAAAAATAGGGGTGCCCTCTGGTTCACTATTTAAATCACATTTTCTATTTTCCTTAACCTTAAGCATATTGTAAAATAAGTGGTAAAAACTAACTTAATGGGGTGGACAGAGGGATTCAACATTTTTAATTTGGGTCAGTAGGTAGATATAAACTTCTCCAAATTTTTCTAACCCTAGTCAAATAGTGCAACTAATTTTTGCCCTATTATTTAGCTTATGGTCAAAACAATAATTAAATTAGAACCCTAAAGTTTTCTGTAGTACATAGGGGTTTTATATTTTTCTTGAGTAGGTTACATTATTTAGAGTCTGACAAAATTTGTTTGACCAAATTGGGATAATTTAAATAGAAGTTATGGATTTTCAAAGTTTCTGTTCAATTTAAAAACAGATTTAATAAGAGTTTCCTGGAAAAACAGTTTACACCGAGGTCCCTGGGTTTAAACTAAATCAAACCGCACAGATCTACCCCTGCGCCACTATTCCCCCGGGTCACTGACAACTCAAAAAGCCCCCTGACTTTCCTCTCTTCTTCCCCGAGGTCCTTCCCCCAATGTAAACAGTACCCGCGGGAAAGAAAAGGATGGCGCGGCTTACCGGCGGCGAGGTAGGTCCGGCGAAGGGCAGGGTTGGCTCGGGGAGGCTCTGGCGGTTACAGCGAGGTGCGGCTCGACGGCAGGGATGGCCGGAATCGCTCGGTCCACGTGCGCAGGCGGGTGTTCTCGTCGGCGGCGAGTGTACCGGCCAAACCACGGCGAGCTGGTTCAATCCAAGGGCACGGTGAGCTTCACGGGGTCACGTAGTGACTGTGTGCACCAGGAATTGAAAAATGGTTGAGCGGATTACCCGGTCCACGTACTCCGGCGAGGGTGTGAGCTCCGGCGACCGTGGACTGGCCTCTCCGGCGAAGCAGACTTCGATTCCTCGCTCGGGGAGATTCACGGGGGTGTACTTAGTCGTCTCCGAGGGTTGGACGGGGCTGGGAAAAGCTGGGCTGGCCGGTCTACGGCGGCAGTGGGTCGGGTGGCCGTGAACACGTCGCGCACGGGCAAACGGCGGCGAGCTAAGCTCCGGTGAGGCTTGAGGTTGCGCGGAGGAGTGTGCTCGATGCCTCTGTGGGTTTTATAGGTGCGGGCGCACACAGGGGACACGGGCGCGGCTCGGCGCGGCGCGGGGTCGGGCGCGGGCGTGCTCTGGCGCGGCAGAGCGCGTCGAACACGTGTAAGTTTTCTTCTGCCCTTGTTCCACAGCTCACCCAAGTCGCAAACGTGCGAATCTTGGCAAAAATCCGGCGTGGGTCTACTCCTGGCACCTAGGGCTATCACTTACTTGTGAGACGCCATGGCAGATATGGCCTAGGGAGGGAGATCTCTGGTCACCAAATCGGGTGTGTCACACTGCCCACCTCGCGACAAAAACCATGCCAAGGCATGTCAAACGTCCACGTCTCGGGCTCAGCCTTTTCCAGTGGGTGCCCTAGGTGGTATGCCACATTTTTGGTATAGAACATAGGTGGATTTGGTGCCAGCTTCGAGGTGAACACGAATGATCTTTAGTGTAGGTGTAGTTTTTAACTTAGAGAGAAATAGAGAGCTCTAGCTCTCTCTCCACTTGGAGATTGGATTTGGGGTTTCTCCAGGGGTCTTTTTGCAATATTTCCCTCCCCTAATTGCTGGTTATAAGGTTACTTAAGGTTTGGTTAAAAATTACCCATGTTTTGCACATTTGCTCACTCTCTTTCCCCTCTTAACCATGGTTTTGGGAGATAGGGTTTAAGAGAGGTCTAGGGTTCTTTCCCCCTCTCCCTTCCAAGGTAGTAAGGGTTCAAAGATTTGAGTAATGCTTCTTAGGTCATTAACAACTTTGAGTAACACATGATCTCCAAGTTCTTATGTGATTCCCTAAGCCTTTACCACATGTGATCACAGTCCTGAGTGTCAAGGTGTGCTCTAGCCATAGTAACACCTGAGGTGTTACAGGACACAATACGTAGCCTTTACAAAGACTCCCCTGGTGCATAGCTGCTCGTTAGGTTTCGCCAGTCGTACAAACGCAGTACACCTCCCCAAGGTGGGTGACTAACAAAAACCAAATCGAATGAACCTCTGCACCCCAACCTTGGTAGAGCGAGCACTACGCCCCGACCCTCATTAATGGCCCTCCGGCAAAGTGTAACACCCAAATTCTGAATTTGGAATTGGTAGAAGAAATTTGAACAAAATATCATAATGTTTTGGAAACTAGGAAATAAGAAAAAGATGAAAAAGGGATTTTTCTTTTAAAGGAAACCATTTATACATCCCATGGAATAGATAACAAGGAGAATAAAACTTAAATTAGTAATATTAAAATAATATGGTTTATATTCACCCTTGGATTCCAATTGATACATTTGAAAAATCTGAAAAACTAAAATAGAAGTATAAATTTGAATTTGGAATAGAAAATAGAGAATAAGAGAAAGAGAAGGGATATAAAACAAAAATATAAATAATATATATATAAACAAGTATATTCAGAATTAATATCCCTAACTTCACAAAAATAAATTGAAATAATAAGCCATAGAGATTTGAATTTGAGTTTGAATTCAAATTGGATTTGAAAATGAAGAAAAGAAATAGAAAATAAAAAGGAAAAAGATAAAAACCCTAACTGGGCCAACTCTCCACAATTCGGCCCATCTCCCGCGCGGCCCACTGGCCACGGTCTCCTGCGCGCGCGCCTAGACACCGCCTTGCGGGCCCCTTCCGTCAGCCTCTCCCTCGCGCGCCTGCTTCCGCTTGGTGTCGCTTACGTGTGGGCCCAAGTGGTCAGGTTCATCATCGAGCTCGGTTCATCTCAACCCAACGTTGCGGCTGGGAGTTTCTCCGAATCCGCCCGCGAAAAGTTCGCCGGTCGTTGCGTGATCGGCTCCGCCCCCTTGCGATTATAAAACCGGGCTCCCGTGGCTGATCCGTCCCAACCAATCACTGGCGGGGAGTTGCTCACCGTCGTGCAAAGCTTCATTGCGGATCCGCCATGGAGACCGCTGCCGTCGACTCGAGGATGCGTCACCGTCGTGGCCTCAAATCTGGGCCAGGGCGCTTCGGGAAGACACACTGATGGTGCTCGGTGACATTTCGGGCGCGATGGACGACCGGACCGCCTCTAATTGCTCGTCGGAGCAAATGTTTCGCCGCAAATCCGCTCCTCGCCACGGCCGGCATCACCGGGGCATCAATCCACGGTATGAAGCCCTTGACTCTCTTCGCCATGGAACCCGCTCCGTGCATCCACATCCCGGTCTCGATTTCCTGGACGAAGTCATCCTGTATTCGCTCGCCGGCGTAACTCTGCCTGAGCTTGCGGCGGCGCTTCCTTGGGTTGGCGAGGAGGGAGGAGGAGAATGCGAGCGCCGTTGGATGTGGGCTGACGGCTGGGATCGAGGGAGGCTGAAACGATTCGGTTGAGACAATAATGACCGTAGAAATCGGGATGAGTGGATATGATTGATTAAGGCGTGGGCAACTACCAACCGTAGATCGTGGATCGATCGGCCAGCAACGCGTACCGGTTCACTTAATGGGCAATGTAATCTGGGCCGCCAGATTTCGATCGGGTGGCTGACGCGACGCGATACCCCTTCACCGTTTGCATTTTATAAAAGAAACCCTCTACTTTTGTAAAATAAACCCGCCGTCCACCGCGGGTGTAGCCTGAGTCTGGGGATTCTTTCGAGAAGGCCCCTGCACTTTTCTGTTATTGAGGCCCAGTCCAGAACTCATTTAATTTGAATAAATGAAATAGAAAATGGATTTATAATATGAAAATAATTACTAGAACTTAGATAATTCATAGAAAATTCATTTTAACTCCAAATTGAACCATTCCAGTTTCTAAAATTTTGTAATAATATTCTTCATCATTTAGTGCCTCTGTTTGGTCATGAAAACAATTAGAAATTTAATCTCTCACTTAATCCATTTTAAACACATAAAACCTTTGAAAATTTATAACTTAAAATCTACAACTCCAAAATTAATAATTCTTTTTCCTGTGATCTTATTTTAATATGTATATTATTAATGTGTATTTTGTCCTTATGTTTGGTGTAATGTTAATTCTGCCTATACCATGTTTGTTTGAATTGCTACGACTAGCAGTGAGGTCACGTGTCACCTGAAGATCATCCTGGTACCTGGATTCTCAAGGCCCAGGCAAGTTGTGCCCTTGATCACTTCTTTTCACCTACTCATGTTCTAATTAATCATAATGATCTGCATAGGTTAATTTTGATGGGACCCAATAGGTTACCCCAGTTTGTCTATCTTTATACCTTGTTTACCACTGAACTTTCTGGGTAGTACTTGCTAGTGCTATATGTGGTTTTGGGTATGAAGATTACACTATTCATGATTATACTTTTGTTATCAGTTGTTATTTATGGTTCATGTTAAGATCATTATGTTAATTGGAACATGGAGAACCACCCGGGAAAACAGTGCTACCACAAGGGTGGAATGGGACGCCCTCGGCTGATTAATTAGGGAAGCTAGTGGAAGACTACCTTACCCGAAAGGGGCAAGGGCAGTAGGGGAGAGGTCAGTGCGGGGAGGCCCTCGGGAGGATTTTGCTGCGATGGCGGTCCTGCAAGGGATTCCTGTACTGGATCTTCCTATAAACTGTAGCGGGTTTTCGGAAGCTAGTGGAACTTTGTAAAGGCCTCGTAGTGGATCCCTAGCCATTCACCTCGGAAGTGTCTAAGGGCCTTGCAAACCCTGGCGACATGGGATACACGACTTGTGGGTAAAGATGCGCAACCTCTGCAGAGTGTAAAACTGGTATACTAGCCGTGCTCACGGTCAAGAGCAGCTCGGACACTCACATGATTAATTTATGGAACTAAATTCAATTTGTCATATGCATTGCATTGCAGGTGGTGTTGTTACTTTTTGATCTATTACTTAATTGGGTTTGGTATTTACTTATACTTAGTAATTGCTAATAAAATTTTGACCAACTTTAAAAGCAATGCTCAGCTCTAACCATCTTCTTTGGTAAGCCTTACACTTCACGTGAGCTCCCACCTTTGGCGAGTTCATGCACATTATTCCCCACAACTTGTTGAGCGATGAACGTATGTGAGCTCACTCTTGCTGTCTCACATACACCACAGGTCAAGACCAGGTACTGCAGGATGATGCTCTTGGAGGATGCTGCGATGAGTTCGTGAGAGGTCTAGGTCGTCGTCTCCCAGTCAACTTTTGGGTTGCTGGACCGTTGTCTCCCTATAATGTAATTATTTATTTTGTATAGAACTCCTGTTATATATAAAGTTGTGACATTCGATCCTGTGCCACTATACATCATATGTTTGAGACTTGGTCCCAGCATACCTGGTGTTTTTGTTAACCCCGGGTTTTGGATCTCTAAAATCCGGGTGTTACAGAAGTGGTATCAGAGCAATGTTGACTGTAAGACGAAACCTAGATAGAACTGGACAACCATTATTTACTTACCTCTGCTACTCTGATTCTTTTCTAAACTTCTCTTAATCTTTCTCATCTATTTCCGCTATACTCTGATTATTCTTACCTTTTCTTTTCTAAAGACAAATGTGGATTTCACACTTTGAAATCCTATGCCCAAATTGACTTTAGGAATAGGAGACCTACTCTTAGGAACAAAAAAAAAACTATTTTTATAGGTATCTATACGCTTGAGTGTTTGTTCTTATGATACTTGTTTGATTTGGATCTTTGATTGAGTGCGATTAGTTGTGGAGTAATGTCCACAATTACATCTGCATATACGTATAGGCATAAATAGAATTCATAAGATATCTAAACAACTTAGATTATCCTCCACTAAAAGGTATCTATTTCATAGAAGTCCCTCTTATCTTAAAGACTCTCTCTTATCTTAATAGATCCATCTTATCTTAAAAGATTCTTTCTTACCTTAATAGATCCATCTTATCTCGAAAAAGATTCTACCCTATGCTACTAGATCTAACTAATCTCAAAAGATTATGTCTTAATCTTAGAGACTCGTCTTGTTCTAACAAGCATACTTATCCCAACCACTTGGCTTATATCATAACCTTGTAACGAACATGATCTATTCCAAAATAAATCAAGTAGATCTTATCTAGTCTAATCTGATTACACCCATTTTCTGATCCCATCTAATCTGCTCAGATCTAACCTAATGGACAAACATGGTAGATAATACTGGTAAAATAAGATTAGATCCTACTTTTATAAATATGTTTTAATGCAAGTTGGACTAAGATTTCAATTTAGACTAGATCACATACAACAACCTGGCCTTATGCAACTACCTTAACCATCCGATGGTTGTATAACTCCTCTGTTTTAAACAGAAAATTCTGATCTACCTCAAATATTAACTAACCCATATATACCGATAAATGAGTTTTAAATCCAAACTGGTGTCTTAGACCAACTCGTCTGTGAAACCACAACCCAGCCTATGTTATAGGTTGCCCAACCCATTTATCTTACAAAAAAAAAAAAAAACTCTGTTCAATCTACCTACCCCATGTACCCACACCTCAACTATGTCCCTAGCTATGGTAACACCAATACCCATTATCCTTGATGATAACACCAAACTTGACCGATATAACAGGTTATATAACTTATCCAACCAATATAGAAGCAAAACAATCAAACCAGATTCTGACTAATCTCATTTAACTCATAGCCATCTACTAAACTAATCTAATGTGGCCTACTTAATCAGACTAATGATACAGGTAAGAAGAGATTAGACCCCACTAGCCATGTATTAACTTATCTTAGCACATTGGATCAATTCAACCATGAGCTAACCCAACCCATAGTGCCATAATGAATAGTATGACCTTTCTATTCCCACCTAATAACAAACAAACTTTTAACCTACATCTTGTAGCCTATCTCACCCATGTATATCTCTCATCTTGACAGATTCTACCTTACCCTTGGATATTCACCTTATATGATTGGTTACCCCAATCTGGACATAAATTAAGCCCTACCAAAGAATCTATAGATTATAACCAACTACTAGCTTATCCATTCCGCTTAGTAATTTCCTTTGCAAAACTATTACCACATGCTTCTAACTTTCATGGTCAATACCAGGAAAGGAAAGATTATCACGTAACAACAAACAGAAAATGAATCCTCCAAATCCTCCACCTGTTGACCTCAATCAAGTGGTTGCTACCCAAAGACTGGTAATACAACAGTTAACAGACATGGTGACCGAGATGCAGAATCAGATAAGACAACAACGCGAGGAAATACGTCAAGCCCGCCAAGAAATAAGGCAAGCACGGCTGGAGAGACAACAACAACAACCTCCACCACCACCACCAGCTTCACCAAGCTACATAGATATAGATTATGATGATTTATAAGATCTAGATGTTACTTTAGTTAGTAGATGATATGATATTACTCTAGAAGGAACAATAAGGTCTATTGACCCTATGTTTTGTTAAAGAATTATACCTCATGCTGAGATTTCTTTGTTTATGCATATGTTTCGAGAACAATATGAGTATACATCCCTTTTCTTACAAATCTCGAGGACGAGATTATTTTTAAGGGGGTAGGATTTGTAACACCCAAATTCTGAATTTGGAATTGGTAGAAGAAATTTGAACAAAATATCATAATGTTTTGGAAACTAGGAAATAAGAAAAAGATGAAAAAGGGATTTTTCTTTTAAAGGAAACCATTTATACATCCCATGGAATAGATAACAAGGAGAATAAAACTTAAATTAGTAATATTAAAATAATATGGTTTATATTCACCCTTGGATTCCAATTGATACATTTGAAAAATCTGAAAAACTAAAATAGAAGTATAAATTTGAATTTGGAATAGAAAATAGAGAATAAGAGAAAGAGAAGGGATATAAAACAAAAATATAAATAATATATATATAAACAAGTATATTCAGAATTAATATCCCTAACTTCACAAAAATAAATTGAAATAATAAGCCATAGAGATTTGAATTTGAGTTTGAATTCAAATTGGATTTGAAAATGAAGAAAAGAAATAGAAAATAAAAAGGAAAAAGATAAAAACCCTAACTGGGCCAACTCTCCACAATTCGGCCCATCTCCCGCGCGGCCCACTGGCCACGGTCTCCTGCGCGCGCGCCTAGACACCGCCTTGCGGGCCCCTTCCGTCAGCCTCTCCCTCGCGCGCCTGCTTCCGCTTGGTGTCGCTTACGTGTGGGCCCAAGTGGTCAGGTTCATCATCGAGCTCGGTTCATCTCAACCCAACGTTGCGGCTGGGAGTTTCTCCGAATCCGCCCGCGAAAAGTTCGCCGGTCGTTGCGTGATCGGCTCCGCCCCCTTGCGATTATAAAACCGGGCTCCCGTGGCTGATCCGTCCCAACCAATCACTGGCGGGGAGTTGCTCACCGTCGTGCAAAGCTTCATTGCGGATCCGCCATGGAGACCGCTGCCGTCGACTCGAGGATGCGTCACCGTCGTGGCCTCAAATCTGGGCCAGGGCGCTTCGGGAAGACACACTGATGGTGCTCGGTGACATTTCGGGCGCGATGGACGACCGGACCGCCTCTAATTGCTCGTCGGAGCAAATGTTTCGCCGCAAATCCGCTCCTCGCCACGGCCGGCATCACCGGGGCATCAATCCACGGTATGAAGCCCTTGACTCTCTTCGCCATGGAACCCGCTCCGTGCATCCACATCCCGGTCTCGATTTCCTGGACGAAGTCATCCTGTATTCGCTCGCCGGCGTAACTCTGCCTGAGCTTGCGGCGGCGCTTCCTTGGGTTGGCGAGGAGGGAGGAGGAGAATGCGAGCGCCGTTGGATGTGGGCTGACGGCTGGGATCGAGGGAGGCTGAAACGATTCGGTTGAGACAATAATGACCGTAGAAATCGGGATGAGTGGATATGATTGATTAAGGCGTGGGCAACTACCAACCGTAGATCGTGGATCGATCGGCCAGCAACGCGTACCGGTTCACTTAATGGGCAATGTAATCTGGGCCGCCAGATTTCGATCGGGTGGCTGACGCGACGCGATACCCCTTCACCGTTTGCATTTTATAAAAGAAACCCTCTACTTTTGTAAAATAAACCCGCCGTCCACCGCGGGTGTAGCCTGAGTCTGGGGATTCTTTCGAGAAGGCCCCTGCACTTTTCTGTTATTGAGGCCCAGTCCAGAACTCATTTAATTTGAATAAATGAAATAGAAAATGGATTTATAATATGAAAATAATTACTAGAACTTAGATAATTCATAGAAAATTCATTTTAACTCCAAATTGAACCATTCCAGTTTCTAAAATTTTGTAATAATATTCTTCATCATTTAGTGCCTCTGTTTGGTCATGAAAACAATTAGAAATTTAATCTCTCACTTAATCCATTTTAAACACATAAAACCTTTGAAAATTTATAACTTAAAATCTACAACTCCAAAATTAATAATTCTTTTTCCTGTGATCTTATTTTAATATGTATATTATTAATGTGTATTTTGTCCTTATGTTTGGTGTAATGTTAATTCTGCCTATACCATGTTTGTTTGAATTGCTACGACTAGCAGTGAGGTCACGTGTCACCTGAAGATCATCCTGGTACCTGGATTCTCAAGGCCCAGGCAAGTTGTGCCCTTGATCACTTCTTTTCACCTACTCATGTTCTAATTAATCATAATGATCTGCATAGGTTAATTTTGATGGGACCCAATAGGTTACCCCAGTTTGTCTATCTTTATACCTTGTTTACCACTGAACTTTCTGGGTAGTACTTGCTAGTGCTATATGTGGTTTTGGGTATGAAGATTACACTATTCATGATTATACTTTTGTTATCAGTTGTTATTTATGGTTCATGTTAAGATCATTATGTTAATTGGAACATGGAGAACCACCCGGGAAAACAGTGCTACCACAAGGGTGGAATGGGACGCCCTCGGCTGATTAATTAGGGAAGCTAGTGGAAGACTACCTTACCCGAAAGGGGCAAGGGCAGTAGGGGAGAGGTCAGTGCGGGGAGGCCCTCGGGAGGATTTTGCTGCGATGGCGGTCCTGCAAGGGATTCCTGTACTGGATCTTCCTATAAACTGTAGCGGGTTTTCGGAAGCTAGTGGAACTTTGTAAAGGCCTCGTAGTGGATCCCTAGCCATTCACCTCGGAAGTGTCTAAGGGCCTTGCAAACCCTGGCGACATGGGATACACGACTTGTGGGTAAAGATGCGCAACCTCTGCAGAGTGTAAAACTGGTATACTAGCCGTGCTCACGGTCAAGAGCAGCTCGGACACTCACATGATTAATTTATGGAACTAAATTCAATTTGTCATATGCATTGCATTGCAGGTGGTGTTGTTACTTTTTGATCTATTACTTAATTGGGTTTGGTATTTACTTATACTTAGTAATTGCTAATAAAATTTTGACCAACTTTAAAAGCAATGCTCAGCTCTAACCATCTTCTTTGGTAAGCCTTACACTTCACGTGAGCTCCCACCTTTGGCGAGTTCATGCACATTATTCCCCACAACTTGTTGAGCGATGAACGTATGTGAGCTCACTCTTGCTGTCTCACATACACCACAGGTCAAGACCAGGTACTGCAGGATGATGCTCTTGGAGGATGCTGCGATGAGTTCGTGAGAGGTCTAGGTCGTCGTCTCCCAGTCAACTTTTGGGTTGCTGGACCGTTGTCTCCCTATAATGTAATTATTTATTTTGTATAGAACTCCTGTTATATATAAAGTTGTGACATTCGATCCTGTGCCACTATACATCATATGTTTGAGACTTGGTCCCAGCATACCTGGTGTTTTTGTTAACCCCGGGTTTTGGATCTCTAAAATCCGGGTGTTACACAAAGCCAACTACACCCCCAGGTTCATCTAATTAATCAGCTAAGGGCGTCCCATTTCACCCTCATGGTTGCACTGTTATCCCGGGTGGTCACTCCACGAATAGGTCCTTACGGAGAGGTACTCAGGAAAAAGGCCTAAGCCCCCTAGAGTATCACAAGATCATCAACATAATTAGGATAACAGTATCGTATCATAAATGTTCACATCATGTTCATTGATTAAAGTTAAGGCGATAGCAAAATGCTAACCATGATAACCCAAGAGGTAAACAAGGATAAGGTAAATACAGACTAGTCAATCCTTAGGTTTCATAAAGTAATGCGAGACAATGAATTATAAGGTAAGTAGGACATAATAGGTCAGAGGACAATTTCCTTCACCAGGTTGTTGCTGAGGGAGGTCTCCAACAACACACTCAGGAACCTCGGACCACTCGTTGTCTAAATAAAGCGGGCATGCATTCAATACATTTGGAAAGTACAAATGAACAACACACCAAACATGTACAAACATGGGGATACATCTTAAAAGACGCAATACTAAATAAGGAATAATGAGATCAAAGTATAACATGAACTATAACATGAACTAACTTCCTTTAGAAATAGATTATTATTTCTCTTAGTGTTACTCCCAAATACATAACATAGTTCAATCTATTTTATTGTGACCTAAAAATTAGATCGGGGATGATTTCATGTAATACACATTATTAATCTCACAAGATTAATCATGCTTTAATCTCTAGGGTTTTCCCTTTTTATTCCATTAAATAAACAAACCTAAACATATACTAGTTCATAGTTAACCATAAAATTAGAGAGCACAAAATGTAAATGGAACTAATTTATTTAAACAGAGCATAAACCTATGAACATTTTGCAATTTGAATCACTAAATTTGGAGGTCATATGTAAAAGATATGAAATAAACAAGTTTAGGAGTTTGAAATACAAAATTAAGCCCTAATATGCAATTATTTAAAAGGATAGGGTCTGTTTGCAATAACTCAGGGACTTGCGCATAAAGTCTAAGGACGGCGGGTTCTAGAAAACCGAGGGGGTCTTAAGCAAATCGACCACCACGAAAGGGTATCCTGGCTTCTCGGCCATCTGATCAGAAACGAACGCCCGAGATTAGAAGTGGGCGCGCGGGATCGGACGTGAGGGCTGACCGGCGGGTCCCACACGTCAGCGGCCCGGGTATCCGTGGCACGGGATGTGAGCGCGGGCACTCCTTAGCGGGCGGGGCCCACGGGTCGGTGACTCGGACCATCGGGTGGGGGAAACGGCGGGAGTCTGACAAACGGGGCCACGGGGAGGTCGGGCCCGCTAGTCAGCGGTGGAGGGCACGCGCAGGCGCGACATCGCGGGCACACGCTGACAGACGGGGCCCTCCAGGCAGAGACCAAGAACAGGGAAAGAAAGGGGGAGGCTGACGGGCGGGTCCTGCTTGTCAAGACCGTCGTCTACCTCGGTAGCGCGCATGGCATGAGCGCCATGGCCAGAGCCGGTGACTCCACGCGGGCGAAGAAGGCACGGGGCGACCGCGGTTTGCAGGGCGTTCTCGGTTCGACGGCGTGGGGCTGGTACCGACAATCATCGGCGGCTAATCGATGGGACAGAGAAAATGGGGGAGAGAGAAGAGAAGGTCCGGTGGGGAAATTCCCCTCGGGTGGGGCAGAGACAAGGGCGAGGCTAGGCCTGATGGTGGCGGAGCACGATCGCGGACGGCGGTCGAGCTCCACCGGCGACTAATTCGGGCGCAGGGGGCCTGGCGACGGGGAAGCTCCGGCAAGCTTGAAGAACGGGCGCGCACAGCTCGAGTGAGAGGACAGAGGCGAAATGAGCGATGCAGGGGGGAAGTGGGGGTGCGGGGAATTGTAGAGGGGGTCAGGGTGCCGGTTTGGAGCTGGGTGGCGACGTGGGCACGGCGATCTCGGCGTGCGTGCGCGCGGTCCGCGCAGGTGAGCGGTTGAAGGAGAGGGGGGAGGGACTGGCGAGCGGGGCCCGCGAGACAGCGACATAGACGCGCGAGCGCACAACAGGCCGAAGCGCCGACACGGCGACCCCACCGAACAGCGAGAGGGAGAAAGGGAAGGGGGCGCGAGTCGGCGCCGACAGGCGGGGCCCGCCTGTTAGAGACCGAAGGCGCGCGGGCGCGGCTGGGCTTAGTGGGCCGACTGGGCTGCTTTTCCTTTTTCTTTTTCTCTGGATTTTCTAATTCCTTTTCTATTTCTTTTCTCTAGGGTTTTCAATTCCAAATTCAAATTCAAATAAATTCAAACATGTGCAACACTTCAAAGAATATTTTAAGCTCAACATGATGCAATATGTCATGACTCATAATTTTTGGCAAAAATAAACAATTAAATCCACCTAACTTTAAGCTAATTCTACTTAAAAAGGGAAAAGGAAGAGAGAATCTAGAGAGAGATGGAACCTAGGGTGAGAGAGAAAAGAGTAACACATGAAATTGGGTGATATTTAGGGAGAAATTTTATACCCCAAATTCAGGGTGTTACAGATAGTCAAACTAGGGTAACCTATTGGGTCCCATCAAAATTAACCTATGCAGATCATTATGATTAATCAGACATGACTGGGTAAAAGAAGTGATCAAGGGCACAACTTGCCTGGGACTTGAGATTCCAGGTACCAACTTGCTCTTCAGGTGACTCATGACCTCACTGCTAAACGTAACAATACAAACAAACATGGTAGAGGCAAAATTATCATCACACCAAACATAAGAACAAAATACATATTAATAATCTACACATTAAAATAATATCATAGGAACAGGAATCATTAATTTTGTAGTTATGGATTTTAAGTTATGAATTTCCAAAAGTTCCAAGTGTTAGATACAATATTATTTAGGAGATTAATTTTAATACGGTTTTCATGTCAAAACAGAGACACTAGTTTATAAACAATATTATTACAAATTTCAGGAATTGGAATGGGCTACAAAGGAGTTAAAATGAATTTTATATGAACTAAACTAGGTTTTGGAATTGTTTTTATACTAAATATCTATTTTCTGTATTTATTTACTTATTTTCTCTGTTTCGTGGACTACGCGCATAATACAGAGAAGTTCGGGGGCTGACGTATAAAAATACCTCAGACACAAACTTAACCCATGGTGGACGGTGGGTTAATTCATCGAAACCCGAGGGGCTCTTTTAGAAAATGACCGCGGTGAAGGGGTAAGATGGAATCTTTGCCGCCCAATCCAGAACCGAGGGCCCAGATTAAAAGCCGGCTGTGACGAATCGGTATGCGATGATGTCCGCAGGATCAAAGATCCACGGTGGTAAACCCCCTTGGGCGAAACGCTATGCCCTGGTTTGATCCAGCCTGATCATCAGTCGATCAACGGCCCACAGTGACTCTCACCCAGATCTAATCCCATCCGTCCTACATAGATCCAATGGCCCTGCGCATGCCACTCTTTCATCCAACCGAAGCTGTTGATCCCAAGATCAACGCCCCGATGCTATCTTCTTCCCCCCTGCCGCCATGGCGGCGCCGACCGAGATACGGCGGCTGTCGCCGCCGATGAGCGATGCCAATTCGCGCTCAACAACCAATACCCAATTCAAGACGTGCAATACGGTTAGAGGGACGCGGAGAGCACAGGGGAGACATTCATACCGACGATGGCGTGACGTAGAGCACTACGTGCGGGGGAGCTGGAATCCGCGGCACACCGACGAGCAATTCCACCAGGGCCCGTGGTTCACAAGCTTGAAAATCCGAACGTGCGAAATCCCCATATGCTGGAGAAACCCCGCACCCTTCCCGAGCCCCCCACTGGTGGCGACGGCGAGAACTCAAGTGTGGCCACAATTTTTTTCTTTTCCTACTAGCTTCAGAGCTCCCTGATTATCTCTTCTCTCCCCACCAAATCTGTGATGGCGGCGACCGGCTTGATGGCTGATGACGGGAGGGTTTGGTCCCCTTTTATCCACTAGCGTGAGGGAATCCCAGCCGGTGGTTGGGACGGCCTTGCGACCACCGCGCAGAAATTCCCGGGTTCTGTTCATGCGGACGCGAGGGGGAAGGGACGATTCTGACCGCTGGGCCCCACGAGGCAGTGGCTAAACATGCGTGCGGAAGTGGAGCCGGGCCGTGGAGGCTGAGGAAGCAAGTGGGCCACGAATGGAGAGAACCGGCCCAAGTCAAGATCTGGTGTTTTACTATTTTTTTTCTTTTTTTGTTTTTCATTTCTATTTTCTATTTAAACTTCAAATTTGTTTCTAGTTCCAAGTTCAAATCCAAATTCAAATTCAACTCCTATTTTTGAACTTCAAATTTCCTAGTGAATATAACTTCTACTATTTACAACACTATTATTTATTATTTTCTTGTTATTCATTTAGGGAAGGAATAAATGGTTTCATAAACATTTTCTTTCTCATTTTTCTACTTTATGTTTTTATTTAGAATCGGAGGTCAAGTTTAAATTATGATTACTTCTTTCAATAAAAGGTATTCCCCCCAAATTCGTAAGTGTGAGATGCCCACCTTCTCATATGACCATTTTAATGTCTTTAATTGATTATGAACAGAAATTGTCCTACTAAATTCCTAGGTTTCTAAAATTCAAGAAATACTGTTCTAGATATTATTATTTCTTTATTTTATTACTTTATGATATATATTTTTTTCTACTAATTTTAGGTCTTACAGTAAGACTCCTTTGCAAGTTACCGTTGATATCTTTGTGTTGATTTAATTCATTTTTACAGAGTTTATTGCTAAGCAAAGCTTTGAAAATGCAACAAGATGATGAAGATAGAAAGAATAAAATTGTTGTCAAGGGTTTTGAAGATAAAATCAGGAAACTTGAAGATTCTTTGAAAGAAAAGATGATTTGCTGCATTCAATCGAAGGATCGCTTGCCAAAGCTCAGGCTCAGAATGAGAAATTTAGCAAAGAGATGAAAAAACTCAAATACTTTTGGAAGAGAACTCCAGCCAGTTCAACCGTGAAACCGAAGCTTTAAATATGACGATCAAGGTTGAGGCTCAAAAGAACCTGAAGCTGAGTGAAGCACTCAAAACCCTTAAGAATAAATGTGTTAACTTTGCACCGCAATGCACTGCTTGATTAAAAAGTATATTCAATTCAGTCGGATCTATATCCGAAGAAGCCAGTCTCTCTGTCGAAGATATCCCCGGAGCACTTGAATGAGTTGAGAAAGAAGTTGACGTCCTCGATGAAGTCATAACTGGCCACGGTGACTTCTGTGCGCTAGTAGCTTGTTGTGGTATGGCTGCTGCTTTCATAAAAGCCGGGTGCAACCATGCAAGGGCTATTAATAGGCCAAACTTCAGCCTGTCTCCAACTGACCTTATTGACATTCCGGTCGAAGCCCGAAGCATAGGTAACAGATTTATTACCCAGATCTGGGAAAAGGGCGGCCAAGAACTAGCTGGAGATGAAGCTCGAAATTTGCTTAACAAGGTATACAAAATATTTTTACCTTTGTGCTTTTATTTTATATTTTATCTTACCATGTTCTTCAGTACCTGCCTTTGTCATTCTATAGGATGATGACACCAGAAGTTAGTGGACCGAAGCTATATCTGAAGCATTAGAGAAAACTTTAGAAGCTTCGTTTGCTAGTATTTGTAGAAATACTTTTTGTAAACTCTTTGCTGAAAGAGATGTATTATTTGACGAAGAATTGTGATTGACTATGAACAAATAGTTGTAAATATTTGTAAATGCTTACCTTTCCTCCGTGCATTGTCTGCTTTGTTGTGGACAAAACCAATGCCCGTAGCTTTTTGAGCCGAAGGCGAAAAACACCTTCCCTTCTTTTCATTCACATCGAAGCACCTTCGGACCAATACCAAAGAATGGTCCTTTCATACGTAACAAAAACGTCTTTGCTAGTAACGAAGCATTTTTATGTTGAAGGCAGAAACCTTCTCTTCTTCGTTAGTGCCTTATGCGATATGTCATGATGCGATGAAGCTACAGATGTCTAATGTATGTTCGCATGAATGTGGAAGATGATGTGATGGAGTATGCAAATGTATGCTGAAGATAAAAAAACTCACGCAAATACACACCCAGACTCTGCATCCCCTTAGGAACGAGTTTGGAGTCTCTCCACCTCTTACTTAGGTGGTATTTTAGCTCTACATTCCTTTAGGAATGGCTTTGGAGCTAAGCTCTCCATCCCCTTACTAACGACTTTGGAGCTTCTTCACCTTTCACTTAGGTGGCATTTAAGCTCTACATCCCCTTAGGGATGACTTTGGAGCTTCTTCACCTTTCACTTAGGTAGCATTTAAGCTCTGCATCCCCTTAAGGACGACTTTGGAACTTTTTCATACTTTTTTACACTTGATGGTGTAATCCTAGATCTTTACATTTTACATGTGGGGAATCTGGCCCTTGTATTGCACAGGGCTGGACAAAAAAATAAAAATTACAACCTATGGCCCCATTAAAAAAACCTTTCTCCCCTCTTGAAAGGAAAATGGTGCCATAAGGAAAAAGTAAGAAAATTACAAAATTTACACATAATATCTTCAAAGCTCATCTGCATTCCAAGATCTTGGAATGTCATTGCCATCCATGTCTTTCAACCTGTATGATCCAGGTCTTGATGAAGATACCACCAAGAAAGGACCTTCCCATTTAAGCTGAAGTTTTCCCACTGTATCCGGGTTGGCTACTCTCCGAAGTACCAAGTGTCCTGGCTTGATATTCTTTAGTCTTACTTTCCAATCACACCATTTGACTGTTTTGGCTTGATACTTATTGATGTGATCTATTGCCTGAAGTCTGGTCCCTTCTATGGTGTCTTTTGTTATTTTACACTCCTCTTCGTCTCCTGCCGAAGCTAAGGTCCTTATCGAACCTGCTCTTGCTTCTTTCAGTGTTATTGCTTCATCCTCGAATAAAAGCTTGAATGGGTAAATCCTGTTGACCTTGAGACAACGGTGTTATGGTTCCATACCACTTTTATTAATTCATCTGACCACTTTCCTTTTGGCTGATTGAAGGTTGACTTCATTATTCCTGTTATTATGATTCCATTAGCTCGCTCTACCAGTCCATTTGATTCTGGATGTCTCACCGATGCAAATTGTATTTTTGTACTGATTTGGTCACAGAAAGCTTTGAATGTTTTGGCATCAAACTGAGTTCCGTTATCAATTGTAATGGTCTTCGGCACACCGAAACGACAAACTATATTTTGCCAGAAAAACTTCTGGACCATGGCCGAAGTGATTGTAGCTAGAGGTTTAGTTTCAATCCACTTTGAAAAATATTCCACCGCTACCACAACATATTTTAAATTTCCTTGCGCTGGTGAAAGTGGGCCTAATAAATCTAGACCCCACCTTTGTAATGGCCAAGTGGGCTGGATTAGCTAAGTAAAAAACAAAGCTTGTTTTTTATCTCTAGCACACTTCTGGCAGTTTTCACATTTTTGAACTAAATCCACTGCATCCGAAGCTGCCTTCGGCCAATAAAATCCTTGTCTGAAAACTTTTCCAAGTAAAGGCCTAGACCCAATATGAGCTCCATATAGCCCTGCATGTATTTCCTTCATTAGCTCCTGACCTTCGGTTCTAGACAAACACTTCAGCAATGGAGAGCAAACTCCTTGTTTATACAATTCTCCTTCTATGATTATGTAAGGCCTTGTCCTAGCTTCCATTCTTTTGATATAAGATTCGTCGTTCGAAGGACAGTTGCCTTGTAAGAAGGATACAATCTCAGTCCTCTAATCTTCACTGTGCACTGGTGAGATTGTAAGCACAACTCACTCCATGAGCTTGACTGAAGGTGCTTTTATTGTTTCAAAAAATACTTCCGAAGGTAATGGGAGCCCCTGTGCCGCTGACTTAGCTAATAGATCTGCATGTTCATTTTCTCCTCTTGGGATATTCTTTACTGAGAAACTTTCGAAAGAGGCTTCCATTCTTTGGATTGTATCAAGATATTTTTCAAGCTTCGGATCTCTTGCTTTGCTATTTTTGTCGATGTGGTCTGTGATAACTTGTAAATCAGATTTAAGGATTTCCCTTCTTATTCCCATTGCCTTGAGTTTTCGAAGCCTCAAGAGAAGGGCTTCGTATTCTGCAATGTTATTTGTGTAGTTGAACTCCAACCTGGCTGCGTAATAGGTTATGATCTTTGATGGAGAAATTCGAATAGCAGTTGCACCTGCGCCGAAGGTTCTCCATGACCCATCACAAAACACTGTCCAAGCTTCATTATCTTTTGTTCTTTCGTCATCCTGAGCCCTTGCCATCCAATCAGCAATAAAGTCTGCTAATGCTTGAGATTGTATTGAAGACCTGTGGACATAATCTATAGTGAATTCATTCAGCTCTGCAGCCCACTTTCCAACTCTTCCTGTGGCTTCTCTGTTCCTTATTATGTTCTTGAGAGGCAGAGAAGAAGGTACTACAATATGGTATGACTGGAAATAATGCCAAAGCTTTCTGGAAGCCATCAATACAACATATAGTACCTTCTTCAGCTCTATGTAATTTCTTTTTGATAAACTAAGTACTTCAGAGACGAAGTACACTTGCACTTGCTTCTTCGCTTGGCCATCTTGCTTTTCTTGCACCAACGATGCACTAACTGCAGCGTGAGAAGCAGATACATACAACAACAATGAGGCTTCTGACGAAGGTGGGGTTAATGTTGTCAGTTCTATTAGATATTGCTTTAGCTCTTCAAAAGGCTTTTGTTGGGTTGGTCCCCACTAGAAGACTTCGGCTGATTTTAGCACTTCAAAGAATGGCAAGTTTCTTTCTACTGATCTTGAAATAAATCTGTTTAATGAGGCCAACCTTCCTGTCAATCTTTGGGTATCTTTTCTTAACTTCGGTGGTTCCTTCCGAAGTATAGCTTCTATATTGTTTGGGTTAGCCTCAATTCCTTTTGTTGACACAAGACACCCAAAAAATTTCTCCTTCTTCACTCCGAAGACACATTTCTCTAGATTGAGCTTGAGGCCAGCCTTTCTAAAATTGGCAAATGTTTCTTGTAAATCAGCGATGTGATTTTCTTGCTTGATACTTTTCACTATGATATCATCGACATATGTTAGAACATTCCTGCCAATCTGAGAGCAAAGGACTTTAGCAGTCATCCTGCTGAAGCTTCCTCCAGCATTCTTGAGCCCCTCGGGCATCTGAAGGTAGCAGTAGGTCCCGCTAGGGGTTATGAAGCTTGTCTTGGGCTCGTCTCCTTCTTCATCCAGATTTGATGGTATCCTGAATAGCAGTCCAATAGACCCATGAGCTTCGAAGTAGCTATTGCATCCACAAGGGAGTCTATTCTTGGCAAAGGGAACTCATCCTTCGGACATGCCTTGTTGAGATCCGTAAAGTCAATGCACATTCTCCACTTTCCATTGGCCTTCTTCACTATCACAGTATTAGTTAGCCACTCTATATATGTCACCTCTCTAATTACTCCGGCACTCAGGAGCCTTTTTACTTCATTTCTTGCACCTTCGGCTTTATCATCAAACATCTTCCAAAGCTTTTTCTTCCTTGGCCTGATAGTTGGATCTACATTAAGTGAGTGCTCGATGACATCTCTATTGACACTGTAAAGATCATTGGCTGACCAAGCAAAGACATCCTTGTTGTTGAACAAAAACCTCAACTAAGTTTTTTCTTGTTCACCATATAATTGAGACCACAACAACACCTTCTACTTGACTATATCTTCACATAGAAGCATGGGATTTGGTTGATCTGCTGAGGCAGCCTTATCTCTTTTATACTTGTACTGTTGATGCGGCTTCATCTATATTATGGATTGCTTTTGAATCTGTCCAGTTCCCTTTGGCCCTTCTAGCGGCCTCTTGACTTCCATGCACAGCTATGGGACCCTGGTCAGATGGTATCTTCATGCATAGATATGCTGGATGAAGTATTGCTTTGAAGGCATTTAATGTTCCTCGACCGATGATTGCATTGTAGGGATATTCCATATCAACAATGTCAAAAACAATCTGCTCTGTCCTTGTGTTATGAACATAACCGAAGCTAACTGGCATTGTTATCTTCCCGAGTGCCACTATCTGCCTTCCTCCGAAGCCACACAGGGGGTGTGTTGCATCATGTTTCTTATCATCCTACTCCCGCATCTGCTTGAAAGCTTTTGCAAAGATGATATCTGTTGCACTGCCTATGTCTACAAGTATGTTGTGCACTAAGAACCCCTTGATGACACAAGATATGACCATTGCATCATTATGAGGGTAGTCCTTGAGCCGAAGGTCTTCCTGGGAGAAGGTGATTAGTATATGAGACCACTTGGACTTGATGAAGGTCCCTGCACTCCAACATGTTGTACCCTTCTTTGTGCCTCCTTCTTCTGCTTCTTGTTAGCTGGTTAAGAACTTGAACCGCCCGTGATTGGGAGCACCAGCTTCGTAGCCGAGGGTGCCACGGTTCGAGTTCCTTGTGAAGCCATTATCACTGTCGTGGAAGTGAGTTCACCAGAGGTGGGCGCCAATGTTGGTCACTTGTTCTCAAATATTGTGAATCAAGAACAAGACAACACAATTGTTAAGTATTAAGGACCTTCGTCCTCCGAAACATTATCTCCCCAAGGATATAATAATCATCAGATGAAGGTCATAAGAAATATGTCTTCATCATCTTATAGATAAACAAGTATACAAGGAAATGAAGATAGTGAATGTAACTCATTAACTCATTCATATTTGCATTCCATAAAACATAAGTATTAACATAATTTGTATTACATTGATACGTTCGGCTTGCTCGAAGGTATTGACGTGAGAGTGATTACAATCCAACGTGAACAGTACGGTGCTACTACTCATCTATTTATGGGCACGGGACGTAGCCCGGGTAAAATTACATTTATGACCTTCAACATTTGCTTATAATCGTGACATAAATCGCTAAGGACTAGATAGTCTTTTCATCCTCTGTTTGGTGGCAGCTTCGGCGCTCGCCGTCGCTGCTTCTAGACGAGATCTTCATCTTGAGGAGCTTCGCCATAAACAGAAGGAAATCCTCATTATCGCTTTGCCGATGGTCTACGTCTTGAGGACCTTCGGTGGAGAAGATGACCCCTAACAATGTGCATCCAATTTATTTGTTTATTTTCATTGACAAAATAGGCTATCAAACACTAAAAGTGATCTTCTTTGGCTACTGGACGACAATAAAAAGGTCATATTTGCTACCGGAGACATTGGTTGTTGTCAAAATTTTCTCCTAAACTTTATATCCAATAAAGCATTCACCATTTTTTGCATTAAGAGAAGAGAGAAGAGACGTGAATTGTCCGTTCTAGCTACATGCACCACTTCCTTGTTTCTCCTTCCCCTTCTTCCCTCCCATCCCATCCCAATCGACACATCACGACGCGTACCGACATACGCCTCCACCTCCCGCTGACCAGTGTGGCACACCTCAACCTCCTCACCAACCGAAAAATGGAGCGGCATCATCCACGAGCTCCCGAGGGCCAGCAGATGCAGCACTCGGACAAGACATGCTCCGGGGTGGCATGGGTATCACGAATGGAGGCGTGGCAACACATGCAGATGGAGTCGCCAGTGAGCGCAATCTAGATGGCTGCTGCTCTAGGTGGCGGTGGCGGCCTCATATAGATGCGGGGTTGGATCTAGCGAAGCTTGGTCGGAGGGAACGACGATCGGTGCATAGACGAGTGCATGGCATTTGCAAGCTCCATTGATGTTCCAGGTTTCTGTGGGTTGTCATGCTCATTCGGTCGCATAGAACTCGCCTTTTTCCCCCAACAGTAGCCCAAATCGATAGCTCGATGACGAGAGCACGTGCCACCCAAGTTTAGGATCGAAAGCCGTAGCTAGCTCGTCACGCCACTGTTGCTCACCATGTGTCGTGGGGCCCCGCGACCATGGGCATGACCTCCTCGTGGATGGGTGCTATTGCCGGTGCCTGGTCAATTGGTCATAAAGAGTGGAATGAGAAAGAAAAGAAATGGAGAAAGAAAGAGAAATAAGGGGGCAAAAAGGATAGTTGTTTGCCCTAGTTTTTTCATTCTTCTCTTTTTCTGTGCAGTCGTAAATAAATGTTTTATTGTATACGTTGTTTAAGAGTAAATTTGATAACAACTAAGATGACCAACAGCAAATAAATACAACTTTCTTAATGTCCACCCATAAATGATTATTTTGCTTATATATATATATATATATATATATCAATTGGATTGATCACTATCGGAACAGACTACTTTGCCGAGTGTCGCAGGCAGTCGGCAAAACCTAGAAAATTCTCGGCAAACTCTTTGACGAGTGTGACTCTCGGTAAAGAGGACTCGTTGAACTGTACATTGGCAACGACCTCTTTACCGATTATTTTTGTCGGACACTCGACAAAGTCTTTGCCGAGTGTCACCTGATGCTCGGCAAAGAAAAGTCGTTGTGACGGCGACAAGTGATGGTGACAGAGACTTTGTTGAGTGTACTCACTGACATTCAGCATAGAAAGCTCCAGTGGGCCCCATGACATCCTCTGTGCTGAGAGCCACAAACAGACACTCGACAAAGAGAGCACCGGTGGGCCCCCTTTGCCAGTTCCTTTGCCGAGTGCGCTGACCGGCACTTGGCAAAGGGAGTTTCTTTGCCGAGTGTCAGGAATATAGAGCACTCAACAAAGAGGCTTTATCGATTCCTAGGTGTACTCTCTTTGTCGAGTGCTATGGTCATTGCACTCGGCAAAGTGACCAGAAACCCCCTTTTTATTTGTTTTTCTTATTCCATCCAAACAAACAAAACATATATCACATAATCATCACATATATATCAAAGAGTTCACACAATCATCACATACATCATAGAGACCACATATCTCACAAAGACCACAAATCTCACAAGTTTTTCACAAACATGTCTAAGATCTGAATAAGTTTCACAAACATAAGTATTACCAACACTCACAAATATAAGTTTTTCACAAACATGTCAAACTAAGTTCAAACCAAGTTTCTCACATAAGTATAACAAGTTTGAAATTGCATAAGTCTCACAATCACCACTAAGAGATCATCAACGAGGTGGGGTGGTTGGACTTGTTCAGTGATGGGTTGGACGATCTATGTGGGTTGTTTAATGCCGCTGATTGTCCCTGCATAGCGAAGAGATTGCAATTACGAGATCAGATGAATATATATCATATAGGACTAAAATTTTGATACTCACAAGAGTAGAGAACAGAGCAGGTTTAGTTGGAGGGAACAACGAAGGTGGTGGAGCAAAACCCGAAACGGCACCAAGCCTCTGCATGTATCGAAACATCTCCGCCATCCTCTGCTGATCGGCCAAGCGAGCCGTTTGCTCGGCCATCATCCTCGCCTCTATGTCCTAATATTGACTGCTTTCTTTTTCCATCCGAGTATGTAATATTTTGCCCTAATGTTACGGTAATGCAAAGAAAAGATATATAATAATCAATAAACAACAAATAGGTAAGGAATAACCTGGAGTGCCTGCATGTGATGCTGTGAGCTGTCCTGCCGAGGTCGTATGGATGTGCTCGCGCTCGTGTTCCTTGCTCGCACCTAGTACAAAGTGAGAGTGGAGAACAAGTTGATTGCCCCATCGATAATCTAGTATCGCACATGCCTCTTGCCTCCTGCGACCCTCATGATGACATCTCTATCGATGTCCTTGGTCCTCGAATCATAACCTAGCCCATCTACCTTCTTTGCCATGGCGGTGTACTCAGTGAGGCGGTTGTGGATGGTGGGGTTGTTGTATGCCTCGGACTCATCCTCCTGGTTGTAAGTGACGTCGGAGGTAGCCTTGCTCTTGTGGGCCATAGCATACACTGAGAAGATGAAGCAAGGCTGGCCACCATGTGACATCGACTGCGTGTAAATGAATGAGTTGGTTAGAATAATTTCTATTCGAAATTTAGACTAAATAAAAGAGAGTGTATACCCATGCTTTTGCATATTTACCGAGGCTGCGGGTGCCTTGTTGATGGGAGGGACCTTGCATCATCAAACGCCGCGTTCTTGGCTAGCGTTGTGCGCCTCGTCCCATTCGTTCGAGCATCACCTTTGCACCATCTACTCCCAGCACTAAGGATGCGGTGCACCAATAAGGAATCATATACAAAAATACTAAGGTTGCAGCGCACCAATAAGGAATCATCTACAAAAAATCAAGTACAAGACATATTAGAAGATAAAATTAAGCATATTTAATATCAATATTAATGTTTTATAGTTACCTGCAAGCAATGGTCCCGAGTTAACGACACTGTTCTAGCATCCTTCTTGCTCACCTTCTCTCCAAGGACGAAGATGTGGTAAGTGATGATGGCCTAGATGCACGCCTCGTAGTGCATGTCCACGATGAGCTTCTTACAACTCACGATTGTTAGTCATTTGTTTTAAATGCTGTGAATCAAGAACAAGCAACACAATTGTCAAACATTAAGGATCTTCGTCCTTCAAAGCATTATCTCCTTTTAGATATAGTGATCTTTAGATGAAGGTCATGAAGGACACGTCTTCATGATTCATAAGAAATAGGAGTCTATACACACGAGATGTGTTATCCATTCATATATTTATTCCATGATAAACATACAAACATTATTAGAATTTATATTACATTGATACCTTTGGCTTGTTTAAAGGTGATGACGTGAGAGCAATTACAATCCAGCGTGAACAGTACGGGGTACTATTCATCTATTTATAGGAAATCGTTAGAGTTTGTACGCTATTACATTTATGCCCTCAACAATTACATATAGAGTTTACAAGATGTCACAAGGGCAATATCGACATTTGTATTTAATAACTTGAGCAACACCTTCTCCTTGCATCGTCTCATTGTTTCGTCGTGACGAAGCGTGCTTCATTGTACTTCCTTTGCGTTATGCCAAAGCCACGTTGTCGTTTCACCATGTTGAAGTTTGTTGGACGAAGCTTGCTTCGCTCCTCTTGTGTTATATCGAAGCTTTTCTAATAACGAAGCTCCTGTAATATTCAGTAGTATGCTGAAAGCAAATGGTTAGCCATGTTTTTGAGCACCTTCAAAAGAGGAAGGCCCCCAATAGTAGCCCCTCGCAGTATTAGTTTGTTTCTTTGTGACAAATTCAGACTGCGAAATGAACGAAGGCCTTTAGTCTAAGGTCCGAAAAAACACCTTCCCTTTGCTAGAATAGCGAAACATTCGGTATTGTGGGCCCCACCACCCAGTGGTGTTTTGCGTATATATACAAGGGTTCGGGTTGAAAATATTTTTCGCGCATCAAGCTTTATGCTAGGTTTTGTTTTAGCTTTCCAACTCTGCAATCGCAATTGTTTTTGAGCTTCAGCTTCTTGCTGTAATCAACGCTAAAATGGCCGAAGAGAAGAAAAGCGTGGACCCCGCACTTGCTGGTTTCTACGAAGCCATGGAAAGGACCAATGTTGAGAAGATTACTGATGAGATGCTAGCTGGGCTGTCTAGAGACTCAAGTGATAACGAAAGTTTTGATATTGAGAGTGACAATAATGATTCCAAAGATCGGCCATGGAGGCCGAGTCATGTTGTTTTTGGAAAATTCACTATTAAGAAAGGGCAGATTGAAGCAATGAAGGGCAAATATTTTCATGATATATCTATTATGAGGGTTGGAGGAGAGAACACCATTCCTCTTCCTGAGGCAGATGAAGTGGTAGTATTCAAAAGTTTTATGAAGGCTAGGCTTCGCTTTCCCTTGCATAAGATGCTAGTCGAAGTGCTGAAAAATTTGAAATATACCTTCATCAGCTTACTCCCGAAGCTTTGATTAAAGTTGGAGTTTTCATTTGGGCTATGAGGAGCCAAGGGATAGAGCTAGACGCCAACTGCTTCTGCAATATTCATGAATTGTTTCCTACCAGACAACGACGGTTGGGAAAGAGCAATATCATAACAACTTCGGATGCTATAGCTTTGTGTACCGGTCTGATGCGAGGTGTCCTGTGCCAACGTTGTGGAAAAAATGGTCGGGCTTATTGTCACACCCGGTTTTGGAAGGTAAACCGAATGCGAACCATGTACGTGCAAGGATCAGAACTCACGTACACAGTGATTACATAATTGGACATCATCACACAATGCTTGAATTAAATAGTGGAAAGGTACTTAGTTACATCAAGATGTCTGAGACATCCATAGAGTCTAATTGTAACACCCTGATTTTGGGGGTATAAAATTTCTTTCTAATTATCACCCAAAATCATGTGTTACTCTTCCTCTTCTCACTCTAGGTTTTCCCTCTCCCTAGATTCTTTCTCCCTTTTTCCTTTTGATTAGAAATAGACTAAACTAGTGGAGGTTAATTATTTATTTTTGCCAAAACCTTTTGAGTCATAACATGTTGCATCATGCTAAGCTTAAAATATTCTTTGAATTGTTGCACATGTTTGAATTTATTTGAATTTGAAACCTAGTTTGAATTTGGATTTGAAAACCCTATGGAAAAAGAAATAGAAAAGGAATTAGAAAATACAGAGAAAACGAAAAAGAGAAAGCAGCTCAGCCGGCCCAGCTAAGCCCAGCTAAGCCCAGAGAGGCCGTGTGCCCACGCGCCTGCCGCTCCTGACAGGCAGACCCTGCCTGTCAGCGGCAGTTCTCCCTCGCGCACGCCCTCTCTCTCTCTCTCGCTCGCTGCCCAGTGGAGCCGATCTGTCGGTGCCAGTTACTTCACCCGCTCGCTCTCTCTCTGTCTCACAGGCCCGGTCCGCCAGTCGTCAAGCCGTTGCCCCAAGCGCCCCCTCTTTTCTCTCTCTACGCCATGGGCTAGCCCTGTCAGCTCTGCCCTCTCCGCGCGTTGCCGTGGACCGGCGCATGAGCACTCACGCACGTCGTCGGGTTTCTCGGCCACGACACCCACTCTCGTGTCTAGCTCCATTCTTATAGCCTTGCCTGTGCCCCGCGCACACCCTCACCTCATTTCGCGTAGCTTCACCCTCTCTCGCGCTCTGCCCTCGCTGCTAGCCGCCACCGGAGACCCGTGCCCGTGTCCCTGACCATCTAGCTCGCCGCAGTCGGCGCCAAGCCTCCCCGAGTTCTGCCTCGAGGTGAGACACCCATTCCCGTGCCCAATTTCCCTTATTGTGCCCAGTGCTCGGCCAATTCCACCCTCGCTAGTGTTCGGCCGCGGCGGTCTACCATGCTCGCGCGGTGGCTAGCCGATTTGGCCCGGTTTAGTTCACAGGAGTAGGTCTTTGTGTCACCCCTGTCTCTGCTGAAGCTAGCCCAAGCCTTAGCGCACCTTAAGTCCCCTCCCCGTGGTCGGAATGGCTCATCGAAGTTTCTCCGGCCTGCCCGAGACCTTCTCACCACCGCTCTCCCCTCTTTGCCCGTGGATTCATGGCCTCTTCCCCGCCATCGAGTTCGGCGTGGCGTCCTCTTCCCCTCTGCCCAACTCTGGTGACCCCGGAGCCACCCTAACTCGTGCCTGCCTCAACTCCGATGACCTGACCACCGTGGAGAGGAGCGGCGCCGCCCGCAGCCATCTGTTTTCCCTCGGTCTGATTACCCCCTCCGTTCGATTCAGATCGCACGGCCTGGACCCCTGGCCCGCCTATCTGTGCCACTCGCAGCCGCTCATCCTTGCCGGTCTATTTTCCCCTGTCCGATCTTGATCGAACGGTTCGGACCCCTTCAGACCCGCTCAGACCCGCTGGGACCCGCTCAGACCCCTGCAGCCGTCTGTTTTCCCTATGCGCTGGGCCCGCTCGGTCAGCGTGCTTTCCCCCCTCTATCACTGACACTCCCTAGCCCGCCTGTCAGCGCTCGCCCGCCGGCGCGCGCCCTTGGCCGCAGATCTAATCTCGGTCGTAGGTTTTAGACCTGACGGTTAGAATAGCTCGATACCCCTTCACGCGGTAGTTTTATTAAAGAGACCCTCGGTTTATTGGAAATCAACCCACCATCCCTGGTTTTCACGCGCAGACCCCTGTAATCTTGCAGATTTAGCCCTAGACTTTCAAATATATCCCAGAATTAGACCTAATTTCATATTTTGAATTCCGAAACTTGTTTATTTCATAACTTTTGCGTATGATCTCCAAATTTAGTGATTCAAATTGCAAAATGTTCATAGAATTATTCTCTGTTTAAATACAATGGTTTCATTCACTGTCTACACATTCTAATTTTTATGATTAAGTATGAACTAATGTAGATGTAGTTCTATTCATTTAATAAAACAAATAAAAGGAGAACCTTAGAGATTTAATCATGCTTAACCTTGTAAGATTAATAATGTGTATTACATGAATTCATCTCTGTTCTAAATTATAGGTTATAATAAAATAAATTGATCCATGCTTATGTAGTTGTAAATAACACTTAGGGAAATAATAATCTATTTTCAAATAAAGTTATTGTATGCCATAGTGTATGCTATACTTTGAATTCATTATCCCCTATGTAGTATTATGTCTTTTAAGATGTGTTCCAATGTTTGTACACGTTTGGTGTGATGTTCATCTGTACTTTCCAAATGTATTGAATGCATGCTCGCTTTACTTAGACAACGAGCAGTTCGAAGTTCCTGAGTGTGTTGTTGGAGACCTCCCTGAGCAGCAACCTGGTGAAGGCAAGTGTCTTTTGACCCAATATGTCCTACATACTTTATAATTCATTGTCCTGCATTACTTTATGAAACCTAAGGATTGACTAATCTGTATTCACTTGTCCTTGTTTACCTTTTGGGTTACCATGGTTAGCATGTTGCTATTGCCTTAACTTAATCAATGAACATGATGTGGACCTTTATGATACGATACTGTTATCCTATTTATGTGGATGATCTTGTGATATCTTAGGGGGCTCAGGCATTTTTTCTGAGTACCTCTCCGTAAGGACCTATTCGTGGAGTGACCACCCGGGATAACAGTACAACCATGAGGGTGGAATGGGACGCCCTTAGCTGATTAATTAGATGAACCTGGGGGTGTAGATGGCTTTGCTGGAGGGTAATCAATGGGGGTCAGGGCATAGTGCTCGCTCTGCCAAGGTTGGGGTGCAGAGGTTCATTAGATTTGCTTATTGTTAGTCACCCACCTTGGGGAGGTGTATTGCGTTTGTACGACTGGTGAAACCTAACGAGCAGCTATGCACCAGGGGAGTCTTTGTAAAGGCTACGTAGTGAGACCCTGCTAGGTTACCTTGGAAGTGATCAATGGGGAGTCATGATCTCCATGCAGAATGGGAATCGTGACTTGTGGGTAAAGTGTACAACCTCTACAGAGTGTTAAAAACTGGTATATCAGCCGAGCTCACGGTTAAGAGCAGCCTTGGGATCCTCTTTGATTAGAAGAACTTTGGATACTTTTATGATGATGATTAAGAATGTGGTTATAAAATCTGATCTCCGGTATTCCCTCGTTTGAGGAAGTACCTTTGGGTAATAACTAGGTTTATTACTAAAAGTTGGCTCTACTAATAATAATAAATACTTGACTAACCTAAAAGCAACTGCTTGACCTCAACTCCTCATACAGCTAGTCCACTTTAGCCAAACGGGACATTTGCTGAGTACGTTGATGTGTACTCACCCTTGCCTTACAAACCACCCACCTCAAGTTGTCCCCACCGTTCTCAGTGCTCAGGAGGTGAAGCTAGCAACATGGATGACTTCGAGGAGTTCCAGGAATATGACGAGTTCTAGTTTACTTTAGTGGCAAACCCCTAGTCAGCTGCCTATGTAGGCTTAGCATCTACATTTCGCATTTCTGCACTTTGACAATTATGTTGAACAATGGTTATGTATTAGACTTTGTGGATGTCTTAGACATCTTGATGTAATAAAGTACCTTTCCGCTATTTATTTTGAGCATTGTGTGATGATGTCCAATTATGTAATCGCTGTTTACGTGAGTTTCTGATCCTAGCAAGTACATGGTTCGCATTCGGTTTGCCTTCCAAAACTAGGTGTGACACTAATACATAACCATAGTATTTAACATTAACATCAAAGTGCGGAGTAATGAAAAGTAGAAGATAAGCCTACACAGGCAGCTGACTGGGGGTTCGCCACTAAAGTAAACTAGAACTTGTCGTAGTCCTGGAACTCCTCAAAGTCCTCCATGTTACCAGCTTCACCTCCTGAGCACTGAGAACAGTGGGGGCAACCTGGGGTGGGGTGGTTTGTAAAGCAAGGGTGAGTACACATCAACGTACTCAGCAAATGTCCCGTTTGGCTAAAGTGGACCAGCTGTATGTGGAGTTAAGGTTTAGCAGTTGCTTTTAGTTGGTCAAGTTTTATTAATATAAGTAGAGCCAAATTTTAGTAATAACACAGTTATTACCCTGAAGTACTCCCTCCAAGAGGAAATACCAGAGATGAGAATTTTAATCATCATTGTTAATCATCATCATAAAAGTAAACCAAGTTCTTCTAATCGAAGAGGATCCCAAGGCTGCTCGTAACCGTGAGCACGACAGATATACCAGTTTCTAACACTCTGCAGACGTTGCACACTTTACCCACAAGCCATGATTCCCATTCTGCCCGAGGTTCTAGCCTCCCCATTGGTCACTACTAAGGTGACCTAGCAGGGTCTCACTATGTAGACTTTACAAAGATTTCCCAGATGTCATAGCCACCCGTTAGGTTTCTCCAGTTTGATAAACACAGTACATCTCCCCAGAGGAAGGGTGACTATCAAAACCAAATCAAAGAAACCTCTGCAACCAGCCTCGGCAGAGCAAGTACTATGCCCGAACCCCATTGATGGCCCTATGGTGAAGCCAACTACTCCTCTGGTTCCTCTAATTAATCAACTAAGGGCATCCCATTCCACCCTTATGGTTGTACTGTTATCCCGGGTTGTCACTCCCTAAATAGGTCCTTACAGAGAGGTACTCAGGAAACATCCTAAGCCCCCTAAAGTAATCAAAAGGACCTCATCAGGATAACATCATAGTATCATAGAAGGTCACATCATGTTCATTGATTAAGTTAAAGCAATAGCATAAGCTAACCATGATTAACCCAAAATGGTAAACAAGGGTAAGGTAAATACAGACTAGTCAAACCTTAAGTTTAATGTAATGCGGGACAGTGCATTATAAAGTAAAGTAGGACATGATAGGTCTGAGGACACTTGCCTTCACCAGGTTGTTGCTCAGGGAGGTCTCCAACAACACACTCAGGAACCTCGGACTGCTCGTTGTCTAAGTAAAGCAAGCATACATTCAATACATTTGGAAAAGTATAAATGAACAGCACATCAAACATGTACAAACATTGGCACACAACTCAAAAAGGTATAGTATTAAGTGTAGGGGAATGATATCAAGTTATAAAATGGACTAATCTTAAGTGGTGGTTTGATTACTCTCCAAAAATAAAGGTTAAGAGGTAATTAAACAAGTAGATATTAAGAGGTTAAGATGTAATTAAACAAGTAGAGGTTAAGAGGTAATTAAACAAGTTATAAAAATATAGTATTCCAGTGGCTCAACAAAGGTTAAGAGGTAATTAAACAAGTAGAGATTAAATTATAAGATGAACTACTCTTATTTAGGAATTTGATTATCCTTTAAGTGCTATCCATAATTACATTCCTAATTCTATTAATGTCATTAAGACCTAAAGGTTAAGCCAAAAATAAATCCATGAGATGCATAACACTAATCTCATAAAATTGAATATACTTTACTCCTAGGATTCTCCTTTTATTTACTCATTAAATAAATAAATCAACATATACTTTAATTCTATATTCTAAGTGTAAAAATTAAATTATACAGATTACAGTTGGTCATATTTTATTTGAACAGAGAATAATCTTGTGAGCATTGTGCAATTTGAACCACTAAATTTGGAGTTCATATGAAAAAGATATGAAATAAACAAGTTTTGAAGTTCGAAATATGAAATTAGGGCTAAATCTATAGTTAATTAAAAGTCCAGGGGGCTATTCTAAAGAAACCAGGGACCTATACGCTAAAACAGAGGACGGCGGGTTGATTTCCTAAAACCAGGGGGGTTCTTAAGCAAAACAACCACGCGAAGGGGTATTGGGCTCCCTCAACCGTTGGATCTGAAACCGACGGCTGAGATTAGATCGCACGAGCGCGCGCGCGGGCGCGGGCGCGCAGGCGCGGCTGACAAGTGGGGCCAGGGCATCAGCGGGTCAAGGCATGCTAACCGGCCGGGCCCAGGGGCAGAGGCGCGGGTGAGGGGGAGAGGGGAGAGCGGCTGGATCCAGATCGGAGGGCTACGATCAGATCCGCTCGGGTTAAGTCTAAACCGCCCGATCTCGGGTGGACGACCGAGATCTAATGGCAGGGGGGCGGACTTGGGCGCGGTGGCGCCGCTCGGTTCCACAGCGAGAGTTCACCGGAGACGAGCAGGCTGGCCACGGTGGGGCTCTGGTGGCTTAGGGAAATGGTCAGACACGTTCAGCGCATCATGGCGAACACGACCGTGGGCGTAGAACTGGCATGGGGGCGCCAGAGAACGCAGACCACGGTGGAAAAGGTTCCGTGGCGGCGTAGCTAACTCTAGCGAGCAATTACACGGGCTCTGGGGTGATACTTGGTGAAATAAAGGCATGGGAAGGTTGCTCACCTCGAGTGTGAACTCCAGGATGCTTGGAGAACGGCAGGGGTGCGGTGGAGCCTCAGGTCGACGGCGGCGGGACTCCGGCTGCGCAAAACTTCTCTGGTGAGCACTGACCGGACTAGACAGAGAGGGAGAGGGCACATCAAATGGTGTCCCGAGTAGCTGACGGCAAGGCGAAGCTCACAGTGGCACTGGACGGGGCACGGGCGCAACGGTGGCCACGGAACAGGCAAGGGTCGTTGGCAGGCGGTGGCGGGGCTCTCGGTTCACGCGGGCAGAGCGAGCGAGAGGACAAGGGAGCTGGGCAGAGGGCGCAAATGAGAGAGGGGAGGTTGGCGAGCAGGGCGCGGGGCTCAAAAGGGGCGCGGGGGCTCAGACATGACCGGAGAACACGCGGTCGTGGGCGCGTCCGTGGCAGAAGATCGTGGGCCAGAGATTAGGGATGAGCTAACAGGTGGGGACAGCGGGGCAGAGAGAGGAAGAGTGGGCATGGCCGCGAGCAACGGCGTCGACAGGTCGGCCCCATGGAGCAGCGAGAGAGCCAGGGAGAGAGGGCGCTCGGGTTTGCGCCGACAGGCGGGGTCCGCCTGTCAAGCACAGGGACACACGGTCACAGGCGCGCGCGGGCTAGGCTTAATGGGCTGCCTTGGGCCGAATTGGTTTTTCCTATTTTCCTAGAATTTCTATTGCATTTTCTGTTTATTTTCTCTAGGGTTTTCAATTCAAATTCAAATCAAGTTTCAAATTCAAACCAAATCAAATATGTGCAATATTTCAAAGAATATTTAGGCTCAATATGATGCAACATTCCATGACTCATATGTTTTGGACAAAATAAATTAAATAATCCCTCACTAATACAACTAACCCTTATTAAAAGAGAAAGAGAAAACTAGAGAGAGAGAGAAAATAGAGTGAGATAGAGAAGAGTAACACCTGAATTTGGATGATCATAAGAAATAAATTTTATACCCCCAAATTTAGGGTGTTACAGACCTATCCCCCTTAAAAGAATCTCACCCTTGAGATTCAAGGCTGGCTAGCAAAGAGTTCAGGGTACTTGGCTCTCTGGTCATCTTCTCTTTCCTAGGTTTCTTCTTCTTCTGAGTGATGGCCCCATTTGACTTTGCACATTCTGATGGTGTTCCTCTGAGTGACCCGATCTGCTGTCTCCAGAATCTGAGTTGGCTTCTCAATATAAGTCAGATCTTCTTGAATTTCAAGATCCTCTGCTGGGAACTGCTCTTCTGGTACTCTCAAGCATTTTTCAACTAAGACACATGGAACACATCATGCATAGCTGATAGATTCTCTGGTATGCTGAGTTGATAAGCCACTTCTCCACGTCTTGCCTAAATCTGATACAGCCCGATATAGCGAGGGTCTAGCTTGCCCTTGACTCCAAACCTTTTGGTTCCTCTGATGGGTGGCACTTTCAAATAGACATAGTCTCCCACTTCAAAATTGAGTTCCCTTCTTCTGGTGTCAGCATAGCTTCGCTGCCTGGACTGCACTGCCTTCAGATTTTCCCAAACCATCCTGATATTCTCTTCAGCTTCAAGCAAAATCTCTGGACCGAATACCTGCCTTTCGCTGGGTTGATCCCAATGCAATGGAGTTCTGCAATTCCTCCCATAAAGTGCTTCGAATGGTGACATCTTCAGACTGGCTTGATAATTGTTGTTGTAGGAGAATTCTGCATACGGCAACCTCTTGTCCCATCCTAACTTGTCTTGTAAAGCACAAGCTCTCAACATGTCCTCAAGAATCTGGTTGGTTCTCTCAGTCTGGCCATCTGTCTATGGTTGATAAGCTGAACTAAACTTCAAGTGTGTACCCAAAGCTTCATGTAGCTGCTGCCAAAAATGAGAAGTAAACTAGGTGCCTCTGTATGATATTATCTTCTTTGGAATACCATTGAAGCACACAATCCGAGACATGTACAACTCTGCCAACACTGCACTGTTATAGGTGGTCTTGACTGGTATGAAATGGGCCGCCTTTGTTAAACGGTCCACTACTACCCAGATGGAGTCGTAACCAGCTCGAGTGTGGGGCAGACCAACTATAAAGTCCATCCCAATCTCATCTCATTTCCATTATGGAATCTACAATGGCAGCAACAAACCTGCGGGCCTCCGATGTTCTGCCTTGATCCTCTAACAACTGTCGCATCTGGCCACATACTCTGCTATCACTTTTTTCATACCATACCACCAAAATCTCTTCTTCAAATCTTGGTACATTTTCTCACTACCAGGGTGCATAGAATATGCTGTCTCATGAGCTTCCTTGAGAATTAGTTCCCGGATCAAGGTGATATCGGGAACGCACAGCCTATTCTTGAACCATACCACTCCTTCTGCATCTTCACAGAAATCTAGACCTTTCCCATCTATGATTAGCTGCCAGATCTCGTTGATCTTCATCCTTCTGACCTTTCCTGATGTCTTGCTCCAGAGTGGGCTCTAGCTCAATTGCCACTCCCTAAGTGTTGTTCAGAAATCCGAGACTCAACCTGTCGAATTCCTTCGCTCGCTCGAACGGCATCAAGTGAGCGGCCAACATATTGACTTGACTCTTTCTGCTAAGAGCATCTGCAACCACAGTTGCCTTGCCTGGGTAATAATGAATCTCCAATTCATAATCTTTGATCAATTCTAGCCATCTTCGCTGCCGCATGTTTAACTCTGACTGAGTGAATATGTACTTGAGGCTCTTGTGGTCCATGTAGATATCACACTTCTGTCCATAAAGATAATGTCTCCAGGTCTTCAATGCATGAACCACTGCTGCTAGCTCCAGATCATGAGTAGGGTAGTTCTTCTCATGAACTTTCAATTATCGGGACGAGTATGCCACTACTTTCCCTTCCAGCATTAACACACATCCTAGTCCGGTGTACAAAGCATCACAATATACTGAGAACGGCTTGTGAACATCTGGCAGTACTAACACTGGTGCTGTTGTCAACTTCTGCTTCAACATCTCAGATGATTCTTGGCATGCTGTGGTCCACTTGAACTCAACCATCTTTGCTAGCAAGGCTGTCATTGGCCTGGCAATCTTGGAGAAGCCTTCAATGAAACGCTGATAGTAACCAGCCATTCCAATGAAACTCTTGATTCCTTGAACATCTCTTGGTGCTTTCCAGTCTTGAATCGCTGCTACCTTCTTTGGATCCACAACTAGTCCATCTCGGTTTATAATATGACCCAAGAACAGAACTTCGCTGATCCAGAACTCGCACTTGCTAAGCTTGGCATACAACTGGCAATCTCGTAGCCTTTGAAGTACCTTCCCCAAATGTTCCTCATGCTCTTGCTCATTCTGAGAATATATGAGAATATCATCAATGAACACCACTATGAACTTATCAAGGTAGTCCATGAACACACTGTTCATCAGGTACATGAAGTACGCTGGCGCATTTGTCAATCCAAATGACATAACCATGAAGTCATATAGTCCATACTTGGTGATGATTGTTGTCTTTGGTATATCTGAGGGTCGGATTCTGAGCTGATGGTAACCTGACCTCAGATCTATCTTGGAGAATACACTGGCTCCTCTCAACTGATCAAATAGGTCCTCGATTCGAGGCAGAGGGTACTTGTTCTTGACAGTGACTTCATTCAGGGCTCTGTAATCGATGCACATCCTCTTCATGCCATCCTTCTTCTCCATAAATAGCACTGGGGCTGCCCAAGGCGAGGTACTTGGTCTGATGTAGCCGTTCTCTAACAACTCATCAATTTGCTTCTTGAGTTCCACCAACTCTGGTCCGGACACTCTATAAGCTCTCTTGGAAATAGGGGCGGTGCCTAAGATAAGCTCTATGGCAAATTCAACTTTCCTTTCAGGTGGCGTGCCTGGTAACTCCTCATGAAATACATCGGGGAATTCTGACACAATCCTAATTGCCTCAATTGGATTGGACTCCTTGTCATCTACCGATAAATGGTGACAGGCTCCTTCTTCTAGTTCAGGTAAGTACAGCTTGGTTACTACTTCCTTTCCAGATGGGGACACCAACTTAACTGTTCTCTTGTCACAACTGATAGTGGCTTGATTTCTGTGTAGCCAATTCATCCCTAGGATGACATCTAACCCTTGAGTTCCCATGACTACTAGGCTAGCGGGGAAGTCTATCCCCCTTATTTCAATCCATAGATTCGAACAAATCCTATGGGACTGAACTTTTCCCCCAACTGAATTAACTCTTAAAGGTGGGATCATTGGTTCTATGGGGATGTTATGTGATTCTACCCAAGATGTGGAAACAAAAGAATGTGTGGCACCGGTATCAAATAGTACTTTTGCTGGGTAGGATTCGATTAGAAACATACCTACTGCCACGTCCTAAGCATCCTAGATTGCTTCAGCCTCCAGGTGGTTCACCTTTCCACAGTTGTAGTCCTGACCATGGACTCCTGGTGCTTGCTGTGGCGCTCCTTGTCTTGCTGGGACATTGACTGCTGGCGGCTGCTGAGCTGCTTTCTTTGGATAGTTTTTCGCCCAATGGTTTTGCTCTCCATAGTAGAAACATGTGTGGCCTCCCACTTGCGCTAGAGCTGCTTGGCCATTCTGGTTGGTTGCTAGGGCAGGAAGATGAGCTGCCTGGTTGTTTTGACGCTGGTACTGATTTCCTCCCAGCTGAGTGTTCTAACGGTACTGCTGCTGCTGTTGCTGAGGAAACTTCCTCTAGTACTAGTGCTGGTGCTGATGCTGACGCTGATGTTGGTGACCTTGCTTGAATTGCTGGGGCGAGTTGCTTGAGTAGCGGGGACGACTGCTACTCCCGGCCTGAGGTCCACCAACCTAGCGCTTCCTATCCTCCATCTCCCGATGCTTCCTTTCATTCATGATTGCTTTGTCTATCAAATGCTGGAAGGTTGGGAAAATGTGGTTCATCAGCTGGTAGTGGAGGGGATCAACCAATCCTCTCAGAAAGCGGTACTGCCTCTTGGCATCTGTGTTGATGTCTTCTGGGCATAACGTGATAGCTGCAAAACTTATCCATGTACTCACTGACAGACAGGGGACCTTGCTTTAGGGCGAGAAACTCCTCCTTCCTCACTATCATCAGTCCCTCGGGCACATGGTGTAACACCCCTGGTGTTACTGTAATTAAAAATTAAGCATGACATCATAAACATTGGCATTGCATATGCTTGACACACTTAGAGTGCATTCACTAGGTAAAAATTTCAAACAAGTTGTATTGTTTTGGTGTTTTGCAAATAGAACCCTGGAATAGGATACTTAACCCTAAATAGGGATTAAGGGGGTAAAACATGACCCAAATTGAGAAAACCCAAAAGCTTTAGTGGAATGGTCATAAAATGCTCCCAAGAATGAACTTGAATTACATTTGTACCCCTGGGATACCAAAAACCCTAATTGGAACCCTGGAAAACCCTAAATCAAAACCCTAGGAACCTATGTGCAAAAACAGTGCAACAGTGCATATTTGGACTAAAGTGTAAAAAACTACAATGTTAAAACATATAAAGTTGTTTGGTTCACAAATGTGTGGACTTGTAAGCCAAATCTTGGATTTTGGACTTAATTGCAAAATGGACCTCATTTGAGTTCTATACTAAGTCTGAAAATCAGAGAATTGGCTCAACTTGGAGCCCTTGTATCTTTCAAATTCTGGGGGTTTTGCCCTAGGTCATCACATCAAAATTGTAGACCTATTAAAGGGGAACAACTTTGCTTAAGAGGTTAAGAATTGTTGTTATGAAAAATTGGGAGATAATTAAGCCCAAATTTGGACTATCAGACTACTTAAAGTCTGAAATCAGACTAACAGTGAAATGCCATGAACTTCAAGCGTAATTTCAAGTAAGATCCATTAACTTTTTGTGGGAGCACAATATAGCAAAGTTGTAGTTGGTTTATAGCACTACAATATTGCTGCAGAGATCTGGATGTGTTTCCATAGAAATTTGGAAGAAATCTGGCCCTAAACTATGGCTGTCAGGCTTACTGATGAAGCACTCGCCATGGTACAGTGTCGTGTATGGATCAGACCACTAGCGCAGTATACCTCGCCGCCGACGGCCTCTACGTCGTGATTTACGCCGCCGTCGTGATTCGTGCTCACTGGTGGGTGGATAACCACGGCAAAGAAAAGATCTCACGACGGGGATTGGATAGGATCGCGAGTGGGAGTTTATCGCCGTGATTATAGCCGCTGCGACGTGGCCGGACTACCGGAGTCGCCGTGGAAGCGCCGGTGACCTTGGTTGTGCCACGACCGAAGCTTGTTACTGCGTGTTAGCAAGCGTGGCACCCTTAGGAGTATTCTCCTTGCGCCGTTACACTGGCGACTGCCACGGTTACAACCACCGTGTTCTTCTCTATCTCCGGTCGCCCGTATTGCCCGATGAAATCACACGCCACCGCCTAAGCCCTCTATAAATTGATGGCCAAACCTACTGCGCTAGGTCATTTCGAAGCCATAGCAGCCACTCCCGTCCCTGATTAGCCACCCCAGCCGGAGAATCGCTGTTTGCCCCCAAATCGGTTCGCCGCACCGCAAGAACCGAGCTCGTCGTGGCCAGCACCGTTCAGGTCAGTTCGTGTCGCCTTCTCCCTTGTTTGAGTGCTCTCGTATACCCGTGATGCCCATCGACCCACTCAATTGCACTGGGAAGCCTTAGATCACCGGGAACACACTCATCTGTCCGCAACACCCTCGGTCACCGTGGCCAGAGTAAACCATGTGGTCATTGATGAAATTAGGTTAGGGGAATGGTTTGGGGAAGGTCCAATTCGGTGTTATCCGCTCGGGGACCCCAGTCGTTGCCCCATTCAGCCAGTCCAGGAGCTCACCGGAGCTCGACCGCGCTTGTTGTCGTCGGGGACTTCGACGTGGAAAGGAACAGAAACTGAAGGACCTTAGTGCAAACTATCAGCGACTTAGGAAAACAGTAACAGAGCCCACTTCAAGTTATCCAAAATGTCGAGGGCCTCTGCGCAAATCTGCCCCACGAGCGCGTGCGCGCACGCGCATCTGCTTTTGCTGGGCCGATCTGGGCCAGATGTAGCCCAGTACTATTCACAAGTTTCTCTTTTTCTTTTTATTCCAGAGCTAAAACAATTCTAGAAAATGGTATAAAAATCCTAAAAATGTCAAACCAATTTTTTTAGATTCCTAATTTTCCATAGTATTTAATAAAAATAGTTTCATGATTTTTAGATTAAATAAAGAATTTTGGAGTATTTAAAATAGCTTGAAACATTAGTTCTAGATTTTTAGAAAATAGGTAATCATCCCAAAAATGCCCAAACTTTTTATATGAACTCAAAACATTATTTAGAAGCCTTGGGTAGAGTTTGGTTGGAGTTGGACCTTGTTTGATAACTAGAACCCAAAACCCCCACCCTGCCCTTTGAATTCCTTTACTAACTCGGGAAACCCTTGTTTCCCGGAGAACCGTGAAGGAAAATTGTATTCAAGAACCTTAGATAATAAATTCTTATTATCTTTGCACTCTCATGAGCATTACATGGCATTCATTCTTATATGCACATATATATGGTTATGTTTAGAAAACGAAGAAGAAGTCGAAGTAATCGAAGAGAAGACACCACCACCACCCTCGGAATCTCAGGCAGGAAACTGTTTCTACCTTGATATCTGCGGGTCCGAGCCTGACTCACCTATCAACGAAGGCAAGCCCCGTTGCATTTGCCACCTTCCTTGATGTTTTTAAAATCTTTCTCACTTGAATAATGCATTAGGTGATAGGAGTTCAATGCTTAAACAATTCTTGCATTACCTTCCTTGAACTTGATTACCTTCCTTGAAACCCTATTTTTACAAAAGGTTTTACTCTACTTAGTATTGCTCTAGCAAAACAAAAGGTTTTGTTTTACAAAAGATGATTGGCAAAGTGGGAAGTATGTTTTTGAAAATAAAATGTGATGGTGGATCCATCATGGCCGTGATGGGTTCAACATCAGAAAAGATGTACCTCTACCAGGTACCAAACTTTGGGTTTTAAATGATTAAGCTGAGACTGGGCGGGTGACTTGCATGAGAAGAGAGTCTCGGTGTAGTGTCTCCGTCTAAGTCGATTAAGGACCGTGTCGATGTAGGCTTGATGACCGAGGACCCTTTAACTGGTCACATACCTCGTCATGGGTAAGCCTTGCCTCGGGCAGACTAAGGCCAGAATAAGATAACACGGAATGGGCATGGAGCGGTGGCGAGAGAAGCGTGTACCCTCCGTGGCAAGAGGCTAGACGGTGGTGTATCTGTGCTCTCGGTTCGCGTGAACCTGATCTAGTCTTAAGAACCCCGGTGGAGGGTTGACACATGCAAGGGTTAAGTGCTACATATGTCGTGTGATTGGAGATCCTCAGCTGAGTATAATCGATTCGGATCACGGTACCTTCGCGGTCATGAAGAGTTGGTCACTACCCTATACGTAGAACTCTAGTAAAAATGAAGGACTTGTTAAGAAATTGGCTAGTGCAGGTGAAGTGATTGAACTAGGTTAGAAAGAACTCTAGATGCAGGTAATTTTACCTAACCTGAAAATAAAACTAGATTTTTAAGGATCCACCTTTAGTAAGCATTTATGCAAAATAGAGTTTTTGATCTTTGAGATACCTTACCTTGACTCCCTTATAACTAGCATACCCTTGAGAGTCTTTCCTTTAGTTGGGTAAGACTTGCTGAGTAATCCCATACTCAGGGTTTTATTCCCTATTGTTTTTAGGTGAGGAAGAAGCAAAATTTTGTTGCTTTTGTACCAGGGTGGTGTCAAATGAAGAAAAGCAAGAATGAAGCCGCGGGAGGACCTAGTCCTCCATAAAAACTTTTATGTAAGAACTTATCGGGAGGAGTTTTTACCTCCCTTGGTATTGTAATAATAAGTACTCTGCACTCGTGTTTATATGCTGGTCTGTAATAACCAACTTGTCACACCCGGCTTTAAGGAACAAAGCCAGGTGCATCTCATACATGCGCCAAGAAGACAACATATATAATAACAGAGTGTATAGAGATAAATGTCATAAAACATCAGAGTATTTATTACATAGCGGAAGACTTATTACAAAATAAAAGATAAAAGTAAAACGAACTAAGGATCATCGGCGCCAATGTCAACTGAGAAACGCCACCTAGATCAGATCATACTCCTCGCCTTGTGGCTCCTCCTGAACCACCTGATCTTCTCCTGTGGGGGGGTGTGAGACAGCAAGGGTGAGCTCACACATGATCATAGCTCAACAAGTTGTGGGGAACCAGTGGACATAAACTCACAAAGGTGTGAGTTCATGTGATGTGTAAGGCTAATCAATGACAGGGGTTAAAGCTGAGCATTGCTTTTAAGTAGTTGGTCCAAATTTTATTAGCAGTTACTAAGTGTAAGTAAATACCAAACCATAAGTAAAGTAATAGAACAAAATTAATAATAAACCCATGCAATGCAAATGACAAAATTGAATTTAAGTTCCATAATTTAAACATCAGAGAGTCCTGAGCCGCTCATGACCGTGAGCTCGGCTAGTATACCAGTTTTACACTCTGCAGAGGTTGTACCCTTTACCCACAAGTCATGTTACCCATCTGCCAAGGGGTCGCGAATCCCATACACCTCTACCTAGGAAGCGCGGCAGGGCAACACTATGAGGCCTTTACAAAGTTCCACTAGCTTCCGAAAACCCGCTACAGTTTATAGGAAGTTCCAATGCAGGGTTCTTGCCTGACCGCCATCGCAGCAAAATCAAGCAAGGACCTCCCTACACTGACCACTCCCCTACTGCCCTTGCCCCTTTCGGGTAAGGTAGTCTTCCACTAGCTTTCCTAATTAATCAGCCAAGGGCGTCCCATTAAACCCTTGTGGTGGCACGTGTTACTCAAGTTAAGCTCTATGTTCCAATTAACATTAATGATCTCAACATGAACATAAATAGAATAACAAAAAGAATTGGAACATAGAGGTAATAAATGATTATCCCAAAACCATGTAAAGCAATAGCAAACTACCCAAGTGATTCAGGGGTAAACAAGGTAATGAGATAAACAATCTAGGGTGACCTATTGGGTCCCATCAAAATTAACTTATGCATGGATAAGTGATATTAAAGAACATTATTGGGTAAAAAGTGGTCAAGGGCACAACTTGCCTGGCACTTGAGATTCCAATTACCAGGGTGATTCTTCAGATCCTCGTGACCTCACGCTAGTCGTAGCAATACAAACAAACATGGTATAGATAAAATTAACATTACACCAAACATAAGAACAAAATGCGTAATAAATATCTACACGTTGCTACGAGATCGCGGGATCGAGGACTACTAAGATCGAAGTTACGGTTACAAAGTTATGATTTATGGAAGAATAATGTGATTTAAATATTACACTATATTATAAATTGGTTAATATAAATCATATAAGAGGTTATTCTATAAATAATTATCTCAACTTTAATCTAAGTTATAAATTAACCATATATCATAGTTTAGCAAATAATGATGAATACATTAACGAGACTAACCAACATAAGTTAATTAGAAATCTAATTATAAAATAATGAGGCATGATATAATAAATATTGTTATTGCATAGTAAATGTTTATACGAGACTAACGCAACTTGAACGGATCAAATCGGAGTTAAAACGGAGGAGATACGAATTTCCTAAGGTTTTAGGTATTTGATATAAGATTAATTAGGAAATAAATTTTATTATTATTTTCATGCCAAAACAGAGACACCATGTGATGCACAATATTATTACAAGATTTTAGGGACTAGAATGAACTGAAAAGGATTTAATATGAATTTTCTAGTCATTACACAAATTTCTGCAATTAATTTTGTACTAAAAACCATTTTCTAAATTGATTTCTCTGTTTTATTAACTGTTTGGACTGCACGCTAAATAAACAGATACGCAGGGGCCACAATGCAAGAAATACTAGACTCAGTGAACACCCGCCCGAGGACTGCGGGTTGAATACCTCTAAATCGGAGGGCTCTTTTGCAAATGGGTCTCGGCTGAAGGGGTATGGGCTAGCCACATCCGTTGGATCACCACTAGATGGCCCAGATTAGATCAACCCTCGCGTGAACCGGTATTGTCTCATAGCCATAGGATCAGAGATCCATGGCCCAAAAGCTTCCACGCCTTGATCCCATCTGGTTCATCCGTGGGCTCATCGACGACACGAATCATATGCGTTGAAAGGGGGAGTTCCTCATCTAATCACCACCATTCCCGGGTCATCCTACGACTTAGATCTTATTGAACGAAAGGATACCGGTAATCTAATCCCAGCCGTTCACTAGGCAGTTGATGGCCCCCAGGTATTCTTCCCCACGGTAACACCAGACGGCGGCGCAGAGACACCCATGGCGGCGTTGTCGCCGGAGTGGGCCCTCGGCCGACGTCCCATTGCCTAACCGCAAACCAACGAATGCCATTGCAACGAGAAACATGAAGCAGAGGATACGGTGATGGTCTTACCGGTCCCCGGGGTAACCACCCTGCAAGCGCAGCGATGTGGCACGACGCCGATGAATCCATGTCGGAGAGCAATTCCGGCGAGCCAAGGCGATTTCCTCGACCAAGACGTCCACGAGAAAATCTCTAAGGACCCTGACGAGGCTCCCTGCCCATGGGTACGTGTAACACCCACTTTGTAATTTGCTAGAAATAATATCAATAGAGAAACAATTTCTCTTTATGTGAGTTTGATCTTTATGCACCATCATATGAGAACACCATGTCCAAGAACAATTAATAAAAGATATGCTACTAAATTGTTGCATCATGCTGGATATTTTATTTGTCTGTGCATTTGGTGACAACATAGAAATAAAATGACAATGAGAAGAGGATTTGAGGAAAAAGGAGAAAGAAAGAAAGAAATAATATAAAATATAATACAAAATTTATAAATACCCAAACTCAACCATACTGGTATGATTAAAATTTATCTATAATTTGAGTACAAATTCAAAGTCATACTTGGAATTCAAATTAGGAATTGAAAAATAAAAAGAAAAGAAAACAGAAAACAGAAAATATAAAAAGAAAAGGATAAGGGGAGCTTACCTGGGCCTCAGTCGCGCGTTTCGGCCCACCTAAGGAATCATCGCCGCGCAGCCCTGTTAGCCAACCGGCGCCGACACAATGGGCCCGCACGTCAGCCGCTCCTCGCGCGCGCGTCCGCAACCGTGTCGCTGCGCCGCGGGCCCCGCTGTCCAGTCTCACGCCCTCCCCTCGCTGTTCCGCGGGTCCCACCCCGTCAGCCCCTCGGTTACTCGGCGTCTCCACGGAATCCGTCTTCCTCGCGCGGACTGGGCGCAACAGCCGCCGAGCTCGGTGGATCGTGCCCGCCAAAATCGGTCCGATTTGACCACGCGGGGGGGGGGGGGATAAAACGGAGCCGCGATCGTCTTCGCCGAACACTTCCCTCTCGCCTTTCGCCGAGACTACCTAGCGAGCCACAGATTTGCCAGCGGGGAGGTTTGAGCCGCCGTGCGTGAACCGCCGATTGCCGTCGACCGCGCCCTCGAAGTGTTGCCCAGAGGCTCCCTTGGAGTGGGGGAAAGCTTCCTTGGGTGGCGCTGCTCGGGTTTGCTCGCCTGGGCCCCGGCAATTCCTCGTCGCGGACCTCCTTCCGCCGCGGACTGCCTGCTTCCGTGGTCAGGGAGTTCTTCAGCGCCGCTGCGTGAAGGTAACCTCCCATCGTCTTCTTCTACCGATTCTCGTCATGTAGAGCTTCGCAGGGGAGGTAGTTACCCATCCGGGGACCATGAATTTGTCACCGGCGCCGCGACACCGCGCTATACCGTGGGTAGGGCATTCCGTCACATGTTTTCCAGAGAACATAGGTTCAGTAGGTTCGCCGCTATCTGAATTTCGATTAGCACCAGTTAATTTGGGGATTTGGGGCCTGTCTTTGTCGATCGGGGTGCGCCGGCGAGTTGCTCCGCCGCGGGGTACTGTTCACCCCGTTTAGCCGCGTCGGGTTCGAGAAGATGACTCCGGGGCCATGGATCCGTGAATGAACGGCTCTGATTAGAAGCAGGCGATACCCCTTCGCGACATTAAATCGGGGCCGTTGATCTTTGATCGGACGACGTAGGATTGATCTGTGGGCTCGGTTGACGCGGGCCGTGGATCGCTGATCCAACCGCCCAGAATGCGTACCGCTTCGTGGTAAGTTAGATTTAATCTGCGCCCTAGAACTCTAATCGGACGGCCCAGATTGCACCGTACCCCTTCGTGGGTCGATTTTGTTAAAGAGCCCCTCGGGTTTCAGTGAATCAACCCGCTGTCCTGCGTGGGTTGAGTCTGAGTCACAGGAAATTTTGTAGATTTAACCCTGTTGTCTCTGGTATTCGAGGCCCAGTCCAGTCAGCTCGGAAATCAGAAAAATAAAATAGAAATGGATTTTTAGTGAATAAATAATTGTTAGAAACTTGTATATTCCATAGAAAATTCATATGAACTCCAAATTAATCCAGTCCAGTTCCTAAAATTTTGTAATTTTATTCTCTAGCACTTAGTGTATCTATTATGTCATGAAAACAGTAAGAAATTTATTTATCACTTAATCCTATTTAAAGCACATAAAACCTTTGAAAATCCATAACTTAAAATCTATAACTCAGAAAATTATGATTTCTGTTCCTAGGTTTTTATTTTAATATGTAGAATATCTCTGTGTATTTTGTTTATATGTTTGGTGTAATGTTAATTTTTCCTATATCCTGTGCTTGTTTGTATTGTGGCGAGTAGAAGAGCCCGTTGCTGAGGATCCTGGTGAGCAGCAGGTTGAAGTAGCTGAGCAGGAGCTCATTGAAGGCAAGTTGTGCCCTTGACCACTTTTTACCCAATAATGTTCTTTAATATCACTTATCCATGCATAGGTTAATTTTGATGGGACCCAATAGGACTCCCTAGATTGTTTATCTCATTACCTTGTTTACCCCTGAATCACTTGGGTAGTTTGCTATTGCTTTATATGGTTTTGGGATAATCATTTATTACCTCTATGTTCCAATTCTTGTTGTTATTCTGTTTATGTTCATGTTGACATCATTAATGTTAATTGGAACATAGAGCTTAACTTGAGAACCACGTGCCACCACAAGGGAGGAATGGGACCCCTTGGCTGACTAATTAGGAAAGCTAGTGGAAGACTACCTTACCCGAAAGGGGCAAGGGCAGTAGGGGAGTGGTCAGTGTAGGGAGGTCCCTGGTTGGTTTTGCTGGGATGGCAGTCAGCCAGGAACCCTGCACTGGAACTTCCTATAAACTGTAGCGGGTTTTCGGAAGCTAGTGGAACTTTGTAAAGGCCTCGTAGTGTTGCCCTGCCGCGCTTCCTAGGTAGAGGTGTATGGGATTCATGACCCCTTGGCAGATGGGTAACATGACTTGTGGGTAAAGGGTACAACCTCTGCAGAGTGTAAAACTGGTATACTAGCCGAGCTCACGGTCATGAGCTGCTCAGGACTCTCTGATGTTTAATTTATGGAACTTAAATTCAATTTTGTCATTTGCATTGCATGGGATTATTATTAATTTTGTTCTATTACTTTACTTATGGTTTGGTATTTACTTACACTTAGTAACTGCTAATAAAATTTTGACCAACTACTTAAAAGCAATGCTCAGCTTTAACCCCTATCATTGATTAGCCTTACACTTCACATGAACTCACACCTTTGTGAGTTTATGTTCACTGGTTCCCCACAACTTGTTGAGCTATGATCATGTGTGAGCTCACCCTTGCTGTCTCACACCCCCCCACAGGAGATGATCAGGTGGTTCAGGAGGAGCCGCCTAACACGGAGGAGTTCGATCTGATCTAGGTGGCGTTTCCCAGTCGACATTGGCGCCGACGATCCTTAGTTCATTTTATCTTTATTATTTCATTTTGTAATAAGTCTTCCGCTATGTAATAAATACTCTGATGTTTTATGACATTTATCTCTATACACTCTGTTATTATATATGTTGTCTTCTTGGCGCATGTATGAGATGCACCCGGCTTTGTTCCTTAAAACCGGGTGTTACAGAAGTGGTATCAGAGGAAATGTTGACTGTAGGATGAAACCTAGATAGACTGGACAAACCCTTACCTACTTATCTCATTCTGATTCATTCTACACTCACCTTACTCTGATTCTTTCTACACTTATCTTGATCCTGTCTCACCTTCTACTGTTCTACTCTGATCCTTCTTACCTTTGCTACTCTGAGACAAGATGGATTTCAAACCTTGGAATCCCTACCCCTATGACATTCTTAAGAGTTAGGGAACCCAAAACAAAAGTTAAAACTATTTTCTCTATTAAAAATATTGGCTGATTGTGCTGATGCTAAATGCCTGATTTGCTTCTTTGATTGATTGAATTATATATGGACATCTTAGTATGTACCACCATAAGGTATTGAATTAGCTAGGATATGTAAAATATTAATCTGCTTAGCTAAAAAGTCCCCCAAAGTAACCTGATTTGTAAATACCTGCCTTGTCTATTATCTTCTTACCATATGTATCTAACTCAGATGGTCAATACCAGGCGGGGTGGTGGAATTGATCTACCTCCTAATCGACACACTCGAAGGGTATATAGGCAACCTCAGCCACAACCTGCAGAGATGAATCCTCCTAATCCTCCACCAGGCGGAGTTGACCCACTGGTTGCTGCTCAGATGGCGGTGATGCAGCAAATGGCAGACACTATGGCTGATATGCGTGCTCAGATGCAACAAGAACGCCAGGAGATGCGTCAGGAAAGAGAAGATATACGACAGGAGTTGCGCCAGGAGCGAGATGAGATACGCCAGGAAAGGAGGGCGCAACAACAGCAGCTGCAACAACAAATGCAACAACAACAGCAACAAGTACCACTGCCTCCACCACCACCACCACCAGTTCCACCTCGTGATAAGCACCGGGAGTTCATGAGCCATAAGCCACCCACATTCGCTAGCTCACCTGATCCACTGGACGCGGATGATTGGCTGAAAGCAATTGAGAAGATGCTCAACATTGCACAATGCACTGACCGGGAGAAGGTTTTATATGCTTCTGGACGTCTGATTGGTCCTGCTGCTGACTGGTGGGATTCTTATACTGCTGCCCATGATGCTGCAGATACTATTACTTGGGCAGAGTTCAGTACGCAGTTCAGGAACTACCATATTCCAGCAGGTATGATAAAGATCAAGAAGAAGGAATTCCTGTCGCTGAAGCAAGGAAGTATGTTAGTCAGCGAGTACAGAGACAAGTTTATTCAGTTATCCAGATATGCCCCTGAAGAAGTTGCTGAAGACGAGAGGAAGCAAGAGCATTTCATTGAAGGACTTAATGGACCACTGCAGTATGCTCTTGTGGCACACACATTTCCATCATTTCAGAGGCTGCTTGATAAGGCACTGGCTATTGAACACAAGCGTGTTCAACTGGGAGATTTGAAGAGGAAGGCAATATCTCAAGGACAAGGAAGCAGTAGTGTTCGTCCTCGCTACAGTTCACCTCAGGGTACACCGACTCGACCAGGAGGACCACGCCCAGTTCAGCAATCACCACTGAGGACTCCACCTCCTCGACAGGCTACCCCCACTGGCACCCCGACGAAGTTTTCAGGACAGAGTCCAGGCACTCAATGTTTCAAGTGTGGGAAGATTGGTCATTATGCAAATGTCTGCCCACAGAGGATTGCTACTACTCCAGTTCAGAACAGGCAGCAAACTCCAGGATCTGGCAAGGGATATTCTATTGCCAAAGTTAATCAAGTCAGCGTTGATGCTACTCCGGATGGAGGGGACCTCGTAATTGGTATGTTTTATGTTAATGCAATTCCTACAACCATATTATTTGATTCTGGTGCTACACATTCATTTATGTCTGCTAGATATGCCAACACAAATGAAATACCACTCCTAAATATGAGAAAACCCCTGATAGTAATTACACCTAAAGGGCCTATTGAGGCGAATCAAATGACACGTAGATTGACATTAACCATTATGGGTAGAGAATTTGGAGCTACTGCTATAATATTGGAGTCAAGCAGTATAGATTTGATCCTTGGTATGTCATGGCTAAGAAAGGCAAAGGCCGTTATAGCATGTGGTAGAGGTACCGTAGAACTCACTACTACTAAAGGAGAAAGGTTTCAAGTTAATATTGCAGTAACCTCCTCATCTATGCGTGCAATGTTCTTTATGCCTAAGGAGTTTGTTGGTGACAACATCTGGGTGGTTAGAGATTTTCCGGATGTCTTTCCAGAGGAGTTACCAGGGATGCCACCTGATAGAGAAGTTGAGTTTGTTATTGATCTCTTACCTGGAACCGCCCCTATTTCTAAACGGCCATATAGGATGTCCGTAGAGGAGTTGAAGGAGCTTAAGAAGCAGTTAACTGAGTTACAAGAGGCTGGGTACATTCGTCCGAGTTCCTCACCTTGGGGAGCACCGGTCTTGTTTGTACAGAAGAAGGATGGATCGCAACGGATGTGTGTGGATTATAGATCTCTTAATGATGTTATGGTGAAGAACAAGTATCCGTTGCCCCGTATTGAGGATTTATTTGATCAAATGAGAGGTGCTAGAGTATTCTCGAAGATTGATCTCCGATCCGGTTACCATCAGATGAGGATTAGACCATCGGATATTCCCAAGACGGCGTTCTCGACTAGATATGGATTATATGAGTTCACAGTTATGTCGTTTGGATTGACTAACGCACCAGCTTATTTTATGAACTTGATGAACAAGGTGTTTATGGAGTATTTGGACAGATTCGTCGTGGTATTCATCGACGATATTCTTATTTATTCTCAGAGTGATAGTGATCACGAGGAACATCTGAGGTTGGTGCTACAGAAGCTACGAGATAATCAACTCTATGCCAAGTTCAGCAAGTGCGAGTTTTGGATTGGCGAAGTGCCATTTCTTGGTCATATTATTTCTAATGGAGGAATTTCAGTGGATCCTGCTAAGGTTAAGGAGATAATGGAGTGGAGAGTACCCACTACAGTTACTGAGATTCGGAGTTTCTTGGGATTAGCAGGCTATTATCGGAGATTTATTGAAGGATTTTCTAAGATTGCTAAGCCTATGACTTCGCTTTTGGAGAAAGGAAAAGAATTTAAGTGGGACGAGAAGTGTCAAGACAGCTTTGATCTATTGAAGAAGAGGTTGATGTTGCCACCAGTACTGGTTATGCCGGACCTACAGAAAGGATTTGATATCTATTGTGATGCATGTGGCCAAGGCTTAGGATGTGTGCTCATGCAAGAAGGACATGTGATCGCTTATGCTTCTCGTCAGTTGCGGAGACATGAATTGAACTACCCTACTCATGACTTGGAATTGGCAGCCGTTGTGCATGCACTTAAGATTTGGAGACATTATATCATGGGGACCAAGTGCCAAGTATATACGGATCATAAGAGTTTGAAGTATATATTCACTCAGAAGGATCTCAACCTTAGGCAACGCCGTTGGTTGGAGCTTATTAAGGATTATGATTTGGAGATTCACTATCACCCGGGCAAGGCAAATTTGGTAGCAGATGCCTTGAGTCGAAAGGAGCATGTTCATTCAGCTATTGTTGCCCAGCTACCCGACGAGATTGTTGAGGATTTCAGGAGACTTAACCTGGGGATAGTTGCTCATACTGAGGGAGTTACTATTGATGTGGAACCTACTTTGGAGCAAGAGATCCGCAAAGGACAAATTGGTGATGCTAAGATAAAAGAGATTAAGGATCTGATTACTGAAGGTCGAGTTCCGGAATTCACGGAAGATGAGCAGGGCACCGTATGGTTCAAGGACAGGATGTGTGTTCCTGATGTTAAAAGCCTCCGAGAGACTATATTGAAGGAGGCCCATGACTCGGATTATTCTATTCATCCTGGTAGTACCAAGATGTATCAGGATTTAAAACGGAAATATTGGTGGTATGGATTGAAAAGAGATGTAGCTGCACATGTGGCTATGTGTGATGTATGTCAAAGAGTTAAGGCTGAACACCAGAGGCCAGCTGGACTATTGCATCCACTAAAGATACCCGAGTGGAAATGGGAAGAGATTGGTATGGATTTTATTACTGGATTGCCTCGCACCCAGAAAGGATATGATGCTATATGGGTGATTGTGGATAGATTGACTAAAGTGGCTCACTTTATTCCTGTCAAGACTACTTATAAAGGTTCTCAGCTAGCAGAGTTATATATGGCCCGGATTGTGTGTTTACATGGAGTACCAAAGAAGATCGTGTCTGATCGAGGTTCGCAGTTTACCTCAAGATTTTGGAGAAGCTTTCATGAGAATATGAGTACAAAGTTGAATTTTAGTACAACTTATCACCCTCAGACTGATGGACAGACTGAAAGGACTAATCAAGTATTGGAAGATATGTTGAGAGCATGTGCCCTTCAGCATGGAGGAAGTTGGGATAAGAGTCTGCCGTATGCTGAGTTCTCATACAACAATAGTTATCAGGCCAGTCTGAAAATGTCACCTTTTGAAGCTTTATATGGGAGGAAGTGCAGGACTCCTTTGTATTGGGATCAGACTGGAGAAAGACAGTTCTTTGGGCCTGAATTGATTCAAGAAGCAGAAGAACAAGTTCGTATAATTCGAGAGAATTTGAGGGTGGCTCAAACCAGGCAAAAGAGCTACGCTGATAATAGAAGAAGGCCACTGGAATTTGAAGAAGGAGATTATGTGTACCTCAAAGTGTCACCACTTCGTGGAATGAGGAGATTTAAAGTCAAGGGCAAATTGTCCCCTCGCTATATTGGACCATTCTTGATCTTTAGAAGAGTTGGGGAGATGGCATACCAACTTGAGTTACCTGCTAGTCTATCAGATGTGCATAATGTATTCCACGTGTCTCAACTAAAGAAGTGTCTCCGTGTCCCCGAGGAACAGTTACCGATGGAAGAGCTCAGTGTTCAAGGTGATTTGACTTACACGGAGTACCCGATCAAGATTTTGGATACTTTGACTAGAGTTACAAGAAATAAGGTGATAAAGATGTGTAAGGTCCAATGGAGTCACCACGGTGAAGATGAAGCAACTTGGGAAAGAGAAGAAGAGCTTCGCATAGATTTTCCCCACCTTTTCCCTCATTCTTCTTAAATCTCGAGGACGAGATTATTTTTAAGGGGGGTAGGATTTGTAACACCCACTTTGTAATTTGCTAGAAATAATACCAATAGAGAAACAATTTCTCTTTATGTGAGTTTGATCTTTATGCACCATCATATGAGAACACCATGTCCAAGAACAATTAATAAAAGATATGCTACTAAATTGTTGCATCATGCTGGATATTTTATTTGTGTGTGCATTTGGTGACAACATAGAAATAAAATGACAATGAGAAGAGGATTTGAGGAAAAAGGAGAAAGAAAGAAAGAAATAATATAAAATATAATACAAAATTTATAAATACCCAAACTCAACCATACTGGTATGATTAAAATTTATCTATAATTTGAGTACAAATTCAAAGTCATACTTGGAATTCAAATTAGGAATTGAAAAATAAAAAGAAAAGAAAACAGAAAACAGAAAATATAAAAAGAAAAGGATAAGGGGAGCTTACCTGGGCCTCAGTCGCGCGTTTCGGCCCACCTAAGGAATCATCGCCGCGCAGCCCTGTTAGCCAACCGGCGCCGACACAATGGGCCCGCACGTCAGCCGCTCCTCGCGCGCGCGTCCGCAACCGTGTCGCTGCGCCGCGGGCCCCGCTGTCTAGTCTCACGCCCTCCCCTCGCTGTTCCGCGGGTCCCACCCCGTCAGCCCCTCGGTTACTCGGCGTCTCCACGGAATCCGTCTTCCTCGCGCGGACTGGGCGCAACAGCCGCCGAGCTCGGTGGATCGTGCCCGCCAAAATCGGTCCGATTTGACCACGCGGGGGGGGGGGGGGGGGATAAAACGGAGCCGCGATCGTCTTCGCCGAACACTTCCCTCTCGCCTTTCGCCGAGACTACCTAGCGAGCCACAGATTTGCCAGCGGGGAGGTTTGAGCCGCCGTGCGTGAACCGCCGATTGCCGTCGACCGCGCCCTCGAAGTGTTGCCCAGAGGCTCCCTTGGAGTGGGGGAAAGCTTCCTTGGGTGGCGCTGCTCGGGTTTGCTCGCCTGGGCCCCGGCAATTCCTCGCCGCGGACCTCCTTCCGCCGCGGACTGCCTGCTTCCATGGTTAGGGAGTTCTTCAGCGCCGCTGCGTGAAGGTAACCTCCCATCGTCTTCTTCTACCGATTCTCGTCATGTAGAGCTTCGCAGGGGAGGTAGTTACCCATCCAGGGACCATGAATTTGTCACCGGCGCCGCGACACCGCGCTATACCGTGGGTAGGGCATTCCGTCGCATGTTTTCCAGAGAACATAGGTTCAGTAGGTTCGCCGCTATCTGAATTTCGATTAGCACCAGTTAATTTGGGGATTTGGGGCCTGTCTTTGTCGATCGGGGTGCGCCGGCGAGTTGCTCCGCCGCGGGGTACTGTTCACCCCGTTTAGCCGCGTCGGGTTCGAGAAGATGACTCCGGGGCCATGGATCCGTGAATGAACGGCTCTGATTAGAAGCAGGCGATACCCCTTCGCGACATTAAATCGGGGCCGTTGATCTTTGATCGGACGACGTAGGATTGATCTGTGGGCTCGGTTGACGCGGGCCGTGGATCGCTGATCCAACCGCCCAGAATGCGTACCGCTTCGTGGTAAGTTAGATTTAATCTGCGCCCTAGAACTCTAATCAGACGGCCCAGATTGCACCGTACCCCTTCGCGGGTCGATTTTGTTAAAGAGCCCCTCGGGTTTCAGTGAATCAACCCGCTGTCCTGCGTGGGTTGAGTCTGAGTCACAGGAAATTTTGTAGATTTAACCCTGTTGTCTCTGGTATTCGAGGCCCAGTCCAGTCAGCTCGGAAATCAGAAAAATAAAATAGAAATGGATTTTTAGTGAATAAATAATTGTTAGAAACTTGTATATTCCATAGAAAATTCATATGAACTCCAAATTAATCCATTCCAGTTCCTAAAATTTTGTAATTTTATTCTCTAGCACTTAGTGTATCTATTATGTCATGAAAACAGTAAGAAATTTATTTATCACTTAATCCTATTTAAAGCACATAAAACCTTTGAAAATCCATAACTTAAAATCTATAACTCAGAAAATTATGATTTCTGTTCCTAGGTTTTTATTTTAATATGTAGAATATCTCTGTGTATTTTGTTTGTATGTTTGGTGTAATGTTAATTTTTCCTATATCCTGTGCTTGTTTGTATTGTGGCGAGTAGAAGAGCCCGTTGCTGAGGATCCTGGTGAGCAGCAGGTTGAAGTAGCTGAGGAGGAGCTCATTGAAGGCAAGTTGTGCCCTTGACCACTTTGTACCCAATAATGTTCTTTAATATCACTTATCCATGCATAGGTTAATTTTGATGGGACCCAATAGGACTCCCTAAATTGTTTATCTCATTACCTTGTTTACCCCTGAATCACTTGGGTAGTTTGCTATTGCTTTATATGGTTTTGGGATAATCATTTATTACCTCTATGTTCCAATTCTTGTTGTTATTCTGTTTATGTTCATGTTGACATCATTAATGTTAATTGGAACATAGAGCTTAACTTGAGAACCACGTGCCACCACAAGGGAGGAATGGGACCCCTTGGCTGACTAATTAGGAAAGCTAGTGGAAGACTACCTTACCCGAAAGGGGCAAGGGCAGTAGGGGAGTGGTCAGTGTAGGGAGGTCCCTGGTTGGTTTTGCTGGGATGGCAGTCAGCCAGGAACCCTGCACTGGAACTTCCTATAAACTGTAGCGGGTTTTCGGAAGCTAGTGGAACTTTGTAAAGGCCTCGTAGTGTTGCCCTGCCGCGCTTCCTAGGTAGAGGTGTATGGGATTCATGACCCCTTGGCAGATGGGTAACATGACTTGTGGGTAAAGGGTACAACCTCTGCAGAGTGTAAAACTGGTATACTAGCCGAGCTCACGGTCATGAGCAGCTCAGGACTCTCTAATGTTTAATTTATGGAACTTAAATTCAATTTTGTCATTTGCATTGCATGGGATTATTATTAATTTTGTTCTATTACTTTACTTATGGTTTGGTATTTACTTACACTTAGTAACTGCTAATAAAATTTTGACCAACTACTTAAAAGCAATGCTCAGCTTTAACCCCTATCATTGATTAGCCTTACACTTCACATGAACTCACACCTTTGTGAGTTTATGTTCACTAGTTCCCCACAACTTGTTGAGCTATGATCATGTGTGAGCTCACCCTTGCTGTCTCACACCCCCCCACAGGAGATGATCAGGTGGTTCAGGAGGAGCCGCCTAACACGGAGGAGTTCGATCTGATCTAGGTGGCGTTTCCCAGTCGACATTGGCGCCGACGATCCTTAGTTCATTTTATCTTTATTATTTCATTTTGTAATAAGTCTTCCGCTATGTAATAAATACTCTGATGTTTTATGACATTTATCTCTATACACTCTGTTATTATATATGTTGTCTTCTTGGCGCATGTATGAGATGCACCCGGCTTTGTTCCTTAAAACCGGGTGTTACAGTATGAGCTCCAGCGACCGTGCTCCCTAAATCCGCCCACGACGGCGCTACCCCTCCTCTCTAGCTCGACAGCAGAGGCCTTCATCTCCCTACCCGCACACCGAGATTGCCCAGGACTGGCGGGTTCCGTCCACGGCTACGGTTGCTCCTCCACGCGACCTCCAGGGAGAGCGACCGCACAGCCCCGGCCGGCTTCGTACCCGAATGGAGCGATCTCAATTTTTTTCTCTCTGCTATCTGACGAGCATGCGACGATGGCTACAACCTGGTGGTCCTGCGGTCAGGGAGCGGCGAACGTTCCCATTTATATTCCGAACGCGAGGCCGAGGACCCGGCCAAACCCACGACCCGCCAAAATCGCGGACGGAGCTGTTGCGTGGTCTACGCGCTTACCGGATCGCTGGCCACCCCTTGACTCGGCTGGAAGAAGACCCAGACAAGCAAGCCCCACACGGCAGTGGAACGCAGTGCGAGGGGTAGTCCCGCGTCAGGTGGAGGTTGGGCCGCCCAGGCGAGAAAGTGGGGCTCGTAGGAGGGAATTCGGCCCATCTGGCCCGTTCGCGAATTCTTTTCTTTATTTTTTTTAGTTTCAATTTTCTATTTCCTCCAAGTTTGAATATGGTTTAAGATTGTGTTTTAAATCTAGGTTTCCAGTTTTATAATTCCAAATAAATGCACAGTCAAAACTTCAACATGAGTGCACGACTATACTTTTATTAATCTATTTATTATTTTATTTATGAAAATGCTTTTGAACATGTCACTTGTATACTCCAAATTGTATATTTCTTTATGAAAGTAATCTATAGTATATAACATATGTTAATTTAGATACTTCAAGGAAGTATTTATAAATACTTTACTCATATAAGTTTAAGTTTTTTTATACATTCTCCTACAAAACATTTATTTAATGGACTTGTGCCTCTTTACATAATTAAAATGACTCCTTTATTATTTTTCAACTGACTAGGGTTTTAGAAGTTAGATTCCAGGGTTTACAAATCCTACCCCCCTTAACAGAAATCTCGTCCTCGAGATTTGTAAGGAAAGACTAGGGGAAAAGATGGGGAAAGTCTATTCGAAGCTCTTCTTCTCTTTCCCATGTTGCTTCATCTTCTCCATGGTGACTCCATTGAACTTTGCACATCTTTATAACCTTATTCCTCGTGACACGAGTCAGTGTATCCAGAATCTTGATGGGGTACTCAGCATAGCTTTTCTGCCTGGATTGTGCAGTTCTCAAATTCTCCCTTATTTGCCGGACTTGTTCTTCTGCTTCCTATATAATCTCAGGTCCAAACAACTGCCTTTCACCAGTTTGATCCCAATACAGTGGAGTCCTGCACTTTCTGCCATACAAAGCCTCAAACGGTGACATCTTCAAACTGGCCTGATAGCTATTATTGTAAGAGAACTCCGCATACGGTAGACTCTTATCCCAACTACCACCATGCTTAAGGACACAAGCTCTTAACATATCCTCAAGCACTTGGTTAGTCCTCTCAGTCTGCCCATCGGTCTGGGGATGGTAAGCTGAACTAAAGTTCAACTTCGTATCCATATTCTCATGAAAAGTTTTCCAAAATCTGAAGGTAGACTGTGATCCTCTATCCGAAACGATCTTCTTCGATACACAGTGTAGAGACATAATCCGAGCCATGTATAACTCTACCAATTGAGATCCCTTATAAGTAGTCTTGACCGGAATGAAGTGAGCCACTTTGGTCAATCTATCCATAATAACCCATATAGAATCATATTCTTTCGAGGTGCGAGACAATCTGGTAATGAAGTCCTTACCAATCTCTTTCCACTACCAGTCATGTATCTTTAATGGGTATAATAGTCAAGCTGGTCTTTGGTGTTCATCCTTAACTTTTTGACACACATCGCACATAGCCACATGTGCAGCCACACCTCTTTTCAATCCATACCACCAATACTTCTGCTTCAAATCCTGATACATCTTGGTACTACCAAGATGAATAGAATAATCCGAGTCATGGGCCTCCTCAATACAGTCTCACGAAGGCTTTCAATATCAGGAACACATATCCTGTCCTTGAACCATACGGTGCCTTGCTCACCCTCCGTGAATTCTGGACCTCGTCCTTCAGTAATTAAGTCCTTAATCTCTTGTATTTTAGCATCACCAATTTGTCCTTTGCGGGTTTCTTGCTCCAAAGTAGGTTGCACATCAATAATAACTCCTTCAGTGTGAGCAACTATCCCCAGGTTAAGTCTCCTGAAATCCTCACAATCTCATCGGGTAGCTGGGCAACAACAGCTGAATGAACATGCTCCTTTCGACTCAAGGCATCTGCAACCAAATTTGCCTTGCCCGGGTGATATTGAATTTCCAAATCATAATCCTCACTAAGCTCCAACCAACGATGTTGCCTAAGGTTGAGATCCTTCTAAGTGAATATATACTTCAAATACTTATGATCCGTATACACTTGACACTTGGTTCCCATGACATAATGCCTTCATATCTTTAGCGCATGCACAACGGCTGCCAATTCCAAGTCATGAGTGGGATAGTTCAATTCATGTTTCCGCAACTGACGAGACACGTAGGTGATCACGTGTCCTTCTTGCATAAGTACACATCCTAAGCCTTGGCCACATGCATCACAATAAATATCGAATCCCTTCTATAGATCTGGCATAACCCACACTGGTGGCGACATCAATCTCTTCTTTAATTGATCAAAGCTATCTTGGCACTTCTTGTCCCACTTAAACTCTCTTCCCTTCTCCAGAAGTGAGGTGATAGACTTAGCAATCTTAGAAAATCCTTCAATAAACCTCCGATAATATCCAGCAAGTCCTAAGAAACTCCGAATCTCAGTAACTGTAGTGGGTACTCTCCATTCCATTATCTCCTTAACCTTAGCAGGATCCACTGCTATTCCTCCATTAGAAATAATATGTCCAAGGAATGGTACCTTGTCAATCCAAAACTCGCACTTGCTGAACTTGGCATATAGCTGGTTATCTCGAAGCTTCTGTAGCACCAACCTCAGATGTTCCTCATGATCGTTATCACTCTGAGAATAAATGAGAATATCATCGATGAACACCACGACGAATCTATCCAAATACTCCATAAACACCTTATTCATCAAGTTCATAAAATAAGCTGGTGCATTGGTTAATCCAAACGACATAACAGTAAACTCATATAATCCATATCGAGTCGAGAAAGCCGTCTTGGGAATATCCGATGGTCTAATCCTCATCTGATGGTAACCGGATCGGAGATCAATCTTCGAAAATACTCTTGCACCTCTCATCTGATCAAATAAATCCTCGATACGGGGCAACGAATACTTGTTCTTCACTGTAACATCATTAAGAGATCTATAATCCACACACATCCGCTGCGACCCATCCTTCTTCTGTACAAACAAGACCGGTGCTCCCCAAGGTGAGGAACTCGAACGAATGTACCCGGCCTCTTGTAACTCAGTTAACTGCTTCTTAAGTTCCTTCAACTCCTCTACGGACATCCTATATGGCCGTTTAGAAATAGGGGCGGTTCCAGGTAGGAGATCAATAACAAACTCAACTTCTCTATAAGGTGGCATCCCTGGTAACTCCTCTGGAAAGACATCCGGAAAATTTCTAACCACATGGATGTTGTCACCAATAACTCCTCAGGTATAAAGAACATTGCACGTTTGGATAAGGTGGTTACTGTAATATTAACTTGAAATCTTTCTCCTTTAGGGCTGGTAAGTTCTATGGTTCCCTTAGCCCAGTGTATAAACTGTCTTAGCCTTTCTTAACCATGACGTACCAAGGATCAAGCCTATACTGCTCTCTTCTAACAGTATAGGGGTAGCCCATTTGGGTTAGGAATATAGGGTAAGAAAGAAAGAATGGTAGACAAGGCGTGTAATTACGAGAAATGTTACTGCAGGGGGTTTATTAGCTAAGTAGATTAGTGTGTTATCCACTAAAGCTAATACATTACCTTATGGTGGTACATGCTAAGATGTCCATATAATATTTCAATCAATCAAAGAAGCAAATCAGGCATTGATCATCAGAACAATCAACCAACATTTTTAATAGAGAAAATAGTTTTAATTTTGTCTTAGGCTTCCTATCTCTTAAAAATGTCATAGGGGTAAGGATTCCAAGGTGTGAAATCCATCTTGACTAAGAGTAGAAAAGGTAAGAATGATCAGAGTAGAACAGTAGAAGGTGAGACAAGATCAAGATGAGATGAGTATAGAATGAGTCAGAGTAAGGTAAGTAGGAGAGGGTTTGTCCATTTCTATCTAGGTTTCGTCCTACAGTCAACATTTCCTCTGATACCACTTCTGTCACACCCGGCTTTAAGGAACAAAGCCAGGTGCATCTCATACATGCACCAAGAAGACAACATATATAATAACAGAGTGTATAGAGATAAATGTCATAAAACATCAGAGTATTTATTACATAGCGGAAGACTTATTACAAAATAAAAGATAAAAGTAAAACGAACTAAGGATCATCGGCGCCAATGTCAACTGAGAAACGCCACCTAGATCAGATCGTACTCCTCGCCTTGTGGCTCCTCCTGAACCACCTGATCTTCTCCTGTGGGGGGGGTGTGAGACAGCAAGGGTGAGCTCACACATGATCATAGCTCAACAAGTTGTGGGGAACCAGTGGACATAAACTCACAAAGGTGTGAGTTCATGTGATGTGTAAGGCTAATCAATGACAGGGGTTAAAGCTGAGCATTGCTTTTAAGTAGTTGGTCCAAATTTTATTAGCAGTTACTAAGTGTAAGTAAATACCAAACCATAAGTAAAGTAATAGAACAAAATTAATAATAAACCCATGCAATGCAAATGACAAAATTGAATTTAAGTTCCATAATTTAAACATCAGAGAGTCCTGAGCCGCTCATGGCCGTGAGCTCGGCTAGTATACCAGTTTTACACTCTGCAGAGGTTGTACCCTTTACCCACAAGTCATGTTACCCATCTGCCAAGGGGTCGCGAATCCCATACACCTCTACCTAGGAAGCGCGGCAGGGCAACACTACGAGGCCTTTACAAAGTTCCACTAGCTTCCGAAAACCCGCTACAGTTTATAGGAAGTTCCAATGCAGGGTTCTTGCCTGACCGCCATCGCAGCAAAATCAAGCAAGGACCTCCCTACACTGACCACTCCCCTACTGCCCTTGCCCCTTTCGGGTAAGGTAGTCTTCCACTAGCTTTTCTAATTAATCAGCCAAGGGCGTCCCATTAAACCCTTGTGGTGGCACGTGTTACTCAAGTTAAGCTCTATGTTCCAATTAACATTAATGATCTCAACATGAACATAAATAGAATAACAAAAAGAATTGGAACATAGAGGTAATAAATGATTATCCCAAAACCATGTAAAGCAATAGCAAACTACCCAAGTGATTCAGGGGTAAACAAGGTAATGAGATAAACAATCTAGGGTGACCAATTGGGTCCCATCAAAATTAACCTATGCATGGATAAGTGATATTAAAGAACATTATTGGGTAAAAAGTGGTCAAGGGCACAACTTGCCTGGCACTTGAGATTCCAATTACCAGGGTGATTCTTCAGATCCTCGTGACCTCACGCTAGTCGTAGCAATACAAACAAACATGGTATAGATAAAATTAACATTACACCAAACATAAGAACAAAATGCGTAATAAATATCTACACGTTGCTACGAGATCGCGGGATCGAGGACTACTAAGATCGAAGTTACGGTTACGAAGTTATGATTTATGGAAGAATAATGTGATTTAAATATTACACTATATTATAAATTCGTTAATATAAATCATATAAGAGGTTATTCTATAAATAATTATCTCAACTTTAATCTAAGTTATAAATTAACCATATATCATAGTTTAGCAAATAATGATGAATACATTAACGAGACTAACCAACATAAGTTAATTAGAAATCTAATTATAAAATAATGAGGCATGATATAATAAATATTGTTATTGCATAGTAAATGTTTATACGAGACTAACGCAACTTGAACGGATCAAATCGGAGTTAAAACGGAGGAGATACGAATTTCCTAAGGTTTTAGGTATTTGATATAAGATTAATTAGGAAATAAATTTTATTATTATTTTCATGCCAAAACAGAGACACCATGTGATGCACAATATTATTACAAGATTTTAGGGACTAGAATGAACTGAAAAGGATTTAATATGAATTTTCTAGTCATTACACAAATTTCTGCAATTAATTTTGTACTAAAAACCATTTTCTAAATTGATTTCTCTGTTTTATTAACTGTTTGGACTGCACGCTAAATAAACAGATACGCAGGGGCCACAATGCAAGAAATACTAGACTCAGTGAACACCCGCCTGAGGACTGCGGGTTGAATACCTCTAAATCGGAGGGCTCTTTTGCAAATGGGTCTCGGCTGAAGGGGTATGGGCTAGCCACATCCGTTGGATCACCACTAGATGGCCCAGATTAGATCAACCCTCGCATGAACTGGTATTGTCTCATAGCCATAGGATCAGAGATCCATGGCCCAAAAGCTTCCACGCCTTGATCCCATCTGGTTCATCCGTGGGCTCATCGACGACACGAATCATATGCGTTGAAAGGGGGAGTTCCTCATCTAATCACCACCATTCCTGGGTCATCCTACGACTTAGATCTTATTGAACGAAAGGATACTGGTAATCTAATCCCAGCCGTTCACTAGGCAGTTGATGGCCCCCAGGTATTCTTCCCCACGGTAACACCAGACGGCGGCGCAGAGACACCCATGGCGGCGTTGTCGCCGGAGTGGGCCCTCGGCCGACGTCCCATTGCCTAACCGCAAACCAACGAATGCCATTGCAACGAGAAACATGAAGCAGAGGATACGGTGATGGTCTTACCGGTCCCCGGGGTAACCACCCTGCAAGCGCAGCGATGTGGCACGACGCCGATGAATCCATGTCGGAGAGCAATTCCGGCGAGCCAAGGCGATTTCCTCGACCAAGACGTCCACGAGAAAATCTCTAAGGACCCTGACGAGGCTCCCTTCCCATGGGTACGAGCTCCAGCGACCGTGCTCCCTAAATCCGCCCACGACGGCGCTACCCCTCCTCTCTAGCTCGACAGCAGAGGCCTTCATCTCCCTACCCGCACACCGAGATTGCCCAGGACTGGTGGGTTCCGTCCACGGCTACGGTTGCTCCTCCACGCGACCTCCAGGGAGAGCGACCGCACAGCCCCGGCCGGCTTCGTACCCGAATGGAGCGATCTCAATTTTTTTCTCTCTGCTATCTAACGAGCATGCGACGATGGCTACAACCTGGTGGTCCTGCGGTCAGGGAGCGGCGAACGTTCCCATTTATATTCCGAACACGAGGCCGAGGACCCGGCCAAACCCACAACCCGCCAAAATCGCGGACCGGATCGCTGGCCACCCCTTGACTCGGCTGGAAGAAGACCCAGACAAGCAGGCCCCACACGGCAGTGGAACGCAGTGCGAGGGGTAGTCCCGCGTCAGGTGGAGGTTGGGCCGCCCAGGCGAGAAAGTGGGGCTGGTAGGAGGGAATTCGGCCCATCTGGCCTGTTCGCGAATTCTTTTCTTTATTTTTTTTCAGTTTCAGTTTTCTATTTCCTCCAAGTTTGAATATGGTTTAAGATTGAGTTTTAAATCTAGGTTTCCAGTTTTCTAATTCCAAATAAATGCACATTCAAAACTTCAACATGAGTGCACGACTATACTTTTATTAATCTATTTATTATTTTGTTTATGAAAATGCTTTTGAACATGTCACTTGTATACTCCAAATTGTATATTTCTTTATGAAAGTAATCTATAGTATATAACATATGTTAATTTAGATACTTCAAGGAAGTATTTATAAATACTTTACTCATATAAGTTTAAGTTTTTTTTATACATTCTCCTACAAAACATTTATTTAAAGGGCTTGTGCCTCTTTACATAATTAAAATGACTCCTTTATTATTTTTCAACTGACTAGGGTTTTAGAAGTTAGATTCCAGGGTTTACACAACTTTATCTTACTTTCAAATAAATGTAAGTTTATGTAATCGCTTCCGCATTTTTGTATCTCCGATGTTCTGTAATGTCTGCGTGACGGGTAAAACGCTCTTAGGAAAGGTAAGAAAAGCAAATACCGAACTTTTCAAGTAATTCAGGGGCATCTACAGGGTTGTCTGAGGTCCGTTGGATAAGGACAACTGTAGGTGGGCCTAATAACTTGGGAGGTTCCGTCACAGCTAATATCGGAGCAAAGCCCTTCTCTGCAGATATTATGAGGCATCTTCAAAAGGATTTTCTACAGACTTATCTAAAAAAACATTCTTCCATCCTTACCCACCATATCTAAAGAATCTATATGAAAGACCAGATAGGAAGAGTGCAATGTATAGAAGGTATGAATCAACTAAGGTTAGTTCTGTGATTATACATGCATCATGCTAAGAACTATACTAATAAAATTTTCCCCCTTAGAGAAATGCCGCCGTGCACGAGGAAAACCGCGCGCAAGTCAACTGGCCCAATTAGTGTACCCCGTCATCAACTCGCTCCCAGACATGAGGATAGTAGTAGTGGGAGTAACGATCCAATCGGGGATCTTGAAGCCCAAGTAAATCAGCTTCAAGCGGAACTTCAACGCAGGACTAACATATGGGTCATGGATGGCGACAGAATAAATGAATTAAGAAGCCACATCCGCCGCCTGCAGGATCAGCTCGCTGATCGAGATTTAGCACTCGACTGGGCGGTTCAGTCTCGTTCGCTTGCCTGGGCTAAGGAGGCAAAGGCGCGAGCCCGAGTCGAAGAACTTAGCTCAGCTATTGATAATCTGCAGGCATATTGCAATACCCTACATGAAGAAGTTCATGTACTGTATTCGCAATTGCACCCCAGCGTACCTGCAAACCCTGTTGGGACAGAAGCTGGACCTTCTCATGAAGCGGGAGAAGCTTTTGGTGGTGAACTGGACCTTTTCAGGACCCCTCCCTCCATGAAGTTGGTCGACGAATGGTCTCCTACGCCCGACAGTGAAGCTACTAAGAGTGATAGGAAGTAGGAATAGTATAGTTGTAAAATTAGTGGTGTTATTGTATAATGGGTACTGTACTCCTATTGTATAAATTCAAGTCTGTAACATTACTCTTTTTAGTAATGTAAATTGGATGGTTTTTCTTTGGCATATTATATTTGTTTCCAAATGTTTGTTGCCACAGATGCCGTCCAAGACCCGATCACAAGATGCAGCTGGAACCTCCAGTGGAAGGGAGTCCACCCCGAATCCACCTCCAGTTCCTCCCACACTTGTCGAGGCTATCGCCGCCTTGGTAAATGCGACAGCGGATAATACCCGTTTCCTATGGGAAATGGCGGGTCAGCAATTTCAACAAGGCGGACGGGGCTATCCGCAAGGGCCCCGTGAGACATCCTATTTAGACTTCTTCGAAACGCATCCACCGCTATTTGTCAAAGCCGAAGACCCTTTAGAGGCAGACGAATGGATTCATGTCATCGAGCAAAAGTTTGGACTTCTACGATGTTCTGAAACCCAGAAGCCCTTGTTCGCAGTTCAGCAACTGCGCGGCCCTGCCAGCACCTGGTGGGGAAATTTTATGGCCGTTCAACCAGCCAATCATCAGATAACATGGGAAGAATTTAAGTTGGCCTTCTGCGAACATTACATACCAGAAGGTGTACTTCACATGAAACAAGAAGAATTTATGAAGTTGAAGCAAGGAGGGGATACTGTTAATCAGTATCTCAATAAATGCAATCATTTGTCACAGTATGCAATCGATCAAGTTAACACCGATCTGAAGAAGAAGAATTGTTTCATGCGAGGACTGAATGACAGGATGCAAAGAAAAATGGCTACATGCATTTACCTTACCTACGGAAGGGCTGTCAGCACAGCGTTGGCAGTCGAATCTAAATATGCAAGTTTTGGAAAGATCAAGGGGAGTGGCGGAAACAGGCCTACTCAAGGCCCTGAAAAAAGGCAATGGTTTGTTATCCGGCCTGTTAATCAGGGTCGTTCTTCAGCACGTCCACCTTCCTTCCCATTTAAATAGCCAGTATTCATCCGTCCCAACACTGCCCCTACAACAACAAGTCAGCCGGGTGCCCCTGGCACTCGATTCCCTGCTCTTCCCAGTTCATCGACAGGATGTTTTAATTGTGGAAATCTGGGCATTTTATCAAGGATTGCCCTTATCCGAAGCAAAACAAGTCAAACAATCCACAAGGATCTGGGAATTCATCTCAAGCCAAGGGAAATACTATGGGCAAAAATACAAAGAAGACAGGACGCATATATTATACGCAAGTGGCCACCACACCGGATGGTGAACTGGTCATGATGGGTACGTTCCTTGTGGCCAATCATCCCGCAATTATTCTCTTTGATTCTGGTGCTTCCCATACATTCATCAGCAAGAAATTTGTGAAGCAACATTGCATTTCTTACCATGAATCAAAAGAGGGGTTTAAAATTCAGTCTCCTGGGGGACAAATCTTTACTATAGAAGTGGCCTATCAAGTGCCCGTAACATTGGCCGGACGGGACTTTCCTACTAATATGATAGTTCTAAAAGGCCAAGACATAGATGTTATTTTGGGCATGAATTGGCTGGCCCAACATAAAGCAACCCTCAACACTGATCAGAGAACCATCAGGTTGAGTCATAATCAAGAAGAAATTCTCTTGTCTATCCCCATTCCAACCAAAATTACTGGCAGAGTTTATGAAGCCATTATGCCGGAAGTCAAGGATATTCCGGTAGTATGCGAGTTCCTAGATGTCTTTCCAGAGGATTTTCCTAGATTGCCACCCAAGAGAGATGTAGAGTTTGTAATTGAATTAAAGCCCGGTACGGCTCCCATTTCTTGAAGATCGTACCGTATGCCTCCAAATGAGCAAGCGGAACTGAAGATTCAGTTACAAGATCTACTATCGAAAGGATTCATCCGGCCAAGCTCGTCACAATGGGGTTGTCTAGCCATATTCGTCAAGAAGAAGGATCAAACTTTACGGATGTGTGTGGATTATCGACCCCTGAATGAGGTCACTATCAAGACCAAGTACCCTCTTCCACGGATTGACATTCTACTTGATCAACTGACTGGAGCGAGGGTATTCTCCAAGATTGATCTCAGATCGGGCTATCATCAGATCCGTATTCGCCCTGAGGATATACCAAAAACCACATTCACTACGCGGTACGAATTATTTGAATACCTGGTAATGTCTTTCGGACTGACGAATGCTCCTGCCCACTTCACTTATCTGATGAACTCGGTATTCATGCTCGAGTTGGACAAATTTGTGGTGGTCTTCATAGATGATATTTTGATATATTCAAAGAATGAAGAGGAGCATGCTCAACATTTACGGGTTGTATTAACGCGCTTGAGAGAACATCAATTATATGCCAAGTTCAGTAAGTGCGCATTTTGGCTGGAAGAAATTCAATTTCTGGGACATGTTCTATCTGCCAAGGGGATTGCGGTGGATCCCAGCAAAGTCAAGGACATTTTGGAGTGGAAACCCACAACCACTGTTCACCAAGTCCAAAGTTTCCTTGGACTGGCTAGTTATTACCGTCGATTTATTCCAGATTTTTCTAAACTTGTGAAGCCAATCACAGGTCTATTGAAGAATGATACTAAATTCAATTGGTCTTCAAATTGTAATGAAGCTTTTGAGAAATTGAAGACATTATTAACCACTACTCCGGTATTGGCTCAACCGGATATTAACAAGCCATTTGATGTGTATTGTGACGCATCTGGTAGTGGTCTCGGCTGTGTATTAATGCAAGAAGGCCGAGTAATTGTGTATGCTTCAAGGCAGTTACGTCGGCATGAGGAACATTATCCTACTCATGATCTGGAGCTAGCTGCAGTGGTTCATGCTCTGAAGATCTGGCGTCATTATCTGCTGGGTAATATCTGTCACATTTATACAGATCACAAAAGCTTGAAATACATCTTTACCCAGTCTGAACTCAATATGAGACAAAGAAGATGGCTCGAGCTAATCAAGGATTATGAATTGGAAATCTATTATCACCCGGGCAAAGCAAATGTAGTGGCAGATGCACTCAGTCGCAAGGCTTCCTGCCATTGTCTAACAATGAGGACTTCTGACATTACATTATGCCAGGAGATGGAGAATTTGAACCTGGAAATGATTCAACATGGGACTTCAAATCACTTGAAGCTGGAGTCAGTCATCTTACAAAGGATAATTGACGCATAGAAAAATGATGAGGGTATGAAACACATACGTGACAAGATAAAGGATGGAAAAGCCAATTGCTTCCAAGAAGATAATCAAGGTGTGGTATGGTTTAATAACCGTATAGTTGTGCCAAAGAATGAAGAAGTACGCCAGCAAATTCTTGATGAGGCACATCTTAGTTGCTATTCTATTCATCCAGGAAGCACTAAGATGTATCAAGATCTGAAACAACATTATTGGTGGACGAAGATGAAAATTGAGATTGCACGCTATGTGGCTAGATGTGACACTTGCAAGCGTGTCAAGGCCATACACCTAAAAGCTGCCAGTCCATTACAGTCGCTACCAATACCCACATGGAAATGGGAAGACATAAGTATGGACTTTATTGTGGGATTACCCAGAACAGCTAAGGGCTTTGACTCCATTTGGGTTATCATTGATCGACTTACCAAGATTGCCCATTTTCTCCCAGTCAAAGTAAAATATCTAGTCATAGCATATGCAGAACTATATATTGCTCAGATTCTAAGTCTGCATGGTATTCCGAAGACTATAGTGTCAGATCGTGGACCTCAATTCGTATCCAAATTTTGGGAAGAACTTCATAAATCCCTGGGTACTAAATTGCTCCACAGTTCGGCCTATCATCCTCAAATAAGTGGGCAGACTGAGAGGGTTAATCAAATACTTGAAGATATGCTACGAGCATGTGTGCTGGATTTCTCACAGAAATGGGTGATTGTTTGCCGTTAGCGGAATTCTCATATAATAATAGCTATCAAGAAAGCATTAAGATGGCACCCTTTGAAGCTTTATATGGACGACAATGTCGTACTCCGCTAAATTGGTCTGAACCAGGTGAAAGGTACTTCTTCAGGCCTGACCTGGTAAAAGAAACTGAAGAGAAAGTTCAGAAAGTAATACATAATTTGAAGAAAGCTCAAACCCGTCAAAAGAATTATGCAGACCGGCGACGACAACCCTTATACTTTCTAGTAGGAGATTATGTCTACTTGTAGGTTTTTCCAATGAAGGGCGTATCGCGTTTCGGGGTTAAAGGAAAGCTTGCACCCCGGTACATTGGTCCATTCCCTATACTTGAGCAATGTGGACCAGTAGCATACCGACTCCAATTACCCGAAACCTTGTCTGCTATACATAATGTGTTCCACGTGTCTCAGTTAAAGAAGTGTCTTCGGTTTCCAGATCGAACCATCGAGGTGACAGATGTTGTCCTTAAACCAGACTTGACATATTTTGAACATTCTATTCGAGTCTTGGATCAAAAGGACAGATTTACCCAGAGAAAAACTCTCAGGTTTTACAAGATACAGTGGAACCAACATTCCGAAGATGAGGCTACATGGGAAACTCAAGACTTTTTAGATAAGAATTTCTCAAGCTTTTTAGCCTCTTGTAATTTGTAAAGTGTACAACATTGTTGTAATAAAGGAGTGAATCCCAAACCACCCCTTCCCTGTACCAAAAATAAGTAAATAAAAATGTGAAGCATTTCCTTTTCCATTACTTACCCTAGGACTTTTAATCTCGGGACGAGATTCTTTTATGGGGGAAGGATGTAACACCCCTGGTGTTACTGTAATTAAAAATTGAGCATGACATCATAAACATTGGCATTGCATATGCTTGACACACTTAGAGTGCATTCACTAGGTAAAAATTTCAAACAAGTTGTATTGTTTTGGTGTTTTGCAAATAGAACCCTGGAATAGGATACTTAAACCTAAATAGGGATTAATGGGGCAAAACATGACCCAAATTGAGAAAACCCAAAAGCTTTAGTGGAATGGTCATAAAATGCTCCCAAGAATGAACTTGAATTACATTTGTACCCCTGGGATACCAAAAACCCTAATTGGAACCCTGGAAAACCCTAAATCTAAACCCTAGGGGCCTATGTGCAAAAACAGTGCATATTTGGACTAAAGTGTAAAAAAAACTACAATGTTAAAGCATATAAAGTTGTTTGGTTCACAAATGTGTGGACTTGTAAGCCAAATCTTGGATTTTGGACTTAATTGCAAAATGGACCTCATTTGAGTTCTATACTAAGTCTAAAAATCAGAGAATTGGCTCAACTTGGAGCCCTTGTATCTTTCAAATTCTGGGGTTTTTGCCCTAGGTCATCACATCAAAATTGTAGACCTATTAAATGGGAACAACTTTGCTTAAGAGGTTAAGCATTGTTGTTATGAAAAATTGGGAGATAATTAAGCCCAAAGTTGGACTGTCAGACTACTTAAAGTCTGAAATCAGACTAACAGTGAAATGCCATGAACTTCAAGCTCAATTTCAAGCAAGATCCATTAACTTTTTGTGGGAGCACAATATAGCAAAGTTGTAGTTGGTTTATAGCACTACAATATTGCTGCAGAGATCTGGATGTGTTGCCATAGAAATTTGGAAGAAATCTGGCCCTAAACTATGGATGTCAGGCTTACTGATGAAGCACTCGCCATGGTACAGTGTCGTGTATGGATCAGACCGCCAGCGCAGTATACCTTGCCGCCGACGGCCTCTACGCCGTGATTTATGCCGCCGTCGTGATTCATGCTCACTGGTGGGTGGATGACCACGACAAAGAAAAGATCTCGTGACGGGGATTGGATAGGATCGCGAGTGGGAGTTTATCGCCGTGATTATAGCCGCTGTGACGTGGCCAGACTACCGGAGTCGCCGTGGAAGCGCCGGTGACCTTGGTTGTGCCACGACCGAAGCTTGTTACTACGTGTTAGCAAGCATTGCACCCTTAGGAGTATTCTCCTTGCGCGTTACACCGGCGGCTGCCACGGTTATAGCCACCGTGTTCTTCTCTGTCTCCGGCCCCCCGTATTGCCCGATGAAATCACATGCCACCGCCTAAGCCCTCTATAAATTGATGGCCGAACCTGCTGCGCTAGGTCATTTCGAAGCCATAGCAGCCACTCCCGTCCCCGATTAGCCACCCCAGCCGGAGAATCGCTGTTTGCCCCCAAATCGGTCCGCCGCCCCGCAAGAACCGAGCTCGTCGTGGCGAGCACCGTTCTGGTCAGTTCATGCCGCCTTCTCCCTCGTTTGAGTGCTCTCATATACCCGTGATGCCCATTGACCCACTCAATTGCACTGGGTAGCCTTAGATCACCGGGAACGCACTCATCTGTCTGCAACACCCTCGGTCACCGTGGCCAGAGTAAACCATGTGGTCATTGATGAAATTAGGTTAGCGGAATGGTTCGGGGAAGGTCCAATTCGGTGTTAGCCGCTCGAGGTCCCCAGTCGTTGCCCCATTCGGTCAGTCCAGGAGCTCACCGGAGCTCGGCCCCGCTCGTCGTCGTCGGGGACTTCGACGTGGAAAGGAATAGAAACCGAAGGAGCTTAGTGCAAACTGTCAACGACTTAGGAAAACAGTAACAGAGCCCACTTCAAGTTATCCAAAATGTCGAGGGCCTCTGCGCAAATCTGCCCCGCGGGCGCGGACGCACACGCGCTTCTGCTATTGCTAGGCCGATCTGGGCCAGATGTAGCCCAGTACTATTCATAAGTTTCTCTTTTTCTTTTTATTCCAGAGCTAAAACAATTCTAGAAAATGGTATAAAAATCCTAAAAATGTCAAACCAATTTTTTTAGATTCCTAATTTTCCATAGTATTTAATAAAAATAGTTTCATGATTTTTAGATTAAATAAAGAATTTTGGAGTATTTAAAATATCTTGAAACATTAGTTCTAGATTTTTAGAAAATAGGTAATCATCCCAAAAATGCCCAAACTTTTTATATGAACTCAAAACATTATTTAGAAGCCTTGGGTAGAGTTTGGTTGGATTTGGACCTTGTTTGGACACCCCAGTGTCACTTAGGGCTTCTCTTAAAATGCCAAACCAAGAACCATCATTTTATGTGAACCAAAGTAAGCATGAGCATCAAAATAACTTAAGTACTAAAGGATTCACCAAGTATATACTTAAAAGTATCATGATCAAAGCAATTGAGTCTTTTAAAAAGATAAGAATGTACAACCCTAATGAAAACCCTAAGTGAGCCCCATGAGCAAAATTCAAGAAAATAAGAAAAAGGGGATGAAAAGTTTAAAATTATGACTTGAGCCAATTATAAAAATTGAAGTATATTTAATGAGCAACAAGAAAGGTTGAGAAAGCTTAGCCAAAATAACTCAAGTAAAACCCCAAATCAAGCTTCTCATGTGGGGACTTAATGGGAATTCTGAATTTCAGAATTCTGAAATTCAGACCTTGAGCTAAAGATCAGGGATGTTCACCTTGATCCCCAACTCGAATCCTAATGGCCCCATTGACAAAATTGTGTCTAACTAACCCCTCTGTCGTGTGCCAGAAGATGGCATTGGGACGCGAGCCCTAGACACGACAAAACCTTGGATTTGCCTCGGGTTTGGGCAGGGAGACAGACCGGATTTCCTGGCTCCATATCTCTGCAACCAGTAGGCAAAATCCTATGACCCCCACACAAGAATGGTAGCTTGTAGGGAGGAGAAGAGGTTTTGTGCACTGACCAAGGCGAGAGCAGGCTCGGATGAGCGACCACACGCGCCAGAACTTGGGCAGAACGCATGGGCACACGTGTTCGACCCTGGTCGGCACGCCAGAGCTCGCCCAACCCGCGCGCGCACTCGCCCCGGCGTCCGGTCAAGTCCACCGCGCGCCCACGCCCTCGGCCGTGCCCGCCCGCGCCTATAAAGCCTCCCCGGGCGCACCTCACTTCGCCCCGCACTCACCCTCACCGGCCAGCCCCCTCTCCTTAGCTCCGGCGAGCTCAATTCCGCCCGCCATTGCCGCCAGAGCTTTGGCCACCGTGGCCAGCCCACTCCAGCCATCCTCAAGTCGAGCCAGTGCTTCGGCCAGCTCCGCTAGTAGCCCGTGAAGCTTGCTAAGCCCTCAGACCCGGCCAGACTTCACCGGAGGCCCGAGATCGACCTCACCGGACTTCGGCCTTTCGCCGCCGCGCGTGGACCGAGCTATCCAGTGAGTCTCCGACCGATTCCTTTGCACCCATATCTTCTCTGACATCACGTGAACCTCTCTGACCCATCCAATTGCTCTATCTCACCGTGACCAGGCCGGACTCCTCGCCGCCGACGAGCATCCCCGCCTGCGCGCGTGGACCGACCGACTCCGGCCATCCCCGACGGTGACCCACACCTCGTTGTGATCCCCGAGACCTCCCCTACGTCCTCGACCACTTCACCGGAGCAATCTCGCCGCCCGTAAGCCCCTCCGCCCTTTCTTCCGCCGTGGTTACTGTTTAACTTAGAAGAAGGACCTCGGGTTAGGATTTGTAGAACCCGAGGGGTTTTCTGTAACGTCAGTGACTCATGTGAATAGTAGCTTAAGGACTGATTCGCGCGGAAAACTTAAAAACCCGCCAGGGACCCCAGTGCAAAGTGGATTTCCATTAAACCAATTCTGTTATTCTTTTTAATTGACCAGAGAACTTAGAAAATCCATAACTTGATGAATTTTTCATAAAAAGTTGTCAAACTAATTTTGCTAGCTCTTGAATATTATGAACTATCATTTAAAAATGATAAACCCTATGCTTTCTGTTCTAAATTTTAGAGTTTAAAATTAAAAACAGAAACCCACCAAACCTTGTTTAATTAAGGAAAATTAGTTTTTCTTCTGTGCTGAACTTAAGAAAATTTGTAGGTATTCAAACCTCATTTAGACATTGTCTAAAAATAGTAGGAACCCCAGCATTAGAAATTATGATGTGTTTATTCATTTAAAGCTATTTTGCCCAAAACTTAGGAAAAATCAGAAAGGCATTAGAAATTAATGAACAGTGATTAGGATTATTTTTCCTAGTTTATTTATGTAACAGAGAACCTAGGAAAAATACAGAGACCATTAATTTGGAACAGTTTTAAATTAAAATGTTCTATTTAGCCTTATATGGACTGAAAATCAATTATTAGAGTAGCAAAACTATAACCAAAATGGATAATAAAAATCCAGTGGACTTATAACCACCAGAGCCCCACTACAAAAATGATGAACACCTCAGCCCAACATATTAAGTAAGGAAAATAAATATAAAATGATAATGAGGCATTTTCCAAATAAATCATGAACAACCCCTAATGATGCAATAATGGGCAACCAAAAATTTTGCTAAGTCCATAGTGGGATGAACTACCAGAGAAAAATGCAAACCCATGAAAAAGAAGCAAACTCATACCTATTGTTAATAAATTATTAGAAAGGCCACTTAATTCAAATAATGCATACCACCCCCTTCCCTTGAGCAAAAAGATGCCAAACTTTAGAATGATTGCTCTTGCACAAAACAATAACTAAGAAAAATAAGAACTCCGTTGTTTGATATTTTTCAAATATAGTGGTAGTAGAAAGCACCAATGTGGCTAGAAACTTGAGAAAACCATAGTAAAATAACTAAAAGGTATTAATGGCTAGAAAATTGTATCAAGTCATGTAATAACACCTAAAAGCCAGCAAAATTAAGTTTTAGAGAATTACCCACTGTTAAATAGTAGTTGTAGTTCAAAACACCCCTTCTGCCCTAGAATTTAATAATTTTGTCTAGAGAAAACTATTCACTTTCTGATTCCCAAATTTTAAGACAGAAAAATATACACCAGTGCCAAGCCACTGTAATTTTTGCAGAATTTTTGGAATTTTATTAAAGCAACTTGTAGTTCAAACCCTACTCCAAAACTTTTAAGAGAATAAAAGAAAAGGAAAGAAGAGATAAACTCCACCCCAATAAGTCTAACTTAAGTACTTATCAACTCTCATTAAGACTTAAAAAGAATTCAGTGGAACCCCCAAAAATAAAACCTACCTCTTGCCTTAGCTAGGTTTAACCTAATTTACCAAGTATACCACCCAAGGGTCTTACATAGGTAAGGTTAACCTTGTTTAACTCAAGTAGGTCATACACCGTCAAAAGTTGTAATTTCTAAAAGCACATATCATATTATACATGTATCTTACGCATTGCATTCATTAGATTGTAATCTTGCCGACGGAGAGTACGTGCTCATCCCCGAGCAAGGACCTGTCCAAGAGGAGGACCAGGAGCAGGCTTCAGAGGCTGCTATCGAGGATCTCCCTGCAGCCCCAGCAATTGAAGGCAAGCCCCGGTTTTATGCATAACCGTTTATATATGCTATTTTACTACACTTAATGTTTGTAGGTTTGTAATGTGCACTTAAGTGTAGGAGTTGCTTGAAACCCCTAGATGCATGAACTTAGGATTCCTTTTTGAGATGAATACTAGTATGCTAGGTCGAGTAGTTGCTTGCTAATCAGGATCTCGGTAGAAGTCGAGTGATTTTTCCAGCACTCGCGCGAGGTCAGGAATTGATTGTACTCATCTTGATAACGGGGTATATGTTGGTCTATGGACTTGGATCCAGGGAGGATGCCTTGCCATGAGACGGGAAAAAGAATTAAGGATTAAGGTGTGGATACCTGAGTCAAGCTTTTGAACGTACTAAGCACATGCCGGGAAAAATGGTAACCGGTAAACGTAGTACCTGAGTGAAGCTGGGCGCGGACTTTATCCCTCATGCGACCTGAGACTGGGTCTCCCATGCTAGCTATGGTGGGTACAAGTGCGGTCAGTGCACGGCGGCAGCCGGGGTCAGTGGAGCATTGTATGCCAAGGCGGTGAGGCCTGGACGCGAACGGGGAATCGATGGGGACGGTTGTCATGTGTGGGGTCGGAGTACCCTGACATGCCGTGTGTTTAGGTTTCCCTTGCAAGGTTAAAACTCGATTCAAATCGTCTGCTTCTCGCAGCTAATGAGACTGCTTGATTCCTTGTACTGCATCGAGTAAGAAGTGAAATGAGGTTTCATGAGATAACTTGTTGATTGATCTAAATGCTTGCTACCATGTATGCTTAGAAGAAGTAAATCTAGCTAAGTAATGATGATAGAATTTGAAAAGCTAAAAGTTGATTTTAGAAACAGCTAGTGCTTTTGGCAAACCAAACCCCTCAGCCAAACAGCTGCATAGTCTAGAGGTAGAGGAGTAGATTCCTCACACCGGGTAAGTCTAGCTGAGTATTAGTATACTCAGCCTTGCTTGTGGCACCATTTTTGCTGGTACCATTCAGGAAATGGTTGATGGTGTGACTTGGCCTACCACCCTGCCACCGGGTTGGACGGTCGAGTGGGATGTTGCTCCGGCAGGAGAGGAGCACGAGGAGTAGTGGGCTAGGCCTTGCCCAATTCCTCGATACCGACGACATCAACTATCCGCTACACTTTATTTTGTGAACTCTTATTTGGTACTCAAAAACTCCGATTTATGTAATAACTCAGTACTTAATTTTTGGATTCCTGTTTTATTGTATTTCTTCTGTGACTTACCTTCGTGTGAGATTGTGGAATTTGATCCTGGTTAAGTGGCTCCATCAGACTAGATCTGAGGGACTGACGGGTTATTCCGATTTAAGTGCGTTACGGCCCCTGAGGCGTGACTTAGACACTTAAGCTAGAATAATTCGGGTGGTTCCGCCACAATAACTAGAACCCAAAACCCCCTCCCTGCCCTTTGAATTCCTTTACTGACTCCGGAAACCCTTGTTTCCCGGAGAACCGTGAAGGAAAATTGTATTCAAGAACCTTAGATAATAAATTCTTATTATCTTTGCACTCTCATGAGCATTACATGGCATTCATTCTTATATGCACATATATATGGTTATGTTTAGAAAACAAAGAAGAAGTCAAAGTAATTGAAGAGAAGACACCACCACCACCCTCGGAATCTCAGGCAGGAAACTGTTTCTACCTTGATTTCTGCGGGTCCGAGCCTGACTCACCTATCAACGAAGGCAAGCCCCGGTGCATTTGCCACCTTCCTTGATGTTTTTAAAATCTTTCTCACTTGATTAATGCATTAGGTGATAGGAGTAGAATGCTTAAACAATTCTTGCATTACCTTCCTTGAACTTGATTACCTTCCTTGAAACCCTATTTTTACAAAAGGTTTTACTCTGCTTAGTATTGCTCTAGCAAAACAAAAGGTTTTGTTTTATAAAAGATGATTGGCAAAGTGGGAAGGATGTTTTTGAAAATAAAACGTGATGGTGGATCCATCATGGCCGTGATGGGTTCAACATCGGAAAAGATGTACCTCTGCCAGATACCAAACTTTGGGTTTTAAATGATTAAGCTGAGACCGGGCGGGTGACTTGCACGAGAAGAGAGTCTCGGTGTAGTGTCTCCGTCTGAATCGATTAAGGACCGTGTCGATGTAGGCTTGATGATCGAGGACCCTTTAACTGGTCACATACCTCGTCATGGGTAAGCCTTGCCTCGGGCAGACTAAGGCCAGAATAAGATAACATGGAATGGGCGTGGAGCGGTGGCAAGAGTAGCGTGTACTCTCCGTGGCAAGAGGCTAGACGGTGGTGTATCTGTGCTCTCGGTTCGCGTGAACCTGATCTGGTCTTAAGAACCCCGGTGGCGGGTTGACATATGGAAGGGTTAAGTGCTACATATGTCGTGTGATTGGAGATCCTCAGCTGAGTATAATCGATTCAGATCACCGTACCTTCGCGGTCATGAAGACTTGGGCACTGCCCTATACGTAGAACTCCAGTAAAAATGAAGGACTTGTTAAGAAATTGGCTAGTGCAGGTGAAGTGATTGAACTAGGTTAGAAAGAACTCTAGATGCAGGTAATTTTACCTAACCTGAAAATAAAACTGGATTTTTAAGGATCCACCTTTAGTAAGCATTTATGCAAAACAGAGTTTTTGATCTTTGAGATACCTTACCTTGACTCCCTTATAACTAGCATACCCTTGAGAGTCTTTCCTTTAGTCGGGTAAGACTTGCTGAGTAATCCCATACTCAGGGTTTTATTCCCTATTGTTTTTAGGTGAGGAAGCAGCAAATTTTTGTTGCTTTTGTACCAGGGTGGTGTCAAATGAAGAAAAGCAAGAATGAAGCCGCGGGAGGACCTAGTCCTCCATAAAAACTTTTATGTAAGAACTTATCGGGAGGAGTTTTTACCTCCCTTGGTATTGTAATAATAAGTACTCTGCACTCATGTTTATATGCTGGTCTGTAATAACCAACTTTATCTTACTTGCAAATAAATGTAAGTTTATGTAATCGCTTCTGCATTTCTGTATCTCCGATGTTCTGTAATGTCTGCGTGACGGGTAAAATGCTCTTGGGAAAGGTAAGAAAAGCAGATACCGAACTTTTCAAGTAATTCAGGGGCATCTACAGGGTTGTCTGAGGTCCGTTGGACAAGGACAACTGTAGGTGGGCCTAATAACTTGGGAGGTTCCGTCACACATGGTAGCGACGAAAGTTATCCCTGAACTCCTCCCAAGTAATGGCTTCAGGGTTGGCATGGGTGGCGAGGTAAGACTCCCACCAAGACTGTGCTGCTCCCCTCAGCTGTTAGGGACCATACAACACCTTCTCACGATCGTTGCACTGGGCAGTGTGCAACTCACGCTCCACGGTACGCAGCCAATCTTCCACATCCATGGAATCAGCAGAGTGAGCAAAGACAGGGGATGGCCCCTCATGAACTCTGCCCGCTTGTCTCTAGGCACCTGTGGCATCTGAACTTGCACTAGCGGCTGAGGCGGGGGTGGCTACTACTGCACTTGTTGCATCTCTGCTATGGTCTGACCAATTGCCTGAACTGCCTAAGTTTGCATCATGAACATCTGCTCGACTATCATTGGGGGTGGCGGTGGCAACTATTGCTGCTGGGCTACATCCTCCTGGGTGCCTGCTGTTCTGGTTGAGCACGCCTCGCACCTCTGCGCCTATTCTCATACATCTATAGAAACCACATACATGTTAGACCTGACTCTGCAGTCTTTCAACATAAGAAAAGGTATACAGGAATCTTCATAGCACTGAACAAAGGATCATCTTCACTGACAACTTCTCAGATAAAGAGGAAAGTGGAAATAAATGGATTACACAACTAAATAACTGACTTTATTAATAACTACACCAAGTTGTAGGGGATACCCATAGCTTGATGACCATCATTACAAAGATCCAACTTCATTACATGTTCATCATGACAAGCATTTCAACATACGACAAGCAAACTAACTCGAACTAATACTAACTAGACTAAGACACTGAAGTAAGCATTATTACAGACTCCGACTCTGTCGATCTATGGATCTAAATCTATCTGGGTCCTACAGTCTGGGGTACCATAGTCGAAGCGACCACGGGGCGGTGAACGGTAAGGGTGCTGAATCCGGACAGGGGCGGGAGAACCACCTTCAAGATAGTGGCGTGTCACGCATTCAGCACACAATTCTGCAACCTCTGCCCGAACCTTGCCCAACTCATCAAGGGCGTGGTCCAGCTCGATGTTGAGCACGGTGGCCAGGTTGACCATGCTACTCAGCCTGGGATTGACCTCACCAACTGGCGAGACAATCACACCTCCAGCACTGCCGGTCGAACGGTGAGGGTAGTACTTCAGGTCAAGACCATCAGCTACCCCACTGAACAACGAGCAATACTGAGAAAGTGCCCATCGTGCTGCATCTTCCATGGCTGCCTCGGCAGTATCCCTCTCAGTGATAGAATAGTGCTCTGAGAAGGCCTCTGCACCCCAGAGATCATCGTCCAGACGGTGCACCAAGCAAGTAGCCTCCCACTGGTCCAGGTATAACCTGCGACGATGCTGGTAGACTACACAATGGTACTCGATGGACCAAGTGTGTCGGTCAAAGGCCCGACGCAACAGGGTATCGAGAGCATCGTGGAAGTGACACCCGCTAGCAGCGTCACGAGTGATGGGTCTAGCGATCCATCCCTCCGGCTCCGGCTCCTCCGAGCGCTTCGTGCCGTGGCTCAAACTGCCACTAGCATCATCGTCGTCTCCATCTCCGTTAGGGTCTCCTCCAGCTGTCGGGATGCCCTGTGGTGGTGCAGGGGGCATCTCTGGCTGAGGTGCAGGGAAAGGCGGCCTCTCAGACTCCACCTCCCGCTGAGGCAAGGGGGAAGAGTCCTGCTGCTCCTGGTCCTGCTCCTACTCCTAGCGTCGGCGCTCCTGCTCCTCGTGCAGGCGACGATGCAGTCTCTCCAGGTGACTGGACTGACCTGACACCGTGCGACGCAGTGGTTGCTCCGCCAGGCAAGAAGACAAAAAGGGGATCACAGACTTACGTGCAGTGCACCTAATACGAGCCATCTACAAAAGACATCGTAAGCACAATAGTAAGAGTAGAACTATGAGACCAGAAAGTAAACAGAAAGAAAAGTGAGACAAAACTTTTGAGATAAGTAAATAACATAGAGTAGATCAAGATGACCAACTTTTGAAAAGACACTAAGGTCAAGGTAAAAGTAGGGGTCTATAGTCCTTAGAGCGACCATTCTAGTCTAGGTTAGTGGTCATACAATCAGCAAGGCTTTGATACCACTTATGTCACACCCGGTTTTGGAAGGTAAACCGAATTCGAACCATGTACGTGCTAGGATCAGAACTCACGTACACAACGATTACATAATTGGACATCATCACACAATGCTTGAATTAAATAGCGGAAAGGTACTTAGTTATATCAAGATGTCTGAGACATCCACAGAGTCTAATACATAACCATAGTATTTAACATTAACATCAAAGTGCGGAGTAACGAAACATAGAAGATAAGCCTACACAGGCAGCTGACTGGGGGTTTGCCACTAAAGTAAACTAGAACTCATCGTAGTCCTGGAACTCCTCAAAGTCCTCCACGTTACTAGCTTCACCTCCTGAGCACTAAGAACTGTGGGGACAACCTGGGGTGGGGTGGTTTGTAAAGCAAGGGTGAGTACACATCAACGTACTCAGCAAATGTCCCGTTTAGCTAAAGTGGACCAGCTATATGTGGAGTTAAGGTTTAGCAGTTGCTTTTAGTTGGTCAAGTTTTATTAATATAAGTAGAGCCAAATTTGAGTAATAACATAGTTATACCCAGAAGTACTCCCTCCAAGAGGAAATACCAGAGATCAGAATTATAATCATCATTGTTAATCATCATCACAAAAGTAAACCAAGTTCTTCTAATCGAAGAGGATCCCAAGGCTGCTCGTATCCGTGAGCATGGCTGATATACTAGTTTCTAATACTCTGCAGAGGTTGCACACTTTACCCACAAGCCGTGATTCCCATTCTGCCCGGGGTTCTAGCCTCCCCATTGGTCACTACCACGGTGACCTAGCAGGGTGTCACTACGTAGCCTTTACAAAGATTTCCCAGAGGTCATAGCTGCCCATTAGGTTTCTCCAGTTTGATAAACATAGTACATCTCCCTAGCGCCCGACGCGATCGCCCCTGGCGCTCGTAACCCTAGCGCGCTTAGCATTTAAATTCAGTTTAAATTCAATTTAGTTTATGTGCTGCATCACGCGATGATTCATTTTAAATTTAGATTATTTAGTGCGTTGTGTCGTGCGTGTCGTCACGTGATGTTTCGTTTTAAATTAAATTTAATTTGTGTGTGCCGTCGGGCGCTTCCTCGGGCGACGCTTCAAGTCAATATCAGATTTAATTCAAGTGTTGCGTCGCGTGCTTTGTCGCGCGACAATCTTTTTAACTTTACATAGATTTGCTTATAGTAATTAAGTGCATAGTGTAACCTTATTTTATGCATAGTGTGACTGTTAAATTAATATGGTTATGTTTAGACAAGTATTTTAATTCATAGTTGCTTAACATAATCACCTTTTGACTGTAGCCTCGACCGTTGTATTTTCTTTCTCGCATAGTCATAGGTGCGAGCCCTGCACCAAGCGTCTGCTTATTTGTTGCATTCTATTGTGTGGTGTATCATTTCTTTTTATATTAAGTTTGTGAAATGTATGTTTGAACTTGTATAGATAATGGTTGTTGACGTAGTCCGAAGGAGTTGCAGGTGAAGGCCCCGAGCAGCAGCTGGATGGTGAAGGCAAGTGTCCCTTGACACATCTATGTCCTATATATTTTATAATTCACCTTCCCACATTTACATAATTTATACCTAAGGATTGACTAGCTTTGTTTATCTTGTCCTTGTTTACCTGTGTGGGTTGGATCATTTTGGTTTAGCTCTATGCTAGTGCTTCACCCTAATCAATGAACATGATGAGATTATTTATGATACACTATTTATCCCTTTTGATTACGATGATGGCATTGTGACATTTAAGGGGACTCGAGCAGTTTCTTGAGTGCCTCTCCGTAAGGACTAGTTTGTTGGATGACCACCCAGGAAAACAGTACAACCATGACGGTGGTATGGGACACCCTTAGCTGAATAATTTGAGGAACTGAGGTGTAGTTTGCTTCACTGTCGTGCCGTCAATGGGGCTTGGTGTATGCGTCTTGCTCTGCCGAGGGTGGTTTGCCCCTTGGGAAGGAGTGCGGTACATTTATGAAACCTAACGGGTGACTACAACCTCTAGGAATCTTTGTAAAGGCTACATAGTGAAACCTTGCCTATTCACCTTGGTAGTGTTTAAGGGTTTGATCGGCCCAAGGCAAAATGGAATCACGACTCATGGGTAAAGTGTGCAACCTCTGCAGAGTGTTATGAAACTGATATGTGAGTCGTGCTCGTGGTTATGAGCGGCCTTAGGAGCTCCATTGATTAGAGACACATTGATTCGAGATATTATGTTTACAGATGATGATGAGGATAATTCTAGTTTTGATGATTATGACTATGATTATGGTTTTCAGTATTCTTTTCATTTGGAAAGAGTACTTTTGGATTAACAACTTGGGTTAATGCTAAAACATGGCTCTCTATACTAGTAATAATTACCCGACCAACTAAAAGCAACTGCTTGATCTTAAACCCCACATAAAGCTAGTCCACTACAGCCAAACGGGGCAATTGCTGAGTATGTTGATGTGTACTCACACTTGCTTTACACACCGAACCCCCCAGGTTGTCCATATTGCAACCACTGCTCAGGAGAAGATGAAGTCATGGTGGAGGATTTCCAGGAGTTCTAAGAGTATGATGAGTTCTAGGCATGGGTTAGCGGCAAACCCCCAGTCGGCTGCCTGTGAAGGCCGTGTTTAGCTACGTTTCATTTTTGCACTTTGATCTATGTTAATGAATATGTGGATGTCTCGGACATCATGATGTAATCAGACTATTACCCCCTCTTTATTTTATTATTTGAGCACTGTGTGATGATGTCCAGTTATGTAACTGTTGTGTACATTAATTGCTGATCTTGGCACGTACATAGTTCCTATTATGTTTGCCTTCTAAAACTGGGTGTGACATAAGTGGTATCAAAGCCGTGCTGACTGTAGGACCGTTAACCTAGAGTAGAATGGTCGTTCTAAGGATTATAGACCCATATTCTCACCTTGACCTTGGTGTCACTTCAAAAGTTGGTCATCTCGACCAATTCTATGTTCTATTATATATATTATACCTTGCTAAAAGTTTTGTTTTATTCTATTTCCTAATCTTTTTTATGGTCTACTTGATGGCCATATTAGTTCTATTCTGACTCTTATGCTTACAGTGTCTTTTGTAGATGGCTCGTCTTAGACACACAACATGGAAGTCAGTCATTCCTTTTTTGCCCTCTCGTCTCGCGGAGCATCCGCTTTGTTGCCTGGTGACTGGTCAGTCCAGCCATTTGGAGAGGCTGCACCACCACCTGCACGAGGAGCAGGAGCGCCGGCGATAGGAGCTAGAGCAGTCGGGCTCTTTTTCCTTGCCTCAGTAAGAGGTAGAGTCTGCGAGGCGCTGCTCTCCTGTGCCCTCGCTAGAGGTGCCCCCTGCACCACCACTGGGTGTCCCGGCCGCTAAAGTAGCTACTAGAGGAGACCCCGACGGCGGAGATGGCGACGACAGCAGCTCGAGCCACAACACCGACCTTTTAGAGGAGCAGGAGCTGGAGGGATGGGTCGCCCGACCCATCACTCGTGACACCACTCGCGGGTGTCACTTTCACAATGCGCTCAACACCTTGCTGCACTAGGCACTCAACTGGCACACTTGGTCCATCGAGTATCGCTGTGTTGTCTTCCAGCATAATCGCGGGGCATACCCGAACCGCTGGGAGGCGACTTGCTTGGTGCGCCGTCTATAGGATAGTCTCTAGGGTGCGGAGGTCTGCTCGGAGCATTATTCTATCTTTGAGCGGGACTTAGCTGAGGCGGCCATGCAAGATGCTGCACAGTGTGCACTTTCGCACTACTTCTCAGTGCTTAGTGGGGTGGCCGATGGTCTTGACCTAAGGTATTACCCCCGCCGTTCATCTGGCAGCACTAGAGGCATGGTTGTCTCACCTGTTGGTGAGGACAATCCTAGGTTGAGCAGCACAGTCAACCTAGCTGTCGTGCTAAACACGGAGCTAGACCACGCTTTAGACGAGCTATGTAGGGCTCGTGCTAAGATCGCCCAGTTGTGGGCTGAGCGCGCGGAGCACCGTCACCTAGCGGATGGCTCTTCCGCCCCCATCGAGACTGAGCTCCCTTACCGCTCGCCTCGACGTGGGTGCCATGTCTATGGTAACCCCGATTGTAGGACCAGGATAAATTTAGAACTATAGATCGTCAGCGTTGGATCTTGTAATTAATGTTTAAAATATAAGTCTTAGTGTTATTCTTAGTTAGTCTTAGTTAGTCAGGGTAGTTTCCTTATCTTGTGTTTTTATGCTTGTCATGATGAACTATGATGGATTTAGATCTTTGTAATGACTGTCACCAGAGTGTGGGCTGTGACGGAACCTCCCAAGTCATTAGGCCCACCTACACAACCCTGTATGTCACCCTGAATCACTTGACAAGTTCGGTATCTGCTTTCCTTACCTTTCCCAAGAGCGTTTCACCCGTCACGCAGACATTATAAGCATCGGAGATACGAAAATGCGGAAGCAGTTACATTAACTTACCTTTATTGAAAAGTAAGACAGAGTTATATAGTTATAGACCAGAACATATTATATGAGTGCTGAGTATTATTATTACAAACCATGGGAGGCAAAAACCCCTCCCGATAAGTATTAAACAAAAGTTTTACGGAGGATCCTTTCCTCTCGCAGCTTTAGTCTTGATGCTCTTCCTTTGGTACCACCTTTGAATAGAAGCAACAAAAGTTTGCCACTTCTTCACCTAAAACATCATGGGATAAAGCCCTGAGTATGGAATTACTCAGCAAGTCTTACCCGACTAAAGAAAAGACTCTCAAGTGTATACAGGTTAGAGGGAGTCAAGGTAAGGCTTATCAATAATCAATGACTCTGTTTGCAGAAACGCTTACTAAAAGTGGATCCTTAAAAATCCATTTTTACTTGTCAAGTTAAGTAAGTTACCTGCGTCAAGAGTTCTTTCTACCCTAGTTCAAGCACTTGGCCTATACTAGCCGTCTTTTCATCATCCCTTTAGTTCACTAGATTTCTACATATAGGGCAGTGACCAAGTCTTCATAACCGCGAAGGTACGGCAATCCGAATCGAATATACTCAGCTGAGGATCTCCAATCACACGACATATGTAGCACTTAACCCTTGCATATGTCAACTCGCCACCGGGTTTCTTAAGACCAGATCAGGTTCACGCCAACCGAGAGCATAAATACACCATCGTCCAGCCTCTTGCCACGGAGGGTACACGCTACTCTCGCCATCTCTCCACTCCCATTGCGTGGTATCTTATTCTGGTATTAGTCTGCCCGAGGCAAAGATTACCCATGACGAGGCATGTGACCAGTTAAAGGGTCCTCGGTCAGCAAGCCTACATCGGTACAGTCCTTAATCAACTCAGACGGAGACACTACACCGAGACTCTCTTCTCGTGCAAGTCACCCGCCCGGTCTCAGCTTTATCATTTCAATTCCCAAAGTTTGGTACTTGGCAGAGGTACATCTTTTCTAATGTTGAACCCATCATGGCCATGATGGATCCACCATCAAGTTTTATTTTCGAAACCATCCCACCCACTTTGCAACATCATCTTTGAGAAAACAAAACATTTTGTTTTTCTAAAGCAAAGCTAAGCATAAGAAAACCTTTTGTAAAACAGGGATTAGGAAATAATCCAAGGAAGAAGATGCAGCAATAGTTTAGCACACAACTCCTATCACCTAATGCATCAAGTAAGTGAGAAAGATTTTAAAAGGAACAAGGAGGTGGCAAATGCACCGGGGCTTGCCTTGTGTTACTGGTGAATCAGGCTCTGTTCCACAGATATCAAAATAAAAATAGTTGCCTGCCTGATGTTCCTCAGGTGGTGGTGGTGAAGTCATCTCTTCTTCGACTTCTACTTCTTCTTCGTTTTCTAAATATAACCATACATAATAATGAATGCCCATGTAATGCACATGAGAGTGCAAAGATAATAAAAGTTTATTATCTAAAGTCTTGAATACAATTTTCCTTCACGGATCTCCGAGAACTTAGGGTTTCCGGAGTCAATAGTGAAGTTCACAAGGCAGGGGGGCTAGGGTTTTGGGTTCTAAGCATCAAACATGGCCCAATTCATATCAAACTCTACCTAAGGCTTCTAAACATTATTTAGAGATTATCTTAAAAATTTAGTGAATTTTGGATTTATTATTTATTTTCTAAAAATCCAGAAATATGATCTTAGGTTGTTTTAAATACTCTATAATTTCCCTTTTGGACTAAAAATCATAAAACTATTTTTATTAAATACTATAAGAAATTAGAAACCTAGGAAAATTGGTTTGGTATTTTTATCACTTTTCTACAATTTTCTAGAATTATTTTAGCTCTAGCAGAATAGGAAAAAGAAAAACTGTGAATAGTATTGGACCTAATCCAGCCCAGTCGGCCCAATCCGAACAGGAATCGGAGACGTGCCCGCGCGCGCCCGCGCTGGCAATTTGCACAGATGCCCTCGCTATTTGAATAATCTGTTAAGAACCCGTACCCACTATTCATTCTCTCTCTAACAGTTACACAGAGGTCCACCGACTTCTGTTTCTTCTCCAAATAAATCTAGCTACAGGGGAAGCATTATTGACCCAAGGCAACTCAGGATCAATCGTCAATTTTGGCTTGAACACTTAGAGAATGGCCTGCCCATGTGCACGGTGGAAACCGTGACGTCGAGCTCACGTTTCCGTTCAACCCTGCCCGGATTGGTCCAACGGCTGCTACGATGAGCTTCATGGGTATACAGGGCTGCGAAAACAATGATTCAAAGGCACAGAACCATACCAGGTTCGTCTAGCCACGGAGGGGCTATCCACAGCAGTGTGGAGATTCAATTTGGGGGAAAACCCGAATTGAAGCACTATGGCGGATGATTGGAGATGAGAGTGGGTGTTCTGGATTGGTGATGACCCAATGCAGTAGACCGTGCCGTCAATTTATAGTGGGGCTAAGCGGTGGCCAGTGAATTTGGTGAAGACGCGCGGCGGCCGGAATGAAGGGGTGAGTCACCGGCGTGATTTACCGTGGCACTCATCGGTTGAGGAGCTACGGTGGTTATCGGCGAGCTGGTGCGGCTAGTGACGACGTGGTTAAAGGCTTGGAGCGTGGCACAATCGCGGTGAAGAATGGCAACTCTGATGATGGCCGTAAAGCCACGTCGCCGGTGCAAAGGGTAGGGAACAGCGAGGCCACAGTAGCTCATACCCATCCGCGATGAGATCTATTCATGGTGAGCGAAATCCACACGCCCGCGGCACGAATCCTGGCGACCAGCACAAATCCTGTCACATGGATCGCCGGCGACGAGCTGACCGAGCTGGCAGTTTGATCCACTTACTGTACCATGGTGAATTTTATTCAGTCGGTTTGACAGAGCAGATTCAAGGCAGATTTTCTCTAAATTTTGCATGACAACTTCATCATCCTTCTGCACCAAAGTTGTAGACCTATCAACCATCTCTACTTTTGCTATAGCAGTCTTAGTCGAATTCCCACTAGATTTAAATCAAACCCGATCTCAAGTTTGACCAATAATACTGACGACCACTTCTGCTATCAGATTCAGATTCAGTTGTTCAATACCAATCTGACAGAGCAACTTTGGGCAGCGATTTCTTTAATTTTTGTATAACAACTAAAGAGACTGTCTGCATCAAAGTTATTCTCCTATAATAGCTCTACAAAATTGATGAGGTGACCTAGGGCAAAAACTTTATAATTTGAAAACTATAGGGCTTCAAAGTTGGTCCAAAAACACTGATTTCAGACAGCCTATAGAGTTCAAGTGTGGTTCTTTTGCAAATAAGTCCAAAACTCAAGGTTTAACTTGCAAATCCACTTATTTGTGAACCATATGACTTAAGACACCTTACTTTCATAGTTTTTGCACTTTAGTCCAAAAGTGCACTAATTTTGCACTTAGCCCCCTTGGGTTTTACTCTAGGGTTTTTTAGGGTTCTATTTAGGGTTTGTGGTGCTTTTAGGGTTTGGATACCATGTATGTCTATTCATGGTGACATTATACAGTCATTTCAATTGAGTTTTGAAGTTTTCTCTTGTTTAAGCCTGGTTTGCTCTATTAAGCCCAATCTAGGGTTGTGTATCCTACTCTAGGGTTCTACCCATGAAATGTCATAACAATACAACTTGTTTGAAATTTTGCCTAGTGAATGCACTCTAGGTGTGACAAACATATGATATGCCAATGCTTATGATGTTATGCTTATGTTTTAGTTACAGTAACACCAGGGGTGTTACATCCTTCCCCCCATAAAAGAATCTCGTCCCGAGATTAAAAGTCCTGAGGTAAGTAATGGAAAAGGAAAAGCTTCACTCTTTTATTTCCTTATTCTTGGTACAAGGCAGGGGTGGTTTGGGGCTCACTCCTTTATTACAACAATTGTATACACTTTACAAATTACATGATGCTAAAAAGCCTAGGAAATTCTTTTCTAAAAAGCCTTGAGTTTCCCATGTAGCCTCATCTTCTGAATGCTGGTTCCACTGTGTCTTGTAAAACTTGAGAGTTTTCCTTCGGGTAATTCTGTCCTTTTGATCCAAGACTCGAATAGGATGCTCAGAATATGTCCTTTTGATCTAAGGCAACATCTGTTACTTCAATGGTTCGATCGGGAACCCGAAGACACTTCTTCAACTGAGACACGTGGAACACATTATGTACAACAGACAATGTTTCGGGTAACTGGAGTCGGTATGCCACTTCTCCATATTGTTCAAGAATAGGAAAAGGACCAATATACCGGGGTGCAAGCTTCCCCTTAACCCCGAAACATGATATACCCTTCATTGGTGAAACTTTCAAATAGACATAGTCTCCTACTAGAAAATACAAGGGCATCCGTCGTTTGTCTGCGTAACTCTTCTATCGAGCTTGAGCTTTCTTCAAATTATGAATTATTCGCTGAACTTTTTCTTCGGTCTCCTTTACCATATCTGGCCTGAAGAAACTTCTCTCACCTGGTTCAGACTAGTTTAACAGAGTACGACACTGTCGCCCATACAAAGTTTTGAAGGGTGCCATCTTAATGCTTTCTTGATAGCTATTATTGTATGAGAACTCCGCTAATGGTAAACAATCATTCCATTTCTGTGGGAATTCTAGAGCACAAGCTCGCAACATGTCCTCAAGTATTTGATTCACCCTCTCAGTCTGCTGACTGGTTTGAGGATGATAGACCGAACTATGGAGCAACTTAGTATCCAAAGCCTTGTGAAGTTCTTCCCAAAATTTGAACATGAATTGTGGTCCACGATCCAACACTATAGTCTTTGGAACACCATGCAAACTGAGAATACGGGTAATATATAATTCTGCATATGTGGCCACTGTATACTTTACCCTGACTGGAAGGAAGTGGGGATCTTTGTAAGTCGATCAACAATAACCCAGATTGAATCATACCCTCTTGTTGTTCTGGGTAACCCCACAATAAAGACCATACTGATATCCTCCCATTTCCATGTTGGAATAGGTAAAGATTGTAATGGACCAGTAGCTTTCATGTGTATGGCTTTGACACGTCTACAGGTGTCACATCGTGCCACATAGCGTGCAATCTCGATCATCATCTTTGTCCACCAATAACGTTGTTTTAGATCATGATACATCTTAGTGCTTCCGGGATGAATAGAATAGCGACTAAGATGTGCTTCATCTAATATTTGCTGGCGGATCTCTTCATTCTTTGGCACAACTATGCGGTTGTTGAACCATACAATGCCTTCATCGTCTTTTCTGAAACATGTGGCTCTTCCGGCTTCTATTCTCTCATGGATGTGCTTCATACCCTCATCATTCCTTTGAGCATCAATTATCCTTTGCAAAAGGACTTACTCAAGCTTTAGTTGATTTAAGGCTCCTTGTAGGATTATTCCCAAGTTTAACTTCTCCATCTCCGGGCATAATGTATTGTCAGAGGTCTTCACCGTAAGACAGTGACATGAAGCCTTACGGCTGAGTGCATCTGCCACCACATTGGCCTTGCCTGGGTGATAATGAATTTCCAATTCATAGTCCTTAATAAGCTCGAGCCATCGCCTCTGTCTCATGTTCAATTCTGACTGGGTGAATATGTACTTCAAACTTTTATGATCCGTATAGATGTGACAGATATTTCCCAGTAGATAATGACGCTAGATTTTTAGGGCATGAACCACTGCAGCTAACTCCAGATCATGAGTTGGATAATGTTCCTCATGCCGGCGCAACTGCCTTGAAGAATAAGCTATTAATCGGCCTTCTTGTATTAAAACACAGCTGGGACCACTGCCTGATGCATCGCAATACACATCAAAGGGCTTTTCAATATCCGGTTGAGCTAATACCGGAGCAGTGGTTAATAATACCTTCAATTGTTCAAAGGCTTCATTACATTTTGAAGACCAAATAAATTTAGTATCATTCTTTAATAAACTTGTGATTGGTTTCACAAGCTTAGAAAAATCTGGTATGAATCGGCGGTAATAGCCAGCTAGTCCAAGGAAACTCCAAACTTGGTGTACAGTGGTTGGGGGTTTCCACTCCAAAATATCCTTGACTTTGCTGGGATCCACCGCAATCCCCTTGACAGATAATACATGTCCCAAAAATTGGATTTCTTCCAGCCAGAACGCGCACTTACTGAACTTAGCATACAATTGGTGCTCTCTTAAGCGCGTCAACACGATTCATAAATGCCGAGCATGCTCCTCTTCATTCTTGGAATATATCAATATATCATCAATGAATACCACCATAAACTTATCCAGCTCGGGCATGAATACCGAGTTGATAAGATAGGTGAAGTGGGCAGGAGAACTTGTTAGTCCGAAAGACATAACCAGATATTCAAATAAACCATACCGCGTAGTGAATGCGGTCTTTGGTATATCTTCAGGTCGGATACGAATCTGATGATAGCCCGACCTGAGGTCAATCTTAGAGAAGACCCTCGCTCCAGTCAGTTGATCAAATAGAATGTCAATCCGTGGAAGAGGGTACTTATTTTTGATGGTAACCTCATTAAGGGGTCTATAATCCACGCACATCCGTAGTGTTTGATCCTTCTTCTTAACAAAGATGGCTGGACATCCCCATGCTGATGAGCTTGGCCGGATGAATCCCTTCTCCAGTAGATCTTGTAACTGTGTCTTGAGCTCTGCCAGTTCATTTGGAGGCATTCGGTACGACCTTCTAGAAATAGGAGCCGTACCGGGCTTTAACTCAATCACAAATTATACATCTCTTTCTGGAGGTAGTCCGAGCAAATCTTCTGGAAAGACGTCTGGGAACTCACATACTACCGGAATATCTTGGATCTCTAGTATGATAGCTTCATATACTCTGCCAATTGGTTTAGCTGGAATAGCTACGGGGATGGTTAAGAGAACCTCTTCTTGGCCATGACTCAATTTGATAGTTCTCAATTCAGTATTGAGAATAGCTTTATGTTGGGCCAACCAATTCATGCCCAGAATTACATCTATGTCTTGGCCTTTCAGAACAATCATATTAGTAGGAAAGTCCCGTTCAGCCAATGTTACGGGCACTTGGAAAGCCACTTCTTTAGTAAATATTTCTCCCCCAGGCGAATGAATTTTAAACCCTTCCCTTGATTCATGGTATGGAATGCAATGTTGCTCCACAAACTTCATGCTTATGAAAGTATGCGAAGCACCAGAATCAAAAAGAATAATTGCAGGGTGATTGGCCACTAGAAACGTACCCATCATAACCGGTTCGACATCCGGTGTTATGGCCACTTGAGTATAATAAATTTGCCCCGTTTTCTTTGTATTATTGCCCGCGGTATTGGTTGCCGTGTTTCCCTTCCCTTGAGCGAAATTCCCAAAACTCTGCTGATTACTTGATCGATTCTGCTTCTGGTATGGACAGTCCTTGATAAAGTGTCCGGACTTTCCACAGTTGAAACAGCTAGTTGAAGAGCTGGGGAGGGTAGGGAAACGAGTGCCAGGGGCACCTGGCTAATTTGTTGGAGTGGGGGCAGTAGCGGGGCGAATGAAGACCGGTTGTTTGAAAGGGTAGGAGGGTGGACGCGATGAAGAGAGATTTGGATTAAAAGGTTGGATTACCAACCTTTGTCTTTTCTCAGACCCTGACTGGGCATGTCGCCTCCGTAACCCTTGGATTTTCCGGATCCTGCATATTTAGCCTCGACTGCCAGTGCAGTACTGACAGCCCTTCCGTAGGAAAGATCAATGCAGGTGGCCATCTTCCTTTGCATTCGATCATTAAGACCTCTCATGAAACAATTCCTCTTCTTTAAATCCGTGTTGACTTGATCGATAGCATATTGGGATAAGTGGTTGAATTTATTGAGATACTGGGTAACAGTATCCCCGCCTTGTTTCAACTTCAAAAACTCCTCCTGCGTCATGTGGAGCACCCCTTCAGATATATAGTGCTCGCGAAAAGCCAACTTGAACTCATCCCAAGTTATTTGATGACCGGCCGGTTGAACGGCAACAAAATTTCACCACCACGTACTGGCAGGGCCACGCAAATGTTGTGCTGCGAATAGGGGCTTTTGAAGCTTTGTACATCAGAGAAGCCCGAACTTCTGCTCAATAACGTGGATCCATTCATCCGCTTCCAGAGGATCTTCTGCCTTGACGAACAATGGAGGGCGTGTCTCGGAGAAATCCAAATACGACGTTTCACGGGGTCCTTGCTGATATGCTCGCCCGCCTTGTTGTTGTAATTGCTGACCCGCCATCTCACGTAGAAAGCGGGTGTTGTCGGCCGTAGTGTTAACCAAGGCAGCGATGGCCTCAGCTAATGTTGGAGGGACTGGGGGTGGATTCAGGGTTGCTTCCCTCCCACTAGAGGTTCCTGCTCCATCCTGTGAACGAGTCTTGGAAGGCATCTGAGGCAACAAACACTTAGAAGAATATAATATGCCAAAGAAAACCATCCATTTTATATTACTAAAAAGGGTAATGTTACAGACTCGAATTTTACAACAGGATTACATTACCTATTATACATTACTACTAGGTGAGTGCCCGTGCGTTGCGACGGATGTAACAATGGAACTGAAAACGGATGGAGTGCAAACATCACTATAATATACAAAATCCGGACAAGTACATAGCTTCTGTTCATAGCAACATATAAAGCTGATGAACAAGATTAGCTCAAAGAAATATGATATCAGCAGAAACAAGATTGCTAGAAACTCGATTACATTTACTTCAACAAAGGTTCCTCGGAATACTCTGCTATTGCAGCTGGTTCTGTCATAAAGTTCATTTTACATCTTAGAGGTTCACTATAAATCAATCACTGAAACATGACACATCAGATGAAATAGCACCAAGATCTACAAAAAACTTGAGTTATGATCTAAAACTCATACAACGCAATTGGTTTCTGTTGCCGTTGATCTGAACATTCATGAAATAAACATCAAAATGTCCATTCAAGGTCAATACAATTGGTTCGAGCGCAACTAAAACCGTGTATACATAAAATTTACAGCTACAGCTAATCTGTGATTAGTCAAGGCAGACATCCTTGGTCTGTGGCATCACCCACTGATCATATAGCTTGGAGAGCACTTTAGGATTGACCTTGCACTCACTATCAGTGGCATTCTGCTCGAAGATCCTTACCTTATTCTCTACTCTCTTCTTGACCTGCTCTTCCATAGCCTTGAATATCAGCATATCCATCAGAGAAAAGGGATCTGCATTGGATGTTTGAAGAATCAAGCATGGAAGCTTCGGTCATAGGCTAAGAACCATGAGAAAGACAAGGTAGAAACATAGTCTTGTTTCAGATATAGAGGATGACTAAATGTAAACAACTTCTCTTTACTTCTCTGTAAATCTGCCCAAAAGACAGGCCAACAATTTAGCAGGCGTATCAATTTTTAGAAAGACACAAACTCTGCAGCCGGACATACACACAAAGTAACTAACAACCACAACCCGAAATTAAGGCACATCCAACTGATCCGAACAGCCAGTGTTCAGAATTCAGAACACTTGACCTTCTTAAGTACACTCTACAGTCGGACAGACTCAATGTTTAGAATTCAGCCAATTACCTGACAGATGGCTGCTTGATCACCCTGGCGGACCTTCTACCATCAGGTGACCTAAGCCCCCAGCCGCCACACAGGATACCCTATTCCTTGTGTTCTTCCACTCAATCCACCTTGATATCCCACCCTTCGTGGTGCACTCCTCCCCGTCCTACGCATCGCAGCCGGGTTCACAACACTGTCCCACCCATACACAACGGCACGGTAGCCTATGTATGAATAATCGTGACCGGGACATGGCCTTAAACCTATGCTTTGGCGTGGGATAGACGAGGAGATTATTTAACCACGGCCTAAAAATCGCTCCCACGGGGAGTCGAACCCAAGACCAGAGGAGTGCTACTCAGACCATCTAACCAACTCAGCTAGAGCTCATTTCGCTTCTTGTAGAATTTACAGTCACCTACTAAACAATATGTGCTAATAAGGTGATGAACCTCATTTTACTTTTTAGGATCAAATATTTAAATACGATTTCTCAACAACATTGCACAGAAGCATAATTAACTATGAAAATAGAGTTAACAGTCACTAATTAAATGATATGTAGGCTACATATGCTGATAAGGCAATGAACCTCTTTTCAGGATAGATTTTCAATGTGATTTCCCAACAACATTGAACAGAAACATAACTATCTGTGAAACTAATAAGTTGTTATCTGGTGATGCTTCCCCAAATGCCTACAATAATGCAGATCCATTTTGCAACCCCTGAATAGAAGAATGTTCAGCAGACCATTGTAGACATGCTAGGATACATACTGGTGAATCTGCATCCCAGGTTGATGTGGCTTCTCCAAGTCGGAAAACACCGCTATAGCCTTTAACCATTCCTTGGTAGCTTCAGAAGCATGAGATCATTCAGAATAGAATGTACAGCAAGTGCTAGAGATGGAGGGATGATAAGTAGCGATAGTATGCAAAAAAATTATTTCAGTCCATCATATTTTCCCCCACATAGCCTACTATATAGTCTATACTCGAGCAAATTTTAGGATAAGCATAAGCCAGAGGACAACTGCCCCAGCATCCATAAGAATAAGCTCTTCCCAAAAGATTAGACGATGTTACCTGTCAACTATTTTGGTTGCTTTTCCTACACAAACAATCAACAATCCAGTTGCCATTGGGTCCAGAGTTCCAGCATGTCCAACCTGAGACCACACAAATATTGCAAAACATGTACTTAATGCTAAGGGCTAATGCTACATTCAGATACAGTGAAAAGGCCCTGATATCACCTTTTGTACTTTCACCAAGCGTCATAACTTTCCACAGTTAGTAAACGAAGTCCATCCTGATATCAGAAGAAAGATGAGTTCAAATGAATAGTTTAGGATGGAAGGCAGTAGAGCAAATTTAATAAAACAAAGTTCGAACCTAATCCTGTCGGCACATTAGCTAATTATTTATCTGCCCTGATAGGAAAAACAGTACAGAACCCTATCTTCAGGCAAAGCTGCAGTAGTGCCACACTACCTAGCTGACATCTAACTGTTGTGATAGTCGCTCACATTTCATAAAATGAACTTTCCAGTGGTACATCAGATAAAAGTAGCTAAGAAATATTAGTGTTGTCTTAAGCTCACAGACGGCAATGTGCCAGAGGGGAGGGGGAAGGCATCACCTTTGGGCTTGTCGATGAGCACGACGGTCCTGGCAGGGCCGTCCCACCTCTCCGCTAATTGTTGTGGTGTCGAATTTAATGGCAGACTTCGCACATATATGGCATGTGCATCAACTTTGAAGATGATTGAAAAGCTTGTCAAATGGCATCAATTGAAATCAAAGTTTTAGCTCCAAATTTGGATATAGATAATATCTTCTGGATCTTGAAAGTTGTTGCTTCGTGGATTAAGTGTAACACACCTGGTGTTGCTGCAACTAAAACTTGAGCATGGCATCATAAACATTGGCATTGCATATGTTTTACACACCTAGAGTGCATTTACTAGGTAAAAAATTCAAACAAGTTGTATTGTTATAGCATTTTGCAAATAGAACCCTGAATAAGGAACTTAACCCTAAATAGGGATTAAAGGGGATAAAACCTAACCAAATTGAGAAAACCTAAAAGCTTTAGGGAAATAGTCATAAAATGTTCCCAAAATTGAGCTTGAATCACATTTATACCCCTGAGGTACTAAAAATCCCCATTTGAACCCTGGAAAACCCTAAGTCCAAACCTTAGGGGCCTATGTGCAAAAATTATGCACATTTGGACTAAAGTGCAAAAACTACTATGTTAAATCATATAAAGTCACATGGTTCATATTTGAGAAGATTTAAAAGCCAAACCCAAGTTTTGGACTAATTTGCAAAAAGTACCACTTGACCTCTATTTCCTTCTAAGTCTGAACTTCAGTGTGGTTGGCTCAACTTTGGAGCCTTATAACTTTCAAACTCTAGGGTTTTTGCCCTAGGTCACCACATCAAGTTTGTAGCTCAATCATAGGAGAACAACTTTGCTTAAGGATGTGAGCATAGTTGTTAAGTAAATTTGGGAGATAATTAAGTCCAAAGTTGGACTGTCAGGTCACTAGGTCTGAATTTTCAGACAAACAGTGCAACCACTGAGACTTTGAGCATGGATTCAACTATGATCCAGCAAGAATCTGCCCATGGCAGCTATGACAAACTTGTAGCTGGTTAGTAGCTCTATAACTTTGCTGCAGAGTTTGGTATGTGTTGCCATACAGGTTTGGGAGAAAATCATGTTCAAAAATGGTCTGTCAGGTCGACTGCATACACTCCGCGATGGTACACTAACTGTAATGGATGAGATCGCCAGTGCACTGTCCTCACCGCCGACGACTCCCTCCACCGTGATTCGTGTCACCAGTGTTGGGATTCGTGTCTGAGTGGATGGATAGCATCGCGGGGTAAGGGGATCTTTGCCGCCGGTGAGCTGGACGCCACTCCGGCCAGCCGTAATCCCTCCCCCCTTGCTCACCGCCCTTGGATAAAGGTTCTCACCGCCGTCAAGCCTTCGCCGTTGCTCACCGCGTGTCTCTGTCCATCTACCGCATCACCGTGACTCACCCTTGCTCTCCGTTGATCACCGGAGCAATCGCCACGACGGTGGACACGAATTCACGAAGTCGATGATCTTCCTTATCTCCGGCCGCCCACACTATCCGACCAAATTAAGCACCACCGTCGAAACCTCCTATAAATTGAGCCCGCGGCTAGCTCCACAAGGTCATCCCCCACCCAGCCACCGTGAATCGCTAGCATTCGTGCCGCAGAGAGCTTGAATTTTGAATTCGCCCCAAATCAGTCTCCGCCGCCGTGAAGAACAGCTCACCGCGGCCAGCTCGATACCGGTTAGCTCGTGTCCCTCTGTTGCTTGTTCTAGCATCTGTAGGCACCCCACGAACCCCGTGACCCGTTCAATTGAACTAGACCAGCACCCATCGCCGGGAACATCTTCATCCATCCGCAACCTTCATGGTCGCCATGGCCAGCGCAACCCTATTGATCATTAGTGAAATTAAGTTGGGGAAAAGGTTTGGGATGAGTCCAATTCTGTGTCCGTCGCTCGGGAACCCTAGTCGTTGCCCTATCCGGCCGGTCCAGGAGCTCGCCGGACTTCGGCCGCGCTCGACGCCGTCGTGGACTTCACCCTGCGAAGGATTAGAACCTGGAGGGGTTTTCTATAATATGTCAGTGACTCACTGAAACAATGAAAGAACCTGTCTCCAGTTAGCTAAGAACCCGGGGCCCTTTCTGTAAAGATGTCAGCGCGAGCGCGGGCGCGCGCGCGATTCCGCGTGGGCCTGGGCCGCCTAGTTTGATTTCAGCCCAGCACTGTTCACACTTTCTCCTTTTCTTTTTCAGTCCAGCTTTAAAAATATGTAGAAAATTATAGAAAATTCATAAAATTGTCAAACTAATTTTGTTAGACTTCTTATTTTCCATAGAATTTAATAAAAATAGTTGACTGATTTTTAGAATAAATAAGGAATTTTAAGGCATTTAAAGTAGTTTAAAGCATTAGTTGTGGATTTTTAGGAGATAAATGGTAATTCCAAAAATGTCCAAACTTTTTATATGAATTCTATACATTATTTAGAAGCCTTGGGTAGAAGTTGGTTTGATTTGGACCTTGTTTGACAACTAGAATCCAAAACACCCCCCTACCCTATGAACTCCTTTGCTGACTCCAGAAACCCTAAGTTCTCGGAGTTCCGTGAAGGAAAATTGTATTCAAGACCTTAGATAATAAGTTCTTATTATCTTTGCACTCTCATGAGCACTACATGGCATTCATTCTTATATACACATATGTATGATTATGTTTAGAAAATGAAGAAGAGATCAAAGTGACTGAAGAGAAGGCACCACCACCTTTGGAATCTCAGGCAGGGTCTTGTCTCTACCTTCCTTGATACCCTGTTTTACAAAAGGTTTTTACTATGCTTAGTATTGCTCTAGCCAAACAAAAGGTTTTGTTTTACAAAAGATAATTGGCAAAGTTGGAGGAATGTTTTTGAAAATAAAACTTGATGGTGAATCCATCACGGCCGTGATGGATTCAACATCGGAAAACATGTACCTCTGCCAGGTACCAAGTTTTTGGGTTTTAATGATTAAGCTGAGACCGGGCAGGTGACTTGCACGAGAAGAGAGTCTCGGTGTAGTGTCTCCGTCTGAGTCGATTAAGGACCGTCTTGATGTAGGCTTGCTGACCGAGGACCCTTTAACTAGTCACATGCCTCGTCATGGGTAAGCCTTGCCTCGGGCAGACTAAGGCCAGAATAAGATAACACGAAATGGGCGTGGAGCGGTGGCGTAGCGTGTACCCTCCGTAGCAAGAGGCTGGACGGTGGTGTATCTGTGCTCTCGGTTTGCGTGAACCTGATCTGGTCTTAAGAACCCCGGTGGCGGGTTGACATATGCAAGGGTTAAGTGATATATATGTCGTGTGATTGGAGATCCTCAGCTCGATTCGGATCGCCGTACCTTCGCGGATATGAAGACTTGGTCACTGCCCTATACGTAGAACTCCAGTAAAGATGAAGGGCTTGATAAGAAACTGGCTAGTGCAGGACAAGTGTTTGAACTAGGGTAGAAAGAACTCTAGAGGCAGGTAAATTTACCTAACCGGAAAATAAAATTGGATTTTTAAGGATCCACTCTTAGTAAGCATTTATGCAAAACAGAGTCTTTGATCTTGAGATACCTTACCTTGACTCCCTTATAACAGAATACCCTTGAGAGTCTTTTCTTTAGTCGGGTAAGACTTGCTGAGTAATTCCATACTCAGGGTTTATTCCCTCGTTGTTTTTAGGTGAGCAAGCAGCAAATTTTTGTTGCTTTTGTACCAAGGTGGTTCCAAATGAGGAAAAGCAAGAGTGAAGCTGCGGGAGGACATGGTCCTCCATAAGGAACTTTTATGTAAGAACTATCGAGAGGAGTTTTTGCCTCCCTTGGTATTGTAATAATACTGCTCAGCACTCGTTTATAACTCTGGTCTGTAATAAGTAACTTGATCTTACTTTCTAAATAAATGTAAGTTTATGTAATCGCTTCCGCATTTCTATACCTCCGATGATCTGTAATGTCTGCAAGGCGGGTGAAACGTTCCTGGAAAGGTAAGAAAGAAGATACCGAACTTGTCATGTGATTCAGGAACATCTACAGGGTTGTCTGATGTCTGTTGGACAAGGACAACTGTAGGTGGGCCTAATAACTTGGGAGGTTCCGTCATAGCTGGTATCGGAGCGAAGCCCTTCTTTGCAGATATTATGAGGCATCTTCAAAAGGATTTTCTAAAAACTTACCTAGAAAGATTTCTTCCATTCTTATCCCTCATATCTGAAGAATTTATATGAAAGACCAGATAGGAAGAGTGCAACGTATAGAAGGTATGAATCAACTAAGGTTGATTCTGTAATTACACATGCATCATGCTAAGAATCATACTAATAAAATTCTCCCCCTTAGAGAAATGCCGCCGCGCACGAGGAAAACCGCACGCAAGTCAACTGGCCCAATTGGAGTACCTCGTCATCAACTTGCCCCACGGGATGAGGATAGTAGTAGCGGAAGCAACGATCCAATTGGGGATCTTGAAGCCCAAGTGAATCAGCTTCAAACGGAACTGCAACACAGGACCAGCATGTGGGTCGTGGATGGCGACAGAATAAACGAATTGAGGAGTTACATCCGCCGTCTGCAAGATCAGCTTGCTGATCGGGATTTAGCGCTCGATTGGGCGGTACAGTCTCGTTCAGTGGCTTGGGCTAAGGAAGCAAAGGCTTGAGCCCGAGTCGAAGAACTTAGCTCTGCCATTGACAACCTGTAGGCGTATTGCAATACCCTACATGAGGAAGTCCATGTACTGTATTCGCAACTACATCCTAGTGCACCTACTGATCCTGTCAGGTCGGAAGCCGGACCCTCGCATGTTGCAGGAGAAGCGCTTGGTGGTGAGCTAGACCTTTTTAGGCCCCCTCCTTCTATGAGGCTGGTCGATGAATGGTCTCCCACACCTGATGACGAGGCTGCCAAGAGCAACCAGAAGCAGGAATAGTGGTGTAGTAGTAGAAATAAAGTAGTGTATTGTAGGTTGTACTATTGTATAATAGGTAGTGCTGTTGTATACTGGGTAATGTATCCTGTTGTAAAAAAATCGAGTCTGTAACATTACTCTTTTGGTAATGTAAATTGGATGGTTTTGTCTTTGGCATATTATATTTGTTTCCAAATGTTTGTTGCCACAGATGTCGTCCAAGACCCGATCACAGGATGCAGCTGGAACCTCCAGTGGGAGGGACTGAGGGAGTCTACCCCAAATCCACCTTCTGTCCCTCCCACACTTGCTGAGTCGATTGCCGCCTTAGTGAATGCGACCGTGGATAATACCCGTTTTCTGAGAGAGATGGCGGGTCAACAGTTTCAACCACAAGGCGGGCGGGGTTATCAACAGGGCCCCCGTGAAACTTCTTACTTGGACTTCTCAGAGACACATCCACCGCTATTTGTCAAAGCCGAAGACCCATTAGAAGCAGACGAATGGATTCGTGTTATCAAGCAAAAATTTGGACTTCTGCGCTGTTCTGAAACCCAGAAGCCTTTATTTGCAGCCCAGCAACTGTGTGGCCCTGCCAGCACCTGGTGGGGAAATTTCGTGGCCGTTCAACAGGCCAATCATCAGATAACATGGGAAGAATTCAAGGTGGCCTTCCACGAGCATTATATACCCGAAGGTGTTCTTCACATGAAGCATGAAGAATTTATGAAGCTGAAGCAAGGAGGGGATACTGTTAATCAGTATCTCAATAAGTTCAATCATCTGTCGCAGTATGCAATCGATCAAGTGAACACCGATTTGAAAAAGAAGAATTGTTTTATGAGAGGTTTAAATGATCGACTGCAAAGAAAGATGGCAACCTGCATAGATCTTACTTATGGAAGAGCTGTCAGTACAGCATTGGCAATAGAAGCGAAGTACGCAGGTGTCGGAAAATCTAAGGGATTTGGAGGTGACAGGCCTAGTCAAGGCCCGGTGAAAAGGCAACGGTTTGTTCTCCGGCCTTCCAACCAGAATCGCTCTTTCTCTCGTCCACCCTCCTTCCCTTTTAAGCAGCCAATAATTACTCGTCCCAATAATGCCCCCACTGCATCAAGCCAACCGGGTGCCCCAGGCACTCGATTCCCTGCTCTGCCCAGTTTATCGACTGGATGTTTCAATTCTGGCAAATCTGGGCATTTCATCAAGGATTGCCCTTATCCCAAGCAGAACCAGTCAAATAATCAGCAAGGATCTGGGAATTCATCTCAAGTCAAGGGAAATACTAAGGGCAAAAATACCAAGAAGACGGGACGCATTTATTATACGCAAGTGGCCACTACACCGGACAGAGAGCCGGTAATGATGGGTACGTTCCTTGTGGCCAATCATCCCGCAGTTATTCTCTTTGATTCTGGTGCTTCGCATACATTCATCAGCAAGAAATTTGTGGAGCAACATTGCATTTCATGCCATGAATCAAAAGAAGGGTTTAAAATTCACTCACCTGGGGGACAAATCTTTACTAGAGAAGTGGCCTATCAAGTGCCCGTAACATTGGCCGGACGGGACTTTCCTACCAATATGATCGTTCTGAAAGGCCAAGACATAGATGTCATTTTGGGCATGAATTGGTTAGACAAACATAAAGCAACTCTCAACACTGATCAGAGAACCATCAGGTTGAGTCATAATCAAGAAGAAATTCTCTTGTCTATCCCCATTCCAACCAAAGCTACTAGCAGAGTTTATGAAGCTATTATACCGGAAATCAAGGATATTCCGGTAGTATGTGAGTTTCCCGATGTCTTTCCAGAGGATTTGCCTGGATTGCCACCTGAAAGGGATGTAGAGTTTGTAATTGAGTTGAAGCCCGGTACGGCTCCCATATCTCGAAGATCATACCGAATGCCTCCAAATGAGTTGGCAGAATTGAAGATTCAATTACAAGATCTACTTGAGAAAGGATTCATCCGGCCAAGCTCGTCGCCATGGGGTTGCCCAGCCCTATTCGTCAAGAAGAAGGATCAAACTTTACGAATGTGTGTGGATTATCAACCCTTGAATGAGGTCACTATCAAGAACAAGTACCCTCTTCCGAGGATTGACATTTTATTTGATCAGCTGACCGGGGCGAGGGTATTCTCCAAGACTGATCTCAGATCAGGCTACCATCAGATCCGTATTCGGCCCGAGGATATACCAAAGACCGCATTCACTACGCGGTATGGGTTATTTGAATATCTGGTAATGTCTTTCGGATTGACAAATGCTCCTGCCCACTTCACGTATTTGATGAACTCGGTATTCATGCCCGAGTTGGACAAGTTTGTGGTGGTCTTCATAGACGATATTTTAATATATTCCAAAAATGAAGAGGAGCATGCTCAACATTTACGGATCGTGTTAACGCGCCTGAGGGAACATCAGTTATATGCCAAGTTCAGCAAATGCGCGTTTTGGCTGGAGGAAATTTAGTTTCTGGGACATGTTCTATCTGCCAGGGGGATTGCGGTAGATCCCAGCAAAGTCAAGGACATTTTGGAGTGGAAACCCCCGACCACTGTTCATCAAGTCCGAAGTTTCCTTGGACTGGCTAGATATTACCGCCGATTTATACCAGATTTTTCTAAGCTTGTGAAGCCAATCACAAGTTTATTGAAGAATGATATTAAATTCAATTGGTCTTCCAAGTGTGATGAAGCTTTTGAACAATTAAAGACATTATTAACCACTGCTCTGGTATTGGCTCAACCGGATATTACTAAGTCCTTCGATGTATATTGTGATGCATCAGGCAGTGGTCTCAGCTGTGTGTTAATGCAAGAAGGCCGAGTAATTGCGTATGCTTCAAGGCAGTTGCGCAGACATGAGGAGCATTACCCAACTCATGATCTGGAGCTAGCTGCTGTGGTTCATGCCCTAAAGATTTGGCGTCATTATCTGCTGGGTAATATCTGTCACATTTATACAGATCATAAAAGCTTGAAGTATATCTTCACCCAGTCAAAATTGAATATGAGGCAAAGGTGATGGCTTGAGCTTATTAAGGATTATGAACTGGAAATTCATTATCACCCAGGCAAGGCCAATGTGGTGGCAGATGCACTTAGTTGTAAGGTTTCCTGTCATTGTCTTACGGTGAAGACCTCTGACAATACATTATGCCAGGAAATGGAGAAGCTAAACCTGGGAATGGTCCAACAAGGAACCCTAAGTCAGCTAAAGCTTGAGTCAGTCCTCTTGCAAAGGATAATTGATGCTCAAAAGGATAATGAGGGTATGAAACACATTCGTGAGAAGATAAGGGCTGGAAAAGCCAAATGTTTCAAACAAGATGATCAAGGAATTGTATGGTTTAATAACCGCATAGTGGTGCCAAAGAATGAAGAGGTCCGCCAGCAGATTCTTGATGAAGCACATCTTAGTCGCTATTCTATTCATCCCGGAAGCACTAAGATGTACCAAGACTTGAAACAACATTATTGGTGGACGAAATTAAGATCAAGATTGCATGCTATGTGGCTAGATGTGACACTCGCAGACATGTCAAAGCCATACACTTGAAAGTTGCCGGTCCATTACAGTCTCTACCAATACCGACATGGAAATGGGAAGACATAAGTATGGACTTCAATGTGGGATTGCCCAGGACCGCAAAAGGGTATGACTCTATTTGGGTTATCATTGATCAACTCACAAAAATTGCCCACTTCTTACCTGTTAAGGCAAAGTATTCAGTGGCCACTTATGCAGCATTATACATTGCCCGTATTCTCAGTTTGCATGGTACTCCAAAGACTATAGTGTCTGATCGAGGACCACAATTTGTATCCAAATTCTGGAAGAACTTCATAGATCCTTGGGTACTAAATTGCTCCACAGTTCGGCCTATCATCCTCAAACAAGTGGACAGACTGAGAGGGTTAATCAAATACTTGAAGATATGCTGCGGGCCTGTGTTTTGGACTTCTCACAGAAATGGGATGAATGTTTGCCCTTAGTGGAGTTTTCATATAATAATAGCTATCAAGAAAGTATCAAGATGGCACCTTTCGAAGCTTTATATGGACGACGATGTCGTACTCCGCTAAATTGGTCGGAACCAGGTGAAAGGTACTTCTTCAGGCCTGATATGGTGAAAGAAACCGAAGAAAAGGTTCAGAAAATAATTCATAATATGAAGAAAGCCCAAGCTCGTTAAAAGAGTTATATAGACAAACGGCGAATGCCCTTGTATTTTCTTGAAGGGTACTATGTCTACCTGAAGGTTTCACCAATGAAGGGTGTATCGCGTTTCGGGATAAAAGGGAAACTTGCACCCAGGTACATTGATCCATTCCCTATACTTGAAAGATATGGGCCAGTGGCGTATCGACTTCAGCTCCTCGAAACTTTGTCTGCTGTACATAATGTGTTCCACGTGTCCCAATTGAAGAAATGTCTTCGGGTTCCCGATCAAACCATTGAAGTGACAGATGTTGTCCTTGAACCAGACTTGACATATTCCAAACATCCCATTCGGGTCTTGGATCAAAAGGACAGGGTTACCCAGAGAAAAACTCTCAAGTTCTATAAGATACAATGGAACCAACATTCTGAAGATGAGGCTACGTGGGAAACTCAAGACTTTTTAGATAAGAATTTCCCAGGCTTTTTCAACCTCATGTAATTTGTAAAGTGTGTTTTGTAAAGTGTGTTTAGTTATTGTAATAAAGAGTAAACCCCACACCACCCCCTGCCTTGTACCAGAAATAAGGAAATAAAAATGTGACACATTTCCTTTTCCAATACTCACCCTAGGACTTTTAATCTCGGGACGAGATTCTTTTATGGGGGGAAGGATGTAACACCCCTGGTGTTACTGCAACTAAAACTTGAGCATGGCATCATAAACATTGGCATTGCATATGTTTGACACACCTAGAGTGCATTTACTAGGTAAAAATTTCAAACAAGTTGTATTGTTATAGCATTTTGCAAATAGAACCCTGAATAAGGAACTTAACCCTAAATAGGGATTAAAGGGGATAAAACCTAACCAAATTGAGAAAACCTAAAAGCTTTAGGGAAATAGTCATAAAATGTTCCCAAAATTGAACTTGAATCACATTTATACCCCTGAGGTACTAAAAATCCCCATTTGAAACCTGGAAAACCCTAAGTCCAAACCCTAGGGGCCTAAGTGCAAAAATTGTACACATTTGGACTAAAGTGCAAAAAATACTATGTTAAATCATATAAAGTCACATGGTTCATATTTGGGAAGATTTAAAGGCCAAACCCAAGTTTTGGACTAATTTGCAAAAAGTACCACTTGACCTCTATTTCCTTCCAAGTCTGAACTTCAGTGTGGTTGGCTCAACATTGGAGCCTTATAACTTTCAAACTCTAGGGTTTTTTCCCTCGGTCACCACATCAAGTTTGTAGCTCAATCATAGGAGAACAACTTTGCTTAAGGGTGTGATCATAGTTGTTAAGTAAATTTGAGAGATAATTAAGTCCAAAGTTGGACTGTCAGGTCACTAGGTCTAAATTTTCAGACAAACAGTGCAACCACTGAGACTTTGAGCATGGATTCAACTATGATCCAGCAAGAATCTGCCCATGGCAGCTATGACAAACTTGTAGCTGGTTAGTAGCTCTATAACTTTGCTGTAGAGTTTGGTATGTGTTGCCATACAGGTTTGGGAGAAAATCATGTTCAAAAATGGTCTGTCAAGTCGACTGCATACACTCCACGATGGTACAGTAACTATAATGGATGAGATCGCCAGCGCACTGTCCTTACCGCCGACGACTCCCTCCACCGTGATTCGTGTCACCGGCATTGGGATTCGTGTCTGAGCGGATGGATAGCATCGCCGGGTAAGGGGATCTTTGCCGCCGGTGAGCTGGATGCCACTCCGGCCAGCCGTAATCCCTCCCCCCTTGCTCACCGCCCTTGGATAAAGGTTCTCACCCCCGTCAAGCCTTCGCCGTTGCCCGCGGCGTGTCTCTGTCCATCTACCGCATCACCGTGACTCACCCTTGCTCTCCGTTGATCACCAGAGCAATCGCCATGACCGTGGACACGAATTCACGAAGTCGATGATCTTCCTTATCTCTGGCCGCCCACACTGTCCGACCAAATTAAGCGCCACCGTCGAAGCCTCCTATAAATTGAGCCCGCGGCTAGCTTCGCAAGGTCATCCCCCACCCAGCCACCGTGAATCGCTAGCAATCGTGCCGCAGAGAGCTTGAATTTTGAATTCGCCCCAAATCAGTCTCCGCCGCCGTGAAGAACAGCTCGCCGCGGCTAGCTCGATTTCGGTTAGCTCGTGTCCCTCTATTGCTTGTTCTAGCATCCGTAGGCACCCCGCGAACCCCTCGACCCGTTCAATTGAACTGGACCACCACCCATCGACGGGAACATCTTCATCCATCCACAACCTTCGCGGTCGCCGTGGCCAGCGCAACCCTATTGATCATTAGTGAAATTAAGTTGGGGTAAAGGTTTGGGATGAGTCCAATTGCGTGTCCATCGCTCGGGAACCCTAGTCATTGCCCTATCCAGCCGGTCCAGGAGCTCGCCGGACTTCGGCCGCGCTCGACGCCGTCATGGACTTCACCCTGCGAAGGATTAGAACCTGGAGGGGTTTTCTGTAATATGTCAGCGACTCACTGAAACAGTGAAAGAACCTGTCTCTAGTTAGCCAAGAACCCAGGGCCCTTTCTGTAAAGATGTCAGCGTGGGCGCGGGCGCGCGCGATTCCGCGTGGGCCTGGGCCGCCTGGTTTGATTTCAGCCCAGCACTGTTCAGACTTTCTCCTTTTCTTTTTCTATCCAGCTTTAAAAATATGTAGAAAATTATAGAAAATTCATAAAATTGTCAAACTATATTTGTTAGACTTCTTATTTTCCATTGAATTTAATAAAAATAGTTGACTGATTTTTAGAATAAATAAGGAACTTTAAGGCATTTAAAGTAGTTTAAAGCATTAGTTCTGGATTTTTAGGAGATAAATGGTAATTCCAAAAATGTCCAAACTTTTTATATGAATTCTATACATTATTTAGAAGCCTTGGGTAGAATTTGGTTTGATTTGGACCTTGTTTGACAACTAGAACCCAAAACACCCCCTGCCATGTGAACTCCTTTACTGACTCCGGAAATCCTAAGTTCTCGGAGTTCCGTGAAGGAAAATTGTATTCAAGACCTTAGATAATAAGTTCTTATTATCTTTGCACTCTCATGAGCACTACATGGCATTCATTCTTATATACACATATGTATGATTATGTTTAGAAAACGAAGAAGAGATCGAAGTGACTGAAGAGAAGGCACCACCACCTTTGGAATCTCAGGCAGGGTCTTGTCTCTACTTTGACATCTACGGGCCTGAGCCTGACTCACCTACTAACGAAGGCAAGCCCCGGTGCATTTGCCACCTTCCTTGATGTTTTAAATTCTTTCTCACTTGATTGATGCATTAGGTGATAGGAGTTGAATGCTTAAACAATTCCTGCATTACCTTCCTTGATTTTTGAATACCTTCCTTGATACCCTATTTTACAAAAGGTTTTTACTATGCTTAGTATTGCTCTAGCCAAGCAAAAGGTTTTGTTTTACAAAAGATAATTGGCAAAGTGGGAGGAATGTTTTTGAAAATAAAACTTGATGGTGAATCCATCACGGCCGTGATGGATTCAACATTGGAAAAGATGTACCTCTGCCAGGTACCATGTTTTTGGGTTTAAATGATTAAGCTGAGACCGGGCGGGTGACTTGCACGAGAAGAGAGTCTCGGTGTAGTGTCTCCGTCTGAGTCGATTAAGGACCATCTCGATGTAGGCTTGCTGACCGAGGACCCTTTAACTGGTCACATGCCTCGTCATGGGTAAGCCTTGCCTCGGGCAGACTAAGGCCAGAATAAGATAACACGAAATGGGCGTGGAGCAGTGGCGGGAGTAGAGTGTACCCTCCGTAGCAAGAGCCTGGACGGTGGTGTATCTGTGCTCTCGGTTTGCGTGAACCTGATCTGGTCTTAAGAACCCCGGTGGCGGGTTGACATATGCAAGGGTTAAGTGCTACATATGTCGTGTGATTGGAGATCCTCAGCTGAGTATAATCGATTCGGATCGCCGTACCTTCGTGGATATGAAGACTTGGTCATTGCCCTATATGTAGAACTCCAATAAAGATGAAGGGCTTGATAAGAAACTAGCTAGTGCAGGAGAAGTGTTTGAACTAGGGTAGAAAGAACTCTAGAGGCAGGTAAATTTACCTAACCGGAAAATAAAATTGGATTTTTAAGGATCCACTCTTAGTAAGCATTTTTGCAAAACAGAGTCTTTGATCTTGAGATACCTTACCTTGACTCCCTTATAACCAGCATACCCTTGATTGTCTTTTCTTTAGTCGGGTAAGACTTGCTGAGTAATTCCATACTCAGGGTTTATTCCCCCGTTGTTTTTAGGTGAGGAAGCAGCAAATTTTTGTTGCTTTTGTACCAAGGTGGTTCCAAATGAGGAAAAGCAAGAGTGAAGCTGCGGGAGGACATGGTCCTCCATAAGGAACTTTTATGTAAGAACTATCGGGAGGAGTTTTTGCCTCCCTTGGTATTGTAATAATACTGCTCAGCACTCGTTTATAACTCTAGTCTGTAATAAGTAACTTGATCTTACTTTCTAAATAAATGTAAGTTTATGTAATCGCTTCCGCATTTCTATACCTCCGATGATCTGTAATGTCTGCAAGACGGGTGAAACGTTCCTGGAAAGGTAAGAAAGAAGATACCGAACTTGTCAAGTGATTCAGGAACATCTACAGGGTTGTCTGATGTCTGTTGGACAAGGACAACTGTAGGTGGGCCTAATAACTTGGGAGGTTCCGTCACATTAAGGGTGAAAGGCTGAAAGTTGAAGCATTAGCAACCAGAGCAGGGGCAGGAAAGGGTCGCTTCTCTGTTTTTGGGGTGCAGGCCTGGAAGAAACTGTGGGTGTTGGTGGTCGATATTATTTCATAACTTTTGGTAACAACAGAAAAATATAAATGACATGAAAAAAGACTATTGTCATTCTATATAGGGCACAACCAACAACACAAAATCAGATGCTCTACTGTTGACTGTTAAATATCTTCCAGGGGCATGGATAACTGTATTAAAGGCCATGCCATTGGCTAGTGCACAAATCTAATGGTTCAAGGAGAATGAAAAGAAAAAGAAATGGAATTAACCTGAATATCGCAGTCAGCTTGCTGTAGCGTTTCTCTATTAGCTCTTGAAAGCTGAAAGTTTTTTGCAATATATTGTACAGTGTATGATGTGGACACAAACAAGAATCATGTAAGCTACAACAGGGACGACATGCACTTTTTTGTAAAGATCTTGTTGCATTCGAATCTAAATGATGGAACCTAGCCATTCAAAGTCATCGATTGTTTCTTTTAGGACGACAGATTGAAATTCCAGACAGTAGATCATATTATTTCCCCATGAACTAAAATAAGCAAACAGATGACGCATATCGCCAACAAATAAATAATTTGGTAACTATAGCCAGGATAATATAAATGGCCTACTTGTGACAATACTTACATCATGAACACCTATTGGTGGAATCAAACGGACTTAGTGATGAATACAACGAGTGGACCGTTGTCAGGTGGAGATGCTCTTGCTCCATTGGTAGGAGCAGCACAAATGTGATCGGTGGAGTGTCTTGATGTCAGGGTTTATTCTAGGGTTCTTGCAGCGCTGATGTTGCCGGTTACACTGAAAGTCATTAGAAAAAAAGAAAGCCTAGTTAGACAATGAAACATGATTTACTGAAAAGCATTGATCAGAGAACCAGAATCGTGGGGAGAAAAAATGATGAATGCATTGTTTTAGTTCGTGTGACGAAGCAACATGTTGCTTATTGCAGGTATACTTCAATTCCTACCACCCTTTGGCTAAATATCAAAGACCTCCCTTTCTCCCAATAAAATATAGCCTCATATGTTGGCAGTGGTGACAAACTACAATGCTGACTAAACAGAAGTGATAAACAAAAGTATGAAATAGTCCTTATCCAGTGTGGATAGACCACCATAAGAGCATTGAGATTAATTGCAGACTATAGAACATAAAACAAAGATACAAAATAATCCAGTGTAGTTAGTTTGGCTTGCAAACAACAAAAGAAAATTTGTCAAATTAATTGGCTTGCCTGTATAGCTACAACAGTTTATACTTTATATAGTGGATAATTATTGCATCAATAAATACATGTTTACCAACCTTAAGAGCGTCATAGCATCCTGCAATTGGATTGGCAGCTGCAAGAAATGAAGTCCCTAAAATGAGTATTATTGTAATGGCAGCTTTGGCAATAGATATTGTCTGCTGCTCCAATGCCTTGGGAATCGCAACTCTGGAATTGCATAAGAAAACAGAGACTGGGTTAATGAGGTTTCGACAGAGCATAGCAAGAAAGAAGATTTACTATGTCTATTCTAGTTTCACCAAACATGTATGTGTACGTACCCGGTTGAAGACCATGAAGCCGAAGTCGAGCTGCACGGTGCCGGCGGCATCGGCATCCTCGACGGCCATGGTCCTTGCGTGCCCGCCGAGGCAGTTCTCCTTCTCGTACACGGTAACCCTCGTGGAGCATAGTAAATAATATATGTGCATAGTAAATAATATACTACAATATGTATTGGTAACATTGCATTACATATCCTATCTGTATTTAGGAGACAATGTGGTATATACACACCCTTCAGATAATTCTTGGCAGGAGCAGATAATTATAGCTTTGTGCATAGATAAAATAGTCAGGTCATGAATACAGTACACTATTACAGTAAGCCTATCAAATAGTAGTTTATGAATTTGTGCATGGTGATTGTGCATAGCAATCAATTTATTACAATATGCATTGATAACATTGCATTGCACATCCTATCTGTATTTAAGAGACAACGCAGTAGTTTGCTAATTATATACCCCTCCCTTCAGATAATTCACATGTTCCGATCAAGGCACGAGTAAACAAACAAATAGAGATGATTCACAATTTCACATGTTCTAGTCAAGGCGCAAGTACATCAAACAGGGGGTGGTTAAATCAGAGAGCTAAATGTAGAAATACCTACTAATACCTAATACAATTCAACAATGGTGACACAAAAACAAAAAAAGGAAATGCATGACACAGAAACTCAACCTATAGTCTTATACCAATTTATAGGTTGACACAGGGCATTCTTGATAAGTATACGGCACCCATGGAAATATGTAATGTTAGGCGTGTACCTTTAGGAGCCATTTTAGCTTCTCGAAACTCTCCTGAACTGGAAACAGAGAATGAAGACCACAATGTCATATGGGTGAAGAAGCAGAGAAGAAAATAGAAAATCATAAAAATTGCAGGGAACCAAAGAAGAATGATGTCCTCTACATGAATAGCTATTGATTAACAACAGTTCTCGGTCTAGCTCTTACCGTATGTGCAACTTAGAGTTCACTGTCTAACATAGAAATACCATTACTAAATCAACTTCATGCCCAAATCAACCATAGCAAGAATATTAGAAACATATACAACATCCATATTCCATACATATCATTACCCCGATGGGATCAGCGTACCAAGGTCAAAGAGACTCCCCACAAAACATTCTCCGATACGAGCAGATACACGAAATCTACCAGGCGACCAGTTCTTGGCTCGCTACACCTCGCGAGACAACACCCGCCGAAAGACCTCATGACAGAGCAGATCCGGGCTCTTCGCCATACTGACCGAGCCGGCTACCCAACAAAGAAGAGCATCCAATTCTGAATGCTAAGAGCACGACGGCCGGACGGGGGAGAGATTGGGCGGGAGTAGGGCAGCGACGGCGACTGTGGGTGGCTTACCTTATCTCTCCTAGCGGCAGGCTGAGGCGGACCAAGGGCTAGCCAGCCTGCTCCTTCTCCATGGTCGAGATGTGGTGGGGGCACGGTGAAGCCATCGAGGTGTGGTCGGCAGAAGGGGCCGGATTGGATGAGTTTGGCTTCGTGGTTGTGTCCTTGGCCTCCTCTCCCCCTCTCCTGCTTGCCCAAGATCCTCAGCACCTTCTGCTGATGGTGGAAGGAGACTCCATTGATGGCACGGTGTTACCTGAAGGAGACTGGATCTGCGCGCGCCATCGATGGCGTGGGGAGGAGGGCATTGATGGCGGCCTCGGATCCCCGTCATCGCGGAGCAGAGGGGGAGGAGGGTGGGTGCGGCGTTGATGGCGGATCCTCGGATCTGCACGTTTGGGAAACATGGTGTGGTGGCGGAGCGGCAACAATGGAAGGGGATGGAGGAGGGCGTTGATGGTGGAGCAGAGGGGTAGGAGATCGCACCTTCCATCGACGATGGCGTGGGGAGGAGGGTGGGGCGGATCCTCGGCCACCTTCCGTTGATGGAGGAGGGCGTTGATAGCGGGGTAGGAGATCCTCGGCACGCGGATGACGGGCGGTGTCCCCTGCACGCTTGGGAAATGTGGTGAGGTGGTGGAGTGGCCTCGAGTTCGCCTTATGACAGGTGGGCCCTAGCGTCCCCTCGACTCCTGGCAGAACCGTGCACCATATGTATTATGGACGTCTACACTACTGCCTTATGTAGTAGTAAAGATTACTTCTACACTACACTACTCTTGCTTCTTGTCACTTTTAGTAGCCTCGCTGTCGGGAGTAGGAGACCATTCATCCACCAACTTCATAGAGGGAGGGGGCCTGAAAAGGTCTAGTTCACCACCAAAGGCTTCTCCCACTGTCCCAGAAGGTCTGGCTTCTATCCCGACAGGATTCGCGGGTACATTGGGGTGCAGTTGGGAATACAATACATGAACTTCTTCATGTAGAGTATTACAATAAACCTGCAAGTTATCTACGGCTAAGCTAAGCTCCTCCACGCGGGCTCGAGCTTTTGCCTCCTTAGCCCAAGCAAGCGAACGAGAGTTAACCACCCAGTCGAGCGCTAGATCTCGCTCCGTGAGCTGATCTTGCAGGTGGCGGATGTCTGTTCTTAATTCATTTATTCTTTCACCATCCGCGACCCATATGTCGTTCCTACGACAGAGTTCTGATTGAAGCTGATCAACTTGGGCTTCCAGATCCCCGATTGGGTCATTGCTACCACTGCTGCTGTCGTCATGCCGTGGGGCAAGTTGATGACGGGGGTACGCCAATCGGCCCGGTAGACTTACGCGCGGTCTTTCTTATGCACGGTGGCATTTCTTAAGGGGAGAATCTTATTAGCATAGTTTTTTTTAGCATGATGCATGTATAATTACAGAATCAACCTTAGTCGATTCACACCTTCTATACAGTGCACTCTAATATCTGGTCTTTCAAATAAGTACTCAGAACGTGGTTAGATAAGAAAAAAAGAAATTTTCTAGATAAGTCTTTGAAAATTCTTTTTGGAAAATGCCTTATAACCTCTATAGAGATGGGCTTAGCTCCGATACCAGCTGTGACGGAACCTCCCAAGTCATTAGGCCCACCTACAGTTGTCCTTGTCCAACGAACCTCAGACAACCCTGTAGGTGCCCCTGAATCACTTGACAAGTTTGGTATCTACTTTCCTTACCTTTCCCATGATCATTTCACCCGTCACGCAGACATTATAAGCATCGGAGATACGAAAATGCGGAAGCAGTTACATTAACTTACCTTTATTGAAAAGGAAGACAGAGTTATATAGTTATAGACCAGAACATATTATATGAGTGTTGAGTATTATTATTACAGACCATGGGAGGCAAAAACCCCTCCCGATAAGTATTAAACAAAAGTTTTACGGAGGATCCTTTCCTCCCGCAGCTTTAGTCTTGATGCTCTTCCTTTGGTACCACCTTTGAACAAAAGCAACAAAAGTTTGCCGCTTCTTCACCTAAAACAACATGGGATAAAGCCCTGAGTATGGAAAGCATAATGTCCAGTCGAGATGCACATAAATAGAGTAAAGAACCTATCATCGACCGGTATATCTTTTGATCTACGAATTTACCACTTGTGTCGAGGTCGAGATGCCCATTGGTTCCCATGGGTGTCTTGATGGGCTTGGCATCCTTCATTCCAAACTTAGTGAGTATATCTTGAATGTACTTCGTTTGGCTAATGAAGGTGCCCTCTTGGAGTTGCTTCACTTGAAATCCTAGAAAATACTTCAACTCCCCCATCATAGACATCTCGAATTTCTGAATCATGATCCTACTAAATTCTTCACAAATAGATTTGTTAGTAGATCCAAATATAATATCATCCACATAAATTTGGCACACAAACAAATCATTCTCAATGGTTTTAGTGAATAAAGTAGGATCGGCCTTTCCGACTTTGAAGCCATTAGTGATAAGAAAATCTCTTAGGCATTCATACCATGCTCTTGGGGCTTGCTTGAGCCCATAAAGCGCCTTAGAGAGTTTGTAAACATGGTTAGGATACTCACTACATCAAAGCCGGGAGGTTGCTCAACATAGACCTCTTCCTTGATAGGTCCGTTGAGGAAGGCACTCTTCACGTCCATTTGGTAGAGCTTAAAGTCATGGTGAGTAGCATAGGCAAGTAAGATTCGAATTGACTCAAGCCTAGCTACGGGTGCATAGGTTTCACCGAAATCCAAACCTTCGACTTGTGAATACCCTTTGGCCACAAGTCGTGCATTGTTCCTTGTCATCACACCATGCTCATCTTGTTTGTTGCGGAAGACCCACTTGGTTCCTACAACATTTTGGTTAGGATGTGGAACTAAATGCCATACCTCATTCCTCTTGAAATTGTTGAGCTCCTCTTGCATTGCCAGCACCCAATCCGAATCTTGAAGTGCTTCCTCTACCCTGTGTGGCTCAATAGAGGAAACAAAAGAGTAGTGTTCACAAAAATGAGCAACACGAGATCGAGTGGTTACCCCCTTATGAATATCTCCTAGGATGGTGTTCACAGGGTGATCTCGTTAGATTGCTTGGTGGACTCTTGGGTGTGGTGGCCTTTGATTTTGTTCATCCTCCTTGTCTTGATCATTTGCATCTCCCCCTTGATCATTACCGTCGTCTTGAGGTAGCTCATCTTCTTGATCTTCTCCTTCATCATCTTGAGCCTCATCCTCATCTTGAGTTGGGGGAGATGCTTGCATGGAGGAGGATGGTTGATCTTGTGCTTGAATGGGCTCTTCGGATTCCTTTGGACACACATCCCCAATGGACATGTTCCTTAGCTCGACGCACGGAGCCTCTTCATCATCTAATTCATCAAGATCAACTTGCTCCACTTGGGAGCCGTTAGTCTCATCAAACACAATGTCACAAGAAACTTCAACTAGTCCAGTGGACTTGTTAAAGACTCTATATGCTCTTGTGTTTGAATCATATCCTAGTAAAAAGCCTTCTACAGCCTTAGGAGCAAATTTGGATTTTCTACCTCTTTTAACAAGAATAAAGCATTTGCTACCAAAGACTCTAAAATATGAAACATTTGGCTTTTTACCGGTGAGGAGTTCGTATGATGTCTTCTTGAGGATTCGGTGTAGATATAACCGGTTGATGGCGTAGCAAGCGGTGTTGACCGCCTCGACCCAAAACCGATCCGAAGTCTTGTACTCATCAAGCATGGTCCTTGCCATGTCCAATAGAGTTCTATTCTTCCTCTCCACTACACCGTTTTGTTGTGGCGTGTAGGGAGAAGAGAACTCATGCTTGATGCCCTCCTCCTCAAGAAAGCCTTCTATTTGTGAATTCTTGAACTCTGTCCTGTTGTCGCTTCTTATTTTCTTGATCCTCAGGCCGAACTCATTTTGAGCCCGTCTCAAGAATCCCTTTAAGGTCTCTTGGGTTTGAGATTTTTCCTGTAAAAAGAATACCCAAGTGAAGCGAGAATAATCATCCACAATAACTAGATAGTACTTACTCCCGCCGATGCTTATGTAAGCAATCGGGCCGAATAGGTCCATGTGAAGGAGTTCTAGTGGCCTATCAGTCGTCATGATGTTCTTATGTGGATGATGAACACCAACTTGCTTCCCTACTTGACATGCGCTACAAATCCTGTCTTTCTCAAAATGCACATTTGTTAGTCCCAAAATGTGCTCTCCCTTTAGAAGCTTGTGAAGATTCTTCATCCCAACATGGGCTAGTCGGCGATGCCAGAGCCAATCCATGTTAGTCTTAGCAATCAAGCAAGTGTCGAGCTCAGCTCTATTGAAATCAACTAAGTATAGCTGACCCTCTAACACTCCCTTAAATGCTACTGAATCATCACTTCTTCTAAAGACAGTAACACCTGTATCTGTAAAAAGACAGTTGTAACCCATTTTGCATAATTGAGAAATAGAAAGCAAGTTGTAACCTAAAGAATCTACAAGAAAAACATTGGAAATAGAATGGTCAGGTGATATAGCAATTTTACCCAATCCTTTGACCAAACCTTGATTTCCATCCCCAAATGTGATCGCTCGTTGGGATCATGGTTTTTCTCGTAGGAGGAGAACATCTTTTTCTCCCCAGTCATATGGTTTGTGCACCCGTTGTCGATGATCCAACTTGAGCCCCCGGATGCATAAACCTCAAAACAGATTTAATTCTTGATTTTCGGTACCCAAACAGTTTTGGGTCCTTTGACATTAGATACAAGAACTTTGGGTACCCAAACACAAGTTTTTGATCCCTTGTGCTTGCCCCCAACATACTTGGCAACTACCTTGCCGGATTTGTTAGTTAGCACATAAGAAGCATCAAAAGTTCTAAATGAAACATTATGATCATTTGATGCTTTAGGAGTTTTCTTCTTAGGCAATTTAGCATGGGTTGATTGCCTAGAACTAGATGCCTCACTCTTATACATAAAAGCATGAGTAGGGCCTGAGTGAGACTTCCTAGAGTGAATTCTCCTAATTTTGAGTTCGAGATAACCGACAGGGTATAAAATGTAACCCTCATTATCCTGAACCATGGGAGCCTTGCCCTTTACAAAATTAGACATTTTTTAGGCGGGGCATTAAGCTTGACATTGTCCCCTTGTTGGAAGCCAATGCCATCCTTAATAACAGGGCGTCTCCCACTATAGAGCATGCTTCTAGCAAATTTAAATTTCTCATTTTCTAAGTCATGCTCATTAATTTTAGCAGTTAATGTAGCTATGTGATCATTTTGTTGTTTAATTAAAGCAAGGTGATCATGAATAGCATCTACATTAACATCTCTACATCTAGTACAAATAGTAACATGCTCGACGGAAGATGTAGAGGGTTTGCAAGTATTTAATTCAACAATCTTAGCATGCAAAATATCATTCTCATCTTTAAGATTGGAAATAGAAGCATTGCAAACATCTAAATCCTTAGCCTTAGCAATTAATTTTTCATTTTCAATTTTAAGGCTAGAAAGAGAAGCATTCAATTTGTCAATCTTAGCAATTAAATTGGCATTATCATTTCTAGGACTAACAACTGAATCATCACACACATCAAGCTTTTCAACCTTAGCAATTAGTTTTGCATTTTCATTTCTAAGGTTGGAAACAATGTCATGGCAAGTGCTTAGCTCACTAGTTAATTTTTCATTTTTCTCTACTTCCTGAGCATAAGCATTTTTAACTTTAACATGCTTTTTGTTTTCTTTAATTAGGAAGTCCTCTTGGCTATCCAAGAGTTCATCCTTATCATGAATAGTGCTAATCAATTCATTTAATTTTTCTTTTTGTTGCAAGTTTAAGTTGGCAAAGAGAGTAAACAAATCATCCTCATCATCACTAGAATTTGCCTCATCACTAGATGTAGCATACTTAGTGGAGGATTTGGATTTTACCTTCTTCTTCTTGCCGTCCTTTGCCATGAGGCATTTGTGGCAAACATTGGAGAAGAGGAGCCCTTTGTTTACGGCGATGTTGGCGGTGTCCTCATTGGAGGAGTCGGTGGAGCTTTCGTCGGAGTCCCACTCCCGGCAAACATGGGCATCGCCGCCCTTCTTCTTGTAGTACTTCTTCTTTTCTCTCCTCTTTCCCTTCTTATCGTCGCCCCTGTCACTATCACTAGATAATGGACATTTAGCAATGAAATGACCGGGCTTACCACACTTGTAGCACACGTTCTTGGAACAGGGCTTGTAATCTTTCCCCTTCCTTTGTTTGAGGATTTGACGGAAGCTCTTGATGATGAGCGCCATCTCCTCATTGTCGAGCTTGGAGGCGTCGATGGGGATTCTACTTGGAGTAGAATCTTCTTTCTTCTCCTCCGTTGCTTTGAATGCAACGGGTTGTGCTTCAGGTACGGAGGAGGGTGCGCCTTGCTCGATGATCTTTTTGGAGCCTTTGATCATTAGTTCAAAGCTCACAAATTTACCTATCACTTCCTCGGGAGACATTAGTTTGTATCTAGAATCACCACGAATTAATTTTACTTGAGTAGGATTAAGAAAAACTAGTGATCTTAGAATAACCTTGACCATCTCATGGTCATCCCATTTGGTGCTCCCGAGGTTGCGCACTTGGTTCACCAAGGTCTTGAGCCGGTTGTACATTGCTTGTGGCTCCTCCCCTTGGTGAAGCATGAATCGACCGAGCTCCCCCTCGATCGTCTACCTTTTGGTGATCTTGGTCACCTCATCTCCTTCGTGCGCCGTTTTGAGTACGTCCCAAATCTCTTTGGTGCTCTTCAATCCTTGCACCTTGTTATACTCCTCTCGACTTAGAGAGGCGAGGAGTATTGTGGTGGCTTGTGAGTTGAAGTGCCGAATTTGGGCAACTTCGTCCGAATCATAGTCTTCATCCCTTACGGATGGTACCTGTACACCAAACTCAATGACGTTCCAAATACTAGTGTGGAGTGAGGTTAGGTGATGCCTCATTTTGTCACTCCACATGTTATAATCTTCACTGTCAAAAATCAGTGGTTTGCCTAATGGAACGGAAAGTAATGGAGTACATTTAGAAATGCGAGGGTAGTGTAGGGGAATCTTACTAAACTTCTTGCGCTCATGGCACTTAGAAGTTACGGACGGCGCGTCGGAGCCGGAGGTGGATGGCGATGAAGAGTCGGTCTCGTAGTAGACCACCTTCCTCATCTTCTTTTTCTTTTCGCCACTCCAATGCGACTTGTGTGAAGGGGATTCATTTTCCTTCCCCTTGTTGCGGGACTCTCCCGATGGAGCCTTCCCGTGGCTTGTAACGGGCTTGTCGCTGGTCACCATCTCCTTCTTGGCGTGTTCTCCCAACATCACTTCGAGCGGTTAGGCTCTAATGAAGAACCTACCTCTGATACCAATTGAAAGTCGCCTAGAGGGGGGTGAATAGGCGGAATCTGAAAATTATAAACTTTAAGCACAACTACAAGCCAGGGTTAGCGTTAGAAATATAAACGAGTCCGAAAGAGAGGGCGCAAAACAAATCAACCAAGGAAATAAAGCGAATGACACGGTGATTTGTTTTACCGAGGTTCGGTTCTTGCAAACCTACTCCCCGTTGAGGTGGTCACAAAGACCGGGTCTCTCTCAACCCTTTCCCTCTCTCAAACGGTCACTTAGACCGAGTGAGCTTCTCTTCTCAATCAAATGGGACACTAAGTCCACTACAAGGACCACCACACAATTGGTGTCTCTTGTTTTGATTACAAGTGTTATGGAAGCAAGAATGAGGAAGAAGAAAAGCAATCCAAGCGCAAGAGCTCAAAAGAACACAAATGTCACTCTCTCTAGTCACTAATTTGTTTGGAGTGATTCCGAACTTGGGAGAGGATTTGATCTCTTTGTTTGTGTCTTGTATTGAATGTTATAGCTCTTGTATGAGGTGTGAAGGTTGAAAACTTGGATGCAATGAATGGTGGGTGGTTGGGGGTATTTATAGCCCCAACCACCAAAGTAGCCGTTGGTGAAGGCTGCTGTCGCATGGCGCACCGGACAGTCTGGTGCGCCACGGGACACTGTCTGGTGCACCAGCCACGTCACCCGGCCGTTAGGGTTCGACCGTTGGAGCTCTGACTTGTGGGGCCACCGGACAATCCGGTGGTGCACCGAACAGGTTCTGTAGACTGTTCGGTGTGCCTTCTGGCGCCTGCTCTGACTTCTGCGTGCGCAGGCGCGCACTGTAGCGCATTTAATGCCTTCGCAGATGACCGTTGGCGTGAAGCAGCCGTTGCTCTGCTGGCACACCGGATAGTCCGGTGCTACACTGGACAGTCCGATGAATTATAGCGGAGCGGCTCTCAGAATTCCCGAAGGTGGCAAGTTTGGAGTTGGATTCCCTGGTGCACCGGACTGTCCGGTGCGCCAGACCAGGGCACACTTCGGTTGTCTTTTGCTCCCTTTGTTTCAACCCTTTCTTTTGACTTGTATTGGTTTGTTGTGAACCTTTGGCACCTGTAGAACTCATAATCTAGAGCAAACCAGTTAGTCTAATAATTTGTGTTGGGCAACTCAACCACCAAAATTCATATGGAAAAGGTTTGACCCTATTTCCCTTTCAGGTGGACCTCAGCCCATGAGCAGCAATTGCCCCTGTTTCTCGGGTAATCCACCTCAGCAGTTGAAGTAGAATCAGCGCCCGCCTCAGCAGCAGTTCCAGAGGCAGTACCCTCAGCATCAGCAGTAGTACCACCAGAAATAGTCAGACAGGAGGAAGTCAGTTCCAGAGGCATAATCAGTAGACACCTTGTCCTCCTACCCCAGCAACCAACCAGAGCAGTCAAGCAGCCCTAGTGCATGGAGGAGGCAGAGGATTCTTCCATTGTGGAGAGCAATGTCATTGGGCTATGCATTGTTCGAAGAAGGTGGCTCAGCAGCAGCTAGGCCCCAGTGCCCCAATAAAGCAGAATGTGCCTTAGCTAGGAGCAGACAATCATGTTCAGACGCGCTACAACCACGGGAGACTGAACCATTTGGAGGCTAAAGTAGTCCATGAAACACCAGGCATGACAGTAGGTATGTTTCCAGTCGAATCCCATCTTGCAGAAGTGTTATTTGATACTAAAACAACGCATTCGTTTATTACTGCAACGTGGGTAGAAGCACATAATCTTCCAATAACCACCATGTCAACACCAATTCAAATTGACTCAGCCGGTGGAAAAGTTCGAGCCGATAGTGTATGCTTGAATGTAATTATGGAAATAAGGGGGATAGAGTTTCCCACTAACCTCATAGTGATGGGTACTCAGGGAATAGATATTATCCTAGGGATAAATTGGCTAGATAAGTATCAAGCAGTTATCAGCTGCGATAAGAGGACAGTTATGTTGGTGTCCCCACTGGGAGAAGAAGTGGTGACTGAGCTAGTCTCACCCGAGCCAAAGAAAGGAGGTTGTCACCAGATGGCTATTGATAGCAAAGAAATCAATCCACTTGAGGCTATCAAGGTTGTGTCAGAATTTCCTGATGTGTTCCCTAAAGATCTACCAGGTATGCCACCTGAGCGAAAAGTTGAGTTTGCCATAGAGCTTATTCCTGGCACTGGCCCTATTTATATAAGAGCCTATAGAGTATCTAGACCAGAATTGGTTGAGCTCAAGAAACAAATAGATGAGCTGTCAAAGAAAGGTCACATCAGACCGAGTACCTCACCTTATGCCACCCCTGTCATGTTCGTGGAGAAGAAAGATGGCACTAGGAGGATGTGCATCGATTACCAAGCTTTAAATGAAGTCATAATCAAGAACAAGTACCCCTTGCCCAGAATAGAAGATCTTTTCGACCAACTGAGAGGAGCCAGCGTGTTCTCGAAGATAGATCTGAGGTCAGGTTATCATCAGCTCAGGATCTAACCTTCGGACATCCCGAAGACGGCATTTATTACCAAGTATGTGTTGTATGAGTACACACTTATGTCTTTTGGCCTGACGAATGCACCATCCTTCTTCATGAATCTGATGAACAGTGTATTCATGGATTATCTTGACAAGTTTGTGGTATAGGTTCCAAATTGGATAAAGAAGCACTACACTTTGCAAGGGCACCAACCACTAGGTTGTAACAACCAGAACAAGATTCAGTTTGTGTTCAGTCCATTGGGCATGGGTATCCTCCTGATTAAAACGATTCAAATTTGTAAGTTCCGCCCTAAGGTGACCAATCTTTTTTATTCTTTCTCAACTGCCTAGTATGTTGTTTCAAGAACACTGGACTGTAACTCTATTGGCGAGAGAAGAGGAGGACTTATAAGCAGCTTTCCTCCCCAACCACATTAAGCATTTTGATTCACTTTTAGATTCTAGTGAATGAGAAAGTTTTTGTGACCCTAGGTCTAATTCCGAAGCTTTAGCGGTGGATTCATGAGCCCAATGAGTTGGTCAACGGGATTCGCTTTTAGATTGATCCCCAGTTGAAAGAGGGTCAGAACCTAGAGATAAGAGTTGTTGTAGATAGAGAGCCTGTCAAATAACAAGAATCAGTCCTCGCATTTCTACTATTAAATGTAAAGGGAATAAGACTGCTCCTTTGCTGCTTCTCTAACACTTTGTTCTGGTTGATTCACATATCTTTTTTATAAGCTGGTTACGAGGACTCTGTCGATGACTGGTAGTTAGACCCATAACTTTGCTTTAGTACCTTCTTTTTAAGACATGTTGTTCATTGATGACATTCTCATATATTCTCAAAGTGAGGAGGAGCATGTGGATCATCTAAAGATGGTATTGCAAAGATTGCGAGAGCACCAGCTATATGCAAAGTTGAGTAAGTGCGAGTTCTGGATTGATGAAGTCCTGTTCTTGGGTCACATTATAAACAAAGATGGACCGACTCTGGATCCGAAAAAAGTGGCAAACATTCTAAACTGGAAAGCGCCAACAGACGTTTAAGGAATCAAGAGCTTTATTAGAATGGCCGGATATTACCGGCGATTCATTGAAGGGTTTTCGAAGATTGCGAGATCGATAACAACTTTGCTATCAAACAAAGTTGAGTTCAAGTGGACCTAGAAGTGCCAAGAGGCCTTTGAAACGCTGAAAGAGAAGATGACTACATGAAAGGGAAATGTGCCCTTGGGCCATTTCTAAGTATTTTGGGTGATTGAGTGCCAACACAAGTGCTTTTGTGTTAATATATGCAAAATGGTGGACAAAGTGCAAATCATGTCAAAAGGTATGTTTCTAGACTTAGTACATTGTTTTATGGACTAATGTATTGTGTCTAAGTGCTGGAAACAGGAAAAATCGAGTAGGAAATGAGATGGCTTTGTTCAGCCAAAGTCTGCTCAGTCTGGGTGCACCGGACTGTCCGGTGGTGCACCGGACAGTGTCCGGTGCGCCAGGCTGGCTCTGGCGAACAGGCTGCTCTCGGGACTCTGACGGTGGTGTACAGCTATAGTTCACCGGACTGTCCGGTGTGCACCGGACTATCCGGTGAGCCAATGGTCAGCCGAGGCAACGGTCGGCCGAGGATTCCGCGCGTGACGCGTGGCCGAGCCAACGGTCACATTGGGGCACTGGACTGTCCGGTGTGCACCGGACAGTGTCCGGTGCGCCAACGGCTCTCAAACTCCAATGGTCGGTTTCGCCAAGTAAGGAAGGGAATCCGCACCGGACAGTGTCCGGTGGTGCACCGGACTGTCTAGTGCACCAGGCGACAGACGGCAAGAATTGCCTTCCTACAATGCTCTCAATGGCTCCTAGCTGCCTTGGGGCTATAAAAGGGACCCTAGGCGCATGGAGGAGGACACCAAGCACACTCAAAGCATTCCTAAGCACCAAGGCTTCGATTCCACGCATTTGTTTCTTCGTGATAGCATCTAGAGCTCTAGTTGAGTTGTGAACTCGTCGGATTGTGTTGCGAGCTCTTGTTGCGACTTGTGTGCGTGTTGACATTCTGATTTTGTGTCTTGTGTGCGTTGCTCATCCCTCCCTTACTCCGTGCTTCTTTGTGAACTTCAAGTGTAAGGGCGAGAGACTCCAAAGTGTGGAAATTCCTCGCAAACGAGATAAAGAAAAGCAAAGCAAAACACCGTGGTATTCAAGTAGGTCTTTGGACCGCTTGAGAGGGGTTGATTGCAACCCTCGTTCGTTGGAACGCCACAACATGGAGTAGGCAAGTTTTGTACTTGGCCGAACCACGGGACAAACCACTGTGTCTATCTGTGTTGATTCTCTTGTGGTTATCGTGTCTTGCGAGAACTTCTCTCTAGCCACTTGGCGATTATTGTGCTAACGCTTAACTAAGTTTTTGTGGCTTAAGTTTAAGTTTTACAGGATCACCTATTCACCCCCCCCCCCCTCTAGGTGCTCTCAATTGGTATCAGAGCCGTTCTCTTCACGAAGGGACTAATCGCCTGAAGAGATGGATCCTAAGGGGAAGGGAATCGTGATCAACGATAAGGAGAAGGAGTCCTTCGTCAATGAGCCAAAGGATGACAAGCCTACCGACTCGGGCTCGGGCCATAAACGGAAAGATGGGAAGAAGAAGAAGACAAGGCGCATCAAAGAGATCGTCTACTACGACAATAGCGACGAGTCCACTTCCTCCCAAAAGGACGACTACAACTACGAAAAACAGAAAACGGTCAATTCGAACTTTTCTTTCGATTACTCTCGTATTCCGCAAAGTACAAATGCTCATTTGCTCTCTATTCCACTTGGCAAACCTCCTCACTTTGATGGAGAGGACTACGGATTTTGGAGTCACAAAATGCGTAGTCACTTGTTCTCTCTCCATCCGAGCATATGGGAGATAGTTGAGAGTGGAATGAAATTTGATAGTACTGATAGTCCCATGTTCATTAATGAGCAAATTCATAAAAATGCACAAGCTACTACTGTGTTGTTAGCCTCTTTGTGCAGGGACGAGTACCATAAAGTGAGCGGCTTGGACAATGCCAAGCAAATTTGGGACACCCTCAAGATCTCTCATGAGGGGAATGACGTCACCTTGCTCACCAAAATGGAATTGGTGGGGGGCGAACTTGGGAGATTCGCGATGATAAGGGGCGAGGAGCCAACCCAAACGTACAACCGGCTCAAGACCCTTATCAACAAAATAAGGAGCTACGGAAGCACACGATGGACGGACCACGACGTCGTCCGCCTAATGCTAAGGTCCTTTACTGTACTTGATCCACATCTGGTGAAAAATATTCGTGAAAATCCTAGGTACACCAAGATGTCGCCCGAAGAAGTTCTTGGGAAGTTCGTAAGCGAGCGAATGATGATCAAGGAGGCAAGATACGTGGACGACGCGTTGAATGGTCCAATCAATGAGCCTCAACCCGTTGCTCTCAAGGCAATGAGAAGCAAGGAGGCGCTGCCTAGCAAGGTGGCACAAGTTGAGGCGGCAGGGCTCAATGATGAAGAGATGGCCCTCATCATCAAGCGCTTCAAGACGGCGCTAAAGGGTCGCAAGGGACAGCCAAGCAAGACCAAGACAAAGGGGAAGCGCTCATGCTTCAAATGTGGTAAGATTGGTCATTTTATTGCTAACTGTCCCGATAATGATAGTGACCAGGAAAGAGGAAACAAAAGGGAAAAGAAGAAGAATTACAAGAAGGCCAAGGGCAAGGCACATCTCGGAAAGGAGTGGGATTTGGACTGCTCCTCTTCCGACTCCAACATTGAAGGACTCGCCGCCACCGCCTTCAACAAATCATCCCTTTTCCCAAACGAACATCACACGTGCCTCATGGCGAAGGAGAAAAAGGTATGCACTCGGAATACCACTTATACTTCTTCAAGTGATGAGGAGTCTAGTGATGACGACGAAATAGACTATTCTAGTTTATTTAAGGGTTTAGATAGAAATAAAATTGATAAAATCAATGAATTGATTGATGCTTTGAATGAAAAGGATAGACTTTTAGAGAAACAAGAGGATCTTTTATATGAAGAGCATGATAAATTTGTTAGTGCACAAAATTCACTTGCTCTAGAAGTTAAAAGGAATGAAATGCTTTCTTGTGAACTATCTACTTGTCATGAAACCATTTCTACTTTAAAAGGTGTTAATGATGATTTAAATGCTAAACTAGAAGTAGCAAGTAAATCTAACTCTTGTGTAGAACATGTTATGATCTGCAATAGGTGTAAAGATTTTGACATTGATGCTTGTAGTGAACACCTAGTTTCAATTTCAAAATTGAATGATGAATTGGCTAGTCTTAATGCCCAACTTAAGACTAGCAAAAGTGAATTCGATAAGCTAAAATTTGCAAGGGATGCCTACATGATTGGTAGACACCCCTCAATTAAGGATGGACTTGGCTTCAAGAGGGAAGCCAAGAACTTGACAAGCCATAAGGCTCCCATCTCCGCCAAGGAGAAAGGGAAGGCCCCTATGGCTAGTAGTGCTAAAAGGAACCATGCTTTTATGTACCATGATAGGAGACAATCTAGAAATGCTTTTAGGAGTTGTAATGCTTATGCTGCTTTTGATTCTCATGCCATGTTTGCTTCTAGTTCTTCCTATATGCATGGTAGAGATATGCCTAGGAGAAGTGGTGTAAATGTTCCTAGGAAAATGAATGAACCTTCTACAATTTATTATGCTTGCAATTCTTCCTTTGCTATTTGTAGAAAGGATAAAAAGGTAATTGCTAGGAAGTTAGGGGCCAAATGTAAGGGAGACAAAACTTGCATATGGGTCCCTAAGACCATTGTCACTAACCTCGTAGGACCCAACAAGAGTTGGGTACCTAAGACCCAAGCCCAAATTTGCCTTGCAGGTTTATGCATCCAGGGGTACAAGCTGGATTATCGACAGCGGATGCACAAACCACATGACGGGGGAAAAGAGGATGTTCTCTTCCTACGTCAAGAACAAGGATCCCCAAGATTCAATAATATTCGGTGATGGGAACCAAGGCAAGGTAAAAGGGTTAGGTAAAATTGCTATTTCATCCGAGCACTCTATATCTAATGTGTTTTTAGTTGAGTCTCTTGGATATAATTTGTTATCTGCTAGTCAATTATGCAATATGGGATATAATTGTTTATTCACAAATGTAGATGTGTCTGTCTTTAGAAGGTGTGATGGTTCACTAGCTTTTAAGGGTGTACTAGACGGCAAACTTTATTTGGTTGATTTTGCAAAAGAAGAGGCCGGTCTAGATGCATGCTTAATTGCTAAGACTTGCATGGGCTGGCTATGGCATCGCCGCTTAGCACATGTGGGGATGAAGAACCTTCACAAGCTTCTAAAGGGAGAACACGTGATAGGTCTAACTAATGTGCATTTCGAAAAAGATAGACCTTGTGCAGCTTGTCAAGCAGGGAAACAGGTGGGAAGCTCTCATCACACCAAAAATGTGACTCATCACACCAAAAATGTGATGACCACATCAAGACCCTTAGAGATGCTTCATATGGACCTCTTCGGACCCGTCGCCTATCTAAGCATAGGAGGAAGTAAGTATGGTCTTGTTATAGTTGATGATTTTTCCCGCTTCACTTGGGTATTCTTTTTGCAGGATAAATCTGAAACCCAAGGGACCCTCAAGCGCTTCCTCAGGAGAGCTCAAAATGAGTTTAAGCTCAAGGTGAAGAAGATAAGGAGCGACAACGGGTCCGAGTTCAAGAACCTTCAGGTGGAGGAGTTTCTTGAGGAGGAAGGGATCAAGCACGAGTTCTCCGCTCCCTACACACCACAGCAAAATGGTGTGGTAGAGAGGAAGAACAGGACGCTCATCGATATGGCAAGGACAATGCTTGGAGAGTTCAAGACCCCCGAACGCTTTTGGTCGGAAGCCGTGAACACGGCTTGCCACGCCATCAACCGGGTCTACCTTCACCGCCTCCTCAAGAAGACTTCATATGAGCTTCTAACTGGTAACAAACCCAATGTTTCGTACTTTCGTGTATTTGGGAGCAAGTGTTATATTCTTGTGAAGAAAGGTAGAAATTCTAAATTTTCTCCCAAAGCTGTAGAAGGGTTTTTATTAGGTTATGATTCAAATACAAAGGCGTATAGGGTCTTCAACAAATCATCGGGTTTGGTTGAAGTCTCTAGCGACGTTGTATTTGATGAGACTAATGGCTCTCCAAGAGAGCAAGTTGTTGATCTTGATGATGTAGATGAAGAAGACGTTCCAACGGCCGCAATGCGCACCATGGCGATTGGCGATGTGCGACCCCAGGAACAATTGGAGCAAGATCAACCTTCTTCCTCAATAATGGTGCATCCCCCAACTCAAGACGATGAACAGGTTCATCAGGAGGAGGCATGTGGTCAAGGGGGAGCACAAGATGATCATGTGATGGAGGAAGAAGCACAACCGGCACCTCCAACCCAAGTTAGAGCGACGATTCAAAGGGATCATCCCGTCGACCAAATATTGGGTGATATTAGCAAGGGAGTAACTACTCGTTCTAGATTAGTAAATTTTTGTGAGCATTACTCCTTTGTCTCTTCTATTGAGCCTTTCAGGGTAGAAGAGGCCTTGCTAGATCCGGACTGGGTATTGGCCATGCAGGAGGAGCTCAACAACTTCAAGCGTAATGAAGTTTGGACACTGGTGTCTCGTCCCAAGCAAAACATTGTGGGAACCAAGTGGGTATTTTGCAACAAACAGGACGAGCACGGGGTGGTGACGAGGAACAAGGCTCGACTTGTGGCAAAAGGTTATGCCCAAGTCGCAGGTTTGGACTTTGAGGAGACTTTTGCTCCTATGGCTAGGCTAGAATCCATTCGTATTTTGCTAGCATATGCCGCTCACCATTCTTTCAGGTTGTACCAAATGGATGTGAAGAGCGCTTTCCTCAACAGGCCAATCAAGGAGGAGGTGTACGTGGAGCAACCCCCTGGCTTCGAGGACGAATGGTACCCTGACCACGTGTGTAAGCTCTCTAAGGCGCTCTATGGACTTAAGCAAGCCCCAAGAGCATGGTATGAATGCCTTAGAGACTTTTTAATTGCTAATGCTTTCAAGGTTGGGAAAGCCGATCCAACTCTTTTCACTAAGACTTGCGATGGCGATCTTTTTGTGTGCCAAATTTATGTCGATGACATAATATTTGGTTCTACTAATCAAAAGTCTTGTGAAGAGTTTAGCAGGGTGATGACGCAGAAATTCGAGATGTCAATGATGGGCAAGTTGAACTACTTCCTTGGGTTCCATGTGAAGCAACTAAAGGACGGCACGTTCATCTCCCAAACAAAGTACACGCAAGACTTGCTAAAGCGGTTTGGGATGAAGGACGCCAAGCCCGCAAAGACTCCAATGGGAACCGACGGACACACCGACCTCAACAAAGGAGGTAAGTCCATTGATCAAAAAGTATACCGGTCAATGATAGGGTCTTTACTTTATCTATGTGCTAGTAGACCAGATATTATGCTGTCGTATGCATGTGTGCTAGATTTTAATCTGATCCAAGGGAGTGTCACGTTGTGGTCGTGAAGCGAATCCTTAGATATTTAGTCGCTACGCCTTGCTTCGGGATCTGGTATCCAAAGGGGTCTAACTTTGACTTGATTGGATATTTAGATTCCGACTATGCTGGATGTAAGGTCGATAGGAAGAGTACATTAGGGACGTGCCAATTCTTAGGAAGGTCCCTGGTGTCATGGAATTCTAAGAAACAAACTTCAGTTGCCCTATCCACCGCTGAGGCCGAGTACGTTGCCGCAGGACAGTGTTGCGCGCAACTACTTTGGATGAGGCAAACCCTCCGGGACTTTGGCTACAATCTGAGCAAAGTCCCGCTCCTATGTGACAATGAGAGTGCTATCCGCATAGCGGAAAATCCTGTTGAGCACAGCCGCACAAAGCACATTGACATCCGGCATCACTTTTTGAGAGACCACCAGCAAAAGGGAGATATCGAAGTGTTTCATGTTAGCACCGAGAACCAGCTAGCCGATATCTTTACCAAGCCTTTAGATGAGAAGACCTTTTGCAGGCTGCGTAGTGAGCTAAATGTCTTAGATTCATGGAACTTGGATTGATTTATAGCATACATGTGTTTATGCCATGATCATGTTTCTTATGCATTTTGTTACTTACTTGTGGTGCTCAAGTTGTACAAGCACTCCCCGGACCTCAAAAGTCCATGTGTGAGTGATGCACATATTTAGGGGGAGATGTGCTACAACTTGACCCTTTGAGACTAACCGTGTGGTTGAGTTTGCTTGATTTAGTCTCAAAGGAAGGTTGAAAGGGAAAAGGTGGACTTGGACCATGAAAGACTTCCACTGCACTCCGATAAGAGGGTAACTTATTCCAAGTTCATCTCATGTACTCCTATTGCCTTTGTATTCTTATTTGAAGATTTTGGTGAGGTAATGGGGTTAAAGGGCCAAGATTGATCCCATTTTGGTGCTTGATGCCAAAGGGGGAGAAAATAAAGGCCAAAGCAATAAATGGATTAGCTACCACTTGAGAAATTTGGAAGTAGTAGAATAGAGCTTTTGGTTTGTCAAAACTCTCTTGTTGCCTCTTTTGTCAATTGGTCTCTTGTGGGGAGAATGATTGATTATGGGAAATAGGGGGAGTTTTTGATACTGTGATCAATTTCTATTGGAACAACTCTCTTTATGTCTCTACAATTGTGTTTGACTTAGAGATAGAAATTTGAGGTTGATTTGCAAAAACAAAACCAAGTGGTGGCAAAGGGTGATCCATATATGCCAAATTTGAATCAAAACAACTTTGAGTTTTCATTTGCATTGATTTTGCACTTGTTCTAGTTGCTTTATGTTGTGTTGGCATAAATCACCAAAAAGGGGGAGATTGAAAGGGAAATGTGCCCTTGGGCCATTTCTAAGTATTTTGGGTGATTGAGTGCCAACACAAGTGCTTTTGTGTTAATATATGCAAAATGGTGGACAAAGTGCAAATCATGTCAAAAGGTATGTTTCTAGACTTAGTACATTGTTTTATGGACTAATGTATTGTGTCTAAGTGCTGGAAACAGGAAAAATCGAGTAGGAAATGAGATGGCTTTGTTCAGCAAAAGTTTGCTCACTCTTGGTGCACCGGACTGTCCGGTGGTGCACCGGACAGTGTCCGGTGCGCCAGGCTGGCTCTGGCGAACAGGCTGCTCTCGGGACTCTGACGGTGGTGTACGGCTATAATTCACCGGACTGTTCGGTGTGCACCGAACTGTCCGGTGAGCCAATGGTCAGCCGAGGCAACGGTCGGCCTAGGATTCCGCGCGTGACGCGTGGCCGAGCCAACGGTCACATTGGGGCACCGGACTGTCCGGTGTCCACCGGACAGTGTCCGATGCGCCAACGGCTCTCAAACTCCAACGGTCGGTTTCGCCAAGTAAGGAAGGGAATCCGCACCGGACAGTGTCCGGTGGTGCACCGGACTGTCCGGTGCACCAGGCGACAGAAGGCAAGAATTGTCTTCCTACAAAGCTCTCAACGGCTCCTAGCTGCCTTGGGGCTATAAAAGGGACCCCTAGGCGCATGGAGGAGGACACCAAGCACACTCAAAGCATTCCTAAGCACCAAGGCTTCGATTCCACGTATTTGTTTCTTCGTGATAGCATCTAGAGCTCTAGTTGAGTTGTGAACTCGTCGGATTGTGTTGCGAGCTCTTGTTGCGACTTGTGTGTGTGTTGACATTCTGATTTTGTGTCTTGTGTGCGTTGCTCATCCCTCCCTTACTTCGTGCTTCTTTGTGAACTTCAAGTGTAAGGGCGAGAGACTCCAAAGTGTGGAGATTCCTCGCAAACGGGATAAAGAAAAGCAAAGCAAAACACCATGGTATTCAAGTGGGTCTTTGGACCGCTTGAGAGGGGTTGATTGCAACCCTCGTCCGTTGGGATGCCACAACATGGAGTAGGCAAGTTTTGTACTTGGCCGAACCACGGGATAAACCACTGTGTCTATCTGTGTTGGTTCTCTTGTGGTTATCGTGTCTTGCGAGAACTTATCTCTAGCCACTTGGCGATTATTGTGCTAACGCTTAACTAAGTTTTTGTGGCTTAAGTTTAAGTTTTACAGGATCACCTATTCACCCCCCCCTCTAGGTGCTCTCACTACAGCGCCTGTCTTAGTCTTGCCTGATGTGCACAAGCCCCTCTCAGTGTATTGTGATGCTTGCTACCCAGGCTTGGGATGTGTATTGATGCAAGAGGGAAGAGCCATGGCTTACTCGTCTCGACAGCTAAAGGTTCATGAGAAGAATTATCCAATCCATGACCTAGAGCTAGCAGCAGTGGTTCATACGTTGAAGACATGAAGGCATTATCTATACGGGCAGAAGTGCGAAGTTTATACAGACCACAAGAGTCTGAAGTACATATTCACCTAGTCGGAGCTGAATATGAGGCAACGAAGATGTTTAGAGTTGATTGAAGATTATGAATTGGAAATTCACTACCATCCAGGCAAAGCGAACGTGGTTGCAGATGCTTTAAGCAGAAAGAGTTAAGTCAATATGATGATCGCTCACCCGATGCCTTATGAGATGGCCAAAGAATTTGACAAATTGAGCCTCGGATTTTTGAACAACACGTGAGGAGTAACAGTTGAATTAGAACCCACCTTAGAGCGGGAAATCAAAGAAGCACAAAAGAATGATGAAAAGATCAATGAAATCTAGCAGCTGATTCTAGAAGGAAGAGGCAAAGATTTTCGGGAAGATCTAGAAGGTGTGGTATGGTTCAAAGACTGCTTGTGTGTTCCCAATGTCCAATCCATTCGAGAGTTGATCCTCAAGGAAGCTCATGAGACAGTTTATTCCATACATCCTAGAAGTGAGAAGATGTATCAGGATCTGAAGAAGAAATTCTGGTGGTATGGAATGAAAAGAGAGATCACAGAGCATGTGGCTATATGTGACAGTTGTTAGAGAATCAAAGCAGAGCATCAGAGGCCCGCAGGTTTGATGCAGCCGTTGCAGATTCCTCAATGGAAATGGGATGAGATTGGGATGGACTTCAAAGTTGGGTTGCCTCGCTCTCGAGCCGGCTACGATTCCATCTGGGTAGTGGTGCACCACTTGACCAAGTCAGCCCACTTCATACCTATCAAGACTAGCTACAACAGTGCAATATTGGCAAAGCTGTACATGTCCCGGATCATTTGTCTTCATGGTGTGCCAAACAAGATAGTGTCAAACAGAGGAACATAGTTCACCTCTCATTTCTGGCAGCAGTTGCATAAAGCTTTGGGTACACATTTGAATTTCAGTTCAGCTTATCACCCCAGACAAACAGTAAGACTGAAAGAACTAACCAAGTCCTAGAAGATATGTTGAGAGCCTGTGTGTTGCAAGATAAGTCTGGATGGGATAAGAGGTTAACTTATGCAAAATTCTCCTATAACAACAGTTACCAGGATAGTTTGAAGATGTCACCGTTTTAGGCGCTTTATGGGAGGAGTTGTAGAACTATGTTGCATTGGGATCAGCCTATAGAAAGCAAGTGTTTGGGCCCAACATTTTGCTCGAAGCCGAAGAGAACATCAAGATGGTTTAGGAGAATCTAAAGATAACGCAGTCAAGGGAGCGAAGTTATTGTGATACCCAAAATATAAAACTTATAAAAGGGTTGACCTCTTTATATGATTCCCCATCTACTTCTTGAGACATGTGACTAAGCCTAATTAAAAGATAATAATTCTATACTAAAACACAAAAAGAAAAGCCATGCATCATATTGGAGTTTTATTTGTGCATTGAATAATAATAATAGTGACACTAATAAAAATATGATAATGATATGAGAATTTAGATTTATCCCAAATGCACAATTTAGGAAATTGGAAATGGCATAGAAAAGAAAAGAGAGAAATATTATAGGATACAAAATAAATTTATAAGTAAATAAACTCATCCCATAATGGCATGTTCAAATCATACATCTAAAACTGAGTACAAAATCTACTACAAAAATTTGAATTCGAATTTGGAATAAAAAAGGGTAAAAAAATAAAAATAGAAAAGGAAATAGAAAAGAATAAAGAAAATAAATCACTATCGGCCGTGTGAGCCAAATCCCAGGCGATCGGGCCACCTAAGCCCCTCTCCGCGCGTGGCCCTGGTGGCTCGCTGGGATCTAAGCGCCTGTGTGTTAGTGTGTGGGCCCAGTTTTCAGCCTACACCCCCTCTCATGCCACTGTTTTTCTTCCCAATCTCAACAAACCCGCGGGATCCCCGAGCAGCCGCAATCTCCACGTCGTAACCCTGCGCCTGGGCTAAAACTGTCGCTCGGCCCAGCTTGATTCCTCTCCCGCGCGGCCCATAATACATTGCCACCCGCATGTGTGGCTTACCTGTGGGGCCGCCCTGTCATCACCCTCTACTTGCTCCGTACTCATCTCAATGGAGTCCGCTGTTCTCGCGTGGCCGCTGCAATTGGATCCGAACCTGCCGGCGGGAATGGGTCCCCAAAGTTCGGGCTTCCCTGACTATAAGGCCACGACCCCCTCCCATCTGTCTATGCTGATGCTGAGTTCATCGTGTGATCTACGGGGTGAGAAATTGGCCGCCGCCATGGTGAGCAAACCATGCCGTTGCAATCGCCGTGCACCAGTGGCATTCCCTAGAGTCATACGACCCTTGCACGGTGGCGCCATGGTGCGCTGTGCATGCACGTTTCATCATCGTGCGTTCGGGTAGCGATTGGAGCTCTAGCACTCGGCGCCGTGATTCCGGCATCGGCGCGCCGCCACGGTCCTGGCGCCGCCACGCTTGGGGACTAATCCTCGCAATTCAAGGTAAATAGGACATCCTCCGCATTTGCTTGGTCGTCTACCTACGTAGGATCACTCGCAGTCTTGATTGAGTGCGTCGTGGGGTTTGCGCCGGCCGGCCTCTTGCCGGATTGCTCTCAGCGCCGCATGGGAGCTGACACATCGCGTTCGGGTCGGCCAGGGAAGGGGTGAGCGGGAAGTTGCCACCGACCGTTGGATGTTTCCCCAACGGATGGATGGTATTCTGACCCTACTGTTTGATCCAGAGCGTCAGTCAAAGGATGGAGGGCCTGGATTAGAAGCGGAGTAACCGATTGGCTAGGAGCTGCGCTGGCGGTTGGATCGTGATCGGTCGTGTTTGGGTGGTCACGGGTATTTAAAAATTTGGGTCGTGGGATGCGGATCGGACGGCCGGGGTTGCTCGTGAGTTTGAAGAATGTCAGATCTAATCCGTGCCAGTAGCTGTTGATCCAACGGTCGAGATCCCACGATACCCCTTCGGCAGTGTCAAATTCTAAAAGAGTCCATGTGTTCTAACAGATTCAACCTGCAGTCCTCAAGGAGGTGATCTGAGTCTGTAGAAGTTTTATAATTTTACCCCGGAATTCTCTGGCAATTGGCGCTCGGTCCAGATATTTGATTTAACAGGGAAACTAATTGGGAAATTGATTTTTAATGTAAAAACAAATCTCTAAAACTTGTTTAATTCATATAAAATTCATATTAAGTCCAAATTGACCCATTTCAGTTCCTATAGTTTTGTTTTAATATTGTTTATCACTTAGTACCACTATTTTAACATGAAACCCATATTAAATTGGATCACCTAATTAATTTTGTATCACGCACATACAGACTTCAGAAAATCATAACTAATTTATTTTAGCTCTGTTTTAATCCGTTCAAGTTGCATTAGCCTTGTATAGATATTTACTACGCAGTAGCATTATTGATTATATGATATCCCATACTTTTATAATTAAGTAACTAATTGGATCAATCTATGTTTATTGGATTAACTTTTCTAATATTAATATAATATTCTGATCTTATGATTATAATTTGATTAAAATATAATATTTAGTAAAGTTATAATTAAGATTAAAGATGAATTGATTATTTCATTAGATTATCTTTATAAAATCAACTCAAGACCTAGTTTTAATTGCTTCATCATATAGATCTCCCGTAAATCACAACTCAGTAACCGTAACTCTGATCTTAGTGATTCTCGTTCCCACGATCTCGTAGCGATGTGTAAATCATTATTATGCAGTTTGTTCTTATGTTTGCTGTAATGTTAATATTGTCTATTCCATGTTTGTTTGTATTTCTACGACTAGCAGTGAGGTCACGAGTCACCTAAAGATCATCCTGGTACCTAGAATCTCAAGTCCCAGGTAAGTTGTGCCCTTGATCACTTTCATTTACCCAATAATGTTCTTTATAATAACTTATTCATGCATAGACTGAATTTTGATGGGACTCAATAGGTCACCCTAGTCTAATTATCTTTAACCTTGTTTACCCCTGAATCATCTGGGTAGTTTTTGCTATTGCTCTATATGGTTTTGAGATTAATACTACATTATGTCCATGTTCCAATTATTTTGTTATGTTATTTATGTTCATGTCAAGATCATTATATTATTTTAATTGGAACATAGAGCTTAACTTGAGAAACACGTGCCACCACAAGGGTGGAATTGGACGCCCTTGGCTGACTAACTAGGAAAGCTAGTGGAAGACTACCTTACTCGAAAGGGGCAAGGGCAGTAGGGGAGTTGCATGCAGAGAGGTTCTCGGGTTGATTTTGCTGCGATGGCGGTCAGACGAGGGATTCTTGCAAGTGCTCTTCCCATAAACTGTAGTGGGTTTTCGGAAGCTAGCGGAACTTTGTAAAGGCCTCGTAGTGGATCCCTAGACATTCACCTCGGTAGTGTCTAAGGGTCTAGCTAACCCTGGCGACATGGGATACACGACTTGTGGGTAAAGGGTACCACCTCTGCAGAGTGTAAAACTGGTATACTAGCCGAGCTCACAGTCAAGAGCAACTCAGGACTCTCGCATGATTAAATTATGGAACTTAAACTCAATTTGTCATATGCATTGCATGGATTATTATTAATTTTGTTCTATTATTCTTATTATGGTTTGGTATTTACTTACATTTAGTAACTGCTAATAAAAATTTGACCAACTTATTAAAAGCAATGCTCAGCTTTAACCCCTATTGTTGATCAGCCTTATACACCACATGAACTCCCACCTTTGGTGAGTTTATGCCACATTATTCCCCACAACTTGTTGAGTGATGAACATGTGTGAGCTCACCCTTGTTGTCTCACACCCCCCACAGGTCAAGGACAGGTACCACAGGATGAGGCGCATGGTGGATGCTGCGATGTGTTCGTGAGAGGTCTAGATCGTCGTCTCCCAGTCAACTTTGGGTTGCTGGATCATTATCTCCTTACAATGTAATTATTTATTTATTTTGTATAGAACTCCTATTGTATAATAAAGTTGTGGCATTTGTTTCTGTACCACTATTCATCATATGTGTGAGACTTGGTCCTAGCACGCCTAGTGTTTATGTTTGCGCCCGGGTTCCTAAAATCCGGGTGTGACAGTTATGCAGACACAAGAAGGAGAGAGCTGAGTTATGAAGTGGAAGATTTTGTCTACCTAAAGGTATCGCCTATCAGAGGAGTTAGAAGATTCAGAGTCAAAGGCAAGCTAGCACCCTAATATGTTGGTCTGTATCAGATTCTCGCGAAGTGTGGAGAAGTGTCCTATCAGCTCAGTTTGCTAGAAGATTTGTCAGCGGTGCATGATGTCTTTCATGTGTCTCAGTTGAAGAAGTGTCTGTGTGTGCCAGAGGAGCAGTTGCTAGTGGAAGGCCTGAAAGTCCAAGAAGACTTGATCTACATAGAGAAGCCAACATAGATTCTTGAGACTATAGACAGGGTCACCCGGAGGAACACTATCATAATGTGCAAAGTCAGATGGGGTCACCACTCTAAGGAAGAAGCAACTTGGGAGCATGAAGATGATCTGATGGCCAGTATCCCAAACTTTTTGCTGGCCAACCTTGAATCTCGAGGGCGAGATTTTTTTAAGGGTGATAGGTTTGTAATGCCCTTAATTTGGGGGTACAAATTTTTTTCTCCAATATTCACCAAATTCAAGTGTTACTCTCTTTTCTCTTCCCGTTTCGCTCCTTCCCATTTTCAAAGCAGTATAGAGACCGGTGTCTGTATCGTGTGTAAACAAAAACCTAAGTTGACATGGTTGTTGCATCATGCTGAAGCATATTTCTTTTGTGTGATGTTGTGTCTAATCGCGTGTTTGTCTTGTCTTGGTTTTCGATTCGCGATTTAAATTCGGTTAGAGGTAAGTGAGAGCAAGTTGTGGGTTGTCAGCCTGGCACGTGGCCCAGCCCATGGTGCGGCCCACCTCGACCTGGCCTAGGCGCGCCCCTCTCCCCTCTTGCGTGCCCCCACCCTCTCTCTCTCTCATTTTTCTTTTCCCGCACAGCAACTTCTCTCCCCCTCTTCCACCTCCCGTTACCCTAGGTGGGATTCCAGTGAGCAGTTGCTGCCGATTGTCGAGCCCCGAGGTGAGCTTCCCCTTCCCTCTCCCTGCGTGTAGCCCTCCCCGGTGGCCCTCTGCGCGTGCCCCTCCCCTGCCTGGCGTGGCGGCCCCCGGCGCGGCCAGCCCAGCGTAGCAGCCCCGTCACGGTCGTCTGCGCGCGCAGCCTTAGCGTGCTTAGCGTTTAAATTCAGTTTAAATTCAGTTTAGTTCATGTGATACGTCGCGTACTTCGTCGTGTGACGACTTATTTTAAATTCAGATTATTTAGTGTGTTGCGTCGTGCGCGTCGTCGCCCGATGTTTTATTTTAAATTCAATTTAATTAGTGTGTACAATCGCGCGATGCTTCGCGTTAATTTCAGATTTAATTCAAGTGTTGCGTCGCGCATTTCATCGCGCTACGAGTCGCTTTAATTTCAGTTTAGATCGCGTGTGCTGTCGTGCGCTTTGTCGCGCGACAATCCTTTTAACTTTACATAGATTTGCTTATAGTAATTAAGTGCATAGTGTAACCTTATTTTATGCATAGCGCGATTGTTAACTTAATATGGTTATGTTTAGACAAGTATTTTAATCCATAGCTGCTTAACGTAATCACCCTTCGACCATAGCCTCGACTGTCGTATTTTCTTTCTCGCATAGTCGTAGGTGCGAGCCCTGTGCCAAGCGTCTGCTTATTTGTTACATTCTATTGTGTTGTGTATTGTTTCTTTTCATATTAAGTTTGTGGAATATATGTTTGAACTTGTATAGATAACGGTCTATTGGCACAGTCCGAAGGAGTTGCAGGTGAAGGCCCTGAGCAGCAGCTGGTTGGTGAAGGCAAGTGTTCCTTGACCAATCTATGTCCTATACATTTTATAATTCACCTGCCCACATTTACGTAATTTATACCTAAGGATTGACTAGCTTTGTTTATCTTGTCCTTGTTTACCTATGTGGGTTGGATCATTTTGGTTTAGCTCTATGATAGTGCTTCACCCTAATCAATGAACATGATGAGATTATTTATGATACGTTGTTTATCCCTTTTGATTATGATGATGGAATTGTGACATTTAAGGGGACTCGAGCGGTTTCTCGAGTGCCTCTCCGTAAGGACTGGTTCATTGGATGACCACCCGAAAAAACAGTACAACCATGAGGGTGGTATGGGACGCCCTTAGCTGAATAATTTGAGGAACTGAGGTGTAGTTTGCTACACCGTCGTGCCATCAATGGGGCTCGGTATATGCGGCTCGCTGTGCCGAGTGTAGTTTGCGCCTTGGGGAGGAGTGCAGTACATTTAGGAAACCTATCGGGCGACTACAGTCTCAGGGAATGTTTGTAAAGGCTATGTAGTGAAACCTTTCCTATTCACCTTGGTAGCGTTTAAGGGTTTGATCGGCCCGAGCCAAAAAGGAATCACGACTCGTGGGTAAAGTGTGCAACCTCTACAGAGTGTTAGGAAACTGATATATGAGCCGTGCTCGCGGTTATGAGCGGCCTTAGGAGCTCCATTGATTAGAGATACATTGATTTGAGATAATATGTTTACAGATGATGATGAGGATAATTCTGGTTTTGATGATTACGATTATGATTATGGTTTTTTGTATTCTTTCCATTTGGAAAGAGTACTTTTGGGTTAACAACTTGGGTTAATGCTAAAACTTGGCTCGCTCTACTAGTAATAAGTACCTAACCAACTAAAAGCAATTGCTTGATCTTAAACCCTACATAAAACTAGTCCACTACAGCCAAACGGGGCAATTGCTAAGTATGTTGATGTGTACTCACCCTTGCTTTACACACCAAACCCCCCAGATTGTCCACATTGCAACCACTGCTCAGGAGAAGATGAAGTCGTGGTGGAGGATTTCCAGGAGTTCCAAGAGTACAATGAGTTCTAGGCGTGGGTTAGCGGCAAACCCCCAGTCGACTGCCTGTGAAGGCCGTGTTTAGCTACGTTTCGTTTTCGCACTTTGATCTATGTTAATGACTATGTGGATGTCTCAGACATCATGATGTAATTAGACTATTACCCCCTCTTTATGTAATTATTTGAGCACTGTGTGATGATGTCCGATTATGTAACTGTTGTGTACGTGAATTGCTGATCCTAGCACATACATGGTTCGCATTCGGTTTGCCTTCTAAAACCGGGTGTGACAACAATATTGCTATTTGTATTTAACAACTTAAGCGACACCTTCTCCTTGCATCGTCTCACTGTTTCATCGTGACGAAGCCTGCTTGACAAAGCATGCTTCGTTGTACTTCCTTTGCGTTATGCCGAAGCCATGTTGTCTACCCGTTTCACCATGTTGAAACCTGTTGGATGAAGCTTGCTTCGCTCCTCTTGTGTTATATTGAAGCTTTTCTGGTGACGAAGCTCCTGTAGTATTCAGTAGTATGCTGAAAGCAAATGGTTAGCCGTGTTTTTGAGGACCTTCGGAAGAGGAAGGCCCCAATAGTGGTAGCCACCACATCCACCCTGCACTCGTATCCATGCTCGCATTTAAAGAAATCCTGTGTACAAAGACGATGTATCTATACATTATTTTAAGAATGTGCAACGAATACAAAGACGATGTATCCATAAAAAGTCGTCGCTTCAAGTTTCATCTGAGGGATTGTTTTCGACTGTTGGAGTGCAACTTACTGCATTGTGACTTAACTTACCATTTGCTCTGCAAAAACACACGTTAGTCACAAATAATCTTACTTTGTCATTAATCACTAAAACCAACTAGGAGCTTAGATGCTTTTATATAGTCTTTGATAAAAAATTAACACTGATTCGTGAAAGTTGTCATACACTATGTGTACAAACCTAGTGGTCCTTCACATGAAATCATAAAACTTCTACGGAGGCCGGCTAGCAGGTTTCTACACAAAGTGCGTGACAACTTTCACGGAACAGTGTCAAATTTTTTATCACAACCTTTACATATGATATTAGACATGTCGACAAATTTCATGATTGTTGGCTTTGTTTATGTTTTATACAACTTTAAAACAACTAGATCACAAGTTCGCGGTCATGTTTCATGAGCATGGTGTTCGAAAATCCTGTCTGTTCCTGAAATAGGTTGTAACTTGTGCTAAATAACACGAATATTATTTTTTGCATTCGTTGTTTTCCATTTTTTGAGTGACTTGCAGTTCAAATCTGAATTATCCGAAAAAATTTAATTAACGAACTAAATGTAATAGTTATATCAAACACTTTAATAATTGTGCCAAAATGGAACATGTAGGTCTATATACTGTAGAAACACGGCACAAAAAGTTTTATAAGAAAAATAAATTTATATTGTGCCGAGTGTAAGGAAAGACACTCAACAAAACCTTACTTTATCCCGTGTCTGTCAGGGGACACTTGGCAAAAAAAGTTAGTTTGCAGAGTGTCAACTCCTGACACTTGGCATTATTAACGACCGTCAACTATAGACGGCTGTTGACGTCCATTTGCCGAGGGTCGCCGAGAGCTTAACACTCAGCAAAGGCTTCTTTACTAAGCGTCGGTGTATGCCGAGTGTTTGGTTCTCGGCAAATGAGGTTTGTGCCGAGTGTATTTGGTCGTCGAGAGTGGCACTCGGCAAAACACATTTTGTTGAGTGCCCGATAAATTGCCCTCGACAAAGATCTGGGCACCCGGCAAAGAGCCAGATTCCGATAGTTAATATGGAGATGTTGTAATAATAAGTTTTTTTAGTCGTAAAGTATCACTAATCATGAACTGGTGTACTACTGTTTTTGGCTCCTGAGATTCTTATTACATGTGCTGGAGAGCATGGGTAGCAGATGCACTTACAGAATCATTATCCCAAGAAGGCAAGAACCACGGTTACGTTCAATATATCAAAAGCACAAGAAGAACCTTGGGCACGCCACACCTATAGATGGCCAACAGGCCGGCCTGGCACGACCCGGCACGGGCCCGGGGAAGCACGGCCCATCAGCCAACGGGCCGGCCCGGGTACACGGGCTTAACGGGCCATGCCTAGAGAGCCCACGTGCCTGGTCGTTGGCCCAGGCACGGCCCTGTGGGCCACTTTTCGTGTCGGGCCAGCCCGCTAGGCATGCTCAAAAAAACGGGTCGTGCCAGCACCAGCCCGTCAGAGATCCCAAACAGCAGAAAACATAGAGAAATTTAACCAAAGTTAAAAAACAGCATAAAATATAGAGAAATATAATAAATGAGCTGTTTTGTGCAATGCTGCCTCATTAAAAACCTTTCTAGGTAAAACTCACCCTTGTGAGAAACCCTAGAAACGAAAAAAGAGTGCAACCAGCTCAAAGTTTAATCACTAAGTTTGTATCTGTTACAAATGTATATTACAATACAAAATGACTCTCTCATAATCACTCAATGACAAAGCAGTGAAAGCACAGATCAGATGACCACATCACAGTCTAGAAGACTACAACTAAGTAGTAAATACCAAAAGTCACTAAGCAGCAACAGGTTCATCTTCATCAAGAAATAAATTCTGGAATGAGTCCTCAAGCTCTAGATTGTCAACAGCATGTTGTTCTCTCTTTTCTCCTAATTCCCAATCTTTTAAGCAAGTCAGCATCTCCACATTCTCAGGCAATAAGCGTCGTCGTCGCTCCTCAATTATCCTCCCTGTCAAACTGAAACAAGACTCCGAAGAGATAGTAGATACAGGAACAGACATAATATCCCTTGCCATTATGGATAAAACTGGATATGTTAGCTTGTGGTCACGCCACCAGAGAAGTATATCAAAATCATCCTCATAAGAAGTGACATTGTCACTGTCTAAGTAGGCTAAGAGCTCACAAATAGCAGATGAAGATGAAGCAGAAGGGGTAGGGGGAGGACCAACAACACCTGAACTGGAATCTCCAAATATTCTTCCCCAAGCTTGTTTTCTTTTACTTGTATGAATAGAAGGCTGAGCAGCCCTTTGAGCCCTAACTGCACCAAACTTAGTCTCATATTTAGTAAACAGTTTATACAATTCATTTTTGACATCAGCATAATATGTACTGTACTCACACCCAGTGCACTCTCCAAGTAAATGCAACACATTAAAAAAACCTCTCATCTTAGCTCTAGGGTCCAGAATGAATGCATATGAATATAGCAAAGGTATGTCACTCCAGTATTTAAGAAATTTAAGTTGCATTGGAAACACAATAGTTCTAAGATTTAAATCTCTTTCACATGCTTTCAAATGAGATGCAATTTCCAGAATATGGTGAAGAACTAGTGGACTAGTTGGATAATAAACACCAGACAGAACAACAGTAGAGTCATAGTACAGTTCTAGAAACTCTAAAATCTTCTCAGCAACATACCAATGATTAGGAGGCAACAATTGTGACTCATAATGTGAATCGATGAAGACAGAAAAAACAGTTTTGTATGGGACCAAGTGTTTAAGCATCAAATAAGTAGAATTCCATCTAACATCCATATCCAAGCCAAATTTTCTGGGTCTAACACCCCTTGCTAAGCAGTACTCTTTAAATGTTGCTATTCTAGAATTAGAAGCATTTAAGAAATTAATTGCAGTTCTAAAATCTTCCAAAAAAGGTTTCAGTCTCTTCATTCCAGATTTAACAATGAGATTAATGATATGACAAGCACAACGTTGATGCATAAGAGTGTAGTTAGAAGAAGGATCAGGACCCAAATAACCAGCAAACAAAGGAGTCAATGTATCCATAGCCTTTGAATTAGAAGAAGCATTGTCTAGAGTGACAGAGAAAATCTTGTCAACCAGACAAAACTCCTCAACCACAACACCAATTCTTTCAGCAATATTTTGACCAGTATGTCTAACCTCAATAAGCCTAAGACCAATGACCTTTTTCTGTAATTCCCAATAAGCATTAACATAATGACAGACAACACTAATGTAGTCCTCCTTAGCATTACCAGACCAAATATCTGAGGTTAATGCAACCGAAGAAGTAGCAGGCAACACAGAATTGATAAGCACATTACGTTGTTCAGTAAAAAGCTTCAGAAGGTCTCTAGTGGTGGTCTGTCTAGACACTTTGGTAAACCTGGGGTTATGAGCACGGGCAATATAATCCTCCCAGGCCTGTGACTCACCAATACCTAATGGAAGGTCAAGCCTAGCAATCAGACGACACAACTCAGTTCGAGCAAAAATAGGATCATATTCCCAATTGTGTAGAGAACCATCAGGATTGAAAGCAAGCCTAGACTGGACCCTAGCAGCGTGATCAACCTTCTTCCTACAAGCTTTCTGGTGTCTAAGCAAATGCCCAGTACCAGCAGAAGATCTAGCAGATAAACGAGTCTTACACATTCTACAAATAGCAGCAATTCGAACATTGGACCCATTCACTTTCTCAAATACCTCATCAAAATCAACCCAGACAGTAGATTTACGCTTACCAACAGATGAGGTACCAGTACCACCATCAGTGCTGGTGGAGCCGACCGGAGTATCGGTGGCCGTAGCAGGCCCTCCACCAGCGTTGGTCAGATTAGAACTTAGATCGACAGGAGCAGAGGTTAGATCGATACCGAGCAAAGTAGCAGCGTCAGCCTGGATGTCGTCTTCGTCATCTGGGACAAGCCCTGCCGCACGAAGGTCGTCGTTGCCGGTGACCGGATTGACATCGTCATCATCCGCCATGGCGACCTTCACCGCGGACGGCCGATCTCCAGCACCGTCCCTCAACGGAGCACGCAGTCGCCGTGCCCGATCTACCCCAGAGGAGGAAGACGAGGCATCAGCAACTGACCTACAAAAGAGCAAAACATTATACAGTTAGGGTTAGGGTTAGGGTTTACGAAAGATCTAGGGTTAGGGTTTACCTGTGCTACCAGAGCCCGATGCCGGAGAACACGGGGGCCACCCAGACGACACACGACAGACAGAGACTGATTAGAGACGACGGTGAGCGGGGGAGGGCTGGAGGGGAGGACGAGACGACAACACGAACTCACATAGTTCACCGAGAGAGAGGGGATTGGATATGAGAGAGGGGTTAGGGTTAGAGAGGAGCTGGTGGATCGAGGTCACCGGCGTCGGGGACGGGAGCCGAGGTCGCTGGACAGGGGCGGCGCCGCGACGGAGGGGAATCGCTGATTCGCCAATCGCCAAGTCAATCGCCGCTGAGTCGGGAGAGAGAGAGAGGGAGCAGGGTGCGAATGCGAGTGCGAGCGAAGGGACTGAGAGGTGGGCCCCATGGGGCGAGGAGCCGAGGAGGTAAGGGCCACGGCGTTGGCTACGGGCCCCGACCGGGCTGTCCGCGTGGAGCAAGCCGTGCCGTGCCGGCCCACGTGCCTGGCCAGCGGCCCAGGCACGGCCTGCTCCACTGGGCCGTGCCAGCCCGGGCCCATCCCATACGTGTCGGGCCGGGCGCGAACCGGGCCAAAAAAACGGGCCTCGGGCCGAGTTAACGGGCCCGTGCCTCATGTACATCTATAGCCACACCCCACGCAACCAAGCAGGTATATGATTGAGCTAAGAGCAACTCCAAGAGATTAGCTAAAAAGACTAGCCAAATTTACTGATTTAGCTACTCTCTAAAATAGATTTTAGAGAAAAAGTGTAGGCTAATCCAACAGACTCGGTAAACCTACGGACTGAATAGAGAGTGAAGCAGACTATCCAAAATTGGAGAGCGAAGATGGAGAAATAGAGAGCCACTAAATTTGAAGAGTCATTTATAGAGTCTATTGGATACAATTTTTTTTAATATTAGCTAAATTTACCTTTATAAAACCATATATCTAGTCTCTTGGAGTTGCTCTAAGCCATGCATGTTGACTAGAGTTGTGGTCATATATATTTAGACGACGATTTACCAATAAATTTGAATATTTAACAGCACACGCATTCATGCATTAAGTCTTAAAACGAGCTTGCTGCGTATCAAAGCATTGGATTGTGGCTTGAACTAGAGACAAACAATCGTGAACGTGAGGAGTACAAGGACATCACATCACAAAGGCGCGCGCGCGGGTTGTTCCATCCACCTATGACCTGGCTATCCACACCCATCCATCCATCCCTTTGAGAGATGAAACATGCATGTGCAACAAAAAAAACATCTTTCCAGCAGCCATCTAATTAACCGTCCCTCTGTTTCAATTGCGTGCGAACAAAGCGCGTGCATGCCACATATGGTGGACCACACTACACAAACAATAGTGCACATGATGTATGGATCGGTTTACATACACGCATGCATTGCCCGCAAAGATTATTAGCACATCAAGTGCTATTATCTAGCTAGGGTTCCCACATTGAAATGCGCCTAGATAGTCACACGCCTCCTAGCCAGGTAGTCCACACTATTAGCTCTGATGTTAGCTTCGCTGTGCTGTTGCTGTTGCTGTTGTTCATTCCGGGACCATTACCGATTCGCAGATGCAAGCTAACCTCTGCAAATCAAATCTGTACACAGCCCCTCGACCCTCGCACACGATCAGTTTGGCAGACTTACCCACGACGACGACGGGTTAGTAGGGTCGGAATCTTCGAGAAGATCACCTTACCCCGTCCTGCAAAAGGGACGACGTCAGAGCCTCGCTCGTGCGCGTGTGGAGCCCAGCTCGATCGAGTTCATCACCACTATCCGCAGCTGCTCTCTCAGCTCCTAGAGAGGTCACTGATCAGAGCAGTATTGAGGAAGAAGCTGAAGGAAGGGAAGCTATCTACGGAAAGAGAGGAAAAAGCAAGGTTTGCTAATGATCAGGTCGAGCCCACGCCGGACCACCCGCCGCCACGGCTGCTTCAACGACTCCTCTTGCTTCCTGCCGCGCGTGCGCTAGGATCGACGCAGGTATAGCCTCTCCGATTCGCCTCACAAGTAGACATTGTTTATTGATCCCTAGGCCGTAGCTAGCTAGGATCGTCGTCGGCGACGGCGGCGGCGACATGCTTCTTGTTCAGCTCTCTTCCTCCTTCCTTTCCCTGTGTCATGCTCATGCATACTCATTCACACGTACTATATCCTATAGTAGTCTCTTCGACAGCTCGGCTGCTGCGCCATGGTAGGTGATATTGCATATATGCTGCATGCTTTTGCGCCTTTGACGGCTAGTTTTCACTTTTCACCAAGTGGTTGGACGGCTATTTGTTCAATACCAAAATTGTTCTGCTACGTGCACAGAATCAGTTAGGGTTTCAAATTTTTAGAGAAATTTATTAACAAAACCTGCAGTATTAACTTAAGAACCAACTTGTAACGGGTCTAGACCTCCACCCTTTATATAGGGGTACGGCCGATTAAATCCTTCACAATCGATCCAATCAACTCTACTTATCGTTTTACCTTATGCATTAGGATTAGCCCTAGTTTAGCCTTCCTCTACCTCGAATCTCCACCTTTTTTTGGCTCTATATAGACTAGAGACGTCTTGGTGGCCTACCAACGTGAAGACAAACCCTAGGATCTCTCCTCCTCGACGGGGTCCCATCTAAAAAGCGATATCTATGTCTGCAGCGAAGAAGACGTCCCTTTACACCTTCGTGGACCATCCAAACCCCAGGCGTGGACTGTCTGGACGTACGCAGAGGAGTCGCTCCTGCGCCTAGATCGTGGATCGTCCCACCCAGGGCCACGAACTATCTGCGCCCCGCAGAGATCACCACCACGTGGTTCATCTCCAGCGTTTGACGCCCAGATCGGTGCCAAACACACTTTTTGGCGACTCCACCGGGGAACAAGTGTCTAGATCTACTAAAAATCAAACCCTCAAATGGTCGGTTCTAAATATCACACCGATATTTCCCCAGACAATATCCTTAAGCCGGTCGTTGAAAGTCTGTCATCCGATGAGCAACAATAATATGAAGATTACATGCGTCAGGCGAAGGAGAAATTCTCTTGTCACAATTCACAGTGGATCACCACCAGAAGGTTGTCAAATATGGAGAGCTCGAGGTCGCATCTCTTCAATTCATATACAAGACAAATACCATCATCGTCATCCCTGCTTGGCAGATCGCCGCCCCAAGACACTGTCAGACCGTTCGAGCCTTTGCCCGGACAGTCCGGCCCTTACCCAGACCATTCGGCTTTTCCTACCGGACAGTCCGGGGCTGCACCAGGACCACCACGTGGCGTGCTGATAGTAGTGAACTAAACCATACAGTCCGGATTTACCATCGAACAGTCTGGCATCTCGTTGGACTATCACGTCGCCTGGTTCGGACAGTCCGGATACACATACGTAGAACCTACTGTTGCACACTATTCATCAATTTATTACATACCACAGCAGCAATACGTTCGTCCCCCTACATATTTAAACCACATTGCACCATATGACCACAGACCAGTAACGTTCTTGATCGGCCATGGAAGAAAGGTCAGCATAAGAATGCTCGACCAAATGAGCCACATAGCCTAGAATCCGGTGGCCTGCCATCGGGTACAATGGAGAAAAATAGGAAAGGGATGGCTAAAATATTTTAAGATAGGCTCAGAGTTAGTGTAGCCAGAGTAGGGCAACCATATCAAAAGCCATATGATCACCAGTTTGACATTGTCACGTACCCACAAGGGGCAAGGATACCGGAGTTTTCTAAGTTTTATGGTGAAAGTGGTAGAAGCACACACAAACATGTAGACCAGTTCCTAGCACATCTAAGTGAATTGGTCGATGGGAAAGCCTTTCGTGTTTGTTTATTTTCTTTATCTCTTACCGGTATCGATTTTGCATAGTACGTCATCCTGTCTCCTAATTCTATTAATTCCTAGAATTTAGAAAGGAAATTTCATGAACATTTCTTTTCTGGTGAATATAAATTAGGGTTGACTGATTTATATTTGATGAAGTAGTGAAAAGTGGCAACATTAAAGTAACTCATACTCTTACTCCTCTAGATGAGTTAAAGAGACGTGCTTATTGCAAGTGGCATAATTCTTTTTCCCATGCCACTAATGCTTGTAACATTTTTTGTCGACAGATATAATCGGCCATAAATGAGGGCCGGTTGAGTTTTTAGGAGATGCAAGTGGGGCGAGCAACCATTTCCTGTCAATATAATAGAACTAACAAACATAAAAGTCTTGGTTTGGCCAGAAGTGGTCGATAAAGGCAAAGGCAAAAATATCGTCATTGGTGATCCACGCATGTCGAATATATCACGAGGAGGGATTGTTCGGAAAGCTCCGGACAGGAAGACTAACAAGTCCGGAGACGTCGGGAGGCAGGCTCAATCGAGTAGCCGAGCAAATCTCCCTGACTCGAGCATCATGGACGATCCGGCACATGCGCGTGGATGGTCTGGTACTCAAAGAGACGGTCTGGCTGACTCAGTCGGACAATTCGCCCATGACCAGAGCCGTCAGCCTCCACACAAAGTGAAAAAGGAGACATAGGGGAAAAACACATATAACACACATGGTCGGGTGGTCAAAGCCGGTCCTATTTTTGATCAATTGATCTCCAAATATGCTAGCAAGAAGGTCGTTCTACGCGATCGACCAATAAAGAAACCTCGGTAACCCACTAAAAGAAAATGTCCGAATAAAACGGCTGAAAGGCGACACAACAAGCATCACCTATTCATCTAGTGATACCACGATACTTTCCACCCACCTACTCATCGTCGATATATTGTCCTATCCAAAAGTGGAATGGTACGATAATGAACCTGTGGTACATACATAGTCCCATTGCCTATTCAGGCTGGGTGCACCTCCGTTCTATACCTTTTGATCCTTTGATCAGATGGTCATGCCCGAGAAAGATGCAATACAAAATGGCCTTTATGCATTAGAGCTCTATTGAATGGTCACCCTATTGGATTGAGAAGTTGGTGACTTGCATCAGGCTTAGTGCATAGGCTTTTGGTTCGTCAATCTTCACCAAAAGGCTGCGGATCGTCCGACTTAGGGCCACATACTATACGCGCCTTTGCAGAGAGTATCATCACGTAGTTCATCTCCGATGTTTGGCATCCAGATCAGTGCCAACACTGTTGTCGGAGAGGAAATCTCCCCGGCGCCGGGTGGCGAATTGCACCCGCCCTAATGTCGGAGAGGAAATCTCCCCGGCCGGGTGGTGAATTGCACCCGCCCTAGATCCTAAAAAGAGGAGGGGCCTAAGCGTTTTGCTTGTTACGAGACTGGTGGATCAACACACGGGAGCACGCAAGGGTTTAGAGTGGTTCGGGCCGCCGGAGCGTAATACCCTACTCCACTGTGTGATGTATTGCTTAGAGTGTCTACATAAGATTGGGTCTGTCTTGTAACGCCGCATGCCTCCCCTTTTATAGCCGAAGGGGGCATGAACAAAGGTACTGGACCCCGACATGTGGGCCCAGGGACATAACGAATATTGTACTTAGAGCCACAATCGTGTGCTACTGAGGCGATCTTCTAGCGCCCTGACACCCGAGATCTTCATATCCTCGGCGTGCAAGGGAGGCTTCTTGTAGAAGGGATGATGAGTACGGTGCACCGCTCGGCACGGGCGCACTATTTGCCAACAGACCGGTTAGATGTGCCGCCTGCTGGATGACCCTGACGCCGCCTGCCATCGGATTGGATAGGACACATTAAATGCTGGGAGGGCGCGTCGCCTGCTGGCGTGATGGCAGGAGGCGCGTCCTTTCAGCAATAAATGCAGAGGCCGCTCAGCTTGGTGGGCTTTATGCCAGGCTTGTCCCGTTGGTTTATGTGTCAGGCCACAAGCCACGCGGCAGCAGTGGGCAGTGCAGGACAAGGTCTGGACACGTGCCAGCACCGGACCCCTACCTATGCCGAGGTCCTCCTCGTCCTGGGACCTTGCCAACTCTGGGGCCTTCTAGGGGATCCGGCATACCTTCTTGGGGCCCTGGACTTGTATGTATAGGGGTCCGGTGTCCTTCTGCGGGGGTCCGAACCTAGCGACGAACACCGGGATGTACTCCCTTTCCTTGCCACGCGGCGCTCTTGGACCTGCCCATTGGGCACCATTCTCCACGTGGTCTTGAGGCGTTGCACGGGTGCGGCACCTTTATGCAGTAGCAAGAGGTACCCCTGATTGAGAGTAATGATAGTGGCCCCCGGGCCCGCCTCAGGGGAGGAGGCGAGCCTGCAGGTGGGGCCAGAGTCTGATTGGCGATCTGCCTACTGCTCTTGCGGGCCTATTGGTGCAATTACTACTGGCTCGCCTATGGCTATGCTGACTGTCACGCCCGTTCCCACGGCTGACCTGCCCATGACCTTCATCACCACTGGGCCATGCGCGGGGTGCCTCGAGTCGCTGCATTGGCCCTGAAAGCTTATCTTTTTTAGTCTTCTGCGACGGCTCCGAGGGGGCGCGTCATTGGCGCAAGCGGCGGTGCGGTTCTTCCGCACCTAGTAGCCGATCGCGCCGGCTGCATGACGTGTGGGCCTAGATCCGCATGTTGTACCGTTGATTGTAGCGAAGCTGAGGGAGCGCACAACCATGGGGCGACTGCTCGCTTCCCGCGTGACGGTTCGCCTTCTTGACCACCGGTTTTGGCAAAAATGAGGCGGCGCCTAACCACGGGGTGGTTGCACGCTCCTTGTGCGGTGGTTCATCTTCCCGACCGCTGGTTGTTTCGAAAGTGAAGGGGTGCATATCCCCAGGGCGGTTGCACGCCCCTGTGTGGTGGTTTGCCTTCCTCACTCCTCGGGTCGGCCTATACGATGCACGGGGCCTGGCCCCCGTGTCATAGGGCGGAACCTTTGGTGCACCCCAGGAGGCTTTGCCCGTGGCACTCCGGGGCGCAAGAGGGGGACATCTCCCTTTAAAAAGGGATCGACCCCTCGGTAGAAGCCATGCCTTCTCCTCTTGCATCCTTCGTGCCCTCCCACCTTCTGGGCCTCTAGATGGGGCACGCCGATGTTCACTAGAGGGGAACGTGTCAGAGCCATCCCCTCCGGTGGTCCCATCGCCGGAGAGCTTGCGCTCACAGTTGGGCTGCCGATCTTGTCTTCCTTTTGCTGCTGTTAGAGGAGCGCAACCCCGTGGGGGTCGGTGCTCTTCCGTCATCACTCGGCTTCAAGGATTTTCATCATGCAGCCCGCCTACAGTCCCCTGCCAGTGGCCATTCAGAAGGATGACCACCAGCCTCGCAGTGGGGAGAAGCAAGCTGGGCTGCGGCTTCCTCCCCAGCCTTAGCTTCAAGGATGTTCATCATCCTTGCTGGGGCGGGGGGCGAGCCAAGTCAGGGCCCTTCCCTCCGCATGGGCTGGTGACCCGCTTCTTCCTCCAGCATTCGGTGGAGAAGGGTGTTCACCAGCCTTGCGGAGGAGGCAAACCTCGGCTACGCGGGGTCGGCTGGCTGTAGGCCATCAGCTGTAGCGTGTCCGGCCCTTTGGGCTGGATGGCTTCGGCGCCGCCTCCGACGCTGCCTCCTGCCGCTTTGGCCGGGGCGTGGCTGTCCGTTCACCGCACAGGCGATGGTCGCGCCGTGCGTGGGTCCGGCACATCCACCCCTTCTCCTGCCTGCTGGCCATACTGGGGGGATCGTACAAGACGTTGTGCGCCGCGGTGGTGGCGGCGGCATTCTTGGATGGTCTTGTCCTCACTCCCATTGGTTAGACAGGAGCGAGGACCCCTTCGTGCGTGCTGAAGCAGCCACCGCCGACTGGTACAGAGGTGGTCGCTGCCGCTGGTGAGGCTACCCCTTGCAGAGGTGGTTGCCTCCGCTGGCGAGGGCATCAGAGCCATCTGCCGCTGAGTCCCCGACTTTTTGGCTTTAATGGCCTCGTTGTCGCCCCTTGTAGGAGGACGGAGGCGAGGACCTTCTCGCAGTGGCGCTCACCCTGAGGTGGTCGCTGTTGCTAGCAAGCCGCATGGAGCGGAGGTCGTTGTCGCTGTTGGTGGAGAGGTGGTCGCTGTCGTCGGCGATCCATCGATGCAGAGGTTGCTCGGAGCCAACTTCTAGCATGACTCCTGCTGGTGCAGCATAGTTCATTCCTGCAGAAATGGAGCCAGGGCCCCGCTTGTAAGGGAATGTAATGACATATGCTTGCTCGGAAGCAAAATGTAATAACATATGTATACAGGATCTTAGCCTGAGAAGCCAAGTTGTGCGTCTGGACACCCTGGATGGTGGTTCTAGGTACTAGGACACCTGCCGCAGGGTGGTGGAGTGTGCAGGCCCACGGTACGGGACCAGGCTGAGCGGCTACACGGCTCTGGACTACCCCAGGAGACAAGCATCGCTTCTCTAGTTCTGGACCCCAAGCTATCGGACGCACAAGACTTATAGTTCCAAATACTAGGGCACCCATCACAGAGTGATGGAGTGTGCAGGATTTCGGGTACGGAACCAAGCTAACCGGCCACACAGGCTCTGGATCACCCCATGGAACGGGCATCTATTCTTTAGAACCGGCCCCCAGGCTTTTCCTATTTTTGTAAGGTACTTCTGAGTATTATTTATAAAGCAGTGTTTAACACTTATCTGTGCATCGCCCGTTCCTATTGTTGACTTCCCTTGGTATCTGGCCCCTCGCCTGGGGTGTAGGCTCGATGTATCGAGGTTTGGCTCCAGCGTATATGAAAGGATTGTCAACGACCTTCGGGAGGCAGCCTCGCTGAGACCTGGATCTGTACACAGCTTTAGTTTTAAAGAGCGTTAGTGATACACCCGTAGGACCTGCCATCTGACACTAGCCATCCTTTGACACATGCTCGGGACTTGCAGGGTCTAGCCTGAGGGAGCCAAGTTGTGCATCCGGACCCCCTGGATGGTGGTTCTAGATACTAGGACACCTGCCTTAGGGTGGTGGAGTGTGCAGGCCCACGGTACAGGACCAGGCTGAGCGGCTACACGGCTCCAGACCACCCCAGGAGGCAAGTATCTTTTTCTTAGTTCCGATCCCCAGGCTGCGGACCCACAGGACTTATAGCTCTAAGTACTAGAGTACCCGTCATGGAGTGGTGGAGTGTGCAGGGTTTCGGATACGAAACCAGGCTAATCGGCCACACAGGCTCCGGACCACCCCATGGAACGGGCTCCCGTTCTTCAGAGCCGCCCCCAGGCTGTTGGGCCCTCCTGCTTTCGCATAGAGGTCCTAAGCCGCAAGTATGGATGTTCAATTCAGATGTCAACATGCCTGATAGGATGGGAACTGGTCGGGTGGGTTAGCTAAAATATAATCCGAAAACTGCAGGAGAAGACCTTGGGGCAGTATGATAATATTATCATAGAGGTACATCTGAGAGGGTAGTTTTCTTTTATAACTTATCATGCATGGGTGCGGACCAACAGGCCGGGTTTATGGGGACAGACCCCACCAGGTTGGCGTGCACGTATGCGCTACCTAGTTACAAAAGGAAAAAACTTCGACCCCTCAGACTTGCTCTATAGATAAAACTTACAGAGATATTCCGGCACTGGGGGAGGCACTCCTTCAGTCGTAGCTAGATAGTTGCCCTCAGGTCGGGGGATTCCTATTACCATGAAGGGTCCTTCCCTGCTGGGGGAGTGTTGCGGAGCCCTAATTTGGTCTGGTACTTCCGTAAGATTAGGTCCCAACCCTGGGTCCCCATCTGCATTTGACAAAGGAGGCCCCGCTTTTGGCTGTGGTCATTCCTAGATGAACCTGTCAGAAATCTGGACCCATGGGAAGTCTAGATGGGTTTCCGGAGGAAGGCGGGCTTCAGCTCCATAGGCCGGGGGACATGGAGTCCCGTCGGTGGTTCGTCTAGTCGCCGCCATCAGAGTGGGAGTCCCTAGTGAAGATGTCCTTTAGGTCCCCCTCGAGCGACTAGTTCCTGAGGTCTCGCTCAGCCGCAGCTACCTCGTCGTCGTCGACCTTTTCCTTGCCAGGACGGCGACGAGGCGGAGAGCCGTCCTTGGAAGACTGCTCACGCCGCTCGCTGACGCGCCTTGCGAGATCAATGATGTCGCGACACTCCGCGGGACTGTGGCGACCGTTGGGGTGTACAGGGCATGAGCCGCTGCTACCCTTTTGTGGTCGTGGGCGCTTGTTGCGGTCGCCCCGACCCCCGGTCGCAACTGCAATGACCAGCACGGTTGACTGCGGCCTTTCATAGCCACGACCCTTCTTTTTCTTTTTGTCGTCCCGGGGGACGGCGCTCGAGCCACCTGTCTGGGTAACTCCGATTTGTGGGGCCGAATGCCATGCACGGCCCTCGGTGGCTCTGGCGCACTTGTCAGCCAGAGCGAAGAGCGTGGGGACAGTCTCCACATCATGTGTGGCCAGCTTCTCCAACATTTTCTTATCACGTACCCCCTGACGGAAGGTTGTGATGATGGAGGCATTGGAAATACGAGGAATAGTACCTTGTACCTTGGTGAAGCGGGAGATAAATGTCCGGAGGGTCTCTCCGGGCTCCTGCCTCACTGCGTGTAGGTGGGCCTCCACACCATGCTGCCGGTAAGCGCTGGCGAAGTTCGCAACGAACCATGCACAGAGCTCTTCCCAGGTGTAGATTGACCCTTGGGCAAGGTTCATGAGCCAAGTCCAGGCAGGCCCCGATAGGGCGACATGAAAATAGGTCACCATCACCGCGGTGTTTCCACCTGCTGCAGTGATGGCGGTGATGTACACCTGCAGGAACTCCGACGGGTTTGATGTTCCATCGTATTTTTCCGGTAGGTGCAGCCGGAACTTGGGCGGCCATGACGCCGCACGTAGATCGTCCGCGAGGGCGGCGCAGCCCACGCCGGCCAAGGGGACACCCGTTTGGGACCGGGCGCCCATTGGTGTATGCGGTGCTTCCGTAGCGAAATCTCGGTCGAGGTTGCGACCCTTGATGTTTTGTCAGTGCTCCCGCGCCCTTTCCAAAGAGATCCGGGCGTCCTCTCCCATACGCCTATGGTTGAGCTCTGCCCGGAGGTCGTCGGTCTGTGCTCCCCTTACGGAGGGCGAGCGTACAGACGCTGTCGCCTCGCGCTGGCGTCGGGATGACCGAGGCCTACACCTGGTCGAAGTGGAATGCGCCATGCCGAGTAGCCAGTCCACGTCGTCACGCCACTGTTTCATGGCCCCTGGCGAGGCCATGGAGCTAGGGGGTAGCGTAGCAACTCCCTGGCTGCAGACAACGCCGTAGGCGCTGCCCTCGACGGAGTCCGGGACGCCTGCACTGGCGTGTGTTGTTGTACGGCGTGTACGGCAACTGTCCCAGAGTCGGGGCAATCGGGTACTTGTGGCGCGGAGGATGCAACCTCTTAGTCCATCGCGAAATCTTATGAAGTTCCGGTGCGGTGCTCGATGATCCGCACCATCATGCTGAGCAAGAAAACAAGCAAAAACTTGAAGCCTAGCCCCTACCTGGCGCGCCAAATGTCGGAGAGGAATCTCCCCGGCCGGGTGGTGAATTGCACCTGCCCTAATGTCGGAGAGGAAATCTCCCCGGCCGGGTGGCGAATTGCACCCGCCCTAGATCCTAAAAAGAGGAGGGGCCTAAGCGTTTTGCTTGTTACGAGACTGGTGGATCAACACACGGGAGCACGCAAGGGTTTAGAGTGGTTCGGGCCGCCGGAGCGTAATACCCTACTCCACTGTATGATGTATTGCTTCAGGAGCTTGTATGAACTTGTGAGTGTCTGTCTAAGATTGGGTTTGTCTTGTAACGCCGCATGCCTCCCCTTTTATAGCCGAAGGGGGCATGCACAAAGGTACTGGACCCCGACATGTGGGCCTAGGGACATAACGGATATTGTACTTGGAGCCACAATCGTGTGCTGCTGAGGCGATCTTCTAGCGTCTGACACCCGAGATTTTCATATCCTCGGCGTGCAGGGGAGGCTTCTTGTAGAAGGGATGATGAGTACGGTGCACCGCTCGGCACGGGCGCACTGTTTGCCAACAGACCGGTCAGATGCGCCGCCTGCTGGATGACTCTGACGCCGCCTGCCATCGGATTGGACAGGAGGTATTAAATGCTGGGAGGGCGCGTCGCCTGCTGGCGTGGTGGCAGGCGGCGCGTCCTTTCAGCAATAAATGCAGAGGCCGCTCGGCTTGGTGGGCTTTATGCCAGGCTTGGCCCGTTGGTTTATGTGTCGGGCCACAAGCCACGCGGCAGCAGTGGGCAGTGCAGGACAAGGTCTGGACACGTGCCAGCACCAGACCCCTACCTACGCCGGGGTCCTCCTCGTCCCGGGACCTTGCCAACGCTGGGCCCTTCCAGGGGATCCGACATATCTTTTTGGGGCCCTGGACTTGTATGTATAGGGGTCCGGTGTCCTTCTGCGGGGGTCCGAACCTAGTGACGAACACCGAGATATACTCCCTTTCCTTGCCACGCGGCGCTCTTAGACCTGCCCATTGGGCACCATTCTCCATGTGGTCTTGAGGCGTTGCACGGGTGCGGCGGCTTTATGCAGTAGCAGGAGGTACCCCTAATTAAAGGTACTGACAACTGTTATATTATTTCAGCATCCATCTAATCTAAATACAACTATCAAAACTTGTTCTCAACCTTACCATCTTAGGACTGAACATCTTCGATCTCTCTCTCTCTCGCTGCTAATTCGTTTTCAAGAATAGGAAATGCGGTATTCTAAATTGCGGCACACAGCGTCGATCCGATAAGAGGTTATGGACAGGTTAAGATGTTTGGCTTCCTTCACACAGGATTTTTCCATTATTTGGAGAACGGCTTCCTTCAGTAGTAGAAGCCTGGCCGGACTCGATGGGCCAGGAGGCCACCCCTAGCTACTAGCGCGATGCTATGAACTACGGCGCACCGTATCGATCGACCTATATCGAGGGAGAGTGCTAGCTACGATCTACGAGGCGAGGCTACGACTACACGAGGATTGCCTGTGCCTGGTGCTGGTGGTGCATGTGGCATTTTCGCAGAGCCAACGCCGAGCTGAGTCGTGAGAGCACTAGCACAATAGCACTCCACTCTAGCAGTAGTGGTGTTTGCGCCTCCTCCAGGACTCCAGTCCAGCTAAAGCTAGCTTCCAGCAGTGGCACCGGCCCTATATAAGTGGGCGCAACTCGGCTTCCCCCGTTACATTTCACTCCACTCCATCTCCATCCCATCCCACACCGCGCTCCCGGCGTCTCTGCCTGTCCCTCTCAGTCATATCCCTCTCTGGCCAAAGGGTCGCCGGGACGCGGCTAGCCTGACAGAGACGTGCAGTGCAGGGGCTGCCCGGGCCACTGCCGCCTCACGCGGGCGCGCGATCGAGGTGACGGCGAGCTGCTGGCTAGCGCAGACAGTCGCGCGCGCGGGCGGTCGCTGTTGGTGGCGGGTGGAGGTGGTGGCGGTTACAGTGCGGGAAAGGGCACAGGCAGATCCAGGCATCCCAGGATTTCTGCCTCCACCCAGACTTTGCCCGCAATCCATCCGCGCTTTCCGCTCCGTCTCCGTGTCGTCCCTCTCGTTCCCCGGCCTGGGCGGTGAAAGCAAGATCGATCCAGCGTGCTGCTGCCTTGCTAGCTGCTGCTGAGTCCCTGACCTGGACGACAGCTGCTGCTTCTGCTAGCTGGTATATAAAGTGGAGGCAACCTACAGCTTGGTGGTGGTAAGCCCCCGAACCAAACTCATACATGTATGTTCTTCTCCTCTCTCTCTCTCTCTCTCTCTCTCTCTCTCTCATCTTGGCGTTTGTACCGAGAGTACGACTGAGTTACTAACTGTGTGGGTGAAGGGTGGTGCCTAGCTGATCGCCTGATCCATCTCGTCCGCCCGGGGCCCTGCCACGCACCTCTTGTAACCAAGCAGGGTTACAAGAGGTGCGCGTGGCAGGCTACTGTTCAGGAGCTGTGACTGTGAGTTTGTGTTCTTATAAGCGTCGTCGTTGGCTCTCGACCAGTGGACTCGATCTGGGCGAACTAGATATATTTGGCGTATGCATTGTTATTTTAGCTTCTTTCATTTGCTTAGTTATTGGATCGATGCTGCTGTGTGTAGTGCAGTGTGCCTGCCACCAGACGACACTGCCGGTTCCCAGCAACACTAGTAGCTCGGTAGCTAGGTTAATTATGCGCGTACATTCCTTAGCTAACTATTCCAAAATCCAAATTCATGTGCACCCCCAAATAAGGCCTAGAGTGTTTAATACCTCTGTTGTGTAAAATTAACTAGGTTAGACAACAGAGATCCATCATGTAGACGACAACGGAATAAGGCCTACTAGAGTGTTCCCAAATCATGTCTGAAATTTTGAACCATATTTCTTATGGAATTTCTACAAATAACTTCCAGTGTTTGAAGGAGCCAGATTCTCTTCTCTTGCATTGGTTTTTCCCCCTCATTACCGTACCTCCTTTTGTTTCATGGAGAGGATGTGTTTCAGTTTAATTAGGCTGATATATTAATAGGTTATTTTATGTCGTCGGAACGGACCCTCTATATATCTTCTGTAAATGTGTGTGTGCACCGCGCGTGCCTTTTCTTTTTTTCTCAATTTGAAAGATATATATATATATATATATATATATATATATATATATATATATATATATATATATATATATATATATATATATATATATATATGCAGGTGCATTTCGGTGTATTAATTTTCCTTTCTCCAGATATGTATTAATATGAACATTCCCAAATATTTGGTTTAATCTTTTCTAAAACTATTTTGCCATATAATCTATATCATCATATCTATCGGGGCAAAGAAATATCGTTTTTGCGCTAGCTGATGCATGTTCTTGCTGTTTCGGTTACATTTCTTTCAGCCCAAAGGTCCGCATGTGCACTGAGCTAGCTTCCTTGGTACAAAAGGAACCAAGAGAGCCAATGGATTAATCTTGTAATCGTATACATGATGAAAGTGTCTACTTTTTATCTACTGCCATGATTGCTCGCTTTTTTTTCCCCTGAAAATATCATCCCAGTGGAAATGAAATGAAACTTGTACTCCATTTGTTGGAAACAGAAATTTGTACCCACATATATATATTATCTTCAACCAATACCGTAATTATATTGGATATTATATGTGGAGTAGCGAGTAAGTTTTGGGGGAACAAAAAATTATTGCAGAGTTGAAACGGACAGATTTGTGCTCGTGATATGCGCCAACTGTGTGCTTCAAACTGGTGTCTGTATAGACATGGTTTGTGTACTCATGGTCATGGTATATATATGTGTGACTATAAGACGAGTAGCATGCACACATATATATGTGTGTGTGTGTGTGTGTTATCACCTGATTTGTGTGCTAAGTTTAGCTATCATGTAGCATTGGTTCTTCTCTATTAGAATTATTAAGGGTGTGTTTAGATTGGTTAGGGCTAGTTATTAGCTGATAGTAAAAATTAATATGGATTAGATAGGGTTGATCAGCTAGTTTGCTAACAACTAGTCGAAGGATTGGCTAAAAAAAATAGCTCACCTATTAATTACCTTCATGTTTGAATTTAATGTGGCTAAAAATTCTGGGTAATAATTATTAGCCCTATGCATCCAAATTAAACAGTCTAACGACTTAATCCTTTGCACCCTTTATCAATTGTTAATTAAGATTGATAAAGTATTTACTTGTGTCACTAGCTAAAAAAAGGTATTAACACGAGTAGCAAACCTTAGCATTGATGTGACATGCATACTAGTGTTGGCACCTACATTTATGTTGGTACTATAATAGCTCATTTTTCTCTCATACGGCTTCTTATTAGCATGAATATCGGGTGTCCACACTCTAGTAGAGCGTGTGGTATGACAAGCCAGGCAACCTTTTACGTGTGAGTGGCTATGAAAAACTAGTTTAAGTGCATCAGTGTGCATAGCACTGGCATGTTTAATTTGCTGATGAAACTTTGTACTGAATCTATGTCATGTTACTCCGTGTAGTTACTAGGGATCCTCTGATCGAAAGGATGGACACTTTCTCCCATGTCCCCCCTGGATTCCGTTTCCACCCCACCGACGAGGAGCTCGTCGATTACTACCTGAGGAACAAGGTGGCGTCCAACAAGATCGACCTTGACGTCATAAAAGACGTCGATCTGTACAAAATTGAGCCCTGGGATCTCCAAGGTAAGAAGTACATTAATTCTGAAACAAGTATATACATACATAGCTGCTGCTAAATAGACACATGCATTTTGGAATAATGGGCATGCAGAGAAGTGCAAGATCGGGACGGAGGAGCAGAACGAGTGGTACTTCTTCAGCCACAAGGACAAGAAGTACCCGACGGGCACCCGCACCAACCGGGCGACCACCGCCGGATTCTGGAAGGCGACGGGTCGCGACAAGCCCATCTACACCAAGAGCTGCCTCGTCGGCATGAGGAAGACGCTCGTCTTCTACAGGGGCCGCGCGCCCAACGGCCACAAGTCCGACTGGATCATGCACGAGTACCGCCTAGAGACCACCGAGAACGTGACCGCCGCCCCTGTACGTAAGCCTGCCGCCTGCCCGATCCCATACGATCCCTAGCTATCTAGCAAGCTGAACAACAAATCGTCCATGTGTGATCCATCGAGTCATTCATCGAGCATGCCATTCAGCTCAGCTGACGACAGCATTTCCTCCTGCTTGCACGTACGTACGTGGACGATGCACGAATTGGTCGTTCATCAGGAGGAAGGATGGGTGGTCTGCAGGGTGTTCATCAAGAAGCGAGTGGAGGCCGTGAGGCGGATGGCCGACGGCGCGCCGCCGTGGTTCGATGGCCACGTCCCCGGCGGCTTCATGGCGCCCGCGGGCCTTGGCTCGCCGAGGCAGCTGATGCACCACCTGCACCCAAACCCGGCAGCAGCGACGCTGCTGTACAGCGGCCAGCAGCTCTACCACTGCAAGCCGGAGCTGGAGTACCATCACCTTCTGCAGCCGAGCCAAGAGGCCCTGTTGCAGCAGCTCCCTCAGCTGGTGGAGAGCCCCAAGCCTCCTCCTCCTCCCGCCTTCATCGACCAAGGCAGCTGCAGCCTCCAGTCCCCCGACGAGGCTTCTGGGTACACCACCACCACGCCGCAGCAACCGCCGCCCCTGACGGAGGCCGCCTACATGGACGACGACTCGGTCACCGACTGGAGAGTGCTCGACAAGTTCGTCGCGTCTCAACTCTTCAGCCACGGCGACGGCACGGCGAAAGAGGCTGGTTACCCCAACCCGGCGCGGGCATTTCAGGCTGAGAACAAGCAGCCGGAAGAACCACTGGACTACGCCTCCACGTCTGCGTCTGGTGGCGGCGGCGAGGCGAACATGTGGAAATAGCGTATATATGCCGTATACAATTCATCTGCGAGTTTACCATATATATGCCTCCCAAACCTGATTTAGTGTACAAATATATAGCGTGCAATGCTTGTCATGCTGGCACATGATAATATACACATGCATGATAATAAACACGTAACCGAAGTGGTTATTATACACTGTATTATTTGTCATCAGGTCACAGGACCTGATGTTTAACAAGCTGAAAGCTGAAGCTAAGGAGCATCAGCAACTGACTTGACAATCCGTAAAAGTAGTCAAGCTGTCGATGGACGTCTATTTGCACGGTCCATCCAGACCGACAGATCTGGTGCTGCGGATGCATCAGCAATGTTTGTTAAAAATGGAGTGGAAAGTTTATTTAAGGTATATTCAACGGTCTTCCTAAATCAACTATACCTCACTCTCTATTTTAAACTTTATTTAACAGTTTAGTGTACAATACAAAACAGTGTTTTACACAACTATATATATATATATATATATATATATATATATATATATATTAGGAGCCCTGGGCTTCCAATAACTAAAGGAAGCCCAGGCCAGACAGTGCAATCCGGTCGAGCCGGACCAGGTCCAGACGTCTATAAAAGCTAGGGATTAATTTTTCACGCCCCATCTCGATTCATTAGCGACGGCGGTTGCCCGATAGCGCGCGCGGCGGTGGACCCTCGACCGGTGGTCGCGGCTCCCCGACCTCGATATGCGGTGGCGGCGGTTCCCAGGCCAATGGCGGCGGCCCCCGATCCAGATGGCGAGCGACGGCAGTGCTCTTGTGCGGTGGCAGCGGTTCCCAGGCCGGTGGCCGCAACTCCATTACCTCGACGCGCGGTGGCGGAGGTTCCTCGATCCGGAGTAGTGGCGGCGGTTCCCCGATCCAGAGGGCGAGCGACAGCGGTTCTCTTGTGCGGGCAAGCGGCGGCGTCCCCGAATTCGGCGGTCGTAAACCTATTTTTAGTGGCGTTTATCGTAAACCTATTTTTAGTGGCGTTTATCGTAAACCTATTTTTAGTGGCGTTTATCGTAACCGCCAGTGCTAGGGGCCAGTAAAAATCATCATTTTTACAGGCGGGTAACTGAAGACCGCCAGTGAAAATCGATTTTCACTGGCGGTTGACGTAATAAAACCGCCAGTGAAAATCGATTTTCACTGGCGGTCGACGTAATAAAACCACCAGTGCAAATCGTTTCCAGGAAACATAAAACATATTTTAAAAATATTAAAAACATTTATTTGTATTAGGACCACCCCACCCGCCAGTGCAAATCGTTTCCATTGCAAGTCGCGGCATTTTTCGCGCAAAATTCGCGCGCTACGCGGTTGTTAGTAATCGAACCGTAGACCTCACCCTCGCGCGTACCCTCCACTACCACTCCGTCTATGACATGGCTTGTGTCTAGTTTGTAGTTGTTTTCTCCACATATTATAACCATTTGAGTATAAATTGCTTATTTGAGACCCTAAACGAATTCAAATAAAAAAGTTGTCAACTACAAAGATAAATAACTTTTGAAGTTCTACAACTTTTATTTTGACACTTTTTTCATCCGAGGTAGTTTGCAAAATTTGAATTTTAAATTTGACATACTTAGATTCAATTTTTGAGAACCGAAATGAGTTCAAATAAAAAAGTTGTCAACTACAAAGTTTCATAACTTTTAGAGATCTACAACTTTTATTTTGGTGGTTTTGTCATACGAGATCGTTTGAAAAACTCGAAAAATTAAGGATAAAAATGATTTGTAGTGGCGGTTCCTTAAGAAAACCGCCACTAGAAATCGTATTTCTACTGGCGGTTCCTTAAGAAAACCGCCACTACAAATCATGGATTTCTACTGGCGGTTTTCTTAAGGAACCGCCACTAGAAATACGATTTCTAGTGGCGGTTTTCTTAAGGAACCGCCACTAGAAATAGCACAGTCGGTGGATAACCGGATCCGTCTGTAAAAATATATGGGTGCCGCAGGCTTTGAGCTCTTTTCTACTAGTGGAAGCCCCGAGGAGGCGGCACTTCCAAGGCTGGCGAGCAAGCGATGCCCGTCGACGTGCGAGCGACAGCGACGCATGAGGCGCGATGTTCGAGCGAGCGACGTCACGGAAGGCGCGAGATGCGCGCAGCGATGATCGCGCGTGACATCCTCCGATCCGGCGCAGTTTTCTTTTCGATTATTGTGTTTTATGCCTACCACATGTATTATTTACGCTAAAAACTGTACGATTTTATGCTTGAACACAGAGTTTGTATATCAGTTTACTGCATGCACATTGGAAAGACAATTCCTTGATTTATGTTGTTCGTAATTTGCGCGCATGCAATGGAAACTCCTACGATTTTGCTATAATTTTTGGATCTGTATAAAAATAGAAACCGCATGCATGCGGCTAACATATTTTTCGGATCTGTCATAAAAATAGGATCGTAATAACAACCTACTAAAGCTATCAACATTTAATTGACTTGGTATTTACGCTTATAATTGAGAGATTTTATGCTCAAAGCTTAAGGTTTTTACGCTCCACCCGGAGATGCGTCCACCAGTGAACAACATGCCAGATTTTTTACGCAGTGTAAGGAATTGCATAAATACCTACACCGTGTAGTATAATTTGTTTCAGTATACGTCATAAACTAGTTCTAATGCGTTTAGCTGCATGGCTGTTGGAGGGATCCTATATTTATGAATGAAATAAAACATTAAATGCGATTTTTTGTTTCTATGCATGCAATTCATTTTCTTTTATTGCATATTCTTTCCATCATAAATTCGTGTGCATGCAGTTGGTAGCAGATTTTTACGCAATATACCGAATTGCATAATTATCTACATAGTGTAGCATATTTAGTATCAGTATATATCATAAAATGATCATTACGAGTTTTAGTTGCATGTCTGTTGCAGCGATCCTAAATTTATGGAGGAAATAAAGTCTTTAAAATAGAAACTGTCACACATATCTTTCCTAAATTTACGCGCATGTAAGGGAACGTGTTTGACTCATGCATGTATTTTGCCATAATTTTTGGATCTGTTATAAAAATAGAAACTGCATGCATGCGGCTGCCATATTTTTTGAATCTGCCATAAAAATAGGATTGTAATAACAACCTACCAGCGCTATCAACCTCTCACATTGGCCAGATATTTACGCTTATAATTGAGAGATTTTATGGTTAAAACTTAAGGTTTTTACGCTCCAACCTGTACATGCGTCCACCAGTGAACAACATGCTAGATTTTTTTATGCAGTGTACCGAATTGCATAAATACCTACACCGTGTAGTATAATTAGTATAAGTATAAATCATAAACTAGTCTAATGTGTTTAGCTGCATGGTTGTTGGAGAGATACTATATTTATGAAGCAAATTAAACATTAAATACGATTTTTTGTTTCTATGCATGCAATTCATTTCCTTTCATTGCACATTATTTCCATCATAAATTCGTGCGCATGTAGCTGGTAACAGATTTTTACGCAGTATACCGAATTGCATAATTATCTACACAGTGTAGCATATTTAGTCTCAATATATATCATAAAATGGTCCTTACTTGTCTAGTTGTATGGCTGTTGCAGCGATCCTAAATTTATGGAGAAAATAAAGCATTTAAAAATAGAAACCGCCACATATTTTTTTCTAAATTTATGCGCATGCATTGGATCGTGTTTGACTTATGCATGCATTCCTTTTTTGCGCTAACAGACGTGGGGCAGGTGTCGAGGACCATAATTAGGGGTACCCCTGAGGTTCCTAAATCTCAGCTGGTAACCCCCATCAGCATAAAGCTGCAAAGGCCTGATAGATGCGATTAGATTAAGGATCCGTCCGTTCGAAGGACACGATCACGCCTCGCCCGAGCCTAGCCTCAGACAAGGGCAGCCAACCCCGGAGGATCTCCGTCTCGTCCGAGGCCCTACCTTCTCCAAGAAGCAACCCTGACCAAACCGCCACACCGACCGACCAAATCGCAGGGGCATTTAATGCAAAGGTGGCCTGACACCTTATCCTGGCGCGCGCCCTGCGGCCGACAGAGCTGAAGTGACCGCCGTCACTTCGCCACCCCACTGACCGGCCTGACAGGAAGACAGCGCCACCTGCGCCACTCCGACTGCAGCGCCGCCTGACAGAGTGAGGTTGACAGGCAGTCAGACCCGGCCGCAGACACCATAGGAAGCTCCGCCCGACCCCAGGGCTCGGACTCGGGCTAAGTCCCGGAAGACGGCGAACTCCGCTCCGCCCGACCCCAGGGCTCGGACTCGGGCTAAGTCCCGGAAGACGGCGAACTCCGCTCCGCCCAACCCCAGGGCTCGGACTCGGGCTAAGTCCCGGAAGACGGCGAACTCCGCTCCGCCCGACCCCAGGGCTCGGACTCGGGCTAAGCCCCCGAAGATGACGACTTCCGCCTCGCCCGACCCTAGGGCTCGGACTCTGCCCAGGCCTCAGCCGACCGACTCCGCCTCGCCCGACCCCGGGGGCTCGGACTCGGCCTCGATCACAGGAGACAGACTCGACTTCGGCTTTGGAGGAGCTTCCACGTCGCCCAGCCTAGGGCGCGGACTGGCCACGTCAACAGGAGGCGCCATCATCACCCTACCCCGAGCTGACTCGGACCTCGGGGGACAAGACCGACGTCCCATCTGGCTCGCTCTGCCAGATAGGCAATGATGGCATCCCCGCACGAACAATGACGATGGCGGCCCGCCGCCCCCTTACGGAAGCAGGCGGACGTCAGCAAGGACTCGACGGCTCCAACAGCTGTCCCTCCACCAGGCTTCAGCGCTCCTCCGACGGCCACGACATCACACCAACAGGGTGCCAATATCTCTCTGGCTGCCACAATGGCATGTACTTAGGGCGCTAGCTCTCCCCCGCTAGACACGTAGCACTCTGCTACACCCCCATTTGTACACCTGGATCCTCTCCTTGCGCCTATAAAAGGAAGGACCAGGGCCCTCTTAAAGAAGGTTGGTCGCGTGGGGACGAGGACGAGACGAAGGCGCTCGCGTGAGGCCGCTCGCTCCCTCTCCCGCGTGGACGCTTGTAACCCCCTACTGCAAGCGCACCCGACCTGGGCGCGGGACGAACACGAAGGCCGCGGGATTCCCCACGTCTCTCTCTCTCTCTCTCTCTCGCTCTCCCCCCTTCGCGCTCGCTCTCGCGCTCGACCCATCTGGGCTGGGGCACGCGGCAACATTCACTCGTCGGCATTAGGGACCCCCGGTCTCGAAACGCCAACAGTTGGCGCGCCAGGTAGGGGCCTGCTGCGTGTTGACGAATAGCTACCCGTCAAGCTCCAGATGGGCAGTCTCCAGCGACCTCTTCGACCCGGAACGGTGCTCCATTTCGGGAGCCTCGAGTTCATGTCTCTCGACGGCGGCTACGACATGATACTCCTTCCGCCGCGCGACGGCGACAACGGCGGCCAACGACCGGCATGCCGGCGGCGGAATCGACGACGTCTTCCCCACGTGGCGGAAGAGCAACCTTCGAGCTCGTCTCGTCGCCTTCCCCGCCGCCGGAGGAGACGACGTGGTCGCCAAGGCCAAGCAGGAGGCGGCGCCGCGTCGGCTGTCGGGCGAATCGACGACACCAACGCTCCGCCAAGGGGCGCGCCGGGCATCGACCTCGCGCCTGAGACGAAGGCGAGCGCCGTTTCCCCGCGACACGTCTACTCCAAGCGGACGGACGACGCCAGCACGCTCGCGAAGGACTTGCTGGACGTCACCCTCGTACCTGCGACGACGGCACAGTCTACTCCCGACGCGACACCATCACCGCCCGTCGACCAAAAGGTACCGACCGACTCCCATCTTGTACATTTTGGATCCGGCCTCGACCCACCGAGCTGCCCCGCTTCGGTGGGAGCCCTTATAGAGGCATGTCCAAACCCTTTTGGGCTTCGCATGCGGTCCCCTTGGGACCGACTGACGGACGTCTCGACCTACGGGCCCTCTGGGTCCGAGGAAGACCACGAACCCAGCTTCGGTTGGGATTTCTCTGGACTTGGCAACCCCTGTGCCATGCGGGACTTCATGACCGCATGCGACTACTGCCTTTCCGACTGTTCCGACGGTAGCCGCGGCTTCGGCGACGAAGACTGCGGCCCAAGTCGTGAATGTTTCCACGTCGATCTAGGAGGGCCCGCTGAAGGCAACCATCTTGGCATGTCGGCGGACGGTGATCCCCCTAGGCCGGTGGCTCGCGTTGACATCCCTCGGGAGCTAGCTGTGGTCCCAGTCCCTGCGGGGGGTCAGGTCACACAGCTCGAGCAAATCCGCGAGGTACCGGCCAGGCTCGACGAGGGAGCAGGAACGCTTGAGCCGATCCGCCGGGGCATCGGGCAGGCATGGGTAGTCCAACCTCCAGCCGGAGAAATACGTCATCTACCCCAGGGCTTCTAGCACCGCATCGCCGACGATGTCAGGGTCAGGTCGCCACCCACATCCAGTGGGGTAGGCCAGAACCTGGCTCCAGCAGCAATGCTCCTCCGTGCAATGCTGGAGCCATCAACTACCGAGGGGCGGCACATCCAAGGAGAGCTCAAGAATCTCCTGGAAGGCGCCGCGGTCCGACGGGCCGAGAGCTCTGCCTCCCGAGGGCAGGGCTACCCCTCGGAACATCATGCCGCGACTTCCCGCTTCATGCGGGAGGCCTCGGTCAACACTGGGCGCACGCGCCACACAGCGCCTGCGGCCCCGGATCGCCTCGGCAACGAGCGCCCTCGCCGCGACCGTCAGGCCCACCTCGACGAGAGGGTGCGCCGAGGCTATCACCCCAGGCGTGGGGGACGCTACGACAGCGGGGAGGATCGGAGTCCTTCGCCCAAACCACCTGGTCCGCAGGCCTTCAGTAGGGCCATACGACGTGCGCCTTTCCCGACCCGGTTCCGACCCCCGGCTACTATCACGAAGTACTCGGGGGAGACGAGACCAGAGCTGTGGCTCGCGGACTACCGGTTGGCCTGCCAATTGGGTGGAATGGACGATGACAACCTCATCATCCGCAACCTCCCCCTGTTCCTCTCCGACACCGCTCGCGCCTGGTTGGAGCACCTGCCTCTGGGGTAGATCTCCAACTGGGACGACCTAGTCCAAGCTTTCGCCGGCAATTTCCAGGGCACATACGTGCGCCCCGGGAACTCCTGGGACCTCCGAAGCTGCCAACAGCAGCCGGGAGAGTCTCTCCGGGACTACATCCGGCGATTCTCGAAGCAGCGCACCGAGCTGCCCAACGTCACCGACTCGGATGTCATCGGCACGTTCCTCGCTGGCACCACCTGCCGCGACCTGGTGAGCAAGCTGGGTCGCAAGACCCCCACCAGGGCGAGCGAGCTGATGGACATCGCCACCAAGTTCGCCTCTGGCCAGGAGGCGGTCGAGGCTATCTTCCGGAAGGACAAGCAGCCCCAGGGCCGCCCATCGGAAGATGCCCCCGAGGCGTCAACTCAGCACGGCGCCAAGAAGAAGGGCAAGAGGAAGTCGCAAGCGAAGCGCGACACAGCCGACTCGGACCTTGTCGCCGCCGCCGAGTACAAGTACCCTCGGAAACCTCAGGGAGGTGCCAACCTCTTCGACAAGATGCTCAAGGAGCCGTGCCCCTATCATCAGGGGCCCGTCAAGCACACCCTCGAGGAGTGCATCATGCTTCGGCGCCACTTCCATAGGGCCGGGCCGCCCACGGAGGGTGGCAGGGCCCACGACGACGACGATAGGAAGGAAGATCGCCAAGCAGGAGAGTTCCCCGAGGTCCGTGACTGCTTCATGATCTACGGTGGGCAAGCGGCGAATGCCTCGGCTCGGCACCGCAAACGAGAGCGCCGGGAGGTCTGTTCAGTGAAGGTGGCGGCGCCGGTCTACCTAGACTGGTCCGACAAGCCCATCACCTTCGACCGAGCCGACCACCCCGACCACGTGCCGAGCCCGGGGAAATACCCGCTCGTCGTCGACCCCGTCATCGGCGACGTCAGACTCACCAAGGTCCTCATGGACGGAGGCAGCAGCCTCAACATCATCTACGCCGAGACCCTCGGACTCCTGCGCATCGATCTGTCCTCCATCTGGGCGGGCGCTGCGCCCTTCCACGGGATCATTCCTAGGAAGCGCGTTCAGCCCCTCGGACAGCTCGACCTCCCTGTCTGCTTCGGAACACCCTCCAACTTCCGAAGGGAGACCCTGACGTTCGAAGTGGTCGGGTTCCGAGGAACCTACCACGCGGTACTGGGAAGACCGTGCTACGCGAAGTTCATGGCCGTCCCCAACTACACCTACCTGAAGCTCAAGATGCCGGGCCCCAATGGGGTCATCACCGTCGGCCCCACGTACAAACACGCGTTCGAATGCGACGTGGAGTGCGTGGAGTACACCGAGGCCCTCGCCGAGTCCGAGGCCCTCATCGCCGACCTGGAGAGCCTCCCCAAGGAGGTGCCTGACGTGAAGCGTCACGCCGGCAACTTTGAGCCAGCAGAGACGGTCAAGTCCGTCCCTCTCGACCCCGTCAACGACAACTCCAAGCAAGTCCGGATCGGCTCCAAGCTCAATCCCAAATAGGAAACAGTGCTCGTCGACTTTCTCCGCGCGAACGCCGACGTCTTCGCGTGGAGTCCCTCGGACATGCCCGGCATACCGAGGGATGTCGCCGAGCACTCACTGGACATCCGGGCCGGAGCCCGACCCGTCAAGCAGCCTCTGCGCCGATTCGACGAGGAGAAGCGCAGAGCCATAGGCGAGGAGATCCACAAGCTGATGGCGGCAGGGTTCATCAAAGAGGTATTCCCTCCTGAATGGCTTGCCAACCCTGTGCTTGTGAGAAAGAAAGGGGGGAAATGGCGGATGTGCGTAGACTACACTGGTCTGAACAAAGCATGTCCGAAGGTTCCCTACCCTCTGCCTCGCATCGATCAAATCATGGACTCCACTGCTGGGTGCCAAACCCTGTCTTTCCTCGATGCCTACTCAGGGTATCACCAAATCAGGATGAAAGAGTCCGACCAGCTCGCGACTTCTTTCATCACACCCTTCGGCATGTACTGCTATATCACCATGCCGTTTGGTTTGAGGAATGCGGGTGCAACGTACCAGCGGTGCATGAACCATGTGTTCGGCAAACACATCGGCCACATGGTCGAGGCCTACGTCGATGACATCGTAGTCAAGACAAGAAAGGCCTCTGACCTCCTTTCCGACCTTGAAGTGACATTCCAATGTCTCAAGGCGAAAGGCGTCAAGCTTAATCCCGAAAAGTGCGCCTTCGGGACGCCCCGAGGCGTGCTCTTAGGGTTCATCGTCTCCGAGCAGGGCATCGAAGCCAACCCGGAGAAGATCTCAGCTATCACCGGCATGGGGCCCATAAGGACTGAAGGGCGTACAGAGGGTCATGGGATGTCTCGCGGCTCTGAGCCGCTTCATCTCACGCCTCGGCGAAAAGAGGTCTGCCCCTGTACCGCCTCTTAAGGAAGGCAGAGTGCTTCACATGGACCCCCGAGGCCGAGGAGGCCCTCGGAAACCTGAAGGCGCTCCTGACGAAGGCGCCTATCTTGGTGCCCCCAACCGCTGGAGAAGCCATCCTAGTCTACGTCGCCGCAACCACTCAGGTGGTTAGCGCCGCGATTGTGGTCGCTGATGAAGACAGGGGCAGGCGCGGGCCTGCTCTTCGTCTCGCCCCTCGGGAAGCACATACGCTATGTGCTACGTCTCCATTTCCCGACGTCCAACAATGTGGCCAAGTATGAGGCTCTGGTCAATGGGTTGCGGATCGCCATCGAGCTAGGGGTCCGACGCCTCGACGCTCGCGGTGACTCGCAGCTCGTCATCGACCAAGTCATGAAGAACTCCCACTGCCGCGACCCGAAGATGGAGGCCTATTGCGATGAGGTTCGGCGCCTGGAAGACAAGTTCTACGGGCTCGAGCTCAACCACATCGCCCGACGCTACAACGAGACTGCAGACGAGCTGGCTAAGATAGCCTCGGGGCAGACAACGGTTCCCCCGGACGTTTTCTCCTGAGACCTACATCAACCCTCAGTCAAGGCTGACGACTCGCCCGAGCCCGAGAAGACCTCGGCCTAGCCCGAGGCACCCTCGGCCGAGCCCGAGGCACCCTCGGCTCCGCTTGAGGCACCCTCGGCCCTCGAGGGTGAGGCACTGCGCGTCGAGGAGGAGCGAAGCGGGGCCACGCCTAATCGAAACTGGCAGACCCCGTACCTGCAATATCTCCGCCGAGGGGAACTACCCCTGACCAAGCTGAGGCTCGGCGATTGGCAAGGCGTGCCAAGTCGTTCGTCCTACTGGGGGACGGCGAGGAGCTCTACCACCACAGCCCTTCAGGCATCCTCCAGCGATGCATCTCCGTCACCGAAGGTTAGGAACTCCTTCAAGAGATACACTCGGGGGCTTGCGGCCATCACGCAGCACCTCGAGCACTCGTCGGAAATGCTTTCGGACAAGGTTTCTACTGGCCAACGGCGGTGGCCGACGCCACTAGAATTGTCCGCACCTGCGAAGGGTGTCAGTTCTACGCAAGGCAGACCCACCTGCCCGCTCAGGCTCTGCAGACCATACCCATCACCTGGCCTTTTGCTGTATGGGGTCTGGACCTCGTCGGCCCCTTGCAGAAGGCACCCGGGGGCTACACGCACCTGTTGGTCGCCATCGAAAAATTCTCCAAATGGATCGAGGTCCGACCCCTAAACAGCATCAGGTCCGAGCAGGCGGTGGCGTTCTTCACCAACATCATCCATCGTTTCGGGGTCCCGAACTCCATCATCACCGACAACGGCACCCAGTTCACCGGCAGAAAGTTCCTGGACTTCTGCGAGGATCACCACATTCGGTGGACTGGGCCGTCGTAGCTCATCCCATGACAAATGGGCAAGTGGAGCGTGCCAACGGCATGATCCTACAAGGACTCAAACCTCGGATCTACAACGACCTCAACAAGTTCGGCAAGCGATGGATGAAGGAACTCCCTTCGGTGGTCTGGAGCCTGAGGACAACACCGAGCCGAGCCACGGGCTTCACGCCGTTCTTTCTAGTCTATGGGGCCGAGGCCATCTTGCCCATAGACTTAGAATACGGTTCCCCGAGGACGAGGGCCTACGCTGATCAAAGCAACCAAGCTAGCCGAGAAGACTCACTGGATCAGCTGGAAGAGGCTCGGGACAGGGCCTTACTACACTCGGCACGGTACCAGCAGTCCATGCGACGCTACCATGCCCGAGGGGTCCGGTCCCGAGACCTCCAGGTGGGCGATCTGGTGCTTCGGCTGCGACAAGATGCCCGAGGGTGGCACAAGCTCACGCCCCCCTGGGAGGGGCCATTCATCATCGCCAAGGTTCTGAAGCCCGGAACGTACAAGCTGGCCAATAGTCAAGGCGAGGTCTACGGCAACGCTTGGAACATCCAACAGCTACGTCGCTTCTACCCTTAAGCTGTTTCCAAGTTGTTCATATACCTTGCTCCTGCGCAAAGTTTAGTCATCAAGGAAGGGTCAACCTTGCCTCGGCAAAGTCCGACCCTCCCTCGGGGGCTAAAAAGGGGGCAACCCCCTCTGCGTCGAATTTTCTCTTCGAAAAAAAAGATCTTTTCTGCCAGAGTATCTTTCGCGCTTTTTGGCTACTTCGAAAGTGGATCCCAAAAACGATGGAGTACACGTAAGCAGAAAAGGCTGACCGAGCCGAGGGACTCCTATGCCTTCGGGGTACGGATACCTCACTCATCACCTTCTGCGATAAGTAACTCGCGCTCGGATAAGTAACTAAGCAAGGGAGGCCTCGGGCAATAAGGTCGGCCGAGCCGAGGGACTCCTATGCCTCCGGGATACGGATACCTCGCTCGTCACCTTTACATGGGGTGACCCGCGCTTGGTGAAGCGGTTCAAGCAAACAACAGACGAGTCTTAGCGCTCGAAAATGAGAAACAAACACGGCTCCGCGCCGAAACTACATACATGTTCAGGCCCCGAAAGCCACAACGAACAGACATTGGCACACAAGGTGCCATTACAAACGGAACTCCAGTTCCGCCCCTCCGCGGGTACGAACAACCCCCGTACCAGGGGGCCCGCGGAGCGACGAACTCCAAGCGGCTCACCGCCGCCCGCCCCGACGAGCTGCAGCAACGGCTTCCGGGCAAGTGCCACGGCGGAAGGGTTCTCGCCCACCGAGGACGAGAACTAGCCATTCAGGCCAGGGGTTCGCCCTCGCCGGGGCCGCCCCAGAACATGAGCACCGCCCTTGCAATGTGCAGCGCGCAGGGCGATCCTCTGGTGTGGTCGTCGGTGCGAGGAAGACCCGGACGCGGCCGGCCCGCACGCGGTGCGGCCATCGTCCGGACAGAGGACGGAATGCTGCACCCCAGCTGGGCAGCAGCAGTTCGCCTTCCCCGGCATGGCCAGAGGAATTCTCCATGGGGCTGACGAGGACCTTTCTCCCCCGAACAACGGGGCAAGAAAAGGGTACCCGACCCACGCGGAGACGACCTCCCGCTCGGCGCGCTCCTCTGCCTCGGCCCGGATGACGAAAATCCTTGAGACTGAGGGCGAGGCAGAGGCCGCGGCCTGGTTTGCTTCCCCCCACCAGACCAACCATTGGTGAGGGGATGCGGCCAGGCTGCTTGACGAAAATCCTTGAAGCCGAACAATGGCTGAAAGGTACCAACACCCATGGAGACGCGTTCCTCCAACGACAAAGCGGGAAGGCTGCAAGCGTCCCCCATCCGGGGGCTTGGAAGGAGGAGAGACACGATGCATAAGGGAAGCACGAAGGCATGGTCGCTTTCCAAGGGGGTCGCCCTCCTTTTAAAGGCGACTCTCCCCACTTACGTCCTCAGCCATCACGGGCCGAGTCTTCTCCAGCACGCTTCGAGGTCCTCCCCTACAGCGCGGGGGCTGGGGCCCATGCATCATGCAAGCTGCCCCAAGGCAGAAGGAGCCAAACCGCCGCGCGAGGCGCGCGTAACTGCCCAGCGGTTACAGGCGCTCCTCCACTTTTGCCCAGACCAGCGGGCGAAAGGGCGGACCACCATGCAGGCGGCATGCAACCGTGCCAAGTGGGCGCGCCCCTTCGACTCCAACGGGCCCAGCATGGAGATCCAGGCCCACGCGTCGTGCAACCGGCGCGCCGGTTGCCACGCGCAAGCAACTGCACCGCCGCTCACGCCACTACCGCGCCTCCTCGACTACGGGGTCAAGACCGTGACTCGAGGCAACCCAGCGGCGCCAGCCTGGCGCGACGGTCAAAGGCGGTCAAAAATGGGCCGACAGTAATGGCGGTGGCAGGCGGGCAGGGGCACCGGTCAAGTCGTCTGCAAGCTCACGTCCCCTCCAGGGACAGTGGGAGAACTCTCTCTCACGGCGTGAAGACGACGCGCCCGTGATCTGTACCTCGAACAGCTCGCGCGCGCGCAACGGCTACCCCGTGAAACACTCGTCCCGTCGCATTAACTCCATGGCAGGACACACGGCGCTTCGGCAGGAGAAGCGAGCGACGCTCCACCTTCGCCACAATAACCACATCGAAAAAAGGTACGCCACGTCGTTCAATTTCGCATCCTTTTCCCTTTTTCCTCTTTCTCTCTCTTGCAACAGGGACCGGGAAAGGGGGAAACCCCGGAAAGGATCCTTCCCCGTGAAGGAACCAGGCTCCGAGCCTCCCTACTGATCAGAGGTTCGAAGGCTGGCCCCCGAAGGGTTCGACAACCGCCTCAGATCGCGTGGGCTCTACACCCACTACTGGTCAGGGGTTCGAAGGTCGGCCCCTCGAAAGGGTTCAACGACCGCCTCAGGCTACTCGGGCTCCGCGCCCATTACTGATCAGGGGTTCGAAGGCTGGCCCCTGAAGGGTTCACAGTCGCCTTAGACGTAGAGCGAGGGATGACCAGGGGTACGTTCGATACATAACCAAGGCTCGGGCTATGCTCCCGAGGTACCCTAGGACATTTCCGAGACCAGCGGGAGCGATCCTGTAACAGAATCCCATCGAAGGGAGGCATCGAGCCCTCGGACCCCGTCGCCAGGGGACCGGGTCTGGCAGGTCACCCGCAGGTACTTTTGGGCACGCCTCCGGGCCACAGCCGACCCCTAACGAATGGGGCACGGGCGTCCACTCGGATCACCCGTTCGCAGCTCACTGGAGACACCATGTTCGTCGCCCATCGAGGGCAACATGGCGCTTTCCCCCCTCCTCCTTGCGGAAAGGCGACGCAGGGGCGTATGTAAAAAAGTCGGGTCTGTCCTTGATCGTCCTCTCGCTCTGTGCGGAGGCTCGGGGGCTGCTCTCGCAAACTAGGTTCCGGCCAAACCGTTGACAGTATCAACATACTAGCCCGAGAACTTGAGACTCGACGGTGCACCCGGGCTACGGCCAGCTCGCATGAGGGAACGACCAGACCAGCCGAGCCATCACTTGAGGCATTAAGACCTCGAAGGAGTCAAACCACTCCTCCGAGGCCTCGGGGGCTACACCTGGCGGGTGCGCTCGCGCGCCCCCGCCGGAACGAACAGCGACCGAGAAAGGCTGGTCCCCTTACAAAAAAGTGCGACAAAAGCCTCCAAGCGAGCGTTAACACTCCCTTGGAGGCTCGGGGGCTACTGTCGGGGACCATAATTAGGAGTACCTCTGAGGTTCCTAAATCTTAGCTGGTAACCCCCATCAGCATAAAGCTGCAAAGGCCTGATGGGTGCGATTAGATTAAGGATCCGTCCGTTCGAAGGACGCGATCATGCCTCGCCCGAGCCTAGCCTCGGACAAGGGCAGCCAACCCCGGAGGATCTCCGTCTTGTCCGAGGCCCTACCTTCGCCAAGAAGCAACCCTGACCAAACCGCCACACCGACCGACCAAATCGCAGGGGCATTTAATGCAAAGGTGGCATGACACCTTATCCTGGCGCGCGCCCTGCGGCCGACAGAGCTGAAGTGACCGCCGTCGCTTCGCCACCCCACTGACCGGCCTGACAGGAAGACAGCGCCACCTGCGCCACTCCGACTGCAGCGCCGCCTGACAGAGTGAGGTTGACAGGCAGTCAGACCCGGCCGCAGACACCATAGGAAGCTCCGCCTGACCCCAGGGCTCGGACTCGTGCTAAGTCCTGGAAGACGGTGAACTCCGCTCCGCCCGACCCCAGGGCTCGGACTCGGGCTAAGTCCCGGAAGACGGCGAACTCCGCTCCGCCCGACCCCAGGGCTCGGACTCGGGCTAAGTCCCGGAAGACGGCGAACTCTGCTCCGCCCGACCCTAGGGCTCGGACTCGATGTAACACCTACTTTGTAGATGCTAGGAATAATATCAATAGAGAAACATTTTCTCTTTATGTGAGTTTGATCTTTATTCATCATCATATGAGAACACCATGTCCAAGAACAATTAATAAAGAGATATGCTACTAAATTGTTGCATCATGCTGGATATTTTATTTTTGGTGTGCATTTTGTGACAAGGAAAATATTAAGGACCAAAAGGGAATTTAAAACCTAAAAAGAAATACTTGGAAAATAGAGAAGAGGAAGGAATATTATTCAATACAAATAAAATTATCATTAAAATCACTTCATTACAGTTGATATGATCAAAACAAATAATTAGCCAGTATATAAAAGTGCCACAAAGTTTGAATTTGGATTGAAGTTTGAATTTGAAAAGAGAAATGAAAAAGAAAAACAGAAAATGAAAAAGAAAAAGATAAAAGAGTTACCTGGGCCGACTTCCACCTATTCGGCCCACTAGGCCTTCTTCACGCCGCGCGCTTGCCCTTTTGCGCCGACACCGCGAGGCCACCGGGCAGACTCTCTTCACTCGCGCGTGCGTCAGCGGGGACACCGACTGGTGGGCCCACGTTCTCAGCCTCAGGTCTACCGCGCGGCTGATGCTCTGTCTGGCTGACCGTTGGGGCCTACTTGTCATCCATCCCCTTCGCCCTCGCCGTCAACGGACTCCGCGCGCTTCGCGTCGAACTCGCCGGGGATCTCGGAGCTATTGCGACCCGTCCCTATCCCGAGCCGGGTCTCCTGGAGATAAGTAGGAATATCCCCTCTCCTCTGCTCCTTCCCAACCTCCACTCCCCTCTTGCGCGTTTACCAGAGCGATCGGGCGCTGCCATTGCCGTGCCGCGTGAGCTGGTGGCTCGCCGTCGTGGACGCTTCGCCGTCGTTCTAGTGAAGGCAGGGAGTCTTGGCGACGCGCCTTGTCGCGGGAAACGTGTCAGTAGCTGATTGGAGTCTGGAGGGCAGTGTGGATCAACCGAATTCCTCGCCATGGCCGAGGACCCTCGGTTGGGCCGCCGAGCGTCGTGGGCAGTGCTTCTTCGCGGGCGATTCTCGGTAAGCAATCCACCCAGAGCTTCGTGCTTGTTCTCGCTTCGTGTAGCTGTTTTGATAGGGGCGATTCGAGCGTTGGCGCGGTAGGAATTGCTCGTCGGACGTCTTAGCGCCGCCGCGGGCCGCCATGCTCCGTGGCGGGAGCTCGTCACGGTCTCGCGGTGGGTAGTGATGCCACGATTGGGTTTGGCATGGGCTCCTCCTTGTGTGGTGCCTACCCAACTGGGTGTGGGTGCGCGGCATGGCCGGACCGTTGCGCGGCGATGCGTTCTCCGCCGCGGGGTCGGGGCGGCGCCGCCTCAGTCCGGCGACGCGTGGGAAGAAGAGCGGTCTGCCGTTGATCTCACAGCGAACGGCGGAGATCATATCAATGGATACCCCTTCGTCGTTTTAAATCCTGATCGTCGATGCGCGATCCTTCGGCCCGGACGCTGCGAACCCTTCATTAAACCCAGTCCGCGGATCTCGGATCCGACGGCTGTTGTCGCGTACCGCTTCAATCCATTGGGGATCTAATCTGGGCCACAGAACCGTAATCGTGCGGCTCAGATCAAACAATACCTCTTCGGATGGACAGTTTTCATATGAGCCCTCGGGTTTTAATGGAATTAACCCGCCGTCCACTGATCCTGTGCGCTGTGTCTGTATAAATTTATACCGTGACCCCTGGGTTTCTCCAGAATTGAGGCCCAGTCCAGGACTTTATAAAACCAGAGAAAATGATTATTAAATAGATTTTTAATAGGAAAATAATTGCTAGAACTTTATAAATTCATAGAAAATTCATACTAACTCCAAATTAATTCATTCCAGTTCCTAAAATTTTGTAATTTTATCCTCTTTCACTTAGTGTCTCTGTTTTGGCATAAAAACAGTAAGGAAATTTATTTATCACTTAACCCTATTTAAAGCACATAAAACCTTTGAAAATGCATAACTTAAAATCTATAACTCAGAAAAATATGATTTCTGTTCCTAGGATTTTATTTTAATATGTAGAATATCTCTGTGCATTTTGTTTATATGTTTGGTGTAATGTTAATTTCTCTATATGCACTGTGCTTGTTTGTATTGTGGCGAGTAGAAGAGCCCGTTGCTGAGGATCCCGGTGAGCAGCAGGTTGAGGTAGCTGAGCAGGAGCTCATTGAAGGCAAGTTGTGCCCTTGACCACTTTTTACCCAATAATGTTCTTTAATATCACTTATCCATGCATAGGTTAATTTTGATGGGACCCAATAGGATTCCCCAGATTGTTTATCTCATTACCTTGTTTACCCCTGAATCACCTGGGTAGTTTTTGCTATTGCTTTACATGGTTTTGGGATAATTATTTATTACCTCTATGTTCCAATTCTTGTTGTTATTCTGTTTATGTTCATGATGTTATCATTAATGTTAATTGGAACATAGAGCTTAACTTGAGAACCACGTGCCACCACAAGGGTGGAATGGGACGCCCTTGGCTGACTAATTAGGAAAGCTAGTGGAAGACTACCTTACCCGAAAGGGGCAAGGGCAGTAGGGGAGAGGTCAGTGCGGGGAGGTCCCTGGTTGATTTTGCTGCGATGGCTATCAGCCAGGAACCCTTTACTGGATCTTCCCATAAACTGTAGCGGGTTTTCGGAAGCTAGTGGAACTTTGTAAAGGCCTCGTAGTGTTGCCCTGCCGTGCTTCCTAGGTAGAGGTATATGGGATTCATGACCCCTTGGCAGATGGGTAACATGACTTGTGGGTAAAGGGTACAACCTCTGCAGAGTGTAAAACTGGTATACTAGCCGAGCTCACGGTCATGAGCGGCTCAGGACTCTCTGATGTTTAATTATGGAACTTAAATTAAATTTTGTCATTTGCATTGCATGGGTTTATTATTAATTTTGTTCTATTACTTTACTTATGGTTTGGTATTTACTTACACTTAGTAACTGCTAATAAAATTTTGACCAACTACTTAAAAGCAATGCTCAGCTTTAACCCCTGTCTTGGATTTAGCCTTACACATCACATGAACTCACACCTTTGTGAGTTTATGTCCACTGGTTCCCCACAACTTGTTGAGCTATGATCATGTGTGAGCTCACCCTTGCTGTCTCACACCCCCCCCACAGGAGATGATCAGGTGGTTCAGGAGGAGCCGCCTAACACTGAGGAGTTCGATCTGATCTAGGTGGCGTTTCCCAGTCGACATCTGCGCCGACGATCCTTAGTTTGTTTTATCTTTATTACTTTATTTTGTAATAAGTCTTCCGCTATGTAATAAATACTCTGATGTTAATGACATTTATCTCTATACACTCTGTTATTATATATGTTGTCTTCTTGGCGCATGTATGAGATGCACCCGGCTTTGTTCTTTAAAACCGGGTGTTACAGAAGTGGTATCAGAGGAAATGTTGACTGTAGGACGAAACCTAGATAGAATGGATAAACCCTTACCTACTTATCTCACTCTGATTCATTCTACACTCACCTTACTCTGATTCTTTCTACACTTATCTTGATCCTGTCTCACCTTCTACTGTTCTACTCTGATCCTTCTTACCTTTGCTACTCTGAGACAAGATGGATTTCAAACCTTGGAATCCCTACCCCTGTGACATTTCTAAGAGATAGGGAACCTAAGACAAAATTAAAACTATTTTCTATATTTAAAAAGGTTGTTTGATTGTGCTGATGCTAAATGCCTGATTTGCTTCTTTGATTGATTGAACTATGGACATCTTAGTATGTACCACCATAAGGTATTGAATTAGCTAGGATATGTAAAATATTAATCTGCTTAGCTAAAAAAAGTCCCCCAAAGTAACCTGATTTGTAAATACCTGCCTTGCCTATTATTTTCTTACCATATGTATCTAACTCAGATGGTCAATACCAGGCGGGGTGGTGGAATTGACTTGCCTCCTAACCAACACACTCGAAGACAACCTCAACCACAACCTGCGGGGATGAATCCTCCCAATCCTCCACCAGGCGGAGTTGACCCACTGGTTGCTGCTCAGATGGCGGTGATGCAGCAGATGGCAGATACTATGGCTGATATGCGTGCTCAGATGCAGCAAGAACGCCAGGAGATGCGTCAAGAAAGAGAGGATATACGACAGGAGTTGCGCCAGGAGCGAGATGAGATACGCCAGGAAAGGAGGGCGCAACAACAGCAGCTGCAACAGCAAATGCAACAACAACAGCAGCAAGTGCCACTGCCTCCACCACCACCACCAGTTCCACCTCGAGACAAGCATAGGGAGTTCATGAGCCATAAGCCACCCACATTTGCAAGCTCACCTGATCCACTGGACGCGGATGATTGGCTAAAAGCAATTGAGAAGATGCTGAATATTGCACAGTGCACGGACCGGGAGAAGGTTTTATATGCTTCTGGACGTCTGATTGGTCCTGCTGCTGACTGGTGGGACTCTTATACTGCTGCCCACGATGCTGCTGATACTATTACCTGGGCAGAGTTCAGTACACAATTCAGGAACTATCATATTCCAGCTGGGATGATAAAGATCAAGAAGAAGGAATTTCTGTCGCTGAAGCAAGGAAGTATGTCAGTCAGCGAGTACAGAGACAAGTTTATTCAGCTATCCAGATATGCCCCTGAAGAAGTTGCTGAAGACGAGAGGAAGCAGGAGCATTTCATTGAAGGACTTAATGGACCACTGCAGTATGCTCTAGTGGCACACACATTTCCATCATTTCAGAGGCTGCTTGATAAGGCACTGGCTATTGAACACAAGCGTGTTCAACTGGGAGATTTGAAGAGGAAGGCAATATCTCAAGGACAAGGAAGCAGCAGTGTTCGTCCTCGTTACAGTTCACCACAGGGTACACCGACTCGACCCGGAGGACCACGCCCAGTTCCGCAATCACCACTGAGGACTCCACCCCCTCGACAGGCTACCCCTACTGGCACCCCGACGAAGTTTTCAGGACAGAGTCCGGGCACTCAATGTTACAAGTGTGGGAAGATTGGTCATTATGCAAATGTCTGCCCACAGAGGATTGCTACTACTCCAGTTCAGAACAGGCAGCAAACTCCAGGAACTGGCAAGGGATATTCTATTGCCAAGGTTAATCAAGTCAGCGTTGATGCTACTCCGGATGGAGGGGACCTCGTAATTGGTATGTTTTATGTTAATGCAATTCCTGCAACCATATTATTTGATTCTGGTGCTACACATTCATTCATGTCTGCTCGTTATGCCAACACAAATGAAATACCACTGCTAAATATGAGAAAACCCCTGATAGTAATTACACCTAAAGGGCATGTTGAGGCAAATCAAATGACACGTAGATTGACATTAACTATTATGGGTAGAGAATTTGGAGCTACTGCTATAATATTGGAATCAAGCAGTATAGATTTAATCCTTGGTATGTCATGGCTAAGAAAGGCAAAGGCCGTTATAGCATGTGGTAGAGGTACCGTAGAACTCACTACTACTAAAGGAGAAAGGTTTCAAGTTAACATTGCAGTAACCTCCTCATCTATGCGTGCAATGTTCTTCATGCCTAAGGAGTTTGTTGGTGACAATATCCGGGTGGTTAGAGATTTTCCGGATGTCTTTCCAGAGGAGTTGCCAGGAATGCCACCTGAAAGAGAAGTTGAGTTTGTTATTGATCTCTTACCTGGAACCGCCCCTATTTCCAAACGGCCATATAGGATGTCCGTAGAAGAGCTGAAGGAACTTAAGAAGCAGTTAACTGAGTTACAAGAGGCTGGGTACATTCGTCCGAGTTCCTCACCTTGGGGAGCACCGGTCTTGTTTGTACAAAAGAAGGATGGATCGCAACGGATGTGTGTGGATTATAGATCTCTTAATGATGTTACAGTGAAGAACAAGTATTCGTTGCCCCGTATTGAAGATTTGTTTGATCAAATGAGAGGTGCTAGAGTATTTTCGAAGATTGATCTCCGATCCGGTTATCATCAGATGAGGATTAGACCATCGGATATTCCCAAGACGGCTTTCTCGACTAGATATGGATTATATGAGTTCACAGTTATGTCGTTTGGATTGACTAACGCACCAGCCTATTTTATGAACTTAATGAACAAGGTGTTTATGGAGTATTTGGATAGATTCGTCGTGGTATTCATCGACGATATTCTTATTTATTCTCAGAGTGATAGTGATCACGAGGAACATCTAAGGATGGTGCTACAGAAGCTTCGAGATAACCAGCTATATGCCAAGTTCAGCAAGTGCGAGTTTTGGATTGGCGAGGTGCCATTTCTTGGACATATTATTTCTAATGGAGGAATATCAGTGGATCCTGCTAAGGTTAAGGAGATAATGGAGTGGAAAGTACCCACTACAGTTACTGAGATTCGGAGTTTCTTGGGATTAGCTGGATATTATCGGAGGTTTATCGAAGGATTCTCTAAGATTGCTAAGCCGATGACTTCGCTTTTGGAGAAAGGAAAAGAATTTAAGTGGGACGAGAAGTGTCAAGACAGCTTTGATCTATTGAAGAAGAGATTGATGTCGCCACCAGTATTGGTTATGCCAGACCTACAGAAAGGATTTGACATCTATTGCGATGCATGTGGCCAAGGCTTAGGATGTGTGCTCATGCAAGAAGGACATGTAATTGCTTATGCTTCCCGTCAGTTGCGGAGACATGAATTGAACTACCCCACTCATGACTTGGAATTGGCAGCCGTTGTGCATGCACTTAAGATTTGGAGACATTATATCATGGGGACCAAGTGCCAAGTGTATACGGATCATAAGAGTTTGAAGTATATATTCACTCAGAAGGATCTCAACCTTAGGCAACGCCGTTGGTTGGAGCTTATTAAGGATTATGATTTGGAGATTCACTATCACCCGGGCAAGGCAAATTTGGTTGCAGATGCCTTGAGTCGCAAGGAGCATGTTCATTCAGCTGTTGTTGCCCAGCTACCCGATGAGATTGTTGAGGACTTCAGGAGACTTAACCTGGGGATAGTTGCTCATACTGAAGGAGTTACTATTGATGTGGAACCTACTTTGGAGCAAGAGATCCGCAAGGGACAAATTGGTGATGATAAGATAAAAGAGATTAAGGATCTGATTACTGAAGGTCGAGTTCCGGAATTCACGGAAGATGAGCAGGGCACTGTATGGTTCAAGGACAGAATATGTGTTCCTGATGTTAAAAGCCTTCGAGAGACTATATTGAAGGAGGCCCATGACTCGGATTATTCTATTCATCCTGGAAGTACCAAGATGTATCAAGATTTGAAACGGAAATATTGGTGGTATGGATTGAAAAGAGATGTAGCTGCACATGTGGCTATGTGTGATGTATGTCAAAGAGTTAAGGCTGAACACCAGAGGCCAGCTGGACTATTGCATCCACTGAAGATACCCGAGTGGAAATGGGAAGAGATTGGTATGGATTTTATCACTGGATTGCCTCGCACCTAGAAAGGATATGATGCCATATGGGTGATTATGGATAGATTGACTAAAGTGGCTCACTTTATTCCTGTCAAGACTACTTATAAGGGCTCTCAGCTAGCAGAGTTATATATGGCTCGGATTGTGTGTTTACATGGAGTACCAAAGAAGATCGTGTCCGATCGAGGTTCGCAGTTTACCTCAAGATTTTGGAGAAGCTTTCATGAGAACATGAGTACGAAGTTGAATTTCAGCACAGCCTATCACCCTCAGACGGATGGACAGACCGAAAGGACTAATCAAGTTTTGGAGGATATGTTGAGAGCATGTGCCCTTCAACATGGAGGAAGTTGGGATAAAAGTCTGCCTTATGCTGAGTTCTCGTATAATAATAGTTATCAGGCCAGTCTGAAGATGTCACCTTTTGAAGCTTTATATGGGAGGAAGTGCAGAACTCCTCTATATTGGGATCAGACTGGAGAGAGACAGTTCTTTGGGCCTGAATTGATTCAAGAAGCAGAAGAACAAGTTCGTATAATTCGAGAAAATTTGAGAGTGGCTCAAACCAGGCAAAAGAGCTATGCTGATAATAGAAGGAGGCCACTGGAATTTGAAGAAGGAGACTATGTGTACCTCAAAGTGTCACCACTTCGTGGAATGAGGAGATTTAAAGTCAAGGGCAAATTGTCCCCTCGCTACATTGGACCATTCTTGATCTTTAGAAGAGTTGGGGAGATGGCATACCAACTGGAGTTACCTGCTAGTCTATCAGATGTGCATAATGTGTTCCATGTATCTCAACTGAAGAAATGTCTCCGTGTTCCCGAGGAACAGTTACCAATGGAAGAGTTCAGTGTTCAAGGTGATTTGACTTACACGGAGTACCCGATCAAGATTTTGGATACATTGACTCGAGTTACAAGGAATAAGGTGATAAAGATGTGCAAAGTTCAATGGAGTCACCACAGTGAAGATGAAGCAACTTGGGAAAGAGAAGAAGAGCTTCGCATAGATTTTCCCCACCTTTTCCCTAGATCTTCTTAAATCTCGAGGACGAGATTATTTTTAAGGGGGGTAGGATTTGTAACACCTACTTTGTAGATGCTAGGAATAATATCAATAGAGAAACATTTTCTCTTTATGTGAGTTTGATCTTTATTCATCATCATATGAGAACACCATGTCCAAGAACAATTAATAAAGAGATATGCTACTAAATTGTTGCATCATGCTGGATATTTTATTTTTGGTGTGCATTTTGTGACAAGGAAAATATTAAGGACCAAAAGGGAATTTAAAACCTAAAAAGAAATACTTGGAAAATAGAGAAGAGGAAGGAATATTATTCAATACAAATAAAATTATCATTAAAATCACTTCATTACAGTTGATATGATCAAAACAAATAATTAGCCAGTATATAAAAGTGCCACAAAGTTTGAATTTGGATTGAAGTTTGAATTTGAAAAGAGAAATGAAAAAGAAAAACAGAAAATGAAAAAGAAAAAGATAAAAGAGTTACCTGGGCCGACTTCCACCTATTCGGCCCACTAGGCCTTCTTCACGCCGCGCGCTTGCCCTTTTGCGCCGACACCGCGGGGCCACCGGGCAGACTCTCTTCACTCGCGCGCGCGTCAGCGGGGACACCGACTGGTGGGCCCACGTTCTCAGCCTCAGGTCTACCGCGCGGCTGATGCTCTGTCTGGCTGACCGTTGGGGCCTACTTGTCATCCATCCCCTTCGCCCTCGCCGTCAACGGACTCCGCGCGCTTCGCGTCGAACTCGCCGGGGATCTCGGAGCTATTGCGACCCGTCCCTATCCCGAGCCGGGTCTCCTGGAGATAAGTAGGAATATCCCCTCTCCTCTGCTCCTTCCCAACCTCCACTCCCCTCTTGCGCGTTTACCAGAGCGATCGGGCGCTGCCATTGCCGTGCCGCGTGAGCTGGTGGCTCGCCGTCGTGGACGCTTCGCCGTCGTTCTAGTGAAGGCAGGGAGTCTTGGCGACGCGCCTTGTCGCGGGAAACGTGTCAGTAGCTGATTGGAGTCTGGAGGGCAGTGTGGATCAACCGAATTCCTCGCCGTGGCCGAGGACCCTCGGTTGGGCCGCCGAGCGTCGTGGGCAGTGCTTCTTCGCGGGCGATTCTCGGTAAGCAATCCACCCAGAGCTTCGTGCTTGTTCTCGCTTCGTGTAGCTGTTTTGATAGGGGCGATTCGAGCGTTGGCGCGGTAGGAATTGCTCGTCGGACGTCTTAGCGCCGCCGCGGGCCGCCATGCTCCGTGGCGGGAGCTCGTCACGGTCTCGCGGTGGGTAGTGATGCCACGATTGGGTTTGGCATGGGCTCCTCCTTGTGTGGTGCCTACCCAACTGGGTGTGGGTGCGCGGCATGGCCGGACCGTTGCGCGGCGATGCGTTCTCCGCCGCGGGGTCGGGGCGGCGCCGCCTCAGTCCGGCGACGCGTGGGAAGAAGAGCGGTCTGCCGTTGATCTCACAGCGAACGGCGGAGATCATATCAATGGATACCCCTTCGTCGTTTTAAATCCTGATCGTCGATGCGCGATCCTTCGGCCCGGACGCTGCGAACCCTTCATTAAACCCAGTCCGCGGATCTCGGATCCGACGGCTGTTGTCGCGTACCGCTTCAATCCATTGGGGATCTAATCTGGGCCACAGAACCGTAATCGTGCGGCTCAGATCAAACAATACCTCTTCGGATGGACAGTTTTCATATGAGCCCTCGGGTTTTAATGGAATTAACCCGCCGTCCACTGATCCTGTGCGCTGTGTCTGTATAAATTTATACCGTGACCCCTGGGTTTCTCCAGAATTGAGGCCCAGTCCAGGACTTTATAAAACCAGAGAAAATGATTATTAAATAGATTTTTAATAGGAAAATAATTGCTAGAACTTTATAAATTCATAGAAAATTCATACTAACTCCAAATTAATTCATTCCAGTTCCTAAAATTTTGTAATTTTATCCTCTTTCACTTAGTGTCTCTGTTTTGGCATAAAAACAGTAAGGAAATTTATTTATCACTTAACCCTATTTAAAGCACATAAAACCTTTGAAAATGCATAACTTAAAATCTATAACTCAGAAAAATATGATTTCTGTTCCTAGGATTTTATTTTAATATGTAGAATATCTCTGTGCATTTTGTTTATATGTTTGGTGTAATGTTAATTTCTCTATATGCACTGTGCTTGTTTGTATTGTGGCGAGTAGAAGAGCCCGTTGCTGAGGATCCCGGTGAGCAGCAGGTTGAGGTAGCTGAGCAGGAGCTCATTGAAGGCAAGTTGTGCCCTTGACCACTTTTTACCCAATAATGTTCTTTAATATCACTTATCCATGCATAGGTTAATTTTGATGGGACCCAATAGGATTCCCCAGATTGTTTATCTCATTACCTTGTTTACCCCTGAATCACCTGGGTAGTTTTTGCTATTGCTTTACATGGTTTTGGGATAATTATTTATTACCTCTATGTTCCAATTCTTGTTGTTATTCTGTTTATGTTCATGATGTTATCATTAATGTTAATTGGAACATAGAGCTTAACTTGAGAACCACGTGCCACCACAAGGGTGGAATGGGACGCCCTTGGCTGACTAATTAGGAAAGCTAGTGGAAGACTACCTTACCCGAAAGGGGCAAGGGCAGTAGGGGAGAGGTCAGTGCGGGGAGGTCCCTGGTTGATTTTGCTGCGATGGCTATCAGCCAGGAACCCTTTACTGGATCTTCCCATAAACTGTAGCGGGTTTTCGGAAGCTAGTGGAACTTTGTAAAGGCCTCGTAGTGTTGCCCTGCCGTGCTTCCTAGGTAGAGGTATATGGGATTCATGACCCCTTGGCAGATGGGTAACATGACTTGTGGGTAAAGGGTACAACCTCTGCAGAGTGTAAAACTGGTATACTAGCCGAGCTCACGGTCATGAGCGGCTCAGGACTCTCTGATGTTTAATTATGGAACTTAAATTAAATTTTGTCATTTGCATTGCATGGGTTTATTATTAATTTTGTTCTATTACTTTACTTATGGTTTGGTATTTACTTACACTTAGTAACTGCTAATAAAATTTTGACCAACTACTTAAAAGCAATGCTCAGCTTTAACCCCTGTCTTGGATTTAGCCTTACACATCACATGAACTCACACCTTTGTGAGTTTATGTCCACTGGTTCCCCACAACTTGTTGAGCTATGATCATGTGTGAGCTCACCCTTGCTGTCTCACACCCCCCCCCCACAGGAGATGATCAGGTGGTTCAGGAGGAGCCGCCTAACACTGAGGAGTTCGATCTGATCTAGGTGGCGTTTCCCAGTCGACATCTGCGCCGACGATCCTTAGTTTGTTTTATCTTTATTACTTTATTTTGTAATAAGTCTTCCGCTATGTAATAAATACTCTGATGTTAATGACATTTATCTCTATACACTCTGTTATTATATATGTTGTCTTCTTGGCGCATGTATGAGATGCACCCGGCTTTGTTCTTTAAAACCGGGTGTTACACTCGAGCTAAGCCCCCGAAGACGACGACTTCCGCCTAGCCTGACCCCAGGGCTCGGACTCCGCCCAGGCCTCAGCCGACCGACTCCGCCTCGCCCGACCCCGGGGGCTCAGACTCGGCCTCGATCACAGGAGACAGACTCGACTTCGGCTTTGGAGGAGCTTCCACGTCGCCCAGCCTAGGGCGCGGACTGGCCACGTCAACAGGAGGCGCCATCATCACCCTACCCTGAGCTGACTCGGACCTCGGGGGACAAGACCGGCGTCCCATCTGGCTCGCTCTGCCAGATAGGCAATGAATGGCGTCCCCGCACGAACAATGATGATGGCGGCCCGCGGCCCCCTTACGGAAGCAGGCGAACGTCAGCAAGGACTCGACGGCTCCAACAGCTGTCCCTCCACCAGGCTCCAGCGCTCCTCCGACGGCCACGACATCACACCAACAGGGTGCCAATATCTCTCCGGCTGCCACAATGGCATGTACTTAGGGCGCTAGCTCTCCCCCGCTAGACACGTAGCACTCTGCTACACCCCCATTTGTACACCTGGATCCTCTCCTTGCGCCTATAAAAGGAAGGACCAGGGCCCTCTTAGAGAAGGTTGGCCGCGCGGGGACGAGGACGAGACGAAGGTGCTCACGTGAGGCCGCTCGCTCCCTCTCCCGCGTGGACGCTTGTAACCCCCTACTGCAAGCGCACCCGACCTGGGCGCGGGACGAACACGAAGGCCGCGGGATTCCCCACATCTCTCTCTCTCTCGCTCTCCCCCCTTCGCGCTCGCTCTCGCGCTCGACCCATCTGGGCTGGGGCACGCGGCGACATTCACTCGTCGGCATTAGGGACCCCCGGTCTCGAAACGCCGACAGCAGGTGGCGCACCCGACAGGCTGGTTGGACGCGCTGGCCGCTGGGTTGAACCAGTTTGTAGGGGTGGTCGGTCTGGGCTTCCGTTAACTATTGGAAGACCAGGGCTCCCATTATACCTACCCTATATATATATATATATATATATATATATATATATATATAGGGCAACACTAAAATGCACCTGGGTGCATTCTATATATTGAATGCACCCAGGCGTAATATATAAATACATCCCAATCACGCATCGACCGTCCTGTTCCCACGCCTCCCTGTCCCCCGCCGCCGCCGCGCGCCACCCTATCCCCCGCAGCCGCCGAGCGACTCCCTGTCCCCACGCCGCCGCCGTCTCCTCCTTCCTCGGATCCTCTAACCCTAAATCCATGGCCCCACCGTCGCTGCAGAACATTGAATCGCCTCGATGCTCCTCCCCTAAATCCTTGGCGATTGTTGTGGCTGGAGGGGCTGATCCGATATTGCCGTCTCCGATTGCGACAGCGGGAGCGGGTGTATGCGGCGGATCAGGTGATCCCTTGCATCACAAGACATTGCTGACGCCACCGCCTTCAATTCCTCCTGGATCGCTGGTCACTCCTGATGCAGCCCAGTTGTTCCACCCGGTAAAAAAAAGCATGTAAAAATTGTTGCTCCACCGTCGTTTGTTCAATATTGGTTGCAATTAATGATTGCAACTGCGTGGTTTTTTGATTTGCTGTTGCAACGTTTGTTGCTTGTTGATTGCAACTAGGTGTATACTCTTATTGCAAACTTGAGTCTCTGTTTTTACTCATTGATTACCATTGCATGGTGTGTTTGTGCTCCAGTTGCAACGTTTGTTGCTTGTTGATTGCAACTAGGTGTATACTCTAATTGCAAACTTGAGTCTATGTTTTTACTCATTGATTACCATTGCATGTTGTGTTTGTGCTCCAGTTGCAACGTTTGTTGCTTGTTGATTGCAACTAGGTGTATACTCTAATTGCAAACTTGAGTCTCTGTTTTTACTCATTGATTACCATTGCATGGTGTGTTTGTGCTCCAGTTGCAACGTTTGTTGCTTGTTGATTGCAACTAGGTGTATACTCTAATTGCAAACTCATGATTGCGTGTTGTTCTGCAGGATGCAAACATACTTGATGTGTTTGTCCCCAGGGTGCAGCAAACATTTGATACAAAGGAAGAAGCCTACCTCTTTTACCTTGACTATGCAAAGTTGGCTGGTTTTAGTGTCAGGACAAAAAGGACTAGTAAAGAAACCAGACACTGGGTTTGCAACCGTGAGGGGTTTCTAAAGCCAGGTCAAGAGAATGAGGAGCCTATGACAAATAAGACATCGATGAGAATTGGTTGCCCTGCTTATGTGAAGGTGAAGGAGGACAAGAAGCGCAATATTTGGTATTTTCATCATGTTCAGGAAGCACACAATCACAAGCTTGAACCCTCGCCAAGGATGGTGAGATATATGCATTCTCATAAGCAGAGGGAGGCAGCGTTGGATGACCTGTTTGCAATCATGTCAAAGAGTGGTGTGCCAACACAGACAACAATGAATGTGATGTCAGAATTATTTGGAGGCCGTCAAAACTGGCCGTTCACAGAGAAAGATGTCCATAACAAGTAGGTCATAAAAAAACACTGACATCATATCTTTGTGCGATATATTGAGATCAGAAGATTTACTTGTTTTTTCTTTTATGGTACAGGAAAGCTGAGCAAGCAAGGGAAGAGAGGGATGGGGACATGGATAAACTGTTCCAATTTTTCAGGGAGTGCAAAGAATACAATGAATACTTTTACTGGGATGTGGATTTTGACCCAAAAACAAAGGTGCTTCGGAGCATTTTTTGGTGTCATGCAAGTCAGCGTGCAGAATACAAGGATTTTGGGGATGTAGTCACATTTGACACAACACACAAGACTAACAGCAAGCATATGCCGTTGGCCATGTTTGTGGGTTGCAGCAATAATTTGAAGAATGTGTCCTTTGGCCAAGCACTTCTTCGGGATGAAACAATAGACACATTCAGCTGGCTTTTTGAGACCTTTAAAAGTTGCATGGGTGGTCAGCAGCCTTTTGTGATTCTTACAGGTATGCTTTGGCTGCAAAAAATGCTTGTCACATAATTAATGCTATGTTGTTGCAACTGTATCTTTGAAGATGATTGCAATATTTTAAACTGATTGGTTGCAAACCTGTTGGGGTTTTTTGCTGATTTTTATTTTTGACACAGATGAAGATGCAACGATGAAGGAAGCAATAAGGATTGTGTTTAACAAGACACAACACCGAAATTGTCGATGGCACATAACCAGAACATGGGATTATGAGCTCGAGGAGCTGTACAAATTGCATAATGATAATAATCTAAAGGAGAAGCTGCAGTCCCTGATAAACTATCCTCTGGGGCCCACACAGTTTGAGGTGGAGTGGAATAAGCTGGTGGATGAATGTGGCATAAGAGAACACCCTGCAATTGTTGCATTGTGGCAAAAAAGGAAGAGATGGATAGCAACATATTTCAAAGGCATGTACTGTGGGCGAATGACTTCCACCCAGAGATCTGAGAGCCAAAACAGGGTTTTGAAAGATGGTTATGTTAACAATGTGACAAGCCTGCATATATTTGCAAAGAGGGTGCTTGACTCGATTCAGCACACAGACCACATGGATGCTGGGGAGTCACACTACTCACAGGTATTTGCCCACACCCCTGAATTTTTTGGTCTGATTGTAAAAAACCTGTTAAACAAAAATGATTCCAACTGCTGGTGTGGTCTGATTGCAACCCCGCATTAGGTGTGATTGCAACTGCTGTATAATTCTACCCAAATATCTGTTAAAAAATGTAAACAAAATGATTGCAACTACTGGTGTGTTGTAATTGCAACTGCTGGTGTGGTGTGGATGCAAGCACTGAATAACTCTGGGAAATTTTGTTTAAAAAAATATGATTGCAACTGCTGGGCTGGTGTATTTGCAACTGCTGGTCTGGTGTGATTGCAGCTTCTATATAACTATGTCCAAAAATCTGTTAAAAAACAATGATTACAACTGCTGTCTAGTGTAATTGCAACTACTGTCTGGTGTGATTGCAACTGCTCGTCTTGATGCAGACTGAAGTTGTCAGGGCCTGCAAATCACGATTTGATGAGCAACTCAGCAGGGTGTACACCAGGGCTGTGTACAATGAATACAAGAGGGAATATATTAACAGCACAGCTTTTGTCATAGAGCCTGATCCAGGAGTGGAATGCGGTTACTTGGTGAAACATGAGAAAGGCGATGGGACATTTTGCTGGGCACAACACGCATTCAAGGTGGTGGCTGACAAAGCAGCAGGCGTGTATAAATGCGAATGCATGCAGTGGGAGCATACAGGTGAGATGAATTGCAACCTCGTTACATAAAAAATGAAACATTGATGTTCCTGCATATTTACGTCCAAATTGCAACAAAAAATGCAGGTCTGTTTTGCATGCACATAATAAAGGCATTCACCCACCTCCAATTCCAAAACATACCTGAAAAGTACATTCTAAAGCGATATACACGTAATGCAAGATCTGTGGTTCCGTGGGACCGACACGATTTGAGTGTTGGTAGTCAAAATGAGACAGAGCAGTCAAGGTTGTCGAAGCTGCTGCCAAAGTTAATGCGCCTGGGAAGAGCGGGAAGCAAATCTGATAGAGCATACACTGAAACTATCAGGCACATCGACATGATAACTCCTGGGATTGAGCTTCTACGAACAACGGAGATTGGTCCGGACGAAGCAACAAATACTGAGTTGCAGCAAGATGCAGAAGGACAGCGAAATATTGGTCCCATTGCACCAACACAACAAGGTTCTGACAACAATATGGAACCTGTTGTGATGCCCACTGGACCTACACCACCACCAGAATCGAGCCTCAATCCAGGTTCTGCAAACTGCCTCACTGATCTAAGATTGACTGAACCTCCAGTGTCGCGCACGAAGGGTAGGAAGTCTGCCAGTGGGGCTAAATGTGCTAAAAATAGTGTGGAACCTGCTAATCCATACAGCACATATAGTGGGGGTCAGGGCATAAGAGAGTGCCAAACCTGCCATGTTAGGGGCCACTATAGCACAACATGCCCTCAGAACCCAAACAGAAGCAGAGCGGCCGAGAACAAGGACAAAAAGAGAAGTGCGAAAACTGTAGGTTGGACTCCAAGAAAAAGAGGTCGCCCAACAATAAAAAAAGGACTAGATGGGAATCAAGACGAGGCGGAGAGTGAGGGGGATGAGACACAGCAATCTGGGTGCACTATGGGCGTGGAGGAGTCAGCAGCACACGCGGTGATTGCAAGAATTAGGAGGGCGACAACTTGCCATGTTAATTACCAGGACGAAAGTGATTAAGAATGACTATGAATCTGACTGAATCTCCAATGTAATATTTCAATTTTATCTTATTTTATAACTCTGTGTAAGTTAAACTCAATAATGACTGTGTGACTGTTCTGAAAACACTGGACACTCATGACCAACCAATTGCAACATCGTAGTTGCGATGGTTGCAACTGTATGTATACACTGGATAATACATGAATCTGTGTTATCTGTTTACGTCTCGACATATAATTAAAATATATCTTGTTTTATTATCATGTAACAGTTGCTACTACTCATAAACAGGTTTGCAAAGTTTGCCATCATGCTGGTTACAAACATAGAAATAAAAAGGAGTGGTGATGGCCAGTTGCAACTACGATTACAATTTCAGTTGCAACTGTAACATATACGCTGGTTGCAACTGCGTCACATGGAAGAGCTTCACCTCGTCGGTGGGTACAGAACACCAACATATACACTGTTTTACAACTACGATTATAATCCAGTTGCAACTCTAAAACATACACTGGTTGCAACTGCAATGACGGATTTTTCAAACAATATTGGAAACTGCAGTTTAGAGTACGATAACTACTAGATGAATATACCAGTTGCAAATGGAACCAGTGCGCTGGTTGCAACCTAAACAACATTACTGGAGAATTAACACAACTGATTGTTTCTGGCTACTGCATGACACAACTGATTGTTTTTGCAACCTAAACAACATTACTGGAGAATTAACACAACTGATTGTTTCTGGCTACTGCATAACACAACTGATTGTTTCTGGTTACTGCATAACACAACTGATTGTTTTTGCATGAATTTAATTGTTCAACTGACTACTATCCCATTCAATTGGCAACGGACGACCACCAATTCTAAACTTATCAAGCGATCGAGGAATTTCAGCTTGGTTCAAAGGGTGTAAGATCTGGTAATGCATCAACTCACATCTGTATATCGAGCCCTTGAACTGCAATTGCATAAAAAAACATAATGGTCAGTGACTATATTATGATGCACACATAGAAAACACGCAAAAAAAGCACCAAAACAGATAGAAAATCAGTTTGACAGCATGGCTAACCGGATTGATTTCCTTGGTCATTTTGTCCCCATCATAATATTCCATGTACTTCCATACAAAAAAAAGACAATCGCTTTGACCTGCTTTCTTTGGCACATCAATAAAAGGCCGCCTCCACTTGCTAACTCTGGGTAACTTGAGGTTGGAAACTTTTTGGAAGGCTGCATCAATGATTGGGATATTGGCAAAGACAGCCTTGTGCCGTTCTTCCTGATTAGTACAATTCAGGAAGTAGTCATTCGAATCCAGCACATCAATACGCTTATGGATAAAATTGAAGCAATATACAAAATAGTGAGCACCATCTTTGATAGGGACAAAAACCTGGTACAAGGAAGGAGTAGAAAACTAATTATTAAAAATGGAAAACATATATGAAAAAGAAGTTGCAAGAAAAAAGTATAGACAGTTGCAAAGTATGTGTCCTGGTGATTGCAACTGCAAATGATGGAAAGTTAAAAATTGTAGGTATGAAAAAGTGGGTTGGGGAAAAGGTCTGCTAACCAATTTTGCTCTTGACAAATCATAGTTTTCGCACTCAGACATCAGATTATTCCATACATATATGAAGTCTTCTGTCTCAGATTTATCAGCGTTGAGTACTGCTTCACATGTTGATACATTGAACTGTATGTGTTTTCCAGTTTGAAGAATAAAGAAAAAAAGAGAAATGATAAATGATTAAATTAGTTTAAACACATAGATGCAAGACAGTATACAAAAAATACATGGTTTTGGAGAAGAAACTTACATAAAAACCAGTGGTCAGAAACACTCTGTATCCACAAGAATCAACCTTGTGCACAATATCATCATGTCGCATGCAGTGCACGAAAAAGTCTATGATTCCTGACTCACCAAGGGTGTCATTATAAAAAGATGTTAAAATTTCCTCGCCAGTGAGTCCAACAAGAAGGCCAAACTCCAACAAAATTCTCCTGCAGCAAAAAAAAGAAAAAAAATAGATGGATTAGTGAGAAGAACAGGAGGATGTGCAACTGCTGGTGTGCTGTGATTGCAACTGCTGGTCTAGTGTGATTGCAAAGTACTAAATAACTCTGGGAAATTCTGTTACACAAATATGATTGCAAACTACTGGTGTGGTATAATTGCAACTAGTGTGTTGTGATTGCATGTACTATATAACTCTGGGAAATTCTGTTAAATAAAAATGATTGCAACTTCTGTTATGGTGTGATTGCAACCACGCATTAGGTGAGATTGCTACTGCTATATATAAGTAACTAACTGTTCAAGAAAAATGATTGCTACTTGGTTCGAATTGGAAAATAAAAAGTAAATAGTAGTTGCAACTTGGGAAAACAAAAAAAACCTTTTCAGCTCAGGATCAGAGGCGATCTTCCGCCTAAGTGCAACAGCCTTGGCCAGGGGTATCTCAGGTCGATTACGAGGGATCTTGAACGGGGATATGTACTCCCTAGGCTTCTTCAGCACTCTATCACCTAGGCGCTTGAATATCGTCCTTTGAAACTCACTGAAATCAGCCTGGCCTACTGAGACTTCGTCTTGAGAAAGTCGGATTGGTTGCGTCAAATTGTTGATATCATCATCAGACTCCGCCGGGAACTGGATATCATCAAATGATGAGCTGGGTCCTGCCTGGCCATCAATGCTCTTCTCCAAACTGTCAATCTCAGCTTTGGCCTCCTGACGAAGCATGTTCAACCTATCCTCGTACTGTTGGCGCTGCTCAGCATATTCTTTTGACATTTGTAACTAGAACATCTTCTTTAACTTGGCAGCGGGCACCAGCTTTTTCAAAGCTTTGATGTTGTCCTTCAGCTGTTTCTGGATTGCAACCTGTATCCTTTTCTCCTCCGCTTCAACCTTCTTCTCGGCATCAGCCTTCTTCTTCATAGCTTCTTCAGTTGCAGCCTTTCTCTTAATCTCAGCTTCTTCGGCCTCAGCCTTTCTCTTAACCTCAACTTCTTCTTCCTTCTTCTTCTCAGCTTCTTCAGCTGCAGCCTTTCTCTTGATCTCAGCTTCTTCGGCCTCAGCCTTTCTCTTAACCTCAGCTTCTTCTTCCTTCTTCTTCTCAGCTTCTTCAGCTGCAGCCTTTCTCTTGATCTCAGCTACTTCAGCCTCAGCCTTTCTCTTCTCAGCCTCCTCAGCTTCAGCATTTTTCTTCTCCATCTCAGCATTCTTCATCTCAATCTCAGCCTTCTTCTTCTCAACCTCTGCCTTTTGTGTGTCTGCAATTACAGGCTCCTCTTCTATCTCAGGTGCTCCCTGTTCAGAATATATGATTAATTGCAACTTGGCAGAGGCTATGATTACTATAGTGGGTGGGGGCCGATTGCAACTAGGGTCTGCTTTCACTTGCATATCAGAAGATCTTACCACAGGCCATTGATCATTGCTAGGGGGTTTTGAGGAAGCCTTCCTCTTGCGAACATCACGTTGTGCACGTCGTGGTGCACGAGTCTGCTGGCTATTGGGAGGGGACTGGAATTGTAGAAAAAGGAAAAAAGCATAATATTAATCAGAAAAAGGAGTTGATGGTAATAAAAAAACACAATAAACTAACCTCGCCATCAATTCTGGAAGAGTGCTGTGGGGATTCAGTCAACACTTGGGAATCCATCATTTGCAAGATATCTTCAACACTTTGGAATGCCCCGCGTAAATCAGGAGGTGCTGCCAGGGGGAAGAATAAAAAATAAAAATGAAAAAATGGGAATAATCAAGATGAGAGAAAACATTTTTTAAGCATGGAAGACATAGGTAGGCTTACTTCTATTCAAATTTCCCTCTTGCAGATCAATGTCATGACCACGCGATGGGGTTCTCATAAAATCTAAGTTGTCATCAAGATCTCCACCACTGCAATCCAACTGGATTTCTTCACCATCACCTCCTCCAGATTGGTCTTGAGGTACATTTGAAGTAGTTCCTGATCCTCCATACAAATTTTAAAAAGTGATTGAAAGCACAGAGTGATGTGTATGGGCAAAATTGCAACTTGTATGGTTGGTGGTTGCAACAATAATATTATACTGTATGCAATAAAAAATACCTGCTCCTGCTCTAGTGTCAATTGCAACGGGACTTCGTATGATTTCTTCACCATCACCTCCCCCAGATTGGTCTTCCGGTACATTTGAAGTAGTTCCTGATCCTCCATACAAATTTTAAAAAGTGATTGAAAGCACAGAGTGATGTGTATTGGAAAAATTGCAACTTGTATGGTGGGTGGTTGCAACAATAATATTATACTGTATGCAATAAAAAAATACCTGCTCCTGCTCTAGTGTGAATTGCAACGAGACTCCGTATAATTTCTTCACCATCACCTCCTCCAGATTGGTCCTCCGGTACATTAGAAGTAGTTCCTGATCCTACATACAAATTTAAAAAAGTGATTGCAACTTGTATGGTGGGCAAATAGCAACTTGTATGGTGGGTGCTTGCAAACAATAATATTATGCTATATGCAACAAAAAATACCTGCTCCTGCTCTAGTGTCATTCTTCACCTTCCTCCTGCGCTCTTTGGCAGCTCGCTTCTCAACAATAGCGTCAGCGATAAGCTTCTGAATGCCAGTGTAGCACTCGTGGTGAGCTTTTGCCATAAGGTCGCGGGATATTGTTGAATACTTCACAGCCTTCTGTGCATACGACTGGGCTTCACTAGTGCTTTCATCAAAAGCCTTCAAGATGTTCAGCGCATCTGACTTCCTACTCCTTCCAACTAAATCAATAATGCTCTGACCAAAAGAAGATCTGAAGCTAGGGTACTGGTAAAAGACTGGGGGTTGGATATTGAAGGAAGCATGACAGGCGGGATCATGGGATGTGCTAGTAGCAGTGGGTGCTGCTACTACTGGGGCAGACACTGCTGCTCCTGGGTTAGGTGCTGCTGTTGGGTTAGGGTCTGCTACTGGGGCAGGTGCTGGTACTGGACCATGTAATATTGCTAGAGCACCAATGGGGACGCCATAGCACGTGTCAGTGATACTTCTCAGCTGAAAGTAAAACAAAACAATGATAAAATGATAAATGAATAACAAATTGCAACTATTGTGGAGTAGCATTTGCAATACTTAAACACAACATAGTTGCAACTTACCCTGAGGTGTCCAAACTCGGTGGTGCCAGGAGGAACATCTCCCCTGAGATCCTTATTTGCTATTGCATCAATCATCTTCGAGTCCAAGAAAGCACATCGAGGGATCGACAAGGGACTTGTGTCAAATCCATGCTGCAGGTTGTCGACATAAAGCATCTGCATGTTTTTAACATTAGGTAAAAGACACATGGGTATTTTAGGTTGAATTCATATAATGAAAAAAGTAAACCAAATTGGCATAGGTGCAATAAGCCAGTTGCAATAGAAAAATACTAAAATTATTGCTACTTTATGTACAACATAAAATTAAAAAATACATGAAAAAAATAAATCAAAAAATTACTAAGCTATCATAAAAACATCAAAAAAATAAATCAAATTGCAACTTGTAACATATGACAGTTGTAACAATAAACATAAAACAATTACTACTTGTGTAATTGGAAGAGTAAGTTGCAAGGAAAAAATTGAATGTGTGTGTTGAACTTACAGCTACGAAGATCCCGCATCCACTGATGGGTGCGTTAATGCCTTTCTCCGCAAAATCCTTTCTATAAAGACGAGCAGCTATGCTGAGCCTGTCAACTACCGCTTTGCACCAGTTCTTGTTGCCAATGTTCTGTATGTCCTGAGTATACTTGACATCATCAATCCTGATGCGAGTGTCAGTGTTGGAGAATAACAGACACTGAAATGCTGCCATGAAAAAGGCTCTCAGGCCTAGCTCCCCAGTGAGAATCCTCTTCTGCAGTCTATCAGTGATAACAGATATATTGATACCAGATATGCGTCTATAAGAGTTCCCACAAATTTGCTCCCCCAGCTCATCCCACAAGGCACGAGCATCTGCATCAGACATGGTGGGCGGATCACTGCCAACGTTTGGTAACTGCAAAACACACCAAACAGTGTGTTCAGTGATTGGAATCTCTTTTCCACCACCAATCTCTAATTTTATCGTTTCCGGGTTAAGTTTCCGCATCAGCCAGCTGAGCAACTTTCTGGACAATAAGTGCGGCTTGAATCTCAGCAGACCGCCAAAACCCTTGGCAACTACTTCACTTTTCAATTCATCAGATAGAGCATTCACAAGCTTTATAAACTTCCCAGGTGAGCATCGTATAGCTCGTGTCTTAGTTATACCCTTATTCTCATCGCCAGCAACACTACCAACATTGTCGTCACCAGAACCATCAACAGCAGGAACAAACTCTGGGTCTTGTTCATCATCACTTTCGGCATCTTGTATAGGAGGGACTTTCAACCTTAACCTCTTCCTCTTTTCCTTCAATTCATTTTTATCTAATTGCTTTCTCTTGATTTATACACGAGGAGAGCGACGGACAGTATGAGCGCCTTCCTGGCCTGTGACATTCTGTTCTTGATCCATTATAAAAAACACTAAAAAATGGGAATGAAAAAAACATGAGGGTAAAAACACATGGTACAGATCTCATAACCAAAAGTTGCTAATCAACAAACTAAAACACACAGTACAAATACGCACTAATGCTGCACACACACATTAGTACTGGGACAGAATTGCCACATGCGCCATAAGCCAGTTGCAACAAGACTGCTAAAATAATTACTACTGGGACAGTTGCAACAGTGAATTTAAACAAATAACTAGTTGTATACGAGCACAGTTATAAAAGACAGGAATAATGTATGTGGGTTGAAAGTAAAAATTATACAGTTGCAACTTATGTGATGGACCAGTTACAACAAAAGGTACACTGCAGTTACAAAAAAGTGGAAACATCTGAGTATAGAACAGAAACTGCTTATTCAAAATGAAATGTATCCGCATAAAATACAACAATTAATAATTCCAATCAACGAATAATACTAGTTGCAACACTTGGGGAAAAATGGGGTTTACCAGTCTATTACCGAAAATAACAAAACAAATCCAAAAAATGGGAACAGAGAAACGGCAGAGAGAGCGGATGCGCTTACACGGCGGGCGCGCGCGCAGACTACTCCGGCGCGGGCGACGTCTCCGGCGAGCAAACAATTCTGATGGGAGCCGTTCGCGGAGGATCCATTCGCGGAGAAGTGTGGAGGGGGCCAGAGCGGGAGCGTGCGGGATGGACGAAGACGGGAACGGGAGCGAGCGCACAACGACTATGGCGAGGGCTACGTCGCCGGCGAAGAGAAAGATTGAGCCGTTCGCGGAAAAGGGGTAGTCGAGGCGAGGAAGTGAAAATGCGCAATAGAGGAGGGGGGCAGTCGTCGGTACGGCTGCGTCGGTTCGGCTCCGTGGAGCGGTTGGCTCGGACCAAGTGCACCTGGGCGGGCGCGTAGGTTGGGCCTGGGTGCATTCTCTATAATGAATGCACCCAGGTGTAATATATAAAAACAGTATATATATATATATATATATATACACACACACACACACACGTTGTTCTGAGCATGGCCTTACCAATCCTCTGTTGAACTTCTGCCTTCTGGATATGTTGGTAGGTAGGGGCCACTTTGATCAAGAAGCACTTGATATGATCTATTTTATATACATATAACTATGCTATATATGGCATTCAGTACTCAGCGCCCATGTCTTATCTACATCCCTGACTTTTACCTGATTCCGCTGCAATGTTACAACAATTGCAAGAGAAGAAAAATGATGGTTTCTCCGCACTATTCTGCTCTTAATCAGCCTCCAATGCATGTACACCATCCAATGACCAGTTTCCATGTTGGATTAATCCTCTCTCAGTTTGCATAAATGCATAGCACATACCACACTACAGTAAAACGGTACAAGTCCGACGGCTCGTTTATGTTCGACGGCCGCCTAGGGAACCGTCGGACATAAGCTTATATCCGATGACTACTGGCGGCCGTCGGACATAATGCGGGACATCCGAGGGCTGGCAGGTAGGCCTTCGAACATAAGCTTATGTCCGACGGCCTACAGACCAGCCGTCGGACATAAGCTTATGTCCGACGGTCTCCTAGGTGGCCGTCAGACATAAGCGAATTTAACTGACGGCCCGCGCCCACGTCGATTCATTCTGTCTTCTCTCCCGCTCGCTCGCGTATGCATAGCCATCGTCGTAGCCGAGCCGCCGCTGCCGTCGCTCGGCACCGCCGCCCAAGCCACACCCAGCGACCTCCTGCCCCGCCTCGACGCCCAGCCCGCTCCCGAGCCTCTGCCCCCGTCGCCCAGTAACTCCACCACCGCCCAAGCAACACCGAAGCCGCCCCAACGCCGCCCGCGGCCGCCGGAGCCTCTGCCCCCCGTCCCCGACGCCACCGACGCCCGCCCCGACCCCGCCGGCGCTCACTTCACCGGCTCATCGTCCGGCAAAGTGAGTAATTTTATAATTTTTAGTATAATTTTGTATATGCATATATATTGTTTGCTAGTAGTAATGTTTAGTTTTGTTATGTCCGACGGCTTGATTTAATTATGCAATTAAATTAGCTTGTTTTAATTTATTTATTAGTGGCTATATAATTTAAACTTTTAATTTCCGAGAGTAATTATTAAGCCCTCGGAAATAAGGTTGTTTTTATTTGATTTAGGGTCCCGTAAAATGATTTTTCTGTAGTGATATTGTATTAGTGTGGTTCATTAGTAATCATAACTAATTAAGTGAACGTCTCGTATCTAGTATGGAGGAGGATCATCAATGGATGTATGAAGGTTGGAAGAAAAGAGATGCTCTATCAAGTGAGTGGGTTGCCAAGACTGATGCTTTTCTCGATCGTGCTTTTGCTCGGTCAGAGATTAGAACCGATGTTAGGTGCCCTTGTAGCAAGTGTCGGAGCATTTATTTCCTTGACAGGAGGACTATGTCGATAGATATTTGCAAGAACGGTTATATGCCAGGCTATGAGATGTGGGTGCACCACGGTGAGGATCCACCTCCTCATATTGTATCGGAATTTCAGTCACATGAAGAGGGGGACTACGATAGGATGGAAGAGATGCTTGACGATGTACGCCATGAGAATCTAACCGTCGATTCGGAGAACCCCGGTCAACCCACCGATTATGAGGATCTAGCTACACCTGAGGTTCAGAAGTTTTTCGAGCTCCTTAAAGCTGCCGAAGAGCCATTGCATGAGGACACGAAAGTGACCATCCTTGTATTTGTGACTCGACTTATGTCTATTAAGTCTAAGTTTGCATTCTCAAACAACTGCTACAAGGAGCTTTTGAACTTGATCAATGATGTACTTCCAAGAATCACAAGATGCCAAAGGACATGTATCAGTCCAAAAAGTTGCTCTCTGGGCTCGGTATGGACTACGAAAAAATCGATGTCTATGACAATAACTGTATGCTTTTATAGAAGGAGACCGCGAGTGAGAAGAAGTGTATTGTATGTGGTGAGCGTAGATTCGTTGAGGTTGAAAATGACGATGGTTTGACCGTGATGACGAAGATTGCACGTGTCACACCCGGCTTTAAGGAACAAAGCCAGGTGCATCTCATACATGCGCCAAAAAGACAACATATATAATAACAGAGTGTATAGAGATAAATGTCACAATAATCAGAGTATTTATTACATAGCGGAAGACTTATTACAAAATAAAAGAATAAATATAAAACGAACTAAGGATCGTCGTTGGCGCCAATGCCAACTGAGAAACGCCACCTAGATCAGATCAAACTCCTCGCCTTTTGGATCCTCATGAACCACCTGTTCTTCTCGTGTGGGGAGGGGTGTGAGACAACAAGGGTGAGCTCACAAATGATCATAGCTCAACAAGTTGTGGGGAACCAGTGGCATGAACTCACAAAGGTGGGAGTTCATGTGATGTGTAAGGCTAATCAATGACAGGGGTTAAAGCTGAGCATTGCTTTTAAGTAGTTGGTCAAACTTTTATTAGCAGTTACTAAGTGTAAGTAAATACAAAACCTTAAATAAAGTAGTAGAACAAAATTAATAATAAACCCATGCAATGCAAATGACAAAATTGAATTTAGGTTCCATAAATTAATCATCAGAGAGTCATGAGCTGCTCATGACCGTGAGCTCGGCTAGTATACCAGTTTTACACTCTGCAGAGGTTGTACCCTTTACCCACAAATCATGTTACCCATCTGCTAAGGGGTCGCGACTCCCATACACCTCTACCTAGGAGGCGAGGTAGGGCAACACTACGAGGCCTTTACAAAGTTCCACTAGCTTCCGAAAACCCGCTACAGTTTATGGGAATAGCACTTGCAAGAATCCCCCGTCTAACCGCCATCGTAGCTAAATCAACCCGAAAACCTCCTTGCATGCAACTCCCCTACTGCCCTTGCCCCTTTCGAGTAAGATAGTCTTCCACTAGCTTTCCTAATTAGTCAGCCAAGGGTGTCCCATTAAACCATTGTGGTGGCACGTGTTTCTCAAGTTAAGCTCTATGTTCCAATTAACATTAATGATCTTAACATGAACATAAATAGAATATCAAAAAGAATTGGAACATAGATGTAATAAATGATTATCCCAAAACCATGTAAAGCAATAGCAAACTACCCAAGTGATTAAGGGGTAAACAAGGGAATGAGATAAACAATCTAGGGTGACCTATCGGGTCCCATCAAAATTAACCTATGCATGAGTAACTGATATTAAAGAACATTATTGGGTAAAAAGTGGTCAAGGGCACAACTTGCCTTCAATGAGCTCCTGCTCAGCTACTTCTATCTGCTGCTCACTAGGATCCTCAGTCACGATCTCTTCTACTCGCCACAATACAAACAAGCACAGTATACAGGAGAAACATTAACATCACACCAAACATGCAAACAAAATACACAATAATAATCTACACATTAAAATAAAATTCTAGGAACAGGAATCATAATTTTTAGAGTTATAGATTTTAAGATATGAATTTCCAAAGATTTTATGTGCTTAAAATAGGATTAAGTGAGAAATTATTTTTATTACTGTTTTCATGACAAAACAGAGACATTAGGTGATAGAGAGTAATATTACAAAATTTTAGGAAGTTGAATGGCTCAATTTGGACCAAGTATGGATTTTCTATTGATTTATCAAGTTCTAGTAATTATTTTCATATTAAAAACCTATTTTCCAATTTATTTATTTAGTTTTAAACTGCACTGGATTGGGCCTCAATATCTGAGAATAGCAGGGGACCTGGAGTAAAAGTATCTAAGACACAGACCACCCTGTGCATTGGACCACGGGTTCATTCACTAAAGTCCGAGGGCTCTTTAACAAAAGTGACCCACGAAGGGGTATCGCGCGATATTAGCCGTCAGATCATCCGTGAACGCACCGGATTTAAAATAACCTACCCAGACTAAGCGTCGCACGATCAAGATCTAACAGTCGAGATTTTATGTTGATCCGCCCGTCGCCATTCATCCGATCTATCATCAACGACTCAGATCTATTCTCCCGAACCGGTGTTCGGATTCTAATCTTAGCCATCGATCAACAGATGAACGGCCCAGACCCTTTTCTTCCTCGCAGGATCACGCCAACGTCGTCGCCCAGAGAACCACGGCGGCGCCATCGCCAGGATTCCTGAATCCCCGATCCATGCGTCCTAGCTATGATCTAAAAATAGTAACATGAAGCGATTGACCGTAGGATTTCGTCCAGAGGCACTCACCAAGATTCAAGAGCGTCGATTCCCCTCCAATCGGTGCGCGGCAGAACACCGAGTCCGACGCCCAATTTCGAACGCGGCACCGATCACTCCTTCGCTAATTCGCCATGGATGACACACCAGCACACAACCGAAGCTCCCGAGCCAGAATACGACGATCCTAGCGGACGTAATCGTTGTGCAGGGTGATGGTGACACAACCACACCGTGCGGCGGCAGCGATTTGGGTCTGCGGTAGATGAGCTCAAGCGAGAGAGTAACAGGGGAAGGAACGGGTCTTGAGAAACGCAGCGCGAGGGTTTTTATGGACCGGTAGTCACGCGTGGAGCGCGGATCTTCCGGCCCAGAGGGGTAGCACGACCGCGCTGCACGCCGGCATTCACGCGAGGTTCTGTTGCGCCAGGACAAAGGAGCTGACATGGGGGCCCCGCCAGTCAGCGACCTAGTCCGCCTAACGATGAGTTCCGCCAATCCTGGCCCACCTGCTAGCGAGCGCAAGGGCGCGCGGAGCGACTGTCCACCGGGCCCAGCTATCGGCACACGCAGGGCACATAAATCGGGCCGCGCGGAGGAAAGAAGTTGTGGGCCGAAATGGAAGTCCGCGGCCCAGGTAAGGTCTCCTTTCCTTTTTCTTTTTATATTTTCATTTTCCTTTTCATTTAAACCTCAAATTTAAATTTGAATCTTGTTATGAGTTTCTTTTGAGTAAATTACACAAATTCAAACCCTAGTGCAGGGATAATATATTTTTATTCTCTTATTTTTATATCCACTTCATACTTGTTTTCTTCTCTTTTCTAAATTTTGGAATTCCTTTTAGAATTTAAAATCCACTATGAACTTTAATATATTTCCTATCTTTTTTTTATGTTGTCACAAAATGCACAAAAAAATAAATCCAGCATGATGCATAATTTAGTGGTATATCTTTTTATTATTTATTTATTGTTTGAATATGGTATTCACATGTGATGACAAGTAGATTCAACACACACATAAAATATAGGAAATGACTTTTCTCCTCTTTTATTATATATTACAAACTGGATGTTACAAATCCTACCCCCCTTAAAAATAATCTCGTCGTCGAGATTTAGGAGGAACGAGGGAAAAGATGGGGAAAATCTATACGAAGCTCTTCTTCTCTTTCCCAAGTTGCTTCATCTTCGCCATGGTGACTCCATTGCACTTTGCACATCTTTATCACCTTATTTCTTGTAACTCGAGTCAAAGTATCAAGAATCTTGATTGGATACTCCGTGTAAGTCAAATCACCCTGAACACTGAGCTCTTCCATTGGTAACTATTCCTTAGGGACACAGAGACACTTCTTAAGTTGAGATACGTGGAACACGTTATGCACATCCGATAGGCTATCAGGTAACTCGAGTTGGTATGCCATCTCCCCAACTCACCTAAAGATCAAGAATGGTCCAATATAGCGAGGGGACAATTTGCCCTTGACTTTAAATCTCCTCACTCCACGAAGTGGTGACACCTTGAGGTACACATAATCTCCTTCTTCAAATTCCAGTGGCCTCCTTCTATTAGCAGCATAGCTCTTTTGCCTGGTTTGAGCTACCCTCAAATTCTCTCAAATTATACGAACTTGTTCTTCTGCTTCTTGAATCAATTCAGGCCCAAAGAACTGTCTCTCTCCAGTTTGATCCCAATACAAAGAAGTCCTGCATTTCCTGCCATATAGAGCTTCAAAAGGTGACATCTTCAGACTGGCCTGATAGCTATTATTATATGAGAACTCAGCATATGGTAGACTTTTATCCCAACATCCTCCGTGCTGAAGGGCACAAGCTCTCAACATATCTTCCAATACTTGATTGGTCCTTTCAGTCTGTCCATTAGTCTGAGGGTGATAAGCTATACTGAAATTCAACTTTGTACTCATAATCTCATGAAAGCTTCTCCAAAATCTTGAGGTAAACTGTGAACCTCGAACAGACACGATCTTCTTTGGTACTCCATGTAAACACACAATCCGAGCCATATATAACTCTGCTAGCTGAGAACCTTTATAAGTAGTCTTGACAGGAATAAAGTGAGCCACTTTAGTTAATCTATCCACAATTACACATATAGCATCATATCCTTTCTGGGTGCGAGGCAATCCAGTAATAAAATCCATACCAATCTCCTCCCACTTCCACTCGGGTATTTTCAGTGGGTGCAATAGTCCAGCTAGCCTCTGGTGTTCAGCCTTAACTTTTTGACATACATCGCACATAGCCACATGTGCAGCCACATCTCTCTTCAATCCATACCACCAATATTTTTGCTTCAAATCCTGATACATCTTGGTACTACCAGGATGAATAGAATAATCTGAGTCATGGGCCTCCTTTAAAATAGTCTCTCGAAGGCTTTCAATATCAGGAACACACATCCTGTCCTTGAACCATACGGTGCCTTGCTCATCTTCCGTGAATTCCGGACCTCGACCTTCAGTAATCAGATCCTTAATCTCTTGTATTTTAGCATCACCAATTTGACCTTTGCGGATTTCTTGCTCCAAAGTAGGTTCCACATCAATAGTAACTCCTTCAGTGTGAGCAACTATCCCCTGGTTAAGTCTCCTAAAATCCTCAACAATCTCGTTGGGTAGCTGGGCAACAATAGCTGAATGAACATGCTCCTTGCGACTCAAGGCATCTGCAACCAAATTCGCCTTGCCTGGGTGATAGTGAATCTCCAAATTGTAATCCTTAATAAGCTCCAACCAACGGCGTTGCCTAAGGTTGAGATCCTTCTGAGTAAATATATACTTCAAACTCTTATGATCCGTGTATACTTGAGACTTGGTCCCCATGATATAATGTCTCCATATCTTAAGCGCATGCACAACGGCTGCCAATTCTAAGTCATGAGTGGGGTAGTTCGATTCATGTTTCCGTAACTGACGAGAAGCATAGGCAATCACATGTCCTTCCTGCATGAGCACACATCCTAAGCCTTGGCCACATGCATCACAATAGATACCAAATCCTTTCTATAGGTCTGGCATCACCAATACTGGTGGCGACATCAATCTCTTCTTCAATTGATCAAAGCTGTCTTGGCACTTCTCGTCCCACTTAAATTCTCTTCCTTTCTCCAAAAGCGAAGTCATAGGTTTGGCAATCTTAGAAAATCCTTCAATAAATCTCCAATAATAGCCAGCAAGTCCCAAGAAACTCTGAATCTCAGTAACTGTAGTGGGTACTCTCCACTCCATTATCTCCTTAACCTTAGCAGGATCCACTGATATTCCTCCATTAGAAATAATATGACCAAGAAATGGCACCTCGCCAATCTAAAACTCGCACTTGCTGAACTTGGCATATAGCTGGTTATCTCGTAGCTTCTGTAGCACCAACCTTAGATGTTCCTCATGATCGCCATCACTCTTGGAATAGATAAGAATATCGTCGATGAACACCACGACGAATCTATCCAAGTACTCCATAAACACCTTATTCATCAAATTCATAAAATAAGCTAGTGCATTGGTTAATCCAAACGACATAACAGTGAACTCATATAATCCATATCGAGTCGAGAATGCAGTGTTGGGAATATCCGATGGCCTAATCCTCATCTGATGGTAACCGGATCAGAGATCAATCTTCGAGAATACCCTAGCACCTCTCATCTGATCAAATAAATCCTCAATACGGGGTAATGGGTACTTGTTCTTCACAGTAACATCATTAAGAGATCTATAATCCACACACATCCGCTGTGATCCATCCTTCTTCTGTACAAACAGAACCGGTGCTCCCCAAGGTGAGGAACTTGGACGAATGTACCCAGCCTCTTGTAACTCCATTAACTGTTTCTTAAGTTCCTTTAACTCTTCTATAGACATCCTATATGGCCGTTTAGAAATAGGGTCAGTTCCAGGTAAGAGATCAATAATAAACTAAACTTCTCTATCAGGTGGCATCCCTGGTAACTCCTCTGGAAAGACATCCGGAAAATCTCTAACCACACGGATGTTGTCACCAACAAACTCCTCAGGTATAAAGAACATTGCATGTTTGGATGAGGTGGTTACTGCAATATTAACTTGAAATCTTTCTCCTTTAGGGGTAGTGAGCTCTACGGTACCTCTACCACATGCTATAATGGCCTTTGCCTTTCTTAACCATGACATACCAAGGATCAGATCTATACTGTTTGCCTCTAATATTATAGCAGTAGCTCCAAATTCTCTACCCATAATTGTTAATGTCAATCTACGTGTCATTTGATTTGCCTCAACAAGCCCTTTAGGTGTAATTACTATCATGGGTTTTCTCATTTTTAGCAGTGGTATTTCATTTGTGTTGGCATATCTAGCAGACATAAATGAATGTGTAGCACCAGAATCAAATAAGATGGTTGCAGGAATTGCATTAACATAAAACATACCAAGTACGATGTCTGCACCATCCGGAGTAGCATCAACGCTGACTTGATTAACCTTGGCAATAGAATGTCCCTTGCCAGAACCTGGAGTTTGCTGCCTATTCTGAACTGGAGTAGTAGCAATCCTCTGTGGGCAAACATTTGCATAATGACCCGTCTTCCCGAAACAAGTAGTGCCTGCACTCTGCCTTGAAAACTTCGTCGGGGTGCAAGTAGGGGTAGCCTGTCGAGGAGGTGGAGTCCTCAGAGGTGATTGCTGAACTGGGCGCTGGCCTCCGCCAGTGCGAACTGGTGTACCCTGGGGTGAACTGTAGCGTGGACGAACGTTGCTGCTTCCTTGTCCTTGAGATATAGCTTTCCTCTTCAAATCTCCCAGCTGAACACGCTTGTGCTCAATAGCCAGGGCCTTATCAAGAAGCCTCTGAAATGATGGAAATGTATGTGCCACTAGAGCATACTGCAGAGGTCCATTAAGTCCTTCAATAAAATGCTCCTGCTTCCTCTCATCCTCAGCAACCTCATCTGGAGCATATCTGGATAACTGGATGAACTTGTCGCGGTACTCACTGACTGACATACTTCCTTGCTTCAGCGATAGAAATTCCTTCTTCTTAATCTTCATTAATCCAGAATGTATATGATAATTCCTGAATTGTGTACTGAACTTTGCCCAAGTAATAGTGTCAACAGCATCATGGGCAGCAGTATATGAATCCCACCAGTCAGCAGCAGGACCTGTCAGACGTCCAGAAGCATATAAAACCTTCTCCCGGTCAGTGCATTGTGCAATATTCAACATCTTCTCAATGGACTTCAGCCAATCATCTGCGTCCAGTGGATCATGAGAGCTTGCAAATGTCGGTGGCTTATGACTCATGAACTCTCGGTGCTTATCTCGGGGTGGAACTGGTGGTGGTGGTGGAGGCAATGGTACTTGTTGCTGTTGCTGCTGCTGCTGCTGTTGTTGTTGTTGTTGCATTTGCTGTTGTAGCTGCCGTTGCGCCCTTCTCTTCTGGCGTATCTCCTCTTGCTCCTGGCACAACTCCTGGCGTATCTCTTCTCGTTCCTGACACATTTCCTGGCATTCTTGCTACATCTGAGCCTGCATATCTGCCATAGTGTCCGCCATTTGCTGCATCATCCTCAACTGAGCAGCAATCAGTGGGTCAACTCCGCCTGGTGGAGGATTAGGAGGATTCATCTCTGCTGGCTGTGGCTGGGGTTGTCTATATATCCACCGAGTGTGTCGATTATGAGGCAAATCAATTCCACCACCCCGCCTGGTATTGACCATCTGAGTTAGATACATATGGTAAGAGAGAGTAGTAGACAAGGCAGTAATTATGAATCATGTTACTTTGGGGGATTTATTAGCTAAGCAGATTAATGTTTTACCTACCATAGCTAATTTATTACCTTATGGTGGCACATGCTAAGATGTCCATCTACAATAATTCAATCAATCAAAGAAGCAAATCAGGCATTTATCATCAGCACAATCAACCAATCATTTTTAAGTAAAGAAAATAGTTTTAAATTTTGTCTTAGGTTCCCTATTTCTTAAAAAGATCATAGTGGTAGGATTCCAAGGTGTGAAATCCATCTTGTCTTAGAGTAGAAAAGATAAGATCAATCAGAGTAGAGTAGCAAAAGGTGAGACAAGATCAAGATGAGATAAGTATAGAATGAATCAGAATAAGGTAAGTAGTGAAGGGTTTGTCCATTTCTATCTAGGTCTCGTCCTATAGTCAACATTTCCCTCTGATACCACTTCTGTCACACCCGGCTTTAAGGAACAAAGCCAGGTGCATCTCATACATGCGCCAAGAAGACAACATATATAATAACAGAGTGTATAGAGATAAATGTCATAATAATTAGACTATTTATTACATAGCGGAAGACTTATTACAAAATAAAAGAATAAATATAAAACGAACTAAGGATCGTCGTTGGCGCCAATGCCAACTGAGAAACGCCACCTAGATTAGATCAAACTCCTCGCCTTGTGGATCCTCATGAACCACCTATTCTTCTCCTGTGGGGGGTGTGAGACAACAAGGGTGAGCTCACACATGATCATAGCTCAACAAGTTGTGGGGAACCAGTGGCATGAACTCACAAAGGTGGGAGTTCATGTGATGTGTAAGGCTAATCAATGACAGGGGTTAAAGCTGAGCATTGCTTTTAAATAGTTGGTCAAACTTTTATTAGCAGTTACTAAGTGTAAGTAAATACCAAACCTTAAATAAAGTAGTAGAACAAAATTAATAATAAACCCATGCAATGCAAATGACAAAATTGAATTTAGGTTCCATAAATTAATAATCAGAGAGTTCTGAGCTGCTCATGACCGTGAGCTCGGCTAGTATACCAGTTTTACACTCTGCAGAGGTTGTACCCTTTACCCACAAGTCATGTTACCCATCTGCCAAGGGGTCGCGACTCCCATACACCTCTACCTAGGAGGCGAGGCAGGGCAACACTACGAGGCCTTTACAAAGTTCCACTAGCTTCCGAAAACCCGCTACAGTTTATGGGAAGAGCACTTGCAAGAATCCCTCGTCTGACCGCCATCACAGCTAAATCAACCCAAGAACCTCCTTGCATGCAACTCCCCTACTGCCCTTGCCCCTTTTGGGTAAGGTAGTCTTCCACTAGCTTTCCTAATTAGTCAGCCAAGGGCGTCCCATTAAACCCTTGTGGTGGCATGTGTTTCTCAAGTTAAGCTCTATGTTCCAATTAACATTAATGATCTTAACATGAACATAAATAGAATAACAAAAAGAATTGGAACATAGATGTAATAAATGATTATCCCAAAACCATGTAAAGCAATAGCAAACTACCAAGTGATTCAGGGGTAAAAAAGGTAATGAGATAAACAATCTAGGGTGACCTATCGGGTCCCATCAAAATTAACCTATGCATGAGTAAATGATATTAAAGAACATTATTGGGTAAAAAGTGGTCAAGGGCACAACTTGCCTTTAATGAGCTCCTGCTCAGCTACTTCTATCTGCTGCTCACCAGGATCCTCAGTCACGGTCTCTTCTACTCGCCACAATACAAACAAGCATAGTATACAGGAGAAAAATTAACATCACACCAAACATGTAAACAAAATACACAATAATAATCTACACATTAAAATAAAATTCTAGGAACAAGAAACATAATTTTTAGAGTTATAGATTTTAAGATATGAATTTCCAAAGGTTTTATGTGCTTAAAATAGGATTAAGTGAGAAATTATTTTTATTACTGTTTTCATGACAAAACAGAGACTCTAGATGATAGAGAATAATATTACAAAATTTTAGGAAGTTGAATGGCTCACTTTGGACCAAGTATGGATTTTCTATTGATTTATCAAGTTCTAGTAATTATTTTCATATTAAAAACCTATTTTCCAATTTATTTATTCAGTTTTAAACTGCACTAGATTGGGCCTCAATATCTGAGAACAGCAGGGGGCCTAGAGTAAAAGTATCTAAGACACAGACCACCCTGCGCATTGGACCACGGGTTCATTCACTAAAAGTCCGAGGGCTCTTTAACAAAAGTGACCCACAAAGGGGTATCGCGCGATATTAGCCGTCAGATCATCCGTGAACGCACCGGATTTAAAATAACCTACCCAGACTAAGTGTCGCACGATCAAGATCTAACAGTCGAGATTTTATGTTGATCCGCCTGTCGCCATTCATCCGATCTATCATCAACGACTCAGATCTATTCTCCCGAACCGGTGTTCGGATTCTAATCTTAGCCGTCGATCAACAGATGAACGGCCTAGACCCATTTCTTCCTCGCAGGATCACGCCAACGTCGCCGCCCAGAGAACCACGACGGTGCCATCGCCGGGATTCCTGAATCCCCGATCCATGCGTCCTAGCTATGATCTAAAAATAGTAACACGAAGCGGTTGACTGTAGGATTTCGTCTAGAGGCACTCACCAAGATTCAAGAGCGCCGATTCCCCTCCAATCGGTGCGCGGCAGAACACCGAGTCCGACGCCCAATTTCGAACGCGACACTGATCACTCCTTCGCTAATTCACCACAGTTGACACACCAGCACACAACCGAAGCTCCCGAGCCGGAATACGACGATCCTAGCGACCGTAATCGCTGTGCAGGGTGACGGCGACACAACCACAGGGCGCGGTGGCGGCGATTCGGGTCTGCGGTAGATGAGCTCAAGCAAGAGAGTAACAGGGGAAGGAACGGGTCTTGAGAAACGCGGCGCGAGGGTTTTTATGGACCGGTAGTCGCGCGTGGAGTGCGGATCTTCCGGCCCAGAGGGGTAGCACGACCGCGCTGCGCGCCGGCATTCACGCGAGGTTCTGTTGCGCTAGGACGAAGGAGCTAACACGGGGGCCCCGCCGGTCAGCGACCTGGTCCGCCTAACGGTGAGTTCCGCCAATCCTGGCCCACTTGCCAGCGAGCGCAAGGGCGTGCGGAGCGATTGTCCACCGGCCCAGGTAAGGTCTCCTTTCCTTTTTCTTTTTATATTTTCATTTTCCTTTTCATTTAAACCTCAAATTTAAATTTGAATCTTGTTATGAGTTTCTTTTGAGTAAATTACACAAATTCAAACCCTAGTGCAGGGATAATATATTTTTATTCTCTTATTTTTATATCCACTTCATACTTGTTTTCTTCTCTTTTCTAAATTCTAAAATTCCTTTTAGAATTTAAAATCCACTATGAACTTTAATATATTTCCTGTCTTTTTTATGTTGTCACAAAATGTACAAAAAAATAAATGCAGCATGATGCATAATTTAGTGGTATATCTTTTTATTATTTATTTATTGTTTGAATATGGTATTCACATGTGATGACAAGTAGATTCAACACACAAATATAGAAAATGACTTTTCTCCTCTTTTATTATATATTATAAACTGGATGTTACAGCACGTAAGCAGCTTCGTTATATGCCTCTTATACCTCGGTTGAAACGTTTGTTCATCTCCAAGAATACAACCAGACACATGAGGTGGCATAAAGAAGGGGTACGTGAGAATCCAAATGTCATGGTGCACCCAGCTGATACAGATGCATGGAAGGCACTAGATGCTTTTGATTCTAGCTTTGTTGATGAAGTGCGGAATGTCCGCTTCGGTTTAGCAACAGATGGTTTCTCTCCTTTCAATCTAACTGCAACGTCCTACTCATGTTGGCCCGTCTTTGCTGTTCCATACAACCTTCCACCAGCTCTTTGCATGAAATATGAATTTATTTTCTTAATATAAACCATCGGAGATAACAAACCCTTATGTCCGACGGCTGACGCCAGGCCGTCGAACATAACAGCTGTGGGTCCCACCAACCAACCGGTAAAACGGTTGACATTTACTATCTCCGACGGGTGGTTGCGACTATCGAAGATAGCTTATGTCCGACGGCTGCCGTCGAACATTACGCTATTTCTGACCCCATATGTCCGACGACCGAGACCATTGGAGATAACTAAATACCGTCGGACATAAGCTATCTCCGACGCTTTAAAGCTTATGTCTGACGACTTTGGCCGTCAGAAGTTGTTTCGTTTATTGTAGTGCCAGTAGCTAGATCACAAAAACCATCTTGGTCAAGAAGCTTTTGTGGCGGGGCACTCAACAGAGGGAATGAAGGGCTCCCATTTGCATTTTTGATGGCTTCCCAAATCCTACTCCTATTATGGGGTGGGTCCTAGTTGCATATTTGCATAATGCCTATGAAAATAATATCAGAAATCAAGAGATCACACAATTAAGCATTGACCATACAACCTAACGACATCTTTATGTATTGGAATTCTCATTTAAGTAACCACATACCTGTTTAATTTCTATAGTAGTAGTCAATAATAGCATCTTCGAAGTCAGCACCTTCAATGATAGCTCCTGCAAGATCACTAAGGACTGGTTTTGTGACTACGGATTTCCTCCTCCATCAATCCCTTTTAATTTTATAGTCACCAAACTAGCCCTAAGTGTTAGAGGTGACTGTACAAGCACAACATTTGTATGGTTAGCTTCATTTAGACTATGGCCAGCAGGCTAGTAAATCGTTTACCGAGTGGACTTTGTTGTTTAACGTGACCATCATATATTGTTTTGCACGGTAGACTTTGTTGTTTACTGAGTGGAGTATGAAACAAGAGATAAGGATGAGTAAGTTGGAGATAGCTTTAGAACCTAGCGCATCAAAACTTGTTTGTGCAAATATGTCAGGGAATTATGTATATTGGCAATTTCCTATATCAAATGCATAACGACAGAAATCGCTATTGCAATGGTACATTATTGTTGGTGCCGATCTGGGCACCAATCACTGCGATGCGTACCGGCGGTGGTGCTCTTTGTGGTAGCATGGATGGTCCACAGTCGAGGGCCGGACAGTCCGTGACCTATCGTAGGAGCTAGGGTTTTTGCAGACGAGCCGAGCGGTCTACGCCTGGTGGCTGGACGGTCTGCGCATGCGTAGAGGCGACTGAGTTCACCAACAGCACCTAGATCTCGCTCCCGGGAGGGACCCCGTCGGGTAGGTGAGATCCTAGGGTTTGTCTTGGGATCGGTTGCCCACCCAAGATGCCTCTAAATGACGTAGAGCCGGAGAGAGGTGAAGATTAGAGTGAAAAAACTATATTATTGTCTACTCCTAAGGCAAAATGTAAAGAACGAAAGATATATTGATTGTTTGATCGATTGTTGGTGATTGCAATTGGCCATACCCCTTAATATATATAGGGGTAGGTCACCCGTTCCTAGGCGTCTCCCAACAGCAACCACAGATTTAGAAGGATAAACTCGCGCGGAAAAGAGATTAGTTGCGTCTAATTCGATCTATGGGTGGACCTTTTGCGCCTATGGCCGGACCGTCTGCGGGTGCTCAACAATTCCAATTTAAATAATGAAATGACATTTTCTGGTCTAAAAATGCAAGTCGTAGGTAACCACACCAGAACAAATATAAGACTCTATTACTACGTCGGGTTATTCATCTAGCTTGCATTATATAAACATAACTAGTTAGTTACCCATACATCATCATGGTTTCTGTATATCATATATGATTTCATTATTCGAGGTGCACTTTTTTAATATTTCGCTGGCGCACGGGGAACACGGGGACAATGCTAACTAGAGCTCAGAAACACACAGAAAATGTTCGCTGGTTAGCAACAATACTCAATGATTGCTTCCTGACAACTAGCCCTGGCAACAGAGGGAACGATAGTGCTGCAAACTATGGTTCTCGGTGTCTTTCCGTAGCTATAGTAAAGGCTACATATAAGGCGTGATTGGTTTCCTACATACAGGGCAGCCTGGATGATGAAATGCAAGAAGTGGATGTTTGGTTTGCTGTATACTTGTTTGGGCCTGGTTGAACAGATGCAAAAGTGTCCCACGGGCCTGGCTGCTTGGAAACGGAAATCAAACTTGTTTCTGGCGGGCCTGGTGAGAGCACCTAGAGGGGGGTGAATAGGTGATCCTGTAAAAATCGACAACTAAATAGCCACAAAACTTTGTTAAGTGTTAGTACGGCTAAGTAGTGAGCTCTTGCGACCACAAGTATCACGGAAAATCAATCACACAAGACACGCGAGTTTATCCCATGGTTCGGCAAGTATAACACTTGCCTACCTCCACGTTGTGGCGTCCCAATGGACGAGGGTTGCACTCAACCCCTTTCAAGTGATTCAATGATCAACTTGAATACCGCGGTGTTGTTCTTACTTATCTCTTTTCCCGTTTGCGAGGAATCTCCACAAGTTGGAGTTTCTCGCCCTTACAACAAAGATCAAAGTGAAAGCACTAGAGTAAGGGTAGGAAGCAACACACACAAATCCGCAACAATACGCACACACACAGCCAATACTTGAGCTCAAATGAATAGCAACAAGTTCACCACTAGAACGGAGCTCAAATCACTAACAAAGTCAATCAAGTGCGCGGAGACGGAGTGTGGAAGACTTAGAATGCTCAAGGTATGCTTAGGTGTCTCCTCCATGCGCCTAGGGGTCCCTTTTATAGCCCCAAGGCAGCTAGGAGCCGTTGGAGGCAACTTTGGAAGGCAAATCTTGCCTTCTGTCGGGTGGCGCACCGGACAGTCCAGTGTGCCACTGGACAGTCCCTATAGCTGTCCGGTGCACAATCTCCTTCCTTTTCTGGTGCATCTAACCGTTGCAGATTTGAGGCAGTTGGCACACCGGACAGTCCGGTGCCCCCTGCAGACCGTTGGTGCGCCTACACGTCGCGCACGGATTGCACGGCCGGCCGTTGGCGCAGTCGACCATTGGTTCACTGGACAGTCTGGTGCCTCACCGGACGGTCCGGTGAATTATAGCCGTACATCGTTGAACGTTTCCCGAGAACGACAACTTCGCCGCGGACGACTCACCGGACAGTCTGGTGCACCACCTGACAGTCCGGTGAATTATAGCCTTACGCCGCCGTCAAGTCCCAAGAGTGGCCTGTTCACCGGAGGCTGGCCTGGCGCACCGGACACTGTCCAGTGCACCCAGACCGAGCTGCATTTGGCTGTACACAGCCAACTCCATTCCAAACCAATTTCTCATGTTTCTAACACTTAGACACAATACATTAGTACTCAAATCAATGTACTAAGTCTAGAAATGTACCTTGTAATATGATTTCTACTTCTTCACTCTTTGGCACAAATTAGCACTTAGAGAAAATGTGTTGGACACTTAATCACCAAAACACTTTGGAAATGGCCCAAGGGCACATTTCCCTTTCAATCTCCCCCTTTTTGGTGATTTATGCCAACACATCAAAAAGCAACTAAAAGAAGTGCAACATCAATGCAATTGAGAACAAGAATTGTTTTTGATTCAAATTTGGCATATTTGGATCATTCTTTGCCACCACTTGGTTTGTTTTTGCAAATCAAATTCAATTTCCTATCTCTAAGTCAAACACACTTGTTGAGGCATAAAGAGAGGTATTCCAAGAGAAATTGATCAAAGATCCAAAAACTCCCCCTTTTCCCATAATCAAACATTCTCCCCACAAGAGACCAACTTATGACAATAAGAGACAATAAGAGTATTTTGAACAAATCAAAGGTTCTAACTCTACTATTTTCAAAATTCTCAAGTGGTAGCTGATCCATTTGCTTTGGCCTTTAATTTCTCCCCCTTTGGCATTAAGCACCAAAATGGGATCATTCTTGGCCCTGAAACCCCATTGCCTCACCAAAATTGTCAATTAAGATCAAAAAGGCAATGAGAGCATAGATATGAACTTGGAATTATTACCGGAGTGGAGTGGAAGTCTTTGCATGGTCCAAGTTCACCTCTCCCTTTCAATCCACTTTTGAGACTAAATCAAGAACTCAAATACAAAGATTAGTCTCAAAGTGTCAAGTTGTGGCATGCCTCCCCCTAAATAAGTGCATCACTTGCACATGGACTTGTGAGGTCCGGGGATCATGTTTACAACTTGAGCACCACAAATGAACAAAAATAGATTGAATGCATAAATGAACATGATCAAAGGCATAAAACACATGTATGCTATAGATCAATCCAAGTTACGCGAATCTAAGACATTTAGCTCACTACACAACCTGCAAAACCTTTTCTCATCTAATGGCTTGGTGAAGATATCGGCTAGCTGGTTCTCGGTGTTAGTATGTTACACCTCGATATCCCCCTTTTGCTAGTGGTCTCTCAGGAAGTGATGCCGGATGTCTATGTGCTTAGTGTGGCTGTGTTCAACAGGATTATTCGCCATGCGGATTGCACTCTCATTGTCACATAGGAGTGGGACTTTGCTCAGATTGTAGCCAAAGTCCCAGAGGGTTTGCCTCATCCAAAGTAGTTGCGCGCAACACTGTCCTGTAGCAACATACTCGGCCTCAGCGGTAGATAGGGCAACGGAAGTTTGTTTCTTTGAACTCCAAGACACCAGGGACCTTCCTAGGAATTGGCATGTCCCTGATGTACTCTTCCTATCAACCTTGCACCCGGCATAATCGGAGTCTGAATATCCAATCAAGTCAAAGGTAGACCCCTTTGGATACCAGATCCCGAAGCAAGGCTTAGCAACTAAATATCTAAGAATCCGCTTAATGGCCACAAGGTGACATTCCCTCAGGTCGGATTGATATCTAGCACACATGCAAACGCTAAGCATAATATCTGGTCTACTAGCACATAAGTAAAGCATGGAACCTATCATAGACCGGTATGCCTTTTGTTCAACGGACTTACCTCCTTTGTTGAGGTCGACATGTCCGCCAGTTCCCATTGGTGTCTTTGCGGGCTTGGTGTCCTTCATCCCGAACCGCTTGAGCAAGTCTTGCGTGTACTTCGTTTGGGAGATGAAGGTGCCGTCCTTGAGTTGCTTCACTTGGAACCCAAGGAAGTAGTTCAACTCGTCCATCATCGACATCTCAAATTTCTAAGTCATCACCCTGCTAAATTCCTCACAAGACTTTTGGTTAGTAGAACCAAATATTATGTCATCGACATAAATTTGGCACACAAATAGGTCACCATCACAATTCTTAGTGAAAAGAGTTGGATCGGCTTTCCCAACCTTGAAAGCATTTGCAATTAGGAAATCTCTAAGGCATTCATACCATGCTCTTGGGGCTTGTTTAAGTCCATAGAGCGCCTTAGAGAGCTTACACATATGGTCGGGGTACCGTTCATCCTCAAAGCCAGGGGGTTGCTCTATGTACACCTCCTCCTTGATTGGCCCGTTGAGGAAAGCGCTCTTCACATCCATTTGGAACAACCTAAAGGAATGGTGAGCGGCATAGGCTAACAAAAAGCAAATAGACTCTAGCCTAGCCACAGGAGCAAAAGTCTCCTCAAAGTCCAAACCCACGACTTGGGCATAACCTTTTGCCACAAGTCGAGCCTTGTTTCGTGTCACCACCCCGTGCTCGTCTTGCTTGTTGCGGAACACCCACTTGGTTCCCACAACGTTTTGCTTGGGATGTGGCACCAGGGTCCAAACTTCATTTCGCTTGAAGTTGTTGAGCTTTTCCTGCATGGCCAACACCCAGTCCAGATCTTGCAAGGCCTCTTCTACCCTGAAAGGCTCAATAGAAGAGACAAACGAGTAATGCTCACAAAAATTAGCTAGATGTGAGTGAGTTGTTACTCCCTTGCTTATATCACCCAAAATCTGGTCGACGGGATGATTCTTTGAATCGTCGCTCGGACTTGAGTTGGAGGGGCTCGTGGTGCTTCTTCCTCCACAACTTGGTCTTCTTGTGGTCTCCCTTGATCACACGCCTCCCCTTGAGGAACCTGTTCATCATCTTGGGTTGGGAGATGCACCATCATTGAGGAAGAAGGTTGATCTTGTTCTTGGTGTTCCTGTGGTCGCACATCTCCAATCGCCATGGTGCGAATTGCGTCTGTTGGAACATCATCTTCATCTAAATCATCAAGATCAACTTGCTCTCTTGGAGAGCCATTAGTTTCATCAAATACAACGTCGCTAGAGACTTCAACCAAACCCGATGATTTGTTGAAGACCCTATACGCCTTTGTATTTGAGTCATAACCTAGCAAAAACCCTTCTACAGCTTTGGGAGCAAATTTAGAGTTTCTACCTTTCTTTACTAGAATGTAACATTTACTCCCAAATACACGAAAGTATGACACGTTGGGTTTGTTACCAGTTTGAAGTTCATACGAGGTCTTCTTGAGGAGGCGATGAAGGTAGACCCGATTTATGGCGTGGCAAGCTGTATTCACAGCTTCCGACCAAAATCGCTCGGGCGTCTTGAATTCTCCAAGCATCGTCCTCGCCATGTCTATGAGTATCATGTTCTTCCTCTCTACCACACTGTTTTGCTGTGGTGTGTAGAGAGCGGAGAACTCATGCTTGATTCCTTCCTCCTCAAGGTACTCCTCCACTTGTAAGTTCTTGAACTCGGACCCGTTGTCGCTTCTTATCTTCTTCACCTTGAGCTCAAATTCGTTTTGAGCTCTCCTTAGGAAGCGCTTTTGGATCCCTTGGGTTTCTGATTTTTCCTGCAAAAAGAATACCCAAGTGAAGTGGGAAAAATCATCAGCGATAACAAGACCATACTTACTTCCCCCGATGCTGAGGTAGGCGACGGGTCCGAAGAGGTCCATATGAAGTAGCTACAGAGGTCTTGATGTGGTCATCACATTCTTGCTGTGATGAGCGCTTCCCACCTGTTTACCTACTTGACAAGCTGCACAAGGTCTATCTTTTTCGAAAAACACATTGGTTAGACCTAACACATGTTCTCCCTTTAGAAGTTTATGAAGGTTCTTCATCCCAACATGTGCTAGATGGTGATGCCACAGCCAGCCCATGCTAGTCTTAGCAATTAAGCATGCATCTAGATCGACCTCCTCCTTCGAAAAATCAACTAAGTAGAGTTTGCCGTCTAGTACACCCTTAAAAGCTACTGAACCATCACTCCTTCTAAAGACAGACATATCTACATTGGTAAATAAACAATTGTAGCCCATATTACATAGTTGACTAACGGACAATAAGTTGTACCCGAGCGATTCAACTAAGAACACATTAGATATGGAATGCTCGGATGAAATAGCTATCTTCCCTAGTCCTTTAACCTTGCCTTGATTCCCATCTCCAAAGATGATTGAATCTTGGGAATCTTTATTCTTGACGTAGGAGGTGAACATCTTCTTCTCCCCCGTCATGTGGTTTGTGCATCGGCTGTCGATAATCTAGCTTGAGCCCCCAGATGCATAAACCTGCAAGGCAATTAGGCTTGGGTTTTAGGTACCCAACTTTTGTTTGGTCCTACAAGGTTAGTTACAATAGCCTTTGGGACCCAAATGCAAGTCTTGTCTCCCATGCATTTGGACCCCATCTTTCTAGCAACCACTCTTTCATTTTTACATGTAAGTACATACTTAGTGTTGCAAGCATGAAAGATAGTAGTGGGTTTATTATACACTTTCCTAGGAGCATGAGACACAATATTTTTCCTAGGCCTATCATTAAAATTAGAACATGAAGCAATCATAGCATGTGAGTCAAAAGCACTATAACTCCTATTATAATGAGAATTTCTAGAAAATTTTCTATCATGGTACATGAAAGCATGATTCTTTTGACTACTACTAGCCATAGGGGCCTTCCCTTTCTCCTTGTTGGAAATGGGAGCCCTTTGACTTGTTAAGTTCTTGGCTTCCTTTCGAAAGCTAAGTCCATCCTTAATTGAGGGATGTCTACCAACGGTGTAGGCATCCCTAGCAAATTTTAATTTATCAAAGTCATTTTTGCAAGTCTTTAGTTGGGCATTAAGACTTGCCACTTCACCATTAAGTTTTGTAATAGAAGTAAGGTGCTCAACACATGCATCAACATCGAAATCCTTACACCTATTACAAATCACAACGTGCTCTACACAAGAACTAGATTTATTGACTACTTCTAGCTTAGCATTTAAATTATCATTAATACTCTTCAAGCTAGACACAGTTTCATGACAAGCGGATAATTCAGAAGAAAGCATTTCATTTCTTTTAACCTCTAAAGTAAGAGATTTTTGCACACTAATAAACTTGTCATGCTCTTCATATAAAATATCTTCTTGCTTCTCTAATAATCTATTCTTTTCATTTAAGGCATCAATCAATTCATTGATCTTATCAACTTTAGTTCTATCGAAACCTTTGAATAAACTTGTGTAATCTACTTCATCATCACTAGAGTCATCATCACTTGAAGTAGTATACTTAGGGGTATCTCGAGCGCTTACCTTTTTCTCCTTTGCCATGAGGCAGGTGTGGCGCTCGTTGGGGAAGAGAGATGACTTGTTGAAGGCCGAGGCGGCGAGTCCTTCGTCGTCGGAGTCGGACGAAGAGCAATCCGAATCCCACTCTTTGCCTAGGTGCGCCTCGCCCTTCGCCTTCTTGTAGGCCTTCTTCTTCTCCTTCTTCCCGCTCTTTTCTTGTTCCTGGTCATTAGCATTATCGGGACAATTTGCTATGAAATGACCAGTCTTACCACATTTAAAACAAGAGTGCTTTCCTTTTGCTTTGCTCTTGTTGGGATGCTCCTTTTGTCCTTTTAGCGCCGTCTTGAAGCGCTTGATGATGAGGGCCATTTCATCTTCATTTAGCCCAGCAGCTTCAACTTGTGCCACCTTGCTAGGTAGCGCCTCCCTGCTGCTACTTGTTGCCTTAAGTGCAACGGGTTGGGGCTAATAGATGGGCATTGGGCCATTCAATGCCTCATCAACGTATCTTGCTTCCTTGATCATCATATGCCCACTCACAAACTTTCCGAGTATTTCCTCGGGCGTCATCTTTGTGTACCTAGGATTCACGGATTGAGTTCACAAGATGAGGGTCAATGACAGTAAATGACCTAAGCATAAGTCGGACGACGTTGTGGTCCGTCCATCTCGTGCTTCCATAGCTCCTGATCTTGTTGACCAGGGTCTTGAGCCTATTGTAAGTTTGCGTCGGCTCCTCCCACTGATCATCGCGAACCTTCCCAGCTCTCCTTCCACCAACTCCATTTTGGTGATTATGGTGGCATCATTCCCCTCATGTGAAATCTTGAGGGTGTCCCATATTTTCTTGGCGTTGTCCATGCCGCTCACCTTGTTGTATTCATCCCTGCACAATGATGCTAACAAAACAGTGGTAGCTTGTGCATTTTTATGGATTTGTTCGTTAATGAATACAGGGTTATCCGTACTATCAAATTGCATTCCATTCTCAACTATCTCCCAAATACTAGGATGGAGAGAGAAAAGATGACTACGCATTTTGTGACTCCAAAAAGCGTAGTCCTCTCCATCAAAGTGTGGAGGTTTACCAAGAGGAATAGAAAGCTAATGGGCATTGGAATTATATGGAATACGAGAATAATCAAATGAAAAATTTGAGTTAACCGATTTCTTTTTCTCGTCATAGTCGTCGTCTCTTGGGGAAGAAGAAGACTCGTCGCTATCATAGTAGACGATCTTCTTAATGCGCCTGTTCTTCTTCCCGTCCTTCTTCTTATGACTCGAGCCAGAGTCAGTGGGCTTGTCATCCCTCGGCTCGTTGAAGATGGACTCCTTCTCCTTATCATTGACCACCATCCCCTTTCCGTTAGGTTCCATCTCTTTGGGCGATTAGTCCCTTTCGTGAAGAGAACGGCTCTGATACCAATTAAGAGCACCTAGAGGGGGTGAATAGGTGATCCTATAAAAATCGACAACTAAATAGCCACAAAACTCTGTTAAGTGTTAGTACGGCTAAGTAGTGAGCTCTTGCGACCACAAGTATCACGAAAAATCAATCACACAAGACACGCAAGTTTATTCCGTGGTTCGGCAAGTATAACACTTGCCTACCTTCATGTTGTGGCGTCCCAATGGACGAGGGTTGCACTCAACCCCTTTCAAGTGATCCAATGATCAACTTGAATACCACAGTGTTGTTCTTGCTTATCTCTTTTCCCGTTTGCGAGGAATCTCCACAAGTTGGAGTCTCTCTCCCTTACAACAAAGATCAAAGTGAAAGCACTAGAGTAAGGGTAGGAAGCAACACACACAAATCCGCAGCAATACGCATACACACAGCCAAGACTTGAGCTCAAATGAATCGCAACAAGTTCACCACTAGAACAGAGCTCAAATCACTAACAAAGTCAATCAAGTGCATGGAGACGGAGTGTGGAAGACTTAGAATGCTCAAGGTATGCTTAGGTGTCTCCTCCATGCGCCTAGGGGTCCCTTTTATAGCCCCAAGGCAGCTAGGAGCCATTGGAGGCAACTTTGGAAGGCAAATATTGCCTTCTATCGGGTGGCGCACCGGACAGTCCCTGTAGTTGTCCGGTGCACGATCTCCTTCCTTTTCTGGTGCATCCGACCGTTGCAGATTTGCGGCATTTGGCACACCAGACACTGTCCGGTGCACCCTGCCGATCGTTGGCGCGCCCACGCGTTGCGCGTGGATTGCGCGGCCGACCGTTGGCGTAGTCGACCGTTGGTTCACCGGACAGTCCGGTGCCTCACCGGACGGTCCGGTGAATTATAGCCGTACGTCGTTGAATGTTTCCCGAGAGCGACGACTTCGTCGCGGACGACTCACCGGACAGTGCGGTGCACCACCGGACAGTCCGGTGAATTATAGCTGTATGCCGCCGTTAAGTCCCGAGAGTGGCCTGTTCACCGGACGCTGGCCTGGCGCACCGGACACTGTCCGGTGCACCCAGACCGAGCTGCATTTGGCTGTACACAGCCAACTCCATTCCAAACCAATTCCTCCTGTTTCTAACACTTAGACACAATACATTAGTACTCAAATCAATGTACTAAGTCTAGAAACGTACCTTGTAATATGATTTGCACTTCTTCACTCTTTGGCACAAATTAGCACTTAGAGATAATGTGTTGGACACATAATCACCAAAACACTTTGGAAATGGCCCAAGGGCACATTTCCCTTTCACCTAGCTGGCATTGCACAAGCACGTGCGCCCCAAGACCTGATTTCCTTGGCTTTTCCACTAAAAAGTTGCTCCATTCACGCATCCAAACAACAGCCATACATGTCCTGTCCCTGTTCGATTCGACAACCAAACATCTACTTGTGTACCATCTACGCCTAGCTATAGCGAGACAGGTTGGCAGGTACGAGCCTGGTTGAGCTCCACGGGCAACCAATCAGGCAAATAGTGTACGCAAGAACTTGCTCATACATCACTATGGTTTCTATATATCAAATATGACTTCATTGTCTGAAGGTGCATCTTTTTAATATTTCACTGACACGTGGGGTAAGGGAGATAATGCTAAATGGAGCTTAGAAACACACATAAACTACTCGCTAATCAGCAACAATAGTCAATAACTGCTTCATGACAACTAGCACTGTTGGGCAAACATGCTCAGGTTATTTGCATTGTAGTGCAGTAACCTTCACGGTAAGCAGAAATAGGGAACAATAGTGTTGCACTGTTGCTGACTATGGTTCTTGATGTCCTTTCGTAGCTATAGTAAAACACTACATATAGCGCACGCAAGAACTTCTGGTATCAGTGTTGGCTATAACAAAACACGTGTTATATATAGAGAAAAAATATATTAGTTGGATTAGAATGAATAAAATGTGTACTAGTTGATATAGAGGGAATATGTAAAGGGACATGAGTGTGAAGGATTGTAATATAGAGTAAGGAATCTTGATGACTAGACTATGAATAGTGGTATAGAGTAAGGATATGGAGTAACCTGCACTACGGATAGCCTCAACCAACCAATTTGTGCATGTGCTCATGATGTTAGTCACATCTGTATACCATGGTGTGATGAATGCAATTGATGTGCAACACACGACGAAAGAATGATAGATGTTGGTTGAGCTCGATCAAGCACCACTAGGAAAACCACAAATGTGCAATCGTTGACAAGTGGGAACATCGTTGCAGGTCAGAGTCATCAATAGTGGTGTAGGTATAGATGAGGAAGCACAAAGTATATTGTATCCATGCCAAGCAGGGAGGCCATATAGATGACACATGTCCATTTATTTTTGTAGGACCAAGGTTGTCGTCCATGCTAGAAGTAACCATCTCGACTTGATGTAGCAACCATAGTGCAACATAACTGATCTGATTTCTTGAAAGAGCTCGAGTCCTCCCCCACCCCCCTGAACATACAGGAGAATCGAAGTGGAAATGAACTAATTTCCACCTCAACTCCCTCCAATCTCGAAAGATGTCACTTTGATGGCCGGTCATGGGGAACGACATTTTGTTGACGTACTTGGATAATAATTGATCAAACATGGGACCGACTTTAACTAGTCGAGATGTGCATTAACTATATTCTACTTCCACGAACCTATTTCGGGGCATCAGGGCTTAAGGGTATGTAGTAGTTGCTGCCTCTAGACATTGGCAGACCATCTACCAAAGATAGTTGGATCGTCTGCTAGAGTTGGTCGGGCCATCCGCTAGAGAGTCAGACCGTCCTCGCTGGCCCCTAGTGTCGGTGGTCTTGATAGTGATTTTAATGTTTTTCCTCTTTCTAGGGTCTTCTCGCCATAACCTCCCTAGAAAAGATCTTAGTGTTCTCATCGAGGGCCTAAGGGTCACTGATGATGATGCTCTTTCCTTTGTCCTTATCGATCACATCTAGCCGAATCAAGACCTTTTATCATTCAGATCTATCAGGTTGACCAGGAAAGGTTGTTTGTCAATATGTATCTCTTGGAAATTTAACCGATCCTCATTAATGATCGATTGTACATTGGGGGCATGTGTAGTAGGTAGAAGAGATGGCATCTAGAACTCTCCTTGCTCGACAATCCTCTGATGTTGGTCCACCTTGAAATGCGGCAGATATTTTTTTCTTCGTCTCCTCATGCACTTAGGCTTGTTGTTGCTTTATGTAATCTTCAAATCGCTACTGATCTTCAGACGACAGACTCTCTAGAGTTGGCTTCATGATTTGCTTGGGGAAACTTTGGTGTGATCTTTGGAATCAGCCATTTTGGGGGTCGATTTTAATAAATCTGAAACGCAGTTTGTTAGAGCAAAGGCTGATCACCCCCTCGATCAATTTTCTTTAAGATAAATCAGATAGGTTCTATCTCAGACACAGGAGACGAAGGGCACTTCGATCGCTACCGAAGCTAAGGTCTCGGTCTAAGAACCATCGAAGGCTTGGAAGCAAAGGGATCTACCATTTAAAGCAGGGGCTCCTTAGGACTTTGCTCTATGTCACCGCTAGCTTGGGAGGTTTCGAGCCGCAGCCTTAGTAAGGACCGAAGACCCAACGCCCTAGAGCGAAGAGTGTCACGTCCTGCAAGGACCACGTCGTTCGATGGCGGGGCTCATGCAGCGTCCTGCTGACCATTTGGGACCATTTGTAAGCCCCTTCCTTGGGTAGGGTTTACCATATATCTAATCAGGTTATACTTAACATCACCATAATGACCTATAATGATCCTGTAGGGGGAATATTCCGGGGCTGTGGCAGGTAACCGGGGGCATAATTGTACTTAGAAGGGCACACCCACCCACCTAGTTACCTATAAATACCCCCATATTGTACATTGATGGGACACGCTGAACAAGACGCTATAGTGCCCTGCCTACTATTTTGTTGATCACCTGAATACTCCCATATCCTAGTGCTTGGGCCCGCTTGACCACATGTCAGTCGGTTCCAACATAGTTGTCCCCAACAGAGTCGCCAAAAAAGTGTGTTGGCATCTTTTTGGACCAAACACTTACGATCCCAAAATCCCGCTCACGGGGAATGAGACCTTAGGGAATCTCTCTGCGAGGCATGAGACCATTCATGATAGGTCACTAGACAGTCCATGGTTGATCATTGAATGGTCCGTTGTAGGTCACTAGACCATCCGCATGTGCACAGAAGATAGTAGTTAGTTCCTCTAGAAAGAGAACCAAGGAAACAACACAACTCCTACCTCCTAGGAGGAACCCATCGAGGAGGAAGGATCTTGGGGTTATCTTGGGTAGGCAGTCCACCCAAGATACCTCTAAACAATGTAAAGTTGAGGAGATGTGAAGATTGAGATTGAGGAAGATTAAACTAGATCTAGACTACTCCTACTCCTAATGCAATGACGAACGAAGTAAATAGGTAAATTGTATTGATAGATTCGATTGTGGATGTCCTCAATCGGTCGTACTCCTTTATATTTATACGGGGAGGTCTGGACCCGTTCTGGGCGCTTCCTGACATATTCCCATGTAATTAACGGATAAGCACGGGCAGGAAAGGGACTTTCGCCTAAGAGCTAATTGTAACACCCCTGGTGTTACTATAACTAAAACTTGAGCATGGCATCATAAACATTGACATTGCATATGTTCGACACACCTAGAGTGCATTCACTAGGTAAAATTTTCAAACAAGTTGTATTGTTATGGCATTTTGCAAATAGAACCCTGGATAGGGAGCTTAACCCTAAATAGGGATTAAAGGGGTAAAACTTAACCCAAGTCGAGAAAACCTAAAAGCTTTAGGGGAAATAGTATAAAGTATTCTCAAAAATGAACTTGAATCACTTTTATACCCCTGAGATACTAGAAATCCTAATTGGAACCCTGGAAAACCCTAAATCCAAACCCTAGGGGCCTATGTGCAAAAACAGTGCACATTTGGACTAGAGTGTCAAAAGTACTATGTTAAAGCATATAAAGTCACATGGTTCACATTTGGGAAGATTTACAAGCCAAACCCTAAGTTTTGGACAAAATTGCAAAATAGACCTCAATTGAGTTCTATACTAAGTCTGAATTGCAGGGTATAAGCTCAACTTTAGAGCTTTGTATCTTTTAAACTCTAGGGTTTTTGCCCTAGGTCACCACATCAATATTGTAGCTTAATCATAGGAGAACAACTTTGCTTAAGAATGTGAGCTCAGTTGTTAAGAAGAATTTAGAGATAATTAGGTCCAAAGTTGGACTGTCAGGCTGATACAGTCTGAATTTCAGAAAAGACTGTGACTTGGATCCAAGTTTGAGAGCTATTTCGACTAAGATGCACTGATAATCTACCTAGGGTTGCTATAACAAAGTTGAAGAGTTTTTAAATAGGAACAACTTTGATATAGATGTTTGGGCTTGGTACCACATGGAATTGAGAGAAAATCTGGCTTCAAGTCACTTGGTCAGGCCATCTGATGGTGGATTGCCATGGTACAGTACATGTTAAACTGAAGAAGATCCCACCCCCCAGCTCGTCGCCGATGGCCCGTCGCCGTTGATTGCCGCTCACCGTGATTCGTGCGCCGTGGCCATCAGATAAGTATAGCTCTATAAAAATCCTCGCCGCTGGTGAGCTGGATGCCACCCCGGCCAGCCGTAATCCCTTCCCCTTGCTCACTGCCCGTGGATAAAGGGGCTCACCGTCGTCAAGCCTTCGCCGTCGCCCGCCGCATGGCTCTGCCTTTACACCTCGTCGCTGTGACTCTCTGGGGCAGTCCCATCGCCGGTGAGCTCGCCACGACTGAGGACACGCACCCACGCGCGCCAGTGCTTTCTTCTACCTCCGACTGTCGCGCGTCATCGCTTAAATTCGCGGCCACCACTTGAGGGCTCTATAAATTGACCCCGCCCGTAGCTCCGCCATGTAGTCAAGAAACTCCTGCATCAATCCATGCCCTGAATTATCTACCCGAGAGCCTCAATTTGGGATTTCCCCCAAATCCACCCAAAACACCGCAAGAACCAAGCTCACCGCGGCCAGCCCCCTTTCCGGTCAGTTCATCCCTTTCTCTCCCTCGTTCGCGCATTCTTATAGCTCTCTGATACTTGCCAAGCCACCAATTTGCACGGAGTAGCCTTAGATCACCGGGAACACCTCCATCCGTCCGCAATATTCACGGTCGCCGTGGCCAGGGTAAATTAGGTTACCAATCTTCAAATTAAGTTAGGGGAAACACTCGGGGTGGATTCAATTTCGTGTCAGTCGCTTGGAGACCCTAGTCATTGCCCCAATCGATCGGTCTAGCTCGTCGGAGCTTGGCTCCTAGCTTAGGTCGCCGTCGGGGACTTGGCCGTGCGAAGAATTAGAAGTTGGAGGACTCTTCTGCAAACTGTCAGCGATGTAGGGTAATAGTGATAGAAGCCCGTTCTGATTAGCCGAAACCCCGAGGCCCTTTTCGTAAAACCGCCAACGCGCGGGCGCGCGCGCGTTTTCCCTCTGGTATTGGGCCGCCTATGCTAGAATTGGCCCAGTACTGTTTAGAGTTTTCCCTTTTCTTTTTCAGTGGAACTTTAGGAATTTATAGAAAATTGTAGAAAAATCCTACAATTGTAAAACCAATTTTCCTAGGCTCCTTATTTTCCATAGTATTTAATAAAAATAGTTTCATGATTTTTAGATCAAATAGGGAATTTTGGGGTATTTAAACTAGCTTACAACATTAATTCTGGATTTTTAGAAAATAAATGGTAATTCCAAAAATGTTCAAACTTTTTATATAAATCCTACACATTACTTAGAAGCCATGGGTGGAGTTTGGTTTGATTTGGAACTTGTTTGATACTTAGAACCCAAAACCCCCCTGCCCTGTAAACTCCTTTACTGACTCTAGAAACCCTAAGTTCTCGGAGTTCCGTGAAGGAAAGTTGTATTCAAGACCTTAGATAATAAGTTCTTATTATCTTTGCACTCTCATGAGCATTACATGGCATTCATCCTTATATACATATATGTGGTTATGTTTAGAGAACTAAGAAGAAATTGAAGTGACCGAGGAGAAGACACCACCTTTGGGATCTCAGGCAGAATCTTGTCTCTACTTTGACATTTGCGGGCCTGAGCCTGACTCAGCTACTAACGAAGGCAAGCCCCAGTGCATTTGCCACCTTCCTTGATGTTTTTAAAATCTTTCTCACTTGCTTGATGCATTAGGTGATAGGAGTTGATTGATAAAACAATTACTGCATTACCTCCCTTGAATTTGATTACCTTCCTTGATCACCCGTTTTACAAAGGATTTTTGATGCTTAGCCTTGCTTTAGAAAAACAAATATTTTGTTTTTACAAAAAGATGATGTGGCAAAAGTGGGTGGGATGTTTTCGAAAATAAAACTTGATGGTGGATCCATCATGGCCATGATGGGTTCAACATCGGAAAAGATGTACCTCCGCGAGGTACCAAGTTTTTGGGTTTAAATGATTAAGCTGAGACCGGGCGGGTGACTTGCACGAGAAGAGAGTCTCGGTGTAGTGTCTCCGTCTAAGTCGATTAAGGACCGTCTCGATGTAGGCTTGATGACCGAGGACCCTTTAACTGGTCACATGCCTCGTCATGGGTAAGCCTTGCCTCGGGCAGACTAAGGCCAGAATAAGATAACACGAAATGGGCATGGAGCGGTGGCGCAAGTAGCGTGTACCCTCCGTGGCAAGAGGCTGGACGATGGTGTATCTGTGCTCTCGGTTTGTGTGTACCTGATCTGGTCTTAAGAACCCCGGTGGCGGGTTGACATATGCAAGGGTTAAGTGCTACATATGTCGTGTGATTGGAGATCCTTAGCTGAGTATAATCGATTCGGATCGTCGTACCTTCGCGGATATGAAGACTTGGTCACTGACTTACACGTAGCAATCCACTAAAGATGAAGGGATTGATGAAAAATTTGCTAGTACAGGACAAGTGTTTGAACTAGGTTAGCAAGAATTCTAGCTGCAGGTAATTTTACTTAACCTGACAATAAAATTGGATTTTAAGGATCCACTCATAGTAAGCTTTTCCGCAAAACAGAGTCTTTGATTCTTGATAAGCCTTACCTTGACTCCCTTATAACCAGCATACCCTTGAGAGTCTTTTCTTTAGTCGAGTAAGATATGCTGAGTAATTCCATACTCAGGGTTTATTCCCTTGTTGTTTTTAGGTGAGGAAGCAGCAGATTTCTGTTGCTTCTGTACCAAGGTGGTTCCACATGAGGCAAAACAAGAGTGAAGATGTAGGAGGACATGGTCCTCCATAAGAAAACTTTTATGTAAAGACTTTTCGCGAGGAGTTTTTGCCTCTCTGGTAATGTAATAATACTACTCAGCACTCGTTTTATAACTCTGGTCTATAATAAGCAACTTGATCTTACTTTTTAAATGAATGTAAGTTTATGTAATCACTTCCGCATTTCGATATCTCCGATGTTCTATAATGTCTGCAAGATGGGTGAAACGGTCCTGGAAAGGTAAGAAAAGATAACGAACTTATCAAGTGATTCAGAAACATCTACGGGGTTGTGTGATGTCTGTTAGACAAGGACAATCGTAGGTGAGCCTAATGACTTGAGAGGTTCCGTCACAGCTGGTATCGGTGCGATGCCCTTCTTTGCAGATATTATGAGGCATATTCAAAAGGATTTTCTAAAAAAACTTACCTAGAAAGATTTCTTCCCTTCCTATCCCTCATATCTGAAGAATCTATATGAAAGACCAGATCGGAGGAGTGCAATGTATAGAAGGTATGAATCAACTAAGGTTTGTTCTGTAATTACACATGCATCATGCTAAGAATTATACTAATAAAGTTTTCCCTCTAGAGAAATGCCGCCGCGCACAAGGAAGACCGCGCGTAAGTCAACTGGCCCAATTGGAGTACCTCGTCATCAACTTGCCCCTCGGGATGAGGATAGTAGTAGCGAAGCAACGATCCAATTGGGGATCTCGAAGCCCGCATGAATCAGCTTCAAACGGAACTGCAACGCAGGACCAGCAAATGGGTCGCGGATGGCGACAGGATAAACGAATTAAGAGGTTACATCCGTCGTCTGCAGGATCAGCTTGCTGATCGGGATTTAGCGCTTGATTGGGTGGTACAGTCTCGTTCAGTGGCTTGGGCTAAGGAAGCAAAGGCTCGAGCTCGAGTCAAAGAACTTAGCGCTGCCATTGACAATCTGCAGGCGTATTGCAATACCCTACATGAGGAAGTCCATGTACTATATTCGCAACTACATCCCAGTGCACCTACGGATCCTATCGGGTCAGAAGCCGGACCCTCGCACGTTGCGGGAGAAGCGCTTGGTGGTGAGCTAGACCTTTTTAAGCCCCCTCCTTCTATGAGGCTGGTCGATGAATGGTCTCCCACACCTGACGACGAGGCTGCTAGGAGCAACCAAAAGCAGGAATAGTGGTGTAGTAATAAAAGTAGTATATTGTAGGTTGTACTATTGTATAATAGGTAGTGATATTGTATACTGGGTAATGTATCTTGTTGTAAAAAAATCGAGTCTGTACATTACTCTTTTTGGTAATGTAAATTGGATGGTTTTGTCTTTGGCATATTATATTTGTTTCCAAATGATTGTTGCCACAGATGCCGTCCAAGACCCGATCGTAGGATGCGGCTGGAACTTCCAGTGGGAGGGAGACTACTCCAAATCCACCTCCTGTTCCTCCCACACTGGCCGAAGCAATTGCCACCTTAGTAAATGCGACCACTGATAATACCCGTTTTCTGAGAGAGATGGCGGGTCAACAGTTTCAGTAGCAAGGTGGGCGGGGTTATCAACAGGGCCCCCGCGAAACTTCTTACTTGGACTTCTCAGAGACACGTCCACCCCTGTTTGTTAAAGCTGAAGACCCGTTAGAAGCCGATGAATGGATTCGGGTTATTGAGCAAAAATTCAGACTTCTGCGCTGTTCGGAGACCCAGAAGCCTTTATTTGCAGCCTAGCAACTGCGCGGCCCTGCCAGCACTTGGTGGGGAAGTTTCATGGCCGTTCAACCGGCCAATCATCAAATAACCTGGGAAGAATTCAAAGTGGCCTTCCGCGAGCATTATATACCCGAAGGTGTTCTTCATATGAAGCAAGAGGAATTTATGAAGCTAAAACAAGGAGGGGATACTGTTAATCAGTATCTCAATAAGTTCAATCATCTGTCGCAGTATGCAATCGATCAGCTGAACACTGATATGAAAAAGAAGAATTGTTTTATGAGAGGTCTAAATGATCGACTGCAAAGAAAAATGGCAACCTGCATAGATCTTACTTATGGAAGAGCTGTCAGTACCGCATTGGCAGTGGAAGCAAAGTATGCAGGTGTTGGAAAATCTAAGGGATTTGGAGGAGACAGGCCTAGTCAGGGCCCGGTAAAAAGGCAACGGTTTGTTCTCCGGCCTTCCAACCAGAATCGCTCTCGTGCACCCTCCTTCCCTTTTAAACAGCTAATAATTATTCGTTCCAATAATGCCCCCACTGCCCCAAGTCAGCCGGGTGCCCCAGGCACTCGATTCCCTGCTTTGCCCAGCTCGTCGACTGGATGTTTCAATTGTGGCAAATCTGGACATTTCATCAAGGATTGCCCTTATCCAAAGCAGAACCAGTCAAATAATCAGCAAGGATCTGGGAATTCGTCCCAAGTCAAGGGAAACACTTCGGGCAAAAACACCAAGAAGACGGGACACATCTATTACACATAAGTGGCCACTACACCGGACGGAGAGCCGGTAATGATGGGTACGTTCCTCGTGGTCAATCATCTTGCAGTCATTCTCTTTGATTCTGGTGCTTCACATACATTCATTAGCAAGAAATTTGTGGAGCAACATCACATTTCATGCCATGAATCAAAAGAAGGATTTAAAATTTACTCACCTGGGGGACAAATCTTTACTAGAGAAGTGGCCTATCAAGTGCCCGTAACCTTGGCCGGACGGGACTTTCTTACTAATATGATCATTCTGAAAGGCCGGGACATAGATGTTATTTTGGGTATGAATTGGTTGGCCAAGTATAAAGCAACCCTCAACACTGATCAAAGAATTATCAGGTTGAGTCATAATCAAGAAGAAATTCTCTTGCCTATCCCCATTTCAACCAAAGCTACTTGCAGAGTGTATGAAGCCATCGTACCAGAAATCAAGGATATTCCGGTAGTATGCGAGTTTCCCGATGTCTTTCTAGAAGATTTACCTGGATTGCCACCCGAAAGGGATGTAGAGTTTGTAATTGAGCTGAAGCCCGGTACGGCTCCCATTTCTCAAAGATCGTACCGTATGCCTCCAAATGAGTTGGCAGAACTAAAAATTCAATTACAAGATCTCTTAGAGAAAGGATTCATCCGGCCAAGCTCATCGCCATGGGGTTGTCCAGCCATATTCGTCAAGAAGAAGGATCAAACTTTACGGATGTGTGTGGATTATCGACCCCTGAATGAGGTCACTATCAAGAACAAGTACCCTCTTCCGAGGATTGACATTTTATTTGATCAATTGACCGGGGCGAGGGTATTCTCCAAAATTGATCTCAGATCGGGCTATCACCAGATCCGTATTCGGCCCGAGGATATACCGAAAACCGCGTTCACTATGCGGTATGGATTATTTGAATATCTGGTAATGTCTTTCGGATTGACAAATGCTCCTGCCCACTTCACGTATTTGATGAACTCGGTATTCATGCCCGAGTTGGACAAGTTTGTGGTGGTCTTCATTGATGATATTTTAATATATTCCAAAACTGAAGAGGAGCACGCCCAACATTTATGGATTGTGTTAATGTAACACCCCAGGTGTTTATATTCTGCTCGACAACGAGTAAGAATTTAAGCATGTGAGATCAGTGAATAAGACGGACACTAAGGTCTAATTATTTTCGTCTATCGCGATTTTAATTTCGCATCTGTTTCGTCTGTCGCGAATGCGACGTCGTTTTTATTTGTATTTGTCCGGGCTCTTCCTAAATTTTCGTGCTGATCGGAACATATTTGTTCTGAAAATCGGTGCGTCCGATGATTATTTAAAATTCATCGCTCGCGCGAATACGAATTTGGAAGCTCAACCCACTCGGATGATTTTTATCCCGGGTAAATTAATTTAAACTCGACGACAAAAGTGTTAATGCAAAATTAAATCGGACCACACCCGGAATCCAAGAAAAACCAGGCGTAGAATTATAACCGGGCCGTTTCCGAGTTGAATCCAATATCGTTTAGCTTAATCTGGTAACATCAGGCTAAAACTCAAACCTTGGTAATTTAATCTATTCCTTACCAGATGAATTTTTGTCTGACTTCTACGTAAACCAAAGCTGACTATAATATCGAAGTTGAAATCAGTTCGATTCGAGTTATCGTTTCTTGCCGGATCCAAAACTTCGGTATAAATAACTGGTAAAAAAAACTCATATGATTCTGAGAGTATTCACCAAATCAAATTCTATCTAACTTTTTGTATCCAATAATATTCTGATCCAACTTATTTGTGTCTCTTTTAAACTCTAATCCTAGAATACATATCTATTTATGTTAACAAAAAAAGAGACGATCATTTTTCCTTTGCTGCAAGTGTTCAGCTGTAGGAAATGAAAAATCCATTTCTCTCAAGCCTTATGTTTTCATGTACCAATATCTCCCTTACGGCTATCTGGATATTTCTCTTGGTCTCATCCCCTCGCCGCCCTCTGCCCAGGATATTTCTACGGACAGCAGCTCCTTATCCTCTAGCCGCTCGTCGTCTTCTCCTGCACGACATTCTTCCAGCTCCTAGAGGAAAATCCAGCCGACGCCTAGCCTCTTCCTATCTTTGATCCCAAGCCGCCCTTGCCTCCCTTCCCATGGCTGTCGTGCTCTCCTGTTCTCTCACAGCTGCTCCTGCTCGTTCTTCAGGCTGCAGCCGGCCGAGTTCTCTCGCCAAGACTGCAATCCGAGCTCCCTCCTCTTCCTCCAGTCCGGCCGTGCTCTCTGCTGCTGCTCACCATGGACGCCCAGCAGCTCCTTTTCTTCCATCGCGCGCGTCCAGCTGCCTCTCTCCCTCAGCTTGCCGGCGTCCCTCCTGGCTTCCTGTTCGGTTGTAGACTGTTTCACGGGCAGCGACGATTGTCTGTCAGGCACTCAGGCTCATCACACACCCCATAGCATTGAACTAAGAGCAGCCACTAACAACGGATTCAAGCAGTCGAACAGGCTCGCCAAGTTCTTCTTCCTCTCGCGCAGCACGGCTCGGCCTGACGGCATGAAGTGCCTCGTCCTCGCCTCCTCCTGCTCGCCGGTCGAACTCCTTCGCCCGCTGCCATTGTGCCCAGCCCCTGCGATGGCCGTGCGTGTCCACTTGTTCAACATCGTCACGCCAACCTTCACCTCGCCCGACTGTGCTCCTCCTCCTGCGCCGTCAACCTGCCGTGCGAGCTAGCTCCACCTCACCTGCTCGTGTTTCTCTTCGTCGTGCGCTATTGCTGCGTCGGGTATCTATGGCCGCAGGCGATAACCTGCTCGGCCTAATCGTCGCCTCTACCACCCTCGCCGCCAAGCCCTCGTCCATCTCGCGCATAGCACAAAGCTGCCCCCCTGTCGCGCTCGGTCGAGCTCTCTGCGTACGTGCAGCTCGCTATTTCTTTATTAGCCGCGCGCACGAATTTTCTATGCTCGCCACGGCGTGCTGAGCTTCCGCATCAAGCTCCTCTCTTCCGTGTCGATCGTCGTCTCCGAGTCGATTCAGAAACGGTAAGCTGATAATTTATTCAGAATAGTTCGATCGTTGAATAAATAAATGTGTTAGTGCGAGGCTCATTAGTGTGCTCGATAAATTGTGTAAGTCACGAAACTCTCGTCGACTTCGCAATTCTTGCGATTATCGAGCCAGATTCAGTTATGGCGAATTATTTCGCTATTCCGGTCACTTAGCTGAATTAGTGAATCGAGTAGAATTTTGGTAGATATATATGTTGTGTGATGATAAAATATTTTTATCACTTATAAAGATGTAGTATAATTTATAAAGCAAAGGATTAGTTTAGAATTTAATTAATTAACTGATAAATTATGATTAGGCTAATTGTATTTCATGTGTATAGTTTGTTGTTAATGATGTTTGCGTTAGATTCGGTTAATCTAGAGAAGTGTAATTATTGCGCGTAGTCATATATTAATAACTAGTGTTTTCGTGTACAATTATACAACGCCTCGCCCTTAGGTGTTTAATACGCTATCGTATAGCACTATTTAGATTTTGCGCTATTCCTGTTTATATGCATTCATATGCATAATGCATTTCATTCAGGTACGTTAATTAATCGTGTGACGCGGAAGATGAGCCAAGTCGACCCCAAGCACGGGCTAATCCGCAAGCTGAAGCTGATGAATCAACCTGAAGATGGTTAAATCAAGCAAGTGCTCGGTCGAAGAATACTCGTCAAGCGGATGTCATCTAACAACACTAACCTAGTGTTACTCAGGCAAGCCCCGGTGCATATGCCCCCTTCCTTGATGTTTTTAAAAATCTTTCTCACTTGATTGCTGCATTAGGTGATAGGAGTTGATTGCTAAAACAATTCCTGCATTACCTTCCTTGAACTTGATTACCTTCCTTGATCACCCGTTTTATAAAAGATTTTTGATGCTTAGTCTTGCTTTAGAAAAACAAAATGTTTTGTTTTTACAAAATATGATGTGGCAAAAGTGGGTGGGTTGTTTTCAAAAATAAAACTTGATGGTGAATCCATCACGGCCGTGATGGATTCAACATCGGAAAAGATGTACCTCTGTCAGGTACCAAGTTTTTGGGTTAAAAAGATTAAGCTGAGACCGGGCGGGTGATTTGCACGAGAAGAGAGTCTCGGTGTAGTGTCTCCGTCTGAGTCGATTAAGGACCGTCTCGATGTAGGCTTGATGATCGAGGACCCTTTAACTGGTGCACATGCATGATCGTCTGAGGTCTTTGGGACAAGGACAGGTGCATGTGGGCCCAATAACTTGGAGGTTCTGCCACAGGCTGGTATCGGAGCTGGATTAAGTATATACGGTCACATACATATTTTCAAAACAAAAGTTTTGGTTTTGAAAAACCTATTTTCAACTAAACACATTGTTTGGCTTTGAAAAACCGCTTTGAAAAACTATAATGCTAGCGACATCCTCTATTAAGCCCTAAATTAAGGACTATCAGGTGGCTTAGTTGAAAACCACTAACCCACAACCGGGTGGGTATTGCATACATATGTATTGTTATTTTTGAGGCCATTCAGTTTTGAATGGATCGACGCTCAGGTAAGGTGAGTTGTGAGAGCATGACCGAACAACCGTCGGTCTAGGGGAGTGTTTAAATGTGGCGTCCGATTATATACATGTTCTACATATGTATATATGAAGACTGCGATGTGGAGTATTTACTTTTCTGGGAATTCAGTACCCCATGGATGTGTATGGGTATACAGACATGGGAATACTGAGAAATGTAATGTACTTGTAACGACGCACCTACGCTCAGGTAAGAAGGTGAGTTACCATAATGAGTTGCCCTATGGTTAAAGTGTGGCAACGGCGCCTATGCGTGGCTCGGCGCTTAATGATGAGCTGGCCTCCATATAGAAATATATAGAGTATAAACTGTGATAAACTGTCTTGTGTGACTTGCATCATTGGGAATTGGGCTGCAATGGATTTTCTGCAGGTATACTAACCTCGAAAACGTATGTGTAGTTGACGACTAGCAAAATACCGTGAGAGAGAACGTATGCCACCGATATAGAACGTTATTGCCACATTATGTTGGCAAAATCAGTGAGGACGTATAGGACGAGCATGCATCTTGATTGTTGCATCATGTTTGTCACCTATACACCCAAAATGCTTCTCTCATCTTTATTCCAGTAACCATTGATTGTAGATAATATGGTGTAATGCTGAATTATGAACTTCGATGAAATAGGTGTCCTCCATTCTTTAGGTGACCTTTTAGGGTGCCTTATATGTGCTCTTGTGCTTAATGTGTCGATAGAAGGTTAGTGACTTGATTGCCTAAACCCAAAATTAAGCCATGTTCTAATTCGGTAAACTTAGACCCAAATTTAAATTTACTATTATCCCTCCATGACCCAAACTTATACAAATAAATGCTTAGATAACTTCTATGTTGGACCTAAAGTGTACCTAGCTTTAAACAAGAATTTCGAGTCATGTCTCCATCCTAAACCATGTCCTTGTTCGGTTGGTGCAAGCTGATGTACCTTATCCAGTTTGCTTGTTTTTAAGGACCGCCATGTTACTTTATCAACCTAACCTAGGAAAGACATGTCCGACCAATTTCTTGAAATTGATGCCTTTGGTTTCCCCATACCTATCGAAGGCATACCAACTTAATCCTTGACCTTGTGATCTCTGCGATGGGCATAGAAATATGCTTGGGGCTGAATTAATAGTCTCCCATCGTACTCCTTTCATCAAGTTTGGGTTATAGCCATGTCTTGTTCATTTCCTTGGGCCATAATCTATTTGGCTCTCTACTTGTAACCCTTCTTACAGGTGGAGTAACTCTTTGTAAATTGTCATCCTTGACCAGTCTATTTGTGTAAAGGTGAAGCCTTGGAGCTTTTTAGTGTCAAGAAACAACTGATTAGCTCTCAAATTGGAGATTGACTTTCCCTGCTGTTGAGATGCAGGAGTTTGTTCATTCGCTCCCTTATTGAATCCATGTATTCCTGAACCAAGTCAGTTCATCTCACCTGAAGAAATGGTTGAACAACCTAACCAAATGGATTCCTACCCAAGTGTAAAATCTCCTATTAACCTGAGTGAACTCTCAACCCTTGGCTTAGCGATGGTACTAAGAGGACTTGCTCAATGTCAAAAGTAGTTCAACAAGTTGGTTTTGACTAACTTGTAACTGCCCATTGAACAAAGGTTGAGTTTAGAGATCGTTTTATTGAGTTGTATAAACTCACTTTGGTTCAACCCACCCTAAAGGAAGTACTTGCAAGAATCAAGTCAAGTCAACTAATAACCACCTAATTAACGCTCTAGTCATGCCTCGATTGCTTCACGTGTGTTTTTCCATCATGTGTGATCAAGTCGAGCCATGATTAGTACTGGGTAAAATGGACTAGTTGCAAAGTCCGCATCTACATGTTCCTTCGCTAGTGATTCTTTGAATCTATACCATCTTTCGTGGACTTGAATTCTCGGGTTAGCCACATGTTAACCGCGACAGTATTCGACATCCACACCCGTTCCCTGTGCTATGAACTTACCGTGACCACTTGTGGTAAACCTCTTTCTGTGTGTGTTTTACCCAAGAGGTTGCATCTGATTCTGTTTGGGTAAAGTCGCATATCCACCGCTCGCTCAACAGACTCAGATAGCACAGTGTCATCAGAAAAAGCAAACTGCACACATGGAACCTTATGTGTTCTCATGGCAGACATCGTCACTATTGGTGGACATCTCTAAATTGGCTTAAGTCGATACATGTCGGGGACCATAATTAGGGGTACCCTCAAGACGCCTAATTCTCAGCTGGTAACCCCCATCAGCATAAAGCTGCAGAGGCCTGATGGGTTTGATTAAGTCAGGGGTCAGTCCATACGAGCGACTCGATCACGCCACGCCCGAGCCTAGCCTCGGGCGAGGGCAGCCGACCCTGAGATGGTTCCGTCTCGCCCGAGGCCTCCTCTTTCACGGCAGACGCATCTCCGGCTCGCCCGAGGCCTTGCCTTCGATAAGAAGTAACCCTGACTAAATCACCGCGCCGACCGACCAAGTCACTGGGGCCTTTAACGCAAAAGGTAAGACTGACGGGCAGCCAGGCTTGGCCAAAAGCGCCAGAGGAAGCACCGCCCGACCTAGGGCTCGGACTCGGGCTAAGGCCCCGGAAGACGGCGAACTCCGATCCGCCCGACCCAGGGCTCGGACTCGGGCTAAGGCCCCGGAAGACGGCGAACTCCGCTCCGCCCGACCCAGGGCTCGGACTCGGGCTAAGGCCCCGGAAGACGGCGAACTCCGCTCCGCCCGACCCAGGGCTCGGACTCGGGCTAAGGCCCCAGAAGACGGCGAACTCCGCTCCGCCCGACCCAGGGCTCGGACTCGGGCTAAGGCCCCGGAAGACGACGAACTCCGCTTCGCCCGACCCAGGGCTCGGACTCTACCCCGACCTCTGCCGAACGACCTCCGCCTCGCCCGACCCGGGAGCTCAGGTTCGGCCTCGGCCATGCAGGACAGACTCGACCTCGGCCTCGGAGGAGCCTCCACGTCGCCCGACCTAGGGCACAAGTCCGCCACATCGACAGGAAGCGCCATCATCACCCTACCCCGAGCCGACTCGGGCCGCAGGGAACAGGACCGACGTCCCATCTGGCTAGCCCCGCCAGATAGGCAATGATGGCACCCCGCTGGACCCATGACGACGGCGGCTCTCAGCTCTCTTACGAAAGCAGGGGGACGTCAGCAAGGGCCCAACCACTCCGACAGCTGTCCCTCCGCCAAGCTCCATTGCTTCTCCGACAGCCACGACGCCACACTAGCCGGGTGCCAAGATCTCTCCGGCTGCCACCTTGGCATGTACTTAGGGTACTAGCTCTCCCCCGCTAGACACGTAGCACCTTGCTACACCCCCATTTGTACACCTGGATCCTCTCCTTACGCCTATAAAAGGAAGGACCAGGGCCTTCTTAGAGGAGGTTGGCCTCGCGGGGACGAAGGGCAGGGGCAGGGGCAGGCGCTCTCTCGGGGCCGCTCGCTCCCCTCACCCGCGCGGACGCTTGTAACCCCCTACTGCAAGCGCACCCGACCTGGGCGCGGGACGAACACGAAGGCCGCGGGTTTCTCCGACTCCCTCACGACCCGGCTCCGGCCGCCTCGCTCTCTCCCCCCTTCGCGCTCGCCCACGCGCTCGACCCATCTGGGCTGGGGCACGCGGCACACTCACTCGTCGGCTCGGGGACCCCCCGGTCTCGGAACGCCGACAGTTGGCGCGCCAGGTAGGGGCCTGCTGCGTGTTGACGAGTAGTTTCCCGTCAAGCTCCAGATGGGCAGTCTCCAACGACCTCTTCAACCCGGGACGGTGCTCCGTTTCGGGAGTCTCGAGTTCATGTCTTTCGACGGCAACTACGACATAATACTCCTTCCACCGCCGCGCGACAGCGACAATGGTGGCGGACAGCCCGCCCGATGGCGGCGGAATCGACGACGTCTTTCCCGCGTGGGGGAAGGACAACTTTCGAGCTCACCTCATCCTCTCCCTCGCCATCGGAGGAGGAGGCGGGGCAACCAAGGCCGAGCGGGAGGCTGCGCTCAGTCGACTGTCGAGCAAATCGACATCCCCAGCGCCCCAATGGAGGACGCGTCGGGCATCACCCACGCGTTTGAGGCGAAGGCGAGCGCCGTCCCCCCGCGACACGCCGATCCCGAGCAAGTGGACGACGCCAGCGCGCTCACGGAGGGCCTGCAGGACGTCGCCCTCGCACCCAGGACGACGGCGCGATCAGCCCCCGATGTGACTTCGTCGCTCCTCGTCGACCAAAAGGTACGGGCTGATTCCCATCCTTCGTCATTTCGACTCGGCCTCAACCCGCCTGGCGACCTCGCTTTGGCGGGCGCTCACGTTGAGGCGAGTGCAACCTCTCTGGGGTTTCGTGTGCGGTCGCCTTGGGACCGATTGACGGGTGTCTCGACCTACGGACCCTCTGGGTCCGAGGAAGATGACGACCCCAGCATCTGCTGGGATTTCTCTGGATCTGGCAACCCCAGTGCCATGCGGGACTTCATGACCGCATGCGACTACTGCCTCTCCGACTGTTCCGACGGCAGCCGCAGCCTTGACGACAAGGACTGCGGCCCGAGCCGCGAATGTTTCCACGTCGAGCTGGGGGACCCCTCCGGAGGCAGCTGTCTCGGCATGCCGGAGGATGGTGATCCCCCTAGGCCAGCGCCTCGCGCCGACATCCCGCGGGAGCTAGCTGTGGTCCCCGTTCCGGCGGGGGGTCACGACCCACAGCTCGAGCAAGTCCGCGGGGCGCAGGCCGGGCTCGATGAGGGAGCAGGAGCGCTCGAGGCAATCCGCCGGAACGTCGGGCAGGTATGGGCAAGCCAGCCCCCGGCCGGAGGAATACGTCACCTGCCCCAAGGTCTCCAGCACAGCATCGCCAACGATGCCAGGGACAGACCGCCACCCGCATCCGGCGGAACCGGTCAGGACCTGGCAGCCGCAGCGATGCTCCTCCGCACGATGCCGGAGTCATCAACCACCGAGGGTCGGCGAATCCAGGGAGAGCTCAAGCATCTCCTGGAAGGCGCTGCGGCCCGGCGGGCCGAGAGCTCTGCCTCCCGAAGGCAGGGGTACCCCTCAGAACCTCGTGCCGCGACTTCCCGACTCACGCGGGAAGCCTCGGTCTACACCGGGCGCACGCGCAACACCGCGCCTGCGGCCCCGGGCCACCTCGGCGACGAGCACCCTCATCGCGACCGTCGGGCCCGCCTCGACGAAAGGGTGCGCCGAGGTTATCACCCCAGGCGTGGGGGACGCTACGACAGCGGGGAGGATCGGAGTCCCTCGCCCGAACCGCCCGGTCCGCAGGTCTTCAGCCGAGCCATTCGGCGGGCGCCGTTTCCGCCCCGATTCCGACCCCCGACTACTATCACAAAGTACTCGGGGGAAACGAGACCGGAATTGTGGCTTGCGGACTACCGCCTGGCCTGTCAACTGGGTGGGACGGACGACGACAACCTCATCATCCGTAACCTCCCCCTGTTCCTCTCCGATACCGCTCGCGCTTGGTTGGAGCACATGCCTCCGGGGCAGATTTCCAACTGGGAGGATCTGGTCCAGGCTTTTGCCGGCAACTTCCAGGGCACATACGTGCGCCCCGAGAATTCCTGGGACCTCCGAAGCTGTCGGCAGCAGCCGGGAGAGTCTCTTCGGGACTACATCCGGCGATTCTCGAAGCAGCGCACCGAGCTGCCCAACATCACCGACTCCGATGTCATCGGCGCGTTCCTTGCCGGCACCACCTGCCGTGACCTGGTGAGCAAGTTGGGTCGCAAGACCCCCACCAGGGCAAGCGAGCTGATGGACATCGCCACCAAGTTCGCCTCTGGTTAGGAGGCGGTCGAGGCCATCTTCCGAAAGGACAAGCAGCCCCAGGGCCGCCCGTCGGAAGATGCCCCCGAGACGTCTACTCCACTCGGCGCCAAGAAGAAAGGCAGGAGGAAGTCGCAAGCGAAACGCGACGCCGCCAGCACGGACCTTGTCGCCGCCGCCGAGTACAAGAACCCTCGGAAGCCCCCCGGAGGCGCCAACCTCTTCGACAAGGCACTCAAGGGGACGTGCCCCTACCATCAGGGGCCCGTCAAGCACACCCTCGAGGAGTGTGTCATGCTTCGGCGCCACTTCCACCGGGCCGGGCCGCCCGCAGAGGGCGACAGGGCCCGCGACGATGGCAAAAAGGAAGATCACCAAGCAGGGGAGTTCCCCGAGGTCCGCGACTGCTTCATGATCTACGGAGGGCATGCGGCAAATGCCTCGGCTCGGCATCGTAAGCAGGAGCGTCGGGAGGTCTGCTCGGTGAAGGTGGCGGCGCCAGTCTACCTAGACTGGTCCGACAAGCCCATCACCTTCGACCAGGATGACCACCCCGACCACGTGCCGAGCCCAGGGAAGTATCCCCTCGTCGTCGATCCCGTCATCGGCGACGTCAGGCTCACCAAGGTCCTGATGGATGGGGGCAGCTGCCTCAACATCATCTACGCTGAGACCCTCAGGCTCCTGCGCGTCGATCTGTCATCCGTCCGAGCAGGCGCTGCGCCCTTCCACGGGATCATTCCCGGGAAGCGCGTTCAGCCCCTCGGACGGCTCGACCTTCCTGTCTGCTTCGGAACACCCTCCAACTTCCGAAGGGAGATTTTGACGTTCGAGGTGGTCGGGTTCCGAGGAACCTACCACGCAGTGTTGGGAAGGCCATGCTACGCGAAGTTCATGGCCATCCCCAACTACACCTACCTGAAGCTCAAGATGCCGGGCCCCAACGGGGTCATCACCGTCGGCCCCACGTACAAACACGCATTCGAATGCGATGTGGAGTGCGTGGAGTACGCTGAGGCCCTCGCCGAGTCTGAGGCCCTCATTGCCGACCTGGAAAGCCTCTCCCGAGAGGTGCCGGACGTGAAGCGACATGCCGGCAACTTCGAGCCAGCGGAGACGGTTAAGGCCGTCCCTCTCGACCCCAGTGGCGACACCTCCAAGCAGATTCGGATCGGATCCGGGCTCGACCCCAAATAGGAAGCAGTGCTCGTCGACTTTCTCCGCGCAAACGCCGACGTCTTTGCGTGGAGTCCCTCGGACATGCCCGGCATACCGAGGGATGTCGCCGAGCACTCGCTGGATATTCGGGCCGGAGCCCGACCGGTCAGACAGCCTCTGCGCCGATTCGACGAGGAAAGGCGCAGGGTGATAGGCGAGGAGATCCACAAGCTGATGGCAGCAGGGTTCATCAAAGAGGTATTCCATCCTGAATGGCTTGCCAACCCTGTACTTGTGAGGAAGAAAGGGGGGAAATGGCGGATGTGTGTAGACTACACCGGTCACAACAAAGCATGTCCGAAAGTCCCCTACCCTCTACCTCGCATCGATCAAATCGTGGACTCCACTGCAGGGTGCGAAACCCTGTCTTTCCTCGATGCCTACTCAGGGTATCATCAAATCAAGATGAAAGAGTCCGACCAGCTCGCGACTTCTTTCATCACGCCCTTCGGCATGTACTGCTATGTCACAATGCCTTTCGGTCTGAGGAACGCGGGTGCAACGTACCAGCGGTGCATGAACCATGTGTTCGGCGAACACATCGGTCGCACGGTCGAGGCCTACGTCGATGACATCGTAGTCAAGACGAGGAAAGCCTCCGACCTTCTCTCCGACCTTGAGCTGACATTCCGGTGTCTCAAGGCGAAGGGCGTCAAGCTCAATCCCGAGAAGTGCGTCTTCGGGGTGCCCCGAGGCATGCTTTTGGGATTCATCGTCTCCGAGCGGGGCATCGAAGCCAACCCGGAGAAGATCGCAGCCATCACAAACATGGGGCCCATTAAGGACTTAAAAGGCGTACAGAGGGTCATGGGATGCCTCGCGGCCTTGAGCCGTTTCATCTCGCGCCTCGGTGAAAGAGGCCTGCCCCTGTACCGTCTCTTAAGGAAGGCCGAGTGCTTCACTTGGACTCCCGAGGCCGAGGAAGCCCTCGGGAACCTGAAGGCGCTCCTCACCCAGGCGCCCGTCTTGGTACCCCCTGCTGATGGAGAAACCCTCTTGGTCTACGTCGCCGCAACCACTTAGGTGGTCAGCGCCGCGATCGTGGTCGAAAGGCAGGAAGAGGGGCATGCTTTGCCCATTCAGAGGCCAGTTTACTTCGTCAGCGAAGTGCTGTCTGAGACCAAGATCCGCTACCCGCAAGTCCAGAAGCTGCTGTATGCAGTGATCCTGACGAGGCGAAAGCTGCGACATTACTTCGAGTCTCATCCGGTGACTGTGGTGTCATCCTTCCCCCTGGGGGAGATCATCCAGTGCCGGGAAGCCTCGGGACGGATCGCGAAGTGGGCGGTGGAAATCATGGGCGAGGCGATCTCGTTCGCCCCTCGGAAGGCCATCAAGTCCCAGGTACTGGCGGACTTCGTAGCCGAATGGGTCGACACCCAGTTGCCGACGGCTCCGATCCAACTGGAGCTCTAGACCATGTTTTTCGACGGGTCGCTGATGAAGACGGGAGCCGGCGCGGGCCTGCTCTTCGTCTCGCCCCTCGGGAAACACCTGCGCTACGTGCTCCGCCTCCATTTCCCGGCGTCCAACAATGTGGCTGAGTACGAGGCTCTGATCAACGGATTGCGAATCGCCATCGAGCTAGGGGTCCGACGCCTCGATGCACGCGGCGACTCGCAGCTCGTCATCGACCAAGTCATGAAGAACTCCCACTGCCGCGACCCGAAGATGGAGGCCTACTGTGATGAGGTTCGACGCCTGGAAGACAAGTTCTCCGGGCTCGAGCTTAACCACATCGCCCGGCGCTACAACGAGACAGCGGACGAGCTGGCGAAGATAGCCTCGGGGCGAACGACGGTTCCCCCGGACGTCTTCTCCCGGGATCTGCACCAACCCTCCGTCAAGATAGGCGACACGCCCGAGCCCGAGGTGCCCTCGGCCCCGTCCGAGGCGACCTCGGCCCGGCCCGAGCTATCCTCGGTTCAACCCGAGGAGCCCTCGGCCCCCGAGGGCGAAGCACTGCACGTCGAGGAGGAGCAGAGCGGGGTCATGCCAGAGCAGGATTGGCAGACCCCGTACCTACAATATCTCCGCCAAGGAGAGCTGCCCCTCGGCCATGCCGAGGCTCGGTGGGTAGCGCGACGCGCCAAGTCGTTCGTCTTGCTGGGCGATGAGAAGGAGCTCTACCACCGTAGCCCCTCGGGCATCCTCCAGCGATGCATCTCCATCGCCGAGGGTCAGGAACTCCTGCAGGAAATACACTCGGGGGCTTGCGGCCATCATGCAGCACCTCGAACCCTCGTCGGGAACGCTTTCCGCCAAGGCTTCTACTGGCCGACGGCGGTGGCTGACGCCACTAGAATTGTCCGCGCCTGCGAAGGGTGCCAATTCTATGCGAAGCAGACCCACCTGCCCGCTCAGGCTCTGCAGACGATACCCATCACCTGGCCCTTCGCTGTGTGGGGTCTGGACCTCGTCGGCCCTCTGCAGAAGGCGCCCGGGGGCTACACGCACCTGCTGGTCGCCGTCGACAAATTCTCCAAGTGGATCGAGGTCCGACCCCTGAACAGCATCAGATCCGAGCAGGCGGTGGCGTTCTTCACCAACATCATCCATCGCTTCGGGGTCCCGAACTCCATCATCACCGACAACGGCACCCAGTTCACCGGCAAAAAATTCTTGGATTTTTGCGAGGATCACAACATCCGGGTAGACTGGGCCGCCGTAGCTCACCCCATGTCGAATGGGCAAGTAGAACGTGCCAATGGCATGATTCTACAAGGGCTCAAGCCTCGGATTTACAATGATCTCAACAAGTTCGGCAAGCGATGGATGAAGGAACTCCCCTCAGTGGTCTGGAGCCTGAGGACGACGCCAAGCCGAGCCACAGGTTTCACGCCGTTCTTCCTGGTCTACGGGGCCGAGGCTGTCCTGCCCACTGACCTGGAATACGGCTCCCCGAGGACGAGGGCCTACAACGAAGAAAGCAACCAAGCTAGCCGAGAAGACTCGCTGGACCAGCTGGATGAGGCTCGGGACAGGGCCTTACTACACTCGGTGCGGTATCAGCAGTCCCTGCGACGCTACCACGCCCGAGGGGTCCGACCCCGAGACCTCCAGGTGGGCGATCTGGTGCTTCGGCTGCGGCAAGACACCCGAGGGAGGCACAAGCTCACGCCCCCCTGGGAGGGGCCGTTCGTCATCACCAAAGTTCTAAAGCCCGGAACATACAAGCTAGCCAACAGTCAAGGCGAGGTCTACGGCAACGCTTGGAACATCCAACAGCTACGTCGCTTCTACCCTTGAGATGTTTCCAAATTGTTTATATACCTCGCACCCACGCAAAGTTTAGTCAACAAGGAAGGGTCGGCCTCGCCTCGGCAAAGCCCGACCCTCCCTCGGGGGCTAAAAGGGGGGAAACCCCCTCTGCGTCAAAATTTTCCTCGAACAAAAAATCTCTTTTATCAGAATATCTTTCGTGCTTTTTGACTACTTCGAAAAGTGGGTCATGGAAACGACAGGGTACACGTAAGCAGCCAAGGCTGACCGAGCCGAGGGACTCCTACGCCTCCGGGATACGGATACCTCACTCATCACCTTCTGCGATAAGTAACTCGCGTTCGGATAAGGTGACTCCACGGATCGAACAGGTCTCTACATTCGGAAGCTCTTCTGTCGAAGCGATTCTTCGAGTTTTCTCGACTAAGTCAGTGATAGGGCCTCATGGACGGGTAAAAAGTGCGCGTAAGCGGCAAGGCCGACCGAGCCGAGGGATTCCCACGCCTCCGGGATACGGATACCTCACTCCTCACCTTCCGCGAGAAGCAACTTTCGCTCGCACAAACGTCCCTGTTACCGACAAAAAGTCCAGATGCTTGGAACGAGAGGAAAGGGGACGCAGCTTTACAACGCAGCAAGGGTGTGTGTTCTGGCCTCAGCGGCCGCACAAAACACACGCTACAAGACAAGCTGATCCTGCAGGCTCAGGTCTTGGCGCCGAAAGGGGGCGGCGACACCCTCGGCATCGACAGCACCTTCGGCAAGGCCCGAACTAGCCTCGGACGGCGACGTGATCCGAGGGCCTCCGCTCCAAAGGACGGCGTCATCACCACGCCCGGGCGATCGTTGTCAGGGACTTCTCCGGGAATCCGGCCCGAGCAGGCGGCTCGGCCAGCCACCTCCGGGGCCTCGGCCAACCACCTTCCGAGGGCACGAGCCCGGTCCGAAGCCTCGACTGACCGACCCCGGTGTCGATCCTGCCAATAGACAACCCGGCTAGGCTCCGGCCAACCAGGTTTCATTCCCGAGCTAACTCTGCCTCTGCCCATGCTGATATCGCTACCCCCGGCCTCGGCTCGTCGAAGAGCGGCCGAGGGGTCTCTTTAACTAAGCTAGAGGAGCCTCGGACAACAGGGCCGACCGAGCCGAGGGACTCCTACGCCTCCGGGATACGGATACCTCACTCGTCACCTTGACACGGGGCGACTCATGCTTAGTGAAGCGGTTCAGACAATCAGCAAGGGAGTCTTAGTGCTCGGAAATGAGGAAAAAAACACGGCTCCATGCCGTAGTTACATACATGTTCAGGCCCCGAAAGCCGAAAATGAACAAAAAACCCGGCACTCGAAGTGCCATTACAAACGGAACTCCGGTTCCCCCCCCCCGCAGGTACGAACAACCCTACTCGGTAGGGGCGGGCCTGCGGGGCTACGGAAGACTGACGGGCGGCTCGTCGCCGCCCGCTCCGACTACAACGGCAACGGCCCCCACTCCGGATGGCCGAACTGCAGCAGCGCAGGCCTCAGGGGTAGGCACTGCTGCAGCCTTGCCCCCGCCCGCGCCGACGCTCGCGGGGCGAGGACAAGTACAAAGAGCCGGAGGCCCGAAGCGCCGATGGTGGCGGTGATCCCGTCGGTGACGGGGACTTCTCGAGCCGCCTCCACCTCGGCACTGACGCCAGGAGCCCTCAGCCTACCGGCAGATCCCCACTCAAATCCTCCCAGATGAGTGGGGCACCGGCCTCCGCGCAAAGGCGCCGCCCTGGTGCAAAGGCAGGGCCACCCCAGAACACGAACGCCGCCCTAACAGCGCGCGACGTCTAGGGTGGACCTCCCGTGTACACGGCGCGGCAGCTGCCCCCCAACAGAAGGGGTCGCCGGAGCCGAGCCAGTGGACCCGACACGCTGGAGGTGACGACGTCCGCCGCCGACCCACCCCACGTTGTCGAAGTCCGGGCCGCCCGCAGGGCCAGTGAGCGCCTTCTCCCTCGAGCATCGTGGGAGAGGATGACCCACGAACCCGTGCGGGAGGTAGAGCGCCGGCTCAGTCCGGCACCCACCCCAGCTAGGATGATGAACATCCTTGAAGCTGAGGGTGGGACCTAGATCGCGGTCCGGTTTGCTCCTCCCCACCCAGGAGCTAGTGGTCACCGTCTTGGGTGACCCCCAGCGGAGGGGAGCGACCGGGCTGCATGATGAAAATCCTTGAAGCCGAACGATGGCCGAAAGGTACCCGCTCCCACGGAGTGGTGTCCCCCGACGATGAGGCACGGAGACGGCGGTTTCCCCCATCCGGGGGCTTGAAAGGCGGAAAGACACGATGCATAAGGGAGGAAGAAGACATGGTCGCCTTACGAAAGGGGTCGCCCTCCTTTTAAAGGCAACTCTCCGTGCTTGCGCCCCCAACCGTCACGGGCTGAGTCTTCTCCAACACGCCTCCAAAGCCCTCCCCTGCGGCGCGGGGGCTGGGACCCACCTGTCATGCAGACCGGCTCCGAGCAGAAGAAGCCGAACCGCCGCGCGCGGCGCGCGCGCAACCACCCAGCAGTTACAAGTGACCCTCCACTTTTGCCCAGACCAACGGGCGAAGGGGGTGGGCAGCCATGCGGGCGGCATGCAACCGCGCCAAGTGGACGCGCCTCTCCGACTCCTGATAGGCCAGCGCGGAGGCTCAAGCCCACGCGTCGCGCAACCGGCGTGCCGAATGCTGCATGTAAGCCACTATGCCACTTGCGCCACCACCGCACCTCCTCGGTTGCGGAACCAATACCGTGGCCCGAGGCGGCCCAGCACGCGGCCCAGCTGCGCCAGCCTGACGCAGCGGTCAAACGCGGTCAAAAGTGGGCCGGTAGTAATGACAGTGGCAGGCGCGCAAGAGCAGCGGTCACACCACCAGCCGAGCTCACGTCCCATCCGGAGGCAGCAAGAGAACCCCCTCTCTCACGGTGTGAAGACGACACGCCCGTGACCCGTTCCTCGAACGGCTCGCGCACGCGCAACGGCAGCCTCGCCAACTACTCACCCCGGCGCATTAACTCCGCGGCTCGACGGGCAGCGCTACTGGCGGGAGCAGCTGGCGACGTTTCGCCTTCGCCAAAACGGCCACACCAAAAAAGGTACGCCACGACGTTCAATTTCGCATCCTTTTTCCCTTTTTCCTCTTTCTCTATCTCTTGCAACAGGGACCGGGAAAGGGGATACCCCCAAAGGGATCCTTCCCCGTGAAGGAACTAGGCTCCGAGCCTCCTTACTGATCAGGGGTTCGAAGGCTGGCCCCCCGAAGGGTTCAACAGCCGCCTCAGATCGCGTGGGCCCGACACCCACTACTGGTCAGGGGTTCGAAGGTCGGCCCCCCGAAAGGTTCCACGACCGCCTCAGGCTACTCGGGCTCCGCGCCCATTACTGATCAGGGGTTCGAAGGCTGGCCCCCCGAAGGGTTCACAGTCGCCTCAGACACCGAGCGAGGGATGACCAGGGGTACGTTCGATACATAACCAAGGCTCGGGCTGCGCTCCCGAGGTACCCTAGGACATTTCCGAGACCAGCGGGAACGACTCTGTAACGGAATCCCATCGGAGGGAGGCAACGAGCCCTCGGACCCCGTCGCCAGGGGACCGGGTCCGGCAGATCACCCGCAGGTACTTTTGGGCGTGCCTCCGGGCCCCTAGCCGACCCCCAACGAACGGGGCACGGACGTCCACTCGGATTACCCGATTGCAGCTCACCGGAGACACCATGTTCGGTACCCATCGAGGGTAACATGGCGCTCTCCCCCCCTCCTCCTTGCGGAAAGGCGACGTAGGGGCGTATGTAAAAAAGCCGAGTCTGTCCCTGATCGTCCTCTTGCTCTGTGCGGAGGCTCAGGGGCTGCTCTCGCAAACCCGGCTCCGGCCGAACCGTTGACAGCGTCAACATACCAGCCCGAGAACTTAGGCCCCGACAGTGCACCTGGGCTACGGCCTGTTCGCATGAGGGAACCACCAGACCAGCCGAAGCATTACGCAAGGCATTAAGACCTCGAAGGAGTGAAACCACTCCTCCGAGGCCTCGGGGGCTACACCCGGCGGGTGCGCTCGCGCGCACCCACCGGAACAAAGTACAACCGAGAAGGGCTGGTCCCCTTGCAAAAAAGTGCGACGAAAGCCTCCAAGCGAGTGTTAACACTCCCTTCGAGGCTCGGGGGCTACTGTCGGGGACCATAATTAGGGGTACCCTCAAGACGCCTAATTCTCAGCTGGTAACCTCCATCAGCATAAAGCTGCAGAGGCCTGATGGGTTTGATTAAGTCAGGGGTCAGTCCATACGAGCGACTCGATCACGCCACGCCCGAGCCTAGCCTCGGGCGAGGGCAGCCGACCCTGAGATGGTTCCGTCTCACCCGAGGCCTCCTCTTTCACGGCAGACGCATCTCCGGCTCGCCCGAGGCCTTGCCTTCGATAAGAAGTAACCCTGACTAAATCACCGCGCCGACCGACCAAGTCACTGGGGCCTTTAACGCAAAAGGTAAGACTGACGGGCAGCCAGGCTTGGCCAAAAGCGCCAGAGGAAGCACCGCCCGACCCAGGGCTCGGACTCGGGCTAAGGCCCCGGAAGACGGCGAACTCCGCTCCGCCCGACCCAGGGCTCGGACTCGGGCTAAGGCCCCGGAAGACGGCGAACTCCGCTCCGCCCGACCCAGGGCTCGGACTCGGGCTAAGGCCCCGGAAGATGGCGAACTCCGCTCCGCCCGACCCAGGGCTCGGACTCGGGCTAAGGCCCCGGAAGACGACGAACTCCGCTTCGCCCGACCCAGGGCTCGGACTCTACCCCGACCTCTGCCGAACGACCTCCGCCTCGCCCGACCCGGGAGCTCAGGTTCGGCCTCGGCTATGCAGGACAGACTCGACCTCGGCCTCGGAGGAGCCTCCACGTCGCCCGACCTAGGGCACAAGTCCGCCACGTCGACAGGAAGCGCCATCATCACCCTACCCCGAGCCGACTCGGGCCGCAGGGAACAGGACCGACGTCCCATCTGGCTAGCCCCGCCAGATAGGCAATGATGGCACCCCGCTGGACCCATGACGACGGCGGCTCTCAGCTCTCTTACGAAAGCAGGGGGACGTCAGCAAGGGCCCAACCACTCCGACAGCTGTCCCTCCGCCAAGCTCCATTGCTTCTCCGACAGCCACGATGCCACACTAGCCGGGTGCCAAGATCTCTCCGGCTGCCACCTTGGCATGTACTTAGGGTACTAGCTCTCCCCCGCTAGACACGTAGCACCTTGCTACACCCCCATTTGTACACCTGGATCCTCTCCTTACGCCTATAAAAGGAAGGACCAGGGCCTTCTTAGAGGAGGTTGGCCTCGCGGGGACGAAGGGCAGGGGCAGGCGCTCTCTCGGGGCCGCTCGCTCCCCTCACCCGCGCGGACGCTTGTAACCCCCTACTGCAAGCGCACCCGACCTGGGCGCGGGACGAACACGAAGGCCGCGGGTTTCTCCGACTCCCTCATGACCCGGCTCCGGCCGCCTCGCTCTCTCCCCCCTTCGCGCTCGCCCACGCGCTCGACCCATCTGGGCTGGGGCACGCGGCACACTCACTCGTCGGCTCGGGGACCCCCCGGTCTCGGAACGCCGACAATACATGTTATGTCCACTAGGGAAACCTTATCCTGAGACACTCGCCCTTGTTTGGAAATATCTCCCGATTATCGCTGATATGAACATGGGGTATATGCATCTCTACTCTTAAAAGTTTTTCGCTCCGAATCTCGGGACGAGATTCTTTTAAGGGGGGAGGACTGTAACACCCCAGGTGTTTATATTCTGCTCGACAACGAGTAAGAATTTAAGCATGTGAGATCAGTGAATAAGACGGACACTAAGGTCTAATTATTTTCGTCTATCGCGATTTTAATTTCGCATCTGTTTCGTCTGTCGCGAATGCGACATCGTTTTTATTTGTATTTGTCCGGGCTCTTCCTAAATTTTCGTGCTGATCGGAACATATTTGTTCTGAAAATCGGTGCGTCCGATGATTATTTAAAATTCATCGCTCGCGCGAATACGAATTTGGAAGCTCAACCCACTCGGATGATTTTTATCCCGGGTAAATTAATTTAAACTCGACGACAAAAGTGTTAATGCAAAATTAAATCGGACCACACCCGGAATCCAAGAAAAACCAGGCGTAGAATTATAACCGAGCCGTTTCCGAGTTGAATCCAATATCGTTTAGCTTAATCTGGTAACATCAGGCTAAAACTCAAACCTTGGTAATTTAATCTATTCCTTACCAGATGAATTTTTGTCTGACTTCTACGTAAACCAAAGCTGACTATAATATCGAAGTTGAAATCAGTTCGATTCGAGTTATCGTTTCTTGCCGGATCCAAAACTTCGGGTATAAATAACTGGTAAAAAAAACTCATATGATTCTGAGAGTATTCACCAAATCAAATTCTATCTAACTTTTTGTATCCAATAATATTCTGATCCAACTTATTTGTGTCTCTTTTAAACTCTAATCCTAGAATACATATCTATTTATGTTAACAAAAAAAGAGACGATCATTTTTCCTTTGCTGCAAGTGTTCAGCTGTAGGAAATGAAAAATCCATTTCTCTCAAGCCTTATGTTTTCATGTACCAATATCTCCCTTACGGCTATCTGGATATTTCTCTTGGTCTCATCCCCTCGCCGCCCTCTGCCCAGGATATTTCTACGGACAGCAGCTCCTTATCCTCTAGCCGCTCGTCGTCTTCTCCTGCACGACATTCTTCCAGCTCCTAGAGGAAAATCCAGCCGACGCCTAGCCTCTTCCTATCTTTGATCCCAAGCCGCCCTTGCCTCCCTTCCCATGGCTGTCGTGCTCTCCTGTTCTCTCACAGCTGCTCCTGCTCGTTCTTCAGGCTGCAGCCGGCCGAGTTCTCTCGCCAAGACTACAATCCGAGCTCCCTCCTCTTCCTCCAGTCCGGCCGTGCTCTCTGCTGCTGCTCACCATGGACGCCCAGCAGCTCCTTTTCTTCCATCGCGCGCGTCCAGCTGCCTCTCTCCCTCAGCTTGCCGGCGTCCCTCCTTGCTTCCTGTTCGGTTGTAGACTGTTTCACGGGCAGCGACGATTGTCTGTCAGGCACTCAGGCTCATCACACACCCCATAGCATTGAACTAAGAGCAGCCACTAACAACGGATTCAAGCAGTCGAACAGGCTCGCCAAGTTCTTCTTCCTCTCGCGCAGCACGGCTCGGCCTGACGGCATGAAGTGCCTCGTCCTCGCCTCCTCCTGCTCGCCGGTCGAACTCCTTCGCCTGCTGCCATTGTGCCCAGCCCCTGCGATGGCCGTGCGTGTCCACTTGTTCAACATCGTCACGCCAACCTTCACCTCGCCCGACTGTGCTCCTCCTCCTGCGCCGTCAACCTGCCGTGCGAGCTAGCTCCACCTCACCTGCTCGTGTTTCTCTTCGTCGTGCGCTATTGCTGCGTCGGGTATCTATGGCCGCAGGCGATAACCTGCTCGGCCTAATCGTCGCCTCTACCACCCTCGCCGCCAAGCCCTCGTCCATCTCGCGCATAGCACAAAGCTGCCCCCCTGTCGCGCTCGGTCGAGCTCTCTGCGTACGTGCAGCTCGCTATTTCTTTATTAGCCGCGCGCACGAATTTTCTATGCTCGCCACGGCGTGCTGAGCTTCCGCATCAAGCTCCTCTCTTCCGTGTCGATCGTCGTCTCCGAGTCGATTCGGAAACGGTAAGCTGATAATTTATTCAGAATAGTTCGATCGTTGAATAAATAAATGTGTTAGTGCGAGGCTCATTAGTGTGCTCGATAAATTGTGTAAGTCACGAAACTCTCGTCGACTTCGCAATTCTTGCGATTATCGAGCCAGATTCAGTTATGGCGAATTATTTCGCTATTCCGGTCACTTAGCTGAATTAGTGAATCGAGTAGAATTTTGGTAGATATATATGTTGTGTGATGATAAAATATTTTTATCACTTATAAAGATGTAGTATAATTTATAAAGCAAAGGATTAGTTTAGAATTTAATTAATTAACTGATAAATTATGATTAGGCTAATTGTATTTCATGTGTATAGTTTGTTGTTAATGATGTTTGCGTTAGATTCGGTTAATCTAGAGAAGTGTAATTATTGCGCGTAGTCATATATTAATAACTAGTGTTTTCGTGTACAATTATACAACGCCTCGCCCTTAGGTGTTTAATACGCTATCGTATAGCACTATTTAGATTTTGCGCTATTCCTGTTTATATGCATTCATATGCATAATGCATTTCATTCAGGTACGTTAATTAATCGTGTGACGCGGAAGATGAGCCAAGTCGACCCCAAGCGCGGGCTAATCCGCAAGCTGAAGCTGATGAATCAACCTGAAGATGGTTAAATCAAGCAAGTGCTCGGTCGAAGAATACTCGTCAAGCGGATGTCATCTAACAACACTAACCTAGTGTTACTCAGGCAAGCCCCGGTGCATATGCCCCCTTCCTTGATGTTTTTAAAAATCTTTCTCACTTGATTGCTGCATTAGGTGATAGGAGTTGATTGCTAAAACAATTCCTGCATTACCTTCCTTGAACTTGATTACCTTCCTTGATCACCCGTTTTATAAAAGATTTTTGATGCTTAGTCTTGCTTTAGAAAAACAAAATGTTTTGTTTTTACAAAATATGATGTGGCAAAAGTGGGTGGGTTGTTTTCAAAAATAAAACTTGATGGTGAATCCATCACGGCCGTGATGGATTCAACATCGGAAAAGATGTACCTCTGTCAGGTACCAAGTTTTTGGGTTAAAAAGATTAAGCTGAGACCGGGCGGGTGACTTGCACGAGAAGAGAGTCTCGGTGTAGTGTCTCCGTCTGAGTCGATTAAGGACCGTCTCGATGTAGGCTTGATGATCGAGGACCCTTTAACTGGTGCACATGCATGATCGTCTGAGGTCTTTGGGACAAGGACAGGTGCATGTGGGCCCAATAACTTGGAGGTTCTGCCACAGTTAACGCGCCTAAGAGAACATTAGTTGTATGCTAAGTTCAGCAAATGCGCGTTTTGGCTGGAGGAAATTCAGTTTCTAGGACATGTTCTATCTACCAGGGGGATTGCAGTAGATCCTAGCAAAGTCAAGGACATTTTGGAGTGGAAACCCCCAACCACTGTTCATCAAGTCCAAAGTTTCCAGGGACTGGCGGGATATTACCGCAGATTCATACCAGGTTTTTCTAAGCTTGTGAAGCCAATCACAAGTTTATTAAAGAATGATATTAAATTCAATTGGTCTTCTAAGTGTAATGAAGCTTTTGAACAATTGAAGACATTATTAACCACTGCTCCGGTATTGGCTCAACCGGATATCACTAAGCCCTTTGATGTATATTGTGATGCATCAGGCAGTGGGCTCGGCTGTGTATTAATGCAAGAAGGCCGAGTAATTGCATATGCTTCAAGGCAGTTGTGCCGACATGAGGAACATTATCCAACTCATGATCTGGAGCTAGCTGCTGTGGTTCATGCCCTGAAGATTTGGCGTCATTATCTGCTGGGTAATATCTGTCACATTTATACAGATCACAAAAGTTTGAAGTATATCTTCACCCAGTCAGAGTTGAACATGAGACAAAGGCGATGGCTTGAGCTTATTAAGGATTATGAACTGGAAATCCATTATCACCCAGGCAAGGCCAATGTGGTGGCAGATGCACTTAGCCGTAAGGTTTCCTGCCACTGTCTTACGGTGAAGACTTCTGACAATACATTATGTCAGGAGATGGAGAAGCTAAACCTGGAAATGGTCCAACAAGGAACCCTAAGTCAGTTAAAGCTTGACTCAGTCATCTTGCAAAGGATAATTGATGCTCAAAGGGATAATGAGGGTATGAAACACATTCGTGAGAAGATAAGGGCTGGAAAAGCCAAATGCTTTAAAGAAGATGATCAAGGCATTGTGTGGTTTAATAACCGCATAGTGGTGCCGAAGAATGAAGAGGTCCGCCAGCAAATTCTTGATGAAGCACATCTTAGTCGCTATTCTATTCATCCCGGAAGCACTAAGATGTACCAAGACTTGAAACAACATTATTGGTGGACGAAAATGAAGATCGAGATTGCACGCTATGTGGCTAGATGTGACACTTGCAGACGTGTCAAGGCCATACACTTGAAAGCTGCTGGTCCATTACAGTCTTTACCAATACCGACATGGAAATGGGAAGACATAAGTATGGACTTCATTGTGGGATTGCCCAGGACCGCAAAAGGGTATGATTCTATCTGGTTTATTGTTGATCGGCTCAAGAAGATTGCTCACTTTCTGCCAGTCAAGACATATTACCCGGTTCTTACCTACGTGGAATTATACATTGCTCGCATTCTCAGTTTGCACGGTGTCCCAAAAACTATAGTGTCGGATCGTGGACCACAATTCGTATCCAAATTCTGGGAAGAACTTCATAAATCTCTGGGTACCAAATTGCTCCACAGTTCGGCCTATCATCCACAAACAAGTGGGCAGACTGAGAGGATTAATCAAATACTTGAAGACATGCTGCAGGCATGTGTTCTGGACTTCTCACAGAAATGGGATGAATGTTTGCCCTTAGCGGAGTTTTCATATAATAATAGCTATCAAGAAAGTATCAAAATGGCACCCTTTGAAGCTTTATATGGACGACGATGTCGTACTCCGCTAAATTGGTCTGAACCTGGTGAAAAGTACTTCTTCAGGCCTGATATGGTGAAAGAAACTGAAGAAAAGGTTCAGAAAATAATTCATAATATGAAGAAAGCCCAAGCTCGTCAGAAGAGTTATGCAGACAAACGGTGAATGCCCTTGTATTTTTTTGAAGGGGACTATATCTACTTGAAGGTTTCACCGATGAAGGGGGTATCGCGTTTCGGGGTTAAAGGGAATCTTGCACCCAGGTACATTGGTCCATTCCTGATACTTGAAAGATATGGGCCAGTAGCGTATCGACTTCAGCTCCCTGAAACCTTGTCTGCTGTACATAATGTGTTCCATGTGTCACAATTGAAGAAATGTCTTCGGATACCAGATCAAACCATTGAGGTGACAGATGTTGTCCTTGAACGAGACTTAACGTATTCAGAACATCCCATTCGAGTTTTGATCAAAAGGACAGGATTACCCGGAGAAAAACTCTCAAGTTTTATAAGATATAGTGGAACCAACATTCTGAAGAAGAGGCTACATGGGAAACTCAAGACATTTTAGATAAGAATTTCCCAGGCTTTTTAGCCTCATGTAATTTGTAAAGTGTGTATAGTTGTTGTAATAAAGAGTGAACCCCACACCACCCCTGCCTTGTACCAAAAATAAGGAAATAAAAATGTGACACATTTCGTTTTCCATTACTCACCCTAGGACTTTTAATCTCGGGACGAGATTCTTTTATGGGGGGAAGGATGTAACACCCCTGGTGTTACTATAACTAAAACTTGAGCATGGCATCATAAACATTGGCATTGCATATGTTTGACACACATAGAGTGCATTCACTAGGTAAAAATTTCAAACAAGTTGTATTGTTATGGCATTTTGCAAATAGAACCCTGGATAGGGAGCTTAACCCTAAATAGGGATTAAAGGGGTAAAACTTAACCCAAGTCGAGAAAACCTAAAAGCTTTAGGGGAAATAGTATAAAGTATTCTCAAAAATGAACTTGAATCACTTTTATAATCCTGAGATACTAGAAATCCTAATTGGAACCCTAGAAAACCCTAAATCCAAACCCTAGGGGCCTATGTGCAAAAACAGTGCACATTTGGACTAGAGTGTCAAAAGTACTATGTTAAAGCATATAAAGTCACATGGTTCACATTTGGGAAGATTTACAAGCCAAACCCTAAGTTTTGGACAAAATTGCAAAATAGACCTCAATTGAGTTCTATACTAAGTCTGAATTGCAGGGTATAAGCTCAACTTTGGAGCTTTGTATCTTTTAAACTCTAGGGTTTTTGCCCTAGGTCACCACATCAATATTGTAGCTTAATCATAGGAGAACAACTTTGCTTAAGAATGTGAGCTCAGTTGTTAAGAAGAATTTAGATAATTAGGTCCAAAGTTGGACTGTCAGGCTGATACAGTCTGAATTTCAGAAAAGACTGTGACTTGGATCCAAGTTTGAGAGCTATTTCGACTAAGATGCAGTGAGAATCTACCTAGGGTTGCTATAACAAAGTTGAAGAGTTATTAAAGAGGAACAACTTTGATATAGATGTTTGGGCTTGGTACCACATGGAATTGAGAGAAAATCTGGCTTCAAGTCACTCGGTCAGGCCATCTGATGGTGGATTGCCATGGTACAGTACATGTTAAACTGAAGAAGATCCCACCCCCTGCTCGTCGCCGGTGGCCCATCGCCGTTGATTGCCGCTCGCCGTGATTCGTGCGCCGTGGCCATCAGATAAGTATAGCTCGGTAAAAATCCTCGCCGCTGGTGAGCTGGATGCCACCCCGGCCAGCCGTAATCCCTTCCCCTTGCTCACTGCCCGTGGATAAAGGGGCTCACCGTCGTCAAGCCTTTGCCGTCGCCCACCGCGTGGCTCTGTCTTTACACCTCGTCGTCGTGACTCTCTGGGGCAGTCCCATCGCCACCGGTGAGCTTGCCACGACTGAGGACACGCACCCACGCACGCCAGTGCTTTCTTCTACCTCCGACCGCCGCGCGTCATCGCTTAAATTCGCGGCCACCGCTTGAGGGCTCTATAAATTGACCCCGCCCGTAGCTCCGCCATGTAGTCAAGAAACTCCTGCATCAATCCGTGCCCTTAATTATCTACCCGAGAGCCTCAATTTGGGATTTCCCCCAAATCCACCCAAAACACCGCAAGAACCAAGCTCACCGCGGTCAGCCCCCTTTCCGGTCAGTTCATCCCTTTCTCTCCCTCGTTCGTGCATTCTTATAGCTCTCTGATGCTTGCCAAGCCACCAATTTGCACGGAGTAGCCTTAGATCACCGGGAACACCTCCATCCGTCCGCAATATTCACGGTCGTCGTGGCCAGGGTAAATTAGGTTACCAATCTTCAAATTAAGTTAGGGGAAACACTCGGGGTGGATTCAATTTCGTGTCAGTCGCTCGGAGACCCTAGTCATTGCCCCAATCGATCGGTCTAGCTCGTCGAAGCTCGGCTCCTAGCTTGGGTCGCCGTCGGGGACTTGGCCGTGCGAAGAATTAGAAGTTGGAGGACTCTTCTGTAAACTGTCAGCGACGTAGGGTAATAGTGATAGAAGCCCGTTCTGATTAGCCGAAACCCCGAGGCCCTTTTCGTAAAACCACCAACGCGCGGGCGCGTGCGCGCGTTTTCCCTCTGGTATTGGGCCGCCTGGGCTGGAATCGGCCCAGTACTGTTTAGAGTTTTCCCTTTTCTTTTTCAGTGGAACTATAGGAATTTATAGAAAATTGTAGAAAAATCCTACAATTGTAAAACCAATTTTCCTAGGCTCCTTATTTTCCATAGTATTTAATAAAAATAGTTTCATGATTTTTAGATCAAATAGGGAATTTTGGGGTATTTAAACTAGATTACAACATTAATTCTGGATTTTTAGAAAATAAATGGTAATTCCAAAAATGTTCAAACTTTTTATATAAATCCTACACATTATTTAGAAGCCATGGGTGGAGTTTGGTTTGATTTGGATCTTGTTTGATACTTAGAACCCAAAACCCCCCTGCCTTGTAAACTTCTTTACTGACTCCGGAAACCCTAAGTTCTCGGAGTTCCGTGAAGGAAAGTTGTATTCAAGACCTTAGATAATAAGTTCTTATTATCTTTGCACTCTCATGAGCATTACATGGCATTCATCCTTATATACATATATGTGGTTATGTTTAGAGAACGAAGAAGAAATTGAAGTGACCGAGGAGAAGACACCACCTTTGGGATCTCAGGCAGAATCTTGTCTCTACTTTGACATCTGTGGGCCTGAGCCTGACTCACCTACTAACGAAGGCAAGCCCCGGTGCTTTTGCCACCTTCCTTGATGTTTTTAAAATCTTTCTCACTTGCTTTATGCATTAGGTGATAGGAGTTGATTGATAAAACAAGTCCTGCATTACCTCCCTTGAATTTGATTACCTTCCTTGATCACCCGTTTTACAAAGGATTTTTGATGCTTAGCCTTGCTTTAGAAAAACAAATGTTTTGTTTTTACAAAAAGATGATGTGGCAAAAGTGGGTGGGATGTTTTCGAAAATAAAACTTGATGGTGGATCTATCATGGCCATGATGGGTTCAACATCGGAAAAGATGTACCTCTGCCAGGTACTAAGTTTTTGGGTTTAAATGATTAAGCTGAGACCGGGTGGGTGACTTGCACGAGAAGAGTCTCGGTGTAGTGTCTCCGTCTGAGTCGATTAAGGACCATCTCGATGTAGGCTTGATGACCGAGGACCCTTTAACTGGTCACATGCCTCGTCATGGGTAAGCCTTGCCTCGGGCAGACTAAGGCCAGAATAAGATAACACGAAATGGGCGTGGAGCGGTGGCGAGAGTAGCGTGTACCCTCCATGGCAAGAGGCTGGACGGTGGTGTATCTATGCTCTCGGTTTGTGTGAACCTGATCTGGTCTTAAGAACCCCGGTGGCGGGTTGACATATGCAAGGGTTAAGTGCTACATATGTCGTGTGATTGGAGATCCTCAGCTGAGTATAATCGATTCGGATCGCCGTACCTTCGTGGATATGAAGACTTGGTCACTAACTTACACGTAGCAATCCACTAAAGATGAAGGGATTGATGGAAAATTTGCTAGTATAGGACAAGTGTTTGAACTAGGTTAGCAAGAATTCTAGCTGCAGGTAATTTTACTTAACCTGACAATAAAATTGGATTTTAAGGATCCACTCATAGTAAGCTTTTCCACAAAATAGAGTCTTTGATTCTTGATAAGCCTTACCTTGACTCCCTTATAACCAGCATACCCTTGAGAGTCTTTTCTTTAGTCGGGTAAGACTTGCTGAGTAATTCCATACTCAGGGTTTATTCCCTCGTTGTTTTTAGGTGAGGAAGCAGCAGATTTCTGTTGCTTCTGTACCAAGGTGGTTCCACATGAGGCAAAACAAGAGTGAAGATGCAGGAGGACATGGTCCTCCATAAGAAAACTTTTATGTAAAGACTTTTCGGGAGGAGTTTTTGTCTCCCTGGTAATGTAATAATACTACTCAGCACTCGTTTTATAACTCTGGTCTGTAATAAGCAACTTGATCTTACTTTTTAAATAAATGTAAGTTTATGTAATCACTTCCGCATTTCGATATCTCCGATGTTCTGTAATGTCTGCAAGACGGGTGAAACGTTCCTGGAAAGGTAAGAAAAGATACCGAACTTATCAAGTGATTCAGGAACATCTACGGGGTTGTCTGATGTCTGTTAACAAGGACAACCGTAGGTGAGCCTAATGACTTGAGAGGTTCCGTCACACTAATCTAATCGCGGGTCGTCCAGGCTACACCTGCGGATCATCTGATCGTCACTTTTGGTGCTCAACAATGGGATCAAGCTAGAGTTTCTTCTCTTTCCCTTCCCCTCCTCTGTCCCCACCCCTATGTCGCCGCCTCCAATGGGCTACCATGGCCGACGAGATCTCCTCCTCCTCCTTCCACCCTCTCTCTCCTCCTTTCCCCCTCCTGCTACCCTCGCTAGGACGCATAGGGCCTAGGGCCTGTCCTGGAACACCAACCATCAGACCTGGTTGCATCTCTAACATCTTCTAGCTTCCACATTTATATTGTGTACCTTTATTGTGTGCTTTGCCTTTAAAACAACCTCGTCGGGTCATGCATACCCACTGGTGGGTACATATTTCCTCATACACATACCCATGTGGGTCAAAGTCACCCGTCGTGTCACCCATACCAATAAGAATTGAAGATTTATAAAAAATAACACATTACACAAATGATAGGTTTTAACCCAAGTCCTTATACCATCCATCCATCAATCCAAATGTATATCTCGTACTTATGGTTGTGGAGTGTAAAGATGTCTTATCGCTAGTGTTTTATTTGTTTTGGGTTAGGTCAAGTTTATGTCTTTGGATTTGGACCAAGTTTATATAGGGTATTTTATGCCTGTGGTTTAATGGGTATAGGTGAGGATGGAATGTTCCAAAACATGCATACCTATTGGTGAAGATTTTTGCTCAATAAAAGGCCAATGCATAGGATATTTAGTCTACATACATATATGTATGTATGCATCCATCCATCCATGCACATACACGCACACATGCGCGGGCGCGCGCACCTAGTGCTATCACAGCTTCATCTTCCACGTTGACACTCTGGGCCACCCCCATGTGCCCTGACTAGTTCTCTCGTCCCTCTCTCACCTACTGCCATGTGGACATGCTGACACTTTGGGCCTGCCCCATGCACCCCAATTGGTTTCCCGCCCCTCTCTCAGCTATTGCCCTATGGACCTCTAGCGTCCACACAGCCCTCCCGCCCCTCTCTCACCTACTGCCATGTGGACACGCTAACACTTTGGGCCTGCCCCATGCACCCCGATTGGTTCTCCTGCCTCTCTCTCGGCTATTGCCCTGTTGTCCACACACCCAGCTACTGCGCTTGCTCAGCACTTGACCCCGCTCGCGTAGCTACCATACCACGCAAAAAATAGTGCTTAGCGAGCACTCGAACCCACGCCCCCAGCTCCAAAAATTTGGGGCTAACCACCAGACCACATGTACCTTAGTGTTTAGAAATAAACAATAATTATATTTGAATACATATCTCAATATCTATTTATATGATATATAAAAATCGTAGCAAAGCACGATATATATACACAACCTAATGAAGTAAATGCCCATAGAGTATTGGGTCATGGATAACAATTATCATCTCTAACCACTACATGGTTGGCCACCACCCAAATCCATCTTCTAAGCTGCTTGAACCCTATGGTTATCTTCACCATTCCCCTATACATCTCCCATTATACGAACTTTTATTATATTGTACTACCTTCCCTTAAAAGATTCTCCCATTATATATAGGATGTCTCCAACCATTCTCCATATACATCTCTCCGTACACTACAACTCAGTTATTTAACATTTATTTCTCATTTTTTTGAAAATTTAAAAAAAATCATACACTATTTGTACTACAATAACACACATTATTGTCATGTTATGGGGCTTAAACACGATTAATATTGCAAAGAAACAACATAATTAAAGTGTAGGGGAGCATAGAGCTCCTCTTATATATAGGGAGATTCTTTCTCCCTATGAGGGTGTTTCAGACTGTTCCACTCCATGCTTTACTGCTTTGCTCCATAATTTGCTTGCCAGACATGCTGAACTCTAGCAACTATGCCCCCCAAATGTGAAGTTGGGGTCAAATCCACCATTTTGGAGGAGCGGCAAAAAGGGTGCTCCTGAAATTGGTTTTTTATATGGACACAAAGTTGCAAGGTATTTACCCACCTTTGCCACTGGTTATATAGATAACAATCCATTTTTTCAGTCGCCCCTCCCACAACCTTCCCTTGTCGGCCATGGAGGTCTATCGCCTGCACCTCGCTAGGGGCTCTCTGGCGGCGATGGTCGGTGTACCGGGCTGCATGGGAGGCTCTTTGGTGCATGGGCTCATCGACTAGTGATGCGGCGACCACATTATTTAGTGGCGAGTGAGGCTGAGATTTCTGTGAAGTCCGCGATAGAGCCATCCCATGGGCGGAGCGGTGGACTGTGAGGCGCGCCATGGCCTCGAAATACTTGATTTGTAGCAGAAATATCCTGCAGTCATGTCGACGCATTGCCACAGCGTGGGGTCAAGGCCACGAGACAATGCCAGTCGTGACTGATGAGCCAGGCCTCAACACAGCATCTTCGCTTAGTAACGGGTCTCGTTCTCCGCGGCCATGGGCGATGCTGGCATGGCGAGATATGACATAAAAAATGAGTGTATAACAGTGAAATCAAATTTGAAGGATACAATAAACATGTTATATGAGTATTTGATATTTTAAATTTGAAGTTATCGTGTAGCCAAATACTTTTAAAACTCTATGGCAGAGCTATTTCACGGTAGAATTGTTGGAGCAAAGGTAAAAATGGTGGAACATAGCAGTCCTAAACATCTCTTTATATACATAGAGTATATAGGGGAAGCCCTTGGGAAACTGTGTTTTTCTATATAAGGTTAGAGGGAAGCGTTAGAGTGGTTCTAACTCTTTGTAGGATATAGGACATCGGCTAGAGGGGGTGAATAGATGGTTTTGACTAAAATCAAAAACACTAGAGAAATTTAATCAATATGACAAGAGGTATAAATTCTCTAGTGACAACAAGTAAGCAATCTATGAGAAACAACTATGGTAATTGTATACAAGAGAGACAATATGCGAAATACTAATTACTTGCAGGGTAATAAGTAATGCGAGAAGAGAAAGACACCGGATTTTATCCCGTGTATCGATGATTTGCCGATCACCCCTAATCCACGTTGAGGTGGACTTCAAGTTCTCACTTGCTCCTCTATCAAGACGTGGCTTGATCTTTGAGCCAAGTGGACAAGAAATCACTCAATACCTTGTTTCCACTAGCGTCGTCTTTGCCGCTCCGGCGAGGTAGGCGCAAACCCCTCACAATCGACACCGCGGCTCCTCCACAATCTTCTTGGAGAGCTCAACGGAGACAACACCCGAGCCGTCTAGGAGGCGGCAACCTCCAAGAGTAACAAGCCAATGATGCTTGCCCAGTGTACCACCTAGTGCCTCAAGAATCACCAATGGATGCAAATGCACTAGGAACTCTCAATCTCTCACTAGAATGCAATCTCAAGCAAGGAGTGTGAGAGAATGAATGGGAGGATCACAAATGAGCTCAATGTGTGCAAGGAAAGGCCAAGAGAGCCCTCACACATGAGCTCCCCTTCTATTTATAGCCCACCTCAAAATTCAAACCGTTATGTGCAACTAGCACAGTTTCTGCGCACACGCGGACGGTCCATGCCCTTAGGCCGGACGGTCCGCCGTACAAGTAACGGCTAGTTTTCCCGTTTGAAATATGTCAGAGCTGTCAGAAAAGCAAGGTTCGGACCGTCTGCCAACCTTGGCCGGACCGTCCGAGACCTGGCAACTTGGAGCACCAGAGCTCTGACCATGAGGAGTTAACACACGCGGACTGTCCGCCACACAAGGCCGGACGATCCGTGACCTGGGAGTCAGTACTGTCCGGGCATAGGCCCTGGATAGTCCGTAGTTCAAGTGCCCAAAAACACACAGTCCCTGCCCAAACCAATTTGACACCTACGAACGGTCTGCCAACCCTGGCCGGACAGTCCGCACAATAATACAGGGAATGTGCAGAGAGCAACCCTCTCTGGTCAGGACTGCGGACGGTCTGGCCCCAAGGCCCGGACGGTCTGCAGTACAAATGTACAGGACCAGTCCGAAGTCAACATACTTCGGACCCCACTGGATGGATCGCGGACGGTCCGCCCACTTGGCCTGGACGGTCCGCCAACCCCATGACTTAGCAACTTTTCAAACACGCTTTCGAAAAGATTTTTAACTCTCAAAACTTGAAGCGCTGTTAGTCCTCATGCAAATGCAACTACTAGATGCTCTATGAGGCACTAAGTTTTACACAGACCAAAGTCATTGACCCCTCTTAATAGTATGGCCATCTAGCCTACTAATCCGGTCAAATGTCTTCTCTAAACTCCTGGAGACCGGCAAAAACAAAAACCTATGTTATACCTTTGCCTTCACTTGATCCACAACCAATGCTTATAAGTCTCCAAGATTTTCTGTTCTATGTGGCCCAACCTGCATTCTTATTTCTCCAAGAACCATTAGTCCAGAAATGGTTGTTATTAGTTACCAAAAAATCACTAAGGGGCCTAGATGATTGACAATCTCACCCTTTTTGGTAATTGATGACAACACTACACATTTTATCCAAGAGAAGTTTTGATTTTCAAATCTTCCTCATACCTTAGGTATAAGAAGGATTTTAGAGATGAGTTTCATAAGACTTATCTTGATTTGAAGTTCTGTCTGAGAGATAGATAAGTCTCAACAAAACTCAGAGTGTAGGAATAGCTCCCCCTATATGTGTGCATGATATTTCTAGTTGAAGATATGACACACATAATTGATCGGAGTTTTGATGGAGATCTTCCTATAGTCATGGTTATCGAGGCATACAAGAAGTAATATGTAAAATAAGCGCAGCAAATTTAATCACTCCTCGATCAACCATTCACAGAATAATTCGAACTAATAGAAACATAAGATTTAACAAACATAGTTCAATCCACAAAATATTACAAACATTTGTCCACAAACATAAGACATAGTTCACCAAATGCATAAGGCATAAAGTTCAAAAGACATAAAGTTCAAATAGTAAACATGCATATGCAAAGTCTCAATGTCCACATGAGCTCCCCATGAATATGACACCCCAACTTTTCTTCTCTTCTCTCCCCCTTTGGCATAAATTGCCACAAAGGAGGGGTCTCACTAATCACCAGATGGAGGGTACATGCTGTAGTAATGGGTGCTGAAAGTGTCGAAGAGAGAGGAGAACTGCCCGAAGTCATTCTGGAGCTGCTGCTGCCTCTGACAGATATCCTGGATGCTTTCATTGGTGGACAGGTTGTCAAACTAACTGGATAAGGCCCCCATATTATCCTGAAAGCTCTGCTGCATGTTGTTCTTTCTAGTCATAAGTGGATCATGAATAGTGTCTTGGATGTGAGTGCGAAACTCAGAAAGCTCAGAGTTCAGCGCATCAAGGTTATCATCAAAGCGAGTGCATGGCATCCATGCGTTGGTCCATATGGGTCATCATGCCCTGAAAGCGGCCATCCATGTGTGTCTGGAGCCCTTGCTGCAAGTGCTGGAAGTAAGGATCAAAATAGCCAGGACCAGGCTGCCAGAACTGCTAAGGCTGAGGAGGAGGTGGAGGAGGAGGCATCTGCTCAGCTGCATCAGCCTCAGGAGCAACTTCTTCATCATCTCCAGCTTCTTCCTCATCATCTGGGAAAGGTGTAAGAGGCCTAGTAAGGAATCCAATCTCAATCTTGAAAGGCCTAAATGGAGTGTGAGCTATCTCACAACGCCCCTCAAATCTGGTCTTAGCCTTAATGAGAGCCATGATGTATGGGGCATAGGCCAAGTTCTGGTTCTTGTCCATCTTGAGGTCATTCAATTGCCTCATCATAAAGAGCACCACATTCATTACCTCACCATTCATGATATGGTGGATGATGTTCCAGAACTTATCTCTGATCTTGCTCTTATCTCCACTCTTTGGAAGAATTGTTACTCTAGCAATCTTGTTGATAACAGCAGGATGATGCCTCAGTCCTGGAGTCTCACCAAACCTCCTAGGAATGCCCAGCCTCGCTGGCTCATAGAATTGCACAAATTCTTCAAAGTTGTCCTCGGTGTACAAATCAATCCCAGCTGAAATTGTATCATAGTCCAAACTGTTTGCAATAGCAAATTCAGCAAAGGTTGTAGAATACCTCTTAAAGCCAGTCATCCAAGTGATTGATTGCTCGTCAATGTCAATCTCAGCAGTTGCCAGGAACTGTTTCACAGCCATCTCACTGAAGTCAGTCCTCTGGCCCATAAAGTGATAGAGACCACATGCCTCGAATTTGGGAATCAATCCCTCCATGACTGATTGACCCAGCATAAAAGTCCAATCAATAACTTGATGCTTGTGAAAGTTTGTATCCATTAGTGTTCCCAGAAGACATCAAACTGAAGCTGAGTATGAAAAAATTGAATGTTGGTGTCTGAGGGCAGATCATACTGATTAACTGTTCTCCTGGAGCAGTACTCAGCCATAGAGAATCTTCTCTTTGGATAAGTCCATCCGGTGACATCAATCGGATAATCGGGGTGATCGTGTGGAGCATCTTTTGTGTTCATAGAAATGCTGCCCCTAGCTGAAGATTGGGCCTCTGATTCTGTAGTTGGATTATAATCTGCATCATCTGCATGATGGTGCTTTGATTTGAAATGACCTGCAAGCTTCTTCTTAAGACCGCCCAGACCACTGCAATATATATGAGGAATATCCACTGGTTAATAGTTGATGACATCACAACACAGAGAAAGAAAGTGTAACTTTCTGTCAGGGACCGGACTGTCCGTGCTAGGGGGGCGCACTATCCGTGCTAGGGGGACGGACTGTCCGCGCCATCCTAGCGGATGGTCCGCGACCGCCCAGGGGCAATTTTCTAGAACCCTAGCCACCCCATCCATCCAATCATTGATTCAATAGAAAATAACCACCCAAATCCGTTCAAATTTTTGCACCATATTCACAATGAGTAATACTAGCAATTCCACCAATTAAAATTGTAATTCCACTGCCCAATTTCAGATCAGAGAGAAAACCCTAAGAATTCCCAAAGTTGAATAAATCAAACAAATTCCATGAGATTTTGAAATACCAAGATGAAGACATGGTTGAGGAACTCCCAACAATCTCTCGGACAGTCCGTGCACAAGTTTGCTTCACCATCCGCTCATAATCGACAAGAGTCACCTTTTGGCGTGTGGAGTGTGTGAGAGAGAGGGAGACAAGCGTTGAAAGTGACACTCTGACTGCCTCTGCCCGACTTAACTGTCTGTCGCGGACGGTCCGCGAGGGGCCTGCGGACGGTCCACGCCCTATCAATTCAGACGGTCTGCTCTGCTGACTCGGACTGTCCAGATCCTGATACGGTGGATGGTCCACAGTCCTTCCCCAGACGGTCCGCGGCCTGATAGTCAAATCTCCAAACTTTGTCCACTTTCTGATTTTGAATTTCAAATTTGATTTGTCGCTCATATATTGACATTTTGACCAATCCAAGGGTTAGTATGCATGCATATATACATTATGTATTTGAGGAATACAAATTTTCATATAAAACTATTTAGATTAAACAAGAATCAAAAATTCATCAAAAATACCCAATAAATAGCCTAGAGAGCATATTTAGAAGCAAAATGCAATACTACACATGTGTATTCAACCTCAAGCCACGTTTGAGAGATCTATCACATTCATTTCACTTCTTAATGTGCAAAACCTCGTTTCATCTAGTGGCTTTGTGAATATATCGGCCAATTGATCATCCGTGCCAATCGAATATATAGTGATATCTCCCTTTCCAACATGATCTTTCAAGAAGTGATGCCATATATCAATATGCTTCGTTCTTGAGTGTTGGACCGGATTTGTAGCCAATTTTACTGCACTCTCATTATCACACATGAGAGGCACATTCTTAAAAATGATCCCATAATCCAGTAGAGTTTGTTTCATCCATAATAATTGAGCACAACAATTATCGGCCGATATATATTCCGCCTCGGCGGTAGAGAGAGCAACAGAATTTTGCTTTTTAGAAGACCATGAAACAAGAGACCTCCCAAGAAATTGACAACAACCAGAGATGCTCTTCCTATCAACTTTGCAACCCGCATAATCCGAATCCGAATATCCAATTAATTCAAATTGAGCACCTTTGGGATACCATAGACCAATATTGTGGGGGTATACTTCAAATATCTTAGAATTCTTTTTGCGGCTTTCAAGTGAATCTCTCTAGGTGAAGCTTGAAATCGAGCACACATGCAAACACTAAACATAACATTGGGCCTAGATGCGGTAATGTAAAGCAAACTACCAATTATTGAGCGAAAAAGTTTTTGATCAACCATAGTACCTCCCTCATCTAAGTCTAGATGACCATTTGTTGCCATGGGAGTCTTAATAGGCTTTGCATTCTCTAAGCCAAACTTCTTGAGCATATCCTTCAAATATTTTGATTGACTTATAAAGATTCCATCTTTCAATTGTTTGATTTGAAGACCGAGAAAGAAGCTCAATTCTCCTATCATAGACATTTCAAATTCTTTTGACATCATTTTTCCAAACTCCTCACAAAACAATTCATTAGTAGATCCAAAAATAATATCATCAACATAAATTTGATAAATAAACAAATCTTTGCTAATTCTTTTAGTGAATAGGGTAGTGTCAACCTTCCCAATTTTAAAGTCTTTGGAAAGCAAGAAATCCCTAAGCCTTTCATACCAAGCGTGTGGGGCTTGCTTAAGCCCATAGAGAGCTTTAGAGAGCTTGTACATGTGGTTAGGTCTTTTGGGGTCCTCAAAACCGGGAGGTTGTTCAACATACACTAGTTCACTAATCTTACCATTTAGAAAGGCACTCTTTACATCCATTTGATAGAGCTTGATATTATGAGCACAAGCATAAGCAAGAAGGATCCGGATTGCTTCCAATCTTGCCACGGGAGCAAATGTCTCACCGAAATCCAATCCCTCTATTTGAGTATACCCTTGTGCCACTAATCTTGCCTTGTTTCTTACTACTAATCCATCTTCATTGTGCTTGTTGCAAAACACCCATTTTGTACCAATAACATTGTGTGTCTTTGGTCTCTCAACAAGCTCCCAAACTTCATTTCGAGTGACGTTATTTAATTCTTCATGCATTTCATTCACCCAATCAACATCAAGTAGAGCTTCATCTACATGGTTAGGTTCCATACAAGATACAAAAGAGAAATGTTCACAAAATGAAGTTATACGAGAGCGAGTTTGAACACCCTTACTAATGTTACCCACAATTTGATCAACTGGGTGATCCTTCACAATAGAATGATGGATTCTTGATACCATTTGAGAATTACTAGTTGAAGCATGAGGAGGGACCGAATGACTCGAAGTATCTTGATCATGAGCATCCATATTTTCATCATTTTGTTGGCTTTGGTGATTTTCTTCATTTAGGGTTGAAGAGGATGGAATGACAACCACACTATTATCATCATCTTCTTCTCTTGGCTTTATTTCACCAATAGCCATTGTTTTCATAGCATTTCTCAATTGAGCTCCACCAACATCATCAAGATTTTCGTTTTCATCTCGAGACCCATTTGTTTCATCAAACTCAACATCATATGCTTCTTCAATAATACCATGAGTCTTGTTGAAAACTCTATAAGCCTTGCTATTTGATGAATATCCAAGTAGAAAACCCTCATCACATTTCTTCTCAAATTTAGAGAGCCGGCTTCCCTTTCTTAAAATATAGCATTTGTAACCGAATAATCTAAAGTATGAGATATTTGGCTTTCTACCAATGAGCAATTCATAGGGAGTTTTCTTCAAGAGCTTGTGATAATATAGCCTATTTGATGAGTGACATGCGGTGTTTATGGCTTCGGCCCAATAAGAATCCGACACATTATATTCCGCTAGCATAGACCTAGCCATATCAATGAGATTCCTATTCTTCCTTTCAACAATACCATTTTGTTCCAGAGTACATTTGGAAGAAAATTCATGTTTAATACCCTTGTCATCACAATATTCATCAATTCTAGCATTTTTTAATTCCGACCCATTATCACTTCTAACTTTCTTGATATCAAAATCAAATTGGTTTTGAGCCAATATAGCAAATGACTTGAATGTTTCAAACACATTAGATTTATATCGAAGAAAGTAAACCCAAGTGAATCTAGAATAATCATCCACAATCACAAGGCAATAGGAATTTCCACCAATACTCACAAAAGATGTTGGCCCAAATAAATCCATGTGAAGTAATTCCAAAGGCCGATGAGTAGACATTTGACTCTTATTTGGATGAGTATTTGCCACTTGCTTCCCGGCTTGACAAGAGCTACACAATTTGTTCTTCTCAAATTTCACATCTTTCAAGCCACGGACTAAGTCATGTATGGTTAAACGATTGAGTTGCTTCATTCCAACATGACCAAGTCTTCTATGCCATAACCAACCTAGTGAAGCCTTTGAGATTAAGCAAGTTGTGAGCTTTGCCTCACTGGATGAGAAATCAACAAGATAAAGATTTTCATATCTAAAGCCTTTAAACTTGAGATTGCTACCATCAACACTAGAGATAATAACATCATCAACGGTGAAATTGCAACTAAATCCTAAATCACATAATTGAGCTATGGATAGTAAATTAAAATTCAAAGACTCAACCAAGAGCACATTTGATATGGAATGATCATTCGAAATAGCAATTTTACCCAAACCTTTAAGCTTTCCTTTGCGATTATCTCCAAATGTGATACTATCATAGCTTGAGCAATCTTCCTCACTCATTTGGGTGAACATTTTCATATCTCCGGTCATGTGTTGAGTGCATCCACTATCCAACACCCAATGAATCCCTCCCTCCTTGTAGTTCACCTACAAAAGGAAATCAATCTCTTTTAGGTACCCAAACTTGCTTGGGTCCTTGGATGTTAGTGACCAAGGTCTTTGGCACCCAAATAGCTTTCTTCTTATTGCCAATAATTGAAGTACCAACAAATTTAGCATGAACACCTTTTGCATTATGAGAAAGAACATAACAATGCTCAAAACAAGTGGAGGATACATTCTTGAGCTTAGGACAATTCTTCTTGATATGTCCCTTCTTGTGACACTTGTGACACACTTTGTCACATTCTTTCACAAACAATGTCTTTTGCTTTACAAAAGCATTCTTTCCTTTCTTAGGAACATATCCAAGACCCTCACGATTAAGTGAGCACCGTTGACTTCCCAATATGAAATCCAATTTAGCCTTTCCACCATATGCCTTCTCTAGATCATGGGTTAGAGCATTCACTCTATCTACTAATACTTCATTCTCAACAATGATTTGTGATTCATCATGAGCAATATTATCATTCATAAGAGAAATTTTGCATTTATCACAAATAGAGTTAGTAGGTTGTGGTTCACTTGTAGGACTATCAAGTAAGTCACAAGTGACTCCAACATCCTCGGTGACCACCACAACTTCATGCACAATAGATGAGTTTTGAGCTTCCGCAGGCTTCTCACAATTCTCTTTTAGATCGTTGTGAGAGGTCTTGAGCTCCTCAAAATACACTTGGAGGTTTTTATACAATTCCTTCAAGGTCTTAAATTTTTCTTTTTCTTTGTGCATGTAGTCATCGGCCTCACCTAACATTCTAACAAGATCATCATATGAATAGCCATCATCATCAACATCATCATCATCTATATCATTTAAATCGGTGATGATTTTTACCTTAGCATCTCCCTTTGCCATGAGACAATGAGGGGATGAGAAAAGTGAAGGGGCTTCCTTGATGGCAATTCCGGCATTAAGCTTGGATGAGGTGTCATCATCATCATCATCCGAGCTATCATCCGAATCCCATTCAACTAAGTAGGCTTTGCCATCTTTTTTCTTGTTGTAGAATTTCTTCTTCTTATCATCTTTGCCCTTATTCTTCTTGTTGGGGCAATTCATGGCGATGTGAGCGGGTTCCCCACACCCAAAACACTTTCTATCATTGAAAGCATTTCTTCTTGATGTTTGGCCTCTTCTAGGTTGACCCCTCTTCTTCTTCATGAATTTGTTTAATTTCTTTACAAATAGAGCCATATCTCCATCACTCTCACTTTCATTTTCTTCATCATCACTATCTTCTTTTTCAATTGCCTTAGAAGCTTTAGCTTTGAGAGCGATTGATTCATTCTTCACTTTCTTTGCCAAACTTATAGCATCGGCTTGAGATTTCTTGAATATATCTTGAGTGAGAATCTCTCCCAATACTTCGGTTGGAGAAGTTGTAGATAAATCACTTCTCACTAGCATGGTCACAATAGTCTCATACTTCTCCGGAAGAGATCTAAGGAACTTATGAGTGAAATCCACATCTGGTACATCAAAACCAAGTCCCTTGAGCTCATTCACTATCTCATTTAACCGGTTGAACATATCAGACACACTTTCTTCTTCTTTCATAATGAATTGCTCAAATTTTCCTTTGCACACATATAGCTTTGCACTCTTCACAATTGTAGTTCCTTCATGAATTTCCATTAGCTTAATCCAAATCTCATGAGCAGTTGTGAGATTCTTGATACGGTTGAACTCATTTATGTCAAGAGCATCATAGAATGCATTCATGGCTTGATCATTTGTAAGAATGTTTTCATTGTCACTAGCCGATGGTTCATCTTGTTTCAACACAACAAACCCATCCTTGACAATTGGCCAAATTTTTCCACCCATTGCTCTAAGATGCATTGACATTCTTATTTTCCAATAGTCATAGTTATTCCCATCGAAATGTGGTGGCTTCCCAATGTGCACGTTGTTGTTACTAGCAATTTTGTCCAACTCCGGGATGATTAGATCCACAAACAATGGAGTCCTCGGCTTCGATACCACTTGTAGGATCTAGGACACAAGCTAGAGGGGGTGAATAGACGGTTTTGACTAAAATCAAAAACACTAGAGAAATTTAATCAATATGACAAGAGGTATAAATTCTCTAGTGACAACAAGTAAGCAATCTATGAGAAACAACTATGGTAATTGTATACAAGAGAGACAATATGCGAAATACTAATTACTTGCACCGTAATAAGTAATGTAAGAAGAGAAAGACACCGTATTTTATCCCGTGGTATCGGTGATTTGCCGATCACCCCTAATCCATGTTGAGGTGGACTTCAAGCTCTCACTTGCTCCTCTATCAAGACGCGGCTTGATCTTTGAGCCAAGTGGACAAGAAATCACTCAATACCTCGTTTCCACTAGCGTCGCCTTTGCCGCTCCGGCGAGGTAGGCGCGAACCCCTCACAATCGACACCGTGGCTCCTCCACAATCTTCTTGGAGAGCTCGACGGAGACAACACCCGAGCCATCTAGGAGGCGGCAACCTCCAAGAGTAACAAGCCGATGACGCTTGCTCGGTGTACCACCTAGTGCCTCAAGAATCACCAATGGATGCAAATGCACTAGGAACTCTCAATCTCTCACTAAAATGCAATCTCAAGCAAGGAGTGTGAGAATGAATGGGAGGATCACAAATGAGCTCAATGTGTGCAAGGAATGGCCAAGAGAGTCCTCACACATGAGCTCCCCTTCTATTTATAGCCCACCTCAAAATTCTAACCATTATGTGCAACTAGCACAGTTTCTGTGCACACGCGGACGGTCTGCACCCTTAGGCTGGACGGTCCGCCATACAAGTAACGGCTAGTTTTCCCATTTGAAGTCTGTTAGAGCTGTCAGAAAAGCGAGGTCCGGACAGTCTGCCAACCTTGGCCGGACCGTCCGAGACCTAGCAACTTAGAGCACCAGAGCTCTGACCATGAGGAGTTAACACACGCGGACGGTCCGCCACACAAGGCCGGACGGTCCGCGACCTAGGAGTCAGTACCTGCCCAAACCAATTTGGCACCTGCGGACGATCCACCGATCCTGGCCGGATAGTCCGCACAATAATACAGGGACTGTGCAGAGAGCAACCCTCTCTGGTCAGGACTGCGGATGGTCCGGCCCCAAGGCCCGGACGGTCCGTAGTACAAATGTACAGGACCAGTCCGAAGTCAACATACTTCGGACCCCACTGGATGGATCGCGGACGGTCCGCCCACTTGGCCTGGACGGTCCGCCAACCCCATGACTTAGCAACTTTTCAAACACACTTTCGAAAAGATTTTTAACTCTCGAAACTTGAAGCGCTGTTAGTTCTCATGCAAATGCAACTACTAGATGCTCTTGTTGGGGCGAAGGCGAAGACGCCACCCTTCGCTCGAGGCCTTCGCCGTGGCCGTTGGTCCAGCGGAGACAAGACATCGGACAGGGGCACCCTTCGCCCCATACGACATCAAACGAAGACCTGTGACGAGGTCATCCCACCGTACAGCCTCGTCTAGCATAGAGGCCCACGTGTGATCCGGCCCATTGTAACAGGCCCTACATGGCCGCTGCGTGTTACGGGCCTAATTTGTAAAGGCATCTCTGTAATTACAGTCTGTAACCCCGCTTTATGGGAATATTCTGGGGATAACCTAGGTGTCTGAGGGCACATGCGTCCTTAACACAAGACGCTGGTCACTCAGATACCTATAAATACCCCCGCACGGTGCCCTTGAGAGGAAAGAAAAAAAGCAGAGCTATTGCCATCTTGTGCGTGAACCCTGTTTACGTCACTAAACCTCCCGTTGGATCCCCTTGCAACTGAGAGCAAGTTCCAACATTTGGCGCCCACCGTGGGGCGACAAAAAAACCACCCGCGATGGCACCCAAGAAAGGTAACTCGAAGGCTGACGAGGCTGCGAAGGCAGCACTGCTTGCCGCAACAAAAGGCAAGGCCCTCGCCCTCACCCACTCCACTCACCACGAGGCTACTGAAGACGACCTTCTCCGCACCTGCGAAGACGATGCTCTCCGCACCTGCGGCCCTGAAGGACAATCGCAACCTGTTGGTGACTTGTTCTCAAGTGCTATGAATTAAGAATAAGGCAACACAAAATAGGTTAATGATTAATGCCCTTCGTCTTTCAGAGCATTATCTCCTTTAGGATATAATGATCTTCAGACGAAGGTCATGAAGGACGTACCTTCGACATTATGATATATCTCAATGAAAGGAGAAGCATATGAGACATGAGAAATAACATGAATAATCATATGACATCATTAATATCTTTTAATCATATAACCATGAATGCACTTGAACAATATTGAATTACATTTTTACCTTCGGCTTGACAGAAGGCAAAAATCCAAGCGTGACGCGCAAGTGAATATAAGTCAGCGTGAACAGTACGGGGGTACTGTTCATCTATTTATAGACACAGGACACAGCCTGTGACGAATTACAATTATGCCCCTCATAAAAGTTTACAATCATTGACTCAGACCTTTATGGATTAAAAGGTCATTTTATCTCTATGTCGGTTTGTAATGCCGAAGCTTCATGAAAAGGAACCTTCGGTCATCTCCTGGGAACAACTTCAGCCGAAGCTGCTTCCTCCCGTAAGACCTTCGGCGCAACGAAGCATGGCCCCAACAGTAGCCCCTTTCGCGGTGCTAGATCGTTTTTCGTAACGAGCTTGATCCGTGAAAAAAGCCTCTCAAGCTTCGGGAAGCCGAAGGTCCAAAAACACCTTCCCTGAGCTCGTTGCCGAGAAACGATCCAGTTTCTGAGCGCATGCCAGGCCCACCTTGCAGAGTTACTGTTTGATCCTTGCGGTCCACCGCGCAGCGAGTGCAAGTGACTGCCCGCCTGGTGTAAAAATCCTGGCGCTTCGCCTTCTTACCTGCAGCACTATATAAACAGACGAGTAGGTGCGAAGTTACCACAGCATTCATTGCTATTTGCGCTGTTTTGCTGCCAAAATTTTTAACTGTAGCCGAAGCTTCATTCTCAGAATCGAACGAAGGTCTATCTCAAAGTCTGCTTCGTCAGAAAGAAAGGCTTCGGGAGAAAAAAGAAAAAGAAAAAAAGTATTCAATTTCCCCAAACTCAGAATCAAATGGCCAGAGTGCGATCCACTGCCAGGGTTGAGCGTGAAGGAGACGAAGCTGAAGGTTCAGAGACTGTTCCTATCTCCGAAGCAATGCAACGATCCGGACTGGTGACTGCGGAAGAAATGCCCGCTGCTGAAGCAGACCCGACAACTGCCGAAGGAGAAGAAGAGAACATTGAAGAAACTGATCCCGAAGATGACTATCGCATTGCCATGCCCAGCAAGCCCAGCCACTTAGACTTCGGAAAGTCGACCATTTCAAAGGCTGATCTCGCCAAGATGGTAAAATCAGGTTATTTCAGTGAAAATCAGAAGAAACTACTTCGCTTCGGGGGAGAAGAAACTACCCCGAAGCCAGAGAAGGACGAGATAGTCATTTTCAAGAGCTTTTTAAAGGCTGGGCTGAGATTCCCTCTTCATGGAATTATTGCAGATGTATTGAAGAAGTTTGGTATTTACTTTCATCAATTGACTCCTAACACCATCGTTAGGCTTAATGTCTATATCTGGGCCCTCCGAAGCCAGGCAGTGGAGCCGTTTGCCGACAGTTTTTGTCGAGTTCATGAATTACATTACCAAACGAAGGCCAGAAAAGATGGATTACATGATAACTTTGGTTGCTACAATTTTGCCTACCGGAAAACAACAAAGTTTCCTGTTATTAGCTACCGAAGCAAATGGCCGGCAGGCTGGAAGTCTAAGTGGTTTTATGTGAAAGTTGACGAAGACGAAGAAAAGTTGGTACAAAGCCCACTTGAATTAATCTTCGGAGAGACAAGGCCGCGATGCCACATGACATTAGAAGGTCCCACCTGGGCTGCACTGGGTGAGTTTGAAATTATTTCAGAGCATATTGGTACCAGGGATCTGGTTCAAGAGTTCTTGGCGTTCAGAGTCTTCCCTACTCTAAAAGAATGGGAAATGCCAAAGCTAGAGGGGGAGAAGAAGAAGGGGGAACTTGTCCGGCTTCCTTACCATTTCAAATTCAAGAAATACTTTAAAAAACCTTGCCAAGAGTGGCTGGACACAGTTGAGGTAATGTGCAATGAAATTCTTGGGAATTATTCCAAAAAAGAAGATCAACTGATGACCGCGGCCTTCGGCACCCGTCCGAAGCGAAGGCTGAACCGAGTGTTTGATGCCCTGGGTTTCGAGTACCCTGACTATGAACGGCTGAACAAGGGTGCTGAGGGCCAAAAAAGGAAAAGAGTGGCCGAAACTTTGAACAAGGATGAAGAAAAACCACCAAAAAAGAAGAAAATTCCCAAGAAGAGAAAAATATCAACTCCAAAGCGAAAATTATCCGATGAAGAGGGGACTCCTGCACCACCTTCTACCAGCGACGTGGAGGAAATCTTAAAGGTAATGACTGAACCCCTGCCCACGAAGCTAAGTGTTGGGGGCCTTCGTCCTCCGAAGGTCCTCAAAAACATGATTTGACAATGTTTTCCAAGTGGATTATATGAACAGGTATTTTCGGATTCAGAATTATGGATATGGAACACGACCAGGACGAAGCCTGAACCAGACGAAGGTCGAGGGCGGCCGAAGCTGTGCGCAGGGAAGCTTCGGCGCGTTGGCATACGAGAGAACCGACTTAAAGATGAAAAGACTTCGGGGGCCTCGACAGATTTCCATAAACTGTTAACAAATGTAATGGACATGAATGTAATTTTACGTGGGCTGCGTCCCGCGTCTATAAATAGATGAACAGTACTCCCGTACTGTTCACGCTGACTGGGCATTCTGCTTTTGCGTCACACTTGTACTTTATACCTTCTTTCAGGACCGAAGGTACATTTGTAATTTGAAATCATTTCTATTTTTCCATGTTAATAAAATAGAAATGATTTTATGTTGTTTATATTATATTTCGTGCTTTATGTGAGTCCTTCGTCATTACTCGTCATAGTTACGAAGGTATGTCCCTTATGACCTTCGTCCGAAATTCATTATTTCCTGAAGGGGCATAATGTTTCGAAGGACGAAGGACTTTAACATTTAACACTTTTTATGTTGCCTTGTTCTTAACTCTTAGCATTTGAGAACAAGTCCCCAACATTGGCGCCCACCTCCGGTGAACTCACTTCCACTTCGAGCTTTTGTGAACACCTTCGGAAGCTATAGACCTTCGCTATGGCGCCGAAGAAAGCTTCAGCAATTGGGGCTTCAGCACTGCAACCGCTGGACCACAACCAAGAGACCGTCTCTCTTCGGGAGGCCCGAAGTCAGAAGAGAAAGGCCGTCAGCCCGACGCTCGAGGAAGAAGAGCTAGACCAAGAAATCAGAGACATGGAGATGCTACATCAACAAGTGCAGAGGAAGAAGGAGAAGATGGCCCGCCTAGCTGAGTTGCAGAGACAAATAGACGAAGCCTCTGAGGAAGTTCGCCATCTTACCCACGATGAGCAGAACAGAAGACCTCATCAGAAAGACCTTCATCAGGAGGGCTTCGTCAACGAAGATGACTGGTATGACAATTTCCATCAGGGAAATTTTGTTTTTGATGACGCTTCTCCTCTGTCCGCTGAGCTGCAGGCTACACCTTGGCCTCCATCCTATAAGCCACCTCAGCTTCCCATGTTTGACGGCCACTCTGATCCGAAGCAGTTCTTGATGAGCTACGAAGCAACAGTGTCTTCGTACGGGGGCAATGCTGCAGTCATGGCGAAGTCTTTCGTTATGGCCGTCAGGAATGTTGCTCAGACCTGGTATTCCTCCCTTCGGCCAGGAACAATCACTTCATGGCAGAAGCTGAAGGACATGTTGCTGACCAGCTTTCAAGGATTTCAGACAAAGCCGGTCACAGCTCAAGCCTTGTTCCAGTGTGTTCAGGATCACGAAGAGTACCTTCAGGCGTATGTCCGAAGGTTCTTACGATTGAGGGCGCAGGCACCAACGGTGCCCAATGAAATCGTTATCGAAGCCATGATCAAGGGACTCCGTCCTGGACCTGCAGCTCAATACTTTGCTCGGAAGCCTCCTCAGACACTGGAGAAATTGCTCCAAAAGATGGATGAGTACATTCGTGCTGACAATGATTTCCGCCAAAGAAGGGAGGAGGCCTTCAGATTTTCTGAAATGACCAGGGGCTTCGGAGGAAGATACTACCCGAGGCACGTCCGTTCCATCCACAACACTCAGAATGATGATAAGGGGAGTCAGCAAAACAGGCCGCAAAGCTCCTCACAGGCTTCGGCGCAACAACAAACTTCCTTCCGGCCACCAGCTCCAAGGGGCAGAGGCGCCAGGGGCTTCGGCGGAAGATTCGGAGATCAGCCAAGGAGACTGTTTTGCTTGTTCTGTGGAGAAGGCAAGGGCCATACCACTAGGACGTGCCATGTTACAATCCAGAAACAAAAGGAAATAGCCGAAGCTGCATCTCAACAAGCTCAGCCGAAGCAGGTTATGCATACTGCTTCGTATCATCCGCCTTATATCCCACAATACATAGACAACCACCCTGCAGCTTCTGTAGCTTCGGCAAGTCAACCTCAAGCTTCCTGGCAACAGCTTCCGCCCCCACCTCCATTGCAGCAAGGCCAACAGCCAGAAGGGAGTCAATACACTCCACATCAGAGGGACTTCAGAGAGCAGTCCGAAGCTCGCACAGTTAACAGCACTGTGCCAGAGTCGAAGCACATATATTGACACATATCCTACCTTTGATAGCACTCTTTCCTATTCAGTTTTATTTTCTGTGAAGCAAAAAACATTGGTAGTTTTCATGTAATAATTTCGTTGTTTTCCGCGAGGAAGATCTATTTGTTCCACAAGCTTAAGTTGCTGAAGTTTAAAATTTTTTCCGTTACCAAGGAGGACCTTCGAATTAAAAATCCTTCGGAGTAACAGAAAGTCGTTCTAAGGAACGCAGCGTAAGTTTGCGAAGTCACAAAAAGTCGTTCCAAAGGGAGCGCAGTGTAAGTTTTCTGCTCAGAAGTCGTTCCTAAAGGAATGCAGAGCCTACAGCGAAAAGTCAACGCTGATACCGCCTAAGTAAAAGGCGAAGAAGCTCCTAAGGGAGGCTTACAGCGAAAAGTCAACGCTGATACCGCCTAAGTAAAGGGCGAAGAAGCTCCTAAGGGAGGCTTACAGCGAAAAGTCAACGCTGAGATCGTCTAAGTAAAAGACGAAGAAGCTCCAAAGACGTTCCTAAGGGAATGCAGAGCTTACGAATATATTTTATGAGTATCTTCGGAACAAATGTCACATGCATAGCATAACATCATCACATCATTTTGCATAACATAAGCATCATACATCATTTTGCATTTGGCAAAAGAAAGTGACACTCTCAACCTTCGAAAGGATGCTCTGAGAAAGTGATATCGAAATTGTATAGCTTCGGATTACAGCTTCGGAGAATATTTTTATGAAACATGGGTGAGCTTTTTCAGATCAATATTGAGATCGTATAACCTCGGAGTATAGCTTCGGATAATGATTTCACGAAGCATGGATGTCATTCATCAGAATAATTTTAACAAAGAATGTCTTCTTCACGAAGCATGAAAAGAAGGGAAGGTGTTTTTTCGCCGAAGGCTCAAAAAGGTATGTATATAGAGTTTCATGCATCGTGAAGAATTGAATAATGAAAAGAAACTTGTATATTACATCCAAATGTACAAAATATTACATAGATCACAATTTAAATGTTTTTCTAATAGCATCTAGTCCTCTCTTAATACTGCTTCGGCGACTTCATTTAAAAGTTGGTCAACAACTTTGTCCACGATAGCTTCGGCCATTTGTTTGATTTCTTCATCTCCTTTTGTGTGGGGGTCGGCAGTCAACCCAGCAGCTTCTGAGGGAAGAGAACATTTCTTCATCACTATTACAAACTAAGTGCAGAGTTTGAAACAAAAATTACAACACAATAAGAACAACTAATTAATACCTAATTGCCTTTCGGGCTCCGTACTTTTTTCAGTAGTTTCCGCCACTTTTCTAGCATCATGGATGCCTTTTTCACTCCTTTGGATAATCTCTTGCGCCATTCCTCGGCCGCCGTCGTTCCAGATATCCGTAAAAAATTTGCCGCCAACCACGCTTGCTTCGGCCGAGGGGTCCTTAATGTCTTCGGAAGATAAGGCAGCTTCGGACTGAGCAAGAAATTTTACATGATCGCAACCTTTCTTCTCTAAGACAGAGGCAATTCCTCTGGCGCCCGAAAAAGCGCAGATATCGCCACGACTGCTCAGGATCTCCTCGAAGGCCTCTGCTTCGTGACTAATCCATTCCAGTGGACCTTCGGGATTGCCTCGAGAGAAATTCTCTTCGCTGGAGTAGGCGCCCACGCTGGCAAAGCTGGTTTTAATTTTATTCACACATTCTATAGATTTGACATAACACTTTCCCTGAGATGTACGAAGCTCTTTAACTCTTAACTCCAATTTGTTGACCATATGATCACTGAGTTCTCGTTTTGTTTCCTCAAGAACGCGCTCCTCTCTAGCTCTAGTCAGCTGTTTCTGAAGATCTTTAATTTCACGCTTGTGGGCTTCGGCCTGGGTTTTTGAAGTAGCTTCATCCTTTTTTACTTTGTCTATCAGCGTAAGAAGAATTTTATCCTTTTCTAGAGCTTCGTTCCTCAATTTGATAACTTCGGAGCGCAAGTTGTTGAACGCAATCTCATAACTTTCATCTTCGGCGCTCTTTTGCGCTCTCAGCGCGTTGCTTAGGATCAGGCCCTATACGAAAAAGAATTCATATAAGAAAAAACGAATGTGTCGTGTAAAAAATATAATAATAATACAAGAGGGTTTTCTTTTCAAGCGTTAAATTCCCATACCTTCAGGCTGTTGTACGCAAGACTGTCTGCGAGATCTTCTTTTGTCATGGCGCTTAATCCAGATTCGAGCTTCGGGAAACCAATACTCCTGGCCATTTCTCGGCAGACAGAGAGCTCTTTGTTGTCAGGCAGGCAGTATAAAAAATCATCTTCATTTGTCCCATTGAATATTACTGCCCCCTTTGGATATTTTAGCTCCTTTGCATAATGGTTAGCTTCATGAGTTTCTTCTTCAGATAATTTTTTCCCCGAAGCATGTCGTATGATGTAATCACACATGCTGGCAGGCGCTTCGGGGATGGCAGTGTCAGTCTCTTCAATTGAAATTGGTTCTGGTACTTTTATTGCTTCGGCTTCCAAAGTTTGTTCCCTGAAGGGCTCTGAAGGCCCAGCTTCAGCTTCGGCTTGTTGCGTCGGAGCTTCAGAGGAAGCTTCAGCAATTTCAACACTCTTTTTTGGAGTTGTGCTTGAAGACTTAATTGTCTCCAAGACATCTAGTACATTTACCATTCTCTTCCTTTTTGGGGTCACCATTGGACCCTTTTGGATTTTTGCTGCTTCGACATTTACTACAGGACTTAAAATTTCTGATGTTTTTTCCTTAGACAGATTTTTCGCTTCTTCCATTTTTCCTGTCGATGGTGCTTTGGCCATCTCTGCAATTTCTGGCAGCAAGGTTGGCTGTTCAGCTTCGGCGGCCGAAGAAGTTTCTCCAGTGAACTCAGGCACCGAAGCTGGTTCAATATGGCGTGGTCGGTGTGTAAGGACCTTCAACCTTTTTCCTTTTGGTTCTGGCTCGCTAGGAGCGGTTCCAGCTTCTTCTTTTTCAGAGATTATGTTTTTCCTTTTTTGCCTTCGGATGGGATAACAATAATCAGGGTAGAAGAACCCGACTGCATCAAACACTCGGTTCAGTCTCTTCTTTTTTCGGCCTCCGAAGGCTGCTGATAGTGCAGTATTTTCAGCCTTCGAATATGCCCCAAGTAATTCATCACTTAACGTTTCAATGCTTTTCAGCCACTCATCATCAGGTTCAATAAATTTATCTGCATATTTGAATGTGTACTTTAGTCTGACTAGTCCGCCTTCGTCGGACTCTTTGATGGTTTCCTTCGGCATTTCCCACTTTTCTGCAAGTGGCCATACCCTGAAGGCGATGTGTTCTTGGACCAAATCCCTTGTCCCAATAAACGAGCAAACTACCCCGAAGGCTCTTTGGCATTCTTCGGCGGCTTCGTCCATTTCGATCTTCGGCCTTCGAAGACCGAAGCGTTGCCAGATTGGGTGCATAATAATACTCTTCACATTCTCTTGAGCTGTTAGATCATTCTTTACATAAAACCATTCAGTCATCCAGGCTCCGGGCCACCTCTTCCGAAAGGTCGGCACAGGGCAGCTTGACCCGGAGCGGGCGCCGAAGCTGTAGCACCCAAAGTTGTTGTGGTATTGCTCTTTTCCCCAGGGCTTCGTCTCGTATAATAACTCATGAATGTTGCAGAAGCTTTTAGCGTTCGGTTCCAAACCTTGGCTTCTTGCAGCCCAGACAAAAATCCCCATTCTTATAATAGCTTCGGGAGTGAGTTGATGAAGGTAAACTTGGAATGTTTTTAGTACCTCAACAACAAAATTGCTCAGGGGGAATCGAAGCCCAGCCCTGAGGAAGCTTCGGAAAATCACAACTTCATCCTCTTCGGGGGTGGGAGAAGTCTTCTCCCCGGCATCAGCTCTCACAATAGATATGTCTCGGAAATATCGCCCCCTCATATTATCAATGTGACTCTGCTTGATGGTCGTTTTCCCAAAAACTGTGTGACTTGGTCGCCACGGTCGATCTTCGGCCTCTTCCCCACCACTTTCCACATCATAGCTGTCGCTGTCATCAGAATCTTCAGATAAACCTTCGAGAATTTCCTTCGTAATTTTCTCTGTATTAGTCTCTGCCATCGCTATCAGGAACCCTAGATTCTTCTCCTCCTCGAGACTCAGCTTCGTCTCAGCAGGGATCTTCAGCTTCGTTTCAGCAGGGGTCTTCTTGCCTTCAGACATCTTCGGGAATGCTCACAAATTCTTTCCGAGGCCGAAGCTTCGAAATCAAAAAGAACAGCAAATCTTAATGAACAAGCGCTAAAAATTTTAGTGGGCCGAAGCAAAGGGCAAGTGTGCGTATCAAATGAGTTCGCGATGTGATCTTATTTATACGCCTAGGGCGCTGAAAATTAAAAGGCCCCGCTTGTCAGTGAATGTTGCTATTCTAGCAAAGGGAAGGTGTTTTTTCGGACCTTCGGCTCAAGGCCTTCGTCCATATCGCAATCTGAATTTATTATTTACAAATTAATATTGCGAGGGGCTACTGTTGGGGGCCTTCGTCCTCCGAAGGTCCTCAAAAACATGATTTGACAATGTTTTCCAAGTGGATTATATGAACAGGTATTTTCGGATTCAGAATTATGGATATGGAACACGACCAGGACGAAGCCTGAACCAGACGAAGGTCGAGGGCGGCCGAAGCTGTGCGCAGGGAAGCTTCGGCGCGTTGGCATACGAGAGAACCGACTTAAAGATGAAAAGACTTCGGGGGCCTCGACAGATTTCCATAAACTGTTAACAAATGTAATGGACATGAATGTAATTTTACGTGGGCTGCGTCCCGCGTCTATAAATAGATGAACAGTACTCCCGTACTGTTCACGCTGACTGGGCATTCTGCTTTTGCGTCACACTTGTACTTTATACCTTCTTTCAGGACCGAAGGTACATTTGTAATTTGAAATCATTTCTATTTTTCCATGTTAATAAAATAGAAATGATTTTATGTTGTTTATATTATATTTCGTGCTTTATGTGAGTCCTTCGTCATTACTCGTCATAGTTACGAAGGTATGTCCCTTATGACCTTCGTCCGAAATTCATTATTTCCTGAAGGGGCATAATGTTTCGAAGGACGAAGGACTTTAACATTTAACACTTTTTATGTTGCCTTGTTCTTAACTCTTAGCATTTGAGAACAAGTCCCCAACACTAAGTCCATTAGGGCCTCAACTGACGAAGCTTTTTCGAAAGGTGGAGGAGCCGGAAAAAACGAAGATAACCAAAACAAAGAGGCAAAGAATTATTGCAGTGACCGAAGTTATTGACAAGACGCCACCGAGGGCGTCAATTCGGAAAACACCAGCTGTCGAGAGCACAACAAATGTCGAAGTCGCACCTTCGGAGGTCGCGGCTACCGAAGCCGCTTCAGCCGAAGATGTGAACTTAGAAACTACCATTGAAGACATCGACAAAATTTTGCTAGACATGGCTGCAGAAGAAGCTGCCACTGCTGCTGAAGAAACCATGGCCACAGTGCCTGGGAAGGGAAAAGAAATAGCCGAAGACACTTCGGAAGACGAAGCCTACATATTTCAAAATTTAGTTGGGCAAAAACTGTCGAAGGCCGAAATTGAAGAGCTTAAAGACTATGCCAATTCTTGCGGATATAAGCCAGGAGCTCTTCTTTTCGGAGGTGTTGACGGTGAAAAATTAGGCTGCATCCGAGATCAAACTGGAGCTAAGGTCATCGGTACTCTATCAAAGAGTATCGGTTTTCCGAAGCTAGAAACAGATATCAGCCGCTACCGACGACAACATATCGTCGGCAGCTTATTTTATTCCAATTTCAAGGTAAACAACTTTTCTCTGACTTCTATTGTTTTTTTAATAATGGAAATATTCCTAACGAAGGTTGTTTATTTGCAGAGCATGCTACTAAGCAAAGCTTTGAGGATGCAGCAAGATCTAGAGGATAAGAAACACGAAGCTATAATCGAAAATCTAGAGAGCAAGATAAAAGAACAATCAGCTATTATTGAAAAGAAAGACTTTGAACTCCAAACAACTGAAGGCTTGCTGGCAGAGACTGAAGCTAAAGTATCAGAATTGAATTCGAAGCTTATCTGCCAATCAAAACAATTTGAACAAGAGAAGCTAGAGCTTAATTCAAAACTTGAGGCCGAAGTCCAAATCAACTCAGATTTGAAGAAATCATTAACAAGCCTTCAAGACAAATGTTTGAAATTTAGTAACAGCTGTATTCAACAATTAAAGAAGATCTTTTACTCAGTTGGAGCCAGCAGTGGAAAGTTCACCCCTGCTGCTGAGAATTTGCCAAGAGCCTTCGAACATATTGAAGCTGAAATTGAAGAACTTGACGAAGTTATAGCCGGGCACGGTGACTTCTGTGCCTGGGTAGCTTCTCGAGGCACCGCTGCAGCGTTCCTGAAAGCCGGCTGTGAGCATGGAAAAATCGTCAACAGGCCGAATTTCACGCTGTCTCCATCAATTCTAGACGATATTCCTGACCTCGCCCGAAGCATTTCAAACAGATTTATAAAAATGATATGGACAAAAGGCGGGCGGGAGAAGGCTGGAGACGAAGCTCGAAGTCATCTTGAACCAGTAAGAAATCATACCTTGTACTTACCTTCTCCTTCACACTTGATTTTTACTCACAATACCTTGATTCATGCAGGATGACGAAGCTGAAGGTGATGCTTAAAAAATATGCCGCCGAAGCTGAAGCTCGGTGAAGATCAGTAGGAGTACTTTGTAGAAAAAACTCAGTAGACTTGTACAACAACTTTTGTAAATACAGCCGAACCGTTCTTGATGAATTCTGTCCATACCTTGTAATATATCCTTACCCTTCCATTGAGGTGCTTTGATGTGGACGAAATTAGTATTTTGAGCTGAAGGCGAAAAAACACCTTCCCTTCTTTTCGTACACAACGAAGCATAAAAGACCGCCTCTTCTTTTTTGCCGAAACCGTTCTTTTTTATACACAACGAAGCATAAAAGACCGCCTCTTCTTTTTTGCCAAAACCGTTCTTTTTTATACACAACGAAGCATAAAAGACCGCCTCTTCTTTTTTGCCGAAACCGTTCTTTTTTATACACAACGAAGCATAAAAGACCGCCTCTTCTTTTTTGCCGAAACCGTTCTTTTTTATACACAACGAAGCATAAAAGACCGCCTCTTCTTTTTTGCCGAAACCGTTCTTTTTTATACACAACGAAGCATAAAAGACCGCCTCTTCTTTTTTTTTGCCGAAAGAACCACTTATGCCATGAATGAATGTTTATGAATGCAAATGCTATGATGTAATGTGATGTGCAAATGAATGTCCAAAGACATATCCGAAGCCAAAACTTCAGCCATTATTTTCTTAGAAACAATCACCCATTAGCTCTGCATTCCCTTAGGAACGACTTTGGAGCTTCTTCGCCTTTTACTTTCGGCGGTATCAGTGTTGACTTTTCGCTGTAAGCTCTGCATTCCCTTAGGAACAACTTTGGAGCTTCTTCGCCTTTTACTTTCGGCGGTATCAGCGTTGACTTTTCGCTGTAAGCTCTGCATTCCCTTAGGAACGTCTTTGGAGCTTCTTCGCCTTTTACTTTCGACGGTATCAGCGTTGACTTTTCGCTGTAAGCTCTGCATTCCCTTAGGAACGTCTTTGGAGCTTCTTCACTTTTTCAGTTTCGGCACTCGATGGTGCGTTCTCAGCTTTTACATTTACATTCTTTGGGGGATTTTGCTCTTATAAAACTAAAAAGGAAATTACATGTGATGGCCCCATTAAAAACCTTTCTCCCCCTTTAGAAAGGAAAAGGGTGCCATGAAAAAGAAAAGAAAAAACATAAAAAGTTACATCAAGTTATACATAATATCGCCGAAGCTCATCCGCATTCCAAGATCTTGGAATTTCGTTGCCGTCCATGTCCTTCAATCTGTACGAACCAGGCCTTGACGAAGATACTACCAAGAAAGGTCCTTCCCATTTCAACTGTAGCTTGCCTACTGTATCTGGGTTGGCTACTCTCCGAAGCACCAAGTGTCCCGGCTCAATATTTTTTAGCCGGACCTTTCTATCTCGCCATTTGACTGTTTCAGCTTGGTATTTATTGATATTCTCCACGGCTTGAAGCCTGATCCCTTCTAAAGCATCTTTTTCCACAAGACAAGCATCTTCAGGACCTGATTCTGCCGAAGCTACTACTCTTATTGATCCAGCTTTAGCTTCTTCCGGAGTTACTGCTTCGTCACCGAATAATAACTTGAATGGAGTAAAACCTGTAGACCTTGATGTTGTTGTATTGTGGCTCCACACCACTTTGGTTAACTGATCTGGCCACTTTCCCCTGGGTTGATTGAAGATTAACTTCATTATTCCTGTCATTATAATGCCGTTGGCCCTTTCAACGAGCCCATTTGACTCCGGATGCCTGACTGATGCAAAATGGATCTTCGTACCAATTTGATCACAGAAATTTCTGAAAGCTTCGGAGTCGAATTGTGTTCCATTATCTACAGTGATGGCCTTCGGTACCCCGAAGCGACAGACAATATTCTGCCAGAAAAACTTTTGGACAGTGGCCGAAGTTATTGTGGCTAATGGCTTCGCCTCAATCCATTTAGAAAAATACTCCACAGCCACTATAACATATTTTAGATTCCCTTGAGCCGGTGGTAATGGACCTACAAGTCAAGGCCCCACCTTTGCAATGGCCAGATGGGTTGTATCAGCTGTGTCAAAGACGAAGGTTGCTTTTGATCTCTTGCACATTTCTGACAACCTTCGCACTTTTGAACTAACTCCGCTGCATCCGAAGCTGCCTTCGGCCAATAAAACCCTTGGCGGAAAACTTTTCCAAGTAACGGCCTAGATCCGATGTGGGATCCACACAGGCCTGCATGTATTTCTTTCATCAACTCTATACCTTCGGTTCTAGATAAGCACTTGAGCAGCGGAGCGCAAACTCCATGTTTGTATAACTCCCCTTCTATCATGACATACGGACGAGCTCTTGCCTCTATCCTTTTATTATAAGCTTCGTCATCTGAAAGGAACTTACCCTGAAGGTAAGAGATGATTTCAGTTCTCCAATCTTCGCTGTAAACAGGAGATATGTTGAGGACTGCTCTTTCAAGGAGCTCCACTGAAGGTGCCTTTATTGTTTCGAAGAACACATCCGAAGGTAACGGCAGCCCCTGTGCTGCAGACTTGGCTAGCAGATCAGCATGCTCATTTTGTCCTCGAGGGATATTCTTGACAGAAAATCCTTCGAAGGAGGCTTCGATCCTTCGGACCGTGTCTAGATATTTTTCAAGCTTCGGATCTTTAGCCTTGCAACTTTTGTCAATATGACCCGAAACAACCTGGGAATCAGTTTTAAGAATCGCCCTTCTGATTCCCATTGCCTTTAATTTCCGAAGGCCCAGGAGCAGGGCTTCGTACTCAGTAATATTGTTTGTACAGCTGAAATCAAGTCTTGCTGCATAACAGGTTTTAACCTTGGATGGTGAGACCAACACAGCGGCTGCACCTACTCCGAAGGTTCCCCAAGAGCCATCACAAAACACTGTCCACACTTCGGCATCTTTATTTGCTTCTTCATCCTGAGCCCCTGGCGTCCAGTCGGCAATGAAATCTGCCAATGCTTGAGACTGGATCGAGGATCTATGCACATAATCAATGTAAAATTCATTGAGCTCTGCAGCCCATTTTCCAATCCGTCCAGTAGCTTCTCTATTTCTCATGATATCCTTCAACGGCTGCGAAGAAGGAACAATAATATTGTATGCCTGAAAATAATGCCGAAGCTTCCTGGATGCCATTAAAACGGCATACAATACCTTCTCCAGCTCTGTATAATTTTTCTTTGATACACTAAGGACTTCAGATACAAAATACACTGGAACCTGCTTCTTGACTTGGCCATCAAGCTTCTCCTGGACAAGTGCCGCACTTACTGCTGAGTGCGAAGCTGCCACATATAACAACAGAGGAGCCCCTGGCGTTGGTGGAGTTAATGTTGTTAGATCTATCAAATATTGCTTCAGCTCTTCGAAGGCTTTTTGTTGACTTGGTCCCCATTGAAAGACTTCAGCTGACTTCAGCACCTCGAAGAATGGTAAATTTCTTTCTGCTGATCTGGATATGAATCTGTTGAGAGATGCCAGCCTTCCTGTCAATCTTTGGGCCCCCTTCCTTGTGGTTGGTGGCTCCATTCGAAGTATAGCTTCGATTTTATTTGGATTAGCTTCAATTCCCTTTGTTGAAACCAAGCATCCAAGAAATTTCCCCTTCTTTACTCCGAAGACACATTTTTCTGGATTCAGCTTCAAACCAGCTTGTCTGAAACTGGCGAAGGTCTCCTGCAAATCAGCAATATGATTTTCCTGCTTCGTGCTTTTTACAATGATGTCATCGACATAAGTCAACACATTTCTGCCTATCTGAGACTGGAGGACCTTCGCAGTCATTCTGCTGAAACTTCCTCCAGCATTTTTGAGCCCCTCAGGCATCCGAAGATAGCAATATGTGCCACTTGGGGTTATGAAGCTAGTCTTCGGCTCATCTTCCTTCTTCATCCAGATTTGATGATAGCCTGAATAGCAGTCCAGGAGACTCATGAGCTCTGAAGAAGCTGCTGCATCGACTAAAGAGTCTATCCTTGGCAGCGGAAATTCGTCCTTCGGACAAGCCTTATTGAGATCTGTGAAATCGATACACATTCTCCACTTGCCATTGGCCTTCTTCACCATAACAGTGTTAGCTAGCCACTCTGGATACTTTACTTCTCTGATAACTCCTGCACTGAGGAGTCTTTTTACTTCATTGCGAGCCCCTTCGGCCTTGTCATCCGACATTTTCCGAAGCCTCTGCTTTCGGGGTCTGAAGGATGGGTCAACATTGAGCGAATGTTCAATAACATCCCGATTTACTCCACAGAGATCATTAGCTGACCATGCAAAAACATCTTTGTTGTTGAACAAAAACCTTATCAAGGTTTTCTCCTGGTCTTCAGATAATTGCGAGCCCAACAGCACCTTCTGCTCTGCTATGTCCTCACACAATAGCATGGGCTTCGGCTGATCTGCTGAAGCTGCTTTCTCCCTTCTGAATTTGTACTGTTCACAAGCTTCAGCTCCATCTATGTTATGGATTGCTTTGGAGTCAGTCCAGCTTCCTTCGGCCCTTCTAGCAGCTTCCTGGCTTCCATGAATAGCAATAGGCCCTTGGTCCGAAGGTATCTTCATGCAGAGATAAGCTGGGTGAAGAATTGCTTCGAATGCATTGAGAGTACCGCGACCAATGATAGCATTGTAAGGATACTCCATGTCAACAATATCAAACACAATTTGCTCAATCCTTGTGTTATTAACAAATCCGAAGGTTACTGGCATGGTAATCTTCCCAAGTGCTGCAATCTGCCGTCCTCCGAAGCCACAAAGAGGGTGCGTAGCATCATGGACCTTGTCTTCGGGCTCTTGCATTTGTCTGAAGGCCCTAGCAAATATAATATCAGCTGCACTGCCTGTATCAACTAAGACATTGTGGACCAGAAATCCTTTGATCACACAAGAAATAACCATGGCATCATTGTGAGGATAATCCTTAAGCTGAAGGTCTTCCTGAGAGAAAGTGATTGGAATGTGAGACCATTTTGACTTGATGAAGGGTCCCTGTACTCCAACATGCTGCACCCTTCTCTGAGCCTCCTTCTTTTGCTTCTTGTTAGCTGGCTCTGAGCAAGAACCGCCTGTTATCGGGAGCACCAGCTTCGAAGCCGAAGCAGCTTCAGCTTGATTGTTGAACGAAGCCATCAGCTCAGAAAAATGGAAGTGAGTTCACCGGAGGTGGGCGCCAATGTTGGTGACTTGTTCTCAAGTGCTATGAATTAAGAACAAGGCAACACAAAAAAGGTTAATGATTAATGCCCTTCGTCTTTCAGAGCATTATCTCCTTTAGGATATAATGATCTTCAGACGAAGTTCATGAAGGACGTACCTTCGACATTATGATATATCTCAATGAAAGGAGAAGCATATGAGACATGAGAAATAACATGAATAATCATATGACATCATTAATATCTTTTAATCATATAACCATGAATGCACTTGAACAATATTGAATTACATTTTTACCTTCGGCTTGACAGAAGGCAAAAATCCAAGCGTGACGCGCAAGTGAATATAAGTCAGCGTGAACAGTACGGGGGTACTGTTCATCTATTTATAGACACAGGACACAGCCTGTGATGAATTACAATTATGCCCCTCATAAAAGTTTACAATCATTGACTCAGACCTTTATGGATTAAAAGGTCATTTTATCTCTATGTCGGTTTGTAATGCCGAAGCTTCATGAAAAGGAACCTTCGGTCATCTCCTGGGAACAACTTCAGCCGAAGCTGCTTCCTCCCGTAAGACCTTCGGCGCAACGAAGCATGGCCCCAACACAACCCCCCCCCAAGGCTTTGCCCCACCGAAGGGCGCGGACCTCACCGAGGACGGCGAGGTCGACCTCTCCGAGGACGGCGAGGTCCTCGGCGTCTCGGCGGAAGAACAGCTACAGCTGCGCGCCCTACGCCTCAAGAACTGCAATCTTCAGAGGCAAAAAGAGATACTGGAGGCCAAGTGCCAGCGCGTGTCCGCACTAGCCAAGGTGCGGCAAATGATATGCGACGAAGAGCAGAAGGCCCAGGACCTCGAGCGGGAGATCGCGCTGATGCAGCACGAAGGCCACCTTGGCCTGCAGCATGGGCCACCCCTTCAACAGCGCGCACAACTGGAAGACCCGCGTTTCCCCCAGCGTGACCACACTTTCCCGCACGTCGCGCCATTCCAAGGGGTCAACTACCTCGACGAGCGAAGTCCCCTGGCGCCACATCTACAAGTGATGCCTTGGCCCGCCAACTTCCGGGCAGGGACCTATCCCAAGTACAACGGCAGCACTGACCCAACACAATACATAATAAGTTATCAGGTCGCCGTTGCATCTTCCGGAGGGGACGACGCCACGATGGCCAAGTCCTTCATCATCGCCCTCGAGGGCCCAGCTCTCACCTGGTTCACCAGGTTGCCTCCGCTGTCCATTGATTCCTGGAGAAGCCTCCGAGACAAGTTCCTGCTCAACTTCCAAGGGTATCGCCCAGACACCGACGCCTTGGCCGAACTCTCGCTCTACAAGCAACTGGAAAAGGAGACTTTGCGGGAGTATTACCGCAAATTTCTAACACTCAAGTCACAGCTGCCCTCAGTCGATGACCAGATCGCCATCCACTACGCCATCAGTGGCCTTCGCGCCGGCGTCCTCTATAGCCACTGCATCAGAGATCCGCCCAAGGACCTCCAGGAATTATATCAGCTATTTGAAAAATACGCCAAATCCGAAGAGCTCCACCAGCGCAAGGTTGAGTCTCAAAGGAAGCCCAAAGATGCTCCACAGTCCAGCCGCACGTGGACGAGGACTCCGCAGCAAGACTCCGGTCGAGACGGCCGCAATCAACAGCAAGTGCACAACATCGCCAACCAGCACCCCGCTGCTGACGCCCCTCGCCGCCAGGAGTATCCCCCCCAGGGCCGCGGAAATGGAACTCGCGGTAGGGGTCGGGGGCGTGCGCTGCCGCCACGCCGATTCTACTGTCTTTTTCATGGCGAAGACTGCGCCCACCAAACTGAAGACTGCCCAGAAACGAAGGCCACCAAAGACAGGATGGCACGGGCGCAGCCAGCCGACAACCCCCGAGTTGTCGCGCACACTTATCAGCAACCCCCTCTACCCTACATCCACGCCCCCGCCCCGCATCCACCGCACCACGCATACCAACACCACCAGGAAGTACAAATCGTACCTCCTCCACCCCCACCTCCACACCAGCAACATCAGAACATCCCCCACCCCCATGCCCCAAAACAGGAAGACTTCGCCGATCAGCCGTATCGCGGAGTCATTCATATGATCACCGGGGGGTCCAGCGCCGACTTCGACACAAAGCGGCAGAAGCGGGACCACTACTGCAGCATCAACCACGTCGCCATCACCGGCCCAGTCGTGCAGACGAAGTGGTCCCACGTACCGCTAACCTTCGACGCACGAGACGTCGACCTGCGCAGCGCCCCCCACATCGACGCCATGGTTATCAACTGCAGCGTGGCAGGCTGGGATCTGCACAAAGTTCTAGTCGACAATGGCAGTCAAGCAGACATCATTTTCCTCCATACCTTCGACCGCATGGGCATCAGCCACAGCCTGCTCAAGCCTTCGGACAACCCATTGTATGGTTTTGGCGGCAAGGGCACTTTTCCTGTCGGCAAAATAGAGCTGCCTCTCTCCTTCGGCGTAGCACCCAATGCCCGAAGTGAGCAAATAACCTTTGATATCGTCGATATGGTATATCCATACAATGCCATCATGGGCCGGGGCTCCATCAACAAGTTTGAGGCAACTATTCACGGACTGTACCTGTGCATGAAGATATCAGGTCCGTTAGGTGCCATTGCGGTCTACGGCAATCAATAGACCGCGCGCAACATAGAGCGGGACTTCGTCCCCGGTCAAAGAAACGTGCACTGCCTCACGGCCCAGCGCGAGGTCCCTGAGCCCGTCAGCCCAACCGACAAAGACCACGAAAAGGCACAGCTGCAGAGCAACGACGGGACCAAGACTGTCCCCCTCGACTAGGCCACGCCCAAGCAGACAGTCACTATCAGCGAAGACCTCGCTTCGCATGAAGAGGAGAAACTCCTCTGCTGTTTGTCCAAAAACAAAGATGTCTTCGCCTGGTCGGCCCTCGACCTGGTCGGGGTCAGCCGATCCATAATTGAGCACAACTTGGGAATCGACCCTTCGGTGAGACCAAAAAAACAGCGGCTTCGCAAAATGTCCGACGAGAAGACAGAGGCCACCAAGGCAGAGGTGCACCGCCTTCTGGAAGCCAAATTCATCGAGCCAGTGGCTTACCCCACGTGGCTCTCCAACGTTGTGATGGTGCAGAAAAAGAGCGGCAAGTGGCGAATGTGCATCGACTTCACCAGTCTCAACAAGGCCTGCCCAAAGGACAATTTCCCGTTGCCGCGGATCGACAAAATAGTCGATAGCGCGGCTGGCTGCGAAGTCATGTCACTCCTTGACTACTTCTCCGGCTACCACCAGATATACATGAAGGAGGAAGACAAGGCTAGCACCAGCTTTATAACACCCTTCAGCACATATTGCTTCATCAGAATGCCGGAGGGACTCAAGAACGTCGAGTCCACCTTCTCCAGGCTTACCAAAATAGTGCTCGAAGGGCAAGTTGGCAGAAATATATTCACATATGTAGACGACATCGTCGTCACCAGCAGGAGCAAGGAGGACCATCTTGCTGACCTCGCCGAGACATTCGCGAACATGCGAGACGCACGACTCCGCCTAAACCCGGAAAAGTGCGTCTTCGGTGTTTGCCAAGGCAAAATATTGGGCTACCTGGTATCACACCGCGGCATCGAAGCCAACCCAACCAAAATTCAGGCCATCATAAACATGACGCCTCCACAGTCCGCCAGAGACGTCCAGCGCTTGACGGGCCGATTGGCCGCCCTCAACAGATTCATCTCCAGATCCGCTGAGCGAAGTCTTCCTTTCCTCAAAACTCTCTGTGGCGCAAAAGACTTCGCTTGGGGACCAGAGCAGGCAGCGGCCTTCGCCTCATTAAAACAGTACCTGTCGGAATTGGCAGTCCTTACGAGCCCCGACTCTTCACTACCCCTGTTGCTCTATATTGCGGCTTCGCCGCATGCGGTCAGCGCGGCACTGGTGCAAGAGCACAGTGTGGAGGGCGTGATCAAGCAGTGCCCAATTTATTACGTTTCCGAAGTGCTGACACCGTCCAAATGTAACATGACAGAACTGGAGAAGATTGCCTACGCAGTTGTTATGTCTTCGCGCAAATTGCGCCACTATTTTGAAGCATTCAAGGTCCGAGTCACCTCAGACAGGGGACTCGGCAAATTGTTCAGAAACCCAGAAGCATCGGTGAGGATTGCCAAGTGGGCGGCCGAACTCTCCGGCTACCACATCAATTTCGAGCCCAGGACAGCCATCAAGTCACAAGTCCTAGCAGACTTCATCGTCGACTGGACTGGGCCAATAACACAGCCGGACCCGTTCGCAGAGAAGGTTTGGACGATCCACTGCGACGGCGCATGGTGCCATGCGGGGGCAGGCGTCGCTGCAGTCATCACCTCACCAGCATGGGTCAAGCACAGATATGCAGCACGCCTTAGCTTCGCTCTGGAATCTGACAGATGCACAAATAACATAGCAAAATACGAAGCAGTCATCCTCGGCCTCCGCAAGCTGAGGGCCCTTGGCGTCACCACCTGCATCATCAGAACGGACTCCAAGGTAGTTGCCGGCCAAGTCGAGAAAGACTACGTAGCAAAGGACCCTGCACTTATGCAATACCTCGCAGCTATCCGAAGTCTCGAGAGACAATTCAAGGGATTCACCTTGCAGCATGTGGACCGGGCCAAGAATGAAGAGGCCGACGCATTGGCCAAGGCCGCCGCCAGAGGCGAGTCCCTGCCCTCCGACGTGTTCTTCCATGTCATCGGCATGCCAGCCGTCCGGAGCCCCGAAGGGCTCCAAATAACCAATGATAGTGAGGGCCACCGCATAGTCAATCTTATCATGACCAAAGACTGGCGGGCACCAATAACTCTGTTCCTACAGGGGTACTATCACCCAACCGACATCAACGAGGCCAAGCGCCTCAAACATCGAAGCTGGGACTTCGCACTGATCGAGAGCCAACTCTACAAGAAGGGGATCAGCCAGCCAATGCTTAAATGCGTCACCGAAACCGAAGGTGTCCAGATCCTACGCGAAGTCCACAGCGGTACCTGCGGCTCTCACGCAGGGCCAAGGGCCCTAGCTGCTAAGGTGATCCGCCAAGGTTTCTACTGGCCCACAATGATCTGCGCCGCAAATCGGGTCGCAAGTTCCTGCGAGGCCTGCCAGAAGTTTTCTCCTCGATCAGGCAGCCCCTCGCAATTTACAAAGCTGATAGCCCACACATGGCCTCTCCAGCGCTGGGGCCTGGACATCATCGGGCCCATGCCCACGACTCAGGGGAACCTTAAGTTCGCCTTCATCGCTGTCGAATACTTCACCAAATGGATCGAGGAAAGAGCCGTCTCCACAATAACATCAAAGACTGCCCAAAAATTCTTTTGGCAAAACATTGTTTGCCGCTTCGGAATACCGTCCGAACTAATAGTTGACAACGGCAAGCAGTTTGACAGCCAAGACTTCAAGGATTTTTGCTACTCCATCGGCACCAAGCTTGCCTTCGCCTCAGTCTATCACCCGCAGTCCAACGGAGTTGTGGAACGCGCCAATGGAAAAATATTCACAGCTGTCAAAAAGATGCTCCTCGACGAAAAAAGGGCAGGTGGGCCGATTTATTACCCGAGGCGGTCTGGGCGCTAAACACGACCGAGTGCAGGGCGACCGGGTTCACTCCTTTCCGCCTTCTATATGGATCGGAGGCTATGACCCCACAAGAAATAAAACATGGGTCCCCGCGAACAGTTCCGTCAGCCGTCCCCGACGTGGACGAGCCCACTTCAAAGGATCTCATCGATGGAGACCGAGTCTTCGCCTTACAGGCTTTAAATAAATACTAAGCCCAGACAAAAGCATGGCGTGACCACGCAGTCATCCCAAGGGAATTCAGCGAAGGGGACCTCGTACTCGTCCGAACAGCCCGGACAGCGTCCAGGGGCAAGCTGGAGCCCAAGTGGGAGGGCCCCTTCATTGTCAAGACGAAATCTTCCCCAGCGCTTATAGGCTCGCGACGCCAAATGGCGAAGACATGGAGCACTCCTGGAACATCGATAATCTCCGCAAATTTTTTGTTTGACTCATCAGGGCCGATTCGCCCTTGTAATTCGCAAAACAATTTTATTCTGGCCCGCACTCTTTTCCTCCTGGGGGGTGAGGTTTTTAACGAGGCGGAGCCATGTAACATACAAGTGAAAAATCCCCCGCAAAAACACGCGTCGAAAAAAGACCGCGACGACGGTCTTCGATATTCGACCAATACAAAGTCACCGCGAGGCTCAGCGCTAGCCACCCTCGCGTGCGATAACTCCGCGCAGAAGTCGCCTAAGGGTGCAGCCGGACTAGCACAACAAGTGCGAAAAACCGAAGTCCTCCGCGAAGACTATCCGTTCAGAAGTCGCCTAAGGGTGCAGCCGGACTAGCACAACAAGTGCGAAAAACCGAAGTCCTCCGCGAAGACTATCCGTGCAGAAGTCGCCTAAGGGTGCAGCCGGACTAGCACAACAAGTGCGAAAAACCGAAGTCCTCCGCGAAGACTATCCGTGCAGAAGTCGCCTAAGGGTGCAGCCGGACTAGCACAACAAGTGCGAAAAACCGAAGTCTTCCGCAAAGAATATCCGTGCAGAAGTCGCCTAAGGGTGCAGCCGGACTAGCACAACAAGTGCGAAAAACCGAAGTCCTCCACGAAGACTATCCGTGCAGAAGTCGCCTAAGGGTGCAGCCGGACTAGCACAACAAGTGTGAAAAACCGAAGTCTACCGCGATGACTATTCCGCGCAGAAGTCGCCTACGGGTGCAGTCGGACCAGCGCAACAAGTGCGAAAAATCGAAGTCCCCCGCGAAGATTATCCGTGCAACAGCCGCCCAATGGCGCAGCCGAACGAAGCGTAACAAAAGCGAAAACGACTACACCAAACTGTCCGCGCAAAGACCGACCACACGCACACCAGTCCAGGACACCAAATACACCTGACCAAGCACGTAACACCTTCGCGAGCACAGCTGAAAGTGCGAAGGCACACAACATCATCACACAAGCCATTACACATGTACAAGCGAGGGCATCACACTCTACTTCGGCTCGACCTTCAGAATAATTCCCATCTCCCTATAGTTAAATAACATTATCCTAAGCTCCTCACCCGCAAAAAGACTTCACAATTCCCCCTCACATGCACTCACGGCGGCCGGCAAGGACAACAATTCCTGCCGGCCAGCCCTACTCACACAAAGCCGACCGCCGTCCGCCCTACTCACTCTACGCTTCGCAACCGCCCTTCGCCGCCTACGCCCAGTACTCGAACCAGGCACAACTTCAGCATCCGCAGCGTGCAGCGAAGCCTCAGCCGCTACCACATCCAAGGCCGCAAAGTAGTCCAAGTCCTCATTCGACGACTCCTCAGTCCACTCAACCGAGCTCCCGGAGTCACCAAAATCAGAAAACTTAGATGCAAACCCATCCGATTTATTACCATCATCCACGGTCGAAGCCGCCGAAAAATTAGTAGTAGCGGTTGCGTGCGCAGGCCCAAAATCTTGAACCTGCGCAGCAACCAAGATTCAGCAACATATCCAAAATTCCCTAACTACCCACACCCACTACGCCACCTGCGAAGACCCAGCCATCGCAGGCTCCTCCGCTGTCGACTCCGTCGTCACCACAGGACCCTCAGCCCTCGGCGCGGCGGTTGGCGACGGGCCCCCGCCGGCTGCGGTGGCTACGGGGGCATCAGGAGCGCCTTCGGCGGTTTCCGGCGGCGGCTGCAGGGCGGCCTCGGGCGCAGCCTCCGTCGGGTTCGGCTCCGGCTCAGGCAGCACGCTGCTCAAAGCCCCGAAGTCTTCCACCCTCTCGCCACGTGCCGCCTGAGACAGCACACAAATTCAGCAAACCCATGCATAGCCCGCATTCAGCAAACACCAAACAAAAGCCAAACATTACCTGACCCCTCACCGTCTCGGCCCGCTCCCTGACCACCTCTCGACCATAGGGGCCCCACATCCGATCGTAGAGAGCTCCGGCGGATTCCTTCACTATAGGGTCTCCAACCTTGTAGATATCACGCTCGAAATCTTCATCAGCTTGGTCGAAGACCTCATAGTGTCGGCACCCTTCGCGAGAGAGCGCGTTCATCGCCCCCTCGCAGGTGACCAGGGAGGCATAAGACATAAACCCCTCCACGATGGTGGGGAGCGCCTCCAACTCCTCCCATACCCACTCCAGGCAGCGAAGTCCGGGCTCTCGGTCCGGCACTTCGAAGTCAGCGGTCCGCGCGCCCAGCTCATGGTATGAATCCATAAGCTGTTTGCGTGTCCGCTCAGCCTCCGTGCGCGAAGCGGCCTCGGCCCTCTCCACGCGGCTCTGCAGCGCGCTGAGACGCTCCTCCAGCTGCTCGGCGCGCTCCCTGGCAAGACGGCCCTCCACCCGCGCCAAGTTGGCCTTCGCCTGCGCAGCCTACGCCTTGGTGAGAGCCTGATTGGCCTCCTCCCTCTCCTCCGCCAGTTGGCACCGGAGGTCAGTCTTCTCCCCCTCCAGCGCGGCCACCCTGTCCGCCAACTTGCGGCACTTACTGTCGGCGGCCGACTTCTCCCGGACGGCGTCGGCATGTTGCGTCCGAAGTCTCTCGACTTCGGCAGAAACGACTGCCGTCAGGGCCCCCGACGCCGCGCGGTCTGCGAAGTCAGCCGCTTGCAAGACACACATAAGACCTCAGCTTCGGCGAAGTAAAAAAAACCGAAGTCTAGCTCAACGCACCTGACTCAGTGCCTCCTTCATTTCCTTCAGCCGGCGGGATACAGCACCCGCCTCGTCCCTGACGGCAGCGAGTGCCGGCATCTCGCCGCCGGCACCAAGTGCACCGCCCTTCGCCCTTGGCACCACGGCAGCCGCCGTGGTCGCCGCAGCAGGCAGGCCAACAACAAGTAGGCCTTCGCCCGACCCTGCGACGTATCAACAAATTAAAAAAAATCGAACCAACGACCTACCAACAAGATAATCGTCCACACTAATGTCGGTGGCGAAGTCAACGTCGTGCTTGCCCAGCGGCAGCCACTCTCGGGCCACCTTCCCGGCCTCCGGCACCCTGCTGGACGCCGGTGCTGCCTTCGTAGACTTGGAACCATCGGCGGCAGCCGCAGCCTCCAGCGCCCCGCTGGATGCAGGGACGGCCGACTTCGCCGCCGGCGGCGGCTTGCCCCCGCTGGGGGCAGTAGCCTTTGCAGCCCCCCGCAGCCTCTTCGGCCTGGCTTCATGAAGCCTGACAACCACCTGGCGCTTCTGTACGGCTCCCTGGCGATCCTTGTCCATCACTGCCGACACAACAGCAGCAATATTCCGCCCGTAAGGAAACACTTTCCACTCACGAACCATGCGAGATGTAAAAAGGTCTTCGCCGGCCGCGCGGGGGATAGGAACGTTCTTAGGCCACCAACCCCCGGTAACCCTCAGCATCCACGCCGAAGACTCCCGGAGCTCGGGCGAAGACATCCTTCCCCCCGGGGCCGCGCATGTCCTCATCAATTCTCTAGCAAAAACATCGGAAACCCCAAGTCTTCCCATAGCAGTACCTAGTTTCCTCCTCTTAGAGGACGGGGCGGCCGCCGGCGCGGGGTCGTCTCGAGACTCTACCACCGTTTTCTTCCCACGACGATCCGCATCGTCTTGGCCGGGATAATCGCCATACGGCAGACGATTCAACTCAAAAACCCTGTTCAAGCGGTCATTCGACCCACGAATATCCCAGCTACGCTGGCCCTCTGTCCTTGGCACGTACCGACCAACGATCCGCACCGCCCCATCCTCCGCCTCACGCACAAAGGCGGCCGGATCGTGGCTACGCAGATCAAGCGCGAAGGCAGGACTTCGCACCAGCTTCCCGCCATGGGAAGGCATCTGGCGAGGGCACACTTCGCCCAACGCCCAGCCATGCGCCAAAGGCCATACCCCGTACGCCACAAACTCCTCAACCAAATCGCGCCCGCTGCTCAGGCCGGCGACGCACCGAAGGGCCCCTTCGTCCGCATCCTCCTCTGCCACTTCAAAAGGCGGGTATGCTGAGTAAAAATGCGAGCACATCTCGGACACGGGGAGCCCCGGATGGTCTTCGGCTGCACCCTCCGCGACGTAGAACCAAAACTCATGCCAATTGCCCCACTTGTTGCGGGCGCAAGGAACCAACTCAACTACCTCCATGGTGGTCTTGCCGGTCTTCGGCGTAAATGTATAGGACCCAAACTGGGCCACTTCATCTCCAATCATCCTCTTCTGCCAGTGCAGACAATAGTACTTCGCGAAGACTTTGACTGATGGCTGTCTGCCGTATGAAGTCGTCGCCCAGACATACTTCGACAGAGCCACCACGGCATACGGAGTCAGCTGATGGATCTGAACGTTAAATCTGCGCAGGACTTCTCCAACAAATCGGTGCGCAGGCAGGTGGAGACCAGCGGCGAAGAACGCCTCGAACACAACCAACTCGCCCTCCGGCTCGGGGACTTCCTTCGTCCTCGGGACACGAGCGACTCCGCCGCCAAAGTAGCCCAGCCGCAGCATATCTAGCACGTGGACCGACGACATTCGCGACACACCAAAATCCACCGTATCGTCGGCGCGCAACTCCTCCACCGCCGCAGTACTCAGCGTTTCCTCAGACGATGCGTCGGCCGGCGGCGTAGCGGCAGCAGAAGAAGAAGTGGTCGGCATCGCAATGTACCGTCGGCGGCGGCGGGCGGTCTGCTTCACTCGAGCCAGATCTCCGGCGAACAAGAGCAAGGAGGGCAGACGAGCAGCGAGACGGTGGAAAAGGCAGCTAGGGTTTTCACGGAGCACGGAAAGATGTTCCAAACGCGCCGCCCCCACCCCCTTTTATACACAGAGCATGGCGCTTCAGGAAACCCGCAGTCCAACAGTATGGTGTCAATCAACGATCATGTCAAAAACCCCCGTGGAACCACTTCGAGCGAGGGCAGCATCACCACCATCCAGCGACGTCTTCGGCACCAGATGACTTAGTCGAACTGGTCCCTCGGAGGGCATATGTTGGGGCGAAGGCGAAGACGCCACCCTTCGCTCGAGGCCTTCGCTGTGGTCGTTGGTCCAGCGGAGACAAGACATCGGACAGGGGCACCCTTCGCCCCATACTCATCGGACGAAGACCTGTGACGAGGTCATCCCACCGTACGACCTCGTCCAGCATAGAGGCCCACGTGTGATCCGGCCCATTGTAACAGGCCCTATGTGGCCGCTGCGTGTTACGGGCCTAATTTGTAAAGGCATCTCTGTAATTACAGTCTGTAACCCCGCTTTATGGGAATATTCTGGGGATAACCTAGGTGTCTGAGGCCACATGCGTCCTTAACACAAGACGCTGGGCACTCAGATACCTATAAATACCCCCGCACGGTGCCCTTGAGAGGAAAGAAAAAAAGCATAGCTATTGCCATCTTGTGCGTCAACCCTGTTTACGTCACTAAACCTCCCGTTGGATCCCCTTGCAACTGAGAGCAAGTTCCAACAGCTCTATGAGGCACTAAGTTTTACACAGACCAAAGTCATTGACCCCTCTTAATAGTACGGCCATCTAGCCTACTAATCCGGTCAAATGTCTTCTCTAAACTCCTAGAGACCGGTAAAAACAAAAACCTATGTTATACCTTTGCCTTCACTTGATCCACAACCAATGCTTATAAGTCTCCAAGATTTTCTGTTCTATGTGGTCCAACCTACATTCTTATTTCTCCAAGAACCGTTAGTCCACAAATGGTTGTCATTAATTACCAAAATATCACTAAGGGGCCTAGATGATTCACATTCTTGTGTCAAGAGACTACATCATGCATTTGCAGCACACACATCGAACTGGACCTAAAAAAAGCTTGAGCTCGATGAACCGGCTCAGCCTCATAGCAGCTCGGCTCGGCTCTACACGGCTCGACGTAGGGATGACAATGGGTCGAGTAGAGAAAAAAAACCCACCCAAGACCGTACCCGCAAAATAAGCCCAAACCCGCTCCGACCGCACCCGCGGGTGAAATCCCACACCCACACCCATCAGGTTTCGGGTCCTGTCAGGTTTCACTTAATCACAGTTTTTATTCCACATGTTCACTAATCACTAGTGTGTGTGCATGAGGTGACCAGTGACCGGTAGATCGGCTAACATGGGGTGAAGGCCCACTGGCCCAGCAGCAACCCGCCTAGCAGGCTAGCAGCAAAAAACAATTCACAGGTAATAACCGGCAGACCGAGTGACTGGAGTACTGAACTAGACTGACTGATCCAAAATTACAAATGACCGACAAAAATTTTAGACAAAAGAACAACATCGCAACAATAAATTCATGTCTCAAACTGAAATGGTACCAGCATCATTACATGATTACATCAGTCTCACAATAATAATAGCAGTAACAAGAATACATGATGCATATGAGAATAAGTTCATGCGTATGTGTCAAACACAAACAGTTCACAGGTCCACAGCATTAATGCATTATACACCAACCCAATAGCGGTAGGAATAACATAACACATAGAGACCAATTCAATACTGCACCAACAACAACACTCAACCATTGTAGAATACTAGAATCTGCTTCATCCTAGCAAAAAGTAGACATTCAAATGCTAGTATTCAGTAAACCAAAACTAAGGAATTGGATATTAAGGAACTCGATGTTACCATTTCATCATCCTCCAAACAAATCACTTGGTCAAGCTTCAAATTCAACAAACTATGGTAGAATCTCCTTCATCCTAGCAAGAAAATAGACAATTAAATGATATTATTAATTAAATCAAAGTTAAGAAAATAATGTTAAGAAATTCAATGTTACCATTTCTTCTTCATCATCCTCCAAACATGTCATTAGAGCATTCACAAAATGGGATTGATTGCCTAACATGTTAGCACGATACCAAGCTTGCATACACATCAATCCTTCAACTATTTTTGGTGCTAGTCTATTTGATGTGGGCTTATTACCTGTAACACCTCAAAACCATCAACTAAAAATAATGCATTTAAATTATTAGTGGTAATTACAGTAAAGAATTTTTTTCTTTCAAGTGTTTCATCTTACTTACCTTTAGAATAATTTTTGTTTGCTCATGTTTGATTGATGTTTGTTTTTTATAAATTTCTTTTATATTGAAAACCCAATTAATTAATATGAGAACTTGGTCCAAAAAATAAATTCTTTAATGATAAATATGGTTGGTATAATTATTTTGAATTTTTAGGGATATTTAAAAATATATTTATTTATACTTTTGGGAAATAAGGATAAAAAAGAAAAAAATGAAACCCTAGCCGTGCGGCCAAAGTCGGCGCATTAGGTCCAACCGGCCGCCATCTCCTCTATTCCCTCCCCTCTGTCTCTTACGTGCGGGCCCCACCCGTGGCCTCTCCCCTTCTCCCTCCTCGTGTCGTTCTATGCCGCCGCCACACCATGCGTGCGCGTGCACCCGATCGGCCGCGCCAGCCGAGCCGCTCGCTGACCCGGCTGAGCCTCCTGAGCCGCCCTCTCCTCTTCCCTTGACTAGAAACGGTCGCCTCCTCCTCTCCCTCCCCACTTCCTCCTCCATTAAGGACATCATCGCCATTATTGGAGCCTTGAAGCTGCCGATCACCTCCCTCCCCTAGTGCCCCTTCCTCTCCCCACAGCCTCTATAAAAGCCGGTCGAGCCGGACCTCTCTCTCCTCCCATGCCGAGCTCCCCATCTCCCAAACCTCACCTCTCTCTCTTCCTCGCGAAACCGACTGCCAAAGCCCCGCCGGACCATCCGCGCCCTCGCCTCGCCGTTCACGCCCGAGCCCGCTCGGACCGTCCGCTGTCCGCGCCCCTACCTGGCGAGCCGTCTGCGCCCGCCTCACCGGAGCCATTCGTGCCCACGCCATCCATTCCTCGCAACGTGCGCCCTACCCGTTCCTCGCCGTTCGTTGCAAGGTTGAAGACAACCTGTGTCACACTCAGTTTTAGAAGGCAAACCGAATGCGAACCATGTACGTGCCAAGATCAGAAACTCACGTACATAACGATTACATAATTGGACATCATCACACATTGCTCAAAATAATAGCGGAAAAGGTACATTATTTCATCAAGATGTCCAAGACATCCACAGAGTCATTAACATAACTTAGTCATAAACATGATCAAAGTGCAGAAAACAAAACGTAGTAGATATGGCCTTCATAGGCAGGTGACTAGGGGTTTGCCACTAACACAACTAGAACTCATCGTAGTCCTGAAACTCCTCAAAGTCCTCCATGTTGCCTGCATCTCCTCCTGAGCACTGAATACAGTGGGGACAACCTGGGGTGGGGTGGTTTTTAAAGCAAGGGTGAGTACACATCAACGTACTCAGCAAATCTCGTCAGGCTAAAGTGGACTAGTTGTATGTGGAGTTAAGGTTTAAGCAGTTGCTTTTAGTTGGTCAGATATTTATTACTAGTAGTAGAGCCAAATTTTAGTAATAAACCCAATTAGTACCCAAATGTACTCCCTCCAAGAGGAAATACCAGAGATTAGAGTTATATTCATCATCATTAACCATCATCATAAATGTGGCAGAACCTCCAAGTTATTGGGCCCACATGCACCTGTCCTTGTCCCAAAGACCTCAGACGACTATGCATGTGCACCAGATAACTTAACAGGATCTGTTTGATTGCCCCAAGGACATCGAATAAACCACTTACGACCAGAACCGCGGGATTAAGTAATACAAATCACACACATCAACACTTTTGCAGCAGAAATCTTATTACCAAATTTTACAAGTTACAAAAATTTTACATTATTCTATCGGAGTGATTACAAAAGTATAAGTTTGAAATATATGCTAGCTCAAGGGATCATCCTCAATAAGAAGTATAGAAGGGTTACTTAGACTTATAAGAAGGCCAAGTCCACCGGCACTTAACACCATCATCAGCACAAAACTAGAACTTGAAAAACAACAGGGAATAAAACCCTGAGTACGGAATTACTCAGCAAGACTTACCCGACTAAAGAAAAGACTCTCAAGGGTAGGCTGGCTAGAGGGATTCAAGGTATGGTTTATTAAGAATCAAAGACTCTGTTTTGCAGAAAAGCTTACTACGAGTGGATCCTTAAAATCCAATTTTATTGTCAGGTTAGGTAAAGTTACCTGCATCTAGAGTTCTTTCTACCCTAGTTCAATCACTTGGCCTATACTAGCCAATTTCTTAACAACCCTTCATCTTCACTGGATTGCTATGTCTAAGTCAGTGACCAAGTCTTCATAACCGCAAAGTTACGGTGATCCGAATCGATTATACTCAGCTGAGGATCTCTAATCACACGACATATGTAGCACTTAACCCTTGCATATGTCAACTCGCCACCGGGGTTCTTAAGACCAGATCAGGTTCACGCCAACCGAAAGCACAGATACATCACCGTACAGCCTCTTGCCATGGAGGGTACACGCTACTCTCGCCATCTCTCCACTCCCATTGTGTGGTATCTTATTCTGGTATTAGTCTGCCCGAGGCAAAGCTTACCTATGATGAGGCATGTGACCAGTTAAAGGGTCCTCGATCATCAAGCCTACATCGACACGGTCCTTAATCGACTCAGACGAAGACACTACTCCTTTCTCATGCAAGTCAACCGCTTGGTCTCAGCTTTATTAATTTCAACCCAAAGTTTGGTACCTGGTAGAGGTACATCTTTTCTGATGTTGAATCCATCAAGGCCTTTGACAGATTCACCATCAAGTTTTATTTTTAAAAACATTCCCACCCACTGAAGCATCACCTTTCTGTTAAAACAGAACATTTTTGTTTTCTAAAGCAAGGCTAAGCATCAAAAATCCTTTTCAAAAAGGGTATCAAGGAAGGGTAATCAATTTTTTCAAGGAAGGAAATGCATCAAATGTTTTAGCACACAACTCCTATCACTTAATGCATCAAACAAGGTGATAAAAATTTTAAAACACAAGAAGGTTGCGAATGCACCGAGGCTTGCCTGAATAACACTAGGTTAGTGTTTGTTAGGCGATGTCCACTTGATGAGTATCCTTGTCCTCACACTTGATCTGGCAGGTTCGTTCTTCAATATCACCATGCGGAGTAGCCCGCGCTTGGGGTCGACTTGGGTCATCTTCCGCATCACGCAATTAATTATCGTACCTCATGAGATGCACGATGCGCATGTATGAGCACAAGTAGAACGAGTATAAGATAGATACTCTATACTAAAAAGGATGAAACACTTAAAATCAAGCATTAAGCACCATGGATATCACAGCAGGGCATCGACTACATCCATTAACCAATTTGACATATTATACTAGAAAATCTATTTTTATTCCTAGCTTTTTATCTACTCTTTAACTGTGTATCGTAATGACTTAATTTACCTATTAAGCTGTGTATCATATATATATTAATATAATTTCCCATTTTTAACACCTACAATCCCGCAAACACTGAGACCTATTGAGATCTTTTCATCCTACGACATCGACCAAATTACTAAAACGACTCAGGCAATCTAATAAATATTAAACCTAGTCAAACCATCCACCAATCCACTAACACGAGTAACAAATTTACTTACCCTGACTAATTCGACGCGATAGTCGCAAGTACGACGACGGTTCTGGTTGACGCCGTTGATCATACACGTCTGGCGAGCGAGGCACATAGTTTCCATTCTTGACCGAATATCCGTGGGATTCCTTTTTATCGAGCTAGTGATGCATGGCCAGCAACAGAGTGTCTTCACAGCTTGGGGGCTTGGCGTAGACAAGGATGACGCTCGATGACTTGTTCGAGCACTTGGTGAATACCATGCTGCTAGCTTTGTCTTCACCCGATTCTTGGGGTTTCTTGGTAACATGCGGAACGACGACGAGATCGTTTTTGGGGCGAGCTGGTGGGGTGGGGGTCGAGCAGGGGATGACGGGTTCGATGACTCAACGGTAAACGCGAGCACACGCGAAACCCGATGGACGAAAAGCGAGCGCACGAATGGGTCGGACTGGGACCAGAGGACGACGAACGCCATGGCAGGTTGGAGACAGGGTTTACAACGGTGTTGTACCATGATGTATAAGAAATCGATGACCGGCCAAGATGCGATTGGCGAGATCCGAGTATGGCGCGATAGATTTGGAATGTCGCGATGGATAGCTAGCACAATGGAGAACGACGGCTGAGCAGATCTTGACGACCGATGTCACGACATCTATAATGAATGCGAGGGCGAGGCGACTGAACGACGACGACAAGACAAAGGAAACGGGGCACGCTTGACCGTCAACTAAAACTTATGTCGGACCGAGCAGAAAGCGCAGGATCACGGCAAAGTAAGCGTTCCCACGAAAGAACACAACGACACAGACGCGGCCAGGGACTCGGCCATGCAGCGACTATGAGCCGGAGCAGAGGGCAGAGCCGAGCAATCACTTGAACATGGTCGACGGCGAGGTCTGCCAGGACGGAACATCGGCACACATCGCAGCACGACGAATACACAGAGCTCCAAATCAAATTGGGAGGAGCCGGGGACTGGATTCGAGCGCAAGCGAGCAAGCGACGTCCACAGCAAGCTGGGAAATCGACGGCGAGCAGGGAGCCTACGCACGTGGGGCTGGGGGGATGGAACGAGTTGCAGCCCACGGCCATGGGCGAGACGTGCGGTCAGCTGAGCCAGCAGAGCGCGCTTGCGCGCAACGAACACAGGGAGAGGGCAAGGATGCGCATGACGCAGGGAAGACAACGAGGGCGCGTCATGGACGAACAGGGAGCTGAGGCGAGCTGCACGCAGCAAGGAAACTCCGGACAGAGCAAGCGCGCGGCAGAGGAGCAGAGGCGCGACTGGGCAAGCAAGAAGCCGTGGGGATGGAGAGGGACTCGGCAGGGGAGAGAAGCTCCATGGCGAGCACATAGCGCGCAGTAGAGCAAGCTTTGCGCGCCAGAGAGGACTGCGTGGCTAGGGACTTGGGCGCCAAGCGCCATGGTTGGCATAGGGAAGATGGACGAGCAGAGGGCAGGAGCGCGCCATGGTTGGGAGAAGCCCGCGCGCGTGATTTGCTGCTCGGCCAGAGAAAAAAAACAGAGCCAGACGCCATCGCCTTGGGAGCTTGGAGGAGATGGGGCTGGAGCAGGAACCGGAGAGAGTGCCGCGTGCAGGAGAGGCCTTGGCTGGGGAAGATGCTCGGCACTGGGGATAGAGACGGCTGGAGATCCGGCCGGCGAGCAAAGGGGCGAGCTCACCGCGAGACCTGAGCGGACAGAGCGCGCATCCATGGGAGGTCAGGGACGAGCAGGGGAAACAGGGAGAGAGAGCAGGGAGGGCACGAGCTGGGCCGGCGCCATGAGGGAAGCAGGGGAGAGAGACAGCCGTGAGAGCCCCACAGCAGGAGGATGAAGATGACCGAGCGTGAGGATGAGGGAGAGAGAGGAGATGCGACCAGGGAGATAAGTACTGCGCGTAAAAATCAACAAAGGAAAGGCGGCGTGGAGATAGGCTCCGTAGGATATTTTCTTTTTTCAGATTTTTAATTTCTTTACCGAAAAATCTCAGATATTTGTGGATCGAGATTTTTAGCGACAACAAAAGGATCAACACACTAGACGACAACTGGCTACACACTTTATTTTCCGAATCAAGAAACAGAAAATCCGAGGTATACAATTCTGACTAAATCTCGTTTGGATAGTTTTCGTGACTGTTTCGGGCAACATAGAAACAAACTAGATATCGGATACATTATTCTGAGACAATACTGGTTTAGTCGAACTCGGATAAAAATTTACCCGCTACCTAAACATAGTTGATTTTATTATTTTACAGAGTGTGCCAAAGAATAAAGTGGGTCATAACCTCACGCAAGATTTCGCGCGATTCAAATTATTTTACCCTGAGTATTTTAGTCGTTGAGTTCAAACTAATTTGTCCGGGATAAAATCATCCGAGTGAGTCGAGCTTCCGAATTCGTATTCGTGCGAGCGATGAATTTTAAATACTCACCGGACGCACCGATTTTTGAAACAATGATGTTCCGAACACCACGAAAATTTCGGAAGAGCCCGAACAGATAAAAATAAAAACGATGTCACACTCGCGACAAACGAAACAGATGCGATATTAAAATCGCGATAAGCGAAGATGATTAAAATTTAAAATCCGTTTTATCAACAGATATTGCGTGCTTAAATCCGTACTCGTTGAAGAGCGGAATATAAACACCTGGGGTGTTACAGCCCTCCCCCCTTAAAAGAATCTTGTCCCGAGATTCGGAGCGAAAAACTTTTAAGAGTAGAGAAGTATGTAACCCATGTCCACATCAGCGGTAATCATGAGATAGTACCAAGCAGAGGCGAGTGTCTCCGGATGTGGTTTCTCTAGCGGACATAACATGTATTGCCTTGGGCTAATTTAAAGATATCCACCAGTAGAGACGATGTCTGCCAGAGGAACACATAAAGTTCCATGTGTGCAGTTTCCTTTTTCTGATGACACTGTACTATCTGAGTTTGTTGAGCGAGCGGTAGATATACGCCTTTACCCAAACAGAATCAGTTGCAACCTCTTGGGTAAAACACATAGAAAGAGGTTTACCAACAAGTGGTTACAGGAAATTCATAGCACAGGGGACGAGTGTGGATGTCGAATACTGTCGCAGTTAACATGTGGCTAACCCAAGAATTCAAGTCCACGAAAGATGGTATAGATTTGAGAGAATCACCAGCGAAGTGATCTGTAGATGTGAACTTTGCAACCGGTTCGTTTTATCGAGCACTAATCATGGCTTGACTTGATCACATATGCTGGGAAAGCACACGTGAGGCGATCGGGGCATGACTAGAGCGATAATTAGGTGGTTATTGGCCAACTTAATTTTGATTTTTATAAGTACTTCCTTAAGTGGGTTGAACCAAAGTGAGTTCAGGCAAATCGATAAAACAATCTCTAAACTCAACCTTTGTTCATTGGGCAGTTACAAGTTAGTAAAACCAACTTGTTGAACTACTTTTGACATTGGGCATGTCCTCTCAGTACCATCGGTAAGCCAAGGGTTGAGAGTTCACCCATACTAACAGTTGATCATGCACTTGGGCAGAAATTCATTTGGTCATGTTGTTCATCCGTTTCTTCATGCGAGACGCATTATCCACTTGGTTAGGGAATACTTGGATTAAATAAGAGAGCGAATGAACAAACTCCTGCATCTCAGCAGTAGGAAAAGTCAATCTCCATTTTGAGAGCTAATTAGTTGTCTCTCGACACTAAAAAGTTCCAAGGCTCCACCTTTACACAAAGGATGTAAAGGGAATGTAACACCCAGGTGTTACCCTGGCTAGAGCCACTTTGGCACTAGAAGCTGTGATCACAGAAGATCAAGGCTTAGGGCAGCACATAAGAACTTGGGGCTCATGTGCTGATTAAGTTGCCCATGACATAAGAAACATTACCCTAAATCCTTGCACACTCACTATCTTGGACAATAGGGGGGGAGAAGAACCCTAGATCTCTCCAAAGCCCTACCTTCCAAAACCCTAAGTAAAGGGGGGGAAGAAAGTGATTAAGTGGGTAAAGCATGTGTAATCTTTACCCAAACCCTAAGCAACATTATAACCATCATTTTGGAGAGGGAAATTTTGCAAAAAGGCCCCTGGAGAAACCCCATTTCAATTCTCCAAGTGGAGAGAGAGCTAGAGCTCTCTATTTCTCTCTAAGTCACATTTTAGCCCTAATTCAAAGACCAGCCGTGTTCACTTTGAAAATGGCGCCAAAACCACTTGGGTTCTATACCAAAAATGTGCTATACCACTTAAGGCACCCCCTGGAAAAATTTGAAACCGAGACTTGGACGTTTGACAGCACTTGACATCAGTTTTGTCACTGAGTGGGCAGTGAGACAAACCAAACTTGGCGCCGGTCTATCTCCTAACCTAGGGCGTATCCTCCCTTGGAACTCACATGAAATAGGTAGCTCTAGGTGCAGGGAAGAGATCTTTCACAGTCGACATGGCGAGATTCGTACGCTTGGCCGCTCAGCAGAGCGAAGAACACGGGCAGAAGCAAAGCGCCACGTGTTCGACGCGCTCTGAGCTCGCCAGAGCACGCCCGCGCGCGCCCCTCGCGCCCGCGTCGCGCCAAACGGGCAAGCCAGCGCCCTGGTCTGCGCCCGCGCCTATAAAACCCTCCCGAGCTTCGACCATACCCGTCCGCACCCACCCGACCCTCGCCGGAGCTTGGTTCGCCGTCGTTAGCCCGTGCGCAGCTGTCCGCGGCCACCCAGTCTCCCTGCCACCGTAGACCGGCCCGCCCAGCCATTTCCAGCCCCGTCCAGCCCCCAGAGAAGATTGTACACCCCTCTGCGAGACTCCCCGAGCAAGGAATCGGAGTTTCCTTCGCCGGAGCAGCCAGTCCACCCTCGCCGGAGCTCTCGACCCCGCCGGAGTACGTGGACCGGGTAAACCACTCCACCACCCTTCGATTCCTTGTGCACACCGTCGCTGTGTGACCCCGTGATGCTCACCGTGCCGTCGGATTGGACCAGCTCGCCGTAGTTTGGCCGGTACACTCGCCGCCGACGAGCACATCCGCCTGCGCTCGTGGACCGGGCGACTCCGACCACCTCCGACGACGAGCCGTACCTCGACGTGACCGCCAGAGCCTCCCCGAGCCGACCCCACCCTTCGCCGGACCTCCCTCGCCGCCGGTAAGCCGCGCCGTCCTTTCTTTCCTGCGGCGACTGTTCTGTTTAGGGGAGGGACCGCGGGTGTGAGGAAGAAAACCCTGGGGGGTTAAGTGTAAAGCCCAAGACTCACATGAATAGTGGCCCGAGGGTAGATCTGCGAGTGTTGAATCAGTTTAACCCCGGGGGTCTCGGTGCAAACTGGTTTTTCCAGAAAACCTTAATTAAATCTGTTTTAAATTGGGCAGCAACTTTGAAAATGCATAACTTCTGTTTAAATCGTCCAAATTTAGTCAAACCAATTTTGCCAGACTCTAAATAATGTAACCTGTCTAAGAAAAATATAAAACCCCATATGAACTAGAGAAAAATATAAGGTTCAGATTTATTTTCAGTTTTGGCCAAAAGCTTCATAATAGCAAGAAAAATAGTTGCACTATTTAACTAGGGTTAGAAAAATTTGGAGAAGTTTATATTCACCCACTAACCTAGTTAAAAATGTTAAACCTCTCTGTCCATTACATTAAGATAGTTTTAACCCCTTATTCTATAATATGCTTAAGTTTAAGGAAAATAGAAAAAGTGCTATAAATGATGAACCAGAGAGCACACCTATTTTTGCTGAGATGCTTAGTCAATGTAGTTCACTGGAAAAATGTATTATGCCCTGTTGTAGTGTAAAATAAGCAAGATACCTTTTAAATGAAGAAAATAGGGATAACTTAGAGAAACCCTACAAAAAAATACCCCTAAGGTGAAACCTCCCCAAACCCTAGGATAACTAATGTGTTGATAATAAGAACTTAAGAGAAATCTGAAATCTGTTGTTTGATATTTTTCAAATAACAAGTTAGTTCTAATCACTCTTTTTGCACCAAAGTTTAGAAATTCACCATTAATTAACCACCATGTTGCTCTCTGTCATTTTTAGTACACAAGCTTTTTATCACTACTAGAGGCCAGCAAAATTAACCATTAGGTCAGAAACCACTTTAATAAAGGACTTGTAGTGTAAAGTGGCCCATTTTGTGTAACTATTGTTATTTTTGTTTAAAGCCTAGCTTTTGTACCTTAAGCCTCAAATTATTAAAACAAGCTAAAATAGCCAGTGTCAACCCACTGTAATTTTTACAAAATTTTTGGAAATTTTTAAACTACCATCATAGTTCAAAACCCCTACTAGAAACCCTAGATAGGACTTAAGAAAGGAAAAATGATGGTGGAATTTAAGGTCCCCCTAAGACCTTTATAATTGTCCACTAAAATCTATAAAGGCAATACAAATCCAATATGCTATTTTAAAAGGAAAGCCTAAACCTAAAAGGGTGATAAGTCTATGTATACCACTAGAAGACCCTCGTAGCCAAGAAGCCCTAAGTTAATTCTTGACTTACATTCTGTAGCTTAATGTTCTTAAATTTTGCATAATCATGACATACATGTTCATTGCATTCGATAGACTGTAATCTTGCTGACGGAGAGTACGTCCTCGTGCCGGAGCAAGGAGCTACCCAGGAGGTTGCCCCCGACCCAGCACCAGAGCCTGCACCAGAGGACCTGCCTGCCACTGCTTTGGAAGGCAAGCCCCGGTTTTATGCATAACCTGTTAATTATGCTATTTTACTTCACTTAATGATTGTAGGATTGATTGTGCACTTAGGTGTAGGAATTGTTTGAAACCCTAGTTGCATGATCTCAGGAATCCTATTGAGATGAATACTAGTATGCTAAGTCGAGTAGCTGCTTTATTAAGTAGGATCTCGGTAGAAGTCGAGTGATTTTTCTAGCACTCGCGCGAGGTTAGGAATTGGTTGTATCCACTTTCCTATCATATTAATGTGGTTTGTGGGCAACAATCCATGGGGATTGGTTGTTCACGGGATGAAAAGTTGATTAAGGACTAAGGTGTGGTACCGTGAGTCAAGCGTTTGAACGTACTAAACACATACCGAGAAATATGGTAAATTGGTAAGCCTAGTACCTGAGTGAACCTGGCAGTGGACATACCTCCTCACGCGACCTGAGACGTAGTCTCCCATTCCGGTTATGGTGGGTACAAGTGCGGTCACTGCACGACGGCCAGTCGGGGTCAGTGAGGCATTGTACGCCAAGGCGGTGAGACCTGATCTGCTGACGGGGAATCGATGGGGACGGTTGATGTGTGTGGGGACGGAGTGCCCCTGCATGTCGTGTGTTTAGGTTTACCTTGCAAGGATAAAAACTCGATTCGAATCGTCTGCTTCTCGCAGCTAATGAGACTGCTTGATCCATGCTGCTACATTGAGTAACAAGTGGAACTGGTTGAGATGATACAAACTGTTGATTGCTAATAATGCTTGCTACGATGCATGAATAGATAGTACACTTTTAGCCTTAAGAGAGTCACACTTAATTTTGATTAAGTTAAAATCTTGATTTAGAAACTCAGCTAGTGCTTTTGGCAACCAAACCCCACAGCCAAACAGCTGCATGTCTAGAGGTAGAGGGGTATAGACTCCTCACACCGGGTAAGTCTAGCTGAGTATTAGTATACTCAGCCTTGCTTGTGGCATAATTTTACAGGTTCTCTGGAAGACATGGTTGCTGGAGTGACTTGGCCATCCACCCTGCCACCGGGTTGGACTGTCGAGTGGGACCCTGCCTCGGCTGAGGAGGAGCATGAGGAGTGATGGGACAGGCTTCCCCATCCCTCCATTTATTTACCGTTAGTTTAATTTCCGCTGCACTCCAAAAACAATGATGGTTACTTTTGCGAAAACTCCGATGGTGACAATGGTGATGTAATAACTTAATACTCTTTCATGCATGGTTTGATGCTTTATTGTATCTGCTCTGTGACTCACCATCGAGTGAGATTGTGGTACTTGATCCTGTCAGTGGCCGTGTCGGACTAGATCCGAGGGATTGATGGGTTATTCCCATTTAAGTGTGGTCTAGCCTCTAAGGCCGGACGTAGGCACTTAAGTTGGAATAATTCGGGCAGTTCCGCCACAGCTGGTATCGGAGCTTGTACCACCACAGAGGAATCAATAAAACATGGATACCATCCCTTTTCTAAAAGTAAAACTTGATAGAAATAATGTTGGATAGATAGTAGGGCGAGCAGGATAGACCTAGGATGTGAAGCCTTAGGATAATAAAAGGGTAGCTAGGTGGCTAAGTGACTAGGCCATACAGGCCACTTTTATAGGATGGGAGTTCTTCCCTATTCCTTTTATTTTCTTGTGAGGTCGTTCAGGACGTGCATGCATGCATTCTTAATTAAGTAAATAATTGACTAAGTAAAAAGGACTTAAAAGTGAAATAGCAGCCAACTAGGTCCCCAATACCTTTTTCTTTTAACTAGAGGCAGGTTGAGTTTTGTTTTCCTTGTTCTTTTTGTACTTCTTTTTCTTTACTTACGCTTAACCGTGCACAGATGACTTCCCACGGATCCTCCGAGGATGGAGGTGCACTGACCCACACTGACGGACTTGCACGAGAGGGTTTTCCCCGCATCTTGTGGGAGGTGCTTCAGGGGGCGGGATATTTGACACCCCCTCAGTACACGGTGCAGCAGTTCGAGAAGCACCGGGTACCCCGCTGCCGGGTGAGGATGACTTTGGAGCCTCATCCCCTGCAGCCAGGCTGGCGTTCACTGGACTCCGAGTCCTATGGATACCGGGCTGAGGACACTATTGAGGCTATTGCTCTACATGGACTGACCACCTTCTGTGGATTTCACCCCTTGGAGTTGGCTACTCACCCCATTGGGTTGTTCCCTGCGGAAAAGGAGGACGACCCGATGTGGAAGGACCGGGTGGAGCATGCCAAAGACATCTGGGCTCTCTACCCAGGCCACACCGCTCACTTGTCTGTGCGATGCATGAATGCTCTGTATCGTCTGCAAGTGATGCGTGGGGAAGCCATGTCCCACCTGATGGCATTGCTGGAGGACACCAAGATCACCCTGGATAACAGGGAGGAGCTCGTGGTGGACTTATCCCAGGAGCTGGTGGAGAAGGATCTACAGGTGGAGCAGCTGACTGACGAGATTCATGAGTTGGAAGAGCTGGTGGGCACCAGGGAGAATACCATTGAGGTCCTCGAGGATCAGCTCCTCAACACTCAGCAGCAGTTAGCAGAGGCTAATGCGCATCTGGACATGCATCATCAAGAGATCCATGATGCGGAGGCTGACGAGGACGTTGACATCGAGGGAGGAGACGAGTCTGCCTCCAGTGTGGACACCGCTGGCTCAGGGAGACCACCTTCCCCCGAGTCTAGCGTCGCCTCGTTCGCTCAATAGATGCCAGACTAGTACTAGAAGTTGGTGATAGTTGGACTCCTCGCCGCTAGCTTAGCTTTTGCACCCTTAGGGTACTAGGCTAGGTAGAGTTGAGTCTTTTGATCCTTGATGTAACCAGTAGTAAAACTCTTTTGGATGTTCAGGGATGACTGATGGTAATTTAAATTCGGATGGAAGAATTATGTTTTCGTTTGTTTTATTTGGAATCTATCAAATTACTTTGACTCCCCTACCATGTTCGAACCTTAAGCTTGGAGATGTGTTATTAAGCAACCATGTGACTTTTTCAGATGGCTGGGAGAGCACGCCGTGGTCAGAATGAGCACGTTCCTCCACCGCCACCGCCTCCCACTCTGCAGGAGCTCATGGCCCAGCAGAATGAGATTCTGAGGCAGCTAGCTCAACGTCAGCCACCACCTCAGCATTATGGTGGAGACCATCAGCGTCACCCCGTCGCTGCTACTTACCAGGAGTTTCTCAGCACCCAGCCACCATTGTTTACCAGGACGGAGGACCCACTAGATGCAGATGTGTGGTTGAGGGTGGTAGAATCCAAGTTTCCATTGCTCCATGGGGCTTGCTCGGAGGTCACCAAGGTCAGGTTCGCCACCCAGCAGCTTCGTGGACCCGCAAGGACTTGGTGGGACCATTTTCTGGCTATGCAGCCGGATGGTAGAGAGGTGGAGTGGAGGGAGTTCAAGGCCGCTTTCAGAGGGCATCATATTCCCGCTGGCATCATGGACCGGAAGCTCAATGAGTTTCTGGCACTCACTCAGGGCAACAGGACAGTATTGCAATATGCTCAGGCCTTCAATGATTTGTGTCAGTATGCCGGTTATCATGCAGATACGGATGAAAAGAAGCGAGACAGGTTCAGGAGAGGGCTCAGCACCAAGCTCCGTGACCGTCTCAACACCGTCAGGGCCAACAGTTACAATGAGTTGGTCAACATGGCCATCTCCCAGGAGGACTGCATCTTAGCTCGGCAGGCGGAGAAGAAGAGGAAGACCCCTGTGGCCGGACCCTCGTCCCAGCCACAGCGCTTTAGAATTGTGTCTGACTCCCAGAGCAGGGGACCCCAGCAGCAGCAGCAAGGAAGGTGGGTGATCAGGCCACCACAGCAGCAGCAGCAGCAGTAGGCACCCAACCGTGCCCAATTCCCAGTTCAGAGGAACAACCAGCAGCAGCAGTACCGCCAGGCTAATGATAACCGGTGTTTCACTTGTGGCAGTACTGGACACTATGCCAAGAATTGCCCCAAGAATCAGCAGAGGCAGGGGCAGAATGTCAACCAGAACCAGGGAAAGAGGCAGAAAGTGCAAGTGAGGCAGGGCAAGCTGAACTTCACTACAATGGCTGACATTCCAGAAGGGGCACCCGTCATGACTGGTATCTTTACAGTTTTAAATTTTCCTGCTACTGTTCTTTTTGATTCTGGTGCATCGCATAGTTTTGTCAGTGCCAAATTTAGTGTCAAGTGCCAGTTGCCTTTTTGCCACACCCACGGGGCTATTACCATTTCCACCCCGGGAGGCAGGATTGCCACTAACCAAATCAGCATGAAGGTACCTCTAAAGTTTGGTAGTTTGATAATTAAAACTGACCTTCTTATTTTGGGACTGGATAGTGTGGATATCATCTTGGGGACTGATTGGTTGACCAGACATCAGGCAATACTGGACATTGCGGCCAGAGCCATTGAAATTCATTCCCCTGTTTATGGCGAGACTGTTTTGTATTTACCCCACCAGGGTGGTACCCAGTCTTGTGCCCTTGTTATGGCAGAATCTCCAGTAAGGCAGATCCCAGTAGTCTGCGACTACCCCGATGTCTTTCCGGAGGAATTGCCAGGAATGCCACCTGACCGAGATATTGAGTTCGCCATTGAATTGCAACCCGGGACTGCTCCTATCTCCAAGAGACCTTATAGGATGCCTCCCGCAGAGTTGGCGGAATTGAAGAAGCAACTGCAAGAATTGCTGGACAAGGGATTTATTCGTCCAAGCACTTCGCCATGGGGATGTTCCGCCTTGTTCGTGAAGAAGAAGGATGAGAGTTTGAGGATGTGTGTTGACTACCGCCCTCTCAATGCGGTGACTATCAAGAACAAGTACCCGTTACCCCGCATTGACGTTCTGTTTGATCAATTGGTAGGAGCCAAGGTATTCTCCAAGATAGACCTTCGCTCGGGCTACCATCAGATCAAGATCCGTGCCAGTGATATTCCCAAGACGGCCTTCTCTACCAGATATGGGCTCTATGAGTTTTTGGTGATGTCTTTTGGGCTAACCAATGCCCCGGCTTATTTAATGTACTTGATGAACTCAGTATTCATGCCAGAGCTGGACAAGTTTGTGGTTGTCTTCATTGATGACATTCTGGTTTATTCCAAGAATGAAGATGAGCACACGGAGCATCTGCATATTGTGCTTCAAAGGCTTCGTGACCATCAGTTGTATGCTAAGTTGTCCAAGTGTGAGTTCTGGCTGAAGGAAATAAAATTCTTGGGTCACACAATCTCTCAGGATGGGATATCAGTTGACCCTGAGAAGGTGCAAGAAGTGATGGACTGGAAACCCCCGACTACAGTGAAGCAGATTAGGAGTTTTCTGGGATTGGCAGGGTATTACCGACGATTTATTCCGGATTTCTCTAGAATTGCCAAGCCAATGACTGAACTGTTAAAGAAAGGAGTCAAATTTGAGTGGAGCCAAAAGTGTGAAGATGCTTTTCATACCCTGAGGCAACATTTGACAACAGCTCCAGTGCTAGCTCAACCCGACAACACCAAGCCATTTGAGGTTTACTGTGATGCTTCTGGTACCGGATTGGGTTGTGTGTTGATGCAAGAGAACAGAGTGATTGCTTATGCTTCCCGAGCCCTCAGACCTCATGAGCAGAATTACCCGACACATGATTTGGAGTTGGCAGCAGTAGTTCATGCTCTCAAGATATGGAGACACTACTTGATGGGAGCCCACTGTAACATTTACACTGATCACAAGAGCCTCAAGTACATTTTCACTCAGGCAGATCTGAATATGAGGCAGAGGAGATGGCTGGAATTAATCAAGGACTATGATTTGGAGGTGCATTACCACCCTGGCAAGGCAAATGTTGTGGCAGATGCTTTGAGCCGAAAGGCCCAATGTAATTGCATGAACATGGATGCAAGAATCACCACCTTGTGTGATGAGTTGTGCAAACTGAACCTGGAAGTTGTTCCTTCCGGTGAATTGGGATATATAGCAGTGGAGCCCACATTGCAAGAGCAAATAGCTCAGGCACAGTTCGGGGATAAGGGTGTTCAGATCATCAAGGATATGATCAAGCAAAAGGCCGAGAAATACAAGTGTTTCCGTCAGGACAGCAAGGGAATTTTATGGTTTGAAGATCGATTGGTTGTTCCCAAAAATCCAGAGCTCAGAAGGAAGATATTGGATGAAGCTCACCTTTCTAAGTTCTCCATGCACCCGGGTAGCAACAAGATGTACCATGACCTCAGACCTCTTTATTGGTGGACCAGGATGAAGAGGGAAATTGCCAAGTACGTTTCGGAATGTGACACTTGTCAGAGGGTAAAAGCTAGTCATCTGAAAGCAGCAGGCCCTTTGCAACCCCTTCCCATACCATCTTGGAAATGGGAGGACATTTGCATGGATTTCATAGTGGGATTACCCAATACCTCCCGGCACCATGACTCCATATGGGTTATTGTGGACAGATTGACCAAGACGGCCCATTTCTTACCAGTGCACACTACCTACCGGACGGAGAAATATGCGGAAATTTACATCGACCAGATAGTTCGTCTGCATGGGATACCAAGGACCATAGTCTCTGACCGAGGAGCACCTTTTGTGGCACGATTTTGGGAGCAATTACAGGAATCACTTGGGACCCATGTAATCCGAAGCTCCGCATATCACCCTCAAACAGATGGTCAGACAGAAAGGGTAAATCAGATTTTAGAAGACATGTTGAGAGCATGTGCACTACACTATGGAAAGGACTGGGACAAGTGTCTGTCCTTGGCAGAATTTTCTTACAATAACAGCTATCAGTCTAGTCTGAAAATGGCACCTTTTGAGGCTTTGTATGGGAGAAGATGCAGAACCCCGCTAAATTGGTCTCAAGCAGGCGAAAGGGAAATATTTGGGCCAGATTTAGTAATTGAAGCAGAGGAAAGGGTCAGAGTCATCAGGAGGAACCTGGAAGCTGCTCAGGCCAGGCAAAAGAGTTATCATGACCAGAGACGGAAGCCACTGCAGTTTGAGGTGGGAGATCATGTCTATCTTAAGGTATCACCAACCAAGGGTATCCAGAGATTTGGGATCAAGGGCAAGCTGGCCCCTCGCTACATTGGACCTTATAAGATCAAGGAAAGTTGTGGACCCGTAGCCTACCAATTGGAATTACCACCCCATATGTCAGCAGTTCACAATGTGTTCCATGTATCTCAGCTGCGGAAATGTGTTCGTCTACCCACTGAAGTGCTACCAGAACCAGACATTGAGATAGAACCAGACTTGTCCTACCAAGAGTACCCCGTCAAGGTATTGGATCAGAAGGAAAGATCAACTCGGGCAAGGTCAATCAAGATGTATAAGGTTCAGTGGAGTCATCATTCAGCGGAAGAAGCTACATGGGAGACGGAGGATTTTCTACGCTCTCGCTTCCCCGACTTTCTACCCAAAGAAGCCGGTACGTAACCCCGAAACCCCACCCCCACCTGCCCTTTGAATACAATTATAAGAAAAACTTAGATAACAAGGATAGTCTAAGTTATGGATTTAACTTAAGAAGGGCTTCCTTCTGAAGTTGCAAAGAGGATGACATTCGAAGAGCAGTTAACAAGAGAAACTTATGTAAAGGAGAAACACCACCATCACCCCTTCAAGCACCCCTCCAAGGAACTCTACCTAAATCTCGGGACGAGATTTCTTTAAGGGGGGAGGGCTGTAACACCCAGGTGTTACCCTGGCTAGAGCCACTTTGGCACTAGAAGCTATGATCACAGAAGATCAAGGCTTAGGGCAGCACATAAGAACTTGGGGCTCATGTGCTGATTAAGTTGCCCATGACATAAGAAACATTACCCTAAATCCTTGCACACTCACTATCTTGGACAATAGGGGGGGAGAAGAACCCTAGATCTCTCCAAAGCCCTACCTTCCAAAACCCTAAGTAAAGGGGGGGAAGAAAGTGATTAAGTGGGTAAAGCATGTGTAATCTTTACCCAAACCCTAAGCAACATTATAACCATCATTTTGGAGAGGGAAATTTTGCAAAAAGGCCCCTGGAGAAACCCCATTTCAATTCTCCAAGTGGAGAGAGAGCTAGAGCTCTCTATTTCTCTCTAAGTCACATTTTAGCCCTAATTCAAAGACCAGCCGTGTTCACTTTGAAAATGGCGCCAAAACCACTTGGGTTCTATACCAAAAATGTGCTATACCACTTAAGGCACCCCCTGGAAAAATTTGAAACCGAGACTTGGACGTTTGACAGCACTTGACATCAGTTTTGTCACTGAGTGGGCAGTGAGACAAACCAAACTTGGCGCCGGTCTATCTCCTAACCTAGGGCGTATCCTCCCTTGGAACTCACATGAAATAGGTAGCTCTAGGTGCAGGGAAGAGATCTTTCACAGTCGACATGGCGAGATTCGTACGCTTGGCCGCTCAGCAGAGCGAAGAACACGGGCAGAAGCAAAGCGCCACGTGTTCGACGCGCTCTGAGCTCGACAGAGCACGCCCGCGCGCGCCCCTCGCGCCCGCGTCGCGCCAAACGGGCAAGCCAGCGCCCTGGTCTGCGCCCGCGCCTATAAAACCCTCCCGAGCTTCGACCATACCCGTCCGCACCCACCCGACCCTCGCCGGAGCTTGGTTCGCCGTCGTTAGCCCGTGCGCAGCTGTCCGCGGCCACCCAGTCTCCCTGCCACCGTAGACCGGCCCGCCCAGCCATTTCCAGCCCCGTCCAGCCCCCAGAGAAGATTGTACACCCCTCTGCAAGACTCCCCGAGCAAGGAATCGGAGTTTCCTTCGCCGGAGCAGCCAGTCCACCCTCGCCGGAGCTCTCGACCCCGCCGGAGTACGTGGACCGGGTAAACCACTCCACCACCCTTCGATTCCTTGTGCACACCGTCGCTGTGTGACCCCGTGATGCTCACCGTGCCGTCGGATTGGACCAGCTCGCCGTAGTTTGGCCGGTACACTCGCCGCCGACGAGCACATCCGCCTGCGCTCGTGGACCGGGCGACTCCGACCACCTCCGACGACGAGCCGTACCTCGACGTGACCGCCAGAGCCTCCCCGAGCCGACCCCACCCTTCGCCGGACCTCCCTCGCCGCCGGTAAGCCGCGCCGTCCTTTCTTTCCTGCGGCGACTGTTCTGTTTAGGGGAGGGACCGCGGGTGTGAGGAAGAAAACCCTGGGGGGTTAAGTGTAAAGCCCAAGACTCACATGAATAGTGGCCCGAGGGTAGATCTGCGAGTGTTGAATCAGTTTAACCCCGGGGGTCTCGGTGCAAACTGGTTTTTCCAGAAAACCTTAATTAAATCTGTTTTAAATTGGGCAGCAACTTTGAAAATGCATAACTTCTGTTTAAATCGTCCAAATTTAGTCAAACCAATTTTGCCAGACTCTAAATAATGTAACCTGTCTAAGAAAAATATAAAACCCCATATGAACTAGAGAAAAATATAAGGTTCAGATTTATTTTCAGTTTTGGCCAAAAGCTTCATAATAGCAAGAAAAATAGTTGCACTATTTAACTAGGGTTAGAAAAATTTGGAGAAGTTTATATTCACCCACTAACCTAGTTAAAAATGTTAAACCTCTCTGTCCATTACATTAAGATAGTTTTAACCCCTTATTCTATAATATGCTTAAGTTTAAGGAAAATAGAAAAAGTGCTATAAATGATGAACCAGAGAGCACACCTATTTTTGCTGAGATGCTTAGTCAATGTAGTTCACTGGAAAAATGTATTATGCCCTGTTGTAGTGTAAAATAAGCAAGATACCTTTTAAATGAAGAAAATAGGGATAACTTAGAGAAACCCTACAAAAAAATACCCCTAAGGTGAAACCTCCCCAAACCCTAGGATAACTAATGTGTTGATAATAAGAACTTAAGAGAAATCTGAAATCTGTTGTTTGATATTTTTCAAATAACAAGTTAGTTCTAATCACTCTTTTTGCACCAAAGTTTAGAAATTCACCATTAATTAACCACCATGTTGCTCTCTGTCATTTTTAGTACACAAGCTTTTTATCACTACTAGAGGCCAGCAAAATTAACCATTAGGTCAGAAACCACTTTAATAAAGGACTTGTAGTGTAAAGTGGCCCATTTTGTGTAACTATTGTTATTTTTGTTTAAAGCCTAGCTTTTGTACCTTAAGCCTCAAATTATTAAAACAAGCTAAAATAGCCAGTGTCAACCCACTGTAATTTTTACAAAATTTTTGGAAATTTTTAAACTACCATCATAGTTCAAAACCCCTACTAGAAACCCTAGATAGGACTTAAGAAAGGAAAAATGATGGTGGAATTTAAGGTCCCCCTAAGACCTTTATAATTGTCCACTAAAATCTATAAAGGCAATACAAATCCAATATGCTATTTTAAAAGGAAAGCCTAAACCTAAAAGGGTGATAAGTCTATGTATACCACTAGAAGACCCTCGTAGCCAAGAAGCCCTAAGTTAATTCTTGACTTACATTCTGTAGCTTAATGTTCTTAAATTTTGCATAATCATGACATACATGTTCATTGCATTCGATAGACTGTAATCTTGCTGACGGAGAGTACGTCCTCGTGCCGGAGCAAGGAGCTACCCAGGAGGTTGCCCCCGACCCAGCACCAGAGCCTGCACCAGAGGACCTGCCTGCCACTGCTTTGGAAGGCAAGCCCCGGTTTTATGCATAACCTGTTAATTATGCTATTTTACTTCACTTAATGATTGTAGGATTGATTGTGCACTTAGGTGTAGGAATTGTTTGAAACCCTAGTTGCATGATCTCAGGAATCCTATTGAGATGAATACTAGTATGCTAAGTCGAGTAGCTGCTTTATTAAGTAGGATCTCGGTAGAAGTCGAGTGATTTTTCTAGCACTCGCGCGAGGTTAGGAATTGGTTGTATCCACTTTCCTATCATATTAATGTGGTTTGTGGGCAACAATCCATGGGGATTGGTTGTTCACGGGATGAAAAGTTGATTAAGGACTAAGGTGTGGTACCGTGAGTCAAGCGTTTGAACGTACTAAACACATACCGAGAAATATGGTAAATTGGTAAGCCTAGTACCTGAGTGAACCTGGCAGTGGACATACCTCCTCACGCGACCTGAGACGTAGTCTCCCATTCCGGTTATGGTGGGTACAAGTGCGGTCACTGCACGACGGCCAGTCGGGGTCAGTGAGGCATTGTACGCCAAGGCGGTGAGACCTGATCTGCTGACGGGGAATCGATGGGGACGGTTGATGTGTGTGGGGACGGAGTGCCCCTGCATGTCGTGTGTTTAGGTTTACCTTGCAAGGATAAAAACTCGATTCGAATCGTCTGCTTCTCGCAGCTAATGAGACTGCTTGATCCATGCTGCTACATTGAGTAACAAGTGGAACTGGTTGAGATGATACAAACTGTTGATTGCTAATAATGCTTGCTACGATGCATGAATAGATAGTACACTTTTAGCCTTAAGAGAGTCACACTTAATTTTGATTAAGTTAAAATCTTGATTTAGAAACTCAGCTAGTGCTTTTGGCAACCAAACCCCACAGCCAAACAGCTGCATGTCTAGAGGTAGAGGGGTATAGACTCCTCACACCGGGTAAGTCTAGCTGAGTATTAGTATACTCAGCCTTGCTTGTGGCATAATTTTACAGGTTCTCTGGAAGACATGGTTGCTGGAGTGACTTGGCCATCCACCCTGCCACCGGGTTGGACTGTCGAGTGGGACCCTGCCTCGGCTGAGGAGGAGCATGAGGAGTGATGGGACAGGCTTCCCCATCCCTCCATTTATTTACCGTTAGTTTAATTTCCGCTGCACTCCAAAAACAATGATGGTTACTTTTGCGAAAACTCCGATGGTGACAATGGTGATGTAATAACTTAATACTCTTTCATGCATGGTTTGATGCTTTATTGTATCTGCTCTGTGACTCACCATCGAGTGAGATTGTGGTACTTGATCCTGTCAGTGGCCGTGTCGGACTAGATCCGAGGGATTGACGGGTTATTCCCATTTAAGTGTGGTCTAGCCTCTAAGGCCGGACGTAGGCACTTAAGTTGGAATAATTCGGGCAGTTCCGCCACAGGGAACTTGTATGAGTAGTCACTACCAAGATCAAAAGAAATAAGACCACACATGAAAGTGGTATGCCCTTTTGATCCAACGGAGATGACAGATGTTGCTTGATCACTTCACAAGCAACCTAGAAATTGTTTCAAGGAGGAGGTCTATGGAAGATAACATATTGATATAATCTCATAATGGATTATGACTACTAACTGCGATACTAGCGTGTGTCGAGTAGCGCAACCATGTGCTCACACACAGAAGGCCCTCGGTTTCGTCACAGCACCACTGGTGTTAGTCATAACGCCATTATCAGACATAACCAATAAGGAATCTCACGCGACACAAATGAATTGGGCAAGGGTGACAATATACAAAGAGATACTCCACCTGTAAGGATGGCTACAAGTAGAGAGCCAAATTGATCATGGCCCGATGAAATGAACAGGGCATGGCCATAACCTAAATTTGTATGAGTTTGGTCATGGAGGGATAATGGTAAATTCAAATTCGGGTCTTGGTTCACCAACTAATAACATGGCCTAATTTTAGATTTAGGCAAACAAGTCACTAACCTTCTATCGACAAATCAAGCACAAGAGCAAACACGTATAACACCTAAACACATTACCAAAAGAACGGAGGACCACTATTTCATTGGGGTTCATAACACAATATTACACCACATTATCTACAATCAATGGTTACTGGAATAAAGATGAGAGAAGCATCTTGGGTGTATAGGTGACAAACATGATGCAACAATCAGGATGCATGCTCGTCCTACACGTCCTCACTGATTTTGCCAATATAACGTGGCAATAACGTTCTATATCGGTGGCATACGTTCTCTCTCGGTATTTTGCTAGTCGTCAGCTACACATACGTTTTCGAGGTTAGTGTACCTGCAGAAGATTCCATCACAGCCCATTTTCCCATGATACAATTCACACATGACAGTTTATCACAGTTTATACTCCATATATTTCTATATGGAGGCCAGCTCATCATTAAGCGTCGAGCCACGTATAGGCGCTGTTGCCACACTTTAACCATAGGGCAACTCATTATGGTAACTCACCTTCTTACCTGAGCATAGGTGCGTCGTTGCAAGTACAATACACTTCTCAGTATTCCCATGTCTGTATACCCTACACATCCATGGGGTACTGAATCCCAGAAAATTAAATACTCTACATCGCAGCTTCATATATACATATGTGGAACATGTATATAATCAAGCGCCACATTTAAACACTCCCCTAGACCGACGTTTGTTCGGTCATGCTCTCACATCTCACCTTACCTGAGCGTCAATCCATTCAAAACTGAATGGCCTCAAAAATAACATTACACATGTATGCAATACCCACCCGGTTGTGGGTTAGTGGTTTTCAACTAAGCCACCTAATAGTCCTTAACTTAGGGCTTAATAGAGGATGTCGCTAGCATTATAGTTTTTCAAAACTATTTTTCAAAGCCAAACAATGTGTTTAGTCGAAAATAGGTTTTTCGAAACCAAAACTTTGTTTTTAAAATACGTATGTGACCGTATTATACTTAATCCTGCTCTGATACCAGCCTATGGCAGAACCTCCAAGTTATTGGGCCCACATGCACCTGTCCTTCTCCCAAAGACCTCAGACGGCTATGCATGTGCACCAGATAACTTAACAGGATCTGTCCGATTGCCCCAAGGACATTGGATAAACCACTTACAACCAGAACCGCGGGATTAAGTAATACAAATCACACACATCAACATTTTTGCAGCAGAAATCTTATTACCAAATTTTACAAGTTACAAAAATTTTACATTATTCTATCGGAGTGATTACAAAAGTATAAGTTTGAAATATATGCTAGCTCAAGGGATCATCCTCAATAAGAAGTATAGAAGGGTTACTTAGACTTATAAGAAGGCCGAGCCCACAGGCACTTAACACCATCATCAGCAGCACGAAACTAGAACCTGAAAAACAACAGGGAATAAAACCCTGAGTATGGAATTACTCAGCAAGACTTACCCGACTAAAGAAAAGACACTCAAGGGTAGGCTGGCCAGAGGGATTCAAGGTATGGTTTATCAAGAATCAAAGACTCTGTTTTGCAGAAAAGCTTACTACGAGTGGATCCTTAAAATCCAATTTTATTGTCAGGTTAGGTAAAGTTACCTGCATCTAGAGTTCTTTCTACCCTAGCTCAATCACTTGGCCTATACTAGCCAATTTCTTAACAACCCTTCATCTTCACTGGATTGCTACGTGTAAGTCAGTGACCAAGTCTTCATAACCGCGAAGTTACGGCGATCCGAAGCGATTATACTCAGCTGAGGATCTCCAATCACATGACATATGTAGCACTTAACCCTTGCATATGTCAACTCGCCACTAGGGTTCTTAAGACCAGATCAGGTTCACGCTAACCGAGAGCACAGATACACCACCGTCTAGCCTCTTGCCACGGAGGGTACACTCTACTCTCGCCATCTCTCCACTCCCATTGCGTGGTATCTTATTCTGGTATTAGTCTGCCTGAGGCAAAGCTTACCCATGACGAGGCATGTGACCAGTTAAAGGGTCCTCGATCATCAAGACTACATCGACACAGTCCTTAATCGACTCAGACGGAGACACTACACCGAGACTCCTTTCTCGTGCAAGTCAACCGCCCGGCCTCAGCTTTATTAATTTCAACCCAAAGTTTGGTACCTGGCAGAGGTACATCTTTTCTGATGTTTAACCCATCAAGGCCTTTGACAGATTCACCATCAAGTTTTATTTTTGAAAACATTCCCACCCACTGAAGCATCACCTTTGTGTTAAAACAAAACATTTTTGTTTTCTAAAGCAAGGCTAAGCATCAAAAATCCTTTTCAAAAAGGGTATCAAGGAAGGGTAATCAATTTTTCAAGGAAGGAAATGCATCAATTGTTTTAGCACACAACTCCTATCACTTAATGCATCAAACAAGGTGATAAAGATTTTAAAACACAAGGAGGTGGCGAATGCACCGGGGCTTGCCTGAATAACACTAGGTTAGTGTTTGTTAGGTGATGTCCACTTGACGAGTATCCTTGTCCTCGCACTTGATCTGGCAGGTTCGTTCTTCAATATCACAATGCGGAGTAGCCCGCGCTTGGGGTCGACTTGGGTCATCTTCCGCTTCATGCGATTAATTATCGTACCTCATGAGATGCACGATGCGCATGTATGAGCACAAGTAGAACGAGTATAAGATACATACTCTATACTAAAAAGGATGAAACACTTAAAATCAAGCATTAAGCCCCATGGATATCACAGCAGGGCATCGACTACATCCATTAACCAATTTGACATATTATACTAGAAAATCTATTTTTATTCCTAGCTTTTTATCTACTCTTTAATTGTGTATCTTAATGACTTAATTTACCGATTAACCTGTGTATCATATATATATTAATATAATTTCCCATTTTTAACACCTACAATCCCGCAAACACTGAGACCTATTGAGATCTTTTTCATCCTACGACATCAACCAAATTTCTAAAATGACTCAGGCAATCTAATAAATATTAAACCTAGTCAAACCATCCACCAATCCACTAACACGATGTAATACCCACTTTGTAATTGCTAGGAATAATACCAGTGGGGGAACAATTTCTTTATATGAGTTTGATCTTTATGCATCATCATATGTGAACACCATGTCCAAAAAAACAATTAATAAAGAGAGAAGCTACTACATCATTGCATCATGCCGAATATTTTATTTGTGTGTGCATTTTTGTGACAATATTATAATAATGCAAAAAGAAATATGTTAAATATCCAAATGGGGATTTAAATCCTAAATAATCCTGGAATTGAGAAAAGGAAAAGGAAAATAAATATCATAAAAATAAATAAAATCCTTCCATAACTAGTGTGTTTATTTTGGTACATTTAATTTGAGTACAAGTTTGGAACACTATTTGAATTCAAATTTGGGATTTAAAAATAAGGAGACAAATGAAATCAGGAAAAAGAAAAAAAGAAAAGAATAAAACTCACCTGGGCTGGGATCTCCACGTTTCGGCCCACCTAAGGAATCCTTCGCCGCGCGGCCCACGATCCTTTCCCACCGCGCGCGGCCACTCGCTGCCAACTGGGCCCGGGTCGTCAGCCATCTGGGAATCGTTCCACGCGCGCATCGACGGTATTGTTCCGCTGGCAGGTGGGGCTCTTTCGTCAGGCCGTTGTCTTCCCCGGTGAACTCGCGATCGCGTTACACTGCCTCGTGGGACCCCCGTGTCAGTCTCTCTCCCTCCACCTCGCCATGACCGTGCGGACCGATTCCTTCGCCGGCAACGACGGACTCCGTTCAACCACCTCGCCCTGGGTATAAAAACCCAACTACTCGAGACCCTTTGACCGTGCCCCGCCGTCCAACCCACTATTGCCATCTCGTCGCCGAGAATTCCTCTCCGCCGCAAGGACCAAGCTAGCCGCCGTGACCCAATCGCGTAGTCGTCGACGTCGGGTCCCCGGTGATCGGCCTTGGAGCGTCTCCAAGTCTATTGGAAGGGTGTCGCGTCGTTCGCGGGTGGAGACGGCCACTGGGCGTGGCGCAATTCTTCGTCGAACTTCGATTCTCCGCCGCGGATCCGCCTTCGCCGTGGCTGGACCCTCTTCGCGCCGAGACTGTCGGTAAGAACTACTCCAGTGTGTTCGCCATCCCCTAAGCATCGTGTAGCAGCCTTTGATTGAGCTCTAGGGCACTGGAACGTTGGATTGGGATTTCTCCGGCGATGGTTCGCCGTGTGTCTTGGGCGGCGCCGTCGTCCCGAGCTGGAGATTGGGGGGAAACGCAGTGACCGTTAGATCTCTAATGTGCGGCTCGGATTAGATAGAAGATACCCTTTCGCGTCGAGTGATTCGGACCGTTCATTCAGATCGGACGGGTGGAAACGAATCTAGGTTAATAAAATCCTCCCCGTCACTTTTGCATCCAATGGATCTCATTGCGTACCGCTTCGAGATCGTGTCATTCTAATCTAGACCCTAGATCTGGGATCGGACGGCCAGAATACCACCGTACCCCTTCGGCCGGGTAAATTTGCTAAAGAGACCCCGCACTTCATAAGAATCAACCCGCCATCCACAATTCCTATTCCCTGTGTCTTGGAATCTTTCACACCGAGACCCCTGTAGTTTTCAGTATTTGACGCCCAGTCCAGAGCACGTTTAAAACATATAAATGAATTAGTAAAGGTATTTTTAATACAAAAATAATTCCTAGAACTTAGTTAATTCATAGAAAATTCATTTTAGCTCCAAATTGGTCCATTCCAGTTCCTAAATTTTTGTAATAATATTGTCCACGCATTAGTGCCTCTGTTTTGGCATGAAAGGCTCATTTAAATTTATCTAATACTTAATCTTGTATTAAATACATAAAAGCTACAGAAATTCATAACTTGAAATATATAACTCCAAATTTAGTGATTCCAGTTCCTATGGTTTCATTTTAATGTGTAGATTTTTACTGTATATTTTATTCATCTGTTTGGTGTGATGTTGATTTTGGGCTATACTATGTATGTATTGTGTTGATGCGAGTAGACGAGCAAGCCACTGTGGAAACTGAGGTTCAACAAGTAGAAGTAGCTGAGCAGGAGCTCATTACAGGCAAGTTGTGCCCTTGATCACTTACTTTTCCCAGCCATGTTCTTATTAATTTTAATGATCTGCATAGGTTAATTTTGATGGGATCCTTTATGTTACCCCAGTTTTGATTACCTCTATACCTTGTTCACCCCTGAAATATTTTTGGGTAGTACTTGCTATTGCTTTATGTGGATTGGGTATGGAGATACATTATTCATGATTATTTTGTTATTATCTTGTTATTATTGCTGTTCATGTTAAGATCATTAAATTAATGGGAACATGGAGCGACCACCCGGGAAAACAGTGCTACCACAAGGGTTTAATGGGACGCCCTTGGCTGACTAATTAGGAAAGCTAGTGGAAGACTACCTTACCCGAAAGGGGCAAGGGCAGTAGGGGAGAGGTCAGTGTAGGGAGGTCCCTGGTTGATTTTGCTGCGATGGCGGTCAGCCAGGAACCCTGCACTGGATCTTCCTATAAACTGTAGCGGGTTTTCGGAAGCTAGTGGAACTTTGTAAAGGCCTCGTAGTGGATCCCTAGCCATTCACCTCGGTAGTGTCTAAGGGCCTTGCAAACCCAGGCGACATGGGATACACGACTTGTGGGTAAAGATGTGCAACCTCTGCAGAGTGTAGAACTAGTATACTAGCCGTGCTCACGGTCATGAGCGGCTCGGACCCTCACATGATTAACTATGGAACTTAAGTTTAATTTGACATTTGCATCGCATTTGGGTTTATCTTACTATTACTGTTCTTTATTATTATTAAGGATTGGTATTTACTTACACTTAGTAATTGCTAATAAAATTTTGACCAACTTATAAAAGCAATGCTCAGCCTTAGCCTTTATTTCATTGATCAGCCTTACACTACATGAACTCCCACCTTTGGTGAGTTCATGCCACATTATTCCCCACGACTTGTTGAGCTATGAACGTATGTGAGCTCACTCTTGCTGTCTCACACCCCCCCCCCCCCCCACAGGAGAAGAACAGGTGGTCGAAGAGGAGCTGCCTAACACTGAAGAGTTCGATCTGATCTAGGTGGCGTTTCCCAGTCGACATTGGCGCCGACGATCCTTAGTTCGTTTTATCTTTATTATTTTATTTTGTAATAAGACTTCCGCTATGTAATAAGTACTCTGATGTTTTATGACATTTATCTCTATACACTCTGTTATTATATGTGTTGTCTTCTTGGCGCATGTATGAGATGCACCCGGCTTTGTTCTTTAAAACCGGGTGTTACAGAAGTGGTATCAGAGGAAATGTTGACTGTAGGACGAAACCTAGATAGACTGGACAAACCCTTACCTACTTATCTCATTCTGATTCATTCTACACTCACCTTACTCTGATTCTTTCTACACTTATCTTGATCCTGTCTCACCTTCTACTGTTCTACTCTGATCATTCTTACCTTTTCTACTCTGAGACAAGATGGATTTCAAACCTTGGAATCCCTACCCCTATGACATTCTTAAGAGTTAGGGAACCCAAAACAAAAGTTAAAACTATTTTCTTAAAAAAATGTTGGTTGATTGTTCTGATGATCAATGCCTGATTTGCTTCTTTGATTGATTGAAATATTACATGGACATCTTAGCATGTGCCAGCATAAGGTAATAAATTAGCTATGGTAGGTAAAACATTATACTGCTTAGCTAATAAATCCCCCAAAGTAACATGATTTGTAATTACTGCCTTGTCTACTGCTCTTTCTTACCATATGTATCTAACTCAGATGGTCAATACCAGGAGGGGTGGTGGAATTGATTTGCCTCCCAACCGACACACTCGAAGAATTTATAGACAACCTCAGCCACAGCCTGCAGAGATGAATCCTCCTAATCCTCCACCAGGCGGAGTTGACCCACTGGTTGCTGCTCAGATGGCGGTGATGCAGCAAATGGCGGACACCATGGCTGATATGCGTGCCCAGATGCAGCAAGAACGCCAAGAGATGCGACAGGAAAGAGAAGACATACGCCAGGAGTTGCGCCAGGAGAGAGATGAGATACGCCAAGAAAGGAGGGCGCAACAACAGCAGCTGCAACAACAACTTCAACAACAGCAACAACAGCAACAAGTGCCATTGCCTCCACCACCACCACCAGTTCCACCTCGTGATAAGCACCGAGAGTTCATGAGTCATAAGCCACCTACATTTGCAAGTTCGCCAGATCCACTTGATGCAGATGATTGGCTGAAAGCAATTGAGAAGATGCTCAACATTGCACAATGCACCGACCGGGAGAAGGTTTTATATGCTTCTGGACGCCTGACTGGTCCTGCTACTGACTGGTGGGATTCTTATACTGCTGCCCATGATGCTGCGGATACTATTACTTGGGAGGAGTTCAGTACACAGTTCAGGAACTACCATATTCCCGCTGGGATGATAAAGATCAAGAAGAAGGAGTTTCTGTCGCTGAAGCAAGGAAGTATGTCAGTCAGCGAGTACCGCGACAAGTTTATTCAGCTATCCAGATATGCCCCTGAAGAAGTTGCTGAAGACGAGAGGAAGCAGGAGCATTTCATTGAAGGACTTAATGGACCACTGCAGTATGCTCTAGTGGCACACACATTTCCATCATTTCAGAGACTGTTGGATAAGGCCCTGGCTATTGAACACAAGCGTGTTCAGTTGGGAGATTTGAAGAGGAAGGCTATCTCACAGGGACAGGGTAGCAGCAGTGTTCGTCCTCGCTACAGTTCACCACAGGGTACACCGACTCGACCAGGAGGACCACGCCCAGTTCAGCAATCACCACTGAGGACTCCACCTCCTCGACAGGCTACTCCCACGGGCACCCCGACGAAGTTTGCAGGACAGAGTCCGGGCACTCAATGTTTCAAGTGTGGGAAGATTGGTCATTATGCAAATGTCTGCCCACAGAGGATTGCTACTACTCCAGTTCAGAACAAGCAACAGACCCCTGGCAAGGGATATTCTATAGCCAGGGTGAATCAAGTCAGCGTTGATGATACTCCGGATGGAGGGGACCTCGTAATTGGTATGTTTTATGTTAATACAATTCCTGCAACAATATTATTTGATTCTGGTGCTACACATTCATTCATGTCTGCTAGATATGCCAACACAAATGAAATACCACTGCTAAATATGAGAAAACCCCTGATAGTAATTACACCTAAAGGGCCTGTTGAGGCGAATCAAATGACACGTAGATTGACATTAACCATTATGGGTAGAGAATTTGGAGCTACTGCTATAATATTAGAGTCAAGCAGTATAGATCTGATCCTTGGTATGTCATGGCTAAGAAAGGCAAAGGCCGTTATAGCATGTGGTAGGGGTACCATAGAACTCACTACCACTAAAGGAGAAAGATTTCAAGTTAATATTGCAGTGACCTCCTCATCCATGCGTGCAATGTTCTTTATGCCTGAGGAGTTTGTTGGCGACAACATCCGGGTGGTCAGGGATTTTCCGGATGTCTTTCCGGAGGAGTTACCAGGGATGCCACCTGATAGAGAAGTTGAGTTTGTTATTGATCTCCTACCTGGAACGGCCCCTATTTCTAAACGGCCATATAGAATGTCCGTAGAAGAGTTGAAGGAACTTAAGAAGCAGTTGACGGAGTTACAAGAGGTGGGGTACATTCGTCCAAGTTCCTCACCTTGGGGAGCACCGGTGTTATTTGTGCAGAAGAAGGATGGATCGCAACGGATGTGTGTGGATTATAGATCTCTTAATGATGTTACGGTGAAGAACAAGTATCCGTTGCCCCGTATTGAGGATTTATTTGATCAGATGAGAGGAGCTAGAGTATTCTCGAAGATTGATCTCCGATCCGGGTACCATCAGATGAGGATTAGACCATCGGATATTCCCAAGACGGCTTTCTCGACTCGATATGGATTATATGAGTTTACTGTTATGTCATTTGGACTAACCAATGCACCAGCTTACTTCATGAATTTGATGAATAAGGTGTTTATGGAGTATTTGGACAGATTCGTCGTGGTATTCATCGACGATATTCTTATCTATTCTAAGAATGAAAGTGATCATGAACAACATCTAAGGTTGGTGCTACAGAAGTTACGAGATAATCAACTCTATGCTAAGTTCAGCAAGTGCGAGTTTTGGATTGACAAGGTGCCATTCCTTGGTCATATTATTTCTAATGGAGGAATAGCAGTGGATCCTGCTAAGGTGAAGGAGATTATGGAGTGGAGAGTGCCCACTACAGTTACGGAGATTCGGAGTTTCTTGGGACTCGCAGGATATTATCGGAGATTTATTGAAGGATTTTCTAAGATTGCTAAGCCCATGACATCGCTTTTGGAGAAAGGAAGAGAATTCAAGTGGGATGAGAAATGCCAAGAGAGCTTTGATCAATTGAAGGAGAGATTGATGTCACCACCAGTATTGATTATGCCAGATCTGCAGAAGGGATTTGACATTTATTGTGATGCATGTGGCCAAGGACTTGGATGTGTGCTTATGCAAGAAGGTCATGTGATTGCCTATGCATCTCGTCAGTTGAGGAAGCATGAATTGAACTACCCCACCCATGACTTAGAGTTGGCTGCCGTTGTGCATGCACTTAAGATTTGGAGACATTATATCATGGGGACCAAGTGTCAAGTATACACGGATCATAAGAGTTTGAAGTACATATTCACTCAAAAGGATCTCAACCTTAGGCAACGCCGTTGGTTGGAGCTCATTAAGGATTATGACTTGGAGATTCACTATCACCCAGGCAAGGCGAATTTGGTTGCAGATGCCTTGAGTCGGAAGGAGAATGTCCACTCCGCTTTCGTTGTCCAGCTACCTGATGAATTAGCAAAAGACTTTGAGAGGCTCAACCTGGGAATTGTTACACATACGGAAGGAGTGACTATTGAATTGGCACCTACCTTGGAGCAAGAAATTCGTAAAGGTCAGGTTGGTGATGCTAAGATTCAGGAGATCAAGGATCTGATAACAGAGGGTAGAGGCCCGGAGTTCACGGAGGATGAGCAAGGCACGATATGGTTCAAGAATCGGATCTGTGTTCCCGATATTGATAGTCTTCGGGAAACCATATTGAAGGAAGCACATGATTCAGTTTATTCTATCCACCCTGGGAGCACTAAGATGTATCAGGATTTGAAGCAAAAGTATTGGTGGTATGGTTTAAAGAGAGATGTGGCTGCACATGTGGCTATGTGCGATGTATGCCAAAGAGTTAAAGCTGAACACCAGAGGCCAGCCGGACTATTGCACCCACTGAAGATACCTGAGTGGAAATGGGAAGAGATTGGCATGGACTTCATTGTTGGATTACCTCGCACGTCTGCGGGATATGATTCTATATGGGTGATTGTGGACAGGCTAACTAAAGTAGCCCACTTTATTCCAGTGAAGACCACTTATTCAGGAGCTAAGTTGGCAGAGTTGTACATGGCACGGATTGTATGCCTGCATGGTGTGCCAAAGAAGATTGTGTCAGATCGAGGATCATAGTTTACCTCTCGATATTGGAAGCAGTTGCACGAGTCATTGGATACGAGATTGAATTTTAGTTCGGCTTACCATCCCCAGACTGATGGGCAGACTGAGAGGACCAACCAAGTACTGGAAGATATGTTAAGAGCTTGTGCTCTTAAGCATGGTGGAAGTTGGGATAAGAGTCTACCGTATGCGGAGTTCTCATATAATAATAGCTATCAGGCCAGCTTGAAGATGTCACCGTTTGAGGCTTTGTATGGCAGAAAGTGCAGGACTCCCTTGTATTGGAATCAAACTGGTGAAAGGCAGTTGTTTGGACCTGAGATTATACAAGAAGCAGAGGAACAAGTCCAACAGATCAGGGAGAATTTGAGAACTGCACAGTCCAGGCAGAAAAGCTATGCTGATACCCGGAGAAGACTACTTGAGTTTAAGGAGGGAGATTATGTTTATTTGAAGGTGTCACCACTCCGGGGTATGAGGAGATTCAAAGTCAAAGGAAAGTTGTCCCCTCGCTTTATTGGACCCTTTTTAATCTTAAAGCGAGTGGGAGAGGTTGCATATCAATTGGAGTTACCGGATCATCTCGCGGATGTTCACGATGTCTTTCATGTATCTCAGCTGAAGAAATGCCTCAGGGTACCTGAGGAACAGTTACCAATGGAGGACCTTAGGGTTCAAGAGGATTTGACTTATGCTGAGTACCCCATCAAGATTCTGGATACTTTGACTCGAGTTACGAGGAGTAAGGTTATAAAGATGTGCAAAGTTCAATGGAGTCACCACGGTGAAGATGAAGCAACTTGGGAAAGAGAAGAAGAGCTTCGTATAGATTTTCCCCACCTTTTCCCTAGATCTTCTTAAATCTCGAGGACGAGATTATTTTTAAGGGGGGTAGGATTTGTAATACCCACTTTGTAATTGCTAGGAATAATACCAGTGGGGGAACAATTTCTTTATATGAGTTTGATCTTTATGCATCATCATATGTGAACACCATGTCCAAAAAAACAATTAATAAAGAGAGAAGCTACTACATCATTGCATCATGCCGAATATTTTATTTGTGTGTGCATTTTTGTGACAATATTATAATAATGCAAAAAGAAATATGTTAAATATCCAAATGGGGATTTAAATCCTAAATAATCCTGGAATTGAGAAAAGGAAAAGGAAAATAAATATCATAAAAATAAATAAAATCCTTCCATAACTAGTGTGTTTATTTTGGTACATTTAATTTGAGTACAAGTTTGGAACACTATTTGAATTCAAATTTGGGATTTAAAAATAAAGAGACAAATGAAATCAGGAAAAAGAAAAAAAGAAAAGAATAAAACTCACCTGGGCTGGGATCTCCACGTTTCGGCCCACCTAAGGAATCCTTCGCCGCGCGGCCCACGATCCTTTCCCACCGCGCGCGGCCACTCGCTGCCAACTGGGCCCGGGTCGTCAGCCATCTAGGAATCGTTCCACGCGCGCACCGACGGTATTGTTCCGCTGGCAGGTGGGGCTCTTTCGTCAGGCCGTTGTCTTCCCCGGTGAACTCGCGATCGCGTTACACTGCCTCGTGGGACCCCCGTGTCAGTCTCTCTCCCTCCACCTCGCCATGACCGTGCGGACTGATTCCTTCGCCGGCAACGACGGACTCCGTTCAACCACCTCGCCCTGGGTATAAAAACCCAACTACTCGAGACCCTTTGACCGTGCCCCGCCGTCCAACCCACTATTGCCATCTCGTCGCCAAGAATTCCTCTCCGCCGCGAGGACCAAGCTAGCCGCCGTGACCCAATCGCGTAGTCGTCGACGTCGGGTCCCCGGTGATCGGCCTTGGAGCGTCTCCAAGTCTATTGGAAGGGTGTCGCGTCGTTCGCGGGCGGAGACGGCCACTGGGCGTGGCACAATTCTTCGTCGAACTTCGATTCTCCGCCGCGGATCCGCCTTCGCCGTGGCCGGACCCTCTTCGCGCCGAGACTGTCGGTAAGAACTACTCCAGTGTGTTCGCCATCCCCTAAGCATCGTGTAGCAGCCTTTGATTGAGCTCTAGGGCACTGGAACGTTGGATTGGGATTTCTCCGGCGATGGTTCGCCGTGTGTCTTGGGCGGCGCCGCCGTCCCGAGCTGGAGATTGGGGGGAAACGCAGTGACCGTTAGATCTCTAATGTGCGGCTCGGATTAGATAGAAGATACCCTTTCGCGTCGAGTGATTCGGACCGTTCATTCAGATCGGACGGGTGGAAACGAATCTAGGTTAATAAAATCCTCCCCGTCACTTTTGCATCCAACGGATCTCATTGCGTACCGCTTCGAGATCGTGTCGTTCTAATCCAGACCCTAGATCTGGGATCGGACGGCCAGAATACCACCGTACCCCTTCGGCCGGGTAAATTTGCTAAAGAGACCCCGCACTTCATAAGAATCAACCCGCCATCCACAATTCCTATTCCCTGTGTCTTGGAATCTTTCACACCGAGACCCCTGTAGTTTTCAGTATTTGACGCCCAGTCCAGAGCACGTTTAAAACATATAAATGAATTAGTAAAGGTATTTTTAATACAAAAATAATTCCTAGAACTTAGTTAATTCATAGAAAATTCATTTTAGCTCCAAATTGGTCCATTCCAGTTCCTAAATTTTTGTAATAATATTGTCCACGCATTAGTGCCTCTGTTTTGGCATGAAAGGCTCATTTAAATTTATCTAATACTTAATCTTGTATTAAATACATAAAAGCTACAGAAATTCATAACTTGAAATATATAACTCCAAATTTAGTGATTCCAGTTCCTATGGTTTCATTTTAATGTGTAGATTTTTACTGTATATTTTATTCATGTGTTTGGTGTGATGTTGATTTTGGGCTATACTATGTATGTATTGTGTTGATGCGAGTAGACGAGCAAGCCACTGTGGAAACTGAGGTTCAACAAGTAGAAGTAGCTGAGCAGGAGCTCATTACAGGCAAGTTGTGCCCTTGATCACTTACTTTTCCCAGCCATGTTCTTATTAATTTTAATGATCTGCATAGGTTAATTTTGATGGGATCCTTTATGTTACCCCAGTTTTGATTACCTCTATACCTTGTTCACCCCTGAAATATTTTTGGGTAGTACTTGCTATTGCTTTATGTGGATTGGGTATGGAGATACATTATTCATGATTATTTTGTTATTATCTTGTTATTATTGCTGTTCATGTTAAGATCATTAAATTAATGGGAACATGGAGCGACCACCCGGGAAAACAGTGCTACCACAAGGGTTTAATGGGACGCCCTTGGCTGACTAATTAGGAAAGCTAGTGGAAGACTACCTTACCTGAAAGGGGCAAGGGCAGTAGGGGAGAGGTCAGTGTAGGGAGGTCCCTGGTTGATTTTGCTGCGATGGCGGTCAGCCAGGAACCCTGCACTGGATCTTCCTATAAACTGTAGCGGGTTTTCGGAAGCTAGTGGAACTTTGTAAAGGCCTCGTAGTGGATCCCTAGCCATTCACCTCGGTAGTGTCTAAGGGCCTTGCAAACCCAGGCGACATGGGATACACGACTTGTGGGTAAAGATGCGCAACCTCTGCAGAGTGTAGAACTAGTATACTAGCCGTGCTCACGGTCATGAGCGGCTCGGACCCTCACATGATTAACTATGGAACTTAAGTTTAATTTGACATTTGCATCGCATTTGGGTTTATCTTACTATTACTGTTCTTTATTATTATTAAGGATTGGTATTTACTTACACTTAGTAATTGCTAATAAAATTTTGACCAACTTATAAAAGCAATGCTCAGCCTTAGCCTTTATTTCATTGATCAGCCTTACACTACATGAACTCCCACCTTTGGTGAGTTCATGCCACATTATTCCCCACGACTTGTTGAGCTATGAACGTATGTGAGCTCACTCTTGCTGTCTCACACCCCCCCCCCACAGGAGAAGAACAGGTGGTCGAAGAGGAGCTGCCTAACACTGAAGAGTTCGATCTGATCTAGGTGGCGTTTCCCAGTCGACATTGGCGCCGACGATCCTTAGTTCGTTTTATCTTTATTATTTTATTTTGTAATAAGACTTCCGCTATGTAATAAGTACTCTGATGTTTTATGACATTTATCTCTATACACTCTGTTATTATATGTGTTGTCTTCTTGGCGCATGTATGAGATGCACCCGGCTTTGTTCTTTAAAACCGGGTGTTACACACGAGTAACAAATTTACTTACCCTGACTAATTCGACGCGATAGTCGCAAGTACGACGATGGTTCTGGTTGACGTCGTTGATCATACATGTCTGGCGAGCGAGGCACATAGTTTCCATTCTTGACCAAATATCCATGGGATTCCTTTTTATCGAGCTAGTGATGCGTAGCTAGCACCAGAGTGTCTTCACAGCTTGGGGGCTTGGCGTAGACGAGGATGACGCTCGATGACTTGTTCGAGCACTTCGTGAATACCATGCTGCTAGCTTCATCTTCACCCGATTCTTGGGGTTTCTTGGTGACTTGCGGAACGACGACGAGATCGTGTTTGGGGCGAGATGGTGGGGTGGGGGTCGAGCAGGGGATGACGGGTTCGACGACTCGACGGTAAACGCGAGCACGTGTGGAACCCGATGGACAAAAAGCGATCGCACGAATGGGTCGAACAGGGACCAGAGGACGACAAACGCCAAGGCGGGTTGGAGACCGGGTTTAACAACGGTGTTGTACCATGACGTATAAGAAATCGATGACTGGCCAAGATGCGATTAGCGAGATCCGAGTATGGCGCGACAGATTTGGGATGCACGATGGATAGCTAGCACAATGGAGAAGGACGGCTGAGCAAATCTTGATTACCGATGTCTCGACATCTATAATGAATGCAAGGGCGAAGCGACTGAACAATGACGACAAGACAAAGGAAACAGGGCGCGCTTGACCGTCAACTAAAACTTATGCCGGACCGAGCAGAAAGCGCAGGATCACGACAAAGTAAGCGTTCCCACGAAAGAACACAACCACACAGACGCGGCCAGGGACTCGGCCACGTAGCGACTACGAGCTGGAGCAGAGGGCAGAGCCGAGCAATCACTTGAACATGGTCGACGGCGAGGTCTGCCAGGACGAAACACCGGCACACATCGCAGCACGACAAATACGCAGAGCTCCAAATCAAATTGGGAGGAGCAGGGGACTGGAATCGAGTGCAAGCGAGCAAGCGACGTCCACAGCAAGCTGGGAAATCGACGGCGAGCAGGGAGCCTACGCGCGTGGGGCTGGGTGGATGGGACGAGGATCAACCCACAGCCATGGGCGAGACGCGCGGTCGGTTGAGGCAGTGGAGCGCGCTTGCGCGCAACGAACACAGGGAGAGGGCAAGGATGCGCGTGACGCAGAGAAGACAACGAGGGTGCGTTGTGGACGAGCAGGGAGCTGAGGCGAGCTGCGCGCAGCAAGGAAACTCCGGACAGAGCAAGCGCGCGGCAGAGGAGTAGAGGCGCGACTGGGCAAGCAAGACGTCGTGGGGATGGAGAGGGACTCGGCAGGGGAGAGAAGCTCCATGGCGAGCACCTAGAGCGCAGTAGAGCAAGCTTTGCGCGCCAGAGAGGACTGCGCGGCTGGGGACTTGGGCGCCGAGCGCCATGGTTGGCACAGGGAAGATGGACGAGCAGAGGAACACCGAGCAGAGGGCAGGAGCACGCCATGGCTGGGAGAAGCCCGCGCGCGTGATTTGCCGCTCGGCCAGAGAAAAAACAGAGCCAGACACCATCGCCTTGGGAGCTTGGAGGAGATGGGGCTAGAGTAGGAACCGGGGAGAGTGCCGCACGCAGGAGAGGCCTTGGCTGGGGAAGATGCTCAGCACTGGGGATAGAGACGGCTGGAGATCCGGCCGGTGAGCAAAGGGGCGAGCTCACCGCGGGACCTGAGCGGACAGAGCGCGCATCCATGGGAGGTCAGGGATGAGTAGGGGAAACGGGGAGAGAGAGCAGGGAGGGCGCAAGCTGGGCCGGCGCCATGAGGGAAGCAGGGGAGAGAGACAGCCGTGAGAGCCCCACGGCAGGAGGATGAATATGACCGAGCGTGAGGATGAGGGAGAGAGAGGAGACGCGACCAGGGAGATAAGTACTGCGCGTAAAAATCAACAGAAGAAAGGCGGTGTGGAGATAGGCTCTGTAGGATATTTTCTTTTTTTCAGATTTTTAATTTCTTTACCGAAAAATCTCAGATATTTCTGGATCGAGATTTTTAGCGACAACAAAAGGATCAACGCACTAGACGACAACTGGCTACACACTTTATTTTCCGAATCAAGAAACGGAAAATCTGAGGTATACGATTCTGACTAAATCTCGTTCGGATAGTTTTCGTGACTGTTTCGGGCAACACGGAAACGAACTAGATATCGGATACATTATTCTGAGATAATACTGGTTTAGTCGAACTTGGATAAAAATTTACCCGCTGCCTAAACACAGTTGATTTTATTATTTTACAAAGTGTGCCGAAGAATAAAGTGGGTCATAACCCCGCGCAAGATTTCACGCGATTCAAATTATTTTACCCCGAGTATTTTAGTCGTTGAGTTCAAACTAATTTGTCCGGGATAAAATCATCCAAGTGAGTCGAGCTTCCGAATTCATATTCGTGCGAGCGATGAATTTTAAATACTCACCGGACACACTGATTTTTGGAACAACGATGTTTCGAACACCACGAAAATTTCGGAAGAGCCCGGACAGATAAAAATAAAAACGATGTCGCACTCGCGACAAACGGAACAGATGCGATATTAAAATCGCGATAAGCGAAGATGATTAAAATTTAAAATCTGTTTTATCCACTGATATTGCGTGCTTAAATCCGTACTCGTTGTCGAGTGGAATATAAACACCTGGGGTGTTACAATAAAAGTATCGAAAGTTCTTCTAATCAAAGAGGATCCCAAGGCTACTCTTAACCGTGAGCACAATTGATATACTAGTTTTTTACACTCTGTAGAGGTTGCACACTTTACCCATGAGTCGTGATTCACATTCTACCTAGGGATCATGACTCCCCATTGATCACTTCCAAGATGACCTGGCAGGGTCTCACTACATAGCTTTGACAAAGATTCTCTAGAGGTCATAGTCGCCTGTTAGGTTTCTCCAATTTGATAAACACAATATTTCTCTCCACAGGAAGGGTGATTAACAAAACCAAATCAAAAGAACATCAGCAACCAACCTCGGTAGAGAAAGTACTATGCCCGGACCCCATTGACGGCCCTACAACGAAGCCGACTACACCTCAAGATCCTCTAAGGTCAAGAGGGAGCTGATGTTGATGACTTCTTCTGGCGGCGACTGAGATGGCAAGACGGGGTTGAACTCTTCTTCAAGCGGGACTGGCTCTTGTAGCTCCTCAGAGGGCGGCGGTGCTGGCGGGGTGCTTGCTGCTTCTTCTTTGATCTCACGGGATGGTGCTGGAATCTTCTTCATGGTGAGGGGCTCAAACAACTCTGACGGGGGATCTTGGGAGGATTCAGGGTGCTCTTGCTTATCCATAGCCTGAGGGAAGACTGGAATTCCTTCCAAGACTATGGCTCCTTCCGGTAGTTCCAAGCCTTCTTCTCTCCTCTGATAGAGACTGGGTGACCTTCAAGAATTTGGGGATCTTCAGCTCTCATGGGTTGAACTGGGTTGGATGAAGCGGGCTCTTGGATCCGCAGGGCTCTACGTTGGTTATGGGTTACCAAGTAGGCCTCCATCAACTTCTGGACGTGCTCATCCTTGGCTTGCTTTAGGGCTTCAACAGCAATGACTTCATGACTTTCCAAGGCAGCTACACGGGCTTGAGCTATGGTGATATCCACATGGAGCTTACGGTTGAGCTTCTCTGCATCTTCTGCTCAAGCAATCATCTGACGGTGGTGCCGAGCCAAGAAATCATACTGTGCATCCAGGGTGAGCAGGTAGGCAATGAGGTACACGACTGAGGGGTCGTCCTCAAGCAACTGCTGCCCTTTCAATGCACGCATCCTGGCCATCCAGACTAGACGATCTCTCTGAAAGGGCAGAAAGAATCTGAGCGGGGTGTCGGCCACTTCTTCTTCATAGATCTGACACAAGGCCTTCAATGCCTTGCGAGCGACGACTTGGCAGGTGTCTTTGAATCTGTGCCCAGCAGCAGTGACACTCCATTCCACATGGTGCGGACTGGATCCAATGTATACAGTCATGACACACTTCTCTGTGTCATGCTTGATGAATTCACGACCATCATACTCTGGCTGGCTCCTGATTCTGAGGCGGACTGTGCATGCTCTCAGCAACTTGGGGAAACCATCTTCATTCTGGCAAAAGCTGGTTTGGCAACGGACCTCCATCTGACTTCTGAGAGGAGGAAAGGGGGAAAGCATTCTTGAAATGAAGGGATGAGAGCAAGAATTTTTTTTAGAAAATAGTTTTGACTCAAAAACTTTTGGATCAGGCTAAGGGTTACGTCCTGCGGCCAACCTAAAAGCTCTAATACCACCTGAAGCGCCCCAATCCTTTGGGACTCAAATGTGATACAATTACTAGTCCCAGGAGGCTAGTAAACACATTTATACAACAGATGATTTCAGATCTGCTTGAACGGGACAAACCTATAAAGGTGGCGATCAACTTTAAGAGTTGGTCCACAACTCGGGACATATCATCAGAGTGGGGCTAAAGCAGCCCAATATACGCAGCGAAGCAAATCAACGGTCCAACAGCCACAGGCAAGGTTGGGAACAGTCGTAACTCTTACTCGATCTCCTTTTTCTGAAAAAAAATAAATAAGCAAGAGTGAGTACAAACGTACTCAGCAGCCCACCTTCACCCGCGGAATGGGGAAATCAGATAGAATGCATGGAATATGTGGAGCTCAGGATATTTTGCAGAAACAGCAATATTTTATGCAGGGTTGTTTTGAAAAACATTTTGTATTTTGCCCACACAGTCAAAACAGACAAAACATTCCCCCTCCTTATCCTCCCGGTGCTCCCCAGCCTTCATAACCCTGGGGTTGGACCATACGAGTTCAGATTGAGTGACTGCCCACACAGTCTCGAGTGGTTGTACTTATCATGAGTACAGGTAGTGAAGGATGACAAACTGGTCCTTATATGAGGGGACAATCCTTCTACTCACGCCTAAACCAGCTGAGCCATCACCTTAGGCCCTCCCCTAAACTAGGGAGTCCCTGATCATCCCTACTCAAAGGTGATAAGGGTGAAAACCCTTCATCATACACATTTTGAAAAGCATTTTCTTTTGAAAACTCACACCTTTCCTCAAATCATTTGTAACAAATATATCAGGTATTGATTGCGGCAAGCGGCTGGGTGGCCATAATAACTTGTCTCAAAATCATATCATGCATAAAATAACAGGCTGAGGGTTGTGGTTGAAAAATCATAGGTAATTTATGCATCAAAGGGATCCAGTGAGCTTGTCGTGCTTATTCGGCAAAGGGGGAAGGGGAGCTCGCGGAACTGGCTTCTAGCTCCACTGCCTGGCGTAGACTTGCAGATCTGGCCTCCACGAGACGGCACGAACGCTCCGATAACTATGCAACATGAACAAGCAAACATACAAACAAGCAAGTATACCAACAAATATTTAGTATAGTGGTTAGAATAGAGATATATGGATGGGTAGAGTCTTGAGTAGAATCTGTGTCATGTGGTGTTGAGATACTACTAGTGGTGGAGCGGAGGTGCTTACCAGGAGGGTGGACTGGAGGCGAAGCGACACTATGTGTGTAGCCGGCAGAGCAGAGTAACTGAGTGGGTGGGGTGTTTGCCTTGGCTGAGGGTGTTGAGTGTGTGTGGAGAGGGAGAGGGTAGCTGGGTGTATTTATAACTGGGTGTATGTGGTGTAGCACAGTGAAGTTCACTGTTGGTGAGAATAGTGACGAATGAATCGTCTGACTTAGTATGAACAGGAGAGTTATAGGCAGAATATGGGACAAGAGTATTTTGGGATTTTTCTGGAACATGAACCATGCTTAAGGGATGACATGGTTGGATAGGGAATAATTCGATAAGAATTTAGAAACAAGAATTATTGGAATCGGAGTTTAGAAGCCTGGTTCGAAGGAATCTCAAAGTTAAGCATGCTCAACTTGGAGAAACCTGGGATGGGTGACCAGATGGGAAGTTCCCTACTGGAATGAAAATCACAGTCACCAGAGTTCGTATGACTGGAATATGGGTCTGGCTGGTCTTAGGTGGACTGGACAACATGATGGATGAGTAGTTGAAATTTGGGGCGATCGGATGATCAATCAATAGTAACGGTGAATAGTAATGGTAAATAGTGACGGTAAATAGTGACGGTAAATAGTAACGGTAAATAGTGATGGTGAATAGTTCGTATGAACGAACGATGAACGATGGATAGGAACTATGAACGAACGATGAACGATCGAATGATTGAACGAACGAACGATCGAAATTTCGGCAGCATAACGGCAGAAAAAAGATTATTTGGACGAACGAACGGACGAACGATCGAATGATCGGACGAACGGACGAACGAACCATGAACGATCGGACGAACGATCGAACGATCGGATGAATGATTGGAATTTCGGTAGCATAACGGCAGGAAAAAGATTATTTGGACGAACGAACGAACGAACGATCGAACGATCGGACGAACGGACGAACGAACCATGAACGATCGGTCGAACGATCGTACGATCGGACGAACGAACGAACAAACTAAGAACAGGGGGACGAACGATCGAAGAACGATCGAACGATCCTTGTGCTAGTGTGTGCTTGTGTGGGAACATGGAGTGGGTGTGTGTGGGGGGGAAGAGAGTTGCCATGAAATGGCTTGGGGTGGGATGAGAGGAGGCCCTTGCCCCTCTATTTATAGCCATGGTGGGGGGATTAGGGGGAGGGATGAGAGGATTAGTGGGAGGATGAGAGGATTATGGGAGATTAGCATGTATTTGTCTTGTATAAGTGTAATTAGCTTGTAGAGCTCACCGTATGACACTGGAGGCATACATATATGTATGAGCATAAGGAAAGTTATGAAGAAAATATTTATAGGGACTTGAAAAATGATTCTGAAGGTATTTCTCAAGAGGAAAATACTTGGAGATATATCGGTGGAATATTTGAGCAGTATTTCTGAAAGAGTTTGAGGGTGATCACTGGGGGAATATTTGTAGGATATTTTGAGGGGGATTTTAGAGAGAATATAGACCACTATAATTTTATTTATTGATATCAACTTGCAAACAAACATTTTGAAATGAAATTTGGAATTCATTTTGAATTTAGAGCGAGTTTGAGAAAATTTCAAGATTTGAATTTTTGGGATGCTACATAAATACAGACTAGTCAATCCTTAGGTTTCAATAAAGTAATATGGGACGATGAATTATAAAGTAAGTAGGACATAATAGGTTAGAGGACACTTGCCTTCACCAGGTTGTTACTCAGGAAGATCTTCGGTAACACACTCAGGAACCACGGGCTGCTCGTTGTCTAAACAAAGCAATCATGCATTCAATACATTTGGATAAAGACAAAGAAACAATACGCCAGACATATACAAACAAGTGAACACATGCTCGAAAGAACAGAAAAACACGAGAGGTAGACTTAGGTTCTAGGGTGGACTAATACACCTAGAGGTTCGTGAATCTCTAAGTATTACTCATCTCAATAGATTGCATAACTTAATTCCATTTATCTTAATGAGACACAAAAAATTATATCAGGGATAGATTCATACATTACATATTATTAATCTCATAAAGTTAAGCATCTAATTACCATTATGCGCTGTTTGGATCCTTGGAATTAAATTCCATTCTAATAATAGTACTTTTAGCAAAGATCAACTAAGTGAATATGGATTTATGTGAAATATATTTGTATACTACTATTAGCAATATGTGGTTGATATTTATGTGCTACATTTCTACTATAGAGGAGTGAGTCGAAGAGCGTTTTATAAGTTGTAGAGTGGAAACATATTCTATTGATACATAAAATTATTTCTCGCACTTCACCCCATAAATTTGAGATAGGCTTATATCTGAGCTTTAGAAAGTTGTGGAATGTCTAATTCCAAGCCAAATAAACTACTTTATTAAGTAAATTCTAATTCCAACTAGATGAATAGATCCAAACGGCCGATTATGGTTTTTCCCTTTTTTAATAAATGAATCACTACTCTATATGCACCTATAGCCTAGGCATAAAATTACTACATGCAGACAGTGAATGGTTATAATTTAAACAAATAGAGAATAATATTACGAACATTTTGCAATTTGAATCACTTAATTTGGAGTTCATATGAAAAAGATATGAAATAAACAAGTTTTGGAATTCAAAATACAAAACTAGGTATAATTCTGCGTTTAACTAAAAGGTTAGGATTCTTTCTGCAAAATTATAAGGGCCTGCGCGCGAAACTGAGGAACAGTGGGTTGATTCTTACAAAGTCGAGGGTCTCTTTAGCAAATCTACCACGCGAAGGGGTATCGGCTAGTCTCGACCGCACGATCGCAGACCAACGGCCAGGATTAGATCTGAGAGTGAGCATGCGCACGGACACGAGCGCGGGCTGACAAGCTGCCCAGGGATGTCAGCGACCTAGGTGCGAGGCGGACTGACCGGTCGGGCCTAGCTGCTGAGTGCGAGCGAGAGCGCGCACGCGAGCGACCGGATCCAAATCGAACAGTTAGGATTAAATCTGGTTTAATTGAAGTTGATCCGCCAGATCTCAGGTGGACGTCTAAGATCTGATGGCGAGCTCGAGCTAGGGTTGCCAGGCTGCCCACGGCGCCGCCGCCCGACTCCTCGGCGAAGTTTCTCCGGAGGCGAGGGCACGACCACGGGGAGGGTCTAAGGCACTGGGAAAGGACTCAGGTGAGCACAGGGTGACACGGCGGACTCGGTCGTGGGCACGACATCGAGGCACCAAAAGGCACGGTCTACCGCGGAGGGCCCCGATGGCGCGCACTTCAACTTTGGTGAGCGATTACGCATGCACAGGGGCAGGGAATCGGAAATCAGAGGCGTGGAGAGCTGGGTTACCTTCAGAGAGGGCTCTAGGGCGCTTGAACGGTGGCTGGGACATGACGAAGTCTCAGGTCGATGGTGGCAGCCTTCGGCTGCACGGTGAAGGTCCGATGAACGTGAACCGAGAGAATTAGAGGGGTTGGGGGCAAACCAGAGGGTGTCTCGCGTTGCTGGTGAGGAGGCGGAGCTCACTGGGGCAACGGACGTGACAGAAGCTCGACGACGGCCATAGAACGGACGGTGGACCACGGCGGAGCTCCACAGGTGTGCGTGCGGTGCGAGAGAGAGAGGTGTGAGGGGGGTCTATTGGGGCGCAACTGAGCGAGTGGGAGCGGGCTCCAGAAAGAGGTTGGGCGCGTGGGGGAGTGGCCGAGAAACGCGTGTCGTGGGTGCATCCACGGCGGGGAGTGCGGGCGGGAGGTTAGGGAAGGGGAGGTGGCTGACAGGTGGGGTCCACGAGCCAGCGAGGGCGGTCAGCGCTGACAGAGCGGGCCCACCGGGCAGAGAGGGGGAGCGAGCGCGTGCGCAAAAGAACCGGCGCCGACAAACCGGCCCCACCGGGCAACGGGAGGGAGAGAGGGCGCGGACGCGGGTTGTCGCTGACAGATGGGACCCACCTCTCAAGCGACGCGGGCGCCTGCGGCCGGGCTAGGCTAGGCTGGGCTAGGTCGAAATCTGTTTTCCTTTTTCCCTGGAATTTCTAATTACTTTTCCTTTTTTATTTTCTCTCTGGATTTCAATTCAAATTCAAATTCAAACAATTTCAAACACATGCATCAAATAAAAGAATAATTTAGGCTCAGCATGATGCAACATTTCATGACTCACATAGGTTTTGATAAAAATAAATAGTTAACCCCTCACCTAATTGACTTAACTCTAATCAAAAGGAAGAGAGAGGAAGTCTAGAGAGAGACAAGAGGTAACACAATTTGGTAGTCATTTAGAGAAGAAATTTTATACCCCAAATTCAGGGTGTTACAATCTGTAAAGCCCTAAAATTTGTATAAAGTAAAAAATAATAAAATAAATAAATACATGGATTTACATAAAAGTGTTTTGGGAATTATTTATTTTCCCTTTTCTTTGTGCATACTCAATTAAGGGAAATAAAGTAGTCAAATAACAAATAAATAAATATAGAAATATGCATCTCATGATGAGGTTCTTGTAATTGTGCATTGGTGTTTAAATTCGCGAGGCAAGTTTAAGTTTAAAAAATATAACAAAGTATATTATAATTAAATAAATAATAGGTGTTATCTTTATATTGGAATTTTTGTTGGATATTTGGAAAGCTGAAGTTCTAAGAGCACCTAGAGGGAGGGTGAATAGGTGATCCTGTAAAATTCAACACTAATAGCCACATAACTTAGTTATGAAAGTTAGAACGGCTAAGTAGCTTGAAATGAGCTCTTGTGAACACAGACAATCAAAGAGAAAGCACACAAGAGGCACGCGATTTTATCCCGTGGTTCGGCCAAGTAACACTTGCTAACTTCCACGTTGTGGCGTCCCAATGGACGAGGGTTGCACTCAACCCCTTTCAAGTGATCCGATGATCAACTTGAATACCACGGTTTTTCCTTTCTTAGTCTTTCTCCTGTTTGCAAGGAATCTCCACAATTTGGAGCCTCTCGCCCTTACAATGATGATCACAAAAGAAGCACAGAAGTAAGGGAGGGGAGAGCAACACACACAAGACTCAAATCCACAGCACAATCACGCACACAAGTCACAACTCGAGCTCAAAACACAACGCACGGAGTTCACAACTCAAATGAAGCTCAAGTCACTATCTCAAAGAATCAAATGCGTGAAGTTGGAGTATTAGAGTCCTAGAATATTTCTTGTAAGCTTGTGTAGTTCCTCCATACACCTAGGGGTCCCTTTTATAGCCCCAAGGCAGCTGGGAGCCGTTTAAGATCAACAAGGAAGGCTATCCTTGCCTTCTGTCGAGTGGTGCACCGGACAGTCTGGTGCGCCACCGGACAGCCACTGTAGACGGTCTGGTGCCGATCTCCTTTCTTTTCTGGTGCAGACGACCATTGCACCTCTGGGCCAGTTGGCGCACCGGACACTGTCCGGTGCACACTAGACAGTCCGGTGCCCCCTACTGACCATTGGTGCGGGCCACGCGTCGCCCGCGGATTGCGCGGCCGACCGTTGCGCTTGCGACCGTTGGCTCACCGGACAGTCTGGTGCACCACCGGACAGTCCGGTGAATTATAGTTGTATGCCGCCAAACTTTTCCTGAGAGCGGCCAGTTCACAGGAAACCAGCCTGGCGCACCGAACGCTGTCCGGTGCACCACCGGACAGTCTGGTGTGCCAGACTGAGCTGTGCTTCGGCTGCACATAGCCAGTCTTTTGCAATCCTTTTCTTTTCTTCTTTTCTCTGTTTCTAACACTTAGATAACTTCATTAGTATTCAAAAGCAAACGTACTAAGTCCAGAAACATACCTGATGTCTTGATTTGCACTTCTTCAATCTTTGGCACATTTAGAACCTAGAGAATATGTGTTGGGCACTTAATCACCAAAACATTATAGAAGTGGCCCATAGGCACATTTCCCTTTCAATCTCCCTCTTTTTGGTGATTTATGCCAACACCACAAAAAGCAATCAATATAAGTGCAATATCAATGCAAAAGAGGACCAAATTGTTTTTGACTCTAATTTGGCATATTTGGATCATTCTTTGTCACCACTTGGTTTGTTTTTGCAAATAAAATTCATTTTCCTATCTCTAAGTCAAACACACTTGTTTGGTCACAAAGAGAGATAATGCAAGAGTGAAATTGATCAAGTGCCAAAAACTCCCCCTTTTTCTCATAATCAAAATTCTCCCCTACAAGAGACCAAATTTTGCAATAAGAGTATTTTGAACAAATCAAAAGTTCTAACTCAATTATTTTCAAAATTCAAAAGTTGGTAGCTGATCCATTTGCTTTGGCCTTAATTTCTCCCCCTTTGGCATTAAGCACCAAAACAGGATCATTTTTGGCCCTTTAACCCCATGCCTCACCAAAATTGTCAATTAAGAGCAAAAGAGCAATAAGAGCATAAGTATGAACTTGGAATTAAATACACAAATACCGGAGTGCAGTGGAAGTCTTTGCATGGTCCAAGTTCACCTTTCCCTTTCAATGCACATTTGAGACTAAATCAAGTATACTCAAACACACAGGTTAGTCTCAAAGGGTCAAGTTGTAGCACAGCTCCCCCTAAATATGTGCATCATTCACACATGGACTTGTAAGGTCCGAGGATTCCTTGCACAACTTGAGCACCATAAATAAGCAACAAATTACATAAATGTATAAAGTAACATGATTAAAGGCATAGAACACATGTATGCTATAGATCAATCCAAGTTACGCGAATCTAAGACATTGAGCTCACTATGCAACCTGCAAAAGGTTTTCTCATCAAATGGCTTGGTAAAGATATCGGCTAGCTGGTTCTCGGTGCTAACATGGTACACCTTGATATCTCCCTTTTGCTGGTGGTCTCTCAAAAAGTGATGACAGATGTCTATGTACTTAGTACGGCTGTGTTCAACAGGATTATCCACTATGCGGATTGCACTCTCATTGTCACATAGGAGTGGGACTTTGCTCAGATTGTAGCCAAAGTCCCTGAGGGTTTGCCTCATCCAAAGTAGTTGCGCGCAACACTTTCCTGCGGTAACATACTCGGCCTCAGCGGTGGATAGGGCAACAGAGGTTTGCTTCTTTGAACTCCAAGACACTAGAGACCTTCCTAGGAATTGGCACGTCCCTGATGTACTCTTCCTATCAACCTTGCATCCAGCATAATCGAAGTCTGAATATCCAATCAAGTCAAAGGTAGACCCCTTTGGATACCAGATCCTGAAGCAAGGCGTAGCAACTAAATACCTAAGAATTCGCTTAACGGCCACAAGGTGACATTCCCTGGTGTCGGATTGAAATCTAGCACACATGCATACACTAAGCATAATGTCTGGTCTACTAGCACATAAGTAAAGCAAGGAACCTATCATAGACCGGTATGCCTTTTGATCAACAGACTTACCTCCTTTGTTGAGGTCGACATCCCCGTCGGTTCCCATCGGTGTCTTCGCGGGCTTTGCGTCCTTCATCCCAAACCTCTTGAGAAGGTCTTGATTGTACTTCGTTTGGGAGAGGAAGGTGCCATCCTTGAGTTGCTTCACTTGGAACCCAAGGAAGTAGGTCAACTCGCCCATCATCGACATCTCAAACTTTTGAGTCATCACCCTGCTAAACTCTTCACAAGACTTTTGGTTAGTAGAACCAAATATTATGTCATCGACATAAATTTGGCACACAAAAAGATCACCATCACAAGTCTTAGTGAAAAGAGTGGGATCGACTTTCCCAACCTTGAAAGCATTAGCAATTAAGAAATCTCTAAGGCATTCATACCATGCTCTTGGGGCTTGCCTAAGTCCATAGAGCGTCTTAGAGAGCTTAAACACATGGTCGGGGTACCTGTCATCCTCAAAGCCAGGGGGTTGTTCCACATAAACTTCCTCCTTGATTGGCCCATTGAGGAAAGCGCTCTTCACATCCATTTGAAACAACCTGAAAGAGTGGTGAGTGGCATAGGCTAATAATATTCGAATAGACTCTAGCCTAGCCACAGGAGCAAAAGTCTCCTCGAAATCCAAACCTGCAACTTGGGCATAACCTTTTGCCACAAGTCGAGCCTTGTTTCTTGTCACCACCCCGTGCTCGTCTTGCTTGTTGCAAAACACCCACTTGGTTCCCACAACATTTTGCTTGGGACGTGGCACCAAGCTCCAAACTTCATTCCTCTTGAAGTTGTTGAGCTCTTCCTGCATGGCCAACACACAGTCTGGATCCTGCAAGGCCTCTTCTACCCTAAAAGGCTCAATAGAGGAGACAAACGAGTAATGCTCACAAAAATTAGCTAAACGTGAGCGAGTTGTTACTCCCTTGCTTATGTCACCCAGAATTTGATCGATGGGGTGATTTCTTTGGATCATCGCTCGGACTTGAGTTGGAGGGGCCAGTGGTGCTTCTTCCTCCATAACTTGTTCTTCTTGTGCTCCCCCTTGATCACGCGCTTCTTCTTGAGGAACCTGTCCATCATCTTGAGTTGGGGGATGCTCTATTGTTGAGGAAGAAGGCTGATCTTGCTCCTGTTGTTCCTGTGGTTGCACATCTCCAATCGCCATCTGTGCATTGTGGTCGTTGGAACATCATCTTCATCTATGTCATCAAGATCAAATTGCTCTCTTGGAGATCCATTAGTCTCATCAAATACAACATCGCTAGAGACTTCAACCAAACCCGATGATTTGTTGAAGACTCTATACGCCTTTGTATTTGAGTCATACCCTAGTAAAAACCCTTCTACAGCTTTGGGAGCAAATTTAGAGTGTCTACCTTTCTTCACCAAAATGTAGCATTTGCTCCCAAATACACGAAAGTAAGAGACATTGGGTTTGTTACTGGTAAGAAGTTCATAGGAGGTCTTCTTGAGGAGGCGATGCAGATATAGCTAGTTTATGGCGTGCCAGGCTGTGTTCACAGCTTCCGACCAAAACCGCTCGAGTGTCTTGAACTCTCTAAGCATCGTCCTCGCCATGTCGATAAGCGTCCTGTTCTTCCTCTCTACCACACCGTTTTGCTGTGGTGTATAGGGAGCGGAGAACTCGTGCTTGACGCCTTCCTCCTCAAGATACTCCTCCACTTGCAGATTCTTGAACTCGGACCCATTCTCGCTCCTTATCTTTTTCACCTTGAGCTCAAATTCATTTTGAGCCCTCCTTAGAAAGCATTTTAGGGTCCCTTGGGTTTCTGATTTATCCTGCAAAAAGAACACCCAAGTGAAGCTGGAAAAATCATCAACAATTACTAGACCATACTTACTTCCCCCGATGCTAAGGTAGGCGACAGGTCCGAAGAGGTCCATGTGAAGAAGCTCCAGTGGTCTTAATGTTGTCATCACATTCTTGTTGTGATGAGTGCTTCCCACCTGTTTCCCTGCCTGACAAGCTGCACAAGGTCTATCTTTTTCGAAACATACATTGGTTAGTCCTAATACATGTTCTCCCTTTAGAAGTTTATGAAGGTTCTTCATCCCAACATGTGCTAGACGGTGATGCCACAGCCAGCCCATACTAGTCTTAGCTATTAAGCATGCATCTAGATCGGCCTCCTCTTTCAAAAAATCAACTAAGTAGAGTTTGTCGTCTAGTACACCCTTAAACGCTAATGAACCATCACTCCTTCTAAAGACAGATACATCTATATTGGTAAATAGACAATTATAACCCATGTTACATAATTGACTCACAGACAATAAGTTGTACCCGAGCGATTCAACTAAGGACACATTGGATATAGAATGCTCAGATGAAATGGCTATCTTTCCCGATCCTTTAACCTTGCCTTGGTTCCCATATCCAAAGATGATCGAATCTTGGGAATCCTTGTTCTTGACGTAGGAGGTGAACATCTTCTTCTCCCCCGTCATGTGGTTTGTGCATCCGCTGTCGATAATCCAGCTTGAGCCCCCGGATGCATAAACCTGCAAGGCAATTTACACTTGGGTTTTAGGTACCCAACTCTTGTTGGTCCTACAAGGTTAGTCACAATAGCCTTTGGAACCCAAATACAAGTCTTGTCTTCCTTGCATTTGGATCCCAACTTTCTAGCAACTACTTTTTCATTCTTACATAAGAGCGCAAATGAAGTATTGCAAGCATGGTAAATGGTAGAAGGCTCATTACATACTCTCCTAGGCACATGATGCACAACATGATTTTTCCTAGGCCTACTTCTACCATGCACAAAAGTAGAGCTAGAGGTAAACATAGTATGTGAATCAAAAGCATTATGATCATAATTCCTATGAGCATTCCTAGAATATTTTCTATTACACATGTAGGCATGACACTTTTGAAAACTACTAGCCATAGGAGCCTTCCCTTTCTCCTTGTTGAGAACGGGAGCCTTTTGGCTTGTTAAGTTCTTGGTTTCCTTTTGAAAACCAAGTCCATCCTTAATAGAAGGGTGTCTACCAATTGTGTAGGCATCCCTAGCAAATTTTAATTTATCAAAATCAATTTTGCAAGTCTTAAGTTAAGCATTAAGACTTTCCACCTCATCATTTAGTTTAGCAATAGAAATAAGATGTTCATTACATGCATCAACATCAAAGTCCTTACCTCTATTACAAATACTAACATGCTTTACACATGAACTAGAATTATTAACTATTTCTAGCTTAGTAGTTAATTCATCATTTAAACTCTTTAAACTAGATACAGTTTCATGGCAAGCAGATAACTCAGAAGATAGCCTTTCATTCCTCTTAATCTCTAAGGCAAAAGGTTTTTGCACACTAACAAATTTATCATGCTCCTCATATAAGATATCCTCTTGTTTTTCTAACAATCTATCCTTTTCATTTAAAGCATCAATTAATTCATTGATTTTATCTACTTTAGCTCTATCTAAACCCTTAAATAAATCAGTATAATCTACTTCATCATCACTAGAATCATCATCGCTAGAAGTAGTGTACTTAGGGGTATCTCAAACACTTACCTTCTTTTCCTTGGCCATGAGGCAAGTGTGGCGTTCGTTGGGGAAGAGTGAAGATTTGTTGAAGGTCGAGGCTGCCAGTCCTTCATCATCGGAGTTGAATGAAGAGCAGTCTGAGTCCCATTCTTTGCCAAGGTGTGCCTCGCCCTTCGCCTTCTTGTAAATCTTCTTCTTCTCCCTCTTCCCATGCTTTTCTTGTTCCTGGTCATCATCATTATCGGGGCATTACGCTATGAAATGACCAGTCTTACTGCATTTAAAACAGGAGCGCTTTCTCTTTGCATTGTTCTTGTTGGGGTACTCCTTGCGTCCTTTCAGTGCGGTCTTGAAGCGCTTGATGATTAGGGCCATCTCTTATTCGTTTAGCCCGGCAGCCTCAACTTGTGCCACCTTGCTTGGTAGCGCCTCCCTGTTGCTAGTTGCTTTGAGAGCAATGGGTTGAGGCTCGTAGATGGGTTGAGGGCCATTAAGAGCATCATCCACGTATCGCGCTTCCTTTACCATCATACGCCCACTCACGAATTTTCTGAGTATCTCCTCAGGCGTCATCTTGGTGTACCTGGGGTTTTCACGAATGAGATTGACAAGATGGGGGTCAATTACCGTGAATGACCTTAGCATAAGTTGGACGACGTCGTGGTCCATCCATCTTGTGCTTCCATGGCTTCTAATCTTGTTGATGAGGGTCTTGAGCCTGTTGTAGGTTTGTGTTGGCTCCTCTCCCCTGATCATCACAAATCTTCCCAGTTCGCCTTCCACCAACTCCATTTTGGTGATCATGGTGGTGTTGTTTCCCTCATGCGATATCTTGAGGGTGTCCCATATTTGCTTGGCGTTGTCCAAGCCGCTCACCTTGTTGTATTCATCCCTGCACAAAGATTCTAGCAAAATAGTAGTAGCTTGTGCATTCTTATGAATTTGCTCGTTTATGAAAACGGGATTGTCAGTACTATTAAAATGCATTCTGTTTTCAACAATCTCCCAAATACTAGGATGGAGAGAAAATAAGTGACTACACAATTTATGACTCCAAAAAGAGTAATCTTCTCCATCAAAGTGTGGAGGTTTCCCAAGTGGAATTGATAGCAAATGAGCATTAGAATTAAATGGAATACGAGAATAATCAAATGAATAGTTTTGATTCATCGGTTTCTTCTTTGATGAGGAGTCATCGTCATCGTCGTGTGGTGAAGAAGATGAGGCATCACTGTCGTAGTAGATGATCTTCTTGATGTGCCTCTTCTTCTTCTCGTCCTTCTTCTTGTGACTCGAGCCAGAGTCAGTGGGTTTGTTGTCTCTTGGCTCGTAGAAGATGGACTCCTTCTCTTTGTCGTTGACCACCATCCCCTTTCCCTTAGGATCCATCTCTTCGGGCGATTAGTCCCTTACGTGAAGAGAACGACTCTGATACCAATTGAGAGCACCTAGAGGGGGTGAGTAGGTGATCCTGTAAAATTCAACACTAATAGCCACATAACTTAGTTATGAAAGTTAGAACGGCTAAGTAGCTTGAAACGAGCTCTTGTGAACATAGACAATCAAAGAGAAAGCACACAAGAGACACGCGATTTTATCCCGTGGTTCGGCCAAGTAACACTTGCCTACTTCCACGTTGTGGCGTCCCAATAGACGAGGGTTGCAGTCAACCTCTTTCAAGTGATCCGATGATCAACTTGAATACCAAGGTTTTTCCTTTCTTAGTCTTTCTCCTGTTTGCGAGGAATCTCCACAACTTGGAGCCTCTCGCCCTTACAATGATGATCACAAAAGAAACACAGAAGTAAGGGAGGGAAGAGCAACACACACAAGACTCAAATCCACAGCACAATCATGCACACAAGTCACAACTCGAGCTCAAAACACAACGCACGGAGTTCACAACTCAAATGGAGCTCAAGTCACTATCTCAAAGAATCGAATGCGTGAAGTTGGAGTATTAGAGTCTTAGAATGTTTCTTGTAAGCTTGTGTAGCTCCTCCATGCGCCTAGGGGTCCCTTTTATAGCCCCAAGGCAGCTGGGAGCCATTTAAGATCAATAAGGAAGGCTATCCTTGCCTTCTGTCGAGTGACACACCGGACAGTCTGGTGCGCCACCGGACAGTCACTGTAGACGGTCCGGTGCTGTAAGACCCAAAATTAGTAGAGAAAAAAAATATATAAACAAAGTATCATAATGCTTTGGAAATTGGGAAAATAAGAAAATGATGAGGAAAAGGATTTTTCTTTTAAAGGAAACCATTTATACATCCCATGAAATAAATAACAAGGAGAATAAAACTTAAATTAGTAATATTAAAATAATATGGTTTATAATCACCTTTGGATTTCAATTAATACATTTGAAAAAAATCTGAAAACTAAAATAGAAGTATAAATTTGAATTTGGAATAGAAAATAGAAAATAAAAAGAGAAGGGAAGAATCAAGAAAAATATTACATAAAATAAAAATCAGAATAAACATCCTTCACACTTATATTATTAAATTATACCATTCAAACTGAGGACAAGTTATTCACAAAAGTTTGAATTTAAACTTGAACTCAAATTGGATTTGAAAATGAAGAAAAGAAAATAGAAAAGGAAAAATAGAAAGAAAAAGGAAAAAGAATAAAACCTGTTGTTGGGCCGCAACCTGGAATTCGGCCCACTAACCCTTTCTCGCCGCGCGGCCCAACTTCGCCCCCCCCCCCCCCCCGCCGCGCCGCACTCACTCGCTGACATGTGGGGCCCCTGCCCAGTCTCTCTCACCCGCGCTCCGCTACTCTGGACCGATGACACGCGGGTCCCGCTGCTCACTTCACCTCCCCGCGCGCGGTCACTTACATGTGGGACCCACTTGTCGGGTTCGTCCTCTTCGATCGACCGAAACGACCTCCGCGCGATCGCTGGCGGACTCCGCGCTCGGGCACGTAGTAATCGGTGCTTCCGTTGCTCCCTGGGCTATAAAAGATGACCGCCGTGATCCCCCACCCTCATCTCATCCAATTGTACCCACATCCGAGCACCGTGGTGAACCAAGAGTTGCCGCCAACAGCAAACCCACGATTCACCGGTGTTCGGCTCGCGGGAAGCTTGGGAGCGTCTCTTCTAGGGCTGCCGCAAGTCGGGGGTGCCCTGCCGTGGTTCGGGAGCGTCTGGGGGTGGCTTAATTGCTCATCGGAGTTACTCCGCCGCCGCGGAGCCTTGCTGTGTCGTGGGCAGGGATCACCGCGGCACAATTGAAGGTAACGGCACCTTTGTGACACTCGCCCTTCCCTCTGCATCGTGTAGCATCTCTCTGGGGTCCGATTGGGGCACCAGGGTCGCCAGGGCTCTGCACGCCGGCGTGAACTCCGCCGTTGGCCAGGGAGCGCCGCCGTGGTTGTGCGGGAGATAGAAGACGGCTCCCGTGCCGTCGGATGCGTTTAGGACGGTGAGGATTAGATCGGTGAATAACCCTTCGCTTGAGCAGATCGTGACCGTAGATCTATTCCTCAACGGTTAGAAAGGACTCTGGGGTATTTAAATCCGGGCCGCCCGCTGTTGATCCGACGGTCGGGAGCGCATACCGCTTCGCGGATGGCTCCGTCTAATCTGATCCGTTGGGAACGGATCGGACGGCTGGAATTAACCGATACCCTTTCGCCGAGCCATAATTGCAAAAGAGCCCCCGAAGTATTTAGATATCAACCCGCAGTCCGCGGTACAGAATTCTGAGTCTTAGGTTTATTTGCGCAGAGACCCCTGCACTTTTCAGTAAATGAGGCCCAGTCCAGAACTCGTTTAAATGGAATAAATTAATTAGAAATTAGATTTCTAATACAAAAATAATTGCTAGAACTTAGATAATTCATAGAAAATTCATTTTAGCTCCAAATTGAACCATTCCAGTTTCTAAAATTTTGTAATAATATTCTTCATCATTTTGTGCCTCTGTTTTGGCATGAAAGGCTCATTTAAATTTATCTAATACTTAATCTTGTATTAAACACATAAAACATTAGAAAATCCATAACTTAAAATCTATAACTCCAAAATTAATGATTCCTGTTCCTATGATCTTATTTTAATATGTATATTATTAATATGTATTTTGTTCTTATGTTTGGTGTAATGTTAATTTTGCCTATACCATGTATGTTTGTATTGCTACGACTAGTGCGAGGTCACGTGTCACCTGAAGATCATCCTGGTACCTGGAATCTCAAGGCCCAGGCAAGTTGTGCCCTTGATCACTTCTTTTACCCACTCATGTTCTAATTAATCATAATGATCTGCATAGGTTAATTTTGATGGGACCCAATAGGATACCATAGTTTGTCTATCTTTATACCTTGTTTACCACTGAACTTTCTGGGTAGTACTTGCTAGTGCTATATGTGGTTTTGGGTATGAAGATTACACTATTCATGATTATACTTTTGTTATCAGTTGTTATTCACTGTTCATGATAAGATCATTATGTTAATTGGAACATGGAGAACCACCCGGGAAAACAGTGCTACCACAAGGGTGGAATGGGACGCCCTTGGCTGATTAATTAGGAAAGCTAGTGGAAGACTACCTTACCCGAAAGGGGCAAGGGCAGTAGGGGAGTGGTCAGTGTAGGGAGGCCCTCGGGAGGATTTTGCTGCGATGGCGGTCCTGCAAGGGATTCCTGCACTGGAACTTCCTATAAACTGTAGCGGGTTTTCTGAAGCTAGTGGAACTTTGTAAAGGCCTCGTAATGTTACCCTGCCTCGCCTCCTCGGTAGAGGTGTATGGGATTGGCCGTCTCTTGGCAGATGGGTAACATGACTTGTGGGTAAAGATGCGCAACCTCTGCAGAGTGTAAAACTGGTATACTAGCCGTGCTCACGGTCAAGAGCAGCTCGGACACTCACATGATTAATCTATGGAACTTAAATTCAATTTGTCATATGCATTGCATCGCGGGTGATGTTGTTACTTCTGTTCTACTATTTAATTGGGTTGGTATTTACTTATACTTAGTAATGGCTAATAAAATTTTGAACAACTTTAAAAGCAATGCTCAGCTTCAGCCATCCTCTTTGGTAAGCCTTACACTTCACATGAGCTCCCACCTTTGGCGAGTTCATACACATTATTCCCCACAACTTGTTGAGCGATGAACGTATGTGAGCTCACTCTTGCTGTCTCACACCCCCACAGGTCAAGAACAGGTACCACAGGATGAAGCGCTTGGAGGATGCTGCGATGAGTTCGTGAGAGGTCTAGGTCGTCGTCTCCCAGTCAACTTTGGGTTGCTGGACCGTTGTCTCCTTATAATGTAATTATTTATTTTGTATAGAACTCCTGTTATATATAAAGATGTGACATTCGATCCTGTGCCACTATACATCATATGTGTGAGACTTGGTCCCAGCATACCTGGTGTTTATGTTAGCGCCCGGGTTTTGGATCCCTAAAATCCGGGTGTTACAGAAGTGGTATCAGAGGAATGTTGACTGTAGGACGAAACCTAGATAGAACTGGACAACCATTGTCTACTTACCTTTGCTACTCTGATTCTTTTCTAAACTTCTCTTAATCTTTCTCATCTATTTCCGCTTTACTCTGATTATTCTTACCTTTTCTTTTCTAAAGACAAAAATGGATTTCACACTTTGAAATCCGTACCTAAAGTGACTTTAGGAATAGGAGACCTAATCCTAGGAACAAAAACAAAACTATTTTATAAGTGTTTATGTATTTGAATGTTTGCTCTTATGAAATATGTCTGATTTGGATCTCTGTTTGAGTGTGATGAGTTGTGGAATAATGTCCACAATTGCATCTGCATACACACATAGGTATAAAAATATACTTATAAAATAACTAGACAACCTAGATTGTCCCCATTGGAACATATCTAGCTTAAGAGATTTATCTTATCCTAAAAGCTCTCATTCTAACCAATTCATCTTATCTTAAAAGATTCTCCCTTATCTTAACAGATCCATCTTATCTCGAAAAAGATTCTAACCTTTCGTACCAAATCTAACTAACCTCAAAAGATTTTAACTTATCCTTATGGATTCATCTTATCCTAACCTCTTCACCTATCTCCTCCTAAAGTAACAACCATGATCTAATTAATGAGATCTTATCTAGTTTATTCTAATCCTATCAAATCTATTATGATCAAGCCTATAGGGATCACTCAAACAGGATTGGCTAATGCTGAGGAAATACATTAAACTCTACTCCTATAGAACATATCTTAACTTAGTTCACTCTGTATTAAAATAAAATGAATAAAATGAGAATGACAGACCAAATTGGCCATATGCAACTACCTTAACCATTTGATAGTTGCATAACCCCTCGATTTTAACCTAGAAAGAGATTCTAACCTACCTACATCATATAATCCATCCTATCCCAAAAGATTCTAACATGTATCCTACCCTAGTAGATCTATCTGACCTAAACTAGTCTAACCTAGTCATATCCAACCTAATCTAAATTTTATCTAATCTATTATGATCTAATCTAGAGTAAGCTACTTAATGCTGGTACACAAGATAAGGCCATACTCCTAAATCACTTAAGCCTAATTTGGGGACTTATATCAACTTGGTCATACACAAACAACTCGACCTATATAACAAGTTACATAACTTACCCAATCAAAAGAGTCTTAATGGATTACATAATCTATCAACCACCACCTGACATCAAACCAGATTTTGACCTACATCATGTAGTCTATCTCACCCATATATATCCCTCATCTTGACAGATTCTATCCCACCCTTGGATATTCACCTTATATGATTGGTTACCCCAATCTGGACATAAAACAAAGATTAAGCCCTACCAAAGAATCTATAGATTATAACCAACTACTAGCTTATTCATTCCGCTTATTGAATAATTTCCTTTGCAAAACTATTACCATGTGCCTCTAACTTTCATGGTCAATACCAGGAAAGGAAAGATTATCACGTAAACAGCAAACAGAAATGAATCCTCCAAATCCTCCACCTGTTGAGATCGATCAAATGGTTGCTACCCAAAGACTGGTAATACAACAATTAACAGACCTGGTGACCGAGATGCAAAATCAGATAAGACAACAACGCGAGGAAATACGTCAGGCCCGCCAAGAAATAAGGCAAGCACGGTTGGAGAGACAACAACAACAACCTCTACCGCCACCACCAGCTCCACCAAGCTACATAGATATAAATTATGATGATTTGTAAGGTCTAGATGTTACTTTAGTTAGTAGATGATATGATATTATTCTAGAAGGAATAATAAGGTCTATTGACCCTATGTTTTGTTAAAGAATTATACCTCATGCTGAGATTTCTTTGTTTGTGCATATGTTCCGAGAACAATATGAGCATACACCCCTTTTATTACTAATCTCGAGGACGAGATTATTTTTAAGGGGGGTAGGATTTGTAAGACCCAAAATTAGTAGAGAAAAAAAAATATAAACAAAGTATCATAATGCTTTGGAAATTGGGAAAATACGAAAATGATGAGGAAAAGGATTTTTCTTTTAAAGGAAACCATTTATACATCCCATGAAATAAATAACAAGGAGAATAAAACTTAAATTAGTAATATTAAAATAATATGGTTTATAATCACCTTTGGATTTCAATTAATACATTTGAAAAAAAATCTGAAAACTAAAATAGAAGTATAAATTTGAATTTGGAATAGAAAATAGAAAATAAAAAGAGAAGGGAAGAATCAAGAAAAATATTACATAAAATAAAAATCAGAATAAACATCCTTCACACTTATATTATTAAATTATACCATTCAAACTGAGGACAAGTTATTCACAAAAGTTTGAATTTAAACTTGAACTCAAATTGGATTTGAAAATGAAGAAAAGAAAATAGAAAAGGAAAAATAGAAAGAAAAAGGAAAAAGAATAAAACCTGCTGTTGGGCCGCAACCTGGAATTCGGCCCACTAACCCTTTCTCGCCGCGCGGCCCAACTTCCCCCCCCCCCCCCCCGCCGCGCCGCACTCACTCGCTGACATGTGGGGCCCCTGCCCAGTCTCTCTCACCCGCGCTCCGCTACTCTGGACCGATGACACGCGGGTCCCGCTGCTCAGTTCACCTCCCCGCGCGCGGTCACTTACATGTGGGACCCACTTGTCGGGTTCGTCCTCTTCGATCGACCGAAACGACCTCCGCGCGATCGCTGGCGGACTCCGCGCTCGGGCACGTAGTAATCGGTGCTTCCGTTGCTCCCTGGGCTATAAAAGATGACCGCCGTGATCCCCCACCCTCATCTCATCCAATTGTACCCACATCCGAGCACCGTGGTGAACCAAGAGTTGCCGCCAACAGCAAACCCACGATTCACCAGTGTTCGGCTCGTGGGAAGCTTGGGAGCGTCTCTTCTAGGGCTGCCGCAAGTCGGGGGTGCCCTGCCGTGGTTCGGGAGCGTCTGGGGGTGGCTTAATTGCTCATCGGAGTTACTCCGCCGCCGCGGAGCCTTGCTGTGTCGTGGGCAGGGATCACCGCGGCACAATTGAAGGTAACGGCACCTTTGTGACACTCGCCCTTCCCTCTGCATCGTGTAGCATCTCTCTGGGGTCCGATTGGGGCACCAGGGTCGCCAGGGCTCTGCACGCCGGCGTGAACTCCGCCGTTGGCCAGGGAGCGCCGCCGTGGTTGTGCGGGAGATAGAAGACGGCTCCCGTGCCGTCGGATGCGTTTAGGACGGTGAGGATTAGATCGGTGAATAACCCTTCGCTTGAGCAGATCGTGACCGTAGATCTATTCCTCAACGGTTAGAAAGGACTCTGGGGTATTTAAATCCGGGCCGCCCGCTGTTGATCCGACGGTCGGGAGCGCATACCGCTTCGCGGATGGCTCCGTCTAATCTGATCCGTTGGGAACGGATCGGACGGCTGGAATTAACCGATACCCTTTCGCCGAGCCATAATTGCAAAAGAGCCCCCGAAGTATTTAGATATCAACCCGCAGTCCGCGGTACAGAATTCTGAGTCTTAGGTTTATTTGCGCAGAGACCCCTGCACTTTTCAGTAAATGAGGCCCAGTCCAGAACTCGTTTAAATGGAATAAATTAATTAGAAATTAGATTTCTAATACAAAAATAATTGCTAGAACTTAGATAATTCATAGAAAATTCATTTTAGCTCCAAATTGAACCATTCCAGTTTCTAAAATTTTGTAATAATATTCTTCATCATTTTGTGCCTCTGTTTTGGCATGAAAGGCTCATTTAAATTTATCTAATACTTAATCTTGTATTAAACACATAAAACATTAGAAAATCCATAACTTAAAATCTATAACTCCAAAATTAATGATTCCTGTTCCTATGATCTTATTTTAATATGTATATTATTAATATGTATTTTGTTCTTATGTTTGGTGTAATGTTAATTTTGCCTATACCATGTATGTTTGTATTGCTACGACTAGTGCGAGGTCACGTGTCACCTGAAGATCATCCTGGTACCTGGAATCTCAAGGCCCAGGCAAGTTGTGCCCTTGATCACTTCTTTTACCCACTCATGTTCTAATTAATCATAATGATCTGCATAGGTTAATTTTGATGGGACCCAATAGGATACCCTAGTTTGTCTATCTTTATACCTTGTTTACCACTGAACTTTCTGGGTAGTACTTGCTAGTGCTATATGTGGTTTTGGGTATGAAGATTACACTATTCATGATTATACTTTTGTTATCAGTTGTTATTCACTGTTCATGATAAGATCATTATGTTAATTGGAACATGGAGAACCACCCGGGAAAACAGTGCTACCACAAGGGTGGAATGGGACGCCCTTGGCTGATTAATTAGGAAAGCTAGTGGAAGACTACCTTACCCGAAAGGGGCAAGGGCAGTAGGGGAGTGGTCAGTGTAGGGAGGCCCTCGGGAGGATTTTGCTGCGATGGCGGTCCTGCAAGGGATTCCTGCACTGGAACTTCCTATAAACTGTAGCGGGTTTTCTGAAGCTAGTGGAACTTTGTAAAGGCCTCGTAATGTTACCCTGCCTCGCCTCCTCGGTAGAGGTGTATGGGATTGGCCGTCTCTTGGCAGATGGGTAACATGACTTGTGGGTAAAGATGCGCAACCTCTGCAGAGTGTAAAACTGGTATACTAGCCGTGCTCACGGTCAAGAGCAGCTCGGACACTCACATGATTAATTTATGGAACTTAAATTCAATTTGTCATATGCATTGCATCGCGGGTGATGTTGTTACTTCTGTTCTACTATTTAATTGGGTTGGTATTTACTTATACTTAGTAATGGCTAATAAAATTTTGAACAACTTTAAAAGCAATGCTCAGCTTCAGCCATCCTCTTTGGTAAGCCTTACACTTCACATGAGCTCCCACCTTTGGCGAGTTCATACACATTATTCCCCACAACTTGTTGAGCGATGAACGTATGTGAGCTCACTCTTGCTGTCTCACACCCCCACAGGTCAAGAACAGGTACCACAGGATGAAGCGCTTGGAGGATGCTGCGATGAGTTCGTGAGAGGTCTAGGTCGTCGTCTCCCAGTCAACTTTGGGTTGCTGGACCGTTGTCTCCTTATAATGTAATTATTTATTTTGTATAGAACTCCTGTTATATATAAAGATGTGACATTCGATCCTGTGCCACTATACATCATATGTGTGAGACTTGGTCCCAGCATACCTGGTGTTTATGTTAGCGCCCGGGTTTTGGATCCCTAAAATCCGGGTGTTACAGGTGCCGATCTCCTTTCTTTTCTGGCGCAGACGACCGTTGCACCTCTGGGCCAGTTGGCGCATCGGACACTATCCGGTGCACACCGGACAATCCGGTGCCCCCTACCGACTGTTGGTGCGGGCCACGCGTCGCCCGCGGATTGCGCGGCCGACTGTTGCGCTTGCGACCGTTGGCTCACCGGACAGTCCGGTGAATTATAGTCGTACGCCGCCAAACTTTTCCCGAGAGCGGCTAGTTCATCGGAAACCATCCTGGCGCATCAGACACTATCCGGTGCACCACCGGACAGTCCGGTGTGTCAAACTGAGCTGAGCTTCGGCTGCACACAGCCAATCTTTTGCCATCCTTTTCTTTTCTTCTTTTCTCTATTTCTAACACTTAGATAACTTCATTAGTATTCAAAAGCAAATGTACTAAGTCCAGAAACATACCTGATGTCTTGATTTGCACTTTTTCAATCTTTGCCACATTTAGAACCTAGAGAATATGTGTTGGGCACTTAATCACCAAAACATTATAGAAATGGCCCACTGGCACATTTCCCTTTCAAGTTCAAACAAGATTTAAAATTTGAATTGGAGTTTCAAATGTGGAGAAGGAAGGAAAAATAAAAAGAAAGCCACTTATATTGGGCCACCATACTGTAATTCGGCCCATCTATTCTCCCCCGCGCCAGCCATTCACCGCGTGGCCCTGGCGCCCAATCTGTGACACGCGGCACCACCCTGTTGGACACACCAGCATGCCAATGGAATTATTGCCTCTGCTAGGTGGGCCCTCGCGGTCAGGTTCATCCCCATTCCCTCTCCTTATCTCTTCTCCGCTTCCTGCGCGAGCGGTTGGAGGAATGGCTCCGCAAAGCTCAGGCCGTTGTAACTGCTGTCACGCGCATCTCGCTCATCGCCGACCGCTTCTCCCCCTAAATCGGGCTCGGCTCTGGAATAAAACCGCAGGTCACCCCATCCCCAGCAACATCCCCCACGGCTGCGCGGGCGCCGTTCATCCCATAGCGGAGGCTCCCTGCCAGGACTGCTCAGCCAGACCTCCCTATTCCCCATGGCGAGCTCCCTCTGATGGCCGACCTCCTCCGTCGCGCCCCTGCTTCCGCCCTCTCCTCGTCCGTGAGGCCCTTTTCCCATTGACACTCGTGCCCCGTCTTCGCCAGCTTGCGATGAAGTTCCACGCACTCCCATGTGACGCAGCTCCGCGCACCGACTCCTCTCACTCGCAGTCGCGCTGCCGTGGCTCCTGGAGCCCGACCGCGTCCTAGGCGCCCAAAGTCATGGCCAGGCACCAAGCAGGGCAGGGTCGGAGCGCTGCTGTGCCGGGACCTGCGGTTGACGTCGGCGGACCGCCGTTGCGGAGGCAGTAGGAGTCGCATGGACTTGCCGCTTGCGATTGATGTCTCCCGGGGCTGGATCGAGGGCGAGGCGAGGCTGAATTGCTCATTGGAGATCCAAAGGCTAGGGTGGTGCCACCATCCCCCATGGGCGTGTGCCTTCACACGGTTGAACGCTAGTGAGTACCCATCCAACGATTCCATCATCCTCTCCTCGTCATTTTCGGATTTTGGTGAGCGGCGTGGAGAGAGGTGACGTCCTATTGGCTTGCTCCGATGAGCTTGATGGCGTTTAGTGGGCGGCGCTGCCGTCCTGTGACTTGGGCCAGAGGAGGGAGAGGGACTGGTGACCGTCGATTCTCGATGGACGGTAGAGATTAGGGTTGGTGTACCACCCTTCGCTCATGTGATCCGGTCCGTTAGATGGAGATCTGGCGGCCACAAATGTATACTGGTTCGTTTTTAATAAAGTCTAATCCTGGCCATTGCGTCTGATCATGCGGTCGTTATGCATTCCCCCCCTTCAGCCGAGACCCATTTGCAAAAGAGCCCTTAGCTTTAGAGGTACTCAACCCGCGCTCCATCCTATTCAAAAGAACCTCGCAAACAAGTCCTAAAATTTGTAATCAGACCCCTGCACTTATAGAGAATCATGCCTGCAGCCCACTAAGGATTATAATTTATATAAAACCAATCTGAAAATGATTTTTAGGCATAAAAATATTTCCAGAAACTTTGGAAATCCATAGCTCTTGCATTTTAATTTCTTTTTGATCCATTTCAGCTGCAATAAATGTATGATAATATTGTTTATTATCTAGTAACCTTATTTTAGTATGAAACATATGGTTAAATTTATGCGCTTGATTTGTTTTGTGTCTACCACTTAAAACTTTGGAAAATCATAACTAATTCATTTTAACTCTGATTCGAGTCATTCTAGTTGTGTTAGCTTTGTATAAATATTTACTACGCAGTAACAACATTAATTATACCATGTCGCATACTTTTATAGTTAGATATTTATTCCTCCTATGTCTACTAGATTAACTCTTCTAATTTCTAAAGCTAACCTGTCCATAATTATAATTTGATTAAAATATGATCTCTAGTCAAGTTATAATTAAAATTAAAGTTGAGTTAATTATTTATAAAATAGTCTCTCATATGATATACACTGATCAATTTATAGTATAGTTTAATATTTAAACCACATATATCTTCCATAAATCATAACTCTGTAACAATAACTCTGATCTTGGTGGTTCTCAATCCCACGCTCTCATAGCGATACGTAGATTATTATTACGCAGTTTTGTCGGGTACCGTAATTAGGGGTACCCCCAACACTCCTTAAACATGGCTGGAAAACATCTTCAGAACAAACCGCAAAGACTGATAAGCACGGTTCAAGTCAAGGCCTCGTCTACCAAGGGACGTGATCTCATTCGAGCCCAGCCTCGGGCAAGAACAGTAGTCCCAGGCGGATTCACGCCTCGCCCGAGGGCCTCCACAGGCAGTGGGCGCACCCTCGGCTCGCCCGAAGCCAAGCTCGGGCAAACTTTGTCGTGCAACGACCTCGGCCAAATCGCCTTACCAACCAACCGTATCGCATGCGCATTTAATGCGGGGATCGCCTGACACCTTATCCTGACACGCGCGCCGCAGTCGGCAAGGTCGAAATGACCGCAGTCACTTCGCCCCTTTACTGACCGTTCTGACAAGAAAACAGCACTGTTCGCCCCGCTCCGGCTACTGTGCCAACCACCAGGGAAAGACTAACAATAGTATGTCGTGGCCTCCCCCGAGTTCAGCCTCGGGCGCAACAGGGAGCTCCGCCTCGCCTGACCCCAGGTCTCGACCTCAGCCTCGGCCTCGGGAGAAGGTCTTCGCCTCGCCCGACCCCAGGTCTCGACCGACGCCTCGGCCTCGGGAAGAGGTCTCCGCCTCGCTCGACCTCAGCCTCGGCCTCGGAAGGAGTCTCAACCTCGCCCGACCTCAGCCTCGGCCTCGGAGGAGTCGCCGCCTTGCCCGACCTCGGCCTCGGACCGACTACGCTGCAGGGGATACATCATTACCCTACCTCTAGCTAGCCGCCTCAGGCTACAAAGGAACAAGACCGGAGTCACATCTAGATTACTCCGGCAACAGGTAATGATGGTTCCCCGCATGCGTCCATGACATCAATAGTCCGCAAGCTCTCTACAGAAGCAAGGAAACGTCAGCAGGATACATGGCGCACCGCCAGCTACGCTTCATACAGGGCTCAAGCATCTCTCCGCCGGACACATTAGCGCACTGCTACACCCCCATATGTACAACTGGACCATCCCCTTGTGTCTATAAAAGGGGATGCCCAGGGCCTTCGAGAGAAAGAGAGAGGGGGGCAACACGGGCAGCAAAAGCAACGGAGACGGACTCACCCAAACATCGAGCTCCACTCCGCAACACTAGACCCCCTAGGAGGCCTAGGGCCCGTTCCCTCTCTCGCGAAGCTTGTAACCCCTACTACAAGCACCCCCGGTGCAAGATAATATAAGTCTCATCCCCCTATGTTCCATCTTGCATCAACCCATCTGGACTGGGGCACGTGGCACAAAATTCACTAGTCGATCCGGTTGAGGGTCCCCCAGGTCCGAAACGCCGAAAGTTGGCGCGCCAGGTAGGGGCATGCTGCGTGTTGACAATACTTTCCCGTTGAGCTCTAGATGGACAATCTTCAGCAGCCTCTTCAGCCCGGGACGGTGCTCCGCTTTGGGAGCCTCGAGTTCATGTCCCCCGACGGCGGCTACGACATGGTACTCCTTCCCCCGCAGCACGACAACAACGACGGTCGTCAACTTTCTCCGCGCACCCGGCGGAGACGAACTCAACGACGACGTCTCCACGCGGTGGAAGAGGAACACCCGAGTCAACCCTGCCACCCTCCTTGCCAGAGGATACGGAGACGGGGCAACCATGGCCAGGCAGGGGGCAGCACCTCGACGGCTGTCGGACCAGAGCGAGTCAACGACGCCGGCACCCCTGCGGGGGACATGTCGGGCGTTATCCTCGCACCTAAGACAACGACAGGTGTCGCTTCCCAGCAAAACGCCAACCCCAGGCAGACTGATGACACCGGCACCTTTTGCGAGGGACTTGTCGGGCATCAGTCTCGCGCCTGAGATAACGACGCATTCCATCTCCGATGCAACTTCACTGTCGTCTACCAACCAGCAGGTACCTTTAGTTTTGCCATCCTATTCCCTTTAGGTTCAGCTTCGACCCACCAAGCGACCTCACTTCGGTAAGCGCTTTCATAAGGGCATATCCTAACCTTCCGGGGTACCATATGTGGTCAACTTGGGACCGACTGACGGCCATCTCAACCTCTAGACCCGCGGGTTCCGAGGAAGAGGACGACCTCGACGTTAGTTGGGATTTCTTCGGACTCCATGATCCCGGTGCCATGCGCGACTTCATGTCCGCATGTGACCACTGCCTTTTTGACTGCTCTGATGATGGCCACAGCCTTGACGACGAGGGTTGCGACCCAACTCGCGAGTGCTACCACATCGATCAGGAAGATCACGACGGAGAAAACCACCTCGGCATGCCAGGAAATGACGGTGCCCTTGCACCTGCGTCTCGCGTTGAGATCCTGCGGGAGCTAGCTGTGGCCCAAGTCCCTACGGGGGTCAGGGCTCATAGCTCGAGCAACTCCGTGAGATGCAGGCCAAGCTCGACGAGGAAACGGGGCAACTTGTGCAGCTCTGGCAAAACCTCGAGCAAGAGTGGGCAGGCCGAGCGCTCGCCGGAGGAGCGCATCATCGGGCCCGGGATGTCCAGCGCCGCATTATTGACGATGCCAGGGCAATGCTGCCCCCGGTCGTCAACGGGGCTAGCTAGGACTTGGCTGCAGTGGTGGTATTACTTCGGACGATGCCGGAGCCATCCACCACCGAAGGGCGACGTATCCAGGGCGAACTCAAGAACCTCCTAGAAAACGCTGCAGCCCGACGAGCCGAGAGCTCCGCCTCCCGAAGGCGAGGATGCCCCTCGGTGCATCACGTGGCGTCCTCCCGACACACGCGCGAGGCCTCGGGCCACACCAAGCCTACAAGAGACGAGACACCTACAGCCAGGGATCGCCTCGGTGATGAACAGCGTCGCCGCGATCGTCGAGCCCGTCTCGAGGAAAAGGTGCGCCGAGGCTACCACCCTAGGTGCGGGGGACGCTACGACAGTGAGGAGGATCGGAGCCCCTCACCCGAACCACCAGGCCCGCGGGTCTTTAGCCGAGCCATACGACGAGCGCCGTTCCCGGCCCGGTTCCGGGCCCCGACTACCATCACCAAGTACTCGGGGGAGACGAGGCCAGAGTTGTGGCTCGCGGATTACCGGCTGGCATGCCAGTTGGGAGGGATGGAAGACGACAACTTCATCATCCGCAACCTTCCCCTTTTCCTCTCTGACGCTGCCCGGGCCTGGCTGGAGCATCTGCCTCCTGCGCAGATCTTCGGCTGGGACGACCTAGTCAAGGCCTTCGCTGGAAATTTCCAAGGTACGTATGTGCGCCCTAGGAACTCATGGGATCTCCGAAGCTGCTGCCAGCAGCCAGGGGAATCCCTGAGAGAGTACATCTGGTGGTTTTCAAAGCAGCACACCGAGTTGCCCAACATCACTGACTCAGACGTCATCGGGGCTTTCCTCGCCGGCACCACTTGCTGGGACCTGGTGAGCAAACTGGGACACAAGACACCCACCAAGGCAAGCGAATTGATGGACATAGCCACCAAGTTCGCCTCTGGCCAGGAGGCGGTCGAAGCCATATTCCGGAAGGACAAGCAGCCTTAGGGAAGGCAGAAGGAAGATGACCCCGAGGCGTCTGTCCAGCGTGGCATAAAGAAGAATACCAGAAAGAAGGCGCAAGCGAAGCGCAACACCGTCGACGTGGACCTCGTCGCCGCTGCCGAGCACAGAAATCCTCGGAAGCCTCATGGAGGGGCCAACTTGTTTGACAAAATGCTCAAGGAGTCGTACCCCTATCACAGGGGTCCCGTCAAGCACACCCTAGAAGAGTGCGACATGCTCCGGCGTTACTTCAGTAAAGCTGGACCTCGGCAGAGGACGGCAAGGACCACGGCAACAACAAGAAAGGAGGCGACGGGGAAGAAGAGTTCCCAGAGGTCCACAACTGCTTCATGATCTACGGCAGACAGGTGGCGAACGCCTCGGCTCGGCACCGCAAGCAGGAACGCCGGGAGGTCTGCTCGGTGAAGGTAGCGGCGCCGGTCTACCTAGACTGGTCCAACAAGCCCATTACCTTTGACCAAGGCGACCACCCCGACTACGTGTCGAGCCTAGGAAGATACCCGCTCGTCGTCGACCCAATCATCGGCAACGTTAGGCTCTCCAAGGTCCTCATGGACGGAGGCAGCAGCCTCAACATCATCTACGCCGAGACCCTAGAGCTCTTGGGGGTTGATCGGTCCGAGATCCGGGCTGGTGTAGCACCCTTCCACGGGATTGCACCCGGAAAGCGTATCCTGCCCCTCGAACAGATTGACTTGCCCGTCTGCTTTGGAACTCCCTCCAACTTCCGAAAGGAAACCCTCACCTTTGAAGTAGTTGGGTTCCGAGGGACCTATCATGCATTGCTGGGAAGACCGTGCTATGCCAAGTTCATGGTCATCCCTAACTACACTTACCTCAAGCTCAAGATGTCTGGCCCCAAGGGAGTCATCACCGTCGGACCCACATACCGCCACGCTTACGAGTGCGACGTGGAATGCGTGGAGTACGCCGAAGCCCTCGCCGAGTCCGAAGCCCTCATCGCCAACCTGGATTGCCTCTCCAAAGAGGCGCCCGACGCGAAGCGGCACGCCGGCAACTTCGAGCCAGCCGAAGTAGTCAAATCTGTCTCTCTCGACCCTAGCAACGACGCCAGCAAGAAAGTCAGGATCGGCTCCGAGCTCGACCCCAAATAGGAAGCAGTGCTCGTCGACTTTCTCCGCCCAAACGCTGAAGTTTTTGCGTGGAGTCCCTCGGACATGTCAAGCATACCGAGGGATGTCGCCGAGCACTCACTAGACATCCGAGCCGGAGCCTGACCCGTGAAACAGCACCTACGCCGTTTTGACGAAGAAAAGTGCAGGGCTATAGGTGAGGAGGTCCACAAGCTAATGGCTACAGGGTTCATCAAAGAGGTATTCCATCCTGAATGGTTAGCTAACCCTGTGCTTGTAAAGAAAAAAGGTGGGAAATGGAGGATGTGCGTAGACTACACTGGTTTAAACAAAGCATGTCCAAAGGTTCCCTACTCTCTGCCCCGCATCGATCAAATTGTGGACTCCACTGCTGGGTGCAAAACCCTGTCTTTCCTCAACGCCTATTCAGGTTATCACCAAATCAAGATGAAAGAGTCCGACCAGCTCGCGACTTCTTTTATCACACCTTTTGGCATGTATTGTTATAATACTATGCCATTTGGCTTGAGTAATGCAGGTGCAACATACCAAAGGTGCATGAACCACGTGTTCAGAGACCACATCGGCAGAATGATCGAGGCTTACATCGATGACATCGTCGTCAAAACAAGGAAAGCCTCCGACCTCATCTCTGACCTTGAGGTAACATTCAGGTGCCTAAAAGCGAAGAGAGTAAAACTCAATCCTGAGAAGTGTGTCTTCGGAGTCTCCCAAGGCATGCTCCTAGGGTTCATCGTCTCCGAACGAGGCATCGAGGCCAACCCGAAGAAAATCGCGGCCATCACCAACATGGGGCCAATCAAAGATTTGAAAGGAGTACAAAGGGTCATGGGATGCCTTGCGGCTCTGAGCCGCTTCATCTCGCGCCTCGGCGAGAAAGGATTGCCCTTGTACCGCCTCTTAAGGAAGGTCGAGCGCTTCACTTGGACTCCTGAGGCTGAAGAAGCCCTCGGAAACTTAAAGGCACTCCTTACTAATGCACCCATCTTGGTGCCCCCCGCTGCGGAAGAAGCCCTCTTGATTTACGTCGCCGCAACCACTCAGGTGGTCAGCGCTGCGGTCGTAGTCGAGAGACGAGAAGAAGGGCATGCACTGCTCATCTAGAGGCCAGTCTACTTCATCAGCGAGGTGCTTTCTGAGACCAAGATCCGCTACACACAAATCCAGAAGCTGCTGTACGCAGTGATTCTGACACGGCGGAAGCTGCGACACTACTTCGAGTCTCATTCGGTTACTGTGGTGTCATCTTTCCCACTGGGAGAGATCATCCAGTGCCGAGAGGCCTCGGGCAGGATAGCAAAATGGGGAGTGGAACTCATGGGCGAAACACTCTCATTTGCACCTCAGAAGGCCATAAAATCCCAAGTCTTGGCCGACTTCATGGCTGAATGGACAGACACCCAGTTGCCAACGGCCCCAATACAGGCCGAACTTTGGACCATGTACTTCGACGGGTCATTGATGAAAATCGGAGCAGGCGCGGGCTTGCTCTTCATCTCACCCCTCGGAGAACATGTGCGTTATGTAATACGCCTCCATTTTCCGGTGTCAAACAACGTGGCCGAGTACGAGGCCTTGGTTAATGGGTTGTGCATCGCCATTGAGCTAGGGGTTCGGCGCCTCGACGCTCGTGGTGACTCGCAGCTCATTATTGACCAAGTCATGAAGAACTCTCACTACCGTGATCAGAACATGGAGGCCTACTGCGACGAAGTTTGGCTCTTGGAAGATAAGTTCTATGGGCTAGAGCTCAACCACGTTGCTCGACAGTACAACGAGACTACAGATGAGCTGGCTAAAATAGCCTCAGGGCGAATGACGGTTCCCCCGAATGTCTTCTCCAGGGATATATCAGCCATCCGTCAAAATCGACGACACGCCCGAACCCGAGGAGACCTTGACCCAGCCCGAGGTACCCTCAGCCACCGAGGGTGAGGCCCTGAGTGCCTGAGGTGGAGCAGAATGGGGTCACACCAGTCCCAAACTGGCAGACCCCGTACCTGGAATATCTCCTCCGGGGAGAGCTGCCCCTCGACAAGGCCAAAGCTCGGCGACTAGCTAGGCGCGCCAAGTCGTTTGTTTTGCTGGGTGATGAAAAGGAGCTGTATCACCATAGCCCCTCGAGCATTCTCCAACGATGCATATCCGTCGCCCAAGGACAAGAGCTGTTACAAGAAATACACTCAGGGGCTTGCGGTCACCATGCAGTGCCTCGGGCCCTCGTGGGAAACGCTTTCCGACAAGGTTTCTACTGGCCGACCGCAGTGGCCGACGCCACTAGGATTGTACGCTCCTGTCGAGGGTGTCAATTCTATGCGAGACAAACACACATGCCTGCTCAGGCTCTATAAAAAATACTATACCTATCACTTGGTCGTTTGCTGTGTGGGGTCTTGAGCTCGTTGGTCCCCTGCAAAAGGCACCCGGGGGCTTCATGCACCTGCTGGTCGCCATTGACAAATTCTCTAAGTGGATCGAAGTCCGACCCTTAACCAGCATCAGGTCCGAGCAGGCGGTGGCGTTCTTTACAAATATCATCCACCGCTTTGGGATCCCAAACTCTATCATCACCGACAACGGCACGCAGTTCACTGGGAAAAGTTCCTAGACTTCTGCGAAGACCACCACATCCGTGTGGACTGGGCCGCCGTAGCTCACCCAATGACAAATGGGCAAGTGGAGCGCGCCAATGGCATGATTTTGTAGGGACTAAAGCCGAGGATCTACAACGACCTCAACAAGTTTGGCAAGCGGTGGATAAAAGAACTGCCCTCGGTCGTTTGGAGTCTGAGGACGACGTCGAGCTAGGCCACGGGCTTCTCGCTGTTTTTCCTAGTCTATGGGGCCGAGGCCATCTTACCCACGGACTTGGAATACGGTTCCCCGAGGACAAAGGCTTACGACGACCGAGGAAACCAGACCAGCCAAGAAGATTCATTGGACCAGCTAGAAGAGGCTCGGGACATAGCCTTGCTACACTCAGCGCGGTATCATCAGTCCCTGCGACGCTACCACACCCGAAGGATTCGGCCCCGAGGTTTCTAGGTGGGAGATCTGGTGCTTCGGCTATGACAAGACGCCCGAGGGCACCACAAGCTTACTCCTCCCTGGGAAGGGCCGTTCATCATCGCCAAAATTTTGAAGCCCGGGACATACAAGCTGGCCAACGATCAAGGCGAGGTCTACAGCAACTCTTAGAACATCGAACAGCTACGTCGCTTTTACCCTTAAAATGTTTCAAGTCGTTTATGTACCTCGGTCCCTTTACATGTACAAATAAAAAGTCTAGCTATCAAGGGAGGATCGGTCTTGCCTCAGCAAAAACCGACCCTCTCTCGGGGGCTAGAAGGGGGGAACCCCCTCTGCGTCAAAATTTTCCTCGGAAAAGTTTTTTACCAAAATGTCTTTCGTGCCTTTCGACTATGTTGATAGAGGAATCCCAAAATCGAGCGAGTGAGACCTTGAGTAGCAAGGCCGACCAAGCTGAGGGACTCCTACGCCTCCGGGATACGGATACCTCACTCATCACCTTCCGTGAAAGGCAGCTCACGCTTAGATAAGTGATTCTGCTACGAACAAGTCCTAACGCTCGGGTAGAAAATGACTTTCGTACCATTTTGACTATATCGATAACAGAATCCTAAAAACGAGCGAGAGAGACCCTAAACGGCAAGGCTGACCGAGCCAAGGGACTCCTACGCCTCCGGGATACGGATACCTCACTCGTCACCTTCCACGAAGGGTAGCTCACGCTCGGATAAGTGACTCTGCTATCGAACAAGTCCTAATGCTCGAAACAAAAGGAAAGGAAACGCAGCTTTAAACTCCAACATTGAAAATGTTTAGGCCTCAGCGGCCGCAAGAAACATACGCATACTTAAAACAAACTGTTCCTACAGGCTCAGGTATCGGCAGGGGGAGGAGCAGCACCCTCGGCGTCGTTTCCGCCCTCGGCAGAATCTGGTCTAGCCTCAGACAGCGACATGGGCGGAAGGACCTCCACCTCGAAAGAGGAAGCCAGCACCGCGCTTGGGCCCTCGATAGCCACGTCAAGCCTCTAGACCTCGGCTAAGGCGGCCTCCTCTTTGTCGGGTAAGTAGTACCCCTCGCTGACCCGCTCCAGATCCACGTTGTAGTGGGAAGCAAGGACGGCGAAGGCCCACCTAACGTCGTGGTGCAGCGCCCCGCGGAGTCTGCTGTGCACATGGCCGCCCAAGGCCCACAGGTGACTCTGGGGGGAGCTACCCGAGGGGACATCATCGAGGCCAAAGGCCCGGCAAAAGGCCGAGATAGCCTCGGACATGGCCACGCGGTCAGCCTCATTCTGCTCAACCACCTAGGCAAGCGCCTTGCAGTTCTTGACGGACTCGTTAAGAGCCGTCTCGAACCTTGCAGACAGCCGGACAATATTTTTCAAACACGAGGAGAAGGACGAAGCTAAACCAAAGTCGCAAAGCAGGCGAAACGTACCTTCGACCTGGGCACGCTGCTACGAGGCCATGGCTTGGGTGGACTGGGCAGACCCGACGGCCATGGCCAGGCCCTCCGCAAGGGTCCCGGCCCGAGAAGACGCCTCGGCTAGCCGCTCCATAGCCTCAGCCAGCTGACCCCTGAGGGCCTCAGCCCGGCTCATGGCCACGGCAGCTTGGCTCCGAGATTGGTCCCACTCACCGATGACTTGGCCAAGCTCCAGCTGTCGCTGCTGCATCTCCTCGGCCTGGGAAGCCACCTGCTCCCGGGCTGATGAAGCCTCCGTTCGTGCCGACGCCGCCTCTGCCCGTGCTGCCGTTGCCTCCGACTTCAGCTCATCGCAGAGCAGCCGAAGGTCCGCCACCTCGGCGCTCCGTTGGGAGAGGCGCTCATTGGCCTCGGTAAGCGCGGCCCACTAGGACAGCAGCGAATCCCAGACGTCGCTCTCGCGGCGGATGAACAGCGACTTGGCGGTGCTCACGTCCGCAAGTTCCTGAGAAAGGAAAACAGGATATTACAAAGAATGCCCTGGTCACACAAGGTGTACGTCTAAATCCTTACCTGGAAGACCCTAGGAACGTCCCTGGAAAGGATCTCCATGGACGACCGAAGCGACCTCATTGCCGCCTCGATATACTCAAGGAAATTATCCCGAGACCTCTCCTCCAGCTCATCGTTGAGGGAGAGGAGGGGCTCCGGGTCCGAGGTGTCGCGGCTCCAGAATAGGAGCGGCTGCCCATACCACTCATTGGGGTTGAGCTGCGCGGGGATAAGGCCGCTGCTCCCCAAGACGGGCCACGGTTCTACACGCCCCTCGACCAAGGCGTCGGACCCCCCTGCAGCCGATGCATCGGGCACCGCCGCAGTCGACGTACTGGGCCTCCCCTCGGCTAAGGTGACAGGCCTCCGATCACCGACCTCGGCAACGACGGCCGCCCTCTCCTCATGGTTGAGAACGGGGAGGTCGGAGATGACCACGGGCGGCGGCGCCTCAACCATCCCGACGTCGGCGGCGACGGGCGACTCCGCGGGCGAATCAGCAACGGCCCCGGCAGGAGTCGATGCCGACGCCGGCAACAAGTCAGGCGGGCTCGGGGCTGCAGCCACGTCAGCGGCCTCCCCCGGCATGATGGCCGCTCCAACAAGGGGGTCAGCCTGGGAGGCTTGCCCCATGGCAACTCGTGCCGCCTGGGCCCCCCGCCGGAGGGCACCTTGTGCGGAGGCCAACCAACCAGCATGACGCGCCGCAGCACCAGTTGCAGAGGCTGGCCCCATCTTAAGGGCCTTCGTGGGGGCCAGACCGGCCGAGCCCTGCCTCTGCTTGCTAAAAGAAAGAGAGAGAGCAAGTTCAAGACACATAAAGAAAAAACCAAAACAGAGGTATCCTCAGATACTTACCCGCTCGGGGGCAAGGCCAATCGTGCCCGCGGGGAGGCCCCTCGGGCCTCGGTCTCCGTGGGTGCTGCCGAGGGTTGCCCCGCTGCCGGCTTCGGCGCCGCTTCCACCTCGAGCGCCCGAGGCACCGAGGGAGCGGCCTGCCTAGGCGTCGTCACGACGGACGAGGGACCGGCCTCCTATACGGCCGGCGCAGGCACCTGCTCTTGATGGGCATGCGGTTCGGCCTGACCCCCTAGAGTCACCCTAATCATCTTGGCCAAGGGGTCAAGTACCCCCTCGGCCTGCCTCCACTCCTTGGACCAAGACCTTGGTGTCCCAGCCCCAAGCATTGATGGTGCCAGCCCACTTGGAGGCTGGCTCGGCGACCCCTGGCCAAGCCTCGGGTCTGGGATGAGGCCAAGTCAGGTCGCCATGTCATCGTCTTCGTCATCATCATCATCGTCGTCGTCAGGCGTCTCCGGTGATGGCTCCAACAGGAGCCCATCCCTCGCCTGCCTCCGACAACGCTTCTCCAAGGCTTCCCGAGCTCGCATCCTCTCGCGAGCTCGGGCCTTTTCCGCGTCCTTCTTCTCCTTTTCCTTCTCTGCGGCGAGCCTACGCGTGGCTCGATCCGCCGTGTCCTCCGGGACCAGTGGCCGGGAGAGTTTAAAACCCCTCAACCCCTAGGGACGAACAAAAATCCCAACAGTAAGAATCAAAGATGTAAAAAACTCGGCGGAAAACAGAAGGAGGATCGAACACTTACTAGGGACATGTACCCATGGTCGGGGCGCATCGGGGGCTGGCTAAGGACGCCAGCATCCATCCTCCCTACCGTACCCGCTACCCGCCTGAGGAGGTCGTCGGCGGAGAGGGAGGTCGAGGACATCCGCGAGCCCTCCAAATCGACCCCCGGCTTCATCTCTAAGAGCCGCAACTGCCGCTCTTCCAAAGGGAGCACCCTTCGGCTATGGATAGCGGCGACGACCCCCGCAGCGGTAAGGCCCTCATCTCGTAACTTCTGCAAGGCACGCAGAATAGGCTGGAGCTTCTCCTGGTTCTCGCGTGTGGCCCCCAGCACCAGTTATTGCCGGCGGCGGTCACCACACGTTGAGAAAATGGTGGAAGCATCCCGTCATCGTTCCGGAGATAAAACCACCGGTTCTGTCACCCCTTGTTCGAAGATACAAGGGAGGCAGGGATGTACTGCTGCGCCCGCCCCAACCTCAGCTGGAGGGTGCAGCCATCGGCCCGCACCGCCCTGCGGACCTTCTTCACATCAGTCGACGCGGCGAAGAACTCCACGGAAAAGATATGGGTCCACAGGTCCTAGTGAGGGTCAATCCCCAAAAACCCCTCACAAACTGCCGCGAAAATGGATGCTTGCGCAATGGAGTTGGGGTTGAAGTTATGCAGCTCCACCCCGTAGTGGTGCAGAAGCGCCCGCATGAAGCGGCTCGCCGGCATCCCAAACCCCCGCTCATGGAAGGGGGTGAAACTGACCATGTACCCCGGCGGCGGAGTCGGGTCGGCCTCGCTCCCGGGGGCCATCCACTCAGGCTGCGGCCCGTCGGAGAGAGGACGGAGCAAACCGTCGAAAACGAGGGCCTCCAGATCTTCCACAGTAACAGTGGATAAAGGCCACGGGTCGCACGGCGGAACGACGGTCGCCTTGTCAGCCATCGCCGAGCGGAAGCAGTGGAGCGGAAGGGATGAGGTGCGCGGTTTTCTCTTCTCTGGCCTTTCTCTTAGGTTGTGGAAACCAAAGCAGAAGGCAAGCGCAAATGGCAGGGTAAAGAACCACCGTCGGCCCCTCTTCCGGGTATGTAAAGGCCCAGGCGAGATCCACCCAAAACTTCGCCCGAACCTGTCGCGAAATTCAAACTCGAAGGTAAAACGGTTTTTCTCTTCCTCGAACGACTCGCGCACGCGCAACAGATGCCCCGCGAATCGCCCGTCCCGTCGCATTAACTCCCTGGCAGGGCAAGCGACACCTCTGGCAGGCGAAGCGGGCGTCGTTTCACCTCCGTCATGATGACTGCGTCAAAAAGGTGCGCCCCATTATTTAAATTCATATCCTTTTTCTTTTCCTCTCTCTCTCTCTCTCTCTTGCCACAGGGGTTGGGAAAGGGGATATTTTGGAAAAGGATCCTTCTCAGCGAAGGAAACGGGCCCCGAGCCCTCCTACTGATCAGGGGTTCAAAGGTTGCGCCCTGCGGGGTTCGGCAACCGCCCCAAAGCACTCGGGCCCCGAGCCCTTTACTGATTAGGGGTTCGAAGGCTGGCCCCTCATAAGGGTTCGACAGCCGCCCCAGAGCACGCAGAGTCAGGGATGACCCAAGGTACATCCGTTACATGGTCGAGGCTCGGGCTACGCTCCTGAGGTACCCTGGGACATTTCCGAGACCAGCGGGAATGATTTGTAATGGAATCCCACCGGAGGGAGGCACCGAGCCCTCGGACGCTATCAAATGGGTCCAGGTCCAGCAAATCACCTGCAGGTACTTTTGGAGCACGTCTCTGGGCCACTAACCGACCCTTATCGGATGGGGCTCGGGCGTCCACTCGGATCACCCGATAGCAACTCACTGGAAACAATGTGTTCGGTGCCCTCCGAGGGTAACATGGCGCTTTCCCCCCCCTTCCTCCTTGCGGAAAGGCGACGAAGGGGCGTACAATAAAAGTCGAGACGGTCCTTGATCGTCCTCTCGCTCCGTGCAGAGGCTCGAGGGCCGCTCTCGCTCTAGGCCACGGCCAAATTGTCGACCACGTCGACAAAACAGCTTGAAAACTCGGATCCTGACCATGCACCCGGGCTACGGCCAGGCCGCATGAGGAAACAACAAGGCCGACCAAGGCATCACAAAAAGAATTAAGACCTCAGAGGAGTCAAACCACTCCTCCGAGGCCTCGGGGGCTACACCCAATGGGTGCGCTCGCGCGCACCCATCGGAACAAAACATCACCGAGAAGGGCTAGTCTCCTTGCAAAAAATCCGGCAGAACCTCCAAGCGAGTGCCTACACTCCCTTTGAGGCCCGGGGGCTACTGTCGGGTACCGTAATTAGGGGTACCCCTAACACTCATTAAACATGGCTGGAAAACATCTTCAGAACAAACCGCAAAGACTGATAAGCACGGTTCAAGTCAAGGCTTCGTCTACTAAGGGACGCGATCTCATCCGAGCCTAGCCTCGCGCAAGAACAGTAGTCCCGGGCGGATTCACGCGTTGCCCGAGGGCCTCCACAGGCAGTGGGCGCACCCTCGGCTCGCCCGAAGCCAAGCTCGGGCAAACTTTGTCGTGCAGCGACCTCAGCCAAATCGCCTTACCAACCGACCGTATCGCATGCGCATTTAATGCGGGGATCGCCTGCCACCTTATCCTGACACGTGCGCCGCAGTCGGCAAGGTCGAAATGACCGCAGTCACTTCGCCCCTTTACTAACCGTTCTGACAGGAAAACAGCACTGTTTGCCCCGCTCTGGCTACTGTGCCAACCACCAGGGAAAGACTAACTACAGTAAGTCGTGGCCTCCCCCGAGTTCAGCCTCGGGCACAACAGGGAGCTCCGCCTCGCTCGACCCTAGGTCTCGACCTCAGCCTCGGCCTCGGGAGAAGGTCTCCGCCTCGCCCGGCCCCAGGTCTCGACCGACGCCTCAGCCTCGGGAAGAGGTCTCTGCCTCGCCCGACCTCAGCCTCGGCCTTGGAAGGAGTCTCAACCTCGCCCGACCTCAGCCTTGGCCTCGGAGGAGTCGCCACCTCGCCCGACCTCGGCCTCGGACCGACTATGCTGCAGGGGATACATCATTACCCTACCTCTAGCTAGCCGCCTCAGGCTACGAAGGAACAAGACCGGAGTCACATCTAGATTACTCCGGCAACAGGTAATGATGGTTCCCCGCATGCGTCCTTGACGTCTATAGTCCGCAAGCTCTCTACAGAAGCAAGGAAATGTCAGCAGGATCCATGTCGCACCGCCAGCTATGCTTCATGCAGGGCTCAAGCACCTCTCTGCAGGACACGTTAGCGCACTGCTACACCCCCATATGTACAGCTGGACCATCCCCTTGTGTCTATAAAAGGGGATGCCCAAGGCCTTCGAGAGAGAGAGGGGGGGCAACACGGGCAGCAAGAGCAACGGAGACGGACTCACCCAAACATCGAGCTCCACTCCGCAACACTAGGCCCCCCTAGGAGGCCTAGGGCCCGTTCCCTCTCTCACGAAGCTTGTAACCCCTACTGCAAGCACCCCCAGTGCAAGATAATATAAGTCTCATCCCCCCTGTGTTCCATCTTGCATCAACTCATCTGGATTGGGGCACGCGGCACAAAATTCACTAGTCGGTCCGGTTGAGGGTCCCCCGGGTCCGAAATGCCGACAAGTTTGTTCTTATGTTTAGTGTGATGTTAACTTTGCCACCATGTTTGTATTGCTACGACTAGCGTGAGGTTACGAATCATCTGAAGATCATCTTGGTACCTGGAATCTCAAGTCCCAAGCAAGTTGTGCCCTTGACCACTTTTATTACCCAATAATGTTCTTTATTATCACTTATTCATATATAGGCTTAATTTTGATGGGACCCAATAGGTCACCCTAGTTTGGTTATCATGTTACCTTGTTTACCCTTGAACTATTTGGGTAGTTTTGCTATTGCTCTATATGGTTTTGGGTTTAATATTACATCATGTTCATGTTCCAATTATACTGTTATTTTATTTATTGTTCATGACAAGATAATTATATTAGTTGGAACATGGAGCTTAACTTGAGAAACATGTGCCACCACAAGGGTGGAATGGGACACCCTTGGCTGACTAACTAGGAAAGCTAGTGGAGGACTACCTTACCCGATAGGGGCAAGGGGAGTAGGCGTGTAGGGAGGTTCCTGGGTTGATTTTGCTGCATTGCTCTTCCTAGAAACTGTAGCAAGTTTTTTGAAGCTAGCGGAACTTTGTAAAGGCCTCGTAGTGGATTCCTAGCCATTCACCTCAGAAGTGTCTAAGGGCCTTGCAAACCCTGGCAACATGGGATACACGACTTGTGGGTACAGGGTACAACCTCTGCAGAGTGTACAACTGGTATACTAGCCATGCTCGCGGTCATGAGCAGCTCAGGACTCTCGCATGATTAAACTATGGAACTAAATTCAATTTGCCATTTGCATTGCATGGGATTTATTATTAACGTTGTTCTATTATTACTCTGGTTTGGTATCTACTTACACTTAGTAACTGCTAATAAACTTTTGACCAACTTTAAAAGCAATGATCAGCTTTAACCATTCTCTTCGGTAAGCCTTACACATCACATGAACTCCCACCTTTGGTGAGTTCATGCACATTGTTCCCCAGAACTTGTTGAGCGATGAACATATGTGAGCTCACCCTTGTTGTCTCACACCCCCCACAGGTCAAGAATAGGTACCACAGGATGAGACGCATGGAGGATGCTGTGATGTGTTCCTGAGAGGTCTAGGCTGTCGTCTCCTAGTCAACTTTGGGTTGCTGGATCGTTGTCTTTATATGAAGTAAATATTTATTTATTTTGTATAGAACTCCTATTATATAGTAAAGATGTGACATTCGTTTCTGTACCATGATTCATCATATGTATGAGACTTGGTCACATCACACCTGGTGATCGTGTTCGCGCTCGGGTCTTGGTGCCCCGAAACCTAGATGTGACACAATCTGAAAATAGTTTTGTTAATTTTCAAAAACACGTTTTGAATTAGTTTATGAATTTTGTAAATTATTGTTGTAATATTGGAATGTTGTGATTTGAAATTCATGTGTATGTGAATTATTGGTATATGCACGTGAATTATTATTAGTCATGTTATTTATTTACAATGATTTTAGAATGTTAGATTAGAAAGACGTATGACAAAATTTGGTAGACTTGTGTATTAGTAAAAAATACTAGATAAGTGATTTCATAGTTAATTTTGTTTACGATGAATTTTAGAGTTTATCTAGAAGTTATAATCAAAAGTTCATTTAGGCTCACTAAATAAATAATGGAAACTTCTTAACACGAAATTAGTAAGTGGTGTGGAATTCATAATAATGCAGGAATTATAGGTTAATCAGTGATCTAATTTATTATTAAATATTTTGACCTCTAATTATTATAATAATGTTTTCTTTTAGAAAAAAACGATCAAACTAAAAGGACCTCATTATTCATAATAGAAATAATTAATTGGTAATTATTTCTGTAGAATTGGTTAAGTCATTACATCTAAACTAAGTTAGGTAAAATACTTTCGTAGTCGCATGTCCATATAACTTTCACTAGTGACAATCCAAAGTAGAGATTTTAGTGGATTAATAAAAATGAATATGAATTAGGTTTTATTTTAGGCACTATTTATAAGTATAGTTTGTGTGGTATATGCTTGTTCATGTAATGGTGAATGTTTTTCATGTAATGGTGTATTTTTATTTATTTGGTGAATGTTTCCTTTTGTATGTATGATATGTGAATCTATATTAGAAGCTGACTGTGTAGTAGAAGAACCGAATACATTCGAAGACGACCCGCGGGACACGTTTGAGCAAGGGAAGTGGATTCTCCCTCTGTATTTCTGTTTGTACCAAGTAATGCATATAATAATATTTACTTTTTTTGGATATTTGCATAATTTGATGGGATTTCCTAGAAGAAAGATGGGCAAGAGGGGGTGACAGCTCATGTTAACATGGGGTGGTAGTCTTGGCTAAGTTACCTCACCTAGAGGGCCATCAATACTGACGTGGAAACCTTAGTGGGTGGCTTTGTACTAAGGATATTTTTGTGAAAGCCTCATAATGGATCTCTAGCCATTCACCTCGGCAGTGTTTATGGGTCCGTACAACCCAGGCTAGATGGGATACATGGCTTATGGGTAAAGTTGAACCATCTCTGCAGAGTGTAAAACTGATATGTCGGTCGTGCTCACGGTTAAGAGCAACATGGACCCTCACATGATAATTGAACTTAAAGATGGAAAATAAATCGTGATCCGATGATTCATAAATGGTTTGCTTAAGTGGTCTCACTTAAGTGTTTTGAGATATAATCATGTACTTATGTTTAATTAGGAATTTTGGGATACACTTACAATTAGTAAGTCAGGCGTTGTTAATAAAATATTGACCAACTAAAATGCTTATCGCTTATCTATAGCCTACCTTGTTGAACATGCATCACTCCTCCCACTTGTTGAGCCCCAACCATAAGTGAGCTCACCCCTTGCTAATATTTTAATCAGAGGGCGATGAAGAAGACTTTGTCGAAGATGTTGACGAGTACTAAGTCTAACGATGCACCAGTCATCTTCCTGTGGAAGATCGCCCATGTTTTATCCGCTGTACTTTGATGATGATACTATTTAAGACATTTATGTCTGGATGATGTAATAAAGTTATTATGCTCTCTTTACGCCTTTATTGCATTGTCTTTTGATATATTACACTTGTGACATCAACATATGTGTGGAAAATGGATCCTGGCACGCATATGCTATGCATTCGGTTTTGCCCCCAAAACTGGGTGTGACATTACCCTTCCCCCAGTGCTGAATACAGACTTATGTGCAATAGTTGTGACTGGAATTGCCATGATATCTCGAGCAATCTTTCTCAAAGTGGGGTACTTGATACCTTCATATTGCCACCAATTAATTAAGTCTAGCTCTTGAGTTCTTGGCAGTGTTGGCTCCTCCAAATATAAATCCAATTCAGTGTGAACAATCAGGTTCTTCTAACAAGAATTTATCAAAGATTCCAAACATCAAGTCATCTCCTTCGTTAAGAACCCTATAGCCCCTACTAGTTGCACCTACAACATCTGTTGTTGCCATGCCCTCCATAGATTCTTGATATTCTAACACCAACTCATACAACAAATTTTTGACTCTACGCACTTCATCGTCTGTAATTGTACTTTCTTCCCCATAAATGGTGCTATAAAAAGCTTTCATGAACTTCAATTTGTACCTAGGATCTAAAACAATGGCTACTTCCATAAGCCCATGTACATCTGTTCAATACTTCTTAAACTTATCTTGCATCAAGATAGACATCTCTTCTACCTTTGGAATGGCACTAGTTCTCCATTTATCAATGGCCAAATAAATACCACAAATTTTGGGGGAAAAGATTTGTTGTTACATAACTAGTGCCTGACAATAGCTCAGTTGCATCAAAATATATTTTTAGCTTACCACAAAGCTCCCTAGCAAACTCCCAATCATCTGTTGTTGGCTTAAAATGAGCACAAAGCTTCTCTTTACTTGCAAGTCAATCAAAAACTGATTGGCATTCTAATGCAATGCTAAGCATAACATAGGTTGAATTTTCCATCTTGTTTTACAATCTAGAGTTATCCTTCTACCATATTTAATATTCATTTGATTTGTTGTCCGTTCAAAATGTCCATGCCTTTTTGGTGTGGCACACCAAAACACAACACTATCACGTATCCTTTCAACACCCTTTTCCATAATAGTCATGCCATCTTTCATGATGAGATTAATGATATGTGTCGCACAACACATATGTAACAAAGTACCATTTAGCATGAGTGAGGGAAGGGGTAGCTTATCTTGCATATAACTCATCAAATTGTCATTGGTGGTGCAGTTATCAAGAGTGACTGTTGACACCTTCTTTTCAATTTGCAAATCTTGTAGTACCTCATAAAGGACATCACTTATCATTTCCTCGGTATGTGGAGCAGGCACATATATGAACCTACAAGCAACAATATTCCAACACAATTTTAGCACTACAAAACTGCAGCACCATATAACTTATAACTTCAAAGAAACAAGACATTGCAATAGATTATTACCTCAAAAGAAAATACTTCAACTTCCATTCATCATCAATGAAATGTATTGTCATAGACATATATCCTTACTTTTAATGGTTTGATGTCCACATGTTAGTAGTTACGACAATTCTTGATTGTAACCGTCGAAATACATCACTATTGCAAGCCTTTGGACCTCGTACATATCCAATATATCCTTTTAATGTTATTTTTGGACACTACTTTGAATAGGGGTTGTAGTGCTCCACAAAACCTCTTAAAACCAACATGATCAACCATAGATAGAGGATACTCATGGACACATATCATTAGTGCAAGTTTTTTCCTAGCAACTTCCTGATCAACACATACTTCTTAACAACTACTGCCCCATTCTCATCTTTTCATAGTTTTAAGGAGGTTTTTTTAATCCTCTCCTAACCTGTCTTGATTGATAACATCTAAGATGACCACACAAGTGATTAGTACGGGCTCTTCTATCTCTAACTAGTAGCTTTTTACACCAAGTGCATTCAACTTTCATTTTACTCCCATCCGTTACTTGTTCAAATTCAAGCCACACATCAGATTTCAGCTTCCTTTTGCATCCAACTTGTACATTATCTACATCATTGTTGGTACCCTGAAACAGGGGTATCCCTTTCTACAGCATGAAGACGCGGTGCCCACGCGACTATCTCTAGTCACGTGGTGAACAGCACCCGACTCCACCACGTGGATGGCTCTAGGGTCACCATGTGGCCAGAGAAGATGATACACTCCAGGATGCCAATAGTGGGTCCGGGCCCCCATGGGAAAGTGCCGGACCCCTGTACATGTAGACTGGACCTCCGAGGCAAGGTCCAGGACCCCCGCGAGTGCGACCCGAACCTCCGGGACGGGTCCTGGACCCCTCTGCGTGGGGTTCGGACCACCCACAGCCGGGTCCTGGGACTTTGGGGCAAAGAATACCCAGGCCTTACTCAGGTAGGGGTCCGGTGCCGACATTTGTCCAGGCCTAGCCTGGTGCGGACCTGTCCGCATAACGATACTGCTCCCCGCCCAGGTGGAGACCCGATGCTGCCATGTGGCCTTCTGCCCGTGATGTAAACCAGTGGGCGGAGCTTGACGTAAGGACTACGTGCCGCGCCGTGCATCGCACGCTACGCTATCTCAGTATTTAATGCGGAGGATGCTCGCCACCTGACAGGCGATGTGCCATCACAACATTCAATGCGCCCCATCCACTCCGCTGGCAAGCGAGGTGATGGCTCGGCATTTACTGCATCCTCTCTCTGCTCCTCTAGCAGACGACGACCAGGCCACCCTACAGGCGGCGTGCCTGTCCAATCAGACAGCGGACATACACCCATACCACCACGCACGCGCCGTGGTCTTCATGACTTATACGTTGCCAGGGAAACTTCTGCTGCGAGCCAATGCTACGGAGATCACAGATATCAGGGCACGAGGAGATCGCACCGGATGAATGGCTCCAAGTACTACACCCGTTTTGACCCTGGGCCCACATGTCGGGGCTCAGTATCCTTGTATGTGCCCCCCTTGAACTATAAAAGGGAGGGAACACTACGTTACAAGGGGGACTCACACACAATCTTAGGCAGACACTCACAAGTTCATACAAGCTCCCAAAGCAACACATCACACAGTGGAGTAGGGTATTACGCTCCGGCGGCCCGAACCACTCTAAACCCTTGTGTGCTCCCGTGTGCTGATCCACCAGTATCGTAACAAGCAAAACGCTTAGGCCCCTCCTCTTTTTAGGATCTAGGGCGGGTGCAATCCGCCACCCGGCCGGGGAGATTTCCTCTCCGACATTTGGCGCGCCAGGTAGGGGGCCTTGGCTTTAGGTTTTTGCTAGTTTTCCTGCTTGATGCCATGGTTCACATCGTCGAGCACCATGACTTCATCCCCGAGGATTTCCCCATGGAGGAGGCTGCCTCTTCCATACCACGGGCCTCTAGTCGACCTGTGCCTGGTGCAGCTGCTGCTGAGCGCTCTGCGCGGCAGCATACTTCTGCACAGTCGACCAGGGCGTCAAGAGCCGCCCCTGGTGCGCTATCTGTGGCCATGGAGTTGTTGCGCCACCCTCCTAGCTCCATGGCCTCACCGGGGGCCATGAAATAGTGGCGTGACGACGTCGACCGGCTACTCGGCATGGCACATTCTGGCTCAGCCAGGCCCAGGCCTCGGTCATCTCGGCGTCAACATGAGGCGTCGGTATCGGTGCGCTCGCCTTCAGTGAGGGCTGCACCGACCGAGGACCTGCGGGCGGAACTCAACCGCATAAGGAAGCTGGAGAAGGACTTCACGGCCCTGGAACTGCAACATGTTCCTCGGGCTGACAACTCGGCGGCGGATGACCTCTCTGTGAGGGCATCAACTTGGGCACCCATGCCCGAGGGCGTCTTCGAAAGACGGCTGCTGAGACCCACCGCCCAGCCTGCCGAACTGGGCGAAGGGGGTGAGTCTAGCACCTCAAAGCTAGCGGTCCCGGTGGCGTTACCTCTACAGAACCCACTAAAGACTGTGTGTGCTATAGGGGGCCCTGTCTATCCCTTAGCGCCATAGCCAGTATCTCAGAGTGGTCCCGATGCATGGATCTCCGAGATCTGGGACTACCTGAAGGAAAACATCCTTCCTGAAGATCATGTGTCCGCAGAGCGTATAGTGCGGTTGACTAAACGACACACGGTGGAGTGGGATCTCTACCACCATGGCGCCAACGACATTCTCATGCGGTGCATTACCCAGGAGGAGGGCTGTGAGTTACTCATGGAGATCCATGGAGGAGAGTGCGGAAGTCATTCCTCATCCCGCACGTTGGTCGGTAAGGCCTTCCGGCATGGCTTTTACTGGCCAACCGCCCTCCAGGATGCAGCTGAGATGGTAAAGTCCTGCAAGGCATGTCAATTCCACGCAAAGCAGATACACACACCAGCTCAGGCTCTGTAGATGATTCCGCCCTCCTGGTCATTCACCGTATGGGGGGTGGACATCCTAGGACCGTTCCCCAGGGCCGTAGGTACCTCTTCGCCGCCATCGACAAGTTCACCAAGTGGCCAGAGGCCACCCCCTATGGTCAACATCACCCAGGGTGCTGCTGTCGCTTTCCTCAGGTCGATTATCTGTAGATTTGGGGTCTCAAGCCGTATCATTACGGACAACGGGACCCAGTTTACAAGTCGACTTTTCCAGGAGTATTGCGAGGGCATCGACACCCAGCTCTGCTTTGCGTTCGTGGCTCACTCCAGGAGCAACGACCTGGTGGAGAGGGCAAACATAGAGATCCTCAGGGGACTCAAGACACGCACCTACGACTGCTTGAAAAAGCATGGTGCAAATTGGGTCAGTGAGCTTCCGTCCGTGATATGGGGGAACCGGACTACACCCAGCCGAGCCACCGGGGAGACCCCGTTCTTCCTGGTCTATGGGGCTGAAGCCTGCCTTCCCCCGGAAATCATTATGGGCTCCCCATGGGTCCAAGCTTTCGATGAGTCTATGCAGGAACAGCTACAACATGAGGACGTGGACTTCATCGATGAGCGCAAATGGCAAGCGGCGATCCGAAATGCACGGCACAACCAAGCGCTCAGGCGCTACCACCAACGGTTCGTGCATAGTAGGGAGCTCCGGGTCGGGACCTGGTCCTAAGGTGAGTACTGAACCGAGAAGGGCTCCACAAACTCTCCCCAGCTGGGAAGGACCCTTCAAGGTGATGGAAATATGCCGACTCAGGTGTGTCCGCCTCGCTACAACTGAAGGAGTACCTCTTCCTAACCCCTGGAGCATCTCCGTAAGTTCTATCCATAGGAGCAAGTCTAAGGGGTCGAGTTTTTCTCCCTTTTGTAACTAGGTAATGCATACGTATATGCCAGCCCGGTGAGGTCTGCCCTCATAAGGCTAGCCTGTTGGTCTGCACCCATGCATGTCAAGTTATAAAGAGAAGATCTACCCCCTCAGATGCGTTTCTATGATAATTTTATCCTCCTGCTCCATGGTCTTACCCTGCAGTTTCCAGATTTTAATTTTTATCTAACCCACTCATACAGTTCCCATCCCGTCTGACATGATGACATCCGAATTGAATAGCCAGGCTTGCAGTTTAGGACCCCTCTACGAAAGCAGGAGAGTCCGACAGCCTGGGGGCCGGTTTTAAAGAATGGGAGCCCATTCCATGGGGTGGTCCGGAGCTATGTGGCTGCTTAGCTGGTTCCATACCCAAAGCCTACACACTCCACCACTCTGTGACGGGCACCCTAGTATTTGGAGCTATAGTCCTGCGAGTCCAACAACCTAGGGTCCGGCTCTAGAGAATGGACACTTGTCTCCTGGGGTGGTCCGGAGTCGCTTAGCCGCTCAGCCTGGTCCCGTACCGTGAGCCTACACGCTCCACCACTCTGCGATGGGTGTCCTAGTATTTAGAACCGCGGTCCAGGCGGGTCCAGACGCACAACTTGGCTTCCCAGACTAGATCCTGTAGGTCCCGTGCATGTGTCAAAGGATGGCTAATGCCAGACGATGGGTCCTATGGGTGTGCTACTAACGCTCCCTAGCCAAAGCTGTGTACAGGTCCAGTCGAGGCTACCTCCTGGGGGCCACGGGTCAAGTCGGCAGCGACGACAGAAACAACAGTTGATACGACCGGTGGCAGGCTGACAGCGCGAGCGCGGCGAGTTAATGCGGTGCGCGCAGAGGTGGCGCCCCAGTCACCAGTCATGTCAGGATGACGCAAGGTATAAGTTTTGGCCCCACCTGCAGGCTCGCATCTTCCCCTGAGGTGGGCCCGGGGGCCACTGTCGGTACCCTGAAATAGGGGTACCCCTTTCTACAGCATGAAGACGCGGTGCCCACGCGACTATCTCTAGTCACGTGGTGAACAACACCCGATTCCACCACGTGGATGGCTCCAGGGTCGCCATGTGACCAGAGAAGACGATACACTCCAGGATGCCAACAGTGGGTCCGGGCCCCATGGGAAAGTGTCGGACCCCTGTACATGTAGACCGGACCTCCGAGGCAAGGTCCAGGACCCCCGCGAGTGCGACCCGGACCTCTGGGGCAAAGAATACCCAGGCCTTGCTCAAGCAGGGGTCCGGTGCCGACATCTGTCCAGGCCCAGCCTGGTGCGGACCTGTCCGCATAACGCTACTGCTCCTCGCCCAGGTGGAGACCCGATGCTGCCACGTGGCCTTCTGCTCGTAACGTAAGCCAGTGGGCGGAGCCTAACGTAAGGACTACGTGCCGCGGGCCGCGCTGTGCATCGCACGCTACGCTATCTCAGTATTTAGTGCGGAGGATGCCCGTCGCCTGACAAGCGATGTACCATCACAACATTCAATGTGCCCCATCCACTCCGCTGGTAGGCGAGATGATGGCTCGGCATTTACTGCATCCTCTCTCTGCTCCTCTAGCAGACGACGACCAGACCACCCTACAGGCGGCGTGCCTGTCCATTCAGACAGCGGACATACACCCATACCACCGCGCACGCGCCGTGGTCATCATGACTTATTTGTTGCCAGGGAAACTTCTGCTGCAAGTCAATGCTACGGAAATCGCAGATATCAGGGCACGAGGAGATCGCACCGGATGAATGGCTCCAAGTACTACACCCGTTTTGACCCTAGGCCCACATGTCGGGGCTCAGTATCCTTATATGTGCCCCCCTTGAACTATAAAAGGGAGGGCACACTATGTTACAAGGGGGACTCACACACAATCTCAGGCAGACATTCACAAGTTCATACAAGCTCCCAAAGCAATACATCACACAGTGAAGTAGGGTATTACGCTCCGGCGGACCGAACCACTCTAAACTCTTGCGTGCTCCCGTGTGCTGATCCACCAGTCTCGTAACAAGCAAAACGCTTATGCCCCTCCTCTTTTTAGGATCTAGGGCGGGTGCAATCTGCCACCTGGCCGGGGAGATTTTTTCTCCGACAATCATCATTTATGACCACATGTTCTATACCTTCTGATGGTGGAGCTTGAGCACTTGGAAATGGCATTGCATTTGCAGCAGCACTCGTCGGTGTAGCTGTACTTGAGGAACATGCTGCAACCATAGCATTTCTCTTTGTGGGAACTTGATGACTGCTCCTACTAGGCCTCAAAGCACCTTGTGGTTGAGTGTTCGGCCTTCGAAGCACCTTGGTCAGACATCAGACTCTATGCAATTTACAAGTTAGAACTGCTCAAGTCAAGCTGTGCAAGGGCCAAGGGACATGCTCACGGGTCACCTCATCTGCAAGGATATGAACCTTTATAACTAGTTTTTATTCATTTACAAATTAAAACTAGTTTTTATCCGTTTACGTCATGTTCTTGTTGATTTTATAGAAATTACCTCTATTGCCACTCTTTCAAAATAAAGGAAGATAGATTAGTCATTATATATTGAAATATCTAGAAACTGTTTTTTAAGATTAGGTTCCAAACATCTTTATCCAGTTTTTTTTTTCTAGAAACCGAAGATAGAAATCGGTTTTAAAAAACTGGAGTGTTTCTTAAGAGCTATTTTTGAAACTCCATTTTCTAAAGAGATTTCTATTTTTTTTAAGAGAAAATAAACTAGTTTTTTAAAAAAAATAAAAATTACTTAAAAATGTGATTCTAAACTAATTTTCTCAATAAAAATTATTTCATTTTCCATTGTGAATTTGGAAATCCAATAGAAAATGGGATTCCGAAAACGGCCCGAAACGTTTACACACTGCGGCCTTGCTTCTGTTCTCTCGCGTCGTTCTCCCGTGGCCCTCGCGTCTGCTCTATCTGTTTCTGGTGGCGACGACTTGGCGGTCCCCGCTGCCGCCGTGCCCAGGCCTCTACTTCGGGACCTTCACCGGCGACGAGCACCCATCAGGTACGCCCACCCTTTCTCTTCCGTTCCTGCCGTGCGAAATCGAGCTCCCTCCCAAACCCAAGCTATTTCTGTTTGGATCTGATCTGATCCAATTACAAGTGTAGTATACATGTATTATGCCTGCAAACTTTGATTATTTTCGTTCTTTTTGCAAAATCAATCGATTCTACATGTATACCCATGTCCTTTACTGGGTCCGCCCCAGGTGTCAAGTTTGCTAATTTTTAAGTCTGTATATAAGATGCATGGGTAGAAATAAAAACTGTCGTGAATTTGGTGGAAATTAGGCTCGTGTTTATTGTATTCAAATAAATGACAAGTTTTGTCTTCACAAAGCTTTTAGTGCTATTATTACTCCACCCCACAAGCTCTATGCCTCTATCCTGTACCTGCTGAATCAGCCTGTTTTACCTACCTGAAAAATCATCCTAGTAATTTTTCATGTGAGGATGGTGCGGGCTGAGCTTGAAGTTAAACTATTGATATTCAACCAAAAGAGCAGGACTTGTGTGCTTGACAGTGTTCGTATTGCATCTTCTAAGCTGCCTTAAATAGATTGGAGTTCCAATTGCTATGAGTCATGAGTTTTGACTTACTTATCCTTAGGGCTTGTTTGGAAACACAGCAATCCCCTTCAATCCATACGTTTTGGAAGGGCTTGACTGTTGTGGTGGAAAATTAGTCCGTTTTCCACTCCAATTCATATGGACCGGGGGGATTGAGTTTATCCAAACAGCACCTTAGTAAATCAGAAATATATCTACTTGTCTTGTTTCTCAATTTTTTCTTTGCTGTTTCTGGAAATCTTTAAACACTTCGATTCTGTTTACTGAACCATGAGGGGAGGGCACACATGGGCTTGCAGAATGTGGTTAGTATTTCCGACCTCGAAGATGGATTGTTGTTAGTGAGTCTGAAATACCCAGGCTAGGCTGCGGGCTTTGTTTTCAAGATAGTTCCATGAAAATTACCTAACTGGTGACACCATTTTGCGAAGCAGAATGTTCTATTAGTAACCATCCACTTCAACAGTATTCCGTAACACCTTCTTCATGAACAACGATTGGGAACGTATTGTTTATACAACAAAATAGACTTGGCAGGCCTAAAACTCCCCTTCAACCCCATCAACCCAACACACACAGTGATAATTCAACACCACATCATGATTCTATTAGTGATGAAATAGAGTGGATTTTAGCTTGTTGATCAGACCTATGCTCATTTTACAGTGGAAGTCCAAAAACTCCATGACTTATTAACTGGGCGCTGCTAATTGAGTTGCTTGCCATAAAAACCCCATTAAAGCAGCCAAACACATAGCTTCCCTGCATGTTATAGTCGTTACTTATATATATAGAAATATTTTATATTTCTCTCTACATTTATATGTTCTTGCTTTTCTCTAGCAGTATATCAATGCAAAACACTGGATATTTGGTTCTAAAGACATGTCAATTCTACAGGTTGCTTCGCAAAACTTGCAACATCCAGGATACAATTAATTACGATTCCTTCAACTTTATCACGATTTATAGGAGGTTGCACACCCATCCAACAGGGTGTCTCAGACATACTGATGGATGGGGTGCCCAATATCCTTGAGAAATCATCACATGAATGCATGTACTCTTGGTACTTCACCAGGGAAGAACTAGAGAAATTTTCTCCATCAAGGAAAGATGGTATTACTGAAAACAAGGAATCAGAAATTCGGCATTTATATTGTTCATTTATCCGGGATGTTGGCATCAGGCTGAAGCTGTAAGAAACTATTTTTGACTCTCTTAAGTGAAATTGACTTTGTTCAACCGTATTCGAGGGTGTTCTTAGTTTATACTCCCTCCGTTCCAAAATATAGTTCTTTCTAGCCCACATTTTTTCCGTCCACATTCACTCAAATGATAATGAATATAGACATACATGCAAACTCATTCATATGTTACTTAATGATGAATATATGATTAGTCTAAAACGAATTATATTTTGGGACGGAGGGGTACTACTTTATATTGTGGCTCATAACATGATTGTTTACATTTTCCTAATCTCTCATGAACATAAATGACATCCTTTTTTCGTAAGACAGTTTTTTTGGTTATACCACTTATACGACCAACATGTTTGACTCTGCTACTAGACTATTATTTTAGCAACTTTGGTAAGATTTTCTATATGTGGTAACAACCTTTTTTTCACAGACCTCAGATGACACTAGCAACAGCAGTCATGCTTTGCCATCGCTTCTATTTACACCAGTCCCTTGCCAAAAATGGATGGCAGGTGAGAGATTATATTGTTGTGCCAGTGTTGGTTGCTGATGTCTATGAAAAGCGACAAGAGTGCAGAGTTTCATTGCCAAGCATTTGTTGGAAATATGTTCTCCACCATGTCTAACTTAACATTACAGAATATCCTTCAAACCATTTGAAGTATTGTATCTTGTAATAATATTACTGTATTAGTTTTCTGATTACATGCTAATTGCTGATTCATCTTGATGGTACTCTACCTCAAGAGTCAAGATCACTTCGTGATTGGACATTTCAAAGGGATCATTTACCTGCTACAATGTGTCAAGGGCACCAGGGCTCAGAGTAGCTGGACCTTGACTACTGGACCTCGACTACATAGTTCGTAGTCGTGGCCGGGAATGGGGTGAAGGTTTCTCCCCTCTGCACCCTATGTTGAGGGAGGAGATTAGCAGTAGAAAGTTTAATCATTGCTTAATCGTCAAGTGTTCCAATACAAGATGTAAATAGGCACGTAGCCTCTAACGAACAATAGATGGAAAAGCTCCTCAAATTGAGGCACGGTAGTTTCCTACCAACTAAACTCTGCAGGCCTGACACTGGCTGCAGTGATCATGCCTACGGCGCGTTTGACACGCGCTGCGTGTTCCTGGCGGCATCTCTGGCATGGGTCTGGTGTGTGTACCAGGGATTACCTTCCCGGTCGGTAAGCAGCGAATTTCGGTAGTTTTTCTCGTTTTCGGTGTCTACCGTGAAACGAAAACCGGTGTGATTTTTGATGTATTTCGATTTCAAATTTGAAAAATATAAGTCAAATTTTGGTCAACAAAATGATTTTTGAAATCACGAAACGAGAATGTAATCCCTGGCGTGTACTGGTGGCCCCACATGACACATGTTATTGGAAAACTTCTTTTTTGAACTTTTAAGTCCTGATTGACTTATCCTAGTATACTAAAAAGTTTTGAGGTAGTTAAGAGTTATTTTCAGTTTACCTAGGAAGTTTGTGTTTGTCAGATATGATACTATTGTGATTAAGTACAATACTTCGTCATAACTGGGCAAATGCATTCAGAACTTTCCTATTGAAGTTACTTAACCCCGACCAGCCAACTGGGTTGCAACTTACTGTTACAACTTAAGCAAGTTTGACATACTTTGACGGATCATCTTGTAAATTACATATTCACCAGTAAGTTCTATAGAAATGGCTTACTTCACTGCATTTCTTTTCTTAGTTTTGTAAGATCTGTTTAGTTCATATTTACAAGATCACTTTTCCAGAAATCATCTCACTGTTATCATGCAACCCCTAGTTATGTCGAACACCAGTAGGAATTTCTGTTTTATTCTGTATGTTCGTAATATTTACTCTGTTTGAAGTACATAATCTATTTGTGGTATGCTTATTGTGGACCAGTAGTTCTTCTGGAACTTACTTTTATTTCCTTTTACTGGTTTTAATGGTTCCTTTTGTCATTACCCTATTTCAGACAGTTGCAACAGTATGTGTATTTCTGGCGTCGAAAGTTGAAGATACTCCTTGTCCCCTGGACCATGTAGTTAGAGTGGCCTATGAAACAATGTATAGACGGGACACTGCTGCGGCTCAAAGGATCCGTCAGAAGGTACCACTAAATTAATGTTTGAAACTTTTATGTTGTTGCCCATCCAGTGTTTGATCAGCATATATTATACAGGATGTTTTTGAGAAGCAGAAAGCGCTCATTTTGATCGGAGAGAGATTGCTTCTTACAACAATTCGATTTGATTTCAACATTCAGCATCCTTATAGACCACTTCTTGATGCCATGCAAAATCTTGGCATCAATCAAAAAGAAGTGAAACAAGTAGCATGGAACTTTGTGAATGACTGGTATATGATAAGCTATTTCAATATTTATCAATGCCAATATTTTTAATATTGCAAATCGGATGTATTAATTCTGCTACTTATGTTCAGGCTTAAAACAACATTGTGCCTACAGTATAAACCCCAGTACATAGCTGCTGGTTCCCTTTATCTGGCTGCAAAGCTTCACAATATCAAGCTTCCCTTGCATGGAGCGCATGTTTGGTGGCACCAATTTGATGTTGCACCAAAGCCTCTGGAAGGTATGTGGACTGTTAGGTGGATCATATCATCATTGCACTCTTTGCTTTTTAGAACATGAAAAGATGTCGTATTTCTGCAGCCATCATTCATCAAATGATGGAGCTTGCGGCTGTGAAAACGTTGATGCCTGCTCGACCCAATCCGGTTAAGCTGAAGGAAACTTTATGTGAAGCTAAACTGAGCTTATCTAATAGCCCAGACTCTGTGTTGAATCAATCAAGCTTGTTAATAAGCAGCTCAAGTCCTGATATTGGTGGGTCCAGTGACAAACTGCAGGTGGATTCCTGTCAATACTTGATAAGCAGTCACACGGGTGATTGTAGGGTCTCAGGTCCTGACAGCAGTTCGTTGAATACTTGTGCTAATAGAAATGTCTCTTGTAAAGCACATGATGAAGAGAGCTTGGATCAGGCCTTAATAATCAAACATGACAGTGGGATGATGCCTTCTAGTAATCAGACATCATTAGATGCTACTGTAGACACTGAGGGCAGTGCTGAACCGAAGCAGGATGTAAGCCATTGTAATGACTTCAATATCAGAGTCAATGACGAAAGCTTGAACCAGGTGTTAAGAAATCAGCATGGTGATGCTATCCCATTACATCAGCATGGTGATGCTATCCCATTACCTGACGTGGTATCGCTGGATGCCAAGGTGGACAAGGAAAGGAGTTGGTGTGTGGAACCATTAATTGCAAACTCTGATTGCTGTACTGACAGTGTTAATGTGGATAGCTTGTGCACTGATCAGAGATTGGCTGATGCTCCTTCAGGCCCCACAGCTGATGCACCATCCATGCTGGCTGAGGAGGAATCTGATCCTTTTAGTGCAAAGCTTGAAAATATTGATGTTGCCAGGATCAAAGGTTTATTGATGAAGAGGAAGAGCCGGAGAGAGATCCAACACCAAGCCATTGCTTCAGATGGTCTAAGTGAAGAAGACTGGATCGAGAGGGAGCTTGAATCTGGGATTGTTACAAACCAAGAAGCCAATTGTGCTACCATCTCAGACGAGCTAAGTGACGAAGCCTGGATTGAGAGAGAGCTCGAGTCAGGGATTGTGGTCGGACCAAGAAATGAGCAAGCCATCACTTTTGATGGTTTGAGTGAAGATGATTGGATCGAGAGAGAGCTTGAGTCTGGGATCATCGTTGAGCCAGCACCTGCTACCAAGAAGCGGAAGCTGGAGTCAAGCTGTTAGCTCTGCATTCGAAGGCCAGATTCCAAGCAGGTGAATAATAACAGATGGTTGCGAGTAGGACCACATCGAAGCCAAGAGATACATGTCGCACAGATGGGAGGATCAATATTATCCTTTTTTTTATTTCTTTATAACCAAACACCTTGGAGTACTTTGACACAAGGGGTGTGTTCACAGTGGGATCTTCCCATTTTCTTGAATGCAGAACCATATCCGTTGTATTTGTTCCATGTCGTGAGTGTAAATCTAGCGTGTCCTAAGTTCGGTTTTAGATTGTAGGTGTAACTGTAGCAGGGATTATCTGGTGTTAAGCCCAACGAGAAAATGATTCAGTGTAACTGTTACTGTAAGGAAAGAAGTTGCTCAGTGTAGATTTATGGTTAACACAAGAAGAGGCAATTACTGGTGTATGATGTTTATAAATTGATGATGAATGTTACTGGCAGCTCAAAAGAAAAGACAGTTACTGGTAACTAAAGAAAAGTACGTTTAACGGAGCTGATCACATTTAATCCCCTATTGAGCTGCCCTTGGTCGTCAATTGTATAACAACTTTCCGCGTGACCATCAACTCTCAGGGCTAGTCACCCGGTGGCTGTCGCCCTTGTGCTGCATTCTACGGTTTCGTCTCGGATCTTAATATCAAATAGCGCATGTCGTTTGGTTAGAGTACTTTCCAGTGTGTGGGTAGAAACGGAGAATCAGGTTGAAACCAAGTCGCCGACCATCAATAGAGAAAACGAACGGAAACGGACGAAAAAATCTCTCTCATTTCTGTATCCGTATTTTATCATCGAAATAATTGGGAACGAGAACGAGAGCGGGATAAACGGAAGTGCAAAAATGAATGGAAACGGAAATACTAATGTAAACTCATAATTTAATTCAAACTCAAATGATATTGATGGTTAACTAGTGATTGATTTGTAAGATAATAACATAAAACAAATAGATATAGGAAGACAACATTCTATTATTGTTTAGTTGCTAATAATGTACATATAGATACAAACCACTTGTCATGAAAAATAACCGATGGTTACAATAACCAATTGTCCTTTGATACCATTGATTTAGATTTTGAACCCCTTCGCTACCATCACCGTCATTGCTGCCATCTCCTACCGTCACCTCTTAAATTAGACCCACCTCCATCTCATCCCTTTCTATGTTCATCCCCTTGAGGCTTGAGTCACGTGCGTGGACGTGACTGTCGCTGCCTTTCCACCCCTAACCGTGATTCTGTGAACATGGAGTTATAACGTAAAAGTAAAACCACAGTCATGTGTTTTTTCTCTTTCGAGAAAATAAACCATCATCATGTGTAGTACGCTTGTAGCTTGTTCACGTAGGATGTGTTTGGTTGGATGTATAAAAAGAGATGAAAGGTACGACCACAATTTTTATAGTATTTGGATGAGTCACGTATAGGCGAGATAAACATCAGAATAATTTTGGTAGCAGCGTGATCCTAAAATATCAAGGGAATAGCTTCGCCTCATTCTATTTTGATGTCAAAACAAACACATCTATAGTATTTAGCTATTTGCATTTCTTTCGTGGGCCTTTTGCGAACCCACCAGAGAAAATTGAAGCGCTCCAAAATCGCTAGAGCCCACCAGACATCATTCACGGCCTAGTCTCTCAAGAGACTAGCAAATTGCACAACAACTCAACATATCGGGAGTTTTTTTGCTATTATAAACTCTATTTCAAACAGCTTCGACATAATAGTCTTTACAAATTGGGATTCGATAAAACAGCTCTTTCAATAGCGTTTCACCGCTAGAATAGAATTATTAGTTAACTTAAAACCAATTTTTTTCTTTTATCTTTTGTGCCACGTGACATGACCATTTTGTCCCTTGCTCTATTTTTTTGGAACGCATCTAATACAATTGATGAATTGAAATGGAGCAGGCAGTTCCTTTATTTTCGCGTGAACTCCATCGAGAGCAGCCAGCCGCGCTAGAAACTCCCACCGCGCCGCCGCTGTGCTGGCCTTCCCCACCACGGCGCTGCTGTCCTGGCCTTCCCCACCACGTCATTGCCTTCCCCACCGTGTCGCCGTCGTCCCGGACTTCCCCACCGTGTCGCCGCTATCCCAGGCTTTCCCACCACGCGGCCGCCGTCCAGGACTTCCCCACTGCGCTGTCGTCGCCGTCCTAGACTTCGCCACCACTATGTCAGGTTCGTTCCATGCCAGCAGCCTGTGCTCGCCACATGCAGTTTGTAATTCGATCGTCGTCCTCTGTATCATGTTCCAGCATCCTTTCCTCGCTACATACGGTTTGTAATAATCTCTGTTCCGTAACTATGTAGACTTACATTTATTTGTTCTTTTTTGGAATTTGCAACTATGTAATATGAACTGCTATATATGATTTATTTGTTCTTTTCTGGAACCTATAACCATGAAATATGATCTTCTACACATGATTTATTTATTTTATTTTTTTTGTAGTAGCCATGAATGGAGATGAGCGAGTCGAGATGGATTGGAGTTTGAATCAGGGCAACACAATAGATTCATCAGTTACATTACCAGAGCAAGCACCTCCATTGGTAGATTGAGATTTAATACAAATTCAAGAAGAAAAAGAAGAGGAAGGAATAACAGAACTTTCAGTGAAGAACAAGTTTATGCACTTTTGGGTCTGTCTCGCGAGGATGAGAGGGAGGAAGAAATGGCTATAGACTCAAATCAAGAGCCGATGGACCCAATGCCTCTATAGTTCTTGATATAGAGGGTGTTGAAGATGTACCTATGGTAGTGAATGATTATATTCTACATGAGATAGTAATGGAATATGACAAAGATAATCCCAGTCTGGATGTAGGCACATATATCCTTGTATGGAAGATTTTTGATTGGCTGTGAGGCAATATGCAATAAATATAGAGTTTGAATTGGGTATTAGGGCAACAAGCAAGTCAAGGTATAGAGGGTATTGCAAAGGTGGAGATTGTCGTTGGTCTGTTTCTGGATTCAAGAAGAAGGGTGAGGTGGTTGTTATGGTACTAACTTCTAAACTAGTATAATCAACAAATTTGAATTGTTGTTGATTTCTGTTAGAAACAATTGACTAATACATTTTATTGTGTTGTTCATGTAGGTCACAAATTTGAATTGTTGTTGATTTCTGTTAGAAACAATTGACTAATACATTTTATTGCGTTGTTCATGTAGGTCACGGTGTTGAATGATGTACACACTTGTACATCTAGCAGTAGAAGAAGAACAACTACACCTTCATGCAAGTGGGTTGCTTCCAAGGCTGTTTCTATCCTTCGAAAAAATCCTCAGATGGGTGTTAAAGAGTTGCAGGTTAAGCTACAAGATGATTACAAGTGCACAATTGGTTATGACACGGTATGGAAAGGAAAAGAGAAGGCTCTAGATCAGTTGTATGGCTCGTGGGAAGAGAGTTTTCGGCTGCTATATAATTGGAAGGCAGAGGTCATGAAGGGGTCACCACATAGTGTTATTGAGATTGACTGCAAGGTGGTTAAGGGTAGAACTTATTTCCACCGTTTTTTTGTGCACTTGGTCCTTGTATTGAGGGGTTTCGATCAGGTTGTAGGCCATGGCTTGGTATTGATGCCACCGTACTCAATGGTAGATGGAATGGACACTTAGCTTCCGCGACTGCTGTGGATGGTCACAATTGGATGTATCCAGTTGCATATGGATTTATAGACTCGGAAACAGAAGGCAATTGGAAGTGGTTTATGACTCAGCTATACAAGGTTGTAGGCGATCTTCCTAAACTCGCTATTTGTTCATATGCTTGCAAAGGGTTGCTAAATGCAGTGCGTGATGTGTTTCCATAAGTTGATCAGAGAGAATGTTTTAGGCATCTAATGGAGAATTTTGTTAAGAGATTTTCTGGTGAAAATGTTGGACACATGTGGCTTGTAGCTAGGGCATATGACAAGTATGTTTATGAGAGTCACATGGCTGCAGTTTATGCAGGTAACCCTGAAACTAAAAAGTGGTTGGAGGCATATCATAAGCTTAAGTGGCAACGATCTTATTTTGATTCTGAAATCAAGTGTGATTATGTCACAAGCAACGTAGCTGAGTCTTTCAACAATTGGATCAAAGATATAAAGGATTTGCCTATTGTTGAGCTTGTTGACAAGATTAGAGAGAAGATTATGGTTCTTTTTTTCAAGAGGAAAAAATTCGAGAAAGGCTGAATGGGAAGATACTACCAGCAATATTACAAATATTGAATGCTAGAACAAGAGGGCTAGGACACTTGACTGTTATCAGCACTATGGTGCTGAGGTGTGGGACAATTGCAATCATCGGTTTGTTGTTAAGGCATATTTGCATGAGTGTTCTTGTTGTGAGTGGCAGCAAACTGGAAAGCCTTGCCAACATGCTTTATCGTTGATAACAGCACAACAATGTCGAAATGTGATGATGGAAGACTTTGTCCATGATTACTACTCTGTAGATATGTTCAAAAAGGCATATGCTAGAAGAGTAGAGTTCATTTGTAACAAGGAGAAGTGGCCTAAAGTGGACTTGTCATTTCAAGTAAATGCACCGCTTCAAAAAAGCGGTGTTGGAAGGCAAAGGAAAAATAGGATCAAAAGTTGCCTTGAAGGTGGGAGTGGTAGGTCCAAATCTGATTCAAAGGCTGTTGGAAATGAGAATGAGAAGACCAAAAAAATGGTTAGAGGTAAAGTGAGGTGCCCTAACTGTGGAGAGTTAGGACACAGGAAAACAAGCTATAAATGCCCACTAAATGGAACTAAGAAAAGGTAAGATTTAAGCTTTTGTTCCTTATTATGTTTGTTTCATCCATTTGTTATTTACTTTACGTCTTTTAATGTCACAGGAAGAGAAAGCAAAGAAAAAATACTACTAAATGGTGGTTTCCTAAAGTTTCAACGCCAGAAAGGCCAATTGATAAAAGAGAGCAAATAATTCAAGAGAGTCATGGAATATTGAAAAGAAGGTACAAGACTAGTAACTTCCACCACATATGAATTATGTTGATAAAAACTCTGGCCAATATATTGTCACATGTGCAAACGTTTAGCTTCGTTGATGGAAGAAGGCATATCTTAGGAAGGTTCTTTCTCTCAAGAGATCACTACATCACCACCAAGAAAGATGACTCCAAAGAAGGCAAATGTTAGAATACCCGTTTAGGGTTTAGGGTTTTCCCCGTGTAATGACCATCTCACCCCTCTGTAATGGGCCTGACCCAGTTTACTCAGCCTATTAATACATCACCCAACCCCTGTTAGGGTTAGGGTTTACTATTCTAATATGGTACCAGACCCAAATTAGGTTTTCTGCTCCGAGCCGCCAGCTGCTCCCACCCTAGCCGCCGCTAGCTCCTCCCCTGCTGGCCGCCGCCCCTTCCCCTCCACCTTCGACCAACTCAAGCGTCGTCGCCCCCTGCAGGTCGCACCCCAGCCGCCACTAGCTCCTCCCCTGCTGGCCGCCGCCCCTTCCCCTCCAGCTCCGACCAGCTCAGGCGCCACCGCCCCCACCGGTAGTCGCGCCCTTCCTGCTCGTGCCCGTCGACCCCGCGCCGTCCAAGAGCACCCACCCGGAGGACCCGCGCCCCTGCTGTTCCGCACCGAGCAGCACCCCTACTGTCCCGAGCCGAGGACGCCCGACGCCGAGCACCTAGCCGCCCCTCCTGTTCCACGCCCGGCTGTCTTCCTACTCGTGTCCGTAGACCCCGCGCTGTCCAGTCCGTGCCTCCCTACGCCGGCTGACCGTGCCCTAGCCCCAGCAGTGCCCGCCCCTGCTGTTCCATGCCCGGCTGTCCAGTCCGCGCCTCCCTGCGCTGGCTGACCGTGCCCCGGCCCCAGCAGTGCCACGACCCTCCTGCACCGGTCACCGCCATGGATCCCATGGAAGCAGCCACCTGCACCATCGGCACGCCCGTCGTTCCTAGCGTCGCCGTGGTCGTCACGACTGCCGCGCTCACCACTAGCGCTGCGCCTGCAGCCACTGCCGGCGTTCTCAGCCTACCGGGCTACTCAACGTGCACCAGTGTCCTCACCGGTCCCCTCTAGCCGACACGTCTTCTCAGACAACCGCCCCCTGGGTTCTCCATCACTCGGCCGCTCGTTGCCGACACCACCTAGGCTTCCCCGGCGCTCTCCACCGACTTCACCATGTCATCGGCCATCGCCGCCATCCAGGCTGCCCTGCCCGCCTCTCAGGAGCGCGAGCGCGCTGTGTCCCGCGACCTGGAACAGGAGCGCGCCCTGACCGCCACACTGACTGCCCAGATGGCCACTGCGCAACGTCTCGCCATCGGCCTTCCTCCGGTCGACCAAGGGACACCACTACCCACCCCAGATGCTCCCCGCGCATCTGGACTCGATGCTGACCACATCGCCGCTCTCCATGCCCAGGCGGCCGGACTACAGGACATCCGGTCCCTCGTATCCATCGTTCTAAACCCGGCGTCCTCCCACTACCCTCGCTGGAGGGGGCAGGTCCTTCTCACCTTGCGGCGCTACGCCCTCGACGATGTCGCCACCTCGTCGTCCCGGGCCTGGTCCCTGATGGACTCTGTGGTCCTCTCCTAGCTCCATGGAACCATCACCATCGAGCTCTAGGATATCATCCGCGACTAGGCGTACACGGGTCGTCAGGCGTGGCTCGCCCTAAAAGAACAGTTCCTCGGGAACCGGGACGCTCGTGCCCTGCACCTCAACGCCCAGTTCCACCTGTTCTCTCACGAGGACCTCTCCGTGGACGAGTACTGCCGCCAAATGAAGGGCATGGCAGACTCTCTCCGCGACCTCGGCGAGCCTGTCGCCGACCGGACCTTGGTGTTGAACATTCTGTGTGGCCTCAGCCCCCGCCATGGCCACCTGAAGGCTCTCATCAAGAGGACCGTTCCCTTTCCCACATTCCATGACATCAGGAACAAGCTTCTCCTCGAAGAGCTCACCATGGCATATGAGGCCACTGCTCTGGCTCCGGTGCTCTACAGCGCTCCTCTCGGTGGTTAGGCACCTTCAGGGGGCCAGGCCCCTCGCCCTCCATCAACCGGGGCCCCTACCCGCCCCACACCTGCCGTCCCTGCGGCCCCTCGTCAGGCGTCCACCACCGACGGCAGTCATCGTTCCTGCAAGGGCGGCCGTGGGGGTGGCGGCTCCTCTCGTGGTGGTCCCCCCGGTCGGGGTGGCAGCCAGGCGTGGCCGTCACTCTATAACCACTGGACTGAGACCATCGCCATATGGCCGGGCCAGGCCCCTCGGGCCTCCCGTCCCCCAGCGCCGGCCCTATTGACTATGCCACCCTACGGCGTGCCTCCCATGCCTCCCTACGGCGTGCCTGCATCGCATCCGGCTTTGCCTCAACTCCTGCCCTAGGGGACCCCCACGACGACTTGGTCCCCGCTGTCTGGAGGCTGGGACCATGCCTCCCTCGCCGCTGCCTTCAGCACCATGGCGATGACCCCTCCTTCCTCCAACTGGGTGATTGACTCTGGTGCCTCCTACCACACCACTCCCACTACAGGCACGCTCTCCCGCTCCCATCCCCCCATTCATCTCATCCTTCATCGATCGTCGTTGGGAATAGTTCCACTCTGCCTGTCACCTCAGTAGGTGCCTCGGTTCTCCCTGGACCGTTCTACCTCAACGACGTTCTTGTAGCCCCCACATCACTCATAATCTCCTTTATGTTCGTTGTTTCACCACTGACAACTCTTGTTCCATTGAGTTTGACCCCTCTGGTTTCTCTGTGAAGGATCTGACCACCAGGACTCCCCTCGCCCGCTGTGACAGCTCGGGGCCCCTCTACACGCTCCGACCATCCACCTCTGGCGCGTCTCCGCCTCTTGCCCTGGTCTCCACCACCTCCTCCACCACTTGGCATCGTCGTCTCGGACATCCTGGACCTGACGTCATGACCAAGATTACCAGTAGCCTAGATCCTTCATGTAGTAGGGGACATTTTGAGGGCCTCTGTCATGCTTGTCAGTTAGGCCGACATACTCGTCTCCCATTCACCACTTCTTCTCGGGCTGAGTAGGCTTTTGACCTAGTTCATTGTGATCTCTGGACCTCTCCTGTACGTTATAAATACTATTTGGTGATTTTGGATGACTTTTCCCATTTTCTTTGGACTTTTCCTCTTAGATTGAAGTCAGACACATTCACCACCCTGACACACTTCTTCGCCTGGGTCTCCACCTAGTTCCACCGCTCGGTCCGTGCCCTACAGTGTGACAACGACCGCGAGTTCGATAATCATGCCTCTCGCTCTTTCTTTCTCACTCATGGCGTCTAGTTGCGTCTCTCGTGCCCTTACACCTCTACCCAAAACGGCCGGGTCGAACGCATGATTCGCACCACCACCAATACGATATGTTGCCTTCTCTTCCAGGTGTCTCTCCCTGCCACCTACTGGGCAGAGGCCCTGCACACCGCCACCCACCTTCTGAACCGTCTTCCCTCCAAGGCGGTGAGCCACCCTACTCCCTACTTCGCCCTGTACGGCACAACCCCCACCTACGACCACCTTCGCGTGTTTGGCTATGCCTGCTAACCTAACACTTCTGCTACTGCCCCTCATAAGCTTTCTCCTCGCTCCACCCGTTGCCTCTTCCTTGGCTACTCATCTGACCACAAGGGGTATCGGTGTCTGGACCTCGCCTCCCACTGCATCATCTATGAGGCGAGCTCTTGCAAACACAGACAAACAAAGAGAGAGCAATCACAAGAGACACGCGATTTTATCCCGTGGTTCGGCCAAGTAATACTTGCCTACTTCCACGTTGTGGAGTCCCAATGGACGAGGGTTGCACTCAACCCCTTTCAAGTGATCCAATGATCAACTTGAATACCACGGTGTTCTTCCTTATAGTTTTCTTCCCGTTTGCGAGGAATCTCCACAAGTTGGAGCCTCTCGCCCTTAAAAAATGATCACAAAGAACGCGCAAGAGTAAGGTTGGGAAGAGCAACACACACAAGACTCAAATCACAGCACAACCACACACACAAGAGATGACTTGAGCTCAAATGACAACACGGGGAGTCCTCTACTCGAATAGAGCTCAAATCTCTAACACAATGAAACGAATGCGTGGAAACAGAGTCTGGATGCCTTAGGATGCTTAGTGAATGCTTGGGTGACTCCTCCATGCGCCTAGGGACCCCTTTTATAGCCCCAAGGTAGCTAGGAGTCATTGGAGGCCAACAAGGAAGGCCATCCTTGCCTTCTATCGAGTGGCGCACCGGACAGTCCGGTGCGCCACCGGACAGTCACTGTAGACGATCCGGTGCCGATCTCCTTCCTTTTCTGTCACAGATGACTGTTGCAGCTCCGGGCCAGTTGGCGCACCGGACACTGTCCGGTGCACACCGGACAGTCCGGTGCCCCCCGCCGACCGTTGGAGCTGCCACACGTCGTGTGAAGATTGCGTGGCCGACCGTTGGCTCACCGGACAGTTCGGTTCCCTACCGGACAGTCCAGTGAATTATAGCCGTACTCCGCCAAACTTTTCTCGAGAGCGGCCTTCTCACCGGAATCCAGCCTGGCGCACCGGACACTGTCCGGTGCACCACCGGACAGTCTGGTGTGCCAGGCCGAGCTGGACTTTGGCTGCACACAGCCAAGTCTTTTGCAATCCTTTCTTTTCCTGTTTCTAGCACTTAGACAATATATGTTAGTACTCAAAACAATGTACTAAGTCTAGAAACATACCTCATGTCTTGATTTGCACTTTTCTCTTCATTTAGCACATGAGAACTTAATTAAATGTGTTGGGCACTTAATCACCAAAACATAATAGAAATTGCCCAAGGGCACATTTCCCTTTCAATCTCCCCCTTTTTGGTGATTTATGCCAACACATCAAAAGCAACCAAAAGAAGTGCAACATCAATGCAATTGAGAACAAAATTGTCTTTGCACAAGTTTTGACATATTTGGATCAATCTTCGCCACCACTTGGTTTGTTTTTGCAAATCAAATTCATTTACCTATCTCTAAGTCAAACTCACTAGTTTGGGCACAAAGAGAGATAATCCAAAAGTGAAATTGATCAAGAGCCAAAAACTCCCCCTTTTCCCATAATCAAAATTCTCCCCCATAAGAGACCAAATTTTTGCAATTAGAGTATTTTGGCAAATCAAAATTTCCAACTCTATTGTTTTCAAAAATTCACAAGTGGTAGCTGATCCATTTGCTTTGGCCTTAATTTCTCCCCCTTTGGCATTGAGCACCAAAACAGGATCATTCTTGGCCCTTTAACCCCATTGCCTCACCAAAAATGTCAATTAAGAGCAAAAAGGCAATAAGAGCATAAAGATGAACTTGGAACGAAATACACCAATACCGGAGTGCAGTGGAAGTCTTTGCAACGTCCAAGTCCATTTTCTCTTTCAATGCACCTTTGAGACTACATCAAGAACACTCAAACACAAAGGTTAGTCTCGAAGGGTCAAGTTGTAGCACATCTCCCCCTAAATAAGTGCATCACTTGCAAATGGACTTATGAGGTCCGGGGATCATGTGTACAACTTGAGCACCACAAATAAACAATAATGGATTGAAATGCATAAAGTAGCATAATCAAAGGCATATAACACATGTATGTTATAGATCAATCCAAGTTACGCGAATCTAAGACATTTAGCTCACTACGCAACCTGCAAAACCTTTTCTCATCTAAAGGCTTGGTGAAGATATCGGCTAGCTGGTTCTCGGTGTTAATATGGTACACCTCGATATCTCCCTTTTGCTGGTGGTCTCTCAGAAAGTGATGCCGGATGTCTATGTGCTTAGTGCGGCTGTGTTCAATAGGATTATCCGCCATGCGGATTGCACTCTCATTGTCACATAGGAGTGGGACTTTGCTTAGATTGTAGCCAAAGTCCCGGAGGGTTTGCCTCATCCAAAGTGGTCGCGCGCAACACTGTCCTACGGCAACATACTCGACCTCAGTGGTGGATAGGGCAACGGATGTTTGTTTCTTTGAACTCCAAGACACCAGGGACCTTTCTAGGAATTGGCACGTCCCTGATGTACTCTTCCTATCAACTTTGCACCCAGCATAATCGGAGTCAGAATATCCAATCAAGTCAAAGGTAGACCCCTTTGGATACCAGATCCCGAAGCAAGGCGTAGCAACTAAATATCTAAGAATTCGCTTAACGGCCACAAGGTGACATTCCTTGGGGTCGGATTGAAATCTAGCACACATGCATACACTAAGCATAATGTCTGGTCTACTAGCACATAAGTAAAGCAAGGAACCTATCATAGACCGGTATGCCTTTTAATCAACGGACTTACCTCCTTTATTGAGGTCGACATGCCCATCGGTTCCCATCGGTGTCTTCGCGGGCTTTGCGTCCTTCATCCCAAACCTCTTGAGAAGGTCTTGAGTGTACTTCGTTTGGGAGAGGAAGGTGCCATCCTTGAGTTGCTTCACTTGGAACCCAAGGAAGTAGGTCAACTCGCCCATCATCGACATCTCAAACTTTTGAGTCATCACCCTGCTAAACTCCTCACAAGACTTTTGGTTAGTAGAACCAAATATTATGTCATCGACATAAATTTGGCACACAAAAAGGTCACCATCACAAGTCTTAGTGAAAAGAGTGGGATCGGCTTTCCCAACCTTGAAAGCATTAGCAATTAAGAAATATCTAAGGCATTCATACCATGCTCTTGGGGCTTGCTTAAGTCCATAGAGTGCCTTAGAGAGCTTACACACATGGTCGAGGTACCTGTCATCCTCAAAGCCAGGGGGTTGTTCCACATACACCTCATCCTTGATTGGCCCATTGAGGAAAGCGCTATTCACATCCATTTGAAACAACCTAAAAGAGTGGTGAGCGCCATAGGCTAATAATATTCGAATAGACTCTAGCCTAGCCACAGGAGCAAAAGTCTCCTCAAAATCCAAACCTGCGACTTGGGCATAACCTTTTGCCACAAGTCGAGCCTTGTTTCTTGTCACCACCCCGTGCTCGTCTTGCTTGTTGCGGAACTCCCACTTGGTTCCCACAACATTTTGCTTGGGACGTGGCACTAGGCTCCAAACTTCATTCCTCTTGAAGTTGTTGAGCTCTTCCTGCATGGCTAACACCCAGTCCGGATTCTGCAAGACCTCTTCTACCCTGAAAGGCTCAATAGAAGAGACAAACGAGTAATGCTCACAAAAATTAGCTAAACGTGAGCGAGTAGTTACTCCCTTGCTTATGTCACCCAGAATCTGATCGACGGGGTGATTTCTTTGGATCGTCGCTCGGACTTGAGTTGGAGGGGCCAGTGGTGCTTCTTCCTCCATAACTTGTTCTTCTTGTGCTCCCCCTTGATCACGCGCTTCTTCTTGAGAAACTTGTCCATCATCTTGAGTTGGGGGATGCACCATTGTTGAGGAAGAAGGTTGATCTTGCTCTTGTTGTTCCTGTGGTCGCACATCACTTATTGCCATCGTGCGCATTACGGCCGTTGGAACATCATCTTCATCTACATCATCAAGATCAACTTGCTCTATTGGATAGCCATTAGTCTCATCAAATACAACGTCACTAGAGACTTCAACCAAACCCGATGATTTGTTGAAGACTCTATACGCCCTTGTATTTGAGTCATACCCTAGTAAAAACCCTTCTACTGCCTTGGGAGCAAATTTAGAATTTCTACCTTTCTTCACTAGAATGTAACATTTGCTCCCAAATACACGAAAGTATGAGACGTTGGGTTTGTTACAGGTAAGAAGTTCGTACGAGGTCTTCTTGAGGAGACGATGTAGGTAGAGCCGGTTTATGGCGTGGCAAGCTGTGTTCATAGCTTCCGACCAAAACCGCTCGGGCGTCTTGAATTCTCCAAGCATCGTTCTCGCCATGTCGATAAGTGTCCTATTCTTCCTCTCTACCACACCATTTTGCTGTGGTGTGTAGGGAGCGGAGAACTCATGCTTGATGCCTTCTTCCTCAAGGTACTCATCCACTTGCAGATTCTTGAACTCGGACCCGTTATCGCTTCTTATCTTTTTCACCTTGAGCTCAAATTCGTTTTGAGCCCGCCTTAGAAAGCGCTTAAGGGTCCCTTGGGTTTCTGATTTATCCTGCAAAAGAACATCCAAGTGAAGCGGGAAAAATCATCAACAATAACAAGACCATACTTACTTCCCCCGATGCTAAGGTAGGTAACGGGTCCGAAGAGGTCCATATGTAGTAGCTCCAGTGGTCTTGATGTTGTCATCACATTCTTGTTGTGATGAGTGCTCCCCACTTGTTTTCCCGCCTGGCAAGCTGCACAAGGTCTATCTTTCTCGAAACAAACATTTGTTAGTCCTAACACATGTTCTCCCTTTAGAAGTTTATGAAGGTTCTTCATCCCAACATGTGCTAGATGGCGATGCCACAGCCAGCCCATACTAGTCTTAGCTATTAAGCATGCATCTAGATCGGTCTCCTCTTTCGAAAAATCAACTAAGTATAGTTTGTCGTCTAATACACCCTTAAATGCTAATGAACCATCACTCCTTCTAAAGACAGAAACATCAACATTTGTAAACAAACAATTGTAGCCCATGTGGCACAATTGACTTACAGACAGGAGATTATACCCTAATGACTCTACTAAGAATACATTTGAAATAGAGTGCTCGCTTGTGATGGCTATCTTTCCCAAACCTTTAACCTTGCCTTGGTTCCCATCTCCAAAAATAATCGTATCCTAGGAATCCTTGTTCTTGACGTAGGAGGTGAACATCTTCTTCTCCCCCGTCATGTGGTTTGTGCATCCGCTGTCGATAATCCAGCTTGAGCCCCCGGATGCATAAACCTACAAGGCAATTTACACTTGGGTTTTAGATACCCAACTCTTGTTGGGTCCTACAAGGTTAATCACAATAGCCTTTGGAACCCAAATACAAGTCTTGTCTCCCTTGCATTTGGATCTCAACTTTCTAGCAACTACTTTATCATTTTTACATAAGAGCGTGAATGAAGTATTGCAAGCATGGTAAATGGTAGAAGGCTCATTACATACTCTCCTAGACACATGATGCACAACATGATTTTTTCTAGGCCTACTTCTACCATGGACAAAAGTAGAACTCGAGGTAAACATTGCATTTGAATCAAAAGCATTATGATCATAACTCCTATTATAATTGGAATGACTAGCAATTTTCCTATTATACATAAAAGCATGATTCTTTTGAATACTACTAGCCATAGGGGCCTTCCATTTCTCCTTAGCGAGAATGGGAGCCTTTCGGCTTGTTAAGTTCTTGGCTTCCTTTCGAAAACCAAGCCCATCCTTAATTGAGGGGTGTCTACCAATTGTGTAGGCATCCCTAGCAAACTTTAATTTATCAAAATCAATCTTGCAAGTCTTAAGTTGAGCATTAAGACTTGCCACCTCATCATTTAATTTAGAAATGGATGCAAGATGATCATCACAAGCATCAATATCAAAATCCTTGCATCTATTGCAAATAACTACATGTTCTACACAAGATCTAGTAGTATTAGCTTCCTCTAGCTTAGCATTTAAATCATCATTCAAAATCTTTAAACTAGAGGTTGATTCATGGCACACAGACAATTTAGAGGATAACATTTCATTTCTCTTAATTTCTAGAGCAAGAGATTTTTGAACGCTAACAAATTTATCATGCTCTTCATATAAAATATCCTCTTGCTTTTCTAAAAGTCTATCCTTTTCATTTAAAGCATCAATCAGTTCATTAATCTTTTCTACTTTAGCTCTATCTAATCCTTTAAATAGACTAGAGCAATCTACTTCATCATCGGAGGAATCCTCATCACTAGAAGTAGAGTACTTAGGGGAATCTCGAACACTCACCTTCTTCTCCTTGGCCATGAGGCAAGTGTGGCATTCGTTGGGGAAGAGTGAAGATTTGTTGAAGGCCGAGGCTGCCAGTCCTTCATCGTCGGAGTCAGATGAAGAGCAGTCCGAATCCCATTCTTTGCCAAGGTGCGCCTCGCCCTTTGCCTTCTTGTAAGCCTTCTTCTTCTCCCTCTTCCCATGCTTTTCTTATTCCTGGTCATTATCATTATCGGGGCATTGTGCTATAAAATGACCAGTCTTACCGCATTTAAAACAGGAGCGCTTTCCCTTTGCTTTGTTCTTGTTGGGGTACTCCTTGCATCCTTTTAGTGCGGTCTTGAAGCACTTGATGATTAGGGCCATCTCATCTTCGTTTAGCCTGGCAGCCTCAACTTGTGCCATCTTGCTTGGTAGCGCCTCCCTGCTGCTTGTTGCTTTGAGATCAACGGGTTGAGGCTCGTAGATGGGTAGAGGGCCATTAAGAGCATCATCCACATATCGCGCTTCTTTTACCATCATACGCCCGCTCACGAATTTTCCGAGTATCTCCTCGGGCATCATTTTGGTGTACCTGGGATTTTCACGAATGAGGTTTACAAGATGAGGGTCAATTACCGTGAATGGCCTTAGCATAAGCCAGACGACGTCGTGGTCCGTCCATCTTGTGCTTCCATAGCTTCTAATTTTGTTGACCAGGTCTTGAGCCTGTTGTAGGTTTGTGTTGGCTCCACTCCCCTGATCATCGCAAATCTTCCTAGCTCGCCTTCCACCAACTCATTTTGGTGATCATGGTGGCGTCGTTTCCCTCATGTGATATCTTGAGGGTATCCTAGATTTGCTTGGCGTTGTCCAAGCCGCTCACCTTGTTGTACTCATCCCTGCACAGAGATGCTAGCAAAACAATGGTAGCTTGTGCATTCTTATGAATTTGCTCATTTATGAAAACGGGGTTGTTAGTATTATCAAAATGCATTCCGTTTTCAACAATCTCCTAAATACTAGGATGGAGAGAAAATAGGTGACTACGCATTTTGTGACTCCAAAATGAGTAGTCTTCTCCATCAAAGTGCGAAGGTTTCCCAAGTGGAATTGATAGTAAATGAGCATTAGAATTGAATGGAATACAAGAATAATCAAATGAAAAGTTTTGATTAACCGGTTTCTTTTTAGACGAGTCATCGTCGTCGTCTCTTGGTGAAGAAGAGGAGGCGTCACTGTCATAGTAAATGATCTTCTTGATGCGCCTCTTCTTCTTCCCGTCCTTCTTCTTGTGACTTGAGCCAGAGTCAGTGGGCTTGTCAACTCTTGGCTCGTTGAAGATGGACTCCTCTTTGTCGTTGACCACCATCCCCTTTCCCTTAGGATCCATCTCTTCAGGCGATTAGTCCCTTACGTGAAGAGAATGGCTCTGAAACCAATTGAGAGCACCTAGAGGGGGGTGAATAGGTGATCCTGTAAAATTCAACACTAAATTCCAACAAGCTTGATTAAAGAGATGTTAGCACGAGTTGATCAAGTCTATGAGGCGAGCTCTTGCAAACACAGAGAAACAAAGAGAGAGCAATCACAAGAGACACGCAATTTTATCCCGTGGTTCGGCCAAGTAATACTTGCCTACTTCCACGTTGTGGCGTCCCAATGGACGAGGGTTGCACTCAACCCCTTTCAAGTGATCCAATGATCAACTTGAATACCACGGTGTTCTTCCTTATAGTTTTCTTCCCGTTTGCGAGGAATCTCCACAAGTTGGAGCCTCTTGCCCTTACAAAAATGATCACAAAGAACGCACAAGAGTAAGGTTGGGAAGAGCAACACACACAAGACTCAAATCGCAGCACAACCACGCACACAAGAGAAGACTTGAGATCAAATGACAACACGAGGAGTCCTCGACTTGAATAGAGCTCAAATCTCTAACACAATGAAACGAATGCGCGGAAACAGAGTCTGGATGCCTTAGGATGCTTAGTGAATGCTTGGGTGACTCGTCCATGCGCCTAGGGACCCCTTTTATAGCCCTAAGGCAGCTAGGAGCCGTTGGAGGCCAACAAGGAAGGCCATCCTTGCCTTCTATCGAGTGGCGCACCGGACAGTCCGGTGCGCCACCGGACAGTCACTGTAGATGGTCCGGTGCCGATCTCCTTCCTTTTCTGTCACAGATGACCGTTGCAGCTCCTGGGCGGTTGGCGCACCGGACACTATCCGGTGCACACCGGACAGTCCGGTGCCCCCCGCTGACCGTTGGAGCTGCCACGCATCGCGTGAAGATTGCGCGGCCGACCATTGGCGCAGACGACCGTTGGCTCACCAGACAGTCCGGTGCCCCACCGGACAGTCCAGTGAATTATAGCCGTACGCCGCCAAACTTTTTCCGAGAGCGGCCTTTTCACCGGAGTCCAGCCTGGCGCACCGGACACTGTCCGGTGCACCATCGGACAGTCCGGTGTGCCAGGCCGAGCTGGACTTTGGCTGCACACAGCCAAGTCTTTTGCAATCCTTTCTTTTCCTGTTTTTAGCACTTAGACAATATATGTTAGTACTTAAAACAATGTACTAAGTCTAGAAACATACCTCATGTCTTGATTTGCACTTTTCTCTTCATTTAGCACATGAGAACTTAATTAAATGTGTTGGGCACTTAATCACGAAAACATAATAGAAATTGCCCAAGGGCACATTTCCCTTTCAGGCTTGCGCTTATTCCCGCGCCACGCGTGGCCCCGTCGACCACACCTGCGCCACGCGCGGCCCCGTCGACCACGCCTGCGCCTCGCGTGGCCCCGCCGACCCCTCCCACACCATGCGCGGCCCTGTCGACGCCCATGGCTCGCTTCGCCGACCCCGCACTCATCTACCACCACCGCCGCCACGTCACTACCTCGGCACCTGCTGACCAGGGCTCGTCGACGAACCCAGTGCGCTTTGCCAACCCCGTCGTCGTCTATCACCGCCGCGAGTCGGCCACGCCCGCGGCCCCCGACGTCCCGGTCGACCGCCTCGAGCCACTGGTGTACCACCTGGTCACCATCCACCGTGATCCCGGGCATGTCCACCCGATGGTGACCCGGCATGCCGCTGGTGTTCTACGACCTGTCGACCGGCTAACCTTGGCTACTGATACGACTACCACTCCACCGGATGCCTCCCCGTCCCCTCCTATGTTTGCACCGCTCTCGCCGACCCCCACTAGCGATGCGCTATGGAGGAGGAGTACGCGGCCCTCCTGGCCAACCACACCTGGGACCTGGTGTTGTGTCCACCAGGCACGAACGTGGTCACCGGTAAGTGGCTATTTTGCCACAAGCTTACCTCGGATGGCTCCCTCGACCGCTACAAGGCCCGTTGGGTCCTTCCAGGCTTCACCCAACGCCTCGGAGTGGACTACGATGAGACCTTCATCCCCGTCATCAAATTTGCCACTGTCTGCACCGTCCTCTCCCTTGCCCTCTCCCGGGACTAGGCGATCCATCAGCTCGACATCAAGAATGCCTTGCTCCACGGCACCCTGATGGAGACTGTCTACTGTAGCCAGCCCACCGGCTTTGTCGACGAAGCCCATCCGGATCTGGTCTGCCGGCTGAACCGCTCCCTCTACGGCCTCAAGCAGGCGCCGTGGGCCTGGTACAGCCGCTTCGCTTCCTACTTGGCCTCCATCGGCTTTGTCGAGGCCAAGTCGGACACGTCCCTCTTCATCTACCGCCGTGGCGACGACACCGTCTTCCTTCTGCTCTACATCGACGACATTGTGCTCACGGCATCCACCGTCGACCTTCTATAGCGCACAATTGTCGCCCTATAGCGGGAGTTTGCGATGAAGGACCTGGGGCCCCTCCACCACTTCCTTGGCATCACCGCCAAGCGCCGCCCCAGGGTCTCTTCCTCCATCAGCGCTAGTACGTCGTCGACATACTGGAGCGGGCTGGCATGTCCGACTGTAAGCCCTGCTCCACGCCTGTCAACACTCAGGCGAAGCTCTCAGAGGACGACGGGCCCCTGGTCGCTGATGCGATGTCCTACCGGAGCCTGACCGGTGCCCTCAAGTACCTCACCTTCTCCAGGCCTGACATCGCCTATGCTATCCAGCAGGTGTGCCTGCATATGCACACTCCGTGGGAGCCTCATCTCACCGCTCTCAAGCGGATCCTACGCTACCTCCGCGGCTCCCTCGACTACGACCTCCTACTCCGACCATCCCCGACGTCAGAACTCGTGGTCTACACCGACGCCGACTGGGCTGGCTGTCCAGACACGCGTCGATCCACCTCCGGCTACGCCGTGTTCTTGGGCACCAACCTCGTCTCCTGGGTCGCCAAGCGGTAGCCCGTTGTCTCTTGCTCCAGTGCTGAGGCCGAGTACCGCGCCGTAGCCAACGGCATGGCAGAGGCCTCCTGGCTGCGACAACTCCTCCATGAGCTCCACAGTCCCCTCCAGCACGCCACCCTCGTCTACTGCGACAACGTCAGCGCGGTCTACCTCTCCACCAATTCCGTGCAGCATCAGCGCACGAAGCACGTGGAGATCGACCTGCACTTCGTCCGCGAGCGTGTCGCCGCCGGTTACGTTCGGGTTCTCAGTGTTCCCACCATGCTGCAACTCGCTGACATCTTCACCAAGGGGATACGGTCGAGTGTATTTTTAGACTTTCACTCCAGTCTCAACATCTGTACAGGATAGAGTTGTGACTGCGGGGGTTGTTAGAATACCCGTTTAGGGTTTGAGGTTTTTCCCGTGTAATGACCATCTCACCCCTCTGTAATGGGCCTAGCCCAGTTTACTTAGCCTATTAATACATCAGCCAACCCCTGTTAGGGTTAGGGTTTACTATTCCAATAGCGAAGAGAAATTTAAATGCCTGATGTGTCCTCGCCAGATTGTGTTCTCACTACTTTGTTGGGACTTATTTAAAATATTAGCAAACCGTTCTTTGAAACACTGATTTGAAATTATGTGCTCTGAATATGGTAAACAGCGATGTGGTTTTCACATGATTTACCAGTATATGTGTCTTACTTTGGTTTGAGAAACCCCTTCTTTTTTACAATATAAAAACTCGTTTGTGAGCTTCTGCTATACATGAGTTTTCTTTGAACAGTCGTGTATCTTGATGGACCGAATTATGAAAAAAATGGGATGTGATTTTCGTATGATCGGAGAAACCCATTGGGAGTGGAATTGAGTTGTTGCATATAAGCTTTTCCCACATCTTTGCATCAGCCTATTCGGCTACCAAGGTTTCAGAGCCATTTTTACTCCTCCTGTGACATCGAGCAAGCTCTCACAAAATGTTGCTGTGAGCTTCTTGTTCAGTGATTTTGGTTTGTCCATCACCCCTTGCCTAATGCAACAGTTAGATCGTGTTGTATGGCTACTGCAACTGCAAGTTTCTACTGAACTGAATATGTTGTGCAGAGGTTTAGATTTGTTCAGATGTTGTACATATTAACGGATTAATAAACCTGAATGAGAAGCATATATGAAGTGGCGACCGTTGAGCACTTGTGTATAAAAAAGGCTATTTTGATAAGATTTGGTAATTCTCTCAAATATCTGGAAAAAGATTGATGCCCTTGGTTCATTAAAAAACAGAGCAAGAGCAAAAATGTCTGTTTGCATGGCAGGAAAAATAAAAGAAAAAGAATTCGATTTAAATTGGCTAATAATTCTATTATAACAGTATGACACAGTAGAAAAGACCATTATATTAAATCCTAAACTGTAGCGACTATTATGTTGAAGCCGATTGAAAGGAGGTTTATAATGCAAAAAAAAAACTCACATATCGGCGGTCTCGCTGGGCGCACGTCACTGTCAGAGTGTCAGACATCCGCAGAAGAAGGCCGCGGCATGACGTACGGGAGCGAAGTCCGAAGCGCTTGTTGATCTGTGCTTCGTCCGCACGCCTAGCGTCCCGGTCATACCATTCGTTGCGTCGCACTGTTGGACCGTGACCACTGACTATAGCTGCTCAACATTTTTTCCTCTCTACTGTAGGAAAAGTGTCTGATATCCTTCAGCCATGGGGTGTTTGGTTACCCCAAACTAAAATTTAACCTCTGTCATATCGAATGCTTGAACCTCCGTTCCGGGTATTAAATGTAGTCGGATTATAAAACTAATTTGTCAGTCAAAGATTAAAAGACGAGACGAATCTAGTCCAGTTGGTTGGGTCTATATTTCATACTCCTATTTAAAAGTCAAACGCTTGATATGACCCGGACTAAACTTTAGCAGGAGCAACCAAACACCCCCTCAGTAAACTTCTACGAATTCTGACGTTCTTGAACTGATCAAAGAAATGCAGCCTGTCGCAACCAGAGGACGTGTGTTCGTGGCTGGAACTTCGTGCTACAGTGTAGCCGTCTTGACGATTTCCGTCCTATGACATGGTACCTAGCGGACGTAACTTACATAAGCGTTAGTTGTCACAGTAGAGTGATACACGAATTGTCGGTTATCTGGATTTGGCTGAACGCATTCGAACCGAGTGAGGTATCGCCGTATCGACGTGACAAACAGCATAGTTTGTTTCACATATTTGTAATCTAATGAGTAATCGATGACGTTAAAACATGTTTGTTTAAATCCAATCATGATAGGATACTATACTAGAAACTGGTACCGACATATTCAAACTTATTATCACTGATACTCGAGTGTGAATCATTACCTTTAACATTTACGTTACATTTCGTGTATCAAACGGTACCTTCGTTTTTTTTCCTAATTATAAATTATTCTATTTGTTGAAAGTAAAAACATTTTAAATTTGACTAAAATTACAGAGAGATCTATAAAGATATTTGACATCACATAGATATACTATAAAAATATAATTGATAAATAAATCTTATGATGCTTATTTAATATAATAATAAAAATTATTATTATTATTATATAAATTTGGTCAAACTTAAGATGCTTTTAATCTCAAAAAAGATAACATGAGTTCTGATTTGGAAAATATAAAGTATACATACCTAATATTAAAGACCTATAGTTTTATTTATTTTTTTCATTCACATCACCCTAAAATTGTTTGCTATCACAAATGATCTTTTAACATATCTTGCAAAGAAGATATACAAATACAGTTCACGCTATGGAACTAATCAAAGATGTGAAAGCCCAACTAATCACATTGAGAGATATTGGTTGGGGTCTAGTGTTTGATGAGGCTTAGCAATACTATGAGCAAAAAATATGTTGGTGCCAAATATGATGGATGACATGCTAGTTAGAGGTCGTGCAAAACACTGAAATAAAACTATTACTTTCCTTCATTATTATTGTGCCGAGATTTTTTTATGGTTCTTGACAAAATATATGTTAAGATGATTCATCGATTTAGGAAATCAACTATTTAGATATTGACATATTTTTCATGTTTAGATCCAAAGAATAACTTATTAATGTTTCATACATATAGCTTTATTCGGGTTGCTCTTATGATATTGATTTCTCTACTAGTGAGATTGTACAAATTAGGCAACAACTTGAGATAGAAAAGCATATGATTTTTCTATTGGTTTACACACTCATTGAATTGACGTTACTATTGTCAGTGTCTATAATATTTGTTGAAAGGGATTTTTCAGCGATGAAAATTATCAAGACTTATTCATGAGACAAGATAAAAACTATCAACATATATGAAGAAAACATTAATGCCACATCCGACTTTAAGGAACAAAGCTAGGTGCATCTCATACATGCGCTAAGAAGACAACATATATAATAACAGAGTGTATAGAGATAAATGTCAATAACATCAGAGTATTATTACATAGCGGAAGTCTTATTACAAAATAAAATATAAATATGAAACGAACTAAGGATCGCCTTTGGCGCAGAAGTCAACTGGGGAAACGCAACCTAGATTAGATCAAACTCCTCACCTTGTGGCTCCTCCTGAACCACCTGTTCTTCTTCTGTGGGGGGGTGTGAGACAGCAAGAGTGAGCTCACACATGATTATAGCTCAACAAGTTGTGGGAAACTAGTGGCATAAACTTACCAAAGGTGGGAGTTCATGTGATGTGTAAGACTAATCAATAACAGGGGTTAAAGCTGAACATTGCTTTTAATCAGTTGGTCAAAATTTTATTAGCAGTTACTAGATGTAAGTAAATACCAAACCTTAAATAAAATAATAGAACAAAATTAATAATAATCCCATGCATATGCAAATGACAAAATTGAATTTAAGTTCCATAAATTAATCATCAGAGAGTCCTGAGCTGCTCATGACCGTGAGCTCGACTAGTATACCACTTTTACACTCTGCAGAGGTTGTACCCTTTACCCACAAGTCATGTTACCCATCTGCCAAGGGATCGCGACTCTCATACACCTCTACCTAGAAAGCGAGGTAGGGCAACACTATGAGGCCTTTACAAAGTTCCACTAGCTTCCGAAAACCCGCTAAAGTTTATGGGAAGAGCACTTGCAAGAATCCCTCGTCTAACCGCCATCGTAGCAAAATCAACCAGAGAACCTCCTTGCATGCAACTCCCCTACTGCCCTTGCCCCTTTCGGGTAAGGTAGTCTTCCACTAGCTTTCCTAATTAGTCAGCCAAGTGTGTCCCATTAAACCCTTGTGGTGGCACATGTTTCTCAAGTTAAGCTCCATGTTCCAATTAACATTAATGATCTTGACATTAACATAAAATAGAATAACAAAATAACTGAAACATGGATATAATAAATGATTATACCAAAACCATGTAAAGCAATAGCAAACTACCCAAGTGATTCAGGGGTAACAAGGTAATGAGATAAACAATCTAGGGTGACCTATCGGGTCCCATCAAAATTAATCTATGCATGAATAAATGACATTAAAAAACATTATTGGGTATAAAAGTGGTCAAGGGCACAACTTTCCTTCAATGAGCTCCTGCTCAGCTACTTCTATCTGCTGCTCACCAGGATCCTCGGTCACAGGCTCTTCTACTCGCCACAAAACAAACAAGCACAATATATAGAGAAAATTAACATCACACCAAACATATCAACAAAATACATAATAATAATCTACATATTAAAATAAAATTTTAGGAACAGGAATCATAATTTTTGGAGTTATAGATTTTAAGATATGAATTTCCAAAGGTTTTATGTGCTTAAATAGGATTAAGTGAGAAATTATTTTTCTTGCTGTTTTCATGATAAAACAGAGACTCTAAATGATAGAGAATAAAATTACAAAATTTTAGAAACTGGAATGGGTTAATTTGGAGTTCATATGAATTTTCTATGGAATAAACAAGTTCTAGCATTTGTTTTTGTATCAAAATTTTATTTTCTAATTAATTCTTCTCTGATTTCCAATTCTCTGGACTGGCGCATTATTACAGAGAACAGCAGGGGGCTGGAATAAAAATCCACAAGACTCAGCACTAACCCGCGCAGACGGTGGGTTGGTTTCTATTTTCTGCAGGGGCTTAATTGTTAACTTGACCGGCCGAAGAGGTATGGAGACGGCTGGGCCGCTGGATCACGGATGGACGCGTGAGATTAGATCTATTCTATCCCGAACCGATACGCTGGCCAAACTGTTGGATGAAGATATGACGGCCCCGATTTAATTAACCCTAGATCTAGTTTCTGCCGCACGACGTGAGATCAACGGCGTGGATTTATCTGAGCGAAGGGGTATGCTGGACCTAATCTTAACCGTTGCCACGAATTCGACGGCCACAGAGCCGTCATCTTCCCCCGACCAACTTCCCCCAAATAAATGACAGCGGCGAGGACCACCGCTGGTGATGTAATTCTCCGACCCGGGCGCAAGAGAACCTAATTCGTCTGGTCTACACATTGCGGGTATGAAGGTGGATTTGGGCAATGGGTTCTTACCAATATCTATCTGTGCAAGAAAGCCGACCACGGAGAGGGCCGTTCTGTTCCAATCGCGCGCTCCGATGTAAAATTCCCGCGCGATTCGGGGTCGGCCAGCACACCACGAGAGCACGGACAGATCAACCGGGCACCGGCGCACTCACACGGCCACACGCAGAGAAGGAAACACCGGTGCGAAGAGATTTCACCGGCGGCGCGACTCACTGGACACACGGGTTCACGAGCAGTGGACTTCTCATGCAAATTCGGGGGTGAAGGTATGACCGAGGCGCCCATGTCTCTATATACTCACGCGCGACCATGACCTCAAGCTCCGACTGATGCTAGAAATTCGGAGGAGTAGTTGTGGACGGAGTTGAGCTACGCACGAACGGAGTTGAGCTACACGCGAAACTCGCGCACGACGGGCACGATGACGAACGGGCCCCACTGACCAGTCGCGGAGTCTCGCGTGTGCGTAGATGCAGTGTGGCCGTCCAGTGGAACCGGCGCGCCATTGACTCGTGAATGAACACCCCCGCCGCACGAGTGGCTGGCAGGGCGGGTCCCCATGTCGGCGCCGTAACGCGTGAGAGCGCGCGGAGACGCGGAAAGTGCGCACGGGTTAGTGGGCCGAACAGACGAAACGACCCAGTGTGGGTTTTCCCTTTTTTCTTTTTTTCTTTTATATTTCCTTTTCCTTTTCTTTCTTTTTCCCATTTCAAATTTCAATTTCAAATTCAACTTCCTAGTACATTTATTTCCTCATAAAATGTACAACTTAGACATGGTATAAGGAAATTTTATCTATTTATTTATTTTGGCATTTATTTTGTGGTACTAGTGATCTTCTCCTCTAATTCTAAAATTCCAATTTAAATCTTACCTCCAATTGGAATACTAATATATTTTTTAAAATTATTTTATATTGTCACAAAATGCACACAAAAATAAAATCCCAGCATGATGCATAATTTAATAGCATGACTTTTATTAATCATTTGTTTTTTTTATTATGGGTTTCACATGTAATGATAAATAGATACAACACACACATAAAATATAGGAAATGACTTTCCTCCTCTTTTATTATCTATTACAAATTGGGTATTACAAATCCTACCCCCCTTAAAAATAATCTCGTCCTCGAGATTTAGGAAGAACGAGGGAAAAGATGGGAAAAATCTATAGGAAGCTCTTCTTCTCTCTCCCAAGTAGTTTTATCTTCTCCATGATGACTCCATTGCACTTTGCACATCTTTATCACCTTATTTCTCGTAACTCGAGTCAATGTATCAAGAATCTTGACAGGATACTCTGTGTAAGTCAAATCACCCTGAACACTGAGCTCTTCCATTGGTAACTATTCCTCGGGGACACAGAGACACTTCTTAAGTTGAGACACGTGGAACACATTATGCACATCAGATAGATTATCAGGTAGCTCGAGTTGGTATGCCATCTCCCCAACTCGCCTAAAGATCAAGAATGGTCCAATATAGCGAGGGGACAATTTGCCCTTGACTTTAAATCTCCTCATTCCATGAAGTGGTGACACCTTGAGGTACACATAATCTCCTTCCTCAAATTCCAATGGTCTCCTTCTATTATCAGCATAGCTCTTTTGCCTGGTTTGAGCTACCCTCAAATTCTCCCGAATTATGCGGACTTGTTCTTCTGCTTCTTGAATCAGTTCAGGCCCAAAGAACTATCTTTCTCCAGTCTGATCCCAATATAGAGGAGTCCTGCACTTCCTCCCATATAAAGCTTCAAAAGGTGACATCCTCAGACTGGCCTGATAACTATTATTATATGAGAACTCAGCATATGGTAGACTTTTATCCCAACTTCCTCCATGCTGAAGGGCACAAGCTCTCAACATATCCTCCAGTACTTGATTAGTCCTTTCAGTCTGTCCATCAGTCTGAGGGTGATAAGCCATACTAAAATTCAACTTTGTATTCATATTCTCATGAAAGCTTCTCCAAAATCTTGAGGTAAACTGTGAACCTCGATCAGACACGATCTTCTTTGGTACCCCATGTAAACACACAATCCGAGCCATATATAACTCTGCCAGTTGAGAACCTTTATAAGTAGTCTTGACAGGAATAAAGTGAGCTAATTTAGTCAATCTATCCACAATCACCCATATAGCATCATATCCTTTCTGGGTGTGAGGCAATCCAGTAATGAAATCCATACCAATCTCTTCCCACTTCCACTCGGGTATCTTTAGTGGGTGCAATAGTCTAGCTGGCCTCTAGTGTTCAACCTTAACTCTTTGACACACATTGCACATAGCCACATGTGCAGCCACATCTCTCTTCAATCCATACCACCAGTATTTTTGCTTCAAATCCTGATACATCTTGGTGCTCCCAGGATGAATAGAATAATTCGAGTCATGGGCCTCCTTTAAAATAGTCCCACGAAGGCTTTCAATATCAGGAACACATATCCTGTCCTTGAACCATATGGTGCCTTGCTCATCTACCGTGAACTCCGGACCTCGACTTTCAGTAATAAGATCCTTAATCTCCTGTATTTTAGCATCACCAATCTGTCCTTTGCGGATTTCTTGCTCCAAAGTAGGTTCCACATCAACAGTAACTCCCTCAGTGTGAGCAACTATCCCCAGGTTAAGTCTCCTAAAATCCTCAACAATCTCATCAGGTAGTTGGGCAACAATAGCTGAATGAACATGCTCCTTTCGACTCAAGGCATCTACAACCAAATTTGCCTTGCCCGGGTGATAGTGAATCTCCAAATCATAATCCTTAATAAGCTCCAACCAACGGTGTTGCCTAAGGTTGAGATCCTTCTGAGTGAATATATACTTCAAACTCTTATGATCCGTGTATACTTGACACTTGGTTCCCATGATAGAATGTCTCCATATCTTAAGCGCATGCACAACGGCTGCCAGTTCTAAGTCATGCGTGGGGTAGTTCAACTCATGTTTCCGCAACTGACGAGACGCATAGGCAGTCACATGTCCTTGCATGAGCACACATCCCAAGCCTTGGCCACATGCGTCACAATAAATATCAAATCCCTTCTGTAGATCTGGCATAACCAACACTGGTGGCAACATCAACCTCTTCTTTAATTGATCAAAGCTATCTTGGCACTTCTCGTTCCACTTAAATTCTCTGCCCTTCTCCAGAAGTGAGGTCATAGGCTTAGCAATCTTAGAAAATCCTTCAATAAAACTCCGATAATATCCTGCAAGCCCCAAGAAACTCCGGACCTCAATAACTGTAGTGGGTACGCTCCACTCCATTATCTCCTTGACCTTAGCAGGATCCACTGATATTCCTCCATTAGAAATGATATGTCCAAGGAATGGCACCTCGCCAATCCAAAACTCGCACTTGCTAAACTTGGCGTAGAATTGATTATCTCGTAGCTTCTGTAGCACCAATCTCAGATGTTCCTCATGATCACTATCACTCTTGGAATAGATAAGAATATCGTCGATGAATACCACGACGAATCTGTCCAAATACTCCATAAACACCTTATTCATCAAATTCATAAAATAAGTTGGTGCATTGGTTAATCCAAATGACATAATAGTGAACTCATATAATCCGTATCTGGTCGAGAATGCTGTCTTGGGAATATCCGATGGTCTAATCTTTATTTGATGGTATCCCGATCGGAGATCAATCTTCGAGAATACCCTTGCACCTCTCATCTGATTAAATAAATCCTCAATACGGGGTAACATATACTTGTTCTTCACAGTAACATCATTAAGTGATCTATAATCCACACACATCCGCTATGATCCATCCTTCTTCTGTACAAACAAAACCGGCGCTCCCCAAGGTGAGGAACTCGGACGAATGTACCCAGCCTCTTATAACTCGGTTAACTGCTTCTTTAGCTCCTTTAATTCTTCCACAGACATCCTGTATGGCCGTTTAGAAATGGGGACAATTCTAGGTAGAAGATCAATTACAAACTCAACTTCCCTATCTGGTGGCATTCCTGGTAACTCCTCTGGAAAAGACATCTAGAAAATCCCTAACCACTCGGATGTTGTCACCAACAAACTCCTCAGGTATAAAGAACATCGCACGTTTGGATGAGGTGGTTACTGCAATTTTAACTTGGAATTTTTCTCCCTTAGGGCTGGTGAGTTCTACGGTACCCCTACCACATGCTATAACGACCTTTGCCTTTCTTAACCATGACATACCAAGAATCAGATCTATACTGCTTGCCTCTAATATTATAGCAGTAGCTCCAAAATCTCTTCCCATAATTGTTAATGTCAATCTACGTGTCATATGATTTGCCTCAACAGGCCCTTTAGGTGTAATTACTATCATTGGTTTTCTCATTTTTAGCAGTGGTATATCATTTGTGTTGGCATATCGAGCAGACATAAATGAATGTGTAGCACCAGAATCAAATAATATGGTTGCAGGAATTGCATTAACGTAAAACATACCAAGTACGATGTCAGCACCATCAAGAGTAGCATCAACGCTGACTTGATTAACCCTGGCAATAGAGTATCCCTTGCCAGATCCTGAAGTCTGCTGCTTATTCTGAACTGGGGTAGTAGCAATCCTCTATGGGCAAACATTTGCATAATGTCCAGTCTTCCCACACTTGAAGCAAGTGGTGCCTGCACTCTGTCCTGAAAACTTTGTCGGGGTGCTAGTGGGGGTAGCCTGACGAGTCGGTGGAGTCCTCTGAGGTGATTGCTGAACTAGGCGCTGGCCTCCGCCAGTGCGAACTGGTGTACCCTGGGGTGAACTGTAGCAAGGACGAACACTGCTGCTTCCTTGTCCTTGAGATATAGCCTTTCTCTTCAAATCTCCTAGCTGAACACGCTTGTGTTCAATAGCTAGAGCCTTATCGAGCAGCCTCTGAAATGATGGAAATGTATGTGCCACTAGAGCATACTGTAGAGGTCCATTAAGTACTTCAATAAAATGTTCTTGTTTCCTCTCATCCCCAGCAACTTCATCTGGTGCGTATCTGGATAGCTGAATAAATTTGTCGTGATACTCGCTGACTGACATACTTCCCTGCTTCAGCGATAGAAATTCCTTCTTCTTAATCTTCATTAATCCAGCTGGTATATGATAATTATGGAACTATGTACTGAACTCTACCCAAGTAATAGTATCAATAGCATCGTGGGCAGCAGTATATGAATCCCATCAGTCAGCAGTAGGACCTGTCAGACGTCCAGAAGCATATAAAACCTTCTCCCAGTCAGTGCATTGAGCAATGTTCAACATCTTCTCTACGGACTTCAGTCAATCATCTGCGTCCAGTGGATCAGGAGAGCTTGCAAATGTCTATGGCTTATGACTCATGAATTCCCGGTGCTTATCTTAGGGTGGAACTGGTGGTGGTGGTGGAGGCACTTGTTGTTGTTGCTGTTGCTGTTGTTGTTGCAGTTGCTGTTGCGCCCTTCTCTCATGGTGTATCTCTTCTCGTTCCTGGCGCAACTCCTGGCGTATCTCTTCTTGTTCCTGGCGCATCTCCTGGTGTTCTTGCTGCATCTAAGCACACATATCTGCCATAGTGTTCGCCATTTGTTGCATCATCCTCATCTGAGCTACAACCAGTGGTTCAACTCCACCTGGTGGAGGATTAGGAGGATTCATCTCTGTTGGTTGTGGTTGGGGTTGTCTAAATATCCTCTGAGTGTGTCGTCTGAGAGGTAGATCAATTCCACCACCCCTCCTGGTATTGACCATCTGAGTTAGATACATATGGTAAGAGAATAGTAGACAAGGCAGGTAGTTACGAATCATGTTACTTTGGGGGGATTTATTAGCTAAGCAGATTAATATTTTACCTACCATAGTTAATTCATTACCTTATGGTGGTACATACTAAGATGCCCATTTATAATATTTCAATCAATCAAAGAAGCAAATCAGATATTTTATCATCAGAACAATCAACCAACATTTTAAAATAAAGAAAATAGTTTTAATTTTGTCTTAGGTTCCCTATCTCTTAAGAATGTCATAAATGTAGGATCTCAAGGTGTGAAATCCTCTAGTCTCGGAGTCGAGAAGATAAGATTAATCAGAGTAGAAAAGCAAAAGGTGAGGCAAGATCAAGATAAGATAAGTAGATAATGAATCAAAGTAAGGTAAGTAGGTAAGGGTTTTGTCCATTTCTATCTAGGTTTCGACCTACAGTCAACATTTCCTCTGATACCACTTCTGTCACACCCGGCTTTAAGGAACAAAGTCAGGTGCATCTCATACATGCGCCAAGAAGACAACATATATAATAATAGAGTGTATAGAGATAAATGTCAATAACATCAGAGAATTATTACATAGTGGATGTCTTATTATAAAATAAAAGATAAATATGAAACGAACTAAGGATCGCCCTTGGCGCAGAAGTCAACTGGGGAAACGCCACCTAGATTAGATCAAACTCCTCACCTTGTGGCTCCTCCTAAACCACCTGTTCTTCTCCTGTGGAGGGGGGTGTGAGACAGTAAGGGTGAGCTCACACATGATCATAGCTCAACAAGTTGTGGGGAACCAGTGGCATGAACTCACCAAAGGTGGGAGTTCATGTGATGTGTAAGGCTAATCAATGACAGGGGTTAAAGCTGAGCATTGCTTTTAATCAGTTGGTCAAAATTTTATTAGCAGTTACTAGATGTAAGTAAATACCAAACCTTAAATAAAGTAATAGAACAAAATTAATAATAATCCCATGCATATGCAAATGACAAAATTGAATTTAAGTTCCATAAATTAATCATCAGAGAGTCCTGAGCTGCTCATGACCGTGAGCTCGGCTAGTATACCAGTTTTACACTCTGCAGAGGTTGTACCCTTTACCCACAAGTCATGTTACCCATCTGCCAAGGGATCGCGACTCCCATACACCTCTACCTAGGAAGCGAGGCAGGGCAACACTACGAGGCCTTTACAAAGTTCCATTAGCTTCCGAAAACCCGCTACAGTTTATGGGAAGAGCACTTGCAAGAATCCTCCGTCTCACCGCCATCGCAGCAAAATCAACCCGAGAACCTCCTTGCATGCAACTCTCATACTGCCCTTGCCCCTTTCGGGTAAGGTAGTCTTCCACTAGCTTTCCTAATTAGTCAGCCAAGTGCGTCCCATTAAACCCTTATGGTGGCACGTGTTTCTCAAGTTAAGCTCCATGTTCCAATTAACATTAATGATCTTGACATGAACATAAAATAGAATAACAAAATAACTAGAACATGGATATAATAAATGATTATCCCAAAACCATGTAAAGCAATAGCAAACTACCCAAGTGATTCAGGGGTAACAAGGTAATGAGATAAACAATCTAGGGTGACCTATCGGGTCCCATCAAAATTAACCTATGCATGAATAGATGACATTAAAAAACATTATTGGGTATAAAAGTGGTCAAGGGCATAACTTGCCTTCAATGAGCTCCTGCTCAGCTACTTCTATCTGCTGCTTACCAGGATCCTCGGTCACATGCTCTTCTACTCGCCACAATACAAACAAGCACAGTATATAGAGAAAATTAACATCACACCAAACATATCAACAAAATACATAATAAGAATCTACATATTAAAATAAAATTCTAGGAACAGGAATCATAATTTTTGGAGTTATAGATTTTAAGATATAAATTTCCAAAGGTTTTATGTGCTTAAATAGGATTAAGTTAGAAATTATTTTTCTTATTGTTTTCATGACAAAACAGAGACTCTAAGTGATAGAGAATAAAATTACAAAATTTTAGAAACTGGAATGGGTTAATTTGGAGTTCATATGAATTTTCTAAGGAATAAACAAGTTCAAGCATTTGTTTTTGTATCCAAATTTCATTTTCTAATTAATTCTTCTCTGATTTCCAACTCTCTAGACTGGCGGATTATTACAGAGAACAGCAGGGGACTGGAATAAAAATCCACAAGACTCAGCACTAACCCGCGCAGACGGCGGGTTGGTTTCTATTTTCTGCAGGGACTTAATTGCTAACTTGACCGGCCGAAGAGGTATGGAGACGGCTGGGCCGCTGGATCACGGATGGACGCATGAGATTAGATCTATTCTATCCCGAACCGATACCTTGGCCAGGCCGTTGGATGAAGATACGACAGCCCCGATTTAATTAACCCTAGATCTAGTTTCTGTCGCACGATGTGAGATCAACGACGTGGATTTATCTGAGCGAAGGGGTATGCTGGACCTAATCTTAACCGTTGCCACGAATTCGACGGCCACGGAGCCATCGTCTTCCCCCCGACCAACTTCCCCCAAATAAATGACGGCAGCGAGGACCACCGCCGGTGATGAAATTCTCCGACCCGGGCGCAAGAGAACCTAATTCGTCTCGTATACACATTGCGGGTATGAAGGCGGATTTGGGCGATGGGTTCTTACCAAGATCTATCTGTGCAAGAAAGTCGACCACGGAGAGGGCCGTCCTGTTCCAATCGCGCGCTACAATGTGAAATTCCCATCGATTCGGGGTCGGCCAGCACACCACGAGAGCACGGACGGATCAACCGGGCACCGACGCACTCACACGGCCACACACAGAGAAGGAAACACCGGCGCGGAGAGATTTCACCGGCGGTGTGGCTCACTGGACACACGGGTTCACGAGCAGTGGACTTCTCATGCAAATTCGGGGGTGAAGGTATGACCGTGGCGCCCACGTCTCTATATACTCGCACGCGACCACGACCTCAAGCTCCGACTGATGCTAGAAATTCGGAGAAGTAGTTGTGGACGCGGCGTCTTCGGGCGAACGGAGTGAGCTACGCGCGAAACTCGCGCACGACGGGCACGATGACGAACGGGCCCCACCGACCAGTCGCGGAGTCTCGCGTGTGCGTAGATGCAGTGTGGCCATCCAGTGGGACTGGCGCGCCATTGACTCGTGAATGAACGCCCTCGCCGCGCGAGTGGCTGGCAGGGCGAGCCCCCATGTCGGCGTCGTAACGCGTGAGAGCGCGTGAAGACGCGGAAAGTGCGCACAAGTTAGTGGGCCGAACAAACGAAAACGACCCAGTGTGGTTTTTCCCTTTTTTTTCTTTTTTTCTTTTATATCTCCTTTTCCTTTTCTTTCTTTTTCCCATTTCAAATTTCAATTTCAAATTCAACTTCATAGTACATTTATTTCCTCATAAAATGTACATCTTAAACATGGTATAAGGAAATTTTATCTATTTATTTATTTTGGCATTTATTTTGTGATACTAGTGCTCTTCTCCTCTAATTCTAAAATTCCAATTTAAATCTTACCTCCAATTGGAGTACTAAATTTTTTTATAAAATTATTTTATATTGTCACAAAATGCACACAAAAATAAAATCCCAGCATGATGCGTAATTTAATGGCATGACTTTTAAAAATCATTTGTTTTTTTTATTATGGGGTTCACCGTTCACATGTGATGATAAATAGATACAATACACACATAAAATATAGGAAATGACTTTTCTCCTCTTTTATTATCTATTACAAATTGGGTATTACAATTAATAACTCTTATATGATACAACATCCTAACAAATGGACGTCATCCACTCGTTCGACCCCTTTTCTATTCCAACATGTGCGTTTGGAAAACTTGTCGCGATCCCCCGAGTGTCTGGTATTACTACACTATTGCCTTTGTCATGACCTTTTCTATGTGTGGCGGGGATACTATTCGTTATAAGTCACAACAGAAAATAGAGGAAAGTCCGACGGCTACGGTTATTTTCGACGACCATCCTTGATGTCATCGGACCTCCACCACATTTCCTTTGGTTCAAACACAATAGGTATTCATTTATATATACATGCATGTGCGTTACAAATGAAGAACTTAGTGTTTAATATCCGAATTTGTGTTACAGGTTTCTAAACACCTCCCGCTTTGGTTGCAGCACCTAGAGATGGTGAGAGTTGCCTAGAGGGGGGTGAATAGGCGAAACCTGGGATGTACAAACTTAAACACAAACTTCGATCATGGGTTAGCGTTAGAGCAAGTCTAAAGTCAATCAGAGTGAGGGAGAGGTGTTCTTCTTGCTAGAGTTGCTCAATCAATTGTAGAATTACTTTGGGAGCCAACTCAATTTGATATGAGATCAATCACAAGCAAGAGAACAAGAGAGAAGGGAGAGGAAGAACCAAATTGCAAAGTAAATATCAACACAATAAACATGAGCAATTTGTTTCCCGAGATTTCGCTCCGAAGAACATACGTCCCTGTTAAGGAGTCCACTAAGGAAGGATCTCTTTCAACCCTTTCCCTCTCTCAAGCAGTCACGGAGACCGGTTGAGTTTTCCTTCACTTCACGGGACACCAAATCTCGCAAGGACCTCCACACAAAGAACGAAGTCTCTTTCTTCGCTTTACAACAATGAGAATGGGTGAGTGGGAATGAAAACTCAAATCAAGATAACAAGAACTCGAACACTAGAATGCACAAGCCGCTAAGTCTCTCAAACTCAAATCAATCGAATGTGGTGTGTATTTGGCTTTGAATGTGTGGGAGGTGTTGCACTTGATGTATAGTTGGTTGGAGTAGTTCTTGTGTCTTCAATGTGTTGGTTGGTGTATTTATAGCCCGAACCATCGAAATAGCAGTTGGAATGAAAAATGGATGAATTGCACTTTTTGTAGGTGCACCTGATCACCTACAGTGCTGGTCCAGTGCACCACCGGACCACCTGGTCCTGTCAGAGCAGAGAGCCACTGGAGTGCGTCAGTCTACCATTGGGCGTTGTCAGCGGTCTGGTGTGCCACCGGACCGGTTTGACGCCCTAGCTCCAATTTGCATAAGAAATAACCTCTCTAGAACTTCGATCCGATGCCCCACCGGACCAGGTCCTTGTACACCGGACTGGTTTGACACCATCTTCAGTTGAAGTCTTGTTTCAGTCCCCTATGCACACTCGGTCCAGTGAGCCAACCAGTAGACTAGTTTTTGCTAACTCGATCAAATCTTCTTCAAATGACTTTGGATGTACTTGAGGGTGTTCCTATGACTTAGACAAACATATCTAGTGGATTTCCAACTAATATATTTCATAGAATTTGGTTGTTTTAATTCCTCTAGCTCATATTCCTGTTTTTGCTCAAACTAACTCCAAAAAAGTGAATTGCTGAACCTGAGCCCACTCGTCAAACCTCACCTTCTCCATCCTGTAACAAACTCGTGTGCTCCATCGGGGAGATCCCATCTTCAGTTTATCGATGTTAACACGAACAAACAGAGCCACTAGGGCTCTCCTCTGCCCTATAAAACTTAGCTGCATCCCTAGGCCACAGCCGTGCGCCATGATGATATCCCCAGCCATCGTGTGTGTGCCCAGAGGAAGTAGTGGGAGATTGGATGCCGCCACTTGCCATCGCGTGCAGAGAGCCCGGAGGAAGAAGAGAGAGAGACGTTGCCACCGCCATTGTTCTTTGCCTGCACGGACGGTCGGTGCTTGGCAAACGAACCGGCGGAATCGCTGACTCCGCAATCTGGGGAAGCCGTGGCAGCTTGACGTAGGACTCGCGGGAGTCGATAGCGCATTGGCGCGCCGTGCAGAGGTAGTCGACTGACGACGCGCTCATTGAGGGAGACGTCGACGATGACGACTCTCTCTCTCTCTTTTCCCCTCACAATAGCGTGCGCACTCAACAGAGATTGGGGGCGAGGAGGGACGCCTCTTCGTGATTGTACCCCACCTTTCTGCCTTATTGGCCGCCGTATCTGGAAGTCTGCAGCGATCTCCGCATGTAACCTCCCTTCGTATCTGTAAATCTCCAACGATCTCCGCCTATAACCTTCCTTCTGGTTTGGCCAGAGCCTCTGCTGGTCGTATATCTTGAATCGAACGGCGGACAACATTTGGAGATACGTGGACACGCAGGCGTTGCTCCTTTGCTCCCCGCTCTATTATATAAGAATGTGTTGTTTTTTGTTAAGTTGCTACTGAAACTGTTCAAATATATGTATGTACTACCCTGGTAAGCAACGTTTCGTTCGAAGATAGCGGCACGGAACCTGAATTGCACCCCGGCGGCGGCAACTTGTGGCCTGGAGCGTGACACCTCGTTCTACTTGTGTATCGATGCCGCCGGCGGCAGCAGGAAGACGCCTGCCAGTCACGGAAACGTGGCCCGTTCCATGGAAATCCAGTAGCACTGCCTGCGGGATCCTCTGGTAGGACCGGGCTGCGGGCTGGCTGGCGGCACAAGTGAAGTCCTGCGTGATGCGGACGCTGCAACCAACCGGCTCCCTGCGTCCTGCTCTGCAGCTGACCCCTTCTCCCGCCTCCGAAGGAAAACGGGCGGGCAACCTTCTCGTCCCTTCCAAAATCCCGAGTTTCCCCCCGATTTCGACCCTCCGTTTCCCCCCGCTTCCTTCTCTGCTCCACCGCCTCAGGAATATAGATAGTCGGAGGAAAAAAAAACTGAGAGAGAGAGAGAGAGGAGGCAGGGGAGTGGAGGGGAGGGGAAGCATCGCAATTCCGAACCCCCACCTCGCCGCTCCCACCACCGCGGGTTGCGTCCGTTTCGATTGCCCAGGATGAGCACCGAGTCCGGGGAGCTGCTCGGGATCGACCCCGTCGAGCTCCGGTTCCCATGTATGTGTCTCTTGTATTTTCCCTTCCCTTCCCTTCCTTCCTTCCTCGCGGATTATTATTCTATCGATCTCCTTGGAATTTTCTGATCAATCACCGTAGCTTCGATAGATATACCAGACCGGGGGGAAATTTCGATGCGCCGCGTCGAGCTTCCATTCGATAAAATTTTCTATGACCATCTTTTCTTATCCTTTCTGCTCTCATTTCGATCGATGTTGCTTCTCTGGTTTCTAGTAGTAGTGGCGTTTTGAAGGTAAATCCGCAGCCGTCCTGTGTCGTTCGTTCCTTCGTCTTCTGATCCCCTTTCCGTTTTCGCTCTCTGGATCATGCATGCATGCACGCACGCAGTCGAATTAAATAAGCAGATCTCCTGCACGCTGCAGCTGACGAACAAGACAGACAAGCAGGTCGCGTTCAAGGTAAAACGACTCCTTTCCTGTGGGCTCTGGCCTCTGAGCGAGCTGTGTAAAAACAAAAAACAGACAGAATGGTGCCGTATCCTTTCAGGGACTCTAACGTGTACAGCATCGCGACTGTAGGTGAAGACGACAAGCCCGAAAAAGTACTGCGTTCGCCCAAACAACGGCATGGTGGCGCCCCGGTCCAAGGCTGACGTTGTTGGTAATTATCATGACATAGAACTGGCTCTTTATTTTAACGTGTGATAACCCACCGTGAACAATCGGATCCAGTTACGATGCAAGCGCAGCGGGACGTGCCACCGGACATGCAATGCAAGGATAAGTTCCTTGTGCAGAGCGCCACCGTCGCCAAGGAGGTCGTGCCAAAGGAGGTCACTGGAGACATGGTAATAAGTCACAGTTTCAGTGTGTTCTGTGGTTCAGCGTTTTATATTGGGACTGCTCCTTCTGTTCACTAAAATAAATCTTAATGATGGATTATGTAGTTTACCAAAGGTTCAGGCAATGTAGTGGATGAAGTGAAGTTGAAGGTAGTTTATGTAGCGCCATCGTCCTCTCAAAGCGAAAGATTTGAGGACGGTAGTCTCGGCAGTTTGAGTTATCAAGAGGTAAGAATTTGATTTTAGAATCGATTGTTATATAAGTAGTAGGTTTCAAAAACCTACAAATATTTACACTTAGAGCAACTCTAAGGGACTTCTAGAAATCCAAGTTGCATTTTTTGAACGAAATAGGATGCTTTTTTGAACGCAATATGCAATAAGATGTCAAAATAGTTTTTAGGTTTTTGAGGAAGTTGCTTTTTGCAAGATGTCAAGAACTCGAGATAGCTATAGGTCTCTATAATAATCTCTAAAAGTTACAGTTGTTAACCCATGTCAAAATACTTATTAGGATTTTTAATTTAGTCTTCTATAACTACAGCATGTACATCATGATCTGTGCCAACGATTTACTGTCTGATAGTAGAACACTTGGGCTTATTCTCTTCTACTGCCTGACTATAACATTTTGCACTGATAATTGGTTCTTTCCCAATATTCACCTTCTGAAACTGAGAGTGGTTCTTTCTTTGCAGGAAACAAAGGAACCTAAAGAATCAGAAAAAATAATCACTGAGGTGAACCTCTTCTGTATAAAACTTGTCAAGCTGTGCCTACTGAAGATTCTAGCTGTAGTACTGTTGTACTTGAAATACTCATGCCTACTCATGCCTCAGAAGCCATCAAGTTGTAGCGTGAGGACACCATTTTCTTAAATATTGCACCGAAGTAGATGGAATTAACCATTGGTCTAATTGTATCACTTGCACTCATTCTGGTACTGTCTGCCACTGGAAGAAACTATTCACGATTCAGAAATAGAGATGGCGTTATATAGTTCATCTGAGAGCATTCTACTTGAAGCAATCAACAATGGATAACTAGTCTCTCGAATAGCATTCAATTATAAGCCTATAGCAATGCTTCAAACTGTTGATTCAACTTATTCTGGCTATAGCAAATTTAACTGTATTTGTTCAATCTTCTTGCAGTCAACATTCTCAATATTCTGATATTGTCATGTGCCTACAATGTCCTTTACTGCATTTTTTTTCAAGTGTTCATTCATCAATTATTTTTTCCTCGTCCGTATAAATTTAGATGTAAATGACCTTAATTAGATGTATTATGCTCTCATGTATTAGCATTCTAATTGTATTGAATTCTTCAGCATGCCAACAAATTTTTAAAAACCAAGAATTTGAGGCTTTGGTAGGTATCATGGATTCCATTGGAGTCTTGACATGGTCTATTTATGTCTTTGTAGCCATTTGCTTTGATTTCGAAACTGATGGAGGAGAAGAATTCTGCTATTGAACTGAACAACAAGGTTCGACAAGAATTGGTCAGTACCGCATGGGCTTTTTTGTTGCTTATTACGCAAACAGTTAATAGGCTGAAGTGCAATTTTGTTGTCTTTGACTGTAGGTTACATTTAGCTTTTGTTTTTTAGGCTAGGCAAAGTTGTGTTATAGCTCTGTTGATAGTTTGTGCATTTCTTTACTGACCAATTTCGGATTGTACTCTGGTTACCTTTTAGTAATATGTTTTACATAGGCTAGATGTAGCCTCGTCCTTTTTGTGTCTTGCAACCCCCTTTCTCGTTCTCTTTTGAGTTCTTTTTGCTTTTCATGATTCCATCAAGTGCAGAACTACATATGCAGATTCACATGATCCCTGCATCCACTTTTATAAAGCTTCATAAAGCTTGACCAAGAACTATATCAAATTATATGCTTGTCTAGTGTGCAGAAGTTATATCTATATATTCATATTTTAAAATGCTTCTGATATGGTTTTGATCCTATAGCAATCAACCTATAATATAAGAGAAATTAAAGGTTAAAGTTGCTTTTAAAACTATTTTGTACCAAAATATGCCCGTAAGGATCCTCAAGCACTGGGTCTGCCCTATTTAATAATCTTTGGATGGATTACTGTCGCATTGCTTTCTGCCACAGGGATACCTTAATACTTGTATCGATTGCAGTGGCAGGGAAGTTTTATTTTGATTATAATTTTATTTGAATTTTGACAGGATTTTCTAAGGCGAGACATCAGCAGGCGGCATGGTGGTTTCTCATTAGTTTTAGTACTGGTGGTTGCTATTCTGGGAATACTGCTAGGGTTCCTCATGAAGAGATGAGTGTATGTAATGATTTATCTGGTTTGGCCTTTTCTGAACTAAACAAAATTGTATGTGCTGTATTCTTGCTGTTGTACAACTCAGTGAGGCCTATTGTAATTTTCTGATTTATATTATAAACTTTAGTCAATCTGTCATAGTTACTAACACCAGCTGTTATCAGCTTGCAAGTGACTTGAGGTCTGGAGGTGTGGTCTTTTGGTTTTCGATAGATTTTGACTAATTGTTGGCATCCTTTTGCACATATATACAGAATGGTTTCTTTGAAACTGTTGTTCGTGATATATATGTTGGATGCTTTCCGGATTGGTTGCTCGCATATTCTGACCAAGCTGCATGAATAGCTGCAAAATACGTTATCTCGATGTCATTTGCCTATGCCTATTCGTATGCCCGAAATAACCTTGCGTTGGATTGTACTCAGAATCGTTACAGCTAATAAAAGTTTATATAAATTAGAGAAGCAATCCGACTAAGAATCGTTCCGACTCACCAATCCGGCACAAACGAACAAGGCCTTATATGGTTATGCTACAGCTTGAATAGCAATGAAGAAACAAAAGGTGGACATTTTGGGGCTACGCATGGTACTTGATTGACGGCCTATGATTAAGTTGTTGAGCCCCAAAAAAGATGTCCGGACGGTCCGCGGTCCATACGGTCCGTACTGGTGGTCCGGACGGTCCGCGCGTGCGCAGGGTCAATTAGGGTTCTGAGTTTCGTGCTATTGTTGTTGGCTAAATTCGTGGAATTAACTCGAGAGGTTTGTTTATAACGGGTCCAGCCTCATTCCTCTATAAATACAGATGAATACGGCCGATTAAACATCAACAATCAAATCAATAATCAGTTTATCTCGCATTTATTTCTTGTACATTTAGGAGTAGTTCTAGTCTAGTTCTAGTTTAGCCTTCCAATCCCCAAATTCTCCGCTTCTCTTCGACTCTACGTCGATTAGAGGAGTCTAGGTCGGCCTGCTGAGCCTAGACAACACATAGGATCTCTCCTCCCCGACGGGGTCCCTCCCAGGAGCGAGATCCAGGCGCCGCCGCCGACCTTCGCCGCCCCTGCGCACGCGCGTACCGTCCGGCCTGTAGGCGCGGACCGTTTGGCCCGTCAGGCAGGAAACCCTAGCCCTGTCCCAGGTCACGGACCGTCCGGCCTCTGGCCGCGGACCGTCTGTGCCTGTGCAGAGAGCACCACCGTCGGTTCTCACGCAGTGATTGGCACCCAAAAAGGTACCAACACACTTTTTGGCGACTCCACTGGTGACATCACATATAGACCCATCAGATCGGCCCTCAATGGCTGGTTCAAGGGATAACTCTGAAGTCCCCCAGCAACATCATAGAGCCGACTTGAGAAACCTTGCCGGTTGATGAACAGCTCCAGTTCGAGGAGCACAAAGAGCAGCTGATCCAAGAAGCAAAGGCAAAGTTCTTGGCCAACTTCAAGGTGGACAGGAACAACAAAGTCGTTCGACAACGGGCGATAGATCTGGCTTCGCTTCGACCTACCGCGACTACCCCCGAGGTAAGCAACACAAACGAGCTCCAATCTCTTAAAATTTATATAGATGAGCAGCAAGACCAAATGCAAAATATCATAGGGGTATGCAAAAGGATTATAGGAGGCTAGTACGTGCATTCGATAAATCTACCGTCGCAAATTTTCCTTCGCACGAGGTTGAATTGGGGGAAATCATACGTAATTCATCGGCTACAAGTTGTCACGACCAGTCACAACCCCTTTATGGGATGCCGATAGACACATACCCCGAGCAACCACAACCTTCTACGCACGTCGACAATAAATTAGCCGATCTGCACATATCCGAACCATCCGCACGTGAGCACGGATCGTCCAGGCCAGCAACGGCCGGTCCCATTTTTACTGAGGTACCGAGACATGCGCCCAAGCAACCACGTACTGCGCAAACCCTAAACTACCCAGTCAGACCATCCGCATACAGCGACAGACGATCCGCATACAATAATGGACGGTCTGGCCACGTGGCTGGACAGTCCGCGCATACCGCCGAACGATCCGCGTATCCAATCGGACGATCCAGCGCAGAATTTTTTGAGGATGATTGTTACCTGAATCCCCATCCGTCCCAGCAAAACTTCACATCATATCCTACGGTACCCTAGCACCTTAATACAGAATCCCAAGCCCACGGGGCGAGTACTTTCCGGCCCCGCTTAGAAGTCCGGAAAGGAACAGTCAATCCTATGAACCATATAGGGCAAATAGTAATGCACCACATAACTCAAACCAATGGGGGGGGGGGAAGACAACAAACTAGTGTCCAAACAACCTCACCTATGATGGGATCACCTATGATATGACAAAGAGCCGGTGATCTCCCGTCGGCTACTATTGACATAGTAAGGGAAGAAATAGCTGGGGCGTTCCGAGATAAGCTCAGAGTAAGCATGGTCCCTAGGGGGCAGTCATATCGGAGGCCTTATGATAGCCGATTTGACCACCACCCATATCCACAGGGAACCAGGATACCCGAATTCGCAAAATTTTCAGGTGATCGAGGAAAAAACACATGTGAACACATGGGCTAGTTTCTAATATAATTAGGAGAATTGGCTGACATAGAAGCGTTCCGCGTGCGTTTATTTTTGTTATCTTTACTGCATTCGCATGGTATGCCACATTACCCCCTAATTCTATTTTGTCATGGGAGGATTTAGAACAAAAATTTCACGATCACTTCTTTTCAGGAGATTATGAGTTAGATTTGGTAGACCTAGTAGCCCTACGACAAGGGAAAAACGAATCGGTTAATGAATACATACGGAGGTTCCGGAATACAAGAAACCGATGCTTTGAAATTCATTTAACAGAAAAACAACTAGCAGGATTAGCCTTTAATGGACTGCGATATTATTTAAAGGAAAGATTAGAAGGTATCCAGTTTTTTACGCTAGCACAATTACATCAAAGAGCTTTGGCTTGTGAAAGCCGAAGCAAAGAAACTGCTAAAACAATTCGTCACAACATGCATATAGTAGAGTGCGACCAATGCAGCTCGGGTGACGAATCAACAGAAGTATACACGGCTGAAATGGTTTGGCCAAAGCAGGCCAAATCTTTGGCTTGTTCCTCCTTACAGCCGGTTCAAAAGAAACGACAAGAGGAGGTTAAGTTTACATTTAATGTTGGCAAATGTGAAAAATATTTGATGAATTACTCAAAAATGGCAATATTAAAATAAATCATAATGTTCCATCCGCCGACGAACTAAAACGTTGTGCATACTGCAAGTGGCATAGCTCATTTTCTCATGCCACCAATGATTGTAATGTGTTTCGACGACAAATTCAATTAGCCATTAACAAGGAACGATTGAAATTTTAGAAAATGCAGGTGGATACGGAACCCTTCCCAATGAATGTGATCGACTTCGAGGGCAAAAAGGTCCTAATTCGGCCCAGCACAGCCGATAAGGGCAAAGGCAAAGAAGTCATCATCGGCAACACGCGGAAGGCCGATGAGAATAATAAAATCTTTTGCAGGAAAGTGGTGGCGGAAAAGACTCCTATCGGAGGGGAGACTTTGAAAGTTAGCATCACCACCTTCAACGCTGGGGGCAGGTGCAAGCAAGGGACCAGGCGCGTACACCTATTTTGCGCATCGCGGACGGTCTGGGACACTGCCGGAAAGTCTAGACCATTCCAGTGGACGGTTCGGTAATGCCCAGGAACCACGACGACCACGTACCTTCAAACCATAACGACCAGAAATAGGTACGTGGAAAACTAACACGGTAAAGGCAGCTGGCCGACTGGTAAGATCCGGCCCGACCATTAACCAGTTATTATCTAAATATGTAAAAAAGAAGGCCAGCCCAAGTGACCGGCCAGCGAAGCGACCTCGCTCGCCCATTCAGGAGCAACAGTAGGTAAGACCAATTGGACCACCTCACCAATCGGAAAAAATGGAAGGCCATACTGTCCAGTTGAGGCCTAACATACCTGCATGGACACCTCCACCCCATATCTACCTATACCATATCAATATGCATACGTACCACCGCCATACACACCAAATCAAATGTGGGGTATGCCACATATCCCACTTGAGGGGCACCCCAAGTATCTGTATTCAACAGGTTGGCACCTCCAGTACAAGATCGATTAAGCGCCACTCAATCCGGTCACCAGGCACAAGCCCAGCAAGATTGCCGGACTACTCGGCCACAAAGGCCGACCAATCCGGCAGGGGGGCATATACCTACAACAACCGAGAGAACGACAAAAAGGACATCATCAAAATAGGTACAACAGATGTCGTCATTCAGGAAAATAATGAAGGACCGATGATTTTTGGTGAATCGGCCAACACAAACAAAAAAGAAGATACAACTGCCATCAAAATAGCTGATCCAAAATACTCCATGCCTCGATGGTGCCCATCGGGACTGACACGATCTCAAAAGCGAAAATTACAGCGCCTAAGAGCGAAGGAGAACCAAGAAAAGGAGGCGAAAATATATTTAATAACACACATCCACAGTACCCCCACTGCAAAAGAGGTGGAGGCCAAAGGCCGTTGAGATTAATCAAACGGCCATGAAGACAGAGAATGAGACAACAACTCCACAGCTCTCTATAGGTACGATAGACAGTCCGGCTATAAAGGTCGGACCATCCGCAGATGACACAGACCGTCCGACTCTCGAGTCCGGACCGTTCGCACTACACCAGGACACCTCCAACGACATGCCGATGCCCATGGAGGAGGACGACCTACTAGGAGAGGACCTGGTCGACTACGAGGCTTCTCCAGAGCACACGGGTATGGACATAAATGTGATTACATTTTCCCCGATTGTACTATTATCGGCGACAATGAACCTGTCGTTGCTCAGTTTGACTTTGGTCCTAAAGAAGCCGCCTTCACTAAACCAAAGGAATCGTAAATCATTTGAAGACGTTCTTCGTGCGCGGTCACATTGATGGGATACCGATTGCTAAAATGTTGGTAGAAGGGGGGCTGTAAATCTAATGACTTATTCATTATACAGAAAACTAGGTAAACAAGATGACGAACTTGTCAAGACCAACATGACCCTCAGGGACATTGGAACTGATAGTTCGATCAAAACCAAGGGAGTCACGTCCGTTGAGTTAACCATCGGGACTAAGACCCTTGCTGCTGCATTCTTTGTTGCTGATGTAGAAGGAAATTACAGTCTAATCCTAGGCAAGGATTGGATTCATGCTAACCAATGTGTACCTTCTGTGTTACATCAAATGTTACTACAATGGGTAGGCGACGATGTAGAACAAGTACATGCTGATGCCTGTATCGCTGTGGCCGATGCCCCTATACTTTGGACCTATGAGCTAGACTGCTACGTGTCTCACAGGAGTAGATTTTTCTGATTATCAATTCATAAGTATAAATAAAAAGGGTTTCATTCTTGTAATGCTAGAGCCGATGGAGAATCGGCTAAATCCTAAATAAAGTTTAAATGATGAGTACACACAGAATGAATGAGTCCCTGGTCACGGACGGTCCGACTTCTGAGGTCGAACGGTCCGGTCTTTTACAAGACAGTTTGGCTTTTAAGACCGAACATACACCACAACATAAAACCAGTGTCACGGACGATCCAGCTCCCGAGACCGGAGGGTCCACCGTCACACAAAGATCATCTAATTCCTCTATGGGAGACATAATAGAGGAATTCAGATATCTTGACAAATTAGGACAGGGGTTTACATCGGCCGATCCTTTGGAGGAGATTGATATAGGAGATGGTAAAACTCCAAGACCGACTTTTGTGAATAAGACCCTGGAGACCGATCCTAGAGATGAAATGATTGGTCTATTGAAAGAATATTCTGATTGCTTTGCTTGGAATTACACTGAGATGCTGGGATTAAGCCGTGAGATAGTAGAGTATCGACTGCCCATTAAGTCCGGTTTCAGACCTTTCAAGCAGAAAGCTAGAACATTTTGTCCAGACCTTCTCCCACGAATAAAGGACGAAATTCACCGGCTGTTAGAAGCTAATTTTATTAGACCTTGCAGATACACAGAGTGGGTCTCCAATATTGTGCCGGTGGAAAAGAAAGAATCAGGTAAGCTCAGAGTATGCATTGATTTTCGCAATTTAAACACAACAACTCCTAAAGATGAATATCCCATGCCCATAACCGACACATTAATCAATAATGCGTAAGGGAATAGAATTATTAGCTTTCTTGATGGTAATGCCGGATATAATCAGATTTTCATGGCCGAAGAAGATATGTCTAAAACGGCTTTTATATGTCCAGGCTTCATTGGTTTATTTGAGTGGGTTGTCATGACATTTGGTCTGAAAAATGCTGGTGCTACTTATCAGAGGGCTATGAATTTGATCTTTTATGAGCTATTGGGAAACACCGTGAAAGTCTACATTGATGATATTGTAGTCAAATCGGCTGAGTTTAGTTCTCATATAGCTGATTTGCGCAAAGCCTTTGATAAAATGCGTCAGTATGGTCTGAAAATGAACCCACGTAAATGTGCTTTTAGAGTGTCAGCTGGTAAGTTCTTAGGATTCATCATTCATGAACATGGTATAGAGATAGAACCTGACCGAATTAAATCCATCCAGAATGTGGGACCTCCGACCTGTAAGATCGAAGTGGAGAAGTTCCTTGGTAAGATAAATTATTTGCGAAGGTTTATTTCTAACCTAGCCAGGAAGATTGTTGCCTTCACCCCTATCATTCGGCTTAAAAATGATGCCGAATTCACCTAGGGGGCAGAACAACAAGAAGCGCTTGATCTCATCAGAAAATATTTGTTTTTGGCTCCCGTGTTAAAAGCACCGCAAGTAGGAGTACCGTTCAGATTGTATATTGCAGCTGAAGATAAGGTTATTAGGGCTGTTCTGACGCAAGAGACCATAGGAAAGGAGCATGTGATGACCTATCTAAGTCGGAGGCTGGTGGATGCTAAAACAAGGTAAACTTTCATCGAGAAGTTATGCTTATGTCTGTTTTATGCATGCACCAAGTGTAGATGTTATTTGCTGTCTAGTCATTGCATCGTTTCCGATCAAACCGATGTGATCAAATACATGTTGCAAAACCCGATTATGAGCGGTAGAATTGGTAAATGGGCTTATGCACTCATAGAATATGACTTGTCTTATGAACCATTAAAATCTATGAAAGGTCAGGTCGTAGCAGACTTTATTGTAGAACATCAGATTAATGATACTCATAAACTAGACATATCATGCCTCACTGTTACTCCCTGGAGTTTATATTTTGATGGATCGGTTTGCAATGAAGGATAAGGAATTGGCATCGTGCTTGTTTCACCAAGTAATGTCTCTTTTGACTTCTCTAGCCGATTAAAAACTTATTGCACTAACAATCAAGCCAAATATGAGGCCCTTTTGTTCGGCTTGGAGATGTTAAGTTGTATGGGAGTAAAACATGTGAGGGCATTTGGTGATTCTCAGCTGGTTGTCCAACAAATATTAAAAGAATATCAATGTTTTGATGGTACTCTAAACAGTTACCTTGAAAAATGTTGGGGCACAATTCATTCTTTTGATGAATTTAGCATTCAACACATCTCTAGAGTTGAGAATCACAAAGCTAACAATTTGGCACAAGATGCATGAGGTTATCGGATAAAGCGAGGGAAATTTCACAACACCAAAAATCTGATAACCGATACAGTACCAATTCTCCAGGTCGTGGACCGTCCGGTTGAGGGTTTCAGACCGTCTGGGGTTGCCAGGAAAGTTCTCCTGATTGATTCGGCTGGTAATGAAGCTGATGCAAGCGATTGGAGGACACTCATAATTAATTATCTACGAAATACTAGTGTTAGGACGGAGAGGAACGTTCGGCGTACATCTTTCAAGTATGTTTTAATGAGTGATGAACTCTACTGCCGAATAGTCAATGACATCCTGCTTAAATGCTTGGGTCCAGGTGATGCTATATTATCCATGGCCGAAGTACATGAAGGGATTTGTAGTACCCATCAATCGTCTCCAAAGATGAAGTGGTTGTTGCGAAGGTCTGGCTTCTATTGGCCTAACATGATAGTTGATTGTTTCAAGTACTACAAAGGATGCCAAGTATGTCAAAAATTTGGCGCCTTACAGTTGGTCCCTGCAGCCGAATTACATCCTATCATCAAGCCTTGGCCTTTCAGAGGATGGGGATTGGACTTTGTAGGAGAAATTCATCCTTCATCGTCAAAAGGGCATTGGTTCGTGTTAGTTGCTACTGACTACTTTACTAAATGGACTGAAGTCGTTGCTCTGAAGAACGTGACACAGGGAGGTAATTGAGTTCATAACTGAGCATATTATTCATAGATTCGGCATTCCCCAGACTTTGACTACTGACCAAGGGGCTTCTTTTATGTCAAAGGAGGTACATGAGTTTACTGAATTATATAGAATTAAGTTACTCAAATCATCTCCGTATTATGCTCAGGCCAATGGACAGGCCGAGTCTAGTAATAGGACATTGATTAGCCTGATAAAAAGAATATATCTGATCATCCTAAGCATTGACATAAGATTTTGTCCGAAGCTTTATGGGTTCATAGAATATCTAAACACCATGCTACTAAAGTATCTCTGTTTGAACTTGTCTATGGGCAGGAAGCAGTGTTACCTGTAGAGATAAGTTTAAATGCTGTCAGGTTCGCCAAACAAAATGATCTGACTGTCGGTGATTATTATAATTCAATGATGGACAATATTGATGAAGTGACCGACAAAAGGGTGACAGCCTTAGGAGAAATAGAGAAGGACAAGATCATGGTCGCCAAAGCTTATAACAAGAAGGTCAAGGCTAAATCGTTCCAGACAGGGGATCTGGTGTGGAAGACTGTCCTGCCTCTGAGGAGCAAAGACCGGAAGTTTGGGAAGTGGTCGCCAAGCTGGGAAGGCCCTTACAGAGTCACGCAGGTGACGTCCGATAACACCTACTTGTTGCAAACATTACAATACAAAGACTTGCCCAAGGCTTTAAACGGGCGTTTTCTCAAGCAGTATCATCCTATTATGTGGCAAGATGTCTAAGAAAACTGATGTGATCACATCGTGTTAGTTGCTTTTGGTTCGCTCAGCTCCACCAAAAGGCAGGGGGCATATGTTGAGCCCCAAAAGAGATGACCGGATGGTCCAGCCCTGGGGCTAGACGGTTCGCGGTCCAGACGGTCCGCACTGGTGGTCCGGACGGTCCGCGCGTGCGCAGGGCCAATTAGGGTTCCGAGTTTCTTGCTATTGTTGTTGGCTAAATTCACAGAATTAACTCGGGAGATTTGTTTGTAACGGTTCCAGCCCCCCCTCTATTAATACAGAGGAATACGACCGATTAAACATCAACAATCGAATCAATAATCAGTTTATCTCGCATTTATTTTTTGTACATTTAGGAGTAGTTCTAGTCTAGTTCTAGTTTAGCCTTTCAATCCCTAAATTCTCCGCTTCTCTTCGACTCTACGTCGATTAGAGGAGTCTAGGTCGGCCTGCCGAACCTGGACAACACCTAGGATCTCTCCTCCTCGACGGGGTCCCTCTCGGGAGCGAGATCCAGGCGCCGCCGGCGACCTTCGCCGCCCCTGCGCACGCGCGGGCCGTCTGGCCTGTAGGCGTGGACCATCCGGCCCGTCAAGCAGGAAACCCTAGCCCTGTCCCAAGTCGCGGTCTGCTGGCCCCTGGCCACGGACCACCGCCACCGTTTCTCATGTAGTGATTGGCGCCCAAAAAGGCACCAACTTAAGTAACTAGTTGATTTCCACGCTCGTTGCTGGAGTATTTTGAATGTTTTCGTTTCAAATGTGTAGGAGTGAAATCTTGCTTGCTATTATAAACTTGCACAAAAATGAAATAAAAATATAGTATTACAGTTGAGTTTTTCCATCCAATAAAGCAGTACATGAAGGTCACTGATACAAAGAAGCATACATGTAGCTTCTCTAGGAAAAATACATACGGGACTTCCTAAACTTTACAGTTTTAATAGTAGCTTTGGTCGTGAGAAACAACGGTGGATAAAAAAACATTAAGCACAAAATAGATTGATCGATCTCACACCGCGAAACAACCGCGAAGAAGGCGGTTAAGCCCTGAACAGGGTACGGCTCGAACCAGGGCCGTTCTTGACTTTTAGAGACTCATTGCGAAATTTGATATAGAGGCTCCATCCACACACAAATATATATAATTATATATATATATATATATATATATATATATATATATATATATATATTACCGAATATTTAGCGTATAAAAATTATTATGCATTGCTTTAAAATTTATAAGATAACAGATATAAAATATAACAAAAAACACTTACTTATTATATGATACTAGCTGAATGCCCGTGCGTTGCAACGGGAATATATAATACCAGTATACTACGATAACTTATATACAAAATGTGTATTATACCGTTATAAGAAAATGTTTCATAATCAATTTGTGATTCTGGTCATACATAAATTTTGTTATTTATAATCTATCTGTTTCACCACTACATTGCAACCATCAGTATCATGCAGACTTCGATATATGTCACGATTTGCATGGTCTCATCATTGGAGAGCATGTTTCACACATATCGGAAGAAATTCCCTTGTACATCGTTAGTCATCAGACACGTACCACCGTACACTTTTGCTTAAACAAAAAGGCAAGTGTGTGTTTGCGAAGAGAATTAAAGGCAAGCCAGCACAAAAGCTACCCCAACAGTGGCGAGGATGACGAACTGGTCATTGTTGTCGGTCCTCCTCTGCGTCACCTCTGCCGCCAAGATGACGCCACAGTCCTCGATATAGTAGTCGTCGAACGCGCGTGACATACCGAGTACTGATGACTCTTGGCTGGGCTGTAAAATGAGTGCTCCCCGGGCTCATCAGCAAGGTAGTACCCCTGGCCGTTGCACCACCGGATGCGCTACTCCTCTACATACATCGTGTTCGAGGACACTCATACAACGTAAGCAACGGCTATCGTCTCAGCGCACAAGAATTCATGTCCAGTCAGTAGCGACTTACGTGGCAGGTTGGGCTTCAGGTGGACGATGAGCTGGACGACGTGATGGCGTCGTCGTCGAATGTGGTGACCAGAACAACCCGAGAGTCGCCGACGTTGGCGACGACCATGAGGTTCCCCTGCTTGACGATGGACAGCGCGGAGCAGCCGCTCTGCACCGCGTCCAAGCGGCGGCTGCGCCAGAGCTTGTCGTACATAGCGGCACATGCGGCCACGTAGGACTGTTTCTAGAGGTCGAACTGACAGTTGCCAAGTTTTTCTTGTCGTCGATGAGCGACCCCAACACGAGTGCCTCCTGCTAATGGTGTTTGTTCGGGGTTTTCAAGTAAGAAACATGGATTCATGTTTGGCGTTGGTTTATAAAAATGACTCACAAGTCAGATCTATGAAAAAAATATTACGAAGAATAAATATCACGCATGCAAAAAAGAAATTTAAGTTGAAAACATTATTCAAACAAAAGAAATTGCATGCAAGGCTCTTCTTTAAATACTACTCCCTCCATCCAAAAATATAATTGAAGAATCTCGGTGATACTTATCTACTACACGCATTGTGCAAGGGTAGCAGGTGGACTTGGGAGAGATATAGTAGATGTATTTTCTGTTATAGATATAGACATAAACACATATGTGGTATAGTGGTAGCTACTGCTATTATTTGTTTGAGAGGTCGTGGGTTCGAATCCCCTTGGAGCCATGTGTATTTTTTTAATTTTAGCTAGGCGTCGGCTGTACGGGGGAATGGGAATGGGCTTTACAGAAGGGAATCGGAAAGGCACGCGGGGAGGAGGGAATCGGAAAGGGCTGTACGGGGGAATGGGAATGGGCTTTACAGGAGGGAATCGGAAAGGCACGCGGGGAGGAGGGAATCGGAAAGGCACACAACATAGGAATGGACTGTGCGCGGGGAGGAGGGAATCGGAAAGGCAGAACACGGAATGGGCAGAACGCGGAATGGCCGACTACTATTGCAGTCTTAATAAGTAGTAGAGATTATTAAAAATATATTCTAACATTTTGTGATACAAAGTCATCCCTTATATCATCTAGATCAATCTCATCCAATATTTTTTTCGATATATAGAATCGCCAAGCCATTTAACCTCTCTTGAGTTATTGTTGACCATAAATAGTTCATAAAATTTTTTAATTTTAAAAAGCTTCTCTCTACCGAAGCAACCATCGTATGTATAGTTTATAATACTCTATATCAAAATAAAATTTGTTTTGCTTCTTTAATAGATTTATCATCATCAATATAAACATAAAAATTAAGAGCTAAACCAAATACTATTTTAAAACGGATGGAGTATTCGATAAGTAATTGAGACATTAGTTTAACAATATAAACGAGACTAGTCGATAACTCGATAGCGTATCGTTTTTTGCGTATTTGTGTCTAGAATAGATAGATTTAATAAAAAATACTAGCGTCCAGTGGCTAGGGGCCCTCTGTTTTTAGGGGCCCGGTGCGGCCGCACCCTCGGCACCCCCTCGGGGCCGTCTCTGGCTCGAACCCATTCCTTTGATGTGTACCCCCCTATTTATATAGGGAGAAACTAAATAGGTCGATAATTGAATGGCTTAAAGAAGGGGGTCACAAGACATCAGACACGCGTGTAAGAGTAGCTCCAACAGTTTATATAAAATCCTAGGTAAATATAGAGTTTTGTAGCTCAGGAGCGGGCAGGATTCCACGGTACCGAACATGCACGATAGTGGGAAGGCACGTGGGAGGTAGTGCGCGCGAGGGTGGAGTGAGCGCACCTCAGCAAAATTGGCTAGCGAGGGAGACGCGATGCCGAGCGAGATAGAGTAGTGAGGTTGAAGGTGATGTTATTGGATTAGGTTTTGAGGACCAATTTCATTTTTTACCGAGCACATATCTTTTAACGAGCTTGTTGGAGCTGCTCTAAGCGACGAAGTAAAGCAACTAATTTCCTTTAGGTAGTGGCGGAGCTGACAAAAACTAGTAATTTTTGTCAATTAAAATGTTTTAAGAGGCTAACAGGAATTGGTCAATTTTTATGGATACTCTAAAGGACCATATAAATTATTTTGGCCTACGAAAATTTACGGATTTTCTATTGTGGGTCTTGGCCAGAGTTTTAGTAATTTTCCTCCGCTAATAAACATAAAGGCTGGTAAAAATTAGTCTATTTCAGTGGACTGTCCTAAGAAATCATAAAAATTATTTTGGCCTATATTTTTATTTTCTTATTATGTAGACCGAGTTGCTTAGAAAAATAATTTATTTCAGGCTAGATCTGGGCTAGAGGCCTCCTAGCCCTCGACCCCCGTTGAAGATCCACCCCTACTCAAGGGACTACCCTTGAATAAGGAATTCTCTTAACTAAAATTTAGTCGTGTCATATTAAATGTTTAAATATTAATTATATATAAAACTAATTATATAGATAAATATCAAACAATGAGACAAATTTACTAAGTCTAATTAATTTATGATTAGTAAGTGTTTACTGTAATATCACATAGGCAAATCATGACCTAATTGTTCGTCTTACTATTTAGTCTTCATCTATGTAATTAATTTTATAATTAGATTATAGTTAATACTTCTAACTAACTAGTATCAATATCAGAGTGATAGAGATATTAATAGGTGCCAAACTTGGCTAACCAAACGTTGGCTTTCTCAACAAGAGCCACAACTAGAGGTGGTAATGGATCGTGATCTAAATGCTTCTTCACAAAATGGTAAGGCTCTAAATAATTTATAGTTCAAAAATAATAGAAATAGGCTCCGATCCTAATGCGATCCTTAAAACTTATAATGTAAAATTTAGAGCTCATTGTCACCCCTAGCTACGACTCACAAATCAAACGTGCTCCTAAAGCCGCATTTCTTGTCCCACCAACCAAACAAAATGTCCTGATATCCCTCTATCTAAACCCTCCCCTCAACTGGCTCTAGACAAACACGTTCTTTACTCTCACTCTAAAGTCGGGTCACTAAGCAATATCGCTACATCCTACAGCTAAAGCAGAGAGTATCGAAAAATACAAGCCACAAGACAAATAGAAGAATATTGATAAGATCTGGAGAACTGAAACCATCTATAACTTCTGCAGAATCACACATTTGATTCAAACAGATAAGAAATGCCTTGGGTTATTAGCACGACAAAAATTGGGTATGTATCTATTGGGGAGGGAAAAGCATGAAGCTCTCAGGGCTTGCTAACCATGGGCCTCGAAGTTTTTTGCACCCATGTTTCGATCCGCTTCATTGCCTTCTCTCTCCTACGTCGCAGTGCTTTGAATTCCTCAGGACTGAAAGGAGGAGGCAGGTCACATGGGCCAGCATCGCTGGCGGATCTCACCATGGAGTCCTCCATGAACTTCTTCTCGCGGCCTATAGCTTGGCAAGCCAGAGATTCAGGACAGACCTCAATAGCTTCAGGTGGTTTTCTTGGCTTGAACCTTAGGAGCTTGGCATACTCAGTTAAGAGGTGAAACATGTAATCATATACATATTCCATGCTGAGCTCTTTTTGAATGAAGTTGCTTCCTTGCTTTCCTATCCTCTGTGCCTATATTTGAAGTGCAATACGTGGATATGGTCATTAATAAAACATGCAAAACATTTACAAATGTACACGGTCATTAATAAAACATGCAAAACATCTATAAATGTACGTAAGAAAACATTCTCTATAGAAGAAAAGGGGCACTCTTTACTCCACTATGTTATTATTTGTGAAAGGTCAAGGAGAATTGGATTAGAAAAGTAGACGAGTATTCAAATTGATGACTCACTACCCACAAGTCATTTCAACAGTTATTTTCTACGCTTATGCTCTGGTTAAAGCACAGAACATTCAGCTATAGCATATACTACAAAGGAGAAAAAGGAGTCTTATATACTGCTTGAGGAACTTCTATTAAAATATGAATCTGCCTAATATTACAGGCTAAAAAGTTTGTCTGGCAAAAGCTTCCTAGAAATATGCTGAGCATGATATATGTCATGTTAGTTTGATTATTATAGGTGACACTAGAAATATCTCCTGAGTGCATACAGCACAATGCACCATATAACCAATGTATTCCATCATTCATGCAAATAGGTAAGATACTTTCTGTAGTGAAGCTTTGTTACACTAACAACTAACATTGTCTAACCAATCTCTTTACCTTATGGTAGGTGCCTAACCAAACAAAACACACTTCTTTTAACTCATTATTTTGCACATTGTAGTACCTGGTGACATTTGTTTTGGAAACAAAAGAAATTCTCAACCATCCTGACTCCACTGTCGTATTTAACCAACCTTTTGTCCTTTCTACTACTAGTACAATGCTGTACAGTCCTAGCTATACTTTTTGAAGGCTTATAATAAATGTATTACTCTCTTATAATATCTGTATTAGAAAGTTGTTCTCTCTTGTTATGAGGTTCATTTACATCTGTGACTGATATATGGGACCTGACTCAAAACAAATAAAACAGTGAAGCTTTGTTACTAATATAATAAAGGGGGCAGACCCAATGCCAGAGGCTCCCATATGAGTGGGATCTGAGAAAGTGATAAACTGAGTCAAGCTCCCCGCCCCCTCAAATGCAGACAAGCTACTTCGAACCCGTTATCTGATGACTCAGTGCTCTCACCGCTGCACTAGGCCTGCCCTTCTTAATGATATGATAAAGGTGTACACAAAAAGATACCTTCTGCTTGTGAGAGTTGCCCCAATCAACAGCAAACTTTATGGAGCTACACTTATTGTCATCCCAAATTGGCCAATAATGTTGCATGGGCATCAGCACCCTTGAATAAAAATCATAGTATTTTGGTGTAACAACTAGTGTCATGGAATCACAAGCTAGAATATACTTCTCACTGACTGACCATGCTGATCCTTCAATATAAATCTTGTACCTGTCACCCAAAGAAAGAATCTCAGTATTATGAACAGATAATGTGTATTTCAACTTGTCCGCGAGAAGAAAAAAAAGAAACCTATGAGTGCATTGACTAGCCAAATCTGACTGTTTGTATCCTGCCTTGATCTCTTTGAGCCAATCCTAAACAACCAAAAAGGAAAATCATGGGTCACCATTACTAGAACCATTTAATTGAAATAGTCATCCACTAATTCTGATGGATTTAAACATTTTATGGGCAACAGAATTGACAAAATAATGGAAGTTCGCTCATGGGAAGACATTGGGTCATCACAATTTCTCCAAGTACAAGAAAGTGTGATGTAACATAAAGAGAAACAAGGTACCTGTTTGTAAATCCTTGCATTCCATTCATGCTTACTGGAGACGTTACACTTAACAAGCTCCTGCCTTGTAACTGCAACATCTGGATTCCCTTTCCAATAAGCATAAGGTTCTCTAGCCAACCATTTCACCCTCTTGTTTCCACCATTCAATTCCTTCTGCAGAGCATCCCACGGTTTTATGTTGATCTCAGGCCTATCATCAGTCATCACATACAGTTCATTAAGTGTTTGTGCTTTGTCTGAACATCAAAACACAAAGGAACAGATCAAGCACAATGTCACTTTAGTAGCTCCCAAAGTAAAACACATTAGAAATGGCACCGATCTTTTGCATTTGGTTCTCATTGAATTCACTGTGTTATAGAAACGAATGCAGTGAACACTGATATACAAAGGCATGACCGATTGCTTACCAGCCCCAGAATGACCAGTCTGGGAAGACAACATCTAGCGTCTCGTTGTCGCCGCAGTACCTGAAGAGCGGCGGCAATAGCGTGGCGTTCTCCCCCTGGTACTGGTCGGCGTGCACGACGGGCCAGTCGACGCAGTCAAACATGAGGTCGAGGTCAGGGACGCGGCCGGGGTAGCGCCGGAGCAGCTGCAGAATGCCCCAGATGGTGAAGAGGTCGCGCGTCTGGAATGCCGGCGCGATGCGCTCGATGTACGCGCGGCCCCGGATGACGACGAGGCGGAAGTTGGCGGTGGCGCGCGCGCGGTCGACCATGGCGCGGGTGATGCCCCCAGCGGCGCGCCATGGGTGGAGGTCCTCGTGGATGAAGCGGAAGTAGGCGGGGCAGGTGGAGGAGGCGTTGGAGTTGGCAGGGAGCGGCGGGGGGTCGGGAAAGGCGGCGCAAGTGGAGGCGGAGGAGGCGTTGGGGGAGAGCACGAGGTCGAGTGTCTGGGAGATGTTGCTGGGGATGGTCGGGTCACGGTGAAGCGGCGGCGCCGGGCAGGAGAGGGAGTAGGTCGGCCGAGGCGGCGGCGGTGCCGCGGGGATGGCCGGGATGGAGGAGGTGGTGTGCGTCGCGGTTAAGATAGCCTGCAGGGAGAGACAAAGACGATGATCGACGATCCCGTCTGAGTGAAATGTCCTCTCTTCTGCGTTGATGGCTTGTTCAGAAATTTAAAAAATATTTTTAATCGATTTTGTGTGTGTGTGTTGTGTTCTGGTTCGACGCTATCTGCTCATATAATCGTCGAACCAGAATGCCCCAGAGGGTTATGCTGATACTAAGGAAAAATAAATTGGACGAAAAGGGGAACATGATGATTTCATCAGAGACGCATATCCAATTTAACCCCAGATGGTTATGCTGATACTAATAAGAATACAAAAATATCCATTATTTCCACATATTTTTTTTCTATATAAGGGTTGGGGTTTTGCAGCTTGCAAGCAAGAACAGCGTATTTAAGAGTATGTTTATCTGAGTGATTGAAGAAATTTTTGTTTGGAAATAAAGGGCCGGAGCTTACCTACCAGCTTTGAGCTCCACTGATCCAGATTGGTGGTCGACAGATGAGTCTGCACATGTTAATGCCCATGCATCGGTTCAGTAAAACTAATCCTTGCATCAATAAGATTCAACTGGAAGAACAATAGTCAAAATGATTGAACACCAATAGATATGCATCAACCAACGTCGTTTATTGGGCACTAAGCTAGGTGCTGAAAGTATGTTTATTGCGCACTAAAAATTGCTGTGGCTTTGACATATTATTATTGGAGAAGAGCACTAAATATCGGTGTGGCTTTGACAATTATTATTGGAGAAGAAGAGTACGGGAATTACTGCTGAAGGTGGTAAGGAAAAATAATTTTGGAATTTGATTAGTAACCGTATCTATCTTGTTTAGTTCATCGTCAAAAAGTAGATGGCGAACCTCTTGGGTTTTCAAATGGAAAATTATATCACAAAGTAACCATCTTCCACTGTAAATACAATCCTTACTCATTTATCACCCCTCCTGTGTTCGTATAAACTTCTAATCACAGTCTCGCAAAGAAACGAACAAAATTATCCCATGCATATGCGCGAAACAGATAAACAGAGAACATCCGAAAACGGAACCAAGTTCAGATCGCAAGGGAAGAAGAAGAAGAGGAGGAAATGTAACCTGGCACGGCACGTATGGCGACACTGACAACACCCGAAGATGCAAGATCGCAACGGGAGAATGAGAGGAAATAGAAACTCTGAGCTTACCGTGGTGGTGATCCAGCGGGCGGACACGAGGACGCCGACCACGACAACGAAGAAGAAGAGGAAAATGGCCGTCGTCACCGGCGACGACGAGGAGCCCGGACCTTTGCTCCATCGCCGGCCGTCCGGGATCACCGCTGCAGCCGCCGAAGCCATCGGCCCCTTGTCCAGCGCTTCGGTCTGAGAGATCTGGACCGTGCCGGGTATTCCCCCTCCTTTCTCCCTCTGTAGGCGCGTCAGGCTCCGGTCCTGGACACTCCTCCTCGCCCCTCGGGGAAGAACGGGTCAGTCGAGCGAGACACGGAGCCCGGGAGTCGCCACTCGCCAGGGGACGTCGCGTTGGGTCCGCGCCGATCGCTCAGGAGGGCACGTCCACGTGCTGCGTCTAGGGGCTCTGCATGCGGATGTACTATCGTTTAAAGTTTTCACTCAACAATTATTAGGAGGGAATTTAGTGCTAATTGTGGATTGCTACTAGAGATGGCAACGGGCATGTACCCGTTGGGTATCGCGTTCCCAAACCCGTGCCCGCGAAAATGAAACCTGCTCGCTAAGAAACCCATACCCGCAGCCGGGTAGGGGTTTTTGCCCGTATCCGTGCCCACACGGGTACCGGGTACCCGCGGGCTGCCCGTACCCGACAAGCAATACATGCATATACAGGATTACATGTTCAGAATTCAGACCCTCTAGCATCATTCCACTAATTCTGAGAACTGAGAAGTCACAACTGAATGTCATTTCAAGTTCCTACATGACCAGAAATCCATAGTACCAGAATTCATTACATAACCAAATGAAATGCATAGTGAGTTAGTGACATGAGATCCAAAAGCACACGCCGCACACCAATCACAAGTTCATTACAAGTTACAACTGACAAATGGCATGAGAACCAAAATGATGCAGGATGCTAGTCAATTGTTCTTGTACTTGACTTGTCCTTGCAAGTTGCAGCCAAAAGGTGAACATCATCTGAACTCTTGAGCCCAAAGTGAAAGTCATATTGTAAGTTCCTACAGGACCAAACAAAACACATGAGCTAATTATAAAATCATGGGAAGCATAGTAATAAAAGGAAGGAAACCGTTATTGCATAGGAAATCACCTGAAGACCCTCTTGCATGTCTTGGAGACAAGACCAAAATGTGGCAGGCTGTTTAGTTTTGTCATCAACTATATAGAACATAAATAAATTAGCTTACAGCTGCAAAAGAAATAAAATGCAAAAGAAACAAATGTTAGATATACATTTGTATTTGTTTCTAAGCCAATCTTGAGAGCACATGAGAGCCTCTAACATCTTTGAAGTCAGCCTGCTGCGATGCTCACTAAGAACTCGACCACCTGTGCTAAAAGCAGATTCTGAAGCTACTGTGGTAACTGGGATAGCATATATGTCCCTTGCAATTCTCCTCAAAGTAGGATATCGAGTTCCAGCTACCTTCCACCAATCTAAGTGTAACACCCAAAATTCTGAATTTGGGATTGGTAGAAGAAATCTGAGCAAAGAATCATAATGATTTGGAAATTAGGGAATAAGAAAGTGATGAGAAAAGAATTTTACTTTTAAAGAAAACCATTTATACATCCCATGAAATAAATAACAAGGAGAATAAAGCTTAACTTAGTAAAATTAAAATAATATGGTTTATAATCACCTTTGGGTTCCAATTGATACATTTGAAAAATCTGAAAACTAAAATAGAAGTATAAATTTGAATTTGGAATAGAAAATAGAAAATAAAAGAGAAGGGAAGAACTAAGAGAAATACTACATAAAATAAAATAAAAATCAGAATAAACATCCTTCACACTCATATTATTAAATTATACCTTTCAAACTGAGGACAAGTTAATCACAAAGTTTGAATTTAAACTTGAACTCAAATTGGATTTGAAAATGGAGAAAAGAAAATAGAAAATAAAAAGAAAAAGAAGAAAAGCTTACCTGGGCCGGAGTCCTGCAATTCGGCCCATTGCTGTTTTTCCTCTCCTCACGCGCGGCCCTCTCATCTCTTTTCGCTGACCCGTGGGCCCCGCCTGGCAGCCGACTCCCACGCGCTCGGACTCCATCCACCGCGCGCCAGCACACACCTTGAGACACCTACACCTGGGCCCGTTTTGTCAGCTCAGTCTTCCCCCTTTCAACCGAACGCGTGTTCGCCGCGCGCGCGTGGAGCTCAACGGACCGCGCGGACTCAGCGAGCTCGCCGGTGATCTCGGTACCCGTACAACAACCGCGAAGCGCCCCTGAGTATAAGTACGTAGCCGCGACCCCCCCCCCCCCCTCCGTCACATCTCTCTCCTCGGGACCGTGCTTTCTCCCCACGTCTCCGTCCGCCGCCGGTGATCTCCGCCCACGGTGGCGAATCATCCTCGGCGTGTGGGCCTGGGGCTTCGGGGTTGCACGTGGAGCATACACGATGGGGTGGCCATGACCAAGGAGCGTTGAAAGACACCGGAATTGCTCGCCGTCGCTTAGCCCCACCGTGGATTACCGCCGTGCGCCGTGGACGGGACTCCTGGGAGCTTAATCCTCGGTATGGAATCCACCATTATGTTCGCTACCCTCTCCTCTCTGTTCTGCCTGTCAATTTTAAAATAGGTGCGCTCGTGCGTTAATCGGCCCTTCGCCGGCCATGGCGCCACCGTCTCCGTCGGTGTTGCGCCGCCGTCCCGAGCTGTGAATTGGGGGTGTGTGCGTGGGCCGTTGATCTGGTCACCGACGGCTATAACCGCGCCATGCATACCGGTTCGGTCGGCGAGCTTCGCGACCGTGGATCGTCGATCGGAGGGCGGTGTGCGGTTTTGGTCTCATAAAACCCCGGTGGTCAGATCCTGATCTAACGGCTATCAAAGAGTACCGCTTGGGGATGGTCAGGATATAATCCCAGCCGTTGATACACGATCCATCGACCCTGATGACCGGATACCTTCGCCGTGGCCACTTTCTAAAAGAGACCCTGCCTTTTCTCGAAATAAACCCGCCATCCCCGTTTTACTGTTTCCCGTGTCTCGGTATTTTTAGCGCCGAACCCCCTGCGCTTTCTGAAAATTGAGGCCCAGTCCAGAACTCGTTTAAATTGAATAAATAAAATAGAAAATAGATTTTTAATATGAAAATAATTGCTAGAACTTAGATAATTCATAGAAAATTTATTTTAGCTCCAAATTGAGTCATTCCAATTCCTAAAATTTTGTAATAATATTCTCTATCATTTAGTGTCTCTGTTTTGACATGAACTCTGGCAGAAAATTTACTTATCATTTAATCATATTTTTCACATAAAACATTAGAAAATCCATAACTTAAAATCTATAACTCCAAAATTAATGATTCCTGTTCCTGGAATCTTATTTTAATGTGTAGATTATTATTATGTATTTTGTCTACTTGTTTGGTGTGATGTTAAATTTTGCCTACAATGTTTGTTTGAATTGCTACGACTAGCAGTGAGAACACGTGTCACCTGAAGATCATCCTGGTACCTGGATTCTCAAGGCCCAGGCAAGTTGTGCCCTTGATCACTTCTTTTTACCCATCCATGTTCTGATTAATCATAATGATCTGCATAGGTTAATTTGATGGGACCCAATAGGTTACCCTAGTTTGTCTATCTTTATACCTTGTTTACCACTGAACTTTCTGGGTAGTACTTGCTAGTGCTATATGTGGTTTTGGGTATGGAGATACACCATTCATGATTATACTTTTGTTATCAGTTGTTATTTATGGTTCATGTTAAGATCATTATGTTAATTGGAACATGGAGAACCACCCGGGAAAACAGTGCTACCACAAAGGTGGAATGGGACGCCCTTGGCTGATTAATTAGGAAAGCTAGTGGAAGACTACCTTACCCGAATGGGGCAAGGGCAGTAGGGGAGAGGTCAGTGCGGGGAGGCCCTCGGGAGGATTTTGCTGCGATGGCGGTCCTGCAAGGGATTCCTGTACTGGATCTTCCTATAAACTGTAGCGGGTTTTCGGAAGCTAGTGGAACTTTGTAAAGGCCTCGTAGTGGATCCCTAGCCATTCACCTCGGAAGTGTCTAAGGGCCTTGCAAACCCTGGCGACATGGGATACACGACTTGTGGGTAAAGATGCGCAACCTCTGCAGAGTGTAAAACTGGTATACTAGCCGTGCTCACGGTCATGAGCAGCTCGGACCCTCACATGATTAATTTATGGAACTAAATTCAATTTGTCATATGCATTGCATTGCAGGTGATATGGTTACTTTTGTTCTACTACTTAATTGGGTTTGGTATTTACTTATACTTAGTAATTGCTAATAAAATTTTGACCAACTTTAAAAGCAATGCTCAGCTCTAACCATCTTCTTTGGTAAGCCTTACACTTCACGTGAGCTCCCACCTTTGGCGAGTTCATGCACATTATTCCCCACAACTTGTTGAGCGATGAACGTATGTGAGCTCACTCTTGCTGTCTCACATACACCACAGGTCAAGACCAGGTACTGCAGGATGATGCTCATGAAGGATGCTGTGAAGTGTTCGTGAGAGGTCTAGGTCGTCGTCTCCCAGTCAACTTTGGGTTGCTGGACCGTTGTCTCCTTATAATGTAATTATTTATTTTGTATAGAATTCCTGTTATATATAAAGTTGTGACATTCGATCCTGTGCCACTATACATCATATGTGTGAGACTTGGTCCCAGCATACCTGGTGTTTTTGTTAGCGCCCGGGTTTTGGACCCCTAAAATCCGGGTGTTACAGAAGTGGTATCAGAGGAATGTTGACTGTAAGACGAAACCTAGATAGAACTGGACAACCATTATCTACTCACCTTTACTACTCTGATTCTTTCTAAACTTTTCTTAATATTTCTCATCTATTTCCGCTTTACTCTGATTATTCTTACCTTTTCCTTCTAAAGACAAATGTGGATTTCACACTTTGAAATCCTGTACCTAAAGTGACTTTTAGGAATAGGAGACCTAATCCTAGGAACAAAAACAAAACTACTTTTATAAGTATTTATGTACTTGAATGTTTGTTCTTATGATACATGTCTGATTTGGATCTTTGATTGAGTGTGATGGGTTGTGGAGTAATGTCCACAATTGCATCTGCATATACACATAGGTATAAAATTATAAAATAACTAGACAAACTAAATTATCCTTCAATAAAGTAACTAGCCTAACAATACCCACCTTATCTTAAAGATTCTCTCTCATCTTAATAGATTCATCTCATCTCAAGAGATTCTATCCTACACTCATAGATCTATCTTATCTCAAAAAGGTCTTAACTTATCCTAATGTATATAGATCCATCTTATCTTAAGAGGTTTTCTCTTATCTTAATAGATTTATCTTATCTTGAAGGATTCATCTTATCCTAACCACTTTACTTATCCCATCTTGATAGAACTAACTGACCTTAAAAGACTCTACCTTATCCTTATGGATTCATCTTGCCCTAATCAGCATATTGACCCCACTCTAGAGTAACAACCATGATCTAATCCAAAGTAATTAGATATTATCTAACCTAATCTAGTTACATCCAACCTAATCCAGATTCTATCTAATCTAAATATGACCCCAATCTAAAGTGTGTTATTAACAGGTCAGATAATTTGGTTAGACACTGTCTCTACAAATATATCTTAACCTAAATTAATGTTTTACACCAACTCATCCTTGAACAATGGCCTACCTATATCATATAATCCATCCTATCTTAAAAGATTCTATCATATCCTAATAATATTTATCCTACCCTGGTAGATCTAGCTAATCTTAACTAGTTTAATCTAGTCATACCAACCTAATCTGGACTCTATCTAATCCAATATGATCTAAGCTAGATTGAGTTACCTAATGCAGATACAAGGATAAAGCCATACTCCTAAATCACTTAAGCCTAATTTGGAGACTTATATCAACTTGGCCATACACAACAACTCGACCTATATAACAAGTTACATAACTTACCCAATCAATAGAGTCTTAATGGATTGCATAATCTATCAACCACCACCTGACATCAAACCAGATTTTGACCTACATCATGTAGTTTATCTCAACCACACCTATCTTAACCATATTATCTAGCCCGATAATATACACTAACTCCTAATCAATAAGACAAGACCGAAGAAGATGATCAACTTCATCAAGGAAGGATGGGCACCAACTCAAGTCTTCAAGGATCAAGTGAGGTCACCAAGATGAGTCAAGATCCATAATCTTGGATGGAGTTTTTCTTATCCTACTCTTTCTTACCCAAACCTATATATGCCCTAAAGACATCTTCTATCCTACATAATAAAGTGGACACACATATAATACCCATGCTCTCCTATCACTTACTAATAATAAAAAGAGAGACCCTTGATTTAGAAATTAAAAGCTAAATTGCAAACCAATCCTTTTGTATTCCCTTTTCTTACAAATCTCGAGGACGAGATTCTTTTTAAGGGGGGTAGGATTTGTAACACCCAAAATTCTGAATTTGGGATTGGTAGAAGAAATCTGAGCAAAGAATCATAATGATTTGGAAATTAGGGAATAAGAAAGTGATGAGAAAAGAATTTTACTTTTAAAGAAAACCATTTATACATCCCATGAAATAAATAACAAGGAGAATAAAGCTTAACTTAGTAAAATTAAAATAATATGGTTTATAATCACCTTTGGGTTCCAATTGATACATTTGAAAAATCTGAAAACTAAAATAGAAGTATAAATTTGAATTTGGAATAGAAAATAGAAAATAAAAGAGAAGGGAAGAACTAAGAGAAATACTACATAAAATAAAATAAAAATCAGAATAAACATCCTTCACACTCATATTATTAAATTATACCTTTCAAACTGAGGACAAGTTAATCACAAAGTTTGAATTTAAACTTGAACTCAAATTGGATTTGAAAATGGAGAAAAGAAAATAGAAAATAAAAAGAAAAAGAAGAAAAGCTTACCTGGGCCGGAGTCCTGCAATTCGGCCCATTGCTGTTTTTCCTCTCCTCACGCGCGGCCCTCTCATCTCTTTTCGCTGACCCGTGGGCCCCGCCTGGCAGCCGACTCCCACGCGCTCGGACTCCATCCACCGCGCGCCAGCACACACCTTGAGACACCTACACCTGGGCCCGTTTTGTCAGCTCAGTCTTCCCCCTTTCAACCGAACGCGTGTTCGCCGCGCGCGCGTGGAGCTCAACGGACCGCGCGGACTCAGCGAGCTCGCCGGTGATCTCGGTACCCGTACAACAACCGCGAAGCGCCCCTGAGTATAAGTACGTAGCCGCGACCCCCCCCCCCCTCCGTCACATCTCTCTCCTCGGGACCGTGCTTTCTCCCCACGTCTCCGTCCGCCGCCGGTGATCTCCGCCCACGGTGGCGAATCATCCTCGGCGTGTGGGCCTGGGGCTTCGGGGTTGCACGTGGAGCATACACAATGGGGTGGCCATGACCAAGGAGCGTTGAAAGACACCGGAATTGCTCGCCGTCGCTTAGCCCCACCGTGGATTACCGCCGTGCGCCGTGGACGGGACTCCTGGGAGCTTAATCCTCGGTATGGAATCCACCATTATGTTCGCTACCCTCTCCTCTCTGTTCTGCGCCTGTCAATTTTAAAATAGGTGCGCTCGTGCGTTAATCGGCCCTTCGCCGGCCATGGCGCCACCGTCTCCGTCGGTGTTGCGCCACCGTCCCGAGCTGTGAATTGGGGGTGTGTGCGTGGGCCGTTGATCTGGTCACCGACGGCTATAACCGCGCCATGCATACCGGTTCGGTCGGCGAGCTTCGCGACCGTGGATCGTCGATCGGAGGGCGGTGTGCGGTTTTGGTCTCATAAAACCCCGGTGGTCAGATCCTGATCTAACGGCTATCAAAGAGTACCGCTTGGGGATGGTCAGGATATAATCCCAGCCGTTGATACACGATCCATCGACCCTGATGACCGGATACCCTTCGCCGTGGCCACTTTCTAAAAGAGACCCTGCCTTTTCTCGAAATAAACCCGCCATCCCCGTTTTACTGTTTCCTGTGTCTCGGTATTTTTAGCGCCGAACCCCCTGCGCTTTCTGAAAATTGAGGCCCAGTCCAGAACTCGTTTAAATTGAATAAATAAAATAGAAAATAGATTTTTAATATGAAAATAATTGCTAGAACTTAGATAATTCATAGAAAATTTATTTTAGCTCCAAATTGAGTCATTCCAATTCCTAAAATTTTGTAATAATATTCTCTATCATTTAGTGTCTCTGTTTTGACATGAACTCTGGCAGAAAATTTACTTATCATTTAATCATATTTTTCACATAAAACATTAGAAAATCCATAACTTAAAATCTATAACTCCAAAATTAATGATTCCTGTTCCTGGAATCTTATTTTAATGTGTAGATTATTATTATGTATTTTGTCTACTTGTTTGGTGTGATGTTAAATTTTGCCTACAATGTTTGTTTGAATTGCTACGACTAGCAGTGAGAACACGTGTCACCTGAAGATCATCCTGGTACCTGGATTCTCAAGGCCCAGGCAAGTTGTGCCCTTGATCACTTCTTTTTACCCATCCATGTTCTGATTAATCATAATGATCTGCATAGGTTAATTTGATGGGACCCAATAGGTTACCCTAGTTTGTCTATCTTTATACCTTGTTTACCACTGAACTTTCTGGGTAGTACTTGCTAGTGCTATATGTGGTTTTGGGTATGGAGATACACCATTCATGATTATACTTTTGTTATCAGTTGTTATTTATGGTTCATGTTAAGATCATTATGTTAATTGGAACATGGAGAACCACCCGGGAAAACAGTGCTACCACAAAGGTGGAATGGGACGCCCTTGGCTGATTAATTAGGAAAGCTAGTGGAAGACTACCTTACCCGAAAGGGGCAAGGGCAGTAGGGGAGAGGTCAGTGCGGGGAGGCCCTCGGGAGGATTTTGCTGCGATGGCGGTCCTGCAAGGGATTCCTGTACTGGATCTTCCTATAAACTGTAGCGGGTTTTCGGAAGCTAGTGGAACTTTGTAAAGGCCTCGTAGTGGATCCCTAGCCATTCACCTCGGAAGTGTCTAAGGGCCTTGCAAACCCTGGCGACATGGGATACACGACTTGTGGGTAAAGATGCGCAACCTCTGCAGAGTGTAAAACTGGTATACTAGCCGTGCTCACGGTCATGAGCAGCTCGGACCCTCACATGATTAATTTATGGAACTAAATTCAATTTGTCATATGCATTGCATTGCAGGTGATATGGTTACTTTTGTTCTACTACTTAATTGGGTTTGGTATTTACTTATACTTAGTAATTGCTAATAAAATTTTGACCAACTTTAAAAGCAATGCTCAGCTCTAACCATCTTCTTTGGTAAGCCTTACACTTCACGTGAGCTCCCACCTTTGGCGAGTTCATGCACATTATTCCCCACAACTTGTTGAGCGATGAACGTATGTGAGCTCACTCTTGCTGTCTCACATACACCACAGGTCAAGACCAGGTACTGCAGGATGATGCTCATGAAGGATGCTGTGAAGTGTTCGTGAGAGGTCTAGGTCGTCGTCTCCCAGTCAACTTTGGGTTGCTGGACCGTTGTCTCCTTATAATGTAATTATTTATTTTGTATAGAATTCCTGTTATATATAAAGTTGTGACATTCGATCCTGTGCCACTATACATCATATGTGTGAGACTTGGTCCCAGCATACCTGGTGTTTTTGTTAGCGCCCGGGTTTTGGACCCCTAAAATCCGGGTGTTACACTAAGACATTGAAGTTCTTGGTATGCATGTTCACCATTTCTTCATCCAAGTATTGGTCTAGCTCAGACTTGAACCCCAGGCTTGCTGGCCTTTTATTTGCAATACGTGCACTAATGTCAAATAAGAAGTCATCATGGTTTCCAATTGATGGTGCTGATGACTCATTGTTATCCACATTCTCCACCACATGATACTCACTCATCAAGTCAGCTAGCAAGTTCTTAACCTCAGCAACCTTATCCTCACATTCTATACCCGACACACCAAGCAAGTCCTCATAACAAATCAGCAGCACAGCAGTTTTGAATCGAGGGTCAAGAATAGTTGCAATACCCATGAGCCCTTGAATGTCAGACCAATACTTATCAAATTTGGCTACCATATTAGCTGACATCTCTTGTACCAATGGATTGCCACAAGATGACCATGACCTGATTTGCTTTCTAATCTTAGCAACTCTTGTGAAATAGATGTTTGCAGTGACATAATCAGTTCCAGAAAATAATGTAGTTATGTCATTAAACAATCTAAGCCTCTCCACAACATCCTCTGCAAATTCCCACTCATCATGACTAGGCAAACAAGTGTACTGCCTATCTACACGGCTTGCTCTTATGAACACAGCCTTGTATGGCAACACAGTGGCAAGCATGTTGAAGGTTGAATTCCACCTAGTCCTACAGTCAAGTCCTATCTTTGTCTTGATATCAATTTTAAGAAACTTGGCTATTTCCTCAAACTTTTCAATCCTTTTTGGAGTGGATGTCCAATAAGCCACACTATCACGAACCTGTGCCCGTATCTGTTCTACCGAACCTCAAGGAAGCTTGTGCTAATGTCTTCCCATTTAGCTTGATCTTCTTTTGCACACAGCTTTTTAGGTGGACATGAAGATGCTTCGTCCCATTATTACTTGCTGCAGAAAGTTTCTTGAAGCAATAGTTGCACTTTGCTCGAACTGTGCCATTGCACTTCACTCTCTTGAACTCCTTCCAAACAGCTGAGGTGAGCTTTCTCTTAGAACCAGGGACATCATCATCATCTTCCTCTTCTAATTCAATGTCGTCGTCGTCATCTATTTCAATTGGCGCCGAGTCATTTTCTGACTCATGACGAGACGATTCAGGTTCTAGAGATGCAGGCATTGCTGCATTTGAAGCCTGAGATAAAGGGGATTGACTTCCACTTGGTGTAGACATTGGTTTTAATCTGTAAAATGAGAGCTGACCATTAAACAAGTAAACAGCCCCAATATATATATATATATATAAGCTAAATAATACACTTATACACCCTATGTACGAACTAGCATGTACACCCCAAAATAACATATATATATATATATATATATATATATATATATATATATATATATATATATATATATATATATATAAAAGCTAAATAATACACCCTATGGCAGCATAAATCTGCTTTGAATTAGCAAAGGCAAACAGAAAAATTAATATCCATGATGTTTGAACAAACAAGTACTTCTCCAGAAACTAACGCTACTGCATAACACGTGCACATGCCACACAAATAAATGGAATCAACACTGAAATACTGAATACATGGCATATTTCATTACCCAAGAGGTGATCGCCGAGTGTTACGGTTGGCAGCTGCAGGAACAGGCAGAGACACAGGGGGGCGCTGGTTCTTGGGTGATGCAGCAGTGGCAGTAGTAGGCTTCTAGCGTGAGACACAGACCTTACGCCTGGACAAGCCGACGACGATGATACCTGCTCTGGATGGAGGCGAAGCTATAAGATGTGACGAAGGCGCAGGAGCAGCTGGTGCTGCCTGTGGTGGACCTGGTGGTGGCTCCCCTTGCTCCGGATCCGTGCGGCAATCAGTCACCGTGGCGTCCCTTCAGGACGGCTCGATGGGTTAGTACTAGTAGTAGCCTACGGGCCTAGATTCTATATGCACAGCGGCAAGAACGGTGAAGGATTAAAGAGTAAGGACTAGGGATGAGGGGAAGATGCATCACCGGCCGTCTTCGTTGGGAGCGCCAGAGATCAGCGCCATTGCCGGAGCAAGCTGCAAAGCGAGGGCGCAAAGCTGCTTGCGTGCGTGGGGGCGGCCGGCGGCGTTGCTTGCGCGCTGCGCGCAGCGGCGCAGGTGGCAGGCGCGGCGCAGAGTGCAGGTGGCGGTCGACGGGCACTGTGGCGCTGGCGCAGTGGCGGCCTCCACAACTGGAGGGGACGAGGGGTCCTGACTCCTGAGGACTGAGGACTGAGGACTGAGGAGGTTGGGCGGTGGGGGTGGGGCCGTGGGGGTCTAGGGTTTGATTGTGGGCTGGGCTGTCGTACTAAGTTGGGCCGTAATTGAATATCTGATCTGGATTCCTAAATCCTATGCTGGGTTTAGAAAACCCATGGGTTTGCGGGTATGGGTACTAAGATCCCAGACCCGTACCCGTGTACCCACTGGGTTCAGCTTATCACCTATTAAAAAACCCGTGGGTTTGCATATTGTCCCATACCCGTACCCTAATAGAGCAAAAACCCACCGGGTTTCGGGTTGCAGGTACCCATTGCCATCTCTAATTGCTACGAGAGATAGAAAAAAAATCAGTGCAATAATAGTAACATTAAAAGAATGCAATGTTTTGATATCATTAGATCGACACTTCAATTCAACAACATGATGTTTTCAGACGCAAGGAGGTACATAAGCCATCTATAGAACATTTTTTTTGAAACTCTAATCTGGTAATCGGGTCTTGTATTAATCACACGATCGCGAGCAACCACAAACTTGAGTTATTGATTTGAGTTTGCTCCCAAGGTTATCCGCATTGATTGAGCAACTCATAGCAAGAGAAACGATCTTCCGCACTCCAAATTTATTTATAATCCTAACCTCAAGTATAGTGCGTGTTCAAAGTTTATAATTTTTAGGTTTCGCCTATTCACCCCCTCCTCTCTAGGTGACTTTCAATTGGTATCAGAGGAGGTTTTTCATTAGAGTCTAACAACTCGAAGTGATGTCGGGAGAACACGCCAAGAGGGAGATGGTCACCGACGAAAAGCCTCAAGCCTCGAGAAAAGAAGAACGAGGAACAGACTCCATCAAAGGAGGCCGGCGACAAGCACAAAGAAGAATCTGCTGGCTCTATTAAGTCACATAGGAAGGGTGACAAGAAGAAAAAGAAAATGAAGAAGGTGGTCTACTACGAGACCGACTCTTCATCACCTTCCACCTCTGACGCCGAGTCTACCACTTCGAAGCGCCAAGAGCATAAGAAGTATAGTAAGATGCCTCTTCGCTATCCTCGCATTCCTAAACGCGCTCCTCTACTTTCCGTACCCCTTGGCAAACCACCATATTTTGATGGTAAGGATTATTGTATGTGGAGTGATAAAATGAGGCATCATCTAACCTCACTCCATGAAAACATATGGGATATTGTTGGGTTTGGAGCGCAGGCACCACAGGTGGGCGACGAGGACTACGACTCCGATGAGGCCACCCAAATAAGGCATTTTAATTCCTAAGCAACCTCTATACTCCTCGCTTCCTTGTGTCGAGAGGAGTACAACAAGATGCAAGGGTTAAAAAATGCCAAAGAAATTTGGGACGTCCTCAAGACGGCGCATAAAGGGGACGAGGTGACCAAAATCACCAAGCGCAAAACGATCGAGGGAGAACTCGATCGATTTGTCCTCAACAAAGGAGAGGAGCCACAAGCAATGTACAATCGGCTCAAAACAATGGTCAACCAAGTGCGCAACCTCAGGAGCACCAAGTGGGATGACCACGAAATGGTCAAGGTTATTCTTAGATCTCTTGTTTTTTCTAATCCCACTCAAGTTCAACTGATTCGTGGAGATCCGAGATATAAACAGATGTCTCCTGAGGAGGTAATTAACAAGTTTGTGAGCTTTGAACTTATGATCAAAGACTCCAAACACATTGTCAACTTGGAGCAAGACGCCACCTCCACACCCGAGGTGCAACCCGTTGCATTCAAAGCAACGGAAGAAAAGAAAGAAGAGTCTACACCAAGTAGACTCTCAATCGATGCTTCCAAGCTCTACAACGAGGAGATGACTCTTATCATCAAGAGCTTTCGACAAATCCTCAAGCAAAGGAAGGGAAGGACTATAAACCCCGTTCCAAAAGGGTGTGTTATAGGTGTGGTAAGTCCGGTCACTTTATTGCAAAATGTCCATATACAAGTGATAGGGACAGGGACAACGACTAGTAGGGTAAGAAGAAGATGGAGAAGAAAAGATACTACAAGAAGAAGGGTGGCGAGGTGCACATGGGGCAGAAATAGGACTCCGATGAGAGCTCCACCGACTCCTCCTCCGACGAGGACGCCGCCAACATTGCCATCAACAAGGGCCTTCTCTTCTCCAACGTCGACCACAAATGCCTCATGGCTAAGGAGAGCAAAACGAAGAAGGTACATTCTAGAGATACCCCTAAATATACTACATCCGAAGATGAGGGTAGCTCTAGTGATGATAATGATGATCTAACTTCTCTTTTTGAAAACCTTACCAAGGATCAAAATAAAAAGATAAATGAATTAATATAAACCATTAACAAGAAGGATGATCCCTTGGAATGCCAAGAATACTTGCTCGTTAAGGAAAATAAGAAGTTTGTTAAACTAAAAAAATGCTTATGCTCTTGAAGTAGAAAAATGTGAACATTTATCTAAAGAGCTTAATGATTGCAATGATTCAACTTCTTATCTTAGAACCAAAAAGTTTAATTGCTAATATTGAAGAATTGAATGCTTGCAATGTTTCTACATCTACAGTTGAGCATGTCACAATTTGCACTAGATGTAGAGATGTTAATATTGATGCTATGGATGATCACCTTGCTATGATTAAAGAACATAATGATCACATAGCTAAATTAAATGCTAAAATTGCCGAGCATGAGCTTGAGAATGAAAATTTTAAATTTGCTTGTAGCATGCTATATAATGGGAGACGCTCTGGCATTGGCTTCCAACAAGGGAGTCAAAGCAACATCAAGATTAATGCCCCTAAAAACAGACTATCTAACTTTGTTAAGGGCAAGGCTCTCATGGTTCAGGATAGAGAGGGTTACATTTTATATCCTGAGAACTATCCTGAGCACAAAATTACGAAAATTCATGCTAGAAAATCTCATATTGTTTCTCATCATGCTTATATATATAGTAATGAGGCTTCTAGCTCTAGGCATTCAACACATATCAAAATGCCTAAAAAGAAGATTACTAATGCATCAAATGAACATAGCATATCATTTAAAACTTTTGATGCATCTTTTGTACTGACTAACAAATCAGGCAAGGTAGTTGCCAAATATGTTGGGGGCAAACACGAGAGTCCTAAGATTTGTGTTTGGGTACCCAAGGTGCTTGTTTCTAATGTGAAAGGACCCAAGACCGTTTGGGTACCTAAGAACAAGGTCTAAATTTGTTTTGTAGATTTATGCATCCGGCGGGACAAGTTGGATAATCGATAGCGGGTGCACAAACCACATGACACGGGAGAAAAGGATGTTCTCTTCATATGAGAAAAATGATGATCCCCAAAGAGTGATTACATTCGGGGATAGAAATCAAGGTTTGGTCACAGGTTTGGGTAAAATTGCTATATCTCCTGACCATTCCATTTCCAATGTTTTTCTTGTAGATTCTTTAGATTACAACTTGCTTTCTATTTCTCAATTATACAAAATGGGTTACAACTGTCTTTTTACTGATGTTGGTGTTACTGTCTTTAGAAGAAGTGATGATTCAATAGCTTTTAAGAGAGTGTTAGATGGTCAACTATATTTAGTTGATTTTAATGATAACAATGCTGAACTAGACACTTCCTTAATTGATAAGACTAATATGGGCTGGCTTTAGCATCGTCGACTTACTCATGTTGGGATGAAGAATCTTCATAAGCTTCTAAAGGGATAGCACATTTTAGGACTAACAAATGTTCATTTTCAGAAAGACAGGATTTGTAGCGCATGTCAAGCAGGGAAGCAAGTTGGAGTTCAACATCCACACAAGAACGTCATGACGTCTGAAAGGCCACTTGAGCTACTCCACATGGATCTATTTGGTCCGATCGCTTACATAAGCATCGGCGGGAGTAAGTATTGTCTTGTTATTGTGGATGATTATTCTCGCTTCACTTGGGTATTCTTTTTGCAGGAAAAATCTTAAACCCAAGAGACCCTAAAGAGATTCTTAAGACGGGCTCAAAATGAGTTCGGATTGAGAAACAAAAAGATTAGAAGCGACAATGGAACGGAGTTCAAGAACTCTCAAATTAAAGGATTTCTTGAGGAGGAGGGCATCAAGCATGAGTTCTCTTCTCCATACACACCTCAACAAAACTATGTTGTGGAGAGGAAGAATAGAACTCTCTTGGATATGGCAAGGATCATGCTTGATGAGTACAAGACACCGGATTGGTTTTGGGCAGAGGCGATTAACACTGCTTGCTACTACATCAACCGACTCTACCTTCACCGAATCCTCAAGAAAACATCATATGAACTCCTCACTGGTAAAAAGCCTAATGTTTCTTATTTTAGAGTTTTTGGGAGCAAATGTTTTATTCTTATTAAGAGAGGTAGGAATTTTAAATTTGCTCCTAAAGCAGTAGAAGACTTTTGACTTGGTTATGACTCAAACACAAGGGTATATAGAGTTTTCAACAAGTCCACTGGATTAGTTGAAGTTTCTCGTGACATTGTGTTTGATGAGACTAATGGCTTCCAAGTGGAGCAAGTTGATGTTGATGAACTAGATGATGAAGAGGCTCCATATGTCGCGCTAAGGAATATGTCCATCGGGGATGTGTGTCCAAAAGAATTCGAAGAGTCTCCACAAGCACAAGATCAACCATCATCTTCCATACAAGCATCTCCACCAACTCAAGATGAGGACATGGCTCAACAAGAAGAGGATGAAGATCAAGACGATGAGCCATCTCAAGAGGAAGACATTGATCAAGGGGGAGATGAAGATGATCAAAACAAGGAAGATGATTAAGAGATTCAAGATCAAAGACCATCGCACCCAAGAGTCCACCAAGCAGTTCAAAGAGATCACCCCATCAACTCCATACTTGGTGACATTCTGTCACACCTGGTTTTGGAAGGTAAACCGAATGCGAACCATGTACGTGCCAGGATCAGAACTCATGTACATAATGCTTACATAATTGGACATCATCACACAATGCTCGAAATAAATAGCGGAAAGGTACTTTAATTACATTAAGATGTCCGAGACATCCACAAAGTCTAATACATATCCATAGTGTTCAACATTAATATCAAAGTGCGGAGAAACGAAACGTAGAAGATAAGCCTACACAGGCAACTGACTAGGGGTTTGCCACTAAAATAAACTAGAACTCATCGTAGTCCTAGAACTCCTCAAAGTCCTCCATGTTGTCAACATCTCCTCCTGAGCACTGAGTACAGTGGGGACAACCTAGGGTGGGGTGGTTTGTAAAGCAAGGGTGAGTACACATCAACGTACTCAGCAAATGTCCCGTTTGACTAAAGTGGACTAGCTGTATGTGGAGTTAAGGTTAAGCAGTTGCTTTTAGTTGGTCAAGTTTTATTACTATAAGTAGAGCCAAATTTTAGTAATAAACCTAGTTATTACCTAGAAGTACTCCCTCCAAGAGGAAATGCCAGAGATCAAAATTATAACCATCATTGCTAATCATCGTCATAAAAGTAACCAAAGTTCTTGTAATCAAAGAGGATCCCAAGGCCGCTCATAACCGTGAGCACGGCTGATATACCCATTTCTAACACTCTGCAGAGGTCACACACTTTACCCACAAGTAGTGATTCCCTTTATGCCTGGGGTTCTAGCCTCCCCATTGATCACTACCAATGTGACCTAGGAGGGTCTCACTACGTAGCCTTTACAAAGATTTCCCAGAGGTCATAGTCGCCCGTTAGGTTTCTCCAGTTTGATAAACACAGTACATCTCCCCAAAGGAAGGATGACTAACAAAACCAAATCGAGAACCTCTGCAACCAGCCTCGGCAGAGCAAGTACTGTGCCCGGACCCCATTGATGGCCCTACGATGAAGCCAACTACTCCTCTGGTTCCTCTAATTAATCAGCTAAGGGCATCCCATTCCACCCTCATGGTTGCACTGTTATCCCAGGTTGTCACTCCCCAAACAGGTCCTTACGGAGAGGTACTCAGGTAACAACCTGAGTCCAAAAAGTATCACAAGAACCTCATCGGGATAACATCATCATATCATAAATAATCACATCATGTTCATTGATTAAGTTAAAGCAATAGCATAAGCTAACCATGATTAACCCAAAAAGGTAAATAAGGGTAAGGTAAATACAAACTAGTCAATCCTTAAGTTTCAATAATGTAATGCGAGATAATGAATTATAAAGTAAAGTAGGACATGATAGGTCTGAGGACACTTGCCTTCACCAGGTTCTTGCTTAGAGGGATCTTCGGCAACACACTCAGGAACCACGGGCTGCTCGTTGTCTAAACAAAGCGATCATACATTCAATACATTTGGAAAGTACAAATGAACAAAACATCAAGGATGTACAAAGATTGGAACACATCTCAAAAGGTATAGTATTAAATAAAGGAGAATGAAATCAAATTATAAAATGAACTAATCTTAATTAGGAATTGATTACTCTCTAAGTGTTTAGAACACATCTCAAAAAGGTAAAGTAGTAATTAAACAAACAAAAAGATTAAATTATAAGATGAACTAATCTCATTTAGGAATTGATTATTCTTTAAGTGTTGTCCATAATTACATAACCTAATTCTATTCATTTGTTGAGACCTAAAAGTTAAACCAGAGATGAATTCATGTAATACATATTATTAATCTCACAAGATTAAATATACTTTAACTTCTAGGTCTTTCCTTTTATCTATTTCATTAAATGAGTAAATCAACATATACATTAATCTTATATTCTAGGTGTAAAATTAAAGTGTACAGACTATAGATGAGCATAATTTATTTGGGCAGAGAATAATTTCATGAACATTTTGCAATTTGAACCACTAAATTTGGAGTTCATATGAAAAAGATATGAAATAAACAAGTTTTGAAGTTTAAAATATGAAATTAGGGCTAATTCTGTGATTAAGTAAAAGCACAGGGGGCTATTTAAAAGAATCAGGGGTTTGCGCGCTAAATCTTAGGACGACGGGTTGATATCCTAAAACCCGAGGGTCTCTTAAGTAAAACATACACGCGAAGGGGTACGGGGTGATCTCGACCATCGGATCGGAGATCAACGGACATGATTAGATCCCGCGGACGCGCGCGCAGGTGCGAGCGCGCGAACGCGACTGACAGGCGGGGATGGGGTGTCAATGAACCAGGGTAGGCTAACCAGCCGGGCCCAGCGGCAGGGGCGCGGGTGAGGGGAAGAGAGAAGAGCGGTCGGATCTGGATCGGAGGGCTGAGATTAGATCCACACTGATTAAACCTAAATTGTTAGATCTCGAACGGACGCCCGAGATCCAACGGCCGGGGGCCAGACACGAGCGCGGTGGCGCCGCTCGGTCCCGCGGCGAGGGCTCGCCGGAGACGAGGGGGTGGCCACGGTGAGGCTCTAGGGGCTTAGGGAAAGGGTTAGGCACGTTCAGGGCGACACGACGAACATGACCGTGGGCGCAGAACCGGCACGGGGTCACCAGAGAATGCAGACCGTGGTGGGAAAAGTCCCGCGGTAGCGCAACTAACTCCAGTGAGCAATTGCGCGGGCTCTAGGGCGATACTTGGCGAAATAAAGGCATGGGAATGGTGCTCACCTCGAGTGCGAACTCTGGGACGCTTGGAGAACGGCGGAGGTGCGATGGAGCCTCGAGTCGACGACAGCGGGGCTCCGGCTACGCAAGAAACGCTCCGGTGAGCGTGGACCAGGCAAACTAGAGAGGGGAAGGGCAAACCAGAGGGTGTCCCGAGTAGCTGACGGCAAGGCGGAACTCATCGAGGCTACAGACGGGGCGCGGGCTCGATGACGGTAGCAGAACAGACGACAGTCGACGGTGGGCAGTGGCGGAGCTCTCTGGTCATGCGCAGAGTGAGAGAGATGGCGAGAGGGTTCTACTGAGGGCGCAAGTGAGCGGGGGAATGTGGGTGAGCGGGGCGCGGGGCTCAAAAGGGGCAAGTACGTGCGGAGGTGGCCGGAGATCGCGCGGTCGTGGGCGCGTCCATGGCGGGGGATCGTGGGCGGGAGGTTGGGGATGAGCTGACAGGTGGGGTCGGCGGGACAGAGAGAGAGAGAGTGGTGCGCGCGCGAGATGAACGGCGTCGACAAACCTGGCCCATGGGGCAGCGAGAGAGAGGGCGCGTGGGTTAGCGCCGACAGGCAGGACCCACCTATCAGGCACCAAGGGCGCGGGGGCGCGCGCGGGGCTGGGCTTAATGGGCCGACTTGGGCTGAATTGGCTTTTCTATTTTCCAGGGAATTTCTAATTGCTTTTCTATTTATTTTCTCTAGGGTTTTCAATTCACATTCAAATCAAGTTTCAAATTCAAACCAAATCAAACATGTGCAACAATTCAAAGAATATTTGGAACTCAACATGATGCAACATTCCATGACTCATCTGTTTTTTCAAAAATAAAATAAATAATCCTTCACTAACTATGCTAACCCTAACCAAAAGAGAAAGAGAGAGAGAGAGAAACTAGAGAGAGATAGAGAAGAGTAACACCTGAATTTGGATGATAATAAGAAAGAAATTCTATACCCACAAATTCAGGGTGTTACAGACCTATCCCCCTTAAAAGAATCTCGCCCTTGAGATTCAGGGTTGGCTAGCAAAGAGTTCAGGGTACTTGGCTCTCAGATCATCTTCTCTTTCCTAGGTTGCTTCTTCCTCTAAGTGATGGCCCCATTTAACTTTGCACATCCTAATGGTGTTCCTCCGAGTGACCCGATCTGTTGTCTCCAGAATTTGAGTTGGCTTCTCAATGTACGTCAGATCTTCTTGAACTTCAAGGTCTTCCGTTGGCAATTGTTTTTCTGGCACTCGCAAGCATTTCTTTAACTGAGACACGTGAAACACATCGTGCACGGCGGACAGATTCTCTGATAAGCTGAGTTGATATGCCACTTCTCCACGTCTTGCTTGAATCTGATACGGGACGATATATCGAGGTGCTAGCTTGCCTTTGTTTCCAAACCTTTTGGTTCCTCTGATGGGTGACACTTTCAAGTAGACATAGTCTCCCACTTCAAAACTGAGTTCCCTTCTTCTGGTGTCAGCATAGCTTCGCTGTCTGGACTGCGCTGTCTTCAGATTTTCCTGGACCATTCTAATATTCTCTTCAGCGTCAAGCAAAATATCTGGACCGAACACCTGCCTTTCGCCGGGTTGGTCCCAATGCAATGGGGTTCTGCAATTCCTCCCATAAAGTGCTTCGAATGGTGACATCTTCAGACTGGCCTGATAGCTGTTGTTGTAGGAGAATTCTACATAAGGTAGCCTCTTGTCCCAACCTAACTTGTCTTGCAAAGCACAAGATCTCAACATGTCTTCAAGAATCTGGTTGGTTCTCTGTAGCATCCCAAAAATTCAAATCTTGAAATTTTCTCAAACTCGCTCTAAATTCAAAATGAATTTCAAATTTCGTTTCAAAATGTTTGTTTGCGAGTTGATATCAACAAATAAAATATAGTGGTCTATATTCTCTCCAAAATTCTCCTCAAAATATTCTACAAATATTTCCCCAGTAACCCCCCTCAAATTCTTTCCAGAAATACTGTCTAGATATTTCCCCAGTGATCCCCTTCAAGTTCTTTCCAGAAATATTGCCTAAATATTCCACCGATAATTCTCCAAGTATTTTTCCTAAGAAATACCTTCAGAATCATTTTTCAAGTCCCTACAAATACTTTCTTCATAACTTTTCTCATGCTCATATGTATACGTATGCCTCTAGTGTCATATGTTGAGCTCTACAAGCTAATTACACTCATATAAGACAAATCCATGCTAATCTCCCACTAATCCTCTCATCCCTCCCCCTAATCCCCCCACCATGGCTATAAATAGAGGGACAAGGGCCTCTTCTCATCCCACCCCAAGCCATTTCATGGCAACTCTCTCCACTCCCCTCCACACGCCCACTCCACCTCCCACATAAGCACACACTAGCACAAGGATCGTTCGGTCGTTCTTCGATCGTTCGTCCCCCTGTTCTTAGTTTGTTCGTTTGTTCGTCCGACGATCGTTCGTCCGATCGTTCATGGTTTGTTCGTCCGTTCGTCCGATCATTCGATCGATCGTTCGTTCGTTCGTCCAAATAATCTTTTTCCTACCGTTATGCTGCCGAAATTCCGATCGTTCGTTCGTTCGATCATTCGATTGTTCATCGTTCGTTCATAGTTCCTATTCATCGTTCATCGTTCGTTCATAGTCCCTATTCATCATTCTTCCAGAAAATCTTTGTCCTGTCGTTATGCTGCCGAAATTTCGATCGTTCGTTTGTCCGATCATTTGATCGTTCGTCCGTTCGTTCATAGTTCCTATTCATTGTTCATCGTTCGTTCATACGAACTATTCACCATTACTATTCATCATAGTCGCTATTCATCGACACTATTTATCATCATTACTATTCATCATAGTTACTATTCATCGACACTATTTATCATCGTTACTATTCATCATAGTTACTATTTGTTGAGGACTTGTTCTTAAATGCTATGAGTTAAGAACAAGGCAACACAAGAATGTTAAATGTTAATATCCTTCGTCCTTCGAAGCATTATTTCCCTTAGGATATAACGATCTTCGAACGAAGGTCATGAAGGACATACCTTCATTATCACAGTATATATATATTAATGTAGGATGAAGCATGTAAAAACATGAAGAGGTAACATGAATAATCATATAACATCATTAATATATATCTTTTATCTTATTATGAAGAAATAGAAACATATTAAATTACAAATGTACCTTCGGCTTGACAGAAGGTAAAAGTACAAGCGTGACGCACGAGTGATTGCCAGTCAGCATGAACAGTACGGGGGTACTGTTCATCTATTTATAGGCACAGGACACAGCCTATGAGAAATTACAATCATGCCCTTTACATTTACTATTGGCTTATAGAAAAATCTATGAGGACTGAATATCCTTTTCCCTTTTAAGTCGGTTCCCTTTTCTGCGATTTAGCCGAAGCTCCTTTACGCACAGCTTCGAAGCGACGACAACCTTCGTCACAATCATGCTCCTCATCGCGTACACTTTTATCATGAATCCGAAGATACTTGTCCATAAATAATATTTGGAAGACATTGTTAAATTATGTTTTTAAGGACCTTCAGAGGACGAAGGCCCCCAATAGTAGCCCCTCGCAGTATTAATTTGCTTAAGATCGAATTCAGACTGTGACATGGACGAAGGCCTTAAACCGAAGGTCCGAAAAAACACCTTCCCTTTGCTAGAATAGCAACAGTCAATGACAGACGGGACCCTCCAATTTGGAGCGCGTCGATCGTATAAATAAGAACTCACCCTGACCGCATTTGATACGCTATTTGTGCCACTTGCTATGTTTGCTCAATTTTATAGCTCTTGCTCACCAACGCTTGCTTAGTTTCTCAAGTTTTCTAAGCTTCGGTTTGAAGGACACATTTTCGTCATTTCCAAAGAAGAGATGTCTCAAGACTAGAAAGTTGCTGCTGAGACAAAGCTCATTGCAGAGGAGAAGCTCTTTGAGCAGAAGAAGGCTGCTAATCCTTATATAGCTAGTTTTATCGAGTCAATGGCGAAGTCAAATACAGAGAAGATTACCAAGGAAATCTTGGAAGGCCTGTCTGAAGACACTGGTGACAGTGACAGTTATGATGTTGAAAGTGGGGGTGAAGATTCTGAGGACCGGCCTTGGAGGCCAAGTCATTCGATTTTTGAAAAATCGACCATCAAGCAAAGTCACCTTGAGAGCATGAGAGGAAGATACTTTCGGGATATGTCTATTGTGAGAGCTGGCGGAGACAACAATGTCCCTGCCCCTGAGGAAAACGAAGTTGTTATTTACCGAAGCTTTTTCAAAGCTGGGCTTCGGTTCCCACTAAGCAGGTTTGTGGTCGAAGTGTTGAAAATTTGTCAGATCTTCCTCCACCAGATTACCCGTGTGCAAGGAACAATATCATAACAATTTTGGCTATTATGGATTTACCGCCCACCCCAACGCAAGCTATCCGGTGCCAACATATTGGAAAAGGTGGCCTGGGGCCTGGATGGAGGAATGGTTTTATGTGAAAAATGACTTTAAGGAAAGAGAAGATATTAAGGAAATTATTATGCGCCCCATTTGGTCCTGCTTCGGCCTCCGAAAGCCGAAGGTTGAAATTGACGAAGCCGCCGAAGCATGTCAGAAAGCATTTGGTACTGTCTGCTTCTTCATTGGTACAAGAGACTTGATTCAAGAACATATAGCATACAGAATATGGCCACTTTTAGATAGCTGGGAAATGCCGAAAGAGACCCTCACTGACTCTAGCGAAGGTGAACTGGTTCGGCTGAAGTATACCTTCAGATATGGAGATAAATTTGATGAACCGAATGACGAATGGCTGAAATGTATCGAAGCTACAAGCGATGAACTGCTTGGGTCATACTCCAAGGCAGAAGATAACGCATTATCCTCATCCCTTGGGGGTCGGGGAAAAAAGAGATTGAATAGAGTTTTTGATGCAATTGGTTTTGTTTACCCCGACTACTGCTACCCGCTGCGGGGACGGGGAAAGAAGAGGAAAGTTGCTGCTTTGGCCAAGATTGCTGCTTCGGCCACTTCAGATGAGCCTACACCGAAGAGCAAAAAGTTGGAAGTCCTTACCCACCGGCCACGCTATATTGAGCCGGCCATGATACCCGAGTTTGGCGAGCAGACTTCTTCAGCTGCTGAACCAAAGGAGCCCAATCCTCCTACGCAGAAGGCTGAAGAACCGGCTATCATGCCGAAGGCGTCCTCAACCGAGCAAGCTGAGTCGAAGACTGGTAAAGATAAGGCCGAGGAGCCAGAAACTGAAGGAACAAAAATGATAGAAATTTTAAGCCCTTCGGCGGAAATAACAGTGCCGAAGATACAAAAAGGTCTTGTGGCAACTCCCAAAAGAAGAAGAATGGCAAATGTACTAGATGTGCTAGAATCAGTAAAGGCTTCAAGCTCTACTCCTTCAGGGAAAATTGCCGAGGCTTCGAAAATGCAAATCGAAGACGACACAAAACCGGCCGAAGTTGAAGCTGCAGTGAGCCAGGCTAGTGCCGAAGCTGGGCCTTCAGAGCCTGCTGAGAAAAAACCCTCGGAAATTGAAAAGAAGGTAGCAGAGGAAGAGGCTATAGAACAGACTTTACCTGAAAAAGCTGCCGCTCCTGCTCCCGAAGCTTTAAAAGAAAGTATTGAATATATCATCCGTCATGCTTCGGGAAAAAACTCTCTAAAGAAGAAGAACGAGAAGCCCAACACTATGCCCAGAAGCTGAAATATCCGAAGGGGGCATTAGTGTTCAACGGCAGTGGAGAAGAAGATTTTTTGTACTGTCTCCCGAATAGCAAAGAGATATCTATTTGCGAGAGATGGGTAGAAGCTTCGGATTCCCAACATTAGAAGAGGGGCTCTCAGTACTGTCGAAGGATGAATTGGCCGACAGTTTGGCATATAATAGTATAAAGGTGTGAAAATCAATTTTTGTATTTAAAAACAAATTATTTCATTTGTTTATACTTAATACTATACTCCTCTTTGCAGGGCTTGATCCTTAGCAATGCCCTCAGGGCACAGAAAAATATCGAAGATGAAGGGTGCACAATGGCCCTGAACAACCTTCGCTCAGAGGTGATTGAACTAAGGAACGAAGGCCTTGAAAAGGATAAAATATTAATTTCATTGGTAAACAAGATAAAGGAAGACGAAGCTAACTCCAAAACTCAAGCTGAGGCCCAGAAGAATGAAATCGAAGACCTTCGGAAGCAACTAGCTGAAGCCAAATTAAAATGCGCTATCGCTGAAGCTGATCGCTGGAAAAATTATTTTGAAAAGATAGTTGCAGAGCTTCGCGCATCCAAGGAAAGGTGTTTTGAAAAATCTGTGGAGTGCGTGAAAAAGATAAAAACTAGCTTCGCCAACGTGGGCGCCTACTCAAGCGAAGACAACTTCATACGAGGCGACCCCGAGGGCGTTATCGAGTGGGTCAGTGGTGAAGCCAAAGCTTTTGAGGAAATCTTAAGTGATCGTGGGGACGTTTGCGCCTTTTCTGGTGCGAGGGGAATTGCAGCCGTCTTGGAGAAGGCAGGTTGCGATCATGTTAAAGCCTTGGCCTAGGCCGAAGCTGCCCTCTCCGTGGAAGACACGAAGGATCCCTCGGCCGAAGCAAGCTTGTTGGGGGGCAAATTTTTCACTGATATTTGGGAAAACGGTGGCCGAGAAATGGCCCATGAAATAATGAAGAAGAGCAAAAAAGATATCCACGACTCTCAGGAAGCAGCGAAGAAAGCTGAGAAAGCTGCAGAACTTGAGAGACGAATAGGTATTGTTTAATGGCTTACATCTTCGTCATTTGTTTTCGTGGCTTTAAAGTGATTGACTTTTTCTATCGCAGCTGAACTACCTCCTCCACCGGAGCCGTTCGACCCCCTGGCCGATCCGGAGACAAAGAAATCGATAGAAATCATTAATATGGCCGAAGCTATTATGGATGAAGTTGTTACCAAACTGCTTACCGAAGCTGCAGAAAAAGTTCTGAAGGAAGAATAGTAGCTATTGTAAAAACATTACTAGGATATTAATGTAACGTTTGCTGAACTATATGTGTGTAATATTTGGTGTTTGTAACTTTGAATGTAATATGCGAATTGTTTGTAATTCAGTTCTTTGCAATGCATGAAACTTTATGTACGTACCGTTTTTGAGCCTTCGGCGAAAAAACACCTTCCCTTCTTTTCATGCTTCGTAAAGAAGAGTTTTTATGCGTCGTAAGAATCATCCACACTTTGTAAAAACATCAAAGCTTCGTAAACAACAGATCTCTTTTTCCACATCAGAAGTGATGAAGCTATAATTCTCAGCTTGCTTTGTGCCTTGGCATCCTTTCATTTTTTGTAAAACATTCTCCGAAGATCGGGTTCGTTTCCAATTGATGTCATTGATGTGATATGATGTATGATGTGATGCTATGCGATATGATGCGATGATATGATGCAAAGAATGATGCTAATGCCGAAGACACATACCCACGCTGAAACACAATCTCTGCGTCCCCTTAGGAACCATCAAAATCTCTTTGCCGTTTATTTTTCGGCTTCACCGCTTATTTTTTGGTGTAAGTTCTGCATCCCTTTTGGAACGTCTTTTGAACTTCTTCGCCTTCTATTTCGGCGGTATTCGTGTTGACTTTTCGTGCTTCGCCTTATATTTCAGCGGTATTTGGCTCTGCATTCCCATTGGAACGACTTTTGAGCAGAAAACTTACACTGCGCTCCCTTGGGAACGACTTTTTGTAGCTTCGACAAACTTACGCTGCGCTCCTTAGGAACGACTTTTTGTAGCTTTGATAAAACTTGCAATGCGACTTTTTAGCTCTGCATTCCTTTAGGAACGACTTTTGAGCTTCGGCAGTTTTTGAGCTTCGTGAGTCTGTGAGAAAGATATATTTCACTATGACAAGAACGAAGCTATTATTAAAAATGACAAGAAGACTAGATTTACATTGATTTTTCCTTATTAAAAAGAAAATGACAATGAATGCAAAAAATGCTTCAGAGGTAGGATATCTCTCAATAGATGTGTTTTGATTCTGGCACAATACTGTTAACTGTGCGAGCTTTGGATTCCTCCCTGAGATCTCGCTGCTGATGAGTCTGATGGCTCCCTTCTGGCTGCTGACCTCATGAATAGGCAGGTTGTAGTGGCGGTGGAGGTGGAAGCTGTGGCCAAGAAGCCTGTGGCTGACTAGCCGAAGCAATAGAAGCTACAGGATGATTACCCACATACTCTGGTATGTAGGGTGAGTGACACGAAGTAGTGTGCAGGACCTGCTTCGGTTGACTTTGCCGGGCTTCGGCTTCTGCAATCTCCTTCTGCTTTTGGATGGTAATTTGGCACATTCTTGTAGTATGGCCCTTGTATTCACCATAAAATAGGTAGTAGATCTTCCTGGGCTGGTCCCCATATCTTCCTCCGAAGCCCCTTGCGCCTCTGCCTCTTGGAGCTGGCGGTCGAAAAGAGCTTTGTTGCTGCCCCGAAGATTGTGAAGTATACTGCGGCCTCTGTAGCTGACTTCCTCTGTCTTCACTCTGAGTGGAGCTATGAATTGACCTGACATGCCTTGGGTGGATTCTTCCTCTGAAGCCCCTGGTCATCTCAGAGAACCTGTAAGCTTCCTCCCTTCTTTGGCGGAAGTCATTGTCAGCCCTGACGTACTCATCCATTTTTTGAAGCAGCTTCTCCAGAGTCTGTGGAGGCTTTCTAGCGAAGTACTGGGCAGTAGGTCCTGGACGAAGCCCCTTAAACATGGCCTCAATGACAATTTCATTGGGCACTATAGGCGCTTGTGCTCTCAGACGCAAGAACCTTTGGACATACGCCTGGAGATACTCCTCATGGTCTTGCGTGCATTGAAACAGGGCCTGAGCTGTGACTGGCTTCATCTGAAAGCCTTGGAAACTTGTCACTAGCATATCCTTGAATTTTTGCCACGAAGTAATAGTCTCTGGCCGAAGAGAAGAATACCATGTTTGAGCCACATTCTGGACTGCCATGACAAAGGACTTGGCCATGACGGCTGCATTGCCTCCATACGAAGATATAGTTGCTTCATAACTCATCAAAAACTGCTTTGGATCTGAATGTCGATCATACATGGGGAGCTGAGGTGGCTTGTATGATGGGGGCCATGGGATAGCCTGCAGTTCTGCTGCCAAGGGAGAAGCATCATCAAAGGTAAAGGTATCATGATTAAAATCATCATACCATCCATCCTCATTGAACAAGCCTTCTTGATGAAGCTCCCTGTGTTGGGGCCTTCGATCTTGTTCGTCTTGAGCAAGATGGCATACTTCTTTAGTGGCTTCATCGATCTACCTTTGAAGATCAGCCAGTCGGGCCATCTTCTCCTTCTTCCTTTGTACTTGTTGATGGATTATCTCCATATTTATGATTTATTGATCCAACTCTTCTTCCTGGAGTGTTGGACTAGTGGCCTTCCTCTTCTGGCTTCAGGCCTCTTGGAGAAAAAGGGTCTCCTGATTTGGGTCCATTGGCTGTAGTGCAGCAGCCCCTGACGCTGAAGCTTTCTTTGGCGGCATGACAAAGGTCAGTGCTTGCCGAAGGTGGTCGAAAAAGGGTTCATCGGAGGTGGGCGCCAATGTTGAGGACTTGTTCTCAAATGCTATGAGTTAAGAACAAGGCAACACAAGAATGTTAAATGTTAATATCCTTCGTCCTTCGAAGCATTATTTCCCTTAGGATATAACGATCTTCGGACGAAGGTCATGAAGGACATACCTTCATTATCACAGTATATATATATTAATGTAGGACGAAGCATGTAAAAACATGAAGAGGTAACATGAATAATCATATAACATCATTAATATATCTCTTTTATCTTATTATGAAGAAATAGAAACATATTGAATTACAAATGTACCTTCGGCTTGACAGAAGGTAAAAGTACAAGCGTGATGCACGAGTGATTGCCAGTCAGTGTGAACAGTACGGGGGTACTGTTCATCTATTTATAGGCATAGGACACAGCCTATGAGAAATTATAATCATGCCCTTTACATTTACTATTGGCTTATAGAAAAATCTATGAGGACTGAATAGCCTTTTCCCTTTTAAGTCGGTTCCCTTTTCTGCGATTTAGCCAAAGCTCCTTTACGTACAGCTTCGGAGCGACGACAACCTTCGTCACGATCATGCTCCTCATCGCGTACACTTTTATCATGAATCCGAAGATACCTGTCCATAAACCATACTTGGAAGACATTGTTAAATTATATTTTTGAGGACCTTCGAAGGACGAAGGCCCTCAACACTATTCATCGACACTATTTATCATCGTTATTATTCATCGACACTATTTATCATCGTTACTATTCATCATAGTTACTATTCATCGGCCCTATTTATCATCGTTACTATTCGCCGACACTGTTCATCGTCGTTACTATTCATTATCGTTACTATTCATCGATGTTATCTATGTAACTTTTCGTCGTCACTATTCATCGTTACTATTCATCGATCATCCGATCGCCCCAAATTTCAACTACTCATCCATCATGCTGTCCAGTCCACCTAAGACCAGCCAGACCCATATTCTAGTCATACGAACTCCGGTAACTGTGATTTTCCTTCCAGTAGAGAACTTCCCATCTGGTCACCCATCCAGGTTTCTCCAAGTTGAGCATGCTTAACTTTGAGATTCCTTCGAACCAGGCTTCCAAACTCAGATTCCAATAATTCTCGTTTCTAAATTCTTACCAAACTATTCCCTATCCAACCATGTCATCCCTTAAGCATGGTTCATGTTCTAGAAAACTCCCAAAAATACTCTTGTCCCATATTCTGCCTATAACTCTCCTGTTCATACTAGGTCAGACGATTCATTCGTCACTGTTCTCACCAACAGTGAACTTCACTGTGCTACACCACATACACCCAGCTATAAATAAACCTAGCTACCCTCTCCCTCTCCACACACACTCAACACCCTCAGCCAAGGCAAACACCTCACCCACTCAGTTACTCCGCTCTGCCGGCTACACGCATAGTGTCGCTTCGCCTCCAGTCCACCCTCCTGGTAAGCACCTCTGCTCCACCACTAGTAGTATCTCAACACCACATGACACAGATTCTACTCAAGACTCTACCCATCCATGTATCGCTATTCTGACCACTATACTAAATATTTGTTGGTATACTTGCTGGTTTGTATGTTTGCTTGTTCATGTTGCATAGTTATCGGAGCATTCGTGCCGTCTCATGGAGGCCAGATCTGCAAGTCTACGCCAAGCGGTGGAGCCAGAAGCCAGTTCTGCGAGCTCTCCCTCCCTTTTGCCGGATAAGCATGGCAAGCTCATTGGATCCCTTTGATGCATAAATTACCTATGATTTTTCAACCACAACCCTCAGCCTGTTATTTTATGCATGATATGATTTTGAGACAAGTTATTATGGCCACCCAGCCGCTTGCCGCAATCAATCCTTGATATATTTGTTACAAATGATTTGAGAAAAGGTGTGAGTTTTCAAAAGAAAATGCTTTTCAAAATGTGTATGATGAAGGGTTTTCACCCTTATCACCTTTAGTAGGGATGATCAGGGACTCCCTAGTTTAGGGGAGGGCCTAAGGTGATGGCTCAGCTGGTTTAGGTGTAAGCAGAAGGATTGTCCCCTCACATAAGGACCGGTTTGTCATCCTTCACTACCTGTACTCCTGATAAGTACAACCACTCGAGACTGTATGGGCAGTCACTCAATCTGAACTCGTACGGTCCAAACCCCAGGGTTATGAAGGCTGGGGAGCACCAGGAGGATAAGGAGGGGGAATGTTTTGTCCGGTTTGGACATGGCGGTGGCCTAACTCCTTCCGGTATAATCGTTAAGGTAAGGACATGCGAGGAAAGAAAGAGATTCGGCATTCGGGTCTCACGACCGTGAGATCGCAGAAACCGGACTAGTGGTTAAAGTGTACCCCTCTGCGCAGAGTTCAAACCTATTTGAATAGTCTGTGTCCACAGGAATGGACGAGTCTAGTGTGGTATGACAATTAGTGTTTTGTTTTAAAAAAAGGGTGCGTTTGAGAAAAGTGGTTTTTGAAAGGTCCGACGGTCGAGCCGTGAGCTATGGTGGACGGGAAGTCCAGTAGCTGTTTTTGAAAATGAAAACCAGTGGGAAACTGTTGAGATACTTGGATGGTTTAGTCCAGGGGATTTTGTTCTAATATTGAAAAACTTCCTGCTCCTTTGAGGGAGGACGCGCTTTGAAAAATACAAAATGTTTTACAAAACAACCCTGCATAAAATATTGTTGTTTCTGCAAAATATCCTGAGCTCCATATATTCCATGCATTATATCTGATTTCCCCATTCCACGGGTGAAGGTGGGCTGCTGAGTACGTTTGTACTCACCCTTGCTTATTTGTTGTTTTTCAGAAAAAGGAGATCGGGTAAGAGTTATGACTGTTCCCAACCTTGCCTGTGGCTGTTGGACCGCTGATTTGCTTCGCTACGTATATCGGGCTGCTTCAGCCCCACTCTGATGATATGTCCCCAGTTGTGGACCAACTCTTAAAGTTGATCGCCACCTTTATAGGTTTGTCTCGTTTAAGCAGATATGTAATCATCTGATGTATTAATGTGTTTACTAGCCTCCTGAGACTAGTAATTGTATCACATTTGAGTCCCAGAGGATTGGGGCGCTTCATTCTCTCAGTCTGACCGTCTGTCTGCGGGTGATAAGCTGAACTGAATTTCAAGTGTGTGCCAAAGCTTCATGCAACTGCTGCAAAAAATGAGAAGTAAACTGAGTGCCTTTGTCTGATACTATCTTCTTTGGAATACCATGCAAGCACACAATCCGAGACATGTATAATTCTACCAACACTGCATTGTTATAGGTGGTCTTGACTGGTATGAAATGGGTCGCCTTTGTTAAACGGTCCACTACTACCCAGACGGAGTCATAACCAGCACGAGTGTGGGGTAGACCGACTATAAAGTCCATCCCAATCTCATCCCATTTCCACTGAGGAATCTGCAATGGCTGCAACAAACCTGCGGGTCTCTGATGTTCTGCCTTGATCCTCTAAAAACTGTCGCATCTAGCAACATACTCTGTTATCTCTATTTTCATACCATACCACCAGAATCTCTTCTTAAAGTCTTAGTACATTTTCTCGCTACCAGGGTGTATAGAATATGTTGTCTCATGAGCATCCTTAAGAATCAGTTTCCGGATCGATTTGATGTCGGGAACGCACATCCTATCCTTGAACCATATCACTCCTTCAGCATCTTCATTGAAATCTGGACCTTTCCCATCGATGATCAGCTACCGGATCTCGTTGATCTTTTCATCGTCTTTTTGACCCTTCCTGATATCTTCCTCTAGAGTGGGTTCCAGCTCAACTGTCACTCCTTGAGTGTTGTTCAGAAATCCGAGACTCAGCCTGTCGAATTCTTTTGCTAGCTCGAACGGCATCAGGTGAGCAGCCAACATATTAACTTGACTCTTTCTGCTCAGAGCATCTGCAACCACATTTGCTTTGCCTGGGTGATAATGGATCTCCAGCTCATAGTCTTTGATCAATTCTAGCCATCTTCGCTGCCTCATGTTTAACTCTAAATGAGTGAATTTGTACTTGAGGCTCTTGTGATCCGTGTAGGTATCACACTTCTACCCATAAAGATAATGTCTCCAGGTCTTCAGTCCATGAACCACTGCTGCTAACTCTAGATCATGAGTGGGGTAATTCTTCTCATGAACTTTCAACTGTCAGGACGAGTAAGCCACTACTTTCTCTTCCTGCATTAACACACATCCCAGTCTAGTGTACGAAGCATCACAATATACTGAGAATGGCTTGTGAACATCTGGCAGAACCAATACCGGTGCTGTTGTCAACTTTTGCTTCAACATCTCAAATGATTCTTGGCACGCTGGGGTCCACTTGAACTCAACCTTCTTTGCCAGCAAGGCTATCATTTGTCTGGCAATCTTGGAGAAACCCTCAATGAAATGCCGATAGTAACCGGCCATTCCAATGAAACTCTTGATTCCTCGGACATCTTTTGGTGCTTTCTAGTCCAGAATCGCTGCTACCTTCTTTGGATCCACAGCTAGTCCATCTCGGTTTATAATGTGACCCAAGAACAGAACTTCGCTGATCCAGAACTCGCACTTGCTAAGCTTGGCATACAACTAGCAATCTCGTAGCCTCTGAAGTACTTTCCTCAAATGTTCCTCTTGCTCTTGCTCATTCGGAGAATATACAAGAATATCATCAATGAACACTACTACGAACTTGTCGAGGTAGTCCATGAACACACTGTTCATCAGGTACATGAAGTAAGCTGACGCATTCGTCAAACCGAATGACATAACCATGAACTCATATAGCCCATACTTGGTGATGAATGTTGTTTTCGGTATATCTGAAGGTCGGATTCTGAGTTGATGGTAACCTGACCTCAGATCTATCTTTGAGAACACACTGGCTCCTCTCAACTGATAAAATAGGTCCTCGATTCGAGGTAGGGGGTACTTGTTCTTGATAGTGACTTCATTTAAAGCTCTATAATCGATGCACATCCTCTTCATGCCATCCTTCTTCTCCACAAATAGCATTGGGGCTGCCCAAGGCGAGGTACTTGGTCTGATGTAGCCTTTCTCTAACAACTCATCAATTTGCTTCTTGAGTTCCACCAACTCTGGTCTGAACACTCGATAGGCTCTCTTGGAAATAGGGGCAGTGCCTGGGATAAGCTCTATGGCAAATTCAACTTTACTTTCAGGTGGCATGCCTGGTAACCCTTCAGGGAATACATCGGGAAATTCTGACACAACTCTAATTGCCTCAATCGGATTGGACTCTTTGTCATCTATTGATAAATGGTGACAGGCTCCTTCTTCTAGTTCAGGCAAGTACAACTTAGTTACTACTTCCTTTCCGAATGGGGACACCAACTTGACTATTCTCTTGTCACAACTGACAGTGGCTTGGTTTCTGTGTAGCCAATTCATCCCTAGGATGACATCTAACCCTTGAGTTCCCATTACTACTAGGCTAGCGGGGAAGTCTATCCCCCCTTATTTCAATCCTTGGATTCGGACAAATCCTATCGGACTGAACTTTTTCCCCAACTGAATTAACTCTTAAAGGTAGGATCATTGGTTCTATGGGGATGTTATGTGATTCTACCCAAGATGTTGAAACAAAAGAATGTGTGGCATCAGTATCAAATAAACCTTTTGCTAGGTAGGATTCGACTGGAAACATACCTGAGAGCACCTAGAGGGGGGGTGAATAGGTGATCCTGTAAAAATAAACACTAAATAGCCACAAACTTGTTTATTAAGGTGTTAGTGTAATCAAGTGGCTAAGAAACGCTCTCGTGCGAACAAAGCAATCACAGTAAGCAACACACGAGACACGTGATTTTTATCCCGTGGTTCGGCCAAGTAACACTTGCCTACTTCCACGTTGTGGCGTCCCAAAGGACGAGGGTTGCACTCAACCCCTTTCAAGCAATCCAATGATCAACTTGAATACCACAACTTTCTTCCTTATAGTCTTTCTCCCATTTGCGAGGAATCTCTACAACTTGGAGCCTCTCGCCCTTACAATGATGATCACAAAAGAAGCACAGAAGTAAGGGAGGGGAGAGCAACACACACAAGACTCAAATCCACAGCACACCCACGCACACAAGTCACAACTTGAGCTCGAAGCACAACACACGGAGTTCATAACTCAAATGGAGCTCAAATCGCTAATCAGAGAATCGAATGCGTGGAGTCGGAGTCTGGGAGTCTTAGAATGTTTCTTGTAAGCTTGTGTCACTCCTCCATGCGCCTAGGGGTCCCTTTTATAGTCCCAAGGCAGCTAGGAGCCGTTTGAGGCCAACTTGGAAGGCCAAACTTGCCTTCTGTCGGGTGGTGCACCGGACAGTCACTGTAGCTGCCCGGTGCGCGATCTCCTTCCTTTTCTGGTGCATCCGATCGTTGGTTCTCGGGGTCGGTTGGCGCACCGGACACTGTCTAGTGTGCCCATCCGACCGTTGCTACGGGCCACAGTCGCCCGCGGATTGCGCGGCCGACCATTGGCGCTGGCGACCGTTGGCTCACCGGACAGTCTGGTGCACCACCGGACAGTCCAGTGAATTATAGCCATACGCCGCCGTCGAATCCCGAGAGCGGCGAGTTCACGCGGACCAGCCTGGCGCACCGGACACTTTCCGGTGCACCATCGGACAGTTCAGTGTGCCAGGCCGAACTGGACTTTTGCTGCACACAGCCATGTCTTTTGCAATTCGATTCTCTTCTTCTCAGCACTGTTTTTAGCACTTAGATAAACAATGTTAGTTCACAAAAACAATGTACTAAGTCTAGAAACGTACCTTTTACTTTGATTTGCACCTTTCACACATTTAGCACATAAGTACTCAAATAATGTGTTGGGCATCTAACCACCAAAATACTTATAGAAATTGCCCAAGGGTACATTTCCCTTTCAATCTCCCCCTTTTTGGTGATTTATGCCAACACATCAAAAAGCAACAAAAGAAGTGCAATATGGACTCAAATTGAAGACCAAATTGTTTTTGCTTATGATTTGGCATATTTGGATCACTTTTTGCCACCACTTGGTTTGTTTTTGCAAATCAAATTCTTTTTCCTATCTCCAAGTCAAACACACTTGTTTGGGCACATAGAGAGCTATTCCAAGAGTAAAATTGATCAAGTGCCAAAAAACTCCCCTTTTTCCCATAATCAAAATTCTCCCCCACAAGAGACCAAATTTTGCAATAAGAGTATTTTGGACAAATCAAATATTATAACTCTATTGTTTTCAAAAATTCACAAGTGGTAGCTGATCCATTTGCTTTGGCCTTAGTTTCTCCCCCTTTGGCATTAAGCACCAAAATAGGATCATTTTTGGCCCTTTAACCCCATTGCCTCACCAAAAATGTCAATTAAGAGCAAAAGGTCAATGAGAGCATACGTATGAACTTGGAAGTGAGTACACTAATATCGGAGTGCAGTTGAAGTCTTTGCATCGTCCAAGTTCACCTTTCCCTTTCAATGCACTTTTTAGACTACATCAAGTATACTCAAACACAAAGGTTAGTCTCAAAGGGTCAAGATGTAGCATATCTCCCCCTAAATATGTGCATCACTTGCAAATGGACTTGTGAGGTCCGGGGATCATGTGTACAACTTGAGCATCACAATAATGGATTTAAATGCATAGAGTAACATGATCAAAGGCATAGAACATGTATGGTATAGATCAATCCAAGTTACACGAATCTAAGACATTTAGCTCACTACGCAACCTGCAAAAGGTTTTCTCATCCAACGGCTTGGTAAAGATATCAGCTAGCTGGTTCTCAGTGCTAATATGGTACACCTCGATATCTCCCTTTTGCTGGTGGTCTCTCAGGAAGTGATGTCGGATGTCTATGTGCTTAGTGCGGCTGTGCTCAACAGGATTATCCGCCATGCGGATTGCACTCTCATTGTCACATAAGAGTGGGACTTTGCTCAGATTGTAGCCAAAGTCCCGGAGAGTTTGCCTCATCCAAAGTAGTTGCGCGCAACACTGTCCTGTGGCAACATACTCGGCCTCAGCGGTGGATAGGGCAACGGATGTTTGTTTCTTGGAACTCCAGGACACCAGGGACCTTCCTAGAAATTGGCACGTCCCTGATGTGCTCTTCCTATCAACCTTGCACCTAGCATAATCGGAGTTTGAGTACCCAATTAAGTCCAAGGTAGACCTCTTTGGATACCAAATCCTGAAGCAAGGCGTAGAAACTAAATATCTAAGAATTCGCTTAACGGCCACAAGGTGACATTCCTTGGGGTCGGATTGATATCTAGCACACATGCATACACTTAGCATAATGTCTGGTCTACTAGCACATAAATAAAGCAATGAACCTATCATTGACTGGTATGCCTTTTGATCAACAGGCTTACCTCCTTTGTTGAGGTCAACATGCCCGTCGGTTCCCCTCGGTGTCTTCACGGGCTTGGCGTCCTTCATCCCAAACCGCTTGAGAAGATCTTGTGTGTACTTCGTTTGGGAGATGAAGGTGTCGTCCTTGAGTTGCTTCACTTGGAACCCAAGGAAGTAGGTCAACTCGCCCATCATAGACATCTCAAACTTTTGAGTCATCACCCTGCTAAACTCCTCACAAGACTTTTGGTTAGTAGAACCAAATATTATGTCATCGACATAAATTTGGCACACAAAAAGATCACCATCACAAGTCTTTGTAAAAAGAGTGGGATCGGCTTTCCCAACCTTGAAAGCATTAGCAATTAAAAAATCTCTAAGGCATTCATACAATGCTCTTGGGGCTTGCTTAAGTCCATAGAGCGCCTTAGAGAGTTTGAACACATGGTCGGGATACCTGTCATCCTCAAAGCGAGGGGGTTGTTCCACGTATACCTCCTCCTTTATTGGCCCATTGAGGAAAGCGCTCTTCACATCCATTTGGAACAGCCTAAAAGAGTGGTGAGCAGCATAGGCTAATAAAATTCGAATAGACTCTAGCCTAGCCATAGGAGCAAAAGTCTCCTCGAAATCCAAACATGCGACTTGGGCATAACCTTTTGCCACAAGTCGAGCCTTGTTTCTTGTCACCACCCCGTGCTCGTCTTGCTTGTTGCGGAACACCCACTTGGTTCCCACAACATTTTGCTTTGGACGTGGCACCAGGCTCCAAACTTCATTTCTCTTGAAGTTGGTGAGCTCTTTCTGCATGGCCAACACCCAATCCGGATCCTGTAAGGCCTCTTCTACCCTGAAAGGCTCAATAGAAGAGACAAATGAGTAATGCTCACAAAAGTTAGCTAATCTTGAGCGAGTAGTTACTCCCTTGCTTATGTCACCCAGAATCTGGTCAACGAGGTGATGTCGTTGGATCGTTGCTCGGACTTGAGTTGGAGGGGCACGTGGTGCTTCTTCCTCCATCACTTGTTCTTCCTGTGCTCCCCCTTGATCCTGTCCCTCTTCTTGAGGTACCTGTTCACCGTCTTGAGTTGGAGGATGCACCATTGTGGAGGAAGATGGCTGATCTTGCTCCAGTTGTTCTTATGCTCGCACATCTCCAATCGCCATTGTGCGCATTGCGGCCGTTGGAACATCATCTTCATCTATGTCATCAAGATCAACTTGCTCTCTTGGAGAGCCATTAGTATCATCAAATACAACATCGCTAGAGACTTCAACCAAACCCGATGATTTATTGAAGACTCTATACGCCTTTGTATTTAAGTCATACCCTAGTAAAAACCCTTCTACTGCCTTGGGAGCAAATATAGAATGTCTACCTTTCTTCACCAGAATGTAACATTTGCTCCCAAATACACGAAAGTAGGAGAAGTTGGGTTTGTTACCAGTAAGGAGTTCATAGGAGGTCTTCTTGAGAAGGCGATGCAGATAGAGACAGTTTATGGCGTGGCAAGCTGTGTTCACAGCTTCCGACCAAAACCGCTCGGGTGTCTTGAACTCTCCAAGCATCGTTCTCGCCATGTCGATAAGCGTCCTGTTCTTCCTCTCTACCACACCGTTTTGCTGTGGTGTGTAGGGAGCGGAGAATTCATGCTTGATGCCTTCCTCCTCAAGATACTCCTCAACTTGTAGATTCTTGAACTCGGACCCGTTGTCGCTCCTTATCTTTTTTACCTTTAGCTCAAATTCATTTTGGGCCCTCCTTAGAAAGCGCTTTAGGGTCCCTTGGGTTTCTGATTTATCCTGCAAAAAGAACACCCAAGTGAAGCGGTAAAAATCATCAACAATTACTAGACCATACTTACTTCCCCCGATGCTGAGGTAGGCAACGGGTCCGAAGATGTCCATGTGAAGAAGCTCCAGTGGTCTTGATGTTGTCATCACATTCTTGCTGTGATGAGTGCTTCTCACTTGTTTTCCTGCCTAACATGCTGCACAAGGCCTATCTTTCTTGAAACAAACATTGATTAGTCCTAACACATATTCTCCCTTTAGAAGTTTATGAAGGTTCTTCATCCTAACATGTGCTAGACGGCGATGCCACAGCCAGCCCATACTAGTCTTAGCTATTAAGCATGCATCTAGACCGACCTCCTCTTTCGAAAAATCAACTAAGTAGAGTTTGCTGTCTAATACACCCTTAAAAGCTAATGAACCATCACTCCTTCTAAAGACAGATACATCAACGTTTGTAAAAAGACAATTGTAACCCATTTGACACAATTGACTTACAGATAGAAGGTTGTAACCAAGCGACTCTACTAGAAATACATTAGATATGGAGTGCTTGTTGGTGATGGCTATCTTGCCCAAGCCTTTGACCTTGCCTTGGTTCCCATCTCCAAAGATGATCGTATCCTGGGAATCCTTGTTCTTGACGTAGGAGGTGAACATCTTCTTCTCCCCCGTTATGTGGTTTGTGCATCCGCTGTCGATAATCCAGCTTGAGCCCCCAGATGCATAAACCTGCAAGGAATTTAAGCTTGGGTTTTAGGTACCCAACTCTTGTTGGGTCCTACAAGGTTAGTCACAATAATTTTTGGAACCCAAATACAAGTCTTGTCTCCCTTGCATTTGGATCCCAACTTCCTAGCAACTACTTTTTCATTCTTACATGAAAGTACAAACGAAGTGTTGCAAGCATGTAAAACAGTAGTAGGTTTATTACACATTTTCTTAGGCACATGATGCACAACATGATTTTTCCTAGGCCTATTTCTATCATGCACAAAAGTAGAGCTAGAGGCAAACATAGCATGTGAATCATTGTAAGCAGTATGAACATAACTCTGATTATGACTAGCAATTTTCCTATCATAAATAAATGCATGATTCCTTTGAGTACTACTAGCCATAGGGGCCTTCCCTTTCTCCTTGTTGAGAACGGGAGCCTTTTGGCTTGTTAAGTTCTTGGTTTCCTTTTGAAAACCAAGTCCATCCTTAATTGAGGGTTGTCTACCAATAGTGTAGGCATCCCTAGCAAACTTTAATTTATCAAAATCACTTTTGCAAGTCTTAAGTTGAGCATTAAGACTTGCCACCTCATCATTCAATTTAGTAATAGCAATAAGATGTTCATCACAGACATCAACATCAAAGTCCTTGTATCTATTGCAAATAACTACATGTTCTACACATGATCTAGTTGCATTTGTCTCCTCTAGCTTAGCATTTAATTCATCATTTGAATTCTTTAAACTAGAGATAGATTCATGGCATGCAGACAACTCAGAGGATAGCATTTCATTTCATTTAATTTCTAGAGCATGAGATTTTTGAACACTAACAAATTTATCATGTTCTTCATATAAAATGTCTTCTTGTTTTTCTAAAAGTCTATCCTTTTCATTTAGAGCATCAATCAATTCATTAATTTTCTCTACTTTGGCTCCATCTAGACCTTTAAATAAACTAGAGTAATCTACTTCATCATCGGAGGATTCTTCATCACTAGATGAAGTGTACTTGGGGGTGTCCGGAATACGTACCTTTTGCTCCTTGGCCATAAGACATGTATGGCTTTCATTGGGGAAGAGTGAGGATTTGTTGAAGGCCGAGGTAGCAAGTCCTTCGTCGTCAGAGTTGGAAGAGGAGCAGTCCGAATCCCATTCTTTCCCAAGGTGCGCCTCGCCCTTCGCCTTTTTGTAGATCTTCTTCTCCCTCTTCCCGTACTTTTCTTGTTCCTGGTCATTATCATTATCAGGGCATTGTGCAATAAAATGACCAGTCTTACCACATTTGAAGCAGGAGCGCTTTCCCCTTGTTTTGTTCTTGTTGGGGTACTCCTTGCGTCCTTTAAGTGTGGTCTTGAAGCGCTTGATGATAAGGGCCATTTCATCTTCATTGAGCCCGACAGCCTCTACTTGTGCTACTTTGCTTGGTAGCGCCTCCCTGCTGCTGGTTGCTTTGAGAGCAACGAGCTGTTGCTCATAGATGGGTAGTGGACCGTTTAGTGCGTCGTCCACATATCGAGCCTCCTTCACCATCATACGCCCGCTTACAAACTTTCCAAGGATCTCCTCGGGCGTCATCTTTGTGTACCTGGGGTTTTCACGAATAAGATTCACAAGATGGGGATCAATTACCATAAATGACCTTAGCATGAGTCGGACGACATCATGATCTATCCATCTTGTGCTTCCGTAGCTTCGGATCTTGTTGACCAGAGTCTTGAGCCTGTTGTAAGTATGAGTTGGCTCCTCTCCCCTGATCATGGCAAATCTCCCTAGCTCGCCTTCCACCAGTTTCATCTTGGTGATCATGGTGGCATCATTTCCCTCATGAGAGATCTTGAGGGTGTCCTAGATTTGTTTGGCGTTGTCCAGGCCGCTCACCTTGTTGTATTCATCCCTGCACAGAGATGTTAGCAAAACAGTAGTGGCTTGGGCATTTTTATGAATTTGTTCATTTATAAGCATATGATTATCCGTACTATCAAAGTGCATCCCATTTTCCACAATTTCCCTAATACTAGGATGGAGAGAGAATAAATGACTACGCATTTTATGACTCCAGAAAGAATAGTCTTCTCCATCAAAGTGCGAGGGTTTTCCAAGAGGAACCAAAAGTAAATGGGCATTTGAACTATAAGGGATGCGGGAATAATCAAAGGAGTAGTTTTGATTAACTGTCTTTCTTTTGGATGAGTCATTGTCGTCGTCATCCCTTGGTGAAGAAGATGAGGCATCACTGTCGTAGTAGATTATCTTCTTGATGCGCCTCTTCTTCTTCCCGTCTCTCTTCTTTTGACTTGAGCCTGAGTCAGTAGGCTTGTCGTCTCTTGGCTCATTGAAGATGGACTCCTTTTCCTTGTCATTGACCACCATCCCCTTTCCCTTAGGATCCATCTCTTCGGGCGATTAGTCCCTTACGTGAAGAGTATGGCTCCGATACCAATTGAGAGCACCTAGAGGGGGGTGAATAGGTGATCCTGTAAAAATAAACACTAAATAGCCACAAACTTGTTTATTAAGGTGTTAGTGTAATCAAGTGGCTAAGAAACGCTCTCGTGCGAACAAAGCAATCACAATAAGCAACACATGAGACACGTGATTTTTATCTCGTGGTTCGGCCAAGTAACACTTGCCTACTTCCATGTTGTGGCGTCCCAATGGACGAGGGTTGCACTCAACCCCTTTCAAGCGATCCAATGATCAACTTGAATACCACAGCTTTCTTCCTTATAGTCTTTCTCCCGTTTGTGAGGAATCTCCACAACTTGGAGCCTCTCGCCCTTACAATGATGATCACAAAAGAAGCACAGAAGTAAGGGAGGGGAGAGCAACACACACAAGACTCAAATCCACAGCACACCCACGCACACAAGTCACAACTTGAGCTCGAAGCACAACACACGGAGTTCGCAACTCAAATGGAGCTCAAATCGCTAATACAGAGAATCGAATGCGTGGAGTCGGAGTCTGGGAGTCTTTGAATGTTTCTTGTAAGCTTGTGTCACTCCTCCTTGCGCCTAGGGGTCCCTTTTATAGCCCCAAGGCAGCTAGGAGCCGTTTGAGGCCAACTTGGAAGGCCAAACTTGCCTTCTGTCGGGTGGTGCACCGGACAGTCACTGTAGTTGTCCGGTGTGCGATCTCCTTCCTTTTATGGCGCATCTGACCATTGGTTCTAGGGGTTGGTTGGCGCACCGGACAGTCCGGTGTGCCCATCCGACCGTTGCTGCGGGCCACGCGTCGCCCACGGATTGCGCGGCCGACCGTTGGCGCTGGCGACCGTTGGTTCACTGGACAGTCCGGTGAATTATAGCCGTACGCCGCCGTTGAATCCCGAGAGCGGTGAGTTCACGCGGACCAGCCTCGCGCACCGGACACTGTCCGGTGCACCATCGGACAGTCCGGTGTGCCAGGCCAAACTGGACTTTGGCTGCACACAGCCATGTCTTTTGCAATTCGATTCTCTTCTTCTTAGCACTGTTTTTAGCACTTAGATAAACAATGTTAGTTCACAATAACAATGTACTAAGTCTAGAAATGTACCTTTTACTTTGATTTGCACCTTTCACACATTTAGCACATAAGTACTCAAATAATGTGTTGGGCATCTAATCACCAAAATACTTATAGAAATTGCCCAAGGGCACATTTCCCTTTCAATACCTACTGCCACGTTCTGAGCATCCTGGATTGCTTCGGCCTCCAGGTGGTTCACCTTTCCACGGTTGTAGGCCTGACCACGGCCTCCGGGTGCTTGCTGTGGCGCTCCTTGTGTCTTGCTGGGGCATTGACTGCTGGCGACTGTCGAGCTGCTTTCTTTGGACAGTTCTTCGCCTAGTGGTTTTGTTCTCCACAGTAGAAGCATGCACGACCTCCTACTTGTGCTGGAGCTACTTGGCCATTCTGGTTGGGTGCTGGGGCAGGAAGGCGAGCTGCCTAGTTACTCTGACCTTGGTACTAGTTTCCTCCTGGTTGAGTGTTCTGACAGTACTGCTGCTGCTGCTGAGGAAACTGCCTCTGGTACTGGTGCTGATGCTGACGCTGGTGCTGGTGCTGGTGACCTTGCTTGAATTGCTGGGGTGAGTTGCCTGAGTAGCGGGGACAACTGCTACTCCCGACCTGAGATCCACCGATCTTGCGTTTCCTGTCCTCCATCTCCCAACGCTTCCTTTCAGTCATGATTGCCATGTTGATCAAATGCTGGAAGGTAGGGAAAGTGTGGTTCATTAGCTGGTAGTGAAGGGGGTCAACCAATCCTCTCCGGAAATGGTACTGCCTCTTGGCATCCGTGTTGACATCTTCTGGGGCATAACGTGACAACTGCAGAAACTTGTCCCTGTACTCACTGATGGACAGGGGACCTTGCTTCGGGGCAAGAAACTCCTCCTTACTCACTATCACCAGTCCCTCGGGTACATGGTAGCGACAGAAGTTGTCCCTGAACTCCTCCCAGATGATGGCTTCAGGGTTGGCATGAGTGGCGAGGTAAGACTCCCACCAAGACTGTGTTGCTCCCCTTAGCTGTCGGGGACCATAGAACACCTTCTCACGATTGTTGCATTGGGCAGTGTGCAACTCACGCTCCACAGTACGCAACCAATCTTCAGCGTCCATGGGATCAGCAGAGTGGGCAAAGACAGGGGGATGACCCCTCATGAATTCTGCCCGCTTGTCTCTGGGCACCTGTGGCATCTGGACTTGCACTGGAGGCTGAGGTAGGGGTGGCTGCTGCATTGCTACTAGTGTCTGACCAATTGCTTGGACTTCCTGAGTTTGCATCATGAATATCTGCTCAACTGTCATCGGGGGTGGCGGTGGCAACTACTGCTGAGCTGCATCTTCCTGGGGTACCTGCTGTTCTAGTTGTGTACGCCTTGCACCTCTGCGCCTGTTCTCAGACATCTGTAGAAAGCATACACACATCAGATCTGTCGAGGACCCTAATTAGGGGTACCCCCAAGGCTCCTAATCTCAGCTGGTAACCCCCATCATCACAAATCTGCAAAGCCCTGATGGGCACAATTCCGGTCAAGGCTCCGTCCACTCAAGGGACACGACCTCGCCTCGCCCGAGCCCAGCCTCGGGCAGGAACGGAAGACCAAGGCAGATTCATGCCTTGCCCGAGGGTCTCCTCAAGCAACGGGCGCACCTTCGACTCGCCCGAGGCCCAGCTCGGGCAGGCTTCACGGAGAAGCAACCTTGGCCAAATCGCCTCGCCAGCCGACCGGATCGCAGGAGCATTCAATGCAAGGATCGCCTGACACCTTATCCTGACGCGCGCTTTCCAGTCGACAAGGCCAAAGTGACCGCAGTCACTTCGCCCCTCCACTGACTGACCTGACAGGAAAACAGCACCGCCTGCGCTGCTCCGACTGCTGTGCCACCCGCCAGGGTGAGGCTGACAACAACCAAGTCCAGCCTTGGGCGACATAGGAATCTCCGCCTCACTCGACCCCAGGGCTCGGACTCGACCTCGCCTCGGACGACGATCTACGCCTCGCCCGACCCCAGGGCTCGGACTCAACCTCGACCTCGGAGGAGTCACCACCTCGCTCGGGCCAACCACGCCACAAGGGGAGGCCATCATTACCCTACCCCTAGCTAGCCCAGGCTACGGGGAACAAGACAAGCGTCACATCTGGCTTGCCCCGGTAAAACAAGTAATGATGGCACCTCGCGTGCTCCATGACAACGGTGGTTCTCAGCCTCCTACGGAAGCAAGGATACATCAGCAAGGATCCGACAGCCCCGACAGCTGTGCTTCTACAGGGCTCAAGCGCTCCTCCGACGGCCACGACGCCACATGAACAGGGCTCCAACACCTCTCCGACAGCCACGTCGGCACGTACATAGGGCTCTAGCTCCTCTCTGCTAGACACGTTAGCACACTACTACACCCCCCGTTGTACACCTAGACCCTCTCCTTACATCTATAAAAGGAAGGTCTAGGGCTCTCATACGAAAAAAGGTGGCCGCGCGGGAGAACGGGCAGCCTAACGCCCCCTGTCTCTCTCTCCCTCGCGAGCGCTTGTAACCCCCTACTGCAAGCGCATCCGCCCTGGGCGCAGGACAACACGAGGCTGCGGGTTTCCCCTTACTGTTTCCCCCCCCTTGTGTCTCCGTCTCGCGCTGACCCATCTGGGCTGGGACACGCAGCGACAATTTACTCGTCGGTCCAGGGACCCCCCAGGGTCGAAACGTCGACAGTTGGCGCGCCAGGTAGGGGCCTGCTGCGTGTTGACGAATAGCTTCCTGTCAAGCTCCAGATGGGGAGTCTCCAGCAACCTCTCCAACCTGGGACGAAGCTCTGTTTCGGGAGTCTCGAGTTCATGTCCCTCGACGGCAGCTACGACATGATACTCCTTCCTCCGCCGCGTGACAACGATAATGGCGGCCGTCAGCCCGCCCACCGGCGGCGAAGTAGACGACGTCTTCCCCGCGTGGCGGAAGAACAGCATCCGAGTTTGTCCCGTCACCTTCCCCGTCGACGGGGAAGGAGGCGGGGCAATCATGGCCGAGCAGGAGGCGGTGCCTCGTCGGCTGTCGAGCGAGTCGACGACGCCGGCGCCCCAGCAGGGGAAACGTCGGGCGTTGACCTCGCGTTTGAGATGAAGACGAGCATCTTTTCCCCGCAACACGCCAACCCCAAGCATACGACGGGCGACGCCAGCACGCTCGTGAAGGACTTGCTGGGCGTTAGCCTTGTACCTGAGATAACGGTGCAGTCCGTCCCCGACGCGACTTCGTCACCGTCCGTCGATCAAGAGGTACCGTCCGTTTCCCATCCTGTGCCTTTTAGATTCAACTTCGACCCACCAAGCAACCCCGCTTTGGTGGACGCTTTCATAAAGGCATATCCAAACCTCCCAGGGTACCATATGTGGTCAACCTGGAATAGATTGACGGCCGTCTCGACCTACGGGCCCCTGGGTTCTGAGGAAGACGACGAGCCCGACTCTGGTTGGGATTTCTCTGGGCTTGATAACCCCAGTGCCATGCGGGACTTCATGACCGCATGTGACTACTGCCTCTCCGATTGCTCCGATGATAGCCATAGCCTCGGCGACGAGGACTGTGGCCCAAGTCACGAATGTTTCCACGTCGATCTAGAGGGTCTCGACGAAGGCAACCACCTTGGTATGCCGGAGGACGGCGATCCCTCTAGGCCTGCGCCTCGCGTTGACATCCTTTGGGAGCTAGCTGTGGTCCCATTCCCTACGGGGGGTCAGGACACACAGCTCGAGCAAATCTGCGAGATGCAGGCCAGGCTCGACGAGGAAGCAGGACAACTTGTGCAGCTCCAGCAGAACATCGAGCAGGAGCGGGCAGGCTGAGCACCGACCAAAGAAGTGTGTCATCTGGCCCAGGATGTCCAGCACCGCATCGCCGATGGTGCCAGGGTCAGGCTGCCCCCGGCTTCCAGTGGGTCGGCTAGAACCTGGCAGCAGCAGCAATGCTACTCCGCGCGATGCCGGAACCATCCACCACCGAGGGGCGGCGTATCCATGGAGAACTCAAGAATCTCCTGGAGGATGCCGCGGTCCGATGGGCCGAAAGCTCCGCCTCCCGAAGGCAGGGATACCCCCCGGAGCATCGCGCCATGACTTCCCGATTCATGCGGGAGGCCTCGGTCCACACCAGGCGCACGCGGGACACAGCGCCTGCGGCCCCGGGCCGCCTCGGCAACGAGCACCATCGCTGCGACCGTCGAGACCACCTCGACGAGAGGGTGCACCGAGGCTACCACCCCCGGTGTGGGGGACTCTACGACAGCGGGGAGGATCGGAGCCCTTCGCCCGAACCACCCGGTCCGCAAGCTTTCAGCCAGGCCATACGACGGGTGCCATTCTCGACCTGGTTCCGGGCCCCGACTACCATCACCAAGTACTCGGAGGAGACGAGGCCGGAACTGTGGCTCGCGGACTACAGGCTGGCCTACCAGTTGGGTGGAATGGACGATGACAACCTCATCATCCGCAACCTCCCCCTGTTCCTCTCCGACGCCGCCCGAGCCTGGCTGGAGCATCTGCCTCCTGCGCAGATCTCCAACTAGGACGACCTGGTCAAAGCCTTCGCCGGCAACTTCCAGGGCACATACGTGCGCCCTGGGAACTCCTGGGATCTCTGAAGCTGCCGCCAGCAGCCGGGAGAGTCCCTGCGGGACTACATCCGGCGATTCTCGAAGCAGTGCACTGAGCTGCCCAACATTACCGACTCAGATGTCATCGGCATGTTCCTCGCCAGCACCACTTACCGCGACCTGGTGAGCAAGCTGGGTCGCAAGACTCCCACCAGGGCGAGCGAGCTGATGGACATCGCCACCAAGTTCGCCTCTGGTCAGGAGGCGGTCGAGGCCATCTTCCGGAAGGACAAGCAGCCTCAGGGGCGCCAGCCGGATGACGTCCCCGAGGCGTCCACTCAGCGCGGCGTGAGGAAGAAGGGCAAGAAGAAGTCGCAAGCGAAACGTGACGCCGCCGACGTAGACCTTGTCGTCGCCGCCGAGCACAAGAACCCTCGGAAGCCTCCCGGAGGCGCCAACTTGTTCGACAAGATGCTTAAGGAGTCATGCCCCTACCATCAGGGTCCCGTCAAGCACACCCTTGAGGAGTGCGTCATGCTTCGGCGCTACTTCCACAAGGCCGGGCCATCGGCGGAAGGTGGCAGGGCCCCCGACAATGACAAGAAGGAGGTCCACAAGGCAGAGGAGTTCCCCGAGGTCCATGATTGCTTCATGATCTACGGTGGGCGGGTGGCGAACGCCTCGGCTCGGCACCGCAAGTAAGAGCGCCGGGAGGTCTGCTCGGTAAAGGTGGCGGCGCCAGTTTACCTAGACTGGTCCGACAAGCCCATCACCTTCGACCAAGGCGACCACCCCGACCGCGTGCCGAGCCCGGGGAAGTACCCGCTCGTTGTTGATCCCGTCATCGACAACGTTAGGCTTACCAAGGTCCTCATGGACGGAGGCAGCAGCCTCAACATCATCTACGCCGACACCCTCGGGCTCCTGCAGATCGATCTATCCTCGACCTGGGCCGGCGCGGCACCCTTTCACGGGATCATTCTCGGGAAGCGCGTCCAGCCCCTTGGACAACTCGATCTGCCCGTCTGCTTCGGGACTCCCACCAACTCCCGAAAGGAAACCCTCACGTTCGAGGTGGTCGGGTTCCGAGGAACCTACCACGCAGTGCTGGGGAGACCATGTTACGCCAAGTTCATGGCCGTCCCCAACTACACCTACCTCAAGCTCAAGATGCCGGGCCCCAACAGGGTCATCACCGTCGGCCCCATGTACCGACACGCGTACGAATGCAATGTGGAGTGCGTGGAGTACGCCGAGGCCCTCGCCGAATCCGAGGCCCTCATTGCCGACATGGAAAACCTCTCCAAGGGGGTTCCAGATGCGAAGCGCCACACCGGCAACTTTGAACCAGCAGAGGCGGTTAAGTCCGTCCCTCTCGACCCCAGCAACGACGCCTCCAAGTAGATCCAGATCGGCTCCAAGCTCGACCCCAAATAGAAAGTAGTGCTCGTCGACTTTCTCCACGCGAACACCGAGGTTTTTGCGTGGAGTCCCTCGGACATGCCTGACATACCGAGGGAAGTCGCCGAGCACTCACTGGATATCCGAGCTGGAGCCCGACCCGTGAAGCAGCCTCTACGCTGATTCGACGAAGAAAAGCGCAGAGCCATAGGCGAGGAGATCCACAAGCTGATGGCTGCAGGGTTCATCAAAGAGGTATTCCATCCCGAATGGCTAGCCAACCCTGTGCTTGTGAAAAAGAAAGGTGGGAAATGGCGGATGTGTGTAGACTACACTGGTCTAAACAAAGCATGTCCGAAGGTTCCCTACCCTCTGCCTCGTATCGATCAAATCGTGGATTCCACTGCTGGGTGTGAAACCCTGTCGTTCCTCGATGCCTACTCAGGGTATCACCAAATCAGGATGAAAGAGTCCGACCAGCTCGTGACTTCTTTCATCACACCTTTTGGCATGTACTGTTACGTTACTATGCCATTCGGTTTGAGGAATGCAGGTGTGACATACCAAAGGTGCATGAACCACATGTTCGGACAGCACATTGGTCGAACAGTCGAGGCCTACGTCGATGACATCGTAGTCAAGACGAGGAAAGCCTCCGACCTCCTCTCTGACCTTGAAACGACATTCAAGTGTCTCAAGGCGAAAGGCGTAAAACTCAATCCCAAGAAGTGTGTCTTCGGAGTCCCCCGAGGCATGCTCCTAGGGTTCATCGTCTCCGAGCGGGGCATCGAGGCCAACCCGGAGAAAATCGCGGCCATCACCAACATGGGGCCTATCAAGGACTTGAAAGGAGTACAGAGGGTCATGGGATGCCTTGCGGCTCTGAGCCGCTTCATCTCACGCCTCGGCGAAAGAGGCCTGCCCCTGTATCGCCTCTTAAGGAAGACCGAGCGCTTTACTTGGACCCCCGAGGCCCAGGAAGCCCTCGGGAACTTGAAGGCGCTCCTTACAAGCGCGCCCATCCTGGTGCCCCCCGCTACTGGAGAAGCCCTCTTGATCTACGTCGCCGCTACCACTCAGGTGGTCAGCGCCTCGATCGTGGTCGAGAGACAAGAAGAAGGGCACACACTGCCTGTCCAGAGGCCGATTTACTTCATCAATGAGGTACTGTCCGAGACCAAGATCCACTACCCGCAAATTCAGAAGCTGCTGTACGTGGTGATTCTGACACGGCGAAAGTTGCGACACTACTTCGAGTCTCATCCGATGACTATGGTGTCATCCTTCCCCCTGGGGGAGATCATCCAGTGCCGAGAGGCCTCGGGTAGGGTTGCAAAGTGGGCGGTGGAGATCATGGGCGAGACAATCTCGTTCGCCCCTCGGAAGGCCATCAAGTCCCAAGTCTTGGCGGACTTTGTGGCTGAATGGGTCGACACCCAGCTTCCAACAGCTCCAATCTAACCGGAACTCTGGACTATGTTTTTCGACGGGTCGCTGATGAAAACAGGAGCGGGCGTGGGCCTGCTCTTCATCTCACCCCTCGGGAAGCACCTCCGCTATGTGCTGTGCCTCTATTTCCCGGCGTCCAACAACGTGGCCGAGTATGAGGCTCTGGTTAACGGGTTGCGCATCGCCATCGAGCTAGGGGTCCGACGCCTCGACGCTCGCGACGACTCGCAGCTTGTCATCGACCAAGTCATGAAGAACTCCCACTGCCGCGACCCGAAGATGGAAGCCTACTGCGACGAGGTTCGGTGCCTGGAGGACAAGTTCTACGGGCTCGAGCTCAACCACGTCGCTCGACGATACAACGAGACTGCGGACGAGCTGGCTAAGATAGCCTCAGGGCGAACAACGGTTCCTCCGGACGTCTTCTCCCGAGACCTACATCAACCCTCCGTCAAGACCGACGACACGCCCGAGCCCGAGAAGGCCTCAGCTCTGCCCGAGGCGCCCTTGGCCACGCCCGAGGCACCCTCGGCCCCCGAGGGTGAGGCACTACGCGTCGAGGAAGAGCGGAATGGGGTCACGCCCGATCGAAACTGGCAGACCCCATACCTGCAATATTTCCACCGAGGAGAGCTACCCCTCGACAGAGCCGAAGCTCGGCGACTGGCGCGACGCGCCAAGTCGTTCGTCTTGCTGGGTGACGGAAAGGAGCTCTACCACCATAGCCCCTCAGGCATCTTCCAACGATGCATATCCATCGCCGAAGGTCAGGAGTTATTACAAGAAATACACTCGGGGGCTTGCGGTCACCACGCAGCACCTCGGGCCCTCGTGGGAAACGCCTTCCGACAGGGTTTCTACTGGCCAACCGTGGTGGCCGATGCCACTAGGATTGTACGCACCTGCCAAGGGTGTCAATTCTACGCAAAGCAGACCCACCTGCCCGCTCAGGCTCTACAAACAATACCCATCACCTGGCCGTTTGCTGTGTGGGGTCTGGACCTCGTCGGTCCCTTGCAGAAGGCACCCGGGGGCTTCACGCACCTGCTGGTCGCCATCGACAAATTCTCCAAGTCGATCGAGGTCCGACCCCTAAACAGCATCAAGTCCGAACAGGCGGTGGCGTTCTTCACCAACATCATCCATCGCTTCGGGGTCCTGAACTCCATCATCACCAACAACGGCACCCAGTTCACTGGCAGAAAGTTCCTGGACTTCTACGAGGACCACCACATCCGGGTGGACTGGGCCGCCGTAGCTCACCCCATGACTAATGGGCAGGTAGAGCGTGCCAACGACATGATTCTACAGGGGCTCAAGCCGAGGATCTACAACGACCTCAACAAGTTCGGCAGGCGGTGGATGAAGGAACTCCCCTCGGTGGTCTGGAGTCTGAGGACGACGCCAAGCCGAGCCACGGGCTTCACACCGTTTTTTCTAGTCTATGGGGCCGAGGCTATCTTGCCCACAGACTTAGAACACGGCTCCTCGAGGACGGGGGCATACGACGCCCGAAGCAACCAGACAAACCGAGAAGACTCACTTGACCAGCTGGAAGAGGCTCGGGACATGGCCTCACTACACTCGGCACGGTATCAGTAGTCCCTGCGACGCTACCACGCCCGAGGGGTTCGGTCCCGAAACCTCCAGGTGGGCGACCTGGTGCTTCGGCTACGACAAGACGCCCGAGGGCGCCACAAGCTCACGCCTCCCTGGGAAGGGCCATTCATCATCGCCAAGATTCTGAAGCCCGGAACATACAAGCTGGCCAACAGTCAAGGCGAGGTCTACAGCAACGCTTGGAACATCCGACAGCTACGTCGCTTCTACCCTTAAGATGTTTTCAAGTCGTTCATGTACCTTGTTTACATACACAAGCAAAGTCTAACCTTCAAGGAAGGGTCAGCCTTGCCTCGGCAAAGCCCGACCCTCCCTCGGGGGCTAGAAGGGGGGAACCCCCTCTGCGTCAAAATTTTCCTCGGAAAAAGTCTTTCTGCTAGAACATCTTTCGTGCTTTTCGACTACTTCGATAGTGGAGTCCTGAAAACGACGGAGTACACGTAAGCAGGCAAGGCTGACCGAGCCGAGGGACTCCTACGCCTCCGGGATACGGATACCTCACTCATCACCTTCTGCAATAAGTAACTCACGCTCGGATAAGTGAGAGCACCTAGAGGGGGGGGGGTGAATAGGTGATCCTGTAAAACTTGAAAACTTAAGCCACAAAAACTTGGTTAAGCGTTAGCACAGTAAATGCCAAGTGGCTAGAGAGGAGTCAAAACACAATAACCACAAGAAATCAATCACAGAGATGGCACGGTGGTTATCCCGTGGTTCGGCCAAGACCAACGCTTGCCTACTCCACGTTGTGGCGTCCCAAGGGACGAGGGTTGCAATCAACCCCTCTCAAGCGGTCCAAAGACCCACTTGAATACCACGGTGTTTTGCTTGCTTTTCTCAATCCCGTTTGCGAGGAATCTCCACAACTTGGAGCCTCTCGCCCTTACACTTAAAGTTCACAAAGAAGCACGGAGCAAGGGAGGGATTAGCAACGCACACAAGACACGAAAATCAGAGCAACACCACGCACACAAGTCGCAACGAGAGCTCACAACACAACTCAATGAGTTCACCACTCAACTAGAGCTCTAATTGCTATCGCAAAGAATCAAAGGCGCGGAATCGATGTCTTGGTGCTTAGGAATGTTGTAGGAATGCTTGGTGTGCTCCTCCATGCGCCTAGGGGTCCCTTTTATAGCCCCAAGGCAGCTAGGAGCCGTTGAGAGCATTCTAGGAAGGCTGATCTTGCCTTCTGTCGACTGGCGCACCGGACAGTCCGGTGCACACCAGACACTGTCCGGTGCCCGATTTCCTTCCAAAAATGGCGCAGTCGACCGTTGGCAGCCTGAGAGCCGTTGACGCACCGGACATGTCCGGTGCACACCGGACAGTCCGGTGCCTCCTTCTAGCCATTGGCTCGGCCACGTGTCCCACGCAGATCGCGCGGCCGACCGTTGGCCCTACCGACCGTTGGCTCACCGGACAGTCCGGTGCACACCGGACAGTCCGATGAATTATAGCCGTACGTCGCCGATGAATTCCCGAGAGCGACGAGTTCGCCTGTGAACGGCCCACCGGACAGTCCGGTGCTCCAGACTGAGCAGAGTCTTGGCTGCTCGAGCCAAGGCAATTTCAATTGGATTTTTCATGTTTCCAGCACTTAGACACAATACATTAGTCTCTAAAACAATGTACTAAGTCTGAGAAACATACCTTTATCCTTGATTTGTACTTTGTCCACCTTTTTACACTAGGGCACTTATGTTGGACACTAAATCACCAAAATACTTAGAAATGGCCCAAGGGCACATTTCCTATCAATAAGGGATTCCGCTGTCCGAACAAGTCTTAACACTCGAAAACTTCTTCTGCCGAAACGATTTTTCGTGCCATCTCGACTATATCAATAACAGATTCTTACGGACGAGTAAGAGTACATGTAAGTAGGCAAGGCCGACCGAGCCGAGGGACTCCTATGCCTCTGGGATACGGATACCTCACTCATCACCTTCTGCGATAAGTAACTCACGCTCGGATAAATGATTCTGTTACCAACGAACAAGTCCTGATGCTCGAAACAAGGGGAAAAGAAACGCAGCTTTACAACACGACGACGGTATGTTTTGGCCTCGGTGGTCGCAAAAAACATATGCACGCTACAGACAAACTGTTCCTGCAGGTTCAGGCTTCAGCAGGGGGAGCAGCAGCGCCCTCGGCATCGACTCCACCCTCGGCGGAATCCAACCCAGCCTCGAACCGCGACATGGTCGAAGGATCTCCACCTCGAAGGAAGATGTTAGCACCGCGCCTGGGCCATCGCCGCTAGGGTCTCCTCTAGGAACCCGACCCAAGCAGAAGGCTGGACCGGCCGCTCCGTAGCCTCAGCCAGCTGTCCCCCGAGGACACCAGCCCGGCTCATGGCCTCGGCAGCCCGACTCCAGGGTTGGTCCCGCCAGTGGACGACCTGGCCAGGTCCAGCCGCCACTGCTACGCCTCCTCGGCCTAGGAAGTCCTCTACTCCTGGGCCGACGAAGTTTCTTCTCCAGCCAACTCCACCTCTGTCCATGCTGACACCGCTGCCTCCGGCTTCGGCTCATCACAGAGCAGCCGAGGGTTTCTTCGCTAAGCAAGAGAAGCCTCGAGCGGCAAGGCCGACCGAGCCGAGGGACTCCTATGCCTCTGGGATACGGATACCTCACTCGTCACCTTCCGCACAAGGCAACTCACGCTTGGTTAAGCAGTCCAGCTAGCCGACAAGCGAGTTCTGGTGCGCGAAATGGAGAAGAAACACGACTTTACGCCCAAATACACAAATGTTCATGCTCCGACAGCCACAATGAACATACGCCGGCACCCAAGAGGCCATTACAAACGGGACTCCGGTTCCGTTCCCGCGGGTGCGAACAAACTCCATACCAGGAGGCCCGCGGGACAACGAACTCCAAGCGGCTCACCGCCGCCCGCTCCGACAACAGCGACAACGACCTCCGCTCCGGGCAGCCAAACAGCAGCAGCTATGACCTTAGGGCATACGCTGCTGCGACAAGGTCCTCGCCCACGTCTCCACTCGAGGGGTGAGGACAAGCTATCAAAGCTAAAGAGCGGGAGGCCTGGAGCGCGGATGGCAGCGGCGATCTCGTCGGCGATGAGGACTTCTCCGGTCACCTGTCCACCGACAGATCCGCGCTCAAGTCCTCCCGGACGGGCGAGCACTGACCCCCGCACGAACACGAACGCCGCCCTAGCGGCACGCGACGTCTTGGGTGGTCCCCCGGTGTGCGCGGCGCAACAGCCTCCCGTACGGCGGGCAGATAGCCGCACTCCGCCCAGCGGTGGGAAGTGGCACCGGAAGCCGTGCCAGAGCCAGCTGAGCCAGTGAACCAGGCGTGCTGGAGCCGACGACGCTTGCGGCCGCTCGGCCACGCGTTGTCAAAGTCCGCCCCCTCCACTAAGCCGGTGAGCGCCCTCTCCCATGAACGCTGAAGAAGAAGGTGGCCCGCTGGCCCGTATGGGAGTCAGAGCTCCGGCTCAGCTCGCCCTCCGCCCTAGCAAGGATGACGAAGATCCTTGAAGCTGAGGGCAGGGCAGAGACCGCAGCCCGGCTCGCTTCTCTCCACCAAATTGCCCATTGGTGGGGGAAGGCGGCTAGGCTGCATGACAAAAATCCTTGAAGCCGAGCGATGGCTGAAAGGTACCGACCTCCACGAGGTTGCGCTCCTTCCGACAACGGCAAGAGCAAGGCAACGCGGGTGCTCCCCATCCGGGGGCTCGGAATGCGGAAGGACGCGATGCATGAGGAAAGTGCGAAGGCATGGCTACCACCAAGGAGGTCGATCCCTTTTTAAAGGCGACTCTCCCCACTTGCGTCCTCAAGCCGTCACGGAAGTCTTCACCAACATGCTCCAAGGTCCTCCCCCTACAACACGGGGGCTGGGCCCCACGCGACATGCAAGCTGCCCCAGGACAGAAGGAGCCAAACCGCCACGCGTGGAGCGTGTAACCGCCCAGCGGTTACAAGCATTCCTCCGTCTTCGCCCAAACCAGCGGGTGAAAGGGTGGACCGCCACGCTGGCGGCATGCGACTACACCAAGGGGACGCACCCTTTCGACTTCGACGCATCCAGCATGGAGGCCCAGGCCCACACGTCATGTAACCGGCGCGCCGGTTACTACGTGCAAAAAACTACAACGCCACTCGCGTCGGTGCCGCGCCTTCTCGACTATGGAACCGGTGCCGCAACTCAAGACAACCCTGCGCACAGCCCAGCAGTGCCGACCAGGCATGCCGGTCACGGGTCAGTCATCCGCGGGAGAAGGCGCGACGGTCAACATGGCCAAAAGTGGGCCAGCAGTAATGGCGGTGGCAGGCGGGCGGAAGCAGCAGTCAAATCGTCTGCAGGCTCACGTCCCCTCCTGGAACAGCAAGAGAGCTCTCTCCCATGGCGTGAAGGCGACGCGCCCGTGTCCTGTTCCTCGAACGGCCCGCGCAACGGCTGCCCCGCGAACCACTCGTCCCATCGCATTAACTCTGCGGCAGGACAGGCGACACCTTTGGCAGGCGAAGCGGGCGACGCTTCACCTCCGCCATAATGACCGCATCAAAAAAGGTGCGCCACGTCGTTCAATTTCGTATCCTTTTCCTCTTCCCCTTTCTCTCTCTTGCTACAGGGACCAGGAAAGGGGATACTTCGAAAGGGATCCTTCTCCACGAAGGAAGCGGGCCCCGAGCCCCCTACTGATCAGAGGTTCGAAGGCTGGCCCCTCGGAAGGGTTCGACAGCCGCCTCAGAGCACTCGGGCTTCGCGCCCACTACTGATCAGAGGTTCGAAGGCTGGCCCCTCGGAAGGGTTCGACAGCTGCCTCAGAGCGCTTGGGCTCCGCGCCCATTATTGGTCAGAGGTTCGAAGGCTGGCCCCTCGGAAGGGTTCGACATCTACCTCAGTTCACTCGGGCTCCGCGCCCACTACTGATCAGGGGTTCGTAGGCTGGCCCTCCAATGGGTTCGACAGTCGCCCCAGAGCACGCAGAGTGAGGGATGACTCTGGGTACGTTCGATACATAACCAAGGCTCGGGCTACGCTCCCAAGGTAAACTAGGACATTTCCGAGACTAGCAGGAACGATTCTGTAACGGAATCCCATCAGAGGGAGGCATCGAGCCCTTGGACCCTATCGAACAGGACCGGGTCCGGCAAATCACCTGCAGGTACTTTTGGAGCACGCCTCTGGGCCACGAGCCAACCCTTATCGAACAGGGCACGGGCGTCCACTCGGATTACCCGTTAGCAACTCACTGGAGACACCATGTTCGGCGCCCTCCGAGGGCAACATGGCGCTTTCCCCCCTCCTCCTTGTGGAAAGGCGACGCAAGGGCGTATGAAAAAAGCCGAGTCTGCCCTTGACCGTCCTCTCGCCCTGTGCAGAGGCTTGGGGGCTGCTCTCGCAAACCCGGCTCCGGCCAAACCGTTGACAGCGTCAACATACCAGCCCGAGAACTCAGAACCTAACTATGCACCCGGGCAACGACCAGTTCGCATGAGGGAACAACCAGACCGGCCAAGCCATCACGAAGGGCATTAAGACCTCGAAGGAGTCAAACCACTCCTCTGAGGCCTCGGGGGCTACACCCGGCGGGTGCGCTCGCGTGCACCCACCGATACAAAATGCAACCGAGAAAGGCCAGTCCCCTTGCAAAAAAGTGCGACAAAGCCTCCAAGCAAGTACCCACACTCCCTTTGAGGTTCGGCGGCTACTGTCGGGGACCCTAATTAGGAGTACCCCTAAGGCTCCTAATCTCAGCTGGTAACCCCCATCAGCACAAAGCTGCAAAGGCCTGATGGGCGCAATTCCGGTCAAGGCTCCGTCCACTCAAGGGACACGACCTCGCCTCGCCCGAGCCCAGCCTCGGGCAGCAACAGAAGACCAAGGCAGATTCACGCCTTGCCCGAGGGTCTCCTCAAGCAACGGGCGCACCTTTGACTCGCCCGAGGCCCAGCTCGGGCAAGCTTCACGGAGAAGCAACCCTGGCCAGATCGCCTCGCCAGCCGACCGGATCGCAGGAGCATTCAATGCAAGGATCGCCTGACACCTTATCCTGACACGCGCTTTCCAGTCGACAAGGCCGAAATGACCGCAGTCACTTCACCCCTCCACTGACTGACCTGACAGGAAAACAGCGCCGCCTGCGCTGCTCCGACTGCTGTGCCACCCGCCAGGGTGAGGCTGACAGCAACCAAGTCCAGCCTCAGGCGCCATAGGAATCTCCGCCTCGCCCGACCCCAGGGCTCGGACTCGACCTCGCCTCGAACGATGATCTCTGCCTCACCCGACCCCAGGGCTCATACTCGACCTCGCCTCGGACGATGATCTCCGCCTTGCCCAACCCCAGGGCTCGGACTCAACCTCGACCTCGGAGGAGTCACCACCTCGCTCGGGCGGACCACGCCACAAGGGGAGGCCATCATTACCCTATCCCTAGCTAGCCCAGGCTACAGGGAACAAGACCGGCGTCCCATCTGGCTCGCCCCGGTAAAACAAGTAATGATGGCACCCCACGTGCTCCATGACAATGGTGCTTCTCAGCCCCCTACAGAAGCAAGGATACGTCAGCAAGGATCCGACATCCCCGACAGCTGTGCTTCTACAGGGCTCAAGCGCTCCTCCGACGGCCATGACGCCACATGAACAGGCTCCAACGCCTCTCCGACAGCAACGTCGGCACGTACATAGGGCTCTAGCTCCTCTCTGCTAGACACGTTAGCACACTGCTACACCCCCCGTTGTACACCAGGACCCTCTCCTTACGTCTATAAAAGGAAAGTCCAGGGCTCTCATATGAAAAAAGGTGGTCGCGCGGGAGAACGGGCAGCCTAACGCCCCTGTCTCTCTCTCTCCCTCGCGAGCGCTTGTAACCCCCTACTGCAAGCGCATCCGCCCTGGGCGCAGGACAACACGAGGCCGCGGGTTTCCCCTTACTATTTTCCCCCCTTGTGTCTCCATCTCGCGCCGACCCATCTAGGCTGGGACACGCAGCGACAATTTACTCGTCGGTCCAGGGACCCCTCAGGGTCAAAATGCCGACAAGATCTGACTCTGCAGTCTTTCAGCATAGGAAAAGATATACGGAAATCTCCATAGCACTGAACAAATGATCATCTTCACTGACAGCTTCTCAGATAAAGAGGAAAGTGGAAATAATTAGATTACCCAACTAAATAACTGACTTTATTAATAACTACACCAAGTTGCAGGGGATACCCACACCTTGATGACAATCATTACAAAGATCCAACTTCATTACATGTTCATCATGACAAGCATTCCAACATACGATAAGCAAACTAACTCTAACTAGGACTGACTAGACTAAGACACTGAATTAATCATTATTACAGTCTACGACTCTGTCGGTCTATGGATCCAAATCTATCCGGGTCCTGCAGTCTGGGGTACCAAAGTCGAAGAGACCATGGGGCGGTGAGCGGTAAGGGTGCTGAATCCCGATAGGGGTGGGAGAATCACCATCTAGATAGTGGCGTGCTGCGCACTCAGCACGCAATTCTGCAACCTCCACCCGAACCTTGCCTAACTCGTCAAGGGCGTGGTCCAGCTCGGTGTTGAGCACGACGGCCAGGTTGACCATACTATTCAGTCTAGGATTGCCCTCACCAACTAGCGAGGCAATCACACCTCCAGCACTACCAGTCGAACGACGAGGGTAGTACTTCAGGTCGAGGCCATCAGCTACCCCGCTGAACAACGAGCAATACTGAGAAAGTGCACGTCGTGCTGCATCTTACATGGCTGCCTCGGCAGTATCCCTCTCAGTGATAGAGTAATGCTCTAAGAAGGCCTCTTCACCCCGGAGATCATCGTCCGGATGACGCACTAAGCAAGTAGCCTCCCACTGGTCCGGGTATAACCTGCGACGATGCTGGTAGACTACACAACGGTACTCGATGGACCAAGTGTGTCCGTCAAAAGCCCGACACAGCAAGGTCTCGAGAGCGTCATGGAAGTGACACCCGCGAGCAGCGTCGTGAGTGATGGGTCTAGCGATCCACCCCTTCGGCTCTGGCCCCTTCGAGAGCTCCGTGTCGTGGCTCGAACTGCCACCGGCGTCGTCGTCGTCTCCGTCTCTGTCAGGGTCTCCTCTAGCAGCCGAGATGCCCTATGGTGGTGCAGGGGGCATCTCTGGCTAAGGTGTAGGGGAAGGCGGCCTCCCAGACTCCACCTCCTACTGAGGCGAGGGGGAAGAGTCCTGCTGCTCCTGGTACTGCTCCTGCTCCTAGCATCGGCGCTCCTGGTCCTCATGCACGTGACGATGCAGTCTCTCCAGGTGACTGGACTGACCAGGCATCGTGCGACGCAGTGGATGCTCCGCCAGGCGAGAAGGCAAAAAGGGGATCACGGACTTATGTGCAGTGCACCTAATACGAGCCATCTACAAAACATCGTAAGCACAAGAGTGAGAGTAGAACTATAAGACCAGAAAGTAAACAGAAAGAAAAGTGAGACAAAACTTTTGAGATAAGTAAATAACATAGAGTTGGTCAAGATGACCAACTTTTGAAATGACTCTAAAGATCAAGGTAAGAGTGGAGGTCTATAGCCCTTAGGGCGACCATTCTAGTCTAGGTTAGCGGTCCTACAGTCAGCAAGGCTTTTATACCACTTATGTCATACCCGGTTTTGGAAGGTAAACCGAATGCGAACCATGTATGTGCCAGGATCAGAACTCACGTACACAGCGCTTACATAATAGGACATCATCACACAATGGTCGAAATAAATAGCGGAAAGGTACTTTAATTATATCAAGATACCGAGACATCCATAGAGTCTAATACATATCCATAGTGTTCGACATTAATATCAAAGTGCGGAGAAACGAAACATAGAAGATAAGCCTACATAGGCAGCTGACTGGGGGTTTGCCACTAAAATAAACTAGAACTCATCGTAGTCCTGGAACTCCTCAAAGTCCTCCATGTTGCCAACATCTTCTCCTGAGCACTGAGTACAGTGGGGACAACCTAAGGTGGGGTGGTTTGTAAAGCAAGGGTGAGTACACATCATCGTACTCAGCAAATGTCCCGTTTGGCTAAAGTGGACTAGCTATATGAGAAGTTAAGGTTAAGCAGTTGCTTTTAGTTGGTCAAGTTTTATTACTATAAGTAGAGCCAAATTTTAGTAATAAACCCAGTTATTACCCAGAAGTACTCCCTCCAAGAGGAAATACCAGAGATCAAAATTATAACCATCATTGCTAATCGTCATCATAAAAGTAACCAAAGTTCTTCTAATCAAAGAGGATCCCAAGGCCGCTCATAACCATGAGCACGGCTGATATACAAATTTCTAACACTCTGCAGAGGTCGCACACTTTACCCACAAGTAGTGATTCCCTTTCTGCCCGGGGTTCTAGCCTCCCCATTGATCACTACCAAGGTGACCTAGAAGGGTCTCACTACGTAGCCTTTACAAAGATTTCCCAGAGGTCATAGTCGCTCGTTAGGTTTCTCCAGTTTGATAAACACAGTACATCTTGAAAGGGAAATAGGACTTAACCTTTTTCCTATAAATAATTTTGGTGGTTGAATGCCCAAAACAAATATTGGACTAACTAGTTTGCTCTAGATTATATATTCTACAGGTGCATAAAGGTTCCACACAAACCAATAAAAGAACAAAGTTAGGGTTCAAAATCAAAGGAGCAAAGGAACCAAGGGTGCCCTGGTCTGGTGCACCGGACTGTCTGGTGTGCCACCGAACAGTGTCCGGTGCACCAGGACCGTACAACTCCAAACTCGCCACCCTCGGGTTTCTCTGGGCGTGCTCTGCTCTAATTCACTGGACTATCTGGTGTGCCACCGGACTGTCCGGTGCACTAGCGGAGCAACGGCTCCTTCGCGCGACGGTCGACTGCAAAAGCCGCTGACTCCGTGAACAGTGAAGAACAGTGCGCACATAAGTCCGAGCAGCCGTCAAAGGTACACCGGACAGTGAACAGTGCCTGTCCGGTGCGGCACCGGACTGTCCGGTGCCACAAGAAGACAAAGCTCCAACGGTCGACTGCGCCCGAACCCTAACGGTCGGGTGACGTGGCTGGCGCACTGGACTGTTCGGTGCGCCCATCGACAGCAGCCCAACCCAACGGTTGTTTGGTGGTTGAGGGCTATAAATACCCCTCAACCACATCCACTTCAACCATCCAAGCATTCATCACACTTCATTCAATACAAGAGCAAAGTGCAATGCTCTAAGACACAAATCAAAGCCACTGATCCAATCAAAGTCCCCAATTCAATTCTTGTGCTTTAGGACTTGTGAGAGGATCGTTCTTGTGTTTCTTTGTTGCTCTTGTTGCTTGGTTGGCTTTCTTCTTTCTCTCATTCTTATTCTCAAAGCCTTGTAAGCAAAGCAAGAGACACCAATCGTGTGGTGGTCCTTGTGGGGTCTAAGTGACCCGAGAAATCAAGGAATAAAGCTCACTCGGTCTAAGTGACCGTTTGAGAGAGGGAAAGGGTTGAAAGAGACCCGGCCTTTGTGACCACCTCAACGGGGACTAGGTTCTTTAGAACCGAACCTCGGTAAAACAAATCACCATGTTCATCTGCTTTATTTCTTGGTTGATTTGATTTCCCCTCTCTCCCAGACTTGATATTTGTTCTAACGCTAACCCCGGCTTGTAGTGTGTTTAAAAGTTGTAAATTTCAGTTTTCGCCTATTCACCCCCCTCTAGGCGACTTTCAATTGGTATCAGAGCCCGGTACTTCATTTAGAGTCTAACCACTCGAAGTGATGTCGAGAGGATCCGCCAAGAGGGAGATGGAAACCGGCGATAAGGCCACAAGCCACGGGAAGGCTCCATCAAGGGAGTCCGGCGCCAAAGCAAGGGAGGAATCACCTCCCCGCATTAAGTCGCATCGGAATGGCGACAAGGAGGAGAAAGTGGTCTATTACGAGACCAATTCTTCGTCGCCCTCCACATCCGGCTCCGATTCCACGTTCGTCACTTCGTAATGCGGAGCTCAGTCGATTCGTTCTCCACCAAGGAGAGGAGCCACAAGCAATGTACAACCGACTCAAAGCCTTGGTGAATCAAGTGCGCAACCTCAAAAGCACAAAATGGGATGACCATGAGATGATCAAGGTTATTCTTAGATCCCTCGTATTTTGTAATCCTACTCAAGTTCAATTAATACGTGGTGATCCTAGATATAAGCTAATGTCTCCGAAGGAGGTAATTGGGAAGTTTGTGAGCTTTGAGTTGATGATCCAAGGCTCCAAACACATCATCGACTTGGAGCAAGGCGGCACCTCCACACCCGAGGTGCAACCCATCGCATTCAAAGCGACAAAAGAAAAGAAAGAAGAGTCTACATCAAGTAGGCTCCCCATCGATGCCTCCAAGCTCGACAATGAGGAGATGGCGCTCATCATCAAGAGCTTTCGCCAAATCCTCAAGCGAAGGAGGGGGAAGGACTACAAACCCTGCTCCAAGAGGGTGTGCTACAAGTGTGGTAAGCCCGGTCATTTTATCGCTAAATGCCCAATGTCTAGTGATAGTCACAGGGACAACGACAAGAGGGGGAAAAAGGAGAAGAAGAGGTACTACAAGAAGAAGGGCGGCGATGCCCATGTGTGTCGGGAATGGGACTCCGATGAGAGCTTTACCGACTCCTCCTCCGACGAGGATGCTACCAACATCGTCGTCAACAAGGGCCTCCTCTTCGCGAATGTCGGCCACAAATGCTTCATGGCAAAGGACGGCAAAAAGAAGAAGGTACAATCTAGAACCACCCGCAAGTATACTACATCTAGTGATGAGGGTAGTTCTAGTGATGATGAAGATGATCTGCTTACTCTTTTTGCCAACTACATGCAACAAAAAAACAAATTAAATGAATTGATAGGTGCCATTCATGAGAAGGATGAAATTTTGGATAGCCAAGAGGAATTCCTTATTAAAGAAAACAAAAAGCATGTTAAAGTAAAAAATGCTTATGCTCAGGAAGTAGAGAAAAATGAAAACTTGACTAAGGAGCTTAGCATTTGCCATGATTCAATTACCAATCTTAGAAATGAGAATGCTAGTTTAAATGCTAAGATTGACAAATTGAATGAATCAATTTCTAGCCTTAGGACCAAAAATGATAGTTTAATTTCCAAGGCTAGAGATTTAAATGTTTGCAATGATTCTATTTCCTGTCTTAGAGATGAGAATGCAATATTACATGCTAAGATAGATGAATTAAATGCTTGCAAACTCTCTACATCTACTATTGATCATGTTACTATTTGTACTAGATGTAGAGATGTAATATTGATGCTATAAATGATCACCTTGCTTTAATTAAGAAACAAAATGATCGTATAGCTCAATTAACTGCTGAAATCAATGAGCATGAAATTGAAAATGAAAAATTTAAATTTGCTAGAAGCATGCTCTATAAGGGAGACGCCCTGGCATTAAGGATGGCATTGGTTTCCAACACGGAAGCAATGTCAAGCTTAATGTAATACCCCTGGTGTTACTGCCACTAAAACTTGAGCATAACATCATAAGCATTGGCATATCATGTGATTATTACACTTAGAGTACATTCACTAGGCAAAAAGTTCAAACAAGTTGTATTGATGTGACATGTTATAAGTGAAACCCTAGGGTACAGTGCTTAACCCTAGATTGGGCTTAAAAGAGTAAACAAAGCTTAACTAAAATAAAACTTCAAAACTTAGTTAAAATGATCATGAAATTTCACCAGGAATGGACTTAAGTAGCATCCAAACCCTAAAAGTACCAAAAACCCTAAATAGAACCCTGGAAAACCCTAGACTAAAACCCTAGGGGGCTAAGTGCAAAACTAGTGCACTTTTGGGACTAAAGTGCAAGAACCAAGGCATTAGGGTACCTTAAGTCATATGGTTCACATATTTGGGGATTCCCAAGTCAAAGGATGTGAATTGGACTTATTTGCAAAAAGCACCACTTAAACCCTATGGAGTTAAGTCTGATTTTCAGTGCACTTGGCTCAACTTTGTAGCCCTATATCTTCCAAATTATAAAGTTTTTGCCCTAGGTCAACACATCAAGTTTGTAGAGCTATGTAAGGAGAATAACTTTGCTATAGAGATCATGCCTTGGTACCATGAAGTATTTTGAGATAAATGTGCCCAAAGTTGGGCTGTCAGTTTGTCTAAAACCTGAATTATGGTATTCAGTGGCATAGGACGAACTTTGGGGGCCATTTTTAAGATGATCACATCGATGTTTGAGCATGATTACCACATTCGGTTTATAGCTGGGTCATAGGGCTACAGGTTTGCTACAAACGGATTAGTAAGTTCTTATGCAAAAATTCAAGATTTTGGCGTCACAAATATGACTGTCAGACTGACTAAAGGAGATCGTGATGGTACAATAACCAAAAACAATCCACAGATTCAGTGAGCTGGCCGTCGGTGACCCTTCGCCGGGATTAGTGCTGCTCGCCGCGATTCGTGCGTCTGGGCTATGGATTGAGTTCGCCAGGAAAAGATCTCGTCGCGGATGGGTTCAAGCTACTATGGCCACGCTGTCCCTCGGTTCCCCACGCCGGCGACGTGGCCTTACGGCCGTCACCGGAATCCGCGATATTCACCGCGGCTGCGCCATGCCTCCAGCCTTTAACCGCACCACCGTGACTCATGTTAGCCATCCGATCATCGCCGGTGAGTCCGCCATGGTATTCTCCATGAATCAACTGCGTCAGTAGCCTTCTTCCTCTCTGGCCGCCGCACGTCTCTCCTCAAATTCACGAGCCACCGCCCCCAAGTCCTATAAATTGAGCACACTGTGAGCTCCGTAGGGTAATCACCCATCCATAGCACCAACGCTTGTCTTCAATTGTCCACCAGAGACCGTGAATCGCTCATTTCCCCCAATCTGTGTTTCCGCCACCGCAAAAGAGCCCTCGCCGTGGCCAGCGCATCTCAGGTCCGTTCATGTCCTCTGAGACCCCGTTTCGGTGTCCTTGGATGCTTCGGATACTCTCTGACCCATCCAATTGAGCTAGAGTCCCTAGGATCGCCGGGAACATGTTTGAATGTCCGCGATGCCCGCTGTCACCGTGGACAGAGTAGGTTAGATCGCCGTTTGTGAAATTAGTTGGGGGGAAATGTTGGTTAGGGCTTGAATTCGGTCTCTGCCAAAGTAGAACACCAGTCATCAAGTATTCTAGCCGGTACAAGCTCGCCGGAGCTCGGCCTTGTGCCGTTCACCGTCGTGGACTTCGGTCTGTAAAGAAATAGAAGCGCATGGGTATTTTTGTAACGTGTCAGTGAGACATAAGAATAGTACCGTGACCCTTTTCCAGTTATTCAAATCAAGAAGGGCATTTTTGCAAAACCAGCAGTGCGGGCGCGCGTGGGCGCACTTCTGCCTGTTGGTGGGCCGACTTGGGCCAATTAGGTCCAGCACTGTTCCTGTCTTTTTCTTTTTCCTTTTCTGTTAGAGCTAAATAAATTCTAGAAAATTACAGAAAAATGCTAAAAATACCAAACTAATTTCCTATAGTATTTAATAAAAATAGTTTCATGATTTTTAGTTTCAATAGGGAATTTTGGGACATTTAAAACAGCCAAAAACCATATTTCTGGAATTTTAGAGAGTAATTAATAATCCCAAAATTCACCAAACTTTTTAGGTAAACTTTAAATAATATTTAAAAGCCTTGGGTAAAATTTGGTATGTTTTGGACCATGTTTGATACTTAGAACCCAAAACCCTAGCCCCCTGCCCTATGAACTTCACTATAGACTCCGAAAACCCTAGTTTCTCGGAGATCCGTGAAGGAAAGTTATATTCAAGACATTAGATAATAAACTTTTATTCTCTAGAAAACAAAATGTTTTGTTTTCACAAAAGATGATGCTTCAAAGTGGGTGGGATGTTTTTGAAAATAAACTTGATGGTGGATCCATCATGGCCATGATGGGTTCAACATCGAAAAAGTTGTACCTCTGCCAGGTACCAAACTTTGGGTTGAAATGATAAAGCTGAGACCGGGCGGGTGACTTGCACGAGAAGAGAGTCTCGGTGTAGTGTCTCCGTCTGAGTCGATTAAGGACCATGTCGATGTAGGCCTGCTGACCGAGGACCCTTTATCTGGTCACATGCCTCGTCATGGGTAAGCTTTGCCTCGGGCAGACTAATACCAGAATAAGATAACACGCAATGGGAGTGGAGAGATGGCGAGAGTAGTGTGTACCCTCCGTGTAAGAGGCTGGACGGTTGTGTATCTGTGCTCTCGGTTGGCGTGAACCTGATCTGGTCTTAAGAACCCCGGTGGCGAGTTGACATATGCAAGGGTTAAGTGCTACATATGTCGTGTGATTGGAGATCCTCAGCTGAGTATAATCGATTCGGATCGCCGTAACTTCATGGACATGAAGACTTGGTCACTGACTTACATGTAGCATTCCAGTGAATAAGAAGGGTTGATAAGAAATTGGCTAGTATAGGTCAAGTGATTGAACTAGGGTAGAAAGAACTCTAGATGCAGGTAACTTTACCTAACCTGACAAGTAAAACTAGATTTTTAAAGATCTACTATTAGTAAGCATTTCTGCAAACAGAGTCATTGATTATTGATAAGCCTTACCTTGACTCCCTTAAAGCCAACATATCCTTGAGAGTCTTTTATTTGATGGGTAAGACTTGTGAAAGTACATTTCATATTCAGGGTTTTGTCCCATGTTGTTTTAGGTGAAGAAGCAGCAAACTTTTGTTGCTTCTGTTCCAAGGTGGTACCAAAAGAAGAGAATCAAGACTAAAGCTGCGGGAGGAAAGGTCCTCCATTAAGAAAAACTTTTTACTGCTTATTCGGGAGGGGTTTTTGCCTCCCAGGTTGTGTAATAATAATACTCAGCACTCATATATTTTGTTCTGGTCTGTAACTATATAACTCAGCCTTACTTTTCAATAAAGTAAGTTATTGTAACTGCTTTCGCATTTTCGTACCTCCGATGTATTGTAATATCTGTGTGACGGGTGAAACGCTCTTAGGGAAGGTAAGGAATTCAGATACCGAACTTGTCAAGTGATCAGGTGCACCTGCAGGGTTGTCTGAGGTCCGTTGGACAAGGACAACTGTAGGTGGGCCTAATGACTTGGGAGGTTCTGTCACAGCTGGTATCGGAGCGAAGCCCATCTCTGCAGATATTATGAGACATTTTCATAAAGAATTTTCAAAGACTTATCTAGAAAATTTCTTTCCTTCTTATCCAATCACCTTCTGAGGTACTTATTTTAAAGACCAGATAGTAGAGTGCAATGTATAGAAGGTGTGAATCAACTAAGGTTGATTCTGTAATTATACATGCATCATATTAAAAACTATGCTAATAAGATTTTCCGCCTCATGGAGATATGCCGTCGCGCACAAGAAAAACTGCGCGCAAGTCTACCGGACCGATTGGCGTACCCCGCCATCAACTAGCTCCAAGGCATGAAGACAGTAGTAGTGGTAGCAATGATCCAATCGGAGATAGCTCAAATAGAACATCTTCGAATAGAGCTCCATCACAAGAATGATATATGGGTCGAGGATGGTGAGCGAATAAATGAATTAAGAGCTGACATCCGCCACCTGCAAGACCAACTTGATGAACGAGATCTAGCGCTCGATTGGCTGTTAACTCTCGTTCACTTGCTTGGGCCAAGGAAGCCAAAGCTCGAGCCTGTGTGGAGGAGCTTAGCACAGCCGTGGACAACTTGCAGGTTTACTGTAATACACTCCTTGAGGAAGTTCATGTATTGTATTCACAACTGCACCCTAACGTACCTGCGGATCCTGTCGAGATGGAAGCTGGACCTTCTGGAGCAGCAGGTGAAGCCCTTGGAGGGGAACTAGACCTTTTCAGGCCTCCTCCTTCCATGAATCTGGTCGACGAATGGTCTCCTACACCCGACAGCGAGGCTACCAAAAGTGATAAGAAGCTAGAGTAGTGTAGTATAGAAGTAGTGATAATGTGTAATAGGAAATGTAATCCTGTTGTAAATTCGAGTCTGTATCATTACCCTTTTAAGTAATATAAAATGGATGGTTTGCTTTGGCATATTATATTTTTCCAAATGTTCTTTGCCTCAGATGCCGTCCAAGACTCGTGCACAGGATGGTGCAGGAACCTCCCGTGGGAGGGAAGCAACTCCTAATCCACCCCCAGTACCTGCAACATTAGCTGAGGCCATGGCTGCTTTAGTTAATGCCACGGCCGACAACACCCACTTTCTGCGAGAAATGGCAGGACAACAAATGCAACAGCAAGGCGGGCGGGCGTATCCGCAAGGACCCCGCGAAACTTCATATCTGGATTTCTCATAAACACGTCCCCCATTATTTGTCAAGGCGGAATATCCTCTTGAAGCAGATGAGTGGATCCAGGTTATCGAACAAAAGTTCGGGCTTCTCCAATGTACGGAGACTCAAGCCCTTGTTTGCGGTGCAACAGATGCGAGGCCCTGCCAGCACCTGGTGGGGAAATTATGTAGCCGTTCAGCCGGCCGGCCATCAAATTACATGGGACGAGTTCAAACTGGCTTTCCGGGAGCACTATATTCCTGAAGGGGTGCTCCATATGAAATAGGAGGAATTTATGAAGCTCAAACAAGGTGGGGATACTTTCACTCAGTATCTCAACAAATTCAACCACTTGTCCCAATATGCCATCAATCAAGTCAACAATGATTTAAAGAAGAAAAATTGCTTCATGAGAGGCCTTAATGACCGAATGCAACGAAAGATGGCCACCTGCATTGATCTTTCTTACGGAAGGGCTATTAGCACGGTGCTGGCAGTTGAAGCCAAATATGCTGGCCTTGGAAAATCAAAGGGCTATGGAGGCGACCGGCCCAATCAGGGGCCTGAGAAAAGACAAAGGTTGGTAATCCGACCTTTTAATTAGAATCGTTCTTCACCACGTCCACCCTCCTACCCCTTCAAACAACCGATTTTTATCCGTCCTGCCACTGCCCCCACCTCAACAAATCAGTCGGGTGCCCCTGGTACTCATTTCCCCGCTCTCCCAAGCTCTTCAACAGGCTGCTTTAATTGTGGAAAGTCCGGACATTTTATCAAGGACTGTCCATACCCAAAGCAGAACCAATCAAATAATCAGCAGAGTTCTGGGAGTTCCACTCAAGGTAAGGGAAATGCGGCGAACAATACCGCGGGCAAAAATATAAGGAAAACTGGGCGGATTTATTATACTCTAGTGGCCACGACACCGGAAGGAGAACCGGTTATGATGGGTACGTTTCTTGTGGCCAATCACCCTGCAGTTATTCTTTTTGATTCTAGCGCTTCACATACATTCATAAGCAAGAAGTTTGTGGAGCAACATTGCATTTCATACAATGAATCAAGGGAAGGGTTTATAATTCATTCGCTTGGGGGTCAAATATTCACTAAGGAAGTGGCTTACCATGTGCCCGTAACATTGGCCGAACGGGACTTTCCTACAAACATGATTGTTCTAAAAGGCCAAGATATAGATGTAATTTTGGGCATGAATTGGTTAGCCCAGCATAAAGCAATCCTCAACTCTGATCTGAGAACCATCAGGTTGAGTTATGAACAAGAAGAGGTTCTCTTGTCCATCCCCGTAGCTATTCCAGCCAAACCGTGTGGCAAAGTATATGAAGCCATCATACCGGTGATCCAAGATATTCTGGTAGTATATGAATTCTCGGACGTCTTCCCGGAAGATCTGCCCGGATTGCCTCCAGAAAGAGATGTAGAATTTGTGATTGAGTTGAAGCCCGGTATGGCTCCTATTTCTAGAAGGTCGTACCGGATGCCTCCGAATGAACTAGCAAAACTCAAGACCCAATTACAAGATCTACTAGAGAAAGGATTCATCCGACCAAGTTCATCACCTTGGGGTTGTCCAGCCATCTTTGTCAAGAAGAAGGACCAAACACTATGGATGTGCGTGGATTATAGACCCCTTAATGAGGTCACCATCAAGAATAAGTACCCTCTTCCCCGGATTGGCATCCTATTTGATCAACTTACCGGAGCCCAGGTATTTTCCAAGATTGACCTTAGGTCGGGTTATCATCAGATCCATATCCGACCCGAAGATATACCTAAGACCGCATTCACTACGTGGTATGGATTATTTGAATATTTGGTTGTCTTTCGGACTAACAAATGCTCCTGCCCATTTCACATATCTTATGAACTCGGTATTCATGCCCGAGTTGGATAAATTCGTGGTGGTATTCATCGATGATATCTTGATATATTCTAAGGATGAAGAGGAGCATGCTCAACATTTGCGGATCGTATTAACGCACTTAAGGAAGCACCAATTATATGCTAAGTTCAGTATGTGCGCGTTCTGGCTGGAGGAGATCCAATTTCTGGGACATGTATTATCTGCCAAGGGGATTGCGGTGGATCCCAGCAAAGTCAAGGATATTTTGGAGTGGAAACCCCCAACCATTGTACATCAAGTCCGGAGTTTCCTTGGACTAGCTGGTTACTACCGTCGATTCATTCCAGATTTTTCCAAGCTTGTGAAACCAATCACAAGTTTATTGAAGAATGATACCAAATTTAATTGGTCTTTGAAATGTGATGAAGCCTTTAAGCAGCTGAAAGTATTATTGACCACTGCTCCGGTATTGGCTCAACTGGACATTGAAAAGCCCTTTGATGTGTATTGTGACGCATCAGGCAGTGGTCTCGGCTGTGTTCTAATGCAAGAAGGCCGAGTGATAGCCTACGCTTCAAGGCAGTTGCGCCGGCATGAGGAACATTATCCAACTCATGACCTGGAGTTAGCTGCTATGGTCATGCCCTAAAAATATGGCGTCATTATCTGCTGGGGAATATCTATCATATTTATACAGATCATAAAAGCTTGAAGTATATCTTTACCCAGTCAGAACTTAATATGAGACAAATGAGGTGGCTAGAGCTGATAAAGGATTATGAATTAGAGATTCACTATCACCCAGGCAAGGCTAATGTAGTGGCAGATGCGTTAAGTCAAAAGGCTTCCTGCCATTGTCTGACGATGAAGATTTTTGACATTACATTATGCCAAGAAATGGAGAAGTTGAACCTAGGAATGATACAACACGGAACTGCAAATCACTTGAAGCTTGAGTCAGTCCTCCTGCAAAGAATAATTGATGCACAAAAAAATGATGAGGGAATGAAACACATTCATGAGAAAATAGAGGTCGGTAAAGCCAACTGCTTCAGAAGAGATGATCAAGGTGTTGTATGGTTTAACAACCGCATAGTTGTGCCTAAGAATGAGGAGATTCGCCAGCAAATTCTAGATGAAGCACATCTTAGTCGCTATTCTATTCATCCCGGAAGCACTAAGATGTATCATGATCTAAAATAGCATTATTGGTGGACAAAGATGAAGATTGAAATCGCACGCTATGTGGCAAGATGTGACACTTGTAGACCTGTCAAGGCCATACACATGAAAGCTGCTGGTCCATTACAATCCCTACCTATACCAACATGGAAATGGGAGGATATAAGCATGGACTTTATTGTGGGATTGCCTAGGACAGCAAAAGGGTATGATTCTATTTAGGTTATAGTTGATTGACTTACCAAGATAGCCCATTTTCTGCCAGTCAAGACAGATCACCCGGTTGCTGTCTATGCCCAATTATACATTGCTCGTATTCTTAGTCTGCATGGGTTCTGAAGAAAATAGTGTCGGATCGTGGACCGCAATTTGTAGCCAAGTTTTGGGAAGCACTTCATAAATCCCTTGGTACCAAGTTGCTTCATAGTTCGGCCTACCGTCCCCAAACCAGTGGGCAGACTGAGAGGGTAAATCAGATACTTGAAGATATGTTGCAAGCATGTGTTTTGGAATTCCCACAGAAATGGGATGATTTTTTACCATTAGCGGAGTTCTCATATAATAATAGCTATCAAGAAAGAATTAAGATGGCACCCTTCCAAGCTTTATATGGACGACGATGTCGTACTCCGTTAAACTGGTCTGAACCAGGTGAAAGAAATTTTTCAGACCTGATATGGTAAAAGAAACAAAAGAGAAAGTTCAATGAATAATTCATAATTTGAAGGAAGCCCAAGCCCGACAGAAGAGTTACGCAGACAAACGCCGGAGACCCTTGTACTTTCTAGTTGGAGATTATGTCTACCTGAAAGTTTCACCAATGAAGGGTGTATCATGTTTCGGGGTAAAAGGGAAGCTTGTACCCCGGTATATTGGTCCTTTTCCTATTCTTGAACAATGTGGACCATTAGCATACCGACTTTAGTTACCCGAAACATTGTCTGCTGTGCATAATGTGTTCCACGTGTCTCAATTGAAGAAATGTCTTTGGATTCCCGATCGAACCATTTAAGTAATGGATGTTGCCTTAGAACCAGACTTGACATATTCAGAACATCCTATTTGAGTCTTGGATCAAAAGGACAACATTACCCGAAGAAAAACTCTCAAGTTTTACAAGATACAGTGGAACCAACATTCAGAAGATGAGGCTACATGGGAAACTCAAGACTTTTTAGAAAAGAATTTCCCAGGCTTTTTAGCCTCATGCAATTTGTAAAGTATGTACATTTGTTGTAAAAAAGGAATGAGCCCCATACCACCTATGGCTTGTACAAAAAAATAAGGAAATAAAGATATGTCGCGTTTCGTTTTCCATTACTTGCCCTAGGACTTTTAATCTCGAGACGAGACTCTTTTATGGGGGGAAGGATGTAACACCCCTGGTGTTACTGCCACTAAAACTTGAGCATAACATCATAAGCATTGACATATCATGTGATTGTTACACTTAGAATACATTCACTAGGCAAAAAGTTCAAACAAGTTGTATTGATGTGACATGTTATAAGTGAAACCCTAGGGTACAGTGCTTAACCCTAGATTGGGCTTAAAAGAGTAAACAAAGCTTAACAAAAAGAAAACTTCAAAACTTAGTTAAAATGATCATGAAATGTCACCAGGAATGGACTTAAGTAGCATCCAAACCCTAAAAGTACCAAAAACCCTAAATAGAACCCTGGAAAACCCTAGACTAAAACCCTAGGGGGCTAAGTGCAAAACTAGTGCACTTTTGGGACTAAAGTGCAAGAACCAAGGCATTAGGGTACCTTAAGTCATATGGTTCACATATTTGGGGATTCCCAAGTCAAAGGATGTGAATTGGACTTATTTGCAAAAAGCACCACTTAAACCCTATGGAGTTAAGTCTGATTTTCAGTGCACTTGGCTCAACTTTGTAGCCCTATATCTTCCAAATTATAAAGTTTTTTCCCTAGGTCAACACATCAAGTTTGTAGAGCTATGTAAGGAGAATAACTTTGCTATAGAGATCATGCCTTGGTACCATGAAGTATTTTGAGATAAATGTGCCCAAAGTTGGGCTGTGAGTCTGTCTAAAACCTGAATTATGGTATTCAGTGGCATAGGATAAACTTTGGGGGCCATTTTGAAGATGATCCTGTGGATGTTTGAGCATGATTACCACATTCGGTTTATAGCTAGATCATAGGGCTACAGGTTTGCTACAAACGGATTAGTAAGTTCTTATGCGAAAATTCAAGATTTTGGCGTCACAAATATGTCTGTCAGACTGACTGAAGGAGATCGTGATGGTACAGTAACCAAAAACAATCCGCAGATTTAGTGAGCTGGCTGCCGGTGACCCTTCGCCGGGATTAGTGCTGCTCGCCGTGATTCGTGTGTCTGGGTTGTGGATTGAGTTCGCAGGGAAAAGATCTCATCACGGATGGGTTCAAGCTACTGTGGCCACGCTGTCCCTCGGTTCCCCGCGTTGGTGACGTGGCCTTACAGCCGTCACCGGAATCTGTTATATTCACCGCGGTTGCGCCACGCCTCTAGCCTTTAACCGCACCGCCGTGACTCATGTTAGCCATCCGATCATCGCCGGTGAGTCCGCCACAGTATTCTCCACGAATCAACTGCGTCAGTAGCCTTCTTCCTCTGCGGTCGCCGCACGTCTCTCCTCAAATTCACGAGCCACCGCCCCCAAGTCCTATAAATTGAGCACACTGTGAGCTCCTTAGGGTAATCACCCATCCATATCACCAACGCTTGTCTTCAATTGTCCACTAGAGACCGTGAATCGCTCATTTCCCCCAATTTGTGTTTCCGCCACCGCAAAAGAGCCCTCGTCGTGGCCAGCGCATCTCAGGTCCGTTCATGTCCTCTGAGTCCTCGTTTCAGTGTCCTTGGATGCTCCGGATACTCTCTAACCCATCCAATTGAGCTAGAGTCCCTAGGATCGCCGGGAACACGTTTGAATGTCCGCGATGCCCGCTGTCACCATGGACAGAGTAGGTTAGATCGTCGTTTGTGAAATTAGTTGGGGGGAAACATTGGTTAGGGCTTGAATTTGGTCTCTACCAAAGTAGAACACTAGTCATCAAGTATTCTAGCTGGTACAAGCTCGCCGAAGCTCGGCCCTGTGCCGTTCGCCGTCGTGGACTTCGGTCTGTAAAGAAATAGAAGCGTAGGGGTATTTTTGTAACGTGTCAGTGAGACATAAGAATAGTACCGTGACCCTTTTCCAGTTATTCAAATCAAGAAGGGCATTTTTGCAAAACCAGCAGCGCGAGCGCGCGCGGGCGCACTTCTTCCTGTTGGTGGGCCGACTTGGGCCAATTACGGTCCAACATTGTTCATGTCTTTTTCTTTTTCCTTTTCTGTTAGAGCTAAAGAAATTCTAGAAAATTACAGAAAAATGATAAAAATACCAAACCAATTTTTCTAGGCTTCTAATTTCCTATATTACTTAATAAAAATAGTTTCATGATTTTTAATTTCAATAGGGAATTTTGGGACATTTAAAACAGCCAAAAACCATATTTCTGGAATTTTAGAGAGTAATTAATAATCCCAAAATTCACCAAACTTTTTAGGTAAACTTTAAATAATATTTAAAAGCCTTGGGTAAAATTTGGTATGTTTTGGACCATGTTTGATACTTAGAACCCAAAACCCTAGCCCCCTGCCCTATGAACTTCACTATAGACTCCGAAAACCCTAGTTTCTCGGAGATCCGTGAAGGAAAGTTATATTCAAGACATTAGATAATAAACTTTTATTATATTTGCATCTTCATGAGCATTACATGAGCATTCATGATTATATATGGCTATATTTAGAAAACGAAGAGGAAATAGAAGTTGAAGAAGCAAGGACTTCACCACCACCACCTAAAGAACCTTATGCAGGCAACTGCTTTTATTTTGATATCTGTGGAGCAGAACCTGACTCACCAGTAACACAAGGCAAGCCCCAGTGCATTTGCCACCTCCTTGTTCCTTTTTAAAATCTTTCTCACTTGCTTGATGCATTAGGTGATAGGAGTTGTGTGCTAAACCAGTTCCTGCATTTCCTTCCTTGGATTTGATTACTTCTCCTTAAATCCCTGTTTACAAAAGGTTTTTCTTATGCTTAGCTTTGCTCTAGAAAACAAAATATTTTGTTTTCACAAAACATGATGCTTCAAAGTGGGTGGGATGTTTTCGAAAATAAAACTTGATGGTGGATCCATCATGGCCATGATGGGTTCAACATCGGAAAAGATGTACCTCTGCCAGGTACCAAACTTTGGGTTGAAATGACAAAGCTGAGACCGGGAGGGTGACTTGCACGAGAAGAGAGTCTCAGTGTAGTGTCTCCGTCTGAGTCGATTAAGGACCGTGTCGATGTAGGCCTGCTGACCCAGGATCCTTTAACTGGTCACATGCCTCGTCATAGGTAAGCTTTGCCTCGGGCAGACTAATACCAGAATAAGATAACACGCAATGGGAGTGGAGAGATGGCGAGATGTCACACCCGGGTTTCGGGGCACCAAGACCCGGGCGTGAACATAATCACCAGGTGTGCTGGGACCAAGTCTCACACATATGATGAATCATGGCACAGGATCGAATGTCACATCTTTACTACTTAACAGGAATTCTATACAAAATAAATAATTACATTATAAGGAGACAACGGTCCAGCAACCTAAAGTTGACTGGGAGACGGCGACCTAGAGCTCTCACGAACTCGACACAGCATCCTCCATGTGCATCATCCTGCGGTACCTGTCCTTGACCTGTGGGGGGTGTGAGACAGCAAGAGTGAGCTCACATACGTTCATAGCTCAACAAGTTGTGGGGAATAATGTGCATGAACTCGCCAAAGGTGGGAGCTCACGTAAAGTGTAAGGCTTACCGAAGGAGATGGTTAGAGCTGAGCATTGCTTTTAAAGTTGGTCAAAATTTTATTAGCAATTACTAAGTATAAGTAAATACCAACCCAATTAAGTAGTAGAACAAAAGTAACAACATCACCTGTGATGCAATGCATATGACAAATTGAATTTAGTTCCATAAATTAATCATGTAAGGGTCCGAGCTGTTCATGACCGTGAGCACGGCTAGTATACCAGTTTTACACTCTGCAGAGGTTGCGCATCTTTACCCACAAGTCATGTTACCCATCTGCCAAGGGATCGCAACTTCTCATACACCTCTACCAAGGAGGCGAGACAGGGTAACACTACGAGGCCTTTACAAAGTTCCACTAGCTTCAGAAAACCCGCTACAGTTTATAGGAAGCTCCAATGCAGGGACCCCTCGCATGACCGACATCGCAGCAAAATCATCCCAAGGGCCTCCCTACACTGACCACTCCCCTACTGCCCTTGCCCCTTTCAGGTAAGGTAGTCTTCCACTAGCTTTCCTAATTAATCAGCCAAGGGCGTCCCATTAAACCCTTGTGGTAGCACTGTTTTCCCGAGTGGTCGCTCCATGTTCCAATTAACATAATGATCTTATCATGAACAGTAATAATAAACAGATAATAAAAGTATGATCATGAATAATATATATCTCTATACCCAAAACCACATAAAGCACTAGCAAGTACTACCCAAAAAGTTCAATGGTAAATAAGGTATAAAGATAGACAAACTAGGGTAACCTATTGGGTCCCATCAAAATTAACCTATGCAGATCATTATGATTAATCAGAACATGGCTGGGTAAAAAGAAGTGATCAAGGGCACAACTTGCCTGGGACTTGAGATTCTAGGTACCAACTTGCTCTACAGATGACACATGTCCTCACTGCTAAACGTAGCAATACAGGCAAACATGTATAGGCAAAATTAACATTACACCAAACATAAGAATAAACTGTGTAATAATAATCTATGTGTCGTAACGAGATCGTGGAAACAAGAATCACTAAATTCGGAGTTATGGTTATTAAGTTATGGATTTTCGAAGTTTTAAGTGTTGGATAAAAATAAACTAAGTACATAATTTCAAATCAAAATTTCATAGCAACATGAGGTTACTAGATGATCAAAAATATTAAAATGAATTTAATGCAACTGGAATGGATTAAAAAGGAGCTAAGATGAATTTTCTATGAATTATATAAGTTCTGGAATTATTTTGGCACTAGAAATCCACTTTCTAAATTATTTTTCCTATTTTCACAGAGTTCTGGACTGTGCACACAATAACTAGGGAGTTCGGGGGGTCAATTTGGAAATTCCAGGGCACATCGACAATTATTATGCCCTTCCCATGGACGATGGGTTATTTTGAGAAAAATGAGGGTCTCTTTAGCAAATTGTCCAAGACGAAGGGGTATCCGGTCATCAGGGTCGATGGATCGTGCATCAACGGCTGGGATTATATCCTGACCATCCCCAAGCGGTACGCTTTGATAGCCATCAGATCAGGATCTGACCACCAAGGTTTTATGAGACCAAAACCGCTCACCACCCTCCGATCGACGATCCATGATCGCGAAGCCCGCCGACCGAACCGGTATGCATGGCGCGATCATAGCCGTTGGTGACCAGATCAACGGACAAAGCGCTTCTTCCCCAGTCGAGTCTGACGACAGCAGCGCTGCCCGGCCTGCACGGCGGAATCCCACCGGAGCACGACGTTCCGGGGCCCCCGATGCATGGTTTCCGCCCCTATTTGCGTAAATACGATGGGAAGGACAGGGCAAAGTGATTCAATTGGTTATTTACCTTCTGTTATGCGATCACGCCCCCAATTTGCGGTGCTCAGCGGCAACACCATGGAGGCCGAAAATCCATCAAGAAATTACCCGGACTCCGGCCACAATTCCACCCGACGAAGCCATGCCTACATCCAGTGAGCACCCTCAAATCCACCCGGCCACCACACAGGGGAAATAGTTCATTAGTGTAGGCGCGGGTCGGCGACGGCTTGGATGTCCTCTATTGCTTGCTCTGTTCGTTCTGCGGATAGCTGGGGACTCGGCTTTTATGGCCCCAGGAGCCCGTGAGGTTGTGTAGCAGGTGGAGGAGGCGGTTGCAACAGCCACCAAGATCACCGGAGGGGGTTGTTAAGCTTCGCGCAGATCTAGCTCAGACTTCTGTTCACAGCCAAACCAACCCAGCGGAGACGAGGCACCTAACAGTGAGGGCCCACGCGTCAGCGTTCAAGTGCACAGCAGAAGTATGGAGAATGACCCATCGGGTCCACTGGTCGGTCAGTGTGAAGTGACGAGGGTGGAGTGGGCCGAGCGCGCGCATGGTAGTGGGCCGAGCGGAGATGAGTAGAGATGGGCCAAGGGAAATTTCGGCCCAGGGTAAGGTTTGCTCTTTTTTGTTTTTCTTTTTATGATTTCTTTTTCAAACTTTCAATTCATATTTTGAATTTCAAACACGATTAATCTTTGAATTTCAATCATAATTCTAATGTGGACAAAAATCCTATCTTCATATTTATTATTATTGTTATTAGTAGTATTTTTATTTATCTTCCTCCTCACCATTTAATTCTAAAAGAATTAAATGATTATCATAATTACCTTTCTCAAACTCTTTCCTATATATATATATATATATATATATATATATATATATATATAATTTGAGGTCAAATTTAAATTATATTTTTAATAAAAGGAATCACTCAAAATTATTAGCAAGAAATCAACCTCACTTTATATATTTGTTGGACACTTAACTAATTTAGTATTCTCAATTGATTATGAAGAGAAAAAGGTCCTAATAAATTCCGAGGGTTTCTAAAATTCCAGAACCACTATCATAACTATTCTTATTTTTTATTTTATTATTTTATAATATACTTCTTTTTCTTCTACCAATTTTTGGACTTTACAAATCCTACCCCCTTACAGAAATCTCGTCCTCGAGATTTGTAAGAAAAGGGATACAGAAGGATTGGTTTGTAATTCAGTTTTTTTTCAATAATCGGTTCAAAAATCGAGAGTCTCATCTTTTTTTTTAATAGTCAATAGTGGGTGATTGGCAGAGCATAAGTATCCAGCCACTTATTATGTAGGATATAAGAGATCGATAGTTTAGGGCAAGAATAGCCAGGGGTAAGAAAATTTATGGTGAGGAAGAACTCCGTGTTGGGTGGTAATGCATCTGAAGATTGAGTTTGACTTCTCTCTTTCCTTGACGAGGTTGATCTTTTCTTTCCGGTCTTGGTCTCATTGATTCGAGGTTAATGTATATCAGCAGGGTTGGGGAGTATGGTTAAGATAGATATGGATGAGATGGACTACATGATGTAGGTCAAAAGTTTGTTTGATGTTAGGTGGGGATGGATAGATTATGCAATCCATCATGACACTATTGGTTGGGTTAGCTCTTATGCCCATGGTTGAGTTGGTCTATCGTTTTTTATTTAGTGCAGAGTGAACTAAGATAAAACATGTTGATAGGGTCTAATCTATTTCACAAGTATTAACTTATCCATTAAGTAATTCACTTTAGATTGGACCATATTAGATTAAATGGGATCTAGATTAGATCGGTATAACTAGGTTAGACTAGATAATATCTAATTACTTTGGATTAGATCATGGTTGTTACACTAGTGCGGGATAAATATGCTTATGGGCAAGATGAATCCATAAGACTAAGGTAGAATCTTTTGAGGTCAGTTAGATCTATTAGGATAAAATAAAATCTTTTCAGGATAAGATGAATCTATTAAAGTAATAGAGTATTGTCGGGGACCATAATTAGGGGTACCCTCAAGACGCCTAATTCTCAGCTGGTAACCCCCATCAGCATAAAGCTGCAAAGGCCTGATGGGTTTGATTAAGTCAGGGATCAGTCCATACGAGTGACTTGACCACGTCACGCCCGAGCCTAGCCTCGGGCGAGGGCAGCCGACCCTAAGATGACTCCGTCTCGCCTGAGGCCTCCTCTTTCACGGCAGACGCATCTCCGGCTCGCCCTAGGCCCCGCCTTCGATAAGAAGAAACCCTGACTAAATCACCGCGCCAACCAACCGAGTCACCGGGGCGTTTAACGCAAAAGGTAAGACCAACAGGCGACCAGACTTCGCCAGAGGTGCCATAGGAGACTCCGCCCGACCCAGGGCTCGGACTCGGGCTAAGGCCCCGGAAGACGGCGAACTCCGCTCCGCCCGACCCCAGGGCTCGGACTCGGGCTAAGGCCCCGGAAGACGGCGAACTCCGCTCCGCCCGACCCAGGGCTCGGACTCGGGCTAAGGCCCCGGAAGACGGCGAACTCCGCTCCGCCCAACCCCAGGGCTCGGACTCGGGCTAAGGCCCCGGAAGACGGCGAACTCCGCTCCGCCCGACCCAGGGCTCGGACTCGGGCTAAGGCCCCGGAAGACGGCGAACTCCGCTCCGCCCGACCCCAGGGCTCGGACTTGGGCTAAGGCCCCGGAAGACGGCGACCTCCGCCTCGCCCGACCCAGGGCTCGGACTCCGCCTCGGCCTCTGCCGAGTGATCTCCACCTCGCCCGACCCAGGGCTCGGACTCTGTCTCTGTCTTGCAGGACGGACTCGACCTCGGCTTCGGAGGAGCCTCCACGACGCCCGACCTAGGACACGAGACCGCCACATCAACAGGGAGCGTCATCATCACCCTGCCCCGAGCCGACTTGGGTCGCAGAGAACAAGACCGGCGTCCCATCTGGCCAGCCACGCCAGATAGGCAAATCATGGCGCCCCGCTAGACCATGACGACGGCGGCTCCCAGCTCCCTTACGAAAGCAGGAGAACGTCAGCAAGGACCCAGCCACCTCGACAGCTGTCCCCCCGTCCGGCTCCGTTACTCCTCCAACAGCCACGACGCCATACCAACAGGGTGCCAAGATCTCTCCGGCTGCCACCTGGGCATGTACATAGGGCGCTAGCTCTCCCTCGCTAGACACGTAGCACCTTGCTACACCCCCATCTTGTACACCTGGACCCTCTCCTTACGGCTATAAAAGGAAGGGCCAGGGCCTTCTTAGAGAAGGTTGGCCTCGCGGGGACGAAGGGCAGGGGCAGGCGCTCTCTCGGGGCCGCTCACTCCCCTCACCTCGCGCGGACGCTTGTAACCCCCTACTGCAAGCGCACCCGACCTGGGCGCGGGACGAACACGAAGGCCGTGGGAATTTCTCCGACTCCCCCACGATCCGGCTCCGGCCACCGACCACTCTCTCTCCGTTCCCCCCTTCGCGCTCGCTCCACGCGCTCGACCCATCTGGGCTGGGGCACGCGGCACTCTCACTCGTCGGCTCGAGGACCCCCCGGTCTCGGAACGCCGACAGTTGGCGCGCCAGGTAGGGGCCTGCTGCGTGTTGACGTTCGATTTCCCGTCGAGCTCCAGATGGGCAGTCTCCAACAACCTCTTCAACCCGGGACGGTGCTCCGTTTCGGGAACCTCGAGTTCATGTCTCTCGATGGCGACTACGACATGATACTCCTTCCACCGCCGCGCGACGGCGACATTGATGGCGGACAGCCCGCCCGCCGGCGGCGGAACCGACGACGTCTTTCCCGCGTGGGGGAAGGACAACTTTCGAGCTCGCCCCATCCTCTCCCTCGCCATCAGAGGAGGAGGAGGCGGGGCAACCGGGGCCGAGCGGGAGATCGCGCTCCGACGGCTGTCGGGCAAATCGACATCCCCGGCGCCTCGACGGAGGACACGCCAAGCGTCGCCCTCGCGTTCAAGGCAGACGCGAGCGCCATCCCCCCGCAACACGTCGACTCCGAGCAAGTGGACGACGCCAGCACGCTCACGGAGGGCCTGCAGGACGTCGCCCTCGTACCCAAGACGACGACGCGGTCGGCCCCCGACGTGACTTCATCGCTCCTCGTCGACAAAAAGGTACCGACTGCCACCCATCTTTCGTCATTTCGACTCGGCCTCAGCCCGCCTGGCGATCTCGCTTTGGCGGGCGCTCACATTGAGGCGAGTGCAACCTCTCTGGGGTTTCGTGTGCGGTCGCCTTGGGACCGATTGACGGGTGTCTCGACCTACGGACCCTCTGGGTCCGAGGAAGATGACGACCCCAGCATCTGCTGGGATTTCTCCGGATCTGGCAACCCTAGTGCCATGCGGGACTTCATGACCGCATGTGACTACTGCCTTTCCGACTGTTCCGACGGCAGCTGCAGCCTTGGCGACAAGGACTGCGGCCCGAGCCGCGAATGTTTCCACATTGAGCTGGGGGATCCCTCCGGAGGCGGCTGTCTCGGCCTACCGGAGGATGGTGATCCCCCTAGGCCAGCGCCTCGCGCCGACATCCCGCGGGAGCTAGCTGTGGTCCCCGTTCCGGCGGGGGGTCACGACCCACAGCTCGAGCAAGTCCGCGGGGCGCAGGCCGGGCTCGATGAGGGAGCGGGAGCGCTCGAGGCGATCCGCCAGAACGTCGGGCAGGTCTGGGCGGGTCAGCCCCCGGCCGGAGAAATACGTCACTTGCCCCAGGGTCTCCAGCACCGCATCACCAACGATGCCAGGGCCAGACTGCCTCCCGCGTCCGGCGGAACCGGTCAGGACCTGGCAGCGGCAGCGATGCTCCTCCGCGCGATGCCGGAGTCATCAACCACCGAGGGTCGGCGAATCCAGGGAGAACTTAAGCATCTCCTGGAAGGCGCTGCGGCCCGGCGGGCCGAAAGCTCTGCCTCCCGAAGGCAGGGATACCCCTCGGAACCTCGTGCCGCGACTTCCCGACTCACGCGGGGAGCCTCGGTCTTCACTGGGCGCACGCGCAACACCGCGCCTGCGGCCCCAGGCCACCTCGGCGACGAGCACCCTCATCGTGACCGTCGGGCACGCCTCGACGAAAGAGTGCGCCGAGGCTACCACCCCAGGCGTGGGGGACGCTACGACAGCGGGGAGGATCGAAGTCCCTCGCCCGAACCGCCCGGTCCACAGGTCTTTAGCCGAGCCATTCGGCGGGCGCCGTTTCCGCCCCGATTCCGACCCCCGACTACTATCACGAAGTACTCGGGGGAGACGAGACCGGAATTGTGGCTTGCGGACTACCGCCTGGCCTGTCAACTGGGTGGGACGGACGATGACAACCTCATCATCCGAAACCTCCCCCTGTTTCTCTCCGACACCGCTCGTGCCTGGTTGGAGCACCTACCTCCGGGGCAGATTTCCAACAGGGAAGATTTGGTCCAGGCTTTCGCCGGAAACTTCCAGGGCACGTACGTGCGCCCCGGGAATTCCTGGGACCTCCGAAGCTGTCGGCAACTGCCGGGAGAGTCTCTCCGAGACTACATCCGGCGGTTCTCGAAGCAGCGCACCGAGCTGCCCAACATCACCGACTCTGATGTCATCGGCGCGTTCCTCGCCGGCACCACCTGCCGCGACCTGGTGAGCAAGTTGGGTCGCAAGACCCCCACCAGGGCGAGCGAGCTGATGGACATCGCCACCAAGTTCGCCTCCGGCCAGGAGGCGGTAGAGGCCATCTTCCGAAAGGACAAGCAGCCCCAGGGCCGCCCGTCGGAAGATGCTCCCGAGGCGTCTGCTCCGCGCAGCGCCAAGAAGAAAGGCAGGAGGAAGTCGCAAGCGAAACGCGATGTTCCCGATGCGGATCTTGTCGCCGCCGCCGAGCGCAAGAACCCTCGGAAGCCCCCCGGGAGCGCTAACCTCTTCGACAAGGCACTCAAGGAGACGTGCCCCTACCATCAGGGGCCCGTCAAGCACACCCTCGAAGAGTGTGTTATGCTTCGGCGCCACTTCCACAGGGCCGGGCTGCCCGCAGAGGCTGACAGGGCCCACGACGACGACAAAAGGGAGGATCGCCAAGCAGGAGAGTTCCCGGAGGTCCGCGATTGCTTCATGATCTACGGAGGGCATGCGGCAAACGCCTCGGCTCGGCATCGTAAGCAAGAGCGTCGGGAGGTCTGCTCGGTCAAGGTGGCGGCACCAGTCTACCTAGACTGGTCCGACAAGCCCATCACCTTCGACCGGGACGACCACCCCGACCACGTGCCGAGCCCGGGGAAGTACCCGCTCGTCGTCGACCCCGTCATCGGCGACGTCAGGCTCACCAAGGTCCTGATGGATGGAGGCAGCTGCCTCAACATCATCTACGCCGAGACCCTCGGGCTCCTGCGCGTCGACCCGTCGTCCGTCCGAGCAGGCGCTGCGCCCTTCCACGGGATCATTCCCGGGAAGCGCGTCCAGCCCCTCGGACAGCTCGACCTCCCTGTCTGCTTCGGAACGCCCTCCAACTTCCGAAGGGAGACTTTGACGTTCGAAGTGGTCGGGTTCCGAGGAACCTACCACGCAGTGTTGGGAAGGCCATGCTACGCGAAGTTCATGGCCATCCCCAACTACACCTACCTGAAGCTCAAGATGCCGGGCCCCAATGGGGTCATCACCGTCGGCCCCACGTACAAACACGCATTCGAATGCGATGTGGAGTGCGTGGAGTACGCCGAGGCCCTCGCCGAGTCCGAGGCCCTCATAGCCGACCTGGAAAGCCTCTCCCGAGAGGTGCCGGATGTGAAGCGGCATGCCGGCAACCTCGAGCCAGCGGAGACGGTTAAGGCCGTCCCTCTCGACCCCAGCGGTGACACCTCCAAGCAGATCCGGATCGGTTCGGGGCTCGACCCCAAATAGGAAGCAGTGCTCGTCGACTTTCTCCGCGCAAACGCCGACGTTTTCGCGTGGAGTCCCTCGGACATGCCTGGCATACCGAGGGATGTCGCCGAGCACTCGCTGGATATTCGGGCCGGAGCCCGGCCGGTCAGACAGCCTCTGCGCCGATTCGACAAGGAAAGGCGCGGGGTGATAGGCGAGGAGGTCCACAAGCTGATGGCAGCGGGGTTCATTAAAGAGGTATTCCATCCCGAATGGCTTGCCAACCCTGTACTTGTGAGGAAAAAAGGGGGGAAGTGGCGGATGTGTGTGGACTACACTGGTCTCAACAAAGCATGTCCGAAGGTCCCCTACCCTCTACCTCGCATCGACCAAATTGTGGACTCCACCGCAGGGTGCGAAACCCTGTCTTTCCTCGATGCCTACTCAGGGTATCATCAAATCAAGATGAAAGAGTCCGACCAGCTCGCGACTTCTTTCATCACGCCCTTCGGCATGTACTGTTATGTCACAATGCCGTTCGGGTTGAGGAACGCGGGTGCAACGTACCAGCGGTGCATGAACCATGTGTTCGGCGAACACATTGGTCGCACGGTCGAGGCCTACGTCGATGACATCGTAGTCAAGACGAGGAAAGCATCTGACCTTCTCTCCGACCTCGAACTGACATTCCGGTGTCTCAAGGCGAAGGGCGTCAAGCTCAATCCCGAGAAGTGCGTCTTCGGGGTGCCCCGAGGCATGCTCTTGGGGTTCATCGTCTCCGAGCGGGGCATCGAAGCCAACCCAGAGAAGATCGCAGCAATCACAAACATGGGGCCTATCAAGGACTTAAAAGGCGTACAGAGGGTCATGGGATGCCTCGCGGCCTTGAGCCGCTTTATCTCGCGCCTCGGCGAAAGAGGCCTGCCCCTGTACCGCCTCTTAAGGAAGGCCGAGTGCTTCACTTGGACTCCCGAGGCCGAGGAAGCCCTCGGGAACCTGAAGGCGCTCCTCACCCAGGCGCCCATCTTGGTACCCCCAGCTGATGGAGAAACCCTCCTAGTCTACGTCGCCGCAACCACTCAGGTGGTCAGCGCCGCGATCGTAGTCGAAAGGCAGGAAGAGGGGCATGCTTTGCCCATTCAGAGGCCAGTCTACTTCGTCAGCGAAGTGCTGTCCGAAACCAAGATCCGCTACCCACAAGTCCAGAAGCTGCTATATGCAGTGATCCTGACGAGGCGAAAGCTGCGACATTACTTCGAGTCCCATCCGGTAACTGTGGTGTCATCCTTCCCCCTGGGGGAGATCATCCAATGCCGAGAAGCCTCCGGACGGATTGCGAAGTGGGTGGTGGAAATCATGGGCGAGGCAATCTCGTTTGCCCCTCGGAAGGCCATCAAGTCCCAGGTACTGGCGGATTTCGTAGCCGAATGGGTCGATACCCAGTTACCAACGGCTCCGATCCAACCAGAGCTCTGGACCATGTTTTTCGACGGGTCGCTGATGAAGACGGGAGCTGGCGCGGGCCTGCTTTTCGTCTCGCCCCTCGGAAAACACCTGCGCTACGTGCTTCGCCTCCATTTCCCGGCGTCCAACAATGTGGCTGAGTACGAGGCTCTGATCAACGGATTGCGAATCGCCATCGAGCTAGGGGTCCGACGCCTCGATGCACGCGGCGACTCGCAGCTCGTCATCGACCAAGTCATGAAGAACTCCCTCTGCCACGACCCGAAGATGGAGGCCTACTGTGAGGAGGTTCGACGCCTGGAAGACAGGTTCTACGGGCTCGAGCTTAACCACATCGCCCGGCGCTACAACGAGACTGCGGACGAGCTGGCGAAGATAGCCTCGGGGCGAACGACGGTTCCCCCGGACGTCTTCTCCCGGGATCTGCACCAACCCTCCGTCAAGACAGGCGACGTGCCCGAGCCCGAAGCACCCTCGGTCTCGTCCGAGGTGACCTCGTCCCAGCCCGAGCCATCCTCGGCTCACCCCGAGGAACCCTCGGAGCCCGAGGGCGAAGCACTGCGCATCGAGGAGGAGCAGAACGGGATCGTGCCAGATCAAGATTGGCAAACCCCGTACCTGCAATATCTCCGCCAAGGAGAACTGCCCCTCGACCGCGCCGAGGCTCGGCGGGTAGCGCGACGTGCCAAATCGTTTGTCTTGCTGGGCGATGAGAAGGAACTCTACCACCGAAGCCCCTCGGGCATCCTCCAGCGATGCATTTCCATCGCCGAGGGCCAAGAACTCCTGCGGGAAATACACTCGGGGGCTTGCGGTCATCATGCAGCACCCCGAACCCTCGTCGGGAATGCTTTCCGCCAAGGCTTCTACTGGCCAACGGCGGTGGCCGACGCCACTGGAATTGTCCGCGCCTGCGAAGGGTGCCAATTCTATGCGAAGCAGACCCACCTGCCCGCTCAGGCTCTGCAGACGATACCCATCACCTGGCCCTTCGCTGTGTGGGGTCTGGACCTCGTCGGCCCTCTGCAGAAGGCGCCCGGGGGCTACACGCACCTGCTGGTCGCCATCGACAAATTCTCCAAGTGGATCGAGGTCCGACCCCTAAACAGTATCAGGTCCGAGCAGGCGGTGGCATTCTTCACCAATATCATCCATCGCTTCGGAGTCCCGAACTCCGTCATCACCGACAATGGCACCCAGTTCACTGGCAAAAAATTCTTGGATTTTTGCGAGGATCACAACATCCGGGTGGACTGGGCCGCCGTAGCTCACCCCATGTCGAATGGGCAAGTGGAACGTGCCAATGGCATGATTCTACAGGGGCTTAAGCCTCGGATTTATAACAGTCTCAACAAGTTCGGCAAGCGATGGATGAAGGAACTCCCCTCGGTGGTCTGGAGCCTGAGGACGACGCCAAGCCGAGCCACAGGTTTCACGCCGTTCTTCCTGGTCTACGGGGCCGAGGCCATCCTGCCCACGGACCTGGAATACGGCTCCCCGAGGACGAAGGCCTACAACGAAGAAAGCAACCAAGCTAGCCGAGAAGACTCGCTTGACCAGCTGGACGAGGCTCGGGACAGGGCCTTACTACACTCGGCACGGTATCAGCAGTCCCTGCGACGCTACCACGCCCGAGGTGTCCGACCCCGAGATCTCCAGGTGGGCGATCTGGTGCTTCGGCTGCGGCAAGACGCCCGAGGGAAGCACAAGCTCACGCCCCCCTGGGAGGGGCCGTTCATCATCGCCAAAGTACTGAAGCCCGGAACGTACAAGCTGGCCAACAGTCAAGGCGAGGTCTACGGCAACGCTTGGAACATCCAACAGCTACGTCGCTTCTACCCTTAAGATGTTTCCAAGTTGTTTATATACCTCGCACCCACGCAAAGTTTAGTCAACAAGGAAGGGTCAGCCTCGCCTCGGCAGAGCCCGACCCTCCCTCGGGGGCTAAAAGGGGGGAAACCCCCTCTGCGTCAAAATTTCCTCGAACGAAAAATCCCTTTTACCAGAACATCTTTCGTGCTTTTTGACTACTTCGAAAAGCGGGTCCTGGAAACGACGGGGTGCACGTAAGCAGTCAAGGCTGACCGAGCCGAGGGACTCCTACGCCTCCGGGATACGGATACCTCACTCATCACCTTCTGCGATAAGTAACTCGCGCTCGGATAAGGCGAATCCGCGGATCGAACGAGTCTTTACGTACGGGAGCTCTTCTGTCGAAGTGATTCTTCGAGCCTTCTCGACCGAGTCGGTGACAGGGCCTCATGGGCGGGTAAAAGTACGTGTAAGCGGCAAGGCCGACCGAGCCGAGGGACTCCCACGCCTCCGGGATACGGATACCTCACTCATCACCTCCCGCGAGAAGCAACTCTTGCTCGCACTAACATCCCTGCTACCGACAAAAAGTCCAGATACTCGAAACGAGAGGAAAAGAGACGCAGCTTTACAACGCAACAAGGGTATGTGTTCTGGCCTCAACGGCCGCGCAAGGCCCACGCTACAAGACGATTCGACCCTGCAGGTTTGGATCTTGACGCTGGAAGAGGGCGACGACACCCTCGGCATCGACGGCACCTTCGGCAAGGCCCGACCTAGCCTCGGACGGCGACGCGGTCCGGGGGCCTCCACTCCGAAGGGCGACGTCATCACCACGCTCGAGCAATCTCTGCCCGAGACTCCTCCAAGAACCCGGCCCGAGCGGACGGCTCGGCCGGCCGCCTCCGAGGTCTCGGCCGACCACCTTCCGAGGGCGCCAGCTCGGTTCGAAGCCTCGGCTGAGCAACTCCGACGACGATCCTGCCGGCAAACAACCCGGCTAGGCTCCGGCCAACCAGGTTTCATTTCCGAGCCGACAACGCCTCTGCTCATGCTGATATCGCTACCCCTAGCCTCGGCTCGACGAAGAGCGGCCGAGGGGTCTCTTTAACTAAGCTAGAGGAGCCTCGGACAGCAGGTCTGACCGAGCCGAGGGATTCCTACGCCTCCGGGATACGGATACCTCACTCGTCACCTTGACACGGGGCGACTCATGTTTGGTGAAGCGGTTCAGGCAAACAACAGACGAGTCTTAGTGCTCGGGAATGAGGAAAAAACACGGCTCTGTGCCGTAAGTTACATACATGTTCAGGCCCCGAAAGCCGAAATGAACAAAAAACCCGGCACCCGAAGTGCCACTACAAGCGGAACTCCGGTTCCTCCCTCTGCGGCGGCGCAGGCCTCAGGGGAAGGCACAGCTGCTGTCTTGCCCTCGCCCATAACGCCACCCGAGGGGCGAGGACAAGTACAAAGAGCCGAAGGCCCAAAGCGCCGATGGTGGCGGTGATCCCGTCGCTGACGGGGACTTCTCGAGCCACCTCCACCTCGGCACTGACGCCAGGAGCCGCCAGCCTACCGCCAGATCCCCACTCAAATCCTCCCCGATGAGTGGGGCACCGGCCTCTGCGCAAAGCCGCCGCCCTGGTGCAAAAGCAGGGCCACCCCAGAACACGAGCGCCGCCCTGGCAGCGTGCGGAGTCTAGGGTGGACCTCCCGTGTACACGGCGCGGCAGCCGCCTCCCGACAAAAGGGCCCGCCGGAGCCGAGCTAGCGGATCCGACACGCTGGAGGTGACGGCGTTCGCCGCCGATCCATCCCGCGTTGTCGAAGTCCGCGCCGCCCGTAGGACCAGTGAGCGCCTTCTCCCTCGAATATCGTGGGAAAGGATGACCCACGAACCCGTGCGGGAGGTGGAGCGCCGGCTCAGTCCGGCACCCACCCCAGCGAGGATGATGAACATCCTTGAAGCTGAGGGTGGGACCAAGATCGCAGTCCGGTTTGCTCCTCCCCACCCAGGAGCTGGCGGTCACCGTCTCGGGTGACCCCCAGCCGAGGGGGGCAACCGGGCTGCCCGATGAAAATCCTTGAAGCCGAACGATGGCTGAAAGGTACCAACTCCCACGGAGTTGCGTTCCTCCAGATGGAGCGAAAAGACGGCGGTTTCCCCCCATCCGGGGGGCTCGGAAGATGGAAAGACACAATGCATTGGGGAGGAAGGAGACGCGGTTACCTCACGAAGGGGGTCGCCCTCCTTTTAAAGGCAACTCCCCCTGCTTGCGCCCTCAACCGTCATGGGCTGAGTCTTCTCCAACACGCCTCCAAAGCCCTTCCCTGCGGCGCGGGGGCTGGGACCCGCCTGTCATACAGACCGGCTCTGAGCAGAAGAAGCCGAACCGCCGCGCACGACGCACGCAACCACCCAGCGGTTACAAGTAACCCTCCACTTTTGCCCGGACCAGCGGGCGAAAGGGGCAGGCGGCCATGCAGGCGGCATGCAACCGCGCCAAGTGGACGCGCCTCTCCGACTCCTGACAGGCCAGCGCGACAGCTCAGGCCCACGCATCGTGCAACTGGTGCGCCGGGAGCTGCATGCGAACCGCTATGCCACTCGCTCCACCGCCGCGCCTCCTCGATTGCGGAACCGATACCGCGATTCGAGGCGACCCAGCCCGCGACCCGGCAGCGCCAGCCTGGCGCAGCGGTCAAAAGCGGTCAGAAATGGACCGGCAGTGATGACGGTGGCAGGCGTGCGAGGGCAGCGGTCACGCCATCGGCCAGGCTCACGTCCCATCCGGAGGCAGCAAGAGAACCCCTCTCACGGCGTGAAGACGACGCGCCCGTGACCCGTACCTCGAACGGCTCGCGCACGCGCAACGGCAACCTCGCCAACTACTCACCCCGGCGCATTAACTCCACGGCTCGACGGGCAGCGCTACGGGCGGGAGCGGCTGGTGACGTTTCGCCTTCGCCAAAACGACCGCGCCGAAAAAGGTGCGCCACGACGTTCAATTTCGAATCCTTTTTCCCTTTTCCTTCTTTCTCTATCTCTTGCAACAGGGACCGAGAAGGGGGATAACCCCAAAGGGATCCTTCCCCGTGAAGGAACTAGGCTCCGAGCCTCCCTACTGATCAGGGGTTCGAAGGCTGGCCCGCCGAGGGGTTCAACAGCCGCCTCAGATCGCGTGGGCCCGACACCCACTACTGGTCAGGGGTTCGAAGGTCGGCCTCCCGAAAGGTTCCATGACCGCCTCAGGCTACTAGGGCTCCGTGCCCCCTACTGATCAGGGGTTCGAAGGCTGGCCTGTCGAAGGGTTCACAGCCGCCTCAGACGCCGAGCGAGGGATGACCAGGGGTACGTTCGATACATAACCAAGGCTCGGGCTGCGCTCCCGAGGTACCCTAGGACATTTCCGAGACCAGCGGGAACGACTCTGTAACGGAATCCCATCGGAGGGAGGCAACGAGCCCTCGGACCCCGTCGCTAGGGGACCGGGTCCGGCAGATCACCCGCAGGTACTTTTGGGCGTGCCTCCGGGCCCCTAGCCGACCCCCAACGAACGGGGCACGGACGTCCACTCGGATTACCCGATTGCAGCTCACCGGAGACACCATGTTCGGTGCCCATCGAGGGTAACATGGCGCACTCCCCCCCTCCTCCTTGCGGAAAGGCGACGTAGGGGCGTATATAAAAAGTCGAGTCTGTCCCTGATCGTCCTCTCGCTCCGTGCGAAGGCTCGGGGGCTGCTCTCGCGAGCCCGGCTCCGGCCGAACCGTTGACAGCGTCAACATACCAGCCCGAGAACTTGGGCCCCGACAGTGCACCTGGGTTACGCCCTGCTCGCATAAGGGAACCGCTAGTCACGCCGAAGCATTACGCAAGGCATTAAGACCTCAAAGGAGTGAAACCACTCCTCCGAGGCCTCGGGGGCTACACCCGGTGGGTGCGCTCGCGCGCACCCACCGGAACAAAAGTACCACCGAGAAAGGCTGGTCCCCTTGCAAAAAAGTGCGACGCAAGCCTCCAAGCGAGTGTTAACACTCCCTTCGAGGCTCGGGGGCTACTGTCGGGGACCATAATTAGGGGTACCCTCAAGACGCCTAATTCTCAGCTGGTAACCCCCATCAGCATAAAGCTGCAAAGGCCTGATGGGTTTGATTAAGTCAGGGATCAGTCCATACGAGTGACTTGACCACGTCACGCCCGAGCCTAGCCTCGGGCGAGGGCAGCCGACCCTAAGATGACTCCGTCTCGCCTGAGGCCTCCTCTTTCACGGCAGACGCATCTCCGGCTCGCCCTAGGCCCCGCCTTCGATAAGAAGAAACCCTGACTAAATCACCGCGCCAACCAACCGAGTCACCGGGGCGTTTAACGCAAAAGGTAAGACCAACAGGCGACCAGACTTCGCCAGAGGTGCCATAGGAGACTCCGCCCGACCCAGGGCTCGGACTCGGGCTAAGGCCCCGGAAGACGGCGAACTCCGCTCCGCCCGACCCCAGGGCTCGGACTCGGGCTAAGGCCCCGGAAGACGGCGAACTCCGCTCCGCCCGACCCAAGGCTCGGACTCGGGCTAAGGCCCCGGAAGACGGCGAACTCCGCTCCGCCCGACCCCAGGGCTCGGACTCGGGCTAAGGCCCCGGAAGACGGCGAACTCCGCTCCACCCGACCCAGGGCTCGGACTCGGGCTAAGGCCCCGGAAGACGGCGAACTCCGCTCCGCCCGACCCCAGGGCTCGGACTTGGGCTAAGGCCCCGGAAGACGGCGACCTCCGCCTCGCCCGACCCAGGGCTCGGACTCCGCCTCGGCCTCTGCCGAGTGATCTCCACCTCGCCCGACCCAGGGCTCGGACTCTGTCTCTGTCTTGCAGGACGGACTCGACCTCGGCTTCGGAGGAGCCTCCACGACGCCCGACCTAGGACACGAGACCGCCACGTCAACAGGGAGCGTCATCATCACCCTGCCCCGAGCCGACTTGGGTCGCAGAGAACAAGACCGGCGTCCCATCTGGCCAGCCACGCCAGATAGGCAAATCATGGCGCCCCGCTAGACCATGACGACGGCGGCTCCCAGCTCCCTTACGAAAGCAGGAGAACGTCAGCAAGGACCCAGCCACCTCGACAGCTGTCCCCCCGTCCGGCTCCGTTACTCCTCCAACAGCCACGACGCCATACCAACAGGGTGCCAAGATCTCTCCGGCTGCCACCTGGGCATGTACATAGGGCGCTAGCTCTCCCTCGCTAGACACGTAGCACCTTGCTACACCCCCATCTTGTACACCTGGACCCTCTCCTTACGGCTATAAAAGGAAGGGCCAGGGCCTTCTTAGAGAAGGTTGGCCTCGCGGGGACGAAGGGCAGGGGCAGGCGCTCTCTCGGGGCCGCTCACTCCCCTCACCTCGCGCGGACGCTTGTAACCCCCTACTGCAAGCGCACCCGACCTGGGCGCGGGACGAACACGAAGGCCGTGGGAATTTCTCCGACTCCCCCACGATCCGGCTCCGGCCACCGACCACTCTCTCTCCGTTCCCCCCCTTCGCGCTCGCTCCACGCGCTCGACCCATCTGGGCTGGGGCACGCGGCACTCTCACTCGTCGGCTCGAGGACCCCCCGGTCTCGGAACGCCGACAAGTATCTTTTAAGATAAGATGGATCTATTAAATATATTTTAATTAGGATAAGTTAGGATCTTTCGAGATGAGATGGATCTATGAGTGTAGGATAGAATCTTTCAAGATGAGATGGATATTGTTAGGCTAGATACTTTAATGAGGGATAATCTAGTTTGTCTAGTTATTTTGATGAGCATTTTTTCCCTATATGTATATGCAGATGTAACTGTGGACATTGCTCCACAACTCATCACACTTAATCAAAGATCCAAATCAGACAAGTATCATAAGCACAAACACACAAACGTATAGATACCTATAAAAAATAGTTTTGTTTTTGTTCCTAAGAGTGGGTCTCCAATTCCTAAAGGTCACTTTAGGCACAGGATTTCAAAGTGTGAAATCCACATTTGTCTTTAGAAGGAAAAGGTAAGAATAATCAGAGTAAAGCGGAATTAGATGAGGAAAGATTAAGAAAAGTTTAGAAAAGAATCAGAGTAGCAAAGGTAAGTAAGTAATGGTTGTCCAGTTCTATCTAGGTTTCGTCCTACAGTCAACATTCCTTTGATACCACTTCTGTCACACCCGGGTTTCAGGGCACCAAGACCCGGGCACGAACATAATCGCCAGGTGTGCTGGGACCAAGTCTCACACATATGATGAATCATGGCACAGGATCGAATGTCGCATCTTTACTACTTAACAGGAATTCTATACAAAATAAATAATTACATTATAAGGAGACAATGGTCCAGCAACCCAAAGTTTACTGGGAGACGGTGGCCTAGACCTCTCACGAACTCGACACAGCATCCTCCATGTGCATCATCCTGCGGTACCTGTTCTTGACCTGTGGGGGGTGTGAGACAGCAAGAGTGAGCTCACATACGTTCATAGCTCAACAAGTTGTGGGGAATAATGTGCATGAACTCGCCAAAGGTGGGAGCTCACGTAAAGTGTAAGGCTTACTGAAGGAGATGGTTAGAGCTGAGCATTGCTTTTAAAGTTGGTCAAAATTTTATTAGCAATTACTAAGTATAAGTAAATACCAACCGAATTAAGTAGTAGAACAAAAGTAACAACATCACCTGTGATGCAATGCATATGACAAATTGAATTTAGTTCCATAAATTAATCATGTGAGGGTCTGAGCTGCTCATGACCGTGAGCACGGCTAGTATACCAGTTTTACACTCTGCAGAGGTTGCGCATCTTTACCCACAAGTCATGTTACCCATCTGCCAAGGGATCGCGACTTCCCATACACCTCTACCGAGGAGGCGAGGCAGGGTAACACTATGAGGCCTTTACAAAGTTCCACTAGCTTCAGAAAACCCGCTACAGTTTATAGGAAGCTCCAATGCAGGGACCCCTCGCATGACCGCCATCGCAGCAAAATCATCCCAAGGGCCTCCCTACACTGACCACTCCCCTACTGCTCTTGCCCCTTTCGGGTAAGGTAGTCTTCCACTAGCTTTCCTAATTAATCATCTAAGGGCGTCCCATTAAACCCTTGTGGTAGCACTGTTTTCCCGGGTGGTCGCTCCATGTTCCAATTAACATAATGATCTTATCATGAACAGTAATAATAAACAGATAATAAAAGTATGATCATGAATAATATATATCTCTATACCCAAAACCACATAAAGCACTAGCAAATACTACCCAAAAAGTTCAGTGGTAAACAAGGTATAAAGATAGACAAACTAGGGTAACCTATTGGGTTCCATCAAAATTAACCTATGCAGATCATTATGATTAATCAGAACATGGCTGGGTAAAAAGAAGTGATCAAGGGCACAACTTGCCTGGGACTTGAGATTCCAGGTGCCAACTTGCTCTACAGATGACACGTGTCCTCACTGCTAAACATAGCAATACAGGCAAACATGTATAGGCAAAATTAACATTACACCAAACATAAGAATAAATTGTGTAATAATAATCTACGTGTCGTAACGAGATCTTGGAAACAAGAATCACTAAATTCGGAGTTATGGTTATTAAGTTATGGATTTCCGAAGTTTTAAGTGTTGGATAAAAATAAACTAAGTACATAATTTCAAATCAAAATTTCATAGCAACATGAGGTTACTAGATGATCAAAAATATTAAAATGAATTTAATGCAACTGGAATGGATTAAAAAGGAGCTAAGATGAATTTTCTATGAATTATATAAGTTCTGGAATTATTTTGGCACTAGAAATCCACTTTCTAAATTATTTTTCCTATTTTCACAGAGTTCTGGACTGTGCACACAATAACCAGGGAGTTCGGGGGTCAATTTGGAAATTCCAGGGCACACAATTATTATGCCCTTCCCATGGACGGTGGGTTATTTTGAGAAAAATGCGGGTCTCTTTAGCAAATTGTCCAAGACGAAGGGGTATCCGGTCATCAGGGTCGATGGATCGTGCATCAACGGCTGGGATTATATCCTGACCATCCCCAAGCGGTACGCTTTGATAGCCATCAGATCAGGATCTGACCACCAAGGTTTTATGAGACCAAACCCGCTCACCACCCTCCGATCGACGATCCACGATCACGAAGCCCGCCGACCGAACCGGTATGCATGGCGCGATCACAGTCGTTGGTGACTAGATCAACGGACAAAGCGCTTCTTCCCCAGTCGAGTCTGACGACAGCAGCGCTGCCCGGCCTGCACGGCGGAATCCCGCCGGAGCACGATGCTCCGGGGCCCCCGATGCATGGTTTCCACCCCTATTTGCGTAAATACGATGGGAAGGACATGGCAAAGTCATTCAATTGGATATTTACCTTCTGTTAGGCGATCACGCCCCCAATCTGCGGTGCTCAGCGACAACACCATGGAGGCTGAAAATCCATCGAGAAATTACCCGGACTCCGGCCACAATTCCACCCGACGAAGCCATGCCTACATCCAGTGAGCACCCTCAAATCCACCCGGCCACCACACAGGGGAAATAGTTCATCAGTGTAGGCACGGGTCGGCGGTGGCTTGGATGTTCTCTATTGCTTGCTCTGTTCGTTCTGCGGATAGCTGGGGACTCGGCTTTTATGGCCCCAGGAGCCCGCGTGGTTGTGTAGCAGGTGGAGGAGGCGGTTGCAACAGCCACCAAGATCACCGGAGGGGGTTGTTAAGCTTCGTGCAGATCTAGCTCGGACTTCTGTTCACAGCCGAACCAACCCAGCAGACACGAGGCACCTGACGGTGAGGGCCCACGCGTCAGCGTTCAAGTGCACAGCAAAAGTATGGAGAATGACCCATCGGGTCCACTGGTCGGTCAGCGTGAAGCGACAAGGGTGGAGTGGGCCGAGCGCGTGCATGGTAGTGGGCCGAGCGGAGATGAGTAGAGATGGGCCAAGGGAAATTTCGGCCCAGGGTAAGGTTTGCTCTTTTCTGTTTTTCTTTTTATGATTTCTTTTTCAAACTTTCAATTCATATTTTGAATTTCAAACACGATTCATCTTTGAATTTCAATCATAATTCTAATGTGGACAAAAATCCTATCTTCATATTTATTATTATTGTTATTAGTAGTATTTTTATTTATCTTCCTCCTCACCATTTAATTCTAAAAGAATTAAATGATTATCATAATTACCTTTCTCAAACTCTTTCCTATATATATATATATATATATATATAAGTTGAGGTCAAATTTAAATTATATTTTTAATAAAAGGAATCACTCAAAATTATTAGCAAGAAATCAACCTCACTTTATATATTTGTTGGACACTTAACTAATTTAGTATTCTCAATTGATTATGAAGAGAAAAAGGTCCTAATAAATTCCGAGGGTTTCTAAAATTCCAGAACCACTATCATAACTATTCTTATTTTTTTATTTTATTATTTTATAATATACTTCTTTTTCTTCTACCAATTTTTGGACTTTACAAATCCTACCCCCTTACAGAAATCTCGTCCTCGAGATTTGTAAGAAAGGGGAAACAGAAGGATTGGTTTGTAGTTCAGTTTTTTTTCAATAATCGGTTCAAAAATCGAGAGTCTCATCTTTTTTTTAATAGTCAATAGTGGGTGATTGGCAGAGCATAAGTATCCAGCCACTTATTATGTAGGATATAAGAGATCGATAGTTTAGGGCAAGAATAGCCAGGGGTAAGAAAATTTATGGTGAGGAAGAACTCCGTGTTGGGTGGTAATGCATCTGAAGATTGAGTTTGACTTCTCTCTTTCCTTGACGAGGTTGATCTTTTCTTTCCGGTCTTGGTCTCATTGATTCGAGGTTAATGTATATCAGCAGGGTTGGGGAGTATGGTTAAGATAGATATGGATGAGATGGACTACATGATGTAGGTCAAAAGTTTGTTTGATGTTAGGTGGGGATGGATAGATTATGCAATCCATCATGACACTATTGGTTGGGTTAGCTCTTATGCCCATGGTTGAGTTGGTCTATCGTTTTTTTTATTTAGTGCAGAGTGAACTAAGATAAAACATGTTGATAGGGTTTAATCTATTTCACAAGTATTAACTTATCCATTAACTTATCCATTAAGTATTAACCCCGGTGGCGAGTTGACATATGCAAGGGTTAAGTGCTACATATGTCGTGTGATTGGAGATCCTCAGCTGAGTATAATCGATTCGGATCGCCGTAACTTCATGGACATGAAGACTTGGTCACTGACTTACACGTAGCATTCCAGTGAATAAGAAGGGTTGATAAGAAATTGGCTAGTATAGGTCAAGTGATTGAACTAGGGTAGAAAGAACTCTAGATGCAGGTAACTTTAGCTAACCTGACAAGTAAAACTGGATTTTTAAGGATCCACTATTAGTAAGAATTTCTGCAAACAAAGTCACTGATTATTGATAAGCCTTACCTTGACTCCCTTAAAGCCAGCATATCCTTGAGAGTCTTTTATTTGACGGGTAAGACTTGCGAAAGTACATTTCGTACTCAGGGCTTTGTCCCATGTTGTTTTAGGTGAAGAAGCAGCAAACTTTTGTTGCTTCTGTTCCAAGGTGGTAACAAAAGAAGAGAATCAAGACTAAAGCTGCGGGAGGAAAGGTCCTCAGTTAAGAAAAACTTTTTACTGCTTATTCGGGAGGGGTTTTTGCCTCCCACGTTCTGTAATAATAATACTCAGCACTCATATATTTTGTTCTGGTCTGTAACTTTATAACTCTGCCTTACTTTTCAATAAAGTAAGTTATTGTAACGCTTCCGCATTTTCGTACCTCCGATGTATTGTAATGTCTGCGTGACGGGTGAAACGCTCTTGGGAAAGGTAAGGAATTCAGATACCGAACTTGTCAAGTGATCAGGTGCACCTGCAGGGTTGTCTGAGGTCCGTTGGACAAGGACAACTGTAGGTGGGCCTAATGACTTGGGAGGTTCTGTCACACTTAATGCCCCTAAGAAATTGTCTAACTTTGTTAAGGGCAAAGCTCCCATGGTTCAGGATAATGAGGGCTATATTTTATATCATGCTAATTATCTCGAACACAAAATTAGGAGAATTCATGCTAAGAAATCTCATTCTGTTTCCCATCATGCTTTTATGTATAAGAATGAGGCTTCTAGCTCTAGGCAATCAACCCATGTTAAATTGCCTAAATAGAAAAGTCCTATTGCATCAAATGAACCTAACATTTCATTTAAGACTTTTGATGCATCTTATGTTTTAACTAACAAATCAGGCAAAGTAGTTGCCAAATATGTTGGGGGCTAACACAAGGGCTCCAAGACTTGTGTTTGGGTACACAAGGTGCTTGTTTCTAATGTGAAAGGACCCAAGACCATTTGGGTACCTAAGAACAAGGCCTAAATTTGTTTTGTAGGTTTATGCATCTAGGGGCTCAAGTTGGATTATTGATAGCGGATGCACAAACCACATGATAGAGGAGAAAATAATGTTCTCCTCCTACGAGAAAAACGAAGATCCCCAAAGAGCTATCGCATTCGGGGATGGAAATCAAGGTTTGGTCAAAGGACTTGGTAAAATTGCTATATCACCTGACCATTCTATTTCCAATGTTTTTCTTGTAGATTCTTTAGATTACAAATTGCTTTCTGTATCTCAATTATGCAAAATGGGCTACAACTGTCTTTTTACGGATTTAGGTGTTACTGTCTGTTGGGGACTTGTTCTCAAATGCTAAGAGTTAAGAACAAGGCAACATAAAAAGTGTTAAATGTTAAAGTCCTTCGTCCTTCGAAACATTATGCCCCTTCGGGAAATAATGAATTTCGGACGAAGGTCATAAGGGACATACCTTCGTAATTATAACGAGTAATGACGAAGGACTCATATAAAGCACGAAATATAATATAAACAACATAAAATCATTTCTATTTTATTAACATGGAAAAATAGAAATGATTTCAAATTACAAATGTACCTTCGGTCCTGAAAGAAGGTATAAAGTACAAGTGTGACGCAAAAGCAGAATGCCAAGTCAGCGTGAACAGTACGGGAGTACTGTTCATCTATTTATAGACGCGGGACGCAGCCCACGTAAAATTACATTCATGTCCATTACATTTGTTAACAGTTTATGGAAATCTGTCGAGGCCCCCGAAGTCTTTTCATCTTTAAGTCGGTTCTCTCGTATGCCAACGCGCCGAAGCTTCCCTGCGCACAGCTTCGGCCGCCCTCGACCTTCGTCTGGTTCAGGCTTCGTCCTGGTCGTGCTCCATATCCATAATTCTGAATCCGAAAATACCTGTTCATATAATCCACTTGGAAAATATTGTCAAATCATGTTTTTGAGGACCTTCGGAGGACGAAGGCCCCCAACAGTAGCCCCTCGCAATATTAATTTGTAAATAATAAATTCAGATTGCGATATGGACGAAGGCCTTGAGCCGAAGGTCCGAAAAAACACCTTCCCTTTGCTAGAATAGCAACATTCACTGACAAGCGGGGCCTTTTAATTTTCAGCGCCCTAGGCGTATAAATAAGATCACATCGCGAACTCATTTGATACGCACACTTGCCTTTTGCTTCGGCCCACTAAAATTTTTAGCGCTTGTTCATTAAGATTTGCTGTTCTTTTTGATTTCGAAGCTTCGGCCTCGGGAAGAATTTTTGAGCGTTCCCGAAGATGTCTGAAGGCAAGAAGACCCCTGCTGAAACGAAGCTGAAGATCCCTGCTGAGACGAAGCTGAGTCTCGAGGAGGAGAAGAATCTAGGGTTCCTGATAGCGATGGCAGAGACTAATACAGAGAAAATTACGAAGGAAATTCTCGAAGGTTTATCTGAAGATTCTGATGACAGCGACAGCTATGATGTGGAAAGTGGTGGGGAAGAGGCCGAAGATCGACCGTGGCGACCAAGTCACACAGTTTTTGGGAAAACGACCATCAAGCAGAGTCACATTGATAATATGAGGGGGCGATATTTCCGAGACATATCTATTGTGAGAGCTGATGCCGGGGAGAAGACTTCTCCCACCCCCGAAGAGGATGAAGTTGTGATTTTCCGAAGCTTCCTCAGGGCTGGGCTTCGATTCCCCCTGAGCAATTTTGTTGTTGAGGTACTAAAAACATTCCAAGTCTACCTTCATCAACTCACTCCCGAAGCTATTATAAGAATGGGGATTTTTGTCTGGGCTGCAAGAAGCCAAGGTTTGGAACCGAACGCTAAAAGCTTCTGCAACATTCATGAGTTATTATACGAGACGAAGCCCTGGGGAAAAGAGCAATACCACAACAACTTTGGGTGCTACAGCTTCGGCGCCCGCTCCGGGTCAAGCTGCCCTGTGCCGACCTTTCGGAAGAGGTGGCCCGGAGCCTGGATGACTGAATGGTTTTATGTAAAGAATGATCTAACAGCTCAAGAGAATGTGAAGAGTATTATTATGCACCCAATCTGGCAACGCTTCGGTCTTCGAAGGCCGAAGGTCGAAATGGACGAAGCCGCCGAAGAATGCCAAAGAGCCTTCGGGGTAGTTTGCTCGTTTATTGGGACAAGGGATTTGGTCCAAGAACACATCGCCTTCAGGGTATGGCCACTTGCAGAAAAGTGGGAAATGCCGAAGGAAACCATCAAAGAGTCCGACGAAGGCGGACTAGTCAGACTAAAGTACACATTCAAATATGCAGATAAATTTATTGAACCTGATGATGAGTGGCTGAAAAGCATTGAAACGTTAAGTGATGAATTACTTGGGGCATATTCAAAGGCTGAAAATACTGCACTATCAGCAGCCTTCGGAGGCCGAAAAAAGAAGAGACTGAACCGAGTGTTTGATGCAGTCGGGTTCTTCTACCCTGATTATTGTTATCCCATCCGAAGACAAAAAAGGAAAAACATAACCTCTGAAAAAGAGGAAGCTGGAACCGCTCCTAGCGAGCCAGAACCAAAAGGAAAAAGGTTGAAGGTCCTTACACACCGACCACGCCATATTGAACCAGCTTCGGTGCCTGAGTTCACTGGAGAAACTTCTTCGGCCGCCGAAGCTGAACAGCCAACCTTGCTGCCAGAAATTGCAGAGATGGCCAAAGCACCATCGACAGGAAAAATGGAAGAAGCGAAAAATTTGTCTAAGGAAAAAGCATCAGAAATTTTAAGTCCTGTAGTAAATGTCGAAGCAGCAAAAATCCAAAAGGGTCCAATGGTGACCCCAAAAAGGAAGAGAATGGTAAATGTACTAGATGTCTTGGAGACAATTAAGTCTTCAAGCACAACTCCAAAAAAGAGTGTTGAAATTGCTGAAGCTTCCTCTGAAGCTCCGACGCAACAAGCCGAAGCTGAAGCTGGGCCTTCAGAGCCCTTCAGGGAACAAACTTTGGAAGCCGAAGCAATAAAAATACCAGAACCAATTTTAATTGAAGAGACTGACACTGCCATCCCCGAAGCGCCTGCCAGCATGTGTGATTACATCATACGACATGCTTCGGGGAAAAAATTATCTGAAGAAGAAACTCATGAAGCTAACCATTATGCAAAGGAGCTAAAATATCCAAAGGGGGCAGTAATATTCAATGGGACAAATGAAGATGATTTTTTATACTGCCTGCCTGACAACAAAGAGCTCTCTGTCTGCCGAGAAATGGCCAGGAGTATTGGTTTCCCGAAGCTCGAATCTGGATTAAGCGCCATGACAAAAGAAGATCTCGCAGACAGTCTTGCGTACAACAGCCTGAAGGTATGGGAATTTAACGCTTGAAAAGAAAACCCTCTTGTATTATTATTATATTTTTTACACGACACATTCGTTTTTTCTTATATGAATTCTTTTTCGTATAGGGCCTGATCCTAAGCAACGCGCTGAGAGCGCAAAAGAGCGCCGAAGATGAAAGTTATGAGATTGCGTTCAACAATTTGCGCTCCGAAGTTATCAAATTGAGGAACGAAGCTCTAGAAAAGGATAAAATTCTTCTTACGCTGATAGACAAAGTAAAAAAGGATGAAGCTGCTTCAAAAACCCAAGCCGAAGCCCACAAGCGTGAAATTAAAGATCTTCAGAAACAGCTGACTAGAGCTAGAGAGGAGCGCGTTCTTGAGGAAACAAAACGAGAACTCAGTGATCATATGGTCAACAAATTGGAGTTAAGAGTTAAAGAGCTTCGTACATCTCAGGGAAAGTGTTATGTCAAATCTATAGAATGTGTGAATAAAATTAAAACCAGCTTTGCCAGCGTGGGCGCCTTCTCCAGCGAAGAGAATTTCTCTCGAGGCAATCCCGAAGGTCCACTGGAATGGATTAGTCACGAAGCAGAGGCCTTCGAGGAGATCCTGAGCAGTCGTGGCGATATCTGCGCTTTTTCGGGCGCCAGAGGAATTGCCTCTGTCTTAGAGAAGAAAGGTTGCGATCATGTAAAATTTCTTGCTCAGTCCGAAGCTGCCTTATCTTCCGAAGACATTAAGGACCCCTCGGCCGAAGCAAGCGTGGTTGGCGGCAAATTTTTTACGGATATCTGGAACGACGGCGGCCGAGGAATGGCGCAAGAGATTATCCAAAGGAGTGAAAAAGGCATCCATGATGCTAGAAAAGTGGCGGAAACTACTGAAAAAAGTACGGAGCCCGAAAGGCAATTAGGTATTAATTAGTTGTTCTTATTGTGTTGTAATTTTTGTTTCAAACTCTGCACTTAGTTTGTAATAGTGATGAAGAAATGTTCTCTTCCCTCAGAAGCTGCTGGGTTGACTGCCGACCCCCACACAAAAGGAGATGAAGAAATCAAACAAATGGCCGAAGCTATCATGGACAAAGTTGTTGACCAACTTTTAAATGAAGTCGCCGAAGCAGTATTAAGAGAGGACTAGATGCTATTAGAAAAACATTTAAATTGTGATCTGTGTAATATTTTGTACATTTGGATGTAATATACAAGTTTCTTTTCATTATTCAATTCTTCACGATGCATGAAACTCTATATACATACCTTTTTGAGCCTTCGGCGAAAAAACACCTTCCCTTCTTTTCATGCTTCGTGAAGAAGACATTCTTTGTTAAAATTATTCTGATGAATGACATCCATGCTTCGTGAAATCATTATCCGAAGCTATACTCCGAGGTTATACAATCTCAATATTGATTTGAAAAAGCTCACCCATGTTTCATAAAAATATTCTCCGAAGCTGTAATCCGAAGCTATACAATTTCGATATCACTTTCTCAGAGCATCCTTTCGAAGGTTGAGAGTGTCACTTTCTTTTGCCAAATGCAATATGATGTATGATGCTTATGTTATGCAAAATGATGTGATGATGTTATGCTATGCATGTGACATTTGTTCCGAAGATACTCATAAAATATATTCGTAAGCTCTGCATTCCCTTAGGAACGTCTTTGGAGCTTCTTCGTCTTTTACTTAGACGATCTCAGCGTTGACTTTTCGCTGTAAGCCTCCCTTAGGAGCTTCTTCGCCTTTTACTTAGGCGGTATCAGCGTTGACTTTTCGCTGTAAGCCTCCCTTAGGAGCTTCTTCGCCTTTTACTTAGGCGGTATCAGCGTTGACTTTTCGCTGTAGGCTCTGCATTCCTTTAGGAACGACTTCTGAGCAGAAAACTTACACTGCGCTCCCTTTGGAACGACTTTTTGTGACTTCGCAAACTTACGCTGCGTTCCTTAGAACGACTTTCTGTTACTCCGAAGGATTTTTAATTCGAAGGTCCTCCTTGGTAACGGAAAAAATTTTAAGCTTCAGCAACTTAAGCTTGTGGAACAAATAGATCTTCCTCGCGGAAAACAACGAAATTATTACATGAAAACTACCAATGTTTTTTGCTTCACAGAAAATAAAACTGAATAGGAAAGAGTGCTATCAAAGGTAGGATATGTGTCAATATATGTGCTTCGACTCTGGCACAGTGCTGTTAACTGTGCGAGCTTCGGACTGCTCTCTGAAGTCCCTCTGATGTGGAGTGTATTGACTCCCTTCTGGCTGTTGGCCTTGCTGCAATGGAGGTGGGGGCGGAAGCTGTTGCCAGGAAGCTTGAGGTTGACTTGCCGAAGCTACAGAAGCTGCAGGGTGGTTGTCTATGTATTGTGGGATATAAGGTGGATGATACGAAGCAGTATGCATAACCTGCTTCGGATGAGCTTGTTGAGATGCAGCTTCGGCTATTTCCTTTTGTTTCTGGATTGTAACATGGCACGTCCTAGTGGTATGGCCCTTGCCTTCTCCACAGAACAAGCAAAACAGTCTCCTTGGCTGATCTCCGAATCTTCCGCCGAAGCCCCTGGCGCCTCTGCCCCTTGGAGCTGGTGGCCGGAAGGAGGTTTGTTGTTGCGCCGAAGCCTGTGAGGAGCTTTGCGGCCTGTTTTGCTGACTCCCCTTATCATCATTCTGAGTGTTGTGGATGGAACGGACGTGCCTCGGGTAGTATCTTCCTCCGAAGCCCCTGGTCATTTCAGAAAATCTGAAGGCCTCCTCCCTTCTTTGGCGGAAATCATTGTCAGCACGAATGTACTCATCCATCTTTTGGAGCAATTTCTCCAGTGTGTGAGGAGGCTTCCGAGCAAAGTATTGAGCTGCAGGTCCAGGACGGAGTCCCTTGATCATGGCTTCGATAACGATTTCATTGGGCACCGTTGGTGCCTGCGCCCTCAATCGTAAGAACCTTCGGACATACGCCTGAAGGTACTCTTCGTGATCCTGAACACACTGGAACAAGGCTTGAGCTGTGACCGGCTTTGTCTGAAATCCTTGAAAGCTGGTCAGCAACATGTCCTTCAGCTTCTGCCATGAAGTGATTGTTCCTGGCCGAAGGGAGGAATACCAGGTCTGAGCAACATTCCTGACGGCCATAACGAAAGACTTCGCCATGACTGCAGCATTGCCCCCGTACGAAGACACTGTTGCTTCGTAGCTCATCAAGAACTGCTTCGGATCAGAGTGGCCGTCAAACATGGGAAGCTGAGGTGGCTTATAGGATGGAGGCCAAGGTGTAGCCTGCAGCTCAGCGGACAGAGGAGAAGCGTCATCAAAAACAAAATTTCCCTGATGGAAATTGTCATACCAGTCATCTTCGTTGACGAAGCCCTCCTGATGAAGGTCTTTCTGATGAGGTCTTCTGTTCTGCTCATCGTGGGTAAGATGGCGAACTTCCTCAGAGGCTTCGTCTATTTGTCTCTGCAACTCAGCTAGGCGGGCCATCTTCTCCTTCTTCCTCTGCACTTGTTGATGTAGCATCTCCATGTCTCTGATTTCTTGGTCTAGCTCTTCTTCCTCGAGCGTCGGGCTGACGGCCTTTCTCTTCTGGCTTCGGGCCTCCCGAAGAGAGACGGTCTCCTGGTTGTGGTCCAGCGGTTGCAGTGCTGAAGCCCCAATTGCTGAAGCTTTCTTCGGCGCCATAGCGAAGGTCTATAGCTTCCGAAGGTGTTCACAAAAGCTCGAAGTGGAAGTGAGTTCACCGGAGGTGGGCGCCAATGTTGGGGACTTGTTCTCAAATGCTAAGAGTTAAGAACAAGGCAACATAAAAAGTGTTAAATGTTAAAGTCCTTCGTCCTTCGAAACATTATGCCCCTTCGGGAAATAATGAATTTCGGACGAAGGTCATAAGGGACATACCTTCGTAATTATAACGAGTAATGACGAAGGACTCATATAAAGCACGAAATATAATATAAACAACATAAAATCATTTCTATTTTATTAACATGGAAAAATAGAAATGATTTCAAATTACAAATGTACCTTCGGTCCTGAAAGAAGGTATAAAGTACAAGTGTGACGCAAAAGCAGAATGCCAAGTCAGCGTGAACAGTACGGGAGTACTGTTCATCTATTTATAGACGCGGGACGCAGCCCACGTAAAATTACATTCATGTCCATTACATTTGTTAACAGTTTATGGAAATCTGTCGAGGCCCCCGAAGTCTTTTCATCTTTAAGTCGGTTCTCTCGTATGCCAACGCGCCGAAGCTTCCCTGCGCACAGCTTCGGCCGCCCTCGACCTTCGTCTGGTTCAGGCTTCGTCCTGGTCGTGCTCCATATCCATAATTCTGAATCCGAAAATACCTGTTCATATAATCCACTTGGAAAATATTGTCAAATCATGTTTTTGAGGACCTTCGGAGGACGAAGGCCCCCAACACTGTCTTTAGAAGAAGTGATGATTCAGTAGCATTTAAGGGAGTATTAGAGGGTCAGCTATACTTAGTTGATTTTAACAAATCTGAACTCATACTTGCTTAATTGCTAAGACTAATATGGGTTGGCTCTGGCATCGCCGACTAGCCCATGTTGGAATGAAGAATCTTCACAAGCTTCTAAAGGAAGAGCACATTTTGGGACTAACAAATGTTCATTTTGAGAAAGACAGGGTTTGTAGCGCATGTTAAGCAGGAAACCAAGTTGGCACCCACCATCCACACAAGAACATAATGATAACGGATAGGCCACTGGAGTTACTCCACATGGATCTATTCGGCCCGAAAGCTTATATAAGCATCGGCGGGAGTAAGTACTGTCTAGTAATTGTGGATGACTATTTTTGCTTCACTTGGGTATTCTTTTTGTAGGAAAAAACTCAAACCCAAGAGACCTAAAATGAATTCTTGAGACGGGCTCAAAATGAGTTCGGATTAAGGATCAAGAAAATAAGAAGCGACAATGGGACGGAGTTCAAGAACTCACAAATCGAAGGCTTTCTTGAGGATGAGGGCATCAAGCATGAGTTCTCTTCTCCCTACACACCTCAACAAAATGGTGTAGTGGAGAGGAAGAATAGAACTCTACTGGACATGGCGAGGACCATGCTTGATCAGTACAAGACTCCGGACCGGTTTTGGGCTGAGGCGATTAACACCGCCTGCTACTCCATCAACCGGTTATATCTTCACCAAATCCTCAAGAAGACATCTTATGAACTCCTCATCGGTAAAAAGCCCAATGTTTCATATTTTAGAGTCTTCGGTAGCAAATGTTTTATTCTTATTAAAAGAGGTAGAAAATCCAAATTTGCTCCTAAGGCTGTAGAAGGCTTTTTACTAGGATATGACTCAAACACAAGGGCATATAGAGTCTTCAACAAATCCACTGGATTAGTTGAGGTTTCTTGTGACATTGTGTTTGATGAGACTAATGGCTCCCGAGTGGAGCAAGTTGATCTTGATGAGCTAGATGATGAAGAGGCTCCGTGCGTCGCACTAAGGAACATGTCCATTGGGGATGTGTGTCCTAAGGAATCCGAAGAGCCTCCACAAGTACAAGATCAACCATCATCTTCCATGCAAGCATCTCCACCAACTCAAGATGAGGAACAGGCTCAAGATGATCAAGATCAGGAGGATGAGCCACCTCAAGAGGAGGACAATAATCAAGGGGGAGATGAAGACAAGGAAGATGAGCAGGAGATACAGGGTCAAAGACCGCCACACCCAAGAGTCCACCAAGCGATACAAAGAGATCACCTTGTGAACTCAATTCTCGGTGACATTCATAAGGGGGTAACCACTCAATCTCGAGTCGCTCATTTTTGTGAACATTACTCTTTTGTGTCCTCTATTGAGCCATATAGGGTGGAGGATGCACTAAAAGATTCGGATTGGTTGTTGGCAATGCAAGAAGAGCTCAACAACTTCACGAGGAATGAGGTATGGCATTTAGTTCCACGTCCTAATCTAAATGTTGTAGGTACCAAATTGGTATTCCGCAACAAGCAAGATGAGCATGGTGTGGTGACAAGGAACAAAGCCCGACTTGTGGCCAAGGGATATTCACAAGTCGAAGGTTTGGACTTTGGTGAAACTTTTGCACCCGTAGCTAGGCTTGAGTCAATTCATATATTACTTGCCTATGCTACTTACCATGGCTTCAAGCTTTATCAAATGAACGTGAAGAGTGTCTTCCTCAATGGACTAATCAAGGAAGAGGTCTATGTTGAGCAACCTCCCGGCTTTGAAGATAGTGAGTACCCTAACCATGTGTATAAGCTCTCAAAGGCGCTTTATGGGCTCAAGCAAGCCCCAAGAGCATGGTATGAATGCCTGCGAGATTTCCTTATCACTAATGGCTTCAAAGTCGGTAAAGCCGATCCTACTCTCTTTACTAAAACTATTGCAAAAGATTTGTTTGTATGCCAAATTTATGTTGATGATATCATATTTGGGTCTACTAACAAATCTACTTGTGAAGAGTTTAGTAGGATCATGATACAGAAATTCGAGATGTCTATGATGGAGGAGTTGAAGTATTTCCTAGGATTCCAAGTCAAGCAACTCCAAGACGGCACCTTTATCAGCCAAACAAAGTACATTCAAGACATACTTAACAAGTTTGGAATGAAGGATGCCAAGCCCATCAAGACACCCATGGGAACAAATGGGCATCTCGACCTCGACACGGGAGGTAAGTCCGTAGATCAAAAGGTGTACCAGTCGATGATAGGATCTTTACTCTATTTATGTGCATCTCGATCGGATATTATGCTTTCCGTATGCATGTGTGCAAGGTTCCAAGCCGATCCTAAGGAAGTTCACCTTAGGGCCATGAAAAAAATCATGAGATATTTAGTTTATACTCCTAAGTTTGGACTTTGGTAACCCAAGGGATCCACCTTTGATTTAATAGGATATTCTGATGCCGATTAGGCAGGGTGTAAAATTGATAGGAAGAGCACATCAGGGACTTGTCAATTTCTGGGGAGATCTCTGGTGTCTTAGGCTTCAAAGAAACAAAACTCAGTACCTCTTTCTACCACCGAAGCCGAGTACATTGTCGCAGGCCATTGCTGTGTGCAACTACTTTGGATGAGGCAAACCCTCAGGGACTATGGCTACAAATTGAGCAAAGTCCCTCTCCTATGTGACAATGAGAGTGCAATCCGTATGGCGGATAATCCCGTTGAACACAGCCGCACTAAGCACATAGACATTCGGTATCACTTTTTGAGGGATCACCAATAAAGGGGGGATATCGAGATAGCTTATGTTAGCATCAAAGAACAATTAGCCGATATCTTTACCAAACCATTAGATGAGAAAACCTTTAGCAAACTTAGGAATGAGCTAAATATACTTGATTCTCGGAATTTTGACTGAAACATTGCACACATAGCTCATTTATATACCTTTGATCATATCTCTTTCATTTTTTGGTACAAGTACACAATTATTAGTATTTATGTACCCAAGCTACGACTAATATGTTTTCAAGTATTTTTCTATACTAAGTCGTAGATTGAAATGGAAATGGAGTTCTTCGGCGAAGACAAGCCTTCCACTCCACTCTATCGGTATCATTTACCCTTCGCCGTCACTCCACATCACTCTCAAATTGGTATAATCTTCACTCATATTTCTTGTACCAATAGGACAGAAAATAAATAGGGTTCACAAAAGTCTTCGTTTTTGGCGATTAATGCCAAAGGGGGAGAAATATTAAGCCCAAAGCAATAGGACCAGCACCACCACCTTTCGAATTTTTAATTGATATATTTCAAATTGGTATGTTTATCTTCAATTGGTATATTTTCAAAACTAGCATCTCAATATATTTCCAATTGGTATCTATTAAAACCCTCTTGAAAACTAAGAGGAGAATTTCATTCAGGGGGAGTTTTGGTTTAGTCAAAGGAAAAGCATTTGAAACAGGGGGAGAAATTTCAAATCTTGAAAATGCTTCTTGCAATCTTATTCATATACCTTTGACTATTTGCAAAAGAATTTAAAAAAGATTTTCCAATAGGATTTGCAAAATCAAAACAAGTGGTGCAAATGTGGTCCAAAATGTTAAATAAAAGAAAGCAATCCATGCATATCTAGTGAAATTATTAAACTGGTTTATTCCAAGTAACCTATGCACTTACCTTATGCAAACTAGTTCAATTCTGCACTTATACATTTGCTTTGGTTTGTGTTGGCATCAATCACCAAAAAGGGGGAGATTGAAAGGGAAATAGGACTTAACCTTTTTCCTATAAATAATTTTGGTGGTTGAATGCCCAACACAAATATTGGACTAACTAGTTTGCTCTAGATTATATATTCTACAGGTGCATAAAGGTTCAACACAAACCAATAAAAGAACAAAGTTAGGGTTCAAAATCAAGGGAGCAAAAGAACCAAGGGTGCCCTGGTCTGGCGCACTGGACTGTCCGGTGTGCCACCGGACAGTGTCCGGTGGACTAGGACCGTACAACTCTAAACTCGCCACCCTCGGGTTTCTCTAGGCGTGCTCCGCTATAATTCACTGGACTATCCGGTGTGCCACCAGACTGCCCGGTGCACCAGCGGAGCAACGGCTCCTTCGCGCAACGGTCGACTGCAAAAGCCGTTGACTCCGTGGACAGTGAAGAACAGTGCACGCAGAAGTCAGAGCAGTCGTTAGAGGCGCACCGGACAGTGAACAATGCCTGTCCGGTGCCACAAGAAGACAAAGCTCCAACGGTCGACTGCGCCCGAACCCTAACGGTCGGGTGACGTGGCTGGCGCACTGGATAGTGTCCGGTGGCGCACTGGACAGTGTCCGGTGGCGCACCAGACTGTTCGGTGCGCCCATCGACAGCAGCCCAACCCTAACTGTTGTTTGGTGGTTGAGGGCTATAAATACCCTCAACCACCTCCACTTCAACCATCCAAACATTCGTCACACTTCATTCAATACAAGAGCAAAGTGCAACACTCTAAGACACAAATCAAAGCCACCGATCCAATCAAAGTCCCCAATTCAATTCTAGTGCTTTAGGACTTGTGAGAGGATCGTTCTTGTGTTTCTTTGTTGCTCTTGTTGCTTGGTTGGCTTTCTTCTTTATCTCATTCTTATTCTCAAAGCCTTCTAAGCAAAGCAAGAGACACCAATCGTGTGGTGGTCCTTGTGGGGTCTAAGTGACCCGAGAAATTAAGGAAGAAAGCTCACTTGATCTAAGTGACCGTTTGAGAGAGGGAAAGGGTTGAAAGAGACCCGGTCTTTGTGACCACCTCAACGGGTACTAGGTTCTTTAGAACCAAACCTCGGTAAAACAAATCATTGTGTTCATCCGCTTTATTTCTTGGTTGATTTGATTTCCCCTCTCTCCCGGACTTGATATTTGTTCTAACGCTAACCCTGGCTTGTAGTGTGTTTAAAAGTTGTAAAATTCAATTTCCGCCTATTCACCCCCCTCTAGGAGACTTTCACATCTCCCCAAAGGAAGGGTGACTAACAAAACCAAATCGAGAACCTCTACAACCAACCTCGACAGAGCAAGTACCGTGCCCGGACCCCATTGACGGCCCTACGGTGAAGCCAACTACTCCCCTGGTTCCTCTAATTAATCAGCTAAGGGCATCCCATTCCACCCTCATGGTTGCACTGTTATCCTGGGTTGTCACTCCCCAAACAGGTCCTTATGGAGAGGTACTCAGGAAACAGCCTGAGTTCCCTAAAGTATCACAAGAACCTCATCGGGATAACATCATCGTATAATAAATAATCATATCATGTTCATTGATTAAGTTAAAGCAATAGCATAAGCTAACCATGATTAACCCAAAAAGGTAAACAAGGGTAAGGTAAATACAGACTAGTCAATCCTTAAGTTTCAATAATGTAATACAGGACAGTGGATTATAAAGTAAAGTAGGACATGATAGGTCAGAGAACACTTGCCTTCACTAGGTTGTTGCTCAGAGGGATCTTCGGCAACACACTTAGGAACCACGGGCTGCTCGTTGTCTAAATAAAGCGATCATACATTCAATACATTTGGAAAGTACAAATGAATAGCACATCAAGCATGTACAAACATTGGAACACATCTCAAAAGGTACAGTATTAAATAAAGGAGAATGAAATCAAATTAGAAAATGAACTAATCTTAATTAGGAATTGATTACTCTCTAAGTGTTTGGAACACATCTCAAAAAGGTAAAGTAGTAATTAAACAAAGAAAAAGATTAAATTATAAGATGAACTAATGTCATTTAGGAATTGATTATTCTTTAAGTGTTGTCCATAATTACATAACCTAATTCTATTCATTTTATTGAGACCTAAAATATAAACCAGAGATGAATTCATGTAATACATACTATTAATCTCACAAGATTAAATATACTTTAACTTCTAGGACTTTCCTTTTATCTATTTCATTAAATGAGTAAATCAACATATACATTAATCTTATATTCTAGGTGTAAATTTAAAGTGTACAAACTATAGATGAGCATATATTGTTTGGGCAGAGAATAATTTCATGAACATTTTGCAATTTGAACCACTAAATTTGGAGTTCATATGAAAAAAGATATGAAATAAACAAGTTTTGAAGTTTAAAATATGAAATTAGGGCTAATTATGTGATTAAATAAAAGCACAGGGGGTTATTTAAAAGAAACTAGGGGTCTACGCGCTAAAACTCAGGACGGCGGGTTGATTTCCTAAAACCCGAGGGTCTCTTAAGTAAAACATACACGCGAAGGGGTACGGGGTGATCTCGACCATTGGATCAGAGATCAACGGACAGGATTAGAAGGCGCAAACAAGCGCGTGGGCGCGAGCGCGCGGACGCGACTGACGGGCAGGGACAGGGTGTCAGCGAACCAGGGCGGGCTGACCAGCCAGGCCCAGTGGCAGGGGCGCGGGTGAGGGGAAGAGAGAAGAGCGGTCGGATCTGGATCGGAGGGCTGAGATTAGATCCGCACTGATTAAACCTAAACCGTTAGGCCTCGGACGGACACTCGGGATCCAACGGCCGGGGGCCAGACATGAGCGCGGTGGCGTCGCTCGGTCCGCAGCGAGGGCTCGCCGAGATGAGGGGGTAGCCACGATGAGGCTCTAGGGGCTTAGGGAAAGGGTCAGGCATGTTCAGGGCGACACAGCGAACACGACCGTGGGCGCAGAACCGGCACGGGGGCGCTAGAGAACGCAGACCGCGGTGGGAAAAGTCCTGCGGTGGCGTAACTAACTCCGGTGAGCAATTGCACGGACTCTGGGGCGATACTTGGGGAAATAAAGGCATGGGAAGGGTGCTCACTTCGAGTGCGAACTCCAGGACGCTTGGAGAACGACGGGGGTGCGATGGAGCCTCGTGTCGACGATGGCGGGGCTCTGGCTGGCAAGAAACGCTCCGGTCAGCGTGGACCGGGCAAACCAGAGGGTGTCCCGAGTAGCTGACGGTAAGACGGAACTCACCGAGGCAAAAGACGGGGCGCGGGCTCGACGACGGTCGCAGAACGAACGGCAGTCGACGGTGGGCGGTGGTGGAGCTCTCTGGTCGCGCGCGCAGAGCGAGAGAGAGGGCGAGAGGGTTCGGCTGAGGGCACAAGTGAGCGAGGGAAGGTGGGCGAGTGGGCGCGGGGCTCAAAAGGGGTGAGGACGTGCGGAGGTGGCCGGAGATCGCGCGGTCGTGGGTGCGTCCACGGCGAGGGATCGTGGGCGGGAGGTTGGGGACGAGCTGATAGGTGCGGTCGGCGGGACAGAGAGAGAGAGCGGCACGTGTGCGAGAGGAACGGCGCCGACATACCTGGCCCACGGGGCAGCGAGAGAGAGGGAGAGAGGGTGCGCGGGTTAGCACCGACAGGCAGGACCCGCCTGTCAAGCACCAAGGGCGTGCAGGCACGCGCGCGGGTCTGGGCTTAATGGGCCAACTTGGGCTGAATTGGCTTTTCTATTTATTTTCTCTAGGGTTTTCAATTCATATTCAAATCAAGTTTCAAATTCAAACCAAATCAAACATCTGCAACAATTCAAAGAATATTTGGAACTCAACATGATGCAACATTTCATGACTCATTTGTTTTGTCAAAAATAATATAAATAATCCCTCACTAACTAAGCTAACCCTAACCAAAAGAGAAAGAGAGAGAGAGAAACTAGAGAGAGATAGAAACTAGAGAGAGATAGAGAAGAGTAACATTACTCTTTTGTGTCTTCTATTGAGCCCTACAGGATAGAGGATGCACTTAGAGATCCGGACTGGGTGGTGGCAATGCAAGAGGAACTCAACAACTTCATGAGGAATGAGGTATGACATTTAGTTCCACGTCCTAACCAAAATCTTGTATGTACCAAATGGGTATTTCGCAACAAACAAGATGAGCATGGTGTGGTGACTAGGAACAAGGCCTGACTTATTGCCAAAGGATATTCACAAGTCGAAGGTTTGGATTTTGATGAAACCTATGCACCCGTAGCTAGGCTTGAGTCAATTCATATATTACTTGCCTATGCTACTTACCATGGCTTTAAGTTGTATCAAATGGACGTGAAGAATGCCTTCCTCAATGGCCCTATCAAGGAAGAGGTATATGTTGAGCAACCTCCCGGCTTTGAAGATAGTGAGTATCATTCACATGTGTATAAGCTCTCAAAGGCGCTTTATGAGCTCAAGCAAGCCCCAAGAGCATGGTATGAATGCATGCGAGACTTTCTTATCACTAATGGCTTCAAAGTTGGTAAAGCTGACCCTACTCTCTTCACTAAAACAATTGCTAAAGACTTATTTATATGCCAAATTTATGTTGATGATATTATATTTGGGTCTACTAACAAGTCATCTTGTCAAGAGTTTAGTAGGATTATGATACAGAAATTCGAGATGTCTATGATGGGGGAGTTGAAATATTTCCTTGGATTTCAAATCAAGCGACTCCAAGAGGGCACCTTCATCTGCCAAACTAAGTACATTCAAGACATACTCAAGAAGTTTGGAATGAAGAATGCCAAACCCATCAAGACTCCCGTGGGAACAAATAGGCATCTCAACCTCAACATCGGAGGTAAATTCGTAGATCAAAAGGTATATCGGTCGATGATAGGTTCTTTACTCTATTTATGTGCTTCTTGACCGGATATTATGCTTTCAGTATGCATGTGTGCAAGGTTCCAGGCTAATCCTAAGGAAGTTCGCCTTAGGGCCGTGAAAAGAATCATGAGATATTTAGTTTACACTCCTAAGTTTGGGCTTTGGTACCCCCAAGGGATCTACCTTTGATCTAATTGGGTATTCCGATGCTGATTATGCTGGATGTAAAATTGATAGGAAGATCACATCAAGGACTTGTCAGTTTCTAGGAAGATCCCTGGTGTCTTGGGCTTCAAAGAAACAAAATTCAGTAGCTCTATCCACCGTCGAAGTCGAGTATATTGCTGCAGGACATTGTTGTGCACAATTACTCTGGATGAGGCAAACCCTTAGGGACTATGGCTACAAGTTGAGCAAAGTCCCTCTCCTATGTGATAATGAGAGTGCAATCCGCATGGCGGATAATCCCGTTGAACACAGCCGCTCTAAGCACATAGACATCCGGTATCACTTTTTGAGAGATCACCAACAAAAGGGGGATATCGAAATTGCTTATGTTAGCACCCACAACCAATTAGCCGATATCTTTACCAAGCCCCTAAATGAAAAGACTTTTAGCAAGCTTAGGAATGAGCTAAATTTCCTAGATTCTCGGAACTTTGATTGAAATCTTGTACACATTGCTTATTTATATATCTTTGATCATATCTCTTTCATTTTGTACAAATGCATATTTCTTATTCTTCTTGTGCCAAAGCTAAGACTAATATGCTTCCAAGTGTACTTTTATCCTTAGTCTTAGATTGAAAGAGAAATGGAGTATTCGGCAAAGGCAAGGCTTTCACTATGACTCTGTTGGTATCATTTATCCTTTGCCCTACTCTTAAACTTTCACTCATATTCTTTTACAAAGAAGGAGAAAATATTAGGCCTCTAAGGTTTCTTCGTTTTTGGCGCTTAATGCCAAAGGGGGAGAAATTAATAGGCCCAAAGCAAAAGGACCACACCACCACCCTGTTTTCAAAAATTGTTTCAAAAACGGGGAGAAATTATTCAAATTACAAAAACCCTCTTGATAGCTAAGAGGAAAACTTCTTCAGGGGGAGCTTTTATTTAGCCAAAGGAAAAGCATTTGAAACAGGGGGAGAATTTTCAAAATCTTGAAAATGCTTTTTGAAATCATATTCTTATACCATTGGCTATTTGCAAAAGAATTTGAAAAGACTTCTCCAAAAGATTTGCAAAAACAAGCAAAGTGGTGCAAATGTGGTCCAAAATGTTAAACTAGAAGAAAGTAACCATGTATATTTTGAAATACTTTCAGTTGGTTTATTTCGAAGTAACTTATGCATGTCTATCAAATTACAAACTAGTTACATTTCTACACTTTATATTTGTTTTGGTTTGTGTTGGCATCAATCACCAAAAAGGGGGAGATTGAAAGGGAAATGGCCCCAAACATTTCCTAATAATTGATTTTGGTGTTTGACGTCCATCACAAACCATATGGACTAACTAGTTTACCTAGTTTCTATTTTTATAAGGTGCATAAAGTTCAACATAAACCAACAAAGAAAGTGAGTTGAGGAACTCTACAAAGTTTGGAGCAAAAACAATAAATGGTGCAACCAGTGGCGCACCGGACACTGTCTGCTGCCCAGGCCAAGGCACCTCGCGAACTGGCCGCTCACGGGTTTTCTCAAAGCCACTCCACTAAAAATCACTGGACTGTCCGATGTGCCATCGGACTGTCCGGTGAGCCAATGGAGCAACGGTCAACTTCGCCAATGATCGACTGCATTGACGGAGGAACAGTGAACGGTGCAGAAGTCAGAGCTGCCAAGTTAGAACGCACCGGACTGTCTGGTGTGCCACTAGACTGTCCGGTGCCACATGAGGACAAAGGACTTCAACGGTCAAAACCGCTCCAAACCCTAACGGTCGGCTGACGTGGCACGCACCGGATAGTGAACAGTGTCATGTCCGGTGCACCACCGGACTGTCCGGTGTGCCCATCGACAGCAAAGTCAGCCAATGGCTAGGAACTGGTTGGAGGCTATAAATACCCCAACCACCTCCATTCAAGCTGTCCAAGACTCCTACACTTCTCATCCAATACAAGAGCAAAAACATACACTCCAAGACACAATCAAAAGATCAAATCCTCTCCAAGCTTCAACATCAACTCAAGTGCTTAGTGGCTTGAGAGAGGGTGTTTTGTGTTTTCTTTGTTGCTCTTGTTGCTTGGATTGCTCTCTTCTTCTCACTCTAATTCTTCTAAGTGCTTTGTAAAGCTAGCAAGAGACACCTAATTGTGTGGTGATCCTTGTGGGGTCTGTTGGGGATTTGTTCTCAACTCTGCCTTGAATTAAGAACAAGGCAACATAGAATGTTAAATGTTAATGTTCTTCGTCCAATGAAACATTATTCCCTTGAGGATAATGAGCCTTGGACGAAGGTTGGTGTCAATACAATTACGAAGGTTAAATCTTCGTAATTGAATTTCAACAAATTGTATAAGATAGCATAAAAATATAGAATATCAAAGGTAAATGAATCATAAACGAACCATATTATATCCATTCAATATATTTAAGTGTTGAATACAATTATACCTCTGCCTTGACAAAGATTGATTCTCAAATGACGCGACTGCAAATACCGGAAAAATCTCTCTCCCCAGTAAGGGAGTACTGTTCACTATTTATAGGCACGGGACATAGCCTGTGAGGAATTACAATTATGTCCCTCATAAGGGATTACAACAGCGACCCAAACATTTATGGACTGAAAGGTCATTCTACTTTTAAGTCGGTTTGTAATTCCGAAGCTTCATGAAGAAAAACCTTCGGTCATCTCCTGCGGACAGCTTCAGCCGAAGCTGCTTCTTCCTACAAGACCTTCGGCGCGACGAAGCATAACCCCAACAGTAGCCCCTTTCGCGGCGCTAGATCGTTTTTCGTAACGAGCTTGATCCGTGAAAAAAGTCTCTTAAGCTTCGGGAAGCCGAAGGTCCAAAAAACACCTTCCCTGAGCTCGTTGTCGAGAAACGATTCAGTTTCCGAGCGCGTAGCAGTCCCACCTTGCAGAGTTACTGTTTGGTCTCTGCGGTCCACCGCGCAGCGAGTGCAAGCGGCTGTCCGCCTGGTAAAAATCCTGGTGTTTCACCTTCTTACCTGCAGCACTATATAAACAGACAAGTAGGTGTGAAGTTACCACAGCATTCATTGCTATTTGCACTGCTTTGCTGCCAAAATTTTTAACCATAGCCGAAGCTTGACCCTCGGAATCAAACGAAGCTCCAGCTTGAAGCCTACTTCGTCAGAAGAAAAAACTTCGGAAGAAAAAGTATTTAATTCCCGCAAATTCAGAATTAAATGGCCAGAGTGTGTTCTATCGCTAGGGTTGAGCGTGAAGGAGGCGAAGCTGAAGGCTCGGAGACTATTCCCATCTCCGAAGCAATGCAACGATCTGGACTGGTAACTTCGGAAGAAATCCCCACTGTTGAAGCAGAACAAGCAACTGCCGAAGCAGAAGAAGAGAACATTGAAGAAACTGATCCCGAAGATGATTATCGTATTGCCATGCCAAGTAAGCCCAGCCACTTGGACTTCGGAAAGTCGACCGTTTCGAAGGCTGATCTCTCCAAGATGGTAAAGTCAGGTTATTTCAGTGAAAGTCAGAAGAAGCTACTTCGCTTCGGGGGGAAGAAACTACCCCGAAGCCAGAGAAGGATGAAATAGTCATTTTCAAGAGCTTTCTAAAGGCTGGGTTGAGATTCCCCCTTCATAGGATTATTGCAGATGTATTGAAGAGGTTTGGTATCTACTTTCATCAGTTGACTCCTAACGCTATCGTTAGGCTTAGTGTTTATATCTGGGCCCTCCGAAGCCAGGCGGTGGAGCCGTTTGCCGACAGCTTTTGTCGAGTTCATGAGCTGCATTACCAGACGAAGGCTAGAAAAGATGGATTACATGATAACTTTGGTTGCTACAATTTTGCCTATCGGAAAACCACAAAGTTTCCTGTAATCAGCTACCGAAGCAAATGGCCGGCAGGCTGGAAATCAGAATGGTTTTATGTGAGAGTTGACGAAGACAAAGAGAAGCTGGTACAAAGCCCTCTTGAATTGATCTTCGGAGAAACAAGACCGCGATGCCAAATGTCATTAGAAGGTTCCACTTGGGCTGCACTGGCTGAGTTTAAAATTATTTCAGAGCATATCAGTACTAGGGACCTGGTTCAAGAGTTCTTGGCCTTCAGGGTTTTTCCTACTTTAAAAGAATGGGAAATGCCGAAGCTAGAGGGGGAGAAGAAAGAAGGGGAACTTGTGCGGTTACCTTACTATTACAAGTTTAAGAAATACTTTAAAAAACCTTGCCAAGAGTGGCTGGACACAGTTGAAATAATGTGCAATGAAATACTCGGTAATTACTCCAAAAAAGAAGATCAGTTGATGACCGCGGCCTTCGGTACCCGTCCGAAGCGAAGACTGAATCGAGTGCTGGACGCCTTGGGTTTTGAATACCCTGACTACGAAAATCTGAATAAAGGTGCCAAAGGTCAGAAAAGGAAAAGGGGAGCCGAAGCTTTAAATGAAGATGAGGAAGAACCACCAAAAAAGAAGAATATTCTGAAGAAGAAGAAGAAAATATCATCTCCGAAGCAAAAAGTATCTGACGAAGAGGAGACTCCCGCATCACGCTCTGCCACTGACGTGGAAGAGATTTTAAAGGTAATGACTGAATCCCTGCCTGCGAAGCTAAGTCCATTGGGGCCTCAACTGACAAAGTTTTTTCAGAAGGAAAAGGAGCCCGAAAAAACGAAGAAAACAACTAAAATAAAGAGACAAAGAATCATCGCAGTGACAGAAGTCATTGACAAGACACCACCGAGAGCTTCAGCTCAAAAGATACCAGCGGCTGAAGAAATAACAAATATTGAAATCACACCTTCGGAGGTCGCGGCTGCCGAAGCTACCTCAATTGAAGGTTTGAACTTGGAAAGCACAATTGAACACATCGACAAAATACTGCTAGACATGGCCACAGAAGAAGCTACTACTGCCGCCGAAGAGGCCATGGCCGCAGTGTCTGGGAAAGAAAAGGAAATTGCTGACGAAGCTTCAGAGGACGAAGCCTTCATGTTCCAAAATTTGGTTGGAGAAGAATTGTCAAAAACCAAAATAGAAGAGCTTAAAGAGTATGCCAAATCCTGCGGATATAAACCAGGAGCACTCCTCTTCGGGGGTATTGACGATGAAAAATTAGACTGCATCCGGGATCAAACTGGAGCTAAGGTCATCGGTACTCTATCAAAGAGTATCGGTTTTCCGAAGCTGGAAATGGACATTAGCCGCTACCGATGACAACATATCGTTGGTAGTTTATTTTATTCCAATTTCAAGGTGAACTACTTTTCCCTTAACTTATATTGTTTTTAATAATGAAAACATGTCTAACGAAGATTGTTTTCGTGCAGAGTATGCTGTTGAGCAAAGCCTTGAAAATGCAGCAAGATTTTGAAGACAAGAAACACGAAGTTATAATTGAAAATTTAGAAAACAAAATAAAGGAGAAATCAGCTGATATTGAGAAGAAAAACTTTGAGCTTCAGGCAACTGAAGGCTTATTGGCAGAAGCCGAAGCTAAAATAACGGAATTGAATACGAAGCTTCTCTGCCAATCTGAACAGTTTGAACAAGAAAAACAAGAACTAAATGCGAAACTTGAAGCCGAAGTCCAAGAAAATTCAGTTTTGAAAAAATTATTGGCAAGCCTTCAAGATAAATGTTTGGAATTTAGCAACAAATGTATTCAACGACTGAGAAAAATCTTCCACTCAGTTGGAGCTAGCAGTGAGAAATTCACCCCGTCAGCTGAAGATTTACCAAAGACCTTCGAACATATTGAAGGTGAAATTGATGAGCTTGACGAAGTTATAGCCGGGCACGGTGACTTCTGTGCCTGGGTAGCTTCTCGGGGCACTGCTGCTGCTTTCCTAAAAGCTGGCTGTGATCATGGAAAAATTGTCAATAGGCCCAATTTCACTCTATCACCAACAATTTTAGATGATATTCCTGACCTCGCTCGAATCATTTCTAACAGATTTGTAAAGATGATATGGACAAAAGGCGGGCGAGAAAAGGCTGGAGACGAAGCTCGGAGTCATCTTGAACCAGTAAGAAATCATACCTTGTGCTTACCTTTTCCTTCAAGCTCGATTTTGACTTACAACTTAATTCATGTAGGATGACGAAGCCGAAGTCGATGATTAAAAAGAGTGATGCCGAAGCTAAAATCCCTCGAAGATTAAGTAGGAGTAGACTGTAGACAGACTCAGGAAACTTTTGAGATAACTTGTGTAAATGTAACTAAACTTGTCTTTAATGAGTTCTGTTCATACCTTGTATTATGCTCTTACCCTTCTATTAATGTATGTGAGGTGCTTTGTTGTGGACGAAATTATCTTTTTTGAGCCGAAGGCGAAAAAACACCTTCCCTTCTTTTCGTACACAGCGAAGCATAGAAAAAACATTTCCCTTTCTTCCGAAGCTATCCTTTTTGTACGCGAAGAAGCTCTTCTCTTATGCCGAAGCAACTACTTATGCCATGATGATGATTATCCTACATATGCCTGGATGAATGTTTATGAATGCAAATGCTATGATGTAATGTGATGTGCGAATGAATGTCCAAACACATATCCGAAGCCATACCCTCAGCCATTATTTCCTTAGAAACAATCACACATCAGCTCTGCATTCCCTTAGGAACGACTTTGGAGCTTTTTCGCCTTTTACTTTCGGCGTAATCAGCGTTGACTTTTCGCTGTAAGCTCTGCATTCCCTTAGGAACGACTTTGGAGCTTCTTCGCCTTTTACTTTTAGCGGAATCAGCGTTGACTTTTCGCTGTAAGCTCTGCATTCCCTTAGGAACGACTTTGGAGCTTCTTCCCTGTTTCTTTTCGGCACTCGATGGTGCGTTCTTAGCTTTTACATTTATATCTTTGGGGGATTTTGCTCTTATAGAGCTAAAAAAGGAAATTACATGTGATGGCCCCATTAAAAACCTTTCTCCCCCTTCAGAAAGGAAAAGGGTGCCATGAAAGAAAGAAAAAATATAAAATATAAAAAATTACATCAAATTATACATAATATCGCCGAAGCTCATCTGCATTCCAAGATCTGGGAATGTCGTTGCCGTCCATATCCTTCAATCTGTATGAACCGGGTCTTGACGAAGATACTACCAAAAAAGGTCCCTCACATTTCAACTGCAACTTGCCCACTGTATCTGGGTTAGCGACTCTCCGAAGCACCAAATGTCCTGGCTCAATATTCTTCAGCCGAACCTTTCTATCACGCCACTTGATTGTTTCGGCTTGATATTTATTGATGTTCTCCACGGCTTGAAGTCTGATCCCTTCTATAGCATCTTTTTCAACAGAATGATCAGCTTCAGGATCTGACTCTGCCGAAGCTACTACTCTTATTGATCCAGTTTTAGCTTCCTCCGGAGTTATTGCTTCGTCACCAAACAATAATTTGAATGGGGTAAAGCCTGTTGACCTTGATGTTGTCGTGTTGTGGCTCCATACTACTTTGATTAGTTGATCTGGCCACTTTCCCCTGGGTTGGTTGAAAATTAACTTCATTATTCCTGTCATTATGATGCCATTGGCTCTTTCAACGAGTCTATTTGACTCCGGATGCCTGACTGATGCAAAATGGATCTTCGTGCCGATTTGATCACAGAATTCTCTGAAAGCTTCGGAGTCGAACTGTGTTCCATTATCTACAGTGATGGCCTTTGGTACTCCGAAACGACAAACAATATTCTGCCAGAAAAACTTTTGAATGGTGGCCGAAGTTATTGTGGCTAAAGGCTTTGCCTCAATCCATTTAGAAAAATATTCCACAGCCACTACAACATATCTTAAGTTTCCTTGGGCCGGTGGTAACGGACCTAACAAGTCAAGACCCCACCTTTGCAATGGCCAGATGGGTTGTATCAGCTGAGATAGAGACAAAGGTTGTTTTTGATCTCTTGCACATTTCTGACAACCTTCGCACTTTTGAACTAATTCCGCTGCATCCGAAGCTGCCTTCGGCCAATAAAACCCTTGACGAAAAACTTTTCCAAGTAACGGCCTAGATCCAATGTGAGATCCACACAAGCCTGCATGTATTTCTTTCATCAACTCTATGCCTTCGGCTCTGGATAAACACTTGAGTAGTGGAGCACAAACTCCATGCTTGTACAACTCCCCTTCTATCATGACATATGGACGAGCTCTTGCCTCTATCCTCCTGTTATAAGTTTTGTCATCTGAAAGGAAATTACCCTGAAGGTAAGAGATGATCTCAGTTCTCCAGTCTTCACTGTAAACAGGAGATATATTGAGGACTGCTCTTTCAAGAAGTTCCACTGAAGGTGCTTTTATTGTTTCGAAGAACACATCCGAAGGTAAGGGCAGCCCCTGTGCTGCTGACTTAGCTAGCAAATCAGCATACTCATTTTGTCCTCGAGGGATATTTTTGACAGAAAATCCTTCGAAGGAAGCTTCGATTCTTCGGACCGTGTCTAGATATTTTTCAAGCTTCGGATCTTTAGCCTTGCAACTCTTGTCGATATGACCCGAAACAACCTGGGAATCAGTTTTAAGGATAGCCCTTCTGATTCCCATTGCTTTTAATTTCCGAAGGCCCAAAAGCATGGCTTCGTACTCAGTAATATTGTTTGTACAGCTAAAATCGAGTCTTGCCGCATAACAAGTTTTAACTTTGGATGGTGAGACCAACACAGCGGCTGCTCTTGCTCCGAAGGTACCCCAAGACCCATCGCAAAACACTGTCCACACTTCGGCATCTTTATTTGTTTCTTCATCCTGAGCCCCTGGCGTCCAATCGGCAATGAAATCTACCAACGCTTGAGACTGGATCGAGGATCTATGCACATAATCAATGCAAAATTCATTGAGCTCTGCAGCCCATTTTCCAATCCGTCCAGTAGCTTCTCTATTTCTCATAATATCCTTCAACGGCTGCGAAGAAGGAACAACAATATTGTATGCTTGAAAATAATGCCGAAGCTTCCTGGATGCCATCAAAACAGCATATAATACCTTCTCCAATTCTGTATAGTTTTTCTTTGATACACTAAGAACTTCAGATACAAAATACACTGGAACCTGCTTCTTGACTTGGCCATCAAGCTTCTCCTGGACAAGTGCTGCACTTACCGCTGAGTGCGAAGCTGCCACGTATAACAACAAAGGAGCCCCTGGCATTGGTGGAGTTAATGTTGTTAAATCTATCAAATATTGCTTCAGTTCTTCAAAGGCTTTTTGTTGGCTTGGTCCCCATTGAAAGACTTCGGCTGATTTCAGCACTTCGAAGAATGGTAAATTTCTTTTTGCTGATCTGGATATGAATCTATTGAGAGATGCTAGCCTCCCTGTCAATCTTTGGGCCCCCTTTTTTGTAGTTGGTGGCTCCATTCGAAGTATAGCTTCAATTTTACTTGGATTAGCTTCAATTCCCTTTGTTGAAACCAAGCATCCAAGAAATTTCCCCTTCTTCACTCCGAAGACACATTTTTCTGGATTCAACTTTAGGCCAGCTTGTCTGAAATTGGCGAAGGTCTCCTGCAAATCAGCAATATGATTTTCCTGTTTCGTGCTTTTTACAATGATGTCATCAACATAAGTTAGCACATTTCTGCCTATCTGGGACTGGAGAACCTTCGCAGTCATTCTGCTGAAACTTCCTCCAGCGTTCTTGAGCCCCTCAGGCATCCGAAGGTAACAATATGTTCCACTAGGGGTTATGAAACTGGTCTTCGGCTCGTCCTCCTTCTTCATCCAAATTTGATGATAGCCTGAATAACAATCGAGAAGACTCATAAGCTCTGACGAAGCTGCTGCATCAACTAAGGAGTCTATCCTTGGCAATGGGAATTCGTCCTTCGGACAGGCCTTGTTGAGATCCATAAAATCGATACACATCCGCCATTTGCCATTGGCCTTTTTTACCATAACAGTGTTAGCTAGCCATTCTGGGTACTTTACTTCTCTGATAACTCCTGCACTGAGGAGCCTTTTGACTTCATTCCGAGCACCTTCGGCCTTGTCATCAGACATTTTCCGAAGCCTCTGCTTTCTGGGTCTGAAGGATGGGTCAACATTGAGCGAGTGTTCAATAACATCCCTGTTAACTCCGCAAAGATCATTGGCTGACCATGCAAAAACATCTTTGTTGTTGAACAAAAACCTTATCAAGGTTTTCTCCTGTTCTTCGGATAATTGAGAGCCCAACAACACCTTCTGCTCTGCTATGTCCTCACATAAGAGCATGGGCTTCGGCTGATCTGCTGAAGCTGCTTTCTCCCTTCTGAATTTGTACTGTTCACAAGCTTCAGCTCCATCTATGTTATGGATTGCTTTTGAGTCAGTCCAGTTTCCCTCGGCCCTTCTGGCAGCTTCTTGACTTCCATGAATAGCAATGGGTCCTTGATCCGAAGGTATCTTCATACAAAGATAGGCAGGATGAAGAATTGCTTCGAAAGCATTGAGGGTGCCACGACCAATAATTGCATTGTAAGGGTATTCCATGTCAACAATGTCAAACACAACTTGCTCAGTTCTGGTGTTGTTGATGAATCCGAAGGTCACTGGCATGGTGATCTTGCCCAGTGCAACAATCTGTCTTCCTCCAAAGCCACAGAGAGGGTGTGTAGCATCATGAATCTTATCTTCTGGCTCTTGCATTTGTCTGAAGGCCTTAGCAAATATGATATCAGCTGCACTGCCTGTATCAACCAAGACATTGTGGACGAGAAACCCTTTGATAACGCAAGAAATAACCATAGCATCGTTATGAGGAAAATCCTTGAGCTGAAGGTCCTCCTGGGAGAAGGTGATTGGAATGTGGGACCATCTTGACTTGATGAAGGGTCCCTGCACTCCAACATGTTGTACCCTTCTCTACGCCTCTTTTTTCTGTTTTTTGTTGGCTGGTTCTGAGCACGAACCACCTGTTATCGGGAGCACCAGCTTCGGGGCCGAAGCAGCTCCAGCTTGATCGTTGAACGAAGTCATCAACTCAAAAAAGTGGAAGTGAGTTCACCGGAGGTGGGCGCCAATGTTGGGGATTTGTTCTCAACTCTGCCTTGAATTAAGAACAAGGCAACATAGAATGTTAAATGTTAATGTTCTTCGTCCAATGAAACATTATTCCCTTGAGGATAATGAGCCTTGGACGAAGGTTGGTGTCAATACAATTACGAAGGTTAAATCTTCGTAATTGAATTTCAACAAATTGTATAAGATAGCATAAAAATATAGAATATCAAAGGTAAATGAATCATAAACGAACCATATTATATCCATTCAATATATTTAAGTGTTGAATACAATTATACCTCTGCCTTGACAAAGATTGATTCTCAAATGACGCGACTGCAAATACCGGAAAAATCTCTCTCCCCAGTAAGGGAGTACTGTTCACTATTTATAGGCACGGGACATAGCCTGTGAGGAATTACAATTATGTCCCTCATAAGGGATTACAACAGCGACCCAAACATTTATGGACTGAAAGGTCATTCTACTTTTAAGTCGGTTTGTAATTCCGAAGCTTCATGAAGAAAAACCTTCGGTCATCTCCTGCGGACAGCTTCAGCCGAAGCTGCTTCTTCCTACAAGACCTTCGGCGCGACGAAGCATAACCCCAACAGGGTCTTAGTGACCCGTGTGATTAAGAAGATGCACTCAACCGGTCTAAGTGACTGATTGAGAGAGGGAAAGGGTTGGAATAGACCCGACCTTTGTGGCCTCCTCAACGGGGACTAGGTTCTTTGGAGCCGAACCTCAGGAAACAAATCACCGGTTTCATTTGTGTTGATCTTCACTCGATTTGTTTCTCCCCTCTCCTCTGTCTAAAAAGTTTCCTTGCTCATATTGATTTGAGTTTGCTCTCAAGGTTATCTGTATTGATTGAGCAACTCATAGCAAGAGAAACGATCTTCCGCACTCCGAATTTATTTCTAACCCTAATCCCAAGTATTATGCGTGTTCAAAGTTTATAATTTTCAGGTTTCGCCTATTCATGCCCTCTCTAGGAAACTTTCAGTGGGCTTCAATGTGGGCAGCAAGACACTCAATGAGATAGGTGGAGGGGTATAAATAGCCCCACTCACCAAACTAGTCGTTACCTGACTGTTCTGCGCATGGGCGCACCGGACAATCCGGTGCGCCACCGGTGCGCCAACAGTCGGCTCCAATGGCTAGTTCTGATAGCTAACCGTTGGGCTGACGGTGCATTGGGCAGTCCGGTGTGGCCGCTAAAATTCAATTTCTCAACACGTTGCTCTCGGGTTTTCTCGAGGGCAGAGGCGCTGCCCCCGGGGTTGGCTGGCCCCACTGTTAGAGGGCGCACCAGACAGTTTAGTGCCCCTAAGACAGCAACCCTAACTTTTTTCCTTTGTTTTTTTCTAAACCATTTTCATTCTAACTTGTGAGTATGTTATAGAGTGACACCTAGCACTAGATATGAGTGTGAATATGCACCAACACTACACTAGAAATCTCTTGGTCAAACTACTCATCCACAACCCCTCTTTATAGTACGGCTAAAATAAAAATAGAATACCTAATTCTATACCGAGTGTCTGCAACTCCTTCTATACCGAGTGTCTGCAATACCGAGTGTCTACTACTCATCTTTTGATTTGTCTTTTCAGTCGTCGCTTCAAGTTCTCATCTCATGGATTGTTTTCACCGTTGCAAAACAACTTCTTGTAATGCGACCTAACTTACCATTTGCACTACAAAACACACGTTAGTCACATATAATCTTATATTGTCATTATTCACTAAAATCAACCAGGGGCCTAGATGCTTTCAGTGCCCAATTCATATGACAAAAAATTAGGCATGTGAGTTTTTTCTAATGTATGCATCATTTTCTCTATATCCTCATCATACTTTTAATCCGATTATCAAAAGAAATTTTAATAGATTGAATATCGTCGAATGATGGGGTGTCACTTATAGTGGGGAACTGTTGCAGCAAGGCTTATAGGGAATCGTAGTTTATTTCCCTCTCCCGGATGACCTTCTGGTGGCGATCTATCATGAAGTATGAGAGGTACCACTCCTCCATCACCTCACACTTTTGAGCTTGTTGTCGATGGAACTCCTCGTCCCACTTCTTTATGTAGTCTTCTAATTCCTCATGCTCAACAACCGATAAATTAGTCGACCTTGTGTCATTGTATAGAGAAACATCGTTGAGATCTTTATAATCGACCATAGAAGCCAATTTTTTAGATCTACAACCTTCATCCCTAGTGAAGTCGCCAAAAAGTGTGTTGGCGTCGATCTAGTATGAAAAACTAGGGTTGGACTGCCTGGTGGTGCCTCTGCGGTGGCGCGGACAGTCCATGGCTCTGGGCCAGATGGACCACGACCACGCTACAGGAGCAGCTTCTTCTGTGCATCGCTCCGTACGGTCCGCGCTCTAGGTCGGACGGTTCGTAATGGAGCAGGGTCGTATTCCTTCTCGCAAAAACCTAGATCACGCCTCCTAGGGGATGCTCCGGGGTTGGCAGGCCACCCGGAACGTCCCCAGATGATATAGAGTCACCTACAGATTAAGAAATCAAGTCAAGGAAGAGTATCCTGAATGAAGTTGATCTTGCCCCCATGAGGTGTAAGATCCTAGGGTTGTCTTGGGGTCGATAGGCCACCCAAGATGGATCTAGATGACGTAGAGTCGAATAGGGGTTGATGTGGATATGCGGAAAGGTACAACTAGAACTACGCTACATCTACTCCGAGGGCAGGAATAATAAAGGAATGGTAAAGAAAATAATAGATTGGTTTGATTGTAATGTGTCCGGAGTTCTCAATCGGTCGTACCTCTTTATATTTATAGGGGAGGTGGTGTGGATCTGTTCCTATACAAGATCCAATAGATTACCATGGATATGTTAGGATAACCATGCATGGGATAAGTACTCTCGCTCGTGTTAATCTGTTCACGGGGATGCAGACCATTCGAGCTATAGGGCCAGACCATCCAGTCATGCTCAGGTGCCAAATATGATGCTCAACACTTACCATATCCTCTATCTCATTTCTATTTTAAACTTTACCCTATAAACAATGTATTATACAGTGTAAATCCTGTATTTTAAATAATCTGCTTCGGACAACCTTACCAGCTAGCATCAATCTTTCGTTTTGATCTCTTATATTATCTCCAGCAGCTCACCTATCCTCATGCCCATATTCAAATTTCACTCTGCGAACATTGGTATCTACAGTGCAAAACAGTGTTTTGGATGAACTGCTGAACATGGTCTTTTAATGAGGGCCCATGCACCCAGGGATGTGCTAGAAGAAATAGAGACTATTGAATAAAAGGACCTTCTCACTGGAAAGCTCCAAAAAATAGAAGTGTCAAGTGCAAAACTTTGATCAGGTTGATGATTATTAGGTGGCACTTGTGATTCTTTAATTTGCGCAAAAATGATTAAGATGCAATAGTGATTATTTTGAATAAGTAACTTACCTAATGATTCATAAAATATTTCGGTGTTGCTTTGTGAGAAGGTTTAGAATTCATAGATATAACTTAATTATTGTTGGTACTTAATTGCTTGTAGATGAATTTATATAAGGGCTAGTTTGGGAATAATATTTTTTCAAGAAATTTTAATTTTTCCAAGAAAAAATGAACTAATTTTCTTTGAGAAAATGAAAATCTTCTGAGAAAATGGGGTTCTCAATCTAGCTCTAAAAATGTATAAAAATCTGCGGGTGAACTGAAACCCACCCAAAATCTGGCAGGTTCATGTGTGGGTTTTAATGCTGCGCGGGTACAATCACGAGCAGGTTTATATAGACTTCACATTTACGATTGCGATCGAAGACGGGTTTTTATCCAACCCAATCCAAACCCTAAAATACTTTTGACCTTTTAGCTTTATGAGAAGAAGCAGGTTACGAAATCCAATAAAAAAACGAGCCTAAACATCAGAGTTCATGTCTTATCAATTTTTTAGCCACGCGGTCATTACTGGGAACATTATTGCGGCCTTTCATTACAGCAGATTGTTCACATTCGACACGAACACAGCTGAGAGCTGGAACTATATAAGAGGAATGTGAAAATTATAGGTGTTCTGAGGTGTAAAGCTGGATCCCATTAAGAACTGTATAAACATCGTCATACAATACAAAAATGATATACCGTGTAATTCGCCTCTGATCTAATCCAACAGCTCTAGTAGGTTGTAGGTGCATCAAACAAAAACAACACATAAAACCAATCTACAGAAATGGTTGATGAAGCACGGGTGCAAACAAACTCCTACTGGATACTTATAGGGTTCATTTCGGCTCCATGCGGGCTAGTAACGGATAATATCACTCAAGATGCTAAAGAAATGGTTGATATCTATCTTCTCCTCTCCGGCATAAATCGCTTCAGCACTTCCTCCGGTTGGCCCCTGAGCAGCCATCTCAACAAGTGTGTACAACTTCTTGATTGGCATCTGCAAATACACAAGCATTGTAAGGATTTGATCGTTCGGGTTTCTGCTGCTAGGTTAACAAGAAAAGATTACATCGTCCAGTGCTTCTGCTGCTGCGTCAAGATTTCCGTCATCGAACACATCAAGATGATGCAATACCTGCAGAGAAACCACAAAGTGTGAGCAGTGAAGGAAGAAACACCTAACGAATCCAAGGCACAAACTTCTAAACAACAATTGTAGAGAGAACCCATAAACATCACGATTGTATTACAAAGCATCACTGCCACGGTGCAACCATATCTTGCAACTGCCACAGTACGTAGCATTTCAACTACCGAGAAACAAAATCCAGTATGATATTCCTCTCACCTTTTTGGCATCCTCCTTTTTCAGTTTGGGAACATGGTAGGTCACAGAGAACACGTCACACATTCCAACAGATTCTAGGAAGCCAACCTCGCTTGTTGTTCCAACGACAAGCAAGTTTTTTCCCTGCAAAATATGAAGAGGTGAGCAAGTCAAATGAAAACATGCAAGTGGTGAAATAATAACCAAGTATGGAGCTCAAGGATAATGCTGGGCGATTATGCAAACCTTAGGAGGAACTCTCTTGAGGAGGACCAGAAGAGTTTGTGAGATCAAGTTTGAAAAACGTGGTCCGATGGCTACATACTCCAGTAACCTACAAAATCATACAAGAATACTAAAACAGAGCGAAATGAGATGCATAAAGTTTTGCATGGCAGCCTGTTCACTTCTAGAATCAAGGGCTCAAGCACCTTTCGATATCATCAAGAATTATCATGCTGAACTGAGACTTGTATGCGTCCTCAAAAACCTGTATTTTTACAACAAGACACAAACTCAGTATAGCGTGAGATCACACCAAAAAAAAACCCCCGATAGCAGTGTCATAGATTCTTCTATCTTCCATATACTTGTATTAACTATTGAATAGGCTACCCTAAATGTTATATATAGAAAATCACTGACCTTGCAAATCTGTGCGCATTTGCTGCTTTCACTGAAACCAATCATTGTTTCTGCTGATATCTATTGTGGAAAGCACAATTCAGAAATTTAGTCCTATACCTTGCTATAGAGTAAGTAGGAAAACTGAAAAGAAAGGAAACTCACAATTTTCACATATGCAAAATCACTGTCAATGCCAACACTTGCTGCCATAGCCGTTTTCCCACTAAAGCAGTAAACCTGGAGTAAGTTCCCAGCAAAGTTTTTAAATACATGGCTGTTCTTTAACCTTTAGATACTGTACCTTCCAGCAGGACCTTCCAATAGGCAAGTCACGAGTGGGCTACCTTTGCTAACTTTAACTTGCTCTACGAGGAGCATAGCTCTTTGATAAATGTGCTTATGTGCCTTGCCACAATCAACAATACCACGCAATCTGCGTATTTCCACATAAACATGGTGTCAAATATAAAATCAGATTATTTGTTCTATTAAACATGGAAGCCAACAGTATGTATTAACAAGACACATAGGAAACTAAATACAAAAGCACACATATGTGCAAAATAGCATTCATAAGTAAATAATTCTCACATGCTGAGTAGCTGAAAATGCTATCACATGCAATATGTTCAAGTCAAGTTGTGCATGACATAACATAAAAAAATGAGAGCTTCCTACTAAGCTAGCTAATAGATTGAGAGAAACCATGAAGTCAAACATATTTCATGTAAGTGCATAAAAGCATGCTTGATAGAACATAGAGAGGACAGAGGAGACCTAAATCAACACACACAAAATACAATGGGAGAAGTGCTAGATCCCTGAACTGCATATTTGTGGGGAAAAAGGAGAGTGGATCCCAGCAATGCTCTAAAAAGAATACAATCATCGCATTTGTCATACGTACAAATGTCATTTTGCTAAAATAATGTTCAAGATATTACAGAACAAACCTGCATCTTTCGAGATCATCGGTGGAAGCACCAAATGCAGGGGTAATTTCATGAAGTGCATTCACAAAATCATCCATGGTAACCTTGATGCTTTCCTCATCCAAAGGTTTAGTGAGGTCATCCATGGTTATCTGCCGGTTCAAAGCAAATGAGACAGCACTTTTGACAACACCTTCCAACTCTGCTCCACTGTAGTTCTTTGTCCGCGCAGCTTTGTTAAGAAACTCAGTTGTCATTTGATACATAAAGAATTTCCAAAGGTAAAACTGAGTGCTAATGTGCATAAGTAATGTTATTGCTGAACTGGCACAATCATGTGTGGTTGTGTGCAGCTGCTGTTTGCTGGCACTTTTCACATGGGTGAGGAGGGAATCTGGTTTTGGGTTGCTAAGCTTTCCCTTGATCCTTGCCTTAGGGTGCCTATTTATAGTACATGGGTGGTCAGTTTGATAACCGACACGATTCGTTACACAAGAAAAACCTACTCCTAACATTTGCTGCTAGACAACTTCAAATGTCTGCTGCTATTATCTGTCATTCAGCATACCTAGTAAGCCAAAGAAAAACGAAAGAATGCCTACTATTCAGTAATCAGTACAATGCAAGTATTACAACAGTAAATCTTTCAAAGCAAAATTTCCAAAATATTACAATTTAATCAATAGAACTAGCATGATTCAGCCAGAGCTAACTTAGTTAGGGGTCCATGCTATGAAAAATAATGGAAACCTTTGCTATAAATGCAATGCCTGAAAGTATATCAATTTGCCAAAAAAAAGAGAGGCAGACCTAGCTCCTGAAGATTAATATCTGGAGACAGGAAAGAATTCTCCTTCATCTTATTTGTATGAATTTGAAGGATTTGCAAACGACCATTTTCATCAGGCAGGTTTATCTCAATGTGTACTTCCAATCGTCCAGGTCTGCAACAGATTACCAAAGGACAATGAACTTATGCAAATAGAAAACAAAAGAATTGTAGTCAGGTGCAAAATTCCAAAATCAATTTACATCAACCTCTTTGAATTGTCACACCTGAGCGATTAAAACTAGTTTGATTTCATTAATAGACAGATTTAATATATCTATGTCTCATTAGCCAACTCCATCTTTTCAATATGACACATTTCAGGATATTGGGCCAGTTTGGATAGAAATGTTCTTTTTTGGAGATTTGTAAAAGTATTAGGGTTTTGCAAATATAGTATTGGAAAGCTAAAAGGTGTGTACATGCAAAAAAACATGTAGTTTTGAAAACCATAGAACTCCTTGTCCTTGCTAAAACTGCAGTACCTTGGTGTTTTTGAAACACCACTCAGGACGTCTTTTATCAAAACAGTGATTTGAACACCTCTGGTTTGTAAAATTATGGTTTCTTCGTAGTTCATACCGCATTTTTCAGCACCGCCCACAGAGACCCTTAGTCACTAAACTGCTGACGTCACCAGATAACTAGCAAAATGAACCGAAGAGAAACAGAACTTACCTCAATAAAGCTTCATCAAGCAAATCTTTACGATTCGTCATTCCAATAAGCAATACATTATTCAACGCCTCAACACCATCTATCTAAAGGGTATAAATAATGATCAGAACTCAGTGCCATATAAATGCATACAAAAAATAGAACAGATTCTACAAGAACACACCTTTGTAAGCAGCTGGTTTACAATGCTATCATGTACACCTGTACCATCACGGGTAGATCCTCTAGACTGCATTATAAGATTTTCCATTTAGGCTAGCCGGACTATTGTTTTAAATAAAATCCGTAAGTAATCAAATTATACACGGTATAGTGGTGCATGCAATAGACAGTTGCAATTTACAGAAGACCTAGAATAGATGCAGGAGCTTAGCATGGGATTTAAGTATAACTAAAGAAATGTTTAGGGACAGTATATCGTAGATTCATAGGTAATAGGTTTCAGTTTCACGTAAACACAGGTATCCAGAAAAACCAATGCCTTTTAAAACTAGGTAATTTTGCCAGTGCCTTTCCTATAATACATGATCACCCACTGTAGCAACACATTTAAGAGGATAGTTCATGTAGCAGTTATAACGATTTTTTTTTTTGAATGAAACAATTCTGGGGGATAAAAAGCACAGTACCCTGGGAGACTGCACTGGAATCTAAACCGGAAAGAACATCATGCACTTATCTAGTGAATTATTGACAGTTATCTTTTATTGTTTTCAAGTCAGACGACTTGTTGGTCGTTCTGGCTTACCCACTTGGACGATTAATTGCGATTGGTCCAAACCGACTTGGATAATTAATCGCGACTAATCACGATTAATCAGGCAACTTGAAAACAGTTCTTTTATCTATCACCTTGTATTTGAGAAATCTGGCATCTTGCTAAAGCTATAGGCAAATGAAAATAGTACAACACACATGATGACATAAGCATAAAGGAAAATTAATTTCACCTTGCAGATGGCATCAATTTCATCGAATATGATAACATGGAGGTCACTCTGATCACCTGTGTCAGAAAGGAGGTAAAAAAAATGAAGTGTTTAACAGGTTTCAATCCACAGAAATATGGGAACATTTTACCTCATGAGGGAACATACCTCGTGTTCTCTGCTCATTTTCAGCATCAGCAAACAAATCTCTCACATTCTTCTCAGTTTCTCCAACAAACTTGCTCAGAACTTCAGGTCCATTCACAATCTGAGATTGGAAAAAAGGATGACATGTAAAAGACTAATCTGACAAAAATCTAGCATTATAAGTAGAAGAAGAAGATAATATCTGTGGAATCAATGCACTGCACAGGTTTTACAAACCCTCTTACATCTATTAATTTTGAAGGATGTGCAACATGGCTAACCTACATTTCACCCTGTAGCTAAATTTTCTAGTTCTGCTTCTGCATTATTGTGTCCGTTTTCACAGATCATATAAGTACAGACCACTGGTTAATTGTGCTCCATTCAAGTATATTATCATCAATAGTACGCAAAAACTTATCAGCACAATACGGACTACAACTACATTTACAGCTTTTTGTTGAATTAGTATTTACAATAACAACACTGAGAGTACCCAAAAAGTGCTAAGTTTTGATTTACTAACAATACAGCAAACAAGAAACTTCCTCAATCCAACTTTTATCTGATGTTCATATACAGTAAAATGTCCTTCATAATACTTATAAAATGAATGACAACATTCATCACACAAATGGTTAGGTAAATGACAAATTTGTACTCTGTGCTCATTAAGAAAATTCATACCTTGGGATCTTTTCCATTCAGTAACTTTCCAATTTGTCTGGCCATTAGAGTCTTGCCAGTACCAGGAGGTCCATATAGCAATATACCCTTAACATGTTTGATGCCCAACCTATAGTACTAGACCGTTAGCAAAAGATCCTGATTACAACAGTACAAAAAGTAGTTAAGCAGGTACCATACTTACTTACTGACAACATGAGGCGGAAAGACTCTTGAAGCGAATGCCCTACGAAATATGTCAGTGAATTCAGCGCTTAATCCACCTATACCCAATTTTTCCAGGTTAAACTCTTTATGTTTGAAAAGCTTGCTGCTAGCAGCTTCCTTTTGGTTGATCACCTACAGTACAAAAACAGGATATTGGAGTATGTTACAATTTATAAATAATGCTTCTGCCACATTTGCAGTTAAAACGAATGATAATAACAATATAGGGGGCGTTTGAGATTACCTTAATTCCTGAATTAGGAGCAGCCTCAAATATGATGTATGTATCACTGGACAAGAATCCTCTATCCAATGGTGTAGAACTCTCTTGACCCTCTAGCAAAGCTTGGTTGACGGTGAATACATAGTTTGTTCCATAAAATTCAAATGGCACCCTTTGCCCTGAGGTCATGACCTGCAACGTGTAAACAACCCCAGGGGACCAACTTATCGGGCACATAAGTACCAATAATAAAACTACAGCCATTGATAATCCAATAATGCACTAGTGGCATCTCATGAATAGCATACACTTTAAAGCTAACCAAGCAAAAAAGGGCCCTACTCAAAGAATTTAAGTAACCGATAGTCTCGTACCTGATTCAGAAACCTCTTACGTAGTTGTTGGGCAAGCACAACAGCATCCAGCTGATAAGCCAAGACAATGAATATCAGATGACACTGATCAATCATCAAGCACTAGTAGGATCTGCATCATAAACAGTCATAGCGTACCTCGTCATTTCGGTTGGCTCTTGCCTTGGCATAATCTAGATCTAAAGTGAGCAAAGCCAACTTGAAATCATCAGGGGGGACAAAACTGGACAAAAATATATATATTGCAAATAATAAGGCAACACAGCATCATAAGGATATTCATTCAGTGGACAGTTAAACTTCCAACCTGCTAACAGTAACAGAATCCCCAGCTGAAACCTTTGCCTGCCGACGCTGAATAGCATTCAAGGCAATGCGTCCACTTGCAACAGCATTGTGGTCAGTGTATATACGTTAAGGATCAAACGTAAGAGAAAGGTTAAAAAAACTTAGGAAAGACAATACATGATATTATCAAATCTGCATAGGATTCAGCTGTTCACAAAGTTGAAACAATGTTATGTTATTTTAAAACAACTAGATTTCTAGGCCACTACCCAACGGTCACAATGTGGTGAACCCAGTTCAAAGATCTACGACTGAGCACAACATTAGAATGATAATAGCAGTATAACACTAACATGCAAATACAATAAGGAAACAGATCATTATTCAATTATACACTCATAAAAGAATGATGGTGCATTTCGAAGTTAATTCATCATTCAAGGCTTTTACACTGCAACTAAATGTCATAAAACAGATCAAACGGTTCCAGTTAACAATTACAATGCTTGCTGAGACAAATTCCACAAGGACCAAAATTTCAGTGCAATCGAATTTCCAGGTTATCACCACAAGATCGCCAAAGCTCAAATATAGTACCAGAATCAAAACATCAACGCGCGGAATTCCGTAGACCCAGGATTCAAACTGAAGCTACACCAGATCAAAGCGCCAGGCAAGCTCTCGTGCGACAGAGATCTCAGAATAAACTGTGCAGACGAGGGACTACGAGACCGTCTACAAAAGGATATCGTAGGGTGAAGACCCAGGCGTCGGCGACGAGGGCGAGCCCGTTGGGGAAGCGGCGGAGGTCAGCGGGAGAGACGTATGCGCAGTTGGTAAGGGCCAGCTCCTGGTTCGGCGTGCTGACTACCTCCATGGACGCGCCCCCGTCCCCGCCCTGATCCTGGTGATACCTTCCCGCCATGGCCGCGGCGCCGCTGCGGCAGGGCCGGCCCTGAGCCTATGCGAGAGAGGCGACGGCCGGGGGCCTAAAATTTTTAGGGGTCCAATATTTAGTATTTATAACACTATATAATACATCAGTTTTTACACTTTACAAAACCCATCTAACCAAATAACTCACACACCTATAATATTTACGAAATCCATCAAACAAATTACAACCATATTTAACATAACATCAAAATTAACGGTTTAGATCATTGAATAACATCATATATTTTGCTCACTCAAATCTAACAAACAATATTATTTGATCATCCTTTAGCCCTCCCCTCCCCGCGTCCCCACCTCCATCAATCTCTCCCCTCGCGCCACCACCGTCATCGTCCACCCCTCTCCTCCTCTTCACAGGAATGTAGCGTTAGCACGGGTTATATGCTAGTAGTAAAATAATATAGCTAGCCAATAGGGCGGGAAGGCTGGGCACACTGACGCCCGGTGCACACGGACAATGTGGCACGCGTTGCCCACTGCCTAGTCGTCACGCTCACGTCCCCGAGCGTCTATGAGACCACATCCTCCACGTGATCGTCGTTCGTCATCTCGCCGATCCAACCCTCCAGGATTCCACAGAGCTGGGCACCACTGCGTTAGCCTTCAGACACGCATGGTCGAGCAATCAGAATTTAGGTTATTCGGCGGTCGTCGTTCCTATTTTTCAACCTGCGAAGTGCTAATTTGTACCGATGTATATTATCTAGCTTCTTAGATTGTTTAAAAAACTAATTTCAATACACATCATCATTTATTTACGAAGTATTAATATGCTCCGCTGCATAATATAGAATTTTTTATAGTATAGAGGGCCTACCACGATCAATTTGCCGGGGGCCCTCAAAATCATAGGACCGGGACTGCGCTGCGGTGGTGAGATCTCGCTCGCAGGAGGAGATCGTAGCGGTGCGTGTGATGTCCCGCAGCTCTGATGCCTGAAGGTCGAGCACCGCCGCTGCTGGCGCCGGATCGGCCGTGCGCCCGTGCCTACCTGACCGATACGATGGGTGACAGCGTGTAGCATTAATGGGCTTTTATTTGGGCTGGACGTGAAGTATCTGCGCATCATTGTTTGGACTACAGTTGCACGTCATGGGCCAAGGCAACAGGAAGATAAAGATTGGAACAACGTGGTGTATCGGTCCTTCGGTTTTCTGGTGTCCAGCAACCGATCAAAACACCGTTTGAAGCACCAAAAGTGGTTGACGGGCCGGACGATCCACCATCCCACGATTAGATTAGTTTGGGCGATTATCCTTATCTCATGTGTGGCACGTGAAAGTTATTGGCTATCGTCTAGGAATATGTCTAGATCCCATCCTCTATAAATATAATGGGGTACGGCCGATTGAGAATCACCGAACACATTCCAATCGAACCAATTACTTTCTTTATCATTCCTGCTCTAGGAGTAGATGTAGCGTAGTTCTAATTGTAACCTTTCGCACATTCACCTCCACCCCCTATTCGACTATACGCCATCTAGATCCGTCTTGGGTGGTCTGCCGATCCCATGACGACCTTAGGATCTTACGCCTTCCTGGGGCAAGATCTAGTTGTCCACCTAAGGCCTCTTCCTCGAATTGATCTCTTAATTCCTATGCGACTACACGTCGTCTAGGGACGTTCCGGGTGAGCTGTCGACCAGGGCGCCCTAAAATCTCTTCCCCTAGGGAGCGAGATCTAGGTTCCAGCGAGGAGGAGGAAGACCCTACACCATAGCGGACCGTCCGGGCCTATGCGTGGACCTTCCGATGCAAAGCAGGGAAGACGTCGCTCCTGCGCCCAGGTCACGGACCGTCCGCGCCGCCGCAGTGGGCACCGCCAGGCGGTACACCCTGAGTGATTGGTGCTGCCTAGATCGGGGGCCAACATACTTTTTGGCGACTTCGCTGGGGACGAGGTTGCAGATCTACAAAATCAGGTTTATATGTGAAAGTCGCCTAGAGGGGGGTGAATAGGCATCTGAAATTTATAAAGTTTAAGCACAACTACAAGCCGGGGTTAGCGTTAGAAATAAAAGCGAGTCCGAAAGAGAGGGCGAAAACAAATCACAAGCAAATGAAGAGTGTGACACGATGATTTGTTTTACCGAGGTTCGGTTCTTACAAACCTACTCCCCGTTGAGGTGGTCACAAAGACCGGGTCTCTTTCAACCCTTTCCCTCTCTCAAACGGTCACCTAGACCGAGTGAGCTTTTCTCCTCAATCAATTGGGACATTTAGTCCCCACAAGGACCACCACACAATTGGTGTCTCTTACTTTGATTACAAAGATCTTGGGAACAAGAAATGGGAAGAAAAAACGATCCAAGCGCAAGAGCTCAAAAGAGCACGGCAAAACTCTCTCTTCTAGTCACTATTGCTTTGAGTGGAATTGGGACTTGGAGAGATTTTGATTCACTCTAATTGTGTCTTGATTTGAATGCACTAGCTCTTGTATTGAATGTGTTGGCTGAAAAACTTGGATGCCTTGAAGTGTGGTGGTTGGGGGTATTTATAGCCCCAACCACCAAAGTGGCCGTTGGGGAGGCTGTCTGTCGACGGGCGCACCGGACAGTCCGGTGTGCCACCGGACACTGTCCGGTGCGCCAGCCACGTCACCCAACCGTTGGGGTTCGACCGTTGGAGCTCTGACAAGTGGGGCCACCGGACAGTCACTGTTCACTGTCCGGTGCGCCTTCTACGCCTGCTCTGACTCTACGCGCGCTGTCCGCGCACTGTTCACTTTTGCAGACGACCGTTGGCGCTGTTAGCCGTTGCTCCACTTGGCACACCGGACAGTCCGGTAAATTATAGCGGAGTGGCTCCCCAAATTCCCGAAGCTAGCGAGTTGGAGTTGATCCACCCTGGTAACACTGTCCGGTGGTGCACCGAACAATGTCCGGTGGTGCACCGAACACTGTCCGGTGGCACACCGGACAGTCCGGTGCGCCAGACCAGGGTAGCCTTCGGTTGGTTTGCTCCTTTCTATTTGAACCCTTTCTTGGACTTTTTATTGGTTTGTGTTGAACCTTTGGCACCTGTAGAACTTATAATCTAGAGCAAACTGGTTAGTCCGATTATTTGTGTTGGGCAATTCAACCACCAAAATCATTTAGGAAAAGGTTTGACCCTATTTCCCTTTCAATCTCCCCCTTTTTGGTGATTGATGCCAACACAAACCAAAGCAAATATATAAGTGTAGAATTGAAATAGTTTGCATAAAGTAAGTGCAAAGGTTACTTGGAATTAAACCAATTTACATTTTCATAAGATAAGCATGGATTGCTTTCTTCATTTTAACATTTTGGACCACGCATGCACCACTTGTTTTGTTTTTGCAAATTTTTATAAAATTCTTTTCAAAAAATATTTTGCAAATAGTCAAAGGTATATGAATAAGATTGAAAGAAGCATTTTCAAGATTTGAACTTTTCTCCCTCTGTTTCAAATGCTTTTCCTTTGACTAAACAAAACTCCCCCTTAATGAAATTCTCCTCTTAGTGTTCAAGAGGGTTTTAGATATAAATTTTGAAAGAGATCATACCAATTTGAAATTGTATCAAAAATAAGATACCAATTGAAAAACTTCTTTAATACAAATTTAAAGACTCATTTTTGAAATTGGTGGTGGTGCGGTTCTTTTGCTTTGGGCTAATACTTTCTCCCCCTTTGGCATGAATCGCCAAAAACGGATACTTGTTAGTGAAATATGAGCCCTTTTCAAACTCTCTCCCTCTTTGGCAAATAATATATGAGTGAAGGATTATACCAAAGTGAATAGCGATGCGGAGTGTCGGCGAAGGATAAATATTACAATGGAGTGGAGTGGAAGCCTTTTCTTCGCCGAAGACTCCATTTCCCTTTCAATCTATGACTTAGCATGAAATACACTTGAAAAACACATTAGTCATGGCACATGAAAGAGATATGATCAAAGGTATAAATGAGCTATGTGTGCAAGGAATCAATCAAAGTTCCTAGAATCAAGAATGTTTAGCTCAGGCCTAAGTTTGGTAAAAGTTTTCTCATCTAGTGGTTTGGTAAAGATATTGGCTAATTGTTCTTTGGTGCTAACATAAGCAATCTCGATATCCCCCTTTGTTGATGATCCCTCAAAAAGTGATACCAAATGGCTATGTGCTTAGTGCGGCTGTGTTCAACGGGATTATCCGCCATGCGGATTGCACTCTCATTATCACATAGGAGAGGGACTTTGGTTAATTTGTAGCCATAGTCCCTAAGGGTTTGCCTCATCCAAAGCAATTGCGCGCAACAATGGCCTGCGGCAATGTACTCGGTTTCGGCGGTGGAAAGAGCTACTGAATTTTGTTTCTTTGAAGCCCAAGATACCAGGGATCTTCCCAAGAACTGACAAGCCCCTGATGTGCTCTTTCTATCAATTTTACACCCTGCCCAATCAGCATCTGAATAACCTATTAGATCAAAAGTGGATCCCTTGGGGTACCAAAGTCCAAACTTAGGTGTATGAACTAAATATCGCAAGATTCGTTTTACGGACCTAAGGTGAACTTCCTTAGGATTGGCTTGGAATCTTGCATACATGCATACAGAAAGCATAATATCCGGTCGAGATGCACATAAATAGAGTAAAGATCCTATCATCGACCGGTATACCTTTTGATCTACGGATTTACCTCCCGTGTCGAGGTCGAGATGCACATTGGTTCCCATGGGTGTCTTGATGGGCTTGGCATCCTTCATCCCAAACTTAGTGAGTATGTCTTGAATGTACTTCATTTGGCTGATGAAGGTGCCCTCTTGGAGTTGCTTCACTTGAAATCCTAAGAAATACTTCAACTCCCCCATCATAGACATCTCGAATTTTTGAATCATGATCCTACTAAACTCTTCACATGTAGATTTGTTAGTAGACCCAAATATGATATCATCAACATAAATTTGGCATACAAACAAATCATTTGCAATTGTTTTAGTAAAAAGAGTAGGATTGGCTTTTCCGACTTTGAAGCCATTAGCGATAAGAAAATCTCTTAGGCATTCATACCATGCTCTTGGGGCTTGCTTGAGCCCATAAAGCGTCTTAGAGAGTTTGTAAACATGATTAGGGTACTCACTATCTTCAAAGCCGGGAGGTTGCTCAACATAGACCTCCTCCTTGATTGGTCCATTGAGGAAGGCACTATTCACGTCCATTTGATAGAGCTTAAAGCCATGGTAAGTAGCATAGGCAAGTAATATACGAATTGACTCAAGCCTAGCTACGGGTGCATAGGTTTCACCGAAATCCAAACCTTCGACTTGTGAATATCCCTTAGCCACAAGTCGGGCTTTGTTCCTTGTCACCACACCATGCTCGTCTTGCTTGTTGCAGAAAACCCACTTGGTTCCTACAACATTTTGATTAGGATGTGGAACAAGATGTCATACCTCATTCCTAGTGAAGTTGTTGAGTTCCTCTTGCATTGCCAACACCCAATCCGAATCCCATAATGCGTCTTCCACCCTGTATGGCTCAATAGAAGACACAAAGGAGTAATGCTCACAAAAATGTGCGACACGAGATCGAGTGGTTACCCCCTTATGAATGTCACCGAGGATGGAGTTCACGGGGTGATCTCGTTGTATCGCTTGGTGGACTCTTGGGTGTGGCAGCTTTGGACCCTCATCATCTTCCTTGTCTTGATCATTGGCATCTCCCCCTTGATCATTGTCCTCCTCTTGAGGTGGCTCTTCTTGATCTTCATTTTCATCATCTTGAGCTTGATCCTCATCTTGGGTTGGTGGAGATGCTTGGTTTGAAGATGATGGTTGATCTTGTGCATGTGGAGGCTCTTCGGATTCCTTAGGACACACATCCCCAATGGACATGTTCCTTAGCGCGACGCATGGAGCCTCTTCATCATCTAGCTCATCAAGATCAACTTGCTCTACTTGAGAGCCGTTAGTCTCATCAAACACAATGTCACAAGAAACTTCAACTAGTCCAGTGGACTTGTTAAAGACTCTATATGCCCTTGTGTTTGAATCATATCCTAGTAAAAAGCCTTCTACAGCCTTAGGAGCAAATTTAGATTTTCTACCTCTTTTAACAAGAATAAAACATTTGCTACCAAAGACTCTAAAATATGATACATTGGGCTTTTTACTGGTTAGGAGTTCATATGATGTTTTCTTGAGGATTCGGTGTAGGTAGAGTCGGTTGATGGCATAGCAAGCGGTGTTGATTGCTTCCGCCCAAAACCGGTCCGAAGTCTTGTTGAAAGGGAAATGTGCCCTTGGGCCATTTCTAAGTATTTTGGTGATTTAGTGTCCAACACGAGTGCCTAAGTGTAAAAAGGTGGACAAAGTACAAATCAAGGATAAAGGTATGTTTCTCAGACTTAGTACATTGTTTTATGGACTAATGTATTGTGTCTAAGTGCTGGAAACAGGAAAAATCCAATTGAAAATGTCTTGGCTCGAGCAGCCAAGACTCTGCTCAGTCTGGGATCACCGGACTGTCCGGTGGTGCACCGAACAGTGTCCGGTGCGCCAGGCTGGCTCGAGCAAAGTGGCCGCTCTCGGGAATTCACCGGCGACGTACGGCTATAATTCACCGGACTGTCCGGTGTGCACCGGACTGTCCGGTGAGCCAACGGTCGGTAGGGCCAACGGTCGGCCGCGCGATCTGTGCGGGACACGTGGCCGAGCCAACGGCTAGAAGGGGGCACCGGACTGTCCGGTGTGCACCGGACATGTCCGGTGCGCCAACGGCTCTCAGGCTGCCAACGGTCGACTGCGCCATTTTTGGAAGGAAATCGGGCACCGGACAGTGTCCGGTGTGCACCGGACTGTCCGGTGCGCCAGTCGACAGAAGGCAAGATCAGCCTTCCTAGAATGCTCTCAACGGCTCCTAGCTGCCTTGGGGCTATAAAAGGGACCCCTAGGCGCATGGAGGAGTACACCAAGCATTCCTACAACATTCCTAAGCACCGAGACATCGATTCCGCGCCTTTGATTCCTTGCGATAGCAATTAGAGCTCTAGTTGAGTGGTGAACTCATTGAGTTGTGTTGTGAGCTCTCGTTGCGATTTGTGTGCGTGGTGTTGCTGTGATTTCTTGTCTTGAGTGTGTTGCTTATCCCTCCCTTGCTCCGTGCTTCTTTGTGAATTTCAAGTGTAAGGGCGAGAGGCTTCAAGTTGTGGAGATTCCTCGCAAACGGGATTGAGAAAAGCAAGCAAAACACCGTGGTATTCAAGTGGGTCTTTGGACCGCTTGAGAGGGGTTGATTGCAACCCTCGTCCGTTGGGATGCCACAACGTGGAGTAGGCAAGCGTTGGTCTTGGCCGAACCATGGGATAACCACCGTGCCATCTCTGTGATTGATTTCTTGTGGTTATTGTGTTTTGTTGAGACTCCTCTCTAGCCACTTGGCATATACTGTACTAACGCTTAACCAAGTTTTTGTGGCTTAAGTTTTCAAGTTTTACAGGATCACCTATTCACCCCCCCTCTAGGTGCTCTCAATTGGTATCTGAGCCGTTCTCTTCACAAAGGGACTAACCGCCCGAAGAGATGGATCCTAAGGGGAAGGGAATCGTGATCAACGACAAAGAGAAGGAATCCTTCGTCAACGAGCCGAAGGATGACAAGCCTACCGACTCCGGCTCGGGCCATAGACGGAAAGATGGGAAGAAGAAGAAGACAAGGCGCATCAAGGAAATTGTCTACTACGACGACAGCGATGAGTCTACTTCTTCCCAAAAGGACGACAACCACAACGACTACAAGAGAAGGAAACCGGTTAATTCGAACTTTTCCTTTGACTACTCTCGTATTCCACAAAGTTCAAATTCACATTTGCTCTCCATTCCTCTCGGCAAGCCTCCACACTTTGATGGGGAGGACTACGGATTTTGGAGCCACAAAATGTGTAGTCACCTATTCTCTCTCCATCCTAGTATATGGGAGATTGTAGAAAGTGGAATGCACTTTGATAGTACGGATAGTCCCATGTTCATTAATGAGCAAATTCATAAGAATGCACAAGCTACTACTGTTCTTCTAGCTTCATTGTGCAGGGATGAATACCACAAAGTGAGCGGCTTGGATAATGCCAAGCAGATCTGGGACACCCTCAAGATTTCTCATGAGGGGAATGACGTCACCTTGCTCACTAAGATGGAGTTGGTGGAGGGCGAGCTTGGACGGTTCGCAATGATAAGGGGCGAGGAGCCAACCCAAACATACAACCGGCTCAAGACCCTTATCAACAAAATAAGGAGCTACAGAAGCACGCGATGGACGGACCACGACGTCGTCCGACTGATGCTAAGGTCCTTTACCGTTCTTGATCCTCATTTGGTGAATAATATTCGTGAGAATCCTAGGTACACCAAAATGTCGCCCGAAGAAGTCCTTGGAAAATTCGTAAGCGGGCGAATGATGATCAAGGAGGCGAGATACGTGGACGACGCATTGAATGGTCCAATCAACGAGCCTCAACCCCTTGCTCTCAAGGCAACAAGAAGCAAGGAGGCGCTACCTAGCAAGGTGGCACAAATTGAGGCGGCCGGACTTAATGATGAAGAGATGGCCCTCATCATCAAGAGATTCAAGACGACGCTTAAGGGTCGCAAGGGACAGCCAAGCAAGACCAAAGCCAAGGGGAAGCGCTCATGCTTCAAATGCGGTAAGATTGGTCATTTTATTGCTAACTGTCCCAACAATGATAGTCATCAGGATCAAGGGAACAAGAGGGAGAAGAAGAAGAACTATAAGAAGGCAAAGGGCGAGGCACATCTTGGCAAGGAGTGGGATTCGGATTGCTCCTCGTCCGACTCCGACAATGAAGGACTCGCCGCCACCGCCTTCAACAAGTCATCCCTCTTCCCCAACGAGCGTCACACATGCCTTATGGCAAGGGAGAAGAAGGTATGTACTCGAAACTCTACTTATGCTTCTTCAAGTGAGGACGAATCTAGTGATGAGGATGAAATAGATTATTCATGTTTATTTAAGGGCCTAGATAGAACCAAGGTAGATAAAATTAATGAATTGATTGATGCCTTGAATGATAAGAATAGGCTTTTAGAAAAACAAGAGGACTTATTGTATGAAGAACATGACAAATTTGTAGAAGCACAAAAATCTCATGCCTTAGAAGTTAAGAGAAATGAAATGCTTTCTTGTGAATTATCTTCTTGCTATGAGACGATTTCTAGCTTAAGGAGCATTAATGATGATTTGAATGCTAAGTTAGAAATAGCTGGTAAATCAACAACTTGTGTAGAAAATGTTGTTATCTGCAATAGATGTAAAGATTTTGATATTGATGCTTGTAGTGAACACATAGCTTCTATTGCAAAGTTAAATGATGAAATGGCTAGTCTTAATGCCCAACTTAAGGCTAGCAAAAGTGATTTTGATAAACTAAAATTTGCTAGGGATGCCTACACGATTGGTAGACACCCCTCAATTAAGGATGGGCTTGGCTTCAAGAGGGAAGCCAAGAACTTAACAAGCCATAAGGCTCCCATCTCCGCCAAGGAGAAAGGGAAGGCCCCTATGGCAAGTAGTACTAAAAAGAACCATGCTTTTATGTACAATGATAGAAGACAGTCTCATAGGAGTTGCAATGCTTTTGATTCACATGCCTATGACTCTTATGCTATGTTTGCTCCCAGTTCTTCCTATATGCATGATAGAGATATGCCTAGGAAAAATATTCATCATGTGCCTAGAAAGAATATTGTTCATGTTCCTAGGAAAGTTATGAATGGACCCTCTACAATTTATCATGCTTTAAATGCTTCCTTTGCTATTTGTAGAAAGGATAGGAAGATAGTTGCTAGGAAATTAGGGGCAAAATGCAAGGGTGATAAAACTTGCATTTGGGTCCCTAAGACAATTGTGACTAACCTTGTAGGACCCAACAAGAGTTGGGTACCTAAGACCCAAGCCTAAATTTGCCTTGCAGGTTTATGCATCCGGGGGTTCAAGCTGGATTATCGACAGCGGATGCACGAACCATATGACGGGGGAAAAGAAGATGTTCACCTCCTACGTCAAGAATAAGGATTCCCAAGATTCAATCATATTCGGTGATGGGAACCAAGGCAAGGTGAAAGGTTTAGGCAAGATTGCAATATCAAATGAGCACTCTATCTCTAATGTGTTTTTAGTTGAGCCTCTTGGATATAATTTACTATCTGTCAGCCAATTATGTAATATGGGATATAATTGTCTATTTACAAATGTAGATGTGTCTGTCTTTAGAAGATGTGATGGTTCATTAGCTTTTAAGGGTGTATTAGACGACAAACTTTATTTAGTTGATTTTGCAAAAGAGGAAGCCGGTCTAGATGCATGCTTAATTGCTAAGACTAGCATGGGCTGGCTGTGGCATCGCCGCTTAGCACATGTGGGGATGAAGAACCTTCACAAGCTTCTAAAGGGAGAACACGTGATAGGTTTGACTAACGTGCAATTCGAAAAAGATAGACCTTGTGCAGCTTGTCAAGCAGGTAAACAAGTGGGAGGAGCACATCACAGCAAGAATGTGATGACCACTTCAAGACCTCTGGAGCTGATGCATATGGACCTCTTCGGACCCGTCGCCTATCTGAGCATAGGAGGAAGTAAGTATGGTCTAGTTATTATTGATGACTTTTCCCGCTTCACTTGGGTGTTCTTTTTGCAGGATAAGTCTGAAACCCAAGGGACCCTCAAGCGCTTCCTCAGGAGAGCTCAAAATGAGTTTGAGCTCAAGGTGAAGAAGATAAGGAGTGACAACGGGTCCGAATTCAAGAATCTTCAAGTGGAGGAGTTCCTTGAGGAGGAGGGGATCAAGCACGAGTTCTCCGCTCCCTACACACCTCAGCAAAATGGTGTGGTAGAGAGGAAGAACAGGACGCTCATTGATATGGCGAGGACTATGCTTGGAGAGTTCAAGACCCCCGAGCGTTTTTGGTCGGAAGCCGTGAACACGGCTTGCCACGCCATCAACAGGGTTTACCTTCACCGCATCCTCAACAAGACTTCATATGAGCTGCTGACTGGTAACAAACCCAATGTATCGTACTTTCGTGTATTTGGGAGTAAATGCTACATTCTAGTGAAGAAGGGTAGGAATTCCAAATTTGCTCCCAAAGTTGTAGAAGGGTTTTTATTAGGTTATGATTCAAATACAAAGGCGTATAGGGTCTTCAACAAATCATCGGGTTTGGTTGAAGTCTCTAGCGACGCTGTATTTGATGAGACTAATGGCTCTCCAAGAGAGCAAGTTGTTGATCTTGATGATGTAGATGAAGAAGACGTTCCAACGACCGCGATACGCACCATGGCGATTGGAGATGTACGGCCTCAGGAACAATTAGAGCAAGATCAACCATCTTCCTCAACTATGGTGCATCCCCCAACCCAAGATGACGAACAGGTACCTCAAGTGGAGGCACATGATCAAGGGGGAGCACAAGATGTTCAAGTTGAAGAGGAAGAAGCACCTCAGGCACCTCCAACCCAAGTTTGAGCGACGATTCAAAGGGATCATCCCGTCGACCAAATATTGGGTGATATTAGCAAGGGAGTAACTACTCGCTCGAGATTAGTTAATTTTTGTGAGCATTACTCTTTTGTCTCTTCTATTGAGCCTTTCAGGGTAGAAGAGGCCTTGCTAGATCCGGACTGGGTGTTGGCCATGCAGGAGGAACTCAACAACTTCAAGCGCAATGAAGTTTGGACACTAGTGCCTCGTCCCAAGCAAAATGTTGTGGGAACCAAGTGGGTGTTCCGCAACAAACAGGACGAGCACAGGGTGGTGACGAGGAACAAGGCTCGACTTGTGGCAAAAGGTTATGCCCAAGTCGCAGGTTTGGACTTTGAGGAGACTTTTGCTCCTGTGGCTAGGCTAGAATCAATTCGTATCTTGCTAGCATATGCCGCTCACCATTCTTTCAGGTTGTACCAAATGGATGTGAAGAGCGCTTTCCTCAACGGGCCGATCAAGGAGGAGGTGTACGTGGAGCAACCCCCTGGCTTCGAGGATGAACGGTACCCCGACCACGTGTGTAAGCTCTCTCAGGCGCTCTATGGACTTAAGCAAGCCCCAAGAGCATGGTATGAATGCCTTAGAGACTTTTTAATTGCTAATGCTTTCAAGGTTGGGAAAGCCGATCCAACTCTTTTTACTAAGACTTGCGATGGTGATCTTTTTGTGTGCCAAATTTATGTCGATGACATAATATTTGGTTCTACTAATCAAAAGTCTTGTGAAGAGTTTAGCAGGGTTATGACGCAGAAATTCGAGATGTCGATGATGGGCGAGTTGAACTACTTCCTTGGGTTCCAAGTGAAGCAACTCAAGGACGGCACTTTCATCTCCCAAACAAAGTACACGCAAGACTTGCTAAAGCGGTTTGGGATGAAGGACGCCAAGCCCGCAAAGACGCCGATGGGAACTGACGGACACACCGACCTCAACAAAGGAGGTAAGTCCGTTGATCAAAAAGCATACCAGTCCATGATAGGGTCTTTACTTTATTTGTGTGCTAGTAGACCAGATATTATGCTTAGCGTATGCATGTGTGCTAGATTTCAATCCGATCCTAAGGAGTGTCACTTAGTGGCCGTGAAGCGAATTCTTCGATATTTAGTCGCTACGCCTTGCTTCGGGATCTGGTATCCAAAGGGGTCTAACTTTGACTTGATTGGGTACTCAGATTCCGACTATGCTGGATGTAAGGTCGATAGGAAGAGTACATCGGGGACGTGCCAATTCTTAGGAAGGTCCCTGGTGTCGTGGAACTCTAAGAAACAAACTTCCGTTGCCCTATCAACCGCTGAGGCCGAGTACGTTGCCGCAGGACAGTGTTGTGCGCAACTACTTTGGATGAGGCAAACCCTCCGGGACTTTGGCTACAATCTGAGCAAAGTCCCACTCCTATGTGATAATGAGAGTGCTATCCGAATAGCGGAAAATCCTGTTGAGCACAGCCGCACAAAGCACATTGACATCCGGCATCACTTTTTGAGAGACCACCAGCAAAAGGGAGATATCGAAGTGTTTCATGTTAGCACCGAGAACCAGCTAGCCGATATCTTCACTAAGCCTTTAGATGAAAAGACCTTTTGCAGGCTGCGTAGTGAGCTAAATGTCCTAGATTCACGGAACTTGGATTGATTTATAGCATACATGTGTTTATGCCTTTGATCATGTTCCTTATGCATTTTGTTGCTTACTATGGTGCTCAAGTTGTACAATCTCTCCCCGGACCTCACAAGTCCTTGTGCAAGTGATGCACATATTTAGGGGGAGTTGTGTTACAACTTGACCCTTTGAGACTAACCATATGCTTGAGTTTGCTTGTCTTAGTCTCAAAGGAGGTTTGAAAGGGAAAAGGTGGACTTGGACCATGAAAGACTTCCACTGCACTTCGATGAGAGGGTAACTTATTCCAAGTTCATCTCATGTACTCTTATTGCCTTTGTGTTCTTATTTGAAGATTTTGGTGAGGCAATGGGGTTTAAGGGCCAAGATTGATCCCGTTTTGGTGCTTGATGCCAAAGGGGGAGAAAATAAAGGCCAAAGCGATAAATGGATCAGCTACCACTTGAGAAATTTTGAAAATAGTAGATTAGAGCTTTTGGTTTGTCAAAACTCTTTTATTGTCTCTTATGTCAAAAGTTGGTCTCTTGTGGGGAGAAGTGTTGATTATGGGAAAAAGGGGGAGCTTTTGAAATCCTTGATCAAATTTCTATGGAATACCTCTCTTTATGTCTCTACAAGTGGATTTGACTTAGAGATAGGAATTTGAGTTTGATTTGCAAAAACAAACCAAGTGGTGGCATAGAGTGATCCATATATGTCAAAATTGAATCAAAACAATTTTGAGTTCTTATTTGAATTGATTTTGCACTTGTTCTACTTGCTTTATGTTGTGTTGGCATAAATCACCAAAAAGGGGGAGATTGAAAGGGAAATGTGCCCTTGGGCCATTTCTAAGTATTTTGGTGATTTAGTGTCCAACACGAGTGCCTAAGTGTAAAAAGGTGGACAAAGTACAAATCAAGGATAAAGGTATGTTTCTCAGACTTAGTACATTGTTTTATGGACTAATGTATTGTGTCTAAGTGCTGGAAACAGGAAAAATCCAATTGAAAATGTCTTGGCTCGAGCAGCCAAGACTCTGCTCAGTCTGGGATCACCGGACTGTCCGGTGGTGCACCGGACAGTGTCCGGTGCGCCAGGCTGGCTCGAGCAAAGTGGCCGCTCTCGGGAATTCACCGGCGACGTACGGCTATAATTCACCGGACTGTCCGGTGTGCACCGGACTGTCCGGTGAGCCAACGGTCGGCAGGGCCAACGGTCGGCCGCGCGATCTGCGCGGGACACGTGGCCGAGCCAACGGCTAGAAGGGGGCACCGGACTGTCCGGTGCGCCAACGGCTCTCAGGCTGCCAACGGTCGACTGCGCCATTTTTGGAAGGAAATCGGGCACCGGACAGTGTCCGGTGTGCACCGGACTGTCTGGTGCGCCAGTCAACAGAAGGCAAGATCAGCCTTCCTAGAATGCTCTCAACGGCTCCTAGCTGCCTTGGGGCTATAAAAGGGACCCCTAGGCGCATGGAGGAGTACACCAAGCATTCCTACAACATTCCTAAGCACCGAGACATCGATTCCGCGCCTTTGATTCCATGCGATAGCAATTAGAGCTCTAGTTGAGTGGTGAACTCATTGAGTTGTGTTGTGAGCTCTCGTTGCGATTTGTGTGCGTGGTGTTGCTGTGATTTCTTGTCTTGAGTGTGTTGCTTATCCCTCCCTTGCTCCGTGCTTCTTTGTGAATTTCAAGTGTAAGGGCGAGAGGCTTCAAGTTGTGGAGATTCCTCGCAAACGGGATTGAGAAAAGCAAGCAAAACACCGTGGTATTCAAGTGGGTCTTTGGACCGCTTGAGAGGGGTTGATTGCAACCCTCGTCCGTTGGGACGCCACAACGTGGAGTAGGCAAGCATTGGTCTTGGCCGAACCACGGGATAACCACCGTGCCATCTCTGTGACTGATTTCTTGTGGTTATTGTGTTTTGTTGAGACTCCTCTCTAGCCACTTGACATATACTGTGCTAACGCTTAACCAAGTTTTTGTGGCTTAAGTTTTCAAGTTTTACAGGATCACCTATTCACCCCCCCTCTAGGTGCTCTCACTTGTACTCATCAAGCATGGTCCTCGCCATGTCAAGTAGAGTTCTATTCTTCCTCTCCACTACACCATTTTGTTGAGGTGTGTAGGGAGAAGAACTCATGCTTGATGCCGTCTTCCTCAAGAAAGCCTTCAATTTGAGAGTTTTTGAACTCCGTCCCATTGTCGCTTCTAATCTTTTTGATCCTTAAGCCAAACTCATTTTGAGCTCGTCTCAAGAATCCCTTTAAGGTCTCTTTGGTTTGAGATTTTTCCTGCAAAAAGAACACCCAAGTGAAGCGAGAATAATCATCCACAATAACTAGACAGTACTTACTCCCGCCGATGCTTATGTAAGCTATCGGGCCGAATAGGTCCATGTGGAGTAGCTCAAGTGGCCTGTCAGTTGTCATGATGTTCTTGTGTGGATGATGAACACCAACTTGCTTCCCTGCTTGACATGCGCTACAAACCCTGTCTTTCTCAAAATGAACATTTGTTAGTCCCAAAATGTGCTCTCCCTTTAGAAGCTTATGAAGATTCTTCATCCCAACATGGGCTAGTCGGCGATGCCAGAGCCAACCCATGTTAGTCTTAGCAACTAAGCAAGTATCGAGTTCAGCTCTATTAAAATCAACTAAGTATAGCTGACTCTCTAATACTCCCTTAAATGCTACTGAATCATCACTTCTTCTAAAGACAGTAACACCTATATCCGTAAAAAGACAATTGTAGTCCATTTTGCATAATTGAGAAACTGAAAGCAAGTTGTAATCTAAAGAATCTACAAGAAAAACATTGGAAATAGAATGGTCAGGTGATATAGCAAATTTACCAAGTCCTTTGACCAAACCTTGATTTCCATCCCCGAATGTGATAGCTCTTTAGGGATCATGGTTTTTCTCATAGGAGGAGAACATCCTTTTCTCCCCAGTCATGTGGTTTGTGCACCCGCTATCAATTATCCAACTTGAGCCCCGGATGTATAAACCTACAAAACAAATTTAGGCCTTGTTCTTAGGTACCCAAACGGTCTTGGGTCCTTTGACATTATAAACAAGCACCTTGGGTACCCAAACATAAGTCTTTGAACCCTTGTGTTTGCCCCCAACATATTTGGCAACTATTTTGCCTGATTTGTTAGTGAGCACATATGAAGCATCAAAAGTCTTAAATGAAATGTTATGATCATTTGATGCAATAGGAGATTTCTTTTTAGGCATTTTAACATGTGTAGAACGCCTAGATCTAGAAGCCTCATTATTATAAACAAAAGCATGGTGAGAAACCGAATGAGTCTTCTTAGCATGAATTCTCCTAATCTTATCCTCAGGATAACCAGCAGGATATAAAATATAGCCCTCATTATCCTGAGGCATGGGAGCCTTGCCTTTAACAAAATTAGACAATCTTTTAGGGGCATTGAGCTTGACATTGCCTCCCTGTTGGAAGCCAATGCCATCCTTAATGCCAGGACATCTCCCATTATAAAGCATACTACGAGCAAATTTAAATTTTTCATTCTCTAATTCATGCTCAGCAATTTTAGCATCTAATTTTGCTACATGATCATTTTGTTGTTTAATCATAGTAATGTGATCATGGATAGCATCAACATTAACATCTCTACATCTAGTGCAAATAGAGACATGACTAAAAGTAGATGTAGAAGGTTTGCAAGCATTTAATTCATCAATCTTAGCATGTAAAATAGCATTCTCAACTATAAGATTGGAAATAGAAATATTGCAAACATTTAAGTCTTTAGCCTTAGCAATTAATTTTTCATTCTCAATTTTAAGGCTAGAGAGTGATTCATTCAACTTGTCAATTTTAGAAATCAAACTAGCATTATCATTTCTAAGACTAACAATTGAATCATCACAAACATCTAACTTCTCAACCTTAGCAATTAATTTTGCATTTTCATTTCTAAGGTTGGAGATAGTATCATGGAAAATACTAAGCACACTAGTCAATTTTTCACATTTTTCTATCTCCTGAGCATAAGCATTTTTAACTTTAACATGCTTCTTGTTTTCTTTAATAAGGAAATCCTCTTGACTATCCAAGAGTTCATCCTTCTCATGAATAGCACTAATCAATTCATTCAATTTTTCTTTTTGTTGCATGTTTAGGTTGGCAAAAAGTGTAAGAAAATCATCCTCATCATCACTAGAGCTAGCCTCATCACTAGATGTTGCATATTTAGTAGAAGCTCTAGATTTTACCTTCTTCTTTTTGCCGTCCTTTGCCATGAGGCACTTGTGGCCGACGTTGAGAAAGAGAAGGCCTTTGGTGACGGTGATGTTGGCGGCGTCCTTGTCGGAGGAGGAGTCGGTGGAGCTCTCATCGGAGTCCCACTCCCGACAAACATGGGCATCGCCACCCTTCTTCTTGTAGTACCTCTTCTTTTCCTTCTTCTTTCCCCTCTTGTCGTCGCCCCTGTCACTATCACTTGATAATGGACATTTAGCAATAAAGTGACCGGGCTTACCACACTTGTAGCAAACCTTCTTGGAACGGGATTTGTAGTCTCTCCCCTTCCTTTGCTTGAGGATTTGGCGAAAGCTTTTGATGATTAGCGACATTTCCTCGTTATCGAGCTTGGAGGCGTCGATGGGGAGCCTACTTGATGCAGACTCTTCTTTCTTCTCCTCCGTTGCTTTGAAGGCAACGGGTTACACCTCGGGTGTGGAGGTGGTGCCTTGCTCGATGATTTGTTTGGAGCCTTTGATCATCAATTCAAAGCTCACAAACTTTCCTATTACTTCCTCGGGAGACATTAGTTTATATCTAGGATCACCACGAATTAATTGAACTTGTGTAGGGTTAAGAAAAACGAGTGATCTTAGAATAACCTTGACCATTTCATGGTCATCCCATTTGGTGCTCTCGAGGTTGCACACTTGGTTCACCAAGGTCTTGAGCCGGTTGTACATGGCTTGTGGCTCCTCCCCTTGGTGAAGCATGAATCGACCGAGCTCCCACTCGATCATTTCCCGCTTGGTGATCTTGGTCACCTCATCTCCTTCGTGCGCGGTCTTGAGTATGTCCCAAATTTCTTTGGCACTTTTCAACCCTTGCACCTTATTATACTCCTCTCGACTTAGAGAGGCGAGGAGTATAGTAGTGGCTTGGGAGTTGAAGTGCCGGATTTGAGCAACTTCGTCCGAGTCATAGCCTTCATCCCCCACGGATGGTTCCTGCGCTCCAAACTCAACAATGTCCTAAATACTAGCATGGAGTGAGGTTAGATGGTGCCTCATTTTATCAATCCACATACAATAATCTTCACCATCAAAAACCGGTGGTTTGCCTAGTGGGATAGAAAGTAAAGGAGTGTGTTTGGAAATATGAGGATAGCGTAAGTGGATATTACTAAACTTCTTGCGCTCATGGCGCTTAGAAGTGATGGACGGCGCGTCGGAGTCGAATGTAGAAGGTGATGAAGAATCGGTTTCGTAGTAGACCACCTTCTTCATTTTCTTTTTCTTCTCGCCACTCCGATGCGACTTGTTGTGTGAAGGGGATCCCTTCAACTTGTTGTCGGACTCTCCCGACGGCGCCTTCCCGTGGCTTGTGGCGGGCTTCTCACTGGTCACCATCTCCTTCTTGGCGTGATCTCCCGACATCACTTCGAGCGGTTAGGCTCTAATGAAGAACTGGCTCTGATACCAAATGAAAGTCGCCTAGAGGGGGGTGAATAGGCAAATCTGAAATTTATAAAGTTTAAGCACAACTACAAGCCAGGGTTAGCGTTAGAAATAAAAGCGAGTCCGAAAGAGAGGGCGAAAAACAAATCACAAGCAAATGAAGAGTGTGACACGATGATTTGTTTTACCGAGTTTCGGTTCTTGCAAACCTACTCCCCGTTGAGGTGGTCACAAAGACCGGGTCTCTTTCAACCCTTTCCCTCTCTCAAATGGTCACCTAGACCGAGTGAGCTTTTCTCCTCAATCAATTGGGACACTTAGTCCCCACAAGGACCACCACACAATTGGTGTCTCTTGCTTTGATTACAAAGATCTTGGAAACAAGAAATGGGAAGAAGAAAAGCGATCCAAGCGCAAGAGCTCAAAAGAACACGACAAAACTCTCTCTTCTAGTCATTATTGCTTTGAGTGGAATTGGGACTTGGAGAGATTTTGATTCACTCTAATTATGTCTTGTATTGAATGCACTAGCTCTTGTATTGAATGTGTTGGCTAAAGAACTTGGATGCCTTGAAGTGTGGTGGTTGGGGGTATTTATAGCCCCAACCACCAAAGTGGCTGTTGGGGAGGCTGTCTGTCGATGGGCGCACCGGACAGTCCGGTGTGCCACCGAACATTGTCCGGTGCGCCAGCCATGTCACCCAACCATTGGGGTTCGACTGTTGGAGCTCTGACAAGTGGGGCCACCAGACAGTTCGGTGGTGCACCGGACAGTCACTGTTCACTGTCTGGTGCGCCTTCTGCGCTTGCTCTGACTCTACGCGCGCTGTCCGCGCACTGTTCACTTTTGCAGACGACCGTTGGCGCTGTTAGCTGTTGCTCCACTTGGCACACCGGACAGTCTGGTGCTACACCGGACAGTCTGGTGAATTATAGCGGAGTGGCTCCCCAAATTCCCGAAGCTAGCGAGTTGGAGTTGATCCACCCTGGTGCACCGAACACTGTCCGGTGGCACACCGGGCAGTCCGGTGCGCCAGACCAGGGCAGCTTTCGGTTGGTTTTGCTCCTTTCTATTTGAACCCTTTCTTGGACTTTTTATTGGTTTATGTTGAACCTTTGGCACCTGTAGAACTTATAATCTAGAGCAAACTGGTTAGTCCGATTATTTGTGTTGGGCAATTCAACCACCAAAATCATTTAGAAAAAGGTTTGACCCTATTTCCCTTTCAATATGGCCGATTCTAAAGATCTCAACCGTGCTTCTCCAAACAGCGACACAAGGCTAACTAATATGTCGGTCGCTGAGCATAAAATATTGGAAGATGACATGAAGAAAATAGACAAGGAGGTCCAGCAACAACAAGGTCAGGTGCTCAAGGTGGCGGAGAAGTGGTTCCTCTCGCACTTCAGGGTAGATTGCCACCAGAAGGTCGTTCGGGAGAGAAATAAACGTCGATTACATGTCAGCCGTGCTACAACAGCTCCCCACGATAGGTGATGTCAGGTCAGCCGATGATATTCCATCTATTAGAATTTCTTTTGATAATCGTATTAAAAGTATCACAGAGGATATAGAAAAGATGGAGCATATATTAGGAAAAACTCACATGCCTAATTTTTTATCACATAAATTAGGCACCGAAACAATTGCGCCAAACACATCGGCAACAAATGAGTTTCCCCAGCCATATTCTGGTATGTCGATGGACTTATATCTAGGACGACCGTCACCGCCATCTCCATTAAATGATGGGTCAACTCTGAGCACGGCCGGACCGTCCGCACACGATCTCGGAGCGTCCAGTCCTCCGTCAGACCATCCGGCACCCTACACCAGACCGTCCGATGTTATACAGAGCCCACCACAAGGGTCACAGGTGTTCTCGACGCGACCGGACAGTCCGGGAACAGTACCGGACCGTCTGATCCACTCGCGGACCGTCCGACTACACAGGTCGGACCGTCCGGAGCACCAGAAGTCACCTGTGATCCGCCTAGTGTGGAAGGCCGGCATAAATATAGCCGTCCGCCCAAGCCCCAAGAGCCGAAAAAGTCACCTATCCTTGAGATTGTTTGGCCCACTAAGGCCAAACATTATGTTCGCTCTCACTCGCACTCAACACAAAAGGAGAAAGTTAAGTTCACATTTAATATTACTAAATGTGATAAAATATTTGATGAGTTACTTAAACATAGTAATATTAAATTGTCACATATAATTCCTTCGGTTGAGGAATTAAAAGGACGTGTATATTGTAAGTGTATATTGTAAATGGCATGCCTCTTTTCTTCATAACACCAATGATTGTGTTGTATTTCGTTGGCAAATACAATCGGCTATAAACGAAGGTCGGTTGAGGTTTCAAAAGGAGGTGAGGTTTGACAGGCCACCTATCCCTGCCACCACATTAGAGCCGATGAGCAAAAAAGTTATAGTTTGGCCTTGTGCGGCCGATAAAAGCAAAGATAAAAATATCATCATTGGTGATCCCCGCACACCAAATATGTCACGCAGAGTGGTTACTCAGAAGGTTCTAGACAAAAGAAAGACCGGAGGCACCGGGGGACAAGCACGATCGGACACCCGATCACGGTCACCTGTCCTGCGTACATCGGATGGTCCGGGTACTAAGGTCGGACAGTCCAAGACAGGCACGGACAGTCTGGCTATGATGGCCGGACAGTCCACAGACAGTTAGAAGCAGCAACCTCAGACCATCGGACCACAACATCCCAAAACAAGTGTTAGGAAGCAAAACATTGCTAAGACGTTTGGACGACTTAGTAGAGTCGGCCCTACTTTTGATCAGTTACTTGCCAAATATATGAAGAAGGTTGTTCCACACAACCGGCCAATAAAACCAATGAAGTCAAAAGGGCGATCTATGTGAAAGCAAAAGCTGACTAAAACGTCCCAAAAGTTAGCACAATCAAGATCGCCTAGTCATCCTTCTCTAGGGATAGCATGGTGCTTCCCAGTCTATCAATCGTCGATGTGTTGTCCTACTCATGTGTGGGGTGGTACGATGATGAATCTGTATTACTGGCCCAATCCATTTGCTTATTTGGGCTGGGGGCACCACAAGTTTTTGCCTATTGATAGGTTGATCAGGCAGACATGGCCGAAGAGGATGCAATCCGAAACGGCCTCTGTGCATTAAAGTTCTATCAAGTATTTATATTATCTGATCGCAAGAGCCGATGGCTGGCATTGAGCTGAGTCCTTACTTCGAGAAACAAAGTAACTCGTGCGGTCGATGGTTTCTAAAGTTTTCGCTGGTGCTTTTGGTTCGCCAAGCTCCACCAAAAAGCAGGGGGCATGTGTTGAGCACCAAAAGTGGCAGACGACCCGGCCCTAGGGTCCGGACGGTCCGCGCCCCCGCGATCAGATTAGCTTGGGCGATTATCCTTATCCCGTGTGTGGTTATCCATCTAATCACGTGGGAGTTGTTGGCTATCGCCTAGGAATAGGTATAGACCTCCTCCCCTATAAATATAAAGGGGTACTGTCTATTGAGAACCCCTGAACACATTCCAATCGAACCAATTACTTTCTTTATCATTCCTGCCCTAGGAGTAGATGTAGCGTAGTTCTAGTTGTAGCCTTTGGTATATCCACCTCCACCCCTATTCGATTCTACATTGTCTAGATCCATCTTGGGTGGCCTGCCGACCCCAAGACAACCCCAAAATCTTACCCCTTCCTAGGGGCAAGATCTAGTTGTCCACCTAAGGCCTCTTTCTCAAACTGATCTCTTAATTCCTAGCGACTCCACGTTGTCTAGGGACGCCCCGGGTGACCTGTCGACCTAGGGCGCCCTAAGATCTCTTTCCCTAGGGGGCGAGATCTAGGTTCCAGCGAGGAGGAGGAAGACAACCATGTGCCATCACGGACCGTCCGGTCATGTGCCTGCACCGTCTGGTGTGAAGCAGGGAAGACGTCGCTCCTGCGTCAAGGTCGCGGACTGTCCGGCCTAGAGCCGTGGACCGTCTACGCCGCCGTAGTGGGCACCGCCCGACAGTACACCCCGAGTGATTGGCGCTGCCCAGATCGGCGCCAATAGATGGTGCAGCCAGACGTTCAGGTCAGTGGCACGCAGCTGACGACGAGCCAAGCAATAGTTCCCTTGCACCAGAAACATTTATGTCTGAAACATATCAAAGCACCAGGAAAACATATCACTATATTTTTTGTCTAAAACATATCAACATGAACAACTCTACAGCCTAGCTCCAGCACTCTATTTTTTGGTTAATTGGAAATATACTACTCCAATTTTGAAAAGTTTGAAACTAGTTCATTTACATACCACTCCATGGTATCAAAATATATTGATCATTTAATTTTGGAAAAGTATAGTAGCATGTATACAATTAATTTTTTTCCCGTTGCACGCATGCACGGTTAATCGAATTTGAATTCAGATGCAAGGCAGGAATTTTTGTAATTCTATGTGGGAACATGTGGACTTAGTATAGTTTTCAAATCCACATATACTAATCTTGGTGTTGCCATGTTTGATAGAAACACTGTATAGTAGAAATTGCTAGAATTAGCGCGGTTTCAACATCTATATATCTATCTAAAACCAGCAAAACAAATTGTCGAAAGAATGAAAAGGGAGGAGACCTTTACGGAAAACAAAAGCAAATGAAAAATAGGGGTTTCGAATCCACATATACCAATCTTGGTGCTGCCACGTTTGAAACAAAAAAATCAAACAATGAAAAAAGGGGGCATTTCGAGAATCAAACTCAGGACCTCTCGCACCCAAAGCAAGAATCATACCACTAGACCAAATGCCCTGCTGGCAAAAAGTTGCAATTCTTGTAGTTTTTGTGTCGGAACATGTGGACTTAGTATAGTTTTCGAATCCACATATACCAATCTTGTGCTGCCATGTTTGAAAGAAACACTGTATAGTAGAAATTGCTAGAATTAGCATGGTTTCAACATCTATATATATATATGTGAAACCAGCAAAACAAATTGCCGAAAGAATGAAAAGGGAGGAGACATTTACGGAAAACAAAAGCAAACAAAAAATAGGGGTTTCGAATCCACATATATCAATCTTGGTGCTGCCACATTTGAAACAAAAATCAAACGATGAAAAAGGGGCATTTCGAGAATCGAACTCGAGACCTCTCGCACCCAAAGCGAGAATCATACCACTAGACCAAATGCCCTGCTCATAAAAGCAGCAATTCTTGTAATTATGTGTGGGAACAGGTGGACTTAGTACAGTTTTCGAATCCACATATACCAATCTTGGTGCTGCCATGTTTGAAAGAAACACTGTATAGTAGAAATTGCTAGAATTAGCGCGGTTTCAACATCTATATATCTATCCTATTCACATGTCTCAAACCAGCAAAACAAATTGCCGAAAGAATGAAAAGGGAGAAGACCTTTACAGAAAACAAAAGCAAACGAAAAATAGGGGTTTCGAATTCACATATACTAATCTTGGTGCTGCCACGTTTGAAACAAAAATCAAACGATGAAAAAGGGGGCATTCCGAGAATCGAACTCGAGACCTCTCGCACCCAAAGCGAGAATCATACCACTAGACCAAATGCCCTTCTCATAAAAAGCAGCAATTCTTGTAATTCTGTGTGGGAACAGGGGGACTTAGTACAACTTTTGAATCCACGTATACCAATCTTGGTGCTTCCATGTTTGAAAGAAACACTGTATAGTAGAAATTGCTAGAATTAGCACGGTATATATATATATATATATATATATATATATATATATATATATATATATATATATATATATATATATATATATATATAATGAAAAGGGAGGAGACCTTTACGGAAAACAAAAGCAAACAAAAAATAGGGGTTTCGAATCCACATATACCAATCTTGGTGCTGCCACGTTTGAAACAAAAAATCAAACGATGAAAAAACGGGGGCATTCCGAGAATCGAACTCGGGACCTCTCGCACCCAAAGCGAGAATCATACCACTAGACCAAATGTCCTGCTGGTAAAAACAGTAATTCTTGTAATTCTGTGTGGGAATAGGTGGACTTAGTACAGTTTTCGAATCCACATATACCAAACTTGGTACTGCCATGTTTGAAAGAAACACTGTATAGTAGAAATTGCTAGAATTAGCGTGGTTTGAACATCTATATATCTATTGTCACACCCGGGTTTTAGGGAGCCGGGCGCAAACATAATCACCAGGTGTGCTGGGACCAAGTCTCACACATATGATGAATCATGGTACAGAAACGAATGTCACAACTTTATTATATAATAGGAGTTCTGTACAAAATAAATAAATAATTACATCATAGGGAGACAATGATCCAGCAACCCAAAGTTGACTGGGAGACGACGGCCTAGACCTCTCACAAACACATCGCATCATCCTCCATGCGGCTCATCCAGTGGTACCTGTTCTTGACCTGTGGAGGTGTGAGACAGCAAGGGTGAGCTCACATACGTTCATAGCTCAACAAGTTGTGGGGAATAATGTGCATGAACTTGCCAAAGGTGGGAGCTCACGTGAAGTGTAAGGTTTACCAAAGAGAATGGTTAAAGCTGAGCATTGCTTTTAAAGTTGGTCAAATTTTATTAGCAGTTACTAAATGTAAGTAAATACCAAACCATAATAATAATAGAACAAAATTAATAAATAATCTCATGCAATGCAAATGACAAATTGAATTTAGTTTTATAATTTAATCATGCGAGAGTCCTGAGCTGCTCATGACCGTGAGCTCGGCTAGTATACCAGTTTTACACTCTGCAGAGGTTGTACCCTGTACCCACAAGTCATGTATCCCATGTCGCCAGGGTTAGCTAGACCCTTAGACACTAACGAGGTGAATGGCTAGGGATCCACTACGAGGCCTTTACAAAGTTCCACTAGCTTTCGAAAACCCGCTACAGTTCTGGGAAGAGCAATTGCAAGAATCCCTCGTCTGACCGCCATCGCAGCAAAATCAACCCGAGAACCTCCCTGCATGCCTACTCCCCTACTGCCCTTGCCCCTTTTGGGTAAGGTAGTCTTCCACTAGCTTTCCTAATTAATCTGTCAAGGGCGTCCCATTCCACCCTTGTGGTGGCACGTGTTTCTCAAGTTAAGCTCCATGTTCCAATTAAAAATATAATGATCTTGACATGAACATAAATAAAATAACAAAATAATTGGAACATGGATATAATATAGTATTAATCCCAAAACCATATAGAGCAATAGCAAAACTACCCAAATGATTCAGGGGTAAACAAGGTAAAAGATAATCAGACTAGGGTGACCTATTGGGTCTCATCAAAATTAAGCCTATGCACGAATAAGTGATAATAAAGAACATTATTGGGTAACAAAAGTGATCAAGGGCACAACTTGCCTGGGACTTGAGATTCCAGGTACCAGGATGATCTTCAAGTGACTCGTGACCTCGCGCTAGTCGTAGCAATACAAACAAACATGGTATAGACAAAATTAACATCACACCAAACGTAAGAACAAACTGCATAATGATAATCTATGCGTTGTTACGAGATCGTGGGAATGAGAATCACTAAATTCGGAGTTACGGTTAAGGAGTTATGATTTATAGAAAATCTATGTGATTAAAATATTAAACTATATTATAAATTGGTTTGTGTAAATCATATGAGAGATTATTCTATAAATAATTATCTCAACTTTAATCTAAGTAATTATTTGATTAAAGATCATCTAGGCAAATTATAACCATAAGATCATAATACTATATTAGTATTAAAGAAGTTAATCCAATAATCATAGATTAATTAAATTAGTTACCTAATTATAAAAAGTATGTGTCGGAGACAAAATCCTCTGGCCGGGTGGCGGAACGCACCCGCCCTAATCCTAAGATGAGGAGGGGGCTTAAGAGTTTTGCCTGTCTACTGGAAGGTGGATGAACACACGAGGACACGAGGGCTTAGAGTGGTTCAGGCCGCCGGAGCGTAATACCTTACCTCCACTGTGTGTATGCTGTATTGAGTATGAGTATGAGCGTGTGTTTGTGTGCTTGAGAGCTTGTGTGAACCTGTCCTATAACGTTGTGTGCCTTTCCTTTTATATTTTAAGGGGGCACATACAAGGACGCTGAGCCCCGACAGGTGGGCCCAGGAACATAATGGAAAGAATACATTATGTGAGCAACTAATGCTAGTAACACCTGAGCAATCACCAGGAGTCTTAATGACCGTAGTCCATGCAGCATTGATAGCCGAAACGTACGAGTAATGGTGAATAACGGCACAGCCCACGTATCTTGGACTGTGCATGCCACCTGTCAGTGGAATGGATAGGCGCACGTGTTATCCGTAATAAATGCAGAGGCGCGCGTAGCCCAGAGGCACCATGCTAGGTTCCACCCGCTTGCTTAAGCCGCGCGCAGTATGCCATGTGGCTGCAACGGGTCTCCACCTGAGCAGGGGGCATAAGTGTATGCAGACCGGTCCGGAACCCACCAGACTAGGTCCGGACACGTGTCGGCACTGGACCCCCGCATGGGTCCTGTTCAAGGCCCGAGTATGTTCTGTCCTGAGACCTTGGGACCCCATTGTGGGCGGCCCGGACCCCATACGGGGGGTCCGAATCCCATTCCAGGGGTCCAGCTTGCACACGTGGAGGTCCTAGACCAACTTTGGAGGTCCGGACTGTATATCCAGGGGTCCGGCACCCTCCCATGGGGGACCGGGTTCAATGTTGATATCTTGGAGTATATCACTTCTTCTGGACATGTGGCGGCTCCGGACCCGCCCATGTAGGCGCTGTTGTGGACCTAGAGTTGTCACCCGAGGCACCAAATGTTGGAGAGAAAATCCTCCGGCCGGGTGGCGGAACGCGCCCACCCTAATCCTAAGATGAGGAGGGGGTTTAAGCGTTTTGCCTGTCTACTAGAAGGTGGATGAACACACGAGGACACAAGGGTTTAGAGTGGTTCAGGCCATCGGAGCGTAATACCTTACCTCCACTGTGTGTATGCTGTATTGAGTATGAGTATGAGCGTGTGTCTGTGTGCTTGAGAGCTTGTGTGAACCTGTCCTATAACGTTGTGTGCCTTCCATTTTATAGTTTAAGGGTGGCACATACAAGGACGCTGAGCCCCAACAGGTGGGCCCAAGAACATAATGGAAAGAATACATTATGTGAGCAACTAATGCTAGTAACGCCTGAGCAATCACCGGGAGTTTTGACGACCGCAGTCCATGCAGCATTGATAGCCGAAACGTACGAGTAATGGTGAATAACGGCACGACTCGCGTATCGTGGACTGTGCATGCCACCTGTCAGTGGAATGGACAGGCGCACGTGTTATCCGTAATGAATGCAGAGGCACGCGTAGCCCAGAGGTGCCATGCTAGGTTCCGCCCGCTGGCTTAAGCCATGCGCAGTATGCCACGTGGCTGCAACGGGTCTCCGCCTGAGCGGGGGGCAGGAGTGTATGTGGACCGGTCCGGAACCCACCAGACTAGGTCCGGACACGTGTCGGCACTGGACCCCTGCCTGGGTCCTGTTTAAGGCCCGAGTATGTTCTGTCCTAAGACCTTGGGACCCCATTGTGGGTGGCCTAGACCCCATACGGGGGGGGGGGGGGTCCGGATCCCATTCTAGGGGGTCCGGCTTGCACACGTGGATGTCCTGGACCAACTTTGGAGATCCGGACTGTATATCCAGGGGTCCGGCACCCTCCCATGGGGGTCTGGGTTCACTGTTGATATCTTGGAGTATATCACTTTTTCTGGACACGTGGCGGCTCCGGACCCGCCCATGTAGGCGGTGTTGTGGACCAAGAGTTGTCACCCGAGGCTGGGGCGAGTCATGGCTTGGTCCCACACACTGCACCTTTACCACGCGACTAAGAGATAGCCGCGTGGGTACTGCGTCTTTATACAGTAGTAAGGGGTACCCTAGTTTCAGGGTACCGACAGTGGCCCCCGGGCCCACCTTAGGGGAGGATGCAAGCCTGCAGGTGGAGCCAAAACTTGTACTTTGCTTCGACATGGCGTGATTGACGATTGGCGCGCCGTTTCAGCGCGTCTGCTAACGCACCCACCGTCAATCTACCTTAGGTAACACCAACTGCCATATATGTCCTCGCGGCTGACTACCTGCGGCCCCCCACGCCTGGTGGTTTCGTCGAGCCACGCGCGGGGCGCCTCGATACAGCTGCATTGGTTTAAAAAATTACCTTCTGTCTTCTGCCGCGGCCCCGAGGAGGCGCACTACCGGCGCGTAGAGATGTCAATGGGAAATTCCCCACCGGGTTATAGTATCCCATACCCATCCCCATCATGTTTGATTCATCCCCATACCCATCCCCATACCCATCATGGGTACAAAACTCATCCCATACCCATCCCCATTCGGGTTTCGGGTCCCCATCCCCAATTAACGGATAATTAGGTACTAACATGTAGCACAAATAATCTAGATTTCAGACATCACTACATCGGCAAGCACTCATCCATGAACCATGATCCATTCATCCATCCATCAGAAAAGAAATAAGTACTTCGAGACCGATAGAAGAGATGGAGAAATGGAGTTTGCTAACCTTCCTTGGTCACCATCTGAGTTTGTTAGCGCCTGAGAATCCATGGTCGTCACCATCGTCTGGGCAGGGCGTAGCATATGGTTGGTTATTTTAGGATTTTGTTGTTTGCTAGTCTACTAGTTGCCTTGTCGTGTTGCCTTGTTGGACTAGAACCTGGGGCCTAGTGCACTGCCGTGTTGGGCTTGGTGGCTGGCTCGGCCTCAACTCATTCATACAAACACGACAGGTGTACACGTATAAAATACCCATGGGTAATCGGGTTTGTATTATTGCTTCCCAAACCCATACCCGTTTACCCAGTGGGTGGAGATTTTGTCCCATATCCATACCCATGGGGACAATTTTCGTCCCATGCCCATACCCTAATAGAGGAATTCCCCACGGGTTGGTGGGTATCGGGTCCCCATTGACATCTCTATCGGTGCGTGCGGCGGTTTGCTCTTTCCGCACCCGGGATTCGGCACCCAAGGAGTATGACCCGTGGGCCTGGGCCCCGTGTCATAGACTAGGTTATTGTCTCTTGCAGCGGAAATGAAGAGGCGCGCTACCGCGTGCGGCGGTTCGCTCTTCAAGCACGTGCGGCGGTTCGTTCCTTCTGCACCCGAAATCCGACTTGCCAAGTGTATGACCTGTGGACCCGGGCCCTTGTGTCATAGACTAGGCTGCCTGGATCTAGGTGCCCGTCACGCGTCCTGCGGCGATTGAGGGGCGCGCGGAAGGGTTTCCTTGAGCGAGGACTCTGGTTTCCTTGAAAAAGGGTTCACCCCCACGTGCAGCAGTTACCCTTTCGCATTCTCTTCCAATCGACCGCGCCCTTTCACCCTCGTGCTCCTTCGTTCCACGCTCACGCCGCCGGCTGTGCCCTTTTGCCTTCGCGCTCCTCAGTTCCACGCGCCGCGCCGCCGTGCATGCCATGGCTTCGCTCGGTCACCCCGACCGCTTCCAGTCTGAGGCGGTGCTCAACCTGGTGCACGGCCTGCTTGGGTGGAGTGCGCCAGGGCTTGCCGGAAGGATTGACGCCGACACGGCTCCCCTCGGCAACCTTGCCGTCGGGGAGTTCGTGCTATTTGTCTCCTACATCTCCAGCGGGTTGGCGCTGTCGATCTCGCCTTTCTTCCTGCTGCTGTTGGAGGAGTTCAGGCTCCAGCTTCAGCACCTTACGCCCCACTCCATCCCCCAAGCGGCCATCTTCGTCCACCTCTACGAGATATTTGTAGGGGTGGCCCCTGTACTTCCCTCTTCCGCCACTTCTTCGTGCTGGTCAAGTCTAGGAAGGCTAGGGACCATCTTGTTGCCTACTACTTTCAGACGAGGCCGGATTCGGCCGTAGCCTACATCTCCACCTTCGGTGACTGGGTGATTGCCAGCGCCGAGGCCAATGACCGCCTCGTCCTGCCGAGCAACGGGCCAGCCCTCGACCGCAAGCACTGGAGGACCAAGCCATCGCTATCGCCAGAGCTCCTGCCCGTACTGGACAGGATCAAGACCTTGGCAACCGGTGGTCTGACCTCCATGCATGTGGTCGGTGACTTCTTGAAGCATCGGGTCATGCCGCTGCAGAGGAGGTCGTGCCTGTGCTACTGGTTTACTGAACCAAATGATATCGGCAGGATCCAGCGCGGGCCGGGTACCGATCTATCCTGGGCGGAGCTGGAACTCCTGGTGAAGGGGATTACTGGTGAGTCCTTTGTCCCTGAATCCTTGATACTCCCCTAGGACACCCCGGCGCTCTGTGATGATCCAGGGCTGCGAACGGCGGTCCTGGCCACGCTGCCGACCCTCGACGACAGCGGTGTGGCGGTTCGTCAGACCGGCGATCGGGACCCCCTCCGCGGGATCCAGATCCCTGGTGTACCGGCTGGAGGTCCCCAGCCCGCTGGTCCGGCCCCTTGCGCCGGTCCTGCCGTGACCCCAGCCCCTTGGACAAGGGTAAAGGGGCTACAAGCAGTGCCTCTGCCCCAGGTGGCACCGGGGGGTCGGAGGAAGAGAGGCGACGCCGGCTGCGTCGCGCTGACGGGTCGCTTGTTTCAGACCCCCCCACAAGCGTCAGAGGACTGCTAGTGGGGCCGAGGAGGCCGGCTCCTAGGCCCACGACGCGCAGAGGCGCGTCAGTCCTCCGGGCCCGCCACCACCACCACCACCACCATCGGTCCCGCCGCCACCACCACCACCTAGGGGTGATCTCCCCCAGGGGCACCAGCAGCAGCAACAACCACAGCAACAGCAGCAGCAACAACAACAACAACCGCAGCAGCAGCAACAACAACAGCAGCGGTCGCCCCGCTTCCAGGGTCGCTAGAAAGTCCACGACCCCAAGTAAGTGTACCCCCTTTTTCCATGAGTCTAATTATCATGCCGACAGGTCTTAACCCATCATTTGTTCGCCAGGGCTTCCTCCTCCACCGCTCCTAAGGCCACACCCCCTCCACCAGGCACCAGGCCCACCGATGGGTCCGGCTCTCAACAGCAGGAATCTACTGGGAGTGGTGCTGGCGGTCCACCTCCAGCCGCTGCCCAGACAGCGCCAGCGGCTTCTCATGCCCCAGCTAGGGGTCCGGTGGCAGCGGCGCCAGCATCAGGCGGCGTCGCAGCGATAGAGGAGGCCCCTGTTGGGGGATCCGTGCCTGCCTCCGACATCGCGCCCACTCCCGACGTTGGGGGTGACACCAGAGGCGCGTCCAGCTCCACCCCCCGCCTGCACCGGAGGAGATGGAGGTGGTGTTCGGGCGACGACTCCGGTCAGGTGCAGAGGAAGAAGCTACGCCAATCCCCCTCCCCCTCATGTTGTCCCGCGCCCACCAGGTCCTTAGTGACACCGGGGCAGCAATTTTGCAGGAGTGGGAGGCGCTCGAGGCCAAGCACCAACGCCTCAGCGACTGGCGCACCCAGATGGAGGAGCGCACCAGGATGGTGTCCCGCCAATTCATCTCCGAGCGGTCCCAGCTTGAGCGGGACCGTAAGTAGTACAAGAAGGACCTCTAGAAGGTGTATGCCAGGGAGCTGGAGGTGCACCGGAGGGAGAAAAAGGTGGCCAGGAGGGAGGAGTCCGTGTCTCAGCGGGAGGCCCTCGCAACAGAGTTTCGGGCCAAGCTGAGTGCCCTGGACCAGACCCTGGAAGAGCAGCGGGTCCAGCAGACCAAGGCTGTGGAGCGGCTGCAAAAGTTGCAGCAAGAGCTCGAGGGCAAGGCCAGCGACGCCGCCCTCACCGAGGAGAAGCTTAAAGCGAAGGAACAGTCCTTGGACAGGCGGGAGACGGACCTCGCCAGGCGGGAGACAGATCTCACCTTCTGGGAGGAAATGCTGACCCAACGAGGCGAGATGCTGGCCGAGCATGAGCTCGAGGCGGAGAAGAAAGAAAAAGAGCTGGAGGAGCGGATCCGATAGTTCCAGGCGGCGCAGGCGGCGCTGGGTCCCCAGGTGATGGAGGCGACCAAGAAAGCACTTGAAGATCTCAGGCAAAGCACCGCGCCGGATCCAGCGTATCGCCGCGTGGGCCGGCGAGCCAAGCACGACGCTGGTGCCGCTAGGGGTGAGCCTATTCCAGTGTCGGAGCTGCCAGCGTCGATCTCCGACGCGCTCCCGGTGTTGGACTCCGCCGCTGATCGCCTCCGACGCCTGGACCAAATCCTTGGCGCCCACCTGGAGGCAGAAGGCAGCAACCTCTGTCGGGCGGTGATTGAGTATATCTTGACGTGCTTCCGGAGCCACGACCCGGCCATATCCTTAGAGCCGGTGATCGTTGGTCCGGTGGCCGACACTGAAGACGCCGCCCGGGGGGCGTACAAGACGCCGTGGAGCTGGTGGCCGAGCGCTTCCAACGGGATCCTGCTGATGAGGAGTAATCTAATCTGCAGAGACAAAACAAGGGTTCCGCTGGAAAGCGGCTTGTAATAATTTTTGGTTTTGTAAGATACTTTTGAGAACTATTAATCAAACAACACTTATTTGTATGTTATTTGTCATCGCTGTGTGTAGCGTTACCAACTTCTCCCTGGTACTTGGCCCCCCTTTGATGTAGGCTCGACGTGTCGAGGCTGGATACCAGTATACCTAAGGGAAATTTAGTTGCCCGGTCCCTAGGAGGTAGTCTCTACGGTTTGAGACTACCTGCGTCTGGATTGGGACTTAGACCTGCACACAGCTTCAGCTTTGAAGTGTTAGTAGCACACCCATAGGACCCATCGTCTGGTATCTGCCATCCTTTGATTCATGCAACAGGACCTATAGGATTTAGCCTGGGAAGCCAAGCCGTATGTCTGGACCCACAGGATCGTAGCTCCAAATACTAGGGTACCCGCTGCAGAGTGGTGGAGGTGCAGGCTTAGGTTACGGAACTAGGCTACGTGGCTACACAGCTCCGGACCACTCTAGGGAACAGGCGCCCATTCTCTAGAACCAGACCTGCAGGTTACCGGACCCCCTGTAGCAGTAGAGGGGTCCTGAACTGCAAGCCTGGCTTACTCAATTCGGATGTCATCATACCAGCAAGGGTGGGAACTATATGGGTGGGTTAGATAAAAAATAATGCTCGTAAACTGAAGTAGAACGAACCATCACAAAAGCTCCTCTGGGGGGTAAATTATTTCCTTATAACTTGATATACATGGGTGCAGACCAACAGGCCGGGCTTACGAGGGCGGACCTCACCAGATTGACGTACACATATGCACAACCCAGTTACAAAGGAAGAAAACTCAACCCCCCAGTTTCGCTTCTATGGGTAGAACTTACGGAGATGCTCTATGTTCTAGGGATTGGGAAGAGACACTCCTTCAGTTGTGGCAAGACGGACACAACCGGGTCGGCATGTTTCCGTCACCTTGAAGGGTCCTTCCCAACTAGGGGAGAGTTTATGGAGCCCTTCTCGGTTCAGTACTCGCCTTAGGACTAAATCCCCGACCTTGAGCTCCCTACTATGCACGAACCGTTGGTGGTAGCGCCTGAGCGCTTGGTTGTACAGTGCATTTCGGATCACCGCTCGCCATCTGCGCTTGTCGATGAAGTCCACATCCTCACGTCGTAGCTGTTCCTGCATAGACTCATCGAAAGACTGGACCCGTGGGGAGCCCATAATAATTTCTGGGGGAAGACAGGCCTCGACCCCGTAGACCAGGAAGAACGGGGTCTCCTCGGTAGCTCGGCTAGGTGTGGTCCGGTTTTCCCATAGTACGGACGAAAGTTCGTTGACCCAATTTGCACCATGCTTTTTCAAGCAGTCATAGGTGCGTGTCTTGAGCCCCCTGAGGATCTCTGCGTTTGCCCTCTCAGCTTGGCCATTGCTCCTGGGATGAGCCACAGACGCAAAGCAGAGCTGGGTGTCGATGCCCTCGCAATACTCTTGGAAGAGCCGACTTGTAAACTGGGTCCCGTTGTCCGTAATGATACAGCTTAGGACCCCAAATCTACAGACAATCGACCTGAGGAAAGCAACAGCAGCACCCTAGGTGATATTGACCATAGGGGTGGCCTCTCGCCACTTCGTGAACTTGTCGATGGCAATGAAGAGGTAGCGATACCCGCCAACAGCTCTGGGGAATGGTCCCAGGATATCCACCCCCATATGACGAATGGCCGGGAGGGTGGAATCATCTGCAGAGCCTGAGCTGGTGTGTGTATTTGCTTTGCATGGAACTGACACGGCTTGCAGGACTTTACCATCTCAGCTGCATCCTGGAGAGCGGTTGGCCAGTAGAAGCCGTGCCAGAAGGCCTTACTGATCAGCGTGCGGGATGACGAATGACTTCCACACTCTCCTCCATGGATCTCCGTAAGCAACTCACGGCCCTCCTCCTGGGTGATGCACCGCATGAGAATGTCGTTGGCGCCACGGCGGTAGAGATCCCCTTCTACCACCGCGTATCGCTTAGCCAACCGCACTATGCGCTCTGTGGACACATGATCTTCAGGAAGGATATTTTCCTTCAGGTAGTCCCAGATCTCGGAGATCCATGCATCGGGACCACTCTGAGATACCGGCTGTGGCGCTAAGAGGTTGGCGGGACCCCCTATAGCACACACAATCCTTGGTGGGTTCTGCAGATGTAACGCCACCGGGACCGCTAGCTTCGAGGTGCTAGTCTCACCCCCTTCGCCCGGCTCGGCAGGCTGGGCGGTAGGTCTCAGCAGCCGTCTTTCGATGACACCCTCGGGCACATGTGCCCAAGTTGATGCCCTCGTGGAGAGTTCATCTGCCGCTGAGTTGTTAGCCCGAGGAACATGTTTTAGTTCCAGGGCCGTAAAGTCCTTTTCCAACTTCCTTACGTGGAGGAGGTAAGCTGCGAGCCTAGGCTCATTTCAGCTACATTCCCCGCGGACCTGCTTGATGATCAGCTGGGAGTCCCCCTTCACGAGAAGCTGGCGGATCCCTAGGGATAGGGCCGCAGACAAGCCAAAGATCAGTGCTTCGTACTTCGCCATGTTGTTGGTGGCCTTGAACTCAAGGTGCACCATGTACTTCACTTGATCTCCACTTGGGTCGACGAGGACCACCCCAGCACCGCCACCCTGCTGGCGGGCGGACCCATCGAAGAAAAGCATCCAGTGGGGCTCGGTGAAGACTGGGACCCTAGTCTCCATAGGTGTGGGGTCCGAATCGGGATCCGAACCCCCAGGAGCACTCGGGGGAGGGGTCCACTCCACGATGAAGTCAGCCAGAACCTAGCTCTTGACAGTGTGGCGAGGCTGGAAGTCTAGCTGGAACTTAGCGAGCTCTGCAGCCCACTTGGCGATGTTACCTGTGGCATTAGAGTTGTGGAGGATAGCCCTTAGCGGGAAGGAGGTCACCACCACAACCTTGTGTGCCTAGAAATAGTGGCGCAGCTTCCTGGACACAACAAGCATAGCATAGAGAAGCTTGTGCGTCTCAAGGTACCTGGCCTTTGCCTCATGGAGGACCTCACTGACGTAGTAGACCGGCTTCTAGATGGTCCGGACCCCTACGGTTGGTCCCGAGCCCTCAAGGTCCATGGTGGTCGGGCCACCACCTTCTCCTAGGGGAACTTCCTGATTCCCCTAAGGATGTTGCGCCATCCTTTCGACGACCAGCACCATGCTTACTGCCTCTGCAGCCGCTGCAATGTACAAGTACAACAGCTCACCTGGCTCAGGAGCTACTAGTATCGATAGGGACACAAGGTGCTGCTTCAACTCTTGGAAGGCACGTTCTGCCTCCTCGGTCCAAGAGAAAGGTCCGGACTTCCGTAAGAGCTTGAAGAAGGGTAACGCCCTCTCAGCCAGCCTTGAGATGAAGCGGCTAAGGGCGGCCAGGGACCCCGTATCTTCTAGACGTCCTTGATCCGGGCCGGAGGCCTCATTGCCTTAATTGCCCTGATCTTCTCCGGGTTTGCTTCAATACCCCGGTGCGAAACCAGGAATCCCAGCAACTTCCCTGTAGAGACACCAAAGACGCACTTGTCCGGGTTCAGCTTCATGCATGTTGCCCGCATCTTGTCAAAGACCAGGGTCAAGTCTTCCACTAGAGTCGACCCTCTCTTAGTCTTGACCACGATATCATCGACGTATATCTCTATCCTATCCCTAATCAGGTCCCCGAAGGTCTTACTCATCGCCCGTACAAATGTTGGCAAGGTGTTCTTGAAAGGGAATTAGGCTTACACCTACTTCCTAATTGATTTTGGTGGTTGAATTGCCCAACACAAATAATTGGACTAACTAGTTTGCTCTAGATTATATGTTCTACAGGTGTCAAAGGTTCATCTACAACTATACTAAATTGACTGTCCGGAATACCGTAGATTATTCTGGACAGGAGAAGCTTTTTGGAAAAACAGGCCAAGCGCGGACCGTCCGGGCCCTTGCGGCGGACCGTCCGCGACACAAGGATGACCCTCGGACAGAACCAATGCAAAAATCCGAGTCTGCACTATGGACCGTCCGGAGGATAAGCGCGGACCGTCTGAACCCTCGCTCGGACCGTCCGGCCTCAGGCGCGGACCGTCCGGTAGCCAAGGATCCGAAAAACCCGAAGGTGACGGGTTTGGAAGAATGAATTATAGCGGCCTCGCGGACCGTCCGGGGTGCACGACCGGACCGTCCGCGACTGGGTCTGTCTGACATCTGACGATGCATTAAATGCAATATAGCCGTTGATATAGCCGTTACTGCTGACCGTTGCATTTTCAGCCGTTGATCTACAGGGGCGGACCGTCCGGACCTGGCGGGCGGACCGTCCGCGCTCAGCAGAATGGAGTAACGGCTAGGAAGTGGTTGGTGGCTATAAATACAACCCCAACCACCTCCATTCACAACATCCAAGCATTCCAACCTTCAACATTCAATACAAGAGCTAGCAATCCATTCCAAGACACATTCAAAGCCTCCATCTCTCCAAGTTTCACAATTGAGAAAAGAGATCATTAGTGATTAGTGTCTTGAGAGAGAAAGTGATCCGTGTGTTATTTGTCGCTCTTGTCGCTTGGTTTTTGCAATCGTGCTTTCTTTCAATCTTCATTGCGATCAAACTCACTTGTAATTGAGGCAAGAGACACCAATCTTGTGGTGGTCCTTGTGGGAACTTTGTGTTCCAAGCATTTGAGAAGAGAAAGCTCACTCAGTCTAAGGGACCGTTTGAGAGAGGGAAAGGGTTGAAAGAGACCCGGCCTTTGTGGCCTCCTCAACGGGGAGTAGGTTTGAGAGAACCGAACCTCGGTAAAACAAATCCGCGTGTCTCACTTTATTATTCGCTTGTGATTTGTTTTGCGCCCTCTCTCGCGGACTCTATTATATTTCTAACGCTAACCCGGCTTATAGTTGTGTTTATTTTTGAGAATTTCAGTTTCGCCCTATTCACCCCCCCTCTAGGCGACTTTCAATTGGTATCAAAGCCCGGTGCTTCATTAGAGCCTAACCGCTCGAAGTGATGTCGGGAGATCACACCAAGAGGGAGATGGAGACCGGCGACAAGCCCACTACGAGCCAAGGGAGCACTTCATCGGAAGAGTCCCGCACCAAGAGGAAGGAGAAGAAGAAGGACTCCTCCAAACGAAAGGAGAAAAGATCTTCTTCCTCACACCACAAGGAGAAGAAGGAAAAATCTTCTTCCCACAAGTCGCATCGGAAAGGCGACAAGCACAAGAGGATGAGGAAGGTAGTCTACTACGAGACCGACACTTCATCAACATCTACCTCCGACTCCGATGCACCGTCCGTAACTTCTAAGCGCCAAGAGCGCAAGAAGTTTAGTAAGATCCCCTTACACTATCCCCGTACATCTAGACATACTCCATTACTTTCCGTTCCATTAGGCAAACCGCCAACTTTTGATGGCGAAGATTATGCTAGGTGGAGTGATTTAATGAAATTTCATCTAACCTCACTCCACAAAAGTATATGGAATGTTGTTGAGTTTGGAGCACAGGTACCATCCATAGGGGATGAGGATTATGATACGGACGAGGTGGCCCAAATCGAGCACTTCAACTCTCAAGCTACAACCATACTCCTCGCCTCTCTAAGCAAGGAGGAATACAACAAGGTGCAAGGGTTGAAGAATGCAAAGGAAATTTGGGACCTACTCAAGACCGCGCACGAGGGTGATGAACTCACCAAAATCACAAAGCGGGAAACGATCGAGGGGGAGCTCGGTCGTTTTCGTCTTCGCCAAGGGGAGGAGCCACAAGATATGTACAATCGGCTCAAAACCTTGGTGAACCAAGTGCGCAACCTCGGGAGTAAGAAGTGGGACGACCACGAGGTGGTTAAGGTTATTCTAAGATCACTTATTTTCCTTAACCCTACTCAAGTTCAATTAATTCGTGGTAACCCAAGATATACACTAATGACTCCCGAGGAAGTAATCGGGAATTTTGTGAGCTTTGAATGTATGATTAAAGGCTCAAAGAAGATCAACGAGCTTGATGAGCCCTCCACGTCCGAGGCCCAACCGGTGGCGTTTAAGGCGACGGAGCAGAAGAAGGAGGAGTCTACACCGAGTAGACAACCAATTGACGCCTCCAAGCTCGACAATGAGGAGATGGCCTTAATCATCAAAAGCTTTCGGCAAATCCTCAAGCAACGGAAGGGAAAGGATTACAAATCCCGTTCCAAGAAGGTTTGCTACAAGTGTGGTAAGCCCGGTCACTTTATTGCTAAATGTCCGTTATCAAGTGACAGTGATAGGGATAACGACAAGAAGGGAAAGAGGAGAGAAAAGAAGAGGTACCACAAGAAGAAGGGCGGCGATGCCCACGTGTGTCGCGAGTGGAACTCCGACGAGAGCTCCACCGACTCCTCCTCCGACGACGAGGACGCCGCCAACATCGCCGTCACAAAAGGGACTTCTCTTCCCAAACGTCGGCCACAAGTGTCTCATGGCGAAGGACGGCAAAAGGAAGAAGGTTAAATCTAAATCCTCCACTAAATATGAATCTTCTAGTGATGATAATGCTAGTGGTGAGGAAGACAATTTGCGTATCCTTTTTGCCAACCTTAACATGGAACAAAAAGAAAAATTAAATGAGCTAATTAGTGCCATCCATGAAAAGGATGATCTCTTGGACTCCCAAGAGGACTTCCTAATCAAGGAAAACAAGAAACATGTTAAGGTTAAAAATGCTTATGCTCTACAAGTTGAAAAATGTGAAAATTTGTCTAGTGAGCTAAGCACTTGCCATGAGACCATTGACAACCTTAGAAATGAAAATGCTAAATTAATTGCTAAGGTTGATTCCCATATTTGTATTGATTCAATTTCCAATCCTAGAGATGATAATGTTGATTTGCTTGCTAGGATTGATGAATTGAATATTTCTCTTGATAGCCTTAGGATTGAAAATGAAAAGTTAATTGCTAAGGCTAAAGAATTAGATGTTTGCAATGTTACAATTTCCGACCTTAGAACTAAGAATGATATGTTGCATGCTAAGGTTGTAGAATTAAAATCTTGCAAACCCTCTACATCTACCATTGAGCACACTTCTATTTGCACTAGATGTAGAGATGTTGATATCAATGCTATTCATGATCACATGGCTTTAATTAAACAACAAAATGATCATATAGCATTATTAGATGCTAAAATTGCCGAGCATAACTTAGAAAATGAAAATTTTAATTTTGCTAGAAGTATGCTCTATAATGGGAGACGCCCTGGCATCAAGGATGGCATTGGCTTCCAAAGGGGAGACAATGTCAAACTTAATGCCCCTCCTAAGAACTTGTCTAACTTTGTTAAGGGCAAGGCTCCCATGCCTCAGGATAACGAGGGTTACATTTTGTACCCTGCCGGTTATCCCGAGAGCAAAATTAGGAGAATTCATTCTAGGAAGTCTCACTCTGGCCCTAATCATGCTTTTATGTATAAGGGTGAGACATCTAAGTCTAGGCAACCAACCCGTGCCAAGTTGCCTAGAAATAAAACTCCAAATGCATCAACTGATCATGCTATTTCATTCAAAACTTTTGATGCATCATATGTGCTTACTAACAAATCCGGCAAAGTAGTTGCCAAGTTTGTTGGGGGCAAACACAAGGGCACCAAGACTTGTGTTTGGGTACCCAAAGTTCTTGTTTCTAATGCCAAAGGACCCAAAACCGTTTGGGTACCTAAAGTCAAGAACTAAAATTGTTTTGTAGGTTTATGCATCCGGGGGCTCAAGTTGGATACTCGACAGCGGGTGCACAAACCACATGACAGGGGAGAAGAAAATGTTCTCCTCATATGAGAAAAACCAAGATCCCCAACGAGCTATCACATTCGGGGATGGAAATCAAGGTTTGGTCAAAGGATTGGGTAAAATTGCTATATCACCTGACCATACTATTTCCAATGTTTTTCTTGTAGATTCTTTAGATTACAATTTGCTTTCCGTATCCCAATTGTGTCAAATGGGCTACAACTGTCTATTTACTGATGTAGGTGTTACTGTCTTTAGAAGAAGTGATGATTCAATAGCATTGAAGGGAGTGTTAGAGGGTCAGCTATACTTGGTAGATTTTGATAGAGCTGAACTCGACACTTGCTTGGTTGCTAAGACTAACTTGGGTTGGCTCTGGCACCGCCGATTAGCCCATGTTGGAATGAAGAATCTTCATAAGCTTCTAAAGGGAGAGCACATTTTAGGACTAACAAATGTTCATTTTGAGAAAGACAGGATTTGTAGCGCATGCCAAGCCGAGAAGCAAATTGGGACTCATCATCCACACAAGAACATCATGACTAGTGACAGGCCACTGGAGCTCCTACACATGGACTTATTCGGCCCGATCGCTTACATAAGCATCGGCGGGAGTAAGTACTGTCTAGTTATTGTGGATGATTATTCTCGCTTCACTTGGGTGTTCTTTTTGCAGGAAAATCTCATACCCAAGAGACCTTAAAAGGATTCTTGAGACGAGCTCAAAATGAGTTCGGCTTAAGGATCAAGAAAATTAGAAGCGACAACGGGACGGAGTTCAAGAACTCTCAAATTGAAGGCTTCCTTGAGGAGGAGGGCATCAAGCATGAGTTCTCTTCTCCCTACACCCCACAACAAAATGGTGTAGTAGAGAGGAAGAATCGAACTCTATTGGACATGGCAAGAACCATGCTTGATGAGTACAAGACACCGGATCGGTTTTGGGCCGAGGCGGTCAACACCGCCTGCTACGCCATCAATCGGTTATATCTACACCGAATCCTCAAGAAGACATCCTATGAACTCCTAACCGGTAAAAAGCCCAATATTTCATATTTTAGAGTTTTTGGTAGCAAATGCTTTATTCTTATTAAGAGAGGTAGAAAATCTAAATTTGCTCCTAAAACTGTAGAAGGCTTTTTACTAGGATATGACTCAAACACAAGGGCATATAGAGTCTTTAACAAGTCCTCAGGACTTGTTGAAGTTTCTTGTGACGTTGTGTTTGATGAGACTAACGGCTCTCAAGTAGAGCAAGTTGATCTTGATGAGATAGGTGAAGAACAGGCTCCATGCATAGCGTTAAGGAACATGTCCATTGGGGATGTGTGCCCTAAGGAATCCGAAGAGCCTCCACATGCACAAGATCAACCATCCTCCTCCACGCAAGCATCTCCACCAATCCAAAATGAGGACGAGGCTCAAGTTGATAAAGATGAAGAAGACAATGATGAGCCACCTCAAGACGACGGCAATGATCAAGGGGGAGACGCAAATGATGAAGACAAGGAGGATGAACAACCAAGGCCACCACACCCAAGAGTCCACCAAGCAATACAACGAGATCACCCCGTCGACACCATCCTCGGCGACATTCATAAGGGGGTAACCACTCGATCTCGTGTTGCACATTTTTGTGAGCATTACTCTTTTCTTTCCTCTATTGAGCCACACAGGGTAGAGGAAGCACTACAAGATTCGGATTGGGTGATGGCGATGCAAGAGGAGCTCAACAATTTCACAAGGAACGAGGTATGGCACTTAGTTCCACGTCCTAACCAAAATGTTGTAGGAACCAAGTGGGTCTTCCGCAACAAGCAAGATGAGCAGGTGTGGTGACTAGGAACAAAGCTCGACTCGTGGCCAAGGGGTATTCACAAGTCGAAGGTTTGGATTTTGGTGAAACCTATGCACCCGTAGCTAGGCTTGAGTCAATTCGCATATTATTAGCCTATGCTACTTACCATGGCTTCAAGCTTTATCAAATGGACGTGAAGAGTGCCTTCCTCAATGGACCGATCAAGGAGGAGGTCTATGTTGAGCAACCTCCCGGCTTTGAAGACAGTGAGTACCCTAACCATGTTTATAGGCTCTCTAAGGCGCTTTATGGGCTCAAGCAAGCCCCAAGAGCATGGTATGAGTGCCTTAGAGATTTCCTTATTGCTAATGGCTTCAAAGTCGGCAAAGCCGATCCTACTTTATTCACTAAAACTCTTGACAATGATTTGTTCGTATGCCAAATTTACGTTGATGATATCATATTTGGGTCTACTAACGAATCTACATGTGAAGAATTTAGTAGGATCATGACAAAGAAATTCGAGATGTCAATGATGGGGGAGTTGAAGTATTTTCTAGGATTCCAAGTCAAGCAACTCCATGAGGGCACCTTCATTAGCCAAACGAAGTATACTCAAGACATTCTAAGCAAGTTTGGAATGAAGGATGCCAAGCCCATCAAGACACCCATGGGAACCAATGGGCATCTCGACCTCGACACGGGAGGTAAGTCCATGGATCAAAAGGTATACCGGTTGATGATTGGTTCATTGCTTTATTTATGTGCATCTCGACCGGACATTATGCTTTCCGTTTGCATGTGTGCAAGATTCCAAGCCGACCCTAAGGAATCACACCTTACGGCCGTAAAACGAATCTTGAGATACTTGGCTTATACTCCTAAGTTTGGGCTTTGGTACCCTCGGGGATCCACATTTGATTTGATTGGTTATTCGGATGCCGATTGGGCGGGGTGTAAGATTAATAGGAAGAGCACATCGGGGACTTGCCAGTTCTTGGGAAGATCCTTGGTGTCTTGGGCTTCAAAGAAGCAAAATTCGGTCGCTCTTTCTACCGCCGAAGCCGAGTATATTGCCGCAGGCCATTGTTGCGCGCAATTGCTTTGGATGAGGCAAACCCTACGGGACTATGGTTACAAACTAACCAAAGTTCCTCTTCTATGTGATAATGAGAGTGCAATCCGCATGGCGGATAATCCCGTTGAACATAGCCGCACTAAACACATAGCCATTCGGTATCATTTTCTTCGGGATCACCAACAAAAGGGGGATATCGAGATTTCTTACATTAACACTAAAGATCAATTAGCCGATATCTTTACCAAGCCACTTGATGAACAATCTTTTACCAAACTTAGGCATGAGCTAAATATTCTTGATTCTAGGAATTTCTTTTGCTAATTTGCACACACAGCACACAAGTATACCTTTGATCATATCTCTTTTATATATGCTATGACTAATGTGTTTTCAAGTGTATTTCAAACCAAGTCATAGGTATATTGAAAGGGAATTGGAGTCTTCGGCGAAGACAAAGGCTTCCACTCCACTCTACTACTCATCCTTCGCCGTCACTCCGAGCATCTCTCCAACTTTGGTATAATCTTCACTCATTTATTTTATGACCAAAGGAGGATAAAGTACTTCGTTGGGCTCTAATAATTCCGTTTTTGGCGATTCATGCCAAAGGGGGAGAAAATATGAGCCCAAAGCAAAAGGACCGCACCACCACCTAATTTTAAAAAATTTGGAGATTTTCAATTGGTCAATTTCAAATTAATATCTTACTATGTTCTAAAGGGGGAGGAAGTAGTATTTCAAAAATGATATATCAAAACCCTCTTGAACACTAAGAGGAGGATCTCATTTAGGGGGAGTTTTGTTTAGTCAAAGGAAAAGCATTTGGATTAAAGGGAGAAAATTTCAAAATTTGAAAAAGCTTCTCAAAATCTTATTTATTTACCTTTGACTATCTTGCAAAAAGACTTTGAAAAGAATTTACAAAAGGATTTGCAAAAACAAAACATGTGGTGCAAATATGGTCCAATATGTTAAAAACAAAGAAACAATCCATGCACATCTAGTAAGTAACATTTATTGGCTCAATTACAAGCAACCTTTGCACTTACATTATGCAAATTGGTTCAATTATGCACTTTTATATTTGCTTTGGTTTGTGTTGGCATCAATCACCAAAAAGGGGGAGATTGAAAGGGAATTAGGCTTACACCTACTTCCTAATTGATTTTGGTGGTTGAATTGCCCAACACAAATAATTGGACTAACTAGTTTGCTCTAGATTATATGTTCTACAGGTGTCAAAGGTTCATCTACAACTATACTAAATCGACTGTCCGGAATACCGTAGATTATTCTGGACAGGAGAAGCTTTTTGGAAAAACAGGCCAAGCGCGGACCGTCCGGGCCCTTGCGGCGGACCGTCCGCGACACAAGGATGACCCTCGGACAGAACCAATGCAAAAATCCGAGTCTGCACTATGGACCGTCCGGAGGATAAGCGCGGACCGTCTGAACCCTCGCTCGGACTGTCCGGCCTCAGGCGCGGACCGTCCGGTAGGCAAGGATCCGAAAAACCCGAAGGTGACGGGTTCGGAAGAATGAATTATAGCGGCCTCGCGGACCGTCCGGGGTGCACGACCGGACCGTCCGCGACTGGGTCTGTCTGACATCTGACGATGCATTAAATGCAATATAGCCGTTGATATAGCCGTTACTGCTGACCGTTGCATTTTCAGCCGTTGATCTACAGGGGCGGACCGTCCGGACCTGGCGGGCGGACCGTCCGGACCTGGCGGGCGGACCGTCCGCGCTCAGCAGAATGGAGTAACGGCTAGGAAGTGGTTGGTGGCTATAAATACAACCCCAACCACCTCCATTCACAACATCCAAGCATTCCAACCTTCAACATTCAATACAAGAGCTAGCAATCCATTCCAAGACACATTCAAAGCCTCCATCTCTCCAAGTTTCACAATTGAGAAAAGAGATCATTAGTGATTAGTGTCTTGAGAGAGAAAGTGATCCGTGTGTTATTTGTCGCTCTTGTCGCTTGGTTTTTGCAATTGTGCTTTCTTTCAATCTTCATTGCGATCAAACTCACTTGTAATTGAGGCAAGAGACACCAATCTTGTGGTGGTCCTTGTGGGAACTTTGTGTTCCAAGCATTTGAGAAGAGAAAGCTCAATCGGTCTAAGGGACCGTTTGAGAGAGGGAAAGGGTTGAAAGAGACCCGGCCTTTGTGGCCTCCTCAACGGGGAGTAGGTTTGAGAGAACCGAACCTCGGTAAAACAAATCCGCGTGTCTCACTTTATTATTCGCTTGTGATTTGTTTTGCGCCCTCTCTCGCGGACTCTATTATATTTCTAACGCTAACCCGGCTTGTAGTTGTGTTTATTTTTGAGAATTTCAGTTTCGCCCTATTCACCCCCCCTCTAGGCGACTTTCAGTTCTTCAGACCATAGGGCATTACAATATAACAATAAAGCCCATCCACTGTTACAAAAGCGATATGCTTCCTATCTTCTCTAGACATCTGGATCTAATGGAAACCAGAGTAAGCATCTAAGAAGGACAATAGGTCGCACCTGGAGGTAGAATCCATGATTTGATCTATGCGTGGAAGTGGATACGGGTCCTTGGGACAAGCCTTATTAAGGCTGGTGTAGTCTATGCACATCCGAAGCTTCCCGTTTGCCTTTGGAACGATGACTGGGTTGGCCAGCCATACAGGGTGATGAACCTCTTTGATGAAGCCAGCATTTAGCAGCTTCCGGACCTCCTCATGGATGAAGTCTTGCCACTCAACGAACTATCTTCGAGGCTTCTGACTCACCGGTTTGGCATCTGGGTGGATCTTCATATGGTGCTCAATCACCTCCCTGGGGATCCCAGGCATCTGCGACGGTTCCCATGCGAAAACGTTGACATTTGCCTGGAGGAAGGCGACGAGCGCGAGTTCCTATTTCTCCTCCAGATTGCCCGCGATGCGGGTGGTATGGGAAGAACCGCGCCGACCTGGATGGTCTTGATGGGACCGCCGGCTGCTCTGGATGGCTGCACCTTTGGCACCTTGGTAGGCGCCTTGGCACTGGAAGTCGAGCGGTCCCTCCCTCCTTCGTCCGGGCGTGCAGTTTCTGCCGCCAGGGCGTGCAGCTTCTCGACGGCCGCAAGTGCAGCGGCGCGGTCGCCCTGCAGGGTGAGGACCTTAGCTGGGGACGACATCTTGATGACCAAATACCTGTAATGGGCAATGGCCATGAACCGGTACAGGGCCGGCCTGCCAATGATGGCATTGAAGGGGAGGTTAACCTCCGCGACGTCGAACTAGACGTTCTCTGTGCGGAAGTTTTCCTCGGTCCTAAATGTAACCGGGAGTGCGATGCTCCCAAGGGGATATACCGGTTGTGGGCCCACTCTAGAGAATGGATGAGAGGGTCCCAGTCGGGACCCTGGGATCTGCAGCTGCTTGAATGCAGCATGGCTGATGACGTTGAGCCTATCCCTACCGTCAATCGGAACATGGTGCAGCCGCATGTTGGCGATGACAGGGGCGGTGATGAGCGGTAGTAAACCGACCCCTGCCATGTTGTTGGGGCAGTCGGATGCCCCGAAGGAGATAGTGGTGCTCCTCCACCGCTGATGTGGAGCAGCCTTCGGGATCCCTGGGACCGCCGAAAGGACCTCTCAGCGCAGGGATTTGACGTTCCTACAGGAGGTGAGCTCCCAGCTCCCGTCGTACATCACGTACAGCTTCTTGCGGCGGTCGTTGTCATCACCAGAGTCAGAGTCTCCAGTGAAAATGTCCTTGAGGACCCCCTCGGGTGACTGATACCCGAGGTCCCATTCTCCCACGGCCGCGTCACCTTCGTCGACCTTCTCCTTGCCAGGTCGGTGACGAGGCGGCTAGCCGTCCTTGGAAGCCTGCTCGCGTCCCTCACTGACGCGCTTCGCGAGCTTGATGATCTCGCGGCATTCCGAGGCGCTGTGACGACTATTAGGGTCAAGAGGGCATGACCCACTGTTGCCTCCCTGTGGCCGTGGGCGCTTGCCGTGCTCGTTCCAGCCTCCAGTCGCAGCTGCAACGACCGAAGCAGCAGACTGCGGCCTCTTGTGGCCGCGGTTCTTCTTCTTGTTGTTGCCGTTCTAGGTGATGGCACCCGAGCCACCCGTCTGGGTGACTCCGGTCTGTGGCGCCGAGTGTCATGCGCGGCCCTCGGCAGCCTTGGGACATTTATCAGCCAGAGCAAAGAGCGTGGTGACGGTTTCCACGTCATGTGTCGTCGGCTTCTCCAACATCTTCTCATCACGCACCCCCTGTCAGAAAGCAGTGATGATAGAGGCATCGGAGACGCGAGGTATGGTCCCGCGTACCTTGGTGAAGCGGGCGATGAAAGCCCGGAGAGTCTCCCCGAGTTCTTGTCTTACGGCATGGAGATGAGCCTCCACGCCATGCTGCAGATAAACACTGGCAAAGTTCGCTGTGAACCGTGCACAGAGCTCTTCCCAGGAGTAGACCAATCCCGGGGTCAGGTTCATGAGCTAGGTCCGGGTTGGCCCAGTCAAGGCTACATGGAAGTAGCTCGCCATCATAGCGGTGTTTCCACCAGCTGCCGTAATGGCGGTGACGTAAACCTGCAAAAATTCCGACGGGTTTGACGTACCGTCGTACTTCTCTGGCAGTTGTGGCCGAAACTTGGGCGGCCAAGTCGCCACGCGGAGGTGGTCCACTAGCGCGGCACAGCCTATACCGACCAATGGGACACCCGTATGGGTTCGGGCACCCCTTGGAGTTTGTGGCGCAAGCGGAGCGAAGTCCTGGTCGAGGTTGCGACCCTCGAAGTTTAGCCGGCTCACGCGCCCTCTCTAGAGAGACTCGTGCGTCCTTGCCCGCACGCCTGCGGTTGAGTTCTGTCCGCAGGTCATCAGGTCTCTCCAGAGAAATTGGGGCATCCTCGCCCGCACACCGGCGGTTGAGCTTCACCTGCAGGTCTTCAGTCGGTGCGGCCTTTACTGAGGGTGAGCGCACACTGACGCCTCGTGTTGACGCCGGAATGACCGAGGCCTGGGTCTGGCCGAGCCAGAATGCGCCATGCCGAGGAGACGATCAACATCGTCACGCCACTGCTTCATGGCCCCCGGTGAGGCCGTGGAGCTCGGAGGGTGGCGCAGCAACTCCCTAGCTACAGACAGCGCCCCTGGAGCAACCCTTGACGGAGCCCAGGACGTCTGTGCAGGCGGGTCCTGCTGCACAGCACGCACAGCAGCAGCACTAGGCGCAGGGCGGTTGGAGGCCTACGACATGGAAGACAAAGCCTCTTCCTCCATCAGGGAATTCTAAGGAGTCAAGCCGCGGTGCTCGACGATCTAGACCATCGTGTCGAGGAGGAAAACAGGCGAAAACCTAATGCCAAAACCCCCCCTACCTAGATCATATAATCAATGTTGTTACTGCGTAGTAAATATTTATACGAATCTAACGCAACTGGAACGAGTCAATTCGGAATTAAAACGGAGGAGTTATGAATTTCCGAAGTTATTAAGTGCTTAGTATAGAATAAATCAAGTGAATAATTTTAATTCAAGTTTTATAGCTAAACAAAGATACTAGATGATAAACAATATTAAAACAAAATTATTGCAACTGGAATGAATCAATTTGGAGCTAAAATGAATTAAATATAAATTAAACAAGTTTTCTGGATTTATTTTTATACTAAAAACCCATTTTCTAATTTATTTTATTAATCTGGAATTTTATTTGGACTCCGGGAACGATTTCCTGAAGGTTCAGGGGGTTCTGTGTAAGTTCTAGGACCTTATTGTAATGCTTTTAATATAATTCTGGACGGCTGGTTGATTATCTAAAATGACACGGCCTCTTTTGGAAATAAGCTACGCGAAGGGGTATCGGCAACTGTGAGCCGTTAGATCCTGATCTACGGTCGAGATTAAAACTCTAATACTGAAACTGGTACGCCATCATGGCCATAGGATCCAGATCCCATGGTGACGATTTACTGAAGATAAACTCTAACCCTAGCCACCAACACGTTGATCAACAGACACGATTTAATCGCAGCGACCCAATATCCAGATCAAATCCTAGCCGCACGATGTCGATCGCACGACCTCCCGATGCCCGATCAACGGGCAGGAATTTATAATCATGTGATCCGTTCCTGGCCGATGGATTTAGGATCCACGGTGATGAGAAGGGGGTACGGGGTTGGTCAAATCTACACCACACGCGGACAGATCAACGACCAGGGATGCCCCTTCCTCCTCCCATACACAACGGCGGGCGGCGGCGCCGCCTAGAGCCATGGCGAAGCTTCGTCGGCGAAGCACGCACCCCACACTTTGGTGTTCGACATCCCAAGCGGACAGGCGCTAAACGAAGTGCAGAGGGAAGCGAAACAACGATGTAGGACTAGAACAGAGATGGTGGCGTAGGGAGTCCTTACTGCGGCAAAGCGCGGTGGCTTTCTTTCTCCCATGGCGACTCTCGATTACGAGTATCCCTGGCAAAATGGCGCTGGCACGATCTAGGCGAGGGGCTCGGTTTTATAGCCTGGCGCAGGAATGAGCAGAGGGCGGGCGCAAGGGCGCGGCGGAGGAGCTCGCCATGGAATGAACGATGCCTGCGCCGCCGTGCTGGATGTTGCTGAGGAGGGGGCGGCTTGCTTATATGCATGTGGGGTTGCGCAGCGATTGGAGAGGCAAGGGCGTCCGTTTCCCAGGGTACACGGGTTCCACGGGTTCGGTTCCGTGGCCGATGGAGCTCAATTTAGTCCACGGAGCGCGGATGACAGAAAAATGTTGGGGGAAGAAGACTCGTCCACAGGGGTCCACCTGGCGGTGAGATGGAACACCCAGGCACACGCGCCACACGCGCCACACACAGCTGACAACGCGGGCCCCGCCAGTCGGCTAGTTGCCAGCGTGCAACGTGGGGTGGAGGCAAAATAGGCCCGTGGGCCGGCGCTGGAGGCAAGGGTGTTGGACCAGATTGGGGTAGAGTTGGCCCAAGATCTTGTTTTATTTTTTCTTATTTTTTTTCTAAACTTCCATTTTGAATTCAAATTCAAATTTTGAATCAAATGCAACCAATGTTCAAATTTAAGGTATACTTAAGTGCCAAAAAACTCCAACTTGTTATACATGGCTTATTTTATTTTATCTCAACTACTCTATATGAAGGTATTGTAGGCGTCCACAGTGCCGTGCACCACGGTTCTGCCACGACCGTCCTCCCCACCCGCCCCGCCATCAATGCTCGACATCGCGCCGCCACCAATCAACGCCCGCGGATCCTCGTCAATCAACGCCCGCGGATCCCCACCCTCCTCCCCACCGCCGCCGCAATCAACGCAGTCCTCCCCCACGTGGATCCGTGGGCCCTCCTCTCCACCGCCGCGCAACAGATCTGTGGGCGTTCCTCCAACCGCCACCGCAATGTAAGGTCGTCCGCTCTGTGGATCCGCAACCTCAAATCCTCCCAGATCCGTGCCTCGCGCGTCGCCGCCTGCACCCGTCGTGTGCCCGCCTCCACCGCATTGATTGTGGCGCTCTTGCCAGAACCACGCATGCGGATCTCCCCGTCCAACCACAGACATCCACCCACACCTCGCCTCCCCTGCCCCGTCCGAGAGGAAGGGAGACTTGATGGCGTCCCCCGTAGCCCTTGCCCCATCCGAGATCGGCGCCGCCATCCCCTACCAATCCTACTAACTGTCGTTGTTGTTTGCCAGGGATGTCATCGCCACTAGATCCAGAAGAGAGCAACCATGGGGAGGACGACCCGAAGTGGCGACATTGTATCCATGGAGACGAGGACGACACTGCCTCCAAGTCTGTTCCATCGGCTTCCATCGATGGTGCAAGGTACGGATTCGAGGACAGGCGTCCCTTGATCCCAACAGCGGCGGCCTCCTTGGGGTAGCGCTCCCTTGATCCAATGGACCACGTGTTGGCGATGGACCCCGCGGTTGGGGCAGCCTCGAACCCTAGCTTTGTCTCAGGCGTCGTGGTTGTTGGCCCTGACTGGGAGAGGGAGAAGGAGGCCATTGCGATGCACCGCTATACGAGCTCTTGCTCGAGGTGCATGTCGCCTACCACCGCGTCGCCACCCCCATGGACCAGCTTCCATGCATCGACGCGTAGATAGCGGTGAGGCCCCTGCCCATGGCGTCGGCGGCGGGCGGAGCACACACGGGAGGCGAGGAGCTCAACCTCTTCATGGTCAGTGTACCAAAATTCCCTCGTCTCTCTTCCTCTCACGGTCTTGCAGTGGTGAAGCTAATAAGGTTGCCCAATGGTTCTCTATGGATCTGTTAAGTCCTGCAACAAACAAAACTCAGAGCTCAAATCTTTTACTACCACACGCTTATCAGTAAGGGCATGCCTAGATCCATTAGCACTAAAATTTAGCAGTTAAAATTTGTACGAGTGGGTCTAAACAAACCTGCTAATTATTTGTTGAAGGACCTGAAGGGCTGCTATTAGTTTCATTAGTAGATTTGGAGTTGCTAATATGTGCTAATAATTCATATGCATCTTCAAATCACTATCTAACTACTTATTAGCAGGTGAGTGCAAACAACTTCCTGCTAAAAGTTAGCAAGGGATCGGTTGATACTTATCGACGTATTGTGTTTGTTCATTATTATTGTATCCATGTTTGGTTGGAATGTTTTTAAAAGAGTGTTAAATTCTAAATGATATGACTTATTTTATATTCTATATTCTTTTGGTTTCTGAAAGGTTGCCTGAAATATCCTTTTGGTTTCTGAAATGTTTCTTGAATCGGATCACACAAAACTCCATCTGTTTCAGAATTGAGCTAAGCGCATCCTAACATCTTGACTCCAATACTAACTAAGAATTACTAGCATCACATCCCGAAAGATCACTCTATCGACCAATCCAAGGAAGGCACCTAAAGCTTAGGGAGGACACCTCACAAGTCACAGCTGCCCGTGCTGCTTCTGTGAGATTTTGTAATTAGTATGAGCAAATCTGTCAGGTGTCAATGCAGGGTTGGGGTAGGTGAGAAGAATATGGCAGCACTCCAATTTGCAGAAACTGATCAATTATTTATGTTACTCATTTGATTCTTCAGTTTCCCTAGAGGGTGGAACATCGTGGGATGCAGGCCCCAAGGAACAACAGATATTTTGAGGTAAATATTTCAGGGCCGTTTGTATTTACTTATGAGGTTTAGATCAAATGATAGATGATGTTCTGCATGATTTTGGAATTGCATTTGTATTGTATAAACCTGAATATAAATACCATTATTAAATTTGTGAAGTAGTCCGATAGCATCAAAAATTTGTGAAGTAGTCTGATAGCAACAAAAACTATAATTAATTGAGTCTTATTACTCACACTAGATCTTGTCCCCCACCGCTTGATCTGACTACTTTTGAGCTGATTTGGTCATGAAAATTTGTGGCGGTCATTTATAGGCAGACCGCGGCGGGGTGTCCAAGGGCAGCACGTAGTTTTTCTGGATGGTCAAGTTCTGGAACAACGATGTGGTAGAATAGACACACCCTGGTCTTCGTATGTATATGTTACTTACTCCCACTCTCAACATAGAAGCAGTAAGTGCTTGTTTCTGATGAACTTTTCAATCGCTGTTATGCGCCACTGTGAGATGTTCTTCTCAAACACTGACATTTGATCTGGTGTCTAATGTATTGTGGCATGTCCTCCATATCAGGGTTCTCCCTACTTATTTTGATAGTTTTGTGTGCATATGCGAATGGTGGGCATGTGGTGCGTGGAGGCCACTAAGGCCCTGGGCGCTGAGCGCGAGCACCTGGCGGCTGTCGTGGGGTCGTTCGGTCGATCGTCAACGTCAGGATCCCAGGCGATGTTGCCACCATAACAGCCGCCACCGCTACAGGTTCGGCATTGCAATTCGAGCGAACACTGAACTGTAGTGTGTTGTACATTTCTAGATATATATATAGCTTTATGATTATCTTATTTTCATTTGCCTTGTGAAATAACCAAAATGATGTGCAGTTTTATTCTCATTGACAATTTCATTAATTTAGTTCTTGAATTAAAATGATAAGGAACTTGCAAGTAGATGAGAAAAAATGTCCAGATCACATGTTTATTGCTTCTTGTACTGACCTCTTTGGTGCTTTAGTGCCTTATGATACATGGAGCTGAGCGCCCTGCTTTGCATAGCCGCTGAATTTGTGCTTTCATAACCGCACAAATAATATTATATATGCAATCTACACTGTGATGCTTAGTGATGATGAACCTGTTCTGTTAACTCACTGATGTTGTTTATTCTGCCCTGATGATGCATGGAACTGAGGGCCAGGGTCCTGCTTTCTATTGATAGCATGATGTGGAATAAGATGCATTGAAGAAAGTGTGTTTTTGGTTCATCACGCTTTGTTTTGATCTTCCTTGGTTAGGTACTCTATCTTCTTTAGGATGCTATTGTTATAGAGAACTATGCACTGTTTGCTCATGTTCATGAATCCCTATGGGATTCAGAGCAGTTCATTTAGAGCCAACATAGACATGATCATAGAGATAATTAAACAAAAGGACGAAAAGAAAAAACGTAAAATGTACTTGTGGTGTAGATACCATTCAAGATGCAAGTGTTGATCTTATTTGTTCCTTTGCAATTATTTTACCTTTATCTATCGGAACCTCAAAATCATGAGGAGCTCCAATGCGGTTTGAATCAGTATGCACAACACACAACAATAGACCTTGAAATTCTGCATGTAATATGTGCACTAGAAAATATAGCTTCTATCATAATAATGTTTGTCATTTTGTATCTATATTTTATACTAATTTTTAACTTCTGTAGCAACGCACGGGTATATACGTAGCAATGGTAAATTAATTTGTAGGTGACCAAAACTGGAGAGGACCAAAAGTACTAGCATATTAATTTCAGATTTTTAGTACCACTTATGTCATTAACATTAGCAATGGTAAATTCCTCTTATTTTGTTAATGTATCTCTCAACATGCTTATTTATAATTATTTGCTGCAGAACATATTAAATCTTTGCTTAATTTTGAATTGTTCGCTGTAAATTAGAACTTATATGTGCATATACATGTAGTCATGTATCAAATCCGCTGTTCAGTCATTTAGTGCTCTATTCAAGTGTAAGTGTTCAATACCCAAATTTTAATCATGTTCAGTATTACTACATCGTGGTTCATGATGTTCACTTGGAAAATGATGACCTTTTTTTATTCTTTGATAGGTGGATCCTGTTTCCCACCAAGTCAAGGTTTGTGAATTCGGGAGTGCTAGAATCTTGGTATGTACATGCTCTATAATAACATTAAGAAATATAATATTTTAATTTCAATACATATTTATAGAATTTAAACTGATAAGATAGTAAATAAATGGTCATGTTGTAGATCTTCCACAAGAGAATGCCTCCAGAAGCAATGGATAGGCTTCTAGAAAAAGATAAAGTGCCAAATCCATGCTATAGAGTATAGACTAAGGTACTGATTTTCCTTATTTGATGACCATCTACTTGGTGCTCTGACGATCTCTAGGATATGCGACTTGTTAAAATGATCTTGATTGCTTCGTTGGTTACATTAGTTCAACTATTACCATGTTGACTTGATTAATGGCCTTCCTGACTATCATTTGGTTATCTCATGTTTCTGAAAATAAAAGATAACCGTTCCTGTAAAAGTGACTAACGTTGTTGTGCGCTTAATCTGCATTTGTATTTGTTTGCCTTATTACACTCGCTTGCCTTTATCTTGTGTTTTCTATGTATAAGTGTGCAATTTTGGCATTTTTGTTTATCTGTTACTGTTGTTCTCTACCTACCCATGTTAGATAAATGATTCACACGACATTGTACATGATTCAACACTGGCATGATTCTAATTGAACTTCCGAGGATCCAGAGCAGAGCATTTTGATAATACCAAAAATGTCATGGTGTACCAAAGGAGGGCATGCCAATGGCTGTGTAAGCTGACCATAGGAGACCTCATGCCTTGTCTTGGGAGGTCTGTTTTCTCACTAGGCATCCTGATTTCTTGTGTTTTATTTTTCATTTCCGTGTATTATGATTCATTGACATACTACATCAGCATATCTGGTTGGCTCCTATTGAAGGCCAGCAGGAAAAAAAGGTCAGAGAGTAAATCGACGAGCCATCTTCAAATCATATCTTGTTGCAGTACCATATGCGTGCTCACTGTCACTTGAATTGGTATTTCTTCACTCAGGCTAGAACTTCTGTGCTTCAGCTCTCCGCCTCAGTCTAAATGGTCACCAGAGCAGGGGCAACGCAGAATCAGGCACCCATTCTATGTTGCTGAAGTAGAAGCACATGGGCTCGCAGTCGAAAAGCATGGAACAGGAAGGTATAGTTTCCTATCCCCTCTCATTCGACCTAACAGAATTCCTTGGTTTCTATATTCTCACTAAAGCAAAAATATATGTCTTTGCATATATTCACTACACAGTTGAGAGCACCTAGAGGGGGGGTGAATAGGTGATCCTGTAAAATCAAACACTAAATAGCCACAAGACTGAGTTTATTAGAGAGTTAGTGCGACTAAGTAGCTTTGAAGCGAGTTCTTGTGAATACAACAATCACAGAGAAAGCAACACAAGAGACACGCGATTTTTATCCCGTGGTTCGGCCAAGTAACACTTGCCTACTTCCACGTTGTGGCGTCCCAATGGAAGAGGGTTGCACTCAACCCCTTTCAAGTGATCCGATGATCAACTTGAATACCATGGTCTTTTCCTTTAGAGTCTTTTCCCGTGTGCGAGGAATCTCCACAGTTTGGAGTCTCTCGCCCTTACAATAGAGATCACAAAGAAAGCACAGAGTAAGGTTGGGGAGAGCAACACACGCAAGACTCAAATCCGCAGCACAACCACACACACAAGTCACGACTTGATCTCGAAACACAATACACGGAGTTCGCAACTCAAATGGAGCTCAATCACTAACACAGAGAATCAAATGCGTGGAGTCGGAGTCTGGGAGTCTTAGAATGTTTCTTGTAAGCTTGGTGTTACTCCTCCATGCGCTTAGGGGTCCCTTTTATAGCCCCAAGGCAACTAGGAGCCATTGGAGATCAATCTTAGAAGGCCAAACTTGCCTTCTGTCGGGTGGTGCACCGGACAGTCTGGTGCACCAACGGACAACCACTGTTCATGTCCGGTGCGTGATCTCCTTCCATATCGGGAGCATCCGACCATTGCTCCTCAGGGCTGGTTGGCGCACTGGACACTGTCCGGTGCACACCGGACAGTCCGGTGTGCCCAACCAACCGTTGGTGCGGGCCACGCATCGCCCGCGGATTGCGCAGTCGACCATTGGCCGCGAACGCCTTTGGCTCAACGGACAGTCCGGTGCACCACCAGACAGTCCGGTGAATTATAGCCGTACGCCTCTGTCGTTTTCCCGAGAGCAACCGGTTCACCGTCGGCCACCCTGGCGCACCGGATAGTGTTCGATGCACCACCGGACACTGTCCGGTGTGCCAGGCCAGAGCAGATACTTGGTTGTTCACAGCCAAGTCTTTTCCGATGCTTTTCTTCTTTTGTTGGCCCTGTTTCTAGCACTTAGACAAACACATTAGTATACAAAATAACATACTAAGTCTAGAAACATACCTTACGCTTTGATTTGCACTCTTCACACATTTTGCACATAGGTACTCAATTAATGTGTTGGGCATCTAATCACCAAAACACTTTGAAAGTCGCCTAGAGGAGGGGTGAATAGGCAAATCTAAAATTTATAAACTTTAAGCACAACTACAAGCCGGGTTAGCGTTAGAAATATAACCGAGTTCGAAAGAGAGGGCGAAAACAAATCAACCAAATAAATAGAGCGGATGACACGGTGATTTGTTTTACCGAGGTTCGGTTCTTGCAAACCTACTCCCCGTTGAGGTGGTCACAAAGACCGGGTCTCTTTGAACCCTTTCCCTCTATCAAACGGTCACCTAGACCGAGTGAGCTTTTCTCCTTAACCAACGGGTCACTTAGACCCCTCACAAGGACCACCACAAATTGGTGTCTCTTGCTTTGATTACAAGTTGCTTGAGAACAAGAATGGAGGAAGAAGAAAAGCGATCCAAGCGACAAGAACTCAAATGAGCACGAAAATCTCTCTCTCACTAGTCACTAAGTGTTTGGAGTGATTTTGGACTTGGGAGAGGATTTGATCTCTTGTTTGTGTCTTTGAGTGAAGTCTAGAGCTCTTGTATTGAATGCAAATGGCTGAAAACTTGGATGCTATGAATGGTGGTGGTTGGGGGTATTTATAGCCCCAACAACCAAACCAACTGTTGGGGTTGGGCTGCTGTCGATGGGCGCACCAGACAGTCCGGTGCACCACCGGACACTATCCGGTGCGTCAGCCACGTCACCCATCCATTAGGGTTCTGACGGTTTCGACCACTGGAGCTCTGACATCTTAGTGCACCGAACAGTCCGGTGCCGCACCGGACAGGCACTGTTCATTGTCCGATGCGCCTCTAGCGCCTGCTCTGACTTCTGCCATGAACTGTAGCTCTGTCAGGGCACTGTGCAGTCGACCATTGCGCTGATAGCCATTGCTCAGCTTGGTGCACCGGACAGTCCGATGAATTATAGTGGAGTGCGCCTGGAGAAACCCGAAGGTGAGGAGTTTGAATTCAATCCTCCCTTATGCACTGGACATTGTCCGGTGGAGCACCAGACACTGTCCGGTGGCACACCGGACAGTCCGGTGCGCCAGACCAGGGTCCTCTTCGGTTTCTTTTGCTCCTTTCTTTTGAACCCTAACTCGGATCTTTTTATTGGTTTGTGTTGAACCTTTGGCACCTGTAGAACTTATAATCTAGAGCAAACTAGTTAGTCCAATTATTTGTGTTGGGCAATTCAACCACCAAAATCATTTAGGAAAAGGTTTGACCCTATTTCCCTTTCAATTTCCCCCTTTTTGGTGATTGATGCCAACACAAACCAAAGCAAATATATAAGTGCAGATTTGAACTAGTTTGCATAAGGTAAGTGCAAAGGTTGCTTGGAATTAAACCAATTTCTACTTTCATAAGATATGCATGGATTGCTTTCTTTCTTTTAACATTTTGGACCACATTTGCACCACTTGTTTTGTTTTTGCAAATTCTTTTGGAAATTCTTTTCAAAGTCTTTTGCAAATAGTCAAAGGTATATGAATAAGATTTCGAGAAGCATTTTCAAGATTTGAAATTTTCTCCCCCTGTTTCAAATGCTTTTCCTTTGACTAAACAAAAGTTCCCCTTAATGAAATTCTCCTCTTAGTGTTCAAGAGAGTTTTTACCATTTGAAAGAAGATAAAATATTTTAGGTACCAATTTTTTGAAAAACTTCTCCTTAAAATATAGATACCAAATGAGATAGAATTTCTTAGAGGAATACTAATTTGAAAGATACCAATTGAAAACATTTAAATCTTTATCTCGAAATTTTTTGAAATTGACATGGTGGTGCGGTCCTTTTGCTTTGGGCTAATACTCTCTCCCCCTTTGCAATTAATCGCCAAAAACGAAGTCTTTAGAGCCCTTTTTTACTTTCTCCCCAATGGTACAAATGAATATGAGTGAAGATTATACCAAAGTGGAGAGCGATGCGGAGTGACGGTGAAGGGTAAATAATACCGATAGAGTGGAGTGGAAGCCTTGTCTTCGCCGAAGAACTCCATTTCCCTTTCAATCTATGACTTAGCATAAGAATTTACTTGAAAATACATTAGTCATAGCACATGAAGGAAATATGATCAAAGGTACATAAATGAGCTATGTGTGCAAAGTGTCAATCAAAATTCTGAGAATCAAGAATGTTTAGCTCATTCCTAAGTTTGGTAAAGGTTTTCTCATCTAGTGGTTTGGTAAAGATATTGACTAATTGTTCTTTGGTGCTAACATAAGCAATCTCGATATCCCCCTTTGTTGGTGATCCCTCAAAAAGTGATACCGAATGGCTATGTGCTTAGTGCGGCTGTGTTCAACGGGATTATCCGCCATGCGGATTGCACTCTCATTATCACATAGGAGAGGGACTTTGGTTAATTTGTAGCAATAGTCCCTAAGGGTTTGCCTCATCCAAAGCAATTGCACGCAACAATGGCCTGCGGCAATGTACTCGGCTTCGGCGGTAGAAAGAGCTACTGAATTTTGTTGCTTTGAAGCCCAAGACACCAGGGATCTTCCCAAGAACTGACAAGTCCCTGATGTGCTCTTTCTATCAATTTTACACCCTGCCCAATCAGCATCTGAATAACCTATTAAATCAAAGGTGGATCCCTTGGGGTACCAAAGACCAAACTTAGGTGTATGAACTAAATATCTCAAGATTCTTTTCATGGCCCTAAGGTGAACTTCCTTAGGATCGGCTTGAAATCTTGCACACATGCATACAGAAAGCATAATATCTGGTCGAGATGCACATAAATAGAGTAAAGATCCTATCATCGACCGGTATACCTTTTGATCTACGGATTTACCTCCCATGTCGAGGTCGAGATGCCCATTAGTTCCCATGGGTGTCTTGATGGGCTTGGCATCCTTCATTCCAAATTTGGTAAGTATGTCTTGAGTGTACTTGGTTTGGCTGATGAAGATGCCCTCTTGGAGTTGCTTTACTTGAAATCCTAAGAAATACTTCAACTCCCCCATCATAGACATCTCGAATTTTTGAATCATAATCCTACTAAACTCTTGACATGTAGATTTGTTAGTAGACCCAAATATGATATCATCAACATAAATTTGGCATACAAACAAATCATTTGCAATGGTTTTAGTAAAGATTGTAGGATTGGCTTTACCGACTTTGAAGCCATTAGTGATAAGAAAATCTCTTAGGCATTCATAACATGCTCTTGGGGCTTGCTTGAGCCCATAAAGCGCCTTAGAGAGTTTCTACACATGGTTAGGGTACTCACTATCTTCAAAGCCGGGAGGTTGCTCAACATAGACCTCTTCCTTGATTGGTCCATTGAGGAAGGCACTTTTCACGTCCATTTGATAAAGCTTAAAGCCATGGTAAGTAGCATAGGCAAGTAATATATGAATTGACTCAAGCCTAGCTACGGGTGCATAGGTTTCACCGAAATCCAAACCTTTGACTTGTGAATATCCTTTGGCTACAAGTCAGGCTTTGTTCCTTGTCACCATACCATGCTCATCTTGCTTGTTGCGGAACACCCACTTGGTTCCTAAAACATTTTGGTTAGGAAGTGGAATAAGATGCCATACCTCATTCCTCGTGAAGTTGTTGAGTTCCTCTTGCATTGCCAACAACCAGTATGAATCTCTTAATGCATCTTCCGCCATGTATGGCTCAATAGAAGACACAAAAGAGTAATGTTCACAGAAATGAGCGACACAAGATCGAGTGGTTACCCCCCTTATGAATATCGTCGAGGATGGGGTTCACGGGGTGATCTCGTTGTATCGCTTGGTGGACTCTTGGTTGAGGTGGTCTTTGACCCTGATCATCTTCCTTGTCTTGATCAACTTCATCTCCCCCTTGATCGTTGTTCTCCTCTTGAGGTGGCTCTTCTTGATCTTCATTTTCATCATCTTGAGCTTGATCCTCATCTTGAGTTGGTGGAGATGCTTGATTTGAAGATGATGGTTGATCTTGTGCTTGTGGAGGCTCTTCGGATTCCTTAGGACACACATCCCCAATGGACATGTTCCTTAGCGCGACGCACGGAGCCTCTTCATCATCTAGCTCATCAAGATCAACTTGCTCTACTTGAGAACCGTTAGTCTCATCAAACACAATGTCACAAGAAACTTCAACTAGTCCAGTGGACTTGTTAAAGACTCTATATGCCCTTGTGTTTGAGTCATAACCAAGTAAAAAGCCTTCTACAGCCTTAGGAGCAAATTTAGATTTTCTACCTCTTTTAACAAGAATAAAACATTTGCTTCCAAAGACTCTAAAATATGAAACATTGGGCTTTTTACCGGTTAGGAGTTCATATGATGTCTTCTTGAGGATTCGGTGAAGGTAGAGTCGGTTGATGGCGTAGCAAGCAGTGTTGATTGCTTCCGCCCAAAACCGGTCCTCGCCATGTCAAGTAGAGTTCTATTCTTCCTCTCCACTACACCATTTTGTTGTGGTGTGTAGGGAGAAGAGAACTCATGCTTGATGCCCTCATCCTCAATAAAGCCTTCTATTTGAGAGTTCTTGAACTCCGTCCCATTGTCACTTCTTATTTTCTTAATCCTTAATCCGAACTCGTTTTGAGCTCGTCTCAAGAATCCCTTTAAGGTCTCTTAGGTTTGAGATTTTTCCTGCAAAAAGAATACCCAAGTGAAGTGAGAATAATCATCCATAATTAAAAGACAATACTTACTCCTACCGATGCTTATGTAAGCGATCGGGCCGAATAGATCCATGGGGAGTAGCTCAAGCGGCCTATCGGTCGTCATGATGTTCTTGTGTGGATGGTGGGCACCAATTTGCTTACCTGCTTGACATGCGCTACAAACCCTGTCTTTCTCAAAATGAACATTGGTTAGTCCCAAAATGTGTTCTCCCTTTAGAAGCTTGTGGAGATTCTTCATTCCAACATGGGCTAGTCGGCGATGCCAGAGCCAACCCATATTAGTCTTAGCAATTAAGCAAGTATCGAGTTCAGCTCTATTAAAATCAACTAAGTATAGCTGACCCTCTAATACTCCCTTAAATGCTACTGAATCATCACTTCTTCTAAAGACAGTAACACCTATATCCGTAAAAAGACAATTGTAACCCATTTTGCATAATTGAGAAACTGAAAGCAAGTTGTAATCTAAAGAATCTACAAGAAAAACATTGGAAATTGAATGGTCAGGTGATATAGCAATTTTACCAAGTCCTTTGACCAAACCTTGATTTCCATCCCCGAATGTGATAGTTTTTGGGGATCATCATTTTTCTCGTAGGAGGAGAACATCCTTTTCTCCCCTGTCATGTGGTTTGTGCACCCGCTATCAATTATCCAACTTGAGCCCCCGGATGCATAAACCTACAAAACAATTTTAGGTCTTGTTCTTAGGTACCCAAACAGTCTTGGGCCCTTTGACGTTAGAAACAAGCACCTTGGGTACCCAAACACAAGTCTTTGATCCCTTGTGTTTGCCCCCAACATATTTGGCAACTACTTTGCCTGATTTGTTAGTAAGCACATAAGAAGCATCAAAAGTCTTAAATGAAACATTAGGTTCATTTGATGCAATAAGAGATTTCTTTTTAGGCAATTTAACATGGGTTGATTGCCTAGAGCTAGAAGCCTCATTTTTATACATAAAAGCATGATGCGAAACATTATGAGGTTTCCTAGCATGAATTCTTCTAATCTTGTGCTCGGGATAACCAGCAGGATATAAAATGTAACCCTCGTTATCCTGAGCCATGGTAGCCTTACCCTTAATAAAGTTAGATAATTTCTTGGGGGCATTAAGCTTGACATTGTCTCCCTGTTGAAAGCCAATGCCATCCTTAATGTCAGGGCGTCTCCCATTATAAAGCATGCTACGAGCAAATTTAAATTTTTCATTTTCTAGTTCATGCTCGGCTATTTTAGCATCTAGTTTAGCTATATGATCATTTTGTTGTTTAATCATAGCAATGTGATCATGGATAGCATCAACATTAATGTCTCTACATCTCATGCAAATAGAAACATGATCAACATTGGATGTAGAGGGTTTGCAAGATTCTAATTCATCCATCTTAGATTTTAGCATGGCATTTTCATCTCTAAGACAGGAAATGGAAGCATTGCAAACATTAAAATCTTTAGCCTTAGACATTAATTTATCATTCTCAATATTAAGGCTAGAAAGTGATTCATTCAACTTGTCAATCTTAGCAATCAAACTAGCATTATCATTTTTAAGGTTGACAAGAGAATCATCACAAACATTTAATTTCTCAACCTTAGCAATTAATTTGGCATTTTCAATTCTAAGATTAGAGATAGTGTCATGGCAAATGCTACGCTCACTAGTTAATTTTTCACATTTTTCTACTTCCTGAGCATAAGCATTTTTTACTTTAACATGCTTTTTATTTTTCTTAATAAGGAAGTCCTCTTAGCTATCCAAAAGTTCATCCTTCTCATGAATAGCACTAATCAATTCATTTAACTTCTCCTTTTGTTGCATGTTAAGGTTGGCAAAAAGTGTAAGCAAATCATCCTCATCATCACTAGAGCTAGCCTCATCACTAGATGTTGCATATTTAGTAGAAGCTCTTGATTTTACCTTCTTCTTTTTGCGGTCCTTTGCCATGAGGCACTTGTGGCCAACGTTGGGGAAGAGGAGGCCTTTGCTGACGGCGATGTTGGTGGCGTCCTTGTCGGAGGAGGAGTCGGTGAAGCTCTCATCGGAGTCCCATTCCCGACACACATGGGCATCGCCGCCCTTCTTCTTGTAGTACTTCTTCTTTTCCTTCCTCCTTCCCTTCTTGTCGTCGCCCCTGTCACTATCACTTGATAATGGACATTTAGCAATAAAATGACCGGGCTTACCACACTTGTAGCAAACTTTCTTGGAGCGGGGCTTGTAATCCTTCCCCCTCCTTTGCTTGAAGATTTGGCGGAAGCTCTTGATGATGAGCGTCATTTCCTCGTTGTCGAGCTTGGAGGCGTCGATGGGGAGTCTGCTTGACATAGACTCTTCTTTCTTCTCCTCCGTCGCTTTGAATGCGACGGGTTGCACCTCGGGTGTGGAGGTGGCGCCTCGCTCGATGATTTGTTTGGAGCCTTTGATCATCAATTCAAAGCTCACAAACTTTCCTATAACCTCCTCGGGAGACATTAGCTCGTATCTAGGATCACCACGAATTAATTGAACTTGTGTAGGGTTAAGAAAAATGAGTGATCTTAGAATAACCTTGACCATTTCATGGTCATCCCATTTTGTGCTCCCGAGGTTGCGCACTTGATTCACCAAGGTCTTGAACCGGTTGTACATGGCTTGTGGCTCCTCTCCTTGGTTGAGGACGAACCGTCCGAGCTCCCCCTCGATCGTCTCCCACATGGTGATCTTTGTCACCTCATCCCCTTCGTGCGCGGTCTTGAGCACGTCCTAAATTTCTTTGGCACTCTTCAACCCTTGCACCTTATTATACTCCTCTCAACTTAGAGAGGCGAGGAGTATAGTAGTGGCTTGGGAGTTGAAGTGCCGGATTTGAGCAACTTTGTCCGAATCATATCCTTCATCCCCTACGGATGGTACCTGCGCTCCAAACTCAATAATGTCCCAAATGCTAGACTGGAGTGAGGCTAGGTGATGCCTCATTTTATCACTCCACATACAATAATCTTCACCGTAAAAAACTGGTGGTTTGCCTAATGGGACAGAAAGTAATGGGATCTTACTAAACTTCTTGCGTAAGGGGATCTTACTAAACTTCTTGTGCTCATGGTGCTTAGAAGTGACGGACGGCACGTCGGAGCCAGAGGTGGATGGCGACGAAGAGTCGATCTCGTAGTAGACCACTTTCTTCATCTTCTTCTTCTTGTCGCCACTTCGATGCGACTTGACACAAGGAGGTGATTCCTCCCTTCCCTTGGCGCCAAACTCCTTCGATGGAGCTTTCCCGCGGCTTGTGTCGGTCTCCATCTCCCTCTTGGCGGATTCTCCCGACATCACTTTGAGTAGTTAGACTCTAATGAAGTACCGAGCTTTGATACCAATTGAAAGTCGCCTAGAGGGGGGTGAATAGGAAAATCTGAAATTTATAAACTTTAAGCACAACTACAAGCCGGATTAGCGTTAGAAATATAACTGAGTTCGAAAGAGAGAGCAAAAACAAATCAACCAAAGAAATAGAGCGGATGACACAGTGATTTGTTTTACCGAGGTTTGGTTCTTGCAAACCTACTCCCCGTTGAGGTGGTCACAAAGACCGGGTCTCTTTCAACCCTTTCCCTCTCTCAAACGGTCACCTAGACCGAGTGAGCTTTTCTCCATAACCAACAGGTCACTTAGACCCCTCACAAGGACCACCACAACTTGCTGTCTCTTGCTTTGATTACAAGTTGCTTGAGAACAAGAATGGAGGAAGAAGAAAAGCGATCCAAGCGACAAGAACTCAAATGAACACGAAAATCTCTGTCTCACTAGTCACTAAGTGTTTGGAGTGATTTTGGACTTGGGAGAGGATTTGATCTCTTGTTTGTGTCTTTGAGTGAAGTCTAGAGCTCTTGTATTGAATGCAAATGGTTGAAAACTTGGATGCTATGAATGGTGGTGGTTGGGGGTATTTATAGCCCCAACAACCAAACCAACCGTTGGGGTTGGGCTGCTGTCGATAGGCGCATCGGATAGCCCGGTGTACCACCGGACACTATCCGGTGCGCCAGCCACGTCACCCAACCATTAGGGTTCTGACGGTTTCGACCATTAGAGCTCTGACATCTTGGTGCACCGGACAGTCCGGTGCC